>CM033435.1:34918092-39918092 GCA_019425775.1 Rafetus swinhoei
TTATAATTGTCAAAAATAAGACTGTGTCCCCTAATAGTAACAGAAGCATTTCAAACCACTACAATCGTTCTTTTTAATATGCATCCATCTTTTACAAACTCTGAATATGCCACAGACCTCCAGCAGGAGAGGAGAAAATAAATTTTTTTTCATATTCATACATTATGAGTCACCTATTTAAGTACAAATAAAATACAAAATTCTAGGGCATAATTTTATGAATTAGTACCATCCTAGAGGTAAATGTAAAAGGCACCTAAAGATATATCTACACCAAAAGAACAAACATGGCAGTGATTCTCAGAGCTAGGTTTGTGCTAACATGCTAGAAATAGTAGTGTAGATACTGAAGATCTGGCTGGAATCTGAAGCCAATCTCCCTCCCGGGGTTTGAGCCTGATCAAGAATGACTTCATTCTTTAGCACTAGAGCATGCCCCCAGTGAGTCCAAATCCATTAATCTGAACTCAGAGACTTGCTGTTATGGAGTGTTTTGGTGAGGGTTTTTGCATAGCATAGACATACTCAAGAAGCCTTAAAGTTAAATATTCAAAAATGATTTAGCACTGTCAGAGGCTAACACTTTTCTGTACACAGAGACACTGCAGTTCTCAGTCAAACTTGGGAAAATGTTTTCAAATTTGATGAATAATAGGGATTCAAAGGTGCAAATTTTCAGTTTTCACAGAGGATCGGATGCCTTTAACTGCTAAAAGTGATCAATACAGCATGTATGTATTTTGTACGTATTTTAGAATGTATAAATATGGCCACGCTTCCTAAAAAGACATTATTCCTAAACGTCAGGACCATGTTAAGTCCTGTTTTTCAGCACGGGAATACGCTAACATGGATCTCTGAATCAGTGTGGGCTCCCATCAAAAAGTCAGTGGGACTCTATGTGGGCGGACAGCTTGTGATAATGGATCCCAGTGAAACTGGTGTCTTGGACAATCTGACAAAGGGGAAAGGAGGAGCAGCAGCCTAGGTTCAAGGGGAAAGGAGGAGCAACAGCTAAGGCTTGATCCATCACACCATCCAGGGGGTCCAACAAACTGAAAGATGTGAGGACTGAATATTTTTAAAAATTAAAGAGACACATTGTAGTAAGTGTGTATTTTTGTGGCCAAAGGTTTCTTCAGAGAGAATCATTATTGGGCAAAAATCTCAGGTTTCAACATGGAGGTTCACCTTTAAAGATGATTACATGTAAAGCAAAAGAAAAAGAAAAGTGAAAATCTTTGGGATGGGCAGCCTCTACCTCACTTCTCCCATATTGCTGACTTTTTGTTTTGTCAGTGGGTTCCCAACACTGGCTCTGTCCCTAACTACCCTCCCATGGCCCCATCCCACCCCTTCCTCCACCCCTCCTCTGAGAGCTATCCACAAAAACTTCCCACATTCCCTCCCCCTGCCTTATGGGCAGAGAGCTAGGGAGGCATAGCCCCACTAAACTCCTAGGCTATGTCTACACTGCCCCTGTTTTGCACAAAAAATATGCAAATGAGGCAAAGCATGGAATATTGCTGTGCCTCATTTGCATAATTAATGAGGCTCCATTTTTGCGCAAAAACCCCCTCTTGCTCAAGAGCCGTTCTTCCACATTTTTTTCGGGAAGAACAGCTCTTGCGCAAGAGGGGTTTTTTGCGCAAAAACGGAGCCTCGTTAATTATGCAAATGAGGCATGGCGATATTCTACACTTTGCCTCATTTGCATATTTTTTGTGCAAAATGGGGGCAGTGTAGACATAGCCCTAGTGTGGGTAGCTGCTGAACAGCTGACGAGAGCAATAGGCCAGCCACTGACAAGATGATTGGCAGCCAATCTCAGGGCCACCAAAACAGTAGCCCTGGCCATCCCACGAGTGCTGAGCACCCCCCCTATTTTTACTCTGTGGGTTTTTGAACCCCAAAGTAACCCACAGAGTCGGTGCCTTCATAACAGTCCTTAACATATTTGAAGATTATCAGGTCCCCCTTTTCAGTCTTTTCTCCAGACTAAACATAAACAGTTGTTTTAATGTTTCCTCACAGGTCAGGTTCTCTAAATCTTTTATCAATTTCCTTGCTTTTCTCTGGACTCTAATTTGCCTCCTCTTTTTTAAACGGTGCACCCAAAAATGCATCCAAGTCCTTACTGTGGTTGAGTAGAGTGGGATGGACCAATTATCTCTGGTGTCTTGCATATGACAGTCCTGTTAACATACTCAGAATTATATTAGCTTTTGCTTGCAACTACATGACAGGCTCGTATTCAGTTTTTAATTCACTAACCTCCAGATCCTTTTCTGCAGTACTTCAGCATAGCCAGTTATTCCCCATTTTGTCACTGGTGATTTGATTTTTTTCATCTCAAGAGTAGTGCTTTTCACTGGTCATTAAATGAGTCCAGGCTTCCTGCATGGCAATACCAAACTATATAAAGGCTACTAATCTGCTATTGGCTCCCTTTTAACTGAACATATGGCCTATTACAACATGAATAGCTTCTGGATTCTATAAGAATGTGTGACATCCTGCTTTAATTCTTCATTAAACACTAATTCTATTATGGCATCAAGATCGAGAGAGGATTTGATTAAGCATATACATGATCATTTTATTCGATCATTCAGCAAAGAGAGCACTAGCAGGTCAAAACACAATCTGCAAGAGCTGTTGCCTATTGTGTTTCAGTGTGGGCGTTGTTTTACTTTTTTGGGAGGTGATATTATAAAAGAAATGCATGCTAAAAAGTCAATGACAAATCCTTATTGATTTGAATAGTGTAGTAGGGATGTTACATTTAATCGACTAATCAACTAGTTTATGGAATTTCCATCGATTAGTCAATAAGCGGGGGAGCCACAGTGGGGCTCTGCCTTTTACATATAGTAAGAACTGGCAGGCTGGTGCACAGTGGGCACTTGGTGCACAGTGGGGGGGGGACCCGGTGCAAGCTGGGAATCAGCTGTCCCAGCTCACGCGGGTTCCCCCTGCTGCACCTCTGCTTTTTAAATGTATTAGGAGCTGGGTCCCCACTACCCCCTACCTCCCCTGCAGAGATGGTACTGGGGGAACCAGCTTTTAAGCCAGCTCCCACCAGCATCAGCACCTCTAATAGAGGCAGCAAGGGTGGGGGGAAGCAACTAATCGACTAAGCTTATGCTTCTCAGTCAGTCGATTAGTCGCTTACATACTTAGTATAGAATCAAGCCTAAAGCCTCAGAAATACCTAGACCAATCCCTTATCTAGTCCTGTCTATTTCTGTTCATTGCTCACAGAGCAAGCTCTAGCCTACAGTAACATTCTTCACATCACAACCCCTGACAAACCAAAAGAAGACTGTTCAGAAGCAGGATCTCATGATGTACACTTAGGGTACATCTAGACTGCACTCTAAAATCAAAATAAGATATGTAATTTGCTCTACACAAATTGTGTATCTTATTTCGATTTTATTTCAGAACAGGCTATTTTGAAATTTGGCACATCTACGCGGCGCCAAATTTTGAAATAAAGCACTATTTTGAGACATCCCTTATTCCTCATGGAACGAGGCTTACAAGGATGCTGAAATAGCATGCCCGTTATTTTGAACAGCATCTTTGAACATTACTGCCACACACCTTACTAATATAATGAAAGCTAACTTGGATAAGCCCTCTGAGGAGTCAGTAAAAAGGGAATAGCACTGATACAAACTGGCCCCATCTTGGAGCGATGAGATCTTCCAGCTTTTCTCCACTGAGGGAAGCAGGAAAAGATTTCACCAAAAAAATGTTACTACCCCTTGGTAAAAAGAATATAAAATAGTAAAAAGTTTTCATATTACATGCTATCCAAGAGAACAAGATGTTGAAGATGTAGTTCAAAGCTAGAGTGATAGCTATACCCAAACCAAGGAAAGTCTATTCCTTTCAGGCAAGCTACTGGCTGATATAATTCTGAGCTGCACTTACAATTTTTTACAGCCTCTATTTCTGTAAAGACTCCTACCATGCTAAAGAAAGGTCTGAGTGATGACCAGGCAGATTTCAGACTTGGTCACAAGTCTCCAATTAAGATTTTGTTCTTATCGTCTACAGATTGAACCTCTCTAGTCTGGCACCCTCAGGACCTGACCAATGCTGAACTAGAAAATTTGCTGAACCATAGGAAGTCAATATTGTCTAGCAGCATTACCAACACTGCTTACTGGGCTCTTAGAAGACATTTAGGGGTAAATTAGAGCTAATCAACAGCACAGAACACAGACCCAGGACGGGTGGCTGTAAATAAACTTTGTGGGATGGTGGGAAACTTGACCACACCCATGATAAGCGAACATCCAGCTCACTAAAATCAAGCTGGACCACAGATGTTGCCAGATCAGGGAATACCAGACTAGAGAGGCTCAACATATACATACAAACTGATTGTCAAATGAATGAAAAGCGAGGAGCTGTGCTTCTTGACATGACAACAGCATAGGTTACCATCTGGAACACTTGCCTTCTGGTCAGGCCCATTGACAGGCAAAGGAGGCAGTTGCCCTGGGGCCCGTTGATTTCAAGGGGCCTGGCCACCACCACTATTACTGTGGCAGCTGGAGTCCTGGGCCCTTTAAATTGCTGCTGGAGTGGAGCGTAACGTGTTGCTGGCGATGCTGTGAGCTGGCTGCCCCTGTCCCCGTCCTTTCCACTGGAGTCTCCGCCTTTTCTAAGAGTACAGAACCTCCATCCCCAGCTTGCCCCAGGGCCTGCACAGGCTGATGGCTCCCCTGCTGCTTCTGGTCAAGATGACAATGATGTTCCTTCAGCTAGAGAAATGCTGCTTTGAAACAGACAATTTCATGTGGTGTGAGGCAATGTACAGAGCACATAAGGACCCCAAAAAAGGCAGACTCCTTTCAGGCATCTGTTCTTACCCCAATATTTTTCAACAGCATTGTGAACAATCTACTTTCAACAATATCAAGGCCGTTCAAGTACGCAGAGGTTATCTACTCAGATTAAAAGGCCAATGAATTAAAAAAGACTGAGAACAACTGGAATCATGATGTGGTAGCGTCTGTTGCTATTTCAACAAGTGGAGACACCAGCCCAGTGTTTTGGTAATAGTGCTTTCCTTTCAATCCTGCTAATGCTAATGCTTCAAGAGAACTAAACATCATTGTGAATGGAGAATGACTACACAGGATTCAAAACCAGTTTTTGCTCTCAACTTTACCCGGGAAGTGTATGATCTGGGCCTTTCTGACTGGTAGCATTTGACTAGGGATAAACATCACAAGATGCAAAGACCCAGAGACACATGCAGAAGAGAAGAACTCCTTCCCTAGCATTTCTCCAGGAATTATTTTTAAACACGTACTTGTGCCTTCACCTGCTCCAAACAGTAAGTAGAAAATAAAGAGAACACAGGCTGAAGGATCACCATGGGAAGTGAGGCTTCTCTCTCTCTCTCTCTCTTTTCTCCCTCAAGGTTTTAGCCTCTTAACCACTGGGTTTTTATGATATTTTTAGATGCAGTGCTCAGCTGGGTAGAACTTTCAAAGGCCCAATGCTAAAGCTAACTCAGGAGAGAGAATCTGAGTTTCATCTGAGGTGATTATGCAGTACCTGCAAAAACCATGGGAAAAATAAGGAGGAAGAATTAAGGAAAAGAGCAATTTGGCCAGCATTGGAAAGCTAAAAACAGAGGAGAGATATAGGTCTTGACTGTGTACTGATTTGCACATGGGGTCATCCTTTATCCACAGGTAAAGGAATAAAATTCTACTGTTTTGATTCAGTAGCAACTTTGCACAGACTTGGTCTGGTTAAAAATGACACTGCAAGGGAGTGGACAAGGAAGAATAAATGTCTTGTGGGTTTGAGAATGAAATATGGCAGGAGTTGAGATTTCCTGTAAGGCACAGTCTTCATTTGGTGTAAATCAAATGTAGCTTCACTGACTTCAATGGACCAACTGAGCAATGGTTTTTTTTCAAGCCCACTCTATGGCATAGGTGATCATTCAATCATTGCCATTAATAGAAATCTTGTATGTGCAAAAAATAAGGGCCTATTGGAGCAGGAGGAAAGGTAGTTCAACTAGGTTTGAACAGGCCTTTCCTTCTACAGGAAGAGTAACAAAGACACACCCAGAATCAAGATGTAGACTGATGTCTTTAGCACACAAGACTGATGGTTTGCTGCTTTTGGATGCTTTGTAATAAAAATCATGAGCATTTGCTTTCTAGACAACTGCAGAACAAAATTATCTTGTCTTGTATCCTTTAGCTAGGGATAGGCAAAAAGGAATCACCTGGAGGTGATTCACCAGGTTTAGCCCGTGATGGGCCACTGCCATTTTATTCACCTACTGCCGTTTTATTTACTGTTGGCCACAGATCACCATTCCGGGCCTATGGGAGTTGTGGGAAGCAGTATGAACTGGGACACCACTTCCCATATCTCCCATTGGCTGCACCCCACAGCTCCCATTCATGGCCAACAGGAGCTTCAAGTGGCCATACATGCGGAGGCACAGATAAATAAAGTGGCAGTGGCCCACCCGGGGCTACCCTCATGAACTATGTCTGGGCCATGGGCTGAATATTGCCCACCACTGTTTTAGATTAAATGACCACTTCAATTCATCCTGTGTCATGATCCAATTTAAAGGTCACAATGAGACTGAGCAAACTAGTTTGGCTAAAATGAATTACAATCTGAGCAGAAACATTGAGGCTTATAACCCACTTTCCCATTTTTACTTCAAGTCGTTTGTTCCACAGGTGTCCTACCAGAATTTGAAGCACAAATGTCACAGTACTATGAGAAAGGCCATTCTTCATGGAATTTTCAACCCAGTTGACTTCAGGAAGCACCAGAAATCTTCTGAGAAGGGCTCACTTGATTTCCAGATCAGTATTGCAGACAGGAAGTGCTGAGAGTTTAGATAAGCAATAGAAATTTAGGCAGTTTATCCAAACCAAGCACAAAAGCTAAGCCTTTTTAAGTTTGTCCATCACCAGAAATTAGCCATAAGTGATAAACCAGTGAGGAGTCTGTGGTTATTTTTGCAGCCAATACAAGAATGACTTTCCATTGATTTTCAAAATGAACAAAAGAGATTTCAAAACCAAACACCTGAAAGTAGCTGACTTAGCAAATGCTTTCCTTAAAAAAACAATTCAAAGTAAAAAAGAACTGTACAAAATACAAAGCAAAACATTACATTTGCACTGCGTTAAAATAACAGGCACTGAAAAGAAGTAGAAGTGACACATGGAGTTTTGACATATATGAGATCAGAATACATTACACAATAGCTACTGTCGGCTTTCATGAAGAATCAGTGCTGATGCCCTGCATACACCATTTTACAAACAACCCTTGGTTGCATTAGACACATATTATTGCAAAAGCTCCAAGAGAAAATAACTGTCATATTCATTAATCACTAAACTCAGCTATTCTTTATAAAATCCCTAATATGAATGGTCCTATATTTTAGTTTTTCCATCGGAAACAAAAGAACTTTTAATTCACATGAAAAGTGATTAGACTGTCCATTACAGCTTAAATAATATAGTTAATAAGAGGGGGGGAAATGTAATATTTTCCAAAGGTCTAAATAACTTATGAGTCAAAATCCCTTTTCAAAAATGTGTCAGGTGCTTTTAAAATTCCCTCTCCCCCCAGAAATATATCAAAACTGAAATTCTTTGGACATGCTAAAAAAAGAGAATATTTACAGTTTTGCAATGTGGCTGTTAAATATACTATTCGTGTTATGATTGTGCTTAGACGCACTAGTCAGGATCAGGTTCCTATTACACTGAATGTTGTACAAACACATGGGGAAAGACAGCCCCGTCCTCACATACTTAACATAAAAGGCCAAATTTGTTAACTATTGTACATGGCTGGAACATCACTGGTATTTTGATGCCACCATCCAAAGCAATGTGTAGGTCTGGGGCCCTCGGTACACTCATTCACTGATTATGACTGAGTTATTCCTGGTAAAATGAGGTTTACCACGATCAAAAAAACTGCCGTGTTCTTTCGATTTACTTTCAAAAGAACGTGGCTGCAGTCTAGATGCAGGTGAAGTTTGTTCAAAAAAAGGCTACTTTTTTTTAAAAAAACCCTGTAGTCTAGACATACCCAAAGTGTTAATACATCACAGAAAAGAAATACTATGACATGTTTATGTTCACTGAGATTACCTTTACTGTAAACGTGATCTAATTTAACATCCACTCAAAACCCTAATAAAAAATAATACAAACACTTCACCTACTGACTTCATTGTTAAAATTGACCTATTAGTGGTATACAAACTGATTTTCAATAAAACTCATTGTACAAGTGCTTTTTCTGTCAAAGTAGCACTTCAAATTTCTGCAATTTACAACAATAACTAATCATGCCTTTCAGATCTATCTTTCCCTTCAATGGAAGGCTCTCAAAGTGCTTTACGACCATTAAATAATTTGGTTTTGCAATACCGGGTATGAAATCATTTATTGATCTGATGTGTCAATCATTCCATCCAGTATTAAAATGTAGACCGCTCTGGGGCAGAACCCAATAATTAACAGTACACAGCAACACCATGTAATGTATGACATCAAGTGAAAATTATATAAAATATAAAAATGCAGATGAAAAATACTTTATCCAGTTTAGAGAGGAAATAATTGTGTTGGGATTTGACATACAACACCGTAATGAATACATCTAGTCTTTGGAATAATGCCTTGAAGTTTTTCATGGCTAAAGTGGTAAGAATAATACTTTTATGCCTTGTATCATCTGAGAGATAGTACCAATAGCGTGGTGTGCGTAATAGTGTACTGGTGCATTAGCTTACTACTGTTTCAAAGGCTGAAACTACTAAAACCACATCCTTTATCACTTAAATATTCTTTGGCAATCTCCCAGCCAATATAGACCTGGCAACTCCATAGAGCAGGTTGCATTGCTTTCATACTGGAAACTCTATGGCTATGTCTACCCTACAAGTTTTCTCACCAAAAAATATGCTAATGAGGGACTCATTTGCATGAGTCATGATCTCATTTGCATATTTTCTGCCGATCCGTTTTTGCGCTGGTGTTTTTGCGCAAAAATAAGCAGTGTGGATGTTTTCTTTTTGCACAAAAACCTCTTTTTCTGCCATAGGGGTTTTTGCGCAAAAAGAAAATGTCCACACTGCTCATTTTTGTGCAAAAACCCCAGCACAAAAATGGATCAGCAGCAAATATGCAAATGAGATCACAACTCATGCAAATGAGCCCCTCATTAACATATCTGTTGCCGAGAAAACTCGTAGTATAGACATAGCCTCAGCGTAAGTCTGAATCAGAGCCTTCCTCCAAGAAAATGTACTTAAATGTAAACATATTCTGTTGTAGGTGTACGGGGAGGCAAAGCAGGCTGTTGCTCCAGGGCCCAGTGAGTCAAAAGGGCCTGGGTCTCCTGGCTGCTACTGTGGACAGGGAAGAGGGAGGTCTTTCGAAAGAAGCGGAAAGAGGAAAAAGCACAGGTGCCCTGGTGGCCACTCCATCCATAATAATCACAGCTGAAACGTGAGATAAAAAAAAAAGATCGCTTTTTCGATGCACTTTTGCAGTGTGGACTCTCTCTTTCGGAAGAAGTTTTTCGGGAAGATCTCTTCCGGAAAAGCTTCTTCCAAAAGAAGCCTGCAGTCAAGACATAGCCTGAGTCTGTTGGCCCCACTGCTCTGATGTGAATACTTAAAAGCACACATAACATTAGCAATGTTCACAAAGTCAGACACAAAACTCCTATATGTTACAAATAAAAGCTTTTAGTTGCTCAAATTCAAATACATCATACCCAGCTAGACCCATTCTCTTGACTGCCTTAAACAGCAGTAGAAATTTAGTAAGTTCATCTCACTAGCTTAGATTGTCAGACAGCCTTAATATGGCCTCCATTTTAATACATATTCTTCCATGTGCGTAATTCATTACACATAGAAAAATGTGTGTGTGCACAAACTGCTCATAGCAGCCGGGCTGAAATCCTGGCTCACAGACTGGAAATCTGTTTTTGTACTTGCCATTTATCTATCTATGTAACTTTCTGGCCTTGCAGATTAAAGGGGATGAAACATAGACCTATGAATATTGCCTATAGCACTTGCCAAAGAGAAGAAAAATATGTGACTGTGTATCATTAATATAGATGTCCACAGTGCAAGAAACTGAGAAAGTTAAAAAAAAGTCTTTGATGCATTAGTTTGTATTTCAAGAATCAGCAAAAGGAGAAAGGATATAAAAATTTGTGGAGCCACTGCAACTTACATACCACTCTTCATACTTCAGTAGGAGCAGGAAAGGGGGGAATGCAGAAAGGAGTATTATATTTGCTTTCTATGTTTGGAAGGAGATGCTGTAGTGCTAATCATCCCTCATCTCCTCCCTCACACTTCTACTAATTCACACATTTCACTTTGCCTTCCAGGGCTGAATTCAAAGGCATGTTTCATCCCACCTGCCCACACTTTTTAATTTGGGAGGAGAACAGTAGGTTAGTTTTAGTTTTGTCAAAATTTGCTTGTAAGGTCGTTGGGTTGAGCACAATATATGATTGTCTCGGTACAAGAAGTCATAGGTCCCTATAGCATTATACAATAAAGTAATGTAATGGTTGTCTAGTGAATAAAATCTGAACTGTATGTCATAGACCCTATATTGCAAACATCTAAGGAGACATCTTTTAGCTCAGAACTGCTTTTGGAGACAAGAAGATAAAAATTCTATTTACACAGTTGTAAAGTTCTGGTGGGGCATGATGAGTGGCATAATGAAGAGAACTTAGAGGTAGATATCAATTTGTAACAATATTTCACTTGAAAAAGATAGCTCAAGACTTTTATTACACAATGCTATAGTGACAAACTCCCTCAATTTCTAATTGCTCCAATTATTTTGCCAAGTAGTAAGCAGGACTAGCAGGGCAGCTGTAAAAGTACAAATTAAATAATAAAACTGTATGCAGACAGCATTTAGATCTTGCTTGTCAAAGTGCTCCACAAACACTAATTAAGCCAGCCACAGAATAACCATATGATGGGGATAAATGGTATCCCCAAGTTCACACTCAAATCAATGATAAAGTTAGAAATCAAACCTATGTGTTGGCATTCCTAATTCCCATTTCTAAACACTAACTTATGACCCCATCAAAATAAATGCATTCATTAATTTGTTAAACAATAAACTTTATATTACTTTAAACAGCACCTGAAAGGACTGATAGGTTCAAGAACCAGTTTTAAAAACTGAGCAGTTGTCTTCCATGCTTTTTTTTCTTCACAACCAAAATTTAGTTTTTCATAGGCTGGAGGTTCATGACCCCTTTCTTATTTCTATTCTTGTTGCCTGGGGCTCTGTCTAGACTGTGGGGGTTTTCCAGGATACCAGAGTCTAGACATAGCCCCAGGTATCCTGTGGTATCCCGAAAAAACTTCGACACATCCAGGGACTGCATCTGCTCTTCCACTTTTTTTTGCGGAAGAGCAGATGCACTCTTTTGGAAGCCCTGTCTTCCTTCTCCCATGAGGAAGAAGGGCTCTTCCAAAAGAGGGGTTTTTTTCTGAAATTTAGCCCAGTGTAGACGGGCCAAATTTCGGAAAAGCCTCTTCTGAAAAAAGTATTGGAAAGAGGTATGCAAATTGTGCAATTTGCGTATCTTTTTCCGATAAAGCCCACGGTATAGACATAGCCTGGGTTTAGAATGGTATATGACTTCATGTTTGTTCTTTTTATATTTTTTGTCTTTCATGTTGCAGCTGTGGATAAAAGATAACAGATGCATTTTGAAAATAAGGGAAATTTAAGTATTAACTAATGTTGTAGCAGGGCCTAAAGGCCTCAGGCCTGTAAGCTTAGCTAAACAAGGACTCAAGCCTAACGACAGGCTGACATGATGAACCACCATATATCACAAGATGAAACATTCACACAAACAGAAGTATTAATTGCTGATATTCAAGAAATGTATAGTGCAATATACAAGTTAGTCTGGTTAGAATACTTTTGGGCTTTTTCCAGATATAGGGTATCAACAATGTGGTAATCACCAGCAGTTATGGTCAATGAATGACAAACATTAGTGACTGTAAGTGGAGCTAACAAGTTAGTGATGTTATGAAAAAACTGGGCGCCCCAAATGTAGTGAGGTGTGAAGGTATAAATAAGGAAAAGGGATTAAAACCTTCATAAATACACCCCTGTGGGTATCAAACTAGCATCATAAAAGTTGGACCTTGACCGTTGTGCCTTGGGACACACCAGGATAACATCCACTGGTGATCATGACAAAAATGATGATGGAGATAATGACTGACACTTCTGGGTTGGAGAGAGTAATGAAAGGGCTGGCCATTCAATATTCTCTCTCTCCTCTTAGGGTCACATGCCACAGTATATCAATTTTGGTTTGTTAAATAAAATTGCTAATGAGAAACAATCCAATGCCTTTATTCTCGGGCCTTGTGCTTCTTGGGTCTCTTTGAATGACATTGGTAGTAATCTTCCTGATGCTATAGCAGGTCAGAAGACTGAACCCTTATTTACTTTTGTGGTCTAAGAATTTAATCAATAGACCAATCCATGAATTAGGGTACAGTATAAAGAGGTATAACTATTGATTCCAATGAACTCATGCCCATTTACACCTGCTGAGGATCTGCTTCAGGGTTTGGGTCATTTTCCACGATAGTTTGTAATCCAGCATGGAACCTGGCAGAAGTCTACAGGTATACTGGAGTAAATGTTTGATATACATTTCCATAATGAGCATGCCTAGTTGTTTGGTATGTCTCATTCTAGAAAATGTTGTCCTATCATTATAAAACACTCACCATCAGAGGTAACAATAGTCACTACTACAGCTGGCAGTTTCAGAAGAGCATTTTAAGATGTGATGGATATTGAAAGTGAATTCTCAATGAACTACCTCTAAAAGGTAATCCCTCAAGAACAGGAGTGAGGAATTTTGGTAATATGAAGAGGAAACAAGCATTATGACTGTGTGCTGTATTTAGTCCATTGATTATATTGAGATTATTCTCCAACTTTCATAACCATATAAAATGCACTTTCTAGCATCTATAAAAATTTCCAATGGAATCACTGCTGTTTACTCTCTTTGTATACAAAAGAATATAAGATTTTCTAGAGTAGCACACACTGATATAATGAGAAGTTACAAGTTTTGGAGTTTTTTTGAGGAGGAAAGAATTGTTAAAAATGTAGTATCAATAATTGTTAAAAATTCAGTATCAATAATTGTTAAAAATTCAGTATCAATAATTTTATTTCACCAACAGTTCTCTGTTAGATTTCATCTCCAACTCTAGTACATACAGTGGTAAAACTACACATTTTCTTAAGGAATGACATTATAGATCTTACTAGCAAATTACAGAGATCAAAAATTTGCTAATATTTTGGTATACTTTTATTCAGAATTACATTTATAGTCTCAAATTGTATTGGCGCTTGCTTTGAAACAAAGATATCTAGTGGGTCAGCAAAATGCTGACCACTTAAAAAGAAAAGAAAAAAACATGATAAAAGCAAGTCCTTTAAAGGGCAGTGTGGAATGTCAAGATTCACTGTAATCTTATTTATGAGCTTCAATTATACAGCACAGAGAACCTGTCTTAACATGTGCCCTTTGGCAGGTTTTCTGAAATAATGATTTCTTTATCTCTATAGTTAGCCTTCAAAAAATTATTTCTCCATAATCAAATGGTGACTGATAATTGTAACAGACAAAGAAGCTGTTTAAAATTTGAACAGTAAAATAATTATGGTTAACATAATTATTTTCTTGCATTATTATAGCATTGACACTGCTGAGTACTTAAAGCACAGGGCTTTCCAGAATGTTTGTTATAGCTACATTCCTTTTATTGAATTTTCCTGTTGGTTCATTTATTTGAACCACACTTAAGAAACAAGTTACCTTAGCTTTGGGTTGGAAACCATAAATCTTTAACAACAGGTTCTATTTTTATGTAACTAAAAACTTCCATTTAAATGAAATAAGTTGGCAAAAATATACTACACTTTTTTAAAGGACACACAGCTTTCCTGTTTCATGCACTTTGTAAGAAGATGAGGACTCCACATTTTGAAAACGAAACTGGCTTTTTATTAAGAGACTTATTTACAGAGATGCTGCAGCTAGCAGTCAAACCACGGGCAAAAGGACTGAATTTGTGTTGTCTCCCATATAGTCTTCTGCAACCACCTGAGCTTCTCCTTCCCAGTTCCATGCAGGTTGTTACAAATATGATAATTAGCTAATGTTGTAGCTTCAACTCAATTACAATCATTTTCTTAAAAACTGTGGGCCAGCTCCTTAACTGGCGTCAATCAGTGAAGCTCTTGGATTCAATGGTGGTACAAAAATTTACAATAGTCAATGATCGGTCTCAATTTTTAAGAGTAAATTTGTCACATAAACCAAGGTTACATGAAAAAATTAAATATTCTCTGCATAATATTCTTTGTACTTTGCAAATTCCTCAAAATTTCTTTGTACTTTTGCAAAATTACAAAAGGGAGAATTTGTAACATGCTTTCCTTTTTAAACAAAAAAAGGCAGAAAATTATTTATATTTCTGCAGCAACCAAAATGTGAGTTGCACTGTACACACACATAGAGAAACACTAAAGGGAATGTGGTTAGTCACTCTTTGTGTGAGTACCACGTAAAATAAAATGGTTGAAAAAGTATGCATATGGCTATCCTGGGTATCCTGTACAGTAGGTAAATGGAGAAGAGGGATTGTCTTTCTTTATGCCAGTCCCATGAGATTCTGCATGCCTTTACCTCTCCCTAGGAATTGAAGACACCCAGAATTCTTGAAGAATGAGTCCCAGGGAGATCTGGAACTACCTCAACTCAAACCCATTGAAGAAAAGGCAAAACAATGGGGAAGGTGGTGGGTGAAAGAAATGACTGAAAACAATTAAACTGTGGAATACAAGGATGGATTTTGCCCAAGCTTTAATACTGCCAAAGCAAGGAGAATAAAGCATAACAGCAATAAAAAATTATTAATACATGTCACATCCTTAGGGGAGACTGAGTTTATAATTGGTGAGAGTCTGGGAAGGCCAGAAAGGTCTACAACAAAGCCTCCTGCCTCAGAGAAAAAAAAGATAGCAAGTTTGAGATACCATGACTCATATTTTACTTCTAGATATTTTTGTCCAATGCATTGTACAGGGTATGATACTCCCTCCTCCCTTGCCTGTATTCATGCTAAGAATGACTGTATATGGTCTATCCTTGCAGTGTAATTACATCCCTTCTCTTAAATCCATGAACATTTAAAGATTCGAACTGAAGGAATGAGCTTCATGGATAGCAAACAACAGGCCTATGACCATGTGTCCTCCTCCCCACATTGTCTCTCCCTGTTGCTAGTTTATATTCCCCATTCTTTAGGGTAATCAGGTAACTGCTGCCAGTGAAGCACTCTCACATCTCCCCAAGGGAACTCCAACTGGATGATTAAGCTTAAACTCATTGCTGAGAGCAGCTGCAAGGCAACAGATTGTCTGAAGTCCAGATGTTGTGTTTTTAAACAGCTCCTCATTACTCTGATATTTTGTGGGCAACACCAACACCAGTCATAGTAGGAAAGGGATCATTACTCACACTTCCTCAATGCTAGATGCTAGTAAATTTGTCTGCTTGTCAGAGTAGGCAAGATGTGTTCTATAATGCTAAATTCATCAAAGCCAGTGGACACACCTTGTAACTCCTAAGATGCACAAGAAACATGGCAAGCAAATTCCTGAAAGAGCAGGACCAATACTTCTAAATAGTCACCGGATACAGTTAATATATTCTCACCCAGAACTAAAAGCTTAGCTGTTGAACTGACTATCTCTTACTGACCTATATTAAAGAGCAGCTGCTTCAGTCTTCCATCTAAGATTTTGATTTTTAAGCCATTTGGAAACGTGAAGGATAGTTTTTTTTTATTTTCTTCCTCACGTCAGATGTTTGAGTCCTACAGGATAAATGGACTGTGCTTTCTTTAGCATCACACACATTATACCTGGGTTATTAGGAATAAATATTCTACTGTAGGACTGCACTGATGCAAGTAGTTAAATTGCACTGCTAGTCACATCAAGAACAGATCTTTCTGTTATTAATTGAAGCTACTGCAGTAATTGTTTTCATTTTGGATACAGTTAATCTGGCTCTGAAATCTACAGTGGAAAACTGTAAGCTCTTTCTCCACAAAAAATGAAACATACATGTACAAAAACATCTTTCTTATCTTAAAACCTAATGGAGTGGATGACAAAATAGAGTTAAAAACAATGACATAGGCTGGCATTCTAAGCTATCAGTGGGGTGAATTCCGCTTTCACAAACCTCACTAGAACTCATGATATACTTTATTTATATTAACTATGTTTTTCTACTGAAATGAGCTCTATTTTGGCAATCATTCAAGAGCAGCAGCAGTTAAAAGTTTATGAGGAGGCATAAAATTAGATAATATTGGGCGATACATTACACAGAATTAACGTTTTACTCTTCACACTTTAATTTCAAATATCTGCAGCCACGTTTCCTTCACTACAGTATATCACTCAAAATCATGAAAGGCAATTTGATGCTGCAGAAATATAGGAAATGAGGCAAATGAGAAGAAATGCATAGAAAGCTTGGAAGAGCGTTTTAGAGAAGACCATGTAGAAACTCTAGGAGGTGACATTTCTCAGTTATCTTGCTAATAATGCAAGATAAAAGAGTGGAGGGACATATACACAGTCTAGGGAACCTCAAAGAAAGACAACAGGGACATGAAATTTTCTTACATTATCTTGGATCTTGGACATGCTTCTAGAGTGGACAAATTGGCCTTTCCTAGATGCTTCTAGCTTACCTTGTGGATACATGGAATAACTGAAGTCTATTATAAACTATGGCTAACATTTTTAAAACAAGAGCTGATTGCTTTCAAATCCATATAGTTAGGCACCTGCCTGATGTACAAAAGAGCCAACACCCAATAGCCCCATTAACCTGGAAGCTGTTGTTGGTGTAGGCTTGGATTTCCAAATGTACTTTGTTGACTTAGGAACACAAGTCCCATTCACTTTCAATGGAATATGGATTCCTTGAAACTTAGGCAATTTTGAAAATCCTACTTCAGGAGCCTAACTTTAGGCTTCTATTTCTTTAAAATCTTGGCCTTAGGTTCCATGTGTATCTTGCACTGCAAAGTGAAAGGAGGATTATTCGGAGGCACAGTATATAATCCCAGCAAAATTAAAGTCTATAAAAACATTGCTTATTTAGCAATGTTACTGATCTCTGCAAGAGAAAAGCAGAGGATTCTGTTAGAGTTCAGGTCTGCATTATTCTGAGTCTCAACTGTAGAATTATGGTTTAAGATTGTTATTCAAGACCAAAATAATGACCAGGTAGAGTTCAGATCTGATAGTATCAAAATCTGATGAGCTATTCTTGAAGGCTTTTGCCCCCAAGTAGTAGACTGAAAGAGCTCAAGTCACAACATTCCAACAATTTTCAACCAGATTCAAATGAGAATGGCTAAACTCTAAAGAAAACCATAATGGGACTACTTTTTCAGCCACAGATCTGACCAAGAAATGAAAATGGTAGAATGGTTCAAGTCCTAGAAATGAGCTCCAAACCTCCCAAATTTCAAAAAAGGTGTATGACCAGAATTCTAGCTTTGACCACTTCAGATGGGCCGTGCAGAATGAAGGTGTAAATACCCTTCCATTCATCAGCCATGCTTATGTTGTGTCAACAGAACATTAATGATTGTTAGGGCTCATGGAAGGCACAAAAGTGATGTTAACAGGATGCAGCTGGACTTCTAGTGTAATTCTAGACTGGTGAGCCTGATGGCATAAATAAATGAAACTATACCCATGAAGAAATATACCTATATTGTATAATAGTTGGAGAAAGGGATTGCTGGGACTTTAAACAAATCACTTCACTGCTCCATGACTCTGTTTCCCTATCTACAAAATAGGGATAGTTCCTTCCCACAAACATTTAGAAAAGATATAGTTGGTAAATCTGTGCTTTTTCACATGAAAGGTACAATAATAAGACATGCACCTGTGAATGACAGATCTGAAAGAAGCCCTAGAAATGATCAAGGAAGAATTACACATACAGCAGAGTGCCACCGCCTTTAAGAGACAGCTTAATTTATATGTAACAATGGTATCCCTTCTTCACTACTAGCATTCCACTCTGATGTTCCTCTGCAAGTAAGAATGTCATCTTGACAAGCCATGATGAGCAAGTGCAACGGTAAGATTCAGCTGAACAGTTCAGAGGGTACACACAATCTTACATGTTGATCAACCAGAGATTGAGACATGACCAGCATATTATAAGGCAGAAAATCTGCATAAGAAATAAAGGTTTAAAAATGTGACAACAACGAAGACATGTTGAAGAACAAGCTTTAGAATTGTAAGATGATACAGATATGCAGAGAGGGGAAAACAAGCCTGAATATTAGTGATTCAGCTACACTCACAGGTACACCAGAATAAATATTTGGTACTTTCATTACATTTGTTTTGTGTGTACATATCTTAAGTTCTGGGTCATATTTTCCTCATTAGCTTAATGAAAATGCTACTCACAGAGATATGATGCCTACATGTCACTGTGACATTAACAATTTGTTACAGAACAGGGGTGGGAGAAATTCATTCATAGATTGTATATATGGACAATTAGTTGCAGCAAGAAGATGAGGGCAAACTCGATGTCACTGGAGCCTAAGATTTACTTTCATTTTTAATGTAATCTACTTAAATCCTAAACACACTGGTCCACAGCTCCTTAGTTGCTTGTCAAGCTGAGCGTAGGAGACACAAGCATTTGCCCCTTTGAATATGCTGCATGGCACTGTCCTCTGAAAGCAGCAACCAAAGATGGGGTTAATTTCATACAGGTTTGAGTCAACTGAGCATCACTCAGACCTGCAGGGTCTCTGAAATACCAAGTATACAAAAGCTGCTGAAATCAAGCCTATCTTCTGCTTGGCCTCCTGCCAACCCCAGGATTAAATGACAGAATTACTTTCTGTTAATGCCTTTTGCAGTCATTCTGTTTCTCCTGTATCATTGCTAGTTGGTGACCTAATCAATAGCTTTTCCTACCGCTTCACTTGTCCCAGAGTGACTTACTGGCCCCATGCCATTGCTCGCCTTCTGGTTGTTGACTACCATATAAGTATGTCTAAGAAACAAATATATAAATTTCTGTAGGCTTTGGATCAAATCCATTAAAGCCAATAGGAGTCTTTTCATTGACCTCACTACGGTTGGGATCAGATCCTATATATAAGGGAACAATCTGGTATGGGAAGAGGGATTTACATTATTCAGGACTTAACACGGGTACATATGGCAGTGATTAAAGTGTGCAAAAGTTTTGTTTTAAAAATGTATTTGTAATATTTTATTCTAGTGATCACAAAATGAGATTGGTGTCAGCACTTCCGACTTAATTTCTAAGAAACTAACTAACTTTCAAGGGGCGAAAAAGTCATTCAAATGGCACATCCATATGAAGTACCTAATCCTGTAAACTGCTCACCCTGACTGAACATCTACACTAAAGCATCAGTGCACTGACTTCAATCTACTTGTGTCTATAATCTTTCTATATGGACCAGAACCTAATTTTCTGTTTTTAGCACATATTTTAAAAGTGTTTCGCAGCTCCCTTCACTTTACCTAGGCAGAGCAGAAATTACATCACATCTATAAGGCCACTACTGCACATTCTGTCTCACGTGATCTCCAGAGCAGCGAACTATTACTACACAAAAGAGAGACTCTATACTGCCCTAATTCAGAAAGAGATAGGCAGACAATTTTCTAACCTATTCAGCAGGGAAACTTAAAGGAGTCTGCTGTCCAATCAGCACAAGGAATAAAGGGATAAAATAAAAGCTGACAATGGAAAAGGGAATACACACACTATATATTGCATACATATATGGATGCGACCATTCGTACCCCTATTTTCACCCATTTTACAGAAGTGTGATCAATTTTGTATAAAGTATGGTTTGTGAGTTATCATTTGAAAACTCAATTTGCTGATTATTGTCCTGGTCAACATTGTATTTAAAGCTGTAAAATTCTACTGCATAGCATTACAAAGACATGTTCCAAGCCCAGAAACAAATCACAATCCAGTGCACCAGAGACATAAGGCTAGCTTATACCTAAGCTGGGTGTCAATGACATAAAAATGGACCGTCATCTGGTTAAGTAGCCATTCTTTGGCAGGCAAGAGGATTAAAGTCTAAAAATCTGTATATTGATAAACAAATACCTTAGGGGTCCTCTTCACAAAGACTGTGTGTTCTGGACTCCAGCTGAAGAGGGTTCTTGAAGAAGGGAGAGCAGACACCCAACATTCTCCCTTCTGATCTTTCTACCTATAGCATCAAAAACACTTGAACAAAGGAAGTAATAACGGTGCTTCCATTATTCCAAAGACCCTTATGCCTCATCAGGAGTGGCCCTAGACTAGCTGTCAGCAACTGGTACCCTAGGCGAACCATGCAATCGGCGCCCCCACCTGCAAACCCCTCAACGATATTGCGCCACAATTTGGTGCCCCATTTAACTTGGCGCCCTAAGCTACCGCCTAGTTCGCCTATATGAACAGGCTGCCCCTGTGCCTCATTATTTATAAGCACTTATAATATACCCTTCCATAGTTCACAAACAAACTCTTTTCCTTTATCTAAGTCAGTGGGCTTGGAGTTAAGGGTTTGGAAAACTCCATTTGAGATAACAAGATTTGTGCATATCCTTTTCTATTAATAAAATAAGAGATATCACAAGCTCAAATAGGGTACTTTGACACAGCACCCTAAACTCAAAATAAGATACGCAATTTGCACTATGCAAATTGCTTATCTCATTTCAAATCTATTTCAAAATAGCTTATTTTGAAATTTGGTGCATCTACACAGTGTCAAATTTCAAAATAACATACTATTTTGAGCCATCCCGTAACCCTCATGGAACAAGAGTTACTGGGATGCCAAAATAGCGCGCCCATTATTTCAAAAAATATTTTGAAATAACAGGCGGCTTGTGTAGATGTGGGGTAGCTATTTTGGGATGCCTCCAGTATCCCAAAATAGCCATGCAGTATAGACATCCTCATAGAGAACAAGGCAACACATGATGTATGTTTCTGGGGGAAGGTCTGGGACTGGAGATTTGCTGGTGTTGCTCTGAGGTGTAATTTGTGAATGGCTGGCTATAGCACTCATGCAATACAACTGAGAGTAATTTGCATGCAGGAGGCTGTGTGTGCGGGCAGATGAGGAGTAATAGCTCTCTTACAACAAAGCAGTGAAAAAGGCACTCCAAGCTGAAGAACTCAGGGGACACAGCTGTTCATCAGTCCATATTATACCCTAGGTAATGTCACAATGGACTGAGTATAAAGATCACTAGAATGGTTGTTGGATATTAATTTTTCTCGTGGAGGGGATCAGTGCTGGGGAAATTATTTCAAGTATCTAAGGTATATCTATACTACAAATCTTACAGTGGCACAACAATACTATTGCAAGGTCTCCTGTGCAGCCACTTGATACCATAAGAGAAATTTTCCTGTGGACATAATTAAGTCTCTCCTAGCAACAAGTGGAGGTAGTTATAATGGTGGGAGATGTTCTCTCTCTGACATAGTGATGTCCACACCAGTCCTGTTATCCATGAAATCTGTGTCACTAAAAAGTGGTTTTCGCGACTGACCAAAAAAAAATTCTTAAAAAATTGCTAGTGTAGACATAGCATGAGACTTGCAAACCTTGCTTAAACATTTCACTGTAATCTGGGACAGTTCACATGTTGTGTGATCACAATACCCTTGCAAAATGTAAATATAGAAATTATACATAAATTTATGAATTACATGCCTTGATCAACCTCAAATTTAGTTCCACACACGTACTTCTCCTATAAATAATTATTCACATTCTTGTGAGGCTACCTATAAAACATTTCTAAGAAACACCAATTGTACATACATTACCCAAATATGCCAATTCAATTATAGTAGTTGGTCAAATTTTCCAGTCAGCAGCATCCATGCAGCAGAGTTACAGTTCTTGCATTGTGATGAAATAGGCATTTCTAATCATACTGTAATTATGACAACAATGCATGTTTTATAATTATGAAAACAGGAAATAAATTGTGCAATGTATGGTTTTTGTAAGTTATTTGGATAAGTATTTACAGTTGTGTTACTTTGCAGCACAACTTTTACTTATTGATGATGTTTTGAATAATTTATGTTGAGTTGGACAGCATAGCTGAAGTTGGAGAAAGGGTTCACCCTACTAGGAATTAAACACTTTTGTTTTGTAATAAACTCAGAAACTGAAATGAATTTCAATGAATGAATTTTTCACAGTGATTTGAAAAAAACTGAGCAACAGAGAGCAAGTGTCCAAAATCACCCTGATGTGAAATTTCTACTGAACCATCTCACCTTTTTTCCTCCAATAAAAAATGTAATAGGTAAATCCGCTTACAATAGAAGAAAATGCACATACATTCACACAAACAACTTTCAGTATATAATTTAATGTCAGTTGTATTAATGTCACTCTGGTTCTATAGGTACTTTTCAGTAGCAACATTACTAGTATGTTTCTGACATATAAGGGGAATTATTTAAAGTCTGATTTATATTAATATATCTTTTTTTATCTGCAAGTGTTCTGCCCAGGCTGGTTGGCTGCATGACATTTTTCACTCCAGTAGCAATACGCTTGTGAGGACAGGGGGAAACAGTAGAATGACAAGTTTATTCAAGCAGTACTTGTGAATATCTCACATATGATTTGAAAACATTCTAGGTGGTCAGATTTCGATACCTTACTTGTATTGAGTAGCAGCTTATTCCCCAAGCAATTTCACCAGCTACAGGAAGTTGCTGCATATCACAATAGGCTCAGACTCTGGCTAAGTATTTGTTTAAGATTTAATAATACTTTTCATTTACAATGTCTTTTATCTAAAGCACAAAATAAACCTCACATCATCTCTGGAAGGTAGATTTTATACTCAGGTTACAGAGAAATTAACTGCTTTCCCAAGGTCACAGAGTGAGTCAGTGGCAAAATCAGGACTTCAATACAGGAGTGTTTATTACCCCCTTCTCATGCAACCAATTAGCTACAGGTTTTATGTGGCTTAATATTTATAAGCCAACTTTTGATCTTTGCCTGACACTAGCTACAGAGTGATTACCATCCATTTTCTTAAATAAAATCCCTAGTCCTTTAGAAATGAGTGTCTAATTGTAGTGTAGTGATACCCATGGGCTGTGTCTAGACTGGCTACTTTTTCCGCAAAAGCAGCTGCTTTTGCGGAAAAACTTGCCAGCTGTCTACACTGGCTGCTTGATTTTCCGCAAAAGCACTGACGATCTACTGTCCGAAATCAGTGCTTTTTCCGGAAAAGCTTTGACGCTCCCGTTCACGCAAAAGTCCTTTTTGCGAAAAACTGTTGCGCAAAAGGGCCAGTGTAGACAGCTAGGTAAGACTTTTGCGCAAAAGGAGGCTAAACGGAAAAAAGCGGTTTGGACGCTGGGAGACCCGGTAGGAGCCCCGGACTTCCTGGTAACCCGAGCTCTTAAAGTAGCCGCAGGCTGCTGAGCGCACGTGGCAGGAGCGTGCCTCAGACCTCTTGCCTGAGGTCTGCCACGGTGCCCCTGCCGTTCCCAGCAGCCACATCGCAGCCAGCATGGCAGCTCCGGGCGCTCAGCCACCTGCACCCCAGCGCAGGAGGCCCCCAGGGGCCGGAAAGAAGGGCCCCATCGTGGTCCTCGAGGAGCTGGAGACCCTCCTGGACTTGTGGCAGGAGGAGGAAGGCCTCCACGAGACCCACTCGCGGCACCGCAATGCCGACATCTTCGGCCGCATGGCCCAGGCGCTAGCCCAGCAAGGCCATCCATCCCGGACCCTCGAACGAGTCCGGGCGAAAGTCAAGGAGCTGCGCCTGGGCTATGTGTGGGCCAGCAAGGGCCAGGGGGCAGGAGCAGATACCTACCCCCATTACGACTGGCTCCACGCCATCCTGGGCCAGCCAGCCCCGCAAGCCCCAGATGTGCCCGTGGACAGCAGCGTGCGGCCCCCCGTCACCAGGACCACCGAGGCAGGGGAAGGAGACGACAGCACTGAATCGGAGGATGAGGCCAGCATTGCCACCCACCAGGCCCCCTCCAGCAGCCCCGACGTCTCCTGCGCATCCTCCGAGGCCGGGGAAGGATCCACCGGTGAGTCTTGCACTTTGCACTCACAAGGGCGGGGGGCGGAGAGGGGGAGCCAGGCGTCCGGAGGGGGAGGGGAGAGCATGTCACTCAGGCCACGTGAGCTGCACGCTGTGTAGCATTAGGCAGCAAGCAGCACATGCAACCACGTGCAGCCTGGTGACCGAGCGGCACGTGGCCACGGCAGGCAGCTGCAGGGCACGCCTGGGACCGTGCTGCTCACACACATTCGGCGGGACCAGGGGGAAGGGTGGATGCCGGCTGGAACCAGCCAGGGCCCCAGGGACTCAGCCCAGAGCCCGCACCTCTGCAAGGGTGCAGCACAGAGAACGGCACACTGTCCCATGCCTGGCTGTGAGGCACAGCCAGCTGCTCCTGGGTAAACTGCAGCGTCACAGCCCTGTGAACGTGGCCCCCACTGAGCCTCTCGCCTGCTCCCGGTGCCTTGGCTGGCTCCCCGAGGGAAGTCCCCACTGCGGCCACACGTGTCCCTGGGCTACGTGGGAGGGAGACATGGGGGGGGGAGCCCTCGGGCCGCCCTTAGGGCCACCTGAGTTTTGCTGCAAGGATGGGACACCCCCCCCAGTCACTCTCCTGGTTCCATCCAGGAGATATCCCATGCGATGGGGATCTGAGAGCCCAGACCACCTCTGCCAGATGTGCTCCCAGGCACTGTGTGGGAATGCGTCTCGCTCCCTGTCAAACACCAGTGATTAGCCCAAAGCCTCACAGCCTCCACTGGCAGGGAGTTCCACAGGTTAACGCAACACAAGTGCCCTCCCACCCTCCATGGGGCCAGGACACAGACCGGTGGTTACAATACATGGAGGAGGACCCTACTCCAGGGGCGGTCCTCCTTGCAAACATACAACACGGGGGGCAGGGGGGGAACCGAGTGGGCCCAAGCCACACTACTGTGGTGTCACCTGGGCTCAGGGGTGCGGTTGAGGGCATGAGGTGTGGGGACAGTGGCCGGCCTGCTTGACTGACCCATCCTTTCTTCTCTTCCCTGCAGCGGGACCAAGCACAAGCCGGGGACCCTCCAGTCTGGCAGCAGTGGCACCCCCAGCTGCCCAACCACGCAGGCACAGGCTCCGCCACCGGGACCAGCTCCTTCGCCGGCACGTGCAGGCCGTCGAGTGAATCGAGGCATCGATTCGCCAACGCGTCCATGGGGACCTGCAGTGGCGCCAGGAGGCCTGGGCTGCCTTCCAGGCCCAGTGACTCGATTGCCACCTCACCCACATAGCCCATGCCATTCACTATGGCATGGCCTTACCCCATGCCCCCGCCACCCCTCCTGCCCCTCCAATGCCCCCTCCTGCAATGCCTCCTCCTGCCGCCCCTGCAACGCCCCCTCCTGCAATGCCCCCTCCTGCCGCCCCTGCAATAGCCCCTCCTGCCCACCTCCCCATGCAGCCTGCCCTGATGCGGCCTGCCCCGCATGTCCAGGTCCGTCCCCGCAGGACCGCTTGCAGGGGCCACCCCTCCCAGGAGTAGCTCCTCCTCCCAGTTGAGGTCTCTCCCCTCCCCTTCCCAGTTGAAGGTCTCCTCCCCCTCCCTCTCCCCCTTGTGTTGGTTATTGTGTTGGTTATTGTGTTACTCGAGGTAACTGTAATAAATGATTTGAGATGCCAATTAGCCAACTAAATTTAAGAGGATTACAAAATGCGGACACCAAATTTCTGTATCTATCACCGGTCGTTCCTTTAAGTGGTCATTGGTTTGTGGCGCATAAATAAATACTGACACTTTTAAGTAAAATTTAAACCACAGCTAGATTAACATAGATTACAAACAAGCAAGAAAGGTTAAAAGACGCACACAAAAGAATATGTACATAGTCTAGACGCAGGGACGATTGTAGTGTTGCTGGCGACCTCAATCCTTTGGTCCTTCCGGGCCTCGGGAGAGGAACAGCCAGGAGATCCCTCGATGGAATACAACGGCGAAGCTGGCAACCTCAATCCTTTGGTCCTTCCGGGCCTCGGGAGAGGAACAGCCAGGAGATCCCTCGATGGAAGACGACGGCAAAGCTGGCAACCTCAATCCTTTGGTCCTTCTGGGCCTCGGGAGAGGAACAGCCAGGAGATCCCTTGAAGATGACTGGAATCGAGTATGCTGACTCGAGCCTTCCGCACGAACCACGAATCCTCTTCCTGTTCTTCAGGACAGCTCGGACAGGCGATGGTGGCCTAAACGCTAGCCTAAACTAAAAAGAAAAACCCTAGCTACGTCCGACGCACCCGACGAACATTCACGATGACGGCCGATGTGCTTGGAACCGATGCTTTACAATTGGGGGGAGGTAAGGGGAGGGGAGGGGAAAGGGTAGGGGATGGGAGGGAGTCGTATGGGGAGACTGAGGCTACCCTACTATGGGGCTTGTGCGAACATGTCCGTCAGGGTCTCTCGGATGCACACCCCATCCTGGTGTGCCTGGCGGATGGCAGCTGTGTGGGGCTGTTCAAACGTCTGTGCCTCGGCTGCCATCCATGCAAGGAGGAAGGCCTCCCTATTCCGCTCCACAATGTTGTGGAGCACGCAGCACGCGGCCAGTACCTCCGTTGCATTCTGCTCACCCATCTCGAGACGGGTGAGCAAACAACGGAAGCGGGCTTTTAAGAGGCCGAAGGCGAGCTCCACCTGATTTCAGGCCCAGTTGAGGCGGTCGTTGAACCGGGCCCGGTTCTGGTCCGGCCGCCCCGTGTAGGGCCGCATTAGCCAGGGCTGCAGGGGGTAGGCCACGTCCCCGATGACACAGATGGGCATAGGCACATCCCCGACAGTCAACTCCCGCCGGGGGAAGTAGGTGCCTGCCTCCAGCCTGCAAAACAGTCTGGAGTTGCGGAGGATGCGGGCGTCGTGTGCCCTGCCAGACCAGCCCGCGTAGACGTCCAGGAAGTGGCCCCGGTGGTCCACGAGGGCCTGGAGAACAATCGAGCAGTACCCCTTCCTGTTCGTGAAATGGGCTGCTTGATGCTCCGGGGCCTGGACGGGGATGTGGGTTGCATCCAGGGCTCCCCTGCAGTTGGGGAACCCGAGGGCAGCGAAGCCGGCCAGCGTAGCGTCCACATCGCGCAGACGGATCACTCTCGGTAGCAGGACATCATTGATGGCGTGGACGACCTGCAGAAGGGTGCAGAGAAACACAAGGGAACACATCACATAAGGCAGGGGTGAGTGTGAGCTCCCTTGGGCCCCCCCCCCGTGATTCCCTCTGTCCTCACGCACGCGCACGCGCGCGCACACACACACACACACACACCAGGGCCCCCTCGCCCCATGGCCCCCCCACCAGCAGGCCTGTGCAAGGGATGGATGGCCCAAACCCCTGGGTGACCCAGCCTGGAGTCTTGGCTGCCCCTGGGCATGGAGTGCAGCACCCTCTCCCCACCCCACTCCCCACTCCCCCTGGGACTTACCTCCATGACGATCACACCGACGGTGGATCTTCCCACCCCGAATTGCTGTGCCACTGATCGGTAGCTGGCCAGTTTCCATAGCGCGATGGTGACCCTCTTCTTCACGGGGATGGGTGCACGCAGCCGGGTGGTGGCTCTCTGGAGCACGGGGGTGAGCCAGGCACACAGCTCCAGGAACATCCGCTTTCGCATGCGGAAATTCCGGAGCCATTGCAGGTCGTCCCATTGCCCAAGGACCAGCCGGTCCCACCAGTCTGTACTGGTGTCCAGTCTCCAGAGTGGCCTCTCCACGGTGGGGTGGGGATGCCACAGGGAATCCAGGGCCTCCCTGGTGAGGGAGTCCAAGGCGATCTGCGCCTCCTGGTCCTGGAACATGAGGGCACCAGCCTGGAGCACCAGCTGCAGGCACTTGAAAATGGCCGACAGGGGCCAGAGCAGGTACATGACCACCCGTGGCTCCATGGCAGACACAGCAAGGCACAAGAAACCAAAACCAGGGAAAAGCACTAGGGGGCAAAAGGCAGTGGTGTCCAAAAGGCAGAGGGCAACCACCAAACCTGCTATGGCTGACAGTCCCTGCAAGAGGTCCTAATGCACGGAGCAGGAGACAAACGGCTGTCTGGCGAGACCCCTTTAAGCACGTGTCTGAACGGAGCTCCAGCCCCGCCCCCCGGAAAGGGCTGGTGCCCTTTTGCCCTCTTCAAAATGGTTCCGGGCTTCTGCTTTTGCACAAAAGCGCGCCGACAATCTAGACGCGCTTTTGCACAAAAGCGCATCGTTCTAACGATAACTCCGGGACCAGTCTAGATGCTCTTTTGCGGAAATACTTTTAACGGAAAACCTTTTCCATTAAAAGTATTTCCGGGAAAATCATGCCAGTCTAGACGTAGCCTCTGTGTGCTTCAATTCACCATTCTAAAATGGGATAATGATACTTTCTCATGTCACAGGTGAGACAAATATGCTTAAGATTGTGAAGGACTTAGCTACTATGATAATTAGTCTTAAAATGGATACTCATGATCATCATGCTTCTCATATTAGCACCCATTGTTTAAATACAATTTGGCCTGGCACAAGGTTTTGAGGTTTCATAACATTTTATTTTCTTAACGAATGGCAGCAGAGCACTTAATTGTCCATCTGTAAAGCTAGTGCAAGATGGTAAAAAGCAATAGTTGGAAGAATGGAAAGAGCAATAAACCATAATAAACTGCTGTTTTATTGTGAAGTGTTGTGCAATTGAAGGAAGACTGTGATTTAACCATTGCATAACTGTTACAGGCAAAGGACTTGTTACATAACTACTCAGAAGATAACATCTGATGCCAAAGACAGTAACGTAATGTGATTGTAAAATACTTTGCCCTGACGCAGAGCATAATCACTTGTGAAAACTTTGTGGGTTCTTGGGGAGTGATGAGTAATGGTCAGGCAAGGACTATGGTACTTTGAGTAAGCTTGGCAATCAAGATTGTGTGCATAGGTACATAACTGGAGTTACTATGCATAGCCTGCATAACCGGCAAGATGTGAGTACGGTCAAATGTGTTCTTACACAAAGTAGGTTAGCTCCAAGGGTTCTGGTCAAGTTCTGCTCAGCCCAGGACTAAGTGGGAAGAAGAGATCGCTTTATTGCACCTCTCTGTTGCCCTGATTCTTGGGTTGGATAAGAGATGGAGCAGAAGTTAGAGCAAGCAGTCTCAGGGCTACTCTAATTTATACCTAGTTTCAAGAGCCCTCCAAGGGCTGTTCTAATGCTGGAGCACACCATTCTCTGCTTTGCTACCATATTCCATTAGGAAGGACCCAGGAAAGGTGAAAAAGAACTGTCTATGCTGATTCTACACCACCACATGAGTTTCTCTATTCAGATAATCTTCAGGTATGCAGCTGTGACTAAGGAAGCTTTTGGCTGTTTTGTAGTCACTACAAATACAGGCCACGACCTAGCTCACAAAGGGTAATTTATAAGAGACATGGGTCACACACACTGATTTCTTGATGTGTGACAGATTACTAAAGCCTGAAAACGCTAATTCTTTTGCATGTGACTACTGCAGGAAAGCATCTCGGGAGCTTTGTCTCTTAATACAGTGCATGATCAAAACAGTTTCAGTCCAATGAAAATTTGTATTGTTTGCTCACACTAACCAAGACTGATGCACAAGAGCACTTGAATTTTCAATCTCCTTATTCCATTTGCAGTGCTCCTGCCTCCTATCAAAAAGAATTCACTTCATTTCTATGGTTAGGGAGGAATGCTTAGCAGACAAGTATTTCAGGTCAGGCACAGAGTAATCCTTCATATAAAATACTAGGAAGCCTGGTCCTAAATCTCATATGGACCCCACAGGTGAAAATACATGTACAATGCCATGGAGTAGCAAAAGTTTTTACACACACCCACATGCCCACCATCTTCAGGATACACTCCGCTACACAAAGATTCAGCAAACTCCTATGAAAGGAGAAGAATGCTTTTGTAATGTATTGTAATGTGTCAGATGTTCTTTTCTTTGATGTTGTTTCTCTTTTAGAGAGAGAACAGGATGGAATGTTGCTGATATTTGTACCTGCCAAAGACTCCACGTGTGTTGCAAATTGTTCATGGTGGTATGTTTGTTGTATTTAATAACTTTGCTTGTTTATAAGGTTTATGAACTTGGATGACCAAAGGTGACCAAAGTTGGATGACCTAAGCTTACCAAAGCATGTGCACATCCTATGTCAATTTCTTTTTCAGCCATAAATAAAACAGGATCTTAAAAAAAAAGTGCGTTCTGTATTTTATACTGGAAGATGCTAATGGATGCCACTAGGGGAGTGTTGGATCCTCAGTCAATCACAGACCTCTTTAAAAGCAATGCCTGTGCCAAACACGTCTTTAGGCTCAGAAGGGCCACAAACCCCTTTATGGTGTAAAAACTGCTCTATGGGACTGCTGTTTGAGGCACTAGGCTGTGTAGACTGATAGGTTTCCCTGATTCAAAATGCATGGGTAATGGCTAATGAGTTGCAGTCTGTGTGTGTTGGAGACAGGAGAAATTGCTGCAAGTGTGACCCGGGGAGCAAACAAAATAATGGGTTTTTTAGAACAGAACATGTTAGAACGTCAGTCTTGAGGATTTCTGAGCCAATGGAATTGCCTACAATTTTTTTTTCTACTATTATCAGGGAAACAGTATTTTATGTACTTTTGTAAAAAAGCATTATGCCCAAAACATGACTGATTTATGCGACTGATCTCTCATCCTAACAAGAACATCTTAGCAAAAATTCAAATTTTGGCCAACTACTTGGTCCAAAAAAGGAAAAAGTGGTGCATGCTATGATGCTTACTATGAATTTACATCAGCATTTCCAGGAAATAGCAGGTTAATAGTCATGCTTCCTGCCATGAGTTAACCCAAAGAATCTGCAAGATTGGGCCACTGATTGGCAAGTGTTTGCATGTAAACTTAACAATCTTTTTATCTTTATCTCTTTCGCATAGTCACCCTAACAGCCTGCATGCAGAAACTGCCTGCAAGGATAATACCATCAGCCCTCAGTTATAGTCACAAAATGTGTCATTTTAGAAGTGATCATTTCAGGACTACACAGTGCCTAATGAGATTTTACAGCAAGACAAATCCTACTTTAAAAGAAGCATCTCTGCAAGTGCATTTGAATGAGAGAAAAAGTCATTATATAGCCATCCTCGAATGCTGGCAAAAATATTCTTTGCTTGAGCTTTCCTTCAGACAATACTGTAAATTAGTCAGCACGTATCTAAGGCCAGGTCTACCCTTACCCTGAGATTGATGCTCCATCGACACTCCAGAGATCGATCTTCCAAGGTTCGAATAAGTGGAACTAGTAATGATCCACTGAATCAACCACTGATTGTGCTCCCTTGGACCCCTGTAGCCATGGGATCACAAGGAGTAAGGGAAGTCGATGGGAGATTTTCTCCCATAGACTTCTCACAAAGGGGACACCACAAAAATTTGACTTAAGGTACATGGATTTCAGCTACGTTATTCTCATAGCTGGAGTTGCATATCTTATATTGACTTTCTCCGGTAGTGTGGAGTTGGCCTAAAAGCACTGCCACAGGACTTGAGCCTTGGAAAGAATATAACCTACACATAGGTTCTTGCATCCAGTGAGATTATGACTCCAAAGTAATCTCTTAGTTTAACAATGTGTGGAGTGTAAATATTTGGGTGTGTGAGCATGATAGTCTGATCCAATATCAGAAACCTTTTTCTTTACCATCTCAATTAGACACATTAACTTCCAAAGATGGACTCACTTTTTTAGATGTCACAAAAATATGGATTCATAGAGAGAAAGGCAGAAAGAACCATTATGTAGACCTCTGGCCTAAGACAGGCTGTAGAATTTTGCTGAGTGAGGCTTTTTATTCAGTTAGTGTGATGCAGTTCTGTACAGTGTGAATAATTAGCTCAATAAGCAGTTTTGGTTTTACATCATAACTTTGGGTAAAAAATATATATTTCCATAAGTCTAAAATTCACAGCTGATGAGATAATTGTAACTCATGTCACGTGAAAAAAATGTACAGACAAACCTGAAATAAACAAAGGGGAAAAATGAACTGCCACACAAATGTCCACAGCTTTCCAGAGTCCTAGTTTTCCTGAGGTTATGCTTGAACCTGGTGCTGTTAGCACCTTAGGTGAATGTTTCTTTTGCCTCAGAGCAGCACCTTCAGTAGGAAGCAATTTTTTAATCACTTTTGAAACTGCTAGCAGATGTAACAAATTATCCTCCTTAACTTCAGTCTAGCTCAAACTGATACCTATTACTATTTGCCTTTAGGTAAGGGCCTTAAATAGATGAGAACAGATGGCTCAAGAAACATTAGTTTTCCTAATCCAGCTCTGCCACAGAAAGAAGTGATGGATTCATATGCACTGCGTCTCGTCCACATTTTCTTCCATGCACCTCCTGCCAGTCACAATGAGAATTATATCACTCTGCAAAACCTGCTTTAGTGGCAGCTGTGAAAATAAGGCCCTGTAGTGCATGTCTGCACAGCATTTTGGAATGAGCAGGTGCAAGCATCTCAATCGGGTCAACAGACTTGGGCTAGCGGGACCCATGCTAGCGCTCTCTAGAATATAATTGTATAGATGATGCTTTGAATTTGTGCCTTGGGTTGGAACTTCAGAAGCATTGTAGTAACAGTGCAATGGTTATACCAAAGATGGAACATAGGATGTTAATTAAGTCCAATCAAATTCATTCCAACGAAGTACAGGGAGAAAAGCAATGAACTGTTGTAGCTCATCATGTGAGCTCCTAATTTCTTTTAGCCCAAAACTCAGTCCAGCTCTGTTTTGAATTAATTGGAGTTACTAATTATTAGAGAAGTTTGTTAAACAGTCAGCCACATTACCTCTTCATCACCACGCCCTATTGCATTTTCAATTTGTTCCTAAATTGTGTGTGGCTTTTTGGTTGTTTGTTTTAAATCTCTCATTTGTCTTGTAAATTACTTTTGAACAGGGACATGCACGTAATCAAGGACACGACACACATTAATTTTGGAGGGTGGGGACAGTATGCATAGTTTATGGTGATACACCACATTTCATCACAGATTGTTTATATGGATTGTATAAGAGCTTAAAAATAAATCCAACTAGCACAAGGTTATTTAAAGATGAGTCAAAGAAAAATAGTATCCAATAGATTAAAACAGCCATTGTGAAACCCAATCTGTTCAAAAAACTACTGAACACAACTGTCTGAAATGCCTGCCAAAGTGACAGATGTTGCTCAAAATTCCATAACTTAGCATCTGGATTGTGTGCTTGCTGTCTACAAAGGAAGAGGAGAAAGTGTGATATAAATTGCCAACGAAAATACTGCTCATCTTTCCTTGAAATAGAACTTAGCATTAGCATAACCAGATAGTGAAGTGGGTATCTATCACACTGTACTTCCTTGGGTAGGACTCCACACTGACACTAAGGAGACCTGATGTCTTTTCCTAGCTCTGCTACTAAAATGCTTTGTGACCTTGGAGAAGATGCTTCACCTCTGTGTTTCACATGACCTCGGGCAGGGCTTCTATATGCTCATGAAATAATTGCTTACACACACCATTCAACTTTAGTAAAAAGATCATTTTGCCACATATATTTTGAGATGGAAACTCAAAACTCATTGAAAATACAAATCAAGTGCTCATTCAAGCAGAGCAGGCCTAATTCAAAAAAAGCCATCCAAGTCAATGAAATATTTTCATTACTTCAGTAAGCTTTGACTCAAGACCAGTATATCCAATGGGGTTAATTTTGTTTCCATTTTTGGCCCCAGAGGTATTCTAAAGAGGTGAGAGCTCGTCATCTAACTGGTTTAAAATGCTGTGAGTTCAGGAGAAAGCTGAGCTTTTGTACAACCTATACAATGAATTCAACATTGTGTTTCTGAAAGTATAACGAGAGCATGAAACTGCAGAAATACAGATGTGACTAGCCATCTTAGCAAACACAGTGACAGGCTATAAAAGAGTTCACATCTCTTCAAATGCTAAGATAGTCTAATATTTCCTACATTTTGTCCCCCAGAAAATCATATTGAGTCAAACTGAACTAATGACTCTTTGCATTCATTACAATCATCATCTTTCTGTGAACACAGTTCCTTATCCATAATTTTCAGACACATACTCAAAGGACTCTGGTGCTATGTCTAGACTGCAGGCTTCTTTTGGAAGCTTTTCCGGAAGAGATCTTCCAAAAAACCTTCTTCCGAAAGAGAGCGTCCACACTGTCAAAGCACATCGAAAAAGCAATTTGCTTTTTCGAAAGACAGCATCCACAGTGAATGGACGCTATCTCGCATGTAAGCTGTGATTACTATGGGTGGAATGGCCACTAGGGCACCTGTGCTTTTTCCTCTTTCCTCTTTTTTTTGAAAGAACTATCTCTTCCCTGTCCACACATGCCTTTTTCCAAAAGCATTCTTTCAGAAAAAGGCTTCTTTGTCGTAAAAAGAGATTTACCAATGTCGGAAAAACCCCTCTGTTCTTTCGATTTTCTTTCGAAAGAATGCGATTGCATTGTGGACATAATTGAAGTTTTTTCGGAAAAACAACCATTTTTCCAAATAAACAATCATTTTTCCAAATTGCATGGGGAGTAACAGTTAATTCGAGGGAAGGGTTTTGGATCGGACTACCGCGTTTACACGCGGCAAGTTAAATCGGGCAACCGGCATTTTAAAATGGCGATCAAGTCATAAATATGCTAATCAAGCGCGGGATATTTAAATCCCGCACTTCATTAGCAACTTCGGTATGTTTCATTTGCCTCCCTAGTCCGAACTAGGGGGCAAGTGTAGACATACCTTAAGAGAGTCAGAGAAGTGTAGATGAGCTTCAGATGAGCACATGAACTTTTATCTTTATGTAAAGGGAAAAGTAATTTATATCTCAGCATTGGTTATCCATTTTGTTTTACCCCATCTCAAGGGTGGGCACATAATAAAGTAAAAAATAAGTCTACTACGAACAGTATGGTCGTGACTAAGCTGCACACCACAGATGTTCAGAACTTCCCACCAAGAGCAAGTATAGAATTCAGAACACTTCTTGCCCCCCAAATCCATGAACTAAAGAAGACTTTTCTTCAGCTGCTAACAGCATACTGCTTATGGAACACAGTTGAGCAAGTCAGAGTCTATCCTGTGGCATGAAGTCAGAGCACATAAACAAGTTATTTCTTTTACACAGGAATTGAAATGTTTGGAATAATGGCTCATCCCCTCTCCTTCTCCTCTACGTGCCTGCCACTCATTCACCCTGAACTCCCCTCCCCCCATATCCGCCCCCCCCCACACACACACATATGTTCTTTATAATATGGTTATATATTTTTCTCTGTTGGACAAAATACCCAAATATCATACCAGTATGTTTTCTGCTCTGTGGAAATCATGGACCAGCTAAGACTTACCAATACATTTCTTGTTTTAATGATGTCCCCATCTGTGCGTCTTCCCCGTCACTTCCATTGGCCACAAATGGTGATCTGCAGCCAACAAGAGCTATGATCGTCTGAATCCTGTGGAGGCGCAGGTAAATATAGCAGTGGCAGCCCACCAGGGACTAACTCTCATGGGCCACCTTTTTTTATTGCCCACCATTGGTCTACACTAGAAGCAATGGTCCATTGAATGACAAAGCTTTTGTTGTTCATAGATGCTTAAAAAAACTGAAAGACAAAGCTTTGCTGCAACAAATACTAGTGTACACTGTACTCTGTTGGCTGGAGAGATCTCCTGCTGACAAACAAATGCAATTCATGCTGACTGCTGGACTTTTAGTGACACGGCTATGTGACTAAAAGCTGCGTAGTGTGGACAAAGCGTAAGAAAAGGGCTTGTCTCTAAATGTCCTGTACTACTTAATGAGGATCTCACTGGTATGTTTTTCCCTGGGCATAAGTAACCTAGGATTCATTAGCTCAGCTAACTAAAAATTTCTTCCAATATTATGTGTGAATCAAGAAATAACTTATCCATTGCTTCTACTGTAGAGAAACTCATCATAAACTATTTGTATACTCAGCCACTTGTTCCTCAGAAACAAAAGGTTTTGATTTCTAGATAAAATCATTTGAAAGGCTTCATTAATCTTTTCCTTCTCTCTCGTCACTTCTCTGGAAGTTTGAGTACAGAATGTCCTCAGAAATAGTGAAATGGCTCCGATTTAGAAACCAGTTACATGCTATGATTCTAGTGTTACAAGACAGCTTATTGTTAACAATATCCACTAGCCGGGTCCTATAACCTTTGTTATTTCAATAAGGGAGGATTACTCTTTCAGTTCGATATTCTACCAGCAATCCCTTCAGTTTGGTCTGCAGTTCCCCCTCCTCTGCTCTGGTTGGGAATGGAAGAAAAAGCCCAGCTGTCTGTCTCTCTCACACACATTCATACTACAAATAAAAAGAAGTTATTTGTAATTAAAAACATCCCAAGCCAACTCAGGGGAACTCAGAGGCAGCTTCAATTTTGAATTAATTCCTTCAGTTGAGTTTCCTATTCTTTAGAAATCTTTCACCCTTTAGCAGGATATTTTTGGTTTAATCTGTCTCCATTTCCATCTCTCCTTGTCCTGAAAATTCATACACTATTCCAGTGAGTGAGGCAAGGTCCAAGACAGTGACCATTTTCCTGAAAGGCATCACTTCATGAAGTAACCTGTACCCCGAATCTACAGCTAATTTTGTACACACACCTATATTTACTATGAAAGCAGGAGTCCTATTCTGAAAGGGTTTACACCTCATAAGGTTAAGAATTTTTTGTATGAAAATTATGCTGAAAAATCACAATATTCTACCCTGATAAGTCTAACCTCACCCCAAACACTGTACATGTCAGAGCTGGGTCATGTGGGAAGCAATACCTAGTGGTCAAGAGACAGGGACCATAGTCAGGAGCCAAGAGTCAGGCTGGGTCAGGATACCAAGGGGTCAAAGGCAGGAGCCAAACCAGCTCAGGACACCAGGAAGCCAAGCCAGAGGACTGAGAGCAGGAGGCACAAGATATACTACTTTAAGCAGGGTGGGTCCCAATTGTTCAGTTTCCTGTTTCTGGCTTAAGTAGGGCTAGCAGGCCAATCAACTGCTCTGGGACTCTGCTAAAGGAATGTTGAGGCACAGCCTCAAATTGGGCCTGGACCGGCAGTTGTCAACAGTCTGCCAAGTGGAAGGTTGAAGCATGGCTGCTCTTATAAACCCTGTGGACCCAGATTCAGGAACCATGTGCAATGTGCACATGACTTATGTGGAGAGGCTGAGGGAATGGGATTTGGGCTTATTTGGTCTATAGAAGAGACCATGTTTGAGGGGAGATTTGATAGTAGCTTTCAACTACCTGAAGGGGAGTTCCAAAGAGGATGGAGAAAGGCTGTTCTTAGTAGTGACAGGACGAGGAGTGATGGTCTGAAGTTGCAGTTGGGGAGGTCTATGTTGGACATTAGGAAAAACTATTTCATTAGCAGGGTGGTGAATCACTGGAATGGGTTACCTAGGGAGATGGTGGAATCTCCATCCCTAGAGGCTTTTAAGTCCCAGCTTGATAAAGTCCTGGCTGGGATGATTTAGTTGGGTTTGGTCCTGCTTTTAGCAGGGGGTTGGACTTGATTAGGTGTCTTTGGGTACATCTACACAGAAACAATATTTCAAAATAACTAGCATTATTTCGAAATAACTTAGTCCATATCTACATAGCAAGCAGTTATTTCGAAATAATATTGAAATATTGTCAAGCTGGAGGACTTCTTTCTCTGACTCCTGTAACCCCCATTGTATGAGGAGTAAGGGAAGTCAGAGGAAGAGTGCTCTATTTTGAAATAAGTGCTATGTAGATGCTCCCAATTTCGAAATAACTTATTTCGAAATAAGCTATGCAATTTGACGTAGCTCAAATTGCATGGCTTATTTCGAGTTAAGCCCTGCTGTGTAGATGCACTTTCCAGCACTATGATTCTATGATACTACGTGGATGAATGTCCCATATTTCTTCTATAAAATACTATATAAGTACTGTGTAAGGGAATAAAAATATAGCTCTCAACTATATGAAATTGAACTTCAAAAATGCATTTGATTTAAAGAATCCTGTGTTGTCATGATAAATATGGGTAGTTCTACATTATGAAATCTATGCTGGCATGCCCTAGGATAAACACAGATTATGCCAACAGAAGTTCTTTTTCTGGCAGCAAAGTCGCTGAATCTATAAACACTGGGGCTATGTCTACACTCGCGGCTTCTTGTGCAAGAACATCTTGCGCAAGTGTTCTTGTGCAAGAAGTCTTGCGCAAGAAAACGTCCACACTGCCATGTGCGAGCTGTGCTTTTGCGCAAGAGCGCCCATGGCAGTGTGGACGCCTTCATGCAAGAAATCCCTGCGGCGTCACACTGCCCTCTTGCGCAAGAGCCCTGCGCAAGAGAGCTTACACCTGTTAAAAAGAGCGTAGCTCTTGCGCAAGGAGCCCTCTTACCACGCCGTACTGTAAATTTACTTGCGCAAGAGCGGGCGGGCAGTGTGGACGCTCTGCAGATTCTTGCGCAAGAACAGCCGTACTTGTGCAAGAAGCCACAAGTGTAGACATAGCCTGGAGGTTTTGCTGACATAATTATGCTGGCAAAACTGAAGTGTAGACCAGGCCTGCTTCTCTTTCACCCTCCATTCAAAAATGGCTTAAAAGGTTTATAGAAATACTTTATCTACTTCTGCACCTAGCTAAAGACTGAATTCTAGCTCTGTGAAAGGAGATTTATAACTGCACCATTTGTGTAACACACAATGAAAGAACTTCTTTAGATCCCTCTGGCATGAGGAAAGAAATAAGCTACTGTAACCCTTTCGGCTTACTTTCCCCTTGTGTCACTGAAGACTTCCTCTAGTAAGTGATTAGCTTTTTCTCTAGTCCTTAAATTGGGCAGTTCCTTAAAACAAGTTTCCGCGTATTCTTGTACTTTGGGAAACAGTGGACAGGAAAAAGGTCTCCTATACCTAACAAGCATCATAAACTCATGTAACTGGAAGGAACCTCTAGAGGTCATCAAGTCCAGTTCCCTGCACCCATGATAGCACCAAGCGCCATCTAGACCTTCCCCAATAGGTGTTTGTCTCTAAACTGAGTTCAATCTCATGTTCTTGTTTGTTTTCACTGCATCTTTCACAAGTAAGAGTGTCTCGACTCTCTAGTTTTTAATACAAATTACAGTACAGAAAATCCACTTACGGTCCTAGCTTCACTTACCCTAGCAATATATGGGATAAATAGGGTTTACGTATGGCTTATGCAAACTTTCTGCACATGGTAAATTTAACTCACTCGTTATCATCCATTTCACGGCAACATATTTCATGATATATTTATAACCACATACCTGCTGTATGTATCTGAATTCTGACTGAGCTGTGGAAAACTATTCTAAGATTAGAAGAGGAGAAAGGGTGAAAAAACTAGAAGAGGAAACAAAAATGTGGATTTTTAAAAACAAAATGTGGCTTCATATATTATAAATACAGTATATTTGTCTTTATTTATTCTTTGATTTCTATTCCCTTTTTAAGCATAGGAAAGCTTAGGAAAAATGTTTTGGCTTTGAGCTTTACTTACAAAACTAGCACAAATTATTAAAACTAATATTATTCACTTTTAGAGAAGCTGTCACTGCTCTATGAGTTGGTGCCAACATGCCACTTGTAATGTATACACACTTACACCCCTTTCCCACCCCATAAAATGAATCCATTTTGCCTTCCAGTCCAATGTGGCACCTAATTTTCCCAATATCAACACTGATATGCAATGATTTTTCATTTATTTTCTATCAAAGGCAATAGATCCTTAAGTGCTTTCTCAATGCAGTCTAATCACACTTTTGCAGCACAAAGAACCTAGCGCCTTCTGCAATCAATTTAATAGTATGGCATTTAATGCCAGAGAAAGTTGCCCATTCAACAAGGACCCTATTCACAGGGGCTAATAAACAGCCACTCAAAGCCACTACTTATTAGTGCAGCATCTTCCACTTAATGGGAGTGCTCTAAAAGTAAATACATCAGAAGGCTACAATTATGAGCTTTATGTGGCTACAATTTGTAATGAAAAGCCATTTAGAAATATTTTTGAGGGAGTGGGGGAAAGAGAAAGAGAGAGAGAGAATCACCTGTTTGAGCAAAGCTTCATCAATTTTATGAACATTGGAATTTATCCCAGTATTAAATTATGCCTGTTGCATAAAGAGTTCATAGACCCACTACACATAAACTGCAAGTGACTATTAACAATGTGGCTATTGAATGTGTACAGACACAGCTTAGTATCCATCTGATATACAATTTGTATACTATCTGTAATACCTAGTAAGAATCCTATCTTGTTTGTTGGCTCTTGTGCAAACATTTCTTTCATGTGTGGCTTTAAGTGGCTTCACACTGAGTTTTGCTCTAAGTTTTGGACAAATCCTAATCCTCAATGCAAACTACAGTTTTCAACAATTTCATGTAAAAACCACACATTGCACATGATTTTTTTTCTGTGCAAAACAGATCTACTTAAGTTCACTCAAAAGGGTCATAGCACTGTCAGTGAAACCTCAGTCAAGTTAATTTAGTCATAAAGCCACAAAAGCAGGCAAGTTTCATTTGATTTGTGATTGAATACAAAGCTTTAATGCAGTGATACTCAAACTTTTTTTCCCACAGACTACTTAAAAATTGTTAAGGGCAGAACACTTAATGATCTTTCCAAATGATAATTGTACTGTTAGCTAACTATTGTAAAGCACTTTGGATAAAAACACTATCTATATTTTAAAAAAACCTTTAATAAGAACTTATTTTGTTCTACAAATAAAAGCACACAACTCATTTTAATATTAGTATGGGCCTCTCCCCTTCCCACAGCAGACACACAGCTGAGGCTGGAAAGTAGGGCCATCTGTCCATGGCAGCCACAGATGTGGAGCTCAGGAAAGTAACCTCTTACTCTGGACACCATTTCCCTGTGTGTCCCAATTCCCTACCCATTCTTTTCACCCCACTACCCCCCACTTACCTCCTATTGTCTTATCCAAAGCTACCACCACATTTTACATGAGAGGGTCCAGGGTCGGGGCACCTAATTAGTGTAGCCACACCTGCAAACTACTAATTAGGTGGGCAGGTCTTCATTCTCTCATGTATGGCCTCATTGGAGGATTTAGTGTTACTGGGGCCCTGTGCTCAGCTTCATTTCTGGGGGGGCCCTGGGACCTAGCCAAGAAAAAGAACACTCACTCTTCCTGTCCCTCCCATTTTTCATTGTTTTTAATTTCATCCTCTTCCTATATTATAAGTAATAAGAAGTAAATAAAAATAAGAGTTTATTTTTGCAGTCTAACTATTTTTTCCACAGACAAATTGAAAATTGCTGAGGGTCTCGGTGGACCACTTAATGATCTTTCCAAATATAGTTTGTACCATTACCTAACTATTGTAAAGTGCTTCCGATGAGAGCACTTTATAAAAAAAGCTTAATAACCTTTCCTCAGTCCACCTGAATAGAGTTCTCCGAGCACAGTTTGAGAAGTTCTGGTCTAGATGAAAGCTTGAATTTGCATTAAGCCAACATGAAAAATGTGTACAAATAAAATGTATAGATGACACATGAATGGAAAAATAAAAGTTAACTTCCTCTGAAGAAACTTATTCAATTTGAAAAAAATAATCAGCTAGTTTTCTTTCTACACTTTTTCTTTACAAATTCATCAATTAAGTAATCTTAATATTTTGGGAAGAGTCACTTTCAATGATCAATATTGCTGAATTTGTTGAATGGTCCTCCCTGCTCTATTGCTCCCCAACCCCCCAGCCCTCTCTGCAGAGGGACTGCCCCTCCTCACAGAGCAGCAGTCCCTTGCATGGGGTAGGGGAGTTACAGGACTGCCCGACCCTAAGGGCCTCGTGTTGCTGGGTGGGGGAGGGGTGCCGTGCCAGGGCATGGTGTGATTCATTGTAAAACTGCTCCAATGTGGCCTCACAGGCTTGCACCTAGGAGGGAACTATCCATGGACCACCTGAATGGGGTTCACAGATCACTGATGGTCCCCAGACCACAGTTTGAGCACCTCTGCTTTAATGTAATTCTAGTAAATGAAACTCTGAAAGAGAAGGTAAAGGAAGTAACAGAAAAGAGTTCATTCAGTATGGTGTTCACAAAATGCCATTTGACAATCTGTGCAAAAAAGAATAAGAAAAAGAAAATGTGAAATTCACTAAATTAGATGTAATGCAATTTTAATAGAGATACTGCAAGGATGAAGGATTATGTATCAAAACCTCCTTATTGTTCTCCATAGTGATTTATTGGAAACTAGCTAGTTCAGGAGACTGCTTAGGACCAAGGGCACCATTTATGGGGGGTGGGCTAGAGTGGTCAATAGCCCCCCTAAAATTTGAACCCCTGGATGTTATACTTGAGGTCTGTTTAAAGTGCATGCACTGGCTTCAGAGGCAGTTCTTATCTGCAACACTTGGCCTTTGAGGCAGGGAGTTTGCTTGTAAACAGAGGGTGGCAAGGTGATTAAGATAACAAAGGCTTGTCATTCAAGTAATTGAAGGATCCTTAGATCATCATGAAAGCTTCACTAAATACTCACTTAAAAGAAAGGAAAAAGAGTGGACATAAGTAGTGGTGTGCTGTAAGAATGTGCATTTGGACCACTGTTGTTAAACTTCTCATAAATGTTCTTTAAAAAGGGTTAAATAGTGAGGTGGCAAAATTTGCAGATGATACAAAATTAGTCAAAATTGTTAAGTCCAAAGCTGAATGCAAAGATCTACAAAGAGACCTCATAAAACTGGATGATTGGGCAACACAATGGCAGATGGAATTCAGTGTTGATAAATGCAAAATAACGCACATGGAAAATATAATCCCAACTAATACATACAAAAATAAGGTCTAAAATAGCTATTGCCACCCAAGAGAGAGATCTTGAAATAACTGTGGATAGTTCCCTGAAACATCTGTTCAACGTGCAGTGGCAGACTTTAAAGCTAACAGAATCATTAGGAAAGGAATAGATAATAAGACAGAAAATATCATTTTGCCTCTATATAAAGTCATGGTATGCCCACATATTGAGTACTGCATGCAGATCTTGTCACCCATCTAAAAAAAGATATATTGGTTTAGAAAAGGTACAGAAAGTGCAATGGAATGGTGGATTTATCAGAAGTCTACAAAACTATGAATGGAATGGAAAAATAGAATAAGGACGGGTTATTTATTCTTTCACTAACATAACACAAGAAGATCACCCAATGAAACTGATAGGCAGAAGATTTAAAACAAACAAAACAAATTATTTCTACACAGTCAACCTGTGGAATTCTTTGCGAGGAGATAGCGGAAAGGCCCAAACCATAACAGAGTTCCAATAAGAATAAAATAAGTTTAAGAAGGATAGGTCCATCAGTGGCTATAGCCAGAATGGGCAGAGATGGTGTCCCTAGGTTCTGTTTGTCAGAAGCTGGAAATGGGCAACAGGGGAATGGATCATTTAATGACTGCTTCTTGTGTGAATAACCATATATTTTCTATTATTGAAATGGCTCATTATTAAGTACAAGTTCCTATCTTTAATTTTACACACACGCTAGCTTATTTTGCAATTATCATCAATGATCAATATAAATGTTTGGTACATGTCTATTCTGACCGAAAAAATATCAAACAGTTTCAGTCAAGTATTTTTTGTAGGTTATACTACTAGCAATCTAAAGACTAAACATGTGATCCCAGTGTGCAGTTTTCACTGAGCTGTCTCTTTGTATTGTTACATTGTGTCACAGAGAGAGAAACAGTCAAGCCTTCATGCATGTCCTTTGATATATGCAAATCTGCTCAGGCCCACACACTCGTAGAATGCTATACTTCAAAACACAATGCATCTCTCCAGCATAGTGATTCTTCACACATGTAAAGCCTGCCTTGACATTTTTCTGTGATACATTGGAACTTGCAGAGAAAAAAGAGTTGACTATAATAAATTCAGTGATATTACACCCAGGATGAATTTAGCTTATTGTTTCAGTGAGGAAGTCTAACGACAATTAAAAACCCACAGCTGATATAGACTCACAGGGCTCAGGCCACAGGTCTGTTTAATTATAGTGTAGACTCTGGGACCCTATTACCTTGCAGGGTCATAGAGCCTGGGCTCCAGCCCAACCATCAACCCCGTAGTCAAACAGTCCCGTAGTACAACCCCCATAATCCCAAGTCATGTAATTGCAATGTAAACATACCCTAAGTGATTCTAAATTGCAATGGGTTGTGGGGAAAAACAGTCAGATTCATTCCAGATACAATACTATTGATATTCATACAGTTAAACCAGGAATCAGTGACTGAGTATCTGTCTTCAATTAAATTTCATGTTCATTGCTCTCCCAACATGTCAGCTTCTGTTTCTAACCATGCTGCTATTTGTTATGATGTTGCTTGAAAATGCTTCACTTGGTATAGATATCCAACCAAACATGTTGCCTTTAGGCTGGCTTTGTTCCTGCTTGAGGCAATAGCTGCATTGTACCAATAAACTGAAATAAGGATGTAAACATGTGCCAGTTGTCTGGCTTAGGAAAAAGGGTTGATTTTTAACAACTTAGATTGCTTTAAAAAAAAACACTTTCTGGCAGATGTTCTCACGGATTACTGCTTAAATCATATATGGAGTTACAACTAGCCCCCCTCATTGCCAGCACAATGTTGATTAGTGAACCCTAATTCTGCCCACAAATTGAACATGCAAATCCAATTAAAATCAGTGGAGTCTGTGTTCAAATCCACACACAGGATAGGACTCCTCTCAAGTCCATAAATGTCTTGTTAACAATGTTGTGTATATAGAGAAAGCATAGAATAATGATCCAGGCAAAAAAGAAACCCTGGCTAATTTTCAATGAGAAATTTTAACAGAACCTATTTTGAGGTTCTGAAAAGTTTGTTTTCATTCCCTGAAGCAGCAGCGGTTTTACCCTCCTCTCTCCCTTCACTCAGAAGAAGAGGTGGGCAAGATATGGCCCATAGGCTGGATCCAGCCTGCCATGCCTTTCAATATGGCCCATGGCCCACCCTGCCAGGACCCTCAGACAGGCTCCTTGCCTGCTGCAGCCCCACATTTCTGGCCAATGAGAGATTCAAGATTATGCTGGGGTTGGGAGCAGCATGCAAGTCCACTCCACACACATACACCAATGTGCAGCGCAGAAAGGCACATGGAGCAGCCAGCTGCTTTCAGCAGCCAGTGTGTCTCTGAGCTGCTGGCTGGGAGCCGCCTAGGTAAGAGCCTCCCAGCCAGAGCCTGCATCTTGCACCCCACTGCTCCTTCATCCCAACTTCTTGCCCCAGGTCACCACCCAAACTTTCTGCTGCCTTCTCTCCCCTGGGACATAACTCCCTACCAGCTCCTACACCCCCTTGTGCACCTTCCCCCAGGCCAGAATCCTTTCTTGCACACATACCTCTTCCCCAACCCTGTATTCCCTGCTGCACTCCCCACCCGTCAACCCCAGATCACAACCCCCTCCCAGATCCAGTACCCCTTCCTACATACCTTTTCCAGGCCAGAATCCTCTCACTCTTCCAGAACCTTGCCCCCAAACACTCTGCACCAGGTCACAAGCCCCTCCTTCATCCAAACTCCCTCTCAAACCCCACACCCTCTCCTGTACCTCAATCCCCTACCCAAACTCCCTTCTGCACCCAACCTCTGTCCCAGACCTTGCACCCTTTGACCACTTACCAAAATCCTGAAGTGGCTCCCCACCAAAAATGATTGCCCACCCGTATTCTAAAGTTAATAGCATGTAGTCAGATTTGTTCAGGGATGGTGCCAGGGGCCAACAGCTGACCCTATAGCCTCACCCATCATGGAGATTTATCCTGTTTCCCCTCCATTCCTTGGCATGAAACTAAAGTCATGGAAGGCCCTCTCATCCCTATTCTCTCCCACATACACAGGTCTTGAAAGGTAGCATGATTCCCCTAGCAATCACCACAATCTGATCCCTAATTACTGGGGAGATTAGAGAACAGCATGGTCCTTAAAGTCCTCCTACTAGCAATCCACACTAAACGTCTGGACATGGTTTGGGTCTGTTGCCTGGTGTCATAATCAGGAATGCTGACCAACACCCGGCGACTAAGGGGTTAACTGATGTCTCCTGTACCTAACCAGCTATTGAGTGGTCAGCCAATAACAATGCAGGTAGAAATTTCAAACTGGAAGAGAGGAGTTTTCTCTCTCTGTTCTTTGTTTGAGAGGCAGAGCAGTTTCTTCCAAGTACTGAGGGAGATGGGAGATGCTCCTCACTCCAAGAATGGACTACTTACAATGTGTAAGTAGGAAAATGTTTAGCTAGTCCGTCAGGATTTATTGTTTTCCTTGTTTGGGGGTGTGGAAATAATGTCTGAGCTTACGTGGTTTTTTTTTTTTTCATTTTGTAACTAAGTCTTCAACCCAGGGATTTTCCCTGAGTATCTGTATCAAATGGTGGCTCTTTCCATCTAGCCAATTCACAATTCGCTTGCAACTGTAGTCTTGTTTTGTTAATAAAAGATTGTTTCTTTTTTCTAATTAACTGGTATTGGTTGATTTTTGTGTCCTGGAAGATCTGTCTGTGTGTATCTGCATGCCTGACTGAGGGGTCAGCTACCACAGACGGCAGCTTGTTTTTCTCTTTTCTTTTTCAAGCTCCTTTGGGGAAAAGAGCTTGGGGTACCCCTGGGGTTGGTTTCAAGTATCCATCCCTGTTTGTGGGTTCAAAAGCACTGGATGGTGGCAGTGGATTCCCCAAAATCTGGGTATTAGGATTGTGGGGGGAAAATTTTGTACCAGAGCCTGTAGAGGCAAGGTTTTGGAGTACTCTTGCGGGCCCCCCACTTCTGCATTCATCGTGCTGGAGTGGGCTACAGTCTTGACACCTTGGTTAATGTGACATTACTTCTCTGAGGTCTCAACACACACACACACACACACACTTCATATTTTGTTCAGCCTGTCATACATGTGATACCATGTGTGCTGAGATGATCATATCCACTTCTGAAGATAAATGAAAATTCTTCATTTTTCTCAGGCACGCCATACAGGTCACTAGGCAAACCACCTGTCACCCAGACATATCATGAGCCTAGAATTGGATTGGTTTACTTCTGCTCTAAATAAATAAATAGGTTGGATATTTATTATGAGTAATGCACAGTTCATTTTTATTTTACTCAGTAAGTATAGATTTATTTGAATTATTGCCTCATTTGCAGAATGCAGAGATATTATGAAATGTAGTTTTGAAGGAGAAAGCCTTTTTGTGGATGAGTGAGAAATTCATGACTTGACAGAACACTGAATTCAATAGCCTGGTTGCAGAAAAAAACTGTAATGCATCATTTTTGATCAATCATACATTCAAGCCATTTTATCTTTTCTATGGCCAATTGTCCTCATGGCACTTGAGCTAGTAGAACAATTCATGTTTGGTTACTCATACAAAATTAAATTTAATTATGGACTTCTTCACAAATAAAGTTGCTCATTATGAATAAAAACTGCAGTTGAGGCAATTTTTACTGGAAAATATATACCAAGCTTTTATTGGAGCTTACTCAGATGGATTTAATATACAGGATTTGTTGGGTTCTAATGGTCAGGATATCACAAAGAAATTACTGCAAGAACACTAAGATTCACAGATACAGCAACAGGAGGTGTGGGGGTTTTTTGTTTGTGGAGGTTTTTTGGGGTTTTTTTTTTTTGAGACTGTGCTCTAGCTTTCTAATCAGTTCAACTTGCATAAAGTACTTCATTTCTCACCATCAGTATAATTTACTCACAGGTAAAACATATTCTTAAAAAAAGAATTGTTTTGGGGAACTCTCAACCTTTCCTTACAAGGACATTTGGGAAATCTCTGGGCAGGAAAATGAAAGCTCAAATTACTCTTCTGAATTTCCTTTGGAAAAAATTATATATACATGCACATACAGTTTAGTAAATATAGTTGCTTGTGAATATTTATCTTCTCTTTGTAGCAACAGCAAATACCCTGTGTCTGACTTGTTATTGATTATTTTATAACAAATGCGTGTTTCATTAATATTGGTATTTATTTTTCTTTTGCCAGTCTTACTGCCCCATCTATCCTTCCCTTCTCTCTTATCTTGTTTGGCCCATTCTTTTCCTACTAGAGCTCTCCTCAGCCATGTTATTGTTTTCCATTCATCTCCATTTTGTGCTGTTTCCTTTTTGAATATAATGAACTCCACCAAGTGTTAGATTTTTAACAAACTGTAAAGCTAATTTTGCTTCTTTTAACATTTTGAGGCCTGCTATTTAATATATCATTTGAGCACAGAAAGAAAATAACAGGACAGAAAACAAGGTGCTTTAAGGACAAAAATTACGCTTTCAAATCCACATAAGAAATACCAGCCAGTGATTTGCTGTCCTTACTGCAAAAATTTGACAAAATTGATGATGATCTCAGCATACTGGGAGAGCAAATCATTGTTGTCAAGACCCGTGAATCTGTGAGCAGGATTTTGCCTTAGACAGGAGAAGCACTTAAAGATATAGAAAGATGTTGAGGAAAGTACAGTATTACGTGGATGGCCAATCTGAGAAAAAGATTTATGGATCTAGGTCTTACTGTAATGAGCCAAATTCTTCCCTTGCAATCCAAGAGAAGTTTAAGACTCAGGCATTGGTGATATCTAAATTCAATTTTTACACACACTTCATATACGATCTAAGCCAATTGACTTCATTGCTCCAGAGTTCTCAATCTGAGAAATTGAAATAATACAGCTTTCCTCCTATCCTTTATCTTTTTCATTTATGTTTCAACTACTTTAGGACAGGAACTACATTGTATATTTGTACAGACTAGCAAAATGGGTCCCTGATCCTGGTTAAGCAGGGCCGGCTCTAAGTTTTTTGTTGGCTTTTACACATGTTTGCACTATGCAATTTTTGTTGTTGTTTTTGTTTCTGTTTTTGTCCCAGCATTGTAGCCCTTTAAATAGCAAATATAATTTTAATTATTTTTTTCCATAAAGGCAAAGGCGCTTCAAGTAAACTCCCCCTCCCCTTTCACTCACTGCTGGGTCACAACAACCTTTTCCCTGCCCTGTCCAGCCCCTCCCTATGGACAAGCACCCCTCACTCCCAACCCACAGGGGGAGCAGGGTGCAGGGACAGCACAGAGCCAAAGGGGCATGGGGAACAGGGGGAGCAGGGTTCACCATGGGGAATGGGAGGCACAGAGCCAGAGGGGCGCAGGGACCGGGGGAAGCAGGGGGACTGGGGTGCTGGGGTGGGCAGAGCCAGAGGGGTAGGGGGAAAAGGGGGAGCAGGGTTCACCATGGGGAATGGGGGGCACAGACCCAGAGGAGCACAGGGAAAAGGGGCTGCGGGATGCAGAGGGGGCGCAGAGCCAGAGGGGCGTGGGGACCAGAGTGCAGGGGCACTGCAGGGAACGGGGGGAGCAGGGTGCGGGGTGCAAGGGCGGCACAGAGCCAGAGAGTCACAGGGAATAGGGAGAGCAGGGAGACCGGGGTGCAGAGGAGCAGTGTACGGGGCGCAGGGGCGGTGCGGGGAACAGGCGGCGCGGAGCCAGAGGGGCGTGGGGCAGGCACAGTGAGCAGGACTGGAGCCAGCGGGGAAGGGCGGGGCGGAGCGTGGCCGTGCCGTGCTCCACAGCCAGCTCCCGGGGACACGTAGCCAGAGCTGAGCTCCTGCGGCCCTTTAAAATCGGTGGGGCGGGGCTGCGGGAGCTCAGTTCTGGCTACCTGGAAATGCTGCCCCTGGAAATGTGCCGCCCCAAGCACGTGTTTGATTTGCTTGTGCCTAGAGCCGGCCCTGTGGTTAGGACTAAGTTATAAATAAACAAATAAACAAATAAATAAATAAATAGGCATCAAGGCTGAATTATGTCTATTGTTTTCAATATCCAACAGAACCCAAGATGAACTGGTAAAAACAGATTTCTGATGCTGTGAAAAACTGAGATATTGAAAATTTTCTCATCTCATATCAGGCTAAAATTGGAAAACTCAATTTTTATTTTTTTTTACAAACCAAAAATATTTCTATTTCAGGTCCTTCAGAATATTTTATTTGAATAACTAAAGCGTTGGTTTTAACCTATAATTGACTTTCAAAAATGTCCTGAGAAAAATATTTTTAAATTTTCAAAGCTTTAAAAAATTGGATTTCAAAATCTAATAAAGAAGGAAGAAGAAAGAATAGCAGACCCTTTCCTGAGAAGAATTTGGTTTCCATGAGTCAATATTTTCCCCACAAAACCACATTATATTGGAAAAATTCTGACTGTCTAAATCCAAGTGGTTTTATTCATCATTATGGTATAAGTGGCTAGACGTCTAACTTTGCTCACATTATAAATAAACAAGAGCCATTGTTAGAGTATATACAGTTTGAACCTCTCTAGTCCAGCACCCTCGGGACCTGACTGGCACCAAACCAGAGAATTTGCCGAACCAGAGGAAGTCAATATTGTCTAGTAGTATTACCAACAATTCCATGGCTTACTGGGCTCTTAGATGACATTTAAGGGTGAATTAGAGCTAAATAACAGCACAGAACAGTGAGAGCCAGGACTGGTGGCTGTAAACACACTTTATGGGACTGTGGGAAACTTGGCCACACCTAGGATAGGTGAACATCTTGCTAACTAAAATCATCACGGATGTTGCTGGACCAGAGAGTTCCAGACTAGAGAGGTTCAACCTGTATATTTTAATATTAATCCATCTTTTGTATTTTAGCTATGTCCTGAATTTAATTTTGCCCTGAAATGCTCTTTGGGGATTTTTCTAGTCATTTTAGTAGTCCTAATTTTAAATTCATTTAAATGTATTTGTTCACCTTTAGACTAAGCTTATTCAAGCATTTGTACCACACTAATGAATTGTAAGATATCTATGTCTACACAGAAAAGAACCCCTGACTTTTGTCAAGCATGTATTAGCACTGATTTATAAATTCAATAGTCAAGTTCATTGGCATGCATAGAGTCAAGGGACCTTTCTTAAAGTAGGATATTTGATGATGTCTGTTTGAGTGGATGCACAATAATAAGTCATTCCTATTTTAATGTCAGGAAATTAGAAATATTTTAATAAATTAAACTTGCTCATATCTATCAAACCTTTCTAAAAAGGTCAGTACTGAAACATTTTATTTTAAAATGCCTACTGCCATTTACCTGGCTTTTGGTAAATATAAGTAAACTTCCCCAGGTTACAGAACCAAAACAATCCTATGAACATTTTCCCATGCCTAATTGTAAACAAATTTCAGCATACAAAAGCAAATAATTAATTTCAAGGTCTAATGAATGCAGTGGTCACAGTAAAATTACACAAATATTCGCTTTCCCTTAAATAAGCACTTCCTAAAACTCAACATACTCTGAAACTAATAGTGATTCACACATCCCTAAGCTATCCTGTCTATACATGAGTATGCATAAACAAACACAGAAGGACTATATGGGTGGACTTGGTAATTAACAATGTGGAAATAACTAATTTTTTGTTTGGTTCATTGCCCTTCCCCCACAAAAAAAATGGCTCCATGTTGATCCTAAACAAAAAAGGGTGTTTTTTTTTTAAGTTTCCTGGGGGGGAGGGGAACTGCATGTTGGTCGTAGTAAAATATTTAATTTAGATTTCCAGCATTATCTGCTTTGTTTTTTTTAAATTAGAAGTGAAGGAAATTTAGAAATGTCATTCAGCTGTTCTGTTTTTTGTGGTGTTCTCCTGTCCATACCTCGCAGCCCCTTGGTTAAAGCACTAGAATGTTAGACACTAGTTTCAAGTCTCCACTCTGACTGATTTGGAGCAAGGATTTGAAAGGGGTGTCGCACATTCCAGGTAAGTGGCACCACTTTCTTCCCTACTTTTGCAGATGGTGCCTCTAAGTCCCCTTAGGAATCCAGATCCCCAAATATTTTAGACACTCCAAGCTACTGACTTTTTCAGTGAATAAACACACTGTAGGAGGGAAAAAAAATAAATTATCCAGCTATACCGGCAATGGAATATGCCTGCCTTTCACCTCTGAGTCACTTGTTCATATCTGCCCAATCTGGCAGTAATCAAAACTTGTTACTGTCTGATGGATGTTTGGTAGCCTATGAGAATATTTTGTTCTGCTGGGATACCCTCAGAATTCAGTTTTTAGATATAACATTTTGGTAACTTTCATGGCAACCAAGTTCATTCAATACCGCGTGAACTTCTTTATATAAAGAATTGGTATCAGTAGGCCACCATACCCAATAACTGGCTCAGAGAGCTTATTCTATTCTATTCTATTCTATTCTATTCTATTCTATTCTATGCTCTGTCTGCCAACAAGAAGACATTTTAGGATAAAGATTACAGATCTCCTCCTAGCCTTTTTCTGTAACCTTGCCACCACTTGATCTGTGGATTTGTTATTCTTCCCATGAGGATGGAGCCACTTGTAGCATCATGCATGTTGTCGGACTATGGAAATGAAGAAGCTCTACCAACAATCCCAAATCAAGCATACATATATACAAGTGTCAGAGGGATAGCAGTGTTAGTCTGCAGCCGCAAAAACAATGAGGAGTCCTGTGGCATCTTAAAGACTAACAGATTTAAATAAATAATCAAATTTAAATTCAAGTGAATTGGTTAATCTGGAAGGTGCCACAGGTTTCCTCATAGTTTATACGTGTATACTTCCCCAACCAAATCGACTCCATTACAGTAGCTGTCAAACAATGTATCCTTATTTAAGAGAGCAATGCTACTATAGACTGAGAAACTACATGCTACAAAGAGGAACAGATGGTATTGGTATTTTTAAACACTAACAACAGCGTTCTGATTTGTAGATGCTCCATGCTGTGGACAATTTCTTGTTTAGCTGATGGCCATGTCCATCCATCCAAGAATAAATTCTTCTAAAGTCAAATACATCCTTTATTCTTTTTCAGTGATCTCCTGTGTAACCCTCTGAAGGCCTTATCCCAATACACATCTGATCTAGAGCTGGGTTTAGCACTCTGTGAGCTTAGGGGGAAATAAACTGTTCATCTGGAAGGAAGAGAGTATATAAAAATAACTGCCAGGAATATATGCTATATCATAAAACCTGGGTATTTCGATAGGTAAAAATTATCCAAGTGCGATGAATAGCTGATTATATAACACATCTATCTATCTATATATTAGAGGGTGTCTGTCAGTGAATCCATCCGTCTGTGCATCTGTGAGTTCATTTGTTCAAGAACTCCTCCTAAACCATACGAGCTAGGACCACCAAATTTGGTATCCAATTTTCTCTTACCCCAGCTTAAACAAAGGTCAGGGTTTGGTTGTGACTAGAAAATGGGAAATACCAGTAATGTGACTATTTCCCATAAAATGGAAAGAGAGGGGGCAAAAAACAGGTTTGTGAAAGGGAGGGGCACAGACAGAAGGGACACGATACTGCGAGTGGCCAGTGGGGACAGCTGCAGCACCAAGAGAGTGGCCAGCAGGGCTGGGGTTCTGCCATCTTGTCTGCCAGCACACTGGTAAAAAGCCCCCCCTGCTCCAAACCTGGAGCCTGCTCGCTCATGGAGAGCCTGCAGGCTGTGGGGGAGATTCCCTGCAAGCTTTCTGGGGAGGGGCAGCACCCAGAGCCTGGCCCCTTCCCCAGAAAGCTTGCAGGGAAGGGGGATGCTGAAGTGGGGACAGCTGGAGGGTGGAAGGCCCTGGAACCTGGTCCTCCAGACAGGCTGCAGGGGGACCACTGACAGCCGGGGGCAGCTCCCCAGATCCTAGCCTCCCCTTCCCCCCAGACAGCCTGCAAGCCTCACGAAGGCACCTGAAGGCTGGGGGCAACCCACAGATCCTGGTCAGCCCCTAGAGTGCCCTCCCCACAAACAGCCTGCAGCATGGAGGGGGCCACTGTAGGCTGGGGGTAGCCCAGAAAGTGGTGCCTCACCCAGACCAGCTGCAGAGCAGAGGGTGGCAGCTGGAGGCTGGGGCCAGCCCACAGAGTGCCACATCCCCAACAAGCTGGTAGGTTTTCCCGATGGTTTAACCAAAAATACCACCCCCCCCCAAAAAAAAAAAAACACCGGGGAAAAAATTCTGTTAAAAAAAGGGGGAGACCAAAGTTGAGGAAAAAAAAAGACCCCGAGAGTTGTTAAGCAAAAAAATAAATAAATAAAATAAAATTAAATTAAATTAAAACCGCACGGCCCCTTTAAGAAATGTTTTTGAGGCTTTTTGGCCCTAACAGGCTGCCAGCGCCCATCCGCCATCTTGTCTGCCTGCACCGGGCCCGGACAGCTCCCCTGCGGAACCAGGTAGGCACCCAGTATTTTCGCCTCCTGGCTGGGAAAAAAAAAATCAGAAAATACCGGAACACGTTAGGACATTTTAGGTGTCCGGTATTTTCCGAATTTTTTTACTGGACAGGAAGTGAAAATACCGGATTGTCCGGGTCAGTACCGGCACCTGGCAACCGTAGCAGCAGGAGAGGCCTTCCCTGCTACTACACCAAGCAAGGACTTCCCCTGGAGCAGCTGCAGTCCAGGGAGACCGCAGCAGTCTGGGGGCTGCCTCCGCCCCGACAGGCTGCACGCTGGGAGGAGCCATCCTCCGGAGCCGCTGGCCAGGGAGCACTGTCACAGCCCCCTGGGAGAAGCCACTACCGGAACAGTGCCACTCTCGCTGCCACAGGTGGCCCAGGTAAGACCCCCACCTCCTAGCCCACCCGTCCCAACCCTTTGCCCTACTCCACCCAATTTCCTGCCTCTCCTTACCCCTGAACCTTCACTCCAGACTTCATTTTCCTTCATTAAAAAAACCCCAATCTTTATTTAAATAAAGCATGTACATTTTTCATTTATTTTCCAAGAAAAAAAAATTACTTCAGTTAAAGACCCAAGCAGTGCCAGGTACATCTGGTAGTACTACACATACAGAGAAGCAAAAGTGTGATGAAAATGCAGCTACAATTACTGTAATTTATTGCAATTAATATCAAAACCAATAGTCCCTTTTATAAACAGAAACTTTATCTTGATCTGGATTTAGACCTTCCATAAAGATTTAAGAAGTTTCTACCCATCATTCAAGTTAATTAAAAAAATAAAAAAGCAAAACATCCTACAAAACAACTGGAACCAAATGGCTCTGTTAAAGCCTGAAACTTTTCCAGGGAAGCAAATTTCTCTATTTAAAACATTGTTCTTCTTGAATACTGCAAGCAGATGTGGTTTCCTCTCAAAAAAGATAAAGATAGCTTGGTATTGGAAAAGTTCAGAAAAGGGCAACAAAAATGATTAAGGGTTTGGGGTGGCTGCCATATATGAGGAGAGATGACTAAGACTGGGATTTTTTAGCTTAGAAAAGAGGAAACTAAGAGGTTACGTCTACATTGCCCAGTCATGAGCAAGAATATATGCAAATGAGGTACGGTGATGAATATCGCCGTGCCTCATTTCCATACTTAATGAGCCAACATTTTGCGCAAGGGGCTTTTGCGCAAGAAAGAGCAGTCTACATGCCGGGCCTCATTTGCATATGTTCTTGCGCAACACTGGGCAATGTAGACATAGCCAGAGAGGATATGACTGAGGTCTATAAAATCACGAAAGGCATGAAGAAAGTAAATTTACTTGTTTCCATAACAGAAGAACTAGGGGTCACCAAATGGAATTAATAGGCAGCAGGTTTTAAACAAACAAAAGCTTTTCTTCACTCAGCACACAGTCAGCCTGTGGAACTCCATGCCAGGGGATGTTGTGAAGTTCAAGACTATAACAGGGTTTATAGAAGAGCTATATAAATTCATTAAGGCCATTAATGGCTATTAGCCAGGATGGGCGGGAATGGTGTCCCTAGCCTCTGTTTATCAGAATCTGGGAATGGATGACAAAAGAGCCAACACTCTCCCCCCTTTCTCCTCCCCTCCCCCCCAGGCTCCTGGGCAAGGTATGTGGAGGGGGACAGCTCTGTGCTCCTGGAAAGGGTGGAGCACAAGACAGAAGGTGTGTGGCAAGGGAGGAAGAGGTGGAGTTAAGAGCAGCCAGCCCTCAGCATTCCCTCAGCATGGCGCAGCCACCCTCCCCCTGCAGCCCTTAGAGCTGCCCCGAGCTCATGGCACAGCACTCCTGCCGTGATCAGCCAGAGCCCCCATCCCTTTGAATCACTGGTTCCTGGGGCAGCTGCCTCCCCCCCCATTGATGGGCATAAGGATGGCTCACTTGGGGTATGTCTAGACTACAGGCTTTTGTCGACAGAAGTTTTGTCAACAGATACTGTCGACAAAGCTTCTGTCGACAAAGAGCGTCTAGACTACATCCAGTTCTGTCGACAAAGCAAGCCGCTTTTTTGACATGACAATGTAGACGCAAAGGACAGTGTAGATGCAATAACGCCTTCTGTTGACAGAACTCTGTCGACAAAAGGCGTCATTCCACGTAGAATGAGGTTTACAGCCATCGACAAAACTGCTGAGTTCTGTCGATGTTATGTCGACAGAACTCAGCGGCAGTGTAGACACAGGTATAGTTTTGTCGACAAAAGTCCACTTTTGTTGACAAAACCCTGTAGTCTAGACACACCCTTGAGGTTTACCTGTTCTGTTCATTCCTTCTGGGGTACCTGGCATTGGTCACAGTCAGAAGACAGGATACTGGGCTAGATGGATCTTTGGTCTGACCCAGTATGGCAGTTCTTATGTTCTAGGAACATTTAAGCAAATATAAAGACATTGCTTTTTAAAAGCTATTAATCTCAAGTTTGATCTACACTTAAAAAGTTAGGTTGACATAACAGTCAGGTAGGAAGTGGAGGAAAAAGATCTTTGACTGATGGCTATTTTAATGTCCAGAGTAGATGCAGCTAAGCAGATGGAAGAATGGATCCTTCAGTGTAACTAACTTTGTTAAGGGAGCCAAGATACCTACACAAATGGGAAACCCCCCTCAATTGGAGTCAGCTGCATCTGCACTATGGGGTTAAACCAGCATACCTACATCATCTTAGCTATGCCAGTACAATCTCTGTAGGGTAGCTACAGCCTCAACACCTGAGTGCATATGAAATCAGACTTCTGGAGCATCCCCAGAGAGAAAGTGGGTGGACAACTTAAATGTAGTGCCTCATTAAGACAATTACAGGAGTCAATAAGAATTGGCAAAATTTGAAAAGGATTCATTAGGCTGCTTGGTTCAATTTCCATTTAATTCAAAGACAGATAGGTCAACTACAGCCCACAGTCATCTCAGCTGATTTTTATGGTGCAGAGAACATTATAAAATTGGTAGCTACCTCTGTTTGCCATCTGACAGTACAGCTGAATGGGTCATGGCAGAGTTTTGACATCTCACTTTCATTAAAAATAATATAACTATGTCTGTGCACATACAACGTGGTTTTAATTATCCTAATTAGGGACAACATGAGATAGTGATGTAGCCACAAGTGAGCTGAGGGACACTTCTCAAGCATGAGTTAAAAGTGTTATACCACAGTACCACATATTCTGAATATTCTACATGTAGTTAAAACAAAGTTAAAAGTTGATAGCAGTAGGACTATATTCCATATCTTTTTTTTTTCCTGAAAACTCAGTGGGAAAAGGACATTTTTCTGCCTCAGAGGGAAAGGGAAATTTCAAGATAGCAATTTTAGAAACATCTTTCATTTACCAAGAATAGGTTTTCCACCCATTTTGAACACTCAAGAGAAGAAGTATGCTCAGGGAGGGTAAGAGAGGATATGTCTACACTAGCCCCCTAGTTCGAATTAGGGATGCTAATGTAGGCATTGAAGTTGTAACAGCTCGATTTAAATATCCCGCGCTGATTTGCATCTTCAGTCGCCATTTTTGAAATTTACAAGTTCGGACTAACTGCCATGCTCACACGCCGGGACTCGTAGTTCGAATTAAAGCCCTCGCTCGAACTACCTGTTATTCCTCCTGGAATGAGGTTTAACAGGTAGTTTGAACTAGGCTTTAATTCGAACTACTGGTCCCTACGCTGCAGACGCGGGCAGTTAGTCTGGACTTGTAAATTTCAAAAATGGCGACTGTTGAAGATGCAACTGCCGGGATATTTAAATCCCGGGCTTGATTTGCAACTTCGACTGCCTACATTAGCCTCCCTAGTTCAAAGTAGGGGGCTAGTGTATACATACCCAGAGGAATAACAGATTTTGGGGGCTCTTGCCCCAAAGAAAGAACTCCAGGAAAACTGAGTCCGCTGGGAGAGGAGAAGGATAATGTAACTTTGTGGAGCAATATGACATTTTGGGGTTCAGCCAGACTGATAAGGGGTTGATCTTCACCTTCACATAGGTCAGTAGGGAGACCAGTTCCATGTTCACAGACTGTGCTAAGGCAGCCCTGGAGTCAGCTGACACCTGGAATTGATCCAAAGTGACGTAGAGGGCTTTGCATCTGCCCTTTATGCCAAGATGAATTTAGTTCTCAGAAAACTTGAAATACATGAGCATGAAAGGTAAAAATGCTTATTTAGTAAAAATCAAAAAAAGGAAATACCAGATCCTGGCACAATGACCATAGCCTAAACAATGGCATGGGGTCTGATGGCATCTTTATAAAACTTCAAAATACCAGTGCATTGTGTGCCTCTTACAATGTGAATCTCTCAGAATACATAACAAAGAGGGCCAAGTTTAACAGGATCATTCATATTCAGCTGATGAATTACTGCAGCAGAACTATATGTATTTTTCTCTCTCCTTTAAATGTAACACAATAAAACTAATAATAAAGAATAAGTAAACCATAGGCAAGCAAAACCCAAACACTTATAAAAAAGGGAGTCATTAAATGGTACTCCTTTTCCAACTTCTGCCTAATTTTGCCCAAGTAAAAAAATTCAGTGCATAAAAGAAATGTCTTTTGCCATAAAGAAAAAGAAAAGATGACAGCATCTCTTGATGCACAATAACTACAGCACTAGTAGGGATGTGTAGTTTATAGGCCAGATGGTATAATACTTATTCCCAATAGAAAGTGCTTATTCACACAGTAATCTTTTTGCCTGTGATTCAATTCTGCCCATGAACAGTAGTGTACACAAAATGACCAAAATATAACAAAATATATACTTAATCCCAACATACATGAACTTCTTCCCATGATCCTCCATGTAATCTGAAACTCAAGGGAGGAGTCACTAAATTAAAAATTAGCAATCCCAGTAGCCAGAGGTTAATTGAGGGCAGAAAGTAGGGAAGACAGCATCCCTTATCAGTCTGTTGGGTTTCTCTCTTTTGCCCAAGAAAGGTGGGCATAGGTGGGGAATTAGTCATTGGGAAGGATTAGAGTTGTTTGCTTGCTTGCTCTTTTCTTGCTCACCTCTGAAAGTCAACATGCTAGATTCTTGGATGGTGCAAATCAACACACTGATTTATACCAATTGACCATCTGGTCCTTGTCACTTATGGATATTTATCATTATAACCATTTATTTGTATTACAGTAGCATCTAGAGACCCCAGCTGAGAATACATCTGCATAGTATTCACTAATCATTGTACAAACACATAACAAAACAATCCTTGCTCCAAAGAGTTTACAATCTAACAAATTATTTTAATTTACCTTTTGATCTTAATGAAAGGGTGTATTTTATAAAACAAAATTAAATCGTTGCAAATAGCTGCTTCACAAGTATGTTTTTTATCTGATGCTTGAAAACAAACAAACAAAAAACATGCAAAAAAGGGGATTGTATGCCTTTAAGTGAATGCAGGGAGCTACCTCCTTCCCCCGCATCTGTCAGAGAATTCAGGTTTAATAGTATGTGCCACACTTTGCCAACTGTTCAGAAAAACTGATTCTAAATGTAGCATGCTTCACTTAATTTATATGAGAGCTCTGAGAGTTTGGGGGAAAAAAACACCTGGAGAGCAAGCTTTTTTTCCTCCCCCATGACATAAGAAAGAAAAGCTTGCCAGGCTTGTAAAGGTTGGGAAAGAGGCTTTACATTTGGAGGAGGGAAAAACAGCCAGATTCTGTTCACATGCACACCAAGGGGCCAGTTCACTGATATTTTAGGGCTGCTTTGCACTACTCCATCATTGCAAACCAGCTTTAAGGATAATTTAGTTACCCACTGTAGGATTCCTCTATGAAAACAAAACAGTAGAGGAATGCTTGTGCTTAGTTGATCCCAATCTACCATCATGGCCCTTAGCAGCTGCTGACAGAGCAAATTTTGGCTAGTTCTCAGGACTGGGGGGATAAAGGAGCATGTAAAGGTGTCAAAATCAGGCTTCTCCCCCCCCCCCCCCCACTTCCAGACTGGCACCAAATGCTTATCTGCTCACTCACATAATTAGGGACATAAAACTGCAACTAAATACACAAACAGATCCATTGATTGTACAGGGATGCATGTTTTCACAAAGAAGCAGTCCTGTAAAGATGTGAGGTTTTCCTCTTTCTATTACCATAGAGCTCTGTAGAGTGTGCTTATCTGTGGCCTAGGGTAACATAGATAGTCAGAGAGCTCAGTTCCAAGGACAGAGAAACTATTGAGCTGCATGGTTGTGTGGCCAGGCAAAGGTAAGTCAATGGATCAAGGCTCTGTAGAATCATGAAAGACCTGAGGTACAGTTGATGGGATTTTTGTTTCATTTACTGTTCAAATTAGGCTTGAGAAGAGTAATTATGCTCCTTGCCTGCAGATAATCCCACCTGGCTACCATTCTCCCAGACCAGATATCCAGATCCATCAAGGGATCTCCTTGTCCTTGAGTCCATTCTCTCTTCTGATTGATATTTTTAAAAAATCGCTGTAGTTTTAAAGACTATTGATGGCTCTGGGCAACAACTTAACTTTCATTTAGTCAGGGTATGCCCCTCACCTGAAATAAATGGTCTATTCTGGGACCGGTTCTGTTCAATATCTTCATCAATGATTTATACAATAGAATAGAGAGTATGAGTTTGCAGATGATACCAAGGTGGGAGAGGTTGCAAATGCTTTGGAGGATAGGGTCATAATTCAAAATGATCTGGACAAACTGGAGAAATGGTCTGAGGTAAACAGGATAAAGTTTAATAAGGACAAACGCAAAGTACTCCACTTAGAAAGGAACAATCAGTTTCACACATACAGAATGGGAAGTGATTGTCTAGGAAGGAGTACTGTTGAAAGGGATTTAGGGGTCATAGTGGACCATAAATTAAACATGAGTCAACAGTGTTACACTATTACTAAAAAAAAAAAAGAAAGATGTGGAGAAATTGGAGAAGGTCCAGAGAAGAGCAACACAAATGATAAAAGATCTAGAAAGCATGACCTATGAGGAAAGACTGAAAGAACTGGGCTTGTTTAGTTTAGAAAAAGAGAAGACTGAGGGGAGACATGATAGCTGCTTTCAAGTATCTAATAAGGTGTTACAAGGAGGAGGGATAAAAATTGTTCTCCTTGGCCTCTGATGATAGAACAAGAAGCAATGGGCTTAAATTGCAGCAAGGGAGGTTTAGGTTGGACATTAGGAAAAACTACCTGTCAAGGTGGCTAAACACTGAAATAAATTTCCCAGAGAGGTTGTGGATCTCCATCATTGGAGCTATTTAAGAGCAGGTTAGATAGACATCTGTCAGGGATGAAGAACAGCGGTTCTCAAATTTTTGGGTTCCGGAGCCCTTTACATGCGTAAAAATTTATGTGGAGCCCCAGTGGTCCACTGATTGTATGTGTTGTACTTATGCGGAGCCCCAGCGGTCCACTGATTGTATGTGTTGTACCTATCGATGTTTCCAATTTGTCAACCTCGTGGAGCCCCTGGAGATGTCTCGCAGAGCCCTGGGGCTCTACAGAGCACAGTTTGAGAAACACTGATCTAGACAGTGCTTGGTCCTGCCATGAGGGCAGGGGACTGGACTTGATGACCTCTCGAGGTCCCTTCCAGTTCTAGGATTCTAAGATACCCCAGGGTAGTTGATGAAGCACATAGTTTTTTTGAGAGAGAGCAGAACTAAAATTCATAATCTGGACTTAAATCAAGTCAGTAGGTCCAAATATGGGCCCATATGATACTTGTGATGGCATAAGGAGAATATTATTAGTCAAGGGAAAAATCCCCTAGTGCAGGAACAGTATAGAGCTGACTTAAGCATCACCGTCCATCATGCACTCCTGGGACCATGCATTTGTGTGGAGCACTATAAAGGATTTGGTACTGCAGAACAGACCAAGTAAGTTTGTCCTGATTTAGAGTGCCCTCTACGGTAGAGTTGAATGGCAGGCCTACTGATGGGGAGGGGCATACGGGGCACCAGCGCCAGCAGTGCAGTGGGATTAAGGCAGGCTCACTCTGTGCGACTCCCAGAAATGGCTGGCACATCCCTGTGGCCCCTGAGGAGGCAGGTCCTTCACGAGCTGCCCTGCCCTGAGTGCCAACTCTGCAGCTCCCACCCACTGCCCAGGAATTGTGGCCAATGGGAATTGTGGGAGGCAGTTCACAGAGACCTTCTGGTTCCCTCTGGCTATGAGCTGCTGCCAGAAGGATGTGCCAGTCACTTTTAGGAGCCACCTGAGGTAAGCATCACCTCCCCTCACTTGCTCCTGTACCCCAACACCCTGCCCCAGCCCAGAGCCCACAACCTCTCCTGAATCCAAACCCCTTGCTCCAGTCCTCAGCCAACACCCAAATTCCCTCTCAAAGCACACACCACTGCCCATACCTCATACGCAGAGCCCAGCCCCCTCCCATGCTCCAGCCCAGAGCCCACACCTTCTCTTGCACCCCAGTCTCCTTCCAGAGCCCACACATCACACCCCTGTCTGTATCTCAACCCGCTGCCCTACCCAGGTGAAAGGGAGTGAGGCTGAAAAAGAGCAAGCCACAGAGGGAGGGAGGATGGAATAAGTGGGGCAGGGCCTCAGAGAAGGAGCGGGACAAGAGTCTTTGGGTTTGCATGATCAGACAGTTGGCAACCTTATGGGGTAGGCATATGGAAGGTGGAAGCTCACTGGACACCAGCCAGTGCAAGCTCAGCATCACCCACATGTCAAGCTGTTTTACCCTGGGGCCCAGAATTGCTGTCAGCAGACCTATCTCCCCTCCATCTGGACTGAAACGTCTGTACTCTCAAGTGAGGGAGTCCAGAACCCTTCCCAGGAAAAACTAGAACTGAAGGTCTGTGGGACAAAGTGGACAACTTGGAACACGAATCCCAATTTTACTCAGTCACATGTTCCACACATGGCAAGAGGAAGTTTTCCTAAGTCCTATAATAGTAGCGACTAGACAGTGGACACCAATGCCTGTCGTGTAACAGGCATATTAACCTTTTGTGACTGACTTGTTGCACATGACTGGAACCAGAATATAGATGATGTCTATTAGCATTCCCCCAAAACAATATGCTATAAGTGCCCCTCCCCCTTTCCCAATTTACTTCTCCAGTCTCTCAATCTGTGACTGGCCTCAAATATAGTAACAAACATTAAACATATAAAAATACCAAATTGTAGCTTTTCTTGCCTCAGATTTCTCCTTCCCAGCACACTGGGGCTATGTCTAGACTGCATCCCTCTGTCAAAAAATGAGGTTTACAGGATCTGTCGAAAAAGGCTTTATTTTCGACAGATCTGCATCTAGACTGCCATTTTTCTCAAAAAAACCTCCTTTTTGAAAAAAGCAACGACTATGTTTATGCTAATGAGGCATGGGATATTTAAATTCCTGCTTCATTAGCAATTTTGATGTACCTAATCTACATCTCCCTGTCGACAGAGAGGTGTAGTGTAGACATACCCTGGGGGACTGATTCCACAATACCCTTCCCCCCACCCTCAAGTGTCATTTCTGTCAGTGGGACCAATTCACACAAATAAGGGTGATTCATGTGCATAAGGGGTTGTAGGATCGCAATTTAAGAAAGTGAGACTTGGGAGGGCATTTTCTCCAGAGCAAATATATTTTGAACAGCTCACTGCAGCTCTAACTCATGCCATTGTGAAAACTTCATACATCTTGACTGATTACCAAAAAAAGAGAGCTATTAATCTTATGTGCATGTTAAATGCAATGATCTATTACCAGGTATAGATGGGAGGGGAAGGATATGTATAGCACTGAATGAGAACTTTTTATATCACTAACGCTTATCTGCTTATACCATTTCAAACTATTTGCTAGTTTGTGCCAAAAGCCAGTTTTCTGCCACCATATCAGGTGATGGCATCTAGTTATTTATGATGCCTACACAGCTTGTATTTTTGTTTCTAAGAAACCACTGCAGTACGACTCAGAAACATACATGTGCTTAATGTGTATGGCAAGGCATGAGGCAGAGAACCAAGCAGGTAATTCTCACTACAATTCTGGAGTTTACTGTTTACTACTACATTTAACAAATGGCTTTTTAATTTGGCTTTACAGAACATATTCACTGTTTGACACAAAACTCACTACACAAAGGTTAGGAGGTCAATGAACGTACAAAATTAAAAGTCAAATTGTTTTTCTCCAATACATCTGCCTAGCTCTTCTATCTTATATTATTTAAGATGTGCCACACTCATTGTAATTTATGCTGAATAAGATTTTAAATGGGACATCTGAAAAATACAGAATATGAAAGAAGAAAGCAGTTTGTTATCTTAGTTACGTCACTGATACCTTTGTAGTAGCACAAGAAGTTAATTTTCCCTCCTCCCTCTGAACTACACAGCATCTTGTCTAAACTTCACCCTTGAGATTTGGATCAACTGTCAGATCAATTTCTCAAGTCTACTTAGGAGTTTTAAGAAAAAAAAAAAAAAGAAAAAATGTACCATATAAGAATTAAATCCAGAAGTAGCAAAAAGAGGAAAAAACAGAATACTCTAAATGCCAAATTAAAAACATCTTTGCACTACAGTACCTGTAAGTGAATAGGTTCACACTGTGAAATGTTTGATATATTTGATAAGCTATTAAAACATTTCTCAGAAGTCAAAATTATGAGCAGTGATTTAGCTGATTTACTGCTGTGGGGTGTACTCTCTTAAGATGCAACTGCGGCTATGTCTAGACTTCAGTTATCCCGGAAAAGCAATACTGCGTCCAAGGAACATGTCCACTTTTTCGGAAAAATTTTCAAAAAAGCGGACGTGCGCTTTTGCCATCCCTGTAGGCCTCATTTTACGAGGAAGAAGGGATGTGTCAAAAGAGCACTGTTTTCCAAAATTTGGTGCCGTGTATACACGCCAAATTTCAGAAAAGCCTCTTTCAACAGTAAAGTGGAAAAAGACACCGCAAATTGTGTGTCTTTTTCCGATTTATCTTTGAAGTGTAGACCTAGCCTATAATTCATTAGCTTTAACGGGAGTTCCACCCTTAAATAAAAGACATGCTGGAGCACTAAGAATGACAGTCTTTTTTTAATTCTGAACATGGCACACTGGAGTCAATGGGAATTGTGAGCATGAACCAGCAGCAGCATTGAGGCATCTAAGAAAAAAAAAATTTAGAGCATAGATATAACACCGCACTAACACATGTGCATGGTATCTCTCATTGACATATATGTGTTCTGCATGCCACCAAATATGATAGTATGCCTTGCAGATTGGCAATTTCTATTCTACTGTGTTCACTTACATTCCATTTTGCTCATCTCTACTGGGAAATTTTATCAAATATGTCATCCTTATTTTCTGAATGTATTCATGCATAGATGCTTATTTTCTTTTGAAGTATTAGCGGGCTCCTCTTAAAGAAAAGAGGTACAGATTTTCTAAGTCATAAAATTATACCCGTAACTGACAAAAGCATGGTATTTACAACTTCAAGTGATACTACCACTGATTTATGAATCTAATGTCCTCTGGGATGCATCATATTGCAGAAACACATTGTTCTTGATAACCACACTTTGGATTTCTACATTAAAAAAACCACAAAACCTCTACCAAAGGTCTCAAAGCATCTTGCATACATTTAGAAATTAAGATTCATAACACATGTGAATAGGCATCATTTCCCTACCCCCTAGAAATGGAGATTGAGGAATGGACATGTCAGCTTATTTTTCTGTTTGAAACAAGATGCAACTCCCAATATCATGAATGCTGAGAGTAAGCGCAGCTTCAGTCAAGTCATTTCCATATAAAGGAATTTTTAATTTAAAGGGACAATATAAACTTAAAAGTCATGTGTAGTGTAATGAGTAAAGTGATTTATATAATACCACCACAATTTTGGGAAGATTGTCAAAGGCACAAATGTGCATTATGTGTCTAATTGACACTGACATTCCATCAGGATTTAGGAATCTAAATGCCTTCTGTACTTTTGAAATCCACCCCTCTTATATTATTCAATGTAAAAGCATTTTTAAGAAAACAATTAATTGCTAATTGATGGGATAAGTGATTTTGTCTGATATTTGCATTACTTTCAGACTGGCCAATGAAATCTCAAAAGAGGTTTTACTGTCAGGTGGTTTGTGCTGCAAAGTTTGGATTTCATATGCCAAGAGAAATTTTCGGTTAAGACTTGTGGAAGTACTTCTACTGGTCTTGGAGTTTAGAAAACTTTTTACAAAAGGTTAATTTGAGGCCCATTTTTGGTTGGTGGTTCCCTTTAATTTATGCTTGTGCCTTCCCCCTTCTAGTCAGCTATTTTCTATTGGTAAAAGTAGGATTTGGTTTTTTTGAGCAGACAGCAGCTTAGAACACATGTGACTATGGTCATGTGCTCTTTGTTCAGGAAGGCAGGACACAAGGGGTATGTCTACACTGCATTGCTCTTTCAAGAGAGGAATGCACATGCAGCCAAGCAAAATTGCAAATGAAGCGCGGATTTGAATTTCCCAAGCTTCATTTGCATGATGGCATCTGGGCGCTTTTTCAAAATACCCTATTTTGAAAGAAAAAATGCTGTCTAGATGGGGTTATTTTGAGGGAAAAAACCCTTCTTTTGAAATAACCCTTAAACCTCAGGAGTTTGAAGATGTGGTGCTGAAGCAAAATGAAGATGTGGTGCTGAAGCTGTCTGACACCTTCATAAATAACACTACATTTCAGCATCTCAGTGAAAAATCTTAAACCATCATGGTGACCAACAAATAAAACAAACCAAAATGTTCAAGGAATTCAGATCAATCAAAGGACCCAGTCTCACTCCCACTGAAGATACCTACTCTAAGCACCTAGATTTAGAGCGATTGTCAGCAATGGTGAAATGTCTGTAGATTTGAGTGGACATGAGAAAGCATCTCCAGTCTGATGAATAAGTTGGCATTATTCAAATATATAATAAATAATTAAAAACACTTTGCATATGAATTGCAGAATGCTGTCTTGAGAAAAATGAGTAATCCAGTACAGAGAGGACAAACCAATATGACAGGAGTTCCCTCTCTGGTCACTGACTCAGAAGGCATTGACTTTCTAGCAGCACAGGCCCTAAGGCTCTTTGAACAAGCAGCTGTCCTGAAACATGGACTGAAATTGCCATTAAAATGCTGGAGCCAAGTTGCTTGCCATGTAGTACATGTACAGGCAGATGCAGGTACCTGTAACACCTCGCCTGTGATCAGCGTTGCATTTCCTATTCCGCTGAATATATCTTCATGTATAACCATGCATGTTTTTCATAGCTAGTTTTCGAATGTCATTTCAGTTCCTCTTTCAAAATTCCAAAGTAACTTACGTCAGAAACTATGTGCCTGATCAGTTACTTTCAGTGTGAATCAGAGGTTCTGCCACTGACACCAGTTATAGGTCAAGACCCAAGAGTAAGGGACGACTACTGTTACCCCAATTTGTGGGTCGGAAATAGCAGCCAAATCCCCCCACACACTCTGATGCTCTAGGGACACCAATCTATACGAACAAGACTTAATGGGTCCCCATGGGTTATAACAAAGCAGAGGTTATAACAAAGACTCATTCTGTGGTCCCCTGATTTGTGTTTCAGCTGGCTGGCTCCCAGCACAGACTCTCTGCAGAGCTTAAATGAGCAGAGGGACCTGTGGCAGTCTGCCACACTATGTAGCTTTCATTTCTTAGCCCAAAAATGTGTTTGCAGCTGCTACACACCATATTCATTTCTATATTTGGGGCTTTTGATGTATGCAAGTTCTTTATTAACTATTAACTATTGTTTGTAACGTATCCCTTAAGTCATCTTATATATCCAATGATTGGAAGATAGCTAATGTGACACCAATATTTTAAAAGGGCTCTAGAGGTGATCCTGGCAATTACAGATCAGTAAGTCTAGCATCAGTACTGGGCAAATTAGTTGAAACTATAGTGAAGAATAGAATTGTCAGATATATAGATGAACATAATTTGTTGGGGAAAAATCAACATAGTTTCTGTAAAGGGAAATCATGACTTACTAGAGTTCTTCACGAGGGTCAACAAGAATATGGACCGCGGGATTCAGTGGATATAGTGTACTTAGATTTCTAAAAAGCCTTTGATATGGTCCCTCAACAAAGGCTCTTAAGTAAAGTAAGTTGTCATGGGATAAGAGGAAAGGTACTCTAATGGATTGATAACTGGTTAAAAGACAAGAAACGAAGGGGAGGAATGAATGGTAAGTTTTCAGCATGGAGAGAGGTAACTAGTGGGGTCCCCCAAGGGTCTGTCCTGGGACCAATCTTATTCAATGTATTTATAAATGATCTAGAGAAAGGGGTAAACTGTGAGGTGTCAACATTTGCAGATGATACTAAACTGCTCAAGATAGTTACGAACAAAGCAGACTGTGAAGAACTTCAGAAGTATCTCACAAAATTAGGTAAGTGGACAAGAGAATGGCAAATGAATATTAATGTTGATAAATGCAAAGTAATGCATATTGGAAAAAAATAATCCCAACTCTACATACAAAATGATGGGGACTAATTTAGCTATAACCACTCAAGAAACAGATTTTGAAGTCATTGTGGATAGTTCTCTGAAAACATCCATTCAATGTGCAGCAACAGTTAAAAAAGCAAAGAGAATGTTAGGAATCATTTAAAAAGGGATACAGAATAAGACAGAAAATATCTTATTTCCTCTATATAAACCCATGTTATCCCCACATCTTGAATACGGTGTACAGATGTGGTCACCTTATCTCAAAAATATATATTGACATTGGAAAAGGTTCAGAAAAGGGCAACAAAAATGATTAGGGGATTGGAATGGGTTCCATATGAAGAGAGATTAAAAAGAGGGACTTTTTCGGTTTAAAAAAGAGGAGACTGAGTGTATGGCTACACTGCCTCTTTTTTCGATCCTTTTCTCAGAAGAGGCTTTTCCAACATTTGGCCTGTCTAGACTGGGCCAAATGTCGTGAATAAACCCTCTTTTGGAAGCCCTCTTATTCCTCATGGAACAAGGAATACAGGGGCTTCCGAAAGAGCGCGTCTGTTCTTCCAGAAAAAAAAGCAGAAGAGCAAACACATCCCTGGATGCAGAAGAGTTTTTCGGGATACCGGCTGTATCCCGAAAAACTCTTGTAATCTAGCTGTACCCTAAAGGGGGATATGACGGAGATCTATAAAATCATGACTGGTGTGGAAAAAGTGAATAAGGAAAAGTTATTTACTTGTTGCCATAACATAAGAACTAGGGATCACCAAATGAAATTACAGTAAAACCTGTGTTATCCAGCATGCTTGGGGATTAGGGCATTCCGGTTATCTGAAAATTCTGGTTATCTGAGGGTCCCAGCTACCCGGCCCAGCTCCCAGGGTGTCTGGCCAGGAGGGAGGGTACAGGAGGGGTCTTGGGGATGCTTACCTGGCTTGGCATCCTGCTGCAGCAGGGAAAGCCTCCAGGCAGCATACTCAGTCCCACCCCCCCATGCAGCGGAGAACCCAGTGCAGCTGCAGCATCAGGTCAGGCTTCCCACTGGTAGGGTGGGGAGGAGGGGGGGATGTGTAGAAACCCTAACCTTCCCTGTCAAACCAAACTCTGCCACTTCGCCGAGCCCGAGTGCGCCCTGAGGCGGGGGGGGGAAGGGCAGCAGAGCCCGAGTTTAAAAACGCTGAGGTCCAAGAGTGGCTACTCGGTGCTTCAGACCCAGCCACCTTTTCCCTTCCCAGCAACAGAAGCCACTGAAAAAGCTGCCACCTGCACACATGGAGGAGGAAAAGGAGGAGGAGGAGGCAGCTGCACGGCACCGAAGGCCCCGTGGGACAGGGGCAGTCCTGCGGGGTGGAGAGGGGGCCGTGCCATGTGTGGTGGTGCGGCAGCCACAGTGGGTGGTGGAGTGGCCAGAGCCGTGCGCCGCCAGGAGCCCACCCCCACCGGCAAAGCTCCAATGGGAGCTGCTTATGGGCTCTGCAGGGGGCAGGGGAGTAGATTTTTTTTACAGAACCCTTAGTTCCACTTTGTGGAACCCCGGTTCCATGGAGCACCATTTGGGAAACACTGCCCTAGGAAATTTGCTGGTTTCTAAAGTTGTCTGAATAGTTAAGTGCTGGATAGCACAGGTTTTACTGTAATAGGTAGTAGGTTTAAAACAAACAAAAGGAAGTTTTTCTTCACACAGTGCACAACCAGTGGAACTCCTTGTCAGAGGATGTTGTGAAGACCAGACCATCAATACTTACTAGACAGAATTGGTAGGAATGGTGTCCCTAGTCTCTGTTTGTTAAAGGCTGGAAATGGATGACAGGCGAGAGATCACTTGACAGTTACCTTCCTCTAGGGCATCTGGCATTGGCCACTGTTGGAAGACAGGATACTGGGCTAGATGGACCTTTGGTCTGACCCAGTCTGGCCATTCTTATGTTCTTGTACAAAGGGGTTTCAACCTTACAGACTGACCAAAAATCTCTGAAAACGGATATGAATAGTGGTTCTTGAATAACTTGGCATGTGGTGTTTGCATAATATTGTAAATAAAACATTTACCTCTATGTTCATTATTGCTGCTTTTTATTTCTAAAGCAAAACAGAATGAAAATAATCAAGAGAGTTGCAGATAAATTTATTACTCAATACAAATTACTTCTGACTGGAATTACTTTTTTAATACTGGAAAACAACTATATCACAATGGATGTTGCAGGAAGAATTGTGTGCTTTTAATGCTTGAGAGTCAAATTCTCCTCTTGTATAACAATGTGCAGCTCCTATTAACCTGAGGGGAAGGTGTGCATGCACAAAGAAAGGAAGATTTGGTCCAATGAATAACTTAACTATTGACAGAAAGGTCCAATTCTAACCCTCTGCAATCAACAGCAAAACATACACTGACTTCAATTACAACAGAAGCAGGATCAAAGAAACAAAATGAACTAACCAAAAGTCTTATGCTAAAGTAACATTAAAAGGTTAGAATTAAACATGGGCAATGCTGCATAATATATTATCAAGTCACCATATGCTTCATAACAAAACATCCAGTTTTTACCTAGTTAAGTAAAATACCTGAACTTCCACTTTAATGACTTTTGAAGGCTTAGGTCTTCTAACTCATTAAAAAAAACGAAGTGAAAATTAAGTAGTACTAGAGTTAATTTATATTAAATCCATAATTCTATAGTCCCTATAGTGACAGTAGAAGCAATATTTATCTGGTTTAGGTAGTCAAAAGGGTCTAAATCCTGATTCTGTTACTCAAGCAAACAAGCCGTTTGGAGCATTTGGACTGCTACAACAGTTTAGATCAGTGCTCCATTTAGTCTAGAATTTTCTTTACCAACAGCAGCCAGTACCAGCTACTTCCAGTGAAAATGTGGAAAATCTGTTCTAGGCAATTACGGAATAATCTACACACCAGGGTTAGAAAGAAATTTCCTCCCATCTTTCATGCGTGTGTCCCCTAAAGCATTATGTTTCAGATCCATTATTTTATTTGCACGTAGGAAAGGACTTCAGAGATAGTATGCATGTGTGGCTGTATCCGGAAACTACTGCTGTAATAATCAGATGTGGGGTTCCATATCTCTCCTTTCACCATTATTTCCAAACCCACAATTTGCAAAATCTTTGTCACTGTTATGTAAGAGGCCGCTCACAGCTCACTTTCAGATCCCACACTGAGTTTTCAGAGCTAGTTGGAAAACCATCCTTTGACTTTTAAAATAGTATTTAGTGATGCAAGAGACAGAATAGAATCCCAATTTATTTTACAGCATATGGACACTGCAATGCTAGCAATAGTGTAAAGACTCCTTGAGTCTGATAAATAGGCACTCACCACGCACACATGTGCTGCAAACATATTGAGTGCTTAAGTGCTGCTTTTTAAACCAGGCCACATTCTGCTATTAGCAATGCCAGTGGACTCCCTCTGATAAAGTTAGCAGTGAATATGGATTTGTCACCATCACTGAGAGCAGAACTTGGATCACAGTGGCTTAGTAATTTTTTCAGTTCAAAAACTTTAAATGGAAGTTGATCAGATGGGCATTTCTCAGCTGTTTTCTGTTACTAAACTCACAGCTGAAAAGCCAACAACATTTGTGAATCTATAAAAAAGTACTGATTCTCTTAAAACCTATTCTTAAAGATTTGGCCAGGACTCACTTTAAGGACTCTTATGCTAACAGCTCCAGAAGGCAGCATTTGTCTGGTGATGCCTTTTAATACAGTGGCCAAGAATATTTCACACCAGCATTTTTCCAGTTTATTCTTGCTACTTTATAAGTAGTGGCTGTGTTTCAATCATGAGGATCACTTCTATTTTATGGCTGCATTGCCATTTGTGTACATTCTCTGTGGCAAAGAGCTCCTCTACTCAATACAGTGAGGTAATTTGTATAGAGTAACAAATGTGAGTATGCTCACTGGGTAAATTTCTCTAGATTTCCAAGCTGTTTGGCAGCAGCTCCACCTTTTAAATGCAGGGATGCAGAACCTTTCTTGGGTCAGGGGCCACTGACCCACAGAAAAATCAGCCGGCGGCCACACACAAAAACATCTCACTGACATGGCTCTCAAATGAGAAGCAGAAAGACACTCCCTACATTCTCCTTACACACCAGAGCCTTGGGGGGGCCCAGGCTAGTAGATTTTGCGGGGGTGAGCCAGAGCCGGCCCTTGGGCCGTAGACTCCCCATCCGTTTTAATGGATACCTGATGTACATAGCTCAATTTCTTGGCTTTTCTGAGGCCTGATATAATGTCTAGACTAGAGGGAGAGGGAGAGGGAGACAACACACAGAGAGAGACACTCTGCCACCTCAGGAATCAGTAAGCTAGTCAGCCAGCAACTGACTTTTGAATTTAGCTACGGCACTGATACAAGTTTCTTCCCAGTGGTCTTGACTTAAAATAAACAAGAGTGAAGCAATTTTAGTGAGATTATAAAATCTACCCAAGTTCATCTGAGATTTACTTCAACTGGGGGGAAATGAAATAGTCATTTAGTGGAGCAGAACTAGAAGACTAATCAAAACAGACTATTTCAGGGGTTTTTTTTTTTCAACTTAAGTCCAAGAGAACACTCTGAACACATCCAAGGAACATTGTTTGAAAGATAGTGTTATGGCTACTATATGGAATCATATTAAGAGTTTTAAGGTGAAAATGAGATGGCAATGAGGAATTTCATACTTTTTTTCAAGGGAGCATCTGCACATGTGTTGTGTTGAGGTATCATTTCCAGCCTAGGGAGACATTAGATCACTAACTTTGATCAAGCTAGTACATTAGACATAGAAGTATAGCCACAGTTGTGAAAGGTTAGCCACCCAAGTATCTGTGTAGGATCACAGAGGGGATTAGATTCACAGCAGGGGCTCCTACCTGCTCTGCATTCTTATTTTCATGAATGACCTCATTAGTGTTATCTTTGAATTAGTCATTAAAACACATCAGATTAATGTAGCATGTGTTTATTGTTCCATTTTATTGTTCCATGTATTTTTCATTCCTTCAACTTGTTAACCCTCTCCCCCTCACCCAGCCACCAAGTATACAGACTTGGTCCCAGAATATGAGAAACACAGGTTGGATGAAGCATTCAAAGAAAGCCTCTAACCTCTGTAAGGGTATGTCTACACTGCAAAGTTAATTCGAAATAACAGCCGTTTTTCGATTCAAAATTACTTCGAAATAGCGGAGCGCTTAATTCGAATTTGGTGAACCTCATTCTATGGGGAATAATGACAAATTCGAAATAGCTATTTCAAATTAAGTGCTGTGTAGACACTTAATTCGAAATAGGGGGCCTCCGGCCCTTCCCAGGGAGCCCTGGTGGCCACTCTGGGCACAACCAGGAAAACTTACTCTCCTGTCCCCCAGTCCTGGAGCCATTAAAGGGGTAGACCCTGGCCACAGTGCCTGTGCCAGCTCTAAGCCTGCCAGCCCAGAGCCAGCAGTGCCCACCGGGGCCCCTGACCCAGTGGCCCCAAAACATGAGCCAGCAAGCCACTGGCAGCTAGCCCTCCACTGCTCCCAGGAGCAGTCTGCCAGCTCCCAGGAGCCTGACAGGGGCTAGAGAAGGCGGCACCTTCCTGGTCCAGGGTGGAGATCATGGACCTTATTCAGGTTTGGGGGATGCCTCAACGTCCCATGATCTCCGCACTAGATGGAGGAATGCGGCCGCCTATGGCAGGATAGCTGCCAGCCTGGCCACCAAAGGCCACATGCGAACCCAGGAGCAGGTTTACATGAAAATCAAGTTGGTCCGGAGACCCCCAACCCTGGGCCCTGAGCTTCCTCCTCCCCTTCTTCCCTTGCTTCCTTCCAGCTCCTCCTCCCAGGTTTCCCCTCCTCTCCCACCTCCTTTTCCCAGTCTCCCAGAGGTTCATCCCCGTTTTGTTCAATAAACCCAGTTTCTATTTTTGAACATACATGTCTTTTGTTTGACATCAGGAAGGGGGGCTATGGAGGGGTAAGTGGAAGGACGTGAGGAAGGAATGGGGCACGAGCCCCCGGTAGGGAGGACCAGGGTGGCTCTGAGAGCTCCTCGGGGTGGACGCTCTCCTGCAGGGCCTCCTGGATCCTGACAGCCCCCCAATGGACCCCCCAGATGGCAGCCTGCAGCAAATGCAGCTGGGCTAATGGCAACGACCCCACGAGATGCACCAGCATGCCCAGGGGCAGCTCTGGCTCCATGTGGCCGAGTGCTATGGTGTCCCGAGTGCAGGCACTCAGGGCACTCCAAGACAGGACTGCTTTGCTGTCCCTCATCGAGGTAGACAAGCAAGCGGGGAACCCTGAGAACTGTCTGTCCGGGGTGGGGGTAGGGTCCCTTTAAGCACGGAGCTCAGTTAGCCTTAGACAGCAGCCCCACACACTAAGTCCTAACCTGATGCCCTGCTGGCACTGGTTCCGGCCAGCCTTAACTTCGGTTCAGGGTCCACTCAGTGTGGACGCGCTATTTCGAAATAGTTTTTGTGTATAGATGCATTATTTCAAATTAGCTTAATTCGAATTAACTATTTCGAATTAAGTTAACTCGAATTAATGCTGTAGTGTAGACATACCCTTACATCTCATGAGCTCATCAGAAAGCTCTCCCAGGCCACCAACTCAAAGAGGCAACAGACTACACCCAAAGAGATGTAAAACCTGTAGACATCTCTTTACTGCTGATGAACACTCCCCACCCAAACACACCATTTGAAATCCATGAGTTCTACACATGGCTGTCACAATTCTATCACCTACGAGTGAATGCTTTTTCACGAAGCCATCACGCCATATCTGCGTTCTCAGTTCTCATAGTCAAAGCCTGAACAACACATAAAAAAGACAAGACTGGGAGCTTAAATTCTCCAGAACTCTGCTAAAGGGACACTGAAATTGATGGACTGAATAGAGAAAGTGGATCTATGGTTCGTTGCAACAATCTATAAACCATTAGCCACCCCTGCATCTTCTCCTCCTGCCCCTGCCATGACTGGACAGGGGTTAAGGAGCCACTTCAACTTAAAACAGTCCCTTGAAATGTGTGTTAACTACTTATGCCAAACAATTCGTTCCACATTGCATTTAGCTGTGACCCTGAGTACATTTCCCAGACCTGAAAAAGGGCTCTCTGTAAACTTGTCTCACCAACTTCTCTTGGAACAATAAATATATTATCTACCTAGTCTCTATAGCCACAAGTACACATTTTACAACTGTTTAAGTGTAAATAGAAAAGTATTTTTGTTTTATAGCTAACTCCCAAAACAATCTTCCTACCTACTCTAACCTTGGAGAAAACATAGCCATTGCAGTGTGCTCTAAATGGTAAGAGATGTTATCCATCAGAGGAAGCAGGGGAAAGCGATTCAGAACCAGCGTCTCCTGATAAACCCACAGCTTCCTTCCTGTGTGAATGAGAAGCCTGTTAGTTCAAGTGCCTCAGATCAGCAAAACATAAGGAGAAAGACTATCCTTAAGAAAGAGCACTATAAGAGTGCATTTTTTGTATAATTAAGTATTCATTTTAAAATACTCCGAAGGCTTTTGCTTGTAATGCCACTTCATCCAGAAAGTCACTAAATACTCCCTTTGCAACACATGCCTTAATATAATATGCTAATTCTTGCCTTAGTGACCTGAAAATGACACAGCAAATGTATAAATGATCAAAATATAAGCCAGGTTAGAAAAAAGATTGGTAGTGCTGCTGCTGCTGCTACAGTTAGGGTCTATTTAAAAATTTAACATTAAACATCAAATAAGATTTATCAAATGAAATGCTTACCCTCTGAAGAACTGAGATATGACCCCAAAAATCTATGACCTCTCCCTTCCATTCTGTAACAGCCTAGTTTTTGGAAGCAAATTTCTCTCACTCAAATACACATGCTAGCTAGTATCAGATCACCGTACAATTGTGCACTGGTGTCTATCAGGTTCTGTAATTATAAAGCATGGCACTCACAAGCCTTGACATCACAAGTTTGCACAAGAGCTAACATGTCAATAGTCCGAGAGTCACAAAATAAAATAGGTCATGGAAGCCCAGTCTCAGCGAACTTTGGGCTGTACCATCTGTGCAAAGATTCTGCTTTACTTCACTGAGACTCCAAATGGCAGTAGAAATTTAATGCTGTTGAGCAGAGGGGGTTCAGAGAAGAGGAACTTCTAACCCAGGCCTGTTATTTTTGAAATCACAGTTAGTTTGCATCTTTTTCCAACCTTTGTTTAGCCACAAAGTCACCTTTTCTCCTTATCTCTTTCAGAATAAAAGACCTTCCTGCTAGTAGCTGCAAGGTGGGAGCACAGCAGTGCGGACTAAGATAATGGCACTGAAACAGAGCTGTGCACAACTAAGATTTCTGGGCAAGATTCTGTGCAAGTGTAACACCAACAGACCCCATTACTATGTGTGCAGGATCAAAGCTAAATGCATAAACCTGTACTGCACAAGCTAAAAGCCCTTAATTAAGACTGTAGAGAGCAGACTCCCTCTAAGTGCCACTAGATGGGACAGAACACCACACCCAGGAGGAGTGTAGGTTAAACTGTGTCTCTAAGATGCCCAACAGGTGACATGCAATCCAGAGCAAAAAGGTACTCAGCCACCTTGCCATTGTCCACATGCTAAAATGCTACAGGGACAGGGCCCTGAAATAATTTAGAGAGCGTTGAAGAGATAAGTTATAGCAGCTTTCTTGGGCTTCTCAAGATCTCTACAGCACTGGCTGTGCATGTCCTTGATACTCTCCTTCCCACCTATGCCAGGACTTGCAAGGAGGTCTTCAGGGGACAATCTGTGACTACCTGTCATAGCTCCTACAAGATCTTGGGGAATTCAGCTGAAACCAGGGCTTTCAGACCTCCTTTACCCAGCATGGATAGGCCAGAGCAGGGGTGAGGCGCTTTGAACAGTGTGGTGACAATACTGCGTAAGAGTCTGATACTCACATGTTTAACAGTGTGAAAACAAGTAGCCCCACAGCACTGGATGGGACTAACTCATGCCTAAAGTTAAGCGTGTGAGTAAGTCTTTGCAGGATTAGGGCCTATGCGAGGCCATTCTCCCCAACCCCTCACCTCCATTACACTGGTGAAAATCCAGAGTAATTTAACTTCAGTGGAATCAATCCAGATTTATACAGATGTAACACAGCAGAATCTGGTCTACACTTTGTAGCTCTTTATCTGTCATTATAAAACAAATATGGACTTCCCTCACAAATTTCTATTTTGCCCAGAATTCTCACTTTCTACCCTATTACTCTGAATGTGTTGGATATCTTGCTATTCAAATTGCTCTAATTATATGTTTCATACCTTCCAATATTATGATCAAATTCATCATATTCCTATCCCTGGGACATTCTGTATTGTCTCTGGTTGAGATTAATTTGCATATACTATAAATAGAAATAGTGACATCTGATATTATGATTCAAAGTATTGTGTTGGAAGGTTTTAATGCCTGCTGGCAAAACTGATATCCTAGGATTAAACATGAAATGTGGTATGTAGTTTTACACTGTTAGAAAGTGACCAGTTTGAAATGACAAGTAGTAATTTTAAAATATTTCTTTAATAAATATTGTTCATGTTTTGAGCTTCACAAAGTTATCGTGTTCTCTGAAGTGAAGAAACTGCACAAGTTTATTTTCTGAATATATTTAGTTCTCCCAAACACTATCATCTTTCTTCCATGTCACCCCTTATGCATGCAATGTCCCTCCTGAAAAAATCCTCTAAAGCCACTAAAGTATCTTCACTCAAAACCCGTTTGAAAATGTGTTTGTGCTATGAAATCTAGAGAGAGCTGTCAGATGAAAACTGCTATGCTGGTGGCTATCTGAAACTACTGCCATTGGTGTATTCTTTTGACTCCATTAACAACAAAATAAACTTTAGATACAAAGTATTGTACACAGGTAATCTATGAAAATGGTATGTTCATGTTACTCTGACCCTAAAAACACTCTGCTCCATCTATTAATTTAATCCACCTGTAATTTGGTATTGACGATTGCCAACTCTCTGAGGCAAGGATTGTCTTTTACTCTGAGTCTGCACAGCATCTATCAAAAAGGAGTAAATTGTACTACATTAAAATGGGTCCTTTACCTTATCTTGTTAAAAATATTTAGATAGAACAGTAAAAAACAAGGGAAAACATAAGGTGGTAAACAGGAATTGTCAAAAAATGAAAAATGGTGAAGACATAAATTTTGTTTCCATTTCACAGGTTTTAAAACTAAAGCCTTTTCACGGTCTCATCATGTTAAATTTTCATTTTTAACACTCAAAAATGTATTGAAATAGTTTTGAAATTACTGAATTCTGTCATATTTGAAAAGACATTTGAGAGTGAATCAAAAATCATTTGAAAAAAACATGATAGTTACATTCCAAAAACAGAGGGGACTCAGTCTCTGCCCTGCACAATGCATAACCCAGTAGATTTATTCAAATTGGTAATTTGGCATATTATTTGTATTGTAACTCCAATCCAATCAGATGGGACTCTGGTATGTAGGGTTCCCTCTGTGCAGATCTGAGAGCCTATGGGCCAATATATTTTCCCATGAGAGAATGGTAAAGACATGAAACAAAACTCACTTTCAATTTGTGAAATTCTAATCACATGAACAATAAGGGGAAGGGGCTTTTTGAAAGCACATTAGACAGGCACTATTAAAATCTAAATTAAACTAAATATAGGAATCATCCTTTCAAAACACAAAGATTCTCCAATATCTGTGTGGGGAAATTGTGTAGAAGATTAGCATGTTCTTCAGCAGGCCAGTCCCTTCCACTTAATCCCCAGCACTCCACATCAAGCTATTATACTGTACTTTTCCCACCTGTTCAGCAATCATACAATAGAAACTCTCTGACTCGGCCACCATTACTTCCCACAGGCCAAGAGCTCAGAATGAACAGAGTGGGGTTTTTTCCTTAGTTCCAGCCATATCCACTCAAAAGCTGCAGAGACTCCATGAAGCTTGTTCATGCAGAGCCACTGCCAGTTTTCCAAAGAGTAAGATGCTTTTAGATTTCTCTCTTCTGTGCTGATTATCTATTTTTAGTAGAACTCTCTGAATGTATCATCCTGTTGGGGTCCACCTTCAGAAGGGATAAAACCATTCCACAATTCTTACATCACCATGAATCAGTAGTCAGATGAAGGAAAAAGAGCAGAAGAGAGAGACACCTCCATTGGAGAGACTTTTATTGACTTTAAGAGGTTCTGATTCAGATACTGTGTGACAAAGTTATACTGCTGTTTAATACTTTTACTTCAAAAAGAAAAAATAAATTAAAAGCATCTTTCCCTGCTCTATCCACTCCCACCGTCATGTTCCAGTTGAGATGTGTTCTTAGTTCTGCTGTAGCTCACCTTTCCCACAATGCTGTTAAAGCCTTTTGTTTATCCCTGCACGTATCCAAATATAAGTTTACAACTTTGATCTCTCTTAGAAGTGTTTACACATATGGGAATATATTCAAAAGCATAAGGGACCTAAAGACACAATGTGACTGATTTTCAAAGGGATTTTGCTTCTAAATCTTTAATGATTTTCAAAATCTCCCCCTTTTAGATGCCCATATTTAATTATTTTGGAAATGGCTAAGGAAAGATTACATTTAGATATCTACAGATCAGAAATTATACTTGCTGAAGACAGAGAAGCTACAGTTTGGAACTAAATTATTACCTTATGCATGTTTATTCATTCTAAGGGAAGTCATGTTTACAATGTGCTTTAAATAATGTTGATTTTCCCATGCTCCATAGTTTTGTTAACAAAATACATACAATGACTAAAGTACATATTACTTTTTTTTGAATATTTACTGAATTTCATGGATTCTAAATTTATAATAAAGTAAACTATGTGAGCCCTAGTAGTAGAAGGTAACAGTAATGTTTTAATGCAACATTCTATGTAAAAGCAGTTTTGAAATCCATGATTCATTTCAAAACAGCTTTCCAAACTGATCCTATTTTAAAATTGGAGGTTTAATTTACAATTGCCATTGTTCCTGGCATTTTATAACACAATTTTAATCCAAAAATCAATGTGACATATTTTATATATGCATTTATATTTACATTCCCTGCATTTAATTATTACTGAAGATTTACTAAATTCTTATGCTATATTAATGTTCACTAGCCATACCCAAGATAAGGGACCCATTGTGCCAGGCATAGTCACACAGCAAGAGGCAGTGCCTACCCCTAAAACTTACAACATAAAGACATGAGAGAGAAAGGGAGTATTTTATATTCTCTGGACAGAGGGAATCTGAAGCATAGAAATTAACATGTTCAAAAATGCCTAAGTGATTTAGGAACCAGTATCCCATTTTCAAAAAGTAATTTAGGCTCTTAAGACACACTGACTTCAAACGAATCTTAGACTCCCCTGTTTCTCAATCACTTCTGAAAATTGGACTTCAGCACTTTTGAACATTTTACTCTAGCTCAAGGTTATCCAGGAATGATAAGGAAAGCTATCTATCTAACAAATCCAGATATCCTAAATTCCAGTTCAGTGCCTTAACAAATCCATCCTCCTTTAATGGCTACATTTCTGTGTGAGCACCTGACTGCATCTCTCAAAACTTCACTGGGAATTTGGCATGAGAAATCATAGGATATGGTCTTATGGGACATATACTGCTTTTAGCCCTAGTGCCCAACTACGATCCACCTCAAAAACTCCATGTGTGATTCAAAGGGAGTGCGATGACCCAATTTTGACTAGTGCATCACTCTTTCTTCCCCCAAGAGAGAGCTTCCCTTTATCAGAATGAGCATATTAACCCAATATATTCATCTTCTGGATCTGAGCTGCTTTTTGATTTCGAAAGGATCTGTCTTTGGATTTCTAAAGGCTTTCTAAAGGATCTAGAGTCAGAATATAGTATTCTAAAACATAAAATAGCCAGACTATTAATATTATGGATTTAATAAGGGTGTAAATCAGTGATAGATTAACTGTTGTCTACATGACAGTTAAAGCATGGTAAGACAGGGTGTCAATTTTAAAGTGAACTATTCATTAACTGCATGCATGGATGCTTTTATTCTGAAATAAAAATGCCTTTCCCCCCCATGTTAGTTAACTCCATCTGTGGATGCTAACATGGATAAAATCATGACTAGCTATTCCAGAACAAATGATCAGCCCAACAAGCTTTTAGAGCAGTACACAAGGAAAGGAGACAGCCTTATTAATTACACAAGGAAAAGGAGCAAGTTAATTGCCCAGTGTAGATATCCCACATCATTTTTCACCAAACAGCATCCTCAACCAGGGACACCACATGGTAACTGCAGGAGTGAATTCAAAGTGAGAAGCATTCCAGCTCTGTTTACTCATGCTCATGCATCTTATGGTATCATTTAGGATGCTCCCAAACCTCTACTGCTGACACCAGCCCACAATGCAGAAAATTGCTTCCTAAACCTTTATAGACAGAATGAAGTGAATAATCTCCTCCCAGGAGGGAAAGCTCCATAACATTTAGCTCACTGGAGTCATTAACGATGTGCGCCAAGTTGTGCAGAGCTGCATACATATGGTCCTAATATAAGGGTGAAATACTCCCCCAAGATACTGTGAGGAAAATGTAAACATTAATGAGTGGGGTTTTCTTTGCAATATCCTCAACAGATGGAATGAGAGAGAGCTGATCTGCATGATGTTGAGGAAAAAGCCTGTTTGTGCCTACTGCATAAAATAAATGTTCAAGAAGCATTCATCCACGTTAAAATATAACCCCTGTAATGTTGCCAAGGTCGGTGAAACCTATGGTGATCGGTGAAGTACATGCTGGCTGCACATGCTAAAGCTGCTTGGGAATTTATACAAGTTTCAAACCCTCCTTCCCTCCTTCCCCCCCCATAAACTTTCTTTCCACACAGTGCACATTTGCATATTTAGGCTAATTTTTCTTCTTAAGACATATATCTTCCATTCTAGACTCTTTTCGGGAGCTCTTTTGAAATGCAACAAAATTTGAGAGAGTGGGGAGAGAGAATAGCTCCAATCGCACAAAAATATTTAAGGAAAGCAGGACCACTTTGTAAAATATGTAGTGAGAACAATTATATAGAAAAATGTAGAATTTCCTGATTGCAGCATGCTTTGATTACAGGTGTCCCCGGGATGATGTTATTCTGGATATGTCTAAATATTTGTAATGTGCATGTGTAAGTGGCTATTATTTGCATGCATTCCAACTCCGTTACACGATATTAACACCACCGGAGCTCTTACAGACATTGTTTTACTACCTAGAAGCAGCACAGTGCCACGATTTGAATGGTGTCTGGGTAAAGTAGGTTGGCTGATTTGGATACAGTGGCTTGTGAAAGCCTGAAGCAAATCCTGTTCAGCTAGCTAGGACCCCCGCCTCTCCGAGCATCCGCCACATTTCTAGTTCGAATGTGGCATGAGAGCATTTATGTTTCACTCCCAGAATCCCTGTTATAAATTCAGTAAAACGCCTTGCATACATTAATCCCCCACTAGTTCACACACACACACAATTTGTATTTCTGCCAGCTGTGTAGCTGCTGTGACCGACCAGTTTCGCTCAGACATGAGGTGACTGTATGAAGGGCCCTACATCCTTGCACAGACAGCTCCATGCTCAATGCTGTACTGCAGGAAAGAAGTGGGAGACATTGGGTGTTCAGTATGGGCGGAGGGGTGGCCGGGGAGGAGAATCTAAACTAAAAATCGCTCCCTGGTGTTCTCCCACGGGTGGCCAAAAGCGCAGGATCCAGCTCTCGATGCATGCAGCGGAGGAGGCAGCAGAGAGGGCGAAAGGACAACCACGGTCAGGCTGTGTTGTAGGTTACCTCTGCGCCTGGCCCTGGCACGCAGAGGGTAAGAAAGGAGCCGCCAGGCGTTCTTGGGCCCCGACAGGTGAATGTGCCAGCGCAGCCCCAGAAGTTCCCCAGTTTCTAGCTAGGAAACCAACTTGCCTGTTGCCTAACAACATGCGGTCGGCCGGGGAGCGAGAAACCCCGGCACTGCTGGCGTACGGGGGGGGTGGGGGTGGGGGTTGTCACTGCCACTCCCCGGGCGATCCTGGGTTAGCCGCGCTCAGCTCTGCCTTGCGGGGGGGTGCCCAGGCAGTTCTCGCAGAAGAGCCGATCTCTACACCAAAAGCCCATTTCGGGAGGTACCAGCCACACAGCAAACCGGAGCCAGCGCCAGACACTGCCACTTGAAGGCAGATGAAGGCGCCTTCTTCCCTGCGCTTTGATTCCTGTGCGGTGGGGATGGAAACCCTGCTGAGCCAGAGAGCTAGCGGCACCGGGTAGGGAGGCAAACCCCCTTCCACCAGCCGCGGGGACCCCTTTTCCCTCTGCCTGGCTGGGCACGGCCTCGGGACCAGGTGTCCGCTCAGCAGCTTTTCTGCATCACACTCTCCTCCCCACCTCCCTCCCCCATACACACCCCAGTCTAGGCGGGGACCGATATTCAGGCAATGCGATCGCTGCCCGGCTCATCCTGCCAGGTAGGCTGCAAAAGGCAGGGGCGAAGGGAGGCTGTGGAAGTCGCACCTGAAGTGGCCTGGGGGGTAACAATGCGAGGAGACGCCTCCGCCAGCTCCAACTTGCACGCTACAAGTTGACGCATCTTTTCTACCTGGCTCTCCGCGCTGCGAGAGCTCCCCCCTCCCCGGAGATTCGGCTCCTCCACCCCGGGCGAACAGTTGCAATTTGCAAATTAGACTAAAAATTATAGTGTTTGCTGCATTTGGGAGCTTGGCTCCACCCTCGCTGCCTGGCTGGGTTTGCGCTTTTCTCCCTGCAGCTCACAGGGCAAAAGAAAAAAGCCACCAACTGCTCACAGCCGATGCTAGGCACCCAAAGCCCTTTTCAGTTGAGAAGAAGATCCGCCAGCCAGCTGTCTGAAAGCAGCGCCTAACGATGGAGATACTCCATGGGCTACATCCCTTTCCAAACTCTTTGGCAGAGGATGCGCGTTAGGTTAATTAAATCACTCCCACAGCTCGCCGCATAGATGAGTTGATTTCAAAGCGGCTGGAAAAAAAGCAACTGCCTGGATACGAGTCTAGAAGGAAAAAAACTTGGGGATCTTCTCAACTAAAAAGGGCTTTGGGTTGACTTGTCTCTTTGAAACCCTTAAATACAGCAGCGCTGTACAAGAACTAACAGCATACCAGGGACTTATATATGAATGAAGCTGGGGGGGGGGGGGGGACCAGAAACCACTGCAGCAATACAACCCCCTCCAATCCTTTAATCCGTCTTCTCAACTCATCCTTTAGCACTTGAGGGAGGAATTAAAGCCTGAAGCAATCCAGCAGGAGATGTCCCTACTTCCCTGCGCTCCCCAGCTAGGTGTCTGGCCAGGGTTTTAATTTTCGGGGTTGAAATGGATTCATGGTTTCAGTTGCTAGGATTTTTTTGGGGGGGGGGAGGGGCAGTTATTGCAATTTATTTTTCCGCCGGGTTATTACATTTCCTCCCATCTTTGAATCTCGCTTAGAATGAGATGATTTCTGAGCTGGAGTTCACGATGTCTGCTACCAGCTGGAAGGAGAAAGTGTTCCATGCCATTTAAAGTAAACCAAACTATGGCTTCTTATTTAGATGGATGAAGTTGTCTAAGCACAGATCGACTTCTGCAGCTGCAAAGTGGTGACGGGAGTGGAAATTAAAAGGCAAGTGTAATAACTGAAACAGAATCAAATGAAAAAAGCCAATTTTTCTCTCTATCACACACACACACACACACACACACGGTTTCAGCGATGTGCACTCTAATCCCAGTATAACCGATTCTCAACTAATCAACGGGGCTGGTCGGCGGAAGCTGCGGTACACAAATGTGTCCTCGTCGTAAATCTTTAATATTTCATGCGCGAAACCAATTGTGGCTGCGCCCAGGTTGCCTTTTTACAAGCGTGTTTGCCGAACCATATTTCACTCTAATGCAAACCCATTTAAATCACTGCCTTGTTTTTTCCACAGATTGCTTCTTGTAAATGGGGCGATAAATCCAGAAAGTGTCATGCCCGGTGGAAGGGAGAAAAAGAGAGAGGGGTGGGGCGCTGTAAAAAAAAGAGAAAGGCAGGGGGTAGGAGTGGAAGGATTCCTAGGGGAAATTAAATGAAAACGCCTTAATTGAAAATGGCCAGATTAAAAATTGCCTCGCAACTCAGCGAGCCCCGGACATCCCTGTGCAAGTGGGGAAGCCTCGGTGAGGTACACATGACCAAGGGAGCCTCCAATAAATAAATTAATTAATGAATCAATCAATCCACCCGTTGCAATGAGGAACCCAAAGTACCCTCTTCCCCCAAGCACGTTGGTGACTCTGGAGCCCCTACCTGGAAGAGCCTTAGGATGTTCGCTACCATAATGGACACTGAACTTCCCGATGCCCCAATCACTCCAACTACTTTTTCTGGCTTGACAAAGACCGGGGGCTCCCCATTGGTGCACCTCACGTCGGAGGTGTCCTTCTGGATCAGCGCCTGGACGAAAGTGAGGGACTGCTCCAAGGCGTAGGTGTCCCTGGAACAAGTGTCCAAGATGCGAGCCCCAAGTGTCACGTTGGGCAGCAGCTCCGGGTCGCTGTTGATCTGGTCCAGCGCGTACAGCATCGCCTCGAGCCGGTGGATGCCGTTCTCTTTCTTGATGTCCCCGCAGGGCACTCCGGTGGGTCCCTTGGCGTGGACGGGGAAGAGGCCCCACAGGGTGATGTCTCCCTCTATCCGGATGGAGTGGGGCGCGTACATCTCCTGCCCGTGAGCCACCGCCGAGAGGAGAAACTCCAGCAGGCAGCAGGGCAACTTCATCAAAGTCAGAAGCTGGAAGAGCCTCCCCAGCCGGATCATGGTGCTGCCGCGGCTCAGGCGATGGCCAGATGCCCTGGCGTGGCCAGCGGGGCAGCCCTGTGCCTTCATGGAACGAGAAGGGGAGATTCCTGTCGGGTGCGTGGGGTGGGGGGGAATGGGGTGGGGGCCGGCTCCTCCCGTCCTCCCCCTCAGCCGCTTCTTCTCTGCCGCGATCTCCAGCGGCACAGCACTGGGGAAAGGTAAGGGTTTGCTATCGCTTTAAATGGTCGCTCGGCTGCTCTCCTCCTCCCACTCTCGCCCTCCCCATCCTTGCTCTCCCCGCGCGTCATTACGCAGAGATGCGGGCTGAGGTAACTGGAGAAAGGCGGGCAGCGAGGGAGGGATGCGAGTGCAGGCGGTGGGGTATCCTCCTCAGGCTGGGCTAGGTCTCGCTTACCGCCCACAGCAGCCCCTCGCCTTGGGCGTTAGCGGGTTTTTACACCTACCCCAGGTGGCAGCCTTTTCACTGCCCTCTGGGGTTCCTCCGTTTGTAGGAGGTGGGGGGGGGGGGGGACTGCAGCTGCATCCACCTCCATCCTGCTGGATCCTCGTGATTTTTGGCCCCAAATTGTACCTCGAAAATAGAAAACGAGTCTAGCCACATTCACCATAAGGGAAAAATAATCCCTACCCTGATGCATTTAGTCACAACTGGCTTGAATCTGGCCAATTCTGGCTCCCAACCTCAACTTTCTAATGTGTAAATAAAAAGAGAGCACTTCTAGCAGCAGCCCCTGCATTGAAAATAGCCAGATCTCACTCCAAACGCCAAGATTGAGTATCTAATCTTGACACAGATTCCATTCTTTCTGCTCCCAGTGTGGCACATGCTGATGCCAAAAAGCCTGGGTATGATACTTGAATCCTGCCAGTTCCTGACAGCAACCATGCCCACTCTATTGTCTAAATGGTGACTAAGTGTTGCTGCTTTTACTGCACAAAGAATCTTGACCTTGATGCACTCTGGCATAACAGCGCACAAACACCTGTCTATCGTACCTGGATCCAGCTTGGCAAATTTTGTCCTGTAAAGAGAATACTAGTATAGCAGCTTTGACTTCACTAGGAGAAACATCAGCACCCTGCTGTATCACAACCCAACACCACAGGGGGTGAATCCCACAGCAACACAACATACACCTGGTACCTGAATCCTACCTATATTTGGTCCCAATACCTCACATTTTGCTGTCTGAAAAGCCAAAATATAGTCACTCCTATTGCACTAGAACATCTGACATTTTTTTTGAGTTTTAGAGTAACCTCAAAATTGAAGTGCAGTTGCTCCAGTTTCACTTCAGAAATCACGAGCCTGATGCATCCCTAGTTGATTTTAATGATTTAAGGGTTAAACACTTTAAAATTATATGTTCTTCTCAACCTGACAAATCCATGTATTTCCACATTCCCAGTGCAAGAGCATCTCAAAAATATATTTCTGGCACCAGGGTCTTGCCAAATCTAGAATATTTTTTTGCTATAAAGCTTGACATTCTATTGCATAATTCAAGTACAAATACATATACTTCTCATCCACTACAATAACCTGGCCAGGCACATCCTGGGACCGGAGTAATTGACATATCCAGATATGGGTGTAGATACAGCACAGTTGTGTCCATTTTTCCCCACTTAGATCCCCCACCCCAGACTTTTAGGTAACCAACAGATAAATCTGTATCCACTGCATTAGCTTACAATGAAGCCACAGCAACCCATATCCAACATCCCTCTTTTTTTAGATACAGCCAAATTTCATCTGATAACATTCAAATGTGTCAATGAAACTGGGCTAGCAGATGTGGATGATCATATTAAACGTAGTTTTAGCAAATCAACTCTTCATTGATATTTTCAAAACAGTCTAGCAGACTCAGACAGCATGTCTTTCATTAACTATAAATGGATGATGTGTTTCTATAACCCTACAAGTCTTAGAAGAAAAGAAAACATATCCATTCATTGACTCCCAGGATTGGATGGACTGCGGTTTAGATCTGAGACTAAATTTTTGAAATTGAGAGGATTCGCATACCAAACAGGTACACTAATTTGCAAAACTATCTTCATTTTTGGGTGCACTTGAAATGGCTACATTTTACTCTATTTAAATAGTAGCATTTAGTAAAAATTGATAAATATACATGTAACTGATGCTCAGGGGTCCAGAATTTCCAGTGAAGATACATTGCTCTATCTTCATGCAGCAGAATTTGGAAAATAGAGGCAGACAGGGCAGGATTGAGATGGATTTTTCAATATGGGGTTAGGAGTCAAAATTTGGGAGGATACAAGTTCTGGGATAATATAATCTCTTGTGATTTTACTTTATCTTGTCATGGTTTAAAAAAGCCCACTCACCTAGACACTGACCCAAAACATTATAGTGACTAAGATGCTCAATATTCATCAGCTGTATGTCAGCTACTCCTAGTTTTAGAATATTTTTTAAAAAGTTGGATTTGTTATAAAAAGCAAAAATTAACCTCCTCAGACAAAAATGTTATAACTTCATGACCATGGGGCTGTTCGTGTGTGGGATTTTTTCTCCTCTTCTCTTTCTGTTTGTGTGTAGTTTAACTACTGCACATCATCATGTTGACACAATTGGGACAAGGTGTCAGATTAAGTAGTAGAAGCAGGAAAGCCTGGAATGGTGGCATAAAGAGTTATCCAGATCCATAGAAAGATGTGAGGCCAAAAATGTCAGTGGGTATTTCTCATCTCTACAGGACACTTGACTGCTGCCCACCTCATACCCACAAGTTCTGACATGCACCCGCCTCCCAATCAAATTGCAGCCTACCTATTGCCCACTCATTCCTCACCTATATAGTCAAACATATTAGTCAGTTCATTTGTTTCTCAATCTAATGCCTGCCTTGTTCACCCTTACACTAAAGCACATACAAGCTGTTTTCAACTGCTACCCCATGAGTAAGCCCATCTGCTGCCTACCTTATGGTCCTTTTCACCACAACCTGTCACCTCAGAAAATAGTCTGCACAACCTTACATTAAACACCCTGTTACTGGAACATGGGAATTGTCAGACTGGATCAGACCCAGTGTCCAGTATTGGATGCTTCAGAAGGAGGTGCAAGAACAACACATTTTGCAGATGTGGGATAAGGCCCCATGATAGTCTAGTTAGAGATTGGTTTAACTTTGAAGCAAGAGATGTAACATCCTTATCACATTTTTATATATGAACTGTATATTCTGAATATATTAACTGGATATTCATATAAATGTCTTATTCCTTTGTCAGTCTTGAGTGCTTGCCTCAATAACTTCCTATGGCAAGGAGTTCCACAGTTTAATTACATCTCATGTGGATATTTATCACTTTTGAATTTCCCATCTTTAATTTTTAACCATTTAATCAACTACCTACCTAATTTTCTTCCTGTCATTCCCATTGATCACATGCAGTCAGTAACCCCCACCCCAATCATCAATAGTCCCCTCAAACAAGGTAATCTATGCATTTAGCAATTACACTTATATTTGTAAGGAGCCTTTCAACATATACATCATTAGCTGAATCCACTTTGAGTACTGAACATTGGCATGAGTATATCACTCTACAACTATATACCCTCCACAGGCTCTGAATTTGCTCCCTGCTGAATCTTTACAAAGGCCTTTAACAGATCAAGGTCTGACTGTGCCAGAGCCCATCTCATCATCTATGACCTTCCAAATACTTGCACTCTAAAGGGACCCTACAATGGGAAAACCCAAATTAAGAGGCAGAGCTGTTTCCAAGCCAAAAATCAAACTTTGTCCAATGAAAAAGAAAACATTTAGACTCACTCCTCCTCCACTAGTTGTTTGGCAGGATTTTAGGATCAAAATATCCCAAATCATGTTTAAATTGTGTGTGTAAACTACACCAAATGGCTTGCAGCTGGCAAGCCATTACATCACACAACAGAAAGACCTAACTGCCAATAGGATGTTTGTACCATTTGTAGCATTATTGATTTAAGCGGTGGTAAGAGGAAATTTCTCTCATCTTCTACATACTCTAATTAGGATAAAACCATACTATTGAAATATCCATCATTCATATTTGTGCTATATAGTGTTCCAAGAAAAAATACAGCCCTCAACTATCATTAGATATTTTCTTTACACACCTTAATTTGGCATAGTTAGAGAATTGTGTTCCCAGCACTAATAGATTTTGGATTCAATATGATGCAGATTGAACCATTATTGTCCCTGTTACCAAAGGGAGGATATCCAAGGGTGGCATTTTTGTCTTTCCATTTTTAATACATATGAGCACACTGCTACATATAATATTAAAGACATACATGAAACCAACAAAGGTCAGTGCACATGTTTACCAGGGATTGGCACACTTCACATTTTACCATGGTTTTGCATAGGAGGAAAAATGAACTCCTGATGCAAAACCTTGAGTGCATGAGACAGATCTGTGGGGGTGTTTGTTATTGGAAGCTGGGGATTCCAGTCGGTTTGGCAGGTGGAAGAAGGGAAACAAGCTTTTCATAGAAGGGGTTTCCACAAGATTTGGCAGCTGAAAGGAGGCTGAGATTGAACACAACAGGAGAGGCAGCAAGATTACACTGCAGCCGGGGGATGAGAGGAAAGTGCAGGAAAGTGGTCCCAAGTAACTGCAAAGAGTTGGTGCCTAAATCCACAGGTTTCAGACTGTTCACATAGGACAGAAGCAAGGACACTGTATCCTGGGAGTCAGACACAGGGGACTGAAGCTTGGCTCACTGGATAGGAGCTTGGCTCCAGGAGGCACAGTTGAATAAAGCAGAGTGGAACAACCTTCCTGAGACACATGCTAAGTGTAAGATTTGACCGATCTGGGAATACTATTTGACACAATGCTCTCTCTCTCTATATATGTATATGTGTGTGTGTGTATACACACACACACACACACACACAGAGAAAGATTATTTAAAAAAAATGTCATGGCATACCTTTTATATGCAAGATCTCAGAAAACTAGTTTTGTATATCTGCTGTTCAACTTAATGGATGGGAAAAATGGAATATAAAGTCTCTAACTCACAGATTTACATCTGACTCAGAGTGGTGAGTTTAAGTGACTGGGGAAAGGTTTGTTGTCCTGCCTGAATCCTGAAGCTGTTACAAGCTGAAATTCAATGGGCCTCACTGGACAAATAAAATGAGTTTTGCTTTTCGGATAGGACCCAAATGAACCTGAGCCTTATGTATGGAACAGGGTATGGCTAGGAACATTGGGTAGCCCTCAGCTATAGCTGCTGATTGATGCCCCAGTTGAGAAAACATGTGTTTGAGTGTGCAATATTTGGCTATCGCCTCAGCCGAAATATAAGTGAGCAGCACTGCTGTTGAGAGCGATAACAAGTCCAGAAAGAGGTTTAATCTTCTTTTAAATATGAATGAACACATCATCATTACAATGCCACCTAGAGGCCAACCAAATTCCACTCTGCTGTGTTAGGCACTGTACAAACATAATTAAGATAACACTCATAAATACCATGTAGAAAAGATGAAACCTTCCTACCATGCTAGTGTTTAAAAATAAAAAAGGGTGGACTTGGCTATAGAAATCAGTGTGGGGTTTGTGTGTGTGTGTGTGTGTGTGTGTGTGTATTATATATATATGAAAGAAGTTTAAGTTTAGAATAGGTAATACTGAAGCTGAATGGTGAGTGGTGCATTAAACATATCCAAAAATGGGCCCTTCTAACTTGTTTGGCTCAATCCATCATCTTATTTGACAATCTCTATTGGATAGATGCAGACATTGCCAAAAAGAAGTCAATAGAGCATCCAGCATCTTTTAATGAAGCTACAGAAATGTACACTAGCCAGATCAGGCCCTGAATCTGTTGCTGAAGATATAGTTTTAAAAAACTCACACTGGCATTGGTTTTTATGCAGCCAATGAGCAAGGTCCATACAAAAAATACATAGCAGGCCAATGGAAGCAAAGCAGGCAATAAAAATAAAACAATATTTTTAAAAATTGATGCTGTAGCATTTCACTACAGCACATGGTGAGAAGTAGCATCATACTAAATGAATGGATGTGGTACAAGCAATTAATTTTTTGGTTGGAGTCAATGGTGGGACTTGTGCCAAGGCTCCTGATTATCTGGCACTGAGCAAATAATTTTGGCACTGAAGCCAGTCAAAAGGCAAAAATCAAACCCAACCTGTGATCCTTAACTCAGAATGAGTTACAATATCTGTATACACTTTTGTGAAGCCTCTCATGTTAGAAAAAGCAGCAAATTTTCTGAGGAAAAATCTTTAGGTCCTTTTGATGCTTCTTATTTTTATTGGATCCAATATTAGACAATTAATAATAATCAATATTAAGAATCCATCTTAAATCTGCAAAGAAGTGAGTGTATATTTATGCTCAACAACCACTTAACCAGGGCTAATTTTATGTTTCATTATACTGTCCAGGGAAATTTAAGCAAGAATATAATAGTGATTGGATTAACCAGATTAGATACAGTTAGATACAACCTCAGCTTTGCTTAGAGCTATACATTTATCAACATTTGGATAATTACATGCATCATTTTTTCCATCTTCTATCACTTCTGTGCTCTTGGATTCAGTACCCTATCCTATATGCAGGCATACAATAGTTAATGCTTTATAAAAGCAGCACTGGAAGGGAGACAAAACCTCACGCTTCAGAGTGTAAATCAATTTCTAGCTATGAGGGACTGTGATGAGACCTTCCTCAGGGGCAGATTATCCTACATCTGCTTTCTGTGGCATTTTGGCAACTTCCTCTGAAGCATCAGGTGTTGGCTATTCCTAGAGACAGGACACTGGACTAAACAGAACAAATTACTTAACATATTAGAGCAGTCATATAATCAAACCCTTGTGCAGAACTCATTATTGCACTGGGGCCTTAATCTACTATTTTATCTGTAAAATTGTGGTCCATATACAAAATCTGATTTTAATACCCTTTGTGAATATGCAAGCCTTGCATGCCTATGTGGCTGATGAGCATGGAATACTGGGTTAAATATTCTCAAGAGGTTTGCTTGTGTATGCACAGAGTAAAATGTGCCTATGGCACAAGGACAGAGATGCACATGTCCAGGGCCATGTATGAGGCCCTGAATATTTAGTACTAAATTTACTTTCAGAGGTTTTGTGCTTCATGGAAACAGACCCATTATTAAAGCAATGGCTGTAACATCAGGCACCCCTTTACAATAATAATGGATGCACTACAATGCACTATGTTGTCTTTCATACAAGCATTTTGTTTGGCAACATTTATTTAAAATCATTAAGCTAAAAAAAGAGTTTATGCAAAGTGCATAGACTGAATTTTCAACTAATTTGGTGAATACAGACCACTTACATGAAATAGCATTGATCTGATATTTATAACCCTGCAAAATAAAATGGAAGAAATATTTTAACTGTCAAAATATTGGGCTCTATTTAATTTGGTCAGCGTTTCAAGCCACAAATGCATCTGGGCGGAGGATAGTTTCAATAATAAATTACATGAACAAGACAAAAATCAGAATGTCACTAAATACAGGCAGGCTATTTTAGCGAGGAGGACCAAATTGCATACCAGCTACAGTTATGAAAGTAAGGTTGTCACAAACGGTATCCATCCATGTAGCATATATTTATGAGAGAGAGGGCTTCATACACTGTCGTTCAAGCCACTTAACATAATGCCAGCATTTGGCAACCCAGAGTTCAAAAGTGAGTCAGGCCCACAAAAATCCTAAGCGATTTAAAAATAATGAGATTTTAAAAATGTACTGGATCTTTATTTATTGTAGTTAAGCCTTCAGGGGTGGGTGGTCACATATTCCAGGTTTTCTTTACAATCATAATAGGTAGAAACTATTTTTAAACAAAAGCTGAGATTCTTGTGTAATCAGAAGACTCCAAAATCTGGCGCTTTAAAGAAAACATTCAATATCATAGTACTCATCATAAAAGAGAGATAGCTAACAACACTGCTAATAATCAGTTCTTTGAACGTAGGATGTTATCCTTTCTCTCTTTAAAGGAGCCTGCATATTTGTGGTGCTGCTCATTGAAAAACCACCACAAAAATAAATGTGCCACATCTTCATTTACTCACTCCTGCTCTTGCAGACGGATGTTCAGAGTGTTAGTGACTACTCCCTCTAAATCCCACCATGTAAACAGTAGGAATACGAGGTCTTTTCTACACTCTGGCTTTTGCCATTTGTGTGTGTGTGTGTGTGTGTGTGTGTGTGTGTGTTTGTTTGTTTGATGACATAGTTAATGTTAGTAAAAGCCCTAGTGGAGATGTAGCTAGCCTGAAATTGGTCGGGAATTTGAATTAAACATTTGTCATTGAAAAATTGCAATTTTATCAAAGCTGAAACTTCTTGCAGGAAACAGCTAATTTAGTCTAATTTCTCAACTTGAAATTTTTTTTTTGCAATTGTCAAAACATCCTTAGTTTCAAATATAAGTTAATAAAGGAAAAATTGTTGAAATAAAAAAGAGAACATTTCAAAATTATTAAAATGAAACATTTTGGTTGAATACCCCACCATCCAGATTTTAGGGTTGGAAAATTTTTACTGTTTTGATTTTTGTCCTAATTTGGCATGGCAATTATTTTTGAAATCTCAGATGTGTGTGGGGGTGGGAAAATAGTTTCACCGGTTTATTTCCCTTTCCACTGGAATAAGCCATACTAGTTTAACTGCATCAATATTAGGGGAGGTGTTGGACACTTTAACTAGCCTGGCATAATTAAACTGACAAAACTTTGGACAAGCTTTCAGTATTTGCAGAATGTTTGTCCATTCATGCCCTGCAAAGGGCTTATACTGGGGCACAACTTCTGTATGTAACATCTTCTGCCAATCCAGAAGACGATATCATCAGACATGAACAGGGTTGATGTATTTATTGCCAGGGATTACCACACTGCACTCCCAGCCATTCAGTGTGTACTCTGGGAGTTACTAGCAGCCGCCTCCAGATCAAAACTGATTCCCAGAGATATCAGATAATAGAATGGAAAAGCCAAAACTGCCATACAAGAAACTCAGCTGTTTCTGGTGTCTGAGATATTTTCTAGATTTTTCCCAGTGTGGTGTCAGGAAAATCACAAGACTGGAAATCGCATAGTTCCTATATCATGAAGTAGTGAACCCTGATCCTCCTCCTTTCTTCATCTCCAGCTTCATGGCCTCTTGGAAATTTTGCAAACGGGACAAAGATTTTTCCAAGTAGCTTCTGCCCTTTATAGGCATAATAGGGATTCTACTGCCCTTTATAGGCATAATAGGAGGGCATAATAGGGATTCTACTCTTTTTCCTATAAAGGGCATGAAAGTAAGTAGAGGATCTGGAGATACATATTTTTTTAATAGCAATTCCTACTCCAAAGAACAATTTGCAGTGCCCAGTTAGAATAGTGTCACTTTTTCCTATATGGGAAAATCTATTCACTCCAGCTATGTAATTTGGGCATCTTTATTCATCCTGGTTGCAAGAGAATTTTTCTGGCATTTTTCCAGACCATGTAAAACACATGTCCCCCTAAAATCACATCAGTGCATATACCATTGCTTTGAAGGCTAGCCAAGCCAAGCCAAGCCTTTAAAAGAAAGAGATAATCAATTATGCACGAGAAAGACAAACTTTAAAAAACTGTTCCTTTGAGATAGCTAATATTTCAAACAGGCAGATATATTAGATGAGCCCCCAGATCAAATCATTGCAATGCTTAAAGAACATTTCCCCCACCCCCGAAACACACATAATTACCTTAGTTCCAATTTACTAAAAACACTTAGTATCAAAATTAATCATTCCTTACTTGAAATAATTCCTTAGCTGCTGAAGAAATTTTGTTTTGTTTTTTTAAATATACAATTACTAGTATTTCTCTCCTTCACCACCATTTCTGCAAAGCCTGCCAATAAAATGATCAGCCAAAGGAGTGGTTAAAATCCCACAACTGTCTTCAGCTTTTTCAATGTGGACATTCAACTAGCATATTCTGTATCATAATTTGTTGTATGTGCCTGATTTAGGCTCAGTCCTACTTTCCATGCACATCTCAAGCTCCCCATTAGTTCAATGGTAGTTTTCCTGTATGCAAAGAGTAGAGGGGCCTTACATTTTAAGCCTCCAAACTCTCGAGTGACTAATCCTTATTCATGCCAGTAGTCAGTATTGGGGGAAATGTCGATGCGACTAATCCCTGGAGCATAGTCTGCTTGCCCGACTACTCATATGGGTATAAGGATTTTCAGGATCATACAAGTTGCTGTATCAGCAAATCTTTATGTGAACATGGAGCCCAATTCAAGTCAAAGCAGATCTGCATGGATCCAAGCATAACAACCCCCTAAGATTAACTTTGCAAGATCAGGGTTTTAGATAGTAAGCTCCCTGTGTTTGAGACCATGTCTCAGTGGTTTCTGGAGATGTACATTCAGCTAAATAGATTATTTTATATAATGCTGAGAGTAAGGACATACAAATAAAAACTCTGATCGCTAAGCTTAAAGGCTGCATTACAGCAATGTAAATAACTGATTTTTCAATTCACTGACAGGTCCAAAAACTGACAAGAAAAATTCAAAATTGAATAGTTAGTTCAGATCATATGAAATATTTGGTTTGCAGATTTTTAAAACAAAATTAAGGAAATTTCAAAACAAAAACTCATTTTGACTTTTTTTTTAAATATCATAATTGTTTTTTTTCTCTCTTTTCCCTCCTCTGACCCCAGCCAAAACAATTTAGCTAAATTTATATGAATTCATAAAGTGAACACATACCAGGTCAGACCATAGGAACATTTAGCCCAGTAGCCTGTCGTCTGACAGTAGACAATGCCTGATGCCCCAGAGAAAATGAACAGAATAAGTAATCAATTCATCCCCTATCGCCCATTTCCAGCTTCTGGCAAACAGAGGCTAGAGACACCATTCCTAGCGCTAGCTCTTTTTTGAACCCTGTTATAGTCTTAGTCTTCACCATATCCTGTAGCAAAGAATTCTACAGGCTGGCTATGCATTGTGTGAAGAAATATGTCCTTCAATTCGTTTTTAACAAATTAATTTATTTTGGTGACCCCTAGTTATTGTGTTAGGAGAAGGTATAAATTACCTTTCCTTATTTACTTTCTTCACATCAGTTATGTTTTTATAGACCTCTATCATGACTCTGCCTTAGTCATCTCTTTTCCAAGCTGAAAAGCCCCAGTCTTATTAATCTCTCTTTATACAGAAGCCCTTCCATACCCCTAATCATTGTTGTTGCCCTTTTCCACACCTTCTTCAATATATCTTTTTTTGATGTGGGGTGGCTACAGCTGCAGATGGTATTCAAGATGTGGGCATACCATAGGTTTATATAGGTGCAATATGATCTTTTCTGGTTTACTATCTATGCCAGTGGTTATCAACCAGCAAGCCCATGGGCTGCTTATGGCCCATCAGTACAGAGACTCAGCCCATATGAAATCCTCAGGGCCATACAGGTAATATTGGATGTAGCCCAGATATCCCATATATGGCCCACAAAGGTAAATAGGTTGAGAACCACTGATTTATCCCTTTCTTAATGATTCCCAAAATTCTGTTTGCTTTTTTGACTGCTGTTGCACACTGAGGCTATGTCTACACTGGCAGCTTCTTGGGCAAAAGTTCTTGCACAAGAGCAGGTCTACACTGGCATGTGCTTTTGCACCAGATATGTGCTTTTGCACAAGAGCGGCTATGGCAGTGTGGATGCTCTCTTGCGTAAGAAAGCTCTGATGGCCATTTTAGCCATAGGGGTTTCTTGCGCAAGAAATTCATGTTGCCTGTCTACACTGGCCTCTTGCGCAAGAGCTCTTGCGCAAGAGGGCTTATTCCTCTTGGGAGAGGAATAACTCTTCCGGAAGAAGCCCTGTTTTCCGACGCTAGACTGTAAATTTACTTGCGCAAGAATGCGCGTGCAGTGTAGACACCCGGCAAGTTTTTGCACAAGAACAGCTGTTCTTGTGCAAGAAGCCACCAGTGTAGACATAGCCTGAGTAGATGTTTTCAGAGTACTGACCACTATGACTCCAAGAGCTCTCTCTTGAGTAGTAATTTAGACACCATCATTTTTTATTTGTAGTTGGGATTATGCTTTCTAATGTGCATTACTTTGCATTTGTCCACATTGAGTTTCATCTGCCATTTCATTGACCAGTTACCCAGTTTTTTTGGTCAACAAACTGAATTTTCAGCTAAAACAATTTTTGGCTGAAAAATTTCAGCAAGACCTAATTGTCACTAACCCTCACATTGTAGCAGTTTAGAAGTTCAGTAATACTTTGACAGAACCAAGTTCCTCTTGTTCCTGAAGCAAGGACCCCTACTGCTCCATCAGAAGCTGGCATTAGAAACCCCATAGCTATGCACAGGCCAGTCTTCCGGCTTTGTACAATCCTCTTTTTAGAGGTTTATAAAGCTGCCAAAAAGTTATCCCAGAATGAAATCTCACATACAAAGTCTTGTCATTTCTAGTCTCATCCCAGGTTCAGTTTAACAATCTCTACACCCGCTGTCACCATTTAAAAAAAAAGTATGCATTTATATTTTTCAAGAAGAATTGTTTTTCCAAATAAAAGGTACATACATACAATTTAATAAGGTGCATAGATAGATATTCTCTACTGCCTTTTTATAACAGCATAAAAAAATTCCACTTTCACAAACCCAGTCTTTCTGACCTCATATTCCACCTCACTTTCAGAAGCACATGCTTAAGGAAGCATATGCCTTAAAGAAGCTCAAAAGATTAGCTTTTCACCTTCAAGTCAGTCTCAACTTTGAAACAGTCCAAAAGTCACCAGCATCAAAGTGCTACTTAACAGTTTCAGTGTAACGGGTTGATGGTCTAAGTTAAGGTCCCAGCGAACAAGGGGCCAGATCACAAACCATCACCATCACAGCTAGCATTCTTGCAACCAGTCTTATTCAGTAACTTGGACTCTCTGCTATGTATGAAAGGATTATTCTTTTATCAGGATAGGAGTCAAGCCTGAAGCTAGTTGGAGTAGTTTTAAGAAGCATGCATTAAGATCTGGGTACGTCTACATTGTGGTCTAAAGTCAAATTAAGATACTCAACTTCAGCTACATTAATTGCACAGCTGAAGTCGAAGTACCATAACTCGACTTTTGGCGCTGTCTATACAGCAGGAAGAACACTCTTCCTTCAACTTTCCTTACTCTTCATGAAATGAGGGTTATAGAAGTTAGAGTAAGAAGCCCATTATTTCAAAATTATTTCAAAATAACTGGCTTGTTGTGTAGGTGCACACTCTGTTGTTTCAGAATGAGTTATCATATATATAGTAGCCCAATGTCTGTGACTCTGTAACACTGAAACGCTGGCTGTTCCCTCTGGGCGGTGCTGTTGCCTCCCACCGTGGCTCTTGCCTGACTTCTGCGCCGCTCAGCCGGGCCGCCATGGGGTAGCAAGCAGTTGTTTGGGCTCCCCCGCGGCAGCCCGGCTGAGCAGCGCAGAAGTCAGCCGAGCGCCACGGTGGGAGGCGAAGGGGGGTGGGGCGGTGACTTGCGGCATGACAGCAACTCAAGGCCCCGCCCTCTGGCCGTGAACGTCACCACCCGGCCCCCCTTCGCCTCCTGCAGTGGCGCTCGGCTGATTTCTGCGCCGCTCAGCTGGGCCGCCACGTGGGAACAAGTGGCGCAAGCAACCGTTTGGGCTCCATGCTCCCCATGCAGCATGGGGAGCGCGGAGCCCAAATGGCTGTTTGGGCTCCGCGGTCCCCCGAGTAAGAGGCAGGAGGGGGAGGAGAAGAGAAAGAGAGAGACAGAGAGAGGCAGGAGGTGGAGGAGAGCTGAGAGAGAGAGAGGGGAGGCAGTAGGAGGAGGAGGAGAGAGAGAGAGAGAGACGGAGCGAGAGACCGGAGGTTCAGGAGAGAAGACCGACATGGAGGAGGGACCTGAAAATCCTGTCTTATGACGGGCTAATTGGCTAGTTTCAAAATAAACATGCATTATGGACATAGCCATACTGTCCATGTCACTCCTGTTCTAAGAATATCCTAATTCAGTGTCCAGAACTGCTATGGAACATTTCATGATGTGATCAGGCAACTTAATTTTTTAAAATTAATTTCCAAAAGATCCCCTTGCATCTATGTACTTACTATAAAAATTACAAATTCAGATTCTTCCATATTGCAAGCTAATCCTTTATTTTTCAACTAAAAAAACTATTTAAAAATCTACTGCTATGATTTTATTTCTCATTTTAATGTATACATTGTTAAAATACATGTTTAGACTCAAAACAAAAGGACATACCTTTCCTCTTATCAGTCTCACTTACAGCTACATGGGTTTAAAATGGAGACAGTTTCTTTTATCCCTTTATATCACTAGGACTAAATATTAGACATGTATCATCATGTTTGCTTCCTTTTTATGATTTAATATCAGCTATTTGCTTTATGTCAATGTCTATTGTCCCTTAAGGAGAATAGTATCCTCCTCTTCACCCCTGTCAATATTCAGTTCACGAGTCAATAACTGTTGAAGTTACTCTCAACACAAGTTAGCATCTGGTAATTCCATTCCATGCTAGATCATATAGTGCCTACAGCTGGTCCATCCTATATTTGCTTTTTGGATGTAGGGAATAACGTACTTGAAATATTCAGAAGTATACCAACTTCAATTTAGTATTACTGGGCAGGTATGGAACATTTTGGGAGGAAGTAAAGGGATAGCCAGTCCTTTCCTGCTGTAGAACTTAGCTGAAGAGAGAAAAAGATGGGAGGTCAGAGCTCCCCATTCATGCCCAACACATTTGTGGTTTGGTCACAGGATTTTATCTAAAACCCATAGAAATCCATGGACTTTGGACCAGGCCCAGAGGGAAGAGCAAGAACAGTGATCTCTTGAGGGGAGGATCCTCTAGCCCAGCATTTCTCAACATTTTGATACCAGGGACTGTCTTCCTGACTTCCTAAACTGCATTAGGGAAATCTCAGGGACCAGCACTGATCCATGGACAAATTGTTGAGAATCATTGCTCAAAGCAGGTCTTCTGGCACCTTATCTGAGTACCTTGGAAGTGGGAGAGTAAGAAAGATCCTGCAATGCATTCTCAAGCCCCAAGGATGTAGTAGATACAGAGAAGCTTCTCTGCAGCTTCCAGTTGTTGAGGCGACCAACCTAGCCCTAGGTCCTATGAAAATGTAATTTTTATAATGATTGTTGGGAGACTATGCTGTCTCCCAACATATTTTCACTGCTGCTATTTCAGAGACTCATCACTGAGAAACGTTCTTTCCAATCCACTCAGACACCTCCCCTCTCCACTTCACTTGCAATTGTCTTGGACACAGTTATTTGAAAGCACTTTTAAAAATGAAGATGCACTTCAGGCTACGGTCATAAATCATTTTCAAATATTGAAATTGCCCACATCAGAAGTGACAACCTAGCAATTTTAGGATGCTCTCTATACCCAGGATGTGTTGCATTTCAGTACAAGAAATGTTTAACACCAATTGGAAAGGTCTCTGATCTATGATTTGTTGGAGTGTTATTTTCCTTCGGTTGAAAATTTTTATTATAATGGATTAAACTTCATTTGAGAACAGGGAATAGAAAAAGCAAACTTCCTGGTTAGAAAACCCTGGGCTAATAAAAGCATTGTGTATGGGTTGTTCTGAGTAAAGTGGTGTGAACAGGAATTTGAAATAACCCAGGCTGAAGTTACTACAGAAAAAAAAAGATCCATTAGTATCACTCTTCTCTCAAAGAACAGTGAGGCAGATACATTTGATTCAATGTGATGAGGTAACATCAATTCAAGGCCACATAGTCTGAGCTGTTGGACTCAATAGGCGAGCTATTTTAAAATCAAGTGCCAATTGAAGTGGCTATTTGGAAGCCAGTCCTGCTTCCACTGAAGTCAATAACATTCTCATTAATTTCATTCAGAGAAGAACTGGGCCTCAAGTTAGAGTGGCACTAATAAAGGAAGTAGAAGTGAGCCTGAATAATTAAATATGGCTAAAACACAGAAAATCATTCCAGTCTGAGTCTGTTGCAGAATCCAACATGTATCTGACATCTTGGGCAGAAACAGAGAAGGCTAAGAGCCCCAAGAACGAGTAATTTTAGTACAATATCATGATGTTTGTGCATCCAAAAGAGAATGGGTCATATCCAGGGTTCCCTCTATGGCTGTGCGCCTGCACACCAAAAATTTGAGCCTTGCCCACCTTTTCAGCTGAGCTGTGCAGTACCGGCTCAGCTGCTCTAGGGTAGGGCTGCATGGCTGGCAGCTTGGCCTAGCTTCAGTCCCTGCCCAGGCGTGGGGCTGCATGGCAGCCTGCCCACGTCTCTGCCACCTCTCTTGGCTGCCTCCAGGCCCAGCTACCTCAGGAGCACGTCACGCCCCTGCTTCAGGGCAGCAAGAAGCAGCACTTTGAGTTGCTGCACAGCAACCTGGTGGCTGAGAGAAGCCAGCAGCTGGAGCTGCTGCAGGGTCTGGGCAGCAAGAAGCTGCTGCTTGACCTCACCTGTGTTGTTAACAAGCAGCTGCTCGAGGAGGATGCCAGGCAGGCCGCGAACGAGGGCAAGAAGTGCGGGCAGTGGGATAAGCAGGGCAGGCAGCGCCTAGGAGGCGGCAAGGGGCCAGCGAGCAAAGCCAGGAAAGCCAGAACTGGACAGCAACAGCAACACCTGGCAGGAAGAAAGAAGAACTGAGTCCAGCGCAGCGACTTGTGCTGGAGACTGAGCCAGGAGGGACAACACTGGAGCTGTCGCAGCCTGTGGGGGATGTTGAGCTTGGAGGGAGCTCTCCGGGGAGCTAGCAGGACATTGAGCTGCAGTGCAAACTAGCTGCTAAGGACCCCCGGGGGTCTGTTCTGGCCTTGGGGTGAACTAGGCTTGGGCTCTCCCTTTGTGTAGTTGTCTACTCACCAGAGACTGGGGCTGTACCTCAAGGGCATTTGGGAGAAATGGGACTGGGACAGAAGTTCCTAATGACCTGCAGCCATTGAGCCTAAGTCTTTGGCGAGAATAACATATGTAGCTACCTTGTGTGCCAGGGTGTATGCAGTGCTACCTGCTGTGGCCCTCAGAACTGAGCTCAAAGAGTAAACCAGCATCCAACCCAGCTAGAGAGAATTTGGGAAGTGGAATCCCAGAGAAGGGTTCATCTCCACTCCCTTTCCCCAACATGGATAAGAAGGGATCTAATATTTTAAAACAGCACCTGCACTCAAAGGATGCAACACTGCTTGACTGAAAGGTAGCATTTCCCTCTCTTTGATTTGGATTGTGTTGAATTTACATCTTCTCCTAACTGTAGAGCTCTCATTTTATGTAGAAAGATGGGCAATATTTAAAAGGTGATCTGCCAAAAAAAAGTTTAACTCTGTAGAACATTCTCTACCACTCCTTAACTTAATATTTATAGGGTTTTTATTTCTGGAGTCTTTTTAGAAACATTCCTCTGATATCTATGGAAGGGCTGCAGAAGAACAACTTGGATAGTTGTGACAATTAACACCTTTATCAGCTGAAAAGGTGAATCTCTTAACAAAATCAACTCTTTATCCTGAATGTTCACTAGCCATTAAGTTATTAAATACTGTAGCTTTTTACCAAACAGTAACTACAAATACTTTCCCTTCAACTTTTCAGTCTTGACTCTTGTTACTATTAGTCTTTGAATTCTACCAGTAGATGCAGGTGACAGATTCAGGTGCTTGGAGCCTAGGGATGTAATAGTGTAGCCGTTCAAATGGTTAACTGAGCAGCTCTGGGAAGATACAGTTAAATGGACTTTCTTCAGCACCCAAATGCACAGCCTAAATGGACCACAACTCCAGATACATATCTTATTCTGTATAAAAATTTACATAGGCTAAACTCATGTTGCCCCTTTTCTTCTGTTGTATCTGAGGAGTTTTTGGATTCCCATGGGAGAGTTGCTTGTATATTTGTTTTATATATCTATATTGTTTAAAATGCAAAACACTATTTTACTTCTAGACCACACGGTAGATCTCCTGTACACATTTTTGATAGTGACAAGAATTAAAGTAATTCATTTAGAGAGGAGGAGAGGAAACTGTAACTTGCATATTGTGATACATGTGGGGCTTGGACTAAAGTTATTTTGTTTTAGAACATTTCACAGTTTAGGAAATCTAACAGCAGTATTCTTCAAATTAAATTTAACGAAAACTCCCATATTAAGGAAAGTACATGGACTCGGGGGCGATAGGGTGAAATTGTTTCATACTCAATAGAAACTAACAACATTTATTTAAAAGTTATTTTTACAGAAGTAACAAGACTTGTGTTTAAATAAGAATTTTTCTGGCACACATCTGAACAAGCGCACATGGCCTCAATATTGGTGCACAAGACCAAACTCACTCAGCTCATGGACGGAAAATCTTAGAGGGAAACACTGGTCATATCCTCCTTTAATGTCACTGTAGCTGTTTTGATTTCAGTGCAACTATGCAAGTTTATACCGGTATAGGATCTGGCCTAGTATCTTCAACATCGTAGGATCCCTACGATGACAAGTTGAGGAACTGGTACAGACTCAGAGGGAAGAGCACCACCTACTGAATCAGCAACTTTATGTCATTTTTCAGATGGGACCACTCTTGGCATGGACACGTCAGGAAAAAGACAGGCCCCCTTAAATTTAGAAGAAGGCTGCTACTTATTAACTATAAACATGTCCAGACCTAGGGAAGGACTGTGGAACAATTCACCACTGTCAACACACAGGTGCCCGGCAGAATGAGTCTAGTGAAATGCCCTGATGAATTACCATGAAGGCCAAGCCTCATCCCTACAGAACCATGCTAAATCAGTTCAGGGCCAACATGGAACTAGCCCCAGCATCTCCATACTTTTATTAATCTAGAATTTAGGCAAGAAAAGCCACTTTCTGCAGACATTCAAGAGAACATTCAAGACATTCAAGATGCCTCCTGGCCAGTGTATAAGACTGCACCTGACCCTCCCACAGACATTATCCTGCCCTTACCTGCAAAAAAGGTGATAATTAAAACAAAAACAAAAACAAAGCAACCCTCCTCCCACACAATGCTAAACCTCTTTGATGACCGGAGGAAGGCAAAACAAAAAAAATGTCGACACTGTATTCTATCATTGTGAGGTTACACATCCTTCCTTGCCCTGAAGGGAGCATTGGTAGAACCCAAAGCAGAACAGGAAGCCAAGTAGAAAACAAGCCATGGTAGCAAGCCATGAAGAGCCTTTCAAGGCAGCTTTTCTCTTCTACCCTTAGGAAAGGGGAACAGCCCAAAGTAGCTCTCTGGAGCCCAAATAGTAGGGCTGTCAGATCACAGGGGTGGCAAAGCAGCCCTGCCCACCACATAGACTGGTGTAGAGAAAGCACACTATAGATACTCTGGCATTGAGTATTTATTGTTTGGTTTAATGGCATTCACCAGTTTGACTTTACAAATAGTTCCTGCTCCACAACCCCAGATGTGTCCATACCCTGCAGGTTTATCCAAACTCTGGGAAGGGATATTGTATATGAAGATGTTGTATCATGATCAGCATTAATGCAAAGACCATGACAGCTTTTATTTATATATGCAAAGACTGGCCTGTGTTAATTCCATCCCCATATTAATTTTGGTTTTCCCCTTCTCAGTTAAGTATTTTTCTCCCAAGAAGACTATTTTTGTGACATGGTTGCCTTTAAACTACTGTACACAATACAACTATGTCTCAAACTACAAGTTCTCACTTCACCAGTCTCCCAAGGCAGAACCTGGAACATTCATAATTTCTGGTGTCAATTCAGTTTCATCCACTCAAAATATTGGATAATTTTCAACAGTATCAGAAGTGAAACCTGACTAAGCTTGTTGGGGGAGGAGAGAAAGGGTCCGAGCTTACTATTTCTGTCCCACAGTCCAAGCTTTAAATTAAATAAATAAAAGTTTCTGGCCATTATAATTGTAAGGAAAGGCTTAAAATATTCTCAACCATATATAATCATGTGCTTGTCAGACAACTTCAAAATAATAGTTCTAAAATCATCACCTGACTCTTGTGTATCTCCCTGGCATGTGGTTAATTAATAGCAGGTTTAAAAGACAAAGGGGGTTATTTAAATGAGGGAAACCACTGATAATATTGTCTTAGCTTTATTATCCAATGGGCTTCATGTTAGAGTCAACACCACACTAACACACTATATATTAGAGCTGGGAAAATGTTGGATTATCTCCACCTGCATTTTGATCAATGTAAAATTTGAAAACATTTGCAAAATCTAAAATAACAAGTCCTACACCTTTATAGAAATCCCTAACATTTTATTCCCCCTCTTCTAGATCCTCTTTGGGTTTGAAGATCTCCAGAAAATATTACTTCATTGTGACTTGATTTTGCATGACTAGGTCAATGGGCTACAGAAAACTAAATCACAAATAAGCATTGAATCAGACTCCATAGTCAGTGGCAACCGGATTGTTACTTGACATGTTGCATCCTACTCTTACTCTACAGCTGCTTCCCCAAATGGTGCTTGCTGAGACACGTGTTTTATTTCTTCATAAGGAAGGGAACATGTGGAGAATATTAAAAAAAAATCACTTGTTTTTTTTTAATTTTCAAGATTCCTGTCCCTGGGAAGACAGAATCCTGAATGGAAACAAATGGTTTGAATAAATTCAATTTTAGAATGACAAAAATAAACTAAAAATAGTGTCACACACCTATCTGATTTTCTCCACCATTGATAGTGTTGTGATATAAAGGATTCTACATACATGCACATATTTTGTTTATTTAATTAACAAATAGTTGATGACAGTCCTTTCGGGAAAGCACTTAATCATGTGATTAATTGTAGGCCTATGACTAGCTTTATTGACTACCATGATTGATTGAGAACTAAAATGCAATTAAAAAAAATAATACATCAGGTATGAAATAAATGGAGCTACCATACAATTACAACATGTTTTAGCATTAAAAATAAGAAAATACTTCACCTCTTTTTACATTTTGTCTGTCTTATCAAACTTTTTCAAGAGACCTTAAGTGATTTAGGAGTAGAAGTCCCATTTTCAAAGTCACTTGAAAGTCACTCCGAGACACACATCTTCAAAGGAATTTAACCTCCTCACTTCCATTAATTTCATTGGGAATTAGGAGCCCAAATACCATTGGGGACAAGGGCTTAAGTCACTAAAAGCCATTTTCAAAAATGCAACTTAGATGTCTAAGTTACCTAGAGACAGATTTTTTAAAAAGTCACATACTTTAGAGCCTAGTGTAGGTACACTACCTTTTAAAACTAGCCTTTGGGTGCCTTACAACACTTAGTAATGAAATGTTTTAACATCTTTAAAAATTTGGGCCTTGGAAGCATAAGAATCACTGACTAACTACCAATGAGACTTACTCTTGTAAATTCCATTTAAAATAGAAACAAAAAACGTCAGGGAAGGAGACTCTTACCATAACACCTAGACCAGTGAAGCTTTTGGTTGTAGCTTCTAGGCATTTCTGGATAATAAATAAAAGGTGAGACATAAAAATGAGAATTATTTGGTAATATTTAACAAGATCCTCTCTCTACTGAACTCTTCTCTTGCCTTACTTCCATTCAATCCTGTTTAAATGGGCTATATTGGCAATTATTTATATTTTGATAATGAAGCATTGAGAAAGGTAAAATGACAAAGTACAAAATATGAAGATAACAATAAATCTAGCCACTTTATACCAGTATCATTAAAAAGAGTCTTTTCTGCTACAGGCATATAGAGTGGGTTTAAGTAAGAGTCGAGGAAAAACTAAAAAGACTTTTTCACATACTGCCCCTGAAGTGAAGCCTCTATGAATAGAAAGTACACCATCCCATCAAGGGATACTCTATCAGACCCTGCTAACAAATGTAACAAGATCCCCTTGTGAGCAAGTTATCATTACACCAGAGACAGATACAAGAATCCAGGCTTCTGTGAGCTTGAAAGACAATATCAGACACAAAAAAGCATGAGATGCTTTGAGATATTTTACTCCCATTGCCAAAAACATCAGCTGTTCAGAGAGTTTGTATGTTTCTCCATGAAGTATTTTAAGGTATCTTTTCCAGTTATTTGATATTACATAGCAGTACACATGTGAAACTTCAGAGTTCAGTAGCTTGAATACAATTAAGATTCTAGGCTTTCCTGTGTTGCCTATGATGGGATATGTCTGGTTTGCTGATCAATAAACCTGATTTAAGGTGAACTTATTAATGAAAGCCATGAGAACTATAGAATTGAACAGAGTTATTTTAATAAGGGTGTGTCTACACAGCAGAGGCAAGCCCATTTCCCCAATACAGGTGGGCAGAGATGTGATAGCTGTACTTTCGCAGGTGCATTAAAAATAGTGTGGCTACAGTGGCACAAGCTAACACGCAAGTACACACACAGGGGATCAAACAGGCTTATTGTCCATATCACAGCAGCTACACCACTATTTTTAGCATGCAAGCTTGAACAGCACTGTCATATGTCTAGTTACCCATACTAGGAAATATGCTCTTAGTTGCTCGGGCAGGAAGTTCTGCTTTTGTGCTAGATCATCACCCAGCATAAACCTGCCTATTTCCATTGACATCAATGGAGCAGTATCAGTTAGTACCAGCCAAAACTCCTGCCTTTTTTGCTGATTTTATCCTTGCCTTTAAAAAAAAAAAAAACGTGCACACTTTTCCACTGGGGATTGCACTGAAATCATCAGTATAGTCCTGCTAATAGGTTTTGATAAAACTAGAATTATAGAATGAGTTTACATTAGAACAATCTATAGCTTAAAAAAGGGAACATAATTGCACTGCTGCAGTCATATTTGCCAGCACAAAAATCCATAAGATAAGATTAAGGCTACAGGTCTACTACCTTTCAAAAATGTTACCATTAAACAAAAATCCACAAGCTTCAGAAAGCTTGCAGAAGCAGTGTTAAGGTTGTACTTCTCCAACCATGGACCCAAACTACTTTAACTCTTCTTTCACAAAGAGCCAAGCCTACCATTTTCTCTCTTCTGTTTGTAAGCTATCAATGATGTGTACTACAGAACATTGGTTTTATTTTATGTTTTATATGTGCATGTCTGATACTATATATGAATATTTCTTTCTCCTGTATCATTTACTCTTTTCATAAAAGTTCTCCAGTAGCATAATTTGGGCATATCATGTTTAAAAACAGTTTTGTGCTATATTTAAACATTTGGATATTTACGATGCAATACAAAAATGAGTGTGTAATCATACGGCCCAACCCGGTGGCTTAGTTTAACAGTGCTGAGATGTCTGATCAAATGCTCACTGAAGTCAATGGGAGTCTGTCAAGTGACTTCAATGGCTTTAACACCAAGATTTTACTGAACAATAGGGAATAACTATCTTCAGGATGCTATTTTTCTCTGACTGGAAACTTGCAACATTTTGTGCGTTCTGTGTGTGACCATAAGGGAGCATAATGTCTATGAGATTCAGATTGAGGCAAACTGTTCTGTGGGCACAGATAAAGTTAAACTGGATGTTATGGATGAATTATACATATGTATATATTTTTTCCAGAACATTGCTAGAGGGAGTAATATGGATGCTTTCTTTGAGGACTGTAACCTTGTGTATTGGAATTTCCTTAGTTTTGTGAAAAAAGCCATTCAGTCGGGCTAGGTGACCAATGGAAGCATAAGGGGCACATGTTCGACAGTACTTTTCCCTTGTTCTTGTGTCTTCCTCCAGACTCCTCTCACTAATGCTCACTTCTTAAGAAAGTATCCATCTTCTTCTGGGTCATGGGAGTTTCATTGCTCAATGTTAATTCCAAACCTTTTAGCACCTGTTTTTATTGATTCAGGCTTATAAAATTCTCCTAATGTTGTCTACACAGCAACATTATTTTGAAATAACTTAGTCCGCATCAACACAGCAGGCAGTTATTTCAAAATAATATCGAAATACTGTCAAGCTGAAGGACTTCTTTCTCTGACTCCTGTAACCTTCATTGTACGAGGAGAAAAGGAAGTAGGAGGAAGAGTGCTCCATTTCGAAATAAGTGCTGTGTAGATGCTTCCAATTTCAAAATAAACTCTTTTGAAATAAACTATGCAATTAACGTAGCTCAATTTGCACAGCTCATTTCGAATTAAGCCTTGCTATGTAGATGCACCCTAATATACTTTAAACCAGATTATTCAATTGGAATGGCAGTTGAAGACTGTGAAAAGTGACTCTAGTTCTACTAGACTGGATTGGGAACCAGTATATTTGGGTTTGATTCCTGGCTCTGCCACAAGTTCCTTGTGTGACTACATGTAAAATGGGGATCATACTTTTTCCTCCCATCTGTTGTTTATCAAGTCCATTTAGAGATTTTGAGGCAGGGACTATCTTTACCATGTACAGCAGATGGCATAATAGGTCCACAATCTTAATGGGGAAATCAAGTAAGATTATAAACACAAAAAGTGACTGCTCCACATATGAATTAACGTCTCCCCTATAAAAGAAAGGGAAACTGCCTCTGTGGCAGTATTTCTCTGGAGACTGTACAGGGCTCTGGCACTATCACAGGAGAAGAAGTGAAAAGGTTCAGCCTGCGGGAGTGCACATTATCCCTTCAACAGCCCCAGACAGACTGCCAGTAAGATAGTACAGTCGTGCGCTCCATTGAATTTGTGTTCCATTCCTTGATGTGCAATCATCCTTTTGGGAGGCCCAGACAGCAGTTATGGAAGGTACATCAATGCAACACACTGGAGTAGTGCTGCCGCACAGCACCACTGGGAGACCTTCAACAGAAGAGGCTGAGGGAGTCCCACATACGAATATTTTATAGTCTGGAGGTTATTACACTCAAATACCTGTTCAAATGTCTTCTCCCTCTCAGGGAGAGAGGTAACTTGAGAGGAAGAGGTCCCATGTTCAAGAGAGTACCTTAAGAAATGGGCTAAAATTCCTAAGGCTGGTTTCTTTGTCTTGCCCGATCTGTTTTGTGGAACTCGCCTGAGGGGCTTGATCCAACAGGCCTGCTCAAAAAGCACCTACCAAATTGAGCCCTGCATACAATTTAGAGGGTTGAATGCCTATCTTCCCCTACTTTGTGAATTTCTGAGAGGATTAGGTAGGCGAAAGGCTTCCAGATACTGAAGACATCCATGGCCAGAGACAGAAACATAGCGGCCTATGGATTTTTTTTTGTTAGTACAACCCAAACACACACATTTTGGTGCTGAGTAAGTTTAAGCACCTACAAGATTCAGTAAAATTTTTGGAACCCCTGCCATGCAAAACTGGGTCTCTAAGGCCTAAAAATAGAGACTTAAGTGTCTAACTCCTTTTGTTCATCAGTCCCCAGTGCATATGAAAAGACGACCCTGTGTCTCACACTATAACTGGCACATGTCAAGGTTTCAAGAAAAATCTCAGAACTGAGATGGATAGCTCTGCGCTGTCTACTCAGGAAAAAAAAAACATCTCCTCTTTGCAATTTCACTAGGAAATTATGAAACATTTCAAAAGGCTTTATGAAGAGAACATTAAGCTGTAACTAACAGGATTGCGGACTCAACTTCTCACTGGGATATAAACCCCGCCTTCCACTTGCAATGTATAACTGTGTATGGGAATCCACCTGTGTGTGCATTTTGTTCCCTACCATATCTCCCTGCTTGCTACATGCCTGCATCACAGCAGCATTGGGACAGAGAAACCAAATGTGTGCATATGTTAGCATATACAAGTCGTGCAGGTACAGGAGTCTGCTGAAAAATGAGTCCCTGTAAGACACTTGGAAAGGATGTGCTTGAAACAGAAATTGCCCAGACTGGAAACTGTCCTGAGAAGCCTTTCTCCAGTACAGAAAAAGCACTCTTGTAACCACAGGTTGAACTTCTCTAGTCTGGCATTTTTGGTCTGGCAACATTTGTGGTTCAGCATGATTTTAGTTAGTGGGATGGCCACTATCATGGGTGTGACCAAGTTTCCTGTGGTCCCATAAAGTTTGTTTAGAGCTAAATAACAGCATAGAACATAGAGCCAGGACTGGTGACTATAGTTTACCCCTAGATATATTCTAAGAACCCAATAAGCAGTGGAAGTGTTGGTAATGCTGCTAGACAATATTGACCTCCCATAGTTTGGCAAATCCGCAGGTGCCAGACTAGAGAGATTCAACTTGTACTAGCCACAGTTTTCAAATGTAACAAGTCTCTTCCAAGTACATTTAATCAATTGGTTATAAAGGTGGATCTACATCACACACAAGAGAGACTGCTTCATTACCACACAGAGCGGAGAACAATATGCTATTGATTGAAATGGAAGAGATGGCAGGTTTTGGCCCACCATCTGTCAATACATTCATAGCAATTGCTAGAGGTCAGCAAGTAAAGACAATCTTTCTGCCTCTTCTGCTGAAAATCTGTCTTTATAATCCCTTGATCAGCCAAATGTAGCTTTAAAAGGCATATCATACCTAAGAATTGTGATGTACAGTCATTACTGAAATAATTATATATTTTTCAGAGAGGATTTGAAGGACAGATTCTAATCTGGGCAATTCTTATTTCAACTACATGAATTCTAAAATTGTTTCTTATTACAAATAATTATTAGATACAGAATAGTTAGTTATAAAAGAAAGGTGGTATGGGAATACTAACTAAGCAAATCAGAATTCCATCAGGTTATATAGGAGACAAATCCTGCAAGGTGCTAGATTCTCTGAATCTAGTCCAGCAAAGCATTTAAACTGGTCTTTAACTTTAAGCATGTAAGTAGTCCCATTGATTTGAGTGGGACTAGTTAAAAGCTAAGCACATGCTTAAGTGCTTTGGTGGATTGTGTGAAGGGCTCTCAGCACCTTACAGGATGAAACCCTGGTTTTGGACTGAATGATGTACACACACACACACGATGTGCATAAATTATACCTGTTTGTAATACATATTTGTATGTTACTATTGAGAAGTCTCAGTCAAGAACAGAGGACCCACAGTGGTAGAGACTGCATTTATGTGAAACAAAAAGTGTCGCCAAGAAGCTTGCAATCTGAGCATGAGAAGCAACTGGAAAATGCAACTATACAAGGAAAACTAAGGTAAGAAATAGGATTATATAATTACACAGAAAAGAGGGTGACTGTGTGATACAATCATGGAAATGTGATTGAGTTTGACAGAGCTCTGAGGGCTCTGTCAACTAATCCCAGCTTTCAATTTCCAAGCTCTTGCCTTTCTCCATATTTGTACTCTTTTTGAATTGGCTGCAACATTCACAGATTTTAAGGAAAGAAGGGACCATTACCATCATCTAGTCTGATCTCCTGCATGATACAGTCAAAGCAATCCACCAACCAGCTCCTGCATCATGCCTATTCTGAGCTACTGTATATCTTTTAGAAGGATATCCAGTCTTGATGTAAAGATTTCAAGTGGTGGAGAATACCATTGTAACAAGTCACTTGGGGACCATGTTGTGACACATAATTAAGACTCTGTATTTTAAAAGAATGTTTTAGCTCTACTCTGAATTTGTATAATATTAGCTTCCAGTAATTTAATCCATCAGAGAACGGCATAACAAGATCCATGTATCCTCAAAAACCTTCTCCAAATGTAGTTACAGATCATGATCAAGTCACCTCTCAGTCTTCTCTGGAATAACCAAAATAAATTGAATTTCTTCCACTTTTCACAGCATGACAAGTTTTCAAGCCTTGAATCACTTCTTTAGTCCTCCTCCAAATCTTTGTACAGGTTGAACCTCTCTAGTCCAGCAACATCCAAGGTCCATCATGATTTTAGTTACCTGGATGTTCATTTTTCATGGGTGTGGCTAAGTTTCCTGCAGTGTCATAAAGTTTGTTTACAGCCACCAGTCCTGGCTCTCAGGCTATGTCTACACCAGTGTTTCTCAACCTTTTTCTGGACCCCTTCTGAGCCCCCTTCTCATGGCCCCCTTCTGAGCCTCGTTTACCTCTGTGGCCCCCCTCATAGCCGCTGTTAGTTGGAAAAAAAGGTACATAATTTACCTAATGTTCCGTTTTTTCCATGTGGCCCCCTAGAGGTAGGGCGTGGCCCTTGGGGAGCCATATGGCCCACGGTTGAGAACCACTGGTCTACACTATAAGGTTTTTGCGGCAGAGAGTATGCTAATGCGGACTCATTAGCATGAATCACGATGTCATTAGCATATTTTCTGCCAATGCTTTTTGTGCAAAAAGAAACAGTGTAGCCATCTCCTTTTTGTGCAAAAACTCCCTTTGCGCAAGATGTTTATGCTTCTCCCAGATCCAATTGGATCCAATATATTGCATCTGACCTTAGGGATCTGCGGATCCAATATACTGTGAATTGATTCCCCCTCCTCTTGTCCTTTCCAGTGACAAATGGCATTTAAAAAGAGAATGAGATTGTGGGGCAGAGTGAGAGGGGAGAACAACAACCAACTCTAATGACAATGGAAGACATGTTTCTGGGTTTAATTTTTTTTTAACTGAAAACTTTGAGGAAAGGTCACCTGTAACTAATTCAGTTTTTACCATTTTATAACCAATGATTTATCACTACAGCCACATTGGGTTTCTTTTTCTGCTGTGCAGTATATGCAGAAGTAGATCATCAAGTAATTTTTAGCTTTTATACCTCAATACAATAACACTGGCACAGTTTCATTGAATCAGACCTGAGGGATCTTTGGATCCAATATATTGCATCAGACCTTAGGGATCTGTGGATCCAATATACTGTGAATTGATGATTAAAAAATAATTTCAGTATGTGTGTCTCATGTACAAAGTAATATAAACCCAATTAAGGTTTCAAGGTTTTTTTAATTATTTTTTCTTTTCTTATAAACTTTCAATATCATCGGATGCTTCAGGATGTCAAAATAAGTATCACACATTTCATATTTCCATTAAAAATAAATGGAGTGAAACAAAGAAAACAGACTATGCTAACACTAAAGGGAACTTTAAATTTATAGGTACAATAGAGCAGTAAAAATGTATAATATCCCATGGAGTATACTCATTTTGATTGCAATTATTCTATGGGATAAAACGGTGTAAGTTTTAATTGTTCCCATTTGCCTAGATATAATTGTTTTTATGCATTATTGGGTCTAAATTTAATTTAACCGCTACATTTTCAAAGAGAGGTGGAGATTTAAAATGTACCACTTCCATTAACATTAATAGGAACTGCACGACTTAATCCTCACATAGAATGTGATCCAAAACTCACAAGAGTCAATGAATCTAGGATAGGCTTTGGATCACGCCCCCAGCATATCCACTATATTTAATAAACTAATCACCAAGAAAATTGAGTGTTAAATGCATCATTTCTTCCTTAACATACTTAGTGCACAAATATTTAAATAGTGAATACAGCATACAAGAAGCAGTCCTTCAGCTGCCAAGGATAACAGTCATTGACTTCGACAGGGCCAGGAGTCAACTACAGATCTGTTTTTTCTCCAGTAAGCCAATGGAAGTATTTAGGCCCACAGTGCAAGTCAAGTGAAGATATTCCACTGATAGCTCCTCTGACCAGAGCAGTTCATAGATTTGTAGGAAAATTAACAACATCTTATATTTAATTTTGTCAATGCACTTTATTGTAAACATAAATTCTGCTTCAAAACTGACACATCGGTTTATGATCCAGAGGCATTCTGTAGCAGGCAAGATTAAAATGGGTTGAGCATTAAGGCTACATATTTAGAAATCACTGTAAAACACAAGCAATTCTTCAGAAAACAAAAGATTACTACCTTTGCTTTATGTTACCAGAATAGAGAATGTGCATTTTCAAAATATAAACTTATAATAAAAATTCACTTTATAACCCAGGGAGACATGCAAGTTAGGAATGCATTTTGAACACAACATACTTCAAACTTCTTTTTAATGCTCACTAGATGCAGACCCTCTAGATCAAAATATTGCAGAGTTCATATCAATATTCATAAAGCTTGTGGTTTAAACATTCTGTTTTAAAGCATTCATCAGAATAATTAATGGAAGGAAAAAGATAGCCAGTAATGCAATAGATCAGACTCTGCTGGGTACAAACTTAGCACCTCCGAATATAGTTTCCTAATAAAAAGCTCATAGTGTATCAGCAATACCTCACATTTTAAGTCAAGCGCACTAGTTTTCCCATTCTCTGTACTAGCAATATGTATGCCCAGGAGCCAGCAATGATGAAACCCAATGGGAGGAATTATACGTCAACCTTGTGCAACACTTAGCTGCCTTCTAATTTTGAGTTCAGTTGTGTGCAATCTATCTCATGAAAAGTCTCAACTGTTCCAGAGCTGAGAACACACCAGATCACATGGGGTTGATGTCTTGAGTACATAAATCACTATTGTGCAAGAGACTATGCACATTTTTAAACAGAAACAGCAAATACCTATGGTTGACTCGGATAGGTCTGAAGGTCAATAACGAAGGGGGGGCATGAGGGGTGGAGAGGCAGAATTAGTAGGTAGGTGAAGTAGGTTTTACCCAGTAACAAGGTAAAGGCCATCAATAAAAGGCAAATGCCTTTACTGGGAAGTGTAAGTGCCTCCGCTGTTATATTTACAGTTGGTGTGTTAGCAATTCTAGTCATTTGAATTTCTGAACTGGTAGAACTTCATATCAGTAGTAAAACTGTGGAACTCAAACCAAAACAAAAGAAAGAAAAAGTTCTGTGGAGCTGAATACTGTACAATAGACAAACTATATATACACTTTGAAATGGAGACCTACTTTCATTGACTTAAATGAGATTAGCAAGTAAATACATGTTGCTAGCAAATTTACTTGTTTCACATCAAAGCTTTCTCTGTGTTTGTCTTAAAGCTGTGCTTGTCAAAAAAGCACCATTACTTTCTATTTGGTTTGCCCTCCATGTACTGCTTGCCTTCTATGAAATATTACTTAAATATAACTCGGGGAGGAAGGGAATTTACACTGAAAATAACCTAAAAAGATCCATTTTGAGGTGATTCCAGCAATCTGTTGGTCAAAGGTCCGGTCTATTTGTTTGTGTGTCAAAGTGATTTAATTCTTCATTGTTCGTGAGTCAGAAGCTTCAAGAAACCAGGAATTCAAATCAATGAAGAGAAACCAAGATTACCCACAATTTACCAGTATCAAAGTTTTAACTGAGTTTATACAAGTCAGTCTGGACATGTACATTTCTTGTCCTACTGTTACTTGGTTCTTATTAAGATCAAAAGGAAGGATAGTCTAGTGGTTAGGGTGCTTGCTTTGGCCCCTTCAAACCTAGCTTAAATTTCTCCATCACCACCTTCCTGTGTGATCTTGGACAAATAATTTAGCTTCTGTTCTGCAGGTTCCCAACCATACAAAGAGAGAGAAAAGTACTTCACAACTTTTCAGGGATATTTTGAGAATAGTCACATTAGAACAGAGGTGGGCAATAAGAGAGAGTTAGCACCTGGCGGGCTGCCATCACTATATTTACCTGTGCCTCTGCAGATCTGGGCAACAGCAGGTCCATTCCTAGCCAATGGGAGCTGCAGAAAGAAGTGTGAACCAGGGCACCACTTCCCACAGCTGTCATTGGCCGGACATGGTGATCCATGGCCAATGGGAGCTCCAATCACTGATATCGGTAGAGATGCAGGTAAATAAAGTGATGGCAGCCTACTAGGGACAAACTGGATCCAGTCTGTGGGCTGGTATTTGCCCACCACTGCATTAGAAACTAAGAGGTGCTCAGGTATTACAATAATGGGGGTCTAAAAAACAAGAGAAGGTAAAAATGTATCAAGGACAGAAAAGCAAAGCTGGGTATTGCTTTAGAGTTCACACAATCCAAACTGTATTAAACAAGTTTCACTTTTCCCTTCCTACATAGTATACCATCCCAATGTATGTTGTTTTCTCCCACTCCCAAAAGCCATCCCATTAAGTTACAAATATATAGCAGCTCTAACACAAGAGTGGTCTAGCTCTTGACACTGAACAAGGGTCTCGGAGATAATCTTATTCCTCCAAGGTGTACCTAATTCTATAACTTTCAGATATGCAACTGCACAAATTGCTTTCCTCTCCTTTGCCCCCAGGTATTTCTGGATTCCTTTCCAAGGGATAGAGACATGCGATACAATTCACTAACCTGTAGTGAAAGAAAATTACCCCACTAGGTCAATCTCAGTAATAATTCATGACATTTGAATTATATTTCCAAGGGGGTGTTTTCTATCAGCTTTATTTCTTCTGGTAAATAACACTTCACTTAATTACAGGAATAAATCTGGTGTGGCATGGATGTGCCACTGAAAATGATGAAAACATTTAATAAAATATGTCCTAGCAATAGAACACACAATTACATGCAATATTTCGGCCATAACAGTTGTATCTTTTATTTGCTGATAGGGTGTCCCAAATGACCCTACAGGATGACAAGAAGATTATATATAATCACCATTACAGCATTAACAATATGCACATGTTTTTGACCCCCATTCAATGCTTATTATTGGGCTTCCTCTACCATCAATGCTATCATTTGCATTCTTTGGGGGCTATAAAATTCCTAATGGCTAGTAGAACAGGTCACAAATTGTTTACACCACTGTCATTTTCATGGCAGGCATTTGTAGTTATTTTTATCAGAAGCTTGAGAGACATGGCTTCCTTTTGTTCCACTTAGTTTGACACACCTTTGATATGATTGGCTATGACATAATTATATAATTTTAAAATGAAAATAGCTCAAAACTACACTTGAAAACAGGAATCAGCAACCTTTCAGAAGTGGCGTGCCAAGATTTAACTCATTCACTTCTATTTATGGGTGTGTGTGCCGTCGATACTTTTTAAAGTCAATAGTAGTCCTACTTACAGCAGCTTCATTAATAAATAAATTAAGATGCAGATCTTACCATTTTAGTAACACAGGATTTAAAAAAATCATTAAGATCAGGGTTTTAGATATCTGCAACACTCCAGAAAAATTAATTTAACCGATTTTTTTTTTTACTTCTGGATACACAGGCTTAATTCTTGGCTCTATCACAGACTTCTTGAGTGAGCACAGGTAAGCCCCCCAAGGGTACATCTATACTACAGCTGGAGGCGTAAGTTACAGCTCAAGGAGAAATATACACATTACCTTTAGCTGAGCTAGTGTGCTGAAAGTAGGTCTGTACTGCCATTAAAAACTCACTGTAGTAAGGTGTGGAGCACACACACCTCCTGGTAGCACTAAGGGGAGCTGAAGATGCACCCGAGTGTCTGAGTGAAACACTGAGCAGGTTGAAGTTTACATTTTTTTTTCTTTTAGGGAGCAGGAAAGGACTCTTTTCTAAAGCAAAACTGCCGCATCCCAAACAGTTGACATTGTCAAAATGGTTCCTTTTGTGTAAAAAATGTGATGCCTTTTCACTAACTCAAACTTCAAAGTCTTTTATAACTAGTCAGTGCCAGTTTTTGGAGGGACTTTTTGTAAAGGAAAAATTTTGCTAACTTCTTTGGGATGCAAGGGGAAGTGGAAAAGACTTAGGACATTTTGAAAAAGAAGGAAAATAAAAAATGGGTCCATTTGGCACACTTTGAAATGAAAATGAATTCTTATGTTAATACTTATTTTTTCCCCTCTGTGAAAATAAGTAATCATATTTCAGCCAGTTCTGGTAACACAGGGAAAAATCATGAGTTATGCTTTTGTTGACAATTCCCATCAGAGCCTTTAGCTTTGTTTTTTAGATCTAAACCCAGATATACAGAGGTATTTGGGTGCCTGAAGAGTCAGATACATGTCTGACTTGCTTTGCACTCCAGAAAACCATAGATGTCTAACTCCCATTAAAATTCAAAATGAAAATAAATGCAATTCTCATTAAGCTCCTATCTGTCTCTTTAGGGGTTTGTAAATCTAAGCCATTAATACCTCCTTATCTTGCTGCTCCTTTCAAAAATGGAGCAGCTCCGTTTAGCAGCTGCTTGACAATGCCCACCCTGCCAATCAGCTGAACACTCTGCCTCCCCCCTGTTGGGTCCGTGGGGCAGCAGGGAGAGGCAGGACTGAGCTCCTGCCTGGGTGCCAATGAAAATCGGCTCGCTTGCCACTTATGGCATGCGTGCGGCTGGTTGCTGACCCCTGCTTTAAAAGATAGATACCTAATGAACTAGATTATTTTTCACTCTTGATTCCAGCTACATTTCCCCCCTAGAAGCTATGATCCTTCATCTCCATCTCAAAAGGGATCTCTTTGCAATTTGGTTTGTAAGATTGTTGCCATCTATGATTCATCACCATGTTGCTGCCTGCTGGTCATTCGGGGAATTAGCTCAGTCCACCTTGGAGTGCCCTCTCCTGGTGGTGTCTCACCTGCAGCCACCTTTATGTCCAATCTCCACCACTTGTCCAAACCCATGTCCTTTCCAGACCACGGCACCCTTCCCTGAGGGTACTGCTCCACAGCAGTGCCCCTCACCCTCTGGAGTCTTCCCCTTCCACAGATCCCAAATCTCCTCTACTTACGTTACCTCAGTGACCCACTGCCAGTCATCATCTAGCTCCTGACTCAGGAACAAACTGCAGTCTGAAATGACCACTCATCAGCAAGGGGTGGCAGAGAAGGGTTGTACCTGCTGCCTTCTCATTCCCTGGCTGCTCCTCTGCAGCTCTTGTACCTCCCTGGACCCCTATTACTGGGCCTCAGCCTGTGGTTTATTCAGGCCGGAGGTCCCCGGCATACCCTGCCTTTCCACAATACTACTCTGTCCAAGGTAGCCTACTAGCAGGCAGATAGGTTCCTCTCCCTCCAGGGAACAAGAGTGTGCTCTTCCTGGCCAGCCATCTTCTTATACAGCCCTGCTTGGCTCTGATTGGTTGCTACAAGCATTCTTCCAGCCACAGCCCTCCCCCAGGACTATTTTAACCATTTACACTCCAGTTTGGGGTGAATACCCTGTCACCAAGACCGTAGTTTGTTTACCACAGCATTTTAATCCCATTTATGAAATTTGTTGCTAGTTCTTAATTTGACTCCAGGCTCAGCTTCAGCAAAAATCATTAACACAACTGGGTACTAATTTGCACCTTTACTGAGTGTTTTTTGGAACCAAAAATCAAGGGAAAGACTCCCACAGACTTCTATAGGCATCATATCCAGCCTTATGCAGAGAATACTGACTGGATGCATTTTGACTGGATGCACTTATTTAATCTTCAGATGAGGGTGAGTCAACTCCAAAGTCCATTGAGGCTCAGCAGCATCTGCCTGGGTTTATATCCAATATGTTAATTGGAAAATAATGTGATTTCAGTCACACCAGCCTTACCTTCCCACGTTTGGATGTCTCTGGACTCTGTTAGAGCATGTTGTTAAAAACATCATGGTGGGGTAAGCACAAGAACTGGGCAGACTTCATGGTTATTGTTTACCACTGAAAAAATAATTTTGCATTTCTTGTTGCCATCCTGGTGTTGAACGGTGTTTAGTGTCATAGAAATAGGTGAGAAAATTTGATTTTGCAGGCCCCCAGCCTTCATGAGCTTTAAATTCACTTAAAACAGCAGCATAATGTTGAGATTATAATGGCTACCTGCAATGATTTCCATGTCAAGTGATTGTGGTCCTCTGGCTGTACCCGCTGCAGCTGCCAGGAACAAGTGCTTCTCACCTCACCCCAAACTGCTGCAGTGATAGAAGGCTGGGGTTGTCCTCTCTCCCTGGGACAGCCTGAATACTGAAATCCACCCCAGAACAATGATTTACACGAAGAAAAAAAAAATTTTAGTTAAGGACCTGAATAGTGTCAGATAAATCCTCTAGTACTGAATAAAAAGACAGGAGCCAATGTAACCCAACTACATCATGGTCAAGAAATGTGACTGATCTCCACACTTCAGCCTGAGAAGAGGACTTTCAGTGCTACCAAGAAATTGCCAAGACATTATGAAAGTTCAACAGCACACCTGAGGTGAAATACTAGAGGTGGACATGTAATTAGTAATAGCTTCTTATTACCCAAAAGGCCACTAGTTAGGAGGACTATGAACATCTTCTAAACAGTTGTAGCTTCCTTTCTTGTAAAGTAATTTGTACTGGATGGAACTTAGGGGAGAGCAGTGGAGAGTCGTTCATCTTAAGGCAGTGCAGGCAGAAGAGGAGACTTTACCCATGCATTCAAGAAAAAAAAATCCTTCAGGACTCTGTGGTTAGCCAGATAGTCTTGGATTTGTTATTGAGCGTTATTTTTTTAAAGGGAATCCAAATCAATAGTGCAAAACAATTCTCATTTAAGTCTAGGTGATTCTTAAAATACAAGTTTGAAGGCCTATATAAAAAGGAGCAGAGAGAATGATTTTTAAATGGATACATGGTACAGCACACCAGATTTATTTTATTACCATCAAGTCACTCCTGGTGAGCACAGAAATTCGACTCCCTGTAAAATCTCTAAATTGCCTCCCATAAGGAAATTAGAGTTATCCTAGTTTTAAGATCAGCCTGCATTGAGTTATGTAGTCTTGAATACTAAAAGATCTTTCCTGTAAGCAGAAGAATCTGTTGCACTATATAGCAAACCAGAACAGTACCAACTTCTCCTCTGTGACCTTTACTAAATCAGACAAGGAGTTGTATTAGAAAGCTAGCTGGTAAAACCACTCAAGTGCAGACACTGCAATTTAAAACTTCCTAGTGTTTTGGGATCAGACCCCAACACACACAAAAATAAAAATTCTCATGCCAAACCTAGGGCTCTTCATATATTAAATATGCTCAAACTAGAAGAAGGCCAGGCTTTCTACATTGGTTTTATCATGTTAATCATGTTTTTTTGTATAGCAGAAGAATCACTCGAACGGTATTGGAGTTAGAATCCAAATTATACAGCTTCTTCCAGCCCCATTTTTTTTTGAGATAGGAGTTGTGATTAGAGGAATTTTACAACATTGTTTTCATCATCATAGCCACAGTGTGTCCCCCCCAAAAAAATTGCAACAAAAGATTTCTGGGGGTCTGACATTCTCTCCCCACCCACTCCAGTAAAATGAGTTTCTTAGAAAATACCAGTGAGATTGATTTTTCTGAAACCTACACTTGCTAGGAGGAGTTTCTGGGGAAGCCACAATTGTGAGATATGTTTTTTGGCAAGCTCATATTTGACTGATGTGGATGCTGGGGAGAGACTCACTGTTTCTGGGTGCATGTCTGAATGCGTATATTGTTTGGATTTTGTTGAATTGCACATGACATAGTAAACATTTGAGTAAGAAACAGATTTTTCTTGGGGACCTGGGTACAGAAATAGTGAGACTATTCAGAGGAAGGGAACACTGCAGTCTTGTCTATAAGGCAGTAGCATCCAGTGTGCTGGGTATTGATCCAGAGCGATCTTAAGAAATGGAGAAGATGTCACATCTCTTCCCATGTCACCTATTTGCTCCATTTGTTCATAATAAGCAACCATTTACTTCCACTTTACCATTTTGGGGGTTTAGATTGTGATTCTTGACAGTTAAACTTCCAATACCTGCATAGTATTTACCTTTTTTTTAAATAAGTGTTTTATCTGAGTATCAATTAGACTCTAATACAAATACTGTGTCATGTGCTTCTAAATCTAGGAAAGTTTCAACTTCATTATTTATAGTTCATTGGTTACAATAAAAGTCTCAGAGGGGTAGTCATGTTAGTCTGTAACTTTAAAAGCAATGAGTAGTACTGTGACACTTTAGAGACTAAGAAATTATATATATTATCATGAACTTTGGTGTGCAAAATCCACACGCAAGCTGATCTGAAGAAGTGGGTTTTGCCTACAAAAGTTCATTATACTATATATTTATTAGTCTCTAAGGGCATGTCTACACTAGGAAATTATTTCAAAATAACTAAATTTGAAATAAGCTTCTCCTGAGGAAAGCAAGAGTACAGATTTTGAAATAGCCAGACTGTTATTTCGAAATAACGGGCTTGGTATTGTGGACGCTCCGCTTGTTATTTCAAAATAAGGGGGTTATTTTGAAATAACTCCCTAGTGTTCAACAGGGCTAAGGTGCTACAGGACTGCTCATTTTTTATGGTTACAATAAAGTTAATTTAAAATGCATTCATGTGTTGTCCCCCAACTCCAGTTTTGACATCGAGTTCTAACTGTGAAAATAGTTGGGGTGATTTTTGGTCTGAAGGTTAAAAATCAATTCTCTGGAGTGGGTACCAATGAAGATTAATCCAATAATGCGGTTTTATGAGGAAATTTGTGAGAAAACAGCACACAGGCTGGAGAATCCTGAGCTCAGTTGCAGTCTTGAAATAATAAACTAATGTAATTCAGTTCTTATTGGTTGCCTAGAAACTAACTTTGGGGGGAAAATAAAAGCACAGCTATAATAGGTCCAGAGGATTTAATAAGGGAATTATTGATGCCACCAAACTATTAGGCTACCTGAAGCATTTCTTATGAAATTACCTCAGAAGGCTTCTTTGACATCCCGAAGAACAGGATTCTCGGCCAAGCAAGGTGAAATGTTACATAATGCTAGCATTTAACAGTAGCAGAGAAGCTTTTGACCTTCAGATATTATCCATCAGTGCTACACTAGATCATCTAAATTTACTTGTCAAGTGGTGTCTTTAGGTAAAGCTTTGGCATCAAGATACAGTTGCAGCTACAGCTATTGCAAAAAAATCAATCCATTTCATTGTAGCCACTAACGGCAGTTAGACATGTTGCAGGCTAGGTGAATCCTGCAAACAGTTCTAAAAGGGTGTGCATTAGGCAAGTGGAACAGGATGCAAAACCAGAAGTGCAGAGCTTTAAGAAGCTTCTGATCGATTAGGATTCAATGTATATAGAGTGTACTATGGACTATGATACTCAATGCCACAGCTCTAAGGTGGACTCCGGTTGAAGGACGTTTTAGGATGAGATTTTTCTGCAAGCTGCAGTCTACTAAGTGGTTATGAGAATCATTTGTGTTAGGAAAAAAACAACACACTGAAAAGATCTGAGCCTAAAAAAAATTCATCACGTGTATAAATTTCAGCTCCACTGTGCTGGGTCCAATGCACACTGAAGCCAATGTAAAGAGATTGGCAGCAGTGACTACAATGAGCATTCGATTGGACCTATTGTGCCTACAATTATCAGTGGGTCTAAAGCTGAAGCCTTTTATTACTAAAATGCAGAATTGGGGGATCTGGAACCAATCCAATATCTGTTCCAAAATGAGTCACATCTTGTACTTGGTTAACCACCTATTATATATTTTAGAGAGCTTGTTTAACTGCTTGCGTGTTTGATTAAGAACTCCTGAATAGTAAGACCTTGGTATATAGCTTCCTCTTATCATGACTTAAAGCAAGGTAAGGGTGCCACGAAAAGGGGAAGACCCTGGATTGGGATTGCGTCTTACAAAACGAAACTGAAATGGGACAGAATCACCAAAGCAAGTGCAGTCCTCAAAATTGACATCACTGAGCAAAAGTTAGTCTATAACAGGAAAAACTTAAAACAACAGATTGTCTCGTAGCACCTTAAAGACTAAATAGTTTACAAGAGGCTGATAAGAACCATTAGTTTGTACTTGAAAAGGAAGATGACCAACACCAGATTCTATACAAAATATAGGACTATGTAGCACTTTAAAGACTAACAAGATGGTTTATTACATGATGAGCTTTCGTGGGCCAGACTCATCATCTAATAAACCATCTTGTTAGTCTTTAAAGTGCTACATAGTCCTGTATTTTGTTTCAGCTACACCAGACTAACACGGCTACATTTCTATCAGATTCTATACAGACATCAAGAACCATTAGCACCTTCATTGTTTGGTTGGTTACATCATTAAGATGTGGAAGCGAGAACTGGCCTTCCCCCAAGGCCTCTGAGAGTGAGGGGTCATTTTCCAGGATAGGTTGTAGATTGTTGATAATTCATTGGAAGGGTTTAAGTTGTGGACTGTAGATGATGACAAGTGGAATTCTGTTGTTTTCTCTTTTGGGCCTGTCTTGAAGTAGTTCATGTCTGGGTACTTTTTTGGCTCTGTCGATCTGTTTTTCACTTCTCCTGGTGGGTATTTCAGTTTTAAGAATGCTCTATATACATCCTGTAGGTGTTCGTCTCTGTCTGTGGGATTGGAGCAAATCCATTTGTATCTTAGGGCTTGGCTGTATACAATAGATTGAGAAATGTGTCTGGGATCGAAGCTAAAGGCATGAAGGTAAGTGTAGCGGTTGGTAGGTTTCCGGTATAGGGTGGTGGAAATTTGTCCATCATTTAATTGTACTGTTGAAATGGACAGAACCAAGATGAGCCAGAAAAATGGGATGAACCTGGAATGGTATTGCTTCTCAATAAACATTAGAGAAGAGAGATAAAATGAAGAAATTTGGAGTAGAGCCCTGCTTTGGCACAGCTAAATCAATGCTTAAGGTTTGAAAATTAGAAGAAAATGTTATTGGAAATCAAATTGACTACAGCCCTTTTGCGTTAAAATACAGTAAATGATAAACGTTAATAGGGATGAAGAAAAAATGCACTTGATGGACTTTCCATTTTTTAAAAATTACTTAAATTAAATGGAAAAATATTAACAATCCCTTTTAATAAATCTAAAATAAAAATTAACTTCATGTAAATAACACTGTACTTTTGAAAAATACAATCATTTAAATAAAACATGAAGATTTTCATTAAAAATATAATTAAGTTAAGGACCCGAGTAACACCGGGTAAATCTGCTAGTATAATATATAGCTCTCAAACATAAAATAATTAGATCACAGATTATACTGTGCCCAGTTTTATAGCTTTAAAGAGATGCTCAGGGAGTACTTTTTAAAAATCCTAATTGTTTTGACAGGAATTAGATCACTTTAATTAGTTTAAAATTTAGCTGAATAGCCACCTTTCTGCTAATTACTTTTGGGTCTATACATGTTTTATTTACAATAACAAAAAGAGAAAGTACCATAAAAATTAGTTCCAAGTCTTTGAGAGTTAATCCACAAAACACAGTAACAAGCAAATGTTGAGTTTGAAACCCACGTTATTTTAATTTTAGGTAGGGACTGATCATATGTTAAATATAATTTTTAAAAATGTAATTTTTAAGAATGTTAAAATTCTTCTTTTACCATGCTGCAGTGCCTGTAGTTGTTTGTTGTAATGTACAGCATTAACTCAGGAATGGTGAATATGAGACAGATTTAACTGTGTTAAATATTAGGTATACAAATGGCATTTTAAGTAATCAATAATTATAAGCAGTCATTTGTTGTTATAAAAATAAAGCTTTTAAAAACCTGATTACTAAAAATAAGTTTTTATTGCCACTTATTTAATTCCGTTTATAGAGCTCCTATTCCCAGGGTGCGTCTACACAGCAGCACTAGCTTGCATTGAGCCACACAATTCGACTATGCAAATTGCGCAGATTATTTTGAGCTTCGTGGTCTATTTAGAAATTTGGCACTGTCTACATGGCACCAAATTCTGAAATAGACCACTATTGTGACAAGTCCCTTAAACCTCATGGAACGAGGTTTACCGGGACGTCAGAATATCAAGCCCATTATTTCAACTGCAAATAAGGGCGTGCTGTTAAGATGTGGAAAATGCTAGGATAAGGAAAAACATACAAAACAGCAGCCCAAAGCTAGATGATAAAAGGCCCAATACATATCATACAGCCTGAAGTTCAAAAAATTCCAAGACAACAATAGATTCAATCAATCGCGAGCACTGACTGGCTTCACTGTTAGCTCAGTAAATGAACAAACAAGAGGTCCTCTGTAAAGTGTCCTGCCATCAGCTCTTTCCCATTTAAGGCTCTGATTTTGGCGAGTGCTTAAGACTTTTTTTACTTTAAGCATGTGCTTGAGACCCATCAAAATCAATGAGACTTGAGCATCTTTCCTGAAAAGTCAGGATACTTGGCTCAATGGAGTCAATGACTAGATTCTGAGCCCTGGTCTACACTAGGGAGTTATTTCAAAATAAGAAGCAGAGCATGCACACTACCAAGCCCATTATTTTGAAACAACAGGCTGGTTATTTCAAAATAACAACTCCTGCTTGTCATGAGGAATAACGCTTATTTCAAAATTGTTATTTCAAAATAGCATTAGCACGGGCACTCAGCTGCTGCTATTCCCAAATAATTAGCTCCAGAGCCTGTCACAAATGTGCTTGTGGCCACTCTGGCCACACCCCTGACAACTCCAGGGTTCCCCTTCTCCTGCAGAGTTTAAAGCTGCAGGCAGAAGAGAAAGAGCTTTTGGCACTTTTTTAGGAGAGGCCTGCTAGCCCTGTGCCAAACTGCACCCTTTACTGGAGCCATGGCAGACCCCAGCACTCCCTCTGTGACCCCCTCAGATGCCAGCACTCCAGCCAGCAGCATCCTCTGCTGCCCATGGCCAGCAGTGAAAGAGGGCAACAGCCTGGACTGGTGTGGAGATCCCGGATCTCATTGAGGTCTGGGGGAGGAGACCAACACCTCTGCACCGAGAGGTGGAATGCTGATGTGTAAGGCTGGATGGCTGCCAGCCTGGTGGAGAAAGGGCACACCAAGACCCAGGACCAGGTTCGAATGAAAATTAAAGAACTCCGGCAGGCCTAGACAAAGGCCAGGAAGCAACGTTCTTGCTCTGGGGTGGCACCGCACACCTGTCGCTTCTATGAGCAGCTGGATGCCATCCTGGGAGGGTGTCTGGTCACCTGCTGCCTAGGATATGCCTGGCATCAGCCCCCATGAAGGCAGGGTTGTAGAGGAGGTGGCGGTGGCAGGACAGGACAACATGCCCATCAGCCAGGAGCTGATCCTCAGCCTGCAGCCAGTTCCCCCCCACCCTAAGGATGTCTCCCAGAGCACAGACAATCCCGGGGAAGGACTTCACGGGAGTTCCTTAACTTTCCCTATACTCACATGGGGGCAGGAAGTAGGTGGTGAGGGGTTATCACTCCTCGCTCAACCTTCTCGGCCTGGGGGTGCACATGGAGTGCCAATCCAGAATACTCAGCTCCATGATGCTCAGTATAACCAACACAATATGCAGTGAGAGATATGAGGCTAAACACTTACTCCTGCCTTTGGCCCCTTTACTCCATTCCAACTGCCTCAGCAGGACAGAAGGGGATTCCCTGGGCACAGGGGAAACCTGCTTGAGCAGTGTCGGTGCAGCTGGCTGTACACCACTTATTCCTAGGAGGAAGGAGACATGATTGGGCCTGTATTCTCCTGATCCCCACCGACAGAATGACTATGGTTTCACTTTGGATAGTATAATCCCCAAATGGCCTGATTTACACCAGAGACAGCCTGTCCCTCACCCTCTCCTTGGATCCTTCACTAATTACATTGAGCAAGAGTCAAAAATTTGGCCCACACATTATACACCTGTAAGGGCCCAACTCTGCTTCCACTGACCTCAGCACAACAGACCTTCAGAAAGGAAGCTCTGGATTACAAGGGCCAACTACTTCCTTCAGATACACATTTACAGCTCTTACTATAGTCCACAGGAGTTGGGTGCATAGTTACAATTTAGCCCAGAGTATTTTCTCTTACTATCCCAGTCATCTGGGACTTCTACTGTCCATTCCTTCATTCTGTTTCTTTGCATGAGGACACTGTATATAAAACTCAGCCTCTGAATTTCTTTGTTCTGTTATCTAACCTTTTTCCTCTGAAAAGATCACTGAACCTGAGAATAAGCACACTTGTTGGATGAAATGAACTTATTTTTAGTGCCTTCATCTAAAATTAACATGTGTGCTGACGTTCTTTGAATTTTTGTTAAAAATCTTGAATGTCTCTACACCAATTTGACCAAATATTTATCTGGTTAGTCAGCATGACTTCATGGTTGCCATGTGTCAAGTCAAAATGTATTTCAGGCTTCTAAAATTGTTTATTTTGGCCCAAATGACTATTGACAACATGTAACAAGTATTTTAAAATGATTGATATGCTACAGTTTTTCATAGGTGTCTTAATTTGGTGATTAAACGTGTATTTTAAACATGGGTAAGCTATTTCCCTTTAAGAATTTAGAGTTGTTACAACATAAATAGCGATCAATGCAAAGAAATGTTTTGCAAAGTTGATTCCTGATCTGATTCTCCACATCAGGTCATGTCAATTAATACTTTGGAACATTAATATCACAAATTATTCAGATATGCTTAATATCAGCGATATGTCTACATTAAAAAAAAAAAGCAGAATAAGCCATCAACCTTCAAGCAATAACCTAAAATTTAACAAATGCTAAAGACTTGCAAATATGCATGTCCACGATGCGTATGTGTCTTTTGGGTTCAGTATGTAATACTGGACACCAAGCTTGCAAAATATTGACTTGTATGTGCAATTTACATTTTGTAAAGCACACCCCCTTTTTTAAAAATCCAAAACATACGCACATTTAAGTGATTCATTTAGGATGCATGTAGTTATATTGATTAAAGCATGTTTTCATCAGAAAATCATATGAAACATCTATGTCTTCCATATATTTATTTAACTCACAAAATGAGTGTTGATTATAGTGGAGCCAGACAGCTACATGGTGTCTTGCTTTCTATTCTGCCTTACATCTTTTCTGAATTAAAAAAAAAGGGTAAGAAACAGAAAGAATTCAACTTCTTTTTCATATCTGACATCAAGTTGATGGGCTTGAAGTCAGACAACTTTTTACCTCTAAATTGAGCAAAATAGATCCATAAGTCCTTGAGATAGACTGCTTGACAAATATGAAAGCTCAATACCATTTATAAAGATTTGTTTTCCTGACTGGAGAAGAACTTAAAACTATATGAGAGAGAGAGAGAAAGAGAGAGTGTGTAAGAAAAGAAACTAAGCCTGAATACTATGTACCACAAGGTATGCCTGCAAAATTACGCTTTCAACAAAAAATGTATCAGAATCCTAGCTGGTGTTTATTGGCACTATTGATAGCACTGATTTACAACAGGATGTGTCCCTTGGTTTCTAACTTATAATATTAGGCACTATATACAGATATTTGTATGCCCTATCTTCCACAAGGAGGAATGTGTCCTTTTAGGTCTGAAAAATGACTATTTTATTTGTATAACTGGTGGAATATATGGTCAGCTCAGGATGAACTCTTTACATATTGATTTTTAACACAGAGTTATTGTTTACAGACATAATGAAAACTTCTAATACCTAGGATTTTAAGAAGGAATGGTGACAGGTCTGTTATAACAAAGAACAGAATTTGTATAATTCTAAAGCAACAGTTTTGCTTATCTGGTAAATGAATGGTGAGTTACCCATGTCATACCACTTCCTCATGCTTTTTAATGTAAATTACTGTATTGTAAAAAATAAACCTCTTCCATTTTCCTCTTTTCATATTGCTTAGCTGTTTTTTAGAATTTGTTGAAATTAAAAAATTAGGAAAAAACTGAACATGAGAAGTACGAAATATACACTGAAGAACTTTCTGCCTTTTACTCTCGACAGAAACAAGACAGAACATTATTCTCATTAATGAGCAAAACTTAGGAACTGAAGCATAAGAAGGATATTGATTAGGTCATAATGACATCCATAAATTAAATGGAAATACAAAACAGCTGAGGTTGGGGAGGGGAGGAAGTCACTAATGAAGTTTATTGAGAACTAATCAATAGTTATAATTCACAACTTATCCACTCTATAAAATGAAAATTCATTTTGCAAGTATGCTACTTGGATGAGTAAGGATCTCATTTACTTCAGTCTACAGCTAATTTTAGAACTGGAAAGTATATATAATATTTGATATGTTAATTTATATAGTTATAACTATATAAAGTCACAACATGGTATCTTAAAGGGTGTTAATGGGACAAATCCTGTTGTAGACAGCCAGAGAAACATGTTGTCAAAACATGTTCATAGCCAAACATCAATTATACTACACAAATGTGACATGTACAATATAATTTCAAATCGTAATCTTCAGAACAGAGCCTTCTACCATTTGAGCAAAATAGAAACTTTCTTCAACTGCTGGTACCATATTCACAGAAAAAAATTCTACATTAAGGTCAAGGTGTTTGAGAGCACACAGGTATGTGGTTGGCTTTCAGGATTCTCTCTTACAGGGCCTGCTGCCTCTTGGGCTCCCTTTTCATGACTCAGCTCCCCAGCTGGTCCTCCTGTTCTAGAAATCAAAGTCCCACTGGACAAGCTGTCCATAAAACATATCAGGCCATCTTCCAGTCCAAGCTCAATGCTGCTTACCCAGTGGCTAGCATACACCTATGCCTAAGGGCCACAGTGTGCTCAACCTAATACCCTGTAGATATTTCCCAGGGCTCCTTTCTACCTCATTTCAGTCTCTTAGTCAGGGCTGGATTAGCTCTTCTGGGAGACTGGAGCTAGCGGATTTTGTGCATCTCCCTAGGCTCCAGGGTGGAGCCAAAAATGAAGGGCTCACTGTACAGGAGGAGGCTGCCTGGGAGCAAGGGGAGGTGCAAGAACAAGCTGGGTGGGGAGCAGAGTCTGGGTGGGAGATAGGGTGCACGAGTGGGTTGCAGGTGTAAGAGGGGCAGAGTCTGGAAGGGTGCAGGAGATTGCAGGAGATTGGATTCCCTGGCATAGTTCTCTAGGGAAACAGATGGTTCCACATAGCCTTGGGTTTGCAGGCACAGCCCTCCACTTCTTCCATTGGCCACAATTCCCTGCCAATGGGAGTGGCAGCAGGAGTGAAGTCTGTAGGCAAGTGTCACTAGCAGTGATGCATGCAGCTCCCTCCAGGGAGTGGGTAAAGGGAGAAATGGTAGTGAACAGAGCTGCAGCACACAGGGGCGTTAGCAGCTTTTTCCCCCCAAGGCCCTGGGCTAAGTGTGTGTGGGGGGGTCCCCTTACCCTTGGGGGGGTCCCCTTACCCCTATTCATAGCCCACCTGGTCAAATTTCCTCCACTCCCAGTGGTTACGCCACCCCTCTCAGCTTCTTGCTAGACTCTGTAATCCAGAGTGGGCTTCCAAGGTTCATTCTTCATCTAAAACTCCCCCTTATCCCTAGCCTAGCCCAGCCCACTCCCCTCCTCTTCAGGGTATGACTGCAGAGTTCCTCCTTATGGTCATTTTCTGGCTATGTATAAGCTCAGCCTCCCAGCAGTGATTCCTCTCCAATTAGATTTTGTTAGGCCCTGACTATGAAGTTAATTGGTCCTTTTAAACCTGCTGGGGTAGGGAGGGGAGACACTCAGTAGAATAGCCTGTCAGGATTAGGATAGAGCTAACTCAGAGCAATGAAGGTAATCTTTAATTAATACCCAACTTGATTAATATTGCACCCTACTACATAGTGGTTTGAGACCCATACTGTCCATTCTCCCCTAGTAATGGGTGAGAATATCAATATGAATAAAAGCAGATCTTTGGGATTTAGGCTTTGGCTAAGGGCCTTTACATTTTCCAGCAGAAGGTGCTCAGCTGTTTAGAGCACCAGATGCCTGGATCATTATATTCAGGCAGGGGAACTGAGTGCTTCTTTGATCTACACAGAACTTATCAAGTGAGCTGAGTCTTTTTTAAAGCTGAATGCACCACTAATGGTTAGGCTAGCAAGGGGGATTGCTCTAAGATAATAATTCTGCTTGAAAAGAAATTAAGATGGTAAGCATGATCTACTCTCCAATGCTGGCTTTCCTGTCTTTTGCATTGGGAGAGGAACAGAATTCAAGCCCCTAGCCAGCAGTAGATCAAGCATCTCATGGAAACGTCTTGGATCTGTAGCCAGAATGTATAAACCCACTACCACTCCTCAGAATTGTATTTGGAGAAAGGAGATTTGAGAATCCCTGAAAACTGTGTGAGTAGCAGAATAAGCATATGTCAAGGCTGTTTTCCACTCTAGAACTTGGTGTGCAGAAGGGGAGGTGCAGGGGGGTCTACAAGAGACTTTAAAATACCCTGCCTCTAAAAGCTTCTGTTTAAAAAACTCTCCAAGTTCACAAACTCCCTGACCTTGGATGGAACCACCACCACCACCATCCAAATGCAAAAACCCCTTTGAGAACTCAGGAAGATGTGTTTGGGAATTTCTTCCTGTGGGCTGTCCTCAAGCTCTTTAACCTTCCCTCTGGAGAGCTTAAAAAAACATTTAATTTTCTCAATAACTGACTTTGCAGACTTACACACATGCACACAAAACATCCTGTCTTCCAGGACACAGCAATCAGATCATGGTCTTTAAAAAAGTGATTTTTATTAACAAAACAAAGAAAACAGACTTGGTAAAGCCTTACTAGGTTGCTAGATGTTACAGAGCAACTGAAAAAAAAAAGATTAAAACACAGAGTTGCTTCCCTGGGATTCGGTTGAAAAGTTACAGTGTAAGGCAGGGGTGGGGATCAGAAAGCCCAGGTGCTGGCTTTTTTGGATCCAGCCCCTGAGGCTTGGGGCTCCCCCCAGCATTGGGGAGCCTATGCTGGTGAGGGGTGGGAGGTTTATTGTTTCTCACTTGTGTGCAGCTCCTGACTGATTTTTCTCTGGGTCAGGGTTCCCCCAGTCCAAAATAGTTTTCCCCATCCCTGGTGTAAGGGGAGGAGGGATATATGGGCTCAGCATAGAGAAGTCCAACAACCCCAAAAAGAAAATAACCAGATTGTGCCTAACCAAACATCCCCTGTTCTACTCACATATCTGTTGTTCCAAGACATGGATGTTGCTGAATATTCCATGCCTGGTTTCCTGGATTAATTCATGTCTCCCAGCTCTGCTCTGGTCACACAAAGACTGAACAGGAAGTTCACTGCTTCCAATTCAAAAACCCACATTCCGTTTCCATTGGCTCTCTTGGCTTCCTGCCAGCTAACTTCCTGCTTCCCTAGCATTCCTGGAGACCCACTGTCTATGTTTTTAACCCTTATAGGCAATTTAGTAAACTGAGTGGCTGAATTGTCCAGAAAAGGGTAGTACTCCTCCGATTCATCACAAAATAACATCAACTCTGTGTAAGATGAGTGGATAAGAGATTGTAAAGCTCAGTGGTAATTCATCTTAAGAAATCTTGTGGAATGTGCCTCAGGAAACAGAATCGTAGAATACCAGAACTGGAAGGAACCTCGAGGGGTCATCAAGTCCAGTCCCCTTCACTCATGGCAAGACCAATCACCATCCAGACAAACAGCTAAACTATTTGTCATAAAAATGGTAACATGGTTTATTTTAAATCTAAATATAACTGGAATCTCCTGAATTCTTTAAGGCACTTAACTAGCACACTTATTTGGTTTTAGAGAACAAAACAGTCAAAGAAGAAAGCTGATCACAGCACATCTATATCAGAGAGTGTCCCAAGAGTTATACAGTAAAACTCCAATAGTCCGGCATCCAATAGTCCGGCACTCCTGATAGTCCGGCATCAAAATGGCAAGAGCCTAGTGAGTGAGCTTCAGCAAAAAATGAGTCACAAGGTAACAGCAGCTGAACTGAGCAAAAGGGTAAAAAGGCTTAAAAAAACTAAAACATTACAGTATGTACAATAAAAAGGGTTAAGAACACTTTATATACAGTATATAATGTATACAGTATATATATAACCTGCTTATAGTACCTCCTGATAGTCTGGCATATCTGATAATCCGGCACCACCTAAATCCCATAGGTTCCGGATTATCAGAAGTCTACTGTATTATAGCTGTTGGGGGTGGGGGATGTTGGGAGTGTAAAAATGACTAATCAGTGTTTATTTTCTTAATCAACAAAAGGTATCACCATTATGAAATTAAAGCATCAGCCTTAAATATTTTGGCACTATATCAACCCAGAGTTTTTATTTCTGTCATCATCAAAACAACAGTTTGAACATCTGAAATAATCCCTTGCTCTTTTCATCCAATTGATTTTTAGTGTACTGTTACTAGTCTCATTAAAATAACTCCTAACCTCCTACAACCACTCTTAGAACTGGACTCAAACTCTGAGATTTGAAAATATTTAGATTACTCTTTCCTACCTATTTCTCTTTTGTGTCTTTCTTCTTCTATGTATATTCTGGAGCCAGGGATGATGAAATACCAAAAGAAAGATGGTTCATTGTAGTATTTTTGTTTGGGAGCAACAGAATTTCTAGTCAGAGTCAGTTCTTACAAGGTCACATATATAATGGAAACTTGAACTTTCAATATTACAAAAAAGACAAATGCACACTATAGTTTTACAAAGTAATTTCCTGATGTTTAAATATATTGTGTAATAAATTTTTATTAGTACATATAAAAGATACCAAAGACAAAACCTTCAAAGAAATAAAAATATTTAAAAATCCTGTATCCCAACCTGTATAATGAAATTAGGGGACGTTTTCAGGATGATATTGTGCCAATCTTTGGTAGGAATATCACATCAGACCTTTATGGAGAGCTTGACATGCTCCATTAATAGATAAAAGTAGCAGTAGAAATAGGTTTGCTGGGTTCTCACAGTCATTAGATACACTGTTTTTCTTCTTTTTAAATGACAGATTTCTGCCAGTTTGATCTCAGATTGTGTGTAGCAACACACTTGACATACGACAGGCATTAGCAATAAGTGATTTCTTTCCACTTTATATTTTTGCTTGGGAGGGAGCCTTTCCCTTAAATCACAAATCATTTTCTAGTTATTCATCCCATAGAGTACATAACCTGCACATTTGTAGTACTTCTCCATATGACCAGGAACAGAATGCAGCCATTTACCAAAATACAATACACAAATGGGCTAAAGGCTCACTCCTTCCACTGCACCCATAAGACTAGAGTTTATTGCAAGTATGTCAGGAATAAAAAACACCAACAAAAACCAAGTGCATTATCCCTGCACCTGAATTATTCAGTATATCCTTGACTTCTGCGAGAATGAGGTATTTAGGCCCCAAAAACTTAAATGGGACTATTCAGAGTGTATATAATTAAAGCATCAGCAAGATTTTTTGTAGGATTGGGTTTTACACTGGGGTATGCACTTTCATTATTTGTTTTTATGTCTAAGTACATCGTTAGCATTTGAATAAAGTATTAAATTAATAACCTAAGGCTAATGCTATAAAATACATTTGCCTGATCTACTCAGTAGGAAAATGATCTGGGCTGATTATGATTATTTTTCATTAAATTTGAGGAGAAGCATGGTCCAATGGTTGCACCATTGCACTGTGAATCAACAGACTTTTGGTTCTATGCTTGGTGGCTTTCTGCTTGTTGGCCTCTCTCTCATTTCTCCTGTCTGTAAAGTCTGACAAAGTATGGGTCTTCTAAGGGTGCTACAAGGGCTGATTGAATCCTGCATGCAAAAAACTTTGGACATACAAAGCTCCCAACATACACAATGTGTTAGTTATTAGAGGATACCAAACTTTTTTTGTTTTGTTCATTTCTTTATGGAATCATCAGCATTTGTTATTGTATTCAATTCATTCCAAATCATTTCTGTAACATAAAAATCCATTTTGTTTTCTAAATTTGTATACTTTTACCTCCACCTGAAAAATTAGAAAAGCATAGAAGTTTGTGAAGAATAAAATAATCTTTTATTACTTATGCATGCATATATTCTTCCTCATAAAAAAAGTTGTGTATGGTAACAATGCTTAGTTAGCAATAAATGATATACTATTTATACAAATCAGCATTTTTTTTAAAAAAGTTAATTACTACTTTCAACTGAAACCATATATATGACATACTAGCCAGTCAGTCAGAATGTGTTTTCTAGTAAAAGCACAAGTGTGCCCCCTTCTGAAGAAATTCATAATGGCAGAAATCTCTCTGCTTCACTTGAAGATACACTTTTCTTTTCATAGATTACTAATGTGGAAGCCATTTCAAAACTATATTTAGTTTTAGCCAATATTTTTCTCTGCATATAAGTTTAAACAAAGTTTGTTTATTATTATTATTATGCACACATTTATATTTCTACTATCTGAATCCTGTGCAACAAAGTACAGGAAAAATATAGTTGTAGAAGGTCATTTTCCCTTTTGCTGTATGAACATGTTAATAAATAACACTGGAAAAGATCACTTACAGCATAGCAATAGATTACATTTCCCATGGGTTAATGTTAAATACACTGGTAAATCTTTACAGCAAACTAAAAGAGTGCTCCATTCTCATGGCTAAATTCTGAGGACCTGATTCAATTTTTATTCAAGAATTCACTTAAGTAGAACTCGGATTGGTCCTGCCATAAGGGCAGGTGAATGGACTCGATGACCTCTTGAGGTCCCCTTCAGTTCTAGTGTTCTATGATTCTATGACTTCATTTAGAAGCCTATGGTAGATTGCCTGAACTTCAGGATTTGAGCCCGTAAATGGTGCTGATGTGTGGGGCAAGAAAAACTGCTAGAAGTTTCCACTCTAGATGCTAGAAGTTAGCATAGAAAAATTAATATTGAATATTAAAGTAAAACTGGAGGGTTATTATAATAAAGGCAGAGCACATTTCAAGCAATCAGAAAACAGAGTTATGTTGTAGGTGATTCCACAAAACATGGGGCTATTTGCTTCCTATCTTGGTCAGGCTGAGGAATTAGTGACAGCTATGTTGGAAGGAGCAGCTCCACCTAACCACTTTACTTTTTTAAAGGATTAAGTGCCCTTTTCTTTAATCTGTACCAAATAAGAGGATGATAAAATGCAGCCCAATGTTTATTAATAGAGTGGGCATAATTAATTGTTCTTTATGCTAATCTTTATAAAGAAAATTTTCTCTTATTTAACTGTATTCTGTACAGATTGAATTTATTGATGCAGGGATGCATTGAGCTTTAAATCAGTAGAGATTTGTTTTATGATTCAGAGCATAAGCTACCTGAAAAGGATTTTTTTGTTTGTTTTTGGCAATGTAGTCTGTCGAAGGAAAAGCAGGTGCTGTTAAGAATGGGGACTATTCAGAGGATTAGAACTTCACAAAAAATGTGGGAATAGGTGTTACAAGATGTTAGATTTCAGATGTATCATCCCATGTACTTTAAAAAAAAATACTTCCCTGTCTGACTTCAAATTCTATGTGACAGAAGCTTAAAGTATAATTATTTTCTTGATATAACTAAAATGGCTTTATGGATTTCCAAATATAGTCTCCCCAAAAGGTCCCAGGACAAATTTCCTCTGTGCACACATAAACAGATAAGGGGTGTGGATTTTTTGTTTGCTTAATTTCATTTTTGCTCATGGAAATATCAAGTTGTACATTTTCTGATTTGTACTGCATCATCAGAAACAATGATTCTCCAGTCAGAACTCAGGGATAGAGGATGCATGAAACAGAAAAGGACATAATTCCTTTCTCTATAGCTGTTCTACACCAAATGAATGTTTCTTCCCCCTTCAGCAGGTTATAAGATATGACTTTAAGGCACAGATAACACAGACCTGTGCAATAAGGAACAGCCATATTTCCACAGTCATTTTTTTAAACGTAACTACATTTTTAAAAAGAACTATCATTCCTGAAATCCTAGAACACTCACTTCATAAAAGCTTTGGACTCCTTTATCATTACAAAGCCATGCTTTAAAAGTTTCATTATAGTAAAATTTACAGTGCTGCCTCTTCCCCAGCTCTGTAACAGATGTCCTCTAACGCAGTGGTTCTCACAGTGGTCACATGTCCTCCTGGGTATATGCAGAGGTCTTCCAAGGAGTATGTAAGCAACTCATTTAGATATCTGCCTAGTATTACAACAGACTACATAAAAGTAGTCATGAAATCAGTACAAACTAAAATTTCATACAATAACTTATTTTTACTGCTCTATGTACTGCACACTACAATGTAAGTATGCTATTTATATTCTAATTGATTTTATTTGATAATTATGTCATAAAATGAGAAAGTAAGCTATGGTTTCAGTAATAGCGTGCAATGAAAAGCCTGTTTTAATGTCCGATTTTTTAAAGCAAATAGTTTTAAAGTGAGGTAAAACTTGAGATCTACAAGATAAACCAGTTCCCTGAAAAGGGTACAGTAGTCTGAAAAGCTTGAGAATTACTGTTCTGAGCACAGAATTAAAATCCTTGTTCTACACAGGAGCACCTTGCAGTAAAGTTTAGAGTAAGCATGAGAACAAGGTTAGAAGGGAATCAGGAACTACAAAGTGCTAATACTGGATCTGTCACTTACTTGCTATGTAGTTGGAGTAACACTACATCATTATGATTCAACGCCTTGGTTGCTAAAAATGAGGAAAAATATTTCTTTGTCTTCCCCACACAGTTAAACAACTAATTTGATGGAATGAAGAGCTATATATGTGTTATAAGAATTACTACCTTACTTCCTCCCAATCCAATTTCTGTTATCTACTTGTCTTGCATTAAATACATATATGAAACACAAGTACTACCATAGAAGTGAGGAAAACAATTCCAGAAAGAGTCTATAGATCACATTAATCCCTGACATGACTCATTTGATTGGAGTTTTGCTGCCTATTAAGGAATTGTAGGAATAAATACATTTAAAGCCACGTAAAAGATTCAGCATTAAAGTCACAAGGACAAATCCTGAGAGGTACTGAGTATCCTGCAGCAGTTACTCAATGCCCATCAGTCCATAAACTTCAACAAGTATAAAATGAAAAATTCTCTCCCAATATTTTCCCTCCCCAGCAACTGAGTAAAGTTTCTTTCAGCTAATTGTTGTTCTATCATAATGTGAAAACTTTCTTTCCTATTACATAAACACACAAATTTGCAATCTAATAGCTTTACTTTCACGTTTACATTTGGGATAGATGCCCAGTGCTACTATAGGTTATCATTTAATGAATTATTGAGTAAATGTCCAGATGGCTTTCAGTAAAGGATAAGGCATGTTGAACAGTTATTTTATTTACTGTGACTCAAGCGCAATGTGTATTCTACATTTTTAAAAAAAAAAGTCCTGTTATATCATGGTATCCATACACCTCACAAAACTGAGCTTATTCTTCTGCCACCTCTTGGAGATAGGGAATTTTTACCCCCATTTTATCATGTGCAGACATCAAAGCTGAGTGGATTGCCCAGGGTCAGAAAGGAAGTTTATGATAGCACTGGGAATGGAATACATATCTCCTAAGCCCTAGTTGAGCATTGTAAGCACACGGCTATCCTTCTTCCCTTCCAACCTGTGCTGCAGTTTCCTAACACAGAATTTACTTGAGAAATACTGCTGCAATGGAAACTCTATTGAAATTACAGCTAATGCAAGGAAGTAGACTTGATCATCCAAGGGGAGTATTTGTTCATGGCCATTCCTTCCCCTTTCTTTAAAGAGAAACAAGTTGAGGTTTGACCCAGAAAAGAAAGATGGATAGGCAGGCTTGATGTTGCATCTCCCTATGAAAGGGAAAGGCAGAACAAATTCAAGATCTCTTGCTCTATGTCTCCACAACTGAGCAGAGGTCTGGAGGGACCAGGGTAAGTCGGCCTCATCTTTCTTCCTCTTTTGAGCCTCTCAGGGCTCTACTTTCTGACTTCCAGACATAAAATCCTTTCCTTCAGTGCTCTATGATAACTGTGATTAAAGCCAAAGTAAAGTGAAGTAATACTTGATGTGAGAAGGGACACAAACCAAATAGCTGTACAATGGCTTGTCCCATAGACAAATCTTTAGATGGACATTTAAAATGAAGAACAAAGACTAAGCACTATCAAAGTGCAAACACACTAAGCACCAAATCTTCCATTGATACACAGCTCTACCCACAGTATTTTCAGGCATAATCATTTGCCTCTGCAAATCCCCATTTCTGTGCGCAGAAGCCTGTATTTTGCTGTGCAGATAGTGACCACTAGTGCAGTACTCTGATTTGGGCAAGCCAGTGTGGGTTTGGTGCATTTAAATAATCTCTACTCATACTTCAATTGCAATTAAAGGAAGAGTTGAAAAATTGTAGACCCCATAGTTCTGAAACCATAACAATAGCATTGCCTCAAATATAGGAGAGCAGATCCACAGACAGAAATACAATTGAAATGTGAAAACGCTTCTGCATATGATCAAATCTCAGATCACTATTGTAGAAACATGCATAAATAACCTTTCGCTTGACATCTAATGATTTCTGTGTAACCGATATTGAGAACAAGTCTTTTAAACAGACATTTGCTATAGTTAAATAAAGGAATATTGCTTCTGTATCCAGAAAATACTCTAAAAGGAGGATGCTGGAAACTGTATTTTAAAGAGGATTTTTCAAGCTACATTCTGCCCCTCAAAATTCATCATGTTTTGACTGTTTCCTTAGGCAGTTTCTATTCATGCAGGCTGGCATAAGGAAGTAGCTGGAAGATCTAGTAGATGAAGTCTAAGCTCCTGCTGACCCCCCAAAAGATTCATTTAGCTCAAGTGCTCTGTGAGAGAAAATGGCATGGCATAGCTTGCCTTCTCCCTCTCAAGTGTATCACATTTATACCATCCTCAGGCTACAAGGGACCAAAAGCTAGTATCACAAGTCTATGTTTGATCTCTGCGTTGTAGGTCAGATCCATTTCTGTGTTTCCTCAGTCCCCTTGACAGAAGGGGCTTAGGAAGTAATTTAAATACAAGTAAAAATAATATTGTCTGAAGATCGTGCTGCCTTCCAACATCTTACACGCTGGGTAAGGCACATTATAGTAAGGTATTCATCCATTCACCACCAATTTATACTTATTAGCATGCAACTCAGGGGCTCAGGTCAGCTTGTCTGCTGGAAAACTGCCCCAGAGACAGAGCTACAGTACCTGCCTGACATACTGAGGAACAGAAACACCTATTTATGGGCTACAATTTCAGATCTTGACCTTCACTTAGATCTTCTCTAGCGTTAAATTAAGTAGGATTAACACAGCAGTGCATTTATGTGATTACCTGCTCAGTCCATGGGTTTTTGTTGGTGGTGGTGGTTTTATTTTTCCCCGTAGCCTTCCATCACAGCTACAAACACATTGTATGGGTTAAGAATAAGTATGTAGCAGTCACTAGAGATTAGTTAGCACTGTCTTTATCCCTAATGTTTGATTGACTCACTCTGTTTTCTGATCAGCATTGCAATTTGTTTGGACTGGAATCCACTGTAAATATCAGTTATATAACCAATCATCATTCCGTCACTTCTATTATTATTACTCTTAAAGTGAGATCTCTGTTTACTGCTGCTGCTGAACATTATGCTTAGAAAACTAGAAAGATCCCATAGGCTGGGGCTTAACAGATTTGCTGTTGACATGAATCAAGAGACGGTCCCAGCGTGCATAAGACTGAACTTAGACCACCTAGAAGAATAGAAATTCTCCTATAAAAAAACCCCTGCTGTGATGAGAAGAAAGACCCCGAGTCTATCCATCCTTCAGATTAAGAGGTAGGCTGGTAAGTTTCCTCTAAGCACACAGGGCTTGTCTACACTACAGAGAAGAGCAAACCTCCAGAGATAAATCTTCTAGTGTTTGATTTAGCAGGTCTAGGGTAGACCCCCAAATCAAACGCTGAGGGCAGCCATCACTGGAATTGTGTACTCCTCATTCTGAGAGGAGTAAGAGAAGTCAATGGGAGCATGTGCTCCTGTCAGCCTCCCACAGTATAGAACATAAGAACATATATTTAAAAAGGGCTCTAGAGGCGATCCGGGCAATTACAGACCGGTAAGTCTAACTTCAGTACCTGGCAAATTAGTCGAAACAATAGTAAAGAATAAAATTGTGAAGCATGTAGAAGAACATAATTTGTTGGACAAAAGTCAACATGGTTTCTGTAAAGGGAAATCCTGTTTTACTAATCTATTAGAGTTCTTTGAAGGGGTTAACAAACATGCGGACAAGGGGGATCCAGTAGATATAATATACTTAGATTTTCAGAAAGCCTTTGACAAGGTCCCTCACCAAAGGCTCTTGTGTAAATTACATGGCCATGGGATAAGAGGAAGGTCCTTTCTTGGATTGAGAACTGGTTAAAAGACAGGAAACAAAAGGGAATAAATGGTAAATTTTCAGAATGGAGAGGGGTAACTAGTGGTGTCCCCCAAGGGTCAGTCCTAGGACCAATCCTGTTCAACTTATTCATAAATGATCTGGATAAAGGGGTAAGCAGTGAGGTGGTAAAGTTTGTGGATGATACCAAACTGTTTAGGATAGTCAAGACAGAAGCAGACTGTGAGGGACTCCAAGAAGATCTCACCAAACTGAGTGATTGGGCAACAAAATGGCAAATGAAATTTAATGTGGATAAGTGTAAAGTAATGCACATTGGGAAAAATAACCCCAACTATAATGCATAGTATGATGGGGGCTAATTTGGCTACGACAAATCAGGAACGAGATCTTGGAGTTATCGTGGACAGTTCTCTGAAAACTTCCACACAGTGTGCAGCGGCAGTCAAAAAGGCAAATAGGATGCTAGGAATTATTAAGAAAGGGATAGAAAATAAGAGACAGAATATCTTACTGCCCCTGTATAAAACTATGGTATGCCCACATCTTGAATACTGTGTACAGATGTGGTCTCCTCACCTCAAAAAAGATATTTTGGCCTTGGAAAGGGTTCAGAAAAGGGCAACTAAAATGATTAGGGGTTTGGAACGGGTCCCATATGAGGAGAGGTTAAGCGACTGGGACTTTTCAGTTTAGAAAAGAGGAGACTGAGGGGATATGATAGAGGTGTATAAAATCATGAGTGGTGTGAGAGGGATAAAGAAAAGTTATTTATTAGTTCCTAAATAGAAGAACTAGAGGACACCAAATGAAATTAATGGGTAGCAGGTTTAAAACTAATAAAAGAAAGTTCTTCTTCACACAGCGTGTAGTCAACCTGTGGAACTCCTTGCCAGAGGAGGCTGTGAAGTCTTGGACTATAATAGAGTTTAAAGAGAAGCTAGATAATTTCATGGAGGTTAGGTCCATAAAAGGCTATTAGCCAGGGGATAAAATGGTGTCCTTGGCCTCTGTTTGTCAGAGGCTGGAGAGGGATGGCAGGAGACAAATTGCTTGATCATTGTCTTCGGTCCACCCTCTCTGGGGCACCTGGTGCTGGCCACTGTCGGCAGACAGGCTACTGGGCTAGATGGACCTTTGGTCTGACCCAGTACGGCCGTTCTTATGTTCTTATGTTCAGAAGGGAAATAAAGGAGGCATCATGGAACTTGCAAACCACTTGAAGGTTGCCCATTCCCATATTTTAGACATCATAGTTATACAGCTATGTAAGCCACCTGGCTTAGTCCTGAGCCCAAGACCTGTTCTCAGGCCTGTAAATGAATGCCCAGTGGTCCTCTTTAAACCTCAGGCCCCTAGTATAGGGCGGGGCAATCAACCAACACAGTCTCAGTCCTTAGGTGTGTCCAGGCCCTAGTGCAGGGCAGGCAGGCAACCACAGTTAGCACCTAGGGTAAGCCCAGTTCTTGATGCAGGGCAGGGCTGGCACACAAACACAGTTCCACAGTTTTAAGTGAGCTTTGGCCCTGGAGCAGGGCAAAGCAGACAAACAGAAACTTGCAGTTCAGGTAGGCTCAGGCCCTGGCGCAGGGCAGACAAACAAATAGCAGTCCACAGTTCAAGTGAACCCAGGCTTTGGTGCAGGTCAGGGTAGAGAGACAGCAATTCACAGGTAAGTAGGCCCAGGCCCTGGTGTAGAGCAGGGCAGGCAAACACACACAAATCACTGGCAAGAGAGGGAGAGAACGCCATCCAGTATGTGGGGCGGCAGGTGGGACGCGGGCCCTCCCTACTCCACTGTATCCTGGCCCAAGGCCGTAGCAGTGGCAGTGCTGGCTGGCACTAGGGTCAGCAGGGATCTGGTTCGCAACACAGTGCAGTACAATGAAGTCAGCCTGACATTGGCTTTCCCTGGGCCACTTCCAAACTCCCCCCTTGTGTATACCTGGCTCCACGGTTACTGCGGAGTCTCAGGGTCATCGGAGTCTGAAACCCCCAGGGTTAAAAAGGTCTCCTCTTCGGCATAGGGGCCCAGTGGTCCAGGCTAGTCCTCAGCAAGGTCGTCAGCAGCTTCCCTGTTCAGGAGCTTAGGGCAGGCCTCTGCTTCCTCCAGTGGCTGGGGCTTTATTGAGCTCTTTTATCCCCCCTTCCCCCCCCCCCCCACACCCAGCTTCCGGGGTGTTTAAGGGGCAGGAAAAGGCTCGTCCCTCCCAGGTTTGGAGAGAGTTTTTTTCCCCCTCTGGCTCAGTGAGCGGCCACCCATGCTCACTACAAGCTACTATAAAGCTTATCAACAATATCTAGTTTATCTGTGTAATGCAAGTATTTAAATTTGGCCTAAGACTCAAATAAACAGTTTATTAATGTCAATAGGTAAAGTAACCAGCTACATCTACACTACATGCTTCTTGTGCAAGAAGCCTTTTGCACAAGAGTTTTTGCACAAAAACTTCTGCGCAAGAGCATGTCTACACTTCAAAGCGCATCGTAAAAGTGATGCGCTTTTGTGCAAGAAGCGTCCATGTGCATGGACACTGTTCTTTTTCCCATACGGATTTCTTGCACAAGAAACCCCTCTGGAGTATCCACACTTGCCTTTTTGCACAAGAACTCTTGTGCAAAAGGGAATTATGCCTCATAAAAGGAGGTTTACCTACTCTGGAAAAAGCCCTCTCTTCTGCCATTTTACTCTTGATTTCCTTGCACAAAAGCACATTTGAAGTGTGGACGCTCCATGGGTTTTTGTGCAAAACCAGCTGTTTTTGTGCAAAAACCTTGCAGTGTAGACGTAGCCACCATGTTTCCCTATGCTGAATATGGGACAGCTGGTAAAATTACTCCTATTCAGGTAAGTTCAACTTCCATCAATCAGAACTATTCAGTCCAAATGTTCAAATTAACATGAAGTTGATTGAGCCCCCATTAAATAAAGAAATACTGTCTAATACTTTCTTATCTTTAAAGTTTTAGGTTTCACATGGGGAAGGTGACACACACATACACTCCCAGACTGACTGACTGACCCTCCCTGACCAGTGCTCTCCACCCTCTATACCTGGCTGGGCCCTCAGGATGGACCCACTTCTCCTCTTATTGGGCACTGCATCTTCCCAAGGCAATAGATGGGGGCGCTTGCAGGGTCACATGTCCTCCCCTCCTCTCCCCTCCCCCCGGTTTGTGCCAGGGTTCACACCAGATTGTGGCCAGCAGCAGCCTTTCACTGTGCTCACTCTTCACCCCCAACCATCCATATGGCTGGAAGCAGCTTGTAACTTCCTGTCCTTAGTGTCAAAAAGCAGCTAACACCTCCAGGCTGCGGCTGCACTGGCCTAATCTAAATGCCTATTGTCTACAGTGCGAGCTGGAAAGGGTTAAGTCCTAAGTATGCATTGTGCAACAGGGCAGGGAACCTGGCAGCAGGGTTTTCAGTGAACCCAGCCAGAGAGGTGGTTCAACAGGGGAGGTTGCCTATGGGATGGAGCTCTCTGGGGCAGGACCTGGGGTGGAAGGTTAGTGAAAAGGGTGCTGAGTACCTGTGTGGAGGGCTGCTGTAGAGCCTGAAGGTTTGGGATACAAACAAGTTGGAAATCATTTTCCCCTTCCCGCTCCAGAGCTAAGCTGATAAGCAAAGAGGAGTTCCAGTACCAGCGCTGTGTGGGGCTTTGGCACATGCAGGGCTTGGCTCCTGCTGGTCAGCACCCCGGGCCAGAGCAGAAGATCTTGGGCTTTCTTGGGGTGCTGGCCCATCCAGAGGCAGAAGAGGAAGGAAGGAGCCTGCTGGTGAGCTGAGCACTGTAATCAGAGGATGGTTCTCACATAGTGCACCCTGACAGTGGGGATATGGAGGAGAAATGGGACTGAGGGGAGTGAAGGGTCAAAGCAGGGACAGGACAATGAGAGGCAGAAAATGTAAAAGACCAATGGGTGGGCAGCACAGGTGACATGGAACCAGCCACAGCCTGAAACGTGTCTGCACTCATCAGCCACCAAAGCTCATAGTGTGAGACAGCACTGGCCAGAAAAGAGCTGGAGGGCTGAAGAGGTGGGGCCCTGCTAGGGCTGTGCTGACAGACCAGCAGGATAACGGCCCAGCCCTTTGTACTGCATCTTTGCCCTGCCCACAAGCTTTGCACACTTACCACATCATCAACTGGGACTCCCCCCTCCCACTCACCACTGGTACTGGGGGTGGAGAGAGAAAATATCAGACAAATTGCCCATTTTTCAGAAAAAGTCAGGACACGTGTAGGAGAGATTAATTACTGGACTGTCCCTTTAAAAACAGGACATCTGGTCACCTTATCAGTTGGAGCTTCATGCATGCTGCAGGTGTTCATATATGATGTCTATGTATTAGGACTTACCTTCTAGAGCAGTTGAATGAATATTTCTAATTATAAACTTCTGCACAATTTTTTTATTGGCCTCCGAGTTTTGAGTCAATGCATTTTGCTAACAAAGACAGTAAATGAGTCTTTGCTTGTACAGTGACTAAACTTACTGCAAATCTAACTTTTGGAGCATCTGTTCATATCAATTCTTCATTTAAGACCCCACTGGGGGCTTAATCAACCCATTCTGCAAACACAAACATTAGGAGAATCGCAATATTCCATCTCCTATGAGGATTATATGATTTCATCATTATCCCACTGCTGGTGATATATTCCTGAGCTGTGTTTCTCTCCAGTAATGCCCTTGTAGATCTCATTTACACATTTTTATTACATCAAGAGAAATTAGCTATTCATGCTTCTGACTTCATTTTTTTTTTCTTTTCCTACATAGTAAAAATATAGCCTTGTCAGACTCATAACTATGGGACAACTAATATTAATCTATGAACCATTAGAAGACAACTGATGCATTTATATTGGCAGACATTTCACAGTATGCCCATCAATTCTGCTTAAGAAATTACAATAATATATAATGAACTTTTCCCAGCCCTATAAGAGTAAGAAAGTGTCATGAATACAGACAAGAAAATCTAAACCATATAAAAACTGACTGAGCTGGAATAAAGACTTGGAGTCTCTCACTGATGAACTTTAATGAATGGTTATCTAAATAAAGTGCAATAGAGATTGTTGGTGGAACATTTGTTCTGAGAGAGATGCTGGTAATTAAGGCAAAGACTTGTATGTGGGCTTGATTAAAAGCAACTGAATAGGTTGTTACAGGACCGGGATTTAAGTGTTATGCATATCTAATGTCTGCAAATCATACTGAAAGATTTTGTCTTTATGTCAGATGCAAACTATTCGATAGAGCTTGTATTTTGCATATGTGCAAGAATCTACTGCAAACAGTCTATGGACAAATAATATTTTAGCAAAAAAATGTGATTAAAACGTTTCAAGAAAATCAAAAGCAACTTGTGAACAATTTGCAAACAGAAAACAATGATAAATTAAAAATTGATTTGCTCTGAATTTTTCACTCAGTTCTAACTTCTGTCTGGAGAGGATTTGAAAAAGTGAAATCATGGGAAAACTTTCAATAGGCCGTGAGGCCTGCCAGATGAAGGGGTTGAACTTACAAAGACTTGAGCATATGAGTGACTCTGTGCATGTTGTGTGGTTCGATTGTTTTAGATACTAGAAGAGCCAGTAAACACCTCAGAGAAACTCTTTTTAACTTTATTATGCACAGAATAGTAAAGTAAAGCAATGCAAAGTTACACAGATCTATTTCAATGAATGGGATATATAGCACAAACAATATAAAACCTACACCTAGGACAATGCATAAGATATTCAATTTTAAGAATATGGATATACATATACTTATTTCTATAAATCACACGCAGTTCCACCACTAAGACCCTTACGATTGTCAGACAGGAGGTCGCGGCCTCTTTGTTTCCCCATGTGTAGAGCCATACACAATGCAATGGTTGGTAGGAACAGGCACAGCTTCTAGTTGCAGCGAGTAAGGTAGTGGGGACACCTTACCCAATCCCTCCCACTGATTATCTTTTCTACACCTATATTTATACTCGACTTGGTCACTCTAGTAATATCTACCAATTAATTACATATTGCATAAAATAACTATTATGCCCATATTTGGGATGCATCCTGCTATTCAGGCTGTACTATACTTGATTGACAGTTCTATGGCTATATGTGTGATTTTTGCTTATCGGAAATATTATGTACCAGTACCAGATTTTTCCCAATGTTCTTGGCATGGTTCCACTATACTATACTCCCTACACACAATTATTTAAAGCACTCCTGACTCTCAAAGCTCCCCCACCTCAGCCTGGCCTGCGTGCGTATGTGCACCAGACTTGAGTCAGGTCTGGGTTTGCTTTGTTAGAAATCCGCTCTTTGGGCAAGACAGCCATTGTTAGTCCAGTCAAGGCTGGGCCGGACAATGCAGACATTATTTTTCTGGTCAAGATGGGGTTGTTCAGGCTCCCCTACTGTGCACATAAAACCCACTGAGAACAGTACGATTATTCAAGTACTTAAGTCTTTGCAGTATAGGAACCCATGTTTTGCACCCAACACTCTTTTCTGCAACCACAACTTATCATGATGACCAATGTTTCCTCACTGTTTCCTTCAACTGCCCTGTCACTCTCCCTATATCCATCTACTGACTCTTGTCTTACATGTGGACTGTAAGATTTATGGGTCAGGGACTGTCTTTCTTTTCCCTGATTCATAGGAAGTATTAAATTATAGTAAATTATATTATTTATTATTATTATTATTATCACTATTATTATTTTATTGTACATTATATTATTATTATTATTGCAGGTACCATTATAGACCAGAGTTCATTAAAAAAAACACCTAAAAAACTAAAGCCAGAATAGGTTTTTCTAGCCAAATTATCTGGGAAGTATATTTAATTATAACAGTGGTACAAAAATAGTAATATTAGTGACAGTAGCACTGTTGGAGAAATGGAAATTGCTACAAAACAAAGCAAAAACCAAAAAAAAAAAACCCCCAAAAAAACCCACCACTCCTCCTCAAACTTCAGGCTTTTTTCTTCCATTTTTCATCCAAGTTTCAAGCGCTTAGGAACCAACTCTGATAAATAATTTAGCAGTTTGTTTTCTCTTTTGGATTATGTTCTTATCCAATCTTTTGCTACATGCCATTTTAAAATGAAAGCCAAAGTTAGTCCTAAGGACATGGTTCTGTTGCTTTTCCATTGCTGTTTAGATCACATATGCACTAAGATGGTGTCTAGACTACAAAGAAAAGTTGGAAAAAGATACCCAAATTGAGAACCTCTGGTATCCCGGAAAAGTGCTGCCGTCTAGACGTAGTCCTAGTCATTGTTTCTCAAAGTGGTCTGCGGACCCAGTCTGAGAAAGCTGCTACCAGGCCGCTCTGGTTTATTTACTTATTGGCTCCCGCAGCCACAGAGCCTCGTGACTCCCATTGGCTGTGGTTCACTATTTGCAGGCAAGGGGAACCATGGAAGTGGTGTGACCCGGACCGCTGCTTCCCGCAGCTCCCCTTGGCTGTAAACCGTGAACCAGAACCAATGGGAACTGCAAGCCTCCCTGGCTGCTGAGCTAGTAAGTAAACAAACCAGAGCAGTCCATTAACAGCTCTCTCAGAGCGGCTCTGCAGCCCACTTTGAGAAACACTCTACTAAGAAAAAACATCTGAAAAATATCTTTTAGATAAATCAAAGTATGTTTTCAAATCACCAGTCCTGTACTACAAATATCAAAGACGCTTCGCTTTTCATATTACATTTCAAAATACAAAATCATCTTCTATTGTTCTAATCATTTAATTCCATTACGACCTAAAATTTCCTCATTTTCACTTTGTCTTATGATAGAACCTCAGAATTACAAACACCTCAAAAGTGGAGATTGTTTGTAACTCTGAAATGTTAGTAATTGAACAAAGCTTTATGGTTGTTCTTTCTAAAGTTTACAATTGAACATTGACTTAATAGAGTTTTGACACTTACCTATGCAAAATAAATATGCTGCTTTAAACTTAACTTAAATGAAATTAGCACAGAAACAGTGTTCTTACTTTGTCAAATCTTCTTTAAATTTTTCCTGACTGCATACTTTCCGTTCCAGTTTAGTTGTGTGGCTGACTGATGGTAATTCTGATATGCATGATTCTAAGGGTGCATCTACACTGCACCCTTACCTTGAAATAAGCTATGCAATTTGCGCTATGCAAATGGTGTAGCTTATTTCAAGGTAATTTCGAAATAAAGCACTATTCCAACAAATCCCTTAACCCTCGTGGGACGAGGGTTACAGGAACGCTGGAATAGTGCACCCGTTATTTCAAAATATATTTCCAAATAACGGGCGTGTTTAAAGACACGGAATTGTTATTTTGGGATACTTCGGGTATCCCGAAATAGCTCTGCTGTCTAGATGTAGCCTAAGACTGTGTCTACACTGGTGTGATCTTGCGCCAAAGCGGCCGCTCTTGTGCAAAAACTTGCTGCCTGTCTACACTGGCCGCGTGTTCTTGCGCAAGTAAACTGACGTTCTACTGTATGAAATCAGGGCTTCTTGCGTAAGAACTATGATGCTCCCGCACAGGAATAAGCCCTTTTGCACAACTGTTCTTGCGCAAGAGGCCAGTGTAGACAGGCAACATGAATTTCTTGCGCAAGAAAGTCCTATGGTTAAAATGGCCATCAGAGCTTTCTTGCGCAAGAGAGTGTCTACACTGGCATGGATGCTCTTGCGCAAAAGCACATCTCTTGTGCAAAAGCACATGCCAGTGTAGATGCTCTCTTCTGGAAGAGTTTTTGCACAAGAACTCTTCCGCAAAAGAGTTCTTGCGCAAGAAGCTGCCAGTGTAGACGTAGCCTAAAGTTCTACTGCAGTTTCAAATCATTTTTACTGTTTAAAAAAATCAAAAGAAAAGTCTGATTTCAGACTTTCACTGCCTGTTTAAAGATCATCTGTTGCCTTGTGAAAAACTTTGAGAACCATTCTATATAGAGTTTTGCCTACATATCATATTTTCTATCTGTCTCTTTCCCAGGTGTCATTTGCATGAAAGCAGGATATTTATTGCTTCACAGTTTGCTCCTGCCACTTGGAATGAAAAATAAGTCATAATTCCCAGTTTGTGCTATCACACTTCATGGAGATGATTATGATGTCATAAACAGAGTTAGGACTTCAAAAGAGGGGCAAGCAGCAAGAATAGCTTAGACCAATCACTGGAGTCCCACTTTGAATGCAGGTACCTATACTATTAAGACTATGAAAGGGAAGAAACTGCCTTATATATAATCAGATTTTGGATCAAAATTCATATAAGCATAAGTACAAAACAAATATACTAAATCTAGTAATTAAACTCTGCAGAATCTGCTATACTCTCTTGGAATGCAATGCCCAAATTCTGACTAGCTGATGAGCATTTGTAAATATAGAATTGTAGGCACTGCATAATTTGCAACAAGTAGTGGAAAAAGAAAGGGAAGAAGGCTAAATGGGTACGGTGAACAACAAAACCTAAAACAAACTAACGGCATAGGAACACCATTAATTCCTATTTAAATCAAGGTCACACTGTGGTTACATTGCAATTATATTGTAATTACCATGGATATTTGCTCTTCAAAATGTAATTAACAAGGATTTTTTATAAGCAGAAGATTAACTGCATAACTGAGTTGCATATTCCCCCACTTATATTCTTCTAATATATCTATTGTTAGAATATGGACATAGAAACTGATGAAAATGATTTCCATTGATGATAATTGAAATTTGAGAAAGCAAAAATAAGAAAAATTCTGCATGAAAACTGATTTAGAGTTTGATATAAGGAGATTTACTTCGTATATTTTGACGTGATGTTGATCATTTAGCTGTTATAAAACTTTATCTTGTTAATCTCATTGTCTACTGTCATTAAATAATTAATGACTGAGCCATTCTTTCCCACATGCGTGAACATTTAAATCAATATAAATGGAAAAAAATCTTAAAATCCATAATTTCTGCAAGTGCAAAAATTCTTAAAAAGAGAACATTGATATGAGCCATCAAAGTTATACAAAAATAAATGTATACTAAGGCTTAACAAAATTCTATACATGAGTGGATAGAAGAGACCTACTTACCATGTCTCTACAGATTTATGCAAAAATATTTCATCTAAGCTCACCCAGAATACACATAGGAATGCACCTATTTTTTGGATAATTCATACTTTTCTCTATTGAAAAAGCAGAATTTGGCCCACAGGACATACCAGAAGAATGACCTTGTCAAAGATGTCCTTGAGGCATCAGTGGCTTTTTGATTCACTAGTTTGTTGACCTGCAGTTTGGTCAGTTTCTTATATCATTAGATTAGTCATGGGTCGATGGGGAGTTGTTTGTATGTAAAGCATTATAATTACCAGTTGTGCAATATCTGAGATTGGTATTTTTTAAATATTTGATGAAGTCTGTTAGAAGTATTAGGAAATTCAAGTTAATAATAAATTAAAAACTGTAAAGTCAGTATTTTTCCTCCCTCTTGAATGAATAATGTTGTACAATTAGCCCATTTTATAAATGCTAACTGCTAAATAGACAGTCCTTTCTCTAATAAGGAATTTTGTCATGCAACTTAGTTTTGTTCTGAGGTCATTGCAAAGTTATAGAATGTGTGAACTTGAAGAGAATGAACAGAGGACTGTTCAGATATCTATATACATTAAGCCTTTACTTGTTACCATGACATCAAGACTTCTAGATATATTTTTCAATATATACTGTATCTTGACTTTCAAGTTTCTCATGTGCTGGATCCATTAACTACTAAAATATTGCATTAATTTCATATTAATCATAGTTACTGAATTATTTTCAATATCAGCACAATGTAGTATTTCAGTATTCCAGCACTGAAGCCCATCTTTATAGTTATTGTGATTCAAACACACACATACACACACACACACACACACAAGCAGCACTCATTTAGATTAATCAAAAACTAAAACAACAAGGAATCTGGTGGCACCTTAAAGGCTAACAAGTTTATTAGAATATTAGAGCATAAGCTTGCATGAGCAACAACTCACTTCCTCAGATGTGAAAGAAAGAAAGAAAGAAAGAAAGAAAGAAAGAAAGAAAGGATGACAGTGTTTTAGCTGAAACAGACTAACACAGCTACCTCTTTAAAAACTGAAATATGAGCTTAGACTCATTAGCATTGTGAGGAATTTCTAGCAAGTGTGATAGTCCTCCCACTGGATGATTATTTTGATTTTCTGCTGTAATAGCAGAACATTAAAAATATGCATTAGCACTAAGAATTCAGTACAAAACGCTAACCTTTCTCCTGACTTTTTCTTTTGGGGAGCAGAAAATAGGAAATAGTTTCCTAATCATTTCTGTTTGAGACTGTTTGTTTCAACTAGTTGCCAAATGGGCTTTTTTTCCAGGACTTTTTTCTATCTTAGAAGTTTGTGTAGTCTGTATGGAGGTTCACCCTTTTATACAATATACTGTACAGGTATCTCAGGAGGTGGAACTGGCAAACTTTCCCCTCAAGTGAACTGCCATTATGGATACCAGATTTTTCCCCACTGAAATGAAATGCCTCCATTACAATATATTTCTAGGCTAAATCAGGTCAGGTGATTTAAGTTTTCCTTTTCTGATTTTAACAGTCTTATTGTGCCAAGCATACTATTCAGTCTTTCCAAGCCCAATATTCTCCTCCTTACCCTAGCATCTATCTGCCAAAAAAAGTAATGAAATATGCCCTCAATTAGGACTATTACAACAATGACTGAGGCCAATAGTTCTACCATGTATTATTACATAATTAAACATTGCTAGTCTTTCTTCTAACTCCCATTACAACAAATCTGAGATTCCAAATGCGACAATCACTCACTGTATATATACTACATATGGTTTATAATATATAGTATACACATTTCAAAAAGGGCCCAGCACTTATTTAACATATAACATAGAATATTTGTGGAGCTTGAGGAGATGGAAGTTACAAATTTACCTGTTTCCTTGCATAGCAGAGTGAACCACAGAAAAATATTTCAAGGAATGTATAGAGTAGAAATGAATCACTCTGTTGCCATTTGCTTCTGTTTGCTGGCTTTTGACTGAAAAACATCGAAGAATTCAACGTACAAAGGTGTTATTACAATCTCATATTTCCCAGCCACTGTTCTGGAAGAATGGTCTTTTTTAGCTGTTAAAACACAGCCTCGTTGTCCTAAAGATGGTAAAATATGCACAACTAAGTCATGTGTGAATATATGAATGATTATTTTAAATTTAATTTAGCCCTTAAAGATGCCACATTGATGCCTCTGAAAACTGAATTCCTCATGTCAGCATAATAATTTTCTTGAAACCTGACTTGAACAATCTAAAGCTGATACTTCCCTTCCTTTATGAGTTCATTTCCCTCCTACATCCATTCCACAAAAGCATCAATAATAGGCCATTTCCACTTCAAATTTTGCAGACACTCTGTGATTTGGATTTTTTTGGCCCACTCTTCATATTTTGTATTTTGATAGAGGTTGGCGAATTCACCAGTAGTTGGGAAACTATTTCAGTGGTTATTCTCACTGTTAAAAATGTGAGCTTTATTTCCAATCTGAATTTGTCTAGCTTCAACTGCTAGCCATTGGATAGGGTTATACCTTTCTCTACTGGATTGAATTAAACATTTCCCCACTATAGAGGTACTTACAGAATGTAATCAAACACCTCTTAACCGTTTCTTCATAAAGCTAAGTAGATTAAGCTCTTTAAGTCGATCACTATACAAAATTGTTGTCTAATGCTTTCAGCTTTCTCATGACTCTTCATGGAACCCTCTCCCATTTATCAATATCCCTCTTGAATCCTTTGGGCACTAGAATTGGACAGTATTCCACCAGGGGGCATTCCAATGCCAAATACAGAAGTAAAATAACCTCTCTAGTCCTAATCAGAAAATCCTTTATACTGGGACCAGCTGACAAAAAAAGGGTGTGATATGTCATTTTCTTTTCCATCGTGACCCCCCATCATTGTTTCCCCTTCACATTTTTTTGTATGGAAGAGGATGCTCTGACTTTTCAACCTACATGAAATAATCTTTATTTTGCCAGGATTTGACTAAACAATATTAGAAAAAACATCAACAGATTTACGCCATTTTAAATACATTTTTTATACTTGAAGGGATGACTTTAAGACACTCTTGCATGGTTAAGACAGATTTTCTTATGACTCGCTCCAGCTTTCATCTATATTTTTGACTGTTCATTATTCCCAAGGAGAAAGGAAATAAAAATAAAATGATGTGTATATAGAACAAACCTGGCAGCATTTTTCACGCCGCATACATGGCAAAAGAGCACACAGCTGAGAGAATATAAAACTTCCCCATTAAATCAAAAGGCTTACTATTCAAAACCAACAATGCAGATTCAGCAGCAGAGACCCTGAGAGAATCTATATAAAATTCAAATGGACAGAAGTACAGCTTGAATAATCATGTTCCCTGCAGAGTACCCTACCAAACCAAGAAAGAGGAGCGTTAGTCTTACTTTTAGATGTTTAGACAGCAGAGATACTGCATTACCTTTAGATTTCCACACAGGGCCAGGGATGAGGCCAATTGGCCCTGGTCTACACAAGGGAGTTATTTTGAAATAACAAGCAGAGTGTCCACACTACCAAGCCCATTATTTTGCAATAAAGGGCTGGTTATTTTGAAATAATAACTCCTGCTTTCCTTAGGGAATAAACTTATTTTTAAAAAGTTATTTCAGGTGTTAATATTTCAAAATAAGTTATTTTGAAATAACTTTCTAGTGTAGACATGCCCTGTGCATAAGTTTGCAAGAAGATGTCAATACTTCACTTGTCCTGCGAGTAGAGGGACTTAGCATCCGGTGCTGCCCCAAACCTGCTGTGGTTAGAAATTTAAGATATGGCAAATCTCAGTCTCCATTTGGAGATACAAAGGGCTACTGCCCTGGCTCACTATTGGACTTCCAGTGGGGGGTCTTTAATACGGTAAAGAAAATCTCAGGATAAGTGGCACAATCTGAACCTACATTATTAGAGCACAACTACCACCTTCATTTTTGAGGTTTGAAAATTGCTTTTATTGAAAGTATGAAATCCAATTAGCTTTTGACTAGTACTGAAAGAATCATCAATTCAAGGTACGGAGCAAAATAATGAGCACTAGAATATTGATGGCACCACAATTAAAGCGGGACAGGGGTTGGCTGGGCTTCCTGAAGGAGAATGGCTCTGTTTTACAGTGTGGGAGGAGGAGCTGAGGTCAGAGACTGCTGCAAAGAGGTGGATGGTGGGCAGCTTTGCAGCACAGACTCACCTCCCAGGAATGTGAGCTCTGAAGGACATAAAGGTGCAAGCCCTAGGTGGGGGAAGGCTTTGTTCCACATAGCAAGCAAAAGCAGCACCCACCCTCCCTTCTCTAGTGGAGGCAAAAATCAGGCTGGGTTAGGACTTGCTGTGGGCATTATGCTAGTTGCTCCTTTTTAAGGTGGGCTGGGAAGGAGCTCTTCCCACACTACCCAAACGGATTTAGAGGAGTGAGTTTTTTCATCTTCCCCACAGCGAGTGTCAGGGAGAACTTTTTTGGGTAAGAAGAAAAGGTGGTAGGCTACACGTCACAACATAAGTTTGAGAGGATGTCCAGTGCAGGTTCTCCATAGGGAAGGCATGCAGGGACCAGATAAATGGTCTGGTAAAGGACTTAAAAGGAGGCACTGGATAAAAGAACAGAATGGGGTGTGGGGTTTGGGGATTCCTATGATTGGTACAACAGGGAGCCAACCCACTCAGCACTGTTCTCATAGCTCATCTTAATGCTCCTACAAGGATGGTGAGTGGTAAGGTCCAAGCCATGCGTTGACTAGGGGACCTAGATGCAAATAGGGATGGGAGGCTGGTGGAAGCCTCAGATTGTGGTTTGAATGAGCATTGATTTGCCTGCACTGTATATTGCAACTGCTGGGTAGTCCCAGACATCTATATAAAAAAGTTGGTTAAAATCCATATGAAATCCATTAAAATCCATCTCCTGTCCTTTTGGTATACCCAAACAATGTAGAGTTACACAACTCTTTTGTATCACATTTTGTATCACATTTGCTATTAGCTTTGAAGGGTCATAAACTTCTAGAGTTTAAGCTCAGAACAGGCCACTAAAATTACAACAAAGTAATATAGTGCACAAGGCTACGTCTACACTGCAGAGCTATTTTGGGATACTAAAAGTATCCCAAAATAGCTATTCTGTATCTTTAAAGCAGCCCATTATTTTGAAATAGATTTCAAAATACTGGGCACTCTATTCCGGTGTCCCTTTAACCCTCATTCCTCAAGTCTTAAGGGACGTTTCAGAATAGCGCTTTATTTCAAAATAAGTGTGGTTCAGTCAGCACCAAATTTCAAAATAATCTATTTTGAAATTATCTCAAAATAAGCTACACAATTTGCATAGTGCAAATTGTGTAGCTTATTTCAAGGTAAGGATGCAGTAGAGATGCACCCAAGAGATTCGGCTATTATGCATGCGAACCAAATTATACTGTTTATACCTCACTCACATAGGTATAATTTGGGTAATTTATTAATCTGTGTATCCCTTTCCTTTGGTGTATCTCAAGCGTTCTTCCTTCTCTTTCTTTGTTGCTCGCTGTCACTCTGACGGGGGGACCTGGCCCCCGCACTCCCGACTGCTCACCGGTGGCCTCCCGCCGCCCAGGCGCCGACACTGCCAGCGCACTGAGTGGCGAACGCAGCTACGACTGCACATGTGCAGAGGAGCCAGGGCCGGAATCGACGGGCTTTAGGACCCTGGGGAGGCTGGCCGGCTCCGACGCCGAGACGCGGCGTGACACCGACCGGGGCATACAAGAGGGAGGCAGGGGGAAAGGAAAATGGGGGGGGGAGAGCGGGAGCTGGCTGTGCTCTCAACCCCCACAGGCGGCGAGTGAGCTCAAGACGCCGAAGGAGCGCCCGCCGCCGCAGCCAACCGAACAGCCAGGAGCCCAAGGGGGGGAGCCGCCTGGCAGTGGACTAACGGGGACCCAGCCGGACGGATGGCCAGAGAACCGGGCAGGCACCGGGCAACTGACAGAGCCAGAACCAGGCCAGGTGACGGCAGTGAAATTGACAAGGAGGACTGAGAGGCGAAAGACCTGGAAGGATGCAAGGCAGGAGGGGCAACAGAGTGGGGAGCCCGCTTGCCGTGCAACCTCACACCCCCTCCGCTACACTGGTGGAGAATGTGGGTACTTAGGTTAAAAAAAAAAACAACAAAAAAAAAAACCCACGCGCCTAGAGTAGGGGTAAAAATGGAGAAACTGCTGGAATGGCTGGCAGAGAGCCAGCAACAGCAGCAGCAACAGCAGAGCCAGCTGCTTCAGCAGCTGACCAACCAACTGAGGGAACAGCAGCAATTAGTTCAGGAGCGAATGGAGCAACAGTAGGGGCATCACGAACAGTGGGTCAAACGGGGGCAGTAGGGGCCGAGTCCCGCCGGGACCCCGGGGGAGGGCCTTGGGGGAGGGTTGGCCTTGGCATTGCCTTTAAGGCTAGTGAAAATGACTGCGGGGGATGACCCCGAAGCATTTTTGATAATGTTTGAAAGAGTAGCGACAGCTGCCCGATGGCCAGAAGAGCATTGGGCGACCTTGTTGCCCCCCTCCCTAATGGGCCCGGCCCAGTGGGCCTATAGAGGACTGTCTGCCCAAGATGCCATGCACTACCACAAGGTCAAAGAGGCCATTTTATATCAAGCCGGCATTACCCCAGAAACCCACAGACAGAAGTTTCGGTCGGAGAAGTACTGGCTGGGAGAGCGGCCACGGGCGGTAGTACAGAGGCTGAGGGAGGCCGCCACCTGGTGGCTGGAACCGGAGAGAAAGACAGCCACGCAAATTGTGGACATGATTGTTTTAGATCAATTTTTACAGATCCTACCGCTGGACAGCCGGATGTGGGTGCGCCGACACCAACCAACAATGCTAGGGGAGGCCACCTCGATCCTAGAGAATTATATGGCGGCTGAAGGAGAAGAGGACAGGGTTAGAAGCCCCAAGAGCGCTCCAGGGACTAAGTCGGTCAACAGGAGGGCCAGGCCCACAAGAGGACGAGGGATCTGGGCTACCCCGCCAATCCCATGGAGACGATGGGGGGAGGGGTCTCGACAAGGCCCCACGACAGACCTGGGGGAAAGTACCCCAAGGCAGAAGGAAGGGTCGCCACCCCACCCCTCCAAACCCAAGAAGCGGGGTGCCTGCTTTGAATGCGGACAAGAAGGCCATTTCTGGCGAGATTGTCCCTTCATGGACTGCTCGTATGGGCGGGTGATGGCAGTGGCCCGGCGAGCCCGAGGAAGAGACTCCTCCAAAATCACAGTCCAGGTAAGCCTGGTGGGGAAAATGGTATAGGCCCTGGTAGACTCCGGATGTAATTAGACGGTGGTCTGGGAGGAGTTAGTCCCAGAGGGAGATACCGGGGGACAGCCCATAGCCATGCAGTGTATACATGGGGACATGCGACACTACCCCACGCAGTGGGTGCACATAAAGGATGGGATGTGGCATGAGAAATGCTGGGTGGTGGTGGCCCCAAAGCTAGCGTATCCAGTGATTCTGGGACGAGATTGGCTGGGCTTTCGACGTCTGGTCGAGGAGTGGGGCAGAACTGCAGAGAAGATGACCGAGGGGCGACCCATGCCATGACAGACGGGGCCAGAACCTGCGGAGGCCCAAGCCACTGAGGTCAACCCTAGCAGGTCACAGATGGAGGAAGTGGGAGAAGAGGCGGATTTCCTCAGGGAGCAGAGGGAAGACCCATCCCTAAAGCACACTCGGGAGCAAGCCAGCGAGAATACGGGCGAGGAGACGACGAGGCATGAGGGACCCTGGTTCGAGGTAAGAGCTGATCGGCTATATCGGGTCATCACCCGACCAGGGGAGATGGGGGAGACACGGCAATTATTGGTACCCGCTCGATTTCAGTGGTGGGTACTGGATCTCGCCCATGCCAACCCCTGGGCCAGACATTTGGGGTCGGACAAAGAATCTTACAACGATTCTATTGGCCCGGGATATACAAAGAGGTAAAAGACTTCTGTGAAGCCTGCCCAGAGTGCCAGCAAGCAGGGGGAAAGAACGTGCCCAAGGCACCCCTAGTCCCCCTCCCGGTGGTAGATATACCCTTTAGGAGGATAGCCATGGACCTGGTAGGCCCACTGGAGAGATCACGGAGGGGAAACCAATTTATCTTAGTCCTTATAGACTATGCCACCCGCTACCCAGAGGCCGTACCCCTCTGGAGCACTAAGGCCCCCACCCTTGCCGCCGAGTTGGTAAAGGTGTTCGCAAGGGTAGGGATACCACAGGAAATATTGACTGACCAAGGGAAGAATGTCTCAGGGCACGTGATGGCAGAACTGTGCAGACTGCTAAAGGTAAAAGCACTCTGTACCTCAGTTTACCACCTGCAAACCGATGGACTGGTGGAGCGCTTTAACAGAACGCTAAAGACAATGTTGAGGAAATTCGTGGGGTTGGATCCCAGGGACTGGGACCTTTTCCTGCCTGCTCTCCTATTCGCGGTAAGGGAGGTGCCCCAAGCCTCTACGGGCGTCTCCCCTTTTGAATTGTTGTATGGGAGACAACCCCGAGGGATTTTAGACCTCCTAAAAGAAAATTGGGAGGAGCAGGACTCACAGGTGAAGGGCACGATACCCTATATATTAGACCTCAGGAAAAGGTTGAAAGTCACCAGGGAACTAGCCAAGGACAATTTGATACGGGCCCAAGGAAAACAGGCCCAATACTATAACCGGGGGACACAACCCTGAACCTTTGCACCAGGAGATAGGGTGTTACTACTTTTGCCCTCTTCGGAGTCAAAGCTGATGGCTAAATGGCAGGGTCCCTACGAGGTCCTCTGGCAAGTGGGACCCATGGACTACGAAATTAAGTTAACAGATAGACGAAAGAGCACCCAGATCTATCATATAAATCTTTTAAAAAGATGGAAGGTACGAGAAGGCATGATAGTCACAATGCAGCCGTCAGAGCCTGAGTTAGGGCCCTGGGAAGGGGACATGACTAACCCGGCAGGGGAGGCCTCTCTCAGAGACGCACGCTGACAGCAGCCCAGAAGGAGGAAGTGAAGGCCCTTCTCCAGGAGTTTGCAGCTGTCCTGTCGACCCAACCGGGAAGGATTACCCTGACCAGCCACCACATCAGGACCACCCCGAGGCAAAAGATACGCGAACCCCTCCGGCCCCTGCCCAGGAAAATGTGGGAGCCTGCTAGGGAAGAAATCCACAAAATGCTGCAGATGGGGGTGATCCGGGAGGCCAAGAGTGGGTGGAGAAGCCCAATAGTTCTAGTCCCCAAACCCGATGGCTCCTTGCGCTTCTGCATAGACTTTTGTAAGGTCAACACCGTCTCAAAATTTGACGCATACCCAATGCCCCGCATGGAAAAACTTCTGGAAAGACTACGGAAGGCACAGTTCTTATCTACAATCGATCTTACAAAGGGCTACTGGAAAATCCCTCTCACACCCGCCTCCCAAGAGAAAACAACCTTTGCCACCCCCTTCAGGCTATATCACTTTCTAACGATGCCATTCGGGTTAAATGGGGCTGCGGCGACATTCCAGCAGCTAATGGACAAAATCTTGAGTGACCACCAGATGTATGCCACGGCATACATCGACGATATTATCATTTACAGTACATCCTGGGAAGATCACCTGCGGCATATTCGGGCCATACTGAAAACCCTTGAGAGAGCCCAGTTGAAGGCGAACCCGAGCAAATGCGCCTTCGGAAGGTCAGAAGTTACCTATCTGGGGTATGTCCTCAGGAGAGGGCAGCTGAGGCCGCAGGTTAACAAAGTGGAGGCTGTGCAAAATTACTGGACCCCCGAGCACTAAAAAGCAGGTACGACAGTTCCTGGGCTTGGCCGGCTACTATCGGCGGTTTATACCACACTTCGCCATGCTGGTGGCCCCGTTGACGGAACTGACGAAAAGTGGGCACCCCCAGAGGGTACGATGGATAGAACAGTGTGAGGGGGCATTCCGGCAGCTGAAACAACACCTCACGAGCGCACCCGTTACTGATGCAACCAGATTTCTTGAAGACATTCATAGTGCAAACGAATGCCTCAAATGTAGGAATAGGGGCGGTATTATCCCAAGAACAAGAAGGCAAAGAGCACCCCATCCTGTATATAAGCCGTAAACTGCTGCCACGAGAGCAGTCATACTCTACAATAGAGAAAGAAGCATTAGCGATTAAATGGGCGGTCGAAGCCCTCCGCTACTACCTGCTGGGTAACCCATTTCTGCTCATGACGGACCACGCACCACTGAAATGGATGCACAACATGCGGGAAGCTAACCCCCGTATAATGAAGTGGTACCTATTTCTGCAGCATTATAAGTTTAAAATAGTACATCAGGCAGGACAGGCTCATGTGAACGCGGACTTCCTGTCCCAGTGTGCTGAACAGATAGAGGGAGTAGAGGATAGGGCGATACAAAGGGGGGAGGTGTGTGATGGGGGACCCGGCCCCTGCACTCCCGACCGCTCGCCGGCAGTCTCCCGCCTCCCAGGCGCTGACACTGCCGGCGCGCCGAGCGGCAAACGTGGCTACGACCATGCATGTGCAGAGGGGTCAGGACGGAATCGGCGGGCTTTAGAACCCTGGGGAGGCCGGCCGATCCAACACCGAGATGCGGCGTGACACCGGCCGGGGCATACAAGAGGGAGGCAGGGGGAAAGGAAAATGGGGGGGGAGAGCGGGAGCTGGCTGTGCTCTCAACCCCCATAGGCGGCGAGTGAGCTCAAGACGCCGAGGGAGTGCCAGCCGCCGCAGCCAACTGACCAGCTGGAAGCCCGAGGGGGGAGCCGCCCGGCAGCGGACCAACGGGGACCCAGCCGGACGAACGGCCAGAGAACCGGGCAGGCACCGGGCAACTGACAGAGCTGGCACTAGGCCAGGTGACGGCAGCGAAATTTACAAGGAGGACTGAGAGGCGAAAGACCCGAAAGGACGCAAGGCGGGAGGAGCAACGGGGTGGGGATCCCGCTTGCCGTACAACCTCACACCCCCTCCGCTACAGTCACCAATATTTGGAGTGGCTTCTCCCCACTCCTGGCTTGGGTTTGCTTCTAGTTTATTTTTCTTGGGCCTAATGCTTCCACTTTTCCTGAAGAATATGGTAGGCTGAGGTGCTATGTACAAAGAAAGTGTTGTGGTGCAGTGGTGACAGTCATCTTAAATAAAAGTCACTTTATTTTATTCTAAATTTTTGGGTGAGGCAGGATTGTCACCAGATCTCTATCAAGCTTGGTAATGCACGCTTTAATTCATTGGTAAAGAGTTATCCTTTAGTTGAAAAGAGGAGTAGAGAGTGTAAAACAAGCAAAAGTGAACTAACATTTTGTACACCTTAACATATTTTTAATAAGGTTTGCTCCTAAATCCATGAAATTTTTAAGCAGATTTACTACACAATATGTACATGTATCTAATTTAAAAATTTTTTTAGCATAATCAGTTAGGGATTATCTGATACAAGTTTAGCCTTCTTTTCCTCCTGCTATTTCTGTGAACAATGTTATTAAAAGAAAATCAAATTAAGGCTGAGAAATAAATGCAGAATGTAACAGAGCATAAAAGAGACAAAGTGCTGAGTATATAGCTGCAGGAAAAAGCCACAAAATATGGAAAGAAAGAGTATCTCGTATTTCAAAACAGATTTATCATTTATTCTTCCTTTTATTTATTTTTTATGAGAGATCAGGCTTAAAACCAGAAGATAAAAAGCAAATGTCTGCCTTCCATTTTCAGATATGATCAGAGTATCTCAACCTCCCTCAGTCTCTAAACAATTGAATTACTTTCCTTAGGGATGTTTCTTCACAGAAGACACTTAAAGAGAGAGGGGGAAAAAGAATAACTAAACAATCATTTTTAATTTCACTGAGAATATTTTATGTTTCCCCCCTTATGTAAATTGGCTGTCAAAATAGTCATAGCACACTTTGCAAAGTATATTCAACTATTAGATCTTGATATTTTTAACCAGACACCACAATAAAAGGAACAGTTTAAAAAAAAATCCATGGCTGCTTGTAACCCTCCCCAGTGATCAATGCTGTCCTGTTGGTAAAAACAAAACCACAGTTGTAATCTCAGTGATATCACACACATGCAAATTACTCAGTTATAAAAGCTACATTTCTATAGTGCCTTGCACGTGTCTTCTGTGCTGGTTCAGGGAATTAACAAAAAATCAAAATGTCTCCACACACATGATGGATGTAATACTGTATATATATATATATATATAGGGAGGCTTTGCAAGGAAGGAGGAAAAGAAGGTCAGCCCCCCAGATCAGTAAAACCTGAAGTTGAGCAGTGGGCCAACTACACGGATTTCTAACGCATAGAAGAATATTCAAAGTGTGAGAATTCCTTAGGGCTACAGTTTATTGACACAGTCCTTCTCAAGGATTCTGCTCCCTTTATTTTTAAGAGTTCGGTCCCTTTCTAAAGATCCTTTTCACCACCCTAGAAATACAGTCATAGTCACAATGGTCTGAAGATGACATTTACCAGTGTGTGCAGGCAATCCTGCAAAATAGCTTACACTAAGTTATGGAACAGTATTTCCCATTACTCAAGTAAGAATAGTCAGCAGTCTAGGACTAACACCTCTACACTTGCAAAAATAGGGCTGTTAGATACTACATTTACATAAATGGTTGGGACCTCAGGTTTATGACTCATGGGCTACAGTGGCTAAAGTGACAAAGTGTTGAATTTCTTTTTATGCTTAATGTCACAGTGCATCACTCAGAGAGTGGGCAAAAGCCTTCTCTAAATAAACTTGCAGCTGTATTTACTTGTCAAGTGATAGAAAAACATGCACCCAGCACATTTGAAAATAAAATTGTATGTAAATTTTAGTGCTCAAAAAGGCACTAGATGATAGCATGCAAGAATGAACAAGTATAATACAGATAGTAAAATGCAAGTGTTCTTATTCTGCCATAAGAATATACCTAATCCCTGAGCTATTGGGAACATCTTTAGGAGGTTCATTTCCCTTGACTGTTTAAAATCTGGGCTTTCTACTTTAAGCAATGGTAATGAGAGCTGCAGTGGTATTTTTGGTGCTAAGACTGAATTGACACTACCAGCCATGTTGACTCAAATCAGGAAGACAAAAAATTCACATCCAGTCCAGATGTCAACATTAGACATTTCAGCAAGGGTATGTCTATACTGCATCCCTCTGTCAGCAGAGAGATGCAGATTAGACAGGTCAACATTGCAAATGAGGCAGGGATTTAAATATCCCGTGCCTAATTTGTATAAAAATGGCCGCCGCGTTTTGCCGACTCAGCACTTTGTCGGCAAAAAGCAGCAGTCTAGAGGGGATCTGTCGAGAAAGAAAGCCTTTTTCGACAAATCCTATGCCTCCTGCAAGGAGGTTTACAGAATCTGTCGAAAAGGCTTTCTTTTTGACAGATCCTCTAGATTGCTGCTTTTTGCCGACAAAGTGCTGAGTCGGCAAAACGCTGTGATATTTTTATGCAAATTAGGCGCGGGATATTTAAATCCCTGCCTCATTTGCAATGTCGACCTGCCTAATCTTCATCCCTCTGCTGACAGAGGGATGCAGTATAGACATACCCCTAGAGAGGGTCAAAATTGAGAAAAAACTATTTTGTGCAGAAATGTAATGTGGTTTTAAAAGTGACCTATTTCATGAAAACTCATTTCATGAGTTTTAAAAGCGACCTATTTCCCCTTTTTGCTTCACCCCCTTTTTGGCTAAGTTTTCCCACAATATTTTAAAATCAAAATATTATTTGCACATGAAGAGTAAGTTTAGTTCGAACCAAGGGGTTTGGTTCGAACTAACGTGTCCAGGAGCGCACTTTCTGGATCGAATCAGCTTGCGAGTGGAGAAATGCGCTGGCGTGATCATGCTAATGAAGTGCGAGATATTTAAATCCCCGCTTCATTAGCAATTTCAGTTGCCTACATTTGCATCCCTAGCTCAAACTAGGGAGCAAGTGTAGACGTACCCAAAGTGTGGTCTGCAGACCACTAGTGGGCAACAACCATCTTGCAGGTGGGCTGCAGCTTGTGGTTTGGCCTCTCCCTCCCGCTCACACTGATGCTCCAGTCCCACACCTCCCCTGTGGGGAGCACCAGTGCTGGCTTATCGCTACAGGGGGGATCCCCAAGCCTCGCTGGCCACATCTGGCTTGTGGGGACAAGAAGCATCTCCATGTGCTGCTGCTACCCCTCTCCCCTTTCTGGAGGAATGGCAGTGCAGGGAACCTAGAGAATTCCAGTCAATGGGAGGAGTGGTAAGCACCCCCATCCCTCTTATGCCCAGATCTCTATTCCCATCCTCCTTACACACATACACACACACACTCCCAGCCTGCTCCTGCATCCTCCCTCCTGCTCAAACCTCACACCCCCACCTGCACCAATTTTGTTGGCTGGCTGGTAGTCCACGGAAAGGCTAGCATTAAGCTGGGTGGACTGCAGGTCAAAACATTTAAGAACCACTGCTTTAGAAGTATACTGTATGTGGAAGTTTGCAGCACCTGCAGAAAAATTCCTAAAAACAGAAGTCTTGCAGCTAACATATAATTCAACTTTTTCCCATCTTGTGGAGTATTAACATGGAAAAGGTGGGCTTTTTTATTGACCTCAAAGAGGAAAAGGAATCTAGAAAGTCAATCACAGTAGAAGGCTACTGAAGAACAGGCAGTTCCAGTTTGTGTAGTTATTAAGAAAACTACCTTTTTCCTCCTTTCCCCTCCTTGCTTCAAGCAATGGTTCAGCACAATTTAACAGTTTCCAATTCAGTGAGTGATAAAGTTCAAGATTCTTTATTTTTTGGGGCAAGAAGGGCAAACTCCAAAACAGAAATACTCCTGCCTTCAATAGATCATGATATTTGTCTGGTACGTGAGCTCATATTCTGTGTTGGTTTAAATTTAAAAAGAATCACCAGGACACAGAGCAATTTCAAAATAAGGCAGCCCCGGGCATAATCATAAAATGTATAATGCAGCTATTAGAAATGATAAAGTTGTGTCACAGCAAAATATGTCTCATCGCAAAGCATGGGGCTAGATGAGCTGCACCAATCTCAGGACCTGCTGGTAGGGAGGACAGATAATGCTAAGCCACCTTTCTATCACATGGTCCTTAGCCTGAAAGGAGACTAAACCAGCCCCCAGTGTAACTTCAAACCACCTAAGGGACATGCTCAATATGCTGCTATAGTTTTCCCCTGGTAACCCCAAGGGGAGCTCATTGTGCACAAGCTTTGTGCCTTCCTGTCCCCATTCCACCTAGGAACATTATGTAACACCCAACGAGTGTGCATGAGAAGGATGGGGCTATGCCAACTCTCCACCACCTTGAGATTCCTCCTCCATCTTGGGAATCCAAAGGCAGCCCTGTGAATGTTTGTTTCTATCACCTTTTGGGTCCATGATTTGATTACTAGCCCATGGCTCAAAGACATTTTTCTTTATTTCATGTTCTATTTATAATACCAGTTAATTCTAACTGATAAAGAAGAGTATCCCACTCTTCAAGATAGCATATTTTCCTTGAAAGCTGCATTTTCATGTGGATTAAACATGCCCAATAAAATATCCAGTAAGACGACAAAGAGAAATACCTCCTCTGGCCTCTGGGTGAACAAGTGCCCAGAATTAAATTACCTCAGGCAGGATATAAGGAACCCAACTGAGCTTGACATCAGTGGACTTTGGGTCATGCCCATGTAGTATACTAAGTATTCTATTCATGTAAATACAATTATACTAACTGGATTAGTTTATGATTTTGCCATAACTGACCATTAGTCTCTTCTCAGTTTTCTGCTGCTTATTGTCACTGCTATCTCTTTCAGACTTACCTACAATCTATTTGAAAGGGTTTGTTTTATAAAGAACTCCTAAAAACAGCAAGAGCTAGAGCCACCAAATTGTGAATACAGCTTCCTCTTACAACTTCAAGTAACATAATGGTTTGGTTGTGCCAGGACAATGGGATGTGCATGGAATGGGATTGTTTCTTATAAAACCAAAAAGAGCACAGACAGAATATTCAGAGTAGTTACAGACCTCACCACTGACATAACTGAGTAAATGTTGAAAGAGACTGAACAAAAATGAGCCAGAAAAATAGGATTCCTTCTCAATAACCTTAAAGAAAAGAGATAAAACAGAAATTTGAAGTAGTGCTCTGTTTCAGCACAGTGAAATCAATGCTTACAATTTGAAAACTAGAATAAAATGTTGTTGGAAACCAACTTGGCTACAGCCTTTTTTTTGTTAACACATAGTAAATGATAAGAGTTTAAAGGGAAGAAGGAAAAAAAATACATTTGATGGAAATCCTATTATTAAATGGGAAAATTTTGACAATCCGTTTTTAAGAAATCTTAAATAAAAATTAACTTCATCAAAATAATATGGTATTTTTGTAAAATACAATCATTTTTTAAAAAGCATGCACATTTTCTTTTTATTTTCCTCCCAAATAAATTGAGTTAAGGACCCGAGCAACACCGGATAAATCTCCGAGTACATTATAAAATGTGAGGCTGATATACCATCCTAATATGTGGTATAGAAGGCAACAGTGCTTGCACTGTGGTGTTTTCTCTTCTCACTTCTAAAAAATAAAGAGCCTCATCAAACTCTTTTGCTCCCTGGAATTGGAAACTGTTACATGGTGCTGAGTCATTGCTTAAAGCAACAGATAAAAGGGAGGCCAGGGCCAGTGGTGGGGGAAGTGAGACTGCACAAACTAGCAGTGCCAAGTTTTACAGCTGCTTTAAGCTGGTGCCATCTATCAAGAGTTTTTCTACCTGATAAGATCATTTTGTTAAAAAAAGAAAATTTCCTGTCTTAACCATAAAATATTTAAAAAGTTGTGTGGTATTTTAATTGGCATTATATCTGAACTGTCATTTCATGAAATAGCTGTATTTAACATTGTTTTAAAATGGTGTTAACGTGTGTGTGTGTGCACGTGTGTGTAAGGGGAGTAATGACAGAGGTCAAAGCTGTATGTGGACCATGTCCTTCAACTAATTAAAGTAGTTACTTAAAGAATGATAAGAGAAGAGAAAATGTTATAAATATTTTCATAAAATTTTCATAAAATTTCATATTTTCATAAAATTTTCATCATATTTTCATAAAATTTTCTCTATTATTATGAGTGTTTTCTCTCTTTTCAAGATATCTGGACACTTTTTAGATACTTTTCATTTATACATAACCTTTTATTAGAAGTACCAGTTGCAAAACATTTACAAAGGAGATAGTTATGATACACATGCCACAGATGAGGAAATTTAGGCACAGAGGAGTTAAGAAACTTACTCAAGCTACATAGTGAGCCTTGACTAGAATCAAGCTGGCACTCAGGACCAGATTTCCTTTTCTTTCTTGCCTTTATTTGGACTCCCAGTCCTTCCATTCCAACTCTTTAAAAGCCAGCTGTCCTTGCAGCAGCAGCTAGTGGCCCTATGTTTACTTTTAACTCATATTTATTACAAAAGTGATGGCCCTGATTCTGCACATCTGCAGTTAAGGTCAATGGGATTCTGTGTGAGTGTAAGAGTCTGCTCATAGGGTCCTGACTGAAGGATGAAAACCTACATTGGAAAATAAACAAACTGGTACAGTATGAAGTTCTGTCTCTGACACCTACCCTCTTCCCTTGGCACCCCAATATGAGCCATAACTCCAAACCGTATATCCAGCTATTTTTTAGAACATTAGCATGAGACCCAACTTGCTTTCCACTCAGGCTGGGACACTCCTTCCCCTTTGCTTTGAAATGATGTGTACAACCAGTGCTTTTTTTGTGACGGTACACATTTCGGCCCCTGGCACAGCTTTTTTTTTTTTTTTTTTACTCAACAACTTTCCCCCCGGAGTACCAGCACCTTTTTTCTTACAAAAAAAGCACTGTGTACAACTATTCTTTGATACTAGTGTGGACAACTTGGGTCTATGTACATTTACATTTTTGATTCTCCATAATACCAGCAGTAGAATATTTTTTGGGGGAAGGGGTTGTTTACTATTTTCACTTTTGCTTCCTCCCCCATTTGGATTCGGCAACATTGTTTAGTCTTGTTTATGTTTTTGTTGGGTAAGTTTAGAAGTTTTGTTATCTCACTAAATAATAGTTTGGGCTTTAGGAGACTACAGAACCTTGTGAGGTTTTCCTGGACTGTGTGGTTTAAGCTTGTTATTTGTATTTTTACTGGAGAGGTTAGGTATGACCTATTCTATTCATACAAAAGGCAAGTTTACATTGCATACAATATTATTGTTCTAAAACAAGATTAGGGTTCATTCTCAGGAAGGCAAAAGGGCCAAATCGGGTCACCTTTGGGCTTTAGTTTTTTCAACCCTTTTGTTTCTTGGTCTCTTTTTTTTTCTAGAATTTTTAAGGACAAGGTTGAAAGGTAATTGCAGTACTAAAGATTATTCATGAGTTTGCAGTGGACTGAATCACATCTATACAGGATCCATTGAAAGAAAGCAATGAATTCAAATCAAACCTGTCTCCAGAACAAGATATCCTAGTATTACAGACATTTTCCTTTTTCTTGTGCCTTGCCTAGCTGTGTAACTATGAGTCCTCTGGCAATACTTGGAAATCTGTTTATAGATTATACAGCATAACTGAAGGGGAGTCTTTCTGATCCCTTAAGGTCATGTGATGGGAAAGGTGGTATTTGACACAATAGCCATTTTGCAAGATCAGGAAGAAAGGAAGTAGACTTGGAACTACTAGGAGGAGAGCATGCTAAAGATTCTAAAGCAGTGGTTCCCATACTTTCCGGCATCATGCCCCATTTTTGATTTTTGAGAAAATCTCACGTTCTGCCCCCCCCCCCCCCAAAAAAACCCTTGTTGAGCAGAGCAAAAAAAAAAAAAAAAAAAGAAAAGAAACTGACCAGGGCAGCAAAACTTGATGGGGCAGGGAGCTGGGTCGCCTTGCGCCCCCCTGGAATTCCTTCACGCCTCCCCGGGGGGCAAGCCTCCCAGTTTGGGAACCCATGTTCTGAAGTAACCTCTGCAGCGTAGCAAGAAGAGAGAGTCAGAAGAGAAAACTGTAAAATCTTTCTGGAAATTGTTTTTGTGTGGCTTGAACACAGATTGTGAATGTTGTGAATACATGATCTCATTCTCACCTTTATTTTCCCTCCATTCTTCTTTCTGTCATTTGTATCTGACTTCTACACTCTTACGCTAAATTGTAAACTTCTGGACAAACACAGTATCTTATTTTGAACACCACAGTAAGGTCCCTAGTACTTTTTGATGCATGTAGGCATTATCAAGTATAACATTAAAATGGTAATGAGTTACATATTATAGATTTATTTCATGTATAAGTTTGAATCTGTAGAAATTCCAAAGTATATTCAGCACTCCAGCAGTAGATTATTTTTGTGTAACTAGAGAAGGATTCAGATACTGGGTTACTACGTATTTACATTCAAATGCTTCATAGTGGAGCATGGCCTTTCTGCAGGACTACACCCCAAACAAAATGTTATTATCTGCATATGCTTTACACTAAATGATATCTGAAACTTGTAGAAACAACAATTAGAATTAAATATCTGCCTGGGCATAAGATCCTTATCGAATATCATGCAGCATCTAGATTGTGATCATTTGCCAGTGACTATGGAAGGCCAGATGGTCCCAGCAACGTGAGATAAAAATATGCAATAACTTCTGACATGCAAGATGGATTCAGTGAATCGAGGAACAGGGTCCATTCCAAAGACAGTAATGAAAAGAGAGCAGATTGGGTTTTTTTAATAAATCTTAATTCAACAGAAAAATTAAAGATCTCTTGAAAAAATTGTCAATGCTGTAAAAATATGCACTTTTAAGCAAAATGTTTTCCCAAAAATTTTCATCAAACTTTATATATAAAATATTATAAAATGGTTATTGAACTTTTGCTGAGTCTAATTGATACTCAAGTAAACAATCAGAGGACACACCTACTACCCTGAGTCCAGTCAAAGGTAACTGACAGCTAAAATTTCCAAAAGTGCTCACAAACCATCTATTTTCCAAAATTATTTGGAAATTAACTGAAAAAAAATCAAGACAGTCATATACACTGATCATTCGGCAAATGGGAAAATGAAGCAAAATCCATTAAATAAATAATTTTGTAAATTATTCATTTAACTCTATTTCTACTTCATTGCTGACTCAGATTAATAACCTCTATGACAATTTTAGCCTCTTATGAATATTCATTCTATGCTAGTTCATTGTAAATCTTTAGTTGAAGAAACAGCATATTAGTTAATGGTGAAATATTTATTGCAAGCCAGGTATATCACAGAATATGTACTGGGGTGGCTTGGTCACTTGAAAGCATCACATTCATATGCAAAGTTATGATGCATTATGAAAAAGTTCTCTCCACTGAAAATGTAGAGCAATAGAAATTTGTTAAAACAGTGAAATCCTCTAGAAAACATAAGTCATGTGTGGAGCATGGCCTATGGAGATGTGTGCAAATCTCCATAGAGCTCATCACACATTTGATGCTTTATAAGTTGTAAATAATAGATGCCTGTAAAAAGACCAAAAATCCATGTTTTGTTTGGTTTATTTTGTCCATTTTCACTTTCAGTGAGGAACTGCTTGCCAGAGAAAATGGCTCTGTGCTTAGCACAATGAAAATGTGGGAATCACTGAGCAGGGTGAGCACTGAACATCACAAAATAGCTTTTAAACGCTATAGTGCATTTTATAGTCTTGCAAGATGAATTTATTTATATGCTCAGCAACTGTAGATTACAAGGAGAAAGTCTGGGGAAGGTAGAAACACTAAGTTGCTCAAGAGAAAATTAAAAAGACGTGACAAAAAATGACACTCAGTGCCTAAATTGATATAGGAATGCAAGAACCACCAAACCAGCGATCAGTGTTTCACTAATAGCTCATGACAGTAGCCAGCAGTAGATATTTCGGTGGAAGATTTAAGGAATCCTGCAACAGAGCATTATGGAAAAGCCTGCCCATATGGGAAGTTTATAAGGGATATAAACTAACACCTGAGAAATGGTAGGAATAAATTAAGTTTAAATTATTTAATCAGACCAGCTTTACTCAATTAGGAGAGGATGAGGCAAGCCAGTTCTAAAGTAGACCCAATTCAACAACATGCCTTCAGGCACTCTCTTTAAGTACTTCTGTCTCTCTATTTTTCAGTTCAGCCACTGTAGTCTTAGGGTTATGAGTGCTCCAAAGGACAAGACTTATAACATCCCCACCACTGTAAGATTTTCCAGTGCTTGTTGTAAGGCCATCATTGTCAGTGAAAAATATAATAAGTTCCTAGGCTCCTTTGAATATGGCTGGAATTTTCAAAGGAACACTTAATACATTTTAAGCTGGATCTTTCAACACACGCATAAAATGGGCAGACTGACTATCAGACTCATTTGTGCTCAGAGCTGTACTGTACAACAGAAGCATTTTGTTTCACTTTAATTAATCTTTGGGGTTAGTAGCTTTCACAAGCTGGAGTACTCTTATCGATTCTATGGTCAGAACAGAATATGGGCAATTGTGATGCTTTCACCTGGTGATACACGTGTATCAAGTCATACATGGGGCCAAAGCATGTGCTGACTTGCACCTCAGACTTTCATAGAATCAGAGCACCTGAAGAAACCACCTACATTTATGGCAGGACCGCACATCATCTAGGCCATCCCTGATTGGGTTTGGTTTCACCTGCTCTTAAAAATCTCCAGTGATGGAGACTGCTTCATTGTATCAAAATGATCCAACTCTCAGGTTTACAGGCTGCCTTTCACGTGGCATACTTGCTGACAAAGTGACAAGGGTTTCCATGAGCAAATTCTAGGCCAACAATGATGCCTCATCTAATTGATTGTATCTGTCAATAATGAAGTAAATATGCTATTGGCAAAGGCAGCTACAACACAACTGCCTAGTGTGACGGGCTAAACCGTTCACCACTGGTCTGGCATCTACTCCTGGCTGCTTTGGATTTTGCCTCATTAGATCAATGCCCATTCTGGCAGTTGCACACCATCACTCCACCTATTTCTCTCTGCTCTTCAGCCCCTCTCTCACTCCAGTAACTGCAGAATCCCCTCCATGACACACTCTGGCCAGGACACTTAGCATTTTCCCCCTTCCGACATGTAACGAAGTCTGTCCTTCAGCAGATCAAGGAATTCTTCCCATTCACAGCCTCAGGTGCCATTCCTTCAGTGGCTGGGGGGTGGCCCAACCTCTATTCCAGGTTCTAGTCACAGGACCCTTAATCCAAAAGTTCTGAACTTTATTCCCTCAGCCCTCACTGCTCCTTCCCTTAACTGCTTCCTACTCTGCTGCTCCCTATCCTTTTCTCTGAGTACCCCAGCTCCAACTTCCAACTCTCTTCTCCCAGGAAGTGCCTGCAGCTGTTCCTAGGATCCCCACACCTTCGAGCCCAGCTGATCCTGCTTGTAATCAATTTCCTGCCCCCTTGCTGTTCTGCTAGGTGTGGCCTTTGAAGTTAATAGACTTACCCGCCCACCTTGTCCAGTTCTAGTCCTGGGTGGTGTGGACACCCCATCATGGCTAGATATGTGTATTGTAAATAGTCTGGGGAAAAATGGGTGTTTTGGGAAGGTGGGAAAATGACCTGAGACAGCTCTGTGCAGCTGGAAGAAGCAATAAATTGCAAATAAGCTCGAAGAGCTGAACGTTGTACAAGACTGGAACCAACAGAGAACTTAACATAGGTGAGATGCTTAATATTGATGTCACATAATGCTGTAAATTGAACTCTGCTCACTCTCACCCTGTGGCCTTGCTTACACTAAGTAATCGTCCCTCATTGCTACCACAAAGTATATATCCCAGGTGGTCAGAGGGCTGACACAGACACCCTGATATTTCAGTCACCACATCATCCAGACATTCTTTGAGCTTGCATGACATGGTGGCTAGAATGGAAGTGGGTGGGCTACCTTAACATTCCTTCCCCCTGCTAGCACTGCTGAAAGAGCATTTGCAGGAAATGCTTAGGAGACAGGTTTACAAATGAGAGTGTCCAGTCTAAATTTCTACATCACTAAGGAGCAGCTTCTCAGTTCATGTTTATTAGATAGCATCTGATATTCCCCACTGACTTCCTTCCCTCATGGGAGTTAATATCATTCAGCAGATGTTCATGTAGTTCTTCTGAGAAAATTACTCTGGTCTCTCTCTTATATGGACACATTCATATGATGAATTAAATTTTGATACACAGTAGTCAGCCATGTTTTTATAGCCCGGAGCTGCAGTCTAGCTGAGGCTGCAACATGGGGTGAAGAATCAGATTATCCCTCATGTGGACATAATGATGTAAATATAATGCAGCCTACAGCCAAAAGCATAGAAATCAAGTTTTGATTAAACACAACCATTCCTTTTGATGTAAATTGCCCTACATAAGAACGGTCAGAATGGGTCAGAGAAATGGTCCATCTAGCCCAATATTCTGCCTTCTGGCAGTGACCAGTGCCTGATAGTTCAGAGGGAATGATCATAAAAGGGAAATTTACTGAGGGAGCTCTCCCCTGTCATCCATGTCCACCCTCTGGCATGGTGTTGGCATGCTAATAGCCATTGATGGTCTTGTCCTCCATGAATGTATCTAATTCAGTTCTGAACCAGGTATATTTTTGGCCTTCACAAAATCCTTTGGCAATGAGTTCCATAGGGTCGCTGTCTTTTGTGTGAAAAAGAACTTCCTCGTATTTTCTTGAAACCTGCTCCCTATTGATTTAATTGGGTGACAAAAGGTATACATAACACTTCCTAATTCATGTTCTCCACACCATTCATGATTTTGTAGACCTTTAAAATAGTCCCCTCTTAGTCATCTCTGCGCTAAGCTAACCTGTCCCCCTCTTTTCACTCTCTCCTACTTTAGAAGTATTTCCATAAGTCTAACCAATTTTGTTGCCCTCTTTTGTACTTTTTTCTAATTCTAGTGAATTTTTACTTCAGAAGGGTGTCCAGATCTGTATGCAGTATTCAATACATAGGGATACCATGGACTTATATAGAGGCATAATGATATTTTTGTCTTGTTTTCTCTCTCTTTTCTAATGGCTCCTCACAGTGCTACCTTGTTTGACTGCCACTGCACACTGAGTAGATGTTTTCAGAGAACTATCCATTAGAACTCCAGTATCTCATTGTTGAGTGGGAACTGCTAGCTTAAACTGCTCTCAGAGAGCAGTTTAAATATGTCAAGGGGGAAAAGGAAATGTAACTTGGGTAAATCAGTTACTTAATGTTTATGGTTGGCTTGTGAACATAAATACTTCAGGGCAGAACTCTCATTATGTATGCATTATGGACCCAATGTACCAAAAAATTGTGACCTTAACTGTGATGTATTAATATAAATAAAAGGATTAAAATAGAGTAGTAACAGAACAGTCTATTTAACAATTGAGTGAAAACAAGATTTATAATGCATGACAACAGTGTCCAGGTATGACATGAGAGACTGTTCTGGTAATTAATGTATAGATGTGTGATATGTGATATATTTATTTTACTGAGGCATTAAAATACCTCAACAGTTGACTATACAACATATTATAATATTTGTGATACTCTAATTAAAGCATAGAACAAACTGCTGTTATTCAGACTAATGATGCTAAAATGTCTTTTTGGAATTCTAAATAAACTTTGCAATTCAATCAATGTTTTGAATTCATTAATGTTGAAAGGCCTAATTGCATATTTTTGTGATTTTACTGCCAGTAAATATTAGGAAAGCATTGAATATTTTATTAGCATCAACTTATAAGACAATTACCTAACACCATACATTACACATCTCTTTTGAGAACTTGGTGAAATTCCGCATCCAACTCTGAGGTTACACAGACTTTCATCCCAAGTTCTCAAATTTCATCTGAAAAAATAACTTTTTGCTTTATTCTTTCCTGTTATGTTTTAATATTTCTTTTTGAAATAAACCTAACTATTGTTGTGCAGAATAACATCATTGCCAAATCATGACAGAACACAGATGGGAAATAGCCAGTACAGTGAAGTATCTGTATTGAAGTATATAGCTCAATTATAGTGCACACAATATGGATGAAATAGGCTTGTGCCACTTTGGAGTTTGTTTTGTGCAAATAGTGTAGCATATGGAATGAGAGCCAATAACTTTTACCAAGCCAGTGAACTTTAAGTGAATATAGCAGAATACTATAAGGGTGCGTCTAGACTACATTCCTCTTTCAAAAGAGGAATGTAAATTAAAGAAATCGAAAATGCAATTGAAGCGTAGATTTATAAATCTCATGCTTCATTTGTATAATTGCGTCTGATCACTTTTTCGAAAAAAAAAAAAGCAGTCTAGACACAGTTCTTTAGAAAAAAACACAACCCTTTTTCGAAAGAACCCTGTCAACCTCATTTTTTCAGGAATAAGGGTTCTTTTGAAAAAGGGGTTTGTTTGTTTTTCGAAAGAACCGCATCTAGACTGCTTTAAAAAAAAAAATTCAGAAAAGCGATCAGGCGCGATTATGCAAATAAAGCGCGAGATTTGTAAATCTGAGCTTCATTTGCTTTTCAATTTCCTTCATTTACATTCCTCTTTCGAAAGAGGAATGTAGTCTAGATGCATGCTAAATGTCTAATCAGAGCACTCACTGAATCCAGATTGTAAAGTTTACTCTGGATCAAACATGGAAAATGAATACTCTGAAGAGATAAAGGCCTAATTAAAGGATATCCCACTGTTAATACTTGCAGTGAATGGATTGCGTTTAAACCCTGGGATTACATTGCAGTGTGGACATACATTATGAGGTACAGCTATAATGCAATAACATTCATGTCCACTGATTTGGGCTTATAGTGTTGGGGCTATAAAACTGCAGTATAGATGTTCAGGCTTCCTAGCCCTGTGAAGAGGTAGGGACTTAGATCCCAGGCTCCTGCCACCCCAACCTGAACATCTGTGCTGCAATTTTATACTCTGCAGCCTGAGCCTCACCAGCCTGAGTCAGCTATACAAGCCCTACAGGGATGTTTTGCGGCAGTGAAGACATAGCCTGTGTGATTTAACTTTTCTGCTTTTCATTTCCCCAGCTGTAAAATGGGAACAACAGCACTGGCCTACCTCACAGAGAAGATGTGAGGATAAATATATTAAAGGCTGTGAAACTCTCAGATCTTATCTTTACTAGTGCCATACGGGGCGGCCCGTGCGTATAGGCCGACTAGGCCGTCGCCTTGGGCGCCACGTTAAACAGGGCGCCCAATGATGACATCACGCCATCGAAGGCTGTGGAGGCTGGGGCGCCGATCGCACATTCCGCCTGAGGTGCGGGGGCGCTGATCACGCATTCCGCCTGGGGCGCCAGCTGCTGGCAGCCCACCTCGGGCATAGGTACCTCAGGGGTAAAGAGATCTACTCATTACTTCATAAAGGGGGAAGGTGCATACTATTCTGCTCAGTCCCCCAGCCCTCACCTTCTGAGGTGGCCATGTTTTGTTTCTCCCCCCTGCCCCACCTCACAACCTTCTCTTCCCTACCATTAATGACCAGCTTCATGGAGCAAAAAGATGGACAGAGCATTTGGTGTGCTCTTTTCCTGGGGCAATGTTGTTTATTCCCAAATACCTATGGTTTATTTAAGAGATACGTTTTTCTGGCTCCTCAGAGGGACAGTTCCATTGTCTTTTACTCCTGGAGAAGGAGGTTGGTTCCTAGAGGCAATGTGAGATGCCTGGTGAACGCTAGGACTTGAAGTACCAATCAGCCAGAAAGACACCAATTGTCCTTATAAAAACTACTTTATCATGTTCATGAGAAAACTTATTTCCTTTCCAGTTTTCCTTTCCAGCAAAACCATAAAGGGCAGTTTCCTCATATGACGCTATCCTATTTATGCTATGCTCTGTATAAAATTAAATGCAACCAAAAAAAAATATGATTCCAAGTCCTCGGTACTTCTTTCTCCAGCCATATTAAATTCTCTGAAACTAGGTTGTTTTGGTCTCCAGGGTTCTTAATAATGTCTAAATAGATGTTCTATTAGTTTGTGAAGTGCTGAGTCAAACACTAAAGGTAATTTAGTTCAAAGATGTTGTGTTTTATAGTGATATAATCAGTCAGCATAGGGTCTTATATACACATCACAAAGCAATTAAAGATACTTATGTACTATGTGTGGGGGCAGATTTTTCTTTACATAATTGCTCTGTAGCACATGCCTATTATACATGGATATTTTAAAGTATTTTACTTTTATGGTTTTATGAAATAACACAATATTAGTTACAGGAAATCATCAGTCTCTTTTATGTACAGCCTGGACTGCAGCACAGTGAAAGTTGCATCTACAATAACGTCTGACTCCTTAATTTGCTCTTTAGTTTCTTCTCAACTGCCTTGTTACTTTGGATTTTGTTAGTGTGTGGTCTAATAATCCTGGCAGGCACTGTGAGTGTCAGGACACTCATTTTCCCCTCTTTCCTTGGCTCTGTCCTTTCATCCTCTAAAATTTACACCAGATAAGTCTACTTTTCCCACACCATCCATGAGGCTCAGTAGATGGAGCAGCAGATCCCCCAGAAAGCAACCTCTGCTGTGGGAGGAAACAGAAGGCACATATACTAATCAGAGAGAGGTGCTGTGATTAACTGTTGATGTAGGCAGACTATTTACAGGGATGAGAAGAAACAGAGAGGTTCAGGTACTGTGGTGGGACTTGAGGGAGAACCCCTATTGTCAATAACAGTGCACATGCACAGGTTTTATCACCATACTTACCACCTCTGTGTGCTATTTATCTAAGCAGGATTGTTTTTAAAGTGTTGCCTTGAATGTAATCCTCTGATATGCGTTAGACATAGGATTTTTAGAACAACGTCTGAGCCCAGATATATTATTCTTTCCTTGGTCATAATTCCCCCACATAATCCCCGATTAGTGTTTTTGGTAGCTTCTCTATGGCTGAAGTGTCATTTACAAGTCTGCAGTTTGCCAAATCCCTCAAAACTTTTCTTAAGCATGTAAGTGTCCTGGCAGGTTATCGTTCTGTTCCAAAGGAATTTAACAGCTAAGGGTTAGCTATTTATCTCTTTTGCAACAGCCTTCAACATTCACAGACAGATCCCTCTGGCCCTGGAACTGTGTCATACTTCAGTAATAGTTTCTTGATCACCCATTCTAATACTATCCTTATTTCTTTCAGTAGTTCACTGCCTTTTTCCCTAGGGAAATTAATGTCTGTTTCTGGTAAATAACCCTTTTTTTCCCTCTTTGTGGGCAAGGAGGCAACAAATTCATTTAATTTTTAGCTCTGACTACCTCTTAGGTCACTAAATAATCTTCTTACTTTCTCTTAGAAGCCTGTTTATCTCTTTCACTCACCTCTTCCAACTCATACACTTGAAATTTTTTAATCTTGTACCTCTTGCCCGCTACTCCTTTTCTTCTGTAGATTGTCATATAGAATAGAGGTTTTACGTAAAATAAACCAACAAACTGTTACTAGCAGATTTGGGTCACACAAGGCTCTTGGAGTTCCATAAAGTCATTGACTCTGTCTTCATGAGAAGACAATGCATTTGTTAGAAAAGCTGGCTCATTTCAGAATTAATCTCCTACCTCATAGCACATGACATCCTGACTGAGAAGCAAATGTGGACAGTTGGCAAACTAGAGTGGGCCACATTCAACTTTGACTTAAGCAGGTATTGAAGTAAGAAATGAATATGTCCCAAGCTTTAAAAGCTACAGCTGGGATAAACCTGCATGACCATGAAAGGGAAATACAGACTTATATGACAGATGCCCACAGACAAAGAAATACATCTGAGCAGGGTGTAGTTCTCTTCATGATGGAGTAGGGTGTTTGTAGTGTGGGAAGACTGCTGTCTTCAGGCAGTGTTATCACATTATACCATGGTTCCTCAAACTCTCTTCCATGGCTAACAAACCCTCTGATCCCAAGACTGTGCAGCCAGAATATATGAGCTATTTTCAAGTATGGAAACAGAAGAAGAGTCAGGTAACTGACATACATTATTCCATGGCTCACCTTAGGAATGGAACTGTCATCACTCAAAAGCACACAGGTTTGCCCAATTTGAAACTGCAGGGCAAATTGTCCACTAGAGTAAAAGGATGCAACTCTGTAGAATAGGGTTTTACCATGCCATCTTCTGGCTCACTTCACATGATGCTCGGAGATTCACTAAACACATTCATTAAAGCTTTCACATAAATGCCAAACAGTTACATATCCTGTGACCCAGAGCAGCAGGCCAACCCCTTTAAATTTGTATTTGATAATTGCTAATACTAGGGATAATTTGCATTTGTTTCCTGAGTTTGGAGATTGCTTTAGCCCTCAGTACTTTTGTGGGAGACCTACAAAAGCTATTTCTTAAACAGAGCTTGTTGTGTCTATTTCTGACTCCTACTCTTTCATTATTCACAATCAATATCCTATGAAGAGGTACTTTTACACTGCATGCATCTTTCGGTTGTGTGTAAAGTATATTGGTGCATAACTCCCCTAGCATTGTTATATATACGTATGGATGGATCTCATTTTCTAAGACTCTGTTGGGGAGCAACTACTCCAATCCTGGATTGGCAAATCCAGTTACAGATGTCACATAAAAATCTACCATCTGTAGCTATTGTACATTCTTTCGGATCCTATGCTTTTCTTACAAGGTCTCGATACATTGACTCAAAGTGTTTGAGAACCTATACAATAATTTACCAGCAGAACAATCTGTCCTGAGCTATGAGTTCCAGATCACTGGGAGGTATGCCTCATGACTTCACATTGGCCTTTAAGATATTTTTTTATAATGCTTATACTTATCTTATTGGATATCTTATAAGAGAGCACTTTCTGTGAACAAGCTGGCTATAGAAAACCATATTTGGTATCCATGTATCATCCACCCTCAAAACATGTCCAAGTCAGTGAAAATATTTGTTCATAAGCATTGCTTTCATGCGCATGACACCACACAACTTAAGGACCTCCATGTTAGGAATTTTGTCCCACCAATTCACATATATGCTGCCTCAGGCAGATTGCCCATGGAACTGATTGAGTTTCAAAACATGGCAGTGATATATGATTCATGACTTTAAGTCATACAGCAGGATACTCAGGACAACTGCCTGATAAACTTGACACAAAGGGAACAGTTTAACATCATGGCCATTCCATAAGTGTTTAGTTGACCTTCCAAAGGCAGCACTTGCTTTGGCTAGTCGAACAGATACATCATCATCAGTGTTTATGCTAGAGGACAGTACGCTTCCAAGGTAACTAAACTTATCAACCGTCTTAAGGACAGTATCAACAGCAGTGATCACTGGAGTGCTAGCTCTTTCTGAACAGAATGAGACATAACTTCTGTTTTCTTGAGGTTCACAATGAGTCCAAAACAACAAGCAGAAGTAGCAAAATGATCAAAATGTTCCTGTGCATCCTTGATTGAATGGGCCAACAATGCACAGCCAGAAGCAAACAGGAGGTCACAGATAGTTATAGTGAGCACTTTGATGTGAGCCTGAAGACTTTGGAGGCTGAAAATGCTACTGTCCATTCAGAGCTGAATAGGTATTCCCAACATGCAACTAACAGCGTTATCAACAAGTAGATGCTGAACAGGAGAGGAGCAAGGACACATCCTTGCTTTGTACCTCTGATGCTTCAAAAGGTGCTGGTGTCTCTCCATTGTTAAGGATGTGACCCAGCATATCATCATGAAAGGATCAAACTATATTGATAATATTTTTAGGACAGCCAATTCGCCCAAGTACCTTCCAACGCCTGTTTCTGTTGACCATGTCAAATGCCTTGGTCAGGTCGATGAAAATCATGTAAAGATCCTGATGTTGTTCTCTACATTTTTCTTGTATCTGCCTGGCTGTGAATATCATGCCGGCAGTGCCTCAACCTGCACAAAATCCACACTGACTTTCACGCATGATGCCATTTGTGAACACATGTAATGACAGCTGGTTGTAGAGGATGCAGACCAGGAGCTTACCAACTATAGACAGCAGTGAGATGCCCCGGTAGTCATCACAGCATCTTTTATATGTTTACAAACAGGGTATCTTTGAAGTCCTAGAGGACTTGCTCTTTCTTAACTTCTTTTCCTTTCTGTCCCTTTCTATAAAACAGGGATAATACTTACCAGACAGCAAAGAGTGGGAAGATTAAAGGTTATAGAACATTTGGAGTACTGCAATTTTTGGCTTCACTTAAACTCCTCAGAAAGCAACAAAGAAAGCAGTTTTTCATACTTTCATAGGCATGTTACATTGAACTTATTGCAGATGCATCCTTATGTTGCCATTTCCTTTTATAAGTGCATTTATTCAAACCTTTCTGATTTGCATTGTAATATCACATCAGTTCATCTACATACTCGCATAGCAGTGGGTGACATGTTATTTGTTTAAAATACAAGGGCTTTTTTGTTGTTGTTTTTGTTTTTTGTAAAGTACATGCTGTGGAGATAAAACACGCTCAGGCAAATTATCCCACTCTCATTACAATTGCACAGCCAGAGAAGTAAGCTCAATTTCACGGTAATATAATATGAAGTTATAGACTTGAAAGACCTGTATCTGGGTGAACACACAGTCACTCTCTGGGAACTTCTCTCCAGCAGCTCTGGTGACATCTGAGACAAGTATTCCTGACAGGTTTAAATGCTAAAAGATAAAACTAGAATATTTTCACATGCTGAAGGCCAACACTAAAGCTACATACTTTTAGAGAAAACCTGTTCTCTGGAGACCTGAGCCTACACCCTGTTAAGTCAATGAAATATTACCAACCATAAGTGTTAAAAAAACCATTAAATGTCATGAGACTCGTGATGAAATCCAGCAATGACAAAACTCCATTTAAATTCCAGTGGTATAGAATCAGGCCTCATACACTCTTTAATGTCAATAAACTGTTTTTTTTTTAAACAGTAGCTTTGTACCAGATTGTCTCCTAAGAAAAGCTGTGTGAATACTTTCATTCGAATACAAACCATTGATTCACACTGATGGCATCTGTGACCTTTTGCACTGAACATTCCTATGAGCAAAGTACATTTGGGGAAAGAGACTATGGATGTGTAAATATGGATTTACGTGAGCATGCACGTGGAATAATTCACAAAGCCATGTGGAAAGTTCTTTGTTGGTATTGGAAGCCAAAGCAAAATACTGAAAAATAATGCCCATAGAGTTTTGGTCAAATAAAAAAAACCCTACTCTTCACAGAGGTTTCCTTTCCCCCAGCATTTCTCAGGTATAGGAGATTAATTCATAGTTTTGTGGCAAAAATCAAAGAACAAAATTCTCCTTACTAGACTTCCGTTTTCCCAGATTTTCCTCATATCTGCTTATGGGTGTCTTACTATCAGAATAGACTGAACATGGCCAAAACTGTTTGGATGAAACACTGCCCCGTGGAAATGAACAGACATTTCCCCATGTTCTGTAATTTTTGTAATACTGCAGATTTCCTGGGCCCTGAGGAATGTGTTTTGGATTGTACACATTATTTTTCTCCACACATTTTGAATTTAGAAATAAAGGTTTAAAGCAAACAAATTTATTGATGGAAATTCACAAAAATTAGTTGAGATTCAAAACACCTGCTGTCTATCATTACTTGTTCTTCCTCTGGCTAACACTGCCCTATTTGTTCCCCAGGATTTTTCTCTCTCGAACACACACACACACACACACAAGTTTAGCTGTATTTCTAGTGAACTATTTTTCTCATTTCTTAGAACATCTTCCCCTTTCCCAGATCATCATATTGTTTATTTTTCATCAAGAACATAGTTAACAAGCCTTTCCTTTTTTCCCCATAACCACTTCCCTTCTCAGCAATTTCTCCCATTTAGAAGAGGATGTTTCATGTCAGCAGTTAACTTATTTTCAGCAAAGTGAAATAGCAGTTAATGAGCACCCTGATCAGGACAATATAAATGTCAGATTTTTCCCAAATTCAGCCTCCAGTCAGACAAATTGATAATGAATGATGATCGTGGAGAAACACTTGAATATGTGGACCACGCCCCTAAAATCTCAAAACCAAGAAGGAAAATAGGAATCCCATATATATTTATTTTAATATAGGAATGGACCGTATTAAATGTTCATGATGAGAAACATCTGCTTACTCCTTGTGCACCAAATCAGAAAGAAAAGCAATAGGATGCTAGTTGTTGTCAAACATTTCTATGGAGATCAACCATGAACTGATTTCTCAAGATTTAGATGGTCCCTTTTCTTCAGAAATAAATCTGCTTTACTCCATACAGATTAATGATAATTTCATCCACATATGAATTATGTGCTCAGCTACCTAGCAACCATCAAATAGGGGATGAGAATGTGAATTTTATTCCTACTGCATGAAAGAATGGAACAAAGTACTGTAGAAAGCTCTAAAACAAAATACAGAATGGAAATCAAGTCAGACACAGAAGAACTTAATACTAATGTATGTTGCAAAAATTTTTAGCTATACAATCTATGGTGGATATGAGAAGCCTAAAGATGTAAATATTTCAGTGATGCGTTGCTAATATTTTAAATAAGGGCTCCTGTGAACATTGTATCCTTGATCTGTGATAAATTACAGAATCCCCAGGGCACATCATGTTCAAGAAACAACAAAATGAAAGATGAAGAAAACTATTAATTCATATTCTCATTTCAACAACAATGCTCTCTTGTAATTATCACTAGGGAGTACAGAAGATATGAATGGAATGGGTACTATAGAGATTTGTCAAGTTACACAGAGAGATAGGAAAAACACGTAGATGAAATGCATTTGTTGGATGTGTTTTTTACTTTGGTTCCAAAAATCTGACTTAAGTAAAGTGATAGAGCAGACCATATCCTGCTATTGTAATATCAAGAGAACCAATGAAAAAAATATAATATAGACTAGAGGCTTCCTGCCATTTGATGCAATCTGGTACTTACCAGAGATAAAACATCTACTTCTTAGAAATAGTCATGTGCAACTTAGGGTGTGTCTAGACTACAGGGTTTTGTCGACAAAAGTGGACTTTTGTCGACAAAACTATACCTGCGTCTACACTGCCGCTGAGTTCTGTCGACATAACGTCAACAGAACTCAGCAGTTTTGTCGACGGCTGTAAACCTCATTCTACGAGGAATAACGCCTTTTGTCGACAAGAGTTCTGTCGACAGAAGGCTTTATTGCATCTACACTGTCATGTTGACAAAGCGGCTTGCTTTGTCGACAGAACTGTCTGTAGTCTAGACGCTCTTTGTCGACAGAAGCTTTGTCGACAGTATCTGTCGACAAAGCTTCTGTCGACAAAAGCCTGTAGTCTAGACGTACTCTTAGAGGAAAATTATCTATAGTAAAGACAGTTTACCAGCATCACCCCTACTTTTCCTTCCACTGCTGGCTGACTTTTAATACAGAGATTCAAAAGGCCCCCAAAAGTCCTTCCTGGGTATATTTGATAGTACTTTTAAACTTTTTTTCAGGTTAGTCTCTGCTGCAAAAATAGTGGCAAACTTCATCTAATTATGAAAGGCAAATCTTGATTTCAAGAGATACTGAAGTATGTAAACAAAAACAGTAGATTTTCAAAGCTACACTGAAGTTTAGACAATGGAACTGGTGCTGAATGAGAGAACTTGGCAGACCATGGAAGGTCAATATTGTCTAGCAGCATTGCCAGCACTTCCATGGTCTACTGGGTTCTTAGGGAATATCTAGACTGCACTCTAAAATTGCACTACACAAATTGCGTATCTTATTTTGATTTTATTTAGAAATAGGCTATTTCAAAATTTGACGCGTCTACACAACACTAAATTTCTAAATAAAGCACTACTTTGAGACATCCCTTATTCCTCATGGAACGAGGTTTACAGGGATGCCGAAATAGCAAGTCCATTATTTCGAAAATTATTTCAAAATAGTGGACGCGTTCCTTGGATTCAGGGTAGCTATTTTGGGATACCTGTGGTGTCCTGAAATAGCCTTACAGTCTAGATGTACCCTTAGAAGACATTTAGGGGTAAATTAGAGCTAAATAACAGCACAGAACATGGAGAGCCAGGACTGGTGGCTATAAACAAAATGTATGGGACCATGGGAAACTTGGCCACACTCGTGTTAAGTGGACATCTGGCTAACTACAATCATGCTGGACCATGGACATTGCTGGACCAAAGAATGCTGGACTAGAGAGTTTCAACCTATACAGTGAAATATGGTGTACAGCAGAATGGACCCATTGAGTCAAAACATGGGAAGATTCATGTAGCAATACCGAATATTTGATTTAGGTGTGAACAGGTTTTGTAATTCCTGTAGGCATACAAATATTTTGGAAGATTTATTTTAAAGTCAAGAACATAGTTTAAGATAACAAAAGACAGCGAAACATCCTTCCCTCGCAGTCAGATGAAATTAAAAAATTCAGACCTTTAAATGGCTTGAAAGATTTTTTTCCCTCTCTTTAACTATAAAATTCTTCATAAATTAACCTCTTAAACAAAAACACAATGAAGAAGATCATTTCTTTGAGACTGATGTCAAATCTACATTGACATAATTACATATATACTATAAACTGTAGGTTCATCTTAAAACTGTCAACATGCATTGGTCTCTCCAGTCTCAATACAGTATATAACAGGGATTTAATTATATTCTTACTATTGAAGCCAATGGACTAGACCAGATCAGAGCCTGCAGGTCAATTGACATCAATAGCAGTGCCGATCCTATTAGGACTGCTATTCTCAGCTCAGAGCTAGAGCCTCACACAGTTTATTGGCATAACTTTTGGTTCAGGCTCATCTTTAATTAATACCCAAAGGTAAGGATAGCAAATGGCTTTTAACGTCAGCTACTGCAATTTTAGTCAACACCAGGAATGACCATTAAACCAGAGCTATAAGGAGGCGTCTCTAAAGCTTTGGTTAGAGAGCCAGGCACAGTAGCTGAGAGATGGAACTGACTCATGTCTCTGTGTATTAGACACAGAGGAGGACACATCCATAATTCACACTGACTACTGCCTGGTTTTAGATAGTTCTTTTTGCTTCAAAAGATTTTCAGTCCAGAGTTAGTCAGACCAGGTTAGTTTTCAAAGCAGAATCACAACCAAAGGTGGTTATGATTCCGCTTTGTGTGCAGAGGTATTTATTTGGTTGCACAGCAAATTCACAGAAGACAATACTGGAGTTTTATTGCTGTATTACTATAGAAAAAAACATTGAACAGTAAACAAAGTAATTTCATAATCCTCCATTGGCAACTGTTAACACAACTTCCTCCATGTTGGAAAGATCATAAACTCATTGCTTAACACATAGTAGATTTGATGTGCAGGGCTGTACTTTAAATATACAAAGAAAGAAAGAAAGAGATGTAAGTTCCATGTAGAGAGATTAGAAAAGGAGTCAGCAGTAACTGTGACTCAAAAGCTTTTTCCCTGTTCTGATTTCAAAGAATGACTGGTGTTCAGAACTTCTGTTTGCAATGCAGACAGCAGTATACTATTTGGGAGGAAGTATGGCTTTCTGTTCAGATAGGATAGAAGGAGATTATATATAAAACAAACTCTCTAAAAATAGATACATAGATAGATAGATAGATAGATAGATATTAGAGAGCTTGTCAGTCTGTTGAGGAACTCCTAAACAATAAGAGCTAGGACCACCAAATTCAGTATACAGCTTCCTCTTATCCTAACTTAAAGCAATGTAAGGGTGTGGTTCTGTCAGGAAAATAGGATGTGCCTAGAATGGGATTGGTTCTTATAAAACCATACAGAAATGTGACAGAATCAAACTCCCCACCTCAGATTTTTATGAGGACGATGCTGGCTGTTCCCCTTTGTCAGAGGGAGTGAGGGGAAAGTGCACAAACTTAACTGAGTTAAGGACCAAAGGAATGCTGGGTATATTTTCCTGTGTGTGCGTGTGTGTGTGCAGACATCAATGTTTTAAGATTACTATACTGTGTACATAAGGCTGGTGACTGAATGATTTTGGGCATGCATACAGATGATAAATGACAGCCTTCAGTGCTCGCATCTCTGAGGGGTTGATACATAGCCATTAATCTTACTGTCCTTGCACTCACACAATCCTCCTATTTAGTATGGCATTATTTAATTAAGATATTTTTACTATGTCCAATTCAATGCAAAATTTAAGTAAACATACCAGGCATCCTGTACTCTCAGTAAAAAGTCTCAGGAGACAGTGTTAACCTGGGGAACTCTTCTTAAAAACAAGATTACCCCATAACTGATCATAATTTTACAGAAAAAACCCCAACAAATGGTCTGGTAGCACTTTATAGACTAACAAAACATGTAGATGGTATTATGAGCTTTTGTGGGCACAGCCCAACTTCAGATGACCGCGAAAGCTCATGATACCATGTACATGTTTTGTTAGTCTATACAGTGCTACTAGACCATTTGTTGGTTTTTTCTGTAACAGACTAACTCGGCTACCCCCTGAAGCTTCTGAACATAATTTTACAGTGGTTTTCAGTTGAAATCAGATTTTGAGTAAAACATTTTCACACTAGGCTGTACTTTTGTGAGTGTGCTGTTCCTCACACCACACATACGCTGTCTGACAGCCATCATACTGTCAAGTGAGGATAAACTAATGTGGGCCAGCTTCTCCAGTAGGATTTGGCTAATTTACACAGATTAGCCCAATCTGACCCTGAAGCAGATTTAACCAGCCAAAAGCATCACTCCAGTGCAAGGGCAATCTTTGTGTGGCACAGAATTGGAATAAGGGCTCCCATGTGACACACTCCTGAGCAAGGAAAAGGGAAATGGTTAAGATGATCTAACACCATTCTTATCTTGGGCAGTAGTTTTGGTCCCTTGTGACCATTTGCAGATGATATAAATTAAAGCATCCCTTATTTGAGTCTCCCAAAACTTGATGAATATAGCCTCGCAGTACCTCATGTAGTAAGGAAGTATTCATGATATTTTAATTTTCAGATGTCAACCTGAGGCACAGAGAGATTAAAATTACTTGTCTAAGTTCAGACGTATTGTAAATAGCAAAGGCATGTTATAGAACCAAGATTTCCCTTGTCCTGGTCCACTACCTTGACACAAAACCATTCTTTCTCTGTCAGCTTCCTTCATTACTCACCATCAATTTATCTAATGAATGGTGCATAATACAATTAATGCTATGAATAGGTCTGCACAATTAGTTCAGTTCATTGGTACAAACCTATGTTGTTAGTCACCATCCTGCATGTGTAGTGAATGAGACAGGGTCTTCGGGGGGGAACATGGTAAATGACCTTTTTCATTTAAAAAGGTGAAACTTTGAGAAAGTAATAAGCAGCTGAAAATGGCAACTTATTACGGAAAGACTTAGATTGCCATACTTACTCTACATACCATTTATATAACCTCGATCACGTAGCCAATAAAGGTTCCAACTGAGATATTACCTTACTTTTCCATTGATTTCAACAAGCCTTTAGCCAATTCAAAATTCAGAATGCTATTCTTATTGTGTGAAAATTTCTTTAAGAATTTTCACACACTAGAGACCCTTCTTAGGTGTACTTAACATTTTGAAATATAGCCAACTAATATATTTTTAAATATGATGCATTTTATAATGTAAACTATTTTACAATGTTCTTTTAAAATGTATTACAGTTTCCCCTTCACTGAGTAAGCAAATTAGTTTCAATTGTCAGTAATTGCCATGAAAAGCATAGGAATCTCATTTCTATTAATTATAAAGGAAAACATGAAATGGTGGCAATTAACATTTCTGCATGTTAATAGCCAGAAGTTATGGCTGAAAGGGTCGGTGTTTATTACTTTACAAAAATATCTCTGGTAGTTGTGGTGCATATTTTCTATCCTGAGCATGGTTGAGAAACTGAATTGTACAACGTTGAACAGTAAAATTACAGTTAAACGGAATACCATTCACAAAACTGACTACCTAAAGTTTCAACTTATAGTGAAATTTGAATCTTGGGGGAGGAACTAGACATTTTATCTTTCCTCACTGTATATGCAGACAGTAATCAAGAGACAAAGGGCCCATTTTTTCTCACACGTGCCCATTAAAATCCATTATATCTTACTAAAAGCCAGTGGAAACTCTGCAGCTTTGTTACACAGAGGAATCTGTCCCAAATGCGTTGGCTTTCTAGTTCAAATCACAAAGTGCCCCATTACTTACAAAGCACCAAATTTCATCATATAGGGCCATTTCAAGGCTATTTAGCTGCCTAAAGTTGCAGCTAGTTACCTAGTGGAATTTTCCAAGTGCTTAGGTGCCTAAATTCCTTTAAAAATATTACACATAGTGGATGGGAGTTTTGCTACTAGATTCAACAGCCCATTGGAATAAAATTCATGCTTTTAGGACATAGATGGTAAATAGGCAGTTTTGGCTCCTGATGAATTAGACTTTACCTTTGTCAGCATTAGAAACAGATGAGCAAATGGTGAATGTTTTATGTGCAACAGATGTAGCAAAAATGTAAGGGATTGCAGTTTATCATAGTATTAATATGTGCCAGCATTTGTGAGGAGGCCAAGATCTGTCAAGGGACTGAATCCCCCAGTATTTTGCTCACGCTCTTAACAGAGGTTCAAATGGAGCAAGACTAGCAGAAAGGTAAAATTCAAGTAAATAGGGAAGGAAGCAAGAGTAGAGGTAAGAATGGAATTTATCTCCCCAGGCCAGGCAGCTGTCTGTAATACAACCTATTGAGAGTCACTTGTCCAGCCTATATAGAATTTTTGGGACAATAGCTCCCAAAGCACAAAGCCAATGGATAATCAGTCCAAATAAAGTATTTGAAGTTGCTGTGGTGTGGAAAACTCATAAGTCTCCAGTGTCACAGAAGGACTTGCAATGACTCATTACAACTGGGTGAATTTACTCTAAAATATACAACAGCCACAAAGAGCCTGATGAATAAATATACCATACCACCACCACATTCATTTATCATTTTTTAGGATTGCCATCTTGGGATCTACCACCGTAAAATAAAAAACACCATAATGTAACTATCTTTATTCAAGATACACCATTTAGTGTCTTCATACATAGTCTAGTATATTTTGCCTTGAAATTCTCACACAAAAAATAAAATCTAGCTACCACCTTAGTAAAAAGAAATACATACCTTTGCACAGAAAATGCTCACATAAATATAGAATTAAAAACTCAGATATTGTCATGGATTTTGCACACGGGGTAAATTGGTAGCACATAAGATTATGTAAAAGGATCATGTCTCTCTGTTAATGAACATATGGAAACAAAAAACTCAGCTGGTATAAAATTGTCAGAATTCCACAGAAAACAATGGACCTCTGACAACTTACACAAGCTAAAGATGTGCCCTGTGTTTTAACTAGATCTGTCAAGGTACAATTAGAACTTTCCCCACAATTCAAGGTTTATTTGAATCTCTGGTTTTAGGGTTGGGATCATTTATGGTTATTTCAGGCAAGACACTTCAGCATCAAATATGTGGCAAACACTCGCTCTTGAACAATATTCTGTCATAATTTATAAAACTTCACAGTCAGTCACACCTCTCTTTTAGCCATTTATATTGTACAATAATTGTGAGACACATCAATATTTCTGCACTTGGGCAGACATTTACTGAAATGAACTGTGGGAAGAGAAGCATCATTTTCAATAGATTTTAAAGTCTGGTACAGATTAATTAATACATATGGATTTCAACAGGAACTAGAAAACCAGTCATTTCTTTCCTTCCATGTATTTTAGCTGACCAATCTATTCAAATGAAAAAAAATCTCTTAAATTTCCCTGAATGCCAGATGTCAGGTGACATCACTAAGCAAGAAGGCATGTAGTACCTTCATGCATGCATGCAGTTTCAAACATGTGGCACAGCAACAACAAAATGTCACATGTTCATAGCAAGACAGAAGGGTAGCTCTTCAGTAAAGCGTTCCCTGAAGGAGGCTGTTAGACTCTCAAAGCTCCATTTTAATGTATACGCATCCTACAATACCCACCCTATAGAAGGGCCTCGATCATCAGCATTGGTCCTTCCAATCTTTTCAGAAACATTCAATTTCAGTGCCCACAATGATCATCAGTTTGTCATCTTCAAAACACTCCTCCCAAGAATATCTCAGATTACAGCTATTAACATCCAAATACAGGAAAATTGTTCACACATGGATCTTGAGGGGAAAAATGATAGTCTGGTGGTGGAATGACAGGCCTGACAACCAGGAGGTCAGGGCAGTACCATGGGAGCCAATAGAGACAGCTATTGGATTTGAATAATTAAATCATTATAATTAATCATTTGACTCACTGAATTATTAATTAATTCAGAGAAGTCCCATGACCTGTGTTATGTAGGACATCAGCCTATGATCACAATGGCCACTTCTGGCCAAGTCTAATATGTATCAGACTATTTGCATGTATGATATACATAACTATATGCACATACAGTTTGCATCTGTTGCCATCATGGTTGTGCAACCACAGGTTAGAATATCTGCCTCCTAATGACTCAGTGCCCAAGTTTATTTGCCAATAACAGCTTATTTATCTCACAGTAGGGTTTGTAGTCTAACTTAATTAAATGTTTGTCAAGTTCTTTGAGATCCTGAAATGCAGGGTCCTATACACCATAAGTGTTGAGTATTGTAATTATTAATAATGAGTATGTTTGGCATCACTGTCTTTCCACCTCTGCTTCAGCATTTTTCCTATTATTCTTCGTGGCATTTCCTTTAGAAAATGTAAATGTTCCTCTACTGTTGCAGCTTAATCTCCATATGTTTATCAGCTGTAATTTCAGCTTGGTCACAGCAATTAAAACACACGACACCTATTTGTTAATGTAGGCAAGGGAAAGTAATTTTCTCTGTCATCATTTCAAAACATTTGTTGAAATTGTAGCCACAAAGATTATATACATGCTGATGTACTAGGTGCCAAAAAAAGCGGGGTGGGGGTGGGGTGGGAAATGTCATTATGAATCAAGAGGAGCAAGTCTCCACTTATTCCACTAATGAATTTGACCTAAGAACAGAACAAAATCACATTAAGAAAGAAAGAAAGCCTTCCTCTGCCTAATATATATAAAAATTGCAAGAAAAAACCCACCTGCCCTATGAATATGAATATAAATATGAATATAAAATAACCTGCTTTGGTTAGTTTTAGTTCGAAATTAAGGCCCTGATCCTGCAAACTGTTCAATGCAGCACAACCCTATCATTTTCACACAGAGACCTGATAAACCAATGTGAATTTGACTGCGTAATGTAAATGGGAACATCGGTCTCCATTTCAGTTCCTTGTGGGCATAGGGCAATGCCATTGAGAAGAAATTTACAGGATTGGGTCCAAATGTGTTGCAGGGAAACCCAAGCTCCATTCAGCAGCACAAACCAGTACAAGTATCCTGGATACAAAATTGCTAAACTATGTATGACTATTTTATTGCCCTTGTAACAACAAACTCTAGTTTAAAAAGAAGGCATTGTCCTGGCTGTTTTAAAGAACTCCTGTTATGTAGCTGAATAGGAACTGCTTTTGAAATTAACCCCAGCACTCACCTTCTGCTCTTTGCACTGTGGTCTGCTATTGGTGGTAGAGACTTGAAATGAGTTCATTTAGATGCTTTGGAATCCCCCATGTCTGAGAGTCTCCCCCAGAGTCATCATGTATGGATGGAATCAAATATTTCTGAATAGCCAATGAAGCACATGATCATTGGGTGACCATACTCTGCGTTTTTCAGTCACGTGATCAAGCCCAATGATGGGTAGGGAGGTAAAGGGGACAATTGCCCTGGGGCCCAGCAATTCAAAAGCGTCCAGGCCCTCGGTCCTTTAAATCTCCACTTCACAGTGCACTCCAGGCAGCTCTCAAGCTCTGATGAGAGTGAGAGTCTATAGTACCAACATTTTTATTCAAGTCCCCCAAATAAAGTATCTTTATTTCATGTTTGAGTCAGTGTCCATTCATTCACAGAACTCACTATGATGTGGGGGCATAAACCTGTATAGAAGATGGATTGACCATCTTTGCCTGAAAGCAAATTGCTTGAATATAATTCAAGTTAGCAATAGAATAATTACAAGTATCAGAGGGATATCAGTGTTAGTCTGAATCCGCATAAACAACGAGAAGTCCTGTGGCACTTTATAGACTAAGGGTATGTCTACACTTGCACCCTCTTTCAAGAGAGGGATGCAAATGAAAACATTCGAAATTGCAAATGAAGCTGGGATTTAAATATCCTGCACTTTATTTGCATAGTCACGTTATGGCGCTATTTTGAAATAGCGCTATTTCAAAATGACAGACACTGTTAAGATGCAGTTATTTCAAGAGAAAACCCTTCTCTCAAAATAACTGGTAAACCTCATTGTATGAGGAATAATGGTTATTTCGAGGGGACATACAGGTATCATATGATACAGGTATCATATTTAATTTATACTATGGGGTAGTAAGCAGAAGATATCCTTAAATCCTTTTAAAAAAACCTTAAAAACAACAAATAGTCTAGCAGCACCTTAAAGACTAACAAAACATGTAGATGATATCATGAACTTTCGTGGGTACAACCCACTTCTTCAGATGACTGGCGTTTTAAAAGTCCAGATCCAAGAATAAATAAGGGAAGGGAGAGGAGGGGAAGAGAGGAGAAAAGAAAAAAATAGTGAATTAGATTGTTCAAGTTACAAGACGCTGATAAGAACAATATGCACTTCTTTAAGTATCCATTGTTTGGTTGGTTAAGTCATTAGGATATGGAAGGTAGTGTGTTAGCCAGCCAATGTCTTTATTCATTCCTCTCTGATAGGAATCAGACTTGTAAATGAAGTTAAGTTCCAGCCCTTCCCTGTGTATTTGGCTTGTGGAATTAGCCTGAAACAACAAGGTGACTTTGAGATCCATTAATGAGTGCCTGGGCAAGTTAAAGTGTTTTCCAACAGGTTTCTGTGTGTTACCTTTTTAGATATCAGATTTGTGTCCATTAATTCTTTCCCATAGAGACTGTTCAGTTTGGCCAATATACATGGCAGAGGGGCATTGCTGGCATTTGACTTTACTGAAAACAGTACAAAGATGGCTATGGAAGGATTATATAGTTGATTAATATTTTATACGTGAGATAAACGTGTTTTATGAAAGAGCAGGTTTTTACCAGTGGATTCAAGAACAAGAGGAAAATGTTGAATGTTTTAGAAAATCTCTGCACATGTTGGCTGAAAACTATAACTTTAGGAATGCAAAATATGAACTTACCAGAGGCACTGATTATTGGGTTTATAGGTAAAAACCTTTTACATCTACTATAGCTGAACAGATATTTGAACCAAGCCACAGCTATACAGATAGCAAATCAGTCAGAATTAGTCTAATAATAAAACTACAGATGGGAACAACCTGAAAAATCTGAACTTATTTTAGCTATACATAGGCATGTTAGTGTTAAACATAATTATCATATAAACCGTGAGACAAAGAAAGAGAACTCCCAGGATAAGAGGGACAAAATCTAGCATAAAGTGTGGAAAAAGTCATATACCAAGGGATTATGTATGTTCAGCAAGAGGAGCATGTTATAATAAACACATAAATATGAACATTTGAGTTGTTTGCCGTACCTCAGGGAGTTGACTCATATTACAGACAGTCAAGAGCTATTGTTTCTGACATCTTACACATGATGCCACGGGGGTGGAGAGAAAAACTGAATATTCACAGCTAGACTTAATAGCAAACCACAGTTTTATTTTAAAATAAACTCAGAAACTGATAAAAAAAACTTTAAAACAATGAGGGTGACAAACAGGACAGTCTACGACAAAGGTTTAATGGACACAAATCAGATACTTGAAATGGTAACACATAGAAACTCGTGGAGGGACATTTTAACCTACATAGGTACTTCTTAATGGATCTAAAAGTAGTCATTCTCTTACAAAGTAATTTCAGAAATCGATTGCAGAGAGACTGCAGAACTGACCTTCAGATGCAAATTTGACAATTTGAACAAAGACATGAACTGGATAGACCATTATATTCAACACCCAAATGACACCCAATTCAACACCCAAATGACATCAAAAGCTAAACATTGGACACTTACAGCCCAGTCTATTAGTCTCATTTAAAACTGACACTATAATTGATGGGATTTTTTCTCTTTCCCTCTCCCGTCTTTATCTGCTTTAATTTTTGGAATTTCTGGGCCTTTTGCTCCACTCATATAAAGAAGTGGGTTTTGCCCTCAAAAGCTCATGATACTACCTATATTTTTTGTAAGTCTCTATGGTGCAACAGGGAGACAGGAACAGCTAACAAGGAGTTTGGAGAGGGAGTTCTCCAGGTAAAAAAGGAGTGAAAACGGGACCCTTGTGGTAAGTGGCTGTCTGGAGTGTGTGTTTGTGTGTGGGGGAGTTATTTGCTGTGTGCTGAGCTTGTGTTTGTCTGGTTGGTTTGTTTGTTTGTTTGAAGGAGCTTCTAAAAGGTTTGAAATCTAGAAGCCTCTGTTAATTGGCTGAGCCTCAGTCAGGGGGAGGGGCTACCAGAGCTATATAAGCCTGTGACTCAGCGACCAGGGAGCTTGAGAACAGGAGCAGCTAACAGGGAGTTTGGAGAGGGAGTTTAGAGGGCACTAGTGACTTCTGACCTTCTTTAAAACATAACTCTTATAATAATCTATATTCCAGAGGTTTAAAAAGAATCCCAGTTTATACTTAAACTTATTCATTAGAAAAATGGAGACAGAAGCCCAGCAGCAGAGTGGGGGGTATCCTGTTTATTGCATCGAGTGTAACATGTATGATTACCTGCCCTGTGGGTGGGTGGCGTATGTGTGCATCCGTTGCAAGGAGCTCCTGACCCTCAGAGACCGAGTTCAGGCTTTGGAGGCCAGGGTGGCTGAACTGGAGGGGCTAAGGGAGGTAAAGAGATATGTTGATGAGACTTTCCGGGACACTGTAGTACTGTCCCACCTTCAGTCTGAGAGCCCCAGTGCTCTTAAGGAGGATGAAAGTCTCAAGGGAACAGAGCATTCAATGGGAGCAGAGGAAACCATCCGTAGTTGGGACCCTCCTCCCAGAGGATGTTGCGGTATCCTCTCGCACTGAGGATACCTCTGAGGGGAGGAATGCCAGTTAGGAAGAGGCAGGTATTTGTAGTGGGTGATTCTGATCGTTAGAAACATAGATAGTTGGGTTTGTGATGACCGGGAGAACCGTATGGTCACTTGCCTGCCTGGTGTGAAGGTTTGGATCTCTCGAGGCATCTAGATAGACTTATGTGTAGTGCTGGGAGGAGCCGGTGGTCGTGGTACATGTAGGTACCAATGACGTAGGGAAGGGTAGGAGAGATGTCCTGGAGGCCAAATTTAGGCTGCTAGGAAAGAGACTGAAATCCAGGACCTCTATGGTGGCATTCTCGGAAATGCTTCCAGTTCCACGCACAGGGCCAGGTAGGCAGGCACAGCTTCAGAGTCTCAATGCGTGGATGAGACGATGGTGTAGGGAAGAGGGGTTTGGATTTATTAGGAACTGGGGACACTTTGGGGAGAGGGGGAGCCTATACAGGAAGGATGGGCTCCACCTAAACCAGGGTGGAACCAGACTGCTGGCACTAAACATTAAAAAGGCCGTAGAGCAGTTTTTAAACTAAGAGATGGGGGAAAGCCGATTGGTGCGAGAGGCACGTAAATCGGAGGGAGACTTCTCTTAGAGGAGAATCCATTGATAGAGATTCTCTAAGCTGTAGTCAGAAAGAGAGGAGGAGAGAGGGCAAACCATGGGCCAGAGCAGACAAACAACCGCATACAAAGGAATCCAATGCATCAGGGAAGGGCAGACAAATAAGCAGTGGCAAATTTTTAAAGTGCTTCTACACAAATGCTAGGAGTCTGACTAATAAGATGGATGAACTAGAGTACCTAGTATTAAATGAGGAGATTGACATAATAGGCATCACTGAAACCTGGTGGAATGAGGAAAATCTGTGGGACACAATCATACCGGGATATAAAATATATCGAAAGGATAGAGCAGGCCGGGTGGGTGGCAGAGTGGCACTGTATGTGAAAGATAATGTAGAATCAAATGAAATAAAAATATTAAGTGAATCAACATGTTCAATAGAATCGCTATGGATAGTAATTCCATGCTCCAATAATAAGAAATTAGCAGTCGGGATATATTACCGACCACCTGACCAGGACAGTGATACTGACATTGAAATGCTGAGGGATATTAGAGAGGCTACCAAAATAAAGAACTCTATAATAATGGGGGATTTTAATTACCCCCATATTGACTGGATACATGTCACCTCAGGAAGAGAAGCAGAGATAAAATTTCTCAATGGCTTAAATGACTGCTTCTTGAAGCAGCTGGTGCAGGAACCCACAAGAGGAGAGGCAATTCTTGATTTAGTCCTGAGTGGAGCGCAGGATCAGGTCCAGGAAATAACCGTTACAGGACCGCTTGCGAATAGTGACCATAATATAACATTCAACATTCCTGTGGTGGGAAGAATACCTCAGCAGTCCAGCACCCTGGCATTTAATTTCAAAAAGGGGAATTATACAAAAATGCGGAGGTTAGTTAAACAGAAATTAAAAGGCACAGTGACTAGAGCCAAATCCCTGCAAGCTGCATGGAAACTTTTTAAAGACACCATAATAGGGGCCCAACTTAAATGTATACCCCAAATTAAAAAACATAGCAAGAGACCTAAAAAAGAGTCACCGTGGCTTAACCACCATGTAAAAGAAGCAGTTAGGAACAAAAAGGTATCTTTTAAGAAGTGGAAGTCCAATCCTAGTGAGATAAATAGAAAGGAACATAAACACTGTCAAATCAAGTGTAAAAATGTAATAAGAAAAGCAAAAAAAGATTTTGAGGAACAGCTAGCCAAAAACTCAGAAAGAAATAACAAAATGTTTTTTAAGTACATTAGAAGCAGGAAGCCTGCTAAAAAACCTGTGGGTCCCCTAGACGATCAAACTATAAAAGGCGCAATCAAGGACGATAAAGCCATTGCGGAGAAACTAAATGATTTCTTTGCTTAAGTCTTCACGTTGGGGAGATTCCCAAATCTGCACCGTCCTTTGTGGGTGATGAATCTGAGGAACTATCCCGGATTGAAGTGTCATTAGAGGAGGTTTTGGAACAAATAGAAAAACTTAATGTTAACAAATCTCCGGGACCGGATGGCATTCATCCAAGGGTTCTAAAAGAACTCAAATGGGAAATTGCTGAACTATTATCTGTGGTTTGTAACCTATCCTTTAAATCAGCTTCCGTACCTAATGACTGGAAGGTAGCCAACGTGACACCAATATTTAAAAAGGGCTCTAGAGGCGATCCAGGCAATTACAGACCAGTAAGTCTAACTTCAGTACCGGGCAAATTAGTCGAAACAATAGTAAAGAATAAAATTGTGAAGCATGTAGAAGAACATAATTTGTTGGACAAAAGTCAACACGGTTTCTGTAAAGGGAAATCCTGTCTTACTAATCTATTAGAGTTCTTTGAAGGGTTAACAAACATGGGACAAGGGGGATCCAGTAGATATAGTATACTTAGATTTTCAGAAAGCCTTTGACAAGGTCCTCACCAAAGGCTCTTGTGTAAATTACATGGCCATGGGATAAGAGGGAAGGTCCTTTCTTGGACTGAGAACTGGTTAAAAGACAGGAAACAAAGGGTTGGAATAAATGGTAAATTTTCAGAATGGAGAGGGGTAACTAGTGGTGTCCCCAAGGGTCAGTCCTAGGACCAATCCTGTTCAACTTATTCATAAATGATCTGGAGAAAGGGGTAAGCAGTGAGGTGGTAAAGTTTGCAGATGATACCAAACTGTTTAGGATAGTCAAGACAGAAGCAGACTGTGAGGGACTCCAAGAAGATCTCACCAAACTGAGTGATTGGGCAACAAAATGGCAAATGAAATTTAATGTGGATAAGTGTAAAGTAATGCACATCGGGAAAAATAACCCCAACTATACGTACAGTATGATGGGGGCTAATTTGGCTATGACAAATCAGGAACGAGATCTTGGAGTTATCGTGGACAGTTCTCTGAAAACTTCCACACAGTGTGCAGTGGCAGTCAAAAAGGCAAATAGGATGCTAGGAATTATTAAGAAAGGGATAGAAAATAAGAGACAGAATATCTTACTGCCCCTGTATAAAACTATGGTACGCCCACATCTTGAATACTGTGTACAGATGTGGTCTCCTCACCTCAAAAAAGATATTTTGGCCTTGGAAAGGGTTCAGAAAAGGGCAACTAAAATGATTAGGGGTTTGGAATGGTCCCATATGAGGAGAGGTTAAAGTGACTGGGACTTTTCAGTTTAGAAAAGAGGAGACTGAGGGGGGATATGATAGAGGTATATAAAATCATGAGTGGTGTGGAGAGGGCGGATAAAGAAAAGTTATTTATTAGTTCCCTAAATAGAAGAACTAGAGGACACCAAATGAAATTAATGAGTAGCAGGTTTAAAACTAATAAAAGAAAGTTCTTCTTCACACAGCGTGTAGTCAACCTGTGGAACTCCTTGCCAGAGGAAGCTGTGAAGGCTAGGACTATAATAGAGTTTAAAGAGAAGCTAGATAATTTCATGGAGGTTAGGTCCATAAAAGGCTATTAGCCAGGGGATAAAATGGTGTCCTTGGCCTCTGTTTGTCAGAGGCTGGAGAGGGATGGCAGGAGACAAATCGCTTGATCATTGTCTTCGATCCACCCTCTCTGGGGCACCTGGTGCTGGCCACTGTTGGCAGACAGGATACTGGGCTAGATGGACCTTTGGTCTGACCCAGTACGGCTGTTCTTATGTTCTTATATGTTCTAACAGGACCACTCATTTATGGGGGGTTTTATGTTCCAGACTAACACAGCTACCCCTCAGAGGCTGATGTCATAGTCATCTCAGAAGAGACTTTCAATTATCTTCAGCCCCTTCCCAGAGCTGAAGTCCCCTGACAGCTCTGACCAGCCCTGAAGGTATTCTGAACTCCATGAGACAGTTCACCATAGAAATAATTTACAAGTATAAAAGCGATGCATTCAGAGTGTATGTGGTCAAAGGAAGACAAACTGCCAACCTTCTCAACTGCTATGTGACAGCTGTGATGGACCTAGTAAGAAAGGTGGAAGAACTCAATGAAGGATTTGATAATATTGGACTTATGAGAGGAGATCCAACAAAAATTAAATTAAGAGACAATGTTGAATCTTGCAGTGCTGGCTGGAAGATACTAGCTACAGATTTATGAAGATTCAGAGGACATCATTTCATTGTTGTTATGGTCTATTTCTCCATGTATATAGAAATAATGTACTTGTTGCAATGTTATCAAGAAACTGAAGTGCACCTTTGTTCACTTAGGCCAGGTCTGCACTGGACCTGAAAGGTCAGCTTAGGGTACACAACTTAGCTTAAGCCAAACTACAGGAGCGTCCACACTGAGGGAGGCTGATGGGAGCAAGTGCTCCCATCAGCTTTCCTTACTCCTCGCAAAAGCAGAAGTACCCGACGCAACTGGGAGCTGCCCTCAGCATTTGATTTATGGGTCTATACTAGACTCACTAAATTGAACACTAGAAGATCGATCTCTGGAGTGTCGATCTTCCAGTAAGTCTAGACGTGCCCTCAGATATTCCAGAACAACTAGTGACTAACAACAGACAACAATTTATTGCAGCAGAATTTAAATCATTCTGAAATGTGATTTCAATCATATTACTAGCAGCTAATATAAATCACAAGCAAATGGAGAGGCTGAGAGAGCTGTACAGACAGCCAAGAAAGTTGTACAACAAGAAAACCCATTCTTTTGCTCTTCTGAGTTTCAGAACAATAGCATCAGCAGCTAGTGGATAGATTGTAGCACAACTCCTAATATGAAAACAACACAGGTTCTTTTCCAAAGTTGGAACAAGTTGTTCTATCTCCAGTGTGGCCATGAAGAGAACAGCCAAATTGTATAAAAAAAGTATGAACATTTATACAATGGGCAACACTCAGTCAGAGCTCTGATGGGTCTTAGAACCTGGTGACTCTTCGTGTCAAATTGGATGAAGAAAAAGGATGGACCATTCCAACTGTCATAAAGAAAAAGAATTCAGCAGTCAGAACATATGTGATCAAGGCTGACAGTGGGGTTCAAAGGAAATAATTGACATATACAGTGTATTCTTCAGGAAAAAAAACAATCAACAGAACAAACTCTACAGGTGTTAGAGGAACAAGAAGACCAACCACAATCAGATAATGTTATTTGTACATGTTCAGATGATGCAATTAGAAAACCAGTATAATTCAAAGACACTTAGGGTACATATTCACAGAATAACTGACATTATTTCAAAATAAAGTGTGCATCTATATAGCAAGCCATTATTTCAAAATAATGGTGAGCTGGAGGACTTCTGACTCCTGTAACCCTCATTTCACGAGGAGTAAGGGAAGTTGAAGGAAGACCTCTCTGCTGTGTAGACTGCGCCTAAAGCTGAATTAAACATTTTGACTGAAGCTATGCAATTTACGTAGCTGAAGTTGCGTAGCTTAATTCAACTTTTGCCCTGCAGTGTGGATGTGCCCTAAGACTGAGATGTACTAACTTCAAAGACAGAGTGATAGTGTAAATATCATAAATGGAAGTAATGTAGAACTTAAAGGGTCAGAACATTCTTCCACTAGGAGGCGCTAAGTGTAAAATGCCTTATTTAAAAAAAAACCTCAGTCATATGTGGCCGGGCATTAAATGATCTTATGATGAAAACATATGACGTGTGCTTTGTACCAGCACATATCTAGTACAGTAGTGCCAGATCATAAATACTAAACCACAAAATTTGGGATCTCCATGACTGGCTGAAGCGTGATGACTCTGTTGTCACAAAATGGAGCTCAGCTATTTTGCTGAATATTACAGTCATTACTCGTCTAATAGGTCACATCACATTTTCCATCTTTTTAGGTACTATCTTAGAATTATTGATCCAATGAATCATACTGACTTGGAAGTATTGGATGCTGATAAGATACTGCTGGGCATAGTAGCCTGCTGAAAAAGAATGAAACAAATAGATTTGTTTTCAGTTTATTCCTAAGGGGGAGGCAGAACCAGGGAAACTGGTGATTGTTAAGTATTTTTCTAAATGGCTGTCAGTTCCCCATAGTTTTCTCTGTCTAACCTGTATACAAAGGCACTCACACTTAAGATTTTTTTTAAAAATCTTAAGCAAACTCTGTGCATGTGGGTGATTAACTGCTTACAATTCCTGCACAATAGAACAAAGCTTAATAGTTATGAGTTAATACCATATCCTGTCCTAATTAAGCCTTTGAACTCTGATATGTGCATATTTAAAAAAAAAGAAAAGGCTCACCAACCCTGTGATACTGTGAGACTATGGAATTCAAGTTACTGGAAATAAGGATTGTTATACCCATTAATAAGCCTGCTGCAATACTGGCATCTTTAGTCTTATGGAAGGAAGTGCTCATAATTAAAATTACTAAGAAAAGGTGAGAAGCATGGAAAAGAGCAAGTTATATGTGTGTCCCTCTTGGTACAAGCAAATCTGAAACAGAGACAAATTAATTTGAAACACCTCTACCATCCAAATTAATTAAGTATAACCACATTAACCTCATGTGCAATTAGATGTTCTTGTCAGCTCTGAATGTAGCAAGGCAGTTGTATATATATCTCTGTAAATACACATCTCACAGGGACACAGTTAAATTCCTGTGTGTGTTTATAACACAGTACCACAATGAAATCCTATATTTCTGTGTGTTTACACAACAGTCAATGCCAGTTATCAAAATATTTATATTAACAGATGGAGGGCGATTGTTAATTTGTCTAGAAAAGCAAAACCCATCGTAATGGGCTGTCTATGATTAGAAGAATAAGCATAAACAGGAAAATCACTAATGAAACATTTTGCAGTTTATGCAGGCTCTGATCAGTGAAGAATCATGCATAATGTAACAGTGCAGTGGCTAATAATAGCAGGCTTGCAAGAAATCTTTTAAACTTGTTCTAATGGACACGAGAAACCTTCTGTCTTTTCTTCATTGCCTTCAAAGTGTCCACAGTAAATGATCCCTCCCTCTCCCAGAACCTTCCATAGCAAATACCCCTTCCCACTGATCCCACAAAAATCTGCTCAGCATTGTTAACAAGCTTGGTAAACTAGCCTCAAACAGCTGTACAGGCAGGATGCACACTCCTCTGCTTTATAGGAATACTAGCTGCTGCAGTGGACTACTACTTGCCCCCACTGCTCCTTTTGCTACAACCGGCCTGCACCTACATAATAAATCCACTGGCTGGTGGTGCACATTCTCCTCCCCTACAGTCTGAAAGAATCCTGTAAATAATGCCACTCTCAGGACATATCTCTTGTAGTTTTTTTTTTTATTAGCATGCAAACATTCCTTGTATTTGTATATATAAATGCACCATTGGAATTCCAATGCCACACAGCTTCCAATGGGAGGTAGAGACTAATCTGAATACAAAAAAGCACATGGCTATCAAGCGTGCCACGCAATGCACATTGGCAGTGAACTTAAGACAGACAATATATTTTGACAGCTCTCGCAAATTTATACCCTGAGGAGTTTCAGAAGAATTGACTGTCTGTTTCCTTACAACAGAAGCATTTTATCTATGTGAGAAGATCCTACATGTTGAAATCCCATTAGGCAATAAAACATGCTTCAGCTGAGGTGGCACCAATAGATTTGGAGGCAAGGGGCAGTTCTTTTCTTTGTCAGTATTGTCTCCTTGTAAATCAGAGGGCTCCTCTCTCCATTCTTTGGACACTTCCAAGAATGAAGTGTGAGATCATGAAAATGTATAAGCAAGGAGTCATAAGGGAGACCAGGCAACCTATTTTAACTGAAAAAGGAAAACAAATTGGGTAAGCATCTCCTGCTAAAAAAGCCATCTATTTGGGGTTTGGCTCTGTTGTGCATCTGAATTTATTAGCAATTTGAGTTTCTCAAACAACAGGCTCACATGAAATGATTTAATCAAAAGTTTATTAATCAGAGATTAGTTCAACACCATGCAGAATTTTGAAAGAATAGACACTTTGCCTCCATTGGTTTAAGGTTAAGAGGTAGCCTGTCTCCCTCTCCTCTGTATCTGGAGAAATTCTGGCAGTTTTGCTTGCTCAAAACCTCTGTTGTTTTATAGGGTATGAGATAAAGAAATTCCTTTCTGTGGAAGAAAGAAAACTTTCCCATGACCAGTCTCACTGTGTGTTGTGTTTTAAGCATTTTTGTTTACCTCCAGGCCCATTGATGATGGGAGTCGTGAAGGATGCACTTATACAGGGTTCCAAGTGATTTAAGAGGGCTGGGAGCCCCCAGTCTCTGTCAGTGCAGAAGAGATAAGGCAGGGTTCCTGCCTGCCCTAGCTCTGCACCTTTCCCATAAGCAACGGCACATCACTATGGCCCCTGGAGAGAGGTGGATTGCCATGTGCTTCTCCATCCTAATTAACTCCACAGCTCCCATTAGCTGGGAACTGCAGTCAATAAGAACTGTGGGGGAGCTGCTTGCATGCAGTGGCATGTGGAGATTCAGGCCCTACAGCTGAGGAACTACAGCTAGAAGGGAGTTCTGGTCACTTTTGGGAACCACCCAAAGTAGGTTCCAACCCTCCTCCTGTACTCTAACCTCTCTACCCCAGCCCAGAAATCGCATCCTACACCTAAGCACCTTCCCAGAGTCTTTAATTGTTAAATATGAGGAACTTCATTGTACACTGCCACAAATGGGAGACAAAAGATCATAAGAGTTTCAATAAGATACACTTCATGGAGTTCCCCTCCACCCCCCCATCCTCTCATAGTGCTCTCAGAACATGGCTATGGAATATACAGGGGACAAAGGACTTGAGAACTGTGAAGCTGAACAATCCATTGAAAAGTCATGTCCATTTGCTATAACTTCAAGCATGTCTCTTCCTGTCTTCCTATGATGGAACAGTTGCCCTGCACTGGAGTATAAAGGGTTAAGGAGCAGGCTGAAGCTTGAGAACATATGGAGAAGGCTGAGGCAGTTAATCAGAGCCACGCAGGGCTACATAGAAATATAGATGACCAGGGGGGATTCACTCTCCTTCCTTACTGTGGACAGAGTAGTGCTGAGGAATGCAGGGTGAGCCAGGGGATCTCAGGTCTATTCAGGCTGAGACCCAGTACCAGGAGTCCAGGGAGGTACTAGGATGCAGAGGAGCAGCCAGGGGAGTAACAGGCAGCAGGTCCAACGCCCCTTGCCAGTGATGAAGCAGCCAGTTCAGACTACAGTTTACCCCGAGAGAAGGGGTTAGATGATGAACAGCAGTGAGTCACTGAGGTAAGTGGTGGTTTAGGGGTAATGGAGTTCCATAGCAGGGAGGACCTCAGAGTATGGACCCTGAGAGAAGGGCGTCATTGTCTGGGAGGGAGGCAGGTCCTAACAAGTGGTGGAGAACTGACAAAAAACAGGTAACAGTTGGCAAGACACTGTCAGGAGAAGGTGCTTTGAGTCTGGACTGAGGTAATTCCTAGAGTGACCAGTAGGAGGCACCACAGCAGGGAATCCCAACCTGCTACACTGCCAAAGTCGCACATTAATTTTAAAAGCCTTTTGATATCCTTGTGTGTTTTAACATTAATCTAACAGTATTTAAGGTGGTTGTATTTTTTAATCAACCAGCAGGACTATATGAGGCTGATTTTATGAAAAAAGACCTAGCTTCTCTCAATTTACTTGAAGTACCAGTTACCATAGAGCATCTTTCTCTCAGGAGATTCTTGAAAATGAAATTGTTCATCTAAGGAGGTTAATTTCTGGATAAATGACTTTTATTAATCGGGTTTCCCTTGAGCCTTGTCACTTGGGCTGCTCATGATATTAATGTTCTAGCTGGTCAGCTTCCTCCAGGATACACAACCATTGCCTGAAGCAAGACATTTCTTTAGCAGCTAAATGTATTCAATTAATATTATCATTGCAAATAAAATATTTTAAAATATTAACTATGATTAGTTTTAAGTGATATTACCTCCTCCCATATCCCAGCACTGCTTTAATGCACTATGGCTTAGAGGTGCAACTTGGTTTGTGGGTTTTATAAGGCTGGAAGGTCCAATTCTGTCCTCAGTCACATAGGAGCAGCTCCGGAGATATCTGGTTGGATTCTACTCCCATTCAAGTCAATGCCCATTTTAGCACAGCAACAAGGCATGAGTTACTCACTTGTAATCAAATGCAAGACTGGTTTCTGATATATTGTTCTGCTGGGAAGTATTGGGCACGTCTGCTGAAATCCCTGGAGTTTTGCCATTGGAAACAGGCTCTGGCCCAGATCACAGTCACTAATTTACAAAATGTAATGGCTATATTTCAAGTATTTCTTTCTAAAGACACATCAGTGAAGTTAGATGATCTGCAGTTAATATCCCATTAAAATGTTATAATTCACTCTTAACCCTTATGATCTTAAGCCCTGTAGGAGTATCCACAGTGTGTCTTATGATGTATGTGAGCAAATATAAGCCCTGCAACTCACTATGCAACCAATTTCTCAATAAATGGGGCTTTCATGCTACACTAATACACAGCAGGGTCAGAAAAAATAACCTTCCTTTAGTTTACAAGTGGGAGGAGGAAAAAAAGACTTGAGGACTCATCTTAGACTTATCTTCATTATAGGCATTTTAGCAAATGTATTTGAAATGCTAAGCTAGTTCTGTTTTCAGGAAACAGCGCGGAGGTCTCTCACTGATGGCTATGCAGCATCACACTGCAGGCACTCAACCCAGCATATTAGCTGGGCTCCAGCTCCAGGAAGCTGTCTACTTAATTACTTCGCAAGAAATCTCCACCCGTAGGCCTTGTACAATTTTTAATCAGAAGTTTCTTTAAAAAGAAAAAGAAAACTTGGTCCTTTGTCACTTTAGACCAAAAGAGTATAGCACAAGGAGAGATATTTGAGTTTAAGGAACAATCTGACCATAAAACAAGATGGAAGGAATTGTAAAATTTGGTTAAACTAAACACCAGGGGACTGGCAACCATTACTGGGATTTTTTCAACCTAATATTCTAAGGAAACGTCGTACCATTATACCACCAGCCATTTGTTCTCAAGATTGCTGCCCAGACTTCCCCCTTTATTTTATTTATGCTAGGACTTTCAGGCCATGTCTACACTGAGAGAGTTTTTCAGAAGAGGAAATTGAAGCTCTCATTTGCAAATCTCACACTCTCATTTGCATATTCTGTTCTGATCCTTTTTGCAGAAGAGGTTTTTGAGATAAAAAAGCCCTGTGTAGACGGGATCAAAAATGAGGTTTACAGGATCTTGCACAAAACTGGGTTTTTCCGACAAATGGCCCTATCTACACAGGGCTTTTTATCGCAAAAACCTCTTCTGCAAAAAGGATCAGAACAGAATATGCAAATGAGAGCGCGAGATTTGCAAATGAGTGCTTCATTTGCATTTCCTCTTCTGAAAAACTGCCTCAGTGTAGACGTAGCCCCAGAGCGGCCATACTGGTTCAGACCAAACATCTAGGCTTTGTCTACACTCGTGGCTTCTTGCGTGAGTAATATGCAAATGAGGCTAAGCATGGAATATCGCCGAGCCTCATTTGCATACCTAATGAGCCACCATTTTTTCAGAAGAGGCTCTTGTGCAAGAAGGAGCATCTACACTGCCCCTTCTTGCAAGAAGAAAAACCCTCTTGCGCAATGCCGTTATACCTATTACTTTTCAGGAAGAACGGCATTGCAAGAGGGTTTTTCTTGCGCAAGAAGGGGCAGTGTAGATGGTCCTTCTTGCGCAAGAGCCTCTTCTGAAAAAAATGGTGGCTCATTAGGTATGCAAATGAGGCTCGGCGATATTCCACGCTTAGCCTCATTTGCATATTACTCGCACAAGAAGCCGCAAGTGTAGACATAGCCCTAGCTAGCTCAGTATCCTGTCTTCCAACATTAGACACTTTCAGGTGCCAGAGAGGGAATGAACAGAACAGGTTATCATCAAGTGATCCCTCCTCTATCACCCACTGTGGTTATGGTTAAGGTATTCAGCTACAATCCTGAAACTTGTGCATGTGAATCTTGCTTAGTCTCATGCTGAAAGGTCACTTCCAATTCCATCAGCAGCAAAATGGGTATCTGATCTATCAGGTTAGGCCAGTCAAAGATGGTTAGATGTGATGTAGGCCATCTCACTCTCTGTGTACTATTGGATATGAAACTGATGTATGTTAACTGGGTTAAGCTTATTGGCTTGGGGGAACTTTGACTTCCAGTTAAAAGAAATGCAGAACCTTGATATTTCTTTATATAATATTTACCTTATTGTGTGTTTTAAGGAATATTTGGTCAGTTCTGTTCTTTTGTTTGTTCTTTTGTTTAGTTCTTTTGTTAGCTTAGGGATTTGGTTTTGGTTATTAGGTTGCCTTTTTCTCAGGGGAGGGATCTGGAGAAAAATAGAAGTGACACTTCCAGTGATTCATTAGTATTTAATAAAGAAAATATTAACATGACAAAATATTTTATATATAGTTTTATATAGCTTACCCTTTTATTCATAATTAGTTTTAATCTTTTAGGAGAGTTTTGCCAGCCTTCTTTGGGAAAAAAATTATTGTTATGCTGCCAAATTTATACTGTGGACTTGATTTGTAAAAGTGCCTTAAATCCAATTTTGAATATTGTTAGTGCAATTTTATAATTTCAGATAATTTCACTTGCAGTCATTTACCAGTGAGAATACTGCATATATCCGATGACATCACAAGGATTTAAAATCACTATACACCATTTGTACTTTTAATCATTTATTTGCACTCTCAACCCTGATTTCATATTCAAAATAGATGTATCTAATCAATCAAAATAGATGGCATTAGTAGCTATAGCATGTATATTTGCTATAACAAAGATTGGATGGCTTTTTGGAATACATGCTTTTGTCAAAGGAATATTTGGGCTCAATATAGAAGTAACTAGGTGGAATTCTCTGACCTATTTTAGTACTGTCCACCATTAAATATCTGGGAACTAACATAAACCTGATTTTAAAAAGGATTGTTTGCTACTAAAACAATGATACATAGATGTAGACTTTAACTAACATCCCATATTTGAGCAATTTGCATTCCCAATCAATCTATATATAACATTTTATACAGGGATCCTGATACAATAAAGAACTAAAACCCCAGGATTCAAATATCTCCACCCCATCTTCTTCATCCCCTTAAAAACCTGCACATAATTTAAAATTCCCAAATCAATAATCTCTGGTGTACTTGCAATAAAAATCTGGATACCAATTATGCTGCTTGAGCTTATCTGTAGTTTTTATCACAATCTACTATGGCATGTGTTTGTCTGTCTATTGCAAATATAGAAACAGACACAAAGATCTTTAGATACATAGAAAAAAAGGTGGCTACGCAGAAACTAGCCTCTCTAGCTGTTTTGTTACCTACTGGATACTGTATTTGCAAGTCTTTTGTAATTTTAAAGAATTATCCTATGAGAATACTTAATCATCATTAGTGTGACTACAGTATCTTGCACTAACCTGCTTCATATTTAAGATTTAGGCAAAATATACCTGTTCCAACAACTGACTTCTTTGACCATACAAACATTGTAAAAATGCAATTAAAACATCATTTGGCACATTCAGTGTCAGTATGAACTTGGCATCACTACTCCAGCTTCTTTTGTTCATTGTGCACCCTCTTTTCAGTTCAGTACTGTTTGTTCAAGCATCACAGCCAATACCAATGGCCAAAAATAAGCTTGCTTTGGCAGCTGCAGGGAAATGTTTGCATTTATGGCAGTGTTTTATAGCTTTGTATCTTAATTACTAGTTTGGGATATGGCTGAAAAGTTGTGTGGTTGTTATACTTGCACCATTTTTTTTGTTTTGGAAATTGTTCTGTCAGAGTATAAAAAGAGATACTCTGGCATCGTGGAGCATGCTCTACCTTACACAGCTGACATCTTAATACAAAGAGCTGCCACAGAACAAACATACAAGAATTTGCCCTCTTATCTTCCAAAAGAGATATCTTTATGTATCATAAAGATATTTGGAGCCAAAAATATCATGTGGCCACATGAGTTGCAGACAGATAATTGTGAACTGAATTTTAGCCACGGTTAAATTGTCGGCATACATCCAAATGCTTGAACCTCTGTTTCACTGACTGGTCATTATGAGTGGAAGCACTTATCTGCAGACACAATTCATTGAAAGAAAAAGCTGCCAATTGTGCTTGTAAAAGAGAGAGGACAGACATTGACATATACCCCTTGATCCCTTCTATTATTTAAAAAAATAAGAATGATCCTCTTGATTACATAGATGAGCATAAACTAGGTTCATATAATCAAATTAAAACTTGTCTCCTTTTCCTTGTGTTTACAGGAGACCCAACTCACAGTAGAACCAGCAAGGTTCCATTGCACTGGGGAAGAAAGCAGATTTTAAGATGCATGCAGATGTTGGATACACCTTGCGCTGCACTGATTTCAGTTCTCACTGGGCAGATTGGGGAGGATGGAGGCAGAAGAGAGAGAGGCATTTCTATCACGTAAGAACCACTCTATGGGTTGGAAGATGAAGATGAAGGAGGACATAATATTCTGCTCTTCTTAGTTTTTATGGGGTCCACCAACCTTCAGTCAATTTTACCCATTTTTGTTTTTGTTTTTATAAACATGATTGAAGAAGATGAAAACAGAAAAAGGGTATAGATAATATAGCAACCAATAATATAAAGAGGTAGATAAAATGTGATATACAAGTTATGTAAAATAAGAAGATGGTGCACCAGGCACTGTATATACATTTTCTGTCTGATGTATAGGAATATACATGATTGATTGTTCTTCTCTTGTATGGGTTTCTGAAGATACATTTAAGGATCTATTCCAAGAAGGGAAAAAAAATCCTTCCTTTATATGTGCACAAGATGTGATTTTACTTAAAGGCAACAGTAATAACAAATGTTATTAGCAGTTTGATGCATCAGTATAAGACAATTTTTAGCCATACAAAGATAGGTACCATACCAGACATTAAACCAAAACATCTAAATCTATGATATCAAGGAAATAGGGGAAAACTACATAGGAACTTAAAGGTTTATGGGAAATATCAGTTAAACAGAATAGTTATCTGATGTATCTATACAATGACCAAGGCACAAAATTCTTGAAGTAATACATACTCTTGTCATGGTTCCAGTGGCATTAATCACAATTATCATATAGAAAGAAAATGCTATTACACACTCACTATTTCATCCTCTGTGTCATTAGTAATACTGTTGCTTTCATTTAAAAAAAAATTCTAATTGAAATTGTAAATTTAACACAGTTTTTCAAATTTTGAACAATTTCAGCTGTTCTGACCATTAACTTGTGTAAGTATGGTAGTGACCGTTAATTTGTGCAACTACATTACTTCCTTGTATCATTTATCTCTTCTTAAGCAACTAAAAAATCCAACCACAGTAACAAAATTAGGTATTGGAAATGCTATACCCACCCTCTATGTGCAAAGCTGAACCTTAATGCTACTTTTAAACTGTTTTCATATTTTCAAATCTATTCTCTAGACTCCCACAGATTATTAGTAGATTAATAATATGTTTTAGCCAACACAATATTTCCTTTGTTTTTCACCCTCTTGAACACCATTTTACCCTCCTGCTTTGAAATGATGGGCCTGGCTCTGCTTTCACTAACATTGGTGTAATCCAAAGTAACTCCATTAGACTCAAAAGAGTTGCACCAGGTTATCTGGTGAGAGAGCAGAAACACATTTTTTTAAATATTTCTTTAGTGACTTTGTCTAATTTGCATTTTTTTCTCCCAATGATTATAAAAGGGAAATAAGTCTGAACAATATAATCATTTCATAAATTTAAGAAGATTTATTTTCAAGAAATACTGGAGGTGTCAGTTGAATACTTTTGTTCAGTAACCCCATTTTCTTAAGTGCTATCTTTTAAACTAACCAAACAGAAACACCTTCCCCATTCAATTAGGGTGTACCAGAAAGATATGGTAAGCAGATCTGATCTTGCAAACTACTTTTACCACTATCCACTAAATTCCAGCAAGTATATTGCTACATGTGTAGGGAAAAGAATATGAACATGGGGTTTTATAGACTATTAAAATTATTTAATGTGACACTATTACACATAGTAAGCAATAAGAATTTGTTTACAAATAATACATACATGTTTCTGAACCAAATATGATGAGAGATATCACATTTTAATGAAGTGTTTTAACTTATATTTTATCGAGTTTTCTACTTTTTCTCCCCCATTTGCAGGATTTTTATTTGATTGAAGCATTTAGTCTGTGAAGGCAGCTGAAAACATGTTTTTAACCAATGTTTTATCTTCTAAAAGAAGCTTTGTCCTTACTGATCTGAGCTTCAATTGGAAAAGTATCAGAATTACCCAGTACAGAAACTAGCTACTGTTATTATTGTGCAATGTTTGTCCTAATTTGAGAGATGTGAGTACTAGACTCTAATGGGAAAGACTCTTGCTTTAAAAGCTCATAAGAAAAGGGAATTCCCTAAACTCAGCATGAAAGTTTTTTCAGAATACTGTAACTAGGTTAAACAGTGCCCTGAATGACCTGTCCATGGTGCTGAAAACTGAAACAATGAACTAAGCAGTTTCAACTAAACTAAGTCGAAAATTATGGAAGTTGTGCCATTGACTTCAATTGACACTGTATCAGAACCAGCACAATGAAGTATAAACAGCAAAATAGACAGGTCCCCCTCTTTCCTGTAGTGTTTATAAAGTTTTTCTCCTATGAACCTCATAACAGAGTGTAAATAAATATGAATATTTTGATTACCTTGGCTGGACTATTCGTTTCCCAAAGGCACATAGCTCTATTCCTTACTGAAATCTTTCCCATCTCAATATTTAATTATTCTGCATGCATGTGTGTGTGTGGTGGTGGTGTTATTTCCCTGGAGCAGTAATCTCACAGAAGGATCTCAAAGAGAATCACTCACACTTGAGCAATAAGGCAACTCTACGGGGGGGGGGGAGAGGGAGGGAAGGGAAACACACCACTTACTGTATTTAGGTTCTGGTGGAGCTGTGGTAGCCCCTCTTCCTGGAGTAGAGCACATTTATACCTAAACCATTCATTTAAAAGAGTGGAGACAAAAAAGGTACTGCATAGAGTTTCAATATCTGTCACAGCTACATGCTGGCATTTAAACTCCAATAAAAGCACCTCTCATATAGGAATCAATATCACAAAAATTGAGCTCACAGCATTGGTTTGGTCCACTCTGTCATATTATCTTCTGAATATCAAAAGTTTCCTATATGAATTATTTTTTAAAAAGTCACATTTACAATGCACTGTGTGGCTTCTACACAATTGAGGTACTTGATCTGCTAAAATTCAAATTGACTTTGTCTGAAGATTTTTTGAATGATAATCCTCCAATTTTGATTTTCGAAATATGGAAAGGGGAGGAAGAGAGAAAGGTAGCAGCAGTATGAATTTTGGCCTCTGACATAGGAATATATTCATTTTTCAATGGGTGAATGAAAGCAGTGGTCACTTTGAATTTACCTGACTTATCTTAGATAATTAGCTAATTTTACTGCAGCAGTTTCAGTAGTGTCTTACTTCAGGTTAAGACAGGCAATATTGCAAATGTTGACCCTAAATTATTTAGTTTTCTAGTAGAGCAATGGGGAGGGAAGATTAAAGGATAATTTTGATTTTTTTTTTTTAGAAAATCAAGAAGGTTTTGTCCAAAAATATTTTTGTTTATTTAATTGTTTGCTTGAAAAGTAAAAGCTAAAATTTTCCAAAGAACTTTTGTGAAACATGTTTGCTAATTCAGTAAATAATGAATTTTCCACTGGAAAAATGGTTTGGACAAAAACAATTGATCATCCATATTATGGTCCAGTTGGTACTGGGTCCTGCCATGAGGGCAGGGGACTGGACTCAATGACTTCTCAAGGTCCCTTCCAGCTCTAGTGTTCTGTGATTCTATGATTATTTAAAAAACCCTAATATTTCCATTTTCGCACTAGCAAAAAAATTAATACTGAAATTAAAAAAAAAGATTTGGCACAGTCTAATAAAACTCCATGTGTATCCCTGTTGAACTATATAATATAGCCATAGGCTACAACTGGTACAGTTTCTAAGTGAATCCCATAAACATGTATGGGACTAGAATCTGCATTATTTATATTATGTTACTCCCTAAAAATCCCAGTAAGGGGTCAGGAAATTGACACCTGCAATTGTTATAAGCTGGTTATCCTCTGGTTGAATCATATTGCTCAGTCACACCCACAAAGCCTGGACATCATAATTATGCCAGGAAATTAAGCAGGCCTATTTATTTATTATTTTTAAACAGTGAGGAAGCCCAGTTGGTTCTGAGGTTTTGAATGCTTGCTATAGAATGGATAAAAAACTAGAAATGTAAAGATATATCCTCAGTATTGATTTGTTCCCTACAGAACATTAGGCCCACATTAGCACCTATTTTGGTGCTCAAAATATCAGATAATGCATTTCTAGTGCTTTGTCTAGTCTTGTTTAAAATATTCCAGATTCTGACCCTTCCTTTTAAAGGGCACAATCTTGTAGGATATTCCTTAGTGAGTGAAGTCATTGTCAAGCAGATTCCCAGGACAGAGAGACTATATAAGTATATAGATGTTGGAAAAATAGAATGTATTTATAAGACTACTGTAGTTTCTGAGCATTAGTGGTTCCATCTAAAGACAACACACAACAAATCTTAAATGTAAAACACCTTGAAATGTATAAATATTGTGTTATACATTGGAACTTTCCAGAGTGGAAGTAACTACAGGTATGTCTAGACTGCATCCATCTGTCGGCAGAGGGATGCAGATTAGTCAGGTCAACATTGCAAATGAGGCAGGGATTTAAATATCCCATCCATAATTTGCATAAAAATGGCTGCTGTGTTTTGCCGACACAGCACTTTGTCGGCAAAAAGTGGCAGTCTAGAGGGGGATCTGTCGAGAAAGAAAGGCTTTTTCGACAGATCCTGTAAACCTCCTTGAATGCCACTTTTTGCAGACAAAGTGCTGAGTCGGCAAAACGTGGTGGCCATTTTTATGTAAATTAGGCACGGGATATTTAAATCCCTTCCTCATTTGCAATGTTGACCTGCCTAATCTGCATCCTCTGCCAACAGAGGGATGCAGTCTAGACATACCCTACCAGTCATGAACCAAATAGTTTAAGCTTCATTACCCAAAACCCGTGAAAGGGCTTCACTTGACTACTACAAAATACTCAGCATTATCTGAGCAGGAGCTAGCTCTCCTAAGTCAGTTCATAACTCTCCAAACTGGAAATATGTGGCATATGAAGATACATTGTTTAGATTTTAACTCACTGAGGTCACTACTTCAGCTCAGTGAAAACATATTTCATTGGTTCATGGTCTGCTTCCAGTTAAATTGAGAAATGCTACTCACACAGGGCATGTCTACACTATAGAGAAGATCGATCCTCTAAAGGTCGATCTTCTAGCATTCAATTTAGCAGATCTAATGTAGATCTAATGTAATCTAAATTGAATGCTGAGAGCAGCCTTCACCAGCATTTTGCATAGCTGGATGACATACCTTCAGCTGACCTGCCTGGTCTAGTATAGAGCAGGCCTCAGAATATAAACACAAGCAGTTAGTGTTAAATACAAGAGATGCATCTATAGATGTGAAGTATAATATTCTGTCATGAATAGCTTTAAAAGGTTTTTTTTAATTGCAGTTTTTTAAACAGGCACTGATATTAACAAACTTTTGTAGTTTCAAAGACATTTTAAATAACTATCCATTCATACAATGAGGCAGGGGTCATGTGGAAAAAATTGTATGTGATCATTTTCCCAAAGTCTCTCTTAACCTTAAGAACAAGGGAGCTGAATTAAGTTTGCACAGAAAATATTAAATCTAGTATTACCTAACTTTGCAAACTTAATATTCTGTTAATATCATTTTGTGTTTAAGATGAGTCCCGTGGCAGAATATTTAACATTTATGTTCGTCAAAGCTCTGCACCCATTCAAGTCTGCAGGAGTTTTACTGTTGTCTCAAATTGGGGCAGAATTATCTTAAATATGGAATGCTTTTTAAAATCTCCTTTTTTATAAATGACCAACTGAAGAACTAAAGCGGGTAAATACATAGAGAAAAAAAAATCTAAGAATCTATACACTTGGAGAGCAAAACATACAACTTGATGGCCTACATGCCTATGATGAAGACATTGAATAGTGCCCCTCTGTTGCCCCAATGTCAACCTGTCCCCATACCTGTCACACTGAATCTTACCACAGAGGATTACTCTGTGGTACACCCTATACAGCCTATCAGCAGCCAGAACAGTTCTATTTTGTTGGGGCCCACCTTTAGGCCTACTGCAGGCCTGAGATTTGTTTCCTCAGAGTTTCATACATTGTCCTGGTTGTTAAAGTTTTTTTTTATCTAACAACAGTCTTTGTCTCAAGGAGATTATACTCTTTCTGAAGGATTGGCTTTGTCCCCAGGAGGTTAGGACCATGCTATTAATATTTTCTGAATTATCACAACTTTTTGCCATCACTTAGACTGGAAAAAAGCCAAAACAAATCTCATATATTCTGATGCTGCTTCTTGGACAGTGCACAATTTTCCTATTAGGTTATCATATCATTGCACTTCACCAATTGTTCAATCAATGACCTACAGATCTATGATAGGAAAAAGTTTTTCTGGATTCTTGCAAAATGCCACTTTCTTATTTCTTCACTTCCAAAAGAGATGATAGCCTATTATAGTAATGGTACATAAAGCTACAGAGACAGTTGTATTATAAAGTGAACAAAAATTGAGGTCGGCTTATGCATTGCCTATTACTGCCTCTTTATTTTGGATCACTGTCATGGAATGTTGGAATATTCTTTGTTTTGTTTTTTTAAGCATTGACTTCATGCAAGACTATTTTGTCAGTAGGAATTCCAATTCATCCTTCAATTTAAAAAAATAACAGAATAATGAATATCAATGAATTGACAAATACTATTAAGTTAACAATCAAAATATTTTCCTACAAAGCAAGTCAGACAACTCATTGTTTATGTGCACTACAAAAAGTAACTGTCACATTATGCTGTCTTTCTTAAGTTCGCTGCCAATGTGTATTGTTGTAAATTTGATAACCATCTGCTTTTTTGTAGACCAATTTGTCCCAGCTCAGTGTAGGGATCTGCATTGCACAGGCACTTATTAATTATGCATTTATTCTACAAATACAAAACAATACAATTTTTATGCTTACATAATTTCACAAGTCAATACAACTTTGCTGGTATTATTTGGGGAAATTATCATATTTTTTATTTAGTTATGATATTTGTGTTACACTTCAGATGGTGGAGGGAAGAACATGAATTCACTCTCAGTTCTTAAACCTGAGTATGTCATTTTATGACAGAGAATACAATGTGAGAGTCATTTTGCTGTTAGAGAGGAAGAATCATGTAATTCAGGCACTGCATCGGGACACAGAGAGAGTTCAGTTTCAGTTCTGCTACAGACTTCTTGTGCAACTTTCATCAAATCATTTAATTTTAATCTCTCTGTGCTATATGAAAAATTATGAGAATACTTTTATCTTCGTCTGTGGTGGCCATTTATTTATTTGTGTGTTATCCATTTGTCTTCAGAGCAAGAATGATCACTCACTTTGTGTTTGTACACAAAGCTCCAATCTCTGTTGAGGCTTATAGGTATTGGCATAATACAAATATAAAATAATAATTTTCCCCAGAAGTGTTCCTGGTAAGCTGGGCACTTATGCGGCCACTCAGGAGAAATTCCAATGCCACCCAGCTGATGAGAAGAGCACCTATAGCTCGGTATTTTGTTCTATTGGTGGTGCACGTGAACATGTCTCTGTGCACTTAATTTTTTTTTTCCGCTCATGACTGGAAATAATCTGCACATAGATGGAAATGATTAGAGGGAACATTGTTCCCCAGGTTTAAAGCAATGAAGTATCTTTCCAGTTTTCTCCTTTTTCAAATTTCATTAACAAATTCTCTTCTCACGCAAAACTCCCATTGTTGCAGTAATTTGCAAACAAGTGGATTAAGTTTAGGATCCTTCAAAATTCTGCTGGCCCTAAAATATATTGAAGTGTTTCATATTCTGCCATCTTTCCTGAACTGATCTGAACCCAATTTTGAGGTTTGTGCATTGCTGCTGTCTTTTCTAAGGGTGCATCTACACAGCAGCCTAAACTCGAAATAAGATATGCAATTTGCATATTTTAAAACTATTTTGAAATAGCTTATTTTGAAATTTGGTGCATCTACACAGCTCCAAATTTCAAAATAATGCACTATTTTGAGCCATCCCTTATCCCTCCCTTATTTCAAAAAATATTTTGAAATAACGAGTGGTTGTGTAGAAGTGGGGTAGCTATTTTGGGATATCCTAAGAGTTAGTTGTGTAAATATGGCTTCTCAGAATCTAGCTAAATGTACAAGAATTTCTCAGCTTTTGCATCTATGGATTAGTAGTTTTCAAATTTAAGATATTATTGGGTCTTCTCACACAGGCTCATCAGTGATTACTGACATATCTAATGTAACAGGTTATAGCTATAAAAATTGGAGTGCATTTCCTATATTCCTGACTGGATTAGATTACTCCATTAGTTTTGCAATTTCCTCTGTGAAAGATCTAATCTTTTATTGCCCCTTTTCTATAGCTATTTAATAACACAATCTGGGAAAGGATACCACATGGGAATGGAAATTGATTCTGCAGACTCTGGTATTAAAAACATAGTTGGTAAACTTTATGCCCAGGGTTTTTTGCTTATAAGAGTGATCCTGATTTGGATCAGAGTTATTAAAACCCAAAATGTAAAGCTGCTAGGGATGAGATCACATCAATGGATGTGTTGCTCCACAGTTCACACACTAAAAAAAAAAAGTGGACTTCTAAGTTTCAGACTTTTTTTTTAAAGTGACATAATGACCAAAACTAATATGTAATAGCACTGTCCTTCTTGGGAAATGACTAGCATTAGGTTTAGAACTAATTACTTTTTGGTTTAAACTCTAGGACCAAACAGTTAATTAAATCACAGGCTTACATGTATTGGATAGGAAATTTTTCCTGTTCCTGAGGCTAAAAGCAAGGAGTTTGTTAATACTAGGCATTGCTGTTGCCACCAACTACCCACACTCAAGTTATTCTACTGAAACATGGTCCCCTTTTCCCACATCATGCAATCTGATTGGCTATTGCCCTCAGAAATCCCTATAAAAAAATACACCTTCCCTTTTAACATCTTGCTTCTCTTTGTTCTTTGGAGAAATATTGATCTTTGCTATAAATAATTAATTTTATAAATTATACTCAATATCATGAGACAGGCAGGGTGACATAATGTACAGTTATACCCCTTGTTTAGAGCTGCCTGGTTTAGATTGGTGCAGGATAATTCCTATAAAACACATCTATTAATTGGCACCATTTGTTTAAAAAAATAGCATGCCTCGGGCCTTATTCTCCGTTGCCAAGCACTTCGTGTAATCATGTAATAAGGGTACAAAGTGTTGCCATTTTGTTTTGGTAGCACTTTATACACTTTTGGAACAAGTGTCTATGATGATATCAACCACAAAGCACTAGAGAATCAGGCCTATGGAATTTTCAGACATTAAATATTAGCCCTTTCTAATAATACATTCCACTCTAAACAGACAAAGGAAAAAGTTGTGCCAGGTATGCTTTGGAACATGTAAGAGTGAGTTATGACACACTCATTTATTTGGGTGTTCTCACAACCAGCAACTCTGATTGTGTGCTGCCAAATGCTGTCACTCTAATACCATGGAACTGGACTCTGGAGAGCAGCGCAGGATGACCTCTTCTCCACACAGATACTTATTTTATTCACTACACTGGAAACAAGGGGGGAAATGCACAATTATCCTTATTTGGGGGCTGTGCATTCTAGATTATGTTTCATTGTAATTGAATGCCTCAAGCACCAAAGGGCATATACTGACAGTACAAAAGTACATAGGGTGTTAACCTATGCCTCCTAAAGGAGGCTGTCTTGTCAACTATTTAGAAGACCAGTTTACTTTTGCCTGCTTTCCTCCCCACAGGGAGCATTTGCCTGCTTTCCTCCCCCAAAGAAGTACACTGAAAACAAATCTATTTGTCTGATACTTACCTAACATCCCTTCGCTAGAGGTGCCTTAGCAGCAACCAACACCCAAGTCAGTGTGATTCATTGGGTCTATAATTCTAAGGTCTGTACCGAAAAAGTTGAAAAATGTGATACAACCTGACAGAAAAGTAATGAATGTAATGTTCAGCAAAACAGTTAATGAGGCTTGCGGGAGAGAAATATGTGCAGATTTAACCTTGTGCACCAGCTTCAGCAAAGCATTCTATATCTGGTGTTCATTCTCTGTGGTTTAACAGCATTGGAAAGGCATCTTTATCTTCCTTTTGTTTTTATTCTTTTGCTGATTAACATTTCTCATTATCCCAATTTCTTGTATTGACTAACGTAACAGAGTAGGGCCTCAGAGCCAGGAAAGGATAGCTCTAATTGTGCCTTTTTGCTAAATAGCTAATTGATTTAGGCAGCACTTTTTCCATTAGTGCAAAGAAGAAGAGCATACTCTTCCGTCTCCACTAATTACAATCTTTCTGTCTCAACCCTTGCTTTATCACTATCACCTACCAAGGAGGACAAAATTTGTTCACTTTTTCACTTTTCTTTACATGAGATGAGTCAACCTTTCCTGGCAAAACAAAAACCAAAAAACGTAGAGCATCTTACAAGGTTCACCTCAAACATGGCCACAATGGTGATACTGCAAAGTTTGAGGCCACTAATATAGAGAACTATAGTTTTTCATTGCTGTAAGATATGAGGACCCAGGCAACTAACCTTTCCAGCCCTAACACAGGGTTGTGACCTCTCCTATTTGCAAGTTCCACCTGCTATACAGAATCATTCATATTCCAGGCTGGTCTTCCTTCTCTGATCCTGACTTGAAATGTGAAGTGCTACATGCCAAAGAAGGAATGAGCTGTTTGATGACATCGTCAAAACTGGAAATGGGAAATTCTGAACAAGCTGGGACCAAATCTGCTTTCTAGAACCCGGAATCACTCCTTCCTCCCCACCACAGAACTCCACTTTAAATTACCACCAGTAAACATTTCAAAATTAGTGGGTTTCCATTTTTAATCTGTGTGGGAACTAATTAATGTTCTAGCCTTTGAACAAAGGATTTGCACTTCAGCATCACTGATCCATTTCACAATTATCTTCCATATTCATCCAGCTGGATTAGCAAGAAATCCTTAGGAAGAAGCAAAATAGCAAATTTGCTATACCCACCATCCCTGATATTAGCCAATGTCATTGTGTAAACCGCACACTCAACCCATAATGCTCCTTTAAAGCATTATATCCAGCGTGAAGGCTATTAGATGTATGCAATTGCTTTTGTGTGGCATAATCTCATTTAACCAGAAAAAACTGCCATCATTCCTTTGCTAGTAGAGAGACTCAGAATTTTGTCCTCTCTCATGTGAGGCAAAGCAGAAACCAGTGGAAAATGGCATATCTATATAGATTCCACAAACTGCTTCTTAAACGGTGTTAATAATAAAGTGTGGGATTAGTAGCCAGAGCAAATGGCAAACAAAGATAAAGTGAATACTATAGATCAGCATTTCTCAAACTGGTGTAGGCAGATCCCTGAGAGTCTGTAAGAATACTCCAGGGGGGTCCACTGACCCCACTGATCAACTTCTTTCACACCTTCCCACTGCCTCCTGTACACCAGGGAACAGCTGTTCTGCTGTGGAAGGAAAGGGAAGGAGCAGGGATGGGGCATGCTCATGGAAGGGGGTGGGAAGAGGAGCAGGGGTGGAGCAAGGGCAGGAAGAGGTGGAGTAGAGATAGGACCTTGGGAGAAGGACTGAAGTGGGGGCAGGGCTGGGAACTGAGTGGGAGGCTGAAGTTGGGGAGTCCACAAAATATGTTAATTCAAAATGGGGGGTCCTTGGGTTGCTAAAGTTTGAGAACAGCTGCTATAGATTCATCCATAGACACACCTTTTATTATAGTGAGTCCTACCGGCACTAGGGTATATAAATGCAGTTTAACTGGAAAGCAGTTAGATGTGCTATTTCTATACCTTTGAAGACATTTGGGTGTAAAAGGAATATTTGAATCTAGCTGAAGTTTACATGTAAAGTATCAAGGGATTTATGAACTTGGAAGTTTGGTTATCTCTTAGGGTGTGTCTAAACTACACCCTTCTGTCATCAGAGGGATGTAAATTAGACACATCGAAAGTGCAAATGAAGCCGGGATTTAAATATCCCGCGATTCATTTGCATAATGGGGCTTTTAGAAAAAACCCTGCAGTTTAGATGGGGCATTTTCAACAGAAATGCCCAGTTTTGAAAGATCCTGTACTCCTCGGAAAGCCCTGTTTCGAAAAAAAGCAGCGGCCGCCATTATGCAAATGAAGTGCGGGATATTTAAATCCTGGCTTCATTTGCACTTTCGATGTGTCTAATTTACATCCCTCTGACGACAGAGGGGTGTAGTTTAGATGTACCCTTAGAGTAAGAAGCAAACCTGTCCCTGCAGTTTTTCTTGGACATATGAATTAATACAAGCTGCAAATTCCCAAATGAAGCTACTCCAGATGCTCCTTTCCACCAAGAAGATTCAGGATCTTTCCAGTCACAATCTCAGCTCATGGCTGATGAATTTTCAAACTTTTCTAACGTCAAAACGAAGGCTGAATTTGAGCAGACTTAGAGTTTCAGGCAGACTTTGAATGGCTGTAGTATTGGCCCTTTTTATATAGTTTGCTAGTGAAATATCCTAAACAAAGAGCTGGATTTGAAAAAGACTATAGCTATCACTGGCTAAACAAACTTAAAATCAAACATTGTGTAAATACCACCAGTCACTGCCAACAGTTGCTTTGCAACTTCATGATGGGGTTCCCTCAGACCTCTTTTATTCAGTTCCCTAAGAATGCAGTTCAATTCCAGTCTCACCATGAGGTTTCTTTGTTTGGCATATAGCAAAGCTATTCCCAGTAGATTAAAGTCAAGCATAGGGGGGTGAATATAGAGCATAGCACACATCCAGTGCACATAATCATGAATCAGCTTATATCATAGAATCACAGAATTGGAAAGGATCTCCAGAGGTTATCCAATTCAGTCCCCTGCACTTCTAGACAATCCCTGACAGATGTTTGTCTACACTGCTCTTAAAAATCTTCAATGATGGAGATTCAACAACCTCACTAGGCAATTTATTCCAGTGCTTAACCACTCTGAGAGGTAGGATTTTTTTTTCTAATGTCCTACCTAAACCTCCCTTTCTGCAATTTTAGCCCATTGCTTCTTGTCCTGTCCTCAGCGGTTAAGGAGAATATTTTTTTCCTCCCTCCTACTTTTAACACCTCTCAGACTTCCCTTATCCAAACTAAGCAAACACATTTCTTTCAATATTCTCTCATAGGTCATGTTTTCTAGACATTTAATCATTTTTGTTGCTCTTCTCGGGACTTTCTCCAATCTGTCCACATCTCTCCTGGAATGTGACAACCAGAACTGGACACAATACTACAGTGTAAAGTAGAGCGGGAAAATTACTTCTCATGTCTTGCTTACAGCATCTCTGTTAATACATACCAAAATGTTTGCTTTTTTGCAATCATTTCACACTGTTGATTCATAATTAGTTTGTTGTCCATTATAACCCCAGATCCCTTTCTGCAATATGCATTCTTAGGCAGTCATTTCCCATTTTGTATGTGTGCAACTTATTTTTCCATCCAACGTGGAGTACTCCACATTTGTCATTATTGAATTTCTTCCTATTTACCTTTGACTACTTCTCCCGTCTGTCCAGATGATTTTGATTTTCCTCCAAAACTCTTGCAAACCCTTCCAGCTTGGTATCATCTGCAAACGTTATAAGTGTATTCTCTATGCCATTATATAAATCATTTATGAAGATTTTGAACAGAACTGATTCCTGTGGAACCCCACTCAATATGCTCTTTCAGTATGATTGTGACACTGATAGCTACTCTTTCGGGACAATTTCCCAACACTTTTGCACCCATCTTACATAAGCCCCAGCTAGGTTGCATTTCCCCAGTTTGTTTATGAAAAGGTCGTGTCAGATATTATCAGAAACTTTATTAACGTCAAGATATACCACATCTACTGCTTCTCTGCTAGCCACGAGGCTTTTTACTCTGTCAAAAATGCTGTCAGGTTGGTTTCACACAGTGTGCTCTTGACAAATTCATGCTGTTACTCATCATCTTATCTTCTAGATGGTTGCAAATTGATTGCTTAATTATTTTCTCCATTACCTTTCCAGGTACAAAAGCTAAGGTGAGTAGTCTATAATTCCGTGGGTTGTCCTTATATCCCTTTTTGGGCACTATATTTGCTCTTTTCCAGTCTTCTGGAATCTGTCATCTTTCATGATTTTTCAAAGATAATCATGAATGGATCAGATATTTCCTCATTCACTGCCTTGAGTATTCTAAGATGCATTTCAGCAGGTGCTGGTGACTTGAAGACATGTAATTTGTCTAAGTAATTTTTAATATAGATGCTTGCAGTTAATACTATTTGTTAATACTTTGTGAAACACACTTTATGAATGGTCTACTAATTTTGTAACCAATCCCTGTACAGATGATTAACTGTCCACAAGGTACAAAAAATGTTAAATAAGCAAAGCTGCAACTGCAGGCTTATCACACATTATCCTTCTGACTACTTTATGAATCATCTGTTATTTACAAGGCTACTTGTGAGTTTATACTATGCCCATTTTTAACCTCTGCTTCCTCTGCTACTGTTTCCTTTCATTGTTCATGCGTGTGCTACAATTCATCATAAGAAAAACAATTATTTGTCATAAGGGTGGAAGCAACAGAAATGGTGATGTTCAATTCCTCCTGAGCTGTGCGAAGTGAGCTGAGAAATGTGCATATCTTCTTACAATAATGCGGTTTCTTGCCACTGAAGTCTAACAATAAGGATCAATTTTTCATAAGAAAATTGCAGAAACACAGAGGCAATAAGTGGTTGTTTATAGATTTCAACAGAACAACTTTCTACAGTTTCTGTTGTGAGCTTAGTTCTGCAAAGCACTCACTCAGGGTCCTCAAATGCTCTGCAGACTATCAGGTCTGGAGGTATCAACACACTAAAGAATGGAATCCTATGTCCCTTACAACCTATATATTTATTGGCTCTTTCAAACACAAATGAGCTAAAAGCTCCACCTCTGAGCATTCCTCTTCCTTAAAGCCTTCTCTATATTATACCATTCTCAAATACCATCAATCACATTCACTGCACAGCTGTGTGCAGCTGAATGATTATGTTCAAGCCATTTTGATCCATGTAATAGTCATAGAATTTAGATACTGTGGGTGTAGATTCTCCCCTCATTGTTGCTGATGTTAACCATTAGTAGTTCTTTTTCAAGTCAATTGAGATAGGAGTATAAATGAGGAGACACCCCAGCACTGTATGAGGCTAAAGATGGTGGGAATGCCTTTTTTCATCCACCAAGTATTTTGTGTTTTCAATGAACAATCAAAAACAGATATTTTGACTCTGCTTGCTGCCAAAGTGCTTCATGCGAGCTGGAGGACAGATGTCTCATGTACGTCTTATTGGCCTGGCACACTGGTTGGACTACTACACCCATGATGTACCACAGTTTCCCTGCTTGGTGAGAAGAGCTCATCCATCAGGACAGTTGTATGGCCATAGTGCATCATGGGAGATGAAGGCCATCTGTGGCATTTTTAACCAACCCTGTATGGGCTACTGAATTATCCATGGAGGTGAATTCATAGTCAAAGTTAGTCACTTCTGTTTTTCCACTAATGGCATTCAATCTGGTATTTTTTTATTTATGATACAGTATCAGGAAAGATGTTATTGGCCACTTGTATCACCCTCAAGTGTCCTCTCATTTGCTGAGCAACATCATAAGAGCATTTTCTGAACATGCTCTGAGGGAAAATGAGTGCTGTGCTCTGTGGGTAGGCACTCCATATATCGTCCAGATTGCTCTTTTGTAGCCTGGATGTGTCCATGTTTAACACTAATGCCAGCTTTATCATAAAGGGGTTGTTTAAAAGAACAACCAGTTAATATTCTTTCTGAAACCGTTCAATGGTAGAAAAAAGTGGCAAACCCAAACCAAAAAAACCCATTTTTTCTTGTGTGTTCAGTAGAGCGACAGAGAAATGATCTCTCTTCCCTTTGAAAAGGCTTTAATTTTCATCAACAAATGATCAGGTATTCATTAAAAACCATGTTAACTAAAACATACCAGTATATTTTTTTCTGAAAACAAAACAAAACAAAAAACCCATTTCAAATAAAAAAAATAAATCTTAGAAATGTCTGAAAGTTATAATAATGGTCACGCATCAAGGAAGCAGAAAATAATAGCTAAATGCACTGCAGATATTAAAATACTAAATGAGAACACAAATAAAATTGATATTTGCCTATTCACTTATGTTGCAGTCTATAGCAGGGCTGGACAAGATAGAGTGTACAGGACGGATCCTGCTGGCTAAGCCGTTTGATCTGGCCCACAGCCACCCTGCCGCTCCCCCGCCCCAGGCTAATCGAGACCTGGGAGCGGGAAGAGTGTGCAAAGTCTCCCCCTGCTGCCAGAGTGCACAGCATCTATAGGGAACCACCAGCAGTTCAAAACAGCTGGTGGTTCTCTCTAGGCACCACACTCCCTGGCAGGGTGGGCGTGGGGAACAAAGGCTTCATGTACTCCCCAACCCCCAGACCAATCAACATCTGGGGGTGGGAGAGCACGCAAAGTCTCCTCCCCCCACCAGGAGTGGGCCGTACCTAGAGGGAACAGCCCCTGTCCGCCAGAGCCCCCACACCTTCAGGGGCAGCCCAGGACCACTTCCAAAATTTGTGAAGTGTCCCCCCTGCAAAAATTATTGCTCAACCCAAGTCTATAGTGTGTTTATAGACAAAAATAAAAACATTTGTTCTACAACACCCCTCAACTGCCTGAAAAAAAATGGAGAAATAATAGTGGAAGCAGAGATTCTACTGAAAGAACCTGTGGTGGGAAGCACAAAACGAGTGCAAATATCAAGCACACAAATAAATAAGTATGCTGAACAGAAAACATTTGAGGGAATTACAAGGATGCCAGAAGTCATCCACAAAAAAATATTCCTGGAAATAAAATCATTTGAGGCTACAACATTTAGCAAATTCATTGGTCCAGCTTTATAGCCACCTGCATGTCAATGTTTGTGTCATTTTATACTGGATAGTATGGCTAAACTTTGGAAGTTGTCAGGAATATGTGAAAGACTATGATTCTGGGCTATTGCTACAATTTCCTCCCTGAGACTTACTAAAAGCCTTTTACTTTAAACCACTGTCTTTCAAGAGACTGCTAATGAAGAGACCTGTCTTTATAAACTGTCTGGAACTCGGTGCTCATTCTATACAAATGTCAAGGATTCTTGTTTGAAACTCATTCTTCCTTGGTCCTAGAACTCTCAAGCATTAAAACAGGAGAGCTTGTGTTTTGCCAAGCCCAAAAGATACTAAAACCTCCAGATTTAGAAAAGTTTAAAGTGCAGAACCAAATATTTTCAATTAGTTCCTGTATTTTTTTAAATGAAATCTCTATTTCCTAACATTAAGTACCAATTTTGCTAGCAACAGCAAGCCTGAGTCAAGACAGTAAAGGTCACAACCCAGGAATGATTAAACTGTGTTCAGCTCAGCACCCAGTGTATTTCTGGGAAGAAAAGGTGGCCCTGAATCATAGATTACTAGAACTGGAAGTAACCTCAATAGGTCATCAAGTCCAGCCCCCTGCACTCAGCAGGATGAAGTACCATCTAGACCATCCCTGACAGGTGTTTATCTAACCTGCTCTTAAAAATTTGCAATGATGGAGATTCCATAATTTCCCTAGACAATTTATTCCAGGGCTTAACTACCCTGACAGGAAATTTTTCCTAATATTCAACCTCAACCTCCCTTGCTGCAATTTAAGGCCATTGCTTCTTGTCCTCTCCTCATGGGTTAAGAACATTTTTTTCACCTTCCTCCTTGTAACACCCTTTTAGATACTTGAAAGCTGTTATCCTGTTCCCTCTCAGTCTTCTCTTTTCCAGTCTAAATACCCATCTGTTTGCTTGCCTGAGTCTCAACCCAGTCAGGGACCAAATTGAGCATCCCCAGCCAAACAGCAGATCACCAAAGTGCATTCGGACTTCACTCCCTTGCCAAACCTCCCCAGCAAAGCCCAGCTGGGAAGAATAGGGAACAGTAGGGGGGACACTGGCTTGATGGTACTCCCATTCTGTGTCCCCTTTGGTTAGGGATCAAACCATGAGCCAAATCAAAGAGAGAAACTGAAGGCAAGGAGCATAATTTCACTGCATTTTATGGACAAGAGGGAAATAGAAGATAATCTATGGAGAAATGGTTAGGTAGGTTGCACGTAGAACACAACGGAGAAAAACTCCGCCTTCCAACAGCAGAGATTAAAGAGTTAATGAGGTAAGGCTAGCAAAAGACGAAGTAGAAACATGTTCCCATTCAGTGCTGACTGACATGGGAACAAATTCTCCACTACTTCATAACTGTTAGCTTGCTGAGTGGCTGTCTAAAAAAATAAACATCTGTCTCAGTGGCATCTGCTTTGAGAAAACAGATGTTTCTGTGTCGAGGTTTCACAAGGCCCACACAGCAGCTGACACATTATCAAAGCTTTATGAATAAATCAATGTGAGATTTACCTCCCAACGTTTTCCCTCTAATGTTGATTTCTACCACAAACCTAGCCAAAGAGATAAAGAAACAGGGCAAATTGGTTTTTTGCTCCTACCCTGTTGATCAATGATAATCTATTAAATACTGATGAGGGTGAGTCATCTGCCAGGAGTTTATCCAGGGCCAGCTTGTGAACAAGGTGGAATGGGGGGTGATTTGGAGTAGCCCTCCTCCTCTTGTGCCCCTCCCTGTACAGCAAATGGGAGGATTCTAACCTCAAAAGGTGTTAAGTTTCTCAGGGTGTGGGAAACCAAAAGTTGAGTTCATTCTCAAAAACTAACTCATCGTCTCTCTAGCAGGCTGAATAAATATAGTACCTTTTTCAAAATCCCTTGGAAAAATAGAAACTGACAGGCAATTCACTAGATTGTCACATGCTAATGAATCAGTCACATACACAACCAATCTGTAGGCTTTCCCCAGCATTCCACTGTTTCAGGCTTCCTCTCCTAACCTTTTGATGTCTCAAGGGAACCAGGCATGGAGGCGGGGGGGAGCGGGGGGAGGGGGGAGGATAGGGCTGGCATGGCAGGGGGGACTGGTGCTGGATAGGCCAGTATCTTGCATCCATTCTCAAGATCCTAAAGCAGGATCTATGTTCACACATTCTCTGAATCATCAGGAACTAGTAACGAACAGTTCTGACTTGCCAAAAATCTTCTTGGGAATCTGAAACTCCCACTCCCTCTGCAGTTACTGAGGCTATGTCTACACTACAATCTTCTTTCAGAATAAGCTTTTCCAGAAGAGTTCTTCCGGAAAAGCTTATTTCAAAAGTGAGTGTCCACACACAAAAAGTGCAACGAAATTGTGATGTGCAATTTTGAAAGGTAGCATCCACAGTGATTGGACACTATCTCACATTTAAGGCCACCTGGCACCAGTTCAGGCAGGGCATTAGGTCAGAAGTTGCTTCTGGGTGCTGCAGCCTAAGGCTAGCTGAGACGCATGCTTAAATGGACCTCCCTGGACAGCCATTTCTCAGCTTCTGCTGCTTACTTGCCTACCTCTCTGAGGGACAGCAAAGCACTTGCACTGCGTGCTCTGCTTGCCCTGTTTTTGGACACCACAGCACTCCTTGCCACGGTGCCAGAGCTGCCTCTGGGCATGCAATGGGCCCACACTGCCATGCTGCAGTTTCTGCAGGCTGCCTTCATGGTCCTGCATGAGATTGACTCTGAGCTCATGCTTGAGATCCTCTGCCTGTGTGTGGGAGCAATGCCCTTGCAACTGCACCCCACAGTGGAGCAACGGTTCTGGAGGCTGGACACCAGTTCCGACTGGTGGGACTGGCTGATGATGAAGTGGTGGGACGACCAGCAGGGGCTCCACAACTTCAGAATGAGGAAGGAGACATTCCTGGAGCTGAGTGCCTGGCTTGCCCCTGCCCTCCGTTGACATGACACCCAGATGTGACCTGCCGTCCCCCTGGAGAAGCGGGATGCCATCGCCGTCTAGAAGCTCGCTGTACCTGACAGTTACCGGTCCATGGGCAACCAGTTCAGTGTGGGAAAGTCCACCATTGGAGCCCTCTTCATGAAGGTAAGGCACTCTTGGGCCGCAGTCCTTGGAATGGGGGGAGCACTGGATAGGGGGACCCTAGGAAAAGGGAAGGTTGAAGGTGCAGGGGATGGGCTGGGGGTTGGGGGGATGCCCCATCCCTGGGGGGTTCTATAGTCCCGCCCTCACACAGCCCTTCCGGGGGGGTGTGTGTAGCTTCATAGGGGGTGCCTCCTGGGGTGTTTGGGGAGGGGACGGGCTCTGGGACCTCCCAACGGCTCAAGCACCCCCCTTTGCTTCTTTGTTTTGTGTGTTTGTCTCCTTCTGCTGGTGGTGAGGGCCATACACACCATCCTGCTGCGCATGGTCATTTGCCTGGGAGACCTGGACCCCATCATGGCCAGTTTTGCCACCCTGGGCTTCCTCAACTGCGGGGGGGAAGGAAGGGCTATAGATGGAACCCACGTCCCCATCTGTGCCCCAGACCACCATGCAGCACAGTATATAATCCACAAGGGTTATTTTTCTATGGTCCTGCAGGCCCTGGTCGACCACTGTGGACAGTTTTTGGACATTTTCATCGGTATGTTGGGAAGGGCGCACAACACCTACATGTTCCACAACTCCAGCCTCTACCACAAGTTGGAGGCTGGCATTCTTTTCCCAGTGCAACATCATGGTTGGGGATGTAGAAATGCCACTGTGCATTGTAGGGGACGTGGCCTGCCCCCTCATGTCATGGCTGATGAAGCCATACACCGGTCACCTAGACCCGAACAGGGACCATTTCAATGCCCACCTGGGAAGGTCCCGCATCCCGGTTGAATGCGCCTTCAGGTGCTTGAAGGTGTGGTTCAGTTGCCTCCTGACGCGCCTCGATGTGGAGCAGCACAACATCCCCCAAGTAGTGTCAGCCTGTTGTGTTCTCCACAACATAGTGGAGAGGAAGGGAGAGGCCTTCCTTCTAGGGTGAGGGACAGAGGCCAGCTGGGAGGGACAGACCTTCGAGCAACCACGCACAGCTGCCATCTGCAAGGCCCATCAGCTGGGGGTGCACATCTGGGAGGCCCTGAGAGAGAGTTTCTCTGAGGGACCGTAGTAACTCTCCCGAGGGCCTCCCCCTTAGGGGCCTGTGGCTTGCGACTCTCTGCCTTTCCCACAACAAGCCCTCTCTTCCTCCCTACAACCCTCGTTCCCTGCAAACAAAATAAAAACAACTGTTTACTTTTGGAAAAAAACTTTTTTTTATCTGGGATAAAAGTAACCGGGAAGGGGGACTGAGAAACTGGATATGGGGAGGGGGTAGGGAGGCTGAGAACCTGGATATGGGGTGGCAGGATGAGAACCTTGCAGGGGGGAGGAGTGGCTTAGAGCTGGGGCTGAGACTGGCGTGTGGTTCAGGTGGTTGTTCCATCTTGTGTCCGGGGACCTTGGCAACCTCGCAGGTGGGGGGTGGGGTCCTGGGAGAGCAGGGGGATAGTAGGCAGGAGGTGGGGCTGGAGCAGGGTCTGGCATGGCAGAGGGAGCAGGGTCAGGCATGGGGATGGCAGGGGCTGGCATGACAGGGGGAGCGGGGACAGGCATGGCAGGGGAAGGGGGGACAGGAGCCGGGTAGGCCATCATCTTCCAGATGGTGGCACAGATGTTGTGGCCCTGCTGCAGCAGCTCGGTCCACATCTGGGCCCGCCCTTGTGCATCATCCCAGACTTTCTGGGCCAGCGTCTGCTGTCTGTCCCTGAGGATAGACACGTGCTCCATCATCAGGTCCTCATGGGCCTTCTGATGCTTGCGGCTTCCCCGGGATCCAGTGGCTGGCTTGGATGGTGGTGATCACCCCAGTCATGGCTGGTCCAGCTGGGGTGAATAAAGAGAAGTGTTCTGTCATCCCTGGAGACACTGTCCCTGAGGCCTTGCCCTCATCAGTGAGCTGAGAGCAACAGTCCTTGGGGCAGAGGACTGTAATGTCCTGGGAGCAAGGCCATGTGTGGCCTGGACAGTGGGCCCTGCCTCACAGGGGCCCAGAGGTCCCCAGGGGACCATGCTTCTCCACCTCCTCCCTCTTCCCCCCCCCACGGACAAGCCAGCAAGAGAAGTGTCTGGCCACACTGGGATCCCATGAGCAGAAGAGGGACCTCAATCAGCTTGGGCTTACATTGGGACCACACACACAACTGGACCTGACAGCGCTGTCCCCGGGAATGGGTGGTGCCTCAAGCATGCAGGCAATCATGTGTGTCGTGTGCGACACTCCAGAGTCTGTGTGCGGGCCTGCGTGTGCCCTTGTCCCCAGCCTCCTTCCAGCAGTGGCTGGTGGTGGGAGAGTGGCCCACTCCGGGGGTCAGAAGTGTGTCTGGCATCCCCAGGGCATGTGAGCAAGAGCCTGGGGGTGCTCCCAGGATGCCTCCTGAGGCTGTGTGGTGCAGACTGGCGCTGCACCTGCATCCATGTGCACAGACTGTAGCGTGAGGGTCAGGCCGAGAAGGCCGAGCAACGATCGCACCACAACCCCTTGGCGCCTATCACCCCTGCCCTATGTGGGTGAAAAACTAAGAGCACTCACCTGATGATCCTTCCCCGGCCTTAAAGAATGCCTGGGAAACATCCAGGCCCTGGGGTACCAGCTCCAGCATGATGATGGTGATTGTGCTGGCCATTTCATCCTTCTCCTCCCTTCTGGACTGGGACCCCCGGAAAGTGACAACAAGCATCTCTAGCCCTGAGTCTACCACCAGGGTGGGGAAGGGGCTGCACTGCCCCCCAAGATGCGGTGTAGTTCTGCATAGTAGGGGCAGAAGTGGGGTCCTGCCCCAGAGCAAGAGCTGCACTCCCTCGCCCTGACGTAGCCCTCCCTCGCCTTCACCTTGCTCCTGACCTGCTCTAGACTCCTGGTGTGGCCCCTCGTGGCCAGTGTCTCGGCCATCCGGCCATATATGTCAGTGTTGCGCCATCTGGAGCAGAGATTTTGGAGGGTCTCCTCTTCGCCCCATATCTTTAGGAAGGCCAGGATCTCTGCCCCAGACCAGGACAGTGCACACCTTTTCCAGACCCTGGCAGGGTCCTGGAAGCCCTGTGCATGCTCCCTGGGAGGGTCAGTGGGCTCTTGGGGGGCTTGTGACTGGGACATTGGTGGCCACAAGTCAGGCACTGGCAGCCACATGGTTTGTCGCAGCTCCCAGGGCCAGCTTCCTGCCACAAGCCCTGTCCCCAGTATCTGCAGTTTTAAGAGCTGCTGGGAGACAGGAACTATGGAGTTGTGATGAGTGTGGACAGAGTGGCCAGCAGAGCACCTGTGTTATATCCTGGAGACCTCTTTCTTGGACAGAACTCACTCTTGCATGTCCACACACACCTTTTTCAGAAAAAACCTTTATTCCTTGTAGAATGAGGTTTACTGCTGTCAGAAAAAGTCCTCCATTATTTCTACTTTTTGTTGAAATAATGCAGTGGCAGTGTGGACTCTGCTATTGTTTTTCCATAATAATGGCAGTTATTTCAAAAATGCTGCAGTATAGACATACCCTTAGAAGGAAGAGTTTCACCTATACATTGCATTATAGTTAGAGATCCTTGGGTATTCTCTACCAACCATTCAGTGGGCATGAGAAAGCCTATTAGTTTATTCTGATTAATTGTCAGAGTTCTCCTTTCATTTAATACTTTTCTGACTTACTAGGCACTTTTAATAGGTATTATACTTCAAAATAATTAAAACAAAATCTCTCCTCCTGTAAAAGTTAACAGTAAAGGGGCCCTCCCAAACCCTTAAATGACGTGAATATGTTTGTTCCTATGGACATTTTGCCTGTAGCAAATACATTTTGCTTTAACAATTGTTTTAAATGTCAGGTACGCATATCAAAATACTGTATTCTCTAGAAATATTTCATTAGTGCATTGCACTATAAACAGGAAGAGTCTTCTCAGTTTAGGATTGTTGTGGAATTGTATGGTGGGAAGGATACAAATCTTTTCTAGAAGTTAAATAAAACAATGACCTATAGTCCTCTCTCAGACAAGACTCCCACTGCATCCAGTGGGAATTTTGCTTGAGTAAGTGCTGCAGGATTCAGCTAGCAGTGCCTAGATAGGAAGGAAAAAATGACTTTCGTACAACCTCCTCAGGCAACTGAAAAACAGCAAATCAAGTACAGTAAAACTCCAACAGTCCGGCATCCAATAGTCCGGCACTCCTGATAGTCCGGCATCAAAATGGCAAGAGCCTAGTGAGTGAGCTTCGCCAAAAAATGAGTCACAAGGTAACAGCGGCAGCAGCTGAACTGAGCAAAAAGGGTAAAAAAGGCTTAAAAAAACTAAAACATTACAGTATACTGTATACAGTATGTACAATAAAAAGGGTTAAGAACACTTTATATACAGTATATAATGTATACAGTATATATATAAAACCTGCTTATAGTACCTCCTGATACTCCGGCATATCTGATAATCCGGCACCACCTAAATCCCATAGGTTCCGGATTATCGGAAGTCTACTGTAATGGCAAATAATATGTTTAAAGGCAGGTCCAGATCAGGTTTTTAGAAGGGGTGAATGTAATCCTAATAAGCTACAGGTGCACTCACTAGTTAAAGAAAACTAATCCCCTCTTTCCCCACCCCCATGTTCAGATCTGTGACTGCCCAACTGTTTTATTAATTGCAAGAGCTTCAGACTAAGGAGCTGTGTGGCTTTGTTCTCTCCCTACCCACAAGGAGTGGATGAAGGTGAGAAAAAAAATCTGGATAATTTAGGTTCTACCCCTCTATTTGTTGGTCTGCACACATGAGCTAATATGCAGGATGTCAATTTGCTGGACACTTCGGCCAGCAATAAATTACTACATTAGTGGAGCAGGGAAGAATTAAGATCCAGGGAAATTTCCAAGTCACAAAAAGAGACATCCCCTTTCCATTCCCTTGGTTGCTGTTCCTATAGTCTCAGAGGAGCAACTGCATTAGTGTGTAACTTTAAAAACAATAAGCAGTCCCGTGGCACCTTAGAGACCAACAAATTATATATATAATATCATGAGCTTTCATGGGCAAAACCCCAGTTCTTCAGATGAGTGCTCCTGAAAGCTCATGATAACATAGATCTTTTTGCTAGTCTCTAATGTGCCAAGGTGCCACAGGACTCCTAAATGATGAGTCTTATATATCATACCTCACATATGGCTCGGTATATTGTAACAGTCTAGCCTGAACTCTTTTAAAATTTAGCAAAGTTTAAAATTTAATGAAAATAAAAACTAACTTCCACCTAGGGCCTAATTCTACTCCTGTAGCCTTGTGAGTGGTGCCTTATTTCCTGATCAGTCCACTGATTTCAGGTTGCCTTATTTGGGCCCATAGTGTTGCTTTCCACCTAAAACAAAATCCATTAATACCTAAAAGGTCAGAGGGCACTTACAGTTCACAACTGTAAAAGCAAATACCCAAAAGCCATCACTAGCAATGCTGATGCATTATATCTAAGCAAATTTAAAGCTGGATATTAATTCTGATAATATAAACACGGTATCTAGACAGAGAATGGTGCTTGATAATGTCAACCTATGAAAAAATTATAATGCAGCTAAAAATATATATATTTCCCCCTCAATTCATGAACATAACTACCAAAGAACTAAAGAATTTCAAGCTAACTAGAAACCAATATGTTTCCTTTCAAATTGTTAAAACATCTGTGGTAACCTACAATTTTTCTTTTTGAAGAATTTCTTCCATTTTGGCAAGTAAATAAACATCTAACTCCCCTGCTCCTTTTATTTCCAGAAACAGAACACAAGAAATAGCATACTAGAAGCCACAAAGGTTTGCTGTATATTATTTATTCTTTTAATGAAACCCAGAAAGGATATTTTACAAACTAATCCTGCTTTACAGTGACCAGAAAGCTGGAGACTGCCTCCGTTTTTGTGTTATTGGATAATCTGTCAGTTCTGGCATTTGGCAATAAGTAATAAAGTCAAGAACAAGTACTGGAAGCATAAGCAAATTACTGGGTGATTCCCTTTCTTTTTCTATTGTACTCCATGAATAAGATGATTTTAAATCAAATGATTCTGAGGGGAGCAAAATGATCTTTAGTCTTTATGAAAGATACTGTGATAAAATAGGTTGATTTGGTTGGGGGAGAGTTAACATCAAAATAGAGAGCGTTTTCTTTTAAATACCTTGACCTGAAGCAATAATCAGCTGTAATAAACATTCCAATCCTGCAGTTCTTTCCCATCTAAAATTTCCGTTAACCTAACTGGGAGCTTTGACTAATAGGCAGATATGAACACTGGAAATAGCAACATAGGCATGGCTGTACTCTTATTATATGAGGTTTTTTTACCTTATGTTATATACATAGTTTAAAATATGCAAACATCTTACTTGCCTAATTGTATTTTCATTTGTTATAGAGACTGTCAATATGTAACACATGAAACCCTCCACTGATCCCTGAGGAACTCAGAAAGTTTGAGCCCATTAGCCCATAAGAAGTTGAGTCAGGGACATGTTGAGAGCATCCTGCAAGATGTTTAGTTCTTCCATCTCCCACTGCAGTGAATCCAACTTGGAAATAAATGACTAATTCCCACTGTGGCACATTATTATAGTGTTTGTACAATGTGAAAAACAACAAGATTTATTCACTGTCAAAGTCCATCTGATGAGGTATGAATTTATTAAATCTTCACATAGTTAATTCTTGTTGCTTGGTGGCAGGGTTTTTAATTCTTCCATTTACAGCATTCCAAAGGAAGGAGCGAGGGGGACACACTGCTGGGGCCAAGGTGTTATCCACTCAAAAGACTCAGAATCATAAATAAGTTCTGCAAGAACAAGAACCAGCAGAGTATTAAATTTATGCTCCCTTGTTTACATAGTGAGGTAAATGGCAGTCCTCACGTGTAGTCTTGATCTCAGCAAAATGCAAAATGGCAAAAAAGGAAACAATTCTACAAATACATATTTTGAACATTGAAATATGTTACTACAGGAACTAGATTTTAAAAGTGAGTCACTGGGATTGATTGAAGGCTTATAAATAAGGAGCTCTTTACATGATTTTTAGATTTTCCTTAGCTGCTGAGGTACTGCTGTGCACCAGCGTTCATGAATATCCTTTTCTTTTGCAGCTTTCATTGGGGGTGATGAGCAAACAGTGGGAAAGGTGTTTATTTTAATTCCATAATGGATTTCAATTTACCCATCTTTGCAATCCAATCAGGGAAGAGAAACAAAAGACCAACACTTATGTAACTAACTGAGGAAACTCATATTTTGAAGTCTGAACTTTCGAAATTAATTGTTCAAGTTAGATGGGGGCTGACGTAGCTCCCAGTGAAGTCTGTGCACATCTTTCCACCGATTTCATGCAAGATAGGGTGCGTCTACACAGCAGGGCTTAACTCGAAATAAGCTACGCAACTTGAGCTACAGCAATTGCATAGGTTGTTTCAAGATAGCTTATTTCATAATTGGGAGTGTCTACACAGCACTTATTTTGAAATAGAGCACTCTTCCTCCGACTTCCCTTACTCCTCATACAATGAGGGTTACAGGAGTCAGAGCTTGATTGAATTTCCAGCTTGATTGAATTTCAACATTATTTCAAAGTAACTGCAAGCTGTGTAGACGCGAACTAAGTTACTTAGAAATAATGTTGCTATGTAGACGTAACTTTAGAGAGAACCCTGACTTGAGGCCTGATGATAAGACCAGAAAAGATTCTCATTTATTTTGGACTTTGGATGAGGCACCAAAGAGCCTAGCCTGATCCTCTCTCTTCCAGTCCCCCCATGTGTGTGTAGCAACCATAACTCCCATTCTCTTCATCTGCTGTTGAGAAAGCTCCAGTCTTAACTGGAAGTGCTGAATACCTTGCAGAATTGAGCCTATAAGCAAAAAAAAAAAATTGTGACTATATTAAAAAAAAACTCCTGTGAACACAAAAAAATGATGAAATCTGTCAAATTACTCATGATTATCTGCACAATCAATATCATTTGGAAAGAGACAGCTGCCTAGTAGAATATTATCATAGATGTTCTCAGTTTACCACAACCGAGCCATGACTCAGAGGACTTTGAAATGTCTGTTGAGGACCCCACATTGAGAATAACATTTAGGAGAGGAAGAATCTAACATTGATGTGAAGTTCATTCACTTAGCGTTAAGTTTTATGTAACTCCAGTTCTGTGATTCATGCTGTTCTGATTTCACTAAATCCAAATAATATAAAGTAAAATAAGAACTGGTATATATGGAATAGAGGGAAATTAGGGAAGCCATGCAACTGAAATAGGGTATGAGCTGAATGTACTTCAAGGGCTGAACAATAAGCATTAAACAAACAAAAACACCAAAGTCCTGATGAGGAGGACATTTAACACCTTGCAGGAGGTATTTGGCAGCTTACATAATCTGATCCCAAGACTAGATCTCTTTATGGAAAACAAGTTCCAGATTTCAAAATCTTCTAAATATACTGAATTATTAGAATGCAGATAATATGTCGGACTAAAAAGCCAATGTATGTTCTCTGTTTTACAGAAGGGAGGAAGAAAGGAAATGTCTAACTGGTCGACAAAACTCTATCCCACAGTCTGATTCACCTCTCAAGGCTTCATTTCCCCCCATATGTAATAATAGAAATTATACCTCTTTCATATAATATTATGAAGCTTAATCAATTAGTACCACACGGTCATCTTGCAATCTGTCCTGAATATGGGGCAGTGACAGGTTGTGTTGTCCTGGAAGCAGGCCAGGGACAAAATTGTGAATCATACTGCTTTCTTTTTTGCTGTGGAGCAGAAAAAAAATCTGTGCTAGCTTGTCCCCTGGCGCAACTTATGTCCTCACCTCTGTGCCACTTTCTGTGCTCACCAGCACTCCAATGAAATAGGTCTAAAGCTCCACACACTCCCCACTCACCCATATGGGAAGAGGATTAAAGACCCACAGCTATCTATGACACAGGCAGCAAGTGGGACATTTAGCCTCTACTACTTCACTGCATGAGCACACAACAAGGGATATCATCTGTCTTGACAGTGCTTGAAGAGGCCAGAGATGTTACTAGTAGTCTCAGTTTACTCAGTTTTGGCATTAGCTGTTCACTGGTATGTTTATGATTTCACCCCTTTCCCATCCCACTAATTAAAAAAACCCTAAATCTTGCTTAATAGCATTTTTAAACAGAAATCACAGATTTTACATTAAATATTTCTGGGCAGACCCTTAAGTGAGGTAGAGCAAGAAATGCAGAATTGAAGAATCTGTGCTCCAGAGGTTGGATAATCCATAGAGTTGAGATGCGGTTTCACAGTCATTAAAAACTACTAGCTGAGATATAGTGAAAGAGCCTATAAGAGACCAGGATAGTCAGGAAGCCAATTACACACCCCAATACGATACGTTTTCAGGAAATTATATTCCACAGCTTGGCACCTGTGCCTGACAAGCAGTCACTCCATGGACATTGACCAGGAATGTCGTGGCTGCTGCTAAATCATGTGGAGGTGGAAATGGAGGTGAATCATTGCTGCAAGAAATATGACTCTGTTCTGACAATTTACTAATAGAATTGCATGAAGATGATGACACTGCATTTGCTTTTCAATTCAATCGACTTATGGAAAGAAAAGTTTAAAAAATGTACCTGGAAGTGTGAATTGTCTAAAAATTCACAACTTGGCTAGTCTTACACCCTATTTTGATTATCATTTATTTTAAACTGATTGCCAATTATTATCCAAAAATTACAGAAAAACATCAGGTAATTTCCAAATCAATTTCCACATAAAACCACATCCAAAGATAAGAGAGACACAGGACCGGAACAATACTTAACTAGGTTTGCTTTATTCTAGCAACTTCTGATGACTTCCAACTAGAGCTGGCTGCAAAAGAATGTTGTTTTGTGAAAATTTTGGCAATTGTGAAATACATGTTTGTCCCCCAAAGAAATAAAAATAAGAACTTTCAAAATTTTTCATGAAAAAAACATGAGAGACATCCTAGAATAGCCATTAGCTTGGTGATTAGGGAATTCACCAGCTTTGTCTTATACTACAGCCTAAATCTTGTTTTCACTCTCTTTTCTGAGAAACTGTTCTGTCCAAACTGATACATTTCCACCAAAAAAAAAAAAAAAGTTTCTCTCTCACCAAATGAGCATTTTCTTACTAAAAAAGTTTGGTTGAAAAATTCCTATTCAGCCCTACTCCCAAAAAGTAGGGAATTCGATGTAGGAAATTACAAATACCATCCATTCAGTGGTATTTGGGTGCTTTGAGTTGGATCCTTTTGAAAATCCCACCGGGTAACTTCCTCAAGTTTCCAAAAGAAGTCTATGCAAAGATTGAAATTCAGATGTCCAGAGGCCCAATTTAGTCTCTTAATCACAAACTCCCTCACTATCCCTGCTCTGTAGATATGTGGTTGTTTAGATGCTCCCAGTGGGGTCTCCTTTCTGATAGCAGAGATCAAATGGAACTATACTATCTACCATTTCCTGTGGCCACAGCTGCTCTGGGATATTCTTAATGGAGGATTCCACACCAAGGCGAAGGTTCTGTGAGGACCTTTCATGGAAGTAATATCCCTGAGGTTGCAAGATATACAATGCCCAGACTCCAGACACCACTCCAAGTCAACATGTGTTTGCCTATTCTCCATCCCAAATCTTCCTACCCTCCTGTCACACAAATCTCTAGCCCCTTGCAGAAGGGAGGACAGTGTCACAGAGGTGGCTGAGTCTGGACCCATAGTTGACCGTACACGTCAACTCTGATTCTTTCATACATCAAATCCTGTCACATCCACTCAGTTCCCTGTACCAAGATCCTATTGAAGTTTGTGGAAAACACTTCTCATGACTATTTTTTGCTAAATATTAAATTACCTTTAGGCTAAAATGTGGTAAAATAATCTAATAGCATTTGGTGAGGGACCTTGTCAAAGGCTTTCTGGATATTTAAGTTCGCTATATCCACTGGATCCTCCTTGACCACATTCTTGTTGACACCCTCAAACAAACAAACAAACAAACAAACAAACAAAAAACCATTAAGTGAAGTATTAGCATTCTGTACAAATAGCTGGGGTGCTATATTATCACAATTTATATTTAAATAGCATAGCTGAACATTAGTAAGAAAATGTTAAAATAACCCATTACCCTGCCTTGCTTTAAGACTCAGAAGAAATAAATCTGACAAGAATCTTGGCCACAGAGAATACACTCAGGATGAGCTATGTAGCTTAGAGCAAAGGAAAAAACAGGAAGCCCCTACATTTAACCTACCTTTTCTTCAGTTCCAGGGAGTTATTAAAAATTAAATACCCCTTTAAGGAGACTTGAAGAAAAGTGTTAAAATGTAGGATATGCTATAGTGGAGTGACACCAGAAATTACATCAGTTCATATTACAATGACTTTTATCCAACCTTATTAATATTGAGAACCTATTTTTCATGTAACAAAACCACCTTTCTAAACTGTAATCCAGGAAAACTTCCAAGCATAACTGTAAGCACATAAATAGTCCCAGTGGCACCACCTAATTAATGTTAAGCATGTGCTTTATGTTGGTTGAGGCCTAAATGCATGAGGTTGGGGTTTTTTTGGTATTTCAGGATTAAGCATACACTTAAATTGCAGAGGGTGCTGCAAACAATGATAAATATAGCCCCATTGCATTCCTGTGCTAGACTTAACCTTCACACAACCACCAAGGGAGAAGGGAAAGCATGTCCCCTATCGTGGTATCTTGGCCACCAGTCTAGATTAGAATTTGCATCCTAGCTGTGGCAATTCCTATGGACACAGTCCAATGCAGAAGAACTGGAGAATAGTCAATATCCCAGATGTAACTACTTCCACTTCAAGCCTGTCCCTTTTGTCTCTTGCTTGCCCCTGGTGTTGGGGACAGTGTGGGCACTGTTTACTGCAGGGACTATGCTGCTACAGAGGGTCTTGTTGGGATGATTCCAAATTGGGGTGACTATACTGAATGAATTATGTGAACATGATGCGATTCAAACATGGCTGAGTAAGAGGATGTGGGAACAGGTCCTCTTTAAGCACAAGTGAACTGAAGTAAACTTCATAAGTCAAAGTGGCAAAGACTGTGGACTGGATTGCATGTACAATCACTACTGGACTGATGGTCAGTAAATATGGGCCCATGCAAAACTAAATATCATATGAGTGAAGTTTTCAGCATGGAGCACAAGCTGACTTGGTCATCATCACCTAACAGCAGAACACACAAAAGCCAAAGTGAATTAATGAGTATGTAAAAGTGGGATGATTTTTTGGGTACCACTCCTCCAAGCCCCGTCCAAAATTACTAATTAGGTAAAAATTAGTAACTACATGCCCACTGGGCAGGCTTTTAAAACATGTGACTCTTTTGGGGAAAGAGAGTATAAGAATTAAAGAAAATGAATTACTCCTATGTGTGTGTGTGGAGGGGGAACTCCTTAATCTGAAGAAGTTGATGATGCTCCACCTTCTCTGTTTGTCCGGCAGGTGCTGTGTGGAACCAGCACACAGGAACTGTCTGTGCATGTTTGGAAAAGAGAGGCTCACTTAAGGGAATGTACAGTGTCTAATGTATTGTATGTCTAACATAGGAGCTATGTGCTTGATGTAACCCTTTTTACTACTGGTATAATTGCTGCCATGTGGGCTTGGATTAATCATACTCTGGTAGGATTTTTTTTTTACCATCTGCAACAGTATTCAGGTTTGCTGGGAGCAGTTAAAAATCCAGTAGTGACAAGGGTGTGTGTGTTGGTGGGGTGGGGGGAGGGACACAGAGAGAGAGAGAGAGAGAGACACAGAGATAGGTGTATCCCACCTCTCACCCCCCGATTGTCCAACGGGTGCAGGCTAGGGATGAATTCATGCAACTAAATCCATTTCTGCCTTCAGAGGCACAGGTACAATTTCAATAGGAGCTGAAACATTGTGGCTCAGGGCAGGATCAGACCCGATGTGGCTGAAGAAATAGTTATTAGAACAGAATATTGCTGAAGAGGAACAAACAGTACAGGAACTTTTTTGGGTAACAGCTGTAGGGATCATCAAATGCATATTGTACTATATACAGAATCCTAGACCTGAATTGCAGCCTTTGTATTGTAATAGGTTGGGTTTGCTTTACAAACATTGTTTGGAGATTGTACACTTATCATTATGCTTCCAGCCAAAGGTTTTGTTAATTTGCTAATACAGCTCAACCATTTTCTAAAATTGTTCTCCCTTTTCTCCTGTCTCTGTGTGATAAATTGCATCCAAAACGGTGCGACCATTATCAATGAGCAGACAAATTCCTTGGACAATGGACTTACGGTGCTAATTTATCCATTTCTGCCAAGAACAGGTTGTTTCTGTACAACCATCTTGCAGCAGTTTTTTTTTAATCAATACCTGAACCCTGTTAAATGGCAGGAGCCAAATAGATGAGCAGCTGCTGCTGCTCGTGTTGCTTTCCCAGCACTTCTGGTACAGTAAATTTTCTCTAAGTGTTTGATTGCACCACATGGGAAGATATTGCTGGAATCAGCAGGCATTTCCCCACACATGATTAGAACTGAACAGAGGAATGTTTGAATCCTAGCACATCATTCATTTTAAATCACTGCATTCTCCTGGGTAGATTGTCAGAAGGTTGTGTGGGAGTGGTGTGCACCAATTCCATTAATCAATAAAGGGATTTGTACTGGAAACTGGTTCGCACTGCCTTGAAATTGTACTCTCCAAAGTGTTCAGCAACTTCTCTTCTTTTTTTGGCAGCTTTTCTAATTCATCTCCTTAGTCCTTCATTTTAGGATTGTGTAACCACATAGGTTATCTAGAAGCTATTGTGCTCAGATTGGCTGGATAGCATACACTTTATTGAGAGAGTAATCTAACATGGCAGTAAAAGCAATTGGGTTCTAAGTACTGTGTACAAAGGATCAGGTATATCATTCAGCATGCAGGTGAGCAAAAATCTGGGCTAGTGAAGGATTCTGCTTTCCATCTTCTGCTCTGCATCTTTACTCTCTCCATAAACAGTTTTCCAGCAACTTTCCCCATTCATCACAACATGTGATCCAGCCTTTAGAGGTGGATTTTTGCATACACATCCACGATTTGTTGTATGCCCAAGTCAGACTCCACAGTTTGCCAATGTGGTCCTAAGGGAGACAGTTCCCCATCAGATACACAAACCCTTTGGGCATAGTATAGTCACATTGGCTTTGTCTACATTGCAGGGAAATTTTTGCACAAGAAGCTTTTTGTGGAAGAGATCTTCCGCAAAAACTTCTTGCACAAAAGTGTGTCCATACCTCAAAAGCACATCGCAAAAGCGGTGTGTATTTGCACAAGAGAGCATCCACACTGCATGGACACTCTTGCGCAAGAAATTTCTGATTGGCATTCACAGATATGCTTTTTGTGAATAGGCTCTTTGCACAAAAAATCCCTGGTGAGCGTCCACACACACGTTTTTTGTGCAAGAACTCTTGCTCAAAAAGGAGGTATGCCTCGTAGAAGGAGGTATACCTACATCACAACAAGCCCTCTGTTCTGTCGATTGACTGTAGATTTTCTTGTGCAAAAACACGCTTGAGGTGTGGATGCTCCGCGGTTTTTTGCGCAAAAACCTTGTAGTGTAGACATAGCTATTGTGTATGAATGTGATTCTTTCACAGCATTCAGAAGCACACACTTTGACAGCTATGAAAAGTAAAGTAGCCTGTAACTTTAAGTTACAAAATATAAAAGCTTAGATAGTAAAAGTGTGAGACATGGAAGGATCTACACAAGTAAAAACTCTGTGCAAAATATTGATGGACAAATAGCTTAAGGAAGCCAAATATGGTCTTGCAGATGGAGAGATTTGGGGGAGATAAAAGATCTTTGTTCTATTTCTAGCTCTGCCACTGAATCCAATTGTTACCTTGGGCAAATCATTCAACCTCTCTGGGCCTCAGCTCTCCCATCTGTAAAGTGGGGATAATAATATTTCCCAACATTTGTGAAATGGTTTCCTATTTACAGATAAAATACAGGTGTCAGGTATTTATAGATTATTAATACTGTTATTCTATTAATGTCTGGGATCTCAACTTTGGATCACTGAGGACCAATACTGCTACAACTGTTAATCCTGCTAAAACAAACTCCAGTGGGTACCTTTTTGGGCATTCAAACTCATGTAACTAAAATGAGCATAAAAAAGCAAGCACTCATGACTATCAAGTGGTTAGAAACTAAATCTTTCTTGCAAGGAGCTTACAGTAAAGATGCTGAAAGAGTGACTGATTCTCATTATCTGCTATTTGAACCTGAACAGTGTATTGTTGGCGTTGCACTGAAGTACATGTGAATTAGAGCTTCCATTGGGCCAACCACACAAAATTCAAATGTGCATGAGTCATGCAGCTGTCCCTGAGAGGCACATTATTTTCTTAAATCAAATTACAGAACGTTTGCATATGCAAAGATTCAGATTGTCTCCGATAATGAGGATGAGATCCTGGACATCAAAGCTGTGTTTGCAAGGGAAGATGGCTCTCCCTTTACTTAGGACACTGTTTAGCTTTCACAGCAAAGATGTGTGCTCTATGTGACATGCCATTGAGGCTGGAAGACATTTCATACCATTGTTGGGGGGGGGCGGGTTCAAAGGGAGTTGGTTGCCTTCCCTTTGCACCCTTGGATATCTTCCCTTTGCGCCTCACCTTAAGTGTAAGAAATAGGGTGCAGTTGGGCTCATTGGTAAACAAGGCATTACTCCCAATTTGGTTTCCCTCGAGCAGGTAATCAGGAAAAGGGTTATAGTGGTGCTTTTATCAGAGGAGATCTTTGAAAAGGTTGGACTTCTACTGAAGTACAATAGGAATGGATCCAGCCTCAAACTGGGAAGATTTTGTGGTTTCTTTCAGGCTAGCCTAACTTACTTTGCTCTCATAACGTAAAAGAAGAAAAGCCGTTGATGCTTTTTTGATTTGTTGTTGGTGGTGGTTTTTGATCTGCATCATACCACCAGCACAGAGCCTCACTTAACATTTGCAGGTGTAACCCACTCAACCCCTGGGTGTGGTGTATTTTGCCCCAGATAGTGGCTCTTAGACCACTTACAAAGAGAGAATGAGTTTGCTCTAAGGAAGTGGTTCTCTAACTTTTTGGCCCATAGCCCACACCACAAATCTCTCTGTTGACCACCAGCCAACTCCTCCATGATGACAAAATGCCTTTGTTTATCTCTGAATACCTTAAATACTAAATTATTCACATTAGGCTACTGGAGCTATAACGTAAGTGTGTGGATATAAATAACCAGTAAGAAAGGAAATATTAATTAAAATCAAAATAATTAAACAGATTAAGTGCTTAGTGTTAGTTTGCCAAACTTAATTTTAAATAAAGTAAAATATCAAATTATGTCCTAAACAAAAGGTTCAACATTATCTTTATTTAAAAGGGACATGAGACCTTTTTGGGGGTCAGGGGCCACTGATCTACAGAAAAATCAATCAATCACAAAAGTGAGAGGCAACTCACCCCCAAAAATACAAAAACAAGAAAAACCACCAACCTTCACTGATGTGGCCCTCAGCTGAAACACCTCACTTCCCTGGTTCTCCAGCCCCATAAGTTGTGGGAGGAGGGGGGAAAGCGGGCAGGGAAGACCAAGGTTCAGGGTTTTCCATGGGCCAGATTAACTCTTTTGGGATCTTAGGGTTAGTAGATTTTCTGAGCTCCCTCCTCAGGTTCTGGGGTGAGGCCAAATATGAGGGGTTCAGTGTGAGGGAAGCGTGTTGGAGGGGGTGAGGGTACGGGGTCTGGGTGGGAGGTAGGGTGCTAAAGCGGGCTAGGAGTACAGGTCTAGCTGGGAGTTTGGGTGCGGGAGGGAGTGGGGTGTGACATCTGGCCAGGAGGGAAAGTGCAAGAGCGGACAGATGATGGGGTGTCTGGAAGGGAGAAAGGGTACAGGAGGAGGCTGGAGGTGGGGTGTCTGTCCAGGAGGGTGCAGAAGCAGGCTGGGAGTAGAGTGCCTGGCCAAAGGGCAGGAGCAAGCAAGGGTGTATGAGTGGGGATGGGGGTGCAGGGTCTGGGCATAAGAGGGATGGGGGGGTGCCTATCTTCATGCCCCCCACTGCTCCTAGGCATCAATCCCATTGGCCACAACTCCAACCAATGGGAGCAGCAGGGAAAGCTACTGCGCCATTCCCCCAGCTAGGGGAAGGGGGAGTGGCAGCTCATGGAGCCACTTGGTAGAGGCACATGCACTAAGCTCCAGAGGTCCCAGGTTCCCTTTGGTCTGTCAGCACTACACAACTGGTCACTGAAAATTAATATCAGCCAAATTGTGACATCAGACCATACTGTGAACACATCGCCTCGATTTCAACGAGATAACATTACTTAAAAATAAGCAACATAATGTCTTCCATTCACCACCATGTAGAATGGGTAGAGGATAGTTTTATATGAAGCACAGATTTTTAAATAATTTGCAAGTTGAAGGCCAAATCGTCAGGGTCTCAGGAACACTATTGCGTAATATTCTTCCAGAGATAGTAATATTTATCTTCTTCTCCTTCATCTTGAAATGCCTGACAGCTGGGTTATTTTCACCTTGGGAAGTATTTTTGTTAATTCACTGGCAGTGTGTTTATTCTTGTAGGAGGTCTATCTTTCCAGAAAAGGCAGCCAACAAAATGCACATAGTCTATGAATTACAAAATTGTAACTTTCGGAGCCAGATTCTTACCTGGGGTAATTCAGAGCAGCTGCACTTGCTTTACTGGAATGACACTAATTTACACCTGCTAAAGAGCTGTTCCTAGTAACTTAAAAATCAGAGTTCAAAAAAGTCCATGTTCTAATTTGTCTAGCCATCAACAAGATGCTAAAAAAATGCCAAAGATATGGGAAGATGTAAAAGTAGAGGGAGTGGAGTAGTTCCTTGGAGAGTGTAGGAGGCAAAGCGAACACAGCATTTCCAATCCCAGGAATCATCAATGTTAGTCTGTTGCAAAACAAGCAGTCAATTTGATGTATGACTAAGACGGAGAAGGAAAACCTTTTGAGTCATTTGTTTCACCATCCTCTCACAGCTGAGTGGGAGATGGGCAAAGCTCTGCGGTTGTGTGTTTTTTTCATATGACTTTCAGATTTTATAAAATAGAGAGAAATTCATTTACCCTCTATCTGTGTACACAGACTGAAATAAGAGAGAAACCATCACATATTCCTGTGCAATTTTGATTGTTTATATGAGGTGCATTTCTTTGCATCATTTCTCATGTTCAGCCTGCTCTTAGGTACCATTTCCCTGGTAGAGGAATAGTCTTCAGAAACACAGTTGAGAAGCTGTTCTCAATTACAGTCCATTCTATAGCACACACACAAGCTTGGAGAATGTCGTGTCAACAAGAACTCTGCAATGCAGATGCTTGCTCTTCTTTGTGCTTCCCACACCATAGTGACATGACCAAAAATATGTTGAAAAACATGAGTTTTGGGGCAAAAAGCAGGCAAAGGTGTTGCTTCACTCTTTCTAATCTGATGGTGCTGTAGGAATGAATCAATCTGGTAGTGTGAATCACTGCGGAGAAGGGAAACAAACACGCTGACAGCCAAATCTTTGGGCTCAATTAAACCGTATTGGAAGGTCACAACTTTTGCAGATGTATATTTTGATCTTGAACCATTGCTCAGCAGTTCTTGTTTAGGAAACCACATCTACTGCAACAAATGGGGACAACTCTGTGGATGTTCATGGAGATTTATAACCACTGAAGATCTGGCCCCAGATCGTTAACTGTTTAATATGTTAAGTACTCATTCTACATACATCTGTTAATGTAGTTCTGCAGTTCCCTGCCTGGGGACCACCACAGCCCAAAGGTCATGAGGCAGGGTAGTCAACTGGATAACAACCAAGATCTGTTCCTAAAAAAATATTTCAAACAGCATTCCAGTCAGCAGCATCCAGAATCCAGTGAGAGAAGAGACTTTCAAAAAATCATATAAATGAAGGGGGTGAAAGTGACCTCAACAGTTCATTTGGTCCATCCCCCTGCATTAAAGCAAGAACAATATGCCTAGACCATTCCTGACAAGGGTTTGTGTAACCCAGTCTAAAAAAATCACAGCCTCCTCTGGTAACCAGTTCCATTGCTTAACTGTCTTTATCATTACAAAGTCCCCCTCATAGCTGATGTAAATCTCCCTTGCTGCTAATTAACCAGATTGCTTCCTGTCCTAACATTGGTGGACAAAGAGAACAGCTGATCACCATCCTTCTTATAAAACCTTTTACACATATTTGAAGATTTATGTTTCCCACTCCTCCCTTCTCCCCAGGTATTTTTTTTCTCTAACCTAAAAATGCCCCAAACTTGAAACATTTCCTCAAAGGACATCCACTCCCGGTAGCTGTCCATCAGCTGTACCGTGGCCAGCTCTAGGGAAACACGGGTAAAGGAAGAAGTAAAGCGGGCTGTATGCCATGGAAATTAGAACCTAGGCAGATGATTCCACACATGTTACCTCTCTGTATCTAAGCATGGCACAGACAGATAGGAAGGAAAGGAAGGAGTGAGCATCTTCTCCAGCAAGCAGTACCCTGCCCTCCCATATACCCACCAAGTGCATGAGGCTCACCACCTGCATCACCCACCTTGCATTTTCTCACTCCCCTCATTCCCACCTTTCTCAGCATTCCTGGAGTCATCCCACCCTCCCTACAACCAGCAGTCCATCAACCCCCCCTCAACTCAGTTCTTGCTTCAGTTCCATGGGCCAAAGGGGACAACAGGATGCGTCCAAAATGGATTGTGGATCTGGGGTCACTGCAGGTACCAGCAGCTGGTTTTGGACTTCATTGGCAGGGAACAGGTGTTACCTCCCGGTGTGGCCATTTACCATCCCTGGTGTATCTTAGCATCACTAAGATGTCTGATGACAGGCAGACACATTTAGTGGGCCAGCCCCCCCAGATGAGCACATAAGAATGGACAGGGACCAAGAAATTCCTCCATCCCTCTGGAGTCCCAGTGCAAAGCCAAGTCTAATGGAACTCTACAGTGATAGTGCTGCTGCCCACTCTTCAGGGGAATGTGGTCCTCCTACCCAGCATCCACCAGTTGAGAGGGGCTGGGTGATGAGCAGAACAGACTGTGTAGCTTAATGAGTGCTGCAGCAGCTGTGTTTCCTAATATTGTGGGACATGTGGCTGTAGTGTGAGAATCCACACAGCTCCTGCTGCTCCCTGCGGCTTCTGTCACTAAGTCCTGATGGTAATTAAGCAATAATGGCACTGCATGTTTCAGCACCTTCCATCCTCAGCTCTCAAACAAACCTTTACCTCTCACAATACCCACAAAGAATGCAAGAAGAGATGCCTATTTTACATTAGGGGGAAAACTGGCACTAGTATCTTCTAACTGAGCATTGCAGCAACATTCAGTGCTTTCTTTATACGAGTAACCAGAACCTGTCCGGTTTATAATACTCCATTTTAAACACTGCTTCTTGGACTCCAGTTTTTATAAGATTTTGAATACAATAGATATAATCAGCAGGGTGATTAATATAGCATGTAGGTAAAAAGCAATTGCAGTGGATTTATAACAAAGTAGTAACCCTGAGCTGCAGAATGAGAATAAAATGGATTAGCAATTATTTGTTTAATGTATTCAAATGATCTACAAAAGATACAAGTATCTCTAGAGATGATATATGTGAGTAACTGTGGATGATATAGTGTAATTACAGGGATTATCATACCCCTAAAACAGAGTGAAAACCAAGTGTTCTTTAATCTCACTGGGACATAATGAACTTGGTGATAACCATATTTTGTTCAACAGACTTATCTGTACTAATTAAAAGATGAAGGTGGCAGTTTGGAACCCATTTATGGTTGTCATTTCAGATGTATGCCTGGTTATACAAACATCAAGCTCTTCCTCTCAGAAAGTCACAATCAAAATGCTTTCAGTCCAAGCAATGCAATTCCTTCTATACATTTACTTTTACACAATTGATTACTAAAGTTGTGTGCTCTTTCATATTCCTAGCTTGCAGGATTTGTTTTTGGTGCCACCAACAAAATGTAATGTCTTTGGTAATGTAAATATTTCTGCAAGTAGTCTACATAATTAATAAAGTCACAACATAGATCCACTCATTTATTGAACTACAAAAGCCAAGGGCCAGATCTTCGAAGGTATTTAGGTGCCTAAAGATAGGCACCTAGAGAGATTTTTCACATGCCCTTAAACAGGTTAGATGCCTAACTTCCACCAAATGCCATCAGAATCTTTTAGGCATTTAAATACCTTAGAAAATCTGATGCTAGTGGTGGTGTGGGGGCATAAGAAATGGCAGCCTATCAGGGTTAATCCCTGGTGGGCTGCTGCCACTATATTTACCTGTGCTTCTGCAGGTATTGGATGAGCACAACTCTTGTTGGACGTGGATCGCTGTTCGCAGCCAATGGGAGCAGTGGGAAGTGGCATGCATTAGCCATGAACAGTGATCCATGGCCAGCATCAGCTGCAATCATCTGATAACTGCAGAGACACAGACAAACATAGAAGTGGAAGCCTGCCAGGGATTAACTATGTGGCCTAGATCTGGACCATGAGCTGGAATTTGCCCAGCCTTGTGCTAGTGAATAAACAGGTTAGGAGCAGGTTACTGAGATATAGATAGAGAGGTGTAAAATGGTATGAAATAGTTTGCAGGGCCCAAGGTGGCATGCTGACAGTGGGGCCCAGCCAGTTGGGAACCCCCAACCACCGCCCACCAGGACAGCCCATGGGGAAACTCCCTTATTAGCCCCCCACCAGCACTGGTTGCAGAGAATCACCTGCTTCCTGGAGCAACCTCAGCCACCGCTCAGTGAATTGGGTGGGCTGTGCACCACTGGCTGATGCTGGCAGAGCTGGGAAGGTACAGTCATGAGAGTGATGGGGAGCCTGCTGGCCAGCCGCTGTGGGCTGGTGGAGAAGCCAGCCAGCATGGGGGGCACCATCTGTGCAGGGGTCGGGGTGAGTGGAGGGGCTGCGCTTTTCACTCTGTGGTGGCTCCCTGGGCAGTGGGGTGAGGACTAACCTCGGTCCAGCTCTGTGTCACTGAAAACCCTTCCACCTTCTCTCCCTCCCCTCCCTTCTCTTGCAGTCTTCAGAAGCTGGGAGGAAGGAGAAGCCACTTGCAGTGTGCCGAGCCCAAGGGAGCCAGCAAAGGGAGGCAATGTGATGTGGCTGTGGAGGCTGCTGAAGTTCACCCTGGTCTTTACAGTGCTTTTATTTTCCTATCCACAGTGCAGGGCCCTGAAGCACAGGGTCTAATGCAACCACCTTGCTCGCCTTGCCCTAAGGCTGGTTTTCCTTGCAGGGACCAAACTGCTACATTAAGGTGCTGCCATGGCTGAGCTTTAAACTTTCATGTGTAGACAAACTGAAAGCCATAGAAGGAAGCAGAATCGATACCCTTTAGTACAGGGTATATAATGCTGTATGGATACAGTATTGAAACATTTCTAATCATATATATAGTAGCCCAGTGTCTGTGAGTCTGTAATGCCGAAATGCTGGCTGTTCCCTCTGGGGGGCGCTGTTGCTGAAATGCTGGCTGTTCCCTCTGGGCGGCCCGTGCTGAATGGGGAGTGCGGGGCCCAAACGGCCGCTTGCGCCGCTTGCTCCCCCGCAGCGGCCTGTCTGAGCGGCGCAGAAGTCAGCCAAGCGCCACGGTGGGAGGCGAAGGGGGGCGGGGTGGTGACGTGCGGCGTGACAGCGGCTCCAGGCCCCGCCCCCTGGCCGTGAACATCATCGCCCGGCCCCCCTTCGCCTCCCGCCGTGGCGCTCAGCTGACTTCTGCGCTGCTCAGCCAGGCCGCCGTGTGGAGCAAGTGGCACAAGTGACCATTTGGGCTCCTCACTCCCCATGCAGCATGGGGAGTGCGGAGCCCAAACGGCCATTTGGGCTCCGCGGTTCCCCGAGTGAGAGGCAGGAGGGGGAGGAGAAGTGAAAGAGAGAGACAGAGAGAGAGGCAGGAGGCGGAGGAGAGCTGAGAGAGAGAGAGAGAGAGGGGGAGGAAGTAGGAGCAGGAGAGAGAAAGAGAGAGAGAGAGAGAGACGGAACGAGAGACCGGAGGCTCAGGAGAGAAGACCGACATGGAGGAGAGACCTGAAAATCCTGTCTTATGACAGGCTAATTGGCTAGTTTATAAGATTCTCCCAATAAAAACATAAAATTGCCAACATTTTGAAATTGAAATATTCAAACTCCCATTAACGCTAATGGGACGGAGTCTGAAAATCCTGTGTATGGAGAACTCCCCATGACTTCCCTGAACTAACTGATAAAGCCACTTCCCTTTCCTCCTTCAAATTCCTTCTGAAGACCCATTTTCTATCCTGCTGGTTGCAGCTAACTGGTCCCTAGCAATAGCTAGGAGAAAGGCCAGAGGGTATTGTTACATATGAATGTAACAAATGTAACTGAATAGGTTTGTTTCCCACTTTGTAAGCCTCATGTTCTCATTGCATTTCCCCTCTCTCCTGTCATAACCCTTCTATTGCTTGTCATCTTTCCTTTCTAGAAAGATACAAACAACTCAGGACAGACACCATGTTTAGAGCTAGGACCACCAATTTGGTTTACATCTTCCTGTTATCATAACAATGCAAGGGTTTAGTTGTGCAGAAGGAGGGGGAGGCTCAGGCTCCCCACCTCCATGTGTACAGGGATTCATCAAACCAGTCAGAAAATAGACTCACCAGGCAAGTGATAGGGGCTGCGCATCCTTCCCCCATATCCATGAAGCCCCGCACCCACGAGGTGCCCCTTAGTGAAGGGGGGGATATAGCTCCCCCCATTTATATGGGATCACTGCTGTGTGTTCCCCTTCATCAGGGTGTGAGGGGAAAGGGGATGGTTACTCTTTGCTTGGGGAGGTCAGGGGCAGACAACCCTTGACCTGCCCCCGTTAGGGCAACATGCACTCCTCCCCTGGCTGTGCCTGCAGGAGATGCAGTGGCCATGGAGAGGTGCTTCTCACCTGACCCCAAGCTGCTGCAGTGAGAGAGGGCTGGAGCTGTCCTCTCACGCTGGGCCAGCCTGCACATTGAACCCCTTATCCACAGGTCCACCCCAGAGTGGTGATTTAAATGAAGAAAAACAAAAATTAATTGAGTCAAGGACCCAAGCAATACCAGTGTTTACAACAGTCGAGTAAACAATAATGTCTAGTTTACAATAATTAAGGGACATTCTGAATATGGATCCCTTGCAGGCAAGGATTACATATCCTTAAACTCATGGATCACAAGAGAAACATAAATTAACAGAATATTTAGCTAACACTGCATCTTGGGGGACAAAAGGGAGTAGCCAGTATGGGGAACAGGAATGATTAGTACTAATCCCTAGAAGGCAGACCACATATATTTAAGTAACAGATACCAGTTGCAACAGGAGTCAGTAAGTTCCAAGTAAAGAGCTTATTACAAATCCATAATGCCTAAAGGGAATGGTAAGACTGGAAACACAAACGTTTAAATGCATTATTCACCAGGCTCAAAGCCTGGGCTTTAGGCACTCCATTCCCTAACAGCACAAGTTAGTATGCAGCCAGAACATGTTGCGTGGGGAAGCTCTCTGTACCACTTAATAAAATGGTGCTAAAACAGATACACCACAGGAATCCGGCAATGCTTTTAGGGAAAAAATATTCAAAATTACCATTGATAAAATAAACAAGGTTTTGTGGGTCACAGGTCCAAAAAGCCACAATTGTATGCTAATAAACAGAATCTCAACTGAAAGAAAAACGTCTCTCATTAATCCAAAAGAGGACAATGCACTGTAACAAGTCTTGTATCCACAGATGTGCTGTTAAAACACTGGATAATAAACAACAAATTGCAAATAATTTGAGTTCTTGGCACCCGCCCATGAATGGAAGGGTCTGATGCATTTGTCCTTTGTAAAGAAATATGTTGTCTAAACTTTTCCTGGCTGATCTAAATTATTAATCCATCCCTGATCACAGGGTACAATTGTATTCCCATGAGAGTGCTATAGAACATGTGTGCCTGGTGGAACAGCGACCCTGAATTTATCAAAATTCAGAGACAGGAACAAGATCCTTGATACTGTCATGGAAAAATTAGGAACCCCGCCTGGATGGTGAGATTGTTTAAGAGTGGCAGGGGCCCAGGAGGATGGAGACAGATAACAGAATCCTATTGACCAAGTGGGAGTCACTTTATTACACCTTCAGCTTCAAGTAAAATAACCCCTGAATGCATCTTTCCTGGCAACTATGAAAAAAGAGAGGAAGCAACCCCTTCCCTGCTCAAATCCAGAATATTCTAGTTCTGGGGTGGCCAACCCATTTAATAAAGAGAGCCAAAATAGCGGTAGAAAAAATGCAAAGAGCCTCACCAGAATGGTCAAGAAAAAAAAAGCAGACAGAATTGTCGAGCCAAACCAAAAAAATTAAAAAAAAAAATTTTTTTTAAAGGAGGCTGCCCCTTTAAGATGGCCGCCATCTTGAGTGCCATTTTTAAAACCCCGCAGCTCCGACCCGCTAAGCACAGGGAAGCCTGGGGGGAACCGGCGGGGGGCAGAGACTGTTGGGGAGGATGCAGGAGCAGCTTTATGAGCCTCACTTTTGGGGGGCAAGAGCCACGAGCCGCATGTTGGCCACGGCTGTTCTAGTAACAGCTTTAACCATTACTTTATGAGCCACATAATTCCATGGGCAAACTAAAGCTTGCAGCCTTTCCATAGTCCAAGTCTCTCATATATGGCAGTATGTTGCTTTGAATAGTTTATAGGCAGATTTTAAAAACAAAACAATTCTACCTCTATTTGGATGAAAGAATTATTTTAAATAGGTGGACTAAATATGGCCAGCAATAAAAATGATTAGACCTGAGTGCATTACCTGTTCATCTACATTGGGTTTTATAAGATCATTCATCGGAGCACCTGTTCCCATTTTTAAATTCTCTGAGAGTCATTTAAAATTCTTTTCTTAAATTTAAAGGATTTTCCACACAAAAAAAAGTGCGTGTAGTTGCTGGTCCATCGAGACTCTGGTTTATACTTTATGACCTGTTAGTGGCCAATATTCAATATACAAAATGTGAGTTAATTGGTTTTGAAAAGACACACAGATCACATTGCAATGTTTCTTGCATGAATCCGTGTAACTCTTAGAAATAGGTTCCTGGTATTAATAGTCATATTGGAGTTCAAACTTCACTAATAAAGGAGGCCCCCCGTCTCGTGACCACCGGAGTTCTGACCCCCCTCCCCCCTGCACTTACAACAATTTTTGTAAATGCAGAAGGAGCCGGAAACCCCCAACTTATGTCCTTGGCCCCCGTATTTACGATGGTGCATGGTGCCTATCGTAAATGACGGTTTGAATTACAATGCCCCAGAACCAATCGTGTTGCAAGTTGGAGGCCTCCTGTATTTGTTATGTCTACAAATATTCTCTCTAATAAACACAGTGGCTCAAATAGTCACAAAAAACAAATTCAAAAGGAGTATGAAGAGAGAGAAACATTTTTTTTATTTGAGCAAATAGCTACATGCAGAGATACTCACCTAGTTCCAACAGTGATCATTGCATCTTCTGTGCCAGGGGATATGCTGGCTTCATGATCTGGAAAAAGGAAATACCAATAAGCATGCAGGAAGATGTGATTATGCCATTTTCTATTCTTCTAATGGCAGATATCAGATAACATGATCTTAAAAGCTACTTGATCCTTAAAGCTACTTATCAGCTTTTATTGAGTGGAATAAATCATATAAATGTACACTTTGTTGTTTCATAAACACATCTGTTCAGAATATCCCTATTTGATTGACTGGAAAGATACGGACCTTTTGGGGAAACTGACTAGAGGAAGGTGTTACCAAAATATTTTTCAAGGTCCAATGTAACTCACTGAAAGGAATTAAAGTACCATTTATTCTGAAAAATTTTAGGTAATCACTTATAATTTACAAAGTTGTGGTTCTCACACTGAAAGATAAGGCCATTACTACTGGAGAGGCAGATAATATAACTACTATTAATAAAAGTTGTGTGCATTGGGTCACACAGAACCTCATTTTCAAAAACCGTTTCAACCAGCAGGAGCAGAATCGTTATGGGATCATATTGCTGGCATGTCTCAGGAGCAATGGGGTGAAGCATATTCCTGCATCCCCAAAGCATTGAGATCTACATCTTCCTATTAGCTTTTTCTTCCACACTTCTTGTTAAACGCGGTTGAGCTAATCCAGTTAAAAGGGACAATTTATCTTGGTTTTTCTAATTGTGAAACAGAAAGCACTGCTCATTTGCCAGAATGGCTTGCTAAGAACGTCTGATTCCAACATAACTAAAATTGGTATGGGTAAGTAGGTTTAAAGAAACAATCATAAAAACAGCAGCCTCTCTCAGACCAGACTGAGATTCTTACTCAAATTGAGTGCTATCTTATCTTGAGAATAGTCCCCGTAAAGTCCATGTTAAATATTACTTATGGGGTAAGCTAGTGAGTAGTGTGACTAAAGTGTCAGAATCTGGCCCTGGTGATGTTAAGACTGGAGCTGCTCCCAGTGAATTAAATGGAAGGGATCCTTCTATGGGTGGGAACCCTTGTCAGCAGGTCCTGGTAGCCAGACATATCCTAGGAGGTTTGGCATTGTGGCTGCATTGGAGTCATGTTCTCTAGAAGCATGAGGGCTCTGTAGCTTGAACTTTGCCTGGACAGCCTCTTGCACATTCTTCATGACTCATAAGGGTTCCTCATGGGTCTGTGGCCTAGCCCCCATGGAAAGAGAGCTATGTCTACTCCCCACCGAATGACTGGGAAGGAACTTTGTGAAAGAATCCTCCTAATTTCCCCCTCATAGGCTTTTCTGCAGGAAGTGGCCCTCCAGCCATTTATCTTCTCTGATCATGACATTTATTGTTTAAACATTAGCTGCATGGAAGGTTGTGTCATACTCAAACATTTGCTAATTCTTTGCAACCCCATGGTGTATATGAAGTAGAGTACCTATTACTTTTATAATTCCATTTTCTTCAATATTTTTACTTCACTCTACAGTGGGCAAAACTTTGTCGAGGTGGAAAAAGTGGGGTTAACTTCTCCAAACATATTGCAGATATACCCATTGCATAAGAGAGTATATCTGCATTCATCTGGCCCACGTGTGTAGAAAGTCTCTTTCTGCTGAGAGCAGCAATAATGTGTGCCAGGATTGATGTACAAGGATCATGTTTCACACCCAGACATCTGCACATATACATGCAGACCACACGCATTTCTGTGGCCACAGCCCACTTCCCCTTCAAAGAGGTCAGTCACGTAGGGCACACTCTCCATGGCTTTACAGCAGAGGCAGAACTCATGGCCAGTTTTCATCTCAGTCTTTGTGCATTGTCACACAGAATTTAATACAATGGTCACAAATGCGTAAGTTAAAATAGCTATGAATGTTGAATTGAATGTTGTACCTTAAATATAAATGGCTGTGAGCTATCTGAGTTATTTGAGAACCCAGGAAAGTATCTAACGTGCTTTATTTTGTCAATAGGAGTTTATGCAAACCACTGAGAATAGTAGTAATTTTTTCCTCTACCCCCCATTTTACATTCCTTTAACTTAACAATGGTGAAATGTTCTTTTGAATGTAATTTTTCCCTGGTACCATTTATATTCTTCATTGTACTCTTTAGTCTTAGTGAGAAATGCTCCATTTATTTGACTGCTCTGCCTTCTATTAACCCAATGTTGCTTAATTACCTCCATTCTTATTAGCAGTTTTCCACACTGCATAGCACAACTGAGTCCAATTAAAATGCTAAAAGGCATTTTTTGTGTATTGTTACAGATCGTTTAGGTTTTCTTCTCAATGTTTTTGTTTCCATTCTCCATGCACAGTTTTCCCACAAAGTAAGCTCATCCCTGAAAGTGCAAGCAAACGATTCACCCTTCTGACAGGGAGGATGACCAGGGCAATAGGAAAGATAGATTTCCTGATGTGTGTGTGTGTGGTTATTCAGCTCTGGTAAAAGCCCAGAAGTAGCATCTTCTGACAGTCATAGAGAAGCAGCAGCACTGACTGCCACTTTGTCAGGCCGGTGAATCACAATGTCATGCATATGACCAGGCTTTGAAAATGCAACAGGGAGGGAAAAAATGCAAGCCCTAGATAAAAACACTTTCCGGGCAAAAAAGGAGTAGGTGTGCAGTGTGTCTAGGAAAAAATTTAGAATTCAGAGCTAATGAAGACCTAAAAAGATAGAAGATAAAGGACATAGTATGGATGGTAAATGAGGAGCATTTCATAACAGAACACTTTGGCCCCGGCCCTGCAACGAACTCTACACAAGTGGAATTCTGCATCTCACACAGCCCCGTGAATAAGGCTTATTGTTTAAGTCAATACAATAAAACACATATCTACAAAAATCCAAACCATGACAAAAATAAAAAGTGGAACAAACATTCTGCAACCTAAAAGGAGGGTTCATGCAGCTGTCACCCTCTCCTCCTCCAGAGATTAAAAATACGGCATGACACTTGAAAGAAAAGAAATTAAATAGACTTTGTCCGCACAAGGTAATGATGCAATTCTCCTGACCGTGTCCACATGGGCTCTATGACACTAGTATAAATAGCAGTGTTGCTACACTAGCAATGTTAGGGGCAGTGTAAGCATGAATGAACCATAGTGAGTACAAAATGGCCTAAAACCGGTGGTTATGTTCATAGCACAGCTCAGCTGTGCTCAGAGCCAGTGCTAAGCATAAGCGGACCAAGACATTGATTAAGGCCCTGAGCAGCTCAAGGGGCCCCCTGTTCACTTGTGTAGGATGTGTTGTATGAGGGTGGCCCTCAAAAATATTGCTTATGGCCTGCAGTGAGGTAGTGCTGCTTCTGGCTGTGACTTTGCTCCCATTACAAGTGCAACTGCAGTGACACTAAGTGACATTAGCCTTGCTCTGCTCCCAAGATGGGCAGGCCCTAAAACTAGGATCAACAAATTATTGTGAATTTGTATAACAAAATAGTTCTGCTTCCTTAAGTCACCTTACTAAGATTTTAAACTATAAATTTAATCTGTTCTCTATGATTCATAATCTCTTTTTTAAATATGTAGAGTACTTTGTTAATGTATATAAGGCTGCAAAAACTGCAAGGAACAGGTGAATCATTCAGGAAAAATAATTTCATCCCACTCAGACATTTTGGGCAATAGTCTCATGTGATCATCACATAAGTTCTCAGCTACAATTTCCTATTTTCCTTATACTCAGCGGTCTCTCATTAATGTTAATTAGAAACTGTAGGTGTAGAAAGAGTAGAATACTAGAATAAAGATTCACCATGAATATCAGAGCAGAGAACTGTGCTCTATAAGTAATTTAACCTGAACTAAATAGGTCTCAGTTGGATATCTAACCGAAGACTCCCAACAGGAGCATGTGAAATGTTATTGGGTATTAATCATACATACCCTTTCCCATGGATTTGGAGTATGCAAAGGAATCATATTCTCACAAGATTTCCTTTATATAGCTGTATTGGTTAATTTACTAGGATGATTTTGATAAAAAAGCTCTTATTTGTGTAAACCTGTCACAATTTAGCTTTTTCACGTGGAAAAGAGTGAGTAAATGTAAACACTGGATTTTGAAAGGAGCAGAAAGTGAGATAATTGTGACAGTGAAAGCACACAATGATTTATTATTATATCTATGTCTGTGACAGAACCTCTTTTAGATTTTAATTAATTCCACTTAGCATTTAAGTGTCCTATATAACTGTGAACATGAGTTTAATTCCTAGTTGGTGTTTATTAGCAAGATAATTGTGCTTATTACTTAAGCATAGTGCCTATCTGGCACTCAGCCCAGATGAGACTTTTTTCTATATTGTATCTGCAGAAAAAAAGTTGGATTAATTTCAACAAAAGCAGATGTTTTACCAATTAGGAAGAACTTGGCAAAATGTTGCAGCCACAAAATAAATCTGCATCCAACATACATTCAATAATGGAATGACCATGAATGGAAACATGAGAGCAGGAAGAGCCAGGATGTAACACAATGAATATTCTCCTCTATTATTTGTAAAAAGAAGGAAATGAATTACACCTAACTTGCAACGCTATACATCAGTATTAGCTCTTCTGAAGTAAATGGAGTTATGCTAGGACCTTAAAACTCAGGCTCCAACCTCAGCCTAAACATCTACATTGCAAATAAACAACCTTTTAGAGTGAATCAGCTAGTACCAGCTGATTTTAACTGAGGTGTAGATGTATTCTTAGAGACTTATCCAAAGCCAAAGGGTAGTCTTTCTATCAATGTAAGTACTTTTGGATAAGGCATTTTTAATCTAAAAAACAAATGCAGCAACCCCTGCTCCCTTCTTCCCCAATATACCTAGGTCTTGATCTGGAAGGACCACTTCCAAGGATCAGTCAGAGAAGTCCAGCCACCTTGTCCATTTAGAGATCAATCCTGCCCCTGTCCTTTGGGCATTTAGCAATTTAACACGTATTTAAAGCTAAGCATATGTTAAGTGCTTTCCTGAATACAAACGAGTTTCTTGAGTTGTGGCCATAAATGCTAAAAACAGTCACTTTTATTTTACAGAAAGTGGAAGAGTATAAGAAGGAAGCCAGAGACATCTGGTTTTCAATTAGGAATAATCCTCAATTGAACCCACTACTGTAAAAATCAATAGGCTGTGAATATGACAATTTTCTTTCCAGATATGTGAGTGACTGTGTCCCATCAAAATAACAGATCTCAATGATAAAGATAAATCTATTTCTCTTCTTTCCTTATCTCTCTGTGCCCTCTGACTTGCCTCAAAAAGCACTAAAGATAAACCTCTTCCAGCAGGTTGGTAAAAAGTCTTCCCATAACTTGCACTGCATTTGCAGACAGAAATATATTTCCTGTCCTCATGGCTTTCATTCTTTGCAACACTTATTTCTACCTCCTTTCTTCATTTCCCCATGTCTTTACATAACACAATAACCTTAACTCTTTTTTTTTAAGTTCAGTTCATTTTTTTCATTAGATTAGAAATGCCAATCAGTTCCTTTCTCTACCTATTTTATCTAGAATTAAACACCTGCTCTTTTTTCTAGTTTCTCATTTTTCTCTGTATTTTCAACCTTGCAGCTAAATTTATTTCTATTGTATTTTTTTTTATTTTAGCAAACTTGGCTAAGCTTATGTGTACAACAGCCATCTGCTAGATAGCATCAGAAATGCTCACCTATGTGACACATGCACTATAAAGTTTAAGAACAAACGAACATTTTCATTCTCATTTAGCTCCAGCTCAAGTGACTAGAGGCATATAGTTTTCAACCATAAATGGTTTGGGAAAAGACAGTAAAGAGGGAAATACATAAGTTTGTAGATGATAAAACATTACTCAGTATACTTTATTCCAAACTTGACTGTGGAGAATTACAGAACTGGATGACTAGGCAACAAAACAGCAGATTAAATTCAATGCTGATATATGTAAAAGTAACATTGGGAAACAATCCCAGTTATACACACAAAATGATGAGTTTAAATTAGCCGTTACAACTCCATACACAGATCTTGGAGTCATCATGGATAGTTCTTTGAAAACATCTGCTCAATGTGTAGCATTAGTCAAAAAAACTACCAGAATGTTAAGACCCATTAGGAAAGAGAAATACAAGACAGAAAATCGTAAAATGCAGGAAAGAGCAACAAAAATTATTAGGAGTATGGAACAATGAAAGTTTATACAATTTATAAAGTCTAGAACTGTTGAGCTTAGAAAAGAGAAAACTAAAGAGGGATGTGATAGAGGTCTATAAAATCACTTTCTCCATACTATACATGAATAAGGAAAAGTTATGTACCCCTTCACATAATACAAGAAGAAGGGGTCACCCCAAAAAATTAAGAGGCAGCAGGTTTAAAGCTAACATAAGAAAATATTTCTTCACACAACACAGTCAACTTGTGAAATTGCAAAAGCCAGTATTACAAAAAATAATTAGATAAATTTATGGAGGAGAGGTCCACCAATAGCTACTAGTCATGATGGTCATGGAGATAATCCCATGATCTGCATGTACCTAAACCTCAAAAACCAGAAACTGGGAATGGATGAAAGGGAATAGATCACTCAATTTGCTCTGTTCTGTTAATTTTCTTTGAAGCATCCAACATTGGGCATAGTCAGACGACATGATATTGGCCTAAATAAATGACAGTTTAACCCAGTATGGCTGTTATTTATGTTCAAAAAGGGAAAATATCAATTACATCCCATCTGCCAGGCTATGTCTACACTACACTGTTCTTCTGGAAAAAGCTACGCAAATTGCTTTTTTTTTTTTTTGGAAGAGACTTTTTCGAAATTTGGCCCGTGTACAGGGGCTAAATGTTGGAAAAACACCCTTTTTCATAACATTCCTTCTTCCTCATAAAATGAGGTTTACAGGGATGCGGAAAAAGTGCAACTGCTCTTCCGAAATTTTTTTTGGAAGAGCAGACGCGTTCCCTGGACGTGGCAGAGTTTTTCTGGGATACCAGAAGTATCCTAGAAAAACTCTGCAATGTAGACATATCCCCATTGTAAAGTTTCATATGTCTATAGTGTTCAGTAGTGGTAACAATGAAATCCTAAATAGCACAGTATTATGCATCACACTTTCATTTACCATTTCCCCCCATCCCTGTTTAATGCCTAGTGACACAACTTGAAAAATAACCTATGTTTCCAATGTCCTTGTAGTATGAGAAACCCCTTTCCCTCAAGGAATTGATATAAAGTGTGATTCTGCTTTGAAAAGAGACTATAAAAACATCATGGTGTTGCATATTTATTGAATTTCTATCTAAAATATACACCACTTACAATTAAAAATTACTGCTGGTTAAAAAAAATGGGAAACACATACATTTGTGAAATTTCCCTCCATGTTTCCTAAATGAAGTTTGTCTGAAAAAATTCATCAAAACAGTAAAAAAGCAACACAAATAAAAATGAATACATACATAAATGTTTAGACAGCAGTATTGTAACTAGTACTTCATACTCAAATGGGATCTGAAAGTCAAGTAATAGAAAAGTAAATAGTCAAGTAAATAGTCTTCTAATAGTAAAACCAACACTAAATACCTTCAGTTCTATTAAGACTTTCTCTTCATGTGGAAACAGCAATGACTCAGGAGCTGGAAGTGCTGCTCTACCCCTTGGCATGAAGTGGTTTGTGTCATATAAAGGGTTTACAATTTAGTTCAATAGCTCTCATTAATGCTGAGTAATGGATATGACTGTGGTCACATAATGGGATTCTCTTAAAAAGAAATACAGTAATCAATTGTATAAAAGGATCACAAAGCTAGGTGTCCTGAACACCTCTGGTCATAGCTGCGAAGAGAGAATGTGATAGGTACATTATTAAAAGGGAGCAAAGACTTGGGTGAAATCACAGCAATGGAGAGACCACTTATACATATGACCATCTCTGTGGAAATTATTCAGGAAATAACCTTTGAAAAGCATCCAACTGCAGATGTACCAACTACCCTAGCAACAACTTTGAGGTCAACACATTCTCAAGAGGAAATTAAAGATGGATATTGGCATATCTCTGCTTTATGTCTTTCGCTGACATATATGGTCATATGACCTTTCATGGGTACAACAATTGGTGTCTCTTTACAGCCAGGCCCTAAAATACAACCAGACTTGCTCCAAATCCACAGATAGAGACAAACACCGACAGGATCTCTATTAGGCATTTGTAAAACTTAATTACCCACCTTGGGAAGTCAAAAAACAGACTGACTAGATGAAAAGCCAGGCATCAGCTTCTTCAAGATAGGTCCCCAACAAAAAAATAACAGACCACCACTGGTCATCACCTACAGCCCACAACTTAAGCCCCTCCAGAACATCACTAACAATCCACATCCTATCCTGAAAAATGATACCTCCCTCTCACAGGCCTTGGGGAGACAGGCCAATCCTTGCCTTCAGACAACCCCCTAACCTGAAGCAAATTCTTTCCACACCCCTGCAATAAATTCTAAATACACATCTAAATAAGCGATACCATCAGAGGACTTAACCACATAAGCCACCACATCAGAGGCTCATACAACTGCACATCCTGTAATGTGATATATGCCAGCAATGCCCCTCTGCCATGTATATTGCCCAAACTGGGCAGCCTCTATAGCAAAGGATTAATGGACACAAATCAGATATTCGAAATGGTAACACACAGAAACCCGTTGGGAACATTTTCACCTGCCTAGGCACTCATTAGTAAATTTAAAAGTAGACATTCTTTTGAAGTAATTTCAGGAACCAACTAGAGAGAAGACTGCAGAACTGGCCTTCATATGCAAATTTGACACCTTCATCCAGGGATTGAACAAAGACAACTGGATGGACTTATATTCAATCTATATGAAAAGCTAAGTATCAGACACGTATGGCCCACTCTATTAGAATAATTTGGCACAGACACTATGGGTATCTCTACACTACAGTGTTATTTCAAAATATCTTATTTTGAAATATTTATTTTGAAATAGCTTATTTCGAAATAACACGTTTACACACAAAATGCATTTCAAAATAGCATTTTGCTATTTCGAAATAGCTCGTCCACACTGAGTAGACTCTGAATCGCAATTAAGGCTGGCCGGAACCAGTTCCAGCAGGGCACCAGGTCAGGAGTTACTGTGCGGGGCTGCTGCTTGAGGCTATCTGAGGTCTGTGCTTAAAGCGACCACTCCAGACAGCCAGTTCTCAGGTTTCCCTGCTTGCTTGTCTACCTCGATGAGGGACAGCAGAGCATTTGTCTCTGCGTGCTCTGGTTGCCCTCACTTGGGACACCACAGCACTCTGCAACATGGAGCCAGAGCTGCCCCGGGCACTCTGGTGCTTCTCGTGGACGCGTTGCTGTGAGCCTGGCTGGACTTTCTGCAGGCTGCCATCCAGGAGGTCCATCGCGAGGCTGTCAGTATCCAGGAGGCCCTGCGGGAAAGCGTCCACCCTGAGGAGTACTAAGAGCCTCCCTGGTCTACTCCACTGGGGGCTTGTGCCTCATTCCTCCCTCACGTCCTTCCACTTACCCTTCCCTAACCCCCCTTCCTGATGTCAAATAAAATACACGTATTTTCATGAACACAACCTCTCTTTATTTAACAAAACTTGAGGGGGGGGGAGGGAATGAAACTCTGGTGAGACTGGGGAAAGGAGGTGGGAGAGGGGAGAAGAGACGGTGGGAGAGGGGAGGGGGAAACCTGGGAGGAGGGAGCTGGAAGGGGAAGCAAGGGGAAGAAGGGGAAGGGGAAGCTCAGGGCTCAGGGTTGGGGGTCTTGCCAGACCAACTTGATTGTCATGCAGACCTGCTCCTGGGTTCGCATGTGGCCTTTGGTGGCCAGGCTGGCAGCTATCCTGCCATAGACAGCCGCGTTTCTCTATCTAGTGTGGAGATCATGGATGTTGGGGGCATCCCCCCCAAACCTGAATAAGGTCCATGATCTCCACCCTGGGCCAGGAAGGCGCCTGCCTTCTCCAGGCCCTGGCAGGCTCCTGGGAGCTGGCAGACTGCTCCTGGGGAGTGGTGGAGGGTTGGCTGCCAGTGGCTTGCTGGCTCATGTTTTGGAGCCACTGGGTCGGGGCAGTGACTGCTGGCTCTGGGCTGACAGGCTTGGAGCTGGCACAGGCACTGAGCCCTTTAAGGGCTCTGGGGAGGGGGAGGGAGAGGAGTGTTCTTGGTTGAGGCTGGAGTGGCCACCAGGGCAGCCTGGGAAGGCTGGAGGCCCCCTATTTCAAAATAAGTGTCTTCACAGCACTTATTTCAAAATAGCTCTTTCAAATTTGGCGTTATTCCTTGTGGAATGAGATTTACCAATTTTGAAATAAGCGCTCCGCTATTTCGAATTTATTTCGAAATGGCGGTTTGGCTGTGTAGACGTTAGTAAAGTTATTTCGAAATAACAGCTGTTATTCAAAATAACTTTGCTGTGTAGACATACCCTATAATTGACAGGGTTTTTTTCTCCTCTTTGACCCTCTCTTTCTGCTTGCTTTAAATTTGGGGGGGGTTATTCCTCTCTGTGCCTGTTGCTGCACTAATCTGGAGAAGTGGGTTGTGCCCACAAAAGCTCATGATACTATATGTATTTTTTGTTAGACTCTAAGGTGCTACAGGACCACCCATTTTTTTTAAATTACAGACTAACATGGCTACCCCTCCAAGATATGGTCACTGATAATCCATTGTCTCATGCTTTTGAAAATCTCACCCTATGCAAAAATGTAAGGCTCATGGGCTTGAGCCTTTAAAAATGGTGAGCACTCCTGCTAGCCATTGAGAGCCTTCTCTCGTACTGATTTTGATGGGACTGGAGTGCTCTCCGCACTCAGCAGGATCCAGCCCTCAGTCTATCCTTTACAAACAAGGATTTTCAGTGACTCAGTTTAAAATTAAGATTCTATGTTTCTATTTTATGGTGATTCATCTTCTCCAGTATTTAATGGTGATAACATTTAAACTCTTTTAGGGCCTTTTTTAATATTATAAGACATAGGCTTTGTTGCAAAAACAACCTTGATATGCCAGATTGTGAAGTGGCACTATTCCATTGCACTGGTACCTTGGTTTAATTGTTCATTACTCAAAAATAAACTGATACAGTACCATGAGCTTCCTGTGCTAGAATGTCTCAAAATACATTATGTGGATGATAACCCTGTTTTGTGATAGGAATAAAATTGTCAAGTAGCATAAATGGAGGATTTGTTGCATTACTGTAACTATCTTATTTGTATTATAAACTGTTTGTATCTTTATGATATTTTCATTAATATGATCCACTGCCACAATAAAACTATAAGACAATTGTGGAGTCTTATTTTCACCTCCTATAATCCTACCAGGTATCATTCTGTTGATATGTCATATCATTCTTGAAGTTTCTATAATCAAAGACTTTCATTAACCTCAGAGTAATGAGCGATAGGACTGAACTACAATTATCTTATATATTACATGCCTCACATAGTCTTTCGACTTACTGTATATGATATCTAACTACAAAAGTATGAGACCACTATAGTCCCATTATTTATATACCTTTTGTCCCCTTATACTGCATTTTTCCCCTTGCTCAAAATCATGTCCCCATTAAGTTGTGTGGAATTGCAAGATTATGAGGATAAGAAGTGGCTTCTTTTTTACTTCCATTAATTCTCATATTAATGACTTTTAGTTATGATTGTCATGACGGAAATGAGAGTGGTCAGAACTAGTAGTCAGAGCAGAAGTCAGGCTAAGTCAGATACTAGGAGGTTAGACTCAGAGAACAAAACAAAGTCAGGAGGCAGGCAAGGTCAGGTGACCAGGAAATTGGGATCAAGCACCAAGTCACAGACATCAGTCAAGAAGTGAAGGACAGAGCTTGATTGCAAGCCAGAAACTAGGGTCAATAGCAAGTACGGTCTGGAACAGACACAGTCGGGCAGCCTCTGCTGTTGCTCAAAAACTCCCCTTCATGTCTTCCTGGTTTAAGAACTGTGGTATCAGACAATCAGTGGGCTGCAAGGGGCCACCATTTAGGGCTTGCTGGTTGGTACATCTGGCTGAACTCAGTCTCATAGGCTACATCTACACTGCACAGTTATTTTGGAATAAGCTATTCCGGAATAGTTATTCCAAAATAGCTTATTTTGAAATAGAATGTCTACACTGCAGAGAAGCTTCAAAATTAGTCCGAGGCAGGCTTCCTTAATGTAGACATGCTATCTCGAGTTAGAACCCCAGGAGGAATAACTTAGAATGGTTCTGGTGAGGGGCTATTTTGAAATAGCAGAAATAAGGTGTCTATTCACGCCTTATTTCTAAATAGCTATTTTGGAACAGGTGTTATTCTTCGTAGAATGAGGTTTACAGAAGTCAGAAGAAGCCATCCATTATTTTGACATAATTTCAAAATAACAGAATTCCTATGTAGATGCTTGCATAGTTATTCCGGAATAACGGCCATTATTCCAAAATAACTGCCATTATTCCAAAATAACTTTGCTGTGCAGACACACCCATAGGGTCCTTAGCCTATACCTCCACTGGCATCAGCAGCCCAGAACCCGCCTGGTCCCAAGTTCCAGTCTGCAGGTTCTTACACATGTAAACACACACAGCTGGTAGGCAAGTTAGTAAAACATATATAATCAGGAATGTATTTAATTTGCACCCTTATTTTTTCTTTATTTCAGTGATCTGTAAGACACTGCCACAATATTCCATCTCAGACTAACATGCATTTTCTACCCCATTACTTACATTCTTTCTTTTCTCAGTTCATGTTATTTAGGCAGCACATTGCTCAGACCATAATGTCCTCATTACCACTCTCATGTTACCTTAGCATCTGGACTACGTTTGGGGTTTTTGGAGGCAAAGGAAAATTGAATTCCGTTGTGTCAGCTTCCCCTTGGATCATTATGGTGCATTGTGCTGAAACAGATAGTGAATAGTAGAACTTTTTTTCTGTGGAATCCCTGAAGCACCTGATGGAATTCTTCTTTGTGTTTTAAAAGTTCTAGTTCCCAAAATTTTAGCTTATCTAATAGAAGCCTTTGAAGGACATGGTTCTGTATACTTTTATTCACAAAGCTAGTCTTAGGCACACACTCTGCAAGAAGCTACTTTCATCTCCTCACTTTTGTCCTGTGCTAATTTTGGAACTCACTGAACTGGCTGATTTTCACATCATCATGAGGACCAGAAAGAGAAGTAATTCACACACTAATTGAGAATCCCCATCTTATCATGAGATCACCAGAGGAAGCAGTTCAGAGGACTGAAAAAAATCTTTCATAAAGTAGTCCCTGCTTGTTCAAACCTTAGATGAAAAATGAAACATGGGAATTGATTTTTCCAATCATTAAGAGCCTGATCCTCCCTTTATCAGAATGAATGAAAGGCTTTCTGTTGACTGTAATGGGCTTTGGGTCAGATCCGGAAGACTCTTTCTACTTAGCTACAGAGTATAATTTTTGAGTAGTACCATTGTTAAATTCAGATATAGTAAGTTCTGCTTGTTCATAATCCATAATCATGGAACTGAATACATTTGAGCAGAGTTTGCAATTAGGGTTCCATTCAATGAAGAATATTTTACATCCTTCTGAAAGCAAAAAAAAATTTCCACATTTTGGCTGGCTGTGGAAAAACTGGCCATGATGAAGGTTTATTTAAATAGAAGAATACCACCATTCAAGATCTAAAAGCCTTAGTTCAAAATCTTTTTTTTTTCCCAGAAAGCCATTTATTTTAAGTCAATTACCAGTGTCAATTTAAATTTCAGTGACATCTGAAAAATTGATCTCAGATTGCAAAAGAAAAAAACCTAAAATAAATGAAAAAGTGCAAGATTTTGATCAGTTTTACTCATAACAACTTACTAGGTATTATGGGATCGCTGGGGTACATCCTGGAACTGTAGGCTAGCTGTGCCTCCTTAACTTTCCAGACTGGATTATCTCTCAAGGTGAGTCTACACAGCACCCTTGCCTCGAAATAAGCTAGGTAACTTCCACTACATAAATTGCAAAGCTTATTTCAAGGTAATTTGAGAAGAGTTTATTTCAAAATTTGGTGCTGTGTTTTGAAATAAATTGCTATTCCAAAATGTCCTTAACCCTCATGCAATGAGGTTTATGGGAACATCGGAATAGCGAGCCTGTTATATTTTGATATGACGGGCTTGCTCTTAAGACGCAGAATAGCTCCGCAGTGTAGATGTAACCCCATAAAGCTATGCCAGTGAGAAGCAGCAAACCACTCCTGGCCATGTGATCACTCAACCATCAGCATGTGGAACCCCACCTTCAGGTAAATTGTATGAATGCTTCCTGACCCACTCATGAATCAGAGAGAGAAGCCCCAGACAATCATCCAAGTCCCCAGCTGCGCACCCTAGAAATATGCCAACTATACAGCTCAAAATTCACTTGATCATTGTAATCTCGTTAATTAATTTGCCATTTTGATAAAATGGTAGTGGTCTTCCAGGTGTTGAGATGGGGGAAGAGAGAGGCCAAATGATGTCAGTATCCTTTTTTATCCTTTTTTTTTTCCAGCTGTGACATGAAGGTAGAGGCAGCCCTCACTGTGTATGTGCCTTCTCTGAGGATTCTCTGGGGTAGTGGATTCTTCTTGAACGACCGTCAACCCCTGTCTGGCCACTGATATTTGATCCTTTGTCACTATTGAACGGTCAGCTATGGGTGCTTCTCATCATATTTCAGTAACACAGATAACAGTAATTCATAACTTCACGCACACTGATAGCACATACAATTCAACAGGATATTGAGGTTCACCAAATCAAGGCTTTTTAAAATGAGGTACAGAATGACACACTAGGAGCTACGTACAAGTAACAATTGGATTGCCCAAATGTAAAAATACTGTGCTTCACTGTATAATAAAAATGAATGAAGCCTGCAGAAGTACAGCCAATTCAGTAACTGCATAGACTAAGCTAGTGAAGCGTGGAGACCGTGACTCTTGAGATATTTATGTACAGTACACACAAACTGGAAAAATGGCAAAGTGCTGGTCACAACAACAACATTACTTATTTTAGGGATCTATGTATGTTTTCTTCAAAAATTGGTAGCTATGACAGAAGGAACTCAAAATAAGTTACTGGACAGATTAGAGAGAGGAAACTAGGGGAATTTTAATGTGTGCTTTATAGAAAAAGTCTAAAATCTTTAGGTCCTGATTTACACTAAGGGTCTCTTTGTATCAGTCTGGCAGTGTAAAAGGGACATATTTTAAGATCTTCTTACTCTACTAGAGCACTGTGATGTGGAACAGGAAACAATGAGACACAGAAGTCATAATGTCACTAAATTCAGAGAACCTCAGTTTTATTTAAAGCTATTATATAACTGGGCTAACTACCCCAAACTACCTGCCAGGGTTGTTCTGGATCTCAAGCGGCAACAGTAAGTCCTGGTGGACTATGAAACATAGGGGCTGTGTCTACATTGGCGTGATCTTGCACAAAAGCGGCTGCTTCTGCGCCAAAACTTGCTGCCTGTCTACACTGGCCACGAGTTCTTGCGCAAGAACACTGATGTTCTAATGTATGAAATCAGTGCTTCTTGCGCAAGAACTATGATGCTCTTGCTCAGGAATAAGCCCTCTTGTGCAACTGTTCTTGCGCAAGAGGCCAGTGTAGACAGGCAACATGAATTTCTTGCACAAGAAAGCCCTCTGGTTAAAATGGCCATTAGAGCTTTCTTGCTCAAGAGAGCGTTTCGTTTACACTGGCATGGATGCTCTTGCGCAAAGGCACATGCCAGTGTAGATGCTCTCTTCTGGAAGAGTTTTTGCACAAGAACTCTTTCGCAAAAGAGTTCTTGCGCAAAATCATGCCAATGTAGACATAGCCAGAGTGAGTACACCCTCGCTCCTGACAAGGAATCCTAAGTGGAAGTCAGAGTCCCACACCCAATTCACTCCTCCTGACTGAAAGTAGGAAAGATAAGGGGAGCCAAAAGCTGCATGAGAGAGAAGCACAGTCTCTCACTTTGGAATGGCATGCCCAGGACCAATATCCAAGCAATCCATTAGGTTAGAGGAAAATTTGTCTGACATTTTCTAAACCATCAACTGCATTATAACCTACCAAAACCGAGATACATGTCATCTAAGCCACCAAGCTTTCAGATGTTTAATGGAGGGCAAAAATAAATAAATGAACAAAAAAAACCTGCGCAGTTTCTTGCCAATTTTGTCAGATGGGAAAAATCCCTTCATGCCCCCAAACTATTTATTCACCTAGGTCAGCCTGACAAGAGGTCCAGCCTAAATTCAGAGGGGGAAGGATGGAGCTGAAATAGAAAAACACAGAATGTGTTTCCCTTAGAAGCAAACTGATTCATTTCCTTCGTGCTCTACCACCAAAAGGAAGCTGATCACCCACCCAGGCCACCGAATACCAAATACCAAATACCAAAGCCCAGATGCATGAAGAAGGAAGAAATAAAGCTCCGTGCCGAAAAAAAGCGGCAGCCATTTTTATGCAAATGAAGCGGGGGGGATTTAAATCCCCGCTTCATTTGCAATTGCGATGTGTCTAATTTGCATCCCTTTTACGGAAAAGGGATGCAGTTTAGACGTAGCCTGACTCAGCTGGTTCCCATTGAAATCTACTCTTCTCACCTTCCTCCACTCATCACCCCTACAACGCATGTGGCTCCTTGTCACAGCAAAGATGAGATGAGGATTTACATTCACTTAAACACTCAGAGCTATGTAAAAGCAGCCTTAGGCTACATCTACACCTCTGGTATCCCGAAATAGCTATTCCACGTCTTAAGAGCAAGCCCTTTATATGGAAATATAACGGGCTTGCTATTCCGACATCCCTAAAACTTCATTGCATGAGGATTAAGGGATATTTTGGAATCGTGCCTTATTTTGAAATAACTTCAAAATAAGCTACGCAATTTGTGTCGTGCAAATTGCATAGCTTATTTCAAGGTAAGGATGCAGTGTAGATGCACCCCAAGAGAATAGACATAGGTTTAGTGTGTGTGATAATCAGGCCCCTAAAATTTAAAATAGCGTGACAACCTTTTGATGAGGTTTTTTAATAATGTCATAAAGTTTAAAAGAGAATTATATCCTTTTCGTGGGTTTTAAAAACACCTATAGTATTTTACATAGGTGTGTAATCTAAGAGGATTGTTAAAAAAAAAAAACCAACACCTACAGATATGTTCTCTTAAATTCTGAGACTCTCCACAAGAGATAATACAAAAAAGGGTTGTCATTTTTTTAAAGCACAGTATTAACAGTTCAACTTCTTAAGATACACAACAGTTACGATGGGTATGTCTACACTGCAGCATTTTTGCCAGTTTTAAGAATAAAATCTTCACCGTTTGAGGAGAATCTCTTCATTAACATTTTCTTACAAATGTTAAGGCATCATCTGATTTAAAAGAGAAGCACCCTCCTCTTCCTAATCATTATTTCCATGTGATTAAAGTGCATGACAGTCTGGTCTATACAAGGGAAAAATGCTTTGCTACTCAAGGATTACTAATCCACTAGGAAGCATTTCCTTGTAATGCACTGATACGGTCACTGAAAGTAGTACAGTTCTAAGATAAACTAATCTGCATATCAGGAGCCAATATCACTCATTACTTACATTGTTGTGATACAGATTTGTGCTGTGTGTTTGTCTAAAGTAACTAATGTGTCTCCAGCTGGTTCACATTAATATTTAATAAAGTCTGTGATAAAGAATGTCCAGCATCCAGAGTGACAAAGAAAGCACCAATTGTGGTTTGCCAAGCAACTGATTTCTGCTCCCCAGTGACCTCATAGTTGCAGAGATAATTTCATAAATCCGTTGTCTCTTCACACACCTATGACCTTTTTACCTTAGACCATTCCCCATGGAATAGATGTCCACATTATAAACACACTCTACTTGCTCTTAACTCAGCAAGAAGGTCAGGGACTAAATGGATGTTGAATGATTCTTTCAACCTCTACAGGTGGCCTTTCTAAATCAGAATTAAGGCACCTCAGTGGGGCAGGTGCAGAAACTCCCTAAAGCTCTAAGGGTTCCAAGGTTCTTATTTTTTCTGTCTAAGGGGAGGGAAAGTTAATTTAACTCTTCACATAAATAAAAACAGACAACTGCTAAAAAAAAAACTTGATTTTTTCCCACTAAATGTGCCTTTTTCGATGTAAAACTTAGCATGAGTTCAGAGTGATTGTGTTATTCAGAAACACTAAAGCCAAGGACAAGTTATGCAGATGAATAAGTGTAAAATCTTCTATCACACCAGCATACATTTTGTACAGGATGCACATATTATGGAACAATATTTGTTATATATTATAGCCTCTATTCGTGTCATATCTAAAAGCTTCCTTGGTAAATTAAATCTGCATGGCAAGACTTCCTAATAGACCTCGTAGAATTTTCTGCTCTTCTCCCCCACCTAGTTATAGGAATCTTTGCTTGACAAATAATTGTTTTCCTTTGACATCATCATGCCAGTTATGTTTGAAGCCTCTATGTGCTTTTTCAATTATCAGGGTCTGGCAAAGTGTTATAGAAACATATGTGCATGCACACACACACTACAGCTTCTCACAAAATAAATGTTCTTATCCTTTAGAAAACTGACCTTTTTTTCAAAGACTGAAATTCAAAAATTCATCAGATTTCTGGAAAAAAAAATCAGTGGTAAACTAAAAACTTTTCAGTAAAAATTCTTGGCTTTCTTCTAAACATTTGTCTAATGAATATTATCCTTTCTGTGCAAATGAAAATTGAATTAAACCCCCAATGTTTCATTAAAATCCGTTTCAATGTACATTTTTTATCAGCCCTAACACACATTATTCTTTAAAGGGTAATGCTTTCTAATTCAATATAAAACTATTTTCATTTCTACTAAAAGGAGAGGCTTCATTGCATTGTTTAGAGTGGGTGCTGCATGAAAGTAGTTGAGTCCTAATTTATTTTTACCAATCATTTTCCCAAAAGTGAGGTGGAAAATAATCAGTTGATTTGTAACTGGAGATGAATACCGTGGGACAGTACTCTTAGATAGCAGTATACAGACCAAAACTGCCAGTGCTCAGTTAAGAATGCTTAGTTCAGCCAGAATTAATAATGAAGTTATGCAGGGAAGAAGACTGATAGAAGCCTCTTGGTGATATCCAATACAGTGTTTTTAACAGTCTGGAAAATTCCTGCTACCAAGCAATTTAAAAAGTATGATATATAAAATACCTTACACTTTTTAGAATCACCAATACAACCTCCTAAACGGATATCACCGCACAGTAAGTGGTGTGGGGACAGCTGTTATTTTTTCCCAACAACTCAAATGTGTGCCCCCTTTAAGGGCTAGAAAGTCATGGAGTGACTTTCTGTTCCACTGGCAGAACAGGTCAGCATAGGGATGCTGACTCATCCCCACCCACCAGGTGACCAGAAAGATGAGGGGAGACTATATTGGTCCATGCTAGTACAGGACATTTCTTCTTTTACTTGGACAATTGTCATGAGAACTAGGAAAAAAAGCTAGATGAATCAAGTTGGGTGTCATGATTGATTTTTTTTTTTTTTTTTTTTTTTAAGAACTGGAAGGGACCTTGAGAGATCATTTAGTCCAGTCTCCTGCCTCTCCTAGCAGGGCCAAGTACCATCCCTGACAGATTTGCCCCAGATCCCTAAATGGCCCCCTCAAGGATTAAACTCACAACCCTGGGTTTACCAAGCCACTGCTCAAACCACTGAGCTATCCCTCCCCCAAGAGTTTTAAAGTACACTAAAACACAGACTAAGCAGTTATGTATATATGTGAGTAGTTGCATTGAATTTCATTCATTTAAGGTAAATTACTCATGCACTTAAGTGTTGCAGAATCAGGCCCTACAGGGACTCTCTCTAACTTCGACCCCGAATCACCAAAGAACTTAGGGCCAGAATTTTAATGATATTTAAGTATACACGGATTTTCAAAAGAACCATTATGCCTAACCCATTTGAAATCAGTGAGACTTTGGTGAATCTGTATTTTGGGGTATCTCTACAATGCAATATAAACCCAGAGTTTCAAGTCAGGTTCAAGCCTAGCTTCCCCAACTTCCATCTGTATACAAATTGTGCCCCAACTTCCATCTGTGCCATTTCAAGGTTCAAAACATGACCCTTGAGGCTCAGAGACAGGTTGAGCCTGAGATAAGTCTAGACTCCGGGTTCAAGCCCTATTGCTTTGTACTGTAGACCCAACTCCACTGGACTTGTGTTCTGGGAGCCCACCAAAAATATTTCCAATCCTATGGACCAACTTCTGTTGTTCTCTGCACAGTCAAGTTTGATGGACAGTCAAGATTTCCGACACTGCTCCATGAAAAGAGCAGTGACTAGAGAAACCACATTTTCTGAGGGTACAAAGGAAATCTGGCATATGCATGACACTGGGGTTCCAAGCTGGGACCCAAGGTTCAATAATTCTTCACCTAGGGTTACAAATTAGTGTTGGCACTCAAGCCAATTAACAAACCAGGATCTGCTAACTCAAGTTCTACTAACCCTGGTACTACATTTCAATGTAGATATGTACTTAATGACTAACTTCATTGTTCAGCTCTAAAATGAAAACCAGCTAAACAATGCATGATGATTATTTTTTCCCTATTCTGGAATACATATGAAAAAAATTCTCAAATGCATTCATTACTTATGAATTTCATGAGTGAATCATTCTTGTCTTTCTGTTGTGGCAAGTGCAAATGGTTACTAAAACAGTCAAATATACAACTTTAATTCATGTAAATAAACTTGAGTTATAACTCACTGAATTAACTCACAAATTTTTAATCAAAAAGTTAATTTTAATAACTGCATGTTAAAGTGTAATATTTGCAATTACACACCTTTGCTTAGGTATTCAAGACAACCAGTCATGAAATAAATGCAATACCATATGAATTACAGAGATAACTACAGATATTATATATTTGGACATTTTCTTTCAGTGATTATTCAAGCACAAGCATAGGTACCAATAAAAAGCTTAACCCCAGAGATATTCACAGACAATGAACTAAAAAATGAACTATGAGTAAGTTCAGACTTGAATTCACTTACAAATTTCATTGGCTGTTCTCGGAAATTTCATTCCACTATCCCTTCTAGGCAATGTGTACCATTAGATGTTGTCACTCTGTTTATCACACTTGTTAAATATTCCCGTTGTCAGTTGTGTGCACCTTTTTAAAGAGCTGGCTAATATTTACAAGCGTGTTATGTTATTGTGGAATCTCATTCTTTATAATAATTCTCATGGCAGCCAAGAAAATACATCAAGTTGAAGATACAGTTGAATGGCAAGTCTGTAATAGTCTGAGTTTCACAATCCTAATAAGCTTGAGCAAATGTTGTGTAAAGACATTAGTCTGACCTACTTTGTGATTGTTGTGATAAGAATTTATGGATGAATTACTTACAACTTTATTCCACATAATGTATTTTATAGAATTTATTTTGCAGAATTTGTAGACTTATATAATACTGTTATAAAGTTTACATAATAACAGAAGAACAGAGAAATTAGAAGGCATAACCACTGAAAAAGAAATGTGTTTTCAGATGCGATTCAAAAATAGGTGGTGAGGAGAGACTCAGTAAGTGCACTTGCAGAGAAAAAGTGGCCACAGAATAAAAAATGGGGTGTTTGACAAGAGTGGCACACTCAGTTAAACTACTATCTTCATATGCATTTTCATTTGTAAATTATTCATTACTGCATCCAAAGATTGCTCATTAAGGTTATCACTACTATAATTGATTTCTGCTGCTTCTAATTTCTGATTTCTGCTGCTTGGACATTAGGAAAAATTTCCTAACTGTCAGGGAGGTTAAACACTAGAATAAATTGCCTAGGGATTTTGTAGAATCTCCATCATTGAAGGTATTTAAGAGCAGATTGGATAGACATCTATCAGGGATGATCTAGACAGTGCTTGGTCCTGCCATGAGGGCAAGGGACTGGATTAGATGACCTCTTGAGGTCCCTTCCAGTTCTAAGATTCTATAACCACTCTGAAAATTCAGACCAATTTATATATGATGGGCACAAAAGGGAGTATTAGCTAATGTAACCTTCTGAAATAACAAAAATGGCTGGGGTTCTATGCCTGTCTCATAGTCCCATTAGGTAGAACTGATCTACCTTCTTCAAAGTACATTTAATATGCATCTTATTTGGACACACATTTTAGCATGCAAATTTTCATTCATTTCTTTTAACACCTTGGCTTTCAGCTCCATAGTTCGAACAGATAATTATGCACCAAGTATTTACGGTCTCCTTTCATGCACAGGAAGGCATTTCTGAATTCAGGGTTTACCTATGTATACATCTTCCCCTAAATGCATAACAAAAGGTTTGAATGGAATATAATCACTGCATATTAGAGAGAGAAAGACAGGCAAATATGGAACCTGAGACTTAGTAACAGAAATAAGGAGAGTTACATAGATAATAGGAAAAACAAACAATAAAATAGTTTTTCCTGTTACAGACTAACTCGGCTACCCCTCTGAAACAATAGAAATTAGGATAGTTTCAATTAATCACATGCACATTACAGCATTGCTTTAACAGTGATGCAGAAAAGAAGGATGTACATTAGAACAAATTTAAGACCTATTTCAATTCCATGAGCAGTGTACTGAAAGTTATTGGAATACAGTGAAGTACAGGACATCTTTTAGGTCTGTTACCAACAGCTAACATTTAAAATTGTGCTAATTGTTAGATACTAGAGAGTATTAAGGATAATCATGCTTTGTTCACTCTGCAAAATACTTCCTTCTGTACATGCCGTACGGCTACTTACTTAAATGCCCACTTTACACACATAATGGAACATTTTGTTCATAAATCATTTGTCTGTTGGTCATAAAAGACTGAATGAGAAACCTTTTCACCATACAAGTAGCCCTAATACTAACTGCAAGCAGGAGAGAAGGGAGAACTACCTCCTGCTTCTGCTTCCTGCTGTTTCCCTGGTGACTGGTCATCTGCTAATGGTAAAGGGCAGTATTGGTTTTCTTTGCCCCTGAAACACATGGCAAGGTAAGAAATCATACCTTTTGTGATTGTGGGGCTAGCAGAACCTCAAAGAATTCCATAAAGTTCTTAAAGTGATTTTATGCCTGATGTCACTCCAGTGACTGCATGTAAGTAATAACAGTGATGTGTGTGTGTGTCTCCCAGTATTTCCATTCCCTTGATGGTTAACAAAAGACAAACCTACTTCAGATCATGACAGTCCATGAGGACTGCTCAGCAAGAGGCCCCTGACAAAGGAAACATACATATTCAGCAATAATTTCATTAGGTTTGTGCTCAAAGCCACATGAAAGTGGCTGTTACTTCTCATCCAGAAGACTAAAAGCAAGGTTCTCCTCTTCCTCCATTTACTCTCTTTGCCTAACAATTGTTTTGAGGTTTCTCCTTTTTTAAACCTTACATATCCTCTGTTTTCCTTGCTTCCATCAAAGAGGTATATTTTCAGTTTATTGGTCATTACTGTTAAGGATTGTGTGTTCAGCTCCCACCACCAGCAATGAGAATATGTGACCATAACTAAATTCAAGTAAAAGTCTTCAAAACAACATTCAGAAGTGGAGTGGAAACAAACTTCAGAAGGTAGCTGTGTTAGCAAAAACAAAGAGTCCCATGGAACCTTAAAAACTCACACATTTATTAGGGTATACATTTTTGTAGGCTGGAACCCACTTTATTGCGTCTGATTAAGTGGGTTCCAGACCACAGAAGTGTAGAAAGGATTTGAAAAAAAAAATGAGGCATTTTTATAGTTGTTCACTTCCTACAATATCACTCTTCCAATACATTACTTTAAACAATACTATAAGCTGTTGCTGTGTTAAATAACAACTCTCCTATGAGCTCTGCTGAAAATGTATCTGAGTGAGTCTATTCTTGACATCAGACATTTTGTGTATAATCTGATGTGTGTGATATCTAGAGGATAACAATATAAAAGACTTGACATTGAGAAAGGAGCTCAATAAAGCTGAATATTTTCTTGAAGTTACTTGTTTCAAGAGTGGAGAAAAATGATATGTTAGACAGAACTGCAAATATATCAGAATTAGATTAATTGAAAACTTGCTTTTTTGCTTCAGCTCATTTATTTGGTTTGCAACCATGTTTCTTTTGGACTTTGATCTGAATGTCAAGGCAAAGCTGTCAAAAATTCTGATTTTAGCTTGGTTTAGATGGAAACCCTTTCTTTGAAGAAACAGTGGGCTGTGTTAGTTTTGCCATTTTTCAACAAGCAAAAATTGAGATTATTTGCCCGGTGTGGTTAAAAAGCTTTATAAGGTCTTAATCATGATTTATACACCTTGGAACAAGCCATATATTTTGTTCAATCTAAATGCAGAAAAATTATAAGCCAAGATACATTTCATGGAGTAATATGTGAAACTTTCCCTATCTCAGATGCACTGAGCTGTCACAAGAGTAAAAGTAATAAATATTGATCTCAGCATCTGACAGACAGGTCTCAAATCAAACAAACATGAAACAGACATGAAAACCTTGGATTTCAATGTACAAGAAAAATGTCAAACCATTCTTCCACTCAAAAGTCAATTGAAAATGGTTAAAAACTTGAAATTTTAACGTTTCACTGTTTGTAATAAAAATGAAAAAAAAATTCAGTTTCCCGAGAAACCAAAATTCTGCAAAATTGTCTTTTTAAAAACATTTTTTATTTTATTTTATTTGTATTTTGTATTAATTTTATATTAATATTGTACTAATTTTATATTATTCCATTACATTGAGAGCAGCAGTGAGTAACATATGAAGTCATGACACTATCATATCTTTTAAAAGGGAAATAAGAACAATCCAGGAAATTTCAGACCAGTCAGTTTAACTTCTATGCCAGGGAAGATAATAGAGCAACATAACATCCATGCGATGCCAGTTGCAGCTGTATTAAAGGTTGGAACCCTCCTGGTCCAGCACCCTTGGCCCCTGATCTGTCCCAAAGCCCCCCACTCAGGCTGCTGCCTCTATCAGAGGCAATAGTGCAGGGGAAAAGAGGTGGGAGGCAGCACCGTGGAGCTGGTGCTGGGGGGAACAACTCTGAAGCTTATTGGTTGTGCTGAACCAGGGGGGTCAATGCCAGTCCCTCTGCTTCTGGCCCCTGGACTTCAGGCTGCATTACCAACTGCGAGGCTCTACTCCCCGGTCATTGTGTCCCTGCCAGCAGCCCGCTGTTTGGCTCCACTCCCAGCCGCCAACTTCCTACCACCAGCCTCCGATGGGCTCTGCTGCTGGCCACCAGGCTCTAACACCTGGCCCCAGCCAGGCTCCAGCTGCTAAGCTCCACTCCAAACCCTCAGCCTCCAGTCCCAGGGCTCTGCTGTCAGTCGCTGGCTGGCTCTCTGGTCCAGCAACATTTGTGGCCCTGCGGTGCCAGTTTTTCCCATGAGTGCTCCAACCCTGGAGCCGCCTTTGGGTCCCTGACAATGCCAGATCACAGCTGTTGCCAGAGCTGTAGCAGCTTTGTGAAGGCATGTGAGGCTTTTGTGGCTCTAAAGAATAACTTCTAGCTACACAAAGCTAAAGAATAAATGTAAATACATAATTTTAAAAATGATGTTTCAGTCTGGACAAGCTGAGACCTTTATCTAAATGCATTTTTACACGTAGAAGGCTGAAACTGGCATTAGCTGTTCACAGCATATCCCACCCTTTCATCACCCTCTCTAGCAAGCCTGTGGTTGTTCAGCATGAATCACTTCCATGTTGATTCATGCAACAGCTCACATGCAGAGGTGGCCAATAATTCAATTGGCCTGATTGAATTCAGAGTTGTCTTTTATCTCAGTAAGGCAGCATTTGGCGCTACAATACTTTCCTTTGACTCGAAGAGAGAAGCTTCTGCATAATGAAAGCATAAATGGTCAAAATAGAACAAGTGGCATTTATTAATTGGATTAAACAGAATGACATGAAAATGTTATCAAAGCAAGAGGGGGAAAGGATAGCACGTAAGTCTCGGGAAGAGCAGGAGAGCCCCACCTGCCCAGCAAGCTATTTTTAACTAGTCTTGTGCAACTCAAATATTTTGGAATTCAGTTGAACATGCATTCTTTGGGCCCAATCTTGGTATGCTAAAGTTAGTGGCTAATACTATTATCTTCAACTGGAGCCAGGCCGTTCTCCCTTTTTAGCCCATTTTAAGTCACATGAGTTACTCTTTTCAAGTTAATTTACTGCCACTAAAAGAAATGCTAAGATCCTGGATATATTTTTTCAAATTACTTAAGTGACCTTACTAGCCTAAGTCCATTTTTCAAAAGTGATATATTGGGGATCCTAAATCCCATTCAATTTTAGGGAGATTTGGGTCCCAAAGGCTAAATTTATGAAGGTATTTAGGCACTTAATGCAGATAGGTGCTTATTGGGGGTTTACAAAGGTGTCTATGAAGGTTAAGCATCTAAATCCTGTTGGGCTGACTTTTAATATGTGTTTGATGCCTAACCAGCTTAGGCACCTTTGCAAATTCCACTAAATGCCTATCTGCATCTTTAGGTGCGTAAAGACCTTTATAAATATGAGCCCTCAAGTTCGGATTCACAAAGGTTACAGCACCTATCTTGCAGGTACCTAGAAAAATCACAGGAACCTGAGTTAGATTCCTAAAGTGTCCTATATAATGAATGGGGAGAAGTAAGTGTTTTATGATAGGATCGACAAAAGCAGCATGCTATGGGGGAAGCTGCTTAAGCTAGCCAGTTAGATGGAAAAGTCACCAGTTAATATACTCATGGGGGATTCCCATGGGCCAAAAACTTAGTTACAAAGGAGAGGAAACCCCATTTTTAAATGCACAGACATCAGATTCCCATTCCCAAACCATAAAACAATAAAACCTAATGGATTTATCTAAACTTTACCCTACTTACAATGGTGAAGAGTCTTTTCTTGGAGAGAGACATGTTGTCTGTCTCCCTCAGTATCTGGAGAGCCAACTGTCCAGGGACAAAGGAGGAAAAAACCCAAAAATTCCTTTGTCCCAGTTTGAAATTCCTACCTGCATTTCTATTGGCTGACTGCTACCTGGCTAGGTACAGTTAACCCCTTAGTTGGTCATGACAAGGAGTGAGACAGACACCTTGTTCCACGGAAAATGGCAGGAGGTGGTGGTAGTCGTGGCAGCAGCCACCTTGTAATTTTTAACTCCATGATTAGAGCACTGACCTGAGATAAGGGAGACACTGGTTCAGTTCTACCCTTTGGCAGGGTCAAAAGGATTTGAACAGGGGTATCCAGGACCTCTCAGGAGAGAATTCTTTCCAGGATGCCATAGAATATTTTGATGTGAGGCTTCTTCAAACTCTTGTCAAAGCTGTTGCACTTTGTGTATATAATTAAAGAGTCATTGAAGGAGGGGCACTGGACTGTGGATCACTGCCTCGCACACAATGGAACCCCCAGCCATTGGGCTACAGAGTCATTCTCATCTGGCTAGAGAGAGCGAGTATGCTAAGTACAATGGAACAGCTTCAAACAGGAGAGACTGAAGGTGACTCCAGCAGAATATTTGATAGCTGAGTGTTTAGAGCACTCAGGGACATGAAAGACCCCTGTTCAAATAATCCCTGGAGGAAGGTGGACTCCCACATTCCAGTAGAGCTCTCTAACCCCTGGGTGGGCAATAACATGGCAGCAGTTCACCAGGGTTAGCCCTGGTGGGCCACTACTGTTACATTTATCTGCAACTCCACAGATACAGATGATTGCAATTCCTATTGGCCAGGCACTGTGATCCATGGAGGCAGGTGAACACAGCAGTATGGAGGCCCATACTACAGCTAGCTAAGCCTGGCAGACCGGATCTGGCCCATAGGCTGGTATTTGCCCACCCCTGCTCTAGCCACTTGGCAAAAAGTTATAAGGCCGATGGTACTATATCATTTTCCTACTAGATTTTGAATAGGATCTGATTAAGCAACCTCTGGACCTGCTTACCATAACAAGCCCTGCACACAATTAGATGGAAGAATGTTTATCACCCCCTACTTGTGGATCACTGTAGGGCTTAGGCGGGAGACAGGTTTCTGGATACATAAAGTGGAGAGGCAATGTACATGCCCAGAGGCAGAAACTTAGGTGTCTGCTAACCTTGTACTGGAAAAACTGAAGTGTCATGTGATTTTAGGCACCTAAAGGATTGGACAGGAGTTCTGTGGATTGCAGTGGGGGGTGGGTGTCAGAATATCTTTGTGGATCCAGATCTCAATGCCTAAATCTGTTTTGAAAATTGGATTTAGGAGCATGAGATACTTTTAAAAATGTTATCCACTGATTACTGCATGAGACTGGTCATTGATCACCACCTAACTTTGAATCAAACCATTTTTTGCTTTCTGTTTTTTCATTCAGAGTTCCATGGCTCAGCATAGAATACTAGAACTGGAAGGGACTTTAGAGGTCATCAAGTCCAGTCCTCTGCCCTTATGGCAGGACCAAGCACCATCTCGATCAGTGTTTCTCAAAGTGGTTAGTGAAATCACTTTGAAAAACCTGCTAACTGGTTGTTCTGGTGTATTTGTTTGCCAGCTCTGCAGCCACGGAGCTTTGCGGCTCCCATTAGCTCCAGTCTGCAGCCAAGGGGAGCTGCGGGAAGTGGCATGGGCTGGGCCGCCGCTTCTGGAAGCTCCCTTTGGCTGCAAACAGCAAACTGGAGTAAATGGGAACCCGAGGCTCTATGGCTGTGGAGCCAGTAAATAAGCACACTGGAGTAACCAGTTAGCAGGTTTCTCAAAGTGGTTTTGTAGATCACTTTCAGAAACACTGATCTAGATCATCCCTGACAGATGTCTGTCTAACTTACTCTTAAATATCTCCAGTGATGGAGATTCCACAACCTCCACAACATATTCTAGTGTTTAACCACCTTGTCAGTTAGGAAGTTTTTCCTAATGTCCAACTTAAAGCTCCCTTGCTGCAATTTAAGTCCATTACATAAGGCACTTTGGCAAAACATGCCTCTGCTGTGGCTAGGGAGATGGAAACTTCCAAAATGCTGAAGAAACTGTCCAAGACTGATAGTTACTAATTGTGTCATTCTTCTGTGTCCATGTTTTGTGCCAGAAACGATCCTTGTTCATCACTATGTACTTTAAGTAGAAAAACAACAGGGAAAAGTACACGATGGTGCTAATAGAAAAGTTGTCAGACAGTTATCAAATCAAGCATATCCCTAACCACATTATCTTCATTAGAAAGTATCTCTATATGCAGCATTACTGTGCATTATTCCTTAGAGTGATTTTGCTGGAGCCAATGGTTCAAAGATCACATATATTTCAATGTTGCTCTAGCACTTATAATAAAATAAACTTACATCAAAAGTTGCTTTATTCAGTAACAAGGTTATATACAATGTAAGAGAGACACATGAAAAAGAAAGCTTTACACTAAAAACCATGTGTTTTGTAGAGACGGTACCCATGTGACCAAGAGTGCACATTTTGCCATAGGATGAATACTGAATACTTCACAGCATAGTCCCTGACCTCCCACTGAGGCTCCAAGCAGGGGTAAGAGACCACAGCTACCGAGCTCTCGGCTTTCAATTGAATTACAGTGGTATCAGTTGAGGAAGGCATAAATGGATGAAGGGGCATGTCAGTTATACTGGGCTGGATGGGATGAGTTTGCAATTTGATCTTGGTTTCTTTTGTGTGTGTGCATTTGTTATTTTTATTATGGACATACGATAAGCACATTTAAAAATACAAATCAACCTAGAATCAGTTTGTGAAGAACTATGAAACCAGGCTCTGCATGTGCCCTGTTCCAAGGACCAGTGTACTCCTCACTTCCCCAGCAGGTGTGGTGTAATGGATCAATAGAGCTTTGCTACTCCATAGCCCTCTCACAACCCCTCTTCCAATTCCCTCAGAGCAAACTGAACACCCTTTTGGGATCTGGAGTCCACTCTACTAAACCATCCTTGCTTCCTGAGCTCCCTGCACAGCAAGAATGTGACATTTGCTTTTTGGTTAGGCACTGCACAGCTAGGGAGTGGGCCCCAGAACTTGCCCTCTATGAATATGGGTTGAACCTCTCTAATCCAGCACCCTTGGGACCTGACTGGTTCCAAACCAGAGAATTTGCCGGACCATGGAAGTCAATATTGTCTAGCAGAATTACCAACACTTCCACTGCTTACTGGGTTCTTAGAAGACATTTAGGGGTAAATTAGAGCTAAATAACAGTACAGAACACTGAGAGCCAGGACAGGTGGCTGTAAACAAACCTAATGGGACCATGGGAAACTTGACCGCACTCATGATAAGTGTACATCTGGTTAACTAAAATCATGCCAGACCACGGATATTGCTGGACCAGAAAGTGCCATACTAGAGAGGTTCAACCTGTACTTGCTAATACAAGGATTTCTTTTAAATACGGAGATACTTTTTCTATCTCAATTTTTAAACTAACCCTATTTACCAGTAATTTTCTCACAAACAATTTCAGAGGTGTAGCTGTGTTAGTCCAGGGTACAAATAAGTAGCAGAGAAAGAGAGGGGACAGGGAAAAAAAGAAAAGGAAAAACCGGGGGAAAATATTGTCAGAGTGTCCATGCTAAATAATTTCCCCCCATTTTTCCCCTTCTCTTTCCCTTCTCATACTCTCTCTTTCTCTGCTATTTATTTGTACCCTAGACCCGTTAACTCCATTAACATGAGGAAGTGGGTTGTGCCCATGAAAGCTCATGATACCATCTACCTTTTTTGTTAGTCTCTAAGATGCTGCAAGGCTATTAGTTGTTTTTTAAAAATTCTCTCACAAACAATATTTTTCAAGTCATGATTATATTTAACACAACATGGAATGTCTGTGCATTTTATGGCTCTAAGTACTGTCTACAGGTACTTTTGGTCTGCAGAACTGAAGTTTTCATCTAAACTAAAGTTCTGCTTCTTTCCCTTCTGGATGTAAAGATAGCCTTCAACGTGTAAATCAATACATCATTGTCCTGATTCTTCAGCAAGCCAGACAGACAAAAACACTGAAGGGGATGGGAGCTTACCCTTCTTCACTATTGAAATTTTACCATTTAAAATCTAACATTTCAAAGGCCATTCAACCAAAATAAAGCGTTATAATTAACCATAAAACATTTTGTATTGTTGAATTACTGTGATTTTACATTTTGAGCATATGCATTTGCATCAGTGCATCTTACACCAATTATGGAATAACATAAGAATCATTGCCAGTGTTTACAAATGCATACACCCAAATTCCCAAAAATGCATGTGTGTTGGGATGCTTACACATATAGATGAGACCAAGAGATTTGAGAGAGTCTGGTTGAAAGTCTGGGCCTTGATTTTGTTCCCCCGTGTTAAAGATACTAGATGGTCAAAACATGAAAAAAGTAAAAATTCAATTTGATTATTAGAACTGGCATAGCTCTTCACTCCTGGCTTTGAATCCAACAGGAATCAAAATTGTAAATTCAAATCCATAAATGTGAATCCACTTCTGGCTTCAGGCCTTGATTCAGCAAGATACTTTAGCAGGTGCTTAACTTTCACATATGAGTAATTAAAATAAATATTATGCCAATTATTTATACTACTACCAGTATAATAAATACCACTCACACTATTATAGCTATTCATTATTGAAATATTATTCCTGATTAAAACCTGGCCAATGGTTTAGACCCTCACATTCACAGATAAGCTGTTCAGTGAATTTTCTATGCAGCTTTTGTTATGAAACAAGGCTGGATTCATGAATAAGCAAAACCCCTGATATGGTGATGAGCTAACAGCAGAAGATAGGATATTGCAGACATATCATTCCTGACAGGACTAAGCAATAGGTGATGGAGATAAGTAGGGCTGGAATAAAATACGATTAAACCAGTCTTTTCCATTCTGTGTTGATTTAAAAGTACACAGTGCAAACTATTCATCTTCTGTCTGGAAGCAGTAAATCAACTGATAAAGAAAAGTGAAATGTAAGTGGGGTGCCAGGAAAGTCAAATCAGCATGCATTGGTAAACTGCTTACACAAAGGAGGAAAATGGGATTAAGTAACAATGCAGAAGTGCTGCCATATCTTACTGAGCATCTGAATTTATGCAAGATTAGTGTATACACAAAAAATAATAATAATAGAAAAGACAAGGGAGAAAGAAAGCAAAAGGAATTGACATCAGTACAGCCATGGTATTATGCCTCTGAAGAATTAATGTCAGCTCAGGGTCTAATGTAGGTTGGCTGTTAACTTTTTTCTTTTTGACTGAGCTAGCTTATTATACAAGTGATACATTTTAAGGAGCATTTAGAAAGCTCTGCAAAAAATTTCAAAGAGCTGCAGTCCCACTGGTATCTCTGTTATGAGACACTCTGAAACTGTGCCGTGAGTTATGGGTTACCTCCAGGAATCATCCTAACAATGCCGGTTTCCTGTTCTAGGGAGAATGTGCTAACACCATATGCCCCCAACTCCTTTGATATTTAATTATGTAATTATAACCACAGTGCCAGTATGCATCTTACTCAGTAATGGAGTCTCCCACACTTCTCAAACTATGGGTGCATACAAATCAGATTAGCCTTAACTAATTTCTTCATGTGTGATTCAACAGGCACACCCTGCCATCAGAAGACCCTGCACATCATTCAAGTTCCACAAGGGGAAGAACAGTGGGAGAACTCGGTGCATGGGGAGGTTTTGCACCCCTTATGAATCACAGGAAGGTTGCCATATAACCAAGACGGCATCAGGTTGGATTAAGCAGTATGTCAGGCATGCACCGCTATACAGCCAAAGTGGCTGCTCCATTTCAGACAAATGGGATGGAAAGGCTACTGCTCTTAGGGCTGAGGATTGGAGTAACAGTTGTAGGGAAGCAGACGGAGTGAAGCTGGCCTATAATCCCATGCCCTGGCCTACATGCAACTCTCCCCCAGAAAGCTTGATAACTAAAGGTACAGTGGATTTCTCCCCAAATTAGTAATGAAAATTAAAGCTAGGCCAAAAAAAAAAAACTTGGGAATATTTAAAAAAACATTCTGATATTTTTTCAGGACCCCAAGGTTTCATTGCAAGCTCTGCCATGAGTCACAGAAAGTAGTAGGACGAGTCTCTTTACCTCCTGTTACCTATCTTCATGCATTTTGAGAGTCTCTCCCCCCCAGCTCCCACTCCACCAACCAATGCAGTGGCCTGGCAGCCAACACCAGTAGCTCCTATGCACAGACAACTGCATAAGAGACCAGAGATAATAATAAATAATTTTAATTAACTAATGAGAACATAATCAAGATAAATGAAATCTTAAAGTAACAAAAACATTCGAATTTGATGAACACTGCAAGTAACCAATGTTCCCAGTCCTATGCTGATAAAAGAGAGTTTTTGTTTCTTTGTTTCGAGAGGGTTTTGATCAGAAAGACTGGATGCTGTATAATATTTCACTGCCATGTTCTGTCATCAAAATAATGATTTCATTAAAACATGCCATTTCATAATACATCTGTTCCTAGCAGAGCCATCCTTAGGATGTACAGGCCCTACGCAATGCTATTAAACTGGTGCCCCTATTCCTGATGGCATCTGGGGTAGGGGTGATTTTTTGAGAGATGTGATTTTATAATTTTCAGCAACACACTGATGAAATATGTTAAAGTAAACTGTAAACTAATGTCCTGTTGACTAACACCATAAATTCAGAAATGACAGTATATACCTGGGGTTGGCAAATGCCCATTAAATAGCTATATTACCACTTGAATGGTTCTTTCACAAGTTCAATGTTCTGCTAGCAGGTCTGGCAGCCTTTTTCCTTTTTAATTTAACTAGATCCTCCCTGGAGGAAGCAGAGCCACAGAACAAGGATAGGAAGAGGCAAGTGGGTGGACATTAAGACCCATTGGTGCCCACATTTTTGGGTGTCCTCCACAGTTGCGTATTCTGCATATGGTTAAGGATGGCTCTGTTTCCTGGTTCAATGCTGCTTGCTCAAATACTATGCAGACAGCAGCTAAGCAAGAGGTATAATTTAAAGTCAGAAAAGAACAATTATTGGTGTCATAACTTGAAGTCATTATTTTGAGGTTTGAATGTTATACTGAGCTACGCTGTGGCATCCAAGAAAACAGAAGTATGGATCTCCATATCAGTCAGGATTAGCTGAAGTCTTGGACCAGAACTGTCACTCTTTAGGCAAGGTAAAATGAGCTAGAAACAATCCGCATGGGTGAAATGAGGGAGACAAGCCTGCATATTTCATGAAAGGCTGTAAGGATACTGGCTGTTAGCATATATCTAATACCAACAGCTCAGTGAAGCTCTAATTAATAATGCATCCAGATTTTTTAAAAAGAAACTGACACCACGTTTCAATTTCTCTTCTCCCTTACCAATATTTTAGCCCAACAATATTATGAAAACCTCTTGTTCAGCAGCAGATCTCAATGCACTTAACAGAGGCAGTATATATTATTATCCCCATGTCAGCAATGGAGAAACAGATGCACAGAAAGTTTAAGTGACTTCCCCAAGGTCATACAGCAGGCCACTTGCAGAGCAAAAAAAGAAAAATATAGAATCTTAAGTGCCAGTCTAGTGTCCCACTAGGCCACACTGTCTCCCCAATTCCAAATGAATTATCAACTCAAATCAACTCTCCAGAATCTGTAGAATCCAACAGAGTTCCACAGGCTCAGTGCTGGGAGCATGTCAGGCGGAAAGGTTTGACAATGTGCTAAGCCAACCCTTTAGTGGATAATTTCATAGATATCTTTGCCATCTGATGCTAGACATAACATGCACATTGGGCCATTCCTAGGATTAGTAGGAGCATTGCCAGCAGATGTAGGGAAGTGGTTATTCTCCTTTATTTGGCACTGTTGAGGCCACATCTGGAGTACTGCATCCAATTCTAGGTCCCCACCCCCATATAAAAAGGATGCATTGGAGAGAGTCCAGCAGAGGACAACAAAAAAGATGAGGGGACTGGAGCACATGACTTACAAGGAGAGGCTGTGGGATTTGGGCTCATAGTCTGCAGAAGATAAGAGTGAGGGGGGATTTGATAGCAGCCTTCAACTACCAGAAGGGGGGTTCCAAAGAGGATGGACAGAGGCTGTTCTCAGTGATGACAAATGACAGAATGAGGAGCAATGGTCTCAAGTTGCAGTGGAGGTGGTCTCGGTTGGATATTAGGAAAAACTATTTCACTAGGAGGGTGGTGAAGCACTGGAATGGGCTATGTAAGGAGGTGGTGGAATCTCCTTCCCTAGAGGTTTTTAAGTCCCAACTTGAGAAAATCCTGGCTGGGATGATTTAGTTGGGATTGGTCCTGCTTTTTTCAGGGAGTTGGACTCGATGACATCTTGAGGTCTCTTCCAACCCAATGATTCTATGGTGCTATGATTCTATGATTCAGACGCCATAGCCAGTTCTCTGATCACCTTCCTCGCTGCTCTGTCTACTGAAAGCTTGACCAAGCAGAGAATCTAGCTCTGACTTAAAAAAAAAAATGGATTTTCAGAGCTACAGTCAACTTTCTTCTGAGATGTAGACCAGTGAGGTGAGCAAGACTCCTTCAGGCTAATACACATAATGTCATTCACCCTTTAGGTCTGTCAAATGAGATGGCTGCTCATGCAGCCAAAATCAGAACAGAGGTGCAGCAGCCTGCTTCGAAGCAGAGGTGACAGATAGGCTTGTCTGGGATTTTTCTGGTTTAAACTCTGGGGAAATAAAATTAGGATGGGGATAGAAGCTAGGAGAAACCAGTTTTCTGTAAAATAGATTGGGCCCCAATTCTGCAAACACTTGTGGGTAGGTCAATAGCCCCATTGAACTCAAACACTTTGTGTATAGATCAGGTCAAGTCAATAGGGACCCAGGTGTTTACATAGTTGCTCACCTGCATAAGTGTTTGCAGGACCAAAGCCTTGATTTGTTAAAAGGAGTAGTAATGTCCAGAAGCTGTAGTGCTTTTATATCCCAGTCTGTCCCTTTATTCAATGGAACCAAATCCTAAACTATAATCTCTTTTGGTGGCACAGAACACATCTTGTGCCACAAAGCCTCAATGGATCACACTCCATGCATAGCCCATGTTATAACTGGCCAGAATTGCAGTGCATGCATTTGCTGGAGCACAAAGGCAGCTACCAATTTGTTTCCTCACCCCCCAGAGCATCTTTCAGGAAAGATACTGGGGAAGGGATAGATGTAGTCATGAATCTACCACTCTCATTGACCAAAGAGCATTGCAGTCTGTGTGCTTCCCTAAGCATCCCAACGCTCCAGAAAACCAATCTGAAGCAGAATACCTCCCCATGTATTCCCTGGGAGAGCTCAGTTCTTCATACCTCAGATGAACACAAACCACAACTATTCCAGCCAGCTCGCCAAACACAAAACAAAATAAATATGCTTTGAAACTCCACAGACCTGAGTTGCAACAGCAGGATCTGAGGGGTGAGTGCCAAGGAAGCAGAGCTCAGAGTGCACCCTGCAACCAGCCTCACAGTTTTACTCCAGGAACTGACAAGAAAAAGCATTCCAAATGATCTCTGCATCTCAGTGGGGTATGAGGAAAACAACATCTTACATAACCAAATCTTTAAACCCAGTTGCCAATACCTTGAATTGCACAGATGCAACCACCACATGTGAGTGAATAAAAGCATACACAGCAAAGAGATAAATGCTTATATTTCTTAATTGTCCTAATCAAATATGTGTGAAGTAGGATAGTGTTATTTTTAGCTGTTAAATTAGGTTTTTGGACAGAGAACACAGATTTAAGGGTTTTTTTCCCCCTTTGCAGATCAGGAAACTTCTGGTTGAATAATCATATCCTAAAGCACAGTTTGGAGAGTGCTTGGCATTAATTCTACAGGAACATTGCCACGAGTATTCAATCACACTGTTCAATTACACAGTAACTGAATGCTGACACCTACTGACATTCAAAACCATCAGATTACAATAACACTTTTGAAAGCTGATGGATGTCCATCAGACACTTTAGGTACGCCCTCCGCCCCAGCAACATTCACTATAAAAATGGTACAGTGTCCCTTGCCAAAGGAGCCATCTAGTTACAGTAAAATAACTACAGTCCTTTACATCTTTAGACCAGGGAGTTTTGTAAATTTTAAAAACATATATGCTTACAAATTCCAACTACAGGGCTGGATTGAGAATGCCCCACTTAAATTAATACTCACACTGAAGTCACAAAGAGATACTCTGGCAAATGCTTGCAAGATTGTATGTGAGTAATGGTTTACCAATGAGAGTCTGACCCTTTCCCCAGTAAGTAGCTATGGGACAATGTTAAGAAATTTTGAGGGTCAGCTACCTCAGTCCATTCGAAGCTTTGGATGCTCAGAAAAATGATTTAATTTAAAGCATTTAAAGACTCTGTCAGAAACACACCACCTTATGTTTAGCAGCCATCCTAATGCAGTGTTTCAGTAAGAGCATACCGCAGGCAGCACTGAACCAGGAACATCTGTATTAGGAAGGGGCATATTTCAATTAAATTGTTATAACAAGAGTGGAACGTAATAATGCAGTACTTTGCATTATCCAGTCTCTCTTACCATATTTTCCCATTAGCCATACAGCCAACAATCATGGTGGACATTTTGGGTGAAATCCTGAAGTCCTTACTTAATTTTATTTGGTTCCTACCAAGGCCAAAACATCTGTTGACTTCAATCCACAATCTCTCTGCTACACGGACTTCAGAGTGTTTTGTGCATTATGCAGTATCACTAGAGATTAAAACTTCAGTATTTGGACCATCTTGAGAAACATTTTTCTGTTTTTTATTTGGGTCATAACTACTGCAAAAATGTGACTTTTTTTCTTCATTTCATTGTCCAAATGAACTGAGAAAATGCAGAGATGTACACAAAAAAGTTTTAGAAAACAACATGAAGTTTTATCTGAAAGATTTAGTTGATACTTTTTATACCAGAAGTGGCTTGTTCATCCCTAAAAATGAACAGCATTGATTTCTAGTACCATACTAACACCAAAGCAGTAAAATAATGGGACTGATAGCAAAACATTTATCCCATTTATGAGTCAGTAGGGCTCCTGGCCTTTTCAGTATGCGTCCAAATATTTACTGGGACATCCATTATGATTTATTACAAAAATAGAGGAGATGAAAAACACTCTTGGGTCATCCTGTCCAGTGCAACACTCTTTCCCTTGGAATATGTGCCCATATTTTGTCTATTCTAGTTTTAAATTGTGAAAGTGATTGACTGGCTTTCTAATCCTTGCCTTCAGTGAATACAATGACCTTACCATCGAGAAGATTTTCCACTTAAATTTAACTCTTCTGAATAACCCAATTCCTAGTTATTCCCCTTGTGTGATCATAAAAAATTCCTCCCCAGGCCTCTGAAGATTGTAAAGGTATTTGAAGGCTTGGGTACTTCTTGAGTTATGTTTAAGCAACTCTGTGCTCTATTTTTTCATTGTTTTCCCCACCCCTTCATAATTTCTTCTTACTGGAAGAACAAACTCAATTGCATCTGATCCAAGTAAAACTTCATGCAGATATTTAATGAGTTTTACATTGATCAGATGAGGTCCCGATTCTATGGTCATCTTTGTGCTTGAGCAAAACCCTTTAAAAAAATCAGGTCTTACATTTGACCATCCATACTCTCAACTGGCGTCAATGGACAACTATAAATGGCTAACCTATAATTCCTTCAAGGAGCATTTAGGGTAATGTTCAAAACCACAGGATCTTTCATACTCCATCCTGAGCTTGTGCCCTAAAAGTGTATGTTTGCTAATTTTTAAGTATTTACCCCTCACAAATAGCTTTAAATTGGCATAACCTTAAAATTTTAGTGGGAAAGTGCAGGAGAAAAAGTGTGTAGGAATAGATGCTCTGATGGTACCACCTAATTGCTCTAAGTTATAAACCACTTTTTAGTAAAAATACATTATTTTGTGAATATTAAAATGAATTTTGACAAAGATTCCACCTATGAACATTATTAAATGTGGCCTAATGTTTCTTTACTTCAGGACAGTCACCTTATGTGAGTGAAATGAAGCAATGCAAATGAATCTGAATGTTTTAATGTCATCCTTCTCAGACCTAAATTCTCTTATTGAAGAGGATGCTACAGTCTTTAACATTACTGTGTTAAGAAAGCAAGTATTTGCAAACTAGAGGACATGCCAACTTCTATCTTTTAGTTGTTGATTGACTGCTTCTGAATTAGGTTTACAGTTTGTATGAAAGGCATTACAATAATAATGGTTGTTATTTATCAGGAGCAAAGAATTGTTTGTCAGCTCTTTACCCACTTCTGGCTGCAATTGCTTATTGTTCTGTAAAAGAAAAGCATTTGCTTCCACATTATGTATTGAAAGGAACTTACTGGGTAATTATTCAAAGGGTTTTTCATACAAACAAGACATGAAAAACAAAATTATACAGTTGTTTCTGCAGGCTCTTGATATTATTTTCAACACCAAGTTTTACCACTGGTAATTGTGTACAAAATAAAGTTTGTGTGTTGTGAAGACCGCTATGACCTACTTGGGGAGAGGGAAACCTCAACTGAGTTCCCCTAGTCTCCTCTACCATCTCATTAACAGATGATGTTGTGAAAGGTTAAAAGGTAACCCACGTGCAATTCAAACAGGACAAGAGGCATGTTAGACAATATTCGTCTGTCTCACATGTGTTTCTGTTACATTCATTATGTCAGTGTAAAGACTGAAGGTTAGCAATTTGCCTTACTTTAATAAGGACCACCTCTTCCCATTCTTCCTTGTTAGCTGTTGGAGACATGAGGTAGCTTTTTCCTCCTCCCCCTCCTAGGATGGCATTGTAGGTCAATAAGTCTTGCTGCCATCTTCATTAGAGTCCTAATCAAAAGTCCCCTGAAGTAAATGAGAGCTTTACTGCTGACTTCAGGGTGTTTTGGATCAGGTTCTCTCTTTGTTAATCCACTTATAAAAGACAAGGCATGACTATACTTAGTTTCTTTTTCTCCTTCTTTTGCTATCTCCTTTATTACCATCCTGCTGCTGATGTCCTCTCCTCCATTTACTTCCAGATGCAAGGAGAGAGTCTTACTTTTTTACCCATTCGCCTGGAGTTTTGGTTCCTTTTCATAGAAGAGTATTAAAAGTTTCAGCCATTTTACATACTTTCACACTAGAACTCTTTTGAAGGGAGCCATGCATAGCACCAGTCAGCCTTTTCCACACTGGGACCCAATGTTACAAAAAAAAAAAAAAAACCTTTTAGGGTACCTCACCCCACAAGGTCAGGAGGCCAGGGCCTCCATGGAGATGTCTGAGTCAGGTCAGGAGCAGCATTCCCTCTAAGTTGTGGGGCAGCACAGCTTCACAGGTGATTCATCAGCCCCACCCAGTCAGAGGCTGCCATCTTCATTAGAGTCCATTAGAGAGTGCTCTGGTCAGAGTAACTGCTCCAAGATCAAGAAACCCTGAACTATATATTGTGGCAAACAGCACAACATTGCAGAGTGGAGTCAATGAAAAGAGATTTGTCAACCATATTGATCTTTCTTTATTGGGCTGAATGACTCTGTACTATCCATTCCTCAAACACTAATAAAATAAATAACATAGTATCATGATGTAATCCAAAGAGAAGCTCACATAGGGTGTGTCTAGACTACATGGCTCCATCGACGGAGCCATGTAGATGAGTTTACTAGACATAGCAAAATGAAGCAGCGATTTAAATAATCCCCGCTTCATTTCCATCAAAATGGCCACCGCGCTGTGCCAATCAGCTGATTGTCGGTGCATCACGGTAGTCTAGACGGGGATCAGCCGACCCCAACGCTCTTTGTCGTCAGATCCTGTAAGCCTCATTTCACCAGGCATAAAGAATCTGATGACAAAGGGTGCTGGGGTCGGCTGATCCCCATCTAGACTACTGCGCTGTGCCGACAATCAGCTGATCGGCACAGCGCGGTGGCCATTTTGATGTAAATGAAGCAGCGATTATTTAACTCGCCGCTTCATTTTGCTATGTCTAGTAAACTCATCTACATGGCTCCATCGATGGAGCCATGTAGTCTAGACACACCCCTACAGATACAACAAGTCATGCCATGTTTCAAACCAGAACTGTGCAAAATGGCCTGGTATTTACTAGAAAATGGCACCTTTTAAACCAGGAGTGGGGAACCTCAGGCCTGGGGGCTGGAGGCAGCTCGTGGCTTGCCTGGATCCAGCCCCTGAGGCACAGAGCCCTCCAGTATTGGGGAGCCTGTGCTAGTGCTCCAGCCCCCCTACTGCCCCACCGCAGGGCTGGAGCACACAAAATCTACCAGGCTGGGACCCACTAGGTTCTGCTGGGCAAGTGGAATGTGGGGAGTATCTTTTTCCTCAGATGGCGGGGTTGGGGGGGTCACATCAGTGAGGGGTGGTTTTTTTGTTCACTTGTGTGTTTGTGGCCCCAGACTGATTTTTCTTTGGGTCAGCGGCCCCTGACCCATAAAAGGTTTTCCACCCCTCTTTAAATACTGCTTATTGGTCTGGAAGTCAGCAAATGCTTTGAGGTGCAGATTAGTAGCAGATTGCAGGAGGCAAAGGTGATGAACCGATCACATGGCCATGCAATGTATCCATCACTGTACAGTCAAACAGGATGCTGCTGGTAGTGGAGTCTAAGTGTCGGCTTATGACAGAGTGGAAAGAATGGTTAAGGACTATCGATCATGTGAATCAGTGGGAATTTCTAGGATGGGCTGTGTTCGTTTCTGGGAAAAAGGATGCCTGCCAATGGGTGGGAGGAGAAGAGAGGGCAACTGCCCCATGGCCTGGCAATTCAAAGGGCCCGGTCTCATAGCTGCCATTGTCACTGCTACTACAGCAGCAATGGCTGGAGCCCTGAGCCCTTTGCAATCGCCACCAGAGCCCTGAGCAGTGCAATCTGGGCAACTCCGAGGGCTGGGTGGTGCGGCACAGTTCAGACAGCACTGAGGGCAGGCTGCACCCAGCCCTACTCTTTCCACCTGAGACCCAATCCCTTCCGGGAGCATGGAGCTGCCCCCCGACCTTGCCCAGGGGCCCCGTGAATCTGTTGGCTCCCCTGTGGCAGCCTGTATGTCCAGGTGGAATAACTTTGGGTTTAGACATTCCTATGAATTTCTGCAAATACTAACAACCTGTGTCTTCAGGATAGGGCCTGAAAAGAAACTTTTGTATGCAGCAATGGATTTCTTTCAGGCTGGCGAAGAAGTCTGCCAGCTTACGAGGCCCCTTGGTTCTAGAACTTGCTCTCTTTTGCCCTGGTCCACAAAAGCACAAACACTTGTTGAGCAGGAAAGCACACTGAAAAGACCTTTTATTAGCTATCTAATGCTTGAGGTAGGCTGAGGGTATGAATGTCATGGGCTATATTTAACTGTTTAAATTACTCTCTGGCTAGTTTAATATTGATGTTTGGGGTACATGCTAAGTTGCTGTTAGTAATCTTTGAATGGATTGTTATTATAAAAATATTAAGGTGCACACAGTAGAAAATAGGCTTATTTTTCATTTTGTCTTGAAGTATGTACATTCATATACATATACTGAATAATTTATTAAAAACTTACTCAGTAGCTATAGATGCTCCAGTGAAAATGTTCTGGGTACAAACCTCTCAGCAACACTTCATTTATTAGTTTTGCTTACCTCATGGTTTTAGAATAAAGAAGTTGCAGTGGGAGAGGGCTAGGTTGGATATTAGGGAAAACAACAATTTCACTAGGAGAGTGGTGAAGTACTGGAATGGGTTGCCTAGGGACATGGTAGAATCTCCATCCTTAGAGATTTTTAAGTTCCAGCTTGACAAAGCCCTGGCTGGAATGATTTATTTGGGATTGGTCCTGCATTTAGCAAGGGTTTCAGAGGGATAGCTGAGTTAGTCTGTAACTGGAAAAGCTTAAAAAACAATAAATAATCTAGCAGCACCTTAAAGACTAACAAAACATGTAGATGGTGGTATGAGCTTTTGTGGGTACAATCCACTTCTTCAGATGAACAGAGTATTAAAAGTCCAGTTCCAAAATAAATTGGGTATGGGTGTGTGTGGGGGGGTGGGGGAGGAATAGTGAATTAGAGTGTTCATGTTACATGAAGCAGATAGAGAAGGTGCAAATTGTCCTTACGTATCTATTGTTTGGTTTTTTTTAAGTCATTAGGATGTAGAAGGTTGTGTGCTAGCCAGGTATTGTCTTTGTTCATACCTTTGCAATGGGTCCCAAACCCATAAATGAAGTTAAGTTCCAATGCTTCCCTGTGTGTTTGGCTTGTGAAATTGGCCTGAACCAACACAGTGACTTTGAGATCCATTAATGAGTGCCTGGGCAGGTTAAAGTGTTCTCCAACAGGTTTCTCTGTGTTGCCTTTTCGGATATCTGATTTGTATCCATTAATTCTCTCCCATAGAGACTCTCCAGTTTGGCCAATATACATGGCAGAGGGGCATTGCTGGCATTTGATGGCATAGATCATATTAGTGGATGTGCAGTTAAATGAGCCTCTGATTTGGTGGCTGATATGGTTGGGTCCAGTGATGAAAGCGCTTGTGTAAATGTGTGGACAGAGTTGGCACTGGGGCTGATTGCAGGGATGGGTTCCTGGATTATTGTGATTGAGGTGTGCTGCATGGTTACTGGAAAGAATTTGTTTGAGATTAGGGGGTTGTCTGTAGGCAAGGACTGACCTTTCCTCCCAAAGCCTGTGAGAGTGAGGGGTCATTTTCCAGGATAGGCTGTAGATTGTTGACAATGTAATTGAGGAGTTTAAGTTGTGGGCTATAGGTGATGACAAGTTGAATTGTTTTCTCTTCTTGGCCTGCCTTGGCCTGTTCATGTCTGGGTACTCTTCTGGCTTGGTCAATCTGTTTTTTCACTTCTGTGGGTGGGTATTTCAGTTTTAAGAATGCTCTATACAGATCCTGTAGGTGTTTGTCTCTGTTTGTGGGATTGGAGCAAATCCGACTGTATCTTAGGCTTGGCTGTAAACTATAGATTGAGAAACGTGTCTTGAATGTAAGCTGGAGGCATGAAGGTAAGTGCAGCGGTTGGTAGGTTTCTCGGATAAGGTGGTGGAAATGTGTCCATCATGCAATTGTACAGTAATGTCAAGGGGTGGATCTCTCATGTGGACTGGTCCAGGCTGAGGTTGATGGTGGGGTGGAAGGTGTTGAAATTCCTGGGGAATTCCTCAAGGGTTTCTTTCCCATGGGTCCATATGAAGAAGATACCATCAATGTAGCATAATTAGAGTAAGGTTGCTAGAGGGTGAGAGCTGAGGAAAGGTTGTTCAAGGTCATCCATAAAGATGTTGGCATATTGTGGGGCTATGTGGGTACCCATGGCTCTGCCACTGACTGAAAGATACAAATTGACTCCGAATCAGAAGTAGTTGTGGGTGAGGACAAAGTCACAGAGCTCTGTAACCAGGTGTGCAGTTACAGCGCTCCTGATAGCCTGTAATCTGTCTTCATGTGGAATCTTCGTGTAAAGAGTTTCTATATCCATGATGGCAAGGATGGTGTTTTCAGGAAGATTACTGATGTTCTGTAGTTTCCTCAGAAAGTTGGTGGTGTCTTGAAGATAGCTAGGTGTGCTGGCAGCATAGGGTCTGAGGAGAGAGTAAATATAGCCAACTAATCCTGTTGTGAGTGTGCTCGATGACCTCCTGAGGTCTCTTCCAACCCTATGATTCTATTATTCTAAGTCTTTTAGCAGATTATAACAATGCATTTATTCATTTGCTTTTATAACCATTACAAATAATAATACCTATTTTTATATGCAACCTTAACCTCTAATGGTTGCTGCTGCTACTTTGTAGCAAGGTTTCTGAAATGATCTGTCACTGGACATCAGCTATGCAGCATTCAGTCTGGTTAATGGAAAGTTGTTCTCTTGGCCACTTCTCATGGTCAGTTCTGAAGGCCTAGACCTTTTTAGGTGATTCCATGATTTAATTTCCATAGTGAATAAATGTATTAATACCTTAGTAATTATTTTAATCACATACAAAAAGGAAAGGCCCACAGGACCTGAAACAAGTTCCATTTAAGTCCATGCGAGCTTTTCCATTAACTTCAGTAGGAGTTAGATTTGTCCTGTAATACATATTAATGTCCTTTTTGTGCACATATACAATATCTCTAACACAATCTTATCTCTGAAACAGTTAAGCAATAAATGCTGTTCATTGATTCAGACTAAGAAATCTTCTTTGATTTTTCCAGGACATGATTTACCATTTCCCTTTTTCTTGATGATAAATCTGATTCTTGTTATTGTAAATTCCAAGGAATAATGAATTCTGAATAACAGATTTTAAGATCAAAATGAACATTTGTGATTGTTTAAATCTGACATGCTGTATATGACTACCCTGAATTAATCACCGCATCAGGTCCAGTACCTGTAGTTAAATTAAAACATAAATTAAATTAAATTACCCAATCTTTCAGAAAAATCTTGATTTAAAAATTTCCAACAAAGGAAAATCCACAACATTCCTTGCTAAGTCGTTCCAATGGTTAATTACCTTCAGAGTTAAAAACATGCACCTATTTCCAGACTGAATTTATTTAGCTTCAGCTTCTAGCCATTGATTCTGTTATGTCTTTGTCTGATAAACTGAAGATCCTTTTATCAAATTTCTGTTTCCCATGTAAGTGCTTATAGACAGATCAAGTCATCTCTTAACCTTCCCTTTGATAAGCAAAATAGATTGAGTTCAAAGCTTTCATTATCAGGCATGTTTTCCAGTCCTTTAATTACTTAGTTTTCCAATTACCTCTGCCCTCAACATGTGCACGTGCACATACACTCATAAGCACCTGACAGTCTCTTATTTCATGTTTCCTCCTTCCATTCAGTCTAGGATTCTTTTTCTGCCATCAAGATGAATACAATTCTTAATGCAACCATAATGCTCCACTTCATACATCTTATGAGATGGAAGCTTCTCTTCTGCACACCTTAGAAATGGCACAGATTTTTACCCTTCTAACTCCACACTGGAATGAACCTGAACAGCTCAGCCATACTGATTACACTGGTCTACAATTTTTTAGAAGTCGTCTGCTTCAGAGATAAAATGTGCTATTTATTATGTATTTTGATGTGCTGAATTCAAATATGACAATTAAAACAACTGATTGGCTACTGTTTCCAAGATATTTAAGTTTTTACATTTTACGTCTATGTATATTGTGTAGATAGTAGAGTTTTAATCATAAATTGTAAACCTAGGTCTTTTCATGTGTTTATGGTTGCTTTACATGATAATATTTCACCTGTCCTGTTTATGTAACACTTTAAAAATCAGCAAAAGGGTTATATAAATAAAATGTATTATGAAATAAAAGGCAAAAACTATTATGTACATAGTTTAGTCCTATTCAGTGTCTACTCGACGCTTCTTGGCTTGTCTCTTGTATTCATTAAATGGAGCATCTCTTGTCACTGTCCAGCAATAGTCTGCAAGCATTGATGGGCTCCATTTGCCCTGATAGCATTTCTCCGTTGCTGCAATGTCCTAGAATCGCCGCCAGAGCCGCCACTGCCCGCAGTTCGGTGGAAAAAAATCTAGATGAGAGTGCAAACAATGTATCTTTAGTGACATGTTGCAACCAAGGCTTTTGTATGCCTCGAGGAGGTTTTCCACCAACAACCTGTAGTTGTCTGCCTTGTTTCTGAGAAAATTTATTGCCACTAACTGGAAGGCTTTCCATGCCGTCTTTTCCTTGCCACGCAGTGCATGGTCAAATGCATCATCTCGAAGAAGTTCACGAATCTGAGGACCAACAAAGACACCTTCCTTTATCTTAGCTTCACTTAACCTTGGAAATTTTCCACGGAGGTACTTGAAAGCTGCTTGTGTTTTGTCCATGGCCTTGACAAAGTTCTTCATCAGACCCAGCTTGATGTGTAAGGGTGGTAACAAAATCTTCCTTGATCCAACAAGTGGTGGATGCTGAACACTTTTCCTCCCAGGCTCCAATGACTGTCGGAGTGGCCAATCTATCTTGATGTAGTGGGAATCTCTTGCACGACTATCCCATTCGCAGAGAAAACAGCAGTACTTTGTGTATCCAGTCTGCAGACCAAGCAAGAGAGCAACAACCTTCAAATCGCCACAAAGCTGCCACTGATGTTGGTCATAGTTTATGCACCTCAAAAGTTGTTTCATGTTGTCATAGGTTTCCTTCATATGGACTGCATGACCAACTGGAATTGATGGCAAAACATTGCCATTATGCAGCAAAACAGCTTTAAGACTCGTCTTCGATGAATCAATGAACAGTCTCCACTCATCTGGATCGTGAACGATGTCGAGGGCTGCCATCACACCATCGATGTTGTTGCAGGCTACAAGATCACCTTCCATGAAGAAGAATGGGACAAGATCCTTTTGACGGTCACGGAACATGGAAACCCTAACATCACCTGCCAGGAGATTCCACTGCTGTAGTCTGGAGCCCAACAGCTCTGCCTTACTCTTGGGTAGTTCCAAATCCCTGACAAGGTCATTCAGTGCACCTTGTGTTATGAGGTGTGGTTCAGAGGAGGAGGATGGGAGAAAATGTGGGTCCTGTGACATTGATGGTTCAGGACCAGAAGTTTCATCCTCTTCCTCTTCCTCGTCTGACTCAAGTGAGAATGATTCTGGTGCATCAGGAACCGGCAGTCCTTCTCCGTGGGGTACTGGGCGATAGCTGATGGAATGTTTGGATAATGCACAGTCCACTTTTTCTTCTTTGACACACCTTTCCCAACTGGAGGCACCATGCAGAAGTAACAATTGCTGGTATGATCTGTTGGCTCTCCAAATCATTGGCACTGCAAAAGGCATAGATTTCCTTTTCCTGTTCAACCACTGGTGAAGATTTGTTGCACAAGTGTTGCAGCATATGTGTGGGCCCACCTCTTGTCCTGATCTCCAATTTTGCAGCCAAAATAAAGGTGATAGGCTTTCTTAACCATAGTGGTTATACTGCGCTTTTGTGATGCAAAAGTCACTTCACCACAAACATAGCAGAAGTTATCTGCACTGTTCACACAAGTACGAGGCATCTCTGCTCACTTTGGCTAAACAGAAATGTGTCCCTTTGCAAAATCAAACACTGACAAATAAGAGAGCACGACACTGTATGATTTCTAGAGCTGATATAGGGCAATTTGTTCAGCAGAGTGATGTAAGCTTCGTTATGATTGTATCATCCATGACTTCTAGGAATAACATGATGCAATTTATATCATGTATGACACAATACCAGCTTCAGATTGCATCATTCATTGTTTTGCCTAAAAAGCAAGTACTGTCCAAACCCAGTCATAGATTTATTCATAGATCCAGTCAAAGATGTATTTTAGTCATTTCTGGTTTAAATTGAGATCCCTTCCCTTTATAACTCACTTATCCTCCACCATTCCCAAGTCAAGGGTCATATATACTGACCCAATAGCATATCTTGAAAACTAGAGCCAATCAACAATTTTAAGCATCATTTTTGTTCTCAGTAACCCAGAATTAGTAAAGTTTGACTACATTTATTTCAGAAGCATTTTGGCTGTAGAGCAGTGTTACCTGTGTTGCTGAATGAGGTCCCCACATGCCTTGGGGAGCGCCATACACAATATGCTATGAATGAGGGAAGGCTCTCTAACTCAGCGTACAGCATGTGAAACATAAAACCCTCAGAGCTGGAGATTTGAAACATGCACCTTAAAAACACATACACTTTATAGTATTTGGCTCAGTCCAGTGCACACAAATGTATATGGCCCAATGCACATTTTATGATGTTTGCATTGAATGAGACAGGACTGCAGTTCAATTCATTCATCATATTCTCGTCAACGAGTTCATGGAATGAGTGAAAATGATAAATCACTTTTACGGTTTGCAGATTGACTTCCCTTGTAAGTTGTTTAAAATGATTATACGGCCATCTTTGTTTACCTACATTGTTTTTGGAGGGAAGCCATTCTTATCCCTACTTTACTGGCATGTATACCTATGATCAAATGGTATTGAAATCTTGGCTAGCCAAGATTAGATGTTTTCACAGCCTGATTTTGTTGCTGGATTTATGCTATAAAATACTCTCTCCAAACCAATTGTTTTATTTTTACAATTAATTTATGAGTGGTCTTTGCTCGATCAGCTAAGCTAGTGATAACCTTATAACAACAGCTACAAAGCTATATAAATCCATGGATGTCCCTAACACTGATGGAAGTTAGCCATTTTTGTGCTGCCTGAGTTTGTCTTGGATCAGTAGAAATCCCTTTACACTAATTGAATGGCCCAGATAAATTTCTTCACTCTGAAATAATCCACCCTTGTTCAGATTCATTTTAAAACTAGAATACTTTTAACTGTTAAAACAGGTTTTCATCTTCACTTTTATAGCCATTATCTCTGTACTGCCATGAGCTCCCTGTCTTTGTTTTATGCATTTCTAGCAAACCCTAGTAGGCATTTATTTAGTATTCTGTACTAGAGAACTATATAAGGTTACTTCTTCGTAAATCCTCACAGAATCTTTCATCCTCGTCATATTTTTATTAAATGGCCATGGCTTTGAGAATGGTTCAATAGTTGGACAGGCAAACAAGTTTGAATAAAACAAGAACTGTCCCTACACATTTCCTAAACCTTCCAGAGATTCAGTATTTTTTCTTCTGTAAGACTTCCTCACTAGTTTAGAATGAACTTTTTTGCAAATTTTTTTTTCAAGGAATGCAAGCATTTTTCCCTAAATGTGCTCTGTACTTGAGCAGACAGGCAGTAAATATAAACCCAGATCTACATGCACTCTTCAGAAATTACTACTGATTCCATTCAATTGGGTTTTTAGGGGGTGAGGCTGGAGAGCAGGATGGGAATCAATTCACCAGTACCAATTATAAACTGGCATAGCTCTTTTTTACCAGTTTTCCAAACTCATCTTCAATGAACTCACAGAATATTTTTCAAGACACTGGTCTTAAGTAATATCAAACTTTTCTTGAATTTTTTTTAAATTTCTCTACATTGATGCTAACTCTTATGCAACGCAATAAAGATAAATACTGCCAGGTGCACATTAAACACATTTAACATGCAATCAAATACAACGCACGATAGCTTCAAATAAAATCTGACCCACTGTCACTAGACCACCTGGGATAAAAAAATCAGAGCAAAGAACATACGGACTTTTTGCTTGTGCCTGAATCAGCAAATTCAGCATTCCCTGCAGAGTCAGATAATTAAGGTGGACCCAATAAAGATGTATAGAACCTTTATCCTATGCTGTGTTAAGTTTGCTCAGGCCATTTAAGAGCAATGCACTTTATAGGCCCTGAAATAGAAAGAACAGAAAAGGAGCTTAAATATTCCTAACAGTCTTTTTTAAAAGTGAACCACCTCTTTGTGTGTGTAAATGGATGGCTCCTTAAACATCCCTGGCCTAACAGCCCACCTGACCATGTGAAGCCCAGGAAGAAAGCCACTTATATGAAATGCCAAATATAAATATCATCCAAGTAGGCAAAAGTCATGTCAAGTATAAGGTTAAGAAAAAAAATTATTTAAACTTCCCCTTGCATCTAATGGAAAAACCCAACCTCTCTCACATTCTGTGCCTTTCTCTTTCGGGTGTGGCAGCTGTTGTATTGCACAAGCAGATTCTGCAGGATCAACTAAGATCTGTTTTGGGAGTAAAAAGAAATGGAATTACAATGTTGTATTGACATCAGGCCCACTGATGGGGGGCACAAGGGGCAATTGCTCAGGGACCCATCAATTTAAAAGGGCCCGGGGCTCCAGCCACAGCCACATAACCCTGCCAAGAAGTGTCTCTTGATTCAAAGATGTTTGTCATATGTCCCATGCAAGACATAGGGCTGATTACTGGGCCCCAGCTTCTGCATGGAGCATATTAAAAGTGCCTTTGACTCAAGAGACACACGCTGCTGCAGCTTTCCCCAGAGTGACAAGGCGGGTCCAGGGAAAGGAGGAAAGGTGCTGTACAGGGCTCTTTCCTGCAGGTATGGGATGGTGATGGGTTGACCTAGGGCTCCTCTGGTGGGAGGAGATAGCCTTGGGGCTTCTACAGGTAGGGTGGGGAGGTTTGTGGCCCCAGCCTATTGAAGGGGGCAAGGGACTCATTGATTTCTGCCCTGGGACTCAGAATTGCTGTTGGTTGACCTGATTGACATTAGCTTCTTCAATAGCATATCAATGGCATGATATAGTACAACTTTTAAAAACAACGAGTAGTCCTGTGGCACCATATAGTATCATGAGCTTTTGTGGGCACAACCTACCTTTTCAGATGAGATGATCTTGAATGAAGGAAAAAAGGGGGACCTTAAGAACGTGTTTCTGAATACATAGAATGCATCTCATTGCTTATCTGACCTGTAAGAATTATAAGGTGGACAACTATGTACCATATAGCAAAGTTCTTGAAAATCTAGCTCTAATCACAAGCAACAGAAATTGTATTAATCTTAGTTTAAATAGATACTGTCCCCCAACTGCAAATGACTTTTCATAAATGAATAAATTACGGATCAATGAATTCTTGCCTGATGCAACTAAAACAGTATTTAGCATCCAAGAAACTAAATATATCAAAATATAGAAGGAACCTGAAGATTGAGCTATAAAGTCAACCTATCGAAAGCTGAATAAAGGACTGTTAAATTACTTATAAAAGACAAGTGGACAGTGTAAATATGTCCAACTCACTGAGAGAAAAGGATTGATTCTGCTGTCACATGTATGTAAGTCAGATCAGGAGTAAGTTTGTGTAAGCCAGTGACACTGGGTGAGTGGGCAATAAAATGGCAGATGTAATTCAATGCTGATAAATGACAAGTAATGTGCATCAGAAAACATAATGCCAACGACACATAAAAAATTATGGGGGTTAAATTAGCTATTACCACTCAAGAAAGATCTTGAAGTCACTGTGGATAGTTCTCTGAAAATATCCATTCAATGTACAGCGGTAGTCAAAAAAATGAACTGAATGTTATCTAACCCTTTCTTAATGATTTTCAATAGGATAGAAAATATTATATTGCTTTTACATGAATACTGTTTGCAGATGTGGTTGTCTATCTCAGAAAAGATATATTAGAATTAGAAAAGGGTCAGAAAAGGGCAACAAAAATGATTAGGGTTTGGAATGGCTTCCACAGGAAAAGAGATTAATAAGACTGGTGAAGGCCCCCCCATCTTTATCCCTCACCAGTGGACCCTGAAAGAGTTTATCATTAAATAATTGTTCTCTATTTAGGTACTTGTAGACTGTATTCAAGTTGTCCCTTAGCCTTCTCTGTGTTAAACTGAATAGAATGAGCTCCTTTTGTCTATCATTATGAGACCTGTTTTCTAATCCTTTAGTCTTTCTTGGGGCTCTTCTCTCAAACAATTCCAACTTGTCAATATTCTTCTTGAACTATGGATGCTAGAACTGGACAAAGCATTCCAGCAGTGGTTGCACACAGGTTAAATAGCCTTGCTACTCGTAGTCAGGAGTCCCCTTTTTAGGAGTCCAAAGATTGCGTTAGGCCTTTTGGCCACAGTGTCGCCCTAGAAGTTCATGTTCAGCTAACTATCAACTACCACTCCCAAATCTTTGTCAGCATCACTGCCTCCCAAGTTAGAGTCCCCACTATGTATGTCTGGCGTACATTCTGTATTCCTCAATGCATACGGTTACATTTAGCCATATTAAAATACAGACTGTCCATCTGTGCCCAGCTTATTATGCAATCCAGATGACTATCAGAAACCTGCCCTCTTCATTATTTACCACTCTCACAACTTTTGTGTCATCTTCAGTCTTTATCAGAGATGATTTTGTGTTTTCTTCCAACTCATTAGAAAATGAAAATCAGGACATTGTGGAAAATTCCAGCATGTGATGCTGCCTTTCCCCCTTGATGGAAGTTTTGTTATTAATTTCAACCTTAATTGAGAATACCCCATAGTACATGCCTTTCCCTGATTTATAACCTTGTCCAGATTCTTTCATCAGCAGAATCCAGATTCCCCATGAGAGATGGGGAAAAACCAGGCTATTAGGAAAAGGAGAGGAGAAAATATCATTATACATGAACCAACTAAGATTTGAATCACAATCCTCAAAATCAAAGTGGTGTGTTTGGTATCTCAGGTAATGGTTGGGGATTTATGTCTTTGGTGTAAGGATTGCATTTTCCTCTGTGTTGATACAGCATTTAGTATATTGAATGAACTAATACAATGTGGAAAATCATTAACACCACAATATTCATATTGTGTAGAGCCCCAAGACTGTAATGAACTATCACCAGTTTGCTACTGGTGCATGCCTGATCCTAGTGAATAAGGAATTTTAACTCAAACTCTTCATCCTCCCCTCCCACAGATGCTTGGACAAAGGGTAAATGACTAACAGAACTAAATAAACTTCCCTAAAGAGCAAAAATACCCACCCACACAAACAAAACGCACCCTTCTGTTTCTGGCCAACATAGTAGAATCTGTTAGCAAAAACCAGTACATCTAAAATGAACTGGTAAATAAAAGTTAAGCAACAGGGAACTGTTTAACACTATGTGTTACTTAAATTCTTGCCATTATCTTAAGCCTCTTGCACTATAGCTATGTGCACAACTATAACAAGGTACACATTAAGATGTTCTGTTTTAAATAAAATAACATGAATAAAAATGGGGGGGGGGGATGAATCACAGAAAGTGTCCTGGAACCTGAACTAGTATCAATTTATAAATGCTACAAATATCTGACATTTAGCTATGCTGTCGAAGTTTCAAGTTTAAAATGTTTCCTAAGCCAAGGAAATTTGGATGGATAGACTAACAGATGGATGGAAAAGTCCACTGAGTGCATTGTTGGCTGCCAGTCAGTGAATGGCAGGCAGCTAACAAAGCGCTCAAAGGAGTTTTCCATCCATCTGTTCTTAATAAAAATAAATGATGATGTTCTGAATCTAGTTGTTTTGATTTTTAGTTGCAATGTTCAATAGTATAACTGAAAAGCTGATCCTGAAAAGCCCTTTACAGATTGCGAACAACCCACCAATATGGTTTCCGTTGGACATGTCTGTGCAAAAGTGTTGTCTCCCCTTTTTTCTAATTTAAAAGAATAAATTATTATGCTTGGATGAACTTAATAGCTTAGAAGTTCCATTGTTCTATCGCAAGTAATGAAATTAGATTAGTGCTGCTCCGTTTAGTGGCATGAGTCTCTGTGGTTCTCTTATGTTTGGGGAAATATATGTTTATGAAACTCTCTTTGTTGCCCAAGAAAGCACAGCATGCTACATTAATAGAAAACCTCTTTCATTTATTTTAACACATTTTAAAGTGGATTTCTATTTCCCTACAAAAACAAATAAGAAAGAGAAAAGTGGATATGCATCTTTCCTACTATAAAGTATTTGCAATGAAAAAGAAAACACCCAATTACCTTTTCCACCTACCTATATTTATATATGGGCAAATTCTGATATACTATTCATTATTATTATTGTTTTATTTTATAACAACACCTATGTGGGGTAAAGTATTTTTTACTCAGTATTCCAGAAGGAATTCTGCACCAAAAAATATGCACACAATATTTTAAAATTCTGTGTATTTTATTTGTCAATAAATAAATATGGAGGCTCCAGCAAGGCAGCAGGGGAGCATAGGTCACTGGCTGCATGGGAACTCTGGATGCTAGGTAATGAGGCTTGGTGGGGTTAGGGTCCACGTGAAGCAAGTTGGGGCTCAGTGGGATAGTGGTCCAGGTGCAGGAGTGCGGGAGGAGGAGTTCAGAGGACTCTAGGGGCTGGAATAGGTGCAGGGTGGGGCTCCAAATTCAGCAGGTGGGACTCAACAGAAGGGTCTGGATGCATGGGAGCAGCTTCCTATTCACTGATCCCTCCCACCATGGCGGAAGAATAATGGAAGTGTTGGGGAGATGGCTTCCTGGAACCAGGGGAGGTTTCTTGGGGGTGAGTCTGACCCAGTCCCTGCCCCTTGCAGGGGAAGAGCAAGTTCCCTCATCCCTTGCCCTAAGTCCAGCAAGGACTAAAAGCTGAGCCTAAAGCTGGGTAGAAGCCACAAGTTGGGGCATCCCCATCCCGACTCCTCTGCTATGATTTACCTCTCCACAAACTTCTCCCAGTGCTCAAAATGACATGCCCATACAGGCAGGGAGGGATGAGTGTTACTTTTGCTTCCCTGACACAAATAATTTTTTTTCTGAAGGGGAAGCAAAGAAATCTATGTGGTCATGAATTCTGCACTCACACAGTGGTACACAATTCCCCCCCCAAAAGGAACCTGAGGGGAATTCACTATCAGAGTTCACTATCCAAGTCTGGCAAAGTATCTATTCTATCTCAGGGTGTGTCTAGACTACATGGCTCCATCGACAGAGCCATGTAGTCTAGACATACCCTCAGATACCACTGTCTGACCAATTCTGACTTTGTAAATGGGGATCACTACAGAATTAACAAACATATGGTACAAGCCAAAGTTAGCAAAGTTGAAGACTATGGATTCCCCCATATATAGCCTCTTCACTTCCTTGACCCCACCTCTTGGTCCCTCCCCTCCCCCCCCCCACACACACACGCACTGTGAAGGAAGATGGCAGCAATATCACAATTACAGTGGAATTGTGGGATTGTATCATATACTTGTATAACACACAGACACATCTTAGTGTCCATGTTATGTTCATACTAAAGTGTCACTGAAACATGGAAAAACAAGAAAGAGTCCTGAGGGACCTCCTTTATTTTCAGATACAGACTAACATGTGGCTACCCCCCTTAGACTGAAACTTGGATTATTTCCAAAGAGGAAAAAATTCCCAATAGCCAGACACTATTTCCTCTTTAGCATCTCAATAATTAAAAATAGCTGAGATATCACAACATGAAAATTCAAAGTTAATACTTGGCAGATTTTGACAGAGATTTGATGCTGACACCTGCAGAAAGATTATGAAAAGAAGGAACTTCACATGCCCAGAGGTAGGTATTCACATTCAAGTCCTCAGTTATGCCAAGATTTTTTTTTACAAAATAAATGCATAAATATTAGTCAATATTAAAAAAACTTAATCCTTGTAAAGTTTCATTTCAAGGGTTTTTTTTTTTTTTTGTATTGTTCTGGATGGCTGAAGGTTTGGCTACTTTTTGTACAATGTTAAAGACCAATTCTTCTTTTGTGGATGACAAGAGAGTTCGTTGCTATTGATTTCCATAGGATTAGTTTATTTCAAATGTGTGCTCTTTGGCATTAAGATTTATTGCTTTTTATTGCCCCTTAGTTCCCATTCAAATATGCAATTTTTGCTGCAGCAGAGAATCCTCCTTTTTCTATCTAGACATTTGTGCTATGCAGATGTAGAAGATCAGAGTTCCTTTTTCAACATTGAAAAAAACCCAACCTTGGTGTATTTAGTGTTAGTGGAAGGTGTGTGAACACAAAACAATGAATTTCCCTATTTTTCAGCCTAAAGATAATTTATCAGAAGGAGAGAAAATTCCGAGTTCTATAACTTAATAAAAATTTGCAATACTGCATGTCAGAGCAACCCGTTTACAGAGGCGCTGGAACAGTGTGTATTGTGGGGGTTCTGAAAGACATTAAACCAAATTGTAAACCTTGTATCTGAGGGAAACCAGTTCAAGCTGGGTGGGGAGGAAGCAGCAGCATCCCCAGCCACCCTAGTTCCAGCATCAATGCACGTTTACAGTTAAGTGAAAACTTGTTCACCACAAGCTAGTAAATATAAAATTTCAAACCACAGCCTTTTTGACCTTTTGATTGTACTGTTATGCAAGATGTAGCACAAATCAATAGCTGGTGTGATGTTTCCTCTCACCTCTAAAACTCAAACCCAAGAACAGCTTTCAGCTTAATTCTACACATTAAGTATCTCGCCCTCCTGAGGGCAGAAATGCTGCACATTTGATTGGCTAGTGTCTCCGAATGATTCCTCAGAGGATTCATCATCACACACAGCTTTGCAATTTATTCTAATGGAATCTCATTTTAACCATGGAAGGATATCACATTCAGAGACACTGACACTGGCCCTCTGGATTAACAATGAGATTTTTGAAATCTCTGTGTACCCATAACTATCACACCAAATACCCAGACTGGAGTATTTCATGGAACAGCATCACTAACTTGAACCAAACCAATTAGAAGCATCCAACAAGACAAATACAATTTCTAAAATGTTCTGCATCCAGAGCTGTGTACTGCATTTTGGTAGTGTACAGGGAAAAAAGTGTCAAGGTTAAAGTCAACAGTGATTTTTTTTTCCAATCTACCTGAGCTACTTACCTCACACTAAATATTCTCTTTTCTTTCCCCCTCCTTTTCAGGACAGAGAGTATCACTTAATATGTATGCAGTGATTAATACAATGGGTCCAATTCGCAGTTGCAATCTGTAGGTGCCGCAGTAATATAAATAAAATAATAAATGCACATGCAGGCATGGGGGTGTTATCCATGGTAATAAATTGAAAAGTCTTCTGATAAATAAATGTAACATATATTTTTTACTACCCCACCTCGTGTGCCCACTAATTTACCTCTACCACAAATATTTGCTACATGCCAAACCCTATGCTGTAGGTTTCCCTAAACATCTGACTGACAGAAGTTGGGGTGGGACAACAGAGGATTTCCCTGGTCTGTTCTTCCCTTCTGATGGATCAGGTTCTGGTCGCTGTCAGAAGACTGGATACTGAGCTAGATGGACCACTGGTCTGACCCAGTCCAGCTGTTCTTAGGTTCTGTTATGTAAACATCTGAGTTGTACTATCTGAAAAATGAGGAAATATTTTTATGTGTTTGTTAATAATTGTGGAAAAAATGTTTCTAAAATTTCTAGTTTTCAGTTAATTCTGACCTGTTCTAACTCTAAAAATTGGTAACTGCTTGACTTGGCTTAATCAACTTGCTAGAAAATTCTCTTTTCCCCCATTTGTAAAACCTCATCTCAAAACCTCTTTTCTCTTTAAATTATGCTTATTCTGTGTAATAAGAATGCTAATATGAAAATAAACTTTACTGTAAATATTGCTTAATGTTAATGATATAATCACACCATATTTTATTGTATTATTTGGCATATTCATTTCATATCTTTACACAACACAGAGCTAACATAGCAAAGATATTTTGCTGATTACAGTTCTAATTGCTATCAGATATACTATTTCTCTAGGAGTGTATTTGCAGGCTATACATAATTCTAGTAATATTATTTGCTTCCTCATACTGTATTATAGTGAGTCTGAAATGCAGCTAAGTCAAGGAACATTGGAGCAATGCCCAGCATGATAATCCCTGCCCAAGTGATGATATACTTGCAAATGCCAAGGAAAGCGTGTTTGCATATATATGTAAAACATCCTAGAAGGTCTTCCAAGTAGCTTCATTTGTAACTATTAGGCTCTCATATACAGTGTGTCCAGAATTCATAAACTACAGTTACTTTTACCCGTCCCCCACTCATATACAACATATATGCTCCAGGCCCGCGACTGGATGTTGCTTGTGACGGCAATAGTTCACCAATGGGTTAATGCGTAGTGCTTTTTCTGCCAACTTAGCTGACTCTGGTACACTAACCTTATGGTTTTTCTGCTTTAGTTGGGACTTTTGCCAGCTTGATTGGTTCGTGTGCTGAAGCCTGCTGCCCTCTTATTTGGCTGACTTCTCTGCCAACTACTCTCTTGCTGTGATCAGGCACCAGCACAAATCTTGATGCCTACTGTTCCCCACCATGCTTTCCTGGCTCTTGTTCCCTGTGCTCACTCTTTTTGCTTGGCTGGTCTCCTACCACGGTTTGCTGAGATGTCTGCTGGCTAGGGCCCTTGCAGTTCCATTCAGCAACTTGATTAACCTGTGTTTTACCCCCAAAGGATCAGAAGCCCTGCTTCCTCCTCCTGAATGGGGATGAAGTTTTCTACTCTGCCATCTCACCTTAGCCATGCTCATCATTTCAATCTACTGAAATCCTATACTGCAATAACTCAGATACATCTAAACTTAGCTGGACCACACTCAGTTCAGTCTCCATTCACTGTGCCCACACTGCCATATAACACTTTGCAGTGAGACAACAGAGTAGTATATAAGGATGTTAAGGACTAGTCAACTATCCGATGAGCAAATGCTATCAGACAGAGGCAGCAAAGAGGGTGGGAGAGGGGGTACTTCAAAGTGGCAGCGCCGCACAGAGCCCGTACCAAGCTCCATGTGGAGCTGCCACTTTGAAATGCTGAGCCGGGGATCAGCTGTGTGATGCTGTCCCTTTGAAACAGTATGGAGCCTGAGGTCAGCTGATCCTGGGTTCCAGCACGGCATTTCATACCATGCAAAGCCTGGGGTCAGCTGGAAAGTCCCCAGTTGATCCTGGGTTCTGGGGAAATGCCATGTGGAACCTGGGATCTGACCCCAGGCTCCGTGTGGCATTTCAAAGCAGCAGCACAGCATGGAGCCCGGGGTTAGCGGGGGGCTCTGAGTCCCCCGCTGACCCCAGGCTCCATGCGGGCACTTCTGCTTTGAAATGCACAAGAGCCCCCACTGGGGACTCTTGTACATGTCAAAGCTGTCACGTCCGTGTGCAGCCCAGAGTCAGCGGGACTTCCCACTGGCCCTGGGCTGCACGTGGAGTTCTGCATTCCTCCTTTGAAATGTACAAGAGTCCTAGCGGGAGCTCTCATACATTTCAAAGGAGGAATACAGAAGTGCCTATCAACTAGTCGAGTAGTCGATGGAAATTCCATTGACTAATCGACTAGTAAATTACTCTATACTTAACATCCTTAGTAGTATGCCAATACAGCAATAAGCACTAATGCTTCATCCTTATACAAACTCATATGTTCAGGTCAGCACAGTGAGTGGTAACAGGTAAGCAAGTGATGCCTATGAAATTATCAAATTGTGTCAATTTTTGGTGTATTTTCAAAGAACAAATCATAGTTTATATGGAATTACTAGTTCTTTGTGTTTATTCAGTGAAATTTTTGTTCACTAAGAGGACATGCAATTTGATATTTCAGCTGTGGGAGCAGTCACCTGAACCCCATTATGGTATTATTTTTATTCACTGATTGAGTGATCATTATTTTAAAGACAGTTGGAAATCCCAAATAAGTCACTAAGACTCATCAGATACCAGGGAACCCAATAATCCTGCCAGGCCCCTGGGCAAGATGGTGGGTGTGTGGATCTATGCTTCCAGAAGGGGCAGGTTAAGGGGCAGCCTGGACATGCCACATGGTCCCCACCAGCCCACAGAGCCACCCAGAGTACACTGTGCATTGCTCCAGCGGCGATTGGCAGCTGTGGCAGCTGGGAGCTCTGGGCACTTTAGAATTGCTGGGTTGGGGCAGTTGTCCTCTTTGCTCCCCTGTCAGTGGGCCTATCAGATACTGTGATGATGGAGTATGGTATAAACACTTAGAATGAGTTAAAAGGCAGAAGGATTTTAACTGGAGTTAACCACACTCATACACACATTTGCATTGCTATATACATGGACCCAGATCTTGTTTGTAGTTGAATCATTTTGTTTCTGGCTAATCCTCATGAACTAATTAGCAATTAGTCCATGGAGCTACCATTTGGACAGCCTGCTGCCTGTGTGTTACTGTTCCAGGGATCGCAACAAGTGACAACCCTCTGTGTTAACAAGAGAAGTTTGGAACTTTGTTGAGGCGTCACTTCTGTTCTCTCCCTTTGTACTGTGTTGAGAGATCTTGGATAAGACTGGTCACCTGTCCAAAAATGCAACAAAATGAAATAGCTAGGTCACCGTCAGTAAGACAAGAAAAATGCTTATTGCTTTTAGTAGAACAGAAATTAGTTTAATGATTAGAGCTGTGGCTGTCTTGGATTCAGAGTGTAAGAATGGGAAGAGTTCTTTAGAAATACATTTGAGCTATTCATTTTTAGACTCTGTGTAGGAAAACAAAGCAACAAAAAGGAAAAGATACACAAAGACTCTGTTTCAGGAAAGTATTTAAATACATGCTTAACTGTAAGCATATGCTTAAGTCCATCTCTCCAGCGTATGTTTAAATTTAAGTATGTGCGTATGTGTTTTGTTGAATAAACTCATTACAGTATGTAGCATTTACTGAGTGTAAAGTAAATAGTTAGTACATATCTTTATTAAAAATAAATGCCACAAAACATGCTGTTTGATAGTTACACAGTTAAAATAAATGCTTTACTTAAATGATTGACTCAGACACCAAAGTCTTGCACTAAATGCTGTGTGAATGGAAGAAATTTGTTACCGTTCTTCTACTATACTCCCATAATGATTTTTTATGTTATTTATTTTAATGTTCAAAGACTATTGGATATCAGAAGGCAGAAACACTGAAAACAATTTGTAAATTTTTGAAGGTTGGGCAGTGTCATTATATTTTTGATACACATTCGATATTTATAAAATATTAATAAAACCATACTAAATTTGCATACAAATCTTGAGCTCTACTTTTGTGTAAGACTTCATGCTCCACAAAAATAAAACATGTTTTAAAACAATCTAACAACTCTCTAACTTACCTAGTAATAATCAGGGAAAACTTGTTGCTCATCCTATGAATTTGTCCTATTATAAGAAGGTGATATTTGTTGTTGGTTTCTGTCCTGATGTATTCTAATCCACGTTGCAAATTTACAAGCCACCTAAAGTGATCATCTTTTCTCACATCACCCTTCCTGAAATGTAGCCAAGTCTAGATTGAAACAACTGTATAATAGCTAACAGCTATACTACATTGTGGCACAGGATGGAAAACAATCAATACTGTACCCTTTTGAAACTAAAGGGGAAATGTTTGTTCAGACAGAATTTAACAATTACCAATTGGCACCAGGTCAGGATATTACGGTTGAACACCCTTCTTTTAAAAAACATTAACAAAATTAAGGATTTCTCTAGTATTCTCTAATGCAGAAGCACACATTTTTGAGGGGGTGGTGTGGGGACTTGGGAAGGTGATAAGGAAGACAGGTAAGAGAATTATGTCTGTATAAGAGTGTCTCTAAAATTGTACATTTAAAATTTGCATTGTCCGGTAGAAGCCTTTGGCCATGTGGTACTCAGAAATAAATTATAGTTATTTACTGGTAACCAACGTTCTTCCAGACGATTCTTCATATTCCAGTTCTTCCAGATGTCTCAGCATATTCACACTTATAGCTATTTACACTACTTGTTAACACCTAAGAGTAGAATCTTTTCCAAGTTACGGAGCATGCACTGGCATCAGCCCCCTCCTAGTCTTTCCTCAGCATTTTTTAAACATTGTGAGAGCAAGAAAAACATTGTGAGAGCAAGACTGTATAAGGGGGCACTATACCTTCTATTATCAAGTCCATTAATCACTAATCTGGAAAAAAAATGGTCATCTGAAGAAGTGGGCTCATGATAGTCTTTTGTTAGTCTTTAAAGTGCTACCATACTATTAGTTGTTTTTTAAGTTTACATAATACAACTGTGAGAAAAAGGGGAAAGGTGGGTGGGAAGCGTGACTAAGCAGAGTCATTTCAAACAACTGCAATTAGACATAAGTTATCTTCATTGAGTAGCTCTGCATTTTCCCAATTATGGGTAATTGGACAAGCAATGTTGAAAACTCAGGAGGAGGGAACAAAGTTAAGTAATGACTGAATCACTACTTTGCCAAATTGGACATCTGCTCTCCAAGCAAAATCTAGAGCATATTTAGTGAACATAGGTGCTGACTTCAAGTAGAATCCCTTCAAATTTCCCCAAGAGGAACATATTTAAGACCAGCAAAAGATTCTCCAAGACCACTAGTAACATGAAGCTGTACAACAGCAGGCATAGGAATTTCTGATAACTCATAATGTTCCACAATATACTGTTGAATTCCTCTAGAAGTAGTCTGAGCAAACACTGAGCAGAACCCCCATGATTCTAAGGATAGCTAACCAACCTAGGTCATTTTCTAAAACAATTTTTTATAAATAAGATGTAAGAACTATTTTAGCATCTAATATTTGCAACATATTCCCCTTTAACAACATGCAGCTTTGGGGAAAATACTGGTAAATTTCATCATCTGAAAGTTAAATGCTATTTTCAATGAAACCTGGGGGCAGGTCTAAGAACCACTTTGTTCTTATGAAAGTTCATAAAATGGCAAATCAACCACTGGAGCATGCAATTTGCTCACCCTCCTGGCTGACATTATAGCAACATTAAATACCATTTTAATAGATATAGTAAATAAGGAACGGCCAGCCAAGTGTTCAAAAGATGGTTTCATAAGCATAGATAAAACCAGATTAAAGGTCTCAAGCAGGAACTGCATTTCCTAAAGGAGGCTAGATATTAGATAGCCCCTGCATACTAACAGTATCATATACAGTGATCTACTATTTACCAAAACAATGTTTGATTTCAACATGAGACTAGGGTTAATATATGGAAGCCAATCTTCTAAATTTAGCTAATCAATTTTCTTAAACTGAAAACTGGAAAGATCCCCATGTCTTTTCTGTACTAATAAGTACCTTGAATAAGAACCCAATCCAATAGACATTGGGGTATCTATGTAACAGCTTCTGTCTAGAGCAATTTCCATATTTCTGAAAGTAGAATAACCTCCTGAGACGTTTCGCTGAAAAGGAAAGGAAAATAGGATGAATTGAACAGGGGCAGTTTTTCTAACTGAATATTTAGTTGTTCTTTATATTTTCTAGTATCCTAAGTGTGATATAACAAGCCTCTTTTTAAAAAAATTGGTCTAGCCTATTTCCAAATAAAGGAAAGGACATATCCACAATTCTTAGTTCTCACATCATATCTGAGACCTGGAGTTCAATGGAGATAAAGAGGAGGGAGCACATTGTTTCACCCTAGAAATGGATCCGAAAAACATTTTTCTATGTTGACTCCACAATGAATACATTTGGGGCCCTCCTCTGGGAATAGGATGGAATTGCCAATTCTGGATGAACTTCTACAGCCTGTTAAGAGTATTTGGTGCATACATGCTTCCTGTCAGAATATTACTGTGGGTGCCAAACAAATCTCCAGGTCATGGAACTGCAAAGCACCCTGCGAAGCAGCAGAAGCCATGCCTATATGTTCACCTGATAACAAATCAGGAATAAGATCATTTTTCCTCTACCCACTCTAAATTGGTATCCAACCTCAGTTCTGCTAAGGGTTGTGCTAGAGATAACAATGGAACCAGAGAGTAGCTTCCACTTGCATCTAAGGGATGCTGGGACATGGAAAGGTGCACGTCAGACACCACTGTAAAAGTCCTCTTTAGACCCCAGGACGCTCCTGGAACAGGAGCAAAACATAAGAACGTAATGGCCGTACTGGGTCCATCTGGCCTAGTATCCTGTCTTCCGACAGTGGCTAATGCCAGATGCCCCAAAAGACTGAGCCAAATCCAGAGCCCTGGAAAATATCAGGTCCAAAGAGATATTCAACATGGATCTTTCACGTTCAACCAAGAACCAGCTCAGATTTGAGTCAGAACCACATAAGCCATGTCAGAGTTACATAGCTCTGATATGTCTGATGTACAGAATCTAGCACTGCTACCTGCTGTCTCCAGCTGGAGTATGTCATCTTCTCTGTTACCTTCTTCCTTGGAACCAGTGCAGCTGGAGCCTATGATGTGGTTCTAGAATCATTAGCAGGCAAGTGGCCTTTTTCAACCAACTGCACCTTCAAAGTGTTGACAGCTTTAATGGAACAGAAACCAGATCCTGAGTCCCTGGAACCTTTAAGCAGAACTACATTTAAGCTGGAGGAAGCCACAGGAGTCTCATGCTTCAGACCTGACTACCATCCAGAATTAGTGTGTTTAGATGCTAGAGGTTTCTTAAGGAGTCACACCTCAGTATATTCTGCCTCTTTTTGCATGTTTTGAGAAAAATCCAGAAATGGAACATGCAGAAGGAGAATGAACTTCCCCCAGGCACTTCAGACCATAATGGGGTCATCCCTCTTTGGGAAGACAAACATCTCTCTTAAGTCCTGATTTCTTATTCTGTCGTTCTCTCATGGAATCACAAACATGTAGGGCTGGAAGGGACCTTGAGAAGCCAACAAGTCCAGTCCCTTGCACTGAGGTAGGAATAAGTAAATCTTGCTGATTTTTGTCCAGCCTGCTCTTTAAAAACTTCCAGTGATGGGAATTCCTTTGGAAGCTTATTACAGAACTTAACTTCTTTCGTAGTTAGGAAGTTTTTTTCCCCTAAGGTCTTCTAACCTAAATCTCATTGCTGAAGATTAAGACCACTACTACTTTTCCTACCTTCAATGGACATGGAACACAATTGAACACTATCCTCTTTATAAACAGCCCTTAATATATTGGAAGACTTATTATCATGTTCCTCACCCCCATGTTTTTTTCTCAAGTTCAAAACACACTCAGTTTTCATAACCATTCCTCATAGGTCAGGTTTCCTAAGTCTTTTTCTATTTTTGGTCTCCTCTAGACCAGGGTTTTTCAAACTCTGGATTGCAGCTCATAAAGGCAAGCTTCTAGCTGGACACAAGAGGTTTTATTTACATGCGCCTCCACAGGTACGGGTGATTGCAGCTCCATTTGACCGCAGATCACCATTCACAGCCAATGGGAGCTGTGCAGACTGTACCATGTACAGTATCACAACACCCCAGACTGATATTAGAATTTTGGCAACTGAATCACATTGTTGACTCATACTCAATTTGTGATCCATTATAACCTCATTTTCAGCAGTACTATCATCTAGACAATAATTCCTCATTTTGTAGCTGTACATTTCATTTTTTCCTGCTTAATTGAAATCTTTGCATTTATCTTTTCATTTCAGATCTATGCTTCAATTGTCAAGGTGATTTTAAATTCTAAACCTGACTTCAAAAGTGCTAGCAACCCCTCCCTGCTTTGTGTCATCCACACATTTCCACGCATTTTCTGAGACTTTAATGAAAATATTGGCTGGTTCCAGACCCAGAATTGACACCTACAGGGTCCACTAGATAAGTGCTTCTAATCTGAAAGTGAACCAAGGTATCTACTCTGAGTATATGCCTTCAATAAGCTATGCATTCACTCTATAGTAACCTAGATAAAATTACATGTTCCTAGTTTGCTTTAAAGATCACAATAAATATTTTAAAGCAGACCAAACAAGCAGGTTGTCTCTGAACAGTGTTTCTCTCTATCTTTATGTATATATACATTTGTTCGATATATGATTATTGCAGATTTTAAAAATACTCTCTCTCTTTCTCTCCAGAGAGAGAGAGAGAGAGAGAGAGAGAGAGAGAGAGACTGTTCAGAAACTAACTGCATGTGATAAAATGGAATCATTCTAATTAGTATTAATTAGAAATCTGCACTGAATTTTCCATGAATTATTTAAGTTCTCAGTTTGAAAGTTACCCAGAAAGTGTTTCAAAAAGCCTTTTTTTCTGTATTCACTAGAACCTCTCCTCCCCTCCCCCCCCACTTCAACATAAATTGCAAATATTTGATCAAAAGCAGAGATATTTTTAAATGGCTTGTTCTGTAATGCTAGACCTTTTCAAACATGATTTGCAGGGCTGTGTGGCACACAGCTATTATTAATGAGATGTAAAGCTGAGTAATTTAGCTTAGCAAAATGTAGATCCACTTTTAGTCTAAAAATCAAAAATAAGTATCAGATGAGGCTGTACTAGAATAGATACAAACAAATCTCAATATAAGATGGCTAAAATAGCCCAGAGCCTGAGAATTCCCAGGGAGTGGTGCACAGAAATGGTAGTAAAACCCAGAATCTAGTTCACTGGATCCAAATTAAAAGTAGTTTTCCAGCCAACAGATCTTCATAGAGTTTTTAACTAGAAGACCATAGGAGAACAAAAAAGGTGGGTTAGTGAAAAAGAACCATTAAGGTACCTACATTTAAAAGCAAACCTTTAAAATAAGCACTGGCATGAGAGCAGCATACCATCTAAAAGTAGCCATGCAGCTGTAGGTAGTACAGGCAGCTGCTTGGGCTAGCCATCTGAGTACAAATCAATCCTGACCCCTGCTTATGTATTGAATCATCTAGCCCCAGTTACTGCCCAGGCTATCCATAGCTACACTGTTATTTTTAATGAGCTAATGCAAACAGAACTAGGCCATGGCTGTCAAACTGGGTAGTAGGCAAGCAGCTGTACTGCAAACCTATCCTGAGAGCGGGTTTGAGCAGGCATGGGAAAAAAAGCAGATTGGAATACCTAGCTAGAACCGAGTGCACTATAACCTCCATACTCTGTGTGTCTCTAATTGGTGAACACCCTTGGTACAGACCTAGCAGGCGAAGGCAGAAGCAGCTCTGTATGCTGCCTCTCTCCTACTCCCTGAGCAAGGGGTATGGCAGCCCTACACTCTGCTGGAGGCTTTTCCCCTGCAGCTCCCAAAGATGTAAGGGGCAGTGTCTGGGAGCAGCGGGGAATGCAATGTACCAGGTACGGGCCCTACCTCCTGTGATGGGGTGAGGCCACAGCAGACCCCTTAGAGATGCTTCCCGAGTGCTGACAAGGCCACTGACACTCACTTTCCTGCTCTCTGGGGCTTCTCACCACCCAGTCCTGTGGGGCCAGCTCCCTGGTCTCCCCCAACCAAAGGCACAGAGCGGCCGGCCCCCTCCCCCCACAAAGAGGAGCAGTACAGATACTGAAACTCTTCAGGTCCAAGGAAAATACAGTTTTGGGTCCAACTTCCTGGGATATCACTCCCCAAATGGGATCAGAACCCCAAATGATTTATGTAGGTAAGCCTCCTTTCACAGTGCAAGGAGGATGCACACGCTGACTGCTCCCCCAGGTAACCATCATTTGCATTAGGCTTGGTAGTAAATAAAAGTTATTTTATTAAGTACAAGCAGTAGGATTTAAGCAGTTATAAGTGAGAACAGGCAGAGCAGAGTTGATCGCAAATTTAAAACAAAAGAAAACACTTAGCTAATTCTAACAATAAAACCTCAGCATAAATTTATTACGAACTCACCCTAAAATTGTTCTTATTCTAGCTATGCCTCCAAACCAGGGAAGTCTCCTTTTCCCTGGGGTCTTTAGTTATTCTCATGGGTGTGCCACAGCAGCCCAAGACAAAGAAACTCCAAGCTTCCTATTGTTTTATAGGTACCATCTCTCTATGGACAATTACTTGGTCTGCCCCTACCAGTTGGGGTGGACATGCAACTTCCTAAGACCAACCACTGCTAAGACTTAAAGGAAAAAGAGGGTGTTTACATTTGGTCATCTAGACCATGGGTTCCCAAACTGGGTTGTGTGCCCCAGAGGAGGGGCATGAAGAAATTCCAGAGGGGGCGCAAGGCAACCCAGCCCTCCCCTTCCCCCCCCCCGGTCAATCCCCCCCAAGTTTTGCTGCTATTTTTGTTTTTTGGCCCCAGTCAGTTCCTTTTTCTTGTTTTTGCTCAACAAGTTTTGCTGCTATGGGTGGGTGTGGGGGAGCATTTTCACTAAGAGCAGTAAATGTTAAGGCCCCAGTCTAGCAAGCCATATAAGCATATGAGTAGTCCTGTTGAAGTCAGGAGAACGCCTCAGGTACTTAAAATTAACTATGGTAATTCAAACAGATAAATATTAATAATGTATTTTAGTAGATCCACCAGAGAGCCAGATAATGTTGTGCATGTGCACGGCAAGATTAGACATGGACTGGTGACTGTGTCAGAGATATGAGGGAAGGATCATGTGAAGTGGTCCATTCCCCTCAGCTGCCAACTAGTATTTGGAGACAGTGTGTCAGATACTCCTCTGGCTTGCTACCTCCTGCTGACAGCCATCCCTGCAGTTGCTTGTCATCTTCTGTGTCTCTGACCTTTGTAGCCGGCCAGAGTAAGTCTCAGGTCTGACACTGGGCTCTCAAGGTACAAAATACGCCACACAGGTATCTGTCAAACACAAGTAGTTTATTTCCTGACAGCTAACAGCTGTGCCCCATAACTGGAAGAACAACATAACAAAGAAGCGGCATATCTTATGTCCCTTCCTGCAAGCCTGGGACCCCGGGTAGGCTGCGTACGAAGTGGGAGGCTGTCTCAGCTTCCGAGGCGCCGGTACCCAAAGCCCATCAGTGAGGTCCAATTTGCTAGGCTCTAAGGCAGCCTTAAATACAGTTTTCCTGCCTTGTTTGGCAGTTTGGAAATTTCCAGGAGTTACTCATTAGTGCTGATGTAGGGCTTAGCTGTTAGTTATCAATCTGGTTCTGATCTGGATCTTCTTGTTCTTTGGCCCTGTTTACGTGATCAGTACATTAGGGTAAACAGAATTGTTTATGCATTCTTGCCCTTTACCCTTATCTTTACTTGTTCTTGCTATACTGGCAACAATGCTTATCTTAAATGGCATATGTTCCCAAAGACTTGCTTCTGGCTCATCAGTAGTAGGGAAAAGGGAAAGGGGGGAAGAATGCAGGCCTCACCACCCCTAAACTAACAAGTACAAAGTTCTTCCGCAATTGACCACTACAACCTTATGGCTGAGCTGCAAGTTGTGCTCACCCCTTCTGGGGTACATCAAGAGTCCAGAAAGGCTAGTTCCGCTGGCTAGGAAAGGGCTTCAGGTCTCCCTGGGATATGGATTTTTTGCTTCAGGCCAGGACTAGATTAACTCTTCTGGGGGATCACGGCTAATACATTTTGTGGAGTCCCCTGGGCTCCAGTGTGGGGCCAAAAATGAGGCCAAGTCACAGCACGCAGGTGCTTTAAAGGCTGCAGCCCAGGGCCCTGGGATAAGGGTGCTGCAGTCCCTAAATCCCCTTTCATAATCCAGCCCTGCCTCCAGCCCCATCAGTGTGTAGAAAATAGAACCCAAGCCACCAGCTCGATGAGATACCCCAGGGTGCAGCCTGGAACTGTGGGACTACTGTGCCCCTTTCACTGTCTCCAGCCTGGCGCTGTCTCACCATGCCTTGCTAGGGATCAACATTAACACTCCCAGGAGCTGTTATTAATACGACCGCATGAAGCACCAACACCCTGCCAGATTACATAAATTCTCCCAGAGCCACTACTATCTCTTAGAGTAAGGCACCAGTCAACTCTCCCCATCCCAGCTCCAAGTACTGTACCTCAGGAATATACCATCCAATATAATGATTGGTTCACCACTTCATACACCAGCTTGTGTAAAACCTGAAGAGATATTGGCCACACACTTCATGCAAACTCACTGGTAAAGATAGACAGCAAAGGAAATCGTCTATTGACTACAAAGAGGGAATCATAGTGGCGGTAACTGTTAGGCAAAAGGTCAGAATAGTTGCCAAAATAAAATCTAAACATGCAGTCTAAATTCTCAACCTGATTGGACTGTGTAACAACTAGATCAAACAGTTTTTCTCACCCTATTGGATATTGCAGCCGATAGTACACAGATTTCACCCATGAAATCTGGGCCTCTCCCCTCTGTTGGTGTCTTTAGAGTGACCTTATTGCTTGCAGAATGGTGGGAGAAAGAAAAGCAAAGCATGAACCCCTGAGTTTGATTTTTATTCCCTCAGTCCCCTGTCCTTGGGGAGCACAAGTCCAGGCATAGCTAGGGGTATTGCTGAGTCTCCAGGCAAAGATGAGTTGTGGCTTCATGCAAGTGAGCTATCGCATTGTAGCTCCCTTTCTGGACAAAGGCCATCAATAGCTGTTTGATACCCCTCCTGAGAATTGGCTACTCCACTTCACTTCCTCTTGCCTCTGAGGAGCCAAAATCTGCTTGGTTCCCAAACTTACAGCATGATATACCTATACGTATAGAGAAATGACTTTCAGCAGATCATAGCCTTTCCCCTGATGCCGCACAAGGCACGCTTAATTTGTAAGATCACAATTATATCAAACTGAGGAATATGGGGATTACAGGGCACTCCCCCAAAGTATAGAACATCACAGCCACCTGCCCACCAGGATCTGATCCAGGCCCTAAAAAGGACCCAGCTGTGCTATGCTGCTGCCTCCCTCAATTATTTCCTACCAGCCTCCCCATGCAAGTGGGAACAGCAAAGACAAGCCTCTCCACAATTGCAGATGTAGCAAAATGGAGCTGTCCAGACCCAGAGCAGATCCTTACCCCTTTCCTCTCCAGTGTAGGCTTTATACACACAATCACAGGTTGCTTTGGGGTGATGCAAATGGAAGTTTAAGAGGTCAAAGATAGAAAGAGACATCTGAAAAGACAGGTCAATAGGAAGCTGTAATAAAGCAAAGTAAAAGTTTTGGGTAGGGTAGATATGTCCTCCAATAAGTTTATTCATTCATTAATGTTCTGTGTTTTAGTGTTTGCTAATGAAGACCTATATTGTTTTGTCCTATTCAGGAACAGTCAAGTCTCACTTCTGGTAGAGGAAGAATGTGAGACTTGAATATTCCTGAATGGAATACTCAGATACTTCTTTTGTGGGATATGGGAGACTTAACAGCTAAATAAACTATTGCTATAGACTTCATCAGTCTCTTAATTTGGATTTCATAGAAAATTGCAATATTTTGCTGTGCACCAGCCATCACTTTCCTAGCCATTATATTGTTCTATCCCCTCTACTAAAAACAGTATAAAAATGACCAAAATGTACAAGTGCTACTACCAAAAGCTGTCATGAAAATAATGGTTAAAATATGACACAGGCTTCTGATGCCAAGTTAGCAACTACTTTTTATTTTCATATATTCTGATATTTCCTACCAATATACAAATTACTTTCCAAAATAATACTAAATATTTTCCTAATATACCACTAAACATTAATTTTATAAGATTAGCTGGATAATTGCTTTAAAATGTGCAATTACGTTTTTATAATATATTCATGACTTTATTAACATAATATTTTTGAAACGACAATTTTTCAGTGAGAAATTACTTGAGTAATCTTCCATGGCTGAGAGAGGCTTGTTTACAGTTTATATTTTCAATTTATTGTATAAAAAAATCCCAGCCAACAGAGCTGAGAGATCAACTTGAAGTGAATAATTTATTTGATAAATATAGTTTATTTTTCTACTCATGGACTATCCATATACAATAGAAAATATTTTCTTTTTTTTTAATTCAAATTTGTTTGTGCTTAGGAACCAAGTGACTGCCCTTCCCCACAGTTTAGTGATCACACCATTGAAAAAATTATTTACTTAAACATTCTCTTTCGCCCCACATACACAGACCTTTAAAACAGAATACAGTTGTTCTGCCCACAGTCTCTGCGTTAAAAACACTTTTTTTAAAATTCCATCCCTGCCTCCCTGTACTACCTCCTCCACACACACACCCAGAGCTTCCCACTTTTCAGAGTCATTTCAAGTCTTTGGTCTCCATTGTTTTTGTTTTGTTTTGTTTTTTTTAACCACAGCACTCTCTTTATCAGTTCAATGTTCCTGCAGAGAGGTCACAGCTTTCCCACAGGTGCCCCTTTTAATTAAATTTGGAACCAGAGGGAAATGCTCACCTCCTCCCTAAGAGTGTGTCTAGACAAAAGGGTTTTGTCGACAAAAGTGGACTTTCGGCAACAAAACTATACCTGCGTCTACACTGCAGTTGAGTTCTGTCAACATAACGTCGACAGGACTCAGCAGTTTTGTCAACGGCTGTAAACCTCATTCTATGAGGAATGACGCCTTTTGTCGACAGAGTTCTGTCGACAGAAGGCATTAATGCAGCTACACTGTCCTTTGTGTCTACAGTCATGTCGACAAAGAGACTTGCTTTGTCGACAGAACTGGATGTAGTCTAGATGCTCTTTGTTGACAGAAGCTTTGTCGACAGGATCTGTCGGCAAAACTTCTGTTGACAAAAGCCTGTAGTCTAGACGTACCCTAGGTGTCCTCTATCAGCTGTTGGCACCATGTCTGATCATTCATTTTCCACAGTTAGTGTCTCTCATCCTGGTGCTTTTGCTTTCCAAGCTTTCCTCCTCACACTGTTGGTTTTATCTGCTATTTGTTGCTGCCATGTCTCATGTGTAGTGTTCTCCCACCTACACCACCACCTGTTTTGTTTCTGACTGTATTGTTCCCTTTCGTTATGTTTTTCTCTTTGATTTTTAGAGGACTAAAAGGTACCTTCACAGCATGTTCATGACTTTACTCCCCTGTTCATTCTCACACAAGAGTTTGTACAGTTCTCTCCTTTCCTCATTATGTTTTTTTTTGTTTGCTTAGATGAAGATTTTGATGGTCCCCGAGGAGGCTTTTCAAAGGCAGTGAGCTGCCCAAATCCCATCTTCATTCAGTACAGGTTGGGCACCTAACTCACATAGGTACTTTTGGAAATGATGTGCCTAATTAGTTTTAGGCTGCTAGAAATATGGCCTGATATTCAGAAGTGATGAACATAAGCTCAAGTTCAACTCACAGGACCTTCTAGGTCATCAGCAATTTTTAAAATCAAAACCCACTTGTTTTAAACAAAGACTTAGAAAATCAAATTTTAGGGATATAATTTTGAAAAACTTGGCCCTGTCTTTATGTTTCCATTTTGTCTCCAAGAGCTGTAAAAAAAGATGATTATGAGTTTGTGGTTAAAGTGCAAAACTCAGCTTGAGTTGCTGTATTGGGTAAGGCACCTGGGTGAGGATTTTGGCTCTCCTAGCATGGCCATGCAGTATATGAAGGGAGGCAGAGAACTGAAGCAAAGTTCAGGTCTGAACCTCTAGATCTTTTCAAGTTCACTTATCTCTGTTAGGCCTTGTCATTACACAGCTTGAGTCAGACAATGATGATGAAACCCTGGGGCTCATCTGTCCTTCCACACCATTATTTATGTTTGTAGACTTGACAGCCTCTAATTTTTTTTATTTTGTAAATATGACTATTGTCAGAAACACTGGCAGACATTTTATAAAAGAAAAAAACTATAATTGGATAGTCTTGCTCAAAGAAGCAGGTCCTTATGCTTCTTGAAGGCAAAACATAATCATTCACGAGGGGAATCCTTAGAATATCACTTGAGTCAGTCAGTAAAGGGTAAGCAAAAAAATTCCAAAGAAACAAAATATTCAGGGGGGTTCCCCACTATTTTCCACAGATTTTTTTTCTAGTTTCTCAGCCAGCAAACAAACTAATTTTGGCTTTTGAAAATTCATTTTTGATTGAAATAAAACAGAACATTTTTTTAAATGAAAATCTTCCACAAAAGATTGTTTTGAGAATATGCACCCTTTTTCTGCTTTTAAATGATTAGACTGAAAGATGTCAACAGGCTCCGGACGTCACAAAATATCGCCTATGGTAGTGCTGAGGTTTACTATAGTGTCTTGAATATCATTTTGAGGCCTGCACCGTATCTGCAACTATACGACACCAGTGAGCCTAGAGTGTGATATGTGCACAACACCATAAACACTGCATTACATACATTTTACAATGAACAGCACGCCATTTGAAAACATACCTAACTCAGACATTAGTAGCAAGCTACAAAAAAAAAAGAAGCTATGTTTTTTTACATGTGTACAACAGCCAAGATATAGATTTGGGTTATTTTTAATGTCCTTATTCTCATTGATAGTTGATAATTTCTTACAATTTGTCATCTTGCTTCATTTGATGTGCTTTGCACCCCATCTGAGCATGTTTTAAATAATTTTCTTGACCATATTATGAAACAGATTTTAAACATCTGTATCTTTCAGGCATTCACAGTAAAGTCCTATACAATTCTGGGGGAGCTATTGAAAAAAAGTAATTAGTTTCGCTGATAGTAGACTAAAAAGCCACAAATACAGACAGTAAGACATACAAACGCCAAGGACTAGCTGTAAAAGCTTATATGTTCTTTGAAGAAAATCACTGTCGTACCATTATGATGCAGGATGGATTCCACACACCAAAAAAACCAAAAACAAAAACAAAAAAACCCCCACAAAAACAAAACAAAAAACCAAACCCCTGGACATTTAAGATGAGTTTATACTAACACCTGTACATGTATCCACGCACATGTCTAAGTAGCCATAATAGTGACATCATCCACAATTAAATCACAGAAGCATATGTCTGAAATCATGTAGAGGGAGAGAAGACAGTACACCTTAGGGTGCAGGTAAGTACATGCCCCATCTGTGCATCAGGCAAAAGACATGCACCAAGACAAGAGTTTCAATAATGCACTATCCTCATTCCCACAATGCGCTGAGTGTTCTTTTCCCTGACTCTGCTAACCAGATCAGAACAGCTTTCTGCTGCACTTTTTCAGATCATGCTACTGGACTTCTGGCCATGCATGTGTACTGTCAAGCACTTGAGGCTAGAGATTTAAAAGGGCATATCGTACTGGCTCCATGACCCGCTCCTCAAGCCCATCAGCCTCACTGTTCTCCGGGATGCTGATGACAGTCAGGGCAAGGATGCACTCAGACTGTGAAGGATGCTGAGAGAATGAGGAACATGCCATTTACCTCCTCTTCCTAGAGGAGCCAGTTGAATAATACCTCTCTTGATGAACCTGAAGAGTACCCCCAAGCCACAGCTTGAATCAAGACCTAAGGCTGACAAATTGCAATGGATCACCACCACCTCCCTCTTGATCTGGTGTCAAATTCTGATTTTAATATCAAGGTCATTTGAAATACAGTGTACTGACTTTTCCTCCTTGGATAACATGCCAAGTATTGCTACATCTGTATGTGTTTGAAATGCAGTGCAGTAGCCATGGCATTGTCATGTGCCTTCCCTTACCAGCCTCTTCCAACTTAGCGGTCTCCATCTAGCCCGCAGTCTGTTTTACCCCAAAATGGTCCTTCGGAAACACAGAGTTCTGATTCCATGATTATATTGATTTCTGATGAACAATTGCCTCTAACTAGCTTCAAAACTATTTTTTCACACACTTGGTAAAAAAAATCAGTGCACTCCTGTGTTGGTGCATTTCTCAGCCAACAGGAGGGCTGCAATGATCCCTGGGGGCTTGGACAGGTCTTGGCTAGGGAAGAGTAGAAAACTTACAGTTGGTTGTCTAAGGAAAAGTTGGTTACAGCAGTGTTTTCTCCCTTGGAAGATTGCAAAGTTGTTATGGTCTCTGTTCCCAGTATTTGTCTTTCATACATAGCCAGTGGGTAGCAGGAGAGGGAGAAGGATCTGGACTGGCAGTCAGCTAAAAACATTTCTGTCTCTCTCTCCAGTTATCTGAGATGAGGGGGTGATACATGATACCCATGATACAGTCTGGACTGATGAACATCTGTGTTTCCTCAGTGCTCAAAGATGGGGTTCCTCTTACAGTAGTCTGCTATGAGATTACCACTCCTAGGCTATGTCTACGCTACGGGGGTTTTCTGGGATACCAGAGGTATCCTGGAAAAACTCCGCCGCATCCAGGGAATGTGTCTGCTCTTCCAAAAGAGCAGGCTTTTCCAAAATTTGGCCCAGTGTAGACATCAGCCATTTGTGTACCTTTTTCCGATAGATCATTGTAGCGTAGACATAGCCCAAGTCTATTCTCACAAGTCCTCCAGCAAGTAGGTTACCCCAGTTATGAGTGCTATAGCCAACCATTCTTCAATGACACTGCAGAGCAATACCAGAAAATTCCCAGTCCCAGACTTTTCCAATAAATGTGTTTCTTGTATTGCCCAGCTCCCTCCTAGACAACACAGGTTTATAAAGCCTGTTATTTTAATAATAGAAAATTATATGTACAAATCTTGTTAGTCCAAATGGAGTTTCCTGAACACTTCAATCTAAACACACTCATTACATAAAATAAAAAGTTAATTAACTAAAAAAAGATGGATTTAAGTAGCTATAAGGAATAAGATATAAAAGTCAGAATTGGTTACAAGAAAATAACACTAAAACAAACCAAGTGAATTCAAAGCAAAGGTGTCTTACTGAGTCTTACTACCTGAATTCCTTTCAGTCAATATCCCTCCTCCAGTCCAAAACTATTTCCTTGGTTCTTCAGCTGGTGTAGATGACATGGACAGAGATGGTGTCCCTTCCCTCCTTTTGTGTAGTATTTATTCCTCATATAGAGGAATCCTCTAACTTTATATGTCACCCATTTGACAAGTCTCAGAGGGATAGCCATGTTAGTCTGTAACTTTAAAGACAATGAGTAGTCCCGTAGCACCTTAGAGACTACAAAAATATGTATATAGTATCATGATCATTTGTGGGCAAAACCCACTTCCTCAGATGAACAGAGACAAGAACATCAGTACCCTCTTAGTTTTGAAGTGATACCACACAAGGCATATTTTATACAGAAGTTATTGTAGACCTGTAAAAGGGGTGAATGTAGGTGGTGCAGACTACTACAGAGGGGTTACAAAGCCAACCAGAATAATCAGGAAATCTAGTGAAGATGAGTTATCTGTTTGTCCTTCCTTTTCCATTTCATCATTGTTAAGTAGTCACAAGACCAGGATTTTCAAGTAAAACTGGGTTGTATGAATGGGAGCGGTTCTCATTTTGAACACATTCTCCTTTTGAATGCAACTTCCTTATGCTAGCACATAACAGTCAATATCCAGTGGAATTGCCTTCCAATCCAATAAGCATATACCATTAAACTTCTGTCCCAACAAAATTCTAATTGGTCCTTAAGTCTCACCAATGTTGCAAAACTGCTTTTCCACCTTCATTGCTAACCTAAGCAATCTAGTCAGCAATATGTAGAAGGATGACCATTAGCAGAAACCAGTTGCTGTCATAGATTTCAGTCCTGCAGAGAAGATCTGGCAAAGCCACAGCTTTTTCCACTCTGTTACTTGGAGAACATAGTATTTTTCAAAACGTTGGCTAGATTTAAGGGAAAAACATTGTAAACTGGTAACACAGTCCCTGGAAGAAATTACCCATGCCCCCTCGCTCCCATTGAGCCAGTGTGGACATTTTAAATTCTTTAACACACTAGCACACTTTTCTTACCAGTACTAGCCCTGGCTCTGTCCTCAAAAGCTGCAAAAGTTGTCTGAGATGCAAGGATAGAGAGATAGCCACATTACTAGAATGAGGAAGAGAATCAAAATTGTGGTTATCAGGTGCAAAATTATTTATGTGGGTGTTATTTCTCAGCTTCTTTCAAATATCCACAATATAACATTCCTCTGCTCTATCAACTGGTAGCACCTAGGGCTACCAAGGGGAAAAAAGCCATCAAGAGGGCAGGAGTAGCACTCCAGAAACATCAGAAGTAGACAGAAAAGAGATGCTCATAGGGATGGAACAAAGAAACAAAGAGCAGTTTGTATTCTTCGGGATGTGGAAGGAGCTCTCTCTTCAGCAGGAAGAGACGGATACATGAGGAACATGAATATTCATTGAACCAGCAACCAAAAGAGTCCTCCAGAGTCCTCCAGATATGGTATCCTTAGAAGCAGGCCATCAGTTTTTCCTGTGTGTAATATCACAGGTAAGAAGGTCTAATGATCTTCAGCTACAGAGGAACAAAACCTCCGCAAAGCAATGTAGCCCAAAAACAGTATCAGTGTTTGCTGATGTGCATTTCTAGCAGCTATACAGGATGTGAAAGTGGCCTTAGATATAGGCAAATGTCATCCTTAACCATCCTACTATGCCAAGATTTATGCATATATGGCATCTCTGATTTCCCTGGCCTTTTGGAATCCAAGACTCATGTGCCTGTGGGTGGGATCTGATTTTTTTCACAGTTTGTAGGCCATACTTGTCCTGAGCCCAGTTGGGATGAAGCACTTCCCCTGTCCCTCCCAAATGTTATGCAGTGTGCAGCAGGTGGTGATTATATGAATAATGTGTTCGTCATATTGGCAGCCACACAAAGGAGTAGACAGCAGCAGTGACCTTATAGTTTATCAGAGCCACACCTCAAAACCATTCCGCAGCTATTTAACTTGTAACTGACTTCACTTTTTTAGGGTAATTGATTTTGGGGTGCAGTTTCCTAAGCCAAAACACGAGATACAGAGACATTAGGATCAGGACTTCCAAAATAACCAAGGGGGATCAGAGGCAGTAAAGCAGGGGTAGTACAAGTTGATGCCATGGGGAGCCAGCTTTTAAGCCAACTTCTCACAAGCACCAGAGCCATGGAGCCACCTGCTCTCCCAATCCCTGCTCTGCTGCTCTCTATCAGAGGCAGCAGCACGAGGGGGAGGAGGGATGAAGGCGGAAGCCAATACTTATGGGGAACATGACAGAGGTTGCTGCCACCCTGTGCTGCTGGCAGGGGGCTCCCCAGAAGAGAAGCCGGGAGTGCACTGGCTGCCAGCCCCACCTCTGGGTACCATTGAATATTTGTGTAACTGGTAATATTTTGTGCGGTTACACAACTTTTCAATTAATCGCTATCTAACATCCTTTGTTTTTTATAGCATGTTAGGAGGGGTCCTCAGAGAAAAATGTTGAGAACCCTCTGGTCTGAAACATACCATTTTATAATGACAGGGCTACAAAATACCACACAGATCTCTGCTTCTCTTGGAATTTGTGTGCTAAGTTTAGAGCATCAGCCAGCAAACCTTTAATCAAATGAATAGTCTTGATTCACACAAATAGCCTCACTAAAGGCTAAGGTTTGCTGGACTGGATGTTTAATTTGGTAGAAGGAATGAAGTGCTTGATGATAGAAACAAAAACAACACCCAGGAGGGCTTCTCATCTAGATAGTGAGAAAGTGAGCATTCCATGTTTTTCATTTCAGTGGTTTAGCCCTTATTTTAAGTTTTATGCTGCTTTCCTTCAGTTCCCATAATTTGGAACATATTTCTCTTGAGCATTTTACATCTTTGTAATCAATGCAGCCACGGCTTCTGCTTGGGTTGGGCCAAGAGACACTATTTTCTCCTTTTCCTGCTACCTTAATTTCGTAGTAGTTTTGAAAGTAATAGGAACTTGCTAAGTGGGCATTGCTTAAATTTAGCGTCCTCTGTTTTCTCATCCATCCTCTCTGCTGTCTTCTCTTCTGTGCTTTACAGCTCTGTAAATTGCTTATCTTCAAATGACTCCTTAATTCAAATGCGTCACTAAATCTAAGCTATGTGAGAATCAACTGCCAGCTCATCCACAACATTGCATGTTTCAGGACACTGACTTCTTCTAAATAAATTCCCCCCACTGCTAGAGCTTGCGAAAATCTCTCCCAGGCTGATATTTTAGATTGGAATGGGCGGGGGGAGGAGGAAAAAACACAAGGTATGAACTTTTGTCTTGTAATAGGAAAGTTAATATTATACTTTAGGAATGTGAACGTGTGACTAAGGGTATGTCTACACTGCAGAGTTTTTCCAGAAGAACTACACTTACATCCAGACTGCAATTGCGTTCTTTCAACAGAAAGTCGAAAGAACACAGGGGGTTTTCCAACAGCGGTAAATCTCTTTCTGCAAAGAAGAAGCCTTTTTCCAAAAGAGCTCTTATGGAAAAAAGCATCTGTGGATGGGAAAGAGAGTTTTTTTCCGAAAGAAGAGGCCTCCAGGGAAAACCACAGGTGCCCTAGTGGCACTCCGTCCATAGTAATCACAACTTAAATGCGACATAGCATCCAATCAATGTGAATGCTATATTTCAAAAAAGCGGATCGCTTTTTCAATGCGCTTTTGCTGTGTGGATGCTCTCTTTTGAAAGAAGCTTTTCCAGAAGATCTCTTCCAGAAAAGCTTCTTCCAAAAGAAGCCTGCAGTCTAGACATAGCCTCAGTCACACACAGTATTTGAGGAGGAGGAAGATAAGCTATGGGAGGCTTTCCATCTGAGTCAGTCGGAGCAATCACTGGAGGAAAAACTCCACTACATTCGACTGAAAGGGTACTACACTATTGGCTATCCCCACCCTCTATTCCATCCATCCACCCACCCACCCACCCTGCAACATCTCTGATGAGTTAAAGCCCACAAACACATTCATTCCCACCTCGGGGAGGCCAAGGATGTCTGGCATCTATGTTTCCCCACTTCAATAGTGGCTGACATACAGGAGTATAACATGTGAGAGGAAACCTACTTGAGTAGTGCACCGTCACAGGCCCAGTCACAGTATGACACCTGGGAGTTTATAATTCATTATTTTGGGGACAGAAATGGCAGATTCCCATTAAGCAGAGTTCTCATTTGTATTTAATCTCTACATGAGTGTGTCTACACTGCACTGTTATTTCAGAATAACTAACGTTATTTTGAAATAATGCGAGCATCTACACAGCAATTCCGTTATTTTGAAATAATATCGAAATAACGGGCAGCTTATTCAGACTTCTGTAAACCTCATTCCATGAGGAATAACTCCTCTTCCTAAACAGCTATTTTGAAATAGTTGCAGTGTGGACACTCCACTGCTGCTATTTCACAATAGCTCCTTACCAGGGCCATTCCAAGTAATTTCTTCCCAGTGTTTCCTGGGGCTCTAAATTGAGATAGCACAGCCACATTAGGGGAGCCTGCCTCGGACTAATTTTGAGGCTTCCCTGTACTGTGGACGCTTTATTTCAAAATAAGCTAGTTAGAAATATACCTTCTGGAATAGCTTATTCTGAAATAAGCATGCAATGTAGACATACCCTGTGATTTAAAAACTGATGGTTCTATTCCAAGTGCTAAAGATAAGCCTCCACTGGTCCTCTCTTATTATTCTCAGTACAATTATTCTCATCTTTTCCTCTCAACGAGATTTGCTCTGATGTTACCTTAATGGTAAGTCAATATAAAGCATGCAGTGAACTTGCACTAGCCACATTGCCTTCATCTACTGATATGGAATTGCTTCTGTTGAGGAGTTGTTTTTTTAATTCACATGATTTAGTCTAGAGTTTGCACATACAGGCAATAAAATCTACAAGTGCCAATACCACTTGGTACAAAGTTAGAAAGACCCACATACTAGTGACAGTGCTTACAGCACACATACATCTGTCCATGTGCAAAATTATAGGTGTACAAATGAAACGTGGCCTCCTTTAAAATTTGGCTCAAAAGAAGCATTTTCATATGTATTTCTCCAATACTCCCCAACTATAAATATAAACATTTTTTCACATATTTCAGATAAAACAAATTGTGATCTGTCTTGGACAATTATGAGACTCTGGAGAAAGAAATCACACAAAACATTGGAGATGGAGAGAGACAGAGAGAAAGAGAAAGCAGGGGGGAGGGGGGAGGCAATGTGCCATTCCACATATGGTTATATAACTAATGTGTATAGTATATTCAAACTCTCAGATTGTGATGAATGGGAAGGATTTAATTGATGTGTATTTTTAAAACTGAATATAGAGCAGTGCTGTATGACCTTAATGTAGAGAATCTGACACACCCGACCTGACACAAACAGTATTCCCTCTAAGTTTTTCCTTCCATGTGTGGAATACATTTTGTCAGGTGTACCAAGGCATGTGCAAAAGTGCACCACCAGTAGAAACACATGCATCTAGCTCCAGGCACTACAGGCACTCTGCTAATCAGCTGGGTGGCATTTGCATCTCTCCGGAGCACTCGCTCAAGCACTCAGCTTACAGGGAGCACTGCTGAGGAATATCTGAAGTACCACAGTACAAAATTAGAGTACAACTTTGGAGATAAAACTTCATAAATGTTTCTTGCAAGAGCTTGTCATTTTTATAAGTATGAAAAGGGAAATAAATGGTCAGAATTTCTAAACAAACATTTAGGTTTGCTTTTAATTACTGTTTCAGTTTGCTATAACTGTACCTTGCAAGACAAGGTTTTTTGCAACAGCGAATGACAATTAAAACTCAAGGCTTTCTTGAACCTTCAGTTTAGAAAAATACCAAAATATTTTGACACCTGGCTGAAATTAACTAAGCAAAGCTTTCATGGGCTCTCTTATTTTATCACTGAAACTTATTTTTTCAGCCCCAGGTCAGCAAAGCTTTTACATATGTGCTTAACACTTAAGTCCCATTCAGTGAATAGGACTTAAATAGTGAGGTGCTTTACCCAATTATATTCTTCTCTTTAGCCCTCAAACCCAACCATTTTTTCCTAGCCGTGATGCCATTCTGCCTCCTTCAAATGCTAAATATAAAATGCATTATCTATTGGGGCCAACAGTACTGACTTTGGCATAGGTGGGGAGCTTCAAAGAGATTCCTAAGTATTTCTATTACTTTTATGTTAGGGACTACAAATAAATGCTTGTGTGTATTTATTAATACAGATTCAAATTGGTCACCTAAATTACTGTGTCAGCCAAGCACCCCTGCTATAGATCAGATGTGATTAAAAGAGCTTTTTGCAAACATTAGATCATTTTTCCATCTTTACTGCTGGCAGCCTTTGATCTAGGAACCTCTCACTGGCTTCCATTTCATCATAAGTTTAGCCCACCTTCTATGTATTTTCCCTTCTGACAGCATCCCTGTCCCATTGCTGCTTTTGAGATGAAAAATGCCTCTCATACTCTGTGGTCCAATTGTTTAGGCCTAGTCTACACTACTGTGGGCCATCAATCTAAGTTATACAATTTCAGCTATGTGAATAGCATAGCTGAAGTTGACGTACTTAGGTCTACTTACCACATTTATCTATGCTGCAGTTAAGTCGAGAGCTGATGCTCTCCCATTGGCTCCCTTTCCAATTCTCATTCTGGTAGAGTACCCGAGTCAATGGGAAAGCCCTTGGTGGTTGCTTCCCATGGCTCCCCTTGGCAGGGCATGGCGACCCAGAGCCAATAGGAGTCGCGAGGCTACAGACCCTTTTGTAAACAAAGTGGTTTGGACCCATTGGCAACTTTCCCAAACCGGGCTTGTAACCCACTTTGAGAAACATTGAACTAGTATATTAAGCATTATATATTATAATTCTGGCAATTACCTTACAACACAAGTCACCTTACAACATATTAACAAAATATCTAATACAGAGTCACTGGCTGCCACTTCAGTTCAATCCCTTCTCAGAATGGCCTCCTTCTGTACTTGTTTAATTACAAGTGCCTGTTTTAATTACATATTGGTTGTTAAGAAAAAAAGCAAATATGGAAAGCACAAGCAGCTACAGTAGATTATAATATCCATGTTCCTAAGTGTAACTCTATGATACAGCACATCTGTGACCATGGCTAACATGAGAAAAAATATCTATTACAGAAAGGATGAGGGAGAATGCTATACAGGTTTCAGCTCCCTAATCCTGCACCCTCAGGACCTGACTGGTGCTGAACCAGAGAATTTGCCCAACCAAGGGAGGTCAAGTGTGGTAAGTGGGTCTCTATTTTTGTTTCATCAAGGCAAATAAATGGATACAATGGATACACAGCTCTCTTCATAATGAAGTGTTAATGCTATTACACAATTTTACTGTATTGCCACAAAAAAGTAATTAGGTAAAGCACAAACAGAAAACATGCTTACACTTAGCAGCATTACCAGCACTTCCACTGCTTGCTGGTCTCTTAGAAGACATTTAGGGGTAATTTAGAGCGATGTAATACCACAGAACATTGAGATCCAGGACTGGTGGCTGTAAACAAACATTATGGGACTGGGAAAACTTAGCCACACCCATGATAAGCAGACAACTGACTAACTAAAATCATGCCAAACCGTGGATGTTGTCGGACAATGGAGTGTCGGACTAGAGAGTTTCAACCTGTACAATATTCAGTAGGCTGTAAGAGCAAATGCAAAGCAAATCTCATCTGGGTGCAGGCACTCAAACTGAAGCAACACTCCCACTCAAAGTCTTTAAAGGAATGGCAAAGGAAGACCCCAGCTCATGTACAAGAAGGGGCAGAATACAGTGCAATTGGACCACTCTGATCTCTGTCCTTTAGCCTCTTGTGTAGTAATTCACTGGGCATCTTTCTTTTGTTGCACATGCACAAACAATTTCCTGTAAGAAGATACATACCCCCAGAAGTAGAAATAGGGATCTCTCATCATTTATTTGTAAGGCCTAAGAAATAAAATAGGTAAGGATGTTCTCAGAGTGACTAATAGGTTCTCTTCCCTTTTTTTGTTAGGACTGTTCAGAACAAAAGATACATTGTCTTGGTTTCCTACTAATCATGTTGGCCAATTCTATTTTAAATCACATTGTTCTCTAGAAAAACTGCTCATTAGAATATGTGATAGGTATAGATTGATTTTTCAATATCAGAGGGCATGTACAGGTGTAACGTCTGATATTTTAATAGCTGGAGCAATTATTTTCTTAGTTCAAAAACAAAACAATTACTGTATTGAAGCTCCACATATCACTACATGTCTTGACAGGCTATCAGAGATGGGAAAAATATTTCTGGCATGTTTTCCTTTGTTCAACTCCAAGATGTTCTGCTTTAGAGCTTAAAATACCCTTTTTAACCATTGCCACTTCCCAATGTCGATTTTCACACTTTTAACGTAATTTAGAAAGAGAGACCCCTTTGTAAATAAGAGCTAAATCATTTAGGCCTCTGTTACTTTGGAAATTAAAATGTTTTATGTTACATTAGAAGATTTACTGGGCCTCACTCGGGTCCTTGACTCTTTTTTTTCCTTCATTTAAATCATTGCTTCAGCATGGGGCTGGGAAGGAGGGATTCGGTAAGCAGGCAGCCCCAGGTCGAGAGGACAACCCCAGCCTTCTCCCACCGCAGCACGTTGGGGTCAAGTGAAAAGCATTTCTCCATGGCCACTGCAGCTTCAGTGAGCATAGCTAGATGATGGGAGCACATCCCGCGGCAAGAGCAGATCCAGGTACATCTGATCCCTGCGTTTCCAGCCAGATTGAGGAATACATCCAGCTGTGTACTTTGCCATTGCTTCCTGACGGAGGGGAACAGCTAGCAGTGTTCCTGTATGAATCGGGGGGAGGAAGCATCTGCCGCCCACCCACCCTCCCTATATGGTGCCTGAGTGGGAGAGGCTCAGGAGTGGGGGGGAGTTAAAGATGCCCCCAACCTGCTCCTTTCACTTGCCTGGTGATTTTGTCTTTTTCTGTATGGTTTTGTATGTCCCTATGCACTACCAAACCCTGACATTGCTTAAATTATGATAAGAGGAAGCTGTATCCCAAATTTGGTGGTGGTCTCTCAGAGTACATCTACACAGCAGTGTTATTTCGGAATAACTGACATTATTCCGAAATAACATAGCCTGCATCTAGACACTACGAGCAGTTATTTTGACATAATGCTGAAATAATGGCGAGCTGGAGGACTTCTCCCTCAGACTCCTGTAACCCTTGTTTTATGAAGAGTAAGTGAAGTGGGAGAAAGTGTGCTTTACCTCAGACTTCCTTCTTTGTTGACAGCACCAAAAGCTGAAATAAGCTATTTAGGCTTAAGCTACGCAATTGACGTAGCTCAAGTTGAGTAGCTTATTTTGGCTTTAGCCCCGCTGTGTAGACATGCCTTTACTCTTTACAAGTTCTTTTATGAATCCCCATATGAATCAGGGGGAGAGGGGAACAGCTGCAGCCCCTGATGGGAGGCCCAGGGCTGGGGAAGTCTCCAGCCATCCCCTTTTGTGAATCTGTCTCTTTTCTGTATGGTTTTATGTATTCCTGTTTGAATGGGGGGAGGGGAGCTTCAGCACCCCTCCCTTGCACAACCAAATCCTTACCTTGCTTTAAGATAGGATAAGAAAAAAGCTGTATACCAAAATTTGTGGTGCTAGCTCTTACCATTTAGGAGGAGTTCTTGAACAAACAGATGGACAGACAGACTCACTTGCTCACAGACAGATATACGCTCTCAGGGTATGTCTACACTAGCCCCCTAGATCAATCTAGGGAGGCTAATGAGGGTGACCAATTCCGATTTAAAGCTCCTAATTCGAATTAGCTGGTAAACCTCATTGCAGGAAGAATACCAGCTAATTCGAGTTAGGGCTTTAAATTGGAATCCCATTTCACTGACGCGTCGCGTGTAGATGCGGGCAGTTACTTCGGGCTAGTCAATTTCTAAAATGGCGACCGGCCGGGAACATGCAAATCAAGCGTGGGATATTTAAATCCTGGGCTTGATTTGCAATTCTGGTCGCCCTCATTAGCCTCCCTAGATCGATCTAGGGGGTTAGTGAAGACGTACCCCCAGATATAAAGTAGATAAAATACAGTTCTACATGCTACAAAGTAAATTATTCTGGATTTTGGAATAGCAAGCGTCTAAGAGTATGCAATAATGACTAAAGGTAAAAATCTGTACTATTGGCCTTTTTTATATCATGTTGCACCATTTGATATTTCAAAAAAAAGTGCAATATCTGAATGTGTCCGATCTCATACTTTTAAGTAGGTAAAAGTCTGAAGAGAAGGTAGAATGAGGAACAATATAAAAATAAAAACAGTTTAATGGACCTCTCAGAGGATGTAGTGTGAATGGTATCAAAAGGTTTCTGGTTTTATTTTCTGGACAAAATTATAGTATAATCAAATTATAACATGAAATAAAAATGTCTGTTAGCAATTCAAATCACTACTGCCTATGGGTTGGATTTTCCAAGCACTCAATATTACCCTTACTGTGTACCCAGTGAAGTCAAGAGTAACAGCAGCTTTGTCTCTAATTCAGTCCTGAGACAGGCAGAACTAATGTTCATAAGTACAAAATTTGATATGATGAGAAATTTGCTTGTGTAGAATCTGAGTAAAAACTTGGAGAAAATAAAACAAGTATGTTCCATTGTACAGAAACATCCCTGTATCAGCCTAGCTCAACTTCTCTTCACACTTTTTCAATACTTAATTCACTTAAAACACACAGAGGGATGGAAGCTTGTCTTAGCTTCACTTAAAAAAAAATCCCTTTCCAGTTGACATATGCTGCATTGTGGCGACTTACTTCAGGTTGCATTAACAATCAAATAACCTAACACAATATGACGGAGACAACCTGGTGTGAAGTAGTCTAATGGGTTGGATTTGATAAGATCAACTTGACAAGTGACTTTGAACACCTTAACCATACACAGAATAAAGATGAAGGCTCCATTATTGGCAGAGGAAGTACAGAAATAAAAGCTGCTTGACATCTCACCAACTTCACCTTTTCAAGCACCCCAAAACTTCCTAAAGAGAACCCTCCTTCTTTAGTTGGAGGAATGTGAGGAACCTATGGACTGCAGGCCACATCCAGCCCAGTGCTTAATTTCTTCCAGAGCCTGCCTTAGGTCTGTTGTGTCACTGACTAGGTGCCACCCAGCCAGAACCCGCACCCTGAACCATCTGCCCTACATCAGAACCCCCTCTTGCACTCAGACTTCTTCCCAGATACTACACCCAAAACCACTTGACTTTCAGCCCAGAGTCCTCTCCTCAGTCCAGCTCCACCCCAAAACTTTCACTCCCAGCCAGAGCCCTCACCCCATCCTGTACCCTGAACCCCCCGAACTTGTGTGCCCCCTGCAGGGCTGTGTGTCACCCATGTTTGATTTTTGTCTGTGGGTCAGCGACCTCTGATAGAACAAAGGATAAACGGTTCCCCACCCCTGCTCTATACAGCCCATTACAGCAGGCAGGCAGAATCCTATCTGCATCTTGCATTCTCTAAGTAAGGGGCGGAGAGGGGATGTCATAGTACCGAGAGTAGTGCAAGACACCCAAAAGAGAAGTGTAAATGGGTTGGGATGTGGTCTTACCCCCTTCTCTCCATCCAAAAGTGGATTATCCCAAAATGAAGGGTGTCCCAACTTTGATGAAAAAAAAAAGAATAGAAGTGGAAGTTGAATGAGGGATTGAACTTGCTAAACTATTTTCTCTCTCTTTTCTGGACAGAAAGATGGAGGCCCCAGAATGTGTCATATATATTTTTGTTTGTTCCTCAAAGGAAGACAAAAATGGAAATCACATATCCAAGGGTATGTCTACACTACAGTGCTATTTCGAATTAACTTAATTCAAAATAGTTAATTCGAATTAAGCTAATTCGAAATAACGCATCTATACACAAAAACTATTTCAAAATAGCATTTTGCTATTTCGAAATAGCATGTCCACACTGAGTGGAACCTGAACCGAAGTTAAGGCTGGCCGGAACCAGTGCCAGCAGGGCATCAGGTTAGGACTTAGTGTGTGGGGCTGCTGCCTGAGGCTAACTGAGCTCTGTGCTTAAAGGGACCCTACCCCCACCCTGGAAAGACAGTTCTCAGGGTTCCCCGCTTGCTTGTCTACCTCGATGAGGGACAGCAAAGCAGTCCTGTCTTGGAGTGCCCTGAGTGCCCGAACTCGGAACACCACAGCACTTGGCCACATGGAGCCAGAGTTGCCCCTGAGCATGCCGGTGTGTCTCGTAGGGTCGTTGCCATCAGCCCAGCTGCACTTGCTGCAGGCTGCCATCCGGGGGGGCTGTCAGGATCCAGGAGGCCCTGAGGGAGAGCGTCCACCCCAAGGAGCCCTCAGAGCCTCCCCGGTCCTCCCCACCAGGGGCTCATGCCCCATTCCTCCCTCACGTCCATCCACTTACCCCTCCCTAGCCCCCCTTACTGATGTCAAATAAAAGACACGTATGTTCAAAAATAGAAACTGGGTTTATTGAACAAAACTGGGGGGAGGAGGGAATGAACCTCTGGGGAGACTGGGAAAAGGAGGTGGGAGAGGGGAAGAGAGAGGGTGGAAGAGGGGAGGGGGAAACCTCGGAGGAGGGAGCTGGAAGGGGGAAGCAAGAGGAAGAAGAGGAAGGGGAAGCTCAGGGCTCAGGTTGGGGGTCTCCCCAGACCAACTTGACTTTCATGCTAACCTGCTCCTGGGTTCCATGTGGCCTTTGGTGACCAGGCTGGCAGCTATCCTGCCATAGATGGCCACATTCCTCTATCTAGTGTGGAGATCATGGACGTTGGGGGCATCCCCACAAACCTGAATAAGGTCCATGATCTCCACTCTGAACCAGGAAGGTGCCCACCTTCTCCAGCCCCTGTCAGGCTCCTGGGAGCTGGCAGACTGCTCCTGGGGAGCGGTGGAGGGCTGGCTGCCAGTGGCTTGCTGGCTCATGTTTTGGGGCCACTGGGTCAGGGGCCCCGGTGGCACTGCTGGCTCTGGGCTGGCAGGCTTGGAGCTGGCACAGGCCCTGTGGCCAGGGTCTACCCCTTTAATGGCTCCGGGGCTGGGGGAGCGGAGAGTAAGTTTTCCTGGTTGTGCCCAGAATGGCCACCAGGGCTCCCTAGGAAGGGCTGGGGGCCCCCTATTTCGAATTAAGTGTCTACACAGCACTTAATTTGAAATAGCTATTTTGAATTTGGTGTTACTCCTCATAGAATGAGGTTTACCAAATTCGAAATAAGGGCTCCACTATTTCGAATTTATTTCGAAATAGCGGTTTGCCTGTGTAGACGCTATTAAAGCTAATTCGAAATAACTGCTGTTATTTCGAATTAACTTTGTAGTGTAGACATACCCCAACTGAAATGGGCAGCATGACTAAACATGTTCACAAGCTGACTCTGACCAAACAGGGTAAAGCCTGCAGTCTTTGTTCTTTAATGAAGAATTTTTAAAGAGATAATGCAAAAACTACCACCCCTGCTTGAAAAATAAATAAAATAGCAGAGGACCTGGAGTCCATAGATAGTAGAGACTAGGAAATCATATCCAAAATTTAGCTAACTAATTTCTAACCTATTCCTACTCAGGGAGATATTGGTACTTCATTATGATAATTACATAGCTTGAGATGTAAGCTTCCACTTTGTGATATTTACTTAGATGTTGAGATTGTTTTAACTATACAATGCCCATGTTGGTGGTAATAAGAATAACTACCTTATTTCTTTGCACTTCCACATCTCCTACTACCTAGAAACATCAAGACATTTACAAATAATAAGGAAGTTACACAATTCCTATTTTATAGATGAGGAAGCTAAAAAAGTATATGGACACACTGGAAAACTGTCACAGAAGAAGAAATCTAATTTGTTTTCATCTAATTCCCAACCAGAAGGTCCTCTTTTCAGAACAGCATCAATCATGATATTTCCGCACTTCCGCTTCCAGATGCAGTCAAGACATGCAGACACATTGAAAGTGGCATGCTACTGCACCCCCTATTCTTCATAATTGTATGATTATATGACATGATTATGTTATAATTATGATGCATTTTTTACAAGATATGTCTTGTCAAGTGTCTATAGAAAAGTTATGATGTAGTTACAGCTGAGTGACACCTGCTAGGCAAAACATTTCCTGTCTAGACACCTGGTTATGAAGGGCCTATTCAAGGTAATAGACCATTAGGAAAAACAATAGGTCTTCAGAGAAGCTTATCCCCCACCTGGTAAGCCTTCCTGAGAACGCTCCAGACAGACTGTGGATAATGGCTGTTATGACTCAGCAAAGCCTGAAAGGGCATGTGACCAGACAACATGACACTGAACTCCATTTTGGTATCTGTATTATTCCACAAGCTGGACTGGGAACTGAGTTTGAAACAAAGGATTCCCTCCATATGGAAAAAGCTATACAAGATGGAGAGTGACATCACCTCTTGGCCTCTCCCCAGACAAGAGAACTCCTGGAAACACCTACAGGACAAACATGATGTGATGGGTTGGATACAGAATTCCCATTGGGATTGTCAACTGGTGTGCTGTTCAAGCCACTGATGCCTGCCTTCCTGCCCTCTGGGGCTCTCCACTACCTTGCCCTCCTGGGCCAGAAACTCTGGTCTGCACCAGCCAAGGCACAGACTTGGGGTTACTGTCCCCCAGGAGAGCAACACAGACCCAGAACCAGCAGGATAGGGTGGTGGGGAGTCCCAGAGGTCACGAAGGTGAGCTCAGTGGCTTGATCAGCATATTGTGTGACCACTCCAAAGGGACTTCCATGATCCAACGCATCACATACTGAACTGGGAGAAGTGCTGGTACAAGGCTAAAGGGATAGCTAGCCTATGTATGGAAACTTGGTGGACTGCTTATATTATTAGTTAGGATAAGAAATTGCTACTTCAAATTCTAATCATTTTGTGTTAGATTTTGTTAGCATTTTCATTTGCCAGGTAATATTCTTTGATCTATTTGCCATCACCCATAATCAATATTTTTGGAGTTAATAAATTTGTTTTATATTTTATCTTTACCAGGGTGTTTTGAGTGAAATGTCTGGGGAAAAAAAATCTCACCTTCCGTAACACAAGCTTGTTCTGCATATCTTTCCAACATCGAGGGGAGAGCTAACTATATTAATGAGCTTACTGTGTCCATCTTCCACCTCCTCAAGGGACAGAAGCTGAGACAGAAGCTATGTCAATGTAATATCATCTCCCATTGACATAGCTCAATGTAGACATCATTCAACCTATGTTACACTGGTAACTGAAATAGCCTAAGTTCAGTCAACTTACAGCATTATTGTAGACCAGCCCATCAGTTTGCAGTACCACACGACTTTTAAAGGGGAGAGATTTAAAATGGGTCAGAATGGTGATATGGGTCTTTTTTTTTATGAAAAACCTGGATTTGATAAAAGCACAGCCATTTTGTGTACTCAGCCACCATAAACTGGAAGCAAGAACACCATGTAACCAAGAATAATTTAGCCTTTTGTCAGGACTAGTACTAGTACTGTGTAACAATCATATCCCACTTCAGGGTTCAAAACAAAAGGCTTATATGAGACAAACTAGTGTTGACTCTACACAGGAACAAATGTAATGCTCAGTGCATGTTGTCGTATCTGGTATTTTCATAGATCATTGAGTATATATAATCTACATAGAAAATCTAAGAGAAGTTCATTTCTGGTCTACAGGAAAAAATTATAACTGTAGAAATAAAAAATGAGTTCAGATGAAGACACATGTCTACTAGTATTCCTCCTTCCTATGTTCTCTCTCTCATTACTATGATGAAAGTTTGTGATTTCACTCCCCCTTTCTCATGCTAGTCTAGAATATCTTGTAAACTCTGCTATAGTGGTGATATGTGACTAATTTTCATTATGACATGTTGATTTAGTTATCATAGGCAGCAGCATTTGAAACCAGAAGATATACCAAAACATGTTTACGTAGTCTGCCTAACTTTAATGGTTTTAGTTATCAAGGAAATAAAAGATTAGAGACTCCCAAAAGTACAAGGCTCCTTGGAAGTCTGAAATAAACTCATAGGCTACGTCTACACTGGCATGATTTTCCGGAAATGCTTAAAACGGAACAGTTTTCCGTTATAAGTATTTCTGGAAAAGGAGCGTCTACATTGGTCCCGGAGTTACCGTTATAACAATGCGCTTTTCGGAAAAGCGCGTCTACGATTGCGCTTTTCCGGAAAAGCAGAAGCCGGAGCCATTTTGAAGAGGCAAAGGCCAGACCTTTCGGGGCGGGGCGGGCGCCATTCAGACACGTGCTTAAAGGGGTCTCGCCGGACAGCCGTTGGTCTCCTGCTCCCTGCCTTGGGACCTCTGCCAGGGACTGGCACCCTTAGCAGGTTCAGTGGTTGCCCTCTGAGTTTTGGGGACACCACCCTTTGGCCCCAACTGCTTTTCCCTGAGTTTAGTTTTTCTGCCCTGCTCTGTCTGCCATGGAGCCGTGGGTGGCCATTTGCCTGCTCGGGCCCCTGTTGGAGCTGTCGAGTGCCTGCTGCTCGTGCTGCAGGCCGGTGCCATGGTGTACATGAACCAGGAGGCAGAGATCGCATTGGACTCCCTCACCAGGAGGCCCTGGCAACCGTGTGGCATCAGCACCCCACCGTGAGGCCCGTCTGGAGTTTGAGAGCAGCACCGACTGGTGGGAGCGGCTGGTCCTCGGGGTCTGGGGACGACCATCAATGGATCAGGAATTTCCGCATGAGAAAGCGGACCTTCCTGCAGCTGTGCACCTGGCTCACCCCGCTGCAGAGAGCCACCACCCGGCTGCGGGACCCATCCCCATCAAGAAGAGGGTCGCCATCGGCGCTCTGGAAGCTGGCCACACCGGACAGCTACCGCTCGGTGGCACAGCAGTTCGGGTGTGGGACGATCAACCGTCGGAGTGATCGTCGTGGAGGTAAGTCCCAGGGGGAGTGGGATGGGGGGAGGGTGCTGCACTCCAGGCCCAGGGACAGCCAAGATTCCAGGCTGGGTCGGCCAGGGGTTTGGGCCGTCCCTCCCTTGCACAGGCCCGCTGGTGGGGGCGTGGGGCGAGGGCCCTGGTGTGTGTGTGTGTGGGTGTGTGTGAGGACAGAGGGAATCAAGGGGGGGCCCCAAGGGAGCGCACACTCACCCCTGCCGTATGTGATGTGTTCCCTTGTGTTTCTCTGCACCCTTCTGCAGGTCGTCCACGCCATCAACAACATCCTGCTCCCGAATCATCCGCCTGCGCGTGGATGATACCATGGCGGCGCTGCCCTCGGGTTCCCCAACTGCGGGGAGCCCTGGGCGCCACCCACATCCCCATCCGGGCCCCGGGCATCGGCGGCCCATTTCATGAACCGCAAGGTACTGCTCCATTGTTCTGCAGGCCCTCGTGGACCACGGGGCCGCTTCCTGGACATTTACGGGGCTGGTCGGCCGGGCACACGACGCCCGCATCCTCCGCAACTCTGGACTGTTTCGCAGGTTGAAGGCGGGCACCTACTTCCCGGCGAGACTTGACTGTCGAGGATGTGCCTATGCCCATCTGCGTCGTCAGCGGGCGCGGCCTACCCCTGATGCCCTGGCTAATGCGGCCCTGCGGGGCAGCGGACCAGAACCGGGCCCGGTTCAGCGACCGCCTCAACCGGGCCCGAAGCCCAGTGGAGCTCGCCTTTGGGCGTTTAAAGCCCGATTCCGTTGTTTGCTCACCCGTCTCGACATGGGTGAACAGAATGCAACGGAGGTACTGGCAGCGTGCTGCGTGCTCCACAACATTGTGGAGCGCAGCGGGAGGCCTTCCTCCCTGCATGGATGGCAGCCGAGGCACAGACCTTGGAACAGCCCGACACAGCTGCCGTCCGCCAGGCGCGCCAGGATGCGGTGCGCATCAGAGAGGCCCTGGTGGACATGTTTGCCCAAGCCCCGTGGTAGGGTCGCCTGGGTCTCCCAGACTACTCCCGCCCGTCCCCTACCCCTCCCCACCCCTCCTTACCTCCCCCAATTGTAAGCGTCGGGTCAAAGCACATCGGCCGTCATCGTGACTGTTAAATCGGGATGCGTCGGGCTTAGTCAGGGTTTTCTTTTAGTTTAGGCTAGGGTTTAGGCCACCATCGCCTGTCCCGAAGAACAGCCACGAGGATTCGGGGTCGTGCGGAAGGCTCAAGTCAGCGTACCTGATTCCAGTCGTCTTCCGTCGAGGATCTCCTGGCTGTTCCTCTCCTGAGGCCCGGAAGGACCAAAGGATTGAGGTGGCCAGCCGCCATCATCTTCCGTCGAGGATCTCCTGGCTGTTCCTCTCCTGAGGCCCGGAAGGACCAAAGGATTGAGGTGGCCAGCAACACTACCCAATTGTCCTCCCTGCGCCTAGACTATGTTTAATTATCTGTAGTGTGCATCTTTTAACGTTCTTGCTTGTTTGTGAGCTATGTAAATATAGTTTGTGGTTTACATTTTACTGAAAAGTCTCAGTATTTATTTATGCGCCACAAACCAATGAGCACTTAAAAAGGCCCCCAGTGATAGAGTACAGATTTTGTTGTCTGCAGTTTGTAACCCTGTTAAATTTAAGTGGCTAATTGGCATCTCACATCATTTCCTACAGTTACTAGAGTAACACGATAACCAACACAGGAATGAACAGAAAAATAGAAAACTGTTTATTTACAAGGGGAGGGGACCTTCAACTGGGACGGGGACCTTCAACTGGGACGGGGCAGTTACTGGGATGGATGGCCCCTGCGACTGCTTCTCCGGGGGGGGGGCCTGCACACGCTGGGCAGACCGCATAGGGGCAGGCTGCACGGGGAGGTGGGCACGACCACGGGCAGGAGCAGGGGCAGGAGCAGGGGCAGGGATAGGAGGGGGCATGGGCTGTGCTCCGGGAGGAATGGCGGGGCATGGGGTCCGGCCATGCCATAATGGATGGCATGGACCAAATGTGCCGTGAGCACGTCCATGTTTGTGCGCATCCCTCGGCACTCGTTTAGGAAGGCAGCCCAGCCCTCCTGCCGCCACTGCAGGTCCCCCTGCACCCGCTCGGCGATGGAGGCCTGGATTGCCTCCACGGCGCGCACGTGGCGGCGCAGAAGCTGGTCTCTCTGCCGCCGCCTGTGCCTCCGAGGTTGGCCAGCTGGGGGTGCCGCTGCTGCCGCAGTGTCAGGTCTGGTGCTGGGTCCCGCTGCAGGGAAGAGAAGAAAGGATGGGTCAGTCGGGCAGGCCGTCCACTGTCCCCACATCTCATGCCCTCCACCCCTGAGCCCAGGTGACCCCACAGTTGTGTGGCTTGGGCCCACTCGGTTTCCCTCCTGCCCCCGTGTTGTATGTTGGCAAGGAGGACCGCCCCTGCTGGAGTAGGGTCCCCTCTCCAGTATTGTAAGCACCGGTCTGTATCCTGGCCCGTGGAGGCGGGAGGGTGCTTGTGCTGCATTCACCTGTGGAACTCCCTGCCGGTGGAGACTGTGAAAAGCTTTGGGCTAATCGCTGGTGTTTGACAGGGAGCGAGATGCATCCCACGCAGTGCCTGGGAGCACATCTGGCAGAGGCGGTCTGGGCTCTCAGATCCCCTCGCGTGGGATATCTCCTGGACGGAACCAGAAGCGTGACTGGGTGGGGTGTCCCATCCTTGCAGCAAAACTCAGGGCCCTTGTCCCTCCCACTATCCCTCCCGCAAGGCCGGTAGCCCAGGGACATGTGCGGCCACAGTGGGGACTTCCTCGGGAACCAGCCAAGGCACCGGGAGCAGGCGAGGACTGTGCGCTGTGGTTTTCCCAGGAGCAGCTGGCTGTGCCTCACAGCCAGGCATGGGACAGTGTGCTGTTCTCCGTGCTGCACCCTTGGCGGAGGTGAGGGCTCTGGGCTGAGTCCCTGGGGCCCTGGCCGGTTCAGCCGGCATCCACCCTTCCCCTGGTCCGCCGCATGTGTGAGCAGCACGGTCCCAGGCGTGCCCTGCAGCTGCCTGCGCGGCCACGTGCCGCTCGGTCGCCAGGCTGCACGAGGTTGCACGTGCTGCTTGCTGCCTCATGCGACGCAGCGTGCAGCTCACGTGGCCTGAGTGACATGCTCTCCCCTCCTCCTCTGGGCACCTGGCTCCCCACCCCGCCCTCCGCCCCCGCCCTTTGGGAGTGCAAACTGCAAAGACTCACCAGTGGGTTCCTCCCGGCCTCGGCCTCGGAGGAGCTGCTGGAGGGCCTGCTGGGTGGTGGCCTCCTCTGCGCCAGGCGCTGCTGCTGTCCTCTCCCTCCCCCTGCTCGGTGGGTCGTCTGATGGGGGGGCGCTGGCAGGTGTCCACAGGGACGTCCGGGGCTTGCGGGGCTGGCTGGCCCAGGAAGGCGTTCAGCCGGTCGTAGTAGGGGCAGGCGTCTGGTCCTGCCCCCCTGCCCTCGCTGGCCCGGACGTACCCCAGCCACAGCTCCTTCACTTTCGAGCGGACCTGCTCGGCATTCCGGGTGGGGTGTCCCTGCTGTGCCAGGTTGTCGGCCAGCCGTGTGTAGAGCTCCACATTCCGGCGCCTGGAGTGCAGGTCGTGGAGACCCTCCTCCTCCTGCCACAAGTCCAGGAGGGTCTCCAGCTCCCTGGGGGTCCAGGATGGGGCCCGGCGTTTGCGGCCCCTGGGGGCCTCCTGTGCTGGGGGTGCAGGGGGCTCACCAGCTGGAGCTGCCATGGCGCGGTCCGATGGGTGGCTGGGCAGCACAGCAGCACGTGGCAGAGCTCAGGCTGCAGGGTCTGCGGCGCTCCTGCCACGTCGCCCAGCAGCCTCCCTACCAGGAAGTCCAGGGCTCCTACGGGGTCTCGTGGCGACCAAACCGCTTTCCGTTTCTTCTGCTTTTCCGGAAAAGCTGTCTACACTGGCCCTTTTCGGAAAAGCTTTTCGGAAAAAGGACTTTTCAGCGGGGCGGCATAGCTTTCGGAAGCGGCTGATTTCATACAGTAGATCGTCATTGCTTTTCCGGAAAAGCAAGCGGCCAGTGTAGACAGCTCGCACCTTATTCCGGAAAAGCGGCTGATTTTCCGGAATAAGTGGCCCAGTGTAGACACAGCCATATAGTGCCTGAAACACAACAAAGAGCTGTGGGACTTGTTAAGACAAGAATATGAGAGTGGGAAACACTCATCTCTCTCATTCACATTATAGAGTTTTGTCCATTTCACATAAAAGGTTTCACTGTATAGTTTCCATGGCTATCAGGCAATCTCTTTCAGAGCTGACAAAAATCTGTAGCTTCAGGGAGGTGGTTGCCCATTATGAGGAGTAGAAATTTACTGAGTATGTGTGGATATTGTGGGGGCAGTCTCTCAAGTCAGACAGATGCCAAATAAGTTTTGTCACTTGTGCAAGTATTCCTGAGCTTCTAGACAGATGTTCAAAGATGCATATACGATTCAAATACTGAGGGAAACGGGCATCCAAAACCAGGTTTACGTAGAGAAATGTACATTAGCGTGTCTAACATAAATGTAACATTAGTACTGAAAACCTCTTCGGACCTGTCCACATATGATCATCTAAAAGCATCAATGGAGTTACTGAAGGAAAACAAGACATTACATTTAAGATCATATCCTGAAATCTTCTTTCTGCAACAACTATCTTTGACTTTCAAAGAACTGCAACTCAAAGCCCGATTTTTTGTTGAGCTTACTTGTGGAACAGGACTTTATAACTATATACCTGCTTGCAGGGAAAGGTCTGCGGAGTATGCACACTGCCTATGCTAGCTGCTGTGAGCTAACACTTGAAGTGGATGGGAATATAATCACTGGAGTGAGCTAGAAGAACCAAAAAGCTCTCAAGCCTAAATTCTAACCTTCTAAACAGGGTTAAGACCCAAATTTCATAACTCATAATAAGGTTTGAATATGGATTTTAAAACCCCATTGTACCTCCACCAATCTACCCCATTCTGCTTCCTTTCACAGTTTGCGGGTTTGGGAGTTCAGCATTTCAGTTCATACTTATACCTCTACTGCTAAACATTTTACATTAGTAAATATTGCAGTGAAAGAATTACGCTAATCAGCAGGCAACTTTTCTATATCAAGGGTTTTGTGTTTTGTTCCCTCAGATGGATTCGGGAAGTCATGTTTAACACAGCTTGAGTGCGTGATCACTAAAGTTCCTAGAGATAAATTAACCAAAATGTCAGTACCTCTGTCAATCTCCCTTAGGCTGGACAATCATGTCTCCAGCACAGGCATCTGAGTCTAGTTTCCATATCTCAACAGTGAATACAAATGTTTGCACAAAGCCAGGGACAGGTGAAAAATATGAATTTGCTTTTTCCTAAATCCAAGGGGGAGAAAAGACTGCCACAAATTCAGGCACTGAGGAGTGAAATACATACCTTGTGATATAAATATTTTCCTAAGGAAACTCAATTATTATAATGTAGGGCCAGAAAACCACCACAATTTTATAAAATTACATTTTTTTTTCTCTTCCTGGAATATTCAGACCGCTAATTTAATCAATTTTATTTAGTTTAGATTTATTCCAATTCCAGTATCCTTAGGATTTTTTTTTTACTCTGTGGATTCATCATGGTTATTTGACATTCAAGTGACGTTGCATAGTTCCCATTGTTGAAGTATATCACATGGTATTATTTCTGTTACCTGACTGCATTAACATAGATGCACTTCCTATATGAATTCTTGCACGTGCAAATTTAAAATGGTACAATCACTCTTGTACCTGAATAAAGGTGTTTCCACATACAGAAATGTGGAATGTTTCAAATATTTGTGGAATTTCAACACTAAAGGAGAAAAAGCACAAAAGAACATTAGATTAGAAGTGTGAAGACTTCTATAAAATGAGTGAGAGCAAAATGGGCCTAATATGTTACCAAATCAAAACAGAATCCATTCCCCAGCATCAGCTTTACTCCTCTTATCACTCTCTTGCATAAGTGGAAACTAATATGTGATATACAAGATATCAGAGAATCATGCTCTTTATACTTAAAATAATTCCTACATAGAGAAGTGTACGTGTGGCTACATATTTCAGGCACTGAAAACTGTATCATTAATAATGATAATGGAAATAGGCTGGAAATGCAACTAAAAAAAATTTTTGCTCCAGATTCAGATCTGAATGTAGAGATTGGTTTGGGTCAATACAGATTAAAACCATACTAATATAGCATGATGTAATCCTACTGTACACATATGGAGCAACCATGTAGATTCACTGATTGTCTTGGGAGCTATATGCATTCCACCACAAATACATGATGCAACACAGTTGCACCAATGCTGATGAAGCAGACTTGATGCTAGTTTTGTTTGCGGTTTCAGATTTACACTGTGAATCCTAGACAGTGCATAACTTTAACTACACACATCAATCAATTTACATGCAAAAGTGTTAAGAGGTGGCAGCAAACTGACACAGAAATTCTAATTATATTTATGGATGAAGTTAGCCAATACCTGCATCTTCAGGAAGTTCATTAAAAGTGATAATTAATTTGGGGTGCCAAGGTCTCACATGTGGAGCACAAAAAATTGAGGTACCTAAAACCAAAGGTCACTGAAAATTATAATGCATTGTAGATGCTGATTTCCTAACAGGTCTTAAATTATCTCCCAATTTAAACAGGACAAAGGAGAAGAAGATTGGTTTTGTGGTTAATGTACTGGATTGGGATGCAGGGAATAGGAGTTTAATTCCCATCTGTAGTAAGAAGAGGGCCTGAAACTTAAGTCCATGTTACACAAGCCTGGTGTGAGGCTTGAGGCCTAGGTGAAAGTACTCAAGACTTTGCTAAAATAAAACACAGTTGAACTGTGAGCAAAAGGCAGGCCCAGAATTTGGCAAGAACAAGGCTGACATTGCAGAAACTCACATACCTAAGAGGAACTAGGCACAAGTCATGCAAAAATACATCGAGAAGAATGATATCAGAACACCCCATTACGAAACATCTTGGTACCAAAACACTCCCTACAGATAATAGGAACACACTGTCCCAAGTTCAGCATAGGGTTCATGATGACAGCATGATAGATAGTGCCGTTTTAATCGAACCACTATGTACAAGGTAATGAGTTGTACCCAGCCACATCAGAGGGTGGCAGCCTGATACATCAGGAGTGATGTGCACATTGTATCTGTGTATTAAGATGTATCTCAGAGGGGCTGTCTTTGTCTAGCCAAAGGGGCATCAGAAAATCCCTCCTCTGACTGAGCTGGTCCATTGTCAGGGGACACATATGCAAAGAAGTCTAGTAGAGTCTGCTGGCAATTATTACTGTGCTTCATTTGGCAAAAAACCTAGCCAGATACCTTCATCCCTTACCTAATTCTGCGGTTACTGCATGTCCTCTCAGTGTCTGCTGTGCTGACTATCCCTGCAGAGCTAGGGGAGCACATGGAGAGAGCAAAAGTACGTAGCCAATATGGTTATTAACATTTGACTGAGCAAGATCCCTGTCAGGACACCACATGGGCAACTTCTGACGACACCATCGCTACTATCAATGTCCTGTGACATTGGGCATCTCTCAGTGTCTTGTTGCCTCATGTCCCCTTCTTACAAAATGAGGACTTGTTTTGTCCAGCTGTCAATTCTGATTGTAAGCTCTTTGGGGCAGAGGCACTCTCTGCATTTGTACAGCGTAATGGTGCTGTACTGCTATTGTAATAGAAATAAATTATGATGAGAGTATTTTTGGGGACAGCATTTAATGGGATCAATTAACATCAGGTGCCCTCCCCAAATTACAAAGTACTTTACAGCAAAATGCTACATCCTAACAAAACATTGCAGTTAGAAAACACTTTACAATATACAGTAGCTCTATTGTAAAATAGAGCTATATATCTGTTTTACATCTATACTAACTAATAATGTGATTATCCATATAAATTGAGATGTGAGAGATTGTGAAAGCTAGATATGTATTCATTATTAAAAATCCCCTTCTAAAGATAGAAGTCGGAGAAACTAGCCTAGATTTTAATTATCACTTTTTTGGTCACAAGCCGTAGTCACTATGTAATAAGTATTAAATAGGTACATAGGAATTTAATGGAATGAAGGCCAGTTGAAAAGCAGTATTTGTAGACTATAGGATGGAAACATACACATAATGGGATTAAATCAGATTAAGAAAATGATCAAGTTTGACCTAGTTATTATTATCTGTAGTTAACAGTTCTGAGCGTGGCTGGGTGGAATAGGACACGACAGGGTTGGAAGTGTGTTATATTAATTCAGGCCTAGTGAGTTGTGCAATGAATGCAATTAGACATGCATTAATAGTGGACAACATTCATACAAGAAGAGAGAATATTATAAGTTATTGTGGGAACTCAGCCACAACTCTGGGTAGTTTATGAAGTGTATTATACATCCAGCATTTTATTCATCCATTTATGACTAGAGGGGGGAAGGGGTGATGCGACAGACTTGCTGGACCCCTGCAAAGGCTGGAGCCTCAGGCAAAAGGGGCAGGGTTGGGGGCAGCAAGCCTTCAGTGCTGCCATGGAGCATGTCACACCACACCCTATCCTCTTTCCCCAGGCAGCTCTAAGTACCACCCAGAGTGCACCACGCTGCACTCCAGCAGCCATGTAAAGGGCATGGGGCTCTGACTGCCACTGCCGCTATAGTAATGGTGGTAAGGAAACTTGGGCCCTTTTAAATCCCTGGGCCCCGGGGCAGTTTCATCCTTTTGCTCCCCCTCCCCCTATCAGAGGGCCTCTTTATAATCAAGGTGTTCTAGTTTCCTATTTAAAAATCCCAGTATTTGTTTGCTATTATTATAATAGCCAGATTATTTCTGCTGGTTTCTACGTTCTTTTCTGTTATCCTTCCCAGGCTAATCAGCAGGTTTGTATTCTGCAGACTGTGCCTGTTAGAAACTTTTTCTCTTGAAACACAAACGTCATAATTTTATATTAGTTGAAACTCATAAGCTGCCTTCTGTATCATGCTTAAAGTGCTCAGATACAACTATAATGGTCATGATTTAAAATACACAGAAAGATGAAGTTCAAATTCTGAGCCCTCAATTAAAAACCATTATGGATCAGAACACTCTCTTAAACCTAATGTAGATTCAAATTCCCAAAACCAGATCCCTAGCTGGTAGGCACCAATGACACTGATTTCAATTAAGCTACACTGATGCACATCAGTTGACAGGCCGATCAACTTTCTCTAGATATGCATGCTTAAATCAATGTTATTGCTATGTTTTGAAGACCCTTAGATGGAAAGCACTATAGAAATGAAAAACAAATAGATGAAGACATGCCCTAGAAAGCATAATTTAAATGTACAGTGCTATATCAGGATTTAAAAAATACTGCACATTTTCTATCCTCATTATTATTACATCCACGTTGGTAACTGATTTATCCATCCCTAATTATAATGAGACAATTACAGAGATAATTACTGTGGAATATATTGTAACTTTCATTTTAAATACAACAACCCAATGTTTGTTAAAGGACTTTCACTCTCATAAATGCATCTGCAGAACTTTGCATGGGATCACACTAAATAGAAAACAAACAATTTTTCCTTGTGTAATTGCCAAATAAAGCTCTATGGGGCAGGACCACAATGGTTGGGAGTTATATAAATAGGAACATTAATTCAGGCTGTCTGACCACTCATGAAGGAAGTGACTTGATTTTCAAAGCGCTGAGCACTCAGTAGACCTTATTTGGCCGGGATTAGGCATCTAAACAAAATGCCCAGATATTTAATTTGTGCACTTATTGGAAGTTGCCAGGTGTGAAGCATTACTGGGAATCTGGTCACTCCATTAACGTATCCATATCGGAAACTGAACTGTCTTGGAACTTTGTCCTCTGTTGTGATAGCGGAATATTGTCCTTTGAAATCAAGCCATTTAACTGCTCAAAAAAGAAATTAGGAACCCACCTTTAGACACTCCAATTTCAAAACCTTGGTTCAATATTTCAGTCAACTGCATGCCTCTTGGTTAATTAAAATTGCAGCATTTGTAAACATGTGCCTCATTTTTTAAAAAAAATTCTGATATTGGTTCCATTCAACAACCTATGTTATTAACAATCTATTGTCTCTTAAGGTAGTCAGTCCAGAGGATTTTTATCACAGAAGATGAAAAGCATTCTGCATTCTCTCAGTACACAAGTTTCTTTTAAACCAACATGAATTATTTTGTAACATTTCATAGAACAAAGAATAATTGCAGAGATGTTAAAAGAAAAAGTGGAGCCATGAAGCAAAATACAGTACGTTTACAGAGACTTAGACGATTATCTCCTGAGGGAGAACTACATTGTTGCAGTAGGCACAATGCTAATTGCTTGAAAGTAAAATTCCAACTGTCAACTGCATTCAGCAATGTCACAGGCATCTAATAATTTTAATGAGAGGGCATATATTGGGCTACTTTAGGTTAGACATACAATTAAAACTCTACTGGATCCCACTAATTTGAATGAAATGCTTTATGCATTTCTTAACGTCATTTTCTTCTCTCGCCCCTTCCCCCCACAGTGTGCTGTTTCACATGTACAGCCAAATACTCCTCTATTGCCCTTGCTAATAAATCTTAATTACTTGAGATAGTTTAATTATAATAAACTGCATCATTTTGCAAGGAAGAGGGAGCTGTGGGGGCTTACTGCCATTGAAAGAAAGGTTGATTGACAAAGCATGATTTGCAATAATTAGGAAGCTTAAGAATCACTATTACAAGCAATTAAACAGCAGAATTTATTGGGAAAAAGAGCTGTTCAGGGTTACAGTGAATAATACATCACCCAGGGTATTTCCATGAAGTTGAGAAGCAGCAGGGATAAACAGGCTGGGGTCAGAGGCTAGGATTTTCTTCTATAGGTACAGAACACGTCCATCAGGAAAGCACGTAATCTGAACAATATACATTTTAAATTCAGATATTACTCGACACACCAAATCTAGAAATTGTGATGCACCATTGGAAAGCTGAAGCTGAATTAGAGCACTCATTTATATCCATGGTACCTCAAAAGGTAAGTAATTTTCCAAACAATATAGGATATTCTCCAGAAACTCACATCCTGCATCAGTCCACCCTTGCAAGTAATCTATTTTTCCGCACTTCCACCCTTTCCTTCTCCTCTAACAATGGCTGCAGTAAATGTGAATGTATCTCTTGCTGTCATTTTTTTCTCTTCAACTCTCTGATAGTTCCTGCCCTCCCACCTCCAGTCTTTTTCATCCAGACATCAGACAGAGCCAGACTGAACAACTGAAGTATCTTCATGGATGGGAAAGAGAGCAGTAGCAGTTGAACACTGAATCAGATCAGCCATGTTAAAAGGACAAAGGATGTCAACCCTGACTGAAATCCTCAGAGTAAACTCACCAATTCATTATGCTGAGGCTTAATATCAAGGATAGAGGGACAACAAGCTTTCTGGAGTTTTTGCTTCTCTCTTCTAAATTCTCTCTTCTAAATTCTCTTCTAAATTTGAACTCACCTAGTGTGGTCTGAAACCACCAATAGACTGACAAACATGGAATGGATGAAAAGATGGTGAATCTGCACAGGGATGCAGAAGGGAAGATTGCTACATCTCTCTGTCTTCATTCATTCATTTTTCTGTCCCTATGAACCTCCTTCCATTGATGTTCTGTGAAGTCTAAACCCTTCGAAGGAGAGGGCTGGGCAGAAAAAGGTCAGGATAGGAAAACAGTGGCTTCTGAACTCATACCTGGCTAGACCCACATTAATGTAGGCTGGTTCTCCCATGGGAGGGAGCAGACAATGAAGTAACTGTAATGCACTAAGCTTGGAAAAAGCTTGGAAACCAATGCAGAGGCACACAATAGACCCTTAGTGTGAGGGCAGACTCTCCCTGCTGAGTGCCTTTGCCAGTTCTGCATGGATGAGAGAAGGGGCAGGAAATCTTTTCCTTGAAATAATATGAAGGACATTTCTTGAGTGAAGGTTCCCTACAGTCCCTGCATGGAATTAATATGAAAAGTAAGATGAAAACCACATTGAGAATTCTCTCAGAATAGGTATTTTTCTTTTCCTCATCACAATTGATTCTTTTACTGACCAATGCCTGAATATCATGCCAGCAGAGTGGCATTATTTTCCCTTTAGGCTCATGTTCCTCTTGAGATGCTTAATAGGGGTATTCAGGCTTGCAGTGGAGAACAAGATTACTAAAGGGCAGTAAACTTCTCAGCTTTGAACAGCTTGCCCGTTTGATTTGATGAAACAATTTTTTTGGAGCTCTTCTCTCCTCTCCCCATCTGTCTTGAATGACGAAAGAGTGATTCTGATCCAGATGTCAGAGACACAGCATCATAGGCTGTAGGTCTAACAAAAATGTATTGACTATTTCCAGGTCCCAGGCAAGAGTAAGGCCAAATTAGGTCTGCTTAAATGTTATCAAAAGCTTCAGTAAATTGCTCTCTTATTAAAGAGAAAGAAAGAATATTTCCCCAAACCTGCACATGGTTTGTCTTCTGCCTACCTCTGACAGATCAGGGAAGTAGAATGCAGAAATTTTTTCCCTGCCCTTTTTATAAATCAAAATTATCTGAAGCCCAGTTAATAGTTAATTCACACTATGCCTGCCCGCAGGATTCTTAGAAAGGCAACCCTAGAATCAGTTGCAAGATGTTATTAAAACTCCTTGTAACTGGCAGAAAAAGTCCTTGGGTTGATACCTACTATAAGACCAGTAGCAGGAAACTGCAATGGCAATAAAAATAAGAAGTCCTGTGGCACCTTATAGACTAACAGATTTATTGGAACATAAGCTTTTGTTAGCAAAGACCACTTCATAAGATGCATGTAGTGGACATTCCCGAGGCAGGTATACATATACAGACATAAGAAAAGAGTACCAATCAAGAGTAAGGTTAAAGATAACTAGGGCAATTCAGTCAAAGAGGATGAGACCCACTTCTAGCAGCTGATGTGGAGGTGTGAACACCAAGGGTATGTCTAGACTACATCCCTCTGTCACCAGAGGGGATGTAAATTAGACATACCGAAATTGCTAATGAAGCGGGTATTTAAATATCCTGTGCTTCATTAGAATAAAAATGGCCGCCGCTTTTTGCCCACACTGCACTTTGCCGGCAAAAAGCGGCAGTCTAGATGGGGATTTGTCAACAAGGAAAGCCTTTTCTGACCGATCTTGTAAACCTCATTGCACGAGGCATAAGGGATCGGTTGGAAAAGGCTTTCCTTGTCGACCGATCCCCTTCTAGACTGTTGCTTTTTGCCGGCAAAGTACAGCATGGGCAAAAAGTGGCGGCCATTTTTATTCTAATGAAGCACGGGATATTTAAATCCCCGCTTCATTAGCAATTTCGGTATGTCTAATTTACATCCCTCTGGCGACAGAGGCATGTAGTCTAGACATACCCCCAAGAGAGGAGAAACTGCTTTTGTAGTTCGCTAGCCATTCACAGTCTTTGTTTAATCCTAAACTGATAGTGTCAAATTTGCAAATGAATTGTAGCTCTGCAGTTTCTCTTTGAAGTCTGTTTTTAAGTTTTTTTGTTGCAGGATGGCTACTTTTAAATCTGCTACTGTGTGTCCAGTGAGATCGAAGTATTCTCCTACAGGTTTATATATATTACCATTCCTGATATCTGATTTGTGTCCGTTTATTCTTTTATGTAGGGTCTGTCCAGTATGGCTGATGTATATGGCAGAGGGGCATTGCTGGCACATGATGGCATATATTACATTGGTAGATGTGCTGGTGAATAAGCCCATGATGGTATGGCTAATGTGGTTAGGTCCTGTGATGGTGTCGCTGGTGTAGATATGTGGGCAGAGTTGGCACCGAGATTTGTTGCACGGATTGGTTCCTGAGTTAGAGTTACTGTGATGTGCTGTATATTTGCTGGTGAGAATTTGCTTCAGGTTGGCGGGTTGTCTGTGGGCAAGGACTGGCCGGCCTTCCAAGGTCTATGAGAGTGAGGGATCATTGTCCAGGATGGGTTGTAGATCACTGATGATGCATTGGAGAGATTTTAGCTGGGGACTGTAGGTAGTGGCCAGTGGTGTTCTGTTATTTTCTTTGTTGGGCCTGTCTTATAGCAGGATGCTTCTGGGTACACATCTGGCTCTGTCAATCTGTTTCCTCACTTCCTCAGGCGGGTATTGTAGTTTTAAGAATGCTTGGTGAAGATCTTGTAGGTGTTTGTCTCTGTCTGAGGAGTTGGAACAAATGCAGTTGTACCTTAGTGCTTGGCTGTAGACAATGGATTGTGTGGTGTGTCCGGGATGGAAGCTGGAGGCATGTAGGTAAGCATAGTGGTCAATAGGGCAATATTTTACTCCAGCCACTTAGGACATCATCCTCATTCCATGCCAATTTTGGTCACAAGCAGAGATAATCTGGTTCAGTTATACCTTCAAGTTATAAGTTTAACCCATGGCTTTTACATGGTAAGTGACCTTGCAGCTCACAATAACCAAGCTTAATAAAACCAGTACCTTGAACAAAATAAAAGTACTGGGAAGCACATTGAAGTGAATCATGTTGCACTGGGACATGAGTACTAAATAAACTAATAGGTCTTTTATATCTTTAACCACCATGACATTAAGGTCATGATTGGAGTCAAGCAATTTCTGATACAAACTCATACATATTGCTCAGGGTTAATGTTTGTTCACAAAAATGTGATTCACCAGTATTCTCCTGGTGAATTATATGGACATCAAAATGAGTCTCTTCATCAGTGCTTTTTTATATCAGGTTATATAAAGTATCAACTAAATGCAGCATCATTGGAATTGCACACTTCTGGCATGTGAACCTACATTACTTGCACAATTAAAACTTCTATCAAGTTTGATGCGGATGAATATAGATCAAGAGTGGGCAGGATGTTAAAAGCAGTTCCTGACATCGGTTTTAACAGTCTGTCTTCTTATATTTGGGCATAGTCTGACAGATCAGTGGCTATTACAAGGGATAACAAGTTAAAACCTTCCACGGAAAGAATGGAAAGCATGTAATTGCAAAACTAGAAATCCTCATTTTACATTGTTGCCTGGTGGGGACTCATACCTATGGTTCATGTAATTTTGAATATTTAAGAAAAATATTTATGAAAAAAATCACATTTACATTACAAAATACAGTAGATATCCAAGAATATAACAAGACACTGACATTTTGGCTTGTAACTCAGCTAATCCATCCCTATTTCAATGAGAATTTTAAATGATCAAGGAATTCAAGTTCATGCCGATAACTGGCTATGTTCCGCCAAGTTACTCATATAATTCAACCTCAAGACCAGGTAGGCTGTTTCCAGGATCAAATTCAGATCTCTGTTCCATTGTGCAAAAGATTGGTAGTGTTTAGCTACTAGCTAGTCTTTATCACACTGGGAAAGGATACAATTCTGATTTATTGGGGATAAATGGGTCATTCAAACTAGATAGGAAGGTAGTGGTTGTAGTTTTACTGAGAAAGAATCTAGAATGTGTGCTAAGTATTTCTGGGGCAGGAACCTCAGCAGAAGTGAAACAGAGAAGAACTTTCTTAGTTTCTTTTTAAAAAGCCAAAATAAGAAAAAGTGAGTTTGAATTGGAATCTCTTTTGGGAAAGATGTCTGCTCACATCCTGATTTAATCCGGTGTATCTCCAGTCACTTCAATAATGTTATTCTGGCAGAATCTGGCCCACCATATCTGGATAGTCATGCATTTACATAATTACATATGTACATAAACACCAATTATATATTCAGGTATAATGTTTGCTCACTAATGTCTGGCTACTGATATAAGAGGTCAGTTTTGGACCCTTTACTTCCTTTCCAAAATATTCCAGCTGCTCAAGTCATTTTCACATGTGTACACTTCTCTGTAAAATATCTTCTACTTTACAATAAATGAATGCAAATAATACTAATATTAAGTCTTCTGAAATGTGTAATGAAAATACCAAAATGGCCCACAGGAACATGGTTACAATTGCAGAGTCTGGTCCAATGCCCAGCAAAGTATGCTGAATGAATTCTATTCACTAAAGTGCACTTCAGGTTTGGACCAAATGAAATGGATTACAATAGGCTGAATTTTGAATAATTTATAATCTTTAGGCGATGCATCACAGCTTCATAAAAAAAAGAGAGACAAACCAAGCCTTTACATTTAGATGCAGTAGACATGGAAATAATATACTTCATAGAGCTTCATATAGTTTAAAGTTATAAAATTAGATCCTTTTTAATTTTGTCATATAAACACACACAATCACAGGAAGGTCCAAGCTGTGAAAGTTCAGAATAAGGTGCCAGCTCATCTTTTCAGCTCCATATTCTTGTTTGGTGAAATAACTGAACATTTAAGAACTTTCAAAATAATCAATTATTCAAGAGATAGTTCTTATTTCACTTACAAAGATGTGATCTGAAGAAACTTACATTTCAGATTTTTGATTAGAAGTCCAACAGAGAAAATAGTGTTAGTCAATGCCCAATGTAATTCAACAGGGGTCCCTATAGATCTGCTGCGCTTCATTCTTCCTGTAATGCTTCCATAATCATGTGTACAATGTTCATTCCCTTTGAAATGTCAATTTTTTCTATTTATTTATGCTGCACTCATCACTAGGGTAAGCTGAACAATAATGTGCTTGCTGGGATGTGCTCTTAGTATCTTTAGCAGTCTACTAAGCTCTACAGATGTTATTGTGTTGTTATTTACACAAGTGGAAAAGCGGGACTAAAATGCTACCATTAGGTGCAAGGCAAATTGGGAGTAAAACCACTCCCAATTTGCTCTGCACCTAGTGCACTCATTTACACCAATGCAAAGGAGACTCAAACCTCTATCTCTTGCAAGTTTATCTACACTAAAATCAGCATCTAAACAGACAAGATGAAAACCAAAAAAACTTCAGGTCAGAAACAAATTATTTCATTGTTTCATTCACCGGAGGTAGAGAGACTCAAGCTGGCTACTGTCACCCCAGACATTTTAAAAGTACACTGTTAGATTGGGCACCTCACTGTGCCAAGCCTACAGCAGCTTGACAGTTTTTTAATGAATTTTTAAAATCAAAGTATGGCCTTTTAAACAGAAATGAACAATTTTTGCAAAACTACACTTTTTACACAAAACTTTGCTAACAATTTCTACAATGGTGCTGACACAGGGATACACATTTATAACAAAAGTCAATGAAGTCAGTGCTTCGAATTGTGGAAAATGAAAATAACTTCAGGTTTTTTTTAAACCAATGAACTACTTAGTAGAGCCACAATGAACAACACAACTGTTAGCATGTCCTACTACAAAGCACATACCGACCATGGCCTTCTATTAGATGGCATATTAGACCTATGCAAACAAGTGTGATCATTACTATTATGAAGGCTGCAGCAATGATCTCTTTAAAGTATACATAGTCTTGTGGATGTCTAGAGGCTCCAGAATTTAAAGGCTGACTGCCCTAATACAGCCACTATGATTATTACTTAATAAAGAATATAAGTTACATGCACTATAGCAGCAATACTGAAAGCATACTTCACATCTTTTTATAAATTTAACATTGTTAATAAATTATTCGTTCCAAACATACTACACCCCTGAAATGGCAGGCAAGACTAAGCATTCAAATCATCCTGTGTTATCTGTAGCAGAATGACACACTCCCGAAATCTTATGAAGTGCCATAATTTGCATTAAGGTATAATTGGGACTGCTCCTCAAACAGACCATGTATTCAGGATCAAAGATAAATATTTGCATTTATGAAATTAAATAATAGAGGGAACTTTAAAAATGCCTTTTCCATTTTTTCCACAATAGAAAAGTTAAGTCAGATGTGACAACTAGTGGTCCAAAATTGATATACAAGACTCCATTATGCAGTCTTTATCCTAGCAACTTTCCTAAATAGGATTTTTATTACACCTAGCAGTAAAATGGGAATTTTCTTTTTACAAATTTTTCAAGAAATATGTCCCCTTTGCCACCCAGTTGAAATTTTCATAAAATTCATTTTTTTGCCACACTCCAATACACATCTGTTCTTGCTCAATATATTGTAAAGGGTCATAAAACAAAACACATTTTTCAAGCTGGGTATGTAATTCTCAATTCAAGGAAAGAGAGTCATGCTCGTTCTATGAGAGCTAATGATAGAGTGTAGCCAAGGTGACAAGTGGCGGGAGTGGATGCCCACCCCAAGTACGTACCCTTCCTGCTGCCTTTGCCGCCATTGTTACATTCTATTTTTAGCACTCTTCTTTGATTAGAGATAGCAACAAATATCTCCTTAAGCTGGAAATGACACCCCAGTTTGAAGTGTAGACAGACTGAATAGCTCAGTAGTTTTGAACAAGTCACTTACTCAACCTCTTTTCCATGTTCTCCACCAGTAAAATATGAAAAAAATTAAATTCAATGCCACTGAACAATGCCACTAACAGCACAAGCCCAAAGGATTACATCAGATAATGTTTCTCAATACATTTATTTCTGAGAAATAGAATATTTTCCCCAGTGATTGAGAGTAATATTATGGAATATTTAACTTAAATCTGGATGATCACTGGAGAAGGGGGAACAATGGCACTTTCATTCATCATTTCATCTGAGGGATAGAACAGGTTGCAACCTAAAAAAGAGCTAGTAGACGTTCATTGACATTTAGTCACCTACATGCCAATGACACTTTTGAAAATGACACTTTGGTATTGCGATGACTAGCCCATATTTTTAAGAATATTTAAAGTCCAACTGAAATTCAGTGCCTTTGCCTTAGTTTTCATTTCATTTAGTTTGATGTAAATAATTTTCTTTCTAATAAGACTGCAGTAATGAACAGGATCCTCATGGTAAAATAGCCCCATCTTTTAAAATTGTTTTTGCAATTATGCATGAGTTTCAATCTAGAAAGTGGAGCCCTCTGTCTACATCATTAGAAGTTGGTGAAAGTGGATGAGGAAAACTAAAAGATTTAGTACCATGATTTTACAGCTTACTATATCAAACAAAATGTGTTTGGGCAGTACCAATTCAATCTTTTCCACACTGTTTGGCAAGTGATAACCATAGTGATGTTCTACAAGGACAACACTTCTGGCAAAGAAATTCATTTTAGCCAGTTTTTATGAGGCAATCACTGTAAAATGGGATAATTATTTCTATTTACCTACTAGAAGTTACCTTACTATGAAAGAAACTACAGACGAAACTATGACAATAATATGAATAATTTTGTTTTTCATGGAGACATGTTAATCTTTTGCCCTTTTAATGTATAGTGCTACCCTCATGCTATGCTGATACAAGTGTTACTAATTGAATCAAATATAGGAAATACATAAAGTTTTCTTTGATCTAACAGATAAAATGTTGGGAATGATCAACATGCGTCAGTTTAATCTAGCAATGGCTGATGGCAAAAACATTCAGCATTTTGGCGAAACTTTCATTAGAAGCATCCAAGGAGAAAAGGTATAAACTATTTTTTAAATGAAATCACAGTACTGTCTTCAGTCCTCATCTTGGAGCAAACAAATAAAAAATGTAGTTCGGATTTCGTTTTAAAAAATCTACATTCAGTGTAATTCATGGTCCTATTATTTATGTTATGGATCTTAATACCACAGTGACCCCTGTATGGGGGGGCATGGAGATATGCCATGAGTCCAGAGCCCCATCTGCAGAGATCGTTTCAGGATCAAGGAGATGATCTGTCAATTAAAAAAAACCCACCCTCATTTCTTTCAAAAATAAAAAGCTGTTTAGAAATATCTGAAGGTAGAAACATTGTATACGTTTGTGACATTGTATGAGTCATCTTATGTCAAATTGCTGCTCAGGTATTTTTGTGTTAATTTGTCACTATTATTCCCATGAGGGACATGAAGCATGACAGAGAACAGAATGTGAAATGATGCCACCTGTTAAAGTGAAATTCACTCAAATGGGAATGAATTTTAGAAAGTTCAGATTTAATGAGGGATTATGTTTCAAAAAAGCCTTTAGCTTGTCTGCTTCATTCCATATATGAGTGAGTAGGGTATGAGGAAGGAAAGTCCACAGAGATGGCAAAAATAATGAGTTCTCACCAGAAAAATGTGGTAAGCAAAATACGAAGCTTATGGAAATGGGAAGATGACCTGTTTCAGAAAAACCTCAGTCAGAATTCCTGCTATCATAGTTTCATATACAGCGCACAGAGCACTTAGAATCATAGAATCATAGAATACTAGGACTGGAAGGGACCTCAAGAGGTCATCGAGTCCAGTCCCCTGCCCTCATGGCAGGACCAAATACTGTCTAGACCATCCCTGAGAGACATTTATCTAACCTACTCTTAAATGTCTCCAGAGATGGAGATTCCACAACCTCCCTGGGCAATTTATTCCAGTGTCTGACTACCCTGACAGTTAGGAACTTTTTCCTAATGTCCAACCTAAATCTCCGTGCTGCAGTTTAAGCCCATTGCTTCTTGTTCTATCCTCAGAGGCCAAGATGAACAAGTTTTCTCCTCCTTATGACACCCTTTTAGATATCTAAAACTGCTATCATGTCCCCCTCAATCTTCTCTTTTCTAAACTAAACAAACCCAATTCCTTCAGCCTTCCCTCATAGGTCATGTTCTCTAGACCTTTAATCATTCTCGTTGCTCTTCTCTGGACCCTCTCAATTTCTCCACATCTTTCTTGAAATGCGGTGCCCAGAACTGGACACAATACTCCAACTGAGGCCTAACCAGCGCAGAGTAGAGCGGAAGAATGACTTCTCGTGTCTTGCTCACAACACACCTGTTAATGCATCCCAGAATCATATTTGCTTTCTTTGCAACAGCATCACACTGCTGACTCGTATTCAACTTGTGGTCCACTATAACCCCTAGATCCCTTTCTGCCATACTCCTTCCCAGACAGTCGCTTCCCATTGTGTACGTATGAAACTGATTGTTCCTTCCTAAGTGGAGCACTTTGCATTTGTCTTTATTAAACTTCATCCTATTTACCTCAGACCATTTCTCCAATTTGTCCAGGTCATTTTGAATTATGACCCTATCCTCCAGATTAGTCGCAACCCCTCCCAGCTTGGTATCATCTGCAAACTTAATAAGCGTACTTTCTATACCAATATCTAAATCGTTGATGAAGATATTGAACAGAGCCGTCCCAAAACAGACCCCTCGGAACCCCACTTGTTATGCCTTTCCAGCAGGATTGTGAACCATTAATAACTACTCTCTGAGTACGGTTATCCAGCCAGTTATACACCCACCTTATAGTAGCCCCATCTAAGTTGTATTTACCTAGTTTATTGATAAGAATATCATGCGACCGTATCAAATGCCTTACTAAAGTCTAGGTATACCACATCCACCGCTTCTCCCTTATCCACAAGACTCGTTATCCTATTAAAGAAAGCTATCAGATTGGTGTGACATGATTTGTTCTTTACAAATCCATGCTGGCTGTTCCCTATCACCTTGCCACATTCCAAGTGTTTACAGATGATTTCCTTAATTACTTGCTCCATTATCTTCCCTGGCACAGAAGTTAAACTAACTGGTCTGTAGTTTCCTGGGTTGTTCTTATTTCCTTTTATAAATGGGCACTATATTTGCCCTTTTCCAGTCTTCTGGAATCTCTCCTGTCTCCCATGATTTTCCAAAGATGATAGCTAGAGGCTCAGATACCTCCTCTATCAGCTCCTTGAGTATTCTAGGATGCATTTCATCAGGCCCTGGTGACTTGCAGGCATCTAACTTTTCTAGGTGATTTTTGACTTGTTCTTTTTATTTTACCTTCTAAAACTACCCCCTTCCCACTAGCATTCACTATGTTAGGCATTCCTACAGACTTCGGTGAAGACTGAAACAAAGAAGTCATTGAGCATCTCTGCCATTTCCAAGTTTCCTGTTACTGTTTCTCCCTCCTCACTGACCAGTGGGCCTACCCTCTCCTTGGACTTCCTCTTGCTTCTAATGTATTTATAAAAAGTCTTCTTGTTTCCCTTTATTCCTGTAGCTAGTTTGAGCTCATTCTGTGCCTTTGCCTTTCTAATCTTGCCCCTGCATTCCTGTGCTGTTTGCCTATATTCATCCTTCGTAATTTGTCCTACTTTCCATTTTTTATATGACTCCTTTTTATTTTTAGATCATGCAAGATCTCGTGGTTAAGCCAAGGCGGTCTTTTGCTGTATTTTCTATCTTTCCGACACATCGAATAGCTTGCTTTTGGGCCCTTAACAATGTCCCTTTGAAGAACTGCCAACTCTCCTCAGTTGTTTTTCCCCTCAGTCTCGATTCCCATGGGACCTTACCTATCAGCTCTCTGAGCTTACCAAAATCCGCCTTGCTGAAATCCATTGTCTCTAATTTGCCATTCTCCCTTCTACCCTTCCTTAGAATTGTGAACTCTATGATTTCATGATCACTTTCACCCAAGCTGCCTTCCACTTTCAAATTCTCAGCCAGTTCCTCCCTATTTGTTAGGATCAAATCTAGAACAGCTTCCCCCCGGTAGCTTTTTCAACCTTCTGAAATAAAAGTTGTCTCCAATGCAGTCCAAGAACTTATTGGATAGTCTGTGCCCGCAGTGTTATTTTCCCAACATATATCTGGATAGTTGAAGTCCCCATCACCACCAAATCTTGGGCTTTGGATGATTTTGTTAGTTGTTTGAAAAAGCCTCATCCACTTCTTCCACCTGGGTAGGTGGCCTGTAGTAGACTCCTAGCATGACATCACCTTTGTTTTTAATCCCTTTTAGCCTAATCCAGAGACTCTCAACACTTCCTCCCTATGTCCATCTCCACCTCACTCCAAGTGTGTTCATTTTTAATGTATAAGGCAACACCTCCTCCCTTTTTCCCTGTCTATCCTTCCTGAGCAAGCTGTACCCTTCCATACAAACATTCCAATCATGTGTATTATCCCACCAAGTTTCTGTGATGCCAACAATGTCATAATTGTACTTATTTATTAGCACTTCCAGTTCTTCCTGCTTATTTCCCATACTTCTCACATTTGTATATAGGCATCTAAGATCCTGATTTGACCTTGCCTCCCAGTTTTGCCGTGACCCTCCTTTCTCTCTGCCATTGTAGCCCACACTCGCTCCCATTTCTGACCCACCTCCCAGGTCTCCATGTTCTCCACTTACCTGTGGGCTTTGCTCACCTGTCCCCGTCGAACCTAGTTTAAAGCCCTCCTCACTAGGTTAGCCATTCTGTATGCAAACAGGATCTTCCCCCTCCTCGTAAGGTGGATGCCATCCCTGCTTAGCAGTCCTTTCTGGAATAGCATCCCATGGTCGAGGAAGCCAAAGCCCTCCTGGCGACACCATCCTTGCAGCCAGGCATTCACCTCCAGGATGCACCTGTCTCTGCCCGGGCCCCTGCCTTAAACAGTTCACTATCATAGACTAAGGAAGATTTATAGCATTTTAAAAATCAGCATAGTTATCTATATTTTAGTAGTCATAAGCCACAAATAATGCTGTTTGCGTACTATATTGACAGGTCATGAAGAAAATTTTAATTTAAAGATTATAATTTAAAAGTCTTTTAAGAATGTGAACAGTGTTTAATAAACTAAAATGATATAATAACTTACTGCAAAATAAAACACAGCTGGCCAAAGAGAGCATTTGCTAGGAAACATTATATTTGCAGTAAACATTAAGTCAAGTCATAATAAAAATTATATTTGTCTTCCTACTCAGGAGTATCCTTTCCTGAGACAAAAAGAGGACACATGTTCTATGAAATGGAGAACATTTATGAAAAATTGTGAATACACCATTTGCCACGATGATTTTGAATCTTTTGCCCAATTTCTCTATGAGGGTTTCCATAACTTGGAAAGTTTGACCTAAAAGCAGAAAAAAAGCAGCCATCTTGCATGCAGAATTTTTTTAAGAGCTACGTAAGCCAGCAAAAAGCCAATATACAGCATGTCTACACCAAGAAATTATTGTGAAATAATAACTCCCAAAGTAACTATTTTGAAACAGCATATCCACAATACAAAGCAGCATTGAAATAGCTCAAATTTATTTCAAAATAGCATGTCCACACTGATTGGAGACCCCACCACTCTGGGTAGGGCGCCAGGATGGCAGACACTTCCGGGGTCTAGCAAGCTATGACATGTGCTTACAGGGGCTCCTCTCTACAGCCGTGTCTCTCACTCCACTCCTCCACTGCTTATACCCTCACTATATGAGCTGGTTGCCCTTGAGGTTGCCACAGGATTCACATCATGGAGCCAGAGCTTCTGCAAAGCAGTACTAGGCTCACAGGCCTTGTGCTGTGCTTCATGGTGCTGTTCATCTAAATTTCCCACTTGCTGCTCCAGCAGAACAATGACCAGGCGCAACTGGAGGACCACCCAGGTCCAGGTGCTCCTGCTGCAGCAAATGGCCCTCAATTCCTTGCACACCGTTGAACAATGCTTCTGGTGGAGGGAGACCAACAATGCTTCTGGGACCACATCATCATGCAGTGATGGGATGACAAGCAGTGGCTCCAGAACTTCTGCATGCAGAAGGCCACCCTCCTCGATCTCTGAGAGTGGCTCGCCTCTGCCTTCAGGCAACAGGACTGCGACCCACCATCCCCCTGTGGAAGTGTGTCACCATTGCCCTATGGAAGCCCACCACGCCGGACAGCTACCACTCCATTGGGAACCAGTTTGGAGTGGGGAAATCCACAGTTGGGGTGATACTCTAGCAGGTACTCAAGGCCAACAACAACATCTTGCTGTGGAGGGTCGTCACTCTGGACAACGTCAACCCCATAATGGATAGCTTTGCCGCCATGGGCTTCCTCAACTGTGGGGGGGAGGCATAGTGATACACACATCCCCATCCTGGACCCTGACCACTATGCCTCACGCTATATTAACAGAAAGGGGTACTTCTTGATGATGCTGCAAGCCATGGTGGACCAGAAGGGACGGTTCATGGACATTAACGTTGGCTGGTTGGGGAAGCGTACAATGCCCACAACTCCTGCCTGTTTCAGAAGATGTATGCCAGCACTTTTTTCCCCAATCACACCATCAGGGTAGGGGACATCAACATACCCATCTGCATCTTGGGCAACGCAGCCTACCCCTTGCTCCCCTGGTTAATGAAGACCTACATGGGAAGCCTGGACCCCATCAAGGAGAACTTCAATTCCAGGCTGAGCAGGTGTTGCATGGTTGTCAAGTGTACCTTTGGCTGCCTAAAGGGGAGGTTCAGGAGTCTCCTCACCCACCTGGACCTCAGCAAGTGCAATATCCCCTATGTAGTGGCAGCATGATGTGTTCTCCACAACCTATGTGAGAGCAAGAAGGAGACTTCCTGCCAGGGTGAGGGGCAGAGGCTGATCAGCTGGCCAGGGCTTATGAGCAGCCAGACACCAGTGCCATACAGAGATCACATCAGGAGGCTGTACTCATCCGGGAGACCATGAGGGAGAGGTTTAGCCAAGACCACCTGTGAGACTCTCCCCTTGGGCCTCTCCACAAGGGGTTTCTGCATTGCCCCTGTGTCTTTCCTCCCTCATCCCTCCCTTCCCACCTTACCCCCTTCCCTCCAGAATAAATTTAAAAAGCCTTTTCATTTGGGAAATAAAATTCCCAATTTTTTTTATTTATTTGGGGGATATATAACAGGGGAAGGACTGGAGAAAGAACCTGGAATGAGGGAAGGGGATGATGGGCGGGGGGAGGGGCAGCTCAGGGATAGGGTTGGGATTGGTGCATGCCTCGCGTAGCTCAGGAGGCTTCGGGTGTCTGAGAGGTCTCACTGCCACATGTTCAGGGACCCCAGTGGTCCCTGGGGGTGTTAGGATGGGAAGCCAAGAGTGGCAGGGCAGGGAGTTTGGGGGGCAAGGAGGTGGCTGGTGGACAACTGGTCCCACATGGTGTTCCGCTGCTTTGGTCAGCCTGGCACTCCTCCTAGTCAGTGGTCTGCTCCCAGTGCTCCTCGTCCATCCCCTGGACAAGGGACTGGAGGCAGGCCAGCTGGTCCCACAGCAGGTCTTCCCGGGTTCACTTTCTCCTCTGCATCACCGTACTTGACCAAGAGTGGATGCTGCCCAAGTGCGGGCATGAGCTTGTGCTGTCTGTGGCATTGTTGAGTGTTTCCATGACCTCAGCCTCCTTAGTGGTGGCTTGTTGTGGGAAGGTGTCCCACCATGGAGTCCAGTGTAAGGCAGGCCTCTCCAGGAACTTTATGAGAACGAGCAAGGGGTTCCTGCGTGAGAGCATCGTGGAGCTGAGTGCTCTGGACTGGCCCTCCATGTTCACAGGTGATACCCTCCCCCCCATTCCCTCCCCCCTGCGGCCAGGCCAAGTAGGCAGAGTATACAGAGGGCAGCCCCTCTCCCCACATGTAGATAGGTAAAGTTATAGAACTCACCTGAAGTATCTTCCCTGGGTTTTTCGAGACCTGGCAGACATCCTGGGAAGGTGGGACTGGCTCCAGAGAGAGGAGCAGCTCCTGGCTGGCGGGCATGGTGGCCTGGCTGGTCTGCTTCTCCTCCGCATCATCCTCCTTCACCCTCTTGGAGGCTGATGCCAGGCATGTCCTTGCCGGACTCTATGACAATGGGGCAGGCAGGGAGGTGACTGCCCCCCCCCCTTCCAGGATGGCAGTCAGCTGCTCGTAATAGAGGCAGAGTATCAACTTTCCTCCCTGGCCTTGTAGGCCTGTCGGAGCTCTTATTTTCATGCAGACCTGGTCAAGAGTCCACACGTGTCCTTTTTCAGCCAGGCTGGCAGCCATCTGTCCATACACATCAGCATTCCTCCTCTTGGTGTGGAGATCCATCTCCTCCTTCCCAGACCTCTGTGAGGTCCAGGATCTCCCCACCAGTCCAGGATGGAGCCCTCTTTTGCCCCTGGCCAGGGCCATCCAAGGGTGCTGCAGAAGTGCTGGCAGCCGTGGCAGGGGAGAGGGACCGCTGGGGTCCAACATGGCTCCTGCAATGGGTGCTGTGTGGTACAGGACTGGCAAGGCTCTCCTCATGCCACAAGCTGTTTTCCTTCTGCCTGCTGCTTTAAAGGTTCCACAAATTGTCTTGCAAGGAAGTACCTTATCCTGACGGAGTCTTAGTTTCTCCATTTGTAAATGGTGTTAAGGAGATCAGCAACCAGCAGAATCCAAGAGTAATACCACGTTACAGAAATTAATAGTCCCATGTGGCAATTGTTTTCTCCAAGTGAAAGTCCCCATCGCTTATCAGAGGGGTAGCTGGGTTAGTCTGGATCTGCAAAAGTGACAAGGAGTCCTGTAGCACCTTATAGACTAACAGATGTACAGGAGCATAAGTTTTCATGGGCAAAGACTCACTTCGACAAATGCATCTCTGACCCATCACTTAGAAGCCCATTACCAGTCTTATATACCATTTAAGCCCTTCAAATAGGTTTCAAGAAATAGGTGGGCTTTGCACTGGTGAATTTTACCCTCTGTACAGGAATGTGAATTTCATCCTCTATGCAAAAACAGCAATGGTCTTCTCTCAGTAATCTGAGTTTTCCAGATGCCAGGAGGAACAGGAAAATCCCTTTCAAACCTAGATAAAAAATCATGCTAGACTTTGTGAATTAAATAGTCATGTAACACCACTGAACAGTGGTATCTGCCATGCTGACTATAGATTAGTAATGAGCAAAGTCTTCCCATATGATTTTGCCAGATTTCCAAAGTCGGTCTTAAGTTTTTCAAGTTAGGTTTTTTTTATGTCTTTTCTTTTAAAAACACAGTCTGATTTAATTATAATGTCAAGTAAAACACAGTAGCAGGATTTTCTGTTCCGTTTGCTGCAAGCATTTCTTAGAAAAGCATTTTGCATTTATTTTCTATTAAGACTTTACAGACTTTTCACAGAGATTAGTTCCAGTCTTTGAAAGATTCATGTTAGCCTAACAGAAGCATGTTAGCAGCATTCATGATTAGCATTTTTAATATTACTCTAAAAAAAATGTTAAAGCTGCTGACTGAAATGCCAGAGTTAAGTGTTGTCTCCTATAGTAACAAGCAGCCTCGCTTGTCTTTATACAGCTTTAACAATGGATGACAAGCAAAAACCTATCTTTCCATTTGCAATTTAATGGTTTCAAAGGGACTTTTTTATTTCTAACTAAAATGGTGAGGCTGAAATTCTTAATTGGGGTGACTTTCAATAATGAAGAATATCATCTTGCCACTAATCAGTAATTAGCAGCTTGCCTTTCTACATATTATACAATAACTTCCTGCTATTATTGTAATAGTACATATGGTATCATTAGTCTCACATTTAAATACACCTCTACTAATTGTCTTTTCCCAGTCTCCGATTCTAAACAATTTATGTGGCGGCTTTATCAATTAAAGACAAAGAAAGGATAGCCTCTTTCCTCAAACATGCCAATACAAATCACGGTAACCTCGAAAAATGCAGCAATTTACAAGGTAGAACAGGGAGTTAACACTCTTAGTACCCAAGCAAGGAGTCCACCTAGTACAGCCTTCCATAGTCCTGAACTAGTGTGTAATTCAGTTTGGAGCTTCCCAGCCTGATGGGAAAGCAGGGAATGAAATACACATCTGCAAGTCTGAAACTAGTATGCTAACCACTGGACCCAACTGCCTCTTTGTTCTTTGCTCAAGCTGATAACTCAAGAACAAACTGTTTAAGGTGCTCTCCCATCATGCCTACTAAATTCAGAATTAGTCTCTTTGTTTGTGCAGATTTCAAATACAGGCCATGATCCTGTAAACATTTAATAGGAGAGATATGAAGCTTTCGGGAATATCAATGTGCACAGAGTTGATTCTGGCAAGGAAACATCTGCCTTGAAATTACTTTAAAGCTTCAATTTGTAGTTTTAGTTTACTTGTGGAGGCTTCTCCCCCCATTCCCATGCCTGGGGTTGGGGGTTGTTCTCAGAATTTATGTTCGTAGCAGTAATGTGGCAAATTTAGAATTCCACAAAAACACAAGTTGGAAAATTATTACTTTCATGGTACTGAAATTAAACCCCACAGAGGTTTTCAGTTTATAAAACCCAGATTAACATTCCACCATGTAAAAGTCAGAAACTAATTTGAAACAAAAGCTAATCACTGGAATCTGCCCTGCTTTTAATGTCATGTCATCTCTACACCTTGATATGCCACATACACCACTTAGCTTGTTCATTATGTCATGCAAAGACTACAAACCTACACTCTGATTGAATGATTTATTAACTTAAATAACAAATTTTTCTCTATAGTATTGGCATGCTGAAGACAAAAAGAGATAATTATGGTGCCCAAAGCACTTTTATTTGCATTTATATGCTGTACACAACAAGCAAATTATATAGCCTTTATTCACAGCCTCCTTACTTCAATTCCAGCAACCTGATTTTTTTTGTAGGATGGATACTTTATCATACTTAATTTAATAGTATAAGTGGGAAAATTCCATTACTATGGAGAAACATGTTTCTCCTTTTGTGGGATAGGTCTGCCAAAATGACACAAGTTAATAGACTAGCTGTCATATGAGAACCCTATTCCATTTAATTATCTAAATGCCAGTTCTCATGATTGTGTAGGAATATCATTCCCTATCATCTCATTGATTTTAGGGTAAGACTGACTGCAGAAAGTCGTTTTTTTCACTCTGTTCACTTCCGAGTCAATTAAATCCATCCACCTGATTAGTAATTCTCCCCAATATTCAGGTTGCTAAGCTAATTTCTTGTTCATAATAGCTTTGAAGCATCCATCTTGACAACCCTGAAGGGAATAATGCAATAATATCTTGCAGATTATCTGTATTTGTATAAATTTCAGTATCTTCCTTTCTTGTTCTATGTTTCATCAGACTGCCAAGCACCATCACAAAACTAATGGAATGTAGTTACTGTGCTGAAAATTCTCAACTGATGGTCACATCCCCAACCAACTACAGAGATTCTTGTAATCTCTTCACTGGCACTTGACTCTACTACAAATCTGCGTTAATATGCTGATGGGAAACTGGATAATTTACTGACATTGTGGAGGTGTCATTAAGGGTTAATACAGTGCCAGATTCTCTAAATACTTACTAATCAAAACAAGTAATCCTCACTCACAACAGGAGTCTCATTTTATTCCTTGTATGAGTTTTGATTACTCACAGGAGTAAGTCTGTGATCAGCACTTCATTTTCCTAGTATCTACAGATCTTGAAAAATTGCTATAAAGAGAGTAAAGTAAAAAAAAATGTTAAAGAAAAATTCAAGTTGCATCTTTCAGGTAAAATAGGATAAAGTGTGGGGGGTTTTTTAAAGCCCAATCTTAGGTGTTATGGTACTCTGATCCCTCTCTCCAAGGCATCCACTGTAAAATCGGCATGAGTCAACTGAAATTTCATCAAGTTTGACTATTTGGCAAAATAAAAGGATCTTCCATGTTGCAGAATTTCAAGTACTCAAGTAAACACTGAGCCCTGGCAACTTTGACACTCTACACCCACTGCATTCTGACTTTCATGCAAGTTGACTCACATGAGTGAATCATTTCCTTGGGTCAGAAATTTGTTAGAAGTTCCCTCCCACAAAGCGCTTACAATCACTGTCTTCCTCTCTCCAGTTCTCTTTAGGCAATTCTCCTTCTGATTCCTAAGCTATTGGGTTTCTCTCCTTACACTGGGCTATTTTGCAAGAAAGCAAATGAAGCCCATGGAAAATAAACTTGGTTAGCTATATAATGTTTTGTCTCTGAAAACATCACATCAAAGGAGATGCATTGGACTTCATCAGCTGAAGATCTAGCTCGTACATGCCTTAATAAAAGGCTCTGACATAATTTTGTACTGCTCCTGAATTTCACATTAATACTTATATTGTGTTATATCAGATAATAGCATATTCTATAATACAAACCCAGTTGTATGAAGCTATGTTAAGAATGTTATCTGGGAACAGCAAATTGGTTCTGTTAATCCTATTTACCATACCTGTTATGAATTTCAGACCCTAAGACCTACATTGTAAGAAAGTAGGTCACCTTGCTCTAAATCGATAATATCAATTACCACCCTTTTTAAGAATAATAAAGCTTGCCATGTTGGCTTATTGAAGTGCATCTTTTTTCGGTTTCTATGTGGTCAAATGTATTCATTACTTGCTTTCAGTTTTAAAAGGAAAAGCATCTAAAAAAACCTCATTTTGTGAATATATAGAGATCAACAGGTCTAGGTTGGAACACCAAAGCATAATGTTTTCTGTGGCAAAAGCTGTTTGATAATTAGTTTACAGGTTAACAGATGATATAGGGTTCATATTAAGAACAATCAGAAGATTTGCCATGCTGAGGTTGCACGGATCAAGCAGAGCAGTCCACACAATTGTATTTTCCCTCCTTCTCACAGACCAGTCAATTTTATCCCCTATAATTGGCACTAAATTGGAACTGAAAAAAATGTCAAGGTGATAGGGGTATTAACATGTCTCAGGCCCAGATTTATAAAGGTATTTAACTCATAGCTCTGAATGGGAGTTAGGTTCCTAAATACCTTTAAAAATCTAGCCCTGGGAGCATAAGTCACATTGCACGTCAATGGAATGTAAGCTAATAAGCACCTACGGCACTTTTGAAAATGAGACGTAGGCATTGTAATACTGAGAGGAGTTACTCTTCAATAGCTTAAAAATCTTGACCTCAGCTTGGACTTGGTATGAAGTGAGATCAGTTTAAAGTACTTGTCCTGATTTACAATCTCTCAAGGTCACTATCCAAGTTCTCAAGTTCACCATGCATTCTTTTCTGCTTCTCACAGCTGGCCTATTTCCCACCCAAAAAACCAAAACCAAAACAAAACCAAAAAACAAAACCCAAAATCCCCAGATTCCTACCTACATGCTCTTTCCAAATATTCTTCTTTTACTCAGATCAGTGTTGGGCAATAACTGGCTCAGGGCTGACAAGGTTCTCCAGCATTAGTCTACCGCTTTATTTGCCTACGCCTCCTGTTGGCCACAGATTGCCGTTCTCAGCCAATGGGAGCTGTGGAAAGCAGCGTGGACTGGGATACTACTTCCTATAGCTCCCATTGGCAGGAATGGCAATCTGTGGACAGCAAGAGCTGCAAGTGCCTGTATCTGTGGAGGCACAGGTAAATAAACCGGTGGCAGCCTGCCAGAGGCTAACCTTGGCAAATCACCTTTGCCTTATTGCTCACCCTGACCTAGATTGTCATGATGCCAATAAACATATGTAGATGCTGCCTGCATTATTTTATTTATGGTTTATAAATTATAAAATTAACATTAATTATAATTTTTATTTTAAATAAAAATACCCTGACAAAAATATTAAAAATACGTTATATAAGAATGGAAATAATTGAAAACAATTACCAAAAAAACCCAAAAAACACACACATTCTCAACAGAGCCCAGAAAACCAAAGCCATTTTGCCAAAGTTAGAATACTCATCCCCTCCACACTGTCTCCAGGCCCAAAATGCCCATTCAAGATGACCTTTGCTATAGGTGGTAGAGGACACCAGACTTGGACTGCTTCACAGGAATGGATGGCAGTCAATTTCAAAGTAGAGGGACTCTCACAAATGGCATGTTTCTCACAGCTTCCTGCAGATAAACAGAGGGAGCATCAATGAAAACAAATTAATCTTACAATTCTCCCCTTTTCTTGGCATTTTCCAGGGGTAATGTTGCAATTGTTATGTCCCATGACCTTGCAGCAGGAAAGCCCTACACCTTTCTGTTGTACTTGTCACCAGGATCAAAGAGATTTTTATTTAGAAAAAAAGGGGGGGAGAGGGAGAGAGAGAGAGAGAGAGAGAGACTCCACACTGACCAAAGTTCTTCACATGTTATTGGTTTTAAAGGCAGTGGTGTTTTTTGTCTTTCTATGCACTGTGAGCTTTATGATGTTAGAAGGCTGGCCAGATCTGTATGGTATTAGTATGCTAGCTGAAAGTTCTGCTTCCAGACTATGAAATTCAGTTCAGTATGGTGCTCATTAATGGAGGCAACTGGAAAACTGACACAAGTGATTTAGCAGAAGCGCTTATAAGTACCTGAACCTGTCCGAAAGCAGGTCTTGCATTACACATTAAATCTTTCAACTAACCCAAAATGGAATCTACGTAATGAGGGAAGAATAAAAAAATCTTTTCCCTTCACTTTTGTTGGCTAGGTACTATTCACATCCATGAGCTATAGGGATAGTGTGGTTCAAGAAAGTGAGATGAAGACTGTGCTGCTGATATGGTTAGAGTAGAATGGCCATAGCATTCACCTTGCACTCTCAGCAAGCTACAAACCTAGGAGCCCTATTCAGAACCTACAGAGGGGAAGGACCTCCATGCCGACTTAAGTCTGCATGTCAATGGCAAATCTCGCCCATGCATTATTCATTGTGAGGTTCGATTTATTTGTGTGGGGATTTGTTTTAAAGTTTGCATCCCTGTGCTAGCAGTGAGTCTCTAATCTTGAGCTGAGGAACGTTTTGCATAGCTTGGAGTGGGTAGAAGCTATAAGCAGTCTTCGCCACCCTATCCTGGGCCAATCTATACTACATTCTCACTAAAATTCTCTCTCTCCAATTTACAATATCCCTAACCCCACAGACTGTGTTACCTGCCAATGGTCTAATGGATTGACTACTTCAGCTGGTGATCATTGTAATAGAATATTGCCATAACCATATCCCCAGTGGATGTATGAGCTAATGCATAGGTTTAATGGTGGATCCACATCACCCAACAATCATACAGTTACCAGTTCTAAGGCAGTTAAATTATATACGGAATAAAATTCTCATTCCACTGAAGTCAGTGAGAGTTCTGCCATTAACTTCAGAGGGGTCAGGATTTCATGCATAAACTCACTTGTAATACATGCAACCATACCAACATGAACACTTATTTAGTAAATGCTAATACACTTCATGAGATGATTACTATGTACTTTGTTCCCTGCTGTTAGCAGTTAAAGTAAGAAAGCATATTTTCATTTCTTTCAGTTACTTGTATTATCCAAATTAATATATCTGGTGGATTTGTGTGTGCAAGTGATCGAGGAACATATTGGCCTATTTCTGCCACAGAACTTTTATTGTTGTTTCACTGGAGCCCAAAGATGGAAAAATCACTTGGAGTCAAATTTGTGTCAGCTGGGCAAAGCCTAAATAAATAATACAAAATCACTGTATCTTGAAATATGCAACAATCGATCCATTGTCTACAGCCAAGCCCCAAGATACAACCAGATCTGTTCCTTCCCCACAGGCAGAGACAGACACCTACAAGATCTTTATAAAATATTCTTAAAATTTAAATATCCAGCTGGGGAAGTAAGGAAACAGATTGATGAAGGCAGATGAGCACCCAGAAGTGGCCCACTTCAAGACAGGCCCAACAAGGATCTATGGTGTTCTGTTTTATAAATAACAGAACACCATAGATCATCATCTGTGTTCCCCAGCTTAAACCCCTCCATCATATCATTGACACTCTACCACCCATCCTGGAAAACAATCCCTCACTCTCACAGGCCAAAGGAAACAGGCCAGTCTTCACCTACATATAGACCCTCAACCCGAAGCAAATACTTACCAACAGCCATACACCACACCATAGATATACTTACACAGGAATTTACTCATGCAACATACTCTATTTCCATCTCTGTCCGCATATCTATACAAGTGACACCATCACAGAACTTAACAACATAAGCCACTACATCAGTGGCCCATACACCTGCACATCCACTAATGTGACATATGCCATCAAGTACCAGCAATGCCCCTCTGCCGTGTATAGTGGCCAAACTGGACAGTCTCTGCATCAAAGGATAAATGGACACACATCAGACATCAGGAATGGTAACACACATTAACCTGTAGAGCAGGGGTGGGAAACCAACCCTCATTGAGGTGGCCCCCGAATAAGAAGGAGAAAAACATTCTCCACATTCCCTCACACACCAAAGCCTTGGAGGACCCAGGCTAGTAGATTTCGTGTGCTCCAGCCCACATAGAGATGGGGGGGGGGAGGGGGCTGGAGCACCAGCGCGCGCTCCCCAATGCTTGGGGGGGGAGGGCGGGGGGGAAGCCATGAGCCTCAGGGGCCAGATGCATTTCAATAAGCCAACAAGTTGGGGGCTGCATCCAGCCCTCCAGACATTAGGTTTCCCACCCCTGAAGTAGAGGAACATTTTACCTTCCATGGACATTCAATAATGAATTTAAAAGTAGCCATTCTTCTACAAAATAATTTTGTCACCCATTTACAGAGGGGGCTGGAATTCATCTGAACTGAAATTCATTTACAAAGTTCAACACTATCATCTTAGGCTTAATAAAAGATCTTAACTACTTAACATACTACAAAGACAATTTCCCCACCTTTGATATTCAAATGTCCACATCACATGCTACAAATAAGACACGTTCAGCCTGACTTAATTAGCTTCATTAACACTGGTCTTAAAACTCACAGGTAATTTCTTTTGCTATCAAATATACCCTGGATTCTGCAATTTCCACTCCAACTCATCTGATGAAGTGGGTTTTACCCATGAAACCTCAGAAATTTGTTAGCAGTCCTATGGCACTTTAGAGACTTATTGCTTTTATAAATACAAAAGTTTTTGGCATCAGTGCCATTTCTGCATTGAAAATCTTTCAGTTTCAGGTGTAAACAGCAAGGGTAGAGGCTGTGGGAGGGAGGGGAATTCACATATGAAAAATATGATCCATGCTAGTGTAAGCAGGGGCTGAACTGCTGCTTGCTATCAGCCAGCTAAAAGGAGAGAGCTGCCCTGGGGTGGGTGTGCCCCCTACAAATGTTTAGCTGTGCAAGATAATTAACTGTTAACTGTTGATATGTAAATACAGCTCATGCCGGGATGGGGAGGGTATACGAGGTGTGGCTATGTAAATCCAATTCAGCCAGGGCTGATGGAGGATCAATGTTGGAATGGAATGTGGTGTATTTTAAATAATTTGGGGCTGCTGTGGGGGGTCACAAATCATGATACCCCTAAATGTGGGAACTGTAAAACATGCCACCAGTGCTTGCAGGAGAGACACCACCATCATTGTAAGAAGTCTCCGAGGAACAAGCTTCCCCCCTTCCAGAGTTGAGTGAACTGAGCTGGGGGGAAGGGTTAAAGGGCTTGAGTCAGCCTGCTTCACACCTGCCACATGTGAGCTGTAAGACTGGCCCAACCTGCCTCTTTCCCCCTTTGTTTTAAGGACAGACCTAAAGCAGACTCCATGAGGAGTCTTTTTGCTAGTCCCGTGGAAGCTGGAATCCTTTGCCAGTCCAGGTGGTGGCTAAAGAGTTGAAATCACTAAGAGCTGAAATCACTGGTTTGGCTGGGAGCCAGACCCATTGCAGCCAGCGTGGAGCGGCGGCAGGCGAGGAGCGGCAAACAGCGGTGTGGCGCGGAGTGGTGGCAGGCGAGGAGCGGCGACCAGTGGCGTGGCGTGGAGTGGCGGCAGGCAAGGAGCGGCGGCAGGCAACCAGCGGTGTGGCGCGGCTGGTAGGAGTGGCAGCAGGCGACCAGCGGAGTGTCCGGTGGCGTGGGACGAGACAGCTGGTGGAGCGTGGCGGAGTGACTCGTAAGGTGCCCCCTATCTATTCCCCCTGCCCCCATTTCTACCCAGGTTGGGAGGTGAAACCCTGCGGATGAACTTTTGGACTCTGGGTGGCACCGACCAGGGACAGAGACTTTGGGACTTTGGGTGATTCTTGGCTGGGGGCGGGGGGCTTAGCTCATGTTTGGGTTATGAACTCTGTTTGTGGTATTTTCCCAAGTTAATGCCGTATGACTTCTCTCTCTATTTCATTAAATGTTTCTTTCCTACACACAGACTCTGTGCTTGCGAGTGGGGAAGCATTGCCTCTCAGAGGCACCCAGGGGTGTGTGAATTTCCCAGGTTACTGGGTGGGGGCTCGAGCCGGTTCTGTGTGAGATGGACCCCAAGATATTGAACCCCGGCCCTGGTTGCTGCCAGGCCTACCCAGCAGAAGGGTTACACTAACCTTGTAATTATCCCAAACAGACACTCAACCACAGATCCAAATTGTCTTCCAAGACAAAAGGATCTTTGTGTACATACTTGATAGTTATAGATGGACTTAGTGGATCAGATTCTCACTATGACATTACAGGGGGGTGTAGTGCTAGATAAGATATTGCCAGTCCTGCTACTCCCGTGGCCCCGTTAAAATGAAGGGGAGGACTGTCTTGGAAATATAAGAGAATACCCGTTCTCCATGGTGTCTTGCAACCCCCAAACCTACAGGGGTTGTTGGTGTCTACTCCAGTTCTCAGAGCCACATGGATCCCTGTATTTGAGAAAGGGTTCTGAAGAGAGCAATCTATATAGCGAGCTATGTAGGGAGCTCTTCTATGAGTCATGTTGCTATGAGAGCAACAGAGTAGATGTGAGAACATGGAGATTCAGGAGCTCCAGAGGTTTTGTCAGCTGACTTCCTTGGAGTCTTGCTAGAGCTAGCCTTGTCAACTACATTCTGTCTTAAGGAAGAATGCCAAAGAAACACCCATGTAGAGGTAACAACTGGCACTAAAATAAAAATAATGATAAAAATCCAACTTCAATTTTCTTAAGTCTGCAAAATGTGGATCAAATTGAGCAATATCACACATCACTCAGTTGTTACTGCCCTGTTGCTTTTACCTGAGCTGATACAGAGAAAATCTGAATTATATTTCAGCTCAAAATAATAGTTTAGTTTCTGAATACATGATTATTTAGCAATATGTTAAAAACCTGCAAAATCTGTAGCTGTTGTGACAGTAACTTTTCATCCAGCAAATAGCTTTACTTGCTACACTAACAAACATTTCTTTTTTAGTTAACTAATAGGCTCGCTTCCCCCCAAGTTATCAATTGTATTGGATAAAGAAATTCTCTGTTCCATGTTCTTATTCCTCACCATCACTTGTGTACAAAGGATTATGTATTATTTACAGAGCAGAGGGGTTTTATATTTTTGTTTTGGCTCTTTGGATAGGAGCCAACCTTTTACTGCAAAAGCTCAGTTAATGGAGGGCCACATCTTGCTATATTATGTGATTAGTAGGACAAATCCCTGCAAGAAAACTTCCATGAATTACTGCAAGAAGGATTTGAGATATGAGAGCACTATTCTCTTAGCATGCAGATGATAATGTCAAATTCATTGTACAGGTTGGACCTGCTTTGTCCAGCACCCTCCGGACCTGATTGGTCCCAAACAAGGGGATTTTCTGAATGAGAGGAGGTCCCTCCTGTGCTGCTCCCAGCTAGGACTCCAGCAAAGCCCCACTGCTGCCTGCCCAACCATGGTTCCCCAGGCTGGAGCTCTGGGGCTGCCAGGGCTCCATGACTTCTAGAGCTGCCAGGGCTCTGTGGCTTCCACAGCTTCTGGGGCTGCCAGGGCTGCACAGCTCCTGGGCCTGAGGCTCTGCGGTTGCTGCCAGCCCCCCACTACCGCCCAGCAGCAGGGGAGCAGGGGCCAGAAGTCTCTGCTGTGCCCCCATCTCCCAACATGGGGCTCCTGGCTGAGTCCCTCCCCCCGTCGCACCTGCCCTGCAGCCCAACTTCCTTATACCTGGACTCTGTGGTCCAGGAACATCTGTGGGCCTGCCGGACTACAGATGTTGCCTAACCAGAGAGTCCTCGTTATGGGAGGTACAACCTTGTATTTATGATTTAAATCAAATCTACCAAAGGTGGAAGACAAGCTAGTTCATGTAATCATCACTGCCACAGGAATGCCAATTTATTTTTAACAATTACCTGGAAACTCACTATTTAGTCTGGATGACTTGTTATAGAAGCGCAGACACAAAATATTACTTTCTACTATTTCTTGATAGAGAACTCTCCGTTCTCATAGTCAATGTATAGTAATCAAATTCAAATTTTTAGTGTGAAAAGTGACACTCTCACGACATGCTATATTATATAAAATTATGTATTATTAACCTGCCACAACTTGTCATGCTATGCTTAGTAAATGTCATCTAACATAGTAATGGGAATCTAAATCCTGATTCCATTTACTAGCAAGAGAATGTTGTCTCTTTCCTGAAGTCAAATGCAGTGTGCTCTTTTTTAGTAAGCTAAAATGTACCTGTCAGTAACAAAGATTCTAGTTTATATGATTTGTCTGAGAAGACACTATATGTGTTAAATAGTCAAGAAGTCTCAGAGGAGTAGCCATGTTAGTCTGTAACTTTAAAAACAAGTAATCCTGTGGCACCTTAGAGACTAACAAAAATATACAGAATCATGAGCTTTCATAGGTAAAATCCACTTCATCAGATGAGTTGGAGTGGAAATAACAGAAACCAAATCATAAACAAACAGCAAAAGTACTATTTGTGAATTGTAGGACCCGTGTTAATGATACTAATTAATTGTGCTAGATGTGTTCTAATCATAACTTTTGGTGTGAAAATGTGGATGTTAAAGGCAGGGGAAATTGGCTTTGCAATGCACCAACAAATTAATGTCATTATTCAAGCTCAGGGTAACAGTGTCAAACTTGTAGATGAATTCATTCTGCAGTCTGTCTCTGTAATTGGATAGTGAAATTCCTTTGTAGAAGAATGGCTACTTTTAAATCCATGATCAGACAGATTAAAATGTTCCCGTACAGGTTTATGTGTGTTCCCATTTCTGATACCTGTTAGTCAAGAACAACACAAGAATATTGGGGTAAAAATTGTTTAAGATCATTTGTAAATTCACTTAGTTGTGTGGATACAATTGTGGGCTTGTTTTTTCATTGCTTATTCTACACATATATGCACTGTCAAATAGTTTATGTTCTGACACAGAGGTAGCAATATTTCAGAGATAGATGAAGAAATTAAGAGTCAAAATCAGGACCCTTGAATAAGAAGTCTTCAGTTAGGATTGCAAGTAAAACAGCCAATGTTTATTGGCTTCATTTAAAAATGAAAAAAAACGGAACTGTTTTTAGTGAAAATGATAAAGAAAAGCAAAGAGAAAAGTCTACTTGAGGCAGTAGGACATACCAGATATTTCAGCCTGAACAACTAAAAATTTGAAAATGTAAATAATTGAAAACAGATGATTACAATGGGAAGTGGTATGCCATTTTATTACTATACCAGATCCCCTTATTACACATGAACATTTAAACCCACCAAGAGTAATAGAAGAGTCAGTGGAGTAGAACTTAGAGAAGCAACTAGTCATATATTTTCTGGAAAAAAGTAAATTTTATGACCAAGATATAATAAGGGAAGAAATTTTAAAGTACACATTCCCTTATAGCAGATTTTCAAAAGTCTTTAGCAATTGTGTAGTTTTGCTCCTACTGATATCACAGGGAGTTTGACCACTGATTTCAAGGGCAGCAGGATTAGGCCAGTACTGCACAATTTTGAAAATCCCTGTCTATTTTCCTGAAGTAACGCTTACAAGAACAAAAGCTAATATTTTTCTGCCAGTTTAAAAAAAAAATTAAAATGTTACCAATTAGAGATGAAAGCAGTGAGACATTACTTACAATTCATTTGCACTTACATTTTGAATAGTGTTGCTATGATTTTAAGCACAGGAAAAATAAAACGTAATTCAACACAAAGGTCAAGGGTAAGTGGTAACAATGACATTATGAATCAATAGGACCTTGAATCATTTTTTAGTGTGCACAATAGATGCACACTGAACGCGTCAATGTTTTGAGAGATAAGACCTTAAAATAACAAAAGGGAAAGGCAAAAGTAAATTGTCTGTTCTCAATCTTTTCCTTGCATTAATTTAAACTCCCAAATCTCAGAACTTTAGCATGCTCTGTTTACATCAGTGATGTATGTGCATACAGAAAAAATGAATCAAGGACTTCACAGAGAAAAAAAAACAACTTAAAACCCATTTGTATTCTACTGAGTTTTTTATTTTATTTTATTTTATTCTCATGTTTATTACAGCACAATCTTAGGATCTATTAAGAGTACAGGCCCAGAATGCTAGGTGCTGTAGAAACACAGAATAGCTGTCAGTTACCATCCTTCCCTGAGGCATTTATAATCTGAATAAACAAAGCAGACAAAAGGTGGTGGTGGGGGGGAAACTGATAACATGCAAGGAGAGCAAACATTGTGATTACATTAAATGTTATGTTAGTTGCATAATATTTTGGGGGTGTGGGGCTAGTTAGGAAGGGAAAAGAATAATGGAAAGAAAAGTGAAGGGAGAGGGGACATTGAAGGGAAGAGCAGATGAGAAGAGAATCAAGATGGGGGAGGTGGAGTGAAGCAGAGCTAGAAAGACTATAAGGGTATGTCTACACTTGTAGCCTATTTCGGAATAGGGCTGCAAATGTAGGCATTCGGAATTGCAAATCAAGCCCAGGATTTAAATATCCCGCTTGATTTGCATCTTCCGGCGCCATTTTGAAATTTACAAGCCGGAATAACTGCCGCGTCTACGCGGCAGTGAAACAGGCGTTGAAATAAAGCCCTATTTCCGAACTACCTGTTATTCCTCCTGCAATGAGGTTTAACAGGGTAGTTGAAATAGGGCTTTATTTCGAACGCCCATTTCACTGCCGCGTGTAGACGCGGCAGTTATTCCGGGCTTGTAAATTTGAAAAATGGCGTCCGGCCGGGAAGATACAAATCAAGCGCGGGATATTTAAATCCCGGGCTTGATTTGCAATTCCGAATGCCTACATTTGCAGCCCTATTCCGAAATAGGCTACAAGTGTAGACATACCCTAATGGAATGAGATGGAGAGGGATGGGCATTCTATGACGCAGATATTCCTGCATTGGCCAGAGAAGCTAGACAACACTCTGAGCCTTCCAGGATTGTTTCCATGGGTGGAAAAAATCAACTGTATGAGTAGGTTCATTCTTTGATACATTCCTGTTTAGAGAGAAAATGCTCAAAGTCCCCAGTTGCCCAGGCACAACAGAAACCAAACAACAGCAAACCGTTCTGTGCACCCAGAGCTCAGTAAATTCATGCACTTTACAAATTAAACCCCTCTTGTGCCCTCTGCTGGAATTGTGGGACCCTGCGCAAACCTAGCATAAAACCCTGTCATGCAGCGTTTCTTTAAGTGTGTTCTGCGGCACACCAGTGTGCTGCGAGGCAGACAGAGGTGTGCCGCAGAAAGAACAGAAAAAAAATCTGCTCCCCCACCCTCTGCAGAGCCCGTAGACAGCTCCTGCTGCAGCTGCCCCCCCTACCCTCCAGCCCGCAGGATGGTCCCTGTCCCACAGGGCCTCCGGTGCTGCGCAGCCTCCTCCTCCTTCACATGTGCAGGCGGCAGCTTTTACAGTGGCCACTGCTGCTGGGAGGGGGAGGGGTGGCCGGAGCTGAGAAGCCGCTCCTGGATCTCGGCGTTTTAAAACTGCCGCCTGCGGGGACCCGGCTCAGGCTCTGCTGCCCCCCCACCACCACCTGCGGCACACTCGGGCTCTGCTGCCACCCCTTGGGGCTCTGCTGCCCCCCATGTGCTGCTGCTCTCTCTCCCCTGTGCCCCTCCCCAGCCTGCTGGGGAAGTGGCAGAGTTTAATGTGGAGGGGATGGTTGGGGTTTCTACTCTTCCCTGCCCCCCCTCCCCACGCCCTTCCAGTGGGAAGCTTGGCCTGGTGCTGCAGCTGCACTGGGTTCCCCGTTGCATGGGCGGGGGACGGATGAGGGACTGAGTTCTCCACCCCCCTACCCCTGGGGAACAAGAGCATGGTCCCTGGAGGCTTTCCCTGCTGCAGCAATGTGCCAAGCCAGGTAAGCATCCCCCCTCATGCCCAGACCCCGCACCCAAACCCCCCTCACTCCCCTCCCCGTGCCAAGACCCCGCATTCCCAGCTTGCTCTGACACCCTGCCCCAAGTTCCCTCCTGCACCCTCCATCCTGGTCAGACTCCCTGCCCCGAGACCCTCCTCTACCCTCCCTCCTGGCCAGACACCCTGCCCCGAGACCCTCCTCTACCCTTCCTCCTGGCCAGACTCCCTGCCCCGAGACCCTCCTTTACTCTCCCTCCTGGCCAGACACATGACCTTATTTAGCATTTGTTTATTATTATCCTTACTTTTTTGTGGTCTATGTTTTCAGCTCCATGTACCAGACTGTTATTAGGGCAGTCTTCCTGGGAGGGGGGGTCATGGTGCATTTCGACCCCCAGGTCTCCCAGGTCTGGTGTTCCCCATAAAACAAGATATTGTTTGGTGTTCCTCAGTCTTAAAAAGTTTAAGAAACACTGCTGTAGTGGGACTGGGATTCTGCAGTTTCTGCAAGAGTCATTGCCATAAGAGTAGGATTTTAAAAGTCCTGTGCTGGGCTTTACCATGAAGATAAGCCTTGAAGCTAGTCAGAGCCCCATTACTCTAATAATGAGGGCTGATGTAATTGTACATATTTAATAAATATTGTCATTTGGGATCTCACTATTCCCACGTAGTTTCTCTGTATTATTTCTGTATCATAGAATGAAAGACAATCACCTCGCTAAAGAGCCAAAGGTAAACATCAGCACTCAGACCAAGCAACCAGGATAGAATTCTGTGCATGTGGAACAGCTGAGTAAATTCTCAACAGTGCTTACTCTACCTCCTCTGGTCTCTGTTCCCTTTTCTCTCTGTTTGGACACAGAGATGTGTAGCCTTGAAATAAATGTTAGGCGATGTGTCCATGTTCTAGAAGTGGTAGCCAGATCTGTAAGATAGTGGACACAAAAACAAGTCACAAACAACAAGTGACCTATTTTTGGTCATCTGACATGACTCTGCTCTTAATGGAAGCTGGTAACACTCAGTCCCTTTCTAACATCAGTCCCCAAGACACCAGGGAAGTAGACATGCTTCCAGAAAGATGTGGAGAAATTGGAGAAGGTCCCGAGAAGAGCAACAAGAACGATTAAAGGTCTAGAGAACATGACCTATGAAGGAAGACTGAAAGAATTGGTCTTGTTTAGTTTGGAAAGGATAAGACAGAGGGGACATGATAGCAGTTTTCAGGTATCTAAAAATGTGTCACAAGGAGAAGGGAGAAAAATTGTTCTCCTTGGCCTCTGAGGGAAGGACAAGAAGCAATGGGCTTAAACTGCAGAAAGGGAGGTTTAGATTGGACATTAGGAAAAACTTCCTAACTGTCAGGGTGGTTAAACACTGAAATAAGTTGTGTAGGGAGGTTGTGGAATCTCCATCTGTGGAGATATTTAAGAGCAGGTTGGATAGACATTTATCAGGGATGGTCTAGATGGTACTGGGTCCTGCCGTGAGGGCAGAGGACTGGACTCGATGACCTCTCAAGGTCCCTTCCAGTCCCTTCTATGATTCTATGCTCTTTTCCTGTACACATTTATAATTTTAGCTTTTTCGTTGTACAGTGGAAATTTTGTTATCGAGCACTCATGGGGAATGGGGGATTGCCAGTTAACTAAATGTGCCAGATAACAAAGCTTATTGCTCTACCCCACCCCCTACCAGCAGATCCAGCTCCCAGCAGCTCGAGGCAGGCTGAAGGGGAACGAAGTGCCTGCTGATGATGTCAGCTGGCAGTGCCAACTCTAAGAAGCTCTGCAACAGCTGGCTGGACAGGCGGGAGTGAGAAACACCTGCTTGAGGACATGGTGGTATTGTGGTTCGGGGTAATGCCAGCTAACAACATTTTCTGGTTAACAGAGTGTCAAATAAAGCTTTCACTGACAGACATTAGTGTTAACATGGCAATGAAAGTTGTACTCCCCACCATGTGACAGTTTCTCCTATTTGTTCAAAGCTTGCAAATTATAAAGAGTGGGGTATTCTTTTCTTCTCTAAAAGTACAAGTGGAAAAGATTGATGGACACTTGCCTATTCCTGTTGCCATCTTTTTTTCCTTCTACTGCTCACTGAGCAGTTGCTAACATAGTGGCAGGCAGTCCTGTCGTTTATTTTTGTATGTAAGAATTATGCCGCAAGGACTGTGCTTCGTTTAGAGTAATTTTGTACATTTTCATTTTAAGTAGCACTTCTTGACAAGAGGGAGGAAAAAAATTCTCTTTCACTTTCTGCTTTGGGAAAGGGGTCTGATGGTAGGAGCTGAGCTGAAAAATTGTTATGTCTCTCAATACCTATAGGAACTTTCGCATGTATGATCACTTTGATGGATTAAAAAACCCCACAGGTACAAGAAGAAGAAAGAGTTCATGAGTCCAATGAAGAACTCCAATAACATCCACTGAAAAATGCTTCATGTAGGCAGAGAAGGGACAGAAACCTTTCTAACACTAATGCTACTTTTAAAAAGGCACTAGGAGTAGACCAAAAAAAAAAAAAAAAACCCCAGGTAAACTTGTCAGGTTAAGAACATAGAACATAAGAATGGCCATGCTGGGTCAAACCAAAGGTCCATCTAGCCCAGTGTCCTGTCTGCCGACAGTGGCCAATTACAAATGCCCCAGAAGGAGGGATCATGACAGGTAATCCTCACGTGATTCCTCCCTTGTCACCCACCTCCAGAGAAGCAGAGGCTAGGGACACCATTCCTACCCATCCTGGCTAATAGCCATTGATGAACCTGACCTCCGTGAATCTATCTAGCTCTTTTTTGAACCCTGTTAAAGTTCTAGCTTTCATCACATCCTCTGGCAAGGAGTTCCACAGGTTGACTGTGAGCTGAGTGAAGAAAAACTTCCTTTTGTTTGTTTTAAACCTGCTGCCCATTAATTTCATTTGGTGACCCCCTAGTTCTTATATTGTGGGAATAAGTAAATAACTTTTTCTTATTCATTTTTCCATACCAGTCATGATTTTATAGACCTCTATTATATCCCCCCTTAGTCTCCTCATGTCACTGCCCACAGAAATGGACAAAATTCAATTATTTCAGTACAAGCAAATTATCTGATCAACTTCCTATTTCCTGCTGACCCTCAGAAAATTTTGATGAAATTGTTTGACTTTTTGTGGAAATCCAAAAAAGATTTCAAGATCTTGTTTTCCTTTTTTGAACAAAAGGTAAACTAAAAGCAGACACTTATCAGGAAATGTATTTAATCAAAAAGCCATTTCTCCCCAGTGAAAAACAGTTTCAGTGGAAATTTTTCTGACAGCATTATTAGCAAGTTTAACAACGTGAACTGACGGACTCTTCTTCCCATCATCTACCACACAGAGTGAATGAGGATAAAAAGTCTGGAATCTGACATTTTTCTGGATTTGCTGAGTCTACCTTGTGAATGTTTCCACTCAGCAGGATCAGAGCTTGTTCTATAGCTGATGAACTGATGCATTTTAACTTAGGAGTTATTAAAAGTCTAGTCAATTATGTACAATTGCCAGCAAAAATGGAGCAGCCTTTATAAGCAGTGGTGCAGGATTCTGAACATTGTTTGGATCAGAGAGGCAGGAGATTAGAATGTCAAAAAACTTAGTTTTTATATCCAGTATCCAGAGGATTTTATAGCTGCCTTCATTCAGCTCTTTGCCTCGTATGTTTCTTCAATATAAAATGAAGTCAAAGGAATAAAAGGGGAAAGTCAACAGCCCTGCTTGAGAGATGGTGTTAAAATTCCTTTCATTTGAATGAGAGTCACAATCACAAATATGTATTTTGATGACTGGAGAAAACATAGCTGATACTGAAACATTTTAGCCTTCCTTATGATGTCCTATAACTTTTCTAGAGGACAGTCTTTTGTGGTCCTCTAGAAACAGCTGTTCAGATTCCCGTTACATTCATTCATGAGATTTCATTTGAACAGAACATCTGATCAAGAGACAAACTATCTTCTGGTTTTGCCATTTAAGTCTTGAATGGCAACTTGGTTAAAGTTCAAGAAGTATAGAAATGTCCCCATTTGTTTTAAATGGGAGCTGTGAGGATAACAGTTAGCTCAAGTATATTGTAAATTCTGTAGCAGCTCCAGCTGCTTTAAAATACTCCAGTGCTAGGTAATTACAGTAGATGGATGTTCAGTAACATCTGAAGGTGAAATATGGGACACTTGGTACTAATCTTACTGTATATATGCATTATTGAACTCTTACTGTATATTCGAAATACACTAAGACATTAAATATATCAAGTAATATAAAAATGTAAAACATTTAAGATTATATATACATACTTGTCACCTGTGGATTTGCAATGTTTTGACATTTCATATGGTCTTAAACTTTATGGGTATGTCTACACTGCCACCCTACTTCGAACTAGGGTGGCTAATGTAGTCATTCAAACTTGCAACTGAAGCCCGGGATTAAAATATCCCGGGCTTTATTTGCATGTTCCCGGGCACCGCCATTTTTAAATCCCCCGTAGTTCGAACTACCTGCCCGCGGCTACACGTGGCAGTTTAACTCCATGAGGAGTAACAGTTAATCCGAACTAAGTCCTTAGTAGTTCAAACTACGGGGGATTTAAAAATGGCGGTGCTCGGGAACATGCAAATAAAGCCCGGGATATTTTAATCCCGGGCTTCATTTGCAAGTTCGAATGACTACATTAGCCACTCTAGTTCGAACTAGGGTGGCAGTGTAGACATACCCTATAAGATTTACTCATATGCTATTAATAGAGGGGAAAAGCCAGTTGAGTTGATCAAAAAGAGGGGGAAATTATTTTTTCACCCCACCCCGATTTTCATCACAATATAAAAAGTTTGAAATTTGATTAGTTCCCCACACATCAAGTCAACTCTTAAGTTGGTCAAATAGCAAACTTGCAAATTGACAAGATTTATTAAAGTTTTGTGATTTGAAAACTGTTCATGATCTCCAGTAATATCTCACTGGAAGGATTTAATCCCTTTTGTAAGCTCTATTGAGTTCTCTTCTTCCAAAAATCAAGAAGTTTAGTTCAGCACACCCAAATAAGAGTTGCATACCTACTATTTAATTAGGCCAGGGACAATGAAATAGTGTCTGGTTATGAGTCATTACCACTGTGAAATATTGCCCTTGATAATGAATATGAACATTAGTATTAAATTCTTTATGGCTGTCATTCACAAGTAATAACCCTAACCATATTATTTCTTATATTAAAAAGAAAGATTACCACAGTATGGCAATAATATGTATAAGGCAGGAAGGTAAAATTATAAAGATGTTAATGGTGAAAAGTAAGGTGTCAAGTTTACTTCACACAATAAAGTTAACAGATCTGTAGGGTTTTTTTCCTCAATTTGAGCTTATTAAAAATGTGTTTCATCTGAAAATTTTCATTGCATTTTAAATGAAAGTTTTCTGAATTAAAATTATCCCCTTCTCCATTTTTTTTAGAATATAAAAGGAAAAATAAGAAAACAATTCACAGGAGGATGCAGCACTAACTATGCAGGGGGCGGGAATAAGTAAATAAACATAGAAGGAAAAGATGGAATAACTTAGGCCTTGTCTAAACTCAATGGAAGATCACCCTTACCACAATCGATGTTCCAGAGTTTGATTTAGTGAGTCAAGTTAAGACTCGTTTAATCAAACTCAGAGCTCCCCCCTCCCAGCATCTCATTCTCCTTTCTTGCGAGGAGTAAGGGAAACCAATGGGAGCACTTGGCCTCCTGCTGTGGGAACACCTCCAACCTCGGATATGTATTTTACGTAGCTGGAGTTTTGTCCCGTAAGCCGAGCTGGCGGGTCTAGTGTAGACTTGGCCTTGGAGTAGGCAATAGAGCTAGGCTCAGTATAGAATGAATGAAAAACTAGCTGAAACTAAACTTGGATGTGGAAGAGGTCTGATTAAGGAGGAGAAAAAGAAAAGTGATAGCAGTGTTTCTCTGTACAGTAGTTATTGACAAAAGCCACAGAACGTTTGTTGGAATAAAGGTTAAGGACATAGAATAAAAGTAGGTTTTATTTTAAAGCATATAAAAATTCCATTGTGATACTACATTTGGCAATGAATAATGTAATGGAAAATAAGGCTAGGGTTATTAACAATAACATTGAAACATCCTACAGTATGTGATGACTGACATGTAAAGTACTTTGTTAAGTTTTCCTGCCAGTCAAAGATGGATGTTATGGATTTCTCAGCATATTTTAAAAGGGTCAATAATTGTTAAATGCCAAGTACAAAATATGAAAAATGAGATTTGAAACAGTGTGGTAAATTAAAAAGGCTTTATAACCTATAGAAAGAGATATAGGCATGAGGATGGGAGGATTTATGGCTCTATGGATAAAAAGCTAATATTGTGTCTGAGAAAGGTTTTATAGCACATGCAGAACTATTATTATAGTAGAGAGTGTGGAGTCAGTTTGAATTAAAATATTAGGTAAATGATTGGTGAGACACTAGGCTACAGGTATAGCTGGAAATAGAAGATAGATTGGAAAATGCTTACACAGATAAAGGAGGATTGCAGAGATGTCACAGAGCTGATAAGGGGAATTTCAATTATCTAGGCACTGAATAGTTAAAGAGATTGCAAAACTACTAAGAAAGGAAAGCAATTTTGGGAGCACATGATTGCTCTTTCCTTATGCTGCTTATGAAGTAAAATTCTACTCTACCCAACTTGAACCATGATAAAACATAACATGGGGCAGTTATACGGTGAAAATAACTTTGCACCTTGCCCATCCACCCAGTGTGAATACAGAGGTTTCTAGAAGTGATAATCCTTGCCATTCAGAGACTGGAAGGACTTGTCCATCTCTACCTAACGTGTCTCACCTCCTCTCTAAATAAGATACAGAAACTGGTGTACTTCCCTGAATAACAATATTATCTAAATTCTAGCTCCTAGATTCAGAATTCTTCCTCACTAGGCTGTGGTACATTAGTAGTGACCCAAAATAAGGATAATGTAATTGGTAACTGATGGCGAACATGTTTGTTTATACAGAGATTACATTAAAAAAACCCAAACCACCTTTTAGAATCCACACCTATAGAGAGCTTAAGGCAATTAATGTAGTATACCCAATTCACTATAGAAGAAGCTGGTGTAGCTTCCATGATGTTGGGGACTAATTCAGGAGCAATGCTGCAAGTTTTACATCAGCTCTAAACAAGATATAAAATAGGCACAATGGCAAAGTACAAAGTATCATTTAAAAAAAAGTCAGCATTTTCCCAAGAGGCAGCAGTGGTATTTGCAGTATCTCAGTGTTCCCTTACACTTAAAATAGGCAATAATTTTGGCAACCACCACAGACACTATGGTATCTACTGTGATTTTGGTTAATCTGTTGCATCCTATGTTTAATTTATCCTCTCATGTTGGTTGATGTTAGTGCTGCCTCTCCTTTCCCAGCTGCTTCTCGTATAGGATATAGGCATACCCACTCGATGACCTATACAAGCTACATTACTTTCAGAGGGGTAGCCATGTTAGTCTAACTGAAAAAAAATAAAAAAACCACAAATAGTCCTGAAGCACCTTGGAGACTAACAAAAAATGAAGATGGGATCATGAGTTTTCATGGGCACAACCCACTTCTTCAGATGAAAGGAGTTAAGGGATCCAGGGTACAAATAAATATCAGAGAAAGAGAGGGGATGGGGAGGGAAAGAGAAGGGAAAAAATAGGAAAAAATCTTGTCAATTAGAGTGTCCACGCTAAATGAGGCTAATAGAGTGGGCTCTGAGTGCCTGGTGCTTAGCTTTTTATGTCATTTGTGTGTGGAATGAAGCGGCCCATCCAGTTCAGGTCTTTGTTCAGACCTCGATTCCAGGTATCATTTAAAATATAAAAGGCCCAAGGCTACAGCTGCTGCCATTGCCACAGTAGTGATAGCAGTAGATGGGAGCTCCAGGCCCTTTTGTCACCAGGCCTCAGGACCCTTTCTTCCACCCCTTTATCAGCAGGCCTTCTGTTTATACACGACTGAATGTAGCCTCACCTTTTGGTTTGCTTGCTTACTTACGATCAGCAATGCCCTATCTCTGGAGGGCCACATGTTTTAATGAAATCTGCAGTGTTGTACCAATGATTTTTAATAGAAAAATAGAAGCTGTTCCAATAGTACAGTTGTGAAAACTTATCATATTCTAATATCACATTTGACATTGGAAAACAGATATGGCAGTGAAAAATGATGAGCTACAGTGTAAAGGCATCATACACTCTAATTTTACTACAGCCAACTAGAGGCAAAATCTAACCAAGCAACAAACAATTAACAACAGTTTATTGATTTCCTTAATTATGCATAGAAAAGCAAAATAAGTATTCTTCTGATGGTCATCTTTGACTAGCTATTACATAGACAGATGAGAAGACTAAAGCCCATGAATAATTATTCAGTTGTTAGTTCATAATATTATGAATGGCTACACACTGATAATACATGATGAGGATAGAATAAAAATTAAGCCTACTGAATAACCTAGATCACTGGAAGGTTCTCAGATTCCTAATTCTGTTAATTACAGACAATCTTTACTCTCCATGATGGACCTTGCCGGTTACTCACACCTTGTTCACCCTGAGATTAAAGATCTACAATGATTTCTACATGGATCCACACATTTATATCACTCAGAGAAGGAAACCCTTGCAGAATGTGGCACTGCAACTCCACACTGGGACTGTTCCAGTTCAAGCTGATAGCTCCAACTTCTAAAACTAAAAAATGGCATGAGGCAATTTCTCTGTGTGCCATACTGCTAAAGATGGGAATCAATGGAAGTCTTGACAATGTCCTTTTTCTAAATGAAAGATGGTTTGGTTATGGAAGGGTGTTCTCTCTGTAGGACCTTGAGTTTTAGAATTCACTCCCCTCCCGACCCCATGGGACCTGGATCTATTAACCTTCAGAGAATGATGCAAAGGCTTGCGTTCTCTCACATATTTGGGCAGGAGGGTGGAGGCTAAGGAATAGAAACCCTTGGGACCTGACTGGTGCCAAATAAGAGAATTTGCCGAACCATGGAAGTTCAATATTGTCTAGCAGCATTACCCACACTTCCACTGCTTACTGGGCTCTTAGAAGACATTTAGGGATAAACTATAGCTAAATAACAGCACCAAACACTGAGAGCTAGGACTGGTGGCTCTAAACAAACTTTATGGGACCAGGGGAAACTTGGCCACACCCATGATAAGTGGACATCTGGATAACCATAGAGGTTCAGCCTGTACATGAGTTTATTTCATACCCTGAAAAGCACTCTGTTGCATGAGAGATTGTGATGTCAGATTAGATTTGACAGTTCTCTGAGTTTTTAATAACTAACCTAATTAATACTCTGACCCCGAGCTCCCCACTCAAATCTACAGTTTCATTCTTTGGATTGCCAACTACCCTGCATGTTTCATGCAAGTGGTATGAGAAGAATTGGGAAGGCTCCCCATCTTTGCCCGCCCCTAAAATTGAACAAGCAATGAGTTCAGGCCCTCCAAAATGAGACTGCCTTGAAAACTGAAGATTTTTAAAAATATAATAAAGTTGTAGTTCTTGTTTACTTTCTGCCTTTCAACCCTTTAGGATCCATTCAAGTCAGGTTTTCAATCTTTTCTCCCTCTTTATGTGAGCTAGAAAATTTACTTTTTTATGGAATAAAAGATGAGATTCTCACCAATTCACTTGACTCCAGGAGCCAGGGCTTGTAAAAAGACACCAAAAATTGCAAGACTCAAAGAAAAATCATGGCATTTGGCAACAATGTTTAGAGAACGATATAGATTTGTTTCAGAGGGGTAGCCGACTTAGTCTGTAACAGGAAAAACTTAAAAAACAATGAAAAGTCTAGTAGCACCTTAAAGACTAACAAAATATGTAGATGGTATCATGAGCTTCCATGGGCACAACCCACTTCTTCAGATGACTGGAGTATTAGCAGTCCAGATCCAAGAATAAATAAGAGAAAGTGGGGCAGGGGGAGAGGATAGGAAAAAAAGAGACTGTGAGTAGATTGTTTACATAGATTGCAGTGGGTTTTTCACTCTCAGGCTATGTCTACACTGCACCTCTCTTGCGCAGAAGCCTATGCAAATGAAGCGCAGATTAGCATATTACCAGGCTTCATCTGCATAATTAATTAGGGGCCGTTTTTGCACAAGAGGCTTTTGCACAAAAAGGAGCTATGTAGACAGCTCTTTTGTGTGCAAAACTCCTCTCTTGCACAAGAGCTGTTCTTCCTGAAAAAATGAGGAAGGACGGCTCTTGTGCAAGACAGGGGTTTTGCGAAAAAAGGAGCTGTCTGCACAGCTTCTTTTTGTGCAAAAGCCTCTTGAGCAAAAACAGCCCCTAATAAATTATGCAAATGAAGCATGGCAATATGCTAATCCCCATTTCATTTGCATCGGCATTTGCGCAAGAGAAGTGCAGTGTAGACGTATTCTCAGTCTACTCACTGTCTCTTTTTTTCCCTTTCTCTCCACCCCCCTTTTCCCTTATTAGTTCTTATACTTCTAATACTCCAGTCATCTGAAGAAGTGGGTTGTGCCAATGAAAGCTCATGTAGATTTGTGACACTCTCTGGATCAGTGAATATAATTTCCCCTGAAAGGCTGTGTGAATGGAGTCCCACTGGCTCTACTCCCAGAAAATACAGAGCTGTCAATATAATCTGTTTTATTTTATATATATATATATATATATATATATATATATATGGCTTTTTTGAATAATTAAAGTTTGTAGTTCATAAAGTTTTTGTTTCCGTGGCTGATTCAAAGTTGAATAGATGCACCATTCACAGAAACAACAATTTCAAAACAATCGGAAAGGGGGCTAAGAACAACTAAATAGTATTTTGGAGTTTATTTTTATGCTATGCATGAGTAATGTAGCGAGTATTCGTATTTTATTTAAAAAATTGAGTTATTCAGCTTTTGTATTATAATTAATAAATGAAATATTCCATTGCCCATAAAGTGTGCTCTGCATGGTTGGGGATTTTTAGGTAGGAACTAAGAGGAAAAACTTGCTGTGCCTTTATCAGTCTCAGGTAAACTAAATAAAAATATATTTGAAAGAAATTAAGGAAATGTGTCACTTCTGTTTATACAGGACTTGAATTTCATGAATGAAAAATATCTATTGTAGCATGTACAAAGAAATGAACCTTACATAAATGCCCTACATGATTCAAGCAGTCACTTTCTGATCTTCATATTCCAACAGAATTATTAATATTTGTTATGAAATATTCATAGAAAAATGTCCATTGTGATTTCTGCTAATGTGTAATTTAACTTGTTTTATGCATTTCTTGCTATCATATTAATTTAGGTCAGGCAAACGCTAATAATATCATTATATATAATGTTTTTATGACAATCCGAGGTGATTTGACCTTCTAAACAGGTATTAGTTAGAGCAGATATAGGTGTTCTGGGCCTGATCCAAATCCATTGAGGTCAATGGGATTCTTTCCATTTGCTTTGGGAGACCTTTGGATCAGGCCTTAGGAGCCAAATGGTTCTGTTACACTAATGTAAACGTAGACCTCAGAGGTATTGCTCTATACTTACATCAGCTTAAGAATGTAGCATATGACAGGTTATATTAGATACTATATCTGCACAGGACCAAATCCTACTATCCTAGCTAAAGCAAGGCTAACAACCAGTGCTTTAAAATAAAAAAAAAAAAAAAAAGGTGCCGGTACTCCAGGGTAAAGTTGTTGAGATCTGACTAGAGGTGCCGGTACTGCGTCTGGAGGTGCCAGTACTGAGTACCATCAGAACAAAAGCACTGCTAACAACAATGGGTATGTTCTGTAAGCATAATTCAGTCAAACCTTAAAGGCCTTTCTGGCTTCCTGGAGCGGACCGTAACTAGATCTTAGAATAATTAATAGAAGAGAAAAAAAGGGCAACCTATTTAAAGGCTCTTAGTGGAAACTTGTAGTACAACTCCAAGCTTCAAAAGCCATACTCTTTATGCCAAGAAATTTCACATGGACTTCAATTGGGTTTCCCAGGCAATTAAGGAATTTTTTTTAACCTATGTGATTCCATTGCCTTTGTGTGGCATTTTGTGGACATCCAAGAACATGATGTGGTCCTAATAGTTGTTAAAGGCAACAAATACCAGATTGTAACAACTATAGCAACAAGTAGTGACATTTTCTCTTTAATGAATTATATTTTGCATAGGAAAGGTCTCTGCAGAACAGTTTAAACTTCACCTTTCACATTGTACATGGAATCTAGTGACCAAAATGGAACAACTCTCATGTTGTACAAAAGTAATACCAACCTAGAGTTATCTTGTGAGGCTCCTCTCCCTCCTGCTTATTCATGTTGTGACAGAGTCAGATCAGAAGGCTGCAACAGAATGGGAGAAAGGCAGCCCTACAAGGGAGGGGAAAAATCAATGTCTTTGTTAATGAGGAGTGGGCCAATTAGAGCAGCTGACAAAGAGCTCTCAGGCAGATTAGAGACCAGACTACCATGAACCAATTAACACCAGCAGACTCCACTTTTGACCTGCTGGAGACCTTTTAAAAGCTTCTCCTGTGAGGGGGTGGGGGTGTGTGTGTGGGGGCGGGGAGATAGGATACGTCTACACAGCAGTGTTATTTCGGAATAACTGATGTTATTCTGAAATAACATAGTCCGTGTCTACACTACAAGCAGTTATTTTGACAATGTCAAAATAATGTTGAGCTGGAGGACTTCTTAGTCTTACTCCTAAAACTCCCATTATGAGGAGTAAGGGAAGTCAGAGGTAGAGTGCTCTCTCTTGGACTTCCTGCAGTGTAGACAGCGTCTGAAGCCGAAATAAGCTATTTCGACTTAAGCTATGCAACTGACATAGCTCAAGTTGCGTAGCTTATTTCAGCTTTTGCCCTGCTGTGTAGATGTGCCCACAGAGGAGAGAGAGACAGCATGTAAGAGAAGCAGACACACTCATGCTTGCAAGAGGAGAGACTGGGCTCTCTCCCCACTCCCCAGGGACAGACCACCAGGCTAACCCGCTTCTGAGGGGATGGCTGACTGCCCCTACATGACAGACAAGGAGGAAGCTTTACCTGAGGCCCTTTTTGCCAAGGGGAGAAGAGCAGAGTTTGTGATAAGGGGCCCCTTGCCCTTGACAATGTTCTTTCCCTATGTCCTTTGATGTGATCACCCTCTTTCTAGCCCAGGAGGTGCTGTCCAGAGCTCCTCAATGTTAATTCAATGTGGCATTTGACAGATAGCACTATTTAGAGGGAGTGCTGGACAACAACACAGTCACTCCATCACATGGTTCTGACAGAACAAAGGACATACACTGGGACTGGACTCTGGATCACACTTAGCTTCATGTTGCACAGAAGATTGCAGTGCAGGCTTTGCTTTCCCTAGTGACTGGACCATGCATGTCCTTCAATTCTGACAAGGAGAAAGACTCCCCCTTAGCAGGAAATGGTAACTCAAGTCTCCTGGACATTCATACCAGGCTTCTCTGCTTAGATTTGCAAAGGAGGGTAGAGAAAAAGAGCAGAGTGTAACAGGGAATGGCAGTTATGTATATTTTTAAACGTATGGCATGTATGCCACAATATCACACACTGGACTGCGCTTCCCCTCCAATAAACAAAATACCTTTGTTCAGGTAAAACCCTAAAGAATTTGATAGGATTGAGATCAGTAATTTTCTGTGGAAAATACTTAAAAAATCCACATATTTTAATACAAAACAGCTGTTCAATCATTTTACCACCGTGCAAAAATCTATCCTAGGGATATTAAATTGTAGAGGATAGTGTCAATCTAGCAGACAGTTCTATGTCTCTTTTGCCATCAAGTTTAAAGAGATGGGGCATACATAATTCTCTCAACATGAAATCTGCTCTATATCAAAGTATGTTTTAAAATACAAATTAACTAGATTTACCTGGCCTTGCTTGGGTCTTTAACTTAATTTTTGAGGGGTTCAATATCAGTATGCAGGCTGGCCCAGAGACAGAAGACAACCCCAACCCCCTGTCACCACAGCATTTTAGAGTCAGGTGAGAAGCACCTCTGCATGGCTGCTGCAGCTCCAGCAGGTCAGCTACAGGATTGGTGCATGTCTCCTGGCTGGGGCAGGTCCAAGTTCATCTGCAACTTGTGCTCCCCAGCCAGAGTGAAGAACGCAGCAAACTGAGCCGTTTCCTTTCACTCCCTGATTAAGGAGAACAGCCAACAATGTTCCCGTACAAATCAGAGGGGAGGGAAACTTCAGCTCTTCTGCCCTCCCTGAACAGCATCTTCAGTGGGGAGGGGAGAGGGCGGAGGCTCAGGGCAAGGGCAGTCCCAGAGAAAGGAGGATGGGGCCAGTCTCTTTGACCTGCCTGATGATTCCATCTCTTTTCAGAATGGTTTTATGAGAAGTAATCCCATTCCAGGCACATCCCATTTTCCTGGCACAACCAAGCCTCTACCTTGCTTTAAGTTATAATAAGAGGGAGCTGTATTCAGAATTTGGTGGTCCTAGCTCTCATTGTTTGGGAGGAGTTCTTGAACAGACCAACAGACTCTCTTAAATATATAGTAAGTAAGTCTCAGCATTCAAAACAAGCAAGGATATTTTGTTCCATTAATCTTTACCTTTTTCCATAATGGGTTGACTTGCATCCCAAAATGGCACTCAATACAACCTACCAAGTGATTAACACTGGTGCTCTTGAAATGAAGCTCAGCTAAGTTCCCACGATTCTGCACTATGCATTTTTCCCATTCTTGCTCTACTCTTTCAGTCTATCAGGTTTATCTTTTTACATATTTGATGCATATTTATAATTAAAAAGAACATTTGCTTCATAGTGAATCCCAAAAGGCTTAGTATACTATATGCATACATGGATGTAATGGCTAAAAACCGTTACATGTTTATTTCATTTTGTGATCGCTAGTATCATATGATAAAACAGAATGCAGAATAATGTACTCAATGTCAAGTAATGGAACAAGAAGCACAAAAAAATGAAATAATTTTTACATCAGTTTGTCATTGCCATTTTAAATAATACATCACCAACAAGAATTTTTCCAGGTAATTGAAAGAAAGAAATACACCTAGGAAGCAGGTGTTTTTCCCATTACTACCAAATAATTCAGGATGATACATAATGCTTTCACACCATATATATAAATCTCAGTCAGAAATGTTCCTGAATGACATAGGTTCTCCTGAACATATATTTCTTGCCACCACATAGTGCCATCGCTCTTCAGGCTGAGTTGAAAGCAAAAACGTGAAATTCATAATTAAACTGTGCCCCATATTTATAAAAAGCAAACATACAGGGCTTATTTTCTGATTGCCATTTCTCTGACTTGATAATGGAAAGTGTGGTGCAGTTTGTTTCTCTTCAGAAAGTACCATGCAAACATTTTCTTTGATTTTCTTCCTCATGGAGTTATAGATGACTGTTCTGTTTATAAAATCTGCTTATAGAACATCCCTGCAATCCAAAACCCTAAGTTGCACCTGGTTTTGCATGGAAAGCAGATACAAGTAGGTGAAACCATGAATTTCAGATGATTAATGCAAAAGCCACACAGAATGGAATCTGAGCCTTCGTTTACTCATTAGATACACAAACCTCAGCAGAATGTGTTCAACTCTGAGCCAAGAGTTTGTAGTGAAACTCAATGCCAGTTAGATTTTACATGGTTTGGGACTTTATTGTCAACTCTTCTCCTGACTTTAAATTCAAGTAACCAACAGAGAACCAACACTCATCAAAAGGCTCACTGGACTGCCCTCCTCTAACAAATATATGCATAAACCTACATAGTAGTTTCCTTAACAGATCTTAGAGACAATTACTGCATGCACGCAGACAGACACAGACAATTTATGTGAACATTTGATCTAATTTCTAAAATAAATACACCTCAGCCACTTTATTTTGCATAAGTATCATGTAATCAAGCCTCACTAGAGCGCTAATACTTGGAAAACCTAAATTATGAGCTCTCACACGGGAATGTGTCAATAAAGTACATTTCATTTCCTTTCTGCATGTCCTCAAACTTAAATAATCTGTCTCTGTTACATTTATCAGAACTAGATAAAAATTATAAGACATATGAAACTACTCATAGGTAGACCACACAGCAAGATGTAAATAATTAAAATTAATGAAAAAGTTGAAAACATTTCAAAAAATTGCTACATTTGAGAAAGTTTTTTTCTGAGCTCATTGTGACTATGTACAGAAAAAGAAGCTTAATTTGAATGAATTATTCTCATCCCCAGCAAACAAATTTGTAGTTAGTGAGTAGCAATCCTCCTGTACTTTTCCAGCAGCAAAATACCAGAGAGACAGGCATATGAAAGTTTAAGGCAGATGAACTAGACACCACTGGGTCCAATATCTAGTGCCTTGAATATAGCACTCTGGATTTAAAAGTTTGACTCAAGTTCAAATCCAAAACACAAGATTTTATCCAAGTCTTTTACTAGCTAAGTGATCTGAAGTCTGCTATAATTTGACCTTCCACCTGGGCTTCTCCACTCCAAGTTGATCAAGTTCAGTGTCGTAGGAGGGGGTGGAATGCATGCTGTTTCAACTGAGAAATGTGAATGCTATCATATCAAAACTTTGCAAAGAGGGTCATTGAAGTTCCCTCTTAGGACTCATGCATTCCACAATGCCCATAAATACTATGCCAACAACAACACTATTATAAAGGTTTTGTTTTGATATCTGGATCACCCTTTTCCTGTATGCAAACCAAGTAACTGAACTTATGGCTGCATGCCATGACTTCCTCACTTCAACTAATCCCTAAAATGTTATTTCCTCTCTTATCACAGGATGACTAAAATCAGATTGTGACCTCTACATGGCAAGGACCTTGTCTGTCTATTTAAAGGGACTGTATAAATAAATAGCAAGTAAAAATATTCATCCTGATGCCACCTGGGATGAGTGCCTTAAATGCCATTAGTAATAAACATGGTGATCACATTGCTTGGGTTGTTCCAGCCACACAATATAGAAAAAAAACACCGCATTTAGAGACAGATTTTCACACTTTACCATCCCATGGCTCCTATTTAGGCTCCTCAAAAGGCCTGATCCAAATCCCACTGAAGATTTCCCAGAGCCCACATTGGCCATTTGAGCGTCTAGAAGAAACAACTGATTTTCCCAACAATGTTCAGCACCCAGCAGCTCCTTGGAGAACAATGGAATCCATGGGCTTGCTATTTACTTGAGACAATGATGGGAACTGAAGGGCAATGAACAGCTTTGTAAATACGAGAGTTTTGTTTCTGCATCTGAATGGGAACCAAACTCTTTCGAAAATGTGGTCACTTACTTTCTCTTTAAACTAAATGATGTCGATGCTCTTTGAGGAATGAATGAGCCACATTTTGCCACTACTGGAGAAATGTGCCAGTTGCTTTGAGCTTTATTTTACCAGCTCAAACACAGAACTGGCCTTGGGAGGGTGGGGGGACAACAACATGGGTTTCAATTACTAAGAAAACAGACCTGCGAACTATTTGTGGAAACCTAAAAAAAAAAAGCTTAAGATTCTGCAAAACTCCACAAATGACTGTCCCATCCCCATTTATGTTTTAGAGTCTTAGTTCAGTGACTACCATGCAGGTCTTCAAATCCGCTTAAGAAAAGTGTGTTACAGATATTACTGTCTGATCTATCTGGGAACCTCACTGCCTTTGTTCCCTTTCTAGCACTAAAGTCATGTGCTGTACACAGTATAGATAACAACAAAAATCTGTAGCTCTGCCACACACTGTAATATATCTGAGTGAAAAATATATATCAAAAAATTACAAAATGCATTCCATCCTGAGGGTGAGTTCTGTATCATTTTTCCTATGTGACTGACAGTTTTCTTAAAGGGAGTATGATGTCCTAAAATTTTTGTTATCGATTGATTTGTGTTCATCTAGGGGTGCAAATGGAGGCTACATGATACAGCAAAACACAGGCCTCTAACATAGCTGAAATAAGAATGACAAATTCTTACAAAAACTTGCATCGTCATCTTGCTTGGCCTCTTTGCTGCTCTTGAGGGTGCTGATCATAGCCTCCATTTTTGATATTGTATCCTCCCAGGCCTTTGGGCTACTGCCCTGTCTTTAGTATTCCTCTTAGCTTTCTGGTGTTCCTGTCAGTGTCTTTTTTTAGATAGCCTCCTCCTTGAGACATGCAGGAGAATATAGAGAATAAAAAAGCAGAGGCTGAGTGACAGAGATAGACATTCAGTTTCTATGGTCCTCTCCTCATCTCACTTTTACGTTATCTGGGGTGACATCATCTGCAGTCATGGTCGCAATTGCTGTTTGTAATGTACCTAATGGGGCATGTGCAAGGAGGGCATGCAGGAGGTATACCTGTGCCACCCCCAGTAATTGTTGAGCGCACAAAACGTCTTCAGTCCCACAGCCATTGGAGGGAGGGAAGATTGAGCTTCTGCTGGGGCTGGGTGGAGGAAGGGAGCAGTGAGCTCCACCTGGAGGTGGGGGCAAGGCAATGAGCTTCTGTGTCCCCCCTTACCCTGTAAGAGGAGTCAAATTTAAAATCCTGCACATACCTCTGGTACCCTGACTATTCCAACATCCCACTGTGGAAGTCTTGCCTGCCAATTTAAATTTACCATGGCTGAAACTCAGCTTCTAATCTGCCAACTCTACCTACTCACCTTTCTGTCTCTTCATGCTTTTGATTCCATTTGAAACTTAACACTCAGAATAGGATCCTTCAGGTGTTGATAATCTTAGGACTAAACCTGTGCTCAGGTTCTAGAAAACATTTGGGCCATTGTGCCATCCAAATTATCCAAAGTCCTCAGTCCCACCAGGAAACCAGGTGAAACTTGTCAGTTTCAATTCACTGGATAGCAAACTCAAAAGTGAATTCTGGCTGCAGGGGGATGCATCGAGCCAAAAATAAACACTCTTCTCAGCACCTGAGAAGGAAAACTATTGAGTTTTTGACAAAATCTCCTATAAATTGTCTTGCCAAGGTACATTCATTGAAAGAATATAAACAAACTGACTAAACTGTATCCAATATATACCATCTTTAAAAGTGTGTCTGTCTTTCTCTTGCTCCCTTCCACAACAGTACAGTGAGTGATGGAAATACAAAAATCAATTCCAATTACACAATCAGTTCAAGCACAGTAGAATTTAGGCATTACACAAAAAACGATGCATAGAAATTAAAAGAAATATGCATAAAAATTTACAAATTCAAACCACATCCACCATGCCTTTAAGCACTCTGTTTTCCTCTTTCTCTACTATTGCCCCAGTCATGCACTCTCATTTTGCTATGTTATTTTAAACAATCAATAAGTTTTCACTTGTCTGACAAATTGAAGTGAAGGGACTAGATCTTCTACTACCCTGAATGTGAAACGCAAGGTCAAACAGAATATAGAGTCTGTGGCGATAAAGCCAAAAAAAAAAAAAAAAACCCAGAAAAATGTTACACATCACAACAGCATTACATCTATTGTACCGCTTCCCCCGCCCCAAATGGAATTAATTTCAACATTAAAACCTCCCTTCTGGTAAAACAAAACCAAAACCCAAATGTGACTGATAAATCTGAAACTGAAGTTGCTGCATGGCAACAAATATGTACAGATCAAGAGAGATTAGACAAGCATTGCCCTTTCCTTACAGGAACATTTTTCCTATCTTGAATTCTAACTGAAATATAGGAGATTGAATCTTCAGAGAGCTGTATTTTTATTTTCAAAAAGCCCCCTCCCAGATGTACATCAAGTCAAACAGCTTTTTTGTTCTTTTTAAGCTACTATATATTTTAGAGTGTTTGTCTGTTTGATTAAAAACTTCTCCAAACAGTAAGAGCTAGGACCACCAAATTCAGTATACAGCATCCTCGTATCATAGCTTAAAGCAAGGTCAGGGTTTGGTTGTGCCAGAAAAACAGGATGTGCCCAGAATTGGATTGCTTCTCCTAAAAGGAAAGAGAAAAGAGACAGAATCACCAAATCAAATACAGTCCTCAAAACTGACATAACTGAGTGAAAGTTGAAAGACTGAACCAGCATGAGCCAGAAACATAAAATGGACCTGGAACAGAATTGCTTCTCAACAAACCTTACAGGAAAGAGAGAAAAATTTTTTTAATTGTGCTCTGTTTTAGCACAATGAAATCAATGCTTAAGGTTTGAAAACTAGAAGACAATGTTATTGGAAACTAAACTCACTGTAGCCCTTTTCTGTTAAAATATGGCAAATGATAAGAATTTATAGGGATAAAGAAAAAATACACTTGATGGAATTCCCATTTCAAAAAAATTAATACAAAAAATTAAACTGGCTAGTTTTAACAATCCCTTTTTAAAGACAACTGGAAAAAAACATAATAAAAATAACACTATTTTTTAAAAATACAATAATCTAAATAAAGGATGTGTATTTTCAATTTATTTTTAAAAAACCCTTAATTAGGTTATGTTAAGGATCTGAGCAATGTTAGTAAATCTGCAAGTATTTTATAAAAGAAAGGAGCAGAACTTAGGGAAAAGGACATAAATGTAATGACTAAATATGCACTCTTACCAATCTGAGAAACCCAGTCCAACATATTGCAGCCCAGTATTAAAGAAACAAATTACAATTTCACCCACGGATGGCCTGAATTAAACATCTGGATTCAAATATTCCTCAGTCTTCCTCAGTGATTTCATTTTAAACAGCTGCATTTTAATATAGATTGCACCTCTCTAAACTGAGATTCTCTGGTCCAGCAGGACCACAAATGTTCCAGGACCATAGCGTTCTAGTGGCGGGATGGTGGCTGGGAGGCCTAAGGGCTGGCAGAGAAGTGGGCTGCTTGCAATGGGACTGCTCCACAGGACCGGGAGCTTGGCATGTGGCTGTGGGGTTGCCCGGCAGGACCGGGAAGCCTGACTTCTAACAACCATTTTGTTCTTTTGCGCATAACCACACCACAGTACATAGCCTGGCTTCTGACTACCTTTGATCTCACTCAGAATGGCATGAATAACTTCCTTTTCCATTAAAATACCTCATATAACTTGCCTCTGACAGCTACTGAGAATCTGTAAGCTACAGCTTACACAGAAAAGTAAAATTAGCAAATTATCAATATATTTATCATTGTAGTCACTTTTCCACAGACTACGAGGCTATGTCTACACTACAGGATTTTTGCGCAAAAACCCACAGAGCGTCCACACCTCAAGCGCATTTTTGCACAAGAAATTTTACAGTAAAACAGCAGAACAGAGGACTTTTTGCAGTGTAGGTATACCTCTTTCTATGAGGAATAACTCCTTTTTCCGCAAGAGTTCTTGCACAAAAAGGTGTGTGTGGGCACTCAACAGGGGTTTCTCACACAAAAAGAGCTTATCACAAAAAGCACTGGTGCTCTGATGGCCATTCTGTGAATGGCTATCAGAACTTTCTTGTGCAAGAGTTTCCATGCAGTGTGGATGCGCTCTTGCGCAAAAGCACATTGCTTTTATAATGGGCTTTTGAGGTGTGGATGTGCTTTTGCCAAGAAGTTTTTGCAGAAGATCTCTTCCACAAAAAGCTTCTTGTGCAAAAACCCTGCAGTGCAGACAAAGCCCTAGTGTCTGCCAATAACTGTGAGCACAGTTGGCTTAACAGGGTCAAATTCTGACCTCCTGTTTTGATCAAAATTCTGATTTTTAGCTACATTTTACAAAAACTGAGAAAATCCTCTTTTCTCCATCCATATGAGAAATCCCAATGAAAGCACTGAAATTATTTATATTATTGATGACAGCAGACTTTTGCTCTTTCTTTAGAGAGATCCATCACCCACCGCTAAAAGGCAGCCATCTCTTAGGTGGTAGATGATCGTTTCAACAGTGCATGAGAATACTGTGATCCTTACTCCTGGGGTAATACTTTATTTCTAAGGGTATGTCTACACTACAGCGTTATTTCGAAATATCTTATTTCTGGGTCAGGGGCAGTGACTGCTGGATCTGGGCTGGCAGACTTGGAGCTGGCACAGGCACTGTGGCCAGAGTCAACCCCTTTAAGGGCTCTGGGGAGGGGTTTGGGAGAGGAGTGTTCTTGGTTGAGGCTGGAGTGGCCACCAGGGCACCCTGGGAAGGCTGGAGGCCCCCTATTTCGATATAAGTGTCTACACAGCACTTATTTTGAAATAGCTATTTCAAATTCGGCGTTATTCCTCATGGAATGAGGTTTACCAAATTTGAAATAAGCGCTCCACTATTTCGAATTAATTTCGAAATGGTGGTTTGGCTGTGTAGATGCTAGTAAAGTTATTTCAAAATAACAGCTGTTATTTCAAAATAATTTTGCTGTGTAGACATACCCACATTGAGTTATGGCTTTTCTGTACACAAGCTACTCATTAGGTGTCTATGTACAATTTCATGCCCTACAAGCCGCATGCATCATATTACATTATTTTTACAGAAAAAATAATGACCAAATATGTTAATGCCTTTTTCTCATCCCCAGCCATTATAGTCATTCATTTTTATCAAATTTGTGTGGGTACCAGTTACCTTTGATTTACATTATTACTTACTATGAAAAAGAATATACAATAAGTTAAAATGTAAATGTTCTCAGACAGTGAAATTCTTTGAAATTTGATGACTTTTCTACAAGGAGGAAAAAAATGCCTTGCAGCTCTGAGACATTATCGATAAATTTAAAATTTGATATAGTAAAGTTCTGTCAAACAGTGCTGCACACCACCATAACTTTTGTTCACATATAACTTTATATCCTATTTCCTGTGAACATTTGCATTTACATCTTCCACACTCTAAGCCATATTACTTAAACCATCTGCCTGATTCTATACGTCAATAGAAGAGACTCTATAGTACAGCAATGGTTTGGTGATGGAAGATGCAGTACTTGGATACTCCTAATGCATATACTACAGTAGTGCATAGGAGACTATTGGCTGTAGTTTGCCATTTGAAATCAAACTCAAGTTGTTATTGGCCAAATTTTAGGGAATGTGATTCAGCAGACTGTTAGAAATGAATTGATCATCTCAATTCAATTATTGGTTGATAGGTATTAATGTTAAATACACCACTAAAATAAACATATGATGGTAGTCAATGAAAGAGTGCCTACTGCTTCAACAATAAAATCAAATAAGGCTATCTCCTTGAAATCCAAATTGAAATCATATGACCCTGTTCTTTCCTTTTTAGGACAGCTGCCAGAACTACTCCAGAAGATTCAAGAAAAGGTGATGAGTCAGTTCCCATCTCTTGATCACATTTGTCCAGAACCGCAACTCTAGCAAAATGTAGCTTGACCTTCAGGAGGAAGATAGAACTAAATGGCCTAGCTAAGTGACAAAGGACGGAAAAAGCAGCCAAAAAAAAAAAAAAAAAAAAAAAAAAAGGGGGGGGGAGGATGAAATGCTTATTAGGCTTGAAGGAAAGAAGAAAAGTGACAAATGTGCTTTCCACATTCCCTATATATTTTCCACTATATTCCTTAATGTCTAGTCATTGCACTGTTCAAATAAAATAAACACTTTGATTAAAATTCACTTTCTCATTAGAGACTGAAGACTGATTACAAATTCACATTCCAAAGAAAAAAAAAAGGCCTAAATCCTCATATATAGGTGTCATGACCATGAGGGATAGGCAGCAGCCTGAGGACTAAGGGGTTAACTGTACCTAGCCAGGTAGCAGTCAGCCAATAGAAATGCAGATAGGGATTTCAAACTGGGACAAAGGAATTTTGGGGTTTTCCCTCCTTTGTCTCTGAGCATTTCTCTCCAGATACTGAGGGAGACATCATGTCTCTCTCAAGAAAAGACACTTCACTATCTGTAAGTAGGGTAAAGTTTAGATAAATCCATTAGCTTTTATTGTTTTATGCTTTGGGAATGGTAATCTGATGTCTGTGCATTTAAAAATGGGTTTCCTCTCCTTTGTAACTAAGCTTTTGGCCCATGGGGTTCCCCCATGAGTATATTAATTGGTGACTTTTCCATCTAGTTATTATGCTTGTAACAGGAGTATTGTGGTGATAATAAAAGTTCTTTCTCTTTTTTTTAAATTAACCTGGTATTGGTTAATTTTTGTGTCCTGGTTTTACTTTAGGGCTGAGATTTCCTCAGTGATCTCTTCCCTGGTTTTCTTACCATTACTTGGGTGGTGGCAGCGAATTTTTATCCCCAAAATCTAGGTTTTTAAGATTTTGGGGGGAAGCTTTATACTAAAGCCTGGAAAGATAAGGTTTTGGGGTTTCTTTTGCAGGCCCCCACTTCTGCATTCATTGTGCCAGAGTGGGGATTTAGCCTTGACAATAGGAGACCTACTGTTTTTGCTAACAGAAATGGTGAAGGAAAAGTGGAATGCTTTTAGGCTATGAAAAATAAAAATGTATAGCTGATTATTTTAGTGCAGTATTCATTTACTGTGTGAGGTTATGATTAATCAATATGTTATATTCCATATACTCATTACATATTATTCAGAATTGATTTATAGGAATGTACAAGTAGATGTCTGCAAGTCACCAGGGCCTGATGAAATGCATCCTAGAATACTCAAGGAGCTGATAGAGGAGGTATCTGAGCCTTTAGTTATCATCTTTGAAAATCATGGAAGACAGGAGAGATTCCAGAAGACTGGAAAAGGGAAAATATAGTGCCCAGCTATAAAAAAGGAAATAAGAATAACCCAGGAAATTGCAGACCAGTCTGTTTAACTTCTATGCCAGGAAAGATAATGGAGCAAGTAATTAAGGAATTGATCTGCAAACACCTGGAAGATAAAAAGGTGATAGGTAACAGCCAGCATGGATTTGTAAAGAATAAATCATGTCAAACCAATCTGATAGCTTTCTTTGACAGGATAACAAGTCTCATGGATAAGGGAGAAGCGGTGGATGTGATATACCTAATCTTTAGTAAGGCATTTGATACGGTCTCACATGATCTTCTTATCAATAAACTAGGCAAATACAACTTAGATGGGGCTACTATAAGGTGGGTGCATAACTGGCTGGATAACCATTCTCAGAGACTTCAGGGGATAGCCAAGTTACTCCATACAGAATAAACTTAAAAACAACAAATAGTCTGGTAGCACTTTATAAACTAACAAAACATGTAGATGGTATCATGAGCTTTCATGGACATAGACCAGTTCTTCAGATGACCTGAGTTTTGAGTTTAGGATATCCAGACTCAAAATAACTACTCAGAGAGTAGTTATTAATGGTTCACAAACCTGCTGGAAGGTCATAACATGTGGGGTTCTGCCAGGGTCTGTTTTGGGACCGATTCTGTTCAATATCTTCATCAATGATTTAGATATTGGCATAGAGTATGCTTATTAAGTTTGCAGATGATACAAAGCTGGAAGGGGTTGCAAGAGCTTTGGAGGATAGGGTCATAATTCAAAATGATCTGGACAAACTGGAGAAATGGTCTGAGGTAAATAGGATGAAGTTTAATAAGGACAAATGCAAAGTACTCCACTTACGAAGGAACAATTAGTCTCACACATACATAATGGAGGCGATAGTCTAGGAAGGAGTACTGCAGAAAGGGATCTAGGGGTCATAGTGGACCACAAGCTAAATATGAGTCAACAGTGTGACACTGTTTCAAAAAAAGCAACGTGACTCTGGGATGCATTAACAGGAATGTTGTGAGCAAGACATGAGAAGTCATTCTTCCACTCTACCCTGTGCTGATTAGGCCTCAATTGGAGTACTACGTCCAGTCCTGGACACTGATTTCAAGAAACATGTGGAGAAATTAGAGAAGGTCCAGAGAAGAGCAACAAGAATGATTAAAGATCTAGAGAACATGACCTATGAAGGAAGACTGAAAGAATTGGGCTTGTTTAGTTTGGAAAGGAGAAGACTGAGGGGGGGACATGATATCAGTTTTCAGGTATCTAAAAGGGTGTCACAAGGAGGAGAGAGAAAAATTGTTCTCCTTAGCCTCTGAGGATAGAACAAGAAGCAATGGGCTTACATTTCAGCAAGGGAGGTTTAGATTGGACATTAACCACCCTGACAGGAAGTTTTTCCTAAACATTGGAATAAGTTGCCTAGGGAGGTTGTGGAATGTCCATCACTGGAAATATTTAAGAGCAGGTTAGATAGACACGTATCAGGGATGCTCTAGATGGTACTGGGTCCTGCCATGAGGGCAGGGGACTGGACTCGATGACCTCTCAAGGTCCCTTCCAGTTCTAGTGTTCTATGAAGTATAGGATTAATCAATATTTAGAGGAAATAGGTAGTAGAAATAAGTCAGAAAAGCTGAAATGCAAGAAACCTGTAGGCTAAGGCCTGCAAGAGTTTAGCTTAGCTATTTTAGACCTTGGGTACAAGACATGATGGCATAAATCCATGACCAAGAAATAACTTGAAATTATAGGAAGGAGGCAGAAATTATTAATATTGCAAATATCATAGGTACCAACTCCATGGGTCCTCTAGGGCTGGAGCCCCCACAGAGAAAAATTGATGGGTGCCGAGCATCCCTCAGCGCCTCACACCCACCAGCAGGCCCCATGGAGCAGCATGTCCTCCTTCCCCGGCGCCCTGCTCCCCGGCGCCCCCGTGCCTCCTGTCTGCCATAATCAACTGTTTCACAGCTTTCAAGAAGCTCTACAGAGGATGGGGAGAATGAGAACGTGGCACACTTGGGGGAGTGCAAGGAATGGGCCAGGGTGCTATTTTGAGAGAGCGGGGGGGAGGGGGAAGGGAGGAGGCCACAGCTATGCCGCAGGATGCAGTTTCCTTTTGTTCCCATTCCTCTATCATGGAGAAAAGGGAAAATACAGGCCTTCCGTGCATGCCTCTTACTTTTGGCTGGTGAAGGGAGAGGGCAGAGGAGTAATTCACAAATTTGAAGTACTTTCCCCTCACTCCTTGATAGTCAGGGGAATAAGAAGAAAAGCAAGTGACATCCCGGTACGCATGGCTGCTGCCCCCACTCCTCTCACCCCCACTCTCCCGAAATGGTGCCCTTGAAACTGGGCAGGAAGAGATGGGATATGGGTGGAACAGGAGCAGGAAGAGATGAGGTAGGGGGTGGGGCCTTGGAGGAAGGTGTGTGGTGGAGCAGAGCCTGGGGCAAAGCCAGGGTTGAGCACTTCCCAACATTTTGGGAAGTCGGCACCTATGGAAAGTATCGTTGGAAAAGTTAAATTTAAAGATCATAAAACGCTGTAACAACAAAATGCACTTATAAATATGTGCCTTAAGTGAAAGACAAAGATAATCCATTAATCTACACAGCCTATAGAATTCAGGGTCCCCTTGTATTTCCAAGAGGACAAGGACCAATATGAAAGAGTGATGATGTTGTTATGTACACGCAGAAAACATAGGTATAGAGAGAAATGCCGAATTAAAAAGGGTGCCCAGAGTAAGCAAATTGAGCTTCCTATGGAAAATCCCAGCAGGAACCGCTCCCATATTGACATCAATCCATGCAAGCGGGGGGGGGGGGGGGCAGACTTTGAGAGGGCCGACAGACTAACACTACCTAGGAGGATTTGAGCATGTCTATAGTTACAATCAGTGCACAGTAAATATCTTTATTTAGAATTGTAAATGCTTTAACTTGTATGATTTTATTGACAACTTTAATAAAACTACTAAAAGGTAGATGCTCTTGCAAATATACGTGTTGCTTGTCTATGGTTTCCCGTGTTCCTGTGGACTCTAGATCTAGAACAAACAGAGATAACTCTGTTGAACTTGAGACTGTAGCTGCCAAAGCTGAACACAGGGAAGCATGATTAATGTTAAATAAAATAAAAGGCTACAGCTGACACAATTAGCTGTTAAGAAGATAATTATTCAACTGCTGCAGTCCCTTTTAAGGAATGCCATCATATTTACTAAGAAAGCAATAAAAAACAGAACATCTGCTTTCTTCAAATCTCTCTCTCCTCCTCCTCCTCAAATATTTTCATTTTTCTCCTCATTTAGGGGAGAGAGTAGCTGATGTTTGGACAGTTGTCCACATACTCATTAAATTGGCCTACACCTGAAAATCCCAGAATCCAAATAGATAGGACGTTTCACCTACAGAGTGTAAGCAGAGTAAAGAAAATGCAAATTGAGTAACCAACCCAATTAAACAATTCAATTCCATTCACATCCCACAAAGCTAACCTGTTATGCATTGTGCCATGAGAAGGGAGACCAACTACTACATCGCTGATCCATGAAAGTTTATTGGTCACCAGAGGTCAGTGCCCTTTGAAGCAAGCAAAGACTAATGTCTTCACAAAAGAGCTTAAGGAAACTGCCAGCTTTACTGTAATTGGTAAAGGCAGGGGATGAAGCAAATTTAGGCAAGATAAAAACCACACACTTCACACCCACCCACCCAGAACTGGAGCTAATTTATAACCCAAAGGCAATTATGTTGGCATCAGCTGGGATTGAACAGGGTATGAAAATCAGCCTGAGCTTGAATGCCTGGTCTGCAGTCGGTCATATGCCAAAGACAGATTTATGTAGTTATGGCCCAGTTATTAGTAGCTACAGGTGTTAGAACCTCTGTCTTCTACAGCTGGTCACATGCTGTAAGTCTTATATTTTTACAATGATTGTCCATGTTGTATTGTTTTGAAGTGTTTGAAATTAACCCATTTTTATTCTGTCTGAAAATTTTGTAAAAATTTCAAATAGATTAGACAATATTAATCAAACATTTACCAAAAACTATGCTGACTGTTGTAAAACATAATTGTCAGCTAATATCCTGCAATTAGGAGATATAGACAGACTGTTGGCACCACACTCAGCCTCATTAAACTTCCATAGGACTTCACATAGATATGAAAAACCACCTGCATACTGTCAGTTACAAAGCAGAACTCTAGGGTATAATTATGCCCCATACAAATCATTTATTTTTTTGTAATCAGCAGGCTGAATTCTGTTAGACTTGGCCTATATTTGGTTTACCTCAGTTTGGGATATAAATTTAAAAAATCCTGATATGGTTATCCTAGCACAAGTCCTAGCATTGACATCGTTAGACTGGTACAGTTCTTCCCCTTTCTTAATGAGAATAGCTATACCAGTACAATATGGCCACACTCAGGGGTTCTAATGATTTAAATATACTAAGATCATTACAATTAATGTAACTGTATCAACTTACAAATATAGCCAAGGCCTTACTCTTATTCAGGCCCGATCTACATCTAATTAGAAACTTATTTCTGGTACAGTAATGTCATTTAGGGGTATGATCTTTACTTTTAAATCCAAAATTTCTATACCAGAAAAATCCCTTGTATAGATGCAGTTATACCTGTAGACTATACTTTTGTAGAATGTGGCTTCTTTTGTTTGTGGAGCTATAATGGAAAAAAAGAACCCACATTCTTTTGCTGGTGTAAGCTGCATTTACAGTAGAAGGGGTTGCTGGTATAGCTATACACTTCAGAAAGTCTAACACAGGAAGTAAGGCAAGTTAGATTTAGTCAAAGATGCTGCCTAAGAAAGTGTCAGGAAAAATACTGTCTCAAGTAGGTGTATTAAATATAAGACATTGAATTTTTAGACAGCTGGCCTATAAAGGCATATAACCCTGAAGTATTACCGGGGGGGGGGGGAGGGGAGTGGCGGGCGGAAGGGGAAAGGTGAAATAATATATTACTTTTAACTCAATAAACACAATATTTTAAAAACAGAATGCATGTTCAGCTTCACCTAGCCCCTTGTGAAATTTATTCTGGAAACACTCCAATAAAAATCAAACTCCTCCCAGGTAGCAAAATTTGAGCTTAGAACTGAAGTAAACCAGGCAAGACAAAACCGAAACCTTGCTGGAATGAACTACAATTCATTAGGAATGTTTCACCAAACAATCAGTGTAAAAGTCACTTTTTAAAAAAATACACATTTTAAAAACATCCCCGTAATAGGAGATTTAATTCAGTTTGTTGAATAAATTAAGCCTCAAGACTTTCAGTAGAGATGTAACAAACTTGTTGCGTGTTTGATTTCCTATTTATGCTCTGGTTAAACCTGAGCAGCACATAATGTTGGCTCATATTTAAAACATTATTTAATTATTGTAATTATTTCTTTGAACACGTACCATGCCTGTTTCAAAGAAATTAACATATTTCAGCATCCAGTTATTCCCCCCATGGATTCTATCAAGCTGACAACACAATATGGTAATTCGCTTTGCACAAAATGGTTCTTTAGTTTATGCTTTTATTCCTAATTTGGTCATCACATTAAAAAAAAACCCTCTGTATATTATTTTGAAGGTTCATTCGATTCAAATAAATGCGTTCCTTTTCCCAACTTATTTTAACTGTTTTGCTGTCACTATTTGCCCTGTTTTCACACTCTTGTCCCAAGATACTGCATTAAACCCCCCCCCCCAGAAACAAGGCCCTGATGCTGCAGTAACCAATAGAGAACATGCTTATGTGAATGATTTTTCAGCATTCCTTAACTTAATGTTAAACATGCACTGTGGAGCTTTATTGCTCTGAGGTCTATATGCTATCTCAAATAAAACTTTGGATGAGGATAGTTTCTGAATGGAAGCCAATAGTTCAGTAGGGTAGGGCACTCACTGGGATGTAGTAGAATCAAATTTCAGTAGCTACTTCTAATCAGGCAAATAGCCTAGTGAGTTAGCTAATTGATGAGCTATTGGTATTCCAAGATGGGTGTCTCTCATACACACACACACACAAGAAAAATCTTAGTTCTGTTCCATATTAGAATGGAAACAAATATTAAAACTTCAAAAAAACTTCTGGAGAACAAGAATTCCATTTTACAACCAGCCCCCTCTTTATATAACAGTCTTGCAAACCCTAAGGCCATGTCTACACTATACTGGAAGATTGGGTTAAGGTATGCAACTCCAGCTACGTAAAATATGTAGCTGAAGTTAGCTTACCTTAAACAAAACTTGGCACCATTTTCACAGTGGGATCAACCTCTCCCATTGGTTTCCCTTACTCCTCATGACTGAGGAATACCAGAACTGACTGGAGTCATCCTCAGGGTTGATTTATTGGGCCTTAACTAGACCCGCTAAATCAAACACCAGAGGATCAATCTCCAGCACCTAAGTGGAGATGTGGCCTAAGTCATGATTAATTATTATATACAAATTGAAACAAGTGAGGGACAGAAAAGGTTGGTATTTGCCCAAGGTCACCAAGCAAGTGAGAGAGAAAACAGGAAAGAGAATCATGTGTCATATGCTCTGAAAACTACTAGATGAGACATTTTACTGTGTGCTCTCTGCAAGGCAGCCTGCATCATCTTCTAGGCCTCAGAGGACTCTAAAATAAAGTCTCCTTTATAATCAGTATATGTTCATGCACTTCTAGGGTAACTACTCCAGGAAGGAGCGAGTAATAAGGGCCCAGCCCAAAGACCATTGAGGTCAATTGGCTTATTTATCAATAACTTCACTGAATGGTGGATCAGGTTCCAAGATAGTACTAATATGCATAAGTTCGTACAAGTCTGTCAGAAGGATTTGGTCACTCTGGCGAAGTCCTTCATTCAGATCTCTGCCATCATTTCAGTTCACCTCTTCAGTTGAAGAAACACCATGGCTGGTGTCTGACTTTGCAAACTGAGATTTGGTGGGGCTAGTCTGACTAAGACAGCACTTCTAAAAAGTGGATTGCAAACCCATTTTAATGGGGTCACCAGGGATGCTCTTAGAGTTGTTAGGGCCCAAAGTTCAAATCCTACCATTCAGGGTGCTTCAGCCCAGGGCAGCAGAGTTTGGGCCCCGTCCCTAGAGTCATGTGGTAATTTTTGTTGTCAGAATATTACACTACAATAAAGTTTGAGAAAGCCCGGAGTAACACAATGCTACAGTTTCCACCATCTTCAAAAAGAAGCAAGTCTCAGCTCATTCTTCCCCCTCTAACAGAACAAGCTGTTCTGAGTAATCAACCACCTAGTTTTTTAGAACTGAAATAATGATTCCTGCCTTGATTGATTTCATTTTCTTTCAGACATTGGTTCTTCCTAGTAATAATGGGAAAGCCTCCAAAGGATTTGGAAACTGAATTCCATTTAGATAAGATTTGAATAAATATTCAGTCAATGCAGGTTTATACATAATATTTATTAGGAGGTGATTAAGTCTAAATTTGGCAAAACTTTACTTCTATTGTCTGTATAAACTACTTACAAACCACTCCCACTATTAAATAGCCTACAGATATCACCAGTGGAAAAAATGGCAATGTATGTTAATGTTGATATTAATTTAGTCTTGTAACTGATCATCTAGATTAGAAGTGAGTTGGCTACGTTTGATCTTAAACTTGAGAAGATTCTGGGCAGTAATGTAGTCTAGTGAATAGAATGTCAGAAGACCTAGAATCTATTCCGAGTTCTGCCAATGACCTAGGTGCATCCCCTTGTCAGATCCCTTCACATCTCAGGTTCCACTCCCACCCTATGGTGAAGTCAGTGGCATTACTCAAATATTTAATAATGGTAATTTAGCTCAGAAGCTGATCCTTAGAACCTGAAGTTATCAAAACTATGTTCAGATGGTCTGGCATGCCTTCCAGGTACAGCAGAGCTTCAAATTGCCAATTCAAATTAATCAAAAGATAGAGAAAGAAGAATCATCATTGTGAGATTTTTAAATCCTTCCATCTGTCATAAATTTGATATAGCTAATAATGATGCTGGTCACAAATGACACATTCACTAAGAATGACATTTTATAATTGAAATGAATGATGACACACTATATTCCTTTCTCCTGAGCATCATAAATTCAGTTTTAACCCACAAGCACATTGTCAGTAAATATTTCTTTCTTTCTTTAATGGAAGCTGCTACAACTAAGAAACTTAGTAGAAGTTAACTATATGAATTAAAGAGAGAAAATTTCTCATTACTGCAGTTTAAAACATCCACTAGAGAGATGAAGATTCCTAGTCATATCTGCGCTAACATTAATAAGAAGGGTGATAAACACCTAATCAGCAAATTATATTGTAACACCTACTGCAAGGCTGTATCAAGTTCTTAAATACATGACATATCTGACATCGTGGCATTTTATGCCAAGGCAATGATTAAATTGGCTCTCTCATGTAAGTCACCATGCTAATAAGTTTTGCCATTGGGAAATCTACTCAAAAATCAGTAGATTACCAGGATTACCAGGATAGTGCAATTCTCAAAAAGTGATAGCACTGAGGAGAAAGAGAAGAATTATGGAACTCCAACTATTACTGCTGCCTCATCCTACAAGACCCATTCACCATTGCACTGAAAAAGAAATGGCTATCTTATTTTGTATCCACCTTCCCCTATTATGCAGAATTCAGCAGGAATCTTCCCTCATATGCGTGTATACACACACACACACACACACACACACACACACAGCAACTGACCCAAATTGCAGAGAAAAAAAAGTACAGCATGTACGGTGCAGAACCACAACAGTTTAGTGATTTTTCTACATCAAGTGTGTGCAAAATAAGGTAAGCACAAATACATTTGCATTGGCTGGGGAAAAATAGCTTAGAGTCCTTTCTGCGGAAGTCATTCTTCAAATGAATAGTTAGAGAAACCAGTACTTAGTAATCATAAGAACTCAAGAACGGCCATACTGGGTCAGACCAACGGTCCATCTAGCCCAGTATCCTGTCTGCCGATAGTGGCCAATACCAGGTGCTCCAGAGGGAGGAACACAACAGATAATCCTCACGTGATCCCTCCCCCGTCACCCACCTTCAGAGAAACAGAGGCTAGGGATTATTATTAATCATTATTCATTTTTCTACTGCAGTAGGACCTAAACTGTTGCACTTTTGATCTGTTACCATTACACAGGGCTACCAACAGACCACACTGGGCCCTGGGCAATGGGAGCAGGCTCAGCTCCAGACGCCCCAGGAAGGAGCGGGGCTACTGACAGACAGCCCTCAGTGCCACCCAGACCATGCTGCACTTCCTGCACCACCACTCAGACTGTACCGCGTGGGGCTCCAAAAACATTTTAACAAGCCCTGGGCTCTGGCCACTGCTGCTGCCATGGTGGCGGCCAGGAGTCCCAGGCCATTTTAAATCATTGGGCCCTGGCAGACATGTGAATGACTATGCAAAGTGAAAGGCACTGGAGAGTCAATTCCCTTATGTAATTTGTGGTGGGATTCTGCCTCGTGCCATGGCACTGTTACCAGATGAAAGGGACAGTGAATGGAAATCCAGCTGATTGTTTAACTTCAACCTCAAAATTTCCATTGATGTTGATGGAACCAGAATTTCATTTGACCCATTTTTTTTAATAAAACTGAAATCAAGTTTTAAGTCAAAGGGAAAAGGCATTCTAAATAAAAAGTGATTCACTTACAAATGTTGAAATAAAACTTCTCTATATTTTTGGGCAGAGGGACTGGTGGAGCCTGACTCTACTCAGAGAATTCAACCCACATTTGTTTTAGTCAATCAATACAAACTTTCATTTTTCAGTGTAGAGTGGGAGGGAAGCATTTGGCCAAAATATGTCACCCAACTCTAATTCCAACACATGGCTACATGCACACAGATTTGTAATGAATAGAAAAAGTAATTTTTTTCATAAAGGAAGTTCAGGTTCCCATGGAATTTCACAATTTTGGACTCAGGCAAGCATTCATGAGTTAATAAACAACAGAAACATCCTATAGCTAGGCATTCATTTACTTATTTAAAACATTCAGTCAGAACAAAAGAATCAACATCTCTGCAATTCAGCTAAAAGTGAAGTCAAAGGAAATGGAAGTATTTCAATTCTGTATAGTGGAGTACAGATTCTGAAACTACTGTGATCTTAAGATCTCAAAAGAATCATTTTTCAATGGGACCCCTCAGCTTTCTAGGAAGTACTGCTGGACATTCAGTAGGAGGTAGTCCTCCACATGAGTCACTTCTGAAGAAGGGCTCTGGCATTTTGGTAGGGAGTGCTGTGGGAGATATAAATGCTTTACAAAAATTATATTTTATATACATGGCACTACAACTGGACATTGGCAGGGCCAAGAGTCAAGTCAGTAGTATCCCACTGAAGAACTGTCAATAACTCCAGCTTACATGGTGGTTTCTGCCAAAACTATCAGAATTTACATTTAAGTTATCAAATGGCTTCAGAGACAACATCAATATAGGTATTGTGTGCAGTTAATGCCTTTTAAAGGGTCACATTTTTGACAAACAAAATCTAGCCTAAATTAGCATGTGTACATGAGAACACATCAGGTATATATTTTTATAAGCAATTGTGTCCTATAGTGTGCATCTAAATTAGCCAGAAAAAAACCCCCAACAACAGGGAGATTTTCATACTCAGAAGAGTACCTTTGCAACAATTAGTGTTTCAGCATAAGCCTAAATTATTCAGTTAGATTCCCATGCCATTTATCGTGGCTACAGGTTCTCTCATTGCTAGTTATATAAAGACAAACTCATGGGGGTTAGGAATATTAATTAGACCAAGAGCTGATGGCATGTAAACCGTTCTAGGAACTGGACATGTCTTCATATTATCAAGAATTGTATATTCAGTACTGAGTGATATTACTTTGTCTACTCTATACTTAACCCTAAATCAACAATGACAGTATAATAATTGGTGCAAACATGAGAAATGAACTCTCCTCAAACTCCTAATTCAGAAATTGTCTAGGTTTTTTAAATTTAGGGCTGACCCTACTAAATACACAGCCTCCTGCATTTCTGGAGCTTTGATTTTACAGCTCAGATATAAATATACTGTGAAATTTAGTTTATCTGTAGTAGACTGGAAAACTTCCGAGTTTCTTTGACTGGCAGTTTTACGCTATTTAGTTTTTCTACCATTGGCTTCCCCCCCACCCATCTTGATTCCAAATTATCGCTGAGATTTGCAGTCCTGCAGTGCTAAAAACCATTGTCAAATATGCTTCACTAAGTCAAATTCAATGCTCAAAAATGGAAAGAAAAATAAAATTGCAACCCTAGTTGGAAAGAAACTAGTGAGGCATACAACACACACACACACAATACAACCAAAAGCTGTTTGACAAGCTAGAAGAAAGCAAGTTAGCACTGTGTAAACGTTACAAAGTAATGGCTAGATTATCATCAATCTTTTGGATCATGGCTCTAAGATTAGAGAAAATAAATAGAATTAGTTTGGGTAGACCATTTGTATTTCCTCAGTGCCTTCCATAAACCATTTTATGGCTGCCTTTGCTATTTGACTAGTTATCAGTGGGCAGCTGGTGGCTATTGACACACCACATAATGGAAGTGGAGCAACATGATTCATAATTTATGAACACAGTATTATCTCTTCTAAAGAAACTGAAATGTATAAGAAAGGAGAGTAAATTAAATTTCTTAATGTCACTTGATTTTTCTATTTGCATCTTAAATATGCACTAGTATTTTCTCAAAGAATTTAAGTAATTTTCTTTACAGAATGCAGTATTTCAGGGCCTTCAAATGTAGGCTTTTTGGATTAGGGAATGTTACTTCCATGAAATGCTATTCTTTCCCCTGGGCCATACATAAAACTTTCCCTTTGTCATATGTATGACAGTCCCACCTAAAGGGTGATCAGGACCGGTATTTCTCTGTGCTTGGGCACTGTAGAAACATTCTCAATGATAGTTCCTATGCTGAAGTACTCATTCAAAAGGCCAAAATACAAAGGGATACAGCATATCAATTGACCAGGGTGGCAAGGATTCCCATTTCTCATCCTCATAATGAAGGAGAAAGAAGAAAAGGATGGTGTAAAAAACTACCATGAGAGAGGCTGTGAGGGAGAGAAAGGAGGTCAGGGTAAATGACCAAGAAAGCAGACACAAAATGCATAAGGTTCCAATTATGAATAGCACCTAGGATCATCTCTGGGCCTAGAGGAGCCATGGCCACTTCTGCTCCTGAGCAGTTAGTTCCACCCTCAGCAGGTCTTCCTCAGCCTGTGGGTAAATATTTACATCTCCTTCTGTGCAGCTAACTATGGTGCCAAGGAGATGAGATGAGATGATCAGCTTCAATTAGGTTTTGGTTTAGAACCATTAAATCTTGGGCTCCCCACTTCTTGAAAAGCAGATTTTTCCCCCCTACTAGGCTTCATCTAGTAGAAAAGAATACAATACAACCAGTAAAAAGAGCCAATATGCACCCTGGTGGAAGTGAGTGGGATTAGTGCCAAAAGACAATAACAAAAGGTCTACAAATCATCTGACATTTTAAAAGCCTGTTGCATCAATACAAGGCCAAGTGGAATGACTGTGAGTACATTTTCTTAACTCCTTATTGCTGATCTTCATTAGTGACTCTGTTTTGCTTTGCTACTTCTGAGTTACATACAGTCATCAACAGTATGAAAATAACTAACATAGACATATTTCAAAAAAAACCTTAGAACTCTTGTTGAGGAAATGGCATTCACAGTACAGCAAGTTTGCAAAGCGAGATTAATTTTTTTCTACAAAAGAAATGCAGCCAATCCTCCAACTCGTCCCATCTTTCTTTTATATCCCTCTTTAAATTTATAAAAATGTTTGTGACCAAATACAGAATTCTTCTCAGAATTCCTTCTGCTAGATACTGCAGTAAAATCCCAGTCCTGTGTTATATGCTCAGATTTTACATTGTATTTTTGTAGAGATATGGTTGTAAGAGATTATAATTTAGAGATGCTCCCTCATAAGGGACAGTATTATAAACATAGGAATTTGGAGAGGTGCCCCAAAGGCAGGTGTTGAGAACAACTTGTGGCTATTAAATTTTTTCTTTCTTTCTCTTTCACTGGTTTGTTATTTAATGAACCCCACAATCACTACAATTTTCAATAAAAAATGGAAGAGTAGAAGCCAGATCCTAAAAGGGAGAAAATGTCTTAAAAACACCAACATGAAACTTTCACAAGGTTCATTGGTTGCTAATAGTGCCCACTGCTCTCCACTCTGGTTAGCTTTGCCAGCCACTGCATTCCCCCCTCCAGGGGTGTCTTCCCCTGTGATGTCTCACCCTGCAGCCCCTTTCACTGCAGTGTCTGCAATGTCTGCTTTCTGGCTCGGTTCTCCAGCCAGGTCACTAATGTCCTCCCCGTTCAGGGAATTCAAAGTCTTTCCAGACCCACCATCTGCCTGTTGCCTCCAATACTTTTGCTATATCCCCCAGTGGCTGCTAAGGTAAGCCAGCACGCTCTCTACACTGGTTTGGGAACCTATAACAATTAGTCAAGGTCTCTACAGGATCCTGTCCCTTGAAGAAAAATGACTCTTGAACAAAAGGGGTTTTTTGCGCAAAAAGGTGCCGTCTACACAGCACTTTTTTGTGCAAAAACCTCTTGCACAAAAGGGAAAGGAAGAGGAAATGCAAATGAGAGCGCTGCATATGCAAATGAGCACTCCATTTGCATTTGCTCTTCCTCAAGAGGCTTGCATAGACATAGCCTTGGACAGGCACAAGGATCTTGCACAAAACGGGGGGGTTGCGCAAAAAACCCTGTCCACACTGCTTCTTTTTGCGCAAAAAGAAATGGCAGAAAATATGCTAATGAGATCGTGGCTTATGCTAATGAGTCACTCATTAGCATATTTTCTGTCAGAAGAACTCGCAGTGAAGACAAAGCCTCTGGGTTTACCAGCTCCTTCCACTCAAGGAGTGGCTGCAGCCTTTTCCTGCAACAGCACCCATCTCTGCAGCCACCTATCTGCCCTGCCATTTCTGGACTGTCCTTAATTAGCAGCCTCCAGCCCTAATTAGCTGAACAGGCCCATCTAGCCTCATTCAGCTCTTGCAGGGCTACTGAAGGGGGTCCACCCCTTTACAGGTACATTTAGCCAATTCTGTGCAGCACAATTTTGAGAATCCTGGAGAGTGGATACCAGTTTTCCTACTTACGTTTGTATGGACTGTAATTAGTTTAAAGAAATTGACTGCAAGAGATTAGGATAAGTAGTACATTTTTAGATTCTCTGACAAATCTATATTAGACAGATAATCACCCTACTTTATGTTGTATTAGGTTCCATTCTGATATTGCTTTTTAAATGTGCCATTTGTACTTCAGAGCATGGCTATTTTATGAAACACTAATCTGTTTTTATTCCTATGAAGGCAACAAACAAACCAGTCCAGAATGTTCTAAGAGTCAACATGCTACTGAGGTTCTGAAGAAGCAGAGCTCAAGGTTAAGCTCTCTAAACAGGAAGACTGGGTTTTACACTGTCTAATGCCATAATTGAGTAATCAGGCTCCGGGCAGTGAACTGAATGAGCACTGAAATACAGTAAGAAGCCACATCTAATACTACTTATGTTGTCTGTGTTGTGGCAGTGAAGCCCTGCTGCAACTAATGTTTCAGCATAGGAAGTTATGTCAGCTGTCACCCAAAACAAACTTGGCCCTCTAGAGCTCAGAGTATGACCTTAAAGAAAAATTCCCCTAGCTAGGTGCTGTAGAAGAGTCTTACCCTCTGTGAATCAGGCATGGGATGGGAGAAAACAGAACACACACAATGAGCACTGGATTATGAATGTACCTTCAGGTAATTTTCATCCCACAAAGCAGAGGATTTATACCACTGGATCCTTGTAAATCCAGCTTCAGTAGCGTGTTCTTTAGCACACAAGCAGCTTGGGGACCAGTGAGATATTACACAGAGAGGCAACATATGGCTCTGATGGCTGGGAAAGCCTTATGTGGGTTGATTTCAGCCACAGAAGATTACAGATGATGCGTGCTCAAACACATCATAGGCAAAACTGAGAGGACCTTGGACTACTAAAAATGGTTTTTAATTTAACATGAAGACAATGTTGCATTTTCTAGCAAGATAAATGAGAATGTGAAATGGGAAGGCAGCTCAGTACTGAACCATAGAGTTGACAACAAAATCTTATTTATAATGAGAGCCTTTCCAACATACAGTTGTACAATGTGAGAATATATTATAACCAGAAATTCTGCAAAGCAACTCACCATGATTTAAGCGTTCAAGAAGCTAATAAAATTGCATTTGTTCCCTAGGGACTAATTTGCCAGCAACTTTACAATGGTTCAGACAGGGTTGATTTGTCGTCTCCCTCTCGCCCCCTCCCGCCACCATTTTGTTTTGCTTTTGTTATTATATATTCATTTGAAGAACTTTCCAGGCAGAACGTTCATTTTAATTAAACAGAGGAAACAGCTCTTGGTCAATGAGCTGGACTTCATTTGGCAAAAGAGAATCATTACACACTATAAAGGAAAAACAAACCAAATTTAGAGACATGAGACTACATTGCCATCATCCCCAACTGAGGGTGGTGAAGTTCTTTTCTACATGGAAAGCACTCATACCATAGCGAAGAGTGACAGGATAAAACTCAAAAAAAATCACAACTTTAGTCCCAAGTTAACTGTAAATTCTCTCCTGACTCCAGAATACATTTTGCAGGAACCAGTACCAATAGTAGCATAAACCTTAATTAAAGAGAATTACCTTAGTGCTTATATGACAAAAAAAGAAAGGGGCTATGAATTGCCACCAACAGAGACAGAGCATGGAAATCTCCAGTCATTCAGCAATTTCATAATGTCATGTGTCATTAGCTATTATTTTCTGATCACTTTGTTACTAATAGTTAACACTGTCGTAGCATGTTCTGTCCAGAGTTGTCAGTGCACTTGACACAGATGAGCAAGACTCATTCTTCATTGTTTACAAATGGGGCACAGATAAGTGACAGGATACTCCTAAAGTCACCCAGCAAGGCAGTAACACAACCAGTAATAGAACCCCAGCCACCTAATAAACTTTTGGTAAGCGTAAGGCAGATATTTTGCCATCATAGTGACTAAAATTCATTTTGCATATTTCACCTTCAAAGCAGTTTTCGAATATTGAATTCTCACAATACTTGAGTGGTTGGAAAGCACACGAGTAACTTTGTTCTACAGAGGGGGAAACAGAGGTACAGAAAGATTTAACAACGTCTCCAAGCCCACAGTGTTTCAGTAATCAAGGTTAGAATTCTAGTTTCTGGCTCCTGTCCCAGCCCTCAGAACAAGGATTCATTTTCCTTGCTATATTTCTCACAGACCTCTCTATTTTATTTTCACTGGCATGTTATCACTTTCAACCTGCTCTTTAAAAATTCTCAATTCTATTTCTAGTCACAGCTTGCTAAGAGAATAGCAGGCTTTGTTACAGGCTTCTTTTAATGCTAACATTTGCCATTCATCTCTACTGCAATGACATGCCTGCCTTTTTTTATGTCCATGCACGCAAAAGATGTCCAGACACTAATCAAAAGAGTTGCACAAGCAAGAGAGAGAGCAGGAAAAAAAAACAACCTTTTCGTTCATTTTAATTAAGTGTCACAACTTAAGAAGCAGATCTCAGAACACCTTACCTCTGGGGCCCAGCTTTTGAGAATTGTTAGAAAGGCTGCTCTATCCAGAAAGCTACTGAGAAATATATGAATTTACATAAAATAGCAAAAGAAATTTTAACCAGCAGGGTTGAATCTCACTTACTGTGTAGGAGGGTAAAATATTTTCCTTCTCTGTCCTATTTTAATACTAGTCAGACAGATTTACAATAGTACAGCCCTTTTCTGCATTCTCTTCCCCAACCCCCGCCCCTTTTTTTAAGGAAAGTTATTAAACTTGGTGGGAAAAGATAGTCAAATGAAAAATAACCTCTTAAAACTTAAAACAAAAAATCACCAAAAGCTTTTTCATTCCCAACCCCATTTTTTATTCCTTCTATCAGCATGAAATTAAATCTATCCTTGGGTCCTTGGGGTTTTTTTTTTTTTTTTCATTTGTAAGTACATACTGCACTCACACAAATGAGGACTGGATTAAGAAAGGGGGTTAAGGGCTGCAGCTGAGGACCCCAGTCCAAGGGAGTACCACACTAGAAAGCTCTGTCCCAAATTTGAAAGATAAACCAATGAGAGGAGACCACAAACTGAATACAAGACTGGCCAAAAATAGATTTGGTGTGGGTGAGAGCGGAGAAAGCCAGAGAAGAGGACAGAATGAAAGGAGGACCAGAGAGCAGAAAGCAGCAGTAGCATACTTGATAATGCAGATGGATCCTAGATGATTCAGAGGGATTATTGAAAGATTTTAAGTCTGATTTTCATGGTGATTCTTGAGAAATTGCTATTTATGCCTATAAATGGAAGTAAATGCCTGCTTCTGAGTGTGCTCCCCCCACCCGTTCTGTAGTTGTTTGGCCAACATTCTCAGAATATCAGTATTAAAATGCAGGTATTTTTCTTATACATAAGTATAAAGTTCTATGCATTCTATCAGTGGAGCTTTAATGTTATAGGATCACAAAATACTGAGAGGTCTACACATGCGTATGAGAAGATTGTGTGTGTATATTAAGTAGTTTATCACAACCACATAAATAAGTCTCCTATTTATTCCATTATGTAATGCTTCTAATGGGGGTTTTTTGTGTGTGTTAATACTGTTTTATGTTATCATGGGCAATTTATGTTTTACATTGTAACAAGCCTAATGTTACATAATTGAGGGCCTTGTGCATATTAATGAAACGGTCAGTGTATATCTATCACAATATTGTAGCAACTGTGACTGGGGTCTATTCTAGTAAATTGCCTAAACATATAATCTCCGTACAAAATTGTTGTGCCTACTATCTATTTTACGCTATAATGTTTTCTTTCCTGCTTTATTAAAAATATTGTACCTACCTATTTCTTTTCAATAAACAAGATTCTGTTTTCAAAGAATAACTACTTGTTTGTCAGACCTTTGAGGGGAGGGCTGTATCTGCGTCCTTCTAAGGGCAAGTCTAGTCTGCAAGCTTCTTTCGAAAGATGCTTTTTCAGAAGCGATCTTCCGAAAAAACTTCTTCCAAAAGAGTGTCCACACTGCCCAGGAGCATTGAAAAAGTGATCTGCTTTTTCAAAAGATAGTATCCATTCAGTGTGGATGCTATCTCACATTTAAGCTGTGATTACTATGGATGGAATGGCCACCATGGCACCTGTGCTTTTTCCTGGAGGCTTCTTTTTCCAAAAAAACTTCCTCTTCCGTGTCCACACATGCCTTTTTCTGAAAGAGCTCTTTCGGAAAAGGCATTCTTCCTCATAGAAAGAGGCTTACCAATGTTGGAAAAAACCCTGCGTTTTTCCGATTTTTTTGTGAAAGAATGCAATAGCAGTGTGGATATAAGTGAAGTTTTTTTGGAAAACCAGCCATTTTCCTTGCAGTCTAGATGCACCCTAAGAGTTAGCAGGATTACCCTGCTCTGGGGAGTTTTCTGAAGGTTGGAGACAAATTCCCTTGTAAAATCCCCTGGCTATTTCAGCAAGGTGAGCTATCCCCTTTTACCCATTTGAACCAATTAAATTGATAATCAATTTATGGTTGTAGGCAAGCAACATTACTCAGCTCCAAATTGTAGCATAGCAAAGTACCTTACCCATATGCACCTTAACTCTAGGACTGAAAGCCCTCCCCTGGGTATGCTAAAATTCTCCCAAAGTCTCCTAACCATGGAAACTTTCACCATAGGACAGGAAAAATTCTTGAGACCCAATCTAGGGAGACCAACATATGTAGCCTTGCAGACAGATCCCTGTCAGGTGAGTACCATAGGAAAGTTTTTCATAAGATCATCAAAGGCCTGTTTACATCCAGAGCCATATCAGAGCATACCATAGTAAAGAATTCAGCCAAAATACAAGAACACTGTAGAACAGGGCTTCTCAACTTTGCAAGCCCTGGGGCCCACAATGATACTACAGCACATGGCGAGGGCCACAACTTAAGTGTGGTTATGTATACATGCATATATATGCAAATATATGAAAATAACTTTTCATGCTGGCAGGCATGAGTATGATTAAGGCAAGACTACACAACACTCAGACCCCATTCAAGTTAGTTCTGCTAATATTAATAAAATGCAATGTTCACCCGATTTCCACCCATATGACAGCACTTTTAATGAGCACCTTTTAAAAGAAAATTGTATACCAGTGTTTTGGGTGTTTAGCTTGAAGCTTCAGGTTGTGTGTTTCTTGGAGTGATTTTCCTCAGAAAAAGTTTCCAAACCAGAGCACTCCAACCTGTAGTGGACACTCATCTTGAAGAACCTCAGTTACTGCACCAGTGAGTAACTTTCGCTTGTTTGAGAGATGCACTCCTGTGGATGCTGACATAGATCTTGTTGAATCAGTCTTCATTCTATGAGGTGGATGTATGCTGTTCAATTCTTAGCATAACCAAATACATCCAGCTTATCTAATTAGAGTCTGTGTGTGGATATGGGTTTACCTTTAGAGCATTCAACAATCAACACAAAGAGTTTTGGTGAAGTTCTCTGTCTTTGTTCTCTCCATGTAAAAATCAAGTGTTCTTTTAACTTCATTTGGGGCTACTATACATACCCTTGAATTCCCACGAGGTTTGGGAAAGAAAGTTGGAAGTTTTATGAGTTGATTCACATGGAAGGAAATGTGAACTTTGGGGAGGAATTTAGGTTGGATTCACAGGGTCACATTATCTTTGAAAAAGATAATGTAAGGCAGGCCAAACATGAGTGCCCCAAGTTCTCCCACCTGTCTAGCTAATGAGATAGCTATAAGGAAAGTAACTTTCATATCTAGATGCAACAAGGACAGGTAACTAGAGGCTCAAAAGGCTTTTGAGCTAAAGCTGAAAGGACTAGATTCAGATTTCAGGGAAGTATGGGTGGTGATATATCTAGGTGAAGGGTCTGAATGCCTCTGATGAAATGTTTGGTGACTGGGTAAGCAAAGATTTTGGTGAGTAAAGATTGAGGTGGTGTTAATTTATTTTATTAAAAGCAATAATAGCTTCAAGAATGACCTTGTGGGAGCTAATAGCAAGGCCCAATTATTTTAATTCAAGAAAGTAATCAAGGACTAAGGAAGAGGTGTGGAGCAGACTAATTAATTGTCCAGGAGCCAAAGAGAAACTATTGCCTTGAGCTAAAGCATCTCTCCATTCAGAGATGCATTTGACCCTTTTGCATTAACAGTGTTTTGAGTGGTGGAGGGGAGTGTAATGGGACACGTCCACATCCATATTAGATACGAATACCATGGCTGCCTGAGCCATGCCAGAGTTTTTAGGATTATTTTGACATTGCCAATTTGCATTTTCTGAGTTACCCTGTGTGGTAGTAAAATTGGCAAGAATGCATAATGAAATACCATGTTCCTGATGGTTGTTTCCCATGTGATTGTTTTCCCAAGTCTGACCTAGAGCAAAAGTTTGGCATTTGATGTTGCAGGCTGTTGCTAAAAGATCTATAACTGGGTGGCCCCATCATCTGGAAACAGTTTGTAGCACTGAATTCCTCAGCTTTCATTTGTGGTCTTGTGGAAAATGCCTGCTGAGTTCATCTGTAGTGGTGTTCTTGGAACCAGGTAAGTATGAAGCTGAGACTTGGAAATTGTGTCAGATATACCAGTTTCCAAGTTTTATGGGCTCAGTGCATAGTGTACGTGACTGAGCTCTCCCTTGCCTCTTTATATAGAACATGCAGGGTATGTTGTTGGTCACCGCTCTTATTCTGCAATCTCTGATGAATGGCAGAAAATTCAGGGGGGTTTGGTGATAGGGTCAGGGTCCCTATGGGTAAGGGATTTCAGCCTAGGATTAGTGTTCCTATGGGCAGGACTCCTCAGCCTAGGATTAGGGTTTCTATGCATAGGATTCCCTACCCCCAGTACCCTCTCTCCTATCCATCTCCCTTGCTCTCTACTCCCTATGACTCCCCAGGCCTAATCCATGGCTGCTGCCACTGTAACAAGAACAGCTGGAGGAGGGGTGTACATCCCTCTGCTGGGGTAGGTCCAGGATCGTCTGCCCTCCGTGCTCCTTGGGCAGCTCCCTCCTCCCCTCCCCAATTCATACACGAATATTGCGGGTTGTTCCTCTCAGCAGGGAGTGAGGTGCAAGTGCACAGTTTGCTGCATTCCTCACTCTGGCTGGGGGCACAGGGAGCAGATGAACCTAGACCTGCCCCAGGTGAGGGACAGGCACATCTCCTCTGGCTGTGGCTGCTGGAGCTACAGTGGTCATGAAGAGGTATTTCTCACCTGGCTCCAAGCTGTTTCAGTGAGAAAGGCCTGGGGTAGTCCTCTCTCTCCCCAGGGTAGCCTGCATCCTGAATTCCTCATCCCCAGCCTCAGTCTGGAATAATGATTCAAATGAAACACATACATTAATTTCATATAAAAATTTTTATAAAAAAACAAAAATGAATTGAGTTGAGGACTTGAGGAACACCAGGTAAATCTTCTGTAGCTCATCATGTTTTCTAGACTTTTAATAATTTCTGCTGCTCTCCTCTCTGGACTTCCTCTAATTTGTCCACATGTTTCCTGAAACATGGCCTCCAGAACTGGGAACACAATTCTAGCTGACTCCTAATTAGCATGGAGTAGAGAAGAAAATTTACTTATCATAACTGTGACAGAATAGCTAAAGTGTCCAGATATTTTAAGTGACACATTTTCAATATTTTAATTATCAAACAATGTCAGTGATGCTCAAGATGAAGCAAAGCGAATGGAAAGGTCTCACAATTTTTACAATAAGGCCCTATTGGTTTGGCTTCAACATCTACAGCAGTAAATCGATGGTACGTCCACACTGCATGCTTATTTTGAAATAGCACGTCTACACTGCGGGGAAGCCTCAAATTAGTCTGAGGTAGACTTCCCTACTGTAGACTTGCTATCTTGATTTAGAGCCCCAGGAGGCACTGGGGAGGAATAACTTAGCCCCTCACCAGGGCCATTCTATTTCGAAATAGCAGCAGTGGAGCATTTACACACACCTTATTTCAAAATAGTTATTTCGGAGCAGGCATTATTCCTCACAGAATGAGGTTTACAGATTTCGGAATAAGCCATCCATTATTTTGAAATTATTTCACAACAACGGAATGGCTGTGGAGACACTTGTATTTTTATTTCGAAATAAAGCTAGTTATCTCAAAATAATGGTGCAGTGTAGACGCACCTCAGGCGTTGAGGGACAAGCTACTGACCAAAATGCCACCTCCGGCTATTTGATATGGATACTTGTTTTGTGAATAGAATATGGATATTCTAGCATGAGCATCTGAAAAAGTGTATAAGAATATATTCATATATTTGGAAACCCAGAAGATCTAGTAACTTCAGTATATAGCTTCACAATGTCCCGAATAAGCCAAGCATGGAACTTGATAAGAACCTCCCAATAGAATACATTTGGTTGTGTGTACCTTCTGACTGCAACCCAGCCAAAATAAACAATGCCGTTTACTACAGTTTAATTTTTCAGATTTTATTGCTGGAAGAGAAAAAAAATTGTTTCCATCTGAAACTAAGGCTGGCCTGGTTTTCCAGGGTGTCCAGCACTCACATTGCCTATTGTTTAATTCTTATCTGAGCAGTGCTTGCAGTTAAGACTCCCAAAGATTAACTACTTGCATTTTTCTTTATAAAACAGTTAGCTTGTGTTTTAAAAAATAATTCATTTATTAAAACCTATTTACTGAGATTTGGGCTCTAAGTATCAGCTGTGCACCCACTTCAGGGCTGTTCAATCTTAATACACGTTGTAAAATAATCATTAACTTTCATTAGGTAATTAGAATTTAAGGACATAAAATAGTGACTACTTGATATTCAATCAACTATTAAGTATTTAAAATATATTCAGTGAATCTTATTAGCTATGTATATACTCACTCATGAAAGCTTATTATTTGATCATTTAATTCAAATCGTTAGCCCCTTTCAGCTGTTATTACTTTATATATTCAGCATATTTTGAAAAAAAAAAACCCTAGAGAAAATGTCTGATTACCTGGCTTATCATAGCAATTCCTGATCACCTACACATTGATAACTATCTTCACAATATCCTTCTGAGGAAAAAATATCCCTATTTTACAGATGGATAACTGAGGCAGAATGAAAATAAATTACTTCCAGGAATTCATGAATGGAGGCGGGAATTGAATCCGGTCCTCCTGCCTTTATTTGATCTGGCAAAATGAAAAGAGCCACTCTATGGTTACCATGACTGCTGCACAGTGCCCATTGAGTATTGCTCCTCTAAGAAAATAGTCAAGTCACTTCTTACTGCTTTTCAGATGCATCTGACATGAAAATAATCTCATTTCATTATAAGGTTACCAGATGTCCCAGGTGTATAGGGATTAGCCTGTTATTTGGGACTTTGTTTTATATAAATGCCTATTACCCCTCTCATCCTGTCCTGATTCTTCACACTTGCTGTCTGGTCACCCTACTTCATTAATAGTGTCCTAGAAGGGAGCATTGTGATCATCCCATCTGATGGCCAATGTAATACAGGCTATAGAACTTCCTGATCCAGCCCTGTCCCTTATAAACCACTCTCAAAGCATCTCCTGAATAGATCTATGGCAGTATAACACCAAGGGAAAAAAAACTGTGAAACTGGCAAATCCAAGACCATTATGAGTTTTCTATAATTAAACAATTTATGGACAAGTACTCTTTTAATCCAACTGCATAATTTGCATTGTGACAATTTTTTTTTATATCCTCATGTTTCTAGTTTAGAAGGGTTTCACCTCTGCTTCAGGCAGTCAAAAAGTTTAAATTACATATAGTAACCAACTAAAAAAAAATCTTCAGTATGTATAAATAGAGGTATAAAAATGTTTATATAGAATCAAGTAACTGCTTGAAAAAACACTATTTGCATGTATAAATGTGGAATTTAATCGTACAAAACAACACACTTACAGCTTTGGCCCTGATCCTGGAGCGAGAGCAATTTGGGCAGACATTTTCATTTTGCAGAAACAAAGTTCTTCTGGATTCTACTAGCAATGCCCTGGAAAAGCTATCCTTTTAATTAAAAGCGGGGAAAGTCAGCTGGGAGAGAAATATTTTTAAGATCTTGGATATCTATTGGATAATTGATATTGATACAAGTTACTGGATCAAACTAAATAAAATGTATTTAATAAATTACAGCCTATCGGGGATTAGTATTTAGAATAATATTTATGAGATTACATTTTTCTTTCCTATTACTCCCATTGTTAAATCCTGGTTGTCATTCTTGTAAAGCTGGATTATAGTGGAAGGAAAGTTACTTGAGCAGAAGAGAGTCTTTAAACCAAACTATTCAGAAACAGAGCTTCAGCTGGTATAGGTCAGTGTAGTTCCATTGACATTAATGTTCTACCTACAGAGGATTGGGCCTCAAAAGGAGTGTTAGCATTCTTTAATTAAGAGGTGAAAAGTATTATGTATAATGGGCTGGGGAAGAGGAAGAAAGTTAATCAGCATTCTTTACATGCTAACAAGAAACATTTTAGTAACTATACTGTAAAACTTTGGAAAGGTATTTCCAGTCTGTAGATAATTATTTTAAATTAACTATGGCTGAAGTTCCTGAAAGTGACTGACTGATTATTTGAGAGCTGTGAAGGTAATGAACTCTGAAAATTTGTATACACTTTTCCAGCATGCTGGAAACAGTTATTTGTCTATTTCATTGATCTGCATGCTCTCTTTGGCTATACAGAGTACCTGATAAATGCATTAATCTGATATGGGCAGGAAAACCACGAATAGAATGTCTGCAGCCCTGAAAAGCCACATGATGCCATATTGGCTTGAAACAAAGATCAATGACTTGCAGTCATTTTAAGCCAAATCCTGTAAGCCTTAATAGTGCAAGCAGCCCTTACTACATAGGATTGGGGCCTACACTGATGGAGTGGATAGGATTGTTATCATTGACCTTAACTGTTGTAAAACTGGGCCTATGTAGTTCTACTCATCTATATTATGGTAGCACTTAAGTCACAGCTGTGTATCATGGTCCTATCCGGCTTGGTGCTGTATGAACAGAACCACAAAAATGGCCATTGCCCCATACAGCCTATAGTCTCCATAGTGGAATTTGAATGGCAGACAGGCTTGGTAACTCAGATCCACAAAAGGATTTAAGTACCAACGTGATCGATAAAACCTCATTCAGCTGCCATCTAAACCATGATAGACAGTCACCTAAATTTCTGATGTAAAAATCCCCCAGGGTGTCTAATTTCTTTCTCCCACTTATGTCATGCATTGACTATTGAGCCTGATCCCCAAAAAATGGCCTGGGAGGGGAAGATGATTTCCCATATAACCTGATGAGAATAAGGGATTTCAAAAAGGGTTTTCCACCTCATTCTGTCTCTGTCCCAGACCATATTTAATTATTTCTACAAAGGGAAATGGCTTTAACAGGAGAGATTCTCACATTAGAATAGTCAACAGCCACGCAGTCAGGGTGCACACGAGAGATTGGAAAGCCATTTTCAAATCCCTTCTCTTTACCAGCAAAGGGGAGAATTGAACTGGGTGGGGGGAGGGGGATGTCTCTTGGACTGTGTGTCTATCCCAGGGATGGATAATAAGCAGCCTGCATGCCAGATACAGTTCACTAGGGTTAGCCCCTGGTGGGCCACTGGATGCTTTATTTGCCTGTGAGTCTGCAAGTATGGCTGCTCACAACTCCAAGTTGACCACAGTTCATCGTTCCTGGCCACTGGGAGTTGTGGGAAGAGGTGTCCCAATAGGCACTGCCTCGCACAGCTCCCATTGGCCACGAATGGCAATCTGTAGCCAATGGTGGCTGTGAGTGGCCATATATGCAGACACACAGGTAAATAAAGCATCCAGTGGTGAACTACATCCACCCTGTAGGCTGTTTACTGTCCACCCCTGAGTTCAAGGTTATAAGGGTGGTCACCTCACCTCTGGCTGTGTAGTGTGGAGATAAGCACTCACCACAGCTGTTCCTACAAAAAAAGTATTTAGACTTCTGTTTTTTACTAGGTTAGGTAGTTTCCTACCTAGCATGCTGGGTTTGTGGATCCCACACTAAAGCATCTATTCCTCATCAGCAGTGCATAGGAAGCCTAGGTACCTACTTGTAGATTCAGCTAAGTAGTTAGGTATCTAAAATTTAGGCATTGCATTCTTCACAGTTCCAACACCTGAGAAGCTTTGTGGAGTTAAGTCCAGCCTCCTAGAGCTCTGCGCCATCATATATATTTGGTTTTTATACATGTACAATTATCATTGCTTTATGAATAATGAAATATTAACTTGAATGTTTGCATTAATACTAATCATTTTGTAAAGAAACAACTATGCATGAAATAGGTGAAAATACCACACTCATATTTGTGTATTTTGGCATTTTATTTTTCTTCAGTGAAAGGTATCAAAAGACAAACTCTGGGAGCGCATGTCAATGAATATATGTCCTTGTAATCATTTCAGAGTAACAAATACAAGAGAAAGTTGACAATCTTAAGCTGAATCTCCTCAGTATGAAATAGTTCCTCATTATCTAAATAAAACAGAGGAATAGAGGAAAGGCATGCTGTTGAACCATTAACTGTGACATGTTCACACTTGCATACCTTGGATTTGAAATTAAAGATGGCAACACACTACTAAGCTTTTAAATTTTATGGCTAGTTTCTGCTAGTTACTCACACTGAAAAGCACATTAGAATTTGGCCTATTGACTTGTGACATTTGAACTGCTCAGCTCTCACTGAACATAGATCACTCATTCTCTAATAGGTGAAAAAATTATCTTCCAGGGATATGATAATTCCATTTTCCAGTCCATCTACTGCATTCCTCATCTAGTTGCTTGAATTAAAGGGAGCTTTGCATGAGTAAGATCGTCAGGATTTAGGCTGTAATATTTATTGTTACAAGAGATAGGCAGAAGTTTCCAACAGAAGACCTTCAAGAGTAAAGTCAGTAAGGTCTATCATGGTGAAATTGCATGCAACAATATTTTTAAGGTAGAGAGCAGCTTTGTTGTTTACCTTCCCTTTTCCTACCTTCTGTGGTCCAAAGTTTTGTATTGATCTAAGTTTTAAAGCTTGTAGAGACTTTGCTGCATCAAAAAAAGATGCTATATCTACACTGCAGGTTTTTGCCGGCAGAGAGTATGCTAATGAAGTGCTTATTAGCATTTGTCACACTGTCATTTGCATATTCTCTGCCAATGCTTTTTGCGTAAGAGGTTTTTGCGCAAAAAGTATCGGCAGAGAATATGCAAATGTCAGCACAACAAATGCTAATGAGCGCTTCATTAGCATACTATCTGCCAGCAAAAACCTGCAGTGTAGACGTAGCCTGAGAGAGATACAGAGACAGCTGCAATTTCTTAGGTTTCTAAATCTGAGCATGCCACAGGATTTTCATAATTTCTCCTACTTGATTACAGAAAAAAAAGCAAAAGGGGTGGAGGGATCTCAGGGATGAACTTAAATTGTCAACAAATTGCTCAGATTATATGTTTCTTTATTCAAAAACCAGAATCAGGGGCTAAAAATGGCTCATACATTGATAAAGCTATTGGTAGAATAAAATTTAAACTGCTCAAAGGTAAAATCCCTAACCTACTGTGATCAATGGCCAAATTGTCGGTCACTTTATTGCAGCAATGATTTTACCCAGAGTTTGTCTCTTCCACAACACCCCCTCTTACAGCAAACAAAGGAAACTTTCAATTCTCTATTGACTTTTCTGGGATTTGAATCAGGGAGAAAATGAGAATTTGAATCTCACTCAGATGGTTTGGGGTTTTTCCAGCCATGTGTGAAATTTGCAAAAGGTCCACATTTTGCAGTTTAGGTTCCTATCCCAAGCTGTTATTACTATGTTTAGGTAACTTAAAATATATTTTGTCCAAATCACCTTCTGCACTGGCATTCTAAGACCAGAAATGTTAGTCTCATAGGAACAACTATTGTCAAAGGGATTGATATTTTTTTCAGCAACCACAATGGGAACTGTGAGTGAGCAGTAGCTCTGAGTATCATACTCCTGATATTTCCATCTAAAATCAGAACTCTCATGATAATACTTGTACTGATATTTTTTCAGACCAAGACCTATTTGAATGTCTGGATAAACACTGAGGCTGCGTCTAGACTGGCAAGTTTTTCCGCAAAAGCGGCTGCTTTTGCGGAAAAACTTGCCAGCTGTCTACACTGGCTGCTTGAATTTGCACAAGAACACTGACGATCTAATGTAAGATTGTCAGTGTTCTTCATAAATACTATGATGCTCCGCTCAGGGATAAGCCCTCTTGCGCAAATGTATTTGCGCAAGAAGGCCAGTGTAGACCGGGGAGGACTGTTTTGCGCAAAAAAGCCCCAATGGCAAAAATGGCGATCGGGGCTTTCTTGCGCAAAACCGCGTCTAGATTGGCATGGATGCTTTTCCGCAAAAAGTGCTTTTGCACAAAAGCATCCGTGCCAATCTAGACGCTCTTTCCCGGAAATGCTTTTAACGGAAAAACTTTTCCGTTAAAAGCATTTGCGGAAAATCATGCCAGTCTAGACACAGCCTGAGCGCCAATTTTTAAAGCTATTTAGGTGCACATAGGTACCCAGTGGGATTTTCAAATGTGAAAAGTACATAAGCACATAATTCCCATTGAAATAAACAGATCAGCACCTAAATTCCTTGAAAAATGTCAGTCTGAGTGACAATCATCATATGTATCCAATGTAACCAGCCTACTTTTGAGAGCTTTCAATTGAACTCACACTTGGATTCTTCTGATATTTGCCCAATACCATATTTTACCCTCCATGTTTAAGTAAAGTCATTGGTGCTCCAGAATAAGCCTTCTCACCTAATTCTCCTCCATTTATCTCCCACATGTCTTACACTTAGCCAGTCACCTTCATTGGAAGAAGAGCCATTTGATACAACTGACACTAGTGAATGGTCCCACTGGTGTTCCAAGCTAGCATACCACCACAGTGTCCTCACCCTGACATTCTGCATTCATGGCTTTATCTGGATTCTTATTGTCAAAAGTACCTTCACTTTGATAGCAAAAAAAGAAAGAATGGGTCTTTGTGATAAAAAGAAAAGGAGATCATATGGAAAGTGATCTCACCTAAGAATATAATATCATGCCTTGTGAAATGATGATAGAAAAGGAGCAGATTTACAAAGGAAACCCAAGTGTATTTACCAGTCAAAACAGAGAAGTTCTAACCCATCCATTCACACCAGATGGAGGAAAGAGATTAGAAATATATCTGGCCCATAGCTCATTTGAAAACAAAATGGTTCATTCTTCGATTTACATTGTCTTACAAAAAGGCAAACGCTTATAGTAACAGATGTGAAACTTTGCACTTACATTATATTTTATCCATAAAGACAGATGGGAAAGCAGCACATTTGGTTCTGTGTTCGTATACATAAGAAGGGAAATATTTATTTTAATAATTCAGTCTTAATTTTGCACAGGTCAAACCAATCTTCACCCAATTTTTGCAAGGTGTCAGCCGTCATTTTCTCATTTCCAGTTTTGATACAGCAGTTATGAGTAAGTCTATCTGTAGAGATTCTGTAAATGTGGTTGTAATGAGTTCTGTTTACTTTTTTGGAAGACAGCAGCTTGGCTGCATCACTCTGAACTTTTATAGAACTTCCTTCCCCCCATCCTGGGAGGTAGGGAAGGTAAAATTAACAAATGGAAGGAAAATAGCAGCCTGAACTTAGCCATGTTTTGGTGTGGTCACCAAACACCTCTTTGGGTAATCGGTTTGTTAAGTGTTTATACAGAGCTTGCACAGAAGAATGATGATGGGGAGCTTAAACACTAATGCAATGTAAATATACAACAAAAAGCATCCATTTTTATTTAGTTTAAAGCCTCCCTACAACCTATAAGTTATTCTAAATCTTAGGCCACTGTTGTGGTGCTTGGAGTGATTTATTTTTAGCTATCTTCCAATAATGATCCAGAAGAAGAAATCTAAATGCCAGAGCCCTGTTTATGATGTTGACAAACATGTCCTGTTTGTTTTTAAAAAATAATTCCAGTTCTGAAGGAAGGACTTAGATGGCACCACCATTAATGGCTCAACCCATTGTTAGGTGCCTTTCTCCCCCTCACAAATTGCATACGGAACCTATGGGCTTACCTCCGGGTTTTGGACTCCTCTGGATGCCTAGAGTCAGGTATTGCAACACTCAGGGTTGCAACATCCAAGTCCCTTTGTGGATTTACACCAAAAATTTCATTGATTATATGGACAGTGATAGCAAAAGCAGATGTCATCCATGACTAGGACAGAAAACAGGATGGTGAAGACTGCTTGCTGTATCGCTACCCATGGGGAGATATACAACTAACAAATAGCAGGCGCAAAAAAAAAAAAAAAAAAAAAAAAAAAGGCAAGCTAACCTTGTAGATGAGTGTTCACCTTACTTAGCTAATAGTGGACGGTGGAGAGGGGTCTTAAACCTCATCCATTTTTTGAGTTAGGCAATTAAAGCCAGGCTGGGAGAAGGCAACATGAGATTCATAACTGGGAACTTCCTGTGGGCAGCAGATACCTAAGCAGTTTCTAACAAGGACAGTCATGGTGCACACCCAACTCCACAGGAAGGAGCCAGAAGAGAAGGAAGGAGGAAGAGGCCTCCCTTGTAACTTTGAATCTAGTAGTTAGGACATTAACCTAGAATGTGGGAGACCTCGGTTCAATTTCTTCCTTACCAAAAGCAGGGGAGGAGGTTTGAACATTGGTTTCCCCCCGACCCACACACACTCAGGTGAGTATCCTAACAACTCAGTTCTGGGATTCTGTGATGTTGGTCTCCCTCCCCTTCCTGTTGAAGTCATTCTGCTTTGCATAATTAAATATACACTGGGACAATGCACAAGTCAGAGCGACACTCTAGTCCAGTCAGGAATGCTTTGATAACACTCATCAGGTTGGCCCACAGGCAAGAGAGGCAGGAAAACATCTGGAGTCACCGGTTTTGATGATCCTGATGAAACTCCAGAGCGAGTTTGCCACCAGATATCTTGTGAAGCTTTTGAGTTTCACCCAAATAAGTAAGGGGTTATATCACAGTCTGCCTGGGGTGCTTCTGTGCTATGTTGCTTTGACTCAGAGCCCTTACACCAGCAGTCTATGGTTTCAGTCTGGCTTCCCCCAGCCCTGGTTACTCCTTGCAGGGTGATACCACTAGCACTTCTACTGCTGAGTCTCTCCCAAACCATCTTCCGTATAGCATCTATCCCTACCTGAAGATACACTGCCTCCACAGAGAAAGAACACACATCAGCCTGTTAATTTGACCAAAGACCTGCACTTCAGTTTAATACATAGCAGTGGCATAGTTTTGTAAGAAAATAAGTTTATTAATGGTAAACATTAATAGTTATACTCACTTAAATTTAAGAATGAAAGAGAGGAAAATTTACAAATAAAACAAAAGCAACCAGACTTTCTAGTGACAAGCTTAATTTTGGCAAAATTGTCATTTTACAACAGCACAATCCGCTCCAGGATTGCAAGGCGGGGGATGGGGGGGACAAAATTCCTTTCTGGTCTGTGAGAAACCCCAAAGCATCAATCATCTACACTAAACACAGTGTGTGTGCCTATTGACTGATTCTGAATGAAATTTTTACAGCAAAAGTTTAGGCTCCAAGGGATTTTGGACACCTCCAAAATTAGGAGGCATCTGAGCAAGGGGATTGGGGATCTAAATTTGGGATTTCAGCACCTAAAGCAAGACTGCTCATCTTTAGAAGCCTCGGTGGCCACAAGGACACTCACAGCACACGCTAAGGGCTGCAACTTAAGTGTGGTTGCATATACATGTAAATGTATATGCAAATAGCTTCTCTCACACTGACGGGTATAAATATAAAGCACTTCCCACAATGCCCTGGCATTCCCGGCACCTCCTCGCTGGGGGCTAGAAATGCCGACACTTTGTACCCATCTGTTCCAGCCAGCCCATCCGCTTGCATCTTTCAATGCTCACCCCGCCTGGGAGATGCCTCGCCATTGTGTAGCCTGTTCCCAGTGGAGGCCATGTTCAGAGGATCCCACCTGCAGGCCACGTGTTGATCCCTGTGTAAACCCAAACCATTCCATGGGCCACAAACAAATGGGCCGTGGGCCACATGTGGCCCACGAGATGCGTGTGGAGTAGCCCTGACCTAAAGTGAAAGGTAGGCACCTAAGTCCTTTTGTAGCCCTAGGCCTTGGTTCCCTCTGGATAGAAGTTACCACCTCATGGAGTAAGACTGCTCACAGAGCAAAAATTGAACAGCAAAGGAAAACAAACTACCCACTAGAGCTATACCACACTGCCCGTTAAGCATATTGATATTGTTTATTTGATAACGTAGTGCAGATCATTGGAATCCCAAGATTCTGGAGCAAGACCATCATTTCACTTTATGTGGGCCACCAAATAGCTGTTAAAGAACAGGCTCAGTCAGTCACTGGCAGTATTTCCTGTCCGCTGAGCACTTGGGCAGCGACCTAGGAGAGATTTGGGTGCTGCCCAGCTGAATAGCAGAGTGTCCACAGCACCCACAGCCAGCAGCATGTGTTTCTACTGGTGGGGCACATCCACACATGCCTCGGTTCACATAATATTCATTCTGTGCATTCATGTAAAAAAAAAAAGCGGGAACATTGGTCACAGGTGATCTGAATGGGCCACCACCCAGTAGCCCTGAACTGAAAAGGTAAGCATTCAATTGCCAATCAGTATTTTTATTACAGAAGCACTTACAGCAATCTAATGAAATTGGGGCATGCTTACGCTAGGTATCCTCAGAGACAGTCTCTTCCCCAATAAGTGTGCTGTTTCGCTAGACAAGGAAAAGTATAATTACCCCCATTTTATAGATCAGGAACGGAGGCACAAAGATCAAGTGACTTGCTGAAGGTCACACAAAGAGACCATGGAAGTGTTGGTAACTGAACTTCAGTTTCTTAAGTCCAGTGCTTTAGCCACAAGGTTATCCTTCCTCCCTCCAGTCTTTGAGACTAATTTAGCAGGATCAGCATCAAAATTAGAAAGTTGTAACTTCATGTGAATTTTCATGTTACATTTTCCACTTCACTCCATGGAGTTTACTGGAAATATTTGCATGTTTAAAGTTACTCACATGCAGTGGTGCTTGCAGATTCCAATTCTTAATGGGATGTACTTCAATATACAGACCCACCAGAATCAATGAAGATAATCTGACCATCTTTTATTCCTCTGTGTGTGCACGCATGTGCACACAGTGTCTATTAATCTTAAAAAAAGGCAAAACTAGGGGCAAAACCTTGAGTGAATTTGGAGCTGAAAATGATCTGTTTTGGTCTGCTGGCTTGCAAATGGTTTTCTTGATGAAACTCACGAGTCTGCTGGAGACAGATGCAGATAGATGAACTGGGCATAAGATAAACCTGCTCCATGAGTTTGTAGTTAATTGCACATCATCTTTTTGTCTCGCCATAAAAAATTTCATGCCCACCTTGCACAGTAAAGGTAACACAAGTGTCAAACCATTTGTCTCCTGTGCTTTCTTTTTGCATTATTCAATTGGTTTTGTTGTTAAAATACTGTTGAGACAAGACAAATTTACTAAGCCAAAGATAAAGCATACCAAGTCTTTTTGCAGATGATCTCCTCCATACTCTAATGAGGAGAAACACTGTTGAGAGTTATTTGCATACAAATAGTTTTATTTCTAAAACAGTCAGACTAATGCACACACCTGGTAGCTAGCACACACTGAATATGACTGATTTACATAGGGTGAAATATACCCATATGCAAAGAGCTTGCACATAAGACATGTAGTGTCAATGGAAGCCCTAAACTAGGAACTAGGGTGTAATGTGAAGTAGCTAAATTGCAACATTCGAACTAAATTAAAATATCCCATTAAAATATCCGGCTTTATCACATGCCGCCGCGCACGGAGTAACGGTAGTTCGAATTAGGAGCTTTAATTCGCACTACCTAGCCCGTGCGTGTAGCCGCTGGCAGGAGTTCAACTACCGGGCATTTAAAAATGGCGGCGCTGGGAACATGAAATAAAGCCCGGATATTTTAATCCCGGCTTCATTTGCAAGTTCGAATGACTACATTAGCCACCCTAGTTCGAACTAGGGTGGCAGTGTAGACATACCCTTAGGGAGGTTGGTCCCTATCACAAGCTTAAAGTTAACTAAAGTTAAGTTGAACTAATTTAAGTCCCGATTCCATCACCTTCTGCATAGGTAACAAAGTCCATAACAGTAGCCTCACTGTTTACCCTGTACTTTTACAGCCCTTCTCTAGCAGAGCATCTCCTATTCTTGCCATGGTCTGCACAAGTTCCGCTCATCATGGAAGTGTGGTTTCCATGTGGGCACCTCACCGCTTTTCTGCAGGCCGCAGCTTCTATGGACTCTAGGGGAAGGGGAAAATGCCACAGATGCAGCCCTCCAAGCAAAGAACTAATAAGTATTTGTCCCCTCTTCACCCACAAAGACAAAGTGCATGATTTGGGTGACGTAAATAGGGAGAAGTTAAGAGATAGTGAAGGTGACGTATTGGCCTTATGGACAACCTCATATAGGATGCCTTATACACAGGATGCTACAATACCTGTGGCTAAGCCTCCGGATAAGGGTTACTGAAGGGACAAGTTAGTGCCACGATAGTATCTCAGTTTTTGCTGTTTGTGCTTATTGATCATTACATTTCACAGTTATTTAACATCTGATGTCCTTGTAAGGTACGGGGGTGGGGAGAATATTGAAAGGGTTGGCCATTTCATGTTACTTTCATTCCAATCAGTGAAAAGGCTGGAGCTTATATTATTTTGGTCCAATACATGATTCGCAGCAGGCTGTATGATTGTGATTATATCTATGTGGTAACACGTTAGCATCTCCCAATGTTGCAGGAGTAAACATTTCTAGATACATCAACAACTGCTCTGGGCTGGCATAAATTTGAATTCCACTTTACAGTAGCTGGAAAGACAAAAATACACTCCATTTTTTTAAACCATGTCTATTTCAAGCCTGGATGCCACAATCAAATGGAGGTGTATTTCAAAGAGAGTTCTAACAACAAATAAATCCGTATAAACAAAGCAGTTTCAAAAGCCACATGATAGACGAATGCACAGGAATATCAAAGAAAGAGATGAGTTACTGAGAGGAACAAAACATTGGAAGGCACCCAAACCAAATAGGACGTATGGCTAAAACACCTAATAATGCGCCACAGTTTATTTGAACGTAATAAATGTTTGAAGAATGGATGTCCAAGATAAATGTTGACGGAGAAAACTGTGATGCTGTATTTCATATTTATGAGAACATGCTTATAAATATGAATAAGACTAACTCAAATATGCTTTATGCAAAATATTGCATCTGACCTATCATTGGAAAGCTTTTAATTTCCTGAATGTGTATATTCTAGTTGTATGCATGTTCTATTTCTGTATCTGAAATTAAGAATATTGACTGAATTTATTATCAGCCTGCTCATGTTGAGAAAACCTATTTCCAGCCCATCAGGAACAACAATGAAGAAGCCTGACAGAGCTAATAGCCCATTAAGGAGTGACAATTGAGTGGGAGGAAATGGCCTTCTTGAGACATGCTACAAAGACATGCATCCATGCCACCTGATACAGAAATCCATCTTGAATTTTGAACTTTTCCACAGAGGTGTGGGGAATTGAATGAAGGTTTCCTACCTGAGGGAAATTCTATGGAAGGCAAGGGAAGTCAACAATGAGAGTCAATGACCCCCCTGCCCAGCCCCAAAGTATACATGAATACAGCTGGAAACAAAAGAACTGGAATGACTGGGGTGGAAAAGAGCTTCTGGGCCCGGGTCAGAAAGAACAGCTCTCGCCTGAGAAGGATGTTGTCTGAAATAAGAACTAGGGTGAGAAATAATGATTTGTAATAACTTATCTTAGTGTAGTAGGCTTAGCTGTCATGTTTTATTTTGCTTTGCTTAGTAACTTACTTTGATCATTCTGTCAACACTTGCAGCCACTTAAATCCTATTTTATACTTAATAAAATCACTTTGTTTATTATTAAACCCAGTGTAAATAATTGTTACCGACTGGAGACAGCTGTGCATCTCTTTCTTTTATTGATAAAGTGAACAAACAACTTATGAGCTTATTCTGTATAAACCTTATGCATAGTGAGACTGATTTATCTGGGGTTTAGGTCACATTGGGGCTCTGTACCTGGGTACTGTGTTAAGTCCCTTTGACTGAGCCTTTCCAGCGCTGAGTGGATCTCAGTGTCTATGTCGGTCTGCTGTGAACGGTGGCCTCAACTGCGTGGGGAAGACCAAACGTTCCAGCTCAGCAGGACAGGGTGGTGGGGCACTCTAAAAAAGCAGGTTGGTGGGATTCATGGTACGATCATCTGTATGACCAGCACATCAAATGGCAATCTCAATGGGATCGCTGTGACCAAATCTGTTGCACTGTCCTCATACAGAAACAAAAAAGAGAAGGTGCAGTAATCATATGAGTTAAAGACGGATCGTATTTTTACCAACTTCATGTTAACTTCTAATGACATTTCTCGCGAAGACATTCAGTGCAAAATGACTGCACAGTGAGAACACAAAAGGCACAAAAAGACAACTTACGGGCTGAACTAGAGGATCACAGCAGATGATGTAAATGGCTACCCAAAAGCTGATGACAGCATCCAACATTCGTGGATGCACAAAACACTGAAAATGCACATCCAAAGATCAATTCATTTCTGCAACAATTAATCTGTGACTAACTAGAACACTTGACTCTCCTTTAAAGGAGCTGTTATTGAGATCCAAATTAAAAAGGAACCATTCAAGGAGATTTCTTATCACTAGTGTTGTTCCAGGTAGTGATGCTATTGTAGACATGGACGCTATGTAAGACTAGATTGTGGTTACTGGGGCTATGTCTAGACTGCAGGCTTCCTTCAGAAGCAGCTTTTCCAGAAGAGATCTTCCAAAAAAAACATCTTTCGAAAGAGCGTCTACACAGCAAAAGCACGTCGAAAAAGTGATCTGCTTTTTTAAAAAAAGATAGCATCCATTTAGTGTGGACGCTATCTCGCATTTAAGCTGTGATTACTATGGATGGAGTGGCCACCAGGGCACCTGTGCTTTTCTCCTCTTTCCTCTTCTTTCAAAAGAACTCCCTCTTCCATGTCCACATATGCCTTTTTCCAAAAGAGCTCTTTCGGAAAAAGGCTTCTTCCTCGTAGAAAGAGGTTTACCAGTGTCAGAAAAACCCCTCTGTTCTTTTGATTTTTTTTGAAAGAACGCAATTATAGTATGGACGTAAGTGAAGTTTTTTTTGAAAAACAGTCATTTTTCCGAAAAAACTCTGCAATGTAGACATACTCTGCAGTGTAGACGTGGATCAGCACGTAGCAACAGCCAATTAATCATTTGTTATATATGAAACTATGAAGTTGGTCGTGAAAGAAGATATGGAGATGGATGGTGTGTACAAAAGCTTGGTGAAGGCATAATGCTGTACGTTGGCTTGGCTGAATGTGTACTGGCATTGCTTAAGATGGAAAAACTGATACAATCAGTTGGCATACAAGTTAACCAAAGGGTATATCTACACTACAAAGTTAATTCGAAATAACAGCAGTTATTTCGAATTAACTTTAATAGCAGCTACACATACAAACCGCTATTTCGAAATACATTCGAAATAGTGGAACCCTTATTTCGAATTAGGTAAACCTCATTCTACAGGGAATAACACCTAATTCGAAATAAGTGCTGTGTAGACACTTATTTCGAATTAGGGGGCCCCCAGCCCTTCCCAGGGAGTCCTGGTGGCCACTCTGGGCACAACCAGGAAAACTCGTCTGCTCCCCTCCCCAGCCCCGGAGCCCTTAAAGGGGAAGACTTTGGCCACAGTGCCTGTGCCAGTTGCCAGCCTGCCAGCACACAGCCAGCAGACCGTGCACCTAGCACAGCATGAGCCAGCAATCCGCTGTCACCCAGCAATCCACCACTCCCCAGGACCAGGCTGGCGGCTCTCAGGAGCCTGCCAGGGGCCGCAAAAGGCGGGCGCCTTCCTGGTCTAGTGCGGAGATCGTGGGCCTCATTGAGGTTTGGGGGGAGGCCTCCCCCCAAACCTCATGATCTCCACACTAGGCTCAGGAATGCGGCTGTCTACAGCCGCATGACTGCCAGCCTGGCCACCAGAGGCCACATGCGCAGCCAGGAGCAGGTGCGCAGCAAAATTAACGAACTGAGGCAGTCCTATGCCAGGGCCTCCCAACCAGGGGCTGACCCGGAGGCCTGCCCCTACTATGAGGCCCTGGACCGCATCCGTGGGGGGTCAGACGGTCCGTGCCCCTCTGGTCATCATGGACCCCGGGGCAGAGGGCCCTGCCCCGACACAGGGGAAGAGGAGGACGACAGCAGCCAGGAGCGTGCCCTGCACCCAGGACCCCCGAGCCAAACCGGAGAGCCCATCAGCAGCCTCATCCGAGGCCGGGGAGGCCTCCACATGTGAGTGACATGACGGTCCCCTTATGCGGGGTGGGGGGGAGGAGGGGGAGCCCAGGGACCGTGCATGTGGGCCTTGACGACCACGGAGCAGGTGACAATCTGTGCATCTGCCGTGCCATCCAGGACATGTGACCCCGGCTGGGTGCCATGCAGGGGCCCTGGCCTGTTCCCCACATGCATCTATGCGTGAAGGCACATGACAGGCTCCTGACCCCGGGGAGAGACACTGCACACTGCCCTCCCTCCAGACTCCCCCTCTACACAGAGGCAGGCACATCTCTCCCCCCCCCCCCACCACCACACTAGAGGCAGCACAGGGGCTGGGGTGCAGTCCTGGGCCAGCTCACACTCCCGGGGATAGGAGGACGTGATGGTGTGGACACCTGCCATCTTCGCCTTGCAGAGGGGGGCTGGGTTTCACCCACTGTGTCCCCAGGGAGAACTGACCACTTCTCTTGTTTCACTGCAGCCACAGCACCTGCGAGTGCAGGACGCACCACCCCGCCTGGACCATCCACCCGCACCCAGGCCAGCAGGCGCACCCACAGCCAGGAGGAGTTCCAGAGGCAGAAGCTGCGGTTACAGGGACGGCAGGTCCACATCCAGGAGCAGTGGGTTCAAGAGGACCTGCAGCTGCGGCGGGAGAGCTTGCGGGAGCAGGGCCGTGCCCTCCGCAAGCACCTGCAGGCCCTGGAGGACCGATTGCTGCCTCCTGCTGCTCCAGCCCCTGCGGCTGCCCCAGCTATTGCTCCTCCTTCCACCCCTGCTCCCCCTCCCACTTCTTCCCCCCCCCCGTCCCTCCTGTCCCACCCTCCACACCCACTCCCCTTGGGAAGGCCGAGGCCCCCGCACCCGCAGTGCTGCGAGATGGGAGGGCCGGCAAGACCCCCAACTCTGAGCTTTCCCTCCCCCTTCCTCCCCTTGCCTCCCCTTCCAGCTCCCTCCTCCCAGGTTTCCCCCTCCCCTCCCACCCTCATTCTCCCCTCCCCACCCCAGTTATGTTAAATAAAGAGTTTTTTTGTGGCAACACAGGTGTTTTTATTGTATATCAGGAAGGGGGGCTAGGGAGGGGAAAGGGGAAGAAGGTGGGGGTGGAACGTAAGGCACAAGGCCCCAGTGGGGCACGCCACAGGGACTTCAGTCCTCGTCCACCTGGAAGCTCTCCCACAGGGCTTCCCGGATGCGGACAGCCCCCCGAAGGGCTTCCTGGCTGGCAGCCATGCAGGGCTGTGCATACTGGCCATCCAGGCGGGCAGGAAAGCCACCCTCTTCCTCTTGCATAAGTTGTGCAGCACAAAGCACGCTGCCACCATGTGCGGAATACTGTGCTGGGAGAGGTCGAGGCAGGTGAGGAGGCACCTAAACTGTGTTTTCAGTCGGCCGAAGGCCCCCTCGACCACGATGCGAGCCCTGCTGAGCCTGGCATTGAAGGCCTGCTGGGAGGGGCTGAGGTGTCCTGTGTAGGGCTTCATCAGCCAGGGCTGTAGGGGGTAGGCCACATCTCCCAGCAGGCACACTGGCATGTCCACGTCCCCAACCCTGATGTGGCGGTCGGGGAAGAAAGTCCCGGCATGCAGCCTCTGGCACACGGAGGAGTTGCGGTACACCCGCACGTCGTGTGCCTTGCCGGACCAGCCCACATTGATGTCCGTGAACTGGCCTCGGTGGTTAGAGGATCACAGAGCCCCGGACTGCCTGCGTGTGTCCCGTCACCGCAGAACAGGGGCGAGCCACTCGCACAGCTCCAGGAAGGTGTCCTCCTTCATCCTGAAGTTCTGGGTCCACTGTTGGTCTCCCCAGTGCTCCAGGATGATGCAGTCCCACCAGTCGCTGCTGGTGTCCAGATGCCAGATGCGGCAGGGCACGCTGGCGTCCAGGCACCGCTCCGCCAGGGCCCCCGGGAGGAGCGGGGGGAGGGCCAGGGGGCTGGCCTGCAGCAGAAGGTGCCAGGCAGCCCCCAGCAATTGCTGCCAGGCTTGCAGCAAGACTTTTAGCATGAGCACCAGAGTGCCCAGGGCGGCTCTGGCTCCATGGTGCTGAGTGCTGCGGTGTCCCAAAGGAGAGCGACCGAAGCAGGTGGAGAGGAAAATGCTTTGCTGTCCCTTGGCGAGGTAGGCAAGCAAGCAGGAAAGCTGAGAACCGGCTGTCCAGGGGGGTCCCTTTAAGCACGAGCCTCAGATAGCCTCAGACAGCAGCCACACAAAGCAACTACTGACTTGATGCCCTGTTGGAACCGGTTTCAGCTGCCCTTAAATGTGATCCAGCGTCCAATCAGTGTGGACGTGCTATTTCGAAATAGGAAAACGCTATTTTGAATTAGTTTTTGTGTCTAGATGCGTTATTTCGAATTAACTAATTTGAAGTAAGTTAATTCAAAATAGCGCTGTAGTGTAGACATACTCCAAGATACTATCCAAGCTCTCTCCCAGAATGGATACCACAGAGAATATGGAATCAGGAAACAGTCAGAACTACAACATAAGGAAGTCAAAGAAGAAATGAGGGAAGAGATTACAGATGAAGAAGAACTATTCTTAGGACAAAATTCAAATCAAAGAAATTATTCCAAACCATTAATAAATGGATGACACCAAAAATATATAGTACACTGCCTGAGTGATCAAGAGAAGAATGTAAAATATTAAATCCACACAAGACAGCTCAAGACAACAAATACTGTAATGAATATCAATCAAAATGTGGACAGGCTGTATATCCAACAATGCAGTGGAGGAAAAGGTTTGCTATTTATAGAAGAAGCAACTGACAGTGAAGACCGTAACATTAAAGTATATGGGAATAAGAGCCAAAGTAAGGTATCATCTGGTTGTGCTAACAAGCAATGACCAAACATACATCCCAGCCAAAGAAATCATGAACCAAATAGCAAAAAAAAAAAAAAAAAACCTTGAAAGATACACAGAAAAATCAATGCACGGACAGAGGTGGAAAGAAATCCCGTCCAGCAGTGATAAAGAACAACAAATACCCGACTTATAGAAGGATAGAACAACAGAGCCTCATTATGTCTGCAGAAGAGCAATCCTGAAGGCTTAATTACTTTCTAAACAAAAATTACCAGCAGGACTGCTCCCCAAATTACAGAATGTGCTCCAAAAAGGAAGAGACAATGGTGCCTGTACTGAGTGCCTGCAGGAGCCTGGCTGGGAAAGACTATACGAACAGACACAATGAGGTCACCAAGTGTCTGTACTGGAGTCTCTCTGACAAGTACAGAATTAAACAAATTCTGTACAATTACTATCTAACTGAAAGCCCTCCAGAGGACAAAGTGGTTACGATTTTATGGGGTCTGGCAATCACCACAGTGCAAAATGGCTGGACATGGTGGTTGTAGGAAAGATGACAAGATCATATGGGGGCAGCTTCACTTGGGGTGGGGAGGCCAGTTCTGCCGTCTCCCAGAGCCTTGGGATGGCCCTGCTGGGCAGATTCAGTTGGCCAGAGGAGGAGGAAGAGGAGGGAGTAAGGAGAGGGGGACTCAGGTACTTGTCCTCTACCTGAGCCCATGCCAGGGCTCCAGGAACAAGTGCCCTTTTAGCTGATACCAGACCAACCTCCTCCATCTACCACCCTGTTCACCCTTCAGTTTGGGGCATGATCCTGACACATGGTTTTTTGCCCTCTCAGCAAAGGGTTGCTCTCAGTGTCAACAATTCAGATAATTAGCTAGAACTTCCCAACTCTTTTTCAATGTACAGTTTCAGGGAGAAGGTGGGAGAAAAAAGGGTCAGACCTTTGACCTCCCTGACCTTATCTGCAATCCAGGTCCATCGCCTGTAATCACCCTTTCCCAGAGCTTACAGCCTAGCTGCCTTCCAAGAGCAGACAGACTCTACACACCACTCTCCACGCCACCCTAATTTAACTGTTAGAGTTCTCTTTTCAGTAAGACCTCCATCTGAAGCATGCGCCGCAGCTTTTGAGAGACAGGGCTTTCTTGGCCCAATACTGCTCCACCACTCCTTCAGTCTTAATATCAGGTCTGTAAACTTCATTGCACCATGTTAAAGGATACTGCAACACCAGCAAAAAGAAATAAAAAACCTTTGCCACAATTATGGAAAACTGTAACCAAGATGATGCCAGTGATTACTGGAGCTCTTGGAGGAATCCCGAAGGTCATGGATCAACAGCCCAAGAACATGGTAGGAGCGCAAGACATCACAATCAATTACTTCTGGAACACAGGTCTTTTAGGCACTGTGAGAATTTTAAGAAAAGTCGAAGGAGGACAACTGCACTTGAGCACCTAAAATTCAGGAGAGTTTAATAAAATTCATAACTACCCCCCTACAGAGTTAGTTCATGGTCAGGATTTATTAGTGACTCCTGGGACAAATTTTAGGCATAGCTTTCCTCTTTTTATTATTAAAGTTCTTGTATTTTGTGAAGGATACTTTTTTTTTAAAGTCCACATAACGGGACAATAATAAAACCTCCTGGTTTTCATTTGTGATCCCCTCCTGTCTTCCAAAAATCTCTAATCTCACCTATTGTAAGCTCTAGTGAATAGCTGTGAAAAGAAAACATTGATTCTCCCATTCATCTGCTGATTTTAAAGAGAAGTAAAACTGTACTGCTTCACAGGCAAGACTCAGCTGAAGAGTTTAGCAGGGTTTCCCTAGGAACAGCCAAGCTGAAGCAATTAGACTGCAGGAATAAGCAAACTGATGGGCAGACAAAGGAGTTATCCCAAGTGTTTTTTACAATACATAGCCTTGATTTCTGGAATTTAAATCTGTAATATCTGTTCCTTTCATTGCAACAATTCATTTACTCTTTCAAAGGATCATCTACAAACACAATAAAAACAATGGAAACCACAAAAAAACTGTGCTAATTCTTGTCAAAACAATGTCTGTTAGTTACTGAATGAAAACAGAAAAAGTTTATTCAAATAGGAACAAAACAGTATAACACAACCAATAGTTCATCCTGGGGGATTAACAGCAAAACGCAAATGTAGGTCCCAATTCAGTACGATAATCACTTGATTATAAATTGGCATGTGCTGCAGTAACTTTCTGAAACAGGGTTATATTCATGAATCTTGTTTACATTGTAGAACATGGTAAACAGTTTCCTTGAATTTGGTAGGAGTGTCATCCGAGTGCAGCTTTAAATAGCTGACTAATCAATTTGCCTCTAATGTGACACTAACCTTGTCAGGTTTATATCTTATAGAAAGTTCCCCCTTCTCCTCCCACATTAAATTACCCTCTTTTGTAACCAGCTGCTTCTCTCTGTATAATGTAATGTAATGCCTTGGAGACGACTATTAGCAGTGGGGATTGAATAAGGCTTGTGCTTCTAGCAGGTGGAACTGAAACTGGGACCACTGGAGCTTAATGCATTAGCTTCTACTGCTTGAGCTAAAAGCCAGCTGGCTCTCAGCTAAGGCTGTAGAACAAACTCTTTCTCTCCCTCTGTAAGAGGTCTAAGTGCCATAGATGGAACAGTACATTACACCCAGCAGTTTTGTGAGTCACAAAGCCACACAATGCTATGCTCTGAACTAGGTCATCAACATCTGTTAGCCAGACCTGTGTAGCAGGCTTAACTTCTAGAAGTGGTTCACCTTCCATCAGAGCAAGTTACTGCTCCACAGTGAGAGGGCATGGGTTATAAGAGAACACCATCCCACGCTCTAGTTACCCTAACAAAATGTTGAAAGGCTGTCTTATGGAATCCAGTGGGAGCTGGGTCTGAGAACTTTAGAAAAAGATCCCAAATTTCAAATGAACATTTCCAATAGTGGTTTCAGTGCCTCTCAATAACCCACAATATGAGTGCAAAGCACCAAGCGCACTGGTACAGGGACACCACCACTTAGCAATGGATCTGCTGATGGATGATAAGCTTGCATAACTGGAAAGGCGGGGGAGGAGGAAACGTCTAGGTAGGCAATTGGTAAAGCAGGTAGTGTCCCTAGAATTGTACATTAAAAGAGTTAGAATGTGGTTCACTTTAAGCAAGGGAATGAAATGTGGGCCATTTTAGAGTTCTAATATACTTTTACCCACTCAGATTGTGTTGCTGTATGCCTGAAAACAGTACATATTTTGGTATAATGATTTCTGTTAAACTGCTTTGGGTTTCATTCTGTTTCATGCTGGTGCAGAGCAGCACCTAGATAAGTGACGATCAAGGACAAAGGAATATAGCTCTGCATTCATCAGATCTGCTGTGCAGCTGCCAATTTCAGTCTGCCTACTACCATGAATAAGTTCTATGGCTCTTATCCTTCTACTGAAATCGGTAGTGGAACACTCATTGAAGCCAGCGTGAGCACACTTGGGTGGGAAGAGGAAGCAGGTAACAGTGCAGCATGAGGAGGATCATACTCAAGCTTACATCTTCTCAAGCATCACCTCCACTTGCTCCTTGCCTCTTTTGAACCCTGTGCCCGTAGAAGTAAGCCAGCCAGCATCTTGGAGGTTTGCAATATGCTTAAGGAGGAGTGTGCCTGCCACTTACCCAGACCTATTCGCGCCTATGCCGCATTTTACACTTGTGCAAGAACTTTGTTTCATGCTGGGCATCTCACAAGGATTTGCAGGGTCAAAGCGTTTGAACCTTGATGCAAGAGACTGGGCAAGATGAGAGCAAGCAGGCCCTTATGGAAATTAAGCCATCACATGGCTCCCAAATACATGACAAAGAATGTATAAGGCTGCAGATTCTATGTTTTTTCCTATAAAATAATGTGTCAGTCCATATTAATATGCTTCCTTTCTGCTGCAAAGAAAAATAGTAAATAGATGGGTTTTCTACCTCATCTCTTTCAGATAGCTACCACTACATGGGGACTTTGTTTTAAAACAAGGAGCCTCGTTTTGGTTTGCTGGTCAAAATAAAATTTTAATCCTGGCATATTAGCCTTGGAAAGGTGACAGCTGTGCACATTCTGGATGTAGTGATATCACTACACAATAATTAACTGTTATACTGAGTAACACAGGGAAATAGTTCAGCTTCAGCAAGTACTTAGTGCCATAATTATGCTCTCTTTTTAAATGCAGTGCTTATTCTAAAACAGATAAAGTATATTTTACATATTTGAGTTGTAAAAACCTCTGTATTTGGGAACTACTTTTAATAATGCTTCCTATATATTTTAAGATGTGGAAAAACTTTGTCTCAGAGAGCTGCTAGGTAGGAGATAGTCGAGGCGAATATTTAGCTCTCAAGTAAGAAAATAACTTTATTCTAACACACAGGTGTGATGGACAGGAAGAGTGCTGGCCAGCACCTGGTGACTAAGGAGTTAAACTCAGTTAGCTAGACGTGTGTTGGCAGGGGGCCAGAAAACCAATGAGGATACAGTACTGAAATTTGAATTGTATAAGATGCCATGCCAGGAAGGGATCGTGAGTAAAAGGGCAAAAACTGTATCTAGTCGCAAACTGGGTATTTTTCTTTGTTTTGGTTGTTTGGTTTAAACTTCTGTGAGAAACCATGCCTTCCCTCCCCCATTCACTATCTCAGTTGTTCCCAGAGATTCTCTGTGTTTTAATTTGTTTTACTTAATTGCTCTGTACACCTAGCCACCAAGTATGTTTTATCAAGTATATCTTTTGTTAGTTAATAAAAATCACTAACATGATGATTTGATTCTTGTATCCTGGAAACTTACAGGAGGTCTGTGTGTGCATTTGCCCGTCTAAGACCAGGTGATCAGCTACCAGAGACTGCTGCTTGTTTCTCTCTCTTTTTCAAGCTCTTTTGAAGCAAAAGGTCTTGGGGTACCCCAGGGAAGGAATTCAAGTGTTCCCTCCTGTTTTTTAGGATGAAATCACTTGATGGTGGTAGCTTTGGGGTGGTTGTTTTTTTTTCCAGAGCCAGTGCATCTGTGACTTTGGGGAGCTTTTTTTTTCCTAAGCAGAGCCTACAGAGACAAGGTATTTAAGGTCTTTGCCAGCCCCCACCTTCTGCACTTGGAGTGCCAAAGTGGGGAACAGCCCTGACAACAGATTAGTCACACGCAATCCTGTGAGTATAAATAATGATTGTGGAATTTTTGATGCTCTGTTTTTCCAGTAAAAAATGTTTACCTTCATTCTTTTTTCTTCTTCTCTATTCTTGGAATGTTAAGCCTGATACATGAAGAGAGTAGGGATCAGTGCTAAAATAGGAAAGTGGTCTCTTATGATAGCTGGCTTCTCCCTTACAACATGAGTACTGGAATGTGGCCCAGAGCACGGCATATGTGGACCACATAGGACAGCAAAAATAGACTAGCATGGGAGATTGGGCTTGTGAGGTGTTGGTCTTTCATGCTGAGCAACTTATTTTGGTCATGAAATTATGTCCAAAGTCACGATGCCCTCTTGAAATGCAGAGCCCAATCCAGCCTCTCTGAAGCCATACCTCGTTTCTACATAAACAAGCAACAAGTCAGGTCAACTACAATCTAGAGAGAGAGGAAAAACAAAATCTGCTCTTCAATGTGCAGCAGGTATTTGATGACTTGCTGGCTTTTATAAAATTGTGAATAGGAATGAAGTTCATATTGAAATGCTTTGCAGTGGTCAAATGAATTAATTGCTCTAGATTTTCCTCACTCTCAGCAAGACAGTTCCATATTAAATTACTCTTTCAATCCAGTCCCATAAAACAGGAACTTCTAAATGAGATTATATATTGTGCAGAAGGCAGCACCTTAGTTGCACACAAGGTTACTGTGTTATAAAGTCTAGCATCCTAGTGAAATAGAGATAGGGTTACAGGTTCTGAAATAACCAATGCACTTTCTGCATCACTTGGTTCCACCAAAGAGGAAAAAAACACAAACACTGAATTCACCAGCTTCTCAATTCACCTACATCAACCATATCATATATTTTTAAAGGAATATTGTCACCTGCTTCTAATTTTTCCTCCTCAATATGTCATCTGAGAATCCTTAATCTTCATTCCTTTTATATTTTTTCTATTCTGAAAACCCTTTTACCCCATTTAGGGTGTGTCTACACTGCACCCTTAACTCGACATAAGCTACAGAATTTGAGCTATGCAAAGGGCGTAGCTTATTTGGAGTGTATTTCAAAATAGCTCATTTCATAATTTGGAGCAGTCTACACAGTGCCAAATGTTGAAATAAACCACTGTTCCAAATGTTATCCCAAAAAAATCCCACTGGAGACAACTCACAGTTACACTAGCATGGGTTTTTTGAGAAACTAGAGAAGATAGAGCTGCCACTCTGCCACTAAAGGTATAAACTAACGAAGATACAGAGCTGCCACCAAAGGTTTAAACTAAAGAGGAAACTAGCTCTCTCTCTCACACACATACAAACACACACACCCCTCCACTCATTCACACACATTCATTCCTGCCCTCAGGCTCTCACACACTTACACAGGCATATGGGTTGCAGAAGGAGCCAAGGCAGACAGATCCTGGAGGGTCTGTCTGCTCATCATGGCTGGGGAGCTGGTCAGGTAAGACACTGGCTGTAGCAAGGGGAGCTTCTCAGGAGCAGGGGGGAAGAGAAGAGTCTCACATATGCTCCCCCTCCTTATATTGTGTCCGAATGGCCCGTAACTCATCTACCTTGTCACCAGGGAGCATGCCCAGACTTCCCTTTATCCAGCAAAGCAGCAGTCTCTGATGACTCATCACCATGTGCTCCAGCCTTGTAGTTCCTAACACACACACACACGCACACACCCCCATCATTCAGGGGAGAACGCAGTTTAGAGCAAGTTACACACAAAGTGGCTGAGTTACACAGATTACAAAATTGCAGCTTACAGTAAGTTTCTGAACCTATAAAGCACAGTTGCTGAGCGTTACCAAGTTTGACAAAGATTACACTGAGTTGCAGTTTAAAACCTTAGACCTTACAGTTTAGTGTATTTTCAGAAAATGCATGTGTAAAATCAAGTAAGCTCAGGCGAAGGCTTTTTTTATGCAACATCAAAATCTCCTTTAATCCTCATAGAACGACGTTTACAGGGATGTTGGAATAGCACACCCGTTATTTCAAAAGATATTTCAAAATAACAGGCATATTGTCAAGATGCAGAATAGCTATTTCGGGACACCAGAAGCATGCCAAAATAATGCCGCAGTGTAGATGTACCCTTAGGGACAGTAGTATTGAAGTACTAGTTTCATTTCTTTTATTTATAATCTCATTGTGCACAAAAAACTGAATGGAAGTGTTAATGTTTGGTAACCCTGATTCCCATCAGGTCATTGGGTCCCAGAAATAAAGAGTAGTTGCCTCCTACCAACTCTTCTCTGTGTCAGCCTTTTCTTAGAACCAGTGCATAACAGTACAGTAGACCTCATAAAACTATTTGGCTCTGATCCATCCAATCATTTGAGCACATGCACATTTACAAAAATTGAAGTCAATGGATCAGCTTCAAGTTATGCACATGCTTAAATGCCTTTCTGGATTACGAAGTTGGTTAATTTTGTTTAGGAATAGAAGAAATGGTTTAGCTAAAATAAGGTCTGACATGAATTTCTAGCCAAAATTAAAGCCAAGCCTGAATGCAAACTATACTGAAATCTGTTACTGTTTCCATCTGTACTCCTGACTTCCAGCAAGGATTAGAAGAGCCAAAACATAGAAGAAAAAAGTTCCTGACATAGTACAGTATTTCTGACTTAATTCCAATCAAGTAATATTGAATATTTCTAGCCTTGTAAGAATTCTGTACTAATTTACAGCAGCTTGGTAACTTTAATAAGGTTTGCCTAAGCTCATGAACAAAGCCCTTTGTATTGGAGGGAGCCACATCCCTAACTCGGATTCTATTTTTCTACAAGAACAATGCAAACATTCAAGGAAATTTAGCTTCTAAAGAACCTTGGTTTTGGATCATAAGAACTGTACAATAGGTCAAATTGTGGAGCTCAGCAAATAACTGCCTTATCAGTGCTCCATCCTCGCAGGCTAACCATTTAAACATATATCAAAGAGAAATATTACCTAGAGAGCCATACAATGAAAATATGAAATAGAGTAGTTGCTAGTCATATTAATACAAAAATAGTTATCAGTGGGAGTTTTGCTTCAGTAAAATGGAGGGAGAGAGATCAGGCCACAAAGGGAAAGTTTATTTTCTTAATGTGTCAGCAGCACCTCTTTGCTGTCCATACACAACACTGCCTGTGACTGAATGGATCAATGCAGTTGCCGTAACTGTACTGCAGTAAGAAGATCAAGCTTGTGAAACTCTGCCATGTGTGGTTAGCACTGGCAGTGCAGTAAAACATCAGAGATCTGATCAGAATTACGAACTTACCAGTCATCCACAGGCTTCATAATGGAACTGGAATTATGCAATCAGGCAGAAAAAAAAGCAAATGTAGTACAGTACTGTGCAATTTAAATTTAAAAAAGGGAAAGCACCCTTTGTCTTCTGTAAAGACTCAAAGCTGTATTAAGTTAACATTCAATTATAATATTTGGTAAAAACTTTAATAGAATCATAGAATATCAGAACTGGAAGGGACCCCAAGAGGTCATCAAGTCCAGTCCCCTGCCTTCATGGCAGAACCAAGCACCATCTTGATCATTCCTAACAGATATCTATCTAACCTGCTCTTAAATATTTCCTATCATGGATGGGCAGTTAGTGAAGGCAGGGCTGGCAGAGGCAAGCCCCCAGCCCCACCTCCAGCCCCGCTTCTTCTGCTGAGGCCCCATCCTTTCCCCACACAGGGAGGTGGGGCAGCGCACCCCTCCCAGTCATGGGGATGGCATCGGAGTGGGCAGGCACATGCTCGCCCCAGCCTCTCCAGCCCCAGAGCACCGGGGAAGGGAGGAAGGCACGCTGCAAAACTTCTCCAGCCCTGGAACACCATGGGCAGAGAGGAGGGTGTGCAGTGTAGCCTCAACTCTGGAGTACTTGGAGGGTGGGTGCTGGGGACAGCAACACTGTACCCCCAAAAATGCCTAAAGCTGGATAGAGTGTGAGCGGGGCAACACCTGGTGGTTTGAAAAGGCAAAGCCTTCCCCCATTTTGGCTACCAGATGCCCATGCCATCATGAGATATTAAAGAGAATTAGTTTTCTCCCTACACCTTGGAACACCTAAAAGGTACTTGAAAGCTGTTGTGTCCCCTCTGAGTCTTCTCTTTTCTAGACTAAGCAAACCTAATTCTTTCATTCCTCCTCATAGGTCATGTTTTCTAGATCTTTAATCAGGTTTCTTGCTCTTCTCTGGACCCCCTCCAATTTCTCCACATCATTCCTGAAGTGTGGTGCCCAGAGCTAGACACAATGCTCCAGTTGAGGCCTAATCAGTGCAGAGTAGAGTGGAAGAATGACTTCTCACGTCTTGTTCACAACATTCCTGTTAATGCGGCCCAGAATGAGGTTTGCTTTTTCTGAAACTGTTAACTCATATTTAGCTTGTGGTCCACTATGACCCCTAGAATTTTCTGCAGTACTTCTTCCTAGACAGTCATCATTTTGTGTGTGAGAAACTGTTCCTTCCTAAGTGGAGTACTTTGCATTTGTCCTTATTGAACTTCATACTATTTACCTCAAACCATTTCTCCAGTTTGCCCAGATCATTTTGAATTATGACTCTATCCTCCAAGGCACTTGCAATCCCTCCCAACTTGGTATCATCTGCAAACTTTGTTTTGTTATGAACAGCCTCCATCACTGATGCATTCATAAATGAGTTTCTACTATATTAACTTCTCAAGTACTTTAAGTTACTGTACAAATTGTCAGCTGTAACTGGATGTTGGTTGGAACATAATACAAGATGAAGTAACAATTATATTGCTTGAGCAACTATCCACTTGATATACTCCACGTACTATGTTCTGACCTATACTGCTGACATGGAGTGGCATATGAGTCATCTTTAGAACTTGGATCAATATGCTTTGAAAGGTACTATAAAAGCATAGAAAAATTGCTTACATACTGTATGTATGCAATGTCAATTTAATCCTAGATTATTTTTAATTTTGGGCATGAGACAGAAGTTACCTGCTCACTTGCCCTATCAGATGTGCAGGGAAGATACAAAACTACGTTCCTGACACAAGGACTTACATCACTGGAAGTATAACGTGTCTATAATAATAGATGTTACTGCATCATATAACAATGACAGATGTTTGAGATTAAAGAAGTTCAAATAGCCTTGAATCCTTTGGGAGTTAATGAACCAAAGTTACATTCTTAGCTTTCAAGTATCAGAGGGGTAGCCGTGTTAGTCTGAATCTGCAAAAGCGACGAGGAGTCCTGTGGCATCTTATAGACTAACAGATTTATTGGAGCATAAGTTTCCATGGGCAAAGACCCACTTCATCAGATGCATTCTTAGCTTTGTGGACTCTGCCATCATTTTTTCGAACCAAACAAACTGAGATTTCAAGGAATCAAAATGACATAAGGCAAAATACAGACGAGAAGTTGCCTCTCATTGCATTTTATATTGTACATTTATTTGATCAACAGTAATTTTCTATGCTTCAGTGGGTTTGATAACTCCAACTAGTCAATTATATGAGACTTTTGTGAACACATTTTCAAATGACACACAGAGATAAATGATGTGTCCTAAGTAAAATGTCAAAGCAATAACTTGAAAAGCCCCTTATCAGCTCACCCTCAAATCCATTTCTAAACATTTCCAGTGTCTGACACAGACAATCAATAACTTGGCATTAACACATTGAAGAATTTGTAACTTTCTCGACTCCCCTTCAACTCAAAAATTGTGATGCATACATGACAAAGATGTCTACTGTTGCACTCACAGAAATAAAAAATGCTATAAGGCCAAACAGAATAACGGTATTACGTGAAACTCAAAGATTGAGGAAGGACTCTTCATAGCAAATACATTTGGCCAGGTCCTCAGCTGGGGTAAACTGCCAGCATCTATCAACTGAAGTCAAAGCAACAGCAATTATTTATGTGAGCTGAGGAGGCACTCCAAATTTCAGAATATACTTTTAACAAAGAAAATTAAGAGCCAGACTCTGGTCTCAGTTACATACAAGGATAGTGCATTATTCCAGATGCAGCTTGAAGTAAATGGGAGGAAAACTAAGCTTTCAGAGCTCAATTTTCTCTGCCTGTAAGATCCAAGTTACCACCTCCAATACTTCAATGCTTATGCTGCCTGGAAAGCCCAGAACTGATTAGGAACGGCCAATCTGGACCAGGGTGGTTGGACTATGTCTATTATTATTTTTATTATAGCAGTTCCCAGGAGCCTTAGCCATAGAACAGGATCCTATTTTGTTATGTGCTGTAAGTCAACAGAACAAAAAAAATGCTAAGAATATTTTTGAAAAGAATCTTATACCTCATGATGTACGGCTTACACCAAACTTTACCAACTAGAGACCAAGGTGAGGCCTAACATGAGGAGCAGATTATCTGACACCCTCCCCCCCACCACATCATGGTTCTTGCACCTTCCTCTGGAGCATCTGGTACTGACCACTGCTGAAGACAGGTGTGATGGGGTGGACTAGGCCCCAACATTCCTGCTGGAGGCCTTTCCACACCCTGCCCAACGACAGGAGCAGAAGCTATGTCCTCCAACCAGAATAGAGTGGCAGCTTCTGCTACAGCTAATCAGGGCACACCAGGCCAATATAAAAGAAGCTGCTGGACCAAGGCCTGCCATTTCCTTGCTGGAGTTTGACCCAGGCAGACCTAAGGGCTGACTGGGAGAACAGCAGCACTCTGGACAGCTCTGAGTGGGAGCTGAACTTCAGACCTGGTCAGAACCAGGTCCAATGGCTGAAGACTAGCTGGTAAGCCAATGGCAACACTTTGCAGAACCCTGGAGAGGGAGGACTTGACCACAAGACCCAAGAGAAAGGGCTGGGCAGAGCAGCTTCCCAGGGAAGTGGCCCAGGGAATGTGACAGCAATCGACCTCTTTGAGACTCAGCAGGTAACTGCTACTTACAGAGTCCCTGGGCTGTGAGCCAGAGGAGGGGGCAGGCCTGGGTCCCCCCGCAAAGCTTCAGCAGCCACAACAGAGGGAAAGAAGCAGCCTGGTCCCATACTGCTCAGACAGCTGGGTAGAGAGACTACAAGACTCCCCTCGGCTACCGAGAGGCGCTCACAAGAAGGGTGGAGCCTTTTACAATAGGATAAGGGGTAAATCACACTGTTTCATATCTACTGTGGTATTTCCTATGTTCCTCCTCTTCCAATAGTTTTATGCTTGTAGTATGATGGTTTATATCCCTTCAAAATTTCTCAGGGAGTGTTTGTTTTTGCTTGTTTTACTATAATAACTGTAATACTTTTATGTGACTTCAGGTCTGAGAGAAAAAAAATCAGTCTGGGACCTATTAGAAAGAAAAATATTCCCATCAGTATTTGACAAGCTTTTCTATTTGGCAATGTAATATAGACTTAATTGTGTAAGCCTCTTGTATTTTTATTTAGTCGCTTTAAACTAGGTTCGACGGGGACAGGTGAGCAAAGCCCACAGGTAAGTGGAGAACATGGAGACCTGGGAGATGGGTCGGAAATGGGAGGGAGTGTGGGCTACAATGGCAGAGAGAAAGGAGGGTCAGGGCAAAACTGGGAGGCAAGGTCAAATCAAGATCTTAGATGCCTATATACAAATGCGAGAAGTATGGGAAATAAGCAGGAAGAACTGGAAGTGCTAATAAATAAGTACAATTATGACATTGTTGGCATCACAGAAACTTGGTGGGATAATACACATGATTGGAATGTTTGTATGGAAGGGTACAGCTTGCTCAGGAAGGATAGACAGGGAAAAAGGGAGGAGGTGTTGCCTTATACATTAAAAATGAACACACTTGGAGTGAGGTGGAGATGGACATAGGAGACGGAAGTGTTGAGAGTCTCTGGGTTAGGCTAAAAGGGATTAAAAACAAAGGTGATGTCATGCTAGGAGTCTACTACAGGCCACCTACCCAGGTGGAAGAAGTGGATGAGGCTTTTTCAAACAACTAACAAAATCATCCAAAGCCCAAGATTTGGTGGTGATGGGGACTTCAACTATCCAGATATATGTTGGGAAAATAACACTGCAGGGCACAGGCTATCCAATAAGTTCTTGGACTGCATTGGAGACAACTTTTATTTCAGAAGGTTGAAAAAGCTACCAGGGGAAGCTGTTCTAGATTTGATCCTAACAAATAGGGAGGAACTGGTTGAGAATTTGAAAGTGGAAGGCAGCTTGGGTGAAAGTGATCATGAAATCATAGAGTTCACAATTCTAAGGAAGGGTAGAAGGAGAACAGCAAAATAGAGACAATGGATTTCGGTAGGCGGATTTTGGTAAGCTCAGAGAGCTGATAGGTAAGGTCCCATGGGAATCGAGACTGAGGGGAAAAACAACCGAGGAGAGTTGGCAGTTTTTCAAAGGGACATTGTTAAGGGCCCAAAAGCAAGCTATTCCGCTGTGTTGGAAAGATAGAAAATACGGCAAAAGACCGCCTTGGCTTAACCACGAGATCTTGCATGATCTAAAAATAAAAAAGGAGTCATATAAAAAATGGAAAGTAGGACAAATTACAAAGGATGAATATAGGCAAACAGCACAGGAATGCAGGGGCAAGACTAGAAAGGCAAAGGCACAGAATGAGCTCAAACTAGCTACGGGAATAAAGGGAAACAAGAAGACTTTTTATAAATACATTAGAAGCAAGAGGAAGACCAAGGAGTGGGTAGGCCCACTAGTCAGTGAGGAGGGAGAAACAGTAACAGAAAACTTGGAAATGGCAGAGATGCTCAATGACTTCTTTGTTTCGGTCTTCACCGAGAAGTCTGTAGGAATGCCTAACATAGTGAATGCTAGTGGGAAGGGGGTAGTTTTAGAAGGTAAAAAAAGAACAAGTCAAAAAATCACCTAGAAAAGTTAGATGCCTGCAAGTCACCAGGGCCTGATGAAATGCATCCTAGAATACTCAAGGAGCTGATAGAGGAGATATCTGAGACTCTAGCTATCATCTTTGGAAAATCATGGGAGACAGGAGAAATTCCAGAAGACTGGAAAAGGGCAAATATAGTGCCCATTTATAAAAAGGGAAATAAGAACAACCCAGGAAACTACAGACCAGTTAGTTTAACTTCTGTGCCAGGGAAGATAATGGAGCAAGTAATTAAGGAAATCATCTGTAAACACTTGGAATGTGGCAAGGTGATGAGGAACAGCCAGCATGGATTTGTAAAGAACAAATCATGTCAAACCAATCTGATAGCTTTCTTTAATAGGATACTTGAGTCTTGTGGATAAGGGAGAGTGGATGTGGTATACCTACACTTTAGTAAGGCGTTTGATACGGTCTCGCATGATATTCTTATCAATAAACTAGGTAAATACAACTTAGATGGGGCTACTATAAGGTGGGTGCATAACTGGCTGGATAACCGTACTCAGAGTAGTTATTAATGGTTCACAATCCTGCTGGAAAGGCATAACAAGTGAGGTTCCGCGGGGTCTGTTTTGGGACCGGCTCTGTTCAATATCTTCATCAACGATTTAGATATTGGTATAGAAAGTACGCTTATTAAGTTTGCAGATGATACCAAGCTGGGAGGGGTTGCGACTAATCTGGAGGATAGGGTCATAATTCAAAATGACCTGGACAAATTGGAGAAATGGTCTGAGGTAAATAGGATGAAGTTTAATAAAGACAAATGCAAAGTGCTCCACTTAGGAAGGAACAATCAGTTTCAGACATACAGAATGGGAAGCGACTGTCTGGGAAGGAGTATGGCAGAAAGGGATCTAGGGGTTATAGTGGACCACAAGTTGAATATGAGTCAGCAGTGTGATGCTGTTGCAAAGAAAGCCAACATGATTCTGGGATGCATTAACAGGTGTGTTGTGAGCAAGACACGAGAAGTCATTCTTCCGCTCTACTCTGCGCTGGTTAGGCCTCAGTTGGAGTATTGTGTCCAGTTCTGGGCACCGCATTTCAAGAAAGATGTGGAGAAATTGGAGAGGGTCAGAGAAGAGCAACGAGAATGATTAAAGGTCTAGAGAACATGACCTATGAGGAAGGCTGAAGGAATTGGGATTTGTTTAGTTTAGAAAAGAGAAGATTGAGGGGACATGATAGCAGTTTTAGATATCTAAAAGGGTGTCATAAGGAGGAGGGAGAAAACTTGTTCATCTTGGCCTCTGAGGATAGAACAAGAAGCAATGGGCTTAAACTGCAGCAAGGAAGGTTCAGGTTGGACATTAGGAAAAAGTTCCCAACTGTCAGGGTAGTCAGACACTGGAATAAATTGCCCAGGGAGGTTGTGGAATCTCCATCTCTGGAGATATTTAAGAATAGGTTAGATAAATGTCTATCAGGGATGGTCTAGACAGTATTTGGTCCTGCCATGAGGGCAGGGGACTAGACTCGATGACCTCTTGAGGTCCCTTCCAGTCCTAGTATTCTATGATTCTATATACCAAGAAACTAGAAAAATACTACTAAGGACATTCATTGTAGGTGAGCACAATAGCCACACAATGCATGCTACTGAAAGCTCATTAAATAAATTACCTATATTTTGAGCAGTGTGTGAAGAGACCTCAACAGTCCTCTGTTTCCTGCTGTTAGAATCAAGTGAGGTTCAGGAGATAAATGTATATCATTTGCCTAGCTAATACTGTAATTCAAAACTGCCAAGTTCGTTTAGATTGTTATGCACCATCATGTTGCTAGATATAGGAACAATAGGATAAACGTGCTTGAAAGCAACATGGTTCCTGAATTAATGTTTAGGTTGCTAATAGAAGCACAGCTTGAAAACATCAGGTTTACGGTCTTGTTTTCAGCAAAATAAAATGATACAAATAGAGCCTTACTTATTAGTTTGTAGATCATGTTCCAATAAAAGGTCTCATATTAAAATAAGCCATCCTTTTAATAAAATGTAATGCAGAGAAAAGTGTTCAGTTAAGACAGAAATGTCAGAGGGAACATCACAGGCCTTCTCGTCCCCCTAGTCCTTCTAACTATACTGTTCTGCTAAAGATACCTTCTGGTTTCAGTGCAGGCCCTTGTGCTATGATCGACTATTTGACATGATGACCATACAATACTCCCACCACAAGCTGAAATTAAAAAAAGTTTAAAATGCTAGTTTAATCCTCTAAATACGAAATTACTTACAGGAAGTCACTTAAGACAATTATAACAAAAATAAAAACTTTATTCACAATTGCCCTGCACCTGAGTATCGTTTATAACCCTGAAGAGTGGGCAAAGAATGCTATCTTTCTGACTTGGTAGCATTTTGTATTTACATTATACTGGTCTCAACAACTGTGCAAGATATAGGGCAATGGAGAATAAGGCCGTATTTATTGCTAGCCAGACAGGAGGTCCAGAGATCTCTCCGTGAGCAGTCTTACACAATCTACGTTCACCCCATACATGTTCAGGCTTTTCCCTAATTTACCAGGTTGGCTTTGTAGCACATCACAAAACATAGCAAATCCAGGTTAAAGTCCTTTTACTATTACAATAACTGGACAGCTACATTAGAGATCTTACATTGGTCAAATGGATTGCCTAAGAAGGGCTCCAGATAAATGTAGGTAAAGATCCCCTCATCACACCCAGATAATTTCACTAAGGACATGTCTATACCAGGAAATTATTTCGAAATAGTTATTTCAGGAGTTATGGTTTCAAAGTAAGTATTTCAAAATAACGTGTCCACACTACAGGGAAGTCTCAAAATTAGTCCGAGGCAAGCTCCGTTATTGTGGACATGGTACCTCGACTGAGAACCCCAGGAAGCACTGGGGAGTAATTACTTTGAATGACTCTGTGGAGTAGTTATTTTGAAATAGCCACTGTGGAGTATCCACACTACCGCTATTTTGAAATAACTATTTTGAAATAAGCATTATTCCTCATGGAAAGCAGGAATTATTTCAAAATAACCAGCTCCATATTTTGAAATAACGGGCTTGGTAGTGTGGATGTGCCACTTGTTGTTTCAAAGGAGAAACCTTTGTAGACCAGGGCTAAGATGCAAATTACAGGATAGAAATGGTCCTTTTATTTCCTCTGCTGCCAAGGAGCAACTGTAATGACCATCATTCTTGCCACTATTTGCATTCGGACTTTAGACATCCTGAGCTAAGACCATATGCCTCTACAATGTAAACTAAAAGAAATCAGCTTCATGGTTTAGAGCTATAACAGACTCAGGTCCCCTGTGGATCTGGCAAAGAGGGGAATAGCAATAATGAAGAGCAAACGGCACCATCAAAACTACAAAACTTAGTAAGAGCGTAAGTTATATGTTGTCTCATGAACAAGAGTTTACTTTTCTGCTCCTCTTTTCTGCCCAGGATTCTGTTGACAATGTATTTAATCTCATTGGAATGTCCTTAGTTTAAATATTTTAAATAAAAGGACCAGATGTTCCAGTGGTATAAATCAGTCAAGTCCTATTTATACTAGCTGGGGATTGGACCTATAGATTTTAAATTAGTTTCCTGTTAAAACAGAGAATAATTTAAGCTCTTAATTTAATAATCTATTTTCAAGGTCCTGACTTCTATAGCCTCTGGCTCCTTTTCAAGGTAAGAAAACTGACGTTTCTCAACCACAGTATTGTCCTTAGTCAGACAGGAGCATTACTTTATTTCCCCTTCTGACATTGGAAAGAAAGCCTGATCTTGCCCCCCAAAATGCATTGATCTGAAAGCAAGATTCAGCCTCCAAGGTGTAATGTGACCTCACTGCTGGATCTGAAGCCAGAATTGACAGAATAGCATTTGGAAAATGAATTAAATCTTGGTGACATTTCTGTGCAGAATATAAAGGGACCCACTTGTAACCAAAGGAAAAAAGGTCAGATACTTTAGAGAGAAACCAACAATTAACCCTGAAATGGAGAGAATTACTTATAATACGCACACTAGATATTATGAAATAGCAAAATACCTATTGCTCACTATAAAATTGTGTTGCCGTTTTTACTGTCAAACCCATCGTACAGTTCATTCAGGCTTGAAAGCAAAAGGTAAGTGTGATCAACAGCAGAAAGACCACCTGAGAATTCAACCCTTCTTAGTGAGAATGTGCAGTACAGCTACCATGTTTCTTTTGCCTACTAAGAGGGAAGACAAAAACAGGAGCCTGTAATGAACCAATTTATTTGTATACTGCAGACCACACTTGCAAGGGAATCAAGCAAAAGGGGTTGGGTTTTTTTTTTTAACACTTTTTTTCTTAAACAAACAGTATTTTAAAATAGGAAAGTAGAAGCCTTAGAAGAGCATCATTCTCTACCTCTGAGGGCATTGCCCATATCCAGAGTCCAGTTCACACATTGAAATCCGGATTTCAATAGAGACACAGAGAAGAAGAATATATCTTTTGGAGATCCAAACCTACATCCACTGAAATCAACTGGTGCTCTGCCACTGACTTGAGTACTGTGTTGCACCCTTGTATTTTAAATACTGGATTTATTTCAATATGGGTGCCAACCTTCTCAGCTCCCAGGGGGTGATTGGCCCCTGCTCCATTCCAGGTCATGGCCCCATTCTATCCCTTCCCTTAAGCCCCTGCTGTTCTCCCCCAGCACCTCTTGCATGCTTCTAAACCACAGATTACTGGCAGGAGCAGGCATTGGAGGCAATGAGAGGAGATGGTGAGTACTCATTTTTTTTTCCTTGGCTACTCCAGCCCTGGAGCACCCACAGAGTCAGTGCCTCTGCACCCGAAATTAGTCGACAGCTTTGAAAATTTTACCCTGGGTCATCATCAAGGGTATGTCTACACTACAGAGGAGCTGCTGCTGTCAATCTTCCAGAGTTCGAATTAGCGGGTCTAGTTAAGACAGCTAATTTGAACTAAGATGGGCACTCCAGTCGATGCTGGTAACCTGCTTTCATGAGGAGTAAAGAAAGCAGAAGGGAGAGTGTTCTTCCTTCAACTTCTTGCAGCGTAGACAGTGCCAAAAGCTGAGTTAAGCGACTTCGACTTCAGCTACACAATGAAAGTTGCGTATCTTAGACTTTTGTCCCATAGTGTAGACGTGCTCGAAGATAGAGAGGTTGGAATTTTCATCAGTAACAAAAATTCAGAGACTGACAAAAGTATAAAAGGAATCCTTAAATCTTAAGAGTCCCAATACTTCAAAGGCTTACATAAGTGCCTATGCATTGTGTACAATGCATACAATAGACCACAGGCATCTGTCTTTGGAGGATTAGGGACTTTCAAAAAAATATAAAATAGTATCTGAATGTGGGAAATGACATCCATTCAAGTTAGAGTCCACTGGGTGATAAGCATTTTTGAAAACGGTCTCATTTATTTAGCAGTGTATCTTTTCTTTCCTATTTTTGAAAATCTTGGCCTAGAATTTTAATGAAACTTTAATATTAGAGAAGGAAGAATTTGGAAAAACCATGTCTGATAACACAAAGTTAATTTGAAAGTTTCTCTCCAAGTATATGATGTCCCTTTATCAACACATTGTTCCAACAACATAAACACACCACTAACAAAATATCTAGCACCACATTCTCAAAGATTAATCCAAGAGTGACACATTTTAATGGAATAAACCCACAACTGCACATACAAACTGACTAACTCGACACAGACACATAACAGCTGTACATTCACTAAAGCAGCCAGACAAGTAGAGAAAGGTACCTCTGAGTACCTCATATCCAACTGAAGTATAGAATGCTCCTATTGTATATCCATCTCCCACAATGGATAAGCAGTTGCAAACTTTTGGATTTCAGCTTTAAAGCACCATGAGCTTAATGCAACAGACCAGATATTCATAGCCCCAGCTAGTTTTAGATTTACTTTCAGTTTCCATGGCAATTCTGTGGTATAAAACAGCACATTTCTGTTCTTAGGAGAAGCTCTTCTATTTGTCATGTAAATGAGAAGCCTGCTTGGCCCCTTCAAACATTAGATAGAGTTGTAAGTAAACAGATTAAAAGCCAAGTATAAACCGGGACTGTTTGGTCCATCAACATCTGTGGTCCAGTGAAGGGCTGGCAGCTAGGCTTCCTGCAGCTGGGCTGCCCTGTGGGACCAGGAGCCCAGTCACCAGAAAGTGGCTGCTGGGACCCTGGTGCACTAGACTGGAGCCCAGCTTAGCGGAGGAGGGGGAAAACTGGGCTGGCATCGGGGCAAGGATTGGGGTGGGGAGAGGGAGCAAGCTGGGAGGCTTGTGGCTAGACTACAGTTGGGGCAGACGGTAGCAGGGAGCCAAGTATGACCTCCCTTGGTCCAGCAAAATGCTTTATCTGGGACCCGTCAGGCCCTTAGGGTGCCAGACCAGGGAGGTCCAACCTGTATATTTCTTCATTTTAATAGTGTTGGTGTATTTTAATAACAATGACTTTCAAATTTGGCATTTTGTTTTCCTACATCAATTCTAGAACTGCCCTTTTAATTATTGGGTGATGTCTCTTTAAATATTCCTGCTCTGAAGTAATACAAAAAGTCAATACAAGTAATAAATTAAATACACTGGTTTCATTTTTCTTCAATCCAGCTCCACAAATCCCTAGGAAACACTGACAATATTGTAGCATTGTACTAATGGCTTCCTTTTGTGACGCTGTAAAAATAGAGCTATTCTACCACTATTAGCAATTGAGTGACTCATCTAAACACATACAAGAGAACCATATTGAAATTTTAAATAGTCTGTAACAAGATATTATAGCTTTTTTGGTTCCAAAATACTGGGGACTACATGCTGCTAATACATATGAATGGGTATTATGCTCCAGAGTCAAATATATCTCTAGATGCTCTAATGTGATGATTTTCCCAGGAAAGTTGAACAAATAAATGGTGAAAAGGTATTACTACCAATAACATTATAGGGTTAATAACAAAGGCAAACACTGTATTTAAAAATGTTTGACAGGAGCCATTTGCAAAGTATAGGTATTTGGTGAAATGTTCATATTGTAAATGATTTTGAAACTATTAGAGCTCGAATTAGGGTTGTATTATGATTTAGTAAGTATTTATTTTCCCCCAGGATGTAAAATACATTATAGTTCAGATGTAACATTTTCACTGCCCTTATTATGAGATGCCTGTGTTTTTTATTGGTAACAGTATAGATACAATATGGGAGGTATCAACAGCAGCCACAAAAATATCTTGTTTTAGAAAATAATGACCTGCTTCTTGGCACACAATAAATAGACACACATGCCCTTATTTAAAAAAAAAAAAAAATCTAAAAAGACCACACACAATTGCATACCTAACTGACAATTACTACAACTGCATGCACAACTCAGCTGGCAATGTGAAAAAGTTAGTTTGCATGTGCAATTACAGTAATTTCTCAAGCAGTTACACAATTGTTGCCAATAACTTAAAAATCACTCTCTCTCTACTATAAACGAAAGTCAGTTCATGAACAAAAAAAAGTTAATTTGATGTGGTCTTAAATAAAGCATTGGTTGGTTATCCAGGAAATATTCTACCTTCCCTTTCCCCACCCCAAATGACATGCCAAAATTCCCATAGAGTGAAGAAATGGAAGAAGATACTGCATCATCTGAGATTCTAGGCTCTCTGCTAGCATTTTCTCTTGAGCGAGTACTACAAATATATGATATTCAGTTAGCATCAGAAAAATAGTTCTCTCTGCAATTAAGTCATCCATCGCTTGGAACAGTCAGAGATTTTAGAGAATTTCCTTTTTTTTTGTAAATTCATTAAATCATTAGAAATCTGAGTTACTAGATCACTCAGAAAACCCAAATAGAACCTTAAGTATTCCAGTTTATAACTATGTCCAACATCTGCTGTTTATAATATTTCAACAGGTGCTGGAAAATCCCTTAATCTATTCATCATTAATTTAAATTTTGCCTTCTGAGAGCTGAAGTGCAGTAAACTGAAGAAAAAAAATCCTATAAAACAACATCCTGGAGTTCATCTACCTTAACTGAGTCTTGAAGATTGTTCAGATTACAAGTGAAAGATTTTTTTTCTCCCTGCTATCACAATAAACTTAACTAGCATTTAAGTTTTGGGTTCTTTGTGCCTAGCACTTGGAATATACATTCACTTTTATTTTGGTGATGCATCAGCTGGTATTGAATCCCATTGCCTCAGTGTGCCCATGTATTCATATTATTCTTAGTACCATACGAAAAATCCTGTGTGGACAGGTCTCCCTGGCAGTGGGGTGGTCTAATGGTTAGGTCCCAGTATTAACCTGCAGAAAAGGGGTGCAGAACCCAGGCACTGATGCCCTGGCCTAGAAACTCTAGTCCACTACAGCCTAGTCTACCAATGTTATATACACCATCATGTGCCAGCAATGCCCCTCTGCTATATACATCGGCCAAACTGGACAGTCCCTACATAAAAGAATAAATGGACACAAATCAGATCTCAGGAATGGTAATATACAAAACCTGTAGGAGAACACTTCAATCTCCCTGGACACACAGTAGCAGATTTAAAGGTAGCCATCCTGCAACAAAAAACTTCAAGACCAGACTTCAAAGAGAAACTGCTGAGCTACTACTGCTGAGTCCCATGTAGAATGGTCCACCATCAACCTCAGCATGGACCAGTCTACACGGGAGGTCCATTTCCTGGACACCACGGTGCAAATAAGTGACGGTGACATGAACACCACCCTATACCAAAAGCCTACCGACCGCTATGCTTACCTGCATGCCTCCAGCTTCCATCCCGGACACACCACACGATCCATTGTTTACAGCCAAGCACTGAGGTACAGCCGCATATGCTCCAACCCCTCAGACAGAGACAAACACCTACAAGATCTTCAACAAGCATTCTGTAAACTACGATACCCACACGAGGAAATGAGGAGACAGTTTGACAGAGCCAGACGTGTACCCAGAAGCCTCCTGCTACGGGACAAGCCCAAGAAAGAAACCAACAGAACGCCACTGGCCATCACCTACAGTCCTCAGCTAAAACCTCTCCAACGCATCATTAGTGATCTGCAACCCATCCTGGACAATGATCCCTCACTTTCACAGGCCTTGGGAGGCAGGCCAGTCCTTGCCCACAGACAACCCACCAACCTGAAGCATATTCTCACCAGCAACTACACACCGCACCATAATAACTAACTCAGGAACCAATCCATGCAACAAACCTCGGTGCCAACTCTGCCCACATATATACACCAGCAACACCATCACAGGACCTAACCAGATCAGCCATACTGTCACTGGTTCATTCTCCTGCACATCTACTAACGTAATATATGCCATCATGTGCCAACAATGCCCCACTGCTATATACATCGGCCAAACTGGACAGTCCCTACGTAAAAGAATCAATGGACACAAATCAGATGTTAGGAATGGCAACATACAAAAACCTGTAGGGGAACACTTCAATCTCCCTGGATATACAATTGCAGATCTAAAGGTAGCCATCCTGCAGCAAAAAAACTTCAAGACCAGACTTCAAAGAGAAACTGCTGAGCTACAGTTCATCTTCAAGTTTGACACAATCAGCTCAGGATTAAACAAAGACTGTGAATGGCTAGCTAACTACAAAAGCAGCTTCTCCTCTCTTGGAATTCACACCTCCAGATCAGCTACTAGAAGTGGGCCTCATCCTCCCTGATTGGATCCACCTCGTCATCTCCAGCCTGATTCTGGCCTGCATATTTATACCTGCCTCTGGAAATTTCCACTACATGCATCTGACAAAGTGGGTCTTTGCCCACGAAAGCTTATGCTCCAACACTTCGGTTAGTCTATAAGGTGCCACAGGACTCCTCGCCGCTTTTGCTGAGCTACAGTTCATCTGCAAATTTGATACCATCACTTTAGGATTAAACAAAGACTGAATGGCTAGCCAACTACAAAAGCAGTTTCTCCTCTCTTGGTTTTCACACCTTCACATCAGCTACTAGAAGTAGGCATCATCCTCCCTGACTGAATTGACCTCATTATCTCTAGCCTTACTCTTGATCGGTACTCTTTTCTTATGCCTGTATATTTATACCTGCCTCTGAAATTTCCACTACATGCATCTGATGAAGTGGGTCTTTGCCCATGAAAGCTTATGCTCCAATAAATCTGTTAGTCTATAAGATGCCACAGGACTCCTCGTCGCTTTTGCAGATTTAGACTAACAAGGCTACCCCTCTGACACTAGTCCACTATGAGTGTATGTAACCACCTGCAGGTGGATTTGAACCCAAGAACTCTGGAGGTTTGTGTAGGAGCGCCTACAGCTTGCACTATAAAGCCAGCTAGCTCTCTTCTTAGGCTGTAGAGCTTCCTCATTCTTATCTCTTGCTTTAAGTGGTCTAAGTAGCACTATATGGGACAGTGAACCACATCCACTAGCTGTCTGGGTTACATATAGTTCTTGATTTTGGGACATGGCCCCAAGAGTCCAGCTTTTCCCCTGAGCTAGAGTTCTAGCAGGTTTCCCCCTTTGTTCCATGGGGGTAGGATTAGAAGCTTACTTGCTCCTGTGGCTGGTCAAGTGGATGAGCTTTGGTTCCTGTCCTGCGGACAGCAGAATCACGCTCCTGTCTCATTGCTGGTCAGGAGCTAACTGAGCCAGGCTCCTTCCTTTTATCCTCCCTCCAGACCTGACATTGGCTATAGGTCAAGTGGGGCGGGGCTAGCTAGGGCAAAAGGCTTTGTTTAACCCCTGTAATGTCAGGCCCGCCTCTCTTCACTCCCTTACATCCTGATTGGTCTCTAGATGTGACCCTCCATGTGCCGAAATGTAGCTCAGCAACCCTTACAGCAGTGTCACTCCGGTCTTCCCCAGATCCCACACAGTGCCTTTTGGGAGTTAAACACTGGGTATGCATAGGAGCATGTATATAGGGAAGGCTGGGGCATGGAAGGAGAGGGGGAAGATGTAAGGATTTGGAGAAACACTCATGCTCAGCAGAGACGATCAAATTAGTAATACAGGAACTTGTTAAGAGAGTGGGGAAGAGAAGGAGGTCCAGAGACAGCTGCACTGGAACGGACTGGGAACCAAAACCAGTAGGATCAGAGTGAATGTCATCACAGGGCCTGTGACTGCCCCTGGCCTCACACTCAATATTTGTAGGTGTCTAGGGAGTGACCAACTTTAGGGGCAGTCCCGAGAGGTCACTTTCTGAAGGAGTGGGGAATCAGAGCCATGATGGATACCTATTTCACTGAGTAGCCATGAACTCATTTGGTCTCCCAGGCCTGCCCTCCCCTCCCTTTTTTAAGATGCTCACCTGTTGGGTCCGTCTTGCATTTTATGCAGGATGTTCACTGGCAAAGGGGCTGTCTTCAAATGTATCCTCACCCAGTAGGGAATGGACTTCTGGTTCGATTGTTTTCATGTAACTTAAGAAAGGTGCCTAAAGCAGGACTTTTTTGCCTACATCATTCAGAATCTCCTATGGGGCACAAGCTTGTTAGGACCTGAGCATTCTAAACCCTGATCCAGCAAAGCATTTGTTTACAAGGAGCAGGAATCATCCTACTAATCACCATTAAATTGCTCACATGCTTCAGTGTTTTGCTGGATCAGGGCCCCATGCTCAGCACCAGACAGGAGCAAGTTCTGGAAGAGAAACAGCTCATCTTACATCGGTTTGTAATATATGGATTTTCAATCAAATGTAAACATGGTCAATACTCAGTAGCAATTCAGAGGGAGCAACAATGCAACGATCTCAACCCTGGGAAAGGCAAAGGACTAATTGGCATAACTCAATCACATAATGAATAAAATATGGAACCGAGTCTGATGAATGAGTACTTTGCAATTCCTCTCCTGTCATTTATGAAGCTGCCTGCCACCTCTGCACTGCTATAGCACATTTGTCTGCAAACTCAATGTAGATAGAGAGAAATGAACTGTCTGTGCATAGGAGACCCAAATGAACTCGATACTGCGAGAAGACAATTACCAAAGCAGCCACATGTCATACATTCCCCCTCTGTCATTCACAAAAAACTCAGCCCTCTGGCTGTCTAGCACTGTTCATCAACTTTATGGCAGTTGGCAAATATTAATTGGTAGGGGATAATGTTTGGTGTTCCTAGTTATAGTACTTTAACAACCATTTGTCACAGAAATAGCCCATTGTGTCACTGCAGCACAGCTAAAGCTTTAATTTGATCAATGAAATTACAAAGTAGGTTTCATAGAAAATAAAAGGCTTTTGGGTTCTTGAGGCATGGGGCTTGTTGATTTTTTAGTGTTCATTTCTACTATTGTATTACCAACATATTTAACAAGGTATTAAGGATGTCAATTAAGGACTGCATTATGGTGCATAGCAGCGGGGGGGGGGGGGGGGAGGGAGCACTTCATTAAAGAGAGAGGCCAAGTGTGCATTAAAGAACTGGAGGTTGTGCTGCCATCTTGTGACAACATCACTAAAGCTTTGTGCATTTAAAGCCTATCCTTTAATGGAACCTTGCCTGACTGCTGTGGATTTTCATTATACCACGTGTCAGCCTTGCCTATTTTTGGAAAGTTAAACCTGTTTCCCTGACTCAAGAACTGTAGCACTTATTTGGCCAGAGAGCAAAAGAGCCATATTGATCCCATTGCTTTCAATGGAGTGACATCAGGCATGAATGTCCTCTCAAATATTTAACTCAAAAATAACACTTCACCACAAGGACTATTAATGAAATAAAGGTAACATTTATAAACAGCTGTCTGACAGCACTTACCTTATAAAGCAGTAAAGACGAAGTGTGGATTTGCTTCTTTAGTTCAGTTGCAAATTCTCAAGGACAAAGGCAGATGGTAAGTCCTAGTGTACCATTCAAAAGTTGGAATATGTATGCTGGTGTAAATAGGGCCTACTTTCCATTGTGCAAACTGTCCATTTTGCCCAGGACTGGATGAAAGGTTGGCTCTACATTTTCCAGTATTCTGTCTTGGTTTGGCACTCTACTGAAAGGTCAGCATATCATCACTCATGTGAGAGGATGTTCCTGCACCACAGGATGGTGCTTTAGGAAAGCACTGCCACAATGGGGCTGGTACAAACTCAGGGCAGGTTGTTTCTGGCACAGACTTTAATAAAATGCTGTAATTTGAAATTGTACCTTGCAGGTCTGGGAATGAAACACTGGTATTTCAGAGGAAAGTATATCATGTATTCCCTCATTAATAATTTTTACCAGGTGCTGACAAGAGCTCTCAAGCATTTTTTTTTTTTTTTAAACAATGACCCCATCACCAGCCCTTTTACTTTAATAGGGTTGTATGGGTATGAAATTACAAAGAAATTCAGGGCTTGTTTGAAGACTGGGTAAAAATGTGTAACTGTAGATACTCATATAATTAATAATGTCACTCAGGGTGATCACAAGAATTAAATTAATTCAAAATTACATCTTTAGTGCCCAAAGTTTTATTCTTGATTAATAAGAGCAAAGTAAATGGCAAAAAAATGTAAATGACATCATTTTTAAATACTGAAAGTTTCTGTGAAAAAAACAGGGAATGAAAATTAAATGATTAACTTTGCCCCAGGTGTATGATATTTGCAATTCTTGATTGTTTTCCAAATCTGGTTTAAAATTTATTTAATTATTTATAAAAGAAGCTGGGGTGGAATTAAGGAGCAATATGCCTGAGTGTGGTTACAAGACAACACAGCATTTTCTACTGCACTTAATAGGAAGTTATTTTACAAAGACCCTCTATGGAAAATACTTCACACATGCTTCCCCTACAAAATATACCTCCCTTTTTCCCCTCTTTCAGAAACAAGGAGGGGAATCTAATGTTCCTCTGAACCCTAAGGCTGTCCAGCCTCTTCAGTCAGATTGTGGCCTCATCCATTAAGTGTTGCTTTAGGTGGTAGAATCATCCTCTCCAAAGAAGTCTTAAAATCCCCATGGCTTAAGGCATTCAGAATTAGAGCACACAACACATTAGAAAACATTGCAGATTGCAATGCTGCATCAAAGAGATAGGTAAGTTGGCCTAAGTGACATGCGGCAATCACTACCATGATTGTGTTATCTGAAAGCAATAAAAAAAGTATTGGATATGGTCTTCCCTTTGTGTAAATTTAAGCAACAAAAATAAAAAACTTGATTAAAGCAATGCAGCCTAGTTTTCTCTCACAGAAAGGAATAAACTGGGAAATCTGTTACACTACCACCATGTCTACTTAACTTAATTCTGTCATACAATATAGTACCGAGTACCATGAACACAAAACCTGTGAAACTGAAAAACATGCCTGACTAACCAACTGTAAAGAGAAATTTGATCAATCTGTTGCTGGAATAAAGTAATGTGGATATTTATTGCTATTGTAGAGTTTTTTCCTCAATATACTACAACTCGCAAACCATTATTGCATCTGAGCAACAACATTGCCATGACCTCCGACATCAGAGATGCATGTAACTGAATGAACAATGGCAGCATCGTATTTGGTAACATTAATAGCAATGTTCAAAGTTTTCTGTCATCACTCTGTGGCAATTTATTCCCTGAGCTGGTTTACTCAATAATTGGACTACCATTAATGGAGTTATATTGATTTGCCATGTTGCTTGCAGATTTAAAGTTATTATGACTACATAGCATATATGAGGTTAAAAGCTAAAAGCCATATCCTCAGGTTGTGTAAATTATTATAGCTCCATCAGTTTCACCGGAGCTCAAGTGATTTACAACACTGGAGGATCTGACCCTTCGAGTTGTTTCTGTACCAGAGAAATTCATATATAGGCTGTTCAGATAACATGTCATGGCCTCTGTGGTGTGAAAGGAAGTCAATTATACAAGAGACTTTTAAAAACCAAATATATGTAGAACTGGGATAAATCACTTAATTCAAAAAAGGACAAGTCTTGGAGAGACACCATAATAAACTCCAATCTTGCACTCAGAAGTAGCTCCAGAAATTATTTATTATTCAATACTTCAGCAGAGGAGTCTAATATTTCTTGTCTCTGTTCATTGTTAATAGTTAAAAAATAGGACTCAAAGTGATATGAATCTCCTGTCCTCATATTATTCCCTTTCTAACCACTTCAGGAGATCCAAAGAATTGTGTATTCCCACCACCCTCACAAGTTCTGAATTTCTAAACAGGTCCCCACCAGGGCTGGATAAACTATTCTGAGGGCCCAGAGCTATTAGATTTCACGGACTCCCATAGACTCCAGGATAGGTCCAAAAATTAGCAGTTCAGTGTGTGGGAGGGGGCTGCCATGGGGTGGGGTGGGTGTGGTATCTGGGCAGAAAGTAGGATGCAGGAGTGAGCTGGTGGTAGAAGAGAGGTTGGACAGATGGAAGAGTGTGGGAGGGAGCAAGGGATTTGGGCACTTAACTGATAGCTCCTGACGGGGAAGAAGGAGAGAACAGGTGGCTCTGGGTGGCCCTGCACTATCATACATCTCTCCCTCACACCACTCCCATGCCAGTGGTAGCCCAACCTTTTGAAGGAACTGTTTTCTACCGTTAATGGCCACATTAGCAACTGTAATGATAAAGAGATAAAGTGAGAAGTTCTACAGTGATATTGAGATGGAATTAGCTGCTCACCATAGAGAGATCTCAGTTGTATGAAGTCACTGCGATGTATGCCCTGGTCCTGAGAGTTACTCAGAATGGTTCCCTTGTATTGGGAAATGTGGGTCTAGCAAGACAAACAGCAGAGGGTGGCAACTCATGCCATTTATGATTGAAAAAGATTTGGTATCATAAATACCTTATTCAAGCACAAACCAGTAAGGTGATAGAGTTGGCCAAGGCCAGAGTGGCTGACTCAGAATCCGATTCACCTCATCATGATATCAAATAGATGGGATTCTGGTCTGACAAGTCAAACCTTCAAAAGAGGCCAACATACGATCTAAATCACAACCTACTAGTAGCCAACAAATATCCAACTGTGAAGTGAGAAATAACTAGCAATTACCTTCAGAATCCATTAGTACGGAGATAAGCTGAAAGCCCATGAAACCCAAGGGGAATTCAAGACAACTGAACAAAAGCTAAAAACTGCAGACCTCCGCACAAGTAACAAACCAGAGAATATCTACAAACAATACTACAGATAGTAAAGATTAACTCCTGGGGAAAGGCAGAGTTTGAATCCTTACCTCACAAAAACACAAAACCTGATCAATGCCCAAACACAATGCCCATAACAGCACTAAGACAGACTAATCAAAGTACAACAGTAAAATACTCCTGCCTGATATGAATGCACAGATTCAAGTGGCAAAAGACGATGGCATCAATGACAGCGTATGAGACATTTTTGGGGAACTGCCATTTGGAAAAATCTACCAAACGCTCAGTTTGGGGGTAGGTATTGCTGGGGAATATATGAGTGGCACAAATTTTAAGTTGGAAGTGAAATCAGTAGAGTATTTTTATTTGACAAGCTCAACATATCCTGATGAACCTCCTCCTGTAATCAAAGTAGTTGAGGAAACAATGCAGACATTAAAAAAAAAAGAATCCTCGAATGAAATGTGGGAGGAGAAAGAGTGCGCTCAGAGATAGGGCACAGAGCATCCACCTGGACAAAAGGAAGTCAGTCCATGTGAATTTTAGCAAAAAAGGGGAAAGGCATTCAAGCTGAAATAGGTAAATAGGTCAAATTAAATGTACATCAGTTAGGAGGGCCTGATGAAATTCACCCTAAGGTTCTTATGGAACAAGCTAAAGCACTCAGAACCATGAAACTCATGGATGATTGGCAATGTCCCAGAAGACAAGACATAGTACCTGTTTTTTTAAAAAGGGAATGAAGAACACGCAGAAAATTATAGACCACTCACCATAACATTGCAACTTGGAAGGCTACTGGAACCAGCTGTTGAACAATTAATTTGTAAGCATCTGGAGCTTCTTCTTCACACAGCGTGTAGTCAGCCTGTGGAACTCCTTGCCAGAGGAGGCTGTGAAGGCTAGGACTATAATAGAGTTTAAAGAGAAGCTAGATAATTTCATGGAGGTTAGGTCCATAAAAGGCTATTAGCCAGGGGATAAAATGGTGTCCTTGGCCTCTGTTTGTCAAAGGCTGGAGAGGGATGGCAGGAGACAAATTGCTTGATAATTGTCTTCGGTCCACCCTCTCTGGGGCACATGGTGCTGGCCACTGTCGGCAGACAGGATACTGGGCTAGATGGACCTTTGGTCTGACCCAGTACGGCCGTTCTTATGGAGGTCAATAGGTATATAAGAAATAGCAAACATGGATTTGTCTAGAATAAGTCATACTACACCAACCTAATTTTCTTCTAAGACAGGTTTATTGGCCAAATAAATAGTGGGGAAGCAGTGAATGAGAAATATTAATATGTAGAATGCTTTCAAGAGTCTGACATGACAGTCTCATGAGCAAACTACAGATATGTGGCCTAAATGAAATTACTATAAAATGGGTGCACAACTAGTTGAAAGACCACATTCTAAAGAATAAACATCTATGATTTACTGTCACATTAGAAGGACATTTAATATTTTCCCACAGAGGTCAGGTCTGGAACTGCTCAATATTTTCATTAATAACTTCAATAATGGAGTGGCTATATGACTATAAAATTCACAGATTATACCAAACTAGAAGAAGTTTACAAGATTTGAATTCAAAATGACTGACAAATTGAAGAAGTGGTCTAAATGCAACAAAACAAAATTCAGACAAGCAGAAAGTTCTAAACGTATGAAGGAAAAAATCAAATGCACTACTAGAAAATGGAGAATAACTGGCTAGGTGGTAGTAATGCTAACAGGGATCTGGGAGTTATAGTGAGTCCCAGCTTGCATGTAAGTAATGTCATGTAATTGTAAAAAGGGCTACTCTTCCTCAGTGTATTAACAGAAATGTCATATGGGACATAGGAGGTAGTGGTCCCACCACTTGGTATTGGTGAACCCGCAGCTGGAGTAGTGTCTCTAATACGAGTGCCCTACTTTAGGCAAGATGGACAAATTGGAGTGAGTCCAGAGAACAACCACCACCAAAGATAAAAGGTTTAGAAAAGATGCTAGAGTGGAAATAGCCTAAGGCTGACTAACCATTCTGTAAGCTTCCCTGTGGAGGTCAAATTGGGGAGATAATTGATTAGGACCATGTGATTAACAAGGAGATTCTGCTCCAGTGCTGAGGACAGTTAAAAAGAGAGACAGGAAGTGGAAAGAAGGCTGAAAGAAAAGCACAACAGGCCAGGATGTCAGAGGTTACATTTCTTATCCCACCCTATGCCTAGGAGTGCACTGAAGCTTAGGGAAACCCTTATGGTGATGAGGCACAAAGCTGCGTAAGCCATTGTAAATGAAGTACACGGTGGTAAATGTACATGAGAGTGGAGAAGTTTAAAAAGAGAAATTCAGAGTGAGGGAGCATACTTGTCATATTTGACAACTTTGACATCCCTTCCAGCCCTACTATCTAGGACCTATTTGCGAGAAAACTTAGGTGAAGCATAAGTAGTAATCAAATCATACAGGAATGAACCTGAGGAAGCAGCTAGCTGGGAGAGACATGGCTTGGGCACTAAATCAGAATAAAGACACTGCCTGTTTCCATCATCTTGGTACATATACAAAGATTATGAACACACTGCATACACTCATATGAGTGCACCATTTGTAAAGGTCAGTAATCCAATGGATTGTAAACCCTTATTTCAAGATAGGGGAATTTTTTTGTACATTAAGGATGAAATGAGGTTCATGGAGAACTAAGTCCAAGTTGTTGTGACACTTTAAACGTTATTTAATCTTCAGATTACATAGTTGTAAAGAAAAAAGTCTAGATATTTACTGGGTTTAGAGGCATTCTGTGCCCTTTCGTTTAAAAATAGTTAAATATCTGCAACAAGGTATTTAAAGCTAAACATTGAGGCTACGTCTATACTGCAGACTTTTTGCGCAAAAATGCCATTTTTGTGCAAAAACTCGTGGAGCGTCCACGCTACAAGCGCAGTTTTGTGCAACAAAATGTACAGTAGATTATCAGAAGACAGGGCTTTATGCGCAAGTGTTATTCCTCTTTCTATGAGGAATAAGCCTTTTTGCGCAAAAATGCTTTCGCAAAAAGGCATGTGTGGATGGACAACAGGGGTTTCTTGCACAAGAAACCCCTATTGGAAAAAAGCACAGGTGCTAAATCTCCCTTTCTACTGATTTAGCCCATTCCTCTTATCCTATATTTTAGTTGTCATGGAGAACAATTGATCACCCTTCTTTTTACAACAGCTCTTACCATATTGGAGAATTTATCAGGTTCCATCCTCATTCATCTTTTCTCAAGACATACCATAACTAGGTTTCTAACTTTCCATCATACATCAGCATAACAGGGTATGCTCCCTCACTCTGAATTTCTCTTTTCAAACCTCTCACACTCAAGTACGTTTACCACAGTGTACTTCATTTACAACGTCTTATGCAGCTTTGTACCTCATCACCATCAGGGTTTCTGTGAATGGCCATCAGAGCTTTCTTGCGCAAGAGCATCCATGGCAGCGTGGATGCTGTCTTGCGCAAAAGCACATGGCAATGTGGACGTGCTCTTGTGCAAGAACTTTTTGTGGATCTCTTCCTCAAAGATCTCTTCCGCAAGAAGCCTGCAGTGTAGACGTACCCTTGGAGATTAAAAGTGCCAAAATATGGATGGAGCTGTGTCTGCATGTCAAGCATTAAGAATCCATGTTATGGAAAGTGTATTATAATCATGCTTTTCAGTTATTTTATATAAATAAAACACATACACACATAATTTTTATATATCCATTGATAGGTTATCTAGCCCAGAGGAGCCTCGTAGCCTAGAACATGTCATTACTACTGTTTGCCAATTTTGAGTCTGTACTTTAAGTGCATGATCCATTGATACAGTGTAGAGAAACCACTAGTGTTTGATGTAGTACGGACTTCAGTGACAGCAGAAGAGACAAATAGTCCCACTAGTGCCATTTTGCTGAAGCAGATGGAGAGAATTGCTGTAGTAAGTTAGAGCCAGCAATTCAGTTGAAGTATTCACTTCTATAGAAGATACAAGAAACTAAACCACTTTCCAATTCTAACTATGATTTTTAAAATTGTCATTTTAGGGAAGGTCAAAAACAACCACCCTACTATATGTACAACTAGATAGTTGTTTGACAAAAATCCAGTTTCCATGTTCAATCCTAGTAATTTGGGGATACATTAGATATGCATTTTTACACACAATTGTGCATAGGCTTAAACTCTTATTGGGATGAAGTGCTGGCTCATTGTCTTTGGTGAGGCCAGCATTCCACCCCAGGCACTCAATTTCTCTGTATCATTGCAACACCATCTAGAAATGTGTACATATTTCACAGCCACTTTGTGGACTGAGTTCAATCTGCCCAGGTAGCTATCTGTCTTCATCCTCTAAGGCGAAGGAACTGGGGCGGAGTGATTTTAAGTGACAGGGTCCAGTGTTTCCAGAATTAGCAAATCTGAGTTCTAGTCCTATTGCTGCCCTAAAGCGGGGGAGAGGAAGGAGCAGGAAGTGCATGAAGCCAAGACAACTCCCACTCTACTGGTGCCATCCCCCCATTGAGCAGATGGTGGTTAGGAAGGAGTACAAGTCACACCTGGTATGAACTACTCCTCTGTCACAAGTTGTGACTGATAAGTCCCAGGAACTACTACTGGAGTGGGTCAGACTAGGTGCCACCCTTTATTCAGTGTTGTGCTTAAAGCCACTCAATAACTATCTTCAATTCCCAATTACTTGAAATCATTTTTTCCAAGCTGAGAAGGAGGGCAGTGTACTGTGCAATAACATTGCTATATTCAATGTCATTCCAACATGCCTAACTTTCTTCACCCTTAACTGTTTTAACACTGAAACCATTGACTGTTCTAATCTAGGCATATTTGATTTCCACACCAAATCTGTGCTTTTGTGCCTGGGAACCAACCAAATGGATCCGTTATCTATATTTTAATTATCTCCTCAGCTATTATGGAATTTCAAACATAACATGCTCCTGGAAACCATTTGAAGTTGTAGGAAAAGATTAAGGTGTGTTTTTTATTTAAAATTCACTCTGTGGACAGAAAATATTGTCCTAAAGGAGCTATGTAATTAAACAACATGGGTTCTCTAGGATTGCAAAATCTTTTTATTTGATCAAGTGGACTGAATAAAGTTAATACTACAATCTCTTCACAAAACCATCTGGGTTTTCTGCTGTCCAGACAATCAAAAGTTATTCTCTATAGTCTAAAAACAACAAGTCTTTGATGCACTGCTTTGCTTGTATGTTTCATTTTTCTTTACCTAAAACGTTCAAGAATTTTCTTCTCTTACTGTTATGTGCAAGGTTGTGATTTAAGAAAGCACTTAAGCACATGCTTAAATCCATCTTTATTTAAGGCATAATGTAAGCACATGCCTAACTATAAGCATGAGTTAGGATCCCATTGAAGTTCACATGCCTTAATCACATGGTCAAGTACTCTTCCCCAGAGAAGGTGCTTTCCACAGCTGGGGCTTAATATTCTCAGTTTTGAGATGCAAGGATCTATTTTCCCATCCAGATTTTAAGATACAGTAGAAACCCAAAAGATTATACTATAGGGAAGGGAAGATTGGGCCTGTGGGGCAGAGTTATCCTGTGAGCAAGAGGGTGGTGGTTCAGAGATGAAGTCAGGTGAGTTTCATTGCTCTTTGTTAAATCTAACTGGGACCACATTGTTTTTCAGGTTAAAATAAACAGAAAATTCAAAGGGAAAAAAAAGTGTATGGGTAATGCCTACGGCCAGTCAGAAAATTTCCACGGAACACAATTTTTTGAGGAAATAGATCCAAAATGTTTCAGACTCTCCCTCCTCCCCATTTTCTGACCAGCTTGTGTTACTTTACCATTTAAAGCTATGCCAATGATGCAAACTTCATTATGAGGATTTCACAGACATTTACTCTCAAAATCATTCCTTTCTATCAAGTTTTTTCCCTCCAGAGAGGTAAGAACAGAAGAGACCATTCCAATAATCCAGTTTCACCTTCTTCTGGCTCTAGAATCTCATCCACTGGTTCCTTAGATTGAATATTTTTCTAAAAGATGTATCCTTGAATTCAACTATAAATGTGTTTATATTCAGTGCAGGACTGAAAGTGGAGAAATTTCTAATCTGATCTGATGGCTATTAGCCTCACTGTTAAAACTGGCATCTTGTTTAATTATACAAATAAGATGCCAATTATTTAATAGGTTTGGGACCAAATTTCAATAGAATTTTTTAATCAGAAAAATCCATGAGTTACATAGCAGAGCCTCCAATTATAGTGAGTTAATATACTAACATATGCTTCTGTAAGTGTCCCTCTCACTGGATTACAGAGGAAATATTGCATTCTAATGGCACAGTAGAGGTGTAGTAATTTAAAGTGATAAGTGAGGTAGTTTCAGATTCTTGTGGTATCAGTTTTGCTGCCTCATCAGGCTCATCAGAACGTTCCTTTTAAGCTGAACTCTATATCAATTTCAAGCAAGATTTTTAATGTTAAAATTAAGAACCAAAACAAAAACCATGTTCATATTTTGATGAATAATTTATATGAAAGACAACCCCCAGAAAGTAAGTTAAGGGAGATACTGTTTCTTTTATCAGTGACAAATGGAATCGAATAAATCTATAAAATCACTATTTTAGAATAGGCGTTGGGTAGCTAAGAGATGCATCTTTTTACTTTTAGGGTCTGCACGCGTGCATGTGAATGCTTGCCCATCACTCTAGTTTACATGTGTAACGAATTTTCAAATAATCAATGTATGGTAAGAGAAACAAGAAGAAATTGCTTAATAGCCAAGCCCTGCTTCAGTGGCTTAAGGAAACAAAGTCTTTTTTTCTTAGAAACTCTGTCTGAAAAAGCGATCTATTGATTGTGGGCACAAAATTGCAGGTGGTATAAAAAAATGAATTATGGGCCAGGTATTCCGCTGGTGTAAGTTAGAATAGTTATACTGAATGTAGTGAATCCGCACGGATTTACATCAATGGAGTTCTGGACCACTGAGTTCAATTCCACACTGATCTGCAATTGCCACTACCACGACAGCTCTGCATGGAGAATTCCTTTTTATATTCTTCTACCAGCACATAGGAAACACACCACACCCAACACAAGAGTTATGAAAAGGAGGAGAGAAGTAGGGACCAGGTCAGGGCTGTCCTCCATGAGAACTCTGGAACCAGAGTACAGTTATATTCCTGATAACTTAAGTCTGTCCAGTGTCAGGCCAGAATCTGAAGAGGCAATATTTGGAGAGTGCTTGAAGCCCTGTTCTCACTCACGGCATCAGGTAGACTGGTTTTCCCAGCTATGAAGCAAGCTACAGGAGACTTCTCCCTAGCAGTGAAGTCAGGCCATTCTTTAATCACCCAGCACATCACATTCCAGCCAGAGACCACATGATGTCTTCATTATGGTCAGCAAAAGCTGCAAGATAACCCATCGACTGCTGCAAGGGAGCAGAGGGAAGTTATCTAAGGCAGCCTCACAGATAATGGGGAAGGAGAAGCATGGTAGTTCAAGAGACATTGGGCTAAAGTTCAGGGACAGGAAAGAGATAGGAGAGTGGGTAAAGGATGAAATTAGTCAATTTTTCAGGGGTGGGGAAAGAGCAGGGGGGAAATATTTTACATTGTTTGTGTCACTGTCTGTGGCAGAACATTTAAGGCAGGCTCTCATCCGAATGTTGGCAATACAGCTCTGCTCAGTGGAGCTACAGTCAGAGTTCCACTTGTAGGGAAAAGCCAAGGAGATCCAAAATAAGCAACCAAGAAAGCAACCAACAATGCCCGGTAGAATTGTTCTCTGACGGAAACAGGGCATTGTTCTCTGACGGAAACAGAGGAATGAGTCATTCAGCAGCCTTGTGTTGTTTAATCTCTTTAAAAATCTGAACTAGGTATGTATCCCTATCAGTTAGGGAATGTAAACCGACTATGAAGAGAATAATTTTATGTCGATGGGCCACTGTAAAATGGCAGTATACTTAGGCATTCAAGGTGAACAATATACATGGCAATAGGCTTCAGTGAATGCAGCAAGATGCAGATAGTGAAGCTCAGATTCATTTCAGAGGCATATTTTGACACACATTTAGAATATGGGAATGACACAAAAAGGTGCGCCCAACTGGGGTCAAATCTTATTTAAACCCAGAATTTAGTATGATGGGAGATTAGCACACAAACAGTATCCATGTACCTAAAAATAACTTGAAACAGGCAGATCACATAAAATAGAGCCATCCCTGATAAAAAATGGTAAAGAGGCTTGAAATAAGTAGTTGATCACCTAGCTAATGAGTGAGACCTGCATCTGTCTGGAAATCATAGAATCATACACATCTGTCGTCCTTATTTGCAATTCAGTTGCATGTGGATGGGACGGTTCGGTGGGAATACAAAAAATGGTCAATAAAGAGCAATTAGAAGAAGAACAGCAGAACAGATTCGACTCCAGTCACAAAATAATGTCTCAGTCCCCATAATGAGTTCAGTTCAGGGAGACAAACCCATCTGAGCCTGAGGGGGTCTAGGAGAAGTCCAAATAAATCACAATGACTCCAGTGAAAATTGTGTGCCAACTATTGCTCCAGTTTTTTTAAAAAGCCCATTATATCTTGATACTTTTTCCTAAATATTTTCAATAATGGTACAAAAAAAAGTTTTACTGAAGGAAACTACCATTACAAAACACTGTTGAAGACTTCAATAGTACAACAGAAAGACAGCTGCAACAGAACAAGTCAGCAGGGAAAACAAAATTGCCTTTTTTAATTGCCAACGGGGATATTAAAGACAGGCCATTTGAACAGATCCATGTTTTTTCTCTAAGTTTTTTGGAGAACAACCCATCTGATATAGCCTACTGAACACCCATCTGTCTTTCAGGGGGAACAATGTGCTATTGATTATTTGAACCCTGTGCCAAGTGCATTATTCAGCGTAATGAGCATACATGACATAGAAGATATGGAGAAGACTGGCTGTCAAAAAAGCAGATAACGAATCTTATTCTGAGCTATTGCTGATGAATCTGGATATTCTTCATAACCTTTGCCGCTTCATACATTGCAGCTTCTACTCTCAGTTAAACCTCATTTTAATAGTGTTCCCAAGGGCATTTTTGACCATGAATGCTAGAACTAAATTGCTGCTTAGGTATGTGCACTTGTGGTAATGTTTTGCTTCTTTTTTGTTCTTGGCCATTTATAAACATCCATACAATTGAGAGGAGAGAAATGGGTCAAAAATATCAATGTAACATTATTTGTCCAATTTCCTGTTCAAGACCCTGATAAAGACAATGGACAGTGCTCACGAACATGGAAGTAAATTGATTATTTACCTTAGAGGGTGAAAATACCAAAAACTGAAAAATATTACTAATATAGATATTTAAGTTCTGAAGGAGACATTGAGCCAAACAAATGGATCATAACTCCCTGAAACATCATGAATAGTCTTTATGGTGACACAAATCTAGCAACAGTCTCAAAAGCTCTTAATTCCTAATGAGAAAGAATTAACCTCAGAATGACCTGGATCATCCTCCCCATCCTGATCTGCACTGGAGGGAGCCTCCATGTATGGCTCTCCTCCCTCCCACTGTCAAAGCAGTTTCAGCCACCTCCATGGCACTACCCCTCTGGTGACTCCTCAAGCCTGCATAGGATAAATTAGAAATAACAAGATTTTTGTGCTTAACTCCACCAGGACCTGAGGAATACCCCAGCTAGGACCAGTGCTTGATAGCCTCCCTCCAACTCCATGCCAGTATGCTAGGGGGCCCAGAGGTCTCTGATCAGGTGGCCCTGGCCTCTCCTGGAATCTATTTAACTCTGGGGATCCACAAGTGGGGAGTTTTACTCCTTCCTTTCCCATTTCTGGGAAAAGAGAAGATAGCCTGGGCCACTAGTAGTGGAGAAATTTCAGGATGTGTGTCAGTTGTCCTAATTTGCAAAGGAAAGAATACAGGTTGTGTTACGTAGACAAGCATTCTACCCCACCACCATATATCCAAATACAATGGCATGTTACCACGACCTCCTCTTCAACTCTAAATTCAGGCAAAATGTTTCTTGCTAAATCTTTGGGTTAGCAAAGTTTTCATCACTGTGGTAGTTTAGCATGCTAGAACTAAAATACGGTAGTCATGATTAATTCCTAACATCTAGGTCAAAACTCTCCTTTCAGAGCCACACAACAAGTCTCAGTACACCCACTTTTATATTCTATTATCCATACTTGGCACTTCAGAATAAGAACTAAGAGCAGTCAGAACAGAATTTGGCTCCAAAGGTTCACACTGAACTACAGACACCTGGTTATATACCTCATGCTTGCACACTATTGAAGTTATGTACACAGCATAACAGGAAGGTGGCAATGCACCTAGCACTGCTGAGATCAGAATACAATCCAATACAGACATGCCAAAGGAGCAGAAAGGAGGATTTCTTAGTCAACTCTGATCACATGAAGTGATACTTACAGATACCATCAGAGAGTTTGGAGACCGTGGAGTATTTAAATATAAGATAGTTACATAGTTACAGCTTATCATAAATCTCTGCATTCTCACGACGAACAAAAATGGTCATTCCTCTCCCCAATCTATTTTTAAAATAAAATCCACTTGCTGCTTTCTTTCCCCGGTAGACTATAGCACTTAGGTGAGGGTCTGTCAGAGACAAGAATGAGTTGGGCTATTAGTCACTGAAACTACTCTGAATCTATTGATCCACATGAATTTGGAGCTATTATAAACAACTGAAGAATGGTTTGCTCATCCCTTATTTAAATGCCCTCTTCTGTTCCCAAGAGGAGACCTTGCTCATGTTTCTCTGACATTGCTTACAGTTTTTATACTCTGAAAAGGAGGAGAACCCTCAGAAATGTATTTTATCATCCAGAGTCTTTAATTAAGCAGTGACTCAGAAAAACCTCGGAAACACTTTGCTTAACTTTAAGGATGCAAATCATCCCAATTGACTTCAATGGACCTTTGCAGATTTACACCACCTAAGGATCTATCCAAAATACTTTTAGATAAATACCGTCAGTTTTGTTAAGTGAGGGTGAGATGAATGAACTGCAATGAAGCTGTAACAAACAGGAGACAGACCCAATCTACTGACTTCAGATCTGGAGCCAGACTCCATCTACTCTGCATTAAAAAGGTGTTTAAGATGTATGTAGTTTTCCCTGGAATCATATCTAACTTGAGCTGCTCACACCTACTGGTCCATTGATTTCAGAAGGACATCTAGATTGCTCAGTACATCTGAAAACACTCATACCCAATCTGTCCCAAGTTGAGTACTGAAGAACTGAGTCATCCAAAATCAGTGGCCATTTTTGAAAAATGTGGTCCATTTGATAGGGTGGGACAGTACAGTTTTCTACAAAGGATCTCATCATAGGTGTACATGATCATAAGTGGTCTTCCAAAGCATGGGGGAAAATTAGAATCTCCATGCTCCCAATTTAAGACATGATTTTGAGAAACTAATGAAAAAATACTCTGGGCACTTTGATAAAACTTTGATAAAACACTGGAGAAGACACGGTGAGAGTTAAACTTAAAGACATGATCTTCATATAGATCCCTTTTTGGTGAATAATCAATAAAAAGCGAAGAACCCAGGTCTCCACATTTGTTCTGGGATCAAGACAAGTCAAGTGAGTATTTCAAGTAATGCTAAACAAAACAAGAAATTGGATTTGCAGGGCCCATGCTGTGGAGCTAAAATTGGCAGGCTAAATGTTCCTACTTTGGCTGGGATCAGGGAGCTTGGGTCTGAGTCCAGCTGAGAAAGTCTACACACGAGTTTTAGTCTATTTACCTGTACACTCATACTCACTACTACAGGGTTGGGTGGCTCATTTGTGGCAGCATAAATGTAGCCAGGGTCATTTGAGTGTAGCCATTTTGCTTGCGAAGATAAGAACGGAAAATTCTGAACCACTACATTACTATGGCACATATCAGTAGGAAACCGTGGCCGTTTTCTGTGGCTAGTAAATAGCTCTTTCCTCCCCACTGTCCTCCAACAGGGGATTCTGTTTTTCATGTTGTTTGAGAACAGCAACTACTCAACTTCTCAAAATTAAATCAAAGTATGGGTCCTTTGAAGTGCCCAGCTAAGATGTCAGTAGTTTTTTGCCTTTTGGGGGGAGGGTGTTAGTATTTTGGGGATTCAAACTTGAATTCCCAGAGTTTAGGAGGAATTAAAAAAAAAATGAAGATCTATCCCTAAGAAAATCTTTAGACAATGTCTCTGGTATTTCTAGGGTGCAAGAGGGGATCTCCTGCTTGATTGAGACATATCATGAGGGATGTAGCATACAAGATAATAACGGCATAATGATTGCACACATCTTTCACCCAAGAATCTCAAATCCTATCATACCCAACAATAGATTAATAAAGTAGGTCAGTCAGATGCCCACAGTTTTAAAGCAAGTCAGTGGCACAAACCAAAAATCACTTTTTTTTTTTAAGCAGCTGGACACACCACCATCATATTGATGTTACATTCAAGATTAGTGTCTTTGAAATCTCCTCTTTCCCATTCCTATGGTCTTTGGCTGTTGAGACCAGAGAATTACTTAGTGAGCCATGTTGAGGTATTTTCATACTAGAAAGCTTAACAGCCTCTTGTAACTATTTGAACTGTCTACTCACTCTGTCTCTGTTTCTCCCTTCCCCTTTCCCTTATTTATTCTTGGGTCTGGAATTATTATACTCCGGTCACCTGAAGAAGTGGGTTTTGCCCACAAAAGCTCATGATACCATCTACATGTTTTGTTAGTCTTTAAGGTGCTACTAGACTATATGTTGTTTTTTAAGTTATTCTCAATAAACTGAGTGTATGTATGTGTGGTGGGAGAATTTTAACCTCCCTTTTCAGAGAGACCATATTAACTGGTGGGGTGGCTTAGGATAAACTGTTTATTTACTGTACAGATTTCTCTGCCACGTTGAGGGGGAATAAGGGAAGGAAAGTCAACACACACCAAGCTGCATTCCTTTGGAAGAATCCTCTTATTGCCCACTCTTCCCCAGCCCCTCTAGGAATGTTCCACAGCTACTTCTCATACCCCTTCCCACTAAAACTACAACATAAGGGAAGTTCAAACAGTACTTTCCCCTCCAACAATCTAGAAGTCTGGTGTGTTTTTTTTAAAAGTCTATGAGTATAATTTTGAGAATGGGGGCGGAGGGGAGAGGAAAAGCCAGCCATGTTGCTCGTATCAGTGCTTTTTTTAAGATTTATATATTATGACAAGGATTGTAATGGCAGCAGGAAGTGACACATGGTTTAGACCATGTTCATGACAAAAATATACTATACCCTTATAATAGGTTTTAATGTGAATCCATCCACATCAAGTTATTCGACTTAACCCTTTGCTTTATATCTGCAATCTGGTATTTCACTGGTTTATTCTGGAGAAAATAAAGTACCATAGAATAAAAAAACATGAAGGTCTATAGTTTTAAATGGAAAATAAGATTTCAAAGACAAAATGAAAATTGACGTCAAAATAATTGAATTCATAAGTAGTCTGGCCTGGCGGGGGGCGCGGAGGGAGGGAGTAACTAGGGTTCTAATGATCTGTATTATTTTGTTTTATTAGCATGAACTATATTAAACCATTAATTAGACAGAATATTTGATATCTACATCTGCTAAATTGCGTATTTAAAGCTTTTTCTTTGGGTTCTCTATAAGCTACTGAGTAGATAAAACAGAGCACTAACCATTGGCCAGGTTCAGTAGCTAATATTTACAGAGCAGTCCAAAGTTTTGGTCTGCAGCATGGCATAGACAGAACTGTCCCTAATTCATTACAGATTATGAGTTTAACATTTGGTATTAGTGAAACTTGCTTATGTAAAGGCCTGCAGAACTGGACCCTAAACTACAAGAAAAAGTGAAATTTACTCTCATACAAAAATCATATTTATGGTCTAGATTAGTGGTCTCCAACCTTTTTAAGCATGAGATCACTTTTTTAATTTAAGAGCAATCCAAGATCTACCTCAAACCCCAATACCCTTGCCCCGCCTCATTTGTGCTCCTTCTCTGAGGCCCCACCCCTGCTCACTCCATCCTCCCTCTCTCCTCCACCCTCCCTCATTTTCACCAGGCTGGGGCAGAGGGTTGGGGTGCAGGCTCTGGTCTTGGATTAAGAGATTTGGAGTGCGAGAGGGGCTCTGACCTGAGCTTGGGGCAGGCCGTTTGGATGCCCGAGGGGGTTGTAGGTAGAGTCTCTGGGAGGGTGGTTGGATGCAGGAGTGCTCAGGTCTAGGGCAGGGGCTTGGGATGCAAGAGGGGTTCATGACTGGGATAGGGTTTCGGGATGCGCACACCAGCGGGGCACTGCTTACCTCAGATGGCTCTTGGGTGGAAGTGCAATCAGGCTAAGGCAGGCTCACCCCTGTCCTGGCCCTGCACCACTCCCAAAATCATCCAGCAAACTCCATCCCAAGTCCAGCTGCGCCCCCTCTCTGCTCTGTGGAGATAGGATACACAGTGGGAGAGGGGGCACCTTGATATCAGCACCCCTCCTCTGTCTTGCTTACCCTACACAGAAAGCACAGGCTCCTGAAGGGACAGTTCCAAGGCAAAGGGCAGAAGATGTGCAGCAGCCTGGGGGAAGGGGGAAACTGAAGTGCTGGCACTTGATAACCTCTTGGGCAAACCAGTCAGGATCACCTGTCAGAGGCTCCAAGATCTACCAGTAGATCCCGATCTACTGGTTGGTGACCACTGGTCTAGATCTATAGTATCTGAGCAACACTGTTTTCTAAGCTTCAAGGATAAAAGCTTACAAAAACTTACGTCACCTGGTTCTCCTTCACTACATAATTGCAATAGAAGTCCAAGGTTCATTATTCTGTACTGGAATTCTCTCTAGAAATACTTGCCTATGGCTGCAATCCAGCCAGCTGCTACAGATGGGAAGGCCCCTACACCCATATGCAACTCCTTTGAAGTCAGTGAAGCTCTACATGACCACAGATTTCTCTGCATAGAACCAATGCTTGAACTTGGGTGTAGGTAATTACGCTGCTGCAATTATTGTAGTACATGTGTGCCTCAAAGTGTAGATCTATGCGCTTATGTGGTCCCAATTACTATATGAGAACACTTTCCAATCCATGGATTTTTATCCCTACAATATCCCTGCAACGTAGGGAAGTAACATCCATATTTTTAGAGATGAGGAGCCACAGCATAGGGCAAATTAAGCGATTTGCTCAGTGTCAGAGTTGGGAATTAATTCCTGACTCACAATCCATGAGTCCAGTGTTTTAGCTTCTAGACCAGCATTCTTGTCAATAAATCCAGCCACAACATTCAGATTCTCCCTTCACTTTCAGATTCAAATTGATTTCCTGAGTTAGAGTAAAGCTATGGAAGTACGCAAGATGGCTTCTGGTTTTTGTCCTAAAGGCAGTCAGGCCTGTTCATTCTCCACCCCTTTGGCTAAGAACTGCACAGCTCAAGGGACAACCTCTGAGAATACATTGTGTCCAGCTTCCACTGGAGCATTCTATTGTGGGAGAATCTTACCGCTCTTGGGAACACCTAAATAACATTGTTAATAAATTCTGCCTGGCTGTAGAGTAATTTTCATCCAGGATGGTTATAAAAATGCTCTTCAGGGTGCAAGGATTGGTATCTCTTCACCCTCCAATGGGCTAGAACACACGCACCTCACTGTAGGAAGAATCCACTTTCCTTCAGTTTAAAAAAAAAAAAAAAAAAGAGCAGAGAGGAGGGGAAGGGAAGAAGCGCTTATCCTGGTAGCAAGGCAATTGTAAGTCAGAAGCTGACTGTCCGTGCTCTGTCTTGAAATGAATGCCAGGGGATCTGTAATGACCAAACACTCAGAACCTCAATCTCAACTTGGCTAGACAATGGACATGTTGGCACTCCATCTTAGTATTCCAAACTTAATAGTTTCACGGGTACTTTGTCCTGCCTGCCTACAAGCTATTTGTCTATTTTAGCCATCTGTTGTCTCTTATCGTACATCAATGGCGTGTCTAGAAGGAGGATTTAATCTACAAAGTGGATGAACTCAAGAAGTGCAAACACTTGTGTACACAATGCAATTCATTGTAGCGCAGACTCCACATTTATCAAACACTCTGCAATCCTCTTTGAAAGTAAAACTAAATTCTGTTGTGAAACAACTTAATCTGGTCTGTGATTCACGGGTGCTCAGTGCTGCTGTGTGTTGCTTTGGTAGTTTTCCAACTACTGTCCCGCATAGCTTTGCGGCTGTTACTGAACAGTCTGTTTAAAATGTGTGCCTCCTCTCCCTGTCCACACTCTCAGGTCAAGTTGAGCAACCGTTTGTTTAAGCTAGTGCACATCAAATGCACAAGTACAGTTGGGGAATACCATGTATGTAAAGCCATCAATAACCTCCTGAGAACTGTTAAGCTGTATTACATGGGCCTACAATACCCATACCATGCTAACATGTGTGAGGCTTGTCCATAGGCGGTGGGTGAAGCTGCTGCATGGGGAGGCAAGCTCCGTAGCTTCTGGCCCCATCCATACTTCACCCTGCCTCTGCTCAGGCCCTGCCCATTCCCCACTACCTCACCCCCTCCCAACTGTTTCCCTCTTCTCTCCGCTCACCCATTCCAAGCAAATCCCTGAACCCAAACATAACAAGTAACATTAGAACACTCATAAAATTTCTGCTTAAAATGGAGCATGTTTTTATTGTATGCCTGATTGTGAAGATAGTACTTAATTAAAAGCACTACATTTTAGAATACAAGACTGTCAGTCACAGGGGTTTTTTTATATATACACTCAAGCATAATAGGTAATAGGTTTGGCAAGCTTGAAGGCTTTTCACTTTTAAGTTAATAGAATCTCTTCAGGGGAAGAGTTACCCATCTGCAAGCTTCAACAACCTGCTTTTGTGGGAGCTTTCAGGCACAGTCAGAATAGGGATAGGACCAGTGGAGCACTAAGACCCAGGTTGTACACTAAGACCCAGAGGAGACATTGCCTCCCTTTGCCACTTATACCCACCACATAGTCTTGTCCCTACTAGGAAATGGACAGATGCTGTAGAGATTGATCTACCAGCAGTTGATTTAGGGAGTCTAGTGAAGACCCACTAAATCAACCATCGATCACGCTGTCAACTCCAGCATGAGTAAGGGCAGTTGACAGGAGAATTCTCTGTCAATCCCCCCCCGTAAGTAGATCTAAGCTACATCCGTTTGAGTTACGCTACTAACTCAAATTGCATAGCTTAGATCAACCTATCCTTATAGTGTAGACTTGCCCATCTACCTGACAATAACCTCAGTGGAGCTGATCACTCCAAGCTTAATCAATTTGCAATGATTACCGGTAGTAACATCCAGGAGCTGCCAGCTTGCAGATGGCAATTGCTACCCACTCAATGGGTCTAGACAACTGCATATTGGTACATTGTTGCTGTAGGTCCATTGTTATTTCAGCACATATCTCCAAAAAGATGGCTTCCCTCTCCTGAAATTCTCTTCCCACTGCTGGTCATTCGAGGTCTGCATAGCAACCATCTCTCATCAATCTGTGCTAGTTTCTCAAACCCAGATATGGCACTACATGTTGTGAATCTGTTCCAGGAACAAATACTCTATCCATTTGGTATCTTCCTCATGTATTCCAGTTGCACCAAAGATCCTGCTGCTGCTGTCACTACCGCCACATCTCAGAGGTGCTGTAGGAAAAGTCCCAAGCTATATTCCTCTGGCTAGCCCAAAGGAATGAGGGGTGGAATGACATGAATCACAGGATTTTAAAAACATTACCTAGGCTTGATTTCTGTTCTCAATGCACACAGAGAAAAAAATTACAGGATGAAAAGCAAAGGAGCATGATAGCCACAGTTTGCAGCAAATTACATTGGGTGTACACAAATGATATGCATTGACAGATGGGATACTGTCCCATGCATATTTAATTACTGTTGCTTGTATAATAGATATCACGGTGTCCAAAAGAGGGGATTCTCAAATAGGAGGAGAAAGGCTACTCTGTTTGGCACTTGTGTGACTACTGCTGAAATCCGGGGCCCAGAATTCAAGGATGTTAGGAAATTAAAGATTCAGAGAAGAATCATACAAATGAAAGAATTAAATGAAAACATTCCTTATTCTGATAAGCTAAATAGACTCAAGGAGCCAAGTCTAACAACGGAAAGGTTAAGGGGTCACTTGATTATACTCTAAATATTCATTCCCCTTGTAGACATCTATAATTGGCTCTTTGAATGAGCAGAAAAAGTTTTAACCTGTTAATGGCTAGAAGTTGCAAGGCAAACTAGAAATAAATCGTATATTCTTAAGCGAGATTAATCAGTGGAAAATTCACTGGAACTATTTACCAAGCACTGTGGTGAATTCTCCATCACTGACAGCTTAGAAACTAAGATTGGATTTTTTTTCCCCCTAAGAGATACCTCCGGGAATTATTGTGAGGAAGTTGTATGGCCTGGCTTATATATGAAATCAGACTGCATCATCACAATGATCCCTTTTTGGCCTTGGAATCTACTGAATCTATGACATTTGAGAATAGCTTTATTATGCATGCTGAATATGTACACCAATTTGATAGTGTACATTATATCCATGCATGAATTAACTTATTTCTGCCACATAGAAATGTGCAGACAGACTAATTCTCTCAGACTGTTGCAATGCAAGTGTGAGAGCACAAACTACAAAAGGGGCCAGAAGTACTATGGAGCTACATGATGGTACATGAGCTAAGAATCTGATCCCCTGAACATTAGCCTCTTTTTGGTTCTTCCTCCCACCCCCATTTCATTTCTACTTCACAAGGGCCAGATTTAGAAACAAAGGTTTTTATGGGATTGTTTCCTAAAACGCTTTGCCTATCTCTTGTTGTTTAACGTTGCCATCTTCCGTTCTCATCAGAATTTCAGAAAAATCAGTGCTGTCTTAATAGACAATGCATTTAAAACAAATGAAAGGAAATACTTGATCTTCATATAACATTGAGTCAAGGGGTGGAAATCATTGCTGCTGGAGATCATTAGCTCAAATACTGCTGCAAGATGTTTTCAAATGGCCAAATACTTACATGACCACTAAGGATTCAATCCAGCAAGGTGCCCAAGTGCTCTGAACTCTCATTGATTTCACTGGGAATTGAGTGTTGATGATTGGCTCTAAGATTTATGCTTGTGCATGGCAATCTGATCAAGTCTCACATGACAGTCTAAAGAGAGCACACAGGGTCAGAAAATATTTCCTTTACTTATTTGTTTCTTCAAAAGGCAAAGTTTATCTTGGTGACTGGGTGGAGGCTCAGCAGAAGGCCCTTCGGAACACAGATACACATGGGTGCCGGAGTTGTTCTCATTCCCTTGCTGACAACCTGAATGGCTGAAAGCATCCCTCACCATCCATGAAGGAGATAGCATGTATGAGCAATCTTTAGGGATGTCAGCCTCCAGACAGAGGTAGAAAGTCATGACCAAATCACATAACTGAAGTGGGTCACTTCTTTGCTTAGGCACACTGCTGTTTTGATAAATGGGTTTGAGTTGCCTAGTAAAGGTTGGTGGGCAATTATCAGACAACTCGCTTAAGTTTCAGTGGTTTGTCATCATGCCCTCCATTGCCATAATTGAATAAGCCAGGGAACAGGTGCACTAGGGAGGACATGGAGAAAGATCAAATGTAGGGGGAAGTTTCCCTTCGTTATACAAATAGGGCTCCTACAAGAGAACTGCAAATGGGAGTTTCAGCTTGTAGGCGGTGATCACACACTGGTAGCATGCCACAGCACAGTGAGGCATTGCTAAGGCAAGTAGAATAAAAACCTTAAGGTACATGCCCTACACAACTACAGACAGTACCATCCATATCTAGGCAAAAAAAAAAAAAAAAAAAAGGGCAGCTCAGTGTCCCACTGCTGGGAAAGTGTGTAAGAGCCTCCCACTAACAGTCTCCCCTCTTATCTCTCCCCCGCCAGAGCTTTTCACTGCTGCTTGTAGCTATGGCCTAGTGTGGATGCAGCCTGGTTTTCACTGTGTTCTATAGCTAGATGCATTCTACATGCTGATGACAATGTAGACAAGGCTTTAACATCCAACATGGCACCCAAACATCACAACTGTCTCTTATTTCTATGAAGAGCTTTTATCTTGGCCTTCCACCTAATTACCAATGTCATTTTGGCACACTCCAGGTGTACGTCTAGACTACCAGACTCTTTCGAAAGAGAGCGTCTAGACTACAGCCAGTACTTTCGAAAGAGCGAGCTACTTTTTCAAAAGAGAGCACCCAGGCAGTCTGGATGCTCTCTTTTGAAAAAGCACAGTTCACGTTCAATAATGCCTTTTTTTGAAAGAGCCCTTTTGAAAAAAGGTGTTATTCCTCGTAAAATGAGGTTTTCTGCAATCAAAAAAGTCTGCTGCGTTCTTTTGATTTACTTTCAAAAGAACGTGGCAGCAGTCTAGATGCAGGGGAAGTTTTTTCAAAAAAGGCCACTTTAAAAAAAAAAAAAAAAAAACCTGTAGTCTAGACACACCCCAGAATGCAATCAGCAGACAACCCCTTTCTACAGAATTTTCATACCAACAAGTAAGACCTGATTCTCCACTACAATACTTCACTGGCCTAAGTCAACTGTAACCAAGAGGTGAGTCAGATACAACTTCAAGTGATTTATAGCCCTGCTACAGCGTTCTATAAATTAATCTAAATCTTATGTACAATGTCTGATTCTTTGCTAAATGTTTTAGACTTCCCCTGTACGATATGGTATACACATACCCATTATAATGTAGTAACACTAATTTATTTCAGGTTGTGAATGACAACATGTTAATCATAACTACAGCATGTCATTCTAAAGTACTGGACAAGTATTATTCACAGACTATTAACCAGTATAGAATCCTAGAACTGGAAGGGACCTCAAGAGATCATGGAGTCCAGTCCACTGCCCTCATAGCAGAACCAAGCACTGTCTACATCATCCCTGATAGATGTCTATCCAACCTGTTTTGAAATATTTCCTGTGATGGAGATTCCACAATCTCCCAAAGGAATGTATTCTAGTGCTTAACCACCCTGAGAAATTTTTCCTAATGTCCAACACTTCCCTTGCTGCAATTTAAGCCCATTGCTTCTTATCCTACCATCAGATGCCAAGGAGAACAATTTTTCCTCTTTTCTCCTTGTAATGCCCTTTTAGATAACCATTTTCAAGTATGTCCCCTCTCAGCCTTCCCTTTTCTAAACAAACCCAATTCTTTCAGTCTTTCCTCATGGGTCATGTTTTCTAGAACTTTAATAATTTTTGTTGTTCTTCTCCAAGTTCTCCACATCTTCCTGGAAATGTGGTGCTGAGATCTGGACACAATACCCCCCTTGAGGCCTAATCAGCGCAGAATAGAGAGGAAGAATGACTTCTCATGTCTTGCTCACAATACTCCTGTTAATGCATCCCAGAATCAGGTTTGCTTTTTTGCAACAGTGTCACACTGTTGACTCATGTTTAATTTGTGGTCCACTGACCCCTAAATCCCTTTCAGCAGTACTCCTTCCTAGACAATCACTGCCCATTCTGTGTGTGTGAAACTAATTGTTCCTTCCTAAGTGGAGTACTTTGCATTTGTCCTTATTAAACTTCAGCCTATTTAACTCAGACCATTTCTCTAGTTTGTCCAGATAATTTTGAATTTTAACCATATTCTCCAAAGCATTTGCAACCCCTCCCAGGTTGATGGTATCTGCAAATTCTATAATTGTATTCTTTATGCCATCATCTAAATTGTTGAAGAAGATATTGAACAGAAAAGGTGCCAAATCAGATCCCTGTGGAACCCCATTTGTTATGCCCTTCCAGCATGACTGAAGTGTTAATAACTACATTCTGAGAATGGTTATCCAGCCAGTTATTCACACATCTTACAGTAGCCAATCTAGTTTGTATTTCCCTAGTTTATTGATAAGAAGGTCATGCGAGAACATGTCAAATGTGTTACTAAAGTCTAGGCATACCACGTCCACCACTTCTCCCTTATCCACAAGACTTGTTATCCTATCAAAGAAAGCTATCAGATTGGCTTGACAGGATTTGTTCTTTACAAATCCGTGCTGGCTGTTACCTATCACCTTATCTTCCAGATGTTTGTAGATTAATTCCTTAATTACTTGCTCCATTATATTTCCTGGCATAGAAGTTAAACTGACTGGTCTGTTGTTTCCTGAGGGGGTTTTTTTTCCTCTTTTTATAGATGGGCACTATATTTGCACTTTTCCAGTCTTCTGGAATCTCTCTCCAGTTCCATGACTTTTCAAATTTGATAGAGAAGGTATCTGAGCATTTAGCTATCAGCTCCTTGAGTACTCTAGGATGCATTGTATCTCTGAGACCTGGTTGGAAGTGGAGGGAGGCATTGACCTTTCCCAATTGTGCCCGGCTGTGATTTTGGTTCCACACCAGCTGCGGCTTAATGGTTGGGGAGGCGATTGTCTATCGGGATGCCGTCTCACTGGCCAGTGCCTTGGTCTAACAAAATGTTAGATTCGAGTGTTTGTACCTGACATTGGGTGGCTAGGATAGGTTGGGCATTCTACTTGTATACCGTCCACCCCACTGTATAGCAGATGCTCTGCCTGAGCTGGCTGAGGTGGTCTCAGATGTGGCATTGAGGACCCTGAGGCTTCTGGTCTTGGGGGACTTTAATATTCACACTGAGGCTGTCCTGTCTGGCCCAAGATTTTATGGATACCATGACAACCTTAGGACTATCCCAAGAAATAACTGCCCCCACGCAAGTTGCAGGTCATATGCTCAATCTGGTCTTTTGGACTAAGGGTGATAGAGTTCTTGGGATAAGGGATGTGGTTACAGTTCCTTTGTCATGGATTGATCACTACCTGGTCAAGTTTAGACTATCTGCTGACCTTCCCCTCTGCAGAAGCAGGGGACCAATTAAGATGGTCTGCCCTCGGAGGCTGATGGAGCCGGAGGGTTTCCTGAGGTCCCGGAGGGATTGTTCAGCCATCATGGCAAATGGCCTTGTCGATGCCTAAGTTGATATATGGATTATAGAGGTAGCCCAGGAGGTTGACATGATTTCTCCTAAGTGCCCTCTTTGGGCTTGTCAAGACAAGTTTGCTCCCTGGTTTTCTGGGGAATTGAAGGCAGCAAAATGGTCTGTGTGATGGCTAGAATGCCACTGGAGGAGAACTAGAGCTAAGTGATAGATTGCAGGGTAGAGTGAATTGTAAGCTTACTCTGTAGCTGTGCTGATAGCGAAGAAAAGCTACTTTTCCACCCATATTGCATCCGCACAATGCCGTCCAGCGCAACTGTTTTGAGTGCTGTGGGGCCTTTTACAGTCTAGCACTCAAGATAAAAGAGAGGAATTCTTGGCTCCCCACTGTGATCTGTTCATGAAGCACTTTGCAGATAAGATCCTTGGCATCCAGTCATATTTGGAAAAGGGCCTTCTCAGCTTTTGCTCCCAGGCTGTGGAATTCTCTCCCCCGGGACATTTGCATGGTGCCAACGTTAGCATTGTTTCAGTGTCAGGCTAAAGCCACCCTTTTTACTCGTGCTTTTATTGGTGTTTGAGTCTGTGTGTGTGTGTGTCCGTCCTCTCAAGATGTCTTAATAGGTTTTATGTCCCTCTGGGGTCTTGTATTTTAAGTTTTATATACATTTGTATTGTGTTTTAAAAATTTTGTGAGCCGCCTCGAATATTTTAAATAGTGGCGGGGTAAAAATATTTCAAATACATAAATTTCATCAGGCCCTGGTGACTTGCTGACATCTAGCTTTTCTAAGTAATTAACTCATTCTTTATTTTTTTTTAACTTCTAAAACTACCCTATTTCCACTAGCATTCAGTCACCATCAAACTTCTTGGTGAAAACTGAAAAAAGAAGTCATTAAGCACCTCTGCCATTTCCAAGTTTACTGTTATTGTATCTCCCTCTTTACTGAGCAATGGACCCTGTCCTTGATCTTCCTCTTACTTCCAATATTTTTGTAGAATGTCTTCCTGTTACCCTTTATATCTCTAGCTAGATTGAGCTCTTTGTGTGACTTTGCCTTTCTAATCTTGCCTCTGCATACTTACGTTATTTGCCTATATTCATCCTTTGTAATTTGATCTAGTTTATATTTTTTATAGGACTCCTTTTTGATTTTTAGATCATAAGATCTCCTGGTTGATCCAAATTGGTCTCCTGCCATATTTTTTAATCTTTCCTATGCAGTGGAATAGTTTGCTTTTGGGCCCTTAATAATGCCCCTTTAAAAAACTGCTAACTCTCTTCAGTTTTTTTCCTCTTAGTCTTGCTTCCCATGGGATCTTACCTACCAGCTCTCTGTATCTACTAAAATTTGCCTTCCTGAAATCCATTCTCTCCATTTTGCTCTTCTTCCTTCTACCATGCTTTAGAATCATGAAATCTATGATTTCATGATCACTTTCACCCAAGCTGCCTTCCACTTGGAAATTTTCAACCTGTTCCTCCCTATTTGTTAAAATCAAATTAAGACCAGCTTTCCCCCCCAGTAGCTTTCACAACCTTCTGAAGTAAGAAATTGTCTCCAATGCAGTCCAATAATTTATTAGATAATTTGTGCCCTGCTTTCAGTTTCCCAGCAGATGTCTGGACAATTGAAATCCCCCATTACCACCAAATCCTGTGCTTTGGATGATTTTGTTAGTTTAAAAAAAAAAAACAAAACCAAAAAAAACGCTTCATTCAACTCTTCTGCCTGGGTAGGTGGTCTGTAGTAGACCCCTAGCATGACATTACCCTTGTTTTTACTCTTTTTAATCTAACCCAGAGACTCTCAACAACTCTGTCTAAATCTATAGCTTAGCAATAGACAAAAATAAATGTTTGCACATGACCCTATTACTCAGTGTAACTAAACATGTATTCATGTGTGTGCACATTAACTGCCAAACAATACTAAACGTAATTAATTTCCTCATTTAATACACACATCAAAATTAAATTAAACTCAACAGAAGCAGGGCAGGCTTTAGCTATTAATCCTCCTAGGAGCAACTATAATTATTTTTGCAAACACTAATTTCATCTGCATATGTATTGTTAAATTGCAAATCACAATAAACTAGGAAAGCTGTGTATGGTGTTTAACTGATTAAGAGGAACTACTTAAGAATGGTAAATTTGACAGCAAAAGTATTTATCTACATACGCAAAACAAAAAGTGAAATACACAACTGGAGGCAAGCAACTGTACTAAGTAATCCAATTCAATAAGTTCTACTTTTTTTCCTGTTCCATCTACAAAGATTGGGAATTTTACAAATTTGTTTCTTTAAAATATTTACTGAATATTTTTCATCTATAGGATTTGTGACCCATTCATTCGAAGTGTTTGGTATTCTAAATCAAATACACTGTTTTGATTGCACATCGGTCACAAGGTAGGTTTTCTGAGGTGAGAGAAACTTTAAGGAGCTAAAGGATAAAATCTTGGCGCCACTGAAATGAATGAGGATTTTGTGATTACTCCAAAGGGACCAGGACTTTATTCTAGTTTCCTGTGTGAACACATGTAATTGTAGGTAACACAAGACAATCATGGCACTTTCAAATCACCACTCACTGAAACAGGATTTAAGAGACCATATGACCTGTGGGCAGAGCCGCGCCTTGGGTATGGCAAATCAGAGTGAGCACTCCAGGCCATGCACGTTTGGGGGCCCATGTTTCAGTGTGCGTTTGTCATACAGGGGGCCCTAGGCCGGCCCAGATGTGTGGGGCACTAGACTGGGCCAGTGGGGGTAGGGTTAGGGGAGTCTTGAGGAACAGGCCAGCTACAGGGTTAGCAGGGGAAATAGTGCTGGCAGCTGGGGGTCAGGCCTGCATTCATTAGTGGGATCAGGTGGTATCACTTTGTTGCTGGCCATAGCAGGGCTCTGGCTAAGTGTCTGGAAGCAGCAGCCACAGTCCCGGTCCACCCTGCTCTACCCCTCCCCACCTACTCCCAGCATTACCTGCCATCTTACCAGCATCCAAGTGCTGACAGAACATGGCAGCTCCAGGCTCATCCCATTCATTTTCTAAGGGGCCTTAGACCCCTCCCTTTTCATGCACAGGTGCCACCTTGTGACTCTCCACCATCCCTTGCCCCTCAGCATTAGTGTTTCCTCTCCACACCAGATTTCACCTGTGTAAAAATGCTAAGGAGGAGGGAGACTGTGCAGACTGATTGACTTCTCTTTGATGAGTACTCTAGAAGAATATAGATTTTCCAAGGACTATGCATAGTGCTGGGGAATGACTAACACCATGGCAACAGTATGGACACTTTTGGGAACAAGTAAAACCAGTGGGGGAAAAGTTTTTCCAAAATAGGCAATACCGTGAATTGTATATTGATAGGCAAATAAGGGTCCCAGTTCTGTAATTGACAGTCAGCTGACTAACCCCTGAATCTGCCCTGTGACGTCAGTTACAAAATAAAAGGCTTATATTCCTTGTAAAAGAAAAGTGATATGAGTCACTTGCAAAGGCAAGCCATAACTATGATTAAAGGTACAGGGGAGGAGAGAAGGAATCAATACTTTGAGATTTCACTGAAAAAAAGATCACAAATTAAAAAAAAAAAAACCAGCTACCTCAAGAAAATAGTACAAAGGGAATTGTTTAACAAACTTACTTGTGCTAAACTCGACTAGCACTATAAATTCATCCACCATGTGACCCATGATATCTTGTTGGTACAACTCAGTATGCCTTAGGTTTCTCTATCCTTGAGAAAGCAGACCATTACAAAAATAAATATTAACTTGTGATGTAGAAAATCTGATTTCCTTTCAGTTAATAAACACCTCTTCCCAATTCATTATTGTGAAGGTGTTTGATCTGGAACTGGCAATGAACGCTGTTTCCCTGGATTCATGGGATTCAAAGGCAGCATTTATGCTGCAAAGAAAAGTGTCTTACTAAGCTGACTTTGCAGTTTGTTCATCATGTGTGTATTGTTACCTTATATTTTAAAGGTCAGTTACCTGGCTTTCATCTCATCTGTTCTTCATTACTAGAATGGAAAAAAAAATGACAATTTTTAATGGTTGCCCTGAAGCATGATCTGCTCTTTTGCAAACTTCCAATGGACTATCTATAAGAGATTAATGAATATCGAGTATAGTTTTTCAATTAAAGGCATCTTTTAAAACAGTTGCTCAATTTATCAAGCTGGCAAATGTCAAGCAACCCCTTGTGAACCAAAGAAAAGAAATGAATGTATTTTACGAAAATAGTCTTCAGCAGTGCATTAACAACTTAATGAGGACAAGCAGGCAAATGAATGACAGACAAGTAGGTTGGGTTTAAACCTAAGACTACAGTTTTGTTATACCTTAGGGAGGGGCAATATGATGTCCTCTTCCTGCTCTAAAAGGGTAAATAAAATGACCTGGATAATTATAGTTCTGTTTGCCTAGGAGCAAACCCACACAATATAATAAAGCAGCTGATATGGGACTCATTGCCATTAATTACATTATCCTCCTTTAATTCCTCAATCTGAGTAGAGAGGTTATTTTACCTCTATTTGACAGCATTGTGACCACTGGCAGAATACTACATCCAGTTCAAGAAGGATATTGATTAATTGCAGAGGGCTCAGAGAAGAGCCACAAGCATGTTTTTGTTTTTAAATCCTTTTGTCATTCTGTAGACTCAGAATTCAATCAGTATATCTATTTAGTTTACTGTAAGGATAAGAGTCACTCAGTCACAGTCTAAGTACCAACATAGGGAAAAAATATTTAATAATGGGCTCCTTAATGTAACACAGATAGGTATAACACAATCTAATGCAGGGCTACTCAACATGAGACCCGCAGCCTGTTTGTTTTCGGCCCGCGGTGTGGTTTGAGTTTACGCAGGGCTCCATACACAACCTGCAGGTGGGATCCCTTGAACATGGCTCCACAACGGCCAGACGTCTCCCAGGCAGGGTGAGCATTGAAAGACTCAAGAAGATGGGCTGGCTGGAACAGGCGGGTACAGGGTGTCGGCATTTCTAGCCCCCAGGCAGGGCCGGATTAAGGGGGGGCTAGCCGGGCAGCTGCCCAGGGCTCCAAACTATGGGGGGCACCTGATGGCAGCTGTAAGGAGCCGCGCGGCACCCCTCAGAGCTGCAATCAGGCACCATGTGCCCAATTGCAGCTGCAAGGTGCACAGCACGCTGAGGGGTGGGGCAGCGCATGCGCCATGCGCCCGGGTGCAGAGCCACGCATGCATCGCGCGCCTGCTGCCCGAGGCGCAGGAATGGCTCGAACCAGCCCTGCCCCCAGGAAGGAGGTGCCAGGAGCACCGGGGCATTGTGGGAAGTGCTTTGTAGTCATGCCCATTAGTATGAAAGAAGCTATTTGCATATATATTTGCATGTGTATGCAACCACACTGAAGTTGCGGCCCTCGGAATGTTCTGAGAGTATTCCTGCGGCTTCCAAAGTTGAGTAACCATGATCTAATGGCTAGAAGTTGAAGTTAGAAAAATTCCAATAGGAAAAAAGATAATTTTTAAACAGCACAAGTAATTAGCCATTGGAACAATTAACCAAGAGGCTGTGATGGATTCTCCATTACAGGTTAGACTTCCCTGGTCCAGCATCCTCTGGACCTCACCTGTCCTGAACCAGGGAATTGGCCAGACCAGGGGAGGTCCCCTGTCACTGCTCCCCCCCCCAATCACTGACCCTTAGCACTTCCAGCTCTATTGCCCTACCTGGGCCCTCTGCCTCTGGCCCCCACTACTCCCAGCCCCAGCCAGACTGTCGGCCGGGCTGCTGCAGTCTCCAGTCTCACTGTTGCACGCTGCCATAGGCTCTGGCTCCAGCCCCAGGCTGATGTGGTCTGGTCCCACTGCTGTTGTGGCCCTACTGCCATGGGCTGCTGGGGGCTGGCTTTGGCCCCAGCTCTGCTACCACAGGCTGCTGGAGGCTTCTGCTAACCCCAATCCTGGGGGCTGCAGCCAGCCGCAGCTCTGGAGCCACTACTGCACCATTCCTGGTGTCTGATTTGTGTCATTCGTGTCAGCAATGCTCCTGTGCCTTGTATATTGGCCAAACCAGACAGTATCTGCGACAAAGTATTAATCAACACAAATCAGACATTACACACAAATGTATAGGTGAACATTTTAACCTCTCTGGACATTCAATAATGGATTTTAAAGTAGCCATTCTTCCACAAAGGAATTCTATTACACAATTACGGAAGACGACTGCTGAACTGGAATTCATTTACAAATTTGACATCATCAACCTGGGCTTAAATTAAGATCTTAACTGATTAACACGCTACAAAGGAAATTTCCCCTGCCTTTAATATTGACATTTACACATCAAAATTAGGCTGGAGGTATCCCATTCAGGACTCAATTAGTGTCATTAACACTGGTCCTACAGGTTACAGAATCCAGAGCATACATGACAGTGAAAGCAGTGTATATGAATCCAGATGAAATGGGTTTTACCCATGAACCCTCACGATAGAATATATGTGTTAGTCTCTTATAAGATGCTCTACAACTGCTCATTGTTTTTATAATTCCCATGAGGAATGACTAACTTTGCATAGACCCTCCTTGTTTTACCCCACTGACTCCATTTGTTCTCACTCAAACTAAGGAGAATTGAGCGAAAGGGGTCACAAGTCAGGCTTTGGGGGGGGAAGAGAAGGAGATGAAGTTTTCATGTTTCTTATTCAACCTCTGTCACCCACATGAGCACAAGGTCCAGCAGTGAAATCCTGGGTTTTATTTACCTTTGGGAGCTGGCCTTTATAGCCTTTATAGCCTTTTAGCTGGCCACAAGTTGCAATGAGTCAGTAATTGTAACAGCATTAGATGCACTTTGACCCCTATTTCCAGCTTAACTGTGCCTCTAGGAGATTGAGGAGGGGAAAAAAAATCCCACCAGGTCACATGCCAATTTGGTTTAATGGAAAAATTTCCTTATTGATCCCTAAAAACAGACGATTAGTCAGAATTGCAGCATCATAAAGCAGTACAACGCCTAATCCACATCTAAGGGAAAGAAGGTGAGTGAAACTACCCAGAAACTGTGACAAGGAGTCCTGTGGCACCTTAGAGACTAACAGATGTATTGGTCATAAGCTTTCGTGGGCAAAGACCCACTTCATCAGATGCATGTAGTGGAAATTTCCAGAGGCAGGTATAAATATGCAGGCCAGAATAAGGCTAGAGAGAATGAGGTTAATTCAGTCAGGGAGGGTGAGGCCCACATCTAGCAGCTGATGTGGAGGTATGAACACCAAGAGAGGAGAAACTGCTTTTGTACTTGGCTAGCCATTCACAGTCTTTGTTTAATCCTAAACTGATGGTGTCAAATTTGCAGATGAACTGTAGCTCAGCAGTTTCTCTTAGAAGTCTGGTCTTGAAGTTGTTTTGCAGCAGGATGGCTACCTTTAAATCTGCTACTGTGCGTCCAGGGAGATTGAAGTGTACTCCTACAGTTTTTTGTATATTGCCATTCCTAATATCTGATTTGTGTCCATTGATTCTTTTACATAGGGACTGTCCAGTTTGGCCAATGTATGTAGCAGAGGGGCATTGCTGGCACATGATGGCGTATATTATATTGGTAGATGTGCAGGTGAATGAACCAGTGATGGTGTGGCTGATCTGGTTCGGTCCTGTGAGGGTGTCGCTGGTGTAGATATGAGGGCAGAGTTGGCACCAAAGTTTGTTGCAGGGATTGGCTCCTGAGTTAGAGTTACTGTGGTGCGGTGTATAGTTGCCGGTGAGAATTTGCTTTAGGTTGGCGGGTTGTCTGTGGGCGAGGACTGGCCTGCCTCCCAAAGCTTATGCTCCAATACATCTGTTAGTCTATAAGGTGCCACAGGACTCCTTGTCGCTTTTGCAGATCCAAACTAACACGGCTACCCCTCTGATACTTGATACCCAGAAACTAAGACTCTTGAAATGGTGAAGTAACAGGAGCATTTAGCAGCAAGCCAGTCTCATCCCTGCCTTGCCCAACCAATGGCTGGCTGGAGAACAAAAGAAGAGGAGTTGTTGGGGTGGCTCCTGCCACCGTGTACATGGGCTGTTCTCTATCTGCTGCCCTGTCAAGGTCCTATCTTCAAGAGAGGGTATTGCTGTGATTTTTCAAATAGGATGCAACTTTTTGCCTGAAAACTAGAAATTGGTTCAAGCCACAAAATTTTATTTTTGTCACTGGGTGACAATATTATGGGCTCATAAATGTCCACAGCCGGAGAGGGTAGAAGAAGGTGGAAGAAAGTAACTATCACAGGGCCTGGAGATTAAGGGCCCGAGGCTCCCAGCCACCCTCAGAGCCCCAGGTCATTTAAAATCACAGCCAGAGCCCTGCAGGACACACTCCGGGAAGTACCTTGGGGAGGTGCAGTGAAGTCTAGGCAGCACTGAGTGCTGCCTGGGAAAGGCTCGTCCCAGCCCTGCTTCTTCTGCCTGAGGCTCCAATCTCATTCCTGCCTTGGAGCGCAGAGCCAGTCCCTCTACCACTTTGCCCAGGGTCCTGGTTAATCTGTTGGTCCTCTGAGTTCATATCACAGCCAGGTACCATGCTTATGTTTGGAGCTCAGCTTGTTGGCCTCAGCGCAGCAAACACTCAAAGTGTTACTTTAGCACACAATTAGCTCTATTGGTTTCAACGGTATTCATGGCATTAAGTTACTAACATGCATAAGTGTTTGCAGGTTTGAGATGATGATTTGGGCAAGTTATTTCTTTCATTAATTCAACCTCTTTGACCATTAAATGGTACCTCAGCAGCTACAATTTTCTCAGATTTGTTATTCAAAAAAGCCTGCCAGTTATTGTCTATGAATAATTTTAATGTGCAAATTGCTCATGAGCAGCTTGTAATGAGTATTTAAAATTCAAACTGTGTTGGTTAATTTTGATTAGCCTTAAATAGCTAAATAAGTTTGTTATTTAAAGTGTTTACTATAGTAAACATAATATACAAAAGTATTTGTTCTGACTTGTTCACTCAGTTCAAGACATTAATTCATATAGGTGCAGGCATTGCAGCAAGACTTAAATACTAAAAAAAGTCATCTAAACTACACTAGTCGCTATTGTGGCTAAAACGCAACACTTATATTTAATTAGAATGAAAATTTTCAAAAATGTATCAATTTCAAAGAATAATTTTTCAGTTTTGAATTCACAGAAACTTTCAGGAATAAAGCAAAGCCAAATTTCTTTCCCTCTCTCACTTTGCCTTTCTTTGGAAAAAAGAGTGGGGACGGGGGGGGGGGAAGATAGCTTTGTTTTGAGGTTTTGTAAAACAAGGACTTTTTCCTATCATATTTTAAATGAGATTTAGTTTAAAAAAATAAAAGACCATGTTTCATTCAAAACTTCTATTTGTTCTAAATAATAAGGCATTTTATCTAATTAGAAGCTTGCAAACTTTGCTTTCAAGGGGACCATTATAACCATATTAATAGAATTACTAAATCATACAAATCTAGGCCTGGAAGGGATCTCAAGACATCATCTATTCATCCAGTCTGGTGCTAAGACAAGACCAGGTAAACCTTAGACCACCCTGGCAGGTGTTTGTCCAACCAGTTTTTAAAAACCTCCAATGACAGGGATTCCACATAGTTCAGAAACAATCTAACGTTAGCCTAGATCTCCCTAGATGTATATTAAGTAACTTCGGGTATGTCTACACAGCAAAGTTATTTCAAAATAACAGCTGTTATTTTGAAATAACTTTACTAGCGTCTACACAGCCAAACTGCTATTTCAAAATAAATTCGAAATAGCAGAGCGCTTATTTCAAATTCGGTAAACCTCATTCCACGAGGAATAACGCCGAATTTGAAATAGCTATTTCGAAATAAGTGCTGTGTAGACACTTATATCGAAATAGGGGGCCTCCAGCCTTCCCAGGGTGCCCTGGTGGCCACTCCAATCTCAAACAAGAACACGCCTCTCCCTCCCCAGAGTCCTTAAAGGGGTTGACTCTGGCCACAGTGCCTGTGCCAGCTCCAACCCTGCCAGCCCAGAGCCAGCAGTCACTGCCCCTGACCCAGTGGCCCCAAAACATGAGCCATCAAGCCACTGGCAGCCAGCCCTCCACCGCTCCCCAGGAGCAGTCTGCCAGCTCCCAGGAGCCTGCCAGGGGCTGGAGAAGGCAGGCGCCTTCCTGGTCCAGAACGGAGATCATGGACCTTATTCAGGTTTTGGTGGGGGGAGGGGAAAATGCCCCCAACATCCATGATCTCTGCACTAGATAGAGGAACGCATCCGTCTATGGCAGGATAGCTGCCAGCCTGGCAACCAAAGGGCACATGCAAACCCAGGAGCAGGTCTGCATTACAAGCAAGTTGGTCTGGTGAGCCCCCCACCCCTGAGCTTCCTCTCCTCCTTCTTCCCCTTGCTTCCCCCTTCCAGCTCCCTCCTCCCAGGTTTCCCCCTCCCCTCTCCCACCCTCTCTTCTCCTCTCTCCCGCCTCCTTTCCCCAGTCTCACCAGAGTTTCATTCCCTCCCCCCCAGTTTTGTTAAATAAAGAGAGTTTGTGTTCATGAAAACACGTGTTTTTTATTTGACATCAGGAAGGGGGGATTAGGGAGGGGTAAGTGGAAGGATGTGAGGGAAGGACTTGAGGGAAGAATGAGGCACAAGCCCCTCATGGGGCACACCAGGGAGGCTCTTAGTGCTCCTTAGGGTGGGAAGTCTCCCACAGGGCCTCCTGGATACTGACAGCCCCCCGATGGACCTCCCGGATGGCAGCCTGCAGAAAGTGCAGCCAGGTTCGCAGCAACGCATCCAAGAGAAGCGCCAGAGTGCCCAGGGGGCGGCTCTGGCTCCATGTTGCAGACTGCTGTGGTGTCCCAAGTGAGGGCAATCGGACCACGCAGAGACAAAATGCTTTGCTGTCCCTCATCGAGGTAGGCAAGCAAGCAGGGAAACCTGAGAACCGGCTGTGCGGGGAGGGGGGGCCTTTAAGCACAGGCCTCAGATAGCCACAGGCAGCAGCCACACAAAGTAACTCCTGACCTGATGCCCTGCTGGACCTGGTTCCGGCCGGCCTTAAATGCGATTCAGCGTCTACTCAGTGTGGACGCGCTATTTCGAAATAGCAAAACGCTATTTCTAAATGCATTTTGTGTGTAGACACGTTATTTCAAAATAACGCTGTAGTGTAGACATACCCTTCCTGTCCTGCCTTCAGAGGGCATACCGAATTGACCATCACCCTCTTTATGACAACCATTGAACATGTAAGTGGTTATTTTCTCAAAACTAAAAATGCCCCCAAGAACTTCACTCACAGGTCAGATTTTCTAAACAGTTCAGCATTTTTTTTTTTCTAGACTTCCTCCTATTTGTCCACAGCTTTCTTAACAAGTGGCCCCCAGAACTGAGCAGCGCTCGAGATGAGGCCTCACCAGTGCCAACTACAGCAGGACATTATCTCCCCTGTCTTACATATGACACTCCAGTGCCCTATTAGCCTTTTTTCAACTGCACCATGTTATTGATTCAGTTGATTCTATAACCCCCAGATCTTTTTCAGCCATAATATTACCTATCAAGTTGTTCCCCATTTGGTAGTTGGGGATTTGATTTTTCCTCTAAGTGTTGCACTTTCCACGTGACTTATTAAATTTTATCTTTTTTATTTCAGACCAATTCTCCAATTTCTTAAGGTCATTTTTAATTCTAATCTTGTCCTCCTGGGTTTTTACAACCCCGTGGGATCATCTGCGTTGCATAGCTGAATTTAATCACAATGTAAGGTTGCATTTGGACCTGTTTTGACAATTACTCAAATAATCTCAATCCAAATACTATTGATACAGCACTGTGCAGAAAGAAAATGTGTAACTGCTCTGTATAAAGTGAAAAGTTGGTCCATTTCTTCATTCTTTACCTGGTGAAATGCTAACCGTATACATTCACCAACTCATTCTCAAAACCTGTTTCCTTTTACAGAATAAGGCAAAGAAATTCCCTTGTGATGGATAAAAAAAAGTTTTCCTACAATTAATGTCATGATACATTCTGGTTTTGATATATCAATTACTGATGAAATTTATGCTTCTCACTTTACCTGACAGAGGAAAAAGATTTCAAGTTCAATCATTTCTACTGACAGCTGTGGCAGTTGGCAGTTCAGAAGTTAAACATCTTTCAGTGAGTCCTTATTTCATCCATTACAGTAAGCATCTTAATATGTCTTACACAGTACAGAAAATAGGCATGCCTTATCAGTCACCCAGTCTCTTAGTTTAAAAAAAAAGCCACACCCACACTTCTGAAGACACTCGCCATTAGTTTTTAGGGGCCTTTTCCCCTGAACAGCTAGTTTCTCAGAAGCACTGAGGTGCAGTTCAATACTTAATTGTATAACATTCTTGAACTCTGATCAGCCATTGGGTTAAAAGTAAAAACCAGCACCTGATGGTCTTAGAATTCAGACATGTGAATTGTTAATACAGTCTGAGCCTCCTAAAGCCAGAATTCTCTGGTCAGGCAACATCCACAGATGTTCCTTGATCAGAGAACCCTGATAGCCGAATGACAGGAGGGCAATCCAGGAGGGGCTGGGCTGAAGCAGTGGGCTGGGACTGGTGCTGGCAACAGCCTCTAGCAATGAGGCTAGAGCTGGCAGCAGCCCCCAGCAGCAGCAGCAGCTCCCGGTGACTCCTGAGCGCCTGGGACCAGGTTGGGGCAGCCCCAGGCAGTGCAGGATTAGGCCCATGACAGCACGGAACCAGGGCCAGAGCCACAGGCAGCCCATGGAAGTGGGGCCAGAGCCTGCAGGCTGCCACAGGACAGAAGCCTGAGCTCTCGGCAGCAGGACCAGGACCAGAGCTGGCAGCAGCCCTAGCAACACTTGGTAGCATGGGGCCAGACAGCCCACAGAAGTGGGACCAGAGCCTGAAGGCTGCCATGGGACTGGGACCGGAGCCCAAGCACTTGGCAGCCCCTGGCAGCCCCTGGCAGCTTGATCAGAGCCAGAGCCAGCCCCAAGCAGTGCAGGCTGCTGGAGCCTGGCAGGCAGTCTGGTCAGGACAACAGCTGGGCCAGCAACCCAACAAGCAGCCCTTCAAGGGCTGGAGGTAGTCCCTCATTCCCCCTCCCGCCCCCAGCTGGCAGAGTTGGTGGCTGGGAGCCATGTAGGGAACCTTCTCTAGTCAGGCAAATTCCCTGGTTCAGAATCCGTTAGGTCCTGATGTCCAATCTGTAGTGTCAAGGTTCTGGAAAAATACTTAACCAATAGTAAACTCCCAATTCTTTGCATGTTAATGTCTGTAAGACTTATAAGCACACTCTCCACTCCATTATCCAAATCATTAATTAAAATATTGACTAGTACCAGACTCAGGCTGCTCCCTTGGGTACTCTAATACATCCCTGCAGTTTGACAGTGAACAATTGATAGCTACTCTGAATCTTTAAAAAGTTTTCCACCCAATTTCAGTTAGATCCCATGTCCCTAGTTTCCTTATGAGGATGTCAGAAATGTGGGACTGTCAAAAGCCTCACTAAGACCAAGATATGTCCTATCCACTAGACAAATAACCCTGCCAATGGAAAAAAAAATGGTTTGGTATGATTTGTTCTGGACCTTACACTGGTTATTCCTTATAACCCTGTTATCCTCTAGGTTCTGAGAAACTGATTTTTAATAAATTTGTTACAGTAGCTTTCCAAGTACTTGAACGTGGCTGTCTTATCTCAAATACTACAGGTACTAAGAGGACCTGGGTAGTTACCGTCTTTTAGCGAATATACCCCATACCCGAGTATACCCCGCATCCAAATATATCCCGCTGTTTTTGCGGTTTGAGTAAAAGCAATCTTGTATACCCTGCGCACGAGTATAACCCACAGGGTATACAAGACTTTTTTTTCAAACTGTGCGGGGGAGGGAGGGGCTTCTACGGGTCGGGGCGGGGGGGGGGGAAGAGAATTAGCCACCCTCCGGACAGGGGAGCACTCACCCCCCTGGGTCCCGTGCGGCTGCACATCCTCCAGGCGGGGGAATGAGAGTGCTCCCCTGCCCCTTCCTGCAGCTGCGCAGCCACTAGCCTCCAGGTGGGGGAGTGCTCATCTCCCGGTTCTGCGCAGTCGCAGAAGGGGCAGGGGGAGCGCTCCTGCGCAGGAACCAGGAGATGAGCACAGCCTCCGTGCAGGAGCGCAGCGGGGGAAGGGGAGAGGGAGCACTCACCACCAGGTGAGTAAAAATATTTGTGTATACCCCTCACCCGAGTATACCCCCAGGGGGGGTGCGGGGTTTGTAAAAACTAATATAACCCGCTGGTTATATTCGCTAAAATACAGGTAATTAGGAGAGCTTAAATATCCATGGTGGGTTCCAGAAAACCAAATAGATAATGAGGCCTCTAACATCCATGACTAATAAATATTGTTCATGTCTTTTTGAATGTATTGACGTCATAGGTTGAATATCTGTTGATTTTGAAAACAGTCACTCTAAGAGATGAAATACCACCTGGTGTAAGACTTGTGGCTGTGCAAGGGAAAGGCACATCATGGCCATCATCATACAAGGTTTTCCTCATTTTATCAATAGTTCTTACAAAATAAGTATCTACTTGGATAGTGTTGACAATAGACATTTACTCAGCCCAACTCCATTTTAAAGTACTGTATTCTGCCCATTGAAAATCATGTAATTTTTTAAGTGTTTGGGAGACTAATCTGAGTGTAATACACCAAGTCTGAAAAAATACTGTGTGTGAAACTCAGACAAAGTTATTAGATGGTAATCATCTCATTTTCAATAAGACATTCCTCCTCCTCCTAAATTTCTTTCTAATGGAACATACTGCACAAATGTAAGCTACACATTGAAAACAAGAACATGGACAAATCTCTTCACCACCAGAAGACAGTTACATGCATAACTTGCAGAAAGCATGACGTGAAATAGTTGAAAAGAGGACCTGTTTTGGTCAAAGCCACTAGACTTTTTGATCAACTGACTATTTTCACAAAATAGTCTCTGGGATAGGTAACATCCCCATACACCAGATCAGGCAGTGATTTTAGGTCTTTTCAAAAAGGTATATATAGAATAAAGCAACATAGAAAACAACAAAAACATCCCAACACAAGAAAGCAACACATCTCCTATGAAAATGGGATTAGGTTTTTGTTTTATTAATAGAAGAAACTGTGGAAAAATTGGTAAGATGGTTTCTTCCAGTGGAACTCTAGTGTGAAAGAAGAATGAAAAGTAAGGCAGCAAGGAACCCTAATGTTAGCATATATATTTTTTCTATTGTAGAACACCAACCTAGCCTAGCCTAAAAGGAATTTTCCACTAGCACAGATTTCCTTAAGCTCAAAAGTCATGTCTGTTGGTTTTAGCTTCGTCAGTCTAGGGTTAAGCTTCAGATGTGTGACTTTATAGCACTTTCTCCAAAACACAAACACAAACACAAAAATACCCTCAAGTTTATAAAAGCTCAGATTCCAGGAAGTTCACCTATTTCTAATTCTTAGAGAGATTATCCATCTTTCTTCCTCCTTAACCAGTTATTCAATGGAAGATCTTCATGCACACATAGAACTTTAGCACTTGATCTTCAGCTGGTGCAATTCAGATTAGCTCCATTGAAACTTATACAACTATGTCATCTTACACCAACAGAGGATCTAGCATTGAGTTTCTTTCTCTGGATTCTGATGTGCAGATGTCCATTAAAACAGATGTCCTTCCTTCACGCTTTTCTACAAAACCTTTTTGGACCCTCAGAACAGCATGAACTTAGCAGTGGTTTACTACATCCTGGAGCTAACTCCGTTACAGATCATCTTGTCTAATGAACATCCTCTCTGAAGGACAGTCTCCTTAAGAACTATTATTGGAATATTTACCCTTTGTAGTAATGAAACACAAGTACAGCATCCTGATTCTGCACACTGTACCATGTGTTCTCATTTACATCTATATGAAAGGACTGGAAAAGACCCCACACAAGCACATCAGAATATTCCAGACATCAATGTGAGCAGGGATATTTTAAGCATAATTTTTACAGATAAATAAGTACACTAGGCAGTGGAAGAGCAAGTTTATCATCTCAGGGCACTTCATTTTCACCACCGTAGCTAAAATTCACTTCAGAGAAGAGGGACAACCAATACAATCAATACAAGAAGGATTTCAGAAAAAACAAGTTTGACTGCAACTGCTTCTCTAAAAGATTATGCGACATCACTGCCACCACCACAACCCATAACTTGGTCATCCTCCTTTCATATATTTAATTTGATCTTCTACTCCTCCCCCCACATAAGCTTCCTAAATCAACAGGTAATGACAGGGTCCTCTAGAATTTCTATTCTTTCACTCCTTAGCTTCCTTACAGGTTACAGTTGTCTGCACCCACTGTCCACATACTGCAGTGTGATATGGCATCGTGGTTAGTAAATATTAGTATTTCAGGTACAACTTTTTAAGATTTTTAATACTGTACTAACCTTCATGAATAGCTATCACTGAGCTGTGCCAGCAAATCATAACAATGAGCACATCTGAAGAGCAATTTAAAAGTGGTTGTAAATATGTTGAGAAATTGACCAGGTGGGCCAGTGCACAGGAGGTGTGGTCTAAAGATGAGGATCTATTTCCTGCTCGCTATTTTCTCACTGCATAGATCTGGGTGAGCCATTTACTTCTCCACCTATAAGATAGATGCAGTGATATTCAGGACATGCAAACATCACACCCCACTGAATATATAAGCTATCTAGTTCTACAGACCTCGAGGCATCTCTACAAAAGGAGTTCTCCAGCAGACAAATGGTTAGTTATTGGAAGTCTAAATATTCCTAGGTTCTGATATATGAGTAAGAGCTGTTAAATGAATTTGGAAGGGGAATAGAAGGCTCCATGTGGGAAATAATTTTTAAATCATCAATATTACTTTCCTTGGATACCTCTGTGGCTTTCCTAAAACTTCCATTATATAGAACATTTGTTTCTTGCTACCTTTTCTCCCTCTACCAGCTGTGGTGTTGTTCATGCAAAGAGAAAGTTCAACCTGTACTGAAACAGTAACATATACGGTGTTGGACAGCAACTTGGGACAACTTATCTTTCGCTCTGCTCCCTCCATTTCTTCATGTTTACTGGTTGAATTTAGATTAGTTAACTTGCATTTGTGCCTAAAATTGTGAGTATGTTTGCGGGTGGGAAGGTGAAGTATTCTCTAGCCTGTACCTATCCTTTCTATAATCTGGTTTGATAATAATCAGAGCTGATCAAAGACACGTGAATATTTATTTCTGTTATCTGTCTATTTTTCATAACAAACGTGACAATTTCAACAAACTTTTCAAATGCTTTTCTCAAGTTTTTCCCTACTATAGTAAGATAAATGGGAATGTCAATGGAAGAAAAGCTTTGAAAGAAGAACTCAAAGCAACATTTGCATTATCCTATTATTGCTTGTATACACTCCCAGCATTAAGATATGAAATAAGTAAATCTCAGTGAAAAAAAAAAAAATCAAGATGTTCCCAATTACTACATTAGATCATCTCGACTGATTTCTGCTTACTGTGGTTTTAAGTGGTGGGTTATTTAACTTTAGAATTCTTGGATACTTTCTTTGTAATGCTCTTATTTGGTCTGATTTCCTTAACTTTCCTCTTAGAGTAAGGATATTTTCATGGATTTCAGCACCACAGATAGCTATTTCAATAATTTTCACATCTCCAGGAGAAAGACAGAAAAAGGAGTGCAGAGAAAACAACTCAAGTAAATCAAAGTGGAGACAAATTGATAGAGGCTCATAAGCAAGATATAGAAAGCAAAAGGAAAATAGACAGACAAAAAATTACTGCATGCTTTCAAAAATAAAATTGAAAGTGAAGAGCAAGCAAAAAAACAGGCAATACCAAAAATAAGCTGTCTAGCATTAAAGCAAAAAGCAAAGAACTTGCAACACCAGAGTGAAAAGGAGACCAAAAGAAAAATACACCTGATGAACTGGATTTTAAGGCAAAAACGGCACTGTCAGACAGAGCCACCAGGTAAAATGGCTCTGCTAGGACTGACAGCCAGTATACTTCAATTACAACTGGAGACATAAGAAAATTGGATGAAATGACAGAATACAAAGAAAGCATCCAACAGGAAAGAAACTGGGAAGTGGAGAAATTGTAAAGAAAGGGGATGGCTCTGAGACTGCCAAGACAAGACAGCTTTGAGGGGAGAGGGAAGTTGCAGAGTTGTGACTTTTACATGTATGCAAAGAGAAAAGTTAGCTAAATGTGAGGTAAATGAGATGATTGGTTTTTAACTTGGGAATTAGTGAAAATAAATTACTGGCAAATCCTTGATTTCTCTCTTTGAAAAAGATTCTATGCCTATTCCTCATTCCTCCTCTTCACTTGCTTCCCAGAACGTGAATGCATAATCCTCCACCTTCTCTCCACTTTTACAGCAAACTATGACAGAGAATGAGTCTCCAATTATTCCGTAAGTTCCAGCAACCCAGTGCCAAGATAAAAACATAGAAAACTAGAACCAGACAGGACCTTGAGAGGTCATCAAGTCCAGTCCCTTGCCCTCACGGCAGGACTACGCACTATCTAGAATAGTGGTCTCCAACCTTTTTAAGCACAATCCAGGATCTACCTCAAATGCAGATACCTTTTTTCCCCCCGCCTTCTTCCCTGCCCCTTCTCCAAGGTCCTGCCCTGCTCACTCTTTGGAGACAAGATACCAAAGCAGGCGTTGAGGGACACCCTGACATCACCACCCCTCTCCACTGCTTCCTGCACCTCCACTGCAAGCAGGAGGCTCCCAGTGGGCAGTACAGCAGTGGGAGAAGGGACAGCTCAAGTACAGGCTCTTGATAGCTTTCCACCAAATCAGGCAGGATCCCCTGACAAAGGCTCAAGGATCTACTAGTAGATCCTGATCTACTGGTTGATGACTATTGATCTAGATCATATTTAATAAATGTCTATCTAACTTTCTCTTAAATATCTCCAGTGATGGAGATTCCACTACCTACCAAGGCAATTTATTTCAGTGTTTAACCAACTTCATAGGAAGTTTTTCCTAATGTCCAACCTAAGCCTCCCTTGCTGTAATTTAATCCCATTGCTTCTTGTCTTATCAGAGGTTAAAGGAGAATACGTTTTCCCTCCTCCTTATAACACCTATTTAGGTATCTGAAAGCTGCTATCATGTTCCCTCTCAGTCTTCTCTTTTCCAGAACAAATCCAGTTCATTCAGTCTTCCCTCAGACCATGTTTTCTTGACCTTTAATCATTTTTGTTGCTCTTCTCCAATTTTTCCACACCTTTCCTGAAACATGGTGCCCAGAATTAGACACACTACCCCAGTTGAGGCCTAATCAGCACAGAGCAGAGCTGAAGAATGACTTCTCATGTTTAGCTCACAACACTCCTGTCAATGCATCCCAGAATGATGTTTACTGTTTTTCTGAAACAGTGTCACACTGTTGACTCATATTTAGCTTGTGGACCACTATGACCCCTAGATCCCTTTCTGCAGTACTCCTTCCAAAGACAGCCACTTCCCATTTTGTGTGTGTGTGAAACTAATTGTTCCTTCCTAACTGAAGTAGTTTGCATTTGTCCTTATTGATCTTCATCCTATTTACCACAGATCATTTCGAATTATGACCCTATCATCCAGAGCACTTTCTTGCAACCCCTCCAGGCTTTGTATCATCTGCAAACTTTGTAAGTGTACTCTCTATGCCATTAGCGTCCACAGTTCTCATTGATTTCACTGAGAAATGAAGGGACACTCACACCTTGCTGGATCAAATCCATCTCTCTCTCACTTGGCTGATAAACAAGTTATGAAATGACATCATCCTTTCCCCTTCTGAGGGGGTTCAAGGGCCATGGCCATGTCTAGAGTCCCCTTGCCTCTATTGTGCAGTATCCTTGAAAGGAGGGAAGCAAGCTGGAAGCAGCTTCTTTAACCTTATTCTTTCTTGTGCACCTAAATAGGAGCCACAAGAATTGAGTCCCATCCATACAAGTCACAGTGTCAACAAAAGACATTCTTCTGGTTCCCTCAGCCTCTGTATCTTCATCCCAAGGCGTGGGAGACAAAGCAAGGATAAGCAATCAGCATGTGGACTTGAACAAGGATGAGGTATATTGCTGTCATGTTAACTATTGGTCACGCTGTAACAAACCTGCTTGTGGCCATTGCCTTAGGGCTGGGGTGGGGAACCTCTGGCCCCTGGGCTAGCTGCAGCTCATCAGGGTAAGCTGCCTGTGGATGCTTGGGTAAACAAACCGTCAGACAGCCCACAAGAGGCTAACCCTGATGAACCGCTGGCACACTGGAGGTTCGCCTCCCTCTGCCTTCGGGCAGGTCGACACCCCTAGGTCAAGTTATCTCAACTTACTGCAGTGTCTCACATCCACAGTACCCAACATCTGTCAGTGGTGCATGTCCCCACCCCAAGTTCTTCCACTGACTTACAAGGGCAACATGTGGGGCGCACACACCCCCATGCCAGGCATCCAGGCTGCTGCACAGAGCCATGAATTTGACAAGGACAGCTGATGTAAGGAATCTTCCATAGCCTTACACCTCTTGTGGAGATGTGGTGTGGGAGGGACTTACATCCCTTGGGGCCAGGCTGTAGTGTGGACACTGACATAGTTAGGTTAACATAAGCTGCCATACATAGACCTCATTCTGCAGTGTAGATCAGGACTTTCTTGAGTTCAAAGAAGCATGCCAGTGAAACACTAAACGTAACTTATTAGAATATGACTAAGTCCCACCCCATGAACACCACCTGCAATTCCCATTCGTCACAGGGAGGAGCGGTGTGGGGTGAAGGCAATGGACATTCCTGGAAGGGCAGGGTGATCCAGTGGTTACAACAGTAGTATTAGGGTTCAGAGAGTTGCATTCAGCTCCTTGCTCCTCCAGACTTCTTGTGTAGCTTTGGAACAAGCAGGTCCACTGATGGGGTGAGCTGAAGGGTGGTAGCTGCTCTGGGGCCCAGCGATTCAAAGGGGCCCAGGCTCCTGGCTGCCACCACCATTACTGCAGCAGGGGCAGAGGATGGAGTCCCAGGCCCTTTCGATCACTGCTGAAGCCCAAGGCATCACACTATGGATATCACGGGGGCATGGTCCAAGTGGCTTTGAGGGCTGGCTGCCCACCCCCAAGCCTTCCACCCAAGGCCCCATCACTTCCAGGAATGCAGAGCTGGCGCCCACCCTCGTTGCGCAAGGGCCTGGTGAAGAGATTGGCTCACCTGGTTGCAAGTCACTTAACTTCTCTATGCCCAAGTTTTCTACCCTTAAAATGAAAATCAACTTTCATACCTTAAAGAGGGGTGAGGAAAATTGAAAAGACCAAACTGCTATGTTGATGTGGTCATGGCAATGCCTGTGGGAAGCTCCATGGGTGCTCTAGCCCCAGAGCACCCATGGAGAAAAGTTAGTGGGTGCTCAGCACCCACTGGCAGCCAAGCTCCCCCTTCTCCCCCTGACTCCAGCACTTTCTGCTCACCATTAACCCTGCTGATCTACCTCTTCCTCCCTCCCAGTGCCTCCTACCACCACAAAACAACTCTTTCATAGCCGTAAGAGGCGCTGGGAGAAAGGGGGAGGAGTGAGAATGCAGCATGCTCAGGGAAAGGGGTGGAAAGAGGCAAGGCAGAGACTTGGGGGAAGAGGGTTCAGTGGGGCAGAGCAAAGTGCAAGAAGAGGTAGGGCGGAGTCAGTGCAGAGCATGGGGGGACAGGGAAGAAGGGTCTAGCACCCTCTTGTTAGAGTGGAAATTTGAGCCCATGATTTCTGGCTTTGCCACCGAGTTCATGCATGGCCTTGGCTAAGTCATTCAAGACCAATTGAAATCCAAGGAAACTGGACTCGTTTTAGAACATGGTTTGCATCTGTGCCTCATTTCTCCCCATGAGAATAGCAGCTCTTCTGTTGTCTGTACTGTCCATTTCGTGGGCCCACAAATGATCCCTGATCTGGCTGGGTGCACACAAAAAATACACTCCACTTCAACTATTCACAACTGTAATTAGCCCGAAACTCCCAAAGTACCCAGAATGCCAAATGTTTTGGGTCAAGCTTGAAAGGTGGGGAGTCTAGGATATTTGGGTTCAAGGCAGTTTGCCTTATAAGGTAGGGTAGTCTGAGAAACCAACCTGGGAATTAGGACTCCCTGTTAGCTCACTAGGTGAGGTCATGGGGAGAGGGCACAGTGGCAGGAACCAAGGCAGGTTTCCATGCCTGCCTCATTTCCCTCGATTTTTTTCTGCTTCTCTTCAAGACTTTCCACAGAAACTCTTTCAAAGCTCATTATGTTCCTTCAGCTGCTCTTCTTCGAAGCCTGAGGTTTCCATCAGCCAAGAAAAGGTTAAAAGAATAAAATGTAGTCTAAGGCAGTGTTTTTATCTGGGGGGAGGGAAATCACTGGAGGCAAACAAATGGAAGCCAAATTCATTGTATTAAAATCAATAATTGTTAAGGCTAAATGTACCTTATAAAGAAATTTTAATTTTAGAAGTTCACTCTTGAAATGCATGGAGGGACTTCATTTCATTAAAAAAAAAATCAATATGAGAGCGCGTGCAAAGTTATACATATTTACAGTGAATTCAGAGCTCATGAAGGATGCCAGATTCTCATCTCACACTAGTTTTACTCCACTGGCAGCAGTAGAGCTATTCTTAATTGATACTAACACAGAAGAGATCAGAATCATAGCCCTGGGATTGGGCATTCTGTTTTATCAACAGAATGGTGTCCCCCTCACTCCGAGCAAGTGGCCTTTTGCTGTCACTCTCTCTATTAACTAGATAAAATTCAAGATCTCTCTTCATCTTTACCACAGAGTAACAGCTGCATACAGTTGTTCTTCTCATTGTTCGCTCCTATGCCTACCTCCCCACCATTCATCTCTTCCTCTCAATTTTATCTTCATAGTGCCTCCTTCATAATACCTGGAACAGTTTCCTCAGCCCAGTAATGAAGGCTCCCACCCTTTATTTAAATCTCCCTTGAAAGCATGCTTTTTGTTAAAGTAAGAAATAGAACCCTATATGGATAGTATATCTTTACCATCTTGACTTCAGTAGGATTACTCTGTTTAAAGCTAAGCGCACACAAATACTTAGAGAGGTGAAGCTTCAGCACCAACAATCAAAGAAAGGAAGAGGAAATGACTACATGAAGTATAAACATACGGAGGAGAAAAAGATCCTCTGACGCTAAATTAATTTGTTCATAAATTTCCTCAAAAACCTCCCCATTTAACAGATGAGTGAAAAACCAAGTTCAATGCCCTTCTTCATTCACTGTAATATTCTGATAGGTTACTCCCACGTGAGAGTTATTGGATTCCGCTTTGAAAAATAATGCATGGGATAAGAGTTTAAAAGTGGGTGGCACAGGTGCAAGGGTGTTCATTTTTAAAATTAGACACTAAACCTCCTGTCCGTGTTTAATTTGATTTGCTTGCATAGACATTCATAGACCCATATTCTTTGAGGGTTTTTTTTTTAAATACAAGCTGAGTAATTCTGTTAAGAATAATAAATCCAGTAGAATGGCAATTATCCACGTGCAAAATTAGTTTTTGTAGGAAGTGGCAACGTGCTCCTAGGTTTCTAATTGGTGTGTGGCACCAATTAACATCTAACATAACATATCTAGGCAAACGAAAGCAAGTACAATGCTGTAAATTAGCAGTAGAGGAAAAAGGTCAGATTATTTGTATTGCAATAGTGCATCAGAGCCTTAGTCACACACCAGCACTGCTGTCTTAGGTGCTGTATGAATGCAGAGGGAAGAGACAGCCCCTGACCAAAAGAGCTTACAATTAAATAAGGTTCTTTACCTTCCTGTCGAGATTTTGTGAAGCCAGCTTGGAGATTTTGATATCTAGTTCATGTGAAAATTAAAATGAGAGTTTTGTATTCAATTCCCTTAAACAGCTTGGATAATCATAGAGCTGGAAGAGACCTCAGGAGGTCATAAAGTCCAGCCCCCCTGCCCACGGCAGGACCAATCTCAACTAAATAAACCCAGCCAGGGCTTTGTCAAGCCAAGACTTAAATACCACTAGGGGTGGAGATTCCACCACCTCTCTAGGTAACCCATTCCAGTGCTTCACCACCCTCCTAGTGAAATAGTTTTTCCTAATATCCAACCTAGACCTCTCCCACTGTAACTTGAGACCACTGCTCCTTGTTCTGCCATCCGTCACCACTGAACAGCCTTTCTCCGTCCTCTTTGGAACCTCCCTTCCGGAAGTTGAAGGCTGCTATCAAATCCCCCCTCACTTCTCTTCTGCAGACTAAAACTCAAATCCCCAGTCTCTCCTCATACGTCTTGCGCTCCAGCCCCCTAATCATTTTGGTCACCCTCCGCTGGACCCTCTCCAATGCGTCCACATCCTTTCTATACTGGGGGGCCCAGCACTGGACACAATACTCTAGATGTGGCCTCACCAAAGCCAAATAAAGGGTAATAATCACTTCTCTGGATCTGCTGGCAATGCTCCTCCTAAAGCACCTTAGTACGGCATCAGCCCTCTTGGCTGCAATGGGACACTGTTGACTCTCATCCAGCTTCTCATCCACTGTAATCCCCAGGTCCTTTTCTGCAAAACTACTACTTAGCCATTCAGTCTCATGGTCTGGGTCACCCCCAGGTTTCTTGAGTATAAAGCAGGCATGTCTGATCACTTCACTCTCCATCTGCAGAGTGAAGTCATTTTTCCATCAAAAGTATGATTGTGCCAGTAATAGGTTCCAACACCCCTCTCCAGGCATGCTAGCTCAGGGCCAATGGGAACTACTGCTGGGAACAGTGATCTGTGGCCAATGGGAGCTGCAGTCACCTCAACCTACAGAGGCACAGATAAAAGCATCTTGTGGGCAGCTAACTGCTTGCCCTTACAAGCCATGACCCTTATAATACCTGCATTCACTTATTTTAGACCTTGTCTACACTTACTGGGAGATCAATGCTGAGGGGATCGATTTCCCAGGGGTTGATTTAGCGGGTCTAGTAAATACCCAGTAAATTGATGGCTGGTAGCATTCCCGTTGACTCCCGGGTCAAGAAGAGTAAGGGAAGTCAGAGTTTCTCCCATCGACCCCCATGCAGTGGGGATGCTGCAGTAAGTCAAATTAAAGTATGTTGACTCCAGCTACACTATTCATGTAGCTGGAGTTGTGTACCTTAGTTTGACATTGCCCCCTACTGTAAACCTGGCCTTTTTGATTGTGTAGTAGGACCACTGATCAAGACGATGAGCATGAGGCAATTTTTAAAGTCTATAACATTAAGAAAAGACAGTTTTCAACCGCATCCCAGCACCTAGGCACCTGGAAACCAATCTTGAGAATGGAAAAAGATTAATTACAGCCGGTCCCCGAATTACAAACGCATCGGTTTACAATAGTTCATAGTTATGACCAGCGCATTACAAACCAGACCCAGAGTTATGAACGTGAGCCGCGCTTATGAACAGCACGGCCGCATTTCAACGAATGGGGTCTGACTTACGAACAAATCGAGTTACGACCAAGTGTTTGAAACGTAACTCGTTCATAAGTCGGGGACCGTCTGTACAAATCATGAGAGGAACAGAAGCCTAGCAGGCCACTCAAGAATCTGATTTTTTCCATGTGTGTTTTTGTTTCAAATCAGTTCAAATCCCTGTAATTCTATGTCCTCATCCCGTAAGGGGATAAAAACTCTATGCTCCACTGCAAACTGACAGCTTAGAATTCCTCATAATTATTATAAGACTCATTCTTGTGAAGCCAGAATTTGTTATATTTAATAATATAATTCAGCTACTTCAAATATATCGCTGATAACCGAAAAACAAGGCAGTTAGCTTCCAGCAAGAAAAAGAAGGATACCTAGAACAAAAACTGAGCTTTTTGTACCATAACTTATGACCAGCTACATATAGACTAACGTTCATATTATATGGAGAGTTAACACCACCTAACCATGCCATACTTAAAAAGATCATTAAAGGTAAACTCAAATCAGCCTCATACTAGATCAAACTCAAGTCAGCTCTTTACCTTGTTTGTTGGAAAACCAATGACAAGTTTGGTTTCATAATAAGCTACAGATTGGACCTCCTTGGTCTGACAATGTGAGGACCTGACCAAATTTTCTTTTTGTCAGAATTTGCTGGACCAGGGGAGGTCTCCTGCCACTGGCTCCCAAGCCCATCACCTGTTGCTGGTACACTACTCCAGCAGGCATCCTGCCTCGCCTTCCTCTTTCCCCACCTTGGCTGGGCTGCTTGCCCAGCTGCTGCTGGCTGCCTGGACAATAGAGGCTCTCACTCCTGCCACAGGGCTCCAGCCCTGTGCATCTAAAGACAGCCACAGGGCTCCAGCCCTAACCCCATGCTCCAAAAAGATGCCGGAGGACTCTGGTCCTGCACTGCCATGAGGCTCTGACCTCAGCTTCCAGGGGCTGCCACGAGGCTCCAGCCAAGTCCCCACCTATGCTGCCAGGGGATTCCAGCACAACTCTGCACTGCCACAGGCTGCTGGTGGCTGCCAGAGAGTTCTGGCCCTGGTCTTGTGCTGCCCCCAGCCAGGCTGTCAACCCTCTTGTCCCAGCTGGCTGGCCCTCCTGGCCCTTGGCTCTCTGGTCCAGGAGCATCCATGGTCCCACCACACAACGGATGTTACCAGACCAGAAAGTGCCAGTTATTGGAGGTACAACCCGTAGTAGGTTTGAAATAGTAAGTGTTACTGACTAATCCTATGCTGCATACATCAGCATTTAAATCCAATTTGCAATTTTTGAAATAACAGAATGTATCTGACCAACTCTACAAAGAAGCTGGAAATTCTTACCAGTGTGGATAGACAGAATTCCATTATTTCTATAGTTTCTCTCTCTCTCTCTCTCGTGTGGGGTTGGGTTTTTTTGGGGAGAAGAGAGAGAGAGAGAGACCGAGCACATGCATCACTACAGTTCATTCACAAGATGATCTTGTCCACACCAGAGATGAAGGTAAGTGGGTATGCCCAGCAGGGAGCTATATAAAAAGAGCTGGCAGGGGCCCAGTTGCAATAGGACAGTACCTGTGAGAAATTTAAGACACTTTCACCGCTGTCCACAACTAAGTCCCTCAAATACACACATCTTCCACACTTCTTACAATGTGTTGAGTGACTTGTATATAAATTATTGCTGTTCCCCTTAATTCCTCACATTTCTCTGTCCCCACATTCATTGGACCAGGGAATATCATCTTTCTTAAATCTTCAGAAAGCATTTAGCATTTTATGGACACTAACGTATATGACGACACCACCAGAGTGCTGAATGGAGAACACTGACCTGCAAAAACCTTTCTGGTTTCTCCTCTTTGCCACCATCAAGTTCCACGAATAAGATATTTGTTTTCATGGTAATGTTACCTTGCCTATTATTATAGCAGGAAGCCTAAGGCAACTTAGGTAAGTACCTCTTAAGTAGTTCTACACTTCTTGTGTTGGAACTTCCAGCTCCAGCTTTAAGACATACCTGCGCTACCTCTGATCAAGCTAGCATACTAAAAATAGGGTGCAGCCACAGGCAGCATGTAGGGCAGGAGGGGCTGGGTGCCTTGTCCTGCGTAGAGCATTAGATGGTTGGTTAGTCCTCCTGCAACCACAGATACAATCTATATTAGTTCATTAGCTCAGAGCTAGCACAGGTATGTGTCCTTGACACTTTTAGCTGGAAGTGCAGACATACCCTAGGCCTAGAAGAGGGTTTACTGCTATTCCAGTAATAGTTGTATATTGGTAAAACTCAAATCAGGGTGGGAACCATGATTCAGATTACACCACATTTGTAATAGTTGCACTGAGACAGTGAATATAAATGGATGTGAAAAAGCATGTTCTATTTAAATGTAAGTCAAACTTTTCATGAGACAAAGATGACTCAAACATTTTCAGATATGATGCATTCTCTCAGCTCCGCTCAAGTCAATGAAGCTATGACTTTTTGCATCAATATGAATTTGGAATATTGTTTCCCCAATTTTCTGTGAATAACTATTGCTATCAAAGAAATGAGCCAATTTCTATTGAGGATTCTGCAGCCTAGAAAGGGAGTTTAAAAAACAATTGCAAGAAAATCTTCAAGCATCATAAAAAGTCAAAATAATAAACCCTGTTAAAGCAAATGAAGATCATTGGCAAAAGGCCTACAACTTTAATTGCTTCATTCCTATGGAATTAAGACTTTTACACTTAAGGAGGTTCTTTTATAGCTAAATTTACTTCAAGTAATTAATTCACCATGCCTTTATCAATCATATTGTGTGTGGCTGCTCAGGCATTTACTTATATAATGATACCTCTTTTTGATCCAAGCAACTTGTCAAAGTTCAGGGCCTGGACAATATTCCATTTGGAAGTAGCAATTGATGTTGCTGGTATTTTCTTTGATGCAATCTTCATTATTTACAAGGAATGTATACAGCCCTGTTTCTCTGAATGCAGAAGCTTCAGAGAAGAAATGGATCCATTTCTTAGCTGCTAAGACTCTTTAGCCAACAACAGGCTCAAAACATGCTCTAGCTTTTTCCAGGCACATAGTGTGCTTGCAGGTTCTGGTCTGGCTTTTTTGCCTTTTTCGCCATTCTTATCTATTGTCAATTTCTGTGATCTCTTCCCAAAAGTACATCCTTCCCTGCACCAAAAACATTACTATATAAATTCGTTTATTTTTTCACACGTCCATCCCCCCCATGCACAACTGTAAACATAAGCCCCTGTCTAGGAGTTCACACCTTTCAATCTCAATGGACTTTTAACTCAACCCACAAGGTTTCACCCCTCCCACAACAAAACGGTCACAGATCTTGTATTATGTTCTAGTCTTATTTTTTTTAAAACAAGAAGTTGGATCTCAATTTCCTGGCATGCGTAACAGCTGTTCCTCAATTTTTCATTATAGAGTTTGGGGGCAGTAAACATGTACAGCCGCTCAAGAGGGATTCAAATGCCGCCTGGCTGATTAGAGTGCCCACAGCGAGGTTTTTAGGTTTCTGTTGGTGGTGCACATGCGCCTTGGCACACAAAAATTGTTCTGCACATGGATGGAGAAGATTAGAGAGAACATTGTTGGGGGGAGGGGCAAGTGTCTAGTTCCATGTTTTATTATGTAATGCTAAAGCTGGAAATAAAGAGTGGAATTATATATTGGAGTTTATCAGTACCGAAACACTGGGTTTGATTTTCCTTTTGCTTACTAGGTAACCAACTTGACTTTAAATATTTTGAAAGTTTTTATCCATTAACATCCTCCAAAAATTTGATGGAAATTTAATATAAATCTATGTATAGATAGTAGCTAAAATTACAATGTTCCACAAAATAAGAAAGTATCCTCATCTCCATTCTACAAATGGGGAACAGAGAGGATGCAATCTTTCCCCCGTTGTAGTAAATGGGAGTTTTGCCATTGAATTCACTGGGAGCCAGGAGCATAGCCATGTAAAGTAAGAGATTTGCCCACAGAACTTGGAAATCTGTTACAGGACTGAGTATAGAACCTAGATCTTCCAAGTCCCAGACCGATAGGCTACGTCTAGACTGGCATGATTTTCCGCAAATGCTTTTAACATTTGCAGATTGGCACGGACGCTTTTGCGCAAAAGCACTTTTTGCAGAAAAGCGTCCATGCCAGGCTAGACGTGGTTTTGCGCAAGAAAGCCCCGATCGCCATTTTTGCCATCGGGCCTTTTTTGCGCAAAACAGTCCTGAGCTGTCTACACTGGCCCTCTTGCGCAAATACATTTGCGCAAGAGGGCTTTTGCCGAACGGGAGCAGCATAGTATTTGCGCAAGAACACTGACAATCATACATTAGATCGTCAGTGTTCTTGCATAAATTCAGCGACCAGTGTAGACAGCTGGCAAGTTTTTCCGCAAAAGCGGCTGCTTTTGCAGAAAAACTTGCCAGTCTAGACACAGCCATATAGTCTAATGTCATTTACATAAAGACAGGCCCAACCCTTCCAATGGACGGTTTAGATTTGCAAGGACACAGGCTCATGTCATTCAGTGAGCATGACTGCAACAGGCGCACTTTTGATTCTACAGAGATCACTTGTTCTTCTGGGGCTGCTAGGTACAGAAAACATCTGTGAAATCTCTTCTATTTCAAAAACCAGAAGGAATTTTAAGCGCATCCACAGAGCTCTTCCTAACTATGCTACATAGCAGAGCTGACTGAAGAAGGGCCGTGTCCAATGAAGCCAGTAGAAATCCATCTTAATGCAGTCCAGGAGAGCCCATGGGAGGTCTTGTTGGAAACTCCAGAGGAGACATTGGTTGCATAGCAATACGCCTTCCTGCTAGTGTGACTTCAACCCAGGAAACAGCAGGCCAGGGCAGTGCAAATTGTTGTTTGTATCAGCTCATTGCTTGGAGCAAAAATAGCTCCACATGAGATATTTGATCATCATGGGCCCGATCTGGCAAACCTTTGTTTCAGTGGTTAAGCACTCTACTCCCCTGACAGCATGAGCAGGAGCAGGTTGTAAAATTGACATTAAGAAACTCTAGGTAATTTAATGAAGCTATTGAATAGTAATAAGATCACTTGTTTGAACATAAAAAATAGATTTAATGCAGAAGGTGAAAGTGAATTGGAATTTGTATGTAATAGGGGGTGTTTAGTAAAGAAGGCATTAGTGTCAAAGAATTATGGCGCTTTTTTAGTACGTAAGAAAAGTAGTCACTGTTGATATGAAAAATATTTAGGCCCTTCATTTCTCAAATTATATCTCCATTAGTTTAGTTCACTCTGAATGGAATAAGTGTTAATAAGCATTTTAAAAGTGTCAGAATACACACGTACATCCATACTCCAGGGGTCCCTGGAACACCTTTGGTATGGACCCTAATAGGCAGAGGAGGAATTAGCTCTGCACATTGCTGGTCCTCCTTCCCACAACTGGGGGAATGTCAGCACAGCGACACACTTCCTCTGAAGCTTTTCCCCACTGCTCCGGTGATGGTGGAGGGTAGTGCCTGCGAGTGGCAGGGAGCATGGAGCCACATATGCCCCTGGTAGAGGGGCACCAAATAAGTGCCCATTCCCTCCATGACCAGACCCCACAACACCCTCCCTGGCCTGGCAAATTCCTTAATCCTGCTTATCTTGTTTCCCAGAGCTGTCACATTAAAGAGGTTCAAGTGTATTAAAGGAACAGATTTCAAATTCCTTAAGTTGTGCCCTTTTATTGTCATTTAGCTTCTAAGCAGGATATTACCAGAGTGGAATACAGAGGTATTTGGATATGAATGCTCTTCATTTAAGCCATTTTAAAATGTATTTATTGATATTTTTACTAGCAATATAAAAGAGAAACCTTAAACACCTTGATAAAAACTGATATGATTTATATATGAAGAGAGCCCATCAAGGGCACAGCCATTAACAGCAGCAAGAATACATTAAGAGCCCAATATGCCACACCAATAAACTTCACACTTCCTTGCACTCCTTGGGGAAGACACAAATATTCTTTCCTTCTGAACCCACAGCCTGTCACCAGAAATATCAAGGTATTATCTTGGTCTTGGAGGCCTTTGCATGGGATGACAAAAAGAATGCAGGGTTTCAAGATGGCTCAGGACACTCACGGCTATGGAAGACATTGGGACCATGACTCCAGTGGAGTTATTCTGCCACAAAGCTGAGAGGCGGCCCAGGTGCCACATCAAGGACCTAATCCAAAGGTCACTGGAGTAAAAAAGAAGTCTTCCCACTAACTCCAATGTACTTGGAACAAGACCCTATGGAAAGAGGGGGAAAGACTCTACTAAGGTAACCTTAGGCTCACGCGGATCACAGGGGATACATCACAGTCAGGGAAGGTCCCATAGCCTATTTGCAGGGGGCAAACACCATCTACCTGATTGGATAGTATGGGCTGAGGGGGAAATTGCAGGGGGGGGGGAGAGGGCAGGAGAAGAGAATTTCCTTCCTCAGAGCCCCTCCAGTGAGGCAGACCACGGCAAGGGATGATTCGCGACTGTTTGCAGACCGAAAAGCCTCAGAAAACGCAAATTAAGAGATTTTATCATGAAAAATCTGACTCTCTCTTTTGATTTCTTTCACAGAAAGACCAGTCATCCTAGATTTAAAAGGCAGGCATCCTTTAGTTATGTTTTGTAACAGAAGATATTTGGATATGAAAACAGTAGCATATACCGAGTACCATTCATAGCAGGGTCCCACAGCAGTTGATAAAAGGAGAAGAGGGATGAAAGCTGAGGCACTTTGCATGTAAGAGTGAGCCCATGGGAAGTCTGGAACAGAGACCAGATATTTCCATCTCCATGCTCCTCAGAGTCTGGCTATGTCTAAACTGCAGGCTTCTTTTGGAAGAAGCTTTTCTAAAAGAGATCTTCCGAAAAACTTCTTCCGAAAGAGAGCGTCCACACTGTGAAAGCTCTCTCACATGTAAGCTGTGATTACTATGGGCGGAATGGCCACCAGGGCACCTGTGCTTTTTCCTCTTCTTGCAAAAGAACTCCCTCTTCCCCGTCCACACACGCCTTTTTCCAAAAGAGCTCTTTTGGAAAAAGGCTTCTTCCTGATAGAAAGAGGTTTCCCGCTGTCAGAAAAAACCCTCTGTTCTTTCGATTTTTTTTTTCAAAAGAACACAATTGCAGTGTGGACGTAAGAAGTTTTTTTGGAAAAAACTACAATTTTTCCGAAAAAAGCTCGGTAGTGTAGACATACCTGCTGAGACTACAAAGTCCACTTCAGAATTAGAAATAGATTAATTATGTGTGCCTCTGGAGAATGGCTGCTAAAGGCTACATTAGGCACAGTTACAGATGAGAAGACGTTAATGAGAGTTGATATTATGACCCACGATATGGAGAAGCAATCTTGACAGAAGAAGTGCCAATTACTGCTAACCCATCAGGGTAACTGTGCAACAGACTGGCAGGTACAAGATTCAGCATGGAGTATAGAGAGGACACAGAACAGCACAGCTGGATTAAGGACAGTGAGTACTGAACTCCACTGCCAGTTTTAATAAGCATAAAAATGAATATGCAGCATTGCGGTAACTGTCAGTCTCAGGAGATTACAGAAACAAGGTGGGTGAAAGAGACAAGTTTTCAAATGTGTGTCTCAGCTTGAGAGCTTGTTTCTCTCCCCAACAGAAGCTGGTCCAATCAAAGACATTACCTTATCTCAATAAAATATCATTAGCCTTGCATGACATTTCATAGCACTAAGTGATAAAAAAATTACTTGTTCATTATATTTTCAGATTAACAAGATGAATGTGGATCAACTGCATCACTAGATAGATGGGTAGCCAGCTTACAATAACATCCATTAGAAACACAGTTGCAGAATCCTGGCTGATTCTTCAGACCCAAGCAGTAACCACTGTAACAAAAGGTTCTCCCCTCCCTGCTTTTAGGCCACAGCTACACTGCAGGGAAGATGGACTGTAATAGCATCAATCTTCCAGAGTTTGAATTAGTGGGTCTAGTTAAGACCTGCTAAGTCAAACTCAGAGGGTGCCTCTGTCGGTGGCTAGTACTCCTGCTCCTGTGAGGAGTAAGGGAAGCCAACGGGAGTGTTTGCTCCTGACACACACCCCCGTGGGACAGCGGGGAAACTTGAATCAAGGTATGTCAGCTCCAGCTATAGAATTAACACCACAAATACACTGATATGGGGGAATTGCAAGACACATTCAAATACTTCTGCTTATCACAGTTTCCTTGGTAGATACGTCTTTCATTGCTAGGCCAAACAAGTACTTTGTGGTTTTGGCTACCCTAGAAATACCTGTGCTTTTTTTGTGCCACTGTGGAAACCAGGGAGTGCCAATATTTGTAAAGCTTAACATTGGGGCTGGTGTGTTTATTCCTCAACTTGAAGCCCACAGCTATGTAGGTGCCCAAATTTACAATTAAAAATACAGCTTCAAGCACCCATTTTTGAAAAATCTTGGCTTTCAGTCCCAAAGGCTGTCAAAGCATTGTATAAATTACTAGCCTGTCACAGCAGTGTGAATTCTCCCTGGGAAACAGGAACAGTGGCCATTGCCCAAGGGCTGCAGCCAATTGGGGCACCTACTTGGTGCTCCTGCCAGGGAGTGGGATCAAGGCATGGGGTCTTGTCCCATGCCACCCACCTGGTGCTCCTGCCAGGCAGCAGGGAACGTCTCAACCCCATTTCCCCAACAGGAGTACTGGGAAGAATTGGGAGAGAAAGGCAGGTCAAAAGGATGGGTAGGGGCCTCTTTTTCTCTGGTCAAGGACACTGCAAATTCCCCTTTGAATAAGTAGAGTAGACTCTGCAGAGACAAGATTTACTCCATTTGCCAATTTATCTGTGTTTGGATCAGCTGAAAACAGGAACAAATTAGTCTAGAAACAACAAAAAGGAATGAGGGGGAGTTCTCAGCCCAAGAGACAGGTAGATGGGGTGCACTTAGAGAATCCAAGAAGAGTCACAATGGTCAGGCAAACTGTACTTCTTGACAACTCTTGAGGAAAGTTGGTGCGGCAGAGAAGAGAGACAAGGGAAGTGATATAGCCCCAGGAAGGACACGGTCGTATTCAAGTGCTTGTTGCTTCCTACAGTTTCATTTTCTCTGCCTAGAACAGTTGTGCATATTTAAAAAAAATAAAGGACATTTATAAAAATGAAGTCAAAATACAGCAATGACGTATTTTCTTATTGTTGAGCCAGCTTTGGCACACATGGTCTGTGCAACTAATGCATTGACTGGGTCTGAAAGGAAGCATTCGGTGGGACAGAGATGTTATTTCTACACAGCAGCTGGGAAGGCCAATTCCCAGCTCAAGTAGATGTAGACCTACAAGGTCTGTTAGAGCTAGCATGCTGAGTAGTAATCAGGCAGCCAGCCTGAGCTGCCACCCAGATACAATCCCATCTCGGGGGGGGTGCGTCTAGACTTCCTCCCTTTTCTCGAAAAAGGGATGTAAATTAGACACTTTGAAATGGCAAATGAAGCCTGAATTTAAATTTCCCATGCTTCATTTGCATAATGACCGTCACGGTTTTTTTTCAGAACGGGGCTTCGATAGAAAAACGGCAGTTTAGACGGGGATCTTTCAAAAATAAGACCCTTTTTCAAAAGATCCTGTAAATCTCATTTTTTGAGGAGTACAGGATCTTTCAAAAAAGGGTTTTATTTTCAAAAGATCCCCATCTAAACTGCCGTTTTTCTATCGAAGCCCCGTTCCAGAAAAAAACGTGGCCACCATTATGCAAATGAAGCATGGGAAATTTAAATCCAGGCTTCATTTGCCATTTCGAAGCGTCTAATTTACATCCCTTTTTCGAGAAAAAGGGGATGTAGTCTAGACACACCCTCAGAGTTTAAGTGCACATTCAAGCAGCTAGTCCAAGTTACCACCTGGGCCCCAGTGATGCATCCTAGCTCAATCAGAGTTAGCACATGTACATCTACCAGACATGCGAATTACATTTCCCAGATGCGGTGTAGACAGACTCCACTTATGGCACTAATGAGGAAAGCCTATGGAAAACAAACTGGTAAAGACTTTAAAAAAAAAAAAAAAAAAAAAAAGAGAGAGACTTTCTATAAAATCTTTGCAATTCCAAAATTTAGGTAGTGTAATGGATAGAAAATGTCCTGATTTTCCCCCTCCCCACATTAGATAGCCATATAAAAATTGTATGTAGTTTGGACTGATTACAGAACAGATCCTAATTCACAGAAAAAATTCCAATGGAAATAGCTTTTTTTTTTTTCCTGTGAAAACACAGCTCAGATTCTCTGCTGTACCCATCTTTGACTTCAGCGGCACAGAACTAAGAGAGGAAGATACAGAGTATCTGGATGCAGTTCTGATTCTGGCTCCATTTCAGTGCTTCCCTATTACTGAGAAAGAGTAGCAGCCTTGGGATCTAATCTATGCTGTTTGGCTACAGCGCTCCCAAGGTGCCATCCGCTCATCCGGGATTATGACAGTGCCTTTCTCTTTGGCAATGCCCATCCCTGCCTTTATCTAGAGAGAGGGGTGGCGCTGAAGCAAAATTTAAATCACTGATTTCTACAAGACACTTTGTGATCAAACAAACTGCTACAGAAAAGGCAGACATCAATCTGTTAATGATTATGCACTGGAAAATGAATGGGAATGTTGTCACATGGCCAAAGTCCACTAGCCCCTGTGAATGAAAGAGGACATTTTGTACCTCAAGTCAGAGCTTCTACATAGACTCCCAGAGCATCAAAACTTTACTTTCCTAGTCAAGGTAGCAGATTCAGCCACACTAACTGCCCTGCACATACTTCATTGTGAAAGACAGCTCTTCTGAGTACAGTAGAGGACACCCAGGAGGAAGGAACATCAGAGCGATTGGTTTGTTTAAGAGATGTTGTCAGTGGAATAGAATGTTGTTCAGGCATAATGGTCTCTTGCTGTCAGATAGCAGCTGGAATGAGGTTGAGACATTGACAGGAAAACATGTCAGGACAAAGCCAAACCTTATTTTTCAAAGTAGGAAGCGTTGATCCTGTAATTGCGTTTGATTGCATTGTCTATTTATTTTCCAACAAATAATTGATGGAGATGTTCTCGTTTGTCTGTGATGTCAATGCAGCTGAATGACAGTTACTTATTGTCCCCATAATGAATAGCTGCATTACAGAAGCACTTACCACAAGCTTCAACCAGTCAAGAGCATAAAGGTAGATGGGGCTAGGTTTTGATTCAGTATATAATAGCCAGCAATCTGTTTGGCTGTCAGTTTCATTAGATAGGAATCCAGTTTTAGATTTGAAAGGCTTTGATTTTTTTTTAAAGTAACTTAAGAATTCCTTAGTTTGATGTTCTCCTTTTATTGTGACTGCTAAGTAGATTATGAGAACACTGGAACTGCCTCCTCTCTGTCGGGTGTATAATCTAAGAAAGATGCATAGGTGTTCTCTTTTTCATATGTTGAGCACGGATAGCTGCTCCACAGCTACCGGTTAGTAATAAAACGGTGCTACCATCACTTTCTGCCTCACATTTCTTCCCCAAAACAAGTCTCCTTGACTTTTCACACATTTGTGCGCTAGAGATGGGTCCTAACCCTCCAGCCAAAATCACCAACAAAAAGGCCTTGTCTAGACAGTAAAGTTACAGCACAGTAAATTAGGTGAGGTGTCCACACTGGCAAAGCACTTAGAGCGTAGCAACAGCAGAGTTTGTGTGTACTAAGAACACCACCTTGGTGATGGACAGGGAGCTTTCTGTGCAGTGGCTACAGCTCTGCAGTGCTAGTGTGGATGCCCTGATGTATTACAATGCTGTGACTGGCCTCCAGTGCCTATCCCACAATGCCTGTTCTTGCTTCTCTGGCCATTGGTTGGAACTCTACTGCCCTGCCTCTCGATGACCAATCCTCAGGCCCACCCTTTCTATTCCCTGGGAATTTGGCAAGTCCTCTTCCTGTTTGCTCATCTTTCCAGGTGACCGTGTCTGCTCCACACACCAGATGATCCCCTACTTGGAGCCATTTGGAGGTGCTGGACCTCATCAGCATTTGGGGAGACGAGGCTGTCTAACCCACCTGCACTCCTGCCTCAGGAATTACGATACCTACGGGCAGATAAAGATACATGACCAGAAGGGGCCATGACCAGGCTGCACTTCAGTGTAGCATCAAAGCGAAGGAGCTGTGAAAAACCTACCAAAAGATGTGGGAGGCAAACTGCCACTCTAGTGTTGAGCCAATGACTTGTCAGTTCTACAAAGAGCTAGGCACAATATTTGGGGGTGACCCCACCTCCACTGCAAAGACCCTCCCTTAGACACTTATGGGGTTGTGCCAGCAAAGAGTTGGCCAGGCCAGGAGGAGGAACAGTGATTTAGGAACATTCTGCTGTGACAGCTGCAGGCACTGAACACATTTTTCTCAGTCAACAGATTATGGTGCCTGATCCAAAATCTTTTGAGATCAATGGAAGTGTTCTTGAGTTGACTTTGGAGCAATCATTAAGTCTTTATAGGACTACTCTGAAGACACTTAAATACTGCATTTGATCACCTGATTGTCATACATTGAACTTATAAACCCATAGTAGAAATACATTACCCAATTGGTGCCTCAGTGAGATGAAGTCAGCATGCACCTGACTTCCCTTGGATTTTAAACACACAGTCCTATGTCGTTGGTTTAGTAGTACCAAGAATGGTACTACGTTATTTTTATAGCATTTTACCATGGTGGATAAGCATCAGTTCCCAGATGCAGACATTTAAATAGAGGTTTGTGGGTAGATCTTTAAGACACTATCAGCTTTCTGCTAGACAGTACCTCAAAATCCACACAAAGATATCCATCTAAAACTTTCTGGAACAATTTAAATGGCTTCACCAAGACCACAGATTTAATGGCAAAACCATGTTACCTACCTGAATCCCAGTCCAATGACCAATGCACTTAACCACACTGCTTCACATTGCAAGACTCTGCTACAACACGCTAAGCGTATTTTTAAAAAAGATCACTGGGGGAAAAAAAAGATCAGGTTACTAAATTAAAAGAACTCCAAAGTATTAAATTAGGAAGCTATACTTTTCCAATATGGAACAAAATCTATTCTAATAAGCCAGGCTTTTCAACAGTATAGAAAAGATTCACTGATGAGCATGACAAATAATCACCATTTAAGATCACCTACAATACTACCATGGAAATAAAAGATAAAAAATAGTAAGTTAAGTCTCTTGAAATCACACACTGATCAAAGCAAGATTACTCAAGGTAAGCAGAAAATGCAGCTCTTCCCCTACCCCCTCACTTTTGATCCAAGCTACAGCAACTGCTTTATAGACTAAAAACCATGAACACACTTGACTGAGCTGCATGTGATTTAAAGATAAAAATCTGCCATCTGGCAGAGATGGCTTAAAATGAATCCTCTTTGCAGCTACCTAGTTTTATAAGAACATCCAATAAGAAATCAATAAAGGCTAATATGCAATATGACAACCTATGATTAAGTAACAGAAAGGATTAAATATTTTAACAGGTTAGAGCTCTCAGAATGATTCACTGACTAGAACAGCCAGGGCTAAGATTTTAGTGACACTCCGTTCCAACTAAAAAGGAAAAAAAAAAGGCACCTGCAAAGATGAATTGTGGGTTCAATTCAAAGCACTTGTACCTCTGTTGGATTAGCACCCACAATTCAACTGTGTGCACAAACATACAAGTTCAGGCTACAAATATCCCACTGAAAGCAGAAAGTTGGCTTTTCAGTCCTTGACTTGCATATAATGTACTGTGTGGCCATGTAGAGAAATGGATTTTATGGGTGCAAATGCTGACACCGGCTGGCATGACATGTTTAAGAAGCAACCATTTTCTGAAAGTTATAGTAGCTGCATGCCATTTATATGCAATTTAAGTGCAAGATGTCAGCATACAAGTTTGCTCACATACAGGTGAATGCCAGGCAAAGACAGCTGAAAATTTAAAGGTTTGGGGAACTGATCATTGTATTTAAAGCTGTTAAAGTGTAATAAAGCAATATTTGGTATTGGTTCCATAAATGTTGTAAACTGGAATTAAGGGTGACCTTAAAAGCTTTTTTGTTTGTTTTAAAAGCATTTCATTATGATTTACATAAAGTGAGAGTTTTTAGCATTCATAGATTAACATCTACTTTCAATCTAGAGGAAAAAGCAGAGATGTCAACCATTTGAGCTCCCCCTTACAATCCCATCAACCAACCTCAACCCACCCTGGATGACTCACCTCCAGTGTAAGAATTTCCCTTTTGCAAGTGGTATCTGTTCAGAAGATGCTGGAGAGCCTCACAGTACCTCCTGCCAGGTTCCCCCACAGTCCATCTATCAGAGCTAAATTAGTGAAGAAACACCCCACTCTGATGTAAATCAACCAATGCTTTATTCCCTAAGGGAAGGGACTGAAGGAAAGGAGATGAATTAACTAACTGGAGGACTGGTTAAAAAAAAAAACGCACACACAAAGTAACGGTGTTCTACCTCTTTTCCTGACAGCTACAGATGGAAGGACTGCCACGTCCTATCTTCTGACATTGATGGAGGCAACTGCTGAGAAAGACGAGTAACCCAAACAAGGACCCCTCCCTACCCAAATTTGCATCATCTATTCATGAAAGTAAAAACTAACTATATGGGGATTGCCGTGTGCATCTCTCAAAAATAAATAATACCCCAAGCTCTTAACTAAGGCTGAGCAACAGGCTTCTCACTCCAAGCAAGTGGTGGGTATAAACAGAGCTCTCCCGAATGAGTAGCAGCATGAGTGAGGCAGCTGCACAGAGCTGACCCTGCTTAGAACAGCACTATATACTAAGCACCCCTGCTCCTCTTACATGGAAGGGGTTTCTGAGTGACAGTTTCCACTCTTTCTGTTCCCACTCTTTCCTCGCCCAAGGGGAACAAGAAACCAAATAAAATGAAGCATGACCTTGTACTTTAAAGGAAACAAAATGGCTAATTTAGTGATAGTCACTTATATGGTACTCTAGCTGACAAGCCATGCCTCATTTAAACCAAAGGTAGTACTAACACCATGAGTGAACAGATTGCCTGCAGGTCTGTGCCTTTTCTACCTTGGGCCCCTCTGCTGAGATTGCCTGCCAGGTGACAATTCTCACGATTTTGGGAAGTGGCAGAAAGTTGTCAAACTCTTTGCCCTTCCCCCAATAAAAAACAGCCTTCCTTCCCCATACCACCACCACAAAAAAAAAAAAAAAAAAAGGGTCTTTTTCAAATGGATAGCCAAAAATTCCTTCCCTACCCTCCTTTAAGATCATTTTTATGAACATTTTTTAAAAACCCTGTGCATAAGTGTCTTGAAAATGTGTATGGAAAATACTCGCTCTTTACAGTCCAGCCTTAATGGATACTACATCCCCAAATAAGACTTGTGCGTGAAAAAACTAGTAACAGAGGAAGAATGAGATTGTGGTTATGCCACTGATAGGAACAAGATTTGGCTTCTATTTTCAACTCTTGCCACATGCTCTCTGTATAACCATGGGCATTTTTGAGCGAGCCCTTTGGGATCCTGGTTTTAGTTGAGGCTTCAGCTACTATGGTTATAGATGAGAGGTTCTTTATCAGAGTACCATTCTCTGAGTGATACAACTACTAGTACTGGCACCTTTGAATTTAGCCTCATGAAGGGGCAGTGTGTAGGACAACTGTTAAGTAGGGCAGGAAAATCAGGTCAGTAGAAATCGAACACCCAACACCCTTCCCAAAGACTGAAAACTGGCATCCTGGGTGCAAGTTTGAAATCAAACAAAAAGGTTAATGAAACAATCCACACACTACCCTAACAAACCAGTTTCCAACAGTCTTCCCCCCCACACACACTCATCCCACTCAATGAATGATACGGTTGCCTTAGCAAGGAACACAACAACAAAAAAAGTCATTACTTTGTACATGGTAGTCCATTAGTCATTAAATGATGCGTGGTTCTAGAGTAGTGCTTGAGAAGCTCTGAGCATTAGTATGAAATTAGAATACATTATCTAGATGCCATGCTTCTGGATTTACACTTTCTCTTCAGTATTTGACCTTCTATAAGACTATGCTATGCCACCAAAGTGGGCCTCTAACGGAAAGTAGACTTGAAATTTTACAGTAGCAAGAAAAGGCCAAATATCATAATGGAAACGGTTACATGTTAGTGGTTTACTTAACTTGGTGTTTTCCATTCATACAAATTCACATGGATACTTTCACTGCCAGTGGATATAGCCACTTGTGGACCTCATTAGTTCAAGGGCATTTGTGTGCGCAATTGAAATTGAAAGCTTTAGCCAATATTTGACCAACACCACTTGTTCACAGCAAAGAAAGAGCTGCATTTTGCAAGCTTTCAATAATGCCCACAATGTAACTGCACTGCCTCTTTTTAACCACAAAGTCTGCTTGGTAAAACTGGAAGAGAACTTTGTCTCAGGGGCTCATTTCTGCATCCCATTCTCTCAGTGGTGGCAGTGCTCAGTGGGGCCATTGTGCATCTATTATCTGATGTGAGCAAAAAATCTGAGAAAGCCCATTATTTAATGTGAGCAAAAAGGTGAGCAAACAAGATCTATATTCAGCTTCAAAAAGGGATTTTTGTTACATTAGCCCTTCTGGCAGGAACATAAGGTTGCTTAGAAAAGGGAAAGGCAGGAGGGACAATGGCTTATTTGTGTCCTAGGTAACGAAGTTTACTAGAGAAAATTGTAACAATAGTTAAATGAAATTATATAAAACAGACATTTTAGAGCTGAAGGCCTATTTAGGAATGAGAGATATTGCCTAATAGATTTCTGGTTTAGTTTCTGTTCAGATTTATGGTATGTTGAAATTCAGAATCCCAAAGAAAGTCCAAAAAAGCCAACCACCCATTATAAGACTCAGAAGCTGACCTTAAATCTCCACATGGGAGTGGGGAAGGCAAGGGAGGGTGGAAGGAGGAAGATAGCTGATATTGGTTGATAAGATAATGTTCAAAAAAAAAAAAAAAGCTATTATGGGCCCTGCTGAGCAAAACAGGTCTCCCCATGCCCTTTAGTTGCTCATGGAGACCATCTTCCAGCTATTTGTATTATTCTCTGTGTACAAGGGACAGGTCATGAAAGCCACTATAAACAGGTGATATTAGCATTGACCTTCTAACACAGGAACCATGGATATGGTCCAAAATTTCCCTTTTCGTGGGGTTGTCTTTATTCTTAAGAAACAACCCCTTTGAAGCAGGATTCCACTTAAAACAAATAAAAATAGTGAAATCTAAAGCTTTTCTTCACCTTTATTTTTACTGGAGAGCATTAAATACTGACTTTCTGAAAATCATGGCATCTAAATATAATCAGGGTGAGTCACCAGAAGAACTACCGCTCCAATAGCGTCTCAGTCTGACCCCCAGTTTTCCATAGGAGTTCAAACTTAGGTGCAAGTCATAGGTATACTCACCAAGTTATATCCTACCATCTGTAGACCGCCTACCTTGGTAGTCACTGTCTAATTCAGTGGTTCTCAGCCCATGGTATGTGTACCCCGAGGGCATGTAGAGGTTTATCAGAGGTTACTCTGTACTGTAAATATCTGTCTAGTTTTCCCAACAGGCTACATAAGTGTGTGGAAAATGTAGTTTCTCTTAAGACAATGATTGGTTTATGTTCCAATAGATTTATTTTATAATTATACGGTAAACAAGAAAGCAGGCCATTTTTCAGTAATAGTATTGGGTGACACTTTTTTATAACTGATTTTTAAAAAGTCAACTTAAATAGTGTGGTAGCACTTTATAGACCAACAAAACATGTAGATGGTATCATGAGCTTTCGTGGGCACAGCCCACTAGCTTAAGTCAAGTGAAACTTGGGGGTATTCAAGACAAATCAGATTGCTAAAAAGGAGTACAGTGGTCTGGAAAGGTTAGGACACACTAGACTAATTCACTGAACTTCATCTAGGAAAAGATGAACTGGGGCGTGAGAACATGAAAACTGGTTTCATAGTTACAGAAATGGCCATAGCCCCTGAACACCCTCACATCAGTCTGCCCACATGTGGCTATTAAAATCACATTCATATACAATCTTGAACAACTAAGGAAAGCCAAGCTGTTTGAAAGGAAAGAGGTCTGCTGCTGAACAAGCTACAAAAACAGTTTTGAAGAGAAGAATGTTCAAAAAGTAATAGATTCAGATCAGTTTCACATAAGTGAGTCATTTCAGGTTTCTAACAAGTGTTAGAGTAGAATCTCACCCTAGGTCAAAGATATTCTGAGCCATTTTGACAAGACAGTGCAAGAGTACATGAAATGGAACAAAAATGTAACAGATGTTGTATATAGGAGTCTCTAAAGAGACAACTGTAGCAAGGGGAAGTAGATAGCTAAACTGCACCAGGAAAAGGAAAGAAAAGAAATGTATGACTCAGAGATCCATTCTCCTCCACAGACAGATACACACTCCTCCACTCATCCTTGCTCAAGGGAAAGAGATACATTTATTGGGATATGTACAGTTGGCTCTGGTCCATGACTGGGGATCCTAGGTATCACCACATCCTCCCCTACAAATACATAGTACAGTTGGGTTGTTCAGCTTCCACATTTCCTTCAAGTGCCTTTGTTTTTTCTATATCCCATTAAAAACAGACAAATCACCCCAGTCTATCCAAAAGCGTATATTAAAAGCATATTCATCCATTCACAGGAGAGGTATATATGAAGAAATTCAAAACAGACCTATACAAAGAGACTGCTTAAATCCACCAGTTATTTATACAAAGAGAACCAAGTGTCCCACCGAGCTTTGAGATTATATTCAAGAGTAAGGATTGCTATAAGGAAACAAAGATTACCCATAGCACAAAAGGATATTTTAACGCGTATGGGCCAAGTTGATCATCGGCTGCATCGCTATGTTTCTTTGATTCCCCTGCGAGAATGTGCATCTTATGTTACTGACCAGTGCATTTTAATAGGTTAATGAAAGAGGTAGCATAATGGTCTCAATTCTAAAGGTTTTTTTCCTAGAGCTGTGGGGATGGAGGTTTCATGAAAGGACTGAGATTTTGAAATTTGGCTTTATTCTGAATCTGAACAAGACTCCCAAATTTTGAAGTTCTCTACAAAGGGGGGATAAAAAAAAACCATCCAGAAACCATCTCTTTTCAAATCAGGCACGATGTTTTGTTTCGACAAATCTCACCAACTGTATTTGCATGGACATTTCATCTTCCAATACATAAAAGGATAAAACTCTTATTTTGAAATATTTTAAAACAAATTGATGTTTTTTCCATTCTTAGTGTCCAATTGGCATGTTTTGATATTGACTGAACATTTGCCCCCATTGTCTTCCAAAAGGAAAGTCTAGCAAATGACCCAATTTTGTAAAATCACTTTTCAGAATATCCATCAGATTAACACAGAGGTCTACGAAGAGTTCCCCAACTGAAGTGTCTTCCCCAATACCCCATTTCTTTGGTGCACGTGTTTCTTTGGCTTATAATATTCAAACCCCAGCGCAACCGATAAACAAATTACCACCATATAATTGAATGCAGATTAGGTCTAATGGTCTCTTATTTTAAAATTTGTAAGTAATCCCCAGTTGGGGAAGGGTTGAGAATTAGTTCATCTTTCCAGAGCCATTGTTCTGTACCATTTCTCACTTTTTTTCCTGACAGCAGCAGTCTGAAGTATGCAAAATCATGTTCTAAGAGCTCATCTATAGGCAGTATGATTACAGCTCCCAGCTATCTTGCAATCTAGCTCTCTTCACTACTGAAGCAGCAAAACTGTGGCAGCATAGCCTTGAGCACAGGCTAGCTACAGAAGTAATTACACAAGGTTTCAGGTAGGCTTCTCATGTTGAAGTGTATTCTGCTGCAGCTCCACTGCTCCAGTACCTCCAAGATGTCTACAGAAGCTGAAATCAGCCCCTGCAATTGCCTTGTAGACACACTTTTAAATAGCAGGTACATCACTCTGTGTAAAGAGTGGATCTATGAATACTGTAGATCCTCCATAGGGGATTGGCAACACAATGGACTATTTTGTGACTTTGCCACTGCCCCATATTATGGCTTCAGCATGGAGAAAGGATTACGGTCCTCCAGCCCCTTGCTTGATCCTCTGCACGAAACCCGAAACCATTTTTCACAGAGACAAAAAAGCCCTTGGAGCCTGGCTGAAGAAGGTGCTGAATGGAACGGCCCTACATTTAAAGACAAGTTGGTTCTTTTCAAAGCCAAGTTAATACAAATAATAGCAGAGGGAAAAGAAAAAGAAGAAGACTAGCAAGAAGTCAATGCATGTTTTGGTGAATGATGGGTGATAGGTTGCTTTGGTTCCCCCCAAGTGTGGTAGATCCAACTTTTGATGAGTATGTCAAAAATAGCACTATCCTACAACCTCCATTTGGGTCTTCCTGTGACTGTTCTCTGAAGGTCTTACAATCCGTCACTAGCATGCAGTTGGCTGGTGGGAGGAGACCCACTGTGAACGTGAACTATACCATACTAATTTACGTGTAAGGCGCCAATTTTTTTGGTCCACCAATAAACGTGTTTCTTTGCTAGTAACCTGTACCTAGACATGGCCTTTGTGCTATATGTATTTATATTATGTACACAGACATGTATAACATCTATTAAACATCCATATGTATGTTCCATGACACAGATAACCAGTGACAGTGACTTTTATTCAAGACCTCACATGACCCTTTGCTGATTAAGAATGTATGTTCCAGATCCAAAAATATCAGTGCTTAAGTTGTAATAGAAGAGGTGCCAGGACTCAAGCATACCTGATGCAGCAAGCCCTGGAGCTATGAACTGCCAGGCCTAGAGGTGCCAGAACTACGACCTGGCACATTAAGCACAGAGATCCCTGGAACTCCTCAGCATTCCCTTCCCTATGGATGGGCAACTAGGAATGGTGGGTGAGCCACATGAGTAGCCCTTCTTTACCTCAGTGGGCTGTAGCAACCCACAGCCCACTGACATTCCACTTGGGGTCCCATGGCCTCCCTGTCTGCCCCCCTCCCTCACACCGGGACACCAGAGTGCTACACTTAGCTGCACCTCCCCCATCCCAGCACTTCCAAAATGTGTGGATCGCCTGATTTGTGCCCTGTTCCCACTCCTCTCCATCCCAGCACTGGAACATTGCCAACAGCAGATTCACAGTATTTCAGTTCTGGGAGGGGAGTAGGGACATCATGAGGTAATTCAACTGCTCTGAAAATGCTGGGAGAGAGGTGAAGGAGTAAGGAAGTGCAGGGCAGGCACCTGATGTGGGGGAAGGGGGCAACCAGGGGATCCAGGTGGAGCCCCAGTGGGTCACAGGTTCCCCCCCATTGCCCTTGCCCATTGGTATTAAGAGGTCCTAGGGTCACAGGGGCTACTTGAAGCCTTTGATTAGTCATGTTAGTGAGGGTTTAAGAAAAAAAATCTTGCATGTCCAGTTGCCATGCTATTTTATTCAGAAGAGAAACAAAGCATAGAAATATTCTGATTTGAAGTAACATTTTTTCCCTCTACATGAAAAACATGAGCAAAGGGCATGTTTTGAATGTAAGGCCTTGAAAGCAGAATTCCTGGAAAGCCTAATTTTAAGCCCAAGACAACTGATAAATTAAATGTTGTAGGAATGGCTCTTCAGAATTTACAAAAGATGTTCACATAGCTGAGTGTTTTCCCTAGGTACAAAACAGACTCTAGGCACAGAAGCTAGAGAAAGTTGCAGGTTGAGTGATTTTACCTGACTTCTCTGTGTGTTTAATTGCTCTTTAGAAGCGTTGTGGTTTGCATTAGTTCTCAACCTCCCACATTTATTTTGTGGTTTTTTGTTCCCAAACTTCAATCGAATTGTGAGCAGAAAGGAATCCTTTAGAATGCACACATTTAAACCCACGAGTTAGGAAGTATATATCATTTACTAGACTATTATTGCTAGAAATCAGTCCTCACAGAGATATGAATCAGTAACTTACAATCCCCAAATAACATTCCCCAATAAATCCCACTTCTAAATAATTGAGGAATTTGTGAACTGGCTTCATGCTACTGAACCAGTCACTAATGGAAAACGTTATTATTAAAGAAGCAGTTATCTCAGCTGCTACAAGAGATCAAAGTTATCAATATAAACATGCAATGCTTATTGGAGTATCATCATCATCAGGGATATGCCGTAAGTCTGACAACTTCTGTTCCATTTCTAGCTCATGTGCTCCTTTTCCTTACTGGACTTCTTATCCCTAACTTTTATGTTGATAGCCCAATGTATGGGGCAGTATGACCTACAGCCTTGAGTAAAGGGCAATGTGGATGCTAATGCTTGGTCAAGGAGCAATCAGCAGCCCTTAAGTGTCTTCTAATAACTTACTTAGTCAAGTGTCTCCATGCTTTTCCTTCTGCACTATGATTTGTGGCTTAAGGGGCAGCATTAAGATAACCTTTCTTCAGGAAAGAATTGACTCACAAATTAGTACAATTAGATGTATTATGATTAAGCCTCACCACAGTGACAATAAAGACCCCCTATTCAACATTTCCTACTCAGCCCTTACTCATAAAACTCAACAAAATAAAATCAACTTCTTGTTCAAGTGATGAGGCATAAGCAGTAGTCAGAGACCGGGAAACCAAAAATTATTCATAAAGATATGGATAGTTTAATTAATTTAATTTAGTAAATTTCCAATAGCAAACTTTTCAAACGATAGATCCTTTAAACATACCAAAGCACAGACTTGCATGCAAATCATGAGAACAGTTTTTAAGATGAACGCCTTTTTAGCCAAGAAGATCAAATGAAAGAAGCTCTTTCAGTCATTTTGAAATAATTGCATTTACACCACTTCCAAGAATTCGGCGGCATCCTCACCTTCTGAGATCATCAGCTCTCCACTGACTTCTGTGGAGTGATGCTAGTTTACAGTAGCGGATGATCTGGCGTATAGCGAGACAACGGTGCTGAGGAGCAAGATAAGATTCAGGCTTTGTAAGCAGAGTGACTCTAATGGTGAAGTTTCCAGTTTGAGCTATTACTAATTCATACAGATATTTTAGTCCATTAGCCTTTACATAGATGTGCTAGTTAGCGCTGCATGAACATCTTGGTTTTTTTGCAGCTCTGGGGGAAGCAAAGGATGGGGGGGAGGGGGAGAAGGGGAGAGAATTGTGTGTGCAGTGTTTTGATCAACATTTTCATTTTGACTTCATTCTACTTTTTAAAAAGTATCATTTTGAACAAAAACTAAGATTTGGGTGGGAGAGTTGTTTAGTTTTGACATGTACACGTTAGTGATACTGACAAAAAACACAGAACAACATTTGTGTGTTTTTTTGTTGAAAAAGCTTCCAGATGAAAATTATTATCCAGCTGTAACATTAGCAGAAACTCCCTGCCCCGACTGGCAATCCCCTTAGAGTCAATAGGATGCACATGCCAAGGGCTATTTGCAAGGGCAGGGTTTTAGTAAGATAGAAATTAGCCAGGATTCCCTGGCTTTGACAAGGACTAGATTTGAATAAGAGCTATATAGTTATGGCTATTATTTACACCATACTTGCTCTGAGACTAATCATTTTCCATGCTTCTAAGTGTGAGATTCTTGTTCACGGCAGAAGGTATATTCCACATTCAACTCTGAATACAGGATTTAAGGCTAAGTGGACATGCCTCATGGTGCATGAAGTTCCTTTCAGTGACAGAAAGTGTTATTTTCCCCTGAAAAAGTATTAGCTAGTGCCATACAGCATGAGGAAGGTGTTTTTCGGTCACTGATACTGTCCAGCGTGGAAATCATACATCAGCCTCTGTTCTATTGGGAATGAGTGCTGGAATCTTTAATTTCCAGCTGGATAGTCAAAAATTAACAATTTCCGCTGTTCAGATTAGAGCAAATACCTTGAGTAGCTCAGATTCATCATAAAGCAATAAGTAACTGGATAGGAATGCCAAAGATCTCATTTTTCATAGGCTGGTTTAGACAGAAATAAGAGTCTAGCTTGTAAAACAGACTCACGTACACCAAAGCAGCATCTGGATAGTTCCAAATGACTTAATGAAAAGCTGATTGATAAAATAGACCAAATGTAAGAACATAATCTGCATTGATTAATAATATGATGCACCTCTTCTGGTAAGGAATGGATGTAGGTGGTACTGTATGAACTAAACACTTCTCCCTTTAAGATTCACTAAACTGTCATTATCTTAAGATTTTACAATTATAACTATGTAATCAATAAGGCAAGATAATAGAGCAGTATGAGCCCTTTGCTGTAGAATTTAATAGAAATATACTGAGATTGGATTGCAGAGTATCACGATTACAAGGGCTAAGCATAACAGGTTTCTGTTTTAAATGCATTGCTGAGATCTTTTGATGTGTTCCTTTAATATATGCTTTAACACAGCATCAGATGTAACCTTTTAGAAACGGGTGAAAAAAATCCACAAGCATATTTTGAAGTCTAATATACTTCCTAACATTTTCTGGACCAACTTCAGCTTTCAGTAACGCTGCTATGTACAAGTAGTAAATGGTATTGCACCAGTGTAACTGAAAAGGGAGGAAAAAAAAAGTTTGCCTCTTTTGTTCTAAAAGAAATAGCATTACTCTGAAGACAAAGGGTAAGATTTTCACTAGCGATCAAGTCACATTCTCAAAATTGGTTTAAGCAGTAAGGAGCCTAAATCCTATTGAAAGTCAATGAGACTATAGATAAAATTTTCGAAAGCACTTGAGTCCCATTCAAAGTCAATTATTCTACATGGCAATTGAGCCCCTCAAATTGAGCCCCTCTATTGAGCCCCTCTATTGAGCCCCTCAAATTTGTTCACAAATTGTGAACAAATTCTCCAATGTCACAGAAATATTCCTAGGAAGAGACAGAAGTGTGAGCTCAGAGGTAGTCCTCTAGTACCCAGAAAGGCTTCTCAGCACAGTAAACATTACCATAAACCTCAAAGATTGCCAAAGTCTCAGAGGGCAGTTGGGCATGCTTTTCAAGTCAAAAGAATCAAGGCCTAACTGCTCTGTACACTTATAAAAGTCTTGCCTATAATTAGTAATAATTGAAACTGTCTGAGGTGCTTGTACTACAGCCTGGCTAGAGTGGAAGCAGAAACACATTCACATAGCAGTAAGTAACTTTAATAATGTTCTTCTTGAAGTGACGATCCTAGGGAAAAAACAGGAAACAGGCACTTCTCATAAGTGTTGGATAACTACTCTCTGGAAATAGTTACTAATGTTTCACAGTCATGCTGGAAGGGCATAACAAGTAGGGTTCCACAGAAATCAGTCCTGGGTCCAGTTTAGTTCAATATCTTCATCAACAATTTGGATAATGGCATAGTACACTTACAGAATCTGCAGAAGATACTAAACTTGGAGGGGTTGTCAGTGTTAGGAAGGATTGGATTATAATTCCAAATAATCTGGACAAACGGTCTGAAGTCAACATGGGAGTGGAATTCAATAAGGATAAATGCAAAGTACCGCACTTAAGCAGAAACAATCAGGTACACACATACAAAATGAGAAATGGCTACCTAGGAAAGAGGACTACGTATTAAGGGGTCATAGTGGACCACAAGATAAATGAGTCAACAGTGTGACACTTATTCCAAAGAAAGCAAACATCGTTCTGGGATTAGTGGGAGTGTTATAAGCAGGATATGAAAACTAATTCTTCCACTCTGCTCTGTGCTAATTAAGCCTCAACTTGAGTATTGTGTCCAGTTCTGGGTACCACATTTCAGGAAAGATGTGGACAAACTGGAGAAGAGCAACAAAAAATGATTAAAAGGTCTAGAAAAAAATACATGAGGGAAAATGGAAAGAATTGGATTTATTTAGTTTGGAAAAGAGGCGACAAAGGGACATGATTATAGCTTTCAAGTATCTAAAAGTGTGTTAAAAGGAAAAGGGAGAAAAATAGTTCTCCTTAACCTCCAATGATAGGATAAGAAGCAATGCTCTTAAGTTCCAGAATGGGAAGTTTAGGTTGGATGTTAGGAAACAGTTCCTGTCAGGGTGGTTAAACACAGGAATAAATTGCCTAGGGAGGTTCTGGAATCTTCATCATTGGCAATATTTAAGAGCAAAATAGACAGACATCTCTCAGGGATGGTCTAGATATTGCGTGGCCCTGCCAGGAGTGCAGGAGACTGGACTTTTTGACACCTCTAGCTCTAGAGTTCCCTTCCAGTTCTATTATTTAAATACACACAGGCACCTATGGAGTACGTGCAAGGTGTTTTTTAACACTGTATTAAGTGTTTGCTTTTGAAGGGGAAGGCGTATTTTATTCCCTCTCCCCCCCCCCCCCTTCATATTTATCCTGGTGCAGAGAAAATTAGTTTGGCTAAGCATTCAGTCCTTTTTTGTTATCTTTGGAAAAGTACAATCAATTGGGTGAATGCAGCTGGCAGTTTCTGTGCATATGTGGGTAGTGGAGAGTTACAGGCACTCGTCTGAACATTGTTAATGGGAGTTGTGTGAATAATCCCCTGTGGACTATGCTAAAAAAATGTTCCCTAATAATTTTTAGCTACAGTTCATTGCCTACATAATGGCTTCTGGACATGGAGCGTCCTGCCTCTTAGGATAAAATAAAGAAGGTATGCAGCACATGAAGTTCTTTGCTAGGGCAGAGGGGGATAAAACATCAAAGTCTCCTACAAATGGAAATATAATCACACTGGGATCTGAACAGTGAGAGATGAAAAGGTAAATGGGATGCACTTTCTGCACTGTGAATAACTGAGGATGTTGCATTGTCTGCCCTTTGAACACCACAGAGTACAAGCTGATCCTACAGTTATTTCTAATTTTAAAATATATATACACACACACACACACACACACACCCCTGACCAAATATTGTAGATCACACATACAACTGAAGGTAAAACATGGCATCTTTGGGATCTTACTACCCAGGAAGAACATGGGCAATCTGCAAAGGGTCCCCACGTATGCACACCAAACTGCTTATGCTTAAATTTATTGTACTAGAGAGAAATCCACCCATTTGAAGTATAAAAAAGTGCACTGTCATCCATTCTGAATGATAGTTGCTTCCTTCCATCTTGCAAAACCTCTTAAATTGGATATTTACAATGTGAATCAAGAGATGAATTACTATTTAGCATCACAGTGAAAAGTTAATTCACTTTTATCATTTCTCAATACAGGTTCTGATTCTACGGTTAGATCCATGCCATTCCGTAGGGCACCTGAACCCATGTAAAATTTCATAGCTAGCTCTTCATCACAGCACAAGTCCATCTTCACATAGTCAATTGCACCATGGGGCCTTAGTGCATGAAATCCCCACTTAGCATCTATCAGCCCTGGTCCACTGCTGCGCATTAATGTCTCCCCCTCCCCCCCGCATCTCCTGGTTAAGAGACTACAGGCTGAACCTCTCTAGTCCAGCACTCTCTGGTACAGCAACATTCATGGTCCAGCATGATTTTAGTTAACTAGATGTCCACTTACGGGGGTAGTCAAGTTTCCTACGGTCCTATAAAACTTTACAGCCATCAGTCCTGGCTCTCAGTGTTCTGTACTTTTATTTAGCTCTAATTTATCCCAAAATGTCTTCTCAGAGCCCAGTAAGCAGTGGAAGTGTTGATAATACTGCTAGACAATATTCACCTCCCATGGACTGCCAAAATCTCTGGTTCAGCACTGGCCAGGTCTCAAGGATGCTGGACTAGAGAGGTTCACCCTATAGTCCAAAACAAAGTTTTAACCCTTTGAGTGTTCTGCACTATTCATTCAAGTGCCAACAGGTAAAAACACTATCCCCAAGAGAGCATTAATTACCCCGAGAAAGCCATTGTCATCCCAGGTGCAGCTATTGACTTGATAGGTAAACTTAGCCCAGTTACTATTCTTCATAAACATAGTACTCAGGTGTGAAAACTTGACCTTTACCTAAGCAGACACAGACTTGTTGCAGAGCAAAATTTCTGCAGTTTCCAGAACCCAATACAATGAGCTCTATGAAGCAAGTTATATTTTTATAATTCTGTCCCTCAAAATTTGCTCCTGTTTCTAAACAGAGTTCCTTTTTAGGTAGCCAAGTGTCAGTTTTTCCATCTGTAGAAGTCATCTCATTAAGTTTAAGCAAACCTACAAAATATCCCCAAGTAAATTAGAGACTAGTCATCTATAGTACACAAAGTAAACTGAAACTTAAGTCTATGAATCAGCCTTCTCTGCAGCTATACAGGAAAAAATATTCCCAGAATAGCACCATAAAGTGCGTAAATGCAATAAACAGCATACCAATTCAATTTAAGCTTAATCAACTAAATCTAGAGCCCACTAACATCAATAGAAATCTTCATTAGCTTTTGGATCAGAACCTACATGGACAACACTGCCCCCACTGAAGGTTTAAGGCCATTTCCAGCACTAACAAACATATGCTTATTGATGTAAAGGGATGTAATACTTTGCTCCCATAGCGTCTGAGACACATTGCTGCTGATTGAAGGAGCATTGAGCAATCTCTGAAGACAGTAATATTCTTTCATCTGCCTCAGCTTTGCAGGACAAGGACTGTTCTTATGGGGAAACCCAACCATATGTGGAAGGAAGCAATGAAATAATATATTTAAATTTGATGTCCAAAACTTCAGTTGCACATAGGTTCTCTTCACTAAGGCAAATTTTCATCTATTGCTTCTATTCCACATGCTGATATCTATGACTTGTCCCACTCTATACGCATAATAAAGTTACTGTAGCTGCTCTCATACATCAATTGTATTCTAGTCACATTGCTTAGTCCTGGTATATGGCTAAGGCCTGCTTAGATTTCAGTAAGCAGCACTCCCCTGCCATTTGCTACTTCCACTCCACTTGTTCTCCTATGAATACCTGGCCACCTTTCTTAAAACCTCACCAAGTGAGAATTTAACGCTGAATTACAGAACTCCCCATTCACATGATTCTGGTTAGCCTAAGTTTGCTGCTGTTTAGGCCAGAACCCTGCAACTCACTGCATGCAGAGCCCTATTGAGTTCAATGGAACGCCATTCAGATGCAGCTGTCTCTCTACATGCAGTGCAATGCAGGACTGGTGTGAAATGGTAAACCGCTTGGAAGGAGCATCGTGTCTTGTAGTTGCAAAGTAATGCACCAGACACCACATGTTCCAGGACCTGAAAGTCCCAGTAGAGGGCCAGCAGGGCAGTGGGCTGCCGGCAACAAGCTGCTTGGCATGCCACAGAGGGGCCAGGAAGCCCAGTGGGGTGTCAGGAAAGCAGGGCTGATCACAGGTGGAGATCCATCTGGAAGCCTGGGCCAGGGGAGCCAGAAATGACCTCACCGTGTCTGGCAAAATCCCTTCTCTGGGATCGCTCAGGTTCCCAGGGTGCCAGACCAGGGATGTCCAACCTGTATTTTGTTTCCTAGAATATCAGTTTTCATTTGAAGAAGTCTCTAGCTATTATGATTGTAAAAAAAAAAAAAAAAAAAAAAAAAGCTTCATTTAGGTTAATTGATACAAAACATCTGAGAAACTGCAAAGGGCTAGGAGCAATAGCTCTAAGGCTATGTCTCCACTGCATGCTTTTTTCGGTAGTGTACTGTATTCATAAAAAAGGATTACCCCTTCCATCATGAGCATGAATATCAGTGTAGACATTGATGTGTGGCTTAGATGAGTCATGCCTGAAGGCTATGGATGTGTACCGCAGGACACATCCTACACCGGGGTGGACAATAATTTTGATGGGGGGGCACTAAGATTGTGGTAAGTGGTTAAGGGCTTCACTTTTGTATGAAGAGGGTGTGGGGGGGGGTCTGGGATCAAGTTTAGGTGCCAAACAGAGCTCAGAATAGGAGACTGGGGTGCAGGAGAGGGCATGGGGTCTCAGAGGGAGTTTGGGTGAAGGAGAGAGCTGTGACCTGGGGCAGGGGATTGGGGTGCAAGGTCCAGGAGGGGGGTATAGTGGCAGGAGAGGTTTCTGGCCTAGAGGAGCTGAAAGACTGTGCTGGGGCAGGAGCAGTGCACAAAGCCTCTCTATCCCCATGCGTGGCACGGAAAGGCACATGGAACAGTCAGGTGGTTTGCGTGGCCTGGGGCTACTCCCTGCTGGAGGGTCCCAGTGGGGCAGGCCAGAGGCCAGATTCAAAGGCTTGGCATGCTGTATCTTACCCACCCCATCCTACATGGCTCTTTACTTGTCCAGGCAACACCACCCCATGTATAGCTTTTTTGGGGAGGAGGGGGAGAGGAAGAGAGTAGCATCTCATTACGGGAGCTTTTTCTTGCTGCAGGAAGTTGTGGCAGCTTCCTGCTGCCCAAATTTCTCTCTGTGGAGAAATGCTCCAAGAGCATGCCACTACTGGGTTATTTCTCTGCTGCCTCCTCCCCTGCCAGAGCCTCTCACTGGTACACATAGCTACACACCAGCATGGGCATGGTGGCATGTAGCTACTGTAGTGCACAGAGTTAGCTTTAGCTTTATTTAGCAGTAACACGAGGAATTTAGTGGCTTGTTCTACACAAGACATTGACTTCTGCCAATAGCATGAGGCTTTAGGCCTATGGACGATGTATGATGGGCCAGATGTTTTATCACGAGTGCTCCATGGCAATGAATTGATGCCTATGATCATTTGAGATTATTAATATAACCTATAATAGAAGGGCACGCCAACATTCATAGGAATAGGAGGTACAGAAAGGGGGGGGGAGGGAAGGAGGGAAAAAAAAAAAGAGAGAGAAGCTCCCACTGCATATGCATATTTGGGTGAAAAAGGCATGGCCTTGCTTCAAGTTAAAATAGTTATGTTTTGCCCCTATTCCTCCCTGTCCATCTGTCTTCTCTTTCCCAGCATCTCTTCCTTCTTTCCTACCTGCATCCTACCTCTTACTACGGCCAGACACTCGTCTTTTGTTCACACGGGCTTTCTTCCAGCATTTCCTTTCGTTATGGGATTTGTACAGTCTTTCAGCTAAATAGCCTCTTCATTCCATTGCCGTGATTCTGCAACCCTGGCCCCAAACAAATGGTGCTAACCTAGTTGTCGGAGCAGCCTATTCCAGAAGTCAACCTGGCACCTGCCAGCCAGCCGAGAGACAGCTAGCGTACTATGCACAACCTCCAGCAGAGTAAAGATGAGTATTTTCCTTTTCAATCCTTCATTATTAGTTTAATCTTATAATAACCATCTACCTTCCAAGTGCCCAGTGAAGAGTAGTTATTTAAAGCATTTTCAAGCAAAAAGCACTGTAATTGCTACATACAGTATCACGGTAGTTCTTCTAAGCTCATAAACCTCTTATTTACTTTCCCAGTGGCGGTGGGCACCTTCTTCCCATTAAGTATGCATCATGCTGTGTGGCACGAGTTCAGTTATAGTAATGGGTAAAAAAGAATGGGAGAAAACAAACATTTTAAACTATTCAAAGTACATTGAGGACCTGGAGAGGTATTTTTGCAGGTCTCTCCTGCTACAGCTTACCAATTTGTTTGCTACTAGCTTGCATGTTTTACAAATTCAATACAGAATACTTCTGTATAACATCTCATTTCCACCAGCAAAAAATTATTCATGAATTGCCCCCAGGAAAAAAGTGAAATGATACAACCTGCACATAAGCTAGAGCACAGAAAAAATTGTGATAGAAATTCAAGCAAAAGGAGTCTGATTGAAAGCCCAATGAAGTCCAAGAGGGTCTATCCATTAACTTCAGGGACATTCAGCAGATCAGGCTGTATGTGAGAGTATGATTAAGTAGCATGGATCTCCTGCATAACATATGCCATATTGTTTTTCCCTCAATAATGCCTGCAATGTAATTATGGCATTCCTATGTTCATCTTCTGAGAGAGGAATTAAAGAAATAAATAATTGTAGTGATCCAAAACAGATGACCATTGAAAAATAGGATGCATGTGGTAGGGGAAGTTTTGAAGTTTCAGAACATTTTTCCTTCTGCCAACTTTTTTCCCCATCTCTTAGGGCACTGTTTTCATCAACCCATCATGGCAGATGCACATTGTAACCATCAGATTGCTTTTCTATATGTATTTGAAAGGAGTAGTTGATCCAAATCTAATTCCTAGCGAACGCACACACCATATCCCTTGTGCCTCAACCACTGGAAGTGTATAGCTTTCTTCTAAATTTGAGAAGGCGGAAGACTCAACTACTCACTCATCCACAGCAGTGATCATACCACATTAGTGAAGAACTAGATGTAAGGACTCACTCTGGAACTAGCTTGAAAATGTCATTCTGTATGGCTGTCAGTGTAGGACAAACTGAGCCAGGCCACGGTATTTCACTAAGAACCCCTATTCAACCTAAAATCTGAGACAGGGACAGGCCTGTAAACTTAACAGCACTGCCAGTTAGCATGACCCTGGGAAAGGCATAGTTGCCCTGGTAACTGCATTCCAAGGATCCTCACCAGATAAGACACCATCTGGTACCAAAAAAACCAATGTTAATGTTAGAGAAAGTGATCTGTTGTTACTATTTTCCTTTAATCCTAGATAATGGGCCCATGACCCAAGGATCACGCCAGCATGAGGTGACACCATCCTTTTGTAGACGCATCATAATTCAAATAGACAAAAGTTGCCATTAAATTGTCTGTTTTGTTTATGTTGGTTATTTAGTTTGTTAGGAATAACTACTTGTATTAGAGATAAGGTGTTTAACAATGGACAGAGATGCTAGGTAATCTCTCTTAGCTTATTGGCTTATGTGCTCATTTTGTTTCGCTGCTAGAACCTATTGAATTGCTTCCCCTTCATCCATCAGCCCCCTGTATGATCTATTGTAATGTTTTGAGTCATCAGTGTTAACCAGCTTAACCCCTGATAGTATTCTACCAGCGCTGCGTGTTATAAATCCTCTTGCCTGTTTTCACCGCATCCAGTGTGTCCAGACTTATTTCTAACAGTCAATCAGCACCCTTTCCATGAGCACTAAATTTGCCTTGAACTAGACTGAGGCAACACAATGGAAACAATGAGTCGCACATGTCTCTTCCCAAGTGGATGCAGCAACCTTCTCTTCCCCCTCCTAACCGGTGATGGCTCAGCTATGAGGACTGGCACATGGAGTTCAGACAAACCAATTCCTGCTCCTTTTCATCCAATAGTGACAAGTATCAACAGTGGTTCTCTCCACATTATTACACATAATACTAGCAAAACACAGAGTAGCACTATTGTAATTTACCTCTTCACAGGTGCACAGATACCAGTGCTGTGGTCCCTGAATTATCAATGCATTTCTCAAAAGAAAGACCACAAATCTTTTAACCATCTATCAAATGACAGCCCAAGTGTTTAAGAAACTAGAGCCAAAAGGTAGTCACACTTAACATAGTTGAATATTTACAAAGATTATGGGGTGTGAAGGAGTCTGGTACCTTTGTGTGCTCTCCTACTAAAATATTGGGCACTCAAATCCTATGAGCACTACTTTTTGTAGTATTTCTGGCCCCCTCCTACAACATCCCCACGTTCCCTTTTATATCTTTAGCTCACTTGATAAAGAGGTGGCCCATTCTACACTGCTTGGAGTTCCATTAATCCCTCATAGTAATTCCATTGATTGTGAAGGAGTTAACCTAAGATTAACGTTAGCTTCCAGCATACTCCGAACAAACCGTCACCTACCCACACAAGTATGAATTTTAGTGCACCTGCTGTTTTTAATGGTGATCCAAGATGTACCATAATTTGAATGGATTCCAGTAGAGACCCTGCAATAGAGATCATGCAGTCTAAAATGTTGGCATCAGAGACGGAATTGGGAGAGGGATAATTTTACAGCAATAACCTCGTAATGACATGGAGCCACCATAAGACATGAATGCGTCATGATGGGTGGTTTTTTAGTACATTCACAAAACAGAACGTAAAAACAAAACACACATCAAGCAGAGACAACTGACTTACTCCGAGCACCATGAAAGAGAAAGTAGTAAGCCTCCCCTGCAACAGAGCATTTAGAGAAAGTACTGTATCATTATGGTGACAACATGAGGCACGTGTGGGGGAAGCAACTAAATGAGTAATCAAGGATGGAATGAGTAATGGAAAGGAGCGTAGAGGCATCATGATTAGAGAAACATAACCAGGCAGCAGCAGAGATGAAAAATAGTAAATATAGTATGCTACTTGTGTAAAACATACTTAAAAAAAAGAGAGAAAGAAGCATTTGTCTTCTACACAGTAAAGATTCAAAGCTGCATTAAGTCAATGTTCAGCTGTAAACTTTTAATAAAACTATTTTTTTGTACAGAGTTATGAACAACCTCTATTCCTCAGGTGTTCGCAACAGAGATTCTACTGTATAAGAAAGGGAGGCCAAGATTCCCATATACAGGTTATAGAAATATAGGCTACAATTTTCTAGCCCCCAAGGGAGTTTCCCAATGAATTGCAATGGGATTTGCACTCTCACACTTAAGTCCCTTTTCCCTTGGAAAAAACCCTCAACCTAGCACCAGCTAAAGTCCAGATTAATCAATGTAGTCAGCCTTTACATTGACTTAGCACTGAATCAGACCTACAACTTCATTTCTAGAAAGAATGTCTTAGTGCAGAGTTAGAATCTTCAGACTTTACAAGGAATTCCATTTGGCAGATTCAGAAATGCTTATTTGCTCAATAGAAATAATGATAATTTGATAACATCTCTTGGAAATCACTTAAGGAGTTTGGCCTATATTCCACAAAGAGGTGTTAGCCAGTGTTTCAGGGAGGAGATTTAAATCAACTTGAAGCAATAAATTGGCCTCCTGACAGCCCATTTTGTAAGGGGATTTCTCATTCTTCTTTAGACTTGACAGATTTTTGCTAAATACACTTGTTCTTGGAGCAATACAAATTCAAGGCCGATAATTATTAACTCGTCTGGTCCATTCTCTCTTCCTTCCTGTACATCTGATTCATCTATATAGACTATGGAATAGCTACTATTAGCAAAGTCTGTTGAATTGTAAGGCTCAGAAGACTGGGCCATGATCAATAAGTAATTCTATGCAGTTTACTATATCGAACCATCTGTGGCATCTCATTGCCTATCAAACTAGGCTTTGTCTACACTACCAAGTTTTGTTGCCAAAATTGCCTTTTGGTCACAAAAACAGTGAGAGCTTACACAGTGCAGTGAAACTTGTGTCAGGGAAAATGCCCAGTTTCAGCAACAAAAGCTTCCACCCTTACAAGAGCCTTTCCCTCCAGTTCCTTTGTCAATAAAGAGCCAGTGTAGATGCTGATGTTTGTTTTGTTGACAGAAGGGGCTTCCCACAGGCTCAAGTAACAGGCTCAGTATCCCACAATGCCTGCTCTGATGGCTCTGCTCGGTTTTGATCTTTGCTGCCCTAAAGGCATGTGCCCCTCCTTCTCAAAATTCCAGGAAGTATCTGACAGCTGAGTGTGCTGCTCCATTTGGGGACAGAAGAGCAAGTCATTGGACTGCTCCTGTTTGCCTGCTGCTGTGTTCCCAGTGCACGGCAGAATTGCTGCTGCAGGGAGAAGGGGACAGAGACATGCTGCTTTGACATCAATCAGCACAGAGAAATCACAGAGCTACTCATGATGCTGCTCCCGGCAGCTGAGAGAGAACACGGAGGGAATCCCAAGATGCACAGGGATCAGCTCTGCCTTCCCACAACACTGCACTGTGGGATATATACCCACAATGCACTGCTCACACAGTTGACGATGGTGCCCCTTGTGTGAACACGCTCTGTCACAGAGAGCAAATGTGATCACCCACTGGTGATTTTTGTTTTATCAATTTTGGGGTGCTGATGTAAACTCTCTCAACAAAACTTAGTAGCATAGATATAAGCTTAGTCTGGAAACCACCCCCTTAAGTTGATATATGCTGAGACACCGATAAGGGATGATTTTTACAACAGATAGGGAAGAACGATTGTGGGCAAAGGCCCACCCACTGAAAGACATTTTGAAGAATCATTAGTCCTCTCCGTTGTAAATGATGCCTTCACACAAATTAGGTAAACTAAGAAAGTACAGAAGTGACATCAGAAAGTGTGTTTTTTGGCATACAGTCTCTGTTTGATAACTAATACTTGTGTTGAAATTTAGCTAGGGAATGAAACTACACGTCCCTCCAATTACAATGAAGGAGAGAGACAGCCAGCTCTTTATCACATCAAAGGGTGTGAATGTATCTATTCTGTCTATATTCTGTACTAATCTACAAGAGAGGATCTTCAGTTAAATAATTCCAATTGAGCCCGTTAATGAGGACTCAAGATCGTCAAGTAAGTCAGACACACGGAGTTAAAGGTGTACAGAGCACCTCAAGGTTTGGACACTGAGAAAACTCAATAATAGTACTGGTTGGACCTTGCTGGTCTGGCACTCTCGGGACCCAACTGGTCTCTGACCGGTCCCTCCCCTCCTGGCCCGTCCAGTCAGCAGGTTAGAGTGCCAGCCTGCCCCTGCTGCTGCCCCAGTCCTCTGGGGCTCTCTAGATGCTGCTAGCTCCACAGCCAGGCCAGAGATCTGCAGCCACCTATCTCCGCAGCCAGAGTGCCACAGCCAGGGCCAAAGGGGAAGACTGGGGCCAGAGCTCTGTGGCTGGGGCCAAAGTACCCTAGCGATCGCTGGGATTGGGGTTGGAGCCAGAATGGGGCTGGAGATCCCCACCATGCCACCCATTCCTCCACTTCCCCAACACTGGGCTCCTAGCTGAGTTGCCAGTGCCCCCTACAGCACTCCTGCTCTGCCACCAGACCTCCCTGTTCCTGGACTCTGTGGTCCAAGAACACCCGTGGTCGATGCCATGCCACAGATGTTGCTGGCCCAGGGAGTTCCAGTTAAGGAGGTACAACCCATACTAGATTTCCATGTACTATGGGTACCTTACAGCAGTTCCATCCCTATAGGGTTTAGGAAACAATTACAGCTAAGGATATTTTCATTCCAAGCTGCAGATGTTTCTTCAGCTATATAAATCTGCTTATAAAAAACAAAGCAAGGTGAAGTGTCCAAAAATTTCCCAGGTCTCCTCCTTGCTCTTATGGAGGAAATGGCACTTGGGCACAGAAGCCTATGTCTCCTACCAGCAATGACAAATAGGGCAAAAATGGGTTATTAAGCCATAAAAGTAAATGGCCTAGGAAGAAAACTTAACAGCAAAGTGCACGATCCATGACACAAGCAGAGACATCAAAGCAGATTCTATACAGACTTTAAATTTAAAATGGAGCGTAAGGGTGGAGAGAACCCTGGATTTAGCTACACAAGATTTATTTGTTCAGCCTTATTAAAGCAAAGCTACTGCCACAAAGTTTTAAAGGGAGCTGCATTTTCCTCCAAGATTAAACTTGTGATTTAATTTTATATTATTTTTCACAAAACTCTTTTTGGTACAGCCATCATCCACCAATAATATGCATTAAGTAGAATTACTCTAACAATACCTATTACATTTGTTTGTTTTTAAAAAAATGCTCTTAAAATTAGGAGGTAAAATTCACTAAGTTACTTTTCAGCCAAAGAAAACTTCCAAAGGAAAAATATGCAATGCAAAAGTCTTCCCCATTTTTTACATTGAACATTTCAAAGTTCTTTAAAGACAAAAATGAAACATTTCCATTTATAATGATTTGTCCCCCTAACAAAAAGCAGGGATGGGGAAGATTTCTTTATTAATTTTTTTCTGGAAACTAATGTTAAACTTTGTATTACTAGAATCTGTAGAAATTTAAAGTGTGATTCTACTTCCTTTTGCAAGATACAACATGCACATTCCACCTGGCCAAAAAGTCTTATTCTACTTTTCTTGCATCAGTTCAAAAGTTGGTTGAAAAACAGGATAGTCCTCATACACTGTTATCTCTAGCAGTAGGGCTTTGTTAAACACATAGTTATAAAACTCTGACCTAACTCCCCCAAGCTCTTTGCTCCCAACAAGTTGTGAAAACCGGTGCTCCACAGCAGTCTTATTTCCATACTAATGGAAACAGCTGCATCATTTTATGAACTGATAGCTATGAAGCCAGGTTTTGAGTACTGCAAACGGTCATCTTTTTTCACATTCATGACTCGAACAGCACAGCACTCTAGCACAGCTAGCCTGAATTCTACACCATAGCATTGTTGAGGAGGTAAAAGCAAGGTCAACCCTCAGGTAAGCTGACACAAAGCTGTTGAAGCCTAATGGGTCTTGCACCAGCTTAAGGCAGAGCTGGATGTGGCCCATCCGCCATAAAAGTGGCTTCAAACAGATGTTATTGAATCAAATCTTATGTACAACCTACTGCTTGCAAGTCCTTAATCCTTGCCCTTTAAAGCAGGGGTTTTCAAACTATAGGTCACAACCAAGTACTGGGAACCTGCTGCTGGCTACTCCTGGGGCACAGCATGGTCTACCATGCCAGGAGAGGCAAGAAGCCTGCCTTAGCTCCCCCAGCTACACCACTGAGCAGGAGCTGCTCAAGGTAAGCACCTCCTTCCCCAGCCATGACCCCAAAGCCAGAGCCCCCTCCTACACCCCAAAATTCTCATCTTCAGCCCCAACCTGGAGCCCACACTCTAGTCAAGTTATGTTGGGTCGCAGGCATCAACAATTTTCTTCAACTGGGTCATGCGGAAAAAAAAAAGTTTGAAAACCACTGCTTTAAAACAAGGGAAGCTTTAAGTTAAGTACACAAATTTTGTAAGGCAAGGTATGTGGGATGAAAAACCTAACACCCAACTAGGACGTAACAGGCAGATCATGCCACAGTCAGTGATATTTGAGTGAGATGCTCCAGGTGAACTGTTCTTAAATGTTTCTTTTACCTAGTAATTGTACAAGCTTCAAGTACTGCTACAATGCAGATTATTTCTAACTTGATGTTTTATTTCTTCTATTTCCTTTTTTCCAGCTCCCCTTCTAGTCTCCTAGGACTAACCCAACTCCTAGTAGGTGAATGCTCATGGTGCTCAATTTACGTGAAACAAATATATCCTGAATATTTTGTATTTCAGGGTGACTAAAACAACTGTAGCAAATGTGACAACTGCATATTATATTTGTCAGAAAACCCATGGTGTGCAATTTTTTCCCTCCCCCCAGCATTCTCACTGTATTTTTTGCCAAGCTTTGTACTGAAGACTTATCTTGTGCTCACACTGAGGAGTAATGACCAGACAATTTTAAATAGCAAAACGAGTGTTTTTGCCACTACCGAATTCAGAAGTGCTCAAAGAACTCCAAAAAGGTCATTTGCACTCTCAGACACATCTCTAGGATTCAGGTTCCTCCCCGCCCCCACACACAGGTCCTGAACTCTGTAGCTTTTGTTTAAAATCAGTGGGAGCTGTAAATACTTAGTAACTCAGTGGGGAGGGGATAGAATCAGGCACTTCCCACCAAAATGTCCATGTGTGTCAACAGGAGACCTGCTTTACCCTCGAAAATGCCACAACTGTAAGTGAAAATTGAATAGATGTGCCTGACAGTTGTTAATTGGCCAACATAAATGGTCATGGCAGTAATGTAACATATAGTACATATAATAAAAACAATGCAATTGTACATATCTATTTACATTGCAGTAGCCTGCAAGGAGCCCCAACAAAGATCAGTACCCATTTTTCTAGGTGCTGTACAAACCATGAGAAACTAATCTGAATACGTTGTAGTCTAAACAGACAACGTAAGGGGAAAAAGGTAGACGGAAATCAACAGGAGAGAAGTGGATTGCCCAAGATCACTTGCTGTTAGAGCCAGTAGAAACTGATACCATACCTTCCAACTCCCAACCCATTATCCACTAGGCCAGGGGTTCTCAAACTTCATTGCACCATGACAGCCTTCTGACAAAATTTACTGCCTGACCCCAGGAGGGGAGTCCAAAATCTGAGCCCAAGTGCCCTGGGAGCCAAAGCCTGAGCCCCACCACCCCAGGTGAAAGAGGCCAAAGCCAGAGCCTTAGGGCTTTGGCACCAGGCAGGGGACCTGTAACCCTAACCCGCACCTCCAAAGGTGGGATCCCTCTGGCTTCAGCTTTTGCCCTGGGAAATGGAGCTTGGGCCCTAGGCTTTAGAAGTAACCTCAGAGACCAGAGCCCTTCCCATTTGGAATCACAGAACATCTCTGTAGAACACTATTTCAGATATTAATGAAGTATTTAGGTCATCTTTAATGGGTCTAGCATCTTGTTCTTTCATTTGCTATTTGACCCTCTGTTCAAAATTGGAGAAGTCAATCTTGAGGTACCCCCTTGGCCACAAACCCCAAACACAACAGCATAGGTGAGTCAGCTGTCCCTTCAAAATTAAAAAAAAAAAAAAACCTCACTGTAATTGTATTTTCCAATAGAAACATGGTCCTCTTAGGCCAGCACTTAACACTCATCTGCAGCAGGAAGAAAGTAAAAAGCCACTCTCCTCCTTCTACAAACCCACATTTCTTTCTCTTTCCTGCTACTCTCTGTTTCCTTCCTATTGGCCTCCCACACAGAGGAAGCACAGCTGTTCATTTCTCCTCCCAGCAACAGGATAAGCCACAGCTGCCAGCTCTTCCTCCCAGGCCTGGCAGCTTAAAGGGCTGATTAGTGAGTGGATTTAACCCCTTCCAAGTTCCTACAGGGCTGGGGGACATATAGCTTATCCTGTGGGCTTAATTTTTACTTCAGTGGGAGCTTGCACAATCAGACCCATAACCACAGAAATTATTTACTTTGCATAATGATCCATATTTATCCCATACCATTTATTATCTGTTAAATGCCAAAGGATTGAAACATGTGCAGACCTTAAATAAAGAGAATACTTAACCCCCCAATACCAAAAGATGAGTTTTCCAATTACCTAGTGTGTATGTATCACCACTGCCCTCTGCTGGACTATCACACCAGCTCAGGTGTATGTTACCCTATTATGCCTTAGTGCAGTGGTTTTCAAACTTTTTTTCTCATGACCTAGTTGAAGAAAATTGTTGGTGCCTGCAACCCAACATAATTTGAATAGAGGGTGGTCTCCAGGGTGGGGCTGAAGATGAGACCTTGGGGATGTTGGAGGGGGCTTCAGCTTAGGTGGGGGGTTAGGGCTGGGATAGGAAGGGCTTACCTTGAGCGACTCCCTGTCAGAGGTGCAGCGTGGGTGCTAAGGCAGGCTTCCTTCCCCTCCTGGCACTGCAGACCATGCTGTACCCCGGAAGCAGCCAGCAGCAGGTTCCCAGCCAATGGGAGTGCAGAACTAGAGATTGGGGTGGGGGGCAGTGGAGTTCTCTGCAGTTGCCCCACCTCCCCCACTTAGGAGCCAAGCCTGCTGCTGGCCACTTCTGGGACATAGTGTAGCCTGCTTTGCTAGGAGAGGTGGGTAGCCACTGGTCACCCAGCAGCAACGAGACCCAGTGCCTCACATTCCATGACCCTACGATTGAAAGCCACTGCTTTAGTGGTCTAGCCCCTGGAAACCTCTAGAGTCTTTCTATCAATTATAGGAAGGGCAAAGCACCTTCCTTCAGGGCACCTAAGTTTACTCCAGCTGCAAATTGGTTAAAGGAACAGTAGAAGACTTGGGCCACTGAAAACTTTATGCGCCCATGTTTAGGGGACTTGGGTCAGTATATAGAACATTATATGTGATTGCCTTATATCCTGCAAAATTGCGGGGGCACGGGAGGCAGGAGAAGTGCTCAGAAAGTAGAAGTTATAACAGGACATATAGTCTGGGAAAGAGTCAGGGAGGCAAACCAAGGTGTGTGGGGAGCATCTGAACCTACTGGCCCATAGCAACTAACACTCTTGTCTGAGTACCTTCTCCTCACCTTCCCACTGTTTAAGAGAGACACAAAAGAGCTTTGTGTATGTGGACTTGAAATAGCTTTTCTACTTCCCAGTGTCTTACACTCTTACATGGTAGGGGGCAATATTTTATTAACACTCAGTTCAATGATTGCTAAATTATTTAGATGGTTAAACAAAAAAAAGTGTTCCCAGTCTGAGCTCTTACATGCCAGTTTTCAGCTTGGAATGAATTTTTACAAAAGAATGATGAACCTCAGAGCACACTGGAAATGCTGACAGACCTTTAACTGGTGTTCTATAGAACACAGACCACAGCAACACTGTAATCGTTTGGAAATGTCTTGTTTAAAATACATTTAGGCCATGCAAAACAGATATTGATATTCACTTGTAGTATCTGAGAGCCAACAGTGCCTGGAAGGTATTTCATTGAGAGAATCTTTTTCAGCAGCAGCAGCACCAGCAGGTGGGATGAAACAGTGACAAATGGGAAGAAGGCAGCATATACGAATAAGCTTTTTAATATCCTATTTGTTTGCTCATCTTGGCTGCTTGCTTTGTTATTTCACATCACCTGGCAGCATGAAAGCAGCTAAAGTGCAATCCATTCCCACAGCATGGTCCTGGGGAGGGCTAGAGAGGATTTCTGTTCAGTATCCTATTACTAGCATCATGCAAAATGTCCGTGAGGAAACTGCAGGTGGTGCTGCTAGGAGTGCTCAGTAATGATGTGCCACGTGTGTTTCATATTAGAGATTTACCACTTGTGCACTGTGCTGGGGGCTTTATTGGTGCGGATACAATTGTGGGGTCTCCTGAATCTGGAGTCTGAGTGCAATGTCTCTGCTTCACCGCCCTTCTGCATTTAGCAAAGTATTTTGAGGGTTTGCTGTATTTAGTTGTATACATTGTTGGGGGGGGGAGGTCTTTACTTACTTGTACTCACAAGAAGCTTGATCCTTCTTGCCATGAATGAAAAGGGAGCTTGAATTACATGAATTGCTTTATGAATGGTGTAAAATTTATTCTTGCTAGAGGTCTGTGATCAGTACTGTGGTTCCCATTAATAAAAGCAGCATATAGCCTCAGTTTCCACCCCGTAGCCATTGACATACCAGAGACTTTCAATATTAGAATATAATAGCCAAATATGTCAGTTCCCTGTAAGTGAAGATGAATGCTAACTTTTTAACGGGGATCTTTTTGCTTATGTCACCTAGGGTAATGATGTCTACTTGCTTTTTAAAGCGCTTTGAGATCAACAGTGATACATGTGTGCTAAGTAGGAGCAATGTTATTTTCTACACAACCACCTTCTTTTAGTCAAAAATATCTGGAATAGATATTATCCTAAACTCTGCTTAATGCATGCAGCGAGGAACAAAAGAGAGAGAAAACTGGAAAAAGCAAAGGAGAACACAAGGCAGGCCCATAACGTGCACGCTGCTGTACAAATTCTGCCAGTGGACAAGAGAACTTTAAAACATCTGACATACAGTCTAAACTCATCTGTTTAATCAGTACTTTAGAGGGGCCTGATCCTGCTACCTTTGAATTCCATGGGAGTTCTGGCATTGACTTCACTGTGACCCATATTGGGACCCATAAGGTTCTTTGTGCATTAGCTTTTATCAAGTTACTTTTCCCAATATTTCCTTCTCTGTGAAATGGGGTCAATAAATATTCACTTCCCTCACTGAGGTGATGTGAGGATTAATAAATTACTGTGTGTGCACTGTTTGAAATGAGTGCTAAACATTGTTACTACCGTAGGCTGCTCACATAGGGTTTGATTAGAGATACACCATGATTACAGGCTCTCAGCCCAATCTAACACTCAAATAAGTTGAGAATTAGCTCTCATAAGTTCAAAGTGACCCTGCTTGCTTGCCTGTAGATATACAGATTTATTATTTCCTTATGGTTTTGTTTATATGTTTATTATACTAAATTACAGTAGGTTTATAGTGACAATTTGGCATAACACAAGGGACCTACAGGCCACACCCTATATGTTCAGTTAAGGCAAAGTCAGTACTTTGTCTGGGACCATTCACCCAGATAGCAAAGATGACTTGCTTATGTTTGGGACCTTTCACCTGGATAGATGGTAAGATAAAGGGACTTTTCATGGGGATTGCCAAGAATACCCCTAAACTTAGCAGGTACATCATTACTTAGAAAAACCCAAAATAACCAGTTAAGAGTAGGTTGAGTAATGGGGTAGGACAGAAATAACAAATGTGATAGACAACCACAAAAGTCCTATGGTAACAAATTGATGTATGTGATAAGTTGAGATCAGTGATCTACTGATCAATGGGGAAAAGATTCTTCACCATCAGTAAGGTGAGGAAATACAAATAAGGAGAAAAGGAAACATCCCCTACTGAATATGTATCAAACATAACCATATCATCGGAGCATATTATAAAAGTAGCATCCCAGCCTAGGGGCAGTAGGAGAAGGAGATGTAACCCTTGGGAGGTGCCAGAATGATGGCCTCTGGGGTATGTCTAGACTACATGGCTCCGTCGACGGAGCCATGTAAAGTAGTTAACTCGGCATAGTCAAAGAAACGGGCATTTAAATAATCCCCGCTTCATTAAAATAAAAATGGCCACCGCACTGTGCCGACGATCAGCTGATCCAGCACAGCGCAGCAGTCTAGACACGGCTCGGTCGACAAGGGAAGCCTTTGTCGACCGCTCCAGTTAACCTCGTTTCAGGAGGCATACCGGAGCGGTCGACAAAGGCTTCCTTGTTGACCACACCGCGTCTAGACTGCCGCGCTGTGCCAAATCAGCTGATTGACGGCACAGCGCGGTAGCCATTTTTATTTTAATGAATGATTATTTAAATCCCTGCTTCTTTGACTATGCCGAGTAAACTACTTTACATGGCTCCGTCGATGGAGCCATGTAGTCTAGACGTACCCCTGGTGATGATGGGGAAGGTGCAGGTAATGAGGAAGATGATGGCTAACACCTCAGGTTGTTCTAGAAGGAATGGTGTGAGCATATGGTATGGAACTATAGATGTACATTCTCTATCAATCTTATGAAACTGGGGTGTTTGTGACTGTGCTAAATGTATTAATTTACTAAATATACAAGAGTTCCTACAGAGTGACTATACACCTCAGGGTTCCCAACCATAGAATAATTGAATACTGGGCTTGACCCTGGGACATAGAACCTGTCAACCCTAAAAGGGGTAACTGGAGATTTATTAGCAATCTTAGATCAGGCTACGCCTTTGATGGGTGGTAGAGTGGGCATTATAATCATATAAAAGGTGGTACCCAGTGTTGAAAAGAAAACACGAGACTACCAAGTAAGTCAATGGCTAGATGATCCTAATAAGCTCAGCTCTAATTAGCAGATGCAGTGGATCACACAGTCATACAGTGCAAGTAACTAAACAGCTTCAGCCTAGAGCATTAGATGATTACCTGGCATATTGTGTCTCAGGACTCAGGGCAGTACTTAAATATCTTGATGTCATCTATTTTATTGGTGTCTTGGGGCTTCTTAACGGGAGTATTGAGGGGAATGAATTAAAGGGACTGTCTAATATCTAAGATGTAAATTAGAATGGATTGTAGGACACTTGCATTTTAGGGAGATTGATGATGTTGGGAGAGGCAGACTGGTGGATCCATACACAATTTGTATAATTAAACATAAAATCTGACAAAAATGCACCTGGCTTCAAGTTTTTGCTGCCATTAAGCAGCCAGAAATGAACTAATCTTTCTTGGCAGAAGGAGCAGAACCCACATTCTCTGGCTGGAGCTGGGAGAGGAGAAAATGTCTTATTAGAAGGTTGTGGCATATGCTACCACATACTGCTTTCAGTGACTAAAGATAGGACGTGAGTCTTATTTTAGTTTCCTCCTTCAGGAAACGTAAGCCAATGTTCTAAGGAAAAAAGCTACTTTTTGATCTCTAGGACAGCTCTCTCTCAACTACCTGTACTGGAATGGTCTGTCCAGAGGACCCTGGCATCTAGGACCTCTAATATAACTTTTCTTCCTTTCCTCATGAGCTTCTGCTTGACTTAATCTTTATGGGGCAAGGTTTTTCCTGAGCAGGCAGGTTTGGACACAGAAGGAGTACATGTGAGTTGGTGACCGGAATTCTTCCCCCATCAGCAGTATAACCCATCACTGCTTCCTGGATATTCTACAAGGGAACATCCTTACCACAATGTGTTCATGAGGACAACAGGCAGAACCTTGTGTGGATAAATTCAAAGCTGCTGAATAGGCAATCAGACTGCTTCATCTTCATACTAAATATTTTCAAATTATATATCTGTCTGTCTGTCCATCCATCGGTGAGTCCATTTGTTCAAGAACTACTCCTAAATGGTAAGAGCTGGAACCACCAAATCTGATATGCAGCTTCCTCTTATCATAACTTAAAGCAAGGTCAGGGTTTGGTTGTGCCAGGACAATGGGATGTGCCAGAAATTCAACTGTTTTGCATTTAATGGAAAGAGAGGGTGTGATAGCAGGGATAGTTATATGTGAGAATGACCACAGGGGGGCAGCAGGCATGGGATACAGTTATGCTGATGAATTACCATAGGGGGCAGCAAGCACCCAGGCTCCATAGAGCAGTCACTGGCTGGCAGTACAGTCCCCATTATCCTGGCCTGCCCCAAGGAGCAGCTGCTGGCCACCACATGGTCCCATTGCCCCATGGTTGCCCCCAGTTGACCATATCACATGGCCCTCCACACCTCTGGGCCAGCCCTGAGGAGAAGCCATCAGGCAGCTGATACACTCCTCCCCCCATCCTGGGCTGGCCCTGGCCCCAGGCAACACCTAGTAGTCCTCTAGTAACTGATAATGCAGGCTCAAGGATCCATTGTATGTGGAAGCAAAGTCTAGTAGAAACCTCAACCTAAGGCCAGGCTTTATCCTACTATGCAGGTTGCTATGATGGAGCTGAACACCATAGTATATTGCAGCCCTTACATGCCTCCAATTCTGTGCATGCACGAGAGTTGAATCAATGTGGTTCCATGTGGTTCCCTATGCAAACAATGGGGATGGGGCAATATTCTCAGAGTATGTCGACACACTTTCTAGCCTGGGGAGACAGACATGGGAAGCCTTGAGCAGATCTAGTGTGCGATCACTAGCACTGTGGTGGCTCAGGGGTCTTAAGGCTGCTAGCTCAAGTTGCCTCCCTGGTAAACTGCTAGTTTTTAGCAAGCTCACTTAAGAAGAAAAACAATAGCAAGCAAATGGTCTGGTAGCACTTGCTTGCTGTTTTTTTTCTGTAACAGACTAACTCAGCTATCCCCTGAAGTCACTTAAGAAGAGCTGGCATTTATCTGTGTGGGAAGCCTGCTCCCAGCTGCAGTGTAGATGTAGCGGTATTAAAGGAGGTGATAAAGCCCCTTGTTTCTATATCTATCAGGATTATTATAAATAAAATTCTACCCTTTGTTACCATTTTTCTCTTTCACTCCTCAGCCCTATCCTCCCATTATCATCTTTTGAGCTGTGCCCACATCTCTGCTATGAGAAGGAAGGAGACCAGAGAGAGTGTGGGTAGCTCCCGTGAAAGAAGGGCTCTGGTGGCTTTGCTCAGTGTGAGTTAATGAGCAAGGTTGGGTTGTCAGCTCCTGCAGGAAATGCTCCCCTTCCACCCCCACATAATTTGAGAAAGTGCATTGTAGAGCAGCTATTTCTGGAAGTTAAATGGGATAAAATTGAACACTTTTTTATGAATTTCCAAAAAGATTATAAATAATGCTCTTTGAATTGGAAGATGATAAATGATTGAACCCCAGAAAGCAGACGCTCAGATCAAGTTGATTCTTTCATAAATGGGAAACAGGGAGTATTACTCTGAGCCTTCTGTGCATTGGAAGCGCTGGAGTCTTGGTCTTTTGGGAAAACAGGGATGTATTTGCGTGTTGATTGAAAAGTACTGCAGTGAAGGAGTGCCTAGATAACTCTACAGCCCTCACAGAAAACTAGGCTTCTAACATGAAAAAGCAGTTCCTAATAGGTCCTGCATCATACTTACAGAATGCCTCTTGACTTTTAACCAATTAACATCAAACTGTGTCAATAGTAGTCACATCGTGAGATTGCATTTAGAGCTAAATTTATGACCCCCTTTCTCAGGAAAGCTATTCCCCAGGAAAAACAACAATAAAACTGCATCTATATATATCTATATCTAATCTATATATTATATATATATATATATATATATATATATATTTCACAATAGGTATAAAATAAAAACAAATATCCACTATAATACTCATTCCCTTGTCCTCAGTGGGAACTGTTGTAATAACACTTTGTTGTGTATCTAATTTGTTTATTGCATATTTAATATGTTCATTGCTGAGATTCCCATATGAGAAGTGCTAGAGAAATATTAATCTTACAACACACAATGATGTGAAGGACTTATCCTTGGTACACAGAGTTTTAATTCTACATGAGAGCAAAGGTGACAATGTATGCTGTCTTTTGCCATTGAATAGCTTTTAATTTAATTTATAACTAAAAGATTTAGCCGGCATCACTCAAGTTATTAAGGAGAGGAGGCTGGGTGTGGGGGGGGGGGAGTGAAGAAGTCAGGACAGGGGCTTGTGGATGTAGGGGCTCAAGGCAGGGGCTGGAGGTGGGGGGAGTACAGGAGTCAGAGTTTGTGGCTGAGGAGGGGCTCAGGGCAGGGGCCTGGAGGTGGGAGGAGGGGTGCTGGAGTCAGGGTTTGGGGGCGAGGAGAGGATCAGGGCAGGGGATGTTGTGGGGAGTGTGTTGGAACTAGGGTTGGGGGGGTTGAGGAGGGGCTCAGGGAACAGAGCTGGGTGTGTGGAGGCTGCAGAAACCAGTGAGGGTCGTGCTGCCAGGACAGCAACTCCCTGGAGCTGGACACAGTGGAGGCCACATTGCCAGGGTAGCAGCTCCCTGGGGCTGAGGTTGCATTGCCAGGATGGCAGATCCCATGGGCTGGCTGTATTGAGGGCCATGTTGCCCAGCTGGGGGCTCCCTAAACCTGGCCACAGTAGGGGCTGCGCTGTGGGAGCAGTGTTGGTGTTGTTGGTTGTCTCTCGGGAGCTGAGGAAGACATGTTGTGCATTTCATTTGTGGAAACGCATGTGGCTCCGGAGACCAAAGGTCGAAGCACACATGCGGTTACAGATAGGGCATGGGACTCCAGTTGTCAGGACAGGAGAGAACACAGCTCTATGTCGTCTTTCACATGCAGCTGCGAGGCATTGGCAGCCGTCGTCCTCAAACTTTGTCACTGCTTTCCTCGTAAGAGAATGCCAATTAGTCCTGTCTCCAGCAGCTAGTTCAAATTGTCGAGGTTGAAGGCTTGTCCACTGCAAGTTGGTCTTCAGGTTGTCCTTATACCTCTTCCTCAGGCTTCCTTGTTTGTGACTACCACATACCAGCTCCCCATAGAACAGCTGCCTTGGGATCCATGCGGAGAACGTGGCCAGACCATCAAAGCTGGGTCTGGAGGATCTTGGCTTCAATGCTTGTGGAACTAGCTCTATCAAGCACTTCTTGGTTAGTAATTTGGTCCTGCCAGCGTACTTGCATGATTGATCGTAAGGAGCGCATGTGAAACTGCTCCATCCGCTTGCTGTGCCTACGGTACAGGGTCCATGTTTAACAGCCATACAGGAGAGAGGTGAGGACCACGGCATTATATACCTTGAGTTTAGTTGAAAGGCAAATATCTTTGTGCTGGAGAACTTTAATACGTAATCTCCCAAGTGCCTGACTGGCTTTCTGGATCCTCACTGTAATCTCTTTGTCAAGGGATCCATCACTTGATATTGTGCTGCCCAAGTACTTAAAGCTGTCCACTACCTTCAGTTGTACCATCGATACCGATGCATAGCTGTGGAGGAGCACTGGTTGGTGCAGGCTGGAAGAGGACTTCTGTCTTTCCAAGGCTAATTGTGAGACTGAACAGTTTGGATGCTTCAGAGAATCTGTCAGTGATGGTCTGCAGGTGGTTCTCTTGGTGTGCCATAAAGGCGCAGTCATCAGCAAACAGCGCTTCAGTGATAAGCCTCTCCAGTGTCTTGGTCTTTGCAGTAAGGCGTCTCAAATCAAACAGTGAACCATCCAAACCGTATCTGATGTAAATACCAAGATCTAGGTCTCTGACAGCATGCATGAGGACTTGAGTGAGGAACAGGTTAAAAAGCACTGGGGCGAGTACACAGCCCTGCTTCATGCCATTGAAGATGTTAAATTTCTCAGATGGCACACCATCCAAGAGTACCTCTCCTGTCATGTCGTCGTGAAACAGCTTGACGAGTGAGATGAACTTTGGTGGGCAACCCAGCTTCCTGAGGATGATCCACAATGCATCTCTGTTAACCATGTCGAATGCCTTCATCAGATCAATATTCTGCTAAAGGCACTTCTCTTGCACCTGTCTCATTACGAAGATCATATCGACAGTACTGCGATTAGGGCAGAAGCCACATTGTGACTCGGGGAGACTCATTTCTGAAACTTGAAATCAGCCTATTCAGGATGATGCGGGCAAAGATTTTCCCAGCAACGGAAAGCAGCAAGATACCTCTGTAGTTCCTGCAGTTGGCTCTTGCACCCTTATTCTTGTACAGAGCAACTATCACGGCATCACAGAGGTCAGATGACATTTCTTCCTCTTCCCAAATACTGGTCAAGACGTTATGAAAAACTTTAAATGACTCCTCATTAAATGCCTTGTACAGTTCTGAGGGAATTCCATCCTTGCCAGATGCCTTGCCGCAACTCATCTGCCTGATGGCCTTTCTAACTTCGTCAATAAATGGAGGATCTCCCAGGTCTTCAAGGGTTGGTTTCTGAGGGATCTGTTCCAGTGCTGACTGATAGACTGATGATGGACAATTCAGGAGCTGACTGAAATATTCTTTTCATCGGTTATTAATGCCAGCCTTATCCCTGATCAACGTGGCTCCATCTGCAGACAACAAGGGGGCAGAGCCAGACTTGGGAGGACCAAAGACTGAATTGATGGAGCTGAAGAACTCCTTTGGGTTGTTTAAGTCAGCATAGTGTTGCACATCTTCAGCTTTCTTCTCCCACCACTGATCGTGCATTTTGCAGATTTCTCGCTGAGCCTGGGCCTGGAGGAACTTAAACCTGTCTTTCTTAGAGATGGAGTCTGGGTCATTCTGCCACTCCATAAATGCCTTGTTCTTCTTGGCAAGCAGATCCTCAATAGCACTGTTGTTCTCATCAAACCAGTCTAGATGATTGCGTTTCTTGGGACCAAGCACTGACTTCGCTGTCTCCATCACCATTTCTCTAAACTGGCTCCACTTCTGAATTGGACCTCCAATCAATGGTCCATTGGCAGTCAACTTTTCATCAAGGCTTGACTAGAACTTGCGCAGATGAGAAGGCTGCTGGAGTCTGGCAATGTTAAAGGCTGTTCGAATGAGCTTTGGGCACTTTGGGTGATGCTGAGCTATGTATATTTTGAAAATGGTGCGGACAAGCCTATGGTCAGTCCAGCACTCTGCTCCTCGCATGGTTCTGGTGATAAAGACATCCCGAATATCACGCTGATGAACAATGACGTAATCTATCATGTGCCATTGTTTCGATCTAGGGTGCATCCAGGTAGTCTTGTATTTGTTTGCCATCCTGAACACTGTGTTCATGATGAGGAGGTCATGTTCTGCACATTTGCTCAGCAGCAATAAGCCGTTGATGTTCATCTTGCCAACGCCATGTTTGCCTGACACTCCCCTCCCATCGACAGTGGTCACAGCCAACTCGGACGTTGAAGTCTCCCAACAAGATCAACTTGTCGTTGGCCGGCACTGAGCACACAACAGAACTGAGGTCGATGTAAAACTGCTCAATTGTCTCCCCTATGCTGTTCATGGTGGGAGCATATGCACTGATGACTATTGCATACTGCTTATAACTAAGGGGGTAGGCGTAGCTTCATGATCCTCTCGTTAATACCAACAGGCAGGTCCGAAAGTTGTTTCATCAGACTAGTCTTAACGGTCAGGCCAACTCCATGGATCTTATCCTCATTCTGCACTTTCCCTTTCCAGAAGAAGGTATAACCACTAGCTAGTTCAGTGAGGAATCCTTCTTCAGCAAGCCTGGTTTCACTCAAGGCTGTGATATCAATACCATAGCGTGAAAGCTCTTTACCGAGTAGGGCTGTTCTCCAATGAGGTCTTACTGTAACCTCACTGTCCATGAGCATATGGACGTTCCATGCTCCCATTACCACCTTCTTTTTTTTTACACAACATAATCTGGGCGTGAAGAATATTATAGTGGGAAAGCCTTTGCACAGAGACGATCCCACTCTCTCGGCCTCAGAAGTCGGAATCCAGTGGCACAAAAAAATTGTTACTTCTGGAGACTACCTCGGCTGCATTGGATGGCCATGTCACCTTAAATGCTCTGACATGCCCCACGCACTCCACAGTGCGCGGCTGCAACACCTTCTCAGCCATTGAATCATAAAGATTTCCTCCACCTGATCCATCGAAGCAGTCTTCGCATGCCAGGATGAGCAAGTCCCTAACTCACCGAGGGTTTCAGACCCATCGGCTACCCTCACCTGGTTTAGCCGGCCTGTCAAAGCCATTGCCTGGGGTGTGGCCATTGCCACATGCAAAGCAACCACGTGGAGCCACAGGTGAGAGCTGGGTGCCGGTAAAAAATCAATAGGGAGCAGTGTGCAGGAAGCTTATCTCCACCCCTGCTTCCTGATGCCTCAATGGGATTATATCTGTACTGGTCCCCATCTCTGGCCCCTTGCTTCTCTCCCTGTGTCCTTACACAGTACAACTGTCCCTGTTAACAGTGCCCTCACTTTTTGTGTTATGGAAAACAATCACATTCCAGGCACATCCAAACCCTGACCTTGCTTTAAGTTATGATCAGAGGAAGCTGCATACCAAATTTGCTTGTCCTAGCTCTTAACATGTAGGAGGAGTCCTTGAACAGACAGACAGATTCACACACCAAAAAAACCCCTCTCTGAACTATATACTTGAAAAAGGAACAACTGTTAAGTTTTATGTGTACATGATGTTCAATATAGTCTAGTTTTTTGGGTTAAAAACAATTTAATTTTAAATTCACATTTCTAAAATGCTATTTATTGCTGATATGGTTGAACTACTAGTGGTTTGAAGGGAACTTTCCTATTGACATGCATGGGAGCTGTATCAAATTCTTCTAAGAAAGCTGACAGACACACACATACATCTGCCATGCAGAATTCCACTAATCTGTTTCTTGTGCGTTTATGGTCAACATCAGTGTGAAGTATTGAAAATCTTTTAAAGTGACAACTGTTAAAAGACACTTCAACCAAGTGCAAAACTATTTTAACTAGAAGCTAAATGTATTTTTTTCGAACCTTTGTAATAATTGTTTGTGCAGCAAACAAACAAATGTTAATTGGTTTAATATTGAAATAGTAAATAATTAAATGTTGTGTCTATTTCTATTAAAAGTACTATTCCTGTGCATTTTACATCTGCATTTTATTCAAAGTCAGTGCAGCTATCAATGGAAAGATCAAAGTGCTCCCTTTAGATAGATAGATATAAAAATGCAGGCTGTGAATCTGTTACAGGGAGATTTTATATATATATATATATATATATATATATATATATATATATATATATTTATCCCTGTAATAGATTCATAGCCTTAATAAGTTTTGACAAGCCAGATATCTAGAGTCTTGTCATAAATAGCCATTTAATATGTGTAATACGTCTGGGAAAAAAGACTTCTGAAAGCATATACTCTGTCAGTTAGTCAAGCTGTATCTATGGGATCATAGAATAAGTCAAACAAATAGATGTGCAAGTTAAAACATTGAAGATTAGACTTAAAACTGTGCCAGGCAGGCAAATTCAGAAAGGAGAGCTTCTAATCTTGCCACAATTCACTCCTTTATTTCAAAGATGTTAAAGATTCCAGATGAGCATAGAAGGTGAACTGTTGTTGTACAGGCTGTCCCTAGATACACCTGTGCATTGCAGGACTCGAGAGGATCTGTGCACATGTACCTGATAGCAGAACTGAAGCCAAGGATCAAGGTTTCTAGAATTTGGGTGCCTAAGGTTAAGTTCTGAAACAGACTTAGCCTATAACCCGGAAGTGGTGAGAAACTCCAAATCCCACTGAAGTCAATGGGACAAGAGAGAATCAACACCTTTGAAAATCAGGCATTTTTATCCATGTGCTTAATATGATATTTAGGAGCTTAGATTCAGGCACCCAAGTGCAGTGCAGTGCTGTCCATGCCTTGTGAGTAACTTTCCCCATTACAGAACAGGAAATGGTAATGAGAAAATGTCAGGTATTAAAGGGCTATTTCATGTCCCCGAAAAAGGCAGAATAAGACCAGTGGCTGGAAGGTGAAAACAGATGAATTCATAGTAGAAATAAGGCACAAATATTTCACAGTGAGGATGATTCACCATTGAAACAAACTACCAAAGCAAGTGACGAATTCTCCATGTCTTATAATGAAGACTAGATGTCTATCTGGTGTGTGCTTGAACCAAGACTTAATTATTAAGATATACAAAAGGGCAGGGAGGTGCAGGGGTCAGATTTGATGGCCCTAATGCCCCTTATGGCCTTAAAGTCTATTAATTAATGAAAAACTGAAAGTGGCATATGGAGCAACCTCTGGGGCAGTGGTCAGGAACATTTTTGGGGGCAGGGGCTACTGACCTGCAGAAAAATCAGTTGGGGCTGTACACAAGTGAGAAGCAGGGGGACTGGAGCACCAGTGCAGGCTCCCCAATGCTGGAGGGGGGACCCTGAGCCTCAGGGGCCAGAATCAGGCAAGCCAGAGTCCGCATCCGGCCCCCAGGCCTTAGGTTCCCCACCCCTGATCTAGAGCTTTACTGTGTAGCTGGCTTGATCCCCAGGATCAATTGTCATTAAGTGGGATGATCCAGAAGAAGCCACTCAAACATCCAAAGAGGCTGGCCAGGGTCAGGACATCAGCTTTACAAGGGATGGAGTGGGTGTGGCAGTGGCATCACAAAGCCCTATTGTAGGATCTCAGCCTATTGGAGGATAGTGGTGGAGAGTTGGTGACCTCATAGAGATATCCTGACAACAGCCAGGCAGGACAGAACTCCATGATCAGTGAATCAGATATTATACCCTGAGCGCAAAGTCTCAGCCTGGGGATGGGGGTGGGCTTATTTGCATAGCACACACACCAGTGTATTGATCCTTACCTATATCCTTCCCCCACATTGAGTCAACTTCTGCATAAGGTCCGGAGTGTCCCAGGAGAGAGTTGAGGCTATAAGGAGCAGCAGAGCCCTGCTCTGATTCACCGTTCCCCTCCCTGAATTTGGGAGATGGTGACCCTAACTTCCTGGTGCTAGGTGTAAGCAGACTGGCTCCAATATGCTGTAGGACCTGCAACTGCAGGGGTTGTGAGTGGGGGGTGGGGTTCCCTTGGATAGGCAGAATTAGAGCAGGGAATGAGATAGACATGAGTCAAGTTCTTCTTCTCCTGGTTCAGTGAGATCCTGGGACTTTAAGGGGATCGTTACAACCCCTGTACCAGCCAGGTTCATGCCTGGCCTTGGGTCCTCCTGGAGCAGCTGGGGGTGCAAGCCCTCATGGAGGGCCCTGCCCACATCCTTTTGCTCCACTATCCCTTGGGGGCAGAAGGAGCTGAGGGTCTAGCTCTAGTTCATCTCCCCGCAGTGTTTCTAGCAGAGGGACTTGAGGGAGAAAGACTCCTGGCCCAGTGGAGATTGGGAGCTGACAGTAGAATGCTAATGGAACCCCCTCTCCTTCCCTTCCATTAGAACTCAGCACAGTTCCCCAAACTAGGGAACTTGGTGGTTTAGCTGTGACCATCCACCAGTGACCCAGACAAGGACATTGACCAGCTAGTCAGGGAGCTGATTTACTGGCTTTAAAAACTGCTGCTATGCCAGAGGTAAGGAAATCCATCTGGGAAATAGGGCCTAATGGAAAAGTGACACTGACAGAAGCCAGGCAATAGGACCCCTGAAGAAATGATCCACCTTCCATCTGAGACTGTCCCCCATTGGATACTGGCAGCCCTGTTGAAACTCGCCAAGTCTTCTGAGACTGGCCCCAGCTGGAAGATGAGTCTGTCTCTCTCCTTCTCCACCTACTCCATTTAGGATTAACCTCCTACCCAGGTACCAAGGATACTCCACTCACTGTAGGGAGCCCTGCTATTCTGTGGGGCCAGAAATGCAATGGGAATGGAAGAACACGGCCACCACAACCACACAGATCAATCTGATGAGACACTGTTAAGGAATGGCTGTCATAGGGAAGTAGAGGGAATGGAGGCAGGAGCTCCTCTACTATGGAGGGGTGTCAGGAAGTTGAGTCTATCTCAAGGTGCTAGTTGCCATTAATCCTCCCTGATTCCTGGGGGCTTCCAAATCTCTGACATGCCCTTGTTCTCTTGAGACAGGAGGACATCATAGCCATGGTGATGTGCCAGCTCCACTCCATCTGATCCTGTCAACAGGTGGCCAAGGCCCTGAAGGGGCTATGTCTTTCAGGGTTCCTTTGATGGGCTGTAGAACCCCACATTGAGCCAGGAGGGGATATAAAGTAGGCCTGGGTCACTGAGATCCCACCCTACCACCCCTGCAGAACCTGCTCCAGCTGGAGGAACTTTCAAAAGGAGCCTGTCACGGGATGTATGTTCCCACATGCTAGCTCAGAAACCAAAGGGTTAATCCAAGCACTGCCAGACACTGCTGATTGGCAGGCTAACAGCAGCTGGGAGGATCAAAGGGCTGGGAAGCAGGCAGATGAGGCTGCTAAGAAGGAGCTAGCAGGTAAGAGCAGGGAACAGAGAGCCATGTGGGGACAACATCCCAGAAATGGGAGAAGAGGCCAACCAATCAACCCCCCTGACAGACCTGAGAACAGAGTCAATTTCCTGATTATTGGATATGAGGAGTGGACTGACATCCCCACTGAGCTGAGAGCCAGACTCACATCCTCCCCAATTTGGCCAGGGGATGCACCTTTACACTGACGCACCACCTCTCTGAGCCAGACAGCTCCAAAAGGGAGAGACAATAGAGAATGAGAGACTCACCTGGGGAGATACTGAAGAAGGGTGCAGGAGGGATCCTGGCTGCAGCACAGATTCTGCTTGCAGCAGCTAGCTCGGACCAGACTTTGCTAAGACTGCAGACCCCTTTGCTCTAACATCTGGAACTCAGTTGGTGAACTGGCCAGAGGGCCAAGGCTTCAGATCCCCATCACTGAGCCTTGTTGATCCCACACCTCCTCTTATATCCATTGGAGCCTCTAAATGGGAGGCAGGGCCACGGGATACAAGATCTCCTCCACCAGGCAGGGGAGGACCCAGGCCTAGGAACAACCAGAACAATGTGGCACAATACATATTCTGTCTCAAATAGCCTCGCTGTTTAGACATAGCCTTATACTTATCTTGGGCAGACATGCCTAGCAGTCAGTGCAGTGGCAGTCAGAGATCAGGATTCAAAGATATGGGTGAGAACTGGGGTCAGGAGTCAAAGAGCAAGCCAAAAGGCAGGTCTCATTTACTTAGACTTCAAGGGCAGAAGGGACCATCATGCTCATCTGGTCTGACTTCCTGCATGATGCAGGCCACAAAACCTCATCCATCCACTCTTGTAATAGACCCACAGTCTCTGAGTTACTGAAATCCTCAGATCATGATTTAAAGTGCCAAGTTATAGAGAATCCACTATTTGCACTTATTGAAACCAGCAAATGATCTATGTCCCATGCTGTAGAGGAAGGCAACCTTGCCCACCCAACCCCTGAGGTCTCTGCAAATCTGACCCTTTGAACATTCTTTCCCAGCCTCAAACATGGGGTCAGTCAGACCATGAATATATTGGCAAAACCCACCACTTAGACAGCTGGTAAAGAATTCTCTGAAGCAACTCAGACCTAAGGTGACCATATTTCCCTATATTGAATGTGGGACTGTCATGATCATGATGGTTAGCCAGCAGCCTGGGGACTAAGGAGTTAACTATGTCCCTTACCTAAGCCAGATAGAGTCGGTCAATAGGAATGTAGGTAGGAATTTCAAACTGGGACAAAGGAATTTTGGGGTTCCTCCTTTGTCCCTAAGCAGTTTCTCTCCAGCTACTGAGGGAGACAGACATCATGTCTGTCTCCAAAAAAAGACTCTTCACTATCTGTAAGTAGGGTAAAGTTTAGATAAATTTGTTAGGTTTTATTGTTTTATGGTTTGGGAATGGGAATCTGATGTCTGTGCATTTAAAAATGGGGTTTTCTCTTTTTTTTAACTAAGTTTTGGCCCATAGCTGTATTCCCCCATGAGTTTATTAATTGGTGACTTTTCCATCTAGTCATTATGCTTGTAACAGGAATATTGTGGTGCTAATAAAAGTTCTTTCTCTTTTCTCTTTTATTAACCTGGTATTGGTTAATTTTTGTGTCCTGGTTTTACTTTAGGGGCTGAGATTTCCCAAGTGGTCTCTCCCTGGTTTCCTTATCATTACTTGGTTGGTGGCAGTGGATTTTTATCCCCAAAATCTGGTTTTTAAGATTTTGGGGGGAAGTTTTATACCAAAGCCTGGAAAGATAAGGTTTTGAGGTACTTTTGCAGACCCCCACTTCTGCATTTATCATGCCAGAGTGGGGAAAAAGCCTTGACAAGGACACCTGGTAAAATTACTCATACTCAATTGAGTTCAAAGATAGTCAATCAGATCTATGCAGTACAAACATTCAAATTAACATCAAGTTGACTGAGCACCTGTTAAAAAATGCTGCATAGCTGGAGTCCTTTTATTTACCTTCTTATCTTTAAGGTTTGCCAGGGGAGAAGTGACAAACACACACTCCCATACATGTCTGTTACACAGGGAGAAGGGTGACTGACTGGCCTGCCTGAACCTTCCCTGCCCAGTACTCTCCACTCTCCATGTCTGGCTGGGCCCCCAGAATGGACCCACCTCTCCTGGTTCCTGGTGCTACATCTTCTCGAGGCAACCTATGGAAGGGTAGCACGCAAGGTCATAGCCCCCCATAGATTTTTGTCAGGGTTCACAGAAGAGGTGGCCAGCAGCAGCCTTTCAGCACTGTGCAGGAGGGAAGGAATGGGAGCTGCTTCCAGCCTCAGGGAGGTGAGGGTGGGAGGTAGGGATGACCTGGCCTGTGTATTGGAGAGGTCATTTTCTTCCCTTCCCTCAACCCCACCCTGTTCTCCTGTAGCTGGAAGCAGCTTGTCCCTTCTTGCTTGTATAGTGTAGAAAGGCAGCTAACATCTCTAAGCTGCTGTTGGCCACCGACATAACCCAGCTGCCTCCTGTTCCCTGGCTACAGCACAGGCAGGAAGGGGTTAAGCCAGGAACAGGCAATAAAATGGCGGTGGTTTTCCAGGGTTAGAGGAAAAGGACACCGCTTCCCACAGCTCCCATTGTCTGGGAACAGAGATCCATGGCCAACGGGAGCTTCAATTTCCTGCACCTTCAGAGGCGCAGGCAAATATAGAAGCCCACCCCTGGGTTAAGCCTGAAGGATGCACAGTGCACCGGGGCTCAGAGAATCTGTCTGAGGGAGCTTCTGTGAACCTGCCCAGAGAGGTGGCTCAGTGGGGGATGGTGCCTTGGGGACAGAGCAGCCCCACACGCTCTGGGGACAGGACCTACGGCAGGGGCAGTGTGTGAAGAGGATGCTATGCCCTTGCCTGGGGAGTCTGCTGTGGATGGACACAGTAGTTTCCTCATGGCAGCTCTGTGCAGGGCTTTGGCACATGCAGGGCTTGGCTCCTCCTGGCCAGTGCCCTGGGCCCTAAGATCTTGAGCTTTCTCTGAGTGCTATCCCAGCCAGAGGCAGTGGGGGAAGGAAGGAGCCTGCCAGCCAGGCTGTTGGTGAGTTGAATGATCCAACCAGGGTCTGTTCTCCGCACAGCACGTGGAGCGGAACACATCCTGCCTGGGGGAGAAGGGATATGGAGAAGCAGCAGGACTGGGGATGAATGGGCACAGCAGGGAGAGGACAGTGAGAGGGCAAGCATGTAAAGGGCTGATGACTGGGCAGCAACACACAACCAGCCACCACCAGCACCCATTCACCAGCAGCAGGCACTGCACTGATGGAACAACAGGGGGAGGGGCCAGCCTCCCCAATGCTGCCGCTGTGCCCAACTACCAGCCTTGTGCTCCCAGCCCCATCATCAGCTACTAGATACCCCCACATACACTAACCACTGGTGGGTGGGAGGCTGGTAAGCAAGGCTCTGGCCAACAGCAGAACCCACCAGTACTGATGAGCGTACTGGTGGGTTCAGACCAAACATGCAGAAGAATTGGCCCATTTTTTTTCTCAAAAGTAGAGACACCTGCAGGCAAAAGTAGGGACATGTGTGTCAACAGTGTGCCCTTGTAGCCAAGAAGGTGAATAGAATATTAGGTTGCATTAGGAGGAGCATTGCCAGCAGCTCGAGAGGTGTGATTATTCTCCTTTATTCAGCTCTGGTGAGGCCACATATGGAGTACTGTGTCCAGTTCTGGGACCCCCACTATAGATAGAATGTGGACGCATTGGAGAGGGTCCAGCAGAGGGCAACCAAAATGTTTAGGGGGCTGGAGCACATGACCTATGAGGAGAGGCTGAGGGATTTGGCCTTATTTAATTTGCGGAAGAGAAGAACAAGGGGGGATTTGATAGCAGTCTTCAACTTCCGGAAGGGAGGTTCCAAAGAGGATGGAGAAAGGCTGTTCGCAGTAGTGACGGATGGCAGAACAAGGAACAACGGTCTCAAGTTACAGTGGGGGAGATCTAGGTTGGATATTAGGAAAAACTATTTCACTAGGAGGGTGGTGAAGCACTGGAATGGGTTACTAGGGAGGTAGTGGAATCTCCATCCCTAGAGGTTTAGTTGGGATTGGTCCTGCTTTGGGCTGGGGGTTGGACTTGATGACCTCCTGAGGTGTCTTCCAGCCCTAGGATTCTATGATTCTAAGGCTCAAATATAGGACTATCCCTCTTAAAATGGGATATCTGGTCACCTTAGGCATGTATAGTTGTCCATGAGTGTGCCACTGTTTTCGTGCTTTAGTGTAGTCAATGAAAATACAAGCTCTAATGCCTTATATACAGTAAATTACAGTATAGACCATAAAGGGCCTGATCCTTGGGTCCCACCAATCACACGACTCAGGCGGATAGACAATGGAGTGAGGGGGAAAGGAAGGTGGTTGTACAGTATTTTTGGGTTCCCCTACTGAAAAGATTCAATCTTCATGCATATTGTTATGATTTTGATTCTGACATCTACAGTGGGTCTCACTGAAGGAATTTCAAAGCAAACCCCCCAAACAAGCAGAAAAACAACAAAAGAAGACATAGAAAGAAATGGGTCATACAGAACTTTACCACGGCTTTAAATTTCTGGCATGAGAGATTTATTCTAATTCTGCAGAAGAAAGGTTTCATTCTGTATAGAAAGCATACAATTATTCCTGTGTAGTCAGATTTTCATAGATGGTGAAGTGTTCATCTTTTTTTAAAAAGCTTCATGTCAGCTTTAAAGTGAATTTTCATTGTTGCTATCTCATGAAAATCTTTTCATGCTGTTTTTCAGGTGTCTGCAAGTTCAGAAGTTCACTGCTACTTGTTGTGTCAAAATGTTCTAAAACGGTAATTTTCTGCTGATGCTGTCATAAACTTCTTTCTTGTGACATCAAAAACTAATGATTAAATCTCAAAAAGTATAGAGGTTTGACTTGAAAGGTAAGAAGCCCAACTGAAACTTATCTGAACCTCTTGGACCAAATTTGCCCTTGAATTCCTCCTCCTTAATCTGAAGAAACAATTGTGAGGAAATAGCATCTCCAGTAAGATTCTTATACCCCCACCTTTCCAACAGATAACAACATAAAAGACCAAGAAATGTATTTATGTCAAGACCTATGTTTCCAGAGGCACTGTAACAGGGTCTGTGTGGGCTCAATGGCCTAGTGGTTAGCACCCACCCAGACATTGACGCAATGACAGAGGCGCTCAGGCCCACCTACCCCTGGAGGATCAGTAGGGTCTGGCCCTACTGGGGTTTCCCTTCCTCCCAGGGTCTGGGAGGACCTCTGGGTTTCCCTTCCTGAATCACTTCCTATCACTGCTTTCCTTCCTTATCTTCTAGCCCCAGAGAAGCGGGGGGCGGAAACAGCAACAAAAAAAGAAAACATATTGTCAGCCCCAGATAGGTTCAGCCTACCGGCTTGTACCCTAAGGGAGGCTTCTCCATCCCCTTGGTCAGAAGTCTTCAGGGAAAGGTCTGTTCTCCTCCCCAGCCTTTTCCTGCTGAGCTGGGTCATGCCCCTTTCAACTCTGTCTTGAGTTGGAGCATGCTCAACAGAGCTACCTGAACTAGGGATGTAATAGTATAGTCGATTAACAGATTAACTGATAAGCAAAAGCCTTTAGGTTAATGCTATAGACTACATGCATTTCCCTCTCCCCCTCTCCCGGCCAGTAATTTTTTTAGCAGAAGCCTGGTTCAGTTCTGGCTTGCAATGGGTCTGGGACCTACTCCTGCTGTGGCTCTGCATTCAAGGTGTATGAGAAGCTGAGCGGGCAGGCAGCCCAGCTCAGTCCTGGCTCATGCTGGGTCTGGGACTTACCCCCTGCATTGACAGAATGGCTACCAGGGCAACAATGTGATTTCCTGGAGGCTACTTACACTCCATCTGCTCCATCTACATGCACCATATTCTGAAATAGTTATTTCAGAATAGGCATTATTCCTCATAAAATGAGGGTTACAGAATCCAGAATAAGATGCCCATTATTTTGATATTATTTGGAAATAACAGGCTCGCTGTGTAGATGCTCACTTTGTTATTTCAGAGTAACATCGATTATTCTGAAATAATGCTACTGTGTAAATATGCCCTAGGAGAGTAAGCATAAAACTGAGCATGGAAGATGGCAAAAAGGAGAGTAAGGAGGGCAAGAGGTGATGGAAGAGTGGTGGGATGGAATGGGAAGGATGAAAGAATAGAGAGGGACATATGAAACATGGAGAAGCTATGAATATGGTTCCTTATATCTTTCTCCTGTCAATGTTATGAATGTTTTGTTTTTACGATTTGTGCACAAAATCTCAGCCTTGTCCACCAGGATTTGATCCATGAAGTGGAATTTACATTTTCCATGCCAGTTAGCACTATTACCTTTCTATTTTTTCTGGAAATATTTGTGACTCATTTCTCTTTCCCAATTTAGCTGCATTTTTCTTGTTTTCTTTAAGAGGCAGACTGCTAGTGCTAGTGCTAACTCCATCCATTAATGAGGGGTGTGGGAGTTAAGAGTCTAGCACTGTTGGGTTCTATTTTTAACTAGGCCTCCGACTTGTGCAATCAAGGTCTGATTGTGTGTCATTCACTGACATTTTCCAACTTGCCTTTAATTTGACCTTCTCACTTTTTTATATCTATCTTGAAATATGCTGGGCTTGATTTTCAGAGGTGCTGAACAACTGCGATTCCCATTGACTTCAGTTAAAGTGATGCTAAACTCCTGAAGATGTGGTCCACTGGCCTAGATTCTAAAATGGTATTTAGGCTCCCAATTTCCACTAACATCAATGGGAAATAGGTATCTAGAGACCTGTGAAGATCTGGGCAATTGTGTCTCTAGTCAGGCTTCAAGAAACTACTACTCATGCACAAGGACGGCTTTTGGAAAACTTGGCCTTAATTCTCTATTCTTCAGTTTGTAGAAGTTTTCTACAGGGTGGTGAGAAGTTTAATTAATTATCGTCAAGGCTGAAAAACTATAAATACATTCCACAAAAAATAATTTTTAAAAATTCATTTTCTCAATCATTTTCATGGAAAAAAATCAGTTTTTCCAATTTTTTGATAAAAAACTAAATACTTTGTGTTATTTTTAGTTTCTCCCACCCCAATATTTTTACCATGTTTCTATTGTGTGGTTGAGAAAAGAGTGGACAAGGAAAATAGGATGAGAAAATAGGGAAAAAAAGAATAGGGGAAAATATTAATTTCAAAAATTTTAAAATGCTTAAATTTTCAGAATTTTCATCACCAAATCAGAAATGTTAAAAAAAATTCTGCAAAACTTTTCATTTGTGAAAAAGGGCATTTTTCATCTAAGAAGCAAGTTTCTAATTAAAAATATCAAGCAGCTTTAGAAATAATGTATTTTGACATTCTCATGACAAAGCAAATGTTACAATCACCATTTTAAAGGATTAAACCCCAAGACCTCCAGATGTAACAGCATGTAGCATGCTAGCTTGAGCTCAATCTTTATAGCTTAGGACTCTAACACTTCATATCCTCTATGGATCAGTACAGAAGAGGCTGCTCTGTAACAGGATGTATACACAGTGTTACCAGGCTTTGTTTCTAATTGCTCCTCTGTATCAAGGACAGTGATCAAAACATCCTATTCTACTATTCCAAACAATTCACAAAATTTAATTTTTTTTTTGTTTGCTTTAGCTTTGCCATACCTGTGATATTTCTGTTCCCTTATTGAGTGATAATCTAAATGTCATTACTATCATCTTGGCTGTCTCTTGAGAATGACCCCAGAACTTCATGCTGCTCCTCAGGCTTGAGATTAGCCCTTGTAAACCTCTGCAATGGTACCTCATGACACTCTTTCAAAATGCTCCTTATAGCACTCCTTTGCTACTTCACCTACTAAAAATGTGACAATTGTTCGGCTGTTGGAGCGCTAATACCGTGGCCTGTCATTCTGACCAATAGCGTCCCATTGTTTTCTTGTACTTATTAGTCCAACTGCATCAATCTGTTGTCTCTTGTTCTGTATTTAAATTGTAAACCATTTGGGGGTAAGGACCATCTTTTTGTAGAGTGTTCATACAGCCTACAGCACAATAGGGTTCAGGTCCATGAAAAAAATGGTATTATGGGCATTATGGCAAATAACTTGTGGTAAATTAATTAAATAGTAATAATAATAATAAGTTGTTCAGTGTGAGTTAAAGGACTAATGCCCAAATCTGCATATATATGAGGTACAAGGATATGTTAACACATACCAAACAGGTGCTTACATAAGAACCCTGTGTGAAACAACTTGAAATTCACTATCACCAAATATTTGTGCCCCAAAATCAGCTGGGTTGAATATTGACAGGAAGTGGACACAGAAAGGGCTTAGACATGATGGAAGGGCAATTTATTTATATCTTCAAACAAACATTTGTGAGAAACCTACTATGTTATTGCTAAGCACCAGTTATGAAGTTCAGTGCATCATCTCATTATGTACATTTATCACCATAGACTCTGGGCACTCTGCAATCCATCGGAGTAGTGGAAGCACCGTAACTCCCTCTGTATTAGGAGTAGGCAGGAAACACACTGTGATTCTGAGCTTCTCTCTTGCTCCACTAAACAAAAAAGTCTGCATTAGCCCTGTTGTGGCATTGCTTATTTTCCCTTCTGAACTGGCTCAGCTCTGCTAGCAGGCAGAGCTGAAATTCAGGAAGAGCTGTCCTGAGCAGAGTTCTGGTAAATATTTTTAAACCTGCAGGGCAGAAGCCCCAAACCCCACAGAGCCATAAACCAGAGCCCATGCCCCATAAGGCAGAAGACCCAAGCCCCAGCGCTCCCTCTTGGGCCAGAGACCCAAGCCTTAGAGCTCTCATGGGACTAAAATCCCAAACCTCATCACACACACACACACAAACCATGGGGCTAAAGCCCCAAGACACACACCCCCATTCTCCACCTGAAGCCCAGAGCCCCAAATGGGAGGCATGGCAGACTCCAGGAATTATTGTATGATAATTAAAGCCCTGCTAGCAGGTGCACTGAGAAGATGGAGACAAAGCACCATCCCATTCTACTTTCCCACCCTCATTATTACATACAGTCACTGAGCCTTGAGTGTGGAAATACAGACTGACTTTCTAAAACTAATAGCTGGTGCCTTGCACCCAGACTTGTGAATAATGTTTTATTCTGCTGACTATTTTAGTGAAGTTAATTATATATCATTCTCAATTGTTTAAATTGCTTTGAAGGCTTCCTTCAACACAGATAAAACTGTGTCCTGAATTATTAAATGATTTGGTCTTTTGCATGCAGATTAGAAGAAATACAATGACTTGTTAGCAGTACTTTGAGAATTGCCCTCCTGTGGTCTGACCTGTATTATATAAAGAATAATCTAGGAGAAAATAGGGAGAAGAAAAAGGAAATGGAAATAAAAACCAGTGGAAATTGTCCATTTGAATTGCTTTTTAAGGGTTAGATTAAAATAAATTCCATGTTGTTCTTGTTTCATTCAGGCCTCCAAAATAATTATAAATATCCACAATACAACATTACTGAGCCCAGTGCAGGTGTAACCAGGTGAAATACTATGGCTGATGCTATATAGGTCAGAGCAGATGATGAAATGATCCCTTCCGGTCTTTATACATATAAATCACTTCAACGACCATGGATTATTTTTTACTGAGCTTGCCATTAAGGGTTGTCAGCAATGGGCCCTTCTCCAGCTCAGGCTCCTGGTTGATGTCTCAGTATGAAAAAAAAGGTGTGTTCCTAATTCATGTTAGCTAAAATTTGGTAAGAGAATGCAAATTAAGTTCACAGCTTTCACATATGATAGCAGATAGAGTTAAAGACCCCTGGTAGCCAAGGGTTTATTTAGCACAGCATATTTTATATTGTGCTTGACATTATTGAGACAAAACTTTTAGGTGTGTCCAAATCAAGATGTTCTGGGAATTTCCAATCTTTGTAAAATCTGATAATGTTAGCAGGGTCAAACTGAGCATTCACAATCTTTGTGGCTCTTTGTGGATTTGGATCTAAGCCACCTCTCTATCAAACTAGCTTCCTGCTCTAGAAGGGAGCCAAGTACACTTCCACACATAAACACCTTTAGGAAAGTCTGATCAAGATTCAGATATGAACTTTCTGGGTCATGTCCATCCCTACTTCAACTTTTTATTTAGAAGCTTCAGGGGGTAGCCGAGTTAGTCTGTGCCCAAGAAAGCTCACACCACCATCTACATGTTTTGTTAGTCTATAAAGTTCTACTAGACCATTTGTTGTTTTTTATTTAGAGTGGGTTTTATTTTGAGCTTGAATAGCACATTCTTCCATGAGTAATTGCATTGACTTCATTAGGACTACTTATGGTGTTAAGATACTATTTCAAGTGAGTAAGAGCGTTGTCGTGAACTGGTAGAAGAATAAAATATTCAGAGATGACTAAACATGAGAAGATAGAGATTTAGATGTTGCTACCTCTGTAAGTGATATTGTGAAATCTTACAGTTGAAAAAAGTGAGTTACACAGATTAGTTCATTTTTTTGCATGGCACTGAAGTTACATATTAATGTTCAATAAGTATTGAAGAGTATCTCCCCTCACCAGCTATTTTTCTTTTTTCTTTATTATAGTTTAATAATATACTTGCATACATTTCCATTTCATTTTTTCATGTCATCAATGTTGTCTTAATATTTGAGTGCTTGTCTTGATCTTAGTTGTACACGTGAAAATTAAAATTTATAACAAATAATAGGAGCTTCCCAAGCTACCCCACATGAATAAATTTGACTGATTGTGCCTGATGAAGACCCTACACACAAATGTGTTGTAGACATACAACCCAAGCTCACTCTGAAGCCTCCAGAGGACTGGGCATTATACTGTGAATCAGGAGACCTGAGTTTTATTCCTAGTTCTAACAGTGGTCTAATGTGTCACCTTAGGCAAGTCATTTCATCTCTCTCTGGGCCATGAAAAAAGCTAAGTATTATTATTGCACTTTGTCACAGCTAAATTCCCCAACCTGGCACTTCGAGTATAGATGATGGGGGCAGACAAGCAGAATAAACTCTGTAAGAACCTGTCTCTGTAACTCCCAGAGACAAACGTGTCCAGTCTGTTTCCCTGAGATTAAAAAAAAAAAAAAAAAAAAAAGGACTGATCACAGTCACCACCAAGTGTCTCTAAAAATATATTATAAGCCTTTTCCAGGGAAGAAACCACTTGGAATCTATTCCCTGAAACAATTTTCCCCCCTGCCCCAACGTCCATTTTGCTTGGAGTTGGGAAAACAAACAGATAATCCACAGAGGACAATGGGGCTCTGCTTCCCCCAGGTAACGTGATTTCACTTAGGTTTCCCTTAGGCACGTAGGTTTAAGGACACAAAAAACAACCAGTACTGGTTAACCAAGACAAAAAGAAAAACACTTTTATTATTAAAACAAAACCACTGTTGCAAGCATAGTAGATGACTGGGTGTTAAAAGCCATAAACTGAAATAGACTCAGGGACTCTCCATGGGCTGAAATTCTTAGTTACAAAAGAGAAGAGAGAAAAAATTAACCAGTTCAGACATGATTTCCAGATCCCCAAACAAGGAAAAAAATAAAACCTGATGGACTAGCTAAACTTTTCCTTACTTACACATTTTAATGAATTCAAGGAGTCTGTTCCTAGGAGAGTCCATCTCTTCTGCTCTGTACCTGGGGAAAACAGCTGCTTGCTCCAGAACAAAGAAAAAAAAACACCTCTCGTTTGAAATTCCTCATCTGCATTTTATTGGCTGAATGCCCAAAGCCACCTCCCTCAGGTACAGCTCCAAGTTAACTTAACCCTTTCCTCACTTTCCAGGTAAACCAGATTCTCCTTTGCAGCTCCTACTCATGACACACTTCATTTCAACCACCCAAGAAAAAGCCTGGGAGAACAGATGTGCCTCACTGCACATCCTGAGCTCTGCTTAACACCCCTATCAGAATATAACCAGTTATCCCTTTTGTCTTATGCCAAGCGAGTTCTGGTGTAAGTGCTTCCAAAGAATGCAATTGCTGAAGCATGATCCAGTGAGAAAAGCACAGTCCATTTAGTAGGTTGAAAAGCCAATTCCTTAAACTTTACCTGGAACTTATGTGCCAAATGTTATGTAACTCCTCTCTTCTTCATCAGTGTGATATGGCGGAGAGGCCCTCGTTGAACATTGTCAGGCAGGAATTTAACTCTGGCACTAGATGTGACAAGAATGGAGGCAAATCTATGGACATTCCATAGTTACATAAAATCCTTCTGTGCCCACTAAAGCTGCTGAATAAAGCCTGGGAGTAAACCTTCTTTTGGTGAGATAACAATTTTGTTGCTGGATGAGGTGGCTTCACTCCCCCATCTTAAAGTCATGTTCAGAAACCTGTATTGTATTCAGTTTTGATTACTTCCCCACTTCCAGCGGATCTATGACAGAAGAGAATCTGTGCAAGAGTTAGATGCCATGGTAACAATGTCTGCTTGCTTCTCCTTCCCCACCCCTCGTTCCTTTCACTCCGTTTTATAATAGACTCACATTTGTGAGAGCACAATTTGGATTAAGTGTGTGTAGTCACCAGAGTGGGAAGTCTTGCATAACAGAGGGTCAGTGTGTTTGTAATACAGCTACAAGAGAAAAATCTTGTTTTTGTCTAGTACTCGGTGAACATCTGGAGAAGCCTTGTGCATTTATGAACTACATTCTAATTGAAAACATATGAAAGAGGACAGGTTCTTGTACAACAATGGTAATACCATACTTCAACAACAATACAGCACAATAATTCTCACAGTCTTCTTTATTCCCTCTTTTAAAGCTAGGTACAGGTTGTACTTCCCTTGACCAGAAATCTGTGATCCAGCAACAGTCATGGTCTGGCAGGACCAGGGATGTTCATAGCCCACAGAGCCCAGGTATAGGGAGTTCAGGCTGTGGGGCAGGAGCACTGCAGGGGAAGAGTGACTCAGATGGGAGCCCCATGTGGGGGGGAGGGGAATGCGGAGGGGCAGGTGGTACATTGGAGAGTTCTGTCCTCTGTGGCCGGGAGGTAGCAGGGGTTGGCAGCAGCTGCAGAGCTCCAGCCATGGAGTTCAGGGTCCAGCAGCAGCCACAGAGCTCCGTCCCCAGAGGCAGCCAGGAAGCTCCAGGCCAGGCCCAAAGAGCTTGGGTTTGGCAGCAGCTGAGGAGCTCCAGGCACAGAGCTTGGGATCCAGCAGCAGCTGCAGAGTGCTGGCCACAGTAGTAGAGCTTGGGGTCTGCCAGCAGCAGCTAGGGAGCTCCAGCCTGGGGAGCCACGGTTGGGCAGACAGCAGCAGTGCCAGGCTGGAGCCCTAGTTGGGGGCAGGAGTTCAGCATGGACCATGTTGGGAGGGATCTCTCCATGTCTGGCAAATCCCCTCATTCAGGACCAGTTAGGTCCCAATGGTGCCAGACAAGGGAGGTCCAATCTGTACTATGTTTGCCCCACTCTGTGTTTTCATAGATAATCACTAAGGGTTCCAAGATTGCTTCATTTAGTTCCTTAAGTATCCTTGCATGAATTTCAGTAGATCCTGACAACCTGACTACATCTAATTTACCTATTATAATCTTTCCCTAGTTTGGCTTGCTTTGTTAATATTATTTGTTATATATAATAATATGGTATATATATATGTAATATAATATTTGTTATAATAAATTATAACATTAACTCACCATTAACCCCTTTTAGCAAAGACTGATGCAAAATAGGCATTGAACAGCTTAGTATTAAGGTTATCCATTATTAGCTTTGCTTCCTCACTAAGTAGAGGACAAACTTTTCCTTAACCTTTCTTTTACTACTGATGTATTTATAGAACTTGTTGCCAATTACATCCCTTGCTAGGTGTAATTCATTTGTGACTCAGCTTTTTCTGTTTTTTTCCCTACATGCTTGTGCTAATCTTTTATATTCCTCTTCAGTAATTTGTCCATGTTTCTCCACTTTTGATAGGATTCCTTTTTTGATTTTCAGGTCATTAAAAGGGCTCCTAATGGATCCATAATTACCTCTTGCTATTTCTTCCTATCTTTCAGTCAGATGGTGATAGTTTGAGGTTGAACCTTTATTATTTTCTGTCTGAGAAACTGTCAAGTAGTCTCACCTCCTTTATCACCTAAATTTGCTTTCCAGAAGATATCATGAATCAATTAACTGAGTTATTAAAGTCAGCTTTTTAAAAATCAATTGTCCTTATTTGGCTGCTCTCATTCCTTCCTTTCCTTAGAATCATGAAATCATTGTATGATTACTGTTGCCCAAACTGTCTTCCACTTTCAGATTGAGAAGCAATTCTTCTACATTAGTCAAAATGAATTCTAAAATGGCTGCTCTCCTGGTTACTTCCTCCACCTTCCAAAACAAAATAACCAGTATATTCCAAGAACTTATTGGGCAATTTGTATTTTGTCATATTACTTTTCCAACACATCTGGATAGTTAAAGTTTTTTATTACCATCAGCTCTTATGTTCTGGGTATTTCTGTTATATATTGTAAATATACCTCAGCCAACTACTCACCCTTATTGGTGGTCAGTAGTAGACCTCTGCTATGACCTCACCTCTGTTTTCTTCCTTTTATCTTCACCAGAAACATTCAACGGATCTGCCTGTCACCTTTTTCTGAACCTCAGAAGAAAATTATATGTCATCAATGTATAATTCAACACCTTTTCTCTTTTTTTCCCCTGCCTTTCCTTCCTAAACAAGCTGTATCCTCTGTGATGGGCTGGACCAGGCCCCTAAACCCTCTGCTGGAGACCTGTGGCCTTGCCACACCCTGTCCCAGAAATAGGACCATAGAGAAGTCCTCCAGGATACTAGAGTGGCTGCAGGAAGAACCAGCCTATCAGGGGCCAGAAAGGCCTATAAGAAGAAGCTGCAGGACCAGAGTCAGTTCAATGTCTCTAGAGCCTTGAAGAGGTATAGCATGTTGCTGACTGGCTAGATGAGTGAGCAGCAGCACCATGGAGAGATAGAAGCCTTGAGGTAAGGGCAAGGAAGCAGTCTCCAGGAAAAGAAGTCCTGGAGGCACCACCACTGTCTCTGAGTGGGGAACAGACTCAAATACATTATACAAGAGGACACTGGGATGGACCCTTGTTAAAGGTGTACTCCAGAAAGGGCTTGATTCGCACCTGGTGTGACTTGGCCAGGAGGCTGAATAGCCAAAAAAGCTGACAGACTCAGGGGCTACGTCTAGACTGGCGCGCATTTGTTCCAGAGCTATGCAAATGAGGCTCAGTGTTGGAATATCGCCAAGCCTCATTTGCATAGCTAATGAACCGCCATTTTTAGCGGAAGAGGCTCTTGCGCAAGGCGGGCTGTCTACACTGCCCCTTCTTGCAAGAAAACCCTTTGCGCAAAGCCGTTATGCCGATTATTTTCAGGCATAACGGCTTTGCGCAAAGATTTTCTTGCAAGAAGGGCAGTGTAGACAGCCCCGTCTTGCGCAAGAGCCTCTTCTGCGAAAATGGTGGTTCATTAGCTATGCAAATGAGGCTCGGTGATATTCCAATGCTGAGCCTCATTTGCATAGCTCTGGTGCAAAAGCGCGCCAGTCTAGACGTAGCCAGGGAGTGCAGGCACATGTACCTGTCCAGATTGGTGCACTCTTGGGAGGTGAGTGCCACCCATTACACCCTCCATATCAATATTCCATTGATGAGATGCATTCCTTGTGCTGTCAATTAAGTCTTAATTTAGTGTATTGCTAATACTTCCAGTTTTTCTTATTTCCATAGCCCTTGACTTTTTTGTACAAGGGTTCTAAGATGCTGAGTAGATTTTCCCCGCTGTTATCTCTCCTTTTTGCTCTATGGCTATATTACAATTTTCCAGCCCTTCTGCCAAAATCTAATCCTCAATTAGGGTACATCTACACTGCATGGCTATTTCAAAATAAATTATTCAAATATAGTTATTCTGACATAGATTATTTTGAAATAGCACATCTACACTGCAAGGAAGACTCAAAATTAGTCTGAAGCAGCTTGTCTAATGTAGACATGCTATCTTGATTTAGAACCCGAGGAGGCACTGGGAAGGAATAACTTAAAATGTACTTGTTAAGGGGCTATTTCGAAATAGCAGCAGTAGAGCATCTACACACACCTTATTCCAAAATAGCTATTTTGGAATAGGTGTTATTTCTCATGGAATGCGGTTTACAGATTTTGGAATAAGCCATGGCTGTGTAGATGCTCACATTGTTGTTTCAAAATAACTCTAGTTATTTCGAAATAATGGTGCAGTGTAGACAAACCCTTAGTCTCACCATTTTTAATACCTATCTGTGGTCTTTTGTCACCCACCCCCTTTGAAACTAGTCTAAAGTTTGTCTAGGTTATAACAGAACCTTGATAATTTAAACTGTTACATTCTGTCCATACACTGGTAATATTGGCAGCATTTAGTGATACAAATACATTTCAAGACTGACTGTAATCACCAATCTATAAAGCGAAAATGATGTATAAAGGATTATAGAACATACTTTTATTGCACAAAATGAATCAGCCAAATCTTTCCTAGTGGGAATTTGTACATACATTTTTCTTTTTTATGAATTGTATAAAGAAATGTTCATAGGAAATACTTGTTTTTCAGCTGAAACCTGCCATATTAATTAATTTTAAATTAAAATTAGGTAGTTACAGTTTTCACATTTCCTAGAAGGCAAAAATCAGTCCTTAACACTGAAGCAAAACACCAAATCATCATTCCCGCTATCTTGCAAACAGGTTTCTTGTCTTCTATATGCACAATGGCTGAAGCTGAGGGCTTCTTTCTAAAGAAAACATTGACCGAGAGGTGCTATAGACTTGAGGTGCCCTCACTCTTCCTGAATGAAGGATAACAGTCTGTCAGAGTTAAAAGAAAACTAGAAATACTATATTAACTGTGATGGGTCAACAAGATAGATTCTTAGTACTGAGGGCAGAATTCTCCTCAGACATCTGCCTGTTAGATCTCATTTTTTATATTCTATTTTCTCAGAGTTCTGATCTGGCACATTCAGGAGAGCAGACATGAGATCCCTCACAAGTTGCCTGAAACTTTTGTGGGCTTTCTAGTGCATCCAGCCTCCTTCCCTGGCACCCTGAGGCAGGACAGTAGGGGACACAGTACATGGAGACATAAGAGTCATATCACTCACTTCTGAAGCCCCCCACTAATTTTGACTGCTAGATGAGCTCCATAAGCATAGTTATTCTAGCAATCGCCATTCAGTTGCTACTCCCCCATCCAGTGATGACCCCAGGGGAACTTAAGATTTTGCCTTTGAAGTTTTCTCTATATTAGCACAAAGGGCATGATCCCCAATTGCATTACTCCACTGAAATCAACAGAGTTACACCAGCTTTAATTGGAGTGAATCTGGCCCATAAGTCCAATTATTTCTGCATTCATAAATAATTATTGTGAGTTGTATATAAGTTACAATCCCCATAACTGCTTTACTTCCACATCCTCTCTGGGCTCTTTTTTATTACACAGCCCTCACTTCATCCATATATAATGTTTCAAAATTACTCCTACACTTGCCAGTTCATTTTTGCTGCAATGATGCTAATTTTCACTTCACTGTGCTTTCCTAGCCTGAAAGAGGGATGGAGAATAAGGCTTTTAAAACTTAATCAATAAAAATAATAGCAATGGTAGTCATATGGAGTGCTCCCTTCAAAATATTGATGTTGTAGTAGTTATTTATATCCTTGCTTGCTTTTTGAAAATATAAATTCTCCCATTAGTAAGAAATATGTTACATCAAAATTAATGATATTCAACCAACAACAGAAAGACTTTCTTGCTGTCACATTAACTCAATTTAAATTTAGCAGGGCCACTCTATCATCCAAATCCTAGCTACAGACAGATGAGTTAAGGAGCTTCTCATAGACTCTGTACACATGGAACACATGCCCAGGATATGAACTACAACGTGCGTGTTTTTACTCTCCTTCCACACACGCACACGCACACGCACACGCAAAGTAAAAGGCAAGATTCTGATCCTAGCTACAGCATGGTAAATCTGCAAAAAGTTTCCAACTTCAGTACAAAATGGAGTAACTGAAATGGAGTTACTCCATATTGGCACTGGACTAACTGAGATCAAAGTCCGTCTCACAGTTGCAAGATCCAAGCACTGAGAAACACACCTCTTCATTGAAATAGTTGACAGAAAAGCAAAATAGTTGCTCAGATGAAAACTTTCTGTGTGGATTTTTAGAAGAGTGTCTGGCAAAGATTAAAACATGTTTTGGCAGTTTTACCACATCCAAGCTAAAATGCTGATATCTCTGGCAACCTGTGTGCATAAAAATATATATAATAATAAGCGTTTATGACAAAAAACGTATACATCCCTATTTTAAAAAGCAGTTGAGTTAAGGCATACTAATTCCACTGCCCAGATTTAAGTGCCTAAAGATGCAGAAAAATGCTTACTGGCCCCTAGATCTTCTCAAAGGCAAGTTTCACCAGCTATGTATGTGTAAGTGGCACAGGCATAACCCCTCAAAGGAGCTTATTTATGTGGGTGGGGGGGTTTCCTATTTAGCTTAAACCCTTGACAAGAGAAACTATGCCAAAGACACTCTTATACCAGAATTAGAATGTCTATATGCAGTGTTATCCCAGAATACCTATATTGGTTTACATTCACACCTTGTTTCCAAGGAGGAAAAATCCAGTGTATACAAAGCCTTTGAGCATCACTCACTGTGAAGGAAACTCTCACAGCATATAATGGTTCAGTAGGGGTATGGCAGGTTGTCTTCACCCCAGACATTCTCCTATATCACTTCTACTCCACACTGCAGCAGTGTATCCCCTCAGTAACTTACCAGACATCTCATTTTTATACATACACCAAAAAGGTGGGTTTGAGGACTCCATATCCTCAGTATTAAACAAGAAATTCAAGGCTTTCCCCCTGGATGGGAGTCACATGCTCCAGGCCATTGTATCTGCAGGTTTTCTTGCAACTAGATTCCTTACCACGAGAGACTTTGGTAGTTGTCTCTTTTTAGGGGATGAAAAGGGAAACTAGGTCCTCCCTCTACAATGGGCTCCAATCTAGGGCCCAACTTTCTGCACCCTGGAGTGCTGTACAACTGCCCCAATCTCTCCCCCCCCCAAGCACTTCCTAACAGGAAAAAAATGGTCATCAACATTAAGGCTAAACTTGGAGAAGCACAGTTCCCCTCTTTGTGTACAGCTAGACTACAAGTTGTCAGAAAAAGGTACGCAAAATGCATTCTGCATTTTGCGAACCTTTTTCCGATTCTTTTGTCGGAAGAGGCTTTTTTGACATTTGGCCCACCTAGACTGGACCAAATGTCAGAAAAAAAACCTCTTTTGAAAGCTCCCTTCTTCCTTGTAGAACAATCAATACAGGGGCTTCCAAAAGAGCATGTTTGCTCTTCTGCAAAAAGAAGCGGAAGAGCAAATGTCTTCCCTGGACATGGCGGAGTTTTTTCGGGATACCTCTGATATCCCCAAAAAAACCCTCAATCTAGCCGTACCCTTTGTTGGCATAATAAGGGCATAAGGCATGTGATGGACAGGAGTAGCGCTAGTCAGCAACCAGTGATTAAGGGGTTAAACACAGGTAGCTAGCAAGGATGTTGGCAGGGAGCTAGAAGAACCAATGGGGAGACAGTGCTGAAATCTGAATTGTATTTAGATACCTTGTCTGCTCTCCTTGTGAAAAATAAATTCTAAGTTGAAGGCTGGAGGAAGCAGATGCAATAATCAGAATTACCATGCCTATAAGAAATATTGGACATAGGAATGAACTAGGCCCTGAAGTACCGATCAGCATAGATCATGAGTAGAGGGGAAACATATATTTAGTCACAATCAGGGTATTTTTCTTTATTTTGGTTGTTTGGTTAAACTTCTCTGTGTGACGCTATGCCTTCCTTCCCCCCACTCACCATTTAAGTTATAGTTCAAAGAACTATGATTCTTTGTGGTTTTGATCTGTTCTTTTCTTAGTTGCTCTGTAACACCTAGCAACCGAGTATGCTTTATCAAGTATATCTTTTTGTTTTTATTAATAAAATCATCTTTTAAAGGTGATGATTTGATTCTTGTGTCCTGAAAAGTAACAGGAGCCCTATGTGTGTCAGTCTAGCCATGGAGGTCAGCTATCAGAGATACAGTTTGTTTTTCTGTGCTTTTTGCTTCTTTTTCAAGTTATCTTGGGGCAAAAGAGCTTGGGGTGCCCATGGGGGAAGGAATTCAAGGGCTCCTTTCTGTTTTTCAGGGTTAAATCATTTGATGGTGGGAGCTATCCCCCAAAGTTAGTAAAGCTGTGACTCTGGGGAGATTTTATAAGCAAATCCTATAAAGGCAAGGTATTTAGGATCCCAGAGTGCCAGAGTGGGGAACAGCCCTGACAAGGCCATAATCACCCAATCTCAGAGCTAGCGATGCTCCTTCAAAACTACCCTCCATGGCCTGCCAGTTACTAAGTATTCTGCTTCCTTTTTTTAAACCTACTCCTCCAGCCTGTGCATGCTTTGCAAGTGCAGTGGGGCAGGGCACCTGGGCCCAACACAGCTCTTTAACACCTTCCTTTTCAGTGTGTCAGTTGTACACCCCACCCCACTTTCTACTTACCTTCAAAGTTTATTTACATCTCTATGGTTCCTGGGAGCTGTGGATGGCTTCTCTGGTGCTCATTTAGCACCTTCTTCAATGTTTCTCTGAGTCAGTTTTAAAAGGTCAGTCTGACTTAGGACAATAAAATGCCCCCTCTGGTGCTCCCAAGTGGCAGCTAAGTGTATTGAAGCTGTAAAGGTGCAGGCAGTCCCTGCCCACTCTCTTGCAGCTCAGCATAGCGTACCTATGTGCCCCAGATTAATTTCCCCTGCCTGTGACAGCAATAGGTTCACTTTACCAGCCCTGAAAAGACAAAGGGAAGGAGAAGCAAACACAGGCTACCAAAATAGTATGTCCTCTTTTAACAGAGCTTCAGGACAGGAGCCATTCATGTTAACCATTCAAAAGGTCCTCACCTCAGAGTCCAGGATCAGTCTCTATACCTAGGGTCTACAAACAAAAGCTCCAGTCAGGCTGCCATACTACCATCTGAGATTCCCCTAACCTGTACAACTTCTACTTCCTCCTGTTGACCACCTTCCTCTTCCTGTTTATAGAGCCTGGGGCCACCTTGATTACAACCCAAGTTACTCCACCTGTGGGATCCAGCTTGCCGCCTAAAGAAGTAGCACATTCCTTCACAATGGCCACAATTAAACAAATCTGTCCTCTATCACCATCTCACGTGTTTTTTTATCAATGTTTAAGAAATACTATTAAAAGCTGCAGCAATGTATTTTTTACCTTGAATAACTTGTTTTTCTATTCAGTTTATTGAAATAGTGACCACATTCCCTTTACTGGACATCCATGTGGCTTTTTTCTCTGCACGGTAACTACAGGCCTGTTTGAGCTCTGTTATTGTAGTATAAATCTGAAATGACTTCTTGGAAACCAGTGGCATTACTCCAGATTTACATCAGTAACTAAGAGCAGCAATATCTAGTCTTGTGTAATTAGCTTCTGGCTGTAAATACAACCTGGAAATAAAGTAAAGCGCTTCCCCCTGTTAAAAGTGTAAGCCCGGACTCAATGTAGGGTTGCCAGCTTTCCTGATGGGACATTGTTTGCGGCAATGGCATCCGGTACGGGAGAATTGTCAACCCTAACGCTAAGAAGTTATGCCATTCATGCCTCTCAGGACAGGGGCTTTTCATAACGAGAATGTCACAAAGAGAAATGAGAGAGATAAAATTTGAAATTAATTAATTAGAAAGTAATAGAGAAAATATATACTGCAGATAATATTTTACAGCAAGAGGACTATGCCTGAAAAGGGCACCATTTATTAATCAGAATACAGAAAAGACTAATGGTAGGAAGAGCTGTATTCCATCCGTATTATACAGTTACAGTGCAAAGTTTACTTTCTTATCTACTATATACTTGAAAAAGTTTGTCTGTAAACCTGTGTGTCTACCTGTTTGTTCAAGAACTCCTCTTAAATGGTAAGAGCAATTTTGGTATGAAGCTTCCTCTTATCATAACTAAAAGCAAGGTAAGGGTTTGGTTGTGCCAGGAAAATGGGATGTGTCTGGAATAGGATTCTCGTAAAATCATACAGAAAAGAGACAGAATCACCAGGCTGATGACCCCACCCCACTGTCTAGGATTACCCACGCTCTCAGATTCCCCTGCCAGGAGCCTCTTAGGAAGTGCAGGTGGGCTGAAGCTCCCTCCCCCCCCATTCATATGGGGACATTGCTGGCTGTTCCCCTTTGTCAGGGAGTGAGGGAAAAGTGCACAGTTTGCTGCATTCCTCATTCTGGCTTGGCATCACAAGGGGCAGATGAAACCGGACCTGCCCCAACTGGGAACATGAACTCCACTAGGGCTGCAGTGGCCATGGAGAGGTGCTTCTTACCTGGCCCCAAGCTGCTGTGGAGAGAGAGGGCTGGGGTTGTCCTCTCTCCCCAGGGCAGCCTGCATCCTGAACCCCTCCTCCCCAGCGCCACCCAAGAGCAATAATTTAAATGAAACATGCATATTTTAATTTTATTGTTCAATAACCAAAAATTAATTGAGTTAAGGAGCCGAGCAACACTGGGTAAATCTTCTAATCAATAAATACTGAAGAAATGTGTGACATATTCAGACCTATGTTTTTAAATGGCTTTCAAGGGGGGGAGAGCACTGCATTTATAATATATATATTTAACATGTAATCATATTAATGAAGATTACATGCCTCTATTAATGGGAATTACATGCATGGTGTCATGGGCAATTATTGTGGAATTTGCTTGTAACATGAAAAGAAAAGCTGCACAATTCCATACTGCTGAACAGCTGACACAATTTGGTCAAGTTCTGCTCCCAGTGAAATCAGAGTTCCCCATGTGAATAAGAGAAGCAGGACTTGGTCTTTGGGAGAGGATTAAAGTGCAGTCAAGAGGCCTGAACTCGGCAGAGCATTTATATATATACTTTCATAAATGCTTTACTACCGTGGGGCTAGGACGCATTCTTCTAGTGAATATAAACAGTCGTAGGTTTGCATTCTTGTCACTAGAGCTGACTCATTTCACTAAGGAACGCCACGCAGCCTTTCGCCTGTTCCAAAACAGAAAGTTGGCAAGGGATGTCAATTGTAAAGCACGCCAAAGTGGTGTGTTCCAATTGCCTCATCTAGCCCCTACGGGAGTGCTGTAAAAGGTACCCAGTACACACTGATGCAGTCCCGTTTGACCCAGTGTTACATTAATGCATCAGCATGGTCCACCTGGAGCAGAGAGAGGGCCACCCTTTAGAGCATGCTACAATTTACACCCCCTTGGAATGAATAGCTGTGCTATGCAGACAACCCCGTAGGTAAGCATAAAAAGAGTTTCAAGGCTATATAAATAAAGAGTTTCAACAGCTTGGCAATGAGTACTCTGCTTAAACTGCTTTCCACAGTAAATAAAAGGAACAGATTCTCTCAAACAATGGCTTTGCCATGGCAGAGGCCCACATGAGCTGAGAAAAATAGTTTTCGGGGCTGCTGTGGCACAGAATGTAAGATCCCTCTTTTTTGGCAAAGTCCTTGTCCCAATTAAGTCCATTGTAAAACTCCAGCTGATTTCAACAAAATCCAGGGTTTGACAAATGTTAGGGCAGCTACAAGTTGTGAGTCAATGAGATGACAAAGGCAGCTGTGCTGTCCAAAAGAAGTGCAGAGTCGCTGAGCCCCCATGCACATACCCCAACCTGCTGCAGTTGGTCCAGATCTTTAGGACTTCTCTGCCATGCTCAGCCCTACTACAGGCTTGGAGGGTCAACCCTCCTGCAGTCTTCACAGTGAAGGAAAATACACACTACTTGGTCCCTTGCACCTCACTAACACTGAGAGAGATCAGTACAAAACAACATGAAGTAGGGAGATATTCCTGCCCCACAAGTGGGATTTTTCCCTGGGTTGACCCCATGTCAAGTGAAAAATTAATCTCTGCAAATTACTAGGCCCTATCGCATCAGGAGAGTTCTTTTGTTTCTCCAGCTGCTGGAACCATTTCAATAGTGAAGGCATCTTAAATGAGAAGTAGGTAGTCATGGTACCTACCATGCATAGTACATGCATAGTACCTTAAAGCTAATAGGCCTTTTGGTCTGCTCTTCCTCCCATTGACTATTCCTATTGTGTTCAGTAGGAGGAGGATTGGGGTAAGGACAGTAATGGGTTTAGTGCTAGATTGTGGCTTTAGGCATGTTCTGAGACACACTGCCCTAAGGGAACTCCTGAGTCACAATGCCTCCTGTGGTTTCCCAGTTATGGCCTTTTGGAGTAAAGATACTCTTCAGTGTCACCTGTAGAGGCAACATGTCAGGGGAAGCATGCTGGTCACATGCCCTTTCCCTCCTCCTAGATCTTCTACTTGGCTTGTACTGAGCATACATAGTCTGAGCGTGCTTAGTAGCATTGCTGAAGTCAGATGCCATCACTGTACACCCCACACACACACGTTATTGGCAGGCAAGGGTCGTCTCTGGTGGCCAGGCAGCTCTGCTAACTGCCATTAGAGGTGCAGCTATGGCTCTTGCCCTTCACTCCTTGCTCCTTCTCCTTAACCAGTTTCTTTAGGGTAGAAAGTCTGTATTCCCCTAAGAGCAGTATCCCTAGTGCAGTTTGCCAAAGTGTTGCGTGAAGATACAGTGAGTCCTTACTCTCTCTCCTATTCCCCTGTTTGGCCACATAAGGCCAAGGCATGACCTAGTGTCATGTTATTGGATTTTAATGTGAGCAGGCAGATCATTGTTGCACCCACTGTTATGTGTTTGCCCCTAACTCTGTGCAAAGTGGGCCAAGTGAGGTGTCCAATGAAAGCTCATGCTTTGCAGATTCTGATTGTGCTGCTCATATGCATGCATGATTTTTGTGTGAAAAGTTATGAATATGGGCTCTGCGCTTTCTGTCTGGGAGATAACACCAGGTGTCACCCATCTATTGCCAGGGGTGGCAGCCCAATGAATGCTGCATGGACAATGGCTCTTAAGTGTTGCCAATTGACACATGAGGAGCATACAATGGCCCCCTGCCTAAGGAGGACATACCTGGGCAGCCCGTGGTTCCGTGCCTAAAAAGGTGATGGTTATCATGTGATCAGCTCCATTTTGGGAGGTAGCTTCACTCAGGAGAACAAGGGATTTTCCTCCACATGGGCAAGATTATAAAAGTATCCTGGGGATGCCTCCATCTTTGTCTTCACTCTTGTTCTCTACTCCAGAAGCACCTTTGTTAAGGACAGTGGGCCAGGAAGGAGAGTTGACCTATCCTAACATAGAATGTACTCCAGAGACTTTTAAGCTATTAGTTTATTACATTTCTGCTAAGCACCTGCATCAGGAAGTTGGTGATTGATTTATGTAACGTGCGTTCTTGAACAATTCTACTCTCAACATTTTCCTTCTTTTTATTAGTAAACCCTTAGCTTTTAGATTCTAAAGGATTGGTGCAGCATGTTCCATTGGGTAAGATCTGAGGTATACATTGACTTGGGACTGTGGCTGGTCCTTTGGGACTGGGAGAACCTGTTCAGAGTTGGTGAGATGGTCTTCATAACCTCATCTGTGTAAGGTGTGGTGCGGGTTGTGGCACAGGTAAAGCTCGAGCGTCTAAGGGGATTTGTTTGTACAACTTCTTGATAGCCAGACTGGCAGCTGAAGTGCTGTGTGTGACTGGTTTGGTGTCTTATAGAGGAAGACCCCAGTTTTGGCCTGTAAGTAGCCCAAGTCTTAAGCAATTTGCCCTGATTTGACCCTCTCAGTGGTGCCCCAAGACCACCGGTTATATTACACCAATTTCTTAAAGACTAAGGGTACAGCTACACTGTGTGTGTGTGTGGGGGGGGGAGGTTCAAAGAAGGTATGCAATGCATAAAAAAACCTCTTTCAGAAGTCCCCTTATTCCTCGTAAAACGAGGTGGACAGGGGGCTTCTGAAAGAGGAGTGTTTTCCGACATTTGGCCCCATGTAGATGGACCAAATATTGGAAAATCCTTTTCCTGAAAAAAACCCCAGAAGATATGCAAATGCGAGTGCAATTTGCATACCTTCTTTGAAAAAAACCTACCATGTACCCTAAGTGAAAAGATTAAGGATTCTGGGGGAAAGTGCTGACTAAACAAAAACATTGGGAGAAATCTTTGCCCTGCTGTTCATTATAGATTTGAACAAAATCCATGAACAGTTGTTCACCTCAGATGTTCATTGCATACTGCTAAACAAACTTATGGGACTCTAATGCAAACAACTAATAAAACGACCAGAGATCTGTCAACCCACAATGCCTGATTGGTTTCAGCTAGACACCAGTAATTGAAATCAAAAGTTAACTAATACTGATTTTGGTGTTCACATTTGATGAAAGCTTCATATTAGAATTATTTAAAAAAATCTAAGCTTTGCATCAGAGCTATCATTGGCCTTCATATATGCGCGTGTGTACATGGAGTATGGGCGGGAACATATTTATCACTTGATTCTGCCACCATTTGGTAGCACTTAATTTCATGTGTAGTTCCACTGCAGTCAGCAAGGTTTTGTTACTGTTCAAATCACACAGCTTTGGCTCATGTTTAATATTTTATGGAATTCTCAAAAAGACCCACCAGTACATCCTCCTTGCTTCCTTTTATCTCCCTTCCGCCTTTTTTTTTTCTCTTAAAATAAGCAATACAATTTTTAAAAGAAAATGTGTATTTTAGCTACATTGTCATCAAATGCAGTGGGTCTATTGTGAAACTTTACTTGCCCTGGTGAGCACTTCTTGAACTAGCTGTCCCACTGGGCCAGGCTTTGATCCTCTTGCTCACACTAAGTGTCATGTACTTCTCCTACACAGTGGCTGCTACGAGGTCAGGCTCTTATACCAGCTGTGTACTGGCTAGAGAACTTCTGTAATAGAGATTGATACTAGAGATGTGTTCTCAATGTGATCCTTTAAGGCACTGCCAGATATGCTCCTTGTGAGCTTAACTAAAGTATGTTACATATGGCACCTCCTAGTGGCAGAAGTGTATAAAATAGGTTTGCTGAAGGCAGGAGTCAAAAACATGTAGACCTCGGAAAAGAGTTGAAATATGGGGAGGAGAGGGGAGCAATGGGCCGTTATAGCAGAGCTAAGGGAAAGATAAGAAAACATAGGGGAGAACCAAATCAGTATCTTAGATGTGTGTATAATAATTCAAGAAAAAAGAGGAAGAAACAGGAAAAGCTAGTAAAGCCAGTTGATAAACACAACTGTGATATAGCTGGCATTACAGTGACTTGGTAGGATAACACACAACTGCTATATTATTATACAAAGAAATAGCTTGCTCAGGAAGACCTGCAGGAAAGAGAGAGATGAGGTGTCAGTTTATATATAAAAAAATGTATACACTTGGATTGAGGTTGAGACTGAAATAGGAGACAGACTTCTTGCAAGTCAATGCATAAAGATAAAATGCATACAAAATGGTGATATGATAGGGGTCTATTATACCCTATTATTTCGGGCTTGCTATTCCGATGTCTGTGTAAACCTCATTCTACGAGGAGTAAGGGATATTTCGGAATAGCGCTTTATTTCGAAATTTGGTGCTGTGTAGACAGCACCAAATGGAGAAATAAGCTATTTCAAAATAGCATCAAAATAAGATACACACATTGCTTTACACAAATTGCATATCTTATATCAAGTTATAGTGCAGTGTAGACACCCCCTTACAGATCATCTGAAAAAAGAAAGTAGTGGATGAGGCTTTTTTATAAATAACCAACAAAATTATCCAAAGTGTAGGACCTGGTAGTGATGAACTTCAACTACCCAGGCCTCTGCTGGGAAAACACCACAGCAGGGCACAGAGTGTTCAACAAGCTATTGAAATGTATTGGAGACATTTTTTTTTTTATTTCAGAAGGTGGAGAAAGCCACTAGAGGAGAGAGCTGTTATCGGTTTTTGACAAATAGAGAGGAACTGGTTGAGAATTTGAAACTGATATGTAGCCTGAGTGAAAGTGATCATGAAGCGATAGTTCATGATTCTAAGAAATGGTAGGAGGGAAAAAAGCACAATAAAGATAATGGATTTCAAGAAGGCAGACTTTAGCAAACTCCGGGAGCTGGTGGGTAGGATGGCATGGGAAGCAAGTCTAAGGAGAGAAACAGCTCAATAGAGCTGGCAGTTTGTCAAAGAGACATCATTAAGCAAGTGCATATACGAGCAAACTATCCCACTGTGTAGGAAAGATAGAAAGCATATCAAAAGACAGAGATATTCAATTATCTCGAAGTAAAAAAAAAGAGTTCTACACAAAGTGGAAAATAGGTCAAATTACAAAGGAGGAATATAAATAAAAAATAAAAGTATGTAAGGGCAAAATTAGACCAAGGCACAAAACAAGATTAAATTAGCTAGTGATGTAAAAGACACAAGAAAACATTCTCCAAACACAATAGGAAAAAAGAGGAACACCAAGGAAAAGGTAGGCCCATTACTCCACAAAGGGGAAAATAAAAACAGAAAATGTGGAAATGGCAGAAGTGCTAAATTACTTCTTTGTTTCAGAGTTCATAAAAAAGTTTAGTACCAATTGGACAGCTAACAATGAAAATTACTGAAAATGAGGCAGGTTAAGAGACTAAAATGGAAAGTAAGTTTAAAAACTACTTGGACAAATATGCCTTCAAGTCATTGGGACCTGATGAGATACATCCTAGAATATTCAAGGACACAACTAAGGAAATATCGGAGCCATTATGAATTATCTTCTAAAAGTCCTGGAGGACAAGAACAATGCCAGAGAAATGGGAAATGGCAAATATTGTGCCAATTTATAAAGAAAGGAATAAGGCCAAGCCTAAGAATTGCAGATTGGTCAAATTAACATTAGTACCTGGAAAGATACTGGAACAACTATTTAAGTAATTAATCTGCAAACACCTAGAAGATAATTAGATGATAACTAACAGTCAGCATGGATGTCAAGAAAAAAGCATGTCAAATCAATCTAATAGCTGTTTTTGAAAGAGAAATAGGGGAGAAGTGGTAAATGTAGGATATCTTGACCGTAGTACGTTTTTTGATAACACCTCACATGACTTTCACAAACTATCTAGGGAAACAGAACCTAGATGGAACTACTATAGGGTGTGTCTACACAGCAAAGTTATTTCGGAATAATGGCTAATACAGCGTGTGTAGACGCTCCACTTCTGCTATTTCAAAATAGCCCCTCACCAGGGCCATTCTAAGTTATTCCTACTGGGGCTCTAAATCGAGATAGCACATCTACATTAGGGAAGCCTCAAACTAATTTTGAGGCTTCTCTGCAGTGTAGATGTGCTATTTCTAAACAAGCTATTTTGGAATAACTATTCCGGAATAGCTTATTCTGAAATAACAGTGTAGTGTAGACGTAGCCATAAGGTGGATGCATAAATGCTTGAAAAAGCATTCCCAGAAAATAGTTATCAGTAGTTCAAAGTCAAGCTGGAAAGGCCTATCAAGTGGGGTCCTACAAGGATCAGTTCTGTTCAATTTTTCATCAAGGACTTACATAATAGCATGCTTTCTAAACAATGTTGTTTATTTTCATTTATAAAATTTGCAGACAATATGCAACTGGGAGGTGTTTCCAATTCTGTAGAGGATAGGATTCAAATTCAAAATCATCTTGGACAAACTGGAGAAATGGTCCATACATACAAAATGGGAAGTAACTGTCTAGGAAGAAGTATTGCAGAAAGGATCTGGGGGCCAAGTTAAATAAGAGTCAACAGTGTAACACTAATGCAAAAAAAGCAAATAAATATAATTCTGGGATATAATAGCAGCAGTTTTGTAAGCAAGACAAGCAGTGATTCTCCTGTTTTGACTCTGTGCTGATTAGGCTTTAATTGGAGTATTGCGTCCATTTCTAAGCATGACATTTCAGGAAAGATGAGGATATGTTGGAGAAACTCCAAAGAACAAAACAAATATTAAAAGTCAAGAAAACATGACCTATGAGGGAAGATTGAAGAAATTGAGTTTGTTTAGTCTGGAGAAGAGAAGACTGAGAGGGGACATGGTAACAGTTTTAAAGTACATAAAAGGTTGTTGTAAGCAAGACAAAGAAAAATTGTTCTCTTTAACCTCTGAGGATATGACAAGAAGCAATGGACTTAAACTTCAGCAAGGGAGGTTTAGCTTGGACATACGGAATAAAACTTACATCGGGATGGTTAAACACTGGAATAAATTGCTTAGGGAGGTTGTGGAATCTCCATCACTGGAGATTTTTAAGAGTGGATTAGACAAACACCTGTCAGGGATGATCTGGATAATACTCGGTTCTGCCTTGAGTGCAGGGTACTGAACTAGGAGACCTCTCAAGGTCCCTTCCAGTCCTATGGTCCTATGATAATACTCTTTACCATTCCATTCTACTGTGTAGTATCTGACTCCACAATTAGTCTAATTGATTCCAATATTTTTAGTATCAGCATCTGGCCCAATGAGACGATGCACATGAGTGTGTGCACACCAATGTGAGTAAAAGGTGCAAATATAGGCACATAATAGGGTGGTAATGCTCCAAAACCAGCAGGAGGGGGAAGGGCATCCCACACTGCAAGATGTCCCTAGATATTGTAATCATCTATACATCAGCTACACAATGACAGTCTTGGGCTAGGCAGTGTGTCAGCCAGGGAGAAGTTGAGTTGCAGTTGCTCTCCACAACTAATTCCTCTCCGAAGAGCACCCAAGCATAAGCCACTGATGCTCAAAGGAGTGTTAATTTTATTTCTACATCCACACTTCTCTGGAGAGAGAACAACGCTGGTTCTGAGTGAGGCTCTAACAGCAGCAAGATTCCTTAGGAAACAGTGCTGAATCAACACGTGGTAACCCACAATTGTATAATAAATATTTCTTCTAAGGGAAGGTCTGATTGCCTAGAGTTATGTGATCATGCAATCAAAGGCCATATCATGATGCCTATAGGCAAGGAAGCAACAACAAAGGTAGTCTGGGGAAAAGGAAGAAAAAGGGAGCAACAAAGATCATGAAAGGAGAAGAGAGAGAATGGACACAAGGGCAAATCAGCAGAGAATAAGGCAACTTTCTTTCTTTCTTTTTCTTTCTTTCTTCTCTTTCTGGGTTTAAATCTCAAGTTAAATATTCCACTTCCAATTTATGTTCAGCCCAGGGTCTGATTATAAACAACAGGCAGTTCTTAAAAGTGTGTACATTCTCATATCTACTATATATTTTAGAGAGTTCATCTGTTTGATCGAGAACTCCTAAGCAGTAAAAGCCAGAATCACCACATTCACTATACCAGTGTTTCTCAACCAGTGATACGAGTACCCTTAGGGGTACTTGAGAGAAGTCTGAGAGGTACATCAACACAACTGAAATTTGGAGAAAACTGAATTTTTATTTTAAGTTTTATAGTGCTTTATTATTTTTGTACTTTTTACACCCAAAAATGTCATCACCCGCCCTGCTATGATTAAGTTGTTTAAACAGAAATGTGTTACAATGGTAGAAAAAGAAATTGTGTGTCTGAAAACTGTAGGTACTGGGGGTACTTACTTTTTTTTTTTTTTTTTTTTTTGAAAAAGGGGCACTTTATAAAAAAAAGTTTGAGAAACACTGTGCTATGCAAAATAAGGGTTGTGCCAGGAAAATAGGATGTTCCTGGAATGGAACTGCATCTCATAAAACCATACAGAACAGAGTCAGAACCATCAAATCAAAGTCCTCAGAACTGACATCACTGAGGCAATGTTGAAAGACACTGAACCAAGATGAGCCAGAAAAATAGAATAAACCTGGAATAGGGTTGCTTCTCAATAAACCTCTGTCTCAAAACACATAGAGCTAGACTGAGAATCTTTGTATAGTCTCCCATCATGTCTTGCTGCTGGGGGAATTCCATATACAAAAACTGAGATTTCTGCACACCATATTTGAAAATTCTGCACATTTTATGTCAAAATAGCACTACACTATCACACCAGTTTAAATTATTTTGATAATTTATTTCTAAATACCCGTCAGCAAGTATGTCAGGAACAACACACACACACATACACACACACACACACACACACAGAGAGAGAGAGAGAAATCCCCCCAGGAATAAAGAGTTAATTAAACATCCCTATCTCCCACCCCAGAGCCCAACTGTATCTCCCCAGATCCTCTCCTCCCCAGAGCCCAGCTGTGCCCCCTCAGCTCTGACACCAGCCTCCTTCCCCCACATTCCAGCTGTGCCTCCTCAGCCCAGACATCAGCCTTCCTTCCACCGTAGCCCTCCTACTCCAGACACCAGTCCCCTCTCTCCCCTCACCCCGAGAGCCCAGCCATGGCTCCCCTAGTCCAGACACAAGCCCACTCCCCCCAGAGCCCAGCTGTGGCTCACCCAGCCCAGACAACAGATATGTCCAAAGTCCAGACATGTCCCTGATGTGCAGACACCAGCCCCCTTTTTCCCACTAGAACCCAACTATGGTCCCCCCACAGCTCAGATTCAAGCTCTCTAACTCTCTGGATCCAAGCCCTGCCTCCACAGTCCAGACACCAGCACCCCTCTCCAGAGCACAGCTGAGCCCTCCCCCCTCCCAGTCGAGACAGCAGCCTCCCTCCCCCCAGAACTTATCTGTGTCCCCTCCCAGACCTGACACAAGATCCCCTATACTCCACAGCCCGGCCCCCCAGCCCAGACACCATGCCCCCACAACCAGATAGCAGCCCCACTCCCCCTTCCTGAGCCCAGCTCTGGCCCCCAGCCCAGACACTCATTTCCCTACCACCCAGGAATCCAAGGGAAAAACAGCCTGTCGCTGGGTCCCAGGCTTGTGTGTCATTTCCCATTCGCTGCCATTTCCTTCCTTTGGCATGTGGGAAACTGCAGCTGCTAAGAACTCTTTGCTCCAGTGGCAGGCAACCTTCAGCCTGCAGGCTGCATGTGGCCAATTGGGATTCTATGTGTGACCTGAGTGACATTTTCTTTACTGTTGCCCACACGCAGGGTTGACAGATTCTGCTGCATTTCATCCTCACTGGTTTTTTTCTTTCTGGTATAACTAAAGTGACATGCCCTTAAATCACAGGCACATGGTGAGGTGTGTGCCGATTGTACGCAACCTTGGGAGAGCCGTGCGCTCCCTCAGCATCCAATCAAAGCGCTACTATGGTTCAGTCAAGCACATCCTGCACATTCTAGATACGCAAGCACAGTTAGCAAAACAACCCTATCTCAGGAGTCCGTCTGGGTTACAAGAGTCCTGTGGCCCACTGAGATGAAAGGCCACCCATGCAGCCCACTCACTAGCCTACGTCACCCATCCCTGTTCTACTCTGTCTCCCTAGCCCTGCTGCAGTGTCCTCTATGTCTGAGCTGTGGTCTGCCAGGGTCCAGCAGGCTCTAATAGCAGCCAGCAGCACTGCTGCAGCCCATTTCTGTGGGGGAAAGGAAATTATGCCCAAAAACATGAATTCCTGAAAAATTCTTCACTGTGCAATGGCACAACATTCCTTCGGGAATAACATTTATGACCTTCTTTTCTCCTTCTCTGGTCTGGTCACTTAACCAATTGATTGGTTATGGCCACATATGCAGCATTTCCCAATGGCAAATAACATAGGATGCAGATCTGAGAGCAGCAGCTTTCATATTTTTTTTCCCTACAGACTCAAAACATCTCTCCTTGCTGCTCCCCAGAGAGCTGTCTAGCTGTAGGACTTATAGGATACATTACAGGTCAGATTCAGCCCTTTGTGCAGTGAAGCAATTCAGGAGAGTAACTCCATTGAATTGTGCTCTGTCTGTTCTACTCCAGTGCAATGGAGATCAGAACTGGCGGTATAACTTTCCTTTTCATACACATAACACAAGAAAATGCAAGTGTTTTATTTAAGGAAAAAATAGGCCCAGCAGGGCATGCGAACGAGAGTGAAAATACTAAAAAGAAATAAGCAATGAGTCACAGTAGGGGAAAAAAATTAACTAGATGCAGGATATTATTGCAGTCTGTTTTTAAGGGTTTTTTTGTTTGTTTATTTGTTTTTATTTGACAACAACCAATAGAGAATAATAACCTAAAACAATCGAAATACCAGAAAACTCCAAGAACATTGTTTTCCTCTTTTTGAACATCTACAAAAAAAGGAAAAAAATACTTTTGATTATATAGCTCTGTAGGAATCCACACTGTTGGTGTAGTTCCTCCCTCCTTCTTTTTTCCTTTCTTGTTTTGGTAATACAAATATACTACATTCAAAGATTGATGAGCCAGTCATCCATGGAACAGATCCAAATAACAGCATACGCCAGCGAAATAACCTCAGATACCCAGAGACAACATGAGATGGATAAATGTATACCAAATACCTATCAGCTCAACACCTGGGGTTCGATACATTGAAAGTCTAAGTGAAACTGAATTATAATTTCATTCATGTGGGGACACTGAAGGACAATATTTATTTTTATATAGGAGAGTACACAAAAATAATCAGAGTTAGGTGGATGTGTTTTGTTAGTAATAGTCATGGAACAGAAAACTGTACACTGCCCTTGGCTAAGCTTTTTTGGTGGCATTTGAGTGCAGATTTCTTTACTTAAGTTCCCATAATTATTCCTTGACCAGTTGTTTAATCTTTCTGAATTACTCCAGTGCCCTGCCTCTGCCTAACTAAAAGTCTAAGGCTACTTGTACACTGCCCTCTTTTGCACAAAAAAAATATTGCCATGCCTCATTTGCATAATTAATGAGGCTCCATTTTTGCACATAAAGGAGCCGTTTACATGGCTTTTTTGCGCAAAACTCCCCTTTTGCGCAAGAGCCATTCTTCCTGAAAAAAAGCAGAAGAATAGCTCTTGCACAAAAATGGAGCATAAATCATTATGCAAATGAGGTTCAGCGATATTCCATGCTTCACCTCATTTGCATAGTTTTTGCGCAAGAGAGGGCAGTGTAGACGTAGAGTTGTCAAGTCAATGGGATTCCTCATACACTTAAAATTATTCATTGTGTTTTGAAGGATCAGGACCATTATATATAGATGATACAGTCAGCTATAAGACAGAAGAGTCCTTTATGACACATTTCCCAAGCAAAATACACAAGAAGCGAGATAGACCCATTCAGCTGCATCCTAGACAAACATTAGACCCACAAGTGGAATAATGCAGTGGAATAAAATAATGTGTGAAATTCCATTGTTTGATAAAAGAGGGCAGGCTAGATGACCACAGTGGTCCTTTCTAGCCATAATATCCATTCACGCATTTTTAAAAGTGATATTTATGGAATAAAGTTCTGCCATTTAACAAAGTACCACAATGTACATTTCCTAAAGGATTTTGTTGTTGCCCATTCTTTAATACATGCAGCTCCAACTCATATCCCACGAATACCACAAAATCCATAATCCATAGGAGCTCTGTTAAAATGTTAATTTTTTCACAAGCTTCCCCTCCTCACACTGACATTAAAATAGTCTATTAAAAGCCTAGTCCACCAACCTGCCATGCACCGAATATCCTCATCCACTACTGGCATCAATGAGAACTAAAAACACTCCACACTTTGTATGGCTGGTCTACAATAAGGGCAAAATATTGACACCACTGAAGTCAAGGGAAATTTTGCCATGGACTTAATAAGGCCACAATTTCACACTAAATATTTTAACTGCAAGTTCTCCTTTCTTGGCTATTATATTAAAAGTTATCTTTATGAGATTTTTCACACCCCAAATACATGCAAGAACTTCCATTTTCTCGTCCTTATTAATAGTCTGTATTAAATTAATAAACTATATTAGAATGTCTTATATATTTCATGAAAGCCTTTTTTCACTGTTAAATAAAGTTTCTAGTTATATATTCTTATGCATAATCAAAAATAAATGTAAATTATTATCACTGGTCAAAATTCTCATATAGTGGCCAAAACAAAAATTATTAAGCTTTTCAGGGAAACAAACAGATAAAGGAAATTTCTGGGCATCTAATGCTAAAGTCACACTGGATTTCCAGTGGCCAAACTAACCCCTTTTTTAATTTGCTCTTTGTATTCTCAGATGGAATATACACAAGGAGAGAATTAACTAGCTGGCTGCTCGTGCCTAAAAATCACATGGTGCTAGAAATCACTGCATCACTTAAATACAAAAATCCATAAAGGCCTAGATCTCTGGAAAGGTACTTGAACTTTAGCAAAGCTTTTTGATAAACCTTGTTCTTTGTAACAATAGAAGAAATGAGGTGTGTGTCAGGTGGACTGGTTTATTGTGTGTCTTTCACACTGCTCCAGAATTCATCAGTTCCTCTAATGCAGTGTTTCTCAACTAGGGGTACACAAAGGTCTTCCAGGGGGTACATGTACTCTAGATATTTGCCTAGTTTTAAAACAGGCTACATAAAAAGCACTAGGAAAATCAATACAGGTTGAAACTCCCTGGTCCGGCACCCTCAAGACCTCACCGATCCCAGGAATTTGCAGGACCAGGAGAGGTCAATGCACTAGGGACTCCACTTTTCCTTCTGGCCACCCTGCTGCTACCTGGGGCACTGCTCTCCCCAGGAGGGGGGTTCCATTTCCCCCTCACACAGCTCTGCTGCCACCCTGGGCTCCACTTTTGCCCTGCTGCCACCTGGGAATGGGGATTCCACACTCCAACCCATGGCTCTGCTGCTGCCAGGGACACTCCCCAGAAGCTCCATGTCCAGAGCTTCATGCTATGCACAGCAGCCCTGCAGTTGCCAGGGGCTCTCCCCAGCGGCCCTGCTATATCCCAGGATTCCACACTTCACCTGCCCTAGGCTGGCAACGCTCCTGTCCCCACAGGGTCACCCCATTCCAGCGTATATACTTTATGCTGGAATGTAAGTGCAATATTTATATTCTAAATTATTTATTTTATAATTATGTGGTAAAAAATGAGGAAGTAAGTAATTTTTCAGGAATAGTGTGCTGTAAAACTTTTGCAATTTTGTCTGATTTTGTAAGTTTTTAAGTGAGGTGAAATTTGGGGCAATACACGACAAAAATCAAACTTTTGAAAGGCAAGCAGTAGTCTGGAAAGGTTGAGAACCACTCTATAATGAAGTGTTGACTTCCTTGAGTTTAACTCATTTCCCCCTTTGATTAAAACTTACAGTTAATCTGTTGCCATAGTTAGTACACCCAAAATCTTGCCTCTGTTTACTGTGGTTTTGAAGATTTAGGGTAAAATTTGTGTGGATCCTGCACCCAACCAATGGAAGAAGGCTTAGGCCCAGTATGAAATCTTATACTAACATTTGCTGACATCTTATTACATGTAACCTGAAGAAACTATAGTGATATGGTTTCATACCGTCTTATCAGAAGCAGTTGGTTTATAGTGTCAGTCAACAAAAGATGAACTAAGAAATTTACCATAGATAAAAATAGAATTATGTGCTAATATTTTTGTTCTATTTTATACTGATTATCTTACTGTCAAAGTGTCCCGCCCCCAAATCATTATCTCAGACATAATTACAACGTTTTAGACTTGATTAGTAGTACAGAAACCATATAGGTTTTGGCCTGCTTTCCTTGAGTATCAGGCAGAAACAGCCTTCTTTGGGTATTTACATCTTCAAGATAAACTGTTCTACAGCCACACAATTGTATTTTGCCTTTATTGCCACCACATTTAGCCTCTTGGAATGAAAAATCTGTTTATCACATGCTGCATTTTAAAGCTAGATTTTTAAGTAATTTTGCAGATGCTGTGGAAATAATTGGAAACATTATCAGTTTCAAAGTAATGTGCTTACAGAAAAATTAAATACAACTTTGTTATTAGGTAAGAATGTTTTACTGCATGTTGCCACAGTAGCTATCCTTCCTAGCTTTGTTATTTATTTGGTATTAACAGAATGCCAACAGTGTTTTGAAGCTTTACTAATCTGCTTATGCTGGTCATTATGTGAGGAATTTACCCTCTTAAGAGTCCAAAACTTCCCAGCTTTTCAGTTATATCACCTGGAGAAAATGCATATTACAAAGAGAACTTCCGTGTTGTCACAGTCAGGACATGGGCAGTTTGATGTATTGGTCGGAGCAGGAGTTAGGCTCAGTCTGAATACCAACAAAGTAGAATCTAAGGCAGAACACAGGACAGGCTGAGGGCTTATCTTGACTTACCCTGAGTCTGACACTTTGGAAATTGATCTGTTAAATCAATTAACAGATCTAGTTAAACCCGGTACTCCACAGGGTCATGAGGAGTTAAGGAATTTTTCACATTGACCTCCCACAGTGGGAATGTCATGGAAATTCAACCTAAGGTATGCCAGCTCCAGATATATTATTCTCACAGGTGAAGTTGCCTATCATAGGCAATGTCTTCACTGCTTGAAAGATTGATGTTGGTGTGATCAATCTTTTGGATTTCGATTCAAACTCAGAGGGCACTCCCATCAGCACCAATAATCCTGCTCCTTGCGAGGAGTAAGGGAAGCTGATGGGACCTCCCATTATGGAGGTCATGTGGAAATTCGAATTAAGGTACATTGATTCCAGCTACCTAATTGGCATAACTGAAGTTGCATATCATAATTCAATCTTCCTGCATAGTGACAACATGGCCTTAGGTGACTTTTTGTTTTAGTGTAGACCTGGCTTGAGAGTTAGATTGCAAAAGGCTGTCTGGGTCAGAATACTGGGAGGTCATAGTCAGGCAGCAGCAGTGACAGGTAGTGGAGGGGAGACAGTTCAAAACAGAGGAAAACCCCACTTGCCCAGACAGCTTTCCATCCCTTTGCTGGGTATAAAACGCAAGATCTGAGCCCTGCCATTTCACTCCTCAGATTCAAGGGACTAGAGTCCTCTGCCAGAGTTGAGCTTGGAGTTCTAGTTGCCACCAGGCAGCCGGTCAGAACATAGTGGCTCCTCAGAGTCCTGTGGTCTTGCTGATATGCAGCAGGTAAGTGGTTTGAGGGTAACTTCACTGGATTATTGGAGTATTACCTATGGGAATATGTGAACAAATTCTTTGAATCTAGAACAGATACTAGTATGGCAGGAGCGGACAGAAGGTTCTAAACAGAAACTCGACATTGACGCAGAAAGTAAGGGCATGTCTACACACCAGGGCTAGAACCAAAATAAGCTACGCAACTTGAGCTACATTAGTTGCATAGCTTAAGTCAAAATCGCTTATTTTGGCTTTTGGCGCTGTCTTCACAGCAGGATGTCTGAGAGAGAGCACTCTTCCTCCAACTTCCCTTACTCCTCATCAAATGAAGGTTACAGGAGTCAGAGTAAGAAGTCCTCCAGCTCGACATTATGTCCAAATAACTTCTTGTAGTGTAGATGAAAACTATGTTATTTCAGAATAACGTCAGTTATTCCGAAATAACACTGCTGTGAAGACAGACTCAGAGAGTAAATACATTTTGGGAAAATGTTGCTTTTCTCATTTCAATAGAGCTTTTCATTCAGTGATAGAAGAAAGTAACTATTTCTCAGATTCTTAGTCATCATCATACAACACTATTTGCTTATATCAGTGGTTGGTATGGCTCAATGGGTTTATTCCCTACACCCAGAATGAAGTGGGGAGGATATAAAAAACAGAATATACAGCTAAGGAGGAACCGTTAGTTTAAGGCCAGACTGCAAGGGCTATGAATATTCAGAAATAATCAATAGAAAATTTTATAGTTGAAAAGAGATCAACTAAACCCTAGCTTGCTAAATCTGAGGCACAGAGAAAGAAGGGACAAAATACAGATAGAAGTACAGTCCCAACAGTGTGTGTGTGATTTTGTGCAACTCCATTCAGTCAATGGTTTATTCAATTCTTCATCTGATTTCATCCAAACCTATACCTTTGGTTCTAAACTTCTACCACATCTAATAAATACTGTAAACAGGCAACAGGGATGATATGAGCTGCCACTTAAGCAACAGAGAATCCAGAATTCTGAATGACACAGAAGTTACAAAGAGTCTAAAGAAGATCCACTGATAACAAATGACACGTTCAGCTAAAGCTTGTGTTCATTCAGAAATTTGTTTTAACATCAAATGTCCTGACAGGTGCTATATAAGCTGTGATACACAGGGGGGTGTTCTGTTATGGATAAGAAGATCAACTGTTTATGTTTCTCAAGATAAATATAATAGACCCAAAAGAATACACTGCAACTTGTTTGCATCTCCTCTTCAAATGTACACAAATCCAGTGTAGTCATTTTAAAATACTTTATTTTCTGCAAGTGTTGTCTTCTTGCATCATTCCCTTATCTAAACATTAAACCATATATTTCCTGGTTCGATCAGTATGTACTGAGATTTTAATTTATTGTAGATCATTAAGTCTTTGAGGCCAGATTCTCAGCTGACATGAATTCCATTGAGTTAATGAAGCAATGATGATTACTTACACTGGATGGAGATTTGATCCATTATGAATGAAAAACAAAATGTACCATACTGTGGAGTTTTTTGAGTGTATAGGAACTGTGCTTTTTCTGAGGCATGAATGCTAAAAAGTTAATAAAAGAAAATCTTAAAGCATGCTCTGATGTCAGGAACGTGTAAATCAGGGTACCTTGATGGAAGGCAGTGGAGTTACACACAGCTTTTAGGCTTGTAAGTTCAGAATCAGGCCCACAGTCCTTAAATAGCTTCCCAAGGAATGATTTCAAATTTCAGTAACAGCAAGTTGCCCATTGAAGTTTGTGAAACAGCCAAACAGAAATTGATCAATCTGATGGGCTGATTCGTGTTCCAGCCTATTTGGCAATTTCATTATAAACAGTACTAGAATGAATCAAAACTTGTTACTTTTGATCCTACTGAGAAATCCATGAAAGGATAAAAAGATTTTGGTTCCTTGCACTGTTTCCCTGTCTGCTTTTCAGCTCATTCTAACTCAATATAAAAAGCTGGGTCTAGGTGAGTTACAGTTCTACTGTTCCTATGCATTGCATCTCTGGTTCACCTCAAATGTATGTTTTTGCCCTCCAGGTATTCGTATTTGGCATGAGAGCTTAAAGAAGTAGAAAGAAGTCTAACAGTGATTTCATCCCTATCACGAAGGATTCCTCTTTTAAGGATAAGGAGCTTATGTTGACTTTTTTCCATCAATCCTCTCAAATGCAGCTCTCCAAAGAGCATATTAAATCATGGTCTCTTCCATGAACTTTTTCCCCTTTCTTTCTTTTTTGCTTCCACTTGGCCTACAACACGCAGGTACAGATAATAAGTTTGGAAGAAAGTCCTGCACCAATCTATAAATGTTACCGTGCCAATGGCTGGACAAGTTAAAAATAAGTTCACAAAGATAATTGGAATGTGCATATTCTATTATTATGGCTGTTTACATGCCTTAATTCTTTCCATTTCCTTCAGGATTTCTTTCTTGCTCTTTTTATTCTCCTTGTTTCTTTCTTGGATTGCAAGGTAGAAAAAAAAGCATAAACATTCATAATTCAGGACTGGAGAGAACATCATGGGGCTACAGAGCCTAGATAGATAGATGCATGTATTTAGACTGAACGTTCTGAATCTCCTGTGGTTGTGTTTAAAGATCCCCCAAAAATTCCCATCAGTCCCATCCTTGTTAACTCTCAATTTTTCAGGCTTTGTGCAGCGCTAGCTTGATTTCTGGAACTATTTTTTAAATTGTCCCCATATTAAGAATAATCTCTACATAACATGTGGAAGTGGGGCTATGTTTAGACTGCAGAGCTTTTCCAGGATACCAGAGGTATCCTGGAAAAGCACTGCCTCATCTGAGGAATGCTTCTGCTTTTCCGAAAAAAAAATCAGAAAAGCGGACGTGTTCTTTTGCCATCCCTGTAAGCCTAATTCTGTGAGGAATAAGTGATGTGCAAAAAGAGGAGGCTTTTCCAAAATTTGGCGCTGTGTAGATGCGCCAAATTTCAGAGAAGCCTCTTTCAGAAGAAAAGTTGGAAAAAGATACGCAAATTGCAAACTGCAATTTGCGTATCTTTTTCCGACTTTTCTTTGTAGTGTAGACATAGCCAGGGAGGGAAACACTTAGTGAGAGGGTGTTTCATAATCTTATGAATAGAAATGAAACTCAATTAAGTATGGATGCTGCTGTGAACCTTCCTACCAGGCTAGGGTATGTGGAGCCATGTGCTGCCATGATGGAGGCCATATAAGCACTGAGCTATTGAACTGGGTACATAATTAAAGGCCTGAGGAATCTCACTGTGGTCTGGCAAACAGAGATAGCTTTGGGAGAACAAGCTCCCAGCTCACTCACCGAAGCCCTTTGGGTAGGTCTACACATCAAAGAAAAACACCTGTTTGGCTGTTGCTCTAAAACCATGTGCAGTGGGAGGGTTTCGGACCCTGGGCTTCAGCCCAGAAGTGTACATAGCAATAAGAACATAAGAACAGCCATACTGGGTCAGACCAAAGGTCCATCTAGCCCAGTAGCCTGTCTGCCGACAGTAGCCAGCACCAGGTGCCCCAGAGAGGGTGGACCGAAGACAATGATCAAGTGATTTGTCTCCTGCCATCCTTCTCCAGCCTCTGACAAACAGAGGCCAGGGACACCATTTTATCCCCTGGCTAATAGCCTTTTATGGACCTAACCTCCATGAAATTATCTAGCTTCTCTTTAAACTCTGTTATATTCCTAGCCTTCACAGCCTCCTCTGGCAAGGAGTTCCACAGGTTGACTACACGCTGTGTGAAGAACTTTCTTTTATTAGTTTTAAACCTGCTATCCATTAATTTCATTTGGTGTCCTCTAGTTCTTCTATTATGGGAACTAATAAATAACTTTTCTTTATCTGCCCTCTCCACACCACTCATGATTTTATATACCTCTATCATATCCCCCCTCAGTCGCCTCTTTTCTAAACTGAAAAGTCCCAGTCGCTTTAACCTCTCTTCATATGGGACCCATTCCAAACCCCTAATCATTTTAGTTGCCCTTTCTGAACCCTTTCCAAGGCCAAAATATCTTTTTGAGGTGAGGAGACCACATCTGTACACAGTATTCAAGATGTGGGCGTACCATAGTTTTATACAGGGGCAGTAAGATATTCTGTGTTTTATTTTCTATCCCTTTCTTAATAATTCCTAGCATCCGATTTGCCTTTTTGACCGCTGCTGCACACTGTGTGGAAGTTTTCAGAGAACTGTCCACGATAACTCCAAGATCTCTTTCCTGATTTGTCGTAGCCAAATTTGCCCCCATCATACTGTACATATAGTTGGGGTTATTTTTCCCGATGTGCTTTACTTTACACTTATCCACATTAAATTTCTCTAAAATGAAATAATTCCAGAGTCCAAGCTCCATGAGCTTGGCCTGAACCAACTGCAGCTTTTTCTTTGATGTGTAGACATATCTCTTGTCAGCTTGGGCAAGTCATTCAACCTCTTGGTAGTACAGTCTCACCTAGTCTCCAATTGGCTACACCACCTGACTGGCTGGCTGGAAGACTCAGCAGATCTGCTCTTAAGCCCAGATCAGCAGCTGTTCCATGGCTGCTCAAAGCATTTACCTCTGGGCTTTGATACTGTCTGCTGCAAACCCAGTCTTTCCCTGCCTTGCCTCCCTTTGGGAAACCCAGCTCTGGCCTCTGTCTTTGCCTTCTGACTTTGGTTCTGATGCTCAGCTCAGGCATCTGGCTTCTGACGCTGACCCAACGTTCTTATTCTTGGGGACCGATTCCTGTTCCAGCCAATAAGCATGAATACCCACATCCCAGTCAGTGACACAACCACTATTTCTGAAGTATTTTGATATTTACAGATGAATACTGGATAAGTGTCCACACAAGGAGGTTAGACTGGTATATCTATATAAATTCACATATTAGGTTATACCACAATGCCTAAGTGGGGTATGTGAACTACATCAGCTATTATAGTAATGGGAGGAGGAATATAAATCCCCATGTAAACTGATGGATCCATCTCCATGAGAGACATCCGAACTGTGAAATAGATCGCAAACTAGAAGAATTATCTGGAATTGTTCAGGTCCTTAACTCAAGTCATTTTTGGTTTGGGGAAAATTAAATGGTAGAGCTTGGGATGAGGGGTTCAGTATTCAGGCTTCCCCGGGGAAGAGAAGACTACCCCAGCTCTCTCTCACTGTAGCAGCTTGAAGCTAGGTGAAACATTCTGTCTCTTTTTTGTATGGTTTTATGCATCCCTGTATGAATGGGAAGGGGGTGAGCTGAGCCCTTCTCCCCTTCCCTCCCTAAAGGGTCCTGGGGGTACAAGGCTTGGGGCAATCCCATTATGGAAACATCCCATTTTCCTGGCACAACCAAACCCTGACGTTGGTTTAAGTTATGATAAGAAGAAGCTGCATATCAAATTTGATGGTCCTAGCTCTTTCCCACAACCCACATCAACCACCAAATCAGAAGCTCATTTAACTGCAAATCCACTAATGCGATCTATGCCATCAAATGCCAGCAATGCCCCTCTGCCATGTGTATTGGCCAAACTGGACAGTCTCTACTGGAAGGAATTAATGGACACAAATCAGATATCCGGAAAGGCAACACACAGAAACCTGTTGGAGAACACTTTAACCAGTCCGGGCACTCATTAATGGATCTCAAAGTCACCGTGTTGTTTCAGGTCAATTCCACAAGCCAAATACACAGGGAACTGTTGGAACTTAACTTCATTTACAGGTTTGGGGCCCATCACAAAGGTATGAATAATGACATTACCTGGCTAGCACACAACCTTCTACATCCTGATGACTTAAAAAACCAAATAATGGGTACTTAAGAGCAATTTGCACCCTCTCTATCAGCTGCATGTAACATGAACACTTTAATTCACTATTTTTCCCTTCCTTCTCCTCTCCCCATCCCCTATTTATTTTGGAACTGGACTTTTAATACTCCTTTCATCTGAAGAAGTGGGTTGTACACACAAAAGCTCATGATACCATCTACATGTTTTGTTAGTCTTTAAGGTGCTGCTATACTTTTCATTGTTTTTTAAGTTTTTCTAGCTCTTTCCATTTAGGAGGATGCGCAGACAGACAAACTCTCCTGAGGCTACGTCTAGACTGCAGACTTCTTTCGGAAGAAGCTTTTGCGGAAGAGATCTTCTGAAAAAACTTTTTCTGAAACAGAGTGTTCACGCTGCCCAAGTGCATTGAAAAAGCGATCTGCTTTTTCGAAAGATAGCGTCCACCCTGAATGGACACTATCTCACATTTAATCTGTGATTACTATGGACGGAGTGGCCACCAAGGCACCTGTGCTTTTTCCTCTTTCCTCTTCTTTTGAAAGAGCTTCCCCCATCCACACATGCCTTTTCCCGAAAGAGCTCTTTCAGAAAAAGGCTTCTTCCTCATAGAAAGAGCTTTACAAATGTCAGAAAAACCCCTCTGTTCTTTTGATTTTTTTTTCTCAAAAGAATGTGATTGCAGTGTGGACGTAAGTGAAGTTTTTTCAGAAAAACAGCCGTTTTTCCAAAAAAACTGTGTAGTGTAGACATAGCCTCAAAGATATGGGAGATTATAGTAACTGAGGGTTATACCAGTACCTAGACAGAGATCAATTGGTCTCTACCTAAGAAATGTACATGAACATAGTGTCTTGTTTCCCAGTCTTCAAATAGCAACAATGTGATTTTCAAAAGAAATATCCTTACAAATATCAACACTCAAGAAAAGTCTTGTTGCAAATTTATCAGCAGCATTTGATTTGTACTGCACAATAAGGTAATGATCAAAAAAAATTCAACTACCCCTTCCACATTAAAAAGCTTTATTATATTCACAAAAGCATTCAAGGGGTAAAGAAACAAGTTGTTAGATTTTTTCACTTAGTATAATCATTATTCTGTTGATCTGACAAATCAGAATATTCATCTTTATACAGAATATTTAGTTTACACAGAAATTCTCTAATAGTGGCATTGTTCCTCAGTTTTTTCCAAGTGATTTGATTTTCTGAATGACATTAACTATAAGGAGACATAAAAAAGCTGTAATTAGCATTTAGATGTTCTTTGGTAATGTTCAAATATGACAGCTATAAATGTGAAAAAAATAAGTGTCTTAGAATATGGCAAGCAAATACAGAATTTATGGGATTAAATGTATCCTTTGTGAATTCACTCCCTTTGCCTCTTCAGAAAGACTGAAAAAAGTCATTGTTGGTGGCAATTATTTCTTCTTACATAAGAGTGGTCACCATGGGTCAGAAAAAAAGTCTATTTAGCCCAGCAACCTGGCTTCCAGAGGCCAGTGCCAAATACTTCAAAGGGAATTAACAGAACAGAGCAATTATCAAGTGATCTATCCCCTGTTGCCGTATCTCAGCTTCTGACAGTCGGAGATGTAGTGTCATCCAGAGCAGCAGTTTCCAACCACCGGGCTGCGGAGTGGTGCCAGGCCATGAACCACTGGTTGCTGGGCCATGGTGGCTCTTGGGGCTGGGGCTGGGATACACCACCAAGTGTCTCCCCTCCCGCTGCAGCTGTTGAGAGAGGCGTGTCCTGCCCCACTTCTCAGCCAACCAGCACCGGGCAGGGGCGGGATCTCCGCCTGGTCATGGAAAAGCAGTTCACTGCGCAGCAGGAGAGCCGAGCAGAGCCCAGCACAGCAGCCTTAGAGCAACCATGACCTGGGCAGCAGCACTCAGCTGGCAGTTGGGAGGCAGTGCAGGGCTAGGTGATGGGTAGGGGGTGGGCAGGACAGGCACTGAGGACTCTGGGGGCAAAACTAATAGTGGGGGCTAGTACTGGGGAACTCTAAGGTGTGGGGGAGCCATGAGAGGCAGGGGCTGACTTGGGGGCACTGGGGCATCTGGGGTGGGAGCTGGCACTGGGGGGTTCTAGAGGTGGGGCTAGTAGTGAGGGGGCTATGGGAGCAGGGCTGGTAGTGGGGGGTCTGGAGATGGGGGGCCCTGAGGTATTTGGGATGGGGGGTTGACACTGGCAAGAGTTGGGTGCAAGGGACTCTGGGGTCAGTGGCTGGAGCTAGGGGGTAGTGGACGGTTGGGGGACTCTAGGGGTTAGGCTGGCTCTGGGGGCAAGGGCTTTTTATACCGTGGACCAGCAAATCCAGTCAAACTTTTGGCAGACTAGTAGCATTTGCATATTTGAATATTCATTGTTTGCATAATGAATATGCAAATAACATGTTACCAGTTCACCACAAGTTTGTGAATGGGTTTGCCGGTCCAGGGAATAAAAAGGTTAGGAACCACTGATCCAGAGCATAGGGTTGCAACCCCCAACCATCTTGACTAATAGCCATTGATACACTTAACCTCTGACTTTTACAAATAAAGTGAAAACTTGCTGACCAGCAAGATTATAAAGGTGGGTAAATATGTATAATTACATTATTTAAATTATATCTGTGCTTTAAAGCACTTATGGACCACATTATGCCAGATTTATTCACATTGAGACTGAGGTCAATAAGACAACACGTGAAGCAAAGTATTAGTGTGAGAAAAAGTGGCCAGAATTTGGCCATCATGTGATTATTAACAGGTGTTTCTGGGGTACATCGCCTTGCTGATTTCAATCCTGACTCAGCTTAAGCTGGGTCAGTACTAGATGGGACTTTTCTGTTATGTTCCAAACTTCCTGAAAAATGTCCGCCACCAATGAGGGGAGAGAAGAGTAAAACACTTCTCTTTTAGAGTCCTGTCATGCCCACTATTTGGGCTGTAAGAATGGATATCTGTTCTTTATGTAATACTCCGCTTACTAGGAACCAGCTTGGGTAATGAATGAGAAGGTGGACAAAGCCCTGAAAAGTGGCCATCTTTAAGCTGGTTGTAGTTCACTTACAAAGTACACGCTCACAGGGATTTTTTTTTGCATGACTAACCGTGAAAATTATTCACAGTGAAAGTCCTAATTCTGTGAAGATGCATTGGCAAAATTTAACTTTTCAGGATCCAGATTTAATGCTCTCTGTAGTCATTTGAAAGATTTTCACTGACTTCATTGGATTTTAGATTGGACTTAAATTGGTTGATTGTGAATTACACAATTCAAGGTAAAAAATGGGGTGGGGGAAAGAAGGAGAAACTAAAGGAAAAGTTTCAGGCTACGTCTACACTGGCAGCTTGTTGCGCAAGAACTCTTTTGTGGAAGAGTTCTTGTGCAAAAACTATTCCAGAAGAGAGCGACTACACTGCCATGTGCTTTTGCGGAAGAGATGTGCTTTTGCACAAGAGCAACCATGCCAGTGTAGACGCTCTCTTTGCGCAAGAAAGCTCTAATGGCCATTTTAACCATAGGGCTTTCTTGCGCAAGAAATTCATGTTGTCTGTCTACACTGGCCTCTTGCACAGGAACAGTTGCACAAGAGGGCTTATTCCTGAGCAGGAGCATCAGAGTTCTTGCGCAAGAAGCACTGATTTCATACATTAGAACATCAGTGTTCTTGCACAAGAACTCGCGGCCAGTGTAGACAGGCAGGAAGTTTTTGCACAAGAGCGGCCGCTTTTGCGCAAGATCGCGCCAATGTAGACACAGCCTCAGAGCAGTAGCCGAGTTAGTCGGCAACAGGAAACACTTAAAAAACAACCAATAGTCTGGTAGCACTTTAAAGACTAACAAAACATGTAGATGGTCTCATGAGCTTTTGTGGACACAGCCCACTTCTTCCGATGACCAGAGTGTTGGATGTTCTGGACATGTTGGATGTTTAAAGGAAAAGGAATTTGGTAGGGCAGCAATTTTTCCTTAACATATTGCAAAATCTTTTACTTCAATCCAAAGGAAGAACAGTTAAATTTGTGCATGTCCCATTCATCAGATGTTTGCTGTGATCAGAACTCAGCAGGTATCATGAACATCCATTACCACTTGCAATAACCAATATGCCTCCCCTATTCATTGAGATTAACACAATTAATACATTGTGGTAGCAGTTCTGTAAATCGTGGCTAATGGATCTCCCAGAACAAATTATATACATTTTACCACTCCCTTCATGCTAAAAATAAATCTGTGCCTCCATGCTAATAAACTGCTATGCACATAAGTAATTTTCAGATAAATGGTATTTAGACATAACATCATGTTGTAGGTAGAATGAGTTAGGGGGGTAGAAATAAGAGACAGTGAAATAAATTAATCACATTCAAGCAGAACAGTTTATAGTTTTCATGTTCTCTCTTGTTTGGCAAATAAGCAAAAGTGGATTCATATTCTAAATCATTTAGCACATTGAAATTCCATGTACATTTGTTTATTCATAGTACCCTTGTTTTAAAAATCAGGGTGGATGAATTGGCTTTGTTGAAATAAGAGGTAGCAGCACATTTACTCAAACTAAAAAGACACCCAAAAGGAGCCAAAGGAATCAAGTTACCGCAATATATATTCTTGTGCTTTCTAGTGTGATGTGCTGCTCCTTTAAATGTTTGGACAATCTATACTCCATCCATCTCCAGTGAAAATCCTCACTTTGTTCTGGCAGCAGAATAGTAACCAAAACCAGTAAAGGTACTACCACTGCAGAGAGCTGTATTTTATTCAGCTCCCTCTAGATCTGTGTCTCTCCTCCTCTGTTGGGTCCAAACGGACATATTGGCAATACAGATCTTGTATGCCACAAGTGTCCGGTGCTCTCACTGCCTGATCAAGGAGAAGAAACAATAAGCAAATATTTTAAAGGGGAACAAAGTTCACCTAGACACAGGTGAACTTTGGTACATTTTGCTTCAGATACAGATGGAACCACATAGCTATCAAGAGAGAAGTTCGCAGAATGCCACAACGGAAGAAGCTTCTGCCCAGAACTCCTGCTTCGTCCTTTCTGCTGTGTTTGCAAACAGCCAACTTGTCTGACCAGATGCAAACAAGCAAAGAATACTCGTAGGGGAATTCTGCACCACTGCACAAGTGCAAATTCATGTACCGCACATGTTTAATTTTTCCCAGAAACTCTCTCTCAGTCTAAAATACTTCACAAGTTGTCCTTCAGAGGGCACTGTGGTGCTAGAACAAAGCAGCTGCTCCTGGCTAGCCAGCTACCATACAGTATGTCTACACAGCAACATTATTTCGAAATAACTAGAATTATTTAACTTAGTCCGTGTCAAAACAGCAGGCAGTAATTTCAAAATACTGTCAAGTGGAGGACTTCTTACTCTAACTCCTGCAACCCTCATTGGACGAGGAGTAAAGGAAGTCAGAGGAAGAGTGCTCTATTTCGAAATTAGACGCGTCTACACAGCACTTATTTTGAATCAGAGCATTCTTCCTCCAACTTCCCTTACTCCTCGTCCAACGAGGGTTACAGGAGTCGGAGTAAGAAGTCCTCCAGCTTGACAGTATTTTGACATTATTTCAAAATAACTGCCTGCTGTTTATATGTGGACTAAGTTTATTTCGAAATAACTAGCACTATTTTGAAATAATGTTGCTCTGTAGACATACCCGTAGTGAAGAGAAAGAGCATATCTGCTTCACCTGTTGGGCCAGGTCCAGAGATAGGCAATATGGGGAGACAGTGTGAGGCTTCTCAGGGTCAGACAAAGTCAAAAGGGCTCATGGGGAAGAACAGACTGGGGCAGGGCCTGAATGGGAGTGAAGGCACAAGGCCATGGGGGACGGAAGTGTAGGGCCATATGGGCAGGGCAGGGGAGGAGGGTGTGCAGAGCTATAGGGGAAGAGGTAGGCTAAGTGGATGCAGAGAAATGTGGGGACAGAGCAGTAGGGACACACGGAAAGGAGGAGGACTGGGTACTGGTTAAGGGAGGCAAGGGTAGAGAGGCAAAGGGTATAGGGCTACATGGCGGGGGGAGTGCATGGAAACACGGGGATAGGAAAAGGAGGTTGAAAGCCTCATAAGGATAAGGGAGTGGGAATGGCAGGCCTTCTGATGGGGGAAGGAGAAGAAGGCAGCTGCTCTGGGGCCCAGTGATTTTAAAAGGGCCCAGGTGCCCCAGCTGTCAGAGACCAAAGCCCTTTAAATGGCCCCAGAGTCTCATTATGTGCAGCAGATTCCCAAAATGGAAAATAATTCATTTTTTTTAAAGCGACAGAAAATCCAAAAGGTGCTCTATGAAGTATAAGGATCCCTAAATCCCATGATAATGGATTTTCAATACCAGGAGCTGGGATGAGAGCAAGAAAGAAGCCACAAATGGTCTTCTTAACATATTCCATATACAATCCATCAAGTGTTACCCTAATACTAGGCCTGATTGCCATGGAAACATCAGAGAGATGTTTAATTTGCAGAAACCATCAAACCTAATGTCAGTATTTTTAATTTAAAACATATTTACTTGACAGTTCTTATGCATACCTATGTATTTTAAGTGTATCAAGCACTGTTTCAAGTGATATCTGAATAAAAATACAATGTAGGATTTAAACTGTTCTAAAATGTAATCCTTTATTACAGCTTCAGTGTCATTATTCAAAAACAGGCTTGAAGGCCTACCAAAACAAAAAACCTGCTGACTTTTTTAATTGAATGAATGGAGGCTTCTATCGCTGTTCTTTAACATAAAAGAGGCCTTATTTTCAGTTCCTAGTCTCTAATTGTGTGACTACAAAATTTCATGCTCATACACCTGCATTTTACATGTGCAGATACCTGTACAGCACTTATCAGTTCAAACACCTGACTGCACAAGAGTTCAGATTTGTAAATATACTTTGTCAACTCTATACCTGCAGATTCCAATGTATGAGCACATGATGGTGTTCAAAACGACACACAGGTGCTTGCTCCTGCAATGTATGGGATACATAAGCTAGAGACACACAATATTGGGCACACACAAGGAGTGGACAGTCAGGGTGCGTCTACACTGCACCATTATTTCAAGGTAACTATCATTATTTCAAAATAACAATGCAAGCATCTACACAGCCATTCTGTTATTTGAAAATAATTTCGAAATAACAGACAGCTTATTCCGAAATCTGAGGAATAACACCTATTCTGAAATAGCTATTTCAAAATAAGGTTTGTGTAGATGCTCCATTGCTGTTATTTTGAAATAGTCCCTCACCATGGCCCTTCTAAGTTATTCCTCTCCAGTGCCTCCTGGGTCTCTAAATTGAGATAGCATGTCTACATTAGGGAAGCCTGCCTCAGACTAATTTTGAGGCTTCCCTTCAATGTAGATGTGCTATTTTGAAATAAGCTATTTTGGAACAGTTTATTTCAAAATAGCCATGCAGTAGAGGCCTAGATGAAAACGCGTATTAGGGATGAAGTCTACAAGGAATTCTGCAAATGCACATCTTTCACAAAACTTGGGCTGTGCAAAACACTTTCAATACATTTTCAAACGACATGAAAATCCCACTAGTTTGGTTACACTACAAATTTGAGGCTCAGACCAGGTGCACTCAAAGACTCAGTAAGCCTCACAAATCTTTTGCAAAAATATCAAGCCCAGTTCTTTGAAAACTAGAGATGTTTTAGTTTCAAAACCAAGTAAAACTGAAATGCTTTTCCCTGACATTCACTTTGGAATCAATGTCATCTGAACCCAAATATACTGCAGCCAAATTTCTGGGGTGGATAAAAACTGACACCGATTGCAAGTGTCAAAAACATACGTATGATCCTTTGCAAAGAAAGGTTTTGATCTTGCAAAATGCTGAACAGGCTGGCCCCAATCCTGCAAAACATGTAAGCCAGTGGTTCTCAAACTGCAGGCCGCAGATCACTAGTGGTCCACAGCCGCCTTCCAGGTGGTCCATGGCTTGAGCTCAGCCCCACCCCCCCATACACATACACAGTATGGAGGCCGCGCTGCCTTCCTGCTGCATGGCATGGGGAGGGGAGGGGAGGAGAGGGAGACAGGAGGCCCGAGTCTCCCTCCCCCGCTGGGGGAATGGCAGTGAGGCTTTCCCCACTGCTGCCATTGGCCAGTGCTACGTGGGCAGCAGTCGCGGCAGTGCACAATGGGGAAGTGGCAGCCTGCATGCTGCACCATTGTCAGGAGGCCTCTAGCACCACCGCAACCCATCATCCAGCCCTGCGTGCAAGGAGCTGGCTCTACTAGACTGCTGATTGGCATCCCCCTCCCCACGCTGCGCCATGGCATCTGCCCATGGGCCTCGCCACCTCCAGGTACTGCCTGGGGGAGGTGCCATGCTGACTGCTGGGGAAGCCATGGAAGTGGCAGGGATGGCGCCATCATACTGTGGAGCTGGGGAAGCATCCAGAGGAGCCCGAAGGCCTTTCCCCTGAAGAACCTGCCCATCCTGCCCTCTGCTCTGTGGTGCAGGCAGCTGCATTTCTGAGGCATCGAGGGCTGCTCTGTAGGGCAGCCACGCAGAGCGGGGCTCCTCCACAAACCAGGGAAGGGGGCTGCCTGTCTGCCCAAGCCGTAGGGGGTGATGCAGCCAGAAGGAGCTTGGTCACAAGGGGACTCTGTCCCCCATTTTCACCCCTCACCCAGGAGCTGGTAAACCAAGAAACACTTCTGCATTGTGCCCAGTGCATCTCACCCCCCAGTTTGCTCTGTACCACAGCAAAAAAACCACACCACTCAAGTTTTCCTGTGCTGGCAAGGTACCATTTGGGTTGCCATAAACACAAAGCCAGTGCAAAGGATAACATAGGAGCCCCCTCCCCCCCCGCCTCCTTCCAGCACTTCTAAACATTTGGTTTTCTGTTTAGAAACAATAGCCTGTAGGATTCTGCTACTTCTAGGAGCAGTTCCTGCTACTGGTAGCACAGTCTTAGAGGAGAGCAGCTCTCTACAAACCACCAGCCATTGGGAGCAATGGAAGCACGAAGCCTGATAGGCATTTCCCCCTCATGCACAGACCCCTGCACCCTAATCCCCCTCAGTCACTCACTCCTGCTGCCAAGACCCTGCACCCCCAGCTTGCTCCTTCGCTCTCCTGGCCACACTCCTCACCCTCCCTTGCTCCTGCACCACCACCCCTGCTCCTGGCCAGACACCCTCCCCCCTGCCTGCTCCTGCCCACTCCCTCCTGATACCTTACCCCAATCCCCTCCTACACCCTCCTCTGCTCCTACACCTCCGCTTGGCCAGACACCTACCCCTACCCTGCTTCTGCATCCACTGTTGCTCCTGAACCCTCCCTCCTGGCCACACACTGCACCCTCCCTTGCTCTTGCTCCCTCCCCCTGTCCAGACACCCTACTCCCAGCCTGCTTCAGCACCCTACCTCCCACCCAGACCTTGCACCCTCATCCCCTCCTGCATCCCACCTCCCACCCAGATTCCTGCACCCCCATCACTATCCCACTCACTGACAGGCCTGTCCCACACACTGAACCCCTCATTTTTGTCCCCACTCCAGAGCCTAAGGGGGTCCACAAAATCCACTAACTCTGGTACCCCAGAAATTAAATCTGGCTTATAGGAAGACCTGAACCTCAGTCCTCCTTGTCCCTTCCCTTTGCCCCATGGGGCTGGAGTGCCAGAGAAGGTGGGGTCACATCAGTGAGGGTTGGGATTTTTTGGAGACATTTTTTGCTTCTCACTTATGTGGTCCCCAGCTGATTTCTCTGTGAGTCAGTGGCTTCTGACCCAAAAAAGGTTCCCCACCCCTTTAAACCCTTTTTGTTGGGCATAAATTAATATTTTACTACATTTAAAATGAAGTGTGATAAAGTAACATGAGAAAGTTAAAAGGCTTAATCTGTTTAATAATTTAAATTAAACCATTCTCCCCAGCTGCAGCACTAGCAAAATAGCTTAGGTATAATTATGTAATTAATGATGAGTTTCCATTAGCAACTCGTGGTCCACGGAAAGATTTGCATTGAGCCAGGTGGTCCACAGGCGAAAAAGTTTGAGAACCACTGATCTAAGCCCATTCCAAACAAGGAAGTCCAAAGTCAATGCCTAAGCAATTCACTAGATTGGGGCCAGAATGTCTAGCACGGTGAGGGGCAACCTAGGCTAGTGAGTGGCCACATGAGTGGCCCTCCTTCATCTCAGTTCGATGAAAGATTGTAGTAACCGAGATGGGCTCCCAGGATAGGGTAGCTTTGCTAACTGTGCTTACATATGTAGAATTTGTGGGGTGTGCCGATGAAACCACAGCAGTGCTTTGGATGCAGAGGGAGAGCATGGTTCTCACAGCATCGTGAGCACGCACCTCACTTCACCTTTTCTTTGCTTGATGTGCATGTCACTTTAGTAATATGGGTAGGAAAAAACAGACATGGATGGAAACTCACAGAATCTGACACCCCTGTGTGTGGGCACCGGTAAACAAAATGTCTTGGGCCACACACAAAACCCCAGTGGGCTGCATACAGCCCGAAAGCTGCTCACTGCTGCTCTATCACCCTCCAGGATAGTGCCTTAAAAGCACATGGAGTTCTACACCAAACCTGTTTTTATCATAGTAACATCTGCCTTAACTGTTGACTTTCCACCTTTAGATTAATCTTGTTGGGCAAGCTCTGGGTCTTGAACAGCAAGTGCATTGATAGAAATAGAGCAAGGATTAATCACTGTGGCAATGAAGACTGAAGTGTGGCCACATTAGAAAGTGAAATGTCCTTGTTGTAAATTCAGACGCCGCTCAGTGTTTTCGTAATAAGTCATTGCTCAGAGCCTCCTTGTTCAAGGCTCCAATCCACCCAAACATTCACCTCCGCGTTGCAATTAAATTTATTTCATCCAAGTGCCTGTCCTTTCTGTCTTGCAGCACTATATGCAAAGAATGTGAATATAAACCTAAATTTAATCACTGTCTGCAGCAATGATAGAAGCAATATCTAATAGCTGCCAGTGCAATATGTTTGTCACGAGGAGCAGAGTAGCCCATTATTAGACTGTCAAGAATCTTTGATTCAGAGGCCATAAAAAGCAATATTTTATTATGGGCTTTGCAAAGCCAAGGTTTTTAAAGCATAAAGCACTTAGGACTGAATTGTTCAAGATGCAAAAAACTCACTGCTCTTAATTGCATTCTCTCATTTACTTACATGTATTGGCATATATTGTTAGAGTCTGTGCATAATCATTGAATAAAAGAAACAGTTTGCAGCATATAAATGTTAATCCACATATGATTCAATTCGGAGCTGCTTTCACACCCACAAAGCTCATTTTCTCTACAGCTGCAAATGAAGGTACAAAAACTAGATATGCTGAAAAGAAAGGCAAAGCAGGAAAAATTTGCCTTGGCACCTACTCCTTCGATGGGTAAAATGGTCACATGACACCTTCAAAAGTCTCATGTGGTTACGGAAACAACCCTGAACTTTAACTGATAGAGGAAGAACCTTCCATACTCTCCCATAGAAGAGTATTGCTAGAAGAAATGACCTGCCTACTAACCATCACCCAAAGAGATCTTCTATGGAAGGTGCTAGAACACTAAAAATATGAAATGAGAGCCAGGAATCTCTGCACTGCTTTCTTGCCAGAACGTTTGCCACAAAGAGGTGGGTCAAGACTCCCAACCTTCCTTCTGCAAACACCTCGTGCACAAGGGTAGGGATTGAGCCTAACATACCCATGTAAATATGATTGCTACTAGACTGGGTAGCTTGCTGCCTGACCACCCTCAGGAGAAAACATGGAGGGGGAGAAGACACATCAACATTTTCCTATTGGAAAAGAGAAGATCTGGAAATAGGACATTTCTTCCTTGAGAACAACATGAACAGGATGGGGTCAGTGGTTTGTCAGACCTAATGATGTGAGGTGAGAATATTCTCTGGAGAATATTCTCCGAGAATGAGAATATTCTGAGAATATTCTCCAAAAGATTATTTCCTGAGAATTTTTGAGAATTTTCTAATTTTTCTTTTCCTCTTAAAATAATATATTGTATTCAACTTTTAGAACACCCTGAATGTTAAAGAGCTTTCTTGATCATTCAGGATAGTTTGAGAACGTTATAGAACATTCCAAAATGTTATGGAACTTTCTAGAACATTCATGAGTCAGGAATTCTGACTGTTATGGAACTTTCTGGAAGCATCACAAAAAGTATATAAAGAGGCAATAACACATTTATTCTCTTTTGTGAAAGGTGTAATTGTGTTTTCATCAGTATGAAAAGAAGAACTAAGCCTAAAAGTGATGTATGGGATTATTTCCTTCATAAAACAGTTAAAGACAAAGTGTTATATGAATGTAAGTACTGCAAGGCTGAATACATCAGAAATGCAACAAGGATGAGAAAGCATATTTCCAATTGTTTGAAGACTCCTGCTTACATCAAGGAAAAGGCAACAAAATTCTCACAGTCCAGAAGCAGATCACCTCAACCATCAACTGTATCAACATCTATAGAACATGGTAATAGTGATAGTGAATTTACATCACCACCTTCCACATCTAGTTCAGCCAAGGTGTCTCACTCTATAAATCGCTACTTTGATTCTATGAATGAAACTGAAAACAAAGTTTTGGATGAATTTTTTGCACAAGCTATAGTCTCATCAGGATTGCCTCTTTCACTGGTTGAAAACGAAGATTGGATTACTTTCATGCAAAAATTAAGACCATCTTACAAGATGCCATCCAGGTACACACTTTCTAACAAACTTTTAGAAGCTGAATATCAATGTGTTGATGCTCTTATAAAAACAAAAATTGCTGAAGCCTCTTCTCTCACACTGCCTTGTGATGCTTGGAACAACCGAATAAATGAATCTGTTATAAATTTTATTATATCAACACCCCAACCAGTGTTTTACAAGACAGTGGCAACCGATGTTGAACGCCATACTGCTGAGTATATGGCATTCTGTATGGAAGAAATAATGACAGAAATAGGCACTGAAAAATTTGGTGCCATTGTCACTGATAATGCTGCAGCAAAGGTGAAATCCTTATCAGTGCTTAACGAAAAATACAATCACATTGCTATGTACACTTGTGCTGCTCATACACTAAATTTGTTAATTGGTGACATCAGTAACTTAAAATCTGTTCAAGAAACTGAAGCTACCCGTAAAACTATTGTGAAGGAAATTAACAAATCGCAAGTTTTACAAGCTCATTTTACTGCATTTCAAAAAGAGAAAAATCAAACTTGCGCAGTGGCGGCAAGAGGAGGCGCAGCAGGCGAGCAGAAGGGATGACAGGAGGAGCAGAGGGGGACTAAATTGGCGCCCCTCCCCCAATCCTCCCATGCCACTAATTTTAACTCCAGGTCACAAGGATATTGTCAGGATCAGAGTGTGTTGGGGCTCTGAGGATTGAAACATGGGGTATTATTTTTTAAGGTAAATGTACATTCCTGGGCTGCTGAGGCCTTTCTGGCACAGGGATGCCCAGATTGAATTGTTATCTTCTGGTTAAAGCAGCACAGTGAACAGGGATTTTTAAACACAAAGTAGTTACTGTGGAGGATCACTGTAGTGGCTCTTGTCATTTTGTATCTTTACTGTGCTGTGCTCTGCCTGGGCTTGAAGGGAACAGCTGTACCAAAGATCTGGCTGGCTACATGGAGAGAGCAAATCACCTCAGCATGCAGCAACCTTCATGTGCTCCCAATCAATTCCTGGATTCACTTTATAGTATCAAGCACTTGGTTTCTACATCTTCAAATGGGATACAATGGGGGGAGGGGACAAGGGCTCAGTGAAAGAACTTCAACTGTGGAATAGCCACAGTGAGCAAGAGGATTCAGCGTAATAAAATGCTGTAAAACTATAACCATACCAGACTGAAATCGGTGATTCTTTTATTTCAGACATGGTGCTTATAGTGATGGGACCATTATAAATGCTAAGAGACATTATTATAATGGAGCTAACAGGAAAATGGAAGAGTTGAATATCAACTCAATTTTTTAACAGGGATTTGGATACCTAAGTATTTTGGCTAAACTAAAAAGTTTGTTCTGACATGCTGTTCCTGTGCTTCATGCTCCTCTGTGGGCTGCACCTTCTGCTTATACTGCATGTCCCATGCTCTCTTCTCTTAGGGCACATTTACACAGCAGGGCTGAAGTCGGAATAAGCTACGCAACTTCTCCCACATCAATTGCGTAGCTGAAGTTGAAATAGCTTAATTCAGCTTTTGGCGCTGTCTACACAGCAGGAAGTCAAAGAAAGAATACTCTTCCTACAACTTCCCTTACTCCTTGTAAAATGAAGATTACCACGAATTGGAGTAAGAAGTCCTCCAACTCAACGTTTTTTCAAAATAAAGGCTTGTAGTGTAAATGCGCTCTTTGTTATTTCAGAATAATGTCAGTTATTCCAAAATAACACTGCTGTGTAGACGTATCCTTTGAAAGGGAAGGTGTTACTTTGTGGAAAATGTATTCCAACCAAGAAAGCCAGACCCATAGAGAAGGATGGCATGAGATAAGTTAAACTACAGTTTCCATAAGGTACTGGGAAATCATATCCAAATCAAAATATTTTGGTTTTGGATGACATATTTTGGGGGGGAATTGTATTTGGGGTTCATCTACACTGCAACCTTAGCTCGAAATAAGATACGCAATTTACACTACGCAAATTTCAAAATAGCCTATTTCAAAAAAAAGAATCAAAATAAGATACTCAATTTGGCTCATCTACACAGGGCCAAATTTAGAAATAAAACAATTTTGATACATCCCTTATCCCTCATTCAATGAGGTTTATGGGGATGCTGAAATCGCACATCCACTATATTGCACAATAGCAGACACGTTCAAAGGACACGGGGTAGCTATTTTGGGATACCTCTGGTCTCCTGAAATAGCATTGCAGTGTAGATGTACCCTCGGTGTTTGGATGGAAATTAAAATTTTCCATAGAAAGTAGACACATTTTGAGAAGTATTTTCTTCCTGTATCCCAATTTCCTGCTAAAAAAAACAGTTTTGATAGAAAAATTTTGACCACACTCATTTTAAAGAAGCCCTACAAACAGTCCTACATGAGGAAAGATAACCAGCATAAACAGTTTTCTCATCTCAGTGTTTTCGGGTCCTGCCCATTACCACACCCTACGCTGAATCAGGGTCCTCTGAGTCTGCAGACAACGTCAGTTCTATAGGTAACCAAGACAGACTCTTTTTGTAGGAATCTGTTAGAGCTCCTGCTAAGCTTGCCTCAGCTGGAAGTCATTCTTTGCATATCTTATAGAAATGACAGAATGCCTTCTCTTTAATGTTTGCTAATGATTTCCCTGAAAAGCACCTATTGCAAAAACAAAAGCCACTACCTTTCAGCAGAGTTGATGTTAAGGAGAATTGTGAACTGCACTACTACAATGCACCCTGCTGGAAGAAAAAAATTACTGGCAAACTGAAAAAATATATATACGTAGGAGACCAGAGAAGACAATTTAGACCATACAGTTGAAGGACTGTTTTAATTTGAATGACATTATCAACATGTTACGATCCCTGCTATAGCTAGATAGATGTTTATTTCATTCTTGCAAGCTGGACTGAAGAAGTGTAAAGTGAAATATTCAGACAATATAAGTCAACAGCCATTCAATTCAGAATCTGATTACACATTTGAATACTACATGCCATCAACTAAAAAGTTTTTAGCTGAGAGGGAAATCAACTTAGAAAATAAAAATTAAGTCAGAGACAAATATTGAGAAAAATACAATTAGAAACAATTTGTATGTTAATTTTATACCTTCAATAAATTAATGCAACATATAGTGTTTCCTGAAGCATCTACAGCTGTACTTTAGACAGTCATGAACATCCCAGTAGCTCAATCCATAGAGTAAAAAGTTCTGAAGAGAGATTTGATTCATAAATACAACTCAGTGAAATTGCTATGTGCTTGCAGTTATTCCTGGAGCCATAAAGCCTACATTCATTGCATAATCTGCCCAGAGACAATACATACTTAGTTCTAAAAATAACCATTTTGCCCATCTTCATGTAAATAAAATACTTCAGGGCTGTTAAATAGCCCAGAATAAAATGGTGATTTCTTTTGGTGTGAAATTAAAAAAAAGAAACTTTAATCTCTTCTGCCCTATAAACTGTAAGTCGTATGATGATTAGAGATGGTCAACTGCCATCTGATGAATAAAGGATTTGATGAACAATGCTGTTAATTAATATTTCAGCTCTAATAATCACCACATTATGCACTCTGTTAAATATATAAAGTATCAGGTATGCAACCAGCTCATAGATATTATAATGGAGAAGATACAATACATTAATATTGCTCTTAGGAACAATGCTTGCACAAGACTGAAAGCTTATAGGGCAAAGGTCCCAACTTTCCTTCAGCTGCAATGTCTCATAACATTTGTAAATGCTCACACAAAAGCAACCCACCATGAACCTATGCACCTGCTTATCCTGCATATTTTGGTCCAATTCTGCTTGCATGGACATCAATGGAAATTCAGCCACAGGACTTCAGTGGAAGCAAAATCAGGTCCTTTGTTGAATATTGTTTATAGTTCACATTCAGGCTAAAGCCTTACACAGCTATAGAAGGAATGGGACTTAGAGAGATCTTTTCAGAACTCTTGGCGCTGAATTATAAAGAATGTATGAATTATATATTTTGTAACCTTGAACATGATACATGAAAACATTTGGCAGTTTAGAGCATACATTCCTGACAAATGAATCCAGCCTCAGCTGTGTGGAAAAAGAAATATAGTAAAGAGAAGATTAAATGCAAGCAAATCAATATAGCTATCTATTCTATAAACCTATGATTGGTTCATCTCCTGCTTCCATCTTAGCAACTGAGTAGCAATATAATTGTTGTGCCATATTACTGGGAAAATCCCTAGTAAGCCCAATGACAAAGAACCAATTGACTTCAATGGGGTCAAGGTTTAATTCGCGGCTACAAAGATTTAAATAAGAATAATAGTGCAAGAGGGTATATGGAGATACAATAGAATGAAATTTTCCAGAGATGATAAACTGTATAGTCAAGTAAGGGTCTAGTATCTAGAACACAAATCTTCTGTCAATTGAAATGATGAAAGCCGTTTCACAATTTTTTAAAACATTGATAATGTACTGAAGGATACTCTGTACAAACCTGCTACTAGGACAGATTGGATTAGCTAACAGGTCTGGAGGGTCATCTTTATTACTATTAACCAAAATTTGTACATGAGAAATGGAATTTAATAGCTCAAGGAGATTTGTTGCTCATGACAAAAGTAATCTAATGAGTTCAAAACCCCTAGAAAGGCAAGGATTAAATAGAATAGATTGAACAGAATTTTATTATCCTTTATCAATATTTAACTCAAGCCCTATGGTTTTAACAAACAAGATTAAATGAAGTGCCTTTAAGAGGAAAAAAAACTATTTCTGTAATAGTTTTGCTCTGCTATATGCCTCAGAATGAAATAATAATATCTTGTCTTCTGCATGCAGTGCCACAAATGGTTGTCTTACTCACAGTATCATCTAATTGCCAATTGGGGAAGACTTTATGAACCACTACCTCTGAATTCTCTATTAGGCAGCACACTTCACTTTTTCATCCATCAGATCTTGTATCCCACTTGGTGTGTGGTTGTATCAACATGAACATTAGAGTGAAATTACATTCACAGTATTCAAAACTCTCTGTTAACAGAGCCCCCTCTATGGGAGATCAAGCACTAAAGCAGAGTGCTAATAATTTTTTGCAAGGGGGATACACAGATTACCATTGCTACCCTTCTGGGTAGCCGTTCTAAGTAGATATCCTTCTAGCTATTTAGAGAAATAACTATGCTAACATTGGTTTTAAAACCAAAGGAAAGTGAAGGAAATTAGCCCCCTACAAAGTACATTAAGAGAACATAAAGGCTCCAACAGAATATAGAACAAAAGAAATTGTACTTATTGCACACACAAAGCATATTAAGCTATATTAGTGCTCCTGCTAGATTACTTGCTTGATATGCAGGTGTTGAGGACCCTTAAGCATGTATTTCCTAACTTGCATTTTATTCTCAAACCCCTGATGTTCTTTTAATACACTATTTACCCAATAAGAGCTGTATGAAGTTGCACTCTTCCCAAGCTTCCATAATTACAACCACAAAAATTGGTTAATCTATCATACCTGCTGGCAGAATGGCAATCTATATTTTATTCTAAAAACCTTCTGCGATGATATGCAAAGTGACAGCTGCTATAGAAATATATGCCGCTAGAGTTCTTAGCTGGGATATGCTGGGAACCTATTGGAACTGTGAAGTGAAAAGTGGAAGCAAGCATCTCAAGGAAAATGTTTCACAATTCCTAGTGTACTCTGCATAGTTATTTAGCTTCTTGCATCATTGCAGTTCCTGCATCTACCATTACTTATTCAGAGCCTTAGGGGAGAACTTTCAAAAAGGCATCACTGAGCACTAATTCTGTTTCTCTTGAACTCAGCAGGAGTTTCACCAATCACCATTGGTGTTAGAGAGCGCAGAGTTAAGCCAACACAGAGCATCCTATTAAAGCCTATGTAACCGCCACCAGACAGCTCTGCACATACCTCCCCAGGCCATAGGGATGTGCCAGCAAGAAGCCACCCAAGCCCCATTGTGCTATGGATGGTGGCCCTGGGGCATTTTCAATCACCTGAGGGTAGCAGGCAAAACAGGGAGACACACAGGGGGTAATCACACAGGCTGGCATGTATGGGGGGGTTCAAGGATACCCAACTCCCCACTGACTTGAGGACTGCCACTGGCCCTAAGTTGAGTTTAAGACCCCTTGTTGTCTGCAAGAGTAAGTCTCAGGTCCGACACTGGGTTCTCAAAGTACAAAGGATGCTACACAGGTATCTGTCAAACACGAGTAGTTTATTTCCTGACAGCTAACAGCTGCACCCCTTAACTAGAAGGGCAACATAACAAAGAAGCGGCATATCTTACGTCCCTTCCTGCTAGCCAGGGATCCCAAGTTGGCTGTGGATGAAGTGGGAGGTTGTCTCAGCTTCCAAGGTGCCAGTACCCAAAGCCCATCGGTGAGGTCCAAATTGCTGTGCTTTGGTGCAGCCTTAAATATAGTTCTCTTGCCTTATCTTGCAGTTTGGAAATTTCCAGGGGTTACTCATTACGTGCTGATGTAGGGCTTAGCTGTTAGTTATCGATTGGGTTCTGATCTAGTTCTACTTGTTCTTTGGCCTTGTTTACATGATCAGTATGTTAGGGCAAACAGAATTATTTATGTGTTCTTGCCCTTTACCCTTATCTTATACTTGTTCTTGCTATACTGGCAACAATGCTTATCTTAAATGGCGTATGTTCCCAAAGACTTGCTTCTGGCTCATCAGATATAGGGAAAAGGGAAAGGGGGGAAAGGATGCAGGCCTCACCACCCCTAAACTTACATGTACAAAGTTCTTCCGCAATTGACCCCTACACCCCTTGCTCTATACCATCACAGACTGAGCCCTTCCTGAGCGTTCCTCCAGGGCAAGCAAAAGTGCAGACAAAGGATCTGTGGCTTACATATCACAGCTGTATTTCTTCCTTTGCTTTTCCAGCCCTCTGTACCCTTAGGGACTCTAGCAGGAGGGGCACCTTAGAAAAAAATGAATTGCAATTTGCATTCTAAAGTGCCCCGTAATATTCAAAACTTCACTGGTGGGCAGTTGTAGAATTTATTAGCAGTTCAAACCAAATTCCTCCTTTGGTTAGACCTAGCCAAATATTAGATCTGAGTCTCCTCTCCCAATACACCAGTTTTGCACTAGCAAAAATTCTGACTTCAATAGAGTCACTCCTGGTTTACAATAGCATAAAACCAGAAGAGAATCATGCCAATAGTGTTTTGAGAATATTTCCATAAAAAAACCCACAGAACTAAACACTGAGAATGTCCGGTGTCTTTAGGTTGTCATCTCTAATATGTTAAAAGCATGCGCTAAAAATGGTTGTATATGATGGTCTCATTGTTTTAGAGTGACACTGAGTACAATAAGCAATTTAAATAGTCTTCTATTTTCCTATGGATGGAGACAATAGTTTTGCATGGGCTGAGGGTGATGGTGGAACTGAAAAATAAAAACAGAAATTTCTTTAGGAGATATTCTGTCCAGATGTATAGCTAACGTTTAAAGCCTAATAGAACTTGGACACTTTCAACTTACTCTCTGTCCAGATGAGGAAGATATAAATAGATGAACTTTGAATCAAAATTAGACTTACTCCTATAGTGTACTCGTGATTGCTATGCTTCAAGTGTCAATTTTGGGCATGTTTCCTGTTTGTAAGTCCTATTCCCAATGATCTCTGTTTCATCCAGTAGAAGAATGGTTTCAATTTTCACTTAAAAACCAACTGAGCAATTTTGCCAGCCCATAGTCTTCTCTGGCAAGCATTTCATTTACTCTGTAGCTTGCAGAAGTTTGGAATGCCTATCTCCTGCTGTCATTAATGCTACAACAAAGGCAAAGTGAGCCTTTTGCTTTCTAACTGGGCTGAGATTTTTCTTCCTGGGAAAGATGTGGAGGTAGTTGATTGGATAGCTTCAACATGCACCTCCAATACTAGTGTTTAGTGTTACTGTCTCAAACATACAGAAAAGAAAAACCAATCTGCCAAATAGACACAGATCAGTGGAGAGCAATGTATCAACTGCTTTGCTGTGCCACTGGACCTCACTCAAATTGTCTTGCAAATTTCTCCATTGTGTTAGGATTTTCTTTCACAAAAGCCATTAAAGCTTTCAGATATTGACATGTGGCACTTTAGGGATTATTTAGTCTGCTTGAGTATGTATTTAGGATAATTTGGGATTTCTCTGTTCTTGACAGATTAGATAACATGGTCAATGAATCTGAAAAGTCTAAATGTATAACTCATTTGCATCAGTGCTTTCAATTTTCTCAGAATGTTTTCTCATTTTTTTATTAGATAACCCACAGTAAGCTAGTTATCAATTAATTGCTGGAAAATGGCTATGTGTATGTATTATTGTTTAGATCTCTAATTGGATGCACCGTTGCTTCCTTGTTAAATGCTAATTAAAATTTCAGAACAACCAAACATTGGTTAACTTTAAATGTTTCAACAAGATCCATTAAGGTATAGAGACAAGTTTATATTGAACATTTATTTGTTATGTCCGCTTAAAGCAAATCCATAGCAGACATAGTAGGTAGTCCTATAAGCCTTTATTTTAACAAGCCTTAGAAATGTTCAACTGCAGTTGAAAATGTCTTCCTTATGCCACAGAGAAGAAAATGTAAATAAGGGGTTAAAGCAAGGGACTGAAAGTGGATTTTTATTAACATCTGTCATGTCACCTAACATAATTACAGGAATTTAAATGTACCTATAGAGAGAACTGCTTTTTCTTACTGGTTAATTCCCATTCAACCTCCTTCCTACTCTCATGATTGATATTTGTGTTATCTTCTCTTTCGATACAAGATCTCTGTGGCATGGACAGTGTCTATTTGCATAGCACCTACTACACTACTGGGCTTTGAAAACACCTAAGAACATGACAAGAAAGTTACTGTGAAGTCTGCTCTAAAGCCAAACATTTTGTTTATATTTACCCCTCTCCCTCAGTCAGAAATTAATGCCAGTAGTGAATTCTGAAATCAATGGATTCTGACCCATTGATTTCATGTAACTGGAACCAGGAAATAAAGTTCAGATTTTTTATGAAGTAGTCCTGTTACATAGCCACATCTTGAATCCCTGTGTGTAGCAAATAAACAGACATTCTTTCTTGTCAGTAAACTTTGAAGCTAGGCCTGCCTATCTCCTTTGTTTCTTGGTCATTTTCCTTAACTGCCATCAACCTGCATTGGCTTCAGTAGCTACAAAGAGAACTGGGCACACTCAGAACATTGCAGGAGATAATGATCATGCATGATGCAGAGTCTCTCAATGGATAAGGCTCGGAGCATCACAAGCTTTTAACTCTCACACTTTGAGCCAGTGATGGACTTTTGAAAATCCAGTCACTCCATTTAGGTGCCCAAATGGGGATGTCATCTCTTTTGAAAATCTGGCCCTGGATTTTGAGAAATTTGTTATTTAACAGAGACAGAAGTGTGCTAGAGGAGCTACACAACTAGGACTGCTATGTGAATTACATTTTTAAAGTTCCAGAATACCTTTGGAGTGCCATTTCATTCTGGGATGTTTTTTTCTTCCTCCTCTCAAAAGGCAATGAAGCCAAAGTAGTGAGAAGTATGGGCAAGTTTCTAAATTCAGCAAAGTTGGCACCATCCTCCAAAGCTCCTTATGACCTCTGCCAGAAGCTTTGTATAGATGTTAAACAGCATAGGGAACAAGATGGAACCTTGTGGGACCCCGCAGCACAATCGCCACAGGGTTGAATAGCAGCTCCCTAGCTCCACCTTCTGAAAGCGTTCCGACAGGTAACATCTACCAGGGCAACCAAGGCAGTTTCAGTTCCAAAACCCAGCCTAAAGCCAGATTGAAATGGATCTAAATAATCTGTTTCTTCCAAGAAAGCTTGAAGTTGCAATGCCACTGCCTGCTCGAATATCTTGCCCAAGAAGGGAATATTAGCAACTGGGTGATAGTTATTCAAATCATGTGGGTCCAGGGAAGGCTTCTTGAGTAACCATTTTATCACTGCCTTTTTCAAAGCAGCGGGAACCATACCAGATCTAAAAGACACATTAATAATCTCCTGGACCCAACCAGTCATCCCTTCCCAGCTAGTTTTAATAAGCCATGAAGGGCAGGGGTCGAGCGAGCACTTGGTCGGTCGCACTCCTCCAAGTACCTTGTCCACATCCTCGGTCTACAACAGCTGAAACTGTTCCAAAGAAAAAAGGCTGGGCAGTGCGCTCAACAAGTTCTGTATCCCACTTACATAGCAGCCAGAGTCCAAATTCAACCGAATGCATGCGATCTTATCTGCAAAGTGTTTTGCGAACAGATCACAGCGGCGAGCCACGAGCTCCTCCATTTCGTCATGAGTGCCAGACTGTAACAAGCCCCACACCACTCGAAACAGTTCCGCTGGATGGCATTGTGCGGATGTGATACGGGTGGAAAAGTAGCTTTTCTTCGCTGTCAGCACCGCCAGAGTAAGCTCGCAATTCAGCACTAACCTGCAATCGATCGGACTCCATTCTAGTTCTCCTTCAGTTGCATTTTAGCCATCGCACAGACCGTTTTGCCTCCATCAACTCCCCAGAAAACCAGGGAGCAAACTTGGCTCGACTAGCCCGAAGAGGGTGCTAGGAGAAATCGTGTCAACTGCCCAGGCTACCTCAATGTTCCATATATCGACTAGGGAATTGACAGAACCATTTGCCATAACAGCTTAACAATCCCTCAGGAACCTCAGGAAGCCCTCCGGCTCCATCAGCCTCCAAAGGCGGACCATCTTAATTAGTCCCCCACCTCTGTGGAGGGGAAGATCAACAGATAGTCTAAACTTGATCAGTCCAGGACAAAGGGACTCTAACCACATCCCTTATCCCAAGAATTCGACCATTCCTAGTCCAAAAGACCAGATCGAGTGTATGACCTGCAACATGTGTAGGGGCAGTTATTTCTTGGGATGCTCCTAGGGTAATCATAGTATCCATAAAATCTCGGGCCAGACCAGACAGGACAGCCTCGTCATGAATATTAAAGTCCCCCAAGACCAGAAGCCTCAGGGTTCTCAATGCCAAGACCGAGACCACCTCGGCCAGCTCAAGCAGAGCATCTGTTGTACAGTGGGGTGGATGGTATACAAGTAGAATGCCCAACCTATCCTGACCACCCAAAATCAAGTAAAACACTAGAATCTAACACTTTGTTGGACTAAGACCCTGGCCAGTGAGATGGTATCCCAATAGACAATCGCCAACCCGCCTCCTCAACCATCAAGCCACGGCTGGTGCTATACTGAGAACCCAGCCGGTCACAATTGGAAAAGGTCAACACCTCCCTCCATTCTCAGCCAGGTCTCAGTGACACAAGCCAGGTCAGCCCCTTCATCCAGGATTAAATGATGAATGATATCTGCCTTGTGGGATACCGACCTGGCATTCAACAGCAGCACCCTCAGGGTTGATGGCCAGGTGTTAAGATTCCCAGAGTTATTGAGGCTGGGGACAGGACCGGAACAAGGAATACCACATAACTGTCTAAACAGTTGCCCTTGGCTAGCCAGTCCAGATCTTACTGCCATATTTTCCCCTACCTGTCACAACTGCCACAATGCTATCTGAATCCTTCCCCCTTAGCCACCCCATCTGTGCCAAAGCACATAACAGAAAAAGAAAATAAACCCAACCCTTCCTTGACCTTCAGTGTGAGCAGGTAAGGGGAACTTCCTCTCACCAAAAAACTCCCTTATCTTCCCTGCTCTCACCAGGGACTGAATAGGCCACCACACAACCAACAATTATACTCAAAAATTATACTATATCACACAAAACCACCAACACCACCGACACCCTTGCCCTTGGTCTGCCCTGAAGGGCTCTCAAAGGGCAGCCCCCTTTGGCTCGCCCGCCACCAGCAGCAGCCTCCCGGCTTTAAGCCCACCCCTAGTAATGGCTGCGGGCAATACCTGCAGCTGAAAGTTCTTAGTCCTAACGGGCAGACCTCTTACCCAGGAGATGCAGCAACAGCAGGACAAGATCTTGCCTTCAAGTGGGGGCTGGGAGAGATATTAATCCTTGTTCCCAGCCCTCATCCCTCACACCTAACAAGTATATAGTAAGACTGCATGCCAACTCTGTGGTAGCTAGCCTATGAATTCTAAGTTAAATGTTTTTGTTAAGCTCACAGATTATGCAGCTCATGTAAGCTTGAATTTTTTTCAGTTGAAGAAACATTGCACCTGAGATGAGTAATTAGCACTGTATTCTCCTATATTTAAAAACATTTGTTTTGGGGGAGTATTTTGGAAGGCAATGGACCACTCGTGAATGTAGGGGAATCAAGTGGAAAGAGAAACGAAGAATAAAGAAAAACAATTATACAGGCAAACAATTTAAAATCTTACACCATGTAGATGTTGCTTTTCTAGATGGCAATCCTTTCAAAATAGAGTGTGTCCGTAAACTGTATAGCACTGGGATATTGTTGGCATTCAATTAATCAATAATCTACTTACTATGTATTATAGAGAGTTGGTCTGTTTGATGAAGAACTCTTCCTAAACAATAAGAGCTAGAAGCACCAAATTTGGTACAAAGCTTTCTCTTATCATAACTTAAAGCAATTTAAGAGTTTGGTTGTGCCAGGAAAATGGAATGTACTGGAATGGGATTGTTTCTCAAAGCCAAATAGAAAAGAGAGACAATGAACAAATCAAATACAGTCCTCAAAATTGAACCAAGCTGAGACAGAAAAATAGGATGAACCTTGAATAGGATTGCTTCACAATTAATCTCACAGAAGAGATAAAACAGAGAAGTTTGGAGTAGTGCTCTGTTTTGGCCCAGCTAAATCAATGTTTATGGTTTGAAAACTAGAGGAAAAGTCTATTGGAAACCAAATTGACTATAGCCCTTTGTTAAAACATAACGAATTATAAGCATTTATAGGGAAAAAGGAAAAAATACACTTGATGGAATTACCATTTCATTTAAAAAATTAACCCCCCCCAAAAAATTAACAATCCCTCTAAGAAATCCAAAATAAAAAATTAACTTCACAAAAATAACACTATTTTTGAAAAATACAATCATTTAAATAAATCATGTACATCTCCCTTTTATTAAAAAAAAAAAAAAAAAAACCTTAGTATCATTAAGGACCTGAACAACTCTGGATAAATCTGCTAGGGTATGTCTACATTGTATTCCTCTTTTGAGAGAGGAATGCAAATACAGATGAACGAAATCGCAAATGAAGTGCGGATTTGAATTTCCCACTCTTCATTTGCATAATCGCGTCCGGGCGCTATTTCAAAATACCCTATTTTGAAAAAAGAAATGCTGTGTAGACACGGTTATTTCGAAAAAACCCTTCTTTCGAAATAACCCTTACTCCTTATAAAATGAGGTTTAAGGGTTATTTCGAAAGAAGGGTTTTCTTTCGAAATAACCGCATCTACACAGCGTTTCTTTTTTGGAAATAGGGTATTTCGAAATAGTGCCCGGACGCAATTATGCAAATGAAGCGTGGGAAATTCAAATCCGCACTTCATTTGCAATTTCATTCATCTGCATTTGCATTCCTCTCTCAAAAGAGAAATGTAATATAGACATACTCCTAGTGATTGATAATCAATAATGTCTTAAGTCAGTCATGCCAACAAAATGGGACCCCACAAAATGTAAACTGAGCCAGCAGAATTCACTTGTGACCAGATCTTACCAAAAGATAGATGCCCTCAACTCCCATCACAGTCAATGGAAGCTGAAGTAGCATAGGGTATTTTTGCAGGTATGTTCAGTTTGACCCGCCTCCAGATACTCAGTGACTTTGGTTCCAGTATCCCCAATAGGAACAGGATTGAGACTGAAACAGTAGCAGAACTGTTATTATGCATATTTTCTAATAGGCTGGTCAAAGTTTTTCCATCAGTGTAAGTTTTTTTGGGGGAGGGGGAGGGGGGGGAAGCCTTTTTTGTAAAGCCAAAATTTTCTGGGGTATATCAAAACAAGTGTTCCTTGACTGCCCTCCTGGAAGGCATTAATTCACCTTCTGCCACTTAGATTAACAAAAGCTTTCTGATGGACTGCTGAATTTCCATGCCCAGTATCTTTGCTTCCCTACCTATACAAGGCCAGAGAGCTGGGTCATTCAGCCTTCCCATACTAGGCTAGAAGGTTCTGTCCTTTTAACTATTGGTTACCCTCCCATCCCCAATGCAAAGTCTCTCTTTCAGGTTTCAGTTTGCTAGCCACAACAATCATAGCAGAGAGCTGTGTTTGTCTCCTTCTCTGCTGGGCCCAATTACAACAGGTTGCTTGGCCTCTCCATCCCCCATAGCTGAGGGGAGGCTGAGCACCCAGGCCTCTGGTTGCTGGAGTCACTCTTCCTGTGGGGGAAAAAATCATTTTGGATGGCTCAGCCTTTTCCAAAGCACAGCTCTATTTTCATTCAATGTTGTAACCCCATACTCATGTATTTTTCTTCTTCTCCTGTAACATGTGTTGCCCCAGCTTTAAATAGCATAGATTGGAACAGTGAAGAGAGTCATGGCCACCATGTGTTGGCTGAGTGGCATGAAGTCCTAGTATAGCTGTTTATCAGCATAAGAACATAATAGCAGCCATACTGGGTGAGGCTAATGGTTTACATAGCCCAATATATTAACTTCCAAGAGTGACTGGTGCCTGATGCTTCAGAGGAAATACACAGACCCAGGCAATCAAGTACTTCATCCCTTCATTGGCCAGTCTCAGCTTTGACACTCATAGGTTTAGGAATATGCAGAGCATAATGTTGCACATCTGATCATCTTGGCAAATAGCCATTGATGGACTTATCCTCCCTGAACTAACAAAAATCATTTTAACCTACTTATACTTTTGCAATAGCATTCACCATCCATTTCCCTCTCTCCTTAAACAACTATATTCCTGCACTTCTGTAGTGGTCCTAATTCTGTCCCTTTCTCTAGGCAGGAGGCTCTAAGATAAAGCACATTAAATCGCTGATTGAATGATACTAAGGAAAGTAATCTCACTGCCAAGGATTTATAACATTAAATTATGCATGGGCATCCCATTTTACAGTCCATTAGCATCACCAGTAGCCTTTGGGAGTTAGTGGTTTTGACATGTTTTCTGCACCTTAGCCATCCTAAAAAATAACTCCTTAAAAGGGAAAAAAAATCAGATCAGATACTCTGGTCAAATCAAGTCTATAGATCCTGTTAAATAATAGGGGGGGAAATAGACAGCAACTATAAAAGGTTGATATTAACTATAATGTTATTACAAAATATATTACAGGTTAAACCTCTGTAGTCCAGCACTCTTGGGATCTGACTGGTGCCAAACCAGAAAATTTGCCACATCATGGGAGGTCAATATTGTCGAGCAGCATGATCCTCACTTCCACCGCTTTAGTGGGCTCTTAGAAGACATTTAGGGATAAATTAGAGCTAAACAGCCCAGAACACTGACAAGCAGGACTGGTGGCTGTAAACAAACTTCATGGGACTATGGGAAATTTGGCCACATCCATGGTAAGTGGACATCTGGTTAACTAAAATCATGCCAGACCATGTATGTTGCCAGGTCAGAGAGCCAGACTAGAAAGGTTCAACCCGTATGATATTTCAACACTCAGATTAGCCTTGGTTATACAAAACTGAATGTCATTAGTTAAAAATAACTTTTTCCCTTAAGCAAAATAGCCAGTTAAAAGGCACAGTGGGGAGAAGAAACTCCTCCTCAGCAGACCAATGGCATTACCTCAGTGTGATTCTCCACAAGGAAAGGATCATGGTGTTTGTAAATGGATTAGATGCACACCTCAGTAGTTCATGACAAGGACAAGGGCAAGCACTGCACCTATTTCTAATGCTTCTGATTACAAAGTAATAAATTATTTCAATTATCAATCTAGATTTCAATGGAAAGGTGTCAGCATTCATTTCCCAGTTCCCTTATGTATGAGAGCTGCATACTTCAATGGGCACTGAATGACTCAGACACACACTCTGGTTTGTTTATATTCTGCAGAGCCAGCAGGAAACTGAAGGGACAGAAATGGCAGGAATATTTTTGGCAGGGCCTCATATAGGTCTAAAGCTTTGTGGAAAGTTAAAAAAAACTTAGGGTTCAAAACTAAAGCTAGGCTCCCAAATCCACATTTAAGTTTCTAAATTAAGTGTCTTCATTTTCAAGAGTGGTGAGCATCCAGCATTCCCCATTGAAGTTAACAGAGGTTTTCAAAAGGTACAAAAGGTAACAAGGTACCCAATAGCTGCTAGTTCCTTTGCAAACTTCTGACAGCTCTGTACTTATGAAAATGAGACCCTTGTTCAGGAGTCTAAGGGAGGGATTTTCAAAAGCTCAAGTCCCATTGATTTTTCAGTGATTGAATGGCAAATCAGCCACCTGAGTCCCTTAAGCTCTTTTGACCATCCTAGCACTATTTATTTTAAATGTTAGCCTTATTATTCAGGATTTTAAAGGCAGTTTTGAAACACATACCAATTAAGAGACTTTAAGCTATTATCATTCCTGTGTGCATCGGACAAACCAGGTCCATAATTTAGCCCTCTTCTTCCTACTGTAACACTGACAGGTGGAATCAAACCTGGGACCTCTGGAGTTTAACGTATGAGCCTCTGTCGCATGAACTAAAAGCCAACTATAAGCCATGGCTATAAAGCGGACTCATTCTCGCTAAATGGTCTCAGTGCCACTAGATGGGACAATACATCACACGGACGAGCAACGAGTAGAAAAAATACAAAATAAAATGGATGAAGATTCTGGACAGCTAGAACTGACATCCCAATAGCAGCCTTTCCCCTGGGACTTGCTATTACCACCATAATGGCCACCAGACATCATGGATGAACATCCAGACACAACAAGTTTCACTTTCAAACAAGCCACATGCACTTGGTCTTACCCATGTGTCTCAGGGTAAGCCTAAAGCCACACAAATTGAGTTACCAGAGAGTGGTAACTAAAGGCAATTCAACAGGAAGGTTAGGGTGAATAACGTGCTGCCTTAATTTAAGGTGTCCCCTGGGAAGTGAAACACAGATAGCTCAGTGGGAAGTGAATGTGTGGTACAGACGCTTAAAATAAAACCATTGGTAACTATTTATAGGAAATTTTCCTCCAAGTACATTCCCAGAAAAGATTGCTAATGCTATTCTCTACCAATCAGTATCTGGGGAGATATGACATTTTTTGGCTCTCCTAGAGACAGCTTTTCTATGCTAAGGACTTAATGGTATAGCTAGAACTAGTTTGGGAAGAAATGATCCTTGTATAAATTCAAAACAGAAATAGGAGTGAGGATTTGTTTGTAAAGCTCATTCTATGAAAGCTAAATGCCAAGGGCAGAATTTCAGGAGGGTAGAGGGGGCAGCAGCTGTGCACTCCGGGACTTGGCTTGCTTTTCATCCTGTTCCCTGGACAGCTAGGCGTGACAAGCATGCACGGAATGCAAGCACTTTCCCCTCACTCCCTTAGCGTCCAGGGAACAGGATGAAAAGCTAGCCGCATCCCAGAGCGCACGGCTGCTGTCCCCCCTACCCTCCCAAAATTCTGCCCTTGCTAAACGCACAGCTTGTGCCTGTTTCTTCTTTGAGAAGTGAATTTAAATTTCTTGGTGCTAAATTTCATTATCAAGGAAATGTAGTTAATCACTTATAGTACCACTCAGCTCTCATATGGGATAAAATTCACCCTTCATACAGAGTTCAAGTGACATAAAGGACTTAATGAGTGCTCCCTATATGGATGAATTACACTCAGAGATGCTCTCTTAATATTAATTCATCAAATGTCCACTTGTGAAGACTGTAAATAATTTTATAGATAGGAATGCTATGATAGAGTAAAGGTCTTGCCCAGAGCTACTGTGATACTGCTGGAGTCCTCAGGGCTCTGCCACACCCATCTCAGGAAAAGAGCAATGGATAAACCCTCCAAGCAAGCTAGACTGGCTGCAGGAGAAACAGCCAATCAGGATCCAGGAGGACCATATAAAAGGAACTGAAGGACCCAACAGTAGTTGGTTGCTGCTTGGTGTTAGAGAAACAAAAATGACTGCAAGCCTGGCTGCCTTGAAGAGCAGCTGGACCATGGCAAGCTCAGTGTGGACAGGGACCAGAGGAGCAAGATGCTCCTGGCTGGCTGGTAGGTCTGAGCCAAAGACGGTTTGATAGCAGCTGCCAGGGGGGCACTGAGGGCATGTCTACACTGGGAAATTATTTCTAAATAACTCCGCTTATTTCAAAACAACAAGACAAGCGTCCATACCATCTAACCAGTTACTTCGACATAATGGGCTTATTATTTCAAATCAGTAACTCCTGCTTGCAAAGAGGAATACGCTTATTCCAAACCAGTTATTTTGGGAGTTATTATTTTGAAATAACCTGGTAGTGTAGAGGGAGCTTCTGGTTGGCTGCTGGGACTGAACAAGGCCTGAGCCTGGGGGAGAGACATGGGAAAGTCATGTCTCCAGCGAGGAAGCCCTGAGGATACAGCTCCATATGAGGGCTGATCTACTTAAAGACTAATGTCCAGGGATGGCTATAGAGACACCAGAGGGCTACTGAGATAGGTGCCAGTGGCCTGTATCTCCCAGATTGGTTCTGTTTTGGTTAACATGCAGACAGTGTTTTGGCCTGAGCACTGTAACTCAAAAAAACAGGCCCACCTGTGTGGGGGCAAAGGAGACTGTTGCCCCAGGACCCAGTGCTCCAAAAGGGCCCAGGGCTCCCAGGCTCAGTGGCAGCACCCAGAGTTTCAGACCCTATAAATCGCCACCATACTGCTGGCTCTTAGGGCTGCCTCTGGAGGTGGGGGTTCAGCAGGGCGTGCTCCAGCCAGCACTGAGGTTGTGGGGGGGGGGGGGCAGAGGGACAACATAGTCCCAGCGGAACTAAGGATCAATTGCCACACCCCTTCTGCCTGAGGCCCTACCCCTTCCAGGCACATGGAGACACCTCCCCACATACACACACTTTGCCCAGGGGCCCAGCAAGATGGCTCCCCCTGCTGAGACCCACCAATAGGGGTCACCAGAACTGAAGCTCACAGACATGCTAAACCAGAGAAGAGAACTTGCTGAATGCACATCCTGAACCCAACACAGCCACATAGGAAATCTCGATAGCAGCGATGATATTTGAATAGGATTTCCCAAATCTGTATCCTGATTCTCCATCTTATGCTGACTTTGTCAACTTCATGCAATTCTATGAAGATGATTGGAGAGGAAAAAAACTGAGAAATATTACTGAGGAAGCCAACTTATAGGTTGAATGATCATTGCAAACACATGCATGGGTGCGTCTAGACTGGCAAGATTTTGCGGAAATGCTTTTAACGGAAAAGTTTTTCCGTTAAAAGCATTTCCGCAAAAGAGCGTCTAGATTGGCATGGGTGACTTTGCGCAAAAAGTGCTTTTGCGCAAAAGCATCTGTGGCCAGTCTAGACGCGATTTTGCACAAGAAAGCCCCGATCGCCATTTTCGCTATCGGGCCTTTTTTGCGCAAAAGAGTTCTTACCTGTCTACACTGGCAAGTATTCTTGTGCAAGAGGGCTTTTTCCCGAGCGGGAGCGTGAAAGTATTTGCGCAAGAAGCACTGATTTTGTACATTACAAAGTGCTCTTGCGCAAATTCAAGCGGCCAGTGTAGACAGCTGGCAAGTTTTTGCGCAAAAGCGGCCGCTTTTGCGCAAAATCTTGCCAGTCTAGACGCACCCATGAGGAATAGGTTTTTGGTTTATTTGCCAAAGTAGCAAAAAGACAAGTGTTTATTAAAATCAGATAACAAACTATAGTTAGTGAATCTTGAATCCAAGATGAATGGAAGTTCCCTTATAAGGGGCAACTTGAGGATGAAAGCTTTCTGAATTATTCTAAAATAGAGCCTTTGTTCACTACCTTAAGGCTAGCAAAGAGTGAGCAGTGCATATAACTGTGCACTTTTAAAAATACAAATCCTCAGGACATTACAACATGAGTGCCCAAACTTGCTCTAATATCCTGTAGAATTTTCTTTGTCTAAGAGACAACCTAGAATGGCCAGTGAAATTTGAAGCTGACATTGGCTGTTTATCTACTAATCTTAAATACCTGCATCAAAATTTGCCCAAAAAAATCCATTGAAAGCAATCAATATTTTTTCAGCTCTAGGAATAATATGGGCTCAGTCCAAAAAGCTTATGAAAATGGTAACATTGGGTTTATGACATCTTTAAAAAAATTGTAGAAGCAACAGCCAGGCAAACAATGCTGTCTCCACCTGCAGATTGAGGGTCACTCTTCTTTTTGAAAACACAGTTGTGTAACTGAGCCAAAGGAAAACATTCTGTCATGAAAGCAATTTTCATTCAGTTGCTCCTCTCCTACCTATGCGCCTGGAGCTGCCGTTAAATGACAGGGTCATTAGAGGATGCAGCAAAGTAAATATACTTCCTATCATGTCTCCGCTAACAGATATATTGATTTGATTTAAATCAACACTACAGAGACTAGAACTATGCTTAAATCAGATTTTGTCTGACACACACAAATATTCCAAGTGTAGGAAGCAATTTAGTTAGCAGCTCCCTCTAGCCTCCTCATTGTATGAGCAGCAGAGGGATGGAGAGAAAACAATTGCTTACAGTGATGAGAACATTAGAAAAGCAGGAATATACCATGACAGGAGCCCCCTTTGGTGCTTGCATTTTTCTCCAATTTGCCATGGAAAATTGCCTACTTCTAATGGGAAATGGACTCCACGAATTCCCCATAAGACTTTAAAACAACCCTTAAAATGCAGCTGTTTTCCAGACAGACAGCAAAGGATTACTCTACAGTATAGCTGTGTGGCAATCAGAATCTCCATTTTACAGGCAATTCTGTGATTTCTATATTTGTTTTTGTTCCAAATCGGAACAAAATATCAAATTTTGAAATTTCCTTACAAATGAATTTTTCAATCAAATATCATTTAGGGTCAATCAAAATGTTTTGTTTCCATTATTGCTCTAAATGTTTAAGTGTATAAAATAATTTTCAAAATAAAGTCACTGTGAAGCTACAAAAATCTAATGGTCCAGTCTCAAAATGTTGAAATTGACAACATTTTTAAGGGATTGAAATTTTTTCAGATTGACACTTTCCCCATGAAAAGTGGGAATATGACTAAACAGGTTTCTCTGCTGGAAAAATGTTGGAAAATTTTCACCCACTCATACTTAGAAGGACAATATACTGAATTTTGTATTTGCCTGAAGTATCCCAAGGGTTAAACAATGTGGAAGATTTTTATAAGTTCAAAATTGTGTTGTATGTATGAAGTCTGAGCAGTGCCATAAGTAAAGTAAATGCCTTAGGATATGTCTACACTGCAAAGTTAATTTGAAATAACAGCCGTTATTTCGAATTAACTTTAATAGCGTCTATATGTGCAAACCGCTATTTCGAAATTATTTCAAAATAGCGGAGCGCTTAATTCGAATTTGGTAAACCTCATTCTACGAGGAGTAACGCCAAATTTGAAAAACCTATTTTGAATTAAGTGCTGTGTAGACACTTAATTCAAAATAGGGGGCCTCCAGCCCTTCCCAGGGAGCCCTGGTGGCCACTCTGGGCACAACCAGGAAAACTTACTCTCCTCTCCCCCAGCCCCAGAGCCATTAAAGGGGTAGACCCTGGCCACAGTGCCAGTGCCAGCTCCAAGCCTGCCAGCCCAGAGCCAGCAGTGGCCACCAGGGCCCCTGACCCAGTGGCCCCAAAATATGAGCCAGCAAGCCACTGGCAGCCAGCCCTCCACCGCTCCCCAGGAGCAGTCTGCCAGCTCCCAGGGGCCTGGCAGGGGCTGGAGAAGGCGGGCGCCTTCCTGGTCCAGGGTGGAGATCATGGACCTTATTCAGGTTTGGGGGGGATGCCCCCAACGTCCATGATCTCCGCACTAGACGGAGAAACGCGGCCGTCTATGGCAGGATAGTTGCCAGCCCGTCCACCAAAGGCCACATGCGAACCCAGGAGCAGGTTAGCATGAAAATCAAGTTGGTCTGGCGAGACCTGAGACCTGAGCTTCTCCTCCCCCTTCTTCCCCTTTCTTCCCCCTTCCAGCTCCTCCTCCCAGGTTTCCTCCCTCTCCCACCTCTCTCTTCTCTCTCCCACCTCCTTTTCCCCAGTCTCCCCAGAGGTTCATCCCCAGTTTTGTTCAATAAACCCAGTTTCTATTTTTGAACATACGTGTCTTTTATTTGACATCAGGAAGGGGGGCTAGGGAAGGGTAAATGGAAGGACATGAGGGAGGAATGGGGCACGAGCCCCCAGTGGGGAGGACCGGGGAGGCTCTGAGGGCTCCTTGGAGTGGACGTTCTCCCACAGGGCCTCCTGGATCCTGACAGCCCCCCGATGGACCCCCCTGGGTGGCAGCCTGCAGGAAGTACAGCCGGGCTGATGGCAACGACCCCACGAGATGCACCAGCGTGCCCAGGGGCAGCTCTGGCTCCATGTGGCCGAGTGCTGTGGTGTCCCAAGTGCGGGCACTCAGGGCACTCCAAGACAGGACTGCTTTGCTGTCCCTCATCAAGGTAGACAAACAAGCAGGGAACCCTGAGAACTGTCTGTCCGGGGTGGGGGTAGGGTCCCTTTAAGCACGGAGCTCAGTTAGCCTCAGGCAGCAGCCCCACCCACTAAGTCCTAACCTGATGCCCTGCCGGCACTGGTTCCGGCCAACCTTAACTTCGGTTCAGGGTCCACTCAGTGTGGACGTGCTATTTCAAAATAGCAAAACGCTATTTCAAAATAGTTTTTGTATATAGATGCGTTATTTTGAATTAGCTTAATTCAAATTAACTATTTTGAATTAAGTTAATTCAAAATAGCACTGTAGTGTAGACATACCCTTACAGATCAATCCCAGACAAACAATAACTACCCCTGTTACAGGGTAGCACTCACCTCCCTCAAGCATCCCTGTCTGGTTGAGCATGTTTGCCTGCATGGTCTCTTCAAAATCCTTTTTTGGATACTCTGCCCTCCAACTGAAGGTGACACTCCTGTGTGAAACCACAACCCCTTCTGGGGTATATATTTTACCCATCCTGGTGTCCCCTGTAATGTCTCTCATTATACTTTACCAGGGGCCCATCCCAGTCCAGAATGTCTCTGAGTCCAGTCCGTTCTCTCAGTCTGTTTCCTCTCTCCATATCAGAGTGATGCCTCCAGGGCTTCTCCTCCTGGAGAAAATGTTCTAAACAGCTCCCCACTCTGAGCTGTCCTTGGTTCTGCCAGCCAACCATCCCTAACATTCTTCCTTCCAGGTCTAGGCTGCAAATGAATTGCCATTAGTCCTGCAGCTTCTAATATAGTCCCTCCTGGCCCCTGGTTGGCTTGCTTCTTCCTAGCCACTCTCACTACCTGGGGAACTTCTCTAGGGCCCTTTTGGCCTTAAGGCCTAGCCCCGTTACAATCCCACACATCTCGGATTTGACTTTGATAAACAGGTTATATCATTACAGAATTTCCTCTGATTAGGACGGGTAATAGTGTACTATTTAATTACTGAGGCAACTGAAAAGCTATAGCATTAATATATTATTACTATGTTATAATATTCTATTGTGCAGCTGCCAAATTCCACCTGCAAAATTTCAGGAGTGAAGCCAAACAATGGAGCACATAGATAAGTGTCTTGTTTGTACACTGAGGGTTTGGTTTATGCTCACGCCTCCTCAGACATGTTTATTCTTCACTCTGCTTAAGAGTAAGGAAATGGGTGACCAAAAGGATGGGGATTTACTTGTATTCAGTGCACAGCCTCCGCTAGTGGTTGCATGGAATAACAGCAGCCTTCTGCTCACTGATATATATATATATGATACAAGATCAAAACCAGAGTCTCTTGCAGAAGTACATACAAAATTAAGGAAAAATTCCAAAGAAAAAGTTAACTCCTATTGCAAAGCATCACATCAGCTTCATGGGGAACACTTGATCATGCTGAATATTCTATTCACTACAGGCTTTCACAGATATTAGCATTTGACACCCCTTTCCTGGCATTTCATTGCTAAATTACAGAAGTGCCCTGCTGTTTGAGACAGGCCTTGTGGCATCCCCTGAAGGTCAAGACATTTGAGTTCTGATGAACTAGCATGCCAGAGATGAGAATTCTTCATGTAACATGACTACACATTACAGAGCCTGATCCATCTGAATTTGCAGGAAGAAGAATAATGCCTACTGGACATGTAGCAGAATCAAAGGTGGCTGACGTAGGTCAGAAAACACCCAAAAAAGAAAATTGCAAAATCAGCATATTTTCTCTAGCACGCTTGCCACACAATCTAGCTTTATGGTTCCTGGTCCTATAGGTGACATTTCCTCTAAGGGCATGCCTACATGGGGATAAAAAGCCCCACATCACAGCTATAGCTGGGCATGGAGCCTAAGCTCTGGGACACTCTACTCTTAGGCTCCGTCTACACTGCATCACTTTTGTGGAAGAGGGAAATGCAAATGAAGTGCTCATTAGCATTTCTCGTGCTCTCATTTGCATATTCTCTTCCAATCCTTTTTGCGGAAGACGTTTTTGAGAGGAAAAACGCAGTGTAGATGGGGCCATTTTGTGCAAAAAAACCCTTTTGAGCAAGAACCGTTATTCTTCAAAAAATGAACATCTTCCTGACAATCTTTCAGCCCTGGAACCTAGGCCATGTTAGCCTGGGTTAGCTGATCTGGGCCAGCTGCAGGTTTTTATCCCTACGCAGACATTACCTACATTTTTAAAAACGTGTTTATAGCATCACAGATACATTTACTTGCACCACTGCTGATGTCTAACTTTCTGATCAGACTCAGCAATCAGGTAGTTATTAATTAATACTTATTATTTGTATTGAGGTAGCAGCTAAAAGCCCCAGTCATGTACTAGGATTTCACTGTCTCAGGTACTGTATAAACATGGAAGAAATACAGCCAGTCCCCAAGTTGTGAACAGTCGACTTACGACTGTTCGCAGTTACGACCAAAGCTGTCGTAAATGGCAGACCCTGAGTTACAAATGCGATCCGCACTTACAAACAGCGCGGTCACGTGTAACTCTGTGGGGTCCGACTTATGAATGAACCGAGTTACGACCAATTGCTTGGTCCATAACCTGTTCGTAAGTCAGGAAGAGGCTGTATATGGTTTCTGCCCCACAGAGTTACAGTCTAAACAGATGATAGGTATGGGGAGCACAAGAATGTGGTATATCATATGGGTTAGCAGGACAGGGAAGGATCTTAGTACAACCACTGCCTAGTCACCGTCAATCCAAATGGCTGTAAGGATAGAGGCACAATCTTTTCTTGCCATCATACTGGAAGCCAAGGCATATTGGAGCCAGCTAAAAATCAAGCCCCACATGCCAGTATTGGCATATTTACTCCACCTAAGTGGTTGTTAAATTTCAAGAAAATGAAATCTTACACAGCCACAGCTGTGTTTGTATGAGAGTGATTCTGCGTTGAGCTCTCTTTCACAAAATATAAACTCAAAAGCTCCTGTTTCTGCATTGATTTGAGCAGTTTTACATTGCTGTAGCTGCTCCAAATTCTCTGGAAATACTCTAGGTTTCTACCAGCATGAGGACCCAGGTTCAGACGCCAACTTGTAAAGTATGTGTCTGATTCCACTGTGTGCTCTAACGTGTTCATAGTCCCACAGTGGCTGGAGTATAATCATCTTCATTCTCACTGTATATTTTAGTAATGGGAATATAATTGTTAGTGCTTATAAGACATATAATCTCATTACAAACCAACCCTATTAGTATTCTTTAGCTTCAGCTTATGCCCTATGTATCCCATTTTACCTCTCATTGAAATACATAAATATTTATCTGTTCTTCTGCATCCAGACATACATTTAATTCCTAGCTGGCTGACAGTTATCACAACTCATCAGGGAAACTAAACTGCCTGCCTTGTATTTAATACATTTAATTTATCACTTTTGAAGCACAGCCACAAAAACCAGGCAGTTTGTCACATTGTAATTATATGGTTGTATTTCTGACACTCTAGTTAAGAAGGGAGGATCTAAGAAGGAAGGACATGGATGAGTGATATGGTCACTGATCGTCCAAAACCTGAAAGATCTTATGCACATGAAATGGAAGAGATGGAATCTGGATAAATCCAAGGTTGGTGAATTTGGGTATCCAGAACTTTAGCCCAGAGTCACAAACCACTCCTCTGAAGAGCAAACTTTCCACAGGTGCAAAGACCCTTTCACCTCACTCTGTTAGTTAGATTCATTTTTGCTAATGGGGGGGGAGCAGATTTAGTGGGTTATCCTGGCTCCCAAAAGTACACCCTTAACACTAGACAAATCTGTTAAAGAGAAAAAGCTCCTCAGATCTCATTTGCTGTAGGTCTTGCCATGCGGGTGGTATTTTAAAATATCCAGGACTTGAATTGAGGAAGGAGCTGGTTGACACAGGTTGCCTCTGTCAACAGATTTTGAGAGACAAGCTGGGTGAGGCAACACTTTTATCGGGTCAATTTTGGTTGGCAAGAGAGACAAGCTTGTCTCTTTCAGAAGGGCTGTGGATAAAGTGTCAGGAAAGAAAAGGGAGTTCCATTTGATTTAACCAGGGCTTGTAAATGTGTTCTGGGCAATATTCACAAAAAGGCATCATTCAGTTCCTTGTTCCTTCCCTCCAGAACCACTATCTTCACGCCCTTGAGGCGACCCGGATCAGGAGAAGTACATTCAATGTGTACTTTGGATGTGAAATTTTTAATACTGTCTGCTACTGCAGGCTGGAAGGGGTCAGGCTTTTCAAAACTCATGCCCCATTTATCTAGTCATAAGGCAACGCAACAAAATGTTTTAGAGAAGTAAATACACAGCAAACCTTTCTCTAGCCCTGGAAAGGAAGAAGCATTTCCTGTGTAGACATGTCCTGAGTCTGACTGACTCCTTTCCTGTATGGGCTGAATTTGTCTATCAGACCAAACCACAGCTCTAGAGATGTGCAAGTAACTGATTTTTCAGTTTACTGGTTATGATGAATGCAAGGGTCAATACCCTCTTCAGGACATTCCAGCCATTCAGTTAACTAAACTCTTTTCACAGTGGTTAACTCTTGAAACCTAACCCTAATTATCTTATGTGAGTCCTAGAAAGTCTCCAGGAATGCTAGGGAAGCAGGAAATGAATAGGCATAAAGCAAGGAGAGCCAATGAAAACAGAGTGTGAGCTGGTGAATTGGAAGCAGTGACCTTCTTGTTGCACTCTTCATGTGTCCAAGAGAGAGCCTGGGAGACCTGAATTGAGTCAGGGAGTAAAGCAATTAGGATTAGATTACAAAAGTTAGCCATGGTGAAACGACTTTAGTTAACCAAAGGCTTAAATGTCCAGAAAATTGTGTTACCCCTCCCATTTATCACACTGGCTTAATCAACTTTTAAGGGCAAAAAAATCCACATTTTTTTATTCACGGAAATAGCCAAAACCATTTTGTTTTGGGTCAAAAGAAACATTTTTTCAACTCAAAACAAAATGTTGCATTTACTTTTTGATGTTTATTTACCCATCTGAAATAAAATTGAAGCAAAATTTGAAATGAAAAGTCATTTTGAATAAAAAAATCGAAACATTTCATTTAAAAAATGCCAGAATGAAATGTTAAGATTTTTTTGTGTTTGTTTTGAGGGTTTATTTAAACTTAAATAATTCAACAAATTTGGGCATGGATTTATTCAGTGCTTTCATTAATCTAAATATGCATTTCTGGTGAAAAAGTTTTGTCCATAAACTTTTGCCCAGCTCTACAGAGTATTGCATTTGGCTGCCTCTGACCATCTAGCATTCCACTGACTATTGTCATGCCCAGTCAGTTTGCATGATGCAAAGGTTCTGCTATTGCAGTTGTCAGTCATTCATGACTTGCCAAGATTGCACAAGCCTGCTGGTACATGAGCAGGCCAAGTCAAATCAAAATTTACCAAATAGGGATCTAGAGAAAGGGACTACGGAAGGTAGGGAATAAAGGGACATTAAATATGTAGAGCCAGAGATAGATACGTATAAAACGAGGATTTTCATATCTTCCTCTGAAACATTCATGTTTGCCACTGTTGGAGAGAAGATACTGGACTACACCATTAGTCTGATCTAGTTGATAATTTCTATTGTTGCATCTTGGCATTGAAGTGAGACAAGACAGAACATAATGAACTATAGACAATGTGCTCTGATTTGTAAGTTGTGTGTGTGTACACGCACACAGCAGAGGGACCCAGAAAGCAAGGGAGGGTACCCTGAACAATGGCAGATGTCAGGTAACATAGAATTACACTTACTGATGTTTTATCATTGAATCACTGCAGACATCATAGGCAATTCCACAAAATACTGGACACATGTAAACAAAGGAAGTGGGTTTTATCCATGGTTTTCCCCTATGTGTTACGGTATGTCTACACGACAGTGTTACTTTGAAATATCTTATTTTGAAATAACGCATCTAGACACAAAATGCATTTCGAAATAGCGTTTTGCTATTTCAAAATAGTGCCTCCACACTGATAGGGTGCTGAATTGCATTTAAGGCCGGCCGGAACCGGTTCTGGCAGGGCATCAGGTCAGGAGTTACCTTGTGTGGCTGCTGCCTGAGGCTATCTGAGACCTGTGCTTAAAGGGACACCCCCGGACAGCCAGTTCTAAGGTTTCCCTGCTTGCTTGCCTACCTCGCTGAGGGACAGCAAAGCATTTTTTTCTCTGCGTGCTCTGATTGCCCTCACTCAGGACACCACAGCATTCTGCAGCATGGAGCCGGAGCTGCCCCTGGGCACTCTGGTGCGTCTCCTGGACTTGTTGCTGTGAGCCTGGCAGCATGTTCTGCAGGTAGTAACAGTCTCCCTGGTGTGCTTGTGCCTCATTCCTCCCTCACTTCTTTCCACATACCCCTCCCTAACCCCCCTTCCTGCTGTACAATAAAAGACACGTGTTCATTACAACAAAGCCTCTTTACTGAACAAAACTGGGGTGGGGAAGGGGAAATGAAACTGAGGTGAGACTGGGGAAAGAAGGTGGGAGAGGGGAGGAGGGATGGTGGGAGAGGGGAGGGGGAAACCTGGGAGGAGGGAGCTGGAAGGGGGAGGTAAGGGGGGGAAGGGGGAGGAGAAGCTCAGGGCTCAGAGTGGGGGTCTCACCAGCCCAACTGTCTCCCAGCACCGAGGGTGTGGGGGCCTCGGCATCCTGCGGGCGTGGGGAGGGTGGGGTGGAAGAAGCAGGGGGGGAAAGGAGTGGGAGGAGGAGCAGTAGCTGGGGAGGCAGCAGGGACTGGTGCAGCAGGAGGCAGCAAGCTCTGCCCCAGGGTCGATGACCTGCCCCCCAGGATGCAGTCCATGGCATCAAAATAGGGGCAGAGGTCTGGGTCTGCCCCTGGTTGGGAGCTGCCCCCTGTGGCCCTGGCATACGCCTGCTTCAGCTCCTTTATTTTCATGCGAACCTGCTCCTGGGTTTGCATGTGGCCTTTGGTGGCCAGGCTGGCAGCCATCCACCTGTAGATGGTTGCGTTCCTCCATCTAGTGTGGAGATCATGGACATTGGAGGCATCCCCCCAAACCTGAGTTAGGTCCCTGATCTCCGCACTGGACCAGGCAGGTGCCCGCCTTTTCCAGTCCCTGGCAGGCTCCTGGGAGCTGGCAGACTACTCCTGGGGAGTAGTGGAAGGCTGGCTGGCACTGGCTACCTGGCTCATGCTGGGGCCACTGGGTCAGGTGCAGCGACTTCTGGCTCTGGGCTGGCAAGCTTGGAGCTGGCACAGGCACTGTGGCCAGAGTCTACCCATTTAAGGGCTCTGGGGAGGGGGGAGGGAGAGGAGTTTTCTTGGTTGTGTCCAGAGTGGCCACCAGGGCACCCTGGGAAGGGCTGGAGGCCCCCTATTTTGAAATAAGCGTCTACACAGCGCTTATTTCAAAATAGCAATTTCAAAATTGGTGCTATTCCTCGTGGAATGAGGTTTACCAATTTCGAAATAAGCCCACCGCTATTTTGATTTAATTTCGAAATAGCGGTTTTGCTGTGTAGACGCTGGTAAAGTTATTTTGAAATAATGGCTGTTATTTCGAAATAACTTTGCTGTGTTGACTTTGCTGTGTAGTCTCTAAGGCAGTGTTTCTTAAATTGTGTTCCATGGCACACCGGTGTGCCGTGGAGAAAAACAGAGTTCAAAATGGCCACCTTTAAATGGTCAGGCAACCTTTTTCCCCCACTCAATAGCTTTCCCCCGACCCTATTTTTCTTTTTTGCTCAACAAAAAGTCCTTGGTGTTCCTCATAAAAAAAAATTATTGTTTGGTGGTCCTCCATCTTAAAAAGTTTAAGAAACTCTGCTCTAAGGCATCATAGGCCTGCTCATTGTTTTTAAAGGAAAAAGGTGTTATCCATAAGCTTCTGTTAATTATAATGGAGGAATACACCTAAAAATGGTCATTTGCACCCCTTTATTTATCAATATTTTTACTTGAGTTCTTAGCTGAACCATGCTGCACTTTAAAGCGTGGCTTCAAAACACAAAACGGTTGCCTTCTAGAGCTGTACATAAAAGAGAGTAATTCTTCCCATGCAGCCCAGAACAGCATAGCGATGTCACTGACTCTCTAGACCTCAGCGCCACTGAGTGAGAGATTGATTCTTATGCTTATATACTCCCAAGGGATGGAGAAGTCAGGAGGCAGGTGAAAATGTAAGTGACTTTACATCATGTAGCTGGCATACTTATCTAAAGTAATGGACAAGCTGAATAGTCTTCACTGTGGAGAAAACGACCACTGCGAGCGTCAGTGCTGTTTATAAGGAAGGGAAGTAGTAAGACAGAAAAATAGAAAGTTAGTGTAGTCAACACTGTGAAGTCGCTGGGATAGTTTTAGTCTTCCGCTTACAAACAAACTGCTAAGTAATCGAGTCTCATTTATTTTAGCTTTAGAAGAAGCATTAAAATACACTATGTCTTATTACTGGAATGAACAGTGGCCTGCCCAGTACAGTTCAGCGAGAGATCAGAAATCCCATTCCAGTGGACTAGTGCAGTGACATTTTGATGCAATACATTGCTCAACAAGAGGCTAATATGTTGTTGTGACAATAAGGATGATATATCAGCTCTATGCAAAATATATTTCTTCAATCTTCTAGTCACTTCCTCTATGCAACTAGCTACACATCTGTAGGTGGCAGGCTGGATTTGAAAAGCAGAACATAGGAAAATACTATTGTATTTAAAGCATCACCAAAGAAAAGCCAGAAGAAATTAGACATCTCAAACTGAAAAAAAAAGGAGCACCCTGAAGAAAAGTAGTAGCTTTATGCTGAGGATCAAGGGGTACTGAAGGATGATCAAGGAGTGTTTTTGTAATGTTCTGGTTTGAGATTGGACATGGAGACAGCTAAACAGAGAGAAATGACCAAGAAAATTCCAACAAAACAGCCCTTTATCTCCGTTCACTCAAGCATCACTCTGAATGTGCCACACCCACATCCAGTCACTAGCTGTGTATCCTAGTATGAGCAGCTACCAACTCTCTTAACCATACAGTCCAACTAGTGTAAATTAATATAATGTAGCTCCAAAGAACTGAGCAATCGGTTGGCATCTTCTGCGTAGGGACCATCTTTTTAATGTATGTGTATAGTCTCTAGCGCAACAAGGGACTGATTCTCAAATGACTGGGTGCTAGGAACCACTCCAATGCAAATACATAATAGTAGCAGTAATAGGACTTCTTCTCCCGGGGAAATGAGGAAATCATTTCTGTCCTCACAAAGCTATTCAGGATGATTCATTCTTACACCTCTCCAAATACCCAACTTCCAGCAGGTCCTTTTAACTGTTCATGCCATAGAATCAGCAGAATTAGGCCTGCCAATGAAGGGAGGAGGCAAAGGGGCCCAGGACTCCCAGCTACCACCACCACACCACTAATTAGCAGTGGCTGGAGCCCACGCCCTTTAGAATCACTGCTGAAGTGTTGTACACTCAAGACCCCTGCGCTGAATGCTCTAGCGGGCTCGGAAGGCTGTCTGAGGGGGTTACCGCGGAGTTCGGGTAGCACTGGGGGCTGGCTGCCCAGCTCTGCCCCATCCGCCTGAGGCCCGCCTCTTCTAGAAGCATGGAGCTGGGCCCTCAGATTGCCTAGGGGACCAGCAATCCTGTTGGCTCCCCTGAACAGAGCATATTTACAGTCATTTCAGATTAGTGGCAAGGGGCTCTCTCAAGCTCATGTAAACTCAAGCCATTGAAACTATGGCAATCTGAGGACCTGGCCCAAGGAATCCAGTTTTCAAATGTCAAGTTTTAAAGGTAAAACAAAAAAAGCCAAAATCAGAATTGTATTTGAAGGCTAAAATGAGCATATGTATAGAAGAGAAAAATATGTGCAGAGTCCCCTCTAACCAACTCCTCTCTTCTGCTGAATCCTTGCCATTTGAGAGATCACCTCTGACCAGTGTTATAACAATAGAACTGAAGAACAGGGTAGAGTGCAAAGCAGTGTCAGCTTACTAGCTATTGTAATGATGACTGTGGCAGAAGGGTTATTTACTCACTCAGAAATCTGTTCTCTTCAAAAGGATGACTCATCTCAAGATGAAATGTCTTTCTGAATACCTTAATTAAAGTAGCTTTAACTAACAAGGGACTGCATAAACACTTGGTCCTTCTCAGTTATCTAAGTAGCACCAAAAAAAGTTACACCTGCCAGTACTATAGTGTTTCAAAAGAACTGTATTTAAAGTCATTAGAGGGTTATTGACTCATCCACATTCACAATGACCACTCCACTCATTCATAACTTTGCTCTTCTTCAAGGCGCTATTTCAGGAGGGTAGGGGTGGTGGCAGCCATGCACTTCAGGATGTGGCTTGCTTTTCATCCCATTCCCCAGATACTAAGGGAGTGAGGGCAAAGTGCTTGCAATCCATGAAATGCACATGCTTTCTCCTCACTCCGTTAGCGTCCATGGAACGGGATGAAAAGCAAGCCGTGTCCCAGAGCACATGACTGCTACCCTCCCAAAATTCCCCTCCTTGCTCTTCTGGCACAGTGGAACTGTGTATAATGAGGGTAACACTCATCTGTGTCGGAGAGAGATTTTTCTTGTGGGCTTGTCCAAAACTGGGGAATCAACTCTCCCATAAACTCTCTGAGTGCAAGGCACATTTCTTTGACAAACGCAGAACAGTGTGTATGTTAAAAGAAACAAAACCAAAACAATATTGAAAAAACAAAACATTCCCTTGCACACACTTCCCTGGGAAGAGGATGAGAGAATGAATATTTGACTGCTGGTATTCATGTCACTTTGCCTTCAGACACTAATGGTAGGTTCTTGGGCCCATATCCTCAAAAGTGTTTAAGATCTCACATCCATTGATTCCTTTTGAGGAGCATGGCCTTAGATAGTATGGCAAAGAGCACTGTATAATAAGACTCTATATAGGACAGAATCACAAATGAACCTACACTATAAAATTCAGACCCCAAATGTGAAGACCTCCAAAGCCTTTACATCCACTTGTTCAGATCCAGAGTATGTGTATATACATGTGTACACACATGCACAGTAAAATTCAGTTCCAGGTCTGAATTTCACATGTTTTTGGGAGTATTTGGACCCATGATTTCAGTTTTGGACTATTTATAATATAAATATGAGCTTCAGAGGGAAGTCCTAGACTTCCCACAGGGACAACAGAGAACAGATCAACCTACTCCTAAATATTAATGGTCACTATTCAGTACCAATAAAAATAGTAGTATGTTTTGTAAATGTGAGCTACCCGTGATCAATGAGATGACACCATCGGAAGTGGCATCACTTGCCCTTTGTGATCTCCATTTTGTTTGTGCATATATAGTTGTATTTCTGTGAAATAAGTGAAAAAATATATGGGAGGCCCAGCTCGCATCATTCTCCCATCCCTGGGAAAGCCCACAGAAGTGAGGTGAAAGGGAGGAAAATGTCTCAGGACCTCTTACAAACTCTTGCATCAAGAAAGTATTTGCCTCTTCACCTGTTAGAAGGCTGTGGGTCCACCCCAAACCAAACCAAAGTCACTGGGGGAATCTAGTGGGGACACAGGATCATTTGTACACTAGGTGCTATTTACCTAAAAACTGTGTAGATGCAAGTGATGGGCTATCATTTGAAAAACTTGACTTAGACAGAGATACCAAGAGGGAACTCAGACCAGAGTCTTAAGATCAAGAGTTTGGGGTCATGTCTACATGAGAGCACTTATATGAACCATCTAAAGGCATAAGGCCAATGAAAATAAATTAAAGTGTGTTACCCCTGGGTGGACACTCTCATTCAGGAGAGATCTTGCTTCAAGGAGCAGTACAGCCACTTTGTAAGAGTTTCTATATGGAGTTTTAATGTGTTTTAATTTATGAACATTGACCTACATCTTCAAATGATTCACCTTCTTCACAGCGATGCACAACATGCCTTGGGTGTCATGTGACCAGGACTCATCACAATCTTTGGTCTGCTGGTTGGATCATCAGCTTGGCTGTACCAGATACTCACAGGGCATGTGACATGAACACTGATCCATGCTCCACCTTAACTTTCCTGAAAAGTGTGTCCCCATGCAGACAAGCACTAGTTGAGGATTGGAGTTTGTTAGACTTCTTTGTGTGCATCTATATTAGTGTACCATGTCTTTCTGTCTCTAGAGGCAAAAGGACTTCCATTAACATTAATGTTTTGGCACTCTTCAGAAGGTGCATTTTTGTAACTTGATCAATGGGAACAGCTTTTGAAAGAAGCTGTTATGGTCTGGTGGGTAAATCCTTTTTAATGCAAAGATTGCTCATTTGATAGTCCAGAATGGATCATTCTGAACTAGCACTGTCAATCATTTCAATGTGACTGCTTTCCTTTTACATTAAACTCACGTGGTTAAAAAAAAAAATCCTTAGCACACTTTTGTTGAAAACCATTGGGGTGCATTCAAATTCTGCTAACAGCTCAATCACTTTCCCCAGGTTTTAAACAAAGAATTCATCAGCTGCAATACTGAGCTTTAAAGTATTCTAATTTGTGTACAATTATAGGAGCATAAAAGTATCTTTATTTTTTTAATTCTACTAAAAAAACAGTCCATGCACCAAATAGCAATTTAATTTATGTTATAAAACAAAAGCAAGAAAAAGAAAAGTGGCTCCCAAAATGAACTATCTTATGCATCATACAACATCCTGAGATAAGATAATTTGCTTCCAAGTTATAATCCTCAGAAAAAAAACATTTTAATGGAAACACCTATGCAATCTGAACTATAGGGATTTAGATAAATAGGGAATTATACCAGACCTATCTTGCTAAGCACACTATTTTAAAAATCAAATCAATCCATAAAAAAATAAAAGCCTAAAAGTGAAAACATTAATAAACCATTTTCATCGGAGTTCACTTAAGTATATTATAGAAATACGTAGTAGAGTAGTTTATCACTCGTGGTAATCACACAAATATTAGTATAACCATGTATGGCATTACGTCTATTTATCATTTAGCTTCTAAAATTTTCTTTCAGGTCTATACATTTGAGGGTGGATACAAGAGAAGACTTGGCATGCTCTTTAAGGGATTGCAAAGCAGTTTGACAAAGATGTACAACAAATTGTAAGGGAGAGAAAAACACTGTTCTTAGAAGCACTTTTTAGTGCCCTTTTTATGTCTTAATGTGAAGAACAGCTATCTTGGCACTGCCTTCTCCCAGCAAAAGAACCAAAACAAAACACCTTAAAAAAGGATAAAAAGAGTAAATGTAATGCGGTCTCTTAGTAAATATTAATATTTTCTTACTTATATTACACTCTCATAATTTCTAGACATCCCAGAATCTTTTCTGTGTTAATCAAAGGTGCTGGCTAGACTCTAACATTTAAAGGGGAAGGGGAATGTTTTGAAAAAAAAATAATGTTTTTGTCTTGGGTTTTATTTCTGAGTTTTAGCTGACTCTAGTGTGTTATCAATAAGTTGAATCGGAGCTGGCCCTTAACCTCTGAGGGTGTGTCTACACTGCACCCGTAGCTCAAAATCAGATACGCAATTTGAGCTACACAGATTGCATAGCTTACTTCGAGTATATTTCAAAATAGCTTATTTCAAAATTTGGCACTGTCTACACAGTGCCAAATTTCAAAATGGAGCACTATTCCAAAATGTCCTTTAATCCTCATGGAACAAGGTTTACAGGGACGTCAGAATAGCAAGCCTGTTATTTCTAAAGCTATTTTGGAATAACAAGCTTGTTTAAAAAATGCAAAATAGCGATTTCGGGATACTGGAAGTATCCCGAAATAGTGCCGTAGTATAGACATCACCTGAGTAAATAATGGATTGTGTGTCCTTTTTACTCTAAACTCTTAATCCTTAGGGAAATGACCACAACGGAACCACTGGTAACTTATATGGGGTCACGGTTTTCTGTAATTAATAGAATAGTCATCAAGGAAAGGTGATTTTAGTTTATCAGGAATTACTGTGATGATTTGTATCATAATGCCTTGGTTAGAGATATCTTTTGTAATGGATAAAATAGTGGAAAGTATTTATCTTATCAGTTGTGTAAACCAGATATCATGAAAAGCCATGCAAGATCAATAGTTCATTTTCTTTGTCTCTTTTCTGCAAACACACACATTGTATAGAAAGAGATGCCTGTTATGACTGTTTGAACGGACAAATGGCTGGAATGGACAAATGGAGTAACTGATAAGGAATTCTCATGAATGCTGTCATTGATAATTTTAGTGATTGACAAAATGGATGAGGAATGTGGTGAAGTAGGGTGTGTTCTATAATCAATATATCAGCAAAATATTGATGTATGGATTAATGTTTAAGTATTAAGTGCTGATTGTGGTCACCAACGGTCTTAGTAGTGATAGATTAGTTACAAATATCTTAGTGATTCAAAACAAGACCAATCATGAGCCAGGATTTTGGTTTTGAACAAATAAGAGGTGAATTTTAGAGGGAGTATGTCAGAAGTGAATTCAGATAGGCTTCCTCACTTCTCCAGCCTTAGATTTGGTATGAATGTTTCCTTTTATGTATTCTGTGCAGTACTGTATTAAGTATTGCCTGTTTGTCTTATTTAAATAAAACTTCAGCTGAGTTAGTTATTTGACATCATGACTTATTAAATTTGAACACACAACAGGTTCGACACACTCTGTTCAATTTGGTCAAGCTATTATTGTGCACATGCATTTCTGTTTGTATACCCACTGAACTAGATCAGCTAGCTAACTAGCTATGCCCATTCATACCAGCTGAGGCTCTGACTCATCATATTTATAGACAGGTCACAGAACAACTTCTGTATAATAAGGAGTTATAATTTACACAATGAATTGTACTGAGCTGGTGAGAAAAACATGAGTCTTTTATTCTGCTTCACTATCTGCACAGTGTAACCATATTCCAAAACACAGTAAGTGGACACATACACACTTTCTCTCTTTTTTTAAAAAATACATATACTGAAGGGATTATAATTACAATGGCGATAGATAACATCACATACACCTCCCCATATTTCACTACAGCAGCAGGTCTCTGCATCAGTTGCCACTGTTCAGATGGGCGTTCCTTTTCTCAATGAGTAATCTTACCATAAAATCTCCAATAATAAAGTCAATATTGGGAATCATATTATTCATGACACGGCTGCATTATGAAAATCCACTTCAGCTACGATGGAAGTGTGAAAATAATTGGAGATTTGTTGAGGCATTTAGATTATAGAGTGCCCAGTGTAATGGCATTTTTCTTATAAATATAAACATAACAATCTACTTACTTAATTTATGTTTCTGACTGAAGCAAAACATACCAGCCAAGTCATGACATTTTTTAATATAAAAACTCATTTTCATGTGCATTTTTACACCTCTAAAACAGCTTTAACCTTAGGTGGTTTGATTTAATTCATTAGCCATGATATGCACTGGGCAACACAGAATAATAATTTCTTAGGCCAGCTGCCTTCTCGTAACACTTGGGAAGGTTCTTTGTAATGTAATTTTCCTAGAGACTATAAATCAGTCCATTTTGATTTGGTCCATGATACACAACAACCACCATTAAAATTAAGTTTATACTTGACCCGTGTCATGAAGGCAAAGGTTCAAATTGCAGAGAAGGCTCCTGGTGACCCAGCATTGGAAACATTCAAGGACCATTCAGACTCGTCCTTCCCATTGCTCACAGTGGGTGAGACCTACAGTGCCCAGGGGAGAATTTCCTTAGTAAAGGCAGCTCTAAGAGTCACAGGCACAGAGCCACTTGCAAGCCCACATTGAAGGTGTGTGGGAGAGGCTGTTTTGGGGGAGGCCCATTGTGCCACTGGAATTCTGAGTAGTGCCCCCTGCCCATAGACAGCCTGGGACAGATTGTCATGACTGAGAACACTGCCTTGGATTACTTAAATTATATGGGAGATTGGGATTTTGTTTTTGGACTCCGGATATGCCTGGTTCTAAGGGGTGTGGCCAGACTCTCATCCCTTACAGCACAGGTACCTAGTGCTGATGATCAATTTGATCCCAGGAGGCATGGGTATGAACTGTTCAAGGTGTGAGCACTTTGTGCTGGTGTGATGTAGTGGGGCATCTTGCTGGTCGCTAGGCTTGGGCTGTCCCCTACTGGCCCTGTCTGTGAGCACGTCCCAGCAGGGGGGCCAGACACTGCCCTGACCGGTTCTGACTGGGGGGAGGGAAGGAGGTTGGAACAAAGGAAGTACGTGGGGGGAGAAAGAGTTAGTCTGGGGCTGGAAACATGATGGAGATAGCCTAGGAAGGGGGCTTGGAGACTAGGGGCTCAGGCACCCCTCCTTAAGGGGTCTGGGGCATCCTAGCCCCCCTCCTATTGCCACATCACGTCTATGCTGTGCTGTATTCTGGAAAAATCAATAAACCCCTCTCTATTCTGCTGACTGGTGGAGACTGTTGTGGCTACTACTGGGCTGCAGGATCGGGGGGAACCCCAACTGCGCCGTCACAGCTGGGGACAGTACTTGGCTCTGATCCTGCAATGAGCTGCACAGAAGCAGACTCCTGTGCCAGCCCCGAGCCCCACTGGCTTCAAAGACTCTCCAATAGGGCACAGGGGATACAAGTGCTTTTGTACCGAATTCCATGTGGACTTGACATCGGGGTAGTTGAAGTGCTATTGCAGAAGGAAAGATGTTTGGCAAGTCCCAATGAAGTAGCATGAGCACAGTTGCCAGCAGGACCAAATTAGTTCCTTCATGTATCTTAGAAACCCAATCAGTGTCCCAATCTGGGCACACACAATCGGAGTCATTTAGGAGAAGGGGGGAAGCGAGCTGCCTGAGGGACCAGGGAGAACCACTATTCATTGGCAGATATTAAAAAACACCCTTGAGTATAACAAACAAAATCATCCAGCTATCTTAAGGACAAATCAAATTTTGGGGGAGGCCTGAACTTGCTCCTAACTACAGATATCAGGAAACCACTCTCTCCTTCCCAGGAGCAATTCTGAATTTTTGAAAACTCTTTCAGCCTGAGTGGTGCTGAAAAGTCAAACATTCAAAACTGTTCATAGGAAGGAACAAATAAAAAAAATCTGTTTCCAAAAAAGTGAAGCAGAATTTTTCAGAGTGGTAGCCATGTTAGTCTGTAACTTTAAAAACGAGTCGTCCTGTGGCATCTCTGGGCACATCTATACTACAGCGTTATTTCAAAATGAGTTATTTTGGAATAACTACTCCTGAAATGATACGTCCACACTACAAATCCCCATCAAAATACTGCAGATCTGTATCAAAATAGCGTGTGCACACTGATTGGAGTCAGAACCACATTTAAGGCCCCTGGAAGCACTTCGGGCAGGGCATCAGGACAGCCGTCACTTTCTGGAGCTGCTGCCTGAGGCTTGAGTTTAACGGGGCTCCCCTCTATACCCATGTCTCAGACCCTTCCCCATTTCCTACCTCTTTTAGGGGCAGCACACACCTCAGCGCATGCTCTGGTTGCCCTTGCGGATGCCACAGCACTTCCACCATAGAGCCGGACCAGCTGCGAAGCAGCCACTGGCTCTTAGACCTGCTGCTGCATCTCGTGGCACAGTTTATGTAGGCTGTCCTCCTGGCACTGCTTGAGGATGAGGACCAGCCTGGAATGGGGGACCTCCTCACCCAGACCTGGGCACTCCTCATGCACCACATTCCCTCCCCCATCCTTGCACACTGTGCATCACCACGTCTGGCGATGGGAGACCAGTACCGAGCTCCTGGGGGTTACAGAGATGGGGGCAGTTTTGTTTCAGACAGTTAAATCCTTGGCATTTCCTTCAACATTAAAAATAGGATTCCCCAAAGCACTTAGCTGGCCTCGCAGTGCTCCTATTCCTTTCAATGGCAGCAGAGTGGACCCGATGCTGAGTGTTTCTGAACTTTCCATTGTGTAAGCAAAAGCTTAAATGATTTTTGGACAACAGCTTCTGCCTGGGCTTAAACTAGGGCTGTAATTTTGCCATGTTATAGCATCCCCTAGTCCAAACCATTATGTTTAGTCATTAAGGTGTACCTGTGCAAATGTTACCAATAAAAACTGATACACCCCGTATACATTTCTACATCTGGCCCACAGTTAACTATGCTTTTGCCAATGCAATAAGTGGAAGAAACATTATCGCCTGAGTCATTTTAAAGTCAGGCTTGACAAAGTAGACAAGGAACAATCCTGCCTTGGGGAGATTGTTATTTGTATTACAGTAGCACCTCCCTGTCACAACTCAAATTAGGAGCCCCATTATGCTAGGTGCTGTATAAACACGGGATAAGCATCACTTCCTGCCAACCACTCTCATTCTGAATAGACAAGAGAGGCAAAGGGTGGAAGAAAAGAAATACTATTATTCCAATTTTATAGATAGGAAATTGAGATACAGAGGCCACGAGGCCTCGTCTACACTATGCATTAAGTAGACCTAAGTTGCCTTGTGTCAACCTACCTGTGAATGCGTTTACACTTCTGTCTGTCTCCCATCCATGTCAGAACTCTGTTACAAGGATGCAGTTAGACCACCTCCTCCATGAGCCAGGGATGATGTACTGAGGTTGATGCAATGTGAGGGTAGACACTGTGTTACCTCTGCTGACCCTCATGGTCCTACAATGCCTGACTCTAACCACTCTGGTCACAATTGTGAACTCTACTGCCCACCGGTTACTAAGACCAGAAGTCCCACCTTGCCCCTTTAAAATCTTGTGAATTTCTGAAATGCTTTTTCTTGATTGTCCAGCTTAGCAAGCAGCCCAAGCAACTCTCCTCTGTTGTGTGCAACTGACCGACCAACCATACCAGCTACAACATGCTTTGGCATGGAGCGGACAGGAGATATTGGATCTCCTGGGAATGTGACCATAAGCAGCATCCAAACTACCACTCCACACCAGAGAACAGAAAGAACAACCACAGCTACAAATACACTAACCTGTGAGAGGCAAAGCATGATTGCTCTATGTACAGCCAAAATGAAGATCAATATTTTCTCCCCTTATTAAGCTCTGTTCCATTTATTTATTACATTTTATGTATTTGCTTTTAAATTGCACAGATTTCTGCAGTGATTTTGTTACTCAAAATTCTGTTTTTTGAAAAATAATCTTTATTTGTTCCCAACATATGCAGAAAGCCTGTTAGTACTGAAAGCAACCTCTTGTTACTGTATAGTGTGACACAAAAGTCAGAGGATCAGTGACAAACACAGTATCATAATCATAAATGTATCACAAGCACCACAAAATTAATACACGCGTAGTCAGTGTTATATTTACTGATGTGCACCAAGCACTATGAACTTCCTGCACTACTGTACACTTTGCATGAAGATAAGCACTCCTGGTGAGTATTCTAAGTCCTGAGACAAGGAGCAAAGCGCACACACACACACACACACACACACACACACATCAGTGATATACTAATTGACTCAGTTGTGGCATCTTTCGTGGAATGGACAAATTATTAGGATGGAAAACCAACAAACTGCAAACTGTGTTTACCATGGAATGTTATAACACATCTGATTATCATGTGGGAATGTGATAGGATCCTCAGTGATGGACATAAACTGAATATCTAGCCAGACCAGCTGAAGGACCTAGCTAGAGATTGATGCAGATGGTGCTTTGGGATTTGTCGTGATGATGGTGGTGTTGACATTGCCACCAAAGAAGTGTCTAACAATGCTGGAAATTGATCCCTGATCTCCAGAGTCCCAGTCCAGTACTTTAACCACAGAAGAGCCTGCCTCTCTTTTCCAGTATGTAGGAACAGATGACCAATTAGGCCTTGATAACTGGCATTTCTTGGAGTCATTGATGCTGGAACCATGAAGCTACCCCATAACAAACAAACAAGGTGAATATTATGGAGGGGAAACATTAATTCTTTCAAGATTACCTGCTCTGTCTATCAGCCATGGAACTTGCCCTTCCCTCTTTCTTATAGGTTAACATGTGACCCAGCCTAACTATACGGCCTGCAATTTCATTTCATTCCCATATGAAATATTCAGATGGCAAACTACTTTTACAACACATTCATTCTTAGTGGGGAAAAATGATTTCATAAGCTCTGGAAGATAAATTTCCTACAGGTTATTTCAATGCATATTACAACAATCAAAAGACAATTTTGTTTTATGACAGTTAGAAATATAATAAGTCAAAAACAAAAATAACTTGCTATGGCATATCACTTTAATTTCCGCCTACATTCATAAATCAGATTGCATTCAGCATACTATTTCAAAAAACACTTTAATGCACCTAATGCCCATCGTGACTAACCCTCCGTGGAGAGTCATCCAATAATAGAGCTGTTACATGACACGATTTTGTGGAAGAGGATGTGTCAGAAGCTGATTATTTTAAGGTAACTTTAAGATAACTTTGAGATGTAGTAGAATATATTTCATGTGTTTTCAACTAATTTTAATTTGTAAAACTAGAGATTAGTCGGACTGTTTAATTTTCACAGTAAGGGCCAGACCCTCCTCTGATATTCCTACATAGAAACTTGGTTAGATTGAACTGAATTTAAAAGTGAGTGACATCTAATTAAAAAGAATGGAATTGAAATGAGACATAGGTTGTTCAGAGATGTGTAGTGTAAAAGAGATTAGTGAAGATAGTCTGACCTCTACTTATGGCACTGCAGTTTGGATGACAGGAGTGCAGGAGTGGTAAAAACATAGGGCCTTATCTAGTTGCACAAAAGGTGTTTTCTCTATAGCAACAGTTTTCCACTCTTATCTACTGAGTGATGGAAATTTCCTTCTTTAAATTCAGACACAGTAATGCAGAGGCAGAAGCATTTTCTCTCATCTGTCTAAATTGCTAGTAGCATTTAAGACACAATACCCATTGCATGCAAGGCACAAGCTGCCTTGTCACAAACAGCCGGGAACAGAAAGCGCAAGACTTGGACGGCCCTTCTGCTGATTCAATCTTTCTGCCTGGGGTGGTGTATCTGTGAGGGACAACAGACACTACGGAAGAGTAAATATTCAGGCAGTTTACAGAGGAATCCTGCCTGGCCTAACCCATTTACTCATTGCCAAGTGCTTGGTCATTCCAACTACATAGTGTGCTCTGGGTATGGGCCTAACTGTACTACCTTTATGCGAAGTACTGCTATGGACATCATAATGCAGCAGATGAAGACTTACCTCGATTGAATTCTGTGGTAATTTTGCTGTTGACTTCAGTGGGCCACAATTTCACCCAGAATCTTTACAATGCTGGGAAGGGAGGAATGCTCTGTATTGTTTGCCTTCAAAAATATCAGCAAGTCCAAGTAACATTAACATTTGAGTAAAAAGTGAACTATGACAATGCCATTGCTATTGAAGAATCAACAGAGGCAAAACAGATCTTCAAAAAATGGTAAATGGCTGTCAGTCCTTGATGCTCACTACAGAAGCCCTGAAGAAATTATAAATTCTTCATATGAATTGCTGCCACGATTTATAATTGATCATGGTTGTATAAACTACAATGTGAACCTAACCAATTTCTAATAAATACAAAACAATTCTCTTCAAAAGTCGCATTATAATTCTTTTTCTTTCCATGAGCTTTATCCCTTTCGTGACAGCCTTTTATGATGATGGATGACAAAAGGAAAAAATATGGGATTCAATTCGGTATATTGTAATGCTCTCATATACTATATGCACTGCATATGACTATTGTAAATCTTCTACATTCTGGAACTAAGGAAAGAATGAAATCACAAAGTTATTCAAGAATGAAAGACTAAACTGATTCTATGTGACTTTTAGCTGCTGTGATTTATCAGCCTTTGAAATGGAAGAGTGCTTTAAAATGGAGATTTTTCTGATGTCTAAATGTTCATAATGTGGGGCTTCCTGTCTCTGGCTAAAACTTCCATCATTACCAACTGAAGTACAGGGTAGTCACTATTTAAAAATCATTTAACATTGTTAGTCCTATCAATTCTGCTATTGTTTTAGAACTCAGGAAACATTTAAACTCTGACTTATGAATTTGAAATTTGCTCATAACTGAATATTCCAAGACTTTAGACCCCAGTTCTTCCATGATATCCATGCACACAGCACATCTCCCCTTCTAGAGATTTGTGTAAGTGACTCTGTGGTCAGAATTTGGCCCTTCTTGAATAAGCAATGATACCAAAGCGCCACACACTTCAACCATGTTGGTAGTGCCTGGAGCAATGTATGTTGGGAAGATTGTTCCCTGAGTAAGCAGTGGAAATGTTGGCAATGCTGCTAGACAATACTGACCTTCCACGGTTTGGCATATTCTCTGGTTTGGCACTGGCCAAAGTTACCAAATACAGCAGATTCCTTTAAATCTTGTCATTTGAAAACAGACATACATCCAACTTGTCTCTCTGTTCCTCCCTACTATCACTACCCTTCAATGTATTGTTTAGCCCCTGTAGCATGCCTGTAGCACAGAGAAGTTCTTGTTCTCAGACAATGAGAGATCTCAGGTGTAGTATATTAGCTGTTTGCTTAACAAGTCCCAGAGCCCCAGCTCAAGAGCAGCCCGCCAGTTGGACTGCCAAGGGGCTGGAAGCCTGGAAGCTCAGGTTCCCCACAAGCCCACCTGGTCCTCTGACTCTGCTTCTATTAAAAACGATACCAGAAACTATCCTGGACTTCAATGGTGCAGATAAGACCCTATATTCCATGAAGTAGAAAGGGATGGAAGGCCTGGTCCTGTGAGATGCTTCTGAGGACCTTCATATCCCGCTGATTTGTGCTGACCTTTGTGTGTTTTGGCCTGTAGGAGACTGTCATTTCAGTCCCACACAATATTACTTGACCATTTCACACACTGCTATGTAAGGGATGACTGATTAGTGTATATTTTCATATATATAACTCAGAGAACATGCTTTGAATAAATGATTTTCCAAAACTCACGTTATCTCGAACCAGCATTATAGCAATCAAAAAGCAAATTTGCCTCCCTCAGTTACTGTTAGAATGCACATGGCCCAGAACAATAACAACAAACCTTTTTCAATTATTGCATACTGCCACAGGAACCATAAATTAACTTTATTAGGGTAAATGACTCCTGTGCTATTTGTGTTCTCTTTATCTTCCCATATGTCAATCAGTATGACTGGCCCAGATACACTTATCCAAGATCAGTGTCTCTAAAGCATATTATTGAAGAGCATATTGTTGAATCTTCCAAAGAGCTCTCCTGTAAATGTGCTCTCCAGTAAATGTGTTACTTCCAGAGGTAATAATTTCCACACCACTGCAGAATATATTTATGAAACTAATCTTTTAAGGACTAGGAGCCAATGAATTGAATACCAAAAAGAGACATTTATTCAGATCGTTTTATGTTATGTATTATTAGTGTTAAAGTTTGCCTACCTTTGAGATATATGGATGATTTCGTTTTACCACTCACTTGACCCAAAATGCAGTTATTTGTTCAGTTTTATGTTGAATAGCAAATTCCAGGGAACTGATCAAGTATTAAACAGCTCAGATGTGTTCTCCAATTGAAATGATGATTTGTACGGTAAGTTGCACATTGTAGATAGTGTGGATAAAAAGGAACAATATGTATTGCATTTGCTTCTACAATCAGCAGTTGCATCTAGAACGACATCTAGAACAGCAGCTATAGCCTAGAATAAATAAGAAGAAAGCTGTGTCTCAAATTGGATTTAATCATACAAATGCACATTTGTGAGTCTTCTATAGGGACTCTGAGGAAAGAGTCTTGAGTCAGGAATTCCCCTTCCTCACCCCCTTAAAAAATCAACATTTTCATCACAAAAAATTTTTTTCACGAAAAGTTCTCATCTTACAACATCTGCCAAATAAGCACATAATATGACATGATTATACAAATGATACACTGTACTAAAAGTAATCAAACTGCCCACGAAGGTTAGAAATACAGGATAACAATGTTCTGAATGGCACGGAGCACACAATTCTGTAAATACAGATTCTTAAGCTAATTTTTTTAAATCATACACAGAGAGGGTTTACTGCTTCCCACCTGTCACCTTGGTGTAGTCAGTCAGACCTGTTTATAACAGGTGTAAAATGCTATAAAGCTAGTCTGCTAAGGTTTTACAGGCATGTCTCCTATACCCAGTAGAGAGAGTAAGGGTGTGCCTACACTGCACCATTATTTCAAGATAACTAGCATTATTTCAAAATAATGCGAGCATCTCCACAGCCATTCAGTTATTTCAAAATAATTTCAAAATAACAGACGGCTTATTCCGAAATCTGTAAACCTCATTCTATGAGGAATAACACCTCTTCCAAAATAGCTATTTTGAAATAAGGCATGTGTAGACGCTCCACTGCTGCTATTTTGAAATAGCCCCTCATCAGGGCCATTCTCAGTTATTCCTCTCCAGTGCCTCCTGGGGCTCTAAATTGAGATGGCATGTCTACATTAGGAAAGCTTGCCTCGGACTAATTTTGAGGCTTCTCTGCAGTGTACATGTGCTATTTCAGAATAACTATTCTGGAATAGCTTATTTCAAAATTAGCATTCAGTGTAGACATACCCTAAGAACGAACTATGGACACCCAAAGCCAAGCCATGCACAACTCATCCCATATAATTTACTACAACTATAAACACGGTCCTCTGTGTCACCTTGCTTTTTATTTCCTTTGCACATTCTTTGGGGTATTTCCTCCTCCTAAATTGTTGGGGGCAACCTATTGTAAAGACAGTAGCCTTTTAAGAAAAGAGGTGTTTGCAAGTAAGAACATAAGGTCACAGCAGGAGCTAGGATTATCCTTTGTAATAAGAACATAAGAATGTCCATACTGGGTCAGACCAAAGGTCCATCCAGCCCAGTACCCTGTCTACCAACAGTGGCCAATGCCAGGTGTCCCAGAGGGAGTGAATCGAACAGGTAATGATCAAGCGATCTCTCTCCTGCCATCCAGCTCCACCCTCTGACAAACAGAGGCTAGGGACACCATTCCTTACCCATACTGGCTAATAGCCATTTATGAACTTAACCTCCATGAATTTATCTAGTTCTCTTTTAAACCCTGTTATAGTCCTAGCCTTCAGAACCTCCTCAAGCAAGGAGTTCCACAGATTGATTATGCGCTGTGTGAAGAAGAACTTCCTTTTATTTGTTTTAAACCTGCTGCCCATTAGTTCATTTGGTGGCCCCTATATTATGAGAACAAGTACATAACTTTTCCTTATTCACTTTCTCTACACCACTCATGATTTTATATACCTCTATCATATCCGCCCTTAGTCTTCTCTTTTCCAAGCTGAAAAGTCCCAGTCTCTTTAATCTCTCCTCATAGCTGTTGTTTATTTCCACTATGCATCTGTTTACAGTAAAATCATCTCCCCTATTCATTTCTGCTTCTCTTAATTGCCTGGTATTCGTTTCCTTATAACACAATCATCATTCTAGGACATCTCCAAGGTTTGCAGCCATAGCCTTCACTCTTCAGACTTTAGGAGCTGTTTTAATTGTTCCCTTCTCTCCGCTGTTGGTTGTTGTTTCTGCCCCACAGTCATATACAGGTATTTTTGTTCCTTTCCAAAGGATCTAAACTGCTTAATTCTTTCTGATGTTTGGAGTGGTCCCTCTCCAGAGAGCTGGATTATTCCTTTTGTTCTGCAGCTCAGATCCAATTTTTTGACTGACTGTTGTTGACTTTGGTCTTATTTTTAGATCATTTATCAGACCTAATGCTTTATGCCTGTCAATAAAAAAGGGTCCACTTAACATTTGGAGAATGATCCATTGATACTGGATCCATTAACAGTGGGTTATCACTTTTTCTTTCCTTGTGGGTCTCTCCCAGAAACCAAAAATCTATTGGAAGGTTTTGTTTGTTTTTTGTTTTCTGTTTTTCTCCTGTGTTTGGAAGATTAATAGTAACTGTTTCAACCTGTTAATGAAATCCATTAAAAAAAAGCCCTGAACTTTATTGAGTACTGGCAAAAGTGACACTCTAGGACCAAGAGGGTTGGTTAGTTGGTTACCAGAAAGCAGAAAAGTTATTTTAACAAAGGCTAGCAGAGCATAGTGACACAGTTAGGGACGACCACGTTCAGTGCGGGGTGAGTGCACCTGTCTTTCTTGTGGAGCACGCATGCAGTTTGTTTTCTGGTTTGTTCTCCCCAACCCATGTCTATAGGTCCACCCTTAGCCCTGTGACTGTGTGGCCCCCTTGCCAAAGTCAGTAAACTCGCCCTGTTCTGGTGGGTAACATGGCCCACATCAATAAACTCACCCTAATTGGCAGGATAGTGATGCCCAATGGCCAGAGTCAATACATTCACCTCTGTTCACAGGGCAAGATGGTCCAATGGCCCAAGTCAATAAGTTTGCTCCAGTTCCCAGGGTAGTAAGGCCTCCTGGTTAGAGACAGGGGAAGGGTTTACATTTCCTGACAGGGAGGCCCTGGCCCTCTCTCTCCACTGGACCCCAGCCCAGGGCTCTATTAGTGGCTACAGCTCCAGCCACGGAGTCAGCAGGGAAAAGCTCCAACTGAAACACACTGGCTCACAGCCTGGTTATTTTTCACCTTCTGCCAGGCTACTTCCTGCCGCTATCTCCATAGCTGTGGTGCAGGTCTCTGTTTCCTCTGCCTAGTTTGGAATGGTCCACTTCTTGGGGTCTATGAACTTCCTGAAGCCTCTGGGGAGCTTCTAACCTGCATCCTGGGTTATGGAGTCTCTATATCTGGGTTTGCGCTGGTGCACATCCACTTCCTCTGGTAATCAAACCCAAATGAGCTGAGCTGCGCTCTTTTATATCTGTGCAGCTGGAGCATGTCCAGTAAGACAGAAGAGGCATGGCTTCCTTGGCTCTCAGTACTGAGTTAACCCTCTCTTGCCCCTTGGAAAGCAAGTGCACCCTGCCACAAGCTGGTAGAGAAATGGCAGTAACTGAGCAGATGGTTAAGTCAGGGGTCCCTATGTCATGATTGTTAGAATAAGAAGCATCCAAATGAGTATGTGATCACATAAATATTGAGAAAGAGAATAGAAATATTGAGGAAAGAAGATACCACCTTACCACCTCTTTCGGACATTTCTTTTCTAGGGAGCACTTGACAATGTCTTCCCTGCTCTGCCACAGACTTCCTTGAGCAAGTGATTTAGCCTCTGTGTGACTCTGTAAAATGGGGATAATAGCACTTCCCTATGTCACAGGGCTATTGTAAATACAGCAAAGATTGTGAGGTTCTCAAATGCTACAATGATGGAGACTAAGTACTGAATATTAGCTAGATAGCTACCTCAACATGGCAAGTTCATTAGAAAGCTTAATTGTAACCACCATGGTGACAATATCCACCACACAAATGGGTTGCAGCGTTTCACTGTCATACCCTGCTCCTGATCCTGACTGATGTTCTGCTAGACCACATATGGAGATAGATTCATATGACATCACCATATGAGCAACTCATAGATTTGGGCCATCACTCTAATTAAAAACAGCCCTCTCTGTTAAAAATATCATCTGCCTTGAAGGAAAGTGCAGTTTCTCTTTTTTCAAGAGCTCAGTAGAATTCACCCTGTGTGAGAGAAAACTTAAGATGACTGGACCATAGCTGGATGGCAAACTTTTAAAAGTCTCCGGTAATGAAATGTATATCCTCAAGATACTGATCTATATAGAACGATTCAGTGTACTGCCAGGATTTAAAATAAACTCTAATAAATCTGAAGCAGTATTAATTTCCTCCCTTCTGAATTTAGTTCCTTTGATTCTATCTCTAACTGACCCACTATTTGAGGTAACAGCTTGCTTCAATAATTACTGCATACATCCATTTCTAGCCCTGTCTGAAGTAATAATACAAGACTCTAACAACCCTCTTCTTTTTGCTAAGGTTAAGTAGGATGTATATAGATGGACACAGAAAAAGGTTGAATGTTTCCAAAGCTAAATACAAGGTGGACAGAATGCCCTGGTCTACACTAGGGAGCTATTTCAGAATAACCCCTCTTATTTCGAAATAATAAGTGGTGCATCCACAGTTCCACGCCCATTATTTTGAAATAACAGGCTGGTTATTTTGAAATCTGAACTTCTGCTTTTCTCGAGGAATAATGCTGATTTCGAAATTGTTATTTTCAAATAGCAGTAGTGTGGACTCTCTGGTGCTGCTAATTCAAAATAATTGACCTCCAGAGGCCTCTCACAACTGCACTTGTGGCCGTTCTGGCCACACATGCCAGCTCCGCTGCTCCCTTTCTCCTGCAGAGTTTTTAAAGCAGCAGGCTGCAGGAAAAGGGCTTGTGGCACAAGGAGAGATTTGCCAGCCCCGTGCCACACTGCACCATCAAAGGAGCCATGGCAGACCCGAACACTCCCTCTGAACCCCACACGACTGCCAGCACTCCTGCAACACCCTCAGCTGTCCCTGACTAGAGATGCAAGAGAGCATTGCCCTGGACTGGTGCAGCGATCCTGGATCTCATTGACATTTGGGGCGAAGAGACCAGCACCCAGGATCTCCACACCAAAAAAAGGAATGTCAATGTTTACGGCCAGATAGCCGCCAGCCTGGGCAAAAAAAGACACATATGGACCATCAACCAACTCTGCATGAAAATAAAAGGGCTTTGGCAGGCCTACAACAAGGTAGGGAGAAGAGTGGACACTCTGGGGTGGCACCTCACACATGCCACTACTACAACCAGCTCTATACCATCCTGAGAGGAGGGCTGGTCATCCCCCTCCCCGTAATTGTTGAGTCCAGCCAGGACATGCCTGGTGTCAGCCTCCATGAGGGCAAGGTTGTGGAGGATGATGACAGCAAGGAGGAGGAAGAGCAGCAGGCCAACCAGGTAACCATGCCTGCAAGCCAGGAGCTGCTCCTCACCCCAGAGCCAGTCCCCTCCTCCCAGGATATCTCACAAGCATCTGACAAACCCGGGGGAAGGCACTTCAGGTGAGCTTTATAACTTTCCCTATATTCACGCTGGGGCTGGTGATGGGCTGTAAGGGGCTGCGAGCTCCTCACTTGGCATACTGGGCCTTGGGGGGGGGGGGTCACACAACAGCCTGTGCATGTGGGTCACATGGAGCACCAGTCTGGAGCACTCAGCCCCACGACGCTCTCACTCAGGAACCCCTCAGTCCTTCTCACAAGGTTCCTGGAGAGGCCTGCCTGCCTCTCTCTGATGGGACACCTTCCCACAACAAGCCACCACTAAGGAGGCTGGCATCATGGAACTACACAACAGCGCCACTCACAACACAGGCTCATGCCCGCACTCGGGCAGAATCCAGTCTAGTATAGCGGTGTGGAGGAGACCAATCCCCTGCAGGGGAATTTGCCGGGGGGAGGAAGAGAAGGGAGAACCGGGTAGCACTCTCTCCAGCAAGCAGCCTCTGCCACTCACACACAGATCCCCCAACACTCTTCCCCACTCTAGTACATCTCTCGATGTGATCCTAAGCCCTGGCCAGCCGTTCAGCCTCTGGCCCCCGGTAGGAAAGTCTCTCCCTTGTTCTTGCATAGGTTGTGGAGCACACAGCAGGCTGCCACCACAAAAGGGATGTTGAGCTTACTGAGGTCCAGGTGGGTGAGGAGTCTCCTGAACCTCTCCTTCAAGCAGCCAAATGCAAACTCTACTACCATGTGGCACCTGCTCAGCCTGTCATTGAAGTGCTCCTTGGTGGGGTCCAGGCTGCCTGTGTAGGGCCTCATGAGTTAAGGGAGCAAGCGGTAGGCTGTGTTGCCCAGGATGCAGCTGGGCATGTCCTTGTCCCTGACCTTGATGGTGCCATTAGGGAAAGGAGTGCCATTGCGCATCTTCTGGAACAGGCATGAGTTCTGGAAGATGCAGGCATCATGTGCCTTCCCCGACCACCCAACGTTCAAGTCCATTAAGTGTCCTTTGTGATGCAGTACCATCGGGAAGTTCCCCTTCCTGTTTATATAGTCTGAAACATGGTAGTCAATGCCAGGATAGGGATATGGTACCATCTATGCCTCTCCCCATAGCTGGAGAAGCCCGTGGCGGCAAAGCCATCCACCATGGTGTTGACATTGCCCAGAGTGATGACCCTCTGCAGCAAGATGTTGTTGATAGCCTTGGCTACCTGCAGGAGCATGGCCCCAAATGTGGATTTCCCCATGCCAGATTGGTTCCCAATGGAACAGTAGCTGCCCACCAGCATGGCAAGGTACCACAGGGCGATGGCAACATGCTTCTGAAGGGGGATGGCAGGTCACAATCGGGTGTCCTGTTGTCTGAGGGCAGGGGTAAGCCATTCGCAGAGCTACATGAAGCTGGCACTGCTGGTGGTCCCATAACTGCAAGACGATATAGTCCCACCAGTCACAACTGGTCTCTTTCCGTCAGAAGCAGTGTTCACCCGTGTCCAGAGGATTTAGGGGCATTTGCAGCACTAGGAGCATCAGCACCTGGCTGAAGAGATCCTCCAGGTCAGGCTGATCGTCTTCCTGCTGGAGCAGCATGTGGGTAGTTTGGACAAACTGCCCCACCATCAGGCACAGCACAAGGCCCGTGAACCTGGCACTGCTTTCCAGTAGCTCTGGCTCCATGGTATCAGTGCTGTGGTGTCCGCAAGGGCAACCAGAGCACACTGTGTCCGTTTGGCAGTAGAGGAGTGGTGTGTGAAATGTTGCCGTAGAGAGGAGCCCCTGAAAGCACACATGGCAGCTTGCCTGACCAAGCAGCCACAGGAAGCATCTGCCCTCCTGGTGCCCTCTCCGGAATGCTTCAGGGGGCTCTAAATCTGAGGGGAGGCTGCAATCAGTGTGGACACGCTATTTTGAAATAATTCTGAGCAATATTGATGCTCTTCCGCAGTGTGGACATGCCATTTCAATTTCATTATTTCCGGAATTATTAGTTTGATTTTACTTATTTCAAAATTATTTACTAATGCAGACATGCCCAATATGTGTTAACTATGTCTGCTAAACAAACTATTCCACCTTGGACTTAGCTCAGTAATTTTGCCAGACCCAAACAAGACAGAACTCAGACAAGCTTTCAAGTCACACAATCTCTCCAACAGAAGTCAGCCCAAAAAAGGTATTCCCTCACGCATCTTGTCTTTCTAATATCCTAGGACCAATATCTTTGCAATGATACTCTGAAAATAAATGATCACATAGGATTGCATTGCACAAAAAGCTTCAGATAGGAAGATGATCTTTTGAGTGGAAATTATAGGATTAAAAAAACAAAAGCCAACCCACACCCACCTTATAGCAAGAAGTGAAGTACCTTACAACCTTAGGGCTGATCCTGCAGTCATACCACATATTTGTGTTTGTATTGCACGTAGTACAAAGGGGTCCCACTCCTAGTCCAAGACTGGGGTTCCAAGAAAATACCACAATGTAAATCAATAAATTAAATAAGCAATGACTGCAGGACTGCATGATGTACTGTGGAGTCACTACAGCCATTCCATAACATTCTACTAGGGACAGTATTGGTATATGTAGTATAAATGTAAATTGTAAGTTTATACACCAGAATAATACAGCTCTCTCAAGAGAAAAGTATGGTTTGCATTGAAAGTGGTGTGTCAACAATCTCTTGGTGGTTTGACACAACACTCAGCACACAGTAATAAGGAAGAAAAAGGAAAAAAACAAGAATGTAAATCAAATCCGTGCATATACAGTAATTTTAGAAGAGGATCTGCAAGCTCTCTAATGACAATCATTGACAATTTGAAGTGAAATAAAGCAGAATAATTCAGCAAGTTCAGACATTATATAACTTCAAAGTAATAGCATTATGCCCTATAATTCTGATTAAGTATTTTCAGTTGTGCATCTTGGTATAAACTGTATATGCTGCATGAATCAGAGCCCAGAAAAAAATTACCTGTGCTTTATATGATAAAAGAATAACTTGTACTATGTCAATGAATTTAATGAGCTATGACTCCAAATCCCCTATAGGGAATAGCTCTAGTTTATTGTTTATCCACAGTTCCGTCTGAGCTTCTCTATGAATGCTTTACACAAACACTGTCATTCAGGTGGAAGAGAAATATACATGGTAGAAATGCCAACTGTGCCTCTTTTACAAAATAATAGGCTCCCAGCCAACCGCAATTATTCAAATATTGGCTCTGCTTTAGGCCTTGTGTAAGCAAATTATCAGCTTATATATATACTTGACTTTTTACAATTAAGCCCCCTTTGAACACGTAATTTTCTGAAAGGTAATTACTATACTTATTGGCTACGTCCAGACTGGCATGATTTTGCGCAAATACTTTAAATGGAAAAGTTTTTCCGTTAAAAGTATTTGCGCAAAAGCACATCTAGATTGGCACGGATGCTTTAGCGCAAAAGCGCTTTTGCGCAAAAGCATCCATGGCCAATCTAGATGCGGTTTTGTGCAAAAAAGCCCCGATCGCCATTTTCGCGATCGGGGCTTTTTTGCGCAAAACAAATCTGAGCTGTCTACACTGGCCCTTTTGCGCAAAAGCTTTTGCACAAAAAGACTTTTGCCCGAATGGGAGCGTCAAAGTATTTGCGCAAGAAGCACTGATTTCTTACATTAGAACGTCAGTGCTTTTGCGCAAATTCAAGCAGCTAGTGAGACAGTTGAAGCATAGGCTTTGCAAAGCGCCGCTTTTACAAAAACTTGCCAGTCTAGACACAGCCATTGCTATTGAGATTAAAAAGGAAATATACAGAAAAGTGCAACACTGCTGTGTCTTCAAGTAAAAATCTTCCAGAAATAGATTTGCAGCACACAGTCTTTATTGCATAAAATATCATCATGGCAGTGTACATTTGGAAATAGTAGGGCTTTTCATCCTGAAATATCCCAGATTTATGGTTATTTAGCTACTAGAGCCCCAGTCATGAACCACAGTCCTACTGTGCTCTGATGCATAAACAGAATAAAAAGATGGTCTCTGCCCTCCAAAGAACTCAGTATCTGCTTCCAGAGCCTCGTCACTCTCACTTCACCCATCTGAGGTAGGCATTTATCACTACCATCGCTATTTTACAGATGAGGACCTGAGAGACAGAAAGAATAAGGGCTTGTCTAAAGATTGAGATAATGTGCACAAGAGCAGGCTGGCAGACAACTTGCCAGGCCCTGAGCAATGTGTAGGAGGGCAGCTCCTGGCCCCCTGGAAGGGGTGTGGCCTCAGATGGAAGGGGTAGAACTAGGGGCAGTCAGTCCTCAGTGTTTCCAGGACTGCCCTGCACCCAGGGGCGGCCCGTGGATGTAGGCAACCTCGGCAGTTGCCTAGGGCACCGCATTTAACGCGGCGCCCAATGATGACGTCATGCCATTGAGGGATATGGAGGTGGGGGCATTCGGCCTAGGGCGCCAGTTGCTGGCAGCTCTCCTCGAGCCGCTCCTGCCTGCACCTCCACCAGTCAGGCCTCAGCACTGCCCGAATACCACCTCATGGGATTCCAGAACCAAGTTAAAGGGCACAGAGCCCTGGACCCTTTTAAATTGCTGGACCCCAGGGCAACTGTTCTCTTTCCTGCCACCCCACTCCTCTCAGCAGCCCTGAACACAAGTGTGATTTGCAAAATGCTCTAATGTATTGCATGTTACTTGGCCCAGGTAGACCCTTCTGGTGTGCACTTATTCTCTGGTACACTTAAATGTAGTATGCGTCAAGCAGCACCACATTAAAGCACATTATAGGTTGAACCTCTCTAGTCTGGCACACTCGGGTCTGGCAACATCTGTGGTCCGGCTTGATTTTAATTAGCTGGATGTCCGCTTATCATGGTTGAGGCCAAGTTTCCCACAGTCCCATAAAGTTTGTTTACAGCCACCAGTCTCTCAGTGTTCTGTGATGTTATTTAGCTCTAAGTTATCCCTAAATGCCTTTTACTGCTTACTGGATTCTTATAAGTGTTGGTAATGCTGCTAGACAATACTGACCTCCCAGGGTCCAGCAAATTCTCTTGTTCAGCACCAGTCAGGTCCTCAGGGTGCCAGATTAGATAGGTTCAACCTGTAGTTAACTTTCAGTATGTACCAGCAGGAGCTACTGAAGTACAATATATGACAGTGCTTTAAATATTACACCACATGATGCACATTGCCAGATTGTGTAGCCAAGCCCACAGTGAATTGCCCAAGGTCACATGGAAAGTCTGTGAGTGCTAGAAAACGAGCACAGATGTCATGAGTCTCATTCTAGTGCTTTAACCACGACCTTTCCTGAACCATTGCGATGCAAATACCACCGTGGTAGAGAAGGCAACTAACTGGTACGTGAGTGTAAAGAAAAATTTTGTCAGGAAAAAACCTCTACTGTTATAAAAGTGTCATTAATGTGTGCACAAAACAGACATCTTGGTTTTTAAAAATCATGCCCTAACTTTAAAATAAAGCTTAAAAGCAATGGAGTTATAATTTTGCATTTCCTAATTGCTTTATTACAACATTATTTCTCTAAATTTCAAAGGCAAGATTCCTGACTCAATTACTCATTTTAAGGTTTTTAAATTCCATTATACCATGCCTGGCCTTGCATTACATTGTTAATGTAAACTAGTGGGCTCATTTTGCAAGACATCAGTGCTAAATTGTTTACTGGGAGATTGTCACCAGCAGTGCAAATTATATTATACCATATTGTTTTTCAGTTAAGAGAAAAACATTTTTCCCCCAGAATGATCTCCCATTTTAAAAGTCTTACTATTAAAATCTGTATTTTCTTCATATATCTCCCACAAGAAAATTCAGTGTTAGAATAAAATGCTTTTAATGTGCTCTAGATATAGTCTTGACATATCGTCCTTAATATATTACGGTCCCTATTCTGTGTCAGTTGGAAGAGAAATCATATTGGTGGAAGCTTTGATATCACTTGTGTGATCATTTGGTTCTCAGACACAGAAGACAACAAAAGAGATGACAGACAATAAAACACACTATAAAAAGTCAGGAACATAGGAAGGCTACTAAGTGGATCTGAGAACTTGATGTAAGTGATTGTTTATTGTTTGGGGAAGAAAGATTAAATTAAAGTTTGGCATCATTCAAAAAGATTTCAAGACAACAACACACAAGCTGGAGACAAGGACCTTGAAACCTCATGGAAAGCAATATAAGGTACATTTTTTTAAAAAATGCAGACGATTGTAACAAGGAAGTGGCATCATCTATGTATACTGGGATGGTGTGGCCAGTTTGTGAATCTGTGTTCTCAAATATAAAAAGGTATTTTAGCGGTCAGAAGCAGGTAAATGCAAATTTTAAAAATGAGGTAGATTCATTTGCAAATGAATTGTCACAGCTTTATCATTATCATTTACTCATATTGTGACAGCAACTAAAGCCTCAGCAGATTGTACAAACACAGAACAAGACGACAGTTTGCGCCCCAAAGAGCAATGTTAAATCCTGATCCTCACTGGAAAGAAGTGCTGCTGACTCTTCTCCAAGCATAAAATCTGGCAGCAGCTTTCACTGCCTCCTTTACAGCTCTTCTCAGAGAAGAAAACAGTGGAGATAGATTTTCAAAAGGTTGTGTGGCCTAACTGAGGGTATGTCTACACTGCCACCCTAGTTCGAACTAGGGTGGCTAATGTAGTCATTCGAACTTGCAAATGAAGCCCAGGATTAAAATATCTGCAATGAGGAGTAACGGTAGTCCCGAATTAGGGGCTTTAGTTCGAACTACCTAGCCTGTGCTGCGTGTAGCCGTGGGCAGGGAGCCCGAACTACCGGGCATTTAAAAATGGTGGCGCCCAGGAACTTGCAAATAAAGCCCGGGATATTTTAATCCCGGACTTCATTTGCAAGTTCGAATGCCTACATTAGCCACCCTAGTTCAAACTAGGGTGGCTAGTGTAGACATACCCTGAGGTAGCTAGTAGTTTCTCTTCATTCCGACAGCAGAGCTCCTATTGGTATAGCAGGAATTTGACTCTGGCTCCTCCAACAGCACCATGAGGACAGCACATCTAATGAAAATGACCTGCACACTCAGATTTAGCTAGTCCTAGGCCCAAATTGCTCTACTCTAATATATTGATAGTAAAATCTTTTTTAAAGTAAAAATAAAGTAAAAATTAAAAAAGTAAATTATGCAATTAGATTTTCAACAAGCATCAGATACCACACTAGTAGGCAATGTATAAAAAACAAGATAAGCTAGATTTAGAGCTTATTATGAACATATTTGTTAGTTTAAAGTCTCTTGAAATGTCTTCAAATAATGATCTCTGAACTGAGTCAAACTGTTCTTTACTGATCTGAATTCAAGACGGTAAATACACAGGGCCTAATCCAAAGCTCACTGATATCATTTAATTCAGTGGGCTTCCCATTGGGACCATAATGAACCAAAATATTTTTCACAGGTTTTTAAACTGCCTTTGTTATGTTGTTGGACTCATTTAGGAAAGCTATTTAGGAAAAAAATAAAATGCTGACATTAAATGTTCAACAATTAGAAATGAGACAATCAGCATATGGATATATGTTATATATGTTAGTATAATTACATTTGTACCAAAATTTCAACGCTGACTTTCAGCTCCACACTTGGGTCCTATTCTTGTACAGATTTACATATCTTTAGAAGCATGCATTGTATGCAGACACAGTGTAGTCAAATGATCTGCCAAAAGCTAGAACGTGGTTAAGTCTCTGAGCATTGGGGACTTAATTGTGTCTTATTGCTACATTTCTAAACTCCAAAGCAAGGAGTTATTCCCCCTGGTTTGAATAAAATATGAACTATCCATAGTGAGATTCCTTTCCCTGCTAAATTCTTTAGTAGACAATTAACCTGGAAAGGATTTGTCCCATGTCACATATCCTTCACAGCAAAATTTATTTGAGCTAAATTAATAGTTTCTCCTGTGGTTTCTCCTTCAATAGCAATCCAACATATAGCTAATTAATGAAAACAAGAGGTCATTTTAATTATATATAGTTTTCACTGATGGAGGGGATGGCAGAAAACTTAACAAGAGGAAAATGTACCCATTAGCTTAGGGTGTAACCTTGTGGACCTCCATCTCAGATGCTCTGGCTTTACCTGTGAAGACAGGATTTAGATTCAGAGAGCAATGACCTTTCTTGTATTGAGCATTCAGAGCATGTTGCTTTTTCGGCTTTTGGGAGAGTTACTGTACAATACTTTAAAAAAACCTCTTGTCTGAGATTCAGGCTTTATCTTCTGAGAGTTCTAAGAGGCTTTGGAGAATCCACCTTACCCGCTTTGTATTAAATTTTAACACTTCGAGAGCCCTCAAGCCAGACAGATTAAAGCATGAAGAAATTCTAGCATCAGGAACCCTACATGTTCCAAAAAGGCAATCCAATGCTTTTGGCTGCATTTTCCTCAGATGACTAGATGTCAAATTTTAAAGTGTATGCTGAGGATTTGGAGGAATTAAATTGAAAAGGTTATCTAAACAATTTGGTTTAAATTCTTAAAATAAAATCCCAAAACAATTAGTTAGTGGCTGAAAAGTCTTAATGAATTTCCTTGTGAGTCTGTAAAGCTTCCCTCAAGCCCCATAGGTATTTCAATAATAAAAGCAACAACAATAATACAAAATTATTAATACTACTAGGATCTCAAAGCATTTTGACTGCTGGTAGGGAAGTGTCACTATACCCATTTTACAGACAGAGAAACTGAGGCTTTAAGGGGATGCTTTCTGCTGTGAGGTGCTGACAGCACTTCATACACTATGTAATATCAGGCATTAAATCATTAACACTAGGTCCCCCTGGATGTCTAATGTAGAGCTGAGAATAGAACCCATCTAATTAGAGAACCAAAACATGTGAGGTGATTCCCTACACCTGGGCAAAAATACAGCCCCGTAGCCAGATCCAGCCCGCCAAGCCACCAGGTCCAGTCCGTGGATGCAGCACAGAGCCTCCGGCAGACTCACTGCTTGCCCCACCCTCCCCCACACACACACACACCTGCTCAGAAAAGTGGCTGCTGCAGCCATTTTTCTCTTTCAGCTGTGAGGCTGGGGGAAGGGGAAGTGGTGCTTCACGTGCTGCTCCTGCCCCCAGCACAATCCCATTGGTGGGTTTCTAGGAGCTGCCTGTTTGAAGACCAGGCAGCACATGAAGCACCACTCCCACCCTCCCCTCACACTCCTAGTCACCAACTTACATGGCCCCTGCAACCTGTGCAGGGGAGAAGCAGGCAGGTAAGCTGTCTGAGAACCCTGCTGGATTGCTGGCCAGAGTCACTCAGGTAGGTCTCCTGACCAGAGCCTGCCTCTTCTCCCACTCCTGCATCCCACTCCTCCCAACCGTCTGCCTCCCATTCCTGCCGCCCTTCTCTACACCCAAACTCTGTGCCCCCCTCCTGAACCCATACTCCCTCCCAGACCCTGCATCACAATCCCCTGCCATAGATCACAACCCAAACCCCTGTACCCCAGTCCTCTGTCCCGGGTCATAACCCCCTCCTGCCCTAGGTCACAACCTAAACCCCTGTACCCCAATCCCCTGTCCTAGGTCACAAACCAAATCCCTGCATCCAAGTCCAGCTGCTTCCTTCACCCAAACTCCCTCCCACACCCCACACCTCCTCCTGCATCCCAGTCTCTTGCCCCATGCTTGCTTTGGCACCCAACCTCCATCCAGACCCCGCACCTCTTCCAGCATTATCATGGAAGAGTGCGGCCCTTGTACACTTTGCAAAATTTTGGAGTGCCCCCCCCCATCAAAATTATTGCCCACCCCTGCTCTATGCCCACCAAAACAGCACCACTTTCAAAGACTCGGAAATTGCCCACAGACAAGTGAGAGACCAAGAAGTATTTTCATTGATTGTTTGGTGAATACCGTAGCATAATGAATGCACCCAGCAAAGCTGCTGTTTACAGATAATTCAAGAACAAAAAAATGATGAAATATTTCTTCAGCTATTTGTTATGAGCTATTTGCTCAACTCCCATTCAGGTGGAAAAATGAATGTCTCCTCTAGTATATTTGAAAAAATCATTCATTTTTATAAAATATATTATTTTTAAAAATACATACTTAGGGTATAAACAAAAGGTAGGTTATTATATTGAAAACTATTAGTGGTTCAGTCATTCCAACTGCAGCCTGTCAGTCTGCTATGGAGAGCTACGTATCTTAGGGTGACAAATGTTAGACCAGCTGCTAGGCCATTGGAATATGAATTTTAACAATTTCTTATTAAAATATAGCACTGTACATAATCTTAATGGCAGCGGGCACAGAGGAAAAATATATCCTTTGTTTAAATAGAAAAAAAATTAGTGCATTCTGGATAACATTTTCTGAGCATTTATTAGCAGCGGAGATTATCATCTTTTGCTGAGGATTATATTCTCATCTTGATGCATGCATGTAAAAGTCTTACTAATATTGACCCTAGTCGAGAACACTTATGCTCGTGTTTAAGTCTGTCCTTATTCCAGAAGTTGTAGCACATGCTTAACTTTACACATGAGTCATCCCTTTGATTTTAGTAGGACTTGCTCAGCATTAATTTATTGTTGCTCATCTCTGACTGGAAGGGATTTAGCTACTCACCGGTGATGGGTAATGATTCTAAAGAAATGTTTCTCTGGATGTTGCAAGGCTGATCCTACGCTATGCTGTCCCTGGCAACAATCTGCACCTTCAGCACAGATTTATGTGGTTTTTCCATGCAAACAATTGCAGCATTTTTGCTTAACTCTTTGGAGAACAGCTACCGCAGATTCCAGAAATTATTTTGACATACATCTCTTGGCAAAACATGAATGAGACAGGAAACCTTCCTTTTCTTTTGATGTGCAGATTTCTCCAGAAAATGTGTTCAATTTCAAATTGGAGGAGACAAGATTTCTATGATATTCCCAAAGAGAAGAGAAACAGATGTTAATCTAACAATGAATATCAGATTGAGACTTAAGAATTCATAGCTATTCATGAATCTGTACAGTGTAATCGTGAGTACTGGTGAACAACAATGAGAACATTAGATTTTAAGAAGCACCCGTAAGAGTGCTAGATGTTGTCTCGATGGATTTGTGCTTCATACATTCTGATACCAAAGCTAATTTCAAAGCAGTGTGATTAGCACTGAACTATACTTTTCAATTAGGGGCAAATAGAATTCATAATTACTTTTAGTTGCAAGCAATATGTCCAATCCCTGCTATGCTAGTGCACAGCTAAATAATATGAAGTTATTGTTGTTGATTTCACTTCTCTGAAATGCTACTGTTTCTCTTTCCACCGCTTTTATTCAGATGCCTAAAGAGCATGTTTTTTTGCAAATATAGAGATTCAGAAATATTAAGGGAGCAATAGTCAATTACAACACCTCTGAATTGGAGATTGGTTAATTAAATCTCAGATACCTCCCCTCTCAGAGGTTTCAGCATGGGAAGAGGTTGGGTTCTGCTCTGCCTGGAATGGCACATGACTGAGCATGCCAACCTCAGGGCAGACACCCCAAACCAATTGTATGTTCTGTAATTAGATTCCACTTACCCAGTAACAAAATGTGTATTCCCAAAATACTGCAGTAATTTTATAGTGGAGTCCCAGGCAGTCCCTAGATGCTCTATATCTTCCTTCCCAGGCTAGTCAGACTATGTGATGAAATGGTCACATACATCACAGATGGAAAATATTCAGGTTCTCCCAATCCCAATAAACTAATCACTCACTCCTTGCACCTTAGATATCTTACCAAAGCAATGCCCGTAGACAATTCTGTAATAAACTGGCTAAGTGTTTACTAACTAGGAAAAAGAAATGAGAGTTATGTACAGGTCAAAGCAGGCAACATACATGCACTTTCAGTATGTAATTTAAAAGGTGACAGAGATGTAATAATCTCTCATCTTTAGATGTTTTTTCAGGGTTAACTGATGCTAATGTAACCCTTCTGCCAGGCCGAGTAAATAGCAGCAAGGGCCGGGTTCGGTATCTAGGGGTCTCCTCCCAACAAGGTAATACAACACCGGCTCGAGCCCCCACCCAGTGACTTGGGAAATCTTTCATACACCTCTGGGTGCCTCAAAGAGGCAATTCTTCCCCTCTCACAAGCACAGAGCCTCAGTATAGCAGCAAAACCTTTTATAACATGAGGTAACCCACATCAGCATTAAATTGGGAAAACACCACAACTCAGATTTACAGACCAAACATGAGCAAAGGCCCTCCCCCTCAACACAAATCCCCCCAAAAAATCACCCAAAGTCCAACACCCCAAAAGTTTCTGCCCCGGGTCAGTGCCGCCCCAGGGTTCAAAAGTTCACCCGGCAGGTTTTCACCATCCCAACCTGGAGGGGCGGGGATCGATACACCTTACGTGTCCGCCGATGGCTCCGCCTCTCCGTGGGGTTCTGCCGCCGCCGTCGACACGAGTCACTCCACCACACTCCACCTGTCGTCCAGTGAGCTGCCTCCACTGTCCAGCTCCGCCAGCTGTCTTGGTCGACGCCCCTGGCTGCCAGATGGTTGCTCCTGCCACTGCTCCACTGGCTGTCTGCTGCCGCTCCTACCAGCCGCAGGTCATCCCCGTCAGCCGCTCTGCTGTCTGCCCGCACCCGCAGGTCGTCCCCGCCAGCTGCTCTGCTGTCCGCCTGCACCCACTGGTCGTCCCGGCAAACCGCTCTGCTGTCCGCCTGCGCTTCTTGGTTGTCCCTTGCAAGCTGCTCTGCTAGTAGCCCAGCAGCATAGTACCAGGCTCCCCTCAGCAACAGTGATTTCAGCTTGTCCATAGTATAGCACTAGGCTCCCCTCAGCACACAGTGATTTCAGCTCTTCAGCTTAGAATAGAGGAGCCTCGCACTAGTGCTCCACTGGCCCACAGTGAAGTTAACTCCACAGCTCACAACTAGACTCCCAATGGAATCCAAATTAGTTCTGATATTCCACAGTAGAGAGAAGAAGGGGTACAATCAGTGTTGTTTAGGCCCTCAGACAGGGCCCCACCACCAGGTACAAAGACCTGTCCCCAGCCTCTCTCAATTTGACTGGGTTTGGAACCCATGCCCCTTGTCTAGCGAGTGCTACTTAGTTTATGGCGAATCCTCTGTCATAAACAGTTCCACCATTCCATTGTCCTTGATTCGCATAATCAGGGTAACAACACTTTTATCCCCTGCCTCAATAACAGAGAGACTGGGGATCCCACAGTGGCCAAAGTGACCATTTGGGCTGCTGTGAGCACATACTAGACAGGGTGGGTGTGTCTATGCAAATTGGGATCAGCCCCTGAAGTCTCTTTGCACCACTTGCCACAGTTCACCACCAGATGTCAGGGTAGAGTTTACCCTGACCCCGCTTACACTAATAAGTATGGAGATTCTTTGTCACCACAGAGTGCAGACAGCATCAGAGACCCCCAGTTTCTCCTTGTCTGAAATGTTTATTCCCTCCTCTCCAGATTCCAGAACTGATGGGGATGAGTTCCTCCATGGGTAGGGTTGCCAACTTTCAAGTCGCACACTCGACCCCACTTTCTTCCAAGCTTTGAGAAGCTTCACCACCTCCCTTGATCCATCCCCCCTCCTTGTCCCTCACTCTTTCCCACCCAGGCTCCCGGTGGGGCCAGTAATGAGGGGCTAAAAGTGTGGGGGAAAGGCTCCATGCTGGAGCAGAAGTTTGAGGCACGGAGAGGTGAGGGCTCTGGCTGGGAGTGTGATCCTCCTGGCCCTGGCTGCCCCAGTGCCTGGAACCACAGAAACTTGATTGCAGCTTGGTAAGGAGCCTGCCTTACCCATGGGTTTCCAATGTACCACCGACCAGATGTCTAATGGCCTACTCAGTCGTGCCGACCAGAGCCCCCAGTGTCCATTTTTGACTGGGTGTTCCAGTCAAAAACCAGATGCCTAGCACCCCCACCTATTGGTCCCTCCTTCCCACATGTGTTTAGGAATGCAGTCAACAAGGCCTTTGTCCTTTGACAATACCTCATTTGCTTTAATGGGCCATTTTTGTATGCAGGATGTGCATTTTACCTCATTTAATTATTCTTTTCCTGTTTGGTGAGTTACACAATTAGAGGCTTACAGTGCAAACTCTCAACATAACCTTACACCATTTACTACAGAGGTTATAAATTAGCATGTAGCATCCCGCATGCATTTTATAAAGTCTTCTAAACACTAAACACATTAACTTGATATCCAATATCTATTTTGATAATACAAACACACAGGTAAAGATGACTAATTTCCCGCTTTGCATCTGCAAGTGTTCATGAAGCCCAAGACCTTGGCGTGATCTGGTTCCTGTTCTGCCTATGTCACACCCTCCTCTATGGATTTAGTACTAGCTATGCTAGAAGAATGTTTGGTTTTTTGCTTCAATTGCAGATAATGTTTCGTGCTCTCACAAGATTTCTATCAAGTAAAACAAATTTTTTTGGACTCAGACCATAGCCTTAAACTTTGACGCAAGGTAAATCAAAACCCAAATAAAAAAAAAACCAACTGATCACCTCTCGGGTCATACATACTTTAAATGTGTGTTTCTAACTCTGCAGAAAAGCAATTTAGCAATTCCTACCTATGGGCCAGAGAATAGTTCAGTCTTCTGCTCTTCCTGTAGTTACAATTCCTGGATAAGGTCTGCAAAAACAACCAAGGACCTTTGACTTAAAGGAAATGGGTTCTTCAGGCTAAGAAATACATTGTTTCTCTCAGTGGATCCACACTGGAGCGACAAAGGAAATTATCAGTGCTGGTCAGATTATTTTAGATGAATGAACTTCATTAGGAATGTAGCCCCTTTTAAAGTGAATTATATTTTGCAAGCCAATCCTGAATTCCATTAATACATTTGTGCTTCATGAATAGTCATAAACCCTCCTGTTTTATGTCCTTTAGAATGACTGTTCCAAAATAACATCTGTCACTCTGCATGTATCAGTTCTGGTTTCACCTTATGCTTGACTGAAATGCTGAATACTGTTATACCTATGTCAGTGGAATCTAACACAAATTGATAGAGCCCTGCAAGTCTATGGCTATCCACTTTATAGCCACAGGTGTGGATGCAGATATCCTCAGCTCATTTTTGCAACTAAAGATGCAGATATAAATTTTGTATCCATGCAAGGTATACATTAGAAGTAGGAAGCCTGCTAAAAAACCTGTGGGTCCCCTAGACGATCGAACTATAAAAGGCGCAGTCAAGTATTTCTAAATAACTAAATGATAACTAAATGATTTCTTTGCTTCAGTCTTCACGGCTGAGGACGTTGGGGAAATTCCCAAATCTGCACCGTCCTTTGTGGGTGATGAATCTGAGGAACTGTCCCGGATTGAAGTGTCATTAGAGGAGGTTTTGGAACAAATAGAAAAACTTAATGTTAACAAATCTCCGGGACCGGATGGCATTCATCCAAGGGTTCTGAAAGAAATGGGAAATTGCTGAACTATTATCTGTGGTTTGTAACCTATCCCTTAAATCGGCTTCCGTACCTAATGACTGGAAGGTAGCCAACGTGACACCAATATTTAAAAAGGGCTCTAGAGGCGATCCGGGCAATTACAGACCGGTAAGTCTAACTTCAGTACCTGGCAAATTAGTCGAAACAATAGTAAAGAATAAAATTGTGAAGCATGTAGAAGAACATAATTTGTTGGACAAAAGTCAACATGGTTTCTGTAAAGGAAATCCTGTCTTACTAATCTATTAGAGTTCTTTGAAGGGTTAACAAACATGCGGACAAGGGGATCCAGTAGATATAGTATACTTAGATTTCCAGAAAGCCTTTGACAAGGTCCCTCACCAAAGGCTCTTGTGTAAATTACATGGCCATGGGATAAGAGGAAGGTCCTTTCTTGGATTGAGAACTGGTTAAAAGACAGGAAACAAAGGGTAGGAATAAATGGTAAATTTTCAGAATGGAGAGGGTAACTAGTGGTGTCCCCAAGGGTCAGTCCTAGGACCAATCCTGTTCAACTTATTCATAAATGATCTGGAGAAAGGGTAAGCAGTGAGGTGGTAAAGTTTGCGGATGATACCAAACTGTTTAGGATAGTCAAGACAGAAGCAGACTGTGAGGGACTCCAAGAAGATCTCACCAAACTGAGCGATTGGGCCACAAAATGGCAAATGAAATTTAATGTGGATAAGTGTAAAGTAATGCACATCGGGAAAAATAACTCCAACTATACGTACAGTATGATGGGGGCTAATTTGGCTACGACAAATCAGGAAAGAGATCTTGGAGTTATCGTGGACAGTTCTCTGAAAACTTCCACACAGTGTGCAGCGGCGGTCAAAAAGGCAAATAGGATGCTAGGTATTATTAAGAAAGGATAGAAAATAAGACCCAGAATATCTTACTGCCCCTGTATAAAACTATGGTACGCCCACATCTTGAATACTGTGTACAGATGTGGTCTCCTCACCTCAAAAAGATATTTTGGCCTTGGAAAGGGTTCAGAAAGGGCAACTAAAATGATTAGGGGTTTGGAACGGGTCCCATATGAGGAGAGGTTAAGCGACTGGGACTTTTCAGTTTAGAAAAGAGGAAACTGAGGGGATATGATAGAGGTATATAAAATCATGAGTGGTGTGGAGAGGCGGATAAAGAAAAGTTATTTATTAGTTCCTAAATAGAAGAACTAGAGGACACCAAATGAAATTAATGGGTAGCAGGTTTAAAACTAATAAAAGAAAGTTCTTCTTCACACAGCGTGTAGTCAGCCTGTGGAACTCCTTGCCAGAGGAGGCTGTGAAGGCTAGGAATATAACAGAGTTTAAAGAGAAGCTAGATAATTTCATGGAGGTTAGGTCCATAAAGGCTATTAGCCACGGGATAAAATGGTGTCCTTGGCCTCTGTTTGTCAGAGGCTGGAGAGGGATGGCAGGAGACAAATCGCTTGATCATTGTCTTCGGTCCACCCCCTCTGGGGCACCTGGTGCTGGCCACTGTCGGCAGACAGGATACTGGGCTAGATGGAGCTTTGGTCTGACCCGGTTCGGTCATTCTTATGTTCTTATGTACTACAAATAGAGTCCTTCACAGGCCAGAGGTGTCCTTTCTCACCTGGATCTAGCAGTTCTTCTTCCACCCTTTCACTTACAGACCTTTTGTTTCCAGGCATTTTCAAGTACCCTTTGGGTTGGGAAGGCAAAGGTAAAGCCAGCTGAAGACAATCATTGTTTTTCTTCCCTGTCTTATATAGAATTTCCATATGGCAGGAAACCTTTGACTCCCCCCCGCCCTCATGGAACAGTTCATCAGACCAAGGAATTGATGAGTATCAGGTGACCAGGTCACCTGACTCTGAGTCAGTAGCATTATGGAGTGTCCACAGGAAGGCCAAGTCAATTCACAGTCCATTATACTAACTGAGGGGCCATTAAGCTCTGTCTTGCTTTGCCATTACAGTGCCTGAAGTGTCAGCAGTGGGAGTAAGTGACACAAAGCAACAAATATGAAATACAGACACACAGGTCAATATTCCTAACTTCATTTACAAAAATGATACATGCCTACAAACTGGATAATCTCATTCAATAAATCATAATAACCTTTCCAGTGATGTCTCACCTGAGCCATCTTGCATCACGCACATCTCAGTTATGTCACATTCATATCATAAACATATTTCTATAAGGCATATGGAATATTATGTCACAGATCTTTTGTTTAGTTTACCTTTGTCATCAATATATCTATCTATATCATGGCCAACTCACATTGGTTGGGAGGAGTGCAAATATAACTGAAATAGAAGCACACATTAAACAACATGTTTTTTTGATTTTTTGTATCTTGCTGAAATCTTCATGTACAGTCCTGCCATTACAGAATGTTAAAAATATCCCCTGGTTCCCAAAATCCTTTCTATATGCTATTATAAAATTCCTCACATGGGAGAAGGGGAGTGTGAAGTGAAGAAAGAATTGATGATGGTATCAGCCCCATTCCCTCTGTGTCTTTGGTAAGCTTCTTTCTTCATTGCAGCCTCACTCCATATCCAGAAGCTGTTTCCATGCTGCTCTTTAATTTGGTTCTTGAGACATGTTAAAGCTAATTAATAGGTGGCATGGCTGAGCAGGGCTTTGTAAAAGGCACTGCTAATGACATGCTGTGTTAACTCCCCTTCATCTGCCATAATTTGACTTGGTTTAGGATTTACATATGGACTGTACCATTTGTATTCACTATACTATACTATGAATATGAATAGAACATCCTCAAATATCAGAGGACTTTTTAATCCAATACAAAGAAAATGAATTTTGATTTTTTTAAAGTCAAGACAGAGTGGAATTGCTCTACGATAGGAAATGTATTTCATAAAATATGCCTGAGCATGGGAAGTTAATTATGACTATGGTAAGCCTGTAACACACCCTTTAATTGTCTCTGCAGAGAGATGGCCATCTGGGTACATAATTCTCTCCACTTCAAGCCTCTCTGGACCACTTCATATCCAAAGGAAGCACTGTATAATTACATCCTGCCAGACGCAGCAGTCTTCACAGTAGACAACATCTGAGTGCCAAGCAATTGATACATCAACTCATTCTGCTTAGCCTTCCTTCAGGTCTTACTTGGGATAGGCTCAGTAACGACTCATCTGATGTAAAAATTAAAATATGCTTCTCTCTATGTAGCACAGAAACACAGAAAATCTGCCAGACCATGAATGTTGCTAGACCAAAAAATCCTGGACCAGAGAGCCCCAGCTTCAGAAGCTACCAGTAGCTAGGAGCGGGACCAGCCTGGCAGGCCAGCAGCCTACAGGGCAAGTGGCCTGGGGGCAGGGAGCCCAGGTGGCAGCGCAAGCAGGGCCAGCAGCCAGGGGCAGCAGAGCCATGGTAGCTCGAGTGGGGCCGGCAGCTGGGGGCAGTGGTCCAGGCCCAGGGTCCAGGAAGGGCGCCCCAGGAGAGCCCAGAGGCCTGGACCACTGGTCTGGCAAATTCCCCTGGTCTGGCAAATTCCTTTGGTTGGGTGTGCCAGATAAGGGAGATCCAACCTGCACATCCATTACACACCTTGCACCACTCAGCACATCCACCCAGAAAAATTAAATAGGATTTGCAGCACAGCTAAGGGGATAGGGAACTGAGATCTCTCAGTTGCCCCAAACAGAACACATCTAGATCCTGTAACTGTAGTGTTCCGCTGATCTCAAAAGGGCAAGAAAGAGAGGCTAATTCATATCCTAAGAACAAATTATTACATTTTGAACATAAGAACATAACATAAGAACATAAGAACGGCCGTACTGGTCAGACCAAAGGTCCATCTAGCCCAGTATCCTGTCTGCCGACAGTGGCCAGCACCAGGTGCCCCAGAGAGGGTGGACTGAAGACAGTGATCAAGCGATTTCTCTCCTGCCATCCCTCTCCAGCATCTGACAAACAGAGGCCAAGGACACCATTTTATCCCCTGGCTAATAGCCTTTTATGGACCTAACCTCCATGAAATTATCTAGCTTCTCTTTAAACTCTATTATAGTCCGAGACTTCACAGCCTCCTCTGGCAAGGAGTTCCACAGGCTGACTACGCTGTGTGAAGAAGAACTTTCTTTTATTAGTTTTAAACCTGCTACCCATTAATTTAATTTGGTGTCCTCTAGTTCTTCTATTTAGGAACTAATAAATAACTTTTCTTTATCGCCTCTCCACACCACTCATGATTTTATATACCTCTATCATATCCCCCTCAGTCTCCTCTTTTCTAAACTGAAAAGTCCCAGTCGCTTTAACCTCTCCTCATATGGGACCCGTTCCAAACCCCTAATCATTTTAGTTGCCCTTTTCTGAACCCTTTCCAAGGCCAAAATATCTTTTTGAGGTGAGAGACCACATCTGTACACAGTATTCAAGATGTGGGCGTACCATAGTTTTATACAGGGCAGTAAGATATTCTGGGTCTTATTTTCTATCCCTTTCTTAATAATTCCTAGCATCCTATTTGCCTTTTTGACCGCCACTGCACTGTGTGGAAGTTTTCAGAGAACTGTCGTAACTCCAAGATCTCTTTCCTGATTTGTCGTAGCCAAATTAGCCCCCATCATACTGTCATTATAGTTGGGGTTATTTTCCCGATGTGCATTACTTTACACTTATCCACATTAAATTTCATTTGCCATTTTGTGGCCCAATCGCTCAGTTTGGTGAGATCTTCTTGGAGTCCCTCACAGTCTGCTTCTGTCTTGACTATCCTAAACAGTTTGGTATCATCTGCAAACTTTACCACCTCACTGCTTACCCTTTCTCCAGATCATTTATGAATAAGTTGAACAGGACTGGTCCTAGGACTGACCCTTGGGGACACCACTAGTTACCCCTCTCCATTCTGAAAATTTACCATTTATTCCTACCCTTTGTTTCCTGTCTTTTAACCAGTTCTCAATCCAAGAAAGGACCTTCCTTCTTATCCCATGGCCATGTAATTTACACAAGAGCCTTTGGTGAGGACCTTGTCAAAGGCTTTCTGAAAATCTAAGTATACTATATCTACTGGATCCCCTTGTCCGCTGTTTGTTAACCCCTTCAAAGAACTCTAATAGATTAGTAAGACAGGATTTCCCTTTACAGAAACCATGTTGACTTTTGTCCAACAAATTATGTTCTTCTACATGCTTCACAATTTTATTCTTTACTATTGTTTCGATTAATTTGCCCGGTACTGAAGTTAGACTTACGGTCTGTAATTGCCGGATCGCCTCTAGAACCCTTTTTAAATATTGGTGTCACGTTGGCTACCTTCCAGTCATTAGGTACGGAAGCCGATTTAAAGGATAGGTTACAAACCACAGATAATAGTTCAGCAATTTCCCATTTGAGTTCTTTTAGAACCCTTGGATGAATGCCATCCGGACCCGGAGACTTGTTAACATTAAGTTTTTCTATTTGTTCCAAAACCTCCTCTAATGACACTTCAATCCAGGACAATTCCTCAGATTCATCACCCACAAAGGACGGTGCAGATTTGGGAATCTCCCCAACGTCCTCAGCCGTGAAGACTGAAGCAAAGAAATCATTTAGTTTCTGTGCAATGGCTTTATCGGCCTTGATTGCTCCTTTTATAGCTCAATCGTCTAGGGGACCCACAGGTTTTTTAGCAGGCTTCCTGCTTCTAATGTACTTAAAAACATTTTGTTATTTCTTTTTGAGTTTTGGCTAGCTGTTCCTCAAAATCTTTTTGCTTTTCTTATTACATTTTACATTTGATTTGACAGTGTTTATGTTCCTTTCTATTTATCTCACTAGGATTGGACTTCCACTTCTTAAAAGATGCCTTTTGTCCCTCACTGCTTCTTTTACATGGTGGTTAAGCCACAGTGACTCTTTTAGGTCTCTTGCTATGTTTTTAATTTGGGGTATACATTTAAGTTGGGCCTCTATTATGGTGTCTTAAAAGTTTCCATGCAGCTTGCAGGGATTTGGCTCTAGTCACTGTGCCTTTTAATTTCTGTTTAACTAACCTCCTCATTTTAGCGTAATTCCCCTTTTTGAAATTAAATGCCAGGGTGCTGGACTGCTGAGGTGTTCTTCCCACCACAGGAATGTTTAATGTTATTATATTATGGTCACTATTCCCAAGCGGTCCTATAATGGTTATCTCCTGGACCTGATCCTGCGCTCCACTCAGGACTAAATCGAGAATTGTCTCTCCTCTTGTGGGTTCCTGCACCAGCTGCTCCAAGAAGCAGTCATTTAAGCCATTGAGAAATTTTATCTCTGCTTCTCTTCCTGAGGTGACATGTATCCAGTCAATATGGGGATAATTAAAATCCCCCATTATTATAGAGCTCTTTATTTTGGTAGCCTCTCTAATCTCCCTCAGCATTTCAATGTCAGTATCGCTGTCCTGGTCAGGTGGTCAGTAATATATCCCTATTGCTAATTTCTTATTATTGGAGCATGGAATTACTATCCATAGCGATTCTATTGAACATGTTGATTCATTTAATATTTTTATTTAATTTGATTCTACATTATCTTTCACATACAGTGCCACTCCGCCACCCACCCGGCCTCCTCTATCCTTTCGATATATTTTATATCCCGGTATGATTGTGTCCCACAGATTTTCCTCATTCCACCAGGTTTCAGTGATGCCTATTATGTCAACCTCCTCCTTTAATATGAGGTACTCTAGTTCACACATCTTATTAGTCAGACTCCTAGCATTTGTGTAGAAGCACTTTAAAAATTTGCCACTGCTTATTTGTCTGCCCTTACCTGATGCATTGGATTCCTTTGTATGCGGTTGTTTGTCTGCTCTGGCCCATAGTTTGCCCTCTCCCCTCCTCTCTTTCTGACTACAGCTTAGAGAATCTCTATCAATGGATTCTCCTCTAAGAGAAGTCTCCCTCCGATTTACGTGCATCTCTGCACCAGTCGGCTTTCCCCCATCTCTTAGTTTAAAAACTGCTCTACGGCCTTTTTAATGTTTAGTGCCAGCAATCTGGTTCCACCCTTGGTTTAGGTGGAGCCCATCCTTCCTGTATAGGCTCCCCCTCTCCCAAATGTGTCCCCAGTTCCTAATAAATCCAAACCCCTCTTTCCTACACCATCGTCTCATCCACGCATTGAGACTCTGAAGCTCTGCCTGCCTACCTGGCCCTGCGCGTGGAACTGGAAGCATTTCCAAGAATGCCACCGTAGAGGTCCTGGATTTCAGTCTCTTTCCTAGCAGCCTAAATTTGGCCTCCAGGACATCTCTCCTACCCTTCCCTACGTCATTGGTACCTACATGTACCACAACCACCGGCTCCTCCCAGCACTACACATAAGTCTATCTAGATGCCTCGAGAGATCCGCAACCTTCGCACCAGGCAGGCAAGTGACCATACGGTTCTCCCGGTCATCACAAACCCAACTATCTATGTTTCTAACGAATCACCCACTACTAACACCTGCCTCTTCCTAACAACTGGCGTTCCCTCCCCTCAAAGGTATCCTCAGTGCGAGAGGATACCGCAACATCCTCTGGAAGGAGGGTCCCAACTACGGGATGGTTTCCTCTGCTCCCGTTGAATGCTCTGTTCCCTTGAGACTTTCATCCTCCTTAAGAGCACTGGGGCTCTCAGACTGGAGGTGGGACAGTAGTACAGTGTCCCGGAAAGTCTCATCAACATATCTCTCTACCTCCCTTAGCTCCTCCAGTTCAGCCACCCTGGCCTCCAAAGCCCAAACTCGGTCTCTGAGGGTCAGGAGCTCCTTGCAACGGGTGCACACATATGCCACCCGCCCACAGAGCAGGTAATCATACATGTTACACTCAACGCAATAAACAGGATAGCCCCACTCTGCTGCTGGGCTTCTGTCTCCATTTTCTAATGAATAAGTTTAAGTATAAACTGGGATTCTTTTAAACCTCTGGAATATAGATTATTATAAGAGTTATGTTTTAAAGAAGGTCAGAAGTCACTAGTGCCCTCTAAACTCCTCTCCAAACTCCCTGTTAGCTGCTCCTGTTCGCAAGCTCCCTGTTCGCTGAGTCACAGGCTTATATAGCTCTGGTAGCCCCTCCCCCTGACTGAGGCTCAGCCAATTAACAGAGGCTTCTAGATTTCAAACCTTTTAGAAGCTCCTTCAAACAAACAAACCAACCAACCAAACAGACAAACACAAGCTCAGCACACAGCAAATAACTCCCCCACACACAAACACACACTACAGACGGCCACTTACCACAAGGGTCCCGTTTTTACTCCTCTTTTACCTGGAGAACTCCCTCTCCAAACTCCCTGTTAGCTGCTCCTGTTTGGTCTATCCATTTCATTGTTCAGTATGGATCAGAAAATAACTCTGTTGCGAAATGTCTTTGTATTTTGCATTAAACTTTACATTTACATTTTCTTCCAGTATCTTCCCATCACTGACTGTGTCTTAATTCTGTGGTGCCAAAAAGGAATTTTAAGTGATTAAAATAAATAAGCTAAATGAATCCAAATATTAGCAAACCACCAGCAATGCTCCTGAAATACAAATGTTAATTTTGTGGGGGTGAGAAAATCTAGTTAATTGGTATTTACAAGAAATTTCAGACAGTGATATGCAGGGAGGAAGAAATTGAAAGTAATCTGTTTTTATGTATTTGGAAGTGCCTTCCATTTCTGGCTGGTTGTGTGTATTTCGAGATATACGGTAAGTGATGTATCTCTTTTGCACTTATCTTAGTATTCTGACTTAAGGAAAAAATGCTTCATAGACAGGAAAGTGTGTATATTGTAAGTATAGTTCTAAGAAACGTGCCTTTCTTGATGGACTCTACACTGCAAGCTGAGAACTGGATTGTACATTCCTATGCACTCCTTGCAATGCAGGACTGGGCCCAGACCTGCTTCTAAAGACCTACAGGGCCAATTACAGCGGCTCTTCATGGATGTGCAAAGGGGGGAAAGGGTGCAAGAAGCCATCCTACTTATGCAACCCTGGGCAAGCCAGAGTCAACAGTGTGCGCTGGTAGCCAAGAAAGCTAACGGCATATTAGGGTACATTCGGAGGATCACTGCCAGCAGTTCTAGAGAAATGATTATTCCCCTTTATTCAGCACTGGTGAGGCCACATCTGGAGTAGCGTGTCCAGTTCTGGGCCCTGAATTACAGAAAGGATGTGGACACATTGGAGAGTTCAGTGGAAGGCAACCAAAATAATTGGGGTCTGGATTACTTGACTTACAAGGAAAGGCAGAGAGATTTGGGCTTATTTAGTCTACAGAAGAGAAGAGTGAGGGCGGATTTGATAGCAGCCTTTAACTACCAGGGAGCTCCAAAGAGAATGGAGAGAGGCTGTTCTCACTAGTGACAGATGCCAGAATGAGGAGCGATGGTCTCAAGTTGCCGCGGAGGAGGTCTAGGTTGGATATTAGGAAAATCTATTTCACTAGGAGGGTGGTGAAGCACTGGAATGGGTTACCTAGGGAGGTGGTGGAATCTCCATCCCTAGAGGTTTTTAAGTCCCAGCTTGACAAAGTCCTGGCTAGACTGATTTAGTTGGGGTTGGTCCTCATTTGGGCAGCAGATTGGACTCAATGACCTGAGGTCTCTTCCAACCCTAGGATTCTATAATAAAATTCAGCTAGAGACATGGGCGGTTGGTGAAGGCAGGGCTGGGGGATGCAAGCCACCCACCCCACCTCCAACCCTGCCCCTTCTGCTGAGGTCCCGCCCCTTCCCCACCCCCCATGGGCAGGTAGGGCAATGTGTCATGTGCACGCTCCCCCCTCCCAACCACGGGGAAAGGAAGGCAGTAGGAGGGCACGGGCTCGCCCCAGCCTTCCCAGCCCCGGGGAAGGAGGAGAATGGAGGGCACATAGCATGGTCCCAGCCTCCCCAGACCTAGAGGAGGGTGTGGCATGTGGCCCGGCCCAGCCCCGCCTAGCCTTTTCAGCCCCGGAGCACCGGGAAAGGGAGATAGAATCATAGAATCATAGAATACTAGGACTGGAAGGGACCTCGAGAGGTCATCGAGTCCAGTCCCCTGCCCTCATGGCAGGACCAAATACTGTCTAGACCATCCCTGAGAGACATTTATCTAACCTACTCTTAAATGTCTCCAGAGATGGAGATTCCACAACCTCTCTGGGCAATTTATTCCAGTGTCTGACTACCCTGACAGTTAGGAACTTTTTCCTAATGTCCAACCTAAACCTCCTTGCTGCAGTTTAAGCCCATTGCTTCTTGTTCTATCCTCAGAGGCCAAGATGAACAAGTTTTCTCCCTCCTCCTTATGACACCCTTTTAGATATCTAAAAACTGCTATCATGTCCCCCTTCAATCTTCTCTTTTCTAAACTAAACAAACCCAATTCCTTCAGTCTTCCCTCATAGGTCATGTTCTCTAGACCTTTAATCATTCTCGTTGCTCTTCTCTGGACCCTCTCTAATTTCTCCACATCTTTCTTGAAATGCGGTGCCCAGAACTGGACGCAATACTCCAACTGAGGCCCAACCAGCGCAGAGTAGAGTGGAAGAATGACTTCTCGTGTCTTGCTCACAACACACCTGTTAATGCATCCCAGAATCATATTTGCTTTCTTTGCAACAGCATCACACTGCTGACTCATATTCAACTTGTGGTCCACTATAACCCCTAGATCCCTTTCTGCCATACTCCTTCCCAGAGAGTCGCTTCCCATTCTGTATGTATGAAACTGATTGTTCCTTCCTAAGTGGAGCACTTTGCATTTGTCTTTATTAAACTTCATCCTATTTACCTCAGACCATTTCTCCAATTTGTCCAGGTCATTTTGAATTATGACCCTATCCTCCAGATTAGTCGCAACCCCTCCCAGCTTGGTATCATCTGCAAACTTAATAAGCGTACTTTCCATACCAATATCTAAATCGTTGATGAAGATATTGAACAGAGCCGGTCCCAAAACAGATGGGCATGCCCCGTGGCCTGGCCAAGACTCTCTGGCCCTGGAGCATGGAGGAAGGGAGGACGATGGGCTGCGTGGCCTGGTCCAGCCTCTCCAGCCCCAGAGCACTGGGAGGGCAGGCACTGGAGGTGGCAACACTCCGCTCCCTGGACACCTACCACAGGCATTCCCCCACCTAGCATACCGGACACTCATGGCTACAGAGACAGGGCTGTTCTAACTTAACAGTCTCACACTGACCATGACTCCAGCCCTCTCAGAGCCTATCTATCACATGGGACAGGGCCAGACTTGGGGCAGAGGAATCCGGACGCCTGTGCCAGGGGTGCTGTAGTCAGTGGGGTGGCATGGTGCAGCAGAGGCAAGCAAGTGGCTTGGGCTCCTCCTCACTGCCTGGGAGGTGCACCCACTTCCTTGATCAGGGGAGGAGGCTCCCTGTTGGCCGCCCCATGTCTCCCTGTGCGCAGAATCCCACGCATGCAAAAAAAGACACACAGACAGAATCAGTGCAGAGTGTATGTGACCCAGCCAGCACCCTCCTCATGGCGCAAAAGCAGTGTGACTGAGTCACAATTGTCACAGCTGTTGGCAGGAAATTTGAAATAAAAAGGCCCCTCAACCCACAACTGTAACGCTACTTTAAAAGGGAAGGAAAGCCCAATGCTGCATATTTTTAACTGCATTTGGCAAAGACCTTCATCATTTCGCAGCCTGGCTCCAAGTTCTACCTCCGCATTTTGAAAGCTGGCAGGATCTTCTCCCTGCCTTGCCCCTCCCCGGCTGTGCTGTTCCTCCTTCCATGGGCAGCCTGAATGAAAGTGATGGCAGCCAATGGAAGGCGAGTGTAGGATCTCAGCTGGGAAGTTGCCAGCCTTCTCCAGGTTGGGAGGGGAAGGGAGCTAAAAATATGCAGTGCAAAGAGATCAGTAAGTCTTAGGGGACCCAGACCCTGTGCCTCAGTTTCCATGGGGTCCCTCCTTCTGCCCCCAGGTCCCAGCCCCCCAACTCTGGGGGGGGGCTCCCCAGTGCCTGAGGGGGCCCTTCCTCCACCTCCAGGTCCCAAAGCTCCCTCCCTCTGCCTTCAGCTCCCGGGGTCCCCTCCCTCTGCCCTCAACTTCCAGCCTCCCTTGCAGTGCCCCCAGCTCCTAATCTTGTCTTCCCAGGAAGCCCCTCCTTCTGCTTCCCAGGTCCCACACAGTCCATTATCAGGATGTCCCACGTGTCTTTGAGGGCTGGTCCTACATGTGGATGATGTGGTCAGGAGGAGGGAAGGCCAGGATTAAGAGGCAAGAAGTAGGGTGGGCCTGGAGTGCAACTCATAGAAGGGGCTGGGGTGAGATGCGTGGTGCAGCAGCAGTGGCTGAAGAAATGGGGGTGGGATGGGGAGTCTGGGAAGGCAGCAAGGGACAGCAGGACTACAATTCAGGTTTGCCCAGGTGATATTTTCCCTAAGGCCAGCCCTGAGAAGAGGGGTGGGTAAGTGCAACTTCCTTTCACAGAGTGGCTCATCGCCCATTCCAGCAGCGGCAACCCATGAATTCTCAACAAGTCAGCCACAATATCTTTTGAGGGCTTCTGCTATAGTATGGGCCCTTCACACATACAATGAAGCCTACAGCAAAAAGCCACAATCTGGCTTAGCTGTTGCATATGTCTTTACATCCATCATTTGTGATATGTTCATGCTAGTGCACAACATGCAAAACATTGCCAGAGGATGGTATTTTGCAGCAAGTAAACTGAAAAAAAGTAGCAAAAAAGTAGCAAAAAACACCCACTGTGTAAAGAGAAGGCAAATCCATCACAGAAACCAAGTGAATTCTCAAATTCTCGGAGGGCAAAATGGAAAGGAAAAATCTCTAAGAAATAGATAGCAGTGTCCCTCTAAACCAGTGGTTCTCAACCAGGGTTCCAGGACCCAGTTTCAGGGCATACACAAAAATGAAGCAGAGAGCAGGACTGCCATTAGACTTGCTGGGACCTAGGGTTGAAAACTGAAGCCCAAGCAACCTAGCTTTCTGGAGCCTGTGGTATGGGGCCCTGAGCAGTTGCCCTGTTTGCTGGTTTTTAATCACCTGTATATGCAGAAAAACATTTGTTATGGCACATGTGGGCCATGGCATTTTTACAGCCTATTGAGGGTTCCCCAGAAAGAAAAAGGTTGAGAACCCCCCATTTTAAATAGTTAGCAAGAACTTTGTTAGTAGTGTAGTGGATTCGTATAATGCCATTTCAAGGATAACCACAGTAAGTAGAGCACCTGTCATTTGTATAATATTGACTGCATGCTAGAGTAGGGGTGAAAGATTTACGCCTCAGCCACTCTGTGAGGCTGTTTTGCATTTCAACATAACATTTTCAAGCAGCCTATTTGTAGAATTTCCAGGGACACAGCTGTGGAACTAGATCATTGTCTAAACCAACAACAAAATGTGGGACCTAAATGATTTTCTAAGCGAAGAACAACAAAACTGCTCAATTGCGATGGCTGTTGCAGAATATAAATTCACATATAAATTCTCTGAGGCCAGCAGAAGGTCATTGCAGTTAGAGGGAAGAGACCTGGGATGCTAAGTAGATTCAATGGGGGGAGGGGTAGCTCAGTGGTTTGAGCCTCAGCCTGCTAAACCCAGGGTTATGAGCTCAATGCTTGAGGGGGCCATTTAGAGATCTAGGGCAAATCTGTCAGGGATGGTACTTGGTCCTGCCATGAGGGCAGGAGACTGGAGTCAATGACCTTTCAAGGTCCCTTCCAGTTTAACTTTTCTTCTTCTTCTTAAACGCCTGTATGTGATGAGGAGATAATAGAAAGCAAGTGCTTCCAGGAGTTCTTTTAAAAAAAACTCTTAGTGGTTGTGAAAGATGTTGGGACATGGAACCCATCAGACAGAATAGCCACCATGGAGCCTTATGTAGCTTGCCCAAGGGTGAAGGAGAATGGAAGGATCCATGTAGAAGTAAATTGGCCAGACTTGCCTACATTGATCCTTTAGCCTGTCCATGTTCCAACTCTACATGTCCCTCTGCTGCTGCACTGAAGTCTCAGGGAACCATGGAGGAGGGACAGAATTCCTCCATGGAGTCCTGTCTTCCCCCTGAGCTGTGGAAATGTGCCAGTGGCTTTCCCTGGGGTGGCACTGTAGGGGCAGGATTTATCCATCTGTGTTTCAATTTTGGTCTGTATATTATTTTGTTAGCCTATTTTTTGTCGTCTTAATATATTGTCAGGCAGGATTCCCAAAGCCAATCCCACCTTTAGTCTTCAAGATCAGAGAAATGACTGGCATCCTCCAGGAAAACAAAGAATGGAAAGTGTTCATCCTAGGGATGTTAAAGGATCACCCTTAATGAGTGAGGCTTACCAGTAACTTAACCAGTGGGAGATGGAGTAGCCACCCACCCACCCACTGTGGGCAGGGCTGCTCCAGCCTGGCCAGAGCAGTTAACTAATTAAACAGGATTTTACATCCCTAGTTCATCCATGGCAACAGAAGGCTAGAGCCAAAGCAGAGAAAGGAACAACTGAGATTGTTGTTCAAAATAGAACTCTGATGCAAAACACATTAGCTCCCAAGTAGTAGATGAAATGCTCTCTCCCTGGGACTGCCCTGCTAACAGGTATCTATCTATTACTTCAGGAGCATAAACACTGCTTTAAAATAGCAGATCAGAATGAGACAGATTAGCCCCCACCAAGACGTCAAGCCCCTTCAGAAGAAAGCTCCTCTAAGAAGATACCGTTTGCAGCTGCAGAAGCTACTGCAAAGATCACTATGGAACACTGACACCTAGGGGAATGCAGGAGTTGAAGCACAGTGTGCGTTCACTTTGCATAGCTGCAGATGATTTACAGACAGCTGTTAAATGGTGGAGAATGAGACCCATCAAAAGATTCAAGGATTATGAGCTTAAACAAAGGCTGTTGCCTAATCAAGAGCCTTGGAGCTCTCCCAATCAGAGTGCAGGGATGAAGATTGTCTCCCCCTTGAGCTTCATGGAACCCAGTCCCAGATACTGTCTGAGAGCCTCTGGTTAGAAAGTTGGAGTATGATGACTTCCAGGACACTCCATGGACCTCGGTCCAAGACCCACAGAGCCTGACAACCACTAACTGAATGAGTCAGCAATGGGATGCAATTGTGAACAAATCTTATATCATTCCAGGTGTATCAACAGGAGCATTGTATGTAAAAAACAGGAGCTCATTGTCCATCCCTAGTTGGAAATGAGGAGGCCTCAGCTGGAGAACTTTAAAAAAGATGTGGACTAGGTGGAGAGAGTCTAGAGGAGAACAAAAACCGTTTAGAAAACCTGACCTGTTAAAAATATTTGGCATGTTTTGTCTAAAGAAAAGAAAACTGAGAAGGGACCAGATGACAGTCTAAGTACATAAAGTACAGTAAAGACTATTATAAAGAGGATGGTGATCAATTGTTCTCCTGAAGTAGCATAAGTACTAATCAGCTGAATCTGAAGCAAGAGTGGTTTACGTTAGATATTAGGCAAAAAATTTTATCTATACTAATAGCTAAGGCTTCTAAGGGAAGTTGTGGAATCCCCAGAACAGGTTGGACAAACACCTGTGAGGGATGATCTAGGTAATTTGGCGCTGCCTCCATGCATGTGCTGGACTAGATGACCTCTATAGCTCCCTTTAAGCCCTCCATTTTTAGGATTCTGATTCTGTGAATTAGACAAATGTCTGGATATCTTTCCAAAATGAAGGTTAAAACTCTCATATCTGCACTTTGTAATCAAGAGCTACAAAGTAAATTTTGCATGTCTATCTGTCCCTTTCCTGAAATTTTAGGTCTACAGACCTGGGCTGGAAATCTCCTAAGGCCAAATGTACCTCATCCCAAATTTCTGATCGTTCCTATTTCTTCTTGTGTCAGAAGTAGATTGTGTTGCAAGAGCTTCCTTATTTGCTGCTACGCTTGTTATATTTTGTACTTGCTATATCTACATTACTTCATCCAGTGGGACAGTGACGTGAGTAACTTCAGAACAAACATCTCCATCCCTTGAAATCAAGAGATAATGCCTTGCTGGACAGTATGCTCCCAGCCTAAGTCACAAATTATTGGGCTCATTGCAGGAGTAACTGGATGAAATTCTACGAATTCTTACAGGAGGCACAATTAGCTGATCTAATGGTCCTTTCTGGTCTTTAAAATTATAAATCTACTCAATTCCACACTATACAGTGAGATTCTGATCACTGAGCTAATGTCATTTCCACCACATTACTTTGTATGTTCAGTGCCCATGAGCGGTCTATATAATATTTAAGTAAATGCAAAGGTCAGGGTGGTATTTTCTAAAAATCTTCAAACTGATTATGGAAAAAATAGGCATAAAATAAAGTAGATGAGCAGATAAAATTATTTGCAATACTGCAGGCCATATGCTGCTAAAACTGCCACTTACGAGATATTATAGTCAAGCAGCACAGAACATGACGATGACCTCATGGTATAAACTCGCAATGAAGCTCATCAGTAAGCTCATATCCAGAAAGAGTAGCACAGCAAAATAAAGACAATTAATAGAAGATCATGACAGGGAACAGGCTACAACACTAAGCTGAGTAGCAGTCTCATCAGGCTAGCAAACAGCACAATTGTAATTCAAGACCTGACTGTATCAGCCAGCAGCACACTCACTGTAAGAAGCACATCAGGATTTCTCAGACTTAAGCAGCCAGTCAGTCAGATTATTATATTACTCAAAACACTAATGCTTCCAGGTACAATTCATAGAAATAAAAAGAAATAAAAAGGTTAAAAGAAGCAAATACATTTGAGATGAGAGTTAAGTTTTAATAGCAAATCTGAAAGCATGATGTGTCGTCCACTCTTGGAAAGTTCCCTAGCTAGAAGCATAACATGCAAATATCCATGGCCCAGAAAAGAAGTCTGTTTAGTCACAGAGAAAAACTCCTTGGAGAACATCTGGCTAAGTGAACCACTACAGTGTCAAACAAAATGGCCAGGTAAAGTCTTGACACTCATTTCACATCCAAAAATCTAGAAATAAATTGTGTATCTTATTGCAAGCTGGAGGCATTCTCCACGTGCAGGATCAATCTAGTGAAAAATCTTCCACCTCTGAATATTGTAATTTACCTGAAGAATTCTGCGGTAACGTCTGATGAACACCTAGACATGTTACACACCAAGAACTGCAGGCACAGAAAACTAAAAGAAATGGCAAAAAAGCTCTGGCCATCAAGTTGAGAATTTCTCTTCTGCCAAGTTTCCTGAGCTGCTATCAAAACAGTTTGATTCTCTGATTAGTACAAGCTTCAGAAGAAAGTCCAGGAACAAAAATAGCTCTCTGAGGGCAGGTCTACACTACCGCGGTGAGTCAACCTAAGGTACTCAACTCCAGCCATGTGAATAACATAGCTAGAGTTGACATACCTTAGGTCAAATTACTGCAGGGTCTACACCACGGGGATCAGTGGAATAAACTCTCTTATTTCAGGGGTAAAATATGGGGATCATCTGAGGAGTGGGTCTTTATTGATGTTGGAGCATCCATCCCAGTTCATGCTCAGACTTCAGTCAGGCAAGAACACAGTGCCCTGACAGGGGAGGAGTTCAGCTTTTAGGACTCAAACAGGAGTACTGAGCCAGTATGTTTAGCCATTTGCAGGAAAGAAGAAAGGAACTTGCATTGCATTGCTCTGTGGCAGACTCTGGCCAAGTTGGCGCTGATGTCATCAAATGACCCTAGGTGGAGTCTTTTGAAGGGTGCTCCAACAAAACAGCCTTTCAGACTAAAGAAGAGATTAAAGGGATCCTCACAGCTGCAACAGGTTCTTGAAGAAAATGATAGTCAAAGCTGTGAGAAACTGTTACAGACCGAGGTGCTGACAGCCTCTGTGGACTCTGCACAAAGTGGGGGGGCACTTCCATGCTCCCAGAAGGGATGGGGCTTCAGGTGGAAGGGGTGGAGCTAGAGACAGCCCAGAATGAGATGCCCCTTCCCCCCTACCCCTCCAGAATGCAACATTCCAGCGGTGATTTAAAGGGCCTAGGACTCTGGCTCGCGCCATTGCCTCAGAAGCAGCAGTGGTGGCCAGGAGTCTCAGGCCGCTTTGACTCATTAGGCCCAAGGGGAACTGCCCCCTTACCCTCCCCCAATTGGTGGCCCCTTAGCCTCCCCTCCAAAGCAGGTTGGCCTGGTTACAGGCAACCAGAGAGCAACAGTCTGCACAGAATTTTAATAAAATGCAACGTCCAAATGCAGCTGCCAAAAATAGTTACGTGCAATTTCAAAATATACTGCAACCAAGCTTTCTGCCTGTGAGTTATCAGCTGACACTGTGACTTGATAATGAATAATATCTCCTGAATGGGCGGTGCTGATGCAAAATGACACACTGTACTACTGCTTTCACTTTACCCACACATTATCAAGCTTACAAAAACTGGGATTTTCAACAAGTTAAAATGAGTATCATTTTGGCAAAACTTCTCGGAAGACTTTTTTGTTCAAATAAGGCCAAAACAGGTTTAAGGGGGAAATAAGAAACATGCCTTGGTTTATGTTTGAAGAGATGCATGTAAGTTTACAATCTTCTGTGGATGGGGGACTCAGAAAGCGCCAAGAACAAAATGAGCTTGGAATATGGAACCCTTCTGCTTTTACAAATGGTCAACATCATCCAGTCTAGAAGGATGCATGTCGATGTAGCAATATGAGAAGCTTGCATTGCAACCCTGTGATACACATGTCAACAGCCAGAGAACATCGGTCCTCCACACTGTGACTCCGGCACATTTCATAAATACAAAATCCACTTAAAAAAAAATAAAGCAAACCCCTTCCCTGTGATTTCATTATATGTAAATGTAAAAATTTTAACTGCAGGAAGCTTTCTTCTGCTTTCCTGGGTTGAAATGAGCCTACACTCATCCCTTTCATCTTCCTGCCTGACAGGAGACCAATGCAGTGTAGTTTATACAGCTCTACTATGAATTGCTGTACACAGTAAATTCCACCAGGTGCAATTATACGGTAACTATACAGCACCAGCTGTTTATTGGCCCTTTCCTTATGGACTTTTTTATTACTTTTCATGAAATTGTGTAATAGTGGTTATGAGCATCCTTGTGGGTGATCCAGCTCTTAAACACGTGGGTCACAACAGGAGAATATTATAATGCAGCACAGTGTATCTGCAGACCTATCAATGCATAATTTCCTGTCTTGACAGCTACATACGTATATTACCCAGTAACAAGGCAGATACATGAAAGCTCCATGTCATACTATGTTTTATATAACTGAACTCTAAAAATAATTATCTCTGAAGAACAGGAAGTTACAAGGGGTATAAACTGAGCAAGAACCCATTTCTATGCATTCATCTTTCGTTTCATTTCACACAAAGCTCAGGATACACATGAACTTCTTTGCTCAGTATTTAAGTTGGTGGCTCTTAGACCACATGCAGTTTCACGTATGGATTTAAAGATTAACAGGTTTCAGTAAAGGGCTGTTTTCATAATAGCCCTATATCCTCTACAAAAATAATCATTGTAATTTCTTACAGAAGCTTGTGAGTGTAACAAAAGACTTAGCTCATGGATGCCAGTAGGCCACAAACTTAAAATAAAAACCCACGGAAACATAGGGCAACCGGATAGCAAATGTGAAAACTCGAGACACTTTTTTTTCCCAAGAGTAGTGGAGGAGGAGACAATGTAGTAGCATATTGTCAAAGCTCCTAATATTGGGACATCTGGTCACTTTAAATGAATAAGAGGCAAACAAATAAATACAGCAGAAGAGTCAGATTGACAGTCCTCCAGGATTGTCCTGGAGTCTCCAGGAATTACAGATTTATCTTTAATTAAAGATCATGTGGTGAAGACCCCAGGAACACATCCAACCAAAATTAGCAAGCTTACAGAGAGTATTGTACAAAGAGAGGGGGAGAGATAGATGACTGAAAACAAATATTAAGTTAAGTAATAACTACTCTTTCCAAATACTTTCCATACAAAGATCTCAAAAGCACTCTAAAAAAGTAGGCAAGTTTTGTTATCCAAGTTATACAGATGGAACAATTGAGGCACAGAGAGATCTTGCCTGAAGTCACAAGGTCAGTGAATATCAGACCCAAAGAAAAGAATTTCAGTTCACTGCTCAGAATTTTTTAAAACAAGTTTATTATTTTTTATATTGATTTTAAGAGGACTTCATTCTATTTGGGCCTGATCTGTTTTGGAGCATTAATCTGTTTTTTGAAGTAGTATTCAACTGAACTCTGTTGCATGTATCTCGGTGATTATAAACAATGGGTCAATGTGGTGAGGGAGAAGGCAAAGCTGGAGTTAATATACTTTTACACTTCCCCAATCCTGGGCTTGCTAGTAATAATTTGGTCCCCAGGAAATCCAGGTCAGACTCCAGAATAAATATTCAGGGGATTTTGAAAGTGCCATTAGGATATAACTCACCTCTGGCTTAGCCACATGTGTGATAAGCAGCCATGAAATCAATATCAGGAAAGGATCAGGGTCTGTACTCCGTCCACGTGTGAGGCTGTTTGGAGTTCAAGCTTAGGTAGGGATGTTAAGAAGCATGTAATTTGTTAATCATGTAGTCAACAAAAATTGTGTCGACTACATGATTAACTGATAAGGGTTAGCACTGCAAGCACTCAGTCACGGCATATGCCGGGGCTGGCAACTACCCCTGATGAAGCTCTGCACTAAGAGTATTTTAGGAGCCATCGGGCAGGCAGCCTGGCTCGATCCCAGCTAGTGCCAGGTTCCAGGAGCTAACCCTGGTGTGGCTCTGCAGGGAAAGTCATTTAGGAATCAGCAGGCAGGGCTTTCCTTGCAGAGCCGCAGCAGGGGTAGCTCCCAGGACCCAGCATGAGTTGGGACTTAGCTGGGCTGCCTGCCCACCAGCTCCTAAATTACTTTTTATGCAGATCCACAGTGGGAGATAGCTCCCGGGACCCTGTGTGAGCCGGGACTGAGCCAGGTTGCCTGCCTGCTGGCTCCTAAATGACTTTTCAACACATTTCAGATGAAACCTTAAAAACTGAGTTCCTGGCCCCTAAAGAATGTCAGTTTTGCTAAGAGAAGGTGTTTGCACAAGTGGCCTTAGCCAAAGTGTCTGTTTCCTCATTAACATTTGCTAGTTGCTATCTGCTTCAGAAGTAGCTCAATTTTTGTGATGAAAAGAGGGCCTTACTGTAACACCTGATTTTACAGTGCTTTGCACCTTATGTAGTCATTACCATCTGTGGAAAGTGGATATAAATGGCTGTGATGGCACTAGGGCTGAGGGGGTTAACGTGACTCATCTAGTTAAGGAGGCCCGGCCCCATAGTCCTACTGGGCATGCTCCAGCTGGAGGCCAGCTATAAAGGCCTGTGTAGCTACACAGTCTGGGCTGACTGATGCTGGAGAAGGAGGTGCTGCTGGAGTTCCTGAAGAGGAGCTGCCAGCAGACCAAACCATAGAGACCTGTCAGTTGGAGGCTGCAGACAAAGTACCCAATCAGAAGGGGAGAGACAAAGAGGATGACCTGGAAGAGGCTAGTAGGAAGTAGCCCAGGGCAGGGAATTGATCCACAGGAGTATGGTGTGTTGCAATAGGGTTACCCACTGAGCTACTGGTAGTCCACTCCACCACTGACAGGGCCCTGGGCTGGGACTAGGTGGAGTGGATGGGTCTGGATCTCCCTCCCCCATCAATCCTGGGAAGGGACCCACATCTGGTGTTACAGACTCTGGCTCGTAGGCCACACTGCCCTGAGAAAGGGGTGTTTTTACAGACTCTGGCTTGTAGGCCACACTCTCCTGAGAGAGGAGGGCAGTATTATAGACCTTGGCTGTTAGGTAGCACTGTCCTGCAGGAGAGAGGCATTATTATAGACTCTGGCCATTGAGCCTCACTGCCCTGACAGAGGAAGGTGTTGCTATAGACAATGGCCATTTGGCTGCACTGCCCTGAGGGAGAGTGAGGTGACTATTGACTCTGTCTTCCAGGCCACACAGCCCTGCAAAGAAGAAGCCAGATTAGAGGTTTGCCCAACAGCACCAATAGTCAGAGAAGACCACAGGTGGCATGAATGCACATGGGGCGGATGCTATTTGAGGGGTCCCCGAGGCCTACCGCCTTCCCCTCCAGAGGGTGGGCAAATCACCCCGCAACAGCGGCTGACCTTTGCACATTGCAGGTGACTAGACATGGTGAATCCAACATGTAATTTGTAATATGTTCCTGTATGGCAGTTTAGATTCTAATTATTTCAGGGCAAGTACCTTTTTTCCTTATTTGTTTGTGCAGCACCTAAACCCTCCATTGGTGCTATACAGATAATAATCTAAAATTTGTGATGCATGCTCATCTTCACCAAAATATGAGAGATCATAGCTGACACTAGTTCACAGCAAAGTGACTACAGAGGGGAAAAATGAAAATTCCAGGACAAGACTTTGAGTTCTGTCCTATAGCATTATATAACACACCAAAAATGTTACTGTTTCTGCATTTCTCCCACAGGAGCCAATACAAGATGTCAATGAAAATGGCTAACAATTTCACTGATAGATCACATCAGCTGTTAGGGACTCAAAATGTCAGTATAAGTTCCATTACAATGTCAGTGGAGTTACCTTTTTTCCTCCTTTCTATCTGAAAAGTCAGTTCAAATAAAACTTTACCTGAAAAATCTGGTTCATTTCTTATTCCGGATCAATCTGGTCCATTTCACTGGTAGAATTCAAAGAACTTTTACCTGTAAACCCAGACTCCTTCCCCTTCCCCCCACCACCAAGCACTGAGAAATAATTGGTTGAGTCACAGAACAGCTGAAAAATGGGGAAAATAAATGAACCCAACAAATCAGTTGCCAGGTCCATGATCCACATTGAAGCCCCACTAAGTTAAATGTAAGTACAGAACAACCTACATGGAGCAATTTTCAGCATTGGAGCCTCAGTTCCATGTTGTATGTCTCGCACATTCCAGCATGGTGAGGAGGTCAAGAGGAATTCTGCACATGGAAGGTGAGGTGGCAAGTTTGGATGTCATTCATATTAGAGACATATTGTAATAAAGCATATGGAATATTACATCACAGTGAGCTCAAATCTTTGTGCTGTATTTCATTTTAAAACCAAAGCAAATGGAAAAAGATACCTTACTCTTTCAAAACTCAGACTTAAAGGCAGAAGGCTTGCTTCAGCTATAGTCCTGTAGCACCACAAAATGGACCCATCCCTAATCTATCCTATCTGAACTCCTAATTCAGGCTTGTGTAAACACACTGGCTGTGTCTACACTGGTGCGATCTTGCGCAAAAGCGGCCGCTCTTGCGCAAAAACTTGCTGCCTGTCTACACTGGCTGCGTGTTCTTGCACAAGTAAACTGACATTCTAATGTATGAAATCAGGGCTTCTTGCTCCAGAACTCTGACGCTCCCGCTCAGGAATAAGCCCTTTTGCGCAAAGGTTCTTGCGCAACAGGCCAGTGTAGACAGGCAACATGAATTTCTTGCTCAAGAAAGCCCTATGGCTAAAATGGCCATCAGAGCTTTCTTGCACAAGAGAGCGTCTACACTGGCATTGATGCTCTTGCGCAAAAGCACATGCCAGTGTAGACGCTCTTTTCTGGAAGAGTTTTTGCACAAGAACTCTTCTGCAAAAGAGTTCTTGTGCAAGAAGCTGCCAGTGTAGATGTAGCCACACACTATATACACACACAACTCTAATCCTCTCTGTACATACGTTTTACACAAATACATTTTGCATGTTCATTCACTTATGGTGGGAGGTCCCTAAACTGGGGGCATGCCTCCCTAAGGGGCCACAGAGGAACATTCAGTGGGGCATGGCAGCACTCAGTGGGGGCGGGGGGGGGGAGCACCACCCAGCCCTATCCCACCCCCAGCTCTGCTCCAGCCCCATACCTGTCCCCTTGCCCAGCCTCAGCACAGCTCCCCACCTAGCTGGGGGCCCAGCTGCAACTCCACTCCCACCTCTGCCCCCAGCTATGGCCCCTTGCTGCAGCTCTGCTCCTAGCCCAGAGTTGAGGCTGGGGAAGAGGCAAACCCAACTGTTGGCCTTTGGCTGTTGGGCCCTGTGGCTGCTTTTGCCCCCAGCCTTGGCCCCTGGTTGGGGCCCAGACCTACCCCAGCAATGACACCAGCCTTAGCCCCCATACCCAATAGCACCTCTCCTGGTCTCAGCTCCAGAGGGTGACACGGATGGGGGAAAGGAGGGGTTTAACCCTCAAAAGTTATGCAATCAGCTGCCTGATACAAACAAGGCCCCTCAAGTCCCACAGGGAGCATTTGCAAATATACTGATCCTATTCAGCAGAGCACATATATGACTGGCTTCCTGGGAAGAGGTTTTTATCCCATTCCCACCAGGACTCATGCAGGTTCCCTGCTTCCCAGCTAAAATTTCTATTAGGATTATTACACTCTGAAATGCTCAGTGTCAGCCTGAGCGTGTTTCAGGGAGTCTCAGATTGTTAAATCTTTCTAGGTGTCTTCCCTAGGATGACTATCACTCTAGCCAATCCCCTGGCTCTGGGTTAGGAAGAAGAGTGTGCGCAAGGGGTAGCTATTATTATCTGAACTAGCCAATTAGCCCGTCAAAAGACGGGATTTTCAGGTCTCTCCTCCACGTAGGTCTTCTCTCCTGAGCCTCTGGTCTCTCGCTCCGTCTCTCTCTCTCCTCCTCCCACTGCCTCCCCTACCCCTCTCAGCTCTCCTCCACCTCCTGCCTCTCTCTCTGTCTCTCTCTTTCTCTTCTCCTCCCACTCCTGCCTCTTACTCAGGGGACCGCAGAGCCCAGATGGCCTTTTGGGCTCCACACTCCCCGTGCTGCATGGGGAGCGCGGAGCCCAAACGGTCGCTTGCGCCACTTGCTCCCACGCGGCGGCCTGGCTGAGCAGCGCAGAAGTCAGATGAGCGCCACAGCGGGAGGCGAAGGGGGCCGGGGCGGTGACGTTCAGGGCCAGGGGGCGGGGCCTGGAGCCGCTGTCATGCTGCACGTCACCGCCCCGCCCCCCTTCGCCTCCCACTGTGACGCTCGGCTGACTTCTGTGCCATTCAGCCAGGCCGCTGCGGGGGAGCAAGCGGCCGTTTGGGCCCCACACTCCCCATGCAGCACGGGCCACTCAGAGGGAACAGCCAGCATTTCAGGCAACAGCGCCCCCCAGAGGGAACAGCCAGCATTTCGGCGTTACAGACTCTCAGGCACTGGGCTACTATATATATACTAGCCAATTAGCCCGTCATAAGACGGGATTTTCAGGTCTCTCCTCCACGTCGGTCTTCTCTCCTGAGCCTCCGGTCTCTCACTCCGTCTCTCTCTCTCTCTCCTCCTCCTCCTACTGCCTCCCCTCTCTCTCTCAGCTCTTCTCCGCCTCCTGCCTCTCTCTCTGTCTCTCTCTTTCACTTCTCCTCCCCCTCCTGCCTCTCACTTGGGGGACCGTGGAGCCTGAATGGCCATTTGGGCTCCGCACTCCCTGTGCTGCATGGGGGGCGCGGAGCCCAAACGATTGCTTGCGCCGCTTGCTCCCACGTGGCAGCCTGGCTGAGCAGCACAGAAGTCAGCTGAGCGCCACGGCAGGAGGTGAAGGGGGTTGGGGCGGTGACGTTCACGGCCAGGGGGCGGGGCCTGGAGCCGCTGTCATGCCGCATGTCACCGCCCCACCTCCCCTTCGCCTCCCACCGTGGCACTCGGCTAACTTCTGCGCCGCTCAGCCGGGCCGCCGCGGGGGAGCAAGCGGCACAAATGGCCATTTGGGCCCCGCACTCCCCGCAGCACGGGCCGCCCAGAGGGAACAGCCAGCATTTCAGGCAACAGCGCCCCCCCATAGGGAACAGCCAGCATTTCAGCAACAGCGCCGCCCAGAGGGAACAGCCAGCATGTCAGGCAACAGCGCCCCCCAGAGGGAACAGCCAGCATTTCGGTGTTACAGACTCTCAGACACTGGGCTACTATATATATGATGATTACAGAAGCACTAGTGGCCCCAATTGAAATCAAGATCCCATTGTGCTAGGCTAAGCATTATACATATGTATGGTAACAAACCACCCTTGTCCCAAAGAGGCTGCAATCTAAATCAGAGGGGAGCAAATTGTGGCCTACGGGCCGCATTCAGTCCACCAGACATTTTAATCCAGCCTTGAGTTCCCATTGGGGAGCGGGGTCTGGGGCTGCCCTGCTACACACCGCTCCTGGAAGCAGCGACCTGTCCTCCTTCAGGCCGAGTCCTACACACAGGGGCAGCCAGAGGTCTCTGTGCACTGCACCTGCCCCAAGCACCCCTCCCATAGCTCCCATTGCCTGGGAGCCATGGCCAATGGGAGCTGCAGGGGTGGTGCCTGCAGACGCGGGGGTGGGGGGAAGACAGAACACAGAACCATTAGGCCACACCTCCACATAGGATATGGCTGGAAGGGGAACACGACGCTGCTTCCAGGAGCTGCTTGATGAGGTAACTGCAACCTGGAGCTTGCATCCCTGAGCTCCCTCAGGCCATGTCTCCTGCCCCAGCTCAGAACTACCTCCCGCACACCAAGTTCCTCATTCCACTCCCCACCCAGAGCCCTCATCCTCTACATACCTACACTCCAACTCCCACCCTACCCCCAGCCTCTGTCCCAGCCCAGTCTCCCCTTGGTGTGTGGGAGGAAGCTGTAGGCTGGGATCAAGTCCCTCATTCCCACCCCCCAGCCAGACCCCTCACCCTATACACACACACACACACACACACACACTTCAATTCCCACTCCCACCGACCCCAACCCCATCCCAGAGCCTCCTCCCACACCTGAACTTATTTATGGTCTCCCCCAAACCATACACCCTCAGCTGAAGCCCTCACACTCTCCCACACCCTGACCCCAATTTAATGAGATTCATGGCCCTCCATGCAATATCCATACACTGATGTGGCTCTTGGGCCAAAAAAAGTTTTCTCGCCCCAGTCTAGATACATAAAGCAGATAAAGGACAGAAGGAAAGGAAGTAATATTATCCTTACTTTAATGAAAGGACATGTAGGCACAGGTTTAAGGTTCCAAATCCATCAAACACAAAGGCCTAAGTCTCTCACCTAAATCACACAGGAAATCTGTGTCACAGCTGGGAAAGGGAATGCACATTTCCTGAGTCCAGTACTTTAACCAGAAAGCAGCACTTTCTTTTTTAATGGCACATATGGAGACCCCCTAGAATAACATGAACCCAAAAAAGTTTGAAATTTGTTCCTAATATGCAACCTACAACATTCAAGTAGAGTTTGGAATTAAGCAAAACACATTCACCCATCCCCCTTTCCATGTAATTTTCCACTCTTGCTAGGAAAAGCAATTTATTCATCTCTCCAGGGAGTCATACAAAGTGTGCCCTCTCTACTAGCCCCACACGTCTACAGAGCATGCAACCACATTATTTTCTTCTCAATTTTTATTTTGGCTGACAGGTTCTTTTAAAACCTCTAACAAGACAATAAATAAAAGCAGGAGGTGCAACAAAATAGGGGTTGACCTGTCCCACCCCCCATATAAGCCCATACTTCAACACAACTAGGCATGATGTTCCCTAGGAGAAGCCTCCATAATAGAGGATTCTGATGCTTGCACATTGATACACAAGAGGGGTAAGTATGATGCGTTCCAAGCCGCACTCATAATGAGATAAATGTATGGCTACATCAATCATCTTCCCACAATGTGTCTGAAAGATCTAGCTTAATAACAACGTTCATTTATATTCTGCTTTTCATCCAAGGATCTCAAAGTGCTTTACACATATCAGTTAATTATATCTCAGACCATCCCTGTGAGACATATATGTATTACTATCCCCATTTTACAGATTAGTAAACTGAGGGACAGAAATTTTAAGTGACTTGTCTAAGATTATGCAGTTGGTGAGTTATAGTCAGGAACACAACCCAATATCCCGATCTCTTACCATCCCCCTAACCCTAACTAGTAAAGAATGTTTCTACTGTAGCTGCAGGAGGTCTAATTCTTCATACAAATTAATAAGTAGACAGCAGAAGGATGGAAAATTTCTTCTTGGTCCTGCCATGAGTGCAGGGGACTGGACTCAACGATCTCTCACGGTCCCTTCCAGTTCTAGTACTCTATGATTCTTCCTCACAGCAAGTCAGAGAGGGGCTGCTGGAAATGCTGCCAGAATTGGCGGAGCCAAGAAGAATTTTTTATGTCAGTTAGGCCTTGTCTTTGCTAAGAAAGAGATAACTTGAGGTAACAAACACAAGATAAACATCTGTAAAGACAAAGCAATTCATAGTTCACATGAGTTAGCAGCAGAATTCCCTGTAAGTTGAGCACTGAGGTGTCCACCCAGGAGAGATTCAAACACTCCCCAGCTGACTAGCAAAGCGCCCACAGCCAGCAGCATGTGTTTCTACTGGGGGTACACATCTGCACATGCCTCAATGCACATAACATTTATTCCACCCATGGATGGAAAATATTAGAGGGAACGCTGGCTAGCAGGTCAGGTTTAAGACTCCAGGGGAACTTACTTTATAAAATCAAGCTGCTAGCTTGTGTTAAAACGACGCAGACCTTCACTAATATTTTATATCCAATTAAGTAACAGGTCTTTGTTCAGAGTGAAGACAGGCCTCAGAAGCTGAGCAACAGAAAAGGAAAGGACAGGGCCGATTCGAGCCATTCCTGCGCCCCGGGCAGCGGGCGCGCGACGCATGCGCAGCTCTGCCCCTGGGTGCACGGCGCATGCACGGCCCCACCCCTTGGTGCACTGCGCCCCTTACAGCTACCATCAGGTGCCATGGGCCGGGGGCCGCACAGCGCCCCTTACAGCTGCCATCAGGCGCCCCCCATAGGTTGGCGCCCCGTGCAGCTGCCCGGCTAGCCCTCCTCCACCCCCCAATCCGGCCCTGGGAAAGGGGAAATGCTGCTATTCCAATAGGGAGGAGAGAGTGGCAGCAGGTGTTGTAGCATATAATGGGGAACTAGTTTAACTAGACAAATATGCCTTCATTTCATTTCCACCTATTGATATTGGTCACAGACCAGGAACTTCCACAAGATGCTTCATTTTAATGACACAAGTTCATTATTGAGCAAGAGTCCACTGTGGCCTGGAAAGCTAAGTGCATAACATCTCTCCTTTTATAAATGATTGGACTCACTGATTTATATATGAATGCACCGTGACATATGGACTCAAGAAACGTATGGAAAAAATCTATTAAAATTACACACATGAAGATGTACATTTGCCTAATGAGGTGAAAGTTCAGCATTCCCTGCTGGCCGTATTTATAATGAATGGAAACATGTTCACTAACCTACATGTGGTTTTGTATTTACAGGCATGAAACAGATTTGAAGAGCAGACAATCTGTCAAATCACAGGAAAGATATGCAAACGAAAAACAGTTTAACTCAGCACAAATCAAAAGCTTTCAAACACCTCACAGGAGGCATTTGCACCTGGAAGGACAAGACCCCAGATTTGCGATTTATTAATTGCTCCCCAGTGATTTTCTCAAGATGGAGGGGGGGGGAGTGAAATAGAAAGTGTCAAATTCTTTTTCTGAGCAAGCTGGAAAGTTGTTTTGATCCATGAGCATATTTAAAAAAAGCAATGAAACTGGAAATTCTGTAGCAAGTTATTTATTGCAGCGAAAGGAATATAAATAGGTATTCTTATGCGCATATGCAGTTTAAGCTACTCATTGTCTTGCCCATCTATTAAAATGACTTTTTGTACCGGCTCACACATTAATCAGACCCTTCCAAACACAGATGAACTTAGATGGGTCCCTAGTTTAATACTAAAGTTCTGTCTAAAGATTCAGGATCGTCCCTCTGCAGTGACAGTGCTGTCACTTGGCTGCCATATGGCTTTTTACATTTAGCATTTATCACTTTTCATGCCCACATGCCCAAGAGAACACCCAGGAAAGGAGGACACAGTTCACAGGCACTTGCTCCTGTCAGAAAGGCTCCTTGTATTGCCACAGTCACTTAAAAACCCACAGAGACAATACAGAATGTCAGAATATGTATGGCACAAATGTAAAAGCAGCGGGTGCTCTGTCTGAGGAAAGGATAATGCCAGAAAAATGCATCAGGAAACTCATTCAAACAGAGAATCATCATGAAGCAACATGAAACAAGTCACATTTGCATACATGGGACGTGGACATCTAAAAGATGACACAGAACTCCAACTAGTCTACTGCAGAGGGGGTATGGCCTTTATGTGTGGAGATAACTTCCTCCAGGTTTATTTTTGAGTGGCTGGAAAGACCTTAATTTGTTTAAAAATACAAGAAAAGATGCCGTAGACAAGACACTGTTTTCAGCCACCTTTAAGCTTGATAGGTCTTTGTTAGCACGGCCCAGGAGTTATAACTAAAGCCAGGGGATGTCTATTTACACTGCCAACATGGCAAGTATAAATGACTAGGGTTTCCAGATAGTTTCACAAAAAATACCGAACATGGCAGGGAAAAAATTGGTTGAGAAAAAAAAAAGTGCCAAAAAAAAAGTGTCACGGTGCCTTTAAATCCCCCCATCAGACACGGCAGTGGAAGAATGTCCCAAGCGGCCTTCCGTCAGAGAAAAAACAGAAAATACAGGACATTTTACATGTCCGGTATTTTCTGGGTTTTTTACTGGACAGTAACCGAAAATACCGGACTGCCCAGGGCCAATACCAGACACCTGGCAACCCTGTAAATGACATGGGTTTTTTTCCTTCAAAAAGTGACCAGCTTGTGTATCTACCTCTGAGATCAAAGCAAAATACTACAATCCTATATAATAGCTGAAAAAGAAACTGAATAATCTAGTTTCTCTGCCCTCAATGAATGAAATGTAAGCAGGAAACAAACAGCATAAATGATCAAATAAATGAACAATGCAAGATAATGGTGTTTGGATTCCTCCCTCCACCCCCGCCCAAGTATATGATTCTGCACCCTGATCAAGTCCACACACGGCCAAATTTATCCCTAGAATAAGCAGGCACCCATCTTCAATTGTCAAACAAAGGAATTGTTAAGTGCTACATTATATTAATTGTACTGATAAAGAGTCTCTGTTCCTTCCAAATACATAACTCATCCTATCAAGGGGCATAAGAAGAAAAGTCAGTTTATAGTATATAAAATCCACTACATGCAAATGGCTTTGTTGACAGATATTGATTTTATTCTGCCTTCATATGTATGCAAGAACTGTTCATTATATTGTTGTCACTAGGAGAGAAAGTACTGAATGCATCATCATCATCATCATTTTAGATATCACATGTGTTCGTAAGCAAAGGCAGCTCCTTTTTGTTTCCATTCATAAAATTGCAAAGGAGCCTATAAATCCCTCAGAGAAATTTTCAATCCATCTTTCCATGGTTTACAGATTATCCAATTTTATTTCTTTCGGTGCTACAGTTCTCAAGGGAAAGGAGTGTATGCTGTTTAGACAAGCATTAGTCAACAATAGTTTCAGATGCTGAAAAATATTGTTTCATTTTTATTCATTATTACACTTACTTAATCCATTATTTATACATTTGTTTTGACTGCAAACCTTAAGGAATTTCAATGGCATTTTATCTCCTCATACAGAACCTGAAGCGCTAGAATTTCTTTTCATTCTAAAAGAACAAAACATTTTTGTAAATGTTTGTATAGAATTGTAATTTATTTCTATTTTAATATTGTAATGAAAAAGAGCTCCTGTGTATGAGTGCCAGCATTCTCTCCTGTATGGAACCAAAACTCTCACATTACTGTGAACAGGTAAGAGATTTTCCTTTACCGCTAGTGAAATTGCTTGTGCTTGTCGAGCAGGAGGATACAAGTGCTGTCACCATTGATTTCTGACTGACTATTGCAAACTGCATAGTAACTACTATGCAAGCTGTCCTGTTCATAGACTTGTTATGTTGGTTTTAAAGGTGAAATCTGAACCTCCTATGAATCCCTGGTGTCCTTCATCTAAGGGAATTTGCAGTAAACAGGTTAGTCTGTAAGAACATGTCTACACTAGGAAATAATTTCAAAATAAGTAAATCAAAATAATAACTCCCAAAATAACGAAGTCGAAATAGCACGTCCACAGTACAAAGCAGCATCAAAATAGCTCAATTATTTCAAAATAGCACGTCCACACTGATTGGAGCCTGCCTTGCACTTAGAGCCCCCAGAAGCACTCCGGGGAGGGCACCGGGAGGATGGACACTTCCTGTGGCTGCTTGGTCAGGCAAGCTGAGACACGTGCTTTCAGGGGCTCCTCTCTACGACCACATCTCACACACCATTCCTCCACTACCTACCCCCTCGTGGGACACCAAACCAATGCAGTGTGCTCTAGTTCCCCTTGTTGACACCACATCACTCACATCACAGGGCTGGAGCTGCTGCAATGCAGTGCCAGGCTCACAGGCCTTGTCCTCCACCTCATGGTACCATTTGTCCAGACCGCACACACACTGATCCAGCAGAATCACCACCAGCCTCAAATGGAGGACCCCTTCACCCAGCCATGGTGCTCCTGATGCAGCCAATGATCCTCAATCCCCTGCAAACCATCAAACACTGCTTCTGGTGCAGGGAGACCAGTTCCAACTGGCGGGACCACATCACCCTGCAGCAATGAGATGACCAGCAGTGACTCCAGAACTTCCGCATGTCGAAGGCCACCTTCCTAGAGTTCTGTGAGTGGCTCACACCTGCCCTCAGGCAACAGGACACCCAACCATCATCCCCCTGCAGAAGTGCATCACCATCACCCTCTGGAAGCTCAGCAAGCCAGAGCACTGCCGCTCTGTCGGGAACCGGTTCGACATGGGGAAATCCACAAGCAGGGCTGTGTTCCTCCAGGTAGCCAAGGCCATCAACAACGTCCTGCTGCGGAGAGTCATCACTCTGGGTAACGTGGACACCACCGTCGATGGCTTTGCCGCCATGGGCTTCCCCAACGATGGGGGGGGAGGGGGAGGGCATAGACAGCACTCTTGTCCCTATCCTGGCTCCCAACCACTGTACCTCGGCCTATATAAACAGAAAGGGTACTTTTCGATGGTGCTGTAAGCCCTGGTGGATCACAAGTGCCGGTTCACAGATGTTGCTGGACCAGAGAGCCCCAGACCACAAAGATTGCTAGTGGCTGGGAGCTTAGCTGGCAGGCAACCTGGAGGCCAGTGGCCTGGGGTAGGAGGCCCAGCCTGCAGCTGGCAGCTGGAGCAGGGTCAGACATGGAGCCCCTGCTGCCTGGGGCCAGGGAGCCTCTGCAGCCAGAGATACAGAGCTGCCATCAGCTAGGGGCAGGGAGCTCCTGCAGCTAGAGCAGGGTGGCAGCCAGGAGCGTAGCCTTGCCAGCAACTGGGGGCAGCACACAGGTTGGGCCAGTCACCAGGAGGGGGGCCCCCCAAGAGACCCTATGGCCTGACCTCCCTGGTCTGGCAAACTACCTCCTTCAGAACCACTCAGGTCTGGAGGTGCTAGACCAGGGAGGTCCAACCTGCCTAACTTTATGAGTATACTCTCTATGATACTATCAAAATCACTGATGAAAATATTGAACAGAACCAGACCCAAACCCGATCCCTGCAATATGCTCTCCCAGATTGACTATGAACCACTGATGATGATTACTCTCTGAGAATCATCAATTTTCCCACCAGATATGCACCCACTTTTTGGTAGTTTGTAAGTTGTATTTGCCTAGTTTGTTTATGAAACCATCATGTGAAAAAGTATCAAAAGCCTTACTAAAAATCAACATATACCCCATCTGCCATTTCCCTCTATCTCCAAGGGTAGGGTGGATTTATGTCTAAAACTTAAAGCAGGACGAATCAAATAAAAAATAGGGTACATCTACACTAGCCCCCTAGATCGATCTAGAGAGGCTAATGAGGGTGACCGGAATTGCAAATAAAGCCCAGGATTTAAATATCCCGCACTTGATTTGCATGTTCCCGGCCGGTCGCCATTTTAGAAATTGACTAGCCCAAAATAACTGCCCGTGTCTACACGCGGCAGTGAAATGGGATTCCGGAATAAAGCCCTAAATCGAATTAGGTGGTATTCCTCGTGGAATGAGGTTTTCCACCTAATTCGATTTAGGGGCTTTATTCCGGAATCCCGTTTCACTGCCGCGTGTAGACGCGGGCAGTTACTTCAGGCTAGTCAGTTTCTAAAATGGCGACCGGCCGGGAACATGCAAATCAAGTGCGGGATATTTAAATCCCGGGCTTGTTTTGCAATTCCGGTCACCCTCATTAGCCTCCCTAGATTGATCTAGGGGGCTAGTGTAGACGTACCCATACTGAGCAACCAGAACCCAAAATCTTTTCAACTTCCAACAGTGGGAAAGGAAATAGACACCCCATCCCCCTTTATTAGCTATTCCTAGGTACTATGGAAATCACCCACATGAGGGTTCCCTTAGGCCTTGGTCTCTATTTGTTGTCCCTGCCTATAGATACAAAGTCTCGTATTTGGTTTTGTGTGGGTCACATGCTTGTGTATACATGTACCTATGATGACAGCTCCTAACTTTAATAGATCCAAGGGCTGTAACAGATGCATCATGACATACACAGTGTAGCCTGGGAAGAAACTCTAGTAAAATTTGGATGGGTAGGACTCGCCAATCTAACCAGAAATTCTAAATTCATCCTCTCTATCCCAGGTTACAATGTGGAAGAACCATAAGATTCCCCTCTCTTGAGGGCCAGCAAGCAATTAACAGCAACCAGACCTTAACTCACAAAATGAAACAGAAAACAATTTTATTGCCAAAGGGAATACTATAATAATAACCACAATGAACATGGCAGCAAGAACACAGATTACCTGGAGTCCTTCCCCTGATGGCATTAACACAATCAAATTAAAATTTATCTAAGTATACAAAGAGTAATCATTTAACAATTTTCATACCCACAAGACCTTAATACCCCCAAGGCTGGGCGGGGAAGGACCAGCCTTCCTTCACCTGAAAGGCCTTGGAGCAGGTGGTGGTGAAATTCCTAAAAGCAAACTTAAGCAAAATTAAAGAAACAAGAAAGCAATAAAAAGACAGAATAGAGAAAAGTATTTGGTTTCTGACCTGAAAAGATAAAAACACTCCGGAGTGGGCTCTGTCAGCAACAGCTGAGGCATCATCCCCGATCTCCCAAATCCCTAGGCCTAAATACACTTTTTGGTGCCAAAATGTTCCAGATGTTCAACCCTTTGCCCATAGTTGGGCTTGATACCCTAAGATTTCTGTGGGTACTATCTCTAATTGGAGAAAACACTGGGGGAACTCATGAATATTCATCAGACATGACTTACACCATCTTGGGTGTCAACCCAGAACTGCTAAGAAAAGGAGGGAAATTGCAGTTTTGCCTCAGACATCTGTTGCCAGTTAATATAGGAAGTAGGGAATAGCCGTTACCAGCAAGTTAGCAAATTTTGTTGCAGATTCCAAGAAGAATTAAAAAAAATAGCTTGTCACATCAACCGCAAAACCTCTTGCCTAACACAGCTTTTGGAAAACAACAGAATAAATCTTAACTTGTCACCAATATATATATATATATATATATATATATATGCAATACATGCATGCTAAAGCTGAATCATACAGAGAAAATCAACTCTGTAGGCCTTGCATTGCTAGCTAGCTATTAAAAAACAAAACAACATAGGGCAAATATAACGGCAGGTTACAACAGGTACCCTTAACATCCAGTATCAACTTCAGTGAAATTTCATTTTGGGGTGAAAAAAAACATCTAACTGATGCTTTGATAAAGTTAAATTAGAATATTTTGACCTTACCACAACATTTTAACATTTGGTTTCAAAATGACTTTGTTTCAAAATGTGTTGTATATAACTTTTATAATTTAAAAATAATTATTGAATCTAAATTTTTATTTTTTAAATGTTTCAAAAGTCAAAAATCTAGAACATTTTGATGTTTTGAAACAAAATGTTTCAATTCACCCAAAATACATTTTTTAATTCTTGTTTCTCAGGAAGATTCAAACTTTCAAATTTTGACCCTATTTAGAACAAAAACAACATGGAAATGACAGAAAAATGGAAAGATTGAGTTTCAACCACCTCTACAGATAAACCAACTAGAAAATGGAGGGTGTGAAAACACTACAGTCTCTCCTGCCATTGCTTTCAAAACAAGCTTTCAAGTAACACAGAGCTTTTCTTTAGGTCATGCGGAGTGAGTGAAGGATAAATCCTACTCAGACAAAATGTTTTTCCCACATTCTAAGAGATTCAGCAAAATCTTACTTGCTCACTCCTGATTTAGAATCATAAGAACATAAGAATGGCCATACTGGGTCAGACCAAAGGTCCATCCAGCCCAGTACCCAGACAGTAGCCAATGCCAGGTGTCCCAGAGGGAGTGAATCGAGCAGGTAATGATCAAGCGATCTTTCGCCTGCCATCCATCTCCACCCTCTGACAAACAGAGGCTAGGGACACCATTCCTTACCCATACTGGCTAATAGCCATTTATGGACTTAACCTCCATGAATTTATCTAGTTCTCTTTTAAACCCTGTTATAGTTCTAGCCTTCACAATCTCCTCAGGCAAGGAGTTCCACAGATTGACTATGGGCTGTGTGAAGAAGTACTTCCTTTTATTTGTTTTAAACCTGCTGCCCATTAGTTTCATTTGGTGGCTCTTAGTTCTTATATTATGGGAACAAGAAAATAACTTTTCCTTATTCTCTACACCACTCATGATTTTATATACCTCTATCATATCCCCCCCCTTAGTCTCCTCTTTTCCAAGCTGAAAAGTCCCACTCTCTTTAATCTCTCCTCATGCACACCAGTTCTAAGTCAGGGATGGGCAATAAAATGGCAAGCGTTAGCCAGGGTTAGCCCCTGGCAGGCTGCCACTGCTATATTTACCTGCGGCTCCACAATTACGGGCACTTGCAGATTGCCATTCCCAGTCAATGGGAGCTGTGGGAAGCAGCATGGACCAGGAGAGTCATTGACTGCAAACAGTGGTCCATGGTCAACAGGAGCTGTAAGCACCCATACCTGTGGAGGGGCAGGTAAATATAGCAGCAACTGCCCACTAGGGGCTAACCCTGGTGAACCACCTCTGACCCACAGGCTGGTATTTGCTCATCACTATTTTAACTGCTCCTGTGCTACCTATATATGTGTTTTTCCTCATATATACCCACTGTCCATTTTATTGAAGTAAGAGCCTATTTAGGACCTGAATATATATAAACTATAATTTATTAGAGGAAGTAGCGAACACTCAAAATCCTGCCTAGCTATATTCAGTCTCCTATTTTATTTGAATTCCATTCATACCCAAAGACAATGAATTGTTTGGGTTTTTTTCTTTAATTGAGGGAACTTTATCATTATAGCACTAACATAAATCTATGACCTGTTTGCAGAAGATCCCGAAGAGCAGAAACACAAACAATTATCACCATTTCCCACTGTTCCAAAAAGCATTTTTTCCACTATATATGTTTAGCTCAAAATGAAAGTTGCTGGCACCTGTGGAAAAATATTTCATTGACTATTAAATATCTTCAGCTTCATTTCGTATTTAATATTTGTTAGCTCTCTTCAGCATCCTCCTTTTTTCCCCTGACTGGTGCTAAAAATTCCAATGAATGCCCAGAAGCTCTCCCCTGTAATCACAGACAGTGAGTTGGATTTCATGTATGGTATATAAAATCTGCAAGTGTAAGATGTAACCAATTACCGCAGTATACTCTATTTCTAATATACATTCAGATTATTTATTTGGAAAAAAGGTGATAGATATTTTGAGATCCAACCCTCTATCTTCCCAGAAAATTGACACTAATTGTTGCCCGGGGGAATAATAGTAAAAGAGAAAAATACTACTCACGGAAACAATATATTGTGGGGAAAGATATTATCATAGATTCAGGGATTAGATCATTCAATGGGCTAGCGTTATGGGTGGGTGACCTGGACATTATTAATAGCAATTGGTCTAATGTTTAAGATAGGGGATTGGGAGTCAGAAGAGCTTTGCTTTGAAAAAATACCCCCAAAAATAATGTCTTGTGGGTTTTTGTGCAGTTTGGGCAAGCTGTGTGTGCACATGTGTGTTGGAGTCTGACAAGTTTTAATAAAATGCTCCAGTTTCAACCAGGGAATATAACATGATGGGGAACACAAACATGTGTGAGGAAAGAGCCATGAAGGTGAGAGTATGCAATATAGCAGTGGCAGCAACAGGAGACAGGATCTTACCATTTTAGAAGTCTGATGGGATTTGGCAGCTCCACCCACAACAGTGGCTATAGGAGAATGGCCTAAGAGAGTTGCCCTCAGTGTAGATGGATCAGTCGTATTGTGCTATTGTAAAATGTGCTTCACCCCTGCATAATAATCTGCAGCATAAACAAAGCTTTGTGCTGCCTACAGAGAGCTACCAAGTACAGTATCAGCTGGGCCCTGGATAGGGCCTAAAGTTATGCCCAGAGTTAGGGTGACCAGATGTTTTATTTTTAAAGGGACAGTCCCATATTTAAGGTCTCCTACAGGTATCCTGACTTCTTACAAATTTGCAAATAGTCCCATATTTTCTCTCTCTTCCCACTCCTTCCCCCCATGCAGGCCAGATCCCTACTCACCAGCTGCCTGCCAGTGATGAGTGTGGAAGTCCAGTGGCCGATGGTGGGGGTGATAATGCAAGCCTGGTGGGCAAGGCAAAAATGCAGTGCCTGGGGCCAGCTGCTTCCCTTGCTCATCTGTTAGCACAGCGCCTGGGGCATGCCAGCTCTCGACCAACATGGCCTTGTCCTCCCAGCCCATGTCTAGCTTGCACTGGCTGGTTGGTGAGTGCAGGCAGGTGCTGGGGCGGCCGATTGCATGTCAACTCTATTGCCCACCCATCAGCCCTTTATGTGTTTTCCCTCTTTCTGCCCTCTCCCCAATTTGCCCTTTTACCTCCCCGCTCCTGCTGCTTTTCCATATCCCCCCAGTGGAGCACATCCCACTCCAGCACCGCATGGAGAATCAGCCTCTGATCGAAGCATTGAGCTCACCAACAGACCAGCTATTGGGCTCCTTCCTTCCCTCACTGCCTCTGGCTGCGCCAGTGCTCTGGGAAAGCCTTTGACCCAGAGCACTGGTCAGGAAGAGCCAAGCCCTGCATATGCCACAGCCCCACACAACGCTGGCACAGGGAAGCCTCTCTGCCCCTCAGCTAAGTCTGCAGTAGTGGGTGGGGAGGGTAATTTCCAACCTGTTCACATCTTGAACCGGCAGGCACCATAGCAGCCTCTGGGGCAGAGGCTTAGCACCCTCTTCCCCCACCTCCCACCTCGGGTCCTGCTCCAACCCCAAAGGTGCCTTCCTCCATCCCATAGGTAGACCTCCTCTGCTGAGCCACCTTTCTGGCTGAGTTCACTGAAGCCTCTGCAGTCAGGTTCCCTGGGCTCAGGTGCACAGTACAACCTTAGGGCTTAACCCCTTCCTGCATATGCTGTAGTCAGTGGGTGGGAGGCAGCTGGGTTATCTTGGTGGCCAGCAGCAATCTGGAGAGGTTAGCTGCCTTTTGACACTGTGTGGGCAGGAAGAGACAAGCAGCTTCCAGGCACACTGGAGCAGTGGGGGGAGGGGAGATGGTGAGAGATGCCATCTGTCAGATGATCCCTTCCCTGTCCCCTCTCTTCCCTGCAGCTAGAAGAAGTTCTCATCCCTTTCTTCCTTCACAGAGCTGAAAGGCTACTGCTGACCACATTCTGGTGAGAACCCTAGCAGAAATCTGGGGAGAAGGCTTGTGACCCTGCATTTCCCCCTCCCACCTGTTGCCCTAGGAAGATGCTGTGCTAGGTACCAGGAGTGGAGGGTCCATCCTAAGAGTGTAGCCAGGTACGGAGTGAAAAGTGTGCCAGGCAGAAAGGGTTATATTAGTCAGTCACCACTCCATGTGAGAGGTGTATACAGGAGAGACAGAGACAGGTAAATAAAAAAAAATCCAACTACAAAGAATTTCTTTTTAATAGAGGCTCACGGAACTTGATGTTAATTTGAATGTTTGTATGATTGACTGCCACCGAACTCACTTGACTATGAGTCATTTTACCAGGTGTCCCATATTCAGCGTAGGGAAATATGGTCACCCTACCCAGAGTACAATTCTGTTCCCCTGTCCTCAAGAGACAATCTCTAACAAACTAATTTGCTCATCTCTAGGGTGGTTACTTAAGACAGGATTCATTGAACCTGCCTATGGACTATATACTGATAGTAGCTCTATCTTGACTACAAACCAGAAACTTTCTAATGCAATTCATTATAATACATTGTTTAGGAAATTACCAATTCATGAACTCCCTGCTCTCATAAAACATGTAGCTGGTTAGGTTTACATGGTAAAATGAGTGAGCAGATAGCTCTACAAAATTTCTTTGCAGACAACATGAACACAGACTGAAGTGACAGAGTGCCAGTTTTCTCTGTTGGTAGATATTCAAGATCATTTTGTACTTGCTGTAGAATATTAAAAAAGTCAACCATGCTGCAGCTGCATTATGGTAAGAAACCTCACTTCAAGTCCCTCCTAAGCCTAGACTAGCACACCACTATGAAGGGCAAATGTCATTTTTATTTTTAAAAATCTAACCTTTGTTATCTGCTTGCAGAGACTGCAGCCTCCAATAAAACTCATGAATGTAGCAGCTACTCCTTCCATCTCCTTCTGGCTGCCAAAAATCCTTCTAGAAACCCCAGAGCACGGAAAACCATTTCCCCTTTTGTCACTGTCACAAATTTGTAAGCAGGGCAAAACTAATTCATCTTGAAGCATGCACTTTTTCAGGAGTGACAGGAAACTTATTGTAGTCTCTGAAAAATATATACTGTAATGCAATTTTTTCTTCCTCTAAAGGCTAAATCCAGTAGCACCTACCTTTTTTTTTTTAAATAGGAAATTTGGCCTTATGACACATGGTATATTCCCCTCAGAGCTTGAGTGATCTGTAATAAGAAATAGTACCAACTTTGGCAATTACATCCTTTCCTAATTAAGGTAGAAGTAGAATGTTCTGCAAAATAAAATACATGCATATAGAAATATGCAGTCTTGCTATACCTTTATTACTCCCAAAAAGCCTGGTCTCACAATCCTGGTACCCTCCCAGAGGAGGTCCATAATGTATACAGAATAAAATACGGATCCCTTACTAACTTCTGAATGCTTCATTAGCAACTTTAATGTTATTTTAATGTAGATGTTATATACATAATTTCCTAGGTTTAAAAAAAAATCCACCCTATGGCATCATATTGACACCCACTTGACTCATCGGTTAGATTAGAACCTTGAGACCCACCCCACAGTCCTCCATCACTTGATCAAACAGAGTAACTGACAAGAATGGCCGGTTGCCATCTGCTATGTGGACCAGCACTAGAGGGGGATGGGACAATGTGCCAGTGGGTTTCACAGGTATTTGCTGACAGCACAGGAATGGTGAGAATCCCAAATCTTAGGTTCCCTTTCAGGTTACCAGCTCCACCATAATGAAAACTTCAAAGTAAGGGCATGATTCTGCACTGTTTAGTCAGCCTTAATTCCCAGTGATTTGTTCTGGACACTTAACTGATCGGGACAGACACTCTGGCCCAAGAGATTATAATCTATTTGGACAATAAAGAGAAGAAAGTTGAGATGCAACACAAAGCAAGTAATTTAACATGCCTTGTCAATTCCACAATTGTACTTTTTTTTTTTTTTTTTTAAAGGAATCAACTCACACTGTCTAGTTAGAGATGGGTAGGTCTTAATACAGGCCCACTGACGGGGGCGGGGTAGGGGCGGGGAGAGGGGTATTGCCTTGGTGCTTGGTGATTCTAAAGGGCCTGTGGCATCGAGTCACTGCTACTGCAACAGCGGCAGCAGCCGGAGCATTGCCCATGGACCCAACAATCCTGTCAGATCCCCTATCCTCAATATTTTCAGAGGCAAGGGTTCATGGAGGAGAGGGTAGAAACACTGGAGACATCAGGTCAGGTGTCTGTACCATGCTCAGTTGTTTTTTTTTTTTAATTTGGTTTTATTTTTGTGGGTTTGGGGTTTGTTTGTTTTAGCACAGGTGAGGGGGAAGCCATCAATCAGGAAAGTAGTCATCACTAGCTGATATTGTCCCCACAGTCATGGCTGCAACGCAGCAGATTGGAGCACAATCTGGGACACTGATTGGCAGTGCTGGACCGAGCCGTACTTGCAGCCCGGGCAGCGGGCACGCAGCGCATGCACGGCCCCGCCCCAGGCGCGCGGCGCCTGATTGACATGGTAAGGGGCGCAGCGCCCCCAGGGCACACGGCACATGCGCGGCCCCACCCCCGGGTACCAACCTATGGGGGGTGCCTGATTGAAGTGGTAAGGGGAGCCACACGCCCAGGCAGCTGCCCGGGGCAGCTGCCCGGCTTCCATCCCCCTTAATCTGGCCCTACTGATTGGGTCTCCTTTTTACACCAACCTTTGTTTGGTTTGCATCTTTATAGAATGGAAGGCATTTAGCAAACCTAGTCTTATATGTTTTATGGGGGGCTTACAAAATGGGGCCCAATCATGTTACGTACTGGGGCTGAATATAATAGCGATTGCAATTATTCATAATCAGTCATAATAATCACTAACTTATATGTAACTGTTGTGGTGAGTCAGATTTGGATGTTTATATAAAGTGGCAGAGTGAAAAAGAATTCTATTTGACGCTCTAAACTTTTACAGCCATCTCTCCACAAGACAAAATTGCTGATGTCAGCTGCCAAGGTGCTATACTTCCCCGTATGAGATTCTGAAAGTACAGATTCTCAACATACCAGTGGATTTCACTAACTTTTTTATTAAAAGACTTGATCCTTGAAAATTTGCAAAAACGGACAGTGTAAACTTTAACTGTCTGAAACATATTGGCAAAAATACATGCCCACTTTAATGACTTTTTCCGTCCATTTTAAGAAGCCATAAAAATATTCTTGGAGTTATTTAACTGATTTTAACTGGTAACGTTTAATGGATACATAAATACTGGATTGCGAGGAATGGGGGCTATACTAAAACTTAATAGCACATCAAGGACTGCTTATGTGTATAAATATTTTAATAGCTAATGGCAAATTCCAGAGCAATACACATACATTTACTTCTAGCATGCATGACAGAAAGGCATGAATAAAGGCAATATCATACAGGACTATAATTTATCATCATGGACATTTCATTGTCAGTGAACATAAATCAAAAAGCAAGTGTTTCTCCTATCTGGGTGATATGTAGCCAGCATTAACATGATGCCAAAATTTGATGGTTGTCAGTAGTTGATATATATTTTACCTATCTCCGGCAACTCACAGGGCTGTTTCACATGAGCAGCTTCCCCTATAGCATTTATTCCCTGGATATAAAGCATAGCCTTTCAAAATATTGCCACAGTCTAACAGGACTCAGGAGAAAGCTTTCTAAAGGCCTGGGCATAAAGTTTGTGGGAGGAAAAGAAAATCCATGCAGATTAGCATGATCGAAGTGTGACAAATATCTTAACAACATATTGGTGCATGGGCATAGACAAGCTGATGCAGCCCACCAGCCTAACATGGGTTACCACGTCTCAGGGACAAGTGTGGGAATGTGAGAGGAGAATGACATGTGGGGATTGCACACCACTGCAGTGTTGCCCACATAAGCACTGGGTGAATCCTGATCCTGCATTGAGGAGTGCTCCAAATTACTCCTTGCTAGGAGTAGAAGTAAGGCCAACAAGCGGAGCACATAAAGCAACACATAGAAAAGAGCACAAGGCTTCTACCTGCTTCTCCTTGGAGATGCATCTTTTTTGCTCATGCTGTGCTCAACCTCTTCCTTTGCTTGTATGTGTGGAAAATGCACTCAGGAGACTGGACGCTGCTCAGAGCAGAGGACTAAATCAAGTGTTTTAACTGGAAACCCTGTGCAAACCCTACTTAACCTGGACAGGCCAGCATCAGGACAGGCTGCCTCCTCAGATGCTGCTTTTGAAAGGGATGCCTCCTGACACCAGGACATCTACACAGCAATGAAACACCACGGTTGGCCTGGTTTAGCTGGCCCATGCTCACAGGGGGTGTAAAATTGGGGGTGTAAAATTTCTACATAGACATTCAGGTGCAGGCTGGAGCCCAGGTTCTGGGACCCTGTAAGGGCAGAATTATGCCAGCACAGATCTAGCCGATGTTTGAGGAAGAGGCTCTACCTCTTTAAGGGCATCCACGTACAGCCGCTGTTGCTGAAAGCTGCCACATAAGAATGGCTGTGTCACAGCTGCCCACTCCCATCCATTTGCACAGCTTTCAGGGAAGGGACAAGCTTCTGCCTCTTGAAGAGAGCCTCCTCCTACCGGCAGCCTGGGAGTAGCCACACCATGAACTCTGCTGGAAAACAAGGCCTCGCAAGTCAAGTGCCTTTTATTTTTCTATTTACAATACATAGCTTCAGTAGTGGTTTCCCTTTACCTTACAGCTGTAATGAGTTTACTCATATATTAATCTACGTCTGCACCTCTATCCATCTTTCCTACCCCTTCCCACTTCTGACACTTTCCTTTGACTAAACTGATGAGTCAACACAAGATTTAAAAAGCATACTTTGGTCCCTCAAACACATAGCATTATTGCTACATATTATCCAAATGGGCTATACACATGCATACCCAAGCACCTGCATGTAAGTCTATATGCCCAGGGCTTGTACTCAAAAAGTACACATACAGGGATATGTATTTGGTGAGAGACACATATGCTTCTTTGTGCCAATTTACAAAGGAGATGACTGTTGCAGCCATCACTAGAACCTCTTGGTTCCAAAACTTCAAAGACAAAAACAAAAATGTGCTGCAGGATCATACCACAAAAATTGCATTGGCAGAGGCGGGCTGAGGGAAGGTTTCTAAGATCCAGGATGGAATTCCTGATCAAGAGAAAGAATAGCTAATAGCCCCATGGTTGGGGCACTCAATAGGGATGTACAAGACCAGGTTCTAGTCCCTGATCTGCCAGATTAAGAGCAAGGATTTGAAACTGGTCTCCTGTATCCCAGCTCCAGCCACATGACTACGGGCTATTTTGCACCCTCTCTCTCTCTCTCTCTCTCTCTCTCTCTCATCTTCAACAGGAAAGATTCTCAAGTCTCAAAAATTGTCACAGGATGGAAAAGCCATTGGCCACACAGCTCTACTCTGGAAGTCCCCCAGGAACCCTCTCACATGTTCATCAAGATGGCGGTCACCACCTTCCCCTTGTTTATACACATGTGAAGGTGCAACTAAAAATAAGCCATGCAAGACTAAAACCGCTTTCTGCAAACATTTGAAAATTCCCTTAGTAGGAAATGCCTGGCTCCAGGTATCCATGATCACAATAAATCTCCAACCGCAGAAGGCCAGATATTTTTAACAAAATTCAACCAATTCTTACACCAGGGCTGGGCAAGATGTGGCCCGGGAGCCAGATCCGGCCTGCCTAACACTTTGATCCAGCCCACAGACTGCATCCGGCTGCTTTCTATTTATATACTGCTGTCTGTGCTACTGAATTTCCGGGTGGTGGCTCAGGTAGCAGGATCCTATTTAAATGGTTCATGGCTCCAGGAGCTACCCTGGCAGGGGCCAGAGCCTTGAGCCCTTTAAATAGCTGCAGCAACCCCGGGCGGCCTCCCCCCAGTAGCTCCAGGGCTAAGAGACGCAAGCCTTTTGCTGTGTTTTTAATTCAAAGCCTCCAGCCCCAGAGAACTCTAGGGGGTGGGGGAAGGGTAGTCCACAGCTCTGCCCCTTCCACCCAAGTCCTGCCCCTTCTGTGGGTGGAGCTGGCCCATGACTACATACCCAAATTAATTAAATGACTCCCCTGCAAAAATTATTGCCCAGCCGTGTCTTACACAGACATGGTGGGCACACCAGATACTTATAGTACTGAGACAAAAGGATTTACCCTCTGCTATTAAAAATTAGTTATAGTTCTAGTGGGTGTACTTAAACTGGTTTAAAAAAAAGAAATGATTAAGGCTGAAATTCTATTCTTCATTTGCCTTTGGAGCATCTAATAAGTATTGCATTTAGTGTAGAAGTCAGCCCTCCATGACAGTCATGAAAGTTTTACCTAAGGAATGGCTGCAAGATGGGGCCCTTAATCTTTTTTGAAAGGGCCCAAGAAAACTGAGTAAAATTCTCAATACATTCAGGCCTTCCTAGAGTACCAGGGAATTTCATTTGATTCACTAGCTTCACAGAGACCCTGTACTCTTGAAATATGGGTGAAAGGGAATTGTGTGTATATTTCCTCCCGCCTCTGTTAGTTAAACAAAAGACAAAATAATAAAATTCCCATAAAAATACATTTTTAAAACTCCCTCGGGTATATTTTAAGAATTGACTAATACAGCTCTGACCAATAGAGCATAAGAATTTCTTATGGCCTATCTGATGCACACACATTTAGGGCCCTTTAAAAATGCATTTTGTTTACCCAATAGAGCCATAATTTTTGCCCTTTATCACATATGGATTTAGACCATTTTTAAAATTAATATTACAATATTTTCCTGACAGACTATTATGACTCTAAGCAATCTATTACAGTCTGTTGTATAAATCCATATCTGCTCCTGAGCTCTATTGAGGTAATGAGTCAATCGACAATGTGGTGTTATTGTAATGTTAATAAAGAAAAGGCACAATGAATATTTATTACCATCATTACCAAAACAAAGTGAGCCAATCCAAACATCAAGTATAAACATCGATATCTTAGGAGGGGAAAAAAGAAGTTTCATAGTCCAAACTCATAACCTGCTCCAACTATCACAGCTAGTCCATATCACTATAATAAATTCACCAGTCTACCAGATCTAAAGACAATCCAATTTTGAAAGTAGTTGAATTCTAGACCTGGATCTGAACTGCATGGCTCAGGTCAATCTCCAGCTAGTGATACATAAGGGATTACTATCTATCAAGTAATCCCTTATCTATCAAGTAATCATCTATCAAGGGATAGATGGTTTCCCTTCAAACTAAGTTTTTGGGTGACTCTTGGTCCTGACAGTTAGGAATTAGAGGTGTTCCAAGGCCAAAATTTCCAATTTAAATTTAGTTGTTTAAAATTAAAATCCAGGGATCCAATTTTGATTTTATTATTATGGTTCTCAATTAGGTCCAAATCCAGAAAGGCTAAAACAAACATCTCTGTGTAAAATGGCTGATCTCATAAGAACATCTTATATTGTGAGACGCCCATTAAGGATGATGGAACTCTCAAGAGCAACCTTATAAACTTCTTCAAAGGTCAATACAAAAGTTAGGATTTGGTTTGAGACATCCCTCAAACAATTGTCCATTTCCTATTCTATTGGAAACAGTTCTCCCATCCTCGTTATCCTCACACACATTATTCAAGACATTGCCTACCAGCCATATTAACCCCACATTTAAAACATTGAATGGTTTAATAGGCAAATTAATTGGAGTATTACTCTGACTTTGGGTTTCAGGATGAATCAGGATCAACCTGTTATTTATAAATGACAGCCCCAACAGAGATATAACTACAGAAAGCAAATGCCTCTGAAATATCTTGAACCACTTATTCAATTCCAACAGAGAAAACATACTGTGAATGATATTTTAGATAAACATACTGTTGTATCAAGTACTACTGATGTTTTTGAAGATAAAAGTGTTGCAAATTAACAGATTGAGAATATGTATGAAGGTGCTTTCATTACACAAACCCAGATCTGTCTTCTTGAACTGCTCAAAACCAAAAACAAGAGAAATAATATTGTAAAGAAACAAAATTAGATGTATAAAGTAAAATATAGCCAGTATTTTTTTTTTATCCACAGCCTATTCATTTATTTGCTGTATTTATCAGATACTTGTCAACATAGGAACCACAAAGCCAACATTTTTGAATATTTTTTGAGGCAAGCATCGATTTAATCATCATAAACAGAGGCTCCTCCTGAGATTGTGATTATTCAAAACTATGCCAGTCTTGAGTTTCCATCCTCACAAAGTTTCACTAGGTGAGCTCACAAAAATTTCAGCTCTGTGAAAATCTAAATTTAAACCCTAACCCCAATTCAGCCTCAAGTCAGAATTCAAGCCTAAACATAATGGCTGTGTCTACATTGGCACCCTTTTCCGGAAAAGGGATGCTAATGAGACAAGTCGGAATTGCAAAGGCAGCAGGGATTTAAATTTTCCCAGCGGCATTTGCATGAACATGGCTGCCGCTTTTTTCCAGCTCGGGGCTTTGACAGGAAAAAAGCGCCAGTCTAGACGTGGCTCTTGCGGAAAATAAAGCCTTTTCCGGAAGATCCCTTATTCCTCTTAAAATCAGGAATAAGGGATCTTCCGGAAAAGGCTTTATTTTCTGCAAGAGCCGCGTCTAGACTGGCGCTTTTTTCCGTCAAAACCCCGAGCTGGAAGAAAGCAGCAGCCATGTTCATGCAAATGCCGCGGGGAAAATTTAAATCCCCGCGGCATTTGCAATTCTGACTTGTCTCATTAGCATCCCTTTTCCGGAAAAGGGTGCCAATGTAGACACAGCCAATCTGAACCCAATCAGAACAACTCCTCATCATCCCACCTCTATCTGTACTTTGTGCATAGATAAATCATGTTTCTATCATAGCTCAGTAGACTGTACACAAGTAAAAAGTGAGAGGCATGGAAATATTGTTAAGCTATATGACAGAGCACGCTTTTTCCTCTGGGAATTTCTCTATGTCCAAGAGCTACAGGTCCTGTTTGTAAAGTGTAGTATACATAAGTAGTACTGTCATTCCTACATGATGGAAACATTTCTGTCCAAAGCAGGATTCACATTTGAATCAGTATTGCACAGAACCATGTCCCGGAAAGTGGTCATCTCATTTTCTCTCTGCATTAACTTTTTTCTTAATTAGATTCAGATCCCTTGGTCCAGCCATTTTCACATTCTTATCACTCCTGAAAATTCCAATTATTCTAACTGTGGAATCTAACTATGGAACTATACATCAAATTATGTTTGTTTAGGAAAAGTAGCCTGTTTATACTCAACTTCAAGGACAGAGAAGCCAAAAGGGCTGGGAAAATAGCCATTTACTTAGGAGCCACTACATAGTTCTTTCCAAAATAAAGAGAGTTTGTATACATATTAGTCCAATTCCTTCTTTACACCCACTGAATATAACAGAAACCAGAGCCTGCAATCAGGGGTAACATGCAGCTCTCTAGTGTATGTAGCATTCACAGTGCCACATATCCTTCAGCTTCCTCTGGGCCCTGTATTCCACCTCTTCAGCCACAGCTATAGCAGCCACTCCCTGTGGTCATCTGACTCAGAGGAGAAATAAAGCACAGTAACCTTTTTGCATTTCAGGACCCAAATTCTCCATGTTCTTTTTTCCAGACCCTCATTATCATCTCTAAAAAAAAAAAACCACACACATTTTGATTAAAAAACCATCTCGGAACCTTAACTAAAGAGAAGTTATTTTACAGAAAAAAAGTGTTAACAAAGGGCATTGCTTTCTAAATAAATCACATAGCTGAATAATTATAGACATTCCAACATGTTTTAAGTAAATAAAGATGCTCAAATGTTTAAGTAACATAGTGAAGGGACGGCTAGATGCAACATCAGTACAGAGAAGAGGAGCAGAGATGCTACTCAGTCTCTCTCTCTCTCTCTCTCTCTCTCACACACACACACCCTTGTGCTTAAAACATGAACCCAGAGGGATTTTCCACTTGGAGAAGTTGTGGGCTGAGACATTTTCTATCCTAGATATGTCTTGAGCATTAGAAAGATTCTGAATTATCTGTTTACAGGGGAAGAAGTCTTCTGTGTTCTGTTTTCTCATTCAATACATATCAACATGACAAAAGGAAGGACTTATACTATTATATAGTCACATTTATGTGGTTAATATTCCAAGTTGCATGGGAAATGCTTCCTTTAGCTAAGCATTTTACACCAGCAGCTAAATTCCTCCACTAACTGTTCCACTACAGGGAACAATGAGGTTTGAAAGAAACCAAACATCATTCAGAAACACGAAGTTCAGAAGCAGATCCAAAGGTCAAGGATTTTCAGATCTGGAGCATCATGTCAGACCCATCTTTAATTCTGAAGATCTGTCTTTGCAAGTTGCTTTTACAACCTAATCAGCAGTTCCTTCTGTGATGTGCCATCTAGTTTCAACCAAAATATGGATTTAAATTCCTCTTTTATGCAAGTCCTTTACAATTGAAGAAGTTACAACACAGATAAATTTTACCCATCATATCTCATTAGAGCTAAATGTGTTGCTAATTTGTGACACACTTTGGCTGACCTATCAAATCAACAGAATACTAGTGTTCCTTTTCTTTTTTAGCATAATAAACTAATTCAAAAACCATTTATTCCACTTCATTAAGTCAATTGTTCCAGTTAAAAGTTGTTGTGAAAAACAATAGCTGTTATAGCTTCTATTAGATCAAGCATTTGCCTTCTGAATGAAGCCAAATGGCAGCATAAGTCAAAAATGTCATTTAGCTCTTATTTATATTGATTCGTTTCCCAGCTGTTTTATCCAAGTCAGTTTTTCTATTCTACTTTTGATCCATCATGACCCACTCAGCAGGTTAACACAATGACAGAACGTTATTGAACAACTCTACTGCCTCTGCTGAATCCAGTTGAGGCTTTTGTTCTGAAATGACTACATGAAACTTTGTGGTATTCCAACCTGCACTCCACCAGCAGACCTGTTCAAGGTACTTGTAGAGGAGATGTGGGAGGGGAACATACCTCAACATTTTATCACATGTTCATCAAACTACAGGTTTAAAAGGCCACTTCATGTAGTGGTTCTCAACTTGAAGCACACTTACTCCCGGGGTACACAGAGGTCTTCCAAGGGTAGATCAGCTCATCTAGATATTTGCATAATTTTACAACAGCTTCCATAAAATAAAAAGCATTTGCAACATCAGGGCAAACAAAAATTTCATACACTGACTTGTTTATACTGGTATATATACTGTATGTTGAAATGTAAGTACAATATTTATATTTTAATTGATTTGTTTTATAATTATATGGTAAAAATGAGCAAGTCAGGAACTTTCAGTAATAGCATGCTGTGACATTTTTGTATTTTTATGTCTGATATTGTAAGCAAGTAGTTTTGAACTAAGGAACTAAGGTGAAACTTGGGGGTACCCAAGGCAAATCAGACTCCTGAAAAGGGTACAGTAGTCTGGAAAACTTGAGAGTCATTGCTATAAGCTTAGCATTGTGAAGCTGAAATTGTAATACAAACCCTGCTTGTAATGAAATCTCTTTCTTCCCTAGTTAGCCTCCCTATAAGTCAAGCATCACTGTCTAGTAGCTCCAGGATCCTCCTTCACTTTTCTCTTCCTATACCACTTCACTCCTCTTAAGTATAAGGGGGCAGGGAACAGCAGCAAACAGTCTCCTCTTTATTCTCAGGCCAAGACAATGACAGCCTCTCCCCTCCATCACCCTGGCACAATGGTAGATGGGTGGGAACAAAGAGATGGGGGGGCCAAGTGGGTAGCATCATGTTCTCCTGACTGACTACTATAAAAGGACTTTATTTTCCTCCAGATGCTGGCAGGGCCAGACAATTTTCAGTTACGGGAAGAGGTCTCTAGCAGCTGCGATTGTATTTTGCTTAGTTAAAACAGGAATTTATTATATCATAAGTTCCTAATTCATACTAGAGACCTCATTTGTGGCTCACATTTTATCTAGCTGTAAGAGTTGCTATGGGTGACTCTGGAAAAATCACTCAAGGTCACTAAGCCTTGCTTTGGTGCCAGGAAAAACAACTGAGGAATATCACTAAAGATTACATTTGTAAAGCTGTGAGTTGCTATAAGTGCATTATAAACGGGAACAAAAACTGGTGCACAGTACCTTTTGTCTTTTTGTGAATCTCTGACCTGTAAAGATTCTTTCAAAAAGTTAACAAAACAGTGGCTAAAGGGGAGGCTGTGGATATAAACTTGCATTTAAACTTTCTAAAGGCTTTTGATAAAAACCCCTCAGAATAGCCTAATCAAAGATTTCCAGCCTGATCTCCAGCAACCTTGCTTCCTCTGGGCCCAGGATGCTAAGCTGCTTATCCTCAAAACCTCTCTTCAACTGTCATGCCTGCACTTTCTGGAGCACACAGCTGGCCCAGACATCCCCTGACCACTCTCCCACAGTTATTCTGTACAATACACATTGCCTCTAATCCCTATTAATACATCCCCATTAGTTATTCTGTACAGTACGCACTGCCTCCAGCATCTATTGTGCCTTAGGCCCAGCTGGCTTTGATCCTGCCAAGCTGCCTTTCCAACACCAGCCCTCAGTTTCTCCCATTCCTGCTTCATCTATTTACTAATTTAACTTATCGTGAGCTCTGGCCAATATTCTCCTTCACCACTTCAGGTTATTTAATTCTTCCAGTGTGCCATGTTTATGTGCACCATACCACATTCACCTCATTGTGATGTGCACCGCTACCTGCATTTCTCACGTTGGCCTACTGAAGAGCCCACTGTGCCTACAGGATCTTTTGATGACAGCTCCTAACAGAGCAGAATGTGTCATTTTCTTCCATCTACCTTAGGATTTTTATGAAGTGGGACTCAATGTTCTTTATGCATTTATATGTGGAGTTACTAATTATATGCCCATCCCATAAAAATGCTTCCTTTCTATCAGGTGTGGGCAATAATTTTTGATGGGGAATCAGTCCAAGATTTTGGAAAGTGGTTGAGGGCCACACTCTTCTGATATAAATGGAGGAGATGCGGTGTCTGAGATGGAGGTTGGGTGCAGAAAGGAGCTTGGGGTAAGATATTAGGGTGCAGGAGGGAGAGTGGAGTCTGGGAGGGTGTTTGGGTGAAGGAGGCAGTTATGACCTAGGGCAGGGAACTGGGGTGCAGGGTTTTGGAATGTGACCTAGAGCAGGAGGGGGTTGTGACCTAGGGTAGGGAACTGGGATTCAGTGGTTTGGTTTATGATCTAGGGAAGGGGAGTTGGGTGCAGAAGTTTGGGGGTTGTAACCTAGAATAGAAGGGGATTGTGATCTGAGGCAGGGGATGGGGTGCCAGATCTGGAGGCAGTATGGGTCCAGGATGGGGGCAGAGGATTTGGGTATGTTGAGTGGAGGGGCAGAGAGTTGGGGATGAGAGGGTCTGAGGTACCAGAGGCAGACTCTGGCCAGGAGACTTACCAGCCATGAGCCCAACCATCCTGCCTGCAGAGCTAAATGCTTGCTGAGCTTAAAAAGTTTCTCAGCCAGCCTTCCTGTCTGCTCCACATCTGCAAAGGCTACACAGCCAAGTGCTTGTACAAATAACTGAGCTGGAGGAGGGGCATGGTGTTTTGTGTGCTGCCTGGTATTAAAAACAGGCAGCTCCCATTGGCCAGTTTCTGAAGGCCAGGGCAGTGTCTAAAGCCTTCCCCTACTCGCCTTTGGGCTCACAGTTTTTAAAGAGAAACAGCCCCATAGCCACTTTTCTGAGCGGTGTGTGGGCTGGCAAGCCTGAAGCCTCCCTGGGGCTCCCTGCTGTGTTGGCTGGCCAGATGTGGCCCACGGGCCATATTTTTCCCAGGCCTGCTTTGTATGAATAAGTGGGAAAAAAAGATCATAGACACTTAAATGTGAGACACAGCAGAATCTGGGACAGAAGCTCTCAACCTTGAGACACAGTCACACTGGCTATACTGAAGGGGGTTACTGGGCACATGAAAATACATCCAAGTATAGAGATGGGGCTCTCGGCAAGAAGTAAAAAAATATCCCTGATCTAGGGAACCAGATGGCTTGGGAGAAAGTTAATAACAGAATATGGAACCTTTCGAATTTAGGTCACAAATTCAAACCCTGCCCAAGTCTGACATGTCTACAAGTTTTTGTTGCTGACAGCAGCTCTGTTTAGTTACTGGATTCATCCCCTTTGGTTCAGAGAAGCACGATGTATATCAGGGATTACACATGCCAGCAGAGACATCCCTCCCTAGTAAGAGCTCTCTGAGGGGCTAACAGCTGTAAAATCTGGCAAGCAGGGCCAGTGTACTTGTATCACCCCATCTCCCAGGATACACGGTTATGCTCTCTGCCAGTCTTCATACCTCTGGGACCTGCACTTTCCAGTCCCAAGACCTCCAGCGGAGTTAAAGTCGCAAGTGCCTGGCAGCCCTGTCACCCTTACTTCCCCATCAGAGGATGCACTGTCACCAAGATTCTGCAACATGGATTCTGCCAGCTTACACCTCCATCACTAAATCTGCTGCTGAAACCAATTTTTGCTCTTAGGAAAATAAGCTGTAAAACCACTGTCATCAGCATTAAATACAATCCTGATTACTGAGCTTTGCCCTGTGGGATGCCTGCTGTTTTTCAATTTCCCTGTTATAGCCCTGTCTCCTTGTACTAAATCAGAAGTATTAATGTACTATGCCATAATAATGGTTTACTCTAGCAGTTTAAAAAATGAGACTTCATACCTTCGTCTTCTAGTCTCCTTCTGCAGTTTACTCATGATGATTGGAACCTAATTAAATTGCAATTTTAAAAGACCAACACATGTGGTTAACAGAAATGACTCACAAAACACTTTGGTGTAATGATCAGTTATGCCTTGAAAGGCCCCAGGGCAGAATTTGTTTGCAGAAAGAAGACTATGTTATTACTTGATTGGCACAGGGCATGCCACCTCCTGCTAATCATTCTAAGCACCACTAATAAATTCTGAGGCTCTTAAAGAGAAAAAAATTTGAAGCATTTCCAGCTATTTCATTCCTCCCCCCTTATCACCGCCCCTGTTTTTAATTATGCTGTTAAATTGAATTTAGCCTTATGAGATAAAGTTATTAGCCAAGCACATTGGAAATGGTTTATAGAAAAAGTGATTCTCTGCATTTTTCCACTGAGAAAGTTGCCAAATACTTTCTGTTCCACTTAAACACTACATCATGTTGCTAAAAATTATAATTTAATCTTTAATTAAAGCTTTATGAAGAAGGGTTGAATTGCCTTCACATTTAAAAAATCGTTTTACACAGGTGACCACATAAAATCCCAGTAGAGCAGAGTCTTGTCATACTCATATGGTCAAACAGAGGCTTCACACTGGAAAATAGTGTCACCTAAAACTTAGGGTAATTATCAGAGAAAAATGTCTTGAGATATGATTTGCTATACCAGGGGACCGATGCCAGTTCCTGAGATCTCCCTCACACACTTTAGAAAGGCAGCAAGCTGGTCCCTGATATCAAAAAGGTTGAGAAACACTGTGTTAGACTCTGGCTGTTATATTAAAAATTAATGCAACTGTTATTACTGGCTTTGGAAAGTATCTGCCAAGATGGGAAAGATATAAGTAGCAAGGCTGGTGGACTACTTTTGCTACCAAGTTCAGAGAAGACTATTGCCATTCTGTCTCTTCTAAGTCTACTGATGAAGCCACTTGGGCCATTAAACAATGCCATGCAGGCATCTAACAGTAATAGATCTTTGTCCAGCAACTGAGGCTACACTTGGATCAATTAGCGAGATAGCCATTGAAAACATACTGGAAGAAGCAAAGACTCAGTCCAAAGTTGTCTAATGAAGGCATTCACATTGGATCCTTAAGCTAAGAGGACAAGAAGTGTTTGTTAAGCCAGCTGAAAAAGTACACAGATTTGATTCTTATAGTTCTACAGCAATAATTTCTGGATTCTACTAAACCTCTGCATAGCTTTTAAAGATGCCTTATAAAACATGAACACTTGAGTAGAATGTGACACTACCAATAATGGGGCTGTCTTGGTCATATGGCAGAGTAGAGAATTTGAACACAGAATGCAATGTCAAATGGTGAATGACAATTTGACTTCAACTTCATCACTAGTAATCTGACCCAAACTTTGTGCTGTGTTTCCTGGGATAAAAGAAATAGTAACACAACTCTTGCTACTCCCAGTCACAACAGATACAGTTGAACATTAATTTTCCTCATTGAATAGAATATTGTATTCCGAAAGGAGTCACCTTCTGCCTGATGATGAAGGATTACAAGTGCTGGGTGCACAAGAAGCCACCAAAGATGAACGCACTGCATTTGAGAAGTGCACTAACCGAGTTGTGCAACATTACAACAAGAAACCAAGAAGGATATAGAGGAGTGCTTCCTAATAGGCTTACGTATCCAATTTTCATATGTGAGGTTATTTTAAAACAGGTGTTAAATCTAAGAAAATGGATCATGAAACATTTTTCACTTTTTACTGTGGTACCCGTACAGACCACTTTCCCTCTCATGGTCTCAGCCTTTGGCCCTCAAACAGCCACCCCCATTTTAATTCCTGGGGAAAACAGTGATTGAACCACATCTATTTGATTAAAAGAGAGTCACCACACTGCACTGGTGAAGCTAGTATTTAACGTAAGTGAAGGTCACAAACTAGGAATGTAAAAGTGTAACCATTTAAATGATTAACCCATAAGCATCAGCTTATCAGTTTCCATTATGGTTACGTGCCGGCTCCCCAGAAGTGGGGCTAGCACAAGCCAGCTTTGCTGCGGGCTCTGCAGTATAAAAACTATACGACATATGATTATATTATATTACATAGCCCTCAGCAAAGTCTCCCTGGGAATGAGGCGGGCAGCCCCTGCTGGCTCTGTTCCCAGGGAAGCTGTGCTGTGGGTCTGCATTGTTCAGCTCCCTGAGAGCAGAGCTGGCAGTCCCTGCTAGCCCCACTCCCAGGGAGCCGGCTGTCACAACACGCTGTGCCTCTGCAGTATAAAAGTTAACCTGCAGAGCCCACAGCGCATGTAACCACTAAGATTTGTAGGGTTACACAGTTACATTTTTACATGATTTTTAACATCCGTATCACAAATATTATTAAAAGTTCTAAAAGGGGGGAAATACTTACTGGGATCCTTACTAGAGGTTCTCTTTTTCCTCTCTCTTTCAGTATCCTCCATTCATACTTTGAGTTAGGCAGTATTTTCCTTCCAGTCTATAGCTACAGTAGTTTGGGTTATTATCAATGACTGGAATTTTCAGTGACATTTATTTCAATACATTTGTAGCTAAGACCTTGATAGCTTTCTTCTGTGTTTCTCCTCTAAGTCATTTCCTGTTGCATTCATCGTGACCTATTCTGCATCATTTTCCCATGGCTAATGTACATAATTCACTTCAGCCATGCTTCTAAACTGTTCAGGAATCACATTTGTAACACATTTCTATTATTTTCATACTTTTATTGGCATGAGAATATCAACAACTGATAACCAATGTTCCTTTAAAATTCTCTTTTGAAAGCAGCAAATTTTGAAGGCAATGTCTACAGTACCTAAGTTACAGAACTACTGTAATTGAAATTACTGTTATATTGAGAAGCTTTCAAAGCTCCTTGTATGATGTATTTATTTTAGGAATGCTGACTTCTCTAGCATAATAGACCAAATCTAATAAGCTACATTCCATTAATGACTGAAACCAAGGAAGTTGTAGAGAACTCTTTTCACTTTTACATTTTACAAGTTGATGGATGAAATAATTCTGATTCAACAGGAACTAGCTCAACCCTTTATCCAGACAATGAATTCAACAGCAGTCTTCTTAGAAGTATGATATTTAATTCATCTTGGTGTATATCTCATGTACACATCCATTTCAACTACCTTGAAAACAAAGTAAGTACACTTAAATGCTACTACCAAAAAGCTCAAGTGGTAGGAGCTTGATCTTCTGAAGTTGGGAGCTTTGAGTTCTTTTCCTTTTACCACCATGAAGTGTGCAGAACAAAGACCAAGTCCTCTCAGATACTCTAATACAGAAGTGTTAGGCAACCATGATTTATTAGATTATATAAATTATTTATTAAAACAGCCACCATGATATTATACACATGTATATGGGCACATGGCACAATTAAGTGAAGGGCTGGTACCTTAAATTCACTGTTCTGTGTAGGTCCTTGATTTATTTTTTACTGCACGATATATTCATGTTTTTAAGATGGTTAGTGAATTGACATAATGCTGTCAACTATATCTTAGAAAAAACTATTCCAAAATTTGCTTTGTTTGAAATAAATGTTGTTCATTGACTTGCATACAATAATTGGCACTATAATTTTATACCTGTCAAAATCTGATGTACACTGTTGCCTAATTGCTATTTTGTGTGCACATTAAAATGTAAAGTCAATTTAACTGCTTTTGTAATTCAACAAATTCTTCTGTGAGTCTACAGAATGATAAATGCAGTTGTCACCAGATGGCTACTCTGCTCTTTTTTGGATTTACTTGACTCAGATATTACATTAAGGCATACTGAACGGCTGCGTCTAGACTGGCAAGATTTTGCGTAAAAGCGGCTGCTTTTGCGCACAGTCTAAACTGGCCGTGAGAATTTGCGCAAGAACACTGACAATCTAATGTAAGATTATCAGTGTTCTTGCGCAAGAACTCTGACGCTCCCGCTGAAAGCCCTCTTGCGCAAGTGTTCTTGCGCAAGAGGCCAGTGTAGACAGGGACAGGAATTTTTGCGTAAGAAAGCCCCGATGGCGAAAATGGCCGCCGGAGCTTTCTTGCGCAAAACCGCGTCTATACTGGGCACAGATGCTTTTGCGCAAAAGCAAATCTTTTGCGCAAAGGCACTTGCCAATATAGACACACTTTTGCAGAAATACTTTTAACGGAAAAACTTTTCCATTAAAAGTATTTCCGCAAAATCATGCCAGTCTAGACGCAGCCAGTCTGATTAAGCACCAACTGGCTGAGCACCCTCAAAATCTCGACTTCAGTGAGAGTTTAGGGATTTCAGCCCTTCTCAATGGATATATCCCTAGCATGATTGCACCCACAGTGACATTTTTATTCTCTTGGTCATGAAGATCAAAATTGCTGTGCATCACAGGCAAGAGTAATGCTTTCTACAAAGACCTACCCTTAAAGTCTTCTGAGAAGATGCCAAATACAGCTGTGCTCTTCACAACTGGGGTCAGACACAGTGAATGTATAAGATCTGTATTTTTATCTCTAAGCTGATTTCCTATTTTTCACTGCTCTGGGAGGAATTAGCTGTTTTGGTGATCATCTTTCATTAAAGCTTAAAATGGTCTGGAAATCAAAAAAATCAAACAGAACCATGGATTACAAAAATAAAATGTAGTGACTCTCAAAAGACTTTTACGGAGGTTTGAAAATATATTTAATAAATGACTTATTTAGCTTTTGATGCATTCTCAACTTTTTGTTTCTGCTGGGTGCAAATATAGAAGCAATTTGTTGTCAATAGACAGTTCTCAGGGAATTTGTAACCCATGCTGAAGATAAAAGTATCAGACACTTCACATCTATCCAGACTCCACCACAATTACTAGGTCAAAGAACTTTGAGCTTGTATATGTGGTGAGTTACTGTATGGCAAATAGGGACTCTCACTGTGCAACAAGCTGGTGCGCTGTAGATATACAGCCTGGCCTGTCAGGCAGTAATTTGTTGAATAGACATGACCTTAAAGTATATACAGGATCAGCCATTTGATTTAGATAAGCATCCAGATGTCTGGTGGTAGTCTGAATCAAAAGGCTGATACTTTTGTGATTTGCCCATTACTAATTTTAGGGTAAGGCACATCTCAAATCAAGAGATAGTTTAAATGAATATCTAGGGTATTGGGAACTAGAGCACACATCAAGTGCCTTCCATCAACTATAATCTTATTCCATATAGACTTGTAGCAAAAAGACTCACTAACTGGTATGTATGGAATATTGGCCAAGTTCATTTCTATGATGTTTATTTTCTTATTCCGTGCTTTGGACTAGAATGAGGTTCTAATCTTGTTTCCCTTGAAATCAGTGGCAAAACATCTCCAAAAATATTTTCCATTATTGTTCTTTTTACCTGAACCATGAATAAAATCAAGGAAGTTTGGAGTGCTACCATTTGTTTATGCATTCATTAAAAAACTCCACCAAAACTATTTATAGATCCTAATTTTCCAGTGTGTTTGTTATTTCTAGAGGATAAAACATTCTGTACATTTTCAAAGCTTTTGCCTATGCTTTTATTGGCAATTGAAGAGGGTTGGTATGGATCCAAGATATAAAAGTAAAGAGAGAAACAAAACAAAGACAGAAATTGTAATAGCATCAACAAGTAATAAACAGTGAGGGCACCAGCACCATTGACTAGGAACACTATTAGGCTGAGCCACTTTGTAAATGCATACTTCAGCAGTTTGCAGCAATTGGTAGGGGGAGGAAAAAAAAACCAAGCTTGCATATGACAGATCTATCTTGCATATAATAACTAGGGAGGGAAATAAATGTTATGCAAATTCACAAATTAGCTTCTGTAATTCTACTATGGCACAAGTTAACCTCATGTCCAACAAAAGTTATGATAAATGTCAGATGGAGACTTCAGACACAGATTTCATGTAACTAGCATGCACAGTTGGCTAAGCAGCAGCGTTTTCCAGCTTCTATGCTAGATGAGAATAAATCTAGCTAAAAAAAATTTCTATTGGAAAGCTAAATGACATTCAAAAAATATTGCTTTTCTGTCCCTGATGTTTCAGATATTGTGCAGCCCAAATATTAGGTTTAGCTAGAATTAATTCTCTCTTCAAGTTACATGAGATGTGCCTGTTGCAGTAAACCATTTTTCAAATGCATGCTGTAATGATTAATATTCCTGCAGCTTCTGACTTTTAAAGGGTTTACCAAGTGAATCCTTCTGCTGTCATGGATTGTACTTTGAATACTAATAGCCTCACTTGGTTTTGAGAATCACAACTTTGATTAGCAGCAGTTATGTACTGGACAAGTTGTGTCAAATGAAAGGAGGTCATCATTAAGACTAGAAGGAAAGGACCTGGAAAACAGTCAAATTGGCAGAATAAAGCTGAGTTAGTAGCCATTTGGAAAAATAAAGGTCAGGCTAGAGAGAAACTTTAGAACTTCATGTCACTGAAAACAATGGGATCACTAGACTCTAATCAAGTATGACAGCTCCCAATGATAACTAAATAACGCTATATTGTTAATTCCAATATGCCATCAGGGTGAGTTTGTGGCGTGCTCTATATACTTGCTTAAGGAAGAAAGGTCATGTAAGGCAACCACTTTTCCTATACTGTATGGGCTGTCCATATGGTGGGTTACACAGCTGATGAGGGAACAGCTTTTATGAGTCCACTATTTACCATCCCACACAGGAGGATGGAGAAGGGACAGAACACCTTAACTTCACCCCCAATGTGCCAGCCAATGCAGTTGCACTGGTGCAGCATGGGAAGTAATCTGTGAAGTTCTAGGGATGGTGTAGATTACTCCTTCCCTGAAGCAAGGATCCATGTTGTCACTTGAGGAACTGAATTGAAACTTATCTACCCCTTGGCTTGCATGAACTCCCAAAGGGTATGTCTACACTTGCACCCTCTTTCGAGAGAGGGATGCAAATGAAGACACTCGAAATTGCAAATGAAGCCGGGATTAAATATCCCATGCTTCATTTCAATATTTGCATTATGGCACTATTTCGAAATAACAGATGCTGTTAAGACACGGTTATTTTGAGAGAAAACCCTTTTCTCGAAATAACCCTTATTCCTCATACAATGAGGTTTACCAGTTATTTCGACAGAAGGGTTCTCTCTCGAAATAACCGTGTCTTAACAGCGTCTGTTATTTCGAAATAGCGCCAGAATGCAAATATGCAAATGAAGCACAATATTTAAATCCCAGCTTTATTTGCAATTTCGAATGTCTTCATTTGCATCCCTCTCTTGAAAGACGGTGCAAGTGTAGACATACCTATAGTGAGTAAATCTGACAGTGAGTTTGAAAAGGACTGAGCCTTTGCTTCCGAGAACAATGAAGGAGAAGAAAAAATTGTATGTTGGTTGCTGAGTTCCTGATTAAATAAATACTTTAATGTTGATGGGATTGTTGTTGTTCTATTACTATTTATGTGCTAGAATGCTTAGCGCTCTGATGAAGTCTATTTTTATTATTTAAAAGCACAATAAATATTTGCTTATAATAAGGGGCAATCCTTTTTGTTTATCTAAGGCAAATTTGATCTTCCCTCCCTCCCCGCTCCCCAGGGTAACTACTGTCTGCCCGGACCCATTAACATTCCAAGCATCCAGTTTTCAGCCGGATTGGCTGGTTGAAAAGGGACCCTGGCAACCGCAGGCTGCATTGCAGACCTGTTTGTTAAAAGCCCAGTTGATGGCACAGGGGGGCTAAAGCACGCTAATCCCTGCCTGTCCTGGCTCCCCACTGCATCCCAGAATATCCAGCAGATCTGACTCATAGGCAAGGGGTCCAGGAAGCTCTGCATGCTGCCCATGCCCCAAGCATCAGCTCCGCACTCCCACTGGCTGCCCTAGGACACCACCCCCTCCGCCACCCCTCCACAAACCCAGAGACTCCTCCTCCTCCACCCCAAATGCTTCATCCAGATTTGCCAAGGGTCTGATTTTCAACCAGAATGCCCGGTCAAAAAGGGAGCATGCTGGCTTTGGTCAGCACCACTGACCAGACCATTTAGAGTCCAGTCAGCAATGTAGATGAGCTAAGGCAGGCTCTCTGTCTCCTGCCCACACAGTCCCGGAAGCAGTAGCGTGTCCCCACTCTGGTTCCTATGCCTAGGTAGGACATGCACCAGATATGCAGCTCCCATTGGCTGGGAGGCACAGTGAATAGGAGCTCAGGGGTGGCACCTGCATAGGGAGTAGTATACAGAGCCGCCTACCTGAACCTCCACATAGGAGCCAGAGAAGGGAACATTCTGCCACTTCCCAGAACTGCTCAAGGCAAGCACCATCAAGAGCCTGTACCTCTGAATCTTCCCCTTCCAAACCTCCTGCCCAGCCCTGATCCCTCTCCCAAACTCTGAACCCCTCGATCCCAACCCAGAGAACCCTCCTCCACCCCAAACCCCTCATCCCCAGTCCCACCCCAGAGTCCACACCCCAGCAAGAGCCCTCAGACCTCCTGCACGCTAAACAAATACTTTCCCCAACCTAGAGCCCCCCCTCCCATGCCCTGAACCCCTCATTTCTGGCCCCAATCCAGAACCTGAAACCACAGGCCAGTATCTGTGCCCCTCCCATGCCCCAACTCTCTGCCTCAGCCTGAAGCCCCTTCTCACACTCCAAACCCCTGGGTGAGTGGGCCCTGAGCCCACTCCTATACCCCAAAACCCTCATCCCTGCTCCCCAGAGCCCACTCACCCAGTCAGAGCTCAGTGCCACCTTACACCCTAACTCCCCAAAGACAGCTCAGTGAAAATAAGTGAATGGCTGTGGGAACTTGGGAGAGTGAGTGACAGAGGGAGAGGGGCTGGAGTGAGGACAAGACAGAACATCGGAAGGGAGGTAGGGTAGGGCCAGAGACCTCACTCCCTCTGCCACCTCAGCCCTTGCCTCAACCCGCAGCCCCCTCCCATACTCCAAATTCTTCAGCCCCACCCAAGCCAGAAGCCCTATCCTGCATGACAAACCCCTCATCCTAGGCCCCCACCCAGAGCCCACCCCCAGCTATAGGCTGTATCCCCTCCCACATTGCATCCCCACCTCAACCCACAGTCCCTCCGCACACACACTCCAAATCCTTCGGCCACAACACCCCAGCCTGGAACCCCCACCTGCACTCCAAACTCCCCATTCCCACCCCAGAGCCTGCACCCCGTCCCAGACCTCAACCTCCTCCCCAGCCCAGTGAGGGAGGGTCGGGGAGAGCGAGTCACTGAGAGGGGGGAAATGTGGAGTGTGGGGCCCAAGGGAAGGAGCAGGATTGGGTGTTCAGCTTTGTGCAGTTGAAAATATAGCAACCCTATCCCTGATTCATTAGACTTGTTGGGTCATGGGCTATTTTAGGGTGTCCAAAATGGCTGTAGCCCCTGGCACAAGACAGAGCCACCTCAAAGGTGCTCTCTTATGACTGACCCATAGAGCTCCCAACTTAAACCTTCTTTTGCCACTCCACACCAGGCAACCTGAAAGGCAGTGTCTGAGCAATGCACAGAAGACTTAGTGGGCCTCTCAGTTGGGCCCTGCATAACTCTGTGTTGACTTACAGATAAGCTCCACCTGTAAAATTTGGATCCAGTTCTCCATCACCACACAGTTTAGTGGTGACTGGATGCAGAGTTTTTGTTTGAAGAGTTAGAGAGAGAAATACCAGCCATGCACTTTGGATGTGGTGAATTTGAATTCTGAAACCATCTATATTGGAGGACTGTTCAGTTCTGAGGCTTTAGTTCAGACCCTCTCAACCTTCACTGTTCTACTCTGTCAATCGTATATTTATAAAACCCAACAACATACCAATTTCACTGACAAATGTCAATGTAAGTAAATGCAATCATCCCAGGTTAAACCCTGCAACACTCCCTTATATAAAAGACAGAGAAAACATATGACCTTTATACCATGTAATGAAAGCATTCAGGCTCTGCTGAAAATCCTAGCAGATCAATTTTAGAGCTCTCCAATAAATACCCTCATGCCATTGTTTTGGCATCTAGCAACTGCTAGTTTTGACACCCTAGATGACCTCAAGGTAGGCAGAGACACAGACACACAGAAAGCTAAGACTTGAATATACAGGTACTTCTAAATATCTACTCTGTCAAATTATACGTACCACACATTGCAATCTTCCTGATGTTATTCTGGATAAGACCAAGTACCACACCAACTTTTATATCCCCTGTCTTGCGCACAGTGCACATACACTGTCCTGTCAGACAGCCTTCAGCTTGATTAGAGCCTATTATTTTCCAGGCTATATGGAGACTTGTGACATTGATTTTGAAGATGGAAAATGTGGATGTTAAAAGACCAAAGAAAGGAATGATAGGAAGAAGAAATCAAATGTCTGCTCTGGACTAGCTTTTGGACTTAAATGAAGTATGGCAAGATTAAACATGTGCTCTTCCTCCTAAGAGAAATCCACTGCCAAAACAAATCTGGATTTTTATGGAAAATTATTCAAGCCAACTCAATTTTATGAGAAATTGTAAAGCTGTCAGAAGAAAAATCTAAAGACTATAATGGACAAATCTTGGTATATATGGAAAGAGCTTTTTAGAGACAAGTTGACAGGGTTATATTGAGGAATAGTCAATGCATCAGCAGGTTTAGGGATCACAGAGGTATATTATGAGCTACTACATTAGCATCGTATCACAATATTGAATTTTAAATGCATATTTTAAAAATATTTATATTCAAGTATTATTCTATGTCTTACTCAGTGGTTTTGTTCTTTGATCCCGGGGAGAAAAATACAAAGATTTCTTTTAACAAAGATCCATAACAATGGAGGACAAAAAAATAGCTGGTGCTTTCACAATAGCAGTGAATAGTGAACCAGAATCATAAAAGTAATATGCTTAGAATTTAGAGGGCACATCTCAGTGGGGTGAACAGGACTTTGGCAGTTTTCTTAACATGAGCATAAATGCATAAAGTAAGAGGCGTTCATCTCCTATATTAATAGTGGTCATATAAATGACTGCACTGATAGAATGGGAGTTTTACCTGCATCAGGATTGCAAGATTAACCCAGTAACTTTACAAAGTAAAAGCCTCTTGCTGTGTAGCAGTCCTCTGTTATATCCTTCACTGCTGTGAAAACAAACAGCAAGGACATAAGCTAAAGAAACACCTGTTTAGTAAGTTAGGCCATCAGAAGTAGTATGCAGTTGTTTTTGGTTAGCAATACTATTGAACTATGTTACTGGTTTTCTATTCTAAAAAAAGTTAGCTTTTGTAGAGAAATTTGCTTTTAAGTATAAAACTTTTCTTTTACATTCTTTGGTACAATACAAAGTAATCTTTTCTCTGTGTATTGGTAGTCTTAATACATTTAAGCAATTAATCCATAATGTGACAAAGGCAGCATGAAAACAGACATGCAGCTTAGTTTTAATAAGCGCTAATACATTTATGCTGTGTTTTGGCAGACTAGCCTTCTACAAACATTTGGCTTCCCAGAGCATATCTATGAAAATTAACGATCTGTCACCAGACTTGCCTATGTTCTAATGAAGTAGTTAGTCAAGTACAAGTGAAGTCAGTGTGAGAAGCTGCCATCTCCCATTCATGATAAAGCCTCTCTCCCTCCAACAAATTAAATTAGGTGAGTAAAAATTTAATTACTGCTATGCGCCAATTTTACATTTGTGATCAAATAGAAGTCTTTGTATGGTTTATAGTGTCATGCTGTAAAGGAATGTGAGTGAAGCAAGATAAGCCAAGCATTTGAATTCATTTTTAAATTAAATTACTGTTTTCTCCAAGCACAGAGTTCAAGGGAAAATTTTCCAATAACTGGTGGTACCATTCACATTTCAAACTCAACCAAAAAGATCTCAGATAGCTTGGAGAAAAAAAGACTGAACATGACTCAACAGCTGAGCTAGTAAATTAGATTTGTTGTTTTTCAGGGTGGAGCTACATTTCTAAGTGTTGTACCATGTCTAAACAAGGAAGGATGAAAGCAGCATTGGATATTTCATTACGTGGGCATAACTTGCAACTGTAAAGCCATCCAAAAAACCCATAACATTCAACAGGGGAAAAGCCAACAAGTTCAAAAATATACAGTCAAACCTTGAATGAGTGGTATCCCCATCCTGTTCTGAACTCAGTCCTAACAAATAAGAGTATAAACAAAGGCTGTCCAAAAAACCCCAAGAATTTCCATTTCTCAAACAATGCTGAGATTTTCAATATGCAGTTCCAAAAATCAATCCTTTCTGAATTTTTTTGTGCAAAAAACTAGGGTGCAAGACCAGTGAATTGCCAATAGGCTGGTTTGGTTAGAGTACTCACCTAAGATGTGGGAGACCTTCAAATCACATAGAACAAGGACTTGGACCTGGGTCATCTACATTCTAGATGTGGGTGCTAATTATCAGCCTACAGGCTATTCTTTAGTGTCTAACCAGAGGTTCCATCCTGGACCTGAGAAACCCTTCCAGTCAAACAGATATGTGAAATGTTTCTTCTTTCAATGATTCAGCAATTTCTGACCAAAAAAATTCTTTGTAAAATTCCAGAGTAGTTCTAGTCTCAACTCAAATAGAAATTTTAGACTGATCTTACTACTCTACTGGCTGTTTCTAGAAATTTTTCTTTCTTCAAATCTACACTCATCCACTACATTCTTTCCCCTGCCATAGAGAATTTTTACCTTCTGTCCATCAGGATTGGACTTAATGCCACTGAAACTGTCTACCCTAACAAATAAGCAAAAATAGTCCTGTATTTCCAAGCAGGATCCTGGCACTTGAAACACTATCATACAGAAATTAAACATTGCAAAAGCTTGAATGGAGTTTGGTATGAAGTATATTCTTTCAAGGAAGCCTACAGGTATATAGGAAAGCGTGCTTTTGTTCAGGAGAAATAATGAGTCTTCAACACACTATTTATATTCCAAAGTTGGGATTCAGATTGCAGGTATGTGGATGGGTGCAGTTTTTGAAAGAGGACAGGACATCCAGAGTATGGCAACTCAAGGCTGCTATATGACCTGAAGGGAAGGGATTGTGGCATATGGTCCATAGAGTGCAGGTCAGGTGGTTTCCAATATGCACAATGACTGCTCCCCAGATGTTGAATTTTTTAGTTGGGTTCAGGGTTGTGATGGTTTGCACACACACACACAAAAACACTCCTCTGGTTCATAGTAATTTGAAAAATGTTTATTACTGGTAAATAGCATGGTTGTCCACATGGCATATCATCCAGGTTTCACTTGCAGAATGACAACAGCATTAAAAAGGTTACAGAATTACATTATATCGTGTTTATTTAATTCACCCTACATTACCTGCTATAGAGGTAATGTGATTAAAAATGACAGCTGAACTGCAGCAAGGCTGAAACACTTAACATATCATTACTCTCTGATATCAGACTTCAGCTACATTGTGTTTTTGCAGTCCTTACTCAAGCAGAAACTCTGAGTTCAGTGAGGCTTATACTGGAGTAGGGCTGTTTGTTTCACTGGTGGTGTAATATACATTGGGATTTCACTAGCAAACAATTTCTAGGGCTCTTCATATCACACTAAAGTCTCATCACCAGGCCCACCAACAGGGGGCAGCAAAGGGGGCAACTGCCCTGGACCCTGACAAATCAAAAGGGCCCAGAGCTCCCAGCCCTATTACACCCGAAACAACAGCAGCTGGAGCACTGAGCCATTTAAATTGATGTCAGAGCCCTGCGCAGTGTGCTCCCAGCAGCGCTGAGGGCTATCTAGAGTAGATGCAGTGCACTCCAGGTGGCACTGAGGGCTGCCTGAGGAAGGTTAGGCCTAGCCCTGCCCTTTCCGGGAGCATGGAGCCAGCCCTCTCCTGCCCTGGTCCAAGAGCCTGGCATGTCTGTTGGCCCCACTTGCTCTTCACCCTAATCTCACAGCCCAGAACTATCTGAATATTCATCTTTCTATTACATGTTAAACAACTGATTCACTACTAATGCTCCTTCTTCAGGGAATTCAGTTAAAACTGAGATGCCCACCAAATATTTCAGTGCAAGAGAATATCTTGGGCCAGATCTTCAGAGGGTACCAATTTACATCAGATGAGAATCTGGCTGGTTCTTGAAATATTAGGGAGCAATGAAAGTTACCTTCAACAAATAAGGAGTCCAAGAGTAAGGAGATGGGAGGCCAAGTGACAAGAGGCTCAGAAATGGAATTGTATCGTGTATTTTAAAGTTTCAATGCAATAAAGTAAATCATTGTGCATTAAAATGCTTCTTTGAGAGTAAATCATTGAACCGCTACAGTATGGAATGTTTTCAGAAGGAGTGGACTACATTAATAAAATGTGTAATATGGACTCCTCATGCAGACCACAGAACAATGCACAATATAAATCCAAAGTAGCAATTAGAAGGGAGAAACTGAGTTTCTACATCAAATCAACTTTTGGGGCAATTGTGAAGACTTCCTGTGTTAGAAAGAGTAGGGCATTACAATGGTGTCACTAAGACGTCCTGAGTTTTACCTGATCCTCAAATGAGTCATAACTAATTGACTTCTTTGGGTATTGTGACCAAGTATCTGAGAGGGGAAGGAGAGGAATCCATATCTAGGGATACACAAACAAACCAAAAATCCTTAACTTCCTACTCTACAATGTTAGGAAAATCATTTCCTTCCATTTAACTACGTATATTATCATAACAACTGAGTCTCCAGTACACTTTGGACCACTGTTCTGCTATATTTTGTACACATATCTAGCAAGAGCAAATCCATGCCCTGAAGACCTTATAGTCTAAATATACAAGGCAGAGGATGGAAGCGAGGACCATGCTAAGTGATGTTATAGCCAGCAAAAAGGATCTCATCTGAGCCTCTAATTCCATGGGGACAAAAATGTATTCATCTGATCGGGTATGTAAATACATATCATTTGTGCTCACAATCATGGGTATCACACTTGCAAAATTGAAGGTTCTATTCATTTAAATCAGTTCTTGTGTGTATAAACCAGAGGCCAAAGCCATTTTTCTATATAGTTACAGAAATAAGAGATAGTTGCTCCGAGAAAGAAATGGCTGCATTTTCTAAGATTTTGGTGGAAAGGACAAAGAGGCGGACACTGATCTCTCTGAAGTCGATGAGAATTTTTCCATTAAACATCAAGAGAAACAGGATTAGGGCCAGAAATATAAGAAATACAAATTAATATTCTTAAATTTCTGATTTCTGATTCTGGATGAATGTAAATAACAATGCAAGTTGCAAGGCAATGAAGAATTAGGTTCTCTACCCACAGGATAAAGTAGTCAAGGCATTTTTGTAGCAATTGTAGAGGGATGTTTCAGGACACTGACTCACCTGTCATTCTAAATCACCACTCACTCATTTGTATGTGCCCCCAGAAAAGGAGGACTTTCTTGCAGGTCAATATCCATTAAGCCCTGGTCTCTAATGAAACTGAGGTTAATTACTATCTTCCATGATGCCATATTACATAACATGGACTAGGGATGTAAGCGAGTAGTCGACTAACTGATAACACTTCCTTCCTCCCCCCCGACCCTTGCTGCCTATATCAGAGGTAACAAGGGGGGGAGAAGCAGGAGCTGCTGCTGAGGGGAGCCAGCTTAAAAGCCAGTTCCCCCCAGAACCGTCTCCACAGTGCTGCCTGCCACCCGTCCCCGCACTGCTGATGGGGGGTGAGCAGAGGAGACTGCCATGAAGCCGCCTCTGTCCACAGCAAGCCTGGGCCTGCGGCAGGCAGCGGCTGCTCCGGCAGCAGCCCCTGTCCTCTGGGATCCCCATGGACAGGGGCTGTTGCCACAAAGCAGCCTCTGTCCACAGCAGCCTGGGCTCACTACAGACAAAGGCTGCTCTGGCAAGACAGGCAGCCCAGCTCAATCCCCGCTCGCGCCAGGTCAGGGACCTACCCCGGCTGCTCTTACTACATTTAAACTGCAGAGCCGCAGCAGGAGTAGGTCTCAGACCCAGCATGACTAATCGAGTGGTCAATAAAAATTCTATTGACTACTTGATTATCCAATTAACCACATCTTAACATCCCTAATATGGACACCTATCTGCTGTTGGAACTTGGCCTGAAAGATCACCTCTTCTTGTTGTAAAAGTTAGCTAGCAATAAGCACAGTGATATGCTTGGGCTACACTGGTACCAAGTCATTAGAGGGGAGCTTCCATATCCTAGGAATAGCTCCATGCCTAGCACGTGTATCCTATTTCCAGGCATCTGAACATTCCAGACCCGCCTCACTGCCCACAACAAAGGAGGAGACCACATGATGCTTCAAGTTGCTTTTTATTTCTATGGCAATAAAATTCTGCCTCTGATTCCACTCATCACTATACTTGAATCATGTCATACCTATCTGTCTGCCATTTGACGAATCATCCCACAAGTTTCTCTCCAGTGTGGCTATGACCACATGAGACAAAAAACAACTTGTTGACTACTTATCTTGACCCGTAGAAGACTTACACTAGCAGGTTATGTTTAACTTACACTTATATCTCAAACCAAGTTCAAATGTCTTATGCCAGGCCACAGCCCAATGGGGCAACTTATTTACTTCTGAGCACAGAAGGACAAAGCTTACACCACCTTTGCTTTTACTCACTGGTCTTTTACATAGTTAGGTTGTTAACCTTGTGCCCAGTCTTCACTTTTTGCCTGTTTTACCTTCATTTCCATTAGTAGTCAATATATGTTCAGATGTGAATCCATTACTTTCCATAATTATCAATTACTGCTATGTGCTACATACTGCTACATAAATCTTGTTATCATATGATTATACTAAGTGTTTGTATTGAGAAAACAAGATCAGCACCCAAATCCACCAGAAAAACCACCCTCCTCCCCACCTTTCCCCACGCCACCATTCATCATGGCATCGGTGCAACATGTGCAAGTTTCACCTTTTAATGCTGGAAGCAGAATCCTGAACTACATGGACTAACAGCCTGATGCAGCGTAGTGAATCCTATCGGCCATGCAGAATCCTGGTCAGAAGCGGATTTAGATGATTAGACACTGAACATTTCTGTTGGTACATTTTTATCAATCATCATAAGTACTTCTGACTACTTAAACTGCCCATGGGTTAGAAAGCGTTTCATTTAAAAAATACATTTGTCTTTAAAAACAGCACAGTACTCCATTATCACGAATACATTTTTAACAGAATAACACTAATGAGCTGAAAAGAACATCTTAATAAATCACATTCCTTAAACTTTCTAGAATTCTTTCCAATCCTCTTTACACAAATGGAAAAGGAGAATTAATTGTCACTGCCACCACTCTGCTCTGGATATATATTTTCTCTCTTTTTGCCCACATCCTTCCATCATCAGAACTGCTCGTTCCCACACAAATTACATCTGCCCTCTTCCTCTTTCTCTGCCTCAGTAACCTAGAAAAGCCATGTAAGAGAAGCTTAACAAAGGTGGTATGTGTATCTTCCTGAAAGGTTTGCTGCTTCCTTCTTAATAACCTAATCACAACCTTTGCTCCATATTTGTATTATGCCATGATGGAAGCAGAAGGTACAAAAAGCTGTCCTAGCTGAGAGAAGAATTCTTCCCTCAGCTAGGAGGATGACAAAGCTTCCTTCAAGAGTTCAGCAAGTGGCAAATCCTAGACATGTCTACCTGATTAACCTATTATAATGCAGAGGTCATTTGTAGCAGCTCTTTTTGAGTCTTCCGTGATTCTTCCAGGAAAGAAGAATAAAGCAAAGGGACATCATATTGCTGCTGTTCATATTATTTTTGCTGAGAAGCTAGCAACCTATGACAGGTTAGTGTATCATTTCTATGTATAGGCCCGGTGAAATCAGACATGGCTCGTTAACTATTGTCCTGAAAAGACCTAACAAACCATGCTTTACATTGGAAACTGTGGTTAAAACAAAGGACTGAGAATCAAAACTCTTACATGTTGTTACCCAACTCTGCCAAACATTGGTCAATCATTTACACTGACCACTGTCAATTTCTCAAACAATAAGTGTAATCAAAAGTAATGAGACTCAGGTGGAGAAACTGTTTTGTTGTAGGATAACACAGGAAATCATGAGGCCTTATCCACCAACAGAAGAAATGACACCCAGCATGCTAAATCAAATATGCTTCATGTTCCAGAAGCAAAAAAACCAGAAGCCACAATAACACCAGCTACATCTCTATTCTCTGACTTCCCCTCTCTCATTATGTCTCAGACTCTCAAGTCATTGGTCTATGGACCAGTGAATTCAAAAAATCAAAAGCTTTTCTCTCTACCTGAGTATTTCCAGTCAGATCACACATCAAATAAATCCCCAGAGACAAACTGAACTCTGTCAGCCTCCAGGAAGATTTCCCGTAATAATAAAAATGCTTTTGAAAGTTGAAAAGAAAAACAAGCCCATTGTTAAATGGTTCGCTGCCCTTTTCCCTTATCTTTGCTGAGAGGACAATAGTTATTGCAACTGATATCTTGCTTTCTTTTTACTTACACGTTTAAATATCTTGTTTGCAGAAGAAGCTGCCATTTTGTGAGGCAAAGTTGAGGCAACAGGTAAAAATAAAGAACACAGAACACTGCCTTCCTTACAAGAATGTAGAAAGAGCAGGAGGTGGCGGATCTTGGCTCAGATTCCATGGTAATCACACATTTACAGTGTAACTGTTCTCATTTAATCAGATGGGCACATCTAGACTATGCCCATCTCTGGGATGGAGAAAATCTAATGATTTCCTTATGGAGATCCCATGACCTAGCATTCCATGTGAGGAGGTTTATAGAAAGCCCTGTGCCAGATATTAGCTATGGCTTCCTGCAACCACTTCTTTTTGCTGGTAGCATACTGTCCGTGTTTGCTCCTGAGATCCCTGGGTGTTCATGTGGTGGGGAGGGAAAAAGGGGTTATATAAAAGAGATGGTCCAGTTCCAAGCTGCATTGTTTTCTTAGACTAATCCTTGGGAGGCCAGAAGGGGAAGGGAAAAAGACTGTCATTGGCCCCAGCCTGCTTGTTTCCACCATCTTTTCCCCTGCACAAAGACAACTCCATTGGAAATAGGGGAAGGAATAGTGATGGGCAAGTGGCTGTGCCCCCTTCCACAGGAAGGTGGGGAGGTCTGTGTGTGGCGCTCCCCCACTCCTCCAGGGGCTAATGTCAGGAATGCAATGCAGGCTAACATTTACTGCATGACACTTAGCACATTAGGATTTTTCATTGGCACGGACAGGTAAATGAGAGGACAGCTTTAAAACCACTTCCATCCCACTGGTCCACAGCTGGCATTCTGCTCCAGCGTCACCCTTCTTGAGCCAACTTCAGGGCAACCACCAGTTCCTTGTGCCTACACAGCAGTGAAAATGTGGCAAGGATGGTAACAAGATCTTCTAGTATCCTGCCGTACTTCCAGCAGCAAAAATAGCACGGTCCATTTTTCAAAGCAGCTTTTTTATGAATATGCTTTGTTGCACACAATACCCTCTCATTTCAATGGCTACCTCATTTGTCTCTCTCTCTCTCTCACACACACACACACACACACACACACACACACAGAATTATTTTTCAAGCACAAAGGACAGTTGTAGCAAGGCACACGGATTACCAAAACACAACCCAGTGGTTTTTAATCCAGATAGTCTATTGCTTAGCAATAGACTGGGAAATCTGGGAACCACTGTATTCAGATAACCCTATAAACACTTCAGTGTGGAGCAGAAATAAACCTCTTTGCTGGTATCATTACACATTTTCATTATGCCAAGCAAATAGTCCAGAGCTAGGAAAGTGAATATTTAGGACTAGGATTGTGATTTGGACTACATGCCTATGCAAGGGAGTAAGGAGATGAAGGGAGGGAGGGAAAGGGAGAAGAGAGAACCTTCCCCCTTTTATCACTAGATAGGCCTAACTGGCCTTTGGGACTGGGTTCACAGGAAGGAGTAGATGTTGTGTGCCTGCAAACTACTACTCCACAGTTTCGATGGGCAGAGTCTCTAGTCACTGAGATTACTAGTCATACACAGAGCAATGGGGCATTGGGAGATGAACTGTAATTTAGACTTGCAAAGCCTCCTGCAGGTGATTCTTTGCTCAGGATTATGACTATCATCATAGTGAATCTAGCCTTTAGCAAGGGGTCTCATTGATCACCAATGGATTGCAAATCTTGATCTGACATTCAGAATTTTAGAAGCTTTATGCTACAGCTTGCTTGTAGAATGCCATATGCTCACCTCCTTACGTGTATGCAAATACAGGCCTGTAGTTATTCTAACAAGGTGTGCGAAGTTATGCACTACAGAAGCTGCAATCCGAGCAGCAGCCGTTAATGTCATGGTGATAAGTTACCAGTTGTTGCTTCAATAAATATATTTTATTAGTTGGATGGTAGCAATGATTTTTCCAGGGTTTTGCCAGGGTTATAAACTGTTTTTCATTATTCATAATGGTAATTACAGATAAAGTAAATAGCTGCCTAGATGTATAGGGAGCATCACCTATTCTTTACAGTTTAAATATCAAATAGGTCTTAAAGAGGGTTACTTTGAGGCATTTTATTCAGATCCCTTCTTCTACAGTGATAGATTCCCCATAAAAAAATCCAGACATAGCCTGCTCTTAGCCCAGTTTCATTCTTGACTATAGCAAACTATATGGTGGTTTGTTTTAAATGCCCATGCAGGTACCATTATTTGGTAAGAACAAGTCATTTAAAGCTAGAGAATGCCCCAATGAAAAAGTCAAATTCAAATTTTGGAAAGATTGAAATTCAACTGCCTGGAGGGGGAGGGTCTTACCCCTTTAGTTCCAGAGCAGTACCAACAGCAGGCTGGGGAGGTGAGGGGATTCCGTTCAGATGCCGTTGAAGTATCATTCTCCACTGGATCTCCAATCTGCCCTGCTGCAGTCTCAAACAAATAACAAACTAAACCTCACCAGGATCCCAGCCTCATCTCCACAGCCCAATTCCAATACTATAAACATCTACAGCATATTCTAGCTTTTTAAAATGCTCCTTGATTTGTGTGTGTGCGTGTGTATAATGCAAGTAGACCTCAAAGGGACAGGGGGAAAGGGCTCCACACTCCTTGAAGAGGTGGGGCCCTGGTGGAACTAGGGCTGGAAACAGCCAGCCCTCAGCACTGCCCAGAGCATACCACACACACACACACACACACACACACCGCTGCCCTCAGAGCCACCTAGAATGCATCATGCGGCACTCCAGTCACTGTTGCTCCTGAGGTAGTAGTGACAATGGCTGGGAGCCCCGGGCCCTTTTGAATCTCCAGGCCAATTGCCTTCTTCCTCCCCTGCCCCCAGATGGCAATACTGCAAGGAGGATGGTAACAGTTGTCTGTAGTGGTTTTCAGCCTACCATATAAATCTTTGATCAAGACTAGAAAACTCAGGAGAATAAGCTCCTACAATTTCAGGAGCCTTCTGGCATCTTCCTGGAAAGCTCAGTCTTTGTCAGAGGTCTAAATGTGCATTCACAGGGCAAAATCCTGGCCTGTTGATTGACACAGTGCACAGCAAAGAGTGAGCCATGCCTAGAGAGAGGACATGGATAATGGAGAATTTGTGATGTCAGGCTACAGAGAATTAAATTTGTTTTCTAACTGGGGGGACCCAATTACTCTGCTGAAAGGAAGCCCCAGGGGTTTTCTAGGAAGAAAGGCAGATGGAATAGGGGTGAGCAAAGTGCCACTGAGGCTATACTAGAAACTGCTTAATTGAGACAAATCTGAATGACAGCCCAAATGATGCTTTTAAATGCTGTTGTATCCTTTCTCTCTCTCTCCTAGGCATACGGTGTTAGGGAAGCACACCCCAGAGTTACTGAAACAAATGTTACAAAGAATGCTTCCCCTTCAACTGTAATTTCATAACGGGCAGAAAGCAACATATTAGTGGAAGTTAAAAATGTCCCCCTTTAGTTTCTAGTTAGCAACGTTCCAGGCTGAGTCTCCAAAATAGTTAACCCCTAATTTCAAATCAAGATACAACACAGTACTTGTTGTTTCAATTCCCAGCTCCCTAAGAATCTAGAACTATCCACTTCCCGAATAAAACACATCCTCTGCTCCCGTCTCAGGATGCTTATGGCCTTTGAATAGAAAAAAAAGAATTCTTAATTGGTGATTCTGACTGTTGTGGAAGAAAATACTTTCAGATTCTCTTTCTTGGTTCATGCTCTGTTCCTTCACACTCAAAATCACACACACACACACACAGGTTCCATTCATATTACTATGCACTCTTCAAAGCAGACAGAAGAACTCAAACTTTATAAGACATGGTAGAAAACCAATTCTCAACAAAAAAAGATGTCTAAAAGCTAACGTGCTCTAGAATAGCATCTGGAGAGTTTTAGAATGGCAACATAAGAATCAAGCTTCCAGGAGTTTTTATAGTATTCATTGGACAGATGATATTTCATTCAACAGAACCCCTTTCGGCTTTGTCTATACTTCAGGTTTTTGCGGCAGAAAATATGCTAATGAGGGACTCATTGGCATGAGTCATGATGCCATTAGCATATTTTCTGCCGATTCTTTTTGTGCAAGGGGTTTTTGCACAAAAAGAAGCAGAGTAGCTGCTTCTGTTTTGCGCAAAAAAACCCTTTTGTGCAAGTTCCCCTCAGCCATATTTTCTGCCGCAAAAACTTGCACTGTAGACAAAGCCTGTCCAAAAACTGCCCAGAAAGTGAGAAGAGGAGGAGACACGGGATGTAAGGGCAGCAAATAAACTGTAGGGGATTTCTTTTGGTGTTTTTTTGAAAAGGTGATACAGACAGATCATAACCTGATACACCATCTTGAACAGCTTATTTATTTTCATTCAGTGAGTAGCCAAGATTAAAAGTTTCTCTTTTTCCTTTGAGGTTTGTTTCATGATTTGATATGGGTCAGGTGGAAAACATGTACTCAAAGGGGGGGGACTGTACCACTAAGTTAATACTGCATTACATCTTTTGAATTGAGAAGATTTTTGCCAGGCTCACTCCTACAAGGCCTTTCTTACAAGTTTTATATCTCCTCATTTCCCAGAGGAGGTGCTCAGCACCTTGCAGGCTTAGGACTTAATTTAATAAATGATGTAACTGGCCCATCAGAATAAGCACCGTTCTAACCAAGAATTTTTGTTCTACAAGTATAGAACTCAACCCAACTACACCAACTCAGTATCCTAGAAAAAGGGAAATCTACTTAAAAATTAAATTATTGGGCACCAGAGAGAGGTTTCCTACCTTAGCTTGTTTAGAGCTAAATCCTGGTATTATCATGAATCCTGAGAAAGGAGTAGTACATAATGTGCTGACCGAGGAGCCAATGAGGAATACAACTGTGACTCAGAGAGAGAGGAACTATCAATCCTTTACCTGACAACTCACTTCCCAATTCCACCTATGTGACTGCCAAGGTTTGCTGGCTAGAATCATTAGCTACTGTCAGCCAGCTTACTGCTAGCCAGGGATAAGGTGCCTCGCTTGTGATCAAAGAGCCAGGCGTTGTGGGGAAAAGAATTAATTAAATGTTAACGTGAGGGTTACAGGAGGTGGAAGAAGGCTGGAAAGAAGAGCACGCTAAATGGGTGGCGTTTTCATGGAGCCAGATCTCCTATATCTGATTCCAATCCCACCTTTGGTTCTATGCATACAATTCCCAGTGTGCTGCAAGGGAGCAGAATTTGCTCTACACGCTGGAAAGCACTTTGGGATCCCTAAATTTTTTAAATATTGTACAAGTTATTATCTTATTTCCTCAGCATAAAGAGATTCTAGTGAAAATTGCAGGGCTAACTTATCCTCTTGTCTTATTTAGCCATTGGCCCCCTATTCCCTTTGCTCAGCTAACACAGAACTTGGGCCCAGAGCAGTATTCCCTGTAAGCTGAGAACTTGGGCAGCCACCCAAGAGAAAATCAAATGCTGCCCAGTTTATTAGCAGAGCACCCACAGTCCCCAGAGGCAGCAGCATATATTTCTATCAGTGGTGCACATCCATACATGCCTTGGTGTACATAAAAAATATTCTGTACATAGATGGAAAGAATTTGGGTAACATTGATCCAGAGCTGGCAGAATGGCACCCTGACTTTCCACATACTGTCTTCCCTGGAACTGGGTAAGGAGGAGAAGGCAGAACAGGTTGGGGAGAAGTTGGAGCAGGGGAGCAGACAACCTTGTCCAGCCCCTGGACAAGGTGGGGGAGGCCAAGCTCCACACTCCCTGAAGGGGCGGGGCCTCAGGTGGAAGTTACAGATAATGGAAGCCAGTCCTCAGCACTGCCTGGACTCTGCCTCCTTCCCCAGCCCTCAGAGCTATTCGGAGTGCACCATGTGCCACTCTGGCAGAAGCAGTGCCAGGAACCCTGGGCCCTTTTGAACTGCCAGGCCTTGGTGCAACTGTTCCATTTGCTACCCCCCAGTTGGAACCTTGGCTCTACAATCTATCGTCACTGGTCAGAGCAGATGACCAAGTAAAAAACCGGGGAGCGACATAAGCTATATACTATCAAGTGCTACAATAACCCCCTTTCCTGCCCTACCCCCTTCCACCACCAGAGCAACCAGGAGAACAGGTATAACTGCAACTCAGAGGTCTGAAGTACAATGCTGCCCATGGATATTACTGAAGTGGAACCTCTTGTGCACTACCCATTGCACTGATTGTACCTAAAGATGCTAAACAACAGGATGTTAAGTTTGAATGTAGGGGCCATATTTTAATGGTCCCTAATTTTGTACACCCAAACCAGGCCCGACATCAAAATACCACCATCTGTCCCCACAAGTAATTTCATCTGTCATTTTATGGCCAGATCAGGACACCCACCCACCCCCAATCACAGATGGATCAGACTCATAATGGTGCCTCAGCTCTAAGGAGCACTGCACACAGTAGATGGGACAGTGTGTGAGGATCCCCACCTATGTCAAGTACAAAGAGAACCCAGGGTGTCATTTCATCCTCTCCTCTGAATATCCTTGTGGAGTTGACTCAAACTGCAAATGTTATCAAAACATAAATTTTATGCTTTAATTTTCCCCAGGGTATTTTTAAAGCTGAGAAGAACACAGTATGTACACAAGTGTTTAGAAATGTGAAATGGACCATAAATTTGACTTTAGATGTGTACTTCAGATATTTACAGTGCTGAGTTCTTTAGCACCCCACAAATACTCTGGAATTTCTCCCAGAGGAAGGGAGGCTAATAGAGAAGAAAGGTCATCTTGTTCCTAAGGCACTGAACGGAGGACCCAGGAGGTCTAGGCTCATTGCCCACCTTTGCCAAAAAACTTTCATGGTGACTTTGGAAAAGTCACCAACTCCTGTGCCTCAGGCCCTCATCTGTACAATGGCAACAATACTACCACTCCCTTTGCACCGTTCAGATAGCAAGCTCTTTGGGACAAGTCCTCTACAGTCATGTAATGAGGGATAGAGCTAACCAATAGGAGCCTTGAGCTCGATTGGTGCTTCTAATACAAATAAATGATTTCCTTTCAGAAATAACCCTTGGGATATTTCAAGCTCAACAGGACAAATTACTCGGCAGTGGTCACTTGTTAGGACCATTTTAGCCATTACAGTACATAAGAGATGCTTATATCATTTTTAAATTCCAATATATTTAACCTGTAAAATGCAATAGCGTTTTCTGAGTCATTTCCATCTTTCCAGAATAACGCAATATAAATGGCTACCATTTACTTGTTTGACCATATTTATTTAAAATCCCCATGCAGGCACCTGCAGGTCTCATTAACAACATAAAACTACATAAATAAGTGGGGCTTCTGTATACAAAACTCAACAGGGAACAGAACAGTAGCAATTCATCTAAATCAACCTTTCTGCATTATTTTATAGTAGCTAAGCTCTTTATTACTGGAATCTATTTGAACGTCAAGGTAATTTGCTCTGAATGTTCAGCATCTAATATAACCATCTTAATACTGGTTGGATCTCCCTTTCCCAGCACCCTCGGGACTTGACCCATGCAGAATAAGGGAATTTGCTCAATCAGGGAAGGTCCCTGCCACCGGCCTCCCAGGGCGCTCGCCCTCTCTGTGGCTGGCTCCGCTCTTGCCCCACTACTACTGGACTCAAGTCTGTAGGGCTTGGACTTGGGCTCTGGCCTACTGGGGCTTCCCGGGGATGGAACTCCCCAGCTGCCATGGCCCCACTTCTCCCCCGCTCAACTGAGAATCCCCAGGAATGGGGCTTGCCAGCGGCCCCGTTTCTGCCACACTCCTCCAGGGATCCCTGGGGACAGGGCTTACCAGCTGCCCCACTTTTGCCACTGGCTGCCCCACTGCTGCCCCGCCCAGCCAGGACTGCCCAGGGACAGGGGTTTCTGGTTCCTCTGCTGTCCTGCCCAGCCAGTGCTCCTTGGGAATGGGGCTTGCCGGTCCCACTGGCCAGGGCTCCCAGACCACGCTCACTTCTGGGCACTATGGCTCTCTGATCCAGCAACATCTGTGGTCCTGCCAGACCATGGATGTTGCCAGACCAGAGTGTCCCAGATTTCAGAGGCTCAACCAGTACTGAGCTGGACAGAAAAAGTTCCCCATATATATTAATAGAAAATAACTGGATTTTATATTGGAAATAAGCTTAAATATTCTAATCCACTCTACTTGTTAATAGCAATATGGTTTACATCCACTAGACAGAGCAGCCACCAGAGGCCAACATAATATCATAAGCTTTTGACCAGGCCCAATTCCATTTAACGCAGGGCAATGGCACACATATAGAAGCAAGCGCATTACATGTAGTTTTTCCACAAACTCAGCTGCACAACTAACCTCCCATCCTACAGCATAATCTCATTCTAAGAGGACTTCCTGAAAGCCTGAAAAATGGTGGGTTAGCTGGAAAGAATCACTCTCTTACCTTTTCCATCCTCCATTGCCCCATGCACCCAGATTGGACAGAAATGGATGGGTGAACTAACTCCAATACCCTGAAAGCTGACTGGCACACCAGCATAATGCCACCTTTACTAACTGGACCAACTTTTGAGATAATTCCATGGGGCAGGTATAGTCTAAAATGATAAAGGGTTTTTTTTAAAAACTGGTTGTCATACAGTTTATGCAGAGGAAAAACTGAGTTGAGCTAAACTGTAGAAAAGTGAGGAATGCTGTACTCTCTATATACACTACAGTAAATTCTCAAATACTGATCACTGTTAGTTCATAAATGCAAACACATAGACTGATGTATAGATACAAAATAACATGATTTAGTGTCTGATCCTTTGATTAAAATGGTTAGCAGTACGCTAGTGAATAATGTACTGAATCTTACATGGAGACAAAAACAAATGCACTCACACTTGGCCCTTAAATATTCTGTCATAATGAGGCATGTGTATCGCCCTACTGCCCTCCAGTGGTACTAAGAAAGAAAGGTCTTTTTTTCCAATGGCTTGAAAGTAACAAAATTCATTAATGAATCTGAGTTAAGTTTATGCAGCACATAAAAAGTTGTGTCATTTAAGTTTGAGGGCAACTGGTCAACTCCAGTACTGAATTCATATGCAATGACACAATTGTGTCTTGATAAAGAAAGAAAAAGACCAGCTGTAAAATATACTAATGGTATGCACTTTAATGGGGGGAAGTTATTAAATTGGGACTACCTGAACTGTTTTTATTGTGGACTCAAGTCTAATCATGAAAAAAAGCTAATGGAGCCTATTATTAGCTTCCACAGCTTCAACTCAAAAGATACGTTATTACAAATAATACTTGACCTCCTAAATAACACATTGTGATAGATGGAAATTATATACTAAGTAATAACAATTAAACAAGCTATAGATCAATGGGGACAGAAATTTTATATCGCATCCCCTTTAGAATTGGAACTGGGTATAAAAACCATATTTTCTCACTCTTGTGATGACAGAATTATCTAACAAGTTTATCTATTTTTCAGAGAACTAACATTCATTCAGTTATTTCTTCTACTAAAAAATGCAGAATGAAGTTTGGTACAGGATAGAACGAATGAATGAACGAATGAGCCACCATCATTTTGGTTACTTATTCAAAGATTTTTTTAAAGTGCCTTCAAATTGTCTAGCACCTTTTAGTACTTTTCATTATAGTAATTAATAATACCACCCTAAAATCCAAATAATGTACAAGGTCTAATTTTCATTTACACTAAGGTCTTTTTACAGTGCTCTCGCAGTACAGGGAACTGAAATTAGGTACAAGTGACATTCAGAATCGAGCCCAAAGAATGCATCCAAAGCCTAATGAACCTGAAATTTTCTAAGGCTCTAATTCAACACACTAATAACTCCACTTGTTTTGTACTAAGGGCCAAATTTTTAAAGGTTTTTAGTATCTAACATCTGTGAATTTCAAAAGCAATGAGGCACCTAAATACCTTTATAATCTGTCTATAATAGTCTTCAGAATACGATGCTACTCAGAGGCGTAGCGAGGGTGTTATGTGCTCGGGGGAAAGGCTAAATTTGCACCCCCAACCCCCAGCCAGACTCCCCCCCTTTGCCTGTCCCGCCACCACATGGGGCTCCTTCCAGCACATGGGGCCATTCCACTTCCAGCCAGACTGATGTGCCCTCTGGCCAATTGGTGGCTGCGGTTTCTTGGAGGGGCAGGCTACAGGTGAGGACCCGGATGCTGCAGCCCAATGGGAGTCGCCTCGGACTGACTGGCGGTAAAGGGGATTGTGGGGGGTTGTAGTCACAGACAGATCCTGTGCGCCAGCTGTGTTCTGAGCATGCTCAGCCTGAATCCCTGCCCTGTGCACCACCCCTACCGGGTGATTCATGCTTAGTTTCAATTTCCTGCAAGTGCGGAAGTGGCTGGTGCCCGCGGGGTCCTAACGCTGTTGTCACGAATCATGGGTAGTGTGAATGGTTAGCATGAGTGCATGAGTGAATCAACAGTAAGTGAGCTGAAGAGAGGCTATGCTAAGGCCCAGGCAAGAACCCCGGAAGATTATGGACTTGTTTGGTTTGGGCAAGAACCCTGGGGGGATTATGGACTTGTTCACAACTTTAAAGACTGTGTGAAATAAAAGAACTGTGTATGCGTGCTGAGGCAGCGTTTCCAGCATTTCCAGATAAGAAAAAAAAGTAACAAGGAAAGAATCTAACCAAAGATAGACCATTGTTTCTCACTCGTGATGAGGCAAGCAAAATTGAGTGGTACAGAAACTGGGTGTTTCTGGATGGGTCGTGGAAACACCAGTCAGAAGAAGGGGGTATCAATAACGGACATCACCCTACTTGGATTGCGTGCAACTAGTGAATGGCATCCCACCGGACTGGCCCCTGCCGAGGAGATATATACCATACCATTTTGCCCCACGAGTTGGAGTCCATCATTTCAGCATATTGGGGTGATGTGGACGTCCGACTTCCACCTCAACCAAATTAACCAACATTACCTGGGGTCTGGCCAACCCCAGAGGGTATGAGAGAGTGAGAGTGAGAGTGAGAGTGTGTGTGTGTTGAATTGAATTAAGAATTAGGCTGCTAAATTGGGTTAAGGATTAGATGTAGATTGTTAATTATTCCATTTAAATATTGCTTTTTAATGCCTTTTAATGCTTGTGATGCCTTTTAATGTCTTTTAATCTTGTTTTAATTGCTTAGTACTAAATATACATATACATATAGTGCTTTTAAAACTGCTCCTGAATTGAGTGCAATAAAACTTTTGTTAAAGGTATGTTTAAGATACTGTGAAAGACTCTTTTGTTCTGTGAATGCCGAACCATATGCGTACTGTGATATGGCTTGATCAACCGGATCACAGCGCCCTCTTGTGACACTGTTCTTCCCTCCGCTGTCCAGCTGGCGCCCTTGGGGTCCTAGGACTCCTAGCACTGTCCTTCCCTCCGCTGCTAAATTGGCACCCCTCTAGCGTGGCGCCCAGAGGCAACTGCCCCCTTTCACCACCCCCTCACTACACCACTGATGCTACTGTCCCAGGAAAGCGTTTCATGTGTCGGTAAAATAAACTCAAATAATCATCAAGTTAGTCAGGATTAGAATTCTGCTGTAGTCCTTGAACTGGGGACAAGTTTAGCTTTCAGTGCACAACCCAAATAGCTATGCCATGTTCTGGAAAATTCCACTCAGCATCGCAGAGGAGTCACAACTTAGTTAAAGTTAGAAAGATCCACTTCACAGATGCATGACATGCATCTGACGAAGTGGGTCTTTGCCCACGAAAGCTTATGCTCCAACACTTAGGTTAGTCTATAAGGTGCCACAGGACTCCTCGCCACTTTTGCAGATTCAGACTAACACAACTACCTCTCTGATACTTAACTCTAGCCATGTGGCTAGAATAGCTTCCCAAAGCCACAGCATCATTGCCTGGTGGCTCTATTCAGCAGCATATCCACAAAACTGACCTCTGCTCTGCCTCAGTCCCTCTCACCACTTGCACAAATATCATATGCACACTGCGCACACTCCCCATCTCCCGCCTCTGGTACCATAAGTTCCATTGTATCTGAGTTCTCTGTGCCAACACAGACGGTGTGAGCATGATTTACCTCTTGGAGCTGATGAAAATGGAAATTATAGGCATCATAGATTTTAAATACTTTGTCGCCCTCAATCACCTAATCCAGCCAGCCACATTTCTGCTTGGAACCCAAGTTTTGTTACTTTGGTAGGTATTATTGTTAAACGGGTTATCTAAACAAAGCACTCTCAGCACACCTGTCTGACTCCTCCACAGAACCGTACACGTCTGACACTTGTATCCAGTAGAGTCCCTTCTGGTTTATACCAGCATGAGTGAGATCAGAGTCAACCTGCTTGGGACTAATTCACTGCAGATAATGGAGTTACAGCAGGGATGAGTTAGGTTCAGTAAATTCCCAAAGTCCCTTGGCAACATTCTAAAACCTTTCATCACTTCTTTGGCTGCCTGTTGCTACACCGCACAGTTCCCTTGGATACTGATCTTAGCCACCATGTGCTCCTGCTACATTAGCCTGCTCCCTCTGCTAACACTGAGGAAGATGTTGGCAATCTGTATTCAGTTGCAGAAAGCAGCTCTGTGGTATCAAAAAGCTCTGGCTCACTAACATAGAAAACACATTTTAAAAAAACCTCCTCCAGTGAAATAGAAACATCAAAGGAGCTGGGAAGCGTGGTTACTCTCTGGTTTCACCATACCTTTAGTGGAGGCATGTAATCTTTCAAGCTCTCTCTGCCTGTGTGTGCCTTATTGTAAGCATAGCATACTTCAGTGGCTCTATTCCATCCTCTTCATATGCCCCTTCCTCCAGCTGGAAACAAACAAAGCAGCAAAGGTCTGTTTCTAGAGTTACAATTAACAGCTTTGGACCAGATCCTCTAGGAATGTATCAGCAAAATTACTATAGTGCTGAGGTAGGCTATTATCATTATTCACCCGCAGCTATACTTTAGAGATCACTGTATGCTGTGCACCTTATTATCCTTGCTCAGAAGATGTTCTGCACCCCTTTCTCATGCAGTTTTTAGGGAAGCTGCTGTTGCCTGTTATCAGTGTCTTTGCCTTGCAAGACATAGTGGAATGTAACTATGTGTTAGAAACCATGGTTTCCATCCAGAATTATAGGGCAGCTTATGTAGCAACTCAATTACTGGCTTGGTTATTTCCTTTAGGCACAGCTGGGCAAAGAGGCAGCACCCTGGAAGCACTCAGAATCTTCCCAACCTGCAAGAAAGAGCACACATTCATTCACTCTTTCATTGGGGTGAAGTGTATGGGGTAAATAATTGATTTTCCACCCTGTGCTCTGCGACCTGGTAGGTAGTGGAGAAAGACCTGCCATTCTGTATTCTCTCTGCCTCCTTTGGAACACAAATCAACCATGGGGACTAAAGGTACAGGCCCTGTGCACTGCAAGTAATTCAGGTTCTCACATGACATTCGGCTAACTTAGGCCCTGATCCTGCTAATGCTTACACACCTTGGGAGTGATCATATGACAAATGGAACCACTACTCCTGTATAAAATTAAGCACACACATACGATCTTCCAGGATGCCTTCCTAGACGGAGTATAAAAATCACACATACTAAGTTAATAAGCACTTGAGAGCTGGGATTTTTATCTTCATGACCAAAATGGCTATAAAGAACAGCCACTTTAAAAATATACCTATCTGTTATCTGTATAGCAAACACGGGCTATGAAGAGACATTTTGACTGCCAGTTTCCCCGGCATTAACTCATTTGAAAAAAAAAAACTGTTTTGGATTTTATGTGCACATAGTTGGCTATAAATCCCACAGTAATGTAAATAACCAGGGCAACTCTTACACACTGAGTACTACAGAAGTTTATCGAACAATTAAAAGACAAGGGTTGCATTTTTAGGATCAGAAATCAAGTTAAAAACAAACTAACTTTGTACCTACTTAGCAATGACTGATTTCCAGTGCTTGGCGTAAACAAACTAAGTAATTGTTCAGGGCACTGAGCACCTGAAAGGGGACCCCTATTTGCTTTTTAATGTGTTGTGGGGGAAACCCAAAAATATTCCTGTGTAGGACCCCCAGTGGACTAGCATTGCTTCTGCTGATTTCACTTGAATCATAATTATAGGCCATTATTTCTTAATTTGGAGTACTCAACCATAAAGTGATCTCAAATGTTAGCATTTATTGTCATTTTTACACATACTTCTATTTTCACTGTGCTTTTTCAAGTCTACATCATTATCCTTTTGGTCTTTCATTTTTTCCATTATTTATCCTGAACATGAATTGTTCTGCAAGATCACTAGTAATTCACATACATTTATTCCAGCTACTTTTCTTTTCATTAAAAGGAGCATGATAATCACAAACTGCAACTAACAGTGCTGCAAATAATTCCCCAGACAGTTGCACATTAGGAATTAGATTAGAATAGGCCCAATTTCTTTTTAAATGACCTGATAATTTGTAGGAAAAGATTTAAACATCTTAAATTTTCATTAGTAGAAAATGTAATACTGCTATCCTCCAGGAGTCTAAACCCAGGATGATAGAATAACCAGGATATTATGTACATACAGATTAAGGTATAGGTACCATAGGCCTATGACTAGAGCCTCAAATTCTGGGTCATGTGATCATATCACCATGGTATGCAGTCACACCAGAGGGGGTGAAGTCATGCTGGCAAGAATGGACCCAAACCATTCCCCAAAGTGACAAAAGGTCGGGTATTCTAGAAATGTATACTTGGCCATCCTCTCTACAGCCCTCCCGTAGCACAGAGCTCCAGGTGTAGTAGGCGAAGAGTCAGGCATACCCAATCCATACCCAAATGGCATATACCCTGGGAGTAAACATTAAATCAAACAAGTACTCAGTCTGGATTTTTTTTTAGTCAAATGTGATGGCTGTAGGATCCTTGGTATAATTTGCAGCTAGACCTCAAACATAGGAAGCTTAAATAAAACGAGTTGTATTGTTATGTTAAGGCAGGGAGTACTTGTGTTAACAGCTGAGGAATGTTTAAATACAACAGCAAGTGGAGCATATTGTTGACGGTACACTTGCAGCCTCTGGAGTCCAGAACTCCCTTTGCCACCCACTTCTAAAATGGAGGATGACCTCTAGGTTCTGCCACAACATCCTTCTGTAAGAGCAGCTTCATGTACACATTAATGTGGATTTAAACTGACAACTGGGAAAGTTAGAGCAAACAGAATCACTCCTTCCAGGAGCACAGAGCTGGGCCCCCACACAACTTGCCTGGGGCCCACACAGGCTGTCAGCTCCCCTGCCCCTAATTCTCTACATATTGCATTATGGACCAGTCATAAATAGGAGCTACTAAGGAGAGTCTGACTTACATGAAGAATGAGGAAAGGGTTAAGCAACTGGAGATGCACCTAGGGATGGCGTTGGGCAGTCAGCCAATAAAAGTGCAGATAGGAATTTCAAACCGAGAGAGAGGAGGTTTGCTTTCTCTCTTCTTTGTTTGAGATCAGAGCAGTTTCTCCCAGGTATTGAGAGAGATGGGAGACAGGTTCTCTCTCCAAGAGCAGACTTCTTGAAATGTGTAAGTAGGGAAAAGTTTAGATAGTCTGTCAGGTTTTATTATTTTCCTTGTTTCAAAATCATGTCTGAGCTGACTAATTGCTTTTCTGTTTTGTAAATAAGGATTATAGCCCAGGGATTTTCCCTGAGTCTATGTCACTTCATGGCTATTTAACACCTAATCATCTATTATGCTTGCAACAGTAATTTTGTTTTGATAATAAGAGGGGTTTTTTTGTTTTGATTAACCGGTATTGGTTGATTGTTGTGTCCTTAAGTTTACATGCCTAGTTATCCGAGCAGAATCCATTGTTCTCTGTGGATTCCCATTGTTTGTTTTCCCAACTCCAAGCAAAACGAGGTTGGGAACATGGGGAAGAGCTTTGCCTTAGGGAGGGGATTCCCAAGTGATCCCTTCCCTGGAAAAGGGTTTATTTTATATTTTCTTTTAGTCCCTTGGGTGGTGACAGCATGAATCAATCTTTGTCTTTTTGGATCTGAGCGGGACTGAGATCAAACAAGTTTGTCTCTGGGAGTCTGTAAAGGCTGCTCCCCACTCTGGCATGATGAATGCAGAAGTGGGGGCCTGCAAAAGCATCCCAAAACCTGATCTCTACAGGCTTTGGTACAAAAACTTCCCTCAAAATCCTAATACCCGTGTATGGAGAGATTTCGGCAAATCCAGTAATGTGCCTGAATCACTATTGCTTACTGCTTGAACTTTAGCAACCAAGCTAACAGGCCCAAAATAGGCCTAGACAGCATGACCAAGTCAGGGAGGGGGAAGAAGGAGAGTTTGGGTGCCACAGAGAGGGCAGCTTGACCCCGCATCCTTCCTGAGGCCCAAATCTCTAGTGAAATCACAGAGCTATACATTAAGAAAAACAGGAAGTTTGTGTAAATGCCCTAAGACATATCTCTATCAGGGATCCTGAGCATGAAGTCGCTGAAAAGGAAAAAAACGCATCTGGTGATCAGAAGAAAACCTCTTGTCTAACCTTTAAAAAGTGCTTGCCTAACAAGTTTTTGAGTGACATGCTGTTGTAATACTAATGGATAAATAGGGAAGGAAAGTTTGAGTTTGGGGGGACAATTTTGGGAACACTTGGAAGGATGCCTCGAGGTCTCCTTGAGGACTCTTCACTTCTGGACGCATCTTTGTCCCCACCGGCAGACGGAAGACTGGCCATCGGAAGCCTGCTCGGTGTCACTCGAGAGCCACACTCAACTTCGGTAATTATCAAGGATGGGGGTGTTTTACTAACCTGTTGCAGATGTGTGTAAGTGCTTGAGACTAAGTAAAGATTAGCTTTAAGTGAAAGCACTCTTGTGTTGTCCTGTTTGTACCATCCATCTATCGGTCGGACAACCGTGTCTCCCCTGAATTATTTCCTGACACCACCTCGCAGAGAGTAAAAGTTACTGAGAGGTTTGGATTGAAAGAACCCCGGGTAACACCCGGACTTTGGGAAATAAAAACCCGCTGACACCACCCAAGTATTTGTAAGAAAAAAACCAGCGGCGAGATCACTTGGGAAATCTCAGCCCTAAAGTAGAATCATAGAACCATAGAGCTGGAACAGACCTTAGAAGGCCATCAAGTCCAGCCCCCTGCCTAAGGCAGGACCAATCCCAATTAAATCAACCCAGCCAGGGCTTTGTCAAGCTGAGACTTAAACACCTCTAGGGATGGAGACTCCACTACTTCCCTAGGTAACCCATTCCAGTGCTTCACCACCCTCCTAGTGAAATAGTTTTTCCTAATATCCAACCTGGACCTCTCCCACCACAACTTGAGACCATTGTTGCTTGTTCTGCCATCCATCACTACTGTGAACAGCCTTTCTCCAGCCTCTTTGAAACCTCCCTTCATGAAGTTGAAGGCTGCTATCAAATCCGCCCTCACTCTTCTCTTCTGCAGACTAAATAGACCTAACTCCCTCAGCCTCTCCTTGTAGGTCATATGCTCCAGCCCCCTAATCATTTTGGTTGCCCTCCGCTGGACTCTCTCCAACGCATCCACATCCTTCCTGTAATTGGGGGCCCAGAACTGGACACAATACTCCAGATGTGGCCTCACCAGAGCCGAGTAAAGAGGAATCATCACATCTCTGGATCGACTGGCAATGCTCCTCTTAATGCAACCTAATATGCCATTAGCTTTCTTGTCTACAAGGGCACACTGTTGACTCATATCCAGCTTCTCATCCACTGTAAGCCTCAGGTCCTTTTCTACAGAACTGCTACTTAGCCAGTTGGTCCCCAGCCTGTAACAATGCTTGGGATTCTTCCGTCCCAAGTGCAGGACTCTACACTTGTCCTTGTTGAACCTCAGATTTCTTGTGGCCCAATCCTCCAATTTGTCTAAGTCACTCTGGACTCTATCCCTGCCCTCCAACGTAGCTACCTCTCCCCCTAGCTTAGTGTAAAACCAGGACACAAAAATTAACCAATACTGGTTGTTTAAAAAAAAAACTTATTATCAAAACAAAATCCGAGTTACAAGCATAGTTGGAATGCTAGATGGTAAGAGCCACCAATTAATATACTCATGGGGGATTCCACCATGGGCCAAAACTTAGTTACAAAAGAGAGGAAACACATACCTCAGATCCAAATTCCCAAACCAGAAAACAACAAAACCTGACGGATTTATCTAGACTTTACCCTACTTACACATTATGAAGAGTCTTTTTCTTGGAGAGAGACATGTCTTCTGTCTCCCTCAGTATCTAAAGAGCAAACTGGCTTAGAGAGAAAGGAGGGAAAAACCAAAAATTGCTTTGTCTCAGTTTGAAATCCCTATCTGCATTTCTATTGTCTGACCGCTACCTGGCTAGGTACAGGGGACATAGTTAACCCCTTAGCCCCAGGCTGCTGGCCATCCCTCATGGTTATGACAGAGTCACAGACAGGTTTTTACACAGTTTATTCTACTAGCCGCCCCCTCCCCATCTCTGCAGTGTCAGGTTGGAGGATTGAGCCAGGACAATACCCAACAAAGCAACATGTAACCATACTGATTCCTCTCAGGTGACCGGGGTATCAACTTATTCTGAATGACAAATGACAGGATAGCGGAATTAAAACTCAGTCTCTTACTAGGCTTGCTGTCTTGTACCTTCAAAGCACAGGCCCAGAACGTAGCTGTAATTTTGCAAGCATCATTTATCAATTGCACATGCCTGATGATGCCTGGAAGAACTATTACTTGTTTGCTTAAAATAAAGAAAAAACACAGTTTCCATATGCAGCTTCTACCATCTGTGTGGCCAAGTAAGAGCATCCAAATGATTGTGCGCACAGAATTTGAGGCCACATTTTGCAACTTTGCTCTTACATACCATATCATATTTAGGAATGAAAAAGCAAGCGCAGAACAGATGAGCAGTCTTAGCGTCTGATGCTGTCTGCATTCATCAGGTTAGCTCAGAACCTCAATATAATTCTAACCATACTTCTTAAAGTTAAGGTTTTTTGTTTGTTTTAAGGCAGTATGATATAGAGAACCCTTTACCTTTGTGGGAATCATGCCGTTTACCTCCTTTGTAAAGTGCTTTGAGATCTATCACTGAAGAAGAGCTTTACAAGAACAAGGTATTATTATTACTGAGCCAAAAATATTATTTTCAAGCTAAAAACCTGTGTGACAATTTACAAGCCAAAATGGACTTTGAACACTGAGTTATAAACCCCTTTAGAATCGGAATAGGGATAAGTTGTCAGAACTTGCGCTTCCAAGGCTAGCTATAATGAATTGTCACTGCAGCTGGGGCACAATTGCTCACAATAATGAATTCAGACTTGTGATACTGTTAACCTGCAGTATTGACAATATTGCTCATAGTCCCTTGTGTAGGCTTTGGAGATTTATAAATATATGCAATCGTCATGTATTTGATGAGATTCAATTTAAACCTAGCAAAAAAAAAACCCCTCTCCAAATGAATCATCTCTTATTTTTCATTTAAGATGAATACAGCCTGCATGTCATAAACTCTCCTCCTCTTTCAGATCCATTGCTTCCACATAAATTAAATCATTCGCTACATATATCCAAGTCAGATATCCTTTTAGAAAGTCATATTTTAGGGACAGCAATTACATGTGGCCAGTGATGTATCACCTAAGCTTTTAAAACCGCTGTTTTCAGGAGACTTCAGGTGTTAATGTCAACAAATTTAACACCTTGATAATGGCTTGATTTATAAAAAGCTGTAGCATCAGATGAGAGAGCTGAGATTCAGTGGACAGAAATGCAATCAAAGAAGTTGTGGGGTTTGCTTCCCAAATAGACCCAGACCAAACATCCACTGAAATCAATGAAGTCATGATGATTTATGCCAGTTGACGATCCAGTCCAAAGTTTCTCCTCACCCCCCCTAAATCAGGAAAAATGCATTAATTAGTCTATGGCATGCCCAGGGATATTAGGCTGAAAGGATATAACTGATAGGCCACTTGTTGAAAGCAGAAACTCTTCATGACATAACCTTAAAGGACTAATTAAAAGCACAGCTCAAGAGAAAGGATATTATCCTAATTATGCTTTTGATACTCACTGTGATAGTCACATTTCCTCCCATGGCTACAGTTCATTCAGACAAAACCAGAAGCTATACAAATAACCTATAAGAAAAAAAATTGTGAAGTGTAATGCAGTGACTAAATCTATACCACTGGAGGGAAAACACAGTCACATCCCCCAGGAGAATTCCTATTTAATGAAAAAAAGTCTCAGAGAGGTAGCCACGTTAGTCTGTAATTTTAAAAAGAATAAGCAGTCCTGTGGCACCTTAAGCACTAACAAATATATTCCATCATGAGCTTGCAGATGAAGTGGGTTTTATCTACAAAAGCTCATGATAGAGACTAACAAATATAGTCGATGGTGCCACAGGCCTGCTCCTATTTAATTAAGTTAAAGACCAATTTATCAAATGATAAAAACATCTCAATGAAAAAGAACACATGACACATTCATATGACTCATGCTTTTGCATCTTTCCAAATCCATCTTCTTTTAAAGAGTGAGTTAAACAACAGAGGTTCGGGTGCTCATTTTTTCTATATTATATTATTAATGGAAGTAGTGGATGTTTTCCTTCTAACAATAGTAAAAACTCACAATTACTCCAATAGCAGAGACAGTTAAGTGACAACCAAGTGAGCCAAGGCAAAAAGGACAATTTCAGTCCCATAATTCTACTCAGAGAGGCAGATCCTCTGGTGCCTGTGTTACACTTCACTCTACTGAGAAGAGGTGGCCACAGACACCTGGTCATTCCTTCCACTCGTAGGAGCTGCTAACTATGAGTAATAGTCACTCTAGATATGTAGACATTAATGTCTCCCTATCAGTCCTGGATTGCGTGTTCTAGTCACACCATGGAATGACTCAAGACTGTTTCATATAGCTTGAAGAAGAACCAGCAGCGGTGAGTTTCCAGTAGGACCTCAACATCTAACTGCATCATTGTTCTTTTTCTTCTGTTTCCCATTCTTCATAAGAGCATTTCTTGCTTCCCCATTTCCATGCCTTCAGAGACCTTGTTCCGGTTCCTTAAGTAGCCTCTGTGCTCAGTCTAATTTTCTTACATTTTACTTTAGACTAGATATCTAGTCTTGGCCTTAAAATGGGCTTTGGGCAAGTCAATTAACCCCAATGCTCCAATCTGACTCTGTAATAATCCTAAACTAAATCATTGGAGACAGGTGGACTGGAAAAAATGAATTACTTAACATTTGTAGCACTTGCTAACTATTGCTTCAAATACATTGTTGTCCAGCCTTTAATTCCTGGGGTGCCTCCTAGAATTCACTTGATGTGGAGATGAATCAGCAGCCACCATTAAATAGTCAGCACAACCTTTTCCCCTCATAGATTATATTAAATGAGTACCCATGGTGCCTACAGTACTACTCACCTAGTAGCAAAGCAATGACACCAGTAAAGTCAGCACCATGAAGCAGAATCTGTCTCTCTCCACTAAAAGTTTCAACACATACTGCACAGCAGACAAGATAAACCACAATAGTTTTAGAAGTGCAGTAGGATGTTGAGTGGAGAAAGTCAGTCAGTGCCTTGGTAACAATTAGTTTATCAATTGATGACACCAAACCTTTGTCCAAACAAATAATTATTCACCTCACGGTCATGAGTGGTATCTATTCTCCAGTGAGGATGGCAGAATACGACAGGCTGAACTTCTCTAGTCCAGTGCCCTCGGGACTGTACCGGTGCTGAACCAGAGAATTTGCCAAACCATGGGAGGTCAATATTGTCTAGCAGCATTACCAGCACTTCCACTGCTTATTGTGCTCTTAGAAGACATTTAGGGGTAAATCAGTGCTAAATAACAGCACAGAATGCTGAGGGCCAGGACTGGTGGTTGTAAAACTTTAGGGGACTGTGAGAAACTTGGCCACACCCATGGTAAGTGGACATCCAGCTAACTAAAAATTCATGTCAGACGATTGATGTTGCCAGATCAGAGACTACCAGATTAGAGAGGTTCAACCTATATTTAGAGATGAATGACAATAAGGGCCCTTAACCAAAGAAGATTAATTCACAATTTTGTAACTTTAAAATATTTTTCCATATTCTATTTTTTTTTATGTTAAACAGTGCTCTTCATAATAACCATCCTTCTTCAAGAGACATTCCTGTGGATGCTCCATAGCAGGTGTCGGTGCATTCCAACACCACAGACCAGATTCTTCACAGCAGTGCCTGGGGGCAGCCATATGCACGGCCAGCAGATCGCCCAGGCGCCACAAGATCGCACATACGCATCCAGCCCCCACCCAGTTCCTTCTTACAGTCCCTGGCTTAAGACAGAGCATGGCAGTGCTCTTCACTCTGTCATATCCTGTCGATACTGTGGTACTGATACAGAATTGCAACAACTAGCCACACTGGCCATCGGTACCATAGCAACATCCAATGGTAATTTGACCACCATGGTACTGTGACACACATAAGTACCAACTACCGACTACCTCCACTGTCCATCATGACACCATCCACTCAGGTACTTCCAGAGAGACCTCATGATTTCATCTACATTTAATTCCCCTTTCCTTGGTACCAACACATCATCAGCCTCAGCGGCACCTAAGCCCACACTCTTATCTAGTGAGGATGATGACAATGGGGAAGTAATGTTTTGACACCAATTAGCACCCTGTACTGAGATATTTGTGCCTTTGACCCATCCCAGCTTCAGGCACCCAATTGGCATGGGCATTCCTCCCTGAGATCCACACCCATGGATGCCACCACCCATGCCTTACGTCTCCCAGGGCCAAAAATGGAGCCCATGAGCATATAACTATAGAAAGAAACACACAAAAGAGGGAAACCCAGTCTGTCCCCTTTCCTCCACCACAATCTCCATCACCTCAGATGATGCAGCAGGAGACGGTGAATCCATAATCCCATGAGATACGTCCCCCGAGACAAGCTCCTCCTCCTCACCTGATGAGGCAACCATTCCACCACCTCCTACTGCAGCTGATAACTTCACATCCTTTCAGGATCTCTTCAAGAGGGTTGCAGCTCATTTTAATGTTGCGATGGAGGAGGTTCTGGAGACACAACTTACCAACATCCCCATCCTCCAGGCCACTCCATTGGCCAATATTGCTTTGCCAATAAATACTGCCATTATGGATCCTGCCAAGACCATCTGGCAGACTCCTGCCACTATCCACCCCCACCTGTAAGAGGGTGAATAGAAAATACTATGATCCCCTAAAGGGGTCTGAATTCCTCTTTACCCACCCACCCCCAAATTCTCTGGTGGAGGCGGCCCATTAGAGGAATAAGCAACATCAGCCCCGTTCCACCCCAGCTGATAAAGACAGCAAGCAACTGGATTTGTTCAGAAGGAAAGTTTACATATCATCCACCTTGCAATTCAGAGTCACTAATTATGTGGTACTGCTCAGCAAATATGACTTTAATAACTACTCAAAATTCAACACCTTTATTGAAGATATATCGGAGGCCAAGAAACAGCAATTCAAAGCAATCATTGTGGAGGGCCATGCAATATCACAGACAGCTCTACAAGCTGTTCTTGACACTGTGGATATAGCCACAAGATCAACAGCAACCACAGTTGTCATGAGACGAACCTTGTGGTTCAACTTTTCAGTATTTTCCCATGAGATACAGTCAACTGTAGAGGATTTACCGTTTGAGGGTGAGAAATTGTTTTCGGCCAAAACCAATGAGGTCCTTCACTCCATGAAGGATTCCAGGGCAACGCTCCGATTTCTTAGTATCCATACACCTGCAACCAGGATGCAGTATAGCTACCAACCTTACCCTAGACCAAGGTATCCGGCATATCAGCAGCAAAGACAGGACCACCTACTACAACACCAACACAGTCATCACAGGCAGCAGCATAGTTGTAATCAAAGCAGCACTACGAGCCAGCCACAACAAAATAAGCAAATTTGAGATGTCTGTCAAGGGACCAAAAATGATTCCATCTGCCCCAGAGCTGTCAAACGATAAGACATTTAACAATCTCCTTCTGCCCTTTTACACCAACTAGCAGGGCATAACATCTGATAAATAGGTGCAACTAACAATCCCCTCAGGATACAACATCCTCTTTCTCTCCATCCCTTCCTCCTATACTTCTACCTCGTCCCTTTTCAGGGACCACTCTCACGAGGCCATCTGAAGACAGGAGGTTGATCATCTCCTTCAATTGGGTGCTATAAAAGCAGTCCCACAAGAATACAAAGGGAGTGGTTTTTACTCACACTATTTCCTCACACAGAAAAAGAAGGAGAATGGCGCCCAATTTTAGATCTTAGAGCCCTCAACAAATTCATAAAAAGGCAAAAAATTAAGATGGTAACATTGGCCACCATTATTCCATCTCCGGAGCTGTACAATTGATTTTTGTCTCTCGACTTACAGGATGCCTACTTTCATGTTACGATTTATCCTGCTCACAGGTGTTTTCTCCACTTCATCCTAAGTACACAACACTACCAATATACTGTCCTGCCTTTTGGACTCTCCATAGCTCAGAGTTTTCTTCAAGATGCTTTCGGTGGTCACCACCCACCTGAGGAATCAAGACATCATTATCTTCCTTACCTCAACGATTGCCTCAAGGCAAAATCTGAATTGGATTCTCATTGAAGCACTTACCTGGTTATGGCATGCTTCCAGTCTCTGGGCCTGTTAATAAACTAAGCAAAATCAGTGCCCACACCAACATAACCCATACAATGCATCTTGACCCAACAACCACCATAGCCTCTCTGCCAGCGCGGTCACCATGTAACTCTATGGGATCTGAGTTACGAACACTTCGAGTTACGGACCAAGTGTTGGTCCGTAACTTATTCGTAACTTGGGGTGTGGCTGTAGTCGTATTCAGTCACCCACGTGACCCACGCTCCCTGAGAGTGAGTGGTATATAACAGGTAATCACACCAGACTGACTGACTGCACATACAGAGCGCTGAGTAGTGACATCATCATCCCCACTCTCTGGCTAAGCTAGCATTACACAGGGACACTTATCATGGCAAACACAAATGAAAATTGTTTTCAATAAAATTCATAAGTGCTTAAATATTATTTTTTTTAAAAATAATAAAATGTTGTAATGGAATTTTCTCGCAGAACCCTTATTTTCACTTCATGGAACCCCGAGGTTCCACGGAACACCATTTGGGAAACACTGCAATAGCTACACATTCGATCCTCCACTTGTCACTGCAAACTGAGTTCCTACTGGCTATAACAGCAGCCAGGCAGGTAGGGGAGATGGCTGCCCTAATGGCAGATCCCCGATATACTACCTTCTTCAAAGATAAAGCGTCTCTGCACACCCATCCCAGGTTCCTCCCCAACGTGTGCTCATCCTTCCACATCAATCAGACTATTAATCTATCTGTATTCTTTCCCAAACCTCATGCCAACACCTTTGAAGCACAAATGCATACCCTCAACGTACACACAGCACTTTCCTTTTACCTCCATAGAACAAGGCCTTTCACAGCTTCGCCCAGGCTGTTTATTTCTATAGCAGAACACAATAAAGGACAGCAGAAATCACCTCAGAAGTTATCATGCTGGAGTTCTGACTGCATCAGAATTTGTTACCACCATAACCAGTTGTCACCACCTACCTCAATACATGCCCATTCCATCAGGGGAGTAGCTACGTCAGTTGCTTACCTCCACAAGGTTCCCATTGAGGATATACGTGCTGCAGCCACATAGACCTCTGATCAAATGTTTGCCAAACACTACACACTTTCACAGGGGCAGAGTGGCCAGGGCTGTATTATCTACACTACAGCATACTTGCCAAATCCAAAGTCCCTACCTTCATAGGACATTCTGTTCTGCAGTCACCTGCTATGGAGCACCCACAGGGACCTCTCTCTCTCGAAAAGGTGGTTACTCACCTTTAGCAGTAACTGATGTTCTTCAAGATGAATGTCTCTGTGGGTGGTCCACTACCCTCCCTTCCTCCCCTCTACTTCGGAGACCTCTTACCATCCAGGTTTCTAGGTAGAGAAATAATTGAAGGGAGGGGGGCCACACGCGCAATCATGTCGTGTGGCGCCTGCACACCCTGTTCGCTGCACATGTGCAGCCCCGTCCCTCCCAGGTACTTCTGTGAAGAATCCAGTCTGCAGCACTGGGACGTACCAACACCTGCTGTGGAGCACCCACAGGGATGCTCATTTCAAAGAATGTCAGTTACTGCTAAAGGTGAGTAACCTCCTCTTACATCATTAGTGTAATGGAATCCTCCTAGTGCAAAACCCTTTGCACTCTAAGCTAAGAATTTAAGTGGCACAGAGAACCTCATGTGGACCATCTGCACTGGGGTGAATTTTGTTGTATAAGCAAAGGTTCACTGTAACCAAAAGTGAAATGTACCAGTTGCAGGATACTGCAACACCCCAGGACTTTCATTCTATAGAACTATTTTTTACTAGTTTTACAAAATAGTTTTACTAAATCCAAGGTTATTCCTATCAGGGTTTCATTGGATATGTTATGAAATAGTGAAGCTCCACTGTGAAATACAAGTTCATATTATATGAAGATATATATGGATTTAATTTACATTAAATCACAATTTGATTAAACAAGAACAGAATAAAGATGGAGGTTTTCTGATGATCTTAAAATCACAGACAATGAGTCATTCCCAAGACAGTAAATGAGGAAGCTCAGCAGCATGAAGAGAAAGTGAGTCTTCTATAGTGTGGGTGGAAAGGTTTCATTTTTTAGTAGCAGCTACTGTATAATTGACCTGTTCCCATTATTAAGTAGGTGCATTTGTCATTAAGACCAATAAGAGAGTTTGCACAAGGTACAGACTTTAAGGAAAATAATGACAAAAATGTATTGCACAAAGACTAAATGATTGATACAATGTCCAGTTTCTTTAAGAGTCCTGATTTAAGACTCAAAATTAAAAATAATTCCATGTAAACTAATATAAAACATTTTTCATTGTATATTTCAACTCTGATCTTAGCATTCTATTAGCCATAAATGCAAACCTGAGTGAGCCTTCAACATTAGTGCTTCATTTAACCTCCATCTAAGAAAGGAGAACTTCAACTTTTAGACCATTAAATTCAACTCATTAGTGCCATTGCTGACCAGTGACTTTTGTCAGCAACCTTTCAATCAGAAGGCAAATAAGAACTAGGCAGAGATGTCATAACAGTCAGTGATCACATACCATAATAACAGCTATTTGAGAGCAGTCTTTTCAAGTATGCAGTTCACAAAATATAATTTGCCGTTAATTGGAGCAGAACTATTATAGGATTTGGTTTGGGAGGGCAAGGAGGAAATATTCTAAGTTATGCTCAAACAGCCAAATTCTGCATCAACTCACATTGCATGTCCTCCAGCTGAGGTCAGCTCGAAGTTACAAGGTGCAAGTATTTGCCAAATTTGGCAGATTCCTTTCCTGTTTGTTATCGGAGCTCCTCTCTGAGAAAACTGAATCAAATATTTATCACTAGTCACTGCAAATTTTTCATCACTTCATACACTAATTTAGATAGATGAATTATAAAAATTTCCTTAAAATACGATATATTTGTATGAACATTTTCATAATAAGATTGCACTACACAAATAAGAAGATAGAAAATCTTATAGCAAGCCTTAAATTCTCAGTTATGTTGTTCAAAGCCAATGGACCAATGAGAGGAGGGAAGTACCTCTTCAAAGGCATTAGACAGTGCCAATAATACTTCTGCCAGCCCCTAACCTTTGCATTCCCAAATGCAAGCAATCATATTATGTCTGCTTCTTGCATGGATGTATAAGCCACACCCTCTTAATCTAGTGTTCTGTCCATCTCTAGCAGGTCTGGGCCACATATGACTCTTCTGCAGCTAAGAAAGCTGGTTCTTTTAGCTCAGGAAGTAGAGGTTCATGCTTTAACATCCAGAAGTTCCAGTTTCCATCCCTGCTGCTGAGAATCCACCCAAGGGATCCACCCAAGAACTCTTGCGCAAAAAGGAGTTATTCCTCAGAAAGAGGTACATCTACACCACAAAAACCCCTCTGTTCTGCCCTTTTACTGTAAAGTTTCTTGTGCAACAACGCGCTTGAGGTGTGGATGCTCCACGGGTTTTTGCGCAAAAAATGCTGTTTTTGTGCAAAAACCCTGTAGTGTAGACATAACATAGGTGTCTTGCAAAAGTATCCAGTTTATATTTTTGTATTTACTTGAGTATTTACCATTGCCTACAACATCAAATAGGACTACACAGGAACTGCCAAACTGGATCAGAGCAGTGGTCTGTTTCTGACAGTGACCAGTAGCAGCTGCTTCAGAGGAAGAAGCAAGAATACTTGCAACTAGTAGTAATGGAATAACCTGCCCACATGGAAACATTTCCTTCCACCCCTATTGAAAGTTGTCTTATGTCCTGAAGCATGAGAGTTGGTATCCTTTCCAAAACTTGCATCTACTATAACAACTCTAGATATCCTTGCCTATTTAAGTGTCCAAACTTTGTTTGAATCCTCCTGAGCTCTTGGCCTCATCATTTGACCAAAAGTCTATCCAGAAAAAAGTAATAAAATTTGAAATTATGCAGGGCTTAATGGCTTGAATATCTCCATGAATGCAGTAGTAAAGAGCATGTATGCAAAGGTTTAGTAAAGAGCCATTGATGCACAAGAACAATTAAATAAATAATAAAGTACATCAGATCCCCATTAATTTTTCATATCCGTGTTGTTTAATGTCCTTCTGTTGTTTATCACCAATATATATATTTGTAGCATAAGCAGCGTCTCCCTTGTAATCAGCCTTTTCTGATTCATTCAGTGATGCCACAGGCAAGCATAATCACTTTTCATTTAATCATTTTTCTTAGGAGCAATACACGATCTTATAAAAACAGACTTTTGACTAACGTTGAGCAAACTTCCACGAGGCCACCCTAACTGTGCACTCTACAAGATCCAGTTTCAGAGCTTGTCAATGAGCCAGTAGCTCAGCTGGAAGCCTGGGTTCTACTGAACTTGAACAGTGAGCCAGCCTTGAACTAGCACACCTTAGCCCCCACAAGCCTCAGACTCCTGCACAAACTTTCCAGAGAGTGTTTGTTTTCATCTCCCTGGCAATATAGTCCTGCCAAGTGCTGAGCAGCTCTGAGGAAATGCTGAGTGCAGTTAGCTACGGTTGACTGCAGTAGGCATTGACGATGCTCGGCACCTCGGTGCTGGGGCCTAAATGAGGCTCTGATGTAGTCAAACACTTAAACATCCCTAAGTTCATTTTTAGCCCGCAAAGTAACTAAGCATGGGCAAGGATGGAGACCAACTAAAATAAAAATAAAAAACAATACGGCCTACCTCTTAGGGAGCACTTTTCATGATGGCTCTCAAAGCACTTTACAAAGGAGGTCAGCACCATCAGTCCCATTTTACAAATGGAGAAATGGAGGCACAGAGAAGTTTAAGTGACTTGCCCAAGTGACAGAGCTGGGAATAAAACCCGTGTCTCTGGAGTCTCAGTCTAGTGCTGTAGCCACTAGGCAATACCACTCCCAAAGGATCTAACTGTCTATTTGGAAAGTAACTTAGCACTTAGGTGCCTAAGTGCTATCAGCTTTCAATAAGATTTAGGCTCTTAAGTGCCTGCATCTAAGTAGGACTTAGGCTTCCTTGACATTTTTCCTATAATTATAACCCTCCCCACAGCTTCTGGGTGTGCTTTACTGCCCCATTTAGTGGCACCAGGATCCCTTACAGAGAGAATAATGAGTCTGCTCTACAGCCTTAGCTACCAGCCATCTGGCCTTTAGCTCACGCAGTAAAGGCTCATGCTCAGAAGTCCCAGGTTTGATTCTGCCCACAGATGACCTGGGTCTGTCAGCATTATACAAGCACATGCTTCCTTGAATCAGAGCAGTGTCCAGGAGGAAGTGGAGGAGACGGATTATAAAGAAGTGCACACACATACCTTGGTTACCAAAAGAGCTAGGAAAGGAAATGCAGGGAGACTACATAGCAGAAGAGGGTTTCAGTACAATGTTTTATGATAACATGACTCCAGTGTGGTGGTGGAGCTTTAAATCTGTGAAATCAGCAAACAGATCTCATGTAAAATAATCCAATATGCCAAGGAGACCATAAAATTACATTGTGCTCATCCTCAGCAATTACCAACAGATGCAGCTGACAGAACATTAATAATTGAAACAGACACCAAGATCATCTATTTGTAAAAAAGAGAAAGGTTTATCTAGAGGAGTCACACTGTTAATAGTCTCAAAGGAAAAATCAGTTTGAAGGGTGGGTTCTAGGTTAGGAAATGGAAAGCAACTGGAAAAAGACCCCCAGCCTTTGACAAAGAAGGAAAAAAGGAGAAAAGAATCTTTCCAGTCCCTCCTTTCCAGAACTCACAAGATAACACCACTTGCAAAGTTATGTATTTTCTTTAAGTTTTTCCTATTTGTATATAAATAAAAATGAATTGGAAAAAAATGTTTCTATAAAAAGACTGTTGATCTTGAAACTTTTTAATTCAAAGATCCAAGAAGAGGATTTAAGCCATTATACTACGCCAAAGAAGAAATCATTTCCAATAAATGTATCACAGCCTTCAAATTATTAGGGATACAATCTTGTGACACCGAATGAAAGTGATGATGATGACTGAGGTGGTGATTTAAAATGCAAAGTTGGGTAGGGCCTAATTTAAGATATACGGGTTGTTTATTTATACCTCCACAGACTGAAAGAGTGTGATTTGCCTAGGCATGTTTATGTGTAAAAGTTTACTACTTAGACATCAACAAAGGTTTTAGCAATGGTATAAAATGTTCTCTTTGTGTCAAGCTTCTGAGTAATTAATAGAAAGGAGATTTATAGGTATCACTCTGATTTCACAAAGGAAACAGAAAACTAAAGACATAGGATGCTTATGGGGAACAAATGTAGAATCCAGGAACCAGCTCCCCTTTGGCATTAACTGTTCTCCAAGTGTATTTGCTCATTAAGCAGTAACACAGCTGCTCCTTGAGCATTCTTGTTCATGAGGTGCACATTCTGTCTGTCCTGGAGGCAGGGGGAGGAGAAGTGGGTTTAATTTTAAATAAGGCCCACAAAGATCTTTTTTGCTCAAGAAAAGCTCAGTATTAGGTGCCCTTTGGAGACTCTGGGGAAAATTCTGAGTGCAGAATGGAACTTGCAGCCCAGAGGAACATGAGGCTAACATGGATTTCAGCCACTCTTGTGCTCTCCTGATTCACAGCTGATCTGGAGAGCACAGCAGCCTCCAGCATAATCTGCACAGCCCAAGAGGCCGGTGTCATTACAACAGCCTATGGGTAGCATGGTCCAGAATCTCTGAACTGCCAGTACATTAATAAGTCATTACGGATAGCAGAGCTAACTCACTGGCTAAGTATGTTTCAAGACCTTTGTAAATAAATCAGTCTGCAGCTCCACAGAAACTCACTGTATGGGCCAATCCATTGTCCAGCTTGCATATGAAAGAACAAGAAGACGTAAGGCAGACCCTTGTACTGGCGACCTACATTACACTTGGCAGCAATGTACAAAGGGAAAGCAACTCTCGTGCAGATAGGCTGCAAAGGGTAGAGAGTGGGCAAAGCTGCTAGCATATCAGAGAACATATACTGCACCAAACGTGGAATACACTGCACCAAGAGCAGCACAATCCTACTCTGCATTTGTCATTAAGTCACAATCTAAATTTATACCTAATCTTTACTACACAATAGTATTAATGGCCTTAGGACCTGATCCCACACTCAATGAAGTCTGTTGACCCAAGTTGGTGACTTCAGTGAGCATTGAATCAGGACCTTAGACCTCAAAGAGCAGTTTTAAAGGAGCCAAAACTTTCAAAGCACAAAAGTGACCTAAAAAGTGATTTACACACATTGTGATTAACTTGCTTCCCCCCATTTTCTGTTTTAACAGGAATGCATGGAATGCCGTGAAAGGCCACACAAGTTACTTCTCATGAACAAGCAGAAATCACAGTTAAGACAATCACTTTGGGCTGACTTCAAAAGGTCAGCTCTTGGAAAATTCTAAAAAATCCTATGCCTTTTTTTTTTTTTAAACAACAGTATTTGTAAACCCACAGAGCTTCCGGTGTGAAATGATGTGGTTTTATCCATTTGTCTTTCTCAAGCAATTTATTCTAACAACCTTTTGTGGTTAACTGATGAATTAGATGACTGTTAATATCTCTCATCTTATACACAAAAAGGGCACATTTTGATGGAAGGGTTTTTTTTTCTCTCCCTCCCACATACTTTTAACAAAATTAGGACAGACATTTTTAATACAGGGCATTAAAAGGCCTGATCTTCAGCACAGGGAAGTTATAAAGAAAAATACCCCCATTGACTGCTATGTGCTCAAGTTCCCAAATGCCTCTATTTTAGAGTCATTTTTCTGCTGTTTTTCAAAATAGCAAAAATAATGAAAGACTGGAAGAAGGAAATTTGAAAGCACTTTTTATAATCCATGCACAGTGTTGTTCAGAAATAACCTTGCCAAAAACATTAAGGACCAGCTACAAGTGTTCCATTATGAATTTTAAACTCACTCCCTTTATCTTTGAAACAGATGTCACTTTGAAAAAAGGCTAACCAAAAATATCTTCTACTCTGCCTCATTAACGTACTAACGAAATCACAAAGATTTATACCAACAGTGGGCTACGTTCCTTTCAAGCTGAAGTTGTTATTATGGAGAAATGCTATAGAGTTTTTGAATGGTTTTATTGTTTCCAGTATGTCATATTGCTGAAAAGAAAACCTCATTCCTGTGGCTAAAAAGGACTGTACAATCTGCCAATAATGACTAGCTTCTAAATATTGCCATTTGCCTATACTGCAAAATACTCTTGATTATTCTCCATCTGTAGAACATTAAGTTCAAGGTGTCTTTTGATGATAGTTCTTCCACTCTCTTCAAACAAATAAATGGCCCAATCCTGCAAAGCTTACTACCTCAAAGATCTTTATATCTATAGGGCTATTCATTTGAGTAAGGCCCACTCACTTAAATAAGAGTTTGCAGGACCTAATTGCATATGACAGCTTTTCAACAACAAAGATTTCATAACTCATTCCCCATCACCAAAAAGAGCAGATGAAGTGAGAGAGAAGGCATTTAAAAACAATAATAGTATAAGAAGAAGAAGAAGCCATAGAGTTTCTGGATTTTGTGTGTCCTGTAAGTATTTTATTATATAAATATGGCACTTTTATTATTCTATTTTCTTCCTTAATTTGTTTGCATAAAACATGTTGATTTGACAGCTTGGGTGACCAAAATTCTCAATTTAACAATAATATAAAAAGCAGCTTTGCAAGTATCCCCAGAATGCTCAAACAATAGACATCAACACTGTTCAAGCAGGAAATGGGCTGAGACCGAAAGGTTTTTAAAAAAACAGTGTCCTAGGGTATTCAGTTGTATCCTGTTGTATTATGCAGACAGATGTTTGATTTTGAGATTATTAAAACAGTAATTTTGCAACTGTAGTTTCAGAACTAGAGCTCCAATCTGCATCCTTATCATCTGCCTTCACTTTACATATTAAAAACAATGAAAAATATATCCTTCCCCTCCAATTTTCAGACAGAAATGTATTTACCTCTAATGGGAGAGTTAATGCAATAAAAAGACTCTCTTTCATCATCGGGGTGGGGGTGGGGGGGTGAGCAATGTTCTTTCATCCAAATCAGAGTTTCATCTAACACTAATCATCACAAATATATTCTATTCACTACCTTATACATTGTGATTAATATACTGTATTCAGTTCTGCAGACAAGCTAGCAAAATGTACCCTTCTTTGCTCCTGGGCTCTGGTCTACACTAGGACTTCATTTTCAAATAACCACCTCAAGGTCAAATTTATAAGCAGAGCATTCACACTAATAAGCCTGCTATTTCAAAGTAATGGGCCATGGAATTCAAAATGTGCACTATTGCTTTTCATCAGAAGTAACGCTAATTCCAAAATAGTTATTTTGAAATAACGGTAATGTGGATGTGCTGGTGCCGCTATTCCAAAATAATTATGCCTCAGAGTAATCCAAACTAATTACTCCCCAGTGCTTGCTGGGACTCTAAGTCCAAAGTAGCACGTCCACATTCACAGAGCCTGCCTCAGACTAACACCAAGGTCCCATGGTGTGGACACACTAGTTTGAATTTGTTAAATTGAGAGTTATAAGTCGAATTTGCTAATTTTGAAAGAGATTCCTAGTGTAGACATGACCTGGAGGTTCACAAGGACCAGGCTTTTTCTGCTATCGTCCAAAGCAGTGTTTCCCAAATGGGGTTCCGTGGAACCTCGGGGTTCCATGAAGTGAAAATAAGGGTTCCGCGAGAAAATTCCATTACAACATTTTATTATTTTTAAAAAAAAATAATATTTAAGCATTTATGAATTTTATTGAAAACAATTTTCATTTGTGTTTGCCACGATAAGTGTTCCTGTGTAATGCCAGCTTAGCCAGAGAGTGGGGATGATGATGTCACTACTCAGTGCTCTGTGTACACAGTCAGTCAGTCTGGTGTGATCACCTGTTATATACCACTGTAAATCCCCATACTCACTCTCAGGGAGCGTGGATCACGTGGGTGACTGAATACGACTATACTAGTGCTACGTTGGACAAAGTTGAAGCTTCAGCTGTCAAACCAGTTGCTTGTATGGGAGTGTGCAAGCAGTGCTCTCGCGAACACTTTACTTCAGTATAGTCATGTGATTTCTTGTATTTAAAAATTTAACCGTGACAAATATAAATTGACTATGAGAGACTAATCTACGTGCAATTAAACTAAATGTTGATCTCATGACCTTGTTTAGCATTTGTTTATTATTATCCTTACTTATTTGTGGTCTACTTTTTCAGCTCCATATGTAAGACTTATTAGGTGTTCCACAAAATTCTTTCGAATTTAAAAGGATTCCACGGCCAAATAAAATTGGTAAACACTGATCCAAAGCATACTTGAGGGGCAGTAGAGAAGATAATGGGAGGAATGTTCAAAAGTGCTTACTGTGTCTATTGGTACAAGTGAGTCATGTTGGTGAAAGCACAATCATCTCTAAAACATGGTTGTGCTTTCACCAACTCTAAAGCAAAACTATAATGGAGAAAAAAACTATTTTTATTTTTAAAGGTCATACCTCATTAAGTCAAATATAACCAGAAGGATTTGTGCAGAAACTATACACGTTGGGCTCAATTCTGCTCCCACAGAAGTCAATAGCAGTTTTTTCATTAATGTAGGAGGCCTGACTCTATTCGTATTTCATAAGCTCAGCTGGCAGGGCAGACTGTAGAGACGTATGCTGATTTTACTAAACTATTCATCTGCCATTGTGGCAAGGGTCCTCGCTCAGGACCCTCACCTTGGGACACCTTTTTTGTCCACAAATCAGACAGAGACCCTTCCTGGTGCCGTCACCCATGCCTTTTTATTGTCAGTTTACCACAACCTTCTATTTACAGATCTTTGGATTACAGCAAACTCAACCAGCCTCTCCTTCTGCCTGGGATCACACTCAGCCACACTCCAGCTCCTTGCTCCTCCCCTTTCACTTCCCCTCTGGTTGCTTTACGTAGCCCTCTGGCTAATGAGGCCCACAGCTACTTCCATTAGCCCTTCAGGCCTGGGCTTGCTCAGCTGTCTGCAATTGGCCTTTTCAGCCAGGCTGTAGTGGCAGAGCTCTGGCTTAGCCAGCAGTCTGTCACACCATCACAAGTGGGGACAGCAGGTTAACATGTGGCCATAGGAGGAAGTCTCCAACAGGCAGTACTTTAGATGGAAATTATATTAGTCCCAATTGTGTATATAATAGTGGGATTCAGTGGTGATGAATACATTAAATATACACAGAGACACACGGAGTCTATTACACCTATGTGAAACTTGCTATTTGAATGTCACTGAGTTCATGTGTATTATCTTTGGTTTCAGGTCACATGAGCTTGCAACACTTGAGAGTTGCAGAGTGGCGGCGAGTAGTGGGGGGGGGACACACAGGGGGCACCAGCTAAAAGGGAGGGAACAAAACCCACACACATACATGACTCCCCATGTAACTGATTCCAGCCTGGATCCCAGCCCAGAGCCCTCTGTCCTCTCCCAATCCCATGTCAGCAGTGTGGGGGGGAGACCTTCTGTCCTCCTATTATCCCAACTCCAGTCCCCCTGGCATGTGGATCCACCAATGCACTCTCCCAGCCACACACCTTGCCTGGGAGAGTGTGCCCACTGCACTGCACCGGCCAGCGTCCTGCACCATGCGGTGCCCCAGGCCCACAGCATGGCCAAAGGCTGCCTGGCTCAGCAGAGTGCAGCTACTGTGCTGAATATAGACAGAAGAGGGGCTCTGGTCCTGCCTCTTCCCTTCCAGCTCTGGCTGCTGGTCCCTTACTCCCCACACCCAGAATTAGGGTCACATGTCTCTCCCCATTCTGCCCTCCCCACTGTCGTGAATATCACAGGTTTTCAACTAAACCATAAGCCAGCCCATGTCACAATTCTTTTTTAAAAATCTGGGGCAGTAGGTGTTAGCGTTCTGGTTCAAACTCAACTCTAACTCAAATTCTCATACTAGGCACTGTGAAAGTTTTCCTTTCAAACTTCAGGTGGACCTGAATGGGAAACACCAGCTCCAACTTACTGTGAACTTTTAGGGATCATGTAAGCTGGACACATAGTAGTAGTTATATGGGCTTTATTTTGTAGCTTTGTTTTATATAGTTATTTAAGATTGTGATTCATAAGCTTTGTTTTATAGCATCTGCTAGGGATTAAAATATATTTTGTATTAGGCATTTATAAGTTTGTAAGAAATTGTTTATAGTTATTATAAGTTAGTAATAAATTGTTTTAAATTAACTTTCTAACTTCAAGTCTGTAAAAAGTCCTGCCTGTTCCTTTGTAAGAGAAATTGCTTTCTCTGAAATGAACTGTCCTTTGCGTGAATAAGGAATGTGGGAAGACAACAGACACAGAAGACTCCAGCACCAGATGGTCAAGGAGGTGTGAACTCACACATCAGTCAAATTCAGGATAGCTGAAGAGAGGCAGAATCGACTACTCTCAAGTAAAGGCTTACACCTGCGAATGAGATAAACTAGCTGCAGTTGCTCCCAGGACATTCATCAAAGTATTGATGGAGCATGACAATGGAAGCAGCCTTGAGGTAAAACAATTAGATGACTCCAGCATGACACTGCAAAAACCCATAGACTAATTCTGGGACTTACAACCATAAAAGTGGGGTGTGCAGCTTTGGGTTAGTCCTGTGCAGACAACTTCAGAGCTTTGGATCACAGTCAACAGGATCTGGCTCCTTCCTTGTGCCCAGCCTAATTGGCCACTAGGCTGGCATGAGCACTAAGAAGACTGGTAACTACGACATCAGGTGCAGGAAGTGTGTGCACACATGCACATGCGAATGCACAAGTATTTACAATAAACATGGCTTATTGCCTTTTCCCCCTGAAAAAGATCTCATGTGCTTCTTGTAAGCATAAAAATCATTGATCCAGTTCTGCAATTCACAGCTCAGCCCTATTTTCACCTTTGCTCCTCTCACAGTGTGAAAGGGAAGGTATGCGTGACTGATTGCCTATTGCCCAGCTGATTGAAATAGAAAACACTAGTGACCAACTGGCTGCTGTTGACTGACTTATTGTAAAAGAAGGTACTTGGGCTTTATAGGGCAGACAAAAGTGAAAAGGGAAGGAAGGAGGTTGAACAGACATCCAGGAACAGCATAGGAACATAGAATCATAGGGTTGGAAGAGACCTCAGGAGGTCATCGTATCCAACCCCCCACCCAAAGCAGGACCAATCCTAACTAAAATCAGCTCAGCTCAGCCAGGACTTAAAAAACCTCTAGGGATGGAGATTCCACCACCTCCATAGGTAACCCATTCCAGTACTTCACCACCCTCCTAGTGAAATAGTTTTTCCTAATATCCAACCTAGACCCCCCACCACTGCAATTGGAGACCATTGCTCCTCATTCTGTCGTCTATCACCACTGAGAACAGCCTCTCTCCACCCTCTTTGGAACCCCCCTTCAGGTAGTTAAATCCCCCCTCATTCTTCTCTTCTGTAGACTAAATAAGCCCAAATCCCTCAGCCTCTTCTCATAACTCAAGTGCTCCAGCCCCCTAAGCATTTTGGTTGCCCTCCACTGGACTCTCTCCAATGCATCCACATCCTTTCTGTAAGGGGGCCCCAGAATTGGACACAGTACTCAAGATGTGGCCTCACCAGTGCTGATAAAGGGAATAATCCCATCTCTAGGTCTGTTGGCAATGCTCCTTGCAATGCACCCCAATATGCCGTTAGCCTTCTTGGCTACAAGGCCACACAGTTGACTCATATCCAACTTCTCATCCACTGTAATCTCCAGGTCCTTTTCTGCTCAACTGCTACTTAGCCAGTCAGTCCCCAGCCTGTAACAGTGCTCGGGATTCTTCTGTCCCAAGTGCAGGACTCTGCACTCATCCATGTTGAACCTCATCAGGTTTCTTTTGGCTCAATCCTCCAATTTTTCTGGGTCACTCTGGACCTGTCCCTTCAGGGGGAATGCTGTTCAAGACAGCAATACAGCTGGGGAGTTGTCTGATTTGGGGAAAGAGTTCCTGATAGAATTTTTGAGGAAAGCAATGGAGGAAGCCTTCTGGACACACAATCAGAGAATTCAGGGAACATAGGCTAACAAAGTGATTCTAAAAGGGAAACAAAATAAGAGCTGCTGGTGAAGGCTGAGATGCTGTCTTAACTGGGGAAACTGTAGTCAGACTTCTAAGGGGGAATGTGAGAGAGACAGACTTCAAAAAGGATTGTACACAGTAGGCAAAGGGACAAAAGGAACATGTTTGTGCATATTGCATATCAATAAATTAGTTCTCAAGAAAGGATGTTGGTATGTGACATAGGCCTTCATGGACTTAAGGAGTTCCTGGGTGGAGGGAAGCTGCAGGTAAAGTGCTGCAGAGCAAAGCAAGAGCTGGAAGGATGTGTTGCACATGTAAGCAGGGTCTGAACCATTGCTTCCAATGCAGCCAGCTGAAAGGAAAGGATTCCTGGGGGTGGTTATGCTCACTCAGTTGTTTAGCCCTGCAAGATAATCAACTGTTGCTATGTAACTACAGCTCATGCTGGAATGGGAAAGAGATCCTAGGTGTGGTTATGTAAATCTAGTTCAGTCAGTGCTATAGGCCTGATGGATAGTCAATTGTTAGAATGGAATGTGGGGTATTGTAACTAATTTGGCTGTTGAGGGGTCACAAACCATGTTAACCCTAAATGTAAGAATTGTACAATATGACATTAGTTGTAAAGAGTCTCGGATGGACAAGCCTCCCCCCTTCCAGACTCAAGTGGAAGGAATTGGGGGGGAAGGAGATTGAACCAGCAGGCTACATGCCCTTCAAGTGTGCGCTGTAAAACTCATTCAACCTGTCTGCCTTCCTCCCCTCCCCCCACTCCAAGGATAGACCTAAAACAGACTCCATACTGAGTCTCTTTATAATTTTAAAATATTACTCCAGTGCAAGTTGGAATCTTTTGGCCAGCCTAGGTGGTGGGCCAAGAGCTGAAAATCACTGAGAAACTGACAAAGAGCTGAAATCACTAGGTTTGGCCCAGAGCCAGACCCATCGTGGAAGCAGCAGCAGGCGGCCAGCACGATGGCAGGAGCGAGCAGCCGGGGAGCAGCCGGCAGCCGGCTGGCAGGAGCAGCAGCAGGCGGCCACAGCAGGCAGCCAGCTGGAGAAATTGGCCAAATGAATCAGCACATAGGTGGCATTGCCACATGCTCAATGAGTGGAGACATCAGAGTGATGTGTCTGGATCTGCACTGATTGGACAGAGCTGTAAGTGGGGTGTTTGAAGTGGGGTTGGACTAAAGACCTTTAAGCAAAAGACTCTGCACTGCAGACACCAGGGATGGTACCTTGCTTACAGGTTTCTGTCATGTTATGGGTTTTCTTTGTTTGTGTGTGGTCCTGTGGGTTGACAGATTACTGTTATTAAACAGACTGTTTCTATCTCTGACTCAGTGCTTACGAGAGGGGAAGAATTGCCTCCAAAGGCGCCCAGTGGGTAAGTTGGAATTTTCCCAGTTTAATGGGTGGGAGCTTGAGCCTGTTTTAGTCACCTTGTTGAAAGAGACACCCTAGATACTGAATCCGGCCCTTTCGGCTGCCGACTGCTACCAGCAGAAGGGTTACACGCAACACACATGATCATTTACAGATCCATACTAGAAGACCAGAGTCAAATACCTCAGAAGTCAAGAAGTTCAAGCCTGGATATGAATCTCTCTTATCTCTTCATTTTCATCTCTTTTCTGATTCAAACAAAGCCTGCAAACCAAAATTAAACCAAAGTTCAATAAACAAATTCACGAGTCCCTCCCCTCATTAGCTATTAAAATTCGTTGACCTCAGAGATATTGGCAGAATCCACCTTAGGGGAATTCAAGGGGGAAAACAGACTTACTTGGACATCACTGGTATTGTGAGGTAAAGGCTTCCTCTTGCAAAACATCACTGTAGCCAATGGGGAGTGTAGGTGCTGAACATCTCTGAGGAATTGCCCAGCACCTTGCATGTTAAGGAAAATGGGGGTTGGGGGAGATCAGATGCATATTACTCACATGCATAGGGTAAAACTGCAAGTAAAGTTTGGGATGCAAAATGCATTTATGGCATATGGCAGTTTGGTAGGGACTGGCAGTAGTTTTAGTGCCTTTTTATGAGTTGTAATCCAACTCCCATTGACATGAAGCAGTGTTGGATCAGCTCTCTGGCATCAAAGATCAACAATCAAATTGGTGTGTCCCAGCATGTGCAGGAGCAGATCACAGCCACTCTTCCCCTTTCCTAGTTGTATTTTCTATTTGTAAATTGTGTTTAAAAATGGCACTACTATTTAATCTAAAATTATATTGCTGTGCCCACACATATTAACTCTTTGCATTATGGTAGTGCCTAGAGCCTTTCCATCAAGGCCAGGGCCCCAGTGCAATACATGCTATACAGAGAGTAGAAGACAATAAGTCCTGTAGAAGAACACGAGCATGATCCTGTAGCAAAAATATAGTCTAGGATAACGAGAATCATGAATGAAGTGAGCCAATCTCCTACCACAATCTCAAGCATTATACTGGTAACATACCCAAAGATTATTCCAAACATTGTCTGAACACACCCAGGCTCATTTTTGTGTCCTATCCCTAGTGTTCCCTTAACAAAGTATACCCTTAAATCAAACAATTGTAAGAAGATACTGAAGTTTCAGTATATCCATGTATCCTGTAGCAAAGTCTGATGGATGGTACAAGGTGCTTGACTTCAGTACAGCACAGAAAGACTATACCACTCAAATACATGAAGCTGTTAATGAGTGCCATTTGGATCTGTTCAATTACCCACAAGGACAGCAAGAACATACACATTTAGGGCCAAATCCAAAGCCAACTGACGTCAATGAAAGTTTGTCAACTAACTTGCTGGGTCTTTGGATTAGACGCAACCAAATGGATTCTTGGTGATCATAAACAAGGTTTGATAATTACTTAAAGGATATTATACAAGTAATTTTCACATCCAGATAATAGATTATATCCTGCAAGAAGTAGGCATCCTCAACTTAATAACCATATCCTGGGTTAAATGGAATCCAAAGGCCTCCTTAAAGCTCCAAGGAACATTTTCTCCAGGTTTAAATAACCTCTAAGCATCATTCACATAGATTGAATTTTGTGAACATCTCAGATAATGAGCCTAGGCCAAGAGCCCAAAAGTAACCATCTTACAGGTGCACCCCCGATTTGCACAGCAATGTGGAAACGATCATTCAAGCAGACGCAAACTGGGCTGACCTTCACTTATGAGCTTCAAAACCAGGGTGCCAATTGTTTTCCCCTCTGTCTTTTTAAGATACAACTTTCTGACAGAGAATGCACCCGTAATTACCTTCTCCTCCAAGAAAATGACACTTGTGCGGTCTGAAACAGGAGCTATTTCTCACTAATGAGTCCCAACAAGGAAAACAACATGTGCCTATGATTGATGTACCAGCCCTTGGTAGTGCAACGGCAGAGTCCTCTAGCCAGCATCTATTAGTAATGTGATGCCATTTGCTCACCACATCCTGTATATTTAAGAGTATGTTCAAGGTTTTTATTCCTTTTTAAAATCCATTTGATGCCTTCTGTGTGGAATGTTAGAAAAGGTACAGTATGGAAAGCACCACTTCTGGGATATAACTAACTAGTACCACAATATGAAAGTGCTATTCCTTTCTTTTTAGCATCAGATGCACAGTAATAGTGCTGATGGGTTTTGAGATTGACATTGCAACTTCACAGTGCTGTCTACAAAGTTATTTTTAAAGGGCTAGCATGTGTCCAACTAGCCTGAGTCTGACAATTAGTGCTCGGAGGTTCACTGCCACGGACTGCAAAGACTTATCTAGATAAAGTTCACAAGTTCCCAGTGACCAACTTAAAGAAAAATAAATGAAGTACTCGGGTTGGGAGCCAACTAATGCTCATGCGAGAACACCCAAGAAGGCACACGAGCTTGCTGGAGAATCCTTGAGAACATTAGAAGTTTTTTGATAGTTTGCTAAGATAAGTTTTCTGATGGAATGGTGATTTCATTCAGTGAAACAAACTACTATTCTATGTGAAACTCTTCTGTTTGGCAAAATAGTTTGTTTTCTGGAGTGGGAGGCGGCGTTGTTAGTTAATATTTTCTGGCTCTTCCACAGACTGGGATTTTTCTGAAAGCTCATTAATACCAACTGTTAACAGGGAAAAATAAATTTCCATTTGGCAGCCTAATAATGAATAAAACATAACTAATAACCACTGGGAAAATAATCTGCTTGGGGCTATAGGTGCATTGCTTCAGAAGCAAGAACAGCAGACCTTGAATGGCATTCAAAAAAAATTTAAGGCAATGACTTCAGATGTTCTTCAGCTTTTTGGGACAGGGAGAATTTTCCATTGCTAAATATTTTATTGGCACATTGCAGGCATTTTAGAAGTAAGCATTTCTTTAGGATATTTTTACACACTGCCTGCCAAAAATAAATTATCCTAAATGCATGAGTTGATATTCCACTACATATGTTGAAGGTTAATACCAATTAGAAATGTACGATAGAAAGTGTTACACTGAACAAGACCAAGTTCTATCTAGTCCTATCTCCTGTCTAACTGTGACCATTACCAGATGTGTGAGAATAAGATACAAGAGCCCCTTAGCAGGTAGACATGGGGCCATCTGCCCCCAATAGTAAACCTCATCCTGATCTCTAATAGCAAAAAATTGGATTAAGAAGCAAGAGGTTTAATATGCAATCAGAATACTAGAACTGGAAGGGACCTTGAGATGTCATCAAGTCCTCTGACCTCACGGCAGGACCAAGCACCATCTAGATCATCCCTGACTTGTCTAACCTACTCTTAAATGTCTTCAAAGATGGAGATTCCACAACCTCCCTAGGCAATTTATTCCAGTGCTTAACCATCCTGACAATTAGGAAGTTTTGCCTAATGTCCAACCTAAACTTCTCTTGCTGCAATTTAAGCTCATTGCTTCTTGTCCTATCATCAGAGCTTATCCCTTTTTTATTAATTGTGATAACCATAATTATCATAATTATGATAACCAGATGACCATTCCCAGCCAATGGGAGCTGTGGAAAGTGGTACAGATCAGGACAATGTTTCCCACAGCTCCCGTTGGCTGGGAATGGTGATCTGTGGCCAATACCTGCGGAGGTGCAGGCAAATGTAGCAGAAGCAACCCACCAGGGGCTAACCCTGGGAAACCAAATCCAGGCCACAGGTATTTGTCCACCCCTCCTCTAGTGTATTGCTGATGAGTTTTACAAGACAGGTTGTACAGACGCACTATAGCAGCTGTTCTAACTCACATAGTGCATAAAATCAATAAACAGCTTGATGTCCCTGAGGCCCTTCTGACAGATTTGTAAGTCTGAATTTGCTTAAGTGGAGCACAGACGTAAAATTACCTGCTGCAAAGACCCTTTTCCTAGCCCATTGCTTGGACCATGTCTCCCTCTCTTTGTATCCCTCCTCTGGTTTCCCCTTCTCTATTGTGCTACATAGAAATTACTTGTCTTCACTTTCAAGACCCTCATAACCATCCCCATCACCTCTGATGAGCCTCCAGTATTGATTTGCTAAATTTTTGAACAAGCGCCTTTATGTTTTCACCCATACTGTCCTTCACACCTTGGAGGAGCCCTCTATAAATATCTGCTTTATCTTGCTGTGATGGGGAGGACTAGGCCCCAAAGCCCCCTGCTGGAGGATTGTGGTCTTGCCACACCCCGTCCCAGGAAAAGAACAGTAGAGTAGTCCTCTAAGTTCCCTGCAGCAACGGTGTAAGAGGCAGCCAATCAAGGCCCAGAAAGCCAGCATAAAGAAAGCTGCTGAGCCAGAACTAGGCAATTCCTCTTTGGATCCTGAGCAGTGAAGACTGCATGACTGGCTGGCTGAGAAAGCAACAGTATCATGGACAGCTCACTGTGGAGGGCTGAATACCGGGACTGGCTGGTGGGAAGAGCTGCAGAATCCTGGATAGGGTGCCCCTGGGACTTTGAGACCAAGCCCTGAGGTAAGGGCAAGGATGGTGTGGGGTCTTGGGGAAGTGGGCCAAAGAGTGAGAACAGCAGTAGAACTTTACTGAATGGGACATAGCAAACAATTGCCATTTGCAGGGTCCCTGGGTTGGGACCCAGAGTACTGGGTTGGGACCCAGAGTACTGGGTGGGCCTGGGTCCTCCCCAACTCTCCAGAAGCTACTGGGGGCAGGGAGAGAGAAAGAAGCCTGGTCCTTAGGTAATCCAGAGGAGGGTGCTCAGAGACACCACCCTGTCCTGGAACAGGAAGAGGTAACAAGAATGTGCAGGCACTCGTCCTTGGCCAAAAGGGAGGCTCTCAAAAAAGGATGAACCTGCTACACTTCCTTAAAACTCTCCTTTGCCATGATGCCTACAAAAACCTGTAATGGTTTGGCTGCTGGTGTGTTGGGACCACTGCCCACGATGGTGACTAATATTGTCTCTGTGCATCCTCATACTTCCTCACTCTAACTGGATCCGTCTACTGTCTCTTACTTAGATTGTAAGTTCTCTGGAGCAGGAATGGCCTTTTTGTTCTGTATGTGTACAGAGCTAGCACAAGGGATCCTGGTACATGACCAGAATCTTAGATCAGGTGTTACAATAATACAGGGTTGACACTCACTTGACCGAGATTCTCTGGTCCGGCAACATCCATGGTCCGGCACAGATCCCTGTGGGGCTGGCAGGGCAGTAGGCTGCCCGCAGAGAGCTGAAGGCAGGGCCACCCAGCACTGGGAGCAGGGCTGCGCAATGGGGTTGGGAGACTCAGTGCATGGATGCCCAGCAGGGCTGGGAACCACGGTAGCTCAGTGGGGCAGGAAGCTGCCCCATGCATGGCTGCTCGGCCAGTTCCAGAGCCCCAGAGCAGGGCGTGCAGCTGCCCGGCAGGTTCCGGAGCCACGACAGTGATGGCTGCCCAGCGGGGTCAGCAAAGCAGCGGGGCCAGCAGGAGGTGAGGAGCTGGCCAGGAGGCCAGCCACCAGGCCAGAGGGGCCTGTGGCAGGGGTCCAGAAATTACCTCTCCTGGTCTGGCAAAATTCCCTCATCTGGGACTGGTCTGTGGGACCAGGGAGGTCCAACCTGTATACATAAAAAATTATCACAAGTTCTTGATCTACACAAAAAGTCAATGTCTCCCAAACAATATCTTCAAGTGCAAGGACTGTAGCTAGGTGAACTGTACAGTCAAAACCATCCTTGAAAGAATAGTTGAAGTGATGTTTCAAATTTGTAAATGGAAACAGTTTTATTTGTGGTTTTATGGCATGTTTTATCATGGCAATGTGATATTCACTATTTGGTCTATATATTTCTGAGGCCTTACTATCCCACAGTAATGAGAGCGATTTAAAACTTGGGCTAGATCTTTGCCTCCCTCTCCTCCTATTGCTGGAAAGCTGATCATAGAATCATAGAATACTAGGACTGGAAGGGACCTCAAGAGGTCATCAAGTCCAGTCCCCTGCCCTCATGGCAGGACCAAATACTGTCTAGACCATCCCTGATAGACATTTATCTAACCTACTCTTAAATAGCTCCAGAGATGGAGATTCCACAACCTCCCTGGGCAATTTATTCCAGTGTCTGACTACCCTGACAGTTAGGAACTTTTTCCTAATGTCCAACCTAAACCTCCCTTGCTGCAGTTTAAGCCCATTGCTTCTTGTTCTATCCTCAGAGGCCAAGATGAACAAGTTTTCTCTCTCCGCCTTATGACACCCTTTTAGATATCTAAAAACTGCTATCGTGTCCCCCCGCAATCTTCTCTTTTCTAAACTAATGTGGAAGAAAACATTGTCCTCACTCTGCGTTTGTAAGCAACAAGTAGCCAGAGGCAGTTTTATTACGAGCTGCAGCAAGGGAAAAACTGGTTCGATGGGGGGGGAGGGAAGCCCCCGAGGCAGATCTTCAAATACAAACAATTATGAAGCAGTTTATATACTGTCCATTAGATATAATAACAATAACAATTAGTCTCCTTCCCATTACAAACACCAGTGGCTAACAGTTATTTTAGTTCCACCCAGATGCTCCTTATCTCAAGGTCCCTGCCAGAGTCAGCATTCTATCCTTATCTCTGTATGGAGGCAAGAGGCAAAGGCAGCGTCTAATTACAGATCTCACGTTGTCAGGCCACAGACTTAGCCTGACTCTTGCTCTCTTGTTAACAAAACCAAGATGGCTGCACACAAATTCCCTTATTCCGTTTTCCTGCCTCCACAGTCCCCCCTTTTGTGCTTACAGCACAGCTACCTTTCTAAACCTCTATTTTCATTAGACATTACATAATTAGTACAAATATAAAAGCTATTTCTATTACTACATCTTTTACAACAACAATCAAATATGAAACCTTTAATAAGCAAAAGCAATATAATCATTAATATCCCCAATATAATTCTACTATGGGGCTGTTCTATAATTTTAGTAACATAACACAACATATCATAATTAGTACACCAGAGAGAATGTGCTATGGATTAAATGGAAATTCAGATTTTTCTTTGAAACTCTGGTAAAACATATTTTGGAATCGGTCGGGCACTAAGGTAATCCAATTAAAGGGTATTTGGAAAATAAGGGTTAATTGCATCTAAAAAACCAATTAGGGAGGGCAGGTACATGCTGATGGTACCTGTCCATAAGCACAGAGTCCAGATCAAAGGGAGAAACCCAAACCACTCCCACAAGTTTCTCCTTGGCAATATACAATACTTCGCTTCTTTCACCAAGGTCAGTTCTTAATGTCCTTTTGTAGTCAGGAATCTTTGGGCTTTGGCGGTGTCAGAGGAGCGGACTTTTCCTCTTTTTTTTCTTGAACCAGTCGTGGTTCAGCATCATGCCGGGGAGAGGTTACCAGCACATCACCCTGTAATATTTTGCTTCTGCTGGTGTCCAGCAGGTGGGAAAGCAGGACCAGAAGGAGAGAGAGGCTTATCAGCAGTCGGGGTAGGATCATTTCGAGATGGAGGGATCTTTTTGCAGTGAGAAGCATTGGCCAACAGTCAGTTCTTGGCACTTCACAGCGGTGTTGGTGGTTAGCAAGACTTGGTAAAGGTCTTTCTAGAGCGGTCTTTCACTGATGGACATAAGAGTCTCTATTCTCTGAGCTAAAGCCAGCTGGCTCCTTTGGAACCAAGGTTATTTCCTAGGAATAAAGCAAACCGTAAAAACAACGTTGTTTGGTTGTTTGGTACCGGCCTTATCAAAGTGAGGCCCTTTGGAATGTGGTTGCCAGGGGAACCAGGGTCACAGTAACTGCTGTAGTGTATGCTTCTCAGGCTGGCCTAATGATTTGAGTTTGTCAGTTCTCAGCAAGATACCATGGGCTGCCTCAGTTTACTCCTATAGTTCCTTTCTCTTGACTTTGGGGTTCTCCTTAACCCACCGGTTAAATGTAACAATTAAAGGGGTTTTAATTTACTCTGGAAGCGCCGGTACAGCACCAGCATTATTATAAATGTTAAAATCAAAACTCCCCACATAATTTGGCAAACACTATTCAAATCCATCCCCAAGATATTTCATCGCCTTACTGGCACTGCCCATGATTATAGGTTTGACCTCTACTGCCTGGTTGAGTGCTGCAGAGGTAGGTGTTTGGCATGGTCCACGGTGTTTCCCTATCTGTGTGTACCTCAGACGGCCAGCCCCCGATATATCTTTGGGCATTGGCCACCAACTCCCTCGATCTTTGCCTGCAGGGCCAGTAAACCCTCCTCTTGGTACTTACTTCCGCCGTGCCACTCAGGATCTCATGTTAGGTTACCCATCACTGCCGAAGTGCGATAGAGCCGCATCCCGTCCACGGTCAGGATCGCCCGGTGAGGGGCTGTTATGCACACAGATGGATATGTAGAGGGGCAGGATGGAGTGATCTGTCTGGGTAATCAAACACCAGCAGGTACCATTCATTTGGACCAGCTCGATGTTCATTTGTTTTTCTGTGACAACCACATCAAACCTAGGCAGATTCGTCATGATGTTAAATGGGCAGGTACATAAAATTTCCTTATTAAAAGTGGGTGCAACAATCCCTGGGATATAGGGAGGCCCCACACCTTCTGAATAAGCGATGCCCTCGACTGTATCTATATGCTCTTGCTTGCTGTAAGTGGGAATACCCAAAGGGGCCAAAAGGTTATACTATGGCCTGTCCCAATAGGCCTTTTTGTATTCTCATGGATTCTCTACTTCCCCCACACCCATGGATAGGCACGGGGGAAGATGGGGACTCACCACCTCCATAAGGGCTGGGTGGTAGTGGCTATCCTCCAACATTACTCTTCTAATACCTTTAATTTAGTTTCATTAATTAGCAATCCAATCAGTCTCTGGTCCAAATATCTGGTTGGGTCTAGTGAAGTGGACACAGAGCTGGACAGATCCTTCAAACTATCCAGGATCAATCGATTGGCTTGGCTGGTGTCTAGGCCTTCACGAGCACTGGATATTACTGCATCTACCAGCCTGGATTCTATACAATTTCTGGGCTAGGACATAAGTGTTGCTGACAGAGTTTCCAGGCCCAAACCAATCTGCGATGGTATCTGCTAAGCCCCGTCGTTGCCTAATCAGGCGCTTGCCAATTTGATTAGCCAGTCTAGCACACAGCTGGTCTATACCAGTGTGGAACATCACCAAGGTAAGGACCAGTGACAATTGTCCTGGTTCTGGGACAGGGGTCTGTTCAGGGCATGATGCACAATTGGGAGGCTCTATTTTGTCCTTGAGGACCTGGTTGATAATACCCAAATGAGGGCAAGTTAGCAATGGCCATTGTTTAACAAATGATAGCCATGCCTCAGGGGTTACCTTTGTTTGGGATTTAAGTGGTAAACCCCAGTGGGAGTCAGTAGGTCCCACTCCAACGGGTACCTTGTCAGTATAATTGGTACATGATCTGATATTAGTGTTAGGTTTTCTTCACGATGTCCCTACAAACTTTAATATAGAGGACTGTGTATTCTTTGTCCTCGTAGTGCCCATGTTGTTATAATAAACGAAATAATTGTGTGAATGAGGGTCGGCCCAAGGCCGTGTATTCCCCATCGCTATTAGTGTATATTTGTTCTATGTATGTGACTTGAAGTCTGGTTTCATTGACTGGAATCACTGTTTTCTTATGGGACCAAGCATGGTTCACAGATGTTTGATTGTTAATAGGAACCCATGCAATTCCATAATTCTTGAGGCCTTTTAAGGCATCAGGCACCAATGAGTAGCAGGGCAAGTAGCTGTTATTGCAATGGTGAGGTTACTAGTTTCCTCATTGTTATGGGCATCAGTACTTAAATATGCTGATGTCCCACTTGCCCGTATTGTTTCACTTACAGATTTTTTTGTTATTTCTGGCCAAACCACTTTCATGGTTGGTGTGCAAGTTTTATAAAAGCTAAATATTTCATTCATGTGGCCATTAAAGCAAAACCACTCCAGTGGGGAGGGGGCTGGTACCCCACTCCCAGTTCTTTTGTTCACGTGGCGTACTCCTTGCTTCCTTCCAGTTCCTTTTTGTTCACCTGTGGAGATATTGTTAACATTCTCCTAGCCTAAACAATTACTACACTATTATCCTTTCACTAAATTTTAAAGTTGCCAATTGATTGGGCCCAATTATTAATTTTGTTGGTTTAAATTCATGTTTCTGCTTTATTCAAATTATCCTTCATTAAAAAACAATTTTCTATACATAACAACATTTGCAATACGTATTACAATTAAGACACACAAGACAAACTTGGACAGAACACAAACTTATTATGTCATGACACAGAACCATGGTTTTGTTGTTGTTTCTTCAGCTGGCACCAGCACTTTCTGATGATCTGAAAGACAAGAAAACATTTCTACCCCCGTCGAGGTGGCCCATTATAACTTAAAATACTGCCTAAGATCTGCTAGGGGAACCGGTTACAGCTAGTTCCATGGGCGAGTGAGCTGCAACTTTCTGAGAACAAGGGTGCTTCATCGGTACTCGTGACCTTCCACTCCTTGAATTACCTCAGAGTTGCTAGCCCTCCCAACAGTGGCATGCCTCAGTTTCCTCTCTTGTACCACAGATCAGGCTTAATGTGTGAAGCTATAATGCTTTTCCTTAGCACAAGGTGTTGGTTGGCCAGTTATGTTCCAGCAAGCAAAAAGCTTTTATTTTCCTGAAAATAATCATATGTACAATGTTACAGGCTTACTTATGAGGGACAGTGGGTTTCACACCTCTTCGGAACAGACAGGCAGTCTGCACCCACTCACAACCTTGGATCTGAGAGCAAGCCAAAAGTGTTATCAACTCAGCCTTGAACAGAGACACAGTGAAGTTTCAGAGTTTGGATTCTTAAAACAATAACTTGTTTTCTTAGAGAGCAAACTTAACCTTAAGGATTGAATGTATAGATTTCATTCTTTTATACAGTTAACCAGTTAAGTGTCAATAGAATTCCTTATTTTTTTCTGGACGGCCCCCACTCGTGTTGTGAAACATCCTTGGGTTGCCTGAGATTCCAGCCGGAAAGGCTGTAATTATCTATTTGCTAACAAGGGCTTGAAAATCTCCTGAAATTGCTTGGCAGCCCTTTTCTGCTCCTGCGTTGTGTTCTGTGTATATGTTTCCAACCAAAATGCCTAGGGCCAATATGGCTTGATGGTCGGCAGGCATTCCTTCCTTGAGAATCTGGAGGAACACTTCCCACAATCTGTTAAGTCTATTCCAAAACTCGGCGTTTTGCTTTGGATGGGGCAGATTTGTTATTAGAGCCCATTTTTCCATAGGGAAGAGCTGATCCTGTTCAGTTATCTTTCGCCTCCTCTCTATCTATAATGATGTATAGCCCATATAGGGCTGGGCATAGAGAGGAGTAGAGGGGGTAATGTTGGGCCAAATTCCCCCCGAAGCTTGGGAGAGGCGGTACAGTTGCCTGTAAGTTACATATCTCACTGTAGGGAGGATTTTTGCTTTTCTGAGCTTCAATCTCATCCCTCAGGGCTTTAATTTCTTTCTCTGTCAATCTGTCAAATGCTTACAGGTCCTTGGACCATGATGCACGTACATGTAGTATGCAGGGGTGCCTTTCGGCAGTGTGGGGGTATGCTTAGACTGACCCCCATCCATTTTAGTCATTCAGGGGAGTATCCTGTCCACTCCCCGTCCATTCAGTGGCTTATAGGAAACTAAATCTACACACTCCAAAGAAGGGGTCTGCTGGGTCTAGAGTGTCAGACCTTATCAGCAGCTCATGAAATAAGGGGAGTCGTCACTCCCTCACATATCCGCTCAGTCTCGAGGTTCGGCTGACCCCCCTTGCATTCAGAACTCCCTCGTGGGAGAGCCCTGGTGCGGCTGGAATCAGCTTACTTCTCAGAGACCTGGGCAGCGGCATTCACACTCCACTCATTACATTCAAACTCAGCATGCTTTTCACACAGCCATATTTGGGGCGGCAACCAACACTGTTCTCTCCAGAACCACAGCAGTTCCCAGCACTGCATAAACCTAGGTGCCTTATGTCCGGACGCAATACAATTTTCTTCCCATACCCGGGGCGGCACCACCAATACCACAGCAGTTCCCAGCACTGCATAAACTTAGGCCTACTCGGGGGTAACAAAACAACCTCCCCGGAACCGCTTTGCGCCTGACCTTGTTGCAGATTCAAGAAGTTCGGATGGCGTGAGCCCAGAAGAAGCAGACGACCCCACAGGCAGTCCTCCTCCACACCCCAGTAGAGATTTCAAAAGGTCTCTTACCTCTCGTTTGGCGCCCTGGGGGTGAAGGGGGACGGTCCACAGCCGCTGTCGCTGTCTTCAATCGGGCATTGCCATCCGAGTCACGGCACCAAATTGTGGAAGAAAACATTGTCCTCACTCTGCGTTTGTAAGCAACAAGTAGCCAGAGGCAGTTTTATTACGAGCTGCAGCAAGGGAAAAACTGGTTTGGATGGGGGGGGGAAGCCACCCCCTCCGAGGCAGATCTTCGAATACAAACAATTATGAAGCAGTTTATATACTGTCCATTAGATATAATAACAATAACAATTAGTCTCCTTCCCATTACAAACACCAATGGCTAACAGTTATTTTAGTTCCACCCAGATGCTCCTTATCTCAAGGTCCCTGCCAGAGTCAGCATTCTATCCTTATCTCTGTATGGAGGCAAGAGGCAAAGGCAGCGTCTAATTACAGATCTCACGTTGTCAGGCCACAGACTTAGCCTGACTCTTGCTCTCTTGTTAACAAAACCAAGATGGCTGCACACAAATTCCCTTATTCCATTTTCCTGCCTCCACATTAAACATACCCAATTCCTTCAGCCTTCCCTCATAGGTCATGTTCTCTAGACCTTTAATCATTCTCGTTGCTCTTCTCTGGACCCTCTCCAATTTCTCCACATCTTTCTTGAAATGCAGTGCCCAGAACTGGACACAATACTCCAACTGAGGCCTAACCAGCGCAGAGTAGAACGGAAGAATGACTTCTCGTGTCTTGCTCACAACACACCTGTTAATGCATCCCAGAATCATATTTGCTTTCTTTGCAACAGCATCACACTGCTGACTCATATTCAACTTGTGGTCCACTATAACCCCTAGATCCCTTTCTGCCATACTCCTTCCTAGACAGTCGCTTCCCATTCTGTATGTATGAAACTGATTGTTCCTTCCTAAGTGGAGCACTTTGCATTTGTCTTTATTAAACTTCATCCTATTTATCTCAGACCATTTCTCCAATTTGTCCAGGTCATTTTGAATTATTACCCTATCCTCCAGATTAGTCGCAACCTCCCAGCTTGGTATCATCTGCAAACTTAATAAGCGTATTTTCTACACCAATATCTAAATCGTTGATGAAGATATTGAACAGAGCCGGTCCCAAAACAGACCCTCATGGAACCCCACTTGTTATACCTCTCCAGCAGGATTGTGAACCATTAATAACTACTCTCTGAGTACGGTTATCCAGCCAGTTATGCACCCACCTTATAGTAGCCCCATCTAAGTTGTATTTACCTAGTTTATTGATAAGAATATCATGCGAGACCGTATCAAACGCCTTACTAAAGTCTAGGTATACCACATCCACCGCTTCTCCCTTATCCACAAGATTCGTATCCTATTAAAGAAAGCTATCAGATTGGTTTGACATGATTTGTTCTTTACAAATCCATGCTGGCTGTTCCTATCACCTTGCCACATTCCAAGTGTTTACAGATGATTTCCTTAATTACTTGCTCCATTATCTTCCCTGGCACAGAAGTTAAACTAACTGGTCTGTAGTTTCCTGGGTTGTTCTTATTTCCTTTTATAAATGGGCACTATATTTGCCCTTTTCCAGTCTTCTGGAATCTCTCCTGTCTCCCATGATTTTCCAAAGATGATAGCTAGAGGCTCAGATACCTCCTCTATCAGCTCCTTGAGTATTCTAGGATGCATTTCATCAGGCCCTGGTGACTTGCAGGCATCTAACTTTTCTAGGTGATTTTTGACTTGTTCTTTTTATTTTACCTTCTAAAACTACCCCTTCCCACTAGCATTCACTATGTTAGGCATTCCTACAGACTTCTCGGTGAAGACCAAACAAAGAAGTCATTGAGCATCTCTGCCATTTCCAAGTTTCCTGTTACTGTTTCTCCCTCCTCACTGACCAGTGGGCCTACCCTCTCTTGGTCTTCCTCTTGCTTCTAATGTATTTATAAAAAGTCTTCTTGTTTCCTTTATTCCTGTAGCTAGTTGGAGCTCATTCTGTGCCTTTGCCTTTCTAATCTTGCCCCTGCATTCCTGTGCTGTTTGCCTATATTCATCCTTTGTAATTTGTCCTACTTTCCATTTTTTATATGACTCCTTTTTTATTTTTAGATCATGACCTGATATAGTTTGGTACACCCCACAAAGCCGTCTGACGCCATCCACATCATGGGTCATGCAACTTCCCACTGCTCCTTCAGACTGTGCTTAGCAGACACACCGTTGCTCTGTTAGTAAGCTCTATAGGCAAAATTATGCCATTATAGGTGTTTGTACAGTACCTAGCATTATGAGACCTCTGATCACTACTGCAATCTAGATATTAAATAATCCTCATCATTAGAGCGGAAGACTAATGTATTTGCTTTAGTAGAGGACTTGTTTCCAAGCAACTCAGTAATTATAGAGATATATTGCTTCAGGTACTACCTGTGAATTAAAGAAACTCTAATAAGGAGGCTATTCAGCACACATAAACCTACCTAATCCAAAACCTCCTAAATAAAACTGATGAACCAGCTTAGCAATGATGCCTCAAAAGGGATCACCACAATGAATCTGCTGGGGTTTGTTGCTGCCTGAATGCAGGACAATGACTAGAGACCCCTCCAGCCTTACATTTTGGCATGTCTATGAAGAGGGAAGTGTTCTTTTCCTCCTGGAGGACAGTTAAGGCCAGCCAGGAACGGTTCCATGACTGTGGGCAGGAAGGGTCAGAGGAAGAACATGTGCAGCCCTTCAAGGAGCAACAATGTGCCCCAGATGGATAGGGAATGTGTATCGGTGCCCACCAGCTACTACGGCTAAGAGAGAAATGGCAGCAAAAGGACCTCCAGAGCTTGTCTGAGCAATGGTACACCAAGCAGCTGGCTACTAAAGATTGTTTGAAGAGATAAGCTGGTGTGACACAGCACTCCACAAAGACAGAGTCTATTCCCAGCTATCCTCTCTCATATTCCGAATGTAACCGAACGCAGTCCTGTCGTCCTCTCCCCATTGGAGTGTGGCTGGCTGGACACAAATTCTTGTTTATTTCCCCTTTTCTTTTATTTCTAGCTCTCCCAGCTAGAGCTTGGCTATTTCCTGTTAAACAAATGCGGTTTAGCAAATTGGTTCAAGTACCTTCCTGTTATGTCAAAACCCTCCAGACACTTGCTTAGAAGCTGCATTGCTAAAACAGAATTAATTATACCCGGCCTTATGAATATGTATGTAATTAATGAAATAAGTGAGGAAGTGTGAATGAGAAACATGCGAATGCCAATCATAATGCAGGCCTGCATTTGTAACCTTTTAAGGCAAGAAAGGACCCTGCAAAGTGCATAAATTAATGTGATGAGTGGCCAGGTGGAAGTCTCGGACAAGATGTAACAGCCCAGGGATGTCTCGGAAGAAGTAGAGCCCTTCTGCAGATCCGGGGGCACCTCCCAGGGACCCTTTTTGCCTTCAAGGATGGCCTCTGGGGAATTGTCGCCTGCCTGGCCAGCATTCCAGCTACCTAAGAGATCGAAAGTAATCTATGCCATGCTTGCAGCCTGCCTCTAACCTACCAGCATGAATGCAGCATGTGCATGAGTACTGTCTTACCATTAAAAATCTGTACTAATAAACAAAGCTCAGTCATGGTCGAGTTCACCCTTTGTCCAAGTTTATTCCTTGTCTGGCCCAAGGGCGGGTAATACAAATTATCCAGCTAACTCATGCAGTGCACTAACAGCACCCTGTTAAAACTTAAAATACTCCCCTCATTGTTATTTTTTTCTGAGGGTTTTGTTCAGGAGTTTTGCTTTGTTCTTACACTAGGCTTCAATATTTCCCATTCTTCTTGGAGGCAGCACCCCTGTTTGGCAACTAACTGCTGCTACACACAAGCCTGCTTTAGTGAGTCCCAGGACAGAGCCGGACAGTTCATTCTTGACCCCCAAATCACATCCCTAGCATTCCCACTGACAAAAGTTTGCATTGGTTCTGAAGAAAATGTTCAAATTTAGAAAGATGGAGCTTTATTTCAATTGTCGCAAGTTTAGAGTTAGCGACATTATTTTTCATGGCATCCTACTTCCTCTCCGCAAAATCTGTCACCAACTAAGGTAATTAAATGGGGGCAGGGAAAGAGGAAGAAGAGCATGAAAGAAAAGACACAGAAAAACTTGCATAGTACAATTGAATTCTTGCTAAGAAAAGAGTCAGTCAGCATGCACAAATAACATTAACACGCAAATCACTGGATACTCAGAACAGTTGTCCTAATACAAAATTCATCCGATATTCCCAAATGTCAGCACTAAACAAATTTCACAATCTGGTCAACAAGATAAAAGCCTGTTAACAAAAACTTTGCCGATTAGAAGCTCTTGTCCATAAAAACAAGCATCATGCAGGTGGGGCTATGATTTTTCCATTAAGCCTTTTACACAACAGTAAAGAAGAATTTGGTATATTTGATTCAGCAGCCAAACTGATCTCTTTATGGATTCAGAAAACAGCACAGGGCTGAATTTAAGGGGAAGGGAAAAGCCAGTGTGTAGACAAAGCAAAGACAGCTATCAGGCAACAAAGGATTGAGCTTAATCTTTTATCCAATTTTCCAGACTCACAACTGGCTGCTGATCTATTTTCTAAATGTGTTGTGAGAGAAAAAAGAGATGGGACAAGTGAAAAAGGAAATACAAACCAGGGTTTGGAAACACAAAATAAACCTGTAAGTCTGACCCTCAAAAAACAGAAGGTGTGAAATTGATTTCTACTCTCCAATTTTTAAAGGGAAAAAGAACATGGGAGTTATGATTAGGAAACTGCACATAAATACTCCAATATGATCTAAATTTGTTGCATTTTTTTCAGTATCCAATGAAAAATGAGTCTTCAACAAAAATGAAAATTATTGGGAGTGGGTGGGGACTATTGACACTTTTCAATGAAAAAGCCCACTTTCAATTTTTCAAACAGGGGTAAAAAGGAAAAAAGTTAAAAAAAAAAAAAACCTAAAGCTCTTTTCCCTCCGATTGAAACTTCAAAATTTTTTTAAATGATTTTAAATTTCCTTTAAAAGAAACTAGAAAACCCCCACAAAGCAGGTAGGGGGGTAGCAGGTTTAAAACTAATAAAAGAAAGTTCTTCTTCACACAGCGTATAGTCAACCTGTGGAACTCCTTGCCAGAGGAGGCTGTGAAGGCTAGGACTATAACAGAGTTTAAAGAGAAGCTAGATAATTTCATGGAGGTTAGGTCCATAAAAGGCTATTAGCCAGGGGATAAAATGGTGTCCTTGGCCTCTGTTTGTCAGAGGCTGGAGGGGGATGGCAGGAGACAAATCGCTTGATCATTGTCTTCGGTCCACCCTCTCTGGGGCACCTGGTGCTGGCCACTGTCGGCAGACAGGATACTGGGCTAGATGGACCTTTGGTCTGACCCAGTACAGCCATTCTTATGTTCTTATGTAAGCCCACAAAACCCAAACAAAATCTTTCACAAAACACATTTGCATTTTTTTCAGCCAGTACCACCTGAAGCTTCCATGACGTGTTGTATTACAGAGGTAGCATATTAACTATCCCAAATAACTTTGTTTGGTAAAAGTTTGGACTGCAAGTTGAATCGGAGTTGGAATGGCCGGTTTGCAGCTCACATGCCTCCTTCATGTGACTCAGGCACTCTTGGTGCCTGGCAGAGAATAAAAGGAAGTACGCAGGATTTTACAGGAATCTCTTGGCTTGAATAAATGCATAATAGTTCAATGGGTGACATATAAGGTTTCTACCAAGAGCCTGTGCCTACTTGTCATCATAATCATTGTGAAGTATACGTACAGATAACTTTTAGTATAGATACATTATCCCTTAAATATTATGCTCTTAAGGTATTTCACATCCCTTGAAAACACTCCTTTCAGGGAGGAGGTGGCAAATACTTATAGCCTGATCTAGTCATTTGTGGATTGTATGCCTCACACTCTATGTCTATTTGCATACTTAAAGGGTAAATAAGAGTATGAACTACCTACAACAGAGGAAGTCTACAGAAAGAACGATGGCAGGAGGTTACCCTGTTTATAAATAAAGACAAAGGATTGTTCTGGTATATCTCGAAACACAAAGGAACATTCGAGATCCTTCAACAAGGTGGCAAGGTCATGAAAGGAGAGTCATGACGCAATAAAGCTGACTGTAAAGCACTCAAGAGATTTTGGGTGACTGTGACTCTGCAATACGTGGAAGCACCTAGTTAATTAAATCCAGGCTCTAGAATGCATTTCATATGCTACCATTTGTTTCTAATACTTCTGCTTACTACTACTTGAATCTTTATGCTTCATTAAATCATATTTGACGTCACTATAAACATAAGTAAGTGCTGTGTGTTGATCAGAGCAGTGAGCTGAGGTGTAACCAGTGAGCTGGGGTGTGCAGTTCCTGACATTGCCCCTTTTGCCCTCTCTTTCCCTGTCTGTGGCCCAGAAGTGGGGGCAAAAGGAGTAGCAATGTTAAAGCGCAGCACATTGCTGTGTATGGACCCGTACCACCAGCCACTTCTTACCAGTATGCCATGCTGGCCCATACAAGCCCACTTTCATCCCTGCACATGATCCAACTGAAGGCAATAGAAGTCTTTCCATGGACTGCAATGGGAGTGGCATTTTGCACCAGTGTGTTGATCCTACTGGCCTTGTCACGTGACACGGCAGGTAAGTACTCCTGTACTTGTGACCACCCAGGAACAACAGAGAAGAAATTGTGTCTAGCCAGACAAAAATGACATTTTCCAGAGATCACCATGCCTTCAACAGCCCCAACTGTCGTCTGCAGTTGCACAAAAGATGGTTAAATTGCACACTTCTTTCAGAAAAAGAGATAACATTAAATAATGTCTGAGGTAGTATTATGAATACAATAGTATTATGAATACTATTTAATAAACACGCTTGTTTAATAAACACATTACATGGAAGTTGTTTACATTTTCAAAAAAGGTTCTTATATGTCAAGTTGCATGTTCAAAAATCTCATGGATTTTATCAGTACTTCTTACAAAGCAGTAATTCCCATGATTATGTTGTTAAAATTCAACAGTAGTAGCTATTGGAGACCATCCCTTTCTAACCCTACCCCAAAAAACCCTCAATAAAAAAAGTTATCCTCACACACAGCTGTCCTATATCAACAATTACAAACAAGCTCCAAAATATATATGAAGAGAGGGAAAAGGCATCTAAAGTCCTAGAGAAGTTATATATTTTAAATTCTTCTTCAGTTGTCCAGCGCTAAGCATGGTGTTGGCATTCAACAAATAAATTAATAAGATGCTTCAGACTATAGAAACTAGGATATATGCCAGGGTGGACAATAACCTGGCAGCAGTTTGCCAAGATCAGGGCCCCTATATTTACCTGCACAGCCACAGTTATCAGCAATTGTGGCTCCCATTGGCTGTGAATCACTGTTCCTGACCAATGAGAGAAGTAGGAAGTGGTGCAGACCAAGATGCCACTTCCCACAACTCCCATTGGGTAGGGACAGCAATCTGTGGCCAATGGAAAATGCAATCACTAGTACCTGCAGTGATGCAGCTAAATATAGTGGTGGAGGCCCACCAGGAGCTTACCCTGGCAGACTGGATCCAGCCGGTGGGCCAGTATTTGCACTGTGGATATTTTTAAAACTTTTTGGTTAGTCTTTAAAGTGCCAGCTGATGTCTTCCTGTTTTTGCAGTGAGAGTCCAAGATGTCAGCCTGGAACATCTTAGTAGCACAGATGAATATTTGCTGATATGACGTATTACAGGGGAATGTAGATTCGACTTACAATGCACCTTGCTTGTCTGTTTTTTTAACAAATGTTTAATACATACTTTAAATGACCAACTACGTATAAAATGTTGGAGTAGCAGGACACTCTGGGAATTTATTGTGGTAATTATAGACTGTATTCTTACTTTGTTTTAAAGGACCTTAATGTTTCAGCACATAATAAACAGATTACATAACTTTTATTGATGTGCTTTTTGTGGGCATCAGAAAAGAAGTGATGTTTCAAGAGGCACTGGATAGGACAAAAATAAGGAATCTGGTTTTCTGAGATTTCTCAGTCGGACAAGTTATGGAAATGAGAATTACATCATTAGCATCACTATGCACAACACAACCATTCACTGAGTTTGTTTGAACAAAGATCAAATATTTTTCAGAACGAAGTTTACATAAGGAAGAGCTTACAGTGTAAGTCTAACTATCTCCAGTATAGACAGTCCTGCAATAGCAGTCACGTGCATGCCACTGCGGGGGCAGGGAATAATAATCAGCATTTGCTCTCTGAACATCTCTTTTCACAAAAGGCATTTGCTGTAGTCTGTATTTTTCCCTGGTGCACAAAACTATTTGAAGAAAAATGGTTAAAAATTGCACATGTTAAAACTAGTAGGATTTAGGAGGTATTCAGTAGGGTTGACTTACCAAACTGATAAATGAGCAATGGGCAAAGATTTCAAAATAACAGAACCTGAGGATTCTTAAGGAATCTAGTGGGTCTTTGAGTCTCCAGGTAACACCACAACACTGCTGAACAGTTTTTCCTTTCTCTCTGTCAACATTTAAAGTTCTGAGGTGTTCAGAGACAGGGTGTTAGTTTGGGTCCATTTACAATCTGACTGGGAAACAAAAAGTCCCTAGTAATATGACCAAGGGAAAATGCCACCCTGACTCTAAATCTGGCAACCAGTTGAACTGCTAAAATCAGAGAAGTGAAGAGACTTACTCAATTTCATGCTCAGGATGAAATATAAGAGCATGAGAATATATAAAATGGCAAGTAAATAGAAGAGTGGAAATAGAAAAGTCATACTTTATCAGGACTAGGTACCTGGAGCACAGCCATTCATGTTTACCCCAGCAATGAATTTGGTCTGATGCCCAGAATTTGAGATTCAGACATCTTACTGCTCTGTGGTGTCTAAGTGCTCATATTAGCATCTCCAATTCCAGTTCACGTCTATATATCAACAATCATATAGTCACTGTGAATTCCCTCTCCCCCCTCCCCCCCCCTTTTTTGGGGGGGGTTTTGTTTTTCTCTATACTGTGGCTATAATCATCCCCAACGTCCCTGGAAGTATAAAGGCTCCTGGCAGGAAAGATAAATAATATTTATGGTACTAACCTTTCTGACTTGTACACGAAGACAGGTATCAAATCAGTTTTATTAGGTGAACATAATGACTTGCAAGACAACGAAGGGCACTTGTACCTTTATCAAAATCTTCACTGGAACATAATCCCCCCAGGTAAAATTTCTTTGGCTACAACTCAAGGAACCCAAAGTGCTTAAATAACCTAGAACTTTAGTGTTAACCTACAGTTAAATCAAGAATCAGCAAAGAGATCATTTGAAGGAGCTAACCATTACATGTGGTTGATAAGGACGGTGAGCATGGAGAACAGAGGCCAACAAAGACATGCCCATACTGTGAATAACTAGTCAGTTCCTCACTTTTTAAGAGACTTTCAGCTCACATAGAACAGAAGGCCTCTGCTTAGGTCGCAGTACATTTGTATTTACTTTAGTTCCTCCCACAAAACTTTAGCACTGAGTTTAATGTTTAAGGCCATACCAAATAAAATAGAAAAAATGCTATTTCTCTGAATTCCTCTAACTACTGATACTGCAAAAGACCCGTTTTACTAAGACGATAGGAAGCAGATGTTTTCACTGTAATTGTTCAGTTTCTCCGATCATTTGCAACTAGTTAGAAACTCCACACTGATTTAAACAATATCACTGATTACACTTAATACAGCAGAAGACAGTGCTCAACATTCCCTTTTTGCCCTGAGGTCATGGGATAATGCACTACTGAACCAGATCTGGTTTACATCTAACTTATGTCAATTTGGGTGGAAACAATTTTATTTTCTACTAAACCAGTGAACACAGGCTAGATTAAGTCATTATAGCCCAGATTTTGTACAGCCTCCACAGATACCAGTATGATTTTGTACATGTCTTTTTGTGGCACTACTACCTACTATCTCTATCTTATGTGTACAAGAGTTTTCATCGTGAAAACTCAGCCATTTGCAGTTGCAGGGGTTTGAGTCTTTCAGCTGAGCCCAAAGCAGGAACACTCTAAAAGGAGGTCAAGGTGAGCCCCCACTGAAAGCACTTGCAAAATACCATACTGAAATTAATGTAAACGCTTCCATTGACTTTTATGGAAGTTGGATCAAGCCATGAGTGACCATCTTGTACCTACATTTTATAGCTGAATTTGTATAAACACTTGATAACTTCAGAAATTAAATCTTAAGTAAATGTTTGAAATATTTAGTGCTCAGATCCTAAAACAAATATCTAGCCTTATTTCTATCCACAATCTGAGACAAGAAAGCATATGATTGAAGGGAATATATAGGAAACAACCTTAAATTAAAGAGGAACTTACATAATGATGCATGTATTTGCTGCAGTTCTGTGCAGACAGGGTAGATGCTTTAAGCAATAAAATGTAGGCACAGCAGAGACTCATATTGCATACTATACTCTGAAGGCCAAAGTCCAAGTTTTGACATGTATATACCTTAGTATGTATCTTATGTTCTGCAGTTGGTCATGTCAGCTAAGAGGCATGATATGAGTGAACTGAGTAAATGGAGTGAATAGTGGCTTTGTTTCATGAAAGGATACATTGGATAGTGACCCAGGGAAATGCACATCATTATGATCCACATGACATACATAGACAATGATAGTCTGAGAAATCTTTACAGTGCTTGAAAGAATCTATAGCAATTCACAACCAATATTACTGACAACCAAAAATATCTTCAAACTGCACTTCTGCGACTGCAAGAAGCTTCTTAGCACACACACTCACCCAATATAACTGACTTAAGGAAATGGGTGGTATAAATGCATCCATATATCACATCATGTGGAAGGGAATGTCCACTTAAGAAATGGAAGAAACCATGTGATGTGTTAACTAGTCAACTCTGCATGATAAAGAGAATCTCTGAGCTCCCACAGAACTACAGCAAAACTCTTCTATAAAGGTATCGGTTGACAACTTCACATTGAACCAACAACAAAATTGTCGAGTTAAGAAGTTCTCATCATTCACTCAAAACCTGAGGGAATAAACACTGTTCTATATAGCTTCTTTCAACTAATCCCTTCACGGATGTCTTAAATCAGTCAGCAAAATATAAAAAACAATCTAACTTCATGTTCTCTACTTTGTTACCTCTAAAAGTTGTTCAGAATTAAAACCAGTGAGCTGAAAAAGTCACAAACCTAAATTATAGCTGTAAACTAAAACAATTTTACTGAAGCATGTTAAGTTCTCTAAGTAACTGGAAAAAACTTTGTTAGAGATTTAATTGTTTCCATACTGAATGCTTCTTATTATGAATGGAAATGTACAGACTTACCTTAGTGTGAGCAGTTTTTACAATCTGAAATCATTTAAAAGAGCAATAGGTCTGAAATTCCAAGCTGTCACTTCGTCATTAGAAAACTAGGAATATTTTTTGACAGAAGGCTACAAAGGCCAGTTATGCTACACAATATTCTTTCTTCTTGATGTCTGCCAAACTTCTTTTGAAACCTGCAACATTTATACTACAGTACTCATCAAGAACATGATATGAAATACAAAGATGGAGGGATGTTTGATGGGTCATGAAAATGCTTCATGACTTCAGAGATTTCAGAAATGGCCCCTCAGAACATCACATATACATCACTCCTCTGAAGAGCTTCCTCCCAATTTTAGAAGCCTAGCTGTGTGAGCAATAGTCTGTGGATCCTATCCTAGTCAAATTTAGTCTTTTCACCAACATTGCTACAGATTAAATCCTTCAGTTCCATAGTGAGGGCTCCATCATGTCATAAAGAGGTTGCATGTTAGGGATTGTCCTCATTGCAGAGTTAACTCGCTTTGTAACTAAACTGCTGCAGTGAAGTTGAGTCCCATATACACACTGAAACCATGTACCCAAGTTGGCTGGCATGTCAGGGGGCTGTCTCTACTGTTCAAATTAGCACAACATATCAGTTGCCAACAATCACTCTGTGCAGCTCATCCACTGACTCTGTGCAGCGCGCATAATTATTTCACAGTGTGGCTGCTCTCACTCAGACTAAGGCAACCCAAGAATAATTAATTCTGCAGTGGAGAAATGCCCTTCAAAGCATGGCTTCAGAACTGGCATAGATTATAGTCTCCCAAAACTGAAGAGCAGATTTACCTCATAATTATGTGATATGTAACAACCAAGCTTTCCTCATTTTACTTTCATCCACCCTTAGCTCGGTCACGTCCCAAGTCTGTGATCTGTGGGCATGTTCGATGCCTTGTAAAGACTGGCCCTCAACTGCCAGTCCCAAGGGCAGGCCCACTCATGGGGTGGGGGCAAAGATGGCAACTGCTCTGGGCAGCAGGGATGACTGGCACACAGACCTCAGGGCAAGGTGTGGGGTAGGACCTGGCTCCACAACCCCTGAAGGGGCAGAGCCTCCATAGAAGAGGCGGGGGTCAGGGACAGCCAGCACTCAGCGTCGCCGGGACCACAGCATGCCCCGCCCCACAGCCCTCAGAGCTTAATGGAGCAGTGCTCCAGCAGCAACTCAAAGGGGCCCAGAGCTCCAGCCACCGCTGCTACCATAGTAACAGCAGCAATGGCTGAGAGCCCCAAGTCCCTTTTAATTACCAGGCCCTGGCTCAGCTGACCCCTTTGCCCTCTACCCACATCAGCAGACCTGGCCTCAGAGCCACATTAATCCAAAATAACTTTGCTGTGTAGACACACCTTAAAAAAGTGAAGTGTGTCCTCTTATCCAGGACTAATTTTCCCAGTTGAACATTGCTATTGCCAGGGCTGAATCTGAATCCACCAAAAAAAGATATATTTTGCCATTGATTTATCCCAGGGTTACAAAGCTCTTGTTAACTAGATGTATTCCAAAGAGAACAGACATTGATAGCTGCAGCCAGTGCTCCCTGTAAGTTGAGTGCTTGAGAGGCCTCCCAGGAGAGATTTAGGTGCAGATCAGCTGATTGGCAGGGCGCCCACAGCCGGCAACATGTATTTCTACTGGTAGCACACATCTGCACGTGCCTTGGTGCACATAAAATTTATTCCACATATGAGAGGGAACATTGGCTGCAGCATGTCCAATATACTGGTCAGAGATAAGGCAACAGTGCACCTTTTGAATAGGAGCACACATATCACTATTAAAACCAAAGCTTGACTGACAAGGCCTTAAAACAAAACCTACTGGTGCTTATGTACATTAAAAACAAGGACAAACCTTAGGAAGAGCATAAGAGATCTACCTAACTAGATTTGCACCGTTAACACAGTAGCATTGCTGGGGCTATATTTAATGAGCCAATTTTACAAAAGCATTCAACACCACAATCCACACTGGATTTTCAGGAAAGCTCAGCTTCCAGTAAAGTACCAAAAGTGTAGTTTGTTTTTTTCAAGAACTCAGTGCAATGTGTGCTTTAAAAATATGCAGTACAACAAAGAAGGAAGCTGCTGAGGTGATGAGCATTCCTCAAAATCTTGTGTGAGATGTGGAAATCTGGGCCTGGGCTCTTTTTAAAACATGGTCCTACATCAGACTTCATCATGAGTCCCTCTTTTTAAAGATGTAGGTCTCAAAGCTGCTAATATTTAAGTGAACAACAAGTCTGCCATTGACTTAAATGGGGCAGGCCCTTATACATAGCCAGAGGCTAAAAATTCTGTTTGGGTTCATAGCATGTGTCAGCCATAACCTCCTGGTACAGAATTTGAATTAGGGGGTGCAATTCATTCCCAGAATTTGAATTAGGGGGTGCAACATTAGGGGGTGTTTCAACTGAGGGGCAGGTATTAAGAGATCACACAGTCTATTTTAATTCAAAGACACGCATTCATCCAAAAAGCAATGGTATTGGCTCAGGGGAAACTGCCAAGAACTAAAGGATTAAGCCCTCAAAGAATTATAACTTCCCTTCAACAATACATTTACTTCTACTTGTGTCTTGTTTAAAAAAGAAAGGCTCCTCTCTCTAAGCAACTTTGGCATCATAACCATGCAGCTAAAAAACCAACAGCTACCCCCAGCTAAATTAACTGCTAACCCAAATGCTCTCATGAGGCACTCCTTTCCCTATTAGGTCTATTCCTCCTTCAAAAAGACCACTTTAAAAGCTAGAACTGGTAGCCCTGAAGGTCAACAAATCCAGGCTATTTGAGAGGCAGGGCAAAACTCACACAGTGTGCTCTCTACCACCAGCTTTTTTTTTTTTTTAATCAAAGCAACTCCATCATAAGCACTTCCGCTGATCACCATCTCACCAGTACAGCATAGGGGGAGATGCAGTCTCTCAAAGTATGTCCCAAGCCATTTAGGGAACATCTACACAACACAGCTAAAGTTGGAATAAGCTACGCAATTTGAGCTATGTCAATGGCGTAGCTGAAGTCGAAATAGCTTATTTCAGCTTTTGGTGCTGTCTACACAGCAGGAAGTCGAAGGAAGAACACTCTTCCCTTACTCCTCATGAAATGAGGGTTACAGGAGTCGGAGTAAGTCGTCCTCCGGCTCGATATTATTTCAAAATCAAGACTGGCAGTGTAGATGTGCACTGTTATTCCAGAATAACATCAGTTATTCCGAAATAACGCTGCTGTGTAGACATAGCCTTAGTGAAATGTCCAGGGCTGCCTTCATCAGCTGATCCCCTCTCACAGGCTATGTCTACACTATGGGGCTTTATCAGAAAAAGGTACGCAAATTGCGCTTTGCAATTTGCGTACCTTTTTCCAATTGTTTTTTCAGAAGAGGTCTACACGGGGCCAAATTTCGGAAAAACACTCTTTCGGAAGAGCCCTTCTTTCTCGTGGGAGGAGGAAGGCAGGGCTTCTGAAAGAGCGCATCTGCTCTTCCGCTTTTTTTTTGCGGAAGAGCAGACGTGTTCCCTGGACATGGTGGAGTTTTTCTGGGATACCTCTGGACATACCTCTAGACATAGCCACAGCTCTGCAGGATATTGCACGAAACCTGACTCAAACTCTCCTCCTCCCCATCCTGCCAGTCATTTTATTCTGTGTCTGCTAGTTTCCTGTTATCAGGCCTGTCAACAAGCAAGAGGGAGGCAAAGATGGCAGTTGCCCAGGAGCCCAGCGATTCCAATGGGCCCAGAGCTCCTGGCCACTACCACAGGAGCGGTGGCAGCCAGGGCCCCAGGCACTGAAAATCAGTGACAGAACAACATGCTCTGGGTGGCTCTGAGGGGTTGGCTGGGGGGCAGCATGCTCTAGAGGTGCTGAGGGCTAGCTGCCCACAGCTTTGCCCCTTCCATTCAAGGCCCCATCCCTTCCAGAAGCACAGAACTGGACCCCGCACACATACCTTGCTCAGGGGCCCAGCAAGCCTTTTGGGTCCACTGCCTGTTATGAAGACACCTGGATTAATACTCTTTCCCCTTCTGGGGTAATAAACAGTCTGGTGAACCAGGAGTCGAGTAACCCTAACAAAAGGCTGAGAATTGCAGGCCCCTGGGATACTGACTCCTTTTCTCCAAAGTCCTTATTATCCCTTCTGCTGGGGATAGAATAGAGTCCAGACCCACTTTTCCCTCTGGAGTCCAGCCTATAAAGCAGCTGAAATACTCCCATTTCAATCCCTTTCTGCTTTCCTGACCTGATTCCTGCCTCACCTCCTCTTTGGGCTTTTTCCAGACACATGTTCTGATTCTCCCACACTGGAAATTCAACTTTCTGGATAACTTCTTCCCAGTCTGTTGCTGAAGGAGTCCCCTTTCAATAGTCTCTCTAGAAGCCACACCTGTCCACTGATGAGTAGCCTTTTTATCTTCTTCCCGCTCCACCCCACCTCAGCTGTTACAAGCCCAGCAGTTAGCCATAACTAAGCAGACAGCTAGTCTTCCTGTTAATCCCATAGTGGCTGGAGGTGCATGGAGCTTATAGACTCCCTGACATGGACAGAAACTAGTTTGCACTGAGGCACACAGAAATAGGAATTGCCATGCTGAATCCGACTCAAATTCCATCTATCCTGGCTCCAACAGTGGTCAGGACCAGTAGCTGTAGAAGACCCAACAGTTGGGGGTCTCCTCCATGGGTCCCATCCTGGTCTATAATAGTTAGAGACAGTTTGGCTTAAAACCTGAAGTACAAGTTTTAACATCCCTTTTCTAATATCAGTTATCACTAATTATGACAGCTCCAGATATTTTGGTGGTTGATTTGTTCCTGATTTACCTCCATGACAGCAAAATCTGGACCATAGCTTTTGAAAGCTTCTTGGGCTACATGTAAAATGAAACAAGTAAATATGACTGAATCTACTGCGAGTTCATAATTGCTGTGGCACCAAATATGTTTCTAATAAAGTATATGTAGAAGAAAAATAAAAATCACTTTTTATGCAGCGCTGAGCCTGAGTTTAAAATGTTAATTTGTACTAGCTTTATTCAGCTCTGAGAACTTAATATGCATGCCTTAATTATTCAGAGAGCTGAATGCCTATAAAAATGTGGGCAAATCATCTAATGGTTATTATAAGTTACTTTTTATTCCTGCTTCAATAACTACAAATGTCATCTAGTAGCAACAATTATATTAATATAAGCATCCAAAGTTAACTCATTATAATTAAAACTTCTCAATGGTTTAAGAAGTGTGCCTGTTTTTACGCTGGGTAATGCTAGCTTCCTTGTTTTCTCTCTAGCTAGTATGCTTTACTTAAGCAATAAGGAAAAGAACTACAGGAACTCTAATTATGAAAGCAGCAGTTCTGAGAGATGCATTACTGTTGACTACACAGCTTTGGATTGCCTTTACGATACACTGAACAATACAGAGGCAACAGAAAGATTGCAAATTACCACTTGGCAAGTTGTAGAGTCAGTTTAAAGCCAGCCAAGGCATGTCAGTGTAAAACGGATTAAATGAACAAAATGGATCAAACTCTGCACTGATAAACCCATATATCCACATTGGTTATGAATGGAGCTAATTATTTCACTGCTATTAAATTCAGTGAGAGTCTTCCCATTGATTTTAATAGGAATTGGATTGGGACCAATTTTGTTTTTATTATTTGCATTTCTTGTCTTTCTACCACAAACTATTACTAAGAAAACAAAGGGTGTTAGGAGTTTCTACGGCCAGACCCAACGTGGATGACTCAGGCAGTGGGCACACTTCCCTGCTTGCCAGTAATTTGTCAGTTCATCTGAATTTTATTTTACAGCATAGATTACTTTACAGCATAGATTACTCTCAGTGCTGGAGACCAGAGCCCTTCTCTCAACAGATTTTATATGTATTTTGCAAACATGAAACACCTGCCTCTGGAATTTCCACTACATGCATCTGATGAACTGGGTCTTTGCCCACAAAAGCTTATGCTCCAATTAATCTGTTAGTCTATAAGGTATCACAGGACTTCTCATTGTTTTTGCAGATTCAGACTAACACGGCTACCCTTCTGATACATGAAACACCAAAGTCACTCTACCTGTGACCTAAGCCAGTTTTGAACAACTGCATCCAAAGGCAAAAGGTTAGTGTTTTAGCTTCCCTGCACAACATGCCCCTGTAAGAATTTTATGTACTAAAAATTAGCTCATTCTATGTAACTGTTCTGCGGGACACATTTTAGCAACATATCCAGATCGCTCTGTGTTCATAAGACACACGTCACCCTACAGGTCTTAAGCCTCAACATGCCTTTTTAGCAGCCCTTACTGAAATCTCATTTAAAAGGTTTCAAGCACTTGACAAGACTTAAGATCTTAGCAGTGAGCATTGTCTGAACACTCAGAAAAGTGTATGGCTTTCTCTTAATTGCAAGCCTAGGAAAATATTGAGAAATTTTTAAATTTCAGCGTTTCAGCATGTTCTGTCTCACCAAATATCCATATAGTGCTGTTAAATTTACCATAATTTCACTGTGAAATACAAACACAATAGCATTGGAAGAACGTTAATAATGGGTTAATGCAAAAGAAAAAAATCATTAGGTCCCTGCCTGAAGCTGTACAAAATTTATGTGTGTGACACAAAATACTTATTCTACAGGATTTTGGGGCCTAGCACATGATTCCATTCCACCTGTTTTAAATATTTTTAAAATAATAATAAAACAGGGATAGGGAAAGAGCAGGGAACAGAAGCATGACATATAGCCCTATGAAAATATATTAAAATAAATTAGGATATTGCATAATTAAAATATCCATATAGTGCTGTTAAATTTACCATAATTTCACTGTGAAATACAAACACAATAGCATTGGAAGAACGTTAATAATGGGTTAATGCAAAAGAAAAAAATCATTAGGTCCCTGCCTGAAGCTGTACAAAATTTATGTGTGTGACACAAAATACTTATTCTACAGGATTTTGGGGCCTAGCACATGATTCCATTCCACCTGTTTTAAATATTTTTAAAATAATAATAAAACAGGGATAGGGAAAGAGCAGGGAACAGAAGCATGACATATAGCCCTATGAAAATATATTAAAATAAATTAGGATATTGCATAATTAAACATCTGATAGGGTAGCCTTAATAATCAACTTTAAAAAAATAATAAATTTAAAAAAACAACAAGGCAGGACAAGACCAAGGTGAGAGTGCTTCCTGCTTGGGGAAAGCAACTTGGCAGCATGAAGGGAGCTAGCTGACTCTCTCCTGCTCTACTAATAAACAGTTTCTGATGTTCCTGAGCTCATGCCTTCTTCATCATTTCAGAGACACTGCTAACCCACCAAGGAGGAGACTGCAAGGTCACACAGTAAAATATTTCCTAAGTTTTCTGGCCTGTGCACTGTCTTACAGATGAGCAGAGAGGTATCAAGATAAACCCTTTATGATGAACAAGAACTAGGTCCTGAAGTTAGGTAAACATTCTGTTATTCTTAGTAGCTGCAGCCTGCCACTGCCCTGTCCTGGTCTTTTTTGCTTCTGCCCTAGCGGGAAGTATGTGTCATAGATAACAAAAGAGTTCATAAACAGTGGCAACATATGCAGCAGCATGGCATAAGAATGGCCAAACTGGGTCAGACCAAGGTCTATCTAGGCCAGTATCCTGTCCTCCAACAGTGGCCAATGCCAGGTGTTCCAGAGGGAGCAAACAGAAAAGGTAATCAAGTAATCACTCCCCTGACAAAGAGAGGCTAGGAACACCATTCCTGCCTACTCTGGCTAGTAACCATTGATGGACCTATACTCCATTAATGTATCTTATTCTTTCTTGAACTCTGTTCATGTCCTGGTCTTCACAACATTCTCTGGCAAGGATTTCCACAGACTATGTATTAGGTGAAGAAATACTTCCTTTATTTGTTTTATTTGTTTTAAACCCGCTACCTATTAATTTCATTTGGTGACCCCTAGTTCTTGTGTTATAGGAACAAGTAAATAACTTTTCCTTATTTACTTTTGTCATATCCCCACTTAGTCTCCTCTTTTCTAAACTGAAAAGTCCCAGTCTTATTAATCTCTTCTCATATGGAAGCCATTCCAAACCCCCAATCATTTTTGTTGCCCTTTTCTGAACTTTTCAATGACAAGGTATCTTTTTTGAGATGAGGCGACCACATCTGCGAGCAGAATTCAAGATACGGGCATATCATGTTTTTATTCAGCGGCAATAAGATATTCTCTGTCTTATTCTCTATCCTTTTTTTAATGATTCCTAATACAGTAAAACTCCATTCGTCCGGCATCTGATGGTCCAGCACTCCTGATGGTCCGGCACCATCAGGAACCCGGAAGTGCTCCGGGCAGCTGGACCGTTGGAGCTACTTGCCTCGCTTCTCGATTCAGCCGCTGCTGAAACTGACCAGCGGCTGAATCGGGGAAGCTGGGGGCAGAGCAGCTGGAGTGCTGCCGGTAGGCCCCACAGCGCTGCCCCTCGGCGCTGCGGGACCAACCCGGCAGCACCCCAGCTGTCCCCAAGTCAGACGCAGCTGAAACTGACCAGTGGCTGACTCTGGGAAGCCCGAGGCAGAGCTGCTCTGCCCCAGGCTTCCCGGAGTCAGCCCTGGTCAGTTTCAGCGGGCGGCTGACTTGGGGACGCCTGAGCAGAGCAGCTGGGGTGCTGTCGGGTTGGTCCGTAGCGCTGCTCGGCGCTACCGACCAACCCGCAGCACCCCAACTGCTCTGCCCCAGGCGCCCCCAAGAGCAACTGGGGTGCTGCCAGGTTGGTCTCGCAGCGCCAAGGGGCGGCGCTACTGGACCAACCTGGCAGCACTCAGCTGCTCTGCCACAGGTGTCCCGATTCAGCTGCTGCTGAAACTGACCAGCAGCGGCTGAATCAGGGACGCCTGGGGCAGAGCCGACAATCGGAAGGGGCTATGAGGGGTCTGGGGTGGCATCCCACACCATCCTAGACCCTCATAGCCCCCTCCTGATAGTCCGGCATGTCTGATAATCCGGCACCCCCTGGGTCCTAAAGGTGCCGGATTATCGGAAGTTTACTGTATTCTGTTTGCTTTATTGACTGCTGCTGCACATTGAGCGGATATTTTCAGAGAACTACCTACAATGACTCCAAGTTTTCTCTCTTGTAGTAATAGCTAAATTAGTAGTCCCCATCATTTTGTACATATAATTGGGATGTTTTCCAAATGGCATCTCTACACTTTCTGGAAGACTTACTCTATACCACTTCATCTCTTTTGTAGCTATTTTCCTTAATTTTCTGAATGCATTAAAACACTATTAAGCCAGTTATTGTATTTGTTAATGTTACTGGTTAAACAACACTCCTGGTTACTTTGACACAATGACGTCTTGATCGGCAGTGAGGTTTCTTCAGCAATCTTTCCAATCTACTGTATTGCAAGCCTCTTTATTCAGATCTTTGTCTATAACAGCTTGTTCAGTTTGCAGGTCAGTAACAGGGCCAGTTTGTGAATTGTTCTCAACTTGTATGGCTGTTCTTACTTCATTTGTGTTAATCAAGTTGTTAAGTGTCTGGAGTAAATGCTTAGGATTCCTTTGTAAGATTTTGCCATAGTCTGATCACTGAGTATGGGCAAGGTGATTCGTCTCAGATCTCTATAGCTTTGACTGGGCAATATCCATCTTGCCAACTTCTTACCAACTATTGTTTTTATAACTGTAGAAGATGTCTTGCTCCTTTATTATAATATTTTGTCTGTGCTTTCTCAGTCTTTTCTTCACTATCACAGATTCCTTATGTAACTCATACACTCCTACTGGGTGTGGTTCACTGTCCCATGTAGTGGCACTGAAACCACTGTCAGTAAGAAAGAATGAGTGTGCTCTAGCTGTAGAGTATGGGTTCCCAAACTGGGGGGGGGAGCGTGAAGAAATTCCAGGGAGGGCACGAGGCGAGCCAACCCCACCCCACCCCCATCAAGTTTTGCTGCCCCAGTCAGTTCCTTTTTTTTTTTTTTTTGCTCAACAAGTTTTGCTATTTTGGGGGGGGGAGGGGTGTGAGGGTTTTTCAAAAGTCAAAAAGGGGGCATGATGCCAAAAAGTTTGAGAACCACTGCTGTAGAGGCTCATGCACTAATTTCCAGGTTTGGTTCCGCCTGTTGGCATTACACTTACTCACCTTTTATATATGTCCCATATCTGGCAAGTATTTATTCATTTGTTATAAGAAATTCAGCAAGTGACTTTCAACATGGCAGTGGTGTAGCTTAACAGTTGAGCAGTGCTCAACAGGACCTGCTGCATGCCTTGCTTTTTTGAGCAAGATTTTCACTGTATGTCTTCCACGTTCAGCTAATCCATTAGCTTGAAGACACCTGGGACTAGTTGTCTCACAATGAAAGTCAGATATTTCAGCAGAGTCTAGGAATTCCCTGAAACAAAAGACAGGACTATGCAGCACTTTTCTTCCACAATTTGATCTGAGGAAGTGGGTCTAGCCCACGAAAGCTCATCACCTAATAAACCATCTTGTTAGTCTTTAAAGTGCTGCATAGTCCTGTCTTTTGTTCCAGCAAGACCAGACTAACACGGCTACATCTCTATTAGGAATTCCCTGTGCTTGATCTGTAGTCCATTGTCAGTTATGATTGTTCTTGGAATTCCATGCCCCTGGGCAAGATGAAGGAGGCAGCATTGTAGTCCTGGAAGGGTGGGGCCTTGGGCAGAGAGACAGGGCTGGGGGCAGCCAACCCTCCACGCCGCTCCCCCTCCTCCGGCAGCCCTCACAGCCGCCCAGAGCATGCTGCAGCTGTGCTCTAGCAGCTATTTAAAGGGCCCGGGGCTCCAGCCGCTGCCACTGCCGTGGTAGCAAACGTGTCAGCGGCTGGAGTCCTGGGCCTTTCTGAATCACCAAGCCCCAGGGCAATCGTCCCCTTTGTGCCTTCCCCTCTGTTGGCAAGCCTGCTGATGTGGCATCATTGGTTCTTTCTGCGGAGAGTCTCTGCACTTCTGACATGTGACACACCTGCTCACCATTTTTTGATGTCACTATTCATCTGTGGTGAGAACACAACTTTCCTAGCTCTCCTTTTTGGTTTGATCCTTCCTAGGTGCTTCTTGTGTATTCATTTTTTTCTCCTTCTCCTCACTGTGGGAACCACAATTTGTGTTCTCATCAAGGGCACTCCTGAGATCATTGAAAGCTTATTTTTACAGTGGCAATGTGCCTGGGGGAAGTGTTGATAGTCTCCTCCTCCCTTTCCTATCACTTGAATCACTGCTTGAAGCATTTTATCTTTAGCAGTTTCTGTCTCCGGTTCATCTTGTACGCCTAGAGATAGAGCACATGACGCTTTTATCTTGTTCGCATGTATGTTTACTGCTTGTTCCAAATCATCAGGGACACACACTTGAGAGTCTCTGACTTTACTAGATGGCATCCAGCTGGGAATCCCAAGGTCCCATCATACTACTGAAATATCAGAAGTAGTTGCTCTATCCATGGCAATGCTTCTCCACATCCCTTTGGGGTGCTGCAATCAGTGATTTCTGATCAGTTTCTGCTTTGGAGCTTTTTGAGTTAGGGGCAAGAACGGGAAGCCTTTTAAGAAGAACCATCAAGTCACTATTTGGATTTTCTCATGATAGAGAAAATAATGAAATTTTGCACATCCATATGTCAGTGCCAGTTTGTCCAGTGATTCCCTGGCAACAGATATGGCAATTCCTGCAATATGCTTGTATTAAATTCTTGTATTAAATTGATGTATTATTGTGGGCTGGGATTTCTAAGTTCTTTGGGGGAAAGGGAGGAAAGGTGATCCCCATGAGTTCAAAGGACTATATTCAATGTATGCCATACAGGAATGGACTTTTGAGACAAAAAGTGTGAAGTGGGTTTCCTGGGGGATACCTAGGGAGAGGTTAATGCAAGTTCCTCACTTTCAATTATGCAAAATCCAGAACTTTGAAGTTACACTCTGAGGAGGCCATTATCAGCTGATTATACGTTCCTGGTGACTGGAGATAAAAGGCCCAACCTGTAAAAAGAAATGGCTGAACTGCCCTGATAGTTCCTGTATGCAATACGAGACTTTTAGGGTACATCTCTACAGCAGTGTTATTTCAGAAAAATATCAGTTATTCCAAAATAACAATCCACATCTACACTACAAGCAGTTATTTTGACATAATGTTGAAATAATGCCGCGCTGGAGGACTTCTTACTCGGACTCCTGTAACCCTCATTTTACGAGGGGTAAGGCAAATTGGAGGAACAGTACTCTGCCTTGGACTTCCTGGTGTGTAGACAGCACCAAAAGCCAAAATAAGCTATTTCGACTAAAGCTACGCAATGGATGTAGCTGAAGTTGCGTAGCTTATTTCGGCTTTAGCCCTTCTGTGTAGATGTGTTCTTATAAACTAAAACAAAAGACAGGACTGTGCAGCACATTAAAGACTAACAAGATGGTTTATTAGGTGATGAGCTTTCCTCAGATCTGAGGAAGTGGGTCTGGCCCACGAAAGCTCATCACCTAATAAACCATCTTGTTAGTCTATAAAGTGCTGCACAGTCCTCTCTTTTGTTTCAGCAAGACCAGACTAACACGGCTACATCTCTATTACTATTCTTATAAACTAGTAATCCTTAGGGAAACCCAGCTGTGGGTTTTGTAAGACTGAAGCCTGCCAGAGAACAAAATTAAGAACATAAGAATGGCCATACTGGGCCAGACTAAAGGTCCATCTAGCCCAGTATCCCATCTTTTGATTGTGGACAATGCCAGGTGCTCCTGAGGGAATAAACAGGTGATCATCAAGCAATACAGAGGCTCAGGACACTATCCCTGCCCATCCTGGCTAATAGCTATTGATGGACTTATCCTCCATGAATATATCTAGCTTGATTGAAGTAGGGGATGACCTCTGCTAAGCTCCCTAGCACACATGCAGGTTCTTTTATTGTTTTTTTAATATGGTTTCTCTGTTTTCATCTTAAGAATAGATGTGTTTGCTTAGATAGAACAGTGTGGTAACATATAACTGTGAGCAATATATTGGTCACAGCCTCTGGAAAGAAAGCAAAGCACAGATGCTAGCTTTTTAGGCAGTCTAGTTTGTGGGATGGCACTGAATGGTCAAGCCTTAAAGAATCTCCAGTCAGGAGGGACTGAGACACAGGTCTATGCTCAAGAAAGATGATGGCTGGGAGATGGAAACATTTTAGTGGGTTCCCTTAAGGCAAGGGTGGCCCAGGGGCCGGATGTGGCTCCTGGCTTGCATGACTCAGGACTCCCCACCCACTATTGGAGATCCCATGCTGGTGCTTCAGCCCCCTGCTGCTTCCCTGTAGGGCTAGAGCACACACAGTTTACTAGCCTGGGCCTCCTAGGCTCTGGTGTGCAAAGGGAATGTGGGGAGTGTCTTTCTCCTTCTCAACTGGGCACCACATCAGTGAGGGTTTTTTTCCTCCCTCTCACTTGTCGGCCCTTGACCCAAAAAAGGCCCCCACCCTTAAGGGACACGGAGGGGGAATACAGGTGCAATTACCTTGAAATTGTGACATCCCTAATGCAAGAAAGATCAGAAGTCATGGAAATTTGGCAATCACTCAGCGTTCAGGATTATACATCAGGCCCAAAATCTAGCATCTCCCACTCCTGTACTTGTGACTGAAACACAAGGGGAAAGGAAAAAGTGGTTTAAACCCCAACCACCAGTGCAAATCAAGGAAGCTTTAAGGGTGTTTTTACTCATTCTTACATGGCATACTTGTTTTGTTCCCCAAGGTACCTATGGACATGAGAATAGCTGTAGCCTAGTTACCTCTGGCCACATTGACACTATGCTGGAGATTGAAAGAGGTCTAGCATAGAAACTTTATGCCAGCTCTATGCTGACCCAGGAGGCCCTTCCAATACAGGAACTGCGACGTATAGCTCAATTTTGCCATCAGTGGGACATAAATGGGACATTGAGAATTGGGTCCACTATTCCACTTTGCCCCTTCTTCCACTCTTTGTAAGACAGGAACATAATGAGACACAATCACAAAGCCTGCAGTAATGCCCTAGTATTGGTTATCACTGTGCCAACTCCTGAGATACCCCGTCAAAAACTTGGTTAGCTCTAAATTTCACTGCAATGGCTGTCACTCTCTCCAGCAACATCCCCTACCCTCCTCCACCCAGCTCCTCTGGGCACTCTGAGAATCCACAGCGGATCAGAAGGTGTTCATTATAATTACAGCCAAAGTTCTGTGGCCTGCTAAAGGAGAAGAATCAGAGTGATGGGATACAATTGGGTTAGGAAATCCATTTTTAAGATCTTACCAACCTGGGCAGTCTTTGCCAGTGGCAACCTGCTTGATCTTTTGGCTTAACTGCTGCTTTAGAGAGTGAAACCTATAATGGGTCTCAAGATGAAAAGGCAGGTTCAGTCAGCTCATTTGCTTTTCTAATGGGTTTGAATGGCAACACTCTCCTGAGTGTGTAACAGAATGGCTGATCACATTAGCTTCCCTTCTCATCTTTACTGGCTCCTCCATATGGTCTCCAGAAAAATAATGTCATAATTACACCACTCACTACTTACATAGCCACCTTTATGCCAGAATTTCAAACCAATTTCTGAACATTAATTAAAGCCTCACAACATCCCTGCAGGTATTAGATACTATTGCCATTTTAAAGATGTGTAAATGAGATTTAGGCTCAGGCAGAGGGAGAGGGGGGATAGGCTCTGGAAGCTGCCCCCCTCCATGTAGTCTTGGGGGGTTGAGGCTCTGGGGGCTGCCCCCTCCTCCAGCAAGTCCTTCCCCCCCGCAACATCCTCCAGGCTATCTGGGGAGAAGCCAGGCTCCTGGGGTTGCCCACACACACACACAGCCTGCAGGCTGTCTTGGGGCCGGGGGGACAGGCTCCAGAAGCTGGCCCCCATGCAGCCTGCAGGGGCTATCTAGGGGGGGAGTTTAGGCTCTGGGGGCTTTCCCCTCCTCCAATGCTCCTGCGGCCTGCAGGCTGCCTGGGCAGGGGCCAGGTTCTGAGGGCTGCTCCCCCCCAACTCCAGCTGCTCCCCTCCCACAGCCTGCAGGCTCTGCACGAGGGGGCAGGCCCAGATTTGGGGCAGGGAGACTCCTTATTAGGGTTCTGGCAGACAAGATGGAGGAGCCCCACTGCTGGACACTCTGTTTCTGCTGCAGCTGCCCCCGGTGGCCACTCTCAGTATCACACCCCTCTCTGTACCCCGTCTTTCGTGTTCCTCCTCTCTCTGCCCGCTCCCTTTCCAGGTTATGGAAAACAGTCCCATTCCCAGCACTTTGTGTTTTCCAGCACAACCAAACCCTGACCCTGATTTAAGTTAGAGGAAGAGGAAGCTGGATACCAAATTTGGTGGTCCTAGTTCTTACGGTTTAGGAGAAGTTCTTGAAGAAATGGACTCAGACAGATGAACTCACACACAAAGGCAAAACAAAAAAAGCAGTCATGTAGAAGAAGTGGGTCTGCCCCACGAAAGCTCATCACCTAATAAACCATCTTGTTAGTCTTTAAAGTGCTACACGACTGCTTTTTTTGTTTTACCAAGATCAGACTAACACGGCTACTTCTCTGTTACACAAAGGCACAAACTCTAAACTATAGCGTGACAGAGAGATAGAGGAGCACAATGCTCTCTGTGCCTGTATTTAGTTTCTCCTGCACACATTCACAAGTGGGTAAGAAAAAAATGCAAGTAATATTTCAAAATCACTGTGTCACTGGCATCTTAGACTGCCACTACCTCATTTTTAGCCCTTTTCGTTGGTTGATTTTTCAGTAAGGTGGTAGCGCCACCTTCCGGCTTGAGCAACTGTGATCTCATTTCACAGAGTGCCTGGGAGCTTTCTCAATGGTGAAAATGTTAACGGGTGAGATTAGTCTATGTCAGCTGCACAGCTCATATGAAATTCCTGTGGAACATTTTAAATTGCCAGCTTCATCTTCTTTTCAGCTAAACAAATGCACATTTTCCTCCCACAATATTAATAAATAATAATAATAAAAAAAAAACTTTTAAAAACTGCAGGAGGGGTGGTTAGTTGAAAATCACTCTCCTGGGGGATTAGAAATGTTCAGAGCAATCCCCCATGGGGAGATGATTTCATGATAACCTCACTCCCTCTCATGCACTGTTGCTCAGCAGTGGAAATTGCTTCATGAAACTATCACTCAGCTTAAGTTACCAAATTTATTAGCACTCAGTGCCACCATTTAAGATCATTTGGAATAAAGCTTTTCGGTAATTTAATATTTGTTTTTGACTGGTAGCCCTGAAGGCATGCCACGCATGCAAAAACTAGTAGCCCTAAGTCACGGCTGAAGCAAGAATGAGCAGAAAATATCTTCAGTGCTCTGTATGGCCTGTGGATTCAATTCATACTACAATGGGTGTGTCTAGGCTACAGGGTTTTTTTCCAAAAAAAGTGGCCTTTTTTCTAAAAAACTTCCCCTGCGTCTAGACTGCTGCCGCGTTCTTTTGAAAGTAAATTGAAAGAACGCGGCAATTTTTTTGACCGCAGAAATCCTCATTTTATGAGGAATAACGCCTTTTATCGAAAGTGCTCTTTCGAAAAAAGGCGCTATGTAATGCAAACTGTGCTTTTTCGAAAGTACTGATTGTAGTCTAGACGCTCTTTTTCGAAAGAGGCTTGCAGTCTAGATGTAGCCAGTGCTTAGCGAGCAATGCTTTTGTCTATTGACGGAGTCACAGTGCCCTCTCTTCATCTCATCTCCTTCAGGGAAAGAAGACAGTGAACTTTATTCTGCTGCAAGACATAGCGACGTCAGTCCATTAAGTGAATGAGTAAGTAATATCTTTGACTTTGTTTTGTGACATATCTGGACACTCTTACTTTAGATTGAAATAGAAATCAGCAGCTTGATTAAAACAACGTGGGAAATACTTAGCTTACAAAGACAAAACAGATAGCAAGGTGGTTGGGTCAGGAAAGACTAAAAGAAGTGTATTTGTGTAATTATGAAGATTATTTGTATTGCCATAGTAACTTGGACCCCATTGTGCCAGAAACATTGCCATTCATTTGTGGGGGGCAGATTAATACAATGGGTGCACCTTCCATTCATGAATTCCAACAGCTGGCACAACTAGTAAGGATATGTTCAATATTATTCACTGGCCACTGTACTACAATGACTATAGTACAATAAAAGAAGGCTCAATAGAAAATGCAGAGATTTTTAGCAAGAACTCATGGGTGGCTTGAGAAACTTCTGAAAAAACAGACTCAAAGTATCTATGATCCACTGCTTAACAGCTTAATTTCTCAAACTATGTGAGCTTGTCTTGTCTTTTTAGAAAAATCAAACTCTCTCTTGGTTTGCCCCATACACAAACTAAGGACTGCAAAAATCTAGACATGAGAGACAGAACAAACTGATTTAGTTAATGGCAACACACCAGCCCCATTGTTCTATTTTGTGGGATCACTATGGGGTTTAAAATGCATCTAACAGGTAAATAAGAAAACACAACAATACACCTATTCAAAATGAGTTGTTCTTGATGCATCCAAATACTGAAGAATTAGAGTCAACATAAGAGGTATGACGGTAGAAAAGCAAACATTCTTTTTGTAAAAGAACAGCAAAAGAAGGAAGATCATTAAATCATGCTAGAGCACAAGGAAAAAGAATGCAGATTTGTTAAATATAATTTCTCCAAAAGTAACTTCAGCCTCTAAAATGGATAAATGATCATAATCCTCTTTTATGAGAAAGATCCCAACGATTAATTTCCTTGTCAAAGTTATCTAATATTTGTTACCCATTATTATTCTCATTTTTCATATTCCATTTTTGCACAGAGCTATGATCATAAACAATAACAAGGATTTTTATGGTCATACTTCACAGCGCTCTCGCTCTCTCGTTTGGGGAGGGGGTTATATTGCCAATATAAACTGCATAGTACTAAATTCACTTGAGAACTACAAAAAACTTACAACTTCCTGGAAATTGGCCTGTGCTTGTCCCTGGTTTTAAGCAAAGTTAGATGAACTGTTCAGATGCTGTAAGAACAAATACAAGCTTTTGCTCAAAATCGGAACAAACAAGAGCAATCCTTGTTCCCTGAGATTAAACAGGACCATATCCTCAAGTAGCATAAACTAGCATACCTCCAGTGAAGGCAACAGATTATGCCCAATTGCAACAACTGAAGATGTGGCCCATTGTCTCCATGTGTAAAGCATTTACCAGCATAGGTCTACTTTTCTGATAGCAAATATCTCATGGTAAGACATAAATAGTCTCTTGCCCAGCTTCTTCAAACCTTTAAATATTTAGGTTATTAGTTATTTAATTCTGTATGTTTACATGATTCCTGGCAATTCATCACAAATTTTAATGAGAATGTATTAGTTTCAACAAAACTGTAATGGGGAAGTTCCTATGCTCCAGGATAGAGTTTCTGGAAAGAGGGCTAACAGATACATTATGGTCCAGTGGTTATAGCATTCAGCTGGGATGTTTCAGTACCAGGATCAAATAAACCATGTTTACTTATTTGTACAGAGTGGAACAGTTCCAACAGGAGAGGTATAGAGATACAGAATCTGTGGACTTGAGTCTCCCAGATGAGTTCCCAAGCCCAAATTCAAGTCCCGCTCTGTGTGGAGCAGTCTTGAAGTGTCTCCCCCATATCCTAACTGAACCCTACAGCCACTGAATTACTCAGGGTTCTCTTGATTTTGAAAATTTTTGAAAGGTCTCAGGTATGTCCCACTGTGGAGTGGGAAAGTTTTTGTAATATGGAAAAAAACTTTCATGGGGCAGAAAGGCTGTATGCTACTTAATTCTAGCCCGGGAGCTACCTCTTCACAGTGGGTATAACAGCACAGAGTTAAAAGCCCACCAAAGATAATGTTAGGTCAGTGTTTCTTCCCACAAACAAATCCCCCTAGGGGTATATAATCAGAACAATACCAGGGAAGACAGCCACTCTAGGACCCAACATCCTGTCCATTCCTTGGCACTGTTCCTTACAATGGACCCTCACCCAACACAGTAGGGACAAAGATGCTTCAATGGGATGAAGTAGTAGTGTGCAGTGATTGCTCTTCTTTTCCCCTGTGTTGCATCACCCCACGCAGGGCCAGATTACCCAGTCTGGGGCCTGGAGCTATAAGATTTCGTGGAGCCCCTAGGCTGTGGGATGGGGGCCAAAAATGTGGGGTTCAGTGTACAGGAGGGGGCTGTGGGTTGAGGCAGGAGGATGGGTCCAGAAAGGGGGTGAGGGCTCTGACTGGGGGTGCAGGCTCTGGGATGGTGCTGAGACATTTTGGGTGCAGGAATGGGCTCAGGACAGGATCTGGGGTCTGGGTGGGAATTAGGGACTTAGGTACAGGAGGAGGCTCAGGGCCAGGGCAGGAAGTTGGAGTGCGGAGTCTGTGAGGGAACTAGAGTGTGGGAGGGGGCTCGGGGCAAGGACAGGATGTTGGGCGGCCGGGCACTTTTCTGGTGCAGCTCCCCTTTGGTGGGGGGAAGCAGGTGGCTCAGCACAGCCCATGCTGCCCAGCACTCCCCTACAGGCACCACCCCCAGCAGCTCCCATTGGCTGGGATTCCTGTCCAATGAGAGCCGTGGGGGCAGGGCCTGCAGCATTGGGATGGAGCTTCTCCCAGAGCTTGGGCTCCAGCCAATGGGGGTAGAATGGAAGCATGTGGAGCTGCCTTTCCCCTGCCCTTACCAGGCCAGGCAGGCCTGGATAATGTACAGGGGCTTTATGCCAGCAGCTCAGGGCCCTCATAAAAAGATCTGGACTTTTGGCAGCCCAGAGATCTTTTTGCAAGGCCCCCTTTAGCCTGGGGCCCTAACCTGCAGCCCCTAACGCCTCTTTCTTAATCCAGCCCTGACCCCAGGAATAGTCCTGGAAGGCGTCAGGTCTCAGACAGGCACTGACCTGTTTGTTCAGACAAGCTAGCAATTTGCCACTTGCCACTATTAACTCCCTCCCTCCCAGTGCTGGTTCAGCTATGCTGGCCAGTGATTAAGAGACCTGAGCTCAATTTCTGTCCTCTCTACCTATCCCCACCCATTATGAATGCAAGGCCTGTTTCACCCTTTACATCCAGGCCCAAAGGCCGTGTAATCCACACAAAGATGAAAGATGGGCCCTTACGCCCTCATAGTTCCTCGTTCAAATATGAAAATCGATCTCACAGTCTAGCACTCTGCTCTGTGAAAGTTAAAATAGTCACCCCTTAAGAGGTCAGCATTTGCCAACAGCTATCACAGTTTTCCTCTGTCTTTTCGATATGTAAGAAGGATGCAATACACTGTAAAGGCAGATTGAGACAGGAGGAGATAAAACTGCAGTATCTCAGATTTCACTGTGTGATAACTACTCGCTTGTATTGCCTTTTTCATAGATTATATGGCCAGAAAGAAACACTATGGTCCTCTAGCTTGAGCTCCTCCATAAAACAAGCCAAAGAACCTCCCAATTATTTCTGCCTCAAGCCTCATAATTTCTCTTTGAGCTACAACATATTTTTAGAAAGCATCCAGTCTTCAAATAATGGAGAATATGCCACCTCCCTGGCAGGAAATAATTTCAATGGTAAATTAGCCTCGCTGTTTAAAAAAGTGCCTTATTTCTAGTCTGAATTTGTGTAGGTTCAGCTTCCAGCTACTGGATCTAATTATGCTTTTTTCAGCTCAGTTAAAAAGTCAGTTACTACTACTTTGCACAGCAACCAATGCAGTTAGATAGATGAGCATACGATGATCATTCCATTTTTGTAGAAAAAATTTGGTAATGACACATTTCTTTATCTAATTCACTATGGGATTTCACTGACATAAAACTAAGTTAAGTTCACGCACAAGACCCAATGGAATACATAGCCTTACTGAATTATACTGAATACTGGGAGACACTAAAAATTACAAATGTTTTTTAAATGGGGGAGTGAGTGATCAAGCCACCATAGACAAGGACAATGAATCACAAAATGCAGTCTGTTATGCTGACATCATTTTTGTCCGTTTACATGACGAGAAAAGAAATATTACACAGTTGTACATTTGCTAATGAGCACTTTGATAATCTGCACACCCCATAATTCACTGATATATCCTAACAGTCGCTCCTCACCTCTCAGCAAGTATTTAATAGCAAAGGACATTAGTGAGAGAAATAATATGATTTAATTACTTTTCAAAGTATATTTCAGCACACTCACTAGTTTATGGGGTTAATTTGATAAAGGTAGTTTAAAATTATTTATGATACCACTCCACAGTGCATCTTGTGATGCACTGCTTGATCACACACACCAATTCACAAAACTCTGCGACTTTCACTGTGTGAATAGCCCCAGTGTTACAACTGGCAGCGGTGGAAGGCGTAACAGACAAAAAGGAAGAGACACACGCCAAAGTCAAAGCCTACTATGAGAGACAAGCTAAAAACTTCCTGAATTACAACCCAGAAGGTTTGCCAGGATCAAATGATTTCCTCAGGACAAATCATGCATTAGAAAGCAAGCTACATGGTCTTAGCAGCTCAGAGTTTCCGATTCAAATGTGGAGGGGCACCTCTAAAAATTTGACACCATCCCTAGTTCAAGTCCCTACGCAGAAACCTGATAAAAACAAAATCCTCCCCTTCCCCCCCCCCCCCCAGGCCTACTTAATAGCAGTGCCTTCCCTAGGGGAGTGCAGGGCCTGGGGCAACTCCCTTCCCTTCCAGTGCTCTAGGTGTAGGACCCACAGCACCCCCACTTCTGCTCCAACTCCATTCCACCCCCACTCCACCTCCTCCCCTAAACTCCACCCATGCTCTGCCTCCACCCCACCCCTTCCAGCCCCTGCTCCACTCCCATTACATCCCTTGCCTGGAGCACCCTCCCTGGAGGGACACAAGCCAGAGGATTACCTGCGGGTCTGGCATGGAGCAGCAGCAGGGGTTGGGACTCCCTCACACTCACTGCAGTGGCTGGAGTGACCTAGTACCAGCTCCACCCCGCTGCCCATCTCCCAGCCTGCTGTGCTCTGCTTCACTGTGGCAGCCGAAAGCGAAGCCGACTGGGGCCAGGGTGCTCTGCTTCCTGCCACTGCAGTGCAGTGGAGCACAGCGGGCTGGGAGATGGGCAGCGGAGAGGAGCAGACCGCTGGGTCACTCCAGCTCCTGTCACCACAGTGAGTGCAGGGGTGTCTGACCTCTGCTGCCACCCCATACCAGGCTCCCAAGGTAATCCCCCGGGCTGCCCTGGGCCCTGTGAGTCCTGTCTATCGGATGGTTAACTGCCACAGGGCCCTCCAAAGCATGGGGATTGGGGTGGCTGCTCCAAACCTTCTTCTAGATGGGACAGCTCTGCTTAACAGGCATTGCTTCCCCCTCACAAGCACTAGGTCTAGGTATGCGAGAAAGGGGGAAAGGAACAGAACAGTAACCTAGAAAACAACAATAAACCATCCATTTTGCCTTCCTCTGTAGCATGGGGCACAGATCACAGCTGGAGGAGTCTCTGCATCTTGGGGTCTTTAAACTATTTGAAGGCTTCAATATCTGAGATATAGGTGAGAGGATTATTCCAGGAGTGGGTGGGTGAGATTCTGTGGCCTGCATTGTGCGGGGGGTCAGACTAGATGATCATAATGGTCCCTTCTGACCTTAAAGTCTATGAGTCTATGAGTCATACATTTATATGAATGATAAGTAAAACACACACTCCTGAATATCTTCAGAAATCACTCTTCGCCTCAGTTTCCTCACTTCCTAGTGTGAACACCTGACAGACACATCTCACTTCAACACACTAGTGGCACCCTTTTCCCTCCATGGCATCCCACTCACTGTTTGGTGTCAATGGTTAGTGGAGTCCCAGAATCCAGGAATACACGTGGACAGGTTCCTCTCCACTCCATAAATATTGCCTTGCTCCAGACAAAAGACAGGAACCAAAGAATGGGAATAAATGGGGAGAATGGAAAGAAGTCAATAGTGGTGTCCACCAGGGATGAGAACTGGGACCACTGCTGTTTAACACGTTCATAAATGATCTGGAAAAAAGGTAATCAGTGAGCTGGCAAAAATTGCAAGTGATACAGAATTTATTCAGGATCAGTAAGTCCAAAACAGACTGCAAAGTTACAAAAGGATTTCACAAAACTGGGTGACTTGGCAACACAATGGCAGATGAAATTTAATGTTGATACACACAGAGTAACATGCATAGCAAAATATAATCCCAAATATACATACAAAATGATGGAGTCTAAATTAGCTGAACCCATCAATAAAAATATCTTAGAGTCATTTTGGATAATTGTCTGAAAATATCTGTTCCGTGTCTAGCATCAATAAAAAAAACCTACCAGAATATTGGGACTCAACAGGAAAGGGATAGATAATAAGACAGAAAATATCATATTGTCGCTATATAAATCCATGATATGCCCACATACCGAATACTGTACGCAGATCTGATCACCCTATCTCAAAATATGATACATTGGATTTGGGAAAGGTACAGAGAAGGGCAACAGAAATTATTAGGAGTAGTGAACACATTTTATATGAAAAGAGATTAAGACTGGGACTTTTCAGTTTGGAAAAGAGGTAAGAGGTAGATATGACAGAGTTCTATAAAATCATTAATGATGTTGAGAAACTGAATAAGTAAGTGTTATTTACTCCTTCAAACACCACAAGAACTAGGAGTCATTCAATGAAATTAATAGGCAACAGATTTAAAAACAAACAAAATAAAGTATTGCTTCACAGTTAACCTGTGGAACTCTTTGCTAGAGGATGTTGTGAAGATCAAGACTATAACAGGGTTGAAAAAATAACCAGATATGTACATTGAAAATAGATCCCTGAATGGCTAATAGCCAGGGTGGGCAGGGATCCACCACCATGTCCTGTGTGTCCCTTGCCTTTGTTTGGCAGAAGCTGGGAACGGGTAACGGGATGAATCTCTCGATGATTGCCTATTGTGTTAATTCCTTCAGAAATACCTGGCATTTGCTACTGCCAGAAGATAGGATACTGGGCTAGACAGAGCTTTGGTCTGACCCAGTATGGCCATTCTGATGTTCTTACCTAGAACCCAGGTGTATCTGCCTCTGCTGTAACCCACTAGACCCTACATCCCTCCCAGATATGAGATAGAACCCAGGAGTTCTGATAAGGTCTCTCTCTTTCTCCACAGAGCTAGTAACAAAGTAAGAGTATCTATTAATATTTTAAACCTAATCATGTCCCTTCAGTGACTTGCAACAAGAGGTCAGAACATATTATTAGAGTTGAGTGGGTCTAATATTTGTCTTTCTTGTATATAGGAATTAAATACAGGAATTATGTTCCAGTCAGCTAACTGCTACATTATCTGCTAAAAAACTAGGCTGTGTCTACACTGGGCCACTTATTCCGGAAAATCAGCCGCTTTTCCGGAATAAGGTGCGAGCTGTCTACACTGGCCGCTTGCTTTTCCGGAAAAGCAATGGCGATCTACTGTATGAAATCAGCCGCTTTTCGGAAAAGCTATGCCGCTCCGCTCGGGCAAAAGTCCTTTTTCCGGAAAAGCTTTTCCAGAAAAGGGCCAGTGTAGACAGCTTTTCCGGAAAAGCAGAAGAAAGCGGAAAAAGCGGTTTGGTCGCCACGAGACCCGTAGGAGCCCTGGACTTCCTGGTAGGGAGGCTGCTGGGCGCACGTGGCAGGAGCGCTTCACAGACCCTGCAGCCTTAGCTCTGCCACGTGCGCTGTGCTGCCCAGCCACCCATCAGACCGCCATGGCAGCTCCAGCTGGTGAGCCCCTGCACCCCAGCACAGGAGGTCCCCAGGGGCCGCAAACGCCGGGCCCCATCCTGGACCCCAGGGAGCTGGAGACCCTCCTGGACTTGTGGCAGGAGGAGGAGGGTCTCCACGACCTGCACTCCAGGCGCCGGAATGTAGAGATCTACACACGGCTGGCCGACAACCTGGCACAGCAGGGACACCCCACCGGAATGCCGAGCAGGTCCGCTCCAAAGTCAGGAGCTGCGGCTGGGGTACGTCCGGGCCAGTGAGGGCAGGGGGGCAGGACCAGACGCCTGCCCCTACTATGACCGGCTGAACACCTTCCTGGGCCAGCCAGCCCCGCAAGCCCCGGACGTCCCTGTGGACACCTGCCAGCGCCCCCCCATCAGACGACCCACCGAGCAGGGGGAGGGAGAGGACAGCAGCAGCGCGTCTGGCGCAGAGGAGGCCACCACCCAGCAGGCCCCCTCCAGCAGCTCCTCCGAGGCCGAGGCCGAGGCCGGGAGGAACCCACTGGTGAGTCTTTGCAGTTTGCACTCCCAAAGGGCGGGGGGGCGGAGGGCAGGGGTGGGGAGCCAGGTGCCCAGAGGGAGGAGGGGAGAGCATGTCACTCAGGCCACGTGAGCTGCACGCTGCGTCGCGCATGAGGCAGCAAGCAGCACGTGCAACCTCGTGCAGCCTGGCGACCGAGCGGCACGTGGCCGCGGCAGGCAGCTGAAGGGCACGCCTGGGACTGTGCTGCTCACACACATGCGGCGGGACCAGGGGGAAGGGTGGATGCCGGCTGGAACCGGCCAGGGCCCCAGGGACTCAGCCCAGAGCCCCTCACCTCCGCCAAGGGTGCAGCACGGAGAACAGCACACTGTCCCATGCCTGGCTGTGAGGCACAGCCAGCTGCTCCTGGGAAAACCGCAGCGTCACAGTCCCTCGCCTGCTCCCGGTGCCTTGGCTGGTTCCCGAGGAAGTCCCCACTGTGGCCGCACATGTCCCTGGGCTACCGGCCTTGCGGGAGGGATAGTGGGAGGACAAGGGCCCCTGAGTTTTGCTGCAAGGATGGGACACCCCCACCCAGTCACGCTTCTGGTTCCGTCCAGGAGATATCCCACGCGAGGATCTGAGAGCCCAGACCGCCTCTGCCAGATGTGCTCCCAGGCACTGCGTGGGGATGCATCTCGCTCCTGTCAAACACCAGCGATTAGCCCAAAGCTTTTCACAGTCTCCACCGGCAGGGAGTTCCACAGGTGAAGCAGCACAAGCACCCTCCCGCCCTCCACGGGGCCAGGATACAGACCGGTGCTTACAATACTGGAGAGGGGACCCTACTCCAGCAGGGGCGGTCCTCCTTGCCAACATACAACACGGGGGCAGGAGGGAAACCGAGTGGGCCCAAGCCACACAACTGTGGGGTCACCTGGGCTCAGGGTGGAGGGCATGAGATGTGGGGACAGTGGACGGCCTGCCCGACTGACCCATCCTTTCTTCTCTTCCCTGCAGCGGGACCCAGCACCAGACCCGACACTGCGGTAGCAGCGGCACCCCCAGCTGGCCAACCCGGAGGCACAGGCGGCGGCAGAGAGACCAGCTTCTGCGCCGCCGCGTGCGCGCCGTGGAGGCAATCCAGGCCTCCATCGCCGGCGGGTGCAGGGGACCTGCAGTGGCGGCAGGAGGGCTGGGCTGCCTTCCTAAACGAGTGCCGAGGATGCGCACAAACATGGACGTGCTCACGGCACATTTGGTCCATGCCATCCATTATGGCATGGCCGGACCCCATGCCCCGCCATTCCTCCCGGAGCACAGCCCATGCCCCTCCTATCCCAGCTCCTATCCCAGCTCCTGCTCCTGCCCCTGCCCCTGCCCCTGCCCCTGCCCCTGCTCCTGCCCCTGCCCCTGCCCCTGCCCCTGCTCCTGCCCCTGGCCCACCTCCCGTGCAGCCTGCCCCTCGCGGTCTGCCCAGCGTGTGCAGGCCCCGGAGGAGCAGTCGCAGGGGCCATCCATCAGTAACTGCCCCCCCGTCCCAGTTGAAGGTCCCCCGTCCCAGTCCCAGTTGAAGGTCCCCCCGTCCCAGTTGAAGGTCCTCCCCTTGTAAATAAACAGTTTTCTATTTTTCTGTTCATTCCTGTGTTGGTTATCGTGTTACTCTAGTAACTGTAGGAAATGATGTGAGATGCCAATTAGCCACTTAAATTTAACAGGGTTACAAACTGCAGACAACAAAATCTGTACTCTATCACTGGGGCCCTTTTTAAGTGCTCATTGGTTTGTGGCGCATAAATAAATACTGAGACTTTTCAGTAAAATGTAAACCACAAACTATATTTACATAGCTCACAAACAAGCAAGAACAGTTAAAAGATGCACACTACAGATAATTAAACATAGTCTAGGCGCAGGGAGGACAATTGGGTAGTGTTGCTGGCCACCTCAATCCTTTGGTCCTTCGGGCCTCAGGAGAGGAACAGCCAGGAGATCCCTCGACGGAAGATGATGGCGAAGCTGGCCACCTCAATCCTTTGGTCCTTCGGGCCTCAGGAGAGGAACAGCCAGGAGATCCCTCGACGGAAGATGATGGCGAAGCTGGCCACCTCAATCCTTTGGTCCTTCCGGGCCTCAGGAGAGGAACAGCCAGGAGATCCCTCGACGGAAGATGATGGCGGACTGGCCACCTCAATCCTTTGGTCCTTCCGGGCCTCAGGAGAGAACAGCCAGGAGATGACTAGAATCAGATGCGCTGACTTGAGCCTTCCGTCGTGGCTGTTCTTGGGACAGGCGATGGTGGCCTAAACCCTAGCCTAAACTAAAAGAAAAACCTGACTAAGCCCGGCGCACCCGGCGAACAGTCACGATGACGGCCGATGTGCTTTGACCCGGCCTTTACAATTGGGGAGGTAAGGGGAGGTGGGGAGGGGTAGGGGGCGGGCGGGAGTAGTCTGGGAGACCCAGGCGACCCTGCTGCGGGGCTTGGGCAAACATGTCCACCAGGGCCTCTCTGATGCGCACCGCATCCTGGCGCGCCTGGCGGACGGCAGCTGTGTCGGGCTGTTCCAAGGTCTGTGCCTCGGCTGCCATCCATGCAGGAGGAAGGCCTCCCGCTGCGCTCCACAATGTTGTGGAGCACGCGCCGCTGTGGCCAGTACCTCCGTTGCATTCTGCTCACCCATGTCGAGGCGGGTGAGCAAACAACGGAATCGGGCTTTTAAGCGTCAAAGGCCAGCTCCACTGGGTTTGGGCCGGTTGAGGCGATCGTTGAACCGGGCCCGGTTCTGGTCCGGCTGCCCGTGTAGGGCCGCATTAGCCAGGGCATCAGGGGTAGGCGCGTCCGCGCGTGCGCAGATGGGCATAGGCACATCCCGACAGTCAAGTCTCGCCGGGAAGTAGGTGCCGCCTTCAACCTGCGAAACAGTCCAGAGTTGCGGAGGATGCGGGCGTCGTGTGCCCGGCGGACCAGCCCCATAAATGTCCAGGAAGCGGCCCGGTGGTCCACGAGGGCCTGCAGAACAATGGAGCAGTACCCCTTGCGGTTCATGAAATGGGCCGCTCGATGCTCGGGGCCCGGATGGGGATGTGGGTGGCGTCCAGGGCTCCCCGCAGTTGGGGAACCGAGGGCAGCGAAGCCATGGTATCATCCACGTCGCGCAGGCGGATGATTCGCGGGAGCAGGATGTTGTTGATGGCGTGGGCGACCTGCAGAAGGTGCAGAGAAACACAAGGAACACATCACATACGGCAGGGGTGAGTGTGCGCTCCTTGGCCCCCTTGATTCCCTCTGTCCTCACACACACCCACACACACACACACCAGGGCCCCCTCGCCCCACGGCCCCCCCACCAGCGGGCCTGTGCAAGGAGGGGCGGCCCAAACCCCTGGCCGACCCAGCCTGGAATCTTGGCTGTCCCTGGGCCTGGAGTGCAGCACCCTCCCCATCCCACTCCCCTGGGACTTACCTCCACGATCACTCCGGCGGTTGATCGTCCCACCCAGACTGCTGTGCCACCGGCGGTAGCTGTCCGGTGTGGCCAGCTTCCAGCGCGATGGCGACCCTCTTCTTGATGGGGATGGGTGCCGCGGCCGGGTGGTGGCTCTCTGCAGCGCGAGGTGAGCCAGGTGCACAGCTGCAGGAAGGTCCGCTTTCTCATGCGGAAATTCCTGATCCATTGATGGTCGTCCCAGACCCGAGGACCAGCCGCTCCCACCAGTCGGTGCTGCTCGAAACTCCAGGCGGGCCTCTACGGTGGGGTGCTGATGCCACACGGTTGCCAGGGCCTCCCTGGTGAGGAGTCCAATGCGATCTCTGCCTCCTGGTTCATGTACACCATGGCACCGGCCTGCAGCACGAGCAGCAGGCACTCGTACAACTCAACAGGGGCCCGAGCAGGCAAATGGCCACCCACGGCTCCATGGCAGACAGAGCAGGGCAGAAAAACTAAACTCAGGGAAAAGCAGTTGGGGGCCAAAGGGTGGTGTCCCCAAAACTCAGAGGGCAACCACTGAACCTAAGGGTGCCAGTCCCTGGCAGAGGTCCCAAGGCAGGGAGCAGGAGACCAACGGCTGTCGGCGAGACCCCTTTAAGCACGTGTCTGAATGGCACTCGGCCCCGCCCGGAAAGGTCTGGTGGCCTTTGCCCTCTTCAAAATGGCTCCGGGCTTCTGCTTTTCCGGAAAAGCGTGCCGCCAATGTAGACGCGCTTTTCCGGAAAAGCGCATCGTTATAACGGTAACTCCGGGACCAATGTAGACGCTCCTTTTCCGGAAATACTTATAACGGAAAACTGTTCCGTTTTAAGCATTTCCGGAAAATCATGCCAGTGTAGACGTAGCCCCAGAGTTTTCAGGTGCCTAAATAGCCCCTGGAATCATAGTTAAAGTTGTATCCCACACAACCAAAATCAGAAATGGTGTCCCTGCCTCTATGTTCTCTCTTATTGATATGCTTTCTCCTTAGCCAGTCGTGCAAGGCTGAGGCTTCTGTTATGGTGGCGTTTCATTCAGGGCACATGTTAAATGAAAAAGGCCGTTGAGCAGTTTTTAAACTAAGAGATGGGGGAAAGCCCATTGGTGTGGAGATGCACGTAAATCGGAGGGAGACTTCTCTTAGAGGAGAATCCATTGATAGAGATTCTCTAAGCTGTAGTCAGAAAGAGAGGAGGGGAGAGGGCAAACCATGGGCCAGAGCAGACAAACAACCACGTACAAAGGAATCCAATGCATCAGGGAAGGGCAGACAAACAAGCAGTGGCAAATTTTTAAAGTGCTTCTACACAAATGCTAGGAGTCTGACTAATAAGATGGGTGAACTAGAGTACCTAGTAGTAAATGAGGAGATTGACATAATAGGCATCACTGATACCTGGTGGAATGAGGAAAATCTGTGGGACACAATCATACCGGGATATAAAATATATCGAAAGGATAGAGCAGGCCGGGTGGGTGGCGGAGTGGCACTGGATGTGAAAGATAATGTAGAATCAAATGAAATAAAAATATTAAATGAATCAACATGTTCAATAGAATCGCTATGGATAGTAATTCCATGCTCCAAAAATAAGAAATTAGCAGTAGGGATATATTACCGACCACCTGACCAGGACAGGGATACTGACATTGAAATGCTGAGGAGATTAGAGAGGCTACCAAAACAAAGAACTCTATAATAATGGGGATTTTAATTACCCCATATTGACTGGATACATGTCACCTCAGGAAGAGACGCTGAGATAAAATTTTTCAATGGCTTAAATGACTGCTTCTTGGAGCAGCAGGAACCCACAAGGGGAGAGGCACTCGATTTAGTCCTGAGTGGAGCGCAGGATCAGGTCCAGGAAATAACCGTTACAGGACCGCTTGGGAATAGTGACCATAATATAATAACATTCAACATTCCTGTGGTGGGAAGAACACCTCAGCAAACCAGCACCCTGGCATTTAATTTCAAAAAGGGGAATTACACAAAAATGAGGAGGTTAGTTAAACAGAAATTAAAAGGCACAATGACTAGAGCCAAATCCCTGCAAGCTGTATGGAAACTTTTTAAAGACACCATAATAGAGGCCCAACTTAAATGTATACCCCAAATTAAAAACATAGCAAGAGACCTAAAAAGAGTCACGTGGCTTAACCACCATGTAAAAGAAGCAGTGCGGGACAAAAGCATCTTTTAAGAAGTGGAAGTCCAATCCTAGTGAGATAAATAGAAAGGAACATAAACACTGTCAAATCAAGTGTAAAAATGTAATAAGAAAAGCAAAAAGATTTTGAGGAACAGCTAGCCAAAAACTCAAAAGAAATAACAAAATGTTTTTAAGTACATTAGAAGCAGGAAGCCTGCTAAAAACCTGTGGGTCCCCTAGACGATCGAACTATAAAAGGCGCAATCAAGGACGATAAAGCCATTGCACAGAAACTAAATTATTTCTTTGCTTCAGTCTTCACGGCTGAGGACGTTGGGGAGATTCCCAAATCTGCACCGTCCTTTGTGGGTAATGAATCTGAGGAACTGTCCCGGATTGAAGTGTCATTGGAGGAGGTTTTGGAACAAATAGAAAAACTTAATGTTAACAAATCTCCGGGACCGGATGGCATTCATCCAAGGGTTCTAAAAGAACTCAAATGGGAAATTGCTGAACTATTATCTGTGGTTTGTAACCTATCCCTTAAATCGGCTTCCGTACCTAATGACTGGAAGGTAGCCAACGTGACACCAATATTTAAAAAGGGCTCTAGAGGCGATCCGGCAATTACAGACCGGTAAGTCTAACTTCGTACCTAGCAAATTAGTCGAAACAATAGTAAAGAATAAAATTGTGAAGCATGTAGAAGAACATAATTTGTTGGACAAAAGTCAACATGGTTTCTGTAAAGGGAAATCCTGTCTTACTAATCTATTAGAGTTCTTTGAAGGGGTTAACAAACATGCGGACAAGGGGGATCCAGTAGATATAGTATACTTAGATTTCCAGAAAGCCTTTGACAAGGTCCTCACCAAAGGCTCTTGTGTAAATTACATGGCCATGGGATAAGAGGGAAGGTCCTTTCTTGGATTGAGAACTGGTTAAAAGACAGGAAACAAAGGGTTGGAATAAATGGTAAATTTTCAGAATGGAGAGGGGTAACTAGTGGTGTCCCCAAGGGTCAGTCCTAGGACCAATCCTGTTCAACTTATTCATAAATGATCTGGAGAAAGGGGTAAGCAGTGAGGTGGTAAAGTTTGCGGATGATACCAAACTGTTTAGGATAGTCAAGACAGAAGCAGACTGTGAGGACTCCAAGAAGATCTCACCAAACTGAGTGATTGGGCAACAAAATGGCAAATGAAATTTAATGTGGATAAGTGTAAAGTAATGCACATTGGGAAAAATAACCCCAACTATCATTACAGTATGATGGGGGCTAATTTGGCTACGACAAATCAGGAAAGAGATCTTGGAGTTATCGTGGACAGTTCTCTGAAAACTTCCACACAGTGTGCAGCGGCGGTCAAAAAGGCAAATAGGATGCTAGGTATTATTAAGAAAGGGATAGAAAATAAGACCCAGAATATCTTACTGCCCCTGTATAAAACTATGGTACGCCCACATCTTGAATACTGTGTACAGATGTGGTCTCTCACCTCAAAAAGATATTTTGGCCTTGGAAAGGGTTCAGAAAAGGGCAACTAAAATGATTAGGGGTTTGGAACGGGTCCCATATGAGGAGAGGTTAAAGCGACTGGGACTTTTCAGTTTAGAAAAGAGGAGACTGAGGGGGGATATGATAGAGGTGTATAAAATCATGAGTGGTGTGGAGAGGGCCGATAAAGAAAAGTTATTTATTGGTTCCCTAAATAGAAGAACTAGAGGACACCAAATGAAATTAATGGGTAGCAGGTTTAAAACTAATAAAAGAAAGTTCTTCTTCACACAGCGTGTAGTCAGCATGTGGAACTCCTTGCCAGAGGAGGCTGTGAAGGCTAGGACTATAACAGAGTTTAAAGAGAAGCTAGATAATTTCATGGAGGTTAGGTCCATAAAAGGCTATTAGCCAGGGGATAAAATGGTGTACTTGGCCTCTGTTTGACAGAGGCTGGAGAGGGATGGCAGGAGACAAATCGCTTGATCATTGTCTTCGGTCCACCCCCTCTGGGGCACCTGGTGCTGGCCACTGTCGGCAGACAGGATACTGGGCTAGATGGACCTTTGGTCTGACCCGGTACGGCCGTTCTTATGTTCTTAAGTTCGGTTGCCCATTTTGCCACACGTATTAGAACAACAACATTTCATTACCCATACACCAAAAAACAAACAAATTTTAAACAAAACCTACCAAAATGTTTAGAATAGGACTCTAAAGAAACATGCAAATAAGGTCTTATTCATTCCATCTCTTCTCTTGGTTCACTAATAGATGGCAGCAGAGAGCTCCTTCCTTTTAGAGATTCAGGTCATAGGCTTACACAAGAGGACACAAGATACGGCGTCAAATTAATGTCCACCCACATTTACATACATGACAAAGTTATTTCAATGAAACCAGTACAATATTATGTTTACATTACACCTACACAGCCATTTCCACCTTTAAAATGACTAGAGAGTAGTAGACAATCTATGGTGCCCCCATCTCTGGGGACTGAGTGAATTTGAGTCCTGAGCTCTGAAAGGCCTCATCCAAATAGAGTCCCACATCTCCCCATTTTTGTCAATGAAAGCCTCAGATGCTCAGAATCCATCAAGACCAGCAGAGGCATTGTTTTGGGGATAGACCTCAAACACCTAGAAGTATGAGACCTACCCCTCATAAACTTCACCAGCCAGGCTATCTTCCTAGTGTCCCACAAGACCATCAGACAGGTGTCTAATGGAGAAACTAAGATGGGAACTGAATTTGATTCTCTTTTGACCCCAATCACAATTCATAGTCTATGAGCAGATCTCTGCACCTATGTATAGCCACACTAGCATCAGTGCCTGCATATTGTAAATGGCAGTACCAGGATTATGCATGATAAGGAAGGGACATGAGTTTCTTTGGGTAAGCAAAGGATTTCGGATGAGGTGCCAGCTCACTGTGTGGTTTACAAACTGACGTCCACACCTGAATATTGATTCAACTTTATCTTGAGATGTTTAATTGTTGTATTTAAAACACTACTGTCTGGTAAATTGGATTGTCTTTTTGGAGCGGTCAGTAAATTCATTACTTCGCTTGATTTTATTACAACAGACATTTTTTTTGACATAGCCATAGTTTAAAATTTTAAAAAACACCGGACAATATGGGCTTGATAGTAGACTAAGTATAGACTGCAATGATTTACGGGAGAAGTTTAATAAACACATCCCAGAAGGAATGCAGATTACACATCCCTGAACAACCACTAAATATATTAGTCAGCTCAAATTAATAACATTAGCCGATAAAGCCTTTTTGTTTCTCTTACAGATTTTTATCCAAAGCTGAACATAAAATATGCTTGACCCCTTTCATCCTTACAGCTTATTAATAACCTAAATGATTAATTTAAAAAAAATAAACAAATCCCCTGAGAGCCGGTGTCATTTTTTAAACATAGTGAAATTAATTGCTCTCCACAAAATAGAAGAATATGCTCTCTTAAATGGGAGTACTGTTAGATAAAATTATCCTTAATTATGAAAAAAAATCTGCTTCTTCTTAAAGTATGAAAATGCACCTTCCCCCAATTCACTTTCCATTGCTTTCAGGTTTCTAAAATAACCTCTTGGATAGGTATTTGCTACACATTAGTTCGTAGTCAAAAGAATTTAAACCAAAACACAATATGTGAAGTATATATACACTTGGACCGATAAAACATTACCCAGATTCTTATGAAGACTCAATCCTGCAACCCTTTCTCAGGAGTAATTCACACTCATGGGCACTGATCCCTGTAAGTAGCTGCCCGGGAGACAGTCAAATGCCCACCAGCTGCAACATGTGTTTCCTACTAGTGGTGCACATCTGCACAAGCCTCGGTGCACATATGATTTATTCTGCACATGGTGGACATTGCTCATGGGAGTAAGGATTGTTAATGTGACTAAGCATTTGCAGGATTAGGTTTAATATGTCTATTTGTATCCCCTTCCCATCTCCTAAGATGCTTGGGTTCACCAGGCATGGTTTGTAAAAATCCTAGCCCAGAGTGGACTACACCTAGGGAACAGAGTGGACTACACCACAGCAACCACTGTATAAAAATGTCTCTTTTGACTGCTATATTTGATTTTATGGTATACTCTGAGCAGTAAGTGGTGAGCATCACAAGTAAGCATTTATTATCTCTTACTATAGAATTGTTACAAGCAACTATTTTTTTTCAGACTACAGTTTAAGCATCAAATACATAATGACAGTCACAAACATAACATCTTTACTGATTTTCTTGGGACAGGAGCAGGGATTCACATTCTCTGTGCTTCTTTTTACATTGCTTTTAGATGAATATTGCAGTTGCCAGAGATGCACCGGCCCCCTAGAAAGGAGATGTGCGGGGAAGGGAATTGTTTCTGCACTGAAGCCCCTTGAAGAATTTGACCTTTAATCTGCTTTGTAAACAATTTATGTTTTCTGCATTTCAGCATAGCACAATTCTAGGACAATTCTAGGAACTTTTCTGCTTTCAGAATGCTGTCACTATATTTAAATTGCTCATTAGTGTTGATAGCTTTATATATTTTGTTCCCTTTACAGCAGTGTTTCTTAAACTGTGTTCTGCGGCACATCAGTGTGCCGCAAGGCAGTTGGAGGTGTGCCACGGAGAACAAACAGAGTTCAAAATGGCCACCCTTAAAGAGGCAAGCAACTTTTTTTTTTGTTGTTCAATAACTTCCCTCCAACTTTTTTTTGCTCAACAAAAAAATCCTTGGTGTTCCTCATTAAAAAAATATTGTTTGGTGTTCCTTGGTCTTAAAGTTTAAGAAACACTGCTTTACAGTCACTTCTGTGAAGGAGCTAGGCAACCAGGCCAACAGCTAAGCACAAAGAACTCTCAACAGCACAAAGAGAGGACATTTTAGGCAAGCACTCCAATGTCAGAGCCAAGTTAGATACATCAACCCCCAGCCAATCTTCAGGTCCAATCAATTTAGGCTCAGAGAACGACCACCAATGTATTTCACTTGAATATATTGGGGCCTCCTGTGATTCACCTTGTCTGTCACAGTGCCCAATGAGCCATTCCAGCACTCTACTCCCCCCTCAGAACATCCCCAGCCCAATGTTTACGTTGAAGGTGCTGACGGTGTGGAGGAAGTCCAGGGGTTCCTGTCAGCTGTATTAAACAAAAGGACTGTTGTGTGCAAGAGAATCAATAGGCCAGTTACATAGGTTTAAAGTATGCTTTGTACAACCTGAGTAGCAAACAGCAGACTTAGCAGGGGTCCGGGATCTGTGCAGGGTACCCCAAATACTGGTAGGTTGACATTCCACTGTGATCCAAAAAGAGGAACACCACAATTCAAGTTGGAAGCGGATGTAGAAAAAGTTGCATTGCTCAACTCCAGGAGGTAGTATTGGGAAATGTATAATCCACTAGGGTTCCTTCCCACAACCTGCTGCCCTTAAATTAAATAAGCCTCATCTTCATTACCAGAATCTGCATGGTAGTAGATCATTACCACTTGAATGCTTGGTAAATCTTGGCCACATGAACACCACAGATATTCTGCAGAAGACCACTAAACAGTGACAAAAATCAGATGCTCCTTTTGTTTGTAACAGTGGCACAGAACTGTTCCCCTTTGTATGTAATTTGAGGGGCAAGGTCAGGGTTCCAACAATTGCCTAATAAATAAAGATATAGTCTCAGACAGGTTGACTGTATATAATAAATATCCATTTCAGAAAGAACTGCAGAAGTAAGGACATGTTTGATTAATCAAAAAGGAATATCAGCTGCTTTTGTGCTAATAAAAATAATACATCTTTTTTATTTATTAAAGTTTGTAACAGTTTGAATGACAAAGGTCTTTAATTATAAAGTCACTTGCCTTTCAGATATGACAGGTAGACAGTTACATTAGCAATCCAACCTGCTTTTACCTATCAAAGGAACAAGTGCCGATCGCTCAGCCTCAATCTCTCAGCAAATTCTACTGAATATTTATTGTTACGGGAAAAAAGCCCTTTATGTAAAGCTTTGTAAAAGCTACTTAAAAGCAATTTGTTTCCAAGGAGGCTTGTTCAACCATGAAGTTCACCAGTTAACCCTTTTTATAGGTGATCTGTCACTGGGGATGATGTCCTGGTACTATAGGTCTGTGTCATGGACAGAAAGGACACATTTTTACTCCTCAGGAAAGCTTGTTTTTTTTCTTTAGATATAATTGTTTTAACCTTACTTAAACTATTTTCTGAACATTAGATAAATACCTGAGTCCCATATTAAGCTGGTTTAGGAATCAATGGAGCTCAATAGGTCAGTTCAGGTTAAGCTGATTGCAGCTGGAAGTTCTTTATTCTCAGCCTTCTCAGTGATTATTATGCTTTAGCTCTAATGCAGCAACGCAAATTGAATTTTCTCGATAAATTATTCATAGCTGAGGACTCCATTTAAAATCCACAGTTGATTCCTCTATGCCTCCCATCACTTCAAGACCAAACCCTTTCAGACTTACCACCCTATTGAAGACACATGGGGTTGTTGCACAGTTTGTGACTAAAGGAAGTCTAATGAAGACTTCTAAGAAGTTAAGACCTGAGAGGGAGAAACTGAAGACTTCTGTGTAAGTTCCAGAGCTTGTCTCTTTCACTAGCAGAAGTTGGTCCTAGAAAACTGGATCACTTTGTCTCTGTTTCTTTTTAGTGTGTGTTGTGTGACTAAGAACACACTAGCCAAAACTATATTTTCTTGTAGCATCATGCATTGTAATTACCCTCTTTATGACAATATCTCCAACTACAAATGTTCTGTGATTAAAGCCATTGACTATATAGCAGATTGCTAAGTACCATCATAAAACTACAGTGTTTTATAACTACTGCTATTTATAGTGTTTCCTTGCTTCTAAAGCATCAGAATGCTTGGTAATTAATTCACTCCCCATCTCTGTTGTCAAAGGTTTCCTTGGCTACAGCCTTTATTGATATGATGGGGTAGTTTTTTTTTAAACTGATGAACAGATACATGTACTAATATTTCCTTAATGACTATTACCTTCCATGAGCTACTGGGAAAACAGTCTCTGCAAACCCATGGGTGAGAAGTTACTCCAATGAGCAATCTGGCATTAAGTAAGATTATTAATAAACTTGGCTCTCAAACTATCATGGCATAGCATGTTCTGTCTCTAAAATCAATGCTTAAGATCAGTATTCCCTGTAAGATGGGCTCTTGTGCACAGGGCCACATTAAGGGGGGGGGGCTAGCCTGGCAGCTGCCTGGGGCACTAACCTATGGGAGGCGCCTGATGGCAGCTGTAAGGGGTGCCGTGTGCCAGGGGTTGCGTGGTACCCCTTAGAGCTGCCATCAGGCGCCGCACGCCCGATGGTAGCTGTAAGGTGTGCAGCGCACCAGGAGATGGGGCCACGCATGCTCCGTGCACCCAGAGGCGGAGCCGCGCATGCGTCGCACGCCCACTGCCCGGGGGTGCAGGAATGGCTCGAGCCGACCCTGCTTGTGCGGCCACTCAGGAGACATTCAAATGCTGCCCAGCTGATTAGCAAGGTGCCCACAGCTAGGATTTTTGTTTCTATTGGTGGCGCACATTGGCACATGTCTCAGTGCACATAAAAATGGATTCCGCACATGGATTTAAAAAAATCCACATTTGAATGGAAAAGATTAGAGGGAACATTGCTTGAGATGCTCACCTTGAGCCTGTGTGGGCCTAGTTTTCAGAAGATCTGATCATATGCAACTCCCATGAACTTTGAATTGGAGGTGGGGATGTTCAGTACTTGATGGAAGCTGAGCCCAACAAATCAAGTTAAGACTCTCAAAAATCATAATGACTTGAAAACGTAGACCTAAACAATTGCATCTCTCTATTGTATTACAAAGAGACACATTGTCCTTTATCCTTCAGCGCATACAATATACTATTAAAATATGCCTGCTCGAGAATTTGTTTACCTTGTGAGAGCTGTCAGAAGACATCAGAAATGCCCATCACAAATAACAATAATATTTTGCTCTAACATAGCACTTTTTGTCAATGTGCTTTACAGTTAAATGGCCTTGGAAATCAGTTAGGGTATGTCTACACTGCATTCCTCTTTCGAGAGAGGAATGCAAATGCAGCTGATCGAAATTGCAAATGAAGCGCGGATTTGAATTTCCTGAGCTTCATTTGCATAATTGCGTCTGGGTGCTATTTCGAAATACCCTATTTTGGAAAAAGAAATGCTGTCTATACGTGATTATTTCAAAAGAAAACCCTTCTTTCAAAATTACCCTTAAACCTCCCACATGCAAATGAAGCATGGGAAATTCAAATCCGCACTTCATTTGTAATTTCGCTCAGCTGCATTTGCATTCCTCTGTTGAAAGAGGAATGCAGTGTAGACATACCCTTAAATAATTTTCTGTCCACTTTTCAGATGGATAAATTGATGCATACAGAGCAACTTCATGACATAACTCCTGTCTCCTTGTTTTCTCCTAGAATAAAACAGAAATAAGCCTTGCCATGTAAGCGTTTTCTATAGCTGTCTTCTACCACAGCATCAGAGTGCTTCCCACATAAAATCAACAGCAGTAGTGAAGACTAGTGGACCTCAGGCTGTCTCTGGCACCTCACCCTTTTACACTCCTGCTATAAAATCAAGAGCATCCTTATTTTATGCTTAAAAGAAAGCTCCTTGCACCAGCCTGGCATTCAGTTATGTTCCACATAACACCAACATCTGTGCAAATAAAGCAGGAGTGGGGAACCTTTTCTGGATCGGGGGCCACACACAAGTGAAGCAAAAAAAAAATCCTCACTGATGTGGCCTCTGACTGAGGAGGAGAAAGACACTGCCCACGTTCCCCTTGCACACCAGCTTTGGGGGGGCCCAGCGTAGTAGATTTGTGTGTTCCAGCCCAACTGTGGGGTGGCAGGAGTGACCTGGAGCACCTGTGTACACTGAGCCTTGGGGGCTGGATCTAGGCAAGCCGGGGGCCGTATCCTCACCCCCAAAGTAAAGGCTTGAGGAGAACCAGAGAACTTAAATATCTGGATTATTTTGTTGCTGGGCCTCACTACACAACCCTATTGTCCTAATAAATCTGTTAGTGTTTCTCTACACTATGGAGAAGATGGATGCTGCCACAGTCGATCTTCCGGGGGTTTCAATTAGTGGGTCTAGTGAAAACCAGCTAACTTGAACTGGGAGGTCACTTCCATCCGCACTCGTAGTCCTGCGCCTCATGAGGAGTAAAGGAAGTCAACGAAAGCATGTGCTCCCACCAATCTCCCACTGTGTGGAGAGTGCCAAATCACAATTTAAGATATGTAGCTGGAGTTGTGTATCTTAAATCAACTTTCCCCTTTAGTGTAGACCTGGCCTTAGTTTCCAAGGTGCCTCAGGACTCCTTATTGTTTTTGTAGATACCAACTAATATGACTACCTCTTCTGAGACTTTACACAAAGCTAAGTCATCAGTTACCAATTAAAATAAGCCAGTTGATATGGAGAACAAATGGTTTCAAAAGCAGGCAAATTATTCATAAATATCTGTTTTGCTTTCAGGATCTATACAACAGAATAAATCATTGCAACAGGTTCCATGGATCACTCAAGAGCTGCCCTTTCCTTCCCTCCTTCCATTTAAATTGACAACACCTTTCCATCTACATTGTGAATTCAGCAAATAGCAAGAGTTTTTAACAAGTCTCAGCGGAGTAGCTGTGTTAGTCTTGTATCTGAAAATACAGTGAGGGAGTTCTGTGGCCCATTAAACACTAAAAATTGCACATGTCCAATATTTTAATGGTAGCCTTTCCTCTTAAAATGCTTTGTTTACATTTCCAACCTTGATTTGAAGCATTTATTATTTAGCCAATTACACATGTACTAGGTGCAGAGATTCTCAGTTCAATCCATTTTCTCTTCACAAAATATGTTTTATATGACTTGATAGGGGAGGAGGCTTTGGAAAACAAAATAAGCCTGATTCTCCATCGCCTTGCACCTTATATCATTCAACCACTACAAAGTGAGCAAGTAAAAGCTGCATATGAAAATGTTATTTTCACACTTATTTTGTACAGATGTAAATGAGAACCCAGGTTCAAGGCATTAAGAATCAGGCTCAAAAATGAAGTTAAAAGACAAAAATATCTTGGGTGAAATCCTGACTCTGTTAATGTCAATGACAAAAACTCCATGGTAAACTGTGCCAATTGGTTCCTGGAAGCCAAGTTCTGCAGTTCATACTGTTACAAAATAAACACATGGCAGTAAAATTAAAAACTATGAAATACCCAACACGAGTCAGCACAAAAAAGTGAAATGACACATTGGTGAATCAGGCAAATGCTATGTATCAGTCTGGATGTTAACACTTACAAATATGATTTGGCACAGAGAATAACCACAACTGACACTTGACTTACTGATTAGCCACCAGCATACGACAGATTCAAAATTCCCATCTCCCCCTCTCATGTTAGCAGTAAATTTACAAGAATGTTTGGATTTCTGCTTAGGAAGTGCTTTATTTTAAACAAACAGGCATCTTAGCATTCAGGGGGGGAAAATAGTTCTGTCACACTATTTAGATTCTGGCAATAGCACTCCTTTTTCTATAGTAAAAGCACTCTTTCAAGAGTTTTTGATTTGTATAATGAAAAGTCTACTCCAAATTGGTCCCCCTGTAGAGGAATGATTAAAGAGGTCAGTCCTTTAAAGTCTCATAGGGGTTGTCATGTTAGTCTGTAACTTTAAAAGCAACAAGTAGTCCTGTGGCACCTTACGGTACGTCTAAACTACATGGCTCCGTCGATGGAGCAATGTAGATTAGTGTACTCGAAAAAGGGAAATGAAGTGGCTATTTAAATAATTGCCGCTTCATTTACATCAAAATGGCCACCGCGCTGTGCCGATCAGCTGTTTGGCGGCACAGTGCGGTAGTGTGGACGCTCCGTGATCGACAACGGAAGGCTTTGTCGACTGCCCCGGTAAACCTCATTCCATGAGGCATAATGGGGCGGTTGACAAAAGCTTCCGTTGTCGACCGCAGAGCATCCAGACTACCGTGCTGTGCTGCCAAACAGCTGATCGGCACAGCGAGGTGGCCATTTTGATGTAAATGAAGCAGCAATTATTTAAATCACTGCTTCATTTCCCTATGTCTAGAAAGCTCATCTACATGGCTCCGTCGATTGAGCCATGTAGTCTAGACATACCCTAAGAGACTAATCTATAGGTTCGTGAGTTTTTGTGGGTAAAACCCACTTCATCAGATGCACTGGAGTGGAAATAACAGAATCCAAAGTATATATAACAACAAAAGCAGTTGTCAATTGTAGGGCTGTGTTGATCAAGCTAATTAAGTAGGCTGGATACGTCCCATTCATAGCTTTTGATATGAAAGTGTCGATGTCCAAGGCAGGGAAACTTGCCTTTGTAATGCATTAGCCAGTTAATAGCTTTATTGCTGTGGGCTCATTCTCACCTTGGAAATTCCTTAACTGCAGTTGATCCCCTCAGATCACAGTGGAATGTACCTTTGTGAGTGGAATGGGGAAAAAAACCCAGAAATCTTCCATTTTTGTGCCCATCCTAGAACGGATATTGAAGATTTTAGAGTGACAAAAGTGGGAGTGGATGCCTCTCAAATGTTGATGGTTGCCATTGAGAAAACAGATATAATGTAGCAAAATTGGATCAAGTTTTGATCCTCTACCCAGCTGAACACAGACTCAGATACTTAGCTCCTGTAAATGAGTGTCACTCTCCTGACTTCGTGGAGCTATGCCAACCTATAGCCGCTGATGATCTGACCTAGAGAAAGCTGGCCATTGTAAGACAACTGGATCAAAAAGATGTAAAGCACCTGTGTCTTTCAGATGTTACAACAATTGTAAAGGAGTTTCTGAAAAAGGACAGTGTCCAGCTCACTCACAGCCACAGCTGGCAATCTAAGGAGAAGTCAAGGACAGGAAACCAAAGCTCTCTCATCCCAAAAGTTGGTTTCCGCAGGTCACTATAAATTCACATCAATGAGGCAGCGCAAGCCAGCTTCTATGGCCACACCTTACAATCACACCTGTCTTGTGATCAGAGGACTTCATGGCAAGTATCACCTTACTCTGAGTAATCCCACTGAAATCAGTGACTGTAGCCACAGATTAAGACCCTGTTTATTGAGAATAAGAGCCTATTCAGTGAGAATAAGGGCAACAGAATTTGTCCGACTACATTATAGTGAATCTAATATACTGTTAAATTTTAAACCATGGGTAGATTCTTACATCAACAGGATGTGTAATCTTAAATAATGTGTGACTTCTTGAAATGCCCACACTAAGTAGTAACTGGAAAAAATGTAAGTACCTAAGTCACTTAAAAACTTAACTATTACTGTAAGTTACATGGATTCCGCTCACTTTAAATACCCCCTTTCTAAAAAAGAGATGATTTTACAAAAGGAAAAAACACAAAAACTAAACTAATTGTCTGAAGAAAAGTTAGACAGTTTCATTATACAGCTACAAAAACAAACTGAGGGATGAGAGAGCAAAGGGAAGCCATGATAAATAAGTCTTCAATGACTGCACTATGACTATAAAAGCAACAAGAATTATTTCGTGTTGAGTTTTGGATTGAGAAAAAATATTGCCACTACTTAAGAGTATCCTGAAGAAACTCAATTATAACTATTTTGCCTTTGTAGAAGTTAGACCACTGCAGGGAGATTTTTTTATATAAAATTGCTCTGCTTCGGATGTAATTCATGCAGCACAGTTCAAGGAGCAAACAAGTTTGCTTGAAATGCACAACAGACTAGGACAACATAGCACTAGTTCTAGCAGGAACCAGATGTGGGAAATGCAATATGACAAATAAAAACTTATCACTGACTTAAGTATTACATTTTTTTTCAATGTGTTTTACAAGTATTAACTCACTATTGGGAGTGACATACCAGGATACAATCTAGACTAATGGTTAGCTGGGTTACTCCTGCGCTGTCACCTGTGGTGCCTTCACTGTGCCTTGTGGCTGTAGCCTCCTACCTGCTCACAATAAGTCCCCGATATATGAGTCACTTTTAGCTATATGTGCGCAGGGCTGCCAACTGGGGGGAAGCGGGGAAACAGAGAATTGCCCCATGGCTATGGGCCCTTTAAATCATGGCAGGAGCCCCTGATGGAGCAGGCCAGGCAGTGCTAAGGGCTGGCTGCCCTTTAGCTTCACCCCTTCTGCATGAGGCCCTAACCCTTCTTGGGGGCTTGGAGCCAAGGTTCTCTCCATATTACTGGGCTGTGGGAAGGCTGGTGTATGGGTGTGTGTACTAGCCAGCCACACCTCAGCTCTTAACACCCTTGATTATGCTACAGGGTGACTCCAACCCAACCCTCTCCTGGATAGTACAAATATGTTAAATGTGTTATTCCTTTAAGGGAACAATATGCACCCAACTTCTTAGCCCAAATAGTTACTCAGACACTTTTACTTAAACACAGTGGGTTAGATAAGATAGTAAAACAAGTTTATTAACTGCAAAGAATAGATTTTGAGTGAGTACAAGTAGTGAGGCATAAAAGTCAGAAATCATTATAAGAAAAAAATAAAGATAACACACTCTGGCACCTCACTTAATCTTTATTTGGTTCAAAGCAATGCAAAACTCTCAGTTTCTCTCTCAGCAGTTTTACAGACCAAATCTTTAGATCAGAACTCTTCCCTCCGCTTTTTATAGTTTTGTTCCCTTTTTTAAAACAATTTCAGCTGAGAAACCGCAGCCTAAGATTCTGGATAGAAGGATACTCCCAGCTAGGTTATTTTTTCCCCGTTTGAACCTTCTTTGTCTTTGCTACCTGTTTAATGGCTGTTTACTACTTATACACAAGACAAGGACACATTCTTTTGTTTAAGACAGAACTGTTCGCCAACTTCTATTTGGGCAGGACTGTGGAATTTGGAATATGTATTTACAGCACCAAACAAGGGAATTTTATGACTTCGCATACTGTTGTCACACATTTTACCAAGTTAAGACTGACCAAACAATTAGTCGTTTTTTAAACACTACCACACAAGGGATCTTATAGAAACATTATTACAATGGTTAATAAATAGGCCTAGTGATTATTAAATTTTACTAACAACCCTTTTTATAGTCTTATTAGATTAGTTTTTTAAAGTGTTCCTGCTCAGTTTTTGTTCTGATATAACTACATTCATTAGGCATGTGATTTTTTTACCAATATTGTTGTGCCAGTACAACTTCTAATGTAGATGCTGCTATACCAGTATAAAGATACTTTACACTGGCAAAGCCATTCTCCTTCACCTATATGAATAGATACATTAAAATAAGTACAGCTGTATTGGCATAACGTCATCCCCGATTTCTTGGTGGATCTCTTGAGAATCACTTTGCCCTATGGTGGTGATGTGTATTTGATGTTTTGGGATACAGTCTCTCTCAAGAGAGTGTCTGGAGGCAGGATTTTCCCTCATGCAAACCTTACAAGTGTGGCAGTGCTAGAATCATAGAATGCTAGAAACTGGAAAGGCCCTCGAGAGGTCATCGAGTCCAGTCCCCTGCCCTCATGGAAGAACCAAGCATGGTCTAGATCATCCCTGACAGGTGTCTGTCTAACCTGCGCTTAAATATCTCCAGTGATGAGATGCCACAACCTCCCTGAGCAATTTATTCCAGTGTTTAACCACCATGACAATTAGGAAGTTTTTCCTAATGGCCAACCTAAAGCTCCCTTACTTCAGTTTAAGCCCATTGCTTCTTGTCCTATCATCAGAGGCCAAGGAGAACAATTTTTCTCCCTCCTCCTCGTGACACCCTTTTAGATACCTGAAAATTGCTATCATTTCCCCTCTCAGTCTTCTCTTTTCCAAACTAAAGTCCAATTCCTTCAGCCTTGCCTCATAGGTCATGTTCTCTAGACCTTTAATCATTCTTGTTGCCCTTCTCTGGACCTTCTCCAATTTCTCCACCTCTTTCTTGAAATGTGGTGTCCAGAACTGGACACAATACTCCAGTTGAGGCCTAATCAGCACAGAGTGGAGTAAAGCAGAAGAATAACTTCTTGTGTCTTGCTCACAACACTGCTGTTAATGCATCCTAGAATCATGTTTGGTGCTTTCTGCAACCGTATCACACTGACAACTCATATTTAGCTTGTGGTCCACTATGACCCTATATCCCTTTCTACAGTGCTCCTTCCTAGACAGTCACTTCCCATTCTGTATGTGTGAAATGGATTGTTCCTTCCTAAGTGGAGTACTTTGCATTTGTCCTTATTAAACTTCATCGTGTTTACCTCAGACCATTTCTCCAGTTTGTCCAGATCATTTTGAATTATGACCCTATCCTCCAAAGCAGTTGCAACCCCTCCCAGCTTGGTATCAAGCAAACTTAATAAGCATACTCTCTATGCTATCATCTAAATTGTTGGAGATATTCAACAGAACCGGTCCCAAAACAGACCCCTGCGGAACCCCACTTGTTATGCCCTTCCAGCATAACTGAACTGTTCATAACTACTCTCTGAAAATGGCTATCCAGCCAGTTATGCATCCACCTTATAGTAGCCCCCTCCAGGTTGTATTTGCCTAGTTTATTATAAGAAGGTCATTTATTTATTGATAAGAGGGCCAGCAGAAAATTTCTGAATTGAGAGGTCCACTTACAGTAACTTGCAAAAGTTTTTACTTGTCCTTGAGATCATTCTACTACATTCTCTTGCAAAACCAAGCTTGACTCTTCCATAAAATTTAGAGTCAAATTATTTCATATTTTGAATTCATAATGTGATCAAAAAGGGGTAACAGCAAGATGACCTGAAGATGAGCTCAAGATATGCAATATATAATTGTTTCCTTAATTGCAGTGCCTGAATTAAATTACTTTTGCACTCTGTGTATATATATCTGTAAAATTGAGGTCTTGGCAATCCGTGGTCATGAGGCTTCCCCTGGCAATTACTGGAGGAGTAAAGGAATTAACCTCTTATGTTCTGGACATATTCCAGCTGAGGAAATTACCATCTGTTTATCTAAATCACCTTCAGTTGCAATGAGATATTATATTCTTCTTCACTTTCTGTTCTCAACATTTGGTTATTATTGTGTGTTGTTAAATCATTGTTGCATCTTACCCCAGAGTTGGCTGCATTTTCCATCCCATTCCTAATAATTCTCAACAAAATATGAAGGTTTTTCTTTGCTCATTTTGACAATAAAATGCACCCACAATGAGGGATAGAATTCCAGGTGGCATTAGTAAGTCCAAGAAAAGGTGTAGGTAGTGGAAAGCAACTCCAAGTTCACCTTGGGTTACAGATTGTTGTAGCATCCAACTAATTGCTTAGAGCCATGGCTTAGAGAGCTCCATAACATCTTCTGATGTGTTTATGAACACACCACATTCAAGTTCGTAACATGCTTAACACTTCTATTATTTATTAACCATTTACTAACCCCCATCAATCATTTATTAACCCCTTTTAAGCTCTTATAAGGGGAAACTTAATGTAAGTGTGACCAAGAAAGGTAACACCAGGGAAGCATTTTAACGTGTAAAAGGAAAAATTGCAATGTTTCCTTATTTATCACAGATGGGTCATATTAACCTAAATAACCTACATTTCAAAGCATATCATTATTCTGCCTTACATTAGGGTTTTATAACAATACCTCACCTATTAAGGGAATCTACAGGCTTTCCTGCAGCTTTACTTTTGCACTCCCTTCTTCTGTAATTCAGAGTGAAAGGCCAGGAGTGAGACAAGGGTTTGCAAACAGGTATGCAGAAAACTATCATCCAACCAGCCCTGGCCTCTCAAAGGGTAAATGTAACACTGGCAGGCAGAACCAAAACTGGGACCTCTGTATCTTACTGCATAAGCTCCTACCACTTGTGCTAAAAGCCATCTGGCTCTCAGCTAAGGCTGTAGAGCAGACTCATTCTTCCTCTGTAAGTGGTCTCAGTGCCACTACATGGGACTGTGAACCACACCCGGTAGGTGTGTGGGTTATGTAAGTGCAGGGCTGTTTCCATAAACCATTCCCCTTTACAGCATTTCAAATTAAGCACCCAAAAAGTTAGGAGCTTAACAACACAGCAACTTTTGAAATTTTAGGCCAAGGGCCAAAGGACATAGGGGCCTCAGGGGTGCAACTTTAATCAGAAAAAGTGAAATTAATAATATTTTCAAAGCAACACAAAGGAATGGATATTGGCTGATCCTGTTGAGTTAATCCTACATACCCACCAGTTTGAATAGTTTACTCTTGTGTTTAATGCTCTCAGAAATTACAATTTGATTCTCACTGTTAACACAGGCGACTGGGGTAGCACTACTGAAGGTTTGGCAAGAAGATCTTTGTACAAACTAAGGAAAATCCACATGGAAAAATAGGAGAGAGGCTAGAATAAAAGCTGCGGACAAAACAAGGCACTTTAAAACACCAATCAATGCCCATTTGGAGACACTAGTCATTTTGTAGAATTATCACAAATGGAGGTCTTCACGCTTTTCATTTTTAACAGTTTACAAATGCCTTGACTTTTCCTGCCATACACCAAGATACTGTCAGCCTCTTTCACAGTAAGTTTTCCCCTTGAAACCAACGGGATTTATTTGCCAAGTGAAGTATTTGCTGAGAGCAAAGGCATTTCCCCAGCCTTGGTCAAGCTGAGAAGTTCCTTACCCCATTTAAGTCAATGGAATCTCTCATGGCGTCAAGAGTTTCTCAACATGAAGAAAGATCTCAGAATCTGGCCCAAAAAGAAAAAGGCAGGAAAGCAGGAGGGAAAAAAATCTGACAAGTGCTAACATGCAAATATACATAGCTGTCAAACACACACACACACTCCATAGCTTGCCACTTTTTATTTATACTTATTGGTGCTGCTCAGTTGCTTTGGTTAAAGGAAAAGATTTAGATTTTCCCCAAATGTACATTATTTTAAAAAGTCAAAACATTACAGCATTTGTCTTGGCTGTGTCACAAAAGTAAAATAAAAAAAACAAACTGTTAGCTTCAGGCCCACATAAAACAGTCCCAGCAGGTAGATCAAACGTTCTTTTATTTCTGTAATGACAGCCAGAGTCCCATTGTGAACTTGGCAGTATAATCCTCTCTGAATCTAAGCTAAGAAATTGAATTTCCCACTGTAATTAGTGCAGACATCTCTAGGCAAGCTGATGAAATTAGACATATAATCTATATTGCCCATCCAGAACATGAAGTCATTATTTCCAAGTTTTTAAAAACTGTTATTTAGCATGAAGCAGGAAAAAAACCAAAGTATTTTTATAATGGTGTTTGTGGTGGGGAAAGTAACTACGCCAGTGAAAGCTTCTGTCGTTAGTTTAATATTAACTGAAAAAAGGAAGTGTGAGATAAAATGTTGAATTGGACCAACTTTTGTTGGGGAAAACAAAAACCTCATCTCTCTCACCAACAGCAGCTGGTTCAATAAAAGATATTACTTCACCCACCTTCTCTAATATCCTGGGCCCAGTGCAGCTAGAACAAAGGGCCCACTTTGAGAAAGCTGCTAATGGGCCACTCCAGTTTGTTTACTTAATGGCTCTGCAGCCATGGAACCTTGCAGCTCCCATTGGTTGCAGTTCACCATTTGCAGCCCACATCAGCCACGGGAAGCAGTGGCCTGGGTCACACTGCTTCCCGCACCTGCAAACCACAACCAATGGGGGCCACGAGGCTCCATGGCTGCGGAGCTGTTGAACAAACAAAGTGGAGTGTCCCATTAGCTGCTCTCTGCGGCCCTCTTTGGGGAACATTGAGCTAGAACACCACTGGGTACATCCAGCAGATGCATCTATTATTGCATGATACATCTGTGATATAGGTATCTAAGTCCTATCACTTTCCATTCTTTGTGAGCTCCCCCCTTTCGCCCTCCCTCTCCCCCGCATTGAATCACTGCATTTCCTTTTGTTCTTACATGCATCATTAACCAACCTGTAAAAAGCAACTGAGCTGTCCTGGCTATTTGTACAGCATATAGCACCAATGGGGTTCCTGATCTTGGTTCAATTTTTTAAATGCTTCTGCGCTAATCATATGGTTTTTAATCCCTACATAATCTTGCAGTAGCCATGCCACACCAGCAGAAACAAACTACTTTGAATGGACTCATCTTAAATGACTATCTAGTACTGATGGAGCCAATAGCATAAAACCCACGAGTTGTGGGATAGGGGATGGCGCACATCTGACACCAAGTACAATAGCTGGTGCCGCGTACATTAAATTCAGAAACACAATACAGGTTGGACCTCGATAGTCCGGACTTCCTGAGTCCAGCAACATCTGTTCTCCAGCATCCCCGTGGGTGCTACCAGACTGTAATACTCACGGGAAAAGCCGGCTGCTGTGTTCAACTCCTCTTCCGTCCTCTCAGAGCTTCCAAAGTGCTGCAGAGAACCCATTTGCAGCACTCAAGCTCAAAAAGGGCGAGGGAGGAGTGGTGACGGCGGGCACTCAGGAGAAGCAGCAGAAAGGCGGTAGAGCCCCACAGCCAGGGCCCAGGAGCAGAGCCCTGCAACCAGTGGTGGGGGTCAGAAGTGCAGCCCAGCAGCTGAGTGGCTCAGTGTGCTCCCGTAGGTCAATGCCAGCCCCTCTGCTACTGACAGAGTGGAGCCCCACAGCCAGCAGCAGCAGAGGGGCTAGCATTGACCTCCCCTATTCCAGAGGATTCCCTGGTTTGGGACTCGTCAGGTACGGAGGGTGCTGGACCACAATGATACAACCTGTACTGACAAATAAGGTTACCATTATTAATCTGACAGTTTTCACAGAGTGGTAGCTTCCCATGAGAGCTAAAATGTGTCACACAGGCCTGTGATGGTTCACTACTCTGTGTCAGCAGCTCTTATCAGGCCTGACGCACTCACTATACCTCAACACACCATTATGATATATACCCAAAAGGCAGCATGTAATATAACACTGATCAGTAATACACTTGTACGATGTATGTACAGGAAGCCCACAAAGGACTGCAGAAATGTGTGCTGCAAACAAGCTCTTAAAATGTACTTGGCAAGCGGGAGAGAGAAGCTTTGTCCGGGCCTGCTTTTCAAAGAACACATTTCAAATGTTTACTGGACTATGAAAAGAAAGGGAAGAAAACCCCCATAGTTTTCCCATCACTGGCAAGATACAAGAGACTAGAGTTCTTGTATATCTCAGAGAAGTGGGTCCTTCAAGCAAAGGGATTTGAAATCTCTGGCACCTGAATACAGGTGAAAAGCCTGCTTAGGTAAAAGACTAACTTCCTGAAGTTAATTTTAGGCTTTGGAAGCACATTTTTATTTTGGTTTGTTTGTAACAACTTACTCTTCACACATAGTATCACTTAAAAAGTAGGACTTTTTATATAATAAACTTGCTTTATATAAACCAACACAATGCTGTGGTTGAAGTAAGTTGTGTCTGTCAAGCCTCAAAAAACAGCAGCTCCTTAGTTTAACTCTCTCTTTAAAAAGAGCAGCAAACAATGTCTATAAGGCTGTGTCTGCACTGCAGGGTTTTTGCTCAAGAAGCTTTTTGCAGAAGAGATCTTTCACAAAAACTTCTTGTGCAAAAGCACATCCACACCTCAAAAGCGCATTGCAAAAGCGATGTGCTTTTGCACAAGAGAGCGTCCACACTGCACGGGCACTCTTGCGCAAGAAAGTTCTGATGGCCATTCACAGAATGGCCATCAGAGCACCTGTGCTTTTTCTTTTTTGCGCAAGAAACTCCTGTGGAAAGTCTACACTTGCCTTTTTGCGCAAGAGCTGTAGCGCAAAAAGGAGTTATTCCTCGTGGGGAGAGGAATAACTACTGGCAAAAGCCCTCTGGCCTGTTGATTTCCTGGGGTTTTTTTTTTTTTTTTTTTTTTTTTTTTTGCACAAAAACATGCTTGAGGTGTGGACGCGCCGCTGGTTTTTGCGCAACGACGTCTATTTTTGCGCAAAAACCTTGTAATGTAGACATAGCCTAAGTGTTCAGCAAAGTGGCTCAACACCACATGGCAGATGACTGTGGAAATGACTGGGAGGATTCTGGGGTCACTCTGCAAAAATTAACTGGGCAGTCAAAGTCAGGATGTGGCCTGCATGCTTGTAAGCTAATGGTTGGTGTCCAGCAGGGAGTCACAGCATCACATATAAGGCACCCAGGGCATGTGGTGGTCTGGATTCAACACCCAAGTGTCATGGCCTCATTCCTCAATGTTTTGTACATATTTTGAACATTTCCCCCTACCACCACACCTTTTTGGCAAACATTTTGTCCATAAATTTTGGGTTTTTGTCACCTGCTTTTTTTTTCTTTTTAGAGTGGGATTGGAAACACACTGGAAGGAGTTTATCTTTAACCTGCATCTCCCTGGATCACCTCCACACTGACAAATATGAACAGAAATATAGAATCTGTCCTACCACAGTTCTACTTTCTTACTCCCAGTGAGAACCTGACTGGCATCTCCACTGGAAGTGACTTCCCTTAATTCTGTGCCCTGAAAATAAAAGCTTCAGAAAGGATTCTGCGAGTATTGTGAATGGGTGAGCGTTATTCAACTCCTTGAAAGGAGCTGACTTTGATTGCCCTGATGGGTCCAACATTTGAGCTCTCAACTCAAAGCCATACAAGATAAGGTTTCCACATTGGATGTCACAGTGGGAGACCACAGCACTGTTGTGACTGGATTGATTAGGAAGAGACCACAGAGTTCGATAGGCAATCCTGAAGCTGTTCAATCTCCTTCTGGACAATTCCCATCTGAGTTAACCAGTAGTTTTGCCAGTGCGAAGAGCCCAAAAAAGGGGGGTGGGGGAGGGCAACAGAATTGTCAGGTCCCTGAGCAAGGTGGGGGTGGCTCTGTGCTCCTGGAAAGGACAGGTCCTTGGGCAGAAGAGGAGGGGCTGAGGGCTAACCTCCCACCGCCAGTTCTTCCGCACTATCTGGAGTGCGCCAGCCGGGGCTCCAGCAACAATTTATAAGGCCCAATAAGTCCAGCTGCTGCTACCACAGCTAGTCCCAGGCCATTATGAATCACCAGGCCCTGGATAAGTTACCCCTTTATCTCCCCTCGTTGGCAGGCCTGACCCAGAATATACACATTAGTAGGTAACTAGCTGAGCATCTTTTTCACAGCCCAGAGATTAAGAAAGCAGGTGGCAGTTCTCACTAAGGGAAAGAAAGTTGAAGTGGTGTTTGTTGTAAGACACGGTGCTATTACTATAGAGCACTTCTCCAAGCACACTACCCAAAAGAGTGGTCTTTGTTCCTCTAGAAAAGTTTGTAACCCACTCTTCCTGGGGATGCTTCCTGAGCAGCACACTTATTCTATAGAAAAGTGGTGATTCATTTCCCTACATGGCAGATGAAATCATTAAGATGCTGTGATGGTTTAAGAATTTGCAGGAGAAGGAAACAAAAACAAGAAAAAAAATGGGGATTTTTTGAAGCAGCCCAGGTCAGTCTTTTTTCTAGTCTGTGACTTTATACGAGAACATTCAGTAGCGTTGAGGCTTGCTTTTTTTTTTTTTTTTTTTAAACACACATATTCTATAATTTTAAAAAAAAGAAAGTGTCAACATTCTAGCTACGTCTAGACTATGGGGTTTTTGCGGGATACCTCTGGTATCCCGCAAAAACCCCGCTGCGTCCAAGGAACGCGTTTGCTCTTCTGCTTTTTTTCACGCTCTTTTGGGGAGCCCTGTATACCTTGTTTCATGAGGCATAAGGGCTCCGCTGAAAGAGGAAGCTTTTCCACCATTTGGCCCCGTTTAAACAGGGCCAAATGGCGGAAAAGCCTCTTCCGGGCGGAAAAAAGCAGAAAAAGCTACGCAAAATATGGAGTGCATTTTGAGTAGCTTTTCCTGCAAAAACGTCGCAGTCTAGACCTAGCATCTGTGAACAGCAAGAATATTTGAGACTCATCTAAGGAGCATCTTTCTCCATTGCATGGTTCCATATTTATTTGAGGAACAGCACTAAATATCTCTGATTGGAAGATAGGACGGTAATGCTATTTGCACATTCTTCTACACTGGTATTACATTTGTATCAGTTCATAGATTTCACTTAGTCCCAGGGGCTCAGCACAAGTCCATCCAGATTTTAGACTTAACTTTATATAAAGGTGCTATTTATAAAGGGTTAATAAAAAATTAATAGATGTTACAAACATGTTACAGATATGAATAATATGCATTATAGATGGCTGTAAGTACATGAATGGGCGTGATTTCAGACCGTTACAAGCAATTTACTAATCTGTTGAAATCTATAATGACCTATAGCAATCAATTTATTAACCCATTGTAAATGGAACCTTAACCTAAAGTGTAAGCACCAAACAGTTAATGAAAATCATTTTTAAAAACATAAAAAGGGAGCCTAATTAAAAATGAATTCTAATCAACTCTGAGTGCTCCTTCTCTTCTTGATTTTGGTTAAACTTATATTAGGATAAGAAGATGAAATTAAAATGAACATACAAGTATTCTCATGCGTATGCCTGATTCCCATCTCACACTGGTAGAAACCAGACTCCTCAGAAATAAATCAATTCACACAAGTGTAAATGAGATCTGACTCAGGCCCACTGGGTTGAATTTAAAAAAGTAAATGATCCAGTTAAATAGGAAACTACGGGGTCGGAACATGAACAGGAGCCTATAAAATCTGAGGCGTAGGGTACGCGAGGAAGCAGCAAGAGTGAACCTGGAGAGCAATCTGAACAGCGCTTGCAGGCAGTACTAGTGCCATTAAGGGCAGAGGATCTCATCTCTCCATAGAGAACAATGCTAAAAGGGAGTGAATATCTAATTTTCATTAAAAGCTTATCAAAGACTGATGCAAGGTGGAACCATTTCTAACTACCTTCTTTTTTTCCTGAAAGAGAAAGTACAGTACAAAGTTTAGCATTGGAGAGCATATACCAACAGTGCTAGGCAACATGTAACCATATTGGCCCAATGAACTGTTGCCAAGAAAGAAGCGATTTCAGTTGTTCATCACCGTTCCATAGTCACACTGCAGTGTCTCATTGGAAACCAGATATTGCCTCATGTCTTCTTTGTTACCATGGTACTGCCACCCAATGGAGCAGCTATGTTTAGAAATGCATCTGATAATGTTAGCCATCATTTGTCAACAAGGATTTATCCAAGAACAGTCCAGATTCTCAGCTGCTGTTAATCAGCAGGGCTTCATATCAGCGGAGAATCTGGCCTGGTACATATAGACGGTTGATGGATCAATATATGCAGTTCTCTGCCTGTCACATACACAAGCCAGATTTTGAACTATATAAATGTACTTACCATGTTTATGCTCATATGCATTTTTGTCAATTTTTTCCAGCCAGATCATAGTTGTATGAGCAGTCTGATTGATTTATAGACACAAAGGCATATTGCACATTCCCACCCACACAGGCTAATGAGGAACCATTCAGACAGAAACAAAAAGATCATATCATTTCTAACTGGGCAAATGGCTCAGTATGGAGAAATAATAAACCTGGAGGCAAAGAACAAAGAGGGATAAATATCAGCTGAATTAAACAGTTTGCAGCATGCTGATAAGGAAAAAAGTTCAGATAATTATTGTCCAACACACAGCCCTCAAGCCTTTAGCTATACGAGAGCTTTAGCAAAGGCAGATAAAGTTGAAGGAGCAAACAAGGTTCTAAGGCATAAATACTGGAGCAATACATTATAAATCAAAAGAAAAATGTAGACTTTTCCCCTTCCCCTCTAGTACTTTATCCAGTAGTGTTCATATATATTAAGGAGGAAATAATTGTTTTGGAAGAGTTCAATGTAGAGCAATCAAAAGCATATTAAAACAATGTAAATTGCAATACAATCTGAAGTAGCACTGATACAGTTAGAGATACTGGCCTCTGGACAAGAGACGACTTTGTTAGGCCTTTATTAACATGGTCAGTTTTTAAAATGGGGAAGACAACTTCCGAAAGGGTGGGGAGGTAACGTCGAGTGCTCCAGTCTTTCGTCGAGAATAAGGGTGGAACATGCATACCTTACATCTGTGTCCCTCAGTCCGAGTTCATGCACTTGCACTTATCAGCAAGGTGATAGGCCTAGAGGCCACAGTCCAAAAATTCACCCTTATCAAATGGGCAATAAGGCTTAGGGGGTGGTATCAATCACTCCCGGCTTACAGGGCAATAAGGCTCAATGGTCAGACTAAGGAAATCCATCCCTTCTAGCAGGGCAGTGAGGCCTAGGGGCCCAAGTCAATAATTCAGCTCCTGCTTGCAAGGCAGTACAGCCTAACAGCCTCAGGCTCTACATTCACCCTTGGCAGAAGGACAGTAAGGCCTAGTGGCCAGTGTCAAAAAACAGGAGGAGGTATTGTGTCCCCAGCAGGGTGGTACAGGCCCTTCCTCTCCTACAGACCCCAGCCCATGGCCCTATCAGGACCATAGTGTGGGCCCCTGAGTCAGTAGAGAAAGATTCTGATTGAAACACACTGCCTGACTTAAGGCTTCGGTTCACTCACCAGTCCACCATCAAATTCTCCTAGGCTGCTACCTGCTATTGCCATTGCCTCTGCTGCTATGGTCTGGGCGTCCCTGTTACCTCTACAGTTCTCTGGCCTGCCCTTCTGCCAACACCCCTGAAGCCTGCGAGGCCTCTGGGATTATCTCAGCATCTGCCTAGGCTTTGCTATCTCCAGCTACGATGGTCCCCGCTGAGTCTTAGCTGGAGACGCAACAGAGCCAGAGGGGCAGAGTAGGGAGTTCTCAACCCACAATGTAATGTTAACGCAATCCTGTGTGGGGTGAGTGCACCCCATCACACAGCTGTTTTAAATGAACTCAAAACACAAACAGTAAATAAACTGAATGACCCAGTTGGCTCAGCATCAGCTGCGAGCCATTGGAGTTGACATACCTTCCAGCACTATGGGAAATAAACTGCCTGATCACTATATAGGTTCTTTGTTACCGAAAAGTGACTCTATAGGCTCAAAGGCAGCTATTCACTCAGGGCTTATTTCAACATATTACATTAACTTTGGTGAAGTAGGCGCAAGACCTCCTTCACGTGTCAGTTTAAAACTCCTGCCTTCAACAGACCCTAACTGACCATTTAGTCAACTAGCTAAGGTTGATAGTTCCCCAGCTGGGAATGTAGAAGCAACAAAACCTATTTAGGATCCATATGCAAATTTGACAGTCTCCCTTGGCCAGAACAAAGACTTGAACTGGATGACATATTATAACACCAGCTTTCCCTACATTCAACACCCAATTGACATCAAAAGCGAAGTATGGGACACTTCCAGCCCACTCAATTAGCCTCATTAGCACCGGGACTAAAATTGACAGGTTTTTTTCTCCTTACTCTCTATTCTTATTCTGAGGGTCCCCTGTTTTTTCCCTCCACTCAAGTTCATTTCATCTGATGAAGTGGGGTTTTCCCATGAAAACTGGTGATACTTTATATATGTTTGTCAGTCTCTAAGCTGCCACAGGACTACTTGTTTTTAAAGTTACAGACTAACACGGCTACTGCTCTGAGATATTTAGGATTGTTTAGTAAACAGCTGTTGAAGTTGCCACTTTTTTTCTACCTTGAAGCTTAGCCCCCACATCTGTAAATGAGAGCTAATGGTGCTCTCTAGGAATTTGTATACCTTCCCACCCCCCACCCTCCCTTAGTGCCTGAGCACCTCACAATCCTGGATTATACTCACAACACCTCTGCAAAGGCAGGAAGCACTATCCTCAAAGCCCTGCAAATCTGCAGCTATCCACAGATCACATGTGCAGACTGTGGATCACGTGCAGATACAAATTTTGAATCAGCGCTTAGTTGTAATTATCCCCATTTTACAGATAAAGGTATGGGGGTGCACAGGGGAGCCAACAGCCCTATCAGGCCCCAGGGCAAAGTGTGGGGGGCAGCAGCTCCATGCTCTCAGAAGGGGCAGGGTCTAGCACAGAAGGGGCAGGGCTGGAGCAGCCAGCCCTTAGCACTGCCTGGAGTGCACCGTGCAGCATTCCGGCAGCAATTTAAAGGCCCTGGGCCTCCAGGGACCTTTTCAATGGCCAAACCCTGGGGCAATTGTCCTTTTGGCCCCCTCCCAGTTGGCAGGCCTAGAGGTGCAGGGAACATCAAGCAATTTGGCTAAGTTCACACAGGAAGTCTATGGGTAAGCAAGCAATCTAAATTGTCAGTACAGTGCTCTAATCACTAGATAATCCAGTCCCTCTTCATCAGATTGAAATAAACAATCCCTATAATGGTATCAATGTACGTGCCTAACTTGAAGCACCAAGGTCTGAAAATTTTGTCCTAATGTTTAATATGGGCATGAATATTTTCAGCCTTAGATATAAAGACAATTGATTTTCTCTCGTTTACGGTTATCTGGAAAACACAAAAAAAGATTTTTATAAAGTCCAACTGGAACTACGGCTCTTCCTACTGAGGTACCCAAACATCCTATGGACTTAAAATAAAAACAATGAAATTCTGGATAGAAAAATCCTGTTGCAAGAATAGATTTGACTCTCTCCCATTTACATCTGAATGACTAATTCAGATGTAATCCACAAAAAGGAACTCCTCCATTCTTACACACATACACACTCTCTCTTGTAAGAACTGAACAAGTGTTTTAGTTACAATTTTTTTATTAAAGTACAGTAATTGACAGTAAACATTCTTCCTCCCTCCTCCGCCCCCCCCGAGACATGGTGGTTGAAGATGGTCCAATAAAAGGCATTACCTCACCTACCTTGTCTCGCCAGTATCTGAGAACTGACACTGCTATAACACTTCATTCTTCCATAAGCAAAATGAATACTGTTATAAAACGTAGATCCATTTTTTTTTAAAACTTGTTCATTATTTTTTCCTGAATCAGTTCCTCTAAGTCAATCATTATGTACCACAGGAAGGAAGTCATTCTACTCCTCTTCATTCACTTGATCAATATCTGGCTGTAATTTGCATTCCCACTTGTTGCAACACTGTATTCTTGCAATTGTCTGGCCTGCAGAAAGGATCGAATTGGAGGAATTTCTGACTTTCTTTTCAAACAAAGTAAAAATGGTTTCTGCCCTGAAGAACTCAAGTTAAATGGCTGTGACAAGTGATAATCACTAATAAAAATTCCACCATATCATGTAACTCATTAAAGTTTATGCTCCAATATCCTAATAAATGTGTTAGTCTTTCAAGTGCCACTAGATTCCTTCTTGTTTTTACCGTATCTGGAAATATGGTGGGACCAATATGCATGGGTTAGGAGGCTGCAAACCTTTCCCAATGGTTCTGCATGCACTGTTTCAACTGGTTCAATTTGTTAAAACCCTTCCCCACGCATACACTGTTCAAAGAAAGAGCTAAATAAGCTTTATTGGAGGCTTCATATTAAACGCTCACTCAGAACTGAAATCAGTTGTGGTAGGACTGTGTTTCTTCTCTGTCTGCTAAGAGCTAAAAACCACTGGAAGCTGAAATCACTTGAGATGGGACAATAGTTTTGCCCAGCCTGCAAAGAGATGAAAATTACTAAGGTCAGGTCTACACTGGTGGAGAAAAATCAATGCACAATATGCAACTCCAGCTAAGTGAATTGCATAGATGCAGTCAATATACCTAGCATCAATTTTCTGGGGTGGCCCAACAATGGGAGGTAAACAGGATAAACTCTCCTCTTAACTTCCTTTGTTCCTCATAACTACAAGGCATTTCAGAGTCAATGGGGGCACCCTCTGCATTTGATTTAGAGGGGCCTTACCAGACCTGCTTAATCAAATGCCAGAAGATCAACCTCTGAAGTGTCAATCTTCCCAGAAGTGTAGATGTACCCTAACAGACTGACATGCAGATGTCGCAGCAGAGAGAGGTGGCAGCAGAACGTGATAAGCAGTCAGGTGAACAAGTAACTGGTGAGGCGGAAAGGTGCAACAAGTGGCCAGGAGGGCAGTGGCAGACAGGTGCAATAGGCAACCCGCAGGGCAGCTGGTGGAGTAGTGTGGCAAGAGCAATCAACAGCCAGCAGTGCAGCACCAGAGACGTATGACAAGCAGCCAGCAGGATGGCTGGCAGAAAGAGGAGCAGAAAGCGAGTACCCAAGCAGCAGTGTCAGTAATGCACCTCTTCGCCCTCCACCCACAGTGGGAGGTGAACTCTACAGATGCACCCCTGAACTCTGCATCTGCACTGACCAAAGATAGCCACTGTGAGTGAGTAAGGTGCAGAGAAGGGTCGGGCACATGAAAGGGACTTTTTTGGTTGCTGGACTTAAGAACCTGAGTGGGAAAAGGACACTGCCCAGCCTATTTGCAGATAGGGCTTTTACTCCTGATTTATGTTTAAATCACCCTGATTGCAGTGTTTTCCCCAAATTAATGCCTTGCTACTTCCCTCCTTTTCTACACTCAGGCTCTGTGCTTTCATGTGGGCAAGCATTACCTCTCAGAGATGCCCAAAGGTGGTGTGTGAAGTTACCAGATGACTAGTTTTGTGAGCCAGTTCTGTGTTGTATCCATGGACAGGCACCTGGAGATATGGAACCTGGCCCTGGTTGTTGCTGGCTTCACTTGGCAAAAGGGGAACAAACACGCAGGGATTTAAAGCAAGACCCCGATTTTCCAAGTTAAAAATATGCTTAACTTTACCGAAGTGGACCAATTCAAAGGAGTAAAGCAGGTTTAGGCACATGCAAGTCTGCAGAATCAGAGTCTAAGCTGGGCCCAGTACCTTCATTTCTAAAGTCACAAGATTCACAAAGTAATTTTTTCACTTGATTTGAATGGTCCCTTTCTAAAATATAAGCTTTACCATAGTATTTTCCAGACACATCAAATAGCTTAATGCACTGTCACCAATCATTTAGATTAAGCAAGTTCCTTGGCTCCGTGGAAGTCTAACTCCAGCTAGGTCTGCCAAGACATAAAGCTCTTCATTGAGTTCCTCATTTCATTTTAAGTAATTTCCATAGAAACTTGGAAATGTTCCCTAAACCAACAGAGACTTCCTTACTTCCAGCAATTATCTTAAGGTCTGATTTGCATTTTAAATGTCACCTGTATAAATTAAAACTGTTTACCGCTAACACTGTCATTATTCTGATTTGTGGCCATAGCAAGCCAAACCTTGCTTTCATTTAAAAAAAAATCCTTTCTGGAAAACATGCCACCTGGAATATAGACAGGGAATGTTTCCTTCAGACCCAGTGCTTGTCTTATGATATTACAGCTTCCCTACAAGAGAATGTGCCACCTTCAATGTTTTCATGTTCATCTTGGCAACAGAACTATTTGAAAACAGTTCTTTGCATATACTTTAAATTGCTATTAACAAAATCGGATACAGATCGTACAAGGGAATTGCATTTATTGGAAATGCTTAAAAGGCAATTTAAAATCTTATCAGTGTGTTTCTTTCAAATCATTTACAAATCAATCCACTATCCTATGCCCATTTTCTGTAGTTTTAAAGTCACATTTTTCTAGTAACATCAAACCGACCAACCTTTCCTGCATTAGGCCAAATTCTGCACTCCATCACATCTATGCTTCACCACCCCCACTCTACAATAATCACTAGTATAATGCAGAGTAAAGTTTGACCATCAGAAGTTAACATTTTTCATGGGTCACATTCCAGTTAATTTTCTAATCTACTAAAATTGAAGTCATCACTTAAAGGAATGAACTTCTCTCTTCTAATGCTGCCTATGAGCATTGTTTTAAAGGCACGTTAAAATAAAAATAAAGTGAGTAAGTCCCCTTGTTGGGTTCTTTATATTGTATGGCAGTGATTCCTTTCCATTTTGGAAATTCAAGTCATGACTACCTGGGAAGACACTCTGGTGTCTGGAGCTAGTGAAATTAGGATGTCACAAGAATCAAGCTGGTCAAAAAAATTTAATGAAAAAAGTTCCATTTTTTCCACAGAAGAATTCTGCCATTTTTCAGCCAGCTCTCGTCAGTAGGGAAATCTGAGCTAGGACGGGATTCAGACATATGGGTTAAATAGAGTTGCCAGTGCCCTTATTGCACAAAATGGAACACCCGTATCCTGCCCCAAGGCCCTGGCCTGCCTCTTCTCCAAGGCTCCACCCCCAATCACCTCATTCCCCTTCTTTTTGTCCCTTGCTCTCCCTGATCCTCACTTTCTTGCTCATTTTCACTGGGCTGGGCTGGGGTTTGGGATGCAGGAGGGGAAGGGTATCAACTAGGGAGGTGGGGCTGGGGATGAGGGGTATGTAGTACAGGAAGAGGCTGGGGTGGGACCAAGGAGTGTGGGAAGGTGCACCAGGCTGAGATAGGGATTTGGAGTGTGGGGGGGTATGGGCTCTGGGGTGCTCTAGGTTGGGAGGGGAGATGAGGAGTGTGGGATACAGAGTGGGATTTCAGGCTGGGGCAGAGAGGTTTCGAGTCCGGATTGGGGTTCCTAGCTGGGCCAAGGATTTAGGGCACTGGAGAGGGTATGGGATCTGGGAGGGAGTTAGGCTGCAGGAGGGCATATGGGGCAGGGAATATAGCAAGGGAGAGGATATAGGGGCTGGGCTTTAGGCAGCATTTACCTTACGGGGGTCCTTGGAGGCAGCATCATGTCCCTCGTCTCCTAGGCAGAGGGGCAGCCAGGCACTTGTGCACACCTCTGCCCACAGGTACGACCCTCACAGCTCCCACAGGTGGGAAAGAACAGGAGAGGACATGGCTGGGGCCCAGGCCAGTCCCAACAGGAGGAAAGAATAGAGCGAAGAGAGCCACCCAGCATCCAGCCCAGGATCCCAGCTGAGATTGCTCCTGGTTCCACCCCTGCCCTCAGCTTTGGCCTCTACTGCTCTCCACTGCCTCCCCTCCAGGAACTGCGACTCCAATTCTGGCCCGAGGGGAGAGGCATAGATAAGTGTAAGGGGGAGGCATGAGGTAAATTGTTAAGGGAGCACTGATCTATTTAGAGTCTGGAATAAACAATGTGGAAACAAAGTTCATCTGTGTTCAAGATGTAACAGCTACACCCTTCAATTAAGGGATCAGAAAGAGCTTCCAATATGGATCTCAGAGTCCTCACCAAATCCACTAGCAAAACTAGGAGATGTGATATTTCTAAGGGTTGTCTGCACTTAAAAATCTAGAGCAGCACAACTGAACCGTTACAACTGTGCCATTGCAGCACTTCAATGTAGACCCTACCTATGCTAGTGGTTTTCAGCTTGTGGTCTGCAGATCATGCCTACAATTTCCAAAGGGGACTGCACCTCCATTCAAGTTTGTTTAGGGGTCCACAAATTTAAAAAAGTTGAAAACCACTCCAACAGGACAGGTTCTCCCACCAGTGTAGGTAATCCAATTTCCCGAGAGGCTAGTTCAGTGGAAGAATTCTTCCATCCATCTAGCACTGTCTCCATGGGAACTTGGGTCAACTTAAGTACACCGTTCTTGAGTGTGGATTTTTCACACCGCTGAAGTTAAACTGACCTAATTTTCTAATGTAGTCTAGGTCTCAGGTAAAACACACTTGAAAAAGATAACACATATACACACACACTCTCAAAAACCAACACTCGCTCATCCTTTTTTAGATCAAAAATGTATGTAGAGGCATAAACCAACTTCTGTAGTTCTCATGAGGTGAACTAACTGGTGCCCTTCAGCCAATTGTTCCGGAAAATGATCGCTCTGAAAGAAAATTTATTAAATTATTAGTTTGCCCAACTTTCAGGCTCAACAGAGATCAGCTCAGATAAACTCATTTCTTCTCCTTAATAATTAAGGCTTCATATTAATGTAAACATACAGAGGGTAAGCTCAAAGAAGCAGGGGAATGTGTTTTAATTCCTTGGCATAACTGATTCTTATTTTAAGAATAATTTTTATATTTCTTCTCCCTTTATAATATTCAGTCTTTATTTCAAAAGTTTAAACAACACCGGGCCTGATTTATGGTTGTCTACATCTTCTATTAATTATTACAATGTCTAATTATTATTACACTATACAATGCCGGGTGCAATGGGGCTAGAACACGTTGCTGCCCTGAAGAACTTACACTCTGAATAGATTGGTCAGATAAAGAGAAGCAGAGAGAGATTAAGTGACATGCCCATGGTCACCCAGCAGGTCAGTGACAGACCTCGGACTTCCAGTGCCCTCCCCCATGCACTAGACCACTTGAGATTTTCATATGGTTTTTTCCAAACTCAAGAGCTCTGGACTCATCACATTCACAAATGAAAGCAATAACAATCAATAGGCCTGGTAGCAGCCAATCCCCCATTGACTTCAATGGGAGTATCACATATTAAGGTTTAGGCCTAGCCTTGCATCATACAGTTGTGAAATATCACAAATGTGGAGTGCTTCCCTGAGCAATAGCATGGATAACTCATGCCCAGCGTTGTCTGTTATAGCTCAGGTCCTACCAAAACCAGCATGGACAAAGCATTTGGAGACCAGGTGTTTGGGCATGGCCACCAAGGTCTGCTTTATCCCAGAAGCTTTCTCAGCTTATACTGGGCCCTGGTGAGGACCCCGAGTACAACCTTCCCCTTTAGTTGACCACACTAGCATCGCTTTGTCATTGAATCTCCACGGCAGGAGCAGCAGTTGCCAAGCAGAAGCCCCACTCAGTTTCCACAGCATTCCCCTGGAGGACATTTGTACTTGCCAATGCTCCAATCATAGCCAAGAGGCCCAGGTTCATTAGGGCTCTCATGAGTCTCTTCCCTCATCCCATACTGCTCAGAAAATCCACAGCCCTTTGTGGCATAAACAAGATCTTCAAGAGAGCCAACATGCGTAAGTTACCATGTTAGGATATAGGAGGCACCGGCAAGGTGGAGAGGTTCAAGTTGGGTAGATGAGCTCTTACAGCTCATTGCACTGGTAAGTGATTGATTCACATGGTCTGTTTTGCAGAGCTGCACAAGATGCTGTGGAGTGCAGATCCTACTTCCTGCTAGCACTACCAAGGTCTATCAGACAAGGGGAAGAGGGAGGCCCTGGCAGAGCACATACCACAATCCTTGAAAGGATGGTGCAAATTGTTACTTCAGTACACACTGAGGAATTCTCTTTGAGTCGCTTTGCATTCCTGGAGTTCCCACAGCAGACAAGCCCCTCTAAACCCCTTGCTAAAATAGGCTGAAAAGCCACCATCTGAGTGCACATTTGTCAAGTTGTTAAAACCTTCTGAGGTCCTCCAAAATGAAGGGTACTAACTGAATGTGAGCTGTAATATTAAAGATACATCACGTTCCTCATCCTGCAGTACGTTCCATGCAGGCAGGGCCCTATACCCACATGAAGGCCTGTTGTAAGTTAATAGGGATCCATGCAGGTGCAAGTGCTATCCAAGTGGCACCCCGGGAGGAGTGGGGTCAATGGACCAGATCCAGAGGCCAAACAACTCAAAGGATGCATCTGTGCTGATTTAAGTGGGCCTTAGATTGAGCCCAAAATGTGCGTTTTATGCGCTGTAATCACACGTCTTTATTTCTATTTTTTGACACTCTAGATCATAATTATCCATCATGCAACTACTCAATTTTCTTTCACTTCAGAAATTTTTTAAAAAGTGTCTAAGGACAGGAGGCCAGAAAGAGATATTATTTAAGGTCTGTTTTGAGTCATACCCTAAGAATTTCATAATATGAAAACAACACTCAGAGAGGACTATTCCATTCATCAGTACTCTCCAGGTACATTAACATCCTGTCAGTAATACTGGAAATGTTGCTTTAGGATTTAGACACTCAAAACTGTCCATCTTGCTGTATCCAATATTACCTAAAGCATTCAATTCAAATTAAATATGGGACAGCGTAATACCCACTGAAGGTCTAGCTCAGATTATAGCTTGCTTGTTTGTTTTTTAAAAACTCACTTGCCCAGCAGTGCTAAAACATCTGTGTGTGTTCATTACAAGAAGTTCTGATGGGGGTAGATGAGCAGAGGAAGTTCATTTTCAGCCACAGAGCAATGCTGACTGGGAGGTGAATGCCCCTGTTGACCAGAAAGACCAACTGCCAATCGCAAGCATTCAAAAATAATAATTTTCATAATATCAACTAGCGCTTTTCATCCATAGAGCTCAACATGCTTGAGTCATAGTGGCAGTTCTTTCAGACTACTTTCAGGGCACATCAAGCTTTTCTACACAACCAGGAGGCCAAAATACTTACACCCCCCACCCCCACCCCCCCCAAAAAAAAAAGCTGAGATGCTCCTGTAATCACATGACTTCAAGTTCTAGGGCTTCAAGGAGGGGGAAAAACCCCACACCAAATATAGTAAATGTTAGCAAAACATAGCTTGCTGGTTTGAGCATTAGCCTACTAAACCCAGAGTTGTAAGTTCAAGCCTTGAGGGGGGGCCATTTAGGGATCTGGGGCAAATCTGTCAGGGATGGTACTTGGTCCTGCTGTGAGGGCAGGGGGCTGAACTCAATGACCTCTCAAGGTCCCTTCCAGCTCCATGAGGTGGTATATCTTCATATTATATAGTCTCTGATCTATGAGGTCCTGAGCACCATCAGCCCCAGTGGAATGATAAATGGTATGGAAATGTCAAGAAGAGAGGACGCTAAGATCCCAAACATAACTGCTTGCTGCCACAAAATGTTGTGCTTCATTCTTCAGAAACTAACTTTGTGATCAGATGCTTTAGATTTTCCCAAAGTTTTGGCTGTTGCCTGCTTCTGAATTATTTTCCCCTAAGGCCTGATCACTGTAGTAGTGTGGGACATTATCATGATAGACAGTGCCCCAAAAGCATACACCATCCTTTACAATGCACATTACAACGGACATAAATAAGAGCCATAGGACACTAGTTCAACCCACAAAACAAAGCAAAAGGGGAATAGAGACCATGAAGAGGAGCACCAGACGCCAAATTCGTCACACTCTAACTCCAGTGACGTTAGCAGAATTTTACCAGGACTGAATTCGATCCTAAGTGGGTTGTACAGAGTAGAGGGAGTATGCATGGATAGGTGGAAGCCGCTACAAACATAGGACTTAACAGAAATGCTACTGGAGTCCGTGAGAATTTTCCATTAACTTCAGTGGCCTTTGGACCAGCATCATAGAACAACAGAATGAAAAGTGACAAAACTGTGAATAGAGAATAACTTGCCATTTTTAGGCAAGAAAGCAGAACAAGGAACAAATTACTTAAGAGTCCCACATGTAAGGATTTTATTTTAAACCATTAGAACTGATGTGGGGAAAAGTTAATATATCTTTGTTTCCTGAGAAACACCTCAGCTCAATTAATTTGATAATGCACTGATGTTCCAGTTAAACTTTAATGACTAGGTCTGTTTACACTGTAGCATTATCAAGCCAACTCTGAATTGCAACAGTAGTTAAATGACAAATTGACATTTATATATTGTACACAGTGTGTTTATGAAGCAGAGTGTGAAATTTCCCAACTGATTTACAGTCCTATAGAACTTATCTTTGAGATATCTAACGACAGAGGTGACCTAAGTTAATTGCACTGATCTCTGTCAGAAGTGAAGCTATAACCGTGAAAGGGAATGGCATTAACACTGCTTCCAGTGGAGTAGCTGTACATTTTGAGCTAAATTCTGTGCTGACCTAGAGCCCTGCAATTCCATAATTTTTATGAGTTAAGTAGAAATGCACTGGCCAGTGCTCGGATGGTTGACAGAGGGGGAAAAAAAATCTAAAAAGCTGCACTTTCTGTACTATTCTCTGAAGGTCAGGGGCTGAACCAGTGCCCAGAATGGTGCTAAAGGGGAGGGGAGTGGGAGTGTCCGATACAGCATCTTTCAGATTAGACACTGTAATCTTGGACTGTCTTCAATCTGTGCAGTACACCATCTCTCTCAATGGGGGCCGAATACAAATTTGATGGCTTAATTTACCAGAGTGAATAAACAACAGAATAATAATATTAGGAGTTTATTCATTGTAAGTTTTGTAAACCCTATATTCTTCTTAAATAACCAAACTGTTGTGCCTAAAACCAAGTTAGTTGTCCCTTTAAATATTTTATATCTTGGGTCTGCTTGATTTAAAAAAAAAAAATCAGCAATCTGTATCATCAACTCTCACAGCCATAATTCTATTCTGTTCTCACAGCAAACTGTGCAACTGCCATTAACATTAATAGAAGAGGTACTCACATGGCCTGATGAGAACAGGAATCTATCGCACGGCTAACTGAGCAGCTGCTATAAATCCAAAAACACTCCGTAGAATGTTTTTCTGCAGCACAATCTTTGCACTGTATCACACCTCTAAGTGACCATACAGCAAGGAGGTTCCTGTCCTCTGACACAGATCTTAAATAGCGAACAAGTATTTGCATTGTTGTAGTGCCTAGAGACCTCACTCAGAGATTAGGGGCCGACTATATTAGGTGCTATACATCCATAACAAAAACAGCCACTCCACAAGCATATAATTCAAGTACTTTGCAGTCTAAAATGACCTGGAACTTTATAAACATTTGCCTTTAGGCACAATTGCAATTGTAGAATTTAAAGCCAGAAAGGACCCTTGTGATCATCTAGTCTGACTTCCTGCACACTGCAAAACACAGAACCTCACTCATCCACTCCCATAATAGACCCAGTAACTCACCCAGAGGTTAGGAATTCCTTAAATAAGTGTTTAAAAGTACTTTAAAAGCTACAGAGAAGCCACCATTTAAACCATGCTCCATACTGCAGAGGAAGGACAAATTCCTTCCTCTGAGATCTCTACCAATCTGATCTAGAGGGGGAAAATATCCTTCTTGACCCCAAATAAGGTGATCAGTTAGACCAGGGCTACTCAATATGTGGCCCGTTTGTTTGCAGCCCGCACTGCAGTTTGTAGAGTTGCCAGCTGTCCGGTATTTTCGCCTCCTGTCTGGTAAAAAAAATTCAGAAAATACCGGACACCTAAAATATCCAGTATTTTCTGAATTTTTTCCCCTGGCCAGGAGGCGAAAATCACGGGTTCTTACTGGGTTCCGCAGGGGAGCTGTCCAGCCCGGTGCAGGGAGGCAAAATTGTGGGCGGGCAGCTGCTGGCAGCCTGTTAAGGCCCAAAAGCGTTTCTTAAAGGGGCCATGCTTTTTTTTTTTTTTTTTTTGGCTTAACTCTCAGGGTCCTTTTCTTTGCTCAACAACTTTGGTCTCCCCCTTCCCCCCCCCCCCCAACAGAATTTTTTCCCTGGTGGGGGTTTTTTTTTGGGGGGGGGGGGGAGTCGGGGGGTTTGGTATTTTTGGTTAAACCATCTGGCAACCCTAGCAGTTTGGGTTTACACGGGGGCTCAACACGCGGCCTGTGAGTGGGATCCTTTGAACATGGCCTCCACTGGGAGCACGCTCCACAACAGTGAGGCATCTCTCTGGTGGGGTAAGCACTGAAAGACATGAGTGGACGGGCTTGACGGGTAAAAGGTGTCGGCATTTCTAGCCCCCAGGGAGGAGGTGCCAGGAGCACCAGGGCATTGTGGGAAGTGCTTTGTATTCATGCCCATCAGTGTGAAATAAGCTATTTGCATATATATGCAACCACACTTAAGTTGCAGCCCTCGGCATATGCTGCGAGTATCATTGTGGCTCCCAAGGCTTCCAAAGTTGAGCAGCCCTGAGTTAGACCCTGAGCATGTTGATAAGACCCACCAACTAAACACCTGGGGGAGAATTCACTGAAATAACTCAGCAAACTCCCCATCTAGTGTCCCATCGGGGATATTTAAAGATGCGCCACCTGCCATTGTAGGCAAATCTCACTATAACATCCCCTCCATAAGCTCATCAAGCTCAGTCTTGAAACCAGTTCGGGTTTTTTGGTCCTCACTTCTCTCCTTGGAAAGCTATTCACTCCACTGATGGTTAAAACCCTTCATCTAATTTCAAGCCTAAATTTGCTGTTGGACAGTTTATATCCATTTGTTCTAGTGTCAACATTGCACCTTAACTTAAATGACTCTTCCCTCCCCCCGACATTTATCCCACTGATATATTTATAGAGCTCATTCATATCTCCCTGCAAATTTTGATTTGTTAGGCCGAACAAGCCGAACGCCTTCAGTTTTCCTCCCATAAGTTAAATTCTCCATTCTGACAATCAGGGGTGGTGGATATTATAGGCGGGAGAGGCTCCGCCAGCCTGGCACCACCCACACTCTGCCCCCAGAATGCCTACTGTAGGAGTACTGGGGATAGAGCATTGCTGCCACTGAGCTCCCATCCACCACATACTCTGGGGCCACGTGCTGCCCTCTCAACCCTCCCCATGGTGCTCTGGAGGGGCGGGAACTTGGCTCCCATGGGGGCAGGGCCTAGGTAGAAGAGGTGGGGCTGGGGGCTTACCTCCCTCAGCCCTACTTTCACCCACTGCCCATACTGCCAGTCATCCTAGTAGCCCTTCTCTGCACCTATTCCACTTGGAATTCACCATTCCTAAACACGGATGACCAGAATTGTGCGCACACTTCCAAATAAGGTCTCACCGGTGCCTTATATAATTCTATTAGCACTTCCTATCTTTATTGGAAATACCTTGCCAGATGCACCCTAGGACTGCATTACCCTCTCTCATTGGCACATGGATCATTGCAACTGATCAACACACCCAAGTCATCGTCCTCCTCTGTTACTTCCAGCTGATACAGCCGCAGCTTATAGCAAAAATTCTAGTAAAGAATAGCAAAAATACCATGTAAAATATTTATTTAATAAATGTATCTTGTTCTTTGAGTAACTTCAGCATCCTACATTAGGCTTGCAAGAATTAGATTTTTGTTGGTAAAGGTCAGTAAACATCAGTTTCACTGTATGCACACAAATGGATAAAAAAAATGTTTCCACGGATGATAACTGAAATTTACATCTTGGCAAAGTAAAATGCTGCTTGAGAACTACCGTCTGATTTAAGGCTATTTACTTTGTATACTTTGACATGGGATGCTGACAATCTGTGTTTTAACAGTTATGAAAGCTCAAGCTTCTGAATCTCACCATCCACTGTCATTAAATGATTATTACCTGAGCCCCCCCCATAACTTCCCACAACTGTGAAAATTTAAAAAAAAAAATCAATACAAATAAAAAAATGCTTTAAACCCATAATTTTTCAGAACTGTGAAATTAAATCAATACACATGAAAATGCTTTAAAATAATCAATAATATCCAGTGAAATGATAAAAAAATTAATTCTGACAGGCCTAATCACAGTTCATACCATCATTCTATGCCTTAAATATAAAATGCTCTGAACAATGGCAACGTTTATGTTACTAGTACTACACTGCCCTCTACAGGCAGTTTGTGGCCAAGGACTCTATGTACTGCATACTACTATTAAAACACACCATATCTATTCACAATGTCCATCAGAACCTTGCCTCTTCCTGTGAATGCCCACTTTATCGTGATTTCACTAGAATTATCTGCCCCTCTCAAATAAACAAGAAACTACATTAACAGGGTCATCAATATTCCTACTCCCGGGGCAAATACTTTCAATTCCTTTCCTAAGTATCTTGAAAAAACTTCTGTGTTTCAAAGTTGTCGTCATCAGTGATTTCTGTTCTGATTTTGCAAATCGCAGTGCAGAAGGTAAAACTTTACATTTTGCTCCTGAATTCTCCCAGGTAGTTTGAGACAGTTAATTCCAATTATGCTCAGAGGCATTAATTAGTTTTATAACTTTCTTATCAGAGCATTTTAAAATTATGCATTTCTTTACAAAACACAGGAGTTTCCCTTTTCACTGGAAGCACATCAAGTAGATCTATTGTACTGGCAGAACAGTATGCATACATCTAGGTCTTTGCACCTTGACATGGTCAACTTGCACTGCTGAGGTCCATGCTATAACTGAACTACAGTAAAATAGAGCATGTCCCTCTGCAGATCTGTCCCCTTTCTCCAGCACTAAACTCAATTAAACCACTGTTTGTATTTCCATAGCAGTTTCCTAACAATACCCCATTTCACCCATTCCAAAAACTGATCAATCCCATATTTATTACTATTATGGTAACAATGAGAGGTCCTCTGCAAAACTAAGCCCCCTGCATGCTAGGCACTGAACAACATCATTGTAAGAAACACTCCACCCTAGTCTACACTAGCGAGTTATTTTGAAATAACTCCCTTTATTTCAAAAACACAAGCCAAGCGTCCACATTACTAAGCTCATTATTTTGAAATAATGGGCTGGTTATTTCAAAATAATAGCTCCTGCTTTCTACAAGGAATAATGCTTCTTTCAAAATAGCAGTAATGTGGACACTTCAGTGCTCCTATTTCAAAACAACTACTCCCCAGAGCCATTCAAAGTAATTACTCCCCAATGCTTCCTGGGGCTCTAAGTCAAGGTAGCATGCCCACAGTAAGGAAGCCTGCCTTGGCCCGATTTCGAGGCTTCCCTGTAGTGTGGACACACTATTTTGAAATAGTTATTTTGGGAGTTATTTTGAAATAATTTCCTAGGATAGAAATGCCCTCCCTGTCCCAGGATGCATACAGCTTAAACAGAAAAGGCAGGCAAAGAATGGGAGAAAGGAACATTTATTAGCCCTGCGTTACTGATGAAGAACCAAGTTAGAGAAAGACTTGATCAAGGCCAAACAAAAACAAAACAAACCTGACCTCAGAATCCAAATAGTCTGAATCCCAGTCCAAAGCTTTACAGCCAGCTTTCGATATGTTTTAAGTTGAGAGCTTCATTGCTAGGCAAATTGCTACAATAAACTTGACATTGCAAGTTGGAGATGTTTGCTATCAGCAGTTTGGGGCCACAGAAGTTTCCATGAACCATTCTTGGTGTGGGAGGGAGAAGAAAATTGGGTTTACACCCACTGAGCTTCACTCAGATTTCTAGCCCTTCAAAACCAAGCTCATCAGCATTAGGGATAAATTGGTCATTGCAAAAATCATTTATCGTTACAAATCTGGACAGATGGTCACAAACCATCTAGTCATCAGTTTCCACTGGTCAACAAACAGCTAACCAAGGTGGTTTGTGTGTCAAGTCAAAGATAGGTAGTCTAGCTAGCCTGTCATAAAGATCAGCAAATGGGTCAATAGTAAATATCATAAGAAAATCCATACTGGCTCAGACCAAAGGTCCATTTGACAGTAACCAAGAGGGCTTGAACAGAACAGGTAATCATCAACTGATCCATTCCCAGGCTGGACAGAGGGTAGGGACTCCATCACTGCTCATCCAGGCCAATAGTCATTGATGGACCTATCCTCCATGAATTTACCTAGTTCTTCTTTGAACCCTGTTTAGGTTCAGGCCTTCAGAATATCCTCTGGCAAGGAGTTCCACAGACTATGCATTGTGTGAAGAAGTACTTCCTTTTATTTGTTTTAAACCTGCTACCTCTTCCTTTCATTTGGTGACTCATAGTTTTTATGTTATGGGAAGGAATAAATAAATAAATAAATAACTTTTCCTTATTTACTTTCTCCACACTAGTCATGACTTTATAGACCTCTATCATATCCCCACCTTAGTATCTCTTTTCCAAGCTGAAAAGTCCCAATCTTATTAATCTCTCCTCATAAGACAGTAGTTCAATACCCCTAATCATTTTGTTGCCCTTTTCTGAACCTTTTCCAATGCCAACCTATCTTCTTTGATATGAGGAGACTACATCTGCACACAGTATTCAAGATGTGGGAGTACCATGGATTTATATAGAGGCAATATGATAGTTTCAATCTTATTATCTATCCCTTTCTTAATTCCTATCAACACACTGCTTTTTTTGACTGAAGCTGCACATTGAGTGGTTGTTTTTAGAGAATTATTCACAATGGCTCCAAGATATCTTTCTGGAGCGGTAACAGTTAATTTAGACCCCATCATTTTATATGTATAGCTAGGCTTATGTTTTCCAATATGCATTACTTTGCATTTATCAATTGTGAATTTCATCTGCCATTTGTTGTCCACTCACCCAGTTTTGTAAGATCCTTTTGAAGCTCTTCGCAGTTTGGTACGGACTTAATTATTGTGACAGTCAGGCCAGAGGGCTAGATTAAAAGGGGAGAGAAGCAGCTCTAAAAAAAACAGAATCAACTCTGGCTAATTAGGAGAAGGTTACTTCAGGGCAGCTGACCAGGAGTTATCACAGGCAGAATGGGATCAGTGGAGAGGGGGGCTGGGGCTGCTATAAATCAATGAGGACCAGCTGATCTCACTTCAGGCTGCCATGGAGCCTTCTAGTAGGTTGTTTTTGAAAAGGGAAATCATGCCTCATCAATGTTGGCTCATCCCCAAAAAATTATGTTAATCTATGTATTCTTTAACTTCCGTACCAGGCAAACTGGTTGAAACTATGATAGACTTACCAGCCTGTAATTTTAGGCTCACCTCGAGAGAAAAGCTTGTGTCACATTTACTATTCTCCAGTCATTTGGTACAGAACTGATTTAAAAAACTGAAGTATTATAAACTCTGGTTTGTAACTCTGCAGTTTCACTTTTGAGTTCCTTCAGAACTCTTGAGTGAATGACATCTAGTCCTGGTGACTTTCTACTATTTAGTTTATCAATTTGTTCCAAAACCTCCTTTAATGATAGCTCAGTCTGGGACAGTTCCTCAGATTTGTCACCTAAAAAGAATGGCTCAGGTTAAATAATTTCCCTCACATTCTCAGTCATGAAGACCTATGAAGAGAATTAATTTAGTTTCTCTGCAATGCAAAGGTGACTCGTGGTGGCACTTGGGAGGTGCACTGCCCCCCTGCACGCCACTAAAATTTTAATTTCTAAGTGGGGTGGCCTCTCTTGCCCTCCTGGGTGGCCCTCTCTGCACCCCTACTCCCCACAGGCACCAGTTGCCTATGCCACAATGGCCTTATTGTCCATGAGCGCTCCTTTAGCATTTGAATCATCCAGTGGGCCCACTGATTGGTTAGCAAGCTTTCTGCTTTTGATGAACTTTAAAAATTCCTATTACTTTTTGAGCTTTTGGCTAGCTGTTCTTCAAATTCTTTTTTTGACCTTCTTAATTATATTTTTACACTTCAGTTGCCAGAATTTATTCCCCTTTCTATTTTCCTTCACTAGGATTTATCTGCCACATTTTAAATTATGTCTTTTTGTGTGTCACTTTAAAAAAAACACACACACAAAAAGAACACTTTGCTTTGGTTCTCTTACATTTAAGTTGAATTTCTATAATATCTTTAAAAAATTTCCTTGTAGATTCCATGCAGAGGGAAACAAGGGAGAAAGCTTTACAATTCCACATGTAGACAGATTATTTTAGTGGACACATTAATACACACCATTCAGCTGGATGAGCAGTGGAACTAAAAATTAATTAATTAATATTAGGATTATCGATTAATTGCAGTTCTCACACAATTAACCAAAAAAAATCAATAAATTAATCATGATTAATCACACTATTAAACAAAATGCCATCTGAAGTTTATTAAATATTAATGGATTTTTTCAACATTTTCAATACCAACACAGAATCCAAAGTGTGCATGTTATGGATGGGAGGAGTACTACCCTTCTCTAGACATTCCAGCCATTCAGTTAATCAAATTGCCTATAAAAGGTCCAACCCAGAGACAGTGGGTCCCTGAAAATCTCCAGGAAGCCAGTGGGAAGAGAGGGTGAGTTTGGAATTGAAACAGATTCTGCCTGCTTCTATCTTTGTGAGAGCAGAGCAAGAGTTGGGAGAGAGAACTTAACTAGGAACAAGGCATAGATTTTCCCAGTGATTTCCATACCTAAGAATAGGACTGAACCTTGGAACAGATATATAAGTGAACAGGGAATGTTTAGTTAGATGCAATCAGGTTATTTTCTTGAATGTGAGGTTTGGTTGAATTCCTCTGTGCTGGGTAAAACCTAGCAACCAAGTATGTTTTACCAAATATATCTTGTTTTATTAATAAAAATCACCTTTTTAAGACTATTATCTGATTCCTGTATCTTAGAAGGGGTTCTGTGTACACATGCCTGTGACTGAAAGGTCCGCTATTAAGAAAATGCAGTTTGTTTTCAAGCTCTCTCCTGAGGAAGGGTTAAAGAGTTTGGTGTACCCCATAGAAAGAAATCCGTATGTGCATCTTTGTGGGTTCTCAAAGGGTTTTTTGCAATTGGGTAGTGGCAGCATACCATGCAAAGTCAGGGAATCTGTGATGGGGGAGTTTTAAGCAGAAGCCTTTAGAGGTAAGGTAATTTTCAAGTCTCTTGTGGGCCCCCACTTTCTGCACTCAAATGATCGGAGTGGGGAACAGCCTTGACAATGCAGCGCTCACTTTGTATTATTCTAATTACAAATATACACACTGTAAAAGTGATAAAAGAAATAGCATTTTTAGATCGTCTCATACAAATACTAAAGTGCAATCGCTTTACTGTGAAAGTGTAACCTACATATGTAGATATTACATAACTGCATTCAAAAACAAAACAATATAAAACTTTAGAGCCTGCCAGTCTACTCAGTCCTACTTTTTGTTCCACCAGTCACTAAATTGTTTACATTGATGTGAGAGAGTGCTTGTAGCTCCAGTTCAAAATGGTTTGGATACCCATTTTCTTAAGGTTCTGCTAGTTGAACAGGACTTGAACAGGAAGAGAGACTTTTCACTCTGAGTTCTGTTGTTAGCTTTGGGTTTGAAGAAACCAAAAAGGAAACTCACCACAAACAACTAAGTTCTGCCTGGCTCCTTGTGAAAACCACACACACCAAAAACCAAAATGTAGTTGTTTATGGTTTCCACTTGATGTCATAAAAATCAGTCCCTGGTTTACATTAAACAAATCCTAGGCTTGCATCAATGACCACAAATATTTCAGCAAAATGCTTTGACTTGCACATTCGGGAAGAACCCTAAAGCTAGGTGAGTTTCAGTTGATTTTAGGCTTTGCTTTAAAAGTTTCAAACTACTTCCATGAAGCCAGTTGTCAGGAATGCTGGGAATGATTGTATGGAAACAGACCAGTAGTAGTAAGTACTGCTCGGGAAGAATAACTCACTATGGAAAAAAACAACAAATTCAAAAATTGCCCAACCCAAGAAACAAGAGTCAGGAGCCCCATCTTCCCCCAAACCTTCTCCTCTTCACTTTGCACTGGGTTCTACAAAAAAGCATGGGGGTTTAATCACACTGCTGGGAACAGCAACTTGAGTCAAACCATATTTAAAGCACCCCCCTGTACCAATCAGCTCTTCTTTTGGGGAGGATAAAAGGGCTGGATCTGCCACTCCCCTCTCTCTCTCACACACACACACACACTTTAAACATGGCCTTCTCCTGTTTCTCCAAGAGCACTTCTGTTAGCCCCTTTTAACTTCTGTCAGCTAATTAAATATGAAGCTGAAGCAGCCATGGTTTCGAAGGCATATGATTGCTGAAGTTTTGTGCCGCAGCAAATCAAGTGCCTACATGTCCATAATGTACAGAAACAAATCCCAGACTGCCACCAAAGTAAAGGACATTCATACTAGAAAGTATTAGTATTACCCTCTTTCAGAATAATGTGTTCTAACATGCTTTTGTTTATTTTACCTTCCATATGTATTGATATTAAATATGTCATGTAACTTCCACAGTTGCACATTTGTTATGGTTCAAGTTCCCCCCCCTCCTCCCACTCTGGGAAATTATATTGCAGTATCTAAGTGCCAAAGCGAAGTCCTCAATTACTGTATCTGGTTCAATAATACAATAACATGGAAATTACAACAGAAAAGCTATAATAGGGTGAGGGCCCATGCTGCCCTCATTAAAGTCAGTGCGAACAAAATCAAGCCAGTAGTTGAGAAATGCCAGCGCAGAAATAACAATGTGCTAATGTCCCAACAGATGTCAAATTTTATCCTGTGGATCACACATTAAAAATAGATTTTTATTATTAAAGTAAAACTGGGGATGGGATCTGGTGCTTGTGTTCATGTTCCACAGCTAGGAACATAGTTTTTCCATCTGCCTTGCAAAGCGTTTGAGACTGCTCAGCAGACAATTTCTGTGAAACATTCTCTCCAGAAGTAACTTTCCTAATTTGCACCAACATTTCCTGGGGACATAACTCAACATAACTGCATAGCTATCCGCTTTCCAATGAGCTTTGTAAACTCTGAATGTGGTTTACCGGTGCAACAAGCCATGCCACACATTTTCTAAATTCGTTTGGTTGTGAAGTGTCAAAAACAAACAGGGCTGTTCAGGAACTAGCAAATGTCCCCAGATCACCATTAACAGAAAATGAATGCAAGTGGGTTAGCACATGAAACCCCATAAATTTAGCCCTAAATCCTTTGCAGATGACATCCCAAAAAGTGAAAGCTCTTGCCTTTAGATTATATTTTGCATTTAAGATTAAAAAAAAACAGAAGTCCCCAAACTCAAATATAGGTGATTAATAATTGATAGAAGATTAATGCACAACTGGCTGCTACACTATAAACTTCATTGCTGGGAGCAAAAGAAAGAAGCAGAAATTTGCAGGCCAGTGTCTCTGAAGAAAGCACATTGGTTCCCCAGTCTCTGGTGAATGGGCAATAGAAAAATATAAAATGATGCTTTCGGATACCTTCTGGAACAGCATCAGTAAATAGGGTTGTCAGGTGTCCAGTTTTTAACCAGAATGTTCAGTTGAAAAGGAATCCTGCCGGTGGACCGTGAAGAGTCCAGTTGGCAGCACACCAGGGCTAACGCATGCTCTCTGCCTGCCTTGGCTGCACACAGCTCCCAGAAGCAATGGCATGTCCCCTCCTTTGGCTCCTACTGTGCACACTGCTTCCCCCAAGCTTCCAGCCAATGGGAGCTGCGGAGATGGCGCCTATAGGCAGGGCAGCGTGCAGAGCCACCTGGCTATGTCCACTCACATGAGCCAGAGAAGGAGGACATGCTGCTGCTTCCAGGAGCTGCTTGAAGCAAGCGCCTCTCAGAGCCTGCACCCCAACTCCTTCCCGTCTCCAACCACCTGCCCCAGTCCTGAACCCTCTCCCACTCTCCAAACCCCTCAATCCCAGCCCAGAGTATCCTCTTGCACCCGAAATTCCTCATCCCCAGCCCCACCCCAGGGCCCTCACACACACCCAACATCCTAACACCTTGCCCCAGCCTACAACCTGTTTCTTCCCTCTGAACTCATTTCTGGCCTCACCCCCAAACCCACACCCCCAGCTGAGAGCCTGTATTCCCTCCCATACCCCAACCACCTGCTGGAGCCCAGAGCACCCTCCCATAGTCCAAACCCTTCAATTCTACCTTCCAGTCCAGAGCCCCCTCCTGCACCCTAAACACCTCATCCCTGGCACTACATCAGAGGCTCCACCTCAAAGCATTAGCCAGAGCCTTCACCCCACTCTCTCTTCCCATTCCCAAGTCAACCCTGTGAAAATGAGCCAGTGAGTGTGAAGAAAGCAAATGACAGAGGAAGGGGAGATGGAGTAAGCAGGAGTGGGGTCTCAGAGAAGGAGCAAAGTTGTGCCTCAGAAAAGGGGTGGGGTAGAGGCAGGTGGGGCATGAGTGTTAGGGTAGGCAACTTTCTACTTGCACAAAACCAATCACTAAAAAAGGCTTCCTGGTCACAGGCCTTGAAGTCGTCCTTAATCTAACAACAAGTTGTAGAATAGCTTTTAAAAATTATAACCTTGAAATTAAAAAAGCAAGTCTAGTACAACCTCCACTATTGATTAAAAACCCACAAGCTTTATCACCAGGTAATTGCTTCATGATCTGTTTTTTCAACAGCGCAAGCCCAGACATTTCTAAAGAAGAAATTTTAATTTCAAGGTACCTCTATAATTTATTGTGCCTGTTACTGTTATATTAGACAAGCGAATGCAATCTCTCTGCAGGCATGGCATTTTTCTACTCTGTTTCAGTTCAATTTGTTCCCTAATTTCAACTTAACAAAACCTGTATTTTCTTGTATCTATAGTGCACTCTCCTTTTTATACCGTTTCTCCTTCATCCAGCAACGGGAAAAAAACACCAGATAATAAAATAAAAGGTGAAGGGGAATGTTTTGCTAACAGACTGAACGCACAGGAGTGTGTTAGGGTAATGAATGGATGTTGGCAATGGCAACCCATTCTATACTGAAAGTTACATAGGATAGAAATCATTTGTTCAATGATTTGTTCAAAGTAATGCTTGAATAAGGGCTGAACACTATCTCCCTGACATTTCAAAAGTGCTAGTGCTCACTCCCATTGGCCATGGCTACAGTCCAAGTCACACTGAATTCTTATTTTGGTATGCCTACATTGTAATCGGCAGTGCAGTGTGTAGACAAAGCTGAGCGAGCTTTGGTCTAGCTAGATCAAAGCTAACTTGAGTAATAATAGTAGCGAATGGGGTTGCGAACCCTCCAGAATTGTCCTGGAGTCTTCAGGACTTAAAGAGTCATCATCTCTTAAAGATTGTCATGCGATGAAGCCTGCAGGAATACATCCAACCAAAACAGGCAATGCAGCCGGCAGCTACTGAAATAGGCACTCGAGACCCTAGGTCAGCCGGGTTAGCCCATGTAGACACAACTTCACTGCATTGTTAGTTGAGCTAGCTAGTTATGTCAGGTATGTCTACCGCTGCTGCGATCACACTCCCAACTAGCTATAATCAGCATGGCTACAGTGCACAGCATGCAGAAAGGAGTGTCCCAGCCAAGATCAATGAATCTGAGCTAAGAGGGCTAATGCTAGCTTCCCTGACCATCACCAACTCCCCTCCCTCGGCTTCAGAGCCCAAGTGCCAACCTGAGCTGCAACTTCAAAGCACTATCTCCCCAGGTATTAGAGTGCTAGCAGAAGCCCAAGTAACTCAAGGAATCCATCTACAAATATCTAGGAGATATTTAAATGATCGGTAATAGTTAGCAAGAATTTATCCCAAAAAAAATCATGTCAAACCAGGGGTGGGCAATAATTTTTCACCAGGGGCCACTTCAGACATTTTTGAAGTAGCCTTGGGCCACCCAGAAGGGGCAGGGCCTTAGGTGGAAGGGGCGGGGCCAGGACACTTCCATGTTTTCCCACCCACAGACCCTGATTGGTTTGGGGTTGGGGAGCACACCAAGTCTGTCCCCCTGCACCTCCTAGAGAGAACTGCCAGCTGTTCTGAACAGCTGGAGGTTCTCTAGGTACCCATGCCCCTGGTGGAGGGAGGAGACTTCACGTGCTCCCCCGCTGCCCCCAGGTCACTCAGGGCCTGGGGAGGGTGAGCATGTGAAGTCTCTCACTCCCTGCCCCCACCTGAAAGCGAGCACCATACTTAGAGTCAACCGCCAGCTGAGCAGTTGCTGACTAAGTGCTGAGCCCCTTGCAGGACAGGAGGAGACTTTGCATGCTTCCCCCGGCTCCCAGGCCCTGATTGGCCTGGGGCAGGGAGAAGGGGTGGTAGGGCCTCCGTAGGCTGGATCAACTTGCTTGGTGGGCTGGATCCATGGAGGCCCTTTTGCCCACCCCTCTGTCAAACCAACCTGATAGCTTTCCTTGATAGAGTAACATGACTTATGGATGGGAGCAAGGGAGCAGTAGATGTGGTATATCTTCGCTTTAGTGAGGCTTTTGATACAGTCTCACATGACCTTCTCATTAATAAACTAGGGAAATATAACCTAGATGGAGCTACTATAAGGTGGGTGAATAACTGGTTAGATAACCATTCCCAGAAAGCAGTTATCAATAGTTCCCAGCAATGCTGGAAGGACGTAACGGGAGGGTTTTCACAGGGATCCGTTCTGGGACCAGTTCTGTTGAATATCTTCATCAGTGATATAGGTGATGGCATAGAACGTACGCTTATAAAGTTTGTGGACAATACCAAACTGGGAGGGGTTGCAAGTGCTGTGGAGGACAGGATAAAAATTCAAAATGCTCTGGCCCAACTGGAGAAATCGTCTGAGGTAAATAGGATGAAATTTGCAAGGACAAATGCAAAGCACTCCACTTAGAAAGGAACAATTCTTGTATGCATACAAAATGAGAAAGAACAGGTAAGACAAATAGCTGGCAGGGATTAGATTCTAGATGGTGCTTAGTCCTGAGTGCAGGGAGCTTGGTTTGATGGCCTCTTGAGGTCTCTTCTAGTCCTGTGATTAAATCCATCAACCCAACCACCAGCATCACTCACAAATGCTATGTAGACACCCCCGAAGGGCCTGTCCCAATTTCCACTGAAGACAAGGGAGGGAGGGAGTTTCCATCAGCTTCATTAGGAGCCCTATCTGGCTAGTTTGGTTCAAATGTAAAACAGCAAAGTAGATGCTATAATGACACTTAGGAAGGAATTCATTTCTGGCACAGGCACTGAGGCCAATACAAGGACCAAGTGAAATAACTTGTGACCCTGATCCTGAGGTATGGAGTGGTTCCTGGAACAGCTCAGAGCACTTAAAGTATTCCCTATTGCTCACTTAAAACTCAGCCCATAGGCTACCTAAATGTCCAAAACTGATCTGATTTTCATTCTAAATATAACTTATAAATGGACTAGAGCAGCGTTTCGGAAAGGGTTCCACGGAATCGCTCTCAGAAACACATTAACTGGCAGCCCCAGTTTGTTTATTTACCGGCGGTACAGCCACGGAGCCTTGCAGCTCCCGTTGGCTCCGTTTCATCCTTTGCAGCCAAGGGGAGCCACGGGAAGTGGTGTAGGCAGGGCCACTGCTTCCCGTGGCTCCCTTTGGCTGCATAGGACAAAACGGAGCCAATGGGAGCCGCGAGGCTCCGTAGCTGCAGTGCCGGTAAATAAACAAACCGGGGCGGCCAGTTAATGTGTTTGAGAGTGATTCCGCGGAACACTTTCAGAAACGCTGGACTAGAGGACCTATGGGCGGGAAGGGGATTGTACCTCTACATTTGTTTTCTGTGCGTGCATGCGAACACAGACACACAACAATCCACAGATAAAAAGCTACAGGAAGATGCAGTTAAAGATGAGAGTATGTATTGGTGACCTAAGGGTAAAAAGCATTACAGTGATACTGTGACTATCAAAAGCAAATGCAGGACATTCAGAGTTAAAGGTTATATGTGAAAGATCTTAAATAGTTAAAGCACATAAACAAGATTTCTACCATGTAACTATGTAGTGGTACCAAGCAATAACCATCCAATCGTGATTAGGGCATTTAAGTGTTTGTGATACCAGATTAGATTAAGCTTTTAAAATACAGCTTTCACCTCTCCCTGTCCCCATATTTCATCTTCTCATAGTACGTCTACAGGTAAAGCTAAGGTAATCTGGGTGCCTTAATTGTGCATTTCCACACCTTTAACATGTTTGGTTTACTTTTAAGTATAACCTTCATTTTGAATGTCCTGGATTTTGTAATCCTTGGGTTTGAGATAGTTACCTTCTGTACTGTCACTTCACATCTCTGAGCCTCAGTTTTCCCATCAGTTAAACAGCCTGGGTAACCTGGTGCTATATTTTAGAATTTTTTTAAAAACTGTCCATGTTTGTTTTGAGATCTATGGATGAAACAGTTACTTCACTAAGAAGTATTGTGATTATTAATGGTTCGTACTATTCAAAACACAGGTGTAGATGAAACTATGACATTTACAGACACACATTCCCATCCCATTTTACCAGCAATATCCTCTAATGCACATGGAATTAATAAATGGGGAGAGTTGTCTAGGGGCAATGCTACTAAAGGGGGAAATATGTGCCCTATCATTTATGACATGCATCTATCTACACCAGGGCTCTCAAACAAGTTAGACAGTGTTATACACTCTACAAATGAAGTATCCCAGCCCTAGCCATCCCTTGCTCTGGCACACAATTATTTGGGCAAATTTAAGACCTGTGAATCAAAGGACTCACCTGAGATGTCTTGTTGCTCAAAACAAGACATCATCACATCCATAAACATGAAGGAGCGTTCAGCACACTCTGGTGTAGTGTCCCAGTGTTTTCAAATTTTACTGTTTGCTCTGTCACTTTGTGAAATAGAAAAATGTTAATTTCCCAAAATTAACATTTTAGTCTCATATTTGTATTGTGATGGTGATCAAACAACTGTAATTATGAATACTTTTGAGTTGTTCAATCTTTAAATTACAGTCGTTTACTTAAAAAAAACCTAGCAAAATACTATCTGCAAAGACTGATTGCCTGAGGAAAATGTCAAGCTGCTTAATAACTTAGCTATTACTCCCCATATACTCTCTCTCTTCTATGCAGGAAGTCCCCAGCTTACAAATGGGTTGCGTTCCAAAAGTTTGTAAGTCGTTAGTTTGGAACTCGGAACGCATTTTCCCATAGAAACAGCATTATAAATGGTAGTTAGGTTCCCAGGCTAGCTAACAAAAGCCTATTTAACCCATAAAGTAGCTGAAATACTGTATATTTGCAATGAAAAATCATGGAAATAATTTATGTTTTAACCTTGAATGGCAGTGCTTGAGGAAAGGCAGGTTTAATTAGAGGAGTATGAGGAGGTAGGCAGAGACTCTAAAGGGGACTCCTGAGCATCTCCCGACTGCCCCCCTTATGCCCCATTAGCTCTGCACCAGTTCCTCTGGCCAGCCCTATCCCTGGCCCCAAGGGCTGCACCGAGCCCCACTTACCAGGAGACAGTGAGCAGGGCAAGAACAGGCCAGAGGACTCTAGAGGAGCAGGGGGCAGCCACACAGTTGACAGCTGGAGAGAAGTAGTGGTTCCCCCTTCAAAGGGCAGCTTCTCCCCAGCCATTGGCTTCACAACATCTTTCCCCCTACCCCACCCCACCATAGTCCTTAGCCAGCACTTGCACTGCTCAACACCACCTGTGCCTCTTGCCTGCTCCCTGAGGGTGCAGGTGAACTTTTGCTTGAATGAGCAGATCTTCATAAGGTGGATGTTTGCAACTCGGGGAGTGCCCATACACAACACTAAATGGCCTGATCCAGAGATCAGCTATGTCAATGGAAAAACTCCCATTGACTTGCGAGAGCTTTTTTTCAGGCCCTAAATCTTCACACACAGTTTAATTCAATGTAATTTCCCTGTGGCAGTCTCATGGCGTATGTTCTTACTAAAATAAACTAAATCTTTTGTTCTTCCTGCTCAGGAAAATGGTCTCCCTTTCAAAAGCGGTGAGGTGACAAAATTATGCAGTGCCACACGGTTTGAAAGCATCTCAACTGAGCTCTGAGGTTTCCAATGCTTTCCCAACCCTGGCCAACAGGCATGTTTTGCACTTTGAGGACAGGCATCACAGGAAGTATGAAGACAGATGATGTAATCAGCTCAATACTGTGAAATTCACAGTATTTTTACTCATGTGCCTCAGGTGCTCAACCCTCCGCTCTGCCCCAGCCCGACCCTTTCACCAGGATCCTGCCTCTTCCTGTCCTGCTTCCTCCCCCAATTCACACACCCCCAGCAACTCTTGCTTGCTGGGGGAACAGCTGATCATGGTAGGTGGGAGGCACTGGAGGGAGAGGTGGAAGAGTTGATCAGCAGGGCTAGCAGAAGACAGAGGGCACTGGTGAGAGAGGTGGAGCTGGATGCTGGTGGATGCTAAGTTTTTTCCCTGTGAGTGCGTCGGCACCTATGAACATGGATCAGCCACCCTGAATTAAACACAAAGCTTGTTTTGCAGTGTAGACTTAAAATTCCATGGTACCCTCCATCAGAAAAAAAAGAACTCAGTGCTAGCACACTTGGAGAAGCAACACAAAGAGAAAACTAATGTTATTTTTGTGATCAATATAGATTCAGTAAGTGAGTTACACCACGGCCAAAGGTATTGTAAATGTTTGTTCTGTTAACATTTTTATCAGATAGAAGAAAAGGAATATTGATCTTGGGTGTGGCACTGTTCCCCAAACTTTAGTGTACAATAGCTATCTGTGGACACTAATCATTTCCCATAAGGTGAAGATGCACAAGTATACAGGCTCTGTAAGTCAAGCATTAGTTCATTTTTACCTTGAGGAGGAAATCTTTAGAATCAATTTTCTCTCTGCTGCTTCCAGGAAAATCAGATTACAGACTCACTTGTATCTATTAATGTCAATGTGTTATGAACCCTAAAATGGTCAGTTGAGGCAGCTGTAGACTGAAATAAAAGCAATGAAGATTATTTGCTTCAGCTAATTATTATACATTATTTGCATTTAACTCATTTTAAAAATCAATTTAGAATGGATGGATTCTGTCACCCTCACTCAAAGAAATAATTTACTCAGTTGTCCCATTAAAATCAATGGACAGTTGGACTCCATTCAGCAAAGCACTTGAGGACAGGTTCACAAATGGATTTAGGAGCTGTGATGCTGTATGATTAAGATATGACAATATTGCCACTGTTAGACAATTGCAACAAATCTTGTACAAAGTATATCATATAAGGTGTCAGCAGAAAAGTTATCATTTGCTAAGTGTGTTTATCTTATTTATATCCATTTATGACTACTCTGTTAGCCAATATTCATAACTTGTATCTAGATCTATATTCCAGCCAGGAATAATGCTCACAAGGAGATTTACATCCAATCAAATGAACTATTCAAGTTGCTGGCCTATTAAAGAACATCTAACTCTCACAATTGGCCATAGAAGAGGCCAAGAGGCTGCTCAGTGATCCTTTTTATGGATGCTCCTATGAGTCAGCAAGCCACATAAGGGCATGCAACTTGCTCATGTGACCCTGGACTCCATCTTGTGCCTGTAATTTTCCACAAACTGTGTTGTGATTTTCACCATGTGCCTGGGAGGGTTTTTTTTTTTTCCAAATAGACTACAAAAGACCCTTAGCTCGTCTCCACGTTGCCTCCTTCATGCTCTGATCTTTGGATTTACACTAACAGGAGCATATTGGCAATGAACTGGGGGCCTTCCAATCTTCTGGAAGTGATCAGAGATGTTACAAGCCATTCATCTGTAACATCACTGCTACAAAACTGACCCAAGAACTTTGCAGTGATTTTATGCATACAATTTCTTGATCATTTTAATTCTCCTATAAATAACCCATTTGACATTAAAGGATTGGCAACAGTGTGATTATTAGGCGAGATCTGAGTTATATATTGACCTTGCTATGTGACTGATCTTGAGATCAGAAGAACCCTTTGTTTAATAAAATTTGTTTTCAATAATCCCTCACCATCAAGTGTTGTGTCGGGATGGTGAAACAAGGACTGACATGCGTAATGAGACTGCATTTTTAACTTCTTGTTAACCAGTGTAGGGAGACAAAAAATATACATTTGTTTCTGGCTTGGTATATCTAACAATAATATAACCACGGTCTGAAATGTGTTCAACTTTGAATACGTGCATTAGGGTTTTGATGGATGGAGCCTAAGCAGCAAATGCCTAAAAAACTCACATTTTTCAAACATCATTGTAAAGGTTCTGAAACTAGAGAAAGGAAAAAGATGCCTTTAAAAAAAAAAACACACAAAAAAACGCCACACGTTCTGTAAATCCTCTGGGTTCTTTTAGTTATAATCCCTAGAAACTTGCCCTGGAGTGATTTTGCTGAACTTTTACCTTGAAGAATCCCAGCAAAATCCATAGTCTTTGAGAGGAAAAACAACAAAATGATTAAATTCATTAATCAGAAAACAAAGCAGTGTTTGATCATATCCCCAAGCTAACACATGCAAATTACTGTCTGATACAACTGTTATTGAAATTCATTCTTTGTAGCCTAGAACATGAATCTCTTCTCTAGGGCCAAAGGACCTTAAAGATTTATGAATTGGACTAAGAGAAAAAAAGTGAATGGTTGCAGACTGTGCAAGATGCTTAAAAAAGTGAATTATTTGCTAAATGTGTTAACTATGGCTCCATTGGCTTGGTTATTACAGTCTGTCGAGGGGCAGCAAATACTTGGAGGCCCCTCGGCTTGATTCTTTCCATTAAGTTACTTCACAACTGAGTCTGTTTACGGCATGGCCCAATGACCCCAGTCAATATAAACACTCTTTTACTCAGGGTATTATGGCCCCTGCGGCCTCGATCAAAAAAGTTCACTCCTGTGTTCGGGTATTATCAACTAGTGGTCTCAATCCACATATACAAGTCCCCGCCTCTTCAAGGTAATACAGCCCACTGGCCTCAGTGCGCACACATACACACAAGTTCCCACTCTACAGAGAAATACAGTCCCGTGGTCTTAGTCCATGCATAAGCCCTGTTACTCAGGGTATTATGGCCTCATGGCTTAAGAAGTCAATACAGCCTTGGTAAAGCTCCCCCCTTCCACACAGGGGTATGTATGGAGGAGGAAGGGGGACACAGGCCCTCCCTCTCCACTGGGTCCCGGCCCAGGGCCCTACTGGCAGTGGCACGGTCTACACTATTCCAGTCTACACTAATAATGAAGCCACGTCTCAAAGCTGTTTTAAAGCTTGGTTCAAATGCTTACAAATACACCTACTTTCTAATACATGACCCTACCCCGTGAAGTGCTGAGTAGCAGTATACAGGAACCCTAGAAACAGCAGTGAAAGTAACTTAAAATTTCTTACAGGTACTGTCCTATTGCAACCCAGTTCTCTGCCATCTCTCTAAAGAGCTCCCTGCTGACTTTTGCCACAGCTCAGCCAGCTCTTGCTGGAGCTGAGCACCAAGGTGTACCTGCTTTACTTTCACCCTCTGCCTAAAAAGACAAGCGCAAAGTTAACCACATCCATTTTCTGGTCCATTTACCCTTCACCTTCATTTGTGTTTCCCTTACAGATCCCACCTTTTTTCTTATTCACTTTCCCGCACTATCCATGAAGGCCCTACGTTATAGTAAACTTCTTGCCAACTGAGCCTATACTAGACCCAGACGATCAGCTTACAGTAAGCAACTCCAGCTACGTAAATAATGTGGCTGGAGTTGATATACCTTAAGCCAAGCTTGGCACCATCTTCACAATGGGAGATCCCATCGGCTACCATCAGCTTCCCTTACTCCTTGCAACTGCAAGGAGTACAGGCCTCAACCGGGGGCACCCTCAGTATTCTCTTTAGCAGGTCTTGACTAGACCTGCTAAATTGAATGCCAGAACATCAATCTCCAGCGCAGCAAGTGGACACACGGCCTGAAGGCAGCTCCTGAGGTAACTGAAAACACTGCTCAAAAGTAACTCAATGCTAGAGTCAATCAAAAGCAATTTTTTCCTCAATTTTTTCTTAGATATTTCTTTAGATGTTATTTCAGTCTTTTGCCCACACAACTAAATGCAACTCCCTTCCCCCCGGTGGCTCTTACTGTTTGTACAGTGATCCCAGCTGCAGAGAATAAAAGGTAAGAATTATGTTCTTAGTTTTCAAATGTACGCATCATCATAGCAGTGCACGCCACGCATAGATATGAGGGCTCACTTACATCCATATCTTACTAGAAGGGATTTACAAACAACTCCAACCATCTCTAAAACAAAACCAACTCTGTGACTTCATTCCTGAGTATTAACACTCTCAAATCATCTTAGTATACAATTCCGTTGTGCTAATGCAACTGATAAACTCTGTAAACTGGCATATCCTGTATCAAATTTGTTTTAATGTTGAAGCAAAACTGCCTAGATCAAATTGATTTTACTGCTATTGTATTCACTAAGCAGGAAGAGTCAGACCTAGTTTGAGAATACAAGAGTTCTTGGTTTGCACAGTGCAATGCAGAAACAAAACTCAGGATAGGGAAAGCCATACAAAGAAACTGAACAGAATTTAATAAAGCAAGAAACATTTAAACACTTCATAAGTAGATCCATGGATTTCATTAACTTGCATTCAGGTTCTTCTGAGATGGATTTTATTAACTTATTCATTAAAACCTGACCAACAACATAAATTAATGTAATATGACTCAGTCATTAGCTGTTTAAACAGTTACAATAATTAACCCCTTATCTCATACAGTACTTGCCCACTGAGCAAAAATTACCCTGGATCAAGCAAGAGATGTTAAAATTAAGGGAATATAAAAAGACAAAAAGAGTGCATGGAATGAATTTTCCAGTTCTAAGGATTTCAGTCTGATGAGACAGAAGTATCTATATAGCCATTGATCTATGACATACACCACAATATAGTCAACCTAGAAATCAAGTAGCATCCATGAAGTCTCCATACACTTCAGATTTTGGGTGGCCCTTGTAGGATTTGACCGGGAACTCTATACCCATTCCACAAGGTGGGTCAGATTCATATAGCCCCTGCACAGCAAGCACTCACCATCATGGGTACCTCCAACTGGTCATTCGGGAATTAGCTTTTCAACACACTAGAGCGCCCCCTTTCTCACCCTCTGCTAGTGTCTCACCCTCTGTTACCTGTTAATGTCTCCACCATCGTGATAGGACCCATGTCCCTCCCATACTGTGGCACCCTCCTCTTGGGGTACTGCCCTACCACAGTGCCCCACACTCTGGGGTTCTCCCCCTCCCAAGATCCCCCAACTCCCTACACCCACCTTGCCTCAGTGACCCTACTGCCAGTCTTCATCTAGCCCCAGCCTCAGGGGCAAACTGCAATTTAAAATGGCCATTCGTCACTGGCAAGGGGGTGTGGACTTGCAACTTTTGCCTACCCTGGCTGCCTCCCTGCAGCCCTAGTAGCCCCAGGCCTGGCTTCAGGCCCTGCAACTTGGGTGCTTGCCTGGCCTATTCTAAGTCAAGAAGCCTCTAGCTGCCTTAGCAGCTTGGGCCCATCTGCTCCACAACAAGAGAGAGTCTGTCTCCACCCCTCTAGGAGCCTTTATGTATACTGCCCTCAGCTGGTAGCTCCACAGCTCCACCCCTCTCCCAGACTGGGTTTTAACCCTTTAGAGGACCAGTGCTGGATAGATACCCCCTCACAGTTCCCATCTCTCTCTATATATATATATAGAGAGAGAGAGAGAGAGGCAGGTCTGCATACTCTAGAACTCAGTTTTGGGCTCGGTTTTGGAGGCCAACATGCCTACTCTTAATTAATCCTCTAACGGTCATTGCCTGCAAGCTGAGGTCAGGGCCCAATTTTACACAGTTTATAATTGACGGATCCAGGTAGGTTGCACACTGTTCTAAGGGGAAAGCATTGTAGAGTAAGAACCACACAATCCCTGGCTAAATATGGCATTATGATTGTTTTTTATCCTCTTCTGACTTGCCATCCCCTCAACTCACCACACAGTTTACAGGCAGTGATTCTGAGCAATTGGAGTCTGATGCTGCTCTCATTGAAGTCAGCCAAGCAGAACAGAGCCATTATTCCTCTGGCCTGGTGGTTCTTTCATTCAGTGTTCTGTAGCTTTAGATTCTGCCAACCCTACTACTGAGCATGGGAAAAACAAGAGTCTGTCTTTAGCGCCATCATCAGACACAAGAGAAAACAGTTTCTTCACTTTCTCTAGCGCCTGGAGATAGATAAAGTCTCCACGGAGACCAGCCTGGACTGAGCTTCAGCGAACCACACCAGAAGCAATGCCAGCACTAGGAAACAGGAGCAAACAGTGGTATTTGAGGAAAAGACATGCCTGCAACACTGACAGGTTATCCCCACTATCTGGTGGCTTGGTATCTAAAACACCATAGCCTCACACTAAGGCTATGTCTACACTGGCGGGTTCTTGCACAAAAATGCCATTCTTGCACAAGAACCCGCAGAGCATCCACACTGCTCGCCCACTCTTGCACAAGAAGATGTACAGTACAGCATCGGAAGACAGGGCTTCTTGCGCAAGAGCTACGCTCTTTTCTAACAAGTGTAAGAGCTCTTGCGCAAGAGGGCAGTGTGGCCACGTGGCAGGGGTTTCTTGCGCAAGAAAGCCCTATGGCTAAAATGGCCATCAGAGCTTTCTTGCGCAAGAGAGCGTCCACACTGCCATGGATGCTCTTGCTCAAAAGCACATGGCAGTGTGGACATGTTTTTGCGCAGGAGTTCTTGTGCAAGAACCCTCCAGTGTAGACATAGCCTAACAGTCCTAAATCAAAGTTGGAGTGGACTGCCCGCAGGAAGCTGATGGCAGAGCACAGGGAGCCACAGTGTATGGCTGCCCTGCAGGAACTAGAGCCCCAGTGCACGGCTGTGTGGCAGGTCCCAGAGTGGCTGCATGGCTACCCATTGGGGTCGGCAGGGCAACGGGGCCAGCAAGAGGTGGGGAGCCGACCAGGTGGTCAGTAGCCAGGACAGGAGGGCAGGTGGCAGGGGTCCAGAAATGACCTCCCCTAGTCTGGCAAAATCCCTCATGCAGGACTAGTCAGGTCCCAAGGGTGCTGGGACAGGGAAGTCCAACCAGTAGTAAGTGCTGTTTGTAACAGCATACAAGGTGGTGAGCAGTAATAGGACAGCAAGCTGCCTCTTAACATCAATGGGAGTCAAACTAATCTTACTGAGGTTTGACTATGGGGGGAAACTGACCAGCAATGCCACAGCTCAGTAACTATTTGAAAATGGAGCAATTACTCCAGAATAAAGTGTCCGTGCAGGGGAGTATTACTGGCATAGCCACAGCGGAATAATAATTCAATAAAACATACTGGTCAATTTTCCATACAGACAAGTTTTGAATCTTCTCAGTAGATCCTGGTCCTTCCTGCCATTCATGCTTGTGTTGCTGAGCCAATATCGTGGAGTTGCCATAGCGATTTAATACTTCCCCAGCACTGGAGCAACCACCTTTACTCCAAGTGTTAGTTGACTTTAAATAAATCAGCCTCCAAAACCTGAAGCGAAATGTTTCAATGGCTTTCAAGTCTCCAGGGCTTTTGTTAATAAAAAAAGAGGCATTGCATGGGCATATCAAGGCGTGTCTGTAAGTACTGGCTTTGCTTCCATTCTGACTGATAGGTCCTGCAAAGAGTTTTCCACAGATACTTGTTTTTTTTAACTGCGAGGCATCCAGAGTATAAATGTACTTTCAGTTAGTGAACCACCAGTATCAAATTACAGCTCAGGTCAGCTATAAAACTGCAGCTGTATTTTTTTCAGGGCCGTTGTATGCTAACAGACAAGGCCTATTTGTTTTTCTTTACCACAGTATTGAACTCCTAAATTGCTTCCTTGGTTCAAAAAGTTCTACTGCCGTTTACATTGTGCCAGTAGCAAAACACATTCGAGTACAGTAATCCTCCAAATTCTAATAATTGTGTGACAACAGAAGAGGAAGACTGAATTTCACGTTATGAATAATATATTTTAATAGCATTTTCATTACTCAAGCCTAAAACCTACCATTTCAAAGCTTTCTTCAATGATACTACTCTTCTTTAGGTTTCATTTGCTTGTTTAATTTATGTTTTGGTGCAAAAGAATTCTGTGGAAGATGCAGAAATCAATATGGTTCTGAAAAAATCAGAGGACTTGTGCATACTTAGCATGATTATTTACTTTAGCCTTAATGAATCTCAGGTTCACAGCACAGAATACTGCTTTTTTCCTTTCCCCCAACTAAAGGCTCCCATGCCCATCTCCCAGTAAGTGTAGAACTACCCATAGATGCAAATTTTCAATCTATGGTAAACCACACATGCTATCATTTGATGGCTGGAACTCTTCCCACTGAATCACTACTGCAGGAGGTACTATACCACTTGAATTAACATCTTTTGGAGAAAGTGTAAAACTGATGTTGGGCGCTCTTGCAGTCATTAAAGATCTTGGTGCATTACACACCCATATTCTCTTATGGGGAAAACTCTGTGTCTTTACTAAATTCCTGTGCAGATAGGTACATGTTTTAATTTTAATTGAAAAAAAAAAAAACCCCAATACAACATTCACTTCTTAACCTCCTAATTGTTCTGTAATGCTGAGCACTATTCATCAGCTGACACTTTTCACACCAGAGGTGCCTGCATTTCATTGACAGATGAAGTGACCCCATATTTCATGTCTGTGATATTTTGTTAACTTGACCAAGTGTTTGGGGATGCCTGCAGACAAAAAGTACTGTGGCCCAGAACTCCAAAAGGTGTATAAACACTTATGTCAATTCCAGGACCCCAAAAAAACCCAATAAACTAAGTTAGAGGAGTTAAGGGTGAAACTTAAACAGCAAAAGGCATTGACAGTTATAATAACTAAGAATTACAAGTCTAGAGTTCAAGTTACTGTTAAAAGAAATCCAGAACATATTCGAATATGGAAATGTACTGTCCAAGCACCCAAGCAACATTACCTGTGTTCTACAGTGATGCCTTCCAATAACAAAATGATTGCAATTAAAGCATTTTCATGTTTTTGGTTTCATACCAGATGAAAATTAGTTTTGAAGGCAGAAAGGTGAAAATAACTACCATTAAATGAGTCTTAGGCCTGATATGGGCAGCCAACAGACTTTGCCAGGCCCTGGGCAAGATGTGGGGGGAAGGGAGGGAGTTCCAGGCCCCCAGAGACAGTGTGACCTCAGGTGGAAGAGGCAGGGCTGGGGGCTAGTCTCCCCCAGCCAGCCACCATCCAAAACTCAGGCAGCAATATAAAGAGCCTAGGGTTCCAGCCACTGCTGTTTGTGATGTAGCAGTGGCAGCAGGCTCTGGGGCAGCTGCCCCCTTACCCTGCCCCATTGGCAGACTAGGACTTAATCTATGCCTGAAACGTATATCAGCCTAGTTATTTCACTCAGGGATATGAGAAAAAGTCACACCTCTTCCAGACAAAGATAAGCAGATCTAAGCACTGGGATAGACACTGCTATGGTTGACACAAGCTGTGCTGCTGTAGCGCCCATCGTGAATGCATACCCATAGATCAAAAACCAATCCCAGACCTTGTTAAAAGCCAATGGCTGTGTCTTTGAGGTGCACCAAAAGGAGCAATCACACCCCTTTATGTAATAAAAATAGAGGTGACTGGGAGCTACCACCTGAGCCATTAGGTCACAGGTCAGAACAAAGCCAGTGAACAGTACTTGGCTACAGGGTAAGTCAGGAGAAGAAGTTGTAAATTTGGCCCTTTGGAGGAAGCAGAGAAAGGGAGCTTCTTAGGCACAACTTGCTGGAGGGGCAGACTCTGAGGCCTGGTCTACACTATAGCACAAGGTCAAATTAATATATATATGCATTTGCACCCTCTGAGTTCGATTTAGCAGGTCTGCACAAGACCTTCTGGGGTTTAATTTAGCGGATCGGCCACAGCAGCATCAATCTTTTGTGTAGCAAAGACATGGCCTTAGATTCTTGAGCAAGAATATTTCCTACTGTTGTTCATCTGTATTGCATATACAGAGATAGGACTTTGTGCACATACTTTTCTAAATATGAATCCACAGCTTCTCATCCTAAGAGAAACAGTTCTGCAAGCACTAATTCTCAAACTAGTGTGCAGCTACAGATCCTTTAAAGATCAGTGACAACTGGACCAAATAATAAACCAGTGAGAACTCTTAATATATGTGTACAGTCTTCCTCTTACCATTGTCTCACTACAACCAATAGAACTGTGGCATGCAAATTAGCAACAGAGGAATAGTGGCAATTGTGACATCATACATCACTCAATAGCCAGACATAAGTTAACCTGAGCTGTAGACCTCACAATGTTTGTAGCCTATATAATCAAAGCACTTAGATAAAAGCACCATTAATAACTTAACTTAATTAAAAACTAATTTAAATATAGTCTCTGCACTACATTTCAATTCTGAAGTAGATTTGAAGTGTTTAAATTACTACATTATTAAGATCATTTGGGACAAAAAAACCTGACAGATACTAAATTCCTTAAAAGAAGTTCCATTCATTTACTCAATCTAATTATCACGTCTGCTTTCAAATTCTCAAAAAAATATGCTCAAAGAGACGGATTGCTATAAGATTGGTGAGAATATGCTATATTTGTATACATAATGAGGAGGTTGAATCTCTGCTTTCAATACAAAAATACGACTTAGCCTTAACTACAGAGTTGCAAGTGACCAGTGCCGCGACAGAAACTTGATCATTAAAGTCAAGTGCTAGTGAGTATATTCAACATCTCTTCAAAGAAATGAACAGCTGAGGAGCAGTACAATTTACAAACTGGGAAAGCTAGAGAACGAGTATCCATTTCCATTGGAAATGTGGATAGTCAGTGAGTTCGTGCTTCCACAAAAACATGATTTACACTGAGTTTTCTTCATGAGATATCTGGAGTGGTACAAGCATCCTTCTGACTACTCCAATATTACCATTAGCAATGAATGCTCCCAGCCACAATATAACTTCAAAGAATGATAGCAAACACTTTCATTGCTCATCACCTCCCAAGAGGCTGTATAAAGGGAACCTCAGTAATATAAAACAATCCTCAGACAGCAGATTGAGTTTACTGCTTCTTTTGCTGTAGTATGTGCTCTTTAAATTGAAGTTAACGTCTCAACGCTTGAACTATCTCTCGCTAAAATATGTATCCAGTGAAGTAAACTATGGACTCAGCTTTGTCCTTATTAATAACAATTTATTACTTTTCTAGCATTGCTTGACTCCATAACTGTAGTAATGTTTTTTAATTTAAAGGAGAATGTACATGCTTTATTTAAATGATGAGGCTCAGGGTAGGGGGTGGGAGTGCAAAAGACAGGGCTGGAAGTTGGGTGTGGGGGTGGGCTCAGAGCGGGGAGTGGAGGGTGCAGGAGTCAAGGCAAGGGTTGGAGGGCTCAGGATGAGGGTGCTGGAGTGAGGGCAGGGGGCTAGGAAGTGCATGGAGGGCTTGGGGCAGGGAGTGGGGGTGCCAAAGGTCAGGGCAGGGGTGGAGGGCTCAGGGCAGGGGCTGGGTGTCAGGAGGCTCAGGGTAGGGGATGGGGTGCAGCAGTCAGGGCAGGGGTTTGGGTGTGGGGTGGCTCAGGGCAGGGGGCAGAGGGTGCTGGAGTGAAGGGAGGGGGTGAGGGCTCAGGTCACAGGGTTCAATGTGGGGGGCAGGTGCAAAAGTCAAGGCAGAAGTTTCAGTGTAGAGGGGCTTGAGTCAGGACATGGGTGGGAACCTCAGGGTGGGAGTGGGGGGTGCAGAAGTGAGGGTAGGGCACGGGGGCTCAGGGAAGAGGGCACTGGGGGTGCAGAAGCTAGGGCGGGGGTTTGGGGGGGTTGTACGGCAGTGTGCTGGGAGGGCTCAGGTCAGGGATGGAGTGAGGGCAGGGGTTGGAGTGCTCAGGACACAGGGCTCAGTGCGGGGCTGAGGGCAGGAAGGCTGAAGGAAAGGATTGGGAGTGGGGGAGCTCAGGGCAGGGTGTGGGAGGTGCTGGAGTCAGGGTAGGGAGCTCAGGGCAGGGGGCTAGGAGGCCATGGAGGAACTTACTGGGGTTGCCTATAGCAGCGAGGGTGGTGCTGCTCCAGTGGCAGCTCCTCCCTGGGGAGCTAGGGCCACATTTCCCAGCAAGCAGCTGCTCCGAGGGGTGCAGGCCTGTGTTCCCCAGCAGGCAGCTCCTCCTAAGGGGGCCCAGATTCCAGGGACCAGCCCCAGCCTACAGCTGCCCCCTTGCAACTGGTCTAGGATGTGGGACTTCTGCCTTCCCGCCTCCCCCAACCCTGCAGCTGGTTTGGGGGAAGCCAGGGCCCTGGGGGCCAGCCCTGGACTGCAGCTGCAGTTGGTCTGGGGGCAGGGGTGGGCCATAGTTCCCAGCCCCAGTCTCTCTTTGGTGTGGGTACAACATCTCTTTGGTGGGAGCCAGGCTGCACTGTCCAGCCCCAGGGATGCTCTCTGTAACATCTAGTAACCAAGTATGCTTCATCAAGTTTAGCTTTTGTTTTGTAATAAAAAAATATTTTTTTAAGGTGATGATTTGATCCTTGTGTCAAGGAAGGAAGGAAGGGACTGTCTGGCTGCCTGTATGCCTCTGACTTAGGGGTCAGCTACCAAAAACTGCAGCTGGTTTTTCTCTCTTCTTTTTTCAAGCTCTTTTGGGGCAAAAGAGCTTGAGGAACCCTTGGGGGTGGGTTCAAGTGTTCACCCCTGATTTTAGGGGGAAAAAAATCTCTTGATGATGGCAGCTTGTTTGTTTGTTTATTTCTCAGAGCCAGGGAATCTGGGACTCTGGGAAGTTTTGGTAACTAGTTTCCGTAGAGGCAAGGTTTTTAAGCTCTCTTGCGGGCCCTCACCTTCTGCGCTTGGAGTGCCAGAGTGGGGTCCAGCCCCGACAGAGGGGTTCTTGTACAAATGGACTCACAGCTGGACAGACTCACAAACAGACAAGCGCACTACAAAATATACATATCGATAAGCACTTTTCAAAGGATGCGTTGTTACTGACATCACAATCCTTAACTAAGTAAACCTCACAACACCACCTGTGAAAGTAGCTACAGTAAGAACTGTATCTCAATTCAGAAAGGGAAACAGGCTGACAGGTTAAGCCACCTAAAGTCACTCAGGGTACATCTACACTACAGAGGTAGATCGAAACTGCCGCTGTTGATCTTCCAGGGTTCAAAATGACCACCTAGTTAAGATAGCTAATTCAAAGTAAGAGGGGCACTCCGGTCATTGAGGAGTAAGGAAAGTCAAAAGAAGAGTTCTTTCTTTGATTTCCTGCAGTGTAGACAGTGCCAAAAGCCAAGTTAAGCTACTTCAACGTCATCTACGCAATTAACGTAGCTGAAGTTGCATATCTTAATTTGACTTTGTTGTGTACTGTAGACGAACACTCAGAGACCATGAGGATTCTGCCAGTGGGGAATGTAAAACCAATGCAGAAAAAAAAAATCAGAAAATATAAAATGTACCTTCAATCTAATCCTATGCTCCATTCACCCCCTGCTCTCTTTACTGCTGGCTCTGCAGTTCAATTAAGGGTCTGTGTGGAAGCAGCTGTCCTGGTGCCCTAGGATGTATGGTGCACTTTCCAGTCAGCAGCCCCAATGTATCAACAAGTCTTCATTGAACAGCCAAGCCATCACAGCCGAGAACTGAGCTGCATTTGCAAGAGTAGTCTTAATTCATAAAGCACAGGTGCAGCTGCGATAAGTTAGTGTCCCACCCAAATATCAGCCAGTGTCTATGTGGGTATTAGAACTCAGGAGTTTTTCGTCCATTCTCCAGTGTCTGTAATATCTTTTCAATAGTTTGCAAATAGGAAAATGTACCTATGCTTACCCAAGATTTCATTGGTTCTGGTCCCCAGGCTACTTACCGTTTTGAGAGCAGAGCTGCGACTATGATAAAAGTTTATCTTTCATGGGGTGTCCAGTCCGGCATCTTGGCTCACCCAGTCCCTGCTAGTGTACCACAGCTGAGGCATATGCCAGTGGTGTAAGAAGTTCAGCTGTTCAGGCTCCATGGCTCTCATGCCTGGGGTTCCCAGGTATATGTACTGTGCCTAGCACAGTGGAGTCTTAACCCAGAAGTCAGGATCCTAGGTGCTACAGAAATGCAAACATTAATATTCTGTGTCCCCATCGCCACGGCACCTCTGTGATCTACTCGCCCCAACTAACTGCCATAGAATCTTTCCCAGCTGAGGCCATCACCCTGAACAGGAGAGAAAAAGCAACAGCAGAATTCATTCATCACACTGCCCCCTGCTGACTCACTTGATTTACCACACTGTCAATCACTGGCTGGAGCGTGTGCACCCTTCCTGACAAAGAGCCAGCTAGATCAGTGTTTCTCAACCACTGGTACAAGTACCCTTAGAGGTACTTGAGAGAAGTCTGGGGGGCGGGTACATCGAATTTGGAGAAAACTGAATTTTTGTTTTAAGTTTTACAGCGCTTTATTGTTTTTGTACTTTTTACACCCAAAAATTTCATCGCCCACCCAGCTATGATTAAGTTGTTTAAACAAATGTGTTGCAATGGTAGAAAAAAAATTGTGTCTCTGAAAACTGTAGGTACTGGGGGTACTTTTTTTTTTTTTTTTTTTTTTAAAGGGGGTACTTTATAAAAAAAAGGTTGAGAAACACTGAGCTAGATGACATGGAATGTATAGATATACAAACCAACCTGCTGTACCACCATATATCCTGCCTTTTTTTTTTTTTTTTTTTTTGGCCCTTTTCCCTGTGACATCTGACTTCAGTATACAATAAATAAAAAAGTTTTCCTTTGAAACAGGAGATTCAACTTGTTTATGATCCTGCTTTACTCCAGTGGAAGGAAGGGTTTTTGATGCTCAAAAGGTAATTACTCCAGATGAAAATCAAGTGATGCATTACCAACTGACAACATAACTGAAGTTCAAGATACGAGAAGTTTCATTTTTCACACTGTAAGCTTGAATTTCTCTAACATATTGGTATGCCACCTCGTTCTTTCAACTCATGTTGCATCTAGACCATGTCTTCTAACACCTCGTATTGCTAATAGTGGCTGTGAAAGTACTTGAGTTAGTATTTCAACTGTTAAAAACCTACAGTGTCTTTGAAATGTCATCCAACAAGGTGTTTTTGGAAATTTTATTTATGTACTTTAAGTTGTAACATTATCAGAAGACATTTCCTCTCCTGTCTGAAGTGCTGTAATTTGTGATGTTATTCTGCCACACAACTAAAGACAACTAGTGTCAACAACATTCATCAGACATGTGGAGCTAAGGGAGGAGGTGCAGGGCAGCTTGCTCGGAACTTCAGCACATGGGTGAGGGGGGGGGGCTGCTGCCTCCCCTGAGGTTGCCCAGGCCATAGAGCCAGCAGCTGTGTTCATCCCAGCAGCTGTGTTCATCCCCTCTCACGCACTGTCACTGGTTTGACCCCCTCTCCCGCACACTCAGCCCACAGCGCAGGGGTGGGGCGGGGCAAATGACACCAAGGACATGGTCAGGAGCACCTGGCTCCAACTGGTCCCTGTTATGCATGAGGTGTCCACACCAGCTCCTGGAGAGAGGCAGAGCAAGTGGCTCCACGTACTGTTCCCCCAGCACGGAGACGCTTGCTCTGCCTCTCTCCACGAACTCGTCTAGTGGGGAAGGGGGTCAGCACTTTCCTCGCCAACCCTTCCCCCCAGCAGTGCAGTGACACGCTGGGTGCAGGCTTTCCCTGCTGCTACCATTGCCCCCTCATGCCCAGACCCCCACACCCCAGTCCCTCTCACTCACCTCTCCTTCCCTCATCAAGACCCTGCACCTCCCCTCCCCGATTGCTCCCCCTTGCTTGCTTCTGCAACCTCCCTCCTGGCCAGGCACCCTTCCCCAAACCCCCTCCTCCACCCTTCCTTGCTCCTGTACCTCCCCACTGGCCACCACCCTGCTCCTGCATCCACCATTGCTACTGCACCCTCCCTCCTGGCCACACACTGAACCCTCCCTTGCTTTTGCTCCCTTCCCCCCTGGCCAGACACCCTACTCCCAGCCTGCTTCTGCACCCTACCTCCCACCCAGACCTCGCTCCCTCACCCCCTGCCCAGATCCTGCTCTCCCATCCCTATCCCTCTTGCTCGCAGCCTGGTCACACACACTGAACCCCTCATTTCTGTCCCCATCCAGAGCCTAAGGGGGTCCACAAAATCCACTAATTCCAGAACCCCAGAAAAGTCAATCTGGCCTATGGGAAGCCCCAAACCGCAGTCATCCTTGTCCCTTGTCCTTGCTCCATGGGGCTGGAGTGCCAGAGGAGTGAGGTGTCTCTGTTGGGGGCACATCAGTGAGGGTTGGGGAGTTTTGAAGGAGGTTTTTTTGCTTCTCACTTGTTCGGTCCCCAAATGATTTTTCTGTGGGTCAGTTGCTCCCGACCCAAACAAGGTTCCCAACCCCCTGCCATAAATTAATATTTTACTTTATTTAAAATGAAGCTTGATAAACATGAGAAAGTTAACACACTTAGTCTGTTTAATAAATTTAAACTAAACCATTTTCTGTAGCTGCAGCACTAGCAAACGGCTTGGGCGTAATTATGTTATTAACAGTGAGTCTGTGGAAAGGTTTGCATTGAGCCAGGTGGTCCACAGGCCAAAAAGTTTGAGAATCACTGCGCTAGAGGGTGAGTGCTGCCCAGGCTGCTATTCTGGGGCAGGGGTAGCAGAGGCGGCTGAGGGGAGAGAAAAATGTGTGGGGGTGGCTCCCCTGCCCCAAAGACGTGTTGGCCCTTGGGTGCCTGGGTCCCTGGCAGGAAGGCAAGGGCACCATGGATCTGCCCATGGGATCCCACCGCCAGCAGGGCTGGACACTCCAGGGTCACCAACCCACTCACCCCGCCTCATCCATTGACCTGACCACCACCCCGAGCTGCCCTGACCCCAGCTCATGCTGCCGATCCAGCACCACGCCCCCCACAAGATTGGAGCCAGTACCGGCTTCCTGAGGGTGCGGGAGAAGAAGCCCCGAGGAAGTGCACACACACCACTCCTCCCCTCTCCACAGGAAGAGCCGGAGCAGACCCCAAGGCAGGAAACCAAGTGGGGTGCACAGTGGAAAGAGCCCCTCTCTCTACCTTCCTGGGAGAGCGACACAGCCCAGAGCAGGAGGGTTAAATTTGTCACACCACTTCAGAAAGGTTGCTGACCCCTGTTATAGGCAGATTCACATGTGGCCCCAATAACAAAACTGCCACAGATTTCGTAGTGGGGAAAAACTTGGGCCCTTGGAGGCTAAAAGCACCACTTCTAGGGTGTCCCCAACTCCCATCAGCCCAAGAGACATGCGCTGAACACCTTCCATCCCCCAACTGCAAGAGCCTTTTGTCTGACAATCTGAGGTGTCAAGGAGCTTCCAAAATATCAATTTCTCCAGTGCCAAATAAGCTCCTGTTTCACTTCTTTTATGGCCCAATCTAACTCCTACTGAAGTCAACAGTAATCTTTTCACTAACTTCAGGGACATTAGACCATACCCCCTAGAGCACACTACAGTATCTCCCTGTTTGAACAGATCTTTCCACAATGTGGAGATTTCAACAAGGCTGCAGAGCCCTTCTTTCCACCAAAACCTGTCTTTGAAAGGTGCAAATGATGAGGGAGGCCAGACAACTAAAGCTCAAGTTGGGCGTGATTTAATTAATGTACAGCATTCTGCACATGAATTCCTAAACCATAACCAACCTGTTATGAGTATATTCATATTTCAGATTGTTTCATATATGGGGGTTGAATTCAATAGCTAATGAACAATTTGTGTTATATCCCTAAGGCATTAATGAAGAGGGGCATCTTAGAAACTAATAAAAACATATAGTATCGTTAGTTTTTGTGGTAAGACCCACTTCATCAGATGAGTTGGAGTGGAACTAACAGAATCGTAGGTAGGTAGGTAACACCAAAAGTAGTACCTGTCAATTGTGGGATCTGTGTTAATGAAGCTAATGAAGTGGGTTGGAGGTGTCCCATTCATAGCTTTCCATAATAAATTGTACAGATTGGCTTAGTGAAACTTGGCCTACAAATTCTCCATTTTTTTCATATTTTCACCAAATCATCATAAAAAAAAACCCCTAGGTAAGTTATTCAGTTACCACTGAGCAACCTCAATATCCTTTAAAGGGATCTGTGGTCCCTGTTATAATCTTACACCCAGCACCGTATATCACCATAAGGGGCAGGAGAGCGCTTCTCTAGATCATTAGCTGCTGCTAATCTTGATTTACCTTAATTTCCTTTGATTCTACTTAAATAATAGGACTCTATTTCAAGCTAGAGGCAATTTATTTATGTAACTGTTCTGAGATGTCATTTTGCATCAGGGAAAAATATTTTTTTCTTGCTTCCCCTTCCCCCTTTATTTCTTTAAGAGAAGCAAAAAAAAAAAAAGTCAAAATGTTTTAAAAACAGAATGGGGCTCTAAACTGGTAGCAGACAGGAAGTTCAGAATTAAGGTTTAATTTCTTCCCCCTCACTAACTTTCCTAGAGCTGGATGTTGGCTCTTACAATATCAATGTTTGGTCATTCACTCCTCACTCTTTTCATATGTAACTATTTACTGGCCTATTCTGTTTTTCCAGCCTCCTTGGGATAAGTTCTTACATAGTCTGAGAAAAGTTACAAGACTGATTTCATCCATATCACTTGCTGCTTAAAGACAAGGAAAGAGGTGAGTAATGTGGTATTAATATGTATGCACAAGCCATTAGAGCAGACAGAAATTTCCTTACTCAGATGGGGACTAGAAGGATCAATAGAAGCCACGTTGGCACTTCCCCAGGGCAGGATGAAATTCTCACTGGGTTGGCTCTATTGACTTTACAGTTGATTTACACTGCCAGACCCATACACAGTAGCCAAGGGAGGATTCTGAATTTAGCCCAGGATTTGTGGACCATCTTCCAATAAACCTTGCTCTCACCTTAGGAGGTGGCAATAGAATTTGTCCCATAGAGATGCATGCAGATTATAAGTTCAAAAATGTCTCATCTCTACTGCACTTTAAGCTCTCAGAGCGCTAGAACAGAGACAATCTCAGAAAGTGGCTACCATATTTCAGTGACCCAGTAAACATAAAACCCCCCATCAAAATGTCACTTGTTTTAATAACACCTCTCAATAACATCACACAACATGCTCAGCCCCTGGAGGCAGCAAAGAACTAAAATGTGTCAGTCTTTACCCATCATGTAATCAGGTGGCAAATAGTTTATAAAGCAAAAAAGTCACCATTTAAAAAAAATCTGTTCAAAGTCATTTTATTGATCTGGTTTTGCCTCTGCTAATTTATGGGTTAATTACTGTTATTGCCCTTTGCTCCACGAGGTGTCATACTATTTAATAACAGTGAAAAAGACAAAAGGTCTGCTCCTCTGTGAGAGGGATGGAAAGAATTAAGTGCAAATACAAGCCCTGCTGTCACAGAGTTATTCTACACCGAGCTGTACAGATGGAAGTAAAATAATAACATTTGACAGAGAATAATTACTTGCAAAGAAAGAAATCAATAGCTATTGTATAATTTGTTTTTCATTCAGCTACATCTCAAAGTATGGTGACTGTTCTATTAAAATGCTTATTTTAAATCTCCTTTTGGAGTAAAATAAAAGTCACCCGCCCCCCAGGCCTGTGGGGGTTTTTTGTTTGGTTTGGTTTGGTTTTTTTAATCAATCTCTGCTGTAAAAGGAACAAATAAAAAAGAGAGAAAAGATTTTTTTCAAACCCTCTGGTTTTTTATGTCACTTGAAGTTAAGCAAAAGCAGTTCTTTGACACAAACATGTAATGTCATATTGCCACTGCTGCTGTTACATGATGAAGATAATTGATTCTAAAACATGGTACCTTTCAAGAACTATTAGTGTTAAGAAACACATACTACAATAAATGAGACTATGAAAAATGTATGGTATCCAACTTGTCAGTATTGTAAAACCCTTAGGGCCTTTAAAATGGAGATCATTATTATTTTTAAATAACTGAAATTAAGGAAGAGCTTGATTGTTTTCAAATTGCTTTTTAAGGTTGTATGAGGCTTTGCTATGGTAGGGAAATGGCATGGTTTTAAATAATTGTCATATGGCTCTAGAAATGTGTAACAAGTATTCTCAAAAGATAAGTTTGCAAACAGGAGTTTCAACATCTTTATACATATTATTAGAGTTCTCCACGCAAGCATTAATTGCTCTTTTTGCAGACTGAAATGTAGCACTTAATAGCAATTAGATTTAGTATGCCGATTTATTTAATTTCAAATGTTGGTTTAAATTACTTGGTTTTAAACATCCTTTTGGGTTACAGTTATAGCTAAGGTTGCAATATAAAGATGGAATATATCTCAGTTTAATACATAATATGAAAAAACACTAAGCTATTCAAGAGAATGATTCTGACCTTTGTTTTACACTAAATTTGAAAACTATGCTCTCAGTGTTGGTCTAACTCTTCTCCTATTTAAATCAATGGAAAGAAGTATCGTCCAGCATTAGACCCAGGTTTAATTCCCTGATCCACCATGTATCTCCTGCCTGACCTTGGATAGGTCACATCATGTCTCAGGCCCAGATAGGTAGTTAGGCCTATTTCAAATGGGAGTTGAATATGTAAGATCCAGGCCTCAGTTCCCCCTACATCCCCATCAAGGGGGATACTATTTCCTTCCCTCACAAGGTGATGATCAGCAAAAATATACAATAAGACTATGAAGTACTCAGCTATTACAGTAATGGGAAATAGATAAAGGCTGGAAAGGAAGATTTTACAACGTACGAACTCATTTTGAACAGTTTAAGTGGCAAGCTACCATCTTGCCACAAAGGAAGTCTGAGATTCAAGATGTCCAGCAATAGTACCTCCAAAGCATTCACAGTGCTGAGAGAACACTTCCAGGTAGTAGTGCTTCAAACCAAATACCCAACACAAGCCCTTTTGTATTAACAAGGCTTGTATTTCCTCCCAGACATAGGCTGTGTCTACACTGGTGCAATCTTGAGCAAAAGCGGCCGCTCTTGTGCAAAAACTTGCTGCCTGTCTACACTGGCTGCTTGTTCTTGCGCAAGTAAACTGATGTTCTAATGTATGAAATCAGGGCTTCTTGCACCAGAACTCTGACGCTCCCGCTCAGGAATAAGCCCTTTTGCACAACTGTTCTTGCGCAAGAGGCCACTGTAGACAGGCAACATGAATTTCTTGCAAGAAAGCCCTATGGTTAAAATGGCCATCAGAGCTTTCTTGAAGAGAGCATCTACACTGGCATGGATGCTCTTGCGCAAAAGCACATGCCAGTGTAGACACTCTCTTCTGGAAGAGTTTTTGCATAAGAACTCTTCCGCAAAAGAGTTCTTGCGCAAGAAGCTGCCAGTGTAGACATAGCCATACTGTTTAAAACAGTGTCTCAACTTTTTTTTATTAAGTACCCTTGTAAAAAAATTATAAGTACCCCCAGTACCTACAGTTTTCAGACACACACTGGTTTTTTCTATCATTGCAACACATTTGTTTAAACAACTTAATCATAGCCTGGCGGGCGATGAAATTATTGGGTGTAAAAAGTACAAAAATAATAAAATGCTGTAAAACTTAAAACAAAAATTCAGTTCTCCAAATTTCTGTTGTGTTGACGTACCCCCCCAGACTTCTCTTGAGTACCCCTAAGGGAACTTGTACCACTGGTTGAGAAACACTAGTTTAAAACACATGTGAGTATTCACCATGCTTAATGACTGACTCATGCAAGAGAGGGTTAAGCAGCCGCAGGATAAATGACCCAGCTCAACCTTTAGGGACATACTGATAGAGAATGTTTGTGTGTGTTTACATATATATTGTTAGAGGTTAACAATGTAAACAAATGGTTTCAGTCTATATGGTATTCATCTCTCTTTGAAGTATTTACAGATGATTTGCTATATGACAGGCTATTGTCTTATCTACTAATCTGTGTAACAAATTACCCATGATGCTTCGGAGCTAGGTCTATTTGGAAGTCTCCATGATCAACCACTGCAGTGGTCATCAACTGGTCAATCATAATCAACTGGTCGATCCTGGGGAGTCTCCTAGTCGATTGTGATTGGCAGGCTCCCTGCTTACCCACGCCCCACACTACTGGCCCATTCTCAGAAGCGGCCAGCACGGCCCCGCATGTACAGTGAAGTGTGTGGGAAGGGCAGGAGCCTTTGTGCACTGCTCCTGCCTGCAAACACTGCCCCTCTGCAGCTCCCATTGGCCAGGAATGGGGAACTGTAGCCAATGGGAGTTGAGGACACAGTGCCAGCAGAGGGAGCAGTGCATGGAGCCATGTGCCCCCCACCCACAGGCATAAAGGGGTGTGTTGGCCCCTTCCAGGAGCTGCACAGGGTTGGGGCAAGCAGGGAGCCTGTCTCAGCTTCATTGTGCCACCAACCTGCAACTACTCACGGTAAGTGCCGCCTGGCGGGAGACCACACCCCATCCCACTCCCAAAGCCACCTGCACCCCAAACTCCAGCCCTGAGGACTCTGCCAAAGCCAGACTCCTGCCACAACCTGACTTTGCCCCTAGAGCCAGCACCCAAAACCCTCCTGCACCCCAAACTCTAGTCAAGCCCCCTCCCAGAATCAGCACCCCAAATCTCCTCCAGAATCAGCAGTCTGCCCAGACCAGAGCCCCCTCCTGCAACCAAACTCCTTCCCAGAGCTTGTACCCATCAGCCCCTCCTGGACTTCAGTCCCTTCTCACACTGCAAATCCCTTGACCCCAGCCCACATCCCAAACCCCTACCCCAGTTTGGTGAAAGTGAGCGTAGGTGGGGGAGAGCGAATGACAGAGAGAGGGGTCATGGAGTGATTGGGGCAGGGCCCATGGGCTGCAGAGAGGGAGATGGAGGAACTGGGCCGGGAAGGCAAAAGAGTGGAGGGATGCAAGCGGGGGTAGGCAGGGACAGCTGGGAGAAAGGAGCTGGGGGGAGAGGGACACAAGACCACTTGGGGCCAGAGCGGGGCTGGGAGAAGGTGGAAGCAGAGAGGGGAAGGAGGGGCACCCCAGGCAGGTGCGGGGATGGAGCAGTGACCAACAAGAGGGTCCTCTGAGTGAGGGGTGGGGCTCAGGGTTTCTCTGGATGGGGAGGGGAGTTGTGGCTCCCTTCAAGGGAGGAGGTAGGGGGCCCACCGATGTGTTTTCCTGGGGCCTGTAATTCCTGTCGGCAGGCCAGCCTGGGAGGTAAAGTGTCCCATCCTTTGGGGTTGGCAGAACTTTATTTGACTTGGGTGACAGGGTGGAGGCCTAAGGCTGTGTTGTTGGCTGCTGGGTAACCAGTATCAGAGGCTGTTTTGGTCAATCTAAGTATTGGAATAACCCACCAGCTCTGGAGAGTGACTGCCCTATTCTTTGCAGTTTGGGCCTAACTGAGTAACCTCAGCTGGCTCTCCTAGGCCCCCAGGCAGTGACACTGCTTTTGACTCAGTCCAAGTCTATGCTACACTACAAGCCTTCGTGAGAAACAATAAATTCTCTTGTGAATCCAACTGTGCTTCAGTGGAATTAGGTCCACTGAACCACGTGGGAGTCCTTCAATGGATTTCAGCAGATTTGGGTTCAGGCCCTGTATTCCGCTGGCCATAACTCATCCAGCCACCTGGTCAAGCTGTACAAAATAGGTGAGTGACACACACCGTCACTTAGAAAATTCAGAGTGAAATTGCCAGTGATTACACTTTCCTCATTTCCTGGAGAGACTTAGGCTCCTGGGGAAGAAGGTGCTGCTGGATTGGAGGAGACTGGGCAATTGCACCTGGATCTTGTTTCCACCACAGCATTTTATATGCTCATGAGGAAACGTGGTGACAAATGAGTTTGTTTTATTGCATTCTGTTGTTTTGCTGCTGATGCAAGGGGAGTCACCAGCAATAAGCTACTGAAGTGGAAGGCTGAGCTAGATGCTGCTGCCATCCAGATTTAATTTAGTTACAGATAATATGCACGTGTCCAGAGGTCATTTATTGTTTTTCCCCTCACAGTTTATATATAATTAGATGCAGGCCATATGACATGTCATAGATATAGTCACAGCGACTGGCTGAAGAAAGCTCAATTCCCCATACAGCAGTGCTGCTTCAATTCTACCCCCCGTCCTCCTCTCTCACACCATTTAATTCCAGGTCCCAGACCCCTGCAGTCTCCTAATGGACTTAAGCAGGTATCCATGAAAAGCCCCTGGATTGTACCACTTGTTGCTAGGGGGAGTCCCTGCCTTCAAGGGGAAACATACTTCTGAAGTCACTAAAAAAGAATAAAGGTGATAGAAAAACAGATTCCCCTTTCCATGTTAAAAGCTGCCGTTAGGCAGCTTGTTTTGGGTTCACCAAGGCATCTATTGAACAGCAGACAACATCATGTTTGGGGCAGCCATAAAACTGTCTGGATGGCGATTACTCCTGTTTTTGGCAAGAATGCATTTCAGTTCCAGAAACTGCAACAATGAATCAGAGTGACAGAAATACTACACCTGTTATCTCTTGAATGAGCAAGAGTGACATTTCTAATTTATTTCCTCTAATGACTGTCAGACCTCAACTCTCATTTATGCAGGTACACAAAGCACAAACAGCAGCAACCTAAGTTTCTCTGTTCTCTTCTACAGTCAAGTCCCATTAATGTCACATCATCAGGTCTACCTTTCTTTTATCATGTCAAATGTCAAGGTGGTGTTTGGGATGGTTGAAACTCAGAATCAGGATTAATAATCACCTGGGTACAATCTCAGGTCACAGAGAACCAAGTCCTATTCAACAATACAACTGATGATACCTTGATGTCATCCTCAGGGGCTTCTGGATCCAGTTAAGTTGGACCAGGGACTCCTGAGAAAGAAAAACCCTAACTCCTAAATAAGATAAACTTAAAAAACAACAAAAAGTCTGGTAGTACTTAGACTAACAAAACATGTATGTGGTAAACAAGAAACAGAACTCAGCAATATGGCACAGAGCTCAGATAACACTGTAAACTCACCTGTGAAATAAGGTGGACTGTTTTTGGCACTAACAACTCTGGAAAATCCATGTTCAGTAACATGTTGCCATTCAGCATTGTTCTCTAGAACATCTAATGCTTCGGAGCTCTGTTATCTTTTATCCATCCTCGTGCAGAAGTGAAGCACAATGAAGTATCCTTCCCTGTAAACAAATCTATCCTTGGATTAAGCCAAGGCCTGTTGGTGCTTTCATGAGTTGTGAGTGAGCCTCTCTGATGGCTGGATAAGAATGCACTGGAGAGGACACACTGTTTTATGGAATTCTTGTCTTCATGCTTGTCTCCCACACAGCTTTGCCATTCTTGCATAGGCATGCCTCAGCACATGCAAGGTAGCATTTCAAGGGGCCTCTCTTTAGTTAGGATGCTAACTCCACTGTCTCGTTTATACAAAATCAGTTCATCTCTGTAGGATGTTGTATTGATATCAATTAAACACTCCGTTACTTTCACTTAATAGTAATTATATTTAACTCTTATGCTTACAATCTCTTATGCTTACAATTCTCTGTCCTGCAACACCATCACAAACCCAGCATATTCAGAGTCAAAGAAGCACTTATCAGCAGGTAATAAATGGAGCTTTAACTTCCACTGGGCTTTTTATCATCCCTCTAAGGCTGTGCCTTCACTTCTTTAAAACAAGTGATAGATAGCAGTAGTCCCAGTTTACCTAGGGAGAGGATTCAGTTCACCTCAGCGGAGAAGCCTTCGTGATAGCAATAGGGGATCTAAGTAAACAGGCGAAGAAAATAACGACTCACTGCGCCAGAGGAAAAGACAGCAAGCGTGTGAATGACTCCGCAGTCCAGTGGTTACACCCAGGTGCGCTAACCAATGTACTAAACCTTTTACAGCTGGCAGCACCAGCACCATTACCACCACCTGAGGCTAGATTTTGAATGGCACCAGTGGTGGTAGGGGGCTGCTGAGCACACCAGACTGGGCCCCACACGTGGCCTAGGTGGCTGAATGCCTCTCTTCCCATGTTGTGACTCACTCTGGGGCTTTGGCATGAGATGGGTGTCCCAACAGGTAGAGTGAGATATCAGTGCATATGGCCAGAGGCAGAAACCTAGGCACGGAGGGAACACACCCTAAAAATGTAGGCAGAGTGTGAGGCATTTACAGTGTTCAGCAGTAGATCACAGTGGAGTCTAAAACTGTGACACAGGCACCTAAACCCAGACACAGGTGCCTAAGTACCTTTGCGGGTAGGGGCCTGTCATCTTGGACAAGGTTAACACATTGGACTTGCTTCCATCTCCCATTAAGCCAGGATCTCTCAGCCAATTATAGTTGGTATACAAAGGTACAGCATGCACCCAAGACTTTGACGCATAGTGAATAAATGTGCCCTAGGCAAATAACTGCCAGAACTCCCACAGACTTTTTGAGGGCTTGATGGAATGATGGGTTTGACAGGCACTGGCAGTCCCCCCCCCCCCTTTACTCTATGTGAGATTTACAAGCCTGGCTCTCATGAGCCCCTCTAACAGACTTCAATTAGAATCCACGTTAGCAGGATTACTAACACAAGAGATGGCATTTTATTTGAAGCATTCATCAGCACTAACAGCCACATCCTTCAGCTTGCCCTACTGTTTGACATGCACAAAATCCATTTGAATTATTTCTACAGTGATTTCAATCCATTTAATCAATGTCCCCTCCCCACAAATTGCTTCTTAGACCTCAGCAGCATGCACACTCCTAAAAATAATGCCCTATAGTAATCTAAATATCACTTTCTCCTGTTGTAGGGGTCAGCAATCTCAATTTTGACAGTGGTATCTACTATATCCTACTCCGAAGAACAGTAAATGTCCCAAATCAGATCCATCAACAGAGTCAATTAGCTCAATTTTGCACTCACTGACAAACAACATAAACCAGGATTAACTTTCCTGAAACCAGTGGACTTACATCCTCTTAAAACAGTTGTGAAAGCGTCATGTCTCCCATCTTGGAAAGAAAGAGAGAATTGTGTTAAGCATATCATTGCTAAGGAATAGCAATAAGATTAACAGAGTCTAATGGGCACACCCACAAGCTGCAAAATTCTTTACCTGTAGCTAAATAACGAGCAAGGCAGCAAAATTCCCTTACCTTTGAAAACTGATGTCATTCCAATCTTTAGAATTAAATGTTTCTCTGATCAGCTTAAGTGATGTGCAAGCAGAAGAGCAGCAATAGGAAATGGCTTTTGGAGAACAGTTTCTGATCTCTCTCGGGGAAAAATCAATACCAATCGTAAACAATAGATAAAACTCCATCACCAATTAAGGGGAACACTGTTTCATATATTTACAGGGCCAAATCTGCTAATGAAACCTCAAGACTACCACGATCTCTCGACAGCGGAGTTTTTACATTTTAGCTTTCCTTGTCCATCTTTCCATTAACATTTTGCAGCTTTTTGCACAGACTCACTTGAAGGAAAAGCAAAGCTCATGAAAACCATGAAATTACACTTCCAAACTCGCAGCTTAAAAGATGTGATTACAGTTGGCTTTCCCCTACATCTGAAGCACAGCAAGGTTCTCAACAGTGAAGCTAGAGCGGTCTCTTGTGGAAATGCATCACAACTACAACATTTATGCAAAAAGTAACACTAAAGCACAGACAACTTGAAAAATCTTATCCCTTTCTGTATTCACTCTGATTTCACTGGCCTGTAATGGGGACAGTTTGAGAAAATATTCACTCACCACTCCCAAAACTTTAGAATGTCTCTCAAATGTTGAAAGGCTTTCAGGCTCAGATTTTTAAAATCATGGAGGCATTGCTGGGCTCAATATTACCAAAATCATTTTCAAAGGGGATTTAAGCACTTCGGTGCCTAAATTTCATCATCAATGGGAGTTTGGCTCATGAGTGCCTAAATCCATTTTGAAAATGACATTTGGGGTCCTAAATCAACTAGGTGTTGCAACACTGAGCACAGAAATGCCTAAACCTAAAAATCTGGACTGAACTCCTTAACCACATGAGGTCATCATCTGCTTCAGTTTCTGGGAAATTGCAAGCTAGAAAACCCGCTTTTCTTTTTATGCATTTCCTTAAAGCAGAGGCAGCAGTGGGGAAGGGGTGCTGTGTGCAACTGTGAAGGTTAACTGACAAGCCACATATTTACACTATCATATCCCTACTTGTGAGTAGAATATTATTAGCAATCACAGAAGGTGACAAGGCGAGGGAGCACTGGAGGCATACCAGCAGGGTATGTGGTGTGTATCAGTCCAATTTGTGCCAATTTTTCCAAAGTTCTTCCTCAGACCAGTTGTAGTCTGCCAGACGACTTACATGACTCCATCGCATTTTCTCCACCCTCCCCAACAGCAGTCAAACAAATTAAAAATATTTACATCCCTTCTTAGGAAACCACTTGACCGATTTCATAGGGCTTTGGAATTGATTATGTGTGTACGAGCCAGTGACTAGCTGGAGGGGTGGGTATAGGAATTGATGGAACACTGCCTCAAAGAACTAGGGTTTTGTCTTTAGGCCTGAATGCTACCAAAGGACATGGTTATTCTTAGCTTTGCAAAAGTTCCAGAATGTGGATCCAGCATCTGGAAAAATCCTGTCACACCTGCTGGAGTCCAGATGTCAAGTTTCATAGCTCCAGCAGAAGGTCAGGGCTGTGCAGTTATAGCATTCTTTACAGGAAGCTTGATGATTCCCCTGAGACTTTGAATATCAGATACACCTGGAATCGGGCTCTCTCTCTTCAGTAGGGAGAGAAGGCAGGGAGAAATGTGAACAGCAGCCTGTCTTGCTAAGTGTATGGGCTGCTGGCCTTTTTTCAGGTAGCCCAGTTTTAGGCCTAGTAGCTGCAATGAAGAGCCTGCAGGTCATGAATACAGGAGTCACTATGCTATAACACTACAGTGTCTAGTCGGATAAGTATTTTTCTCCTCCTCCACCAGTAAGGAGTAGGAAAAAAGCAAGCAGTATCACTACAGAAACCACACTCACTTGCATTCATCTTCTTCCTTCCTGTCATGGTTAGGAGCTGTCCCATACCTTCAACAACAGCCTGCTGTAGGCAGCCAAGGAGCAAGAAAATAGCTTACTGAGCAGGGCAAGAAAAGTGCATTCACTGAAAGGCCTGAAGCGGAGAGCAACAGCTTTGTATGACATAGGAGGGTTCCTCTGCCAATCCCCCCTATTGTAATTTTGCACTGGAACCCAAACATGGCAACTGAAAAAACAAGTAGTCCTGTTGCACCTTAGAGACTAACAAAAACATGCAGTATCATGAGCTTTTGTGGACAAAACGCTCCATTAAATGAGCTGGAGAAGGATAAAAAAACCCCCAGAATTTATAGCAAAAAAAGATGGGAGGGTGAAGATACTTGTCAATTGCAGGACCCATGCTAATGAGACTAATTAAGTGGGCTGGAAACATCTCATACTTGGCATTTAACCTCATCTTTACAGGAAAAGTTAGGAAGGCTGTCTTTATAACACAACTTCCAGTTAATGTCTTTGTTCAAGCCCATGGCAAGAGTGTCATATTTACAGATTAATGTCAATTCCACATTTACTCTCTCGAATTGGCTGGTGAAATTCCTTTGTAGAAGAATGGCTACTTTTAAACCCTTGATAGAGTGCAGAGGTAGGTTAAAATGTTCCTCTACATGTTTGTGTTACCATTTCTAATGTCTGACTGGTGTCCATCTGAAGAAGTAGGCTGTGCTCACGAAAGCTCATGATACCATCTACATGTTTTATAAAGTGCTACCAGACCGTTTGTTTGCTAAGTTAATTATTTCTCTTTTGTCAAAGACTGTCAAGTTTGGCCAATATACATGGCAGAGGGGCACTGTTGGCATGAGGTGACAGATCACATCAGAGGATGTGAAGTTGTATGAGCCCCTGGTGATGTGGCTTACATGGTTAGGTCTTGTAATAGGGTCACTTGTACAGATGTGTGGAGAGCTGGCACCGGGATTTGTTGCTGGGACAGGTTCCTGGTTGAGTCTAGATGAGGTGCAATGTGGGGCTGCCAGAAAGTATTTCCTTCAAATTAGTGGATTGTCTGTAGGCAAGGACTGGCCTATCTCCCAAGGCCTGCGAGAGTGAGAGATTGTTTTCCAGGAGAGGTTGTAGATTGTGAATGATACACTGGAGGGATTTAAAGTTGGTTTTACTGATGGAAAGGTGAGGCAAGAAAGGTGGAGAATAGGGGCACACCAAATCAGTAGAAGATATAGCCCAGTAGGGAAGGCAAGCAGGAACATACAGAAAAGGTTCTCTTTTCCCATGGACAAATGGAATTTACACTTTGGTTTAAACCACTCCTTTTTCCCCTGAAAAACCTAGGCCTCAACACACCCAAGGCTGGCAGCACCCTAGAATCATAACAGCTGAAAGAGACCTCAGAAGGTCATCAAGTCCGGCCCCCTGCTCTAGGCAGTACCAATCCCAACTAAATCAACCCAGCCAAGGCTTTGTCAAGCCGAGACTTAAACACTTCTAGGGATGGAGATGCCACCACCTCCCTAGGTAACCCATTCCTCTTGGGGTGGAGGACAGAACAGTGGCCAGGGATTAGATAGTCTCAGTTTCGTGGCAGAACAACAGAACTGGATCTCTAGTTAAGTTTGCCCTGTGAAAACTCAACTTCTCCCTCTCCACCATGAATCCAACATGGGACAGGAATATGGTGATTGTTGGTATTTTTCTACCTGAGTCTACCACTGGTACTGTGCTAATATTGAGGAACAAGCTAAACGTTCCCCATGTATTGTGTGAGCAGAATATGCTTTCAATTTCCCCAGCACTGCTAGTAGCAGAAATATCTATTCTATGCTTCCCTTTGCTCATATTATCCAAGAGGATGACACAGAAGGCTATAACAAGAGATAGAGCTCTCCCTGCATGGGGGCTTTTAGTATATTTCTATTGATTTTACCTGGGTCATGGATCAACATGATCAGTGCAGTCCCCCCAGATTTCTAGCAGACTTTAGGAAGAGCCCCTTCAATGTGCCAGACCCCAGCCCAAGTGGTCTTATGTTCTTCCTGCACTGGGTAAAGCATGTGACCGTCTCGCGCCTTGGACAACATCTGAGGCTCCAGCACTCCTACTTCATACCATGAGATAAGAGATTGCGGGTACTGCTTTGTACATACTTCAGGGAATAATGTAACCCACCAACCATATGTAGGGACACAAACTAGGAATGTAAAGAAGTAGCTGACTACTCACATTCCCCACCCTACCCCTTACTGCCTCTATAATCAGAAGCAACAAGGTGTGGGGGAGTAGGCTTGAAAGCTGGTCCCCCGCCCCTCCCCCCCACACTGTATTCTGCTTCATAACCTACTCCAGCTCTCTCAGCCAACAAAAAAACAGACTTGGGAAAGGCAAACAGGGTGGGGGTGAAGTATGCAGACCACACAGTCCATGAAAGGAATGAAGAAGTGTAATCTGCAAACTGCACCATGGAACTCCCAAAGTTACATGGTTTATACTTTGTATTCCCCTACCCCATGCAAATGGGGGGAAAAAAAAGAAAAGTCAAAGATCGCTTTTTTTTTTTTTTTTTTTTTTTTTTAATACAAGTTTGTAAAATCTCATTTTAAGCAATTCTGACAAAATTTCTTTGGACATTTATAAAAGAACATTTGGTCCTCTTACAAGTCTTTTCCCTCCCCCCAGTTAAATACATTTGACAACAATTAAACATACAATGAAATTTTAATTAGAAAAAATATATTGCACATTACACTGAAGTACAACATTATAATTACCAGCAAGTCATTCCAGCAGCGTTTTCAACTTGGCTCTAATACTTAGTTTAAAATAGATTTTCACACTAGTGCATCAAACGTAAGACGTGCCCTGTTTTGCACCATGTTTTATTCAAAAATACTTTTAAAGGGGGTACAGGGAGAGTGAGAAACTGGATTATTTGAGGAAATGGTGTTTTTCACTTTCAGGACACCAGATTAAATCCAGTACTCTAGCACCCAAGTGTGTTACCATGGGACGATGGCTATTAGGTAATTATGAAAAGCAAATTAGCTACTTCAGCCCTGTCTCTAGAAGACAGGAATCATCATCCCATTTGGCATCGTGTCTAGTGATCTGACACCAAACACTGAAAGGTCGTTCAACTCCTCTGAGTACTAGATGTAATTCATCCATCCAATACAAAGCTAAGGCACACCAGCTGGGACAGCAGACAAGCCTCACTGCCTCTGCCCATACTGTGCCATTCCCACAACTAAAGAAGGCCCGTCTAATTTAGGCAATCCACATAACAGTGAAAAATGTAATGCTAAAATTAAAAACTTGAGAAAAATAAAAGTTGAACAACCTGGTTAAACTGCTCTTTTGAGAATTACCCAAATCTAGCATATTCCTTTTACTTAATCCCCACCTGGAATTTGTATTTCAGTTCAGTTTTTCAGAAGGCACAAACACCACTGAGAGTAGTAGGGCATATAATGCATGAGCAAAGGGCTCAACTGAGGCTTAGGGAGATTTTGCTATTAGCAAAAGAAGTCACCAGGACACCTGCTGGTATGAACTAATTGCTTAGAATCAATTGTGAACTGCACATTTTGGAGGGCTCTACGTAGGTTTCTTTTCACATTGCTAACTTTAATAAAGTTTTTCACTTCAAATCACCGGCTAATAAGAGGTCTGGCCCAGGTAGCAGTATTTTGGAATGCCTAGATATTTTTTCTTTATACCTTCCCTGGTAGATAGAATAGGTTTCTTCCTTATAGCCTTTGCACCTAAATTAGCAACTGAGGGTAACAGGCACTCTCAGTTAGGATTGCATCACATGCTTTCCCCCCCCCAATACATCTTTGGATCATAACACCTTGTTTTGCTTTAAAAATAGACACTGGAGTGACTATGAAAAACATTCTAATGATAGTTTTAAAACATAATTAAGAAAAAATATTAAGTAGTTCAGAAGGCATCTAACTTCAGAAAGGCACCAGATGTATATTTTGGGAACTTTACATCTGTTACCTGTGATAAAACACACTATTTCCCCATCCTCAAAAGATACCAGGTAAAAATAGGAAGACAAGATTTTGTTTCTTGAATGCATAATATTTCTGATGAGAACAAAATGTCTACGTGGATGTCCCTGAGATGCATCTATATACTAAATTAAGCATTTGCCTCATACACATGGACTTAATCATACTTGTTAAAAATGTTTTATGAAAGCAACAAATGGCTTAAGAAGAACTGGATTTCTATCATAAGTCTTAGATGATCTGTATATATAATTATATTTATATACACGCTCTACAACACATTTGGCTCTGTTACTCTGAAGTTCCTCTGCAACTTTTAACTTTACTTAAAAAGTAGAAAACCATGTGCTAGCTGAATACAATTTAAAAGAAGTTTCAGTGATAAGCGCTGAAAATAGTAATCCTTAAAATAAGTTATGTTTTTGTCTCAGTTGATGGGGTTTTTTTTAAGTCTTTCATGACAAGCTGTCCCAAATTCAATTGCTTTCTTCCTAAGTGATCACACAGTAATCCTTCAGCATGCCTGAGTTGCAACTTGGTTCCCCCCCACTACCAATCTTGGAGATGCACTTTCACAGGGCAAGACTGAGCTCAGTGTTACTAGCCACTACTGGCCTGATCTGTGAACTGCTGCATACCTCCTGAAAGTTGACAAACGCACTCTGCTGCCACCCTCTATCGAAAATGGATCTCAGCATATTGTAGGCTCTATTCTCAAACATGGTAACACCCATAAGCACACACTGTACAATATTTGACTGAATTCACAGAAAAAAAATGCATCAAAAATCCAACATTCTTTGGGATATGAATAATAGGAAACATCCTTCCAGTATTTAAAATACCAACCTCAGTTTCTTTGGGATTCAAAGTTGTATGACCAAGGCACTCCAATAGTAACTGATTCCATTTAACAAAAATACATTCCCACTCAAATAGCAGCTCAGGTTTTTTTCTCATGAGCAAAAATACGCTTAAGGCACTAACCCAAAAAACACTACCAAGAATATAATTTCCTTGTTTTCATATGGTCAGATAGTTTTTTCTTCGGGATCTCTTTGCAAAAGACATTAAATTCGTATGTGACAAAAATAACTTAAGAATACTTCTGACTATCTGTTCAGCTAAGCAATAGATGTTGAGCAGTTCAAAGAATTCAGAATGTTTTGTGCATTTCCATACAAAGGCACCTTGTTCTTCAATTATTGGTTACTATAGTTAGCATGCTTTTGTGAATGCAAAATTCATGTTAAGAGGCCTGTTTAAAATATCTCAGGACTATACCAAGAACTCTTATGACTACGAGATGCCTCTCAAAGCTGTTATTCAAAATTTTGTTTCAACCAAAACTCATTACAAGTGTTTTTCTACCTGAGGAACAAATAATATTGTTATTGCTAGACAGAACAACCCAAATGATTAAACTTAGTGATAAAATTGCACATTCCCTTTCCTGTCCAACAAAACATTTTCAACTTTGATACTAAACTTCTTCCAAAGGATCATCATTTATAAATACAGCTACAAAAAGGTAGCAATATGACTTATGGCATATGCCAATTGCTCTTTTAAAAAATAAAAACGTGTGCTCCAAGATTATCCAGAAATAATTTGTAATACAAGCTTTGCTGTATGAAATTTTATCAGGCTAGCACTCTGCTCAAATTGTATTTAGAGTTCCCATTGCTTAACTACATTTCACTACAGAAGACAATTAAATCTCCCCTCGGTTTATAGCTAAATCCGTAAGAAATAGTGGCTATTTAAGTGACTCGGTGAATGTAAGGATGCATCGCAGTTGTCGATGTTGTATCAGAATCAGAGTCCATGTTCCTCATTGTATATTATGAAACATTACTCTGGAGAACTCATTCAGATCAAACCCACCATTTGATCAATCTGTCTCATGTAAATACTCTTCAGTGGCAACAAGTATCTTCTCTCATCAGGAACCCTATTGCACTGTGAAAAAAGCAACAAAACACTAAGAATTCAAAACCCTGAATCATCAATTGTGTACATGCTCCATATTAAAGTGTTACAATCTCAGGCACTGACCCAGCAAACATTGACAAGTGTAGACCTTTACCCCATATGCAGTGCTCTCACTGACCAACACAACTACGTGGGACAGTAAGTAATGCTATGCCAGGCAGTGTTTGGCTCCTTCTACCACCCTTCCAAGCCTTGGTTATTACCATGCACATTCTGCCTCAGGAAAACTACACAACAAATAGCATTCTGTTGGTATTTGGAGTCTCTCATTTGCTACAGCACAGAACACAGGTCACTTGAAAGTTTGAATTAGAGCAGGGTTTCCCAACTTACAGTGGCAACCCAAATATGGGTCGCCATTACATGTCAAAAGGCACCATTACATGTCGCCAAGTGTCTCCCTCCCCTTCCCCGCCGTTTTTGAATTGCCTTGCGTCACCAAATCTTCCTGAATTGTCAAAATGGGCCCCCATCTGGAAAAGGTTGGGAACCGCTGAATTAGAGCAAGTTACAGAAAATCCACCATCTGAAATCTTTAAATCATGATTTCAGGACTTCAGTAACTCAGAGATTAGGGGTCTATTACAAGAGTGCATGAGTGAGGTTCTATGGCCTGCAATGTGCAGGAAGTCAGATTAAGTGATCATGCTGGTCCCTTTCTGGCTTTAAAGTACAAGTCTGAAATTGGGCTGGTAGCTGTGCAATGCACCAAGCTGACCTCCAGGAAACAAATGGAGGGCACAATTTACCCCCTAACAACCAGATGGCATAATTTTCATTGTAATTGAAAAGAATTGCTAATTGGAGCAAGGGACCTAGGATCTTACACGTTGTGCCATTACCCATATTCCAAGCCATTCAGAAAGGCATTCATTCTTATTTTCAAAAGTTGAGTGTTCATATTTTTAAAATATCTGAATACAAGTTTGCTGCACAGAATTCAGTAATTACTAGAGATGTGAGCGTGTCCCCATTTTAACAATTAACTAATGAGCCCAGGCTCATCGGTTAATCCTACAGTTACATGTAGACTCTCCCCTCCTCCCCACCCCCACTGCCTCTCTATCAGCTTTTAAGCCACCTCTCTATGTGGCAGCTCCTGCGAAGTCACTCCCCCCAACCCCACCTATGCCCCGCCTCCTCACTGCCTCTGATTGGGAGGGGGGGGGGGGGGAGAGAGGAGAGAGAAGCAGGCCTGGCTGTAAAGTTATGCCATTACACATTTACAAAATTCAACCATTTTAACATCCCTATTAGTTACCACTTCTAAGTTGCTTTCCTCTCAATCTGTCCAAGTATAATATTCCATCAACCACAGTGTCAGAGACTTTATATGCTGCTTACATTAGAGCTGGAGTTCATCGCTTTTAATTCGCTAGGCTTTAGTTTTTCTGCATTCCTTTCCTCTTCTTCAGGGAAAGTATCTTTCCATAGCGAGTCACGAAAACGTTTATCCACAGACACAATGTGCCCCTCAGTAGTAAACATATATTTATTTCCAGATTTGTGGACTGGATTCTCTTCATCAAACAACTAAATAAGAGGCAGGGAAAAGAGATACAGCATGAAGGTATTCATCTAACGAAATTCATGTTTATTATAACATTCATCAGATGCATGTGGAATAATTAAACACGACACAAATAAAGCTTTTCTGATCTTTTTTGATCAGTGGAACAGAGTTCCATTAGAGTAAAAGGAAACTTTTTATTTTTGGGGGGGTGGTATTTGTAATTCTAAAAGGACAGAAAAATTGGTGGTAGCTAGAGCTGAATACTTTAAGCATTCATTTGTACATGTAAGCACTTATTTAGAAGTGTCAGACTAAAGGTATTTTTCTGAGGAATTCAAAAGTTTATAAGATGAATCATTATGACAACCAGCCTCTCTCTTTCCACCCTGCCCTGTGCAATTTGTGTGTCTACACATTCTAAGAACAGGTTAGACAAGTGGTCACTAACCAGTAGACCGCGATCTACTGGCAGACCCTGGAGCCTCTGACAGGTGATCCTGACTTGTTTAGCCAGGAGGCTATCAAATATTGGCACTTCACCTGCCCCTGTCCCCACTGCCATGCTGCTCCTGCCCTCTGCCTTGGAACTGCAAAATCAGTCAGGGGCCACACAAGTGAGAAGGGGGGAAAAAAAAAAAACACCACACCTCATTGATGTGGCCCCCAGCTGAGGACAAAGACACTCCCCACATTCTCCTCGCATGCCAGAGCCTGGCGAGGGCCCAGGCTTGTGTGCTCTGACCCCATGGTGGGGCAACAGCAGGGCTGGAGTGCCAGTGCAGACTCCCCAGTGCTTGGGGGGGCCCTGGGCCTGAATCCGTGCAAGCCAGGGTTGGCTTTCCTGACGCTCTCAGGGTGGGTGGGACTTGAGCCCACTGCCCTACCCTCTGCAGGCAAATGCCCTATCCCCATGTCCACTCCAGAACCCACATCACCACCTTAACTTCAGGGGGTCCCTTATCCAAATGCGAGAGCTAGCTCAATCCTGCTTTCCAGGTGTGGGAGCCAAGCTCCATCCCTGGGGCAGCCTGTGTTGGGGCTGAAGTTCCCCACTCTTGTCTTAAGGGTTCTTCCAGCCCTACATTTCTATAATTATTGTTACTTGCCTGCAGTCCCTACCAGGAAGTTTCTTCCTTGTAATATGAAGTTTGCAAGTTTTTCTGATGGTGGTGAGAGACAAAAATACATACCAGATACAAATATTTACATGTTTCACTGAGAAAGAAGCTCTCCATCCGGTCCTCTTTTGACTTCTCTATGACATGATGCAACGTAGCATAGCCACATCTAAAATTAAAATTTGTTTTATATTTATTTCCATCATATTTGATATTTAAGTACACACATTCCCAACTTCACTCAGTCCAAATGCCAAACATGGGATGAAATTAAAATTGAATAAAATTGAAAAAAAATGAGACATCCCACACTTTAAAAAGATACATTTACCACTACTGTTATTTGTGAACTAGGAGAAATTTTGTTAAACTACCCCATAAAACCTGTAATGAGATTATAAATGCACTAATACTCGGAGGAAGTCGCTAGCTTGGTCACCAAATGGCAATACAGAGACTTGATGTAGATTAACTTCTCTAGTAAACAGAGGAAGACTGCCAACATCCTCAGGATGCATCTACACTGCACCATGGGTTGAAATAAGATATGCAATTTGAGCTACGCAAATTGTGTATCTTATTTCGATGTTATTTTGAAATCGCTTATTTCAAAATTTGGCATGGTCTTCACAGCACTTATTTTGAAATAAATCACTATTCGGAAACGTCCCTTATTCCTCGCGGAATGAGGTTTACGGATGATGGAATAATGAGCCAGTTATATTTCAAAATATATTTCTGGTATCCCAAAATAGTGCTGCAGTGTAGACAAAGCCTCAGAGACAGTCTCTTGGTCTTCCTTATAACCACAACTTGGGGTATCATTAGAAATATATAAGCTAAGTTATTATCCAGCCTACTACTCTAGGTGCAGTTATATTTCACAAGCTTTGAACAATTATTACTCTTGAAAAGTAATAAATTATGTGCCAAAAACACAGAAGTGAAAGATAATTCAGGCTCAGTGTACAATGCTTTTCACAGGGTTTTATCTGGAATCACTGTATCTTAAATATGGTTTTAGACCTATTACTTGAAGTTTCTAGTACAAGTTCTGCAATAATATTAGGTACCAAATAAAATAGGAGCAGCCCATACACTAACATCAACATTACCATTAAAAGGTACCTTTTGTTTAGACTAGAAAGTAGTCTCAAACCAAGATACCAGGTAATAGAACCTCTAAATTTTGATTAAGTCCAAACTTAAATTAGACATTAGTCTGAGGTTAAGAATATTCCTCTTAACAGAATTTATGCAAGTCAGTTTCCTCCCTCTGCCAAAAACTGAACCAATTCTCAGAAAAGGGGTATCAAGATACAAACGGCACATTACTGAAAGGATCTTTTGTTGCAAAATATTATTACTACTACTACTACTACACCACCACAAAACAATTTCCTCCTACTTGAGGATGCAGATTTCTACCTGAAAACTGGTAAAACATCTACGCTAAGACAAATAACAAACCTTCCCAATTTACTATTTCTAAATATAGCTAGGGAAGAGAATGGTTAAACAGTTAGCATTACCCTTACTGGGACATGCTTACCAATTACAGATAACTAGCAGCCCGGCCAGGCCCAACATGCAACGGGTGGCTCTCCCCATCAACCCACAGTGCAATGGGCCTGGCCCAGCCCAGCCAGAGGAGTCCCTGCCTGGCTGAAGCGGTTACCCTGCCTGCTTCCGTTTAAGTGGTTAACTGGTTAAACATAATGTTTAGCAAGGTAACTGATTAAATGGGATTTTATATCCCTAAATATAACTTGAATACTCTATACATTGACAGAGAGAAAGACTTTTTTTTTTTTTTGCGGGCTGGGCGGACGACAACTTACTTGGCTTTTGTGTATTTTTCCAGACTCTGAAGAATGTCCATGCCTACATGAAGGTAAAAAGGATTCTTTGTGGCCTAGGTAGAGGGACAAAAAAGTATAAAAACGTCAAGAGTTAAAAATATCATCAAGCTGGTATGTGTTATTGTGGGGGTTTATTGGAGCGATAAAGAAGCTTAGTGAAGCACATTTTCAAGACAGACTCTCAAACTATGTAGTGCCCCTACTGTTTCATAAGATGACAATTACAAAGGGTCGGGTTGGACCTATTTTCTGGAAGAGAAAAGATGCAGTATTCCTTTGTTGGTTTTCTATCAGAGAGAAACCAAATTTTTTTTTTTTTTTTTTTTTAAACAAACAAGCGTGATTGCTGCCTTTGCACTGATGATCAGAACTGTGCCAGAGTGAATGTGAAAGGAAAGATATGATCATATGCCCTTCCACAGATCCTGTTTCCCCTGTAATAGCTGCCACCACGTTAAAATATTAACTGTGACATACAAATATTTGTTCAAGGATCTACTACGTATGACTATCTGAAAGAAGGCATTTTGAGTGTGAGAGATGGTGTCTTTTCAAAAGCAAGCAGCACACACTGTTTTACATATTTAGAATACAGGTAGGGAGACTTTCTATACAAACTTTTTTTTGATGGACAGGCATGAGATTTTGGAAGCATGACCATGTTAGAATAGGAAAAGCAGAGGTGCATTCTGAAACCAAAACATGTCTGAGAGCCATGTTCTCAAAAGAAGGTCAAGTACCTGGTAAAGGAGATATGTAGATTCCACCAATTCTGGCCTCAGGGGATAAAAGAGGACATCTGGTGCCTGTAACTGCCAGTTGTACCTCTCTGGAAGAGCTCCATAGCGTTTCCATATGGCATAATAGAAGGCATGGAGGCAAATAGCATCTTCCACATCTCCTATTAAAACCTAGAAATAATTAATAGCTATAAACTTGTGCATGTAAGAAACCTCATGCCCACATTATGCAACAAAATGCGAAGTTAGCGGTTCACTTTTCCGTCCCACACATTGCACTCGATACCCAGATATAAATGTGCGCCTCAAGAGGACAGAGACCTGAATCAAGGCAGAGTCATACTGTTACTTCATTTATACCAGAAACACCAGTATGAACTCCCTCATGCCAACACATCACAGATCTCTAAATGGTAGGATTAGGACAGTGGTCACCAACCAGTAGATCAGGATCTACTGGTAGATCCCGGAGCCTTTGACAGGTGATCCTGACTGCTTTGGCCCGGAGGCTGTCAAGTGCTGGCACTTCATCTACCCCTCTCAGCACTGCCACGCTGCTCCTGCCCTCTGCCTTGGAGCTGCCCCTCACCCCCGGGAGACTCCTGCTTGCTGTGCACGGCACAGGAAGAAGAGAAGGGGGAGCTGTTGTCAGTGTGCCCCTCCCCCAAGCCCTGTACCCAATCTCCACAGAGTGGTGGCGGACAAGGATGGAGAGTGTTTGCTGGCTGCTTTTGGGAGTGGGGTGAGCCTGCCTTAGACCCCTGCACCACCACTCAGAAGCCACATGTGCTAAGCGATGCCAGGCTGGAGCCCACATTCTGAACCTTGGCCCCAGTCCTGAACCTTTCCTACACCCCAAACCACGGCCCTAGCCCTGAGTCCCACTGCACCCAAACTCCCTTCCAGAACCTGTACCCTGAACCCCTTCCTGCACCTCAACTCCCTGCCCCATGCTCAGCTCAGACCCCCCTCCCACATTCCAAATTCTTTAGCCCCGTGTTTCCTTAAACTGTGGGTCCCAACCCCCTGGGGGGTCATGAGCAACTTGGGGGAGGGGGGGCTGCAGTAGCACAAAGTTTGAGAACCCCTGCTTTAACCCAAGATCAGAGTCTGCATCCCCCTCCCACGCACCCCAACGTGATAAAACTGAGTAAGGGGGAGGGAGAGAGGATGGAGTGAGCAGGGGTGGGTCCTTGGAGAAGGGGTGGGATGAAGGCAGGGCAAGGGTGTTTGAGTTTGCAATTCAGGATCTCTCACTTCAATTTAAAAAAAAATGATCTCATGATGCTTAAAAAAGGTTGGCGACCACTGGATTAGGATCAGAATAAATTCTTGAAAATAAGGGGCTAGTTTAAGCAGACCTCAGCAAAATAGGGCCAACGGGCTGGATCCAGCCTGCCATGCCACCAGATCCAGCCTGTGCCCCAAGTTCCCTTCTGCACTCAACCTCCATTCCAGACCTCGCACCTCCTCCATTAAGATCATGGAAGAGTGCGGCCCTTGACCACTTCCCAAAATCTTGGCGTGCCTCCCGTCACCCAAAATTATCGCCACACCTGAATTTAAGTCTAGTAAGATGCAAACCAAGCTTCTCAGGAGGCTCCAGAATCTGTTCAGACCCTCACTTATGCCTAGAACTGGCATTAAAAATATATCTCGAATAAATCAAATCATTGTACTACTTAGTCTCTAGAAAACTGAAAACTGTGATTACCTGTAGTCCAGGAAAAAAGGCTTGCAGAGAGTCAATCCAGGTGTTCATCAGCTGCCCACTGAACATGTTTACATTAACATACAGAGGAGGATCTCCCTCACCTTCATTACAAGCTTCTCGTCTGCGAAGTAACCATAACACGACAGGAATGCTTCATTTTCAGGAACGCTCAAGACACATTAGTGCTAAATTCTTACATTATCATAACTTACAACTACCACAGAAAGTCAATTTTATAGGTGTAGGGGTGCTATATTTTGAGCTTATGTTATTAGACCTCAGTAAACCAATTTTCCTAATCACTAATAATCACTATCTATATCAATTCAGGGCCTGAGCCCATGCTTGGACCTCAATAGAAATATTATTACTGATAAAAGGGCAAAACTGGGGCCTAAACGATCAGTGAGGCATACACATGCCACCCACACCACAACTCTGCCTTCCCTCTCCAATTATCTCTAAGTACGCACTGGCTTAAATGTGAAGTGATTTACCATTTCTTTTCTCCTCTCCCTCCTCCCCAATCAACTGATCTTTATAAGAGTACTATTGGTGCAAATGTCAGACAAATTTTAAACGACAGGGGTCAAATGATTCCATCTAGGAAAAACTGTCTTTGAGAGAACGGCACTATAGCATTTGTAAGTTTAAGAAAGTTATACCTATGGGAAACATACCCTCGTCTTAAGTAGTTCTGAATACTTCGATATGCATCATTGAACATCTCTAGATCATCTTTTTCTCCAAAAAGGATGTAAGACTTCAACAGATACTCATAGAATGAATCCAAACCCGCTCCTAAGCCACTTTGCTTTCCAACCCAATGGCCAGTTTGAATATTCACCACATTTCCTTCAGAGATAAATAGACAAAGATTTATTTGTAAGGTATTTCCTAATGCATATTTTAGTTGAAGCAACTGGATACAACTCACTATTGAAGTTCCAATTCTTGAATGGCACATGTTCAAATTACAAAGTAACTTTAATAAAACAGTATTGTCAAAAAAGTTAATGTTTGTTAACTTGAGGAACTAATTATTAAGCATAAAACTCCAATGCAGTTATTCAAAGACTAAAAGGTCCTATCCTGCAGCGTTTAATCACATGCCATTTTAATTTATGGCAAGACTAGATATGTAGGAAATTCAGGTTTGTGCCATCGTCAGAAATCTCTCATTTATGTGTTTTGTGTGGGAAAAAAGTCAGCCACTAAGAGTGTGTCTTAAATCTCTCTCTGACAATTTCCCTGTACATCCACAGAACATCACAGACAGGTAACACATGTACATATGTAGAGAACAACACAGAAGATAAGTGGTGCCCTTCATATATTGAAATCTGTGAAGTACTACTCTGTAGGAAACTGAGTATCTAAAAACAGAAGGGTAGAAGATAAGATGTTTAATATAATGTGTCTGAATGAAGTGACTAACATCTGGAAAGCACATGGGAGCATTGACTACCTAGCAGTCCAGTGTCATTGCTCCTAAGACTCCAGAGTGCTTTAACAGCTCGCCGTGCCACCCATTCAAATGTGGAATCCCCAAGCAACCGGCTAAGAATGCCAAACTCCACCAACAAAGAGCCAGCTCCTGCTGTACAGGTCTCATTATTGCTGTCGGGAGGGACTCCATTCTTCAAATTCACCTATGAAACAGATACAAGGAGTTCAGTTGCATGATATGTTGAGCAACAAGTGCAACAATGATCTAAGTTCCACTCTTAGCTGTATTATTGACATGAGGAATTTTAATGGAGTATGCATTAGCTACATGCAGTGAGAAGAGATTAACTTAATACCATTTGGAGCAAGAGCTAATATATTGCAATCTGAATTCAAAGTTTGGTCCCTGAAATTAGATGCTTAAGTAGGAGTCATATGCCTATGTAAATAGCCCCCCATTCTCCAAGGTGCTGAGCGAACAATTCCTAAACTGAAAGTGCTCAGCACCTATGAAGTTCAGGTGCCTAATTTTGTGCTTTTAGGTTTGTAAGCTGTGAATTACAGCTGTGTTCTTTTGTGCACCTCAACCTGTTCACTCTTTCCTGGGAATGAATAAATGCCAGCTTTCTCTTTATATATACACATTTTATGCCCATACTACATACAGTAGATGCAAATGTAACAACTCAAAAATATTATGATAATCCTGTAAAATTCATCTGGTTGTTATGAAGAAAAGAAATATATCCCAATAAAGAGGACTCACTTGAACAATACATACTCTGCTCTGAAGTTGCATCACTGTAGCTAGAAATAATGCCTAAATGATGAGCTAATCTTCTGCTAAGAGTGCATCATCTTTGACAAGGAAATCATGTTATTGCAGTATTCACATACAAGCCTATTACTACTTTATTGCAGAGATAGTCTCTCATTCAACAAACAGTTTAGTGGAATCTCAATTCTGTGCATTTAAAGGAATTCGGCATTCACACTCGAATAAGAAAATTAAATGGCAGAGATAATTTACACCTGAAGCAACTACAAGAGGCCAACAGAACTGGCACACAGTCTTAGCTGCCTAACAGAGCCAACAAATAAATGGTCATCAAGAGGAGATTGCCATCTCTGCCCTATAAGGATTCTCTCCAGAAAAAGAAACCCCATCAGTTAGCCAAAGTCTAGGCTTACCCCCATCAGACCCACTATATAGCGTAGTGCATTCATTCTGCAAAGAGTTAGTACTGCACTGCTCACAAGTACTAAATTCTAGGCCATGAAAAAATCTGATACCTCCAAGACCAAGGATTAAACTCAACAGCCAGGGAGAGACAACTGAGCTGCTATACTGTGTGCACACACATTTAAAGTCTAAAGAAAAAAACTGTTCATGCACCATTAAATCAATCTTACTGAATAGGAACTTAACTGGCAATAAGTTATTTTAATAGTCCCCACACACCTCTTTTTCATGTCCTACTCATTTTCCTTCCTTGGCTTCAATCCTTCTCTTCATATCTATCACAAGATAAATTTACCTGTGTTGTCTTCAGAATTTACTAGGGCTGCAAAATCCCATTCAACTGGTTTATCAGTTAATGTAATGTTTAAGAGGTTAAGTGATTTTGGGGGCGGCGGGGGCAGATAAGGGGCCCTACCCACAGCGCAAGGCTGGAGTGGCTCCCTGCCCACAGCAGGCGGGGAGCTTCTCCAGCCACCACTGGTTAACAGGAACCAGAAAGCCTCACCTGTTTAGGGTGAGGCTAACCAGTTAACCATTCACATCCCTAGTGTTTACCCCAACTCTCTCATTTCCTGGTTGCCATGATAGTAGAGGAGACACCACTTAAGTCTCCACCACCTTTTTCCTTTCCCTACTGTCACTTTTCAGTTCTTCCTCTGGAGAAGCTCCTGAGCACAGGTATATGGATGCACTAGACTTTCCACCGAATACAAAGAGAGCAAAAACTGACAACACATCTCATTAGAAAAAAGGAAATAATAATTCTTCCTTTGCTCCAGGATTTTAACAATACCACTATTCAGAAAGTTTTGAACAGTTATATAGTTGGTGAAAACAAAGTTTTAACACACAGAAAATGTTTTTTCCCTGTTCCTTCCTTAGCAAAGTTCTGAACAATTGTGGAAGTCCTGGAGCTGTCCATCTGTAGACCCAGGAAAAAGAGACTGCATCCATTTACACTATTCACTGTTGGAATGTTGTCTTTGCAACACTAAAGACTAGAAACATTTTCAACAAAAGCCTGGATTCTGTAGATGTTGATGGCACTTTCACCTTATAAGGCTTTCTAAATCACTACAGGGGGAGTATATTTTTCTAACTCAGCTAAACACATTTAAGTCAATCATATACTCATTTACTTTTTTATATATCAGTAGTAAGACAAGTAACATGGATTACTTCTCACTTTAAAGTGCTGATACAATATATAATTTCAATTCATTGTGTGTCCATGCTTCCATTCTGGATGCCACTAAAAGCAGCTCTACACACATTCCTCCCTGCATTCTAAGAGTTAATAGTTTTAGATGGGATCTTCTGGCTTTATCAATAACTTAAAAATGCTGAATGTATACATTAAAGTCAACACATAGGGCCTTGAATAATGAGGATGAGAGAGAAATAAATCTGTACAGTTTGGCTAGAGAAAAGGAGAATAATTACCTATTCTACATTATCTAAACAAAAATAGGTGCATCAGAGAACGTTAGTTTTTCATCTTTATTCTGGCATCCACAGAGTAGAAAAGTGGACTCAAAACAAATCTGCATAGTACCAGAAAATGTAATAAGTCACTTTTAATGCCAACATTTGTACCTTTTAGACAAACCCAAAGTTTCACTACTGTAAAAGTAGAACTTGCATTTTCTTACAAAGACAAGCAAAAGGAAGTTAACCTGATATAGCAATATAGACTGTATCACCTACCCGAGGATAGGGAATTCCAGTTTTGGTGTTCTCAAAAGCAGGTAGCAGCCTTACTGCCAGGTCACGAGCCATATGTAAGAGTTCATTATCATAATCTTTAATGGCCATATCACCAAAGGGTTGCTTGGTATCTGTAATTATTATGTGTGCAGAAAGCAGACTTCCTAAAACCCTATTGAAGAAAGATTGCAGAGCCTTAAAACAAATCCACAGAATTTGCAACGTGAACACCAATATCCTGCCTCATACAGTGTGGCCAATACCCATTTTCACAGACAAAATGTTTTTTCCCCTGAAGGTCAGGTCATGCCATAGTTAACTGTAATTCAAAAAAACAGATAAGACTGGATCCAATTCTCAACATTTCCATTCACAATAAGTGATTTTTTCCTTAATTTTACTATACATACCCATTTAAACTGGGAAAACTTTTATACACATTTTAGCACACAAATCTTCAAAAGATAGCCAGTCAGAGTGTGAAGGACTACTAAAGAGGAGTGATTCAGAGAGAAGGTACCCCACCGCAAAGGTGTAACAAGTTGGAAAAAGAAGCTGGTGTCCTCTCTCACATATATACAATCCAGCTGCACATCCCAGAAAAGATCTTTGACCCTGAACTATGGATGTAAAAGAGTAGTCAATTAGTAGACTACTCAATAAGCCCAGGATTATTGGGTAGTTGAGTCAACTACTTGTATTTCCCACCCCCACCCTTGCTGCCTCTACATCAGAGGCAGTGGGGGGAGGGAGGGAGCAGGAGCTGGGGAGAGCCAACTTAGAAGCTGGGTCCCCCCAGCACCATCTCCACAATGCCGCTTGCCCAAGGCAGCAGCATAGGGGGTATCGGGAGGCTGCTCCAGCAGCAGCCCCTGTATGCTGCCGACAGGGGCTGCTGCTGGAGCAGAGACTGTTCGTGGCCAGCCCAGGCCTCTGAACAGATGCTACTCCAGCAGCAGCCCCTGTCCACCGGGGGTCCCAGGTCACGCAAGTCCAAGAGCTACCTGCAGTGCAGCTCAGCAGTTTATATGTAGTAGAAGCCAGTCTGCCTACACACACAGCTAGAGCTTCTGAGCGTCTTACCTTCCTGACTAATGGTATAGTTGATACAAAGTGTATTGACTACACTGTTACCCAATTACCTGCCTCTTAACATCCTTACCCTGAAACATTAAAGTCAAAGAATACCGTGCAGAAGGCCAAAGGAATAACTTCAGTCCTGGGCTGCAGATACTCATTTGAGATTCACAGACCAAGCACAATGAATGCAGAGCTTGCACGCTTGGAAAAAAATCCTCTAACTCCATCCCTCAGAATCTGAGTGGGTAGGGACTAGGGATATTAAAATGTGCTTCCTTAATTAACAGAGGCAGCAACATTGGGGTGTGGTGGGGAGAGGACAGGTGGGAGCCAGTATGCACAGAGAGCCAGCTTTTAAGTGGGCTCCCCCACACATATTGCTCTGGCCCACTCCCCAAGACAGCAGCGCAGGGGGCAGGTAGCTTCCTAGGAGTCAGTACACACAGATAGCCAGCTTTTAAGCAGGCTCGCCAGACATAATGGGAGCCTGCGTGTAACTATGAAGTTTTGCCCATGAGCCTGGGCTCATTGATTAACTGTGTACATGGTTACACATTCATGTCCCTAGAACTTTTGCTCTTGTACTAGTACAGCTCCACCTCGAGTGTCAATATCTGCAATAACAAAAACACAGTATGAACCACATGAACAAGTTTTTAAAAAGGCTATTTTGAAATAGGGTAGAGTAGAATTTAGCGTCCCTCAATGTTAATTAACTCGATAATAATATGAGTTTATATCTGAACTATAAATGATAACAAAAATATCCCAACTCTTATTAGACTACTTTTGCTGAAACAAGTTATACGCAAAATCAGAATTAAAAGGATTTTGATAAGACAGTTGTCATTATCAACCTGTTGGTCTCAGGTAGGCTGAATTAGGGATGTAATACTGTAGTTGCTTAACCAATAAACAAAAGCTTATAGGTTAATCCTATAGACTACACGCCTTCCCTTCCCCTCTGCCATTTGTCAGTAAATTTTTTAGCAGACTGGCCAGCAGCCCAGCAGAGTTCTGTCTTGCACCAGATCCAGGAGCTCAGACCACGCCCTAGACAGGCACTGCAGCGGCACAGGGGCAGCAGCATAGGGCGACAACAAAGGTCCACAAGGGGAGCTGGGTTTTAAACTGGTTCCCCTCGCAGACCAGCTCCCACCTGGCACCCCGTGCTGCTGTCTCTGAAACAGTAGCAGCAGCATGGAGTGGCAGGGTGCTTCTCGGGAGTGAGGCCAGAGTGCACTAGCTGTCGGCCCTGCCCCCGGGACTATAGAATAGTTGACTAACCAATAAGAATTCATGAGGTTAATCGACTATTCAATTAACCGATATTTAACATCCCTAGGCTCAATCAGATCATAATTAAGACATCCTACAAAGCACATGTTTGTCAAGTGTCTAGGAGAAGGAATTATGTAGTTTTTCTCTGCATTTAGCATGATTTGCAGATCATAGATTCCAGTCAATGGCATGGCAAAACTTCAGTTATACTGGAATGTTATTTTGATGTGTTATAGCAAGCCTGACTACACATACTGATAGGAGCTCCTTTTTAGGGAGTGCAACAACATATTTTATATCAGTACACTAAATAAACTCTCAAAAAAACTGTTCATCTCTCCAAATACTGTCTTGTACTTTGAAATGACTGAGCAAGCAGCATGCATAGTTTCTTTTAACTATTCTTATTATTAAGACTACTTTAAGAGATCACCACAGCACGCCTACCTTTTGCTTTTACACTGATACTTCACAAAAAAAGAAACAATCGTAGCACTTGAAAGCTAGTTCAATAAGTACACTTTCCAGTCACTCTGAATCTAAATGATGCCTAGTGAACAATTAAGCAATGAAATTTTCGGGACGTGTACATTTCTTATTGAGCAAAGAAGCCTTTCCTTGTCTTCCCACCTATGTAAAACCTCAGGTTATTTCATCAGATTGTTATGAATACATACCTTATTGTTGCCTCAAAGACTTGGACTGTAGAATCTTTGTCAAATGAGACTGTGTCAATCACTAACTTCACTGCTTTCTGGAACTCTGAAGAATTTCCCATTATCTTTAAAAATCAAAGACAAGTATTAAAGAACATGGAGAAGTCTGTCAGGAGACTGCACAGAAGAAAAAAAGAACTAATGCAGTTTTATTTTAACTCAGAAATGTGTGATCTGGACAGAGTAGTGCTGTTTATATTCAAAGTCAGTGTTTCTATTTATAAACACGAACTTGTCCTCTTTCTCCTATACAGCACCTTTTCAAAACTTATCCCACCACACAGGCCAGGACTACTTCACAAAAGTAGTTGTAGTGCTGGAAGTACAAAAAAGCAGCTAGAACTGCTACAATGCATTTGTGCCCTATTTAATACACTTTATTCATCTGCCTCGATCAAAATAGCATTTTCAGTAATCTCACTGACACAAGACAAATAAAAATATCCAAAAATCAATAATTAGCCCTCTCTTTCCTGTCACTCACTATACTGTTTTGTTCAATTACATTGTGTGTTGATACCCATGTGCCTTCTGTTTTGTTTTTAAAGATCCATCATGCATTCCTTACAGCTTACAGGAGACAAGGGGGAAAACAAAGAAACAACTGACTTAATTACCCAATGCTAATAAGGCCTATGCTGACTGCACCTGTAAGCAGATGTTATATTTCTTGATTCAGTAACATTAGTGGCAGGAAGTTAAGAGGAATTTTTTTTCCCACGTAGAGGGCAACAAAAGCAAGCAGATTTCCTGCAGAAGCTCAGAATTCAATGAAATCTACAAAATCAAGGAAGGAGTATCATAGGTTCTGTTCAGGCTAGGGATGTAATAGTGTAGTCGATTAACCAATAAGCAAAAATCCTATAGGTTAATGCTACAGGCTACACGCTTCTCGCCCCTCCCCCCAAGTAACGTTTTTTAGCAGGCTGGCCAGCAGCCCAGCTCAGTCCTGGCTCATGCTGGATCTGGAACCTACCCCCACAGAAGCTCTGCATTTAAAGTGTATTAGGATCAGAAAGGCAGGCAGCCTGACTCAGTCCCAACTCACACTGAGTCTAGGAGCTCAGCCCCGACCCTGGACAGGGGCTGCTGCCACCCTGTGTTACTGCCCGTGTCAGAGGCAGCAGGGCAGGGCAACAGGCAGCCGGTCGGTCCACAAGGGGAGCTGGTTTTTAAACTGGCTCTCCTCTCAGACAGGCTCCAGCCTGGCACACCACAGAGTGGATCTGGAACACACTGGCTGCCAGTCTCACCCCCATGGACTACAAAATAGTTGTTACTGTGTACAAATTGCACAGGGGAGCAGAACAAGGAAGGTAGCTAGTATTCAGAATGAATGCTGCTACTGCAAGAGGAGTTTGTCTTGCAGCTGTGCACTGAGGAGGTCTCTGTAAGAACCCTGTAATGGAAAAAGTTTAAATCACAAAAGAAAGCTGAGTCTTGTGAATAAGGATATAAAGTAAAGCAGGTTTAGTACTTTGGTAGAAGACTTCAAATAGGTACATACCGCCTATAAGAACGACAGGAAACAGCAGTGGATATTCAGAATGGATCTTTTATCATTACTATCATTAGCAGGTTTAACACAAACAAAAGGAAGTTTTTCTTCACTCAGAGCACAGTCAACCTGTGGAACTCCTTGCCAGAGGATGTTGTGAAGACTAACACCTTAACAGTGTTCAAAAGAAGAGCTAGATAGCCATTGATGGACCTAACCTCCATGAATCTATTAGCCAGGATGGGTAGAAATGGTGTCCCTAGCCTCTGTTGGTCTGGAAATGGGTGACAGGAGAGGGCTCACATGAGGATTACCGGTTGTGTTCCCTCCCTCTGGGGCATCTGGTATTGGCCACTGTCAGCAGACAGGATACTGGGCTCGGTTGGCCTTCAGTCTGACCCAGTATGGCTTAGTACATTAGAATGGCCAATGTTCTCATGTGGCTCTGAACTAGGGATGTTAGGTATTGGTTAATTGAATAGTCAAGTAACTGCATTAATTCCTATCAGTTACTTGACTATTCTATAGTCCCCAGGGATGGGACCGGTATTCAGTGTGCTCCAGCCACTCCCAGGGAGCCCCCTGCCAGCCCTGTCCATGGGGCAGGGTCCGAGCTCCCCATGGACACAGGTTCCTATGTCCGAGAGATGTTGCTGCAAAGCAATCTGTCGGAGGCAGCTGACAGAGGCAGGACTGGCAGCAGCCCCTGTCCATGAGGCAGCCTCCCCTCCACTCACTGCAATGCTGCCTCTAATAGAAGCAGCAGTGCAGAGGATGGCAGGCAACACCACGGAGACCATGCTGGGTGGAACCGGCTTTTAAGCCAGCTCCCCCCCTTCTTGAGGCCCTGATATAGATGTCACAAGGGGGGCATGGAATATATGTGGTCAACAAGATTAACCAACAAGCCTAGGCTTATCAGTTAATCATATAGTGGACTACACGTTGACATCCCTATTCTGAACAGCAGCATACCGCTGGAGATATCATCCTTCAGAAATTAAAAAATACAATCAGCCCTGTGATCATTAAAGACAGCATATGATGTGACTCTTAAAACCAAGATCAGATTGAAGCCACATTCAAGCTTGGGTAAGTGCATTCTAAAGTCTTCCCCATTTTTCACCCTTACTTCCTGCTTCAAGCTCTATCAACCATTACTGTGTTCCATCACACAACTGCAGCTTTTCACCACAGAAATGCATGCCCATTTTAGTGATAAGTGCTTTAGTTTGAAAAAAAAACCCAACACATTGTGATCTTTCAGGAAAGATGGTATATGAAAGAAAAAGCACACAACTGCAGAATTAATTTACTAAAGACACTGTCCACATGACAGCTGTGGACAGATGGTAGTTACATTACTGCATTCAAAAGCGCCAAGTTAAAAAAAAAAAAAAAAAAAAAAGAATCTTCTCTTGCAATGCAAAAAATAAGATTATGGAAAGCATGTTTAAAGTTGCATCATATAGGAAAAGCATTTTTTCTTCTGTATTCCACACATTTTCAAATGGTGTGCCACTCAAGACTTCATACAGTTTGAAAACTCTTCACTTAACCAAAATTTTATACTTACTTTTGTGAAGAGAAAAAGTCTAACAGGTAAAAAGTGTAGCCTGCTGTACAAAAAGGTACACAGAACACAATCAGGTCTCATATTAAAGTGAAGAGAGAAATAGGTATGTTTGTTACACTGAAGCAGATATTAAATAAGGCCACATCTATGTTAGGGATGTAAAAGAGTAGTCAATTAGTCCAGTGTTTCTCAACCTTTTTTTAATAAAGTATCCCTTTAAAAAAAAAAAAAAAAAAAAAGTACCTACAGTTTTCCAACACGCACAAAAAATTTCTACCATTGCAACACGTTTATTTAAACAACTTCATCATAGCCGGGTGGGCAATGAAATTTTTGGGTGTAAAAAGTACAAAAATAATAAAGCACTGTTAAACTTAAAACAAAAATTCAGTTTTCTCCAAATTTCAGTTATGTTGACATATCCCCCCAGACTTCTCTCGAATACCGCTAAGGATACTTGTACCACTGGTTGAGAAACACTGCATTAGTCGACTACCCTATAAGCCTAGGTTTATAGGGTAATCAAGTCAACTACTTGCATCCCCCCCGCCTTACTGCCTCTACATCAGAGACAGCAAGAGGGGGGGAGCAGAAGCCAGTGCTCGGGGGGGGGGGGGGGGGAAAGAAGGGAGCTGGCTTAAAAGCTGGTTCCCCCCAGCACAATCTCCAGGGTGCTGCTTGCCCCCTCCCCTCCCCATCGCCTGTGCTGCTGCCTCTATCAGAGACAGCAGTGCAGGGGGGAGTCACAGGAAGCTGCTCCGGCAGCAGCCCCTGTCGGTGGAGCATCCCAGCGGGGAGTTCAGACCCCCCCGCAGACAGGAGCTGCTGGACCGGGCTCAGTCCCAGTTGGCACCGGGTCCAGGAGCTACCCCCACTGTGACTATGCAGTTTAAGGAGCTGGGCTGCTTCCACACCCGGCTCTTACTACATTTGAACTGCAGAGATGCAGCGGGGGGTAGCTCCTTCTGAGCACCTTCCCTTATCAACTAATTGTGTAGTCTACATTGTGGGTGCTGTAGTGGCACAGCAACAGTGCTGTAGCAGCATAGCATAGGTGCTTTCTACAGTAATGGAAAGGGTTTTCTGTGTGTCTCCATGAGGTCAACTAGGTTGATGGAAGAAGTGTGAATTTTTCATATCTCTGTGCAGCATATTTATGTCAAGCTAACTTTTAAGGGTAAACTAGGCCTGATACAGGACCAATGAAGGACAACTTTCAAAAAAATGCGTTCAAACTTATTGTAGCCACAAAGATTAGGACGTTGGGATAGCGAAGAACGCAAGCCAGGAATAGAACCATATATTCCAAGAGCATCTTGAGTGTCCCACTCCCAACAAGCCCCCTACTAAACTCACTTGTCTTTCAGCCAATCCCTCTCTCTCCAATTAAGACACTGCCATTAGGTTTTAATTAGCTAAGAGACTCATCACTGACAATACTACCCAGACACATTAAAATGGATTTAACTTAATTTGTAAAATTCAGTTCGTTCTTACCAATTTGCTACACTGTCCTTTTGAACTTCCCTCCTGGTGATTTTTACTTACTTGTGTTGATTCAAAGAACTGCCATTTCAAAAATTCTAGAGTTTTGTCCATTTAACATATGTAAGTCTGAACTACTCAAGAATGCTTTACAGAACTGTTGCCTTGAAAAAAAATTGAACAACTGAGTCCTGGATAAGCGCTTAAAGATTCTGTTTTACCTCCTTAGCCTTTTCCCATAATTAGTGTACTAGCCTCTTAAATTTTCCTTCCCTTCCCCTGCCACTTAACTTCTTCCCTCTCACAAAAAAAAAAAAACCAACCCAACTCCAGTCACCAACCATTTCCTCTTGGGCTTGCACTGTCTGAAAATATTTAAGCCACTGCAACTTGTGGATTTTTACCGTCTGCTAAGAATCTGAAGATATGTATTTTTGTGTTTTGAGAACTCACCGCTAGGGTATCCAGTGCATCAATCAAGGTTAGAGAGTAGTTTCCTAAGACATCATTGATATTCAGATTTGAGCTGAAACAAATACAATTAAGTGTTACATGACAGAACTATCGGTTTACAATCACAGTACTAAAACTAGTCCAAGGAGAAGCTGCCTATCTGAATCCTACCATGTGTATTTAATTATTTCCAGGAATATAACACATTACCCTGGGAAGATAAGAGCCTTTTGCTGCTAGGGAGTTTGCTTTTGACTCCCATGGGGACAGATGTGCCCTATGGCCCTGCCTTGACTGGCAAAAAAGTGCAGTTTGTAGCAAATGACAAAGGCTTTTTACTCCTCATTAAGACTCAAGCCAATACATTAGAAGGCACTTTGCTGCATTACTGTAGCCTAGGCTCTCTCCAGGCTACAAAACAGTATTTACTCAACTTTACCCTCCTCCCTCCCTCACTCCAAGGGCTACAGAAAGGCATGACGTACAAGCTACTTTTCAAGCCTAGTGTCTCACTTCATTCTTCTCTATTAAGCAAATGTAGAGGTCACTTTTTAATAGTATAGTCATCGTGCAGCCTTTTCACAGCAAATTATTTGTTCTACCAAAATAAATATGGCCAACTGGATTAGTTTGTTACATTTCACTCAACTTCTATGCAGATTAAAATTAGCTTGCTTGAGATAGCCAGGTAGAAGGGCAGGTGAGAATAGTTCATGTTTATTTTAATAAAAGACAAAACTGACTTTTTTCCTTTTTACACTCTTTATGAATTATTTTCTTAAGTTCTAAAAAGATACTTAATGCATACGAAGTATTGAAGACATGGTGAGCAGAACCATAAACTATATACTATATTCAAGTCAGATGGGCACAGTTGTTACTTCTTTACTGGAATTGTTATTTTATAGCAGTGGTTCTCAAACTTTTTGGGCTCCGGAGCCCTTTTACATGCATAAAAATTTATGCAGAGCCCCAGCGGTGTGTGTTAATTGCGTCAGTTCGAGGCGATTCTCAATTATGCTTTTGAAGGCTTTCCAGTTTGTTAACCTTGCAGAGCCCCTGGAGATGTCTTACAGAGCCCTGGGGCTCTGCAGAGCACAGTTTGAGAAACACTGTTTTATAGAATCATAGAATACTAGAACTGGAAGGAACCTTGAGAGGACATTCAGGCCAGTCCCCCGCCCTCACGGCAGGACCAAGCACCATAAAACTTAATATGACTGTCGCCCCAGGCAGTCTTCAATCTTCTATACTAAATTTTATAGAATGGCAGCTTTAGCTTTCGTCTGCCAACAGTAAATAACTACTTCTGAAGACGAAAGAATTTTAACCTATTCTCATTTCTCAAAGCTAGAAGTCAGTGGCAATTCTAAGAAATGGTCTAGGTTTCTGTTCTTAACTTATTTTTGGAAGTGGCTCTCATGGATTATCCATTGATGGCCTGTGACTCTGCCATCCTTCCACAAAAGAACTTTCATGCAGATGTGTAAGCTTGGTTATTATACGTAGAGAAGGGACATTGAGAATGTTTTGCTCTGCAGTTTACATGACAGGTTGACCACCTTTATAAATAATTTTGTTGCAATTTCTTTTAAGTTGGACAAATGTCTCTGGGCAGTAGAGACCAATAAGTTAAAAATATCCAAATACATATTAGCAGGGCTTGACAAACAGCGGCGAAATCTACTCGCCAGCCCCGCACTGCACATGCGCCAGACCCACTGAAATCTACTCGCCACGGGCAAGTAGATTCACTGATTTGTCGAGCCCTGTATATTAGCAAGTACAGATTCACTGTGCCAAAAAAAGCTTTCTGCTTCCAAATCGTAAAAAACAAAACAGTTGCTAAATAACGTACATTTACCCAAGTGCTTCCTGTGGCTTTTACCTTCATGTTTGTTTAAACACACAAGTCTACTAAAATGCAATATCAAAAAGGAAACAGACATCTAGATGAAAAGAGGTTTTATTTATTTTTTAATCCTTCCCAGTAATACACTGCCTCACTTCAGACCCAATGGATCTGCCCTCATACTCAATGCAATCCCATTAACTCAGTGGAGTTCAAAAAACCAAATCCCAGGATGTGTTATTTACCCAATTAAAACTACAAATTTCATTTTAAAAAGTTTTACTTTGTTAAGGCTGCTGCTATGGGAAATGAAACAGTAACATCTAATGTTGACTCAACAACATAAGAATTTACAGCATTAGCAGCTAGTGCTATTCTGCTTGCAAGAACTAGTAATTTCCTTACAAGTATACATTTGAGAGTAGAAACAATGCAAAAGACCAAACCAGTTATCTACAGAGATCACAGACACCTATCCCATAATAATTCTATTTGGATTTAGAACAATCGAGGATTCTTTATCCAGACTTAATATGCAAATTAATTTAACTACATCAAAAGAAGGAAATTATAGTCCATGTCATTAGCCTTAAAAACAAGCTAACCAAGCCTCACTATTGTCCCCTCCTTACGATATACCAGAAGTAATGTAAACCAGAAGCAGGCAATTTCTGATCCAAGAAGTCTTTTTCTGTTGTATTGAATAACTGCTCTTTAACATTATTTTAATAAAAAGCACAAACCTGACACTAAGCATAATAATAATTTATCATTTGTACTGCAGTAGTGCCTAGGAATCTCAGTCACATGGACTGAAACCTCCCTCTGCCTTGAAAGAGCTATTTCTGTTGAATAAAAGCTGGGTTAAGTTCAGATGTGTGATATTTAGATCACATTTATTCAATGAAACTGAGTTCCCTTTAGGGATGTGAACAACTAGTCAACTATCTGATAAGCAAATCTTATTGGATGGTTAACACACTAGTCAAGTAGTTGCTGCCCCTCCCCCCCCCCATCCTTGCTGCCTCTATCAGAAAGAGGCAGCAAGGTGGGAGGGAAAGAGGGGGTGCTTCAAAGGGACTAACTCGCTGACCCTGGAATCCATTCGGTACTGTTGCTTTGAAACGCCTCGGGGACCACAGGCCCAGTAAGGGACTGCTCGAGTCCCCCACTGGCCCAGTGCTCCCTGCAGCACTTTCACCTTCAAAGGTGGAGGTGCTTTTATCAACTAATCGAATACTCAATGCAAACTCCATCAACTATTTGATTAGCCAATTAATCTAAATTTAACATCCCTAGTTCCCTACTGGATTTATTCTCTTTAGAAGAACACATGGATCTTTCCAACTGCCAGTATTACAAGCCACATGGTACTGAGTAAAGGAAATACCATATATCATAGCTTGACCAGATAAAAAGGTTTTTAAAAAGTTAGTTTGCTACTTGGCAGTTACAGTAACGTTTGTGGTATTTTCTTACAGGAAGACAAGCACATGGATCGTAAGAGGTACAATGCCAGAATTTAAAGCATTAAAATGGGATTGAGATGCCCAATGCCCTTGAAAACGAATGCAAGTCACGCAATTCCCTACAAAAGTTTAGGAGCTAGGTACTTCACATCACTGCACTGCCCACTTCAATTTCTACACTTTAAAACAGACAGGATATAATTAACGCTCACCTCCTGAACAACCTGCAGATAGGTGTAAAGGGGAGGGTGGCCTTGGCCTTCGACAGGTCTAACACTAACCACTTCCTGGAGTTTTTTGGGGGCTTCTAGTTAAACTACATAGGCTGGCAGGTACTAGTGTACACGTCTTCACCTACAGGTATGCACTAGGAGAGACATATCACAAGAGGAACATATATATTAGAGTAGCAATTAGAATATGAAGAAATTCACAGATGAATAGACAATGCTCTTCTATCCTTATTAACTGATGGAACTAGAGCAAGGAGCCTTAGTAGAGGCAATTAGCTCTGGAGTTGCTGCATGTCCATGAGTGAAGTGATGCTTGGGTACAGTTTGAAAAGGGACTGCAATTCTTCAATGCAAATGGCACTACACAGAGGGGTCAGTATCCCTTGGGTGCTATAGCTTTGGGGCAGAAGATATGCATGACCCAACTGGGCCCTATGGGGCCACACCCTTGACTCAGGGGAATGAACTAGGAATCCACGGGCAGATCTCACCAAGCAGCTCCCCACCTTACACATACCTCTAGACTGGCTTCTCCCCTCCCCAAAGCGCCTTCTGCACGTCTCCCACCCATTCACCCAGTCCCCTCTTTTCTCTCTCCCACTCACCATCTTGAAAGCCCACATCAAACCCCCATCCTGCCAGAACCCCCACCCAGCCTCCTCCCTGGCAGCCCCCCCATGGCCAGCCCTCCGCTTCGCTCAGCCCCTCGCCTCTCTCCAACCCACCCCTTCTGCCAGCCCCACAACCCCCCACACATTCACCAACCGCCTCCCGCCTCTGTCCCCTTCCCTCCCCTAGCCCCTGCTTATAGCCCGCCCGGTCTCCTCACCAAACCCCAACCTACCAATTACCCACCAGACCCCACACACACACCTCCCCTCTGTCCCACGCAGCCCAGCCCCCGCCTCTCCCACCCTCGGCCGCTCTCTGACAGCCCCCACTTTCAAATCCGCCCGGCCGCTTCGCCCGTCCCCCGCACTCACGGGTCGGCGCGGTCGGGGCCGCGGCCGCAGCAGTGCACGGGGTTGAGCTCGTCCTGCGGGAAGGCGTGCCGCATGTAGTTGTCGTAGCCGAAGGCGAACATGCCGCGGGCGGCGTCGCGGAGCTGGGCCCGCAGCTGCGAGGGGAAGGCGCCGCTGTAGCGCCGCTCGTACTCATCGCCGCCGGCCGGGCCACCGCCGCCGCCGCCGCCGCCGCCACTTCCCCGGCGCAGGCAGCCCCAGTGGGCACGGCCCGCGGGCCGCGGCTCCCCCGCGGCGGCCTGCAGCCAGGGCGGCCCGGGGGCCAGGGAGCGGGCCGCGCGCGGCGGGAGGCTGAAGGGGAAGCGCTGGTGGAAGCCCAGGCCGGGCCCCAGCGCGGACACCAGCCACAGCAGCCCGTGCAGCCCCAGCCTCAGCAGCAGCAGGCCCAGCACCAGCGACCGCCATGGCATGGTCGCGCGCTGCCCTCGCTCATAATTTAAAGGGACCCCCACCCCACCCGCACACCGCCGCTAAGCAGCCGTAGGGCGTACTCCGCCTCGCCCCTGCCGCGCCGCACCACCCCGGCCCCGCTCCGCCCCGGCCGCCCCTTTAAGGGATGGGACATCGCGTGCCCCGAGGTAAACGAAGGCAGCCCCTGCCGGGTCCTGATTGGGCAGCGCTGCCTTTTACGGCCCCTGCCCTCTGCGCTTATAGGATGACGCGGGATGTCCATCAAAGGCGGGGCATTGCCTCCCCCTGAGGCAGCGGCTGAAGGCACGTAAAGCGTTGAGGGGCGGGGCCTAAGCCGGGTTGTCGTGGCAAGCCGGCACCGCTGGGTGTGCGCGAGGAGCTCGCCGCCCACCGTAGAGAAGTGCGGGGGGGGCTGGGGCTGCGGGAATACGAGGCCGTCTCGCCCTTGGGGCTGAGTGCGCAGCCCGTTCCCGCCCTCTGCGGGCCGTTCCTGAGAGCTCCCACAGCAGCGGTTGCTGCTTGTAGAAAGGGGGCTGCGGCCCCCACGGGATCTGTTCCGCTACAGGGCAAAGCCTTGACAGCTGTCAGACCTGTGAGCACAGCTACTCCAGAACACCCCCCGCAGCTCCTGGCCTTCGGAGGGTCCCTTATCCTGTGCTGGATGCTCCCCCACGGGGCACGACTAGAGCTGCCTTGGGGGGGGCCTTGGACCCGCTACAATTTAGGAGAGCAACGAGTACCATAGAGACCAACAAAATTACATATCTTCTCGTGAGCAAAACCCATGTCTCCTGCTGAACTTGAATCTCTGCAAGAGCCATTACCAGGTAACAAAACCATTGACCTGTCATAGGCTAGCCCTCACTGCTGGAAAGAGCAGTGGTGCTTTACTACGTGTACAGGACTTATATTTAAACCAAATTTTAAACGTATTTCATTACTTTGAGTGGAAATTATAAAATCACATCTCTAAAAAAAAAAATCATTGCATAACTAGATGCGCAATGGGAATGTTCAGCTTTAGCCTTAAATGATTGGATCTTCAGGTATATATTTTAAATAAATTCTTCAAAATGGCACCCTTATCCCAAACATATTACTGTAGTACAAAAACTTGCTTGGCAAGTGTTCCTGTCCTTTCCTTCCATCCCTGCTTTCCTTTCATCTTTCACCTCCACCCCCCTAGACAACCCCTCAAAGGACAACATTCCTTTTCTTTCCCAATTAGTTTCCCTTTGACTCCTCTTTGATGAACTCATGCAAGAGAACCTTCCACCAAAATCAGAACCTTACTAAGATATACATTCATTTGATAATCTTTGGTGATATATTTAACGTAAATATAGAGTGAAATTGCATAAACATGTTAATGACATCACAAATTTGTGTTCTTTTTTTAAAAGCAGTTAATTGTTATGAACACACTAAACTACTCTGACTAGTTTAAAATGTCTAAGTTAAAATACGTAGCAATCTGGAATCATGACTATGAAAGCTTAAGCATATATTTATAACAGGCATTTTAGAAATACTGATGAAAAACATAAAACAGAAGGGCTGTATGCATCAGGACAACTGACAAACTTTACTACAAAGTTTTCTGCAGATACATCTCTGACCAACTTGAGGCTATATATGTGATATAATTAAAAGCACTACATTTGGTTATAAAAAGTAAGTACCTTCTGTATGTTCAGTCATCACAATCTGGCATGCAGTGGAAAACATGATCCATTTTCTTTACAAAGAAATGTTAGCATTTTTTTCCTCCAAAAATGGAATGGGTGAGCCAAGAAAAAAAAAAAAAAAAAAAAAAAAGAGAGAGAATATGGGGCAGTGGGATGCAGGAGAGGCCTTGGCTGAGCAGAGATGGATTATGAATGGGGCCACAGGCTTGGGAGCTTGCTTCCCCAAGCAACAGCTTCACCTACCATCTGTGGCTAGGGGACCCAAGTGCTGAAAGGCTTGTTGCTGGCCCACTTGCAAAGTGTAGTTGCATGGGTGAGCGCTGCAGGGAGTGAAATCTGCATCAGAGTGGTGGGGCAGGGAAAGGTGCATGCCTGCAAGTTGCAGTGATTCCTACTGGGTTCCTTAGCTCCTAAAAAGAAGGAGCACTTGAGCATTTTAAAGCTGCTGCTCGCTACTAGCCTCCCAACATACCAAGGCACTAAAGCAAGGATAGGTAATGCTCCCTGAGCATGAAATACTGACCCTAGCGGTGGAAGTCTTGGAGTGGGAATTGCAGAGCGATCCTGCCCCACAGTCACTCTAAAGCAATGTTCTTCCTAATCTTTTTCGTCCATGTGTAGCTGTTTTCCATCTGTGTACAGACTTGACTTTTATGTGCACCAAGGCACCTGCGATTGTGCACCACCAGGAGAAACCAACAACCGAACTGTGGGCACTCTGCCAATGAGCTGGATGGCATTTGAATCACTCCAGTGTGGCCACACAAGCGCTCAGCTTACAGGGAACAGTGCCCTGCAGCTGACAAGCTCTTGTAGGGGTGGCATTCTCAACTCTATGAGCAGTATGGAGCATCCCCTCCATGCAGCAAGAGCCCTGAGCCACTTTGTTCCTGGCCACTTGCCTGGAGGCGCTCCAAGTCCGCCAACCAATCCCTGCCTGGAGGAACCCAGACTAGCTACAGCCACAACATTCCTCCTCTCTTGCCCTAGACTTCACCACCACCCCCAGACAAAGCTTCTCATCCTGAAAAAGCTTGTGATATGCCCCTGCAGGTTCCAGGGTGACAGAGGAGGCAATTCTTGCTATTCAGCTTTCTGGGTCCATAAGTAATCTCTCTGGCAGCCCAGCTTGATTTCTGATGAGCCCGAGAAGCTAAACAGCACATAGCACCCCCTCAAGTCTAGTACCAGCCTGGGCTTGAGCCTCCCTTGGCCTTTTATACCTACTGTGCGTGTTCAATTCCCTACTCTGGGCATTGTGACCTGACAACTCATGGGGTTCAGCCCCACTCACTGAAATTTGGCCTGACTCCCAAATTTGAGTGGTCAGTACTGCAACTCCACACACAGGAGCCACATTACTATGCCTCTGATTAAGGATCTGAGCTCAGCCAACCCCATAGGACATGGTATTCTTCATCATGGAGAGGGGATTTTGTAGTTTAAAGTGGGATAGGCATGCAAAACCAAGGGCATAAAAAAAATCAGGCCTGAATTCCAATAATGTAGGTAAGTTATAGAGTTAAACATTTTGCAACAAATGCAAGACATACTCATCCCAAGAGACAACATTGTCAGATATTTAGATTATACCGTATTTGTCCTTGGACAAAAGGCAAAGAGAAGTAAAACAAAAGTATTCAAAAAAACCTCTGTTTTAAAATCCCACTAGGGAAAAAAAAACCCACTCCTGATTCTAATTATGTATTTAAATCTGCTATTCATTTACTAAATGTTAAAATAAACTAATTTTTCTAGGAACAATAAAATGTGACCACAACAAAAATTAACTAGCTACTGTTACTCCTAGAGCTATATTTGACACCGTTAGGTTTAGGGGATGGAATATCTTGAAATCAGATAAAACACTAGTAATAAAACATGGGAAATGTAGGGAGAAATCCTTGTTGATTTAAAAAAAAAAGGGGGAGGAAATCAGTAAGGAAGAATAAGACTCCAAAATGTTTTTTAAATATAAATTGTGAAAAAAACGATTTTCCAAAATACATGAAATAAGGTTCTGTCTGAAACTAATAAGGTGAGGAATTTCACATTTAAGCCTAAAATTACATCCCTAACCAAGTTGGATGTGCCTCTAAGCTTCAAAACAATAGGTGTGTTTGCATACAACTTATGTTGAAATACAACACAGGCACAAAAGAACAGGATACAATTTTGAATGTTTTTGCCATTTGGGTGTCTAATTTCAGAGCTTGCATTTATGTTGGAACATAGGAATTCACTATTTTCAAATACAGATAGTATGCCTGACAACTACTCTTTTGAGACCAATATTTGAACATCACTCTTGTGAGCTAGTGCAGAACACAGTGGCCCATTTCCTGAGTGTCCATTATGTTTGCCCTAGAAATTGCCCAAAACTCAAAGGTGATGGGGATTTTGATCTAGTGGACTCTACTACTCTCCCTCCCCCCCGAAAAGCTGATAGTTTGTTATCTGACCATCTACTCATCTGAAGCCTATTGCAGATGTATATATTTGAGGTTAGAGGCAGTGTGTTCCATTCTGGATTTCATTATGTCTTTTGGTATAATAGAAGTGTACTTACTTACAGAGCCAATGGTTTACATAGGCATCTGAGGGGTTGCTGTGCTTTTTGGTTTTGTTTTCTTTAGTGAAGTAGCTGCTGTATTGTCTTATTTTTAATGTTTGCGTGACAGGTACATCTAATATTGAAGTAAAAAAATAAAATCCTGTTCAAATTATGTCAAGTAAAAGGGTAATGATATTTTATTTTAAGTTGCTTTGGTTGGTTGGTTGGTTATTTGTAGGGGAGGGAATGTAAACAGCAGCACTGTTTTAAATAAGCCAATCTTTCACCAGTATTTTGTATGTGTTCAGTTTCTTTGTAGCCTGTACTTCCTCATGGGTTGGTTGTTGTGTCTGCTACATACATAAATAAAAATATGCAAACTGACCTGTAGTAACAGTTCATTAGAAAACCCCAAATCACGTTAAATACACATGATCTGAGATGTCATTGCGAACACCAAACTGAAGTACAGTCTGTTGAAAGAATCCATAGAGTCTCACACTTCTTTGTTGCTGTGTGACAATTCTGTGAAAAGTTCTGTCTGTGCTGAATGGCTCTTGCCTGAAACTGAGCACTAATGCTGGTGCCTGGAGTTTCACTTTGACTTATTCAAACCCTACACTGTAGGAGGAGGGGCAATACATACAGAAAATGAAGAACAGATTAAACTGAACTTTTGGGATCTGAAACTGAGTCTCACATACTGCTACAACTGCCTAGTCTTCATCTACATTATCTCTATGGAAAACACTCAGAGCCAAAGCTCTCTCTTTGTGTACAACTGGTAACATCCCTTTATTGTTTAGTATGAATCATAGAATATTAGAAGTGGAAGGGACCTCAACAGTTTGAGTCCTGGTCCCTGCCCTTACAGCAGAACCAAGCACCGTCTGGATCAGGCCTGGGAAAAATACCGCCCGCAGGCCGGCTCCAGCCTGCCAAGGCACCGGATGCAGCCACGCAGGCTGTAGGGTACCCCAAGCAGCTCCTCTGCTTGCCCTGCATGCTGCTCAGAAACGCGCGGCTGTGGGTGCTCCCTCTGAATGCGGGGGGGGGGGGGGGAGAAAACAGATTCAGATGCTGCTTCCGCCCCCACCACAATCCCATTGGCTGGTTTCTGGACAGACACTGACCAAAGGGAGCTATTTGTTTGAACAACAGGCAGCTACACCGCACAACCCTCCTACTCACTCAAGCACATGGCGGAGCAGAAACATTTTAAGCTCTGCAAGCAGGCTGGTAAGTCTCCTTGTGAGAACCTGACTGGCATCTCAGCCCCTCCCTTCCCCAACCCTGTGCCCCACCCTCCTGCCCTGCTATTCCACATGCACCCATACCTCCTCCCAGATCTAGCATTCCAATCTCCTGCCCAAAAATCACAATCCACTCCTACCTTAGGTCACCTCCCACAACCCTGCACCCCAGGTTCCTGCCCTCCGTGTCAACCACCTCCATTGCCCAAACTCCCTCCCCAACTCCATTCTCCTTCCTGAACCCCCATCCTTTACCCCAAGCTTCCTTCTGTACCCAACTTCCATCCCAGACCCCACACCTCCTCCATTAATACCATGGAAGACTCCAGCCCTCGACCACTTCCCCAAATTTTGGGAGTGGCCCCCCATCAAGACTTATTGCTCATACTGGATAGATGTCTGTAACCTGCTCTTAACTAATCCCAGTGACTCCTACACCCCCCTGCCCTGAGCTCCCCCATGTTCCTGCCTTGACTCCCACACCCCTCATAGCCCCAGCCCTGCACCCCAGCAATGTGGGTAAATGTGGGAGCTAAAAATGAAATTAGGTGAATTAATTCAGGAGGCCAATGTAGCCTAGGAACTCACTTCAAATTAGCTCTTTGCCACTTACCTTACTGCAAAATGGGAAAAGGCCTTAGAGTAAAACATTTAAGAGTCAGATTTGTTGGGGGCAAATCTAATTAATGACGATTCCTGTGAATTTGGTATCTAAACATCTTTGAGGGTCTGGGTTTAAGTGACTTAGTACCTAAGTCCCGTTTTCAAAAGTGGCTTTGAACTGCCAGCACTGTCTCATTTAAAAAAAAAAAAAAAAATCAAAGCTCATATCCTACATTACTTTTGAAAATGGGAGCATGACTCCCATCTCTCATGGGTATTTTTGAAATTTTTACCCTTAATTCTTCTCAACTCTAGTCTGTAAAATGGTACCTCGAGGTATATTTGCAGGATTTCTAGAGAAGTCGGAGTAGTTCTTCCTTCCCTCCCACCAGGATTGTAACAGATGTACAACCCAACAGTTCTTTTGAGGATTTGTATAGATATGTTTAGATGAAAATAAACTAATGTATGCATATCTCCCCCCGTATGCCATCAAGGAATATTTTTTATTTAAAGCCTTTTTTGGGTTCTGAATGATAGTCTTAGAAATTTAAGAATTGCATGTATCCGTAGAAATAGTACATGCAGCACAAGTATCAATAAGTGCCCTCCCAACAGGTTTCAAGCCTAACAAGGCAAAAGATAGCATGTTCTCTGTGCCCATTCCAAAAAGACTGCCCCCATCAGTGTAAGTGTGGTGGTGGCTCATTTAGAGGAACAGTGGTCTATGAGGAACTGAAGTGAAAACGATCCTGTACAAGAACCTCAAGATTTCACTTTAACTGCATACATGGTAGATGAAATATGCTAGCCTTAGAGCCCAGCTACTACGTTTGCAAACATTAAGATCCAGACAAACTGTGGCGCTTGGACCTTGCTCTTTTGTAAAATACTCAGTGAGAGGAAAAAAAAAGTAATCATAGAATTTTGTACCCATACCACTGTGGTACACGCCTTTGAGACCACGTGATTAAAAGTGTGGTCAGTCAATTTGCTGCAGTACCTCAGGAGATCTCGTTACAAAAGGATTCATTCCTTTTTTTCATGTTACATGACCTATTAGGGTGAATTTGCTTCAATCCTTCTCTTATTCCCTTATCCAGTTTGGCTTTCAATATACACCTATTACAATAGCTAGATGTATTCCAGGTGTAACCCACACAGCTAGTGTAGTTCACTGTCCCATGCAGTAGCACCTAGACCACAGAAGCAGATAGGAACAAGAGACCTCTACAGCACCGGCTGAGAGCCAGCTGGCTTTTAGCTCAAAGGGTAGAAGCTCCTATACTAAGCTCCAGAGGTCCCAGCTTCAAATATTCCAGTGGCAGTTACAAGTGGGGGCTTATCCAGGATCTCAGCTGGCTCTCTGAAGCTCAGGATTCCCTAGGTGAGGAAGTACATGTATGAGAGACTCTAGCTATGCCTATGGCCGACAAGGGCTACATATACCTGCACACAGGAGGAAACTAAGTAACAGGGCTCTTAGGGAAAGTGCTGCCTGGGACAGACCTCAGAAATATAAATGAACTCTAGGCCCAAAGAGAGGCAAAGCGACAAGCCCAGTGAACTAGAGCAGATGGCATTTGGTGGTGCCACTAGCACAGAGATTTAGCAGCTGGCTGTTCATCTTGGACTAACACACACAGGATCTGCACAGTGCTGTCTCCACTCCAGCTGAAGAGCTCCCAGGGCACCCACACAAGTGTCTAAACCCTGCTTCCAAAAAGTACACATGCTGGGGTGTGATAAATGGTGGCAGTGCAAATGCCAGATAGGTAAGTTCCTATTATTTCTGTGTACTTTATTAATTTTTATTCACTGTTAAAGAAACAGGGTTTAAGTAGAGGTGTGTTAATTCTATGTAATCCATTAGATGTATATTATTTATAATTCTCCTGGGGTTAGATCCCACTTACTGCTGGAATAATTTTATTCGTGGAGGCTCCCAAGGCACACCATTAAGTGTGTCCAGGGCCAGCCAGATGAGGCACCATGCTTGTGTATTCTTTATGAACAAGGGACTAAAGCACAGGCATGGATAGGAAATCCCCAACTAAACACCATCACCACTGGGGTACTCAGGATCTCCTTTTATGTTAAAAACATCAGGCGCCCAGGCATACATGAGTGGGACCTGCTCCTACGTAACCCAGGGAGGAAAAAGGGGGTTTATTGGTAATATACCTTACTTGCTGAGTAGAGACCTACAAAATCCTCTGTGGTGTAACTATTTTCAAGCCTCCACCAGATTTAAAAAAAAAAAAAAGAGCAAGCAAGCTTGTTTCAGAGCTTAAAACTGAGGCAAGTACTTGTCAGGCAGTGCAGAGTTTCCTCCAACACAGGACCATGCACAAGGGGGAGGGCAAGCAGCTCCTCCAGTCCTGGGGCTTCTCCACAGGCAGTGAAATTTAGATTCCTTCGCAGATCCTTCATCAAAACACTAAGCAACAAATGGTTCCCTTCTGACGTGGTAGTTTACAGTCAGTCACTCTTGTAGCTCTCAAAATTCAGCTTGTAACCATAAATAGATGTCACTATTATTGATTTCAGTGGGAATCACATCAATAAAATTACATTTGTGACAACTGCTTCCTTGGCCCTGTGCCAATTCTCTTTGTAAAGGATGCCGCCTGACTTCAAAAGTAATGAAGTAAGAGTTTATTCAGTGTAGCAAATCAACAAGGTACTTTTCAATAACTACCCACACATTATCTAGTATACTGTAAAAGGAATGCAGGTATGTTGTGAAATGCAGACCATACCGAGCCTACTATTCCTGCAGTATTCAATAGGATTTCCACCTACCCAACTGTGGGCCCCATAGACCAAAGTTTAAGGAGACCGATGAAAACAATTCATAACCTTACTTGTTAATTTAATAACTATTAATATTTAGGAACCAATAGTTGCATCAGTATCTACAAGGCATTCATTCTGTGGATGTGCATCAGTAAATGTTTTCATATATAAAGTCTTGTCTACAACATGCAGAAGGTATAGTACTTACAGCATTTTTCATTTATGAGCATTCTCTTGTTTCCTCCATTTTATAAATAGCAATATTGAGCCACAAGAATGAATGTGAAAGTTAGTGACTTGCCTGAGATCATGCAACAAATGAGTTTTAGAACTGGAAACAGAAGCCACATGTCTTCACTTCAAGTTCAGTGCTCTGTACACCTGTGGTGACTGCATGAGGCAGCCATAAAACCGTGAAGGGGGGAAATGGGAGTAACCCAGATATTTAGACTATCTAGCACTTTCCATTATAGAAGATTCACGTGAGCTTTTTTGCAAAGCACTAACATTTGCATTTCAAACCCCAAAAGGATCAGAGCCCTTGGGCTAGACAACTGCCTTTTCCCATGAAAATCCACAGAGTCTTATCTCAATATGTATGTTTAAAGGAAAACTCACTACTTTCTCAGTGGTGTTACTCAGGAACATGTTGGCTCCATACCAAAAAACAACTTGGTATGAACATTGCAGAGGGCCAGGCTTATAGGGCACCCTTGAAACTACTGTATCAGCTATAGTTGGGAAAGAAGATGAAAGGTGTAATAGAGAAAGGGAGATTCTCCTCCCCATCCAGTTCTACCCCTCACGCCACCACACTAGCTCCCTTAAGACAGCACATAAAGCAGCCCTCCCCGCCTACCCTTTTATGTTAAAATATCTAGAAAGTTACATTCTAAGCCTATGTTAAGAGAACGATAGCTATGTTGCCAAGTTAACTCATAGCATAGAAAATGTCCAGTTTACATTTTCCCCCTGCCACGTAGCATGTACACATTCAGTGCATGGACTGGCAATAAGGAGCAGATTGCAATTTCAAATAGTGCTCAAAAACCATCATCTCTAAGCACTTCAAAATCTTCCCAGTGGCAGATGTGGTCTTAAACTGTATACAGTTTTGCAAAATTGTAATTAAAGTTAGTAACCCAGGCACAAAAAATACTTCTACATCTTTTAAGAATTGGGAATCTCTAGTCACCTTAGTTGCCCCTTCAAAAAAATAAGTATGCAGATACATGCTTGCTGGGTGAATCTGTGTGCTCACCACTAAATGGCACCCCAAAAAACAACCACACACACACACCCCCAACATATTACCAGGTCAGATATTTATTTACCTTCAGCATCCCTTACCTTATGGCAGCATGTAATAAACCATATAGTCACTTATGAGACCAATCAGTCTTTTACAAGCTAGCATTTTGGAAACAAAAGTTTTTCAATAGTTTGTTTTTCTGTTTAGCTTCTCAAGGGATGCACAGTTTTAAACCACCCAGTTTGAGTTCTTAAGCAAGTAATTTTATCTAATTTCCCTCACCACTTACCTTTATATTTCTAGTATTATCTTTTTAGAAGTATGGGCTGAGTGAAAAATAAAATAGAACCAATAGGGAGGCAGAGTTGAGGCATGACACTTGTCAAAAAATAGTATTTTATAAATGCAATTTAGAAGTAAAAATAAAAAGAAACAGGCCAAACTGCCAAAAAATAATCAAATACAGTGTAACATGGGACAGCCACAGTGAATGGCCAAAATATTGCAAGTTAATGATCCAACAACATGAAAATTGCTGGGTGATCAGCATTAAGTAAAAGTCATTAAAAGTGTTGTGACTTTGATTCTACTTCACACAGACACATGTTGTATCATGAGTATTAAAGCATGTATAGTAATTAAATTTGTAGGGAGATCTACTAGGATATATTCCCAAAAATCACTAATGCTAATAGTGGCAACTAGATAGAACTTTTAATTTAATTCAGATGATCTACCAGCCAGCCAAGGGTTTCCTCAAGCCCACTGATGTGGGAAATTCACACCTAAGTTTCAAAGAAATTTCACACCAAGTTCCTTGGGTGTGTACAGGCAAAGATTTTTCCATTGACCAGTCTACAGATGCCATGCTCTATGATCAGTAACACCCACTCAATCCTACTGCCAGAGTAGGAGATGCGTCTCAAAATTATGAAAAGTCTAAAATACTCATCAGCGCCAAATAATCAGGATACCATTCAAACACTAAAAGGGCACCAGGAAACAATGGAAGAATAATTGATGCCCCATATTAATAAAATGTTACATGGAGGAGTTCGTTTCCCTGGCATCCTTACCATTACAGTATCCCTTAAAAAAAAAAAAAGTACGTGGTAAGAGTGTTTAGTAGAGGGTTTCAGAACCTATGGCTTAAAAATAAGAAGCCTTCCTGCATTTAAGTTTTTTCACTCTCTTTTTAGAGGTAAATATTCCTCTAGTGTTTACAAACATCATTTGGTTATCTTAAGAGAATTAGTCTGAAACTAATCTATTTTAATAGTCAAAGCTGGATATGGCACCTGAGCCAAGTGGCTCACCTGTCCATACTACATAAGGAGTCCTTTAAAATTACTTTAACCAGTTAATAGAGACAGATCACAGAACAAAAAGAGGACACAGTACAAGACAGGATAAATAGGTGTTCTAACTGAGCCTTATGGTAATAGGCAAAGTACATCTTAATGAGAATTTAGGTTGCCTTCCAGACACATTCAGTACATCAAACCCATAGCAGTTTAAACCTTTTATGTACATTATTTTCTAGGAATAGTTGTTTTTAAAGATTGTTTTGGAGTAAAGAGTAGTTGAGGCAAAAAGCCTAAAGTCTGCTCATTTTCTGACTGTGTACGTTTAATTTAGGCACAGAAAACACTGTTGAACAAACAGATGCAGTGTCTCAAAATCCACTGTACAATGCATTACTGACCTCCATCTAACCTTATTTTCCCCCAGAATTACTACAACTGAAGGGCACTGGGTCTTACAACCTCAACTGTACCTGATAAAAGTTAATAGTTCATTAAATCTAGTGCTGATTTCTGGAGTGGGGAAGTCATGACCTGTAATCAAACTCCTTACACAACTACAGGTTGGACCTCCCAAGTCCAGCACCCTCAGAACCTGACTGGTCCCTAAACAGGGGATTTGCTGGACCAGAGAAGGTCCCACCCCTTGTGACCATGCTGCCACCAGGCTAGGGCTCCAGGCTACCCCATTGCTGCCTCAGCCCCCCGAGACTCCCCAGCCCAGCTACTGCCAGTGCTGGAGCACCATGGCCAGAGCTGTGCAGGGACAGGGCTCCACAGCTGGGGCGGAGGGATGGAGCTGGAGCTCCACAGCCTGGGATGGAGCTCCATGTCTGCCGCTGGAGTTCCCTGGCTTCTGGAACCAGAATGCAGACGAAGCTCTGCAGTCAGGGACAGGAATGCCACTGGTGCCGGAACTCCCTGCCATGCGTCCATGCTGGACCACAGATGTTGCTGAACCACAGAGTCCCTGTTCAGAGTGAAGGTACTGGTTGTACCTCCCTTAATAGGACAGTCATTTTATATTATAATCAAGGACTCCTCAGGCGGAAGCCTGTAGCACAGACCTGTACAGATTACAGCCATCACTCTCCTGCTGCACAGAACAGATTACTCTCCTTTGGACATGCCCATTTCTACATTGATAACTAGATCAGAAACAAGGCTTCAAAGCAAAAACTGCAGCTGTAAGAAGAGATGTAAGGGTGTTTGCTCATCTTGTTAGACTATTTAGGCGGATTTGTTTAGACTTGTAGAATTAACAGGGCAAAACCAGCAGTGAGTATGCAAATGAGGCATGGATTAGCATATTGCCTACCTCATTTGCATAATGCATGCAAGCCATTTTTGTGCAAAGGTTTTTGTGGGGGGGGGGGGAAAAAGTACTGTGGACATTTTTTGCACAAAACCCCCTTTTCCCGCTAGATCCTTATGCCCCAAAAAAGGTTTACCGATCTGGCAGGAAAAGGGGTTTTTGCGCAAGAAGAAAACGTCCACATTAATTGTTCTCCCCCCCCCCCCCCCCCAGCAAAAACCCTTTGCACAAAAATGGCTTGCATACATTATGCAAATGAGGTATGGCAATATGCTAATCCACGCCTCATTTGCACACTCACTTTTGGCAAAACCAGCAGTGTAGACCTAGCTTGTGAATCACCCTTCCTTGCTATTCATATTTAATAGGAACTCCTTGATTGACTCAAATTTATGACTGCCTGCCTAAGTCTTGTGAAAGCAAGTTCAAGCATCTAGCCTACTATGCTCACCTAATTTTGATCAATGCATGTTTTACCTTCAGTATGCTATACAGTTTCAGAATGGAAACTGATTTAATTACAGGACAGATAGTCAAGAAGAGAGGAGATATATTTACCCTACAAAACAAGCAGCTTTCACTAAGCCATTAAGAAGCAGAGATGCAAGTGACTAGTTGACTATCAGATAAGTATAGGCTTATGATTTGGCTAGCTGCTCTCCCCCTCCCCCTTCCTGCCTCTATTGAAGAGGTGGCAAAAAAAAAGGGGAGCTGGTGCTGGGAAGAGCTGGCTTAAAAGCTGGTTCTGCCCCCAGCACTATCTCCATTGCAGGGAGGGCACTGGGTGCAAGCCAGGCATCAGTCAATTTCTGGCTCATGCCTGGTCCCTGCTGCTGCCACTTCAGCCTTTTAAATGTATTCAGAGCCTGGTGTCTCTTAAAACATTTAAAAGGCAGAGCTGCAGACAGGTTAACTCCTGGGGCCTGGAGCTAACCCTGCTGCTGCTCTGCAGTTCTTCTCCCCCTCCCCCCCAACCAGTCATCCATTAGTCAATTAGCTGATTAAATGCCATTTAACATCCCTATTAAGAAACTTACCATACAGCACCTACCAGCAATGCAGCAAAAGCACTCATATGGCCCATAATATAAATGCTTCCCCTCCCCCCTAGAATTGACAGCTTTATCTTATCTAAGTGCTCATCTGGACAGCTCTGAAAATGTGATAACTAGGACCAATATTGCATGGTTGCAACTAACTAAGTACTCACAGCACCCATTGCCTTATTTTAGAGCAAGCAGGTATAAAAGGTGGCATAAAGCGGTCTTACTTGGGGGGGCAGGACTCCTACTGAAGTTAACAACTTGACCCTAAACCACTTGATAAGGATGCCTGAAGTAACGCAGGCCAATCACATTAGTTGATGGGGTAATGAAAAACTAATTTGTCCTTCTACAGAAGACTGAAAGAAAGGGCAAGATGCACACAGGGCCAAAACACAGGCAATTCCCATGTGTACCAAAATTCTTACATTTTTAGGATGGTTGAGGGCTATGCCTGCTCCAAATGACTTGTTTGGAGGGTTCCTTCCTCAGCTCTTGGAGGGACTTGAAAACATTCAGAAATATGGGGCAACAAGCTCTATGGACACAAGAGGTCACAACACTAGACAGGCTTTTGAAGTTAACAGGAAAGGATCCATTGGGTACCCATTCATATGGACACTAGTGACACCATCATAGCTTATTTCAGAGACATCAGACATGCTCAGAGAAGATTGCTTAGACAAATTGTTCCTGTCCACAGTCAGAAGAGAAAACTGAAGACTGTGGAAGCAGACGGCTGATTAGGTAAATTGTATACCGTTTTGTTTTTGTGGAACGTTAGTTCACCTTTTGTGGTGAGTGGAATTGTATCATTTGGATGGCCTCTACCTCAGCAGGCTGACTACAGTAGTCAAGAGGGTGTTAAACTCACCACAAAAAGGAAGGGTGAAGAGGGAAGATATGACCACTCCACATAGAATGAAGATGTTAACAAAATTAAGATAAGTTATTTAATTGTCTGTACATCAATGGTAGGAGCTAGGGTAAAACACCAAGAATCAGAATTGTTAATTTAGGAGCATAAATTGGTATTTTTGAAAAAAACTGTAGGATGATGCTCATTACAATGATCCATGGTTTTAACATAACTGGTGTAGAAGTGACTGCAAAAGGGAAAATGGAATGGCAGTAGATTCTCATCAAAAATGGTATTCTGTTTGAGTCACTGATCTTGAATGCTTCTAGATCAACGTCTTAACAGATAAAGTCAAAGGGAGGCACAAGATGGCATCTGTTACAGACCACCAAGCCACACTAGGGAACCAGCTCTTTCGACATCTTAGATGTTTTGGGGGGGAAGGGGGAAAAGCAGTGAGACCATGGGGGACTTCAATATGCTGTACACTAGAGATCACATTGACAGTAGTAAAATACCCTTGGAATTCAGTACTGTAGTTGACAACTTCCTAACTCAAAGTGTTGGATTTAACATTGGGGATTCTGTATTAGGTTTGTCTTGACAGAGAAGAATTGGCTCATAGAACTAAGTAGTAGCAAGGGCAGCTTAGATACAAGTCACCACATTTATAATGTGCAAACAGAATAAAGTCCAGACCAGTGATCATACATTTGGTGCTTTGTAAGGGCTAATTTCACAAATTAGAAAATTATGAGACTAATCATGTGGGAGGAAGAATTTGATCAGAAATGTGAATGATAATCTGGAATTGTTTAAAGCACACTTAATGTCTAACAAGTCACAAAGAATACCATACTGGATAAAAAACCTGACTTGCTTTAGAAGACCGCTATTAAATTGTACGGAAGTGGATGAAAGGGAAAGTTCATCAGAATAGAAAGCAAAAGTTAGGAATTAAAAACAATCCTAAGGAAAAACAGAAAGGACAAGTAGAAATATATGGCTAGAGCCATGCAAATCCAGAGATCTGCTTAATGAGGATGTAAGTGGACCATTTTTGCAGATTGATGATTGGACATGGACACAGATCTTATAGCCACATAATGGTCTATGGTCCAAGTTCAGTTCAATGAAGAGGTAATTATAAGAAAAACAATCTTATGGTATGAGTGAGTGTTAGATGGAAATGATCGAATTAGGGATAACTTATAAAAGGCAAACGTGTTTTGCAAATATTGGTTCTATAACTGGAATAAGACCGGGATAGTCACATGATAACATTGGTTTCATTCCACTAATGCCACAGGCTGATTTTAAACAGCAGCTACTGAAGATAAATATTCTTTAGATCAGCAAATCTTGATAACTTACCTCCAAGAGTTTTGAAAGGGCTGAGCTTTCTAGTAGTGTTTATCAACACATCTCAGAACACCAGGGAAGTTCCAGAAGAAAATATTGTGCTAGTTTAGAAAGGGTAACCAAGTCATCATGGTCAGTTATAAATCCATCAGTCTGACATCACTTCCAAACAAAATAGTGCCTGACAGAAGTGAATAAGGAGGGTGAATAATGCTAGTCAACATGAGTTTACAGAAGCTACATCATATAAAGCTAGTTTGATAGATTACAAGTTTAGTGGATACAGATAATAGCATTGATTTAAATAGAGAACCATAAGGCATTTGACTTAGTAATGCATGACATTTTGCTAAAGACGACAGACACACAGTTAACATGTTACACAAATGGATTAAAAGCCAGGTAATGGATAGGTATAGAGTAACTGCAAACAGGAAACCATTCAAAGGCTGTGGGGGTTTTTTGGGGGGGGAGAGGAGCAGGCAGAAGAGGGGAAGTCACACAGGGATCAATTTCCAGCCCCACTCTATTTAAAATAGATATTAATTACCTGGAAGAAAATAAAAATCCGTTTTTGCAGACAAAGGGAAAAATATATACACACAGGGGAGTGGTAAATAACGAAGGACAGATCACCAATATTCTGGCCAAAAGGGCTAAATGCCATCCTTGGATGACCAAAAACAGGGCAATCTTGAGTAGGAGTAAAAAGTCTACCCCCTTTATATTTGGCAATGTGCCACAATTTAAGAAGGATATGGATAAACAGAAGAAAAGTTCAGAGAAGAGCCATGAGAAGGATTAAAGAACTGAAAAAACCCACATCAATATATTTAGCTTTAACAAAGAAAATGTAAGGGGCAACTAGATGATTCTTTAAATACCTACATGAGGAACAAATGTTGAATGTAGCAAAGAAAGACGTAACAATCCAATGGCTAGATGTTGGAGACAAAAATTTACATCTTATTTCCGGTCTGATTTTAACATTGAGGGCAGTTAACCCAATGTCACGGAAGATTCTCCAGACAATTTTGAAATCTAGACTGGATGTTACTTTAAGATAATAGTGCATTTTAGTTTTTTTGTATGCAGTGAGGAGTTCAATGTACAAGCAAGAGCTGAGAATGGCAAGTTTTAGACTGAACTAGCCATTCCCTCCACACAACACTGTATGTTGTCCATCAGTATTATAATTTGACTCCCTGTTTATTTTAGAAGTCAGAAGAGTTAGTAGTTGGCCATGGCCTATAGAAAGGCATTAGGCCAGAATTATTGAGTCAGTAAGCAAGCAAGCATCAATACAACCCTCAAAATGTAAGTTTATTGACTAAAGCTGAAGAGCAGTAAACCAACAATATGCATCCACCTAAATAAAAAAATTCACTTATTTACAAAGTTCAGTAATTATATAAGTTGTTCACATGCAGAGATTAATGCACAGATTAACAGTTGGTAGTAGTGTTTGGATGCCATAAATTCTAAAAGCAGTCAAGTAGATACACACCAAACACATCAAGTTCAGCTATAGGCCAGTTAACTAAACAGTGACCTGGTCCCCACAGAAAGTGTCACACATTCTAGCTCAGTTTCCTTATTTTAGGCACAAGCAAAGTTGCTAAATAAAGTAACTGTAGCAGTTCACGGTGAACTAGTGACTACAGTAGCAAGTTAATATATCCTTCACAGCACCAACACTACTATTGGATTAATTGAAACCATGCTTCAGAGAATGAAAGGACCAACTAAATACAAGCTGGGTTTGTAAATGGAGACATGTAGTGTGTGCACAGTGCAGTAGTTGGTACAGAGCAGTAAGGCCATAGCAATTAAAAACTGGTTTGTCTTAGTTATGTGATGGACAAAAGTGCACCATCTGAATCTATGTGTAGGTGCTGCTTAAAAGAATCACACACAGTGTGAGGCAACACAATAGTTGTATACAATACAGTGGGCTACATTAACATTACTATATGAACAAACCAGTCCGACAAGTCTGTCCCTTTAAATATATACTGAAGTCACTGAGAAAGTATAGCTACAAAGACATGTTACAATCTTTAGTTTATACATATTTCTCTATATTGTAGAAGCTAATCAAGGAACAGGATCAATTCATTGGCTCTTGTGCTTTGAGACACAATAAAACATTTCAACTTACAACCTATAGACTTTGCACATGATTACACAGAGAAAGCAGGCAGGTCTAGAGTTGTCACAATAGCTAGATATTCTGTAGCACTGGTGAAACCGTGCCTAGCTATTCCATGAGTAAGAGAGACTGACTAGACAATTACACAGATGCAGTGCTGAAAGTCTGCAGTATGACTGGTTACCAAAATAAAGTAACAGAGCAGCTCAGATTTGTTCTCATGTTTCAGATAAAGATCATTTAAGCGTCTGAAGATAGAAAAATGCATTTGTGGCAAAGAGATGCTCTTAGCAAATTCTTTCATCCGCTAGAATACGCCACCTGTTGAAAGCTTTTAGTAAAATATTCCATTTCCATCCCCATAAAACGTTAAACAAAAAGGACGATACAAGTAACGATCTGGACAAATAAGATTTTGCTTTTCTAATTCATTCGAAAAGTGATGTCTAAAAAAAGTGACCACAAAGTCCCATCTGTAGAAGAATTAGTGAAGCTGACCTAGTGCTCCCCTATGCAGACAGTTTCCATTTCTAAATCTTTCAATACGCACCTCACTTGCATTTGAGAGACAAAAATAAGTTAGCATTTCACTTGTCATGCTTAAAGGTTTTCTAAATGCCTTATATGGTACTAGAATCTTGATGCTGTGCAGTGCCAGCTTCTTCAAGCCACTGAACACAAAATAAAAACTTCAACATTTTCTGAAAATCAAATATAAAAATCTGGCCCAGAAAGACCAGAACAGAAAGGTACTCTGATTTAATATGGTACAGATAATTTTAAAAGACCCTCCACACACACATTCTTCAGGCAGCTGTAAAATAAATCTTTTGTGCTGACTATCATGACAACTCTAATTGATTCTTTGTGATAGGAACAGGAATAGATGTCTTCAGCAGTGCACATGAGAAATGAACTAGAAAAGGCCATTTCTTGGATACAAGAGGACTATTGGGTAGTAATTCATTATGGAGGATGTGGACAATTCTGAGATTATGGCCAGATGGGAGATTCCAGGAAGACTTCAGCTTCTTCTAGATTTTGAATGTTGAATAAGCCACTGAAGCGTGATATCTAAAGAAAAAAAAAAAAAAAAAAAAAAGATTCACTAGTATAAGATTTTACAACATTTAAGCTAACATTTAAGTTGCACTGAAAAGTTGTGCACGCACATTATACAAATTCTTCCAGGACCTTGTTCTCAGTACACAGGTGAGAGGAATAAAGATATTAAGTATTGCCTACCTGACTAATCGAATAGTCAACACATTTTCCATTGACTATCTAATTAGTCAATAGGGTGCCTCCTGTCAGGATTATGAGGGTTAGCCAGCAGCCTGGGGATTAAGGAGTTAACTACACCTAGCCAGGTGGAGTGACCAGTAGGAATGTAGGTGGGATTTTCAAACTGGGACAAAGGAATTTGGGTTTTTTCCTTTCTCCTTTTGTCTCTCTGGGTGAGTCCTCTGCAGCTACAGAGAGGGACAAGCATGTCTCTCTCTCTCCAAGAAACAATTCTTCACTTTCTGTAAGTAGGGTAAAATTTAGGTAGTTTCGTCAGGCTTTATTGTTTTAAGGGTTGGGTATGGGATCTGATATCTGGCACTGCTTAAGAGATGTTTGGCTTTTCTTTAACTAAGTTCTAGCCCATGGTGTAATTCCTCCATGAGTATATTTTGTTACCTTTCCATCTGATCCTTCTGCTTGCAACAGGAATATTGTTGTAATAAAACTTCTCCTTTCTTTTTATTAACCTGGCATTGGTTACTGTGTGTCCCGATTTTTATAATAGGGGTGAGATTTCCCAAATGATCTTTCCCCTAATCTCGTTATTAATATTTGGGTGGTGGCAGTGGAAGTTTTATTCCCAAAATCTAGGTTTAAGATTTTGGGGGAAGTTTTATACCAAAGCCTGGCAGATAAGGCTTTGGGGTACACTTGCTGGCCCCCATTTCTGCATTTATCATGCCAGAGTGGGGAAGGAGCCATGACAGCTCCGCCTTTGAAGTGTAGCAACAGCCCTATGGGTGTTGCCATACTTCAAAGGCAAAAGCGCCATGTGGAGCCCTGGGTCAGCTGGGGACTCCCCCGCTTACCCCAGGCTCCATGAGGTGCTGCCACTTTGAAACACCACGTGCAGCCTGGGGACACCCCAGCTGGCCCTGGGCTGCACGCAGCATTTCAAAGCAGCAGCAATGCATGGAGCCCGGGGTCTGCCCGTCCTCTTCCCCCACCCTTGCTGCCTCTAAGAGGCAGCAATGGGGGAGGAGGAGGAGGAGGAGGAGGAGGAGAAGAGAGCAACTAGCCTGTTGACTATCGGATAAGTATTTGCTTATCTGATAGTTGACTAGTCCTTCACATCCCTAGAGAGGAATCTTCAATAGCATCACAAGCTGCATTCATCTCCCCCACAAAAGGGAGTGTGTATGCAAAGTTACATGTGCCATCTTCCCTTGAAGGTGAAATCCAGAGTTTAGCATTCAAATTTGGAATAACTGCCAGTTTTCACCATGATTTCATGCAACTGCTTACAGAAATCCTACACCAAGCAATTTATAAATACAGAAAAAGCAAATGGAGGGGATAATTCTGGCCAGCTGGTCAGTTACAGAAAGACTATGAAGTCTCCAGGAAAGGCATCAGAGAGAAAGTTTATCCAAATGCCTAAAGCACTATAGTGATCACAGCAAGCTGGATGTATTAGAATGTTAGAAAACATTCAACATCCACATGGACTACAGTGTATACGTAACAAAATCCCCTCTGTCCCTTTTCCCCCTCTCTGGACTTTTAAATGCTTCCAGTTGCCTCATCTAAGGATGTTAATTTATTGTAATCAGCTAATTGATTAGTCAATGGAATTTCCATCCACTACTCAGTTAGTCACCGGGGGGGCGAAGGGGGGTTTCCATCTGTGTTACGGGAATGACCCAGGACAGAGATGATAGGCACTTGCTCATATTCAGCAACATGAGACTTGTATTTTAGGAGACTCTCAGGTACTTTGTCTTTATAGATTTAGGCAGATGATATTATAGGCTCACATGTGGTCATAGTTCCAATAGTTGTAAACAGGGAGTGAGAGGAAAATCCAAGAGGATTCTTACCATGTCAGTTCCCTGAGCAATCAGAGGACTGATTCAAGCATAGGAAGATACATGGATACGAATAGCCAGAAATACCAAGCCAGGACACCCAGTTTATTGGATTGACATTAACATCCTTATGTTGAAAACATGGTTGGAAGGACTGACTCCACAAAATGTGGTTTGAAGATAAATTTTAGCTACAGCCATTTGAAGTGGTAACTTAGTTTCATATTATAAACCAGCAACGATAAGAGTTGTTCTCTACAGGAACATCTTTATATAGTGGGCAGCTGTCACCCAGAATGGTAAATGAGATAACAGGTATAGTCAAGGCACCATATGAAAATATAACTTCCTCCAGATCTTAGCAAGGCAACAGCCCTTTATGAGTGGCAGCAGCAATCAGTTCAAGTCATGCAAGCTCTAGCATCAACCAGATGAACACTTACCCACCAAAGCATATTGCACACTTCTCCCTCTGTCTGTCTAAGCATCCCTTGGATGCATTTTACCCAGAAGGAAAAGAAACTGAACAAATGAGATTTGTTATGCAATAAGGAATTTCAATCTTCACACATTCATGTGCTTCATTTTCTCTGACAAAAATCGATAAAATGTTCATGAAACCAGTTCCCTGACTACTAGAACCTACAAAGTTCATGAAAAAGAACTTATCTGAAAGATTAGTTTAATATATGAACTACTGTAATTTACAGAACAGTATTTTAGCCTAATTTGCTATTTCTAGTTTGGAGCTTGTAAACAGAGACTAGCTGAAGTAATGCAAAAAACTTCATTTCACTTATTGAACACAAGTACTATAAAAGACTGCTGAACTTGAAGGCTTAACACCTTTTAAGTGGCATAAAATTATTTGCCTTAGAATGACCCTTGGGAAGTTAGTATCACTTTATACTATACGGTACTTTCAGACTCAGTACATTGCCTATATCCAACACCAATAAGAGGTTAGAAAGTGTGTGTGTGTGTACTTCCAGTATAACAAAAGTGTGTCTCATTGGCATTTTTGGGTTAAATGTTACCTATATTATCCTTTTCTTTGCAAGAAATTGAATAGCAGCAAATTTCTCTGTCCTGAATAGCAGCCAGATTCCTGGAAGAGAGGAGGCACAGTAACATTTGGTGATAATACAAAGTATGATCTCATTCTACATTAGTCACTTAAAACATTTCCAAGACACTACAGATGGGATCTCCCTGGTCCAGCACCCCTGGGACCTGAGTGGTCCCAAACCACAGAGTTTGCCTGACCGGGGAGGTTAAAGCTCCTCACCTGGCTGGGGCTTCATTCCCTGCCACCCCCCCGTTGCCTCCAGTCCCCCACAGCACCAGCCAGTATCTGGCCCTGCTGCCTCCATCCCTGGCAAGGGCGGGACGCCCAGCCACTGGCCCCACCATCTCCAGCCCCAGCCAGGGCTGCACTTCCTGCTGCAGGCCCTGCTGCCTCCAGCCCCGGCCAGGGCTGCACTCCACGCTGCCAGTCTTGCTTGGGCTTGCACTTCTGAACCTGGCCAGCAGGGGCTCTCTGGTCCAGCAATATCTGTAGTCCTGCTGAACCACAGATATTGCCAGACCAGAGTTCTGGATTTTAGAGATTCAACCTCTATCACTTAATCTACCATATGCAAGCTGGCTTCTCAAGTGTTTCAAGCCATCAACTGTAAATAAGACACTAGAGCAATAAGCTGCAATTTGCCTATTTGCTAAGGCACAAGACATCCATCCACAAGGATTTAATTTAGCAAGACTCCATTAATTACATTTTCTTTGAGACTTACATCTTTTCAATTAGCTGCTTCTCATCCAGAGCATTAGGAAGGTCTCTCTTGTTTCCAAGTACTAGAACCTAAAATAGTTGATATAAGCAACAATGATAAGCATTACAACATTGCTTGCAAGCACAGGCAGTGATCAAGTAGGGATGTATATTTTATTTTCAACACAGGGAGACAAAACATTGGTCTGTGTCACTTTCAAAGTATTAGAGAGAGATCATTTAGTAAGTTGGATTTGAGTGTTTGCATCTCCCCTCCGTCTATTTTAATCCATCTCTCAGCTATTAGAATACCAAGATCAAAACAGAATCCTCAAGGCAAGATTAGGAGAGCCCCTTCCAGAGGTCCACTCAAGTCTTTCAGACAATCAGTAGTAGGAATGTGAACGAGTAGTTGACTAGACAGTTAACTGATAAGCCTAGGCTTATTGATTAATGTCATCAACTACTTGTATTCCCTCCCCTTGCTGCCTCTACCGCCCCCAACATGGCTGCCTCTATCAGAGGCAGCACAGTGTGCGTGTGTGGGCAGGGGGGCGCGAGACCCCTCTGCCTGCAGTAGGCCCAGGCTCACCGCAGACAGAGGCTGCTGCCGCCACCCCACACTGCTGCCTTTGTATTGGAGGCAGCAGTGCAGGGGAGTCAGGCAGCCAGTCTGCAAGGGGAACTGGTTTTTAAACTGGCTCCCCTCGTGGACAGGCTCCTACCTGGCACCCTGCTCTGCTGCCTCTGATACAGAAAGAGGCGCACAGGGGGCTCCACAGGAGAGAGGCCAGAGCCCACTGGCTGCCAGCCCCACCTCTGGGGACTATAGAGTAGTCAAGTAACAGCTAAGAATTCATGCTTAGTCAACTACAGCCGCTCCGAGTTGCGAACGGTCGAGTTACAACCGTTCGCACTTACGACCAAAGCTCCCATGAAGCGGTCATAAAGGCGGTCCCCGAGTTACGAACACGACCCCTGCTTACCAACAGCGCGGTCGCGTGTAACTCAATGGGGTCTGAGTTAAGAATGGATCAAGTGACGGCCAAGTGTTTGGTTCTAACTCGGAGAGAGGCTGTATTCTATTACCCACTAACATCTCTAATCAGCAGGTCCTATTTCAGTTTCCTGTGCTTTAGGGCTCCTTGTTCTTGGAGGTCTGCTATTGCTACACCCCTTACCCTTCATTTTTGAATTGGAGTGGATTCTTCTTATGGTTTGCCTATAGGGCTACTGGGTTTACCTTTGTACCAAGTTTCCCAGACCTCTGCTTGGGTTTCTCAATATAAATGTGGATTATGCTTTGCACCATGTTGGTAATTTATAGCTAAAACACAATGACAGTAAACATCTAGAGGTCTGAACCACATGTCCCCATTGTTTTAGGTGTTGTACACAGTAAACCTGTCCCGTGCCTTAAATGATTTACTTGTAGGTACTAAACAAGACAATTCATACAGCATTGAGGAAGATGTGCCTAAACCATGGTATAGGTGCATTATAAAAATGCCAAGTGATATGCTAGAATAGGCATTGTAGGGGATTAGTTTACATAGGTTAAGGTTGGTTCTTCATGGTCAAGTTATCTGCTTAAACAGTTCTAAGCGTTAATCTATACATTTGCATAAATTTTACATTTGGTTTGACTTTACTTAAGTTGCACACAAATTCATGTGCTACTTAATATGCAGTGTTGTAAGTTGGTTCCAAGATGAGACACGCACAATGTAGGTGATGCAATAGCTTTTACTGGACCAATTTCTGTTAGTGATAGTACAAACCTCACAATTCTTCCCCAGATCTGGAGGAGGAAGCAGAGTGTCTGAGGGAATATACAATTTAGGACAGATTGTTAAGCAGAATGGTTAACATAAGTTGGAGGCAGTCACTTGAGATGGACAATTTAGGGACAGCAGTCAGTGTGGTGTTACCAATTGTCACCATGAGCCATAAAACTAGTGTCCCCGTTCAGTGCATTTTTTGGTTTCTAGCAACTTAAAGTTATGTCCCCTAGCTCACCTTTTGAGTATGTTGTGCAGCTTTTGAGGACAAGTACTTCAAGACCAGGTATCAAGTGATCAGTTTGTGACAAACTGAACAATCATGGGGGATAGTGTTTTTCATCTTACATAATTTTTCTGAGAGTTCATTTGAGAACACAGGATTCTCTGGGGTTCACCTACAGATTGTGATTGGGGCGTTTAATGCCCTGGATGAGGCACACCACATGATGATCAGTACCTTTCCAAGATTTATTGAGCATCATAGCAGGTCTGATGGTTTTGCAGTGTGCCTAAATCCCAACCAGCAGATAGGGATCAAACTTGCAGGCCAAGGTAGATGCTATCATAGCACTTAATTGGGATAACTGTGACATAGGTCAAGAGGCAGCTGTCAGCCTAAAAAAGACTACCAACATTCACACAGAAACTTAACATACCAAATCCTCCCCCACCCCCCCCAAAAAAACCCTCTACAATCTTAGAATCCTTTTACCTGCTTCCCAAGGTACACAATCAAGGAAAACCTGCAGACCCACTGTATCTGGCCACAGCACTCACTGAAAGAATATCAAGACTGAGAAACTATCCGCTCACCACAAAAGGCTTGCTACAGTGCAACCCTACAAATATCTGTAAGACCTTGTACTTCACCAATTGTCACGTTTTAACTTTTAGACCAAGCAACCACTGCATTCTCCCCAAGTAGGTGTTACCTACAGCCAAGCAATAAGATATCACAAAACGTACTCGGAGGAGAAAGTCTCAGATATACATCCTAACACACTTCAAAACCACCTTTACCAAAACAAGGACACTTCACAGACGAGAAACATTATGGAAAGAGTCATCCAAATACCCAAAGGCAATCTGCTTCAATACAGAAGAAATCCTTCAGACAACACACCCATAGTTGTCTAACATCCCACACTGGAAACCATCTCATGACTCAGTCAAGCTGTTGAGATGGTTCATGATCATGAGCACCAATCTCAGGGCAGAATTGAACAGGGAACAAATCCCAAAGTGATTGCATTATCTATACCTAGGATTTCGACCAGTATGGACCTTAAACTCCTCAAGCACTACAACACTTAACATGGAGTCAGAGTCCCTTAGGTACTCTGGTTTATCTTGCCACCTAGGCAAGCTTGAGTTTTAATAAATCCAGGGTGAGGGAAATCTCCATCCCATGACCCAGATCTTACACCCTATTTAATTTCATCTGGCCTGTGGCAAGTCTCCATGCTGTGGCCCAGACACAATGAACATTTGTTTCCTCCCCACTGGGCTGGAGTTGCCAGCACTGGCTTTTGGCCATCAGGGAAGTTCTGCTGTTGTCATTGCCTCCAGGAGCAGCAAGGGGTCAGGGAAAGCAGTGTGTAACCCTGCTGTGCCACCAACCAGGAGCCACCCGAAATAAGCACCCTGTATTCCCTTCTGCACCCCAACTCTCATCTCCTATCCAACCCTCCACAGCCCTGAGCCCCCTCCCCCAAATCTCAATTCTTCCCCAGATCCCACCCCTACCCTCTGTCCTGAGCCCACTTGTCCACTCTGAACTCATTGGCCCCAGCCCAGAGCCCTTTCCTGCACTCCAACCCCTTATCTCCAAGACCCATCCCAGAGCCTGTACCTCCAGTTGGAGCACTCACCTCATTCCACAACCCAACTCTGCTCCAGCCTGGATCCCCTCATATATCCTGCACCCCTCATTTGAGTCCCTGCTGGAGCCTAGGGGGAGTCCTGAGCCTCTGTGGCCCCTTTCCCAGGGCTGTATGGGGTTCATGACTGATTTTTTTTCCTGGGGTCAGTGGCTACTCATAGTAAAAATGTTCCCTGCCCCTGAAATAGATGATCCCTAAAACCCTTCCCCTAGAGTTCAAACTGATGGACCAAGTGGCAGCTCTCATCTCCCTCCTCAATGTGAGGCAGGGAACCTCAACCAACCAAGTCTTTGCCCTTTGATGTGTCACATTGGCTCACGGGATACCTAATGGCTTTCTTGTGTGAAGGACCATCACTTGGCATTAATTAATGCTTCTGTCCTAAGGTACACAATTAGAGTTTTATTATGTACTCACAGTAACTTTTACCACTGGCCACAGATGTTAACACTGAGATCAGTGCATGCAGTAAGCATCCTACAAACATTTAATCAATTCTAAATATGGAACCACATTATCCACTTTTCTGTTTAACAATGCTAAGATACAGGCCCACAGCTGGAGACCAGTCTGGTTCATTAGTGCTCAAGGAGGCCTGTGCACCCTTGGCATGAGCTGGTCTGCCTGCATCATACCCTCAAATAATTAGCCAATACTTGATGGGACCCACATCCTGAAATAAAGATTTAGGAAAGATTTACTTCCAGTTTTCAAACAATCCCCCAAACTTGCCAAAACCATCAGAAGCAAGTTCCACACAGGCCAGGACATCAGTGCAAAGCAGCACCAGAGGCTGGCAGAACAGATATAAAACCTGCAGACATCTCCCCTACCAGCATCATCAATACCTCTTCTCTTCTCTCCCTCCCCCACCTTTCAAAATTCTTGGGCTTACTTATACAAGACTCTGGCGTAGCTCATCCAGTACATTAAGTGTCCCCAAATGAACTGTGTTAACTTTTCTACTTAATCTGTCCCAACTAGGGATATAAGCGACTTATTGACTAGTTGACTATCCAAAAGCTTATCAGATAGTCAACTAGTTGCTTCCCCACCCCTTGCTGCCTCCATCAGAAAGAGGCAGCAAGGGGGGAGGAGAGGGAGTGCTAGGGGGAACTGGCTTAAAAGCTGGCTCCCCCCAGCTCCGTGGGAGGAGGCAGGGGTGCAGCAGCAGCGTTCCATCTTTGAAATGTACAAGAGACCCTGCAGGGTCTCTTGTACATTTCAAAACGCAAGCACTGCATGGAGCCTGGGGCCAGCAGGGGACTGAGTCCTACACTGGCCCCTGGTTCCATGCCACGTTTCCTTGTACACTTCAAAAGGTGGAGTGCTGTGCAGCACTTCTGCCTTGGAAATGTAACAGCCCAGCAGGCTCTTGCTACATTTCAAAGCAGAAGCACTCTTATCGACTAATTAAATAGTCGATGGAAGTTCCATCAACTATTTGATTAGTTCTTTAATTTAATTTTAACATCCCTAAGTCCCAACTTGTGTTTACCTCAGATCTGCTTTTCAGGTCTGGGGAGAAAAGCAGGGGATCAGTGTACCCCAAAAGCTTGTAGCTTCCACCATAGAAGTTGGTCCAATATAAGATATTACTGCAATTACCATTTCTCAGATACCAAACATGCAATGTCAGAGCCAGATTATACTACTTACAGGGATGCCTTGTAACTGTGGTTTGTCTAGAAGGTTATGCAGCTCATTTCGAGAAGCTTCTATCTTTTCACGATCTGCCGCATCTACCATATATCTTTAAAAAGATGTAGGAAATTCAGTTATAAACCTGCTTATGTCATTAAGTTTGTTGGAACTTATTCAAACAGGACAATCTGTTTGAATAAATTCACACTTTCTGCAGAGGGGGCAATAACCCCAAATACTTGTTAGCCAAATAGAGTTGAATAACCTCTCCCGTGTCAAATATACCAGATTTGGGGCAGTCCGACTATAGACTGTTACAGAGAACATACAAACAACTTCTGATGTCAAGAGGTTAATATATTAGAAGCAAAATTACATGAACAAGCCATCTGGCTCAAGTTCTTTCCAATACCATTCAAAGCTAAGTTGGAATGGCTACAACAGACTTAGATTTAACCAAACAGTAGTTTACAAATTCAAGTGTAAACCTAAGACATTTCTTAACTGCAAAAAAGAAAAATCAATAGCAGTTAAAAGCAGCCTGACATACACTATACTTACACAATAGCATTAACACCTCTGCAATATCGCTCCCACATGCTTCGGAATCGCGGCTGCCCTCCTATATCCCAGATCTTTTTTTAAAAGAAAAAAAGTTTAGCCAGGCACTGAGTCAAGTCAAAATTTTAAACACATTAAAAGCACAGTATAAGAGAACTACTGAACAGGGGAAGTGCTTAAAGTATTTGATCCTTATGTCTTCAGTAGCGTTTATAGGAAGGCTATGTCCATTATAATGGCATGAAAAGTCCTATACCTAGTCACCAGTGTCACTTACTCTAAAATACCAAGTAAAAATATAAATGTTACATCTGTGAATCTTTAAGCGTCGAGCTTTCAAAGTTAGAAAACTTTTGCTGTGTGCTGGGCAATACAAAACAAGAAACGGCACTGTCTTCATATTTCATAACCATGCAACGGAGTATGCAACTGTGCACTCAGCATACATGCTGAAGTCAGTTGTTTGCATGAGCATCTCACGGAGGACTGAAAAGGAACTTGAGCATATCAAGGGGAAAGGTTACTTTCAAGTTGTGCCTCCCAAGGTTAAATGCTTTTACAGCAGAATATGTAGGAGAAAGTCATACACCAACTCAAGTGATTAAACTTTGCAAGTCTACAGACCAATTTACAAGAATTTCACAAGATATTTCTCAGTTAAAAGTTAACTATGTACTAGACCCTAGAGCCACACAGACTAAGTGGAGGTAATAATATTTTAGGGATTTAAAGGGTTAACCAGCATCTACCCTAACTGGAGCAGCCCCCTTCCCGGCAGGCCAGTTAAACATAGTTTAACATTTTAAATCCCTAATTTTTTGTGGTAATATTTCATAGTGTTTCCATAGTTGTGTTTCTGATATTTGTGTGCTAGCCTAATAGGGCAAGTGCCTGTAAACGTAACAATTTTAGAAGTTTAAGAGTAATACAAAAAGCTGAAAACCCCCATGACATCTGCATTTCACATCCGAGTTGTGCTTTATACCATGTGTGCCTTCAAACAGGCCATTTCCATCCATGAATCTGTACTATGATGATTACAGAAATTTGGGGACAAAATTGGGCTTCTGATTTAAGACTAAGTTGCATTTCCTGAGTTTTAAAGGCATCATGATAATGTATCTATGCTGGGAAAACACAACTGTTAAGTCCACTTCTAGTATAAGCAGCCAGCATGACCTGGGGTAGAAAGTTATGGGCGACTTGATGAGTCAGCTGCAACTGAAACAGCCTGCTTTGAAATTTGCAGATCTCAATCAGGGCACAGAGAGGAGTCAGAGCATCAATAGTGAGAAAGGAAGACTAGGCCAGGGTTGTAAGTCAGAATGTATTAAGTGCAACTGATCAGTTGACAGTGTTGAATAAAAAAGCTACACTAGTTAGAATACTCTTGAGCATACTTATGTCTCTGCAGTAAGTTGTATGTACATGTAAGCCACACACTTATGGCCAAAAACATTTCAGCTCTATGCTACACATTTGGAGGTTGAAATAATGTGATCAGGACATTATATCAAGAGGCTGTCAGAAGCCCCAACCCTCTGAAAGCCACATTAATCCAAGTGAGTCTATTTCTGCTCCATCAGCAGAGTATACATGACACTAGAAACCAGGATGTTTCCTTTACAGTGCCAGAGATGGACAGCAGACTTTAAAATGTTACTTATGTAAAAAGCAAAATCTTTTTCCAAAATTAAAACTGAAATGACTTGATCTTTTAACAGTTATAGCTCCACTCTAGGTACCATTGCAGTGGTATGGTTAAGGGAAGCGGGAAAGGTTGCAGACATATTTGTTTATTAAGTTTGAAAAGTCTCACTGGACATTACTGATATGTACTGAGGCATCTCCCTATTCAAGTGTTATATGGCCTGTATGGTCTCTTCAGTGCACAGCTTTGGATGTAACCATACCCTTTCAGAAAAAGTATTTTGACGTAGTTATCTGTAAATTGAAGGACTAGGACAAATGAAAATTCTGTCAATTGTATATGGCATCCAAACAGAAACAGAAGCTCTCTCAGAAGTGGGGCTAAAACTTTAGAAAGTGAGCCAGATACAGCTACATGTGCAATAGTATTCTAGATGCAAGAAAACATAAGCATAACAGCATCATAGTGAGGCAGTCATCTTGTAACTTCGGATGTGGAGAAGGGTGATCTAAACCAGTCAGGAACATGGAGTATTCTGAGTGTAACTGGAGAAGTTGCCCATTTTCTGCTAGCTTGGGAACAGTGGCATGCTGGGTTCTCAAGTGTTAAATACACATTTATTGAAGGGCCTCTTCTCACTTCCTTTGCGGAACTAGTGAGCTTTTTCACTCCAAAAACCAAATTCTTGTCCTCAGAATGAAATAATTTTATTCTTAGACACAAGGGGTCATTTTGATCCTGTTTCAAACTAGGGATATTAATGGTTAACCAGTAAGCCTCACCCTTAACATAGAAGGCTTAACCGGTAGAGGCTGGAGCAGCTTCTTCCCACCATGGGCAAGGGGCTGCTCCTGCCCAGCTGGAACAGCCTTGTCCACAGCACTTCGGGGAGGGGAAGACAAGGAGTATGCCACCTTATCAGTTAACTAGTTAATGTTTAACTTAACCAATTTAACAGGGTTTTACATCCTCATTTCAAACTTCGTTTTCCTGAGAATTTAGTGGGTCCATTGTTTCGTCTGTATATTCTGGCACATTTCTCATTTTAATACAGAGTTGAATACTGCATGGAAATAAGCCAGCATTTAAAATCCAATAACAGGACACTGCTAAAGGGACCTTTGGTCTGACCCATGTGGCCATTCTTATGTTCTAAATTTGTTACACAAGAATATGTAAGAAGTTATTCCTACTGACCCACTGGAAAACAACTGAATATAGTCACATGATATATCAGTTGAACATTTCACTTTAATATTTCACATGACATGTCAGTTGAACATTTCAGGGGTTTTTAAACCTGAAGTTTAACCAATGGTTCCAGTTTGATTATGCCATGCATTTTTAAATGCTTGAGGAAGAAAACTGAATTAGAAATTTCCTTATGATGTTTGCAACACAGACAAGCAGCATTACACTAGTGACTAAACCACCAAGCAAAACAGACTTGTTCAGGTTTGGCCTGACTGATAAAACAAAAACTAAGCTGGACTGATGAAACAATTTAGTGTTCTCAAGTCAATCTGAGCTCATTTCAGACAGTGACCTAATCTGAGAACATCCCTTTAAAAGCTATTAACACTTTTGCCCCCACAAAGAGCAGAATGTTCTTGACATACCTTTATTGTCACATTACCCTTAGTAACTTTTCTCATGTTGAATCCCACTGTAGGAATCATATCCTCACTGAATTGACCTGACTGAATAGAAAAGAGTTTGTATTAGATCTTATCACAATAAAGGAGAGAATGTTTAAAGCATACAATCATGTATACGCAATGACTGTTGACACCGTTTACAGTATAAGGCTATTAAAAACCTACTCTTGTCCTCAGATGAGGACAAACTTTATAGCTGAAGTGCCAGAAAACAACTGATGCCATTATTTTTGTATCAAGGCCTATTAATTTTCATTTCCAAGTATGGATTTCACACTCATTCCCTTACTCTTTGAAATGTTTCATTCAAAGTTTAAGAACGAATGTCTAGTGAGGAAGCATGTGTGAAGCTAAACCAGAGAGGAAAAATGCTTTGCTTACATTAAGCCATGTGAAGTACCAAATATCTTACTTATACAGTGCTCTGAAAGAAAAACCATGCAAGCACATCTTCTGATGGAACTTACTATTTACTGTGGTGTGCACCACTCTGGAATAGGTATTTTGCCTGAACTGCATAACACACTCAATTGAGCAACATGTACAGAGGATATCAACTCCAGTGGGACCGGCTTTCATCTCACACACGCTTCAACTCCCCACGGTGATAAGATGGCAACTGGAAGAACCTGCACAGCTTTATGAGCCTCCTGGGAAACAAATTGCATAATTTCTGTAGTACTCAGTGTTGGGAATGGGGTGTGTCAAATACCCAAGACAGCAAGTGAGGATTTCAGTGTGGCCCAAGGTTTGAGAATCTTCATGCTATTATGCATTACTGGTTAGTATTACACATTAGTTACCGACAATTGTCCTACAGAAAAACAACAAGTGGTGCTGTAGCACCTTAGAGACTAACAAAAATATATAGTATCATGAAGTTTGATAACACATTAAAAAACTGGTACTTTTATAGCAATGATATAATTTCTACTTGTATCTATAGTGTCAGCCCATGTTGGCCAAAACAGCTATTTTACATGGTACCAAAAATTATTGGGGAAAAAAAACCCAACACCATACAGTTGGAAGTAGTGCAGATTTCTTCCAAGCTATCTTGCCTCAACTTTAACTAGGAGTTTCTCTGTGTGTTTTCTTCCAGACAGGTCTCTACTCAAGTACTGGCTATAGGTTTATAGTGGATACTGACCCATTTCATAATCAGACAAAATCAGGTGACTTTTGGGACATGTCTCAGATGTGAAAGTTCTTATTACTGTGAGCTATGCAATCTTCCCCAATAACATCTTTCCATAACCTAATTCATTAAGTAGCTAAACTGTTCTGTACTCTTACTTAGAGTTATAAAAACTGCATTATAATTTTTTAAAAGATGGTTAATGAGGCAACTTCCAAAAATAATGATCAACTTCAATGCCAGGCCTTACGCCTTTTTATTATAGAATAACGCTCCTTTACACCTGCACACACTCATTATTGAACCAACTAGCCAATTAGCCCATCATAAGACAGGATTTTCTGGTCTCTCCTCCACGTCGGTCTTCTCTCCTGAGCCCTCGGTCTCAGTCTCTCTCTCTCTCCCTCTCCCTCCCCCCCCCCCCCCCTTGCTTCTCACTCAGGGGACCACTTGTGCCACTTGCTACCACGCGGCGGCCTGGCTGAGCGGCACAGAAGTCAGCCAAGTGCCACTGCGGGAGGCGAAGGGGCCAGGGCGGTGACCTTCATAGCCAGGGGGCGGGGCCTGGAGCCACTGTCACGCCGCATGTCACCGCTTCGCCTCCTGCCGTGGCACTCAGCTGACTGCCGGGCCACTGCAGGGAAGCAAGTGGCGCAAGCGGCCATTTGGGCCCCACGCTCCCCATGCAGCACAAGGGTGCTGCATGGGGACTGCAGCGCCCAAACGGCCACTTGCGCCGCTTGCTCCCCCGCAGCAGCCTGGCTGAGTGGCGCAGAAGTCAGCCGAGAGCCACAGTGGGAGGCAACAGCGCCGCCCAGAGGGGAACAGCCAGCGTTTCAGAGTCACAGACATTGGGCTACTATATATTGAACCAATGAATAAAGGTACTCGGTCTCAAATACAGTTTCACATACAAGTTCAGCAACTCCAATGAAGACACTTTCGTTAACTTAAGTTGATTTTTAAGAGACTATTGCAAACTCTCCTTTGCTCATCTGAACTGATCATGCAGGAAGACTTGTCATTACAGAAGTGTGTTGTATGTTGGCTTTACTAATGGACTCTGAACTGAGATACATTTACAGATTCCATTTATATCATCTAAGATTTTCTGGGAGTTAAGCTATGGTCAGAGAAGCCAATTGGCTCTTCAGAGTAATCCTCAAGCTATATTTACTTTATCATTTGAAGGCTGCTGCAACTGGCAATTAAGAGTCAACCTAAAAATTGTCTTTATGATGCTGTCAGTGGATGTTTAAGTCGCCAGTTTTTCAAGCCATTAATGCTTCATGTTTTCAGTCTCAACAAAACTGTTTGTCCTGTCAGTTGCTTAGAAAAAACTGGAGACTTGTCATAGTTTTGAGGTACTGTATGAGTAGGTCCATGAAGTCCCATTTCATAACTATTTACCATCCTTTCCTATACAGGATTGTGAATGGCTTTTTTTTCCTGTGCATAGTTTTCTGGTTACGTTTTTTTCCCCTCTTACCCCTTTCCCCCCTGCACACTTGGTTTCACTTCTCCCCAAAGATCCCTTTACCCCACTTCATACTACCTAATGCACAGGTCCCTAAACTTTTCATGGTCACTGATCCTTAACCCCCTCTTACCCCCACTCTGCTGGCAGCAGGGCCAGCCTTTCTTGGGAGGAAAGAGGGGTGTGGACAGGGAGAAGGGTAGCTGAGGTTGGGCATGGGATCCATGACCGGGCTGACTCTGGGACCTGGAGCATAACTGGGATCAGGAGCCAGGCTGCAGCAGAACTGGGGGCAGAGTACAGCTAGATGGTGTTCCTTCCTCACCCTCCTGTGGCAGCTGGCCTGGTCCCTGTCCCCCACACAAACTTTCCTCCATGCCCCAGTTTGGGGACCTCTGATTTATAGAGTCTCTCTAGTATCACTGCCCACACAGAAAGGAATCCATCTTAAGTCTTTAGATGAAAGCTGTACTTGATTGGCTCAGACAGCAAGAAGCCAGTCATCTAAAAAACCTCCAAAACCTATGAAACATGACGTGGGCGTCCTTTGTGAAGTACATTCAGAATGTGATGGGATGCTTTAGGCAAGGCAAGCAAAAATAGCCCCCCCAATAGATTTGAAAAAAATTCTTTGAGAGCACATTTGGTGCAGCAAATTTAAGAGCTGCCATGTCAGTCTGACTTCTGAGAGTCACAAGACCACACTGCTGCTACAAAGCACAAGGTTCCTTCCTTTCTCTTGATCACTTCTGTAGCACTTAGCCAAGTTAGTCACATGATCAAGTTTTGAAGTCATCCAAGGCAACCGGTGCAGGGCACTGTATTTTGGGGGCTTGTGTCCATATAGACTGGTGCCTAAATTACCCCTTGGGTCGCACAAAGTAGAGTTTCATTTAAGCAGCCAAAAGACTTCATATTTTGAAGCCTTCTTTTGAAACCAAAATCTTATATTGCATGTCACTTGTGAGTCTCTAAAATGCTAGCTTTGGTTTTAAAGGTTGTGACTTGCCTAAACAAGTCCCAAGTATCAGTGTAGTTGATTCATTCCTAACTTGAGTTTCAGCATTTTATAATTTGCCTTGTAGGCTATGTAAGGTTGCTTCACATTAAATTTGAGGTTGTCTCTACACTTGCTTAAAACTTTTGTTGCTCACGCGTCTCCTCCCCCATCAACAAGGTTTTGCAAGTGCACACAAGAATGCTGCTTTGTCAGTAGAAGTGCTCCACCGACAGTGAAACCTGCTCACTTGGGGGTGAAATAATTCTCAGAAGGGTTGACAAAAGCACACACCAACTTTTAGCAACAGGATTTTGTCAATACAGCCTTGCTGCTAAGGATGTTTTTGCACTAAAGCTTTTAACTGACTTCATTACCTAGCTTTTTCATAAGTTTCACAATCACCCACAACTATTCTGGATTAACGTTTGGGATGGTATTTAAAGATTCTTCTTCAGTCTGCTTAAAGCAATTCTACCATGCAGGAAAGAGTAAGACTAGTATCCTGCTGAAAAAGAAAGTTTTGGTTTAAGCCACTGAAACACTCATGCTTTTAAACACTTGTGACTACAATGCACAACATCCGTGGCAACAGTTTCTTCCTATAAAGCAACCCTTAAGATATTTTGCATTATAACTGCACTCTCTTCAAGGAACTGCAGAGATTAAGTACTTCTAACAGGGAGAAGTGGCTGTTTGTGTGTTAAATACTAAAGCACGTAAAGCAAATGTTGAATTCCCATTTTGTCAAGTCTGTAGTGAAAGCAAGGACTATCTTAAGATAGAAAAGTAGCAATGAGTTTCTATGGCCATCCAACATCTTGACAGACAAAAGGAAACACAACAAAGCCCGTCAGTCAATGATGTTTGATACTAGTGTGGCAAAAGAGGTCATGTGCAAGTGGCAGACCTTTCCACAGTGGGTACACAGGTCTACTTCCCAGATGGAGGTTGAAGCATACTCTGGCTTAGGACCTCAGCCTAGGCTCTCTGGGATGACTGCACCAGCCTTGACTCAGCTTCTCCAGATTGAGTAATGCTCACAACCACAGTCTCAGTTTGTCAGTAGGAATACTGAATTTCCCAGGAACTTGCTTGACATTGTCACTGTGTAAGAGCTTTGGCCTTCCTGGGTCATGTGTAGCCCTTATGTTGGACATTAGAGCAGCCTTCAACAAATGATCTTGAGGCATGCGCTCCATGTGTCCCAGCCAGAAAAGCCTGCAAGCATCCAGCATAAACTATAGGCCTGTGCTCTCAAGAATCTTGTTGGCAATCCATTGGTCCCAAGCAACCCCAAGAGTTTCTGGGACAGAAAGGTGGAAGCTGTTAAATCTCTGTTCCTGCTTGTGGGTACGTGACCCAGCTTTCATAGCTGCAAAGGAGAGTACTGAGGACACAAGCCTGATAAATGAATACCTTTGTGTTGAGGGTGAGCAGCTCTTTTCTAGATACCAAGTAACTTTACCAAACCTGAGGATCAACAAAGTCTCTGCTACATCAAGTTCTCTAGGCTTAAGACTAATTGATTAAGACTGGTTAAAAGTTGAGCCAAGATAGCAGAAGTGATCCATATCATCCAGAGCTTCATTATGGACAGAGCCAGCCCACAACATTTTGCCACCTGAGGCGGGGAGCTCAAATGACACCATCCCCCTCGCTGCCCCAGCAGCGGACACAATTTTCTACACTCTGGGTCCTAGTGGATGCCCCCCACTTCCCACAGTCTGGCACCTGAGGCAGCCACCTCAGTTCACCTCATAGTAAGGCCAGCCCTGATTATGGACAGCTTTTAGGGGTGATATGACATGTCACTAATTGGTCACGTGTGACATTACCACCATTTTCTTGATAGATTGCTTTGCCAAACTTAATCAATCATGATCTGCAGTTTATGAGAGGCCTTAGCAATGAATGCAGCAGCATCTAATAGCAAATTCCCATTAGTGAGTTGGATAACATACTTTTTGCTCCAAAAATCTACCATTTATCTTTGATTCTACATGCCAGATTTATGTGTGGCTTTCTTCTGAGACACACAGATGTATGGATGTTGCTTGCAAACTTCCTCCCACTCCACCCTCTGCTTTTTGGGAGCTCTCTAGAGCTATCTGCTGCTCTCTCAGGCACCATGAATCAACTCTTCGATAGCTTTCTCTACAGCTTCATGAGTTGGCATTTGGTCCAGGTCTTGCATTTTTGGAAGCTGGGGGATGGCAACCAAGGTAGTAATCTCAGAATGATATCCTTTGTAATGATCAGTCCATTGGTCAAATTCTTAACTGTTTAGTATACCTTTCGCTTTCAGGTTTGCACTATTTTTACAAATTGTTATCAAAGAGGCACTTGGTCTATCACAGGTATCACAAAGGCCACCTCTTTCAAAATGGGTCTGAATCATTTTGCACAGTTCTTGCCAATAGTTTTGGGCACGTTCTTTGTAGTGTTCCGGATCAGTCTTAGTCTCTTTGGGTATGTCTACACTACAAAGTTAATTCGAACTAACAGCCGTTAGTTCGAATTAACTTTCATAGGTGCTACATGTGCAAACCGCTAGTTCCAACTTAATTCGAACTAGCGGAGCGCTTAATTCGAACTAGGTAAACCTCATTCTACGAGGACTAACGCCTAGTTTGAATTAAGTAGTTCGAATTAAGGGCTGTGTAGCCACTTTATTCGAACTAGTTGGAGGCTAGCCCTTCCCAGCTTGCCCTGGTGGCCACTCTGGGCCAAGCCAGGGAAACTCTTCTGCCCCCCTCCCGGCCCCGGAGTCCTTAAAGGGCCACGGTCTGGCTACGGTGCCCGTGCCAGGTGCAAGCCTGCTAGCACCCAGCCAGCAGACCCTGCACCTGGCACGGCATGAGCCAGCCATCCACTGCCACCCAGCCCTCCGCCTCTTCCCAGGACCAGGCTGGTGGCTCACAGGAGCCTGCCCGGGGCTGCAAGGGGTGGGCGCCCGCCTGGTCTAGTGCGGAGATGGTGGACCTCATCCAGGTTTGGGGGGAGGCCTCCAACTTCCACTATCTCCGCACTAGGCACAGGAAAGTGGCCATCTAGGGCAGGATAGCTGCCAGCCTGGCCACCAAAGGCCACATGTGAACCCAGGAGCAGGTCTGCATGAAAGTCAAGTTGGTCCAGTGAGACCCCCAACCCTGAGCTTAGAACATAAGAACAGCCGTACTGGGTCAGACCAAAGGTCCATCTAGCCCAGTAGCCTGTCTGCCGACAGCGGCCAACACCAGGTACCCCGGAGGGGATGGACCGAAGACAATGACCAAGCCATTTGTCTGCCATCCATCTCCAGCCTTCCACAAACAGAGGCCAGGGACACCATGCCTACCCCCTGGCTAATAGCACTCCATGGACCCAACCTCCATGAATTTATCTAACTTCTCTTTAAACTCTGTTATAGTTCTAGCCTTCACAGCCTCCTGTGGCAAGGAGTTCCACAGGTTGACTATGTGCTGTGTGAAGAACTTTCTCTTATTAGTTTGAAGCCTGCTACCCATTAATTTCATTTGGTGTCCTCTAGTCCTTCTATTATGGGAACTAATAAATAACTTTTCTTTATGCATCCTCTCCACACCACTCATGCTTTTATAGACCTCTATCATATCCCCCCTCAGTCTCCTCTTTTCTAAACTGAAAAGTCCCAGTCTCTTTAGCCTCTCTTCATATGGGACCTGTTCCAAACCCCTAATCATTTTAGTTGCCCTTTTCTGAACCCTTTCCAAGGCCAAAACATCTTTTGAGGTGAGGAGACCACATCTGTACACAGTACTGAAGATATGGCTTACCATAGTTTTATACTTCCCCTCCTCCTCCTTCCCCTGGCTTCCCCCTTCCAGCTCCCTCCTCCCAGGTTTCCCCCTCCCCTCTCCCACCCTCTGTCTTCCCCTCTCACCTCCTTTTCCCAGTCTCCTGAGGTTAATCCCCACCCCCAGTTTTGTTAAATAAAGAGAGTTTCTATTTTTGACCACACGTGTCCTTTATTTTTAAATCAGGAAGGGGGCTAGGGAGGGTAAGTGGAAGGAGGTGAGGGAGGAATGGGGCACGAGCCCCCGATGGGGAGGACTGGGGCAGCTCTGCGGGCTCCTAGAGGTGGAAGCTCTCCTGCAGGGCCTCCTGGATCCTGACAGCCCCCCGATTGACCCTCCTGGATGGCAGCCTGCGGCAAGTGCAGCCGGGCTGATGGCCGAGTGCTGTGATGTGCCGAGTGTGGGCACTCCAAGACAGGACTGCTTTGCTGTCCCTCATCGAGGTAGACAAGCAAGCGGGGAACCCTGAGAACTGTCTGTCCGGGGTGGGGGTCAGGGTCGGGTCCCTTTAAGCACAGCCCTCGGCTAGCCTGAGGCAGCAACTCCACACTGAGTCCTAACCTGATGCCCTGCTGGCACTGGTTCCGGCCAGCCTTAACCTCGGTTCAGGGTCCACTCAATGTGGACATGCTAGTTCGAATTAGCAAAACGCTAATTCAAATTAGTTTTAGGTCTAGATGCACTAATTCGAATTAGCTTAGTTCAAATTAACTAATTCGAATTAAGTTAGTTCGAATTAGTGCTGTAGTGTAGACATACCCTTTGAATTTAAGAGTTCAGGACTTAGTTGATGTTCAAGTAAAGTTAGGCAAGTTTGCTTTTTCTTTTCTTTGCATGGGAACAGCAGACGTTCAACTTCAGACACTTCCATCCAGTCAGATTGGGACAAAGACGATAAAGACATCCTTGTTAGTAGCAAGGGTCTTGCACTTACAATCTTCCCACAGGTGAGAGAGACTCCGGGCATAGTCTTCAGAAACTCTCTAGCATATTCCTCAACTTTAGACAAGTGTCAGTGTCCTTCATGTTGGTAATGTTGAGGCAAAGTTTGCCATTTGGCTTCACAAGATAGATCTTCAAGGCGCAACTGGATCTTGGGCCCAAAGGGAAGACAGGTTTTTGACTGGTGCTTGTCACTTGCCATTGCATCGTTGGCTGCACACTCTGCATCTAATGGCAAATTCCAGAGGAACTAGCCATACAGTACTGCTACTTTACAGCAGAGTAAAAATAAACTAACTTCATTATTTCCATAAACTTTCACGGCAAGCAATAGTCAAACTTGATTTAGCATTAGAACTTAGAGGGCAAGTCATGTTGTCCACTCTTCTAGGTACAGTACAATGGATCCCTTCAGTCTCCCCCCAAAAAAATTTAACAGCTCTTGTACTGATTCCATTTTTCAACCAGAATTATTTTCTAGCTGCTAAAGAAGCCACCTGCAAGAATTACAGCTTCCTTGATCAACACAAAACTCACGAGTACCCTTTCTATTGGAAGAATGTCAAGTAGTTCAGTTCAGTGGTCACACATTCAGAAGTACAATTATTCCATGGTACCCCTCAATGACCTCAACCATTTCTTAGAACTCCACTCCAATAGAATTATACTTACCTGGCTTTAAACACACCTAGGAGTTTCTCAGTCTACACAGATTCATCTATCTTACAGGCAGATGTGGAGTAAGAATCAGCACAAAATATGTCAAATTTAAAGAGGGCACAGAACCTCTAATGCAAGCTTCAAACATTTTGAAGAGGCAACTTAAGCCCTCATGGAGAAATTGAAGACAAGGCCAGTACTAGCAGCTACAGAAAGCCCTATGAGAAAGCCTTATGAACAGCCTGCCCAGAAGTTTTAGTTTTGCCTAGGGCTGTAATAGCGTATTCGATTAACCAATAAGCAAAAGCTTATAGGTTCATGCTACAGACTACATGCATTCCTCCTCTCCCCCACTGAAAAAATTTTGTAGGAGGCTGGCCAGCAGCCCAGCTCACTGTTGGCTTGCGACAGGTCTGAGACCTACCCGGTTGCAGCTTTGCATTTAAGATGTATTAGGAGCCAGGCAGGCAGTCCAGCTCAGTCCTGGCTCATGCTTGGTCCAGGACCTACCCCCACTGAGGCTCTACATTTGAAGCGTATTAGGAGCCACATGGGCAGGCAGCCAAGCTTAGTTCCAGGTCACACCGGGTCCGGGAACTCAGACGTCCCCTAGACAAGGGCTGCTGCCACCTCCATTGGAGGCAGAACCAGTGGGCAACAGGCAGCCAGTCCGCAAGGGGAGCGGGTTTTTGGAACTGGCTCCCCTCATGGACCAGCTTCCGCCTGGCACTCCACACTGCTGCTTCTGATACAGAGGCATCAGTGCTGAGTGGCAGAGGGCTCCTCAGGAGTGAGGCCAGAGTGCACTGGCTCCGGCCTGCCCCTGGGTACTATAGAATAGTCAACTAACCGATAAGAATTCATGAGATTACTCAACTATTCAATTAACCAATATTTAACATCCCTAGTTTTGCCTCCTTAGAGGCTAGGTTATGCCCCAAAGCCTGTAGGTTTATAGGTCTCCAAGTGGAAGTTACCTGCAGGCAAATGTAAGTACTTTCAAAGCACTAAGAGACTAAGGCATATCTGTGAGGCCTATTTGAAACCATGGGAGGGGTGGGCAGGCACAGCCCACCCACTTCTCAAAGTTCCTCCCCCACATATCTGAGAGGCAGATAATTGTTCCTATTTCCACAGATAAGGACTGAGGCAGCCACAGAATTGAAACTATAACCCACATCCTAATGTGGAGTTGAGAACATAGGACTTAGGTTTCACATTCCTGCCTTGAAGGATGACAATACTGTGCAACAGAGGCCTATGGTGCCTTCCATTTAAGGGCTTCAAAAATACCAATTAGATTTTTTTTTTTTTAACCCGAGCATTTATGTTCATGTTTAGCAAAACAAATGGGAAACTGAAGTTTCAGATTAGCCATTCTGATGGTACAAGCCTGTTTCACTTTTTTAAATGCCTTTGTTTTAACAATTATTCATTCTGCTCACTATCATTCCCACTCCTGCACTGAACAGCATTTTGTCAACAACAAAAAGGGCTTCTAACTCAAATGCTTTTACTTCATACTGAAGTACAGTGAATTCCGTTTCCTCTACAATACAGAAGCAGTTTTAATTGGCAAGTTCACCTCTTTAACCAGTAATCCATAGCAGGTGCCATGTTCTGCAATGCTTGACCTAAGGTTTCAGTCTTGAGGCAGGAGTTTGGCTGCTGCATAATGTGTCATTTATATAGCCTGATGAATGTGGTGTCACTTTGAGGACTGCAAGCTCAGAAGCTGACTTGAGTGTTTGTTCTCAGTCCTCATTAATATCACACTCAGACATCTTGTACTTCAGTAAGGCCTTGTGAAAGATCACTCTTGTTTACTCTAAGGGACTATCCAGTTAGCCAACAAACTTCTCCAAACAAGTTGCAATATTTCTACTGTAATACCAATTTTCATCCAGCCAACTAAACCACAACTACAAAGAGAAAAGATACAGAGTGCATAGAATGTACTCTGCAGTTTCAATTCTTGGTCTTATCTCACTTTCTGTATAGCTGTTCAATGAACTAGAAAAAACAAGAGATTTCTGACTGGGAAAAGAAGCATCTTCAAAAGGAAATTTACATTTTTAGAACAAGTTTATTATGTTTTCTTCCTGAAAACTGGGATTTTGAGGTACATCTCACTAGGGATGTAAGCATAGTCAATTAACCGATAAGCAAAAACTTACTGGTTAATGCTATAGACTACACCCATTCCCTTCCCCCCCAGTACATTTTTTAGCAGGCTGGCCAGCAGCACAGTTCAGTATCGGCTTATGCCAGGGTCCAGTGCCTACCCCTGCTGTGGCTCTGCTTTTCAAGTGTATTAGGAGCCTGGCAGGCAGGCGGGCAGGCAGCCCGGCTCAGTTACGGCTCATGCCGGGTCCAGGAGGCCAGACCCGCCCTGTCCCAGACAAGCTGCTGCCACCCCACGCTGCTGCCTCTGTATCAGAGGCAACATCGCAGGGTGACAGGCAGCCGGTCCATGAGGGGCACTGGTTTTTAAAGTGGATCCCCTTGCGGGCCAGTTCCTACCTAGCACCCCATGCTGCTACCTCTGATAGAGGCAGCTGCCTGGAGTGGCAAGGGGCACCTCAGGATTGGAACCAGATGGCACTGGCTGCTGGCCCCCACCCCCAGGGACGACAGAATAGTCGACTAACCAATAAGAATTCATGGGGTTAACTGACTATTCAATTAACCAGTATTTAACATCCCCACTACTCACCTCAGCAACACAGGTCTGAAGATTGGAAGCTTAACTACTGAGACATTGAACACCAAGTGAAAAGTTTGGTTTATAATGTTCCTGATAAAATAGGAACTGCCATTAGAGATGTGTGTTCCTTGCAGTGTTTTATACTTCAGCATTTTACAGGTAGTACTGAAGTTCAATCTTACCTGCTTCATCTGAAGTGAGATAGCTACCGATCACTGTTGGAATGAATGAATTTAAGCCAACAGCTAACGTGTCTCATTTCAACACAAAGGGACAGTTCTAAAAACTTGTCTACATGAAGTATGCGATCTGTTCTCTTCAACTCGCATGTCTTTGTGCCATAGAACACTATCAAGAATGTTATACCCAAAATAGCTGAACAGCAACTATTTAGACATTTGCTTAATACAAGGCTTGCTAGCAATACTAGGTTCTTGCCCAACATTTACTACACAAGTCTTAGTGCAAAACCACATTCAGCTGCAGTAACTTCTTACTGAACACTTGCATCTCCACTTCAAGTGCTGCACACCTCCACAATATGCAAAGTACTGCAGCTACCTATGTATCAGAGATTCCTATATATCAGAGTTGGGGGAAGAAGTGGCAGGAGCTAGTACCATGGGGAGGAAGCTTTTAAGCTGGCCCCCCATGAGCAATGGATCCACGTAGCTGCCTGACACCCACAGTGCTGTTGAACCTCTGATAAAGGGGGGCTGGTACACACAGCCAGCTCCCCACATATATCAGCTCACGTGACCCCCTTCTCTTCTACTTCACTGAAGGAAGCAGTGGGGAGGTAGAAACAGGCAGGAGCCAATATGCATGGGGAACCAGCTTTTAAGCTAGCTCTCCTTGCGTGCTGGCTCAGCAGCCTCCTCCCCCCGCCCCCATGCTGCTGTCTATCAGAGGCAAAGGGGGCAGGGGAAGAGGGGTACTGCTGTGGAGCAGACTGACTGCAGCATGCCCAATTTTGCCACAGACAGAGGGTACTCTGTGGATGTTGGCGCAGCCTCTGTGCATTGGGAGCCCCCCCAGACAGAGGCTTCTGCCACACTGCGCTGCTGCCTCTATCACGCAGGAGCTGGTCTGCACAGGGAGCCTGTTTTTAAACCAGCTCCCCTCACAGACCAGCTCCTGTTTGCCACCCTGTGCTGCTATCTGATACAGAGGCAGCAGTGCAGGGGACTCCCCAGGAGTAGGGCCAGAGCAGATTGGCTGCTGACCCCACTCTGGGAACTATCAAATATAGATAGTATTTTGTGCAGTTACACAGCTATTCAATTAATTGCTATTAACATCCCTAACAAGCAGTAGACCGCAGTTAGAACACTGGCTACGTTTTAGATGTGCTAGCGTTTTGTCTGAAGACGACTTTCGGGTGCAATATGCAACTAAAGAATATGATCTTAATATAGCTAGCACATTGCTCTAGAGCTGGTGCTCCTTGCTTCTGCCTCACCAACTCATTTCATTTTTTAGCATGAGACTTGTAATACTGTAAGCAATGAACCAAATAAAGTTCATCTACAATATCTGTGTTCAAGTCTGAAGCCATGTTTCTTTGCCACTGTCAATATTCAGACTTTTTACTTTGTTATGGACTACTGAAAGTGTTAACTCAGAGCTTCAATGGAAATGCCATAGCAGTTTTTTCACAGCCTTTAAGTCTCACACAAATATAAACAAACAACAAATGGTCTGGTAGCACTACATGTTTTGTTAGTCTATAAAGTGTACCAGACCAACAAAACATGTAGTGCTACCAGACCATTTGTTGTTTTACGTTTATCCTGTACAAACTAACTTGGCTACCTCCTGAAGCTTCAGCACACAAATATAAGTTTTTGTACTGACTGGAATACTTTAAAGAAATTCTGAATACTTGTCAAGTATCAACTAATACAGTGATTTTCAAACTTTTGCTCTCATGACTCAGCCAAAGAAAATTGTTGATGCCTGCAACCCAACATAATTTGACTCAAGTGTGGACTCCAGGGTAGGGATGAGGATGAGAGCTTCAGGCTGTACGACAGGGCTCTGTAGCTGGGGCTGGAGAGGCTTACCTGAAGTGGCTCCCAGTTAGTGGTGCACTGGGGTGCCTGACACCACAGGCCATGCTGCCTCACAGAAGCAGCCAGTAGCAGGTCCCCAGCCAAAGGGAGTGCAGAGCTAGTGCTCAGGGCAGGGGCACTGTGCGGAGCCTTATCCGTTCTTCCACACACCCTCTCACTGACCACTTCAGACTGCTTTGTGCCCCAGAGGTCCCAGGACAAGCAGGAAGCCTGCCTTAGCACCCCGACTTATCACCCTGTAGCAACAGGACCCAGTGCCTGACATTCCATGACCCAGTACGGGGTCACGACCCTTAGTTTGAAAAAAGTCACTGAGCTAATTGACTGTGACAGTACCAAAAGACCTCCATTTCAGATAACTGAATATGTTACTGTAGCTGCCGCATGCTTAAAAGTGGACACCAGTGTTCCCCGAAAGCTGTGGGCTTGTGCAGCTGCTCAGGAGAGATTCAAATGCTGCCCAGTTGATAAGCAGAGCACCCACAGCTAGGTTATTTCTTTCCATTGGTGGTGCATATTTGCACAAGCCTTTATAGCAGTGGTCACCAACCAGTAGATGAGGATCTACCAGTAGATCTTGGACCATCTGACAGGTGATCCTGACTGGCTTGGCCAGGAAGCTATCAAGTGCTGGCACTTCAGTTGCCCCTCCACCCACTGTCATGCTGCTCCTGGCCGCTGCCTTGGAGCTGCCCCTCTGGGAGGCCCCTGCCTGCTGTGCAGGGTGTGGGAGGGAGAAAGGGTGCACTGATGTCAGGGTATCCCTCCTCCCCTCACTCCTGTACCCTATCTCCACACACAGAGAAGGGGATAGAGGGAGCTTGGCAATGCAAATCTGTCAGTCTCACACTGTGTGCACCTCTGTCATTCCCACAAACACACACTGTCCTTCTCATCTCCTGACCCAACACACCACTGCTGTACATGTTGCACATTGCTGGGAGAGGAAGTGGGATGGAGTGAGCAGGGTGAGGCCTTGGAGAAGGGGTGGAGCAGGGGCGGGACCTCAGAGAAGAGGCAGAAAGGAGGTGGAGCAAGGGTATTTGGGTTTGAGGTAGATCCTACATTGCACTTAAATTGAAAAAGTGATCTTGTGGTTAAAAAGGTTGAAGACCGCTGCTTTATAGACATCAAATTATTCTGTATATAGACAAAAGAGAAAGATTAGAGGGAACATTGGTGGACACTTGCTTCAAGGCTAAACAACACTTGGTTCTAAGTGTCAAAGTACTGCTCTGTTCAGACCCTGAAGGAAGGTTAACATTTAGGTCAGTGCTAAGACTGTTGATTGCTGCTTTAATCATTTTCTGATATTTAGATCTCACTCTGCAAGTTTCTGCCTCTATTCAAAATAGAGAAGTACAAACCCCACTCAAGTTTTATACCAGACCCTAGAAATGACACTAAGCAAGAAGGCTGGACTGGCCTTTTATTCATTGACTGTTACTATTGTGTAAAGCAGGGTTTCCCCAACCTATGGGTTGCCATTGCCTTTCAAAAAGGGTTACCAAGTAGCTCTGCCCTCCCCCCTCCCCCCGTTTTTGAATTGCCTTGGGTCACCAAGTCTTCTTGAATTGTCAAAATGGGTCCCCATTAGGAAAAGGTAGGGAACTGCTGGTGTAAAGTGAGTACAGTGCAGAAATTATATTTGTGGCTCAATAATATTTGAGCATGGCTACAGAGCAGCTCCTTTGGATGAAGCACAGGCAAAAATCTCTCTCTTTAGTTTCCTAAGGAGTTCAAAAAAAATGCTTTATCACCAAGTTTTGCCATTGCACAAGACAGATTCTTATCTACTAATTAGGCTAACTTGCTCATGACTTGTCTTCTAGACAAAGGTAGTACAACTCAAGGGAATGACATAATGAAGCTTGGGTATAGATTTTAATCCAAAACGCATGTGGGTCCACCCAAACTGAGACTCTCAAGATTGCTTGCATTTGCCGTAGAGAATTCATGCTAGTGTCTCTTCTCAGTCTAATAAGTATTGTAGTTAAGTTTTCCTGGGTACCTTGAATTTATTGGCTCTAAAAATCTAAACTATATTTGCGTGAAGTGCTAAAGAGTCCTTTGCTACAGAGAAAGCCTATTTAGAGACCCTTTTAAATACCAAAGCCATTTTGTATACCAACTAAGGATGTTAAAGACTAGTGACCGATAAGAAAACACTTATAGGATAGTCTTTTGACTAGTTGATAGGCACTTGTACATTTCAAAGGAGAAATGCGGAACTCCATGCACAGCCAGGGACCAGCAGGAAGTCCTGCTGACTCCAGGCTGCATGCGGGTACCTTCTTTGAAATGTACAAGAGTCCCCAGCGTAGGCTCTTGTGCATTTCAAAGCCATGGAGCCTGGGATCAGAGGGGGACTTGCCAGCTGATCCCAGGCTCCCACAGCATTTTCCCCAGAACATGAGATCAGCTGGGGAATCCCCAAGTGATCCCAGGTTCTGTCCCCAGCTGACCCCCGGCTCCCCACGGTATTTCCCAGGAACCTCCAGGCAGCTGCCCCTTTGAATAACACGGATGTGTGGTTTAAAGGGACAACTGCCAAACAGCTGATACAGAGATCAGCTGTCCATTTGAGCCACACAGCTGCATGATTCAAAGGGGGCAGCTGCGGGGAGCCCGGGATCAACTGGGGAGTCCCCTGCTGATCCCGGGCTCCATGGCTTTGAAATGCACAAGAGCCCCTGCTGGGGACTCTTGTGCATTTCAAACAAGGCACCCCCGTGCAGCCCGGAGTCAGTGGGACTTCTTTGTTGGCCCTGGGTTGTATGCAGCGTTCCATATTCCTCCTTTGAAATGTACAAGAGCCCCAGTATGGGCACTTGTACATTTCAAAGAAGGAATGCGGAAGTGCCTATCGACTAGTTGATGAAAATTCTGTCTAGTCGTCAATTAACCAACTCATGGCCACTGCATCATGCACTTTGAATTAATGAAGCAGATACGAAGACCTTTTAGATGTTAGCTTAAAACCTAGTAAATTAGAGCCAGTAAGATTGAACCCACCATGTTTCAATTGCTTCCTGTTATGCCGCCCTCATAGGTTTCAGAAATTACCTATTGGTTTAGGGACTCCCTTGGTATCCATTGAGATCCAACAAAGAATATTTCTCTAACAGCTATAAAGTGGGCTACCATGAAGCCATGCTCTTGGAAAGTTTAAGCACATTAGTTTGAAATGTGCTACAGCTATGCTGACCATACATCCTGAGTTTTCTGGACAGTCCCGAATTTAAATACTCTGTCCCAGTGTTCCCATCAAGTAATGAAGTATCCTGGAAAACCCTGCCAAATATTTCACTACTTGATGGGAACACCAGCTTGCAGGGAAGAAGCCATCAAGAAATGGCTCCGTGTGGTTGCTCCTTGTATGGCGCAGCAGCCTCCTTCTCTCCCCCCCACTCCGCCCCAACCCATAGGAAGAGCCATTGGAGCTTTGCTGGTGGGCAGCCAGGCTGGCTTCCAGCCACCATACCACATGCTGCTTCACCACCATACAGCTCTCTCCCTTTCCCCATGGGACTGCCTCACAGAGCCCCCAGTCTGGCAGCACCACCTCCCTCCTCCAGGCTGCTTGTGGCATGTGGCCACTGACCCACATGCTCAGGGTCTAATTTATCACCATATGTGAGGCAAGGAAGGAATCTTCCCCACATCAGACTCAAAGTGACCACAGGGGCTTTTCCCCTCTTGTGCAGCATGTGGATGTGGGTCTCTTGCCATGATTATCTGTGTGTCTCTCAAATTGTTTCCCTGACATTGTGGGGACCTCAAGCACTAGTACACCATGGTCCCTCCTATTGTGTCTAGCAGAAAATCTTATCCCCTGTGGGCTATAATAAATACTTTGGTCCAATTTCAGTTTTGGGCTTAATGTGAATGCACTGGATAGTGATGGGGGCCTGCAATACACAAGAGTTGAGACTAGATCATGTGGTGGTCCCTCCTGGTTTTTAACTCCATGACAAACTCACAGGGTGAGACTGATACTCAAGGCTAAGACCCCTTTCATAGCTAGAGGCTGACAATGCTCTTTGAGTTTTGCTCACAGGAAGTCCCAATAGTTTAAGTTGCCAAGTATCCAGAAACTGAGGCCTCAAAATTCTCATTAAAGGAACAATGTCAGATAAATGTTTGTGTTGTGTTTTTAAAGAGAGGGTCTTAATATTTTATTGTGGGTTTCGACTTTTTAAAGCTCAATTTAAAACTTCTCCATAACATGCTGTACTAAGGACACAATACTGAAAAGGAGGAAACGATCAGTCTGTTTAATTATCTTCATTCTGCTCTGATAGTTGAAGCAGCATGAGTGATTTTCTTAATGTCTCTTTAAGAGCATAGTTTCAAATGTAGTAAAAGGACAGAAAGTGTAAATTTTAGAGGAGTACATGCTTGCATTAACAGTTGGTTACTATTAAGCAGAGATCAGAACATTTGGCAAGTACATCTGAATCATATATCAGGCAGTCAGGCTTCAGATAAGAATGTGACTGATTTTATTGCAAGATACAATGCATGAAGTAGCTACTGAAAGCTGAAGCTCAAATGTAGAACCTGTATTTACAAAGATATTTCAAGCATTTCAGGCTTTGTACAACAAGAATCAGCCCGATTGAAATTTGGGTTTTAGTTGTGTCACATGATTAAGGAGATGGGTTGCCTATTCAGTTATAGGCACAGTATGACTTGCAGCTTTCTGACAGTAAGTCTGATTAAAGACCTGTTGACAAACATTTACTGCAGAAATGCAATCAGCAGGAGCTACTTGGAGCCAAAGAGGCTTCAGTGTCTAGAGAACAGCAGTTCTCAAATTAAAATCCAAGACAAATTCAGTTAGATTGTATCTCCTTACAATGCAGTGAAAGACATTAAGTCTAAAAGGCATATGCCTCTTTGAATTCTGGAAAGTATGGGCCCATGATGGAATGATGCCTTCCCTTGTGAGCAGGTTTACTCATGCACATGGAAAACTATATTCAGTGTGTTCGCATCTAATTGAAGGGACTAAAGTGGAACCTTCAAAGAAGCTGTCTGCTTCATTACATTTTCTGCTGCATGTGGCAGCCAAGTTCAAACTGAATAAACATTTTTAAGTCTAGTTATAAACTCTTAACTAAAGAGGTCCAACTGAAATTTATATACCTAGTGCGGAAGATATGAGACATAGTAGTAGTAAGAGACTAAGTAGCACAGATGGAAGCTGTTAACTATAGGAAAAAAGGGGGGGGACATCGCTAATCGCACTTGACCTGGAAAATGCACCAAATATAATAGTTTCTGTTCCAAAGGGATATAATGGCAGTCCCCTCATAAGATGCTGAGTAATTGGCACTAAACATTTCACCAGATTAAATCAGACAAATCATTACAGAAACCGGTTTGGTACAAGAAACCTTCATGTTTGTCTACACTAAAAAGTAATGAGGGACCTGGTTATAACATGATCACTTTTGTAGAGAATGTGTGTTCTCCTCCCCTAAGCCATACAAAAAAAGTCACTGGACATGTAATCCATGCTAATACCATGTACCTACAAAACAAATCACAAGACTTCTGTATTTTAGACAGTAGCTTCACCTTAGCATCCCAATATAGTCAAGTGAGCTGTCCAGATCCTTCAAACAAATCTACTGCTGACCAATCTCAAAACTTTTACATGTGGCACTGCAGAAAAAGCAAGAAACAGAACACAGAAGACAAACTGAGCACTACCCAATCAGGTAAAGGAAACATGCTGCATTTGTAGCATGGGCCAATGGATACTGACTCTCAGTATTCAGATGTGCAAGTGAACACTATTACTCAATATGTTTACCCATATAAGTTTAGGTGCTTTAAGGCCAAAGACTAAGCAATTGTTAGTAAGATTTACATTCTTTTGATCTTCAAGTAGTAGACACATGGTACACCCTTTTGCCTTGAAGGTGGAAAGTGTTTACTTAACATTTCTTCTCCCAGTAAGTGGTACTTCTACAACTTCAGCCAGTTATGCTATCTGTTCTTTCATCTATCATGAACTCCCACTACAGTACATTTTACAGTACTAGGTATTCATTGGATTTTTCTTTCAAACTTTGTGGGAGGGGAAGACCATTTAAAAAAAGTGTCACCAATTGGCTTAGTAATCAGAACAGGCTCCAATAAAGCTACCACCAAGTAGCAAGAATTTATTCCATCTCCTTTCCAGTTTATATGGACAGGAAATTTTAATTCCAGTTTCCTTGTCACTGGGGCTACATCCAGACTACATCCCTCTGTTGGCAGAGGGATGTAAATGAAGCACTTGGAAAATGCAAATGAAGCCGGGACTTAAATATCCTGCGCTTCATTTGCATAATCACGTAATGGTGCTCATTCAAAAGAGCGCTACTTCAAAATTGAAGCCGCAGTCTAGACAGTTTTCGAAAATGGGGTGCTTTTTTGAAAGATCCTGTAAACCTCATTTTTTGTTTAGTTGTTCTGGCCATCCAGAGATAGGATCCTGAGGCATGGTAAAGATAAGCATTGCAGGGCCTGCCTTAATCTGTTCAATCATTTTATACCTTTGCTTTCAAAAGGTGAAAGCTGAGAGGTTCACTTTGAGGACTGCCATCTTCCCTACCAAAAATACTCTCCCCCAAACACTAAGGCTATGTCTACACTGATGCAATCTTGCGCCAGAGATATGCAAATGAGGCTAAGCGTGGAATATTGCCAAGCCTCATTTGCATATCTATAATGAGTCGCCGCTTTTGCAGAAGAGGTTCTTGCGCCTGAAGGAGCTGTCTACACTGCCCCTTCTTGCACAAGAAAAACCCTCTTGCGCAATGCCGCTACACTGATTATTTTCGGGAATAATGGCATTGCACAAGAGGGTTTTTCTTGTGCAAGAAGGGGGGCAGTGTAGACAGCTCCTTCAGGCGCAAGAACCTCTTCTGCAAAAGCAGCGACTCATTAGATATGCAAATGAGGCTTGGCAATATTCCATGCTTAGCCTCATTTGCATATCTCTGGCGCTAGATCGTGCCAGCGTAGACATAGCCTAACAGTTTTGTTGGCTAAGCATATCTGCAGGACTAGACAGTGTCTGAATTTAAAGAAGAAATGTTACCCAATGAGTGGAGTGTCCTAGTTACACAGTACAATAAAACTCCAATTGTCTGGCATCCAGTGGTCTGGACAATTGGAGCTGCTCTGCCCCCCGGCTTCCCCAAGTCCGCCACTGGTCAGTTTCAGCAGCAGCTGACTTGAGGAAGCTGGGGGCAGAGCAGCTGGGGTGCTGCCGGGTGGGTCCCACAGCGCCGCCCTCCCACACTGCGCAGTTCCCCGCCGACACCCCCCCCCCAGCCCCACCCCAGACTCCTCATAGCCCCCCTTCTGGTACTCCGGCATATCTGATTATCCAGCACCCCCCTGGGTCCTAAAGGTGCTGGATTATCGGAAGTTTACTGTATTAGCATGATACCAAGTTAGAGTGACATTGTTGACTAGGCAATGTAACTGTCAGAACAGGAGAAAGTCAGTTATATTTACTGAGTAAGACCTAAATTCTTCAATGACATCTGCCAGTTGGAAAGTTTATTTTCCAACATGTTAGTCAAACAAAACTCTGATCAGGGTGGCATGCACAGAGTAAAACTTATACATTGATCGGAGCAAAGCTTATCCTTCATGAACAAACACCACCTCTGAAATGTACCAACACTGTCAGAGGGCCTTGAATTGTTGTATTAAGCATTGCACACTTTCAGGGACAGTCTGGTCTACTGGACCCGATTAATATGCTATCTGAAAGTTCTAATCATTTGAAAAACAGCCACAATAGTGAATTAATGAAAATGCTTTTGGCAGAAGAGTGATGAAAGTAGTTGAAGTCATAAGGACTATCCAGGCTTAATTGAACATAAAATCTGTGTGGCTGTACAAGAATCAGACTATTTCCATTCTTCTGCAGCCAAAAAGTTGGCTTGTCCCCCCCCCCAAGATAAGAAGCTTATCTAACTTGCACTTAAGAACTCAGTGCATCAAGTGATAGCCAAGTCCACACCAGACTGGCTTCCTACCTCAGTTTCTCTGTATGTGCCTTTGACTATCAGTTATGTCCGTTACTGCATGTGAAGGAAAACCAACTAAGTCACATGCATCCTTTCCCAACTGTAGTATCGAATGCCAATAGCAGAGCCAGAGGAAATTTACGCAATTTAGTGGTCCAAGCAAGTCATTCAATTTGTCTCCTGCTCAGCAACAGTCACAATCAACTTCACACAAGAGGCATACTTATAACTGGTTTAGTAAATCCATCAGACACAAGTGAACCACAGTTATGTCCTTCAACTATTCAGAAAGCATATGCACTAGAACATTCTAACAGGAAAAGGTATAGATTGATTAATTCAGAGTATTTTCAGCAGCTGAGAATAAGCAACAGAGTGCAGAAACAAGAGAGGAGTGCAGAGTCAGGAGCAGGACCTTTATGACAAGAGATAGTAGCTTTAAGCAGATTATTGGCAGCCCATCAGAAATAAAATGGAACAAAGTGGTTGAAGACGTTCTTCACATCATGTGGTTATTAATAGCATTTGCCTACCCACCGTGACACAAGAAGGTGTTCTAAAACCATGTCATCAAGCTAGGCTGAGTCAGTGATTGGCCTGTGTACACATCAAGCAAACTATGCTACATTTGTTAGTACAGAAAGCACTGTTCTGTAGCTATAGTTCTAATGAGGACATCTCAACCCAACAGCCTTTGTTTTAAGGAAAATGTATGAAAGGATCATCAGCTATAAAGAGACCATTATTACAGTCAGTATTTTATCCCACAAAGCCCAATACACAGAATGTCCATTTTACACTACTGTACTTCTGTACACCATTTGCCCGGATGCTATCTAGGACACTGTGCCAGGAACTATAAAATGCACCAAGACCTGTATGTAACCGAGATTTGAGAGAACTGTAGACTATGGCTAATTGCAAACCCAATTTAAGCTCACACAGGTGGGTACCAAATCTCATTCAGAGATCACCACCAACCTCTCATTACTAAGTAATGGCATTGTAGCAAGGCCTGTAGGAGCAGCCGGTAGGAAGCAATGCTCTCCCTACCAGATAGGCTAAAGATTTCCATTGGCCTCAGTGCAGCGTCAAGGCTGGTCATCTACTGCGACCTCCTGTGTCGAGAGTTGGGTCCTCAGACATACCCTAATGTCACTCAAAGATGGCCCCACTCCCAAAATCCGCCACTCCCACACGCAAACCAAAGCATCATCAGCCAACCACGGACAGAAACCTGCACTGTACTCCACCCTGCCTAAAGGCTGGCCGAGAAGAGCAACCTGTCCCAGCGTCCCCACACACCCTCCACTGCCAGGCCTGTTTAGCACCCAACCCATTGGGGGACAGACCTAGGGACCCGGACTCCCTTTTGCATTCTCCCCCCCCCCCCCCCATTACCCACACGGGACAGAGAGGCCCCCAGGGCCCAGTGGGAGACAGACCAAGGGCCCTGGATCACCCCTACCCCTCACGCCAGCCCCGGCCCCGAGGCCCAGAAAGACCCCTGGGGCCAGACGCAGGTCAGGGTCATGCGACCCCCTCTCCCCCGGACCCCCCCCGGGAGACGGACCAAGGGACCCGCATGACTCCCCCCGCCGCTCACCGCGATGACGTTGACGAAGGTGGTCTTGCCCGAGTACTGCAGCCCCACCAGGGTGAGCTCCATCTCCTCCTTCCAGAAGAGCGAGCGGAACCAGTCCAGCAGCCGGGACAGCAGCGCCAGCATGGCGGCGGCGAACCGGGCCGGGACCCTCCGGCACGAGCGCTGGCGGCGGCCCCACGGGCTCTGGCGGCGGCGGCTGGCGGCCCCTCCGGCGCGAGCTGGCGGGCGGCGGCTCCAGCCAAGGCCAACGCTGCCCTGCTCGCCGCGCCGTGGTCATATGACGGCTCGGCTGCCGACCCACACGCCGGCCTGCGGAGCAAGAGCGGCCCCCCGGCTGGCAGCCGCCGCCAGCGCGGCCCACGGCGCCCCCTGCCGGCTGGATGTCCGCCCTGCGCCCGGGGAGGACTCGCTCTGGCGTACCGGCCCGCTGGGGTGGGGCAGGGAGAGGGAGCGGGGCGCGCTGGAGCTGCGGCGAGATCGGTGACAGGGGCTGGGGCGGGGCAGGGGGATAGGCAGGGCCCCCATATGCGGGGGCGGGGGGCACTTTCAACGGGCGTGGGGCGCGCTCAGGCTGCAAATGGTGGTATTTGGGGGCGGGGCTGCTGTGGGCCGAAAAAAGAATCTGCTTGGGGATAGAGGTAGGGAAAAGCACAGAGCCTGGGCAGGGACAGGGGTTATCCCGAACGGAGAGGCAAGGTGAGCGGGACAGAGGCTGGAGCAGGGATAGGGCCGGACTGGGGCACGAGCAGGGACTAGGACAAGTCAGTGAATGATGAACGCTTGGCTGTGCCCTTTTTGCTCCCCACTGCCACCCTCTACCGTCAGCCTGCTATATACCCCCCCAAGCACCCACAGGGCTCCACCTCCAATACCTGCTCGGTTCCCATCAAACCCATACCAGGGAGTGGAAGGGTTCGATTTTTATCGATCCTACCGTGTCAGTTTCACTGTATGTACAACAAGTATGTGGATAATGGTGGAAATTTACAGATCGGCCAGGTAGGAAAAATGCTGCTTGAGAATTTGGTTTAGGGGTATTAGGTGACACTTGCCCCCCATCATTTCCCACAACTGTAAAAATGTAAACCAATAAAAAAAATTATTGATATCATTGATATTATCTGTCAAAATTCTAAAAAAAAAATAACACTGAATGCTGGCCAGATCATTCCAGATGTTCAAAACCTTTGAGTCAGCTCCCTCTTCCCCATAACTGCCTTAAAAATCATGAGATTTTGAAAAAGAAAATATATCTAGTAGGTTATTTTTATTTTCCTTCTGCTTTCTGCACCTTTAGGGGGCAGTTGGGTCACTTTTTACAGCTTTTCTCCAATATCGTTAGGGTTGGAATTTTTTCCCCAAAAAAGGAAAGCTAATATTTTCACACAGGAGACAGGAATTTTAAACATAAAGTATCACAAGATTTATGATAAATCATCAGAGTTGGCAACACTGCTATGCCTCACTGCTGCCCACCCAGTCTCCCATATTGCTTCCCCACCATCCTCAAAATCCCCAATAATTCCACTGCTTCTGATTCCCCATCACCTTCCAATTTCCTGCACTGCTTCTGTCTGCTATCTGTCCACTGCTACCTTGACACCTTCACTGCTAACCCCCTGGTCCTGTGATGTCCCCTCTTAAACCTGCTGCACAATTAGCCCTGTGCCACCCCAATACCCCCACTATCCCACAACCTCCCCATTCTCCACTGTTCCCCACCCCACTACTCTCTGCTCTCCTATATTGCTCTCACTGCCCTGTTAACAACCACACCCACACACAGTGAACCCTCCTATGCTACCTCCTATATCTGTCCACTTCTCCCCACACACTTCCTCCATCTAACAACCCCACACCTGCTGCAATACTCCTGCCATTACCCCTGCTAATTCCACCCTTGGAAAGTGATTGTTTATAACAGCATTTCCCAAACTATGGGCTGCGGCCTGATACCGGGCCACGGGAAAAAAATACCAGGCCTCAGTGTGGCTGCCAGGAAGGGAGCGGGGCAGGGCGGGCTGGGAGGAGGTGGGGGGGAGGAGAGAGAAACCAGCCACCGGGAAGCAGGGTTGAGGGCAGCAGGGTTGTCTGGCGGAAGTGGGGTGGGGCGGCCAGCCGGCTGGCTGGCGGAAGCAGGGCTGGACGGGGCAGGGGGCTGGATGGGGAAATCGGGAGGCGGAGGATGGGAGAACCAGCCTCGGAAGCGGGGCTGGCCAGGGGATGGGGGCTGGACGGGGAGATCAGGAGGAGAAGCGGGGGAGCAAATCGGCTGGCGGGAAGAGGACTGACCCAGTCACACGAGTGAGTCCAGCCCCAGGGATTCCATTTTGTCCGTCCCCGCATACCCTCCCTCAAGTAGTTGCGAACTGCCTGGCTGGTAGACACACTCACGCAGTGTGAGCACATCACCAGCCAGGCAGTTCACAGCTACGGACTGATACACCTAATAATAATAAAACTTACCTAATTAGAAAATACTGGACAAAAATGTCCGGTATTTTCTCAATTTGTTTCCCGGACAGAACTCTCAAATACTGGACTGTCTGGTACAAAACCAGACACCTGGCAACCCTACCCCTCCTTGCACCCTCCCTCCTAGCCAGATACCCTACCCCCAATCTGCTCCTGCTCCTGCCTCCTGGAGTGCCCATGTGGCGCCAGGTCCCCCAAGCTCTGGCCCAGGCTGGGCGGAGGATACAGCCGGGTGAAACACTGAAAATTTATTCATTTTTAATTCTTTTTTTATATGCGTTTATATTTTTGGGCTGCAAAAAACAGTACTGAAAAAAAACGGGTTCCAACTAAAGTAAAAAGTTTGGGAAACCCTGATCCAGCCAGCTTTCTGTCCATCTTACAGTCCATTTATCCAATCCATATCCCCTTAACTTGCTGGCAAGAATAGTGTGAGTGACCATATCAAAAGCTTTGCTAAAGCTGGCACTGGGGGCTTTGGGAGGACCAGAAACAACTTATTTGAATATTCATCATTTGCTTAATGAATAAGCAAATATGCAAATGAATGTTACCGGTCCTCCAAAAGCTCGTGAATGGATTTACTGGTCCCCATGTCAAAAAGTTTGGGAACCCCTGGTTTATTACATTGAAACTTACCGCTGGGACTCTGTGCTAGTGTGAGAATGAAAAAGTAAAATTGATCAGCCTGATTGCCCGGGCCAAAATGAGTGAAATATATAAAGGAAGCAAATAGTGTCATTGGGGAAAAGTAGATTAACAGTTTAAAGTTAGGTTGATTTCAGTGTATAGGTCTGGGCAAAGATCCACATTTTGACTCTCAGAATTTTTTTAAAATAAGAAAAATAACAGGGACTGGAGGTAAAGTATATGAAGGAGGGTCCTCCAGCTTTGAAACCTGCTTCCACCACCTCCCATTGATCCAAAATAGTCCATCTGTGCAACTTTGCAGTACAAAGGCATATCTGTTTATTTACTTCGGTCTTCGGGTGGCAGGGGCTTGAAATGGGCAGAGGTTCTTCTTCACACAGTGCATAGTCAATCTGTGGAACTCCTTGCCTGAGGAGGTTGTGAAGGCTAGGACTATAACAGGGTTTAAAAGAGAACTAGATAAATTCATGGAGGTTAAGTCCATCATTGGCTATTAGCCAGTATGGGTAAGGAATGGTGTCCCTAGCCTCTGTTTGTCAGAGGGTGGAGCTGGATGGCAGGAGAGAGATCATCTGATCATTACCTGTTCGATTCACTCCCTCTGGGACACCTGGCATTGGCCACTGTCGGCAGACAGGATACTGAGCTGGATGGACATTTGGTCTGACCCAGTATAGCCATTCTTATGTTCTTATGTTCTTAGGTTTGTGTGGAGAATTTTATAGTTCCCTGATAGGTCAAGTTCTGTTAGGATCTGTTAGCTGTTAGTTCCATCTGATTTGATTTTTTTAAAATTTATGTCAGTTATCTAGAGTGTTAGGTAAGTACTCTTTTGTGCCTTCACGAATAGACATATGAATCAAAAATATGAAGTCCCACCTCACCCAAGCTTTTTACTCCTTTGTGTTTCATGTTTGAACTCTCTCCAAATCTCAAAGAAAAATGCATCTGAAAGGGCTGTCACCTGTTTTAGTAAGTGATATTTTGCATGATTTCAATATAAAACCATGAACTGACCCAAGGACTGTCAAAAGGTTTGATAAGCCCACGCTTTCTGATTCAAGGTTGTGACAAAATCTCAAATGAAGCTAATCCCTTCTGACATTTGGATTCATTGTATTTCACAGGCTAATTGAAATGTTGTTTTATATATATATATATGATTTTACATAAGTTAAGCCACAATCCTGCAGCTATTTCCGCATGGGTGCATCCTGGGGTCTGCCTCCATATGTAATTGTAGGATTGGCATTTAAGTAATAATAATCATAATATGTTCAGAACTTCACGTGATATACTATATGCTACACTACAATAAAATACTACATAAACACACCTGTAATATACTATTAACTAGAAGATTTACCTAGCATTGCTTGGGTCCTTAACTCAAATACATTTTGTTTTTCATCATTTAAATCATTGTTCTGGGCAGGAGCTGGGGATGAGGGGTTCAATAAGCAGGCTGCCTTGGGGAAAGAGGACATCCCCAACCCTCTGTCACCACAGCAGCTTGGAACCAGGTGAAAAGCACCTGTCAATGTTTGCTGCAGCTACAGCAGGCTCATCTGGGGGAGGAGTGCATATCCTCTGGCTGGGGAACAGACAGACACACAGACAAAGACACAAAAACAGACAAACTCCCTGAAATATATAGTAGATAGCTCTCCCTTTCTCCACCCCTGCCTCTTGCTTGTCAACTCAATGAGGTTATAGCTGTTCCAGTCCCCATCTCTGGCCCCTTGCTGCCCCCCTGTGGTCATTCTACAGTATAAACACCCTCCTACCAGGTAACTCCCTTTCCATTTTATGAGACACAATCAAATTCCAAAGTCTCAGAGGGGTAGTCATGTTAGTCTGTAAGGGTACATCTACACTAGCTCGTTAGTTCGAGCGAGGTAGGGTAATGAGGGCAAGCAGAGTTGCAAATGAAGCCCGGGATTTAAATATCCCGGGCTTCATTTCCATGTTCCCGGACGCCACCATTTTTTAAATCCCCCTTAGTCCAAACTCCGTACTCGCGGCTACACGCGGCACGGAGTAGGTAGTTCGAATTAAAGATCCTAATTCGAACTACTGTTACTCCTCACAAAGTTAATTCGAACTAACCGTTTGTTCAAATTAACGTTAGTTAATTAACTTTAATAGCGTCCGAACCGTTAGTTCGAATTAACTTTAATAGCGGCTATACATACAAACCGCTAGTTCGAATTTAAATCAAACTAGCGGAGCGCTTAATTCGAACTAGGTAAACCTCATTCTACGAGGAGTAACGCCTAGTTCGATTAAGTCGCTCAATTAAGGGCTGTGTAGCCACTTAATTCGAACTAGCTGAGGCTAGCCCTTCCCAGGTTGCCCTGGTGGCCACTCTGGGCCAAACCAGGAAAACTCCTCTCCTCTCCCCCAGCCCTGGGGCCCTTAAAGGGGTAGACTCTGGCCAGATGGCACTTGCCAGAGCCAGCCCTGCCAGCAGTCTCTGCCCCTGAACCAGTGGCCCCAGGATGAGCCAGGCAGCCAGTGACAGCCCAGCCCAGTCCCCCAGCACCCAAGGGCCAGCCAGGGGCCGTAGACAGTGCGCGCCCTCCTGGACTAGTGCGGAGGTCATGGACCTCATTGAGGTTTGGGGGCAGGCCCCAAACGTCCATGATCGCCGCACTAGGAGGAGGAACGCGGCCATCTACGGCCGCATAGCGGCCACCATGGCCCGAAAGGGACACAGGCGCACCCAGGAGCAGGTGCGCCTGAAAGTTAAGCAGCTGCGGCAGGCATACACTAGGGCCACCACGGGCGGTGCCGCAGCAGGGGCTGCCACCTGCCCCTGCGTCCCTGCCCTCAACCAACTCTTGGGGGGCGGGGTGGTCCGTGCCAGCCTGGGAGGCAGCGAGCCGGGACCGGAGGGCCCTGACCCAGGCACACCAGAGGAGCCACCGCCAGCTGTTCCGGCACTGGAGTCGGCAGGGTCATCCAGGGAGGCCATACCGGGTAAGTGCCAGCACTGTCCCCTGCCCAGGGGGGAGGCGGGGAGAGAGACCATGCCTCCCACAGATCACGCAGCCACCTGTGCACACGCAAGCATGTGCCATTGCACCCTTGGGCAGGTGGCTCCAGCTGCGTGACACCCAGGAGCCGTGGCCCAATAGGCACATGCGTGTGTGAAGAGACCTGACACGCTCCTGACCCCGGGGCGGGACCCAGCAGGACGCCCTCCCTTCACACACCCCCTCTACACAGAGGCAGGGGACATCTCCCCCCCACCCTGGCCACACTATACACGGCATGGGTGCGGTCTTGGGGCAGCTCCCAGTCCCAGAGAGAGCCAGACATCTTGACCATGGCCTCTGTGTAAGCACAGTGGCTCTGATGGTGCAGGGCATGGTCGCCCTCATGTCACAGGAGGGGGCTGGGCATCATCCACTGTGTCCCCAGGGAGAACTAACCATTTCTATTCTTTCTCTACAGCTGCACCAGCTGCTCATGCAGGGTGCACCACCCCACCCAGGACATGCTCCCGCACCCGCGGCCTGCTCCGGACCACCACCATGCAGTAGGAGTACTGGGACCTGCACCTGGGGGCCCTGCGAGCCCTGCACCGCACCGTCGAGGCCTGGATGCGGGAAGACCTGCAGCTCTGCCGAGAGCAGCTGGCTGAGGACCGAGCCAGAAACGCTAACCTGAAGGCCCTGCTGCAGAGCATGGTGCCCTGTGCCGGTCCTGCGCCTGCTGCCCCCCCAACAACTGTCCCTCCTTCCACTCCTGCCCCCCCCACCTCTTCCTCCTCAATGTCCACTCCCCACCTCAACCTCCGCACCCTCCACCCCATCCCCCCGGGGACGCCGAGGCCCCTCCTCGCCGTGCTGGGAGGTGGTTGGCCCAGCGAGACCCCCACCCCTGATCCCTGAGTTTCCCTCCCCTTCTTCCCCTTGCTTCCCCTTCCAGCTCCCTCCTCCCAGTTTTCCCCTCCCCCTCCCACCTCTCTCCTGCCCTCTCCCACCTCCTTTCCCCGTCTCCCCACAGTTTCATTCCCCCTCCCCAGTTGTGTTGAATAAAGAGAGTTGTTATTTTTGAAAATATGTGTCTTTTATTTGACATCAGGAAGGGGGGGCTAGGGAAGGGTAAGTGGAAGGACGAGAGGGAGGAATGCCCCAGTGGGGCAGACCGGGGAGACTGTTAGCGCTCCTCAGGGTGGAAGCTCTCCCGCAGGGCCCCCTGGATCCTGACATCCCCTCGATGGTCCTCCCGGATGGCATCCTGCAAACAGTGCAGCCAGGCTGCCGGCAACGTGTCCACGAGACGCAGCGGAGTCCCATGGGGCAGGTCTGGTTCCATGTTGCAGAGTGCCGTGGTGTCCCGAGTAAGGGCAAGCAGAGCACTCCAAGACACAAATGCTTTGCTGTCCCTCAGCGAGGTAGACCAGCAAGCAGAGAAACCTGAGAATTGTCTGTCCAAGATGGGGGGTCGGGTCCCTTTAAGCACTGCCCTCGGCTAGCCTGAGGCAGCAGCCCCACACACTAAGTCCGACCCTGATGCCCTTTTGGCACTGGTTCCGGCCAGGCTTACCTTCGATTCAGGATCCACTCAATGTGGACGTGCTATTTCGAATTAGCAAAATGCTAATTCGAATTAGTTTTTAGGTCTAGATGCACTAATTTGAATTACCTTATTTCGAATTAACTAATTTGAATTAAGTTAGTTCGAATTAGTGCTGTAGTGGCACTAAATTGTGTGGCAGCACAGCTTCACAGGTGATTAATCAGACCCGCCCAGTCTGAGGCTCAGGGCTCTGTGCAGGGAGCTGACTGACTGGGTGGGGCAGATTAATCACCTGTGAAACTGTGCTGCTGTGTAGTTTAGAGGGAACACTGCCTCCCTTCTCCCCCACCCCACGCTGGTCAGTGGGCCTGGAGCCACTAGTCACTGTGCAGAAGCCCCATTTGAGCTTCCAGTGTCACACATTCCCCACTGCCCCCACTAGTGACTACATGACACAAGTTGACCATGAACATACAATAAGAACATTACATATTTCAGTCCCACACGCTTCTTTTGTAGGCACATACATTCTCTGAGCTCCAATTCCTGAAAGCCTTTCTGCAAGGTTTGCAAGTTTCGCACCCTTTTGTTTGGGTTTGCATTGCTGATCTATTGGCCCTGCATTGCTAACTAAATACCATAGCAATACTTGACAGAGTATTTTCAGATCTGTGTATCACAAGACACTTCACATATTTAATAGAGATACATGATTTTATTTATTTCATTATGTCATGGTTAGCATATTCCTAATAAAATTATCATCGTTGTCATAATTAATAAATCTGATCTTAAGAAGTACTGATCACCTGCAGTTCCCATTTTACTCAGAGGCTTTGTCTACACTGCAGGGGTTTTGTGCAAGAAGCTTTTTGTGGACGAGATCTTCCGCAAAAACGTCTTGTGCAAAAGCGTGTCCACACCTCAAAAGTGCATCGCAAAAGCTATCTGCTTTTGTGCAAGAGAGTGTCCACACTGCATGGACACTCTTGCGCAAGAAAGCTCTGATTGCCATTAACAGAATGGCCATCAGAGCACCTGTGCTTTTTCTGATAGGCTCTTTTTGTGCAAGAAACCCCTGCGAAGCGTCCACACATGACTTTTTGCACAAGAGCTGTAGCACAAAAAGGAGTTATTCCTCGTGGGGAAAGGAATAACTCTACCAGCAAAAGCCCTCTGTCCTGTCAATTTACTGTATTTTTTTGTGTGCAAAAACACACTTGAGGTGTGGACGCTCTGCCAGTTTTTGCACAAAAACAGCTGGTTTGGGGCAAAAACCTTGTAGTGTAGACATAGCCAAAGTGAACTGAGAATGCTCAGCACCTCTCAAGATCAGACAAATGGTGCTTAATATTCTAATATTTCACTCTTGACACAAGGCTCTTGAAGCAAATAGCAGCTACTTTATTGTTTACTGCTCAGCATTCTGTCCTGGGTCTTATAAGAACATATACAGCAATACCCTTCTGCTTTGTGATTTGTGCAGCCACACTGAACAAGATTTCACAAAAGCCAAAATGCATGCAGCAACTCACATTTTATGACATGGTGGAGCAGATCTCAGTGGTGATTTCCCTCGGTTGCTATAGATCAGTGGTTCCCAAACTTTTTGGCATCACGCCCCCTTTCTGATTTTTGAAAAACCCTCACACACACACACACACCCCAATAGCAGCAAAACTTGTTGAGCAAAAAAAAAAGGAAAAGGAAAAAAGGAACTGAACAGGGCAGCAAAACTTGATGGGGGGAAGAGGCTGGGGTCGCCTCGCGCCCCCCCTGAAATTTCTTCATGCCCCCCAGTTTGGGAACCCATGCTATTGATCATTACTAGATTGATAAACAATTTCCTAAGGTATAGATATCTTTATATAGGCTGAAAAGAGACAAGAATATACGCCATTGCACAGATTTCACACATACCTCCTCCCCCCCCCGCCCAAATGGGATAAATGGACATTTTGTTTCTGGGAGCAAGTAAAATTTGCTAACTGAACTAGTCAAAAAAAAAAAAAAAAAAGATACAGGACATTTTGTACCAGAAAACAAGCATATGAATACAAAATTCCCATCATCTGTCTTGGAATAGTAAAAGCTCCACAGAGGCTTTCCGTGTGGATAAGAAATGCTCTGTTCCATCATTCCAGGCAACACGCTTAGGGGACTGACTACAAGCTGCTTCTGGTATATGGGTTGCAGATGATGAGCGTCACTCTCAAGCATAAGTACTGCAATAGAGTACCTCAGACGTTAACAGCTTCTCCAAAGTCTGTGTTTAAACATTGTCAATACAGGTATTTCTCTTAATAAAATCCTGTTGCAAAGCTTTATTTGATGGCCTGTATAGCAGGATTGGCCACGGTGTTGTAGCTCAACTATTACATTTCTTATATCACCTTAATAGTACACGCTAGGTATTGCTCTTAGCTTACAGGGTATCCAAAAGTCTGCAGTAGGAAAGGCGGACATAGACAATAGCCTAGATAAAAAATGTAATTGACTTTTCAGTATACAAAGAATGATTCTTAACTTCTTGGACCTTGACCCCACCTTCAGACTTTAGCAATCTCAGCCCTCCACAGAAATGTCCTGCAATGCATGCATTGGTTACCATGGCGTGTTGTAATGGTTTACTGTACAGGATGCTTCAGGCATCTGAGAGGACCTATTTCCAGGTGGTCAACTACAGGTGCTTTAGGAGAATACAGGAAACTAGGGGGCTGCACCCCCTGCTCACTGTGCTCACCAACCCCCTTCTCGGCCATGGAGGGCCCAGGGCCAAGGCCACCCGGCCCCGGCTCCTCCCCTCCTCTGCCCCACCGCCGGGGAGGGTCTAGGCCCAGCTTTCCTCCCAGCCGCTGCCAGGAGGGGCCGGGCCCAAGCCACGCCAGGCCTGGCTTTCCCCCGGGCACCGGGAGGGGCGAGGCCCACGCCACATCGGGCTTGGCTCTCCCCCCCTCCTCCAGATGCCAGGGGGGTTGGGCTGGGTCCGGCCAGAGGCTGCACAGCTCCTGCTCCAGCCCCCGAACACGGGAGAGGGGTGAAGGGGGAGGCCACATGGCTCGCGGCTCCCCAAGAGCACCGGGGAGGTAGGAGGCTGCATGGCTCACAGCTCCCGTGGCTCCCCAGAGCGCAGGGAAAGGGGGATGCCATGTGGCTGAGGGTGGGGGGAGGGACTGCAGACAGAGGGAGGGGCTGCAGGGTGTAGAGTGATGCATGATGCCACTGTCATCCCACAGGAACAGTTTTTTGTATATATAGAGAGAGATAATGAACAGGAATAAGGTCACTACTGTTCATCCCCAGACATTTGCTGCAAATTCCTTGGAAGGTCACAAACTGCAAGTTGAGAACCACTGATCTAACACAATAATACTAAGTAGGTCCAGAGTACTTAGATTTGGTTTAAGTTTGTTGATTTAGTTGGGATTGGTCCTGCTTTTAGTAGGGGGTTGGGCTTGATGACCTCCTGAGGTCTCTTCCAACCCTATGATTCTATGACTCTATTGCTAACTCCCAGTAATCATATGGCACGGGTTTTATTGTAATATTCTCAGCTTGAACATACATGTCCATTCAGCATTTGGAGACAGTAGAAAGTGCCCAAGGCCTTTATTCCGTGCTTATTCTGGGGAACACCCATTGACATCACTAGAGGTAAAACAGAAGGTTAAAATTAGCATGATAGGGCCCTAGATTACTATAATCATCAGTAAGTGACCTGAACGTATAAAAGTGTGAGAGTGGGAGGCATTTAGGCCAACAGGTAAGCTGATGGTTGCACTAATCTTTTAGAGCAAGATGTGCAGTGGTTTTTCACCAGGACTCTAATCAATCCACCCTGACCAGGAGTACCCTATACCAACATTTTCTCTAGTGTTAAACAAGACTTATTTTTTAAGAAAAGCACCACCAGGCATGAAAGTTCTGGATCAGTTGTCAGAGCCAGACCAGCAGTCTTACTGATTTTGCTGGGAGTTCCCATCCACACACAAGGGACTGTAAGCATTACATGTAGGAAAAATGCCTATTTCCACAAATTTCTGCTGAAGTATTCATGGTGAGCTGGGTTATAGGATGATATGTTATGAATTATTGAAGACACCTTGATGGATAGGAGGACTGTTGGCTTCCTAAAGGGTTAAACTCAGGTAGCTAAGGGTGTTGTTGGCAGAAAACCAATGGGGATACAGTGCTGAAATTTGAATTGTATAAGATATTTTGCCTGCTTCCTTTGTGTGGGGGAAGCTAAGTGACACAGAATGATTGAAACCCAGGCAGGACTATACCATGTCTCCAAGGAATTTGGGACATGGAAGTGGACTGAACCAGGAAGGGATCATGAGTACAGGGGAAATGTGTATTTAGTTGTGATTTTTCTTTGTTTTGGTTGTTTAGTTAAACTTCTCTGTGTGAATCCATGCCTTCCATTTCCTTCCCCTCCCCACTTACTATCTAAGGGTACGTCTACACTAGCCCCCTAGTTCGAACTAGGGAGGCTAATGAGGGTGACCGAAATTGCAAATGAAGTGCGGGATTTAAATATCCAGCGCTTCATTGTATGTTCGATGATCGCCATTTTGAAACTGACTAGCCGGAATAACTGCCGCATCTACACGCGGCAGAGAAGCGCGATTCTGAGATAAACCCCTTAGTTGAATTAACAGATATACATCTCATTTCATGGAATGAGGTTTAACTGTTAATTCGAACTAAGGGGTTTATCTCGAATAGCGCTTCTCTGCCGCGTAGATGCGGCAGTTATTCCGGCTAGTCAGTTTCAAAATGGCGACATCGAACATGTTAATGAAGCGCGGATATTTAAATCCCGCACTTCATTTGCAATTTCGGTCACCCTCATTAGCCTCCCTAGTTTGTTTCTCTCTTTCCTTTTTTCAAGCTCTTTTGGGGCAAAAGAGCTTGGAGTACCTCTGGGGAAGGAATTCAAGTATTCCCCCTCAGTTTTTTTAGGGTTAATCACTTGATGGTGGCATCTTTTGGGGTTTTTTTTTCTCACAGCCAGTGCATCTGTGACTGTGGGGAGTTTTTGTAAGCAGAGCCTATAGAGGCAAGGTATTTAAGGTTTCTTGCGGGCCCCCATCTTCTGCACTTGGAGTGCCAGAGAGGGGATCAGCCCTGACAACACCTGTTATGAAATGACAGTCCCAGGCAGTAGCAGAATTAGCGTTGCCATGACTCTCTAGCAGTGGAAACTGGGGCTTATATATATTTTAAATTTTGGAGTGTGGCTTCTCTGTATATCAATAAATAAAGCTAACCTCCTCCCTTCAGTGCAGCCACAATATGAACTCAGGGCTTGAACTTTAGAAAGTGTTAATCCATGTTATGGTTCATTAACTCAGAAAATATCATACCCAGGTTTAGCTATATCAAAGAGGCTGAAATGACTGGCACCAATTAGTCTTAATATCACATTAAACTGTGCACAGGTTTCTGTCTGCTTGGTTGTTGGCATAAAATAAGAGCTCTTCTCAAAACAATATAACTGCTCACTGGACTGTTCTTTGATTTGTCATTGGCTAAAGCCTGCCACAAGCGGATGCAGAGACAGAAAACTAATTGATTTAATTATTCATTAAACTCTGCCATGTGACAATGATACAGTCATTTCTTTTAACACCAAAGACATCAACATTATTCCAAAAGCTGCTTCTTACTTAAACTGCACCCTTCTGGGGAGCAGAAATATGTTTCATCTGTGACTTCAATCCTGCTTTGAAGGGTAGTTTATATGGACTCCTACATTTGTAAAGTATCAGGTAAATTATGGTGCTATATAAAGACTGAGGCTATGTCTACACTGCAGAGCTTTTCCGGGATACTGCAGAGCTTTTCTGCATCCAAGGAACGCTGAAGTTTCCGAAAAAGCACATGCGTTCTTTCAGCATCCCTGTATTCCTCATTGTATGAGGAATAAGGGATATTCTGAAAGAGGAGGTTTTTCCAAAATGTGGCCCCGTGTAGATGGGCCTCTTCTGGGAAAAAAAAGCAGAAAAAGATACGCAAATTGTGGTTCACAATTTGTGTATCTTTTTCTGATATAACTCTGCAGTAGAGACATAGCCTGGGGTATTTAGGATTGGGGAGGTACCGGCTGAGCACTATTTATGGCTCACATCTTTTTCCATAAAGAGAGACACAGACAATTTGCACTTGTGATGCTAAATGAATATTGTGTCTGAATGTGATTTGTCCCTTGATGTGGGAGGTTACTTCTCAGGGCCAGCAGGTGGTGTCTGTGTCCAAGTTTGCAATTTCAAGCCAAAGCTTGATATCAAGTGAGCAAATGGCTTACACTAGACAGCTCCTTTATTACAACTTCTAATAAAGTGTAATAACTTCCACAAGGACAATGACATGGTGATGGAAGGTCAAATTGCCTACCTCCTAGGTCACAGCTTATACCAGGATGCAACACCAATCTGCGCCCAACAGATGGGTGAGTCCTGATCAGGCAAACTTACAACTCCTGCCAAGCAATGGAATTTCCATCCACTAGGTGATAAGCGGGGAAAACTGCGGCACCACAGCAGAGTTAGCTCCCAGCCTTGGGAGGTAACCCTGCTGTGGCTCTGCCTTTTAAATGTATTAGGAGGCAGCAGGCTCTTAATACGTTTAAAAAGCAGAAGCACATCGGGGGGACTGTTGCGTGCAGAGACAGCTGATTTCTGGTTCACACAGGTCTCCCCTGCTGCACTTCTGCTTTTTAAATGTATTAAGATCTGACAGGCTTTTAATACATTTAAAAAGCAGAGATGCAGCGTCTGGGACTGGGCGCGAGCTAGGGATGTAATAGTGTAGTCGACTAACCAAAAAGCAAAAGCTTATAGGTTAATGCTATAGACCAATGTTTCCCAAACTATGGGCCACGGCCCGGTACCGGGCCGCGGGAAAAAAATACCGGGCCTCAGCGTGGCTGCCAGGGTGTTCCGGGCTCCCGGACTGCCCGTGCACCGCCTGGTTCCCCAAGCCCTCAGCCGTATGTTTCAGGCTCCCGGCAGAGGCATAGTGGGGGTTACCAGGTGAGCTCTTATTGCTGGCTGTGGAGGGGGAAGGGGGGTTGGATATGGGCCGCAGGGAAGCAGGGTCGGGGCAATGGAGCTGCCCGGGGGAGACAGGGAGGGGAACCGGCCGGCGGAAGCAGGGCTGGCGGGGTGGGGGTGGGAGGGAACCTGCTGGCAGAAGCAGGGCTGGCCGGGGCGGGAGCAGTGGGGCTGGCCAGAGGAGATTGCGGGGCGGAACTGGCTGGCGGGGGCAGTGAGGCTGGCTGGGAGAGATCGCGGGGCTGGCTGGGGAACTGGCCGGCGGAAGCAGGGCTGGTGGAGGCAGCAGGGCTTGCCAGGAGAGATCGGGAGAGAATCGGCTGGCGGGGACAGCAGGGCTGGCCCAGGGCTGGGGGGGGATGGTGAGGGGGGAGGGGGGAGAGAATCGGCCAGCGGGGAGCGGGACAGTTCAGGGCGCATGCAGATCCTGAATAAAAATGTAAAAGCAGTGCCTTTTAAATATCCCCACTGCTGACAGTGAGGTTTAAAGGCACTACAATGTGTCAGAATGGAGAGAACCTGGTGCATTCACCATCCGGAATGAGAATATGGATAAAAAATTCCAAAGATGGTGTCAGCTTTCTGAAAATAAATGAGCCCCTTTTCAATACACGATGTGGTGGTGCAGGGTTCTATTGGATTACAGTCTATTTTTCCAATCCATATTCCCTTAACTTGCTGGTAAGAATGTTGTGGGTGGCCATATCAAAAGCTTTGCTAAAGCTGGCCCTGGGGGCTTTGGGAGGACCAAAAACAACGCATTTGCATATTCGTCATTTGCTTAATGAATATGCAAATATGCAAATGAATGTTACCGGTCCTCCGAAAGCTCGTGAATGGATTTACTGGTCCCTGTGTCAAAAAGTTTGGGAACCCCTGCTATAGACTACACACACATTCCCCCCACTGCTCCCACCAGTAAATTTTTTAGCAGCTGGTCAGCAGCCTGGCTCAGTCCTGTCTTGGGCCCAGTCCAGGACCTACCCCCGCTGTGGCTCTGCATTTAAAGTGTATTAGGAGCCAGGTCGGCAGGCAGCTCGGCTCAGTTCCAGTTCATGCCGAGTCCAGGAGCTCAGCTTCCCCCACCAGACAGGGGCTGCTGCCACCTCGCGCGAGGCGACAGGCCATCTGTTCACAAGCTCACGGACAAGCTTTCGCTTGGCACCCTGTACAGTTGCCTCTCTAGCAGAGAGTGCAGAGTGGCAGGGGGCTCCTCGAGAGTGGGGCCAGAGTGCAGCCGGCCCCACCCCCTGGAACTATAGAATAGTCGAGTAACCGATAAGATTTCATGAGGTTAATCGACTATTCAATTAACTGGTAGAGGCAGCGATGGAGGGGGAAGCAACTAGTCAAGGACTATTTTACTGTCCAGTGAGCTTATGCTTATCGGATAGTCGACTAGTCACTTACATCCCTAATACATGGAGCAGATATTGTTCTCTGGACTTTAGTTGGGAAGAGCCAAGAGTTTGTTTTTCTTTCCACACCACCCCCCATCACCAAAGATGATATCTACGAGTTTTAGATTCTTGGAGTGGTGCACAGGGAGGAAGCAGTGGTAGGATAACACTTGAAACTAACATCACCAGCAACACCCTGCTTATCCTGGCACAGCTCAGGGCAGGGACCAGGTCTTTCTATGAATTTGTACAGTCTCAGTAGTGATAGTGCCTAGATGACACAATATACACACATGCTACTAGTCAGGGGAGATGGATTTCATGGCATTTTTCCTTAAATTCTTGTGTTTGGCAGAGGCTTCTGGACTGCCAAGACATATTCCTGTGACCTTTGAAAACTAGAACTCTGTAGTTCTCCTCTCAGAAATGATTGCACACGGATGGGTGATTTTCTAACTTGGAGACAGGATTCACACAAGGGGTACATCTAGATTACAGAGCTTTTCCAGGATACTCTGCCGCGTCCAAGGAATGCGCCGGCTTTTCTGAAAAAAATGTCGGAAAAGCGGTTGCGTTTTGTCAGCATCCCTGTAAACCTCGTTTCACAAGGAAGAAGAGATGTGCTGAAAAAGACGGGCCAAATGTCAGAAAAGCCTCTTTCAGAAGAAAAGTGGAAAAAGATATGGAAATTGTGGTTCACAATATGCATATCTTTTTCCAACTTGTCTTTGTAGTGTAGACATAGCCAAGGACTCCTGGGATTTGGGAGACTATGCCACTGTTCATGTACATACCTAGATGAGGGGCTGGTGAAGCAGGCAGGTGTATATTGCATTGTGGATTTTCCAATGCTGGAAAGAGACTATAGCTCTCTCACAGAGGAACCCATCTGAGAAGTATCCAGTTCTGACATTGAAGTAGATACCATGCTAGACCTTCTCTAATTGAAATTACTTTTCCTAGAATATAGGGCATAGCCTTCATCTCCTAGTCTGCTAAGAAGTTTTTATAGTTGACAAGTTATAAGGCCACTTCACAGGAGTATACAAATCCCTTTAGCTTTTGGTTCAGGAGACTTTCAGCGGGCACTTTTCAACATGATTCAATACAGATGAATGTTTCACAGGCCACCAGCAGCACTGCCACTTTCTTCCTAAGGCAAGGTAGCAGGACCATGAACCAATAGAGCAGACAAAAAAAAAATGATAGCAAAACAAAGATACTTCTCAGCATAAATAAAAACACTTTCACCCCATTCCTGAGCTGGATTCTCACCAGCTCAGACCTCTGTACTTGGGTAGGGCTCAACAGAGGGAAGGGCCCTGGCTTGCGGATTTTTTCTAGGTTCAGGACCTTTATCAGTTCATTTTCTTCACTTATATTTGTAGCAGGCATACACCCAGTTCAGCCTCTGGACAGTACCTCAATTTCCCCTCTCAGAAGGGAAATCACCCTCTTTCTCTGCTGATCCTCCAGCCTCCGGAACAGTTAAGCCACAGGTACCTAAGCCCTACAGTGAAGTCTCAAGTCAAAACCCCATCATTTCTGAGTTTAATTAGTCCAAAAGGAAACAAACCCATTATTTCACCCCTGACTCTCACCAGGCACAGCTCTTTCTCTCGGGGTTTGTTCTCTTCCTCAACAGAGTTTAACTCTTTGCTTTCGTTCTGCTTCTAGCATGCTTGTGCTCTGAGCAGCTCAGTGGTTCTCAACCTGCATACCGCTGGGCCACATATGCAGGTCTCTGTGTGTCATGTGGGCTATATCTACATAATATAGATGCTACCTGCCTGGCCCTGAGGATGTCACATGGACCACCGTGTGTGCTAATTGGACCACAAGCAGCCCATGGATTGAGAAACACTAGGTCTGTTTCTTCTTCTTCTATATGCACATCCTCTCAGGCAACAGGAGAAAGGGAAAACCTCACATTTGCTTTCAACTGTAAATTCCCTGCCTTGAACTGTGAACAGTTAGGCTACCTGTCCCATACCAAACTGCCCTGGCTTATTTACAGACCAGGATGCCATTATAATAGGCACTTAAAAACACAGAGAGAAAAAAGAAGAGGAAGGGACTTGCTCTAACCAGCTTCCAATCTGTCTTCCCAGGGCATCTTCTTATGTACCAGGTCTTGGAATCCCCAATTCCTCAAGCTAAAGGGCACAGGCTGCCCTTTCATCTTTCAGCAGGTCTGGTTCTTAGTCAGCTGGTTCCTATCACATGACCATTATATTCATTCCTCTCCACCTGGGCAGGGGCGACTGAGTCACAGCTCCCTTAAAGAGCCAACTCACCCTGTGGGGGTGTTTAAGATTGAATTCACTAATTAACCACTATAGGAAAAGTCTCAGAGGGGTAGCCTTTAAGTCTGTAACTTTAAAAACAACTTTTAAAAAAATGAGTAGTCCTGTGGCACCTTAGAGACTAACTAAAATATACGCACAGTAGCATGAGCTTTTGCGAGCAAACCCCACCTCTTCAGACAAGATGATCATCTCTGAAGAAGTGGGGTTTTCCCATGAAAGCTCATGATACTACACTATGGGGAAGGAGACTATATAATAATTGCACAGTGAACAAAAATATTTTCATAAGGCTGATGTTTCCAGGGCTTTCTCCAGCATTAATATTATCCTATGGACTACAGGGAAATGGTTTCGTTTTGTTCTCTTTCCATCTTTGCTCCTTTTCCACTTCCTTGTCTTTGGCTAATTACACTATTACTCACTCAAGTGTTTTTCTGTTTCTACATGGGTTGTACAGCAGAGGGGGCTACAGTCCCATCACACATGTCCAGCTTCCATCCCCCGCACTCCCCTTCCCCCCCACACACACACACTTATAACCAAACCGCCTCATTCTCATCCGGAAATGCGGTTCACTCGTGACTCTGGATCTCCTGGTCTCCCAGTGCAATGTCCTGCTGCCACCCTGACGCTGTGCCAGCGTGTGCTTGAAAAAAATCTTATCTTTTAATGCATATAATAAATGCAAAGCAAATGATTTGATCTACAACGAGTTGGTAACAAATGAGGAATGAATACAAGGGTAACATTTTGTCTACGTGTCAGTTCCTATCTCCTCAGTGTGACCTTTTTATTTTTGACAAGGTGCTTGTTCAAGCAGGTGTGTATGTGGGGGTAACTCCAGAAAATGATTGTTGCTTTGACATAAAGGAAAGAAACAGAGGGATATTTATTCTACATAGCACTAGCTTTATCGTTTATATTATGCTGCTATGTAGCACTTTTTATCAGTAGATCTCAAAATGCTTTACAAAGGATCCTTATTTTACAGAGGAGGAAAATAAGGCACAGAGACTTCCCCGACATCATTCAGCAGGCTAATAGCAGAGCAGCTTTTCTGATTCATAGCCCACTGTTCTCTCACTAGGCCACAAGATAAGGTGTTGCACAACTCTGAATGCAAGGAAATGTCACTCATTGCTCAGCTGTCGCAGAGGAAAAGTCTGTCTTCTATTGGGTATTATAAAGTCTTCCCATGCAAAGCCAAAGGTGGATTGTTGGCCTATAGCCCCAATATAAATAACTGTTTATTACAGATATGAGCCTTGCTTCAGCTGTGCAGCCCAAGGCTTACATGATCCCACCCGTACATAGCTTAGGAAAGGGGGAAAGATGTCCTCACTTGCTGGTCTTGCTTCTCAAGGGAAAAGCATGGGGCTATTAAAAGAGTCAGTAAACTAATGGATCCATCTCTGGGCCAGATTTTCCACTGTGATGATGCACAAAGGGTCTGGATTCTAAGAACTCCCCATTGGAATAAATCAACAAGAGGTGGTTGCTGCACTCGCCACCATTGCACATATATGAGTAGAGCTGACTTTTACTCCATCAATCCTTCCCTGAACTGATGTCCCTTAGGCTGCTCCAATTTAGGATTGGGCCAGAGACCAGCTTTCTGGGGCCACCCCCCTTTACCTGTCCCACAGCACACATTATAGATATGAACATTCACTGCTGAGTCCAAAGCCTCAGCTACGTGAATCTGCTTAGGTCCACTGCAGCCATGGTAGTGAAAGCAATGGAGCTACTCTAATTTGATCTGGACCATGGTCTCACACCCACCATGAGCCCCACACTGAGTTTGTGAACAGCGTGCCCATGCCTAATATCTGAGGCTGCACATGAAACCATCCCATTTGGAGAACCATCTTTAGCAGGAAGTCTCTAAGCTCTTGTTCTTTGTGGAAAATGACCCCATCACCACTCCTTCCCACCAGCTAAATCCTACCTTATTAGTCTTTAACATAAAGTTACTAGTAAAACTGCATGTTTCCCTTAGAGTATACTTCATATAAACAACAGCAGCCTAATCCCTATACAAGAGCCACTTCCCAAGGCCACAGGAAGCAACTCTCATCAGCAGTTCCTGATTTCCCCCTTGCCAACTCGTATTTATCCCTTCCTTTTGGGAAATGATGAGGGATGAGTTTCTAGAGACCTGTCAGGACTCATCTCTAGAACTCTCCTTCCACAAAAGGTAGTGACCCCATCTTACAGGGGGAATAGATGGTCTGGAATCTGTGCCCACACATTAAATAGTAGACTAATACTACTTAGTTCCTCCCCCCTTCTATTTATTTTGGGTCTGTACATCCTAAATTCAAAACTCCGGTCATCTGAAGAAGTGGGCTGTGCCCTCAAAAGCTCATGATACCATCTACATGTTTTGTTAGTCTATAAAGTGCTACCAGACCATTTGTTGTTACTTAGTTTTACTCATTAGAAAAGTTCATTTGGTTGACCTGCTCCAACTGAATACATGTCTGCTCAATCCACCCTATCGCTGCTACGTTTTTGATTAGCTACGAGGGAGAGGGGGGATTAGGCAGATCTAAACCATTCTCATAGTTTCTTCAGCTGAAGACTCTAGCCTGACCCACCCTTCACCTCAGTCTAACAGGGAGCAGCCCAGAAGTCTGATGAAAGAGAAAGGAAGTAAGTCAAGAGTCAGTGCTAAGCAGCATTTAATTTGCATGAGATAAGCACCTTCCTTTCAGAGCATGTTGCAGCTAGAAATCAAGAGTAATTGGCTAAGCAGAGAGACTGGTGGCTTTTGTTACCAGAGGCATAATGCTGGTGTTTGGTGGGATCAAAACAAGCCCAGCTTCACTGTTCACAAACATTGCTGACTGGATTAAGCATATTCTATTTCCTATTACTCTGGAGGAAGGGAGGAAAAATGGACACATGAAGACAAAAACAGCAATAAATGACCCACACTTTTCCTGTACCCCTTCTGGCCTTACTAATAGGAACTTCAATTTGAGATTGAAAATAAGACAAGATTCCTCTTCAGCTGTTTCAGAGGGATGTTTTTAGCCCCTTTTTGATATGAGGCATTGCAAAAAAGCACATTGTTCTGCAACTACTATATTTATACATCAATGTGTTAGAGACAAGGTGGGTGAGCTTCTTACACACAGCACTTCTTCAGGTCTGAGAGGAAGAAGAGCCCTCTCTAAGGGAATGTCTATACTATGGCTCAATGGGCAGCGATCGATACAGCAAGGGCTGATTTATCGTGTCTAGATGCGCTATATCAACTGCTGATTGCTCTCCCATTGACTCTGGTACTCCACCTGAATGAGAAGCACAAGCGGAGTCACAAGTGTCTCCAGTCGTTCTTCATTGAGTAGTGTCCCCGTGGGTGCTCCACTCGAGGTGCTGGGCTCGTCCCGGCACCGCAAACCGGAGGAATTTTCTGTAGCAGTAGCCCCCTACCGGACCGCGCATGCGCAACTGCCTCTTCGCGCCTCTCAGCTGAGCGCGGTCCGGTCCTGTCAGTTTCTCTCCAACCGTCCGCAGCCGCAGACGGAGTTACATTAGGCTCCCTTTGCCTCTCTGAGGGGAAAGGGAGATCTCTTAGTTAGACTTTGTTTCTTGTTATATGTAGATTAGTTGTTTCAGTTATAGTTGTAGATTAGTTGTAGTCCCGTTTTCTTTAAAACAAACAAACAAACAAACAAAAAAAACCTGTTTTTCTCTTCTGACGGTCAGTCCGTGCCTAACTGGCATTGACCTGACTGAAATTGACTTAAAAAAAAAAAAAAAAAAAAAAGAAGAAGTAGAAAGGGGGGAGAGCAAAACGACAGGATGCCAGGATCACCTGGATTCAAAAAGTGTATTCAGTGCCTGGAGGCTATGCCGGTCTCCGATGGGCATTCCCGCTGCGTGAAGTGCCTCGGGGAGTCTCATGTCCCGGCAAAGTGCAGCCATTGCACAAATCTGACAGCTCGCGCTAGAAGGGATCGCGAGCTGAGGCAGAGAGTCCTTTTATTCAACAAGGCTCTCCAGCCTCCACAAATCTCCAAGCCGCGCTCTGCAGACGAACATCACACTGGACGAGAGATCCCCCATGGGATCCAGAAGACGCCCGGCGGCAGAGCGGAGAAACTGGGGACCTCTGGTTCTTCGCTGAGGTTCCCCGCAGACAAGTCGGGCAAGGGTCGCAGCTCCTCGGCCCCTTCTGTAGCCCGCCATAAGGACTCCGCTCCGGCACCCAAAAAGGGCTTGCGAGCGGAGTCGGTGCCGGCAACGGCTCCAACGGCCTCTGTGGAGCCATCAGGGGAAGCCCCGGCACCGAGACGTCCTGCACATGCGCAAGTGCAGCCAGCTGTACCGGCACCCGCAGGGCTTTCCCTCGGTGTTGTTCCATGCTCCCCGGTGCCGGAGGCACCGGCACCAAATACAGCACCGCAGCAGGAGACTCTGCCGGTGCAGCCTGAGGCCATGACGTCATCACCTGATCCAGCGGCACCGAGCCTAAGCTCTGCAGAGGATCAATTTACAGAGCCTCCCTTGCTGCCTGCCTTGCTGCCACAAGCGGCTCCCCAGGCTTCCTTCACTTCCTTACTGCCATCCAAAAGGCAGCACAGTTCTGCACGGGTCCGGGACACCATCGCTGACACCGGACCGTATGACCTTCTCCCCTGGACCTGACTCACCTGCCTTGTTCCGTTCTGATACCCGTCGTTGTTGTCATCGTTACACGCCTCCCAGAGAGCACTACTATAGGTCACCTCGTCGCTCACCGCCACGTCGATACTACCGGGACCACTGTTCGCGGTCTCCTTCTCGCTACTCCAGGAGATCCTTATCACCACGGTCTCCAAGACGTACAGCATATTCTTGTCGCTACGACACGCTCAGAAGACACAGCTGGTCTCTGTGCTACGACAGGCGGTACGACCGATGTTACCACGAGTGCTCTTCCTTTTCGTCTCATCGCAGAAGGCATTCACGGTCACGCTCACCGCAATTGTCTCGACCTGAGTCTCCACACGCTCCAGACGAGTCTGCACATTATGTCGCTCCACCATCCTCTGCTGGAGATGTGGATTCAAGCTATCAGGAAGACAAGCAGGACCACACTCCTCATCAGGAGCAGCAGTGCCCTGATTCTCCAGCACACCACTCCTCTTCGTCGCCTGATGATGCAGTGGTCCCCGGTGACTTGTCTCCTATGGAGGACCACAAACAATTCCAGGAGTTCTTCAAACGGGTTGCTCAATCCCAGGACATCCAGACCACGGATGTGCAGCAGAAACAGCATCGGTTGCTAAAGAATTTACAACCCTCCCAAAAGTCGAAGCTCACCTTTCCCTTTGATGACGCTATCTTAGAGGTTGCCAATGACATCTGGCAGACTCCAGCTACATCCCTACCAACTAATAAGAGGTCGGACAAGAAGTACTTCATAAGCCAGAAGGGTATGGAGTTCCTGTTTACACATCCTCAGCCCAACTCCCTTGTGGTGGACGCTGCACAACAAAGAGTAAAAATGTCCCAGGCCAAGAATGCTTCTAATGACAAGGAGGCTAAACGCCTGGATGTCTTGGGCAGGAAAATATATTCCTCTGCTACGTCAGCTCTGAGGATGTGTAACTTTGCAGCACAACTGGCAAATCATGATTTCGACAACTATTCAAAGCTGGTCCCTCTATTTGAACACTTGCCTGATTCCAAGCGCCAGATTCTTAAGGCGGTAATCCAGGAGGGCTATACAATTGCCCGAACAGCCTTGCAGATTGCGCTCGACACAGCTGATGCAGCCGCTAGATCCACAGCTTCGGCCATAGTCATGCGTCGAACATCTTGGCTGCACCAGGCCTCTGTTCCGAAGGAGTTGCAGGCCAAGGTGGAAGATTTGCCTTTCGATCACCAGTCACTCTTCGCCCAGTCAACCGATCAGGTCTTCCACTCGGGCAAGGATACACGTACAACTTTAAAAACACTTGGAATGTACACGCCTCCCTACAAGCGTAGAAGATATGTTCCCTACAATAGGCAAAGGCCTTTTTCTTATGCGACACCTTGAAACAAGCCATATGAACAACAGAGGCCGAGACAGCGCCCCCAAAAGCGTCATCAACAGCCTAACAAAGCATCCTCCCAGCAGCAGGGCCAGCAGCAGGTTTGATATGTTGATCGAGGGACTGTGGACCACCCCTTTGACAGAGACTCCAAACATCACACAAGGAGTGTTCCATCATCGTCTGAGGCCCTATCAACATCGTTGGGCTCTCATATTCACCAACCGGTGGGTTCACGACGTAATCACCTCAGGATACGCCATTCCCTTCACTTCTCTTCCCCCTGCCTCCCCCCCTTCCCCGTCCCTTTTCAGGGACCCCTCTCAGGACACTCTTCTTCACCAGGAAGTCTCTCGCTTGCTCACGTTAGGAGCGGTGGAAAGGGTACAGACTCGCTTTGTGGGAAGAGGATTCTATTCTCGTTACTTCCTCACCCAGAAGAAGTCAGGGGGTTGGAGGCCTATCCTGGACTTACGTCGACTCAACCGTCATCTCAGATGACAAAAATTCAAGATGGTCACATTATCTTCGATCATTCCTTCTCTCGACAAAGGAGATTGGTTCGCGTCCCTCGATCTTCAGGACGCTTACTTTCACATAACAATACATCCTGCTCACAGAAGATTCCTTCGTTCGTAGTGGGGTCCGACCACTATCAGTACCATGTACTACCCTTCGGTCTCTCGGTGGCCCCACGAGTTTTCTCCAAAACCCTGGCGGTAGTAGCGGCTTACCTACGGCGCCTCGACATTACAATTTTTCCGTACCTAGACGATTGCCTCCTGAAGGCTTCCACTGTCGATGAGGCCACGAGGGCGGTGTCCACCACTACCACTCTGTTTACAGCCCTTGGACTCATAATCAATCTAGAGAAGTCCTTCCTGATGCCAACTCGCGACCTGGAGTTTATCGGAGCAAGACTTGACTCCCTGACCGCGAGGGCATACTTGCCTGTAAAGAGGTTTCATCTCATACAGGACTTGGTACAGTCAGTATCAATTTCTCCCAAGTCCCGAATACTCACCTGTTTACAGTTGTTGGGGCATATGGCAGCCACCACGTATGTGGTTCCGCATGCCAGGCTTCATCTTCGCAGTCTTCAACATTGGTTGTTCACCGTGTACACGCCTCGGATGCACAGTACAAAGAGGGTGGTTTTGGTGCCAACACAGGCCCGGACTTCCTTGGCATGGTGGGACAGCCCCAAGAATATACTGGTAGGGGTCCCCTTTCATGCCCGCAAGCCAGTACTACAGATCACGACAGATGCCTCCCTGCTCGGTTGAGGCGTTCACCTTCAGGAGCACCGGGTGCAGGGTCTCTGGACGCCTCAGGAATCACTACAACATATAAACTTTCTCAAACTAAGGGCAGTCTTCAATGCTTGCAAGCATTTCTTCCACATCATTCGAGGTCGCTCAATACAGATTCTCACCGACAACATATGCACGGTGTATTACATCAACAGGCAAGGAGGGGCACGCTTCCGCTCTCTTTGCGCAGAGGCGGTACGCCTGTGGAATTGGGCAATTCGTCAAGGTATCACCATAACAGCAGCATACCTTCCCGGCAAGGACAATGTAATCGCCGATACTCTGAGCAGGCATTTCCTCTCACAACACAAGTGGGAGTTACACACCGAGGTGCTCCGCCACATTTTCCAACTCTGGAGCTTCCCCAATGTAGACTTGTTCGCCACCCAACACAACAGAAAATGTCATCAGTATTGCTCACGAGCGGGCATCGGCAAAGACTCCTTGGGGGATGCCTTCCTGCTGGACTGGAGTCGTCATCAATTGCTGTACGCCTTTCCTCCTCTTCCACTCATCCCGAGAGTTTTGGAGAAAATAGCAGCAGACGGCGCAACAGTAATTCTGATAGCGCCTTTCTGGCCCCGACAGGTCTGGCTAACACAGCTGTCGAGAATGTCGGTTGCCGAACCACAACGGCTACCGAATCTGTTCAACTTACTGTCTCAGCAGCACAGCACAATGCTTCACCCAGCCATCGACCTCATGCACCTGACAGCGTGGAACCTAGCTGGCTCCAAGCATCCGAGCTCTCCTGCTCTCAGGACGTGAGGCACGTGTTGATTAACAGTAGGCGGCATACGACACGTAAATCCTACCTCCATAAGTGGCATCGTTTTCAGTCATGGTGCTTGGCAAAGGATCTTGACCCACTGTTGCTGCCTATACAACAGATCCTTGACTATGTGATGCATCTAAAGGCAACAGGAATGGTGATTTCTTCCCTAAGAGTGCATCTAGCGGCAATTTCGGCCTTCCATCTTCCGGTGGATGGCCATTCGGTGTTCACTCATCCTATCACCAAAAGATTTCTGAAGGGACTCGGCAATTTATATCCGGCCCACAGGACCCCACCAGACCCTTGAGACTTGCCGTTGGTATTGGACACTCTGACTCGTCCGCCCTTTGAGCTGCTGGCAACATGTGATCTACAAACACTCACGATGAAGACGGTGTTCCTCCTTGCCATTATGTCGGCTCGTCGAGTGAGCGAATTGGCGGCTCTTTCAGCTGATCCACCGTACACGCAATTCTTCAACCATGCAGCAGTACTGCGTATCCAACCAGCATTTTTGCCAAAGATCAACCTGCTTTCCATATAAATGAGCCCATAACCCTTCCAACTTTCTACCCAAAGCCTCACTCCTCATCGGAGGACGCACGACTGCACACTCTGGATGTCAGGCGAGCACTGGCCTTTTACCTCGATAGAACTCGGATCTTTAGGAAGTATCAGCGGCTTTTCCTTTCTACAGCCGAACGCTCCAAGGGCAAGCAACTCTCTGCTCAGCGTATTTCCCGCCTGGTCGTCGCTTGCATCACACGATGTTATGCCTTGCGCAACAAATCTCTTCCAAGTGGACTTCGTGCTCATTCCACCTGGGGCATAGCAACATCTATTGCCTATCTTCGCGGAGTACCATTGCAGGACATATGCCGCGCGGCAACCTGGTCGTCTACCCTCACATTCGCTAGACACTATGCCCTCGCGAACGTACTTACCTCTGATTCAAGGGTGGCCCAGGCTGTCTTGTCTACAGCACGGGACCGATAGGTCCGAAGCACTCATAGGACAATTGACCACTGCTATGTACTCACCTCGAGTGGAGCACCCTCGGGGACACTACTCGATGAAGAAAAGAAAGTTACTCACCCTGTGCAGTAACATCTGTTCTTCGAGAAATGTGTCCCCGTGGGTGCTCCACGTCCCACCCTCCTCCCTGCTTCGGAGCTCCTATTTATATCTTTCAGATGCTTCCGGTTGGGAGGAAACTGACAGGACCGGACCGCGCTCAGCTGAGAGGCACGAGGAGGCAGTCGCGCATGCGCAGTCCGGTAGGGGGCTACTGCTACAGAAAATTCCTCCAGTTTGCGGCGCCGGGACAAGCCCAGCACCTCGAGTGGAGCACCCACGGGGACACACATCTCGAAGAACAGATGTTACTGCACAGGGTGAGTAACTTTCTTATACATCACAGTGAAGACACCGTGGAAAGAAGATCTAAATCCATAGACTTCAGCTATGCTATTCATGTAGCTGAAGTTATGTAATTTAGAATGCTCTTCTACGGTAGTGTAGACCAGGCCTACGCTTGAAAGCTTGTTTCTGTCATCAACAGTAGACGGACCAATAAAAAAATATTACCGCACCTTCCCCCCCATGTATCTCTAACATCCTGGGACAGCTACAACTCTGCATATCACCATGTTATTAGGGCAAATGGACATCCCAGGGGATTTGAAATAGGATCCACTGAGAGTTTCACCCCTTGATCACTAGTTCAGGTGTGACTCAGATCCACAGTGACTGAATTTGGTTACCTGTTGAGGGCCGGTATGCACTCAACAGGTGACTTCAGTTCAGTTCCTGGTGAAGAGATGTCTGTATCATCAAAACTGCTTGTGCAGTTGGTGCCAAGCTATCAGCTCTAGACAGATCAAGGACTGAACAAACACGAGAACTTGAACTGCCCTCTCATTTTTAAGAGATCCCGCCAGAACAAGTTTGCAGCACGTTGCTGAGGAATGGGTTGAGGAAACACCTGCCTCTGCTTCTGCTATGTGGAGGGAAATTAATTCTGGGGATAGAGAAGATGAATGCTGGTGCCAGAGCTGTCATTTCAGGGTTTTTCTACTCTTGTTAGACCCACTTGCTATCAATAAAATTTCAGGGTGGCCACAGATGGTGTGTGAGTGGTGTGGAGGATGTCTTTAGAACCAGAAGGCAGAGCAGAACCAGGGATGTGGGCATCACACATGTCAGAGCTTCTCAACAGATGGTCCAGGGACCCCCAGTGATCCATCTTGTGAGCCACGGGACAAAGAGAAAATGCTGTGGGGAATTTAGAGACTACGCAATTCGTACTTGGTTCTCTCTCATGAAGTGAGATAAAGAAAAATTGGCAAACCACTGACCTATATGCTTCCCAAGTATAATGCCTGATGTTGATGCCCTGCCTACAGCACCACCTTGAATTTAAATTCCTTTCTTCATTCTGGGTGTAGCTGCCAAGCACTCAGCCCTGTGTACGTCACTCCACCTTGATTTAAAACTGCTTCAACTTGTGCTGGGAGTGGTTTCCAAGCATTCAGCTCACCCATATCTTATCCATGCTGGCTTCCCTTATGGGCTGCACCCAACGCAGGTCCAGAGCGCAAATGCACACCCAAACAAACAAGAAACTTGTTAGCCCTCCCCATTCCCACCGGGCTTGTCAGGAATGGAGGTAGCAAGTGAGTCAGGAGTCTATAAAAGAAAGTGAAATGGATCCACCCTGGATGTAAGATAGGTGCAGGGGCAGATTAATAACCTTGGCTTGGATTCAGGAATCGGCATAAGTCTTTAATCTTTGCAAAGTCCTAAAGACTCCCTCCCTTTCCTCCCCCCATCTCACATGCGCTCACACAAGGCATGACTAACCAACTTTGTGGGGGGATGGCAGACGCCTCAGAAACTCCCTTGTGGATTTGATTTGCAAAATAAAACAATAAGGCTGCTGTCTGTTCCTTACACGTGAGAACCTTCCTGGATAGCGAGCACAACCTTCCTGTATAGCGAGTCTCCAGATGCTAAGAGTGGACAAAAGCCACTGTTTCAGTCTGGGGACTGATGGCTGGGGATGGATTGCTGATTATTTCCTTTCTGATTTTCAGATCACACCGGTCACACTGTAATGCACTTGGTGACTTATTTTGGCAGAGTGAGAACTAAGCAGCCACACTTCCCACTTTGTTTCTTACTCCATGCTGGCAGCATGAGTTGCCATCCAGTCACTGTTTATTATTACTTGTATTTGCTAAGCACTGATGTTGTGCTTGGCACATGTAATTTAGTTACCAGAATTTCCAGCAAAGTTGCCACTTATTCACCAGTGGCCAGTCATCCTTTGATGGACGGAAGCCTGGGGCGGGCTGTGGTTAGGGGTAAAGAAGGCTGAACACCACTGTTTTTCCAATCACTCTCAGTAACAGCTGAATAAGATCACCTGTTTCAGTCATTCCTGAGTGGTGGTTGGTGGCCCCCAAAAGCAGTTAATTGGTTAAGGATGGTGGAAGAAGCCACGATAATGTCCTCCTTTCTTCTTTCTAGTATTTTTCGGAGATTCATTTGCTTGGCCACTGACAACTGACCTTACTTACATGCCAAGAGTATCCCATAAACCACTGTGCCTATTCTTGTAGATACTCCTTTGAAGTGATGAGGAACCCCCTGCACTGCCTATTACCTCCTGTAAACTCCTATGCATTGCCAGCACTCAGGACAAAGAATTCAGGGGTACATGGCTAAAAGGCTGAGAAGCCATGACCTAGTTTTGGTTTCACTGCTCTGGTCTCAGACTGTTAGGAGACAAGGATGTGGTTTAGTGGTCAGAGCAGAGGAGAGCAAGTGAAAAAAATCCTTTGGCCTGATCCCGACTCTACAGTCATTCTTCCTGTGCCTACTGGGGAACCACAAAGGGGGAAATCCTGCCCTATGCTGTACAGTGTGCTGGTGGAGAAGAGAAAGAGGGCACAGGTGCTGTTGGTGATGGTTATACTCCCCACTCTTCAACAAGCTTCTGGAAGAGTAGAGCACAAGCTATACTCTTCCAAAGGCAGTGTAATGTGTACAAGACTGCTGTGCAGCTCCAAACAGCCCCCTGTGAGGGCCTGTGGGCCTGTGTCTTACTAGCTTTTGCTGGCTTTGTACACAATTTCCACTCCATTCTGACTGCTGGGAAAGAGTAGTTAAGAAGCGTGTTACACAAAAATACTTCCTCAGCATTATTCTAGCATTAGGTGGTGTGATGTCACTGGAGCATCTTCAGCAAACACGATGAAAATGGCCTGTTAGGTCAGAAATAGAAGGTTCATAGCAGGATTACACCTGGGTTTAGGCTGATTTTCAGTGGCATAATCCTATGCAAAAGGTTTCCAAGATGGAAAACTTTCAGGTTGGTTAATATAGATGGAAAAAAAACTCCCTCTCTTTGTCTACATAGCTATAACAGTCAAATATTTTTCAATTAGAAATTTCCCCATGTGTTGCATTGTTACACTGTAAGCGGCATCAGACAGCCCAATGATTATGGGTAGCATTGTTTTTTGGCTACTGGCTGTATTAATCCTAGGAATGTATGGAGTCATCTTCCTCCAAATTTACTTCTGAATCTGCAAAAAGAGCTAACTCACCTTTATGCCTTTTAAAATACCTTTGACTTAGGCAGGCTCAGGTTCAGCTTTGTAGTATACTAATCTTATGTGGTTGGTTTTTCTCTAGGGCATTGCTCTAGCTGGAAAACCCCTCTGTGGTTAATGCCTCACCAGCACCTAACAACCCTGGCTTGTAATTATCACATGCAAAGAGGTCTTTGGGTTCAAGTCTGAACAGATGCACTGCTGACCACTAAAAGACCTTTTTGCTATTCCAAGCCTGAGGTTTTGTTTCCCCCTTCTCCTTTCCCAAGGCAGTCAGCCCTTCCCAGCCCTATGATTAACTCTGCCCACTCAGGGAGGCCCATATTGTAGACCACATCCTCCCAGCAAGGAAGGAACAGGCTGGCCTCCTTTTGGGGCCTCACTGTTGAGCAAGATTAGGCACTCCCTTCTCTACCTCCTCCTGAGAGAGTAGGTGTGCTAAATCCACAGCACTCTCTGGGCCAGGAACAAGAAACACAAGGCCCGATTCCCCTCTCACTTACGCCAGTGGGCAGTCCTCACCCTGTGTTCCTCAGCATGGCTCCACTGACTTCACTGGAGGTCCTTTTTTGTGATGTACATCAGTGGGGGAAAAGAAGCAGGTCTCAGCACTCCAGCTTGCCTCACATATGGCAGGGGAGAGCATAGTGTGTAGGAAAGAGTAAGACACCTCCGCCCTGTAGCACAGCTGTCATTTGTCCCTCTGTGCCAGCCACACCCTCATTAGAATTGTGAGGGGAGGCAGCCATGCAGAAGCAGGGTGGTGGTAGGGAGCAGTCACTGGGAAAAGCAGCTATTCATAACCCTGAGGCAAACTTCTGCTTAGATTAACACTGCTCACTGTAGCATTAACTCTCTCTGGGTGGCTTTTTCCTGCCTCAGAGAAGGAAGCAAAGCACTGACCTGTTTGGGAAGCCCATAGCTGCATTGCAATGAGCCTTCTGTGCTCCCACAAGACTGGGCAGGGTCTCCACACAAAAATACTCTGATGCCCAGGTTTGGAGCTACATTTCCTGTGGATCCTTGAGCTCCAGGCAGTTGGACGTGACCTAACCTTTGCTCTTGCTAAACCACCCCCAATCCCTTCCATAAGGGGCTGGGGGAGACAGGCTGGTGAAATTTGTGATGCAGGCACTAACCCTGTTTCTGGGGATTTGGGGGTTTGGGAGAGGAGGAGGAGGAGGAATTTCCTCCAAATGACTACCCTCCTTCATAGAATAATAGAATACTAGAACTGGAAGGGACCTCAGTAGGTCATCAAGTTCATCACTCAGAGCAGGACCAAGTACCATCTAGATCAGAGCTACTCAACTTTGGAAGCCCCGGGGGCCACAGTGATACTCACAGCACATGCCGAGGGCCACAACTTAAGTGTGGTTGCATATACATGCAAACATATATGCAAACATATGCAAATAGTTTATTTCACACTGACGGGTCTGAATAGGCAAGACTACACAACACCCAGATCCCATTTAAGTCAGTTCTGCTGATATTAATAAAATGCAATATGTACCCGATTTCTACCTATATGACAGCACTTTTAATAAGCAATGACAGTCCAGGAATTTAACTACTAAAATGCATATCAACAGAAGACCATTATATTGACTACTTTTTTTTTTTTGGCTCCCACCCACGGGCTGCGTGTTCAGCTCCTCGTAAACTCAAACCGCACCACAGGCTGCAAACAAATGCGGCCCATGGGCCACGTGTTGAGTAGCCCTGATCTAGATCATCCAGTGTTTATCTAATCTACTCTTAACTATCTTCAGTGATGGAAACCACAACCTCCCTTGGCAATTTATTCTAGAGCTTAACCACCCTGAAAGTTAGGACATTTTTTCTAATGTTCAACTAAACCTCCCTTGCTACAAATTAAGCCCATTGCTTTTTGTCCTATCCTCAGAGGTTAAGGAAGAACACTTTTCTCCCTCCTCCTTGTAACACCCTTTAAGGTACTTGAAAGCTGTTACCATGCCCCCTTTCAGTCTTCTCTTTTCCACACTAAACAAATCCAATTCATGTAATATGTAGGAAATTTCCAGGCATCTTCAAAGGTATAAATGCCATCTGGTGTGTCTCTCAGCAAGCTCACTAAGTGTGTAAATGCAGGCCATAGCTCAGCTGCTGTACCTTTAGAGATCTAGGGCAGGCTTCGTAATTGAAGCCCAGGGTTGGGAGTCAGGAAAGATGAATTTTTTGGCTCTCCCAAATTTCCTGTAGGACCACTGTATTTATTTGTGTGATTCCTAAAATAAGACCCCCTTCTGGCTGTTGACATGGGTGGCGGGTGAAAGCCCAGCTGGGGAAGACAAGCCTCAGCCTCGCCCCTTCTGTCCGAAGCCCCACCCTTGGAACCATGCCCTGCCCACCCCCCAGCCCCATCCCTCCTGGCCACATGGAAGAGCTCCCAGGGCTGCTGTTCTGCCGCCCCATCCCCATCCTTCTCCAGTGGCCAGGGTAAGTGGGCTGCAACCCCATCCCTTCCCAGGCTCCAGGGAAAGCTGGGCTGCCAGACCAGACCACAACCCCATCCCTCCCCAGCCACCAGGGAAAGCCAGGCTGCCTGGCCGTGATCCCATCCTTCTCCAGCCACCGGGGAAACCCGAGCTGTGGGGCCATGACCAGCCTACCCCAGCAGCAGCCCCAGCCTCAAGTGGGCAGGCGTGTAGACAGTTTTGGGAGGGCTGTGCCTTCCCCCGCCTACATTACCGACCGCCCATGGCTGCTGAGTACTTGCAATTCCCTTCTGAGTCCACAAGTGTCAGGTGCTTGGCACATCTGAAAATCATGTTGCAAACTGGGCAGCTAAAAAAAGGAGAGCCCCCCCTCCCACTTCATTCCTCACCTCCATCCCTGGCCTGAGTGACCACTTCTGAAAACCTTGTTCTCAGCCTTCCTAATCTGCCAGAGGTTGATAATAATTGTGAGGCTTAGGTCATTTGTGAGGCACTCTGTTTTGATAAACAAACGCATTTGGTTCTTTCACTTCCTTTGAGGGATTCCCATGGTGCTCATCGCCATGGTAACTGAGTGGCTCATGCGGGGTGGCTCCGTTTTCTGAATGCCCAGTTTCAGGCCTGATTCTCAGATCCGCTGAGCCCCTGACGCTCTCATTGACTCAGTGTGGAACCGCACTGATAGTTTTGATCTCACACATAACCCAGGGGTAAGGGGTGGGAGCCTGAGGGCTTGTCTTCATGAACAGCATTAGGGTGGCACTGTAGCACTTATGAAAATGCTCCTACACTGATAAGACAGCTTCTCCCATCCATGTAGTTAATCCACCTCCCAGAGAGAGGCAGTAGCTATATCACTGGGAGAAGCTCTCTCCAGAGGCATGGGGAGGGGCACAAGGGAGCACATGCCCTCAAATGCCGTGGGCAGAAGGAGCAAGGGGCCAAAGCCTCTGGGCAGCCTGGTGGGCTAGCAGAAGGAGCCTGGCACCCACAGTAGGGGTTGCCCCACCCCACACAATTAACAGCAGAAGTGGGAAGAAGCAGAGGGATGTGGTCCTAGCCAGCTCTGTTCCCCCTGCTCACAGTTGTGTCACTCTGCCTCCTGCCGCGGCGTGAAAGACAGCAGTGCCACCCCCTAACCAAGCAACACAGCCAAAAGCCAGGGGAGCGGAGCTGAGTGGGCTATGGCCGCATCCTACTGCCCTCCCCCGCTGCTGTTGGTGAGTGCAGGGAGCATCTACCTCTGGTGCCAGCACCAGACCTCTGCTAGTCCCCCAGGCCACATCATTCGGGAGTTTGGGGGTAGGCTGAGGAGGGATGGAGCAGGGAGTGTGTAGGGCCTTAGGCAGAGAGAGATTTGGTCTGGAAGCAGTCACATGGTGGGGCCAGTCACATGGCTGGTAACCCCCGTGTCCCTCTTCAGCAATTGCCCCAGCTCTCCCATTGCCATAGTGCTGTCTGCATGAGGATATAATTGCATCATTCAGGGGTGTGGATTTTTAACACTCTCTGCTACATAGTTATATCAATATGGGTCCGTAGGATCAGCCTGCTCCCATTCTCTACTGCCTTCTACTTCTGCAAAGTGGGTATGAAAGGCTACCATTCTGATCTGGTAGCTCTTTGCCCGGATGAGAACATGAACTGCAAGGCAGCAAAGCCCCCAGCAGACCCTTAGAAGCACTAGCGCATACATTGGTTATGAAACATCTCATCACATGGAAGCTGAGTACCCAGCAGCTGCATTTGTTTGAAAAGGTTCGCAGGGGGAATCACAGGCTCAGTAACTGATACATGCGGTGGAATTCCCTTACCTCTCTGCGCAGAGCATGCGGCACTGTTTCTCAGAGATGCATTTCAAGAGCACTCTCAGCCCCCTAGAGACAGGAACGGCGTAATATTATCCTGTCTGACAGGGCTCCTGGCTCAAATTACCACCAAACCACCCCTGACGCAGTTAAGCTCTTTTCAGTGCTGCTGTACCCATGCCCAGTAGTCACTTCTTGTTCTAATGAAACAACATTCTGCAGCTAGGAAGGCACCCATTGTTGTAACTAAATCCAGACATGACTCAAAGGGTTAAGTAGTTTTCAGAGTGGCAGTTCTCTCCTACTGGGTCCAAATTCCCCAAAGTGCTGCCAGCAGTTATCACAGGCACCATGTGGAGAGAGCTTCACACTGCTCCTGCAGTGGTTGACACATTCATTTAGTACCATTTTACACCCATTGTGTCCTGGTATAAATGACCATACAAGATATAGGGCAGGACCGTGGTTCCCCATGGCCTTTAGATAAAAGTGAAAAGTGAAAAGTGTGTGGCAAAATGCTTCCATTTGCCAGGTGTAATATTTGTAATATTTATACAAGAGGATAGATCCTCCATTGTGCTCTGTGTGTGTGTGTGTGTGTGTGTATTAAAGCCTCCATCTGTGTGTGTGAGAGAGAGAGAGAGAAAGAGCGAGAGAGTCAGTCACTGCTCTTTGATTCTCAGCTTCCTGGCCTTAATATAAGGGCCTGCAGGGACTTTGGATCAGTGGACTACTGGCTGCAGTTGAGCCTTGTTCTGCCCTGCCTCTGTGTTTCAGTCTTTGACATTAGGCATTGCAGTTCTGGTGCAGAAGGGGGTTAGGAAGCAAAGGAGCAGCTTCTGCCAGCAGAGATTCTCCCTTCCCCTTTGGAGGCAATATCCAGTTGTTATATTTGTTAAACCAAAGAATCTGCCACTGGGTGCAAAGTAACAGAGAATCAGATCTTAGGGGATCACAGTCTCCCTGGACCTGATTCTGCTCATCTCATATATCAGTGAAAAAGCGGAACTCCCCTGAAGTAAATGAAGGTTTGCTGATATCCCATTGGTGTGATAGGAGATCCAGGGTTACTGTAGCCATTGTTCCTTCTAATCTTTTCCATCCATGTGAGGATTTTTTCCATTCACATGTGGAATACATTTTTACAAAGCACGTGCGAATGTGAACCACCAATAGAAACAAAAAATCTAGCTGTGAACACTGTGCTAACCAGCTGGGCAGCATTTGGTCTCTCCTGAGTAGCCGCACAAACACACAGCTTACAGGGAACAATGACTGTATCCCAGAAAAGAGGCCACAGCAGCATGGCCAGGCCCACGGACAGGGAAGGGCAAAGAGTACGACTGCCCCCGGGCCCAGAAATCCAAAAAGGCCCAGGGCTTTTGGCCACTGTTATTGGGGTGGCAGCAGTGGCTGGAACCCTAGACCGTTTACATCTCTGCTGGAGCAGCATGTGGCACACTCCGGGTGGCTCTGAGGGCTGCTTGGGAAGAAGGGGTATAGCACAGCGCTGAGCTGAGGGCTGGCTGCCCCATCCCTACCCCTTCTGGAGCTAGCCTCCCACCTCACCCAGGGGCCAGTGAAAGCCCTCCCCAGGGCATTATCTTAGAAAGCTACTCTTAGGAGTCATAGAGATTCAAGGGGAAATCTTGGGAATAGTCATCTTGGTAAGTTTCCATTTGAATTGCCACAAAGACCAGTTTTTCCATGACAGATCGTTTCAGTTCCCAAACAGAACCCAGAGGGGTCATCGCCTTCACTCTTCACCATACTTCCTGAAAGGAGTCCTTGAGTCATCCCAGCTTCAGCCAGCTAAAGGGTGATAGTCAGAGGCCCTGGGGACAAACAATGGGAGCTGGCCTGCTGAGGTATATCAAGAGATCTCACTAACATGAAAGGAAGAATCCAGCCAGTGCAGGCTCGACGTGACTTTTTCAGCAGCCTCTGTGTACTAAATACTCCAGGCACGGAGACTGCAAGATGAGTCTGCACTGACATCATTCTACTTGGATGTTTGGTTTGAATTCGGATTAATTTGACTCCAGCTTTAAGAAAATAAAAAAAGTCTTCCGCCTTCTGTTTCTCCCGTAAGAACCTTCAAGACTGTGAATTCTGGCCAAGATTTTCAGCACCCTCCCTCTCCCCCCCTCCCCCCACCCGAGCTTTAAATTAGGTTCTTACATTTATATTTAGGGGACTTGAATAAGTAACTTGAATTTCTAATGTGTTGAAATCAGTGGGCCTTGTTAGGCGGATGCTCAACACTTTTGGAAATCTGACCACTTATTTATCCATCTAGAATCTGTCAGAGTGCTGTTACTTATGCCTGTGGGTCACATCTAACACCAAATGACACTGCTTTCACAATTATCTATATATTTATATATTCTCTATGATTAGTGCCATTATTGACCATTTATAATACTCTAAATCAATATCCTAAGTAAAAGTAGACTTGTCAGTTTCTAAACAGTAGATATAACAAATATGAAAACATTGGAAAAGACGTTAAATATAAACACAATCTTACCAAGGATTAAGAATCTAGAATAGAAGAACTAAATCATCTAAAAGATTCTCAGACACATGCTAACATCATGTACAGTCTCAGACCTAAGTGCAACTAGTAGTCACTAATATTACAATGTAACTTAAGCACATCTGGAATCTCTATGACAAGGATATGTAATATTTCAGCTCTCACCATTAACATAACAGTCAACACATTAGTCAATTTCAAACTAGAACAAATCTTTCTTTGTCTTTATTTGGCACTCTAACAAAGCCAGTGCTAAGTAAGTTAAATCCCTTAAAACTTAGTAAAGTAGCTGGTTGCAAGGTCTTCAACAATGTCATATGCTGAGGCCCATTCCTAGAGGAAAGGCAAAAATGCATTGCACAGGGAATTGTATTTATTCACTGTCATGAATAAGAGGTCAAAGACCATAAATACTTGGCATTCTTTTTGTCACCATTTTTTGCATTGAGCTGTTGTCTAGAAAAATGATAAAATGGCAGGCTATGCATCATTTACTGAAAAATAAAATGGGAAGTGATGGTCAGGGAACGTTTTTTGAATTCATGGTATTAAATCTTTCCCAGCAACCCAAATTCTGCAAGATTTAGGCCTCCTTCTGCAGTGTTTTGCACCAAAGGCAGTCAGCTTCATGAGTGTAAAGTGAGTGCATTCTGATGTGGTAGCCCACTACAGGCATTTTGCAGAGGTGTACGTGATTTCCAAGGCAGCAGACAACCCTCAAACTGATCAAAATGATCACAGAAGTTCAACACATTCTACAGGAAAAGATAGCCACGTCAGCCCTACCTTTAACAAAGTTATATTGTAAGATTCTTGCCAGCCTTGATCCTGGACTGAATATTAGTTCACCGAGTTGATTAAAGGTTATGCTCCTTTGCTTATAAATTAAAAAGTGGCTGTATCTTTTTTTAGGAAACACTTCTAGTTGTTTGTGCAAACTAGCCCCAAAGGCCTTGCTTTTCCCTCAGCCAACCTTTGCCGTTATATCCTTACTAGGTCCTGCCTCCTTTTGCAATTCCTTTTTTAATAAAGCAGATAGTTGCAAGTACTTCCCAAGACTGTGTCATACTTTCCAAACTTCTTTTGTCTACGTGTGCTAACTGGCTTTGTGGTGTGACAGGAAGCTAAATGCACCCAAGAAAAGAAACAAAAGCAAACAGGAATATTACTCTTTGTTTTCTTAAAAGGTGAGCAGGAATGAAGTGCCCCTAAAAAAGTGCTGGATTGACAGCCATAACGACTGAAAGGCTGAGTTAACGCACAGAACAGGTACTGGGCAGACAGCTGCAGTACAAGCTTCCTCTTTCTGCTCTGGTCCATTGTGCTTCAAACCCTGCGCTCTAAGCCTGAGACAGCTGGTCAAGCTGTACACCCATTTGATCTTTTGTGGTTTTACTCAGTTTCCTGCCACTGGGCATTACTCAGACCCCCTGGTTAAAAAATGTCATTTAAACACCTGCAGAGCAAGATTAGATCGTTAAATCTGTTCTGTGATGAAGGTCTAAAACACTGGTGGGCTTGTAGGAGAGGGATTTATTTGCTCCAGTCATATGACATGAGTCAGGGTTACAAAAAATTAGTATCTTGTGTCACGTGGCTGGGGTCCACTGACTCCAACAGCTATTGTTACCTGGCCGGAGACCAACAAACTCATTTCACATAAGTCACTCAATAGCCCAGAGATGGTGACAGTTTTCTGCGCTAGATTTGAACTGGCAGTATATAATAAAAGGTCTTACACACATTCATTGCCTATTTCCAGGGCATTCCTCCCCCCGACCCCCCAGACTGTTTAAGTTAGCCTGTCTCATCAAGAGTCTTAAGGTGAAAAGAGCTTGACGCAAGACCTACCATTCTTTCCACAATGAAACAGCTAAAGCAGAAACAGCAATTATCTGGTTCAGTCTAGTGCAGCTGGCCTGGAACATGCCATGACAACGTGCTTCTTGTTTCAAAGCCTCTTTTGTACTAGGACACAGTTCAAGGGATCTTGCAATGCCTGCATTTGTAAACACTTGCAGTGACACGCTTTACAGATGAAAGAGAGGACAAAGCAGAAGGGCACTGCAGTGTCCATGCCACAGCCTGTGCAGGAAGAGAAATCTCCCCCACCGCAATGTAAAACAGACAGAGATTCTGATTCTGAGGATAAGGGGCTTTTACACTATTCAGTGCGCATATTCCTGAAAAGTCACCGCATGTTTAAAATAACCCTAAATCCTTAGAGATTGCAGCAAAAAATATACACCATTGCAGATTATTTTAGGCTGTGGCCCATGCACAATGCAAAGTATAAGCAGTTCCCAGAGTACATGCGTCTAAAAACCATCCAGTCCCATAGCATTCAGTTATAGTAGCTTTCCAAACAGGTGGTGAAAAGCTAAAATTATGAGTGGCTTTCAGTTACCCCAGCCTGCTCTGGATTGGAATACATCTCCTTTTTGGGAAGATTACTGGTTTACCTTTACACAAATATTAGGATAAAATGTTACCAGGGCATTATAAAATGTGATGTCATTTGCTTCCTTTTTAACACCAAAGAGATAATCCTACAGTTATATTTAATCAAACCATGTTCTGTATCTCTGCAGTTTCCTTCTAACACTTTAATCCTGGCTTCTTCCCTGCACGCACTTTTCATGCACTCTGATTTTATTTATTTTTAAAATCCTTGTTCATGTCTTGCTGCACTTCGAGGAGTTTGCTTGGGAAGCCCTATTTATGGGTTGAAATGCTGCTGAAAGAGTTATTGCTGTGTTATTCAGCGGCTGTGCCAAGCCTGCATGAGGATCGGGTTTCTACTGAAAGGGTGCCAGGCACGTCTGTTTCCAGGAACCAGCAGCCGTATTTAGCCTCAGGCTGCACATGAAAGACTGCAGTCGGAAACGTGACATTGTGTCAACATTTGAGGCAGGTCAGAGCTGGGTGAGACCATGAAAACAAGTCAAGGGAACTCAACACACCCTGTCTGAACAGGGTGAGTACTGAGACGTGAGCAAAGCACCCCGTCACAGTCTGGGAGCCTCAGCTGCTGTATCCCCTTGAATGTACTAGGATTTTCTTCCATTAAAAATTAATGTTGTAGGGTTTGGTGTTTTTTTTTTTTAAAGGAAATGGAACATGATGAAATGTCTGCTCCTAGCCTCAGGGCGTTTTGGATGAATGATGCAGCACGTACAGGAATTGCAAAGCAATCTAGGTTATACATTTGCATTGTAAGTTATATAACACTTTTCACATTCACAGCGTCTCCAAGTACTTGATAAACATCAGCCAGGCCTAATAGTACTTTTCTGAGGGAGGTCAGTATCATCACCTCTATTTTACAGACAAAAACAGGTACAGCTGAAGTGATTTGCCCAAGGTCATATAGACAGCCAAAGGCAGGAACAGGACCTGAAGCCAGGCGACCTCACTGTTATTAAAGGAGTAGGATTTGGAGGCCCAGATCAAGACCATGGCCCCATTGTACTAGATCTGCCATGGGCAACCTAGGTTAGTAAGTAGGCCTGTATAAGTGGCCCTCCTTCATCTCAGTGGACCACAAGATTGTCATAACCAAGACGGTGTCCCAGGGTAGTTTTGCTAATTGCACATATATACCTAGAATTTGCAGGGTGTGCCAATTGAACTTTGAGTGGATGCAGAGGGAGTGCACGGCTTTCACAGTGTGTGCAATCAGCATGCACCTTACTTCACATGTCCTTGCTTTACGTGCACGTCACTTTAGATAGAAAAAAAACCTACACAGACAGAAACCAGAGGCCTCTGGCAATCCTGAACATGAGCAACGATAAATAGAATGTCTCATGGGCCACACATAGACTCCATTGGGCTGCATGTGGCCTGTGGGTTATAGGGGTTGCCCACCACAGTACTAGATGGTTTACTTGCTTAGAGGCAGACATAATCCTTGCCCTGAAGCACTTATGGCCTAAGGATTATGCACCAGGCCATATTCTTACACCTTTCATCACCAAACGAAAATCGTCTCATCGGTTTTGCTTTTTTGACTTTGAGCTGCTCCACAAGAGAAACTTCCCCATAGCAGCCATGTCTTACTATGCTATGGGCATATCTTGCACCTGTGGTAATACTCATTTCATCCCAGTTTGCTGCAGACTAAGCCTGTGTGTGTCCTGCTACCAGCAAAGGGTAAAGAAGGTGGAAAAGAATAAGCTTAACAGGATAGCCTTGAAAATAAACTGTAAATCTACCAACAACCTGAAGTGTTGAAAATTCAGTATATTTAGGGGCAAACCTTGGCCCCCTTTGAAATTTGTAGGAATTTTGCTAATGACTTGAATAGGAGCAGGATTTGGCTTTAATTAAAATTAACCAACATGGTGGAACATGTGCATTCCCCAGATAGATAGAGACATTACCATATTTTAGCCTTATATACCTGACTGTTCACCTTTGGAGCCTATCCCATTCAGGGTCAAGTTGGAGATGCTGCCTGTTAGGGTTGCTACATGCTTTCCCAATGTGGGGCCATCACAAAACTGCCTTCAAACCAGCCTTCCTGCTGCTCCTGGATGGTAAACCCCTTAAAAATACAACACAGCTGTCATTCAGTCATGAATGTCGATGTCCCAGTTCAACATTACACATATATTCATTTCAGAGTAAATTATTAAAGGGTTCCTGCAACACTGAATGGCAAGGCATGCCATAAGCCCATTAGAGAAATTGGTCTTGCTGAGTAACACCGCTGATCATACCATCTGATGGGCTAGCCCACTGTTTCCAATGTTGACAAAGCAATTAAGAAGAGATAATAAATGATCTATTCCAGGGTCCCATACTCTACATCAGTAACTGTACCCACCTCCATTCAGCCATCCCTACCCCCCAACTCCCACTAGAACAAACCTTTAGTGCAAAGCCCATTTGCTTTCTTCGACTGTTTGCTTTCAGGGAAAGATTTGGTGTCATCTTCATTTTGCAAAAAGATAAAGGATTGTATATTATTACCTGCAGTTAATGTGCCATGAGATGTAAACAAAAGGTGCATGTTTTAAATAAACAAAATTGACTAGCAAGACTTACTTAGTGGGTCTGGGAAAATACTCATCTGATTTTTCAGCATTCGTTACAAAGCTAGTTCAAACAATAATGAAACTCTTGGCAGAATTAAGTGGGAGTCTCCTCACTGTTGGGGTTCAGATTCAGCATGGGCCCTAGGCAAAGGAGGGCCAGAGGTTATGGGTGTAGCAGCCAAGCGTAGGCAGCCTTTGGTGAGATTTGAGCAGCCAGCCAGAATCCCTCCATAGCACACCCACAGTTACACCCAACTAACATGCTGGAGCATGTGCCACAATCTGAGGGAGGGGCATAAACAGTGGGCATAGCTAGCTCCAAGCCAGCACATGTGTAGCTGCCCTTAGCATGACCCAGGGACCAACCTGACTCCCATTTAAGCCAAAAGGCATTTTGCTATTGACATCTAAGGGCAGCATGATCACGCCCGAAGTGAGCAACTAGCACTTACTGAAAAGAGCAGCTGTGTGCCATATCTGCTACAGACATTGCCCAGACACTGAAAGCTACAGTGGCTCTCAACCCTTCTGCAAATCACTTTCATTTTTAACATAAGGGATCCATGGAGCATTAGCTTAGACATCACAGGAAATCCCTGCAACAGAACTCTTGGTGACATGCAAACATGAGAATGTCTCTCTAATGGGGCAGGCTGTGAGGACAGTGGGATGGTTATTCTTTTATGGTGCTCCAAACACTGGGCTATGGCTCCTTCCAATCAGAAACATAAATTGCTGTAGTCCAATGAGAAGCTAAGGTCCCCTCCAAGGAGTTGTTAAAAAAAACGGAATACCCCAATTTTATTTTTGCTTCTTGACAATAGGGAAAGGTCCAAGGAGCAGTGTTTTTTGTTTTAGGGGTTTTTTTCCTTCTTATTTATCTTAGTAATATCACAAGTGGCAAGTCTGGCCTGCCCTGGTTTTGCTGGAGGATTTCTGGTGTGGCTCAGAGAGAGGCTTGTTGTAATATACCATACATTAACTGAAGGAGGTGGTGTTGACCCTTTAACAAGGACATCCTTCCCTCACATGGTTGTTATGGTCTAGAGCACCCTTTTCCAGCAGAAAAACCTATGTGACACGACTTGTGGAGAGAAATCTTAAGGATCCCCTCGCAGTCTGCCCCGCATTATCCCACTGAGGTAGGGTTTGCCTCCTGCGGAAAAGACCACAGAGCTGCTCCCAGACTTGATTAATTCCCCCAGGGATCTGCAGAGGCCTAGAGCCATCTTCCTGTAAGCCTAGTGCTTCGAAAATGTTTTTGCTCATTTCCCCAGTAGGTTCCCACTCCAGCAATTGCCTGGCCATGTAGCTCCGCTGGATTCCCTACTGGCTACAGCTACTGCTGGGATCCCAGAGGAAGCAGGATAAAAAACAGATTCCCGACTTAATTATTTCTGTACACTAGAGAGACCTCTATCCATCCTTTGCCCAGACAGTGCTCACCAAAAGTGGCGCAATCTTTCCCTAAATGCAGACCGGAGAGTCTCTTAGATTGCATCCAAGAGAGGGGCAGGTGGAGGAGGGCATGTTTCAGATGGAAGGGGGAAAGTCACACATAGAAGATCCTCTCTTCGCCTGGGTCTGTGGGGAAGATGTAGCCCTTAGCAGGGGAGCTAAACAGGTGTTGAAAAAAGATGAACAAGCCATTTTAAATAGACTGACTGAATATCCCTTTTCAATTGCTCAGGTTTCACACTCTGGCTCTTAAAATTACAACAGCTCTTTAGCTGCCATAGATACTTGCTAGCGTAGACAAGATCTGAATTTTGAATGAAAAAACAAGTACAGGTACCCTCTCTCTTCCCCCACTTCCCCCCCTAAATATATAAAACCCAAAACTTTTCAGACTTTCTAGATACATCACAAAAAACCCAAAACCTAAATGAAGTAAAAATACAAGCGCAACACGGTTTCCCTTACAGTCCATGCTTTAAAGGTGAAAAGGTCAAGAGAGAAAAAATAAAAATCCCACACTACAATAATAATGAACCACATTTTTCCCTTAGTAGCCTTTGAGCATTGATTCCAACAAGGCTGTACCAGGGATAACTAAGACCCTGATTCTGCAATTTGTTTCCTCACTGGTGGAGTGTTAAGCCCATCTAGTGCCCCATTTTCACTGCTGGATTAGGTCACATGGAATGGTTATAGTGGCATTGATCAAATATTTCAAAGCACAAGAAGTGAAGCCTTGTCTTCCACAGGAAAATAATTATTTTATTAAGTATTTTAAAAACAACTACTTAACATTTACTCAAGATAAAAATATTTACAATACCCTATTTTTGAGAAGGCTCCAAAATATAAACACTGTATCCCTCTCTAGAGAACAGAATCTCTTCAAAAAACAAAAATTCAAATCAGAAATACATTCATATTTCTCACTTCTTTATGCTCAAGTAGTTATACAAATAATAGACATCTGAAACATTTTCACCTTTTAATATATTTATATAATATATATATATTTTATATATACATACATATTTATAACAGGATTTTACAAATAAAGGCAACAACTGTATACCCAAAAAAAACCCAACAATAAAATAAACATTAGAACACAATCTGCAATCAAGCATAGTGCATCTTAACAACTGGTGCAATGGTAGAATGAAATGAGAATCTGTCTGACATTTACTCTGGAAATGATTTTCTCAAAATTAATAAGGAAAACAATCACTGCTTTTGCAGATAGTTTCTTTTAAAGCCTACTTGGACAGAGTGTTCATCACTGAAGAAACTACTGAATCTGTGGTGCACAGGCCCGCATAGTTCTAAAATTTGTTAACAGGGAAGTTTTCACAATTCCAACTCTATTTAAAACAGCATTTTGAACCAGGGTTTTCAGAGAATCCTAAGAGATTTGGGCACCCAAGTTCCACTGTGATTAGGCTCCACTGAAAATCTGTTTTAAATTCTCAAAGGCACTCAAGGGGGCCACCAATTCAATGGGTCTAACTCTGTTGACTCCAATTGAATTGCACCCTGTTACAAGAGCTCTGGTTTTGGCCCAGGAATGAAACACCCAGTTGGTGGCTATTCTGCCATTAATGTGGCTTTTTTAACCATTTTGTTTGCAGATACACTAGACCCAGAGACTCCTGTACAGCAGCAGTAAAAGAAAGGTGTAGAGTTAGGTGCAACAAGCAAGGAGAACTCTAGGGGTATTTTCTCTTCCCCTGCCCCCAACTAGCAGCTTGAGTTATAGAAAAAGATGTAAAGCTTCTAAGCAGCATCTACATTTTATTCATTTTGTTTTTTAAACATTCAGCAGAGGTGTGGAGAGAAACCTACCTTCGATCTCCCTGAACCACTGACTGCATTACCAATCAGATTGCTTCTCTGAATCTTTTTAGAGGGACTAACACCAATGCTTCAACTGCTGTGCATGCATGTATCATTTCAAATACTGACAACTGGGTGGGGCAACAAATCTGGTGGTGGGCCATCGCTTTGAAAAGCCCTCTATAGAAGTACCATATTTTTATATTCACAGACCCTAAAACTTAAATCGGCCTAATGGAATATTTTTCACAGCTTTGAAATATAATCCTCACTGACTAAGTCAGCTGTTGCTCTGTAGGTGGGGAGGGTTAAAGGGAAAAGCAAAAAGAAAACTTTTTTTTTCTTTTGAACTCCCCCGAATGGCTAACCTTGGTGTTTCCTTCATCCTTTCCCACACTATCTAACAAATCAGAGAAAAGTGGATTTTGCTTCCTATTCTCAGTGAACCTTAGCCCCACACCTCAGTCCAGCCGGTATATAAAATTGAAAGAGTCTCAAACTTACAAAAAAAAAAAAAAAAAAAAAGAAAGAAAGAAGAAGAAGAAGAAGGAAGGAAAGAAAAAAGAAAAGGTCAACACTGTGCTTAGTCTTTGGTTTCCAAGTTCAAAGGAGGAATCTGCTTCAAAGCTTGAAGCAGAGCTGAGGAGTCGATAGGGGAATGGATTGGTAGTGGAGAAGGAAGTCTCTGGGGCATCAGGAGAGATGGAGAAATTTTATCTGGGCTCATTAACCCTGAAAGTGCAGCAGCAGAGGCTGGGAGACTTGGGTACAAAACGGGCATGGAAGTTGGGTACCAACACTTCTCCAGCATAGGCAGATAGGCAGTTGCAGATGGTGGGATCAAATAAAAAGGCAGGCACAAAGGAGGCTGGTGAGGGCCCAAAAAGCTACTCGAAGAGCTAATCAGATCACTGCTAAAATGGCCTTCATCTTCTGAAGTTTCCATCCTGGTCCTTTTGGCTGGTGGGTCCTCATTTTCTTGCTTAATAGAGCTTATTCTCTCTTGCATGGTATAGTTGAGTCCAGTATCCTTTTGAAAATACTGTTGGTCAGCATTTGAGTCACTTTTCTCCAACTCTCCTCCATACCCACTGTCTGTGTCTGTGTCACTACCACTCTGCTCACCACTGGAGTGTGCAAAAGTCCTTTGTATAACAGGCACACAGTTCTTGCCATAACCCTCAGCAGTTTTGGGCAAAGAGCCAGACTTCTCCTTCAAGTCCACTGTTTTGGGGGGCACCTCTCCAGATTTTCGGCTGGTTCCTCCTTGGAAGATCTCAGAGGCCATTCGGTGCAGATGACTGACCAGCTGGGAAGATTTCAGATCCCTGGTATTTTCATGCTTTCCTAGGTATTGCAGCACTTCCTTGGCGCACATCTGGAAACCAGATCGAAACATTTCCTGGCTTGTATCAAGGTTTCTCGATGACAAGTCACCTGAGGGAACATTAACAGAAAGAAATTAAAAATTAACAGAACTAAATAGTTTCATTAATATCATTAAGGTGCACTGGGAAGAAGAAGAAATTTTATCTACATATTATGTATCTGTTACAAAATAGCTAGATAAGTGAATTCTGCTATACAATATGGACACTTTAAAGACTCACTGTTTGAGGGAGGTCGTAAAAATGGGTATTTAAACATGTTTTTGATCCTATATTTATTGTATGTGGCAACCAGGACAGACACTAGAGTTTAGGGAGAAAATAGCAAAAGGCAGCACAGTGAATCGCCTGGTATCACCTCAGAAAGACATCAGTTCCAAAGTGATTTGCAAGAAATATCTGGCTCATCCGCAGCTAATGAAAATTGAGTACAAGGGGCCCAAATCATCCCATATCAATTGCATACACCCAGGGGGCGAGGGGGTTGGTCTAAACTTTGGGAAGTGATATTGGGTTTGGCTGTGTAATTCTACTGCATATCTAGTGGCTGTTCAAGCAATAGCAGTCTTTTTAGAAAAACCAGTTCTATCCTGCCAGACTCAGTGTCACAAAGAAGGGGAAGGAAAAAACAGATGTAAAATATAGTGGGCCTTTAAATAGCCCACTCTTTGCCGCTCAGGTGGGTACTAACTAGCTTAATGAGAAACCAAAAAGGATGCCTAAGAGAGATGTTTTCATATTTGGGGGGGCAGGAATCAGGGTTTAATTCAAACCTCGTTGAAGTCAATGGAATGACTCCCATCAGTTTGGGATCAGGCCCTCACAGCAAAACTGTACTATGAAATAAAATAGCTATAATCAATTTAATATATTTTAAAATTCAACCTCACAGCTAGTTATAAATTAACTAACTGACTAGAGGGATAAATGGTATCTTTTTCATAAATCCACATGTACATAAAGGGGGGGTTTGTGTGCTAAAGAAAAAAAGAAACGCTTACTCCCAAACCAAGTGTCATAAGTAGCCAGCGTTTGAAAGATGTTGAAAGTAAGATCATGAGACAGCCCAGGGTTCTCACATGATACAAGCATGACTTGAATACTCACCAGCTTGTAAACCATTCTGTAAAGCAATTATTTTCTGTTGCTGCTGCTCAATGAGATTAGTTAGTGCTTTCACATGCTTCAAGGTAAGCTCAAGAACCACCGCCTTCTCCAAATGACCTAAAGTCTGGAAACAAATGGACAGGTTAGTACTTATTTTAGTCAGTCACGTTTCAAGGAATCTTAAAAAGGTTTCAATTCCTTGCGATATATATTAAAAAAGCGAGCTGCAATTTGGCGGACAAGGTTAAAAATGGTGTCTTTATTCAATGAAATCTGTTGTTTCTTGAGCAACAATGTTAACATTTGGAGTCTGATCCACATATTATGTAAACTTAAAAAATAAAAAGGAGGGTTGCAGTGAAGGATACAGTTACATCCTATGGGTATTTTAGGACCAACTGCATAGCTCTCAAAAAACTATTTTATTTATCTATTCTGCTGCCCCTGCTGGTATCATGACCTTAACACAGGGGGATCCAGTCAAAGGGTTTCTTTTGAACAGTGACAGGAGAGGGGAGTCCTGCAGGATGTCAGCCAAGATGGCTTTCCCCATAAACTTCTGCAGAGATTTTTTTTCTTTTAATTTTAATCAAGCACTTAAGCTTTTACTCTTTTTAAAACAAGATATTTCACACACACACTACAGAAGCAGAAGTGGCTGTCCTTAAAATTGGTTGCAAAACAAGAACACAGAGAATGCAAGTATGGAAGCAATCTCTAAAGGGACTTGACTCTCAGATAAGTTAGGGATCAACTTATAAATGGCATCCAGTAAAACTTCAAAAAAGAGCAACAAGGAACATTTTCAGAGGCTCAATTTAAAAAAACCCAAATCCCCCCCCACATTCAAATCAAGCCCACAATAATCACTTTTACCTGGTTTTATTTTAATATTGCAGCAATTTAATTCACATCATCCCACCACCACAGATATACACTATTTAGAAATTCACAGTATCTTCAAGGAAAACCAATTGCAATAGATCCATATGGCAAATCGGCCCAAATCATAGCCTTTTCCACTTAGATCTGCAGTGCTGAGACAAAGCCTCTAGATGGCACATCAACCTGCACAGAAATCCATTAACCAAGGCACATCCCCAAAAGGAAGAGGAGTTTGGATATTAGCCAGATTTTCACTTACTGTAAGTTTGAGATGTTCTGGTAAGAGATCTTTCAGTTGGGCAATGCACTCATTAATCCTGTCACGTCTCTTCTTCTCTATCAGTCTGTGGGGCAATTTATAGGTCTCCTGGAAGCCAAAAGAAAGGAGCAATCAGACAAGACACAAGATGACTTCCTAGCACCATGGATAGACGCATGGTAAAAGGTGATCTAGAAATAAAATTAGACCTCAAGCTTCTGCGTACCCAAAAGTATTGTGTGTAACAGCTACTGAAATAAATATTTTCCCCTCTCATCTTCTGAGCCCCAGATTGAAGGACAAGAGGTGGAAGCGCAACAGCCTCATAACATTAAAAAAAATTAAAACTTTGATTCAAACTGTCTGATGTTAAAACAACCCTCCTAAATCCCACAGCAAATGTTGTAACAGTTGAGCTTTATACAAAAAGCAGATTTTTTTAAAAACCCAAAAGACAGACACTAATGCATAAAACTTTGTTTTTTCAAATGAACACAGGTGTTAACTAACAATGCAAAGGTTCAGCAATTCCTCCATTTACCTTATTATCTTCACTTCTTTTTAACCCTCTTCTGGGCTTGTAAACTTGATACATGTGAGAAAAGGCCAGCCTGCACAGATGACATAAAGTGCGATGAATTAGTATGATTCCCTACACACTGAGACACACACACACACGCGGGGCAAATGCAGACGCAAGGAGCCCGACAGGCACAGGGGGAAGGACCTGGAGTTCCAACCAAACCCAGCAGGCAGACTGCGCCCCGGGAGGTGGCGGGGAGCACTGGCCCAAAGAGGAGGCATCTTACCCGGGCATCTCGTTGCTCTCCAGCGCAGGCAGCTTGCCCAGGCAGGCAGGAGGGGGCTGGGCGCTGGGGATCATTTCCATTGCAGCGGGGGGCTCTGCTGCAACTTAATTCTGGCCGAAAGCAGCGAAATCGGTCCTCGGAGAGCCCCGGGGCGCGGGACGGTGGCAGAGCCGCGGGCGTCGGGACGGGCTGCGGGGCTGCAGGCGGCTAGGGCGCGCGGACCATCTCGGTGCGGGGCGCGAGCTGAGGAGTCGCGGGCAGGCGGCAGGCTGGGTTAAATGGGAGCGAGTGGGTGGCTGGCGCTACGTGTTCTACCCTGTGACTCCCGGCACGTCTGTCTGGGCCGGGGAGGGAGAGCCCTGCCTTCCCCCATCACATGAGCCTCACGTGTCGGACAACGCTCCGGCCTCGCCTCCTCTCCCTCCCCTCCTTCCCCCGGCGCCCCGCCGCGCACGCCAGGCGGCGGCGGCAGCAGCCAGAACGTGATGGGGCGACAGCGACAGCTCCGCCGGGCTGCGAGGGGAGCGAGCGAAGGGAGTCGGGCCCTGCAGAGTCGGGGGCAAGTGGCACCTGCGGGCCCTGGCGTCTCTCCCCTCAGCCTGGGGTGCGCAGCGGGGAGGCAGGCTGGTTGCGTGACCCAGCCCGGGGGGTGTCACAGGTGGCGGGGGGGGGAGGACATGAGGGACAGAAGGGGGGTGTCCAAGGGTGGCGTGGGGAGGGTTTGGTGGTGGCCAGTGGCCCCTGTAAGCTGAGAACTTGGGTTGCACACCTAGGGGAGATTCACATGCAGCCCCGCTGATGAGCACAGCCCCCACAGCTGGCAGCATGTGTGCCTGTTGGTGGTGCACATCCGCACATGCCGCGGTGCTCATAAAAGTTATTCTGCCCCTCTGTGGAAAAAAAAATATAGGTAACATGGCTGGGGAGATCTCCATGTAGAACTGCAGAGATCTCACAGAGGAGGGTGTTGTGGCAGGTCTAGGGGTCATGGAGACCAGGCGCTCCCTCCTAAAGCCCTTCCCTAGTCAGAAGGAAACTTCTTTGGCCTCAGGCACCTCACTTAACTACTGAGCTCCAGCTTCTCTCTCAGTAAAATGGGGAGGGTGGAGAGTAAAACCTAACTTACCTACCTCACAGGGGTTGTTTGGATGAATTAGTTGGTACATGGAAAAGGCTTTTGAAGTGGCTCAGTGCCTAGCACTATTCCCAGCGGAGTGGGCAGTGCTCCAGGTTCATGGAAACCGGCAGAGGCAGAGTATGTCGGCTGCACCCGACTGCAGCGTGTTTAGCTGATTCTCCATGTTCAGTGGTGTAAAACAGGATGAGGAGAAGACATTCATAAGCTGATATGCTAAAAATGCATTTTCTGAGTGCTTTTGACTGAAAATCCCAGCAAACAGCAGGGAGATGATTGGGACAGGGCCCCTGATGCCACTACAGGCAAATACTTTGCCACCCACTAAAAGAAACTGGCTACCACCGCTGAGCTATTATGCAATAATAGCAGCTTTCCAGTGGGAATAGACACAGAACATGCCATATCTGTTGTCAGGTAATTTAATTATTTTTTAAAGTCTGTACTTTATAGTAATCCAGTGGTTAATGGCTTGATAAAATGCAGCATAGAATTTGACCAACAGCACTATCTTCCGTGTGCATTTCTACAGTCAGAGGGAAATACCCAGGTTTGGGAATGCTGCTGAGAATAACTGGTATTAAGGAGTGCAGGGATTTGTGTGAACTCTGGCATTAGCAGAGTAGCACTCAGACATGGTCTGGGCTGAGGAGATTGCAGCTGAGCCCAGGGCAAAGGCAGAGTGGCCAACAATTGGAATTCAGTGGTGCGCTCCTTTGGAGCAGTTATCAAAGTCAGTGGCTGATTTAAGACAACTGGTAATGTGATAGGCGATGTGGGGGGAAGGGAGGGGGCAGAGAAGCAGTGTATATAATTACAGCAATCTCAGGGCTGAGGCTACCGTAATTTAGGCCTGATCTACAGTGAGAAAGTTTTTTATCAGCATAACTATGTACGATTCTTTTACTGACATAAGAGCCTATTATGGGCCCACTATAAGGCACTTACCGGCAGCGTTCCCTCTAAACCAGGGGTTTTCAAACTAGGGTCAAGGTGTTCTTGTCTGCGCTGCTTCCCACAGCTTCCTTTGGCTGGAAGGGGCAAACTGTAGCCAATGGCAGCTGTGAGACTCCGTGTCTGTGGAGCTTTAGAGTAAACAAAGTGTTGCAGGCCAGCCAGGGGCTTTCCCTGGCAGGTCTGTGACCCAAGTTTGAAAATCCCTGCTCTAAGTTGTGCGCTTGTGCAGCCACTCAGGAGAAATTCAAATGCCGCAGGGCGCCCACAGGTAGGTTTTGTTTCTAGTGAAGGTGCACATTCTGCACATGGATGGAAAAGATTAGAGGGAGCATTGCTTACTGGTATTGCTTATTCTGATTCAGCAAAGTGAAATCAGCTAAGTTTAAGCAGCAACATGTTTATGTATACATGAAACCTTTAACTGGGAACTAGGATTCCCCTGTGCAGCCTCTGAATTCCCCAAGAGCAGGAGCAGAATAGCTGAGAACTGGGACCAGCTATGAAATAATTACACTCTTACCTATTTCATAGGTGTCCGGGGAGGTTTAATTCTTTGATCTTTGTCAAGCATTTAAGACTTTTGTCAGCCAGCTGTTGTACAAATGCTTAGGATGATTATAGTGAAGTGTAACTGCAAAAGCAGGCTTGTTGTTTTGGGGATATGTGGTCATTTCCTCTGCATACTAAACAAGGAGAGGACAGATCACCCCAAAGAAGGTATATTTACTAGATAAGGTAATAACAAAACTTTAGCAGCCCAGGTTTATCAAAGATTTCCCTATCTCCTCTGAGAGTGCTGTGACAGTCACTGTGGCTAGAATCTTGAAGTCAGCAAAGACTTTGCTAGAGACTGGAGACAGCATTTATGTAAGAGAAGATGGCATGCTCATTTCCGGATACACTGTCATTTAAATGCATGTGTGGTGGCAAAAGTGCTAAAGGGGTTTAGAGTTGTAGACTTGTTACACTAGAAGGTGACTCAGTTAACGAAACCCTGTCAGGTCATTGTAGACCCAAAGCGGAGGTTTTGTAAAAATCTTACTTGTAGGAAAGAAAAATTCCCCTGTGGTGTCTGCAGTCTAAACAGTACAGTATAGCTACCAACCAAGAACCACAAAACAAAGTTAACTATTCTGTCACTGAGCATTATCTCATATGTGTTTTATAGCCCAACCCTGCAGTTTTTCAAAGCATAGCATTCATTGTCATGATCAATTCACTGATTTCAAGTGTCTGCAGTGTTGGGCCCTTCAGCCACGATCTTGCAAACTTAAGCATATATTTAAGTATATGAGTAGTCCAATTGACTTCAAAGTGACTACTGGTGCCTAAAAATTTAAGCATGTGAATAAGCATTTGCAGGATCAGGCCCTTAAATTGAAAGCTCTTAAAAGCAGAGATTGTCTTTATTAATGTTAATCTACAGCAGTTGTTAAATAAATTCAATAACAATTATTACAAACTGATTAATTGGTAAAGCAGAGTTTTGTAAAGCAAACAAATAGCATAAAGAGTGGAAAAATAAATTAGGCATTAAAATCCTTTGGTTTAAAGCTCTAAGTTTATTTGTACCACAGGTAAGGGCATTTAAAAATAATGTATAGATATAGCTATTTAATTTTAAGCTTTTAGCATACTGTCATTTATTCTTCTCTTACTTGTCTTTATTAAACAATAGAAATAAGTAGAGTTATGATAGGGGATTGCTACTGGCAAATTCTAGCATTCTGGTTCAAGGGCCACCTTTCACCACCTCTAAGTTTTAGATTTAAAATAAAAATATATGTGGACAAATTCATGCCTACTGGTTGTTTGACTCTTACATGTTCTTTGAGACGGTACATTCCTGGAATGGGTGGTGAGCTAGAAATCAGGATCAGAGGTAATCCCCCATTATTTAGCTCTTTTACTATTGGTATGTTTGCCAAATAATGTGCCTTGTCAGGTTTCACTGATGACCTTAATGGTAGTTGCCAAGGATTTTGGATTCCCCCCTAGAAAGAGAGTCCCAAATGAAGTTATTACATTCTTGGGCATCAAGTTAGATTGTGGGAGAATTAAATTACACTTTCCTAGTGCCTGGCACAGCTTTCACGGGCTGATGCAATCATTAATTTGTCACTTTAATTTTTGTTTGCAGAGCCATTTCTCCATGGCAGATTTTTTTACAATGCTTGATTGAAGCTATAATGAAATGTTAAAAGTAAGGGCATTATTTTCTAAAGCCATTAAGGGACAATCTGGCATTTCCAATGGTAGTTGTAGAGCATTTGATGCCATAGGATAACAACAATAATAACTTGTGTCCAACAGAGATTTACAGTTATTTACAGATGTTAGTAGTACAGGGTTTGGCTTTTGTTATCCTAGGTATGCAGAGGTCTGTCTAAAAGCATTGAGTTAACGGAGATATATCTCCAGAACATTTTCCCCCAGATGGCAATGGTAATTTTGGGTAAGAAGTTCTTCAAATCATTGACACTCTTAAGAATATGTGGGGAATCCAGGGAGTTAACGGACAGTAGTGGATTCAGACCTTTGGTTACTGAGGGAGGTTTTGTTTAAAATGTCTCTTACTTAATATACCCATGAAGGGCAGGCATGTGCCCATGGGCTGTAATCAAATAACTGACTCTCCCTCTCTCATTTCCAACAGTCTCGTTTCATGTTACTGGCACCGGAGGTTAAAGAACAGCCACATCAAATACCAAAAACCTTTTGGAAGCTAAGGGTATCCAGAGTAAGAGGAGGGGACTGGAAGTGGCTAGCTCTCAGCACATGATAGTGTAAGGGCCTGTGTAATAAACCTGCATTACTTTCTACAGAAGTAAAAGGTTTATATGGGATCTGCTTAATTCTAATTTAACAGGTAGTCCTGTCTGCATTACATGGGAGTGGCAGAAGATAGGCTTATTCATGGGCTGGTCTTTAGTAAGTAGGTGCGGCAATTCTTTTCCCAGGCAGGCAGGTCCCAGATCTCAGCTCCAGTCTTTGCAGTGAGAAAAGTTAAAAGGGCTAAGGGAGGCAACAGGGAGTTGTCAGCTAGACAGCACAGCATCATTCATCAAGTACTGACAGCTTTACTGGAAACCAAAGACAGTGTGCAACAGTTAAGCTCCTTGGTAAAGGGAGCATTCATTATGCCATTTTTTGAGTGTTAAGGATCAGTGACTCAGTTGGTCTCTCAGAACGAGACTTAGGAATGTTATTTCTCAATATTATAGTCATGGATGAGTCTATGAGAATCCACATTCGTCAGTCTACAAGATGAATATCTGAGCAGTGGCGGCCCTAGACTAGCTGCCAGCAACAGGCGCCCTAGGCGAACCATGCAATCGGCGCCCCCACCTCCCAACCCCTCAACGATATTGTGCTTGAATTTGGCGCCTCACTTAACTTGGCACCCTAGGCGACCACCTAGTTCGCCTATATGGACGGGCCGCCCCTGTATATGAGGTTGCAATGCATGAGTTAACGACATCATAGACCATCGGATATAGTTTTTCATCTAGTTCTGTTTGGTGTATCTTCAGGTACTTACCATGGTTTACATTTAACCCAGCCAAGTATGGCACCTTTCAATTCATTTATTTGTGGATCACCACTTCAATAGCACAACTGGGTGTGACAGAATATGTGATCACAAGATTCATCCAAAAAATCTTAGGAGTAATTTTATTTGCGTGTAAGGATTACTATGGCACTGATAACTGTCATAGCTAATTTGAGGTTTGGATACAATGAAATTGTTCTAGATCAGTGTTTCTCAACCTTGTTTTATAAAGTACCCCCTTTTCAAAAAAAATTATAAGTACCCCCAGTACCTACAGTTTTCATACACACACAAAATGGTTTTCTACCATTGCAACACATTTGTTTAAACAACTTAATTGTAGCTGGGCGGGCGATGAAATTTTTGGGTGTTAAAAAGTACAAAAATAATAAAGCGCTGTAAAACTTAAAACAGAAATTCAGTTTTCTCCAAATTTCAGTTGTGTTGACGTACCCCCCAGACTTCTCTCGAGTACCCCTAAGGGTACTTGTACCATTGTTTGAGAAACACTGTTCTAGATCACTGGTTCCCAGCCTGTGGTCCGACAGTACTGTAGAGGGTCTGCGGAACATTTAACATTAAAATAAATATACGGAGCCTCTCGCAGCCAGCACATCCTTCAGCCCGCATTGCTTCCCACATTGCACATACAGGAAGAAGAAAAAGAAGAAGAACAATGCCAGTGGACCAGGCTACTAACACTTTAACCTCTCGACCTCAGATACTGCCTCTTGAGCAAAGTGTGGGATGACTGCTCATCCGTTAAAAGGAACTTGCCTGAAATGTGAATTTTATTAATATCAAGGACACATTAAGCACTATTTGTAGTGGCTTGTCATGAAAATAAACAAGCAGATTTGTAAAAGAAGCTCCCTAGACCAAAATATGGGATGCATGTTTGAAATGTTACTAGAGGACAGGGAACAGAATTCTAGGATGACCTTAACTCTCTTTAGTGATAATAGAGGAGAACAACCCCACATTATTTATATGAACTTGTTTAACATTCCATGCCATTTGAACGTGGATAGGTGGGGAGTTTTCTAAAAGAGGATTTCTGGGCTACCTGTCCCTTAGGCGGCACCAGTATGAAGGAGATTTTATAAATGAATGCTGCACTTGTTCTGATGTGCTGGGAACTAAGCATACACGTGGTTGACTGATATGTGTGCTGTCTGCTCACTGCAAGACGAAAGAAGACACCCGGTATTAGCATAACTGTTGCAGGAAGAAAAAGGCAGTGGAGAAAGGTGTGGCAGTGTGTTGTGTTATCTGTGTTTAGTAATGCATGGTCTGCTTCCTGCAACCATATAGGTCAGACAAACTGCACATAATTAAAACATTTCCTGGGCACTCCAACAAGAAAACCATCTGGATTTAAAATACACTGGCATCACTGAAGTTTGGATCTATATCCAAGACAGTATCACAGGTAATTTTCTCTATAAAAAAACAACCCTCTGGATCAGAACCTTGTTGAATTTTTAGGAGGTCCCATCTGTAACCTGCACTAGATGTGTTTCATGATGTGGAGATGGTATAACTGCCTCTGTAAATTCATCTGTAATATGCCTCAGAGAAACCTAGAGTATGCAGTGTTCATGGTGGGTTAGTACATAATTGAAATGTTATGGAGTTTTGCTCACCACAATCCTTAGATGTGAAACAATATCATTTGTAGTATTAAGATGCAGATGTAATTACAATCCTGCAGTCATATTTCCTAATAAGAGCATAATCTAACTACCAACCACAGGAGGAGAGTTCCATAATTAAGTAGAAATTACAACTGAAATGGGATAAATTTTAAAAAAATAAACCAAATGCAGAGTTTCCTTAAGAAAAGGACTCATGGTTGATAGGCATAACTCATGATGCCCATCACGCTTTATGTAATTGAGTTTTAAAATAGTTTGGTCATAAATATATTAGCAGCTAAATTATTTTAATCTCTTTGAGTGGAACCTCAGGAGCTAAGGTTCCCTCCCACAAGAATCCTAGTGCATCTTCAACTTGTACTGGTGTGTCATGTACACAGCAAAAGTCCCCACATGAATTCTCACCTAATACCAAAATGGAAAACAGATGTTTCATTTTACAAGCTTTGAGCAATGATGGCATCAGGTGCCTCAGGTCCCCAGATAGGAAAATAATTGTTTGATTTAAGAATGTCACAGTGAGCAACCAGCTGGTAAGATACAGCTAAGGACCAATGTCTAATTGAGGCCATATGGTGTCCAGGGTTTCTGTGTATGAATTCATTTAGCCTCTGCGTCAAGTAATTCTCTGTTCCCACCCTGCCATAGTTTTTGGAACAAATACTATTCCCACTGATCTCCAGGTGTTGAGTCTGTGTTCCTTAGTTATACAGTCTTTGTCTAATGATAACTTTGCCTTTCTCTCACTTTCTTTAAACTCTACTTTTAGATTCTGTTTGCTGGATTTTCATGGTTGGAGGTTATCCATATAATTGTGAGCCAGCGAGAGCACTATAAAAGACATCATAAATTCAGGATCACATGGCATCTAGGTCTGATGTTTCTTCTTTTTATTTTGCCTTTATGAAGTTAATAAGTAGGGCCCTACCAAATACACAGCCATGCAAAACATGACACGGACTGTGAAATCTGGTCTTATGTGTGTTTTTATCCTATATTATACAAATTTCACATGGGAGACCAGCTCTCTCAAATTGGGAGTCTTGACCCAAAAGGGAGTTGCAAGGGAACAAAGTTATTTTAGGAGGATCACTGTACTGCCATCCTTAAATCTGTGCTGCCTTCAAAGCTGGACAATTGAAGAGCAGTGGTTGTAATGTTGGCCTATTGCCCAGCTCTGAAAGTGCCCCTTGCCAGAGCAGTGCAGAAGTAAGGATGGTAATACCATACTCATGCCTCTCTTACTTCTCTACTGCTGCTTTTAGATCTGGGTGACCAGACAGTGGCAGCTGCTGATTAAGGGCCCAGTTCTTCAGGCAGCAGCACAGAAATATAGGTGGCAATATGATGCCATCCTTACTTCTGCACAGCTGCTAGCAGTACCTCTTCCTTCAGAGTTCAATTCCAAGCCAGCAGCCACCATTCTCCAGCTGCTCAGCTCTGAAGGCAACGCTCCTGCCAGCAGCAAGGGTAGCAATACCACAGCCCCCATATAATAACCTTGTGATCCCCACACAACTCCTTTTTGGGTCAGAACCCCTACAATTACAACACCATTACATTTCAGATTTAAGAGCCTTTGGTGTAAAGTAAGTTGTCATGGGATAAGAGAGAAGGTCCTCTCATGGATTGATAACTGGTTAAAAGACAGGAAACAAAGGGGAGGAATAAATGGTAAGTTTTCAGAATGGAGAGAGGTAAATAGTGGGGTCCCCCAAGGGTCTGTCCTGGGACCAATTCTATTCAGCCTACTTATAAATGTTCTGGGGAAAGGGATAAACAGTGAGGTGGCAAAATTTGCAGATGATACTAAACTGCTCAAGATAGTTAAGAACAAAGCAGACTGTGAAGAGCTTCGAAAAGATCTCGCAAAACTAAGTGACTAGGCAACAGAATGGCAAATGAAATGTAATGTTGATAAATGTTAAGTAATGTACATTGGAAAACATAATCCCAACTATACATACAGTATGATAAAGACTAATTTAGCTACAACTACTCAAGAGAGAGAGATTGGAGTCATTATGGATAGTTCTCTAAAAACATCCACTCAGTGTGCAACGGCAGTTAAAAAAGCAAATAGAATGTTAGGAATAATTAAAAAAGGATAGAGAATACATAAGAATGGCCGTACTGGGTCAGACCAAAGGTCCATCTAGCCCAGTAGCCTGTCTGCCAACAGTGGCCAGCGCCAAGTGCCCCGGAGGGGGTGGACTGAAAACAATGATCAAGCGATTTGTCTCATGCCATCTATCTCCAGCCTCTGACAAACAGAGGCCAGGGACACCATTCCTACCCCTTGGCTAATAGCCTTTTATGGACCTAACCTCCATGAATTTATCTAGCTTCTCTTTAAACTCTGTTATAGTTCTAGCCTTCACAGCCTCCTCTGGCAAGGAGTTCCACAGGTTGACTGTGCGCTGTGTGAAGAAGAACTTTTGCTTATTCGTTTTAAACCTGCTACCCATTAATTTCATTTGGTGTCCTCTAGTCCTTATATTATGGGAACTAATGAATAACTTTTCTTTATTCACCCTCTCCACACCACTCATGATTTTATATACCTCTATCATATCCCCCCCTCAGTCTCCTCTTTTCCAAACTGAAAAGTCCCAGTCGCTTTAGCCTCTCTTCATAAAGAGAATAAGACTGAAAATATTTTATTGCCTCTATATAAAACCATGGTACACCCACATCTTGAATACTGTGTACAGATGTGGTCGCCTCGTCTCAAAAAAGATATATTGGCATTGGAAAAGGTTCAGAAAAGGGCAACAAAAATTATTAGGGGTCTCGGACAGCTCCCATATGAAGAGAGATTAAAAAGACTTGGATTTTTCAGCTAAGAAAAGAGGTGACTAAGGGGGGATATGATAGAGGTCTATAAAATCATGACTAGTGTAGAAAATGTGAATAAGGAAAAGTTATTCACTTGTTCCCATAACTTAAGAATTAGGAGTCACCAAATGAAATTAATAGGTAGCAGGTTTAAAACAAACAAAAGAAAATTTTTCTTCACACAGCGCACAGTCAACCCGTGGAACTATTTGCCAGAGGATGTTATGAAGATCAGGACTTTAACAGGGTTAAAAAAAAAGCCAGATAAATTCATGGAGGTTAGGTCCATCAATGGCTATTAGCCAGGATGTGTAGGAATGGTGTCCCTAGCCTCTGTTTGTCAGAAGCTAGGAATGAATGACAGGAGAGGAATCATGTGATGATTCTGTTCACTCCCTCTGGGACACCTGGCATTGGCCACTGTTGGAAGACAGGACACTGAGCTAGATGGACCTTTGCCCTGACCCCGTATGGACATTCTTATGTAAATAGCTGAAATAATGAAATTTACCATTTTAAAAATCCTATAACTGTGAAATTGAGCAAAATGGACTCTGAATTTGGTAGCGAGTATCAGAGGGTTAGCCGTGTTAGTCTGAATCATGTATCTGATGAAGTGGGTCTTTGCGCACAAAAGCTTATGCTCCAATATATCTGTTAGTCTATAAGGTGCCACAGGACTTCTCGTTGAATTTGGTAGGGCCATAATAATAAGCTTGTTTACATTTGTATAATTTTGCACTACATATAGCTGGGTAGCCTAATTCTCTGTTGTGCTTAAGCCCCTTTATGTTTTAGCATAAAAGATCCTTAAACTGGAAGGCAGAGAATCAATTCCAGGGACTGCTGCTGGCGTGAGAAGATTCTTTGGCCAACTAGAGCTGCCAGAAGAACTTATATCATGCCCCTCCTAGATCCCCAGTGCAGGGTGTGTGTTGGAGGAGAAGGACTGTGCCCTTAAGGGATCATAGTTGGACCAAATATAAGTTTGAACTGTTGAGCAGGTATCAATCCTTCTTAAGTCAAGGGGAACTGTAAGCACTCGGTACATCTGCAAATCAGGCCACTGCATTAAAAGAAAGATTTTCAAAGGCACACATGGAAGTGAAGCACCCAGTTTCTATTGATTTTTACTGGGAACTTAGCACCTAACTCTGCTTCCCACACTTGAAGATTTCCTGCTGGAGCCAAAATATTTATTTAGGGGCCCTTTGAATGATGTGCCTTAAATATTTGGGACTAAATTTCTAACCTAGGCAAAACGCATTCCAACCTAATTTCTTCTATGTTGAATACTGGCTCCTCTTAGAGTTCCAAGCTTCGCTGATAGTATTGCATCTAAAACCACAAACTTACAATTATGTAATAGTAGCATGGTTTAAAAGATGCCATCGTTTTAATAGAATACACGAGGGTGGAAATTAACATTTGTCTGACTGTGATACCAAACTTCAGAGCAGGCAAACCACTGTTCTCCTGTCTTAGGAAGCTAGTTCATGCACAATTCAGACCATTAGTTACCATGATCATTCAAATCTAATCATTTTTTGAGCCCTCCTATTTCTTGTATTTAAAGGTGTGGCCCAGAACCCCATGTTATGTTTACCAAGCAGTGTATTTACTTCTTTGCAGAATTCAAAGTGAGTTAGGAAAAATGGAAGAATTCATGCTGTAGAACAAGGCAGAATAAAGGAACAGAGAATGGTATGTTTCAGTACATGCTGGAAGGGCCTTTCTGACAGGGCACCCTTCTCCTTTGCGTTCTTCTAAGTCATCTTCACCAAAAGACAAACTATCAAAATACTACTAAAGAGAAACTATATTGCCCTAAGAATGTGTATGCCTGTACGAAATGGCAGATATGCTACAATACTGGGACAGGCTATCCCTAATGTCTCCTAATAAAAATGTCATCCCAGATTATCTGCCTATTTATATTATACAACTTAATCTTCACAATAGTAAATATGCTAGCTCTTCATCTGGGGTAAATCAGTGTAGCTCTACTAAAGTCTGCAGAACTATGTCAGTTTATACTAGTTCAAGTTCTGGCCCAATATTTTCTGTATAGCTTTCAGAACAGAAGTATAAACATTTCTAGTGACATGAGACTTCATGTCAGTTTGTCATCTCCTTAAGGTTTTTATGATTGAGAAGGTTTTTCTATTTAAATAAATTGCTTTTTTTTTTCTCCCCAAGCACATGCTCACATACTCTACAAGCACATGCATCAGTAGTACATTGGATATGGTATGGGCTAGATGGAGAAAATCTTTGTTAGAACCCTAATATAATAGGGTAAGGTAGGGAAAGTCAGCAGTGTAGCACACATACTGATGTATCACTGATCAGTTGCTTCTCACTCTTTTAGGCCTAAATTCAGACCTTAAACGCTTTCAATGCAGAGGTAGATTAAATAAGATCTTGGGCTGGATCCTCAGCTGGTGTAAATTGGCATGACTCCACTAAAGGCAGTGGAAATATGCTTGTTACATTAGTTGAGGATCTCGCTCCAGCTGCAGATTAAAGAAATCCCCCATATGATGGAGGAGTGCCCAGGCCAAATCTGAACAGCACAGTACTCTAGCTTCAGCTTCAACTGTTGCCAGCCCCGCCTGGCATAGGTAAGGACCATACAGTAAAGTGCCTCAACATATATACTCCAGCCAACACAACAACCCCCCTAATGCCCATTCCACTGTACACATATTCCAGTAACCCTTCACTGGCTCCCACTTATCCTGAGAGCCCCCCAGCCCATACATCCTAATCACCACAGACCCAACCCGTTAGCCCCACCATCCTCAGACTCCAATATTCCTGCCCCCAATCCCACACTCCATCCTATGGCCCCACTTGTCTCCAACCTTCCACCCCCAGTTCCTCAGCACTGCCCACTCACCCAAGCCCCTCTTCTATTAGCATTGATCAGTGCCCCCCAGCTCAGAGTTCTACTTCCATCCCAGGCTAGGACAACTCCTGCCCCTGGCTGCCCAGCAGCTCCGTTCACTCCCATTGACAAGCCCATACTCACACAGCATAGACCAAATTCCAATGAGCAGCACTGCCACCTTGCAGTGTCACTCACTCAACTTTGGCCTAGTCAGAACCCCAACACATACGCCCTGGGCCAAATCTGAGTAGTACTGCAATCCCACACGTCACGTCACAATAAGAATGAGGAATCCTGTGGCACCTTAAAAGACTAACAGATTTATTTGGGCATAAGCTTTCATGGGTAAAAAATGCATTCTGATGAAATGGTTTTTACCCATGAAAACCTATGTCCAAAATAAATCTGTTTTAGTCTTTAAGGTGCCACAGGACTCCTTGTTGTTTTTGCAGATCCAGATTAACACAGCTACCCCTCTGAGACTTATTAGGTCATAATGCCACTCACTCATAATTGGCCTGGCCACCCCTCCATCGTGGCTGGATGTTGGTGAGAGGAAGGTAACATGGCCAAATTTGAATGCGTAGCATTGTTATCTGGCACATGGGATTGCAGTGCCACGAAAGTTTGGCTTATTGCAACACCACCCTCCCAAATCCAGTGGTCAGGGACCTTTCTGAGATAAGAAATTAGTTAGTCTGGGCTGCTGGCTCTTGAACATAGTGTCATTCATGACCCCTCTACAGTAGGCTGCAAAAGATGTGGCTTAGCTGGCTAAGACAATCTATTCCAGTGGTCTCCAACCTTTTTAAGCACGAGATCACTTTTTGAATTTAAGTGCAGTCCAAGAGCTACCTCAAATATAAATATCCTTGCCCCGCCTCCTTCCTGCCCCTTCTCTGAAGCCCCACCCCTGCTCGCTCCATCTTCCTCCCTCCTTCATCCTCACTCACTTTCACCAGACTGGGGCAGAGAGTTGGGGTGCAGATTAAGGGATCTGGAGTGTGAGAGGAGCTCAGTTGCTCTTGGGGCAGGCTGTTGGGATGTAGGAAGGGGTTCTAGGTGCACGCTCTGGGATGGCATTCGGATGCAGGGATGCTCGAGGTTTGGGGTACAGGAGGGGGTTCATGACTGGGGTAGGAGTTAAGGATATGGGCTCCAGCTTGGCACTGCTTACCTCAGGTGGCTCCTGGATGGTGGTGCAGTGGAGCTAAAGCAGGCTCACCCCTGCCCTGGCCCTGGACCCACTCCCTAAAGCAGCCAGCAAATTCCATCCCAAGTCCTGTTGTGCCCCTCTCTGCTTTGTGGAGAAAAGAGGCACCTTGACATCAGCACTCCTCCTATCTCTCCCCTGCCCTGCACAGGAAGTAGGAGGGCCCCAAGGTGAAGGCCAGGAAAGGAGCAGCAATGGGGGGAAAGGGCAGCTGAAGTGCTAGCCCTTGATAGCCTCTTGGCTAAACCAGTCAGGATCACCTGCCAGAGGCTCCAAGATCTACTGGTAGATCCCAATCTACTGCTTGGTGACTACTGATCTATTCAGTGAAACCTGCAAGTCATGTTCCTCATCAATAGACCCTGAGCCATGGAGTGCCACAGCCATGGAGATTCTGCTGGATGTAAACCTCTCATCCTGGAGTTGTGGGGTAGGAGGACAAATGTTGCCTTTCAGAGCTCCCCTCCCAGACAGCACTTTTTCATTACACACTTAAGCACAGCCTATAGGGTTGACTCCAAGGCCCAGTTAGGGTACGTCTACACTGCATGCTGATTTTAAAATAAGCTATTCCAGAAGAAATACTCTAACATCGCTTATTTCAAAATAGCACGTCTACACTACAGGGAAGCCTCAAAATTAGTCTGAGGCAGGCTTCCCTAATGTGGACATGCTACCTCGATTTAGAGCCCCAGGAGGCACTGGGGAGTAATTAGTTTGAATCGCTCTCAGGAGGAGCTATTTCGAAATAGCAGCAGTGGAGCGTCCACACTACAACTATTCTGAAATAGCTATTTTGGAACAGGCGTTATTCCTCATGGAATGAGGTTTACAGAAATTGGAATAAACCAACTGTTATTTTGAATTTATTTTGAAATAACGGATTTGCTGTGTAGGCGCTCGCATTGTTATTTCAGAATAACAGCCATTATTCTGAAATAATGCTGCTGTGTAGATGCACCCTTAGAAATTGTCTTTGATTTCCATTCTGGAAAAGTCTAGGACTTGGCTCCTGCTGGAAAGAAAGTGCAAAAATGTGAATCACCTGGTCCCTAAGCTCTACTTCTTTCATTTGATGTTATATTTATGTTAGGAGAGAGAGTCTCTCATTATACTGCTTGCTGCTGCTTTTTCAGAAAAGCACAGGTTCTAGCTGCAGTTTCCTATGGAACATATTTACGAATGAAGATCCATCAGGATCCAACTGTTGTGATAGGAAACCTTTGGGAGGACACATTTCTAGGAGGAAGCTGGCTTGTCATTCTGCATGGATGAGATTGGAAGTTCATTACTGAATTAGAAGATTATAAGCATAACAACATAGCTACATTTCTGGTTTCCAACATCATCCTTCATGGGTCCCCCACCCCCAATAGACTGTAGCCTCTGTGCCAGATACATTTTCTAAAGAACAGCACTGAAGTCAGAGAAAGGCAGGAGGCAAGGAGCAGCAGAGTAGAGTGATTAGAAAATGGAACAGGTTCTCATTAGGGTGCAGAGCATGTGCTAATTACTTGAGGAGACATTATGCATGACAGGCATCATTTCATTCTGGATCCCACAGTGACTGTAAACTTGTTCATCTGTGCATTTGCTAGAGACCTAGAATATTTTGCATTTAAAGTTATCCTAAGCACCATTATTTCCCCCCTTTTTTGAGAAGGCTCTGGAATGGACACCTGATTATGAAGGCTAGTGTATCCATTTTCCCTTCTGATTGAACTGCTGCTACCGCTGGCTTGAGGAATTGGCTGTGGACTACAGAGCTGTAAATCACTAATTCAACTGTGACACCATTCAGCATGAATAAAAGTTAGTTAACTAAAAATGAAGTGGATCCAGTATATATATAGAGAGAGAGAGATATAGAGAGAGATATAGATATAGATAAAATATAGATATAAATAATCACTGTGGTATGTACCCAAACTCCCATTAACAAGAATTGCAAAAACAACCCAAAATATGCTATTACAGGTTATACTTCTTCAGTACCTTTGCTGGTTGTCCTACTCATTGAATAAATATGGACACTCTGTTATCCTCCTACCCTTTTGGACATTTGCTCCAGGACAGCGTTTTGGAATGGCATAGGCAAGGCTATCATTGCTGATGTTCATGCCACACCCATTTCACAAATAGAGCACTTCTGTCTCGTGCATTAATTCATTTATTTTTTTAAGGAATATGTATTTATGTGCATAAATATAAATAAAACATTATCCATTTCAAGTTACTATGAGACAGATTAGGAGTTGGCTGGATGTAGCAAAAGTTCTCAGTAGCATTTTTGGGAAAATACGTAATTGTATCAAAACATTTCGGCTACATCTACACTGGCAGCTTCTTGCGCAAGAACTGTTTTGCGGAAGAGTTCTTGCTCAAAAAGTCTTCCACAAGAGCGCATCTACACTGGCATGTGCTTTTGCGCAAGAGATGTGCTTTTGTGCAAGAGCATCCATGGCACTGTGGACGCTCTCTTGCACAAGAAAGCTCTGATGGCCATTTTAACCATAGGGGCTTCTTGCACAAGACATTCATGTTGCCTGTCTACACTGCCCTCTTGTGAAAGAGCTCTTGCACAAGAGGGCTTATTCCTCGTGGAGGAATAACTCTGCCGGAAGAAGCCCTGTTTTACAACGCTATACTGTAAATTTACTTGCGGAAGAACCCGCGTGCAGTGTAGACAGCAGGCAAGTTTTTGCGCAAGAACACCTGTTCTTGCGCAAGAAGCTGCCAGTGTAGACATAGCCTTCAAGTATAACATGTGAAATGTATGGCTGGGGGTGTAGACATGTAGTGCTGTGGGGTTGTTTCTTTTAAACAAGTTTTTGTTTTCCTTTGGGTAACCATCCATCCCATTTTCACTGGGACAGTCCCATATTTAAGGTCTGTTCCTGGTGTCCTGTATTTGCCCTGCAGCAGGGGGCGGGAAAGAGCCACCAGTGCTCAGGGCTTCAACCGCTGAAGCCCCAAGTACCGGCAGCTCCCTTCCCCACCCTGCATGCTGTGGGGCTAAACTTAATTCCTGCACTGAGGCAAGGTGGGTGGGGATCCGCCAGCATCATCGCTTCAGCTGCTGGAGCCGCAAGCACCGGCGGCTCCTCCCCCACAACCACTCTGGGGCTGGAGCTGCTTACTGAATTGTTCCCATTCCCTTTGTGAATTCCCCAAGGAGTAAAAAAACACATAAAAGTGACAAGGTTCCTTTACATTGCCAGAGTAGTGTAAAGGACGGTATGGATTTTAAAATGCTTATGGTGCTTTGGTGATTGAAACTGGTCTAAATTTTTGGACTGTAAAAATTTCCTATCCAAGTGTGCTCCCTGAACTATTTGCTACTGACCTTTCTGGCGATGTTGGGTAGCCAGTGTAAGTTGTGAGTTTGATTCCCTGGCCCTCATTTGCCCTGTAATTGCCTATGATGTAACAGTGAGCATATGGCTAATAATTAGAAATAAAGGTTCAAACCTAGCTATATTACTATTAGGAAAGGAGCTTTGGGATTTCCTCCAGTGCTCCTCACTCCCATTTGCCATCCATTGTGTTGTAGTTTAAATAAATCACTGAGAAAATTGAAACCAGCGTGACTCTATTGCGTCCTTTTGACAAATATGCAGAATTTTAAAATATTGTGCACAGTATTTTCAATTTTTTGGTGCATCATTTTTAATTTTTTGCACAGGATTCTCTCAGAAGTAATATGTCTAGTATACATACAGTATGTGTTTAGAAAGGAATTATTCCTTCATGGACAGACCTAAATTTTGTAGCCAGAATTAAATATATATATAAAATATGTTATATTGCAGTGAAACATATGTCACACTGAACCATTTATTGCCTGTAGCTTATTAACTAAAATGGATAGAGGATATGACACTTAATTAGATCAACTTTGATAAATTGCATACATGTCTAAGCTGGTTCCAAAAGATCTGCAAGCATTATGTGCCGCCATGTATGCTTACTCTGTAACTAACCCAATGTGGTATAAAAAGTCCCCACCCTCAGATCAAATCCATAATGACCTTGATCTTTTTCTGTATCCATCTTGTGTGTCTCTTGTCCTAGACTTAGACTGTAAGCTCTTTGGAGCAGGGACTGTCTTTTTGTTCAGTGTTTGTACAGCACCTAGCACAGAGTGGTGGTCTATGCCTAGGGTTCCTACGCACTTTGGTAATTCAAATAATAATAATGGTTGTATTTCTGTTACCTACATCAGTATTTTAAGTTAATGCTTTTTATTTTTTAAGGAATGCTCCTTACAATCTTCATAGGGAAGAGAAAAATTTCACTGACTTTATTAGCTCTCCAAGAGGGACAACTTTTGCTATGGCTGCTTGGAGTTTGGCTTGATCAGGATGTTCAGAGTTTTACTAACCTAATTTTGCTGATATTCTGTGGTTCTATGGCCTTGCTACAAGGCAGTCCCCCCACATGGACAAAGACAAATAAAAGTGACTCCTGCAGTCCTGTCTCATGGATGAACGGCAGCAGTGCTAACCAACCGAAGAAGAGCTGTTCTACAGATTATCTTCACTGATATTTGTGAAGGAAAAATGCCACAGACTATCCTAGGATCATCTCATCATTAATTATTTTGGCTGCCACCCTCTAGTCCATATCAACACCAAAATTAGAGTGGTTTGAGGATCGCTGTGTGTGTGTGTGTGTGTGTGCTTTAATAAGTGTGTCACATTGTGACTAGATGCACTGTTGAAATTCAGCTGCCGGAACTATGGAGGTGGGAAACCTTTATTTAGCCTCATCTTCCATCATGAAACCTCCTCCAGATTTCCAGTACCACCCCTGTCACAGCAGATGTCAGGCTGCTGACTAATGGGGCCAGTTCAGTTGATCCCAATGACCTCTTGTTGCTATGTAGTTGCAGTTGTCACATGACCTGCTCTTGCATTATCACATTTTATTCTGAATTAGAGATACTGAAAAAGCCCCAGTAGAATGCAGAATTAAAATTTTGCTATGTATAGATTTTTTCTCCTTATTGGTGTAAAAAATGCATGCTGTTACATATGCAAGACTTTATGACTAAGTAATAGAGATTTCACAATCTCCATGGCTATTTGCTCCTTTGAAATAATTGAAACACATACTTGGTTGCATGTTTTCAATGCAAAGCCATATTCTTAACCAGATTTGATCCATGCTGCACTCAGAACATTATTGCACTTTATTGGATGTTTTTAAAAAACAGAAGTAGGCTCATTACTTGGTTTGTAATGAAATTTGAAGACAACAACAACAGCAGCAAATACCATGATTTTGGTATTTTGAATTAATATTTGCATTTTCATCAGAATAATTTGTACATCTTGTCTCAGAAGCATCTTGAATAATCCTTTTATTCGTCATGTAGCAATTTCTACAAGTACAACATTCCATAGCCCCAGAGGTTACCACACCTATTACCAAAATCACGCACAACTGTCTATGCAGAAAATTTTTTACATTTCACTCACACTATTCAAAACCTCACAATTTGGGAAGGAAACTCTCTGGAAGAAGCTTGTGTTTCTATTGGGTGTTTTAACGAGAAAAGTATCAGAGGAAAATTTCATGAAAGCAGCCATACACCCTGCTATATTACACATGGAAATGCTGGACTAGTTCCTAAATTATACCGCTAAGATATTAAACTTACCCTTTTTTTTTGTACATAACCTCACAAATGTTAAACCCAAGGTGATGGTAAAGATCTTTTCCAGCTGTTTATTGCTGACTAGTCTAATTACTGTCTAATTAAAATGAATAATGTTATATCAATTGCATGAATGAAAATCAGGTGCTGCCTTTTGTCCTATTAAGATAGGGTAAGAGGCACTATGAAAGGTCTTTAAACTGAGTTTCTGCCATTCCCCAGGTTTGTAGATGGTGAAAGAAGCGTGTACCTTCCAACAGCACAAGAATCTTGTTTTTGACAAGAAAGAAGATACACATACCCCACCAGCCAAACAGTCTAAAAGGGAAATGGTGGGGGTAACAGCCCTCTCACCAAGCCAAAGCTTTTCCATCTCCTAGCCTGTCTCAGATGGCAGCACTGACATATCCTACCAGCCTGAGAGTCAAGATCTCCATCCCCTCTGCTGCCAAACTGGGGCCAAACTTATATATGGTGGAACAGCACCTTGTTTGCCCAATCAGGCCTCTTTCACCAGGGTCAGCATGTGCAATACTCCCCAAGCCCAGAAATAGTCCTGGTGAGTCTGAGGCTGTAACTGCACTCAAAAAGCAAGAAGCAGACGGGCCCCTCTACGCACCAGCCCTGAAGCAGAACAAAGTTCATTCCCTTGGGGTGAGCTTAGCAGCAGTTCTATCATCTGATCTCTCAGTGGAGGCCTGGGAAACATCCTGAAGCAAGCCAGGAGGCTTGAGAGGCATCTTAGCTTTGTGTGGTTTGCGCTGGTGTACACAGATTTCCTCTGAACAGCTCATCTTGCACCTAGTGCCCTCCTGTACATGGGGAGCATGCATGAGACACACCCACATCCAGCTTCTCTGGCCCCCATCTAGGACTCCCCCCTCTGACCACAGATACTACAGCATGTCAGAACTGAGTCTGATCATAAAACCAGGATTCTGGCAGTTGCGTTTGCAGCACTCAATCCACAAATTTGCAGCAGGATAACGTCGAGAATACTGAGAACTGGTCGGCAAGTTTCAACTGTTGCATAGGGCTTTCTGATCACATCGTAACACAACAACCCCTGGTACCAAAAGAGACGGCAGCAAACACATATGATCACAGCAACATATTCACAATCTCATTTCTGACCTTTCATTCTGGATTCACCAGCAGCTAGTCACACAACTCTTGTTTGTTTTAGTGCGACATTTATACCACAGTTATTAAAATCCACTCATGGCAAAAGCCTTGACTCATGTCACCAACATTGTCCAAAATCAGATCTATTCTGAGCAGAATTATTTCTGCATTTGCTGATTAACTACCTTTTAAAATACTATCAATTCTTACCATCAGCCACATAATGAGAGAGAAGGAAACAGCCATGGCTGGTTAGTACTATAAGCTGTTGGCATCCTATTCCAGAGCAGCTTTTCCCCGATCCTGCCAGGTGCTGAGTACTCATGACTGGCAGTGGCTTCAGGCCCTTGGAGCGTGAAAGGAGAAAAGAGAAACGAGAAAAGCTCGTATTGTGAGTACAGGGATGGACAGTAGCAACACTGACAACATTGAGTTGTTTGGTATTAATTGTAGGTACGTCTTACGAGGAGATAATCTTTCTTTACTGCCTCAGAGGCTGCTGTGACATTGTTGGATGTGATAATGATAAGGGATATGTATATGCAGTAGGGATATTGACCATCATGTTTTAGTATCCCTGCTCCTAGGATCCCTGTCTTTAGCCTAAACACCAATCACTCTGAATGTGAGAGAGTCTTATAGAGGAAGGTTAGCAGGTGACGTTTAATGAGAGGAAGTGACTCAGTGGCTTGGGGTGGAGGGAAAGAGTTCCCAGCCATCAGGGCAGGATGAGTGAAAGAGCAAACTCTTCACCCCAACAGCAGGGAGTAGGAAGGAGAGGAAGTGAAAATTAGGGAAGTGGAGTCAACTGGCAGAGGACGATGTAACTATAAGGTCAGAGAAGTGGGCAAAGTAATTTATATGCTTATTCTGAGATGAAACATAAAGACATGCTCTTATGACAATATCTCTCTTGGCAGGAGGAGGGGTTTTAGCACTGATGTCTTGGCCAGATTCCAATATGGATAATGATATTATATCCCTCTACATGACTCCCAATGTTTCAATTAGATATGGGATTCTTCATTTCCCATTGTCTGGTACTGTCAATCAGCTGTTTTGTTTCATCCTATATTTAGGGGGGTTTTATGTTGGTAAAGTGTTCTGGGATTTTTTAGGAGGAAAGATACAATGTAAGTTTAAGATCATTATCCTTTCAGTGACATTACAATTAACACAGAGATAACATAATCCCTTCAGTTCTGAAAGCTGGGCACGGCCCAGGGTTTAATTTTTTCCCCATCATTGTTCAAATACATTCTTGCATGCCACCAAAAGTTGAAACAACTGCCCTAAAGTGATTACAATGCTGTAATTGTTATTGCTTTTGAACAGCTGCTGTTGATTCACTGATGTTGAGTATTTGGAAAGAGAGAAAGAAAAAAATACAATAAATAACTATTAGTTTAACTGAAAATACAGATTCTTTAAGGAAACTACATTTCCCATCATGCTTCATAAAACTGGATTTTTCTTTTTATCAGCTTGCAATGGTTCACCAGTTAAATGTTTGATTATAGTTGGTAATGCCCTAAGTAACACAGCCACACAGTGCTGCACACCAACCCCTCGGACTGCCTCTGCAAAAGAATTAGAAACAATGAAAGTGAAAATCATGGGGCTAAAATTAAAAAAAATAATCATGAGACTAAGGGCTTAACAGCCATGTGCTTTGCAGATGGGCAGAATGACAAATGCCCCTAAAGCAAATATACTGTACAAAGCAATGATTGCACTTAGAAGCCAGAAGAACAATTAGAAATATTTCTGCAGTACAGCAAGATTAACCGCAAGCTCTATATTGGTCTGTATGGAAAGGCCTGTGTGAAATTATACCCAAAGCTGAAAGAAAATATGACTGTTGTAATTAGCTACACAAATCTCACTCATCAAGATGTCTGAACGTTTTTACTTGAGTTTTTATTTGATTAAAAATGGAGTTTTCTTTTAAAATCAAAACCGAAAAAGCAATTTTTCTTCAAATGTTTCAATTTTTCAATAAAACAATGGAAATAGAAAATGCTTTTTCAGTCTGAGTATTCCCCCCCTTTTTTTCCCTTTTCACTACTGAATGGAGGGGGGGAAGCAGCGAAAGTACAAAGGGAACAAAAACTGAAAAAAATGAAAACTGCTTAATTTACTAATTTAAAAATAACAGATGTATTGGAAAATAAATTTTTTTTCTTGAAAATTTAAGTCCCAAAATGCTTTTAAAAAAATTATTTTCTATGAAACACCAGCAAAATGTGAAGCTCACCAAGCCACTGGGCAGTTGGCCAGCCAGCCAGAGGTTAAAACACACTTCAAAAAAATCTTAAAGCCAGTCTGATTCCATCCTGTCATCACAATACCTAATCAGCATCAGAACAGCCACAGTGACAAAGGCAGAATTATCACCCTTAATCTAATGTCATATTTTACATTCCAACTAAACATTATTTCTCTTAGCTTCATTTGAGTTTTTCACCTGGAGATTATTTAACTAAACTCGTTAATTCAGCAAGAGTTGTATAAAACCATGCTAAGGGTGAGAGACATTGTGGGTGAGGTAATATCTTTTATGGCACAAACTTCTGTTGGTTAGAGAGACAAGCTTTAGATCTCCATAAAGCTGATCCAATAAAAGATTATGTCTTTCCCACAGTTGCCTCTCTCATATCCTGGGACCAACATGGGTACTACAGCAACACTGCAAAGGCTACGAGTATGACAGAAGACAGTCTTTGCACTTCCCTAATGCCTTCTGCCCAAGGATCTCAGAATACCTCAACATGGGGGTGGGGGGTTAAACCTTCCAACCAGGCCTTCTGGACATTAAACTAGGCCTTCTGGCTCCTGGTCCTTCATCACAAGACCATCTTTTTTCTGCACAAGAACATTCAAAGTGAAAGATGAAATGTATCTCATGTCTTTAAACACTTAGCAAAACAGGCATGCTCCGCTTACACCAGTGAAGCTCAAAGTCAGTAGGGTACCTTCTTAACAGCTCAGATCAGAACATAATCCACTAAGGTTTTTACCACTATTAATAATTCCAACCTCCCAAAACATGTATTCAGGCATGTAATAAATAGGAAACTTACATACTTCAAAAGACTGGGAGATCATTTGACCATATGCAGTCTTTGGTGATTTTTCTGGGGTTGGGAGGAGATAATTCCCTGGAAAACCTTCTTGTATTCTTCCTGTGACTGCAGAGCCATTGGTGTTATCTTTGAATACTCATGGCGATCGGGGGAGGGGGAGATGATTGGAAAAAGGCAAACGTAGTGCCCATCTTTAAAAAAGGGAAGAAAGACAATCTGAAGAACTACAGACCAGTCAACCTTACCTCAGTGCCTGGAAAAAACATGGAGGGAATCCTCAAGGAATCCAGTTTGAAGTGCTTGGAAGAGAAGAGAGTGACAAGGAATAGTCAACATGGATTCACCAAGGGCAAGTCATACCTGACCAACCTCATTGCCTTCTATGACAAGGTAACTGGCACTGTGGACATGGGGAATGCAGTGGATGTGGTATACCTTGACTTTAGCAACGCTTTTGATACGGACTCCCATAGTATTTTTACAAGCAAGTTAAGGAAGTATGGGTTGGATAAATGGACTGTAAAATGGATAGAAAGCTGGCTAGATTGTCGGGCTCAACGGATAATGATCAACGGCTCAATGTCTGGCTGGCAGTTGTATCAAGCGGCGTGCCCCAGAGGTCGGTACCATAGTCCCCGCTAAGGTGTGCGCCTGCGCGCCCGCATACAAAAAATTCTGTCCCCCCCCACCTCCTCTGGAGAGCTGCAAAGCACCCACTCATGTGGCTGCTCCAGCAGGTGGGGCCAGCTGAGGTAGCATGGTGAGGGAGCTGCTGGGGCAGGGACCTACTGCGGCTGCATAGCAGCTGGGGGAGGCCTGCTCCAGGGGGACTGATTTAGTGGCTGGGGCCGAGAACGGGACATGCCTCATGGCCAAGGGAGGCAGGGTCTGCTCCTGTGGCTGGGAACGGGACATGCTGCATGGCGAGGCAGGGGTTTCTCGGAAACGTGTGTGTGTGTGTATTAATACATTGGGTGGCATGGTGGCACACATCCAAACTGGTGCACATGACCTCAATATTGGTGCAAAAGCCAAAACTCACTCCGCTCATGACTGGAAAATCTTAGAGGAAACACTGGTTGGTACTGGGGCCGGTTTTGTTCAACATCTTTATTAATGACTTAGATGAGAGAATGAATTGCACCCTGAGCAAGTTTGCAGATGACACTAAGCTAGGGGGAGAGGTAGATACACTGGAGGGAAGGGCTAGGGTCCAGAGGTGACCTAGACAAATTGGAGGTTTGGGCCAAAAGAAATCTGATGAGGTTCAACAAGGACAAGTGCAGAGTTCTGTACTTGGGGTGGAAGAATCCCAAGCACTGCTACAGGCTGGGACCGACCGGCTAAGCAGCAGTTTGGCAGAAAAAGACCTGGGGATTACAGTGGATGAGAAGCTGGAGTCAACAGTGTGCCCTTGTAGCCAAGAAGGCTAACGGCATATTAGGTTGAATTAGGGGGAGCATTGCCAGCAGAACTAGAGAAGTGATTATTCTCCTTTATTCGGCACTGATGAGGCCCCATCTGGAGCACATCTCTTGCGCAAAAGCACATGCCAGTGTAGACGCGCTCTTGTGGAAGACTTTTTGCCCAAGAACTCTTCCGCAAAACAGTTCTTGCGAAAGAAGCTGCCAGTGTAGACGTAGCCAAAGAGTCTATGATTCTTATTCTAAGGCAAAAACATTCTTAAGAGACCTGATCCAACTCTACTTATAGCAACTGGGCACCCTCCTATGGATTTAAATGGGACTCAAAAAAGATATCTTAGCATTGGAAAAAGTTCAGAAATGGGCAACAAAAATGATTAGGGGTTTGGAATGGGTGCCATATGAAGAAAGATTAAAAAGACTGGGACTTTTCAGCTTGGAAAAGAGGCAACTAAGCGGGGATATGATAGAGGTCTGTAAAATCATGACTAGTGTGGAAAAAGGGAATAAGGAAAAGTTATTTACTTGTTCCCATAACCTAAGAATTAAGGGGGTCACCAGATGAAATTAATAGGTAGCAGGTTTAAAACAAACAGAAGGAAGTTTTTCTTCACATACCGCAGTGTCAACCTGTGGAACTCCTTGCCAGAGGATGTTGTGAAGATCAGGACTATAACAGGGTTCAAAAAAGAACCAGATATATTCATGGAGGTGAGGTCCATCAATGGCTATTAGCCAGGATGGGTAGGAATGGTGTCCCTAGCTTCTGTTTGTCAGATGCTGGGAATGGATGACAGGAGAGGGATCACTTTATGCTTACCTGTTTCTGTTCACTCCCTCTGCAGCATCTGGCATTGGCCAATGTCAGAAGACAGGATATTGGGCTAGATGGACCTTTGGTCTGACCCAGTATGGATGTTCTTATGTTTCTTATGACTGTCTGCCTCTGGAAACAGTATGCTTATGGGGCTAATGTTTCTCCGATGTCCTGAAGCGCATCTCACTAAGGACTGGTCTTAAAAATTATCTCAGCCTGGATATGTTTCTCAGGGCTGTCAAAAATTTAGACCCTGAGTGCTGCAGTGAGATCAATATAGCACCAGTTATAGATACAGCTACTTTGACAGAATTCTTCCATGGGTCTAGCTACTGCTTCTGGGAGAGATCGAATAACTACATCAAGGGAACCTCCTCCTCCTCCCCCCGCCCCTTCTGTCCATACAGGAAGCATCTGTATGCCAGTACCACAGCAGTACAGCCCCATAGCTGTGCCGCTGTAGCACAGACATGGCATAACACTTTTGTTAATCAACTGACTTTTTCATTTACTAATTAATAATGGCCCTTTCGTGAACCAACTAATGAGGAAGAAAAAGTGCGTATTGAGCATGATTTTGATTGCTCTAAACAGACTTGTCAGTCATAGGGAAGCAGAGAGGGTAGCTTTTCATTATCATTCTCTCTCTTGCTTGACCCGCTTGATTTTCTTTTCTCCCTCTTGCCAACTGAATCAAATCCTGTAACTAACCTTTAAGGGTTTCTGAGTCTTTATTGTGTTCCTATTAACCTTCTGTTTCTCTGGATAATTCTGCAGCCAAGAGTAGGTGTGACTCCCACGTTATAAGTCTAGCTGTGCTGTTGACTCATGTGCTGTGCTCACAAAGCCAGATCCCTTTCATGGGAATGATTGTGCAATGTAGCAAGGTCTCCCAGAACATATGCTCTTACTAGAATTCTGAGACTTGAACTTGTTCCCTCTGTTAATGGAGATTGAAGACGGAGAGCATGATGGGAGGTGCACACCCATGAACAACCCTTTGTCATGTCCTGCCCGGAAAGGGAGAACTGTAGGGAGCTGGTTGTGCTCTCTGATCCTGAGTCATAGGGGCCCCAAGAGTAAATTCAAGTTGCAAAAGTGTTAAAGTAGATAACCCCAGTGGCAGGTTGTCCTAGCTCTGGCGCTCTCTCTGCTCCTCTCCTTTTCTCTCCCCAACCCCCAGGCCAAACTGTGCAGGAGGAATTTGCTACTGGCCATTTAATGTCCACTTTGTGTCACATGAATGGTACAAAGGGGACTTAACAGACTTGAGAACCTAACCTTTCATATTCAAGAGCTCTTAACTATATCTGTAGTACACCTTGGATGTGTGTGTGTGGGGTAAGTAGAGGAAAGTTTCATAGTTCCTGTCTTAGAGCTATTACTATCCAATCCATAAACTTAGTGCATTTTATTAAAGCCCTCCCCTTATTTGTTATGTTTCTGACAAAATTTCAGCTATAAAGTCCCTTATATTTTAAATTCAGAATTCCCCACTGCAGGCTTAAACCTTCCCCCCAAAAACAGTAGGGACACATTTTTAAGTTGTGACTTTTCAGTGATACTGCACCCGTGGATTGAGGAAAGCAAGCTGAAATATTCATCTGAGGTTCACTGAAATGCTCCCTATGGCACTTTCCCAAAAGGAGATAAAACCAGGCAGCTGCTGATATAAAAACCAACTGTTTGAACTGCAATGCACTTACACATGCTAATAGCACAAAGCTACTGACTTCTGCAAACGTGATGCAGGAAATGACTAAACATTTAGTGCTTGTTATTTAGCAGTATTCCTGGAGACACGTAGGTGTTGTGGACAGCATGGTATGTACATTAAAGTGCAATTTAGGTCAATGATTCTTTGAAAGGATCATTCTTCCCACCAGTGGCAGACATTGTTCAAAGATTAACTGTTTGGAAGAAAAAAACCAAGGAGTCCTGTGGCACCTTAGAGACTAACAGATTTATTAGGGCATAAACTTTTGTGGGTATAACCTACTTCATCAGGTAAATTGGAGTGGAAGTAACTGAGGTTGGAGTATATATAAGGAAGAAGTTCCTTGTATTAATGAGGCTAATCAAATCCGGGTGGAAATGGCTCATTCACAGCATTTGATGTGGATAGCTGAGAAAAATTACTGACAGCACAAAATAAAACAAATGAGAGAGAGGGTGAGACTCACCACATCTCAATAGGTACAAAAAAGTACATCCCAGCTGTTAAAAAATAAATAAGAGGAGAAAAACTTAACACTTTAGGATATTAAGGAAATCTACTAACCTAAGCAGGACATGGAAGGATATACATTTGCATGCAAATAATCATATTTATTTATGGGCTTCCTGTGACTCTGACTCTGTTATAAAGGAACTGCCAAACTAAAATGAAAAGCCAGCCCAGAAATGGGTGCCAAATTCAGGCTGATCAGAAGGCACTCAGCACAGTAGACAGATTAAACTGACCTTTTTTGGAATTCTGCTTCCTCCTCTCTGTGAATTCTCAGTGGCTCATTACTGAGATCCAAGATTGCACCCACCTTGTGCATTGATACCATTGGTGCTACTGGTACCATTCATCCTATAGGTTGCATAACAGGATAATTCTTGAACCCTCTTTGGTAGATATAGAGAGCCCTCGTCACAGAGGAACAACATATTTGCGTTGGAAAAGTCTAACAAAAATTGGAAAAGAATTCCACCCTCCCCATCCCTCATGCTACTGTCCAGGGGGAAGGAAGTCTGTTCTGGGGATCTGTATACCACAGGGAACAGCTCCTCGCCTAACAAGGTTCAATAACATGGGAGAGAGGCATACAATGCTGGGGGTGGGATTAGTGCATCTATCACTCTGTTGATCCATCAGTCAGTTCCTCTCCTTAAGAACTGCCCCAGCATGCAGCACAGACGCTCAAGCTGTAAGATGGAGAGAGAATTTGGGTCCAACCCAGAGTGGGTGTATAGAACAGGGGTGGCCAAACTTATCAACTCTTTGAGCCACATATAACAGTTTTCAGATGTTCAAGAGCTTCAGCCCTACTGGAGGTGTTTGCCAGGGCTCAGAGCTTCAGCCCTGTTGGAGGTGTCTGCCAGGGCTCAGAGCTTCAGCCCTGCTTCTGCTGCAACCTTGAACCCCAACTGGTGCCCCCCCGCTGGATAGAATACCAGAGACCCTTTCCCCCTCCCTCCCACTGCAAGGCAGAGGTCCTGAGCTCCCACATTCTCTGATAGGTGTGGAATGTAGGGAAGGAATTGGAGGGGGGGGGGAGAGGGCGCTTTGCAAGCTGCACTTTAACTGTTAAAGAGCCGCATGTGGCTTGAGGCACAGTTTGGCCCCACCTCCCCGGTGCAGACTGTCACCCACTTACCGAAGTGTCCCTGTTTTCCCTTTCAGGGCAAGCGAAGCTGTAATAAATGCTGACGAAAGTTATTCAGTATCCTTTTAAAATCACTTATTTTGTATGAGAGAATAAATTTATTACCAAACACCACCTTTCCCAAAGCAGCAAACGTGGTGTCTCACAGTAATTGTCATATTCATGGTATTTCACAGAACTTGTGGATAAGGAGACGAACTCAGAGAATGCTGTGACAATGTGGACACACATGATGGCCATGCCATGCTTGCCAGAGCTTTCACACAAGTTCAGACATTAAAACTAGTTTTTACTCAGAGACGGGGAAGCTGGCCACAACATTGAGATTTCGCCTACTTTTGTTTGTTTGCAGAGCTTCATGGGTTTGATAGCTGCCATCTAGATAAGAAGGGTGGTCAGAAAGGACATCAGGTGATTTGTCTTTTCCAAAGGACAGCTCCTATAACAGTTTAATGTCCTAAAAATGAGCGGTCCTGTGACATGTTAGAGAATAATAATAATAATAATAATAAAAAACCTAAAGACTCAGGAGCTTTCGTGGGTAAAAAGCTCATGGTTCTATATATTTTTGTTAGTCTTTAAGGTGCCCCAGGGCTATTTGTTTTTAAAGTTACAGACCAACATGGCTACTAGGGATGTTAAAATGCATGTGTTTATGTAAACGTGTAACTACTGAAAATTTCAGCAGTTACACGTTTACACAGAGGCCACTCCCTGGGAGCTGGTGTGCAGGGAGCTGGCTTTTAAGTTGGCTCCCTGCAAACGCCGGCTCCTGTGGAGCCACCTCTCCTCTCTCCTTCCCCACGCTGCTGCCTCTGTTACAGAGTGTGCACCAGCTCCCACCTGCCCACCCGCTCCCTTCCCCCCCCGGGTTGCTGCCTCTGATATAGAGGCAGCAGCATGAGGCAGGGGGGCCCTTCATGTAACTGTGAAGGTTAACCAATGAACCCAAGCAGAGGGAGCAGCACGGGTATCAGAGGCAGCAGTGCAGGGGGGCAGGCAGCTCCCCATGTGCACCGGCTCCTCCCTCCTCCCCCTATGATGCTGCCTCTGATGCAGAGGCAGCAGCATGAGGGGGAGAGGGCCCTGCATGCAACTGAGAAGGTTAATCGGTGAGCTCAGGCTCATGGGTTAACTGTGTACACATGCACACTATCACATCACTAATGGTGACCCCTCTGAGTTTAATGCCCTGCATTTGAATCTGTAACCTTTAGACCCAAAGGGAATGCTGCTACCAGCTGAGTCATCTCCACGTTTAATAGGTCAGACTTTTGTTGAAACAGGAGATAGATAACAACTAAAGTTTAAGGTCTAAATAATTTTTTAAAGGCCTATTGCTCTTCCTTAATCACACAGGGTGTGTCTAAACTACACCCCTGCCGACAGAGGGGTGTAGATTAGACACATTGCAATTGCAAATGAAGTGGGGATTTAAATATCCCGCACTTCATTTGAATAAAAATGGCCGCCAATTTTTGCTGACGCGGCACTTCGTCCACAAAAAGCAGCAGTCTAGCTGGCGATCGGTTGACAAAGAAAGCCTTTTCCGACCGATCCCTTATGCCTCGTGCAACAAGGTTTACAGGATTGGTCGGAAAGGGCTTTCCCTGTCAACCGATCCCCTGTCTAGACTGCCACTTTTTGCCGGCAAAGTGCTGCGTCCGCAAAAAGCAGCTGCCATTTTTATTCAAATGAAGCGTGGGATATTTAAATCCCCACTTCATTTGCAATAGCAATGTGCCTAATCTACATCCCTCTGTTGGCAGAGGCGTGTAGTTTAGAAATACACAGACACACACACACACCCTTTATGCCATTAACTGCTGCAAGTCTGCACCAACCACAATTTTAAACAAATAAGTTTTCAAATGAGTGGAAAGCACAGATGAACCTGGTTTGTACAGCCTCTCTGGAGGTTTATATCACATGGGCTGTACCTACCATGTTCAGGCAGTCAGAGACTGTCCAATCCACAACAGCAATTTTGTGCTTCTGTACCAGCCACACTTTTAAACACAGCATTTCTTCAAATTAACAGAATATTAAGATGCATGTAGTGTGAATTTCTCTGGAGAATCCACAGAAGGCTGAAAATCAGAACTAAAATGCAGGCACCCTTAAGTAAATTGTACTTGGGGCCAATTTTTGTATGCATGTTTGATATTTTGATTTCCCTGGTTTTCAATGACTAGGGACACGGCCGGGAAATTGTCATTTTTATTTCTTAAGAAATACAGGCAGAAATGCAGTCAGAGAAAAGAGCTCTTGCATCATGGCTGATTCTAGAGAAGAGAGAGAGGGCAGGGCCATTATTAATCACGACAAAGTTACTTCTCGCCGCAGTTTCCTGACCCAGTTTCTTCATGGCATCAGGAGAAACGTTCAGCCATTTGTTTTATAGCCGTCTGGACATTTCCTGGTTTACTGTTCACTTTCTCACCCATCAGTGTCTTACACCCATCACTCTACATACTCTCCTTTGAGCAGCTATTGCTCAGAGCACTAATTCCTTGTCTATCTCAACAAGAGACAAAGATTTCTGTCCAGCATCTAGGGCCCTAATTACACAAGACACATTCACAACCAGGGTCCTCTTTTCACGCCTTTCTTTTCGGTCAAGATAAATTACCCTTAGTATGTGAACAGGGTTACACAAAACTAATTCTCCCTTAAACAAGAGATGAAATCATACATATTTTCTTCTACTGTTCGGCCAATACAATATATTGCATGACTTTAACCACCAACTGCTCAAAGTTAACAATAATGCTCAAGTCCTTCGTTTGTAATATACGTATTGAGGACTCTGGGAGTGTGATGGTAAAATTTCCACGTGGGTGTGGATCTCACCCTGCATTCACGATGCCCTAAACATATTGCTAAGCAACACTATCCAACATGCATCCCACATCCTCCAGCTCCTGTTTGGTTTGGTTCATGGACCTTTGCTTTCATCTCAAAAGCCTAACAACATGGGTGGGATTTGTTTATAATGGGTGGCAATATGGCTTAAAGCCAAGCTGATAACACTGAGTGTTAGGAACTGGCAGAAAGGGCAACAGCTGGTATGATGCAAAAGTATGTATTTATCTGAAGACTCTGGCTTGTAATTCATTGGAGAAATCCATTCTGATTCATGTTTTTCCACCCTTACCAGATGACATCAAGGACAACAGTACAGCAGCTTCCTTCCCAAACATGGACTGAACCCAAGTGACATGTGCCAATTCCCTTCCCATGGTTTGAATGGAAAGGACAATTAGATGTGGGATCATCTTCATGAGGCCAATGATGCAGGGTGTGCACAGTTTCCCCTTCAAGAAATAAAATATACAAGTGATCTGTAGGAAAAGAGAAAATGTCTCATGCCAGTATTGGTTTATTATATGCATTTTTATTGTTCAGTATACTTCAATTCAAATAAAGTAGCCGTGTTAGTCTGGTCTTGCTGAAATAAACTGTGTTATATGTGTTCACTTTTTTTTTTTATTGTATCCCTTTGGTATATATGGTCATGCCAATTTTCTTCCACAATTTGATCTGAGGAAGTGGGTCTGGCCCACGAAAGCTCATTACCTAATAAACCATCTTGTTAGTCTTTAAAGTGCTGCATAGTCCTGTCTTTTGTTTCAATTCAATAAACACGTTAAAGCCCTGATGTTACATCACAATTTCTGACAGACACCACCAAAAAAACAGCCCCAAAGTAACCCTCCACCCACTTTGCACATACAAATTACCAGGTGAACTATCTAAAAGGAAGAATGAAGGTGGAAGGCTGGAATGCCTGTGGTGCAAGCCCCCCTTGTAGTCCAGTTCCTGAATGGGTCAAGGCCCATCTACTGACTTCTTTAGTTAAAAACAAAACAAAACCCCAACACCCACACCCACACCACCTTTCTTGGACAACAACTCCATTAACTGCTTTGGTCAGTAAAACTAGCTAATTGACCTAGTTCATTACAACCCAAGCTTCAACTCATGCAAAACTCCCTCTTTGTGCTTCTTGGACTAAAAAAACCCCAAACAAAACAAAACAAACAAACAAAATTAGAGGGGTGTTGCCTATAGACACCGATAGCACCACCAGCACTGGAAGCAATGCCCATCCAACCAGCCTTATTGGAGTGTGGGCTAATCACACACACACAAACCATCAGATGTAGGAGGAATGCCCACCTCATCAGCTGCAAAAGTTACCTCTGCCTCTCACAGCTGGTGAAGTCCAGCAAAGAATCCTCACAAATAACTGAAATCCTCAGTGCTTTCTTCAAAGATAGGAATCCCATCGCTCACTGTAGAGAATGCAGCTTGGCATTCTTGAAGGAGCCAATGACCTCAGCAATAGGTGCCCAGTATCCAGTCTCTGAGAATTTGGTGGTATCAAGACTCTTCCATCCAGCCTCTTGGATCCAGTAATCACATTTCACACGAGAGCACTGCACAAAGAGAGCTCCTTGCAGTTGGGCAGGAAACATACCTTTATGTTTACAGGGTTTTATCTGGCTAGGAAGCTACATCCTGTCCTGTTGGATAACAACCTAGCCACTATGGGCACGTCTACATTATATGGAAGATCGACACTGCTGCAGTCTATCTTCTGGGGTTCGATTTCGCTAAATGGAACTCGGAGGGTGCTCCATCAGCACTGGTACTCCTGTTCCTCACGAGGAGTAAGGGAAACTGACGGGAGATTTTGCTCCCATCAGCCTCCCACTGTGTGGACGGTGCAGAAACATGATATAAGATACCTCAACTCCAGCTAAATAATTTACGAAGCTGGAGTTGTGCATCTTACTTTGACCTTCCAATGTAGCGTAGAGCATGCCTGTTAGCCATGGTGCCACCAGCCCCAGTTTAGACGGTCGCAACTCACTTTAACTAAAGCTGAGTAACCACCACATAAGGCTTCTGCTCATGCCACGTTTAGCACGTTCATAAGTAGCAAGCTGATGTTAACATGTCAAGTCGCTTCAGGATCTCCACTGGGTCAGTATTTGTTTTAGGAGTGAAACTCTTGGTCCTCTTAATCCACAAGGTTTTCAATAGATTCAGAGGGTGTCTCATCACCCTTATCCATTCTCCCACAAAAATCACGCTGTTCAGGAGTAGCTAGAAAGAGATGAAGGACAAAACATTCAAGCACAGGGGACAAGATTGCTCAACAGTGAGACCACAATTAGGAGGCACCATGTGAAAAGCTGCAATTTTAACGTCCTCCCATTTGATAATGTGTTTCCTCATCAATGGCCCCCATTTTCAAATAAGCACATGCATGCCCTACTGTACTGGGAGGAAAGAAGATAGAAAAAATCTTCTTTGAACCTGGTGTTTCTATTTTATTCATATTTTTAGTCTTCATTTAGACTTTATATTCTTAACATTAGTCATTTTGGCATTTGTGCGCCACGGTGATGTGTCCCAAAATATAATTTATCAAATTAAATTAGATGAGACAAAGAGGAAAGTTTAAACCTGAAGACACCTTTCTTTGTCACATAGAAAAGTTGTTGATGAGAGAAATCAAGTAATTTCCCTCAGTCTTTCATAAATATACAGGATCTGTAATACTGGGGTAACTGGGTAAATATAATCAGTAAAATCAGTTAAAAATTTTCCAGTTATGACTTTCCTCCTCTTCTCCCACCTCAAAATTACAAATTGTGATACAAAAAAAGGATAATGTTTTTCTGGAAATTTTATCCTATTTTTCAACTAACTATGAAAAGCAGCATTCTGCTATCTCATTGTTTATATCATAAATGTTCTCTGGGTAAGTCCAACCCAATTAGGATCCAATTCTGATCCCAGTTATACCACTCTAAATTCAGAGTCACTGTGCTGACTTCAGTACTCCACTGACTTAATTGCTTCAGCTGACTTTACTCGGGCCCTGTATGTTCGTACGAGCTGTTATATAACGGAGACCTTCAGTAAAAAGGAAACTCAGGTGACCTGCAGTATGGTGAGTTTCTTTTGCATACATACGGTGAGCAATTTGGGTACTTTTGAAATCTTGGTATTTGTTTTATAAAGTTAGTTTGCCCACAGTTAACATAAGTCAGATTCCATGAATCCACTCCCTATCACTTTGAAGTGCACTTCTTTTATGGGTTTGCTCAGGCACACTGCTGTCAGTATGATTATAAATTATGATTATTAAATATATGGCATTGTAGTAAGTATGCAGCTAGCGATGTCTTAAAGGAACGTCCAGAAGCAAGACTGCAGAAGTCAACAGGGCTCCTGCTCCTGTCTCTTTGGGCACTATTTGAAGGGTGAGAGTGAATGTGGGTGTACTGAAACCTTCCAGCATACTAGAAGTGATAGTCTTCATGCAGAGTTCATTTCCTTTTTCATTTCTTTAATGTATGTGGGGGCAGAGGCAGATATGGGAGGGACCCAACCATGGTCTTTCCATCTTCCACATGACAGTAATGAGTCAAACTCCTCCCCTTTGCTACAGAAAGTTGATCTCAAAAGCATATACTGTTTGGTTCTAGAGACATCAAGGGGAGCACACTGTGTGCATGCATACACGAGCACTGTGCAAAAGGCATTGTGGGCAACAGTCATAGTACTGATCAGAGAGGAGAATTTTGCCCCAAGGTTGTATTCCTAAAAAATTCCCCATTTCCTCATAGTTATGATGTGGGCTCAGTCTCAATGGGATCCTGGGGCTTTTGCTGTCATTTTTCTACCATTTAAGGCCTTTTCCCCCCTCCTTCTTAGTATAACAAGACCTCTGTTCATAGCAACGTCTACAGATTTATTTATCCAGCCAGAAACTGAAGTCCAATCATGCTGCTTAGCTCAACTGCACGCAGTAAAAACATCAGCTGACAATCCCCAAACCTTCCAGATTTTGGGATCATCAGCTGACCCCAAAGAACAAAGTAGGGTGGGAGAGAGCCAAACACCAACCCCTTCAACAAGCTAACCTCTTGGTAACCACATTGCCTTGCCTATATTAGAGAGTTTGCCAGTGCAGACTTGTATAGTCTGCTGTATAGACAACCGTTCCTTGCCCCATAAGTCTTTATAGCTGTGCATATATAACCCACTGATGTGAGGAGCTGCTGCTGGAAGAATGATGGAGTCCCAGAGAATAAAAGAAGAGTCTCATTCTCTTGATGCTCCCAGTCCCAGTGAGCCATAGAGGTAAAAGTCCCACAGTCACATACTTCCTGCAGTGAGCAATGAGTATTAGCCCTGGGGCCAAGGCCAGCCTCTCGTAAGTGTTTTTATTTTATATATATATAATTTTACTGTTTTCAGTACATGAACCATATGGACACAAAGGACCCGATCCAGCAAGAAGCTAAGCAATTCTTGCAAAGTCACGAGTACCCTCCTGGATTCATTGCTCCAGCCAACCCCACACTACATGGGTAAAGCTTAGAGAAATAAAGCTCCTGTACATCATAAAGTTCCAGGGCTTTGTTAATTATACTAAATGATTTTTCCTGGTAGGGTGGGGAGACTGTGTCCCCTATGTCAGTACAGGAGTAAGTCCACTCTCCTTGCTCACTAGGAAGCTTAGAGATGGAAACCTACCTTCCCATGGCACATCTCCCCTTGCAGGGCAGTGGCACTCCACAGTGTCTCAGCAACAGCTATGTCAAAAATGGCACCAATCTGGATCAACTGGGAGGCAAGCAAAAGCTGCTGTTCTCCTAAGCAGCAGTAAGAACTACACAAATGGCAGCAGGCTTTATGCCCCATAGAGACTGAGCCTTCTGGCACTTCTGCCCATCTGGTCCTAGTCCTGCCCGTCTGGTCCTAGTCCTAAACCTCTACCCAGCAATGCAGACTGATGCATTGCCGATTCATGCATGGATGTTCATGGGAGCTCTGCATGCAGGGCAAGTGCTCACCAGGCCCCAGTCAGTGGATGACAATGAGATTAAGCACTGGGCTTGCTAGGGAGGTAAGTCACTCCAGGTAGGCTGCTCACTTTCTACAGTGCTTGCGCGTGATCCCTTAGAATGAGCTGGCTGCAGGCTAGGTACCACAGGGGCAAACAAACACCTGTGTTCCATTCGACACATGCAGCCTTAGTGATCCCTCTTCAGAACACACCCTAGGGCCATTTTGACAAACTCCATCCAAAAGAGAGTCCACTGGACAGTTAAGAAGTAAAGGGCTTTCCCTGCTTTTGGCCCCTGCTCTTCTTCAATTTCATGTTTCTGATAGTAACTTTAGAAAGCTCTCCTGGCTTGGGCACACTGTGTATGGAAAAGAAAAAAAAACCCGTGATTTTCCTTGGTACGCTAATTTCTTGACACTCTCACCACTCTAGGAATTGCTTACTCTAAACTGAGTTTTGGATTTACTCATTCAGTGCTTCAGGGGAGTAATAAATGCCACCGCTTTGTAATGATGCAGACGTCACCCTGATGCTGGATGATGAGGTGTGCTAGTCACCACTGCCCACAGAGCAGTGAATGTCTCCTGCACTGTTACTACAGCAGCATTCTGCCTCAGGGCCAAAGGCATGGCCCCATGGATAGTGGTGCAATATCTTAGCAGATAGGGCATCTGTATTTGAGAGGAATCACCTCACTAAGGGCCAGGACTCTTACTTATTTTAAATAGTGCTTACCCCACAAGCAGCCCCATTTGGCTGAATTCTGCCACCCTTCCTGCCTCGGAGTAGTACCTTTCTCTGCTGGAGACTCCATTGATTTAAGTGGGATTTCATGGAGTAGGTCATAAAAGAAGCTGTAAGTGAGGGTGGCAGAACAGTGGCACATTCAGCCTGACTCAGTAGGCCTACTTGTGTGGTAAGGTACAACTCAGTGGCCCTGAATCTCCACAAGGACCCAACTGTGCTCAGCCATAACAAAAAGTGACTACCAGAGAGAGCTGGTTGTAGATCTCTAATCCTTCGCTGCCTTGTCCCAGTCAAAGTCACAGCACCAGGGCCTCGGACTTCATTTCCACCACTGATCTAAGCTCCATAACAAGCTGAGGAGCTGGTATAATCAAGCTCACACTCCCTCCTATCCCTCGCATGGTCCAGTGGGCCCCATCCTCTACTTTAAACACCTTACAGTAGGGTGTGGAGGGCAAATAAGGCAGGAGGCAACTACACGTCTGCCCGTTTTATGCTTGAAGAGGTTCCACCTTCCAGAAGAAATTCTCCTGTGGAAATCCGCAGTTGGCTAGTTTCACTTTGCTGCATTGTGAGGCAGCACCGTGAATGCTGAAGGTTGAGAAATCTGACCCACTGTCAATGAGGGTGACAGAATTGGACCTTAACTATAAGGACACTGCAGAGTTCAAATTGCCATACTTCCTTGATTAGCCTATCTAGTCTACTGAACAGGTGTGCAGCTGCCTACATCCCCACGTACACCTGATATGAGATCTAAGGAAATGAGAGAATACACCAACAACCACCACTCCCATTTCCATCTCTGAGACCTCTTCATTCATTTGTAAATTTTTGGAAACCCCAAACCAGGACTTTGACCTTTGTTGGGGGAGGATTTACATAGGAGGGCAGCATATACATTTGAGGTGTTTGCCTCAAACTCACAGGATGAAATAATAGGCCTTAAACTCCGAAAGCAGCAACATCCTGCCACAGCTCTTCATACAGTTCTACAGAGACATGGGGCTCATGCCATAGAAATACAATTCATTAACCCACAGACCAGATCTGCTTCCTTGGGTCTTCCTCCTGTCTCTATGTCTTCTCTTTGTTTTCTCTTCTTTTGTTTCCTTCCTCGGTTACCATTTGCTTTTACCTTTGGCTCTCTCCCTTTAATTTATTCTCTTATGTTTCTTCTGTATTTCTTAAAAGCCCTTCTCTCTATTTTCTAAATACCCATCCTCTTTCTTTCCTCCTTTTTCCACACCTAATTTTAACCAGGAATTTTGCCTGCCTTCTGCTTCCCCTGACATCCTGTTCCCTGTAAAGCCCATTCACACTCTGGCCCATGCAACAGGCACTTCTTTCTGCTTAATTTCTAGCAGGTGATTCCAGTCTGATGACAGCTGCAGGAGGCACAACAGAGACAGAGAAGGAACCAATTTCTTCTGTTGGCTGTGCCCATAAAACTGCAACCTTATTAAACTCACAGGGATTCCAGGTGCTGGAGCAATGTTTATAATGGGGACAGTGAAAGCAGAAACCATATATTTGGGTTGTTATGACAACAAGTCAGGGGATGCACAACACTCCTAGTTCCAGCACCTATGGGACTGCCCACTCTCTGAACAGCAGAGCAAGCAAGTAACTTGCAGGAGGAGACTTTCCCATGGAAAATACCATGACAGCTTTGCCCAGACCTCTTTTTTGCAGATCATAGTGAAGGTTCTAATCATGGCTCCCTTGCAAATAATTTACTTGGAGTGACAAGGCACAGCACTTCTCAAAGAAAGTTTTCTGTTTTAGCTGCAAGATGAGGACTGAGTTTGTGGCTGTTGCAAGGAATGGATAATAAAAGAAAAAAGCCATCCAAGATTAGCTTCCTCTGCTTGTGTCAGGGAACCTGGTTTGAAATGGAAAGTTGAAGAAGCCAAATCTTTACATAGCTTAGAAAAACTAGTTATATTAGCATCAATCTGATTGAAATTCCTTACAAACATTCTAGAGTTTAGCTCAGTGATCAATGAATAGTCACGAAACTCCTGAAGCAAAGGGGTTTGTGATTAAAAAAGTAATAATATTAGGAGACGCCTACTATGAGGAGCATGTTCTATTTGACTCAATAGGAGCAGCAAACAGTTTGGTTGAAAAACAATTCATTCAACTTTTTTTAAAGATCAAATTATTTTTTTTAATTACCAAACTAAACTGAGATTTACAGTAAAATGTCATTAGATTATGTTAAAAAAAAAGCAACTGAAAAGACAAGCTTTGCAAACGTGTCAGATTTTTTTCCTCTTAAATAACCTGGCTATGATAAGATTCTTTATTGTAAAGGTTATCGAATTTAAAGAGTAAAGGAAAACACCTGTATTGTATATCACTGTTACCCACCCTCAATATTTAATCATATCAGCCCTTCCCCTCCTCTTGCCGCAATCATAAGATACTTTAAAAATCTTGAGATTTTTAGAAAAAAAATATATTGTGGACTCCTTTTATTTCCCTCTAGGCGTTTGAGATTTTAGGGCACTCTTGGATCATTTTAAAATCTTTTCTCAGCAACAAGGAGGGCTAGAAACATACTTTATGTTCAAATGAAGGCAAAGATTATCAAGTAATTATGTACCTTTGGGAACAAGGACTTTAAATACTACAACAAACTTAATAGTGCAAGACTCACCAGAGAAATGGCAAACTGGTAAAACAAAAATTGTGTAACATTTATTGCATTCAAAATACAATTTGCATTAAAATACAGTATAAAATTAATAAATATTAGATGAGAAATACTCATATAAATTTCAACTTCTTGTGGGTGGTGTTGACTTTCTATCTTGCAAACTGACATACTGTGACTCACAGAAGTTTGGAATATCATTTCTTATTAGCTTCCTCCCTGTGCTCTTCCAGATACAGCCCCACCAGCTGACTACCGGGAACATGCCCCCATCCAGGGGACCAGTTAGGAGCTTTGCAAACCCCACCAACCTTGGGATAGAGAAAACCAGCATCAGAGGGCTGCTCTAGTGGCAGACTTGAAGGCTTGCCAAGAACAGCAGGGAAAGATGAGGTGGAAGGAAGAGCAGACAGAAGGCCTGGCTACTGAATTTAAAGAGGGAAGATGGGAGAAGAGCCAGAATCTTGCAGCACAAAGATCTAGGGGTGAGGTCAGGCTGTGAAAGTAACTGGAGAGACAGTTTTTTTGGCTGTTTGAAGACTTGATTCAGCTGCCACTGAGCTTCAGAGGGATTCTATCCTCAGAGCAGCACTAGTATCTAGGGCTCCTGTGTTTTGTTTCACAGTTGTTTGGCTAATGAACCTCCAAGCAGTTGCAAATGCACTGGCCACTACAGCACACCTCTCCCAGATATCCACAGGCCCACACTAGGGTTGCCAGGTGTCTGGTTTTGAATCAGACAGTCCAGTATTTGAGCTTTGTGTTCGGGAAACAAATTGAGAAAACAGAAATGAGAAAATATAAATGTCTGGTATTTTCTAAATAAGATGTAATGTAGATTGTGATGTAACATCAAGGATGTCTGGTATTTTTGTTGAAACTATCTGGCAACCCTAACCCGCACCTGTAGAGTGGTACAGAGTAAAGGTCTGTAGCATGCAGAGGAGGAAGCCGTTCCCCTGTGTCACTTCTCTGGGCTTGATAGTCTTCTCTCCCTGCAGCCTAGGGTTGATTCCACTACCTTGGAGCTGTTTTGTGTTCCTAACCAAGGTGATAGAATTTGGATCATTTACTATCTTCTACCCCAGGGAACCTTTCTTGGCTTGTGGGTCACTATCCACAGAAAAATCAGTCGGGGCTGCACACAAGTGAGACATGGTCCAAAACTAATGACTTGGCTAGACAGAGAATGGTTTCACACTGACACGGACCTGTCTGAGAAGGAAAAAGACATTCCCCATATTCCCCTTGCACACCAGAACGTGGGGAGCCTAGGCTGGTAGATTTTGTGTACTCCAGTCCTGTAGGGAGATGGTGGGTAGGGGGCTGAAGCAGAGTATGGGCTCCCCAATCCTGGGGGGGGCTGAGCTCCAAGCCCCGGGGGCCAGATCCAGGCAAGCCAGAGGCCGCATCTGGGCCCCGGGCCTTAGGTTCCACAACTTTGTTCTAACCTCTCTTTCACCCCTCCCTCATGTCTAATTTTTCCTCCCATGGCATCATGTGTAAAATTACTTTGTGACCTCCTCAGGCAAGGGATTGTGTTGTTTTTTTTTTTTAATTATCTGGCTTTGGAAGCTCCTTGCACACTCTTAGATGTGATCAAATTATAAATAAATTAATAATTGCACGAGGGGTTTTTTTGTTTTTATTTCTTAGTAGGAAACAAAGTGCAAAACCTGCTCTATTTAAATCTCAGCCTGGAAGAGCCAGGTTTTGCACATTTAAGAATGAACCTCTAATTTTAGCTTGTTCCATTGTGAGGGAAGTGTGTGTGAATCAGAAACGATGGGGCGACGTTACATAACATGCAGTATGTGCTGCAAGTCTTGGAGACATGTAGCTGACGGGAGGCTGGAGTCTGAGCCATCCCTCTGAATTTCCGGGCACTGTCGTTCCAAGACAGACCCTTTACGTTATTTAAATGCAGGGATTTTATTTAATTAGAAACTGCAGTAGGCTGGTTATATAATGTGATTAATTGCAGTATTAGAGGTAAAAAAATAGGGCATACAGATCTTAAACATTCACATGCGAAGTCATGTGTGGGAGGGAAAGAGACAAGGGTGAAATGCAAGGCATATCTATTTGATTATGTACTGTTGATGGGGCAGTGATTTATTCCCTGTGTAATTTAATCAGAGTAATGAGCAGGTAGCCAAAGAAAAAGGAGCAACTGCTAAGGCAGGGATCTCCAACCTTTTGAACCACAAGATCACTTTTTCAATTTAAGTGCAATGTAAGATCTACCTCAAACCCAAATACCGTTGCCCCGCTTCCTTCCCGAACCTTCTTTCAGGCTTTGCCCCTGCTCCACCCCTTCTCTGAGGCCTCACCCTGCTCACTGCATCCCTCTTCCTCCCCCATCCTCACTCACTTGCACCAGGCTGGGGTAGAGGGTCGGTGTGCAGGCTCTGGTCTTGGGCCAAGGGGTTTGGAGTGTGGGAGGGGATCCAGGCTTAGCACAGAGTGGGGGATTGGGGTCTGGGAGGGGATTGAGGGTGCAAGCTCTGGGAAGGAGTTAGGGTGCAGGAGGACTCATGTCTGGGGCAGGAGGTTGGGTGTAGGAGGTGGTTCAGGGCTGGGACAGTAGTTCAGGATGCAGACTCTGGCTGCGCACTGTTCAACTGAGATGGTTTCCGGGTGGTGGAGCAGTGGGGTTAAGGCAGACTTTCTCCTGACCTGGCCCTGCACCACTCCTGAAAGCAGCTGGCATGTACAGCAGTGGCTCCATGGCACCATGTGCTGCCCCTCATCTACAGGCACTGAGCCCACAGCTTCTATTGGCCATGGTTCCCCATTACTGATTAATGGGAGCTGCAGGCGCGGTGTCTGCAGGCAAGGACAGCATATGGAGACCCCTTGCTCTGCCTCTTTTAGGGCCTGCAGGGACATGCCAGCCACTTCCAGGAGCAGCAATTACCATGGGGATAATTACTCCCACCATGACAGGTTTGGCATTTTAGAACTCACTAGTCAAAGAATTAAATTTAAGCGTAAGAGAGAAATGAAAATTATGAAATGCACAGACCAGTCAAAACCTCAAAATAACACACTGTGCAAGCAGTAAAAGAAGTAACAACCGCCTACGTACGTGTTGGGTCAGGATTTGAGAGTGAAGGACAGTGTGTGTTTGAGAGAATGACAGAGACACACACACAGTATGAGAGAGTGACAGATTTGCATTGCTAAGCTCCCTCCATCCCCTTCTCTCTGTGGAGATAGGGAACAGGAGTGGGGGGGAAGAAGGGACACCCTGATATCAGCACACACACCCTTCTCCCTCCCACATTCTGCACAGCAAGCAGGCGGCTCCCAGGGGGAAGCTCCAGGGCAGAGGGCAGGGGCAGCATGACAGTGGGTGGAGGGACAACTGAAGTGCCAGCACTTGATAGCTTCCTGGCCAAACCAGTCAGGATCCCCTTTCAGAACCTCCAAGATCTTCGGGTAGATCCTGATCTACTGGTTGGTAGCGTTTCCAGGTGTCCGGTATTCACCCGGACAGTCTGGTATTTTCGGATCCTGTCCGGTAAAAAAATTCAGAGAATACCGGACACCTAAAATGTCCGGTATTTTCTGATTTTTTCCCCGGCCAGGAGGTGAAAATGCCGGGCACCTGGCAACCTTACAAACACTCAGCGCCCGGCCTCCCCCGCCCCCGAGCCCTCCCCTAGCTCCCAACACCCCCAGTCCCCCGACCCCAGCCCCCATGCTTACCTGGTTCCCCGTGGCTGCTGGCCAAAAGACCTAGGGGAAGCAATGCTTTCCCCTGGGTCTTAGTGCTCAACCGCTCCCATTCCTATCCCTGCACTAACTCTTAAAGGGGACATGCTTTTAATGCTGTTTTATTTTAAATTTTTTTTGGCTTACTTGGAGTCCTTTTTTTTTTTTTTTTTTTAGTTCAACAACTTTGGTCTCCCCCCCCCTTTTTTTCCTTCAACAGAATTTTTTCCCTTTTTTGGGGGGTGTGTGTTGTTCGGTATTTTTGTTTCAACCATCTGGTAACCCTACTGGTTGGTGACCACTGTGCTAAGGAAAACGGAGCAAAACACACTTCTATGCAGAAACAAGTAGCCCTGTGGCAACTTAGGGTATGTCTACACAGCAACAGTATTTCGAAATTATTTACACCATGTCTACACAGCAGACAGTTATTTCAAAATATCGTCAAGCTGGAGGACTTCTTGCTCCGACTCCGGTAACCCTCATTGTACGAGGAGTAAGGGAAGTCGGAGGAAGAGCGCTCTATTTTGAAATAAGTGCTGTGTAGATGCTTCCGATTTCAAAATAAGCTACGCAATTGACGTAGCTCAGTTTGTGTAGCTTATTTTGAGTTGAGCCCTGCTGTGTAGACACACCCTGAGAGACTAACACAAATATATAATATCATGAGCTTTTGGGGGTAAAACTCAGATGAATTGGAGTGCAGGGTGCTACCAGATTAATGACTGGAAAACACATCACTGAAATCTGATCTCCCTTGTGAAATCTGGTCTCCTCCATGAAATCTGGCTAACGTAGGAGAGGGGTAGGGCTGCAGGCTCCTACCCTCAGAGCCATCCCTTCCATAGGATAGTTTGGGGGCACTGCCCTGGATCTTACTCTTTGGAAGGTCCCAGGTGGCCTGGGTGATTACTGGAAGGGCCTGAAGCCAGCAGCAGGGGTTGGGCCTGCCCTTGTACTCATCAGCAGGAGCCTCAGGAAGCAGAGCAACATGGCCAGAGCCTACTTCACTTGACTATTTCCTAGCTGGGTCACTCTGCTTCACTGCAGCAGTGGGAAGTGAAGTGCTCTTGCCCCACTCCATTTTGCTTCCCTGAGCAATGCATCTGGTAGCTGGGCTTGGTGGAGTGCAGTGGGTTAGGGCCTAGATACTCTGCTTCTCGCTGCCACAGTGAATGCAAGGCCGGGGGAACCCTGCTGCTGGTGCCAGGCTGCCTGGTAATTACACTGGTTGCATTGCTTGGAGGAGGAGACTTGAGAGAAGGGGTGGAGTAGGGGCAGAGAAGGGGAGGGCTTGGGGCAGGGCAGAGTAAAGGCAAGAAGAGATGGGGCGGAGTCTGTAGCGGAAGGTCGTTTGTCCTGGGCCCTGCACCTCTGTAGGGATGGCGTTACCTAGCATACAGTAGAATCCAGATCAAGAGTGAATAAATGCTTAACCATCCTATGGCGGAGCACTCAAGAACAACCTGTCCTTTTGGGTGTAACCCACATCTAGTGTGGTTCACTATCCCCTGTAGTGGCATTAAGACCACGTACAGCAAGGCTTTGTCTACACTGCAGGGTTTTTGCACAAGAAGCTTTTTGCGGAAGAAATCTTCCGCAAAAACTTCTTGCGCAAAAGCACGTCCACACCTCAAAAGCACATTGCAAAAGTGATGTGCTTTTACGCAAGAGAGTGTCCACACTGCATGGACGCTCTTGCGCCAGAAAGTTCTGATTGCCATTCACAGAATGTCCATAAGAGCACCTGAGCTTTTTGTGATAGGCTTTTTTTGCACAAGAACTCCTGCGCAAAAAGGAGTTATTCCTCGTGGGGAGAGGAATAACTCTACTGGCAAAAGCCATCTGTCCTGTTGATTTACTGTATTTTTTTGTGTGCAAAAACGTACTTGAGGTGTGGATGCACCGCGGGTTTTTGCACAAAAACCCTGTAGTGTAGACAAAGCCCAAGAGATAAGAAGAAGGGAGCTCTACAGCCTAAACTGATAAGCAGCTGGCTTTATAGCTCAAGCTGTAGAGGCTCCTATACTAAGTTCCAGAAATCCCAGGTTCAAATTCTCCTGGTGGTGATTATATGGGAAGGCATCAGACTACTAACAACAACATTTGAGCAGTTTAACCTGTGTCCCCACTGCAGAATGGGAGAGTTACCAACTCAAATGAAAGCAGCATTTGGACTTTGGTCTATGCCCCTAAATGGGCCAGCTAGCTTGGGTGCAAATCACTGCCAAACTTGGGTCAGAGGTGTGTGTGGATGGAAGCCAGACTAGGTGCAACCTGAATAAAGGTCTGAGTTAACTGCAGTGAAGGCTAATTCCCTTGTTCTCAGGCTAATTCTGAATGAGCTTCCTTGATTGCAATCATGGAGGAGAAGCCAAGAACAGAATGAGCCTGGAGACTAATGTTCTCTCTGGTTAGGTGGAGATGGTCTTTCCAGAGTAAAAGCAAAGACATTTACACTGTGAATACCCATATGCAGCTTCAGTTTCCATAGCTGTGACACCAGAATATTCCTTAAACACTCAAACTCACTCAAAATATTTTAAAAAAGCTTACCTCAGCGTTCTTGTGTAAGTTTTTATTTACTATACTAATATGAAAAGCATTATATAAATCATAACAGGAAAATAGACTTGGACTGGATTCTAAGCTGTGTATTATTGTAATTTTGAATTATGGTTGAAAAGTAGACACCCCTTAAACAGGTTTCCTCTTTCAGAAAGAGTGGAAATTGACCAGTGAGACTCATGCTATTGGAGGTTTTGTACTAGTACATGGAGTCCACATTTCCCAGTCCTCCTGTATACATCTTATTCCAGAGCATGCCTCCCCACAGTATGTCAGCACAACATGCACTTTGATCTACTTAGCATTTGGCATCATCTGACCTGATACAGAAGGCATGCATCATTTGAATATAGCTTTTTCATTATTCATTACTTAACTATAGAAATTGGGCCAAATCCTGAAGACCTTACTCTATTTTTACTCAGGTAAAACTAGTGGAAATTTTCCCTGAGTAAGAATTTGCCCAGAATTTGTAATCCATAAAATAATAATATTTGTCACCTCTGTAACACTGTATATGCTAATAATTCTCAAGAAATTAAGGCTAAAACAATTAGGGACAAACTAAAATCAAGGGCACCTCTATTAAATCTAGAAATCACCCTTTGTATCATTCTCCTTCGTAGCACCGAAAGTCTCATAAACACAGCAATCTAATGAGAGTGCAGAGGGTTTTTTCTTCAATATTTTTCTGTTCTATACTTAGCAAATGTCACAGTTTAATTAAGGGATGTCAAAGGAATAGAAAACTGCCCTGAGATAATCACCGCCTGCTGCTAGATATATGCTGAGGTGAAGACAAGTGAGCAGGGCTATCATGCAAACAAGAGACTATGGAGAGGGGGCAGAGTTCAAAAATACAACTGACAGAATTTTTATTTATAGGGGTGGGCTGACGCAGCTCTCTCTGTCGCCCTTTGCAGATGAACTCCTCTGTCCCTGTCTTTCCTTTGCAAGTGTTCCTCTGCTCTCTGACACCTGTCATGCCTACGCTCAGTCCCATATTGTCCTTTGAAGGCAGCTCACGCCTACACATGTACTCCTCTTATAGGCGTCTGAAAGCTCCCAGCAGACTCTCTCAAAGTCCCCACACTCAGCCTTCGCATGGTTGTCCTCTTACTGAACCAGGACATTAATAAATAATTTCTATCAGATCCAATAACTAATGCAAACATCCTAGGAATATTGTGACCCCTGGTTCCAGTCCCATTATGGATACCAGTCTAATCACTAAACAACTGACCTCTTACAAAATACTCACAAGGAGCCGGATCCAAGTGAGAGGAAAGGCTTCTGCAGACTTTCATTGGTTCAGCACCATGGAATTATAGAACTGGAAGAGACCTCAGGAGGTCATTGAGGATCAATCCCAACTAAATCATCCCAGCCAGGGCTTTGTCAAGCCAGGAATTAAAAACCTCTAGGGATGGAGATTCCACCACCTCCCTAGGTAACACATTCCAGCGCTTCACCACCCTCCTAGTGAAATAGCTTTTCCTAATATCCAACCTAGAACTCCACCACTGCAGTTGGAGACCATTGCTCCTCATTCTGTCATCTGTCACCACTGAGAACAGCCTCTCTCCAGCCTCTTTGGAACTCCCTTCTAGGTAGTTGAAGGCTGCTGTCAAATCCCCTCTCACCTCTTCTGTAGGCTAAATAAACCCAAATCCTTCAGCCTCTCCTCATAAGTCGTGTGCGCCATACTGAGGTTCTACTCTTAATCTAGGCTTCCATCTTTGCGTATGATGGTTGGCACCTCTTTATTCATACAATAAAAATCAGGGTTCCAGGCCCTTCCAATCATAGTATCCTCAGTTTCTAATACCTGTCTGGTCCTGCCATGTTTTTTTCTCCTTAAAAAGCAACCTAATCTTATTTTATTCTCCAAAATTGCTGTACTACTCGTTTCTCTGCTTGCTGTCACTTGGGAGAAAGAAGTAGCTTATCTAATTCCTCTTCCACATATTCTCATTTACAAAATGAGCCAGAGGTGTTTTCCTTTCTTTATAAAAATATAGTGCCTTCAAACAGGTCTGTGCTCTTGCCAGATGTCCCCCTCCACTATGGCAAGAACAACTGCTCTGTTGTATTTGCATCTCCCCCTGCCCCAGTCTGTGCTCCCAAGAATCCACTGGAGAAGTTTACAATTACTTAATTGGATGTTATATGCTGGAGGTAGCCTATGCATTCTGAAGCTAAAGTTGAGATCCAATGAGTCGGATTTCCCAGACTTCCCTCCCAGTGTACCCCTAACACAACTCATGGGTTTCTTCTGACTTTCCAGAGCCCAATAATATGGTACCCCTACAACATTCCTGTCAATGTTCCCTTTCTGTGGAAAAATCCTGCAGAAGAAACTATGCACTGAACTCCTTCCAGAAATTATTGTATGGCTCTCCACTGAGGGACATTTAGGAGATTGCAAAAGGAGCAAGGAGCGAGGCCTAGAAACTCAGTGGAGTATGAGACACTGTAGAGAATGTAGACTCCGTCCTCGTGGAATCATCTCTTTGCAGAAATTTCATGATGCTCTTTTCAGAAAAGGGTTCTTCTTGGATCACTGCTTTAGCCCTCTACTTAAGGACAACTACAGATGTGGGGAAGGGGAGAGGCCAGAGGAATCCCAGGAGTTCATCTAGGAAAGCAGGATGTACCATTTTTGTCTGATGAGGCCGACAGAGAACAGTACCCTTTTTTCACTGCCTTATTATTAAATAGATACAATTTGAATGGTCAAAGAAATAATTTGGCTGTGCATTCTATCTGACCCAGGGTTTTACTTGCAAGGTTCTTAAGAGAGGAAAAAACATACATGGCTCTTGGAAGCAAATGTTTCATAACATATTTAGCAGAAGATAATATATGAAACTCAGAAATATATTGGGAGCGGGCTGACATATATGCATTCTTTCACACCGAAAATCTAGTGAACATTTTGAGCCAAGAAACAGGTTCAGAAGTAGGGATTTCTCCCTACAAATACATCACTGAATATTTTTACACAGAAATGCCTCTGATTCTGATAAGCTGTTTTTTATGAAAAAGCATATTCCTTCGTTTTATTTATCAAGCTGATTGGATTACAGATTTCTTTTGTTATCTCTAACACACTAAGGAAAATGTGAATTTTTTTTCAATTCACACCTGTGATTATCATTTAAAAAAGGACTTTTGACATGTACTTTTTCTAAGGAGAGAAAATGTATCATAGCTGGACACAAAAGAGAGAGAACTGATTATGTGATCTTAAAAGATATTTTTATATAAACATAAGATCTAGAGAAGGGGACTCAAACTAAAATTGTTGGCCCATGGACCATTCCTGTTTGGAGTAATTGTGCCATCTGGCCTGGGAGTCCCTGCAGGCTGGGAGTGCGGGGCTGTTCGTAACCATACAAGTGTACCTGCCTAAGCGTGCTCTGCTTCCTTGTGGCACCTGCAGAGAACGCGCGGGGGACAACTACTGCTGCCGACAGTGCCAGGCCCCTGGTGATCCCTGAAGCCCCATCCTCGAGGCCGGGGTGCCAGGGAGGTGAGAGGGTGGGACAATGGCAGGAAAGGGTGTGGCTTGAGGAACGGTAACAGACAGGCCCCTCCCAGCCTGCCAGGACTCATGAGATGGATTGCGCAAATGTTCTGGCCGGGGATGGCCTGCAGGCTGGGAATTGAGACCCCTGATCTAGAGTATCCACTGTACTAAGAAATGCCTCCTTCATCCTCCAACACATTTATAGAGCTGCTCAGGTGACCTCAGATAAACATGGGGAGGGAGAGTGAAATGGGGAGGCAATGGGAAAAGGGAACATGGGTGAGAAGAAGGCAACTAAGGCCAAGATGGGAGACAGAGACAGATTTGTTGAGGAGCTGAGGGTAGGGAAGCAAGGTTAGGCCAGGAGATGGGGACTGGAAGGCTAATGGTCTAAGACTAGGATTTGTGAACCATGAGACTGGGATTGAGATAAAAAGCCTAAGGAGTGGAGACTAGCACTGGGTAGGTGACGAGAACGAGGACCACAGGTGGGGAAGAGACAGGACTGAGATAGGGACAGAGCAAAAGGGAGGACACTTGGGGAAAATGGACAGAAGAGTGTGTAAGTATCAGAGCATACTCCCCACCAACAACCTGTAATGGAACCAAGGTGTTAACATTTTAACACAAGATCTTATAAGAACACGTACACGAACACGTGTAAAGTCAACCACTCATAAATTAGGACATGCCACAATTTAAGGTTGCCTGTGCAACCGTATTTGGACCCTTTATATGATCACATACTATTTTTTATACAGGATCTCTGACTCTCTTTTGTATGGTTCACACCAGAAGAGAGATTTTAGGACAATTAGGTGACCTTGCAGATGTTTACAGGGAGTTCTTTACATATATATGGGGCAGTATTGAAGAAAGCATAAAAATGCTATCCCATTTAAGCTACTGGTGGAATTTCATCAGGCAGAATGTTATCATGCCAATAGGAATGCCACCAAAACACTGCAAAATAAATGGATCCTCAATGTCTGTTACAGATGCAGAAGGCTCTCATGCTCTCCTCTTGTAACACCTCCACTTGCCCTAGTGACCCCATCCCAATCCACTCCTGGTCTTCCTTGCACTCACTCTCATCCCCTCCGTTTTCTCTCTAGCTTCTCACACTGCTCTGGTTATTTCAGTTCCTAGTATGAGGATGTTTTAGGTTCACCCATCTTAAAAAAAAAGCAAACCTCCCCCATGACTCCACTTACCTCTTCAAGTGCTACCTCATCTCCCTTTCATTTCTAAACTCATTGAACATGCAGTTTACAATAACTGTCTGGAGTTTCTCTTCTCAAATTCTGTCCTAGAGTCTTTCCAATTAGGATGCTTCTGCCCTTTCCACTCAACTCAAAATGTTCTTGCCAAATTCTCTAATGACCTCTGCCTAGCCAAAGTTCACATCTAATACTCCAGTCTCATACTACTTAGTCTGTCCACCACTTTTGATGTAGTTGACCATGTTCTTCTTTAAACCTTGTTCTATCTTGGCTTCTGTCCCATCTTGGTTCTCCTCCTGCCACCCATATTGCTCCTTCAGCATGTCCTTCGAATCCTCCACAGCCACCCCCCACCCGTGCCCCACCACCAACCTGTTGTTTCACAAGACTCTGTCCTTGTTCCCCTTCTCTTTTCCCTCAACACCTTATCAAAGGGAAGCTGAACAGCAAGCACAAATTCAACTACCATCTCTATGCTGATGACTTATTTCTTGTCTGCACTAACCTTGGGATCAGTGCTGTTGTGATCCATACCCAAAAGCATGGGTGGGCAGTAATTTTTGATGGAGGGCCACTCCAAGAATTTGTAAAGTGGTTGAGGGCCGCACTCTTCCATGATATTAACGGAGGAGGTGTGGGGTCTGGGATGGAGGCTGGGTGCAGAAGGGAGCTTGGGGTAATGGAAGGAGTTTGGGCAAATGAGGCAGTTGTGAGCTGGAGCACTGGACTGGGACGCGAGGGATTGGACTGTGACCTAGGGCAGGGTATTGGGGTACAGAAATGAGTGCAGGGAGGTTGTGAGCTAGGACCGGAGGGGACTGTGATCTAGGGGGATTGGGGTGCCAGATCTGGGAGGGGATATGGGTACAAGAGGAGGGCAAAGGATTTGGGTATGTGGAGTAGGGGACAGGAGATGGGGGGCAGTGGGTTGGGGAAGGAAGGGCCTGGGGTACCAGAGGCAGGCTCTGGCCAGGAAACTTACCAACCAGCATCAGTTCCTGAATCTGCCTGTTTACCAGTGTTCTCTCTAAACTGCGCAGCAGCACAACTTCAAAGGTGAGCAATCAACCCTGCCCAGTCAGCTTCCCTCATGGAACCCTGAGCCTCTGACTGGGCGGGCTAATTACTCACCTGTGAAGCTGTGGTGTTCAGAGGGAACACTGCTGCCTGCCCCGCCCCCGGCACAGGCAGCAGCCATGTACTCTGGAACCCCTTGTGCTTCCTGGCTGCCTGAAACAGGCAGTTCCCATTGGCCGGCTTCCGGCCAGAACCTGGACAATGGGACTGTGCTGGGGACTGGAGCAGTTCCTAAAGCTTTCCCCCATCTCCTCCAGACTCACAGTTTTTAAAGAAAAACTGCCCCACAGCCACATTTCTGAGCAGTGTGCAGGTGGGGCCAGGCAAGTGGGGAGCCTGCCTTAGGCTCTCTGCAGGCTGGATCCCGTGCTTTGGTGGGCCGCTTCCGGCCCATCGGCCATATTTTGCCCAGATGTGATTAATATCCTGGAAGAGTACAGCCCTCAAACACTTTCCAAATTCTTGGAGTGCCCCCCCTATCAAAAATTATTGCCTACCCCGTTCTACCTACAGCTGCCCTGTTCAGCTTAAATGTTTTGTGGGCCCTTCGTGTGGCGAAGGGTGCTACATAAACACAAGATACAAATTTACTTCAAAGCACACACCAATTTTACTTTAGAAGCTGCGGGTGCCAGAAGACAAGGGTATACAGAAACTGCTCAATCCTGCTCCGACTGTTCACTGACATTGTAACCTCTGTAAAACTCGCTTTTCAAACACTTTGCAGTCCTAACAGCAAATAATAAGAAGCCTGACACTCCTCCCCCAGCAGTAAGCTGGCTCCCAAGGGATGAAGTAGTAGCCTGAAGGCCGAGTGGTTTGTCACGAGGGACCAGGCTTAGTGCTGAGAAAAACAGTGTGAGGCGACTATAAATAACGCACAGCCAGAAGCCAGCCAACCCGAGCCACTTCGCGGTTCTAAATCTTTCTGTCAAGTGGCCATCACGCAGCTTGAAATTCAGTCTGCGACACTGATCCAGCTCGGAGGGGCGGGAAGGGGGGCTCGGCGCTCAGGGGGCTTAACAGGCACGTCAGCCGGGCAGCACCGCTCTGTGTGGTGCGCATCGCCCCGCTGCTGTGGGGCTGCGCAGAAAATGAAAGTCAGCTAGGAGCCAGCAGGCTGCACCCCGAGCCAGGCAGCCCGCGGGGTGGGTCGGGAGCCAGGGCTGGCGAGGGGACGGGCGCAGCAGCTGGGTGGGTCCGGAGCCAGGGTGGGTCAGGACAGGCGGCAGCTGGAAGCGCGCCCGCGGGGAAGTACAAGCCAGACAGTGACGTGGCTGCAGGGCCGCGCCGCTCGGCTCCCCATTGGTGCCCGAGCGAGAGGGTGATGCTGGGCCCGGGCGGGCCGGCCACGTGTGCGCTCCCCGGAGCTTGGCGAGCTTCGCTGGCTCGCCCCCTCCAGCCGGGGGCGGGCGGCGGCGGCGGCTCCCGGCCCCTTGCAGCGTGTTGCGCCGCGTGCGGCCCGGGGCCGGGCCCGCCCCACCCGTCTGGCTGCGCCCGAGCCCATGCGGGCAGCAACGTGAGCAGCCGCTGCTCGGGCTCCCGCCAGGCCCGCGCCTCCTGCCGCTGCCGTGCGCCGCAGGCTCCGGCCTCGCCCAGCCGCCGGGGCTCGCGGGTCAAGCGGTCAAGGCGGGGGTGGCGCGGCCGGGGCCGGGCGGCCGAAGCGCGTCAGTTCCCGAGCCCGGCCGCCGCCTTCGGGCAGCCCGCAGCCAAGCCCGCCTCCCTGCAGGCGCCGCCCGCACGTCTCCCGTCTCCGCCGCTTCCCGTGGCCCCCGTGGGTTCCCCCCCAGGCGCCCCTTCTTGTGCGCCCTCGCAGTCCTCCGTGTGCCCTCCCCAGCGCCTCTTTCGTTAGCCCCCCCCCCCCCTCCGGGTGTCGTCTCCTGGCTCTCCATCGCTCCTTCCTGCATGCGTCCCGTCCTCAGGGTGCCCTCTGCAGCGCCCCTTCCTGCGTGCTCCCGTTTGTCCGCTCCAGCGCCCCTTTCGATAGGGCCCCCCCGGGTCCTCAGGGTGCCCTCTCCAGCGCCTCTTGCTGCGTGCCCCCCACCCTCAGGGTGCCCTCTCCAGCGCCCCTTCCTGCGTGCTCCCGTTTGTCCGCTCCAGCGCCCCTTTCGATAGGCCCCCCCAAGGGTCCTCAGGGTGCCCTCTCCAGCGCCTCTTTCATTAGCCCCTCCCGCCCCCAGGGTGTCCTCTCCTGGCTCTCCATCGCTCCTTCCTGCATGCCTCCCGTCCTCAGGGTGCTCTCTGCAGCGCCTCTTCCTGCGTGCTCCCGTTTGTCCGCTCCAGTGCCCCTTTCGATAGGGCCCCCCCCCCCGGGTCCTCAGGATGCCCTCTCCAGCACCTCTTGCTGCATGCCCCCCACCCTCTGGGTGCCCTCTCCAGCACCCCTTCCTGTGTGCCCCCGTTTGTCTGCTCCAGCGCCCCTTTCGATAGGGCCCCCCCCGGGTCCTCAGGATGCCCTCTCCAGCGCCTCTTTAGTTAGCCCCTCCCGCCCCCAGGGTGTCCTCTCCTGGCTCTCCATCGCTCCTTCCTGCATGCCTCCCGTCCTCAGGGTGCTCTCTCCAGCGCCCCTTCCTGTGTGCCCCTGTTCTCCCGTTTGTCTGGTCCAGTGCCCCTTTCGATAGGGCTCCCCGGGTCCTCAGGGTGCCCTCTCCAGCGCCTCTTGCTGTGTGCCCCCCACCCTCAGGGTGCCCTCTCCAGCACCCCTTCCTGTGCAAACCCTCCCAGTCCTGAGTATATCCCCTGTATGTTCCTTCCTGTAAGACCCCCTGTCCTCAGTGTGTCCTTTCCCTGCACCCCTTCCTGTGGGGCTCTGCAGTCCTCAGGCCCTCCCCAACCCCCCAGTCTCCAGTGTGTCCCCTCCATGCATCCCTTCCTGGGGGGCCCCATCCTCAATGTCTCTACTACACATCCCTTTTTGCGTCTCCCCGAGTCACATTGTTCCCCCAATCAGTGTGTGCCCTCCACATGCCCCTTGGGGGGGCAGTTTCCAGGGTGACCTCCCATCTGTCACATTTTACATGTTTCTCTATGCATCCATCCCAGGTGAGCACCCTTTCCCCTTTACTGTTTGAGGGGTCCATGCTCTCTCTCTTTACCCCAGGGCCTGTGCAAACTTCTCACCTCTCTGTGTGGATCTCGCGCATGTCCCCCATTCTCCACAAGCTCCCCTCTCTTGTGTGTTTCTCTTTTCCGCATGCTTCCTTTCAGAGTCCCCATTTCTCAGGAACCCCGATTTGTCCCCGATGTTCCAGGTTCCTGATCACCGTCACCAATATGCTTTGGAAGAGAAAACACATTGAAGTACACACAGACTCCTCTGTATTCAACAAGAAGGCACCGAGCACAGCTCCAGCCCAGAATTGGACTTGCATGTGTGGTGGCATTGAATCATTTTTGTGGAGAGCACACTAAATAAGCTGGCGGTGTGCTTTCTGTCAATCATATTAGGACCTCTTGCCATTAAACAGTAGGAACAATATGGAAAGTATAATATGCAATTTGTCGTCATAATCCTAAAACTTAATGGAGACAGTCTTCTCAAGACCATTGTGCCAGCCAGCTAGACCATAAGTGATAGCATTGTACAGGTTGAATCTCTAGGCACCCTCAGGACTTCACCAGTGCTGAACCATGGAATTTTCCAAACCAGAGGAGGTCAATATTGTCTAGTAGCATTATCAACACTTGCACTCTTAGATGGCATTTAGGGTAACTTAGAGCTAAATAACAGCACAGAACCCAGAGAGCCAGGACCGGTAGCTGTAAAGAAACATTATGGGACCACGGCAAACTTGGCCACACCCATGATAAGTGGACATCCAGCTAACTAAAATGCCGGACCATGTATACTGCTGGCCTGGAGAGTTTCACCCTGTAGAATGACCTTCCCAGATCTAGCTCAAACCTGAAAATCCAGGATTGAACCTGCAGAGATATAGCATGGGACATTTAACATTATTTTAGAATTAAGAATACTGCATCTGTGAAACAGGGTAATAATAATCTCTCTTCATTGGATTTTTTTCAATGCCACTTTAACATAAGGCACGAGCATTTCTGGTGGCTTGCTCTTGAATTTATGTAGGTATAATAATGTACATTTGCATGCTACTTTCTGGCAGAAGACATTGACAGATACATGACAATGAGTTTTTGTACAGAGTCCATTTTTATTATTTTAAATAATGGGGTTATTGATGGGAAAGAAACGAGTACTATGTAATACATATGTTGGACTTAAGGTATAGGAATACTGTTCTCACCTACTGCAACCTCAAGTATTCATTCCTTGGCCACTGAAGTTGCCTATTAACCTGCTGTACACTGCAGAAGTTCTGAGTGCATTCATAAGTTTGGGCCCCAACAGCCTCTTTGGAAGTTATTGCCATGAGTTTTATTTTTTTATCTATTTAATTCACTCTTTGATTTCCTTATGCCTAGAGCAAAAGTCAGTGTGTTAATTGACCCAAACCTCACTTTTCTCTAATTTCTGTTTAAAAGCTTAATGCAGGAACTTCTTGCAAGCACAGAGTAATAGTAGCTAGAGAAGGCAAGACCACACCTTGGCAGATGCAAAGTGGTGTGTAACTCAAACTTCTGTTATCTGGAAAAAGTCTTAGGGCCAACTCAAGTGTAGAGGCTTTAAAAAAAACAAAAAAAAAACAGCTGGACTGGCAGCAAATTTGTGTATACTGTCTGTTTATCAAACAACATTTGTTGTGCCAGGATGTGGTTAGCCTTTGTAGCAAAGAATCACAAACAGATTTCAGATGACCTCTTGCAAACAAAGTGTTTTGTGTGAGAAACTAAGCAGGTAGCTTTACATTAGAATTGAGTTCCCTGGTCTCTCTTAATAGGCTTTTCCATTAGCTGGTATTGTAACATTAGTATAAAAAAAAAAACTCAGGCTATTATAGTGAGTTGAACTAGGGAATAGCTGTATCTTACCATACCAAAAAAAGAGGTAGAAGTGTCTAATTGTGACTGTTAAACAACACATCTAGTAACAAGCTCTGGGCGTGCATATTATATACAGAATAGTCTTCATACCTTGACTACTGAAGTTGCCTATTAAACTGCAGTACACTTTAGGAGTTCTGAGTGCATACCTAAGTCCCACTTTAATTCATAATATGCTGAGCACTATTGAGGCTGATGGGTTAATTTAGAAGTTACGGTATTTCTAAAAAAATGTTTTAGAACTGCTTAGGCCACCTGTTGCTAAGCAAATTCGCCATAAATTTCAAGGAACACATCTGACATTTCACATAGACAGGCCCCTGTTCTTTCCAACTGCCCCAAGCATGCGTTTGCATAATATACAAATGTTATGACCCACTGTAACAACATATACTGTCATGTTTTATTGTTCATATAGAAAAAAACCTCAACCACTAAATATGCAATACTTGAACAAAACCAAACCTCTTTAAATTTGCGGAAAAAGCAACAAGGTCTTGTTTAGGCCTCTCTATAGAACTTAATTATGTGCTGCTGTACCAGCCTGGTATCTCATTCACTGCTGATAGATTTGTGCACTAGTTGGGCATTTTTGTGCACTACTACATTATAACAACAAGGGTTCCAGTTTTTCTCAGGAACTGTAGTCACAGATATTTGGCCCCAGTTGGCTGGAGTAAATATAATAGAAATAGTAACAATTTGGTGCAATTTTGTGTGGTGCAATTATGTGTGGTTTAAAAAAAAAAGAACAAATGCCTTTTGCTTCATTCTTACAGTTCTGTAAGTATCTTAGCCATTAGAGTAATACCCTGAAACAAAAGTCTATAATCTTTTAAGTAAATACCAAGAGGACCAGATCACATGATTAATTTTCCTGCAGCATTGACAGTGCAGGATTAAAAAAAATCAATCCTACACTAAAGATATATCTTGTATTTTTTAAGTGTTATTGTTTGGTGTTTCAGTAGTGAGAGAAAGATGGTAGTCAGTACAGATCAAATGAAGTAAATAGCTATCTCATTGGCCTTATTATAATTCCAGCATATGCTCTACTAGGTCAAAAGGAGAGAGATTTTCCCCCTTCCATCCCGCTTAAACATTTGCACATGATTACAACATCAAGAGAGCTGGAGAGCGGGGTCACTGTCCATTTTCCCCATTTCAAGTAATTATTAAGAGTGTTATATCTGGTTTTTGCATGGGTGGGTTAGCCTCGTCAGCTCAATAAATGAAGTCACTTGAAGAGGACTGACCTTTGGAGTTCTCTCTCACATCAAGTTTGATCTTCCTGTTGTGGGAGAACAAATTTCTTAAGTTGTTACTTACCATTGCATTAGCCTGTTTGTCCCATTTCAAAATACAAGAATGAATAAGTAAATACAGCTGGCAAAATTACAGTCCATTTGATTTTTTATCCTGTGATAGTAGAGGCATTCAAAAAGGTTGTATATAATTAAGCTAATTTAAGACAAAATATTTTGTTTTGAATGCTTCATCAGTGTCTGAAAGATTCAAGGATTTTGACACAATACTAAAAAAAGTAAGCTTTGTGTGGAATGAGAGTTCTAATTTTAAAATTGTTTTCTTTTAAATCATTTCACTATAGTGGTCACAATGTCAGTGGACGCTTTTACATTTAAATTTCTTGGTATTAATTTAATTCCTCCGGACAGCAAACTTCACACATTAACTATGTTTTCTTGATCTATAAGTTGGCAGCTTATATGGCTTACTCAAGAAGAAGAGAAGCCAACTACAGTAGACTTCTGATAATCATGCACCTTTGGGACCCAGTGGGTGCCGGATTATCGGATATGCTGGAGTATCAGGAGGTACTCCGGCGGGGGGCTGTGATGGGTCTGCCGGGACCCGCACTGCGACCAGCCGGAGGGAGGGAGGGGTTGGCGGGGAACGGCATGGCGAGGGGCGAACCCTCCGCTGTTTTGCAAGGAGGCGGGGGAAGCCCCGCGCAGCCCCGGTGACAGGCCAGCTGGGGCTGCAAGTGGCGGCGGTGGACTTGGGGAAGCGGCGGAGCAGAGCAGCTGGGGTGCTGCCGGGTTGGTCCCGCAGTGCCGCCCCTCACCTCGCCCCCTCTCCTCTGCCGCCATTTGCAGCTCCAGCTGGCCTGTAGCAGGCGGCTGCGCGGGGCTTCCCCCTCCTCCCTGCAAAACAGTGGAGGGTTCGTCCCTCACCGCGCCATTCCCTGCCGTCCCGGCCCCCCGTCCGGACACAGTGCGGGTCCCGGCAGACCCATCACAGGGGTATAATCCCCTTCCCCTCTCCTCTGCTTCCCTTTCCCGGTCCGTGAGCGTGCGTGGGGCTCACAGGAGCTCCAATTGTCCGGCTGGATGGAGCACTTCCGGGTTCCAGTTGGTGCCGGACTATCAGGAGTGCTGGACCACTGGATGCCGGACAATTGGAGTTTTACTGTACATAGTTTTGCTGGAACTGTATGTTGAAATTCAACTCTAGCTGTGCGTGTGCACGCATCTCTGTGTGAGTAATCCCACATCATCTTCCAAATGAGTTAAAATACTACACTAAGAAAAATTACAAAAATTCAATGTATGTGAAAATGCACAGGAGTATGAAACTTTCTCTATAGGGTTTTTGGCTTTTATAAATAGTGGTTACAACCTGTTAAATGGACAGAGAGGATCAGCAAGACATCTGCATGGTTTGTAGGGAAATTTGTTTCTAGCACATGGGACAATCCCAAATAATGAAAGAGTTGAGGTTGTAATTTTGATGTAGATATATGATAGCTGTTAATATGACCAAATATCCTAGACAAGGATCATCTTTTCCCACTAAAAGACATGCAGAAAGAAATCAGTGTAGGGAGGAGTGGATAATGAAAGTAGCTCTACAACAAGCGACTATTTCAATTTAAACAGTTTTTAAGTAAATTACATGCAGTGCTTTTTTTGTGATGGTACTGCCTGGTACGCAGTACCAGCACCTTCAGACGCAGTACCGGCATCTTCAGTCAGAGCTCAACAACTTTTCCCCTGGAGTACCGGCACCTTTCCCCCCCCCCCCAAAAAAGCACTGGTTACATGCAAAATGGACTAATGCAAATTAACAGTGCTGAGTTACATCAGTGGAAAAAAGTTAACTTTAAATGTGAATTGTAAATAGGCATGAGAAAAAACAGAAAGGCTAAACAGCTTTTGAATTATGTGTGGAATATCACACAGTGCAGATTGATGGTCTGTACAGGTGAGATTTTAATTTTGAAGAATAATTTTTCTTATTCAAAATTTTATTTACAGTTTCAGAAATTACTGCAATATATTAAGTCAAGAAAATAAAATACAATATTCATAATCACATGACAACTGTCAAGATCTTGTAAAAGATTAAAAAACCAAATCCCAAGTCTAGAATTTTTTAGAATTAAAAGTTTAGATTTTTTTTCTAAACTTCTTTTAGAATTAAAGTTGCACCAAAACAGAGTACCAAAATCCAAACAGTAGGAAAGCAAAGTAGCAAAATTTGGTTTGTCTTATATAGAGATCCCCACCTCCTGCCAATTTAAAATAAGGCAATGCTGATTTTAATTTTTCTGTTTTTCTAAAAGTGATTTTCTGTTCTACAGAATTTATTCTTTAAAACTGAAAAGTAACACATATTTAGGAGACAGGGTTTACCTTACTCCTTTGATCAACTTCTGAATAACAGTTTTCAGTTTCAATAAATATTAATGCATCTTCATACCACCACAGAAAGACAGGTAAATATTACTGATTTTGTTTTCCAAAAGGGGAAATGAAGACAGGGTTCAAGATCATGCATAGTCTGAGTTAAGATCAGCAGCCCAGTGCTGTGTTCATACCATGATCACGCTTCTCTCAATCTGTTATTGCAGTCAATTTCCAAAAGGGATGTGAAGTTGTCATTGCTGGGCAGTGACAGTGATCTTCACTGGCTGTGGATGTCATTGGGGCTCCACTAGGAGCTGGAGAAGTATAACATGGAGTGAAGGCCTTGTGCCATTGAAGTCAATGGGGAGTTCAGCCATTGTCTTCAGTGGGGCCAGGATTTCACCCCTGTTTTTCCAAAGATGTGTCTGCCCCTTCTATTTTAATTAGAGTGGTCAGCATCTCAGAAGAACCAGTATAAAAGTTTAAGACCTGATTGTTTTGGTGCTTTCAGGAACACACAATTCTGAAGTTTCTGGATGTTGGGGATATTTTAAATCATCTTCAACTGTGCTGGAATTTTTATACCAAATGCTCCCATGCCCCTCTCCACAATGATAGTTTTTTCTGACAGTTTGATGTTTTTTCCCCTCAGCTAGCAGTGCTAATGTTGAGTTTTGACTCAGTATAGAACAAAATGTTTGAAAAGTAAGGTATACCTAACAGAAGGCTAACAAGGATTTGTGACTCTGTAAATAATAATGAGCACCAGAAAAACAATATTGAACATTCCAGCGAAGGAGTGGAGTTTTGTTACATTGGTTGTGGGACTTTTTGTTGCTTCCTGTCTGTTTCTCAGTATTATGTGTAGTGGTTATAAAATGACTGGCACTTCTGATCTTGAAGTGACACACATTACTTCACCGTCATGGGGTCAGTGGCAATTAGTCTGCAAACACTAGCCAAATAGTGCCCTTGGCTACAATGGTCTAGTGGCCAGCTTTACATTGATGGACAGTGTTCTTACAGTGGGGCAATCTCATACACAGCTTAGCGGCATGTTATAGCTTTATAGCCCTGAACAGAGCAGAAAAGACATATTTCCTTTATTAGATATAGGAATGCTCATATGCACATACCAGCCTGTGTTTAAAAGATGGTCACAAGATTTCTTTAAGCAGGGCAAGACTAATGACTTGCAATTGTTTCTATCTTGATTTTTAGTGGCATTTTAGGAAGTTACATTGCAGAGACGATGTAACTATGACCCCAATATAATTAAACATAGCAAGAGTCATATCAACTGTCCAACAGTTATAGTACAGTAATGATGTACTAAGATGGTCAGGTAACCAGCTGTGTACTGCATAGCCAAGTTAGTTGGAAGAGGCTGCTGAATTAAGCATCTAAATAGAGATAGTAAATATAATGTCTGAAGGGCTGAGCAGTTATTTTTCTGAATATCTAGTAAAGGTTGACTTCCCTCATTTTGTTGGCCAACCTCTGAGAACTAGTTTTTAAATGATAGAGGGTGTTTTTGTTTTCAGGAGATGGTATTTCCACATTTAGGTTCTACTCGTACCTGATACGTGTAATACGTAGGTCTGCCCTATGGACATCTATATAATGTAACAGAAGGGCAACGAAGTGGTTGACATCAGGTTATATTTTAGCCTAGTTATTATTCAAATAAGATTGTGCCGAAGGGAATGTCCAGCAGAAGAGGACTTTGGCCGCATGTGCTCCAGCATTGTTTAGTTCCTGATTTATGTATTTTCATACAGGTGGGGGTGTGATATTATTGGAAACGTTTTAATGTAATTCTTCCCAACCATAATATATACCATAGGATCCTACCAAATTCACAGTCTATTTTCATCAATTTCACAGTCTTTTTAAATGGTGAATTTCATTATTTCAGCTATTTAAATCTGAAATTGCATGGTGTTGTAATTGTAGGAGTCCAGCCCCAAAAAGATGATGTGTGAGGGTAGCAAGGCTATTATATGGGGGTTATGGTACTGCTACCCTTACTTCTGTGCTGCTGTTGGGTAGTGTTCCCTCTAAACAGCGGGGCAGCACAGCTTCACAGGTGATTAATCAGTTTTGCCCAGTCAGAGGCTCCTTGCATGGAGCTGACTGACTGAGAGGGGCTTATTAATCACCTGTGAAGCTGTGGATCACTGCTGCTGATGGCGCTGCCTTCAGAGCTAAGTAGCTGGAGATTCGTGCTGGATTCCTAGCCAGCAGCCACCAAAGGCAGAGCTGCTGCCAGCAGCAGCAGAGAAATAAGGATGGCATGGTATGGTACTGCCACCGTTACTTTTGTGCTGCTGCTGTCTGCAGAGCTGGGCCTTTAGTCAGCAGCTGCCACTCTCTGGACACCCAGCTTTGAAAGAAGCAGTATGGAAGTAGTGGTGACATGGGTATGGTATTATCACCCTTCCTTCTGCACTGCTGCTGATAGGGTACTGCCTTTAGAGCTGGGCATCTGGTCAACATAACAACCCACATCCGAAGGCAGTGCAGAAGTAAGGGTGGCAATACTGTGAGCCCTCTAAAACATGGGTTCCCAAACTGGGGGGTGTGAAGAAATTCCAGGGGGCATGAGGCAACCTAGCCACACACACACCTGTCAATCCCACCCCAAGTTTTGCTGCTATTTTTTTGGTAGGGAAGGCACGAGGGTTTCTCAAAAAGGGGGCGTGATGCCAAAAAGTTTGGGAACCACTGCTCTAAAATAACCTTGTGATGCCCCTGCAACTCCCTCTTCGGTCAGGACCCTCCATTTCCGAAACACTGGTATCCCCCATGAAATCTATATAGTACAGGGTAAAAGCAGACAGGAGGCCAGATCTTATGGGAGAGCACCAGATTTCACAGTCCATGATGCGTTTTGCATGGCTGTGAATTTGGTAAGGCCCTGAACATCCATAAGGAGACTTTCCTCCAAGTTACCAGTTGTGCTGATTAATTTTGTCTACCTTAGGGATGTGAATGGAGCAGTGTGCTGCGGGCAGGGATGCTCCTGCCTGACCAGAGCAGCTCTCGCCTGTGGTGGACCAGGCCCAGCCAGGGCAGTGCACCATGGGTAGGAGCGCTCCAGCCCACCTACGCCCATTTAAGAGGTCAAACATAATGTTTAACCAGTTAGCTGATTAAACAGGATTTTACATGCCTGTGTGTGTCTATGCTATTCTTTCATATTCTCATTTAGGGATGGGAAATGTAAGTTGTTGCCTATTTATTTTTCTACTTAACACCTGTTCAGAGAGGTCCAGGTGCCCCCTACTCACAAGGAAATAATCTGTACTGACATATTCTCATTAGCGCCTATTAAATCTGCCTCTCCACAGCTCCTGGTAGAGATGATGTGTGATAATCCTACAGTTTTCTAGTTATTTTAAAATCAGCTCATCCTTTTGCATCAATATTCAGGCTGCACAGACTGAGAGTGAGGGCAGGTGTTGGAGAGAGCATGTCCAGGAGAGAGTATTGTTAAGATGAATATTTTATTTAACCTAATGATTTTCCCAAGGGGACACAGCCTAATTTGCTTTATACAAAATACTCTGTTTCCACAAGGAGATGATCTTTGATACTAGGTGCTATCTAGTCTAGCAGTCAAATGAGTAATGAAATTCAATGGCTGGAAAGTGGCTAGAAAAATTCAAATGGGAAATGAGATGTACATTTTTAACAGTGAGATCAATTAGCTACTGAAATACAAAGTAGCATGGTAAGTTCTCACCATATGGAACTGTTAAATCAAGATTTGATATCTTTCTGAAAGACATGGGATAGTTCAATTACAGGTAATGAGGGTTGGTGTGGAAATCATTGGGTAGCAGTCTATGGCTTGTATTATGCAGAAAGTTATTCTAGATGATCAGGCAAGTGCCTTAAAATTTATGAAATGCATGTCGATGAAGTCTGTATGAAACCTCAATAATGTCTAAATAAAGCAACTGCATGAACTTATGTCAGCCACAATAGAATCCCGAGAGATATCATTTTCTGCAGTATGATTTATAAGTACATTGTTAGTTCTGTCATTCATCTTATACATAAAGTTTTCTATAGAGATAATGAATTATATTTCAGCAAGTCTCATCTAAAGACCGTGATGTCAAAATATATGGGAAACACAAAGGTTAATGAAACTCACATCTATTCTATTTCCATTGCATTAAGCTATAGACACTGTACTTTTGGGGTTTTTAAAAATAATACATAGGATATTGGGATAGTTAACATTTGTTACCCCATATATCTATTCATATAGCACCACGGGTGGAAAAGGTAGGAAAACAAAATTTTTGCATCAAGGATCTAACAATCAAAAGGGCTTGGATTTTGCACCCTTTCCTTAGCAGAGAGTAGCACTTACTCATACAAGTGGTCCCATTGCCAATGAGTAAGTACAGCTCAACTTGAAGAACAGTGGAGAATCAATCCGTTAGTGAAACAGAGACTCTAAACACTTTTTCTCCCTAAACAGGGGAAAAAAATAGACCAGGTGCTTGAGTGGGAGCAGATAGCATCAGATTCATAATGGGTGATAGAACGCTAAAGAGGTAGGAGTGAATTTTAAGGAGGGATCTGACAGATGATGCCTGTTCAAGTGTAAAAGCTGGTTTGAGCAAAGTTCTGGTGTTCTTATGTGGCTTTTTTTGGGGGGAGGGGGGGAGGAAGGGGGGGAAGAGCAAATGCTGGAGTAGAGATTTTACCAGCTGTCAGTGAGTTTCCCCATATACAGTAACTACATTCTGGGATTGTGACTGCGTTTAAATTGCTTAAGACGTCCTTTGATTTAGCATAATTATTCAAGTGATTTTAGTTCCCCCCTCCCTTAGTGTGATGTAATTTCACTTCAAGCATCAATGTGTAGTCATACTTAGATAGTACACAGCAGAGAGCTACAAGTACCCATAAGATCATTTTAAAAGTAGGATAAATTAATGCAACTATTATGCATAGTATTCCTTATACATGTATCACAGTTTAATACATATACAATTAAGAATGCTGGTCATGAAATTTGATTGCAGTTTTAGTGTCACTTCCATACTTGACTTTCCTTTTTAAGTTCATTTTGCTGATAGTTATAAAAGTGTCTGAAAGAAAGGGGATTTATACTCCCAGGTGCTGACATGAGTACTCTATATAGCGACAGGGTTATGTGGCTAATGTTGTAGACTACTTTTGGAAAGATTTGTCACTATAGTTTTTGCTTGTCATATGCAGAGATGACATGCAGATCTCCCTTTTGAAAGATCGATAGTCATTCTGAGATCCATCCACCCACAAAAACCACAAACATGCTGCTTTACTCAAATCTTTACTTTAACCACTACTTTGTGATGCAAAACTGGTGGAGTTTTTGGTACTTTTTGTTTAAAATGAAATGTTTGTAGGGGTTTTCCAGCATCTTTGCTGGTTGCTAAAAACAAATCAGCTATGGTATGGGACAAGAACACAGTTCAGTTTACTTTTGGACATGGTTTGTCATTTATTGAATTACAATACTGAGTCTGAAGAATGCTGGCTGAAGTAGTTAAAAATGTTAGACTCAGATCTCTTATCTCCCTGTAAGATTTACTACTTATTTCACCAATAAGAATGTCAGCTTCACAATTGTGCAGTATTTGGAAGATTTCTACTTTAACCAATTCATGATAGGGTGATTTTGTATGTCATTTTTTAAAAAGAGTAAGTTATTCCATTAGTAAATATACAATGTCAGATATAAGATTAGACAGTTAAGCACTTAAGTCAGAAAATATACAAGTTCAGGTGTGTACACTACAGATCAAAAGCTTAATTTAAAAAAATAAGTCGTGTTAGTCAAAAATGTATGTATTGTAGTGTTGTAGCTACTTTTAATGACAATTTTAGACATCTGTACATTAGTTTTTATGTACTATTTTAGGCGTGTTGTAAGTATCTGTAAAAATTAAAGAATGTTGAGTAGGATCATTGAACAAAAAACACAAGGCAGTGTCTTCAGATGCTTATCTTTTAAATGTAAAAATATAAGTATTCCAAATAAGTTTCTCTTGTTCAAAAATACAATAGGCAATTTAAAAAAAACCCCGATTAAGTATGTGTGTAGGAGCATTTCCCAGTCTTGGAGACAAGTTGAATTGTTATGTGGCGCTATATTATGACTTGACTGACAAAGTATCAATCAAGACTCCATTATATAAGAAGGTATCCATCACACAAGTTCTATTGAGAATCCCTGCAGTGAGCACACAGACCGTAATCCAAGTTTTTGTCCTGTTCTGTACTAATTTGCTGTAAAATGATAAGTCTAGACTGCCATAGCAATCCTAGGACTACTGCATTACAACTATATTTTTCTAAACATTTTTGCATTGCCTTGATTAGCATCTGCTTCACTAGTGAAGGAAATTTTCAGCTAGCACTTCGGCTATTGATGCAAAGTGAAAAATAAGTGGAGATATTTCCCTCTAACTTTCCATTATTAGTAAAACTAGTAAATTTTAGCATCCTTCTGAAGAGGAACAAAGTTATTTTAAGAAAAATAATTATATCTGCAACTTTAAAAGATGTGAATCTCATTTAAAAAAATCCTATGAGTTGGAGAATATGGCGTGCATATAAGACTGGGAGGCAGATAAGAACCTGAGAATTCTTAATTTTTGAACTAGCGCCCCTCTTCAAGTCACATACTTTTCAGCTATGGAAAGTGAGCTTGAGAGATCAATACTTGCTTCTCTCGCAGGGTAGGTTATACCTTCATGTTTTTCCCCCTCTAAATTGTTCACCCCCAACCAAAATGACACTCCTGTAAACTAGTTAAATTGTTTCCCCTAAAAATTGAATAGGGAAAAGAAGTTTGTTTTTTATTTGTTTGAAAAATAGTTGGAGTCCCTAGAAAGCGTGGAGTTCATGTCCTAAATAAATGTAAAAACTATACAAATATTTAACATTTTAAAGCACCATCCCTTTCCTCCCTCTTCAATTACCTCTCAGTCAGTGAAATGGAAACTAAGTTGTAGGGCTCATCTTCCTATTTTCTTATTGAGAACAGGGCTGGACCGAGCCATTCCGGCACCCCGGGTTGGGGGGAGGGCGCATGCGCGGCCCCACCCCTGCCTGGCACGTGGAGGACGGTGCGCAGAGCTGGCAGCGGCAGGACGCACATGCCTGGCACAGCCCGGCTACCGCTGCTGGCGCGCAGCCCGGGGCAGGCCAAGCCTGGCCGTGCAGGGCCCCGCGGCTGTGGGGGGAAGGGCGCTGCTGGCCGGCGCTGCGGGGGTTAACGTAGCCGCCACCTCGGGTGGCCACTGTGAGCTGCTGCAGCCTGCGATCCCGGAGCTGGGCGTGCGGCATCTGATGGCAGCTATAAGGGGCGCTGCGCACCCCTTACAGCTGCCATCAGGCACCCCCCCCATAGGTTGGCACCCCAGGCAGCTGCCCGGCTAGCCCATGCCTTAATCCGGCCCTGATTGAGGAGAAACATTGGGCTTGATCTCATACACATCAAGAAGAAAGGCCTAGTCGCAGTCCTTTTTTTCTGTACACACTTTAGAGCTGTGGTTTGGCAGGAATAATTTTGTTCCTGGAAGCTGCCTTTTGCTGTTAAGTTATTCCCCTGAGTTAATAAGTTACACACCACTCCCAGGGTTTTCCCTACCAATGCTAGGTGCTCTACGCAGCCCAGCACTGTTACTTCTCCCTGCCTCACATAGGGGAATGGCCGCTTAAGGTGTCAGGGGGCAGAGCTAGGGTTGTTAACTTTCCTGGACTGGATGCCATTTGCTTCAGTAGTGTTCAGTCCATCCCATCTGGGAGAATTGGCAACCATGGAGGCTCACCTGCAGCCTCAGAGGAGCAGGTGGATGACAGTGAGCGGTGCAAGCATGAGCCAGAGGAGCAGAGGGCTGCTGTACAGCTGGCCTGACAGAAGTGGCACTTTGAAGCAGAAACCACCACTTCTCTCTATCCCACCAGCTGCACAGCTGCCCCCAGAGTCCTACAGCCCATGCACGTGTCACTCACCACCACCTAGCGAGTGGGAGGGTGTGTGTGTGGGGGGGGCGGGGGTCAGGACAGCACTGAGCCCTCAGGTGGGGGCTGGGGACTGCCAGAGACCATACAATTTGGTGCCCCATGCAGCAGCATGCGTTTTGTATGGGTAGGGTCAGCACTGCCAATTCCACACCTTTTCCTGGGTTTTTATATTCAAGATATTGGTTTATTTCAGTTCTCTCTTTAGTTTTTACCATATGGTTAGAAAAAAATATACTGAACTAGATAGCAAGAGTCTCATACATCATTTAATGCACAGCAGTATAGAAGTCTTGAAGTTGTCATTCACCCTCTTAGATCCCAACCCTGGATGTCCTTGTTCCAGCACCACAGAAGTCAATGGGAGTTTTGCCATTGACTTCAAGGAGGGGACCTTTTCCCTTCTCCCCTTGAGAGGGGGGGGGGGGGGCAGAGAAGCCTGAGAATACAGAAAACAAGCCACAAAGCCATTCAGAGAGAAGACTGAAAGAATCCAATTATTCACGGATTCAGGAAGATGACAACTATTACTGGATGTAATATCCACTGTGACTAGAGCAACAAATACAGATTTGACCTCTGTAATCTGGACTCTGGTCCAGCAGGAGCATGGATGTTGCTGGACCAGGGAATCCCAGCGCTTGGGAGTTGGGTGGCAGAGTCCTGCCAGAACCAGGAGCCCAGCTGGGAATCCTGATGGGCCAGTGGCATGGGAGTCAGCAGCCAGGAGTTTACCAAGAACGGTGGCAGTGGGGCTGGTAGTCTTACTGGGCCAGGAATCTGGCTAGGCTAGCAGCAGGGGGGCCAGGGGCAAGGCCAGATGGGAGTACAGCCAGGCCAGTGGCAGGAGAGCCTGGCAGCTGAGGGAGAGTCTGAAGGCCAGAAGCTATGGGCCCGCCCTTAACCTTCCCTGGTCCTGAACCAGTCAGGTCCCAATGGTGCTGGACCAGGGAGCGCCCAATCTGTACCAAAAGATTTGGTACATGCAAAGTGCCCATTGGTATAACAATATTAATAGTAATATAACAACATTCATTTTTTTTGAAGGGGGGGGATAATGAAGGGCAGAAAGTAAAATGCTGCTGCCCCCCTCTCCCCCAGTTCACTGCAAATTATCTGATATTTCATTGAGACACAGAGCAGTGGTTCCTACCCTTTGCAGACAACTGTATCTTTTAACCAGATTAAGAATGTATTAATTGTATCACAGCTAGTTCCTGCTGCCTCCCAGTCAAGCATGTGTACTCTGACCTGTAGTGATCACTCTTGAGAGCACAGCGCATAGATTTGAAGCGTCTTAAGCTCTGTTGGATGTTTGAACTTGCACTACTAAGAGGGCAGTGGAAGAACAGTTGCTGGGATGTATGTCAGACTCATCAGAGCAAGAATAGGAGGCTTTAAGATATCAATCATAAAAACTTGAGGGTATCGGTGTTTGGTGAAAACCATCCCTAGAAAGAGTTACGGGACTTTCTTTGTAGCTTCCACCATCAAAGGCCAATTATTAGCTTGTAGTAAAAGCCCACAATGGCTCATTTCAGCATTCTAAGAAATGATTCTTACCTTTTAAAGTATTCTAGTTACTCAGTTATGTGGTTTCCCTGTACAGGAAGGCTAGCCTAATAAAAAGGAACATGAATTAGAACAGCAAGTAAAACTCATAAAATTCCCTGGGAGGGGAACAAACCACCAGCACACTGTCAACTGTACAATATTATTCTGCATCATTTATTTAAATACTTCTATTTATGCATTTACAAACTTTTGTAGCTCCTTCCATAACTCTGCTGTTTTTGTAGACACTATTGCAGAAGAATTTTAGCTATTGTAAAATGAGGTACATGTACAAAACTAGGCAACAATTATTTGGAAAAAAAAAAAGGTTCATTTTGTAGTTTTCACACAGGAACAAAAGTGACCAAATGGAGGGAAAACACTCAACCCCAAACCAGTGGCTCTTTCACAAGTACTACATATGTCAGTGCTCAACTACAAGTCCTAATGGGATAGCTCGTATTTCAATGGTGCAATGCATATTTGTTAAAACTCCTGGCTGGGGATGTACACGTCTAACAAACAGACAAAAAGAAAAGGCTATGTGAGGAATGTTCAATCCAAAAACCATCATTTATGGATTCTAAATAGTATGGCACAAAACTCTTAAGAAATTACACTAATTCACCAGCAATGTATTTTCATTCCAAACTTAATTTTGCATAAAAAGTTCCCTTTAAGAAATTTGTTGAATTCTTCAAAAAACTCATGTGTAAGCATCTTCTTTGGCCTCCTTAAATTTAAAGAAATAACCACTTGAAACATACCGCATAATCTGGAGGCTTCCAAAGGGTATTTAAGAATCATAAATTTTTTAAAAAAATTTATACCAATTTAACAGCTCAGTTTCCCAATGTTATCCCTGGGAGGAAGAGGCAGCCACATATGGCATTTCACGATATTTACACACGTGGTACAAAAATGCCCAGGGGTATGAAACTCATTGGGAATACAATTTGGCAGTACCCTCATTTACACCTGCAGTTTTAAACTATTTTTTACATTGTACTAACACATCAGATTCAAAGATGTGCACGCCCTTGAGGATGTTCAGGAGTTACCAGTATATGGTGATTGCATAATTAATATTGCACAATTGTATAAAAACATAAATACTAGCTATTCTAGTTTTTAAATACAAAATACAAGTCACATACTTTTTAGTAAATCAAGTGCAATTCAAGGGGTCTCTATGGTCCTTCTAATAAAAGGCAATTTTCATACTTTTGGCACAAGTGTAACCCCCATCACATGCCAACAAGATCTAATTACAATACATATGCCCAGATCTTTATAGTAGCACTCATATACATACAGTATAAAAACAGGGTATTTACAAAATGAACTCATCATACACAGAAGCAGCCTTAGTGGTTGAATCTGAACTCTTTGTTTAGCATTGTTCATGTTGTGAGAGGGATATGCGACCCTTTTGATTTATGCTGGTTACTGCGGGTTCACATTCACAGAGGGAGGATGTCCTAGGAGACCAATGCGCTGTTTCTGCTTCCTCTGTTCTGTCATCTGGAAAATTAAAAAGTTTTCTCATTAGACCGAGACACTTCCTGTACGTCAGCTCACAGAATCAACCATCAGTATATCTGTGGTTAGGGTTTACTCTGAAACCCACTTTCTACAAATAATGCAGTTCCGGCTGCTATGCCAAATATGAATAGATTTTTTAAAAAGGCAGTTGCATTCCCTTTTGTGAACCAACAGGGATATCTGTGAACCTGCCCATGTGACTAATTATTCAGATATGACAGATGCTGTTTTGCACAACAATATTCTATGAAGTGCCACATTACGGGCATAAAATTAACCTACACAGTAACTTTCAAAAAACTTATGTTAATAATTCTCTCTGTGGCCTATTTGGGGAAAGTAGGGATACTGTGTGTCAGAAGAAATCCATCTCAGTCTGGAAATAGCTAACAATTCTGTAGAAATTCACTTCCAGACCCCAGCACTTGATACGAACATCCTTCCTCATTTGCCAAAAAGTCCAGATATGAAGCAATAATGCAAAGTAAGGCACAGAGGAGAAAAACTACATTTTTTCCACAAAACATTTCTGTAACCTCAGTCCCAGTATTCCAGATGCTTCCCAGTAATAATTTACATTCAGTGTGATACCACTACTATATCTTAGAGGGAACAAACAAGGTGTATGATCTGAAGAGACTGACAATTGTAACAGAGAAGCAAGGTCATCTCCCTTCATTATTGTGATCCAGAGCACTGGAAAGCAGCGATCATCCATAGTTCTTTCCATTCAACACCTCCCAATACCTTGTTAGAAATCTGACAAGGCCTGAGAGCCTGTGAAAAACACCACAGCAATTTCATCTGTAAGACTGGCATTTCTGTGGTCCCCATCATCCTTGTGTATTTCATGAACATTAATGAATTTATCCTCATGTCACCCCTGTGATGTGGGTAAATGTCTCTGTTTTACAGGAATGGAAGCAGAGATATAGAATGTGTTTACATTGCAATTAAAAATTGACAGCTGGCTATGTCAGTTGACTTGGGCTCACAGGATTCAGGTTCAGATTGAACATCACTGCAATTAACACTCTTAACCTGAGCTCTGCAAGTCCACATCAGCTGACGCGGGCCAGCCATGGATTTTTAATTGCCATGTAGTCATATTCATAGTGCCTGATTTTCACAGATACTGAGCACCCACAACTCCTGTTAAAATCAATGAGAGTAGCAGGCACTCAGCACTTCTGAATAGCAGGCCTGAAATGACTAACCCAAAGTCACAGAGGAAGTCTTTGGCAGGGAGCGGAACTCAGGTTCCTCAACTCCAGTCTAACACCAAATTCTTCCTTTGGTAACAGGTGTTACCATGACAATAGCTGCAAATTCTAAGGCTAAGGGCAGGTTTGTACTACAGGTTATCATCAACCTAAGGTACACAACTCCAGCAATGTGAATAGTGTAGCTGGAGTTGATGTACCTTAGGCAGAGTTGCTGCAAGGTCTCCACTGTAGGGGTGTGATAGAAATGTAGCCGTGTTAGTCTGGTGTAGCTGAAACAAAAAACAGGACTATGTAGCACTTTAAAGACTAACAAGTTGGTTTATTAGGTGATGAGCTTTCGTGGGCCAGACCCACTTCCTCAGATCAAATAGTGGAAGAAAATTGTCACAACCATATATACCAAAGGATACAATTTAAAAAAAATGAACACATATGAAAAGGACAAATCAAAGAAGTGGGTCTGGCCCACGAAAGCTCATCACCTAATAAACCATCTTGTTAGTCTTTAAAGTGCTACATAGTCCTGTTTTTTGTTTCACTGTAGGGGTGTGTGTGTGTCAACTGGAGAAAATCTCCCATCAACTTAGTTTACACATCTCATTCCAGTGGCGTACCATAGTCAATGAGGCAGCGATTGGTAGTAGATTTAGTTGGTTTAGTAAAGATCCTAGGAAATCAATTGCCGCAGTGCTGCATGTTAGGTAAGTGGAGACCTGCCCTTACATAAACATTTTGAGACTCAACCTTGTTACTTCACCTTTCACATGGCATTACTTGATCAACCCACAAAAGGGCCACAATCTTGTTCCATTTTTATTGTTTCGTCCTCTGGACTGAACATACTGAGACTTAATAATAGAAATAAATGGAACTGGGCTACCATGCATCTGTGAAGGTACTTGAGAGTTTGTTTTTTTTAAAATCAATACTTCTGCTCTGTTTCAGGAGTTACTTCAATAACGGTCTGCACTGAATAGCAAGTTGTAAGAAGCTAGTTTCTAAATATTCTACTAACAATGTCCCATTTTTAAATTCTCTACCAAAAATTAGCATCAGCAGCAGATTCAGTTTATATAAATTTTTCACTAAAAGTTCAGCTGCAATATGAATTTCCACCATTTTTCATATCATACCATTTGTTATTGGTCCTTTTGGCTTGGAATTTATTTGAACAAAACAGTGCTTTTCCATCATATCTATATTCATGAAAGGACCTAAGGTAACTAATCAGTGTAATCAGGGCTGGATTAAGGGGGGGGGGGCTAGCTGGGCAGCTGCCCGGGGTGCCAACCTATGGGGGGCGCCTAATGGCAGCTGTAAGGGGCGCCGTGCGCCCGATTGCAGCTGTAAGGTGCGCAGTGCGCTGGGGGGTGGGGCCGTGCATGCGCCGTGTGCCCGGGGGCGCAGCTGCACATGCGTCGCGCGCCCGCTGCTCGGGGCGCAGGAATGGCTCAAGCCGGGCCCTGAGTGTAATGGTTCAGTTTTAGAACATTTCACTCCAACTGCTGATGCACATAATTTATAGGGAAAGTAAGTCAATGCCAGGATAACAGGTAGCCTGTTTGCATTTTCAGCCAGTGAACACGAGCCGATTTACATAAAATCTATACATTCAGAGACTGAATATAGTCTTCCTTTCTAAGGGCAGGCATTGAATATTTAAGTTTGCCATTTGCCATGGGAAGGTGAATCAACCAGACTGGATTGTTGTGAACTTTGGAATGATTCTTTTGCTACTATGTTTCAGTAGAGGACTGAAAAGCATTTTAAATACTATTTTAGACACTATTAATTAGTCCAGTCATCTCTATGATATACATTCTGTAAATATGCTCTTTTAACCACTGGGTGAAGGCCTCAATTTAACTTTCATGGAAAGACACTGATTCAAATGGAGCGGAATCAAGCTGTGTTTTTGTCAATATTACGTAAAAGAAGGGGGGCAGCACTAGGAATAGGACCAATGTCTTAGCTCAGTTTCCCTATTCTAACTCCTAGATGTCCGACAGGTTGAACCTCCCTGCTCTGGCACTCTTCGGTCGTGATCTGTCCTGAATCAGGGAACTGGCTGGACCAGGGGAGGTCAGTGCTGTGCCAGAGGCTCTGCTGTCCCCCAGTTCCCTAGTCTGGCAATGCTTCTGGCCCCAGTCCACTGCCTGACCATGCTGGACACCGGACTGTTGACAAAAAAAGGGAAGTCTAGATTACAGAGGTTCAATCAGTATTGCTGTATGTTATTTGAAACTTGTGTTACTTTAAAAAATACAATTAACTACTTAATACTAGCAGAGAAAACCTATTTGTATTCATTAGTTCTTCTGGACAAATTGATATGCTTTCAGAGGGGAAGGCAGGGTTTTGAGTAGCAATTGGTTTCAAACAATTAGAGATAAAGGAGGCACACAAAATGGTAAAATAATGTAGAAAGGATAGCAGTTGAGAAAATAGCATGCTAAATTTTAGTACAAGTAGAGTTAAAAGGAAGACTGTTTTTCAAGGAAAGAATAAGCTGACTAAATGCAAGTTGAAAAACAAAATGAAACCTAGATGCAGAATCACATGGTTCTAGTATGATGCTTGGGTGTCAAAGATCTCATGGAGCAATTTTTTCCTCTCTCTCTCTCTATATATACACACACAAGAGGTTTTTCCTGCCACATGACAGAATGACGTAATCAGGGTTGGCAAGTGTAGCGAGCAGCAGGCGCAGCCCCCCTACTTGTCTCGGTCATTGCACTTAACTGGAGAATGTGTCTCTTTTGTAGCTTGTTGCTTTAATGCCTTCTGCAAGTGCTTTATGCTCCTTTACAGTAATGAATTAAAAATGGTCAGATTTTCAATAGTTTCTGGTGCAATTTGTTTTATTTCAAAGCCACTTTCAAATGGGACACGCAGAGTTTCAGTTTTCATGAGAGTTACAATCCCCAGAAACCTATAGGATCAGTCCAAGCACAAAGCAAATGAATGAAATATTTGCCCTTTATTTAATTCCAAATAATCCTTGCACTAGCTCCAATTCCTGGAGACAGTGTTCCTAATATGATGGAGAGATGTACTGGTTTTGTCTCATAATTGGAGCATCCTGTAACTGAAGCAGGGTTCTCAGTGACAGTACTTAGGGAAATTCCTAAGAGCTCTCTCATTAATGAAGCTGGTCTCCTCCTCTGCCTTGGCAGTGAAGTAGCCATTGAAAAGCTAAATCTTTCATCCTCATTTTCACAAAGAGCAAAGGAAGGTTCTTAGTGCTTAGGCAGGGGAAATAAATGAATGTGGGGCGTGATACAAGGCTTAGCTGAAGTTGATGGAAAGAATCCATTGACTGCAGTGGATGTGAGTCAGACACTCTAACAGGAAGACCTATATCACGTTTAATTGTTTCCAGGCAAAGTGGTGTATAGTAGCTACAAAATGAGTATATCAAGGCATACACAGATAAGAAAATTTGATTTGGTTTGGGGGGAAACATTATGGAAAGTAGCGAAGTCCTAGAGCTCCAGATAAGGTAACTGCAGTTATAGAAGTGATCTATGAAGGCTTCTGTAGTACCATAAGAACTGATGAAAAATTAAGCAACTGGTTCCAAGACTGTGGGGGCATGAAACCACCATCATGTATCATGTTCTCAGACTGGACATCAAATGCTAGCTGTGTTGGAGAGCTTGAGAGTGGATGATTGTAGCCAGACATGAACCCCATCTTGCTTCCGCCCCGAGAGCAAGAGAAAGGCAGTCAGCCTTTGATGCCCTGGGAACGCAGGTGTGCTGCCTGTCCCTGACTTTACCATAAACAGAAACTAGACAGTAAATGGGCTAGCTGATGACCCGAGGCCTCCCGCCGCCCTGATGGCTAGTACCAGTAATTGACACGCCTGCACTGTCCCAGGAGAGGAATCTTCGCCCATCACATACCAGAGGTGCCCATTGTCTGCATTTTTCCAGGTGTGAATTATGCTTTGCACCCTTCGTGGGAAACTTGGCGTTCAAAGCCATTGTTCCTAATTGGCCACTTGAGACCAGGAAGAAGCCTACGTGACCCAAGGGGTATAAAGAGGGGTTTAGTAGCCCACCCCAATCATCTATACCTGCTGGCAGGTATTGATTGACTCTCGAGGTCTGTGGGACGCCCAACCTCGCCCTACTTCTTCCCGAGGGATTGAGAGAAAGACGCTGGCCACGCCAAGTCTGGAACGCAGGGGTGAGAATATATACCTGCTAGGTGTCTATTTTGCATGCATTTAATAAGAGCTCAGAGAACCAAAAGGGTTTCATGGTACCTGTAAGTGACTACTTAGTGTAATTTCTGTCCTGTCCTTTGTAGTGGCCGTGTTATCTGTAACACAGTAGTAGCATTTAACAGCTAAGTTTACCCTGTAACAATAAAATAGTAACTGTTTAAGCTGTGACCTGACTCCTTCAGTTGCTGTAACAGAACCAAGCACAATTTTAAAAAGAACTCCAGCCGGTCATAAGGGACAGATATAGGGAGAGCTTGAGTGTTGGATCGTGTCGCTTCCAGGGGACAGATCCGTTGGGGCATCTCTCAGCCTCCCCAGGCTGCCTGCTGCGAAGGGATCGTGTATCCTAGCAGTCAAAATCTGAGGTGTAATAAGCTCTCCCTGTAAACTCTGGGGCGTCTGTCGGCCTGTTGGCTGCCCGCCGCGAAGGGATCCCGATCCTAGCGGTAAAGACACGGACGTTAAACTCCTCGGGGCGCCCGTCAGTCTCACCTAGACTGCCCACTGCGACGGGGCCTTGTGTCTCAGCAGTTGAAGACTCGGGTGTAACACACACACATGCACTGCCCTGACCATCGGCTGACAATGATCTACAGTTAAATTTGTAAACTTAGGCACATGACACTGTTCAACGGAGTTGAAATTATATTTTTCGCTACCTTGGACAACTACTGTAGTCAACAATAAATGCCCAGACAAAAGTGGTTACATCTTGGGAAAAAATGTTGATAGAACAAGTAGAAATGTATGTGTACCTAGGAAGATTGATCAGAGCCAATGATTCCATCATGCATGAGGTTAAAAGGAGATGTGACTTAGTGCCAAATGTATATTTTCAGACCATAATTTTGTGGCTAAGTGAAAATTTATAAGACTACTGTACTAAAAGTATTACTCTATATAGAAGCAGCTGCATTAAATGAAAGTCATTAGAAAACTAGAAGCAGCAAGAGGGGAGAGCTCTTCAAAAGACTGCAGGTGTACAGTAAAATGATGTTAAGACAAATGGAGAAGTTAGGAGGGCTGGATGTGAAATCCAGGTATGGAATTGGTTACAATAGAAAAGGTCATGGTGGGGGATACTGCAGAAGACAAACAGATGGCAAGATACTAAAGAAAGTAAACCACATGCAATGGTAGTCAGTCTGCCCTAAAGGCTATTAATCAATTTTTTACGTAGGGATGTGACCAGGCTGGACTTCATAGAAGAACATGCTATGCACAGGAATGAATGGCACTACTCCCTGTGTCTGCCAAGAAGAAGGAGAGCAGAACAAAAGGGAGTTCGTGGCCTAGTGTCTTCTTCACCATCAGGGATGATCCAACAAGGACAGGACTTCTCTCAGTTATGTACTTCCAAAAAGCCCTTAAACTTTGCTGATCTAGTGAGTAGCTATGACGGAGAAGGCAATATTAACCTAGGGGTAGTCAACTGTCTCCAGGACCATAAGAATTGATGACATATTAAGTAGCTAGTTCTAAGACAATGGGACATGGAACCACCATCACATACCATGTTCTTAAAATGGACATTAAGGAGATGTCTAGACTACAGCCCTCTTTCGAAAGAGGGATGTAAATTAGACATATTGAAATTGCAAATGAAGCCAGGATTTGAATTTCCCACGCTTCATTTGCATAATTGCATCATGGCGTACTTTCAAAAAATGCTATTTCGAAAGTGAAACCATGGTCAAGATGCAGTTCTTTCGAAAAGAAAAACCTTTTTCAAAAGATTCTGTAAACCTCATTTTTTGATGTTAGATGAGTTGGAGGGCTTCAGATTGGATGAACTAGAGGTAAATGTGTACACCTATGCAGATGACATTGTACAACTCTTGAACTGATGATATTCTTCACTAACTTGGAAAACTGTTGTCGTCAACTTGGATTTACATTAAATGCCGAGGCAAAAGTGTGGTTACATTGTGGAAAAGTGTTGATAGATAGAACAAGCAGTATTGTATGTGTACCAGAAAAAAAAACAAAAATGAAAGGCAACAACAATAATGATAATAAGATAAGTAAATAAAGTTTTCAAGGTCCATTCCAAAGCATCTGGATTTGGCCCAGAATCTACCTATTGACTACCTCTGGTAACCTACCTAACTGATTCTCACCAGAAAAGCAGAGCACATAGTGGAGATAAAAGGACAACCAGCAGTTCAGTCATTACCCTCCTGTGAAGATCAACTACTTTATGTCTGTTTAGAATCTGGTGTTGGTCATCCTCCTTTCCAAGTGCTAAATAATGGTTCTTTATCATCCTCTTGAAACTATTTAGTCTTTAAAATGCTACTAGACTATTTGTTGTTTTTAAAGTTGTTCCTGTTACAAACTTACTCGGGCTATCCCTCTGAAGCTTATCTACTTGCTGTCTTTTTTTCTTCCTCCCCTTTAATTTTTTTTCCTTCTCTCCCCCTCCCTCATTTATTCTTGGATCTGGACTTCCAACACTCCGGTCACCTGAAGAAGTGGGTTGTGCCCATGAAAGCTCATGATACCATCTACATGTTTTGTTAGCCTTTAAAGTGCTACTAGCCTATGTGTTGTTTTTTAAGTTTTTCCTGTTACAGACTAACTCGGATACCCCTCTGATACTTTATCAATGTAAATTTACTAGCACAGAAAACACACTCATAAGATTAGATTTCTTGACTGGGTTTTTCTACTCTGCCTGCACAGTGCACTACTTTGAAACTACAAAGCAAGCATATAATAAAGTAGTTCAATTAAAGACCAGTAACATTTTAATTCATTTCATACTCCATGCTCAATTTCATATGCTTTTCCTGGCCAGCCTGCTGACAAGATTATGTCTAATGCATTGTAAAATCTTCAGTTGTAACTAAGTGCAGTACACGGAGACTTGAACAACAGGAATTTAGCAGGTTAGAAAGACTGTATAAAAGCATGGTACTGTATAAAAGACAGGTACCTCTAGTATGTTATAGATCTGTGCCAGCTAGGCAATACTGCTCTTTAGTGAACTCTTTCCACCAAAGGATACCATGCTATTTCTAATATAGATTCGGTTTGGATTTTAAGAGTTGCTGCCTGAAGCATGGTGCTCCTCATTTAATTCAAAGTCGAACTAATTCCAGTTTAAAATGGGAATTAGAATAATAGAGCCATCCCTACAAACTCAGTAGGTCTCATCAGGGAGAAGAAACTCAGTGACAGCAACCAATCAGTTTAGTATTGGAAAAAGTTGTCAACTATTTTACAGTTTAAAAAAAAAAAAAAATCAAAAGTTGAAGAGATAATGAGTCAAATTCAGTGACTACTTGTGGCCTGTACAACTTCATTAACTGCTCTAAAATTATAGGGGCTGCAAGCTAGCAAAGATTTTTACCCAATTCACACATATATAAACTGAATTAATTAAGGTGTTGGTCTTCCAGTTTAGGTTATTTTTCAGAGCTGTATAATTAGCGATGTGCCACATAAAATTTCAGACAAGCCACAGTTTCTCCCCTTTCAGCGTCAGTTGGACGCTCCAAGACCAAAATGGGAAAGGGCTATGGTACCTTTAGCAGTCTTGGGGAGTCCAATCTCTGAACTGAACAGGGTCAAAAAGAACCTCCGCTAGCAGCTTCAGCTGTTAATAGTAAAGAGGCACTTCTGATACAACCATACAGATCTCAAGACAGCAGCGGTTCCAGGTGGTATCCCCCCCAAAACATGGATTTTTGCCATGTGGGCCAAGATCTGCCATTTCTAGGCCTACAAGAAGTGTAGCATAAAAAGGAAGAGACTGAGTAGTTTTATTAAAAGGATTCTTTGAGGGTCTATGCCCATTTAAACAGGGGAAAATGGCAATAAAAATCAAGAACTGTGTTGCTTGGGATGCTCCTGTAGTTTCTTTTCACAGAGATGTTACTGTTGAAAATCCAATAAAAGCTACAGGGCAATATTCAGAAGTGCAGGGTAATTATCAGACTCCCTTTTTGGATGCCTGTGGTTAAATATTGGAGTTACCTTCTTTGTTGTCACACATGTACTTTTCCAAAAGTGGAAGTGTCCTGATAAAATTTGCGGATGACACAAAGTTGGGAGGTATTGCCAATTCAGAAAAGGATCGGGATATTATACAGGAAGATCTGGATGACCTTGTAAATTGGAGTGATAGCAATAGGATGAAATTTAATAGAGAGAAGTGTAAGGTTATGCATTTAGGGATTAATAACAAGAATTTTAGTTATAAGCTGGGGACACATCAGTTGGAAGTAACGGAGGAGGAGAAGGACCTCGGAGTCCTGGTTGATTATAGGATGACTATGAGCCGCCATTGTGACATGGCCGTGAAAAAGGCTAATACGGTCTTGGGATGTATTAGGCGAGGTATTTCCAGTAGGGATAAGGAGGTGTTAGTGCCATTATACAAGGCATTGGTGAGACCCCATTTGGAATACTGTATGCAGTTCTGGTCTCCCATGTTTAAGAAGGATGAATTCAAACTAGAACAGGTACAAAGAAGGGCCACTAGGATGATCGAAGGAATGGAAAACCTGTCTTATGAAAGGAGACTCAAGGAGCTTGGCTTGTTTACCTTAATCAAAAGAAGGCTGAGGGGGGACATGATTGCACTCTTTAAATATATTAGAGGATAAATACCAGGGAGGAGAGGAATTATTTAAGCTTAATACCAATGTGGACACAAGAACAAATGGATATAAGCTCGCTAGTAGGAAGTTTAGACTTGAGATTAGGAAGGTTTCTAACCATTAGAGGAGTGAGGTTCTGGAACGGCCTTCCAAGGAAGTAGTGGGGGCAAAAGATCTATCTGGCTTCAAGATTAAACTAGATGGGTTTATGAAGGGGATGGTTTGATGAGATAACATGATCTTGGTAACTAATTGACCATTCATTATCAGTGGTAAATAGGTCAATGGAGGGATGATAGGAGTTACTATAGAGAACTTTCTGGGTGTCTGGCTGGTGAGTCTTGCCCACATGCTCAGGGTTTAGCTGATCGCCATATTTGGGGTCGGGAAGGAATTTTCCTCCAGGGTAGATTGGCAGAGGCCCTGGAGGTTTTCGCCTCCTCTGTAGCATGGGGTACAGATCACAGCTGGAGGATTCTCTGCATCTTGGGGTCTTCGAACTATTTGAGGGCTTCAATATCTGAGATATAGGTGAGAGGATTATTCTAGGAGAGGGTGGGTGAGATTCTGTGGCCTGCATTGTGCAGGGGGTCGGACTAGATGATCATAATGGTCCCTTCTGACCTTAAAGTCTATGAGTCTATGTATGGGTGCTGTAGACACAAGTACCTCTAGTATCTAACAAAAAGACCAGGGGTGGGCAAAGGGGCTTCTGCGGACCGGATCTCGCCCACCAAGTGGATGGATTCAGCCTGCAGATGCCCTGCCACTCCCCCATGCCCAAGCCAAATCAGGGTCTGGGGGCAGGAGGAACATGTGAAGTCTCTTGCTCCCTGCCCCCGCCCTGCAAGCGCCACCTGCCCCTTGCGGGGCAGGGGCAGGGAGCGAGAGACTTCATGTGCTCCTCCCACTCCCAGACTCTGATTGGCCTGGGGGTGGGTGAGTGTGCAAAATCTCCTCCTGTCCTACAAAGGGCACGTGGCACTTCGAGTAAAAGCGGCCCGTGCTCCTTGCAGGGCGGGGGCAGGAAGCGCATGAGGTCTCCTTCTGCCTTGCAAAGGGTGTGCAGTGCTTTCACTCTAAGCACCACATGCCCCCATGTGCGCTCCTCCCGTTCTGAGGCCCTGATTGGCCTGGGGTTAGGGGCAGCTTGTGAAGTCTCCTCCTGCCCTGCAAGGTGGTAGGTGCCTAGAGGAAACCGCCAGCTGTTCACAACAGCTAGCAGTTCTCTCTAGGTTGGGGGAGGGCGGGGGCAAAGACTTCACATGCTCCCCTATCCCCAGGCCAATCAGAGTCTGTGGGAGGGGGAGCACAGAAATGTCCTGGCCCCACCCCTTCAGCCAGCGGCCCCGTGGCCACTTAAATAAATTAGTGAAGTGCCTCCCCCACCCCATCTCAAATTATTAACCACTCCTGAAAAAGACAGTGGTCACTAGGTTACATAAGAGTTTGCAAATGGTTCTATCTATTTTGGGTTTAGCAGTATACAAACATCCGACAAAACAAACATTCCAAGACCAAAGTACAATAAAATCCACTATAGTAAAACTTTCATGAATTGTAACTTTCCGCACAACTTACAGATGACAGTCCAAGGTGTATTATAACAAAGTCTGGTAAGTAACACTGACTCAGAACTGAAGCTGAAGCAGGTAGTCTTTATAAGGCAACGGGCAGCATTGCACAGGGTATTTTCATGATTTATGGGGATTGTCCACACTCTTAGGGTAAGAAATCATCACATACAAAGAGGACAATATGACCTTAATTTAGTTTTTGGACAAATTTTTATTTTCAAAAGGTGGATATATTGGAAAATGTTCAGTTCCATTACAACCGATTGGTCAGTCCAGCTCTATGACCAGAATTTGGATTGATGATTCTTCAGTAGTCAATTAAGTTGTAAAAATCTATTTCCCAATACAAATCAATCCAGACTAGGGGCGGGCAATAATTTTTAATGGGGGGCCATTCTGATATTTTGGGAAGTTGTCAAGGGCCGCACTTCTGTGAAGGTGGCATGGGATCTGGGACGGTGGGTGGGTGGGTGTAGAAGGGATCTTGGGATAGAGGACTGGAGGGAGTTTGGATGAAGGAGGGGGGTTATGATCTGGGGCAGGGGCTTAGGGTGCAGGCTCCAGGAAGGGTTATGGGTTCAGGAAAGGATTCTGGCTGGGGGAAGGGTAATAGGAGGGAGTGCAGGGTCTGGGAGGGAGTTGTGACCTAGGAGAAGAAGGGGGAAAATGGGGTGCAGAGGGTTTGGGTGGTGACGTGGGATAGGTAGTTGGGGGGAAAGAGGTGGTGGGGTGCCAGAGGCGGGCTCTGGCTGGGAGACGCTTAGGTGGCTCCCAGCCAGCAGCTCTGCAGGAACCCGAGACTGGCTCCCTGCCTGAGTACTGGGCGGGCTGCTCCACATGGCTCTGCTCCAGCACATACAGGGTGGGAGGGGGAAGAAAGGGAATGGGGAGGCTTCATTTGCTGCCCTTGCCTTCAGCAAAATTTCTCAGCTCCTATTGGCTGGAAACTGACCAATGGGAGCTGAGGGATTTTGCTACGGGGTGGGGACAGAGCACAAAACTTTCTCCTCCCTGCCCAGACTGCACAGCAATTAGCCTGCTGTTTGAAGGGGCTGCTGCTGCTCTGTAGTAACATGCCGGCAAGGCATCTGCAGACCAGATCCGGCGGCTTGGCGGGCCGGATCCAGCCCACTAGCTGCCTCTTGCCCACCCTGATTTAGATGGTACAAAAATGTTTAATCCAAAACACCTATTATCCAGCTTTACAGCAAATTCCTGTTTTCCAAATGTTTGAGGAGATCCCAGTGCTCTCCATCCAATTGGAATTTATCAGTAGCTCATTCTCCTCACTGCAACTGTTTTGCCAGAACTTCCTTACCTGATCTTTAAGCTCCGACAGCTGGCCAGAGAGGTTGGTTACCAGCTTCATGGTAGATTCTAGCTTTTCCTGCAAGTTCCTCAGTTCATTCTGTTCTCCCTCAGAATCACTGCTTACAAGTGACATGGCACGCATCCTAGGGAACCAATCAAGGTTTCTTTCCTGGAATTCAGAAATGAGGATCTGATTACTTCTAGACAAGGACAAATCTTCAGCACACACAAGGAAATTTTTCAGAGTCACAAGCTCGTAAGATTCAGGCGTTCAGTTTTATTTGCACCCTCTTTGGAGGTTCTAGAACTACCTCACCATAGAGTTTTCATCACTGGAGAGAGAATAGCACTGCAGGGTTTTTTTAATAGCTACAGAAAAGTAAGAGATAAACGTTTTGTAGTCTGTGTTTATCCTTTCCTGCTAATGTACTCCCTTCAGCCTTAGATCAGCTATATTCCACAATATATGAATCCCCGCCTACTACAAACTGACCATAGGTAATGCTTGAAGGTGCATTAACCAGAGTTAGCAATCAGCTGCTGGAATTGAGGAGTCCACTGGTATCAAACCTCCCATCTGATACAGAGTGGTTCTTCCTTGAACTGATGCAGCTGACCTCTGAATTGGCTACTTGAACTCAAACCTTCTTCACAACGGGGAGAAAAGTATTTAAATACAGTTGTGCAAAGGCATCCACAGTGCATTCCTTTGGCTTCCTCATTGCTATTGTCTCCCATTATGAGACACCCCTTTTCAAAGCACATAGTTCAAGAGGAATATGGCAGATGTGGCCTTGAACGGTAGTGTTTGAGGATCAGAGTTGTGGGAAGTTTTGTCAAAACTGTATATTGGACAGAAAAATATGACTATCATGAAGTACTTGCTTTGTGGGGACAATTTTTTTTTCTCGTGATAACACCCAAATGATCTCAGCAGAAACATCAAACATTTTTGGGTGAAGTACTTTGTACTGTATAAGCAAGTGCTGTAGTTGCAAGCGGGTGTGTGTGTGTGTGTGGGGGATTTCATCACTAGAGAAAAAGGAAGTGATCTGCAGGATCACAAATGGGTAGAAAATCTGATCCAGGAAACACAGGATAAATGTTGCCTACTCTCACCATTTTATCACAAATCTTGTGATATGTGAGTTTCTTAAAGCCCCAACTCCTGGAGGCAAGTAACCACCAAAAGAATTCCAGCTTTTGCTTAAAAAAAAAAAAAGTCTCTAACTCTCATGGTTGTCGAAAAGGACTGAAAATATGACCTCTATACATCCTAATGGCTTAAATAACAAAGAAAAAAAAAGAATTGTATCATTTTTCCAAGGTATGAGTTTAGGGGATATGCATTTCACAATACAGGTATTAAGGTGGGCCAGAGCTGGGTTCTATTCCCAATTCTGCCACTGACCTACTGGGAAACTCATGTCACCTCTGTTCCTCAATTTCCCCTCAAGGGTAAAGAGATAATGCTTTAGATTCTATTTGTACAGTATTTTGAGATTTATGGATGAAGAGCACTATATAAGATCTGGGTGCTATTAACATGGGACATTTAAAAATCTCTGCTAAGGGTTAACAGGTTATATAGGAATTTTGTCTATGGGGGTATTTTTACCACAAGTGGATAGGTACCATATGTTGCCAATCAATTTTAGATAGCTTAATTACTTTGCTATACAAGGCTCGTATGTCTGGCCAACACTCTAAGTTTATCTGGTAACATCTAGCTGTAACTGAACTGAAATGCTCAGTCAAGTAACAAGCCTGGCTGAAGGGGTGGGGCAAGTATCCAGCAGGGAAGGATTCAAGGGACAAAATAATGCAGCAAAGCATAGTGACTGCAAGTTGGATGGGCCCTTTCACTTACAAACCTCCCTCAACACCTGTGTTTTATCCTCATGTATGTCCTGACTCCTTTAGGGAAATAAAGAGCTAAAGGCACAATAGCCAGTTACACAGACACACTGTTCTAACTCCCTCCATTCCACCTTAAGAGAAAACAGAACGAGTCTAATTTTGTTTACAAGAACACAACCAGCACCACAAAAGCAGCAAGGGAATAGGGACAGTTTCATCTAGAATTTCTGTCACAACTTTTTTTTCCAAACAAAAACACTGAAACCTTAAAACTGATGATGAAGAAAAATGAAACAAAAACGAAAAGGGGAACATTTAAAGGTCATTTGCTGACAAGCCTGCTGCGTCTGTAAGTACCACAGTCTATTCCTGTGTCATGGATCCCAAAGCCTGCGAGTCTCTCAGCAGGATCCTATTTGCACAGAAAAATTCTATTCAAGGTTGAATAGAAGCTGTATTGTGATAATCTAGTTTCTGTTGAATTTTAAGGAGAGCACCAAGGTCTCTTTAAAGACATAGGAGCCTTACTGAAATTTATGACCAAAAGATGTATCTTTTTAAATACAATAAAGAGAGCCATAAACGCAAAGCTCCAGTCCTGATCTGTTTCCTTGTCTCCTCCCCCTGCCCTTACTACTGGCATCCTGCATACCAATGCTGTTATGTACTGTCTGCTGTGGTCCTCCTACAAGCCGAAGCACCACGATCCTGGCTGTGCACTCAGCTCCCTCTTCCCGTCACAGTAGCAGCTTCCTCTGTTTAAACAGACGAACTGACTAAAAGCCACTGACGGAAGCTGGCTAACCGCAATACCGGGTTTCGGATTAGCTCTTTTCTAGGTAAAGTTGGAAAAGTCCCTGTAAAGCAAATATCATTACAATCTCAGACATGGGGGCGATGTTGACCAGTCTTTTAAAATGTCCATGATTGGAAATTAAAAACAAAAAAGAGGAAGCTGTAATGCATGATGCAGATGTAATGCATTCTGAGAAGTGGTTGCTTTTCCCTGTTTCCACTTAAAGTCTATTCTAAGAAAAGTTTCTATGGCAACCTCAGTTAAAAACACGTTGAATGGCTAAAATGGTCAGAAAAAAGGTACCCCTTGATAAATTCAAGATGGAGTAACCACGTTCCTCAAGAATCTTGTTTTCAAAAGGAGCACGATCTAGAAGCACAGAAATCTGGGTTCTAGCCTCAGCTCTGCTACTGATGTGTCATGTGGCCTTGGGGAAGTCATTATTACTCTAGGCCTCTGTTTTCTCATCTGAATATTGGGTTTAAGAGTTACCTCCTAGGGCTATCAGGAGAGTTCATTCAATACTGTTTGTCAAGCAAACTGCATTGCTATAGCCTTCTGCGTAAAAGCAGAACATTTAAATTTCAGCAATATGCCATTTCAAAAATCATGCCCATAAAACAGATAGGTACACTGCAAAGTGCTTTGAAAATTAAAAGCATGATGCCTGTCTTTTCTGGGGTGAGATGAGGTAACAAAGAGAATCCCATCGGTTTATTTCTTCACTTCATATCAAGCTAATTTTTCCTTCAATAATGGGCTGGATGCAATTCCCTCCACTTGGAGTTCACCTTTCTCCCATTTTAAAAGTAAGTAGACATTGTGCCCCCTGTCAGTGAAAACAGACTAGTGGTATTAAAAACTTATTTTTCCTTGTTCTTGTAGGTCTGTAATTAGCTATCTTTTCCAACATGAAAAAAAACAATTACAGAGCTCTCAATGTATGGATACCATTCCCAGATGCAGAGTAAGACAGCACTGGAATATAAAATAACAACCCCTGCTGTGTCTTCAATATAGTCCAAAGTTGACGATTGTTGTCATAGGTGAGGTAATTTCATTACAGACAAACACTATCCAGTTTTAATCATCACGAGGAAGGGTTGCTATAGGATTGCCCAAAGGAAGTTCCTTTGTTCCTTGAGAAATTATAGCACTGCCCTTTTCCATCCACCTACTTCTAATTGTTTCATTCTAAATTATGTAAGTAAACCAGGACACATTATATCATGAAATGGCTGGGCTGGATGGAAGAATTAACTGGTCAAAGATTGCGCACAGTTGCCCTTGGATGATCACAGTAGAACAATGATCATCAATGTGCTAAGAGTAACAAAACCCCTCTAGCTCTTGTGAAATGCATCAGCGAGAGACCAGCCGGTTTCTGAAGTGATGCTGGGTCAAGTGTTATATGGTCATTTTCTGAATTAGAGGAAGTGGTATTGGTGATTCAGCAGGTTGTTCTCTAACCTCAGATTCAGGTTTGTAGGAGGGGCACAACAGATAGCAGGCCACATCCTCAGTTGGTGTGCATCCTCACCATAGGATCTAGCCCAATACACTTTGACTAATACTCTGTTGAGGGACTAGTTCATTGTGCTGCCAAATTTGTAATCAGGATATAAAATGGATATGGCCCTTCGCACAATTCCCATTGTTAAGGATGCTAGTCCTAGAATTCTGACAAATTGCAAAGTGGGTAGCATATTTTTCTTACCTAAATCCCCTCCTCTCCCATGGTTTCAAATTCAATAATGTTATTCTTCCTCCCTTTTTCCTGAACTCGTTAGAACACTCACTGTTAGCAACCACTAATTTTCCCTGGTGATGTTGCTCCTGTACAGAACACACACATGGTGTGAAAAGTGCAAGGATACTGCACAAATTTAACCCTTTCCATTATCTTGAATTTAGGCTCAACCTCCCCCTTCTCCCACTTCTCTTTTTCTGACAAAAGGACAGAGTTTGACAGAGTTAAAGCAAGGCCATCTCAAATGCCTGTAACAGGCTAATTCTTGCAGTGGCACTGATTTCGGAACCCTCCTGTCAAAAAGGATGCGAGTGTGAAAGAGAAAAAAAAAGAGTGGAATAAAACAGGACCTAAATGTGGAGAGTGAATGAGGTGGAGGGGGAACATTGGAAGAAAATAAACCTTGCATTTAGGTTTGTGTTGCACTTAAAACGATGAATAAAGGAATGAGGATCTTGGCTGTGTTGCCCTGTGCCTGAATTGCTCTGGGGTTGTTCTATAGTAATAGAACACAGAGCTGTAAGGAAGACTCCCTTCTTCTAATTACCCCTCTTCATCCTTTGTTCCCTCCAACAAAGAAGCAGAATCACTGCAAAGCTCACCCCTGTTGAAACCATGCCTAAATGATTGACCACACAAAGCAGGAGAAAAAAAAATCAATTGGCATAGGACAAGTGTTGGCAAAACAAGCCAACCTAGAGTTCCATCAGAAGCACTTTGAAGGGTACATACTGTTTGTCTCTCCTAGAGGGCAGGATACATTAGTCCCGTGTGGGGACAATTAGGCCAAGCAATTGCTTCCCTTCATAGCAGCTGTTGATGTACACCCAAGCTCTTAAATTAACGATGGAACAAATAGCTTAACTAGCTGAATCCAAAGCTCAAGACCAGTGTGCCTGTAACACAGTTTAGAGCAGCCAGTGGCCTTTTGCCAAACACAGCTTTTAGCTCCTCTCTTCCTCTGCTATTAGTTATTATCTAACAATGTAATTACATTGCCTAACTCTCTAAAGCATCTTGGGATATGTTTTGCATGGAAGAGTCCACCAAATAAAACTAATTCAAATGCCAGGCTCATGATTGGACATGAAATTGCTACTGTAACACTTAACCAAACTAAGGCTCAGAACTCTGAAGTTATAGGTGAACAATTACATCTGCATAGTTTTCATGGGCAGCTTCCCCCACCATGTGCACAAATAGCTCCTTAGATTGGCTGTATACAATTATGTTGATTGTATGTGCAACAGCAGTATCTCCATGTGGAAATTATGTATGAGCACAGTTTTAAAAGTAACATGAGTTGTTGATTTTCATAAAGATACCGGTAATTGTAGGTTTTAGGGAGTCAAATGCTACATATACTGTACTGACCACTATATTTTGCTGGTATTATTTTATTTGTTTCAGTGATCTCCAATGTCGTTAAATCAGAGAAACGCTGGGATAAACTCCGTGGTGACAAGCCCATTATTGTATAATCACATAGTTTGTTTTATTCTGACTATCCACCTTTACTGTGGTCTGCCCTGCTCCTCAACCCATTTTGGATACATCTATGCTTCAAGGTACGAGAGGAATTCTCATCTGAGGAGCAACTATCTACACTGCTTCTGATCAAGTTAGTGTATTAATAATAAAGTGGAAGCATAGTAGCATGACCAACAGGAGGGGCTAGTCGCCCAAGTGCATGCTTAGTATTTCAGATGGCTGCGTACTTGGGATAGTTAGCCCCTCCCCTGCTGCTATAGGTACACTATTTTTAGCATGCTGGATCAAACACTTCTATTTGGTCCTGCCACGGAGGCAGAGAACTGGACTTGATGACCTCTCAAGGTCCCTTCCAGTTCTAGCATTTGATGATTTACCTAACTTAGGCCACTTTAGCTACGTGAATAATGCAGCTGAAGTTGACAAACTGCAGCAAAGATACCATGCTAAGCATACCTAAGTCAGTCAATAGATGATGCTCTCCCATCAACACTGCTTACTCTTCATGTTTTCGTGGAGTGTGGGAGTTGGTGAGAGAGCTCTCTGTGGTCAATTTATTGAGTTTAGGACACAGCAAATCAAGTCCTGCTGGATTGATTGCTGCCCATCGATTTAATGGGTAGTGAAGACATGACCAAGATAGGTCTGGTTCTATCCCTGGATGCTCTGCTGACCAGCTCTGTGATCTTGGGCAGTTTATTTGAACTATGCCTCGTTCTCCTCTTATGTCAAGGTGATAATGAAACATCTTTCTTGGTATAGGGCTTTGATGTCTATGGTTGAAAAAGGCTACTGAGATGATAAGCATTATTTCAGGAAGCTTTGGGGGCAAAATTGTCAAAATGAGGCCTTTTTTTCCTTAAGTGCATATTTATTTATTTATTCTCTCACAAACACACACACACTCTTGCCCACAGTAATCAAACATGTATTTTAAAGTTTATATGGCTAATTTCATTTGTACATCAAAAAGGGGAGCAAAGGAGCACACCAAGTATTTGCACACATAATTGACAGTGCATTGAAGCTGCTCACAGTGGTCTGTAAAGTGCAAATTTGGTTCTACATTCCTCAAACTCTAGAGTAAGGCAAATTTGTTCAGACAAGTTATAAAATGCCTGCAAAAGAGTGTGACAGATGTTGAGTGACACACTAAAGATATCTATACTAATGGGATAGTAGTAAATGAGACTGCTAGAGTAACTAGAGGCAAATGCAGCAGTCTAAATAAACTCTCAGACTGAGAGGATGGGTAGATAAGACCATCTGTAAGGAGTTGCACTGAGTCTGTATGAATCATTTGGGTGTGGATGTCAATGTCTAGCCAACACAATAAATGGTCACCCTTTTACTCCCCCCTCTCCCCCCCCAAACCTAGTATTATTCAGACATCACCTGATATGCCTTGGTGACTACAAAGCAATACCGTGAGTGAACTAGCCTTTGTTCCAGGGAAACACAACCAGCATTGGACTATCTGTGTTATAGCACAATTAACATACTTTCCAGATAAAAAAATACTTTTGAAGAGGCATTGATCTAAATTAAAAGTCTCACTATCTTAAACAAACATCTACAGTGATTTAGCCAGATGCACAGAAGTTAGATCAGGGAGTGGGGGAGGAAGGCTTATGGTTTACAATTAAAGTCCATTTGGAGCACTGCTAACCATTTTCTCATTGTTTGATGGTAATTTCTGCACTATTAAATATTTATCCTTAAAACAACTAAAGAAGGCACTTACAAGACAGTCTGCTCCATACTGTTTCCTTCATTGTGTGCATACTCCTGAAGTCTATAAGAGGCCTCTACGTAGGTAAAACTCTCATCCCCTTCAGTGCTCACATAAAAGCTTCAGGATACAAGACGATTTATTTGCATGTCAAAGAGTACAAGCAATTCCATTTTTCCCATTGGTATTTCTCCAGCAACTTTTATCTGTGGAGCTCAAAATGTTTGGTAACTATTAAGCTGCTGGATCTCACAACCTCCTTGATAAGGCAGAGGATCATTTTCCCTGTTTTATTGATGAGCAAATAAACAATGAGATTTGCACAAGAAGTTTGTACCAGTGATGGGACGGGAACCACAGTCCCTTAACACACAATTCTGATTTTTAGCTACAAGATCAAACAAACTACCAGATGGAATCACGGCATATAACTGCACAGCTCACAACTCCAGCACCATTTTTTCTAAGCCTGGGAATTAACAACAAATATTGCAAAAAGACTCATCTTTGAAATTTTAACAACCTTATGAAAGCAATTACAATCTCAAGTAAAAAAGCATTGCAATGGACTTCAGAATCCATCAACTCCTGTTTGATGTTAATTAATATGGTGCATTTGATTTATTTGTGTGGGGCTGGTTGTATTCTAATTCCTTTTAAATCTTACATTTGATTTTCTAAGTATAACTGCTGACTTTTCTGTACATTGCATAGTAATTTAATTAGCCTTTACACATGAAACTAGGTAATACAACATCTATTCAGTGCATTTTATAGATTTGTTCTCAATTAGAATGAGATTTTTTTTTAAACCACTGGCTCAAATTCCTGCAGGCAATGACAGACGTTATGTAACCAACATTTAACTCCTTGGTATCAAGTACAGTATGTAGTATCAAAATTGCCATTCACACCTCTTTACACCAAGATTATTTTTAGTTAAGAACATATCAAGAGATGAGGTCATCCTTAAAGGAACTAAGTTGCCTGAATATATAGTAACTGGCATATAATGAATTATTCATGATGTGTATGGTGTTTAAATGCACCCACTATTAAAGCCAATGAGCACTGCACTAAAGTAAGAAACTGGTAGCATATACAATTCGAAGGTAGTAGATTCACAACAGTATTTATAATGTTCTATGTACACCTAGAGTGCTGCAGAAATACTAAATGTTCTAAATTGCAGGTGCACAGTTTCAACTCTTGCTGACAAACAAGTACTGTCCAAAGTTACTCGGTTGAGATTTAGTTGGGGTTGGTTCTGCTTTGAGCAGTGGGTTGGACTAAATGACCTCCTCAGGTCTCTTCCAACCCTAATCTTCTATCATTTTATGACTCAGGGAAGGAGAAGGAAACATCTCAAGTAGATTAGCCTCTGTAGTCCCAATATATTTTTGAGCATATCCCTGCTTCCTGTCCAAGCCAATATAGCTCAGTAAATATTTCTATTGCACATCCATACTACATTGAAACCTATGGTAATAGAAGTGCCCAGTTTGTGTCATTACCAAAGATGTTAGAGTGCCACCTTCAGTCTGTTTACATGGGGAAAAAATATCCCTTCTAAATCTGACTTTGAAATTAGCAGACACTTGTAAGAGCACGTGCCTGCTGCAGATATTGAGTAATTTTAGATTGTCATACAATCCCAATACGAACAAAATAAATCAGCCTCTCCAACAGGCTCATTTGAAACCTTGGAATCATTGGCACGTTATAAAGGTTTCCTTCCCCCCATTGCCACTAGGGATGCGAAGAACTAGTCGACTATCCGATAAGCAAATGCTTATCGGATAGTTGACATGCTAGCTGACTAGTTGCTTTGCCACCCCCCTTGCTGCCTATCAGAAAGAGGGGGTACTCTGAAACGCTGCGAGCAGCCCGGGGCCAGCTGCACTTGCTGCCTCTATCAGAAGGAGGCAGCAAGGGGGAGACTAGTTAACTAGTCATTCCAATAAGCATTTGCTGTTGCTACACTTCAAAGGCGGAATCGCGCCCTATCGACTAATTGAATAGTCAATGCAAAATACATTAACTATTCGATTAGTCCATTAGTTGATATTTAACATCCTTAGTTGCCACTCCTACTAAATTTGTTTCTGATGAGGATGAAAACAAAGAACTTTGGCGTAAAACATAAAAAATGCACAGTCATTCCTACACCCCTGGACCATCTCTTACTGAAGTATTTACATAGGGCTGAGGAAGCAATACAGTCAAAGAGTTCCATTTTTCTTTTTTTGTCCTGGGGGACAAGGGAAGCACTGTTTCTTATGTCTCTTTAAAAGAAACAGCTACCAAGAGTGAGACTGAAAAGCAACTTGCTTTGGGGTGATCAAAATGAACTTCTGCCATATTGCCACCACTACTAGCAAGATTTGATTAAAAAAAAGCAGGGATTCAATGGCAAATCCTAGGCTTCTACCAAAAAGTCCATTTATTCTCAAACTAGATCTACTACTGCTTCCTGTGGCATGCATATTCCATACACATCAGTGGAGAATGTGTCAAACAAGTCATTGCCACCATTTGGAAAACCAGAGATTAAGCCTAGAATTTTGCCATAAGATCTGTGCAGCTTCTCAGCAACTGGTGCAATCAGATTTAAGGACTGTGTGATAACACAAACAACCCCTAAATAATATTAACCTACTTCTTTCTGCCCAGAAAAATTAAAGCCAACACCATTTTGAAGTACTCACCAATGTAATGTGCTAAATGAAGGGAACAATATAATAAAGGCTGTCTTCTGACAGCACCAGTGATGTGATCAGCTATCTCACTGTGCTAATCCTTTATCAGGTGATTGCTCACAAGATTTCTTTAAGCCCTCATTACCGAAGCAGAAATCCAGAAGTAGGACACAGACTTCAGTGACCCTGAAGTAACACACCCTGTACCACCTCAGAGAGGCCTTGGTGGGTTTTATATTTAAAGGCATATTCTAACTTTACAGGAAAAAAGACTGTAAAAATTAAATGAGACCACAAGTTGCATGGCAAAGATAATTCATGAAGGTGATAAGTAAAGAAATATAACTAACTGTACTCTTAGAAATCAGCAAAGGCTCTTGCTAATCAGTTAGACAGCAGGGAGACAAATTAGTAATTAGAATTTAGAGGAAAAAGACAGTTCCAGGAGCTCTGAACCTGCACTTTGGCAAAGAAAAGGCATTTAAATTTGTTCATCAAAAGGCTTTGCAAAATAGCAGCTATTAATTTTGGTTTATTACTTTAATAACTAACTCATAAGACTACAATAAGTCTTACAGGTCAGTTTAGGATGCTTTGCAATGAGACAGGTTTTACATGCATGTCAGATTACAAACAGTTCTCCCAGCTGTTGAAAATGTTTTCTTTTATACTAAGCTACATGAGTTTTCAAAACAGACTGTCTTCCCTTCAACCTAGGCAACTGGTCTAAACCAGAGACTAGGTAGGACTTTACTTCTATCCACTTGACACGAGTATGAATATTTTAGAGGCGTAGAAGCCACAGGTATGAAGATAGACGATTCTGTAACTACTGCACTGAAAAATTCACACACATCCAACAGACCTTGCTACCTGCACAATTTTAGCATTAACCATCAATTTACCATACATGGATTGAAACCTGCAACAAGATGTAGTCAATAGTCTATTCAGTGAAACCTTTTTTTGAAATTAATCCTCTTACAAAAATCTCGACCTTTATCTTATTCTTCAGGTATATTCTCTGATCAAGGAACACCTCTAAGGAGGTAAAATACTGAATTATGATAGTCTGTTGTGGTAGGACAAATCCTCTGTTCCTCAAATTCTTACACAAATATGAAGACTATTTGCATTTACTAAACAAATATAGACCATATAATCAACCTGATTTGGGAAAAGTACTTCAATTTTACCTTAATCATTTCTGCCACATAACTTTCTGGTCCTGTATACTCTGTCGAATCTTTTACTTTTACTAATACAATAAAGCACAAGTAGTGCCACATATTGTGCTCTTCTTTTATATGCTCTTCAAACGTGACTGTTTTGTTATCAAACTTGTCTCTTTCCAAACCTAAAAGAGAGAGAGACACGTCACATACCCTTATTAGTGCTCAGCAACTCTTGAGTTACGAGTAGAAGGCAACTGTTTGTGGCATTTACTCATTAACAACGAAATATATTCTTGAACAGTGTCACAGGGATGAACTCCTTAGAAAGGGCATCATAGGGTAGAAATTGTACCATTTCCACTGATTACACATGTCAGAAAAGTCATGGTGAAGCTAGGTAGGTATGATAGGTAATAAACAGTTTTTGCTACAACTCCTGAAAATATCCCCTTTTTTAAAATAAAATTATGCAAAACACAGCAACTACTTTGCAACAAACTTCTAAGGGATACTTATATACGTTTATATATTACCATGTCATTTTACTACTTTGGCCTCACAGACTCCATAGTTTAACTTTTCACTTGAGTGCACTCAAAAATAGGTGCTTTCCAGAACCTATCCAGTGTCTTTAGAAACATGATCCATTTTAGTTTATCTAATGCTCCAACATAAAATTGTTGTCTAAAACACAGGCAAAACATAAAACAAGCTAGATGAAGTATACTTAAGAAGAGCGGTATATAAACAGTAGACTCCTATTCCCAATCCTTTTTTCTTATCCCAAGTTCCTCAAACTTTCCAAGCAATTCTCCTCCCAATAGCAAAGTTAACATAAGAAGATGCTCTCAAATCAGGATTCTCTACTTGAAGAGGAGGAGATGTTGACGAGCTTTCAGGAGATCTTGAAAAGTTGTTGCAGTAGCGGAGAATAACAGCTAGTTGAAAAATATTATGTAGGGTCTTCCAACGCTACAATAAAACAGTTACCCACATTTTGTAACCTGTTCTTTGAGATGTGTTGCTCATGTCCATTCCATTCTAGGTAGGCATGCACCCACATGTGCTGTCATCGGAGATTTTTGCCTTGACAATATCTGTAGGGCTAGCTGTGACACCTCCCATCCCCTTGGAGTGCTGCGCTCATGCATGGGTTTATCAAGTGCTGCTGGCCCTGGCCCGCTCAATTCCTTCTTGCTGACTATTCCAAGTGAACAGTAGAAGGGGTGGGTAATGGAATGGACATGAGCAATACATCTTGAAGAGCAGTTACAAAAGGTGGGTAAGCACTTGCTCTTGTGAATTCCATTGCAGGTGACTCAAAGAGAATGGAACGTCAATGGAATTGACATGGGCAAACACTTGAAGAAGAACCTTATTTCTCAGTGTCTTATACTTCCTGGGAGAGCAAGGCTGCTGCTACCTTTGGATTAGATGGATCAGTTTCTAGTTCTAAAGCAAATGCTTACCACAAATAAAGCAAGTTGTTTTTAAAATTTCTTCTTTCTTCTGCTTTTCGCTCCTTAAATCAGCAAAAGTGTCAATGATAACACCAAAAATCAGATTAAGGACAATAATGATCACCATGAAGAAGAACAGAAGATCATATATCACTCTAGCAGCAAAAAGAGGTTCCTGTAAGACAAATATTTTAAAAAGTTAATCCAGACACTTACCATTAGAGTCCTCTCTTTCAGCTCAGCAGCAATATTTCATCAATCCACCATCTCCCCTCTTGAGACTCCCTAATTCAGAATACCACTCTGTGAAGTCCTCCAATGATTACATTTAATATTTTACATTCTTTATTATCTATTAGAAAAACATCAAACTAGTCAGTGATAGGGAGTCAGTTTCCCCCCACTTGTCATCTGATCTGCAAGCCTCTTTTCCCTTTTTGGTACCTACTCGTGTTATATACTTATCGAAGTCTGTCATTTATTCCTTCCACCCCAGATCACCTCCTGACAGTACTTTGAGAGTTGTTTGTATTATCCATACAAATAACCATCTATATACTCTTTATTAGCTAAAGCAGGAAACAGTGTTGTTAGGATCACTGCCTGTTTTACTACTGACAAAAAATAAATAAATTCAAAAGCATGTAAGGGTGTGTCTACACTGCAATAAAAAAATCAAGGCACTGAGTCTTAGGCTATAGCCCAAGCCTGAATATTTTCCCCATAAAGTTATAACCACACGGATCCAGCCAGAGTCAGCTGAGCTGGGGCAGCCATGGTCTTTTGTTGTAGCATGGATGTACCCTATGGGTTTGTCTACAGAGGAACACTCAGCGAAGTTAACCTGAATTAACTGAACACCTATATTTCAAGTAAACCACATTCAAAATTGCTGTGGTTGCTCTGATTCAGACTCGAAGTGGCCTTGATTCAGTGTAGTGTAAATCACTTGGAATTTAATTAAGTTAACCTGAACTGTGACAGCACCTGTTATAAAGAACTTAAAAGATGACCCCACACCACAATTTACCCAGAAATTAAAGGATATCAAATCCTTCCCCAAGCAACTCCAAGAGCAACTCTGAAACCTCATCCCTTACCTCAGGATCCTTCTATATGCTCCCAAAGATACACAAACAGGGGAATCCACACAGCCCTTCCTATCTAGCTGCCACACTCTTACTGCAGGAGTATCAGGACTCATAGAAATTGTCTTCAAACCAAGCAGCACATGAAGAGCCAGCAGCTTCCTCCAAGACATAATCAACTTCCTCCACAAACTCCATAACATTAACAACCTGCTTGTCACCACTGTATGCACCAATATCAACATCACTGCTTGCTTCAAATAGCTCTGCAAAATCATGGAGAACATTCAGATAACCACCTCAAAACCCACTGCCAAACTCATCCATTTCATCTTCACCCATGATAGCTCTACATTCACCAACAAGCACTTTGTCCAAATCATGGGAAGAGGTGTGGAGAGTAGGCTGGCTCCTTAGTATGCCCACCTCTTCATGGACCACCTTGAGGAAGAATTTCTGGAGAAATGCACCACACAAATCAATGAGATACCTGAGATACATCAATGATATTTCCATCTGCTGGACAGACGACTAACTCCTTCATAGATTACCAGCAGAGCTTCAACCACCATCACCCATCCATTAAATGGCTTCCAGAAGACTCCCACAACTTCCTGGATACTACAATCAGCTTGAAAAACTCTATGGACAACTATATATAAGAAACCCACCGATCACCACACACGTCTTCACAGAGCTTGTGTGAGCAGCCCAAACACCAATACATCTGCTATCTAAAGCAGTGGTTTTCAAACTATGGGTCGCCGACCCAGTACTGGGTCGTGGAATGTCAGGCACTGGGTCTCACTGTGGCAGAATGATCAGGTGACCAATGTGGGTGTTAAGGCAGCTTCCTGCTTGTCCTGGCACACAGACTGCACTGTGCCCCAGAAACAGCCAGCAGCAGGCCCAGCTCCTGGGGGCGGGAGGAGGTGGGGTGGCCAGGAGAGCACACAGGTCTCCATACACTGCCCCTGCCTGAACACTAGCTCCTTGCTCCTATTGGCTGGGAACCTGCTGCTGGCTGCTTCCAGGGGCAGCATGGTCTACAGTACCAGGAGGGGCAGGAAGCCTGCCTTAGAATCCTTGCTGTCTGGGAGACGCTCAAAGTAAGCTCCTTCTGCCCCAGCTCTGACAGCCCAAAAGCCAGAGCCCACTCCTACAGCCCAAAGCTCTCAATTCTCAGCCCCACCTCAGAACCCACACTCTAGTCAAATTATGTTGGGTCACAGGCATCAACAATTTTCTTCAACTGGGTCATGCTAAAATAAGTTTGAAAACCAGTGATCTACAAAGAAGCACTCAGATACCATGGAATTTGCTCCAAGGAGAATGTCCAACATACACACATTCATATGCTTTGAATCACCTTCACCAAACAAGGACACACCCCCATCCAAGCACAAGATCGTATTGTGGAACAGGCCACCCAAATACCTTCAGAGAACCTGCTTTAAAACAGAAATAAAATCCCCTCCTACTACACATCTCTAGTTGTCACACATCACCCCACACTGGAATTCAAAAAGGTTATAATTAAACAGCTACAACCCACTCTCAATGGGGACCATTTCCTGAAAGAAAGAAGGGGGAGTGAATTGGGTCCAGTTGGCCCATAGGTCCAGAAAAACAGGAAGGCCTCTAACTCTCTATGACTTTAGGGTCACTAAAACACACTTGGTGCCTCTCTCCCCGAATACCAGATGGCCTGGTATTAAAACTATAGGGAGGAACCAGCAGAGCCCTTTCTGTGCCCTGTGCTGATTGGCTGTTTTTGTAAGGGCAGAAGAGGAAAGCATTCACTTTGGAGCTTCCCTGCTTCTCTTCCCTTCTCCCCCTCGCTCTGTCCCCCTCCACCCTTTTCTTTCAATTTATCTCATCCCCTCCTAACTTCCAAATAACCACGGAACATAACATTTGCTGCCATCACCCAGGTCTCTCTGGTTGTGGATTCTAACCTTTCCTCCTGAATCTGTCTGCTCTATTTAGACTGTAAGCTCTTCCGGGCAGGAACTTTCTGCTTCTCTGATTGTACTGCACCTAGCACAATGGGGCTCTATTTTTGGTTCTTCCTTAAACATTACCCTAAAATATGATTAATAATCATAAAGCAGATCAAATAGTTGGAAATTCATTTTAAATGTGCCATTGCTTCACGTACTGCAGAGATTTAACTATATTACATGGTGAAGAACTGTGGTCCTGTCTATCTAGTAATATAATATGTTTAATACACTATACACAACATTCTCTTCAATAAAACTAGATCTCTCTTATCCTCCCCCATGCAGTGTTAATTTACCTCTTTGGATGGTTTCCTGAGCACATCTCCTACTCCACCTCCACTCCTGAGCCCATGACTCAGTACAGTAACAATGCACATCAGCAATGTCTCTCACGTATGCTCTTTATCCTCTTCCTCCATTTCTTCTTTAGAAATCAGCTCTATTCAGATAGGAAGCATTAGACAGGTTTAAAAGGCAAGAAGATGTGTTTTAAATCTCTTTATTCTTTGAATCATCTGTCTTTAAAGTAGTCTTTTCTCTTTAAGAACAGTCATAAGATTCTAATCATGTGTATCTAATAAACCTCATTGATCACCAGAGCAGCACTTGTTCGCTAGGAACTGAACAGCAGCTGGTCTCCACGGATGGCTCAGTTGTGTCCCTCCTTTCCACCACCAAAAATGCTGTTTCTAGTTTCTGTGCTGAGTTGGCTAAATTCTCTTTCCCTTTCTGTTACTGTGCACAACGTAAGCTTAGCAGATGCCTGTTTCTATAGAATCATGGCTTTTTGACGGATCTGAGGGCTACGCATTTGTCCATACGCTGTATCTGACAGAGGAATGATTAGACAGGCCATAAGCTACTTTCTGAAAGAAAAGCATCGTCTCTTGCACTTGAAATGGTTAAGGTGCCATTATCAACAATGGAAACTGTACTGTATTTGAAAGGAACAGATTATTTTTCCCATCAACTTTGGTAAGTTTGGCTATAATTTCAGTTTGCTCTTGGCATTCCTAATTCATGCAGTTTGACTCTGAAAGTTCCAGAATTAATTATGACTATTTCACAAAATTAGATTATTAAAAAAATCCCCCTCCATGTCTTTGCGATGGTAATGAAATGCAGCTATTATAATATAAATGTTAAAGATGGGTCTGAATCAAAGCGTGTCCAGACATCTCCTAACACTAGGGAGATGATCAGAGGTTTCGGCATCAGATCCACCTCTGGCTATAAACAAACACTGATATTAACATATCAACATGAACTCTGACACTATCCAGTTTCCCACATCTTTTTTGCAAAATTAAGTATGTGAAGACCACCAAAATCATCCCCTATTTTTGTATCTGTACCGTTAATTTATCACAGGCCACACTGGAGCCAACAGACATTTCCTCTTTAGAAGATGGGCCCCCGGCCATCGCTGACTTTTAAAACAAACACTTCATTTGAATGAAATATACCTACATTGTCTGTATCTCACAGCCAACACCATTAATCTCAGCAAGGAAATACATTTAACTCATAGGAAATAGGACAAAACATTTCACTATTCAATTTAAGGCTGATCATTGCACTACACACGAATGGACAACCACACCTCCACATCAAGCCCAACATATATCTTTTTTCTTATTTTTTAAACCCATTTTATGTATTTATTTTATTATTTCTTAATAGATCAAAACAATATTCAAATGTATTCCTTTACTAATTAATTTGAAGACGCTTGTAAATTCAGAGACCAACTTCTGAGGTCAGAATTGTTGATTGTTGCAAGATTCAGGAGTATATAAAGAGGACTAGCTGCATCACTTTTCCCTTCTCAAATTCATAAGGAAAGGCATTTCATAATACAACATGTTTCAATTCAATTCAGGACTAAGCAATCTCATAGCAATAAAATAAGTATTTCTTTTCTACACACAGTATTTCATGTACCAAAGTACATTTACACTACTGGGAAGTTCAGATAAATTAATCCTCCCCTCAAATCAGATGTGCCCCCTCCCAGAAGTGCACTTGCCTGGGGAACACAGGGTGGTGGGTTCAAATCCAGTCCCCCCCACCCCAGGAGAAACCAGACACAGGACAAGGGACCCCCCCCCCCAAAGGCAGGGGAGGTGGGGTATCTGTATTCTGCCTGGTTTAGTTACACCAGTTTGTTTAATTTAAGATACATGGCTAGGACAATGAGTTCAGTAGTGAAAGACGCCTACCTTCTGAAGGAATGACTGATGAACAGTTTTCCCCTTTACCTGCTCTACATACATCTGAATACAGGAACTCCCCAGTCATGGTATCACCAGATTCTGTATGGTCTATAAAAATGCAAATTATGGTATCAAAAATGTACCTGAACATTGCTTCAGTTTTTCAAAACTGATCCACGGGTGTTAATATGAACTGAGTCTACCCTAAACAACATGTATATAATTCTGAGAAAGATTTTTCCAATGTGATTTGAAGGTTAGAGTCCAATTAAACTCTCAGGTCTAGTTATTTAACAATGAATGACAAAATAAAACGATTTCCATTTCTGTGCACTAGGACCGAACGCCAGACAATTGTTCCACACATTATCAACCCCCAATGTTCAGGAAATAATTGAAATGGTTCAGCAGACATGGTGCCTCAAACACATGCATTCATTGTGCAAAGCAAGTTTGAGACATTACAGATCATCAGATGTCCCTGACAGGGAAATCGACGGCATGGAAAAGTTGCAGCGAAGTGTCATTTAGTTCTTGACCTCTAGCATGGTAAATGGTAAAAATTAACCTCTGTTAGCAAGAATACCAAGCAATGTTTTTTTTTCTGAACAGTTTAAGCTTTGGAGAAAAAAGTGAAATGCCCACTTAATAAGGTTATCTGCTGTCCTATCTGTACTCTTCCCTCACTAAGCTGCTTGCTTAATGGAAAACGACGTTTTACTTGCTACGACCAAATCCTGACAGAACCCCCCCCCCCCCCAACCTTGTTATTGAACTTAAAGCAAGTATTTGGTGAGGTTTAATATTCTGAACATAAACTGAGGAAAAGTATCAAGCTTGAGCTCAGAGAAGCCACCTCTTGCACTCCCTTTCGTGTGTATTTATTTGGTTATTGATAATTCTATTTTGATTGTCGTAGAATTAAACCCACCATTAAAAGTAAAAAAGAAACCCTCCAACCCCCATGAATTATTAACCTGCAAGCTCTCCAGTATTTGCAACCAGAAAGCTCACCAGTTCAAGTCTGGGAAAACGAGTCGGCTTTCACCTGAACACATTTAAACTCTGCCTAACCAAGGCAGGATGTAAACTTCACCGATGGAGGGATACGACAGTTGAGAAAAATCAAATTCAGCTAAACTTGGCTCCTGCCCTGCCTCTAATATGCTTGCAATTAATCCAGGGTAGAAGCTACTTTTAGCTGAATTTGATTATCTTGACTGTCATATCACTCACTGTAAGAAATCTCATATATACAAAAGGAAAGTTTAAATGCTGTCTCCATTTGGCGGTGGGAGGGGAGGACAGGGGCCTTGGTATTAGTTTACCCAATGTTAGGAGCACCATTTGCATCAGTCAATTTCTTGTTTGGGCAGCACCTTTTACCAGAACCAAATCTGTGTTTAATCCTAAAAGGTGTCGAGCACCCGCTACAAGCTGTGCAGCAGGCACAGCACCTCACAGGGTCAAGCCTTTTATGTTTTTGAATCTTGCACTGTTAAAATATCCAATACCAACCTGGCAATAATGTTTCATTAGGCAGCTTATCTACTTCCAGGATAAAGTCATCTTTGAAGAACAGGTACCCCACTATCGAGAACAGGTAAACCAAGATAAGAGCAAGAACAGCAGTCAGGATGATGGAACGTCCATTGCGAGTGACACTTTTTATGACATTCAGCAAGGTCTCTTCTCTGTACACCAAGTCAAAAAGCTGGAAAAAAGGGGCAGGTGAAGCTGTTTCACAAGTTGACTGCTCAGAAACTGGTGGCACGTTACATTTTGGGACAATTCAGAGTAGGATGGAAATAACGTAATTCCAATGTTTTAAGGTTTGTCTTTTTTAAGTACATAGTTAATTTAGAATTCTGGAGCATAATCAAATGACTAAACAGAATAGCACCCCCATCCACATGATTTTACATTACCCATTTCCAAACAGGTTTTTTTCCCCTGAAGAAATCAGCTAACTGATGATGTGTTGAGATTCGAGGAGTTGGAGGTCAGAAGACTTTGGTGGCAATACTCACGGATAGGTTTCCTCAATTGTAAAATGGGGATATTCCTATTTTAATTACCACATAGGTATGCTAAGATGCTAAGTTGATTAATGTTAGTAAAATGTGCGTTCTCTGTGTCACTCTCTTTCTCTTCACCAAACCGAAAAGTGTAATCTATTTCAGAAATTTAAGGTGGCAGGTTTCTTTAAACTTCAGTTAAAAAATAAATGAAGAGGACACACCTAAAGTTAAGGTTTTTTGGAAACAGTGGCTTTGTGGTGGTGAATTAATCTTTTCTGAGATTTGTGATTGTTTCTGTCACAGGGTGGATGAGGCCCCAAAGTCTCCTGCTGGAGGCTTGTGGCCTTGCCTCACCCTGCCTCCTTCTCCCCCCCGCTCCCCACATCTCCCACTGGGGAGACTACAGGAAAGTCCTCCAAGCAGGCAAGAGTGGCAGTGGAGGAAGCCACCAATCGGGGCCAGGAAGGACCTATAAAAGGAGCTGCCGGATCAGACGTCAGTCAGTTGTTCCGGAGACCTCAAGCTCTGTGGACCGGAAGACTGGCTGGCTGAGAGAGCGGCAGCACTGCAAACTGCTCAATGTGCTGACCTGAATGAAGACTGAACTATGATGGAACTTTTGTTATGAAGCACTGAGGTAAGAGCGAGGACACTGCCTCCATGAGGGGAAGCCCTGGGGGCACCGCTATTCCCCAAAATGGGGAATAGACTCAGACCCAAGATCGGACCCGAGATGTGCCCCTGGTACAAGTGTACCCGAAAGGGATTTTGCTGATTGCACACTGGGTGTGTGACAGGGCTGGAGGACTGAGTTGCCAAAGAGGCTTTTAAACAGAAGAGAGTGTAGGCATATGCACTCGGCCAGATTGGGGTGCTCATGAGAGGTGAGAGCCACCCCTTGAAAGTTTCCTTTTAGACATAAAATACTTTCTTCACTTTCCCTTCTAAAGCTATCAGATCACAGACATGGCATGGAACAGTCAGTTATGGAATGATGGGGGACAAATGTTAAACCAGGGTTTCCCAACCTATGGATTGGGACCCAAATATGGGTCGCCATTACATTTCAAAAGGGTCGCCAGGTGTCTCCCCGGGTGGCTCTTAAGGAGCCAATCACACATTTTTTGAATTGCCCTAGGTCACCAAGTCTTCCTGAATTGTCAGAATGGGTCCCCATCTGGAAAAGTTTGGGAACCGCTGTGTTAAACTATGCCATAGCAAAAAACCTAGCTCCAACTCTCGCTTCCCTGTGCATCTCTCTCTAAAGAGCTCTGAATCAATGTCAGACAAAATCTGCAGAAAGGCTATTGCCTCTTTTCTATATTTCCTTGTCATCAGGTTGCAGGTTTGTGTGCTAGCAGAGTGAACTTTCATACACAGGTGAAAATATTGAAAAAATCCTCCTTGTTGATGACATGCTTTGGATAGTATTGTGTCATGCATTATAGGGCTCTGAATCCAATGGGAAAATTTATGTATGGGGTGCTTGTCATTTCCAAGGCCTGGAATCATGGTCAGAGATTAAAAAAAAAAAAAAAAAAAAGACTCCAAAATATACTAAGCACCCAAACTCACTGAAAGTAATTGGTGAAGCACCGGACAATGGAGAAGCATCACTTGCCTTTCAGAACCATCTGCCTCTCATTCCTGCATGGCTGTAGCTACCATTTCTGTGCCATCTCTGCCAGATTTTGTAGTAAGTTTTCTGATTTGGGTAGTGCCCACTGGTGATGTCACTTGATATCAATGTTACTTTGAGTCAGGATATTTTAAGACCATTTACTATCCAACTTAAGAACCAGAGACAAATTATATATTCTAGGCAAGCTAAATAATGGCACATTTAGCCAAAGGAATCTGCCTTTATCCTTTCCCCAATATATCAGTTGTCTGGGAATGGGGCTGACATGGGGAAATACTTGTAAACTAGTCTTCTTTGCAATTGTACTCATTCCTAAATCCTACAGTTTAATTACAATAAAGCAATGTGTAGTGCTTGTGTATGGTACCGTTGGGGAACAAAGTACAAGTCTTCCATTTATCTATGAGGTAAGGAGAGCAGAAGAAGCACAGGGACAGTGAGTTTCCCCTCCCGCCCCCAGTAAGCTCTCAAGGTGAAATGGCATGACTTTGGTCTCTTGGAAAAGACTACCACTAAAAATCTACCCCATTTGGGACAGCAGCCACGCTAGCAGTGGAGAATCTAGGTTCTATTTTTGGGTAGACTGTACAGTGGCACATTTATATTTTCTGGATTCTACTGTGATGGGGGCTTTAGAAAAGGACAGAGAGCATTCCAAAAGACAAGGTAAGTACCTACCAACAAACTGTAGAAAAATTCATGTACGAAGAGCCCCATAGCACAAATAAGAAGATACAGCAGATGATAAAGAAACTCTACATCCATGATCATTGCCTTGTATCCTCTAGTGAATGTTCCACAATTACCCACAAAACTCATCAGGAAAATTATTTTATTACAAACCTAAGGAGATAATCACAGCAGAGGTTAGCTAGAGTGTGTGACACAATTGCAGACTCAGTTTTAATTCACAATATGTTTCTATCAACAACCACAATGAGGACTTGTAGAATAATTGAGCAACAGATGTTGGTCAGGTTCTACCTTGCAACTGTATCTGTCCAGCCCAACCTAAACTGAGTCAAGAGCAAAAGTTGGTCTTGATAAAAAGGATATGCAAAATCTTCTCAACTGTGACTTAATACACCTAAGTATATGAGATTCTTGGATGCAAAAACAAAATCACCCACTTGGAAGAGGTAAGAATTTTTAAAGAAAGCATGGAACTTCTCACTCAAAGTGCTAGAACAAATAGCTCCTTGGAACAGAAGCATTTACATTTCTGAGACGCCCCCCAGTAACTTGTTAATAAGAATATAATCCATGTTCCCAAACTATTTTTAGATTGGGTATATGGTAATCACGTGTAGCAGGACACATCAGTGCCAAGATCAATGGCTTCCCCAATCTAAAGAGAGGCTGTTAAGCATTACCACAATATGTAATAATACCATCACTGGCAAGTGGGTAATATATTGGCATGTATGCGGCACGGTGAACATATTTAGATAACAAGATGTTGGTTTCAATGGTCTACTCTAAGGTATGTATAATATATACACAAGACGACATCCAGATACAAGCATTTAGGACAATTACTGTTTGATAAACCTTACAAACTCTTATCTTTTGTAGCTTAGTGACTGAACATGAGAAGGGTTTGAGCAAAAAACTCAAGATACTGTAGGGTCACAGATTTCTTAACATTTCTAGCTGAGCTGGGAGCTTTCACTAGACTTTGACAAAATAGAGAGACACAGTGGAGCTCTTAAACTTGGAGAAGAGCGTTTGAATGAAGCACAGTACAGCAATTCTATTTTTAAAAAAGAGCCCCAATCCAATTCGGCAATTACTTTTTACACCAATTACTCCACAATGTTCTAGGGTGAGTATTTATGGTCTGGTATGGTCAGAAATGGATAAGCAACTCTTATGTAACAAGCACGAGAATTTCAATGAAAACCTACGTGATACTTACATTGAATGCACCCAGAAGAAATAAAGTAGGCTGCAAACCTACTGAAAATATTAGTCGCAATATCGTAGATGCTATTAATGCTCGGATACCATGGGGCTTAGGAAGAGCTATCACTATGGCCAAAGATATCAGCATAGCTGTCCAGAGTAAGCCCGACAAGTGGGGCTCTAGTGTTCCTAGGATGGAAAAAATAAAAGAAGATTAAATATTCCTAACAACCAAATATAACAAAGCCAAGATTAGCCAGATAAATGCCATTTTAATGTTATTACTGTGCAATACCACCAGCCCACCTGTTCAGCCATTACAGATTGATAAGTGATGAAGCGAAGTAACAGCATCTTGGGTACATTTTAATTAAGTATATTACTTGAATACACAAGGCATTGTGTATCAAGCATCAACATTAAGGGAGCCTTCATTTTGTTGTGCATTCGTGTGTCTAAGTAACATCTGAAAACACAGAAGACCAATTCTGTAATGCATTCAGTAGCTACTCTGAATGGAAAGAAGGAAAACTGGCCAAATAAGTACCCTGGCCTAACCTTCCCATCACTTCAATCCTATCCTTCTGCCAGCTCTTAATACATTTAAAAAACAGAGAGGCATAGTGCCTAGGACTGGGCATGAGCCGGGAATCAGCTGATTCCCAGCTGTGCCTGGTCCCCCGCTACGCTTCTACCTCAGCGGAGACAGTCCCCCTGTGGAGACGGTGCTAGGGAAAACCAGCTTTTAAGCTGGCTCCCCCAGCACCAGCTCCTGCTTCCCCTTACTTGCTAATAGAGGCAAAAAGTGGGGGCGGGGAGCGACTAGTTAAGTCACTACCTATGCTTATCAGTCAACTAGTCGCTTACATCCCAAGTTTCTAGTTCTATTTGGAGTGTCCCATGCACCTGGCTGGTTATAGAACATCAGCCAGCCTGGCTAAATACACTTCAGTTAAAGAGACATAAAAATTAAAAAAAGCTGGTCTGTATCACTAGCACAGGGCGGGGCTACTTTGGACACGAAGAAGCATCCCTTCATAACAAAGGTCACATACAAAAAGAATTGCCTGTTTCCAAGCCATGGGTGTCTCGGCAGGAACCAGACTAGAAGGAGAGGTCCCCTAAACTTTGTAGCAGTCTGCAGCTCATCGGCCAGAACTGAGGCTCTCTCAAACAAGACTGGGAGAGAGAAAGAGTGATGCTCTTTTATGTACAAAGAACAACCATATATTGTCTGAATTACTAATTTTAGACTAATGAAAACCAGAAGAAGAATGAACCAAAGCCATCTGCCTCAGAGAGAGCATTGTGTTCAAAAACATTGGAGAAAATGACTGCCATGGCTGAACATGGCTGAGCTCTAAGAAACAAAAGGTACAATGTTCAAAGCAGAGGCATCAGAACTGACAGTTACAAATGCCACAGGGAGAGGAAAGTGGAGAGAAGGTACAGAAGTGAATATACTTGGCACTGGAATTCCAATGAGAGGGTAGAATACACTTTTAAAGGATCTAGCCACCTGTTTAAGTGTTAACATTCTGTTATAATAAAATCTAAAATCTATATTCTCCCTTTTCAGTTTCAGCTATTCACAGCAGGCCTGCAAATCTAGTTAGAATTAAAGACACCTTCAAGGTTGCCTGCAGTACATGCTTTTGAAAGGAAACACCACAGGCTGCATTAGAATAAGTGGAATAGAATGCTGTTATAAAAGTGAACTTTTAAGGTTGCTCCAGCAGCATGTTCTCAAAATGGGGGTGTGAGAACAGAAAAAAAAAGTTAGACTTCAGGTCACAGACACTCCTCGCTGCCAGTAAGGACTGGGAGCATAATGGAAACGAAGCATTAGCCCTGGAAAACAGAGATCCAAGTTGCGAATGACCAATTTGTGATCAACATTGAATAGTTCTCAGGGAAGACATGTACACTCCTCGCCAGAAGAGGTCTGTGTCCAGAGTCTGTCACATGTCTGCTGGAAGGAAAACAGGTCAGGTTTCAGAAGTGTTATGTACCTGCAGAGAACTATGGAAGATTCTTGGCATCTTGAAAGCCCCAGGCACTTATTTAGGAACCTAAATATTGATTTAGGTATCTAAGTATAGGCATTCAAGTTTCCAAATTTTGGCCTTCCACACTATGGTATCTCTCACAGCATTATGCACTAGCAGCTCAGAGTCCAGAAGACACACCATAAGAATGGCCATATTAGGTCAAAACAATGGTCCATCTAGCCCATAGCCTGTCTCTGTGCCAGATGCTTCTGAGGGAATAAACAGAATAGGGTGACTGAGAAAACCACCCCGTTATCCAGTTACAGTTCTGGCAGTCCGAAGTTCAGGGACACCTTGAGCATGACACTGCGTCCCTACCATCGTGGCCAATAGCCATTAATGGACCTATCCTCCACGAATTTATCTAATTCTTTTTTTAATCCAGTTGTACTTTTGGCCTTCACATTTTCTCAAGGCAATGAGTTCCACAGGTTGACTACATCTGTGCCAATTAGACCTCAAGTGGAGTACTGTGTCCAATTCTAGGCATCATATTTCAGGAAAGATGTGGAAAAGTTGGAGAAGGTCCAGAGAAAAGCAACAAAAATGATTCAATGTCTAGAAGACTGAAAGAATTGGGTTTGTTTAGTCTGGAAAACAGACGACAGATGTGGCCTGACAACGGCTTTCAAGAACCTAAAAGGATGTTACAAGAGGGAGGAAGAAAAATAGTTCTTAAGATCTGAGAACAGGGTTCCGTCTAGACTACAAAGAAAAGTTGGAAAATTGGTGTATCTTTTTCCGCTTTCCTTTCGAAAGAGGCTTTTCAGAAATTTGGCGCATCTACACAGCGCCAAATTTCAGAAAAACCTGCTCTTTTGAGCCATCCCTTCTTCCTTGTAAAACGAGGTTTACAGGGATGGCGAAAGAACGCGTCTGCTTTTCCAATTTTTTTTTTTTCCCCCCCAGAAAAGTGGACACATTCCTTGGACACGGCATTGCTTTACCGGGAAAAGTGCTGCAATCTAGACGTACTAGAACAAGAGGCAATGGGCTTAAATTGCAGCAAGGGAGGGTTAGGCTAGGGTAGGTCTTTACTTGCACCCTCTTTTGAGAGAGGGATGCAAATGAAGACATTCAAAATTGCAAATGAAGCCGGGATTTAAATATCCCACGCTTCATTTGCATATTCGCGTTATGGCACTATTTTGAAATAACGCTATTTCTAAATAACAAACGCTGTTAAGACGCGGTTATTTCAAGAGAAAACCCTTCTCTCAAAATAACTGGTAAACCTCATTGTATGAGGAATAAGGGTTATTTCGAGAGAAGGGTTTTCTCTCGAAATAACCGCGTCTTAACAGCATCTGTTACCTCGAAATAGCGCCATTTCGAAATAGCGCCATAACGTGAATATACAAATGAAGCACGGGATATTTAAATCCCGGCTTCATTTGCAATTTCGAATGTCTTCATTTGCATCCCTCTCTTGAAAGAGGGTGCAAGTGTAGACATACCCTTAGACATAAGGAAAAACTTCCTGTCAGGGTGGTTAAGCACCGGAATAAATTGCGTAGTGAAGTAGTGGAATCTCCATCATTGGAGATATTTAAGAGAAGGTCAGACAAATCAGGAATGGTCTAGATGGTGCTTGGTCCTGCTGTTAAGTGCAGGAGACTGGACTTGACCTCTCAAGGTCCCTTCCAGTTCTAATAGTCTATGATTCTAAGAAGTACTACCTTATGTTTGTTTTAAATCTGCTGCCCATTGATTACATTGAGTAACCCATGGTTCTTGTGTAATGTAAGAAGGAGTAAATAAAACTTCCCTGGTCACTTACTCCACGCCACTCACAATTTTGTAGACATCTATCCTATTCCCTTTTAGTCATCTCTTTTCTTAACTATAGAGTCCAGTGTTAATCTGTCCTCAAATAGAAGTTGTTCCGTCCCCTTAAATCACTTTTGTTACCCTTCTCCGGACCTTTTCCAAATCTAGGTGTCTTTTCTGAGATGAGGTGACCAATTGTGAGTGTACCATGGAATTATAAAGGATCATTATGATACTTTGTCTGCTTATCTATCCCTTTCCTAATGGTTTCTTGCATTTTGTTAGATTTATCACTGCTGCTACTCACTGAGCAGATGTGTTCAGAGAACTACTCATAATGACTCCAAGCTCTTTCTAGAGTACTAACAGCTAATTTGGGAAAACAGTTTTCCACTAAACAATCCACTTTGAAAGGATTATTGCTGCTTAATCAAGGGCTCTAAATGATTTTATATCAATAAAGAGGTTTTTAAAAAGTGTTAGACGGTTAATGAGGTTTTCAGAACATAAAAGATAAAGTCCCTGAACTTAAAAGGCCAAATAATTATTTATTTTCCCATATTACTCTGAAAAGCAACTTCCTTTCCACTCAAGTCAACAGAGTGCCCCTCATAACACCACATAAGCTATTTATTAAACATTATGCTAACAGCCATAAAATCAGACTTTTAAAATTTAACATCAGATCTTTGAAACTTTGGGGGACTGTTTTTGCTTGCAGTTGTGGAATCTTTCCAACCACTAGGGAGACCTGTACCCAGATAATTGCACAACATTTTACCGACTCTCATGGCAGAAGAGTTAATTCCTGCAGAAACAGAAAAGTGTCCTACGTTCCAGAATTTAACCCAGCTCTTCCTTCCCAAACAATTCTCTTGCCAGAGCAACAAAGATCTTGATCTCACATGGCACATATTGCCTCAATGCCCTCACAGGAGAAGACAAGCATTACTTTAGATCCCCATTTCACTTGCCTGTGCTGACCTGCCTCTACTTCACTGCTCCTGTAACTTGGCATCAAATACTAAATTGATAAATTACGGCCCTCTAAACTGTACTTCACCTTATTCCTTTACTATTTTTGTGGATTTTTTTCTGGTTGCTTTCATTTCACAGGTTGGGCTCATTGGATTTTGGACTTTTGTTGGGCTATGGTTCAGATGTATTTGGCTGAAGTTTTGAAACCTACAACTCAGCACACTGCCAGTAAGAAATCAGATGACTGGCAAGATGGATTAGAAAAGAAAGTTCAACTGGAGAGAATACATGCCCACCTATTACCTAGACCCATTTAATATATAGATTATGCATTGGCTATTGTAGCAGGGCCAGTGTCTGAATGAAGAAAGGGAAGCAGAAGTTTGATTAATCAATCACCTTCTCCTGGATGAGGTTTTGTTTCTGGGGTTCTAATTAACTCTACCCTACAGAAAGCCTTTAAGCTGAACATTTCTTCCATGCAGTTTTACAAGCAGCAAATTCTACATACAATATATAAATGCCCAACACGGCACCTTCAGTTCCCTCCCCCTCCTCTCCCCCCAGTTTCCAGCTGCACCTTCTGGCTAAAATGACCCCATGTGTCTCTTCCCCCTCCTCTAAGATGCTGAGCCCAAGTATGGTCAACTGAATCCAATTAAGCTCCACCAGGGAGCATTTTCCTGAACTGGATCTGAAGCTGTAAATGACAGCCCCAAACCTAGGTCATTGTTTGATTCATCAGGGACTGCGCAATCCCCTCAAGATCTGTATAATTAATTGCTAGCGTCTTCTATAGCAGTGTTCTTAAGGACAACTTTTAAAAGAGGGATCTCAAACTCCCAGCCTGCAGGTCATCCCCAGATGGAGCAAATGCACAACCAGCCTGGGAGTCTTGAGGGGACGGGAGGCTGTAGGTTTCCATCCCTTCCAAGCCTCATCCCTTCCCACCATCCCCACGGCACCCCATCCCCCAAGCTAGAGGAAAGTAAAAAATAAATGCTCTTTATTTTTTATACAAAAAATTAAAATACATAGCTATGAAATAAATTTGAAAGCAGCAGTTCCAGAATTGTTGCTCCTTTCTTTCTTGGATCATTTTTCTAATTAAGACAGAAATTAGAGCCAACATTGTGCTTGAAAACGTTTCCATTGAAGCAGTTTGTATTAAAGAGGGTTCCAGCCTTTTACAACCCCTGTCATTTTCCCCTTCCAAGGATTCTTTACAGCAATATTAATGGAGTAATAAAATTGTACATCAGAATTTTAATGAGTCTTCCCCCCCCCCACCCCATTCATATCCATGTACCCTCAGAGTTAACAGGGCTACACAGATGTAAGTAAGGGAAGAATTTGTTCCATTGCATCCAATCTGTTCGCTTCTTAAAAATGTCTCAAATATTAGTACCTCCTCGGACTCCTTTGAACGGATAGAAAAATGCGACAAGTAGATTCATAAGGACCGCAAGGTTAAATGAAATACTGCTCCAGAAGGACATGTTGCGAGAGCACCAGTACAATACAGGTTGAGCTGTGAAGGAAGAAAGAAAAAAAAGTGAGTTTTGGAAAGACATCAGAGGCTTGTGTAAAAACAGTCCATCTCCATGAAAGCCCTGTTTGTTTACACTTTGTTTTTACTGCAGTTGATCTTGTGCTTTTTTGCCATCACTTGTTCTGAAGTTCATTTGTTTGGCCTTTCAAAGGACCAAATGTTAAAACATACCCTAGCTTTTGGGACTACTTTAGCAACAGCACAAGAATGACTTCAAAGAGCAGGTCTCTCCTAAGAAATCCCTGCACATAGAGAAGATATTTACATTTTCCACAATATAGTTTGCACTCACTAGATCCAAAAACCACAAGGTGGTGATTAGGAAATAACGAGAGTTTGTATGCCTTAGCAAGGGTGAGAGTGTTCTGGCTGCATCCCTCTTTGCTGTGCAGTGCTACATGCTATCACACACTGGCCAGACTTTCTACCCTTCTTCAATTCTCTCCTCTATTGCAGCAAGCTGGGTTGCAGCAACTATGACATTGCCTGCACAGACTGGCTGTTGGCACATTAGTCACTGTGTCATCTAGCCCTGAATTAATCCCCATAATATAGGGTGTCCACATTACAGGAAGAAAATTTAGCCAAGAAGTTAAATACACAATACAGAGTTATAGTACAGATGTTAAAAAGCAGTTAATTAGGTAACTATGTAACTGCTGAAAATCTTAGCGGCTACGTGGTTACATGCTGCAGGCTCTGCAGCATAAAGCTTAAAGCCAGTGCACGCCAGGGGCCCTGGCTTCCAGCCCCACTCCTGGGGAGCTGGCTGCACTGCAGGCTCTACAGTAGGAGTTTTATACTGCAGAGCCCATAGCATGGGACGGCAGTCGGATCCCCAGGAGCTGATGTGCACTGGAAGTTAAGTCGGCTCCCGGTGCGTACCAGCTCCTGCCTACAGCCCCACTCCCAGAGTGCCAGCTGCCACCCCCCACTGCTGCCTCAAACACAGGCAGCAACACAGGGCGGCAACCTGCTCCGTTGGAAACGGTGCGCACTGGGAGCTGGCTTAAAAGCCAAGAGCTGTGTACTGGCTCTCGGCCCCACTCAGTGCTGATACAGAGTCAGCAGTGTGGGGTGGCAACTGGCTCTCAGAGCAGGGCTGGGAGCCGGTGTGTAACTGTTACAGTAACCGATAAGCTCATGCTTATCAGTAACCATTTAAATGGTTACACGGTTACATCCCTACTTTATAGCATGCTAACAATAGCACCATGTTACCCCAGAGACATGACACAGCAGCCAATTGGACTTCCAATTTAGTACACTACTGTAGGCTAAGGATGCAAACACTTTGTCCCCGACATGTAACTACACAATATTATGCAGGTAATTAAACAGCTGCACATTTTAAACTCTAAAGAATGTGTGGAAAACACTAAAAACACCCCTTCCCAAAAAAACCCATTGTCCTAATTTTAATAAGCTCTACAGCCTGAATTAACAAGTACAGATCAGCGCTGAAGGATTCATTTTCTGAAATGGCCATGGACCAATTAAGATGAAAAGGAGAGCACTCTGAGATGCTACCTTACAGTAAATCCATCTGCATCAAGTTAAAATCCCCTGGAATTTAACTACTACAGGCAGACTGCATGATTGGTGTACTCTGCAGAAGTCTGTTGCTATTGTAATCTATGGGCACGTCTAGACTACATTCCTCTTTCGGAAGAGGAATGTAAATGAAGCAAATTGAAAGTGCAAATGAAGCGCGGAATTAAATATCCCGTGCTTCATTTGCATAGTCGCATCCAAGCGCTTTTTCAAAAAAGGGTTTTTCGAAAGTGAAAGCACAGTCTAGAGGGGGTTCTTTAAAAAAAAACAAACCCTTTTTTGAAAGAACCCGTACTCCTGATTTTTTCAGGAGTAAGGGTTCTTTCAAAAAAGGATTTTTTTCAAAAGAACCTCATCTAGACTGTGCTTTCACTTTAGAAAAACCCTTTTTCGAAAAAGCTCTCGGATACGAATATGCAAATGAAGCGCGGGATATTTAAATCCGTGCTTCATTTGCACTTTCAATTTGCTTCATTTACATTCCTCTTTTGAAAGAGAAATGTAGTCTAGACATAGCTTAAGAAAAAAATACTCATTGAACAGGTAGGGATATCAAGCATCCTCCTGCCAAAAAGAAAAAGCATGTGCACTGAGATGTAATGTTGCAGTGGAAAGAAAGGAGCTCACAGAAAAGTTGAGTGAAGAGACTTTAAAAAAAAACCAACCATAACTCATGAGTTACATATGAGGATAAATTAATAAATGCAAAGATCTAGATCATCACAACATTCATTGCTCCGTAAACCATAAATAATCATTCTCCTTCTTAACAAGTTCTCTCAACATTATTAAGAACCTAAACATGGGTAAAAAAAACAACAACTGTATAATACGCAACTGAAATGCAAGTGAAAAACAATGTCTTGACAAGCCAAATGCTAAGGAATGGCCAACACAAAGTTATGAAGTCATCATAAAAATAGCATAAGCTTCATTGCATCTAAACCTAGGCACATGCAAAAACTCACTGAAATTAAATCCAGCAACTCTTCAGGTATATGGTGTATTGTTCTCCATACTTTTTCTGTTGTTAATGTGTCTTTAAACCAGGGGTGGGCAATAATTTTTGAAGGGGGGGTCACTTCACGAATTTTGGAAGTGGTTGCAGGCCGCCCCAAAGGGGTGGGGTGGGGGGAGCCTCAGGCAGAAGGGAGCTGTTCCCTCTAGGTGTGGCCCACCCCTGGCGGTGAGAGGAGGCCTCCGTGCTCCACCACCTCCAGGCTGGCCTGGCTGTGGGGGAGCACATGAAGTCTTTGCCCCAGCTCTTGCCCTGCCAGAGGCGCACAGTGCCTAGAGAGAACCGTCAGCTGTTTTAAACCAGACAAGTAACAAAAAACTGTATTTGTATGATTATGCCAATAAATATAGCTGACCACTTCCCTGGAGTGTTTTATAGGATGTATTCCTAACTATATCATACATAGAACTATACATTTCTTGTACGGTTCTTAAAGTCATTTTGAGAAGATGCTTACACAAGATTCTGATACTGTCAAAAATATAAAGCCATTGTTAAATGTTAAAATAGCGATCTACTCCATTTAGTATTCACCAGACAGGTCAAATTTATTTCGGGGGAGTTGAATAAGTTTTAGATCTTATCTGATCCACATGTAACTTTCATGCTTTGAAGTAATATGATTATAGTTTATTTTTAGCTGTTACAAAAATTAGCCTTTCTAAGTTTATTCCAGCAGCTGCAACTATTTATTGAGTTTTCATTAGCCCTTTCAGGCTTAAGATGCTCAGCTTTCACTGATTCCATTGGGATCTCAGCACATAAGTTTGAGGGTGAGTCCTGGCTGTTAATGTCAATGGAAAGTCTTGCAAACAATTGTTATTACATTAGTGTAACTAGCTTGGGTCTCTCTGGAGCTCCAGGCAGACTTTGATGATTTACAGATGTACAACTTATACTGCAAACAATTCCACTGCCTGTGGAAGTCTACATTTCCTACAGTAAGCACAGACAACAACATAAGCTCCCTGTAAGCCATATGGCCATGCAGCTGCCTAGTTAGCACTGCACAGGTGCTCAAGGCACCTGCTCAAGAATGGGAGGACGGTTGCCCCACTCCCAACCTAGCCTCCAGTCTGGTGGCCAGAGAGGGATGGCCTGAACGAGGCACCTCTCCTCCAGTCCAAAGGGAACTTTGCTCTGGCTGCCACCCTATGTCGCACATCACCTCTATACTGGTGTACATAAAATTAATTGTACTCTGGGGTGGGAAAAATTATGGGGAACACTAACAGCAACATATTTCATTTACAGGGGTACTCTGGAACATTCTAAGGAAATGCAATAATAACTAGAGTCCAGGAGGGCAACATTTATGAACAGATGCTACAGGGAATAATTGCTTTCTTTCTAATACTGACAAAGTGTCATTGTTGGCACATGCTGACTAAGGCCAGGTCTACACTACACTTGGCAGCTTGACTTAAGGTACACAATTCATCTTAAGCCGAGCTTGGCGGCGTCCCTACAGCTGGAGGCTGATGGGAGCAAACATTCCTATCAGCTTCCATTAGTCCTCACAAATGCAGGAATACTAGATGCTGGCAGGGGGTGCCTTCTGAGTTTGATTTAGCGAGTCTTAACTAGACTCGCTAAATCAAACTCCAGAAGATTGATCGCAGCAGCGTTGATCTTCCACAGAGTGAAGACAAGGCCTAACTGACAACTGTACAAGAGCCTCAGACATAAATGCATGATTTTTTCAGATAATCCAATTTGGAATTAGTTTAGATTTTTAAAATATTGAAGCAGAAGACATAGATTATGTTCTAGTCTTATATGGAAAAAAAAAAGATCACCCAGTAAACTTAACGTCAGTGCAACTGTGAAAAATCTCTGCCTGAGAATACTTGATTTTTAAATTTTTTTTTTTTTTTAAAAACCACTATTTAGTTGCAACATAATGCTACAGTGCAGATAACTGTGACTACCCACACTGGAAAAGATTCACTATGAAATCAAGATTCGTTATTCTGAAGTTCTCACTTTATTATTTAAAAAAACCCTCAACTTTTCTTCAGCCAGAGACATTAGTAGTTCCAACCTACCTCTCAATTTCTTTTGCCAGTTCATTTCATTGAAGAGGTCTTCTGATCTCAAGAAGAAATCATTGATCTTACTGCCTTGTTCATCTCTCTCTGTGGTGTAGTATATCCGTAGTTTAGATTCCTTGGTGAGGAATTCACATATACTTGGCACAGGGAAGACTATTTGCTCCATTGTACGGTCCAATCTAACAATCTAGACAATACAGATTTTTGAGTTTGCATGGTAGTTATTTGCATGTTGTTGCAAAATAATGGAATGCTACAATGTCAGATACTTTTTATATGCACTGAAATACTAGAATTTAAATCTCAAAACTATTGAAGATAAGTGGTTTATTAGAATATTATCAAAGTAATTTTTCTATTTACTGTTCATTCACCTTGCATTTAGTTTCAAGGCATTACAATCTTTTTTACTCTCAGTACGGCATTACTGTTCTACGCTAAGATTTTTAAAAGGTCTGAAGGAGCTAGGTATTCGACTTCTTTTGAATTTCAACACATTCACACTACAGAAGCAAAACAATTTTTGTTTTATAGATAGGAGCTACTTATGATTACTATTATCTTACACATAACAAAAGCTTTTCAATATCATCCCACGTCATACAATTACATTTTCAGAAACATTCTCATTTGGCTTAATGTCTGATCAAATCTCATTTAGTAGGAAAAAAGTGTTGTCAATATTCTCTAACTTGCCCTATGGATTCAGTGATAGTATTAGCCAAACCATATTTCCTTGATTGAAAATACACTTGAATTTGCAAGCAGGCTTTTCTCTGTAGTTCTGCCTATAAAACTGCACCAGAGCCGGTTCCCTCGAAGAGCCAGAAAAAAAATCTTTACACTCACATCAAAAGACAAGATAAAACTTGTTACTTAGGTGTAGATTAAGACACCCACCAGAATCAAAACACCCTTAACAAAGTAACTATTTTTAAGGGGAGTCTTCCTTCCAGTGCCTCTCTCTTTGGAAGATTATTTTTTGTATCCTAAGGATCTCCAGCTCAGTATGAATGGGCACTTGCCATTTCCTTCTTTACCTCAATTTGTGCTGTGTGCTTGGCATAGAACTCCAGTGCTTCATCTCCTTCTATCTGACCTCCAGGCTTCAGCATGTTCTGCAGCTCTTTGTTATGACGAGCCAACTAAAACAAAAGGGAGGCAAAGGGAGTGGGAGACACCAGATGCTTCCTTGTAACATTAATTTCTAATTTTTTATGCAAAAAATAAACCATACACAGCTGGTAAGAAGAGTGCCAAGTTGGCACAAGGTTTGTTATATTTCAGCCAGGCACCATTTAAATCTATTTTGAGAGATGGAGCGTGACTAGAGGAGTTGGCTTTTTTGGTTTGATTTCCACACTGTGTTCCAACCTTTGGAGTTCTCCACTATCCTGTCTGACTTCAGATAGGGTCTTGGGGGATTCTGGTACAAGCCAGCCTTCCTCATACATCAGCTCTCAAGTTGTGTACAGTTCTTAGGTAGGACTCTAATAAGTCAAGCACCTAAAGCAGTGATGGGCTAGTGAGTGAGCTGCATGAGTGGCCCTCCAACTCAGTGGGCCACAATTTTGCAGTAAACAAGACAGTCTCCTGTGATACAATGGTTTTGAAAACTGCTTGAGTACCTAGAATTTGCAGGGTGTGCCAAATGAATCATAGCAATGTTTTGATTGGTTGCAGAGGGAGCGCACGGTTCTTACAGTTGATGTGGTGTGCAACAGTTCGCATCTCATTCATGTGCTTTTCCTTTACACACATGTCACTTTAGTATTACCAGTAGGAAAAAACTATGTGGGATGGAAATCAGCAGAATCCGCCAACCCCGTACATGGGCATCAGTAAACAAAATGGCTCGTGGGCCATACATAGAACCTCAATGGATCACATGAGGCCCACAGGCCGCAGTTTGCCCACCACTGACCTACAGAAAGAATGGTTGGAAGATTTTGCTTTTACTAATAGTGGTGGCACTAATAATGAGATGGTACTAGAAAGCTTATATTCATACCATTTTCAACATGGCAGATGGTTTGTTTGATCTACTCACGGGCATCACCAACAAGGAATACCTACCGGACATATCTAATATACTGTGAGCTGTGATTTACTACTTCCATGATCTTCTATTGGTGTTTGGAAAATACAACCCGATTAACCAGTGTGTTTGGAATAGGCTCCAGCAGAGGGGACAGGGACTGAACAATTCTGGACGGTATCAAAGGAGAGTCTCATGGTATTGGATAGTATCACAGCAGAGAATCTGTGTAATTTTTTTTTAAAACAACACAAATTCAAGAGCGTGGCTCTGTTGTGCCAACCGTTCAGACAGTCATAGGTGTGAACAATAGAAGCAGAAATGAAATTCCATTGCCCAATTTAAATACCGTATCTGTGATGAGAATTTCACATGGGACATAAAATTAAACACTGGATGTAACTGTTATGGAAGACATATCATCCCAGTGCCTTGAAGATCATGAAACGTGCCACTGGGAACTTCATCAGTTAGGACAAAGAAGCTAGCAATTCCTCATTATAAAAGATTAAAGTCCTTAGCTCCTCTCATTGTACATACACAGAATTTCCATTTTTGAATGGGTTAGGGTAAAGACTAGGTTTGACTCGCAGTAGGAACTATGGTACTATAGAAAGCAGAGAAGTATACTGTGATGAGTTCTTGAAGAATTCTGTCCTAACTACCAAGACATCAGCAAATCAACAAAAACTAGATTACTTACTTATCTTCAATCTTGTATACATTACATACGCCAGAGCTATAAATGTAGTTATACCTGATGAGCTAATATGTAAATATTGTGTCCCACGTTCCTAGGAGATGCTGCTAGATCTTCACCATTCTCTCCATCCTCAAACTCCACCTCACCTTGCATATAAGCCTTCTTTATCACTTCCACCTAGGAAGAAGAAGAAGAAAAAAAAAGATAACTCAGATTTTCAGATTAAATTCAGTCAATGGCTCTGCATTTAGAATCCAACAGAAGTCAATGGACACTGCACATACACATTCAAGGGTGAACTATATGGCCCTCGAACATCCAGCATAAAACAGGAGGCTAAGATTCACAAAGCAGAAGACTGATGAACTCTGATGGGTAAATTAACTGCTTTCAAAGAATTTTACATCCCCCGACCCCTTTTCATGTAGTATATTCTGATTGGTTCAGGCTATTCAAGATTTTTACAGCTGGCATCTGCTGTCAAATTTTGCCTACATCCGATCTATTTGACTCAATGTAAGGAAAACCAAAGTGAAGGCTGAAACTCTGTCCTCAATTCACCCCATTGTTCCTGGATAATAGAGCATTTGTAGTATGTTATGTCATGCTCTGATCTCAGGTTCTTGCTATTAACTATGCACAACAAGACAAGTTAGCAGAATTTCAGCTGTACTTTGAATTTTCTGGCTTGCTTTTGGTCAGTTAATATTTATATAGCCCTGGGAGATTGCTAGAGTTTATGGAGTCGCTTTTATACCATCATAAAACTCTAATTCTTTGTCATTCTCTCAGCGAAATGGTTTATAGCAGTAAATTTCCTGGAATAAAAGATTCTTATATGCTCCTTCCCTTTCATCATTCACTGGAGAAGTTATTGCCTTCACTGCAGTAGTCAGTGCTACCTCCTTAACCACTTCTGCTATTGACAAAATAAATGGGCCTATGAACCAACAGCTACCCTTTCCATCAGATCCTGGAAAGCTCTTCCAAGTTGCTAGTGAGCAATGGAATAGACCACTGGTTACTGATCTATGATATGTAATCTAAAGTTGGCCCTTTAATCTTAACCAACCACCTGGCATTATAATTGGTTCCCGGTATGCTGCCAAAGTAGTTTAGGGAAGTCTGATATTTACGAGAGGCATAGGAAACTTACCAATTCTTTTGGTCTCATATTATAAAGTATTCTCTCTGCATTCTCACTGTCGTGCCTGCTCTCCATGATTGCCAGCAGTAATTTGGAGGCATTGTTCTGGTGGAAGGAAAGAAGAAAAATGCCAGTCACTGTCAGGTAACAAAAACTCCACCAAAATAATTTGAATTCTAAAAGAGAGTCCTTTGATACAGTCACCTAGCACCCAGTAAGGTCAACAGCACCCATACAGCTAAAACCCTGCCTAAAAACACAACATTTACAGTACTTGTTGCGAAGGGAAATCAAATTGAGTCGGTAAAGCTTTTGGCTTCAGATTCCTAAAATGTTTAGAACTGCAATGTTTAGGGATGTGAAAGGTTAACTGGTAAGCATCACCCTTAACGAGTGATATTTACTAGTTCAGATTAACTGGTGGGGGCTGCAGCAGCCACTCCTGCCCCCACCTGCTGTGGGAGTTAAGGGCTGCCCCTGTTCAAAGGCAGAGGCCGTTCTGAATGTCCAGGGCTGCGCGCTGGAGTGCCCCCTCTTTTAATTGGTTAACTGGTTAAATTTCACATCCCCAGCGAAATTATTTTCTTTTAAAGTGACTGTAGCATTAGCAGATTTCACTACTCATGAATACTGAGCTTGCATAGTCAAGATGCTGTAGGATAAGGCAAAAGACAACCAGACTGAAGATTAGATCTACTTCATCGCTTTTTAACTGAAAATCATTCTGAAACCCAGTGATGCCAAGTGATACAGGAAGGAAATGTGAAATACCGCAAGGCATTAGACTACTTGAATATGAACAATTCAGAGTAAAATCCATCACAGCTGATATTAAAAACAGCACTGCAATAAAGGTATTTAATTTTAAAGAATATATGTAAAATGGATTTTAAAATTTCAAGTTAAAAAAAACCCAAATATCTGGCTTCAGCTATCGACTCTTGCTTCATCTCACTGGCAATGCACAGCTCACTGTAGAATAGCCACTTGCCTTCAGTTCTAATACAAGGTCCATCCTCTTTTTCCCCAACGGGTTGATGTCATTGAGAATTAATGCTGTGATGATGTCAATACCGTTGGATTCATGAGTTGCAATGCAGTTCTGTGCAGAGAAAATCATCGTCAACCACAGTGAAAAGGGAACTAGCTCCACAGCAGTTTTAAAAAAAAAAAAAACACTGTTGACTCAATCATCTCTCTCCAAAGGGAAGTCACCTTTTTTCTCATCTCCCCTCAGATGGGAGGGATGGATGAATGGAAGTTTTCAGTTCAGTGAAGGGATTCAATAAAAAAACCACACTAAAATACCTGGTTTCAAATGTGACTACAATCATATGTGACGACCTACCCAAAAAGACGTGGCTGAGGAAAGCCCCACAGCACAGCAGCTGGTCAACAGCCAACACACTTTGGCATGAACACCACAGAGCTTATTGCTAAGGGAGAACACGCTGCTTTACTAAAGTTATGGGAGGATTGTTTTTTAACCCCCCCATGTGCCACATTCTTTTCAAACAGCTAATATACGTTTCCATAAGTTCTAGGCTCACTCTTGACATTTTGTGCTTCTTACTCATACACATTCTTAAACTTGGCAACCTGCTTGCGGGAGTCTCAATTTTCAACCTGCTTTGATGTCTCTTTCCAGCTACAAAAAGGTACAGATAATTATTCCACCTGATATGCAGGCTCTTCGGCAGCAACACTTTCCTGTTATGATTAATTAACATGTACACCTCCACAAATGCTTTCCCAGAGCGCTAATATTGTTTTATTGTAGAATCATCCCTCAGTATGTTTTGTTTAGGTTTACTGTGAATTACATTTAAAGGAACAAATATATAGATATAGATATAGATATAGAGAGAGAGAGAATGTTATTAGGTAAAGTTACAGCCTTCCACTTAATCATGGTCAATTCAGCTTCTACTTTTAATGGCCTTTTAAATACATTAACAAGAGGTATCTGGTATTATTGTACACAAGCATATTCATTAAACTACCCCCTGCTCCATTTTCAGCATAGCTGCAATTATCCATCATAACATGGTGTATTATTTTAATAGCATACATTGCAGAGGTTTCCTTGGAGGGGAATATTTAGAAGGACATATTCCTTTGCTATGCAGTTTGGGATGGATCATTCCACAGAGCGCATACAAGAGGATTCAATAAGATTTAAGTTGAAAAAGGAAGATAACATTGACACTTGTAAATACAGATCATGTTTGCTAAGCAGGTTGCATCCATAGCTGGATAACTGGTCTGGTTATAGCCAGCACCCTGGGATTTGGTGGTAATGTGCATTCAACAAGTACTCTTAGGTTTTTGTCTACACTAGCCCCCCAGATCGATCTAGGGAGGCTAATGAGAGCGACCAAAATTGCAAGTGAAGACTGGGATTTAAATATCCCGCGCTTGATTTGCATGTTCCCGGCTGGTCGCCATTTTAGAAATTGACTAGCCCGAAGTAACTGCCCGCGTCTACACGTGGCAGTGAAACGGGATTCCGAAATAAAGCCCTAACTCAAATTAGCTGTTATTCCTCCTGCAATGAGGTTTACCAGCTAATTCGAGTTAGGGCTTTATTTCGGAATCCCCTTCATTTGCAATTTCATTTGCAATTTCTGTCGCCCTCATTAGCCTCCCTAGATCGATCTAGGGGGCTAGTGTAGACATACCCTCACAGCGAATACCACAAAGCTGGTAGGGGTTTGAAATACTTCGCCCCTCCAGGGCTAACTTCAGCAGCAGCCACCTAGAGCAGCTATTCATTTAGCATAGGTAAATCCAGACCTTTACCCCTTACCCTGTTCACTGATATTGTTAACAAGAACCATGTTTAGATTAGGGTGAGGGATAGGGCTGCTTGGGAGCTTGGTTTAAAAAAAAAAAAAAAAGTTGCACATAACAAGGATGTGATATCCAGATCATAATATAGAACAGCAGAGCTATGGGATATATTTACCAACACCATTCACTTTTGACTTCATTACCTGTCCTCTGCCCACTCATGTGTGCCCTGGTACATATTTTATTATCTCTCTCTGAGCAGTTTCAAACAACTGCTATTTAAGTGAACAAAATCAAGCTACCAGAAAAATCTTTCCTTCTCCTTCACCTAAAAACAATCTTAACTCAGAGACATGGGATGAGCAAGGTTTGGTCCTGGGTCATGAATTTTCTTCTTTGTTTTGAACTGTGCTGGGATGGCTGACATAACTCACTTTTGGCTTTACCCCTCATATAATTAGACCATTTAAAACCTCTATACCATACCACAATTATCAATAGTCCCTATTTACAGTTCTTCTCTGTCCATATGGTGCTGGTATTAGTATCATGTTTAAAACATTATCCTTTCAACGAAGTGTCACAGAATTTAGATAGGGCTTCACGTAACACCATATCAAATGCTTTTCTTGCATTTTACCTTATCTGTTACCTATGTACATGTAACACAAGTATAATGACCCCAGTTGTCAGTGAGGAAGAACCTAGGAATTCAACACAAAGGTGGCAGCAGTAGTAAAAAGCTATCTTGACCTAACAGAGGGGGACGTAGCACACTTAGGATGCTTGCCACACATCTCCCATCAGAGAAAACATCTGACATCCACAGGAGTTCAAATCCTAAAATGGTTATCACGTCCATAACCACCCTACTGCTCATCAGTGGGATCAAACCAGGACTTTCAGCAGCAAAGCACAAACCTCTCTCCCATTTATACTGGAGGCCACCTGATTTCTTTCCCCACCATCTGTGACAGCAGCAGTTTGGCTCAAAAAGAGGTTGCCCAGTCTGCCTAAAAATCCTACATAAGGCAACATAAAACCTAATCTACTACAATGATGCAAAGTGAGTTTTATTTTGATTCCTAGGAAGGAGGAAAAGACTGAGCCCTGTACCTAGAGAAATAAATCTTGATAAGATCACAGTTAAATATCACCATGGTCAGGTGAGCAATTTGAATGGCATCACAATGGCATTTATAGTAGATTTAATGGATTTGGGGGGCATACAAACCTACAGAACAAACACTGCACGTATATGGGGAATGGGTCATTCCTTCTATGGCTGTGGCCACCTTACCTGGTTTTCATGGCATGGTCCCTGACAGTACTCAGTCAAACTTTCCAGTGTCTGGTTGATCAGTGCTACATTTTTCTCATTTATATACAGACCAAGAAGTCCAAGTCCTCCAGTTGTGCTTCCACAGATACAATCCAGAAACTGCAGTGTCTCACACACCAAGTTATAGTTAGTTTTATTGTTTTGACAGCGTAGGAAGTTCTGTAGTTAAGTGTCAAAGAAAAAGAGCAACACAGAAAATCAACTTTAGAGAGGAATGTTTTACTAGAGTTGTTGGATTAAAGCTTACACTTTGTGATGTCATGCTAATGTTTAGTATGGTTGCCTCACAGAAATGCCTCTCCAAAAAAAGTTTTGGGATCTAAAGAAAGTTTTGGGATCTTGTACAATTGTTGTACAACTCCTTTCACTTCCTTTGAATGCATTGTTCTTGCTCACTTTCTCTCATTGCCTGCTAGCACCAGAGTGTGTCATATGCTAGAAGAGAATACAGAATGTGGGATACATTTGACCACATTCTACAGACCAGACAGATCCAAAAAAGCTAGTATTCATATTCATATCTCTCTCCACACAAAAGATCTTCCACTGGAGCAGAGAGAAAGCAATTCTCTAGTTATGGGTTTCATATAAACAACTGCAGGCATCAAAGAGACACCTGACTGCAACTCCTGGAGAAAGGCAACTTCAAATATAATTTTCTCTGTTCCACTTCTTCCAATAATTATTGCTGAAACTGTTGATTACGAACAGTTCTTGCAAAGGTATGCCACGTTTAAACCGCATGGGTTAATCATTCTTGATCTTTTATTTATTCCAAGGGGAAAGATACTTGACTGAAGAGGACCAATTACTGAAAAATAATTTCCCAGTGTCTCAATACTATTTGTCAGTACATTCCCAGTGGCATTTTGTAAAGAGGAACTGACAACCCCACTGTTTTTTCCTAGAAGTTTCAGCATGACACTTCCCATCCAATCTGTTTCTAATGAGTTATGTAACACTTAACTTCAAGGGCCAAATTAACAATAAAATGTCTTAGAGGAACAAAATGTACTGGACTTTGGAACAGGCAAGGCCTCTTGTCTGTAAACTTACAAAGCACGGTTGCTAACGGACTACCTTTACTGATTGTCCAATGACTTTTTTTTTCTTTAATGCCTCAGATACTGCCCAGGTACAGTGAAAGGCTAAACTAAAAAGGAAAGCGCTGTAGATGAATAAGGATTTAAAAAGTGACAATGATTTGGTGTACTTCACCTGACTGCTCATTTAGTACCTTAACTTTTTTGATTTTCAGGCAGTGTAAACAAAAAATTGAAGCTACATAGATCAGGCCATCCAAATATATATATCTATATATCTATCTATCTCCTGCAAGAAAATCTCTAAGTGGAAGGGATTTTCAACCTTTCATTTTGTAAAAACCAGACTGTTAATACCATTAGAATGTTTCTATAGGATTTCTAGCCCAGAGTCAGCAAGAGCAATATGAACAAGAGAGAAAGCCATATAGGATTATACAGGTTGAATGCAAACTTATGGAAGACTAAACATAGTGGCATACTGCCTGATCAAGAAATCTCCACATCTCCACTGACGTTTCAATCTACAGGCCAGGGTCTTTAACCCAGGAAGTAAAACAGGTGACAGAATACAAGAAGTGGGAACACAACTCCTGAGTTATTGAATAGGGTAAAAGTAACTGTCAGACAGTAGGAGACTGGACTCAGTCCACAAGACTTCACAACTGGAAAAGTCAAAGTCACAGAATCCACTGCAGAACATTTAGAAAACCAAGAACAGAAAGAATTTTCATCCTGCCAGGCTAAATGAAGATGGAGGGAAAAAATCTGGTCTTTAGAGAGACATGGATCCCAACTAGTTAAAAAAGTTACTCATGGGAATTTAACACAGAACGAACCCACTGGCTGCTTGATCCTTGGCAAGAAGCCAAAGGCAAAAATAGCTCCCACAACTACTGAGACCAGGAGGGAATGCTGACATGCAGAAGATGGGTACCTTTAAATATTAGAAGAAGGGATTTATTTCTGTGTTCCTTAGGAAATTTGACAGCAATAGACCTTGCTTTTTCCCCATCTCTCCCCTCATCACTCCTCTCCCCAAACTAGCCTTTGAAGACTTACCTAGTGCTGCAAATAGATGCAGAATAAGTGGCTGCTTGGACTCAACTGATTTTATTACACATTTGATGCATAATAATTTACACCCATTTTGGAATAGATATCTAGACACGGTAGGGTGAAATGTGGATTGGCTAAGCTACCAATAGAATTGCCTCAAAACCTCTCGTAAAACTTATACCAGGATGTCAGAGAGCTTGTTTATAACTACAGACTTCTTAATCAATATGGGACCTGATTCAGAATAAGTATTAGTAGAAAAAAGGCCCCGCTCGGCTATTTTCAGAATATGTATGGAGAACGATTTCCTCTGAGCAAGGGTGTATAAACCCTATTGCACACACCATATAAAAGAAAAGAAGCTTTGAAGCGTCCCAATTTAGGACAATATCCAGGATGCGTGTCCACATGGCATCTGATCTCTGAAGTACAAACTTCACAATGGGAAAAATACAGAAAGAAAAAGACTATCCCCAGGAAAAATCATCCTTTGAAATGGTCAAAGTCTTCTCTGCTGTAGAAGATGTAACGGTCACAATTCATAGGACAGAGATGAGTTTGTTTACAGCCACAAGTCCTGGCTCTCAGTGTCCTGTGCTGTTACTTAGCTCTAATTTACCCCTAAATGTCTTCAGTAAGCAGTAGAAGTAATGTGGCTAGACTATATTGACCTCCCGTGGTCTGTCAAATTCTTTGATTCAGAACTGGTCAGGTCCCAAGAGTGCCAGACCAGAGAGGTTCAAGCTGTATAAATCTTTTGTGTAAAGAATGAAATAGCTAAAGTGCCTCCTAGATGTGCTCTAGGAATCATTTAGGGGAAGTTCACTAACCTGTATTATACAGGCAATCTGACTAGACCCTCGCAGTAGTCCTTCTGGCCTTGGTATCTGTGAATCTGTATGCTGCGATAGTGTCCCATTGTCCAATTTTAATACATTTCTATTCTGCTTCATGTGTAACTCATAATGAATAATCAGTTCCTATGGCATGCCTTCGAGGATTATGAAGGAGTAAGACAATAAATATGTTGGTGGGGAAAGCTTATAATTATTCCTGCTTTCTGTGAAAAAGCAACATTCCATCTATGGACTGAGACCCTTTCTTCGAGTGTAGATTTCCAGAGAAAACGATTAATGCAATATTTAAATCTCACACCTGATTTGGTAACAGGAAAATGGACAGGCGTAATAATATATTTCTAAACCTATCCACCAACATCTTAAAATTGCATAGTGATATACATCAGCCTGTCTGGACAGAAGGAAAGGACTCTTCCCTTCTCTTTGATGGTCTCCCCACTTTGGAAAGAATGTCCATTTCTTTTGTTTATCGTCAGAAGTTCCCTGAATGATGTTTTGATTATATTATCACTGTGTTCATTTTATACAAGTGTAAGCAGGGTCTGAACCACTGCTTCCAATGCAGCCATCTCAAAGGGGAAAGGAGACCTGGGGGGTGGTTATGTTCACTCAGTTGTTTAGCCCTGCAAGATAATCAACTGTTTATATGTAAATACAGGTCATGCTGGAAGGGGAGAGGAATCCTGGGTGTGATTATGTAAATCCATTTCAGCCAGTGCTATAGGCCTGATAGATGATCAATTGTTAGAATGGAATGTGGTGTATTGTAACTAATTCATTGTAAAAAGAGTCTCGGATGGACAAGCCTTCCCCTTCCAGACTCAAGTGGATTGGATTGGGGGGGGGGAAATGAGCTTGAACCAGCAGGCTACATGCTCTCCAGGCATGAGCTGTAAGACTGGTTCAACCTGTCTCTTCCTCCCCCTGTTCTAAGGATAGACCTAAAACAGACTCCATAAGGAGTCTTTGTTATTTTGAAATATTATTCCAGTGGGAGCTGGAATCTTTTGGCCAGCCTAGGTGGTGGGCCAAGAGCTGAAATCACTGAGAAACTGACAGAACTGAAATCACTAGGTTTGGCCCAGAGCCAGACCCATTGCGGAAGCAGCAGCTGGCGCAAGAGCAAGCGGCCAGCAGGGTGGCTGGCAGGAGCAGGCGGCCGGTAGGAACAGTGGCTGGTAGGAGCAGGCGGCCAGCAGGGTGGCTGGCAGGAGCAGCCGGTGGGGGGCCACTAGGAACAGTGATAGGCGGCCAGCGGGAGCAGTCGGCAGGTAGGAATAGCGGCAGGCAGCCAGTAGGGCGGCTGGCAAGAGCAAGTGGCCAGCAGGGTGGCTGGTAGGAATAGCAGCAGGTGTCCAGTAGGGGAGCTGGCAGGAGCAGGTGGCCAGCGGGTGGCTGGCAGGAGCAGCTGGTAAGAACAGCAGCAGGTGGCAAGTGGGGCAGCTGGCGGGAGCGGACAGTAGAAGCAGCGGCAAGTGGCCAACAGAGTGGGTGAGATCCCTCCTATCCCCACCCCCCAAGGAGGGTGGGAGGTGAGCTCTGAAAATCACTTCTGAGCTCTTATCTGCCCTGACCAAGGACAGCAACTATGAGTGGGTTACGGAGAAAGTTTGGGCATGTCAATGGGACACTTACATTGCTGGACTTGTGGGCCTGAGAGGCAAAGGACATTTTTCAATCTGAGCTGAGACTTTTACTCGTGGTTTGGTTATGAACTCTGTGGTATTTTCCCAAGTTAATGCCACATTACTTCTCTCCCTCTTTCATTAAAAGTTTCTTTTCTATGCTCAGACTCTGTGCTTGCAAGTGAGGAAGCACTGCCTGTCAGAGGTGCCCAGGAGTATGTGTGGATCTCCCAGGCTACTGGGTGGGGGCTCGAGCCAGTTGTGTGAGATGAATGAAAAGGAACCTCTGGATATTGAACCTGGCCCTGGCTGCTCCTGGCGCTACCTGGTAGAAGGGTTACACAAGTAATTATAAATAGCCATTTTACACAGATGAGAAAACGTAAGAAAGACGTATGAAGTAAATTCTAGTGACTTCCACTACCCGTCCTTAGTAATATGGGCCAGGAGAACTGTCCCCCACATGTTATATAATCTTTCAATAATGAACCTTTGCCAAAAAGAAGAGGTGTGGAGCAGGAATGATGGGATGGCTTAACGGAGGATACTTGCAATATAGAGATGGGGGAGTCATTAAAACATCTTTATATTTTCAAGTTGAGCAAAAATATACACATTAACAGATGCACAGGATATAGCAGGGACTCCTCACTGCTGAGTTACCCTTAAATTAAAACTGAAAGATAGTCTTGATTTTGAGCCAAAGACAGATTACAGCCTGCCTACAGTCAGTGCAGCAATTCTAAGCTATTCCAACTTTGTTTAAAAGGCAGAGCTCTTGTCATGAGCTCAGTGATATAGCAAAAACAAGTGCTCTCATTGAAAATCTAGCGTAAGTCTTGGAAGTGTCTTAAAAACGGAGAAAGATATAGCATGCCATAGACAACCAAGTCCTGCAGAGTCTTTAACAAACAGCATGGCCATGCTAATTATATATACACACAATTAATATAGGTTGGACCTCCCTGGTCTGGCACCCTTGGGACCTGACCGGTCCTGGACAAGGGAGTTTGCCAGACCCAAGCTGGGGAGGGGGCACCAGCCTCTCTGCTGGGCTCCTCTCCCCAGCCACTAAGCATCACAGCCTGCATTCAGGGAACCGTGGGCATTCTGGCCTCGCTTCCTGGCCCTGCCGGCTACAGGTTCTGCAGCCTCCCCTTCCTTGCCCCGCTGGCTGCAGGCTTTTTGGCCTCTCCTGCCCCATGGGCTTCAGCAGCCCTGCTGACTTTTTGGCCCCACCAGCTGTGGGGGGTCTGGTGCCCTACACGCTCAGCTGCCCCTCTGGACGGCTCTGCTCTCAGCCACCGACAATCTCTGTACTGGGGCTCTCTAATCCAGCAACATCCATGGTCCTATTGGACCATGGATACTGTCAGATCAAAGAGTCCCAGACCACAGAGGTTCAATCTATAGTTCCTTCCTCATTGTAAATGGAACAATACAAATGGATTCAATAGATGGACCTTCAAGGGAGAGACTAAATATGGACAATATGGTGCAATCTGCAGTTTTATTTCAGAAACAATGAGTAGACTAATAGAGACTGAGCAGCATTGGGATCTTTCAGATCATTCTGTAAGGGTCTCGTCCTCATTTGAAGAGCATCCTCTTCTATAGATCTTTACAGCAATGTGTCATCTTAGGTCACAAAGGAAAACAAGAATAGCAGCAGTGACTTGCAAGTTCACATATTTGCTCATCAAACCGCTTATTTGTTAAAGGCTTGTAAAATGTTTGGTAGATACCTGCTGTAAATGTCTTAAAACTCAAATGCCCCTTACAAATCTGATTTATGATGGGCTGTAAGACATGAAATCCTTGTTACTATCCCTGTAAAGAGCTATCCAGTTGACAATATGATTATGAAGTTGTGTTATGTGCCTGCTAACTGCAGATATTTATGCTGATGTAGCTTTAAGAACGCTCATAAACTACCCACTTAGGACCATGGAAGAAAGGGGAGTATCAGGACAGCTAAGTAATAACAGGATTATATTTGAAACAATGCTTCTCTCACCTCTAATTTAATTCCCTCTTCTGAAGCAGAATGCAGCTACCTGCTGCTCATGGTATTCAGTTGTTCAGGATGGTGAGCAGTGCATACTCTAAGTCTCATATTAAAAGTCTCTTCTACAGCTTTCAGTGCCTACTCAAAGACTACCACAACAGGGATCCTGTGTGTGGGCTGGATTATTACCCCATGAAACTACCACCCTAATTATCCCCACAACTGCTGAAGGCAAGAAAACTGTCTTACAAGATAAAGCTGGAATAATCTTGGGGAGAAAAATAAGCAACAGCCTGGTATAAATAGCCACTGTAACTACAAAATGTGAAAGGATAGAAGGCTCACTGCACAGGAATATTAACAGATTTGTTTTAAAATATTGTCAGAATCAGAGAACAATAATCATGCAATTAAGGCTGTGACAGCCCCCCATCTTTATAAAAGTTGGCTTGCAAATATGAATATGTGTAACTTGAAGATGCTTTAAACAAGATACCTCATGTAACCCATCAATTTTAATGCTACAATATGCTGGATCTGTGTAACCTGTTTTTGCACATGTATCAATTTTATATGTGTAGCTAGAAATACGAAGTGTGAATCTGTTTATAGTTTTAGACGTGCTAATGAGAGCCATTATTGGTGCCCAGGATACTTAATGATTCAGTGATCAACTCAACGGCCTGTAAACAGCCTTGTTTGTCCCGTGAGCCCTAATGGTGGCTGGTCTAGAAAGACATATGACCATACTATCTGATACTGGAATCCATTTTGAACCTGGTGATTTTCCACGGGAGGTGGGGAAACAAAAAAGATTCCCACCCTGGGGGAGAGTCTATTTAAGCAATGGGAAGCTATCATCCCTTTGTCTTCAGCCAGCCTTTGAAACTGCTTGACACACCCTAAGAAGATACTTGAAGAACTCTGAAAAGCTGAATACCTATGTCAGAGTAAAAGAGTTTGTCTCGGATTTGAAGCTTACATCTGAAATAAGAACTGCTGCTTAGGGTAAGAATTTGGGTGTAATAAGTTTCTTAGTGAATTAGTACTAGCTAATTTTCTATTCATTTAAATTTAGTAACTTATTTTGATCAGTCTGTTTTCACTTGTTACCACTTAAATCCTACTTTTCATACTTAATAAAATGCTTTTGTTTACTACCAGGTCGAGGGTAAATAATTGTTACCTAGGGGGAGCAACCACTATATAGTTCTCTTTCACTGATAAAGAGAGTTTACTTTATAAGCTTTCTCTGTGTTTTACACAAAGAAAATCAGATTTACTTGGGGGTTAATTTCTTGGGTATGGAGCCGAAGAACTGCATCCTCCCAGAGCTCAAGTGGTTTAGTGCCTACATTACTCTGCGGGGGGCTGGTAATCCCAATTCTGTGCCTTGTCTGGGGGAGACTCAGAGCCGGCTCTAGGCACCAGCAAAGGAAGCACGTGCTTGGGGTGGCACATTTTTGGGGCGGCACATTTTCAGGGGCGGCATTCCAACCCGCAGGAGGACCAGGCAGGGAGCACTGAGGAGGCCACCCCGAGCTGGGAGCCCCGCGCCTGGCTGCTCAGAGCCTGTGCCTGGCCCGGGGTGCTGGGAGCTCTGCGCGGGCAGCCCCGAGGCACGGCCCCTCCTGGGGTGCTTCCTGGAGGGCGCCGCGGGGAGGCCGTGGCTGCTGCTGGTGACGCTGAGCCCGGCAGCCTCTTCGCCTTCGAGTGAGTGCAGGCCCCTCCCCCCACAGCCGGCCACCCCCCTCCTGTGCGCCCCCCCTCACAACTCCTCCTCCCCCGCCTCTGGGCCCCCAGGCCTCCTCATCTGTGTACTCCCCTGGCCAGCCACTCCCCCGCCTGTGTTCTGTCCCCAGCAACTTCCCTGCCTGTCAACTCCCCTTGCCCGACTGTCGCCCCCCTGCCTGTGTGCCCCTGCCCACTGTCCGGCGACCCCACCCCTCTCTTTTCCTTCCCCGGCTCGGCCTCTGCCAAGCAACCCTGCACCCCACCTCCTGGCCCACTGCAACCCTGCTGGGACCCCGTCTCCTCTTCTCCGTCCCTCCCGCCGCCCACCTGGATCCCCATCTCCTGTCTGGCTCTCTAAACAATCCCTCCTCCCCCTACTCTCGGGGCCCTGAACCCCCACACCTGCCCAGGAACCCAGCCCCCTTGTGCTGCATCCTGACAACCTCGCCCCTGCCTGGGACCCAGGTGATTCTCCCTCCCCCTTTGTCTGAGGAAGGGGAACTCTGGTGTTCCCAGTGCCCATGTCCCCAAGTCCTTTCCTGTCTGGGGCAGGAGAGCTTTATTAAAATTGGAATTGTGATCCCATTTAAATAGGCTTTGTTTTAAATAATATACCTTTAAAATTAAATTAAAAATTGTTATGGCCTAAATTTATCATAAGCTATTTAAATAACTTATGAATTAAATTTAAAAATTAAATAGAACATGTCTCTTGTCAACTTTTAAAGAAATTCTACCAGTTCACTAGTGTAAGCTGCTGTGTAAGCACCCGGAACCAGTGTTTACATCAGCAGTAGCTTCTTCCGCAGGTAAAGAGAGAATGTTTTTATCACTTTGGTTTATTCAGCTAGTACAATTCAATGATTAGTTCATTCACCATTGCAAAACCAAGAGTTGACAAAGCAGAAAAACTTGTTTTCCTCTTCTCTCAGTAAAAAACTGGTTATGAGAGCATTCTAACATCCTGAAGAACATGATGACTAGAATCGATCTGTTAAATTCACTATGGATATTTCCTTTGTTTAATAAATGAATTTTAGATGCAAAATGTGTTTGGATACTTTTTTGTTGTGTGTCCTTCACATTTAAGGTAGTTTTATTTCATACAAAAATTAAATGCTGGTTTTGTTTATTTTAAATTGAATTTCCGTCCAGACAGAAGTAGATGCAAATCATATGTTTTTAAAAAAGTAGCCACCAGTTAGCAAATAATAAATGGGGTAAAACCTGTCTCTTAAGTGTTCCTATTATACACCATTTTGTAATAGAATAAAAATGTAAAAATTAAGAATCTGATTACATGTAAATTACACAATTATTTGGGCATTTATTTAGTTGGTAGCTCTACTGAGTGTATTCTCCTGGTTAGTAAATAGAAGCACCAAATTTGGCATAAAGGTTATATTTAGTTGTAAATCAACATGTTGTAAAGGCTGCTAATCAGTAAGACTCGACCATCGTTTAGGAAAATATTTTAAAAGTAGAATTTAAATGATTAATTGCTCATTTAAACCAGGGTTTTCTGCTTGCCGGTTTAAATCAGGATTAAAATTAGAAATTTAAATCAAACCTATTTAAATCAATCCACCCTGCTTCAGAGGCTGTTTGGTCCGTCCCTAAAGGAGAAAGCACAGGGCTGCGCTCATGGAATAGGTCGTAGGCTAGTGGGGTTTTGTTGTCTGGTGCCTGTCTTATTTTGGATAGTTGAGCTGGGGAATTAAACAAAAGTTCTCTTAATCCCTTTGAACTGTCTCATTATATAGTGAGGCTGATTCTTGTCCATGGACACCAAGAGTTGGACAGCTTATGTGTTGGGGTTGGAGTCTGAGTGATTATAAGGCTTCTAATAATAAAATCCCTTTGCAGAGTGAGGAGTGGGACCAGGACTCCAGCACTAGGTGATGTGAACAGCTGCATGCTTTGGAAGTCTTTAACTGACTTGCTGTGGATGAACCTGCCCTCCCATTGTCCTCACGTGGGGGAGTCCCTGGCGCTCTCCTAGGAGATGAAAAAGCCCCGAGGTTTGGACTCCCCCGGAGCGCGCGCCCCACCCCCCAGGAAGCCGCACGAGCTGCTTTTGCGCGCACACCCCCAGCAAGCCGTGCAAGCTACATTTGCGCGCGCACCCTCCCCGGACAAAAAGGGGGGGGGGGGCAGCCAAAAATGTTTTTGCTTGGGGTGGCAAAAAAACCTAGAGCCGGCCCTGGGGAGACTAGAGGATCTGGCCCAGCAAGACAGGGAGTCCCAGAGAGGAAGAAGTCAGTGGCATGATCAGCACATTGGGGAACAATCCCAAGGGGACTCCTGTGACCGCATCCCATCAGGAAGGCAGTTATTTCTTCTTTATTAAGACAATTGGTATATACTATATCCTCACTTATATTCGGTTTTAACCCACTAGCTGTAGTAATGCTGAACAAAGATCATGCTAATTGCAGTCAATTTGTAAACAAGAATCTTATTTCTTTAGGACTAGATGCACTAGATAAAAGATTAGTATCGTACCCATTTTAGATTCACTCCACCAAATTACTCAATCATATGCTCAACTTTAAATGCATGAATAATTCCACTAGAGTCAATGGGATTGCTCAAATACTAACAATTAAGCATATGCTTGAGTAATTTTTCTGGATTCTCTCCTGGATGCACATCTCCCTAATTCTCCCACCTCTCAAAGAAAGGCCAATAAACCCTTGCTCTGTTTAAATTGGTTCCAAGAATCAACCTCTTATGTAAAATTTAGACTACCCATTTCAAGACTGCTATTCCTTAAACCAGTGAATTTTGGACACTAAGGATTGAGGAAAGAGCCAAGGAGAAAAGAGAAAGTGCTTTCACACCATACATGGCAGCTACAGACTTCATTTCACCACACTTTTTTGTTAAGCAAAGCATCCTGTTGGCTGGGATTTGAAGGAGAACCATGCATGCCCTCATATCTTGATTTACGGCAACTGAGAAATTGGTGCAGATTAGGGAGGTTGGTGTGTTAGCATTGACTTTACTGAACATACAAATCTGCCTACTGTACCTGCAGATCCCGGTTGTGGTTTTCACAGAGTAGTTGTAAGAAGCGGAGGATGGGCTGCATTATTGTGATCACAGCACTCATCTCCAAGTCATCTTTGTTCTTGTCTGCTGCATTCTGTGCCCCATCCACAGCTGAATAATGGTCATCAGAATCGGCTTCCCTCCTGTATGTATTATAAGCCTTTCTTGTCGCAGCTGAGGCTTCTAGCAACTGATCCCGGACTTCCTCTGTAATTTGGGTTGTAGGCTCTCTCACTAGAATATATAAGAATGGAATATGTCAAAGACCTTCCACCTGGTCATTTGAAGAAAAGGAGTAGAAAAAAAAATTATCTATGTACACATTTCCTAATAAAGTTTCACAAAAAGACCAGCTATTCATCTTCAGATCCTTTTCAACCAGTATGTTTAGTACATACAATGCAAGAGGCTGGGTTTAGGATACTTGCATGTAGCCCTCTTCATGCTTTACAACAAGCGACAGTAAAGATTTTAATACTTATATTAACTTGTTAGGGATCAGATCATAGGCATCTACCACCATTAGGAGTTTCAGAAGCACTATTATGTAAGAAGCCACTTCTCCCAATCTGGATTATTGTTAGAAAGGCACTGATTATGACCTACAGTCCAGGGTCATTACTATCGATCAGATTTAGGCAGAAGCTCAGGCTAGACAAGTTGCAAGAGTCCCATCTCAAAAACAATTAATCAGAATATCAATAGCACAGGGTCACAAATGGACGAAGAGAGAATGCTGCTCTTGAAACCCTCAGGCAGGATACCACTGATCTTTTAACTTTGCTCTGCGGATCAGAGATCAGAGCAATCCTGCACCAATCACAAGGAGTTCAATAAATACCATGCTTTGCTCCTGTGTCACTCTTTAAAACAAAGAATGGGAAATTTACCTCTTTTTCTAACTGGTACATCTCTGTCTGAGTCCTCATCTTTCTTTTTATTTCCCAAGTCACTGGTGTTTACCGTGACAGTAGCCTTGATTTCTTGCTGTGCCACCTTCATGCGGTCATAGAAAACCTTAAAGAACTTTTCAGATTTCTTATCTTCTGTTAGTCGGCAAAAGAATGAATGCTACCAAAGAAATGGAACAAGTATATAGTTTATGCAGAGACTTGAGTCAAGAAATTATTTCTCCTGTCCTGATATTCTGTGCACTATATATTAAAGGATTAAAATTTAATTAGCTTTAAGCACAGACAGAACCCATCAGGAATGAAGTCTAGATCTTCTTGCTAAGGAATCCAGGAGTATGTGTCAGTTACAATAGCTTTGTTATTAATATTTCTAAACATATTTTTAAAGATGGTACTGCAATTGATCATGTTATTCCCTATACAGTTATATGGCACACTTCTCTTCTTGAACCTTCAAGGTAAGCACAATGGAATATACATATACAGGTTGAACCTCTCTAGTCATGCACTCTTGGGAAATGTTCAGTGCCAAACCGGAGAATTTGCTGAACCGTGGGAAGTCAGTATTGTCTAGAAGCATTACCTGTACTTCTATTGCTTACTGGGCTCTTAGAAGACATTTAGGGAAAAATTAGAGCTAAAAAACAGCACAGAACACAGAGAGCCAGAATTACTGGCCATAAACAAACTTTGTGGGACTGCAGGAAACTTGACCACACCCATGATAAGTGGACATTCGACTAACTAAAATCATGCTGAACCATAGACGTTGTCAGACCTCAGAGCTCTGGACTAACGAGGTTCAACCTGTATTTGGTTCTCAGTTCACAGAAACCAAAGATTAGCAATGAAATATACAGATAACATGGTCCTTCCTGCTGTTTCTGTTGAGTCAGAACGATTGTGGCTCATAGGTTTAACATTCAATACTAATCTCAGATCACTAAAGTGTATAAACAAAGCAAGATTTTCCACTCCCCCCAATTTGAAGTTTCTGTGCTTTGGTCTGTCGGCTGCAGAGCTATCTTTTTTTTTTAAATCTATCTTAATTTGGCCTCCAACACAGCTTAGGAAGCAACAGAAAAAGCTCAAAGTATTAACTAGTTTTTAATTTTTGTTGTTCATTTGTTGTTCTGTCCGTACATGTAGAAAGACAAATTTTCCCGAGACTGAGGGGAATGCAAATCATATGCAGGTCATAAGGAGCCAACACAGCGATCAGACAATTTCTGATGAAACCAATATGCTGTTACATAAATCAGCATCAGAGCTTCCACACAACTGGAAGATGAACTTATAAGTGGGTCACCTTACGCAGAGTATTATGAAATTCATTAGGCATTCTATAGTGGCTCATGATCCAACAGCTTCCCATGATGAAGAGGAACAAAGACTGATTTACTGAAAAGACAAATTAAAAATGGGAACAACAATATCTTGTGTGCGATTCTGAGAGACTGCGCAAAGCAGCAGAGTGACTTATTTTGAAAAACTCACAATGTGACCTCTGATCACTAGGGGAGAGTGCGAGTGCTACTGTTCGGATCTGTTGACTGAGGCATATAAGAGACCAGTGAAATTTACCTCTAGTTGGAGGGAATTAGTTGGCTGAGAACCAAGTAATTCTAAAAAATGGTTAAGACAATTAAGATTTTGTGCAGGTTTTTTAACTAGACAGACTGTATATTGAACTGTAACTAACAGGTCTGTCAAACAGACGAGGACAAATAAGAAACTAAGCTTACACTGACTTCATACACTGAATTAATCTAGCAAGAATATAGGACACCACAGTCCACACAGAAGCAAACCACTGGGAGAAACTGTGAGCTATATTCTGAAAGCCAGTTAAAACAGATGCCTCAGATGCTTAATCTCAGTAACACACAGGAACGTTTTCAGCCTACAAATATGTTTTTTAAGGAAGTCATCTAGAGACAAGCTAGTTAGGGACTGAGCTGTGGTTTTTTTGTTCAAACACTGTCCTTGAGCATGTGCATCATATATTACAATACATATAGGGTGTCAAACACCTCTAGTAGCCAGGCTTTGCTTTGAAAGTATCATTTCCCTTCGTTACATATGACCATTCAAATTTGGTGTGAAGTGCCAAAAGGCTGAATATAAAACTGAACACCTAATTAGTATCAGTATCTTTGCTGGGGATCATTTCTAATTTATCTAAAATATGAAGGGAAGAGCAGGCATGGTCTCACAGCAAATTGCTTATGTGCCCCTAAGCTGGTCTCAACTTTCCCTCACCTTGGCTGGAGAGAATACAGCTGGAACCCATCACAGCCAAAGCTAGTGGTGCTTTTATGACCCTCACAATAGCAATTCATTGTTTCCTATCCGGAGTGTTTGTTGTGCCTGACTTCATTTGCCTTGCCAGCAGTCACAGTCCTTCTGCCTTCAAGTCAGAATCCTGGTGCCCTGTAAGTTTGAGACCATATCCGTAAGTTTTTAGGTTCTCTCTATCTTAATTGTTACCTACAACAGCCTGCGCCAGCACAACTTGCAAAATCACACCTCTTCAAATACAGTCTCTTGGTAGCTGGCATCTGGTTGACTCAGATGCGTGAAGGTTATAGGTATTCTGACCTAGATTGAAACAATCATTTTGTGGCAGCCATTAAACACACATATGACACGCAAAAAATGTTTTATTGGAAATGTTCACTTGGCTAGTTTTTCTCTGAAGTGCAGTGGAAAGTCTGTTCGAGCACGTTGGGGGGAAAAAGCAACACTTACTTGAATCTGTCAGCAAATAACCATTACCAGCCTGCAAAATATTTATTTCATGCAGTTTTATAGAGAAGAAACTTTTCTTTCACCAGTCCTTCATGTTGAAGAGGTTTTTCTAAAGTAAAAGATACTTTATGTGCGCAGTCAACTAAACACCAAACACCAGCGTGTGAGGCAAAAACTCTTGTTTCTCAAACAAATTTTGTAGGCTAGCAGTCACCCTTTCTAAGACTGATATTTCTGTTACTTTTAAAATTTCATTACTAGTCTCTGGCCCTTAAGTAGGGGGAGGAGCTCCTTACGAAATAAAATATCCAAGCCAAGCATGCTGCAGGAAAATGCTTAGTAACAAAGACGGGGTCTGTTACCAAACCTGCATATTGACACTGGATCAGCTGTCCGCTTTGCAGAATTCAATGATAATCAGACAGTATTTTGTTTCATAACAGTCATTTGCCATGACACAAGCAATATCATATGACACACGGGGGATCATGCGGTTTGTTTCATGAATGTTGGATTCAGTTAACACAGCCTGAGAAACACATTTACATCAATGAAATGCAACAAGCCCAAAATGCAGCCACTCATGGCTGGACAATTAACTGAATCATTCCTCCTTTGACACCAGAGGCAGCCTGCTTAGGATTAATTGGTATCGCCATAGAATGAAAAAGAAACCCAACATACTAATATCATGCAAACCCTTAATATACACAACTTGAGATATTCAGCTGCAACATACAAGACAATGGAGAGACTTTCCTTTGAGCATTTGCCACCAACAAATTTTCCTGAGCCATATGAGACTGCCTTTGTTAAATTACATACACACACAAGGAGGAAAACCCCGTATTTTTCCCCTGTAGAGTTTGAAGCTAAACATTCACAAGTCCAAATGCCTGCAGTGAATTGAAGAAAATCTGCATTTCTGCAGTAAGTGGTTTCCATGCAGGTATCAGAGCTGAGCGAGCCACATAGAACATAGCACTTTCAGCTGTCTCCATGGTACACTGCACTCTGACACATGGGTTATTTTCAAGGGGATTGGAAGAGAGGAATCCAACACAGGTCACCATCCTTATTCTAAGGGAATCAGCCTGATAGATTCATCTGAAACTAATGCAAATAGTCTATATAAAACTGTCACGGTGCAGTGTGTTCCATAAATCTTTGCTACAATCTGTGAAATCTTTGCTAAAAGCTTAGTTACTTCTTGCTTTTCTGAGCCACTATCCCCTATTCTTCATGAAGAAACAAGGAATCCACTGATCGAAGAGGAATCTTCACCAAATTTGCACTAGTAGGGTAAAGGTGAAAACAGGCGTGGGTTACTTAGCCACTGAATAGTTCAACACTGAATGGTTTACAGAACAGTGCTTTCCCTCCCCCCCGCCCCAAGCAGCGGTGGGCAACCTGCAGCCCATTGGGTTTCCATGAGCAGCCTGCGCACCCCTCTCTGCCTCCTTCCCCCACACCTCTTGTGCACTAGGGGTTTCTGCACTTACCTATGTTCCCCCCTTCCTCCCAGCACTTCCCAAACACTACGCCTTGGTTGATTTGTGCCATGTCCCCGCTCCTCCCCCTCCTTCCCAGAGCCTGAATGCCGCAAATCAGCTTGGATGGTGGGGGGTGGCGGGGCAGGGAGCAGGATGCATTTGGGATAGGAAGAGGGATTTGGGATTGTAAAGTAAGTGACTATTTCTTTCTATTATTTGAAATTGATGACAGTTCTATCAATATATGAATGCTTAAAGCACTTCTACTTGTTCTGAAATATTGAGCATGCCATGTATTTCATCTTATTCTTGGGCTCCTATGACTGATTTCAATCTTGTGGCCCACTGAGACAACGGAGGGCCACTCATGCAGCCCACTCACCAGGCCTACCGACAGAGGGGAGGAAGTGAAAAGGGCAGTTGCCCCAGGACCTTTAAATTGATGCTGGAGCCATGCTCCACACTCCAGGCAGTGCTAAAGGCTGGGGGGGGGAGGGAAGAGGGGGAGAAGAGAGGAGAACACCATGCTCCAAGCAGCACTGAGGGACGTCAGCTCTTGGCCTTACCCCTTCTGCTCTTGGCCCTGCCCTTTCCGGGAGTGCAGAGCAGACCCCCCCCCCCCGCTTCATCTTGCTGGGGGTTGCAGAGGCTATCCGCTCTGCTACCACTTGCTAGCCTTGGTTGCGCAACACTGCCTTAGAGCGATCTATAGAATGTTCCATCAATAGAGCTACCAGATGGTTTCAAAAAAAGACCAGACACACTTGATCTCAGATCGGGGTGTCCATGACTGCTCCTTCTAGGTGCTACTGGAATACAAATAATAATTCAGAGTTTAAGATCAGAAGAGTCAAGTAGTCTAGCCACTTGTACAACACTGGCTGTTACATTTCACACTGTTACCCATGTATTAAGCTCAGTGATTTTTGTTTGGCTAACACTGACCTGACAACAACATCAAGAGACAGAGAATCTATCACTTCACTTGGTAGTTTGTTTCAGTGGTTAATCACACGCATTGTTAAAAATTTGCATCTAATTTCTACTTTGAATTTGTCTGCCTTCAGCTTCCAGCAACTGGATTTTGTTGTACCTTTCTCTGCTCCATTGAAAAGTCCTTTGTATCTGTTATTTTCTCCTCAAGGAGGTATTCACATGCTTTAAGTCTCCTTTCAATTTTCTTTTTGCTAAACTAAACCAATTGAGCTTGTTAGTCTTTCACTACAAAGCGTTTTCTTCAACCCTCAAAACAGTTTTTGTGACTCTTTTTAGAGCCCTCTCCAATTTTTTACATTTCTTTTTAAAAAGTGGACACCATATTTGAATAATAATTTTAAATAATAAATTATCAAGATGATTCACCTGGTGTGTAACAAGCAAACAAAAAACCCTCAACCTCACTCTCCTTCCCACTACTCTCACAACTTAATAGCTTGATTCAATTTCAGGAACCTTGAAGAGAGAAGAAATTTAGCTGCGCCCTAGTGCCTGATGGATTTTCTGGCATCTAACAGTATAAAATGCAGCTGGCCAAAATGAATTATGGAACTAGGTAACTGCAACAGTTTATAAGTGATTCGTAATGTAGGTCTTGTCTCAGCAATGGGTAGCTAACAGGTTAATTAATTTAAATCAGACTAACAGCAGCAACACATGGCAGGTTGTAAACTTTACTGACGGATGTCTTAATTTAAAGCCAACTGAAGAACTACAGCATCACAAAGGGCAGTAAAGACTCAGTCAACTTAAACACATAACTTCTTTAACTGCATGTCGGCCTGCGCATACTGAATCAGCACAAAGGATTGCCAAGTGGAAAAACCTAGAATGCCAGGGACCAGCTGAAAGCAGTTTGTGTGTGGTTCTCATTTTTCAAAGGCTTATCAGGTTTTGCTCATGTCTTTATGCGTATGTTTGTCACTCTTACTGGGAACACGTTAATCTCTTCAGTTAACTGTTAACCAGACCTGGCCTGAAGTCACAGCTGTTCATATGGTTAACCAAGAAACCGGAAAGATGAACATCAGTGCTTTTCACATCCAATAGTTTGGCTTCTCTTCCCAGACTTGATCATTATAGGCTCTATTATATGATCTGTTTGCCAGCTTATGTGGTAACAAATTTAATGAAAACCTATTAACAAACACTGTATGCAAAGTGGTCAGTTCCAACTCTCCTTTCTGAAAGAAAGGTGATCTGATTTAAGCAGTGGATTGAGATTCTAAAGGAGGTTCTGCCTTTGGCATTAGAAAGGCAGAACGTTTTCTGAACCACGCCCTTAAAGCACATTTTTAAAAGCAGATTTACAAGCATATACTCCAGGAGATTCCATTAATTAGTAGGGTGAGACCTCTCAGGAAAACATCAGTCATGGTTTAGCAACAACCAAACAATTAAAGTAAACAGCAAAAACTGAAAGGCTTATGTTGAACTGGTTAAAAAAAACAACTCTCTCTCCCTCCTTCATATAGGGAGCTAAACGTCAATCAGCGAAGCCTGATTTTCATGAGAAATTGTTAAACAATGAACTTTTAACTAGACAGGGATGTTTCCAAAAGGAAAGTCCCTTCAGCTACTGAGCTAAAGATTAGCTCTCTGGCCTTGAATCAGCAGATCTTTTACTCCAATGTCAGATAGAAATGACTAAGAGGAAGTTAGTGTTGTTTTGGTTATCCCGGTGGGCTACTGTTATGAACTATTAAAAAACTCTTGCACTAGTTTTATGAAGGTGTACTCACAACAAAGCTCACCCTCTACCTCAGACTTGTTCACAGCCTGACTATACTTCAAGACAGCCCTACACCATCACACCATTTTAAAAATCAACTGCAAAACTAACATGAGCTTGCAGTCAAGTACAGAAACAAATTCTTTATGTTCCCCCTGGCCAGGGTGCAAGGGCTTTCACCACAGAAGACAGTTAACTTAAAAAAAACCCCAATACTTCTAAGAAATCCTTTGGTATTTCCTTGTTTGCTAAAAATCCATTGTTCTGTGTCCTTAATAATACCATTAGTCCCATGGAATCTACTAATTTGTTAGTTAAAATAGTTCTGGGTTGAACATGTCCTGCAGCCAGAATTAAGCCCATAAGGAATGCCTCAACTTGCCATTTTTTCAGCATAGCTTTACACTTCACCTTTAACCAGTGCAAGTGCAGAAGGAACATCATTACATTTGCAAACACACAGGCAAACTGAGAGCACACTTAAGTTATTGATGCTCCCCTGCAGGGCTAGACTCTGAACTGGAAACATTGTGCTGTTACAACAAATCTGATTAAGGAGACTCTTGGGGAGAGACCTTGCTGCTTAGTAACAGGCCCACTCATGGTATTCTTCCCCCACAAACAATACAATGAAATCAGGTGGGAGAGCTAAGCCACTTGTTTCAGGAAGAGCCCTTGTATTAGAGAGGCATTCCCAAATGTGACACTTAAAAGCCTGATGGTCTCCAATTTAAACTGCCAAATAATTCACACAAGATGCTAAGGTTAAAAAAAAGCACCCGGGGCAATGAGGTGAACTGAGATGATGAGAAATCAATCAGGCAACAATGGTGACTCATAAGTGGGCATCTGCCCATTCAGTTTGGGGGTTCAAATTCCTGAAAACAAAGCAGGTGGCTCTAAAAACGAGGGAGAGTTAGGGCTCCGACTTGGCTTTTATTTGAGTTCCTCTCAACACACATCAGGGCACGCACCCATGTGCATGCAAAGCTCCTATATGGAAAAGCTCACTTCCTTAGAGAGCCATGAGGAGGCGAGAGAAACACGGAAGTCTACAGACTCCAAAGAAGGTGTGAGATCTTCTTGAGAGACAGGGGAATTGAAGAAAACCATAGCAACAAGTCAGTCCACCTACCCAAACCACCCACCCACCACCAGTTTCATTCGCTGACGCACTTCAAAAACAAGCTGGCTCCTACCAGCTCTAGAAGGTGAGCAAGCCCTGAGAGCTCATTAAATTCCCTTCTCAGCTACTCTTGTATGCCTGCAGCTAGTGAGCAAGTAGGATATAAATAGAAGTTATATAACATCTCTTTGTTGATTCCTGTGCTTACCCCCAAAAAAAAAAAAAAACCCTGCAGCATGACCTTGTTTTTCTGAATAGCTTGCCTCTGCCTGCTTGCTGAGGACTTTAATTCTGTTAGGGATCATCTTAAAAGTTTAAACAACAGGATATGGATCTCACAGAAGAAGAAGAATACAGGCTACACATTAAGCATTAGCAATTTACTGTCTGTATTCCTTATAATTTTACAGTCACATTTACAGACTGCTGAAATGAGCCAGAGCATATAGGTCTATGGTGGTCATATCACGGTGAGTACATTTAACATTCAGACTCTGATACAGTTCCCCACCCTCATTTTTTCACCCATTTAAATGCTATATTACAAAGGGCAGAGCCAGTGATGTCGGGCTTCCACAAGCTGCTGTGGTACAGGAATACCGGTGGGTTGGTTACTTGCAAAACCCAACTCATCGATCATGCAGTGGAAACAGTCCACACGTTCGATACCCTCTTCCATTACTATACTGCTTCCTTACCCACCCAGTTCACAAGCTGAGCACTCTTCTTTGGTAGCTTTATCATATTTCATCCAGCAAAAAGGAAATTCTTTTAATCCAGCAAAAGCAAGAAAGATTTCATAGCAGCTATTCCATCTCTAGTTTCTAGTGAGGCCATGTTATTTACACTGTGGTGGTGGTCAAAATGCCTAATAAAACGAATACTATAGCAGCACCTTGAAGGCTAACAAAACATGTAGATGGTATCACAAAGCTTTCGGGGGCACAACCCACTTCTTCATCTGAAGAAATGGGTTGTGCCCATGAAAGCTCATGATACCTTCTAGATGTTTTGTTAGTCTTATAAGGTACTGCTAGACTATTCGTTGTTTTTTAAAGTTTTTCCAGTTATGGACTAACTCGGGCTACCACGCTGAAGCTTTTGTAAATGACCAGTGTTATAGATGGTGTATTGGTGTATGCATGCACATACATACCAATAGCTATGATGGTGACTGCACCAGAGAGCTAGCAGCCTAAAATCTCCTTGCCTACTTGATAATCAACGCTATATTGCAATATATGTTGCCTTAATGCTGACTCAGAATATGACAAGTGCAACTGGGATCCTATTCTGAATGCAGCATATACACAAGGATATCGTTCCCAATGGCATAAGGAGTGTATCATGGACAAAGATGATGACAAAACTGCTGCCCTGAAGAGATTGTAATTGGTGACTTGGATGTTTGCTGAGTATTATGCTACTTCTCTTTGTAAGAAAAGTTTTGAAGCAGCACTTTAGTCTGGAGTGCCACCAATGCTAAATAGTGACCTCCTTTGGAGTACTGTGCCTGGGGGAAAAAAGCTTCTAATAATTTCATCATGAAATATCTAGATGACCAGCTCATAGGCTGTTGGATGATCAGACGAGGTGATTTTATTATTTTTTTAAACAGATGTTACAGCTGTCTTGAATGGTTTTGAGCATTTTTAAATATTTAACCCTGTATCAAAAGAATATTGGTTATTGATTTATATAAACACCCCCACATGCACATTTTCCCACATACACACACGGTAAGAAAATATTTTTCCTACTGTTTAAGCATTCGCAATCCTGAACCGTTGGTCAGAAAGAAAAATTTGACAAATCATATTTGCGAGAGCTTCGTGGTTCAGAAGGCATTATTGAGTAGTTTTGTAGTAGTAGCTTTTAAAACTTGCAAAGTACAGCTTCCATATTTTAATAAACTGGACATTGCCTATATTTTAAAAAGCCCACATCACTCGGATTAGTATTGCTTAATCAGAAGGTACCGAACAGGTGGCTGCTCAGGGTAGCAACATATTAGCGACAGCACTGCAGACTGGGAAGAGGTAGAAAATGCTGGCTTCCCTAGGGCACTAGTATCCCCAAAAAGATCTGATTTTTCATTGCCTGAAGTCGGACCAATTTTCAGGGTTAAATTCAAATCACCTGATGTAAACTCTGAAGCAAGGTTGACCTAAATTCTACAAGTCAAGCCTGTGACTCCTGCAGCATTCCAGTGTAGCTGCTTAGAGTCTACAGCAGCTTCAAGTATATTTAAATGATGGACGTTTTCACTCAAGCATATATGAAAGATTTAACCATATCAATACGTTATTAAATTCAGTTTTACACTACCCCGTGGTTTGGTACACGTCAACATTCTGCAGAATTTTATACTGAAAATAAACCACAATTATGGTGGCTAAGAAGCTAAGGACTTGGGCAGTTGGGTAGAACAACAGTTGGGGATCTGGCACTAAGTACAGCGAGGAGAGTGGTTTAGTATCCTAGAATAAGTAGATTTACTACATTTGATTTCAAAGTTATTCATCCCAGTGAATGGTGCAGCTCACATCGTTCATTTGTTTCAAGCTGTCTGCAGATTCAGGGACCACATCCGTTTGTCTGCAAGATGCACTGCCAATATCTCACAAACAACTAGAGTGAGATAGGACTCCGCACCCTACAAATGCTATTGATAATAGGTAGGATGCCTATATCCATTTGGGTGTCCATCTAATGGTCTTAGTTGGTTGCTGTCGTGAGAAGTTACGTTAGAACTGAAGGAGCAATAGACTGCAATGGTGTGATTTTAAATGTTTGCCACCTTGCACGTATGCATCCTGATGTTTTCAACTCCTGGGTAATTAGAACATCAGATGACTTTTGAATCTGGCACATTTGATTGTTTCAAATGTGATTGTTACATGTGGTTTCTTTTTAGCACTGGTCCAAGACATTAAATGTTTTTCTTCTCTTAATATCTACTATGTCAAAATGGCACCTCGTTACATAGGAGATCTGCTGCCTTTGTGCATTCAGAGGCCTTATTACACTAAAGTCACCAACATTTTCTCTTTAATATATACTTTTTTATACCTGTGCATAGCTAGCACAGTTGAGAAAGAATGATCTTTACTCCTCCTCTTGGGCGTCAACTACACAAGTTTGTACTGAGCTCCAATCAACCACCTTTGAAGGCAATAGAGCACATGAGGATCAAAAACCATAATCTGCTCTTCAAGATCTTACTTACTGGGGTTGATGCACAAGAAGAAAAGAACTCAACAAGTCTTTCGGGTCCCAGATAATTTTGTAGGGCAGGCACATATAATTGATACCTTTTACATTAAAAATGAGCTGAGGAGATATGGCAGGGAGCCTGGCCAGGTTGGTGCAGCCCGCCCCTCACCTGCAACATGGCATGGTGGGCTGAAGTAGTCCCCTGCCATAGGCAGGGCTGCTCCTGCCGGTCTGGAGTGCCCCACCCCCACCCGATGTAGCCTAGCCTGGCTGGGCTATCCGTTAAACATCATCCAGTCAGGGTGAGACATGCCAGTTAACCATTTACATCCCTACTCTGCACATAATTAACTTTGGTTTGATCACCAATCCCCTTTGCCATGTAATTTTTATTTTCACTCACACCAGGAGATGTATAGCCGGGGAAAGGATTATGGTGTGGGGCTGTTTCACTTACAAGAACAGTATATGCAATAAAACAAATATACTAGTTCTGAGGATTGGTACCATTATTAAACTGTTCTGAGATTTGAGTACATACTTCATCAAAATTAAGTCAAATCTCATCACTTGATTTGCTCTTCAGAACACTACTCAGGAGGCTTCATGGGAAACCTATTTGTCATGTAATCTAACTTTTGAGAAGATCCCTAATTAAATGATCTGACCAAAATTGCCATGGAGAGGAAGTTATGTAAGGAAGTTTGCTCATCATTAAACTTTCACAGATCCAGGAAACCTGAAACTCTCAGGAGGTGAAACAGCATATATATGGTGCATATAATTTGTATTTGGCAAACAAGAGACATGGGCTATAGAAGAAGTCTTTAGCAATATCCCCCACTGTCATTCACTTGCCCAGTTTACGTTAACTAAAGCAGATCCCCTGTGTTCAAGTCTATATGCAACAGACTATCCTCCAATCTGCGCTAAAGGAGAGAAGTATTCTTTAAATTAAGCTTGCCCACAAGCAAAATCACCAAGCGGAGTCCTGCAAAGTAATCCTAAAAAACCCCAAACCCAATGAATGTAGCAACAGGTGCCACACATAGCCCAGCAGCACTGCAGAAAGGGTGTGTGCGATTGTTCTTTTACATAACACAGTTCTGAAGGTGATTTCTGACACAGCACCTCTCCACGCATTTCTCAGGAGTTTTTGCTATCAGAATGCACAACAGGGGAGTGACTGGTTCCAGCTTTCTGTGGGCAGACATACTAGGAGTTACGTAAAACATAAGGGAGCTTATATAATTTTCAGTTCAGTGAGCAGTAACATTCGTCAAGTTAATTTATTGCCTTTTCTGACCCTTTGATTCAAACTCTTCTCTACTATAAACTGCCAGCATGCTAAATCTGGGGTGAGTTTCCATAGCAAATCTGAGCTCTCATGCCAACAGGAACAATAAGTTAATTTAAAAAAATAAACAGTTCCTTTAAAATTCTCATTAGCTTCCTCGGCAGCAGAAATGCTTCAAATGTTCACGAATGTTGTAGCAATCAGAACTAGCCTAATGTGGATTAAGAAACTCTACTTTGATAGTTTAATGATTCAATGAAACAGTGATTTCCAAAACGGTTAGAATAACCTGTCACTATCATAATGAAAAAAACTAATATTCAGCCACTTGCATCACCATTATAAAACATGCAGCACCACTGTGCTCAAATATTTACTAAAATAAAGATTTAACAGCAAAAACTGTTCAAATTATCCTTGTCCAATACTACGAGTGATCTCTTTTCCCATTGATGCTCATGGGAGTTGCCTGGGAACTCCCATTATTAACATAAAGAGGAGCACCACACAGACATTCCTATGTGTCAGTGGAAACTTTTTGCTTCAGTGCAGTCTGTGCTCATTTCTCACGTGAAAACCTATAATAAGAGAATACCATGCAAGATGCATTTCACATCTCATTGCCAAAAAAGTAATTTTGCGTAACCTGCTAGTATCCCAATAGTTTCCTCATTCTCAAAGGGACCTATGTGGTAATAATTTGAATGCAAGGCAAAGAATTTTGGTGGTGGCGTTTCTGAAAATTTAAGTACATGTGCACTGATAGTCTTTGATACAAGATTAATAAAGCTCAGAGTCACTATTGTAATGACAGTTTGTTAAAATTATAGTCAAACCTCAGTAAATCCACACTAAAGGCTGGGAGACCTATTATGAAGTTCTCACTAATTTGAAAAGTTGAATGAGGGAATAACAAAGCAGAGGGAGACAAAGACAGTGCAATACAAAATGTACTTTGTTCATTTGACAAGTGTATCTGGGTTTTCATAATACCTCCTAATAGACTAGTAATGTTCTGCAGTATGTTTTGTAGAAATAATGAAGTCTTAGCAATAGGAAACATCACACTGCCATACTCTAATTAAATCTTTCCTATGCAGAAGGGAAAGATTCTTTTTAAAAATGTGAATTGAAAGCAGTGTGGATGAATGGGTTACCAAATGCAGTCCTGTAACAAAGTCTCCAGGAGCTTCATTTCATCTACTCACCACCTCAATCTTTTGGTTTTTTCAGGCAACTAGATACAACATTTCCCCAGGTGTGACGGGGAAGCATGGTTATACTAACCTCACTTCAGGAAACCAATTTAACTAAGCCATAATTTAGTAATTACTTTGTGGGAGGGAGAAGTGAAATCATGATTTTACTACATCAACCTTCAAGCTCATTTGGATTTGTAAATTCTGAGCCAGCTGTTCTCCCAGAAATTAAGCTCCATCATTGGCATTTTTCTACATTAAATTTTTATGCTTCATTTTTAATGACTCAAGTAGTGCTGGAAAATTAGAAAGAGTTGAAGCCTGGCTGTTCTTATTTACACACTGAAGCAGCATCTTGAGGTCCTGAGCAGAGAGCCCCATTATGCTAGGCACTGAGCAAGGCAAGAACATTCCCTGCTCCAGAGCACTCACAATCTAGGATTATAACAAGATGAAATAGGTAAAAAGAACTAACAAGCGGGGAGGGGAGGGAGCTGCCATGAAGGGTACTTTTGCATACATTGCCACATTTTTTTACTTTGGCATGCTGCCTTTTGGGCTGTGGGAATCCTGGGGAGAAGGTCATCAGTGGCACAACTAGTTTCTGGGGTACTTTCAGCATAGTCCTAGCTACAGTTTGCGTGCATGAGTAATAGCTTCTATTCTGCACAGCACAAGCTGTAGGTTGTGGACAATGTTTTGGTGCATAAAACCTCAGTGTAATTCTGCACTTAGAAGCAATTCATCTTAACTAAAAAAAAACAACCAAAAACCCAAACCTCACTCCTTTCAGAGGAGATGCTGTCTATGGTTGCATTTGTGCACGTAGACACATCTGCACCACTGTTGGCGACATAGATCGTTTCCCTGAAAAGTAGGGACACTCCCTGAGCACTTCTCCCTGGAGCTGGAAAGGATGGAAAAAGTTATTCTAGTTTCCTGGAAGTAGCATCTAATCACGACAGAAATTGGCAGAGTTATAAGGTACGGATGTGAAAGTGCCATGAGGTTTACTAAAACTGCTACACTTACTCCTAAGCAAATGCTTAATTTATAGTTCCCCTGCCTCCATGGGCAGGGATATACAGGAAGTGGAAACTAAAGGGAGTTTTACTTTTTGGTTAAAAATGTCTCCTTGGAGATGGATGGAAGATTCCCCTACCACATGTAAAGCTGAGTCAGAAAGGGATCCCTTGGGTCATCTAGTCAAATAAAACACGGAAGTAGCCCTATTCAACCCAGTAGCTTCAAATTCCACAATAAGCTAAGGAATATAGATGTATCCTTGCTGGACTAGAATGGAATGTGATTTTCCTACCAATATGATGTGGGAGGATACCTGTGCATGGCTAGGAAGATGAAGGCCCAAGTTTAACACATGAAAAGATAAATTTTAACAACAGCAATAATATGGAAGGGGGAATTTAAGTTGGTGAATTTAAGCTTATTATGTATGGTCTCGGGCGGAGTGAACTAAATGTTGATGACGAGAGTGTACTCCATGTCCTCTTGCTCATACATATAGCAACAAAAACAGTGCTGAAGTTTGGAAGGAGCTACACAGGTTCTCTCCTAACTACAGGACAGGATGACCAAATGGCCCAATTTAATTCAGTCAGCCTGATATTTTGGGCTTTATCTTATATAGGTGCCTATTATCTCCCACCCTTGTCCCAATTTTTCATCCGGGCTATTGGGTTACCTTACTACAGGAATATACCATATTAGAACATGACGTTGCTGAGAGCTACTGAATCAATGTCATTTATTGACATGGACAGCGATGTTGCGTACTATGTTGTTGGCTGACTATCACATAGTGAGGTAACATCACAAACCAACATCAGTTCATCACACTGAGTTGTGGGTCTCGGACTCAATGCAACGTTAACTACTGGTTTTTCAGGATTTAATAGAACCGCTAAACACCAGTGCCCTTCATTCTAAGTCTTTTCCTGCCAGGGTACATGGTGAAGCAAATGCATATTACTTTTGTTAATATTAATGGAAATAAAACTTTTTGTAATCTGGTCACTTTTTGTAGCCTGATGTCCACTGTACAACTTGAGAGCTTGTGGTTTTTCACAAAGCCCGATATTTCCCCTTGCAAAAATCAGAGCTACAGTCATCTCGGTATAATGCCACTCATTTCAAATTAATTATATGAAGGACGAATTTGAAAACTTGCGTGTCACTTGTAACTTGTCAGCTTATCTCTCATCATCATCAAGCATTAAGTTAAAGAAGTGCTGAAAGGACCCGATCAGAATGAGGGCTCCATTGTGCTGGATGCTATGCAAACACAGAAAAATATTCCCTGTCCTAGAAATCTCTCCATCTAAAAGGCAGAAACTGACAAAAAGCTGGAGGACTAGATCTAACATACTGGAGATATCCCTACGAATCAATGCAATATAGCAGTGACATTAACACAGAAATCCTTACATGTCAATTACCTTAAGTGTTGAGAAATATTTAATTGATATTCAGTTCTCTAAAAGAAAAAAGAGTAAATAACTATTTGAAAATGACTATGCTTCCAATTTACTGATCATTTCATTCTATTCTATCTGAATAAAACTAAGTTATTGTATACTAGAAAATTGACCCTGTATTGCTCAGGTCAGCAACGTCCCTATACAAATCTGGGGGAGGAGCTTCAGCCCTCCTCACCCTGCATAAAGGGTACTGGGGTGGGGGTGGCTTGGGTGAGAATGGGGATGAGGGGTTCAGTAAGAATGCTGCCCTGAGGACAACCCCAGCCCTCTCTCACTGCAGCAGCTTGGGGCCAGGTGACAAGCATTCGTCCATGGCTGCTGCAGCGGGCACAGGCAGGGGAAGGGCGCATGTCCCTTGGCTGGGACACACACACACACACACACACACACACACACACACACACGCCTATATTGCAGACAGCTGTCCCGTTCTCCACCCTTGCCCTTTGTTGTCAATCCCCATCTCTGGCCCCTTGCTGCCCCCCTGTGGTCATTATACAGTATAACTGCCCTTGCAAGTAGAACCCTCCCAATCGCATTCCAGGCGCCTCTCATTGTCCTGACACAACCAAACCCTGCCCTTGCTTTATATTATGGTAAGAGCATAGAAAATATGGTGGCCCTAGCTCTTAGCATTTAGCAGGCGTTCTTGAACTGACCAACTCACTCACAGTAGATACAGAGAGAATCCCACTCTAGGCTATTTAAACCAGGCATGGGCAAGAGGCTGTCAGCAGGCTGGATCCGGCCCGCCAAGCCACCGGATTTGGCCCACAGCTGCCTCACCAGAATCGTTTGTCAGAGAACAGCTCACACACTTTAAAAAGCCAGCTGTTATCTCCTCTGGATGGCTGGGAAAGGAGGAGGGAGACTTCTCATGCAGATCCCGCCCTCCCACAAAATCTCTTAGCTCTCATTCACCAATCTATCAGTTTTTGGCCAATAGGAGCTGAGAATTTTTGCTGGGAACAGGGGCAGTGTAGGAAGCCTTCTCCCTCTCTCCTTGTCCCTGCTCCCTTTTTTCCTCCCACTGCCTCATGCCTGGAGCGGAGCCACGTGGAGCAGCGAGCAGCCTGCAGCAGACAGTCTGCCTCAGGTTTCTGCTAGTAAATGCCTCCCAGCCCAGAGCCTGCCTCTGGCACCCCAGCCCCTTTCTTCCCCAACCCTCTGCCCCCCTCCACATACGCAAACCCTCTACCCCATCCTGCACCCATACTCCCTCCCAGATCTGGCACCCTGATCTCCTGCCCTAGGTCACATTCCAAAATCCTGCATCCCAGTCCCCTACCCGAGGTCACAACTGCCTCCTTCACCCAAACTCCCTCCCAGACCCCACACTCTCTCCTGAACCCATCTCTTACCCCAAGCTCCCTTCTGCACCCAACCTCCATCTCAGACCCAAGAATTCCTCCATTAATATCCTGGAAGAGTGCGGTCCGTGACCACTTTCCAAAATCTTGGAGTGCCCCCGCCACCAAAAATTATTGCCCACCCCCGATTTAAACAATTTACACAGATACCAATATCTCTCAAAAGACTCTGCACTTTCCAAGCAATTTTTAGAAGCCCAAATACAGGTGCATTAAGTCCTCAATAGACTGATCCTACTTCAAATGTAGAGTCTATAATAAGGTATCACATATTCCACAATAACCTCTATAGGCTCATTTAGTCTTGGCGCATGTGTAAAAGAACAAGACTAACTGTGCCTTTGACATGTGGCCATTTTATTGTATGCCTGTCAAACCACATGCACACACCCCGCACTGGTAGGTTTAGTCAGCTGGTACAAACTTCTAATTCAGTCAGTGAAACCAAATTAAATGTAGAGACATGTAAGCCAATGAGAACACCACCAGGGAATTAACTACAACCTGGGGCTTATCAGGAAAGTGAATTCAGCTTGTAAGCCAGATAAAAACACAATATTGGTCCCACAAATTCTTACACGCGTGCTTATTTTTTACTCATGATGCCACTGACTTAAGCGGCAAAGTCTTTTTATGAGACATCCTCCTACACTGGCTTAACCAGATATGTGAGCTTCCACACAAAGCCAACTTTTAGAAGTTAGCTATATCTAGTTACTTTTAAGTTTAAAGTGCTGGCTAAAAAAACAAGCTTTGAAATACTGCAATACTCAGAAACAGTGCCCAGTGAGCAATGACACTTCCCAGTACCTTGGGAATAGGATTATCTAGTCACAACTCTAAGCAATGGTTATTTCTTGGATTTTACAGAAGGAATTTTGATCACCTAGGTTTTCAGTCATCAGCTCCTTGTTATCATTTCCTTACCTGTATTGTAGTGTTGCCACCTTCCAGAAGGGCAATGGCTAGCAGAATACTTTCATGAAAAACTCTATCACTGGTGGCATTCATGATGAGGTCTATGACGAGGTTGGATGCACCTTCCTTATCCAGATGACATTGGACATCAGCCAAAGTCATTTCACCTCGATTCATTGAACTGGATCCAGAGCTTCCTCCTAAAAAGGTAAACCACAACAACCAGCTTGAGACTTATGCACCCCTTCATTCTATCTGGGGATGTTATATAAATGTTACGTTTTATATAATTCTAATAAATTAACTCTGAATAAATTTAAAGTGCCAAGCAGGTGTTTAACTCTGTACAAGAAAGTATGATAAGTTCCTCCCTGAAAAGCTGATACAGTCTAGAATATAAACACAGATAACGTTGCCTCTCCCAAAGCACATTATCATGAAGAAAACTGAATGGGACTAGTGTTTATAGCTGTGAGGATGAAAAGAGTCTTTACCAATGACTTGAAGGTAGAGACGTAGAAGGTACATACAGGAAGGCAATTCCATGTACAGGATACAGCAGGAAGATGGCAGTGGAAAGCAAGCCAATAAAGAGAAGGGGAAAGGGCAAGACATAAGATCCAAGACACAGGTCTGGCCAACATTGTGCAGAACCTTAACCATGAAGGGAAACTGGGTTAGACTTGATACCCTGGGCAAAGAAATGTCAATGAAAAGGAGAGAGAAAGGAATTGGGTCTAGCCCAGTGGCTTTCAAACTATTTTTCTTGCAACTCACTTGAAGAAAATTGTTGTTGCCCATGACCCAACATAATTCTATCTTTTAACTAGCCTGCAGGTTCCAGAGTGGGGCCAGGGATGAAGGGTTTGAGGTGCAGGAGGGAGCTCTGGGTTTGGGGAGCTCAGGGCTGGGGCAACAGACTGGGGGGTGGGGTTACCTCCAACAGCTCCCAGTCACCGCCACAACATTGGGTTAAGGCAGGCTTCCTGTCTGTCCTGGCACCATGGACTGTGCTGCACCCTGAAAGCAGCCAGCAGCAGTTCTGGCTCCTAGGTCAAGGCATGCAAGCAGCTTGAGCATTGCTCTCACCCACAGCCATCGCCCCCCATCTTCCCATTGATGGGAGTGTGGAGTTGGTGCTTGGTGTGGGGCAGTGTGCAGCACCCCTGCCTAGTATTTAGACCTACTCCTGGATGCTTCCAGCATGGTCCACAGTGCCAGGAAAAGCAGGAAGCCTGCCTCAGTGCCCCCACTTTGAAAACCACTGGTCTAGCCAATGAGAAAATAACATAAATATTAGAATTGTGCATGGATAGATATATAATATATTCATTTCAGAAAGACCAGAGACAAATAAGGAGGCAAGAAATATGGAGTATGAAAACAATTTTAATGAGGACACCAGCATTTTATTTACTCTAGAGAAAAAACTACTGTACCATGTTTTGACAAAAATTCCACTAATATCTGGGAGGCTATAACCAAAAAAAAATGTATATTTTTTTCTATTAGTCATGAAAACATGAGAATGAATTACAGCTAAATTTACTACAGATTCTACTCAAAGCAGGGATCTGAGATAAGGCAAAAGCTAAGGACAGTACAAAAAAAGAGTTATGTTAACCTTACTTAGCTCAGGAAACCCCCCCCCCCCCCACAAAACCTAAGTTCATTTATACATTTAAATGTAGAGCATGCTCTTTCAACAGCAGCATTTGTTTTTATAGATTAGAAGTCTGCTGATTTCTGTCGAGCCCATGTGAATAGAAACAGCTTTAAATTATCCAATGATGCTCATCTTTATAGCATTAAGTACGTACAATCCAGAGGAGCTCCAAAAATTTAGGAGGATTTCTGAAATCAACACTACATCATAAAAGCAAAATGGTAAAACTCCTTCCAATCCTATTGTTTAGGGATAGATATAAGTTGTCCTTTTCTATGCAACTGAAAGAAAGGCATGGAGGGTGGGTGTGGAGGGGGGGGGAGGATGGGAGTTTCAAAGGGAAAAAAAGCTTCTTCACCTGTAAAACATTCAGTTTGTTATGCAGAAACAGAATATGGCAGGCTAGAGTCATACAAGTTGCTAATTAGCAGACAGCACATCCTACCTCCTCCCACAGCTTTGCTAGTGCCTCCAGGAGACAAGGGGCCATTGCCAAAGCTTGTAAGGCTCTCTCTTCTTCCTGTAGGTCTGACGTTGCCATAGTAACGGTTGACCAAAACTTGCCTGAGTGCTTCACCCTTAATTCAAAACGGGGTAATGAAATCAGTATTTGAGTTTAATGCATAAATGAACGAACAACAGTCAAGAGAAGCAGGAATGGTTTTATAATTGGCCTAGTTTCATCGGAGGTGGGGGGTGGGGCACGGGGATGGAAACCATGAAGGTTCCAAAATGAAACTTAACTGAACATCCTACAATATTTTTGGACCAGACTAATCATTACAGATCCATCTCAGAAGCCTCGACTGAGGTCCCAGGTACCAAATACCAACAATCAAGTTCACATGCCACGCAAAAATATTCTAGTTTGATTAATATTGAGATTTTATTCTGTAGGTGCATTTTTACTGTGTTCATTAAAATGGACCCAAGACTGAATTTTAAAACAAATGTGAAATGTGTGGGACACAAACAACACAAAGTGGAGAGGATAATGGGAAAGGTTAGAACTCTGGCAAAGGGCACTAAAGGTGCGTCTATGTAGACAGAAGGGTTTAACTCGAAATAAGCTATGCCAATTGAGCTACGTCAATTGCGTAGCTTATTTCAAAATAGCTTATTTTGAAATTGGGAGCATCTACACAGCACTTATTCAAAACAGAGCACCCTTCCTCCAACTTCCCTTACTCCTCGTACAATGAGGGTTACAGGAGTCAGAGTAAGAAGTCCTCCAGCTTGACAGTATTTCAATATTATTTCGAAATAACTGCCTGCTGTGTAGATGTGTACTAAGTTATTTCGAAATAATATTGCTGTATAGACATACCCTAAGAGACAGAGAAGGAAAAATGAAGTAATGGTTTAAGAGAACATCTTGGTATGAGAATAATCCCAGTTCTAATATTCCATTTTTCAAGCATTATAGATACAGTGACCATATTTTCTAAACCATAAATGGGAACACGTTAGTCACACCTCTGACCCAGATAGCCATGCCCCTTGTCTCTTAGGCCCCATCCACTGTCACAGGAAATCCCACCCTTGGGGGTAGCACTTTGAGGGTCAAGATGGAAGTAAAGGGTGTCATGTGACCCCTCTAAGAACCGCTCCCACCATCCTCTACCTATAGGGATGGTTTTGGGCCCCATAGGAGCTCCCGTGCAACTATACCGCAATTGCATTTACCCAGTCCCCAGACCTAGGGTACCATGACACTGCAGTGCTAGGGGTCCAACATCCATTCAAGGTGGGAGCCAGGATCCAAGACCTATTACTTTGCAGTGTAGATGCAGCCCCATTTGACTCTAGGCCTGGGAGTCATCCAAAACTATCCCACAATTTCCTGGGACAACTTCCTTAGTCCTCTTAAAGGATGATACTTACCAGTTCCAATTAATTGGTAATCAGAGGGGACTGGAGCAGCTCTCCACCTGCTGCAAGCAGAGGGCTGCACTAGCTCTGCAGAGGGCCCGCTGCAGAAAGGGGTTGCTATTGTCTGGATCAGCCTCTGTCTGTGGGGGACCTGGGCGTCCCACAGGCAGGGAATGCGCCAGTATCCGGAGTAAACTCTCTCTGTGGGGAGTCCAGCTTGTTGTGGACAGGGGCTGCTCCGGAGGGGGTTGGGAGCTGGCGGCAGGTCCAGGGTGACCTAACATGAACCGTTTAACTGATGAATGGGAATTTACATCCCTAATGAGATGTACTGCAACTGCATTTTTTAAGTTACTGCAAAACTATCAAGTGTCCTCAGTTTCCACAAGCCAGAGTGACAATACTGAACTAACCATGACAATTACAGGGTGGAGAAGACCATGTCACTAACCCTCACCACCACTGCTTGAAAGGTACATTTCCCATGGAGGTCAATGGGGCTAGGCTATTTTATATGTAAAACTACTGAGAAATGTATATGTCAATACCATGATGGCAATGCCTATATTATGTAAATAATACCTAATAATAATTGCCAAATGAGACCACTTCCCAACCCGCTTACAAAGGGCCTGATCCAATTTAAACTTTAAGCTAGAATTGGGCCCAAAGCAATCTGTTGATATTACCCAAGAAGCTCCAGTTAACATTTAGTCACCCATTTAAAATATAAGGGACCAATCAGTAAAAGTTCCACTGCCTGGTAGAGGTGATCTTTGAAAAAAACTGGAGAGACTTTGAATTGACAACTTCTGACAACAGTGCTTTCTCTCATTGAACATGGGGTCTTTAGCACAGGTTTCACTGTGTGTGTCAGAATAATTCAGAAATGCATTGTCACAGCTAACTCCATTCAGGTCTAGGCAACATGCAGCCCAGAGACAAAAACAAATCCCTTGAAACTGGAAGTCAAAACATCTCACCTCTTCACAGAGCTCACAAAGGGCTTTTTACCCAGACACACAAGTCATGACAACTCTCTCTGTAGAGAGACAATACATCCTGCCTCTGAGGACGCGCCAAGAGTTTTCATGTAGCATCTTAACATGCTGTTTAAATTATCAACTGCTTGTATGAGAAAGACTCAAAAGAATCTGTCCATCATCTATACTGGAGTGACACGGTGATTTCACTGCCGTGGTAACAGACCCGATCTCTCTGTGGGCTCTTGTGGAGCAGCAAGGAGCCTGGGGCAGTCTCTCAGGGGGAGAAACCAGGTATGCCTCTGTTTCAGTGGTTCTCAAACGTTTTGGCCCATGAACCACCTGGCTTTATGTAAACCTTTCTACAGACCACTAATTGCTAATGGAAACTCACAGTTACATAAATTACAGCCAAGCTATTTTGCTAGTGCTGCAGCTAGGGAGAACAGTTTAATTTAAACTATTAAACAGATTAAGCATTTTAACTCTCTCATGTTAGTTTATCAAACTTCATTTTTAAATACAGTAAAACATTAATTCATGTCCACCACAAAATGTTTCCTTTATTTATGGCAGGGGTTGGGAACTTTTTTGGGTCAGGGGCCATTGACTCACAGAAAAATCAGTTGGGGACCACACAAAAAAAATTTCTTCAACCCCTCCCCCCAAACCCCAACCTTCACTGATGTGGCCCCCCAACTGAGACACTCCAGACCCACAGGTCAAGGGGAAAGGACAGAGAGAACTGAGGTTCAGGGCTTCCCATAGGCCAGATTAACTTTCCTGGGGTTCCCGAGTTAGTGGATTTTCTGGACCTCCTTAGGATCTGGGGGTAGGGACAAAAATCAGGGGTTCAATGTGCATGACAGGGCTGCCAGTGAGTGGGATTGGGACAGGATGCAGAATCTCGAAGGAAGGTGGGGGTGCAGAAGAAGGGGAGGTTGTGAGGTCTGGGCGGGACATAGGGTACAGAAGCAGACTGGGAGCAGGCTGTCTGGCCAGGTAGAGGGTGCAGGAGCAAGGGGAGAGTGTTGGAGCAAGCTGGGGTGCAGGGTCTTGGTGGGGGGAGGGGAGTGAGTGAGGGGGACTGTGGTCTGGGCATGAGGGGAGATGCTTACCTGGCTTCACGTGGAAACTTTCTGGACAGTGCACTGCCATTCCCCCTGCAGGGCGGGAGCTCAGCCCTACCACACAACAGGAAGCCTGCGCAGCTGCAAGGCTGTAGCACCAGCTCCGGCTTCCTGCTCAGAGGGCGGGAGGCAGCAAGGGGAAGAAAAGCCCCAACCTGGCCAACCCTGAGCTTGCGGACAGCGGTAGAGCGAGTGGCTCTGTGCACTGCTGTTCCCCCAGCAGGGTGGAGAGGGGCGGGGGAGACAGAGCAGCAGCACATGGAGTGCACCTACCGAGCCCAAGCGCGCCCTAGTTGGGCTCCGAGAGCAGCTCCTCAGTGTGTTTTGCCTCGGGCCTGGCTGTATGCTCCCCCCCAGCAGCAGCGGTGGCCACTATAACAAAGAACAAGCGGCTGCCTGCATGACAGAGGCAGTCCTGTGGGGGGAGGGAGGGGACCATGTGGCATGCGGTGCTGGGGTAAGGAGTGGCAGGCAGGGGCTTGCCGGGTGGTGGTTGGAACACGGGGAATGCTCCAGAAGCTGTCCCAGCTGTCTGCCAGCAAAGCACCAACTCAGGGAGTCACCTATGTGCTGGGGAGAGGGGTGGAGAAGACTGTTGGTGCTGTGATGCACTGTGGGGGGAGGGAGGGAGTCTCTGCAAGCTCTGCCAGCCAGGGGAAAGAAAATGGCAGTGCACTGAGTCATTTCTAGCTTGCTGCTTCTACAGCAGAGCTTTCCGGGACATTTTGCTACTTGATGGGGACACTGGGACAGAGTATTTAAATTCGGGACTGTCCCAGATTTTCTGGGACATATGGTTGCATAATTATAGAGCCGAAACACCAACCCCAAATAACTCAAGTTAGTTGACAGTACTAGTCTTTGCATAATTTCAGCACAATTAAATGTTTATTGCTTTCCATCTCTTTAGTCTAGCACAGTGGTGGGCAAACTGTGGTGCATTGGGCGTCTTATGTCTGGCCCACAAGATATTTTGTTTACTGTTGTCTATGCGCAGGATTGCCAACTTCCACTGGTTTCCATGCGAGTATTTTTCCTACGAGTATTACTCAAGTGACATGCACTTAAAGCAAGGACACACTTTAAGTGAGGTACGTGCTGATTGACTGCGAGAGCCGTGTGCTCCGTCTGCATTAAATAGAAGTGCTGCTATGGGTCAAGTGGAACACCCTGCAAATTCTAGGTACGTAAGAACAGTTAGTAGAACCATCCTATCCCGGGAGACCATCTGCATTAGGACAATTTTGCAGCCCACTGAGATGGAGGGCCACTCATGCAGCCCACTCACTAGCCTAGGTTGCCCGTTTAGCAAATAAAAAGCACATCAGTTTCCCTGCAGCAAATACAGATTGATCATTTTGACCAGCATTCTAACATGTGAGATCTTACACCAGTCCTCCAATAACCTATAGCCTTTCAACTATGCTTCAAGTCAGAAACACACAAGCAATGTTCTATGCTGGGTAAGAAGCTCTGAGCTCATCAGTGTAAGATGACAGCGTGCAATACCTCTCTGAATCGGAGCTGCTATTGAAAGGCTCAATGCTACTCCCACTGATGTCACTAAGAAATTCTCTTTGACTCCCTGACGAATAATTTTAGTTACTTGTGTCCCTCTTGTTACCTGTAAAGGTCTTAAGAGACTCTCAAAATATCTGCAGTACAATGCCCTGCAATGAATAAGTACAGCAGATATTTTGAGAGTCTCTTTTAAGACCTTTACAGGTAACGAGAGACACACAAGTAACTAAAATTATTCGTCAGGGAGTATATTTCAATTAAATATGCGAAGGGGGGAGGGTTTGAGGAGGCTGTGGAGACTTCAGTAAAAAATAAAACATAGGAAGAGAGGGCAAGAAGTCTAAACTAGAACAAAGCCAAGTATCCTAATGATCTTGAGCTTCCCTGGCAAAAATCAGCCTGCACATTTGTTCATATGCCAAATAATATAGTTTGCCAGATGCATCCAAAAGATCCTTAACAACCTGACATCATCTGCTGTACAAATGAAGCCTTCATTTAAAATGGTCACAAGTGATTTTAAAAAACAGATAAAAAATAATGCAACAGACCTATTAAAATCCAGAACATGAATTTGTACTTTGGAGGAGAAAATTTAATTTGTGCTGTCTTTAGCAAATGAGAGGCAGCTCACCTGAAAGTTAAAAATCCTGTAACAGCTTTTGGAAAGTTCCAGGCTCCCCCCAGCATGCTATGTTTTCTAGTATAATTCCTATGTTGAATGCATAAGGACTGCACCGTTTGCCTTAGTATGCAGGAATAATTTTGATATCTTGATGCTAGATGCAAATTCTTGATACAAAATTCACGGCCATTTGGTAAATTTTACAGTTATAGGAATTTAAAAAAAAACCCTCAGTTTCATGGATACAGATATTTAAATCTTAAATGTAATGATGTTGTAACCAGGGGGATCCCAACCCAAAAGGTTCCGCCACCAGCAACAGCGCAGAAATAAGAGTGGCAATACCATACCTTGCCATTCTCACTTCTAGGGTTGCCAGATGGTTTCAACAAAAATACCAGACACACTTGACAGTACATCACAATCTACATTACATCTTATTTAGAAAATACCAGACATTTATATTTTCTCACTTTGTTTCCCGAACAGAAAGCTCAAATACTGGACTGTCTGGTTCAAAACCAGACACCTGGCAACCCTACTCACTTCTGTGCTGCTGTGGAGCTTACATTTGAGGGAGATTTCTGGAGGTGGGTCTGGCTCAAGCAGAGTAAGAGCATCCCTTCCCAGCCCAGCCTGGAATAATAGCTGGAGCTCAGAGTATCATAGGGGCCCCCAATCAGGGTTCCTTCAGGCCTGCTGCTCCCCAGCTCAGAGATTGAAGGGTCCTTGGGCAGACTGGTGTGTGTGTGTGTGTGTGTGTGTGTGTGTGTGTGTGTGTGTGTGTGTGTGTGTGTGTGTGTGTGTGTGTGTGCGCGCGCGCGCGCGCGCGCACACGTCCATGGTTTCTCCCTGACACACTTGAAATGCTGTCTCTGCCCCAGAAGTGATGACCATGTGCCATCTTCATTTCTGTGCTGCTGCTGGCGGTGGCGCTGTATTCAGAGTTAGGCACCCAGCCAGCAGCCGCTGCTTTCTAGTTGCCCAGCTCTGAAGCCAGGGCAAAAGTAGAGGTGACAATAGTGCAGCCCCTCTACTATAGCCAGATTCCACAGTGGAGACCAGATTTCCTAGTCCATGAATTTGGTAGGGCCCTCTCTAACTATCAGCATGGAAGATACTGACATAAGCCATATTTTATTATTTTTCCGTCAGCTTCACTTGAGAGCTAAGATTAAAAACAAACCTTAAAAGAAGGTCTTGCCAGCAATGTGCTCCCAAAATCAAAGCAAAAGGCTCACGAGGCACTCCTCCCACAAATTACTTAGCAAAATACTAGGAAAAGATTATGACTTCCAAGGTGCCTGGATTTCTGATCCTTGATTGGGATGGTCTATGAAAACACAAAAGAGGCAGGGGACTAGTTCAACCTCTCCCCCAAATAAAACTACACCATGTGTGAACAGTTTTGATGGCCAATGACAAGATAATGCTCCAGTACATGCTGCAGTGATTTACACTACACCTGGTCTCTCAGTTTTGCAGGAGCTGATGAGTGCATGCCAGAGCAAGGTGAAGTCAGGTGATGAACTATGCTGTCTTCTACATGTGCACTCATTACAAGGGAAACTTGACATTTATACACTCCTTATGCCAAAATTAATTTGCAAGGAGGGTTTTCACATTACCTTTTTCCCTTCTGTTAAATTAACTAGCAATTGCCACAGCAACTGGCATTTAAAATGGTATTTTTTACTACCTATAAAATATCTTTGAACACATTCATTCTGAATATCATTGTTCGATAAACTTTCCCCACCTTGCCATCTGCTAAAGGTTAATGATTGTTCTTTGGATTATAGGTAGTTTGCCTTTCTTTCTACCCAACAGGAAAAACAAACTGATGACTAATGTTTAGTGGTCAAAATATTTCAGGCAAGAGAAAAGCTCAAGTGGAATTTCTGAGTATGCCTGTTATAGTATCACCATCTTCTTGCTATTGTTGGACTACTTCTAAAATTGTGACACTCGTAGAAGAGTATGATAGCAAGCGAAACCATATGAGATCATATGTCAAGTGATTCCAGTTTCTATTAGAATGCTCATCCAGAGTTCAAAAGCTTGGAGGTATATTTTCATTTTCAATACCGCTTGCAGCTGCAGTTCAAGAACATTAGGAAGGAACCTCATCATTTTCTTGATATAGTTATTAAGAAGCATTGAGCTATCAAACAAGCACATGTGAATGTGATCTGAATAAAAGGGACGAGAAAATATTTTCCCCAAATACTGTCATTAATTCAGATGCAACAACTGGCTTCAGATCACTTTTTAAATGATAATGTTAGTATAATATAACACTTCAATGCTTACAATGTGCAAACAAATATCAGATGTTTGACTGTATTTAGGAATATGAAACATGCTACATGAAAAGTTCAGTGACATTCAGTCTTCTGTGTGTACAATCAAGTTAAGCTACTGCTACTATTAGTAGTAAAGTGACAGACAACTGTTATTGCAGCCAATGCATAGAATAAATAAATTGAGTACCATGTGTAAAACACGAAGTGTTTTCTGATGGATGAAAATCTTTCAGCGGTAAGATATTTGTGCTTTAACATACACCCTTCAATTAAAATGCAAGATTAAGGCATTAACAGTTAAAAAGCAAGTACTACAAACCCAGTAACTTAACTACGGTAGCAGGCAAAAGTGGGAACCACCACAATGAACTGGTGTCTACTTGCAGTGTTGATTTTGAAATCTGCTTTGTTATAAAGCCAAGAGGTACTTTTTAGCCAGGCAAGTCAATTATGTGGGCCTGCTTATCCTTTCACATTGGCTTTACAATGGAGACATAACCAGTTTCAAGAGTGTTACTCCCCAATAACAGTAGTGTGAAAGAATACAACAGACCAACCCCTGCAGAAGAAATTTCCAAAGCAACTAAGGGAAACATACACACATATTTTCCATTTAACTTTAATTGAAGATGTGTCCTACATGCCTTCAATTACTGTACAGTTGCAATGGGTAGACATACAAGTTTGAGATTGACAAAGGCATTGATAATATGTTCTTTTTTTGTAAATAGCCAAATACATTTCTCTCACACTTTTCAACCTGCATATACTGTTTTAAAAAAAAAGGAGAGGTGGAAGGAAGTGTAATGGTAATTAGCAGCAGATATATCACACCACTATACATACCCTTTTATAATCTTCCAGCTGCCTCTGTAGTAGACTTTGATCAAGCTCCTGCTGAGCATGCAGAAATTCTGTTATAAAGTGTAACACTAAAGAGACACTAATTTCTTCAGCATCAATAACTAAATAATAGGAAAATTCAAGATCATACAGCTGACAGCAATGGGGAAGGAAAGTAGGTCGACTAACTAATTTATTAAAAGTTTTGGGGCTTATCTACACTTAGATGGTTACCTTTGATGCCTCTCCATCAAACTACACAGGGCATGCATGTTTGCTCGATGTTTGTACATATTTGAAACTAAAACACAAAGTTTCCCTCTAGTTTCACAGTAACTCGTAATACAAAACAGAAAAACAGGCCAGGTTCTTGGCAACCTATACGTGCATTATATCCATGCTTACACTCATACACACACAAACACCATTTCTGGAGGAAATGTCATTATTGTGACACCTCACTCTGGTCACTGTGAAAGTCTGGTCTCTTGAGAACGTGGAACACATTTGGCATATAAACCCACTGCCAATGCCTTACTTCTGTTTGAGGCTTCCAATGTATTTTTCTTCCGCTGTACAGAGTAAATACTAGGACAGATTTATAATTTTGAAAGCCAAATGGCTCTTTTTTAAAAAATGAGGCAAATTTTCAGACACTTACTATAATTAAAACATTTTGTAACTCAAAAGGGTCTCACACTGTTGGTGACTTAGAAAGCATTTGGATCATTGATGTAGCACTAAGAGATTGTCTCCCACATGTCTCATGGAGCTCATTCTGTGACCACTGAGCACATAAGTATATGTTTAAACAATACTACACAAACGCTATTTATAATAAAGCTCTAAAGAACTACAAACTGCATTTTTCTCTTCATGCACTTTAAACAAATCCATAACACTGCTTTGCCACATACAATTCTTTACGTAGCCTAGGCAAGTGAAAACAAGCAAGACTTAAGCTTCCATAATGCTTTAATCAAGAGTGAAACTGATCTGATAGGCAGGGGTATACTCTCTGCCAACTACACCATTGGTTACCTCAGTTTCAAAAGAATTCAAACTTTCATATATAAATAAATAAGTGTCCTAGTCCTTAATGCTTCTGGTAAGATAAATTGTTGAATATGAATAGGTTCATCCAAGGGTGTTAAGACACTGTTGTATAATGACGACAACTGAAAGGTCATTGTTACATTTTCACTGAATCATTTTAAAGCTGGAATATCCAACTGTTCTGGATTTGTGGAACTGTAAAGTTCCACTATTTTCTCACCCTCCTCCCTACCACCAATCTCATGTTTTTAGCATATAGGATAAAAGGCCTTTGGATTGGTGATCTCCCCTAGAAATGAAAGGAATGAAGCTTAGTTCTTTACCACAAGAGATCTAAGCTTCCAATGTAGTCCCTCCACTAAAGATGGGTGGCCAAATTTCCTGCACTGCTTTGAAAGTTTCAGTCTTTGCTCCTTTGGGACTCTTAATGAGAACAAGTTTGGTAAGAGACCATTTTTTTTCCCCATTGGCAAGAACATTTATACTACATTGAACCATCTCTCTGCCTATCTCACTCAATAAGACACAATAACATACATTTGACCAACGAGAAAGACATTTAATTAGCACTACTTAAAAGAACACCAATATTTGTGTGCTTTACAAATATAGGTGGGCGACACACCTCTACAGAGCTTTCCATTTCTGGAGGTTGCGGCAGCTAGTTGAAAGTAAAACACAGATAATTAGTCTTAGTTCAGGAACCTTCATCTAAACAGAAATCTAATGGTCAACACTTAGGGAGAGAGGAATTTTTAAAAAACAACCAAAAAAACAAACCCGCCCACAACGCACCTTTCCATGGATTTTCCATCACTCATACTTTAGCTGCATCATCTTACTGAATTATGGCTTAACTGTTGTTTTTACACACACACACACACACACACACACACACACACACACACACACACACACACACACGTTTACCACTTACATACCTATTGTTGATCAGAGACCAGGTTTTCCAAAGCATATCTGCTAAATTTGCATATCCCCAACTTACATGCACAAGCACGCACCCTGATTTACATATACATATAGTTTTGTGTCTGCATTAGCACACATTGCAACTTGGGGATGCACAAACATGGCCTTTCCAAAAATCTGCCCCCAAACATAAATTCACCATATATGTCAGTGTGTAACACGTTTTATTGTAGTGGCTTATTCTCCACATGGAGAAACTCACTGCATATCACTAGCAACAGACATATGTTTCAGGATATGGATTCTGAAAGTGGATTTTCAGTGGATTGTCATTTATAATATAAACATTCTTTTCTGAAATAAAAGAATGCCATTACAGTTTTGGACATCAGCAACCAAGTAGGAAGTTGAAGGGGAATAAATAGATTTTCCATTTAAAATGCCATGCAGCATGTTAACACATATTTAGACAAGTCCACCCGTACGTAACACCTAGTAAAATTGACAGACATTCAACACAGGTATAGGAGACCTATAAAGTCTTTCTAACTTGGTTAATTAACTTAATTTCTCTGAAACAGACACATTAAGGATTACTCTTTATGAAAGAGGATCATTTTGAGATGCAAAATAAGGTCAGAAACCTGCTGTGCTTGGTGCTATAGAATCTCGTAACAGTCTCAAAGAATGTACAAACTGAACAGACAAATGAGACAATGAAGGAGAAAGGAGGCATTACACTTAAGTTTAATGGTGATAAACAGGTTTTAGCCGATTAAGTGACTTGCCTAGGATGCCATCCAAAGCCTTAACTGCAAACCCCTGTCCCCCCGTTATACACTTTCTCTCCCTTTCTTGGAACTAGTAGTAGAGTGACTATGATGCATCAGTTTTCAAAGTGTCAGCTCAATATTAGAAACAAAGAAGGGGAAAAAACAGGCAGGACAACAGAGGAAGGCAACTAAGAGGAGGAAGTCTAAGGTGGAGAAGTTCCACTTCTCAGGAGAGAGGCAGAAGAACTGACATTTCCATCTCTTGGCATTCTGTGGGAAGGGATCCCATGGTCAGGAAAAACAGTTTTCCTTATTTCTTCTCATTAACTTTCCTCCTGGCTGATACACAGGCCCCTCACATACATTATTTCCTTGCATTGTCACCACCATGTGCTCTGGAAATTTAATAAGCATGAGAGCCACTGAAGTTTTGGTCAAATAGGAGTTCAAGGTATCAAAGCTAGGAGAGCAAAAGTTTAACAGGAAGAATCTCATTTTCACAGGAACTTTATCTTCCTCTCTCTAGTATATATTACCAAACACACTCTTGTTGCTCAATAGACACTGGAATTGCCATACTAGATCATTGGTCAGTCTGGACTCCTTAATCCAGACTATAGCAGCAGCCAGTACACAATTTGCATCAGAGCAAACTGAAAGCCCTCTCATTAATACTTCTTCTCCTTGCCAATAACCCAGCACAGCTGCACACACTTCTGTTAAGATAACAAAGGGATGTCTTCTTTTCAAAGACTGAGAAACTGGACCAGAAAGGTTAAGTGTTCTGATCCAAGCTACAGAGAGATTGCCAAGAGTCTGAACTAGAAATGAGCATTTCCTAGTCTTGTGTTCTTACCACACACTAGCCAAGCAGATAGGTGCATGTTCTAAGTCTGAAAATTGGCAGAGATATAAAGAGTTCACAAGAACTTCATCTAATCCTGTAGAACAAAGAGATTTACAGGAACTAGGAAGGGAAAGTATTTGAGTCAGAAAAGTCCCATGTCTTCCAAATTAAGCAGGAAAAGGGACATAGGTTGAACAATGTGTTAGGGCCAAATTTTATGAAGTGAATTGCGTGGGGGGAAAACCTTGCTCCTGGAAAGAGTTCAGCAACTTCAAATGACAGGAACTTCATGCAGTCCCAAACGTCAGCTCACCTGTAACACTGCAATTGTAGCAGGGCTTTAGCAATCAGACAGATTAAAAACTAAAATACTGAGACTGGTTAAAAATAGAAAAAAAAGTTGCATTAGGGGTGTCATGCTATCCTTAGCAGTGTTTAGCAGGGTAAAACACACATTAGAATAGGCTTTGGGGAAGGATGGTCCCAATGATTAAAGTGAAAACCTGGGAGCCAAAAAGAATTCCCCGCTTTGCCATAGATTTTTTGTGTGACTTTGCAATATGACAAAGTCACTTTGCCTCAAATTCTCTCATCTATAAAACAGAGGAAATGTTGAAGATAATGGTATTCGGATTATAAAACACAGATATTACTCTACTGGGTGGCTTGTAAGCACCACAGATAAAGCAAGGTTGGAGAGGAGCATACTTTTATTTTCCATTATACTTGATGTAATAGAACAGCCTAGTTGGAAGCTCCCCCAGCCTACATGTTTGGCCAATAAGTCTTGGTTATTAGCCATACCAGAATTAAAACCTTTAACTGAAGGTTCAAAGTCTTAAAAGTTCTGTCTTTTGTTTAATCAAGACAGTGACTTTTAATTTGTCACGTAATTGGTATCTCTCCCAACGCAGCTCAATTGATTCAAGAATGGATGTACCGATTCTGCAGTCTGGTACAACTAATTAACTGTGTAAGTGTGCACTTATTACATCACTTTAAAGTTGACCTAAAAAGGAAAAGTCAGAATTTTAGTCTTCTTTTGCCTTTATGTTATATGCAGAAGGCCTGAAAGTTTAAAGTTTTTCATCTGATTGATTTCTTTATCTGAGTAGTTAAGAATTTGTCTATTCTGTTTTCCCTGAAGACTATGGACACTGGGGAAAAATTAGCAAGCGAACGAAAAGGCAGATTAAAAAAATCAAGATAAAATTGAACAAGAGAGGAGAAGGTTCTGGGTTTTTTCAGATTTTAAAACTCTGGAATTCTTTACTATGTTTTCTAATTGGTGCTTGGTCCTGCCATGAATCCATGGGACTGGACTTGATCTCTAGAGGTTCCTTCCAGTCCTATGACTCTATGTTATTTAATTCAAATGCCTAGAAAACAGCTAAAACAAAAGGTATCTATTAAAGATTTGTGACACTTTGAAACAAAGGGCTAAGAGACCTTCCAATTAACTTCATTGAGTCTGAAATAGATTCCTTCAGCAAAACAGGGGAGAGAAGACCTAATATTCTTGACATTTCTAAGGTAGAAAAATTACAGGTGAATTTTTTTTCCCCAACGAGAATATGTCTGTGAAAGAGAGACATTTCAGGCTTTTGCTATGAAAAGAAATGGGGCATATATGATACACAAATTTGATCCTTCCCCTATCTCTACCCTTACTGAATTTTGAGGAAAAAGAATCAAAATGACAAGTTTCAAAAATGTTCAGTCTTGGTTATAGAGAAGCAAAAATATAAGGCCAAACCCATTTTGTCCTCCTCAGGCCACCTTTGATCATAGAGTGCATTCAGAAGCTGGTGTAATCTGCTGATTCATTTCTTGTTATTCAGCTTCCCCATGGCTAAACTGGCTTATTTCAGCTTCTTCACAACACTGTTTAGCCAGAGGATTACAACCTTTGTCACTCCTGACAACAGGCTGACTTCTACAATCCTGGTTCCATCTCCATAAGGTCACTTCCATCTGCACATTTGAGGCTTCTCCAATGAACCCCCTTAAAAAAAGAGATCAGAAACTAGAGACTTGATTTCTTCTCCATGCCACATAATCAAACTCTGTTTATGTGAAATACACAAAAGCAACGATTGTGGCATGAGTTCTCTCTAGGAAGTAAAGTTTAAATTATTTCCAAGTGCATCTAACTAGCATTTATCATGTTAATCGATCTAACACATTCTGAACTTCATCCAATTGTGGCAAAATAGTTTTACAGCTTATCATCGATACTCATCGCTGCAGAGTTTACTGCAACTAATCCCTTGTAATCAAAGATTTCAGCTTCCTTTTCACCTCCTTGAAATCTGGAGGACCAAAAAATTCCCACCCACACAGACTGCGTTTGCTGGTGTATGTCTCTGGAACTTGCATATGAACCACATAAAATAAAACAAATCCTTTTTATTGAACTGAAGTCAACATTTTACTAGAGGTTACTTTAATTTATCCACTTAATGCCTTCAATACCCATTACCATCAACACAAGTTGGGGGTGCTCATTGCTTTGTTGCATCTGGTCCTTTTATGATTTGCTAACTATATGCAAGGCAAGAGTGGCTGGGGATATGTCCTTGAATTGGGATTCATATAGTTTGTTTCAATAAATACTCTTGTACATAGAAACATCAGCTTTAGTAGGCAGCGACTGAGAAATGCACAGAGTTCTGCTGAACCTCTCTCAAATACACAGCCTACCTGAAAATAAGTTACTGGATCTAATAATTTTGGAGCAACCTTATTACAAGAAGAAATAGCAACTGTGTAGCTTCTGCAACTGCTCCTGTAGCGTTGGATGCTGGCAGACACAGTGCAGACTGAACTAACAGTAAACAGTTCCACCACATTTATTGGCAATTACTGCTGAAGGTCACACATCAGCAACGAGCATGAATTCCAGGAAAAAAAGCTGCTCTTATGTAACAGCTGCCTGAATGTTGGCAGGTGCCCAATGGAGCAGTTCACTGCAATATAGGAGGGAAAAAAAAGAAAAAAAAAAAAGTAGGACATTTCTCAGTTACATTCAGCATCATCAGAACGCCCCCCCTTAAGGTGAAGTTTAACAGTTCTCTCCTCTTTAATGCTCTTCTCCTTCCATACATATTAATTTGTTCCGGTATTTACAAACCCCTAACTCAGGATCTTACTATTTTCATTGCAGCTCTTATCTTCACATAGCAAAGCAGGTAGCTTTGTCTGCTAGAATCCAGTGACAGACTGCAAAGGGGGCATGAAAGCACTTGGCTGTTACTTTAAATCTCCTGAATCACAATGAACCCAAGACTTAAGCATTCACCCAGATCTACCTTTTCAGTGTAGCAGCTGTGATCATGAATTGTACCTGGGCTACAATAAGAAGGTGGAATTTAGCTAAAAAAGAACATAAGCTCAAGAGTTAAAGATTCCCTTGATGTCTAAGACAGAAGGCCAAATTTTCCTCTTGTGCTTGTACAAACTGGAAGCCACTCTACTGAAATTAATGGTGTTACATCAATGCAAGGCAAGGCAAGTACTGTAACGGTATGAATCAGGCCCACGGAAGCTTCTAGGGAGAACTGCCATTCGTGTCTCATTTTAAGGGTTTTCTATTTTCTTTATTACTAGAGATATTTGCATGGGGCACAGGACAGGGCCTGTGTTAAAAAGTCCATATTCGGCAGTTTATTCTCCACCTAGATAGTCATAATGTTCAACTCACAATGTCAATCTGGGAGAAAGGATTGAAAAAATAATAATCTACAGCTATTTCAAAAAGGCACCAATGAGCAGAAACAGATCTGTGAACTAACTACTAGTAGTAGAAGTACTAGCAAGATGATGAGGAGGAATTTGTTGTTGAACCAAAACAATGTAAGGAAACTAGGCAAAATTACTACTCTGTCTTTAATCACTGGATATTACAAAGGTCTCAGAACACTTATCTGACAGGTGAATCAACATACAGTGTGTCTGTGACACAGCTGCAAGGCATAGCCAGAACAGTTATGACCACAAAATTGTGACCCTTTCAAATTCTTCCAGTTATGCAGGGGATTTCCTACTCAACAAGGTGAATTCCAGCATTTTTCACTGAGTAACAAAGGCACTCCCTTCCGCAGGACAGAAAGGATTTTAAGAGACTCCACCAACTTTGGTTTAGAGTTTTCTCATTATTGCAAGTGTAAGTAATAAACAATGGTGTGACAGTGGCATTTAGGGTTCTTTTTAAAAAACAAGTGAAAGGCAAGATTTTGACCCTACCCTTTGCTAAAAGTATCTTACAGTAGCTTCTTAAAATGCCAGAAAGATTGTGAAATAAGGTCTGATCAATATCATAATACAATAAATAATATTACCTCGCCCATAGAATGTCTACTCTGAGGGCAAGAGTGAATGGAAAACCATTTCAGTCAGTCAAAAAAATTAAACTGTTCAGAGTTTTGCAGCTGAGGAAGCTAAAAACGATAAGTTTTTTCTTCGACCCCCAACTTTTGCAGTTGCCAGGAGCAGCTATGATGGGAAACTCCACAGCTTCCTTTCAGAATACTTTAAAAAAATCCTTCCACTGCCAGCACCTCACTTTATAAACAGACACTCTTTATTTCCTGCATGTTTATAAACACACCTGCTCCATCCATGGAATTGTTCCATCAGGGAGCAATAAAGCTCTGATTTGCAGCAAGAAGACTAAGTTCTAAATTGGGTCTGCACTCTAACTGATTTATTGAGGAATGAGATGGAACATTATGGCCAGAGACTAAGAGGAAAGAGAGAGGGAGTTTCATTTTATGACTTTAATTTGCAATTAAACAATCCCAAGTTCTGTCTGAAGTTTCTCCAAGATAAATTATACATACCATTTTGGGAATCTGCACCCCCACAGAAGCTAAAAGGTCTAGCACCTGACAAATGTTAATGTGTTATAAATTAACTTATCAAAAAATGAGCCCATTTCCAGTGGAGTAGGTTAGGTTGGAGGGAAATCTTAATTAGTAAGAAAAAACAAATCACATGCAAGATTTCACACTAAACTCTACTGCCAACTATTTTAAGCTCCCCTGTGAAGCCTGGAAAGATACATTGCCCAAGTCACCTCAGACTAGTGTAAGGTGAGGAGTAACTACCGGAATAAAGAGACTTTAATCATGTGAAATGAGTAACAGGAAAAATCAGCCTCATTCTCTAAATATAACCACTAAAACTGAAAGCAGCTGAGCTCAAGATTGAGCATTAGGAGATGGATAGATATCCAAATCCATTTTGGCAGACAGGATCCCAAAATGTCACATTTATTCCTTAAAACAATAAATGTTCTAAAACACATATTTTTTTAAGATCGTTGCTATGCTGGAGTTAAAAGGCAAAAGTTTCCGAGGAAGTCAATTTCGAAAAAAAAAAAAAAAAAAAAATTTTTTTTTGTTTGAGAAAGTAGCTGGTGTATTTCTGTGTTTTGCATTTTAAAGGGATCAGTTTTGTCCTAGGCAGAAGGCTGGAACAGCACAAAGGAAACAAAGCAAAGGCAGAAGAACTTTTTTTTTTTGAAGAAGTTGTAAAATAATTAAAAGACCTGCTGGGGAACAAATATTCTATACAAATATGCAGAACAACAGATATAATGTACAAATATACGGTTTCCGAATTTGTGCCCACAAATTTTGGGCATATACGATAGTTGATGCATGTAAAAATGATAGCATTTGGATATTTCGCTACCTCAACTGGAAGATCTCACTCCAATAGGACCCTCTGTCTTCAACGTAGGAGTGCTGCACTCAGGGTAAACGCCCTATTTTAGGCTGCTTTGCCAGGCAAGATTAGGCATAGAATTACCACCATGCAGCTTTCACAAGATACACCTAAGTTTTCCCACATATTCACTGGCCAAACTTGAATAGGAAGAAACCTGGCCACACCTACATATCCTGATGAACTCAGTCATTTTTTCTTTACAGGAAAAAAAAAAAAAAACAAACCACACCAAACAGTTTGCATGCAAGGGCCACAAATACATTGTGATATGAGCAGTCACTCTCACTCGCACTGTTAGAAAGCACAGATAATTTATTTAGGGTCTTCTCTATTGGGGCTACTCATATTCTTTCCCATCAAATATGAAAGGGTGCTATTAAAACTTTGCATGAATCTTTCAAGTTACTTAGATTAACCATGTTATCTTCTAAATTGTAAGTTAGGCAATACAGTGGTACAGTAATTACCGTGGAGCCCTGAGCTCTGATTGCAGCTTGCCAAAACTACAACTACATTTGGGATAAGACTTGGGGACTTTGACAGACAATTTGTTATGGTCACTACCAATACAGACACATGGCAGACTAAACTCAACTAATTCACCAACAGGTGCAGGCATCAGAACACTAAAACACTGGAAAGACAGCATGACGGGTCACAGAGCTACTCATAAAACAAACATCATGGAAACACTGCAATGGAAGAAAAATAAAATTAAGACCTCAGCATTATCCAATTCATCAAGGGTGATAAACTAGAAAAGAAAAAGGAGAGAAGAGAGGTTGAAAGCAAACATTAGTAAGAGACATCACATACAAGTCCCGCATTAGGAACTTGGATATTATTTACCATTTCAGCGCCCTAGTATGGTACTCCCAAATATCCTGAGAGGCACTACATGGCTAGAGCAGAGCTCTATGAAATTGCCATCTTCTTAGCTGACATCTGCTCTATTGGAAATATTCTGCCATGGAACTGAGCAGACAGGATGCAGCCATGCTTTGTTCATACCCACTGTTAATCCACACAGATTGGCTGAACAAGCTCCAAGAACTTCACTGTTGGGTGTAACAGCAGGCCCCACTGTGTGAGCTGTCAGCAACACAAGACACCCCCTTTAGAATCTTTACAGGGAGCTGGGGAGAATGGAGCAGGAAAGGAGAGAAGAATTCAGTCTCAAAATAATGGGTTACCTGAGTTTGTACAATTAGCCCTAACAGACCTGCCACTCATACAGAAAACATCTGTGTGACCAACGTGTTTCAATTAAAGTCACAGTCTGGGTCTGTTCTACACTACTAATCTAGGATGGCTTTCAGGTCATTAGGAATACCACAGCTGATCACAAAAAAAGCTGAGCAAATGCCAAGATTTGAGAAGTGTAGTTAGCTATGTTGTTCCCAGGATATTAGACAGACAAGATTGGTGAGATATTATCTTTTGTTAGACCAACTTCTGTTGGAGAGAGAAAGAAAGCACTTGTGTCTCTCACCAACAGAAGCTGGTCCAATCAAAGTTACTACCTCGCCCATTTGGTCTTGCTAAGAAATCTCTTCAGTCATATGCAAAGTTTCAAGCATTCCATAAACTTACAATTGACAATTAAAAAAAAAATCAAATGACGGGAAAGTCTAGGAAGTCGCATGGGATAACTGTGAAAGGATGGGAAAGAGGAGAGAGAAGAAGTGTGCACAGCTCTGTATGTTGGTTCATAGCACAATGAAAATGTCATCCTTTGGTGTGGAAAAGCCTTAACTGTTGCAACAGAAATGCTTTATTGGATGGGAAGAGGAAGAATCAGACAGTCTGTGTTGCACTGTGGCCACTCCAGCAGTCAAATGGTAGCACCACAAACTAGCACATGGGAAAAAGTATTGAGTTTTGAACTTAGGTATTCAGTCTGCAGTCCAGCAGCCAACATTTATCTCACTGTATCTCAGTAGCAAAATCTGGGCCCTGATCAAGTCCTTTGCATGTTGCACAGGAATCATATCAGTCCTATAGGTATTCTGGGGTGAAACCAGAAGTCACGTACAGCCTTTGATTAAGGCCTTGGCTGCTGGACCCAGGCAACCTTGTATGTTCTCAAGATGTCTCTTTGGTGAAAGGGAGACGGCAAGAAAATACAAGTCCATAGATAATACAGTGTTGGTGTGTCTGGTCTTCAGTGGCGGGGAGAGGTGATCAGGTATGTTTACAGGGAGGACAATGTCTCAAAAAAGATATGGGTAGGTTATTACCAGACTGGCTGGTCTCAACTAGTACACAGTATACTATGCAATATAACAAAGACCAGATATTACAAGAAAAACTTTCCTCACATTTCATTCGCTAATTTCTATTTCAGGTCTGACCTGCAGCTCTCAGTTCCATGGTAGACAACTACCAGCTCCAGTAGATTATAGGGTCAGAAAAGTAAATAAATGTCCACTATGGATTAAAATAATAGGGATTCATGTAGCTCAGAATGGAGGCCTCCAAATACCATAGGAGATAACAAATCACATGGTGAAAGGGTGGTGGGATGAGAGTGGGGATAGGGCAGAGGGGAGAGGACTAGACGTTTGCTTGAATACCATAAGTGAAGTCATATCCATAATGGAACTAAAAAAAAAGAAAAAAATTGGGCTCTGCCAAATCTCATACTTGACCAGAGCATAAGCTGGGGCAAAAAGTTTTAGAACACAGTGGGAAAGAATAATACATGTACTTAATAACTGCACATGCATGCAGAAGTCAGTGCCCTAAACTTTGAAATAAATTTAAAAAGGTTATGACAATCATAACTTGACATGGAGCTAGTGGTATGGCAAGTTCAGTGACTGTTTATGAAAATGGGGTATGAAGTCAATTATATACACAAAGGGAAGTAGAAGTGGTAAACTGAGTGCTCTAAGTAGCCTCACCTTGTTGCTAAAGTATCTTACAATAGTAAAAGTATCAACCAGAAAATGACTAGCTATTAGCATTTATAATATATTTTAGTATAAATTATATTAATTTCCTTATCTGCAACACTCCTAATTTATTGTAAATCCATCTAAGAAGTTCTTCTGAACAGGTGAACCTTTTCTAGCTTCAGTATCTTCAAGTGAAGAACCCTAAATTCAACAAGCGTAGCATAAAATTATTTTTAATCAAGAATGGCTTTTAAAGAAATGGGTGTTGCCTTTAAACAGTGAATATTCTTAACTGCATTTAGTCACAAGTTAGAAAGTGTATCATTTTATTTCTTGTGGCCAGACAGTCAAAGATTATCCATAACTGGCAGCTGATGGTTGGCAAACAGCTGCTTTTCCCCCCCATACGTAAATCTCCTTTCTGGGCTATTCTATTCTTGTACTCCATGTACAATATTATGTAATTGATCAACTATGGGAGAAGTTAATGTGTTCTGTCTCTGCTTTTATTTAACTTTGTAGAGATTTAGAATTTTGTAGTGCTTTACAGGTCAATTGTGGAGCCAACAGAATTTAGTTTGGTAACAGTGTTTTTAAATTATGTTAAAAACGTTTTCTGGCACTATGTGCAGTCCCTATTTTTACCTCAACGCTGGTAAAGCTCTAATACATTAAGTTTGCTTGAAACAAGATTTCCCCACAGTACCAGTGTCTCTATACAATGTGTGGAGCAGATTTTTTTTTTTTTTTTTTTTTTTAAAAAGACCAGCTGTTTTTCCTTCTAAGTTTGTTTCAATTGGTTTTTGATATGCCATGACCCATCTCATTTTACATTACTTTGCTCAATCAGTAGTGCCCTTACACTGATTTTAATGGAAAAGCTCTAGGGATGAACTGCTCTGAAGAGCTTCAGAGCCAACTGTACAAACCCCGAGGTAGCCAGTCATTTATTTGTAATGCCAAGCACACAACAAGCTGGCTCTTGAGTAGTGGCAGATACCCCCCTCTCCGTCATGAAGTCAGCGTTTATGCTCAGAGTTGTGACTGTCGCTTGGGTAAGCCTGAATTTAGCTAGCACTGCTAAAATTAGCGACTACACAGTGGCACAAATCCTAACATGGTCTAGCAATACAAGTAGGAACCCAACCTCAAGTCCAGGTGGGCTTTTACAGTCCACTCTCCCACATCTTCACAGCTTCCTTTAGCTGTGCTACTTAGATTAAAGTTAATGCAGATATACCTATTTGAGCTGCAATTGTATCTCCAGCTGCAGTGTAGAGACACCTTCAGAAATGAGGGCATGGCTACAAAGGACCTTTTAGTCCTTTCCTTCTAAGACCTGGTCTACACTAGGACTTTATTTTGAAATAACCCTCCCAAGGTTGCATTTGTAAGCGGAGCATCCACACAGTACCAAGCCCATTATTTCGAAATAATGGGCAGCAGAATTTGAAATCTGTACTCCTGCTTTTCACCAGGAGTAACGCTAATTCTGAAATAGTTATTTAGAAACAACTGCAGTGTGGACGCTCCGGTACCAAAATAATTACTCCCCAGAGTAATTTGATCTAATTACTCCTCAGTGCATCCTAAGGTTCTAAGTCCAAGTAGCATATCAATGGAGCCTGCTTTGGACTAATTTCGATGCTTCCACATAGTGAGGACATGCTAGACTGAATTTGTTAAATCGGGAGTTCTTAAGTTGATTTTAGTAATTTTGAAATAGTTTCCTAATGCAGACATGGACTGAAGGTTTTGCTTATTTGACTTCCAGATGAGACTGGAAAGCATGTAAAAAAGTAAGTAAGTTAGAGACAGAGTAGTGGAAGGCTCCCAAACGGCAGAAGGTTGTAATGATATTTGGCACAAATTACTGCCAGCTTGTCCAAACTGGAAGGCAGGTTTAAAACATGTATAGGAAGGATGCTGCCAACACCCCAATCTTACTCAGTCTGGAACATAGCACACAGTTATTGTTACTTGATTTAAGAGAATGATGGCTGCTGTTTGCAAGCAAGGCTTCAAGGCAAGAAACTTCAGAGCTAGGCAAAAGGTGCTGAGCTGGGCTGGGCCACTGACAGGGGAGGAAGTGGTGTTGCAGCCAAGTGGGAAGCAGCGTTCCCGGAACAGACAAGGCGTGCACCATTGCCCATCCCCACCTCCAGGGTATTTTCCTGGGAGTCTCCTGCTCATTTACGGTATTGTATGTGTACATGGCGGAGGTGTGAAGCTGGCAACAGTCCACATGCACGTGGAATACCGGAGAATTCTCATCGCTTTGCCTGCTTTATCTTCAAGACGATTGAACTCTTGGGTTTGGCAAGCCTGCTGTTTGCCAGGTGGCGAGTGACATGCCTCATATCCAGCTAACCTCTGAGTGGGCTGATGCTGTCTGCAACATCCTCAGACTGGCAAATATGAACTAGCTTACCTTGAGGGTCTATCCACTTTCCATTGCCTGCATCAAACAGCACTTCTCATCCTCCTTAGAAGGAGTAGCCAGAGACCAAGGCCTGTCAAGTAGCTGTCCAAGCTCTGCAATTTTGCCTCAAACTAACAGGCTACCATCATCCAAGAGGGACCAACTCAGCACTTTGTTATGACTAACGCAGCTTGCAGTTCACTTCTGGTAACAGAGCCTCATTTGTAACTTAGTAAAGCAATTCAATTGTCAATACAGAGATAGAACCTCTGAACTCTGTGACTCCATGGTCCAGCAGGAACACTCAAGTTGCTGGACCAGAGAGCCCCAGCAGCCAGGAGTAGGGGCTGGCTGGGAGTCCAGTGGCTGGGATCCCTGGCCAGGCAAGAGGGCCAGCAATGGAACAGGGAGCTGCAGCTGGGAACCCCAGTCAGGGCTAGGAAGCTGCAACTGAACCAGCAGCAGGGGGCACCAGTGTCTGATAGCCTTGCTGTATCACAAGCATAGCCCGGTGGCTAGGGCTCGTGGCCAAGAGTGGGTTGAGGGCTCAGAGGGGAGCCCAGGAGCGGGGGCTGGCAGCCAGCTGGGGAACACTGACCTCCCCTGGATAAATTTCCTGGTTCAGGAGTGTCAGGTCCTAAGAGCGGCAGACCAGGGAGGTCCAACCTGTACATCAATATGAAAGAACACTACATAAATTGCTCAGTGACGTGTTACCTTTCCTAATAACTCTGTTCAGCCCCTCAGTTGCTTCTTTTTCTGCTTTGTAATCATTGCCCTCTTAAGCTCTTATGAGCATTTTTTCTGTGGGCTACAGAGCTACGACGGTTTCTTGAGTATTGCAGCTTTTAAGTTTATGAATCCCATTTGTGTATGAGAGGGCAAGTCTGTGAGGCATCTCACACTGGAGACTCAAATTAGAAAAGCACTACTTTCTCTCACGTAGATTTTATCTTTTGCTCTTCTTTTTCGCTTGTTATTTTCCTGAATTTAAAATGAAAGCCATCTAGATTCAAAGCACATTTAAGTCTGTGTGTGGAAAACATAATGGTTCTTCTCTTTGTAGCTGTCCCTATGATGAACGGTACCTGTTAGCTCCTTTCATCCACCAAAGGTCATGCTCTCATCTTTTCATTGCTTGTCACCCTGCTTTGGGCTCTTTTATTTTCCATGTTTCCATAAAGAGACCATGGAAGCAGTGCTCCAAGGGCGAAATACTGAGCCCAGTGTGCCAATACAGCTAAGTCAAATTGAAATGTGTATCTATATATTTAAAGGTATGAGAATAGGTGTATATATATTCTCTCATTCACATTGTTCAGATAGAGGACAAAGCTATAGCTCCAGAAAGAGAAAGAGTCCCTCTTGCTGGGAAAAAGGAACAGTATGTTAAGGGAAACTATTGAGGTTGTATATTGATACATCTCTAATTCAAATTTCCTCAGTACCACAGTAGAAAGAAACAAACTCAGCTACATATACATCAAAATTGAGCAGTCCCCTTATTGTCAAGTGACAACTGCACAGACAAGTCTCCAACAAGCAGATATAAACCTATGGTTATCTTCTATAATGACACCTAAAAGGAACAGGCTTATATATTGCCAATCAGAATGCAAAAGATTGCAGGTGTTAGACAAATCTAATATTCCAAAATAAGAAGCCAGCGTAATTAACTTTCAACTTAATTTCATGATTTTGAAGTCAATTAGTTAACTAGAAAGGTTTTATCCTTAACCCAAGGTATAAACACAGATTTCAAGACCTCACACTATATTTTGTCTCTGAATAGTTAAGACAGTATTGAACAAAAGCAAAATGATAAACTGTAAATTAAGTACCTTCTCTCCATAGCCTCTATCTTTGGTCATCATTTCCCTGAGTGTCTGTAATACTTTAATACATAGTTTCTCCTCATTCTCCTCCAGCAGCTGTTTAGTGTGTTTTATTAACCTGAAAACAACCAATTGATCATAGTTTGTTTTAGTACTAAATTTTCTAAGAATTAGGACAGGCGTTTGTGGCTCTCTTATTTCAATGGCCATACTTACAACTAGGAAGTTAAACAACATGTGGGTTTTTTGGGGGACGAGTATAAGCTGGGGAGTTCGCCATTAATAGCAACACTTGCTAAGTTAACATGAATAACAGGGAAGCTTTGAAGGGAACTCCAGTGCTCCCACCTGGATGATAGCCAGGCAAAAAGAAATCTGTAGTAAGGATGAAGAAATTATACAGGAGTGAAGGAAATTAAAAATTGAAGGCCCATTAGGAAAAAACCCACTGACATTATAAAGATACCCAATACTGCATGTATTTCCTCATTAAAGAAAAAAGAATGTGGACCTTGGATAAGGCAACTGGAAACCATACATCAATACAGACTTCAACTTTGACTCACTACCCCAAGGTGAGAAGTAGAAAGAAAAGTGCTACTGGCCCCAGTCTCACTAATAAGGCTTAACTCTATGAATGTGCGTAGTCATTCATATTACAATGCACCATGGCCACAAGCTGCTCCAGAATTCGTAAGCATCACTTGCAAAGACAGATTGACCAATACTGACAGCTGTGGTCGACACCTTCCTGAAGACAAATGAGCTTATTTTCTTGAGGACAAGTTGTGCTCAATACAATGCAACAGAGGGTACTGCTCTGCAAAGAAAGAGTAATTGCACGAAGTCTAAGGGAACAACTTACTTGCAAATGAAGCCTCCACTTTCACATTTTCTCCTTGCATCTGTGTTCTCTGGGAAGAGCAATTCGGGCCTATGAAGAACATCTACCAGCACTGACAATTCAGCCTGCACTAGGGGCCGTGAGCGATCTTCCAATGCTGATACTATATCCTAGAAAACAACAACATGTAGGTTTTGTCAATCACAAGCAATATCTTTGAGGACCGTAGTATACTAAAGCTTATGAATGATTTGTGTATCACTGTGGGCCAGGGACTGTACACAAGTCCAAAGGGTAGGAGTATCACAGCTCTTTCAAGATCCAGAGAGAGAGAGAGAGAGAGAGAGAGAGAGTGAGTGAGTGTGTGTGGGGAGTTGATTAAAATGAATCACTTAGGTTGTAAACATCTCCAGAGACACATCAGCCCCAGGGAAGCTTGCATATACTGGTTCAAGCTAGGCTTCCGAGGCCAACACAAAGAAATAAATAGCTTTGGATATAAAAAGATTAGGCTTAAAAGTGACTCAAGGCCTTCTTCCGGATCCAGCAAATGTACAGAATCTTCATCCAAGGGGGAAGCCCAATCCTTGATGAAGGGGTGGAAAGATTTCAGCCTAAAAGGGTCTCACTAAGACTAATGGGAGACTCCTGGTATCAGACCCATGGAAGGAGATGGGGCAAAGGAGGGCAACTGTCCCGGGACCTGGCAATTGCAAAGGGCCTGAGGCTGCCAACTACTGCTACTGCAACAGCTGGAGCCCCCAGGCTCTTTCAATTGCCACCAAAGCCCTGTTCAGTGCGCTCCAAGCAGTGCTGAGGGATGCCTGGGTGAAGCACCGCCTAAGGCCCCGCCCCTTAAAGGAGCGTAGCGCTGGCCCCATATTGCCCAGGGGCCCAGCAAGTCTGTCAGCCCTTGTGACTGGTATGTTTAGTGTGCATTTAAATGTTTACTTTTTTTTTCCCCTGTAATGCTCCTTTCTGTAAGGAGAAAATTTGAAGAGAGCATTGTAATAACTAGTGACCTTACAGCAGCATGCTGTACATAGCCCTCAGAGAAACCACCACACAAGTTCTGGCTGTTAGACTAGCTTGTTGGAGATATCACAGTCTAAGGCAAAGGCACTTTCAAACACCAGGCCTAAAGAAAGCGGGATAAGGATCCTTACTCAGAAGCAGGTGATGGCTGTGACTGTGAAATCTGACCATGCACTTTTGGAGTGGACCTTGGGTAGGGGGACAAAGATACAAATGCAGTTGCCATGAAACCGTGACAACTGTATCTTAGAAAGAGAACATTCAGAAGCTACACTCAAGTCTGAAATGTTTTGACAAACTAGCGAAGGACTTCCCTGATTAAAAAGCTTTCCAGATTACAAAACATCATTTGCCTAGCAAGATTCTCATTTTACCGGCCAATGAATGTTACAACTATTGGCATCGTTTTCAGCATTTTCAGATCATTTGTTATTTTCCCATATCTGTAGGTGGCACTTGTCTATAAGGAATAAAAAGCCAATGAAATTGCAGATTTTCTGTTACGCTGCAAACTTCTGCAATAATGATCAGACAACACTGCACTTAATAATTATTTGGACCAACAAATGAATACAGCTGGTTGAAATAAGGAAAAAAAAAAAATCAAATCCCCCCCCATCCTTTTCAGTTGAAACTTCAAAACATTTCAACCATTCTTACAAATGAATATTCTGGAAAGATTCATCTCAATCTCACTGAGCAGAACTGCAGAAAAAGTTACTGAGAGGAACAACAATTGACAAGCCCAAGTGGACAGAAAACAGAGGAACAGCAGGGGACTATAGGATTTGGACTACTCTGATTGGGTAGTATTTTGACTTGCCTCCAATTTAAATTAAAAGCAATTTAAATTGAGATTGCATGCCAGGAAAACACTTCTGAACCCCTCTCCCCAAACTGCTCTTTACAGATAAAGATATAATCTAAAGCACTCAGTTTCATTCAGTATAAAAAGTAAAGCACCTTATTATGGAATACTTAGTTATTCTCAGGTCTTGATACAAAAGTACTGAGTAAACATGCAGTTAATACATTTCCAGTCTAAGCACTGATCTGACCTGGTCTGCCAGCATTACAAGAACTCAGAGTATTTTGTTTACATTTCTTTTGAGTAGAAATCAGCATGAAATCTAACATGTAGTAGCGCTTTAGACAGATTAGTCTGTTCATTTGAGGAAGTGACAACTTTGGGGTCATTAAGAGTCAATCAAACCAACAGTAAACTTTGCTGAGGTCTATGGAGCGTTCTCTCTCGTTAATTGTTTTGATAACCAAGAACATGTTGAACCTCTGTCATCTAGCAACACTCCTGGTTCGGCATGGTCGGCGACCCTATGGGTGCTCCACAGCTGGAGCACTCACAGGGAAAACCGGCCACCAGGAGCAGGCATTATCCTTCCTTGGTCCAGGACCAGTCTGGTCCCGAGGGTGCTTGAACAGGGAGATTCAACCTATAGTGAAGTATTGGAGGGACTTGGAAGGATGCAGCCAAGTAGAAGATCCCTCTGATGAATCAGTTTAAATGAAGCCACTGGTATTGGCAGAATTAAAATGTTGGAGAACCACTGAGCTGGACAAACATGCTTTGAAGTATCCTCTCCAAGGGCCATAAAAATTCCACAAGCGTTAGCTGTGCATGTTTTATTACCTGTGTCAATACATGGTTTACATTTGATTTTGCATGCAGTATTACAATTAGCTCTGGCTGCAGTGATCACATGTGGCATTTTCACTTGGCACACAACTCCCAAATTGAAGAAGTAAGTTTGTCTTTTTGTGCTGACATGCAAATATATGACTACCCAGATGGCAGAGGTAAGTTGTTAATGCAGCGCTCTATAGTCACCTGCAATCTTTCAATGATGTTTCGATAGTCCCTGGAAGCAGCAAGCACAGAGTCTCTACGGGCAGCATTCCTTGCCGTCATTCTCCAGTTCATTGCCGTTTTCTGCACTATGTTGTGTGATTTCAGGAAGAGGTTGTTGACCTGGCTGTCCAAATCGACAGGAATTGCAATTGCTCGGCTTTTCGCTGCAACAGGCAAAAGGGAATAAGAATCGACTCCATTAGCCCATACTTGCCATCAGTGAGGAAACAAGGGGAAATCCCAAGCGCTATTTCTTTTGTCTTCTCTTTTGCATATTTTAAAATACATGTTCTTCTATGCTGTTTTTGATCCACAGTGCGTTGGGACAGCAATAACACCTCAAGTTTAATAGACCATCCTTGATACTCAAAGTTTTTTTCCTAACTTCACAATGTATGAGTAAGACCATGCCCTCACATACATCTTTGTCATTACCATTAAGGTTAACAGAATATGCACACCCATTTTATGGAAGCATCTGGCCCTATGTCCAGAACATATGAGGCTCACTGTTCTTGCCACTAAAATGCAGCGATTTCTGGAAAGGAACGTGACAGCCATCTCACAGCACTAATCACCACTACATTGTTTAAGATTGAAGTATGACTGTCACATTTGGCAGAAACCACAATGTAAGTTTAGGTAAGCAAAACCCTGTAAGTTCAGGTGCCAACATGCACTTTCAGAACGTCTGCCGCTAGATAAAGAGTTTAGAGTTTCGCTTCACATTTAAATTGAAAACGTCTGTAATGCAACCACAGAGCAGACTTTAGTTATGAAGGAAATGCTTGATTTGCTTCATGCCTTCGCCCTGAGTTTGCTACATCCTACCACCTGCAGGAGGTAGAATACATGTTGCTTTGGGGACAGAAGGGTGATGAACTGAAGTATTTTGTGCATCTTAAATCTAACTTCTTACCTACATCAGAGAGTACCCTAATGCAGCTCTCCACCGACGCTTTTTGGCTTGGCATGAGCCAGTTGCAGTGGTAAACCCTGAACACTCCTTGCAAAAGTTGCACAAACACAGGCTGGCGAGTCTAGAACATATGAAAAAAAAAAAAACAGATAAACATCTCATGTTTCAGATTAGGTTGCCTGCTACTTTGATACTACATCAGCCATTATTCTTTGCAGACCAGCTGCATGTTACCAGTCCATACCCACTGGTAAGACATCATTTATATTCTAGGCAGCATGCCTACTACACAAGCAGCAGTTTAACAGAAGAGAGCGCACCAGGGCAGGGAGATAAGTATCAACTAGATGGCTCCTAGAGCACTAAGTTCCACTAAATGCAGTCTCACTAAGCAAAGGCTAGCCGTTGGGTTGTATGAGGGAGGGTTTTCAGCAGCCTTAAGTACAGAGATTGCTCATTTGGGTTTGACCAGAGAGTGGCTCTGCAGTCAATACAAAAATGTGGCTTTCCTCTTGCTAAACTACAACTCTGCTCCAAAATTATCAACTGGTCCTTTTCTGAAATATTCATTTGTTTCTCATTTACAGCTACATGTTTTGAACATGTCATTTTGAACATGGGTCATAGTTTATAAACAATGCAGCTGCCATAGATTGATCAAAAAAGGGAATTGTGGCCATGAAAAACTACAATTTCCAAGATTTTCCATTATAGATAGGGCAACATCCCCACCTCAAAGAGGCAATATAATCACACACTATTACTCTGCTATCTCTGCAATTACATCGGAACAGTTTCAAAACCGAATCACTGTTGTGTTTTACATAAGTAGTTATACCGTAAGAATTTTTTTTTAACTGTGGATTGATTTTTTTTTTAAATGTCCTGACAAACTTGCTTCAACACTAAGAAACCAACTTACAGTGAGAGGCAACACCCATATGTGTCTGTTTCTATTCATAATGCTCAGTTTAAGTAAACCACACGTCAGTGCAAAGCCCACAGTGGATTTAGGAACTACTGAAAAATACCTCTTTTAGTCTGGTCAAGACTGATGTCTGTTATAAGAGGGGAAAAAGATGGAGTTAGAGAAAAGCAAGGATTTTCCCCCTTAGTTTTAATCAAATAGTGAAATAACTCCATGTGCTCACAAGGGAGAACAGAGTTTATGTAGAGTTGCACAACAGCAAATAACCATCAGCCTTTCCAGCAACACAGCCAAATGTCAAAATGTTTCAGACACTTGTCTAAATGCATTGAAACTACCTATGCTTCTGGACTCCAGCCACCCACACATTCCTTGTACACCATGTTTAAAGATTTATCTGTCTGAAAACTTCAGGGATGTTCCATTTGCTTTAATTGGGTCAATAAATCAAAACCACTCTGAAATTTGTAAAATAAGGTTTGGGTCAGTACTGCTATTAAAAAAAACAAACCCAAAACAGTAAAGGAGAACAACTGTTTGGTAACGGAGCCTTCAGTCCATCAGAGAAAGATATAAGAAGGCTGGCTACAAGTTTATGCCAGAGAAATTCAGACTGTGTGAAAAAAATACCATTTTTTAACTGTGAGCGTTATTAAACGTTGGAACAATTTACCCAGGGTCATGGTGAATTTTCCATCACTGGCAATTTTTAAATCATGATTGAAGGTTTTTCTAAAAGACATAATCTAGGAGTTTGAGAGAGAAGGAAGTTCTATGGCCCATGTCATACAGCAGGTCAGACTAGATGATCACAGTGGTGCCTCTTGGCCTTGAAATCTATTCATCTCATTTAATTACATACAAGGACAGACGCAACAGGGACCTGGTCCCAGGGAGGTCTAATTGAAGTCATGACACAGGAGGAGAAACTATCAGGGAAGGAGGTTTTTGAGATGAGAAGGGGTAGGCTGAAGCTTACACAGTACAAGCGTAGAAGGAAGCCTGGCGACATTAAGGTGAGAACACACTGAGCACACAGAAGAGAAGGAAGGCAAGGCATGTGGGCCAGAGAAGGGCAGTGATGGGAGAGGAGCTGTAGGAAGCTGCAGCACTCTGTAGAACACTGCAAGTGAAAACAAAGCCTGAATTTGACACAAGAAACACAAAGGCAGTGAAGAGATCTAAGTGAGTGTTTATGTGGGGGGAAGGGTGCACGTGCCATCAGAGGCATGAATCATTTTCACAACAGCAATTTGCATAGGCTGGACGGGTGCAAAGCAGGTATTAGGTTAGCCAAAGAGAGGCTATGAATTACTTCAGGTGGCAGTGTCCCAGGATATGGACAAGGGCTTCAGACAGAACAGATCGATTGTGCAGATGAGGCAGAGGATCAAAGAAAATTTGGCAACAGAGTGAATGTAAAGGGCTGAGCAGAGAGGATTCTAGGACAACCCAGAAGATTGGAACCATCCCCACTGTGAAGAGAAGCTGAAAAGTCAAATTCCCAGATGCCCTTTATTGCCACAGTTGGAAACGTGCTGCGACCTAACCCACTGCCAGTTGTGTCCAATTATACATGCTGGTTTTGCAATCCAAACAGCTGTTTTTTTCTTCTTAGCTGAGGTTGCGCCAGGTTTCAATGAAAACCATATCCAAGCTTCTAACAACACATTCGGTCCCCTACTACGCCTCTCCACGCCCCCAAAAGGCTATTTAAAACTTTGATAAGGAACTATTATTTAAGAGGCAGCCTCCATTATCACCAAGTCACTGCACCAGAGATCCAGCAATTATCCTGGCAGGCACCTCGGCACTGTTGTCATGCTTGCCTCATGCTAGGGATGTAATAGTGTAGTCAATGATGCTTATGATTAACGCTATCGGCTACACAGAATCCCCTCTCACCCTCTCCCCCCATGGCTCTGCAAGTAAAATTTTTAGCAGGCTGGCCAATAGGCTGGTTGAGTCCTGGCTTGTGCCGTGTCCCAGCATCAACCCCTGCTATTAGGGGACCGAGCCAGCCTGTCCGCAGGTCAGCTATTAAAGTGTTTCTAATGCAGAGCCACAGTGGGGGTAGTTGCTGGGACCCGGCTTGAGCTGGGACTGACATCTTGCAATGCTAATTCTTATCCATTAATCGTGGATTAATTTTTGTCAACTGCACAATTAACGAATTACATGATTCTTAACATCCCTACCGCTTGCCCTGTAAGGAGGAGACTGGGAGATACTGGGAATGGAAAGAATAAACATCTCCCTTTCACATTAGACAAGTGACTGAGTCTCATGCTCCAACTTTCCCCAAATCTACACAGGTCCAGAGATCTAATCAAGATGACCACGGAAAACACAGTTGGGGGCATTTTTTCAAAATGTCTGATTCGTTGTAGAGAAATGAAAGCAAAGGGCCCTTCAAATGCAATTTGTCTGAAGCAAGGATTGAATCCAGTTGGCTCACAGTGCCGGCTTTCATCATCCACCTATTAAATTTTCAGCCATGCACCTTTGTACTTTCTCCCATGAACACCAACAATGCCTCCTTCTTTGTACTTCTCCGTGCCCTTTTCAGAACTCTTATTCTGAGGCCAACAAAATACTTGACAACAGTTAGGGTGCTGTTGTATTGAGACTTATCTGATCAATGCTGTCTGATAGCTCCCTTCTATTGGGTCTCGCTCCGTCTGTTGTCTCAGCTTATACTTAGGGTATGTCTAGATTACATACCTCTGTTGGCAGAGGCATGTAAAATAGGCTACCCGACATAGTCAATGAAGCAGAGATTTAAATATCCCCCCGCTTCATTAAAATAAAAACGGCCGCCGCGCTGTGCCGGATCAGCTGATTGTCGGCATAGCGCGGCAGTCAAGACACGGATCGGTCGACAGGGGAAGCCTTTGTCGACCGATCCTGTAAACCTCGTTTCACGAGGCATAAGGGAGCGGTCAACAAAGACTTCCCTTGTCGACCAATCCGCGTCTTGACACGCGCGCTGTGCCGACAATCAGCTGAGCCGGCACAGCGCGGCAGACATTTTTATTCTAATGAAGCGGGGGGATATTTAAATCCCCGCTTCATTGACTATGTCGGGTAGCCTATTTTACATGCCTCTGCCAACAGAGGCATGCAGTCTAGACATAGCCTTAGATTGTAAGCTCTTTGGGGCGGTTGGTCTCTCCTTGTTCCAGTCCTATATACAGTGAACTCCTGGCAGATGACTGGGGCTAATAAGCACTACTGCAATACAAATTTAGAATAATCAACATGAACCAACCCCCACTACCATCTCTCTACTTGCAGTGTAGCTCCACTCTCTGGCAGAGCCACAGCAATGCCCTTAAGAAAGCCTAATATCATGAGACAGGAGCAATACTGAGCACTAATATCATGGAGTGCCATTTTATAAATTATACTTCTATAGCGCTTGGAGAGAATCTGTACATGTAGAGCCCAGTGTCCCTTATAAGCCAATGTTCACCTGTAAAGTACTAGAAGGAAATATTTATACCTCTGTGCTATTGACAATATTTATTCACTCACACACACACACACACACACACACACACACACACACCCTCCCTCCCTCCCGATGTGTTTCTTTTTATCCTGTTGGGTTCCTGTGGTTTCATGAACAACATAGCTTATTTTCTCATGCATTGTTCCCTACCTGCAAGGTGGTACTCTGATCAGAGAATGGGGAGCTGAAGAAGGTGGTGACTATACTCATCACTATTTCTGTGACATATTTCTCCAGGATGGAGTCCGCGTGCTTTCGGTCACTGGTGTTGTTACATGCCTACAAAATAATTCATTCTTTTAGAACATATCATCAGTTAAACTCACATATGAGCATTTAATTGCCAAGATTTGAAGCATTAGTTCTGAATGGACTGTCTGCCACATTATTTTGTGTAAACCAAAATCATCCGAAAGTTAGGGCACACAAAGCCAAAAGCCTGACACCATCATTTTTAATGTGCATTATACAAGGGTGAAAGGAACTTCAATTTCTCACAGGTACTGTCCTATTGCGACCCGGGTCCCTGCCAGCTCTTTAAATCGCTCCCTGCTGGCTTTTGCCACAGCTCAGCCAGCTCTTGCTGGAGCTGCACACCTGGGCACACCCACTTACTTTCACCTCTGGTATCATATAGCATACTTAGGAGGGGAAAAAACTGGATACCTCAGAGCCAAGGTGGAGGTACCATAAGGAGGAATGAGATGTAATGTTTTCCTATGGAGAAATACTTAGCATCCCAGGGAATAAATACATGTCAAAGGCAGGAAAATTGCTCTAGACCTGCTAGGATACGTCAAATACCGTTGGGAAAGGAGAACCACAACCTGGCTAGGGTGAAAAAGACAGAACAGAAAGAGACATATGAAGCAGAAGCAAGGGGGTTGGTTTGTTTGGTTTATTTAAAGGGGAAAAGAAAATCAGTGTGTTCCATGGAACATGACAAAGTTAATCGCCTAAATGGAGAAGCAAGGACAGATCTCTCTGTACATATACAAAATTTTTTCCTATGGGTGACAGTGACATCATCATGTCACCAGGCTCTCTCAGTGAAGCGAGGAAGCATGGGACAGGAGAGAGGGCCTGTTTAACTGTGAGTCGAGTGGAAGGAGGAGGAAATTACCTGACCTACAACAGAGAGAGAAGCCCTATGCAGAAGGATGCAGGACTCTTCTTAGGACCTTTTACCCTTTAACCACAGACTCCTCTCTGTCCCCTCTTTCCTTGCCTGGTTCATTCTCCCTGAATCCCTGCTCTCCCCTCCAATTCCTGCAGTCCCAACAACTCCGTGATACCCTTTCGGCTCGGGGCACACATCTCCCCCAGCAGCCCACTGCGGAGCGGGTGAGCTTGGTGCTAGCGGTGCCTCCTGGCTGCCCGGAGGAACCCCACGCTACAGCTTTTGGGGTGAGGAGCACGGGGGCCCAGTCCCCAGCAGTGGCTACAGCACTGCCTCTCCAGCGCATCCCATGGCAGCACCACTGCCTGGTTTCCATGTGCTTCCCATAGCCTGCATCATCAGCCTGGCTCCGTTTTAATACTGTGGGGAGAAGGGCTTAGCTTGGCATGTCCCCTCCCCACCGTGAACTGGGGCAGAGCTGGTTCTGGGGCAGAAGGTGGTCCTGATTTACCCAAAATTAACGTGCTCTACGGGGAGGAAGGCACAAGCGAAGTGAAGCAAAAAATAACCAACATCTATTCAAAAACAACCTGGCCCCTGGAGCGCTGTGCAAAGCTGCACCTCCCCCCCTCGCCCCCACGGCCAGAGAGAGGGGAGTGGGGGCTTGCTGCAGAGGCTAGACACAGGGAAGGGTTAGGGGGGTAGAGGGCGTAGGGCTGTGCATGGGAAGGGGCTGGCACTATGCACTAGTTGGGGAGTGTAGCCGGGACTGGGTAGGCACGGGGTGGGGCTGGCAGGGTGCAGAAAGTAGGGGGGCACCACAGGGCCCAGGCATGGGGAGGGGGGGCTGGTGAGGGGCAGAGGGTAGGGAGCACTGAATGGGCTGGGCGCAGGGAGAGGCTGTCAGGGAACACCGGGGCCAGGTGTTCTGCAGGGACTGGGATGGGTACAGGGAGAGGCTGGCAGGGCACAGAAGGTGGGAGGCACTGCACGGGCTGGGGCAGGCACGGGGAGGGGCTAGAGAGGCACAGCAGGGGCTGGGCATGGAGAGGGGGTGTCAGGCACAGGGTTTGCTGTAGGGGCTAGGTTATTTTTGGATGGATGTTTGTTATTTTGCGGGGTTTCTGTTTATCATTTTATTTTGTTACGTTAACTTGGTTTTGATTATCAATATTTTGTCAGCGTCAACACGCTCTCTCAGCAAAGGAAAAAGAAGAGATGTGGGGGCTGGTGAGCATAGCAAGCAGGAGATGCAGCCCCCTAGAAAATCTGAAACGAGAGAAACCAGTAAGGAGTTTCCTGACTTGTGCTTTAAGATACATTTTTCCACACCTCTGCTAATGCTTGCCACAATTAAGTCCATTTGCTGTTTTTAGATTTAGGGTATGCAAAGTCTTACCCGACAGATGTCAACCAGGAAGTTCTCAAAGAGTTTCCACATGTGATTACTGGTGTAAATCTCTTTCATTTCCACTTCTGTATCCACATAACAATGATTTAGGAAGTTGATGTAGGCAATTTTAACCTACAGGTGGCAAAATCAATATATGTCAAAAAAACCCTGAACAGGCATTCTTAGTCAATGCAAGGTCATCACATTAAAACTGCTTTAAGAATTTGTAGCTGTATTTACACAAATGATTGTTTTTATTTAAATGCTGGTAAAACCCAATCTCATAAATAGCAAGACATCTGCAATGAAAAGGAAAGAGAAAGATACTTCTGTCACAATTCAGCATTATTATATTAATAATTTGCACTTCTATTAAAGACTGGCTAAGTACCTTACATATATCTATGTAAGGTACCCATTTTAAAAGTGAGAATGGGCGGGGGAAGAGGAGGACGAGATTTAGCTACACATGCACAAAGTCAGTCAGGAAGTCTGCAGCAGAACTAGGTAAAGAACCCAGTTCTCCTAGCTTAGTGGTCTCCAACCTTTTTAAGCATGAGATCACTTTTTGAATTTAAGTGCAATCCACGATCTACTTCAAACCCCAACACCCTTGTCCTGGGTCCTTCCTGCCCCTTCTCCATGGCCCCACCCCCTGCTCAGTCCATCCTCCCTCCATCCCCACTCACATTTATCAGGCTGGGGGCAGAGGGTTGGCGTGTGCGGTAAGGATGTTAAGGACTAGTCAACTATCCAATAAGCAAATGCTTATCAGACAGTCGAGTTGACTAGTGCAGCGTTTCTCAAATGTGGGTCCCGACCTCCCGGGGGATCGTGAGCAACTGAGAGGCTGGTTGCAGCAATGGAGAGGGGGGGTCGCGGTATCACAAGTTTGAGAACCCCTGGACTAGTGGATTCCCCCCTCCCCTTGCTGCTTCTATCAGATTGAAGTACCCCCTCCCCCCTTTGCTGCCTCTAAGCGGCAGCACCGCACGGAGCCCATATCAAGCTCTGTGCCGCCATTGCTGCTTTGAAACAGAGTCCCCAGCTGATCCCGGGTTCCAGTGCAGTATTTCAAACCGCACACAGCCTGGGGTCAGCTTGGGACTCCCCGGATGGCATTTCAAATGAACACACCCGCATGGAGTCCGGGGTCAGCAGGGGACTCTGAGTCCTCCGCTGACCCCAGGCTCCATGCAGGCGCGTCCACTTTGAAATGCTCAAGAGCCCCTGCTAGGGACTCTTGTAGATGTCAAAGCTGGCATGCCTGTGTGCAGCCTCAAGTCAGGAGACTTCCTGCTGGCCCCCTGCTGCACGCAGAGTTCCACATTCCTCCTCTGAAATGTACAAGAGCCCCAGAGGGAGCTCTTGTACATTTCAAAGGAGGAATGCAGAAGTGCCTATTGACTAGTCGAGTGGTCAATGGAAATTCCATCGACTACTCAACTAGTAAATTACTCAATACTGAACATCCTTAGTGTGGGGAAGGGAGGTGCAGATACTGATCTTGGGCTAAGGGATTTGGAGTGTGGGAGGGGTTCTGAGCTGAGCCTGGGGCAGGCAGTTGACATGCAGCAGGGAGTTCATGGTGCAGGCTCTGGGAGGAAGTTTGGGTGCAGGGGGACTCAGTACTAGGGCAGGGGTTTGGGGTGCAAGAGAGGTTCAGGACTGGGGCTGGGGTTTGGAGCTGGTTCCCGCTGGGCACTATTTACCACAGGTGGCTGCTGGGTGGTGGTGCAATGAGCTGAGGCAGGCTCACCCCTCCCCCTGGCCCTGCACCACTGCCAGAAGCAGCCAGCAAACTCTCTCCATCCCTAACCCACCTCTGCTCTGTGGAGATGGAGTACAGGGTGAGGGGAGGGGCACCCTGACATCAGCACCCCTCCTTCTTCCCGTGCACTGCATAGCATGCAGGAGGCTCCTAGGGGTGAAGGCCACCTCCAAGGCAGAGGGCAGGAGCAGCATGGCTGTGCTGACAGGGGCAGTAATTGCCAGCACTTGATAGCCTCCTGGCTAAACCTGTCGGGATCACCTGTCAAAGGTTCCAAAATCTACCAGTAGATCCCAATCTACTGGTTTGGCAACCACTGTCCTAGCTCATAGTCTTGTTGCATACCCACAAGGCTAGTCTTTCCAGGCCAAAAAAGGGATTAAAAATAAACATCACTCCACTAACTTTATTTAGCACATTACACATGCAGGTAGGCAATGTTTAATATCAGACCTCACCTCAGGTATGCAATCCTCATGAGTTACTACTCTAACAATGTCATCTAATGGGAGGAGGGAGTTGCACTTGATTTCTGTGTAGACATTTTTGCCCTCTGTGCATACAGCAAGCAGTTCTACTAAATGGATATGGTACATCAGAGGGCTGTTTTCATCCATCCTGTCTCGCTCTGATCTCATCATTTGGACCAAGGTCTGGAAAGAGGCTCGGTCATTATAGAACACGAGGACATCTTCTCCTGCATTGACTAACTACAAAAAAAAAAAAAAAAAAAAAAAAAAAAAAAAGAGAAAGAACAGCTTTATTTTGGGTTCCATTCCTTTATGTCTCTACTTAAGTGGTTCTACAGGAGTCAGGCCATTTCCAGCACACACACGCACCTTCCACCAACACTTTCCTTCAGAGGAACTCAAACCTCATCCTCAAAACATTTCACTAACAAGCTGAAAGCCCCCACTCCCATTATCTAAAGCAATATTTTATCTGTGTTCTGGAATGTTACACTCTATGGCACGTTTAGCAATTACTTGTGAATTCAATACAACTGCAGCCCGCCAGATCAGTCTGAGGTGCTGTACCTTGCACTCTCTTTCCACAGCTATAGATTATTTCTCTGAAGTATGACGTTTTCCCCAAGTCCTCTGTTCTAGGAATGTTACGCCTTATATTATATCATTTTTAAAATCTTTAACACCAGAGTGAGTTCAACTGGCACTTCATCTGTTAGATAACAGTTTTTCCAAAAAGCTTCTGACTTTTTAATGTGTTTTTTCTGTGGTTAGGTCATGAAGATTGCCACAGCTGATCTTTTTTTGTAGCATGAGCTTAGGGCACACAATTCTGTTCACAGCAAAGTCCTTCAAGAACTCTAGGTGGTAGGACGGTAACACTGGGCCAATCTCCATTCCTTACACAACTCTTTTCAACAGGTAGCTAGAGGCTGTGTTACATCACATGGAGGCAGACTTCCATCAATATTACATTACTTCCAGGGCAGGGCACATTTTCAGAACAGCTCCACCAGCCTCTATGGGGAACAGTAGGATGGAGAGAAACTGAGAAGAAAGGCAACCTCTGAGCATGGTTAAAAATCTGCCCTACAGATTTCAGACACACCTAGGCGTCTGTCACAAACACAGTGAACAGAGCAAAACTCACATGCCAAGCCATACTTCACAGGACTGGGCTTTGCAACAGGCAGTGCTCCCTCAACTTACTCTGACTTCTATAGGAGAGGAGGTCGCTTGGCGCTTTGCAGGACTAAGTCCGCACTGAACTGCGGACACTCAGCTTTATATTTAACTATAGCATGTGGAACAAGAGCCAGCGTCAAACTTCCCAATCAAGTGGATACATTAAGGCCAGAAGCTTAAAAAAAACTCTTCTGATCAAATTAACAGCCTATTAAAAAGTGCATTTGCATATTTGATAACCGATGGATCCTTTGCAACCCAAATTAAAGAGGAGTTTGTTTCATCATCATTTCTCAATCCTCCCCATCCCATCCTGAGATCACTATGGTCCTAACAAATTGCAGTGGACCAAGGAAGCCAACAGCCTCTGTGGGCCTCTGGACAAGCGGGGGAGGGAGGAGGAGGGGAAGGGGAGGGAGGGAGCCTCAACGTGCTTGCAGAAGGGGTGGGGCCTCAGGTGGAAGGGGCAGGGCCAGGGCAGCCAGCCCTCCACATGGTCTAGTAGCAGTAGCAGTAGCAGTGGCTGGAAGCCCCAGTCCCCTTTGAATCACCAGGCCCCGGAGCAACTGCCTCCTTTGCTCTCTCGTCACCTGTCAGTGGACCTGCTGTGGACACACAATCTTTGTCTACTTTAACACTCATCAAGGCTCCTACCCTTTCAGCTGGTGAAGGCCAGATAAGACTATCTGAGCAAGTCCCACATCAGCCTGAATGGAAAACCTTAAACAAAAGGGAAGGATTTTCCTTCTCCTCCCTACACACACCTATTTTCTTTAAGTCTTTATTAGAGAAAGTTTGTCCCTGACTTAAACCCATTCGTGATGGATAAGGGAACCTATGTACAACTTCTGAATTCTAGCTTGTTTTATGAATTTACTGAATTATTGATTGCCTCAGCGAATGTGGAATCTGCCCTCAGGTAAGTTTCAGCAACAAAAAATTTCCATCTGTACAAGAGATTTTTTCCTTTTCCCCTTCCTTCATTGTCAACAAAGAGCCAAGTGTTTGTTTTCTTGACAGAACCGGCTTCTGACGGCTCTGCTCAGTGTTGTGAGCTCTGCTGCCATGCAGGCATGTGCCCCTCCCCCCTTTCAAAACTCCAGGAAGTATCTGACAGCTGAATGCACTGCTCCCTTTGGGGAACAATGAGCATCATTGGACTGCTCCTGTTTTGCCTTGCACTAGGAACACAGCAGCAGGCAGACTACTTCTGTGTGTGTGGGGAAGGGGGGGCGGGGAGGGCAGGGGAGGACAGATTACTGTGCTACTTTGACATCCCCTCAGCCCTGAGAGTTCATAGAGCTATTCATGATGCCGCTCCCAGGAGCTGAGGAGACAGAGAACTCTGAGGGAATCCTGAACAGGGATCAACTCTGCCTTCCAGTACCACTACTCTGTTGGATACATACACACAGGGCATTGCTCACACTGCCACTCATGGTCCTCTCCTCCCTCTGTGTAGACATGATTGGTCCACAGAGGGAACAAGTGTCAACACCCTCTGGTGACTTTTGTTTTATTGACTTTTGCGTGTTGACATACGTTTTGACGACAAAACTTGGTAGTGTAGAACAAAACCTTATGCAGTGCGATAGCTGCACATCCCTTGTATATTGTTGCAGTTGAGAACTTTACTCTCCCAGCATCCTCCCCAGTAAGAATCAAGGTGATGCCTTAATAAATCGGTTAGTCTGTAAGGTGCCACAGGACTCCTCATTGTTTTTACTCAATGCCAGACATCCTAGGAGCTTACAGGAAAATGCAGCTCTCACCTCAGCCATAACCATATCTTGGCACTTCTTAATGAACTTTCCTTCTGCCTTCACAATAGTCTGCAGGAACTTTATGTACTGGACATTTCTGCCATGCGTTTCAATACAGTGGACAAAGTGCTGAACGACTCGCTCATTAATCTCACTGCAAAGCTGAAAATTGTTCATGAAAATATGTTGCATTGTTACTGCCTCCAGGATCTAATGAGGGGAAAGAAAGCAAAGAAAAAAAAAAATCACTCACACAAGTCAGGACATCAGTAAATTTACAGAGAACATGGTAATATGAAGGAACTTCTGAGAGGAATCAGAATTTCAGGCCAAGAGTCTTGTATCAATTAGGGATAACATTCTCCCCCTACCTCCACCACTTGCATTGCAACTGAATGTACTAACCAGATGCTGCTCCTGCCAACATTGACGAGAACACAGTGCTATCCATTTAACTAGTCTTGCATAAAAACTGATCTAGAGGCTATGACAGAGGTCAGGTTGTTCCACTGTCTTAATACAAAGTATTTGGTATTAATCACTTCTTACCCCTGGGTTAAGGAACAGGTTTATATGCTTGTGTAGCAATGCCTGGTTCTGTTGGTTCCCAGCACAGAAATTCTGTAAAAACGCATGTGCAAGTTTCATTATCTCCTGCATCCTTGTATCTTCCGCCTGTGATTGCATGACACGAATAAGATGAGGTTAAAAACAACACACCCAAAAGTTAACTTTCACCTTTGGGCGGACCACAATACCACCTGTTCATCAGAATTTTCAGAGGCACATTTTCAGTACCAAAACAAACCTCTGTTCACTACCTCCACCAAATGAATCCACTGACACCAAATAGGAATTTGGACCCCTTTATGATTTTAAAAGTCATGGAGAATGCAACACAATATAAATTACTGTAGTTAGGTCTTTCAGGTCTAAATATACAGGCCAATTTAATGATGCAATGAAACCCTATGTCTGCTTCCAAACACCTCGATTACATAGGGCAAACCACATTTCAGGTTCTTTCCCACACCTTAGGACTTGAAAAGGAAGATAGGCATGAGGTCCATTGTAATGGACTTTCATACTGAAGGATTTAAAGTTGACAGGGAAGAAGATACTGATGCAATAACAAAATTCAGCTTCTGTTCCCAGGAGTATGTGCTCTCCCTGTCTGTGACTATAAGAGCGGCAGAAGAGTTGAGAAGGTGCACCCACATCTCTGACTTAATGGACTGATAAATGCACCTCAGCTGGGAGTAACAGACAGTCAATGCAATAAAAAAACCAAACCAAGAGGTCTCATAAAAGCATTTGACACCCAAAAAGTGGTCAATGCCCTGCTTGTGGTTCGAGGTCATGCTACAGTTCATCTCACAAAATCCAATCAGCACAGAGGGCAGGCTCAGCAGAGAGGCCAAAGAGACCCCAACCAGGTGGAGCCCTCGTACATTTCTGTGGTTCTAGGACAGTAGGGAACGTTATAATGCTAGTGCTCAAGATACACCTGTTCTGTGTTTAGGGCATTTCATCTCCAACTCATTCCTTTCTCCAGCATCTGTCACAAGTGACATAGTCAATGCTCTGAAATTATTTTTCCATTGCAAAATGTAACACCCCCAGCCCCAAAAAAGCCTGAAACAATTTGGGGCTTCACATTAGACAATCAGTTCTGGTGTTCTCAAACTGGGCAAGATCTACAAGACCATTTCCATTCGGTATCTCATCTCTCAAAAGCCATTCACTTCTCTCTCTGGCAACCTATCATCCTCCTGTACTACGAATGCCTCAAACAATGGCATTAATCCCTGTCATACCTCCATGGATGGATGGGAAGAGAGCCAGGAAAAAGTTCTAGCTGTCAGTTGAGAGGAATGGCTACATGTGAGGGGGAAATCATAATATTAATGAGGCTAAGAATGTAGGCACCTGCTTCCACAGAGGACTACTTGAAACCTAAGCAGATTCTGTACTCAATCACTGTTTTGCTAGAAAGCTAACTAATATTTATCATCACGTGTGCTTAAAATATCCATACCATTTTAGGGAATAATTTGCAATCCTAAGGCTATGACTTTATTACTGAAAAGGTGTGGCTGGGTTTATTTTTGTTTTTTTACAATGGGATAATTACTTTTTGCTAGCTATCTTCCTGGAGACAAGCTGCTGTAGTTCTTACTTCGAGGTAGCTAAATCAGATCAATACTATGCTCCTGCCCATGGCTGACTTCACCTAATTACAGGAACTACAGTACCTTGCTCCTACTAGGATTATTTAAGATTGGCCAAGTAGGTCAGAACAGTGGTCTACCGAGCCCAGAAGCCTGTCTTCTGACCGTGGGCAATGACAGGCGCTGCAGAAGGCATGAACAGAAGAGGTAATTATCAAGCGATCCATCCACTGTCACTCATTCCCAGCTTCTGGCAAACTATGGGGGACAGTAAGAATCTAATGCATCTCACTATACTGTGGTAAGCCCAGTTTTGGCAACGAGGTCAAAGCTTCAGGACTTGTCTACCCAGAGACACTAAGGAAAGTTAATATGAATTCACTAAAGGTGTGATTTTAAAGCAGATTGGTTAAAATGCATTAAACCCTTGTGTGGACTAAATTCAAGTGGTCTTAATTCGGTTTGTCTTTCTGAATAAGTGTGTGCACATAAGAGCTTAGTGCATCTTAACTAATCCACTTTTAATTCACACCTTTAGTTAGTCTGGATGAACTCTGAGCGTTCCATTACAGACAAGCCCTCCCGATAACCCGCAGTGGACAAAGTTGGTGGTTCAACAATTAGCTTAGAACCTTGTGTATCACTACCACAAGTTTCACATTTAAACAAATACTTATGTAAGACATGAATTATTCCTAAAGAGGCATAAATATTTAATAGCTTCTTCGATGCCAAAGGTCACAGAAAAAACTCAGATTTAAGGAGATCCTGGGGTGCTATTAATATTAGCAAAACTGCAGTAAGGAAAAGCTGTGTGCAAAACCCACCTTCTCATATGGAATTTGCAGCAGTTCCAAAACCACAGTGTGAGCTCCCATGTTCCGCAGCAATCTCTGCTGCTGTTTCCGGCTTTTCCTGATGGAAACACTTTCCTGAACACAGAGCTTGCTCAGCCGAAGCAAAATCTGGGAGAAGAAATTTGCTTTAGAACTTGTAACTCTTGATTTAAATTACATTACATAAGAGGTGCTCTCCAGACAGAGAAGATGGAAACTTCCCAGACTTGAGCAACTCACAATCTAATGACAGACAAGCAGGGAGACATCAGGCAAATGAGGAAAAGACATGAACAAACCCACTTAAAACTAATTCAGGCATTTGAGTTGAACTTAGACTCTAAGGTTTACAAGCCAGCACACACAGGTCTCTCATTGCAAGTTAGATTTTAAAGTGTTAGACAACACAATGGAGTTCAACTCCCTCAAGAACAGGGTCAAATTCAAATGAGCTTCCAGACTTTCCTCCTCCTTTTATATCCTTTATAAACATAAAAAATTGTGTCTACTGAAATTAGTGGTATTAATACTAAATTTTGGAATAATCTGGTTTTGTGGAAAATACTGCATGCTGACTATATTCCATGTCTCATTGAAGATGGAATATACAGCTACACAGCAACTCAGCAAGCGGCTTTCACAGTGTAATGTGACTCAGTTTTTCTTGTTTGTTTTTTTTAATTTGGACTAAAATCTGACTTGCACAAATAATTTATATTTCAATTTAATTAGCAGGAAACCAAGTCTTACCTCTTTCACCACCCGGTAATTATAGCTGCTAGTACTTTCATGTTTTTGTGACTTGCTGTGGCCTTCCTAGGGGCAAAACCAATAATCTATTAATTGATTAAAGTATTTTCTTTAATAACTCCACTGGTAGAGGAAATAAGAGTATTCAACTGAATCTATGAAGACCACAGTTGCAGAATATTGAGGGGTATCACCTCACAGTTTTACAACAAGATTGAGGATATTAAAAAAGTGTTAAGTCATACTAACCCCTCTGACAGAGAACAAGGGGAAAGTATTTTCACAGACAATAAATCCTGTTCTCCCCCCCCCCCACTCAGCTGTCACACACTGTCTGCAGTCATCCATTTTCCACAACATTATTTTCTCTCCACCATTATTCAGCTATAACTATACGAATTCTGCAAAGCATATTTTAGATTCCATCTGTATGAAAGGCAACCAGTTGTATTGTTATTGACAAACAACAAGAGCTAGTCACAGCTACATACGGTTACTCCCATCACCATCCACTTCTGCTTAATACTTGATTGAATCTCTGTCTTGCTGTACACTACTGAGTTAAGTGGACATAAAACAGCTTATGTTGACCTAGCTATGCCAGAATCTACATTACAGCCTTGCTCACAGCCATGTAATTGCCCTACTACAACGACATAACTCCAGCTCCAGGAGAGGCATAGGGCTTATGCAGGAGTAGGTAGGACCACACAGCATCTGTGTAGATGTTGTGTACCTTACATCAGCTGTTGGCTGCCTTGTCAATTTCACAGCTCCATTGGAGCCATGAAATGGACAAGAAAACTGGGTTCCTGGCTCCATAGCCTGGCAGCCAACTGGATTCTGGGCAATAACGTCCAACTGGTTCCCACCCCCAGCGAGAGCCAGAGGGTAGCTGGGCTCCTGACAGGGAGCTGTGTGTGGAGCTTAGAGCCCCAATTCTCCGCCCCTACACTGCTAGGCTGTTTCTTAAATATAGTAGACATTTACCTAAACAGATATTCCAATAGTTCACTTAACTGACTACCAAGACAGAGATGCTTACCTCCTTCTTCTTGTGTTCATTTTCACCTGGTGCTCCATCCATAGTCTCATCAGGACCCTGGCCTTTGTATACCCAAAGTTCTGATTTTTCCACAATAGACCTCAGCTGGTCCAAATCTTGTTTTATCTGCTTGTAGTTGTCAACATCTTGGCTGGTAACAAGCAGTTGAACCTTACATGAATGCAATCCATTAGTTGCACAGAGATTTTAAACTTGCAGCACATGCCTGCAGAAGGGGGACATACACATAATAGCTACACATACCTGTTTAAAAGCTTGAAGAACTTCTTGTCTCTGACTGAAATGCCTGAATAGCAGCTGAAGTGCCCCGGATACCAGCGGAGGGTAATCGTGCATGGTCAAGTGGAGCAAAACTCTAAGGAAAGTCCTGCCGCCGTGATCATCTAAATCTAATGGGGTGTTCTCTTCACTGAAAAGAAGAAAGACGCAGAGTAAACCAACTTCTCCCCCACCTGCAGAAAACAACCCAACTCTTTGTATCCAGGAAACTATTGCCACTGCATTTTACTCCAGTTATGGAAACCACATCAGAAACAAGAGCAATCAGGGGCTCTCATTTTCTGCTGGCTTTGACCAAGTGAGGAAAACTGTACTTTGTGTAGCACCGTCCTCTGTTGGATGGAACTTCAGCTCTGTCACTGATCAGCCCTTCAGTGGCATGAGGCTTGAAGCAGAACAAGTAGTGGGTGCTAAATGGAACATGGGCCTAGACTCCTGTGTATTCTGTTTGAATGCTGCATGTAATGCAGTCAGCTGAGCATGCCCAACATAGCAGTTGAACCAGAAGTTTCACACTGAAGACTTGTGAGATTCATCCAGATGGTAAAATTCTCTCTCAGACCTACATATCAATACTCAGCACTCTCTCTCACATGCATGCAACAAAGCAGAACCATGAAGTCATGTATTTGAATGAGAATCTTCTACGCCGATAAATCCCTGCTTTTTTATTTCTTTTCTTTCCTAGCTTGAGGAAAATGCCTTCTTCTTGGTTCTTAATCCTAGACAATATTATTGTTTAACTGAGAGATCGCTTTCATGTTCAGTACATTTTTTTACCCCACCTGGGGCACAAACTTGGGTTTAAAAAGCTTACCAGGAAACTTATTCTGTCACTGGGGACACAAAACCTGAAACTTTCTACGATTAAGCATGTGACACTATCTCCAGCATGTAAAGGAAAACTGAAGAGCCTTATGTGTAAAAAACAAAACAAAAACAAAAAAAACCCCAAGCTATCAGGAAGTGATCTGGAAGGTCACATATAGTAAACAAGTATGATTACTTTGAGAGTCTGGTAGAATTTCAGAACATGCTGAGCCTAGATGGAATTAAAATGTATAAAACACAGACATTTAAACATTTACTTCTATTGGTGAATAATTACATTTAAAAACTCTCCTTTGCATAAAAACCTTACATTCCAAAGCTATTCTATCAAAACAAAAGCTTTTAAGCAACTATGGCCTTAGACATATTAACGAAGAGATACTTTCCTTCCACCAAAGATCCCTTCAGCTTGTTCTTCAATATGTTCAAAATCAAGGGCTCCTGGAAAGTAGAAATAGGTAGGTAAGATAAATACAAACTCTAGCTGTTTTGGCAACCTAAGGAGATCTTCAGCAGTAAGTGTTAATACAAACATACCAGAGTGGAACAGTATGATCTGAAAAGTAGGTTGAGAGGTGACTGATGCTGGCTGAGAAACTAGCATAAAGCAATACATTCCTAATATTCTCAATTCATCAATTAAACTACAGACCAACTTCCTTCACCACAAATTGTTGCACATATTTTCACTAACTGCTTTGGAATAAGGCGTTGATGGGAATTAATGTCTGATTTTATGAGCCACCACCAACCTGCTCTTCTGTTATTGACAGCTTTAAGTAACTATCCCCTTGATGGTAAGAATCACTTAGACTATCTAAAACAAATGGTCTGGTAGCACTTTATAGACTAAAGAAACATGTAGTTGGTATCATGAGCTTTCGTGGTTTTGTTATTTTATAAAATGCTACCAGACCATTTGTTGTTTTTTTTCCCTGTAACAGACTAACTCGGCTATCCCCTGAAGCTCTTAGACTATCTAGGCCTTTGACCTTGACAGCAGAAGGTATGTGCTGACAAGTAAAACAATAACTATTAGTTGGGAATAAAAAGATAGAGGCAAACCATGTCTGTTCTTTTCGTAGCAAGTGTCAGTGCATCCCGGCAAATAAATACAGAAGCTTTTTCCCCCTCTGCTGTTCCCCAATCTCACTTTTTCTGACAGAGTATCTAGGATGCTCAAACAAATCTAGGCCCCATTGTGTTAGCTGTGCTACAGACACAGAGTAAATGGCAGTCTCTGCTTTTTGGCAGGGAAATAACTAGAAAGTTTTGACTAGAATCTTAGTGATTAGATATGTTAGTTAGACCTAGCCCATCCCACAGCCTGAAGAGGCTGGTGAAGCTTCATCTCAGGTAACCATTTTGTTCACATGGGGTTGGATTTATGAGGTGTTAAGCATTACTAATTCTCACTGAAACCCACAGGAGCTGAAGGAAATCTGCCACTGGCAAGATAGGCCCCCTGACTTCATACTTTAACTCTGGCACACCGATTTATGTTCTGTATTTTAACTGGGTCTGGATTCCATCACTCTTGTGAGATAGGGACATAGGCAGAGGAAGATATATCCACTTGATAACTATTTACATAGTTTCACTTAAAATTTCACATGGAGTTTGGCAAAGGGCAGCTGTCAGAAGTACATAGAGCTGCACTGGTTCAAATCCAGGGGCGTTCCAAGCAGTTTGACTCCAAAGGCCCAGACCAGAAGCCTGTCATTCCACATTCCAGTCCTTAGGCAAAACAATCCAAAAGCAGGAGACACTGTAAAACTCTCTGAGAGTGGGTTCATCAGGGCTTGTCCATGGCAGGCCACCACTTCATTTACCTGCATCTGGACAAGTACAGCTGCTTGCAGTTCCTGTTGGCCGCAGATCGCTCTTCCGGCCAATGGGAGCTACAGGAAGCAGTGTCCCGGTACGTACCACTTTCTGCGGCACCCATTGGCCAGAAACAGTGATCCACAGCCAACGGGAGCTGCGTACCCAGGGAGGCTTAGGTAAATAAAGCAGTAGCGACCCATTAGGGGCTAGCCCTGATGAACCGCCTCTGGTTTATTGCCCACCCCTGCCCTAGGTGATATCACAGCAGTTAGTAATAGCCATGGACATAAGTTTTCTGCATCTTGGTTTTAGATCAGGAGGGGGCCAGGTGGATGGCCCTTTCCTGTATAATGTATGAAATCTGGTGGACCAAGGTTGGAAAAGACCTAGACATCTCCAGAGAAAACAGCAAGACTCACCTGTTTTCCCAGGATTTGTTTTGGGGGGAGATAGTTTGGGTTGGATGCCCTTTTGCTGGGGAGTGGGAGGGGGGGGAAGAGTAGTCAGGTCGATTGTAAGTCATTTTTACTTGGTTTGAAAATGAACAGGGGCAAGTCCTCATTTTGGGCCATGATAAATCAATTTTCAAAATGCATTTTCAAGGAATTTTGTAATGCGCCTACAGGTTGAGATGTCCAGTTCATGGCAACATGAGAGAGTGACAAAAATGCTAGCTTTTTGCAGTATGTGGAAGAGATATTCCATGTAATTGTCAGACTCACAACCTGAGTTAGCAACATTCCTGGCTTCAATAAGGCCACTCACCTACCTAAAGTCAAGCATGAACTTGAGTACATTGCTGAATCCGGACTTCAGCCATTAACACAACTCCACCATTTAATCAATCAATCAATCACACACACACCCACCTCTTTAGGAAATAACTAACCTGGTACATTAGTTGGGGCTTCTTGGTTACTGCTTCCAGTGGGTGATTCACAGGTCTGAGCATTGCTTTCATCAAACTCACGTTTAAATATACACAGGAGGCACGAAATTCTGTAATCCAACCTCACATTCAAAATAAACTTGAGAATTCAAAGGGGAAAAAAATGAAAACAGACATATTATTTTACATCACGTCCACAGTCTCAGAATACTGCACATTTTACAATGAAGGGAGGGGAAGCACCAAAATATCTTTTTAGAATAGAGGTGGGGAACCTAAGGCTTACCTGGATCTGGCCCCACTGTATGCCCCGTGGGGCTGGCCACATTAGCCTGGGCCCAACTGATTTTTCTGTGGGTCAGCGGCCCCTGACCCAAAAAAGGTTCCCCACCCCTGCTTTAAAAGAATGCATCCTTCAGTATTCTGAGGTTCTGTATTTTAAAGATTCTACTATAAACATAATCAAGTGCATAAGGGCAATTTAAAAAACCATGAATGCAAAAATATTTAAGAAATATTTAATTGGTACTTCTACCCCCGCCCATTACTAGAGTATCTGAGTGTTTGAAAACTAATGTATTTATTCTCCCAGCACCATTGCAGTGGATATGCATTTGAGGCACTTAGTCTCAATGGAGTTCAGACACAAAAAAGTGCCAAAATCCCCTCCGAAAATTAGATTTAGGGTCCTAAATCAGTTAGGCATTCTGACCCAGAACAGAATGCTGAAACAGCTTTACATATCTGGGCCTAACAGACTTGCCAGAGCTCATTCTGGAAGCTTAAGACAGAGCAGGGAATTGAACCCAGTTTTCCTGTCACTCTTGACAACACTCTCATCAGTATACAATCCTTCCTTTGTAGGCCAGTCATGACAGTTAAATAAAACATTTTGCATAAACCTGAATAAAGATTTCAGTCAGTACTAACAGAAACAGGCAAACAAACTTTGATATCCAGTTTTTTTAACATTAACATCTTATTTCTCCCTTGGGGAGAGATGTACCATCCAAAAAGTGTCTCATGTCATCTCCACATAACAAAATATATTTTACTTTCACTATTAATCATGTATTTTGGCGGGGAAAAATATTGCTACATTTGTCCCATATTTAATATATTCTGGTTTTGAAACCTTAAATGTATGTTTAGACTGCTTAGACATCAATAAATCTGTAAAATCATGGATACATTTCCCCCCTCTCTTTTAACAGTCTATACCTTAGGGACCAGTAAGTGATAAATCAAGGACAAAGTCCCCTCCTTATGCTGTTTTTCATGTTTTAAATCTCTCCATCTGTTGATAGAATAATTTTATCTTAAAAAAACCTTGAAAAATTAAATCCCTGAAACTAATAGAATAGCTTTGAGTCTGGGCATCTAAATTTGAGATAAATGTCATCTGCTCTCCTGTATAATCATATATTTTACTCAAGAATCCTATAAATGTTTATTAATATACAGTTTATTTCCCTATTCTATTAAGACAGACTGCATCTTTCTGATCACGTCCAATAGACTGCTCTGCTTTAACAATTCTTGAAAAAAAAAATCATGTCAAATTTTATCATCCAAGTTGCTTGTTACAATTATTGAAAGTCTACTATCAAACCCACAAAGTGATATTTATTTTTAATCAGCTTCATAAACTGTGATGTTTCCTTGTATCCCACTACACACTGTGTTTGTTTTTTCCATATAAGCACGAAGTCAGCCCTTTACCTAGCTATGCAAAGGAGCACTCACGGCTCAAGCAAGCTCAACAAAAAACTCCTTATGCCAGGGGTGGCCAAGCCACAGCTCTCGAGCCGCATGCAGCTCTTTGCTTATAGAAATGCGGCTCTTGCTAGTTCTGAGCTACGAGCCCAGACTGCTCACGGCTGGCCACTCTGAGCACATGCTCCAGCACCTGGAGGGAGAAATGCGTGGTGGAGGCGGCAGCGGCTGCTCCAGGACCCAGGCATTGGGTTTGAGGAGGAGACACTGGGGGTGCCTGGCTCTGGGGAAGGGGAGAGGGATTAGGTTAGCGCAGGGGACTGGGGATGCCTGGCTCTGGGGGAAAGGAGGGGGGATTGGGTTAGAGCAGGGAGCTGAAGCACCTTAAAGTCTTCATGGATGCAGAATGAGGCAGCCAACACAGATGTCATATTTAAATTCTGGGTGTGTGTGTGGGGGAATCAGCATGTACCTGGTTTACACTGTGTTTCTTTAAAGAAAACGCAAAAGCTACTGTTGGCCAGGCTGAAGCAATTATTCTGAGATACGAGTCTCTTCCTTATTGTTTTTGAACCTCTCATATTTGCAGTCTGGGAGAAATCCTGAATTTTTAGAACTATAAAAAAAGCCATAATCTTCATAAGAAAAAAAAATGAGGAAACCATAGCAGAGATCAACAAGCTGGAGTGAAACAGGCACTTCAAATTGTGCTAATTTACTTCTCAGTTCAGTTTAATTTAAAAAAACAAACAAACTCACAGGACATAATAGAGCAGCAGTGTTCAATTTAAAATACATGGTGAGAATGCTTTTTTTAAGTGTGAGAATATTACTGTATTTACAATTTTTTTTTATTTGATGTTTGTTCCTTGTCAAGTTCTCTGAAGAACTATGGACTGGCCGTGAATTTTTTAAGTGACTAGAGATTTTTTTATTGGTTTTTTTCCAAAATGTCCTGTAATGTTATTTTTAATCACTACATTTTGTGTACTATATCTATCTATAGATATATAAAAATAAATATATAATACATGGCTCTTCATACCCTATCCGCTGCTATTTTGGCTCTTCATGTCTAACTGGTTGGCCACCCCTGCCTTATGCATAACTTTACTGCTGTTTGGCATGCTTTTACCAGCAAGGGGCACCAACAGTATTTAGGCCTATGTGAATTACATTGTATTATCATGTAAGGGCAGGGACCTTTCTCCTTTCTGCCTATAAATGGCCTTTCCTTGCTTTTTAAGCATTACTGCCACAACATTATGCCTGGTGGACGGGGGGCTGAGCTCACTCTTATGGCTTCATGACATCAGTGGCTTATTATCAAGACTTAGGAAAAAGTAGAGAAGAGTTGAATGTGTTTTACTCTATGCTCAGGACACTTCTCTTGCTGTAGAGTTATGCAATGAAGGCATTTTATGTCATTTTAGTCACCCACAAAAAGCAGTTGCTTGACAGGGCAGTTCAGAACAATATGAACTATCCTCTTAAGGAAATCAGCCATGTAAAAAAAATATTAACTGTTAAAGAGCATGGTAAGTGGCTGAAGACCTGCTGTGTCAGAAAGGTAGATTCTAAAGGCCAAAGATCAGACTGGTTCAGTTGTGAGTCAGCATGTGTGTAACTTATCTCCCACCCACAAGACCATCTCTGCTCTAGTGGTGTGGAAAATGTGCTTCACAGGAGTAAGTGTTCGCGTCTGCAACACTCCTCCCCTCCAGCCACCCAGCATGAGAAGACAATCCAGACAGCAATGGAATGAAAGGGTCAGTGTCATAGAATCAGAGACTAGGGTTGGAAGAGACCTCAGGAGCTCCTCTAGTCCAACTTCCTTCTCAAAGCAGGACCAAACCCAACAAAATCATCCCAGCCAAGGCCTTATGCACTCAAACACCTCCCTAACACTACATAAAAAAACTGCAATATCACATACAAGCACCTCCACACAGGATTTGAGACCCTGCTGCCATTGCAATTCTGATACCTGAAGTATTTCAATGATTTTCAGCTTGGTGTCCATCACCAGGATGTCTTCTTTCTCCGGTTCACTCTGTTTGACATTACCCTCAGGAGCAGTAGCAAGTGGAGTAATGGGTAAGAATCCTCCACCTCTGAGTACAACCTGGGTCATCAGCTCACCAACTCCATGAATGGATCTCATTACATTGCTCCCTTCAGAGAGGTAGGTAAAAACGCAGTAAGAATCAAGATGGTGCATTCAAACAACAGGTAAGAGGATAAGCGACCTTCCACATCTCACAAAAAAATTATCTGTCTTAATACAAAACTAGGAGAATATTTTCCTCACCAGCCTTTGGGTTTGCACCTGAACTCCTTTTGTGCTTCTGGAAAACCTCCTGTTAGCCTTTGGAAATCTTCCTCTTAGATTGATCTCCAAATTACACAGACAACCACCAAGGCGTCAATGGATAAAGGGGAAAAATTTGATGTCTATTTCACATATTTGGATCAAATTAATGTGGGCAAAGAGTCTTCCAGTACTGCTCAGGAGTTGCCCCTACCATTTTTTCTCCATCTTACCTTTACTTTCTTCTCCTTTTGCCATTTTGGTAATGGGGAAGATAGTAGCAATGTGCACACAGTCTAATATAGCCAGGAGGATTTTGGTTAGTCTTAGGAGGTCACAGAAGTTGTAGAAACCAAAATATATCAGATTTCTGGCTAAGTTCACAACCTATTAAAAATTAAAGCAATGATCAACACCTTTTGGGGGACAAAAATTCTGTTTCTTGATTTTTTAGTTGTACTTATTACCTTAATTGGTTGCTCTATATTAGCATATTCCAAAATAAGTTCAATGCTCACCACAGGTATATTTTGATGCCCAGAATTGCAAGATAACAAAAAGCATGATCATATTTGTTGACATGAGGCAGCAAATAAAGAAAGATAGAGCAAGAGCACAAAAGTTATATAAATACACATTTTACACAACAATTATTACATTATTTGGTTACATAATGGTAACCATTAAACAGACTCAGAGGGAGTTTTCAGAACACTTTTTCTAATCAAATCCTTAATGTTGCTAAAACCAGGAATTTCACCACAAGGCTTAAAAATATCCTCTTTTTGAACAGTGCCAATAATTTGTTCGAAAAAATTTCTTTGCCTAATGTAGCCTCTTTCTGCAAGTAGCAAGAGAATCCCTCCGATATACAGTAAAACCTGTGTTATCCGGCATGCTCGGGGATTAGGGCGTTCTGATTATCTAAAAATTCCGGTTATCTGAGGGTCCCATCAACCTAGGAAACACCAAAGGACAACAACAGCAAAACTCAAGTTTTTAATATTGGTAGTTTTGTAGTGTGAGGCAGTTGGTCTCACATTTGTATTTTGAGTTAAAGATGATTAGTACTTCTTAAACAAAAAATTGTTAAGCCAATCATGGTAAACCAAGCCAGGCCTGTGCGCCTGAAGATGTGACAGTATTGTGGATGGGGGCTACGCTGGTTAACAAAGTTTTCTGGTTAACAGAGTGCTGGATAACGAAGGTTGAACTGTATTTGTTATTCACGGGTATTGAATGACATTTCCTTAGCTATGGATTATTTATGAAACATTGCCCTGCACAGTCATGACATTATTCAAGCTCTTTATCAACCATAACAAAGAAAATCATATAAATGATACTCTACAACCTCTTCTGGAACAAACACTTGGGCTTGCAAGCAAAGTTTAGGTTCTACAAACATTTGTGCCAGTAAAACTTGATTGTACGAGTCTAAGTGGGCACAAAAGTGAACATAGCTGCTGTATTTTATTTTTAAAATACATACGAGTATTTGTCCATTACACATTAGCACGTGTACTTGCAGTCACTGACTTCAACAAGTTGTTTACATGAGTAACAATTACTCACAAGGACAAAAAAGGTGTTAAAGGTTAGTACTCGCATAGCTCACCTTGTAATAAAGGCAAAATTGCAACATTCTGTTTTACTTTAGAAAGAGATTAACTCATAAAATGAGTTAATTACCTCAAAAGTGAGTTTGTTTTTCTCTTTATCAGAGAAAGGGAACCTCTGACACACAACATCTCTTAAATATTCCTCAACAAATTCCATGGTTTGTGCAAATCTCTCCTTAATTTCATCTTTGGAAGTTCCACTGCTGTCATAGCTGGAGGGGAAAAAATTAAACTTGAATTTAAAATGCACATAGACTTTTTAAAATCCAGATTCATCAAGGTATAAATAAGCTTAATGCTGTGAAACAATTTATTCCAAACCAAGGAGAAAGGAAGCTGAGACCATATTTTCCTGGCTTTTGCTGCTTTGGCCCATACACTCACTTTGCACTATTTTAAAACATGAAAAGAGCAAGTTTGGTATCAATAAAAAGAAAGAACAAGGGGGAAAACATGTTTCTAATTGAAATGGTGATGAGTGACATGCAACAACAAAAGAGCAGATGTGATTACCAATGCTAACTCCAGATAAAAACTGGACTTTTACCTGTAGGTAAAAAGACAAACTATTCTTTAATACACCACATTCTAGAGCTGTTTTGAAGAGGAATACACAAATAGGAATATGGGCAAGAGTGGAAAACTGGATGTATTATTGGAAATGGTCTGATTGGCTCAAGTACTTATTTTGCCATCTGAAAATGGTCTGTTAATTTTCTAAAGGAAATCTAACGTAAGGGGAGGAAAGTTTAGCAGTGAAGTAGAGCAGTGTTTCTCAACCTTTTTTTATAAAGTACCTCTTTTTTTAAAAAAATTATAAGTACCTCCAGTACCTACAGTTTTCACACACACACACAATTTTTTTCTACCATTGCAACACATTTGTTTAAACAACTTAATCATAGACAGGTGGGCAATGACATTTTTGGGTGTAAAAAGTACAAAAATAATAAAGGGTTGTAAAACTTAAAACAAAAATTCAGTTCTCTCCAAATTTCAGTTGTGTTGACGTACCCCCCAGACTTCTTGAGTACCCCTAAGGGTACTTGTACCACTGGTTGAAAAACACTGCAGTAGTACAATGAAGCAGTAGAGATTTAGAGCCCTCAACTCAACAGAACATGAAGAGCTTATTCCCTGGGCTGGAAAAAAATAAAAATCAAGTTGATTATGATATTTTAAAATAATACCTTAGTAGGAACAATCAAATACATTACATTATTTTAAAAATTATTTCTATTACAACAGTAACTAGAGGCCATGGCCACAACACCAGAATCCCTCTGTGCTTGGCGCGGTACCAAAATGTAGTCCCATCCTGATGAGCTTGCACACTAATTAGACAAGACACATGTGATGTGAGGGCAAACAAAGGCGCAAAGATTTTAGGTGAATTGCCTAGGTGACACAGGATGTTACTGGTAAAACCAGGAACAGAACACATCTCTCTCCAGTCCCACAAGTGCGGGACCATGTTGCCTTTTTCTGGGAAAAGAAAATGCAGCCACCATACAGAACAACTAAGTATTTCTAGTCTAGGAAATTCTTCTCGGTAAGTGTCTCCATAAAGATATTTTTTATACTACAAGGCTTTAATACCAATAATAGGCTAGCAAGATAAACACCAGTAAAACTTCGTTTTAAAGAAATAAAAGAGATGACTTATTATGTTAGGATTTGTTTTTAAAATTAAGAAATTTTTAAAGTTTTCATTTTTCTCCTCTCTATCAAGTACTTACTCATCAATGGCAATTTCAGAAGGTATCTCAGACCACAAGCGAGCATACTTCACGGGTGTTACTTGTTCTTGGGGATCACGGTCAACATGCATATGCAGCATCAGCCGGCAGAAAGATGCTCTCAGATCATATGGTAAGTTTTCATCAGACATACAACGAAGAATGAGATCCACATCCAACTGGCCAGATATTTCATTTATGGCCAAGTATTGTCGATCAAGGCACATTCTAGCAAAAAGATTGAGCTGGTACCTGTAAAAGAAGAAATTTACACCTTAGTTTCCAGAAGTCAATATAAAGATAGGACCTAAAAATGTCAACAGTGTTTAGCAATTAATGTTTAGTTACATCATTTAAATCAATAGACACAGGAGGCTTTAACAATAGAATAAATCACTTCTGAATACTAACAGAGGTAACAAAATTGGTGCATGAAGGACAACAGCTTCCCTAACGTCTCCTAGGTGCTCACAGTGTTGTACATTTTCAAGAATTAAGCTGCACTCTGTTTTACTTCGCTAATGCTATTGCTTATGAAATACAAAGAGATTTCAACAGTATGCCAAGCTTTTAGAAGCTGGCATACTTCTCACTAGCAGCTTTCAAGCAACTCTTGGTTACTTAGTTTCATTGACTCCATTGCTTATTAAGCAGATTAAAAGCTGGACATGTGCTCAAGTATCCTCATGAATTAAGGCATCAGTCTCCATACCAATTAGTCACAGGTAGATATAACAATTGCATTCTTTTTTCTGCTCCCAAAACATCTAGCCAACAAGAACACCTAGCATTCAAATCAACGCAAATACAACAGACTCTACACTGTAGTTGTTGGATTAAAATAAAGTGCATGTCCAACATGCTTTTATGTGTTTACATAATCCTACCAACTGAAACTCTAAAGAAGGTGGTTTTTCAATAAAAAAAATTACAAGGTATTTAACTCAATCTTAAGCCTTTGTATGCTAGTCCATGGAATTTTTCCTTACACAATTGCTTCCTGCTCTCTTCACTGTATATACACATATTGGTTTATTGCTAAAAGCTTAGAACAAATTATCATTAAGAGCATTTAAACAACTATTTGGGAAGAGGTCATAAGATTTGCATGGACTTTACAAACAGATAAAGGGGAGAAAAAAAATTATAACAGGCTCACTTTGGGCCTGAAGCTCTTAAGTAGTCCAAATCCAAAACGTCCATTCTAATCCCTTTGAATAGTTCATCTGGTAAACTCATTAAAAGTTTTAAAACAATATGCAAGGCAAAAGCAACAAGTAGTGGAAAAAGGAATTCTGGTGGTACTTTTTGTACCACAATAGCCAATAGTCTTTCAAACTATTTAAAAAAGTTTATAACCCAGACACAGGAATTTGGTCTGAGATGGAACTTGGAATTCTAACATGCCAAGAAACTGCAGTCTAGCCAAGTCATCTGGAAGCACTGCCTCATATTAGAAGCATAGCTTAAATGGTGAAAAAGGCAAAGAAAAAAATTCAAACCAAACTTCTCATGGGGTTTTGCAAGTTTATATAGTGTCCTGGTGACCACTTTAAGACATCTAAGTCTGGAGCTCACAAAGAAAAAAAAAAAAGCTCTGAAAGTGGCATCAAACTCTAGAGGCATCTTAGGAAAAGATCTAGTAGCAAGTTTTTGTTTCCCAGAGTACTAGCTCACCTTCCTTTTAACAGCCCCTTATTACAGCTTGGATTTTAAGAACTAAAGTTAAGATCCTCCTGTAGAAAATAAACAATTGTGAAGAAAGCCAGACTCATGAGCATCTCTGGAGGAGACTCTCCACACAGATATATACTACCTTGCATATAACTGCTCCCTAACTCTTACATACTTGGATCCTCATTTATTCTGTATTTGCACTAACATTTACTTATGCTCACACTGACTATTTGCCTTCTATCTGACATCAATCACAATTCTGCACTTCAAGCAGATTCATCATGCAAAGAAAGCTTTACATCATTTTCTACTGAGTACTGAGGCCAGCATGCTAAGTCTTTATTTGCAGCTAATATCTTGAACAGGCTTTCACCCACACAGTTGTTGTTACCCTGTCAAAACTGACTACTGCACATGGTGTTAACCTGTAATAGCTGAGTATATCCCGATCTTCCTTCTGCCCTTCTTTAGCATCCTGAGCCAACTCTCTGACACTCTTACTGCGGATTTCCTTGTTGGTGTCTCGCCAAAACAGCCAAACTTCTTCTTCATCTTCTCCAACCTCCAAGGTGTTTTCTCCACTTGATACCTCTTCAAATTCAAACCGAGAGAGAACCAACCTGGCAGAATCAAAGGGATTAGACAACAAAATACTGCAGTCTGTGATATCTTAAAATATTTTGTTTCAGGACAATTGGGGTACATCTACACTGCACAGTTATTTCGGAATAAGCTATTCCGGAACAGTTATTTCAAAACAGCACATCTACACGTCAGGGAAGCCTCAAAGTTAGTCCGAGGCAGGTTTCCTAATGTAGATGTGCTATCTCAATTTAGAGCCCCAGGAGGAATAACTTAGAATGGCCCTGGTGAGGGGCTATTTTGAAATAGCAGAAGTGAAGCGTCTACACGCACCTTATTTAGAAATGGCTATTTCGGAATAAGCATTATTCTTCATAGAATGAGGTTTACAGAAGTTGGAATAAGCCGTCTGTTATTTCAAAATTATTTCAAAATAACGGAATTGCTGTGTAGACACTCGCATAGTTATTTCGGAATAACGGCCTTTATTCTGAAATAACTTTGCTGTGTAGACACATCCCTGCTGAGCAAACTAACAGTGATCTGCATTGTCCCTCAGGAGACTTGCATTCATGTACTATACACAGCTTTTGTTTCTCAACATGATCATGAAAAAAAAATCCCAGATAGTTTTCAACTAGATAAAATAGACAAGATGTTTCTTTACTACATGATGATCTTAGGTGTCCAGATAGGTTTTCAAGTAAGTACGGATTAGCCTATGTGAAAAGTAATCCACACACGTATAGTCTATTTTTGATTGGTTCTAAAAGGGAATTTCATTTTGTGACCATCTACGTGGATGAAGCAACCCAGGGTATCATCTAGGATTTAAAATCTCCAAAAAGACATCTATGTAGGAAACACTGGTTCAAACAATAAAATCTAGGAGGATATTACCGGTCAATATATGTATTCACCAAAACATTGAGTAGGTAAGCTTTGATCTATTCAATATCCCACAAATGGAACTGAACTTCATTCACTTTGGGTTTCAGAAACATAATTAAGTAGAAGAATTACCCGATATCTGAAATCAGGGTTTTTAGCATCTAACCAAAATAAGGGTCACTAACTTCATAAACAAGGGGCACAAATTAAACACATCAGCAAGAGACACTGAAACCTGGCAGAGTTCTAGTAGAGAAAGACATTTAGACACAATATTTTTAACCTTGTCTAACCTGGAAATTGTGCCTGCAAGGTCTCTCCTATTTATCTAGGTTTCATTTATTACCTAGCAAAGATATGTTTTACTCTTCTTGACCTCTTTTTTTAATAGTAACCTTCTATTAATTCCAGGCGCCAACTAAGCCCAGTTTTTTGGAAGCTACTTGGAATTTGGTGTTATGCACATTCATCATTTAGTTACTCTCAGGGGATGAAAATTGACATTTTGACCCCAGAAATGGAATGGGTAACTAAAAATATCCCTTTTTTGCCCTGCTGTGAGCATGAGCACAGTGATCAGAGAGCTGGTTGAAAATTTCTCGTCAGAATGATTCTTTTGATGAAAAATGCCCTTTTCACAAAACTGAAATTTTCTGAGAGAAATAAAAATTTTTTTTTTTTTTTTTTTGCCAAAAAAAGGACAGCTCCCTGCCTGACAGGCTCTTGTCAGTTTCACATTCCCTCTGTGAAATAGACAAAACCATTCCTGGAGCACTTTCAAGGCTGAGCACCTCCCTGCCACCTGGAGACAGAGAGTAGGAAATGTAGAGCTAATTGTCTGAGCTCTCTGCCTCTCCAGCCCCTGTAGGTGCAGTAAAAGAAAAGCTTTCTTCCTCAGTGGCTCCGAGAGCAGCAAGTACAGAAAGGTGGCAGCAGGCTCTTAACTTCATTTGTGAAATTAACAAGAGCTGTCTGGGTCAGCAGGAAAGAAAAAAAAAAAAATCAATTCCCCTTAAATGTTTTTTTCCTTAAAATTTTTCCTTAGGAAGAACTGTATACTTTTGATATTTTGTCTCTGTTCAGCACAACTTCTCCCCCTACCCCAAATATCTTGTGGGAAGACTAACAAAACAACTAATAGTCTTGCAGCACCTTCCAACCTACTTCTAAGTTCATGATACCATCTACATTTTTTGTTACTCTGCAAGGTGCTGCAACACTTTTTTAGTTTTTCTAGGTACAGATTAACACCCCTCTGAAATTTTTCCATGGGAAGAGTTTTTCATTTTTCGGAGAGCTCTGATTTCCTAACGGTGCTGTTCACCACAGTCAATCAATTTGCTATGGTAATTCTAAGGGCCCAGAGAACAACCAGGCTCATGGGACCTGGAACACCATCTTGTAAAGCCTGCTTCCAGAGTAACTGCTTACCCAGCCCAGAAGAACATTCTAGCACCTCTGAATGTAGTTAAGGTTTAAAGAGTTCAAGATTTAAAACATGGGACACAAGAGTGGAGCTTCTCTCAGTGTTATCAAACTGCCTGATTAAAATATTAAATATCAGAAAGACATCTAGGATAGATCAAGCCAGGATTCCATCTGGCAGTCATTTTGCTGCCTCCAACACTCATTTACTGCAAATTTAGAGAGGCCCTAACACACTTTAAGCTTGGTATTCTCTGTACCTTGAGGATAGCATTCTCAATGCTTTCATCCACCTTCCTTATGGGCCACCTAGAAAGCAATTTATAAAAAAGTCTCAGCTTACTTTGTCTCGATGAGAATGTCTGAATTGGCTGGATTCAACACGGCTTTGCAAATCAGTTCCTGTGTCACCGGAATAGACTTGTTCATGGAGACACACAAATCTGACAGATAATCCAAAAACCTATTGAGAAATAAGAGAACAAAACATATTAATTCCCTGCCAAGGTTCTTCAGTTGACGTTTTTATAATGAGAAAAACATTTGGAAAACCAAGTTACTTTGCAAAACAAGCGAAGCCATTGCCTTGGTGGAAAGTCACGGACAGTCTCAGAGGAAAAGGTGGATTAAACATGCTTCCTAAATACAGAACCAAGTTGGCTGCTACAGATCTCACCGATGACAAGTAAGAGAAAAAGGTAACTATGTACTAACACCAATCCATCTTACCTGGGCTCCCTGTTCTTCCTTACAAGACTAACGAAAGTGTCAATTTCAGCAGCTGTAATGTGCTTCTCTAGCAGTTTGCGATTGTTGTGAAGCAAGGCTGTAATTGTATCTTCTGCCAGAACATCATAACCAATTTGTTTCTGCATGAAGCCAAACTGCTTGGCGATATATTCCTAAGAAAGGAGAAGGAAAAAGTGTTCTAATCTCACTTGATATTTAAAGGAGAAATAAAAAATAGCTGTTTATATCACTGTTCTAAAAGGAACAGCTTGGTTAGCTTTTATTGTTCCTATGATTTAGGACCATACTGCAAAGCAGGATAAAACCCCTAAGAGCATAGCAATGGACAATTTTTATGTATCCACAGCTACTGGGTATGACACAATCTGCCCTTACTCTTAGAACATTGATAAGACTTGGTTTTAAACTGACTGATAGTGACAGTAAAAGCTGTAGAATGTACTGAGGTCTCAACATCACTTGAAATTTTGAAGGTAAGAACAAAGAAATGCTCAATATTCCCCTGGTTTAGACAGCGTTAATAACAAATGTAAGTTCCTGTGAGTCGTGACACTATTTATGCTGTACATAATTTTTGACACACACACACACACACACACACACACACACACACAGCTTTGCTTTGGAGAAGTAATACCACGAGTCTTTTCGACGGGCCCTCACACATCACAAACCTGATTCTTTCTGTAATCTTGCTGTGAATGCCTCAGCACCCTGTAGCAGAGCCTGCAAATGTGTCTGAAAGGAGCGTGACGCTGGTCCCCAAGCTCCTCCAGCCTCAACATTGGTCCATCTCCACAGTCTGTAAATGGTGCTTGTAACAGCTTGAAAATCTGTGAGATTAGTTTAGAAAACACTGAATGACGTGCTGCCTACACACCTGCACCCCTTCCTTGCTGCTACTCTGTGGCCTCTGCCACAGAATAGTTTAAATGTTGCCTACACCACCACAGCCACATGTCAGTTCTGAAGACTATTAGTTTCTCCCACATGAACATCCATAAGCTTCCTAGCTCTGCACAGTCTGGACAAAGGAGCCATCTGTAAAGAGGACATGGATGATCACTTACATCCAATGCTACTTTCACCCCGTTTTAGCCTTTGATTTTGCCTACTGTGGTATCTTCCGGCAGTGCGACACCTAGAGTTACATTCTGGCCCATTCTGAGAGGAGATTGTTAAAAACTAGCGAGGCACATGTTGCTTTAACCCAGGGGTGGGCGAAAGGGCCTCAGCGGGCTGGATCCGGCTCGCCAAGTGGGTGGATCCAGCCCGCGGAATCCCTGCTGCTCCCCGGCCCCCAGGCAAATTAGGGCCTGGGGGCAGGGGAGCGCCCGAAGCCTCCTCCTGCCCTGTCAGGAGCACGTTGAGCTTTGAAGTGCTGCACGCTGCTCACGGGGAGTGGAGGAGGCTTTGCGCGCACCCTTATCCCCAGGCCAATCAGGATCTGGGGGCAGCGGAGCTGTGTGAAGCTTCCTTCACCCTGCCCCAGCCCCGTGAGGGGCCTGCAGCACTTCACAGTGACACGTGCTCCTCTCAGAGTGGGAAGAGGTTTCGCGCTCCCCCACCCCCAGGCCCTGATTGGCCTGGAGATGGAGGAGCGTGCCAAGCCTCTTCCAGGGAATGGGTCTGGGGGTGGGGTAGCCCCGCCCCTTCCAGGGTGGCCCGGGGCTACTTCAACAATTTTTGAAGTGGCCCCCGGGCAAAAATTATTGCCCACCCTTGCTTTAACCCAACTAACTTGCACTATTCTGTATTCTGAGGATCTGCTCTCCTCAGAATCTGTTATGTGATAAACACATCTTACCTGCTTTAGGATATTTTGTTCTCTCATCAGCTTTTGCCGCTCACGATTCGGTTTAGAAAATACCACTTCAAGCACATCTTGCCCAGAATTAGTACCACCCGTAACAAAGTAAACCAAATCCTCCAGCAGCTTGGTAACAGACCTATATACATAACACAAGCGTCACCACAGAATCAGAACCATCAATTGTGGGGAAAAAAAATTAACACACACACTTCAGTTTTTCAAATGTTATGTTAAGATTTCATCAGGAGATAACCCAGAAGTAGGAGCACATGAGAGTCGATCAATAGCTAACTAGCAGTGTAGATCAGTGGTGGGTAACCTGTGGCCCAAGGGCTGCATGTGGCACACTGGGGTTCTATCTGCCAGATTCTGCTGGTTTTTGTTCACGTCGTTTTTTCTGTCCAGTATTAGGAAAATGACACACACTGCGAGCAAGGGCACATGAAGTGACGTGCGTGCAGATTGCACACAACGTTGTGAGAGCCGTGTGCTTCCTCTGCATCCTATCCAAGTACTGAGATGGTTCAATTGGCACACACCACTAATTCTAGGCACGCAAGTACAGTTAGCAAACCCCCACCCCCCCCCCCCAAAAAAAAAACCGGTTACTTACCTCCTAACTGTTGTTCTTCAAGATGTGTTGCTTATGTCCATTCCACTAGGTGCATGCGTGCCATGTGCATGATTTCCGGAACTTTTTTACCCTTAGCAGTACCCGTTGGGCCAGCCTGGGGAGCCCCCTACAGTGGCACCGCTATAGCTGCGCATATATACCTCTGCTGGCCCCAACCCCCCTCAGTTCCTTCTTGACGGACATTCTGACGAAGGGGAGGCAGGTGGGATTGGAATGGACATAAGCAACACATCTTGAAGAACAACAGTTAGGAGGTAAGTAACCATTTTTTCTTCACGTGCTTGCTTATGTTCATTCCACTAGGTGATTCCCAAGCTATACCAATGGAGGTGGGGTTGGAAACCTAGCGAGAAACGGACTGAAGCACTGCTACCCCTACAGCTGCATCCTGCCTAGCCTGCTGTGTGATTGCATAGTGGGAAGTAAACGTGTCAACCGATGACCACATGGCCGCCCTACAGATGTCCAAGATCGGCACCTGCGCCAGAAAAGCTGTGGACGATGCCCAGGCCCTGGTCGAGTGGGCCATAATGGGGGGCGCTGGCTTCCCTTGTAGGTCGTAACACGCCCTGATACAAGCAATAATCCATGATGACAGACATTGCACTGACACCAGGGAACCCTTCATCCTTTCAGCTATAAAGACAAAAAGCTGTGTGGACTTACGGAATTGTCTCGTTCTTTCCAAATAAAAAGCTAGTGCCCTCCTGACATCTAGCGTGTGTAAGGGCTGTTCTTTCCCGTCCGCGTGTGGTTTCGGGTAAAACACCAGAAGGTAGATTTCCTGGGACATGTGAAAAGGGGACACCACCTTTGGCAGGAAGGCTGGATGTGGCCGCAGGATCACTCTGTCCCTAGAAAACACCCTGTGGGGCTCTGAGGAGAGGGCACGTAACTCCGAGACCCTTCTGGCCGAAATTATGGCTACCAGGAATGCCACCTTCCATGACCGATGGGACAGGGAGCAGGTGGCCATTGGCTCGAACGGGGCCCTCATAAGGCTGCGGAGAACCAGGTTCAGGTCCCACTGAGGGATAGATTGTCTGACGTGGTGGTACAGCCTGTTCAATCCCTTGAGGAACCGCTTAACCATGGGTAAAGCAAATACCAAGCGGCCACCCTCCCCCTGGTGGAAGGCCGCAATAGCTGCCAGGTGGACCCTAACTGAGGAAGAGGACAGCCCTTGCTGCCTAAGGTCCAGGAGATAGTCTAAAATCCTCTGGGTGGGAACAGACTCCGAGATCCCACCCTCCTTGACAACCCAAGCCGAGAACCTGTGCCATTTGGCTCTATAGGTGGCCCTGGTGGAGGGTTTCCTGCTTTCCATCAGGACCCTCTTCACCTGCTCAGATCATAGGAATTCCTCCCCCTGAGCCACTGATCTTCCAGGCCACGAGATGCAGGGAGCAGAGGTCCGGATGGCACAGGAGGTCCTGGCCTATGTCCTGCATCAGCAAGTCTGGGACCAAGGGAAGCGGGACGGGATTCTCCATGAGGGTGGTGAACCAATGCTGGCGAGGCCACGCTGGTGCAATCAGGATTAGTGTCACTCCGTAATGCCTGACCCTTATGAGTACATCATGAAGGAGGGGGGGAAGGCATACAGCAGACGTTTTGGCCACCGTAACGTCAGGACGTCCCCCAGAGACTCCGGTTCCCTCCCCGATAGGAACAGAACGCGGGGCATTTCCTGTTGCGCCTTGTCGCAAATAAGTGGAGGAGAGGCGTTCCCCACCTGTGGAAAAGCAAGCTGGCCATTTCCCATCTGAGGGACAACTCATGGGCCACAAACACCCTGCGGAGGTGGTCCACTAGCATATTGTGAACCCCCGGCAGATAAGTTGCGTGCAGAAAGATGTCGTGTGCAATGCAGAGCTCCCAGAGGGCTACCGCCTCCTTGAAGAGGGGAGAGGAGCGAGCACCACCCTGTCTGTTGATATAATACATGGAAGCCGTGTTGTCCGTCTGAACGGACACACAGGCACCCCGCAGATGGGGAAGGAACACCAGGCATGCAAGCCTCACTGCTCTGAGTTCCTTGACATGGATATGAAAATTCCTCTCCGCCTCGGACCACATACCTTGTGTCCTGAGCTCCCCAAAGTGGGCTCCCCATCAGGCATCCGAGGTGTCCGTCCCCAGCTGCAGCGTAGGAAGGGGCTGTGCGAACAGAACTCCGCTGCACACCTCGCCCACCAGTCCAAGGCCGACAGGACATTGGGAGGAACGGTGACCAGTCCGTCTATACAATCGCGTACACCTTCGCCAGCCAGGCCTGCATAGACTGTAGTCGCAGCCTGGCGTGCCTCACAACGTAGGTACACGCCGCCATATGGCCCATCAGCCTCAGGCATTGCCTCGCTGTAGTCAGAGGGGTGGACTGCAGTTCGTGGACCACCATCATTATGGTCTGGAACCTGGGATCTGGAAGGTAGGCCCTCCCTGCTGGAGCGTCTAGTCTCACCCTCACGAATTCTATGACCTGGGTAGGAATGAGCATAGACTTCACCTTGTTCAGCCACAGCCCCAACCTCGAAAAGGTTTGCTTGGCTAGACCTCTGAACTGGGAGACCTGATCCCTCGACCTCCCTCTGATAAGCCAATCATCCAGGTAGGGGTAGATGTGGACCCCATTCCTTCTCAGGAAGGCCGCCACCACAGCCATGCATTTTGTAAACACCCTGGGTGCCATGGACAGGCAGAAGGGTAGCACTGCAAACTGGTAGTGGTGGGGCCCTACAATGAACCTCAGGAATCTCCTGTGGTGAGGGGAAATGGAAATGTGGAAGTACACATCCCGTAAGTCGAGGGCGGCATACTAGTCTCCCAGATCGAGTGAGGGGATGATGAAGGCCAGCGTTACCATCCTGAACCTTGATTTTTTTTATGAAGGTGTTGAGCATTCTGAGGTCCAGAATGGGGCGAAGGCCCCCCTTGGACTTCAGGACAAGGAAGTAGTGGGAATAAAACCCCTTTCCCCTGAACTCCAAGAGAACCTCCTCCACTGTCCCTAGGGAAAGAAGCACAGAGACTTCCTGCTGGAAGAGGTGCTCATGAGAAGGGTCCCTGAAAAGCAACAGGGAAAGGGGGTGGGAGAAAGGAAGGGATAGAATAGCCCCTTGCCACCACCTCTAGGACCCAACGGTCTGACGTGATGGTACACCAGGCCTGGTGGAAAGGGAACAGTGTCTGAGAAGGGTCGATCTGAGACTACGGCTTGTGTGTCATCCTCGGGCGTACCCTCAAACACCCGACCTGGGGCCCTGGGACTTATTGGGCGGCCCCTGATTGTGGTTCGAGCCCGAACGAGAATGCCTCCTCGAATTGCGGGCAGAACCACCTCTATTTCTGTCCCTGCTGTCAAACCTGGCCCCCTGACTGTAGCCCCTCTGCCCCTGGATGTTCAAGGGGCAGCGTTGAGGCGCAGGGGCGTGCAGGCCCAAGGATTTCAGGGTCACCCTGGAGTCCTTTAGGCTATGGAGCCTGCTATCAGTTTGCTCCTAGAACAGGCCCGTCCCCTCAAAGGGAAGGTCCTGCAGGGTCGTCTGCACCTCCGGGGGAATTCCGGAGACCTGCAGCCAAGAACTCCAGCGCAGAACGATGCTGGTGGCCCTGGCCCTGGCAGCAGAGTCCGCCACTATGAGTCTTGAGGCAAACTGGCCTTGAATTTACCAGCCACTACCCAATTGTTAAAAGCGTACAGGCTGAGCAGGACCTGCTGGTTAGCTATCCTCAGCTGTAAACCAGCTGTTGCATATGCCTTCCTCCCCAGGAGATTGAGCTTTTTGAGCTCCTTACTCTTGGGCATGGGCCCCAACTGCCCTTGCCTCTCCCGCTGGCAGTGGTGCAGGCAGCCTGCCAAGCCTGGCGGGGGGTGGGAAAATAAGTGCTCATGGCCCGCCTGAGGGACAAAGTACCATCTTTCTACCCCTTTCTGCATAGGGGGCATAGAGGCCGGGGTTTGCCAGAGGGTCTTTGTGATTTTCGCACTGTCTTGTTCAGCCGGAGGGCAATCTTAGTGGGGCCCTCTGCCATAATCATGTTGATCACCAGGTGTTCATCCTCCTTTACCTCCTGGGCTTGAACCCCCAAATTCTGGGCCAGCCTTCTGAGGAGGTCCTGGTGTGCCCTCGCATCCATGGAAGGCATCGAGGGTGACAGGTCAGCCAAGGCCTCATCCGGAGACAAGGAAGACTCCCCCTCGCCACCGGCGGATCCTGCGGGACACCGGTCCCAGATTCCTGTGTCGGACGTGACACTGACTGGGCCTGAGCGAGGGACTGGACGACCTGCTGGGAGGGAACACATGTTCCAAGTGACCCTGTGGGGCTAGCCCTGCTCTCCTACTCCACTCTCACCAGCGGAGTGGCCGAGGGGGCTGACCTACGCTCCAAGTAGGAAGAGGCACCAACCGACCCTAACCTCGCCAGGTCCTGACCCTGGGCCTGGTGGTACGCCAACGGGGTCCAGAACGGTCATTGTGGATGGGGTTGACACTGGGGAGGCCAAGTCTGCACCTCTGGATGCTGGTGCCTCTGGGTCTGCGACCGGGAACTCAAACGGTGCCGAGGGCTTGACCTGCGTGACCTGCCAGAGCGCCTGGAGGAAGCCCTCAAAGAGAAGGATTGTACATCGGATTTGGAGGAATACTCTGATGCCGACCAAGGCGGTGCCGCTGAGCGCTCCGGGTCCCTCTGGGCCTGATTGGACATTGCTGCTGGCTTGCCTTGGTGCCTCGGCGGTGCCGGAGGTGGCATGGACGCAGAGTCTGGGGCTGGCGGACGCAGAAGTGGAGACACCTGCGGCCTATCCCTCGCCTGGTCCTGCCCCCCCAAGGGTGGTGCCAGCCAGCTAGACTGGGTGGCCCACATCAGGAACGCCGGTGCCGAGGCCCAAGAAGCCGGAGAACAGCGCCAAGTGAGACAGAGGTGCCGTGACGGGTGGTACGGAGCGGTCTCTGGCACTGAGATGAGCAGTGCTGGGGCAGATGGCAGTGGTGCTGGGGCAGACAGAGATGGTGCCAGCGAAACCGTGGGACCACGCAGTGCCAGACCGGGAGACGCTGTGAATTCGATGAGTTCCTGAGCCGCCAGGAACGTCTCTGGCGTCAACGGTGGACGGACCTCCTCCACGGACAGGCCCGGAGATTCAGGACTGCTCCCCCTGTGAGAGCTAGGCCCCTGCGGTGCCGCTCCGTCTCCCACACAGGAGAGGTGGGGCACCCTTCCTTAAGGCGTGCCCCCCTTCTTGAAGGTGACCCGCCCCTGTGCGCCTTCTAGTGCGACTCCAGGGCCGGGGATTGAGAGCAGTGCCATGGAGCCGGGCGATAGTTCTGCACTGAAGAGCTCTTCTCCTGATGCCCAGAGTCCTGCACCGACCCCGGAACACTCTGTACCAATGGAGTGTCTGGTGGGGGGGGGTTGAAGCGCCAACTCCATGAGAATCAACTTAAGGTGGGAGTTGCGTTCTCACTTGGTATGGGGCTTGGAAGACTTAGAAATCTTACAGGCATCTATAAGGTGCCCCTCACCCAAGCACTTTAAACAGCCTTTATGCGGGTCACCGCGGAGCATAGGCTTGGAACAACACCGGCACGGTTTGAAGCCGTGTGGCCCTGGCATACCCTACCTCGACACAGGAGGGGAGATGAAAACTATCCAAGTACACTAACTACAGAAAAAACAACAAACACCACTAACTAACTATTTACACCAAGGTAAGAGAAAGCCAAGAGTAGTCTCGCAAGCAAGATGAACATTCCGATCGACCGTCACGGGCGGTAAGAAGGAACTGGGGGAGGAGGGGGCCAGCAGGGGTATTTATGTGCAGCTATAGTGGTGCCACTATAGGGGACTCCCCAGGCTGGCCCAACGGGTACTACTAAGGGTAAAAAAGTCCCCGGGAATCATGAACATGGTGCGCATGCACCTAGTGGAATGGACATAAGCAAGCACTCGAAGAAGAACTACCCTATCCTGGGAGACTGTCTTGGCTACAAAAGTCTTGCAGCCCAGTAAGATAGAGGGCCACTCATGTGGTCTATTCACTAGCCTAGGTTGACCCTCACTCACGGAGACTTATTGTTCAATAGCCATAATACAGAGGAAGTGGAAATGACATAATGCTAGCATCCCATACACCTGTTACTGAGTTAAAGATAAACAGATACAGAGCCTCTTCATGCAAATTTTGGAAGCTTGAGATCATCAGTTCTATATACCAGGCAGCACACATTCCTTCCATACAGTCACAAATTCTGCAAACACTGCACCAGGGAGGAGTAGTGTGACAGAGGTCCCATGTTCAGCTCTTGAAGGCAAGTCTGACCTCCTGCCCTTTGCAGGTTACAAAACCTCACTCACTCATTGCTTTAGTAGGCCCATACCCTGCTGAGTTACTGAAAAGTTCAAATCTTCATTTCAAGACTTCAAGTTGCTGAGAATCCACCATTTGCTCTACTTCAAACCAGCATGTGACCCATGCAGCTAAATGTGGTGAAAAATAAAACAGTTTCTCTGTCAATCTGATTGGGAGGAATCCCTTCCAGATCCCAAATCTAGCACATCAGTTAGACCCTGAACATGTGCTAAGACCCACCAGCCTCAGACTTGAAAAAAAGTTATGTTCCCCACCTCCCACGATTCTCCTTGAAAGGCTGTTCCAGAATTTCACTCCTAAATGATTAGAAACCTTTGTGTAATTTCTCATCTGAGCACGCCAATGGCTAGGAGTTATATCCAGGAGTTCTTGTGCCAATATTGGCCCTTAACTTCAATAACTTCTCTCCCTACCTGGTGCCTATATTTCTGATGCATTTACGGAAAGCAATCACGTCTGCTATCAACCTTTGTTAAGAGAAACAAGCCAAGCTCCTTAAGTTGGTTCTCTATTCCTCTGATCATCCTAGCCCGTTCTATTTTGAATTCATCTTTCTTAAACATACATTGAAGATCCGAATTGCACAAAGTATTCCAGGTGGCATCTCACCAGTGCCTTGTGTAAAGGTAGCAACACTTCCTTAGCTCTACTTGAATTAACCTCACTTTATGTAGCCAACATTAGCTTTTTTCAGTCACATCACATTGGAAACTCTGTCATCCTGTGACTGAGGAATATACCCAGGTGTTCCTCCCCATTCACTTCAAAATGATAAGTACCTTGTTTATAGCAACAATTCTTGTTAGCCTTTAACTGCATAACTATTCAACTTCAGCCCATGTCTATTCCTCCAGTTTTCAAGGTCATCCAAGACTTCTCGGATGATATTCTGGTTCTCCTTTGTACTGGCAATACATACTAACTTTGCACCATTTGCAAGTTTTATTGACACAAAGTGAGAGCATGTAAGGTCTTTACTAAAAATGTTAAAAATTTGTGCCAGTCTTGACCCTTGGGGAACTCCGCTAATACCCTGGCTGCTCCCTAACCCACTCTTGTCTCCCCTTTAACCAGACCCTTACCAATTTTGCAATCCTCATACTAATCCCCATCTTCTCCCATTTAATTAATAATTTCCCATAGGAAACTATATCAAATGCTTTACTGAAATCCAAGTAGATTAGGTCAGCTGCACTTCATTTATCTAGATAATTGGTTATCTTCTCAAGTAAGAGACCAGGTATGGCTTATTTGATCTACCTTTTGTAAAACCATGCTGTATTTTAATCACAATTCCCGTTTACCTGTGTCCCTAGCTGCTCTTTTTCATAGCTTACCCCAATACTTTACATACAGTGAGGTCTAGTGTCTAGTTCCTATGCTCTCAATTCTGAAATAAATAAATAAATAAATAAATAAAGGAGTGCCCATGTGAGCACAACTTGAGATCCTCTGATATCACAGAAACGTAGAGGTAGAAATCAATCATCAAATCCAGCTCCCTAAGCTATACCAGTGTCATGTAAATGTACATCTCCCTGACAGATGTTTTTAAAAACCTTCAATGAAGTTTTCACAGCCTCCCATGGAAGCCTATTTAAGAGCTTAACTAGCCCCATAATAAGCAAGTTTTTCTAATATCTAAGATTAAATCTCCCTTATTACAGTTTAAGATAATTACTTCTTTGTCCTACCTTCAGGGGATACAGAAAATAATTGATAACTGTTCTCCTGTAACAACCCTTACATTTATTTGTCACCTGTTTTCAAGTCCCGCCAAGTCTTCTCTTCTCAAGACTCAACATGCCCAGTTTCTTAACATTTCCTTCAAAGTCATAATTTCTAAACCTTGTCATTTTTCTTTTGTTCTCTTCTAGACTGTTTCCAATTTATCTACATCTTTCCTAAAATGAGGCACCCAGAATTAGATACAATAATCCATCTGAAGCCTCACTAGTGTGTACATATGACACTTACATATGACACTCCTCAATAAGGTAAGTATTTTTTGCAAACGTACCACATTGTGGACTCATTCAATTTATAATTCACTATAACCTCTACATCCTTTACAGCAGTTATTTCCCATTTTGTAGTTGCATTTGATTTGTCCTTCCTAAGTTGTTTTTTGTGCTAGTCTATTGAATTCTAGAATTCAGATCAATTTGTCCAGGTTGATTCGAATTCTAAACCTGTTTGTCAAAGTTCTTGGAACCCCTCCCAACTTGATGTAATCTGCAAATGTTATAAACACACTCTCGATATCATTATCCAAGTCATGAAGAAAATATTGAAAAGCATCCGACTCAGGACTTATGGGATCTTACTAGATACACCCTTCCAATGTGACAGTTTTTCAGGGTATAATGAACAGTCATGCTTGGGGTCCCTGCTTTTTATATGCAGAATTTTGGGCCCATTTGATCTATATTGTGCATTGATTCAGTGATGCTCCCCACAAGCCTACGCTCATCTCCTCTGTGCAGGCATATGGGGGGAAACAGAGTTCTTCTGTAAATAATACAGGTAATCTTTGGACTTACAAATCATTTCAATTGACTGACCATTTCTTCCTTATACTTGTTTCGCTCTTTCAAAGAAAGTCGGCAGGAGAACAGTGCACATCACATGCTGAACCTCAGCCAATCACTGATCTCGCTGTTCAAACCTTCTGATTGGCTGAGCCTGTGGCTGGGAGCCAGGCAACCAAAAACAAGTGGCAACGCTGCCTGGCAACAGAAGCCATCAAACAAGCAACTGACAGGAACCCCCTTTCAGCTGTGTTCTTGCATATCAAAGCATATGTGATTTTATGTTTATTTGAATACTGTTCACCAAATAGATAGACGGATGTTGTTACACTAGTCATCTATATTTCATTTAGTACAAAAATCTTGATTACTGTGGTGAAAACAGCGCATCAAACCTTGATTCAGGAACCAATTGCCGCTTAACACCATTGATTCCTATAGGAAAAGCAGTTTCGACTTACAACACAATTCCAAGGAGCAAATTGTGTTGGAAGTCCAAGAACTCCCTTTAGTTGATAACTTGTCCAAGTATGGTCTTTCAACCAGCTCTAGAGACACCTTATAGTAATTTCATCTAGATTACATCTCCATTGTATGCTTATCAGAATATCATGTGGGACTGTGTCAAAAGACTTATTTAAAATCAAAATACATCAAGGCTATAGTTTCCTTCTATCCATTAGGCCAGGAACACTATCAAAGAAGGACATGAGGCTGGTTTGGTATTATTTGTTCTTGACAAACCTATGCTAGCTATGCTTTATAATCCCACGATCATCCACGTGCTTACAACATGATTTTTTAATCATTTGTTTCACTATCTTTGCAGTTATCAAAGTGAGACTGACTGGTCTAATTCCCCAGGTCCTCTTTGTTCTTTCAAGCACAAGGCTGGGGAGAGGAAGCCATCTACAGAATTGGTATCATTGCAACTTTGCTTTGAAGGAAAGAGTCACCGAGTAAAACCAGCAGCCCTGTCACCACAAGAGGCTTGGTTCTTGAGGCCCCTACCTTCTTTCGTTCTGGGTTATCGTTCCCTTTTCCAACTTGCCAGCAATAGAGCCCAACACCTTGCTTGCATCGTTTGCAAAGTCCAAGTCCCGAACTTCTGCAGGAGAAACTGGTACTATAGCAAAAGCTTCTTTGTCCTCTTTTACTGGAGAGGTCCCAATCTAAAACCCAAGGTAATTTTAGTATTACATTAAGGCACAAAGGGGCAAAGCAACAGTGAAGTAAATCAGTAATATTGAAAGAAACCACAGTCCTAACAAGACTGTTAGGAGTCTTAGAAACATCAGTACAATATTTTTCATTGAGAATGAAGTTTAAGAACAACACACTTCAATGCACATCTATAGTGAGGATTTAAAATCCCATTTAATTGGTTAACCAGTGAAACATTAATTGGTTAAGTAGTTAAACCCACAGACAGGAGTTGCTCCTGTCCACCCAGTGCAGCCCCTGCCTGCAGGGCACCCGGGTCCACCATGGACAGAGGCTGCTCTGTCCGACCAGAGCAGCCCCTGTCTGCAGCAAGCCCTCCATGGAGGCTGCAGCAGCCCTCTTCCCATGGCAGGTGTGGAGCTGCTCCAGCTGCTCCACCAGTTAACTGTTAACGGGAATCAGTAAGCATCACCCATTAAGGGTGATGTTCATCTGACAGCCTTTCATATCCCTAATCTATAGTTCTAACACTTCCAATCTCACATCAGAAGAGACCACAAAAACATTGTCACAAAACACCCTAACAACATGCTACTCCTGATAGTTATATTACAAAGGACACTAAAAAGCCCAAAGTTCAACTAATGTTACTGCTTAGTTTTTTCCATCATAATACTGTGTGCAGTCAGTCTATTAATATTTCATTGTTTGTGAATTGATTAACCTAGCAGAACAATAAACCTCAAGGGATCAGGATTTTTAATATTGAAAGTATTTTTATTTATAAAAAAAAAAGGATGGTTTTATTGAAGTTACAGGACTTACTTTAAGCATCACAGGTTTCTCCTCTTCTTTATCAATTGGGATATTGGTGCTATGAACCCATGTGTTAGTACACAAATGTCTAAGCCTGACATAGGAGTTCCTACAACAGAATCAGTAATTGTAACAATGAGACATTTTTCAAAATATGTAACTTAACAGTAATCCTAGGTTTGTACAACTTCAAAGATGCTGGCAGGAAGGACCAATAGAAGACAGATTATTTTCTGCTAGAAACACTGTCCCCTAACTAGAATAAAGCTTTTCAAAGTAACAACACAGGAAAACTCTTGAGTTTTCTAAATTGTAAACTCAACTCCCAAGTGCATCTGTATTTTAACATACTGCAACTCAAACTTTTTGACACTTCCCATGCATAAATGAGAAAGAAAGAGCTAACCAAAAGTAGTACTTAGTCTTGTAAAACTCTCAGAGAGGTAGCAGTGTTGGTCTGTAACTTTAAAAACCACAAGCATTGCTGTGGCACCTTAGAAACTAATATATTATGAGTTTTCATGCATAAAATGAAAGCTGATAATATAGTTATTAGTTTCTACATTGTCACTGCTCCACTTGTTGTCTTTGAAAAAAAGTGTTTGACTACTGGCCATGAGCAACCTATAACCTGCACAAGTATCACAGTAAATAAATTAACATAATCTTTGTTATAATAAGAAATTGTTCCCATAAAAGAATTCAAATAGCCACAGAGTACGCTTATTTCATGCACACGTTCACTCTGTGACCAATATATTTCTTTAATAAATATGAAGCATTAAGGACTAAAGGACAGTTAGCAGTCCTTTCACCTTAGAAGACACTAGTTTAAATTTCTGTTAAGTCAACAGTTTACAAAAATGCAGTGGTCTCAACCTAATACACAGCTCAGACTGAAAACTACAACTGTGAAATCATGTCTGCTGACAGACTAAGAACTAGACCAGTAACCCTATACTAGCATGTATTTGTGTGTGTAGGAAGCATGTACAACACCCATGTAATCACCATTACACATGAGCAGTTTTTTTGTTCCCTATGGTTTGGAACTGCAATTTGTACTTAGCTATTTATTTTAAAACAAAAAAAAGGAAGTTCTTCACACAGCACATAGTCAACCTGTGGAACTCCTTGCCTGAGCAGGTTGTGAAGGACTATAACAGGGTTTAAAAGAGAACTAGATAAATTCATTGAGGTTAAGTCCATTAATGGCTATTTAGCCAGGATGGGTAAGGAATGGTGTCCTGAGCCTCTGTTTGTCAGAGGGTGGAGATAGATGGCAGGAAAATGATTGCTTGAGCAATAGCTCAGTGGTTTGAGCATTGGTCTGCTAAACCCAGGGTTGTGAGTTCAGTCCTTGAGGGGACCATTTAGGGATCTGTGGCAAATCTGTCAGGGGTGGTACTCGGTCCTGCTGTGAGGGCGGGGGACTAGACTGGACCTCTCAAGGTCCCTTCCAGTTCTGTGAGATGGTATATCATTACCTGTTCGGTTCAATCCCTCTGGGGCACTTGTCATTGGCCACTGTGGGCAGACCGGATACTGGGCTGGATGGACCTTTGGTCTGACCCAGTATATGGCCATTGTTATGTTCTTATACGCTTTGCAGTGAAAGCAAACAAGTTCAAGTTTCCACACAACCAACTTGCACAGCATGCCTATGCTACAGATTAAAGGTGTGATTCCCAGCACAGGCAGGCAGACTTGAGCCAGCAGTTTGGATGCTGTGAGGTGGGCAGCAGCTTGGGTTAGCTACCTGATTTCACACCTAGGGGTTCAGGCAGACTTGGCTAGTCCAAGGTGCTGTCCATATTACAATGTCTACACTACTTGTAGCTCAAGAGGAGATAGTATTAGTCTGCCTGCCTGTGCTGGGAATCACACCGCCCAACTGCCGTACAGACACACACTAAAAATATTACGCCTAAAGGTCCAGTCACATCAATATTTTTACACTGTCTCACAAAACTTCCTAGTCAGAAACTTTTTACTCTAACTATAGAAAAAAAGTTGACACTAAGTTTTTAAGGTCTTCTTGTCTATGACAACTGATGAACATCGTGGAATAATTTTATCCATAGTGTTGACTTCAGAAAGACATTCCTCCTGCTGGTTTCTTCTAGGGAAGCCTAGGCTTATCGGTAATCTTCTCGACTACATGCATTCCACCCCCCCCACCCTTGCCTCTATCAGGCAGAAAGGCGGGGGACCAGGAGCCGGTACTGGGGGGAGCCACCTTAAAAGCAAGTTCCCCAGCAGTACTGGTTCCACGGTGCTGCCTCTGTATCGGAGGCAGCAGTGCGGGGCGGCAGGCAGCCAGTCTGTGCAGGGAGCTGGTTTTTAAACTGGCTCCCCCTAATACAGAGGTAGCAGCATGGCATGGCAGGGGGTTCCCCGGGAGTGAGGCCAGGAGCACACTGGCTGCTGGCTCTGCCCCCATGGACTATCGAAGAGCCACGTAATTGCAAAGATTTCATGCAGTTACATGACTAGTCCATTACTTGATATCTAACATCCTAGTTTCCTCTAGATCCATGCTTTGCATTTACCATACAAAGTACAATGTAAGAGAGTGGCTACAAAGGAAGTATTAGCCATCATATATCTGCACCTCTACGTCTGCTGAAATCTACACAAGACACTCAGTGAAAGCAACTACTAAGTAGGACATGGGGAGTTCATGGATTGATGGTACTCCAGGTCAAAATCAATTAGTTTAGATGCAATGCAAATTATTTTTTTTTAAAAAGCAGATTACTTGGTCTTTGCAGCACACAATGTGCCTTAACTACATTTGTAATGCATGTAGTGAATAAACATTTGATTAGTAGAAAAGAACACAGTTGAGCATGAGGAACAATATGCAGAATACACCTAAGTGACCTTAGGTTCTGTCCCTGGCTCTGGCACTGGCCTGTTGCAGGACCCTGGGCAAGTCACTGCTGCTCTATGCCTCAGTTTCCCCTGCTGTAACGTGAGATAATGATATTGCCATCTTCTTTGTAGGCTGTTTGGAGATGTATTGGTGAAGTGCTATATAACTGCTAGGTATAATTACCATTAATAGTTTTAATTAACTTGAAAGAGAAAAAACAGTGACAAATTGTTCTGCAATCTTAAAAATAAATGCCATATAGCGTCTCCATCTTTCAACACTTGGTGCGTCTAGTACCAAGAACATTTTAGGAGGCTATTTAACACCACCTGGTTACTGCTGTAAGCCTGTAAGAAGTGAGAACCTGTTGCAGTTAACATCATACCTTGGGACAAGGCTATCTCCCCCTCGCAAAGTGGTGGGATCCAGCTCAAAGATAGAAGAAATATCGTTTCCTTCGGGTACAGACACCAAACAATAAGCCATCTTGTCCTGAGCATTATGCAACCCTCTTCTGGATGCATCCTGGTCAGGATCGGTCTACGGAAAGAATCCAATCAAATGAAGTCAGAAACGCGCTTCCAAGAACTGTCAGACCAGCGTCAAGAGCCAAGCCTTATATCAATTTGTTTCATAATTTGAGCACAAATAACCTCTCCAAGCGCTGGTACTGGCAGAAGCTCCTGCTGTGCTTTAGGACACAAATAAAACTGACAATTAGCTGCCTTTGCCAAACACATTTGTTTCACTTTGTCTGCTGTTGGTAACTTTTGAGCATCTCTGGGTTATAATTCCTAAGTAATGTTGGGTTTATATCTTTTCACAGTTAAGTGCCAGAGAATACACTCACATTGCCAAGACATTCACCTCACAATGCACTGAAAACCCAGATTAGAGACAGACTCTGCTGCAGATGATCCATTTATCACAAGATGCCGATTCTAGAGACTGCTGCTGAAGGGATCCAGAAATCTACTTGACAAGTCACAACTATAACCTTAAGTAAGTCTTTTGTGTAAGCTGCAATAATGGCAGCTGACAATGCTATTACCCAGTCACATTGTCATCATCATCAATACTGAAGAAAGAAGAAGTAGAAGAAATAGAATTACAGATATCAGTCGCTGATGAAAAAATGAAAGGTAACCAAGAAGTTAGCCAGCTGGTTGTTTTCATTTCAGTCCATGGCACTCATGATTGCACATGTAACTGTGTCCAATGCACCACAAAAAATAAAGCAGCAATATCTGCTACGACAATAGTAAGCATTGACTAGGTTAATGCTTTCCTGATTGAATTTATCTTTTTAAATGAATTTCAAGGGGTAATCATCAACTTTTTGTTAAATGAACAAGAACTTGGATGACTATAGCATAAAGTAGCAAATACTTAGAATAACTGAAGGTCAAAGGGAAAAAATAATGAGGAAAAGCTGTGGTTCACTCTTCCTCCATCATTTTTCCTGGGAACATGAGCAGGAATCTCCAATCAGCAAGGTAAAGATGTTAGCCAGTGAGGCTGAGACTTTCAAAACACAGGTGCCTGAGCAGAGGTGAAAGTAAAGGGATGTGCCCCTATGTGCAGCTCTGGCAAAAGCCAGAAGGGAGCTATTTAAAAAGATGGCAGGGATTTGGCTTGTGCTGGGAAAGAATCTGTAAGAAATTTAAGTTACTTTCACCCTTGTGCCTGAGACACATTTAAACACTAAAATTGGATTTTTAAAACAGCTGAACAACCAACTACTCCTATGAACTTCAATGGAAAATATTGGGCTCTCAGTACGGGTGAATATCAGGCCACTTGGTAAGGGACCTCAACTCTGATTTAGGAGCCTCAACATAACAGTATCTATTAGTGAAAGTCTTAGCTTGAAGAGCTGAAAGAGCCAGGATTGTATGAAAGCTATAGAATGCTTACAGTCTTATACACATACTTCAGGATCTCCTGTGGTTATTACATTTGTAGAAAGTTAGATAGTTACAGTTTATATGTATCATTCAGCAATAAGATGATAAATATATGGAATAGACATAAATTGGTGGTTTGCATTTAAAATACGCAGCTATATATTCAGTCTCTTTGGAGACTAACTCTACACTTGTACTGAATTCTCAAAACTTTCATTTGTGTTCACCAAACATCTTGCTGACCTCCAAACATGGCACATGCGGAAAATTCATACAATTCAATACTTCAGGCACCTGAAGCAATGAATTAGCCAATTTGAGATTATGGCAAAAGCTACAAACCAGGGAGCATCAAACATGCAATAGAAAGTAAGGGATCTTAGATGAGATTATTGCATCCACACAAAAATAAAATTTCAGCTACAAACGCTGATTACAAAAATGACACAATGGGTCCCCTGTTATGTTGAAGGGTGCAGTTTGGGAGATATTATTCATGCTCAATTAAATCAAAACTCTGCATTGATCATTAATTGAGGAATAGAAAAGAAATTAATTGAGAAAAGAAAGCCAGGGCAGATTCTGTGTAGAGAAATGTGCAGTCTTGAGAATGGTTCAGGCTTGAATAAAATTACTGTAACCAAATAAGGTTAGGCTGCTAACACCATCTCTCAAATTAAAGGAGTTTCAACTGTATTTCTGTCAGGGAGTCTGTGTGTCTTGCCATTTGTTTATGGTCTATTTTCGCCACCTGGTGGTGAAGAGGTGTAAGAAGAAAACCAGTAGCCACTTACCAGATTTTCAGCTAAGGTTCCATCAATACCTAAGTTCATTTTGGAGTGAAGGACTTGTGTGTGATGACAGTGGTAAAAAGTAAAGTCTTTTCTCATTTCCAAAAAGATACTAGAGACCATTAGCGCTTTTCTGAAAAGTTAAAATTAAGTTGGTTTTCACTATCCAGAGTACTAAACATAAAATGTTGCCAGGACGTTAGGATTTGCAACAAAGCAGTAAAGGAAACTAAGTTATAACACGAAATAACTGGAGTAACTTGTGTGGCTGGTGGCCTAGAAGGCACTGAGCCCACAACTTCTACTGGTCACGGTTTCCTGTTATTGATCAATGGGAGCTGCAGAAGCGGTATCTGCAGGCAAGGACAGCATGTGGATACCCCCTGCTCTGCCTCTCTCAGGGGCCGCAGGGATATGCCAGTCACTTCCACGAGCAGCCATTACCATGGGGATAATTACTCCCACCATGACAGGTGAGGAATTTTAGAACTCGCTACTCAAAGAATTAAATTCAAGCGTAAGAGAGAAATGAAAAATTATGAAATGCACAGACCAGTCAAAAACTATAAATAACACCCTTTGCAAGCAGTAAAAGTAGTAACAACCCACGTAAGTAATGGGTCAGAAGATGAGAATGAAAGACAGTGTGCATGTGCATGTGTGTGAGAGAGAAAGAGAGAGATAATGATGGACACACACAGTGTGTGAGAGAATGACAGACACACGGAGCGTGTGAGAAAATGACAGAGGTTTGTGTTGCCCATGCTCCCTCCATCCCCTTCTCTCTGTGTGGAGATAGGGTACAGAAGTGGGGGGGAGGAGGGACACCCTGACATCAGTGCCCTCCCTTCTTCTCCCTCCCACACTCTGCACAGCAAGGAGGAGGCTCCCAGGGGGGAGCTCCAAGGCCGAGGTGAATATGACAATGGGTGGAGGGGCAACTCTTGATAGCTTCCTGGCCAAACCCATCAGGATCACCAGTCAGAGGCGCCAAGATGTACCGGTAGATCCTGATCTACTGATTGGTGACCATTGCCCTAAGATAATTTTTCAGATGTTTAATTTTTCCTTCAGGACAGCTTTCATTTGTAAAATGAACTACAGGCTGAACCTCTTCAGTCTGGGACTCTGGCATGAATGAGGATCCCATGAGCGCTCCGGGATTGGAGAACTCATGGAGAAAAACTAGTGCAGCAGGATCAGGGATGTTCCTAGACAAGACAGCCAGGCCAGAGGCTGAAGCGAAGCACAGAAGCAGAGGGACCAGCTTTGACCTCCCTGCTCTGGCAAACTTCCTGCTGTGGGACCAGTTAAGTACCAAGGGTGTCGGACCAGCAAGGCCTAATCTGTTGTTCACTTGGCCCATAGGATTAAGACACCATTCATGATATTTGGTATCCGATCTCAAGTTGAGAAACTTACTCAAACTCTAAGAAAGTAAATGCATCAAAGAGGTTAAGAGTCAGACCTTCTGAAAAATGGTTCAGAAGTTATCCTTGTAGAAGCGATTTAAGAATCAAGCTTCCTAGTAGTGTACAGCTTTTCAGCTTCTTCTAAAGCCTCCTACACCAATATTCAATATGCAGGCTCAGGCTAGAGCACTGTATGGAATACCTTCCATTCATGCTTAATTTTGACTTTATGTAGCAGAAAAACCTTGTATCATCTATTCACTTGCCAGTCAAATACCAAGGCCTATGTCAACCCTTCCTAGTAAGGGGCAAAATTGTATTCCTGCCTATACTTACTGAGGATTGACATTCCTGGCCATCTTCCTCATAGTCAGGGTTTACCTGATGAAAAAGAATCACAGGCAAGTCAACAGTTTAGTTTTCCACTCCCCGGTATAAAATTCCTCAGGGAGATCTAGCTTATTTTATAGCAGATGCATCTTTTTCTACATAAGTGCAAAACACTGGATAGGTGGACAAATTCAGGTTGCATTTTTAACACTGAGGGTAATTAACCACCGGAACAATTTATGGCAATGTTTTAACCAAGGGTACGGTTACACGGTTTTGGGGTTTTTTTGGAAAAAATAGCGCTCACATTTGCATACCTTCTTCCGTTTTTTTTCCCCAGAAGAGGCTTTTCTGCCATTTGGCCCCGTCTACATGGGGCCAAATGTTGGGGAAAAAAAACTACCCTCTTTCAAAAGCCCCTGTAAACCTAGTTTTGTGAAGAAGAAGGGGGCTTTCGAAGGGGGAGGGGGGAGAGGTTTCCAACATTTGGCCCCGTGTAGATGGGGCCAAATGGTGGAAAAGCCTCTTCCTGGAAAAACGGAAGGTATGCAAATGCAAGCGCTATTTGCATACCTCTTCAGAAAAACAAACAAAAAAACACCAAAGAAACAAAAACCAGTGTAGCCACAACACCAAGACTGAATGCTTTAAAAAAATATGCTCTAGGAATTATTTTGGGCAAGTTCTGTAGCTTGTGTTATACAAAAGATCAGACTGAATTACCACAATGGTCCCTGGAGGCCCCAAAATGTATGAAGACATATACAATGCAATCAACTTTTAAAAACTAAAACAGACCAAAACAAAAACAAAAAATCAGGTATTTGTGTGGCCAGCACAGAATTAAGCAATCAGGAAACTTGCAAAAAAGACTTGGGATACCACTAAAGCTGAGGGGAGGGAAAGAAAAATTGTGTGCAAGTTGTGTAAAGCTTTTACATTTGGAAATCCCAATTAAATTTCAAAACAGTAAACCAGCTTTTTAAGTCACTACACGTTGGGGGGAAAAAAAAAATCTCGATCATGTCATCATTCAAAACTTTCCTTTTATAAAAGCTGATTTTGCCATAATATGCACAAATTCAGCAACTAGACTTAGCATGAGTATGTGTCCATGTTTTCACTGATGATTCATCAGCCTATGCTTTGCTAAGCAACTCCTATAATCCCCAGTCCTGTTCATCCATTTTGCACTTGGTAAAATACTACTAAGTGTTTTGGAATCTGCTTACTAGAGAAGCATAAAATTGGGATTCTTTCGTTTGAATTCTTGCATTCATCACGACAGGCTATAATGCCATTTTTCACTCCAACCCTCTCCCCTTGCATACTTCTAGCATCTTAATTTTTACAAATATGCGTGTCTCCATTTATACATGTTTGTTTCAAGATACAGAAGCACGCTAGTTTCAGTGAGTCTTAACAGTTCACCTGTTCCAAGCAATGAGGTTTCCAAAATTATATCCACATCAATTTACCATGACAACTCCTAGGAGGCTGTTGTAACAGTATACTTCTCTTTTTCATGAATACTGCTATGTTCTGTTCGTAAATTAAAGAATCTGGAGGATCCAATAATGGTTTAACTAGTTTCTCCCCAAATGTAACAGGTTCCTTCACTTACATAATTTACTTTCCCACTAATGAGCTCATCTTGAATTTGACTGTTTACATACAATAGTGTTGTTTATTTTTTATTCTATTTAGCAAAAAGAAGTCACCCCCTACCCCTAATAAGAAAAGTAAGGACACATGGTCATAGTGTAGTGTTCCTCCCCTCCCGAGTATCTTTCAAGAAAATATCTTGTTTGATGCATCTTAGCACTCTGATGCCACCTGCTCTTGTATAATTTGATCATTAATAATATTAATCCTTTATCATGATCCTTCACTAATCTGTTACCAATCCTCAACTAGTTAGGCAACCAGAGTTTTTTGGGATAAAGGAAGACAGCACTGGCAGGAAAAGAGAGTCAGAGTTTATGGGTCCTTCCCATGGTACTTACTTCTGCTGCTAAATAGTGTCCAGTAGCAAGATGTTTGAACCGGAAAAAGCTATTCCAGTACCCTGCACCACCTCGACAAGGGTCATGCTGCACCACCTAAAAGGAAAAAAAGAGGGCAGATTCTGAATTTCAGTGGTTTGCCCCTCAAGTCAGTGATGTTGTATTGCATCTTCAGTCATGTGTTGGTAGAATGTGACAGACACAGGAAATAATAAAAAAAAAATATATATATATATACACCATTTATCATTCAGGTATGGTGGCCACCACCAACACTGCATCCTAGATGGGTATGTCCAACACAGCCACTGATACACACCTGGATTTATAATGTTCTATTTTAAAGACTGACTATCTCCAGGTGGCTAGATTTGTTGGCTAACAAACCATGGTTTTGTGCTCAATGTTGAGCTTCCTGAGAACGAAAACAATGGGCTAATGGGATATATTGGTAGAAAGATTTTTTTGGAAGCTTGTATCCGGCTGAATGAGGAGAACTGAACAAACTTTACTGAAAGTAAGGTAAGATTCTGTTGTGTTCCCTGATATTCACTTTAGTCTCAAGGGGGGGGGGGGGGGAAGCAGAGAGTAGAAATGTTTTGAACTTAACAGTGTTGTCCCAAAGAAGGGAATTTTCCTGAACTCCACATTCATCCTCAAACTCCTCCCAAGAAAAAATTTGAGACTAGGTTCCCAGCTGGAACACAGCTGAAAGAATCTTTCAATTAAGTGGCTGCAGTGCTGGGAAAAAAAAAAAAAAAAAAAAATCACTGTCCTCCACTTATCCTAATCGTATGTATCTGCTTCCAGAACATAATCATCTCAAAGTTTTGTTTGTTTAAGAGATGAAACATTCGTCAAGACACGAGTAATCCTCTCTCTCTTCTTTTTTTTTTTTTTAAATTAAGCAGCTAATGAGATTATTCAATTCCACTGAAACAGAAGAGTTTAATCTCCCATCAGAGGAGACTAGGTGTACCTACAGTATTCCACTCTGGACGTGGACATGTTCAGAACATATAGCACAGCAGCAAAAATAAGTTATTACTTTGTTGCAATAGGAGATTTTTGTGAGAAAATAAAACATACATGAACACCTCGCTCTTTCCTTTTTTTCTACGTTGCCAGGAACTGAGGGTTGGATAGCACCTTACTGCAGTGTCAAAAAAAGTCAGAAACGTGTTTTTACAATGTTAAAAAAAATCCCAACATACTAGTAAATAATCAAATTTTCTGGTCTTAGAACTTTGAAACATGGAAAGAAGTCGGGAAAAAAAATATTTGTGGAGCAAGGTTTTAAATAAAAGCACCAATTAACTAAAACCACTTGTACAGCCTCAGTGACACTGTCTTTACCTCTACTTCCCACAGTGCTTTTGAACTAGTTGCAGAAGTGGCCGATTGTCTCCCAGTAGTTCTCAGGAAGACATGCTGCTTCTTTCTGTGCTCATCACAAGTCAGAAACTTCTCCTGCTCCGCATGAAACAACCTTACCACATCTCCCTGTTAAAGCCAAGACAGAGTGATCAACACAAACTCTACAATATAGACATCATACTATTAAAAAGCCAGTAACAAGATGAGTTTCCAAACTTACCCCCTTTAAAATACCATCTTTGTTATCGCTCCATTTCATGAAAAGGACTATTTTCCAGCTTGTGTTGCAATTCACAGAGTTAACCTAGAACAAAAACTAGCATCACTAGTTACACTAGCTATCAGGACAGTGAGGTAAAACACAGCAAAGTACTGCCTTTAAAAAAAAAAGTGGAAAGAGAATTTCAACAGAACATTGCAGTCCCCATTTATCACTGCATGAAATGAAACACCAGTCCAGGAAAAAAAAAACCCACACAAAACAAACACCTGTGTGGCCTGCACGCAACTGTACAGTAAATCTCAGTAGCGATATTTATCATTTGTACCCAATTCATTATGTGGATACTTCACCTGGCTATGTCAAGAACAGAACTGGGTCACACTTCTCAGAACTGGGTCACACTTTTGGTCACCAAAAAAGGCAGTCTTGTTTGGCCCAACTATTAATCAATTCTGACACCAGTTAACCAAATAATTTTGGCCAGAAAAAAAAAAAAAAAATCAGGCTAGATTCACAGAAATAGACGAGTGGATGTGGTTCCCCCTTGCAAAACTTTAGTTCAGTTCTAGGACACTTACTTCAGATTAAAGAGATGCAGGTTCAAATCCTCACTCTGGAGCAGAGATTTGAGCTTCAATCTCTCCCTTCCTGGTTGAGTGCTTCAATAAATATCTTATATGCCAGCAGTCCTCAAACTTTTCCTCTCATATTCCCCCTTACCAAAATAGAATGTGTCTATGCCCCCACCTCCCTCCTGCCTGGGAGCGAAGAGCGGGGGCTCAACCTGGTGGCAGAGCTTTGGCTTGGGCTGGGCATTGGGAAGCTCCCTTGCTGCCCCCTCTTGGGGGCTGGCCCAAAGACCCTCTATGCCCTGCCATGGGGGTGTGCACAGGCTGGGGGCCACAGCTATAGACTGTTCTCAGGTATGCTTCTGAATCTGCCCCTTTGAACTCTATGTAGGCCATTTACTGGAGCAAGGACTTGAATTTTGGTCTCCCGTATTCCAAACATGTGCCTTAACCACTCTCCCTGGTCAGGTAGGATTGAGAAACCCCCTGACCTGACCCATAATATCCTGGCTTAGAGGTTAGGGCACTCCTGGGGCTGTGGAATCTCTGTTCTCAGCAGGGATTTGAACCCAGGTCATTCAATCTGAAATCATGTTCAGAATGGACAACCGGGCTTTTTTTCCACCACAAACATTTCACAAAGTTTCAGATTTAATTCAATCAAAAAGAATTTAAATTTTCTCAACTGCCACTAAACTGGTATCAAAACGTTGCGACCAGTTAGTTCTTCGCCCAGCTGTCAGAAGGTTGGCAGATTTTACAGAAAGACTAAGTTTCCATTATCTCTGTTCTTACACCTAAGCGGTTGGACAGAATGCGCCAGGCCCACTTCTTTCTTCTGTAGCCTGTTATTTATCTAACAGAATTGCTCTCACCAATTGCTGCCCAGTTGTTTGCTCACAAGGAAGGAGATAAGAAACACAGCTAGTGGTACAGTTACTTCATCAAGAGGACAGGACAGCAACACAGTATATGGTCTCCAGCACGGTCAGTGAAAACTTGGTTTTCAGAACACTTGGGCTCCTTAGTTTTGTCAAGGACTCTAAAGGTTCCTGCCAACTCTATTTACACCAAATTTCTGTGCCACGGCTACGCCAATAGGCTACGATTGATTTATTTTACACTTACCTCATTGCACCCAGGATTATCAATCAGTTGGTGACTACTGGCATGAAGGGGCTGGCCCGCATTAACTGGATTCAGGACCACCTTGTCTCCAATGACAACCTGAAGGAAAGTACAGTGTGATTCCATTCAGAAATGGTCTCCAGAGTTAACTTTTTCTGGGTGTAAGCAAAGAGATTAGGCCACTTGCTTACGGTTTAGAGCTATTTCATGTGAAGTAAATAGAAAAAAGACACTTGTAGCCTAAAAAAAAAAAAAAGCCTGACTTCAGAAGAAAAAGGATGTTTACAACATTCAGAGTTATTTAAGGCTTAAAGACAGCTACCCAACTGGGTTGAGTGGTAGATAAAGGAATACTACTGACTAATTCTCTCTCGTCCATATGGTTCTCTCAGGCTATGTCTATGTTACGGGGCTCCGCAATTTGCGTACCTTTTTCCGACAAAGATAAAGTTTTTTCAGAAGAGGCTTTTCTGAAATTTGGCCTGTCTACACTAGGCCAAATTTCGGAGGAAAAAAAAAACCCTATTTCAGAAGAGCCCTTCTTCCTCGTGGGAGGAGGGAGACAGGGCTTCTGAAAGAACGTGTCTGCTCTTCCGCAAAAAAAAAGACGGAAGAGCAGATGTGTCCTTGGACACGGCAGAGGTAGTCTAGACATAGCCTCAGTGTCTAACATCTAACAATTAACTCCAAGAACCAAAAGAGTAAATCGAAAAGATTCTCCTCCTCCATGAGAAGTTGATATTTACTCTCAATTAACGTTAGTCCAATCCCCAAGGCACAGTTAAATTGCCTAGGGAGGTTGGGGGGGGGGGGGGGGAAGGGGGGGGGGGGGAAGAAAAAAAAAATCACTGGAGACATTTAAGAACAGGCTAGCCAGACATCTGTCAGGGATGATCTAGTTCAGGGGTGGCCAAGAGGCGACTAGCAGGTGGGAGATGGTCTGCCAAGCAGCTGAATATGGCCTGCGTCTGCCTCTCCAGTACGCTTACTAAAGAGCATATGCAGCCGCTTTAAACAGCAGGCTGCTAGTTGCTATGCAGTCTGGGCAGGGAGAACAAAGCTTTGTGTGCTGCCTCTGCCCTCTACCAACATCCTTCAGCTCCCATTGGCGAGTTTCTGGCCAATAGGAGCTGAGAAATGTTGCTGAAGGCAGGGCCAGCAAATGAAGCCTCCTCACTCTCCCCTCACTCCCTCCCTCCCTCCCTCCCTGTGCTGGAGCAGTGCCATGTGTAGCAGCCCACCCAGAACACAGACAGGGTTCCTGCAGAGCTGCTGGCTGGGAGCCACCTAGGTAAGCGCTCCTCAGCCAGAACCTACTTCTGGCAACCCACCCCATCTTCCCCCACACCAACTACCTTCCCCAGGCCACCACCCAAACCCTCTGTAACCCCTCGCCAGGTCACAACTCCCTCCCAGACTTTGCACCCCATCTTACACTCCTCCCCCAGGCCAGAATCCTCTCCTATACCCATAACCCCTCCTAGACACTGCTCCCCAAGCCCCTGCCCCACATCATAACCCCCTCCTCCACTCGAACTCCCTCTCAGACCCCACATTCCGTCCTGCACCCCAGGCCTCTTTCCCAAACGCCCTTTTACACCCCACCAGCCATCCCAGGGCCCCCCCCCCCTCCACAGAAGTGCAGTCCTTGACCACTTACCAAAATCTTGGAGTGGCCCCTATTAAAAATTATTGCCCACCCCTGATCTAGAGGAGTTTGGTTCTACCATGAATGCAGGGGATTGGGCTTGATGGCCTCTTAGAGGTCCCTTCCAGTTCTAATATATATGATATGTGATCATCTAAGTGCACTTTATCATGGGGGTGAAGTTCCCGTAAATCCTATACTTTCTTTCCACTACAGTTTCTTTATCCAAAGCCTCCCAATCTTACTCAAAGCTGGAAAAAGATCCACAAAAAAAACTTAAGTGAGGGACTTCAATTAATTCCCTTCAACACAGAAAAGTGAGTTTATATGAAGCTACTTCTTTTTAAATTAAACACAGCACAAACTACATTAATGTTCAAGAATACTAATTCCTGTAATTATGAAATAAATACAAGGACATTCATTTAAGGCTGCGTTATGTGTAGTGGTGGGATAACTATACTGAAGCGAACTGTCTAGAATACATGGCTATGGCTATGCTTTATTTCATGGACTCGACCCTGTTTAGGTGCCCCAGGCTGGACTGCATTCCACAGCATGCTCAAGTCCTTGGCTTCTCTTGAGTATAGGCTGACTAATCGAGCCGAAGTTCATCATGGCTTTGTGAAGTAGAAAATCATTTATATGGGATTATGGAATGACGACCACATTCATTCTCTTACATCCAGCTTGAGAACAGAATGGAGATCTCCAGAGATTAAACACTAGGGTATTAACTCAGAACCAACCAACCTTCCTTAACTCCCACAAGCAATGCACCATTTAGTCTTAAATTTTGATAAAATTCCGGATAAAGAAAGTCATAATAGAACCTGAACAACTCATAACTACAGTGCCATGAACCAGCATACTAATTATATTTGTTCTAAAGCTACTCAAATGATTTAACATTTCATGCCATTTTGAACTCGGTGGGGATTTAGAACACTACTGCATTTAGATTCCTTATTCCTTCCAATCTTAATCGTTTCTCATTTCCAAATCACTAGTTACCATAGTGATTCTCCTCCCACACCGCTTAGCACAGGAAAAGGACTGTGGCCGTTAATATTATACATTGTAAAAATGTATGCATTTAATTAGTCAAAAGTAAGGAAACTACTGATACAAGTTCTTTTTATTTTACACCAAATAATCCATCTTCTTCGGATGTTCATCTTCACTTACACTGTCTCCTATGGAACGCAATTTATAGAAAGGCTGTATGTAGAACCAGGAACCCTCATTTCCAGCTTCATCCAGGGTCACCCTCATAGCATTCTTCTCAAGCAGAGCTGGAAGCCTCTTATTTACCGTCAAGTATTTGTTACTTTTTAAGTGCAGCAGCTAGAACAAAAATTACAGTTTCAGTAAAAGCAGACATATGCTCTCTTTGATAGACACTGACTGAAGACTATATAGTAGTCCAATAGTCTGATCATAATACATGGGAATTAACTTCAGGTGGTAAGATCGAATATTACATTGGCCATAACAAATCCAGAGACATTTTGACATCTTTTAGTAGGCTTTAGACTAGCTCACAGCACCGAACAGCTTCTGTTAGCGTAAATGTCTATATGGCACTCATGACAGACAACAGAGGACTACCCTTGCCAGTTATGTTCTATGTTTCAGCAGTCAGATACTAAAGACCATGAAATGTCAGCAACAATTTTTTTTTCCTCATGGGGGTGGATTAGGCTGCTCTCAAGTGACTGTGCACATTCGGAGATGGGAGACTAATGAGGTTAGCTATGAACATTTCTTCTCTCCCCATGAGGTGCCGTTTTATCCTTTTGTTTCAATACACCATGACATATCATATATAATCCTCACTGTACTCATGATATGTATATGGGCCATCTTGTCGTAGCCCCGTTACCTAGCTCACACACTGATTTGGATTAAACATAGCAGGGTTGAATCTTAATGAAAGCAAGACAATGCTTTTAACTTTGAATGTTTGTAAGCCTTTTGCTGACTGTTGGCTCATTATTCACAAAAGGCATCTCCAAACTGGGGAGACCCTCAGGAAACGGGGGTAACCCTCATAATTAGGCTTGGCAGAATTTGCTGTTGTTTATTGAAATGTATTTAAAAATAAAAATCATTAATGATTTGTAAGCATTTTCTTCTATTTTTATCTATTTAAATTTTCACAGCGGGGAAGCTACGGGGCAGGCCAGACAATAATTGTTTAATGACAGACAGCATTAACATTCAAAACATTAAAGCTTTACAACAGTTAAAGTTGTCAACATCACTAAGTCAAAGCATACAAAGTGAATCTCCTTCCATCTAATGTGAGTAAGTTCTCTAGTTTCCTTACTTATCCTTTCCTTATAGTACAGCTCTATTACTGATGAAAATACTTTTTGGTCCATTTATCAAGACGCCAACAGGATACAAATCTAATCCTTCATACCCTATTCATAGCTGCTTCCAGTATGGAGCACTGACTGGTTAGAAATGCTTATTACAATCTCTGGTTCACCTGAAAAACTGATAGATCCTTTTCTCAGATGAATACCATGCTACAGACTTTTGTCATTCCATTTTAAAGTTGGGCTAGTGCTTTCTTAAATTGGGATTTTCTTGACATGGTTCCCAAGGCCGTAACAGCTACAGAACAGGACTGTTTGCCTTCTCCTTTTAAGAGGGGATAAAGGAAACCTATTGCCTTTGCTCTCTGCCATCTTACTCTGAATTGTGTCCTCTGATCACACCAGCAGCCAAAATATTTGTAAATAAAGCCCTATACCATCTTAGGTCCAAATGCTTGCAGTTCTCCTGTCCTACATCTCCACCTGGCAGTTGTGATCAGATGAACTGGGTCTGTTTTCAGTCCCTGTATTCAGAAGGGACCAGAGAACCCTGAGCTGTTGAATGCCCCATGAGTCATCACCCTAAGTCCCTCACTGGCTGCATTTAAGGCATGACAAAGCTTGTCTGGGATTATTACAACACTTCCCCAATATCTTGTTCTTGGTATTTGTGACTTTTGTCGCTATTCCTTGCATTTGGTGGCAATCCATCTTTAGGAAGCTGGGGTGGCTTGCCTGAGATATACTGCACCAAATCCCTTGCTCAGGATGGACTATTACTGCATTGGTGGATTGATTATTTTGGTCCTTCTGTTTTGCATTGGATTCACTATATGGTGCTGTACAGAATTTGAGAGATACAATGGAAGAAGTTCTACAGAATTGCACGCCACTGTGTGTTTACCATCTTCTAGATTGCCAGGTCAAGGCCAGGCAAAAGAATGAAGGGTATTCTAGTTGATGGTGTTGTTTAGGCAACATTTATGGCAAGATAAAAATGCCTCCATTTTACAATCTCACACAGCACCATAAATGTAGTTCTTTCCTCAGAGTACTATGCTTCCAGATTACCCTATCATAGTATGCAAGACAACTGGTTCAATTAAGACTCTACAAAATTATGTCTTATAAAGTGCACCGTATGAGCAGGGCCACAACATACCTGGATAACATTGCCATACTGGATAACGGTTCCCAGCAGTTTCCTGTTTTCAGTCTCATTCTGTTTCTTCTCCAAATCTGCTGCATGCTGAAAATTAAGAAATTGTGGCAATAGGACATATTATTCCAGTAAGCAATTGCCAGCACTGTTTTAACTTCATACGGTTGGAATAAATGTAACCATTTGAAGCACTGGAAGCGGAGGATCAGATTTCATCCTTTACAATTTTCAGTAAGGAAAATGACCGACTGTATACCATTTGAACTATACTGAAATGAAGCAGGAAAAGGAGGAGTTGATATTTTTACTTCAAACTGACTGAACTTTCTGAACAAAAACATGAGATGAAACGTTTCAAAACGAAATGGAGCCATGAGATTTTAAATAAGGAATTGAGTGAAATCTGAAGTCAGAGCATGGTTTTAAAACTAGGCATTGCACATCTTAAAAGCTGATGCCTCAATTTAATTCTCAAAACTTCTGCAACCACCCTAAAAAACTCAAAAAAGCAATAATGAGTTGTGTGTTGGTAGAAAGTTTTGCTTCTTTGTAATTCCACATATTTAAGTCAATTCTTTTGGAAGGTATGCGAAGTATGACAACTCAAGCTTCTCAAATGTTGCTGTACATTTCAGTACAAATACAATTCAGGACTATTTAAAATGCTTAAAGATCTAACATCGGGACTGTTAGATTTCAGATTATTCTACAGTGAAACGGTTTCTTGAAAGCAGATATTAACTTTGGACTAGTGATGTAATAGTGTAGTCGATAAGCAAAAGCTTATAGGTTAATGTTGTACACTACATACATTTCCCTCCACAGTAAATTTTCTACCAGACTAGACCAGCAACCTGGCTCAGTCCTGGTGTGCAACGGGTCTGGGACCCACCCCCGCTGCGGCTCTGCATTTAAAGTATATTAGGAGCTAGGCTGGCAGGCAGCCCGGCTCAGGTACGGGAGCTCAGACTTTCCCCCTCTCCTGGACAAGGGCTGCTGCCACCCTGCACTGCTGCCTCTGTATCAGAGGCAGCAGCATGGGGCTGACAGGCAGCCAGTCCACAAGGAGAGCTGATCCAGAGGCAGCAGCACGGAGTAGCAGGGGACTCCTCAGAAGTGGAGCCGGAGTGCACTGGCTGTCGGCCCCACCCCTGAGTACTATAGAATAGTCAACTAGCCAATAAGAATTCATGAGGTTACTTGACTACTCAATTAACCGATATTTAACACCCCTACTTGGGAGCCATTTCCACAAGGCCCTCAGAACTCTCCATTCCCAAGATCATCAATAGAAGTGGAAGAGATGCATCTCCGTGCAGAACTGGTCCCTATATTTACATTAATGAAGGACCCATTGTATATAAGTACAAACGAATAAACAAGTTAAGTTCAGGTATATTTCAAAATCTGACACTGAACAGATAACACTGGATATGTCAACACACTGGAAAGAACACATTTTATTTACTGGCCACTAGATGTCAGCTTTTCTAATAGCACTGATGTTTGATACCAGTCAAAGTCAAGTGTCCCAGATTTCTAAATCCCTTAAATGGCATTAACTTAAAATAACCTGACCTCAGCACTGGGTGATCCACAGTAGTTGATAATAAATTCCAACAGTAGACAAATACAAGCCAAAAAAGAGGGAAGTGATTAAGAATAGGTCGTGGAGCACTAACATTTCATTAAAGATTACCATGAACTGATCAAAAAATAGAGCAGGAAATGGAAGGCAGCAGCTGAACACAGTTTTGTTTGTTTTTTGTCATGAAACCATATTAACACAATAGGATCGTTCCAATATCAAGTCCATGCATAAATTGACACAAGTGCCCATGCGTTTCATACAGCTGGGAGCAAACTAAGTTGTGAACTACAAATCACACAGGACTAAATTCTACCCTCCATGGGCTTTTGGTGAAGTGGAATGGGTTTAGAAGATGACAATTTTGCACCAACCCTGTACTTTATCCAGCATATAAGGGTGATGCAAACGGAGTCCTTATTCTTCATTTACACAGGAATAGTAAAATTTGACAATTCTATGTAAATGTTTCTTCACTGTGATTAATCATGGAGAGAGAGTACACCAGTTTACTTGACACGGGAATTGACACTGATCACAATGGCTTCTTTCAAAAGAGTAGAATCAAGCTTTAAGTATCTGAATTGACTATATTAAAGAAATAAAAATTAAGACAGCCCACTTTTACTTAGCACCCTAGCAAAGGCTCTTCCTCCCCCTTTACACTATCCACAGTTTAAGACATAGCATTTGTTGGTTTACTTTGTGGGCTTTACAGAAATAATCAGCAGCATTTGTTACTTTATCCTTACAGCTGACTTCTACTCTTGTGCTTATTTAGCTTGCAAGTGGGGGTAGAATACGTGTAAAGTATTGACTCTACAAACATCTTTGCAAGCATCAAGTTAAAATCATGGCTTTAAAAAAAAAAAAAAAAAAAAAAAAAGAGGCAAACACTTGGCCTCTGTGCAACCACACGGCTTTCTGCAATTGATGTTTTCCTACGGGGTGCTTTATAGTTTAGAGTGCTGTCGGCTTAACAGTGGCTTTGATAGACTAAAAATATTTGGACTTGTAATTTTATCGTGAAGTGCTCCAGCCATATAATTTTAAGGTAAATATAGTTTATTTAGCACTAAAATGGATGCTGTCAACATACAGTAGTTAAATTACTCAAAGCCATTTCTGAGAAAGTTAGAACTGTTCTCCTAACAGGTTTTAACTGCTGGATACACATGCAAGCTTGTTTCAATAAGGGTAGACATTGCAGGTAATAAAGTAAGATTGAATTTGCAAACACAAATGGGAGATGAAATCTATGGCCTACCAACACAGGCCTGGATCTCACTCACCTTCTGTAGCAATACCTACAGTAGGTGGCCACCCCCACCACCAACAGATGATGCTCCGTCCAGTAAGGGTTAACCAGTAAGTCTCACCCTTCTAATGGGTGGGGCTTTTTGGTTAAGGTTAATCACTACGGGGCCCCACCCTGCAGCTCCTACCAGAGGCAAGGGATACATCAGCCAGGCTGGAGCAGCCCCGTCCGTGAAAGGTCAGGGTGACATCTCGGTGCCCCGTACTGATTAACCTTAACCAATAAGCCCCACCCATTAAGGGTGAGACTTACTGGTTAACCAGTTAAACTGTCACATCCCTAACGTCCAGGAATAGAACCATTCAACTTAACGGGCCAGACCCTCGGGTGGTGTAAATCACCATAGTTCCACTGACTTCACTGCAGCCTACCAACGTTAATACTCACATGTAGCTTATTGAGTAGCACTGCATCTGTAGTGCTGTTCGCTCCTGGTTTTGCTGCTTTCCAGAACTGCTTCTGTGCAGAGTATCGGTTCATAGGGCATAGCTTAAACAGGCAATCTACAAAGAAAATAAGAAATAAAGAGAAGACTGCTTGAGCCATTCTGAATTATCCACTTTTTCCCCTTTTGCTTTTCATATTGTCCAAACATTTCAGCTACAGGGCAAGGTTTACAAAACAGATTCCAAGAAAATTCTAGATCACAGAGGGAGATGGTTTTTTTTGGTGACAACAATGATGCCCCATCAATGGTAAAGGGAAAAAAAATTAAGTGTTGAGGCCAGACTTAAAGCAAGACCAGAAAAAAGCTGTAGTTTAACTAGTTTATGTAAAAAATGCTACCACGTGAAAAGGAGAATTTCAGTCAGTGGTTCAGCTAGGTAAGATTTCTCAAGCTTTTCCCATGCAAAGAGGGAGAGAAGATTTACCCTAGTTTTCAGAATCAACATTCACAGTAACATTTTCTGTCAATAATATTGGGCTTTTAATTCTTGCATCAAAAAGCGCTTTCTAAAGCTAAGTTTCATTAGCCATACTGTATAGCTGGGACAACTGAGGCAAAGAGAAGTCAAGTGGCATTTCCAAGGTCACATAGCAAGACAGCAGTACAGTCAAAGGATGTAAAATCCCATTTAATTGGCTAACCTGTTAAACGTATTGTTTAACCAATTAAGTGAGGGTAGGCCAGGGCTGGAGGAGCTCACTGCTGCAGGCAGGGGCTGTACCAGCCCCTGCCTGCAGTGGGCCCCTGTGGGGCTGGTGCTGCCCCCTCACTCTCATTAAGGATGAGGCTTACCCTTTGACCGATTAAACATTCACATCCCTAGTACAGTCAAGAACACTTGGTCCCCTGCCTTGTCGTCTCAGCCACGACATGAAAAAAATGTATGTCAGTCTTGGACATTTCTGGTGTACCCATCACTGGCACCTGAGCATCAAGGCAAGAAAGTTGTGGCTCATTCAGGAGAAGTATCATCTTTTATTAATTTTCTAGACACTGTTTAGAAAACATTCTGCCTCACAAAGGCTGGGGACGACAGTTGATTAGCCTTGTTACAAATAAGTTTCTACATAAATAAGACGCTAACTGATCTGTAAAAGAACTAAATTAGCTACACATTTTTCTCTTGTCGGTTGCCTAGCAACAGACAATGCAAAAATTAAATTAAGCTGTTCCCATTTAGTGCCTTAAGTAAAGTAACAAAAGTTTAATAGCCAGTGCAAAGACTGCTGTTCCAGGCACCTCCTAGGCAATTATATGGAAATAAAATTTGAGGCTGCTAGTTACATAATGAACATAAAGGCTCCCGCTGTATTCATACAGAAAAGTAAGGGAATTTGAATGCTAGGTAGTTAACGGAATACAGAATAGACTCGGAGGTGGGTAACACTACAAGTTCCACAGGGAAACCTAATGGGATATATGATCTAATACCCTGGTAATGGTCAGATAAACCAACTGCAAATTTAGTCATTTTTCATTTAACTTAATTTGAGATCTTTTCTAGATGCTGCAGAGACAACACCTGGATGAAATTAATAGGAAACATCAAGAAACTCAGAACTAGCAGCACAAGTGGAAAGCCATACAATGAATCCAATTTCCAGAATGAGGCTGGAACAAGGTACATACAAGGCTGCTAAATGGTGGTTCATTAGAATAAGAAATGAAGTCGAGTCGTATTGAGCTAATTTGGAGCTATGCGAGTGCTGATATGGGCATTAGAAAGGACTTGAGTAGATTAATTTATAGGGCCACATCATAGCCTTCAGGTGCATAACTGAGGTGAGAAATGCAGTGCGCGCTAAGCTTCCAAGCAAGGTTCTTTCCCAGACAGTTTCACTTTTAATTTATATAAAAGTGATTCACGAAGATTTAAATGCTGTTCTTTGCTGTCAAAGCCATTGTAAGCTGGTACTTTCCACTAAAACTATGCACTGTAAACAACACACCTGTAATAAAGTATTTCTATTTCTGCTTAAGCCATGAGTTCACACAGTGCCAGCAATTAAACGCACAGCAGAATTAATCACACACTGTCTTTAGTCACAGAGAAAGTGCATTTACGAAGCCAGAAGTGTTGAATTTTGAAGTCAAGCTGAACTTTAAAATGGATGTCAGCAAAATAAATCCCTCAATAGCATTTTCCTTTTCTTAAAAAGAAACGTTTGACGTTGACTGCTGAAAAAGAAACACATGATGCAATGGAGGGGGAAATAATGCAAAATCATTTGCCCAGATTTTGTCTATTTTTAATGCAAGCATCACAAGTACTTGACCCTCCTATTTGAACATTTGCTTTGTGAAATCTAATTCTCAAGTGCTTGAGGTAAATATAGCCTTATTTACCACCCACCAATAAAATACAAAATCATTCTAATATGGATGCATTTTATCCAAGGATTACACCCCGAACTTAATGGATTTTATGGCCATGGGTCTCTAAACTCCATGAGCCTATGAATCTGCTCAATTTATATTTATCTGTGTGCTGACTGTATAGGAGTCACGGCTAACAGTATAAAAGAACAGTTGCGATTGTAACAGTATTCAAACCAATGCAATCCATTACAGTACAAGTTGAACATCTAAAATCCAGGACTCTCCTGGTTCGGCAATGTCCGAACCACGGATATTGCTGGACCAGAGAGCACCAGATGGCCAAGTTCAGAAGGGCAGTCAGGGCTGGGCTGGTGGTGGTGAGGACAGTCCCAGTAGGGTGGCACGGTGGGGAGCACAGCCCCCAGCCAGGGCTGGAGTCAATGGGGCCAGCACCTGGGAGCGCAGCCTGGGCCGGTGCCTGGAGGCAGCGGGGTGGTCCCTGTCCGGGGCGAGGGGGGGGGAAGGGGGACGGTTTGGAGGCAGCGGGGCAAGCAGTACGGAGTGCAGGCCCAGCCGGGGAGGACAACCCTACACCCGGGTAGGGAGCCTTAACCTCCCCCCTTGTCCAGCCAATTCTGCGGTTCGGGACCACTCATGTCCCGAGGGTGCCGGACAAAGGAGGAATGACCTGTACAAGTGTTTGTAGAACAAACATCTCAAAACACCCATCAAACATAAATTAAGAATCTCAACACTCCTGAAAGGTAGACAATTACATCCATTTTGAAAGTCCACTATTGAGAAATGAAGAGGCCCTGTCTAGATTATGAGTTAGGGGTATGATTCCAAACTCCACGGAGCTAGCATGCTAAAAACAGTAGCATAGCCCTAGTAGCATGGGCAGTGCTGTTACCATGCAAGCCACCCCAAGTACAAACCCACCTGAAGCCTTTGGTACATACACAGGGCTCATAGCACTGCTGCTACCTATGCTGCCATGGCTGCAGCACCATTTTTAGCCTGCAGGTTCACATCAAAGCTAACACAAGTATGTCTCGGCAAACTAGGCATCACACCCCACCTCCAGCTGTTAACATAGCCCAAGTTAGTGACAGACGTCAAAACAGAATCCTTAGCCAAAGTTCCCCGTCTGCTGCCACAGAAAGCCTCTTCCCCCTTGGATAAATCTTTATCCTGCTTTAAGTTATTCGGAAAAAAAATAATTCTATGAAGTAACCTAACCTATGCTGATGAGTGAAACAAAGATTCTAACTGATTCAGTGGAAGGGGAGACACTAATTAAGAGGCTAAAGCAGCAAGATTACTCTTTTCCAAAGATTCCATATCTAGAAATTCCTACATAGCAGATACTGACACTGCTCTGGTAATGCATTACCTCATGTTTAGCAATGTCCCCAAAAGATACCATGATCATTTCCAGATGCTTCCAATATTGACTTCCTCTCACTAGACTACTGTGCTGGCTTTGGTGTGGACTATAAATACACACCAAAATTACATGAAAAGAATAATAAAGTTGCAAAATCAAGCAACTCAAAAGATAGGAAATGCCAGAATTAAAATCACCTGTGCACCTTAATTCACCTCTCCCTCTTTGTTCATATGCATCACAAGAATTTTTATTACAAGACCACATTCTATTTCCACCCACCCCCCTCCACAGGAGCCTATGCCCACCCTGAAAACAAAATTATTAATTCCCTCATGGGCTTTTTGGTGGCGTTTATTATAGTACTTGAGTGCTAATGTTTGCTTATTTCCCTTCATCTTCATTTTACACATGTGGACAGGAGACAGAGAGAGATTAAGGTGGTAAAATATTCACTAAATTTGGGTGCCCAATCTGAAGTGCCTAAGACCTGATTTTTCAGTATTTAACATTATTATATAACTTTATACGTTCAGAGCACAACTCCAATTGATGTCAGGGCACTTGTGAATGTTCAGCACTTCTGCCAACTCAGGCCTAAGAGCAGGAGAAGGGTCAGGGAAAAATCCACAGGAGCAAATGGTTCCCCACCTCTAAAGATCCAAGTGAGGCTATGTCTACTCTATGGGGTTTTTCTGGGATACCGCGACCAGGGAATGCATCTGCTCTGCCGCCCCTCCCCCCCCCTTTTTTTTTTAAACAGAAGAGCAGACATGCTGTTTCGGAAGCCCTGCCTTCCTCCTCCCACGAGGAAGAAGGGCGAGGCTTTTCTGAAATTTGGCCCAGTATAGACGGGCCAAATTTTGGAAAAGCCTTTTCTGAAAAAACTATCAGAAAAAAGTACACAAATTGCACTCCGCAATTTGCGTACAGGTTTCCAATAGATCAATGTAGTCTAGACATAGCCGGAGACACCCAGAAAAATGTACAATTAGCAACTACCTCTGAAACAACTCATTTAAGCAACTTGACTAGCATCACATATCAGTTGTTTGTTAGCAGTAAGGGTAGAATTCAGTTCTCCAGGACAGTATTCAACTGTCTTAACCAGGAGAACCTCCCTTCTCTTCCTGGCATCTTCTACTTCATTCACCACATCATACCTTCCAGGAGATCCTGGCACATATCCAACAGAGCACATCAGGTTGCAGCCTTTCCTCCAGCACCTCATACTGAGGTCCTGGCTAAACTTTTTCCACATCTCCTGATCCCGGCACACTTCATCCCTAACCCCACAAAGTTGCAAGACCTCTTTGTCAACCTCCTTTTGTCAATAGTCTGATGTCCACCCATCATATCCGGAGGAAGAAGTTGACTGGGATGGGGGGGGTGTATTCTGGGGTGACTACGGGGCTTATTTCAATTCCTTTGTTCCATCATATCTCTAACTGGCATTCCTCTGGGCGGTATCCCATTGATTCTCCTTAGACACTTTTGAGGAACAGCGGACACAGCCAGTGGTTCTCTGCTCCATGTTCCCTTCTGGTTACTTGATATTCACCTTGAGACCTTCATTCCTGTCCCTGTTTTTTACACTGATTGTCCCCTGGAATTATCTGTGCCCTGGATTCACCGCCCACACCTTTTGGCTAAAAAGGGACTTGAGCTCTGAGCAGGCATAGGCCCACCATCTCCTGGTACTGCAAGAGGTACACGCCTTCCTAATTTGGCAACAACTGTGGAAAGGGTCCTCCAGAAAACAAGCCTCCTTTACGATTTACCCCAACAGCAAGGATAACTGAATCAGGCGGGGATCCCCTGGAAAACAATAGTATGTCACCAAGTCATTAAAGACTCTCAATGTATATCCAGAAAGGTGCCACAGTAAGAATGCACAGGCAACCTTAATTCTGGCATTTGCTAATTTCTGAGTGCTTGACTTTTCAGCCTTAATAAGGTTCTTTAAAAACAAAGGACTTAGGATTTTGAAAAAGCAAATAAAAAAAAAAAAACAACAATCATAGGACATCACCATGCCAAACAAATGGGTCATCAGCAGGACACGTGATGCAGATCTCATCCGTTTGAGTTAACAGAGTAACTGATAGCAGTACTAGATTGTCATCTTCTGTGTGGACCAGCACAAGGGGGATCAGACACACAACTGGGCAGTGAGTTTCACGGAAACCTGCTGACGATATTCATAAATTTTGGGTTCCGTTTTACTCTTTGGAAGGGGTGTTCTCTAAAGAGCACAAATTCTTCTGCTCATTTCCCTGAAGTTTGGGTGAGAGAAAAAAAAAAAAAAAAAAAAAAAAAAAAAAAAAAAAAGGGCATAAGGGGTCAATCGGTCCCAATTCTGTATCTTGCCCAAGAGTGTGTGTGAATATAAAATTGACGGCTTTTGGAGGGCCCTTCCTGTGCCTCTGCTGCAGCCCTGAAGCCAGAGCAATTCTGTGCCCTATCAATTACTGGGGGAATTCCCCTCCTCCAGGCACATCCCTGGATCCTAATCACAACCTATCCACTTAGTCCTTGAAGGATGTGTCCTAAGGAGAGGTCTTAGAGTGTGTTTGCACTCTTTGCATGAGATATAAGAAAAGTGAGGCAATCGAGTGAAAAATGCAAAAAGGCTTGTTTTTTCCAACTTTTTGTTTTGTGCGTCTCAGTTCACATTTAATCAAACCACCCTGAGAAATTAAAATACTTCTTTGAATATATACTGTGGATTTTCATTTTTGGCGTTTCACTGAAATATTTCATGGAAAAAGTTGGGAGGACACATCCAACTTAATTCTCGAACAACCTTAATTATGGGACAACATATTATAACGAGCCACCTCCTTAGCATATCACGCTATACCCAAACCTGCTCATACTTATGGAAAGGTATGTTAACATCACAGAGGGCAGGAATGGTCCTGTAAATTGAATGCACTCATCTACAATCAAACTTATAAATGTGTATCATTTCTGTCCGTGTACATTTCTTGGAAAGCCACAACCACCGCACCACAGCAAGACATACTGCATACAAATGTGGTCTCCTCATCTCAAAAAAAGGTATCTTGGGAAAAGGTGCAGAAAAGGGCAACAAAAAATTCTTAGGGGTATGGAACCAGTGCCATATGAAGAGAGTTTAAAAAGATTGGGACTTTTCAGCTTAGAATAGAGGAGACTAATGGGCAATATGATAGAGATCTATTAAATCACGACTGGTAGGGAGAAAGTGAATAAGGAAAATTTATTTACTTGTTCCCATAACATAAGAACTAGGGATCACCAAATGAAATGAATAGGTAACAGGTTTAAAAACAAACAAAAGTAAGTATTTCTTTATGCAGCACACAGTCAACCTGTGGAACTCCTTGCCAGAGCATGTTGCGAAGACAAAGACATTAACAGAGTTCAAAGAAGAGCTAGATAAATTCATGGAGGTGAGGTATATCAATACTTATTAGCTAGGGGGGTAGGAATGGTGTCCCTAATCTCTGTTTGTCAGGAAATGTCGGACAGGAGAGGGATCACTTGATTACCTGTTCCGTTCACTCCCTCTGGGGCATCTGGCATTAGCCACTGTCAGAAGACAGGATACTGGGCTAGATGGACTCTTGGTCTGACCCAGTATAATCATTCTTATGTTCTTACACACACTTCTCATCACATATCTCCATAATTGCAGTTCGCCCTTAGCAAGGCTTCTGCCTCACTTGGGGCAGTGGAGGTATGTTCATTGGTACGTTCATGCAAAGGTTGTCCTTAGTACTTGATGCTGTTGCCCTAAAAAGCGATGAGCTTAAAGACTCCACTGTTAATTCTCAGAGCTCGAAGTGCAGGCTTCAGCATAATGGCAACCTGTAGTCAGATCACTGTCACTACAAGTTTCTGACACCACTTAAGTCAGTGAAGGACCAGTCAGATTTTAGTGTTAGCAAGCCCAGTGGCATAGATTCTGCTCCCCTGGAATTCAGTCCATGCCCCCTTCTACAAAGAATATGAAAATATTTTAGTTTGGCCCAGGCTAGCTCTCCATTTACCATCTCTCACCATTTTTGCAGATGTCCATAACTTTAGGCTTTTAAGAGGCTACCCCCTACTAATATTTTTCAATTTGTGTTTGATTATTTTGAAGTAGAGCACCTTGAACACTTTGAGCAAGGCATAAAGAAAGTGCTTTATAAAAATCCTTTATATACCAATGGATACTCCCAAAAAACCTACTTCAACTAAAACTATCCCTCCCCCCTTAAAAAAACCCATAAAAGCCTTTCAAACATGAAATCTACAAAAGACGAAAATACTTACGTAAGTTGGGTATGAAATGCTCAGCAATTCTATGGCTAATACAGCTGTTTCCTCATTACCTGATAAAAATCGAGTGAACTATTATGGAGAGTTACTAAAAGAAAGGAAAATTAACAGTTCCCTAGTGAATTTTTAACAGTTCGCCTTCACCCTCTCTTCAGCTCCCAGGGCCAGAACTTATTCACACTAGCTAATATTGCAAGAACAACTTTAATATAGCTTTTTAAGGCAAAAAGATGCTTTTAAAAACAAAGTTGACAAATCAGATATCAACTAAGATCTCAAAGCAACATGCCTGTGAATTTTTCGTAACAAAATATACATGCAGTATAACAGATAAAAGGACTCAATTATGTTCAAAATGGAATGAAGATCCTGGAGTGAAAGTCTAAAGTCTTTTCAAGCAGTGGAGCATTAACAACAATGATCAAAAAACATATTCACCTTCAGATCAGTTCCATCTTCTCAAAACTTCCAGGTCTAATTATTACCACGTTGTCTACTTCTATACCTCTGCCTGGCTAGACTTGTAATGATTCTGCATCAGTCAAGAAACTCCAGGGAACTTAGCACAAAAAGAGCTATACAAAAATGCAAAGTATTCCATGCAAGAGCAAAAAATACTTGCTTTCATTCAAAGAACTGCTGTCTTTGTCAAGGAAAAGTTTGCCTTTCCCCTCGCTGATTTGGGGCTGTGTCTCCGCAAACAAGCTTTTCTATCAAGTAAGGTGGCATCAACGCATTTCAAAAAATGTTTTCTTCCTAGGAGGCATTAAAATAAATGCTCAGCATACCAGTCCACTAATGGCAAGTCAAGCTCATTCAATCAGTAAGCTGAGAGATAAAGAAGGAAAATATTACAGTTTTGGCAAGGAGGTGGGATTTTTGCTGAGGATTCCCTTCAAGTTTTTCACCTTCTTCATGTTCAAAATGGAATAGCCATGTCATACAATGACTAGAAACATTTTATGTACAGGCCAGAGGAAGCATTTTTATGTTAGGGATGTAAAAGTGTAACCATATACTAGAGATGTTAGCTATCAGGTAACTGAATAGTCAAGTAACTGCATTTAAGCCAACTCCCCCCAGCATTGACTCCTGGTTCCCCCACCTGTATCACAAGCAGCAAACGGGGGCGGGGGGGAGGAAGACTTCTGAGTAGTCAAGAAGATTAACCAATAGTCCTAACCTTATTTGTTAATTGTATACTCTACTACTTGTTTACATCCTTACCGTATACATGGTTAACCGATGAGCCCGAGCCCCTTCATGGTCAGAGCAGACTCCCATCATGCATGGGAAACCATCCTAAAAGCTGGCTCCTGGCACACACTGGCTCTCGGGGAGCTGCGCCCGGCCGCCTCCCACTGCTGCTGGGGAGTCAGTATGCACAGGGAACCACCTGCCCCCCTCCATCCTGTGTAACTTCTGAAATTTTCAGCAGTTAGATGTTTACTTAATTAAATACATTTTACCATCCCTAATTTATATTCTAAATTATGGAGGACCTCCAGTTTAATTCCCCATGTCACTGCTAGGTCACCCAACATTCGGAATTCAATAAGTACTATATTAGTTACATGACAGTATATATGAAGGGCTTACACTGCTCTGAAAACCATGCTATTTAACAGCGTGAGCAGCTAAGCATCTTGCATGGCTTCAGAATTTTTAATGCTTGTCTTTTGTAGTATTTCATAGCATAAAGGAAGTTGGTCAGTGATAAATCTCACCAATATAATCTCACTCTTCACCACAGTTCAAATGAAACACTCTATAAAGGGTGCCCTCGACACATTTTAATTGTTTTGTACAACTAAGCCAGAGAGGAAGGACTCATAGCGGATACTGAGAGGCTGCCATTTCTCTTCTGCCATAGTTTATGTTCACAGAGCCGACACCTAATTTTTAAGTCTTATTGGTATAGAAGCCCCAACACTGTTAGCATTAGTAATCTTGAGCTCCAATATACCATCCAACAAATCAGCAAGGCAGCAGTAAAGTCAGTTCAGACTAAGAAAACCTGACACATCTGGGAGATGGTTGGTAAGTGATAAATTGTCAGTAATTACTGGGCACTAGACAGCCTGGGACACTCACTAAGTTAGTTCAGGGCTAAGCAAAATGCCTTGGCTCTAATTGGATTCCAACAGAGAAATCGTGAAATAGCTACAAAACCTCTACTGAATCCAAGACGGTTCAGTGCAGATCATGTTTAAATATATTTACTTATGCACAGGCGCCACGAGGCATAGAAGAGGCAAGCTGGTTTTTGCTTTGATAAGACAGAGGAGCATTTTGAGATACAGTGTGAGGTGAGAGAGAACTCAAGCCAGCCCCAAAAGAAAACATGGATAGGAAAGGGCAGACAGCTTGAGTGTCTTCACCAGAGAGGCATGGCAAGTGAAGGTAACTTGTGCAGCTCCAGACACATAAGCAGACGCAATGTCAGCGGAAGGGAGAACAAGTACTAATCTATATTCATACATGAAACATCTGACAGACAATCAGACTCAAGGACAACCAGTTTTCAAGAGGTAGCCGCACAAAGTACCCACTGACAAACACAGCAAAGTTATCTGAGACTGGTGACTTCAGAGTGGGCAAGGTGATCTATATTAACAAAACAAAAACAAAAACACAGCATGCTACTTGTTGAGAACCAGTACAACGGATGTTATGATAGATATGCCAAATCCTCTTAAGAACAAAGACTACAGACAGGGGGAGTTAGTTTACACAGAAACAAATTAGAACAGTGAAACTGATTCAAATTAACCCATTGGATTCAGGGATTTTGGAGGTCCAGCAGGAAATAGGCTCAGTGGGGTCTCAGCATATCAGGTGACAGTCCCAAGGGGGTCCTGGCCCATTACACATTTTATCTATTAACTGTATGCCCCACATAATGAGGATATGCACTGGACATCACAAGTTTTACATGTTCAATTATTAGGGTATAACCTAACCCCCTTGCTCCACCCACTCGGTTTAATGTCCATTAATTTAATTTTATGTCCAGAGTGGGTCATGAGAAAACCTGATCTTTGGGTAAGTTTCATGGGTGAATGGGTGGGTGCTGTCGGCCCAGTCCCAGTAAGAGGACTTATTAGGGGCTTTTTAGAGTATAAACATTTTCTCCCATTTTTCTGGTCAGCCGGAAGGGCAATGACCATCCCCAGTCTGGCCCCAGCTGCTTCCTGCTCATTCCTGTGAACATTTAAAAATCCTCCTCTTGCCCCCTTGTGTGTGTGTGTGTGGGAAGGGTGGGGTGGGGAGGGGTATTATAGGGCAACACCTCTTTTCTTCTGTCAGCCAGACAAGGATTCTCCCACATGGAGAGCACATTCTTCTCTTACCACCTTGGAGGTCTTTTGTTCAGTCCATATTGTAGGGTTTGGAGTGGGGGTGTTGACAGGGAGGGGCATTTGCCAAGTAGTTCAGTGATCTATTTCACTTTAAATTTTCACCATCTGAACCCTCAGATTTCAGTCTCACATTTCATCCTTTCCTTTACTTCCTCCACTTCACTTGTTCTTCTGCCATGGAACTTTTGCATGTAAGTGCTGGCACTGAATTCTTTAATTAAAAAACACAGCAATAAAGTGGGAGGGTTACGCTGGGTAAGGAAAAGGGGGCTGTTACACAGAGGTTATAAACATAGCAAGAAAAAGTACATCAAATTGCAATTCAAGTCCAATAGCATGTCCCTTTCAAGCAGTTTAAAAAGAGTCTGATTGTTATCGACAGTCAGAGCTGAAGTGAGTACAATGATAAAAATTCTGTCTATTGAAGAGTCCTTTGTTGCAAGTCATAAGAAATTAAGACAAGCCACCACAACTAAAAGAATAGAAAAATCAAAAGCCAATATTTCCAACAAATAGTTTGACGTTTCTATATTTTTAAAGTCAGAATTTGGTCATTACAACAAAATAAAGACAAATAACTACACAGAGGGAACTCAAACACTTACTATGCTAATCAGGGTTATAAAGGGGGCACTTAAGAGAAGACGAAACTGAGATCTGATGCATTCATAACTAGTAGGTCTAATATGACTGTGGGACAGAATAACCTTGACATAAAGGTGTTTCAAGTGCCCCTCATTGTGTCCCAGAAAAATAAAACCACACTTGCCTCTCCATTGTTGTGCTTGTGGCTTAGCCCCCTCGTACTTTTTCTTTAACTGTGTCACTTATCCTGTACCACCACTTCTCCTCTCCTCCACACAGCCCACAAAGGACTTCCAGTCATAGGAATTTACACTACTCAACACCACAGATGGCACTCAATACTACACAAAGCGGAGAAAACAACATCCGGCAAGACGTGCATGCAGCACAGATGTCAACAAGTTTATGACAAAAGAGACAGCCTACATTCTTGGACAGAGTCAAGCAGCAGCATTTGATAGACGCCAGCAGCACAGAGGAGGGAATGTGCCAGATGTGGGATATCCTTGGCTTCATTTTAGAGGACAACAGCCTAGAGGTGAGAGGAATAGAGTTATGCTGCTGACCTTTGCTGTGCTAAGCTACCATACCAGGAGGAAAACGAGCACCTTCCATCTAAAATGGGCTGTGTGTTAGATTTGGGAAAGCCTCAGGCAGGAAAAATAAAGAAAACTCAAGATTTGCCTTTTACCCCATGCCCAGACTATTCTCTGCTTGAGTTTAAAAAAGCCTTTATGCCCAGCTCTCTCTCTCAATCTCTCCAACAACTAGCACTCTTGGCTGAGCACAAGAAAATACTCTTCTTGAAAACTATCAGAGTCTGCTGCTCATCTCCCTCCAAGATCACTTTAAGGTGCAAGCTATTCCCCTCTCAGGCACAGCGTATACAAGAGCATGAAAGTAACTAAGAACCGGGACAGCCCCCCCGTTATGTAGTTTTAGAGCTTAAAAACACACACTCATCTGCTCCAAAGTGCACAAAGAAGTGGATGTTAAAATACTGACTGAAAACATCAGCCCTGCTATGTGGGGTCAGCCTTACGTAATATGGTATATACTTAAAAGGGTCTTCACACCAACTACTCCTACAACCCACTCTACCCCAGATTCACAGCAATGAAGAGTTAAGTCCTGGCCTCGCTGCAGCTGAAATAAGTTCTATACCTTTAGAGATCAAAAACGAAAGTGGAAAATAGTCCTTTAACTAGTTAAGCAGCCCTTTCCAGGAACAGCTAAAAGCAATGCTTTACCAAATAAGGCAAGCGAAAGCTAAAAGCCAGAAAAAAAAAAAAAAACAAAAACCCAAACCCATGTTGCATCTTTCAAAAAAGTCAGACAGCTGGATAACAGAAATGTGACTACTCCAGTTTTACAAAAGTGGATTGCAAATGGGAAGAACAAATGTTCAGAAACCATGAACGGAAGCAAGGGCTGCCAAGCAGGGGCCAGAAGGCATTCCTCCCAGGCTGCCGGAGCCTAAACCGTATTTTTATTAGAGTACCATTTCGAAATAAATAAAAAAAATCTCTCTCTCTCTCTCTCTCTCTCTCTCCCTCTCTAGATCAAATAGGAATTAACTCAGGGAAGGCCCTGGCCTGCGTTATACAAGAGGTCAGACTAGAGGACTACATTGGTGCCTTCTAGTCTTATCTCTCTCATCAGCGCACCATCATTTTCTTATGTGGGCTATGAGCTTATCAGGAGCTTGCTCACATAAGAAGCTGCCAGTGGACGCTTGGCACCCCACACAAGGCGCTCAGCACTTCTCGGGAGCGAACCCTAGAAGTAAGATGCACTGTGTATCCTAGACTGCCAGATTGTTGCACAAGATCTACTTGACAAGGGAGGTGCAATATTCAGATAATTACTTACTAAAAGTCAGAAATGGAAATACATTCTCCCTTTGAAGGGGGGGAGGAGAGGAGAAGAGATTGCTTGGCGTTTTGTTTGAACATTACAGAAGATTTAGACAACTTATTTTAAGTTATGTCTACAGTAAGAGACTTCACAGTGGCACAGCTGTACCAATGCAACTGTAAGATCTCTTGTATAGCCAGTCTACACCGGAGAGAGTTCTCCCATTGACAGAATTAAAAATCACTTCCAACGAGCCAAGGTAGATATGTAAACGGAAGACGCTTCTCCCACTGACATGGCGCTGTGTACACTACCATGTATGTCAGCAAAATTATGTTGCTTGGAGAGTGGTTGCGTAGACATGACCTTCATCTCCCTTTTTCCTCCACAAAGGAGTAAGAAGCAGCGAAGAAAGGATAGGTATCAACTACATTATAAGCGATGTTCAAGAGAACAAAAGAAAGGTTAGCATCAAACAGAAAGGTCAGCATCATTTTACCTAGCAATGGTCCTGGAGAGTATTTTCTTTGCTTTGCTGGCTTTGTTTTACCTGCCTTGAAAGAGCAATTTCCAAAAGTTCATTCCAAACTGATAATTTTCCCCATAACTTCTGGCCAATTCCATTGCACAAGTTTCAAGAGCTGCATTGTTATTTAAGCAGTCCTGCCTTTTGCAACCTAACAGCACAGAGCTTTCATTGCAAAATATGCTCTTAATTTTGGAGACAATTCTGCTCCTTAACATTTTTTCCCTCCTACTAACTGGAAGATTTTCTTTCCAATGTACATTGCAGAGTGTAGGTTCTTGGGTTTCTGGGCTTGTGGTGGAGTATGTGTTGTTAAAAAACATGAGCCATGGTGTCATGCAACATGGATAGTATCATATGCAGAATTCAGAGATGGGACACAAAAGCTTAGTGGTAACTTTTAAGTTTCAGTCCTTTTTTTTTTTTTTTTTTTTTTTTTTTTAAAGCTTTTGTCCAACTATTAAGTGGACAAAATACCTAATGGCTCCTCTGAGTGCAACTAATTAATGTTAATACCTGCCTTATTTCCCTGAGTATTCCAGAGTTGAAACAGAAAGCTAGCTGTCAGTAATAGTGGATGATAGCACATGAAGGAGCAAGCAAGAAAGTTAAAGCCCTTTGATCCATCAGTCAGAAGAAGAGCATGTGCCTAGAATGCATCTCCTTTAGTGCATCATCAGGAATATACCACCATCATTTATACCAAGATACAGACACGTACTGAGGGGAATCATCTGCAGTCACAAGCAAAGCAATTTCAACACTTAAGTGTCCACTTCTGCATGGTGGTTATTTCCTAAATGAATCTGCCTTCTAGAGGAACAAAGTTTGCTAACCTTTGAATTAAAAGACTTTTTGCTGAAGCAAGTCATCCACATGAGGTTTATTCCACCTTCCAGCTGAATTTCATACCAATACACACTATCCTGGCCTTCAAACCAGCTACAGAAATACAGTCAGATCTGCACATTAGCGTGTCTGAAATCCATAAGTAGATGCCACTCAACAGCAACATTACACAGACATCCATGAACTGTTACTATCAGATACAAAAATAACGAATGCTTTATGCCTCCATTTTTCTTCATATTGAAAAGCACAGTGGTGGGCAGGACTAAGTGTAAGACATATGGGTGTAACAAAAATCTGCTCTTTCAAGCTTTCTTGGTTGCTCTTTGTACTGAAAAACATTTCTCTAATGAGACAGATTACACCAAGATAGCACAATACAGTTGCATCTTCAGGGGCATGGATCAGCATTCATACCACATTCCTAGTCAATGCCTGACCCGGGGTAGTTATTCAACCATCGGACAAAATTTGGTGATGAATCCTAGTCACCAGCCACAAGAGGTATGTTGTGCAAGTGCTAAGAAGTTGCATCCACTACAGAAAGTGACATAACTTTGTGTACCTTACTTTTTGACCTTCAACACATCACCACTGTGGTACACAGGTTTATATTTAGTCTCCAATAAAATGTGTTTGCACACACTGGTAACTTACGTGCATTTCTTATAAACCTACAAGAGGTAGCAATTACTAAAGTCACATCCACCTATATTCACTGGTAATTTGACAAAGCTGATTCCAATCATTTTATTCCTATTCCTTTAGCCCCAATTTACACAGAGAACAATTAACAGTTTCCGTTATTCAAAAATGATCTTTCTGCTGCTCCACTGACATAATGACAATGCACCAAATGATAGGCAGGAGAACTGCACTCAGAAACCATGGATAGGTATAGAACAATACCAGCTGTAGCACTTCCAGAAAAACTTCCCCACTAGCACACTAGAAGAGCATTAATGGTGACAGTCTCTTTGCACTGTGACTGCCACTTTCCCAGGGAGGGCAGATGCAGCAAGAATTCAGGAGCATCACGTGAAAATATTTTTCAGCATCTAAAATGGAGCAAGCGCTATTCTCCCCACCCCTTTACACAAATAGCCTGCTCTTGTTTCAACCACTGTAATCTATTTTTGGAATGCAAACTGCTTGAAAACTCTTTTCCTCTATCACCCCATCCTTTATGCTTAAATTCACATCAGGTTTATTCCACCTTTCACACTTATAACACAAGTTCCTGGCCTTCAAAACAACTGGAGAGCCTAAATATGAGGAGACAGCGTCCACTACCTGTAGTACAACTGATTTACAAAGATCACCTTGTAGAATAAAACGGAGTGGCAATTCACTCAGACAGAAAGATTCTTTTTATAATGCAGGGTCATGTCAGCCTGAAATGGAGAATAACCCTGAAAGAGAAAGTAAGAGTTGGAAAGAAACGCTCTCCTCCCCCCCCCCCTCCCCCCTCCCCCGCCGCCCAGATTAACGATACTCATGTACTCGGCTGTGCCACCTCTGATTTCTCAGAGTGATCAAGGCCCTCCTGTTTGCTCATAAGCTTACTCAAAGTCCACCAGGACTATATCAACAGTGACATCTGATAGATCATTTCACCCATTTCTGTGCCAATTTGTTCTCTGCCATAAAAAAACATAATAGCTCTTGGCATTGACAGCAAGTTGAACATTAAATGCAACCATCTGATGCTAGCCCACCCACAAAGGTTTGAAACAATGCTTTGAATATTCATGTCAACACTTACGAGGGAAACTGTCTAAATTACAAATCAGCAGACTCCCCCTTTGTTTTTTCCCCAATACGTACACTTAGAGTCCATGTGCTGTAACTTTGGGCTTTTACCCCTTCTGTGTCACCATGTATTTTGGAGAGAAAGGAAAAGGTTTGGCCAGTAACCCATTACATTAATAAATCATACCTACAGCATTATTAGACTAGGCATGCGATTATGGGAGAGGCATATCAAGAACTAAGTTCAAGTATCCTAGATATTTTAAATGCTTGACACTAGCTTAGGACAGTTACAAGTTTACAGAAAGAGGGCATGCATCACTGTTGATATCCCACAGCCAGTCAATGCCTGGCCTGGAGTAGCTAATGATTCAACATGGCACTCAATCTGAATAAGAGTATAAATATTAATACTGCCTGAAGCCTCAGTCATGAAGCTTGCCAGATGCACTGACTGGTTGTCCTACTAAGTCTTCCTGATCTCTAACTTGTATGAGCAGTTTTCTATTTCTAGTTTATCAAAACACTAATAGATACTGAGCATCTCAAAACAAAAACTAAGTAACATAAAGGAGTAAACATTCAAATCCATCTATAATTGGATATACAGAATTTCAGTATGCAGGAACTGTGTTTAAATCTGGTGGGTTGGGTTGCAGGAGCAGTAAGAGGCCTAGATACAATTCGGTCAGTAACTGCTAAACAATTGCACAGTGAGAGCACAATGGAAGAGGCTGTCACCAGAAGCCATGGCCCACACTTTTAACTCATTTTTCTTTTATTAATTCAAATGTGAAAATGTGACTGATGAACCATACCAAGAGCATGGTTTTCAAATACATTTCCTGCACATTAGAGAAATACTGAGGTGAGAGTTCCAACCCCCCACACACTTTTGTGTGTGTGTGGAGGAGGAGCTGTAGACTATTTGGAGGACTAAAAACATCACATTAAGTAGCTTTCCTAAAACAGGAGATAGTGGCTTGGTGCAGGACACTCCAAATAATTTTTTTCTTCATAGTGTATTCACTCTTTTACTATAGATTTTTCCAGTCATTAGTAGATCTGTTTTGCACTTAAAATCTCCATCATAATGTTCTAATTTGGGGCTTTTAATTCCATTAAAATAATAATAATAAATACTAATAATAATTTAAAAAACAAAACAGGACAAAAGAAGAGAGCAAAAAACAAGATACAATATAAAACTATACTGGAAACATCAACAAATTATTTTATAAAAAAAATGGAGGGATTGCTTCAGTTGAAGCTTTAGAGGGCTAGCTGAGTTAGTCTGTACAGGACAAACAAACAAATAGTATGGTAGCTTTTTAAAGACTAACAAAACATGTAGATGGTATCTGAGCTTGCATGGGCACAGCCATCTACATGTTTTGTTAGTCTTCAAAGTGCTACCATACTATTTGTTGTTTAAGTTTATTCAGTTAAAGTGTTAGAAAAGGAAACTCACTTGGGTCATACTTTGCCTTCTTGATCTTGCATTAAGTATTGTATGTATTTACAATAATTCATAGTAAGATGCTAAAGAACGAGGAAGCTTGAGAGTTAAATATATCATTATACAAGATTAAAACAAAAAAAATTGGGAAGAGAGGGATCTAAGTTTGCATGAGTCAGCACTTTAAGAAATATTTCTGTTGCCAAGATTTAAAAAAAAAAAAAAAAAAAAAAAAAAAAAAAAATCTCCCACAGTAGATCGTGCCTGACCATGGAAAATGGAGGCAGCTATTCAAAGAGAATGCTTCATTTTTTTTCTACGCACAACAATTCTGGCTGAGTTCTGTGCTTCAGTTCTCGGCAACAGACAAGCATAGCTTCTAAACCGTGAAGCTCCATTTACGGTATGGTTCAAAACGTTACAAGAGCTTAATATTTAGAGGAACAGATAAACTAGTTCCAGAAACTCCTACAGAATTCCCATGCAATATTTAGTCCTTTACAGTTGTAACTTACTGTACAAGCTCCCCCATGAGATACCGATCATCATTCTTTTTTACAACATAGAATAACAAACTTAGGAAGTCTGAGTGATTGAGCCAAGAGCATGTCACTGCGAGAGTGAGGAATAGAAATCTTGAGTTCCCAGACCCCAACCCTGCATTCACCCCACTAGATGATCCTACCCATTGCTAGTTTCATTTTTTTCCTGTTATTATGATTATGCAACTAAGCCAATGCACAACAATCCACGTACTGTCCAAAATCAACGTTAGGGGAAAAAAGTTTCCTTTATTCGAAATATTTGCTTCCACTTAAAATTTCAACCTCACTTTTCAGGAAGGAATTTCTTCGATTGCCTTGGACTCAGATCCAAACAAACATAGCCCCATAACCTTTATTTTAGACTTGAAAGTACCCTAGTTAGTGGGATGCACAACTACCTCAAAAGATATCGTTTCACCAGAGAACATTTGCTTTCCTTCGCATATTGTACTTAAGCTAATGAAAACATCCAAACGGCTGCAGAAATGTGCAAAAGATCTCAGACCTTAGCCAAGGTGTTGACTGAGGTTGTGCCAATATGCCTCAATATTTGCTGTATGATTTTTGAACAAAAACATTAATCAACCAAACATGGCGCATACTGGGATGAGAATAACCTGAACCTTGCAACTTTAAAAGAGAAATTTATACATATTTAATGTTGTGAGATTTCATAAGGAGACTGGAGGCTTTTGGTAACCACTGGGTGGAAATAATAAAAAAAAAGGTGAGGTCTGTACATGAAGACTTGCAAATTTTCATGTAACATTGTCAAGGGGCCATGCAGTGTGGAAAGGACATCTCTCCTGTGCTTTCTGATCACCCCACTGAAGGAATTTGCTGCTCTTATGAACAGATATAAGAGGAGTGCATTTGGAACAGAGCCCTTTGCTTGAATTTACACTTGGTTATCCTGAGATCACTTGTGCAGAAATTTTAGAAGTATGAATTAATTTATGCAAAATCTGTGACTTGCAATAGGGATGTTAGAGAGAGAGAGAGAGAATCAAATTTTAGCGATTACAAGACTATTCAATAGTTCCCAGAGGTGGACCCCGCTCTCAGGGAGCCCCCCGCTACCCATATCGCTGCCTGTTCAAGGCAGCAGCATGGGGCAGCAGGCGGGAGCCAGTTTAAAAGCCAGTTCCCCTCACAGACCGGCTTCTGCCTGCCACCTTGTACTGCTGCCTCTGTATCAGAGACAGCAGTGCGGGGTGGCAGCAGATCCTGTCCACAGGGGGTCTGAGCTCCCCACAGACAGACAGAGGCTACTCTGTGGCAGCAGCCCCTGTCTGCAGGGAGCCCGTGCCCACTGTGGACAGAGGCTGCTTCATGGCAGTCTCTCCTGCCGTCTCCCCTCCCCCCCTGCTGCCTCTGATAGAGGAATGGGGCGGGGGGGAGGAGGGGGTAGAGAAAGAGGGGCAGGTGACACTGCAGAGCCAGTGCTGGCAGGGAGCCAGCTTTTAAGCCAGCTCCCCCTAGCACCGTCTCCTGCCTGCCCCTGTAGGAGGCAGCAAGTGGGAGGGAGGCAGGTCCACGGAGCTGGCATGAGTGGAGAGATGGCTTAAAAGCTGGCTCCCTGCACATATCGGTTCCCACTTGTCACCCTCTGAGCTGCTGCCTCTCTATCAGAGGCAGCCACATGGGGGATGAGGGGGAGGCAGGCAGAACTGGTGCTCATGGGGTGTCGGCTTAAAGCTGGCTCCCCCACAGACACCAGCTTCCAAAGAATCAACCCAGGCTTATCTGTTAATCGTGCAGTTGTCTACCTGTTGACATCCCTAACGTGCAATGCTGCTAATGGTACCTAGGCTTCTATGACACCTATCACTGTGGCATGGAAACATTTCCCTGTCATCACTTGCTGTAGCTCAGATTTGACCAGCTGACAAATGTTTTCATTTCCCAAGCTACACAGAACCTTATCCATGAACAGTACAGAGAGTCACATAAGCAAAGGCACAGATAATTGAAGGTTCAAAAGATTAGACATGAGCAAATAAGTAATTAAAAAAGGAAGTGAGGTTTAGACAGCTGGCCAAGTGGTAAGAACATACCAATCAGAGGATTGTCTAACCAACCCAGATCGCCTCTCAGCATCAATGAGTTTATTGTAGTAACTTTGCCCAAATGTTTACAAAGCAATCTTAAAAGACCCAAAGCGGCTATCGCACACCTGCTACAGCAGCGATGTTATTAAAAGCAATATTTGTTTAAACAGCACACAAAGGTTTACAAGATTGCCAAGGCTCTCTTGACTACAAACACAGGCTCAGGGGTTGCAATGGGCACATCAGCTTCAACCTCCTTCCTCCCACACAGAAGGGAGGGATACTCATCCCTGCTTCTCTTCAAAAAGTCACCCTTTACCTGCCTTCAGAGCTGCTCTGTGGAGCATGCACACAGAGCCTATCAATAGGAGAGTTCCCAAGATGGTTTGGAGAGGATCCTGAAGAAGCTTCATGCATTTTGCCCCAAATTCCCATTATCCTCCTCTACTACCATCTCTTTCAAACACTCACTCACACTGTGCCCCCATCATCCTGCGCCCTTCTGAGAAAGAAAAGACAAAAATTTCAGGTCCCTCTAGATGAGGCCTGGCCTTGTAGCTTTAAAAAGCCTGTCCTAACATACGGGTTTTTACCTTCACCAAGAGCGATAAGGTGGATGATGTAATGTATTTTATTGGACCAACTTCCGTTGGAGAGAGAGACAAGTTTCAGGCTTACACAGAGCTCTTCCTAAGGTCTGGGAAAGACACGCAGAGCGAGATAGCTGAAGAAAAGATGGGACTTATTGTGTAGCATAGGGCTGGGGAACCTTTTCTGGGTTGGAGGCCGCTGACCCACAGAAAAAAAAAAAAAAAAAAAAAAAAAAAAAATCAGTCAAGAGCCCCTCACGAGAGAAGTAATCCCTCCCCACAAAAACTAAAAAACCCTCACTGACGTGGCCCCCAAACGAGAAACAGAAAGGCACACATCACATTCCCCTTGCACACCAGAGCCTAGGGGAACCCGGGCTAGTCGGTTTTGTGGACCCCACTAGGCTCTGGGGTAGGGTCAAACATGAGGGGTTCAGGGTGGGGGAAGAGGGCTGCTGGGAAGTGGGCTTTGTGTATGGGGGGGGTTCATGGGTCTGGGAGAGCGCTAGGGTACAGGAGCAGGCTGGGGGTGGCAAGGTGCAGCAGGAGGGGGAGGTGAGAGGTAGGGTGCAGAAGTGGAGTGGGGGTGCAGCAGTGGGCTGGGAGTGCAGGATTGCAGCGTCAGCACCAGATCCCCCATGGTGGGGGGTGGGGGCAGAGAAGAGTCCAAACCCAGGGGCCGGATTTGGTCCCCAGGGCCATAGATTCCCACCCCTGGTTTAACACAAGCAGTTAATAAATATTCTGAAACCATTAAAGGTAGAGTTCTTCAATAGCCCCTTAGAACAGCAGTTCACAGCCTTGTTAGACTCAGGACCAATTTTTAAGTGCTTATGTCCAGTATATACTCTGAGGACGGAGGCCCTGGGGTGGTCAGGTCCTACCCACCGAAGCAGGAGGTTTGCACATGGCAGCTTCTGCAACTCCTGTGCTGTCCATCTGTCTTAGCTTGGCTCTCTGCCTCGGGCACTGCAACCTCCAGGTTTGGCCCCGCTCCCCTGACTGGGCCCAATTTGTGATAGCGGAGTTGTGACCTCACTCATGAGGGGTAACAGTGCTACTCAGTGAAATCTGGCCTACCCCAACTCCCAGCCATCATGATGGCTGGAACAAACCCGAATGACACTGGCACTTCCAGCAGGGAAGTGTCCTCGATGGACCCACAGGAATTGCCACATAACCCTTTGAAACAGTCTGGCAACCCAAATTTGGATCCAGACCCACGGGCTGAGAAGCCCTGCCTTAGAATATATCATCTACTTACTCTACCCAATCTGTTCCACCTTGCATTTAGCTGTGACACTAGGAGTAACTTTTCAAGACCTGAAGAACTACTGTAGAGCTCAAACTTGTGGGTCTCAAACAGAAGTTGGTTCAACACAATATACTAGCTCATCAACCTTCTCTCTCTAATGTCCTGGGACTGACGTAACTACAACTACACTGCACTTTCCAGGAGACAGACTATTCCACAGTGATCCATCTAACAGACCTCACTACTCATGCCAGTGAGTTCTCTTTTCCTTAAATATCAACCCATTACGAATGGCTACAAACCCTTTAGCCTTGATGTTACCCTTCATTTACTGGGTCACAACCTTTAGTATTCAGTCACAACGTACATATGTAGCCTTTTTTTCCCCTCTCCTAAATCAGTCTTCGGTCACATTTACAGATGCCCTTGAAGTTTCCCATAAATGAGTCCATAAATTAACTTCATTATCAGCCTGATTTATTCGGTAGAAGTCTATCCATGGTCAACTCATCTCTTGGCCGCCATTAGTAGTGTTTTTTATATGCAGACAACGTGCAGAGCACTGCAGAAAAACCCAACAACAAGACAGTCTACCCCAAAGAGCCTACAGTATAAAAGACTGTGGGAGACTAAGAAGGCTTTGCCTTCTTTTTAACATTCCTTAAATTGGTTCCAGTCTGGGCCTCTCCAAAGAAGTAGAAGATTCTGAATGAGGGTTAGAAGACTGGAGTAGGACCCCTGAAGCTACCAAACACATCCCCAGGTGGAGGGGTGGGGTGTGGGAGGGGAGTATCCAGATGTGGACAACCCCAAATAATGAATAAGGAGCAGTGGACTAAGGTTGTGCAGAGGGCTCATTATGCAAAACAAACACACATCAGTGCCATATCAATCAAGTGATCAACAGCCACATCCATCCATATGACACCCAGAAGCCTGAACAGCACAACACTAGGCTGAGATAAATGGTGGAAACTGGAGGATACCCAGGGGAAAATAAGACAACAAATAGATACTGTTTGAACCTCTAAAATCCAGGATTCTCTCGTCTGGCAACACCTGGTGTTCTGGCATGACCACGGATGTTCCAAGATCAGAAAGTCCTGGCACACTGCAGAGGTGGGGGAGGGGGAGAGATGAGGGTTCGGGAGCCAGTGCACGGATCAGCTGGGCTGGGGGGCAGGGGAGTGGGGGGCGCGGGAGGATGCCAGGAATTGAAATGCAGTTAAGCTGAGCGGAGAGGAGTCAGAAGCTGGTGCACTGCTCAGCTGGGATATGGGCAGGAGCCAAGAAGCCTGGGGGGGGAGGGGGGGGGAAGAGAAAGCAAGCCAGTGGAGGGAGGGGTCAACAACAGGGGGCCTGAAATGACCTCCCCCCTGGTCTAGAAAAATCCCTCATCTGGGAACCAGTCAGGTCTCGAGGATGCCAGAGCAGGGAGGTCCAACCTGTACATCATTCCAAGTGTAGTGAGCACCTCTGTTTCCAGTCTTCCTGGATAAAGACTGGAAGAGCAGTGGAAAATGGAAATGAAAAGGGTATTGCAGCCTGAAATTGATAGGATTGCCACCAAATACGGTCTCTCTCAGGTGGAGCTGTGCAGGGCCGTACTGGTGAAAAAAAATAAAATTTGATGTAGTGTGTGCATGGATGATATTGGAATGATAATTCACTTGCATATAGATCAGTTTAGCAGTGGCATCTGAGAAGGACAAAGCATTTTATAATATAATCATGAAGTCTCGTGGTATAACAAGTGGAAACAACATTAGCAACCAACAGGTTCACAGACAAGCAGATACAACATTGTTAGTATTTCTTTTGATCTAACTGGAAGGGAGTTCAAGAGGTTATCAAGTCCAGTCCTAAATCATGCCTTTTCCCCAAGTGGGCAGTTTGAATCACAAAGTGATTAAGTGAGTTGTTTTCATTTCATTAGCAGAGATAGAAACCTAATCCAGGAGTCCTGGCTCCCAGTATCTTGCTACAATCACTTAACAGCTCAGCTCTCTTTAAGTACAGTGTTTCAAAACTAGACAAACAACTGAAAAATCACCATTGATATAGATACATTAAGTCCACTTTCACCCTTACATTTGCAATACCGTGTTTTAGTGCATATAACCCGCAGGTTATACAAAGTTTTACAAACCCCTCAACGCCCCTGCGGAGTATACATATCCACAGGGTATACAAGTTTATTTTTACTTGCCTGGGTGTGAGTGCGGCTCCCCTCCTGCAGGCTGGCCAGCTCGCCTGCATTGTGCTCTCCGTTCCCCCCCTCCCGGAGGAGGGTGGGTTGTGCCTGGCTGAGCGGAACCTGGGCGCGAGTGCAGCTCCCCTCCTGCAGGCCTGCCAGCTCGCCTTCGCTGCGCTCTCCGTTCCTCCCGGAGGCTGCGGCTGGTATGTGCAATTACCATATACCTTAAAGTAGCGAGCTATACACATGCGCGGGTTACCTAAGACTTTTTTTTTTTTTTTAAAAACACATTTAGGAAAAACCGCAGGTTATGCACGGGTACGGGTTATATACGCTAATTTATGGTACTCAGTGACATTTGTAACTGCGCTTCCTTAAAGGTCATACATTCAAACTGCAAAAGTAATGAAGTTTACCATACCACCAGCTTTTAGGAGGAGTTAAAGAAAAAAAAGTCAAAGGGTCCTGGGTGAACACCAACTGCTGACTAAAGGAAGAGATATTCAAAGTAGCTGGGTCATTGTGAGATTCAGAAATAAATCTTCAAACCATGTTTTCAAGAAGAGCATTGTGTGTCGGATTAAAGTCTGAAACATCAAAGTTACTTGGTTTTTAAATACGTGGCTTCAAACTTTTGAGGCTGCCACTTTTCAAGTACTTTGATGTCTAGCTGACACCAGAGTCAAAGAATACTCCATTTGAACTCTTCATGGGATGAAATTTAAATCTTGCACTAACAATTGCACCAAGATATAAATTATCAATTCAATACTGCACAGAATACAAGCTGTTACTATGGGTTAATACTCAATTTCTTTTGAAACCAAGTAGCTAGAAATGGACTCATGTGGCTGATCAGTGGTTTTGGCCAAACCTCTGGCCAGCATATGTTGCCATCCACTTTAATTGTGATTAATAGGTTATTAATTAGTAGCAATAGTATTAGAGTAGTGCTAAGGATCCCAATCAAGTATCAAAGGCCCCATTTTACTATAGGCGCTATATTGGTAACTTAGAGTCTGTCCCAGAGTGATCAGAGTCAAGGATTAGGATAAGACACAATACATGATAAAAACAGATAAATGATTGTAGAGAATGAAGTAGGTTCATTTTTTTTTGGGTCAGGGCCATTGACCCACAGAAGAATCAGCCAAGGGCTCCACACAAGTGAGAAGCAAAAAAAAAAAAAAAAAACCCAACCCACAACAAAAACAACCCCTCATTGACATAGCCCCCAACTGAGGAGAAAGACACTCCCCACATACCCCTGGTGTGGTGGTGGTGGGCAGGGGGAGCCTAGTAGACTGTGCGCTTCCAGCTAGCAATGTAAGCGACTAGTTGACTATCCGATAAGCATATGCTTATTCCAGTCAACTAGTGACTTGACTAGTCGCTTGCCTCCCTCCCTGCCGCTGCCTCCATCAGAGGGAGGTAATAAGGGGGGGGAGGGGGAGAGAGAAGAACAGGAGCCAGTGCTGGGGGGGAGCTGGCTTAAAGGCTAGTTGCCCCCAGCACCATTCCACAGGAGGGCAGGGGAGGTAGAGGCGTAGCAGGGGACCCAGTGCAAGCCAGAAATCAGCTGATTCCTGACTCATGCCTCCTCCCCCCCCACTGCACTTCATCCTTTTAAATGTAGTAAGAGCCTGGCGGTTCTCAATACATTTAAAAGGCAGAGACACAGCACGGTTAGCTCCCAGGTTCAGGAGCTAACCCTGCTGTGGCTCTGCAGTTTCTCCCCCTTACCAAGTAAGTTGATGGAAATTCCATCAACTAGTCAATTAGCTGATTAAATGCCATTTAACATCCCTGCGTGGGGCTAGAGCATGCGGCTAGTGCGCCAGCATGGGCTCCCCTATGAGGGGTGGGACGCTGAGCCTCGGGAGCTGCATCCAAGCAAGCAGAGGGCCACATCCAGACCCTGGGCCTGCGATTCCCCACCCTTGCAATAAACAGTCCCACACCAGACACCAACATAAAGCCAAGGAGAATGCTCCTTCACGAGATGCACTTGTTATCTGACATTCACTTCCAGCACTGTAGATTTAAAAGTATTCATGAAATCTACATGAACATTGCAAATCCCAACGATGAGCCCGGACGTTCTAAAGCGGAGCAAGACCGAAAACGAAAAACAAAAAACCCAAAACAAAAAGATACTTTTATTGCAACGTGTTAAACAAGACCATTCTTGTGGGTTTTTCCCTCCTATTTCCCAACATTTTCCAGATTTCCTCCTCCCAATTAAATGTTTTTGTTTATCTGGTTTACAGGAAGTGAAAAAATGTCAAAGTACGCGTTGGTAACTTAACAAAAGGTATTTGGACCAAAAAATCCTGGTGATTCTGTGAATAAGTTGAGTGAAAATTATAAGTTTGTTTTTTCAAGCTATTACTATTATTATTATTATTATTATTATTCATAATAAAATAGTGAATGTTAAAAGACTGGGTTACTGTGTTCAGATAAGCAGTCAGAAGTTCAGATGGTTATCTAAACTACTACTAACTGACAGAGGCTTCAAACTAGGGATGTAAATACCCATTTACAAAGATAACCAGTTAAACAATATGTTTAATCAGTTAACCATGGAGGGCTGGGATCCAGCAGCAGGGGCTTCTCCTGGCAGGGACCTCTGCAGACGGGGTCCTGCCACCCAACCAGCCACAGGAAGGCGGCTTCTCCTGCCCGGCCCTCCGCAGGCGGCAGGGCAGCTCCCCAAGGGCTACACCACAGATACAAATGCCCTGTTCTTTGAAAAGTTGTCCTGTCACACATTAGCTCCCCACTTGTGATGGATGTGACTGAAGCTACTGTAAGCCTAATTCTGCAGTCCTTTCTCAATCAACTGTAATGAAGTTTCATCTCAGACTCAGCTGCAGGATAAATACTGAATCCTTAACCGAGGCAACGTATTAATACCAAGATGTTGCTCCTTAACTTCACTCATCCAGTTAAGCTTTACAGCATCTCTTGCTGCCACTGGTTATTAAGGCCTCAAATTACTGTTTCAGTCATGACTGGAGTATTGAAAAAAGCTGCGGTGACAGCTGCTGGCCCCTGAAGGCAACTGGTGCCAAAGATTCAAAAAACCTATTGCTTTCTTCCTTAGTTAAGCAAAAGAAGTATTTGTCCAGAAAATCTCAAGAGCTAGACAAGCCATAGCTGAATACCGTTAGGAATACACGTCACAAATTACTTATGTAACTATGACAAAATCCACTGTATTTAGTCCAATTATACAGGTAGGCCAGTTGCCATGAAGTATATTTAGGCACAATACACTCCAATCATTTATATAGTAAACTGCATCACAACATTGATTTTTCCATGTTATTAGGCTTGCCAGGCATCTGGTTTTCCATCAGAATGCCCAGTCAAAAAGGGACCCTGGCGGTTCCAGCCAGCATTGCTGTTAAAAGTCCAGTTGCGGCACAGAGGAACAGGAAGGGTCCCTATCCAGAACCAACTGAGGTCAACACCTGGAGCCCATACCCTAACTCCCCTCCTACATTTCTACCTTCTGTCCTACCTAGGAACCTGCTCCCATACCCAAACTTCCTTCCAGAGGCCACATCCTGCTCCACCTCTCAAACCCTAACCCCTTACCCCAGCCTAGAGCCTCCTCCCACACTCTGAAGCCCCCACTGCTGCAACCCAGAAACCTGTCTTGCCCCCATAAACACCTCATCCCTAATCCCACCCCAAAGCCCACATGCCCAACCTGAGCCTTCATCCCTTCCCACTCCCAATCCCCTGCCACAGCCCAGAGCTCTCCTCCCCCTATCCTGAGCCCCTCATTTCTGGCCCCCCTGTGAAGCCCAGAACTCCACTGCAGAGCCATATGCCCTTTCAAGCCTCTGCCTTCTGAAAATAAGTGAGGGTGAGGGACAGCAAGTAACAGGCAGGGCCTTGGAGAAGGGGCAGAACATGGGTGTTCAGTTTGCTGCAAATAGAATGCTTAACCCCAAAGAGATCCTCATAGGAACTCCTAATTCAAATGCAGGAGTATTTGTTGCATAACATGTAGGGTTGCCTGCTTTCCAAGTGGCTTATCTATATTTGAATCATTCCTATCTGGAATGGATTGGTTGCCTTCCATGCAAGTGAATCAAGCTAACCTTCCCCAAAATACTCATCTTAAATCACTGGAAAATAAATACTGTAGACCAATATACAACAAAAGATTACCAAGTGAGGCTGTATGGGGGGGGGCGGGATATAAAAGTAAATCATCTTTCAGTATATGTTTGAGATCTCTTCATCTCTCTTCCACTTTATTATCAAGGACAAACACTTGACAAGCTACTCTTCTTTATACCACTCTTATTCTCCATCTTTATTTTATCGCAGTGATAACCAAGCATTATCATCTTTTAAACAAAATCTACACTGCCTCAGAGCTGACCTTCCATCCCCTAAGCATTTAAAAGAGTAATTCCTCTGTAGCATGTCGTCACCCTGACTTACAGGGTGTGTCTAGACTACATCCCTCTGTCGACAAAGGGATGCAAATCAAGCACATCAAAATTGCTAATGAAGAAGGGATTTAAATATCCCGTGCCTCCTTAGCATAAACATGGCCGCCACTTTTTCAAATAACTGAAGAAAATGGCAATCTAGACATGGATCTGTCGAAAATAAAGCCTTTTTCGACAGATCCTGTATTCCTCAAAAAAAAGGTTTACAGGATCCATCGAAAAAGGCTTTATTTTCGACAGATCCGCGTCTAGACTGCCGTTTTGTTCGAAAAAACTCCATTTCGAAAAAAGTGGCGTCCATGTTTATGCTAACGAGGCACAGGATATTTAAATCCCTGCTTCATTAGCAATTTTGATGTGCTTGATTTGCATCCTTCTGTCGACAGAGGGATGCAGTCTAGACATAGCCACAGATTCTACTTTCCTTGCACCAGAGAGCATCTTTCCTCATGCATTACACAGTATTAAGCAGACTCAAAAGCACACAGACAGTCATCATCCAGTTAGTGAAGTCAAAGGTTTCCTCAGTAATCAAAGGTGGGATACACCTTGTGTTCATGCCAGGAAATAAGTCCACTTATTTTGGTAGTTAATCAGGTTACCAACACCTTGGAATTACTTGGATCCACCCTTTCATAACCTATTTTAGTAGCCAATTAAAAGTTAATTTATCAAAGAAAAAAAAGTAGAGATGCGATAACTTAAATTAACCTAGGTTCATCAATTGACCTTCACAGTTACATGCAGCTCTCCTCCCCATACTGCTGCTTCTGCATCAGAGGCAGCAGCACAGAGGGGCAGCACGCGGGGAGCCAGCTTTTAGGCCAGCTCTAAGGCCAGCTCTAAACACGTACAAGCTCCCGTGGAACCCCCCAGTCCTCCTCCCCCACATGTGTACACATTTACCAAAATAAACACATTTTAACATTCCTTAAAAATAGTGCTCCAAGTAGAGGGGGACACTGAAACTCCATCCACAACCCAAGCTTCACCCACTCACCAGGGCAAATGGAAAATGAAGTTGTGCGCATTTCCTGTGAGTTTATCCAATAGCTTTTTCTCTGGGCAGGAGTGGGGCAGGAGGAATACTGTGTTCAGCTCTGAAACAGTTGGCAGCCTACACATTTACATTTCATTACTATGATTCAGAATTAAAAACCCACTAAAATGAACAGGAACCTCTCAGAGATTTTAGTTTCAGACAGTATGCAGACATTCTACATCCGTTTACATTTCTATGTAACCCTAGGAAAGAGTTATGTTTATATGTGCATATATATCGTGTATACTCGATCATAAGCCAAACTTTTTCTGGTTAAAAAAATGACAGAGTAAAGAGGTGGGGTTGACTTATGAATGGGTCATTCGTTTTACCAATGTTTTCTAATTTGGGGTGGGAGGATGATGTGCAAATTTCAGTTCCCAGCCCAACAGAGCAATGCGCTGGCATGCCAGGACATTTTATGTACCTGGAGTGTCTGCAAACATGGAGTCCCTCAGCTCCTAGTGGCTGGTGTTTGCTAGTGAGAGTCAATGGTAGTGGCAAGAAGGGGTCGTCAGTACATCCCTTGACTCACGCTGCTTCCCGCAGCGCCCATTAGCTGGGAATGGCAAACGGCAGCCAATGGGAGCTGAGAGGCTCCGTGCCTGCAGACGCTCCAAGTACACAAACATCCTAGCACACCAGAGGTTTGCCCCGCTGGGCTAGGAACGGACCATGCTGCAGACTCCGCTGTATTTTAACAGTCGGGTCAGAAGAAACACAAATACCTGCAGATGGCTTACGTGGACAGGCTAAGACCAGAAGTTTGCAAACTGCTGATATAGTCAGCTTATGAGTGGGTCATTGTGATTTTTACTATTTTTTTTAAACTTAGGAGATGTCATCTTATGAACAAATGGACTTATGATTTAATATGGTATATATTTTATATATATTTTAAATGGAAACTCTGATGAAGCCAAAAGTTTAGCAACATTCACAAAAGGGTTCGAGTCCTAGGCATTTAACAATATCCAGAATTAAAAAAAATAATCATTTCAGAAGAGAAAAATCTAGCGCTTGGGACTTAAACCCTCCTTTTATATTATGGGTTAGGAGAAGAAACTGCCTCCCTCCCCCCTAGGGACAGATTATTCTACAGCAGCTTACTGCAGGACTTTACACCTTCCTGTGAAGCGTCTGATGCTGACCAATGTCAGAGACTGGCCAGGATGGATCATGCGTCAGATACAAAATGCTACGGCAATTCCTACATTTCTATAGTCTTATCCTTTTAAAAAAAAATGTGAGCTACTAGGAAAAGCAGTGACTACACAACCAGCTCAATGGAATCCTGGCTTGTAGAGTCCAAGTTGGACTTTTTCCCAAATAGGGTCCTAAGAATTCCAATCAAGAGATTTCAGGGAGGCTGGCGGGGAAGAGAGAAAGTGAATGCATGTGCTTTCTTTCTGTATGTTAATATGAAAAGGCAGATAACATCTTGTTTTTATCCTTAGAGTCTTCAAAAACACAGAACAGCTTTAATTTAAATGCACACCCAGCAGATGTGACTGGAACCTGTTCACTAACAAGAACATGTGTAGTTATGCCCCTGAACTCCCTTCTTCATCCTAGAGATGAGTGGACCACAGCCTCCCTCTCTTCCCCTTTCCCAAATCCTTCCCCCAACTCTGCCTCTCACTTGTTTCAAGTTAACTGGTGTTGGCTCAAGATCACGCACTGCTTTAAAGGAAAAAGATTTCCGTAGATCTGGCCAAGATTCTTTCCTGTACAGGAGTGCTGCTCCTTCTAATCCAATTCTCTGGCTGCCTCATGCCTATGCCACTGTGTTTATTCCCCCCCCCCCCCTTGTATAATTTTTAACCTCAACCAATCAAGGTTTCCTTATTTACTAAATAAAAGGTCTGTAAGTGCTACCCAAATCCCTTGGCATAACATCACTTGGAAATCAGAGATCATTTGTTCCAATTAAACCAGGAGAGAATCCTAATGGCCTTCTAGGAACACATGGGCTGTGTCTACATTGGCACCCCTTTCCGAAAAAGGGATGCTAATGAGAAACTTCGGAATTGCAAATCCGCGGGGGATTTAAATATCCCCCGCGGCATTTGCATTTACATAACTGCGCTTTTTCCGGCTCGGGGTTTTGCGGAGAAAAGCGCCAGTCTGAACGCGATCTTGCGGAAAATAAAGCCCTTTCCGGAAGATCTCTTATTCCTACTTGAAGAGATCTTCCGGAAAGGTTTATTTTCCGCAAGATCGCGTCTAAACTGGCGCTTTCTCGGCAAAACCGAGCCAGCGGCAGTTATGTAAATACAAATGCGGGGATATTTAAATCCCCAGCGGATTTGTCGAAGTGTCTCATTAGCATCCCTTTTCCGGAAAGGTGCCAATGTAGACACAGCCTTAGTGTTTTTGTGTTTCTCCAAACCCTTTCCTAACGCTGTCAGCATATCTAGGGGAAGACAAAGGCTTGCTCTAGGAAAGCTTCAACAAACTGTGTAACAATGTAAAATACAAGAAGTCACCTTTCTAATGAAGTGATGTACATGGTAAGCATAAGCAGAAGATAACTGCCCATGTTGAGAATTCTGCACTACCTACTTATACCTATAACTGATGGTTACTCACTTCTGGTGAGCATCAATTTACAGATCTTTTATTTGACCCTACAACATATGTGCATTAGAAATGAAGACTTTCACAAATACAGTACTTATTATCACCAAGGTGACAACAATCTTTTATGGCCAGTATTTGATATATTTGCCCAACATACTAGTTTATTACCTCTCTAAGCCAGGCACTAAGTGTTTTAACTGTTGTTGAAAGTCACTCAAATTTATTTTAAACAAGGGCTGGACGCTATGTTGGAAGAAGATCTGAGCATAATTATGTTACTCCAAGTACAGCCAGATAAAGATGGAGATATTCATGGTTCCAACACCAGCCCAGAGAAACCCCCTGTTTCAATCTTATCGAAAACTATTCAGAACTTTAGTGGTTTATTACTGTTTTATCGTTCCCATTAAGTCTGGACCAAATCCTTCATCATGACCAATAAGTCTGGACTCAGATTTAAATGCTAATTGCAATGTTTTCAGAAAAACCTGCTAAAGAGCCAAATAAAACCATGTAAAGAGAATCTGTGTAGAATTTAAGTGATTAATCAAGAGAACCATTCCTTTTGGGGCTTTATCATGTTTCATATTTCCCACAAATTCATTCCTATTAAAAATATGTGCAAAAATAACTTCAGTTTTCTGTGGAAATATTGGGACCTGTGCAGATAGCCAAGGCACTATCTCTCCTTCCAGAGCAAGCAAAGAAGCAGAATAAGTGGAAGAGACAAGGACTCTATCTCCTCACACTGCCTTCTCCACCTCTTCTCTCTTTCTGGAGTGGACCAGAAGCAGTTTGCTCACCAAGCCCCATTTCTCCTTATAGATTTGGAGCCAGGGTTGGGGTCCTCTTAGCTCCACCCAGGTCACATACCCACCTCTCTCCTGCCAGAGTGGGGAGTTGGGATCAAGGGGTGCTTCCAAGTTACTGAGCTGCCTCCAACATTCAGATAAAATAAAATAAATAAAAATAAAATAATAAAATAATAATAATAATTTATTATTAATTATTAAGAAGTAAAAATCTCCACAAAGGTAGTACAGTAAAACCTGTGTTATCTGTCACGCTTGGGGATTAAGGCATTCGGGTTATCTAAAAATTCCGGTTATGTGAGGGTCCCATCAACCTAGGAAACTCCAATGGACAATAGTAAAACTCAAGTTTTTAATACTGATAGTTTTGTAGTGTGAGGCAGTTGGTCTCTCATTTCTATTTTGAGTTAAAGATGATTAGTACTTCTTAAATAGAAAAATTGTTAAGCCAATCATGGTAAACCAAGCCAGGACTGTGAGCCTGAAGAAGTGGCTGGGGGCAATGCCAGTTAAAGTGCCGGGTAACAAAGGTTTCACTGTATTGAAAAAAAACAAACCCCACAGGAATTTCTCAGAATAAAAACAATCAGTAAAAACCATAAATGAGGAGCCTTACAAATCATAAATTTTGGAAAACGTGTTTGAGAAGCTCAGGGCTTGATACTCAGGATAAAATTTCAGTTTTCTACAGTGCTTCCTTGAAGCACACAATGAAATTCTGAGTTAACTCCTATCTAGTGTCTGTTTTCAAATAACCATCACAGGTAAAAGCACAAGCCAATACAAACCCAAAAGGTTCCCTTTTAGATTGTGAGAAAGCGACAGGCTTACTTGTTAAGAGTCCTCAAGAACAACTCTTCACTCTTTGTTCCCCAGCTAACAATTAAAAAAAAAAAAAAAATACTTCCAACCATCAGCTGCTGACAAGGACAGAAAGACTGGCGAATAGAGAGAACGCAAACCACAGTGCTTACATATTAACATTGGCACCTTGACCTTCACTCAGGAGTCAGTGAAGCACCCTGCACTTGTTCAAATGCTACTGATGCACCAACAAATCGAAGGAGAAAATCATGGTCCAACACGAAGGTGTTGCAAATTAAATATCTTAATTTACCTTGAAGAACAGAATGAAATGCCACTGCCATATTCCCTAGCGGAAAGGGCAAAGGCTTCTGTCACTGACAGCAGTATGTTAAATGCTGGAGTTCACAAGCCCCCACAACAGCACTTTTTGCTCTTCTGCCTGTGCTTAGAGCAGCCAATCACAAGAATACTTCCCCTTGTATCTGACCAAGGCGGCAGCCCTGAGAAGCTCAGCACCCCTGCCATAGGCATAGGGTTACCAGGTGTCTGGTTTTCGCCCGGACAGTTCGGTATTTTGGCCTTCCATCTGGTTTAAAAAACAAGCACACACACACCACACAACAACTACAACTACGCCCCCCAGAGAATACCTGTTTCTGTTTTCCTCGGACGGAAGGCCGGCGGCATCTGTGAGGGCGGTGGGGAGCGAGGAGTGCAGTAATTTAAAGGTGCAGCAGCTTAAAAACATGGCTGGTGGCATCTGTGAGGGTGGGGTGGGGGAAATCACAGTAATTTAAAGGCACAGCGGCCTTCCTCTCCCCCCCCCCCCAAAAAGATGGCCGGTGGAGTCTGCGAGGCCAGGGAGGAGCGAGGTAATTTAAAGGTGCAGCGACCTTTTTTTTTTGCTCAACCAATTTTTCCCTGCATGTTCAGGATTTTTGGGAAGGTATCTAGCAATCCCACATAGACAGGAAGAGCAGACTATGGCAACCCTACATAGGCAGAAAGAGCAGACTACACATTCCTGCTCCAGGAAGAGCACGCTGAGCAAAATGGGGCCTGTCAATGACATGGGGGGGGGGAAGACACATGAGAAGGCATGAAGAGTCACATGCCCCCAGTGCTGTGTGGGGGAAATACAAGGACCAGCAGCAAGCAGTCTGCAGAGTTATCCCATCCATTGGATGGTCTGGGGCAAACACCCCAGGCCCTGCACTCTGTGGGGCCCTGCAGAGCCCAGGGCAGTTCGGGGGTCTAGCTGGGGAAGGGGTCACCTGCAGGAAGGGCTCAGGCTGCCCTTGCACTCAGTAGCAGCAAAAAGCGGAGTTATCTAGACTGCTCTGTTCCCCTGGCTCCCAGCAGCATCACTCAGGGGATGGGGGGAACCATCCCCTACACTGCTGGATGGCAGCAGGAAGTGGAGGAATGCTGCTTGGATCCGCATGGCTCTGGTTCTCCCCCACCGCTGCTGGTGAGTGAATGGTGGGGGAGGGGAACCCATTGCTTCCAGCTTTGAAAATAGACTATGAAGATGAAAAATGCTGCTTTTAACCATCTTAATTCAACACAAAACACAGTTTACCACATCCTTTTATTTTTGTTAGTCGTTTGACACAGCACTGTACAGCATTTGCCTTTTGGGAGATGGGAGAAGGGGTCCCTGCTGCCTGATCCTTTACTTCTGGTTCTAAATGAGCTGTGTGGCTGACCAGTCAGTTCGTAACTCAGTTCTGCTGAACTTTAAAAAGGTTTTTATTTGAGCTTCATGTCTTCTCGAATGTAATACAAACTTACAGGTGGTGCAAAATAACCTTTTAATAAAAATTGTATTTCTACTGTAGAAAGGTTAAAAACCACTGCCAAACTGACTAGAGAATGAAATGTTTCCTGTGGGATTTTAGCGTATGGAAATCCTAGTGCATTTCTATAGTACCGATAGCTTTCATCCCTATTAAATAGTATTTTTCCCATAAAGGTCTAGATGGAACTACCATAAAAAATTAAGGCAAGGCAGAAGACCGAAAAATCACCTCTTGTATTTAAAGATGAAGGAAAGACTCAGAGGCAATTTTCATCTACACACCTCCATTCTGGTGGAAGGTGAGAACAACCACCTCGCTCTGACCCCCACCACATATCCTGCAAGCTTCACCAGGGTGAGAGTAGACCCTGAGTGATACATGGTGCAAATTTACAAGGGCTGACTTCCATAAAATCACAAGCGTGGCAGACAACTGCAAGAGATTCAGACCAATTTCACCCTCTGTTTCATAGTCATGTTGAACTAACAGTAGCTGTAGTGGGGGAGTTCACATCTTTCAGTAACTGTGCTTCTTAAGGAATTGAAAGATTCATCTACCAAAAGTAGAGCTCAGGAGGCGCTAATAGAAACTGTTTCTTGACAGCTGCCTCATTTAAGTGTCAGAGAACATCTAGGATGTTACAGCAGGAGAACATTTCTTGAGTTACCAGCTGCTTTCCTTAGCACGGTCTACAATTTGTCATCTCCTGTGCTTCTAGGCACCATTTAGTGACCGTTTGTAAACACATGACAAAGATAAAATTTCAGAGGATTGCTTAAGCTGGGTGACTTAGTTCACATTCATATTTAGCTATTTAAAAGGGTCAAGGATGAACTCCTAACTGAAAAGTGGATCAGCTGAAGAGCTGAGGGGTCCACAATGATCTCTGACTCAGAAATAGGCTGCCAGACCAATTTCCATATGGAGTCACAAAATGGAGGGTGTACATAGCAGAGGATCGGTCATGCAGAGAAGGGTATTAATCCATCACATGGAATCAACCCCTAACCACCCCATGTCAAAAGAGTGCTATCACCCTGTGATCTTATATAAAAAAGCAAGTGGTCAGAAAGCACTACTTGGTGAGAGGGGGCATACAGTACAGCAGATTGTCCTGAGCACTGAGTCTTGAAACCTAAGTTCTACTCCCTGTACTGACACCAAGACCCTTCTTCCCAAAGTGATTTGATCATTTTGTCCCCAAGATGGTTCTCCAGGTCAAGTTTGCTGCACCTAATCAATCCCACTCTTGGGACGCTGCACTGCTACTACCGGTGCTGTGCATTTTCTGCGTGAACAGGGAACTTCAATGTCTAGGGCTGCCAATCAGCACCACTCTAGTCCTAAATGGTGGAGAGAAAAAAAAAACCCAAGCCCCAAACTAGACTTTAAATAAAATGCTGCTTTTAACCTCCTTAATTTAACACAAAACTGTTTCTTTACCTCGGCACTTCATTTTTTAGTAGTTTGACGCAATCCTGTACGGTATTTTTTTTTTTGAGGGTGTGGGGCGGGGGAGAGGGGTCTCTGCTGCCTGAACGCATACTTCTGGTTCCAAATGAGCTGTGTGGTTGACCACTCAGTTCATAATTCTGAGTTCTACTGTATTTTAAAACGGGTTTTTATTTGATCTGCATGTGCTATTTAAAACTAAGTTACATGTGGTCCAAAAATAATCTTTTAATAAAAAAAGTTACATTTCTACTGTAGAAAGGTTAAAACCACTCCAGAACTGACTAAAGTATGAAATGTTTGCCTGTGGGATTTTAAAGTATGTAAATCCTACTGCATTTCTATAGAACCATTTGCTTTCATCCCTATTACGGACCATTTTCCCCATAAAGACCTAGATGGAAATACTGTTATAAAAAAACCAAAAAAACAAAAAAACAAGGTAAGGCAGAAGAAAGAAATCAGGGATTCAGTAATGCTGAAGCAGAGATTTCAATGGGGGAAAAAGCACAGGCGCGGGAACAGGAATGAACAATACAAAACTGGCACAAATAAGCATTCCATGAACTCTCCTGTAAGGAGAAGTCCAACCTTCTTTTCATTCTTTGCAGCCAATGTCCTGTTCAGGTGAAACACCAAGTCTTTAAATTCAGGGGGGGGAAATGGCTTAATTCCCACCTATTTCTGTCTGTCTCTTGCTTATCCACCAAGCCCAAAACACCCAGAGATAGGGATAAGTGCTTTAAGGTTCACATGCTCAAGACACAAGTTTGAGGACCACTAACAGGCTCATTTTTCAGCAATACCTTTCATGACCAGATGAAGATCTGAGTTAGGAATATATCCCATTCCAAGGTTGTTCAGTGCAGCCGGAGCTATCTCCCCAGAACACAATAGATGCATTAGTTTAAGTTATTCCGTGTCAAGAAAACAGTTTTATGCATCTCAAAAGTTAGGAGAAATTATTCAAATTTATACCAAATGCAATATTTTAGCATACTAGGCACCTCCCTCCAGCTCCATTTCATTTTAATTTTTCTCAACACTTTAGAGAATCAGGTTTGTAACTGGAGGCAGCATATTCCACTGGTTAGAGCAGAAGAGTTCTACTCCTAGCTCCACCGCCAACCTCTATATGATGTTGGGCACTTAATTTTGCTGTCTCCGTATTTCCCCTCAGCCTTTGCATATAAAATAAAGGCTCCCGGTATCCCTGCACAAAGTGCTCAAGACTTATCGATGAAGACCACTCAGCCGTTGTTTTAGGTTACTGTAGAACTATTTGAAGACTTCTTCAAAGTTTTGTATTAATACTCAGCATGGATGGGAGTCCTCAGTTCTGATTCATCAGCATCCTTAGTGACTTTTGAGAAGGCTCAGGTGCCCCTATTCACTTGGGCAGAGTCTGGAGGTTTATTAATAAGGAAAGGGAAGTGTGTTTGCAAGGAGGGCCAGTGGCAGAGGAGAACAGAACAGAATTGCCTTAAATAATGAGCAGGCCACAAACTAAAGGAACTTTTGACTGCATTAAACAAAGAGTAGGCACTGATATAGAACCCCCGTGTCCCTAACAACTCATCAAGGCATTTCATTCCCTTGGGCTCTTGTAACTAAGTATAATATTTCATTAAACATCCTGTTCATACCAGCTTATGTACTAGGGAACACGCTAATTTTAGAAAACTGATTAGCTAGTTCTTTCTAACAGAATGTTACTGCAGCTAAGGTCAGATTTTGCACTGAAACTATGGCAACGAAGCCACAATATTCTTTTGTCTACAAGGTTGGGACTAGGTTTTCATAGTACTGTTCCACTTAGCTAAATTCTGCTTTTTGGCAAACCTTCACTCAGTCCCACCTGAAGTATCCTGGCCATTAAAAAAAAAAAAAAAAAAAAAAAAAAAAAAAGCTTAAATATATTTACAGGATCCAGATAATAATAATAAAAAGTTTCTATTAATGACCACTTCTGTTACTTCATTTTTAATACTACCAAGGTACTTGTGAAGCCATTTCCCCAACCATTTTACTAATATCAATGAATTTATTCTCTCCATTGGCCTGTTAAGTAGGGAATTACCCAAATTTTTCACATTGACAATTGAGACAGAAAGATAGAGTGACTTTCTCCAAGTCACAGAGTTGAGGCTAAGACGAACTCAGGAAAAGCAGGCTCTGAGTTCCTATCTAGTCCCTTAACCACAAGGCCAGCTTTCCTCCTGGGTCAAGTTCCAGTAGCATATGTACATGCCCACTGTATATTTTGAAGGCGTTTGCTCCATCATTTATGCAACTATATTTATTTTCATTCCTCTACGTGCAGAACACCAGCATGCCTAAAATGAAAAACACAAACAAAAACATAGTTGGCTGAATGCTGCATGTTCACAATATTCTGTCCTAGTGCTGATCAATAGGGCAGTTCAACCTGGCCAATCCGCATAGCATTCACACTGTATACGAACCATGGATGTCCCGCTCCTCCTACCTGTAAACTTTCTTGTACAAGGAGGCACATTAATGTACAGCACCTATCCATACCCATGTGTCTCCTGTGTACTTTTCCCTACAATACCGTTTCGGTGCTCCTTCTCTAAGGCATACAGTAACACCACTCCAGAGTCTGTCAGTTTAGAAATCCTATAAGCTAGGCAGCAATCTCAACAACATACCCAATGCCAATAAGCTGGAAAGCAAGGTACTGAATGTCACTCCATGTGCACTAGTGCCTGGAAATGAAAATCACCAAGCCAGGCTGCCTTATGAAACAGGCCAATAGTGAATAAGCTTCCATTTCTTCCCATAGAACAAAATGGCAAAGCCAACTAATACAAGTCCCTCTGCAATACAAACTTCCAGGTTCAAACTGGTATTGGGAGCTTATAAGAGTACCTAGAGTTATACTAGTTAGGGCTAATTAAAAGACACATTGATGAAAACATAAAACCTCATATTTCAAGGGGTCAAATCAGTCTATTACAAATTAGGGAGGCAGATTCTCAACTGTTTACTGTGGGATTACCTTCAGCCTTCCTTTAAAACATATGGTGCTAAGCACTTTTAGGGTATGTCTACACTACAGGACAAAGTCGAATTAAGATACTCAATTTAAGATTATTCAACTTCAGCTACACAATTAACGTATCTGAACTCGACTTTTGGCACTGTCCCCACTGCAGGAAGAACACTCTTCCTTCGACTTCCTTTACTCCTTGTGAAAGCGGGACTACCAGCATCGACTGGGGTGCCCCTCTCAGTTCTAATTAGAGTGTCTTCACTAGACCTGCTAATTCAAACCCTGGAAGATCAACAGCAGCACACATTTCTCTGTAGCGTAGACATACCCTTAGAGACAATTTACTAGAATAGATTTGGGGCTCATTCAGTAGGAGAATTACTTGGTTCCTATGTTAAATGCTGCCCTCCGCTGACTGCATTCAAGTCTCATCCCTGCATATTTTAGGAAGACTTTAGCTCCTAATATCTACGGAAGTTACTATGGAACCTCTACATTCCAACCATAGGAATGATTATACTGAATCAGACCAAAGGTGCATCTAGCCCAGTATCCTTTCTGCCGACAGTAGCCAATACCAGATGCCCCAGAGGGAGGGATCACAATAGGTAATCCTCACGTGATCCCTCCCCTGTCACCAGACAAAGAGAAGCTAGGGATACCATTCCCACCCATCCTGGCTAATAGCCACTGATGGACCTAACCTCCATGAATCTATCTAGCTCTTTTTTTAATCCTGTTCATGTTCTAGCCTTCACTACATCCTCTGACAAGGAGTTCCACAGGCTGAGTGCGTGCTGAGTGAAGAAAAACTTCCTTTTGTTGGTTTTAAACCATGTTTGTGAAGAAAGAGCAAAGTCCTCTTCACTGCATGTTAAAAACCATGCAAGAGACATGGATTCATTCATTTGAACAGAATGTATCATGAGTTACTGCACAGAAGTATCCAAAGGACACGCCTATTCATGTAACAAATATAACTGTAGTTCCGGATTTAATTCTCTGGGGCAACAGAAGTCAAGTGGTGCTTTTGTAGAGTACTTGAAGTTTTGCTATTTTACCTACAATTTCTCTCCAAAAAGCAGTCTGTAAGGTGCCACAGGACTAAAATAGATCATGATAAAACAAAAAGAAAAAATATGTAGCACTTTAAAGACTAACAAGAGAGTTTATTAGGTGATGAGTTTTCATGGGGCAGAACAACTTCTTCAGATCATATTTGATCTGCTCCACGAAAGGCCTGCCCCACAAAAGCTCATCACCTAAAACTATCTTGTTAGTCTTTAAAGTGCTACATATTTTTTCCTTTTGTTTTACCACGATCAGACTAACGAGGTTACCTCTCTATTACTTTTTAAATATATCATGAACTTTCATGAGACATACTATATGTTAGTCTCTGCGGGTACGTCTACACAGCAGTGCTAAACTCAAAATACGCTATACAACTTGAGCTATGCTAATTGCATAGCTTAAGTCAAAATAGCTCATTTTGAGTTTGGGCACATCTACACAGCACTTATTTTGAAATAGAGCACTCTTCCTACAACTTCCCTTAATCCTCGTAAAATGAGGGTTACAGGAATCTGAGTAAGAAGTCCTCTGGCTGGACATTATTTCAATATTATGTTGAAATAACTGCTTATGTGTAGACGCGCACTTTGTTATTTCAAAATAACGTCAGTTATTGTGAAAGAATGGTGTAGATGTACCCTGATGTGCCACAGGACAGCCTGTTGTTTCGAAAGTTACAGACTAACATGACTACCCCTCTAAGACTTTCCTCCAAAAAGGTGCATTTCATTGGTATTTATTCGAGTTCTCTTACATGCCTAATGCAGCATTTTCATCTCTGGGTGGGTATTAAAAATGCATTTTTGATTTCGCTCATGAGAACATACTTTTGGAATCTTTAACTTTGTTCCGCAGTTTGATGCAAGAGTAATAATGCTATGTAAAATTCTACCATGGATAGACAGATGGCTTGCATGTTGAGAGCTGAAAGTTTCAGGAAGATAGAATACACAAATTAAATATATACCATCAACTGCAATAGTACAATCAACCCCTGTCATTGCAGTATGTCCTAATGCAATCAGCATTCTGGAAGATGCAACATCCACTCAGAGAATGTACTCCATAGGTTCTTTTTAGGGCTGTCAAGTGGTGTTTCAACGGGGCAGCGCCGCGGCAGCATTTCCAAGGGGTAGAGCATTAGGAGCCTGGGATCAGCTGGGAACTCCAACTGATCCCCAGCTCCGCTGTTGCAAAGCCCCTTTGAAGCGCCAAAGTGACACTTGAAAGGAGCAGCGCAGCATTAACACCTGCAATTAACACGTTAAAAAAATTAGCACATTAATCCGATCCTGCATTAACGCAGGTCAACTGGCAACCCTAGTTCTTGTCACAGAGTAAGGCCTTTCTGGCGCATCACCTAATTTGCAAGCTGTAAAAAGAGGGCAAAACTCTTAAGCATCTAATTTGTTTTTGTTTAGTGTAACCGTTTCCCTCCAATCATACAAACAAAATTTCATTCTTAAAATTTCTTGGTTTAACAAGAGAGCACAACCCCAGGACTAAGAGGCAGAATTAAAACATTACAAGTCAGACTGCCAATAAGAATTAATAATAAGCAGGAGTTTATGATTTCCACTATTTAAAACTGGAAATACTCAATGAGCAGATCTCAACCTAATTCATAAATTTCACAACCAAAATGGAGTCACACTGCCAATATGATAAGAAAAGAACCTACTTTTCTTCTCCAAAACTTGGAGCCACCACAAGAGTACCAGCCAAAAGTTACAGTATAGTAAGTTCATAACTGAAATATTTTCTACATACTGTGTGCAGAAAAGTTTGTACTACTAGTATAATTTGTTAGTTCTTCACCAACATATGTTTGGACCACTATCAGATACATTTAAATGGAAAGAAAAAGGCTCCCAACTGTTCTAAATAGCCTGATAATTAATATGAGCATTAAAACCACAACCACCACCCTGCCTACTTCCCATCATTCCATGGGCAATCCTCTCCCAACGTCCTATCAAAACAGAGGCTGTTTGCAGCATAGTTCATGGAGTTAGATAATTTGTGTCCGTGGTGTGAGTTGGTTCACACTGAACAAAACATTTGGGTGCAAGCTTTTGAGTTCTGATGGTAATGAGTATCCTTAAAGATCCTCAGCTCTGTATTAAAAAGCTATATAAATCAATCTAACTGAACTGGAGCCTGAAGTAAGAGAATTGCATCGAGATAGTCAGCATACTTTCACAGTAAAAGTTATCTGGCCCTGTACCAACCAGAAAGTCCTGTCAACCAGCATTTCTAATGTTGACAGAACGTCTGGTTGGTGTGAGACTGCAAGGTTCCCTACCTGGACTCCGTGTGGATTCCTGTAAGTGGCAATATGTCCCTGCTACTCCTGGGCGGAGATGTGGCCATGAGGAATTCAGAGTGCAAGAGGGGATATGGAGGGGGAAAGGGCATGGGCTCTGGGGCTATGTCTACACTACAGGGTTTTAGGTATTCCGGAAAAAACTCTGCCACGTCCAGGGAACGTGTCTGCTCTTCCGCTTTTTTTTTTTTGCGAAAGAGCAGACGCGCTCTTTTTCGGAAGCCCTGCCTTCCTCCTCCCACGAGCAAGAAGGGCTTTTCTGAGAGAGGAGGATTTTCGGAAATTTGGCCCAGGGCAGATGGGCCGAATTTCAGAAAAGCCTCTTCTGAAAAGAAAAATCGGAAAAAGGTACGCAAATTGTGGAGGGAGTTTGGGTGCAGGAAAGGAACTGGGGGGGGATTTCAGAATGCCAGATCCAGGGGGCGCATACCAGTGTTCCCTTTAATTCTTTCCATCCATGTGCAGAATAAACTTTCTTACGTGCATCAAGGCATGTACAGATGTGCACCAGCATTAGAAACACGCTGCCAGCTGAGGGTGCTCTGCTAATCAGCTTGACAGCATTTGAATCTCTCCTGGGTAGCTGCCCAGCTACTCAGCTTACAGGGAACAGTGATGTTCACCTTGGGTGGCTCCCTGCAAGTGGTGACCAGTCCCTGCTGCTCCTGGCAGAGGCAGGGCTAGGCAATTCTGCATGCTGCTTCTGTCTGCAGGTGCCGTCCCCTCAGCTCCCACTGGCCATGGGTCCCAAGTGGGACCCCAGATCCAGCGCCCTGAAACCCCCTCCAACCCCACAAGTCCCCCTCAAAGCCTGTGTACTGCACCCCAACCCTGTGCCCTCTCCCGCACCCAAACTCCTTCCCTCTTACTTAGCCAAATTTTTTCCATTTACCAGAACTCCCCATTCCCCCGAACATGCCAGATTTAAAAAAACAAAACAAAACACCTTTTACTTTACTAGAAAGTCTCTCTACGATCCAGCTTCATTTCTAATACACACTCTAGTTACAAAGACTAAGCTTCAGAGGAGTAGACGAGTTAGTCTGTTACAGGATAAACTTAAACAACAAATAGTCTTTAAAGTGCTACCACACTAAGAAAACATGTAGATGGTATCATGAGCTTTCATGGGCACAACCCGCTTCTTCAGATGACCGGTCGTCTGAAGAAGCAGACTATGCCCATGAAAGCTCATTATACCATCTACATGTTTTCTTAGTGTGGTAGCACTTTAAAGACTATTTGTTGTTTTTTAAAGACTAAGATGTTCAACACGAACATTTACAATAAAATGCTTTGTGATACTATTACTCAGGAACAACATGGATTAGGATCCAAAGAACCAAGAGAATTTAAACTTCTCATTTCTCCTTGGCTAGGAGTGTATTTTAAAGTCTAAGAGAGATACGGACTCATTCCTTGAATGTTTTGCCAAAAAAAAGTGTTGCCCAGCAACAGCTAAAACAATGTTCTGTGAAGGTGGCAGTTCGACAAATTAACCCAATAAGCACGTTTTTCTTCAATATACTGCAGTAGAGCCATGACAAATGATGCAACTAATTTGACAGTGCAAGAAGATTCATGTCCTGACTAAATACAGTTGAGCAATAGAGCGAGGCTACTTGGCCAATAGAAACAGATTTACTGCACTGCTCAATTCTGATGGGAAACAAGCCACACCTATAAAGACTGCAAAAGCAGTCTCATAGAAGTCTCTATGGTACAAGCCAGGGAGTAAGCCACAAGATTAGTAGAAGTCTACACCTGGGTTCTGTTGCTACCTCTGCTGCTTACTGCCTGTGTGGCCTTGGCCAAGTCACAAAGCCTCTCATTCACCTCTGAGAATCATGCAAGTTCCAAGCATTACTACGTACAGCCCAGTTATTACCAGTAGGAGATTCAACTGCCCTTCATTCATATATTTGGCACACAGGTGTGTGTATATAAAGAAGGTGTCATGGAAGAGTCTACAGTGAGAGTTGCAATCCCATTCAAACAACCTTGATACCATAAATAAAATGCAAAGCCACCTTTAAAAAAACCAAAAAACAAAACAAAACAAAACAAAAAAAAACACACATCTCAGTCAGCAGTTTTCAATCTTTTTTGAGCCGAGTCCCACCCCCCACTAAGTTAGAGTGTCTGGTTGTATCCCTCCACCTCAACCCAGGCAAAAAGAGCCGAGTCGGTGGTGGAGGTGGTGCCCAAGCTCTGCCACGCCAGACTGAACCCTAAGCCCCCCCCACACACAAAGCTGAAGCCTGAGCCCCCTCACTGCTTGCCACCCTCCCTCGAGGGTAGAGGCCAAGCCCCACTGAGTGAAAACATCTGAGCTAAGTGGATAATTTTACTATCCAAAAATAGCACAGATAACGGATTTGGCTTGTGTTTTAGGAATTGTGGAACTAGGGTTTTATTGCAGCAGATGTCATTGGTACAGAGAATATATTCAACCTAGGTAAATAAAACACTGTTTCCTAAGGATTCTGTTGTAGACGTCACAGGAAAGAAAAATGTACCCTGCTCAATCTACCCTTAAATGCTCAGAATGTTTTTCCAGCAAACAAGCTGTTCTGCTGCAGGACATTTTGCTTAACTGAAGCAGAAAATGCCACTATGAAAGGCAACATCACTTATTAGAAAATGTGGGGGAAAATAATATTTAAGATGCTAGTAGCAAAACTACTCAAGTCTCACAGCCATGGAATTACTGTCTAACACCAATTTATGGCCACTCAACAACTACTTTTGTGATCAACAACAAAAATAGCAGTCTTCAAGCAGTCTTTCTACTTCATTTTTGGTAGATTAAGGATGTAGAGGCGTACCAGTGCTCAAAACATGAAATGACTCTTAGCAAACAAACTAAGTGGGACTTCAGACCAAAGCAACTGAGCCAACAACCTTCCTCAAACCTCTGAGAAGCATATAAGCTTCTTGCATCAGACAAAAATTACCATCTGATGTTTTAATTTAGCAAGGCACATACTAAAGCTTGTTCTCCTTTTCTTCAATGCCCAACAATATTCTCTCTCAGCCTACATCTCAAGTTTTGGTTCTTTCTGTCATCCCCTCTTCTGACTGCACCAACTACACCAGCCTGAAAGCCCAATCTACTCCCCATTGCTCTCCCAACAAAACCAGCCTCGAGGCCCTCAAAACAGGGTCTTTAAATAGGGGATGTGAATGTGTGCCCAGGATCATCAGTTAACCCGCACAGTTACACGCAGCGTTCCCCCACGCAGATGTCGGGGGGGGGGAGGGGGAAGAGACAGTACACACACCTGCCCCCCATTGCCTCCCACAGAAGTAACAGTACGGGGGGGGGGGAGGAGGTGCTCATACCAGCGTCCGTGGAGCTGCCTGTCTCCCCCCTCTCCCCCCCCCCATGCTGCTGCCTCTGATACAGCCAGCTCCCGGCACATGCTTGCCCTCACACTGCTGCCTCCCACAGAGCCAACAGCGTGGGTGTGGAAGGGAAGGCAGATGGGAACCGGTGCTGACAGGGAGCCGGCTTAAAAGCCAGCTCCCCACAAGCACCGGCTCCTGCCTCCTCCCGCCCCCCCACGTGTAAGCACGTAACCACTGAAGTCTTCAGTGGTTACACGTTTACACAAACACTATTTACCTATCACCACAATGACAAAAGCTTAAATACATTTCCTTCTCCCTCTCCTATCCCTCACTCATGATGGAATGCCTTCTGTATTCATGGGTCACCAGGGCAGCGTGCTCATCCAAATTTGCCCTCTAAACTCATCTCTTTAATGTTGACCACAAAGAATGCATAATTAGCAGGCAAAATAATCCAAGAACTATTCATCTTAGTTCACAGAGCATTCTACAAAAAGATCATTAGTTCCACAGACCATTTTCACATATCAAGTGTGTTGTTAGTGCTTACTTGAGCTATTTAGTATAAAAAGACTTGTGTAGAGGAATTACATCAACGAACAAATTATACATGTAACTACACCTCTGCACACATGGAAAGTAGAATATATTCTAAAAGTTGTGAAAAAGCTATATCAAAGTTAAAGTTGCCATGCGGACAGTGGAGGTTTCAGAGCACACTACATGCGACTAATTCTCACCTATGCAACATGACTTTTTAATTCTGAAATACTGAAAGCCGAAGTGCCAAATTCTGTCACTGGAAATATACGCATGCATTTTCCCTTGAATTCTGTTTGTGCTTGGATATGCATGCATGACTCTAAATTTGCCCTTAAAGGATCTCTTTACCACTACTTTTAATACAGCAGTAAAGGTATCTGCAAATTTATCTCTGTCCACCGACCCTCTAACAGGTTTCTGCATTTCTCCTAAGAGGATCAGCCATGTTTCTCACGCCTCCCATTCTGGAGAATTAAGTATTAACTTACATTTGCACGGCATTCTCATACAAAGATGTAAAGCTGCTTACGACATATAAACATTAACATTTCTTCAAAAACTGTTATCAGCTAAATCATTGGGCTGCTACCCTAACAGAGCCCTAGAATTGAATTAACCACATTCACTTCAGAAAGAATTACTATAAGTAACTCGCCAACAAGTCAAGCTAAGGTTCAACTTCAGCATATTCATATCCTTTTCTTTTATGTCTCATGGAGGGCAGGCCTCATTAGAGCCTGCCAGATTCCACCTAATGCTATGCTCTAGCAAGTACCATGTGAAATCACAATCACACAGAATATAGTGTGCACTGTCAACTTTATTATTTATTACAAATATTTACATTGTAAAAACCAAATAGTAATATTTTTCAATTCACCTCCTACAAGTACTATAGTGCAATCTCTTTATCCTCAAAGTGCAACTTGCAAATGTAGAATGCTTTTATGTAACTGCACCAAAACAATGTAGGCTCTAAAGTTTTACAGCAGCAAGTCTGTCTCACTGAGTCAGAGGAGTAATAAGCACAGTTCAGGATGCTCTGAGAAAGCATCACTGATCTAATCCTCATATTGGAACAGCCTAAACTCTGGGACCACATGTGCAGAGTTCAGGAGAGTCCTTCTTTAAAATGTTAAAATATATTACATCACCTGCTGTTTAAGTGGTACCCATGAAACTCTTCAGCCAGTTTTTCCCTGTTGTGCAACATTAGTTCACTGCTGTTCTTAGGATATAGATATTCAGGCCTGCCTGTGAAGACCTACACTAAGAATTTGTGTGTATGTGACCATTTAACTAGTTACAGGGGTATAAAAACAAAAAACAAACAAACAAACAAAAAAAATCAGTCTGACTGTGTATGGGTCTTCTCTAACTGAGGCCATGTCTTCACTGCGGGGAAGACAGACGAAGCAATCTTCCAGGGTTCAATTTAGCGGGTGTAGTGAAGAGAGTATTCCTGTCGGGGCTGGTACTCCTGCTCTTCACTAGGAGTAAGGAAAGTCGATGGGAGCATCTTTCACTGTGCAGATGGTGATTTAAGATACATCGACTCCAGCTACATAATTAACACAGCTGGAGTTACGTATCTTAAGTTGACCTTCCGCTGTAGTGTAGACCAGATTCAGAATTTGAGGCCTTGTTTTTAAGCAAATGCCTTTGGCTAAGCAGCAGGCGCAGCCATAAGCTGGGAAACGTACAGTCATGACCTCATATCCCAAACCAGTTACAGTAAAACTCCAGTTGTCCGGCATCCAGTGGTCCAGCACTCCTGCTAGTCCGGCACCACCTGGAACCCAGAAGTGCTCCAGGCAGCCGGACAATTGGAGCGGCTCTGTTCTGGGCTTCCCCCGAGTCAGTCGCTGGTCAGTTTCAGCAGCAGCTGACTTGGGGACACCTGGGGCAGAGCAGCTGGGGTGCTGCCGGGTTGGTCCTGCAGCGCCGCCCCCTCATCCCTCCCACCCCACCCCAGACCCCTCATAGCCCCCCCTTCCGATAGTCCGGCATATTTGATAATCCGGCACCCCCCTGGGTCCTAAAGGTGCCAGATTATCGGAAGTTTACTGTACATTGAAAGAAGATAATAAGGTGAGCCAATCAATCATCCCCAAATAAAGGGATGAGCCTAGAAGATTTAAAGAAAACTTCGGTTGCTAGCATTCGGTCTGGCAAGGACCCTCTTATCAATAGTTGGGATTGTGAAATCCTCATTTCTTGATTGTTTTGTTATTATGGTCCCCACTTTTCTACTGTTTATCTATATAATCTCTATCTAGTTCCTTGATTGTTTCTGTTTATTGTATAATTAATTTTGCTGGGTGTAAACCAATTAAGGTGGTGGGATATAATTGGTTATATAATCATGTTACAGTATGACTCATGTGGCATCTCAGAAACACATTTATGAGGTCATGAGCTTTCCTGTGTAAAACCCACTTCATCAGATGACGGAGTGAATATTACGGAATTCAGGGTATACGTAACAGCAAAAGAAGTTGCCTGTCAATTGTAGGACCAATGTTAAATTAAGCTAATTAAGTCAGGGTACTTCATTCACAGTATCTGGCCCTACCCTTTGGATCGTCACATTTCCATTTTTGGGGAAATCAACATACAAAGATATTGTGGTAATGTTTGTATACCTTCCATTGCCTTTAACTGTTCAAGGGAAAAGCATACAGGCTTCCCTGGGACCTTTAGGTGAAGCTGCTTCGACACCGATTTAAATGGTTGTCAGATTACTCATTTCTCTATTATTTATTTATAAGCAAACCCCAAACAGTGTTTTACCTTGGTTATGGACATCCAACACTCTGGTCATCTGAAGAAGTGGGTTGTGCCCATGAAAGCTCATGATACCATCTACATGTTTTGTTAGTCTTTAAAGTGCTATCATACTATTTGTTGTTTTTTTAAGTTTATCCTAGCTCTTCCTGGTTAAGGCAGTGTTTTTCCTGAAGATTAACATTTGTGTAGTGTTACATTTCAGTTCACGAGACTACAGCCAGAACAGCAGCACTCCACTTTCCTTGGTTAATGTAACACTGAGTGCTAAAACTACTCCTGACCACTTCTTCAGCGTAGTCAATGCACTGCATACAAGTGCACCAATTAGCCACTGAACATTAAAGTGACCAGGAAAAAGACCACTTTATAGTGATCTAACGGCAATAACCCATTTATTCCAACTCCCTTTTTTACAGGCTGTTTTTAATAAATGTGATCTCAATTAGGGTTCTGAATTGTGAGGGAAAGAAAAACTGCAGCATGTCAAATTCCCGACAGCAATGGAGAGGGTGCATGGCTTATCAAAAGAGCTGATCACCTGCACGGGTCAGCTTCTCAGTGGGATGATTGGCACGCCACACATCACAAAATACTTCATTCCAGAGCTAAAGTAACAGGGTAGGATACGCGTATCAAAGGTGGTTTGCTGCAGTCAAGTGAGGACAAACATTTTACTCAACCACTCTCACTCATTGTCTGTTCATCAGCAAGCATTAGGAGACAATTTCAAGTTTAGTCTATCTTTTATTTGGTTTCTTTCAACTTCTGGCAGCAAAGTGAGCTTGGCACAGAGAAGGCAAGAAGGGATATAAGAAACAGACTGGACCTACATTCATTTCTTCCCTTCCCATTAAACAATTAGTTTAAAACAAGAGTCACTATGATTCTTTTGCCCCTGCCTATCTATCTAAAGTCTGCAGGAGACAGGCTTTTACCCCGTCACAAAACGTATCTTTCACAGGGTTCATTTCATGGTTCAGGATGGAGGGGGTATGCGTGAACTTAATCTTATTAGCACTTGTGATATCAAAATAGGAGCTATTATGTCAAACCAGGTTCACTCCCTTTCATTTCGTTTCTGTCTATCCAATACTACATCTATTTATGCACTTTGTATATCTTAAAGGAGCCGAATTACACCTGGAGAAAAGGAAGCGAAACAGACTGTTTGCATCCTGTTTGCACTGATAAGAAACCCAACCTAAGCACACCCAAAAAATGGTCTTAGACCTACACAAGTCAACTTCTTGTGAAATATTTGCTCAACCCATAGAGCATAATGTGTTGCCACACTGTGAAAGATATCAGATTTACTTTATATCACCACCAGTGGCAAAGACCCATTCACAGGAAGACACTAGATCATGCTACAGAAGGCCAGTAGCTCAAAGACCAACATAACATTTAAACCATCATTCTGAAGCACAGATGGGACATTTTTAAAGTAAGGACCCCATTGTGCAAGGTGCTGTATGAACAAAGAAATAATCCCTGCCTCAGAGAGCTTACAGTCTAGAAAAGAGGCAGCAGGTGGGTACAGACAGAGGAAGGAGTACGAGCCAATGATGAGACAACATTAGACAGCATGATGGGCTTTTGGTGTGCTGGTACCCCACTCAGCCTAACACTTAACACGTTGATTTGTACACATCACAGCAAAGATCAGCTTTAAGAAGAAATCTTAAAGAGGACTGTATGTAAACTTATCATCTTACCTCTGAATTTTTTGGGAGGGTTGTTAAGATCCCCTGCTTCTGGCTGTACTACACATCTATCGTCCACAAGGCTGCAAAAGAAATGAGCAACTCAGGAAGGAGATACAACTGGATAACTGCATCTGGAAGGCGTTCCATCAGAGAGCTTCTCTTCTGAATATGTATTGGCAAAGACATTGGGGCATGCCTACTCCCAAGGAACGAAGGAAACAAGGCAAGTATGTTGCTGTAACCGGTCAAAGGAGTTAATGCCCTGGACATTTTTTAAATCTGGGAATATGTTTTTGCTGAACACCTCTATTTTTCCATATACAGGGAAAATGTCTCAGTAAACAAATATTTTAAAGTCTTAGTTTGAGCAGAGACATACAAGCTTTCCACTGACCAGTCAAAGAGATATATACAAAGAAGTCCCCTGAAGGTTTGGGACACTGCTCTCACGCAGTAACAACTGGGAAAGACAGCTTGAGAGCTAGAACATAAAACTGTTCCTTGCAGAGACCGGTTACATGCACAGAGTGTCTCTGAGATAACAATTATGAAAAATTGTGACATGCAAAGAAAATTAATTGATTCAGCAAGGTTTAAATGGACTCCAGAGCTCTGCTCTGCCACCATTTCCATATACAATCTTGTGACGTTCATGGAAGGGGGTTTACATACTAACACACACTATTTCTGTGGAGGTTTCCTATCACTATCTATAGACGTGTCTCAACTAAGATCTGTAATTCTAATATTGAAGAATTTTGCAGTACCCATTTTCAATAGAATAAAGAACCAGAAAAAACACACACTTACTATTAAACATTAGCACAAGTTAGCTAGGAAAATCCACACATATGGATACAAAACCAAGGATTATTATTTAATCTTGATACAATAACATACTCCAAGATCAAATAGTAAGAGAAGGTGAATTTACTGTCTCTACTATGGTAGATTATCATAATAAATGAAATATTTTTCTAGTGCATCAAACACACTAGAGGAGATTGATATACATAATAAAATAGTAATTAAAATAATCAGAACACTGAATTTTAAAAGCAGCAAGAGGGAAGTTCTGATTATTCTTAGCATGTCACAGGAATATTAAACCCTTCAAAGATCAATTTACTTGGATGGAATAGCATTAGGATTTATAACAATTTTTGTTTTCCATCCTTAAACAGCTATATCCATAAGCCATTACACACAGCTGAACATGGAGTTTTGATGGCCTTATCTCATAACAACTGGGTGTAATGAAACTGATTATTTTTCCTGAGCTGTAATTTTCTTCAGGTCAAGCAGTACGTTAACAATGGGACAAAGCTAATTTGACTACCAAGGGAACATGACAATGCCAATTTATTTCATATTTCACATAGCAATTGAGATTTCTATTTCAAATCTGGCTCAGAGTACACATGATGATTTTACATTACCTTAAAATATTGCTAATGAATTTGAAGAAAAATCTAATAGAGGTATTGAGCAATAGCAAATGCTGGGTCATCCAATATCTACCAACACAAGGACTAAATCTACTAGCCATGCTGAAAAATATTTGCTCAGTAACGCCCCTAAAACTATATCCATCACATGAGTTTATTGGGCACTATCTTTAATTAAAATGTGCTGCCATATCAATTTCCTACTTTAAAAAACAACAACGCTATTTACTCCTTGGGTTACTTTAAACGTAGAAAAAAATAGATCAATATATTTTTTTCTATTAACTTCACCAACGTTCAGCAAATAGTATTTGACTAGTTACACAGCTGATCCAATACTACAGAATATGAATCATATTTGACGAGTATCTGGGAAACTTGTCAAATAAATTCACCAAATACTATTTGACCAACTCTACTTACTACAGCCCTTGTTTTTATCATACCTTCTTTCCCTTCTCGCAGCATCTCTTAGTCTCTTCTCTTTCCTATAATAAATCATTGTTTATCTTCAATGTCTGCTTCTTTCTCTCCCACTAATCTTTCTTTCCCCCTCATTAGCATTCCTTACATCCAGCATCTAACTCCATTCTTCTGATAATGTCCCACTGCGGTACCTTCTTCTCTGTAACATACTTATCTTTTCAGTCATTTCACTAAGAGATTATTCCATCCGCCTGCTCATTCTCCTACCTACTTACCAAGTTTAGAAGCTATTCCAGAACTCTAATAGTTCCAATACTAAACCTACATGTTAGTCTGGGCCAATATCCAAGCAAGGTGCCAACCATCACTAGCTGCTAGGAAATGGGGAGATGCAGGAAATCTGACCAGGGTGCTGTCCCTTTGTTCTGCTTGGGTGCTTCATCACTCACATGCTTCTAGACAGTAGGAAATGAATTAATTTACAGCCACTATTACTGCCTCAACTCTCCTCCCCCCAGGCCCTCTGACTGCTGGACGGGAGCAGCAGTGTCTCTCATCCCACCAAACTTCCTGAGTGCTTCAATATTCTACTACTCATTCAGTTTCCCGGTTGCCACAAAACTATCTACCAGGTAGTTGGCCCTCCCTCAGGATTCCAACTGCTGTCAGGAGAGGGTCTCTGCGGTTAATGCTCTTCCAGCCTTCACTGCTTTGTCCAGTGAAAAGCTCTAGTGACAGTCACCAAGCAGCTGTAGAGTGAAATTAAACAGGCTGGCATCATTTCTTAGTCAAAGCTTAGATTCTCCTGGAGCTGCTGACACTAGTCTCCAGGGAAAGCTTCCTTGCCCTAGAAGGGTAGCTGCTTCACACTTGCTGATTAACGAAGCAGCCTGAACTGGTTTCTGAGAGGACTCGCTGAATGACTGTTATACCCAGCGGTGTGTGTCACGATGGCAGAGGCTGAGCAGAAGCCTACAGGCCACTAAAGAAAGTGCACCAGGCCCCAGAAGCAAGCAAGACAGAGCTACTGCTACAGTTCTTGGAGATGCAGCCCAGGAGCAAATAAATAAATAAATAGTCCTTTACTAGGAGAAGTGTGATGCTGTTTACATGAGAAATCTTAGACAAATCACAAGAGGCAGGAGCCAATTTTCCCTCTAATCTTTTCCATCCATGTGTGAAATAAATTTATTTCACATGCATTGAGGAATGTGCACCACCAACAGAAACAAAAAAACCTAGCTGTGCTGCTCTGCTAATCAGCTGGGTGGCATTTCAATCTCTCCTGAGCACCTACACAAATGCCCAGCTTACAGGGAACAATGGGCAGGGCCAGTCATTAAGCACTAGTACTAACCACTCAATGATTTGACCTACTCTTATTTTTTAATTTCCACCTAAGATTCCTTCCATCCTTCATCACCAGATTATGCCAAGGGGCCTGCTCCTTCCCAAGCAGGAAGCGCACTTCCATCCACACACCCCACCCCTCAGAGCTTAACCATAGCAAGCTGTTTGCCATCCCATGTTAAAGCCGTATTATTTCCATTCCTATCTCCGTCGTCCTCCCAAGGGATGCCTTTCTATCTGCTATATTGCTTTGGGCTATTTTCAAAACATGACCAAATCTTTTACAGAAGATTCCCCCAATTTACTCCATTCTTTATGGGTGCAGGCTACACCCAGATCCACTAGGCTCAGGATTGCTACAGGTTGTACCTCACTTAACCGGGGCTCTCTGGTCCGGTAACATTCATAGTCTGGTAAGACCACAGCTGTTTCTGGACCACAGAGTCCAAGTATACAGGAGGCTGGGCTACAGGGAAGAAGGGGCCGGGGGTGGGGGGGTGGGGAGAGAGGAAGGGAGCGACTCAGCCCTTAGTAAAGGGGAGAAGGGCGCAGTGGGGAAATCTAGCCCCTGCTGCTGGGCAGTAGTTGGGAGCCAGCAGCAGTCCCAGAAGCTGTGGCAGCGACAGGAGGGCTGGCATTCCCAGAAGCCCTGAAGCTCCAGCCTGGGGAGCCATAACTGGGCAGGCAGCAGCAGGGCTCAGCTGGAGTCCTAGCCAGGGACAGCATGGGCCATGTTGGGAGGGACTTCTCCTCGTTCAACAAATCCCCTTGTTCAGGACCAGTCAGGTCCCAAGGGTGCTGGACGAGGGAGGTCCAGCCTGTAGTTCAGCCTTGTCAGTCTTTTGCACAGCTAAAGACACCTGTCAAAGCAAGCTAACAGCTGCCCTTACCCCAAGGTGCTGATAAATCCATTTGTTGAGCCCTCTGCATACAGGGAGCAAATGTCTCCAATATGAAGGAAGCTCGACATCTTGTCAGACATTTCCGGCTTGTTGGCCCTGGGGGGGGGGGGGAAATTAAAAAAAAAAAAAAAAAGAAGAGAAGAGAAGGAAAATGAGTGTTAGTGTATTTACCAGGTAGACTAATTCCCCGAGTAATAGCCCCATAAACAAAAAGGCAAATGCTTGATCCAATTCCAAGGAAGTGCTGACTTTTACCATTCCGTTTAACAGACACATTTCTAACACTCATGGCACTGGAACTAAGAGTGCAGGTGGTGCTATCACACTCCCCATCTCAAAGTACTTTCCATAGGGTTGCCAGATGGTTTAACCAAAAATACGAACCCCACACAAAAAAAAAAAAAAAAAAAAAAAAAGGGGGTGGGGGAAGACCAAAGTTGTTGGGGAGGGCGGGGGAAGCAGCTTTTTGGTCTTCCAGCTCCAGGCCAGACAGCTCCCTGTGTAACCAGGTAAGCACCCAGGATTTTCGCCTTCTGGCTGGAGGGGGGGGGGTGGAACAGAAAATACCAGACATTTTAGGTGAAAATACCGGACTGTCCAGGTCAATACTGAACACCTGGCAACTCTAGCTTTCCATCATAGACAAGGTTTACAGTTTGGGTCAATAGCTCTCAGCACTCCCACTATACAAACTATTTCAGCATCCCTGGCACATGGTCACAGAAAAATATTTGCGTTCAAAAACCAAAAGGCAAATATTAAAATAAATAAATAAATAAATAAAAATCGCAATTTAATATTTGTTTCAATCGTGAATTTTTTTAAGGCAGCCTGATGGTTGCTGGAGGGTGCCAGACTCATGGTTTTTCAATAGTTGGATCATTTTTGGATTAGCACCCTGAATGACAGATTTCAGAAATAAAGTAGAAACACAGCTCTGCACATTTATATGCCATGGGAGCCTGATCCTGTATTCTGAGTGCATAATGGAGCTGTGTCCAAGCAAGGTGCTCAGGACTGGGGCTTTAGTTTTACAAACAAATAAAGATACCCCCAACCTTTACTCACAGGCATTGTTCTTCAGTACTGACATGTAAGAGTTGCAGAAAACTGGTTCTCCATGAGGAGAGAGAATTAAACAGCAGGAAATTATACTTATTACAGAGCACAGCCTTGACATTGTGAGTGGGATAAGCATTCCCATTTCATTGAACATTAACTTGTTTACTGCCAGAGGTAGGGTTCAAGCGTATTAAATAAAGTCTAGGCTCAGCAAGCACAAAGTTAGGAACATTTGTGGGGAGGGGAGGATTAACAACTGCTATGAATAATGTGAAGCAGTGAATTTGGACTGCGTTCTGTCTCCTGAAACACTGTAACTGACTTTCCCTTTACCATTCTCTAAACCAATGTTCTTGTGCCTTCAACACTGATTTGCAGAATTAAAAATCAAAGTTAAGCCAAGCAAAAAATGAAGGGGCCAAGTTCAAAACAGCATAAAAAATGTTCAGCTTCTCAGAAGTCAACGAAGCTATGCCTGCTTATGACAGTGGTGTGCTATCAAAGTGCTTCCCAACCTTTTTTATACCGCAGACTGGCAAACTCATTCAAAAAAAAGTTTTTGGTGGGCCAGTATAGAAACATGTGCATATTCGTTATGGCAATTTATTTGCATTTTACATATTCATTATGGTAGGTAATTTTAAGAAGCCACATGTTATTTTACACTGCATCTTGACACACACAATAAGGGAACTGGGGGAAGATGGATGAGAAGGGAGGGAAAAGGGAAGAACGGGGCGAGGAGCATGAGCAAAAGAGGGGACCAAGCCAGGGAAAGGCTGTGCTGAAAGCAGTGGGGCACTGACTCTGGCTTGGAGGGCTTCTCCTACCTTGTCCCCTCACTTCACTCCAGCTGCCCAGGTAATGATGTCCCCTGCTCAACCCTGGCCACCCCACCAGGGTCCCCGAGCCAGCCTCTACGTCTCGGTGCAGCCAGGCAGTAGCAGGTGCCCGTGTGTGCACGCTGGTTGAGCTGGGAGCAGCTGGAGGCCAGGCAGAGGTGCTCAGTGAACAGGAAGGGAGGAGGGACTCACCCAGCAGCACCAGCACGGGCAGGAGGAGAGCGGGAATACTTACTGATTCCCTCTAGCTCCCTGTCTCCCATCCCCCCCCCCCCTTCTTTATTTTGGGTCTGGACATCCTAAACTCAAAACTCTGGTCATCTGAAGAAGTGGACTGTGCCCATGAAAGCTCATGATACCATCTACATGTTTTGTTAGTCTATAAAGTGCTACCAGACCATCTGGTTTTTTTTTTACAATACGGAAAGTAACTGAATGAGCCTTGGTAGAAATATCTTTCCCTGGGTTGGATTTCAAATGTACATGTACAACAGAATTTCTGGACCTGAGTTCCTATAGTCAGGCTCCCCTATTCCTATGTAGACATACACAAAAGGACCACTTCAAAATTTACTGAACAAAACACTGACGGCAGCAGGAGCTGCAGACTCTCAGCACTACTGGAAAAAATAATCCAGACACTTACTTTAGTCTTCAGATAAAGATTTAGTAGCCTGACATTATGTTGTCAGGTTTGAAGAAACATCACTTTATTGTCCTGTAGTGTATACACACGCTAAAATTTTCAGTTATATTATTAAAAAAAAAAAAAAAAAAAAACGTGCCCAGAGCAGATGAAGAATTTGAATAGTAGGAGCTGGGTAAGTGGACATGACCTACTGTTCCCACAGCAGTGCCCCAGGGAAGAGTCCTTTAAGGTCATTTGACTGTGGAGAAGTCAGATGTTCACCACAGCTGTATCCTGGAAAACGTGCAGGTCAGAACTACTGACATTGAGTAGAGACAACAAGAATGTCTTTCTTGGGCAGTATTCCCTGTAAGCTGTGCACGTGTGCAGCCACTCAGAAGAGAAATTCAGATGCTGCCCAGATCATTAGCAGAACACCCTCAGCTAGGTTGTTTGTTTCTACTGGGGAGCACATTTGCAAATGCTGTAGTGCACATAAATTTATTCCACACATGGATGGAAAAGATTAGAGGGAATAATGTTCTTGGGTATCCAGAATATGAAAAATTGAAATCCCAGGCACTCACTCCAAAGTCAGGCTTACAAACAGGAGAATAACTGTCCAATCTACCTCTTTTTATTAATCAATATTCTATAGCAAAGGTAGTTTACATGTTTGATAACCAGATAACCCCTGATGAATTAGGAAAAAAGTAGGTATAACCCTAGAGAGGATTCAGGGAGTCTATTATGAATAGAACGTTACCCGTTCCCTCACTGAAGCTTTTATGAACTTCACACTAGGGATGTGAACGTGTAGCCATCTACATGGTTAACTTATGAGCCTGGGCTCATTGGTTAATGTGCACGGTTATGGGGGTACAGGCAGGAGTCAATATGCACAGGGAGCTGGCCTTAAACCTAATTCCTGTGTGTACCACTTCTGTGGAGTCACCTGCACCGCTGCCTCTGTATCAGAGGCAGCAGCACAGGGGAAAGGGGGAAGCTGGTATGTGCAGGGAGCCAGCTTTTACAGTGTAACCACTGCAATTAATACTTAGTTAAACTAACACATTTTAACATTCCTACTTTACACATTAAACAACAAGGCCTTCAGAACTTCCACTGACTAACAGTGCAGGGTCAGACCCTCCCGATCCCCAAAGGGAAGCTAATGTGACTGAGCACTGTCTATCTGTATTAGACTCTTGTATAACTAAGCACCACCAAACAACAGGCATGTCATTGAACTTAAATATGTGCTCACCATTTCTTAGATTGGACATTCTTCAGGAATATGCTGAACTGGCAGGTGGAATGATGGATTAAATTATCCACCAGGCCTTTGCATATCAAGCATTTACAAGTAATGAGAAAAATCACCAAGCAAATTTAGTTTGCTTCTAGCTCTTCAGTTAGTTTCCCAGACTGACAGAAGCTTATGAACACCTACAAAAAAAAAAAAAATCAAGCATCTCCTGATTGATTAGGCATTAGTGTTCAACAAAACTGAAAATGATTAGCCACTGAAAAATGAGCTTCCCTTCCCCATCTGCTTGTATCTCAAGAGACACAACCTTATATCTGGGTTCACTGGACATAGGGCTTGTCAATTAAAAAACCCCTCAAGCTTCTGGTCTGTTTTGAATCACAGCATCTTTGGTATCACTTGTATTTTACTTATATTGGGGTATTTGGGGCAAACCAGCAAGTCAAGAATTCCAGAACACAGATAAGAATTTTGGGTATCCAACATGAGACATCTTAAAGAGGGGGCCTGGATTTGTAGAAAGAGATGAGCACCCATCCTCTGAAAGTAAGGCCTCTTCAAACTCTCTCAGATCAGGCACCCAGAAGTTGTGGCATTTAATTGCTTTTAAAAGTTTTGGCCCACATTGGTATCATATTTAGGCCACACTAAGAGAAAAGTTTCCTTCTTGTGGCCAACCTGTCTCAGGTGTCCCGTGTCTGCTTCCACAGGAAAACCCTTCCTCATTTCATGTAAATGGAACAGTCAAGCTGCATACCAGACATCATAAAATATAATGTTCCTACAATTCTATGGGGAAGAGAACTCCTGCACACATGAACAGTAACTAGTTTTTCAACTCAAAAAGTAATTAGGCTACTGTAAACAGAACAATAGCTTAGCAATTTTGTTTATTTTAGATATGCAAGTGCCAACTGAATAATCAACAAATACAGTACACCATACTAGGTTAAAAAAAAAAAAAAAAAAAAAAAAAAACCACAACATCTTTTCACAAGTACAAATGGAATCGGACTCTTCAACTGTGATCTCACTCCTCCATTCTCCGCAAAATTCTGGATAAAAATTACTTGAATATATCAGATATTAGAGAAAGAACATAGCAGCCCCAGGTCATGAAACAATGTATTCCTCCCAGGCTACATCTACACTACATGCTTCTTGAGCAAAAACTTCTTGCGCAAGAGCACGTTCACACCTCAAAGCAGGGCTTTTGCGCAAAAGAGCATCCACACTGCATGGATGCTCTTGCGCAAGAAAGCTCTGATGGCCATTCTGCGAATGGCCATCAGCGCACCTGTGCTTTTTCCCCATAGGGGTTTCTTGTGCAAGAAGCCCCTCTGGAGTGTCCACACTTGCCTTCTTGCGCAATAGCTATTGTGCTAAAAGCAGTTATGCCTCAGAAAAGGAGGTTTACCTATGGCGGAAAAAGCCCTCTGTTCTGCCATTTAATTGCCCAAGAGCTCGTTTGAGGTGCGGATGCTCCGCAGGTTTTTGCACAAAAACCTTGTAGTGCAGACGTAGCCCCACTGTTTGAGATTAAAACAAAGTTCTTCACTGGAATTGAGTAGCTTCACTCAGAATAAAACCCAATGATATGGGGATAACAGCAGTTTGGCAGTTATAGGATTGAGAGACCTGAGCCATGTTGAAAGCATCAAAAGCCAAGATGGAGCAAACATGATAGTAAGGTACAAACAAACAAACAAACATCCCATGTCCTCTGAACCTGCATTGACAGGCTGAACTCAAGATGGAAGGAACAATGGCAGCATCAATATGGAACATAGCAAAATTAAGATTTCCCCCCTGCCTAATGGTAAGTATCTAGTTTACAGATAAATATTATATTTGGGCTGAGAGGAAGTTTTGAAGAAGAAGTTTCCAGGTTTTAAAAAAAACAATAAGGCATGAAACATGGACATGGACTACTAGGCTGAATGTTTTTAAACATACACAGCCATAAAAAGATTAAAAAGATTAAACAAACCCCCCCCCCCAAAAAAAAACACCCCACACTTTTTCCCAAAAAAGTTCCTTAGAAACATTTGACTTAAGCCACGTCTACACTAGCACTTGTTAGCAAAACGTGTGTCATTCAGTTGGGATCTAAAATCCGGTTTTATTAGTTAACCCGTTAAACATTATGTTTAACCAGTTAACTGATTAAACAGGAGCCGATGGGGGAGGCTGTTCCAGCCCAGCTGGGCTGGAGCAGGCCCCCCACCTGCTGCAGCTGGGCTGGAGTGCACATACTCACCCATCCTTGCCCCCTGCTGTCTGAGGTGTTGCTGGGCTAGGTCTGCCAGAGACAGACCTGCTCCTGGCACACCTGCTGCGGACGGGGCTTGCTCTGCCAGGCTGGAGCAGCCCCCTGCCTGCGCATAACCGGTAACCATTCACATCCCTCTCATTCAGAGGTGTTAAGAATCCCTCCTGGCAACACAGATACCACCACTCATTGAGCTGGCTGTGCTATGTTGACAGGAGAGTTCTCTCATGCAACTGCATTCAGGGCAGCTCGCCTGTATTGCTACAGCTACGCTGCTGTAAACCTCTAAGTATAGTCATGACCTTCGGTGTTGTTCAAGGTACCAATTCAATTAAAGATTTGGACCCCAAAACTTTAAATGTCTCTTTAAATAGGTTTTATTTGAAACGTGTGGTGATCATTAGGCAAGAGTTAACTTTCACTGTTTGAGAAGTTGCCTTAAAATAATTAAATAAATGCAGAAACCTGTTCCGGCCTGGGGAGAATTCCAAAGCACTCGTTTGCAGGTCATTTTGCTGTTCTATAGCATTATTGTTCTAAGGTAATGGACTTGAATACCAGTTAGCTGAATCCAGACACTGAATTAATCTGTACAGGAACTGTTTGTTCTCCTGGAAGTTTCAGAACTTGCCCTTCTCCCTGTCCCCTATTGGGGACATAGCTGAAGATCAGCCTGTAAGGCTAGCCACTGTTACAGATGCTGACACTCGCCTCCCAAAGCAAGTGTACCCTTCTCTCAGTTAAGTCAGGAAACAAGGGCTCACAGACGGCAGCAGAAGCACTTCCAAGACATACTGTAAATACACCTTAAAGAGGGAGGCAATAAGCAACCCACATGCTGGAGGTAGTTCACCAGGGTATGGAGACTTGAAGCTCCTGCTGGCTATGGATTGCTATTCCCAGCCAATGGAAGCTGCGGGGAAGTGGCACAGACCAGAGCATCGCTTCCTGCAGCTCCTATTGCTGTTCCCTGAAAACAGGAGATGCAAGTGGCAGTCCCTTCAGAGACACAGGTAAATCAAATCTGGGAGGCCTGCCAGGGGCTAACCCTGGTGAACCAGCTCCAGCTTATTGCTCACCCCCTGATTTAACCCAACAGACTGGGAGGACTTGGTGCAGAACATAACACAATGGTGTCACACCACAGTACAGTTCACTTTGCAGAGAACAGATGTGCCCATGAGACAGAGAAGGGACAAAGGTGAAAAGAAAGGGCACAACAGTCCAGACAGCAGCTGTGTCTCCTCCAAGATGACACCGGTCACTTCTGTGAGAAAATCTGCAGGGCATGAATTGGGTTCCCCAGACACTTAAAAACCCACCAATGAACCCCTTTGGCAAACACAATCCTTGCATTGAGGGATAGTCAAAGAATACAATAGTACAAGGTGTGGTAGAGTGGAGCAAGCATGCTATGTCTTTGCAGGGAGACAGTTATGGAACTAACCCTTCATTTGTCAGTGGTGGACAACTTCTTTGTAATTATTTGTCCAAACTTCCATTATCGAAGAGAAACATGGAGCACTTTCAACTGCTTCGGCAAACGTTACCAACTACACCTTGAGCCTATTGTGACTGGAGCCTGGACTTTTCGTACGAAGCTTCGAATAAAAGGGTAGAATTCAGACACAGAAATGCTCATCCTCATGTTCATAAGGTTCTGAAACAGGGTTAAAAACCATTTAACTCTTCCAATGCCAAGATCACCCCTGTAACCCTGTGCAACTCAAGGATGAAGTCCTGCCAGGATCCCACCGGCTTCGGTGAGATCTCCTGTACAAAGGAGAACTAGACCTAAACTAGGGATATTAAAAACCATTTAATACGGTAACCGTGTAACCACTACAATTTTTAGTGGTTACATGGTCACACATGCTGCAGGCTCTGCAGTATAAACCTTAGCTTGGTACGGCAGAGTCCGCATAACATAAGAACATAAGAACGGCCGTACCGGGTCAGACCAAAGGTCCATCTAGCCCAGTAGCCTGTCTGCCGACAGTGGCCAGCACCAGGTGCCCCAGAGGGGGTGGACCGAAGACAATGATCAAGCGATTTGTCTCCTGCCATCCCTCTCCAGCCTCTGACAAACAGAGGCCAAGGACACCATTTTATCCCTGGCTAATAGCCTTTATGGACCTAACCTCCATGAAATTATCTAGCTTCTCTTTAAACTCTGTTATATTCCTAGCCTTCACAGCCTCCTCCGGCAAGGAGTTCCACAGGCTGACTACACGCTGTGTGAAGAAGAACTTTCTTTTATTAGTTTTAAACCTGCTACCCATTAATTTCATTTGGTGTCCTCTAGTTCTTCTATTTAGGGAACTAATAAATAACTTTTCTTTAATCGGCCCTCTCCACACCACTCATGATTTTATATACCTCTATCATATCCCCCCTCAGTCTCCTCTTTTCTAAGCTGAAAAGTCCCAGTCGCTTTAACCTCTCCTCATATGGGACCCGTTCCAAACCCCTAATCATTTTAGTTGCCCTTTTCTGAACCCTTTCCAAGGCCAAAATATCTTTTTTGAGGTGAGGAGACCACATCTGTACACACTTCTACACTTCTGCTGCATCTGTACACAGTATGCAGCAAAGCCTCCTGCCCGGGAGCAGGGCCGCCAGCCCCTCCTGGCTCAGTTCACAGAGAGGAGGCTTCACTGCAGCAGCAAAGCCTCTTCCCAGGGAGGGAAGCTCTCGCCTGCCCAGCTCCTGGTGAAGTAGCCGAGTTTCACCAACACCATTAACCGACAAGTATTAGCTTATCGGTAAAACGGTAATTCAGTCAAACTAACCTCCCTAAGCTAAATATAGGCTTGAAAGCAGGTTAAAGCCCCTGGACTTCTGAAGACTATAGCAAATGGAATATAAATCTGATATTTCTCAATTCAAGGTCTGCATGTTAAAAAGCTTTCACTCATCTTCCTATGCAGCTGCAATTCCTAACATCATAACACAGTGTGTGGGGTCAAAGTGACAAGCATCTGCTACCTTAACAAGATAGCGGTTTTAAAAATTAAAGGGGGAAAACAGGGGAGTGCATGTGATTTGGAAGCATTTGTAGCACTTTCTTCTAAATAGAAGTGAAAATCAGAATAAGGGTGCATCTACACTGCAGGGCTTCACTTGAAATGAGCTATGCAAATTGAGCTACATCAATTGCGTAGCTTATTTTGAAATAGCTTATTTCAAAATCGGGAGCATCTACACAGCACTTATTTTGAAATAGAGCACTCTTACTCCAACTTCCCTTACGCCTCGTACTATGAGGGTTACAGGAGTGGAGTAAGAAGTGCTCCAGCCGGACAGTATTTCAAAATAGTATTGCAGTGTAGACATACCCCAAGTCTCAGTAGTAAAAGCAACAAAACAATCACACTAGTGATGAAAATTCACTTCCCTTGAATAAAAAGGATGCAAGGATGAAGTCTGCCAATGGAGTTCATTGGTGGGTTTTTAAGTGGCTGAGGAGCCGAAATTCATGCTGTGCAGCCTCACATTGCTGGTGGCTTCCTCTAACAATTGAGCACTGAAGAGCATGTCACAGTATTTTACAGATACCTAGTCTTTCAGGTTTACCTTGTGCGGTATTTTAATACTTGAACATATACCTGAAAATCCTCTTAATAAATAAGTTCTAAAAGCCTACTTGGCAGTAGTTTTATTTCCAGCAGTTGGATTCACGAAAAGGGAGGGGGGGAGGGAGGGGGGGCGGAGGAAGGAGAAAAAAAAAAAAAAAAACCCACCACCCACCAACAGGAGTCTTAATCTTTGAAAATGTTTCAGCAATATTTGTTCTGAGCTAAACAGCTACTTGCTGTGCCTGGCATGCCAGTGATCCTTTCATTTCACTGTTGAGACTTTTAATGTTCTCTATTGCTCAATTAACTTGAAATTGGCAATTTTAGTTGCATCATTGCTAAAATAGAGGAAGCACTTCACCGAGTGCTTTTTGCTGTCTTTTTCACTACTTACCTAGTTTAACTAGATAAGATTAGAGTCCTAAACTATACTTAACTGCTTAGACTGTATTCTGTTAGACAGGCAAAGTAATCTGGAGTGGAAGTTCATGTTTTACCTTAGTTTCTGATGGAAGAAAGTTTGAGTTTCTATTGGAGGGGAAGAAAGGCAAAGTCAAAAATTGCTACAGCATTTTTTAAAAAAAAGAATCATCCTACTTCTAAAGGATGGATCATTGTGCACAGAATCCTATAAACTTTGAGCAGAGAAGCTAAGGGCCTGATTCAAAGCCCAATGTCAAAAGTCATCTACCAACTTCTGTGGTATCACCTTTGGATGAGTCCCCAACATCCTGAATAAGTTCCTTAGGTAACTCTAGCTTTCTGAAATGGATGCCGAGAGCTGACATTTCTCATCTTTGTTCTGAAAAAGTCGGTTCCTTCACTCTCTCCCCGGTCAGGGGCTGAGAGGAAGCGATTAGTAAGAATTCCATTCTGTGCTGAATACAGCTATGGAAAGGAGGGGTGAGCGCTTCTTCACCGTATTTTTTTTTTAAACTAACTGCTCTTTTTTTGGGGAGGAGGGAGGGGAGGTTGCAGAACTCAAAAGTTGTTTCACAGGCTTGAATCATGTGAAAATATTTTTTTCCTTAAAGTTCAAAGATGCTTCACACACACACATGCATTCTACATGGAAAGACTAAATGTGCAGACAGCTCATGATCTGATACCTCTTGGCTGTCAGAATCAATGCATCTGACATCCCATTCGAGCAGCCATCATAGCTCAAAACCAAGCTCCCTTGGTAATATTTGCAAAGATAAAAGCAGATGGCTCCAAATACCTGATAGGTTAGGTCCCGCCACTTTCTCTTACACAGTTTCAAAGGGCATTAGACGTGGTTAAAGAATACTATCAGCTTTTCTGATACAACTTTGTTCTGTAGAATCAGACATATAAATATTTAAGTGATTACATGTTAAAGGGGATCAATGTAGGGCAAGTAACTATCTAGCTTGGGCCTGCTGCCCGTTTGTTTGTGGCCCGTGGTGCGGTTTGGGTTTACGTGGGGCTCAACACACAGCCCACAGGCAGGAGCCAAAACAAAAAAGTAGTCGATATAATGGTCTTCTGTTGATATACATTTTAGTAGTTAAATTCCTGGACTGTCATTGCTCATGAAAAGGGTGAAATCGGGTAAATATTGCATTTTATTAATATCAGCAGATCTAACTTAAATGGGACCTGTGTGTGGTGTAGTCTTACCTTAATCTTTGTATTCATGCCCATCAGTGTGAAAGAAGCTATTTGCATATATTTGCATGTATATGCTACCCCACTTAAGTTGCAGCCCTCGGCACGTGCGGTGAGAATCATTGTGGCCCTCAGAACTTCCAAAGTTGAGTAGCCCTGATCTAGAATATGATTTCATCTTCTGCCTACTGCCGTCATATCTGTCCAGGTGTCTGACTGCAGAGCAACTGCCATTTGGCAAGCCAGCTTGAGAGAAAGATGCACTGTTTCATCTGTGAGAATTATTTTTTTCCTTATTATTTGCACTGCGGTAGCAAACTGTCCTGAAGAACTTGCTATCTATCACAGATCTAAGAAAGAGAATGTGAAGGGAAACAAAGGCACAGAGAAGGGATATGGTTTGCTCAAGGTCACACAGCAGGATGGTGTCAGAGCCAAGATTAGAAACTCAGGTCTCCCGACTCCTAGCCTAATGCCCTATAAGCTAGAACACACCGTCTTGACTTTTCTATTAATAACTACAAGTAACCAAAATAATATATAGTATCATGAGCTTTCACAGGCAAAACCCATTTCTTCAGATGACCTTGAGTAGAGATACTCATGATACTTATTTATATTTTTGTTAGTCTCCAACATGCCACAGGACTACTCATTGTTTTCCAAGTTACAGACTAACACAGCTACCCCTTTAAGACTTTTTCTTTTAATATAAAAGAGGGTATTTCAGATTGAAACCTATCAGGCAACAGCTCTGTTTCACCCTTTTCTTTAAGTATGGCATTGGCAGGTGTTTTTCCTGCACAAAAGTTCCAGGATTCATGAAGTATGCCACTTACGTACAATTGATCATTATGCATGACCAATGGTATTCTGCAGATGTTAAAATAACCTAGTAAGCATGAGGAGCATGTCCTTTACAAAAACAGATAAAACTTCTCAGGATTAGTGATTTGTTTGGGGTCATAAAATGGTTACAAGAAAACCTCTGCTACACCGTTTCCTTTTCTTTATCTGTATTCCATTCTTGGCTTGTGAAGCCCAGTCAAGTCATAAGGGAGGTACAGCATGTCAAACAGCAATGTGGATTATCCGTTCCTCTTGCAGAAAACCAAGCCTGAAAGTTAAGCCATGGCAACAAGGCACTGAATAAACTATGCTTTGATAGGGTTGCTTGAATATCAATTTTGATGGCTACTGTAAGGAATGCAACTAGCCGACTTTATAGACCAGTGGTTCCCAAACTTTTCAGCATCACGCCCCCTCTTTTTGATTTTTGAGAAACCCTCATGCCTCCCCCCCCACAAATAGCAGCAAATTTTTTTTTCTTCCTCAACAAAAGGAACTGACCAGGGCTGAAAAACAAAAATAGCAGAAAAACTTGGGGAGAATAAACAGGGGGGGGGGGGGAAGGGGACTGGGTCGCCTCGCACCCACCCTGGAATTTCTTCACGCCCCCCCCATTTTGGGAACCATGTTATAGACAGACATCAGTGGACAGCCCAATGAAAAGATTCCCCATTACAGGGACACCTCTCAGGCCAAAAATCATGTTTAAAGTTTCAGACCAAATATGACCTGACAGTGTCTCTTTAATGACATTAAAAGTAAGAAGTGCTTAGTAAAATTGATACCTACTGGCTCTAACACGGAAGGGAGAAAGCAACTTAGATGCCTCTGAAAGCACAAGCGGCGAGGAGTCCTGTGGCACCTTATAGACTAACTGAAGTGTAGGAGCATAAGCTTTCGTGGGCAAAGACCCACTTCTTCAGCTTTGCCCACGAAAGCTTATGCTCCTACACTTCAGTTAGTCTATAAGGTGCCACAGGACTCCTCGCCGCTTTTGCAGATTCAGACTAACACGGCTACCCCTCTGAAAGCACAGAATGTTATCCAGAGTATTTTAATATATTTAAAGGAAAGAGTAGCCATAAGCCAAAGGAACCAGAGGCAGATTTAAAGGAAAGAGTAGCCATAAGCCAAAGGAACCAGAGGCAGTCAATGCTGCAAGTGACAGAAAACGCACTGTATATTGTCTACTGGGGCTCAGCCAACAAAAAAAAGATGGCTAAGAAGGGCAAAAAGTAGTACAGTTTCTCATCTCATCTTCTCTACACAGTGTTACATCTAACCCTTCATGAGAAAGTGAACTACATTTGTCCCGACTCCCCCATAGCAAATGAGCTCAGGATTCTTGATACCTCACAGGATCTCAAATCTGTGGCAAATGTGATAGATCTTGTGTAATTTCAGCAGCTAACACCCACAGCATGTTCCTTCTCCCATGACTAACGCCACCATCTCTTATCCCCCTACCTTTCAACTAATCTCACCCTACTTGTCCAACACTTGAGTCACTGTCATCTCCTACTCTTCCCTGTCTTGCGCCCCCAGGACCTCCTTTCCCTTCAAAATGCACCTCATTGTGGAAGCTCCGGTCCCACTGGCAGCTCTTGAGTCTAGTTCTGGGATCTGGTCCAGCTGGGTAGCTCCTTGAAGCTTTAGGTCCCCACTGGCAATGTCCTTGAATCTTTCCTTCCACTAGCAGCTCTCTTCCTGCTGAAGGCTTTGTAGTCTTCGCTGTCTTCCTCTTCTAGCTGCAGTAACCACTAGAGGAGGTGAAACCTAACTGCTTCTCTTCTACAGATGCTTCTGCAGGCATCCAGGTTCTGCAGTGAAGAGCCTAGATACCTGTGAGAAACAGCTATATATGGAGGTGGAGCCATTAACACCACATGACTACCGCAAGCTCTGCAGAGCACCACTGGTAGCCAGTGGAACCTACTTTAAGAACTGTGGATACAAAAATAGCAACACCGGTTGGACTCATTTGCAGATGAAGGCTCCAGTTCCTGTTTTGACTCATACATGCTGGATTCCCACTGTACTTCAAGTTGTCATTTTACAGAATGCAAGTATGAGCTCTTCTAAACAAAGGTTCTTCCAGATACCACACCAACTTAGCTCATAAAGAACATTAGCAGCAGAATCTACTTAACCTTTGCTGTGTGAACAGTGACCAAGTACTGTCAAGTATTTAAATAAAATAAGTTCAGGCATGTCATTAAGCCAAGAATCACTAGCCTGCTATGATAACTAGGTCCACACCTGCAACCAGAGCTATGCACCTTTGATTTCAACAGAACTCTTAAGGACATCCCTACAGTCAGTGCTTTAGTCATCATCTGCTGAAATTCAGAGATTGTATCAAGTTGCAGATGCAGTGGGGGAGGATCTGAAAATCTACAAAGTTAGCATTTTAATTAAACTGCAGGGGAAAAATTGCAGATAGAAAAAAAAGTAGTATCTATTTCTTGGCATGCCACGCTTATATGCATTCCTTCGGATGTTTGTACAAAACATTACTCTGTTCTGACTCCAGACTTCTTTAACAAGAGCAAAAGACCTATTCAAGTTCTTACTGTAGTACTCGGTTCATAACAAATGCAGTAGTAATTCCTAAACTCGGTTTCTTTCATTTTGGCCCTCTCTCAGAGCAGGTGCTGTCTTCCATAAGGTGGTCCATGAGCTACAAGCATTTTATTCTCTACAACATTCTACATATTAATGTAGCTGCATCCTGGTCTAGAACCACAACTGCTCTGAGCAGTCAACAAAGTCATTAGAACAGTTTCTAATACATTTGCCTCTTGCACAAGAGAAAAATTGCCAAGACTTGCTTTGCAAACAAGATCTCATTGCATCTGTCCACCGACTAACTTCAGATGGGCTCAAACCAAAATCACAGACCTGAAAATTCTCAAGTGTTTAGATCCCAGAGCTGAATTTTGCTGTTTCATCTTAACTCTAATTGAAGCTCCTGTATTTGCTTATAAAAGCTTCATTTTTCACATACCAATTTGCCTCGAGGGACACTGATTTGGCAGGCCTACAAGTATAGAACATGTACTGCATACATCTCCATGATGCCCTGACAAGTTGACTCATCCTGGAAATGCCACTGGGTAAAACTGAGAGGAGAGTTCTGTCACTAGGGACAGTTAAACCTCATCCTCTGTGCAGAGATTCCAAACTCACTGTGATGGTGGTTTGTTCAGGCTGAAACTCTTAACCAGGATTCTCGGCTCCACCAACATCCATGGTCCAGCATGGATGTTCCAGGACTGGAGAGTCCTCATGGAAGGCCAGCAGTAAGGATCCCTGTGGGGCTGCCAGAGCAGTGGGCTGCCCACAGGGGGCTGATGGTGGGACTGCTCAGTGTGTGGCAGCAGGGTTGCCCAGCAGGGCTGGGAACCCCAGCATGTGCACGCTGCTACCAAGCAAAGCCTGGTGCGCGGCTGCCAAGCAAAGCCACAGCAGTGATGGCTGCCCAGTGGGTTGGCAGAGCAGCAGGGCCAGCAGGAGGTGCAGAGCCGTCCGGGAGGCCAGTGGCCAGGCCGGAGGGGGGGAAGAGGGGTGGCGGCACGGGAGTGCCAATAGCAGGGGTCCAAAAATGACCTTCCCTGGTCCAGCAAAATCCCTCATCCAGGACCAGTCAGGTCCCGAGTGCGTCCACACCTGTCCAATAGGAACTAGACTAAAATCGCCAACTATACATTGTGGATTATGGCTGTGTTAGACAGGATTTGACCTAGCAGCCTAGACATAAGGTCCACTGACCTTCCCAATCCTCCATCTACTAGCTCTCAATTCAATTAGCATCTACTACCATACAAGACTGCTCTAGCTATTGGTCATGGATTCTGCCTCCATCTTCTCAGCTACACATTGGAAGTGACCCAACACAACAGTACAGAAAAAACTTCAACTCACAAGAATAATCAAAGCTACTGAATTTGACCGTTGATTTCAGCAGCAACAAAACCCAGCCAACTTCCTCTAAAGTCTAATGAATTCTCTTTAACATCCATGTACAACAATTACTTTAATTTGGTTCATAAGATCTTCCTTGCAAAGTAGTGTGAATTGACATTGTGCCCACAAATATAAAGGGAACGTTGCACTGTAGAAAATGATAGAGCCATTGGAATGTTACATGGTTGTAGGCCCTGCTGCTTTCCATAAGTTCCTCGGGTGAAGGTACCATTCCTCCCTCTCACTCACATAGGTTTTAATACAAACAGCAGCTGGAGTAGCTGATTAGTACCAGCACTATTATCACTCCACCTCCTATGGAATCTCAAGTTATTGCCTGCCCTCAAAATGTAGCCCAAGTAGCATTTACAGGGCATCTTTTGCCCCACAGGATCCCAGGGTGCTTTGCAAATCAGTACTTTGTAACTATCAGAGGGGTAGCCATGTTCGTTGCTTTTGCAGATTCAGACTAGGAGTCCTGTGGCACTTTTATAGACTAACAGGTTTATTGGAGCATAAACTTTCGTGGGCAAAGACCCACTTCATCAGATATCTGATGAAGTGGGTCTTTGCCCACGAAAGCTTATGCTCCAATAAACCTGTTAGTCTATAAAGTGCCACAGGACTCCTCGTCACTTTTACATTGTAACTAGGAAGCTCAGGACACTCTGAGGCGCAGCCTCCTCTGGGGTGAGACTGGAGCCTGTGTACCACGTACTCATTTTTTGGCAGATAAGGAAGTATATTGTATCCAATTAAAGGTGCTCTGCGAGAAACTTTACATATAAGAGATACAACATGATCTAGCAGATTGGATCTCAGTTGACTGCCCTGACTCCTGGAAGTTAGGATATTTGGCATGTCACTTTACTTAACAAAGCCTCTACTTCCCTTAGCACTCTGTTTTGTCAGCTTTTCAAGACAAGGACGGTTTCATATTATGGGTTGTACTGTGCCTAGCACAACTGTGCCCAAATCTCAGTAGGGGCTTCTAGACACGATTGTAATACAAGTAGGAAATTAAAAATAAGCAGGTAGAATGTAATCACCCAGGTTGCAATCGGACTAGGTCAGTTTGGCTTACTTACAAGTAGTGACTGGAACCTTGATTTTCCATTTTATCTGAAAGCAAGTACTTCCACTGCTATTCCTCCCACATTCCTATTTTGTGGGATGTGTCAGGATCACCCTTATTAAAAACCAAACAAAACCCTAAATCATCATCAAACAATAGAGCTACTTCAATGTCTGGGGTAATCACCCTGGGCCTAAAATACTATGGCATTTCTGAGGAGTCAGAGTAAAGTTCACAAATCCACTGCCAACATCACTTCCTATCCTCTCTGCAAAGAACATCGTGAGTTAGAAATGAGAGCTGAAAGGATCGTGGCCGAAGTGCTATAGATAAGATTGTTCCCACCATATTTATTCCCAAAGGCCATAACTGCAATTCACGACACACTACACTCTACTTACTAGTCTCAGTGCACCTTGCCATTGAATTGAATTTCCCAAGGACAGCATGACCTTGCCAAGCAGAAGCCGATGTCCAGCCTTAGTTATTTAAGGTACCCCCAGCTTAAGGAGTTGATAATTTTCGAGCTCTTTTGCCCTCCTTTGCTCCATTTTAAAAAGATTAATTTTCACAATGTCTTCTATTGTGTTTCCAAGGCAAACAGAAGTCAGTCTTACTGTTTACTTCATCGTTTGTATATCAGCATCAGCAAAGGAGTCAAAATTGCTCCGTGTTTTAATAGTTATTGACTACTGCTTCACAGGCAGCAAAAACAGATTTTAATCCCAGTGATAGAATGGAGAGAAAAAAAAATGTTATTTTTCAAACTGGATTATTCACCCAAGAGAGAAACTGTTAGAAACAAATCAGATTTTGAATGTAACCATGTTGATAGTCATCTTCTACTCGAGTATTGTTCAGAGCAAGATATTAGTTTTCTAAATAGTAATCTTCCCCCTTCTATTTCGCATGCACACATTTCCACACGCACAAACCCCCTTTCAAGCTCGCTCTTTTACATTGAGCTGGACATTACTGTCGTTCTTTTCTCTGATAAGTGCAGTTTACCAAGTGCCTTGTCATGCCAAATCTTGCAGTGGAGCACCAGCATCAATTGTGATTAGTATTCACCCTGTCAGGTCACCAGCTCTGAACTCTAAGTACAATAGCCCAACACATTATCTGTCAGATTACCAGAAGTGGAAAACTTGTAATAATTGTGACACTTTAGGGCCATTTATTTATTTAGAACCCGGAAGACTTTTGTCTCTCTAAATTAGTTCAGAGCCAAGTGGGGCCTTAAACACTGCACAGAGCCTCTTCAACTTATCTAAGGGAACCACTTTTGTAACTCCAAGAGGTTAAACCTATAGACTATCTGTTGTTTGTCCTGTTATAGATTGGCTTGACTTTCCCTTAGAAACTTTTCTCCCCGCCCTCCAATTTTTTTCCTTCTTCCCACTCCCCCTTTCCCCATTTATTCTTGGTTCTGGACATCCAACACTGGTAATCTGAAGAAGTGGGCTGTGCCCACGAAAGCTCATGATACCATCTGCATGTTTTGTTAGTCTTTTAAGTGCTACCAGACTATTTGTTGTTTTTAAAATTTTTCCTGTTACAGACTAACTCGGCTACCCCCTGAAGCTTTTGTACCCTTTACTCATACATGCGTGCAAGATTGGGCATTTAAACTGTAGGCTTTTGGGGGCAAGTGTTATGCCATTTAGTTGTCTGGGAAGTGCACATTTATGCAGCTGCCTAAGCAAAAACAAGGTGTGTGAGGGGGGTATAGAAATGTGTTCAGTGTGCTCTGAGCATAAGTTTAAGAGATTGTGATGGAAAACCAACATCTTAGTTTCCAATTACGCAAACATACTCACTGTGCCAAATTACAGGAGGTCATCAATGCCTGAATATAGGAAGCAACAGGTTTCCTGTGTTTGGGATTGTATTAGAAGTTCTCCTTTTTCTGATTTGTTACTATCCATATTATAATACATTCCACTCACTGTTGACTGCACAAATCTGGCTGTTGGACTGTGTGGCAGGAGGCACACTAGATGCAACGGTTTTATTTTCAACATTATTCCTACTTAAAGCCAGATTCTATCCCCAAATATATGCAGACAAACCCCACACAACAAGAGCACATACAGGTTTGTGCATATATCAGAGGGCAGAGCCTGCCCACTGAACCCAAACTGCTGCACTAAGATGACTGTTACATACATAATATTTTATAGGAAAGGCTCCCTTACTTCCTCTTGTTAAACCACAAGTTATTGCATTATCTCAGCTGTAACATATTTACACATTAAAATGAGTGGACTATGAGACAGGCAAACAAGCAACCAACCATATCCAAAAACATCCAAAGCAACTAGCAATAATTAGGCTTTTATCAACAGGATGCAATCAGCACAGAGCTGTGAAGCATTTCACTTTTTTAAAATATAGGCCAGCTATTGTAGTCCAGGAAACAGCTAAATATTTAGACTGTTAAACTAGTTACCAAACCCTCAGAAATAGCCACCCACAATTGTGCAGATTTTGACCATTTAAGAATAAAGTCATCTATAGCCAAGTCTGCATCAGCATTCATATGCATTTACATAATGCAAACATCCCTACAGTAATGTCTTAAGTATTTTTTTTAAAAGGGAGCTAGGAAAAGTTTAACTGAGACACTCTGTAAACCAGCATTGTAGAGAACCAAGTGTCACTCAGATTGGAGTGATTTCTAGAGCAGTAAATTAATGCTGTCTAATAACTTCCATATTTCTCACAATGGTTTCAGAAGGCAATAATCCCAACAACCAGATGTAGCTTGCACATTTTAACCCAAACTGCCTATTCAGAAACCCTGGAGTTCCAAGCCCATCTCTGCCACTGACTCCCTCTGCTGCCCTGCACAAGTCATTTCCCTTCTGTGCTTCAGTTTCTACAGCTATGAAATGCAACTACTAACACAACACACCTGAGAGCTAAACCAGTGTGTTTAATATAAATGGTAAATAGTAAACAAGTGCCTTCTGATGCTACATTCGATACAGCAGTCCTGCATTCCAGGTAAACTGCCATTACTACATGTGCTTAAGTATTTTATTTTGGTTTGGTTTTTAGGGGGTGATGTGCTAAGATTCCCAGGCACACTGACCCTCAATTTCTGCAACCCTTTTTCCAGCCTAAAGGGACTGGACACAGGAAGTCTCTACCAGCTATATGTGCCCACCCCAAGCTGTAGACCAGGGATGGGGAACTGTTTTTTCTGACCCACAGAAAAATCAGTTGGGGGCCACTCACACAAGTGAGATTTTATGTGCTCCAGCTCCATGGTGGAGTGACGGGGGTGGGGTGGGCCCTGAGCATCAGGGGCTGGATTCAGGCAAGTCAGGGACCGCATCCGGCCCCCAAGCCTGAGGTCCCCCAAGCCCTCTATAGACCAAAGGAAAAGGGTGATCTCTTGGGAACAATGCACCCCCTTCTGCTTGCTGATTGGACAAGTAGCATTTTTTGGGACCAGTGTTATTTGTCATGGTGACAATGTCCCATACCCACCTGTCAGGTTAGACTGAATGACTGGTCCTGCAGCACTCCTCCCAGGCTGGGAAGCAAAGAGCAGAGATCATGACCCTGAATCCTTAACCTCTGTGACAGGAAGGTTAACTTGCTAAAAATTCAAGAAGTCAGTTTCAGGAAGATAAACACATTTCCCCAGTTGCTGCTACACACATGAACAGGAGGCAATTTTCAGCCAGCAACTGCTCAGTCATATTTTCAAAATACCAACAGCAATGTGAGTAGTCATTTAACCTCTGAAACATATTTTCCGCAAAATTACTTAATAAGTTTGCTACCCAATGCCAACTTGCATAAGGACCTGTAGCCATTCCATGAAGCAACAGTTTACAAGACACCGCGCTGTAGTTCAGACACCTGACTGCACTAGTCTACAGCTACTCCCCGTTAGTTAGCAATAATAATAATAAAAAAAAGTATTTCCTATTCACACCCTCCCTTTCCCTCGCCCTTCTCAAGCTTCCTTTCAATGCTAGTTCTCCAAGTAGCTTACATGCACACACGCACACACACACACACACACCCTTACATGCACCAGAAGACATGAAGTTGGCCTCTCGTCCATTTAAACCCGTCGTCTCCATGGGAGGATGATGGATTGCTGTCCCCACCCCCAAAACTATTTCCTCCGGCTGCACAGTCCCAAACTTGGCGGGGGAGGGCGAGCTGCTATGTGATCGGTTTCTACCTCCACCCCAATCTCCACGCTGGGCAGAGGGCATGTAACACATTGCAGGGCTGAAGCCTGCCACGAAAGTAAGCGGGGTGTATGGGAGGGGGCAGAGAGGAGGGGACTAGAAAGCTGTAGCCGGGGCCAGAGACGCTTCATGGGTCTCCCAGGAGAAAGTTCAGCTGCCCCTGGTCCAGGTCACTCCCCTGCCACCTCCCCCTGGTTTACCTGGTTGCACAAAGGGCTCTGCCTGCCTGGAGGCTGCCGTGGAGAGAGGGCTAGAAGCCGCTTTGTAATCCCATGGCTCCGAGGCAACCCTGCTGAGTTCCGTTAAGGATGGAGGCTGGCGAGGGTTAATCTGAGCCCCCAGCTAGCTCAGCAGCACATCCACATGGTTACTGCACTTTAGAGTCTCTCCGCAACTGCTTAAATACGCCGGAGCGGCTACCTGGGTAATGTAGTCCCAGGCAGGCTCCGGACGCCTCCCAAAGCTAGGGACAGAGGCAGAAAAGCTGCACTACAACTCCCAGCATGCTCCCACGCCCTGCCGCTTTTAGAGGCACTGCAAGGGGAAAGCGTTACTCGGTGGCAGATCAAAAGAATCCCTTGTAAATGCGTGGAGTCCAGAGCGCTTTCCCGAGCTCCCATTGGCCCCCTCCAGCGTGTGGTCCAAAGACTCTCTCCCTCCAAGGGAAGAAAAAGAGGAATGGAAGTTATGCCATTCACCCTGGTAATACATGTTCCTGTCTCTGTGTCAGAAGGATGCTTCTACTGGCACTTTGGGGCTATTTAGCATGGATATTTCTATTGGCGGTCACGTCCCATTTGGACTCCCTCCCGGTAGCCAGGAATTAAAAAAATAGGTGACATAAAAATGCACTGTTATGGGGGAGGGGAGAGATTAAGGCTCAGAAAAATATAATTAAGCTCAAGGCTTTTCAGAGCTTTGGCTAGAGGTTAGCGGAAGGAAAGGATGTAGTAACAGTTCCAAAGAATGGAATGACAGCAGAAACAGAATCACAGCCTAATAACATTAGATCAGTCAAATAAACCACAAGCTCATCAAATGCGAGAAAAATAAATTTCAAGGGTTTAACAGAGCCTGGAAAGAGTAAAGGATTCAACAGGCTGTGCTTAAACTGTTAAACTAAACTACTGTCGGGGTTTCTCAAAGTTGTATTACACAGTATGTTGGCTGCAACACTTTCACTAGCATTAAACTTTAAAAAACACTTCCACTCCTTTTCCTTCCCCAAGAACAGCATTAGACAAGAAGTAAAGAACATTTTGCAGCTCTTGCCCACTCGTTTGTTTTTTTAACCTTCCTCTAGAGCATTTGCCCACTACCGGAGAGAGGACAACAATGTTGATGAGCTAGTGCTCTGATTATTCAATATGACAAATCCACTGTTTGCTATTTTATCATGATGTGGATTCTTCATACAAACCACAAGTCTGCACCAATTGCTGTGGAGCTGAATAGCTAGAAGTCAAGCAATATGGCTCAGATGCTTACTGTAGTGGAACTGACTGGCCACCTACTGACCCAGAGGTGGAGGAACCCCTCCGGGAGCCATTTTGGGTGCAGCCTAGCCCTTCCTCGTCACCGGACCAGAAGTCAGTGGGCAGTGCTAGGGCTATAAGTAGCCAGGCTAAGGACACAGTCTGGACCCAGCCTCTGGAGGACCCAGAAACTGGCATAGAGCTCCCTGCCTGGGAGGCCAAGACCTGGCTCGGGCCTCCAACTGCCTCTGACCCCGAGTAGGGTTGCCAGGTGTCCAGTTTTGAACCAGACAGTCTGGTATTTGAGGGTTCTGTCTGGGGGGAAAAAATTAAGAAAGTGTGCGGTATTTTCTAATTAGCTGAGTTTTATTATTATTAGGAGTATCAGTACATAGTTGTGTACTGTCTGGCTGGTAGACATGCTCACGCTGCATGAGTGCGTCTACCAGACAGGCAATATGCAATTACGCGAGAGGGCCGGGGTTGGAGGGGAATCCCCAGGGCTGGACTTGTTTGTGCTTCGATGGGATCGTGCGGGGGACAGGCAGCACCCTGGGATCTGCATGCACCCAGGTCAGTCCCACTCCCCCCCGGCCAGCCCCGCTCCCCCCCTCTCCCCCACCTCCCGGCCAGCCCTACTCCCCCTGATGCCCTCCTGGCCAGCCCCGCTTCCCATCGGCCGGTCCCCACCCGATCTCCCCCGGCCAGCCTCGCTGCCCCCGACCAGCCCTGCTTCCCGCCAGCCGGTTCTCCACCCCTCCTCCTCCCGCTCTCCCCCGGCCAGCCCCACTCCCGGCAAGACCGGCTTACCGCTGGCCGGTCTCCCCTCCCTCCCCCATCTCCTCCGGCTATTCCCACTGCCCCCGACCCTCCGCACCAGCCCTGCTTCCTGCCAGCCGGTTTCTTCCCCCCACCCCACATCTTCCCAGCCAACCCCGCTCCCCTCCCAGATGGTGTCTCCTCCCGCTGCACCCGCTAAATCTGAGATCAAGTGTGTCCGTTTTTGTTTTTGTTTTTTTTAAGTCACCTGGAAACCCTAACCCCGGGGCCTTCGCAGAACTCCCTAACCAGGAGGCAGAGACCTGGCTGGGCCCCTCTGACAGGCCTACCCTCTGACCCAGAGGAACCAGAGGCCTGCCCAGGGCTCCCTGTTGGGGAGACTGGGGCATGGCCTGGGCCTCCGAGTGCGGCTAGCCTGGAGGATCTGCCCGAACGCCGACACCAGCCTGTACCCTGGGACCCTGAGGACCAGCCGGACCTGGAGAACCTGCTCAAACCCCCACACCAGCCAGTACCCAGGGACCTGAGGACCAGCTGGAGCCACTGGACCTGCGAGCAGCTGAGACCTGGATTGGGCCACCAGGACCCCTGTGGGACAACACCACCCTTGACTCCCTGAGGGACCTGCTGGAGACTCAGATACCCGCTGAGGGGGAGAGAGGAAGTGGCCAAGGGGATAGCATGGGCTGGTAAAGGCCCTAGGCCAGAGCATTGCGGGCTGGAGTCCCCGCTGAGCCAGCAGCAGCTCCTCTGCTGCCTCTAGGGCCCTGGGCTGGGGTGCAGTGGAGTGGGTGGGCCTGTGCCCCCCAGCCATCTACCGGGTGCCATCTACTGGGTGGCAGTCTCCCCCCTTACCGCTATCACAGGTAAACTGCCTGTCACCTTCCTGAACCAGGAGATTCCTAATGAGTGTTTGTTTGCTGTCCAGCCTGGAACCAGGCCTGGGCCTCTTAAACTGCTGAACTATTACTGTGGCCCTGCCCTGAACCAGGGCTAGGGCCCTCCTAATTAAGGATTGATTGCCCTGGCCTGGGACAGGCCAGGGCCTCTTGAACTTGTGGACTGGTTGGTGCCCTGCCCTGAACCAGGGCTAGGGCCTTGAGCTAACTGTTCACTGTGGGACTCTAGAACTGATGGTGTGTTTACTGGCCTGCTTGAACCAAGGTCTGGGCTAGTAACCTGTAATTTGTTTGTATTTGTTGCCCTGCCCTAGGGCCAGGGCTCACTTGTTTATTTGCTGTCCCACCTGGAATAAGGGCTGGGCTCCTAGACCTGTAACTGTGGGTTGTTTGTGTGTTGCCCCGCCCTGACCTAGGGCCAGGGTACCTGAACTGTTAAATGGGTTATTTGTTGCCCCTCCTGGGACAAGGCCTGGGCTATTGAACTTGTATTTGAGATTTTGCTGCCTCGCCCTGATGGAGGGCCAGGGCCTCCTAAACAGTCTCAGGTGGTTGCCTGCCCTACCCCAAGGCTAGGGCTTTATGACTGTATTGAACTCTGACTTCTGGCCCAGACCTGAAGCAAGGCCAGGCACCTGAACTATTTGCCCCTCGCCCTAACCTGAAGGAAGGCTGGGAGTTGAATTGGTTGCCTCTTGAGCATGGCTGGGTTGTGGAACTATTGACTTGGGGACTATTTTAAGTGGCTGCGTAGTGGGGTGGACTGGCCTGGAGGCGGAGGAACCCCTCCGGGAGGCCTGCCGGTATACACTTACACACCAGGCAAGGCATGCAGCCATAGATAAGACGACTCTGAATTTTGGTGTGTCTGTTTTGTTAAGATAGTACTCATTACCCAATATCAGCATGATGTTAGTGCATTCTTTTATGAATTGCCATCCATTCAATCCAAAATATACCAATGAGTACTTTAAGGAGAAGCTCTAAAAAAGTCAGTTTCTTGTTTATTTTTCTTTATCAGACCTTATTAACTTTGCACACCTATAAAGATGGGTTTCTCCCTAACTAAGAACACTACAAACTTACCCTAGGATCTGAAAAGTAAGCTCTGCTTTTTTTCTGGTTTGTATAGTTACATCAATAAATAGAGATTCTGCAGGCTAATTTTTACCATCAATGGCACCTGTGCAATATAGATCTGGGAATGGAATGTAGTTAATTTTCTGTTAGTGGACATCAAACTAGAACCCCACTTGCTCCAAAATAGATGTTTTACTCTGTGATGCAGTATAATTGAATTCTGGTTAGTAAAGGTAGTAGATATTACTAAATACAGTCGATCTAGTAAACATAAAGTTGCTAGAAAGAAAGAAGCTTGTCATCCAAGGAGATATCCTGTCATATACTTGTATACCACTTATTGGTTTTTAAAGGTTGACAGATGGGCTAAATCTCATGATGATTTGGAATCCTCACTTCAGGATGATTATTCAGTCTAGCACCAGACTAATTTGGACCCCCTTTTGTTTGGTATAAAGATAGTTAAATAATCAGCCATTGTATACCAAATACAGTCTGTGGCTTTTCCCATGGTTTCTTTGACAAAGATGTGTGGGAATTGAGTGAGTTGAAAAAAGATCATTTAAGTTAGGGATGGCTAGGAAATATATTTTTGTGAATCTAGACCCTTCTAATGTAATTTTGTTTATATTTCATTAAGAATGATAAGTATCTTAGATATTAGACAGCTGTATAAATCTAAACAATATGTACAGTTAATATATTCTAAGAGCAGGGCATGGGACATGATCTCTGCTTAAGTACAGGCCAGACTGCTTCATTTGAGTCTCACCATTAAAAGCTATTTTTAGAAAACAGAAAACTTCACACTGCAGAAAATCTAGTTAGGAGCTATTTCCAGACAGAGGCTTCAAAGTAGCAATGCCCCCTCAGTGAGGATGCTCTTGATCGCAATGTATGTTCATTATTCACCTTATGACTGATGTTCCCTACTGTTCTCTTCCAAAAAGAAAAGTCACATGCCTGTGGGAAGTGCAGGAAGTGAAGACAGCCATGTTGAAGAGCTTACCTTTCCTAGCTCCACCAAGATGCATGGAAGTTTTGCTGTTGATTTCATTAGGATCGGGGTCTAGACACTACTATAATTAGCATGGGTAAATTCAGTATACCACCAAGGTTCGGGACTTATATTACAGCACTTTTGTTGGAGGGTCTCACAACACTTTGCAGGCACCAACTGATTCAGAGACAGAAAGAGGTAGCATTGGTCCCATTTTACAGAGGGGGAAGCTGAGGCTCGGCGGAGGGGGGTGCCTCAGACCATACTAAGGCAAGGGGGTGATACAGGGGGTTCGGACCCCCTAATGCTGCCCTAAGCACCACGCCTGAAGGATCACGGGGGCGAGGCTGAAACACCCCACCAATGGGCTGACTCAGGGGCGGGGGAGCGTGTGGCTCCCTGAGCAAAGAGCAGCGCGCGGCCGCAGTGGATCGCGCTGGGCCCGGCATCCCTCGTGCCGCGCCGGCTCCCGCAGGGCACCGAGCCACACACAGCCCGCTCGCCAGTCAGCGCTGTCTCTTTAAAGCCCGGGCAGGTCACCTGACGGCTCGTCACGCGGCGCTCCAGCCAACATGGCTGCGCCCAGGGCAGGGTGCGCTGGCCCGAGCGGCCGCTACTGGGCTCTGGTGCTGGGCTCGGTTCTGTGCGCGCTAGCCGGCGGCGCGCGCCTCTTCTTCCAGCGCGGCGGAGGCCGCCCAGGGGCCGTGCGGCTGCAGCTCGAGCCGGGGGAGTAGCGGGGAGGCGGCGGCCCAGAGGTATTCCGCCCAGGCGAAGGCCCCGGACCCGGCCGCGGGGCCGCTCACGGGCAAGATGCCAGCTGTGCGCACTCAGGTGGGCCATGCTTACAGCTGTGGGGGGAGTGGAGGGGAACCCGGTGAGCGGGAGGAGGCCTGAGCTAAGAGGGATGGCTGGAAAGTGGTTGCTGCGTTCTGGTCTGACCAGCGTTTCCTCTTGATGGTCAAAGTCAGGACACTTGTGCTCCCGGGAGTGTGGTGGTTTAGAAGGCAAGTGCTTTTGTACATGGCTGGGTGCTTTTGGAAGTGTTTCCTATGTTATGTAAAATATATGGCCCGGAAAACCAAAATCGTGATATGCTGTCCAAATGTTACAGCCTAGACTACAGTATGTGTCATAGATTAATATTGGGGACTCAGTAACTAGACTCGTGTGACAACTTATTCTTCAGTTTGTAACAGGAGTTTCCACATAAAACCTCCAAAACATTTTGTTATGGTAGCACCCTGAGTGTTCTTCACTTGGTTGAGATCAAATGGCATGATGACAAGAGCTTACATTTGATTTGGCGCTGTATTGATTTTGAATTAACTGTGTGGTCTAGTGTAAACAGTGTGGGTAATGTGACTAGTTTAATAGAAATATATCAGGGTGAGTAATAGCAGCCTAGGAAGTTTTTTAGATTGATTTCTATTGAAGGGTTAGAAAAAAAGAACAGAAAAGCAATATGTAGTCTGTGCCTTTGACTTGAATATTCAACTCAGCTGCAGTTGATTTATTTGTAGTGGTAATTAGTTCCTGGAAAATGCAACTAAAACTGGAGGCTAGCAATGTATTTCTAAAGAAGGAAGTTATTAAACAAATTATTTAGTTTGGAACAAAGTATTCCATGTGAGTGGTATAAGAAATAAATGGGAAAAGTATGCTTACAGATGTGATGCAAATCAAGAGGATCTGACTGGTGAAATTAAATCAATACATTCTAAAAACATGAAGAAGAATTCCTTATTTGTGCAGGACATAGTCAACTTGCTAAACTTGGTGTCAGGAGTAGTCAAAAGGTAAAGCAGCTTTGCAAAATTCTGAAATGTACATGTTCATATCAATGATTAGGGCCAGACCCTTAGATGATGGAAAATAGCATAACTCTATTGACTTCAGTAGAACTATGCTGATTTATGCTACTTGAGGATCTGGGCATTAACACTTACTGGACCTTTTTCACATACCTAATGTAAGTATCTGTCATAAGCTAGCAGTGGTCCATCTAGCCCAGCATCCTGTCTTCTGACAGTGGATGGAGCCAGTTGTTTGAATGGGAATGATCAGTTACTTGAATGATCCAGTCCCAGTTTCTGGCAGACAGATATTTAGGGACACCCACAGTAGGGATGTAAACAAGTAGTTGACTAGACAATTAACCAATAAGCCTATCAAGTCAAATACTCAAATTGCTCCCCGCCTCTGTATCAAAGGCAACGGGGGGAGAGAACAGGAGCCATTGCTGGGTGGGGCGCCATCTTAAAAGCTGGTATTCCCAAAACACTGTCTCCGCAGTGCCACCTATCAGAGGCAGCAATGGTGGTTAGGGCGGGTAGGGGAGACTGCTGCGAAGCAGCCAAGGCTATCCCAACAGCAGCCCTTGTTCACAGCCGCTGGGGCTGGACACAGACAGGGGCTGCTGCCAGAGCAGCCTCTGCCCCTGGCCAACATGGGCCACCGTGAACAGGGGCTACTGCACCCAGCATGAGCTGGGACCAAGCAGTCCTTGCTCGCATCACTCTGGGTCTGCTGCAGCTCTGCATTTTAAATGAAGTAAGAGCTGGGCGGCTTTTAGTACATGTATAATGCAGAGCCACATTGGTCCTAACTTGCACCGGTCTGGGAGCTACCCCTGCTGCACCTATCCCTGCCTGCACACCTGGCTCCTATTACATTTAAACTGCAGAGCCGCAGTGGGGGTAGGACCTGGACCAAAACAAGCTGGGACAGAGCACCTTGCCTTATCAATTAATTGTGTAGTCGATAAAGATTGTATCAACTATACCAGGGGTCAGCAACCTTTCTGAAGTGGAGTGCCAAGATTTAATCCTCCTGCCCTGGGCTGTGCCGCTCTCCCAGGGGAGAGGGACTCTCTCCGCTGCAGGCCCTGTGGACCATCTGAGTCAATGCAAACATTTCCGCAGACTATTGGTTGCTAATGGAAACTCACCATTAATTACATAATTATTACCATGCCATTTTGCTAGTGCTGCAGCTGGGGAGAATGCTTTAATTTAAATGATTCAACAGATGAAGGGTTTTAACTTTCTCATTGGCAAGTCAGCATGTTGTGGCTGGAATTTCCCCATTGACTCAGTGGTTGGAGCAAGCCACTAACAGGGCCCTAGGCTGGGGTCCAGTGGAATGGGAGGGGCTGAACCCCCCTGCTGGGGGATGTAAATCTTTCCCCTATCTATTGCCCCTTAAATAAATTCTGACAATTGGGACTATTGAAGGGTGTTGCTCTGCCAATAGGGGCTAGATATAGATTCTGACCAGGGGACTAGAGGGAAGGAGTACACAGGCTTTGGTGTGTGAGATTAGAGACACTGGCTGGGGAGAAAGGGGGCAAATACAAGCATGACAGGTGCAAAGTGGGCACTCTCACCCCACCCTGGATGGGGTCTTCACCGCAGCTGTGTGACAGAGTTTGTTGCATAAAGAAACCAGGCAATTTTTTCATCAGCTATCTCTTTTTGTAATCTGCTTATTCTTATCACAAATTTATCTATGGTTGTTGCTGGATGATGGAAACTTTTGTTCTTTTTGCTACAGATGATATACTGTGGCTGTGAGACCTATATGATGTGACTGAAACACTACCATTGGCAGATAACTCTAATAGATAGAAAATGATGGTCATCTTGAAGGTGGATAGTCTTCAGAATGTTGAGGATGGATTGTCGTAAACAAAATAAGTCAATGCAGTTATTTAATTATATTGCCATACTGCTCATTTAGTATTACTCATTGCGTTCACTGGCACTCAGTACTACTTTAAAGGTGAAATTGAAAAAGGAAGATTGGTCTATTTTTCACTATTGATCACAACTGCATAAAAATGATAGTACCATAGAGTAACAACTACCTTTTTTTGTTCAATCACGTGAATTCAAGAATAGTAGAGAAGGAAGATGAGCAGTCCTTAAGAAAGAAGTATGAAATACAAAAATTACCAACCTGAAGATCCTGCTTGTTCAGACCTGTTCCTTTCATCTTCTTCAACCTAGTTTCCTCCTGAGAAGGAACACTTCTCATGATGTTGCATTTGGGCAACCAGGTATTACATTTCTTTGTTTCACTTCTTCATTTTGCATGTGTGCTTCTCTTAACCAAAGGTAGAGGAATTTCATTAAAATATTTCCAAACTGTGTCTCTTCTACAGTCTGCTGCCACTATATGTTTTCCCTTCCAATGAAAGAATGGCATGGTAGATCTCCAATCAATGAGGGCTACACTCAGAAAGACCTCAAGACTTCTGGAATATGCTGCTCAGACAGTTGCACTTTTGTTTCTATTGCCTGTCCCTCCCGTCTCACATGTATTTCCAGACTTCTTCTCCTTGTCCAGATCTTTACACCCCCCAATAATCTCCTATGCATTGAACTTTGCACTTGGAGAGTATGTGCACTGCACTGTAACTCGAAATAAGATACGCAATTACGCAATTTTCATAGCTTTATCTTATTTCAATACTGTTTCGAAATAGCTTATTTTGTTGTTTGCACCAAATTTTGAAACGTCCCTTACTCCTTGTAAAATTAGGCTTACAGGGACATTGGAATAGCAAGCCTGAAATAACAGGCTTGCTGTGAAGACACAGGTTAGCTATTTTGGCATACTCCGATTATTTCCCTATTCCATTGAGGAAATAATCAAAAATCTGATTTAGGTGTTAAAAAAAACACTTAACTTTTTTTTAAAAAATTGGTTTTAGCCCCCTTAGATGAATGGGCAAAGCAAAACTTATTGTCAGCATGGACAGCATCTACATCTAATATACAACTGATGAGAAAAAAGACAAGAGTTGACTCTCCATCATTTCTACATATTGGGAAGTCAAGCTATACATTTTATAGTAGGGGAATATTTTGGTGGCTGTTTCCTTGGAAGCACTGAGCTAAAAACACAAGAGAATGGTGGAAATAAGCTGTTTGCTCACGTCACCCAAGAACAGTATTTAAGAAATACACAATGTCCAAAGTGGGCTATCATCGCTTAAACAATCCCCCAGGATAGTTAAAAAAAAAAAAAAATAAAGCCCACAGCCCTATTGTACAGTTATAAAAGCTCAGTTAGGCACTCTTTAACAAAATGCAAGGGATCTAAAAGTATCCCACAGGGCAGTAGGAGGAATGATAATCCCATCGACTACATGTGCCCCTCTCTTCTTCCCCCCCACCTGCTGCTGCTTCTGCGAGATGGAAGCTGGTCCCTGTAGGAAGCAGGCTTAAAAGCTGGATCCACTTCTGCAATGCCCCCCTCCCCATGTTGCTGTTTCTGATAGAGGCAGCAGTGTGATGGGTGAGGAGGGCAGGTGGGAGCTGGTACATGCGGGAAGCTGGCTTTTAAGCCAGCTCTGCACATGTGCCAGCTATGTGGAGCCATGCTCCTCTCCCACACACACACACACACACAGTGTCTCCCACAGAGGCAGCAGGGGGTGAGAGGCAGAAACCCGTGTTTGGAGAGAGCCAACTTAAAAGCTGGCTCCACCCCTGAGCACCTGCTATGTGGAGCCACCTGTCTGCCTTCTTCTCTCCTTCCCTCCTCCTCCCCCCCGGCTTCTGCCTCTCAGAGGCAGCATTGTGAGGGGTTGCAAGGAGCTTGGGCCCCCTGTGGACAGTGGTTGATCCGTGGTAACCTCACCTGCTCCCACTGCCCCCCCAAGTTCCCCATGCTGCTGCCTCTGATAGAGGCAGCAGCACAGAGGGGTGAGTGGGCAGGCAGCTCTATGGATCTGGTGATTAGGGGGAGCTGACTTTTAAAATAGCTCCCCTTGTGAACTGGCTCTTGCCTGCCAACCCGTGCTGGCTCTTCTGATAGAGGTGGCGGCAGGGGGCTCCTTGGAAGTGGGACTAGGAGTGCACTGGCTGACAGCCCCATCCCTGGGGACTATCGAATAATCATGTAACCACTAATATTTGATGTGGTTACATGATTATTCACTTACTTGATATCTAACATCCCTAATGCTCTTGGGGCCTGAGGAATAGTTGGCATCCGCCTTCTGGCAGCAGATGGTAGCTTCTAAGTAGGGGTGTAAAGGGGTAACTGGTCAACTGATTACCCAGTAAGCATTGACACGGTGGTATGCTTACCAGAGTAACTGGTTATCCGGTGCCCAGTCCGAGCAGCCCTGTGGGGCCCATCATGCTGCATTGTAGGCTGCTGCTCCAGCAGTCCCTGCCCATGCCACACTGTGGCGGGCTGGTAACCAGTTAAGCATCTATTTTAACTGGTTAACATTTTAAACAGGATCTTACATCCCTACTTCTAAGGGAGTTTGTTCCTCTGATCCATCTTAGTCACATGTTGTGATGACGCATTGGGGTCCCCTGACTCCTGCACCCCCGTAATGGCACGAACAGACTCCACCAGCCAGTAGAATAGAGGGAGTTTATTGCTTCTCCAGGATACAGCACAGATGTAATCTGGTTACAGGGCAGGCCTAGGATGCCCCAGCCCCCCTTGAGATGGGGGAGATTGGGCCCCTAAATCCCAGCCCCTGGCTTAGGCTGGTTCCTCCATGATCCCAGACAGAAACTAACTCACTCACTTCCAGCCCTGCCCCCCAGCCAGGGGCGGCTTTCCACCTTCCTTTGTTTCTCTCCCTGGGGGGTAGGTGGTCAGACAGGTTTGGACCCCTTTGCATAATGATTCACCCCCTGCCCTGCTGGGTCCTGCTACAGACAGCAGAGGTCGCCCACAGCCCCAGCAAAGTACCCACACTACGTCACACATGTATGATGGGAAGGGATCAGTGCCCCAATTCTACAATGGGGACTAGTTTGCAGGTGAGTTTGGAATATGGCGTATAATCTCAGATATCTGTACACCCCTTCAACAAATTTGGTCTCAAGATACTCTTATTCTTGAGGACAATAAGTTGTATGCACCATTTATGTGCATATGTTGCTTGGCCAGAAGACAAGTATTGGTACAGGTTGAACCTCTGTAATCCGGCACCCTGGGGACCTGACGACTTCCGAACGAGAGAATTTTCCAGACCACAGGAGGTAAATACTGTCTAGCATCATTACCTACACTTCTGCTGCTTACTGGGCTGTTAGAGGACATTTTGGGTGCATCTACACTGCACTGTACTTTGAAATAAGATGCGCAATTTGAGCTACGCGAATTTGCGCATCTTATTTTGATGCTATTTTGAAATAGCTTATTTTGTCATTTGGCGCTGTCTATGTAGCACCAAATTTCAAAATAAAGCGTTATTCCGAAACGTCCCTTACTTTTCGTAGAATGAGTTTTACAGGGACATCGGAATAGCGAGCCTGAAATAATGGGCTTGCTCTGAAGACATGGGCTAGCTATTTCGGGATACTCGTTATCCTGAAATAGCATTGCAGTGTATACGTAGCCTCAGGGATAAATTAGATCTAAATAACAGCACAGATCACTGAGAGCCAGGACTGGTGGCTGTAAACAAACTTCACGGGACTGAAAAACTTGGCCACAGCCATGAAAAGTGGACATCTAGCTAACTAAAATCATTCAGGACAATGAGTATTTCCAGACTAAAGCGTTGTGGACTGGAGAGGTTCAACCTGTACATGCTATGCTTAGTGCAATTTACTAGTTCCTTCTTGCTAGGAGTGTCAAAGGTTATTCATCAGTTAATTGGAGGGGGTCTTCCTGCACTGCAACCCATGCAGCAGGATCACTGGTTAACTGGTAAAACAAATAATTTAACCAGTTAACTATTCTGGGCCGTGGTTACATCCCTACTCCTCACCCTGATTGATCCAATGTTGGACATCTGCTTCCATATTTACACTGGGATGCTTCCTCACCTTGGTTATGCTAAGCTGGGTCTTAATTTTTGTTAGAAGCTAAGATTTTTATTAGTTATTAAAGGAACAGAGTTCTTGAATACATTAACTAATTTTAGGATCCTATTTCCCTTCAGTTCTGAACACCTCCACACTCACTGTCAGTCAGTGCTTCTCAGTTCAAATAGATACAAAGGAGGCCATTTGTCACTTTGACACTATCACCTGCAATCAGAAGATTATTGTATTACAAAACAGCTTGCTTGAGCCATGAAATGAGTGCTGTTGGCATAATTAGAATGTGCGCTCCAGACGTTCCAAGTTTGGCACTGGTCTTGGAGGACATGGTTGCTGTCTGCAGTGCGTAGTGCATAGATAAGTGAGTGCGTGCATGATTTGCAAGTGTTGGTTTCCAAAGGAAGGCTTTTTAAAGGCCATATCAGAGTCTGCATTGATAACAGAGCATCTATCAAAATTCTTCAGATTGTGGGATGATGTAATCATTGAGCTGGAAAGTAAAAGGCTTTGTTTTCATGTACTGATAACTGACTAGCAAGCTCAAAATCTGTGACTTTCCACCCTGCTCAAAGCACTCATTTTAGCTTCTGTGAGTCAGCAAGAGATTGGAAGGTAGGCAGTTACATAGCGCTGATCGTGTCTCATTGTGGCATTCTTTTAAGTCCCCAGGAAACTTAGGGATAACTTCTTATCACAAACTTACTTGCAGTGAGACAAGTGCAAAAACCCTGATGGCTCTTGAGTTAAAGATGATTCATAAGCACTTAGACTCCTTCCTGTAAGATCAACTTCAAATGTAGTCAGCTTATTTTTCAGCTAGCTGTAGTTTTTGTTGTTGTTGTTTTAATTTCAGATGCTCTGTCAGCTTTGAGTTCCCCTTGCGTGGTGTGTGGTTTTACAACCACTTCTGTGTCATAAATGACAGTAATATGTTACTGTAAAGAAACTCAAACAAAAGCAGAAATCTATTGTAAAGAAGGGGAACAATGAAGCTGGCTGGGCTGTTAAATAAAGTAAACTAAAAAATAAAGAAGTAGGAATTAGATAGGGAACACCAACTCCTCCATTGCCCCATAATGTGTACAAAGAGTAACATCACTGTGAGATAACAGTACTAAGGCCAAAACTCTGCAGAAACTGAAGACCACTGATTTTCAGTATTCTCTGCTGCATGGTGCATCAGCCTGTATGCCCAGGTAAGCTTCTGTCAGACACAGGTACCCATGTACGTTACAGGTGAAAACCAATCTGATGGTTTCCTTTGTGTTTTGTTTACAGTAACAATTACCCTTGTGATGAAGGTCATGCTACAGGATGGATAGCCTAATAAATGCCACAGCAGCTATTCAGTGTTTATTTATATACATATATAAAATAATTATTTAACCTGAGAAACAGTTAAGAACTTGGCATACACTTTGGGTCTAATTTATAGTGATGGGTATTTGGGGCAAGAGATTCTTTATCTAAAGTGTAAAACTTCCCACACTTAAAATCCAGTGGACTTTTCTCCATCTGAGTGTAGTTCTAACTCAACTCCTTTAAAAGTGTGGCTTACTTATACAGGTCTCAGTAACTGTCTCTGAGAATGAGCATCTCTGTCCTTTGCCCTTTGATAACTCTTAGCAGTTTTGATTCCCTCATGATTTAGACTTCAGTCTGCTTGTTTCAAGAAGATACATTTCCTGCTAGATTCTGGTGAGTTCTGTTAGTTTAGATTTTTTGTTCTGCAATTTTCTTTCCTAGTTATGGGACTTACACATAAGTGATCACAGGATGGGGCCCAAGCCTCTCTTGATCACTTTCAGATGTAAGAAAAACCAGACTTTTCGCCTTGACTGGGCAGGAGTCAGGTGGGTGAGTACTGTGGAAATCAGCCTTCAACATCCACTTGCCTACTTCTGCCATGGGAGTTAATTGAGGAGGGGAATGGTGCTTAGGAGTAGCAGGGGAGCAAAGGCAGTGTTTCTCTTGAGGCACTTTGGAATATCATGGAAGGAGGAAGGTGTCTGCATACAGGCTGGAAAGAAGGGTTGCTTTTTTTTAATTAGTCACCTGATGCCAACTGTTGCATTTAGTTTTGCTAGTGGGTTATTAATCTGAGCTGCAACTCCCCATTCCAGCCCTGGTTTCTGAGGCATCACCAACAATGGTGTATATAGAAAAATATCCAGTGGCATCTCCGGATGGCAAAGAATACGCTTATTAAGTTTGCAGATGGTACCAAGCGGGGAGGGGTTGCAACTGCTCTTGAGGACAGGGTCATAATTCAAAATGATCTGGACAAACTGGAGAAATGGTCTGAGGTAAATAGGATGAAGTTTAATAAGGACAAATGCAAAGTACTCCACTTAGGAAGGAACAATCCATTTCACACATACAGAATGGGAAGTGACTATCTAGGAAGGAGTACTACAGAAAGGAATCTAGGGGTCATAGTGGACCACAAGCTAAATATGAGTCAATAGTGTGACACTGTTGCAAAAAAACCAAACATGATTCTGGGATGCATCAACAGGAGTGTTGCGAGCAAGACATGAGAAATCATTCTTCTGCTCTACTCTGTGTTGTTTAGGCCTCAATTGGAGTATTGTGTCCAGTTCTGGGCACCACATTTCAAGAAAGATGTGGAGAAATTGGAGAAGGTCCAGAGAAGAGCAACAAGAATGATGAAAGGTCTAGAAATGAGCTATGAGGGAAGGCTGAAGGAATTGGGCTTGTTTAGTTTGGAAAAGAGAAGACTGAGAGGGTATTTTAAACCGTGTCATAGGGAGGAGGGGGGAAAATTGTTCTCGTTGGCCTTTGAGAATAGGACAAGAAGCAATGGGCTTAAACTGCAGCAAGGGAGGTTTAGGTTGGTCATTAGGAAAAACTTCCTGTCAGCGTGGTTAAACACTGGAATAAATTGCCTAGGGAGATTGTGGAATCTCCATCACTGGAGATATTGAAGAGCGGGTGTCAGGGCTGTTCCCCACTCTGACACACTGAGTGAAGAAGGTGAGGACCCACGAAAGAGCTTGAAAACCTTGCCTCTACAGGCACTGGTTACAAAAAACTCCCCCCTCTCTCCCCTCCCCCCCACCACCCCGAATTACAATACACAGATTTTGGGGAATTACTGCCTCCAAGTACTTTTCTGTCCCCAAAAAAACAGGGGTGAACACTTGAAAGCCCCCTTCCCCCAGGTACCCCAAGCTCTTTTGCCCCAAAAGAGACAGAAAAGAGAAAAACAAGCTTCAGTCTCTGGTAGCTGATCCCACAATTAGAGGCATGCAGATACATATAGACAGACCTTCCAGGACACAAGAATCAAATCATCACCTTTTTAAAAAAAAAAAAAAAATTTTTTTTTATTAAAAAAATAAAAGATAAACTTGATAAACCATACTTCATTGCTAGATGTTACAGAGCAACTAAGGAAAACACATTAAAACATAGGAAAAAGTCTCTGGGCACAATGCAAGGTAGTAAATGGGGAGGGGAGGCATAGCTTCACACAGAGCAGTTCAAACCAAACCACAAAATAAAGAAAAATTACCCTGAATGCAACGGGATTAATTTCCCCCTTTACTTACAATTTTCTCTTTGTTCAGTCCACTCCCATGCCCCAAATTCCTTGGAGACCTGGTAGTCCTGCCTGTGTTTAATTCATTCTGTGTGTCTCAGCTCCTGGTTTCTCTCTCCCACACAAAGGAGGCAAGGAAATTATATACAATTCAAATTTCAACCCTCTATCTTGATTGGTTCTCCTGGCCCACTGGCCAACACCTTTGCTAGCTACCTGAGTTTAACCCCTTTGTCACCAGGTGCTGGTCAGCACTCCTATCCATTACAGCAGGTTAGACAAACTGCTATCAGGGATGATCTAGATGATGCTTGGTCCTGCCATGAGGGCAGAGGACTGGACTTGATGTTCTCTCGAGGTCCCTTCCAGTTCTAATATTCTAAGATTTAAACCTATCTATCCAGATCTGATTGGCTGATGCTTGAATCCTCTCTGTTTCCAAAACATTGGCTCAACCCTGACTTAAAAAAAACTTTTAAAATGTGATTTAAAAAAAATATATTTTGCTTTTAAAAATAAGCTGTTTAAAATGTGGAATTGGAAGCTGTTTTTACCCTTAATCATTTAAATAGAGAGCATCTCAAATTTTAAAGAGTTAAAAAGGATGCGTTTTAACTGCGTACAGGATTGGAGAGAAACATTTTAATTCTTGAGGCATTTTAAGCTGCATTAAGTATTTGCAATCAGAATCCCTGTAATTGGAGATTTTTAAGAGCCAGTTGGATAAATACACATCAGGGAAGGTCTACTTGGCTCTGCCTCAGTGTAGAAGGTCGGACTTGACTTGAGCCAGCCCTACAGTTTTATGGCTATTACCTGTCTCTACAGTGGAGCAAATGGTGATGCTTGCAATATTCCAGCTATCAATAATGTCAGTTTCTCTAATGTGTAAAACTTACTGTAATTATTTCTGGTTTCAGTTTAATGTAGCAGGTGCAGCGAGGGGGAGGGATAGCTCGGTGGTTTGAGCGTTGGCCTGCTAAACCTGGGGTGGTGAGTTTAATCCTTGAGGGGGCCATTTTAGGGATCTGGGGCAGGGATGGTACTTGGTCCTGCTGTGAGGGCAGGGGACTGGACTTGATGATCTTTCAAGGTCCCTTCCAGTTCTATGAGATGGTATGGTATGGTAATAGTCACGTGGATTAGTTGACAGATGGGTGTTGGGGAGCAAAAAAAGCAGGAAATCTTGTTGTCCTCATACGATCTATGAGTATAAACCAAGGGGAGAAAAGGGGACCTTCCAATGCTAAAAACTTGAAGAACATGGGAGCAGATTTTGGAAGGTGAATGAGCAGGGCTGGCCACAGATTTCACTAGGTCCTGGGCAATTTGGTGTATGTGGGGAGTAGGGGAGGGGCTTGGCTCTGGACTCCCTGAAAGGGGGTGGAGTCTTACATAGGAGGGACTGGGCTAGAGAGAGGCAGCCAGACCTCTGAGTCACACCTCCCCCAGCTAGCTACCAGTGCCAGCAATGATTTAAAGGGTCTGGGGCTCTGGCTGCTGGGCAACTGCTCACAGCTCCTCCATTTGGCAGCCCTTGAATGAGAGTTGACATCATTGGGAGCTAGGCATCTAACTGGCCTACACGTTCTTAAAAATTCCAGTAAGCACCCATCTGTGCCGCCTTGGTCTCCAAATACTTGGGACAGTTTGGGTCACAGTGACCAGAAACAATCCATCATATACTAATGACAATGAATACTGTCTTTGGTTATAATACATTAGTTTTAAATAAAAAATACGTTTTGATGATTTTCCCTCTGCATGCAGAATATTTAAGTTTTTGAATGAATACAAAACTAATTTAAAATATTGGCTTTGTACATTTGTAATATAACTTAGCTTTCTATCTAAATGCCACTTGACACAAATCTCTTAAATTATCTAATGGATTTAAAAATGCATCATTCATTATTTTCTAACATAATGCAAAAGTAAAAATTAAGGATCTGAATGTAACTGCATCTCTAAATGTGTTTAGTTTATCATGCTGGTTAGCAAAAAAATACATTTAGTTTGGAAATCGTATTTCATATTAACTTCAGCTTGAAGAAGCTGCGTTCTCCACTGGCAACTGTTACAGGAAGTGTTAGAAGTATGTGCAGAGCAACAAAAACATTTGGAAAGAGGGTGGTCATCTTCTTTGTGCACATATATTCCAGAACAGCCTTTGGAGTTGGTCCTGCAGAAATGTATCTTAAAAGGGCTTTCAGTTCATCACCTAAATCATTTGCATCAATATCGTGCATGTCATCATGTGTCAACACTGTCTCTAGTGCCCTGCATTGCTTGTGTAGGTCGTCTTCAGGTATAGTGAGGAGTTTTGGAATAGCCTACAACATCCCAAATATACTGCTGTGTTCCTTGAGCTGCATGAAACGTTCTTCAACTGACTATTGCACAATCTAGCACCTGGTTAAAGAATTCAACTTTGAATTGTTGTTTTGGGGTCTCTTATGGGATTATCTCGTGCCTCGTAATCAAAATATCATCTTCAGTGACTCTTGAATGGGTGGGAAAATAGTTTCAGTGTGAAGTTCCTCTGCCAACTTCTGTGCACTCTTCAGAACGTTTTGAAATCCCTCAAACTACCGGTAAGACTGTAGGTATAACTTGCTTTGTCCAGTTGTTCCATTGCTCCAGATATATCAAGGTCAACACCTTGGAGTCTCTTGCTTACAACATTTATTTCAAACAGTATGTCATGCCACAACCCTAAACCACACAGAAATTTGAAGTTATGTATGTTTCTGATTATTCCATTTCCCTCTGCCACTGTTCTCCCACGAACAGTTCCTGTCATAGCATTATCCTCCATAATGGCAACTATGGCATCATCTGTCTTCTCAATTTGGTGTTTGATAGGCTTTATCGCCTCCACTCAACTTTCCCATCGTGTGGCACTCAGTAGTTTGTGTCAGAGAGGATGTTTCCAGATGTTGCTTCAAAATTTGCCGTTGATGCAGCGAAAAATACATAGATGCTTTGAATTACATTAAAAAATTCAGCAGCCTCACTAGAAGCTGATGCTGCATCACTGACCACCAAATTCAATGAATGAGAACTGCATGGGATTAAAAAAAGCTCGAGGGTTTAACTCTCGGATTCATGTCTGCACTCCTCTGTTCTTTCCTCTCATGTTGGTACCATTATCATAGTCTTGACCTCTCATGTCAGCTATCGGAATTCCCGTATCTTCCAGCTTTTTAAGAAGCACATTTGTCATACCAACTCGTGTAGTATCATCAATGTCAATAAATTCTAGAAAATGCTCTGACAGTCACCATTGCAGGGACATTTTCGCTAAGTTCTGTTGTTGTTACTAAACACACCATTAAAGTCATTTGTTCTGTATGGCTGATGTCAGGTATGCAGTCCAGAATAACAGAGTAATATCTTGCTGACTTCAGATCTGCCACAATCTTTTGTTTGACTTTTGTTGCCAGTAATTATGTGATCTCATTTTGAATTGTTTTTCCAAGGTAGTGGTGTATGTACGTTTCTTGGGTGGTGACTCTTTTTTGGATGCTCCTGGTAGCAGCATCAAACTCAGCCATCAGCTCCACAATTTTAAGGAAGTTTCCATTGTTTGGCACATACAGCTGATCTGAAGTGCCACACAGTGCTAGGTTTTGGGTTGCAAGCATTCTCAAAATGGCAATGAGCCTTTTCAGAACATTTTGCCAGTAAAGAAACTCTGATGCAATCTTCTCTTGATACTGATCATCTATGGTGGCCTTTAACCTGTCGTCTCATCTCAAGCTCTTTCCACCTATGGAATGCTTTCTGGTGATTTGCTGCCTTCTCATGGCATGCCAGATTTCTAGCCAGATTTTTCCAGTCCTTTGTTCCTGTAGAATCCAATGTGGCTGGAACATTAGACTGGAAGAGTTTCCAACAAAAACAGTATGCAGCATTCTGGGTTTTTGAGTACATAAGCCATGGCCTCTCCACTTTGTCACCATTGGGGATTTCACGCCAGTAATGTGTTGGATGGAAACTTCTATTTTCATTGTCTTTGAGGAACATGACATTTTTCACTTGCTGTGGCCCATGCAGTACAAGGAAGTCCCTCGGGCTCAAGTGGGTCCACAGTCCTGGATCATCTAGACTTAAGGAACTAAACTCAGCAGCAGCTGTCTCTTGCGCCTCCACCACACTCTTCTCTGATCTACACTTTTCTTCAGGAATGCGCATGGTTACATCCATTTGAGATGGAGATATGGATGCTGCATTAGCTGCCAGGTCACCTGCACTCTGACTAACTGGAAGATCAGGCATCTCCTCACCACTCACATCCTCACTGGGGCCTGAAGGCTCACCGTGAACATTTGTGTCTATGTATCTCAGGAGAGCTCCTTCCTGCTTAGATAGAAAAGCTTCCTTTGCTTGCTTGCTTTTTCTGAATGCTGCCCCAAAGGGGCGTTTCCTTCTTTCACTCATAACTGCTGTTCTGTGCCAGCTATAGTGGCTCTCAACACTCAGTTGAAGGGGACAAATAAGCAGGCTGGTAGCAGGGCCTGAGTGAAGGAAGATTATCAACATCTTAAGGGCCTAACTGGCTCCTACTACTTGAGTTGATTGCCTGTTGTCCTCAAGTGGGTTCAGGGAAGCAGGAAGCTCCCTGAGAAGCTGGTGTTAATCAGTCCAGGCTCCTGGGAGTACTAGAGAGGCGGCTTCTCCTCCTCCTCCTCCTCCTCTCTCTGCAGCTCCTGCTGCTTTCTGTTATTCCCTCTCTCCTTTTCTCCTGCCTGCCTGTTATGTCTCTTGTGCCTTCCTTTCTCCAGCACAGCACTCCACCATGTCTGTTCATCTAGAGCAGAGAGAATACATATGCACCAGCAGCAGACACAATTTTCTATACTCTGGGTCCTAGTGGTGCCCCCCCCCCTGCCTCTCTCTTCCCCCCCCCCCCCCCCAAAGTCTGGCACCTGAGGTGGCCGCCTCAGTTCGCCTCATGGTAAGGCCAGCCCTGGCACTTCATAGACTAACAAAACATGTAGATGGTATCATGAGCTTTCGTGGGCACAGCCCACTTCTTCAGATGACCAGAGTGTTGTATGTCTTGAAATCATGATGAAAATCAGGTCTCCAGTCTCACCCCTTAATGATGTCTTAAGGCTTGTATGATGAGGAGCATGTATCCCCTGCTAGAGCAAATCAGTGTGTTACTAGGCTTCAGGGGGTGTTATTGGCCTAGCAGTGTCATTTGCCAGTTGGCACAAAAGAGGTCTTCCCTTCCTCCAGCCCCAAACTCAACAAGGCAGGTATTCAAACAGGAAAGGTGGCTCTTAGAGGGAAGGAGAGAGGATTCTTGTTTTAACCTCAGGGGGATCCCAGCTAAGAGCCTTCCAGAATCTGGTTGGGGGAAATTCTGGGAGCAGTCTGCTTTTCATTGGCTGAGGGCTGCATGCTGCTTGAAGGGTCTCTTGTCAATTTGACAAAGACGGACTGGAGCCTGCCAGGAGATTCGCAATGGACTCTTTGCATGGACACACAGCTGTAGGAAGTCTGTGTGTGTCTTCCCTAAAAAGAGACTGAAGCCATAAAAAGTCTTTATAACTGGTCAGAGTTGTTGCATTCCTTCATGCCATTATGTCTACTTCCTGAGCCTGATGCTACAACCCCAGACCAGCCTTGTACAGTGTGAAATGTTAACTTGCCATATACTTTTTGATGCACTGTTGAGATGCGGGTGCTGATGCTACCTGAGGGAGTGATGGAATATTGCATGTATCAGTTCATAAATAAAATCCTAAATGCAAACAGGTATGCTGTGGTTTGTCCTCAAAAGAACACTTTGCAGCTTCATTATCTCCATGCTGTCTGTCTACATGTCAAATTTCCTCTCTGTACCAGATGGAAAAGTCAGGGTTGGTTTTTTTTGTTTGGTTTTTTTTTTTGTGTGTGTGTGCAATGAGCAAGATGTAATTTGCATTGATTGCTTCATGTGCGAAAAGGAGACAGTGACAGATGGCATCCTTCTCTCCATTTGCAGATAGGTCTGGACCTAAGCAGTGGTCTGAATTCCCTAGGTACTTTGTGGGGTGGATTGAGAACTGCATTTTTCATCTTGAAACCATCTCAATTTACTTCACTTTGAAACCTAGAATCTTCCAGATATTATAATTGTTAGTTAATGGACTGTATTATAGCCATGAAGATAGTGTTGTTCAAGGTGGTGTTGACTCTCATTCCTCCAGTCTGATGGAAAAACAAGGATAAACTCTAACTTAAAAATGAACACAGTTGTTTTCAGTCCTGTTTGTTTCTATTGCAGATGGCCCTTATTCCAACAGGAATGTTCACAATGGGTACTGATGAACCTGAAATAAAGCAAGATGGGGAATGGCCTGCTAGAAAAGTCCATGTTAACCAGTTCTATCTGGATCGGTACGAGGTCAGCAATGTGGAGTTTGAAAAATTTGTAAATGCCACTGGCTATGTTACAGAGGTAAGAGGAAACTATTGTACCTTCTACAATAGCTGAAGAACTCAGAGAACTCTCCTAGGAAATTTAGGCTTAAATCTTTCCAAAGGAGGCCACATAATAAATTCTGCTTGAAGGCTTACAGGCCCTGGAAACAAATATATTATACCCAGATTGCTGGCAGGATGAAACACGTGTTGCTTCTAGCCTCTTCTTGATGGGAAGGGGCCCACAAAAGGGGCACTTGACCCCTACAAATGCCTCTTCTACAGTATTTAGTTAGTTTCACTGAGAAAATAATCTTAAAATTGAATGGACCGCAGACAGCACGTGCTGAAGACCTTGGCACGAGCTCATGCTTCATGTGGCTCAATTTTCATAATTGGTCTAATACTTCTGAAGTATATGGGGTGCTGTATTTCTGGCAGGGCTGCCAGCATGTGGGGGGCCAAGTGGGTAGTTGCCCTGGGCTCCTCCTGTTTAAAAAGACTTGGGGCTCTGGGCCGCTGTTGCTACTGCGGTAGCAGTGGTGGCTGAAACCCAAAGCGGTGTTGATGGGGGCTGCCTCTAGCTCTGCCCCTTCTGCCTGAGGCTCTGCTCCTTCTGGGGAGCCAGGAGCCAAACACTGCACATTGCCCAGGGGCCAGCGAAGTCTGTTACCAGCCCTGGCTGTAGGCATCTGAATTCAGACAGGTTTTCTTTAGTTTAGCAAAGCAGTGAAGACTTAGGGTGATAACCAGGTACCTTTCCATAATAGTGTGTATTGCTATAGTTAGGCTAATGTAGCAGGGCAACCTGCTCTATTATGTTCTGTGCTGGTACGGGTTAGCCTAGCAAGATATGCTGCTACAAACTCTGCTTTGTACTGGTGTTGGTTATCGGCATAGGTTTGGACCAGTGTAGCTACATCAGGACCTGTCTATGGTATAGAGAGGCCCTGATTGAAATGGCTAACTGCATGCCTTTTAAAAAGCACTTCGATGTGTTTAAGACACAGTCCTCCCGATGGTGAGACTGTCAAAGATACAGCAGGCTGGCCAAACACAGCTGCTTTCTAGCAATCTGGGTATTACAAGTTTTTGTAATTGTAAGTTTTTATTCTGAAGAAGAAGTTGTATCTCTGTGCATGTTGAAAGTAAATATAGGCTAAGAAAGTATATCCTAAGGCTTTGTCATCTCAGATCAGTCTCCCAATAAAGGAGTGTAATCCACTCTGGAGACCCAGTTTTTTCTTGTTCAGAAGCTGTGGTAATATGCCTGATGTGGTTTCTGTAGTACATTTAAGCCATCTAGCCAACTTCAAGTTACTAGTAATGATTCAGGCCTGAGAGGAGGTCTGCTCTTGGAATCATAATCTTATTGGCAAACTGGTTCAGGTTTGGATGGCAAGAATCCTTCCACCCTTCTTCTGTAAAGTTCAGGCAGGGGACTGCTCTTGTATCAGAGGAACCAGTTTGTATTTGTTGAGCTGTTGGCGCTGTAATTGAGAGAAAGTCACTTAATGCACTTAAGTTTCAACACGGGGATCTTCATTGCAAACAGCTTCAGGAATGTGACTTAATACACTCCTATACCTACTATATTATTTTGTGGGATGAAATCCTGTTTCTGACTCTGTGTGATAGTTTCAAATGGAATGGTTAGATGTTCTCACCCTGGCATGAGGCCACTTCGTATGCTGGATTTGGAAAAATATACTTAGAGCTAGAGTAAACAGCACTGAACCCACAGGCTCTTGAGAAGCACCTGAGTGCTTGTCTATTAAAATGCTTGTCTGCATCACTGATTTCTCAGGCAAACAGAATACTCAATTAGTTTTTTGTTTTCCAGCCAAAGGTTACTTGGGCTCCACTAGTGACTTTCTGTTTATGTACAAGTTGCAGTCTTCAGGTGCTCATAAATCCAGTTAAATCAAAGCTAACTTTTTTTTTCAACAAACGAAGAAACTAGTCCTTAGTGAAGAGCTCTGTCAAGATCAGGCATTCTTGTTCTAGCTCTGTCCCTCCAAAAAAAAAATGGATGGGAAAGGGATTGAGGCAGGAAGAGGGATATTTTTTTCCCCTTCCCTATTGCTACAGTCAAATGACTGAAGGGATTTTGTCCGAATTCTACAGTCTAGATTTAGAGTGGTGAATGTTCAGGAATCTTCAATCCCAAAATTGACTCTTTCTGAAAGTTGTTAATATGTGAAAACAAGGTTACAATGGAAGTAGTTTCACAACTTGATTACAATGGATACATCTGGGGGTCCTGCTTTGATGGACTCAAGCAATGAAGTAGAAACACAGCCACTGGCTACCAGTAACCAGTTCTGATTCTCCCAACCTAGGTATTAAAATACTTTCTGCTGTGCTGAAATACTTCTCCTGTTGTGAGTCAGTGAAATGGCTAATGCCTCTTGTTTTTTCCTCCAGAAAGTGGGGGTGGTTTTGTAGAATGTTAAGATAAATGGTTAAATGTAATAGTCCTCTGTGGATTTTGTAACCACACATTAAGATGTGGAGCCAGTGAGCAATGAGAATGAATAAACCCATGCCACTTACTTTTAGTATGACTTCCAAAGTAAAGGAAATTTAATGAAATAGATTCCCTCTATTAATATTATGTACATGGCAGTATTGCTTTTTAAAAGCAATTCAGGACAGTTAAAAACATTTCCAATCAATAGATGTAAAATGTTTGCAGAAGTTCTTAAGGCTACCATCTATTCCATAACTTCAGTCAATCTGCGCTTTTTCTCAATGACTGTTAAAGAACAATGGTATCCCTGGGTAATTTGGCCTTTCATCCTCTGTACTTCTGCTCGGTATATTGTTTGCTTTAAAACAAACTCAGAATTCCTATTGGGATTAAATTAAGTCTGTTATCTCCTTAATGGACTCACTTGCTGCTTTCTTAAGATGGTATTATAGGAGTAAAACACTTCCAATGGACTCTCTCAATCTGCTTGAATTCTCTGTTTTCTCCCCCCTTCTAGGCAGAGAAATTTGGAGACTCCTTTGTGTTTGAGGGTATGTTGAGCGAACAAGTGAAGACTGAAATCCAGCAGGCTGTGAGTAATGGGCTTTTATAACTGGTGGAGAGTCTGATTAGTAACCACAAAGAGGGATGCTTTAATACTTGAGGCAATAGAATTAAGCTGTGTACCCTAATCCATTTATAGGAATATTGGGCTCTGCAGTGAGGATTTGGATTTGTCAGACAAAGAGTAGAATAATAGGCTTTGAGGGTTAGGTAGTGGAGGGTTAATGTGCTGCTCTTACACCGCCAGTGACCTAGGCTTCAAATTGCGAATAAGTGACTCCTAAAAAATGCATGTGGTTTGATTTCCAATTCAAGCTTTCCATAGGGATGTGAAGGACTAGTCGCTTACCTCCCTACACCCCAAGATGACTACATTGTTTTGGTGCTGCACATATGGTCACAACCTTTCTTTTCTGCTTAAAGTGGAGTAGTTTCTCCCCTAGCATAGCGCTAAGAGGAGAAACAAAGTCAGGCGAGCCAAAAGACTAGCTGGACCTCTGAGCAAGGTCAGGAAGGGCGTCTCCACGCTCCTGGGAGGGGCTGGGGCTTTGGTGGGAGGAACGGGGCTGCTTGCATCGTGTGCCCATGCTCTCTCCCCCATCTAGAGTGTGCCACTCAGGGCTTTGCAGCATGCCATGTGGTGTTCCATCAGCAATATAAAGGGCTCGGGGTCTGGCTGCCAGCAGCGGCAGCCGGGAGCACTGGGTCCCTATGAATCACTGGGCAACTGCCCCGTTTGCCCCACCCCCACTGTCGGCAGGCCTGGGCAGAGCATTAAGTTTCCCTTAAACATTTGCATAGGGTACCACTTATGAGGGTTTTAGGTCTTTCTTTGGCGGACTGTTGAAGACACGAAGTTGATATATTTTAACACCTAATCGCTTAACTTTTGCAGCAGTGATTCATCTAACAAAGTGCATAGTGTGCTTCTACAGAACGCTACAGAAATGGTAACACTAGGAAAAATTAAGAACTGCAGACTTTTAATTACCGCGCAAAGAAACAAGACTTGTAAACAAAAGGGGGAAGGGAGAGCTTATGAGGCTTTTTCTGCCATCGTTTGCAAACTCCATCTCCTGGCACATGTGAATCTGATGGGTTGCAAATGGCGTAACAGCCTTTTGTTTCCTCGTTCGTGACAGTAAAGGGTAGCGTATGCTTTTTGTTAACTAATACAAGGAAAGAAATACGATTGGGGTAGACCTGTTAGGCATCTTCAGTGCCATCATATTACATTTTAATGAAGTTTAAAAAAAGCCAAAATACCTAAAGCTTCCAGTACGTAAGTAATGATGTGTGTGCAGATGCTGAAGGTGGAAGAAATGTAGTAACTGGGTCCCAGTTGGGATTATTTATATGCCTGGAAATGTAAAAGTTGGCAGGGAAGTTCCAGATCTGAGTGAAATTCACACTGGTTGCCTAGTGCTGTGTTGCAGAAAGCTGCAGAGCAGCTTGTAGTTAAAAAACAAACAAGCAAACCCCATACTATAGTATTTTCAAGTGGGTGTTTTTTCTAGCCTAGCCTTGGATTTTTTTTATAAACCAATACTGTATATGGGGGAGCCACTTGCTTTAATGTTGTCTCAAACTGTGGAGTATTGGCTATCATGCTAAAGGAAAGAGCTGGCATGGAGCCCAAACTGGTCTTCTCTGCCGCTTCTCCACACAGATTTTCCGTATTTGGTTAGAGTAACTTTTAGAGGATTGTCCTTTTGTTATTCAGTATTTATTATTAGGATGTCTTCTAAGTCACTGGCATGTGGAACATCCTTGGGTTAGGCATGGAAAAAGATATTACACTGATTACATTGGCAAACTGCCCAGGAGAGCAGTGACTGGTCTTCCTTGTGGTTTGGCATTTTTTTTAAGCCTGCTGTTGATAATTTAGACAAAAGTATGCCTTAAAATATGTGGGATCTAGAGGGGGAAAAAAAGAAAAGCAACTTTTGATCTCTTCTTCTCCCCAGCTTTCAAATCAGTTTCATAGAATGGAATCTAGATTTAAACAAGTGACTTCCATTTGCATGGAAATCAAGAAATCCTGATCACAATGGAGAATATAGTAGTAATGACAGTGACTTGCTGTTAGTATGATAATGACTAGGGATGTAAAATCCCATTTAATTAGCTAACCGGTTAAATGTTCGGTTTAAACGGGGGTAGCCAGGCTGAAGCAGCCCCCATGTTTAACTGGTTAACTAATTTTACATTCCTACTGCCTACCAGGAGATCAGGGGGTGGTCTGATGGGCCAGATATAGACAGTGGGCTGTAGTTTGCCCCCCCGTGCTACAGAGAGCCCTTGCCATCAAACTGAAAGGGAAGCTTGGAATGAACATAGAGCACTAGTCAGTATTAGCAGCACAATACTAGATCTAAATGGACTGTGACCTGATCCACTAAAGCAGAGTCTAGTTTTTGTTTCTGTGAGTTCAGATTTCTGTGATCTTACAAACCCTGTGGCAGCGAAAATGAGGGGTGCATGTAGTGAGAAAATTGTTCAGGAAGATAAGTTCTTGTGGCAGTATTGGTATTGCATTCAAGACCTAAATGAGACTCAAGTTAGATGTCAAACTCAATGCTGTTTGACTGTCTAACATGGAGAGGTTATTTGCCTAATTGAGGATCAAGGAATCCAAAAGATAAGGACTTTGCAAGAAAGCAGATAATCCTCATAATTTGGAGCAAGTGGCCATGTGCTAAAGCAGTGTTTCCCAAAGTGTGGGCTGCAGTCTAGTACCAGTCCTTAGAAAAAAATACCAGTCCTCAGAAAAATTTTCATGCACAATTCTTGGGAGAGAGCCCACCACCGCGCAGCATCTCTGCCGGGCATGCTCCCAGGCGGCGGGGCTAGATCCGGCGGGTGCTAGGACCCAGGGAGAAGGCCGGGCGCCATGCGCACTGATGCAGAACACCCGGCGCCGGACACAACTCGGGGAGCTGGAGCCAGCCAATAAAGCGGCCGGAATTGGGGTGGCGAGGGGGGGGGGCGAGGCGGAGGCAGAACAACCCGCCGGACAGGTAGGGCCAGTGACATGCCGCAAGGCAGGGTGCGGCCTGCGGTTTCACCCATGAAACGCAGGCGCGACTGGGGCAGAGGACACGGGGCTACTCACCTGACCTCCAGGGCCCACATGAGCCGAGTCACTTGGCAGGCCTGAGACAGACCTTCTAACCTTACCAGTCCCAAACAGGGGTGAAGTAGATACCTCGGGGTTGGGGTTGGGAAACCGCCCAGGGCAGTCAACCGGGCCCGCTCCCTGTTGACACTGGAGGCTTTGGGAGGACCAGAAACAATTTATTTGCATATTTATCATTTGCAAATAAATGTTACTGGTTCTCCAAAAGCTTGTGAATGGGTTTACTGGTCCCCAGTATCAAAAAGATTGGGAACCACTGTGCTAAAGGATAGCTCATATTTTAAAAAGGCGGTGCTGGAAAAAATGCTTGGAGTTTAGAAATGGCTAAGATGACTTGGCACAAGCTAGTGAACCAAATCAGAAGATGGGATAACTTAGTAGTCCAAACGTTGGGTTTGGATTTCCTGGGGGTCAAGAGTCAAACCCTGACTTAAGTCCTCTAAGTGGTCTTTGCATAATTCATTTATGTAATAAAGGAGCAGGTCCAAAATACAAGGAGTGTTGCAGGTCATAATTAGGGGTTTCATTATGGTTATTTGGGGTCTTGAATTATAGGAGATCTTATAACTCCTAATTGAGAGAGAGTGGCAGAGTAAGAGCTTAGTACTACAGTAGTTGAGGGTGTTATTCATGATTGAAGTTTATTGGAAGAACAGCATGGGGGGGGATGTACTTGTCTCCCCTGTGGGATGGGTCAGTACTGTGGTGATTGATTCATTGGGGGGGTCCATTTAGCTGGTCTAGTGAAGACGTGCTAAATTTACTGCTGATCGCTCTCCTGTCAACTCTGGTGCTGCACTAGAATGTGTCAGGGGTGTCAACAGGAGACTTTCTCCTATTGACCCAGTGCAGTGCGGCCCGCGTGGTAAGTAGATCTAAGCTACGTCATAACTCAAATTGTGTCAGCATCAGCTTTTCCCTGTAGTGTAGTGTTGCCCTTTGTATAGTGAACGCCACTTCTGGGTTGTTTTTAACAAACATGCATTAAAACAAGGAAGCACCAGTATTGTCTCAGTGGAAAGGTACTGAAGCATACTTTCCAAAAAGAGATTGGAAAGCTGTTAAAAGAACATGCACAAGCTTTCAGCTCAATGTGCAGCTGCCATGAAGAAAGTAAATAGGATGACACTTTGTACTCCTCTCTCAGTACAATGTAAATCAAAGGGTTCCTAAATGTGTTCACTGGAAGGAAGTGAGAGCTTTTCATTCCAGGCCTGGGGAAGATAAACTGACACATTTAACTTTTGCTTTTCAGTCAGAAGAAAATTTGTGAATGTTTCAGAACAAGAAAGCTATCAAATTGGAAATATATGGATTTGTATGCTTTCCATTTCTTCTAGAAGGCATTAATATTAGATCTGGTAATGTCAGTGGACTGACGGGTATAAACTGGAGTATTTCTGTCACCATGAATAACATATTGGGGTGGAGTTATGTGGCGAAAACTGCTGTGTGACAATCAAATTTTAGACCATCTAACTTATTCTCCCCCCCCCCCCACACACACACACTTGGTATACAAACCTGATCAGTATTATTTTAATGTAGAATGTATAGACCCCTCTTGTTGTTCAAGGTCCTATTATGTTAGAAACTGTGTAAACATAACAAACATCCCTGTTCCCTTCCCTGAAGAATTAGTCTAATGTAGGATGAGACAAATGGGGAGTACAAGCTAATAACTAAATGGTTATTTGCATAATAAGCAGCAGTCTTCACACACACTTCTTAGGTGGTGTCACAGAGGTCATTGTGAAGGGTGTGAAAGCTGCAGGTATTTTATAATTGTGTGTGTTTGCTATGGTTATAAGGGATGCTTTGAAGACAATACAGATGTCAGTCTCCTTGAAATTTTAGCATCACCATGCTGAATCCCTACTCAGGATCTGAAAGAAGAGGCTGGAATTTGGGAACAAAGAACTTCAGGTGTGATGAATTGAGGGCTCTTGAAGTTCAGGGAGAAATGGGGGTCTGTGGAGAATCCAACTGAATGGCAGACCCAGAAGACGGATGGTGGGGCAAGGCAGCTGAGAAAAGCTAAACCTGCCAGGGCTTTAGTTATGTGTAGATTGTTGATTGTGTTAAGCCCTTTTCTCTTGTCAGGCTGTGTTCCTACTATTGATATTAAACAATCCTTTATTTTGAAAAGACTGTTCTGGAATCCCTGGTCACAGGGAGTATTGCAGGCCAATCAAACTTAGTCAGGCCTGCTGAGCAGTCAGAGTTGGTTGCAAGAAGCTATAGCCTAAGAGGGAGAATATCTGGATTCTGCCCCAGAGGGGAGGTGAAAGCAAAATATATGTGTTCTGAGGGACTGCAACCGGGAGGGGAAAGGTGAGTTTTAACATATTTTCTAGATGAGGTCACTTAAACCATGGATTACTTAAATGATATATCCTCTAGGACCATGTTTCTCAAACTGTGGGTCCCCCCCCCCTCCCCCACCCCGAGAGTCGCGAGCAGCTTAGAGAGAGGTTGCGGTATCACAAAGTTTGAGAACCCCCTGCTCTGGACATTCTCTCTGTTGCATTGACACTTCTAGGATACCTTTAGAAATAGTAAGCTACTATTTGCAGAATATTGGCACATTTAGAGCTGTCTACCGATACAAGATGAAAATGCCACCAGTTCTTTCTTCTGTAGAAATGGTATGATTGGTATGCTAATAGGTTGCAGGATCAGTTTGAGTACTTGAGTCCATGAACATACAGTGTATCTGAATTGCATGAGATTGTGGCTGAGCGACTGAAAAAATAGAAACCCATAGGTCTTTCTGGAGTTGCAAATACGTTGTTAATGAGCAAGCGAAGAGCAGTACGTTCCAAATGCCTCCAGTAAACTCAAAAGCAAATTGCAAAGCAAAAACATTAACGTATTTGACCCAGATTGTTGTGCAGAAAGCATCTGCTAACCAGACTACAGGGATTTTAATACTATTGCCCCTATTGCTAAAAGGTAAGTTAAAGCTTCAGAGCGAATGTCTTCTGCCCCTTAGCAATCATCTGTCAAATGTCCTCTGTACTTAATTCTTCAGAACTTGAACATTCTGAATTTTTGGTTGGTTCATTGCAGTGTAAACTTGGTCTGCTTTTCTTGGAGCTGCACATCTGTTCGATTAAATAATACAGCTCGCTTCATGCTTCTGTGAAGCAAAAGGTCCCTACATCAAAGTAAAATTTTGGTTCTCAGTTCAGTCTTGAACCCCTTCCTTAACTGGTGGTTTAAAATATACATTTCCCATCTTGTAAAATTCTTGACTGTCCCATATTGCCAACACTGGCTGTTCAAAAGTCGAGATTTTTCTTAAATTCTATTTTTTTAAGTCTCCTGACTTTTATTTGCTGTCTGGATATTGCGCATGTAGGTCGGCATGTTTCTAAGTTTCCTTCAAGTGTAAAGGCTGGAAAAACGACTTACTTATTTTTAAGTGAAAGCTGAGATTCTCTTGCAGTCAGAGGATTTCAGGAGCCGAGGTTTGGAGGAAAACAATAAATATTGTGAGTTGTGGTAGAATTACGAGAGCCAGCAACACTCTGTAAGAGAGCTATCTGCTTTGGGTGGGTGAGAGTCGTTACTGACGTAACCTTTCTGATGCACTAATTTGAATGTATTTAATTTCAGATTTGGGAGAGTTTGCTTTAAGAAAGAGAATACCATAATTAGAGAGGTTTTGTTTGTGTCTTTTTTGCAGAATATTTTGCAAACACGAAGCAAGAATAAGTCACATCTGTGGATTGACTCTATTTCAGGCAGCTATTGTGACAACCTCGGTATCTGCAGCAGGGTGGCTAGAAAAGGTCCCTCTTTCTTTGTCTTGAACCTTGAAGCAATATTCGGTTTCACACTATTTACATTGTAACGTGTCTCTATGCAGTCAGTTACATCTGTTTCAACTTAACATAAGACAGTTGCTATGGAGATGGTGTGTTAAAAAGAAATGGGTCATGTCAGTGCAATTTTCTGTGTGTTTAGAATAAGTCAAGGGCTAGCTGGGGAGAGGTCTGGCTCAGGTGAACAGAGAAGGTGCATTTATCTAACAACCTTCCTTTTGGATTTGAGAAGGGTACCTCTTGAAATATAATGGCCAGATGTACAACTATAACCTATTAAAATCCTCCAGTCCTACAGGAAACAGGGGGGCGGGGAGCACGTATGTATGTATGTATAAGAGACGGGATAGGATCGCTGTGCTCAGTTGGAATACACCCTCTGGTAACAGAACTCCATGCTGGACACGTTCCAGGGCAGTGTATCTTTAATCTCTCCCTCTGAAAAGGTATCTCAGATCTGATGCCGATCCTTGTCACTGCAGTATATTGACTAGGGTTGCCAAGTGTCGGGTTTTGAACCATACAGTCCGGTATTTGAGTTTTCTGTCCAGGAAACCAATTGAGAAAATACTGGACATATAAATGTCTGGTATTTTCTAATTAAGTTCTATTATCCTCATGAGTATCAGTACATAGTTGCATACTGCCTGGCTGGTAGACACATTTACACTGCGTGAGCGTGTCTACCTGCCAGGCAGTACGCAACTACACAGTAGAGAGGTGGGGTGGGGGCTGGGCCGGGGCGGGACGGAATCCCCGGGCCGGACTTGCCCATGCGTGGGACGGGCAGCGCCCGGGATCTGCTTCCCCCCGGCCGGTTCCCCCCCTTCCCGCTCCCCTGACTCCTCCCAGCCAGCCCCCTCCCTGCCAGCTGGTTTCCACCCAGCCAGCTCCGCTCCCCCAATCCCCTCCCGGCCAGCCCGGCTCCTGCCGGCCGGCTTCCCCAGCCAGCCCTGCTCCCCAACCTTCTCCCAGCCAGCCCTGCTTCCCGCCAGCTGGTTCCCCTCCCCACCCCACCCCACCCCGATCTCCCCAGCCAGCCCCGCTCCCCGGCCCCCTCCCAGTCAGCTCCGCTCCCGCTGTCTGGTTCCCCACCGCCAGCCCTGCTCCCCAATCTCCTTCCGGCCAGCCCTGCTTCCTGCCGGCCATCCCTTCCCCACCCCCATCTCTCCTGGCCAGCCCTGCTCTCCCTGACCTCCTCCCAGCCAGCCCCGCTCCCCTCCCGGCCAGTCCCCACCCCCATCTGAGATCAAGTATGTCTGGTATTTTTTTGAAATCATCTGGTAACCCTAATATTGACTTATCTGGGAAAGGACTTGATGAGAGCTAGTAGTAACCATTCAAGTTGACCTACCCATGGTGACCACAATGCAGCCTCAATAAACGTTGCTTCCAGCAGTGTGGGTTTGAGCAGTCGGTGGTTGCTATGCTTACTGACCTGTGAGGTGAGTCTTCTTAGAGAGGAGACTTGAACTGGGGTTGTCCCACTGCACTGAAGCTTAGGAGGGCGGTTCCCCTCCTCCCGCCCATGCTCATGATGTGGCAGGCAATCTCTGAAGAATCTTACTGGGTCAGGCCGAGCATGTGACTTGGAGAACTACCTTTCTTTCCAGCAGTCCTTGCATAGTTCTCGGACCAAGGGACCCAGATGTCTGGCATAGGGCTGCAGTTCTTATAAGGGCACCTCTTGCTCTGTGTGTCCTCTCCCCTTCCCTCTTCCACCTCCCTTTGCAAAAACAATGCAGGAACCTAACAGCAAGAGAGATTTGCAGCTGAGAATCGCTGGCAGAGAGGCATCTCCCTGCAGTCCAAAGTTAGGTCCTGAACACTGAAATGGGTGGAGATGGAGCTTGGATACATCTGTCTCCTGTTGTCTAGCTAAGGTGGGTGATTGCCTAGCATGCTGGCTTCTGTGAGCCCTCTTCTGAGGTGCCTGACTTCCCCATTCATTGTATAGGGAGCCAAGGTGCCCAAGTCAGGCGTTGGGGAGCCCAATGATTTTTCTGGGTACCTAACAGGCATGGTATTGCTCTGCATCACTACAGCTAAGCTGCCTTATGAATCCAGCCCAAAGTGTGTGTCTAAGATTTTAGCACCATGATTTAAACACTTTCCAATTTAAGAAAAGGCGCTTCAGGGCTGGCATCCAGGTGAGATGAATCCATGGACCCCATGTAGCCTTAGGGGCGGTTCATGGAAGATGAATTGAACTAGAGCAGGGATGGCTGAGCTGCACGTGGCTCCTCTCCTGTTAAAATGAGGCTCATGGAGTGGTCCCTCCCATTCTCTACCTACCAGACTGGCAGGAATGGAACGTCTTGGGCCTGGGGTTGTGGGGTTGGGGCTTCTGTCAGAGACAATTGGCATCTGCTGGGTGGGGCACAATTTAAAGGTTCACCCTCCCCAACAGTTTGTCATGTGGGGCATGCCTGGGAGGGGGGCCCACCTCTTACCTAAGAGGCACCTCCCTGCAGCTCTTCATTATTTTCACTCTCTCCTTACAGCTGCAGATTCCAGCTACTGTGCTGGCAGGTGGCCTGACAGCACCATGCGACTGCAGGGGGCCAGCAAATCCTGGCAACAATCCCATGCATTGCCTCTGGGTATTGCCCTGTGGGAGGAGAACCTTGGGGGTTCAGCAGGTGCAGGACTGAAGCCCTGAGCCCTGTCAGGAATGCCCCAGGTTTTGCACTTCTGAATATTGTCATGTGTGGCTCGGAGGGTCAGTAAGTTTGACCGCCTTTGAACTAGAGTTTGGGGTGAAAGGAAAAAGATCATCTTCTACTTCCAAACTCATATACAGAACCAACTCCTGATGAATGAGCTTTCAGAAGCCAAATTCAGGTTACTCAAAAGCATCAGGTGTTATCCATAAAGCAAGTTACCAGATTTTGTTTGAAGGGATGCTATCAGCCCAAATGTGGGGCAAACGAGTTTTCTAAATCCAAGACCAACGAAACTGAAGAAACCCAAAGGATATGGTTTATTCTCAAGTAAACTTTCTTCTCTGCCCTGTTTTTAACCCTGGCAGTGCAGCAGTTCTAGTCCCTAACTTGCCTGAGGAGAATAGATCACTAAACAAGATAAACAGGGAGGGCCAGAATCCTCTGCTGGCTTGTGCTGATTTGTCACACTGAAAACTGTGGGGCTATTGGTGGAATAAGTGAATCACAGATCTATTCTGGAAAAGTAAATTGGACTCTGATAAACTTTCATTTTTAATTGGTGGAATTATCTGACTATGCAACAGTTCTGCAAATTGTTCCATGCATGTGGGAGAACTTGTAAGAGTGAGTTTGTTGTCAAAGATGCCCTTTGCAGTATGATTAAATTGTGTCCTTCGGTCTGCACAACACTATGAGAAAAAGCATATTCTAGCCCTCACTCTGATTTGGTAGAGATTTCAGTTCTGCAGCAGGGATTATGGGGAATGTAAATATTGAGGTGGTTGAGCCAAATGTGTAAAGAATTCACTGTTCCTAGAACAACATCCTTATAATTACTAAAATAGTTCTGTCCTGTTTTAGAGGTGTTATCCACTTAAATTTTGGAACAAACATTTCAATAAGTGACTTTTCTTAGTCTATTTTAAGAGAAAATATTTTTGTTAATAGCCAATCTGAGGTCATATTGTAGATTAAAGAGTTAATCAGAGTGAAATGGCTTGATATCTTATTTAAATATCCCTTCCAGACCAAGTATATAGCAGCATATGTTCTGTTTTTACAGGCTGAATCTGTCACCCAGTGTATGGAACACATGCCTAGAGCTGAAGCATGAGAATGTCCTGCATTATGAAAGCAATTAAGCTCCTTAGTGGTATGAGAAAGATTTGCAGTATTAAATGATGGGGGTTGTAGTGTCTATTTTCAAATTAGCCTTTGTGCCAATTAGAATTAGAGCCATTTAAAGCTCTAAAGCCTTCTGAAGTTGGAAATGCATGTAATTTTTTTCTTTTCAGAAAGAGCAGCTTAGTGCATATTAGTTGACTCTGTCAATAAATGATCTAATTGTCATTTTGAAACTAATCTGGAGGTTGTGGTATACATAGTCTATAATTCTTATCCTATTGGTATATTGCATCTTGAATATCTACTAAAAATCTGATTGTTTGCAAAAACTGTGGCAGCCCTTTGGTGTTGAGTTGAGCACAGAAACAGAAGAAAGACATGCAGTGCTTTCATGTGGAGAGACTTCTCTTTCTTGGTTACAGTAAACCATTTGGATCAAAAGCATGTTTTTACTATTTATTCATGAAGAAATATGAGGTGGCTTCTTAGTCACTTTTTCTTTAGGATAAGATTGCAACAGTGCAGTCCACCATAATTCTCATCTTTTTAAAGCTAGCAGTTGTAACTTAAAATGTCACAGTAGGCACATTGCAGTTCCTATTAAACTAGTGATGATCTCTAAGATAGATTCTGTTGTGTTCTCTTGGCACTAGGGATGTGAATGTCCCTTTAATTTTCAGACACAACTAGTTGTCACATGGAGGTGGTATAAAAGATTGAAGCCCAATTATGAGTCAAAGATTCAAAATTTAGGAGAAATGGGGAAAAATGCAAGGTAGTTAATTACATCCAATCAGTAATTGAACCAAAATGTAGTCTATACTGTCGGTTTTGGAATTCACTTATTCTGGTACTAATAAATGAAGACACAGCTAGTCTGTGCTGGGGAAAGTGAACTAGGGTGTCTAAAGTGTAGGATTTTCTTCCAACTGAGATCATTGGAATCCTTCATGAGGGAGTCACCAGGTTTAGTGAGAGGCTGAGTGTGCTGTTAAACTTCTCAGGAAGGGCCGGGCCTCGGACTGAGAACAGTAAGAATGCTCCTTGCCTGAGCTGCTCTACCATGTCCGCTTCCTTTTCGTAGTTATCAGACTAGGAGGTGAGTACAAGCTCTTTGAGAGATATGATTGCCTTCTGTGGGACGCATAATAGCCCACATTTAAATGGAATCCACTCTGAGAGAGAGCGAGCTTCTGTCTCCAGGATGCCAAGACCATCCTACAAAGACCATTTCATATCCCTTCAGAGGAAAAAGGACAATAAACTGTCCAAACTGCTACATGCCTCAGGATCTCTCATGACAGATACTTTCAACTCACCCAACATCATCATCAACCTATCTAATCACACTCTCAGCCCAGCAAAAGAATCTGTCCTATCCCGTGGACTCTCCTTCTGCCCCACCTCCCCCACAAATATGATTCAGTTCTGTGGGGATCTGGAATCCTAATTTCGCCACCTCCGCCTGAAGGAATATTTCCAACACACCGATATACAACACAATGATCCCACTTCTCCCCCCCACCGATCCCACAAGAAGAAGGCTTCTGTGTGGACCCCCGCCAACGGAAGTAACGAAAGTCTGGATTTCTACATCGACTGCTTCCGCAAACGCACTCAGCTGACATTATCAGCAAACAACATATAACTTCCAACCTTAGTCATGCAGAACGCAATGCTATTCACAGCCTCAAAACCAATCCTAACATTATAATCCAAGAAGCTGACAAAGGAGGCGCTGTTGTTGTCATGAACAGGACAGATTATGAACAGGAGGCAAACAGACAACTCACCAATACCAGATTCTACAGGCCTCCCTCCTGTGACCCCACTAAGGAATACCAAAAAAAAAAAAAAAAAACTGCTCATGAAACTCTGATGCTACTCCGGAACAAATTTTATGCTTACCCGCCCCAAATCCCTGACCAGGAACTTTCTATCTACTATCCAAAATACACAAACCTGGTAATCCTGGATGGCCCATCATCTCCAGCATTGGCACACTTACCACAGGATTATCTGGCTATATCGACTCCCTCCTCAGACCCTATGCTACCAACACTCCTAGCTACCTTCATGATACCAGTGACTTCCTGAGGAAACTCCAAAACATCAATCTTCCTGAAAATACCATCCTAGCTACCATGGATGTAGAAGCCCTCTACACCAACATTCCACACAAAGATGGATTGCAGACCATCAGGAACACCATCCCCGATAACAACACTGCACACCTGATTACAGAGCTCTGAGACTTCGTCCTCACCCACAACTACTTCCAATTCAGAAACAATTTCTGTCTCCAAATCAGTGGCACAGCCATGGGCACTTTCATGGCATCACAATATGCCAACATCTTTATGGCTGACCTTGAACAATGTTTCCTCACCTCTCGCTTCCTAACACTGCTACTTTACTTACGCTACATGGATGACATCTTCATCATATGAACCCATGGAGAAGAGACTCTTGAAGAATTCCACAAGGATTTCAACAACTTCCACCCCACTATCAACCTCAGCCTGGACCAGTCCACAAGGGAAATGCACTTCCTGGACACTACAGTACAGTTAAATAATGGACAAATTTCCACCACCCTATATCAGAAACCTACCGACCACTACACTTACCTTCATGCTTCCAGCTTCCATCCCAGACACATTTTTCAGTCGATTGTATACAGCCAAGCCCTACAATACAATCGGATTTGCTCCAACCCCACAGACAGAGACAGTCACCTACAGGATCTTTACAGAGCATTCCTAAAACTGAAATACCCACCTGGGGAAGTGAAAAAACAAATTGACAGAGCCAAAAATATATCCAGACATGAACTACTTCAAGACAGACCCAAAAGAGAAAATAACAGAACTCCTCTTGTTGTTACCTACAGTACACAACTCAGACCCCTCCAACACATTATACACAATCTACAACCTATCTTGGAAAATGATCCCTCGCTCTGAGGCCTTAGGAGAAAAACCTATTGCTTACAGACAACCCCCTAACCTGAAACGTATTCTTTCTGATAACCATGCCACACAACCACATCATAAACCTCCAGGAACCCAGCCCTGCAACCAAAAAAGATGCCAACCCTGTCCACATATCTATACTGGTGAATTCATCACTGGAGCAAATAACATAAGCCACAAAATCAAAGTGTCATTTGACTGTACATCCAGCAATTTGATCTATGCCAGCAGTGCCCGACTGCTATATTTAATGAACAAACTGGATGGTCTCTGTGGGAAAGAATCAATGGACACAAATCGGATATTCGTAAAGGGAATATACAGAAGCCTGTTGGTGAGCATTTCAGCTTGCCTAACCACAGTCTGACAGACCTGCAAGTAGCTGTCTTGTGTCAAACCAGTTCTACAAGCCAAATACACAGAGAAGCTCTGGAATCCCAGTTAATCCACAAATTCAATTCACATGCTAATGGACTCAATCGTGATATGGGCTGGTGGGGACTCTACCTACTTAATAACCACTGAAGGTGCTAACAGCTCCCTGAGTGGTATCCTTCCAGATTTTTGTCTGTTTAGGTTTAAGTACCCATTCTCCAGATACTTAATGATGCTCTGGCTCCCACCCCCACCCTTTTTCTTTCTCTTCCCTCCCCTCCCGTATTTCCAGTTTTCATATCCCCAACTCATAACTCTGGTCATTTGAAGAAATGGGCTGTGCCCACGAAAGCTCATGATACCATCTACATGTTTCGTTAGTCTATAAAGTGCTACCAGACCATTTGTTTTTTCTGTAACAGACTAACCTGGCTACCCCCTGAAGCTCTTGTCCCTTCTGCAATTAATGCAAGCATCTAGCATTTTGAAGGTGTTTGACACCTATGTGTGATTGCTTCTGGTTGTCTCAGGGTTCTAGTCTTCTCTCTCTGGCTGGAGTTCAAACTTGTGGTTTTCAAATTCATGTGATCAGATAGTAGTTAATGCTCCCCAACCCCCTGCTACATGTATACATAGAACAATCTCATTAAGTGTTAAAAACAGTGAGGCACAGAGCCACCAATCTGTTGTAACAAGAATAAAAGTGAAACGCCGAATGTGGTCAATGCTCACAACTAAATGTGCATGTTGCTTCATAGCAAATAGATTAACGTACAGTGTGAGTTGAACAAATACATCAAAATGCACAGCACCATCTAGAGTCAGTGCATAGTGCCAGCTGAGGACTTGACATGTCTGGAGGAATCAGCTATGCTAGTTACTCACTGCTATGGGTAAAATGTGCTAAGTAAGTCCCCTCCCAAGCTTCTCATGCCCTCCAGAATATGTTCTGTGCCTCTTCAGGGGAAGGGGGCTATCCCCTAATTTGAGACCTTGTGTTCTAGGGGTTCAAGTGCTCCTGTGCCCAACTCAAGCATATTGCAAGGTTCCTAACTGGGGGGTGCTCTGTAGTTTGGTGGGTCAACATGAGGACTGGAAATCACAAATCCTAATTCTGCCACTGACTCTGTGTGGTCTAGGTAAGACCTTAAGCCATCAGCCTTCAGCAGAAACCCCTCTTTTACTTGAGGAACATGACACACATTGCAAGTTTTTTGTGGGGATTCATTTTATCTGGTTGTCTTGCAAGTGTATAATGTAACTTTGAAATGTATTAACCATTTTCTCTTGTCACAGACTGCAGTTTATTCCCGCTTCTGAAATTTCCTTTTCAAATTCCTTTCCCTCCTCACTATCAGAGGTGTAGGTAACATAACAGGTATCTTGCTTCTCCCAGGAAGCTGCTGCTGGCTTTCAGAGTGTACTGGTTCAGGCCTATCTCTGAGTAGGGGCAGTAGCAGACCCTTCACAGGAAGTAACCCCAAGATGGACAATTATAGAATAAACTGGTCATAAGGAAGTTTCTCACAGTTGCTATTTAGGCCTTACATAGCACTTACTATCAGTAGATCTCAGGGAGCTCTGCAAAGGTTAGTAACATTATCTCCATTTTACAGATGGGCAAAACTAAGGAACAGAGGCCAAATACCTTGGCCACGGTCATCCAAGAACACAGTGGCAGAATAGAACCAGTATGCTGAGCACCAGTCCGATGCTCAGACTGCTGGTTTGCTTACCTTAGGCAGTTGGTGATTGCTTACATATGAACACATTCGGAATTTATTTACATCAATGATTTTCTGTATCCTACTTAATATAACTGTGTGGATGTTCTTCTTAGGCGTATCTAATCTTTCATTAAAAGCCTATTATGACAACTTATTTTGGGGGAAAGTCTGGGTTTTTTCACTTGTACTGCATTTGTACTTTTCTGTGACCTAAACAGGCATTATCTTTTTTGCCTCAACTTGCCACGAAGTGCTTTCACTGAAGTAGGAAGCACTAGTTTATATATAAACTGTAATACATTTTTTTTCTGTATGTATTGTTCATAGCTATCTGTTTTGGAAGGAAGAGCAAGATTATGATCCTTAAACTAGATCAACAGTGACAGAAACAACTTACCACTCTTTATAGAGAAACATTGCACATTAATGCAGTTATCAGTTATTTGTATTTGGTAGAGTAATGCCAAACTTAGAAAAAATTCAAAGATACTGTTTTTGTGGTTCATCTGTCTCCACCTACTGGAAGTTAATAGCCCATACTTCAGATCCAGGCTAGTGAGTTAATCAAAGAAAGAAAATTACAAATGTGCTAAATGGAAGTCTTGACCTTAATTGAGGGAAGTCATCAGGGTGCTAATTGTCCCAAAAATACTGGTTCTGGACTTAGAAGCTGTCAGACCAAACTGATGAACAAGTTAAAAATAAACTTTTTAGCCTTACCAGGTGCAGGATATAGCACTGCAAAGAGATTGCTGTGATGCTTAGTTAAAATCTGATTTACCAGCATGATGTGCTCCAAAAAGTCTAAAATAGTCTATAAGACAACCTGCGCCAAATTCACAAATAGCTTCAGGACTCAAAGATTACAGCTGGGAATTGGTGAGAGGAAAGAGCTATCAGACACGAATAGCCTACTTAAGATTGCGTTTTCAGGAAGCGAGCTGCATTTCATAGCATCAGGTATGGGAAAACACTAGGCTTCCTCTCAGTCCCTTCAAAATCTGAAGCAGGTCAATACTTGCGAAAAGCAGTCATTACAAGTCATTTTTGATTGTATCCCTTTGGTGTATATATGGTCATGCCTATTTTCTTCCACAATTTTATCTGAGGAAGTGGGTCTGGCCCACGAAAGCTCATCACCTAATAAACCATCTTGTTAGTCTTTAAAGTGCTACATAGTCCTGTTTTTTGTTTCATTAAAAGAACTTTACAGAGTCAATCACTTAGCTTCTCCTCCTCTCCATACTTGCACTGGCTTTTGTTTGGCCATTACTGCTGTAGACTAAACACATAGCTCTGACTTCGTTAGAAATGATCTTCCATACCGTGGATTTAGAGGCAGTACACAGACTTCTGAGCTGTGAGTTTAAAAATGAGGTGTAGTCACTTTTGCTATTGTCACATGGATGTTTCCCAGAATAGCCTCTGACAGGGAATTTAGGAGGCCTACAACATTCTTCTTGATTCTACTTGGCCTGTTTTCAGGTTGCAGCTGCTCCCTGGTGGATGCCTGTTAAAGGAGCTAATTGGAGGCAACCTGAGGGACCAGATTCTAATATCTCAAAGAGGTGAGCCGGGTGTGGCCTTTCAGTTTTAACTGTGGTATTTACTTTAAGCGTCTGTACAAACTCAGCACATGATGGGAGACATGGTTCAAGATGGGCTTTTTTTTCTGTTGCATATACAGATTGAATCTCTTTAATCCAGCGTTCTCTGGATCTGACTGGTGCCTAACCAGAGAATTTGCCAAACCATGGGAGGTCATTATTCTCTAGCAGCATTGCCAACACTTTTACTGCTTACTGGGCTCTTAAGACATGTAAGGGTAAATTAGATCTATATAACAGCACAGAACACTGAGAGCTAGGGATGTAAGTGGCTAGTCGACGACCCGATAAGCATATGTCTATCGGGTAGTCGAGTATAGGGATGTTAAATATCGGTTAATTGAATAGTCGATTAACCTCATGAATTCTTATCGGTTAGTCTAATATTCTGTGGTCCCCAGGAAGCCCCTGTCTGGGGGAGAGGGGTCTGAGTTCCCGGACCTGGCACAAACCGGAACTAAGCCTGGCTGCCTGCCCTGCCTGGCTCCTAAAACACTTTAAAGCAGAGCCACAGCGGGGGTAGGTACAGGACCCAATGCAAGCTGGGACTGAGCTGGGCTGCTGACTAGCCTGCTAAAAAATGTTCTGGCAAGGGGTGGGTAGTATAGTCGATTAACCAATAAGCAAATTTACTTGCTTATCAGTTAATTGACTATACTATTACATCCCTAGTCAAGTAGTGACTGAGCTAGTTGCTCTCTTCCCCTCTACCTCTTGTGCCCCCCCTCCCCCCGCTGCTTCTATCAGAGGGAGACACGGGGGAGGCAGTGGGTGCTAGTTTAAAAGCTGGTTCCCCCCAGCACCATCTCCACAGGGGGGCAGGGGAAGTGGAGGCACAGTGAGGAAATGGCATGAGCTGGGACTGAAGCAGTCCCCACTCATACGGGTCCAACTGCTGTGCCTCTCCCTTTGAACTGTAGCAAGAGCCCCACAAGAGCTACATTCCAAAAGGAGGGGCGCAACCCAAGGCGGGTGGGGACTGCTTGAGTCTCTGCTGCTCTTCTGCCGTTTAAATGGAGTAAGAGCCGCAAGCAGCTCTTACTCCATTTAAAAGGCAGAGGTACGGGGGGGTAGCCAGTGCCCCATCCTACCCCTTATCTACTGATTGAGTAATCGATGGAAATTCCATCGACTGCTCAATTAGTTGATCTTAATATCCTTACTGAGAATCAGGACTAGTGGCTGTAAACAAAGTTTATGGGATTGTGGGAAATTTGGTTACACCCATAAGTGGACATCCAGCTAACTAAAATCGGGCCAGACCATGGATGGGGCCAGACCAAAGAGTGCCGGACTAGAGAGGTTCAACTTGTACTATTGTAATTGGGTCGTCTTATGCATTTGCTCCAGTTAAAGCATTACCACTTGAAAGAACCAATAACCTCTGTTACAGTCTGATTAAAATACATCCACTGGGCACTTGATATTGATTTGAAGCCTGATTGGACGTTAGGTGTCATGGTCTGTTTTGATGGTCTGGGACCTGCCCATCAGAGAGAATGCTATGGCTGAGATCAGCAGAGGATGCTCTGGCTTAATTTGTCTTTGCAACCTCCTCCTCCCCTTTCATTACAAGAGAGTTGCATGTAAGCCATTCTCTGAGTCTGCTCCCTGGTTCAAGAATTTGGAGGCCATCCATTTTATAGAGAATGGCTGAGGCTATCAGGGGAAGGAATAACATTTTGAAAACTACCTAAGCAATTTAGGATCCTAATTCTCACTTAAGTCATTTTAAGTCTCACTGACTTTAGGAGTTGAAGCCCTTCTGTGTTACCCATGGGTTTGTTGGGGTGAGGGGAATGAGTGTATATTCTTTCATGAAACAAAAAACAGGACTATGTAGCACTTTAAAGACTAACAAGATGGTTTATTAGGTGATGAGCATTCGTGGGCCAGACCCACTTCCTCAGATCAAATAGTGGGTCTGGCCCACGAAAGCTCATCACCTAATAAACCATCTTGTTAGTCTTTAAAGTGCTACATAGTCCTGTTTTTTGTTTCAGCTACACCAGACTAACATGGCTACATTTCTATCACTATTCTTTCATGGTGATCTTTGCAGAATGATACCCTTATGTAGATGTAAATCTCGTCATTGTTAAGGATCTTGTGTTTGACGTTTTCTATTGGTAAAGAAATGATGGTGAAAGGATGGTGAAATAGATGATGATCTGTAACTTTACTAAAAAGGACTGGTCAAAGTTTCACTATCTCACTGATCTATTTAAGGTTATTGGGGTAGAGGGAAGGAGAGGGAGCAGACTTTTTTTCAGCTTATGTCTGATAGAAGCTGACGTATTGAATACCTTAGGGATGGGGCTTCATCTCTTTAACATCATTTGATGGTTGGCGCACATCATCTAGTCTCCAAGGGGGAAGAAAGAGAAATTATCTGAAGCAAAAATAGAGGAAATGGTACCAAGAGACAAGGGAAAAAAAATAAGGAAAAGAGATTTAGGTCATCGCAGTTAACAGCTTTGGAAATGTGCTCGTATGAGCCTTATATTTTGTAGGAGTTTGTGAGCCTGGCCTAGTGCATTGATCTTTATCTAACCCTTTCTTCAAACTTCTCATCACAAAGAAATAGTCTAAAAGGTCAGGAGAGTAGCAAAGAATGAAGTTTAGTGGAGATTGGGAGATGTGAGTGGGGAAAGTGAAAGGAAGGCCATTGTTTAATACAGTGAGTCAGAAGCCTTCTGCCTGCAGCTCCTGTGCCAGAACCCCTACAAGCAGAGTGGTGACTCACTTTGCCAGAGGCTTGTGGCAGAAGAGGATGGGGGGAATGAGGGCAAGGACACGGAGGGGTACTGTGACCAGGATAAATGAGACCTTCCACCAAAGAGGGCTGGATTAGTCCCACTTAGGTAGGAGGGGCTGGGATAAACATGGAAGTTGTTAGGCAACAGACAGGGTTGGTTTGTTCGTTTTGTTTTACTGCAAATTACTGAAGCTCCAAAATGGTAAGGTTTGAAGATGCTTGAGGCTAACTGAGGGTTGTCCGGTATTCTCTCCTGCTGTTTTCTTCTCTCCCTAAAAGAAAATTTCTTTAATAGATTTGAGGAGGGGAGGGAAAGAAAACAGAATTAAAATAAATAGCATCAACAATTTAAAAATGTAACTCTACAAATGTAAACTGCCACATTTCTGACTTTTTAGTTTCACCATAAGTTACAGCATATCCTTAAAACAAGAGCAGAAATAGGGCTAATACTGCAGTCTCAAAAAAGTTTTGGCCTCGTCCTATGAGGTGCTCAGAAGCTATTTTCTCACCAAAGTCAAGGAGCGGTTAGTGGCCGCTAACTGTAGCTCACTCCTCATACATGATCAATTTAAGGATGGAAATGGGCATGATGGGTGAAATAAGAGTGAGCTGGATCTGGGGGGTATAGTGCATATTTGTGGTGCATCATGCTGTTATGTAAAATGTCTTCCACTCTCAGTTCCTTATTCTGTCACTTGCTGTTCTCCATTTGCATGTGTTGCTCTTGATTAATTCCTTGCTCTGGTATTTACTTCAATAATTTCTTTTCTGTAAAACTAACCTCTGCACCTAGTTCAGACATAACTATAGTCTAGTGTGAGGGATATAAAAGTTCCATATATTGTTGATGGCCCATTTATATTAAATCATGACATGGTCTGATGAGTTTCATAAATTGCTTTCCCTGTTGCTGGGTAATAGCTGTGAGGCTGGCTGACCCTGCTGATGTCCTCGTTCTGTATTTTTTGTTTTGTTTGTTCATCAGAATGGATCACCCAGTTCTTCATGTCTCCTGGAATGATGCTGTAGCGTATTGCACGTGGGCGGGAAAGCGATTACCCACAGAAGCTGAATGGGAGTACAGCTGCCGAGGAGGCCTTGAGAATAGGTACTTATCAAGACTCTTTCCTCATGAATGCAACCGATACTGATATCTCACCATCCAGAGAGAAGCAGTGTTTTATTTTCCCTAATGTTTTCCTTGCCCTGGCACATGCTTTTGCAGTAATTGTAACCCTACTTTATTTTGTACAGAATCCTTTGTGTAATGTGTATCCCAGAGAATGCTCTAGTCCCATATAAAGTTGGAATAATTAAGAAACCAAGTGAAACACGGCTAAAATTGAGACGAATGCTGTTGCAGGCTACATGAGTTGTAGCATAGAAGGCTTTTGCTGCCACTCCAAAATTGTTCAGACAGAGAAAGCTCATTTGAGAAACTGAAGGACTGGGCAGGGGGAGTAGTCATAATTCCTTTCTTTGCACAGACGCTACTCGGTTCATCTGTCAATCATTTTATATACCATAAAACATTATCTCAAAGAACAGCAGGTTACGCCTCAGAGCTTCATTTACACTACAAGAAACCTCCATTCTTTTTAAGACTTATTAAACATTGTGGGTTTATACAAATGGAGTTGAAATGTGGATTGTATATATTCTATATGTCCAGCTCCTCAGATGTAAACTATATAAAGAATATTTACTTTTTACTGATGCTACAAAAAATTACAAACATCTGACAAAGATGGGAGTTAGATTTGATCCTAGAAAATTAAACTCACTTAAAATAGTTTGTGTGGTTGTGTGTTTTTTTTGTTTTTGTTTTTGTTTTTTTTAAACCGTAATGCTGCCTGGTTAGACGACCATATAAGTCCACAACATTGACCAAGCGCTTGCATTCCTCCGAGTATTTTTGTGAGCATGAACTAGATCGGCAACTTTTTATTGATTTGATCTATTCAAAATAGCTCTTTGAGACTGGCAGCAGTCCACTCCCTTTCTCTTTTGTCCCTTCTGATGTCTCTAATTCTAAAGGCTAGCCATGCTTCTGACAGCTTGTCTCCTGTGTTTCTTCCAACAGACTTTTCCCATGGGGCAATAAGTTTCAACCAAAAGGTCAGCACTATGCCAATACTTGGCAGGGAGAGTTCCCAATAAGCAATACAGGAGAGGATGGCTACAAAGGAACAGCACCTGTAAGCACGTCAGATTACATTAGCAACACTTCTTGCACCTTCAGCCTTTTAAGCTACAAAATGTTTAAATCCAGCTATTGGTGTTACAGTGAAAAAGGCTCTTTTGAAGGTTTCCATCATGCAGCACTTGAGAAAGGCACTGTATTTATTCCTACAAAGTGTGAAATGGAGGCTAAAAATAACTGGTTGAGCGTTTTAGCTTCACTAAATTAAGCTATATTTCTGCTTTTGACTAAAAACAATACTTAAGGCTTAAAATGGTTTTTGACCTAGAGTGGTGTTTGGCTGTCATGCTGGGTAAATACTTGGTTTCCTGACCCCTCGAATAGTGTTGTTGTTTTTTTTCATTTGGTATTGATGAAGATATGAACTTTTACTTCCATTTATAAAGGTTAGGAGCCTCTTAGAGAGGAAGCCACAACATTTGTTAATGCTTGCAAAAGAAATGCATGTTGAGGTCTTTTAAATATGTAGACTGCTGTGAATGCTAGTATTTTAAAGAGAAGTGGTGACTAGAAGGGAAGTCAGAACGGGCAGAAATTGAAGCACTTTCTAGTCTCTTGCGGGGAAATACAGCTTTCACAAATGGGCATATCTTCTGGTGCTTATAGTGACCCATTGGAGTCTAATTCCCGTTAATGCAATGTGTGACTGTGTCTGCATGTAGATTGGAAAATATCCCAGCATCTGCTCACAGGTGCTACTTAGAAGTTCTTATAATTAAATCACTGGCTTGAACAATAGCAGGGTGAGCAAGAAGATAATTTATGATTTAACAATAGTACCTGTAAGTGTGGGAGAGAAAACCTTGAGAATATACTGGCACTGTCCATAACAATCATGATTTGTACTGTCATTTTAAAAAGAAAAATCAAGGTTTCCATAGTTCAGCCCTTTTGTAGATACAACTCCGAACTCTGAGTATAGATCCTGAGTATAGACCCTGATTAAAATAGCTTGCTTTTTCCTGAGCCTCTCAATTTCTGTATGGGCAACTTGTTTCTGATTCAAAGATTTGAGAAAAGGAACATCTACCTAGTGGATTTTAACTGGTTGGTCGTCAGGAGTTAAATGCTATTTCATGCCGCAAGACTGTAATAAATGATTTTTCAACATTATTTGCGCTCCAGGTTACAGCATTTCCTCCAAATGGCTATGGCTTATACAACATAGTGGGAAATGCCTGGGAGTGGACATCTGACTGGTGGGCTGTTCATCATTCTGCAGATGAAACTCACAACCCAGTGAGTATGTTTTTAGTATCAAATGTGTGGTGACATGCCTTTTTTGCTACTTTGCTTTATTGCTAATTAAAGACAGAGCCCCCACCACCATGCCATTTGTAGGATTGGCCTGGGTCTGGTGAGTCAGTCTCTTATCGCCTCTGTAAGTTGTTACTGCCTTACAATGACATTGTAGAATTTTTAACACATGACATCAATTCTATAGGTCCATCCAAGATCTGGGAATTGAATGTTTTCATGTCAGACTTGTAACACAAAGACCTATTGATGCTACAGAATTATTAAAAGCAATTATTAAAAGTTCTTGTTTATCCCAAGAGAGTGTCAGATGTAACAGAAGTGCATCGAAAAATGTGCGATCCAAGAAAATGGCACAACTCATTACACCAGCAGTTGCAAATCATAGGTTACAACTTACTTGTGTAGATTGAGTTATTAAAACACCATCTCATTGAATGATAGTAAGGTGTGTTGAATCAAATATTAAATGACATTTTGGAAGAAGTAGCACATCATCAGGATACTAATTTGGAACTGATGGGTTATTCCTTTTCTTTGGAATTTGTCCTATAATGAAATCACAGTATTGACTGCTACTTTTGGGGGGGACCTCTCTGATGGTTTTGTGCTATGGATTCCTCTGCCAGTCTCTCATCAGACTCCTGTTCCTGCATGACTCCTTTATTTCTTCTCTGATCAAGAATAGCTAAGCCTAGGAAGGGAACTACAGTACTCTTCCCCTTACAGTGCTTGGTCTGTACATATACTACTATCTCTGAAGAGAGAGAGCTGAAATCAGTCTTCTCTGGGAAGTGGCTATGTCAGTCCTGAGCGGGACACAAGCATTACCGCCATAATCACCTTCAGGCAACATTCAGACCTGCAATATATGGAGGTTATTATGATCTTCTCCCTTAATTGCCACTTGACACAGTCACAGCCTTTTCTCATCACACAGTAACGGTTGGTAACAGGAGCAACTCCATTTCTGCTGCTTGGTAGATTGCAGAGCCAACCAAGAGAAGTCAGACTCATTCCAGAGTGTAGTGCTCATTGTTGCTTTCCTAGTATCCAGGAAGCAGCTTATTTGGTTGCATGTGCCAAAACACCCTTACAAAATAACAGTTATGCTTTCCTATTTTGAGTTATCATGGGCTAAAAGGTGGCCTAACCTTCTTCCTTGTGTTAAGCTTGTTTAACTTTTACTGAGTAATTTTTAAACTTTCAGTTTTTCTTGCTTGATTTAGATCTGAGGACCCTTAAACTATTCTGGTATTACTCTCTCACTGAGCTGCTCATGACTCAAGACGTTTCTCTTGCCATCATGTCCTTGCTGTTAGTCCACACAGAGACTACATTTTCTACATTTTCAGCACACTGAACTAGCGCAGGGCAAATGCATAGAGAGTAAATGAGAGCTAGGTTACTTCCTGGTAACCACAGACTTCATGCTACAGTTCTTCAGCAAATTAACCTTGCAGAGTCCATGTGTGTGGTACTGCATGGACCTTGGATCTGCTTGAAGCAGTTGGAAGTGCATTTTCAATTCTGACTCTCGGTTGCATATACAGTCAGATGTGTGCATTCCTCTCAATGTTTCTTGGCATTAAAAGTATTCTTAAAAATCCTTCTTCCCTCACTTTTTTTCCCCCCCTTTTGTGTATAGAATTCCAGGGTATCATTCCTTCTCCCCTGGTCACTTTCAGTATCTCTTTCCTTTTGCTCTCACTTGTTATAACCATTAAGGTATATTAGACATGTTAGCCATAAATTCAGGTTTGTCTGTGTTAATTAAGCCTTTGAGGTGACATGGAGAGGAAGAATTTGAGGCGTTTCAGATGAGGACAGTTAAGACAAATGAAAAATCTCCAAAAATATTAGAAATCTTGATGGGAATGCGTGTGGGAAGCATGGACTAGTTAGTAATTCCTGTCAGTTGGAATGGGAAAAACTGAAGGCCAAGGACAGCTTTCCAACATCTGTATTGGCAAGATTAACTTCATTCAGTGACTTAGAGTAGAGAATGGACTTGAAGCATGAAGCTCTTTGAATTCTACTCTTGAGAGAGAATAAGGATTTTTTTTTTTTCTCTCACTTGGAGACACAACATCTGTGTGCTTGGAAAGAGATGGAAATGAGCACAGGACTAGCAGTTTGTGGCATACTGTGGTTTTTCCCATCCTTGGTCATCTCTTTAGTTGAGTGGCTGGTTTGATTTTTAGCCATTTCTATTCCTTTCCTTTGTGGAGGTCTGAAATAACCATAAGTGCTTGCAAATACATTATCAAGAAAATAGTAACAGTTGAGGACACTTCTCCCTTGCTGTGATTGGTCACCAAGGGAGTTACAAGTGGCACCGGGCCACCTCTTTGCCTTCTGCAGAATAAAAGCTCTATGTATGGGATTTATAGCTGAGCTGTGTGATTTCTATGTGGTACCTTGTTAAAATTTTCCCATAGGGAATAGCAATAACACAGCTTGACTCCTTTTTAAAAAAAAAAAAAAAAAGATGGCATGCTTTTCTAAAGTACCCACCACCATTATATCAGTGTCATTACACCAATTTTTTCAGATTTGTAAACTGAGGTACAGAGTGGATAGCGACACACAAGGTCACTAGTACTACTGGGAATAAATCCCAGGATTTTTGACTGCCATTCTGCTTACTGCTTGACAATACATGCTCTTTCAGCACTAGCCAATTAGCCCGTCATAACACGGGATTTTCAGGTCTCTCCTCCATGTCGGTCTTCTCTCCTGAACCTCCGGTCTCTCGCTCCGTGTCTCTCTCTCTCCCTCTCCTGCTCCTACTTCCTCCCCCTTTCTCTCTCTTTCACTTCTCCTCCCCCTCCTGCCTCTCACTCGGGGGACCACGGAGGCCAAATGGCCGTTTGGGCTCCGCGCACTCCCTGTGCTGCATGGGGGGCGCGGAGCCCAAACGGTCGCTTGCGCCGCTTGCTTCCACGCGGTGGCCTGGCTGAGTGGCGCAGAAGTCAGCCGAGAGCCATGGCGGGAGGCGAAGCGATGATGTTCACGCCCAGGGGGCAGGGCCTGGAGCCGCTGTCACGCAGCACGTCACCGCCTCGCCCCCCCTTTCCCTCCCACCGTGGCACTCGGCTGACTTCTGCGCCGCTCAGCTGTGCCGCCCCGGGGGAGCAAGCGGCCGTTTGGGCCCCGCACTCCCCATGCAGCATGGGCCCCCCATGGAGGGAACAGCCAGCATTTCAGGCAACAGCGCCCCCCAGAGGGAACAGCCAGCATTTCAGGCAACAGCGCCCCCCAGAGGGAACAGCCAGCATTTTGGCGTTAGACTCTCAGACACTGGGCTACTATATATATGACTAGCTAGCTTTGCATGTATATTTTAAACATTTTTTTTTCTGTTTTTATTTAAAAAAAAAAGTAACCTCTATATTGCCTGCCACCCTCCCCCGCCATGAGGTCCTTTCCGTGTCTACTCTGTCTTGCTGTTCCTGTGCATGCAGTACTTTCTGTAGCTTGACTTCTCAGCATGCCCACTACTTCATATTACTGCTCCCAGTTTGTCCTCTCTGTAAGAGCCTCCTCCTTCATCCAGTACTGCAGCCATCTTTCTATCCTGTGACTTGCAACAGCTTGAGTCACTTTCTCTTCTGCTGATTTCTTTCATATTCCATTAATCAAAACAAAACTGGGTCATAGTTTCAAGAGGCATCCACAGAATTTGAGAGTTGTCCCCACATTAAAAATGCCCTCTCACTTGCCCCTATATAAATTAGCTAATTGATTATTGCATTCAGTTGCCCATACATTTAGATTTTACACAGAATTTGCAACATACTTTCAGAATTCTTTCTTAAAATTTGGCCCTAACACAAATTATTAACTCAGTGTTGCAACACTGCATTTAGGGAGTTTTTAAGTGATTATTATTTGTGCCGTTGCTCTAGAATAATGGTGTTTTGAACATAAGGTGGGATTGAGTTGATACTATAAATCAAGGGTGGGCAATAATTTTTAATGGGGGGGGGCACTCCAAGATTTTGGTAAGTGGTCAAAGGCTGCACTTCTGTGGAAGGGCGCAAGGTCTGGGATGTTGGTGGGGTGTAGAAGGGAGCTTGGGATAGAGGACTTAGGTGCAGGAGGGATTGTGGGGTCTGAGACGGAGTTTGCGTGAAGGAGGGACTTAGGACCTCCGGTGGGGGCTTGAGGTGCAGGGTCCAAGGGGGGTTATGGGTTCAGGAGAGGATTCTGGCTTGGGGAAGGGGTGCAGAGTCTGGAAGGGAGTTGTGACCTGAGAGAAGGGGGGGAAAGAGGATGCAGAAGGTTTGGGTGGTGACATGGCAGGAGAATGGGGTGCAGAGTCAGGAAGGGGTATGGGTGCAGAAGAGGAGTCTGTTCTGGAGGAGGTGTGTAGGAGAGGGTACAGGGTCTGGGAGGGAGTTGTGACCTGGAGGAGGTGGGGAGAGGGGGTACCGAGGGTTTGGGCGGTGGCCTGGGGCAGGCAGTTGTGGGGAAAGAACGGGATGTGTGCCAGAGCCAGGCTCTGGCTGGGAGACGCTTACCTAGGCTGCTCCCAACCAGCAGCTCTGCAGGAACCCTGTCTGTGTGCTTGGTGGGCTGCTTCACATGGCTCTGCTCCAGCACGGGGAGTGAGGAGGCTTCATTCACTGCCCCTGCCTGCAGCAAAATTTCTGAGCTCCTATTGGCTGGAAACTGGCCAATGCAAGCTGAGGGATTTTGCAAGGGGGCTGGGACAGCATGGGAAACTTTCTCTTCCCTGCCCAGACTGCTGAGCAATTAGTAGCCAGCTGTTTAAAGGGTCTGCACCTGCTTTGTAGTAAGGATGCTAGCGAGGTGATGGCAGGCTGGATCCAGCAGCTTGGCAGGACAGATCCGGCCCACTAGCTACCTCTTGCCCCCTCCCCTGCTGTGAATACATATTCAGGTCACTCTAAAAAAATATCTAGACTATGTATGAAGCATGTGCTCCCCTTTTATCAGCAAAGGTGCTAGAAAACTTGTTACAAATGTAGCTTTTTCACAGCTACCAGTACCTGGAAAAAATTATGCCACTTTTGTTCAGTCAGCAGTTAAAATTAATTATATAGAAGCTCTCGTGAGAATTTATAGAAGACAATAAAATGTGTTAAATTGACATGCAAATTAGAGTTGCCAACTTTCTAATTGCACAAAACTGAACACTGTTGCCCCACCCTTACCTTGAGATCCCCACACCTTCTCCAGTGCCCTGCACTCTACTCACTCTATCCCTCTGCTTGTTCTCTCCTACCCTGGCTGACTTTCACCAGGCTTGGCAGAGGATTGGGGTATAGGCTTCAGTGTGGGGCCACAAATGAAGGGTTCAGGGTGCAGGAGAAGGCTCCAGGCTGGGGCAGGGATTTGGGGTGTAGGAGAGGGTGAGGGATCCCATTCAAGTGTGAGCTCTCTTGTGAGAATAAGGATGAGATGTTTGGGGGGCAGGAGATGGCTCCAGGTTTGGGCTGAGGAGTTCGGAGTATAGGAAGGGGCTCTGGGAGGGAGTTTTGGTATAGAATGGGGTTCTGGCTTGGGGAGAGAGGTTGGGGAACAGGCTCTGGCCAGGCAGCACTTACCTCAGGTAGCTTCCTGGGTTGTTGTTTTTTTCCTTTTTTCAGGCTCTCTTGTAGTAAAAGAGCTTGGGAATACCTCTCTGGAAGATGTCCAAGTGCTTCCTTCCTAAGCCTAAGAAGAAAGGGTTGTTGGGGTTGTTGGTTTTTTTTAGTTAACTTGGTGGTGACAGCTACCTCCCAAGGCCAGGAAACCTGTGATCTTGGTGAGTTTTTGTAAGCAGAAGCCTATAGAGGCAAGGTATTTAAGGTCTCTTGTGGGGCCCCCACCTTCTTCACTTGGAGTGCCAGAGTGGGGAATAGCCTAGACACAAGGTTATTTGTGTCCACAAATCATGCAAAAAGCCCAGACTGTGATTGTTGTGTTCTTTCACACAAGTAAGGTGCGATGAATGGAGAAGATACTACATTCTTTCCAGCAGCAGTCCTGTTTTTCCTAGGTTTTTGTACTGTTACCAGTCAAATACAGTGACTTGAGCTAATAGCCCTTGAAGCTGTCTGATAACAGTTACTCATGTGACTTTGACTGAACTGGAAGGAACCAGTAATGTTTTGTTTGCAGACAAAATGCTCTCCATTAAAAAAAGGACAGAGGCTCAATATTGCTAATCAAAAGCCAAAGTCAACCTGAAAGACAGTAACAGCAGAAACTGTTCAACAATGCAAGATGTATTTTATGCCAAAATATTTCTGATAACTTCAGAGTCATGACTGAACTTTTGTGGTGCAAGTAGTTTACAGTAAAGGAAGGTCTATGTGGGATGGTGGAAAGGTTGGATCTAAAAATGAAGAACGGTGCTTACAGTGGTGGAAAAAGAATGGAGGAAATATTTCCGTACAACTCAAGGAAGCCCTGACAATGACACAGGTATTCCCAAAGGCTATCTCTTCTATTTAGATGTTTACTATAAACTAAGAAGCTAGTGTGTTGCCTGCCTTGAAATCATCCCACAGGGTTCTTACTTTGGAATCTAGACGCTTAAGAAAAAAATGTTTGCCGGGTCACTTGGAGATGCCTACTGAAAGCGGCAGTCAAACAAAGGCTCATAAGGAACTCTGTACACTTGTCAGTCTTGAAATACACATGAAAACACCATGACTCTCAGGTAGCTCTTACAAACTGTCTTGTCACTCTGGCTCATTGTCAACCTGGTGAGTTGTAGACTATTGGGGGAGATTTTCAGAGGCCCCAAAGATAGGTGAGCACTCATTAAAAATGAAAGAGTTGGACCCTTACTTTTCTTCATGCCAGTGGTATTTCATTACTACAGAGTCTTGATTCCAGTGCCAAGTAACACAGCCCTGGAGTTAACATAACCAGTCAATCATTGGATGTCATTGTTGAGACTCAGATAACGCTAAAGGCTCTAGCAGTCAAAAGTATCTGAGGAATAAAGGTTTTTTGGGGAGAGAGAATCACAGTTGGCAGATGAACATACAGAGAAGGGGTGAGGAAGGTGCTGTGGTGCTGAGGGCTGGCTGTCCCTGCCCCTTCTGCCTGAGAATCCTCCTCTTCCAGGAGCATGGAGCTGTTTCCCCTCCCTTGCCCAGTGGTCTAGCAAGTCTGACACGGCCCCCTGGATATGCATGGTTTATGCAGTACTGTAAAACGTCAAGAAGATTAATACTAACCCCAGGACAGAACATCTATAAAAATCCTTTCAGTGATCAATAATATCAAGTTGAATTTGGGTGGATCCTTCCGGTATTATTTTGACTACTTTGAACAATTTTATACTTCCTGTATTGGGGTTATGATTTTTTCAAAACAGTTCACAATTGGACTAACGAGGAGAATTAAGAATTTAGACTCTCACTCATTCTTATATATGGCAATTAAACAACCAAAGCTAATACAATTGAAGTTTTCTTGTGCCAGGGTCACTTCTGATTTTTCTGATAGAAAACATAAGTTGCTCATAAACATAGTTACTTACATAGGAGTGAAGAAAACTGTCTTACTAAATCAGCAATGGGTGGCCTAGGCTAGTGAGTAAGCTGCCTGAGTAGCCTTTCCCCCGCCCCCTTCATCTCAGTGGGCTGCAAGATTGTCATAACCAAGGTGGCCTCATGGAATTAGGATGCTTTCGCTAACACTTGCATATGTACGTTTTGCAGGTTGTGCCGATTGAATGGTAGCATTACTTTCCCTGGATGCAGAGCGGGCATGTGGCTCTTTACAGCCAATGTTGTCTGCAGTCAGCACGCACGTGCCCTGGCTGTGGGCAACAGTAAACGAATAGGGTTGCCAGATGGTTCAAACAAAAATACCGAAACCCCGCCCCTCCCACCCCCCAAAAAAAAACACTGGGGAAAAAATTCTGTTGAAGGGGGAAAGAAAGGAGGGGGGAGGGGAGAGACCAAAGTTGTTGAGCAAAAAAAAGGACTCCAAGACTTATTAAGCAAAAATAAATAAATAAATAAAAGTAAAACAGCATTAAAACAGCATGTCCCCTTTAAGAGTGAGTGCAGGGATAGGAACAGGGGAGCGGTTGAGCACTAAGACCCAGGGGGAGCAGTGCCGGCAGCCTTGCGGAACCCGGTAAGCCTGGGGTCGAGGGGCTGGGGGGTGTTGTGGACCAGGGGAGGCTCAGGGCGGGAGGGGGGCCGGCGCTGAGTGTTTGTAGGGTTGTCAGGTGCCTGGAATTTTCACCTCCTGGCCGGGGAAAAAATCAGAAAATACCGGACATCTCAGGTGTCCGGTATTCTCTGGATCTTTTACCGGACAGGAGGCGAAAATACCGGACTGTCCGGGTGAATACCAGACACCTGGCAACCCTATAAACAAAATGTCTCCACGGGGCACAGGTAGAACCCAGATGGGCCACATGCTGTTTCTGTGAGACATGAGGAGCAAGCCGTTTTTATTTAGAACGCCCAATTCCCAACAGATTTATTGTCTGTAAATGTCCCTTTACATATTGGCTTGAACAAATAAAAAGGTGTGAATTTAACCCTCCACTTCACAGCATCAATACAGTGAATCACATCTGAAAGGCTTTGGTAGCAATTTAAAAGCAACAGAAAAATGAATTTTGTCATTCTGTTACAAATTCAGTAATTGTAAGTCTAGAAGATGAAGCACGTTTTAAATGTGACTACTTGTCTAGATAGAACACACTGAACAGGACATGGGCCAGAGATTTCACTTCAGATAAAGTTTCTTTTTTAGCTATCAGTCCAGATAGCAAGTATTCAAGGCAGTAGCCTCCCTTCGGTTGCAACAACCCAGCACAGTGAACCTTTCATGTGTACATGAGGGATCCGAAACAGGCAGGAATAATAACAGGACAACATAAAATAGCTGATTTAGGAGATGTCCTTTGATACATGATTGTCATGGCTCCTTCCCCATTCTGGCATGATAAATCCAGAAGTGGGGGCCAGCTAACGTATCACAAAACCTTATCGACCAGGCTTTGGTGTAAAACTTCCCCCCAAAATCTTAACAACCTAGATTTTGGGGTTAAAAAACTCCGCTGCCACCACCCAAGTATTGATAAGAAAATCAGGGGAGAGATCACTTGGGAAATCTCACCCCTAAAGTACAAACCAGGACACAACCATTAACCAATACCAGGTTAATAAAAAGGAAAGAGAGAACTTTTTTTTATCACCACAATATTCCTGTTGCAAGCATAATGACTAGATGGGAAAGTAACAAAATAATATACTCATGGAGAAACTCTACTATGGGCCTAGAACATAGTTACAAAGGGAAGCCAAAACATTTTTTTAAAAGTACACAGACATCAGATCTCATTTCCCAAACCATAAATCCGTTAGGTTTTATTTTTTTATCTAAACTTTACCCTACTTACAGAAAGTGAAGACATGTCTGTCTCCTTCAGTAGCTGGAGGAAACAGCCCAGGACAAAGGAAGGAAAAAAATCTAAAATTCCTTTGTCTCAGTTTGAAATTCATACCTACATTCCTATTGGCCACTCCACCTGGCTTAGGTGTAGTTAACCCCTTAGTCCCCAGGCTGCTGGCTAACCCTCATGATCATGACAGTGATGTAGCTCTATCAGCAGTTAATTGAGAGGGACACTAAATCATTGTCAAGCTTTCGTACATCTGTATTGCATATACTTCAAGGGGCATATTGTGGGTTTTGCTTACTGTAATGCAGGCTCTCTCAATTATCCTGTGATGCTACTGTTTATTGTAAATTTTTAATGTCCATTAGAAAACCCTTTTTGGCAGACAAATTGAGATGGAGCAAATTTTGCTGGCATTGTGCTACTCCTTTGACTGTAGAACTTGACCAAGGGTATGTAATAATGCATGCTGGGGGCTGTCTTGCATAAGAGATCTGTCTGATGGAGCAGGTTTTAGGCTATCAATTAGTTAACTAGATGTTCTGTTATGAAATTTAGCTTGAGTTTCAGGACTCCTATAATGACAGCGAAAATAATCCATTCAGCAGTATTGCTTAGTCATGCAATTGCAAGTGAAATTTGTTTCTGTGGTGAAACTGCTGAGGGAAGCGCATATACCATCTAATGGGGGGGAAAATAATACTTTGACTTCCTACTCCTAACTGCAGCATTGGGATTGAGGGGGAGAAACAGCAGCAACATCAGAGGAAACTCGTCCCTTAATTTTGCAAAGGGATTTTACCTGTTTGCTGTGTTATCCCGTGTTTCCTAATAGCTACAATGTGCCAAGATCATGGGTGAGAAACTAGTGCAAGTCCAACTAAATTCATAAGAAGGTTGGTCTTTGCTCCCGCACAGCTCACAGTCACTGCTAGTGTGTGTGAATGCAGGACTACGCAGTGTCAAATTTGTTTTGTGAAGTGTAAATAAGCAGCTTGTAAAGAGCAGTAGAGCGTATGTTTGATCAGTAAACCGTGATTCCTTCATGGAGAGTGCTTTAATTGTAGCAATTTCTGTGTCTCATGTATAGAATGCAGAGTTACTGGATGACCTACAATTCTATATTAGATGTAATCTAGCACAGCATGGTGTGGCAGTGTGGATGCCTAGTGTTGTGTGGAAGGTTACACTCAAGGTTTGAAAAAACATTTCAGTTGGTTTGTCTCTGAACTACTGATAGAAGTGCTTTAATATATATTTTATTTCTACAATGTATTTTAATATTCCTGTAATGGGGACTGTGTTATCTGGAGTCTTTTTTTTTTTTTTTTTTTTTTCTTCATCACATAAATAAACTGAACAAGCAAGAGCAATTTGAGATCGGAAATCAGCCCTTAATATACCTTCTGCAAGTAGTATGTTACTCAAATGGATTACTTTGTTAAACTATCGTAACATCACCTTACAACAGTCTCCAAGTTGAATCTCGGATTAAAACAGGAGTGGGCAATAAAAAAGCGGCAGCCTGCCAGGGTTAGTCCTTGGCAGGCCGCTGCCACTATGTTTACCCATGCTTTTGCAGGTATTGGGCAATTGCAGCTCAATGGCTGTGGATCACCATTCTCAGCCAATGTGAGTGGCAGGAAGCAGCGCGGACTGGGACACTGCTTCCCATCGCTTGCATTGGCCGCAAACCACAGTCTGAAGCCAACAAGAGCTGCAATCCCCGACACCTGCAAAAATCCAGGTAAATACAGCAGTACGGGCCTGTCAGGGACTAACCCTGTGGACCAGATCCAGCCTGCAGGCCAGAAATTTGCCCACCCCTAGATTAAAATCTTCACAACCTCATAGCTCTTTAGTTTCCAGATGTGGCTTGGACTTACCCTTTGATAAGTTGTTTTTAGACCATATGCTCTTTGCAATGGTTGCTGCTGTTCCTGGAATAATTGTGCAATATCTAATGCTTGATAATGGAATGAAAGGAATAAGATCTAGAGGTGCCTGCATGAGTCAGATGCGACCCGCAGTCACAGTTCTCTATGTAACTGCCGGGTGAGGGCACAGCTGATCAGTTACAGGCTGTTATGGGTGAACTCAAGTAAGCTAATTCTCTCCATCTATTCAGGAGAACAAAATCAAGAGAAAATATTGGCCTTTTGTGCTCTTACACTTTTAAATTATGTTAGTTATGTAAAATTCCTTTGGCTAGAAGACCTGATATAATACATCAGTCATACGTACCTTAGGGATGTTAAATATCAGTTAATTGAAGAGTCAATTAACCTCATGAATTCTTATTGGTTATTCGACTATTCTATAGCCCCAGGGATGGGGCTGGGAGCCAGTGTGCTCCTGCCCCACTCCTGAGGAGCCCCTTGCCACTCAGCACTGCTGCCTCTATATCAGAGGCAGTAGCATTGACTGCCAGGCAGGAGCTGGTCTGTGAGGGGAGCCGGTTTAAAAACCAGCTCCCCTCACGGACTGGCTGCCTATTGCCCTGCATTGCTGCTTCTGATATAGAGGCAGCAGCCCTTGTCCGGGCTGGGCAGGTCTGAGCTCCTGGATCCAGCGCGAACTGGAACTGAGCTGGGCTAGCTGCCTGCCCGCCTGGCTCCTAGTACACTTTAAGTGCAGAGTTGCAGTGGGGGTAGGTCTCAGACCTGGCGCAAGCTGAAACTGAGCCGAGCTGCTAGCTAGCTTGCTAAAAAACTTATTGGGAATAGGGCCGGGGGGCAGAAATGCGTGTAGTCTATAGCATTAATCTTTAAGCTTTTGCTTATTGGTTAATTGACTATACCAGTGATTCCCAACCTTTTTCCCATGGAGGAAGCCCTAAAATAATTTTTCATATCCCAAGGAACCCCTACCTATGAAAACATTTGCCTGGCCAGAAAAAGTTGACAGCTGGGAGCGCAATTCAATTACTGCTAAATTATTGTCAAGAAAATTTATTTGTAAAGAGCTTGTGTGTGTGTGTGTGTGTGTCTGTCCGCTTACATTGTAAGAAAAAAAATATATTTATTTATTCCACGATTTCTCACGGAACCCCTGACGATGGTCTGCAGAACCCCAGGGTTCCACAGAACCCTGGTTGGGAAACACTGGACTGTACTATTATATCCCTAACATACAACCTTGCTTTATGATGGAACTCTTTTAGGTGTATCCCAGTGAAGCAGTTGATGTGTAAGGCTTGGTTTCATGGGTGGCTTTTGGACACTTTGCACTTTGCTTTTATTCTGCAGAACTCAAGCACAGCTCTAGACAATACACCCACTCAATCAATGCTCAGACAAAGATTCCGTGATGGCTCTGTATTTTAGGAATACTGCATGTTGACCTGGTTATTGGGATGTTTTCTGTATGACTATATTGATTGAGTTTGATAGGAGTCTGTCTGGAGAAACAGGTAGGAAGAAAAAGAATGAAGATAAGCCGCTTCTCAGCAAGTGCTTGAGAATTGCTAAATGACAGTGCCAGAATCATTGGCTGCAGGATTCTGTCTTGGGCTCCAATTGAGACTGTAGAACTAATGTTCCCCTGTACAACTATTACGTAAGACACTGACCCTTTAAAGCCCTACTCGAATTTTTTTGTTGTTCTGCATCCTCACTCTGACGCTTGTGGGTCAAATTAGTTCCGAAAGATGGGCCTGCTAAGGATGCCAGGGATGGCCAGCCTTCAGGTGAGAGACATGCATGTGGATAGTTCAAAACTTTCAAAGCTTAGTTCCTACTGATAAAATATACAACTGCAAGGTACGAGACAAGGATCGCCAAGTATCTTCTTCATGCACCTAGAGCGATGGACGAGATTAAGCAAGAGGCAGGAGGAATATTGGTGCATGGGATGAGAATTAACAACTTGAGGTTTGCGGATGATATAGTTACCATAGAGGAAGATGAAGAGAAGCTAGTGAGAACGGTGCAGGTGCTAAATGAGGAAGGAAAGCGGTATGGACTGATTATGAATACTGATAAAATGAAGACAATAGTAATTGGAGATAAGGAAATAGGAAGGAAGATCAGTGTAGATGGGATCGAACTAGAGAACGTAGAGAAGTAAACTTATTTGAGGAGCAACATGACACATGATCTAGACCCGTGGTCACCAACCGGTTGATCGCGATGATGCATTCGGGCCCCCCATTTTCCCCCCACCCCGAGAGGCCCCACTACCTACCTCCAGTGTAGTGCTGGCTTCCCACGGGGTGGACGGAAGTCCTGCCTGCAGCTTCGTGCCACTTCCGGAGGTTCCGGAAGTGCGCTGGCTGCTCCCTCCCACAGCTCTGTGGCGTGCTGGGCATGCTGCGGGATGGGGCATCGGCCCCGGATAGGGTTGCCAGGTAGACCCTGCTAAAAAACCGGACACGCTTGTCCGGAGGGGCGGGGCTGGCTGGGAGGGGGGCAGGAAGCAGAGCTGGCGGGGGTGGGAGGTGTCTGGGGCGGGCTGGCCGGCAGGAAGAGGGGTGGGAAGCAGAGCTGGGGAGGGATGGGGGCCCGAAGGAAGGGGGCAGGAAGCAGTGCTGGCAGGGGGCCTCTGGGGCTGGCTGGCAGAAAAGGGGGCAGGAAGCAGAGCTGGCGGGGAGGGTGTCCGGGGCTGGAGGGGAGGAAGGGGGCGGGAAGCAGAGCTGGGGATTGGGGGCCGTGGGGCTGGAGGAGGAAGGGGGCAGGAAGCAGGCCGGGAGGGGGTGGGTGCAGCCACTGGCCGCCCCCGGCATCCTTCCGGCTGCGCCTCCGGCAGGCGCTCCCTTTACTTGCCAGCAGAAGCCGGGTGGGGGCAGGGCTGGGAGCCGCCACTCCTGCCCTGCTTCTGCTTGCAGCCAGAGGCTCCCAGCTGGGAGGCGGGGCCGCGATTGGCGCTGGGAGCCTCTGGTCCCATGCAAAAGCTGGGCAAGTGGGGGTGGCTGGGAGTCCCGCCCCGCCCGGCTTTTGTGCGCGACCACAGGGCTCCCAAAGCCAATCGCGCTCCGCCTCCCAGTTGCTCCCCCATCCCCGCCAGGCTTCCCTCCGGTGCCCAGCCGGGAATTCACAAAATACCGGACATTGCGAATGTTCGGTATTTTTCTAAATTTTTCTACCAGACAGTGCAAATACTGGACTGTCTGGTAGAAAACCGGACACCTGGCAACCCTAGCCCCGGAGGAGGAGTGCAGCGGCTTCCCTGCGCCGCAGGAGCGGTGAGTTGAGCGCAGGGGTTTCCCTGTGCCGTGGGAGCGGGTTTGGCCACGCCACGGGAGGGGGGTTTGGCCGTGCCACGGGAGGGTGGTTTGGCCCTGGGGAAGGCGCGCATGCACGGGGGTTTGGCTGCGCTGCGGGAGGCATGCGCCGGCTTCCCTCTGGGGAGGGGAGAATCCTGGGAGGAAGCGGATGCAGGGGACTCTCTGCCCCCTCTCCCCCGTAGCCCTCACTCCCCAGTTCCCTCTCCCCAGCCTCAAAACCTCTGTCCCCGGCACCCTGTCCCCAGCCGCAGAAACCTGTCCTCGCTGGCACCCTCTCCCCTGCCCGCCTGGCATCATCTCCCCACTCCCCAGCCTCAGAAACCTGTCCCCACTGGCACCCTGTCCCCTCTCCCCTGTCCCCTCTCCCATCCCTAGCCGCAGAACTCTGTCCCCACTGGCACCCTGTTCCCTGCCAAAGCACCCACTAGCACCCTTCCCCAGTACTATGTCCCCTGCTCCCACCTACACAGTTGGGGCCACAGTAGTCAAGCTTGGGGGGGAAGGGTTGGAGGAGGGGTTTTTTTGCATCTCACGTGTGTGGCCCCAACTGACTTTTCTGTGGGTCAGTGACCCCTGACTCAAAACAGGTTCCCTGCCCTTCTCAGAAATAGACAATGCAGAAACTTTTTGTGTTTGACATAGTATTTTATTTGAAAATGAAGCCTGGCCAGCAAACCCCCAATTGGGCCCAAGACCCCATCTGGCCACAGCATCATAACACTCCTGCACTCCCCTTTCCCCCAGACCCTACATCTGAGCCTATCATACACTGGAACCCCCCGCCCTGAGCCCCTCACATGCCCCAACCCAAATTCCTGAACCCTCACATCCAGAAGTCTGTGGCTTACTTAGTACCCTAACCCTACATCTGGCCTCAACACTGCCCGGCCTGGAGCCCCCTCCCCGAGCCAGCGTTCCTTTATCTGCCGCCTCCTGCATCCAGATTTCCTCCCAGAGCTTGCACCTCTCACCCCTTCCCACCCCCAAATCCCTCATTCCCACCCCGGAGCCTACACATCCTGTCTCAACCCAGTGAGGGTACGGCTAGGCTGCAGGAGTTTTTCAAGATTCTGGAGATATCCCAGAAAAACTCTTCTGCATCCAGGGATGCGTTTGTTCTTCCACTTCTTCTAGTGGAAGAGCAAACATGATCTTTCGGTCACTCCTATATTCCTCTTTCCACGAGGAATAAGGGGGCTTCAAAAGAAGGGGTTTTTCTGACATTTGGTCCAGTCTAGACAGGCCAAATGTTGGAAAAACTTCTTCCTACAGAAGAATTGGGGAAAAAAGCAGCACTATAAGGGTTGGGGACAGCAAGTGATGGAGAGGAGGAGAATAGAGAGGGCGGGGCTTCAAGGAAGGGGCAGGGCTTCAAGGAAGGGGTGGGGTGGTAAATCTTGGCTTGTTCTGTCATTTAAAAAGTGATCTTGGGTGTAAAAAGGTTGGAGACCACTGATCTAGACTGGAAGAAGGAAATAGAGACTAGAATAGCTAAAGCAAGAGTGAGTTTGAAGGCAATGGATAAGATCTGGAAAAGTAAAGCGATTACCCTAGGAGCAAAGCTGAGCATCTTGAAAATGTGTGTATTTAGCAGCATGTTGTATGGATATGAGACATGGGTGATAATGAAAGATTCAAAGAGAAGGATCTTGGCATTCGAGAGGAGTTGTTATAGAAAGATCCTGAGAGTAGGATGGATGCAGAAGGGTACCAACGAGGGACTAATATAGGAAGATACAGCCGAAAGAGAACCTACTGCAGAAAGTTATACAACGAAAGTTACAGCTATTCGGGCATATCTACAGAACGAACAAGAAGTGAAAAGTTAAGACCCTGGTATTCGGCATAATGGATGGTCCGAATAGGAGAGGCAGACCCCACAGAGAATAGGTAGATTATATAGTAGATTGGTGCGTTGCTAGTCTACAGAAACTAAGCCACTCCGCACTGGACAGGGAAAGATGCAAGGAAATAGGGAGGGAGGCATCGGACACCAACGGGTGTTGAGCCCATGGTGGCTGATGATGATGAATTGACCACTGGCCAGTCTCCCACAAGGAGAACTATAGGTGCCAGCACTCAGTTGCAATCACAAGACAGGAATGATTAATACCCAGGGTACAATGGCTAAGGGCCCAGTCTAAGAGTGGGAAAATAGTGAAATTAGACCCATGGATAAAGGCCCAAGGCATAAGAATTAAGGGGGTGCACACAAGAGACAGAGATGCTGCTAACTGTGAAACAGTGACACTTCAGTAATGAGGGAGTGTGTAAGTACTTCCGCAGCTGTCTACAAAACAAGCAAGAGGGATAAGGAAAAAGGGTGGCTGCAGAAGGAGGAGGATGATTGGATGATTTAAAGGGCTTCTGCCCGGGAGAATGAGGACAGAACTCACATATGCTGTAGCCAGTGATGATACTTGTCATAAGTGAGCTTTGTGTTAGTTCACACTAAGAAATGAAGCTTAGATTTGCAAAAGGTGCTATTCTGCACTCTTGATAAACCAATTAAGGGGACTTCTGTATTAAGCACATGGTTTCTGCATCCACAAGACACTGTTAAATGTGAGCCTTAGTGCTTGACAACTTTCTTGATTGTTTTCTGGTGTAAATAGTTTCCAGTGCATAACTTGTGTAGTATGCTAAGGTTTACAAACCCGATTCATCCCTTTTAGGTGTATCTACCTAACTTAGTGCAGAAAGGTTTCCCTTATCATACTACATTTTACAAGAGATCCTGTCCAAGCTGTTTAGGTACATTTTGCTTCAGGAAATCTTATGAAATACTTGGCAGCAAAGTCAAATGCAGCCTGTAAAGGAAAAAGAAAATTGCTTTGATTTCAGGATGCCTTAAGGAAGATACTGTGATGTGTTTGAGCGGGACACATCAGTGTTTCCAGCAGAGTGTCTCAGTAGCCTAATAAGCATTTGCCTTAGCCTTTCACATGGGATACACTAATAAGATGGATATCTAAGATAGGAGTTGGTATTCTAGAAAAGCACCAGTGCGAATTATGATCTTGTGTTGTTTCAATCAGTTTCATAGTGTTTTCTTTGGGTAAGCCCTGGGATGAAGGCTTGGAATTGTGGGGTGGGGATTAGCAGTAGGTGCTGCTGAGTAGGGGAGAGGGTGGATGGTGCAGGGTAGCTTAAATGATGTCCAATAGGACTGAGTCCATGTGTTGTGAACTGCAAACTTGTTTCTGTTCATTTCTAAATGCAGGCTGTCCTATTTACTGTAGCCAGCCTACATATCCTAGTATTTACAGTAAGCCATCCCAAAGCCTTGTGACAGGGCTGTAGTGTCTTACACTTGTAGAGTCTTAGCTACAGAGAGATCAAGTGACTTGCTATGGCCATAAGTGGGAGAGTTGAGAGATCAGGTCTCTTGGTTCCTGGCTTCCAGCTTGAGGCTCAGTTCACCAGACCACTTTCCATCAGACACTTGCGAGTGTTTGTTTCAAACTGAGAGTATTAGTGTCTGAATAAAAACCACTGGTCTACATGGAGATACTTACTTGATGGCAGAATTATTCCAATATAGTTATGTCCTGTGGGGATGTCCTTATTCTAGAATAAGAATGCGGGTTTTTTTCAGTTTATCTTGTATGTCTTTCAGAGCAACCTGCACCCACTGTTAAGGACTTCAGGAAAATGTGGAGCCTTTTAGAAAGAAGCTGAGCCACACAGTGTGATGATATAATCACGTTCTCTATTCAGCAGTATAATTCTAATTTTAACTCAGTAGGTTACAAATGAGCTTTTTTGAGAGCTTTTGTACACAGTATTTTAGCACTGGGCAGGGAAAGGAAATTCACTTTGTTCAGGAACATTGGAGATCTGAGTTTTTAAAACACAGCTGGCAGGCAGGCAGGTTTCAGTAAATGCATTTGCACAGTTCCTGGGAGCTGCACTGAAAGCTAACCCGAGAGCCTATCAGACTTGTCAGACAAGTCAGCCACTTGCAGGCAATGTGCACATAGTTGCATGTGCATTTGCATGTGGCTGACTGAAAATCAGGCTCCTATGCTCTCCCATTTCAGTGTGGTGCTCCTGCTGATGCATTGAGCTGCGATGCAAGATATATAGGGGAAATATCAACAACAAAGTTTGAGGAAGAGAAGCAAAGTTGGAAGAAGTGTAATTGCCCAAGAAACAGTGGGTGTAACTCTAGCTCTTTTCTCTCATTTTCTGTGTCCCAGAGAGCTTTCTCAGTTGCTATAAAATAACTTTATCTTCAGTGATTTGAAAGGATACATTAAGAGGAGGATGATCTGCAATGTAATTGATCTCTAAGGAGAGAATCACGTTGGGAGGCATTGTTAGCGCAAGTGGTCCGATGAAGCATTTCTGTGCTCTAGTCCTATTTCAGAGGCTGAGATTTTTCACTTGACTTCATGCTTTGTCACAAATGGCCCTCTGAGGTTTAGTTTTGTCTGGCACTGGATTTTTGTAACAAGACTGATTTAAACCAAAGAAAGTGGTAATTGTAACTGCACATCTGTAAAAGGAATTGTCTCTGTAATTACTGAGGCATACAACAAACATGTAGATGACAAACATTTCTTTTAATCCCAGATTAGCATGCTCTTTCTAGTTTTAACTGGGTTGATTCTGAGCTGGTAGGTGGAGGGCTGCTGCTATGAGATTTGTGCTTTTAATAGGGAATCCTGCTGTTAGTTTTTTGTTTTCATGCAGATCATGTTTTTCTAGGTAAATGTTCCAGTCTCTGACAGTGCTCTATGCTGGTTTCTCTTGAAATGAGATGAACTTGCTGTTTACGCATCAGTTGTGCTTGTGATGGCTTATCATTACTGTGAGAAGCAACATATTTGCGTCAAAGGTTTTATGGAGTCTGTCATGGTTCAGGGCAGCTGCAACTGTATCTTCCCTCAGTGGTTCAGCAAGGGTACCCTACTCTGACATCTAGTTCCTCAGCTATTACCTCTTTTGTGTGGAGATTCACATCTATTTCCACTTAACCTGAGTGTCTCCGGGCTGTACAGCTCCCTCTTTTCGCAATATATTTCCCAGCAAAGACAGTCTGCCTAACCAGACATGATTGGCTTTCTCTTCTAAGACTGATAACCGAGTGATCACTACAGATATGATCCTATACAAGCCTATTTTATTTTTAAGGTAAAAAGCACTGCAGAGAAAACCTATTAAAAACAATGAAAGAACCTACATGCATGCTAATAAGCTTACCAGAGTTCATCTCAGCTCTTCATAGTAGGGATGTAAAAGAGTAGTTGAGTCGACTACTTGTATTCCCTCTCCCCCTTTTGCTGCCTCAATCAGAGGCAGCAAGTAGGGTAAGCAGGAGCCAGAGCTGGGGGGAGTTGTCTTAAAAGCTGGCTCCCCACCACCACTGTCTGTGCTGTGTTGCTTGTCGTCTCTCTTCTCCCCTCCCCAACCTGCCCATTGCTGCTGCTGCCTCCGTTAGAGGCAGAATTGCAGGGATCCTGGAGAGGCTGCTCCGGCAGCAGCCCCTGTCCGCGGCGGGTCCCAGTTCCCTATTGGCTCCCAGCCCCTCTCCACCCTTGCAACTGCTTCTGGAGGTGCTCGCCTTTCAGTCTCCATTCACACCTCATTCATTTCAACAGGACAATTAAGGAAAGGGGGGAGATCTCAAAAGACATTTTTCTTTACCTTTACTATTCCTAAGACCTATAACATAAAGAGCTTGATACAAAGCTTCTATGGACTTAATACAAGGTATTCTATAAGAAAGCTTAACATAAAGATATATCTAAAAGGATATAAAAGGAATTACAAAGTTTCTCTTAATACAAAGTTTTATGTGAGAATGATACATAGTTATATGGACAAGATCTTAATACAAAGTTATATGATACATGGTTATATGGGAATGTTACAGAGATTTATCCACAGGGGAGCAGGAGCTGGTGCTGGGGGGAGCCAGCTTAAAAGCTGGTTATCCACAGCACTATGCAGGGGGGAATGGGCAGCAGAGCCGCAGTGGTCCTGGAGCTGGCATGAGCCAGGACTGTTCAGTCCCAGCTCGCGCTGCCCCCGGGAGCTAACTCTGCTGCGGCTCTGCACTTGAAATGGAGGAAGAGCCCAGCAGCTCCTACTACGTTTAAAATGCAGAGCCTCTGCGGTGGTAGTGAGCGTCCTCCCTTCATCAACTAATCATCAATTCCATCAACTACTTGATTATCTAATTAACCATTACTTAACATCCCTAGAATGTAGTCTTCTTCCCCCTTTCCAAAAACCATAGTGTGGGAAGACTGGAGGAAAGACAACTGTGTTCCCATTTTGTCACAGTGAGATGCACCTCACCCATGTATTAAGTAATGGACACCACGTGGTCTGTCTTGACTCACTGGATCCACATCTGCATCTTAGACAAGTCTCTTTTCCTGAAACACTCCATCTTATTAGCAGGTAGTGTTCCTGCTTAGAGAGGTTGAGTGCTGCTGATGGATTGAGGCAGGTGGATGGCTTCTAACTCAGCCTGGTAGTAAGGGAAGTGGAAATGGTTCAAAAGTAAGGGAAGATTGAAGATACGTGCGAGGAGTCCTGACAGACCAACTCTAAGAGTAGCCAAGTCTGGGGAGAAGGTTTGAACTAGTACCGAATAAGATACAGTCATTAAAGCCAAATCCAAGAAACGGGTCAGTTTTTATTCATACTATGACATCACTTGTAGAACAGTTAGAAAAGATTTGAAAAGATGCTTGTATATTGTTTCTTCTGAAGCAACCTTTATTCTTTGTAGTTGTAAAGATAAAAATGATTAGGAGAATTTTAGTGAATTTACTGTCCTTCTTACCCCATTAAAAAACTAGGCAGCATAGATTCAAATATCAGTCTCCTGGGGTCTTTTTACTAATACCATTTTCAAGTGTGTTGCTGTTTTTCTCTTTAGAAGTTCAGAACCCTGTTCTATGCCAACTTCAAAATAAAATTCTTTGCTGACACGTAGGTAATTCTGCTTTTACTTGGAGTTGTCGTGGGTATTGCAACACTTGATTGAAATACTTGAGCAGAATGTATGACTGTTTAGCTGCAGGTACAGAAATCGAAGTACCTGCATATGTTGGAGCTCATTTATCCTAGCCAAGTGAGTGTTTCATTTTGATACTGATTTTAGGCCCAGAATGCCAGCAACACAATCCTTGACATACTATTTGAGTGAATTTTTATAGTTTTTATAAGCAAGACCTGCTGTCTTGCTGCCACTCCAGTTTGCGATAGTAAAGCTCTTCCTGCCTAGAGGTAAAGTTTCATGTGAAGGAGAAATAGCAATTTCTACTTCAGGGCTACTCAACTTTGGAAGCCCCAGGGGCCACAATGATACTCACAGCACATACCCAGGGCTGCAACTTAAGTGTGGTTGCATATATATGCAAATATTATATGCATATAGTTTCTTTCACACTGACAGGCATGAATACAAACATTAAGGCAAGACTACACAACACGTAGGCCCCATTTAAGTCAGTTTTGCTGATATTAATAAAATGCAATATTTACCCAATTTCCACCCATAAGACAGCACTTTTAATGAGCAATGACAGTCCAGGAATTTAACTACTAAAACGCATAGCAACAGAAGACCATTATATTGACGATTTTTTGTTTTAGCTCCCATCCTTGGGCCGCGTGTTGAGCCCCACGTAAACCCAAACTGCACTGTGGGCTGCAAACAAACAGGCCCATGGGCCATGTGTTGAGTAGCCCTGTTCTACTTGGTCTCTTTTAGGAAAACTTTCCCCCTTGAAGTAGTTTGTGTAAATCAGTGTAGAAAAATAAAAATTCATCAGTACCTTATAGCTTGTAATACCTTTCTTCCAGGTTTTCAAAGTGTTTCCCATGCACTAATTAGTTAATACTTACAAAAGTCGGTGAAGAGTATGGTAACTGTTGGACAGCTAATGGAAATGAGCACAAAGATTCCCAGATTTTACATATTGAGAATGTAGTGAAACCATTAGTAGAACTCAGGTTTCTTGACTTACAGCCTCCTGTTTGAATGGGTAGGCAACACTTCTTCCTTGCGGGGTTGAAATTTAGAAGGGATTCTGAATTTTAAGTCTGCGTGAGAAGACATTATGGGACTCATCATCCTAAAATGTGTGCACGTGCCTTTTAATTGTAAGCCCATACAGTTATGCAAGGGCCCCACTGGGCCTTGCAGGAAGCATTGAACTCCTCAGATGCTTCCACGTGACATGTGGATGAGGAAAGATGCAGTAAAGTGTGAATGACAGGTGAAGAGGTATGATCTTGTCTCATGTGAGAATCCTGCAGCAACAGCTTTCTTATCTTCCTTCAACATCATTTCTCTATCACACTTGTCATTTCACTCGTTACCATATATTATGAGCTTCTTTAAAGAAGCAAAATAACATACTGCCCTCTTGACAGGTGGAGCAATAATTAGAATTTGAAGTGCTTATTGCAGTGGTGAACTCAGAACAATTACTCTGTTCTAGCTTCCAGTCTCTTGCAGTGTGATTCTATCAAGATTCTTTGGTTTCAGAAATAGCTGCAGTTTGTTTTGAATGCTGATGGTCATTTTTTCCCCCATTTTCCTGCTCTTATCATGTTGTACCTGTACCCTGTAATTGCCTCCTGTTCTTTTTCAGAAGAAAAGTAACTGGTGTCCTTCCATCCACAGAAAGGACCCTCGTCAGGGACTGACAGAGTGAAGAAAGGTGGATCCTATATGTGCCATAAGGTAAAGCTAAAGGAGTCCCTAGCAAATCTCACTGGTTCATCTGTTTTTAGTAATTGCTGTTTTCTGGGGTGGGGAGGGGAGAGAGTCTGTCTGCATTTATTTATGAGACTAAGTGTAAATAAATATGTTTGGCTACGAGTACATTAGAGGAACCAGATACATGTTACACAGGAAGAGTTGAGAAATACTGCATAAATATTACATGGTTAAATTTTGTATTGCTCAGACCATTATAAGTAATACCCTTGGAAGGATATGTAAATACAGGTCGACCCTCTCTAGTCCGGCGCTCGGTGGTCTGGCAGTATCCATGGTCTGGCATGATCTTAGTTAACTGGATGTCTGCTTATCATGGATATGGCCAAGTTTCCTGTGGTCCAGTAAAGTTTGTTTATAGCCACCAGTCCTGGTTCTCAGTAGTCTGTTCTGCTATTTAGCTCTAATTTATCCTTAAATGTCTTCTAAGAGCCCAGCAAGCAGTGGAAATGTTGATGATGCTGCTAGACAATATTGACCTCCCATGATTCAACAAATTCGCTGATTGGGAACCAGTCAGGTCTCCAGGGTGCCGGACTAGAGAGGTTCAGCCTGTATCTCAATGAAGCAAAGTCAAGTTCCTGTATTACCAGAGATGATGAAGTACCAGTTTTCTGCATCTAGAGATGTGATCTTAGAATACAGCTGTCCCAGCTTCAAGGAAGATGGTAGCCAATTTTGCCAATAAACTCCACCTCCTGGTCTAGTTGATAACCATTTCCAGCAAAGTGTGGTAGGTTTGGCAGGATGCAAACTTGGTTGTAGAAACTCCACATTGTTCAGGGCAACAAACAGCCTTATACGAAGTTAACAAAACCGACATTGTATTGACTGAAGAGCTGGAAAAAAGAGAATTTACGTCTTGCAAGCATCATCAGACCAGAACTTGCGGAGTTATTGCAGTGTGAGTCCTTAATGGTTGCTCCACTCTTCCATTATTTATGGAACAATATTCGGGTAAGTCATACATTACTGGTGCTTCCCACATATGATATATGTGCTCTCCTCAGTGTTCTGGGGACACTACATTTTTATTATGCCTTGTACCATTCCAGACCTTTATGATTTGTTCTCAGAAGGAAGCAAACCTAGCTTCTCTTCAATTTTTGTATGTAGTGTCTCACTAGCAGCTCCTGACCAGTCATTTCCTGCCCAGCCTACAGCAGGGCTGGGCAACATAGGATGCACGGGCAGGATCTGGCCTGCCAAGCCACCGGATCCAGCCCATGGACGCAGCAGGGAGCTTCAGGCAGACTTGCTGCTTGCCCCAGCCCCCGCATGCTGCTCAGAAATCAGCTGCTAGGCTGTTTGTGTTCCTCAGCTGTGAGCTGGGGGGAGTGGGGAAAGGCTGCTCCAGCACAATCCCATTGGCTGAGTTCTGGCCAATGGGAGCTGAGGCTGTTTGAAGGCCAGGCAGTGCATGAAGCACTGCTCTTCCGCTCCCCTCTCCTCCCTCCTCCTCCTCTCCCCTCCCCTCCCGGCTCTTACTCACAGATGCACATGACCCCTGCAGCCTGTGCAGGGGCGGGGCAGGCAGGGTAGCTGCCTGAGAAATGTGCTGGGCTGCTGGCCGGGAGTCACTAGGCCAGAGCCTGCCTCTGACACCGCAGACCCTCCCTCCCCTCAACCCTTTGCCCCTCGATTCCTCTCCTCCTACCCCACATAACCCAACCCTCTGCCCCTCTCCTGCACCCATTCCCCCTTCCAGATCCTTCACTCCAATCTCCTGCCCCAGATCACAATCCTCTCTTACCCTAGGTATAACCCAAACCCCTACACCCCAATCCCGTGCCCCACGTCACATCTGCGTCCTTCACCTAAACGCCCTCACAGGCCTTCCTGCACCCCAGTCCCTTACCCCAAGCTCCCTTCAGCACCCATCCTCCATCCCAGATCCCGCACCTCCTCCATTAATATCATGGAAGAGTGCAGTCCTCAACCACTTACCAAAATCTTGGGATGCTCCCCTCTCCCCCCAGCAAAAATTATTGCCCACTTCTGGCCTACAGTATGCAACCTTGAAGTCAATTCCTAGTATTCAGTGTGTGTGGAGGGGACGAGGTAATTTTATCTTTTTATTATAGCAAATGTTACTAGACATTTCGGGGGCTTCCATACAATCTTTTTTTCTGACCAGATCTTTTTTAGAACAGATCTTAAAATAAAATCTTGTCGTATCCAGGAGTCAAATTACATGAGAATTGTTGGCATTGGTTTCTCCTTCTTTCCTAAAGAAACTTTGTTTAGAAGCCTTTGGCAAGCTAAACAGTTGTATTTATAAGTGCAAAATCTTTCGAGGGTGCACCTTTTATTTCTAAAGACTTTTGAAAGAGTTTGGATTTTGGGGGAGTTTCCATTTCATATGTGCTTATGTTAAAGCCACTTATTTTATAAAGCATGGCAATTTGAAGCAATATCTGATAATGACATTTGATCTCAAAATGACTCTAGTTATTGCTAAAATTAGCAAGTAGTCATGGAAATATGCTAAATAACATTCTGCAGAATTCAGTGTGTTGCCTTTTTAGCTGTACAGCCAAAAATTCAGTATTGGAGATGGGAACTGGTGTTCCTTTTTTAATGTTTCCAGAATTGTAGAATACAGCCAATGTTAGTGGTCTTTCTTGAACTAATTTCCAGCTGTCACTTTCGTTCTCTACCTTTGTAGGGCTGTGTGGTTTATTTTGGGAACTGTACGCATTAAATCAACTAAATACCGGTGGAATGGGTAAATGTCAGGGGAACAAAGACCCTACCAAATTTGAAAACATGTACTCCACAATTCCAGATTAAATTAGTAGAAGATAGTACTACTTAAACTAGATTTTAAATCAGAATTAGTATAGGAGTTAACATTGCAAGCACAGTTATATTAGTTATATACAGTGAATAGGCATATGACAGTCAAGAACTAAATTATCCTTGGTTTTTAAATATCCTCCTGCCTCTTTGTCTTGATGATGTGGTTATATTCCCAAACCCAGCAAAATAAGGGCTGGGAATTGCTTTATACTGCACCTTTCAGGTGCCAATCATCTTAAAGTATAGTTAGATCCTGGCGTTGCAGGAAGTATGTAGGTAAATGTAAAGTACTACAGGTTGACCTCCCTGGTCCGGCATCCTCAGGACCTGACCAGTCCCGGATGAGGGATTTTGCCAAATCAAGGGAGGTCATTTCTGGCCCCCCGCCACCAGCTCCCTCCAGCTCTGGCTCCACCTCAGCCCTCCCAGATGGCTCTGCCCTCTCACTGGCCCCCGCTGCCCTGACAGCCCCCGCTATGTTGCCAGGCAGCCCCACCTCTACTCACCAGGCTCTCGCTGCAACACCCGGCAGCCCCGCTGCCTCCGCATGCACCGGATTTTCACTGCCACGCCGAGCTCCTGCTGTCCTGCTGGGTGTCTCTGCAGCCTCTGTGCACCTGGCTCCCGCTGCCCTACTGGGGCAGCCCCACTATCATGTATGGGACTCCCATTGCTCTGCTGGGAAGCCCTGCTGGTACAACAGGTTCCCACTGCCCTGCCAGCTGGCAGGGCTGCTAGTGCTCACTCTCCACTGGGGCTCTCTGGTACTGGAACATCCGCGGTCCTGACAGACTACAGACATTGCCGGACCAGGGAATCCCGGTTAAGAGATTTTTTTTTTCAACATGTAGTGAATTTGTAAGTGTCTGCTATTGCGACTGCAGTAGCCCACACAGAATTGTGAATTAGAATACAAGATTAGAGACCAGAAGTATTGGAACCATGAAATAGGATTATCCGTCGCTCATGTTGTAAATTGCAATATATAGTTCTCAGATTGCTTCTGGACAGTTGTCAGAGCAAGGAGTTAATCTTGACAGTGTAACACCTCCATCTTCCCTCCTGAGAAGTCTTTGTTCTAGGACTGTACTAGGTTTCATAGAATACTAGAACTGGAAGGAACCTAGAGTGGTCATCAAGTTCAGTCTCTTGCACTCATGGCAGGACCAGGCACCATCTAGACCATTTCTGACAGGTGTTTGTCTAACCTGCTCTTAAACATTTCCGAAGATGGAGACTCCACAGCCTCCCTAAGCAATTTATTCCAGTGCTTAACCATCCTCACAGTTAGGAAGTTTTTCCTCGTGTCCAACGTAAACCTCCCTTGCTGCAATTTAAGCCCATCGCTTGCTTCTCCTTGGTCTCGTTCCTTTTTGTAACATCATTTTAGGTACTTGGAAGCTGCTATCATGTCCCCTCTCCGTCATTTCTTCTTCAGACTAATCAAACTCAGTTCTTTCAATCTTGCCTCATAGCTCATATTTTCTAGACCTTTAATCATTTTTGTTGCTCTTCTCTGGACCTTCTCCAATTTGTCCACATCTTTCTTGAAATGTGGTGTCCAGAACTGGACACAATACTCCATTTAAGCCTTAATCGGCAAAGAGTAGAGCAGAAAAATTACTTCTCATATCATGTCTTACTATACTCATGTTAATACATCCCAGAATGATGTTTGCTTTTCTGCAGCAGTGTCTCACTGTTGACTTATTTAGCTTGTGGTCCACTATGACCCACTAGATCCCTTTCTGCAGTACTCCTTTGTAGGCAGTCACTTTCCATTTTGTATGTGTGAAACTGACTGTTCCTTCCTAAGTGGAGTACTTTGCATTTGTCCTTATTGAATTTCATCCTGTTGACCTCAGACCATTTCTCCAGTTTTTTTCCAGATAATTTTGAATTTTAACCCTACCCTTTAAAGCACTTGCAACCCCTCCCAGCTTGGTATAAGTGTACTCTCTATGCCATTATCTAAATTGTTGATGAAGATATTGAACAGAACCAGATCCAAAACTGATCCCTGTAGAACCCCATTTGTTATGCCCTTCCAGCATGATTGTGAACCATTGATAACAACTCTCTGAGAACTGTTTCCCAACCAGTTACGCACCCACCTTATAGTAGCCCCATCTAAATTGTATTCCCCCAGTTTATCTATAAGAAGGTCATGCAAGACTGTATTGAGTGCTTTCCACTTGTTAAGTCTAAATCCTAGTTTTGAAACTGAACTCGTCAAGTTAAGAGGTAAGAGTGCTGCCAACTGAACCCCACACTGATGGGAAGGAAGCTTCAGCACGACTCCTTTTTGCAAGTATGTATACCTGGAATCCTACCGCATTGCCTCACCAGTCAGTTGCATCAGCCGCAAAAATGCTTCCAGAGGTGTTGCTTACCTCAGTGTCCAGAAATGAGTAAGTGCTTGCAGAGATGAATGGGTGCAAAAAAACTTCCCCTGTTTTACATAGGCTTCCCACACACGGGAGAAAAGGGCACATGCTTTAATCATAGAACAGGGGAGGGAAGCAAATGATGCCAGTAGGAACTTAGGCTAATAAACTGTTAATTTTCTTACCAATAGTAAAACTAGAAAACCTGTGAGGATTGGAAGAATATGACAAGTGGAGAAACAGATCTCCAGAGTGTTTAGGAAGGCTGTTAGTCTGAGTAATGAGACTCATTGCTTGTTCTTTTCTCCCAAAGACTAACATTTAACTAATGTTGAGGTGAAGAGTTAATGGATTCCATGGGAAAGCCTTTTTGAAAAGTTACCCAGTCTCTTGTAAACCATTAGTGCAGTGATGTTGCATCTCTTTGCAGAGAGACTTTTACAGGAGGCAATAACTAGTGTTTCTGCCAAATAATTGTTGTATTGAGTTTTGAAACTCGATAAACCCCATTTTGGAGTTCTGTAGCACTATTTATTGAACCTTCTTGTACATTTTTTTTCTCATTCTGTAAAACAGACTAATGCTTCAGCTATTTTATGAATATCTTAGGCCAATACTGTTACTCTGTGCACTGCTAGTTATGAAGGCTTGAGCCTGAGAGTTCAGACTCCTCAAGCTAAGAACTTTTTAGTCTTTCTCCAAAGCTTGCTTTTCTAAGAAGCACCTTGCATATAATACTTTCATCACCTATAACTCAGTTACTGCTTGACCAACGTGCTTCATGCTTCCAGGAAAAAATATTTGGCCTGCGAGGAAGCTTATATGGACAAAGCATATATTGAAGTGTAGGATTAGGATGCCAAACCATGGTAACACTATGTAATAACAAATGTATTTGTACTGCTCCTTTCATAAACAGCCATAAGTTGTAGAGCCAGGGCTTTTCTGCATGAAAGGGGAGCCATCAAACTGAATATTTTGGAATATGCTAATGGAAAAAAAATCACTTTGATAGCCATCTTTTTAACATCGTGTCCTGAAACCTTATGGATTGTTTTTCTTAAACAGCCAGAAAAGCCTTTATTTCGAAGGGTCTTTCCAATTAGTCATTTTCTGTCGTATTCTGACCAGAGATCGAAAGAGCGAAACTGGTTGCACCCACCTGCCACCTAATGCACAAAGAAAACTGATATTGATACATCCTCTGCTACTTTCGTTTTTCGTAATCGTCGTTGGCACTTGTAAGAATACACAATGCACCTTTTGTGACAAGTGGGACTTTCAGTTTGCAGGAGACCCCTCACCCTATGGGATTATGGGGGGTGATGGGTAGTAAAAAAGCTTTCAAATTGTAAAGCAGTGAGAGGCTTGAAATTTTCTGAGGAATTGTATTACCACCATTTTAAAACAGCCCTTCATGTTGTATTGTATTAATTCCCATCTTCTGGCATGAACAAAACCTGTGTCCCAACCTATGTTTGCATTGTATTTGTTCATATTAAAAACAAACGCATTCCATTCCTCTCCTCCTCAAAGCCTGCAGCCGGTAAATCCATCCTCATAATTAGATTAAATTTCCTGTGAGAATGTAAGGTCACATTTTCTGCACCACTTTCCTCCTTGGGTGAAATCAATGTCACAAGTTAATTAGCAGCTTCAATTAAATTAACACTGGAATAGAATTTTCTTTACTGATGAATAATGTGACCCATTTTAAAGGCTTTTAAAGATTTGAGTCTTTTTTTTAGGTGTTAAAAAGTAGGCTGTGTAATAAGACTAGAAAAAAAAATTGTATGGTACAAAGGATTCTTTATTAGATGCCTCTTAAAAAAATCACTTAAATTGATTCCTCTGCTCCCTACAGAACTGGCAAAGGGGCTAGGTGTGAGGGTGACAGAAAGGGAGTGAGAGCATGTGTGAGAGAAACTTGCTAAATGACCACTTGAATTCCAAAGCAGGTCTTGTAAAATTTCTTAGGCTGCTACTGCTTGTGGTATCACAGGTTGCACAGAGTCCTCTGCAGCATGCATGGCAGTTCCCAAACACAGGGCAAAAACTATTCTCTGGGTTCATAATTTGTACCTGTATAGCTTTTAATTTCTCTTTAGATGCAAGCACTTGAATGGATGTAAACACCAATGAATTGTCTCCGCGCTGAATAGGCAAAACTTGACTGCACTGAAGTTTGGGTGCACAGAGGGATCCACAACTAAAAGAAAAGCCACTGCAAAGTAGTAAAAACCTGTCTGGAAAGCAGCCTGTCCCCATTCCCTTGTTCTTGTGACTTTCCGTCACAAGGCAGAGACGCACCCGAGTTCAGTTCATAATTAGTAATTGTGTTACAGCAATGGCACATCTGAAGAAGATGTTTTCACAATGTCAGATAACTGATGGGCCATAGTGTTGTGAATGGCACTGACAAACACTTTAGGCTGGAATTTCCCAAGGAACCTAAGCAATTGTTATGTTTGCAGCATGCAAATGAGGGCTTGTGTACATTAACAGTTGGTGGCAAGCTGAGATGTTAATCTACTCCATGCTGGTCTGCTGCAAATTAGTAAATGCTCATGTGGACCCTATGAAAGTTCTTTTTGTTGTGCTTTGATCTACTCTCATTTCAAAGGGGGGAGATGGGGAGACCAAAATACACTACAGAACTTACAGGGTGTTGTATGTGGTAAGATGCCACTTATTTCTTAAAATCCAGAATTTTAGCACACGCAAACCAAAACACAGAGAGAAAAGAGGCTGCTCCATACAGCAGAGAAGCACAGCTCATCCACGCCTTATTCTAGACTGGCTCTATAGACTGACTGAAAAAAATCCAGATCACGTTTTCCTACTGAGTACTTGGCCTGCAAGCAGGACCAGGTAGACCCCATAAAATTTAAAGGGATAGTTTATAATTTTAGCACAGTTTTCAGTATATCACAAGGCTGATGGTTACCTATGTACCCATTGCGGATGACACTAAGCTAGGGGGAGAGGTACACTGCAGGGTAGGGACAGGGTGCAGAGTGACCTAGACAAATTGGAGGATTGGGCCAAAATAAATCTGAGGTTCAACAAGGACAATTGCAGAGTCCTGCACTTGGGACAGAAGAATCGCAAGCATTGTTACGGGCTGGGGACCGACTGGCTAAGCAGCAGTTTCGCAGAAAAGGACCTGGGGATTACAGTGGATGAGAAGCTGTATATGAGTGAACAGTGTGCCCTTATAGCCAAGAAGGCTAATGGCATATTAGGAGGAGCATTTCCAGCAGATCTTAATCACCACTCTTCCTCCAGCATCCCAAAGTGTCCTGAATGCCATGGAACTGCTGTTTATGGCAGGTGGGAGGCACTGGGAGGGGAGGAGAATGAGTTGGCCATCGGGGCCAGCAGCAGATGAAAGGTGCTGGAGAGGGTGGCTGCCAGTAGGTGTTGAGTACCTGCTGATTTTTCTCCCCCGCCCCCCCCCTTGGGTTGTTCAGCCCCGGAGCACCCACAGAGTTGTCACCTATGATTGAGATTGATAGGTGTGAATGCACCTTGCAGTTGCAATAATTATAAGTATAAGCCATTTGATCCTGTCAGGAGTTTTGTTGAATAATGTTTTAGGCACAGACGAGTTAGGGTGTGGGAGGGGGGAGGCCAGAGGGATACATCCAGCCCAAGGGAACAGCTGAAAGCATGGTGTATAACCTGAAAGACCTCTGGGGAGAGGGTGTAGGCTGAAAAGGCTGTTGTTGGTTCTGTGAGCAAAAGAAGGTATTTCCTGCTACTTTATTCATTCTGAGTTCAGAGACCCCGGCAGTCTTTGTAAAATAACAAGGTTTCTTCAAAGAAATATCTGAGTATTACAAATTTCTCATAACTGAAATGACCTCAAGTTCCTATAATTTGACTATTCACTTGCATCAAAAAAATAGGCAATTCTCCTAAATGTCATAAATATGAACATTTAATCTAGAGGTAAGATGATGAACAAAGGAATTCTATATTGTCACTTTTAAACATCTGACTGTATAATCACATTTTTAATTAGTGTGTGTAAGAATCAGCCTCTCCAATGGCAAATGCAAAGTATTAACTGTTTTAGGCATATTGCAGTTCATGAATGTAGACATGGCTACTTTCAATCTTGAGGCATATTTCATTAATGTTTGAAATTCTATTGCTATGGGAGAGGTGGAGCCATACAACGGGAGAGGTGAAGAGAGCCTGTCCCATTGGTTATTTATATATATATAGAGAGAGAGAGAGACACTTTAACAGTTACCTCTATTTTCTGCAGATGGAGCTAAAATATTTGTTTCTTAAGAATTGATTTTTCTAATAGTTAGGAGTGTTCTACTTGATAGGAAGAAGTAGATAAACATTCTTAGTTTTTGTATTAACCTACATTTTTACAAATAACTCCTTTTGTCTCTCCCAAGATTAACATCATAGTTGTGCAGCTTTCAGTGAATTCATTCTCAGAAAGGGAGCTGAATGCAAAGCTCAATATGTGGTACAGTGGAAGAGAGAAAGCTACAATTTTTAGTTGAAATAAAAGTATTTAAACTATTTAAAAATAAAAAAAAAATTAAATTGAAATTAAGCAAATTTCATATTTAATACTGCGTGCTGGAAATCGGAAACATGCCAAAATGAAATCTCTCCAATTTATGTAAACTTGTGTTATCTTAATTACTGTATGTTTCTTACTCTGTCCTAATAAAAAATACTAATTGGCATGGAAGTTTAGGGGTTTTTTTAAATGATTAGTACAAGGTGAAGGGCTAAAATGGATAAAGTACCTAAATCCTTTCTAACAATTTCTAGTGATCCTTCCTTAACTCTAGACCAAATTTATCCTTGATGTTAATGGTGCAAGTTACAGCTGAGATGAATGTGATCCCTTGCTTGGCACAGTAAGTATGCAAACCTGCAGATGATGTTGAGACCTGCAGAACAGGTGGGAGCTGCCTGAGCTGGCACGCTTGGGACCTGAGTGGTCCCAAACCATGGAGTTTGCTTGACCAGAGGAGGCCAAGGCTCCCCTACTGACTGTCGGTCCTGCTCCTGGGTGTCAGCCTGGGCCACTGGGCTCAGCTCCCAGTCCTGGCAGAGACCGCGCTTCCCGCCTCCTGCCCTATTGGCACAGCGGGGAGCACAACCGCTGTTGGAGGTAGGGCCAGGAGCAGTGGCCAGGGCTGGCACCCAGGAGCAGGACGGACAGTCAGTAGGGGAATCTGGACCTCCCCTGGTCTGGCAAACTCCATGGTTCAGGACCACTCAGGTCCTGAGGGTGCCAGACCAAGCAGAATAGTGATAGTCCTGTTTTTTGTTTCCACCTTTAGGTTGGCCTTTTGTCTGGCTGCTTTTTTTCCTCAGGATTTCATTCCGTCATGTTCCACAGGATCCTTCTAGACTGATGCCAGTACCTTTTACTTCCAAATCCTCGTGTATCAAAAAGCTTTGCCACATTAAATTAGTAAACTCAGCTTTATTTAATACAAATTGAAAAAGTAGAATAGACTACTTGATGACACATGATTTTATATTCAATGAGAAAAGGCTAGTTTGCATTCTTGGTGTAAAATATGTATTGTATAGCTACGCTGATGGGGTTACATTGAGAAATTTTCATGTCTGATCTTACGGCTGTTCCAGTTACCAACCATGAAGTGCTAGAATCTAGTCTGTGCCTTATTAAGTATGTTTGTCTTATTAAGTAGGGGGGAGAGGCAAGTTGTATTTATAAATCTGACCTATAAATCACACAATCTGAATTTTAAATTTTTCAAATGCATGGAATGCAGAGTTGTTTTTTAGGGACATCAGGGAGAGATCTGTAAATTACTAGTATTTTCATTTTTTGGGTTAATCTGCAGAATAATTTTAATGGTATCTACACTAGAAACAGTTGAGTGCAAGGAAAAGTATTTTGGACTATATGCTGAACTGCATTCTAATGTGGACTTGCATGAAATGTATTAATGTATATGTACTTTAACTTTATCCAACTACTATTTAAGGTATTTCATCTAAAGTAATTATACTATTTTTCTCAGTAAAATAAACTAATAATAATCAACTTTCTTTATACCTCCTCCTCAAAGCCTGTTTTCTGTTAGCTCCAACTTTTGCTCCACTCCACTCAACTTTTTAAAAGTAAAATGCAAAAACATGGTCTTATGATGACCATAGTGTAGATCCTGTTCCCTTGCTTGTGTTTCCCAGGGCAATGTCAATCTAACCTCCTATCTGCAGATGCCATATTGCTTATTAAAGCATCACACTCTCGTGTGACAGTTCTTCAGAGTAGTTCACAAACTTACCTTCATTTTCAGCACATCAGAGGTAAGTAAGATTGTATGGTACAAATGAAGCAAGAGGTACACTGGGAGCAATCTTACTACAGACTCAATTTGTTAGTTCTCTGTCCTGAAGAACTTGAGGCAACATGCAAAAATGGGGAGGGGTCAGCAAGGGTGATCGAGCGGGATTAAGGGTAACCAACTGTTCAAATAGTTATTGTCAGAATTTCATCTTGTTTCATTTCTTCCATCCAATGGACTTTTCCAGCTCTTTCCTATCAGCCTGGTGCTTGATTCTGATCTTTGTCAGTCAGTAGCAAACACTAGCAATTGAAATGCTCTGTAATATTAGTCTCCCCAGCCCTTAATTACACAGATAGAGGCACAAGTTTTAATATGCTTTTAAGTGACTTTTTTTTCTACCACTTTCTAGTCCTATTGCTACAGGTATCGCTGTGCAGCTCGCAGCCAAAACACTCCTGATAGTTCTGCTTCAAACCTGGGATTCCGCTGTGCAGCAGATACACTGCCAACTTTACAGTGACTGAACTTGTTGGTGCTCTGAAGCCACAGAGAGCTGAAAATTTCACTCCCACAAGAGGAGTTTAATGGAGCTCCAGCCTGCTGAGAGATTCTGCAGTTACAAGTCTCTAGTACAAGAGACAAAATGATACCAAGCTAATTACAAAAGAAATTGGAGAAAGTGAACTTCCAAAATATGTCCATGTTAGTTGGAGACATTTAATTCTATAACCAAACTTTGGAGAAGTTGGGTTGAATTTCCATCTTTGCTGTGCAGATGAAAACTTGGGAGTTAATTCTGTTGATATCACTGGAAATATACAAGATTTACACCTGCATAGAACTAACCAGAACAATTTTAATAAGGATATTTTGTTTCAAATACTTTTTTCTCCTCTACAGAAGATGCTCTTTAGTACTGAGTAAGTATTTTATGATGGATTTACCTCAGTGATCCAAACCCCTCATCGAGGCTTTACAAACTTTGGGAGTGAAAGGAAAAGCTGAGCTTTTGTAGCAATATTATTTACATGTTACATCTTGAGTAATATAGGATGCAGGGTGTCAACTACAATTGAAAATTTAAGGATGGAAAATAAACATTCCACATTATCTATAACTTTTCATTGGCAATTGGCTATGCCCTTGTAGATTTTAGGCTACCTGCAAATTTGGTATAAAAATGTCGTGTAGCTCTTATATTGCATTCCTGTTCACAAAAGACCCTTGTTCAAAAAAAGTAGCAACTTTTCCCCTTTATAGAAAGTGGCAGCTTTATTAGAACAGGGATAATAGTCCCATAATGGCAGAATCCATTATATATACAAGGTTAAAGAATTAAACGCTTATTTTCTGATACTGGAAACTTGTGGCGATAGAAACACATGGATGATTTCCTTTAACTTCTATTTACATTGTGCAGATTTATTTTGGGGGCTTCAAGGTATTTATTCAACCTGGTGTTTTCCAAATTGTCTTTGATAGTGAATGGCTCCGCTTATATGAAAGGTTGAAAGATTCCTATGAAAAGATGGGAAGTTTGACGTGAATGGAAAACTTTCAACTTGTCTTCAAATAAGTTTCAAACTATATTGAAAAATTCAGTGGTAGGTAAATGTAGTTCTGGCTTTTCAAATTAAGTCAGTGAGCTTGAGTTCTTCATGTTAAAATACACTTGCGCCTTTCTTCTCTCATTTGCTTCACACTTACCAGCCCAGTACTGCTGATATTAGTGGACAGACAGCCCTAGGAACAGATGGAAAATTTTTCTTGTCAACCACTTATTCTTTATTTTAACTAACCTAATCAAAAACTTTCTTGTTTGCAGAGTATTGAGAATAAGCTCCTAACCTAAACATGACAGTCCCTTTAGACATGGGTTCTATTTGCAGCTGTTCAGCAGACTGTGATCTAGGACAAGTCATGTGCCTTAATCTCCCCCCTCTCCCTCCATACAAAGGTGCATAAGCCTGATTCCCATTTTAAAGTGCTCTGAGATCTATGAATAAGACGGGGTAAGTGTATTGTAACAGCAGTCTTTTGTATTATTATTCGTTTCCAGCATTTTTTGCCTATAATTTACATAGGCTGGAGTTAAAATGCAAAGCCATTGCTAACTTCTGTCCTGGGACAGTGAGTTACTCACCAAACAAGAAGTATTACAGAGAGGTATTCCTATCAGGGTGCCGGTGCATCCACACACACATTGCAAACCTCAGTGACATAGGAATTAAAATTACACTCACACCACAGATTAAAATTCAGCATAAGCCATTAAAGTATAAACATTTTCCAATGCCAAGTGCCATGCCATGTCATGTAATCATAGGAAAAAACTGTGGCAATTTCAAGCTAGAGCTTAGTAACTGTTAAGGCAGGTGTGTATCCGGAAGTCCCCTACTAAAGGATAGACCCACCAAAGAAAGCAACAGAACGCAACTATTAAAACTTCTCTGAAACATCATCAAAGTTCTATAACCTATCCTAGATGCTGACCCCTTGCTCTCACGGATGTTGGGAGGCAGGCCACTCCTCAATTCCAGGCAGCCCCCCAGCCTAAAACACATACTCCCCTCCAACCATATATCCCACAACAGACATGCTAACCCAGGAACCAGTCCCTGCAACAAAACCTGTTGCCAACTCTGTCCACACATCTACCCTAGTGACACTATCACAAAACCTAGCCATATCAGCTATACCTATACAATCAAAGGCTTGTTCATCTACTAATGTGATACATGCCTCTGTGTGCCAGCAGTGCATCTCTGCCATGTACATTGGACAAACTGGTCCATCTATGGATGACACAACGGTAAGATACAAAAAACTGTGACGGAACATTTTAACCTCCCTGGACACAGTTATAGACTTGAAAGTTGCCATTCTCAAGCAAAAAAACTTCATGCAGCAGCCTGAAGATGCTGAGTTGGAATTCATATGCAAATTTGACACCATCTGAATGGGTCTGAATAAAGAGGGAATGGGTCACTCGCTACCATAAATACTTTTCCCCTTAGGTATTCTCACCACCTTATCCACATCCACATCCACCCTGACTGAATTAGCTCTCATGTAATGTTCCCATCTCTGTACCCCTAGTAGCTGTTTCTTTCTCTTTCTCTTTCTTTCTCTTCATGCATCTGATGAAGTGAGTTGCAACTCACGACAGCTTATGCCATAATAAAATTGTTAGCCTTTAAGATGCTACCTCCTTGTTACTGAAACAGAGTAACAGGGCTATCTCTGAAAACAGCTGTATATAGTAAACACTGTACTCAAGATAGTACATCACTGAAGCAAATGGGAAAGACATGCTGTGTCCATTTCAGTTCAAACTTCCCATGCTTTCATAGGAATGTGTCTGCCTTGCAGAAAGGAGTATGTTTTAGTGAAAATACTTGGAGGCATTGTTACTGGTGAACATTATTTATATTATAAAAATGAAGTATATGGTTCTGAAACTTTGAAAAAATCAGTGGAATCCCTATCTCTGAATGACAGCTTTGGGCTAATGCTTATTTAGTAGTGGGGCATATTAATCAAGATTTACTGTCCCATCAGTGACATAGGTGTAAACTTTCTTCTACTGGTCTTTCATTGATAGTTTAACTGGTTTGTTTCCTATAAACATCATTACATTCTTACATCAGTTGATCAAAAGATTGATAAAATGATTAAACTAAACATTCTGTAAACTGAGGTTTTTGTGTTGCTATTCATCTCACTCTTCAGTCGTGTGGTTTGCCACTGGATAAATCAGGTATCTCCATGGCAGTGGTCAGTACACGGTGAATATTATTTTCCAGAGACACAAGATAAATTTCCTTCCCCTTTTATTCTAGCAAAAGAGGACAATGCCATATTTAAAACTTTTATTATGCTGGATGATGAAAAGTGGGCAAACTTTCTTGGATTATTGTGACCTGATCTGTATTATGAAAATATTAAATAATTAACTACGCACAGATAATAATTGGGAAGTTTAAAATACAACATTAAGGCATCTAATTTAAAAGTAATAAAAATTTAAGAATATGGGTAGTATTCTCTAAGGTATTTTGAATTATTTTTTCAGATCTTGTTAGCCCTGCAACCATTTTAATAGATTAAATTTTTTTTAAAAGTCTGGTGACTAACAGCTTCTTGTTGTTGAATGGTGGTGTGCTAGTAGTCACATAAGATTTTAAAAAAAACTTGGAGGAAACACATTAATTTAAAAAGCTAACAATTTCTCACATTATGGCACTAACACAGGCAGTTGAAAGATTTGATGTTCCTCATCTTCCTTGATATTTGTTCATATTTCTACAATAAATAATAGTACAAAATATCCATTTTTATTCTTGCCATATGGCTAAACAGTACCACATCCATATTTTGCATGGGATTAAAACCTCCTGAATTTGTTGACAACTTTGTTTAGCAAAAGTCTGAAAATTTGCCCCTTAGAATATCATGAAAACATCCCATGTTCAATCAGCTATTCCTACAGAAATATTAGTTACAGATATAGAAATGAAAGAATTAACCCAGAAGCTTGCAATTTCTGACAGGATTAATATTGTAACTAAATCACTTGTATTTCTAACCAAAACCACCCCTAAGCATTTGTAGACCTTGCCCTTATAGGGTACTTGTGGGTTCTTGGCTGTCAGCAAAGTATTAATGCACTGATTCAGCAAAGCACTTGTGACTTCAGTGGCATTTCAGCATGTGCTAGAAATTAAGCACAATTTAAGTGCTGTACTGAATCATGCCCAAAGTGGTATCACTTTATCTGCAAAATCTGACTATTCTTACGGTTTCTTTTAGACAACATTAAAGTATGCTGACTCAGCAAGGAGTCCCTGTGTGAAGACCCATTGAAGTTTATGGGCCTTGATAAGCCCACAGGTGTCCACCCTCTCAGAGTTTGCAAGATAGGGCCCTAAATCTGACCTTTTGTAACCCTTTTTATTATTGAATGGAAGAAAATTGTGATTGAGCCCAAAACAAACTCTAACATGTAAATCAACCTCCCCCCGCCCCTGCAATAAGGAGTCCTGTGGCACCTCAAAGACTAAGGGTACATCTATGCAACACTATTTTGGGATACCAAGTATCCTGAAATAGCTATCCCGCATCTTCACAGCAAGCCCGTTATTTTGGGCTTGCTATTCCGATGTCCCTTTAAAACCTCATTCTATGAGGAGTAAAGGATCTTTTAGAATAGCGCTTTATTTTGAAATTTGGCACAAATGATTAAATAAGCTATTACGAAATAGCATCAAAATAAGATATGCAATTTGCATAGCTCAAATTGGGTATCTTATTTTGAGTTAAGGTGCAGTGTAGTCGCACCCAACAGATTTATTTGGGCATAAGCTTATATGGGCAACAACTCACTTTGTCAGATGCATCTGGTAAGGTGGGTATTTGTCTACTTAAGCATATGCCCCAATGAATCTGTTAGTCTTTCAGGTGCCACAGGACTCCTTGCTTTTTGTTGCAGATGCAGATGAACATGGCTACCCCTCTGATACTGCTCTTTATAATGGGACTCCTCTGAACCACAGATGAACATTGCACTCAAGGTTGGAATTTAAACTGTTGGTCTTTGGAGGTGTTTGGATTTGGTCCATTATTTACATGCATGTTGAACTAGGAGTTGGCAAATCAGATTTTGTGGAAGGCCTTATTTCAACAGGTGGATACTATTTATAACACAGTCTTCAGAACTGTTACTTATTGGATATTTATTACTTGAAGATCTTACATGAAATTTATAGGACTAGACTTAAAACGCTGTATGGCGAATACACTTCAATCTTTTTTTCAGTCCTCTTTGAGAGAGAGAGAGAGAGCACGCACGCATTTAGGTAGCCTTTATTCAGCCAGAGAACGCAGCTGCAGTACAGAAAAATCCACATTTTTGTCCCTTTTAACACTTACTTGCCATTAAAGTTGTTAGGACCAAATGACAATGTACTACTTTGATAGAGTTCTAGCAAATTCTTTCTTTGTTTTTTGAATCCTTTTGAAATCGCATGTATCTTGTTGAATTCTTAGATCACTCTCACTAGAAACAAAGATCTACTGGCAAGGACTAAAAGTAAAGAAAGTCAATTACATGCAGTTACAAGACTCAGCCGTGTCCTCTGGTTCTATGCCAGTAATACAGATTTGATATGATGCATTAACACTTTCCCAAGTATTTGGAGCTTTGCCAAATATTTTACTCACAAGAGGGAACTGGAAGCAGTGCAATTGATCTTAAAAGCCCATCTAATCTTAAGGGATGACAAATACAGTGCTATGAGAATATTACAGCAGTTGTTTAGTGAGAAGTAGGAGGTAGATTGGACCTCCTTTTAATTTACATTTCCAAAAACACCAACTAAAAGTGACAGGCATAATACCGTTGTGGGAGAAAGACTTCTCTGCACCAAAAAAATAGAGTAAGGGCTATGTTTAAATGAAACCACAGTGGAGACTAGGATGCAGAATCTGTGAAACTTCTTGCCATGTAGATTTCTCCTAAGGGTACATCTACACAGTAGTGTTATGTCAGAGTAACTGATGTTGTTCTGAAATGTTATAGTGGGAGTCTCAACTACAAGTTTTTTTTTGTTGTTGTTGTTTTTTTTTTTTAATGTCGAGCTGGAGGACTTCTTACTCCGACTCATGGTAAGAGTGCTCTTCAACTTCCTGCTGTGTAGACAGCGCCAAAAGCCGAATTAAGCTATTTCGACTTAAGCTACACAATTTATGTAGCTGAAGTTGTGCAGCTTAATTTGATTTTAGCCCTACGGTGAAGACATACTCTAAGGCTGCGTCTAGACTGGCAAGTTTTTGCCCAAAAGCACCCCCTTTTGCGCAAAAACTTGCCAGCTGTCTACACTGGCCGCTTGAATTTGTGCAAGAGCACTGACTTTGTAATGTACAAAATCAGTGCTTCTTGCGCAAATACAATGACGCTCCCGCTCCTGGGCAAAAGCCCTCTTGCGCAAATGCTTTTGTGCAAGAGGGCCACTGTAGACAACCCAGAATTGTTTTGCGCAAAAAGCCCGATGGCTAAAATGGCGATCGGGCTTTTTCTTGCTGTCTAGATTGGCCACGGATGCTTTTGCGCAAAAGCATCCGTGCCAATCTAGACGCGCTTTTGCGCAAATACTTTTAATGGAAAAGTTTTTCCGTTAAAAGTATTTACGGAAAATCATGCCAGTCTAGACGTAGCCTAAGTGATTAAGGTATAAACGCTGTTACCAAAGTGCCAGTTACTGAGCTTATGGTTTTGCTCATATCAAAGAATGGAGATCTTAGGGTTAACATAGAAATCACAAAAATGAATAATTAGATATGCTCGTCCATCTGTCTATAGCATCAGCCGTATTCCTAATCACATGTAAAATCCACTTAAGTTGTTCTCCACAGCCAAAATTCTAGAACAGAGTGAGAATAAGGAGAAAGTCCAGCAGTTAAGTGTGTGTCAACGGGGTAGCAAAAAGCAATTAAATTCCCTTGGCCCCTTATCAGTATCAAATAATGATTCAATTCCAAACACTCCTCCTCATAAGAAAAATAAAGTGGTGTTATTGATTTATGATGGTTAATGCATCTGCCCTCAGATGGGAAGTTTGTAGTACATGCATTGTGCAAAAGTGTTATGAATATAGGATGTCAAACAAGCATGATCCTTGATCAGATTGGCCATCTGTATACAGTAGAACTCCAATTGTCCGGCATCCAGTGGTCCGGCACTCCTGATAGTCTGGCACCAACTGGAACCTGGAAGTGCTCCAGCCAGCCTGACAATTGGAGCTCCTGTGACCTCCACATGCGCTCATGGGCTGGGAAAGGGAAGGGGAGGAGGGGGGAAGAGGATTATACTCCTGTGACGGGTCTGCCGGGACCCGCACTGTGTCTGGCCGGAGGGTTGGGGGGTGGGCGGCGGGGAATGGCGCAGCGAGGGGCGAACCGTTTTGCAGGGAGGCGGGGAGAAGCCCTGTGTAGCTGCCTGCTACAGGCCAGCTGGGGCTGCAAGCGGCGGCGGAGGAGAGGGGGCAAGGCGAGGGGGGGGGGCGGCGCTGCGGGACCAACCCGGCAGTACCCCAGCTGCTCTGCTCTGCCGCCACTGCTTGCAGTCCTAGCTGGCCTGTCGCTGGCGGCTGCGCGGGGCTTCCCCCACCTCCTTGGAAAATGGCGGAGGGTTTGCCCCTCGCCGCACCATTCCCTGACGGCCCCCACCCACCCACCCCGTGCCGGTCGCAGTGCAGGTCCCGGCTGACTCATCAGAGCCCCCCGCCGGAGTACCTCCTGATACTCTGGCATATCCGATAATCTGGCACCCCCTGGGTCCCAAAGGTGCCCGGATTATCGGAAGTCTACTGTATTTCTAGCTTTATAAAACTGTCCTCGCATGTATGGGAAAAGAAACAAGTGATTAGGTAATATTAATAGACTGTTAGCTGATGGCATACATACAATTCCCCACAAAATAGAAAAGTTCTACTATGCTTGTAAAGGGGTTTTTTTTTAAACTGGGAAGTGGTCCCCTCCCAAAAATGTTTTTAGTTGAAACAGTGTGATCTAATGCTGATAAGGAAAAGCAATAGAGACATGTAATAAATAAAATGAAAACACTTCCGCTGTCTGCTATATCACATTTACTGAAGTAGTGCTCTGGAACAGGCAGTGGTAGCACTGTTGTGATAAGATTAGACAGCTCCTTAGTCTTTCCATTGTGGCATGTAGTTTTCCCAAACTTGTTCTGCCAAGAAAGACAGTAATGTACAAAAACAAAACACCCACACAAACACACACCCACTGTCTGGGAATTGTAGTAACACCCCTGTACAGTTCGTTTCATTGTCCTGTATGCAACTAGCAAGAGAGCCAGTAATGGTTGCTGAAGGGGGAAAGATTATTATTTTTCCCCATTTGTGTAGTTTCTTCTGTTCAGGGCCTAACTTCTTTCTTACTGAAGTAGGGTGCTCTTTGCCAACACCTGAAGCCTTATCCTTAGAGATCCTTGGCTGAAAGGTACTTTAGAAATTCAAAACTACTTTCACTCAACTCATAGTTGAGGATATAAGTCACATTCATGTCACTTACAGCTATGCTGATGAAACTGATGATTTTGGGATATGAAAGTTAAAACAAGTTGAAATAATGTACTACCAGTAAGTGCTTTTGGGCTTAGCCATTTCGGCTTTTTTAATCTTACTTTGTCTTGAATGTCTTCTGTGCATTACTCCAAATTTTTAGAGTGGAATTGCAGATAGCTTGATTGAGTTTAAGGGAGAGTATTGTCAAAAAGTGAAACTAGGTAAAGACCAGCACCTCCCTAACTGAGTAAAAACCAAAGCTCTTTCCTTTCTAAGATGGACGGACTGATACTCCTTTTGCAAAATGACAACTGGACAACACCGAGGTTATGTTTTGTCAGTGGAGGTGCTATCTAGCCCGCACCCTTTAGAAAAACAAGAGTAGCAAATTAGGATGTGTGTTTAACTTGTTATGGTGCTGACTTCTGCAACAGGACAAGTAGTAGTATTGAAAATACATACATCTTTACAAACTTAAAAGTACAATAGTGTCTCACCCACCAGAATGGGACATTTAAAAATACAAATTAAGCAGACACAGAACTAACTTTTAATATCTGTCCTTAGTGTTCTTTTCTTAATAGTTTTGGGCAGAAGTGGCCTCCTCTCTGGCTGTTTTTCACATGTCCAGGACTTACAGGGACAGATTGTGAAGGGTGTTGTCACTGACCATTGTTTCCAGTCATCCCCTTTACTGCTGAAAATCAAAGTATGAATTTACAATACAGCTTCTCAGCCACTGTGGTAAGTAGTAGCCACCTTGCTGACTGTTCACCAGCAGTGAAATATTTTACCAGCAATTGCTCTAGAGTAAAAACACATTTGTTCACAAAGTTATTGGACAGACATGTATGTTTTGAAGACTGATATTTAATAGATACTGAGCTCATGTTAATTAAATGTACATAGTAAGTTGAACAATTCAGCAAGCTGAGCCATTTCAAGTACATATTGTATTAAAGAAAGCATACATTAAAATGCTTTATAGACAATGGATTTTGTGATGTAAAATGCAGGTTTAGACTTTTTAAAAATACAGTTAAATTTGATGTACTGGCAACCACCATTCTATCTTGTTTTCAAACTGACTTGATGAACCTGTTGTACTACCTCACCACCCAAATGCACAATAAACAAAACATTAAAAATAAGATAGTCCAGCAGCCAGAACTAAGCAGTGCATAGATGACTAATTGCCTTACAGATTTCATCACAAAGATAATGCTCATTTCCCAGTGTTATGAACTTGGGAGGCACAGGAAACTGGGGATAAAAGATAGTGAGAAGAAGATACAGGACACTAAATCTTGAAACTAGCCCAAGTGAAACAAACTAGAGTTGAAGCATGCTACAAACATACTTTATGGAACTACAGAAAAGGATTCTACAGCAGGCATGGGCAAAATACAGCCCATGGGCTGCATCCAGCCCACCAAGCCACTGGATCCACCCCACGGATGCTGCAAGGAGTCCCAGGCAGGCTCCCTACTTACCTCGCCCCATCCACACACCGCTCAAAAGTGGCTGCGGGGCAGTTTTTCTTTAAAAACTGAGAGTCCCAAAGGGCTTACTATATCTAAGCACCACTATCCTTCCTATCTGCAATGGCAAAACTCTGCTTCCCTTTTCTTTATCACCAGAGGCAGAAAAACAATTTAGTCTGAGAGGCAAAAACAAGCTAACAATAAAACATCTGACTGCATAAAAATGGTTGAAAGGACAAATATTAGGAAAAAAATAACCTTCTCTCTACCATCTGTTGAACAGATGCTTTTTCATAAAGGTGTTGTATATTAGCATCTACCACTTCAGTCTGTTTTGCCAGACACACAGGTACTGTATTGTGCTACTTCACAGAGTGGAGTTAGGCTTTTCTGCCCACTCCCTCAATTATTTTGCCAACACCAGTTGGAGAAGCATCACTGAGGTAATGCGTGCTGTTTCATAGGAAAGACTCTGCAGCTACACTGGTGCCCTCTTGTGCCTAACAGAGCCTATGCCAGAGTCAGTTGAGAGAAAAGTTGAATGATAACAGGAGAAAATGCAATGTGAGTTGTACATAGAATTAGCTCCTTAGCCAGCAACAGTCAACAAAGGTGAATAGGAGAAGCTGGCAAAAGTTGGGGGAGAAGGAAATGCATTTTACATATACTTTTACAGAAAAGTCTGGAATAGCAGGGGCTCAGCTACAGCATTGAATTAAAAAAAAAGTGTCACCTAATTTTCAAAAAGGTTCCAGAACCAGCAAAGCTATGTGTGTATTAAGCCATTTTTGTTTTCAGGGTCTATTAACTGCACACATTAAAAATAAAAAGCTGGGGCCACCTGTGTAAATGTCATGGTTAATTTGCACCTGTCATCTTGATTTTTTTTTCCAGCTTTACTTCTAAAGTGACTTAGATAAATGAATCATCTCCCCAAATCCTTTTTTCTGCATCTATCATTAAAATTCAGTCAGTTTGTGTCTTGTACTATACACTTAAAAGAGGTTTGAGATCAAAACCTTCAACTACCCTTTGAGCTGTGGCAAGGTACCTAAGCTTCCTTGTTTCAACAGGAAAAGATTAGCTGTTTAACCTTCTCTTGTATCATCCACTTTGAATCAAGTTGAGCATACAGATTATTCGGTATGTTATTTGAGGATGTTGTCAGGACCTCTAAAGTCTTGGTTTTTGGCCAAGGCTGGCTCTAGAAGTCCAAGCAGTAAGGCAGACTGCAATTTCCTTTCCTGAAGACAGATTTTTTTCCCCCCTTTGCATATACTAGCTAACAGGGTGGGATGCAGCCCTTTTCACCTGCCTTGGTTTCTGTTTATTTTGCACCATGAGTGCCTCTTCTCTGACTTCTCCTTCACCTGTTATGTAAGTATTAACCCTTACTGCAATGTAAGGTTATGGGTTCTCTGTGTCCTAACACATTTCCCACTTTTCCCTCCCACAACTTGTCAATAAACTTCTATCCTTGCTATGATTGCTGCTGCATGAGGCTGGGGCCCTGTGGTTATTTTGTGGTTGGAGGGGCAAAGCAATCTCATTCCATTTTTGTCTAGGCACAGCTGAGAATAGATGCTATATTTACTGCTGTCGATTTTTTGAATCCTTATGCACAGCTGTTTCCTTGAGAAACTTTGTCAAAAGTTTGTTTGTCTGGTTTATAGGACAGAGAGCTATCATATGGTAAAAAACCAGCACATGATTTAGCACCACAGTAACAGGGTTTTTTCATAATACCATCTTCCTCCAACACATCCTGCTCTCTTTTGATTAGTGGTATGTTGAGAAATCTTCCGGAATAATCATATGAAAGTTCTTCGCCAACAGCGATAGCAGCAGCAGCAAAAAGTGCAAGTTTAGGCACCAGAGAGTCAATTCGGACAGGAACCATAAATAAATTTGGCTCACAAGAATGGTTCAGGAACCTGCCTACATTTCCTATATACATAGGATCAACATATGTTTCTATTATCTGTCCATCATACAAGTGTTCCCTCACTGCTATAATATAGTTTGAATCTTGTGGTGTCTGTGCCTGTATTCTTCTACATGCCTCGCTGAGGTTTAGAACTTCACCAGCATATTCACATACAAATCTTCCTTTAGGTATGAACTCTAGTGTGCGGACACCCCAACCCTTCTTAACAGTCTTGAACACCTCAAGTCTGAATTGTAAGCCCCTCTGAATAACCCTGTTTTGACACAACTCACCACAACGGCACATAGTGTTGCATTCAAAAATAGGCCTAGTATAGTCCACTTCACTTCCTATGTATTTGATGCATGAACTGTTATAGTTTTCACCATGGCGAAGACATGAACAAGTGTTGGCCATGCAGGAAGCAGTAAGACAATTACATCCAGGAAAGGTGATTTCAGAAGGATCAGTATCTTCTCCTGCTCCTGCCACATGCTCGGGACTATACTGCAAAAATATGAAGAATTAAAATAATTTTGACTGAGTATTTTTGAAAGCCTGTCTCCCCCAAAGTACACATTAATAAGCTCTTTTTTTATATGTGGGTCCTGTAAAGAAAGGCAAAAAATTAATATAGTTTTTTTCCTGTTTAACATTTCACAGGCTCCTAAAGGTGATAACTGTCTTTCAAATGACCACTGTTCTTCAAGCAGCTGGCATGCAAATAAGTAGCCCATACAATCTTTTCATATTTCATTTTTGGAGAGGGGAATTGTTTCAAAAGTGAACATGAAAGAAGCCATTAACAATGCAGGAGCTCTAAGTCATTGATGATGGAACAGATTCAGTGATAACGCTGGCTTCCCTTACAATACTGCCCCACCACTGTATCTCAGTTCTGGCCCAAGAGAACCTAGTCATCTCAGAATAAGCAGCCAGTCCATTATCTTTCATTGCTTGGTCTATCAAATAAGATGATCCACAGGGAGATTATTGTGATGTAGACTTCTAAATGAATCCAGAAAAATTCCCCTTCTGGATATATGCCAAAAATCTGGAAACTATTTTTTTTAAACTTGAAGATGAATGTCTAAGTGAATTAGCAATAAGGGGGGGGGGGAGGGACTATTACAATGACAAAAATTAAACTGTTTTTCGCTAATTGTGTAAGATGAACTCTTGAGACCAGCTTTTAAAATGCAAATCCTTGTCCACATGGATTTAGGGAGACTATGCAGAATAATGATTTAATTCCTAAAAACAGTCCATTGACTAAACCATAACAACCCACACAAAGCTAATGTGTCTAATTTTATCTACAGTGACCAGACAAGAGTGAGATTATTTTGAGCAACAAAGGAATCCCTCAAAATAGAAAAGGCATACAATGTGCTACTATTTATTTACATAATAGAACAGAAAGAGAAGCAGATGGTGATGTTAATTTCTTAGTTAATCTACATATATAAATCATTGTGAGATTGAGTAAATTATTTAAACAAAGCATTCCTGTTTGATAAAACACCACTTAAACCAATTCAAAAGCTCGCCTATGAGAACTGTGTTTGACTTATAAAAGTGATGGCTTGAAATTATTTTCTTTTTAATATGTCATCTAAACTTTTACATTTTGAGATGGTAAGCTATCTTGTTGCATTCAGACTTGATTCTAGTGATTTAACTGTTGTAAGAAGAAAGTCTGGCTGAATTTGTGTTCAGAACTGTATGCTGATGCATTTGCAGAGGACAAATTTTAGTTGGTGTTTGCATTTCAACCTGGTTACCACTGAAGGAAGGGATTTGGTTTAGTTCAGACAACTCAAATCTGCAATTTATGTTTCCAAAATTATGCAAATGTCACTGGCAACCTCAGGTTCACATCAAAGTGAACACTGTGCTGTGAGGTAAGTTGGTTGAAACTTTGCTCAATTTGAGTCAAAATATAGATATTTATAACAAGGTACTCCAGAGGCATGTTTGTTTATAGTGTCCAGTTTGAAAAGAATGGGGATCATATTATCCAGAAACTTTACCTACCAGCATTAGATGTTGTTAAAATGTTACAGTGGCCTGTGACTAGTTAAATTCTAGATGCCCAGAAATTACCAGTTCATTCAGAGATTTATTTTCCTCGTGAATCAGCTTATTCAGCCATTTGTATTTAAATGAGAACAAGTTCTGATTCTAACACTTACCTTTGATGTTCCCTTATGCCCTGACTATGGAGTTCCTTTATTTTCCTAAAATTTCACACACAAAAAAATCACATAATTTAAGATGACTATAATGTTTAATCCAATAAAAGGCTCCATTTTCATTAGAAGAATATAGGTTCTTTAATTCCATTTTGCTATGAATCCAAAATCTAAGTAGTCGGACCTCTGGTGAAAATTATTTCTAAATTGTATAAATAGTTTAGAAAAGATTTTGGTTACAGTAGGAGTCAGATCAGACCTTAGGATGAAAAGTGACGGTTTCAAAACTTTTATATATTTTATTGTTAACCAACTCATAGTACAGCCCTATAAAATGCCTGCCAAAAATATCAAGTTCTTTCCTTCTGTTTACTTAAAGAATAACAATACCTCCTGCTATCAATTAGCCTATAGCACTATATTTTATTTCTGGAGACCAGGAGGTGAGGAGGCTGTAGGACCAAGGAGAAGAGCTTTTCAATTAAGATATAGGGTTTTCCCTTTTTAAAGAGGGCAAAATGCCATTTTTAACCTGAGATCAGCTGAAATTCCCTCAATTCCCCATTAATCTATATAGAGATGGTACATTTTTTTTAAGCTAACATTATTTTTCAAAATAATTTATTTAAACTATTTGCTGAGTCTCGCAGGTGCAGCATTTGATCATGCTTTCTGCTTTTTAAAAGGCCAAGTGGCTGCTAGAAAGCAAAATAAGGTAAATAAGCACAGCCACATAAGCAGTGCATTCACAAAGAAAATACTTAAAAAATATATGTTTCAGCTATATTCTACCTAATTAAATAGTGTTAATCTTTTTTAACATAACAGGAAGAGCCAACCATGTAAGCGGAGTTTTATTTTTGAAGGTTACTGGAAATGAAGCCATTCTGTTCTAGATATAAAATGTTGCCCTGGCTGATCCGAAAATACTATAAAAGCAAGGTGAGTCGGGTAATATCTTTTATTGGACCAACTTCTTGAACTCAAACTTCTTAAAGTTATCCAACAAAGGATATTATTTCACCCCCTGCAGCTCTAGATACAAGTGAGGATTTCCTATGCCCAGATTTGATTCGGAAGGGGGACATCATAGATCCCCTCTCCTATTACTAGGATCCCCATCCAGCCTGAGGAAGCCAACGGAAATCTGGGTGTGCCGTTTCAGGATGGGGGCCCGCAATCCCAACATCCTCTGCAGCGCTGGACTGATGGCACAGGTGGCACTAGTGCTTGTGCAAACAGGTGTCACGGTACACCCAGCTTGCAGAGCTGTACCCGTTCCCCTCTCCCCAGCCTGGGCACCCATCTGTGTGACTGGTGCCGTTTGGGCGGGGGTAGGGGGCGGTACCAGCTCGTGGTAGGCCCACAGTGCCCCATATGCGGAGGAGGCTGCCGGGAGGCGGCAAGGGGACCGGCCCACAACAGAGACCACACGGCCAGGGGGTGCCCACCACGTTGAGGCGAGGCAGGCTCCTGCCCGGGCCCGTGCTGCCAGCGCGAGGAGAGACCCGCGGGGCCCCGCTTCTCCCAGCCTCTGACTCGGCAGCAGAGCTTCGGGGGCGGCGGAGACTGGCCCATGCGCAGGGAACCCGCCCGGCCCGGGCCGACGCCCCGCGGCCTCTCCGGCGCGGCAGCTGCTTCGCCGCCGCCCGCCAGGCTCCCCAGCCGCGGGGGCTCCTGCTCGGCGCAGGCCGCCGCAGCCGCCTCCTACCTGGAAGGCCGGAGGCTCCTCGGACGGCGGCCACACCGACACGGGCAGGCTCTCCAGCCCCCGGCTCAGGTCTCGCGGCTGCGCGCGGGGGAGTACCTCCATGCTTCTCTCGGCCAGCCGGGGCCTAGGCCTAGCGAACTGTCCCCATGGCAACGAGCCCCACTTCCCTCCACTCGGATTGGCTCCCGAGCGAAATGTCCGTGTGCCATTGGCCGAAAGGAATGACATCACGGCCGCAGACCCGGAAGTGTTCTCTTAAAGGGACCATGGGTTGCGCGGGGATAGTGGGAGGGGGGTCTTTCCATCAGACGGGAACAAAAAGAGATTTTAGGAGCGTGTGGCAGAGACCCGCATGACAGCGTGTGAAACACCAACATGCTCTCAGACACACTGTCTTTGCCTGTGTCAGACAGACAGGGGCCCACAGACCTACATCATCTCATCTGATGAGGTGTCTAAGGTGCCACAGCAGGACTACCTGTTATTTTTACACACACGTGGGTGCGTCTAGACTGGCAAGATTTTGCGCAAAAACTTGCCACCTGTCTACACTGGCCGCGAGAATTTGCGCAAGAACACTGACCTTTGTAATGTACAAAATTAGTGCTTCTTGCGCAAATACTTTGATGCTCCCGCTCCGGCATAAGCCCTCTTGCGCAAGAGGGCCAGTGTAGACATGCACCTTAATTTCTTGCACAAGAAAGCCCGATGGCTAAAATGGCCATCGGAGCTTTCTTGCGCAAAAGCGCGTCTATACTGGGCACGGATGCTTTTGCGCAAAGCAAATCTTTTCGCAAAGGCACTTGCCAATATAGACGCTCTCTTCTTATAAAATACTTTTAACGGAAAAACTTTTCCGTTAAAAGTATTTGCGCAAAATCATGCCAGTGTAGACGCAGCCACACACACCATGCACACAGACCCCCCCCATATACACACACACCATACGCACACACCATATCATGTATCAGACACTCTCTCACACACACAGACACTGCATGTCTACCACACACACACTATTAGTCTCTTATACACAATGACATTGTGCATATAAGATAGACAGTCACACACACAATGACTTTGTGCAAGCTAGACAGACACAGACTTACACACAGTGATATTGTGCATGCTGGACAGATACATACTCTCACACACAGAATGATATTGTGCACGTCAGATGGACACAGTCTTTCTCACAGACTTTGTACATGTTGACCCAGAACAATCTGACAGGGTGCTGTTGCACCCTAACATAGTACTGTTATTTTTGTTATGGTCCCTCATTCTCTTAGGTGCTGTGAGACTTTGTGAAATTACTGTTTGTAAAGCATCACAAGATGCTCAGCTAATAGAGGCCACGTCCTGTTACATCCATGCAGCAGCCTAGTGTGCCATATCATGATGTGACAGTGTAATGCACCCCTTGGACTCCATGGGAAAATTGTTATAGACGGCCCTTTTGTTAGCACACAGCGGAGGCGTTGTGAAAGAGTGGCCATGGAACTAGAATTATCCTTTCATCTGCTGTGGTTGAGGTTCGAGCACATTGAGAGGGCTGTACTGTTGCACCTTGAGATTGTTGCTCTCCAATTGCATTTAGTTGTGCAGTTAAAAGCTAGCCTTGCTCCTGTAACTTCCTCTACATGGGCATATGACTGCACTTTCAGTCAATTCAATTGCAGGGCTGAGTCCAGGGAACTAACAAGACACTGTATAAGTGCTACTGTCTAATATTGCTTTGGTTTTATTAGCTAGAATCTGTTGGAAATGCCACAGACTATTAGATAGGTTTTTCCTAGAACTCATTGGGCAATTGGTTTTTCTACTATTATTTCTGCATATATTTTTAATTTTAATTTTTGAATTTAAAGTTTTCTGTGGAAAATGTTTGGTTTTCCATTTAAGTTGTTGGTTTAAAGTTGAAATATTTGGGTTGCTATTTTTTGACAGAAATCTGTAGTAAAAAAACCTAGTTAGTAAAAGCGTCTTTGCTTTTATTGCTGATTTTTCTATTACCATTATTTGGTTTAATAAACGTTTTACATAAAACTTCCCTTACATTTTCCCTGATTAGGTTGACTTACAAAACAAAGAAATAGAATGATCAAACTTGGTTTATCACTGTATAACACATCTCTGTGTAATATGAACAACAAGAACAATCCACCGTCAAGAAACTGTGGCTGTTCAGTGAATATGCATTATGGTGAGTTTAAACAATGTATTTACTGAATGTCATAGTTAAAGATTGTCTTCTCTATTCTATAGTCAGATTCACAGATGTAACTGCCACAGTCGTAAAAATAAAATATCAAGTACTACTAGTTTATAATATGTGGTTTATATATTATCAAATAATATCTTAATATGACTGAATTAAGATATTTGCTCATGAAATTACTCATTACAGCAAACTTTTGAAATATAGTAGAACCTCAAATTTACAAATTCCCCAGGAATGTCCTCAGGAGTGGAGGTTGTTTGTAACTCTGAAATGTTCATAACACTGAGCACAACATTATGGTTGTTCTTTTGAAAGTTTGCAACTGAATATTGACTTAATACAGCTCTGAAACTTTACTATGCAGAAGAAAAATGCTGCTTTCTCTTTATTTTTTTAGTACTTTATGTTTAATACACTACTGTACTATATTTGTGTGTGTCCTACTGCCTGATTACGTACTTCTGGTTCCAAATGAGGTGTGCGCTTGACCTGTCATTTCATACTTTTGGTGTTCATAACTCTGAGGTTCTATTGTAAATAACTTTTTTTTTTTTGCAATTTCATAACAACTGTTGGAAGCAGCAGGTAAGATTAAAAGAATGCTTTTGCATAAATGAAATGATGAGTTTTCACCTTTGGGAAGAGATTTTTCTGTAAAAAGAACATGCTCTGCACTTTAAAAAAAAAACATACATCACATTTGGCTGGGTTATTTTAAACTTTCTTCCTGAAATGGCATTTGGAATAACTGAATACTTTAAAGCAGCACTGGGCAATCGAGGCTACTGAATGGGCCACATGAGTGGCCCTCATTCATTTCAGTGGGCTTCAAGATTGTTGTAACCAAGATAGTCTCCCAGAATAGGGCAGTTTTGCTAACTGCACTCGCATATCTAGAATTTGCAGGGTGATTCAATCAGCGTTCCCTCTGAGCTGCGCAGTAGCACAGCCCCACAGCTGCTTAATGAGCCCCGCCCAGCCAGGGGCTGAGGACTCATGAACAGAGCTGCCTGGTGGGGGAAGAGGAGAGGCACTTTTCCCTCTGTGACAGCAGCAGCTTCCTGCTGAGGACAGAGGCATGAGTCTCTCCCACTCTGTAGGGACACGGCCCCTCCCTGGTGTCCATTGAACTGTAGTAGTGCTTTGATTCGATGCAGAGGGAGCACACAGCTCTCACAGTTAACATAGTGTGCAATCCGCAAGCACCTCACTTCATGTGCCCTTCCTTTATGTGTGGGTCACTTCAGTAATATTGGAAGGAAAAAACCGACACAGATGGAAACCAGCAGAATCTGGCAACCTTGCACTTGGGCAATGGTAAACAAAATGTCTAGTGGGCCACACACAGAACCCTAATGGGCTGCATCCAGCCTGTGGGCTGCAGGTTCTTCACTACTTCTTTAAAGCTTTTACTCTTAGAAGACATGTTGGGGTAAATTAGAGCTAAATAACAGCACAGAACACTGAGAGCCAGGACTGGTGGCTGTAAACAAACTTTATAGTACCACAGGAAAGTTGGCCACACCCATGAAAAGTGGACATTCGGCTAACTAAAGTCATGCCGGACCATGGATGTTTCCGGACCAGAGTGTGCTGGACTAGAGAGGTTCAACCTGTAACATTAAGAATGATTCCAGTGTTTCTCCTATTGACTTCAGTTAGAGTGGTAATAGTCCTAGTGAGGATACTTGTGTGATATAAATATCACAACAAGCTTAGAAGCTTTTTATCACCTTATTACATTCTACAAGAATTATTGCAGCCTATTTCAGCATCTGAATCCAATTTTTTAGAGCAGGTTGGGCAAGAGCGCATACAAGGCTTGTTTATGGAGATCTTACACATTGGTAAGGTACATACAGTGGAGTGTGATACAGTAGTTTCTTGTAATGCTGGAACAGCCTGTCCTTCAAGGATAACTTTCACAGTAACTTCCTGGCTTGACTGTGAGGCTTATCCCCCTAATAAGGTTATTTCTCCTTATGCAATTTGTGGAGGCTGGCCTGTTAAATTTGGCATCAAATATCTGCTTTGTCTTATATGAGGTTACTTTGCAACTATTCCTAGTGTTTATATCTTCCTTTCTTCTTGATGGTAAGCACTAATAACTCCTCTTGTGTTTTTCCTTTTTTATTACTAAGGAGTTGGCAGTTTCTTACACTGGAATTAGTACATTTTGATTTTTGCCCCACAGAGGAATATTTGTCTATTACACGAGTATGTGTGGGTGCGGGGAGGTGGAGGTTCTTTGACCTTCAATGTGCAGAAACCAGACTTGATATTCCCTTCTGGCTTTGAAGTCTATGGCTACGGTGTAGACTGCATTGCTTTTTCTGGGAGGTTTCCCAGAAAAACAACGCCGCGTCCAAGGAACGCGTGTGCTTTTGTGAAAAAAAAAATCAAAAAAGTGGACGCGCTCTTTCATCATCCCTTAAACCTTGTTCTACGAGGTATAAGGGATGCGTCAAAAGAGCACTTTTTTCTGAAATTTGGCACCATGTAGACATGCCAAATTTTGGAAAAGCCTCTTTGGAAAGTAAATTGGAAAAAGATACGCAATTTGTATACCACAAATTGTGTATCCTTTTCCAATTTAACACTGCAGTCTAGACGTAGCCTATGAGACAGGAGAAGATTTCTCTTCCTGTTCTATCCATACACACATATTTGGTGGTTCGCCTGAGATGGATAAATGTGATTAAATTTATCTATTCAGTAAAAGAAGAAATCTGACTTTTAATATTGGATATATATAATGTCTAGTTGTTGGAAATGAAGCGACTGCACTAGGTAGTAATAGAAAAATGTAGTAATAGGTACAATAGGATAGTTAAAGTGCAGAAATTTAATTTGCAAAGGTTTGGTTTCAAACATTTTTGAGCATTTAAAAAAACCCTAACTTTACTACACAATTATAATTTTGTTTTCAGATCACTGAAGCATCTTTACCACTGCAGTGTTCTGCCAGCTGCAGTTTCTTGCAGGGAGAGTAATTTATATGGGAATTTTGTTTGTTTCTGTTCTAGAAAATAATATGAAACACTGCTGTACGAAAATTAGGTGTCGAGTGCTTGTTTTATGGAACTTTATAAGATCCTAGAATTTCATTGGTTCAAACGGCAAAATTTCGTAAGTGGGTTTAGGAATGAAGTGGAGATGGAGAATAAGCACAGAGGTGATTACATCTTGTAGGAAAGATGTTGAAATGACACCCATGCTAACACTAAGGATACAGCTACACTAAAGCTGGCTACACTTTCATTTTTAGTTTTTGAGCTCAATCAAAACTAGTGTGTATATCTCCTGGAAGTTGGAAATTACACCTTGTAGACATATGATTTATATCCAATAGAAATTGAATGGGGAGGATGTGTATGGCTTTGCAAGGACAGAATCACAGCTGCCATAGAGTCAGAGAGAGAGAGAGAGAGAGACGGAGAGTGTCAGAGAGTGGTTTGCATGGGATTTTGCTAAGAAAGGGTTACACCTACTGAGAAATCAGAAGGGAAGGGGTGGTATGTGTGTGTGTGAATTTTACCATTCTGTAACATCCTCTAGGGTTCTGACTCAAAAGATGTTTCTCTAACCTTTTAGTTTACTTCCCCCAAGCCTTCTGCCACTCCATTTTTCCCACCTTCTTTTGTTCCCACACCACACCTCTTTTGCCTCTATTTACCTGGCACTCCATGCCTCCTAAGATTCTCATAATCAGTGGCTCTTATATAAAAAGAAGTTGGAGTCCAACTGCGTATGCAGGGCACATCAGTTAGGTATATGTCACTTTCCTGAAGACACAATGTGCTCTCTAAATTCTTACTCACCCAATTCTGACAAGAATGTTAGGGAAATAAATCTGTATTACCCTAGCTCCATGTTTTGAAGAGATGATAACTATACCTACTTGCAGCAGGCCCCTTTTAAGATGCTTTTCAGTTCCAGCTTCTGTCTCTTCACAGTGTTGCCAAATTTCACCATTTTGGATCGATATAGCCACCTTTTCAAATACCTTTCATACTGGAGAGCTGGATCAGATTCCCCAGCTAGAAGTTTGGCTGTAGAGTGATCACTCATATTAACTCCACTTCCTTTTTGTAGGTCAAGGACTTTTATTATTATCAAATGGACCTCTGAGTTCAGACAAATACAATTTGGCTGCTAACACCCTGGCCCAGATGGAGTTTTTTCCATTTGTTTAAATAACAGAAGTGGTGAGTCATTGTTCTTTTGCGCAAGAAACAGATTTGCTTGTAACTATGGGGGAGAGGGTGTTAAAAGTTAACACAGGAGCATAGAAACCCCTCTGTTCTCTCTTCCGCCTCCTTCCCCCACATACTCTTGTTATGCTGTCCCATACACAGGGTTGAAGTCTTAAGTTGTCCAGAGTGGGTGAGAGGCTGACAGAAGCTCATTTTAACTTACATAAAACTATTGCTGAAAGCAAGGACAGAATGGAGTTGGTGTGAAGAACTGAGTATGAACTTTGCACTGATGAGCCAAGGCTGCTGGTGTGGTTACAGAATTGTTTTATCAACAAACCATGTTTCTGCATATAGGGACTACTGGATATATCTGTGTTTTGTTTTGCTTTAATATGTACATTTATAGCTTTTCAATTTTTTCCTTACAAATAATTGCTTCCAGCTCCTTTATCATTTGTGTGGCTGTTCTGGGTTCTCTGCAATTTAATATCCTTCTGGTAATGAGGTGTGAGGAGGTTAAATGCATCTGGAATAGAGTTCAGCTTGGAGCTGTCTTTCTTCCCTACATCACTGAATTTTCATTGGCTAATATTTTACACTGTAACAAGGTACCACATCTTAGGTACAATGGGATTTATGCTTGCAACCCATTATAGCCTGTGGCCCTTTTAAAGCAGGGAGCTATACTCACAAGGCAAGTGACAAGCAAGTGACCTACAAGAAGTCAGATATAAGGTTTCGCACCTTTTCTGGTAGACCAAAAGCTCCCAGGATGAAAGAGACCTTTGTGCGGTTCTTTCCAGAAAGTGCAACCAAAAGGAAAGGGTATGTCCTTCCCTTTTCTACCTGGTGGAAACTAGGAAAAATTTGGGTGATTAGTATCTATTCTTTTGATTTGATTTACTCTTGTGTGACAATAACGCTACCCTTAAGGAAAGGGACTTGCATGACTGTTGGTAGCTTTATTCTGGTGTCACCAGCAGCTGAATTTATCCTATAACTTGCACACAATTTCTATATGCTTATATTCTCCCCCTTTTCCTCCAGTTTGTCGTATTTGGTTTAGTTGTTGTTTGTTATTGTTTTTATACTGCCTTGCATACAGTTGTGTCTTCTGCTTTTTACTTTGCTCTGCCATTCCTCTTAGTCCAGTTTTTAGTCTTGCTTTGTGATTTGACCTTGAATTACTGGATAATCATGTCCATTGGGTTCATGTGCAGGTACTCTCTATGCCTCTGCCAGTCTAGTGTGCATCTATTTAGAATATTGATTTCTAGAGCGTGAAGAAGGAAAAAAATCAATATCCCATTTTAAAAAGTTCAGTGACGGCAGTCAAATTCAGTGTCCAGAAACTAAAGGTGTATTTTTTCCATACAGATTATGCTGCATAGAGGTATTAAGAGATAAAAATACACACATACATAGTAATGCCTAATATATTTGAATTTGTGACTAGAAGATCTCTTGTGAATGAATTTAAAAAACCAGCAGTAATACAAAATGTTCTTTGATTTATTTCTGTCAACTGTTGTATAGTGTTGATTGTCTGTAGCAGGGGTAGGCAAACTTTTTGGCCTGAAGGCCACATTTTAGTGGGCACATTGTGTAGCAGGCCATAAATGCTCATTGACCTAGCCTCCACCCAGTGGTTGATTAGCCACTGGGCAAAAGGGGTGTGCCCAGGAGTCCCAGAAAAATGGGTGGCCCTGCACCGCCTCCAGCTCCCACCCCCCACCCAGTGTTCCAGCCAAGAAGTGGGGTCAAAGTGGGGCAAGTCCCTGACCCCACTTCCCAGTTGGATCAGCGGGTGGAGCAGGGCAAGCCCCCAACCCCGCTCCCTGGCATAAGCTCAGGGACAGACAGAAAGGTCCGACAGGCCACATGCAGCCCATGGGCTATAGTTTGCTCACCACTGGTCTATAGTAACACTCCATAGTATAATAGTAAGTGTACTGTAGTGTGTTTAGTAACCATAATGACATTTTAGTAATCTGATACCTTATTACAAGGGAGCTAATAAAGGATTGTTGGGTCCTGGGGCAATGTGAGGCAGCAGGGGGGAGGAGGGGACTCTGCATTCTCGGAAGGGGTGGGACCTCACGCAGAAGGGGTGGGGCCGGAAGAGCCAGCCCCTGCTGCACCATGTCCCCCCTCCTGCCAGCCCTCTGAGTCGCCTGGAGTGCGTGGTGTGGGGCTGTGGAGCATGGCACTCCCATGGTGATTGAAAGATCCTGAGGCTCCGGCTGTCACTGTTGCTGCAGCAGTGGTGGCTAGGAGCCCCAGTCTCTTTGGAATCACTAGGCTTAGGGGACAATTGCCCCCTATGCCCCATTTTGCCCCCTCATCAGCAGGCCTGACAATGTCTGCTCTTAAATGCTTACTACAGTGTCTGCTCTTAAAGGCAAATGCAGAAACACCGGATTGTGAATTGTCCATTTTGTCAGTATAGAATACACAGCTCATGCATGCATCCTGTGCATTTACCAGGCATCTTTGGCTGCCTCACCTTCTCTCTGCCCACTAATTCATCAACACTGGAACCGCTCCTATTGAGTTGTCCCATCTCAAAAGTCAGCAACTTGAAGATCAGATGGTCTGCCTCTTTCAACCTGAATCAAGTGGCTGCCTCTAGAAGTTCCTCATCCCAGCCTGCCTCAGTGGGGAGTAAAACCCGAATAACTCTGGTTACTGACATTCTCATGAGCAAGAAAGTTTCTGGAGAGCGGAGTCTGAACCTGTTTCCGAGCTCCTCCTCCTCCCCCTTAAGATAATGATGCCTTAATTCTGAGCTGGGGAGTTAAGGACAATATATATTTGTCTGCTGGATACTCCGTGTGAGTCTCTGTGCATAGTGAAAGAGCACTGTTATTCTGAGGTCTGTTATTTGTACCCTCGTACGGTAGCTGCTCTGATCTTCTGTCTAACTCACCGGATTTGTGACCCCCTCAAGAACAGCAAGGGAGAACACTCTGTCTTGTTTTGAAAAATGCATTAATGCTGCTCATTAATTGTTCAGCGGAAAAACATGTTCGAGTCAGTTCCTCAGCTTGCCTTATTTATTTTTCACAGCTTGCAGAGAAACTGAAGGTACTTTCTGGAGTGAGAATTTGAAATAATGAGATAATGTTTTACAGACTTGCATGCAGTGACGGTGCTGTGAAATTCCATAGAGCAGTCAGGTTGGCACCCTGACCCTCTTTCTGCAAGGCCAAACTCATTATGTCTATGTCACCTGACCTTCATTACCTTCAGAAGCAGGAATTCTGAGGTCATTTCTCAGCATATGGCTCTTGGATGGTGAATAGTATCTTGTTGTGTACTAATGAGCGAGCCAAATATGCCATAAATAAATGAATGTTGGAACTAAAGACATAGTAATCACATTTATAAATCCTGTCAATGAGAGAGAAATTGAAGTTCAGTTAATTTAAGTTCACCTTAGCTGTGGAGCAATGATTAACTTTGACAAATATGTTACATTTATATAGCACATTTAATGAATCTGTAGTTCCCAAAGTGCTTTACAAAATTAGATTAATTGTCTATCCCCCTTTTTACAAATGGGGAGACTGAGGCAGAAAGGAGTGAAATGACGTACTCAACACCAGTGGCAGAAGCCAGGAAGAGAGCCTAGGAAGCTTCCTGACTATCATAGAACTTTCCATAGCATCTGGCACCATGTCCGATTCTTTGGACCATCATCCTGAGGGTTAAGTGTAGCAAATCTGTCTGTCCAAGAAGAAAATCATGATTTAGAAATGTAATAAATCATATGACTTTTATAATCACTTGTCTCTTTAGAATAAAAAAATACTGTGGTTTGGAGCATTGTCCACCATTCATATCACACATGTACATTGCATCTTGATTAATAGCAACTCATTTTGATGAAAACTTTTCTAAGGATGCAAGTCAGAAGAATAAATTCACACCTATACATTACTATGGACTGACAACACCACTGCACCATTAAAAGTGCTTTGATAGGTCTTTTATCCATTGTGTAGAGTTGTTACGTGATGCAGTGAATTGGTTCCCTGGTATATCATCACATTCTGATAAACTTAGCAGGCCGCTTATCAGCATTCCAGTTAAATAAATTCTAGTGTAGCAATATTTCTTTGAAAGAGAGTCATTACTAAACAAGACACAGAATTGTTAGTCTGGAGAAAATTCTTCCCTTAGATGTGCATATCTACCCCAAATTCTACATTCCTTCTGCATATGAAAACTTCATTTGATACCAGTGACCTCTAGATTGTCTTCCACAGGCCAAGTAAATACAATTACAAGCTCAGTTCTTGACTTAAATGAGAACGATGCCAGAGTAAGAACAACAAGATTTGGCCCAATCATTTCAGTCTCAGTGTTCATTTATTTAGTACAGCAGGTTAGATCAACTCATTAGTGCACAGAATATCATCCCTACCGCATTCAGAAGGTGTTGAGTGCACATGGGAAAAGCAGAATATTTGAGTCAAAATCCTTCATATGACATCAGAATTCTGGTGTTAAACTGTGATAACTCCCATTAACTGATTTCAGTCAATCAGGCCCAGATCCTCAAAGCTATTTACACATGTAACTCCACTGATTGCAATGGACATTACATGTGTAAATACCTTTGTGGATATGGGCCAAATTCCATCTAAAAATTGCTCGTATGAATGTTCCCAGAAAACAAATGAAAGAAAATGTGAATAACGTTCATGTGAATTTGCTGTTGTTTAACCTAACAAATCTTTGCTGCGTATTGTTTTTGCAGCTTCACTAACAAGTGTCAGTGAAAGATTCCTTTAGTCTCCTTGGATTTCTTCATAGGTGTTGTATCACACCGATAATGTGTGATAAAAAGTGAGTGAGTTATGTCCACTTCCAGTTCTTGAAGCGTATAGTTCCTTGGTCTACATCGTATCCTGTATGGCAATCAAATTACTTTACAGTAAGAAAAATGGGGTCATTGATTCAAGAAACTCTTTCTAGATATTTGACAAGTCTTTGAAAATTATGATTCTATGCTATATATGCTTTTAAAAGGATCATATATCACATTTTTTTCATTTACACTATCAGGAAATGTATGTCTTCAGCAAGAATAAAAAATTCTCTTGTCTTAGTCCTATATCACTGAATTGTAGTTTAATTAAATCAATAACTTTTCCTTGTTGGTATGGAAACAGAAAAAAAGATGAAATTATAATCAGGATATTGTTACCATATATGATGTGACAGTAAAATAAATCTCTAGAATTGATGATTACTAAGTAATAACTCAGTATAGCATGCTATCAAACTGGGAACACTTTGAAAAGAGATGGAGAAGTATAAAGCTAAGAATTTATGTATTTATTTAATGTCATTGAGAGGAAATTAATTTTCCACATCAAAAATATATGGACAAGCTTTTGAACAAGTATATTTGAAGGGCAGCTAATAACTTACCTCACATAGTTGTGAGATGTCTGTTTTGCATCATGACCTTCAAAGCCAATTTGCCTTTAACATATCACATCTAGGCTTTTCTAAATCTTCTTTCTTGAATGGGTAAACAGTTTTCAAAATCCAAAAAAAAAGTGTTTTAGAGAAACATTTTCTTGGTCTAGTTCTGTTCAATATCTTCATCAGTGACATAAATACAGGTTGTTCCTCCAAAAACTGGCACAATCTGGTTCGGCAACATCCCTCATCTGGCATGCTCCAGATGCAAAGTACCAGAGATGTTCCCAGACCAGAGAGCCCAGGAGCCTAAGGGCAGGAAGGACAGCCGAGGCTGGGGCAACAGGGATGGCAGCCCGGCTGGGAGCAGTGCGGGACCAGGTCCGGAGACCCGTGGCAGCCTCCAGCAGCCTGTGAGAACACAGGGCTGGCTGGAGCCCTGTGGCAGCCCCCAGGAGCTCACAGCTGCTGGAGATTCCTGGCACCGCCCAAGAGCATGGGGCCAGGGCACTGCAGCAGCCCATGGGAGCATGGAGCTGGAGTTGAGCCCCACAGCATCGTGGGACCGGAGCCCTGCAGCAGCGCACTGGAGCACAGGGCTGGGGCTGGAGCCCTGTGGCTGCCCTCAGGTGCACAGGGCCTGCGCTACCCAGGAAGATGGCAGCAGCTGAGCAAGAAGCCCAGCCAGGTTGAGGAGGGAGAGCGAGGCAGGGTGCCTGCTGGAGCAGCCTGCCAGTGGCAGGTGATAGGCTTGGTGCCGATGGCAAGAGACCTCTGCTGATCTGGCAAATTCTCTCATTCAGGACCGGTGAGGACCCGATGGTGCCGGACCAGGGAGGTCCAACCTGTAACAGCATTAGGGTTGCCAGGTGTCTGGTTTTTTACCGGACAGTCTGGTATTTGCACTGTCTGTTCGGTAGAAAAATTCAGAAAATACCGGACATGTGCAGTGTCCAGTATTTTCTGAATTCCTGGCTGGGCACTGGACGGAAGCCTGGCGGGGGCGGGAGAGTGACTGGGAGGCAGGGCCACGATTGGCGCTAGGAGCCTGTGGTCGCGTGCAAAAGCTGGGGGGGGGGGGGACTGGGACTCCCAGCCACTCCCCCTGCCTGGCTTCTGCACGCAACCAGAGGCTCCCAGCACCAATCACGGTCCCGCCTCTCAGCTGGGAGCCTCTGGCTGGGTGCAGTAGCCGGGCGGGGAGTGGCTCCCAGCCACTCCCCCCGCCCGGCTTCTACTAGCAACTCGAGGGAGTGCCTGCCGGGGGCACGGCCCCTTGGACTCCGGCTGCGGCCAGTGGCTGCACCCCCGCCGCCAGCTCTGCTTCCCGCCCTTCCTCTGGCCCCCTCCAGCCCCGCGGCCTCCCCAGCTCTGCTTCCCATCCCCTTCCTCCCGGCCTCCCCACCCCCGGCCAGCTCTGCTTCCCACCCCACCCCCTCCCGGCCAGCCCTACCCCCTCCCGGCCGGTCCTCCCTCCCTCCCCGCCCATGATCAAGTGTGTCCATTTTTGGCAGGGTCTACCCGGTAACCTAAACACTTGAGGGAGTGCCTGCCAGGGCGCAGCCCCTGGACTCGGCTGCGGTCAGTGGCTGCACCTCCCCGCCGCCAGCTCTGCTTCCCGCTCTCTGGCCCCCTCCTCCTGTCCAGCCCCGCGCCCCCACCCCAGCTCTGCTTCCTCCCGCCCCCTCCCAGCCGGCCCCTCCCTCCCCCGCCCATGATCAAGTGTGTCCGGTTTTTTGGCGGGGTCTATCTGGTAACCCTAAATGGCATAAGAGTACACTTATAAAGTTTAAGGATGATACCAAGCTGGGAGGGGTTGCAAGTGCTTTGGAGGTTAGAATTAAAATTAAAAATGATCTGAACAAACTGGAGAAATGGTCTGAGGGAAATAGGATGAAAGTTAATAAGGGCAAATGCAAAGTACTCCACTTAGGAAGGAACAAAAAACTTTCTAACTGTCAGGATGGTCAAGCATTGAAATAAATTGCCTAGGGAAGTTGTGGAATCTCCATCATTGGAGATTTTTAAGAACAGGTTTGACAAATACCTGATAGGCAGGGCTCGACAAACAATACAATCTACTCACCCGTGGCGAGTAGATTTCAGCCGCACGCCCCGTTCATTCGCGGCGCACGCATGCGCATTGCGGCTCTTGCGCATGCGCAGGGCTGGCGAGCGGTTTTCGCCGCCGTTCGTCAAGCCCTGCTGATAGGGATGGTCTAAATAATTCTTAGTCCTGCCATGAGTGCAGAGGGCTGGACTAAATGACCTTTTGATGTTCCTTTCAGTTCTATTTGTTACATTACATTTCATATTATTTATGAAAATATGCTTATGATATGAATATGAATATGACATAACCAAGATGTACTTCATGCAAGATAACTCATGTAAGCAGTGCTTTTTTTGTGACGGTACTGCCCAATACGCAGTACCAGCACCTCCAGTCAGAGCTTACCTGGAAGAATGGAGCATACCGGCACCTCTGTAATGAAAATGGCCATGTTAAAGGGGCTGCATCTCTTAAAAGGGCAATGGCAGCCCCTCCGCTTTTTTTTTCCCCCCCGCTCAACAACTTTTCCCCTGGAGTACCGGGACCTTTTTTTTTTTTTTTTTTTTTTTTTTACAAAAAAAGCACTGCATGTAAGTATCATGGAAAGGCTATGGTATACTGAATGTGATTATTTTATTTGTATGAATGTTATGATATTAGGAATATTGACTAATGTATCTGTAGTTCATCTATGCTACTTTGGGTAATGTCCACTGCTAATATTTCATGTACGACAGTGGAAAAGCCAGACAGGGCTGACGGTCCATCAGTGAAGACAATGGACTGTGAAAAGGCTTGGTCTTCCTGGTGATGTTCCACACTGCTACTGACTCATGATGCTATGATGCTACAGAGTTAGGTAACGTGGTCAGCTGATACTAACCTACATCTTACATTGTTAAACTGTTCCACAGGGAGGTGGGGGAATCAAAGAGAGGAGAGCTGCCTTTTGAAATCGTATATAAGGTGGGTGAAGAAAACAATTAAGGTCTGCAGTTTGCTTCTCCTCTGTCTTCCCAGCTACAGAGATTTATGAAAACATCTGGAAGCAAAAGGACTCAAATTGGGAGGAAGCAGTGGGAAGAACTGTGAAGGACTCTTTCTAAAACAGTACCTACAGAGACGTATTATTATTTGTAACCAATTTATGTAGTGAATCTAGCTTAGTTTGTGTGCTTTGTATAATTTTCTTTATAATCTGCTTTGTCCTGTTTGTTACCTTTTTAACCACTTAAAGTACATATTTTTATGATTAATAAACTTATCTCTTGTTTATAATATAACCCAGTTAATGTAATTTCTAACTGGTGGAGGCAGGAAGTTATGCATACCTTCCTCTACATCGAGGGTGGAAGTGAATTTCATATAATTTTGGGTTTGTACTCCAAAGGAGGTGGACATCTGGGAGCTGAGACAAGTCCCATAAGCTGAGCCTTCCCAGGGCTGATCTCACTGTCTTATTGTTTTGCAATTATGTGTCACCCTGCCTGTGTGCTTGACTGGAAAAGGCTGGTGAGCTTAGCCCAGCAAAACCAGGTAAAGGGGATCCAGGGTGGCAGAAAAGTTGTGATCTGTGGTATCTCAGCTCTTCAGGTGTCATCCCAAGGGGTCTAACCTAACATGCTATGATTTTCCAAAAATACCATTTTGTCACTTTAACTTGATTGATGAAATATAATATGTGATGTTCCATGACTAACATCAAGGGGTATATCTGTAGACAGTGAGAGAACATTTGATTGGCTCATTGTACCACATCATGCAGGATGAGCAGCTGCTGTGTTTGGGAAAGGGATGGGTCTAAGTTGGGATATACATGAGTGACTTTGACTCCCTCAGGGAACTGAAGGGCAGGATCCCCTGGGATGCTAACATGAAGGGGAAAGGAATCCAAAAGAGCTGGCTATATTTTAAAGAAGCCTTATTGAAGGCACAGGAACAAACCATCCTGATGCACAGTAAGAATAGCAAATATGGTAGGAAACCAGGTTGGCTTAGCAGTGAAATCCTTGGTGAGCTTAAATACAAAAAGGAAGCTCACAAGAAGTGGAAACTTGGACAGATGACTAAGGAGGAGTATAAATATAGCGCTCAAGCATGCAGGGGTATAATCAGGAAGGCCAAAGTGCAATTGGAATTGCAGCTAGCAAGGGATGTGAAGGGTAACAAGAATGTTAGCATGCCTGTAGAAACCTATGTGGGACCCTTATAGGATGAGGGAGCTAACTTATTGACAGATGATTTGGGAAAAGCTGAAGTATTCAATGCTTTTTTTGCCTCTGTATTCACAGACAAGGTCAGCTCCCAGACTACAGCATTAGGCAACACAGTATGGGAAAGAGGTGGACAGCCCTTGGTGGAGAAAGAACAGGTTAAGTACTACTTAGAAAAGTTAGACATACACAAATCTCTGGGGCTGGATTTAATGCATCAGAGAGTGCTGAAGGAGTTGGCCGATGTAATCACAGAGCCATTAGCCATTATTTTTTAAAACTCGTGGTGGTCGGGGGAGGTCCCAGATGATTAGAAAAAGGCAAATGCAGTGCCCATCTTTAAATAAGGGAAGAAAGACAATCCAGGGAACTAGAGACCAGTCAGTCTCACCTCATTCCCTAGGAAAAATCATGCAGGGGATCCTCAAAGAATCAATTCTGAAGCCCTTGGAAGAGAGGAAAGTGATCAGGAGTAGTCAACATGGATTCACCAAGGGCAAGTCTTGCCTGACCACCCTGATTGCCTTCTATGGCAAGGTAACTGGCTCTGTGGATATGTTGAAGGCAGTGTACGTGATATATCTTGACTTTATCAGAGCTTTTGATATGGTCTCACATAGTATTCTTGCAACACGTTAAGGAAGTATGGATTGGATAAATGGACTGTAAGGTGGATAGAAAGCTGTCTAGATTGTTGGGCTCAACAGGTAGCGATCAGTGCCTTGATGTCTCATTGGCAGTAAGTGTCAAGTGGAGTGCCCCAGGAGTCAGTTCTGGGGCTGGTTTTGTTTAGCTTTCTTTATTAATTACCTGGATGTGGGGATGGATTGCACCCACAGCAAGTTCGCAGACGACACTAAGCTAGGGGGAAAAGGGAGAAGTAGATGTGCTGGAGCATAGGGATAGGATCCAGAGTGATTTAGACAAATTGGAGGATTGGGCCAAAAGAAATCTGATGAGGTTCAACAACGACAAGTGTAGAGTCCTGCACTTGGGATGGAAGAATCCCAAGCATTGTTACAGGCTTGGGACTGACTGGCTAGACAGTAGTTCAGTAGAAATAGACCTGGGATTACAGTGGATGAGAAGCTGGATATCAACCAACAGTGTGCCCTTGTAGCCAAGAAGGCTAACGGCATATTAGGATGCATTAGGAGCATTGCCATCAGATTTAGAGAAGTGATTATTCCCCTTTATTTGGCACTGGTGAGGCCACATCTGGAATATTGCATCCAATTCTGGCCCCCGCATTATAGAAAGGGGAGAAAGTCCAGCAGAAGGCAACAAAAATTATTAGGGGCCTGGAGCACATGACTGACAAGGAGAGACTGAGGGATTTGGGCTTATTTAGTGTACAGAAGAGAAGAGTGAGAGGGGATTTGATAGCAGCCTTTAACTCCCTGAAGGGGAGCTCCAGAGAGGATGGAGAAAGGCTGTTCTCAGTGGTGACAGATTACAGAACAAGGAGCAATTGTCTCAAGTTGCAGTGAGGGGTGGGTCTAGGCTGAATATTAGGAAAAACTATTTTACTAGAAGGGCAGTGAAGCACTGGAATGGGTTACCTAGGGAAGTGGTAGAACAGAGCTACTCAACATGTGGTCTGTGGGCCGCATGTGGCCCACAACCTGTTTGTTTGCGGCCTGCGGTGCAGTTTGGGTTTACGTGGGTCTCAACACGTGGCCCGCGGGTGGGAGCCAAAACAAAACAGTAGTCAATATAATGGTCTTCTGTTGATATGTGTTTTAGTAGTTAAATTCCTGGACTGTCATTGCTCATTAAAAGTGCAGTCATATGGGTGGAAATCGGGTAAATATTGCATTGTATTAATATCAGCAGAACTGACTTAAATGGGGCCTGTGAGTTGTGTAGTCTTGCCTTAATCTTTGTATTCATGCCTGTCAGTGTGAAAGAAGCTATTTGCATATACTTGCATATGTATTTGCAAGTATATACAACCACATTTAAGTTGCGGCCCTCGACATGTGCTGTGAGTAGCTCTTTGGTAGAATCTCCATACCTAAAAGTTTTACAAAGACCTGGCTGGGATAATTTGGTTGGGGTTGGTCCTACTCTGGGTAGAGTGTTGGACTCAATGACCTTTGGAGATCTCTTCCAACCCTATGATTCCACGATTCTATGACCTTTATGTCATCTCCTACACAACAATCCCACCATTTGGGGGGAGTGAACAGATTTTGGACTACATTTTTCAGCTCCTGAACTGGATTCTTCAATACCAGGGCTGGAGGTATTACATATTAAGAGACTGATCCATCTGCTAATGGTGTCTCCTATAAGGTTAATGGGCCATACATCTCCCTTACCCCTAAGGTTATGTGTATACTGGCCAGTCTTGCGCAATAACATATGCAAATGAGGCATGGCGATGAATACCGCCGCACCTTATTTGCATACTTAATGAGCTGCCATTTTTTTGCAAGGGGCTTTTGTGCAAGGAGGAGCAGTCTACACTGCTTGTGCAAGACCCTCTTGTGCAAGAGCCGTTCTGCTGCTTATTGTGTCTCATTTGCATATGTTCTTGTGCAAGACTGGCCAGTGTGTAGACATAGTCTAAGTCTTTGAGAAAGGGAACAGGAATTCGGAGCTGATGTTTCTGATACAGAACAGTGTAACTTTTCTCCTTTTCCAGGGCCCTCTTGTTCCATCTTCAGTCACCCTCTCTTGTTCCATGGATTTGAGTAGCTTTGCACAGCCCTTTGTAAGAGAGCCCAGGTGCAGCAATGTCTGGTATTACTGCAATAAGAATCACTGAGGAGAGGCCCTGATTTAAGATTGGGAAAAAGATGGGGCCGAGGAACAAGCCTGATGTTATTTTCGAGTGGTCTAATTCTGCATTCCTTTCATATTCCTTGCCAGCATATGCCACAGTGGCAGCTTGTTGACAAGCAACCTGGATCATCCGCCTTGATTTTCTTGTATATGAAATATACCAAATGTTTCACCCAAATTTAATTCTGCGTGAAAATGACACTGTAAATCCAAGCTAACTGTAATTACGAACTTATCGCTAATTGTGATTTTACCAACACAATTAACTATAGCTTTAACTCTAGACCTGTTGGTAGGTTTAACAGTAACAAGAGCTACATCTGTAACCCTAGCAGCAGCCCCTACTGTTGGTAGATCTAATCCCAGTGCTAGTCTTAGACCAGGTCTTAACTATAAACATTAACCCCTTAGCTTTTACAGTAATTCTCTCAATATGTTTAAGAGAAAACGACTTTTTCCAGGCCAGGGGTGTAGCCAAAGGTAAGCCTGAGTAGGCTGTGGATTACCCCACTCCACCTGGCACTGCAGCCGGGGAGCAGGGCTGAGGCACTGGGGCTTACCCTTCACTGCTTGGCGCTGCAGTCAGGGAGTGGGTCAGGGTGCTGGAGCTAAACCCCACCCCCAAGCATTGCCCACCCACCTGAAGTTGGGGCTCGCCCAACTGAACCCTTCTGGCCCCACCACTGTTCCAGGCTATGCCATGTCAGACTTATGTTTAAAACAAAGGTCCTACATGGGAAGTGAAAGCTCTTCTCCCTATCATACACAAAGGCTGAGCTGAGGTAGGGCAGGCTTGATAAGTTGCCAGTGGACTGCACTGTGGAGGCAAAAGGGAGATTCTGCAGGCCCTTTTAGGTACATTTTCCTCTTTGTTACAATATTTGGAATCCACAAGATAGACTCAATAGTTGTGATTTTTCTTCCTGAACATGTTGCTTCAGATGAAGTAGACAACCTTGTCACATGTTGTGGCCTAAAGCTTAGCACAGTGTTTGGATTTCAAACACTGAGGTGAAAGGTAAAGTCTAGCACACTGTGATGCAATAGCTGGTAGTGTCACAGAGAAAACAAAGCAGCCTGATTTAGCCTAATATTGGCCCTATTCCTTTATGTAAATAAGGTTTGTATGTTGACATTTTAAAAGATTATTTCATTTTTATTTAATCCATGAATATTTCTGAAGTCAATCAGCCTTTATTATATCAATTAATTTTAATAATTCCCTCATTTTTTCTCAATCCTAGAACCATATTAAACTTTTATAATTCAATCTAAAAGCAACGTTTGCATTTGGAGTTTTGTTGTTATAACTATGGTGACAGTTCAGGCAGGAGAGATTCACGTTATCAGAGGTAACAGTCTTGCGGTTCATTAAATAATAAACCAGTGAATGAGAAAGGAATAAAACTTTAATAAAACAAACTGCAGAGCCTCTCTGGTGAACTGCTGCACACAGCTATGCAATGTTCCCAATCTCTGTTGTAGGGTATATTTCCAAATTCCAATGCCCAGTGTAAGGGTTTGGAGGAATTAGGGACCTTTGTTTAAAGTTTTTTGTGTTCTGTTTTGCCATTCCTTCCCACATATACTCAAATCCTGTTAAGAATTAATAATCCCATAAGAAGAAGCATCTCTAAATGCTAATTTTCTACAAACACATTTCTACACCAGACATACTGATGAAGTGTAAAATGGATTTTTAGTGAAAATACACAAAAGGAATGATAAACAGTTTATATCATGTGTGGGTTTTTTTTGAAGTGGGCAAACCTTTGAGAATCCAGCATACTAGAAACCCTACCCTGTTTCAGTTTTACAGAACCAATTGCCTGGTCACGATTAAGCGGCTAGTATCCCTTTTATAACCTTAACTCTCTGACAGGCAGGCTCCTGGAGTAACACAGGTGGAGCCCTACCACTAATTAGCTAATCAAGCTCAGTAAAAAGTAGAGACAATATTGCTGTTATTAGGGAAGTCCTCATCAGAGCAGAATTTAAGAGTTTTTACAGATTAATTTCACTGCAGGACTGAATTCTTTTCTTAGTTGGGAACTTCCTATAGGTAAGTAAGGGTCTGAAGGAAGTTGAGAATTTTATTTAAAGTGTTTTGTGCCCTGTTTTGCTACTCCTTCCCACATGCACTCAAATACTGTTAAGAATTCTAATTCCTAGCTTGAAGTGCTGCCAAATAATGCTGTTTACTATGGAGCTTATACAAAGAATATTTAATATTGCACTTATATATGAGGTTTCAGCATCATTATGAACAGTAAATGAGAACATAGAGTTGGTTTATGTAGTGCTCAGATGATTACACAAAAAGTGAAAAACTTGGGGTTAAAAAGCTAATAAGGGAATAGTAAAGAAGCTGGATGATTGTCTATGAATGTTGTTTCCCTCCATGTGGCATTGTTTTGCTTTTGAGAAGGAGTGTGTCTGTTACAGTTCTTTGTGCACTGAGTATTGTAATGTTCTTGGTTTGGTGTGTGTATGTGTTTTTTAACCTTGAACTGAATATATCAGGAAGGGTTATATGCAGGGGCGGACTGGCAATCAAAATAGGCCCGGGAAATGGGTTGAGAACGGCCCACTTTTTCACATCAAAGAAATTTTTAAAAATTTACTGTTTGACCCCCATTAATCACACCTCTGACCCCTGTTAACCATGCCCCTGACCCCCATTAGCCACACCCCTGACTCCTATTAGCCACGCCTCTGGAGGTAACACTCGCTGGGCGAGATGGACACATGACCAAAAGAATCCCTCTCTAAGGACTTTTCCCACCATCCTCCTACCAATAGGGATTAGTTTGGCCCCCACCAAACCCCCCTCATGCAACTATCCTGCAATTGCATTAACCCAATGTGTCTCACATTAACTTGAGGGCAGGGGGGCAGAGAGGTTGGGGGAAGTGTTCCCTCTAAGAGTTTCCTCCCATGAGCAGAATGAATTTTGTGTTGTGCACCAGTACTGAGTTCATGTGGCTTGTTTGGATGTGCCACTGTGGCACCCAAGTTATTAATAAATATCTTATAAACCTCTACCTTTTCCCTCTACTGCCATGTCTCCTCCCCTTGCTCCATCAGCTCCCTGGTGCCTGCTGCCCGCAACCCCTCACCCTCCTCTGCTGTCTGACTCGGACTCCTGCCCTTCTCACTGCCCTCAGCCCTCCTGAGACCTGCCCCCTCCACCAGCCCTTCTCTCCCCCCTGTGCCCACTCCTCCAGTAGCCCCACTCTGATCATGTGAGCTACCCCTCCTCATCCCCTCTCCTAACACCTTCCTCTACACACCTGACCTGCCTCTCTCCTCTGGTGCTGGTCCCATCCCTGCAGGTGTCTGCCCTTCTGCTTCACCCCCAGAATCTCCTGGCACCTGCACCTTCCCTTACCCCTTCACCCTCCTGGTGCCTCCCCTTCCCTCACTGCCCCTGCCTCCTTTACCTCTTTTCCCTGATGCCCCCCCTCTCCACACTCCCCTCAGCACAAGCCCCTTCCTCTTCCACCCCTTCCCCCTATTTTTCTCCCTTCCCCTCCCCCACCTTCTGCCTTCCAGTTTGCAGGGCTGGAGTCTGTGATCGGGCCCCAGAAGTCCGGATCCTGCACGAGTCTCTGATTTACCCCTCACCCTGCTACCAACCCCACATCCCTTCTGCGGGAGTCTTGGCGCCGACTGGCTCATGGGACATGTCCGGAAATGTCCTGAGTTCCCTCATTTTCCTCTCCAGGGGGAGGGTTTCAATGGGCGTGTCCGCCGCTGGAAACAGCCTGGGGGCGGGGGACACGGGCATGCGAGGAAGGTCCCTAGGGGTCTGGGTGAGCCAGAGGGCTGGAGAAAGGCAGCGCTACACTCTGCAGCTAGCGCCCAGCAGGGCTCTGTGGTTACTGCCTCACAGCGAGGGAAACGAGACCAGGCTGCTTGTCCGAGCGACCCCCCCGGAGCCAGGAGATTCCGCGTCTTTGTTCTAAGGGGCTGAGTTCTGAGAGGAGGAATCCCTCCTCTCTCCCCCCGGGCCAGTGTCTGCTCTGCTTCTGATGCAGACTGAGTGAGACTGGACCCCAGCTCCCGGACCCACCCCAGCCCAGCGCCCCCCCCAGCATGGTGCCTGGGGGGTGGGGACAACTGCTCCTCCGCCCCCCTTCACTACGCCTCTGGAGTGGGGAGGGGTGGGGGAGAGAAAGGGCCGTGTAGAGCCAGAACTCCGGCAGCCGCTCCCAGGGTTTCCCCCTCCTCCTCCAGCAGCTGCCAGCCGGCCCTTCGGCCGACGGCTCACCGGGAAATTCCCGGTATCCCGCCGGGCCAGTCGCCCTGGTTATATGCTTGACTATGAGCTAGCAAACTCAGAAGGAACTCTTGCTGCATGGGGCCTGGTTCTTACTCACACACACACTTTGCACTAGTGTAGCAAACTTGGTAGCATTGTTCACTCCCTTTGCACTGTTGTAAATAGCTACACAAGATGTGGGGTAATGAGGTCTGTCTGATGGCTTACTAGGTTTTACATATATATATTGTGTTCACTGACCTTATTCCTCATTCACACTCCTCATTCAGACCCATAGTCTTTTTAATACTTTATTTTTTATTGCTGGTGTTGCTCTGCCATGCTGAATGGGCAAATCTGCAAGCAGTGCTTTTGTGAGTGATGGAAAGTGATATTCTCAATGTTTTTTTTCCCCCCTTAGTTGGGTTGGTGGTCTGGACAGTAGCTGGATATTTGTTTGTCGCTATGAGAAATTTTCTGAGCAAGAGCCTTATAGAAATCGTGATAACTGGGGAAAGTTGGAGAGCTTCCTTTATTAAAATTAAAAGTTGGCCTTTGCTCTGATAATTTAGACAACTTTAAAAGCTTCATGTAAAACTTGAGTATGAGCAAAAAGAAAGTATTTTTATAAACATAATGGGACTAAATCCCATAGCCATGTTTGGATTTTGAAATATTGTTTGTTTTTTTTTAAATATATTGCTTTGTCCAGTAGCTGTTATATTTATTGTTAGGGAAAAAGTGGCATATGAAGAAGTTTTATGCAGGTCTTAATTAAACAAATGAAACGGGGGAATAAACCTGTCCCTCGAAGTTCTTAGTTATTGCACAATTTGCAGGCTTCTATTTAGGTAACTGTATGATGTAATTCTGCTTCTGATGCAGACTGAGTGAGACTGGACCCCAGCTCCCGGACCCACCCCAGCCCGGCGCCTCCCCCAGCATGGTGCCTGGGGGGTGGGGGCAACTGCCCCTCCGCCCCCCTTCACTACGCCTCTGGAGTGGGGAGGGGTGGGGGGGAGAAAGGGCCGTGCAGAGCCAGAACTCCGGCAGCCGCTCCCAGGGTTTCCCCCTCCTCCTCCAGCAGCTGCCAGCCAGCCCTTCGGCCGACGGCCCACCGGGAAATTCCCGGTATCCCGGGAATTTATATTCTGTCTCAATTTTTTTTTTACACATTCCAGACAGACATCTATCAGGGATCATATAAACTGTTCCTGGTCCCGCCATCACGACAGGGGACTGGACTTGATGATCTCTCAAGGTCCCTTCCAGTTCTAGTATGAATCTATGATCTTGACTCAACTTAAATTATAAGCAATGTGGGAGGGAGGCTGTCTGTATATCACTTAGCACAATGGGGCCAAATAAAACTTCTTGTTGAAGAGAGGGACCTGACTGATACACAGTTTTTACATGTCAAGGCAGCTGTGTGATATGGCATCTTTGGAGAGGTCACCCATGAATGACATGTATGAAATATGGAAAAAGAAATGAAAGGGAATCCAATTTTCAAAGGAATGTTTGACCTTTAACTTGTGGCATAGAGTTCTCTTAATAGAAAAGAATTGAGGGAATTCCTCTCTTCCACCATATCCTTGCATTTGAAAAGTTGTTTTCACTGAAATTTGCTATTTATTATAAAAAAGTCAACTAATTGTGGTATAGGCACCTATACAAATGTTCTTACTTATCTTAATATTATATACTTTGGAATTATTATTATTATTATTATTATTTTAAAATCTTTCTTAATCAAGCTTTAGATAATATTTTAACCGTTAAGGGGGCTGGCTTCTCAGCTGGTGCAGAAAGACATAGCTCCTTTCATGTCAACAGGATAATGACAAAATGCACCAATGGAGCTTCTAGACCTGTGTCTTCCGTTTTGCTCTTTGGGAATAATGGCTGGAGAACCTGCCAATGCCTTCTGTTTTATTGCTAGATTCTTTTTAAATGAGGGTTACATGGTCACTTTAAATCATTGACCATTGCACTGGGGATGCACTCTTGTGACAGACTTTAGATAATAGCAGGTAAAATTTTCAAATGCACCTAAACCAAGACTGGGCAATAATTTTAGATGGGGATCACTCCAAGAATTTGATAAGTGGTCATGGGCCACTCTCTTCCATGATATTAATGGAGGAGGTGTGGGGTTTGGAATGGAGGTTGGGTGCAAAAGGGAGCTTGGGATACGGGATTGGGGTGCAGAAGTGGGTCTGGGAGGAGCTATGGGTGCCGGGGAAGATTCTGATCTGGAGGAGGCGTATAGGAGAGAGTGTAAGGTCTGGGAGGGGTTGTGACGTGGGGCAGGGGATTGGGATTCAGGGTGTAGGAGGGAGTATGGGCAGAGGAGCAGGAGTGCAGAGGGTTTGAGTTGTGACCTGGGGCAGGGGTGCAGGAGGGGAGGCAAGGCTAGGGGGAGGGAAGATCTGGGGTGCCTGGTGAAGGCTCTGGCCAGGAGACACTTACCTAGGTGGCTCACAGCCAGCGGCCCAGCCAGACCGTCAGGTAGACTCCCTGCTTTCCATGCCCCTGCACACTGCTTAAAGTGGCTAGCTGCAGGGACGTGTTCTCTGCATGCTGTGAATCCTAGGAGGGTGTCCTTTGTGCACTGCCTGCGCTGCAGGCATGGCTCAGGCAGCTTCCATTGGCCAGTTACCAGCCAATGGGAGCTGCGAGATTGTGCTGGAGCCCCCACCCCCAGCACATAGTGGCTATATCTACACTGCAATTCTTTTTTTGAAAGAGGCTTTTCTGACATTTGGCCTGTCTACACGGTGCCAAATGTGGGGAAAACCTCCTCTTTTGGAAGAGCCCTTATTCTCATAAAATGAGGAATATAGGGCTTCCGAAGGAACGTGCCCGCTTTTTTTGGAAACTGATCCAAAAAAACGGACATGTTCCCTGGATGAGGAAAAACTCTGTAATTTAGACTTAGCCAGTGTGCAGACAACACCTGGTCCCTGCAGCAGGGCTACTTTGAGTGGTACACGGGACATAGAAAGCAGGAAACCTGCCCTAGGCTTCTGCTGGGCCATGGGCTGTATCCAGCTGCTTGGTGGGCTATATTTTGCCTCTCCCTGACTTAAGCTCTGCTGGTAGTTATTGTGACCTTAGGTTTGTACTTATTTAGGCACTCTTGAAAATGTTACTTGTGCCTCGTACTTGTGGGGGTGGAGAAGGGGCAGGCATGGAGAAAAACTGAAGTGAAGGGACTGTGAGGAAGGGGGATGGTTGGATCTGCCAGCCAATGGCAGAGAAAGTCCAGTCAAAACTGTAGAAAGAAAGGCCTCTGAAGGTCCCTGCTTTGGCTGCATCTGCAGTTTGGTGTCACTGGCTGACATCTCTCTGCAGTTTTCCTTCAAGACCTCAGTGGTGGTTTAAAGTAGGGATTGGTGGTTTCTCCTGTACAGCTCTAGGTCCAAGCATTCGCCCAGGGCAGCAGTCCTGCTGTGGCTGAGAAGGGCATCAGTAACACTCACTGACTGGGAGTTACACTTGCATGCACTCACACTCCTGTACTCCCTAACAAATAAGCTGTGCTGGTATTTATATCCCTCTTGGATCTGGTCCAAAGCTGTTGAGAGGAGCATGCACAATACAGCATTTGCTAGTTTTGCAAGAGGTAATGTATATACTTCCCTCCAATGCAGACTGCCCAGCACAACCTTTCCTCACCCCCTATATCAAGCCAATATCTTTGCTCTTAGTGTACTGGAGCATCCTAGCGCTTGTATGCCAAGCATTCAAGGATAAAGAGAATGCTACCTCTGGGACAGTGCAGAGAAAACTTTGTTTTCAAGGAAGCAGGCAGCCTCAGGTTGCAGTGGAATGATATTACCTTAACCATTACATCAGTAATATAGTAAATGAACCTGGATTCAGTGCCTTATCACTCAAGGGATTCCACTACTCTGACTTCACCTCTTTCTCTAGCCTACATCCTTCTGCCTCTGTACTTCCTGATTGATCAGGGGTACTCGAATGTCAGTGCATTGTGACTCTCTTGTGACAATGGAAATTACTACGTGACCCCAGGAGGAGGGACTGAACCTGAGACCTGCCACCCCAAGTGGGGAGAACTAAAGCCTGAGCCCTCTCACCCCAGGTGGGAGTGCCAAAGGCGAAGCCCAAAAGCATCATCCTCAAACGGGGCCTGAAACCCGAGCCCTGCCATGCAGAACTGTTGACAGAGATATGGAGTCTCCACAAGATGACTCTGTGGGTAGCGTCTATTTCTGCCATTTTACATCTGTAGAGCACTGTGGAAAGGAATCTAGGGGACATCTGTCAGAGAAGGTCTAGATGGTGCTTGGCCCTGACATGAGTGCAGAAGACTGGACTTGATGACCTATCGAGGTCCCTTCCCATTCCACTATTGTATGATTCTATCTCTAGCAGCCAAAGACCTTGTGACATTTTAATGCTATGATGTGGAAAAATATATGAGAACAGCCCAACAGTAAAACGTTTGCATACGGAGAAGGGAGCCAAAGATCAGTCTCTCGAATACCATTCTAATTTCAGTTTGAATGATCAAAGCTAATAAAATAAGAGAAAATGGGCCAAACTCAGATCTACCATAGCAAATGCAATTTCATTAATGGCTGAACAACTTACCACCCTTTGCCTGGGATAAGTTCAGTTCATAATCAACAATTTGGAAAAAAAACTTTCAAAAAATGCTGACAACATTTCAAGTATGTATGACACATTTTTAGTAAATTTTGCTCAGTTTTATCATTCACAGTGCAAGCTTTTTTTCAGACTTCTGGCCATGCTATTGTCTAAATATTAGTTTAATATTTAATTTTTATTCTCCCTGAGGACTGTTTCCAACACACAAATCAAGGCTCTGTTCAGCCCAGTTTTTCCTCTTCATTCTATACTATTGTGATTTCTCTATCTGTGCCACAGAAGAGACTAACATTTTTTGCACAATGCCTAGTCCAGTCTTGAACAGGAGTTGAAACCTAGTGTATTGGCAGGCTCATCGATGGTGGAGCGAAATGGGAAACTGCCCTGGGGCCCAGCAATTCAAAAAGGCCTGGGGCTCCCAGCTGCTGCTACTGAGGCAGTGGTGGCAGCTCTTGAAATCACTCCCGGAGCCCTGCACAGCATGGTCTGTATAGCGCTAAGGACTGGTGTGCGGGGGGGGAGCAATCTGGTCGACGCTGAGGTCTGGCTGCCTGCCCCTTTTGCTCAAAGCCCCACCCCTTCCGAGAGCACAAAGCTTCCTGGAAATAATTCTGTCCCCCCCCCCACCCTCCGCATACTGGGGATGTGATTCCCTGATGGGGAGCTCTAGTAATACAAATAAGACAACAAAGTAATACTAGATGAGAAATATTTAGGGTCTGACATTTAATAAAGTCTACAATGTTTTTATAGATGACTTAAATGATTTATATTAGATGTGGGTCTGACCCAGGCAGGCCTGGGCTAAGAGTCTGTGGGGCCCAAGGTGGCATGCTGACAGCAGGGTCTGGCCAGTGGATGCTCTAGTTTGTCAAACCCAGATGAGAGGTTACAGAGTCCAGCCTGGGCAGTACAAGTTGCTCGCTGAATATATTCCACAACACCTCAGTGTTAAGAAACATTTTAACTGGCATCTATTTCAGGGTGCCTGGCTTACACCCTCGCAGCAGACACGGGGCTAGAGCCTCCACCTCCCACTGCCACTCCCAGTAGCTCCGGAGCAGCCATTTATGGATAGGAGATGAAGAGGCTGAGGTTGGTGGGCACTGCTGTGAGCCTCTGGTTGGAGCAGTCGACCCTGAGGAGCATCCTGTCCTGCTCACATTGACACAGCGCCCAGCAGCCCCTCTGCTACTGCCCTGCGGGGCTTGCCAGCCCACTCTGCCAACCCTGAGCAGACAGAGCAGGAGCAGTGTGCTGGCCAGGCAGCAGGTGTCCATGGTGCCAGCGGGTGGTGATGCGTCTAGTTTCAGCCCCTGCTTCAGCTGGAAGGAGGAACAAGTTTGCCCAGCTCAGCCACATCCTGGGAAAGAAGCGGCAGCAGTCTCACTGCTACTGCAAGGAAGCTGCCTGCCCTGGTGCGGGGGAGCAGTGTGGGGTCCTCCAGACCCAGCCTTAAGGCAAGGCACCTTGATCCAGGCCATCCAATCTGAATCCCTTGCAACTTCAGGCCAAATCCCCTTTCGGGGAACTTGGAATTTGGCCTAGATTGGAGACCCATCTTTAATGTGTATATTTCCATTTGTCTAACAGGAGAACCATAAAAATGTAATTTTCTTCCAATAAAGATTTTAGGTGCTGCTGTATTCTTAATCCCGTAATGAGCTGAGGTGTGATCTGAACATCTGCCAAGAGATGGCAGTGAAATGCTGTTCAGTGCACAAGATGCTAGTTCTAGGAAGGAAAATCTGATTGCCATGACAATCCAGTAACCTTCCTTGAATGCTGCTTGGAGACTGTTCCTAGGGCAGACTGGGGTGTTTAGAAAGCTGCTTCGTATAGGCTGCTGGTCAAGAAATTATGCAAAAATGAAAACAAAATAATTCAGATGCCTGTTCTGTAACCCTCTTTATTCTTACACTATTATTAGACCTCAATAACTTCCACCCAGCATCATCTTTCTAGTGTATTTGCTTTCTGCCTTATTCGTTCTCACTTTTTTTGTTAATGAAGAAAAACCTGAAAGAAATGTTAAGATAAAAACCATCACCCAGATCTTCATCTCATGGCAGTCTATTGACGTTAATTGCACAACACTCAGATATGGTGGAAATCATTGTTGAATGTAGCCATGGCTACATGTTGTAGTTTTGGGTTTTTTTGTTTTTTTTTTTTAAATACAACTCAGACTTCAGTAACCAGTAATATATTCAATTATTCTTGTTCCTCCAGAGCTTAATATTGTTGTTATTGCAAAACCCACCTTCTCTCCTGCTCCCCTTCCGGGCATTTGTCACAAAAGGTGGATGAAAGATCATACGGCTAACAAGAAAATTTAACCATGAGCAAGTGTGACAGACACAGAAGATACACCCAGAACCACTTAGTACTGAAAACTGTGTATCTTGCCAGCCAATGAGGGGTATGTCTTTCTTACACCAGGCCAATAAAGGTATCTGATACTCTGTGTTTCTCACTGTGGCATCTGAATGCAGTCTTAAGATTTTTAACACTGTTTATTTTATGAATTTCACTCCCCTCAGATAATAAAATTAAGCTCCCCAGTCTTATTGCTTGGCTTTTACACACTAGAACAATCTTGCTGCATTTCCTTCTAACATCACATCAAAAAAGGTCATCTCTTGACAGTGCCCCTTGAAACCAAATCTCTGTAAAGAGCTCCCCAACTGGTTTATTGTTGAAAATTACTTCTATGAAATTCACGTTTGTGGTGACCTCTGCAAGACCATGAATTAACCATTACCCAGGCACAATGTTCCTTCTGTCCCTGTATAAATGTGCTCTTGGATCTGGTTCTCCCTGAGGAAACATAGTAATAACAATAACAACAAACCTTTTAAACAGGCAGTACAGTCTTATAGCTTGTGTATTTTGGTAAAGGACATGATGCTCTGCCAAAGTGTTTCTGGTGTGTTTTACTCCCTCTCTGGTTGGCTGATCATGCAGGCTAGGCTGTACCTTTAAGACTTGTGCATGGGGTGGTGCAGCTCCTCCTCACACTGTGACAAGGTGAGATTGTCAGAGACATGATGCTCCTGGAGAATGTTGGCTGTGACACATCTGAGGAGGCTAGGGGGCTGGTGACTCCCCTGGGCGATAGATAGAGAGTGTAGGATGAAGCCCTGTCTCTCCTGCCTGTTTGGTTAGTCTAATGGTCCTTAGCAGACCTTGTAGGAGGAATGCAAGGGCTAGCACTGGTGGTTGTGACTGCATGGGGGTAGGAAGGTTGGTGACAAACCAACCCGGAGTCTCTTCTCTTATTCAATGGAGCAGGAGCACTGACTTAGTTTTTTAAGGTAAGGGGTTTTTTTCCCCTCTTTTTTTGCACGGGAGCAAAACGAAATCCCTCTCAAAACACTGTAACAAGTTCTCTCCGTGCTGTGATCTAGCCTCTTTGTTTTACTGGAGTAGCTCCACAAAGGAGTTGGAATCTGGCCAAAAGAGAATTGGCCAGCCAGGAGAGATTTTAGTTGGCAGAGTTGGCCCTTGCACCAAACCACTTCAGCTCCCACATAAGTATAGGAGACACAAGGAGGGAGAGAGAAGTAAGGTTTGGGGCAAAGCACAGCGTCACACTCTTGTCAGCTGACCTACAGTTGCTTGGAGTTCATATGCGCTGGTGTAAGAGAGAGTAACCCCTAAACTGCTCTAACTTACGTTGGCGTAGGAACAGATTCATTTTCACTGTCCAAAAACTTTAGCTGGATCCCACACAAGAAAATCTCCCTGAGGAAATCATCTCTCTCTGCATGTTCCACACAAGTACTCAATAGCCACGGGTGCTGTGCTGTGGGCTGGAAGATAGTAATAACAAAACATAATTTCTTTCTGAAGTCCATCTGTATAGGCCATGGCTGATGAACAGCCCGTGTGTGTGTCTCAGAGCTTAAACTTAACTCTGTCCTGTTGTGCCCATGGTTTAATGTATTGTCCTTGGCCATGAGAGACTCAAGCAGCCCAGTTCCTAGAGTCATTGGATTGCATGAGAATATCACTGTTTACAAAGATAAATGCTTTTGAAGCCTTATGGTTATACAAGAAAAACTTGCACATGATCCATAAAGCAGAAGGTGAATACAAAAAGAACTTCAGCTGTGTGTGTTTTCTTTTTTAAACTTCATGATTTTAAAGCAACACTGTATAGTACTCTATAACTGGAGAAGACTTTTCTATTGGCAGTATGAAATAGGCAGTAAGGTCCTATTGGCAGTATGAAATTTTCCCTTGCCCTATTGTAATAGGTTTTTTTTTTTTTTTTTTTGTTCAGTCCGAAATAATTTTAACTGTGCCAGCTGATAGGGCTCCCTCTATTTCACTTGAGATATTATTCCTCAAACTAGTAAATCTTTCTGTCAGGACAATTTCCGGATATAAGCCCACATTTTCCCTTTCTTAATACAATCCATTACTCCTAACTAATGCCCCCTATTATTATACTCAATATTTTATATTCTTTTTCCAGTTTCATAGCTTTTGCAATTTGTACCTTTCAGTGCATATGAGGGTTTATCCTGAATGACTATCTCTTATCTTTAATAGGTTCTAACATATATAGACACTTTTTTTGCATTTAATCTAAAGAAAAAAAATCTGAAACCATTAAAGCACTGTAATCTGACCAGAACATTCTTGTTTGTCCCCCCCTCCCACCCTCCTTGAAGAAAACAAACAAAAAACCAATCATTTAACAGTAGTTTTAAAGAATAACTTTAAAGGCTGACCCAAGCTGAGAGGTCTTTCATGATGCTGATGCTGGCATTATTATTGCTATAAAGCTGTGATTGCAATCATAATCTCAGTGGGTCTGTGTCCCAGTTCCAGTTACAATACAGATGGTTGACACCTAGGCCAAAAGCCAATGTGCTTGATCAACAGGATATACTATTGAAAAAAAGATTTGAAACAAACTCCAGGGGAAACTAGCACCATAACCTATACTGAAAACCCCTTCAGCATTTGCAAATGTAGAACATCAAGGCTTCTTCATCAATGGATCTCACAGGGCTTTACAAAGACAGATAGTATAATTTTTATTGCGTAGATGGAGGGACAGAGAGGCAAGTAACTTGGAAAAGTCACACTGGAGGCCAGTGGGAACAGGGAATAGAACTCAAGTCTGAGATACAATCCAGTTTACCTCACCTAAAGAAAGGAGGCCTGACTTCAAACATGGTTTACCTTGTCTTTTGTGCTTTGAAATGGCCATGTTATATGTGAGGAGGTGGTTTCCTGTGGATCTGTTTAAAGCCCTGTAACCTGAGAACCCGTAAATTCAAATCTGCTGGCACAAGCCAGACATGGGTGTCTAATTGCAGTAATCCTAAAGTCCCAGATTAGGAGCCAAGGTTCAACATTTCTTTATCTGGGGATACAAGTGTGTCAGTGCTTGAGGCCTAATTTAATAAACCCTGGGACTAGTAACTCGAGTTCTACTAACCCTGGACTCCTGCAGACCCCATGGCCTTTTAGGCTATCAGAACTGAGGGTCAATAAGAACCTTGTCATTGACTCAAATAGGCTTTGAAACAGGCCCTGTATCTGGGGTAACTTACTCTACAGTGATGAGCATCATAGAAATGCTTTTCATTAAATATTAACCTAATTCTTCCTCTCGTTTCTTCTTGGAAGTGACTTGAGAGGAAGTTCTTGAGTGGGCCTGTCTTGGCCAAAAAGCTGGTCCAGGCCTTTGGGCAATTCCTGTCATGTAGAAATGTGTATTTAAATGGTCAACCCGTGTTCATATTTAAATACAGAATAAACAGTTGCTTATCCAAAATCTCATCACTGGGGTGTGATCCCTCCATCCTAAAGGTGTCAGGGTGAAAATGGAACCAGGTTTGCCTGCCCAGCAGAAAACATTGCAACACTCTAGTATTCTGGATGTACTGGGGGAAAAATGGAGAAATAGAATGCTCTCATAGGTGTTGTTTGGGAGCCCTTAGTTATGAAGAGTGTGGCAATTCAGGGTTTTGGTTTTGTTTGTGGCCTGTTTTCGTCACCTATTAGGGCCTCTAGTCTTATTTCAGCCACTTTGTCAACTCGTTCCTGTGCTTATAGTTAACATTCCCAGAGGTCTTTGGACATGTGGCACTGACAAACTAAATGGATTATTGTGATCTCAAATAAACTTTTGTTGCTGAGTTCTCTGTGACTTTTAGGGTCCTGAAAAATAAGTAGTCTTCTAGAAGGAATTCACACACCATTATAGAGTGTCCTTTGCATCACATTAATATTAATTTTCCAGCCTTTTGGGCCACATGTGGACCCCAGTCTCTTTTGAGTGTGAATACTCATGAAGCAGCCACTGTTTAATTATCACAAAACATTGTCAGTGGGATTAGAAAAACACAGTACCTATGTTCTGTATTAGCCATAGCACTTCTGATGTCTGCATCAATAGTGTTCTCTAGCAGCTAGAGCACAGATCTGTGAACCCTTGGAATTCTTGGTTCTTTTCTTAAATCTGGGGTTGACTTTTTCTGTAACCTTGGGCAGTCTCTTAATTAGGGTTGCCAAGTATCCAGTTTTGAACTGGACAGTCCAGTATTTGAGCTCTCTGTTCAGGGAAACAAATTGAGAAAATATAAATGTCTGGTATTTTCTAAATAAGATGTAATGTAGATTGTGATGTAATGTCATGTGTGTCCAGTATTTTTGTTGAAACCATCTGGCAACCCTATTCTTAACCTTATTGCTCCTCAGGTTCCCCTGCTGTGAAATGCAGTGGGAAGGGGACATGTTGCTGCCTACCTTGCAAAGCATATCATGGTGATTAATTCATGAGCCTAATTCTGCTTCCATTGAAGGGAGCTGTTTGGTCACTGGAAGTCAGGGCCTGTGTATGTGTAAGACCAGAGTTCAAACTCATGCTCAAAACTAACCTCCTTTCTGCCCATATGCAAAGAGCACGGAGCCAGGATGTGGAAGTGGAGGGTCCCAGACTGTGGGCTGCAGCCTGAGCTTGCAAGTCTTCACTGCAGTCAAACAGCCCTGCAGCCTGAGACCTATAAGTTCAAATCCTTGGTGATTTGTCTGGCTTGTGCCAGACAAATCACCAAGGATCATCCAAAAGTTCAGTGGGGATTCCTATGTGACTACTTTGCATGAAGTACACCAAAGAGAGGCCATATCTCTTCATATAGCTTCTTTAGTCCCAATATGTGACTCTCCATGTGAGATGTTTACTAAAATCCAACAATTATTCCATTAATTGATAGAGAATGTCAGGAATCAGGGCCTGCTGAAGACCTGGTCTCCAGGCTACCTAATGCATGCAGCTGACCTTTAGTAGGCTGCCTGAGGGGTTGGAAGCAGCTACCCCAAGCATTCTTTCATGGCTGCAACAGCTCCTGCCGCAGATGCAACCTTGCCTCGTTTGGAACAACCAGTCCTGGCTCTCTTCTCTAGTTCCTGACATCTGGTCTTTGGCTCTTATCCTGGGCTCTGACTTCTAACTTCTCCCCGGAGAGGGGAGGGAAGGACAGGGAGAGGGAGAGGGGGAGAGACTTATTTTATTTGCAGCTTAGTTAAATTCTCTGCTACAATTGACACTTTTTATACTGTGTGGAGCTACCTTTGCATATTTGCTAGACTGCCTAATCCTTAGGTCTCTTACAGTACATGGCAGATGTTTATTGATCTCTTTCTGTAATGATTTTCCACACAGACAAGATTAATTACTTTCAGTAAGGTAGCTTTAAGTGAAAAGGGTGAAGACTGCCCTTCAAGGGTTAAATGCTCACTTCACCTAATTACAGAAAAAACAAAGCAGCAAAGTTGACACTGGCTAAGATTTTGTTTGCTGAAGGCATGTATTCTGATCCCTGATTGGCTTTGTCCTTCCATATGTTCACCTCATCTGTAGCACTTCCATTTTGTCTTTCACTGAGATGTGCTTTGAGAGCTGGTAATTTACTGGTACATTTTATAGTCTGCCAGATTGTTTAGGGACCGGCTGTGCAACTAATATTATTTCTGTTGTAGTCATCTGCTTTGGTTCCTGAGACTTAGATAACATGCTTGCTTTCTTTTTGTTTTGTTTTCATTCTGTTGAAGTCAAAAGCCCTCTCATGGGGAAAGAAAAGTGACCTGATTTGGAAGATTTCTTCCTCAAATCTGTGTCCTATTCTCTTCAGTGGAAGTTATTCCTCATCATGGCTGTCTGAATTTTGCAACACTGAACGAGAGCCATCTGTATTATTTCAGGTCAAGCCTCTCTCTTTGCTTTGTCTAGTCTTATACCGTATTATTTTATGAAGTTTTTGATTCTGATGTAGTTTGAATGCATTGGCTTAGTTTTTGACTGTACTATGCTGAAGAATTGGCTGAACAGTCCTCTCTCAGCTACATATTTTAAACTCCCCCTCCTGTCTTTTCTCTCTTCAGAATCTCATTTGCTCCCACACTAGTGTAAATGGGGAGTAACTCAACTACTTGACATGGAGGAGAATCCAGAGTTTCTCAGTGAAACTTAGAATAGTATCTGTCTCTTTATTTTTAAGATTTGTGAAATGAATTGACCTGTTCATGAGAGGGAAGGATTAATAATGTTGACTAGAGCCAGGCACAATATGGACAGATGCTCTCTACACATCCCTTGCAGTTTTGCCAAGACATTTTAGTCTTGGCCTCCAAGTAAAAGTTCTGGGTATTCCAGTCTGTCAGTATCTACTCCAGGGAGTCCCAAATCAGACCATATGTTATGGTAGCTTTATGATGTGAAGAAACATAGATAAGACAGTGATCATGAAACACATCTGAATTTATGCCTGTGGCTAGGATTTCAAGTTTGGTTGCCTAAACTGCATGGACAGTATTAAAGGAATAGTTTCAAGTAATTCAGTGGGTGTCTTTTTTGTGAGGGGAGGGGATGGAAATAGTTTGTAAACTCAAATATGAAGAGAGATTTTCATGGGAGATAGGAGAGAGAGGGAAAAGAAGTCATACCCGCCCCCCCTTTCGACCTCTCCTTTGTGGCTTTGGAAACCTAAACAACTCTATTTCTCATAGGGTCTTTATACATGTTCATCATGATAATATCTGAGTGCCTGAACAAAATAGCCAGTGCCAGTGCTAGTGCTAGTGCTAGTGCTAGTGCTTGTGCTTGTGCTTGTGCTTGTGCTAGTGCATGAAAATAAGACAGTAAAACTGATTAGACCTCAAAAGAGAAAATAACTGGCCTCATTTTAATTTTTTTTTCCATTTCAAATGGTGACAAATCAACTACAGTTTAAATTCTGGTTTTAATTATTTGTTATTGCTAACAGATGTGAGAGGTTGGAATGCCCCATATACATTAGAAGGCTAGACAGAGCTGTGATTCCTTGGCCTTCTCCACTCTACCCCATGGTTCCTCACTATAGAGCAGAGCGCAAAAGCTGGAGGCTGGGTCAAGGAAGGACGGGACTGAAACTGGATTGGTTTTTGTGTAACTTGGCCTATTTACATTATGCTTCAGGCTGCCTGCAGCAAAAAGTGCATAGTTCCTAGCTTTATTATGGTGGCTCTGGTTAGCCTCCTGCCAGATTCCCTCCATTCTTCATTGAAAGCAACTAAAGATGGCAATGATTATCTGTACTGTATTATAAGGTTCCCTATCTTGACAGGAGAACGTGACATAAAGCGCTGCTACATCTTGGACTCCTCTTCTTGCTTCCTGCCAATGCTTATGAGATATGGCAGAATCCCAAAAGCATGCTGGTCACATGAACTCTGCTGGTTTGGAGGAACATTCAGCATAACTACTGCTTCTGTCGTGGCAGTCAGACTGCCTTTGATTACCCTTTATGCTACACTACCTTGTATTTTTATTTTTTGCTCCATGCTACTATTGCATTTATTTCCCATCATGGAAACTTGTTGTTCTATTTCTCCCTGCTACTCCTTTTATAAATGCACGTGCATATGCCTTACCTAACCAGATCCACCACTGAAATGCCTTTGGAGAATTTTTTTATTATTTTTAAATCAGTCACTGCTTGAAATAATTAAGTGATGACTAAGACTCTGTTTAGATCAAACAACAATAGAGAGAACAGGCAATTCTTTGTGTGTTGATTTTGGGTAGTCAAGAAACTTTTATACAAGTGAGGAGCTACTTACGCTAGAGAGTGAGCTGCATGAGTGGCCCTCCTTCATCTCAGTGGGCTACAAAATTGTAACCAAGAGGGTCTCCTAAGCTAGGGTAGTTTTGCTAACTACCTAGAATTTAAAAACAACAAATAGTCTTGCAGCACCGTAAAGACTAACAAAACATGTAGATGGTATCATGAGCTTTCATGGGCACAAGACACTTCTTCAGATTAATGGAGTTATTAAAGGTCCAGTTTGAAAATAAATAGGGGATGGGGGGGGGGGGAGAGAAAGGTAAAGAAATAGTCAATTAGAGTTTCAATGCTACATGAAGCCAATAGAGAAGTTGCAAATTGTTCTTAAGTGCCCATTGTTTGTTTGTTTATTTGTTTTATGTCTTTAGGATATGGAATGTAGTGGGCTATCCAGCCAAGTCTTTATTCATACCTTTGTGATAGGTATCAAACCTATAAATGAAGTTAAGTTCCAAGGCTTCCCTGTGTAGTTGGCTTGTGGAATTGGCCTGGAATAGTACGGTGACTTTGAGATCCATTAATGAGTGCCTGGGCAAGTTAAAATGGTCCCCAACAGGTTTCTGTACCTAGAATTTGTGGGGTGTGCAAATTGAACTGCAGCAGCGCTTTGATTGGCTGCAGAGGGAGCACATGGCTCTCTCAGTCAATGTTATGTGCAATCAGTAGGTACCTCACTTCACATGCCCTTGCTTTACATGCATGTCGCTTTAGAAATACCAATAGGAAAACTACACAGATGGGAACCAGCGGAATCGGGCAACACTGTGCACAGACAGTCGTAAACAAAATGTCTCATGGGTCACACATAGAACCCCCAGTGGGTTCTATGCCCACCACTGTTTTATACCATAGGGAATTCTGGATTGATGGGGAAACACTTTATTTTTCTCTCCTATTTTCATGGAAGTCAATATATTAATGCAGATGTAAGTGTTAGCATACATAAAAGATGATATTGTATAGTTTGATAAGAAGAAACTTTAAAATAAAGAACTAAGTCATCTAATACATGTTAAACTTGATTTTTAAAAAAAACCTCTGAGGGGTAGCCGTCTTAGTCTATAACTTTAAAAACAAGTAGTGCCACAGGGCTACTAATTTTTTTTTTTTTTTAAATTGGAACTATGCAATACTAACTAAGGAGGAAAAGAACTATAAAAATATTCAAAGTTTTGAGAAAATACCTTTTGGGGACAGACTGAAAGAAATCTATTTTTTTTCAGCTTATCCAAAAAGCTGAGAGGTGACTTGATAATATTATATAAATAACACAAAGGGGAGAAGCTATTGTGTATTACAGAACTCTCCCGTGGTGCAAGTTAGCTAGACACATTCAAATTTAAAACTAAAATACAAACTTTTAGTGGATGCGGGGGCGGGGCGGGGCAGGGGCAGGGGGCGGGGCGGGAAGGAGAGTTTACCATTGGCCATACTGTCAGTAGTGAATTCACTTGAAGTCTTCAAATGAAGACTGGATGCCTTCCAGGAACATCTGCATTAGTGAAATGCAAAATTATTGGACTCAAAAAGAGAGGTAATTGCGTAAAATGCCCTATGATAGACAGGAGATCAGATTCAGATCATCCACTGAATGGTGTCTTGTGGGTTAAACTCTATGAATAACTTTATGAATCTAGTATCAGAGGGGGTAGCCGTGTTAGTCTGAATCTGCAAAAGCGGCGAGGAGTCCTGTGGCACCTTATAGACTAACCGAAGTGTTGGAGCATAAGCTTTCGTGGGCAAAGACCCACTTCGTCAGATTCATGTAGTGGAAATTTCCAGAGGCAGGTATAAATATGCAGGCCAGAATCAGGCTGGAGATGACGAGGTAGATCCAATCAGGGGAGGATGAGGCCCACTTCTAGTAGCTGTTCTGGAGGTGTGAATTCCAAGAGAGGAGAAGCTGCTTTTGTAGTTAGCTAGCCATTCACAGTCTTTGTTTAATCCTGAGTTGATTGTATCAAACTTGAAGATGAACTGTAGCCACATTGCAAAAATGTTGGCGTATTGTGGGGCCATGCGGGTGCCCATAGCAGTGCCACTGGAGGAGGTATATATTGTCACCAAATCTCCCCCGCCCATGCCAGGCTTCCGTCCGGTGCGCAGCCAGAAAAATCAGAAAATACCGGACATTGCACATGTCCGGTATTTTCTGATTTTTTTTTACTGGACTGAGCACGCAAATACCGGACTGTCCGGTACAATACCAGACACCTGGCAACCCTAAATGGAAGGCCAACGGTAGCAAGTTCACCTGTCAATCCCTTACTCCACACAGGAGCAAGAGTACCAGCCACCGATGGGGGGCATCCTCTGAGTTTGATTTTAACAGGTCTTAACTAGATCTGCTAAATAAAACTTCACAAGATCAGCAGCGTTGATCTCACCTAGGCCGTGTCTTCACTCTGGGGAGGAATCTATCTCCAGCTCTTGATTCACATTGGCTGCGCCTAGACTGGCAAGATTGCCAGCTGTCTACACTGTCTACACTGTTTTACTACAAGTAAAAAACTTGCCAGCTGTCTACACTGGCCGCTTGAATTTGCGCAAGAGCACTGACTTTGTAATGTACAAAATCAGTGCTTCTTGCAAATACTCATGCTCCGCAGGAAAAAGCCCTCTTGTGCAAGAATACTTGCGCAAGAGGGCCAGTAGACAGCGAAGAACTGTTTTGAGCAAAAAGCCCGATGGCTAAAATGGCGATCGGGGCTTTCTTCTGCAAAAATCAGCGTCTAGACTGGCCACGGATGCTTTTGCGCAAAAGCACTTTTTGTGCAAAAGCATCCGTGCCAATCTAGACGCGCTTTTGCGGAAATTCTTTTAACGGAAAAACTTTTCTGTTAAAAGTATTTCCGCAAAATCATGCCAGTCTAGACGCAGCCTGTGTGATTTGGCATCCGCCCTGCACTGGCCCTTTAAGGGTTAAAGCCCAGCCCTGGGAGAGGGTTGGGGCTGTGGAGCAAGCAGCTGTGGCAGATATTAGCCAGTTAGGGCCCAGCTGAGAGCAGTATAAATAAAGGCTCCTGGAGAGGAAGAGAGCCCCTGATTCACTCTTGCTCTAGCTGTGGAGCAGGAGGGACCTGGCTACCAGGGATGTGAGAGGCTTCCTGACTCAGAGCCGGGCTGGAGAAAGGCAGGTTGAGCTGGGGAGCTCTGGCCTGGCAAGTTTCTAGGCTGCAGGGCTGGAAGCAAGGCCTGAGGGTACTAAGGCTGCAGGGAGGCAGCCAGAGTAGGCAAAGGCAGCAGGTCCGCACCCCCTTGCCAGCGATGAGTGGCCATTTCAGACTTCAATTTGTCCCTGTGGCAGGGGCTAGATGAAGACTGTTGGTGGGTCACTGAGTCAAGGTGGGCATGGCGGGTTGGAGGTTCTCTGGGAGGGGGAGGACCCCACAGTGTGGGGTACTGTGGTAGGGAAGTACTCAGAGGGGAGAAGGCCACAGTCTGGGAGGGATGTGGGTCCTAACATAAAGTGGAAGAGCTAATAACAGCTAATAGCAGGGAAGACACTGGCCAGAATGGGACACTGCAGGACTGAAATGAGCTAATTCCCTGAGTGATCAACAGTGGCGGTGAGTCCTGCCCTGTTACATACCGTGGGCTTGTCTACACTAAGAAATGATTTCAACATAATAACTCCTGAAATAACTATTTTGAACTAGCTGGTCCACACTACAAGGCAGCATCGAAATAACGCAGAATTATTTCAAAATAGTCCACACTGATTGGAGCCTGCACCATGTTTAAAGTCCCCGGAAGCCCTCCAGGGAGGGTAGCAGGAGGGCGGACACTTCCTGTGGCTGCTTGCTGAGCCATGCATAAAGAGGCTCCTCTCTACAGCCATGTCTCTCACCCCACTTCTCCACTGCCTACGACATTGTGGGACACCAAACTCACACCGTGTGCTCTGGTTGCCCTTGTGGACCCCACAGCATTTCTAACATGGAGTTGGAGCTGCTGCAAGGCAGTGCCAGGCTCATAGGCCTTGTGCTGAACCTCATGGCGCAGTTTATCCACACTGCCCACATGCTGCTTCAAGATGAGTAGCAGCCTGGACTGGGGGACTTCTTCACTCTGGCCCTGGCACTCCTGATGCAGCAAATGATCCTTAGTTCCCTGCACACCGTGGAACTCTACCTCTGGCAGAGGGGGACCAGTTCCGACTGGTGGGACTGCATCGTTCTGCAGTGATGGGGCGACCAGCTCCAGAACTTCTGCATGGGAAGGCCACCTTCCCGGAGCTCTGCGAGTGCTTTGCCCCTGCCCTCCGGTAACAGGACACCCAGCTGAGACCTGCCATCCCCCTGCAGTAGCACGTCGCCATCTCCCTGTGGAAACTCACCACACCGGAGAGCTACTGCTCTGTGAGGAATCAGTTCAGCACGGGGAAAACCACAGTTTGGGCCATACTCATGCAGGTAGCCCAGGCCATCAACACCATATTACTGTGGAGGGTCGTCGCCCTGGGGAACGTCACCCCCATCGTGGATAGCTTTGCCACCATGGGCTTCCCCAGCTGCGGGGGATGGGGCATAGACAGCACCTACATCCCTATCCTGGCCCCTGACCACTGTGCCTATAAACAGGAAGGGGTGCTCCTTGATGGTGCTGCAGGCCCTGGTGAACCACAAACGATGCTTCATGGACATTAACGTTGGCTGGTCAGGGAAGGCACATGATGCCTGCATATTACAGAACTCAAGACTGTTCCAGAGAATGCATGCTGGCACTTCTTTCCCCTCGCCCCCCTCCCCAAACTGTACCATGAGGGTTGGGAGAAGGGGAATGGGGCTGGGACTGGCTCCTGTCTCGGGTACCTCAGGAGGTTTCGGCTGCCCAGGATGTCCCACTGCCATGTATTAGGTAGCCCCTAGGAGGAGAAGCCAGGGGGACAGATGTGGGGTGGGAAGTTGGACAGGGAGTTGAGGGGGCGGGAAGGTGGCTGGTGGTCTGCTCCATACATGCGGCAATGAGCTCAATGACAGATGCTATGGAGGAGCACATGGCATCGTGCTGGTGCAACAGCTGCTCCATCTTGGCCTTCCACTGCTTCCAGTTAGCCCAGTGCTCCTTGTGGTCAGCAGCATGCTCCTGGAGCTCCTCACTGACCCCCCGGATGAGGGACTGGAGGCAGGCCATCTGGTCCCACAGCAGCTCTTCCCTGGTGCACTTTCTGTGGCAGATCCCACGGAATTGGGAAGATGGTATTAGAGGTGATAAATGTGCCACGCTCACAGCTGGCCTAGATGTGAAGAAAAGTGACAAGGGCAGTGATCCCATGAGCCACTGTGTATGAAGCCTAGTCCTAATCTCTGAGCCAACAGCAAAGGTCTTAGTTCAGATGATTGTGATGTGCTTTGGTCAAGGCCATATGTTGCCTAGACAGTGGGCACTTTGCTGAAGGGGAACTGATGTCCCAGAGAAGCATTGCTACCCCCATGGCCCGGAGACAAGCAGACATTGGAATGAGCCGACCAAGCCATGAGCTTGTGGGTGGGAGGGGGGGTGGACGGGGCAGTTCAGCTTCCTTCCATGTCTCCCATATGCCATGTCCAGCACTGGCAGCATCCTACAGAGAGAGAACTTCTATCCCTGGCCACTGGAGGAGGGGGCGGGCTGTTGTGGGAGCTGTGTGAGAGCAGCAGAAGTTGCTTGCCGGGAGAGTGCTACTGGGGTGTCCTCCTCTTCCTCCTCCTCATAATCCCATGCAGGGGATTAGTCCCCTGCGCATCACCGCACTTGACCTGGAGCAGGCGCTGCCTGAGTCCAGGCATGAGCCTATGCCGTGTGTGGCACTGCTGTGTGTTTCCATGATCCCAGCCTCTTTAGTGGTTGTTTGTTGTGGGAAAGTGTCCCATCACAGAGGCCAGAGTAAGGCAGGCCTTTCTAGAAACTTTGTGAGAAGGACTGAGGGGTTCCTATGTGAGAGCATCTTGGAGCTGAGTGCTCTGGAGTGGTGCTCCATGTGCACCAGCTATTGTGAGACACCCCCCCCCCCCCACAAGAAGGCCAAGCAAGGAGTGTGCAGCCCCTTGCAGCCTGCTGCTTGCCCCCACGTGTATAGGAAAGTGATGGAAATCACCTGAAATACCTTCCCTGGATTGTCTGAGTCCTGAGTAAGGTCCTGGGTAGGCGGGGGAAAGTGAGGGGAGGGCGGCTCTGGGCTGAGGATCAGCTCCTGGCTGATGGGCATGGTGTCCTGGCTGGCCAGCTCCTCCTCATTGTTCTCCATAACTCCGCCCTCATGGAGGCTGATGCCAGGCGTATCAAAGATGATGGGGAGGAAGGTGACCAGTCCTCCTTCTAGGATGGCATCCAGCTGCTCATAGGACCAGCAGGTTTGCAGTGCCGCCCCAGAGCAAGAACTTTGCTCCCTGGCCTTAGTGTAGGCCTGCTGGAGTTTTATTTTCATGCAGACTTGGTCGAGGGCCTACATGTGTCCTTTTTTGGCCAGGCTAGCAGCAATCTGGCCTTACACATCGGCAGGGCTTGACAAATCCTCTTATCTACTCGCCCGTGGTGAGTAGATTTCAGCTGGTCGCCCCGTTCACCGGCGGTGCGCGCATGCGCAATGCGGGTCTGACGCATGCGCGGTGCGGGGCTGGTGAGTGGGTTTTCGCCACAGTCGTCGAGCCCTGCACATCGGCATTCCTCCTCCTGGTGCAGAGATCCTGGATGTTGGTCTCCTTCTTCCAGATCTTGATGAGGTGGTCCAGGATCTCTGCACCAGTCCAGGCCAGTGTCCTCTTTTGTCCCTGGCTGGGGCAGCAGAGGGCGCTGCAGTGCTGGCAGCTGTGTGCGGGGGGCAGAGATGGGGTGGGGGGAGAGTGCAGAGGGCGTGCTAGGGCCTGTCATGGCTCCAGTGAAGGGTGCAGTGTGGCCCGGGGCTAGCAGGACTCTTCTGGTCCCCTAAGCCCTTTCCCTTCTGCCTGCAGCTTTAAACTCTGCAGGAAAAGGGGAGCATTGGAGTTGTCAGGGGTGTGGCCAGCAGTCACAAGTACAGCTGTGAGAGGCCTCCGGAGACCAATGATTTCAAAATAGCAGCAGCAGCGTGTCCACACTAATGCTATTTCTAAATAATAATTTTTGAAATAAGTGTTATTTCTCATGACAAGCAGGACTACTTATTTCAAAATAACCAGCCCCTTCTTTTGAAATAACGGGGCTGGTAGTGTGGACGCTCTGCTTGTTATTTTGAAATAAGGGGAGTTACTTCGAAATAACTCTCTAGTGTAGATCAAGGCTGTGAGTCTCAGAACAAATGTTGACTATCTGTGGAAAATAATTGTAAATTCCCAAATGTTAACAAGTTTTGGAATTAATAATTATCTAACATTTTCTAGTATTGCCCATTTCCTTATTCTTTTATAAGTTAAAAGTAGAAAAAAGACCAGGTGACTTAAATGATCGACCACAACCAAAGATACTCTAGGCAAACAATTTGTGGCCCACCATAGCCACAGATTATTTATTTAAACTCTTTAGCTAATATTTTTGACTGACTGATTCATTCATAAAAAAATCAGGATTGATTGTGCTGACTCAATTGCTAATCAAGACCTCTCAATTCTTAAGGAATAGCACTTGTAGGAATAATTTCTTTAACCAACAGTTGTGGGGGAGGAGGAAAACTGGCAACATTTAAAAAACACTGACTGCACTAAACACTAGTCCAGAGTAATCTATCATTTTGAGGGTGGATGGGTAATAAGGGTAATATGTCCTGCAATATAATGGCACAGCCAGGGCTGGTAGAAAATATAAGATCATCACTGAAAAAGCTAGCAGGCGACACAGACATTGATGGAGTGATAAATAACAGAGGACAACTCACTGATTCAGAGCCAGCAGGATCAATTGTAAACTGGATGCAAGCAAATACACATTTTAATATGTAAAAAGGTAAGGCCATATTTGCAGGATGGGAGACCCTGTTCCGGGAAGAAGTGACACTTGGAAAAAGATTTGGAGATCATGGTGGATAATCGGTTGAACATGAGTTCGCAGTATGACGCTGTTTCCAAAAGAGCTAATATGATCCTGTATGTCTACATAGGGCAATCAGGAGTAAGAGTAGAGGCTATTTTGCCTCTGTGCTTGGCACTGCTGTGGCTGCTGCTGGCAACTGTGTCCATTTCTGGTGCCCACAGCACAAAGAGGATATTGATCAACTGGAGAGGGTTCAAAGAAGAGCCATAAAAATGAATAAAGGATTAGAAAACATGCTTTCTAGTGACAGACACCAGGAGCTCAATCTATTTAGTCTAATAAAAGAAGGCTGGGGGTGATTTGATTTGACTGTAAGTAGCTACATGGTGGTGGTGATATTTAATAATGGACTCCTCAGTCTAGCATTGAATAGGGATGTAAGCAAGTAGTTGAGTACCCAACTACGCGATAAGGCTAAGCTTACTGGGCAGTCAAGTACTCGACTACTCGCTTCCCACCCCCGCCCCCCGCTGCCTCTGTATGAGAGGCAGCAAGGTGGGGGGAGCTGATGCTGGGAGCAGCTGGCTTACCAGCCAGTTCTGCCCAGCACCGTCTCTGTGATGCTGCCTGGCCCCCCCCTCCCCCGCGCTGCCTCTTATAGAGGCAGTGGGTGGGGGAATAGGGGAGGCTGCTCCAGTAGCAGCCCCACTGCAAACAGGGGCTGCTAGATCCAGCATGAGCCAGGACTGAGCAGTCCCGGCTCACGCCAGTCCGGGACTGCTGTGGCTCTGCATTTTAAATGTAGTAAGAGCCGCTGGGCTCTTACTACATTTAAAATGCAGAGGTGTGATGGTCCCGGAGCCAGCATGAGCCGAGACTGCTCAGTCCTGGCTCACGCTGGCTCTGGGAGCCACGCACATTGCTGCTCTGCATTTTAAATGTAGTAAGAGCCTGGTGGTGCTTACTACATTTAAAATACAGAGCCACAGCAGTCCAGAGCTGGAGCAAGCTGGGACTGCTCAGTCCTGGCTCACTCTGGCTTTGGGAGTTACCCCCACGGCAGTTTTGCAGAGATGCCTCCCCTTTATTGACTAGTGTAGTCCATACAAATTGTTTTGACTACACAATTAGCCAAATACCCACTCTTTAACATCTTTAGCAGAGAAAGGTATGGCTGAAGCTAGACAAACTCAGACTGAAATTAATGTACATTTTTAATAGTGAGCATAATTAATCATTGTAACAATATACCAAAGGTGGTGGATTCCCCACTGACCATTTGTAAATACAGATCTGTCTGAGGAATTATTTTGGGGATGTTTTATGGTCTGTATTATGCTGGAGGTCAGATTCAATGGTCTTTTCTGGCCTTAGAATCTATGAAAATAGGTTGGGCTTTAATTGAAAAAAGAATTTTATGTGGATGTTCTGCCCCCTTTCAAATTAGTTCATGTTGTCCCCAAATGACTCATTTAAAAGGTAATTTTGAAGCTGCTACCCCATAATGTAAACTGAATTAGTCCCGCTGAGTATTTTTAAATCATGAAGAAATTGAAATGCTGATGCTGCTTTTTTTTAAAGCTCAGTGTGAATCTGCAGGTGTGGTAACTACTGTTCAATAAGAAAAAAAATCAGTATTCATGCTTAGTGTGCATATTAAATAGAGCAAGATGATTCTAAGCACATTATTTTCTGAAATCTGCCAACTCTTATTGACATAGAACATAATGGCATTTCCGATTATATAATCTGCAGATTGAAACTCCTTCAGTAAACATTGCTACAGCTCTAAAGAGCTGCTATGGTTTATTGTTTCCTTGATGCTCAGACTAAGGTTTCCTGTAGTATAAAGAGCCATTATCTATTGTGACAATTATCACCAGATGGGATGTGTAGATCCCCCCCGGCACCATTAACATAGCTACTGAATTTATGTTCCCACCTGTTATTGCAAATGTACTTTCAAATATTTCTGCTCTTTTTTAGTATTGTATAACTCCACTTCTCCATGATTCAGATAGCTAATGCTGCTAGCTAATGCTGCTCTTGTGGGGTTTTTTTTTCTTCAGTCCAGTGTAGCTTCTACTAAGGGTATGTTGTGAAAGAGACAGACAGATTTCATAAACAAAGAAATTGAAAAACCTGCTGGCAACTGGCTTAAAATAGGAAGATATCAGTGGCTTTTAGTAGTCCATCGAGGCCTCTGACCTTCAAAATACCTTTGGCATGCTTTTGCAGACTGGGGTTGCAATGAGGAACAGGACTGTTCCAGAAATACCCAGTGATCCTAGTATTTCCTTTGTCCCCTTTTGTGATTAACAAATCATACTGGAATTAGCATTTTAAAGTATTGAATGGATATTTCACAAGTGGTGGTTTATGGATTTTTGAACCGTTTGGGCCATTGCTTCAGAGCTATGGAAACTAGCATCCTGCTCCATTGAATTGGGAGTTCAGAAAATGACTTCATAGGAGCAGTGTTAGGCCTCTTGTTTTATGATGGACTAATCTGTCTTCCTGTCTCTCTCTGAAAGGAAATTAACTCCACATTTAATATATTTCGAGGGATGTACAGTATCACCCAATGTCTTTGATAGTTAATTTTCCTCTCCTGTGCCCGTAAGAGCAGAGGAGAAGCTAGAAGGGAATAATGAGCAGGGAGATGGACAGAAATGCTATAAGCTTTCCCTGAAAACCAGTGGCTCTGCTTTGTTTTATTGTTGCTAAAATGGAATCTCCATATTACTGAAAATGTCAGCAGGAATGTGCCTGGTTGTCTTCAATATTTTTAGCCAATAATGTTAAATGCTTTCATAGAGCTAGTAGAACGAACAAGGGAAAATAGGTAACTGACTGTTTATAGGTCCTACAGCAGCAATGGGCAACCTAGGCTAGTGGATCTTATGAGTGGCCCTCCTTCTGCTCAATGGGCCACAAGATTGTCATAACCAAGATGGTCTCCTGGGATAGGGTAGTTTTTCTGACTGTGCTTGCACACCTAAAATTTGCTGGGTGTGCCCATTGAACTGCAGCAGCACTTTGACTGGATGCAGAGAAGCGCCCGCCTCTTACAGTCAGTGTTGTGAGCACTCAGCATGCACCTCACTTCACGAGCCCTTGCTTTGCGTGCATGTCATTTAGTAATATCTATAGGGAAAAATGATGTGGGCAGAAACCAGCAGAATCTGGCAACCCTGCACATAAGTAACAGTAAACAAAATGTCTCATGGGCCACACTTAGAACCCAATGGGCTCTATGAAACCTTTGGGATGCAGGTTGCCCACCATTATGCCTCAGAACAGGGCTTATTAAATTAAAACAATAATTTGTGAAAGATTACCAAAAAATACCCTATAGACTCTAGTCTATTAAAATATATTAAGCTGAGATTTTAAAATACATAGTTTGGTTTTTAAAACAAGAAAGAAACATAAACAGCATTTAAGTTTAGACAAAAATAAAAATTACCTACCAGTGTGGCCATGTGTGGTGTGAGATTTTTCTCAAGTAATTAGCAGTTTGGAAAAGACATTCATTTAAAGAAATGTCAGGAGAGAGTTCTGTGCAAACACTTACAATCTGGAGTCACACACTTACCTACAGGCAGTGTGTTTTGAGCATCCTCCGTTACTTCATTCTCCCAGGATGGTAAAAAGACTCTTTGCTACTAGGTACCATGGCTAAATAGTGTTATGGGTAAAACCATTTTTCTGCATAATGTACCTTGGAAAAAGGTCCATAATCAACACAGGTTAAAAGTTAATTACCAGCTGCTCAACAAGGGCACTTAAAATAACATGCCTAGAAGTAAGAGCAGCACATGAGCTGCTGTGAGGTAAAAAACTAATGCTCCTGATCTAGAAGATGTAATTCTTAGTTTAAGGAGCCATACTGGAGTTATCTCAATCAGAAGGAGCACAATAAAATAGAGTACAGCTGCAGTAGCAAGAGCAGCAGGAGGGCTAGCTGCCTAAGTGTACACTCATGCAAGATGCTAGGCATATGCACAGAGACACGTAGCCCCCCATCTTTCTTGTGTGTAGGATGGTAGTAGTTGTGATATCAATTATTATTTAGGGCACAGCTGTCACTCAGGCAACTTCCTCATGTTGCCCTATGAATTTCATTTCACAGCTTCAGAAAAGTTTCTGGCTTGTGGTCAGCATAGGTAAAAATAGGCCTCTTCTGTCAGATGCCCTGTTTTTTACTCATGCTAAGAGCATATGTTTTTCTTAGCACAGCAGAGGTGACCTAAGAGTCTTGCAGATGATAACTTGTATTCTGTAGTAATGAGCTTGCTTTAGTTCTTTCTCTCTCCTCCATGTGTCTTAGCTGTTATTCTGAATAGAAAAGTTAAGGACTTTACAGGTTGGTATTGGGATTCTGTTTGTCTTCATATGGGAAAAAATTGGCATGGCATGAAATCCGAGACCAGGCACTTGCCATCCAGGATGGAGATGTGCAGTGACAGGAGGCACCCACTGCACCAATATGTTGCTATTGCCTTCGGCAGAACTGCTAGTGAAGTAAGTTGCTTCCCATCCTCAGGCAGCAAATGGCTTGTGTAGCGGCTTCCAAGTTAGAGGGCTTTGGTGACTTAGCTAGAAGGTTAGATGTGTCATTAGTGTTCCACCCCCAACTGCAGTGAAATAGCAGCAACTTAAAAATCAGCACTGAACCACTTGCAGGATAATGCTCCTGTAAGAGGGAACACAATGCTTCTGCAGTAGCTCTGTCCAATATACAGGTGAAGCAGAAACCAGAGTGATAAGGGAGCGTTGGAAATGGCTATCAGGCTGGGCAGATTCTTCTGAGAGCTTATATGAAGGCAGAGTCCTGCCTGAACATGAAGACTCGAAGGGGGACAAAAGCCCCATAAGGATGTTTTGAGACCTGGTTTTATGTGTATGTGAGAGAGATCCACACAAAGACACTGTGGATATTTGCCTTCAGTGGCTGCTCTTCTTAAGGGATTAGTTAGGGTATGTCTACACTTGCACCCCTAGTTCAAACTAGGGATGGAAACGTAGGCATTCGAAATAGTCAATGAAGCGGGGATTTAAATATCCCGCGGTTCATTAGCATGATCTCGCCGGCGCGTTACTCCGATCAACAGCTGTTTCGAAAGTGAAAGTGCGCGCCGGGACGTGTTAGTTCGAACCAAACCTCTTGGTTCGAACTAACATTACTCCTCATTTTTTGAGGAATAACGTTAGTTCGAACCAAGGGGTTTGGTTCGAACTAACGCGTCCCAGCGTGCACTTTCACTTTCGAAACAGCTGTTGATCGGAGTAACGCGCCGGCGAGATCATGCTAATGAAGCGCGGGATATTTAAATCCCCGCTTCATTGACTATTTTGAATGCCTACATTTCCATCCCTAGTTCAAACTAGGGGTGCAAGTGTAGACCTACCCTTAATCTGCTACAGAGGACACTTAGTTCTGGTGACTTGAATGAGATAACAGATACTACCAGTAAACGGTGTGTAAGTAACCTAATAGATGGCTAATTTGCAAACCAGCCACCTGTCTGTATTTGTCTTAGGCACTTTATACCTCCTGGAACACAACTGAGTAGTTCTTTAGACACTTGACTAAAATGCAAATATTTATAAACTTGCATTTTAAAATGCATTTTAATTGTATTAATTCAAATGAGCTAACTTGTACATTGGATTCTGGATCTTTTAGATGTAGGTTTATTGTGGCACAACTAAAAATAATAACAAGGCATATGAAAAGGGGGAAACAAAGAGCTTTTTAACAAAGGATGTTTCCCCTGAAATGTCTGAAATGAAACCATATGCAAATACAGCTGAGAGAGACAATGACTGTTAGCAAAAACATTTCAGATTCATTTCTTATCAATAAAACAGCCTCTTTCCTCCTCTCTGTTTGATCTAAATGAATTTGCCAAAGGAAGTGAGCCTTACTCACAGGAGACTAATTAAACTTCCTTGTATGAACTGTAATATATAACACAGACTGGTAAATGAGGACATTATGGTATTGAATGACTACATTCACGAAACATAGCTTCACATTTCAGTGATTGGTGAGATAAGGAGAATTGAAAGCTAATGCAGAGTCATTTTAAAAGCTACCGTCAACTAGAACATCATAATTGCCTGGAAATGTTGTTCCTATTATCATTGCAAGTAACTGAAGTTAAGAAAAAGCAAAATATATTTCTCTAGTTTTTAATTTTACTCTGTGCATTTGATAGCACTTTGGGTACAGTCAGTTTTACTGTATCTTTATGGCTAAAGGTTGAACCATCCACGGTCCATCAACATCCACGGTCCAGCAGAACCACAGCGTGTCCCAGTGGAGGGCTGGTGACTGGGATCCCTGTGGGCCAGCAGGGCAGTGGGCAGCCTGGTGGGGCCAGGGGGCTGGTATCAGGGGGCCTGATATGACCTCTCCTGAGCTGGCAAAATCCCTCATCTGGGATTGGTCAGGTGCCAAGGGTCGTAGTGCCACACACTGATCTGCCTGTGTGATACTCACTGACTTCAGTGCAACTATGTCTGAATTCAAGAGACTGCCTTGGATGGAGCAGGATCAGTGTCTTAGCCAGCGTCTCCCTTGCTGGAAATATCCTTTATAAGATCAATAGGGGAGCAGAAAAGTGTGTGTTTTAGGCATACAAAAAGCAGGAAATATTCATAGGTAGTCAATCAGAAACGGATATTTTTTTAAAATATGGTTTTTTAAAAACTGAAGATTGTAGCCTCTCTTTAAAATGGTGGGTAACTGGAAAAATGGTGGGCAGGGTATTCCTGGCTCTGAGGGATCAATCTGGAATCATCAGAGAACATTGTAACTGGCCCCACTGCAGAAGGTTGTGGTGTGTGTTGTGCTCCCCCTGTTCCTAGGCAGCTGGTAGCCTCCTGGGTGTAATACTTCTAGAGGCAAGCACTTAGGGGCACTTGGGCTTGCAGTCCTCAGTGTGTTCCCAGACAGTCATTCACCTCAAGTAAGAGAGACAATTTCTTGACTAGTGCTGACAGAAAACACAAGTTGCATATTCACACTGCCCAAAAACTTCAAAAGTTATAAACTAAAAAGGTCAGCTTATCCCCTAGAGTCTGTCCCCTGCAGGGATGTAAAAGGTAATAAAGTCCTAGCTTAGTGGAACCCATTTGAACCATTTTCTTGCCTGTAGCCTCTGTCTTTTTTTCCATCTTTATTGCTGGCCCCCTGCTGGCAGTATGTTATATTTTGGCCCAATTCTTAGGCTATCTGCAATCATGTCTTCCATCCTCTACCAACTTCTAGCATTCTGTTTCTGCTCCCTCTTGAGCCAGGTTCCCTTTGAGCTCTGGAATTTTTGGTTTTCTTATGCTAGAGGGATTATGGAGCTTGCTGCTGGGTGGACATTGCACAGGGCAGGTTAACACAACACTTGGTAATGAGCCAACTGATTCACCACAAAATATTCTTCTGTAGGAAATGGTCTTGAGTGCCCTACTGCATTCCTCCCAGATAGCTAAAGGTAGCCATATTTTGAAGTAACAAGTGTAAAGTTTCAAAGGCTAAAATCTTGTTACTCCTTTTTTTGATTAAATCAGTTAGCCATATTTAGGGTGTTGTGGGTTGTTTCCATTTGGACAAGAAATTTGATGGAGTGAGATGTTTCTTTTGATGCACTCCTGTTTATTTACAAAGAATGTACAAAATCCCATTTCCTTGAATGCACCAGGGATCACAATAGTAGGAGACAATCACAGAATAATGGAAATAGAAGGACCTTGAGAGGTCATCAAATCCAGTCCCCTGTACTCCTGGCAAAACTAAGCACCTGATGTCTATCTAACCTGCTCTTAAATATCTCCAATGAGGGAGATTCCACAACCTCCTTAGGCAATGAATTCCAGTGCTTATCCACCCTGACAGTTATGAAGTTTTTCCTAATGTCCAACCTAAACTTCCCTGGATTCAATTTTAGTCCGTTGCTTCTTGTCCTATCATCAGACTTTAAAGATAACACTTTTCCTCCCTCCTCCATATAACTTCCTTTTAGGTACTTATGTCTTGTCTCTGTCTTCTCTTTTCCAAACTAAAAAACCCTATTCCTTCAGACTTCCCTCATAGCTCCTGTTTCCTAGATGTTTGATCATTTTTGTTGCTCATCTCTGGACCTTCTCCAATTTTGCCACATCTTTCTCAGAACTGAACACAATACTCCAGTTGAGGCCTATTCAGTGCAGAGTAGAGAAGAAGAATGACTTTTGTGTTTTGCTTACAACTCTCCTGTTAATGCATCCCAGAATGATGTTTGCAGCTCCAAGCCCCTTTCAGCCAGCACTCAGCCCTAACTCTCTCTCTCAGGACTTTTCTCTCCCGCCCATCCTACCACTGCTTATTCAGGCTGCGTCCTTGGCTTTTCTATTCTTGCATTTTTTCTGCTCATGCACTCACTCGCTCTTTCTCTCTCCCTCTGATACACAAATCTTCCCAAAACAATAGGCAGTGAAACCTATCTGCCCATATGTGCCTTTTGTTTTGGGTGGTAAAATGTGGCTTTGTTTGGAATGGTGGCTGTTGTTGTTTCAGCCAGATGGCTTGTAAAGGAGCTTAATTGTTTTTTTTTCTTACAACTATTTGTAATGAAGGGTGTTGGTTATACAAACCCAGAACTTGTATCTCAAAAGAATTCAGTGACGTTCTCTGTGATAAACAAAATTCATGTCTGTGTTTTGTAAATGCTTTGACCAAATCCAAACATTGGTTTTATACAATGTTTATGTCCCTTGTGAATCACAGTGATTAACAGATTGAGTGGCCATTTTAAATATTCAGTTTATAGCTAGGTGATGGGACCTTCTTCCTGAGGCATATGGATTATACACAAACCGGCATTGTGGACTATACACATGAACTATGAATTCAATTGTTTGGGCCATATTTTGTGGTAATAGATTGTCAGCCGACGGTCAGGACAGTGTGTGTGTGTTACCGAGAAAAGGTTTAACGTCCGTGACTTTACCGCTAGGACCGGGGTCCTGTCGCGGAGGGCAGCCAACAGGCTGACAGACACCCCAGAGTTTATAGGAAGAGCTTATTACATCTCAGATTTCAGCTGCTAGGATACAGGATCCCTTCGCATCGGGCAGTCTAGGGAAGACTGAGAGATGCCCCAATGGATCTGTCACCTGGGAGTGACACGATCCAAAACGCCCAAGCTCTTCCTATACCTGTCCCTTATGACCGGCTGAAGTTCTTTTAAATTGTGCTTGGTTCTGTTACAGCAACTGAAGGAGTCAGGTTAAAACTTAAACAGTTACAGGTTTATTAAACAAGCTTATAAATCATATGGTTACAATGGCTATTGCTCTATTTCTCAACTGCTAGCAAATATAGATCTTAAAAATGGTTACAAAGAAAATAAAGATAGAAATAATGGTACCAAGTGACAGCTTAATCTTTAAAGAGCTCTAAATCTATGTGTACACTTAAGACAAAGGACACATACAGGTACAATTTTTACCCCCTTCTGTGCCTCTCGACTCCAGCGGTCAAGCCAGGGCCGGTCCTCAATTCCTAGGAAAGACGAATACGAGGTGGGCGTCCCCGTGGAACCTCGGGAGGTCAAACACCTAACCCGGCCAGCAGATAGATGGTAGATTGACACTCAGAGTAAATGTGCTGCTGGACCCATCTTTATACCCATAGGGGCCCGTATCCTCTTTCTTAACTAAGATGCCAAATTGTGTTGGTTCGTCTTTGTGACGCCAGTTCTTACAAGCAAGTTTCAAGTTAATTTACACTTGCAAGAGAGAGAACTAAATTGTGAGTACTAGACATTTTTTTACTGGGCGAGAGATTCCTCCCCCCGCGGACGGCTGTGTGTTCGTATCAATATGGGTTTCAGTCAAGGGCACTGTGAACTCGCATATCTGGGCCTTCTGTCAAAGCTTCAAAGACTATGCTGATTTTACTGCCCTGTATGCTCCAGGCAAGCAAAAATGGATGTTACAGAGGGGTTCCTGTCTGGCTACATAGATGCACCAGGATTCCAAAGCTTTGGAAAATGTGGGAAATGGAAATTCAACATAGATTTCTCAGAAACCTCTACTGCATGGTCTTGTGATTCCCATTATGCAAATCCCTGTTCTCCTTCTGAAAGATTTAAGTAAGAAGTGATAGAAACTTCACTGCTAGTCAATCAAAAGATGACTTGACACAAATAATAATATGCTGCAGTTGACACCTCCCAAGTACATAAAACGTAAATACCAGTATCAATCTGTCTCTCCCTTCCCAGCCTATAGGAGAAATAGTGCTGGGGATGGACAAGATGGCTTAGTAGCTTCCATCTGTAATGTATATGATTCTATGAGAGCTCATTTGAAAATCAGGGGTACTTCACTGTGCAGCACTTGAGCATTTCCTGCACGGTCCTGCCTCACTGGAACTGAGTGTTTCAGTTGCTCATTGGTGAGACCATGGAACTTCAGCGTTGTCTCTTCTGTGTTTTTAATACTGTAAGGACTCTGAGGTATGAAGCTTCACGGGATAGCCGAGTTAGTCTGTACAGGATAAACTTAAAAAACAACAAATAGTCTGGTAGCACTTTAAAGACTAACAAAACATGTAGATGGTTTCATGAGCTTTTGTGGGCACAGCCCACTTCTTCAGATGTCCAGCACCAAAATATGAGTATGTGTCGGCCCAATTGACATTTAATCAACTCTTTGACTGTATGAATTTTCAGTTAGTTATGGCCACTTACTGTTTCTGATTGTGTGTGTATGATAGAACAAGTAGGGGCCCAAGTAACTGTTTTGGGGTACCAAAAGGCTCTTTACTTCTTGAGGGTCATCTCAGTCTCTGGACCAGAGTTCTCCAACTTGGAACTGTGGTCACTTTATTTTTATTCATGAAATGTGTCCTGTGTCACCAGTCATGCAATATACACAGGTCTACGTATACCCCAACTTTCATCATTTTGTTTTTCATTTGCCATTTTGTGTTGTGTTAAACCAGTAGTACTGCATCAACATAACTTGGTTATCTTTTCAACTGTTCAACATACATTGACATGAGCCATTCACTTAGCAAAACACAGCCTTTCTTTTTTGCCATTTAGCTGTTTCTTATCTTTTAGTACCATAGTTCCTTACTAATGTGTCCTAAATTATTCATTCATCTTTATTTTTATTTGAGTGGAAAGTTGCGGAGAACCCAATGCTCTATCATTAGCATATTCTTATATTTTCTAAATACGTGTTTTCTTATCGGTATACTTGCCTTTTCCATTTTGAGGGCCTGTCTGTTAGGGCATAAGAACAGCCATACTGGCTGGCCCATCTAGCCTAATATCCTGCCTTCCGACAGTGGCCAATGCCAGATGCCCCAGAGGAAGTGAACGCAACAGGTAATAATCAAGTGATCCCTCTCCTGTCACCCATTCCTAGCCTCTGACAACAGAGGCTAGGGACACCATTCCTACCCATCTTGGCTAATAGTCATTGATGGACCTAGTCTGCATGAATTTATCTACTTCCTTTTTGAACCCTGTTAAAGTCCTGGTCTTCACAGCATCCTCTAGCAAGGAGTTCCACAGGTTGACAGTGTGCTGCATGAAGGGCCTACGTGCTTTTGGCTATTTCCCAACAATGCTTTGGTAACTTTTCAAAAGTGCCTATATTTTATAGGAAATCAATAGACCTCAGGCTCTCGACTTAAACACTGTTGAAAATGTTACTTGTTGCTTTTTGTTTACCCTTTTTATGAACTGCAGATTCAGCACAGCAGGTCTAAAAGTAATGGAATATGTTGTTTGTCTTAAAGCCCGAGGTCCACTCATGGACCAAGACTATGTTATGCTAGGTGCTGTACATGCACAGAACAAGCATAGGTGTGACTTTTTTCATCTATAGAAATGTGGAGTAATCTTTTGTAATAAAAAGTTACTGTCTGGGTAGAATTATACAGCAGCATAGCTTTTTACGTTCATGTTCTGTTATATGGATCACAACTGTGCAGGGAATTGAACACATTTAACACTCTCTTTACCCCCTCCCCTCTCCTGTTCCATGTGATATTAATATGCTACAAGCTGCTGCTAATCTGAGAATTTGCATGTTGAAGCTCTGCTCTATTTTATCGCTGATGTTTATAGAGTGATGACAAGATTGGTTATCTCAGCAAGATGAGGCAACTGAAGTTATTCCAGGCATTGACAGAGTGACACTGAGAAAGCAGTGAAAATGTACATTGACATCAGTATGGTAGCAGGAGATCGTTAGGAGAAAAAGAGAACCACTCTGTACCTGTGAAATGAACATTTTTAGATCACCAGAAGGAATTGTTTTTTTTAGCTACATTGTGTAGTGAAATACTCAGATCTGATACAAGTCAATTCCTGCATCATAACATATATTTACTGTCTGTATGGGCTTTGTTTTGTAATCGGAGGTGATAAACACACAAAAGGCCTATAAGGGAAACCAAGAGTTGAGTGTCAAATGCATTTTTGCTTTAGTTTAAAAGCAGTTGCTGCTGAAGAGTCAGTGAATCTGAGGTTTTCTTGTACAGCTCATCCCTGTCTTCTTTATGTGAAGGCTATTTGTATGCCTCAATATATGAAGGTTTTGCTTGCTTTTTATACAAGTTTTCCTTTGTGTTTTGTGTGTGAGTTCCTCTTGCTGTTCGAATGTTGCTGATCTTCTGTTGCTCTGCACAACTGCAACTGCACAAAAACTGGATTGTGGTTCTGACAGGCATGAAACTCAACCCTAATACTGAGAGAAAATACTGACATTTGAAACAATGTCACTGACTATAGCCTCTTCCTGATGGACGCTCTGTTAGCTCTGCATTTTCTTCCATTACCAGGGCTTGTCATAATGCCTATGTGTAGCTTTGTTTCTCAAACCAGAGTACTAAATCAGAAAAGGGCCCCATGAAAGTGAACAATTGGAAATGCAATGGGAATAGACTGATTCCCAAACTCACACTCTCCTACTGAAGAAATCTTTGTCATAAGAATGGATTATCTTAAAGTACTCTCTCTTCTAGCTTTTATTTATGAACGTGACACATGTTGACATTCCATTCCAAATAGGATTTAGGTACTCATGAAGTTTCAGACTGAGCTTCCCAGAACGCTAGCAGTTTGTTCATTAAGTGTTCCATTTTAGTATTTGAAAAACGATTGCTCCCCTGATAACAGAAACCTGTAGCCAGCATTCCTCTCCCATGTTAAGCAGAGGCACATAGCTGTAGAGCTGTGTAAGCTGTGAACCCTGATTCTGTCCTCAACACTTCCCACTCCCCTCCATATCTCTGCCCTCTTCCCCATAGGTAATCTCTGTAGGATTTTGAAATCCTACTGTCCATATATCAGAACCCTTCCCAAAGCAGTGGAGTCATGATCTGTCCCTTTAATAGTTAAAGCTCACATTATCCCAATGAGGTATTGGTGACCCCATTTTCCAACAGGGAAAACTGAGGCAGATTTGCTGACACATTCAGGAATAGAACTTGAGCCCTACCTTCCACTCCCATCCTCTAATCTCCTGGTGAACACTTCCTTCCATGGAAGAGAGCACATAATCCACAGCCATAAACCTATTCTTCCCCCCCGCCCACACTCCTCAGGCATTCCTTAGTGTAACCTCTTCCTCTGGGAGCAAATTCATATTGTGGCTTGTGGAGTCAAGGTTCCCTGTAAGGTGCGTGCCTGCGTGGGCGAGCACCAAGAATTTCAGTCCCAGGACTGGGCCGCATGGCAGGTGTCTTCCCCATGTACAGGAACAGGAGCTGGGCTGCAGTGCAGCTGCTCCTAGGCTGGGGCCATGGTATTAAAAATAGCACCATGGCCCTGACTCCAGCCCCGGCACACAGGGCAGCTGTCTGCCATGCTGCCCTGGCTGGTAGGTGCAGGTGTCAGGATGGCAGAAGGTGAGGGAAGGGGCAGGAGGATAAATAAGGGAAGGGTGGGAGAGGAGAGAAAGGGGCTTGTGCTGCGGAGAGAGGAGGGGGCCAGGTCAGGAGAAGAAAGTGGAAGGCACCAAGGGGCAAGGTGGAGGAGAGACAAATGCTGGGGGGCCAAGAGGAGACAATGAGGGGAAAGGCAGGAGGAGGGGGAAGGGATGGGAAGGTGTCAGTGAGGGTGGGGAGAGGTGGGAAAGGGTGATGCTGGGAGAGGGGAGGGGCAATGGGGCAAGAGGAAGGAAGAGAGGGGAGGAGTGGGTGCTGGGAGAAGAGGGATTGAAAGGAGGGGTGGGCATGAGGAAGGCAGGGGTTGGAGTAAATTGTGTGAGGGTGCAGAGGGGTGTGAGGAGAACTGGGCAGAGCGTAGTGAGGGGGTGGGCACCAGGGAGGAAGAGGGCAAGGGGGGCAGGTGTTGGGAGGGCAGGGGCAGTGAGGGAAGGGGGAGGTACCAGGAGGATTCAGGGGTTAAGGGAAGGTGCAGATTGTTGGAGTGAAGCAGAAGGGCAGACATAGGGAATGGAGGGGAGGGATGGGCACCAGAGGGCAGAGAGAGAGGCAGGGTAGGTGGGTAGAGGGAAGTGTTAGGAGAGGGAAAGGGGAGGGAGGCTAGAGGAGGGGGTGCGCATTGGGGGAAGGGAAGGAGAGGTGCAAGGGTCAGAGAGCATGAGGAGGTGGGGCAAGTCCCAGGAGGGCTGAGGAGAGTGAGAAGGGCAGGAGCCAGGACAGCAGAGGAGGGTGAGGGGTGGGGGGCAGCAGCAGGCACCAGGGGAGCAGATGGGGCGAGGGGAGGGTGAGAAACATGGCAGCAGAGGGGAAAAGGCAGAGATTTATAAATTGGGTGCCACAGTGGCACACATCCGAACAAGCGCACATGACCTCAATATTGGTACACAAGACAAAATTCACTCCGCTCATAGATGGAAAATCTTAGAGGGAACACTGCTTGGGAGTCAGGATATCTGGGTACTCGTCCCAGTTTTGTTGATGATTGATTGTGACTCTGGGGATGTTAAACCCTGCTTCACTTTCTTCACTTCCAAAATGATGAAGCGGCTTACCTGCCTTTATAAAGTGCTGTGAGATGCTTGATTGAAAAGCACTATATGGAACTAGAAAGCATGTTAACTGTGATTAAAGAAGGAGGATAAAATTTTGGAAGGTTTAGATGTGTCATTTAAAACCAGACCCATATTCTGTAGCTTCTGCAAAGTCTAGGCTTGCTTAGCCCAGCACTTCCATTTTTATTTATTTATTCTTTAAAAAAGACCATTTTCTAGTATCTAGAAAAGATTATGGACCCAGAGTAAAAGTAGTTTGGAATCCTGCAGAGGTGAATCATGTCTTCAGAGCTTGAGATTGCTGGCAATGAAAGGAGGGAGAAACAGCTGGAGAAAGCTAAGAGAGGCTTTTGAGGATAGGCTTCCTATAGATCAGTTTCCTAATTGCTACAGCTGAGCATACAAGGAGACAGGCAGAGCCAGGAGAGCAGTATATTTTATTAAAAATATGTCCTTTTTTGTTGGTTGTCAGGATCCTAGCTATTATGTAGTTGTGGTTTTAGCTCCTTTGAGCTTTTTTTAATCATGCTCATATAGTTAACAGAATTGGAAAAACTTAATAGCAACCTCTCAGCATAGTGGTTTGTTTTGTACATTTACAGGCTGTTTGTGTTGCCAGTAAAGAGGAAAAATTATCAAAACAAAACCCAGGCTATAAGGGAAGGTTCTTAGAGCTTATTCAATTTTCACTTAATTTAGTGTGATATGGTTGTAGCTTTCTGTGGAATGAGCCAAAATGTGTAAATTATGGAAAGTTCTGTTTGCTGAGGCTTAACTTTAAGCAGTTTTGTTGCAAATAACACCAAAAGCGACACTTAGGCAATATTTAGAAATTGATGAAGGACAGAGGAAGAGGGCTCCAAATTTGGTTGTTATGGGAAGGAAGTAATAACTATAATCCTCCAAGCTGTAGTAGCAATAACTTAGACTAATTGCAATCTTGTCTACTATACAAGCTTTCTACAATACTTTCTGGGGATTATTATTTTCTTGATTTGGCGATCCTATAGATTTGTATACTAAGTTGATTGTTATGATCTCTTTTGTAAAGGCACTATAATTTGAGTGTTTGAAATGTTACTTAATGGCATACGTAGATATGGTTAGTCTCTCTCACATTCTCAACTGAACCTCATTCATCTACCCCCCTCCACCCTCAGAATTAGGGAAACAGGGACATGAACTTGAATCTCCCACAGCCCAGCTAACTGTCCAAAACTCTGAGTAATTGGGTATATTTGGGTGAAGCTCTTCCTACCCCTAGCCTAAGAAACCTTCATGACAAAAATTTTGGAATATAAATTTACTTACCTAAAAAATATAGATCTTGACTAGCTCACGAAACATCACATGATGGGACACTTTTAAGGCCTCCAAATAAGATAGCTTTGATCGGATCTAGACTATAGATCTAGATTTTATTAGGAGCATTCTCTCATTTCTGAACTGCAGATGCAATAGTTTTCTATGCCCAAATCCTAGAAGATGGGGATATAGTAGTCATTATAGCAAAATTAATGTTGAGAAGAAAACCCACACTGGCTATCTGCCACATTCCTGGGGGTGTATTTCATAGTACACAAAAATAGCGCTTCCTCTACCTTAGTCTCTTATGGTGCATCTCTTTTTGAAACATTAAATGCAGTCATTAGGCATCATTGTGGGTTGTATGTACTCCATGTTGGTTCAGCGCTGAAAGGGTTAATACAGGCTGGGAGGATAAAAAGGATGGGTGGGTAATTTCATCTTAGAGAAGAGGAAATTAAGAGGAGATTAAGGGGGGATATGATAGAGGTCTATAAAATTGTGACTGGTGTGGAAAAAGTGAACAAGAAAAAGTTATTTACTTGTTCCCACAATATAAGAACTAGGGGTCACCAAATGAAATTAATAGGCAGCGGGTTTAAAACAAACAAAAGGAAGTTTTTCTTTACTCAGCGCACAGTCAACCTGTGGAACTCCTTACCAGAGGATGCGGTGAAAGCTAGAACTTTAACAGGGTTCAAAAAAGAGCTAGATAGATTCATGGAGGTTAGGTCCATTAATGGCTATTAGCCAGGATGGGTAGGAATGGTATTCCTAGCCTCTGTTTCTCTGGAGGTGGGAGACAGGGGAGGGATCACGTGAGGATTACCTGTTGTGATCCCTCCCTCTGGGGCATCTGGTATTGGCCACTGTTGGCAGACAGGATACTGGGCTAGATGGACCTTCCTTTGGTCTGACCCAGTATGGCCATTCTTATGTTCTTACCAGAGGGGAAAATAGACTTCAGAAAGGAGCTTCTGCCAGCAAGCTACTAACGAACTGTCCAGAGATGGCAGCCCAGGATGGACTGACAGACAGGCTGGTGTCTTGCATAGTTTCTTCACCAGAATAGGCAAAAGCTTCAAGAGCTGGAAAAAGAAACTTTCTCCACTGGTTCTTCCATAATACAAGTATGTCTTCTACCCAGCTGTACCTGTAATTCTCCTCCAAAACCCCTGGCTACATCTCTTGATTGCCAGTGCCATCTTAAGACATCCAGTTCTTCCAGCACGTCCTAGGCCTCTAACTTGGCTGAGAACACGCAGCTGTGAATGGAGGACCATTTTGGGTAACAGTGTAGGAATGATTTATAAAAAAGGCAACTGCAGATAAATTTTCCTTCACCCTCCAATTTTAAAAGTAATTAATGCAGTTTGAATGGATGCATGTCTTGAATGATCTGGCACTATGCTGTCATTTCACTTTGCCATATATGGTAGGCAAAACTTTTCAGAGTTTGTGTTTTTTCAAGAATTCCTCTTATTACGCAGTATTATTAAGTCCATTGTTAACACACAGACTCTGATGACTACACAATTTCAAAAAACGAATCCTCATTCCTTATTGGACTTTTTTTAAACAAACTGAATTCAAGAATTAACATAGGAACAGTTAAACTCTAATCAGCTAATGAAAGCAGTAGGAGAGCACAAGGGAAATAAAGATGCATAGCCAATAGCAATGTATTTGTGGGTATACCAAAGCTACCAATAGATTGGTATTTACTGGAGGGAGCACAGATGTGACCAAGTTTTGATTGTCTTTCAGACTTTTTGAGAATTTCTGATAAGAAAAAAAATTTCAGCTCTGTGAATGCTAACCACATCCAGACTAGCATTACTCTCTTCTGGAGTAAGATAGTGGAATTCTTATCCAGTCTGACTTTAGATGAGTATATAGCAAAATTTGGTTCACTTAGTTTTGATGCTGGAAGGGGAACAACATTTCTTCATTTTTTCCAACCCTCTTAATGCTTTTTTGGTTTTGTTTTTTAATATAGGGACAAGTATCTTGATGTGCAATTCTAGAGGAGACAAGATTCAGGTAGGTTTTACACTTAATATAGAAAGTTGATGTCAAAGGTGTTTTGAAGTAATAGAGGATGTGACCTGCTCCTCTAAGGACAGTGGTATTTGGTAGTTCGATTATCCTCATCATGTGCTATGGTACCCTTACGAATACAGGGTAGCCTGATATACAAGAAGGTGAGAAGATATGGGAGATAATCTTTCAACCTGTAAATATGGCCTATATTCTTTGGTGCTAGGTATGTACATTTATGTTTAGCTGTATTTAAAACATTGTTTGCTTGCACCATTTACCAAGTGAATTAGATTGCTCTGGATCAGTGACCTGTCCTCTTCATTGTTTACCACTCCCACAATTTTTGCATCATCTGCATACTTGGAGTGATTGACATTTTCTTCCAGGTCATTAATAAAAATGTTAAATAGCTTAGCGCCAAGAGCTGATTCATTAGAAACACACCCGTTCATGATGCATATTAAAAACGTTATTATGTGTATCATATCTCTTAGTTACCTCTCCAGGGCAACCATTTTACATTGTGTATGTTTTTATGGCAACTGGGAAAGAAAACTACTATATTGAGTTTTCAGAGAGGGAAATATCTTTTTCCTTTTTTGTGTGACTTCTCTTTTCCTGTTTTCATCCATCATACTGTTTGTGCTATAGGCAGAAATTGCCAGTGCTTCATATGGTACTCATTTGTTCTTGAACACTTATCTAGCCGGCTTTCTTATTAGTCTTCCTACTTGTGAATTGGGTGATTTCAGCAGCCAAAGTTCTCTAATGATTTTAATTTCTGCTAGAGAAACTGCACAATAGCTTCTTTTATTGCAGGAGGTTTCTTACATGCTTTGAATTTGCAAAGCTTTTGTGGCAATTTCTCATTGTTCATTATTGCTTTCTCCTTCACTTTGACATGATACATGCTATGCTCTGCGCAAAGGGCTCAGTATCCAACTCGAAGCCAAACTTCAAGCTATCCATCAAATATCTTCTGATCCTGACAGTGTTTAATGACTTCTTCCTGCCTGTGGTTTGAAAAGAAGTACCACATGACAAATAATACACAACATTGATCTCTTAAAGTGGACTTGGTATATATTTATTGCCATCAACAATGTCTGTAAAATAGATATGAGCTGATTACAATGGAGGGACCTAGGCAGCAAGCTTATTTTTTTTGGACTTATAGCAGGCTTGCCTTGAGAGATGCAATTTTTCTTCCTTCTAATTTTATTATGCAGTGTACAGTATTTCTGAGGGATGCATGTAATAGCACTAGTAGAGACCATTGGTTTGCACCCCATGTGATAGAGGTACAGGATGAAATACAAAAAGCAGTGTGTGGAACTATGGTGAAACACTTAATACAGTCCATTAAACTGCATATTGCATTGCTAATGATTAGCTCAACTAACATTTGCAAAATCAGTGTCATGTTACTCTCCAGTAATCTCTTGGCTTCAGGAATAAGCGTACATACAGAATTCATTGTTTAATTCATCAGTTAGTGCTCAACATTCTAGTTTTAATGTGTTAAGTATTTTCTGGATCATTTGACTACAGTAATAGTGAACAGTCAGGCCTGCTGACTGTAGTAGTGGCACAGATCCTTTAAATGACCACGAGGTGCACTCCAGGTGGCTCTGAGGAGGGGGGATGGCGTAGCGCACTCTGGGTTGTACTAATGGCTGAGGGGAGGGAGGGACTGTGGTGTGGTCCACTCCAGGTGGTCCTAACAGGGCCGGCTCGAGCCACTCCTGCGCCCCGGGTGCGCGGTCCCCGGCCCTGGGCATGCGGCACCTGATGGCAGCTCTAAGGGGCACTGCACGGCCGGGCGTGTGGCGCCCCTTACAGCTGCCATCAGGCACCCCTCATAGGTTGGGGCCCCGGGCAGCTGCCCTCCCCACCTTGCCCAAGGCCCTGGCAAGACTGTCAGCTCCCCGGGTGGACAGCACTGGAGTCATTAGGATCCTTCTTTTATTAGGCTATTGATGAAAATTTCTAATAGATTTAGCCAGCGCTGCCTCTGAACTATTGGGAATTTGATTAGAGAACAAAGTCATAGTTGCATAGAGGCACCTTTTACACAAAGGATCTTGAAAGGAATTTAATCTACTCTTCAGTTTATTTAGGCCAAATTAAATCATCAGTGATATATTGAGGACAAATAATAGTGTAGAAAGGTCTTTAGGTTATTGATAACTTTATGGTCAAGTGTGATTAGAATGGTTGATATGATTTTAAAGAGAACAGGAACTTTTCCTTTACTGTATGGAACTGATACACAGGGATGTTGCTGAAATCTTGCTCAAACTATCAATTTATTTGTACAATTGTCTGCAGCATATGAGATTTTTTTTTAAGACACTCAAGAAGAGAGTGGTCCCTTGCCCAATGCATTCATAGTAACACTGCTTTGCAATATTCTTCAGACATTTAAAGTATTAATTATGTGGAAAACAAACTCCTTTTCCCCCCCAGTATAAATCTTATATCATAGGTGGATAAAGAGACTCCAGACATGGAAACTGCAAGGAGCCCCAAGGCCTCACTCTCTTGTCATCACAGTGTGGTGCATCAGCCCAAAATGATGAAGTAGCATGTTCAGAAGAGAGAAAAGGCAGGTGGTGCAGGATATTGGTTGAGAGAGAGAGTTGTGCTGCTAAGCAACCAATTATGCTGGCATGATTTATTCTCATGACAAGATTCCACACAAAGCAATTAAGTAGTGTCAGTGATGTGCACTATATACCTGAGGGGCTGTAATTATTGACCTTATTTTAGCTGGCACAATAAAGTGTATTCTGGGGGTAAAAAAAGCACTAAAAAGTGTTGCAGACAATTATTGGGTAACTAATGAAATGTATCTAAGGGTTATCCTTGAATATTTAAAACAAGTCCTAGAGGAGAGTAGCATTTTGGATACTGAAAGACTTGTGTCTTTTTTTCCAGGCCAATGTGCTTTAATTTCAAATGAGCTGCATGCTCCTGTCTGGCTGCACAAGCACGTGGTTATCACCTAAGTGTCAAGTATAGTTGGTACTAACATGTTTTCTGCTTGTATCCATCTAAGTGTTAATCCCTTCTGATGGCAATTAAATATTACTACCAAAAGGGACGAGGTGAACAGCGGTTGGTAATCAGGGACTGGTGCGAGGCTAAATTTTAAAACAAGAAGCTATCTAACATTTTGTCCATTCCTGTGACTAGATCTGAATCAAATACACAAGCTGGAAAAGTCTTAGTGATTCCCCACAGAGAGGGTGGGGGACATGAATTCCATCAAAATTAATCAATATGGTAGATATTGCCTAGAGAACAAATTTATGCTGAGATTGTGGGAATGATCATACAGGCTAAAGAATCTCTGATACTTTGAATAATCAAATGCATTTTGATCTGTCTGAGGAAATTGTACAGCAATGGCTCTCAACCTTTCTAGACTACTGTACCCTTTTTCGGAGTCTGATTTGCTTTGCACACCTCCAAGTTATACCTCACTTAAACTGCTTGCTTTCAAAATTAGACCTAAATATACAGCAGTGGCACAGCAAACTGTTACAGAAAAATTGCTTATATTCTCATTTTACCATAGAATTATAAAATAAATCAATTGGAAGATAAATGTTGTTCTTACATTTCAGTGTATAGTACATAAAGGAATATGAACAAGTCACTGTCTGTATGATATTTTAGATTGTATTGGCTTTGCCAGTGCTTTTTTATGTAGCTTGTAATAAAACCAGGTAAATGTCTAGATGAGTTGATGTACCCCTGGAAGACCTCTGCATATCCACAGGGGTACAAGTCCATACAGCACACTTCAAAGGAGACTGAATGTGTGAAATGTTGGTGTGATTGTTTTCCATTTTTTAGTAGTCAGATATTCTACTCCAGTGTAACTAGTACCAACTCCATAATGTTAGCTGAGCCCTAAGAAAGTGTACTTAAATTTGCTAGTTTTAGAAATTTGACCTGCTATGCTTATTTCCATTCTCAAATATACATTTGTGCTTGTGGCTCATGGAACTGCAGATTGTTAATAGGACATGCAGTTACCCAACTTGCACTTATTAGCTATCTGTGCAAATATGTTCCTTTTTAAAATTCAGGAACACCCAGAAATCTCAAGTACTGAGAGTCTAAATCTGGCTGTCAACTTGGTTCATAGCTAGCACCCTCAATTCTGAAGGTTGTCAGTCAAGATTGGAATGATTGCTTATCTTACAAGTAACTTTTGTTTAATTAATCTGCTTGAATTAAATTGTTTGAAATATTTGGCTTCTTTGATAATCGGTCTTCTTTTGTAAATTGGAAGTAGGTACAAATATGTAAATTAAGGGTCAAACTATTGGATGTTTTGGTGAATACATTTAAGGTTAAATTCTAGTCCTTTAAAATGCAACCCTGTTATAGTCACTGGAGTTCCAAAAGTATAAAGGAGAACAGTACTTGGCCTTTGTTCCCTCTAATTTTTCCATCCATGTGCAAAATAAATTTTGTGCACAGAGACATGTACGGATGTGCACCACTAGTAGAAAAACATGCTGCCAGCTGTGGGTGCTCTGCTAATCAACTGGGTGGTGTTTGAGTCTCTCCTGGGTGGTCACCCAAGCACTCGGCTTACAGGGAACACTGGTTATAATGCTGGCTGACCCTCTTTGTGTTCTGAAATTATTACAGAAATATTTACTTTGTATGAGCTGTGGCCAAAGCTAAACAGTCTCTCTCTGTCAGTGAAGATTTGTAATGACTTTCAGTTCCCTCTCTACATGCCAACTGGAATGTTTCAAGAGTAGAGTGCTGTAGCAGGAGTGGGATCCCACAGCTTCTGCTCTGGACCTGCTGCCATAATAGCAGGAGCGGGTAAAATATACTTTGCTGCAGGCAGGATTGGGGGAACAGACTGTGGTGATTTGCAGGAAAACATGTACACATTAAATGTAAATGTTACAATAAGCTGTTGCTGTTACAATAAACATCAAGCATTAACATATTTTTACATGACCTATTTTATTTTTTAGTGGTAAAAATGTCTGAATTTGGTAATATATATAATAACTGACCTTTTTTAATAGCATGGGGGAACCTTTCTCTCTAGCAGGATCAAATGTTTTTGGGAGTGGGATAAAAACGTAAGACACAGTGCAGGTGGGAGCGGATATTACAGGGTGAGACAGAAGTAGAGTTAAAAATCCTGTGCAGGGTTCTAGTTCTTGGTTCCTCCTGATCAGAAAGATGACAAACTGGGAAAGAATTTAATACAAAACAACAAGATGGGTGAAGATACTGGGTGACTGACTTGCAGGGAATGACTCAAAGAGCCAAATAAGCGTAACTTATTTGTGAATGATGCTTAGGTGTATCAGGCCTGCTGATGGGGTGGGGTGGGAGGACAAAGACAACTACCCCAGGGCTCTCGGCTGCTGCTGCTCTAATAGCTACAGCAACCAGAATCCCGGGCCCTTTAAATCATCACCTTGCGGTGCTCAGGGCTGCTTGGGGGATGCTGGACCCCAGTTCTGCCTGAGGCACCATCCCTTATGGGGGTGCAGAGCTTGTCCTGGCCTTGCCCATTGGCCCAGCAAATCTGTCATTCCCACCAGGTGTCACAGATCAACAGGATTTGTGCGATTTCCCCCCAGCTTTGGAACTCTCTCTAGGAGGAACCCTTTCAGTGTTTCAGATGCCCACTGTTCCTTCGGGGGTAGGCCTCACAGCTTCCTAAGACTGAACTTTTGAGGCTTCAACGCTCCTGCTTCACACCAGAAGCTCTGTTCAGCAAATCCAACTGAGAGCAACTCCTGCTAGAGCCCTGAGGCACTTAAGGGCTTGCCAAGCATTTGCGGTGCCACTCAAATAACATTAAGATAATCGGGTTTATCAGTCAACTGGAACTCAGCCAAGGAAGTTGTTAAATTAGCCTAGAGAAATGAATGATGAGGCGTAGTGCAAGGCCACTTTGGATTAGCCCAGAGCCTAGAGGAACTGTAGCAAACCTCAAGTTCAGGCTCTATCTAACCTCCTAGGTGAGGGCAGGAGCCCGACGTGCTGCAGGGAGGAAAAGGGGAGTGGGAGCTTGGCACTTGGCCCAACGGCTGTGGGAAGGGGGCAGGGAAGAGCCTGGAAGCCCGGTAGGGCAGCAGGGTAGGGATGGGGGTGGCAGAGGACCAGAAATGACCTCCCCTCATGCAGCAAAAATCCAGTCGGGACCCAGGATGCCGGACCAGAGAGGTCCAGTCACCACACTATTGGCAGTTAATTATACAGTAATGTTTGGTTAATAGGCATCTGTTCTGAAGGGATGTAGTGTAAATGCACTTGTTAAGCTTGGGAATGAGCAAACATTGCCTCACATAAGAGTGATTTAACCATTTAAAAAAAAGCAAATTGGATATTCTCCTGTGTGAGAAATTCTGTATATAATTATGATACTTTAAAAAATGCTAAAATTCCAAAACAGCTTACCTAAGGCTAAATTATAATACTACTACTTACATATTTCAGATTCAATCTTTTTTTCCTCTGAAGGATAGGCTCAGAAGAGAAGCTGGGGGCTGAGGCCACATGTGAAAAAAGAATATTGCACTGTATGATTAAAAAAATCAAGAATATTTTTACTAAATTTAATGTGCTATTACCTGACTTCAGTGTCATTGCACAAAGCTGAGTTTGATTTCCTAACTTAGTATGGAATAGCCTTATTTTAAGGTGAAAGAATATCATTCAGCATCTTTCCCGTTGAGCTGTTTTATTCCATGGACCTAATAGTAAGACACTGAAGCTGAGCATGAGAAAGGGGGAAGTGATTGCTTATTATCCAACTATTTTCTTCTCAGATATTGGGATTTATTAGATTAGATCATTATAAGCCTGTTTTTTGAGATGCTAAGGGAGAGAAAAAAACAAAACCAGAGAGCTGGAAGTTGAACCTTTTGTTGAAACCTTTAAGATGAAAACTAGTTCCATGTTGCATGAATACATAGAAAAACTAGAACATTTAAAAAAAAAAAAAAAAGCCCAACCCAGTCTCTCTCTCAGTATCCTGGAGACAACTGAGATGTCTACAAGCTATCTTATCCACTTGGTGCCACTCTTGGTTACACTTGTTTAAATGCAGAGTGTTTGTAGCAAGAATAGAAAGCAGAGTCTTGGCTTTGCTTCTTATTCTTGCAAAGCTTTCTGGCTATTTTCATTTCCTTGCAGCAGTGGAATGTCCTCAGGTGAAATATGTATGATGGCAGTTTTAGGCTGATGATACACAATGCAAAGGATTCAGCGGGCTCTGAGATGTGTCATACCTGTCTGGTGGAATAAATGAATCCTGAAAACAGACACATGAGATGCACAACAGGAACATTATGTGGTTTCTCTTTCTCTCTTACCCTGTGGATAATCAGCCTAGTCATCCCTTCTTGGAAATGTAGAACAGCAGAGGTTTTCCAGAACAGTTTCCAAGAACAAAGAAGGAAAAAGACAGTGTGAACACTTTAAATGATGCTTAATAGTGTAATTTTATATAATTACTGTAGTGTGGTGAAACAAACACCTGTCACTCCACTCCACTTAAATGCGTATCTTCTTTTTTGCTAATTTCCTTCTCTATAACTATCAATGGTTTGTTGGGACTTCTGAGACTATTATTCTTAAGGATTAATTTGCATACAATGTGTGACTAGGCTGACAAATGCATTCCATATCTGCCTACTACAAAAAGCAGTATCAATGAATAGCTGTTATGTGAGGGATAGACAAAAGTCATGATGTATGGTCTTGGAGCCCTAAAAAACCATAGACGAAAATCTCCCTTTTTGAATGATCAGGAATCATAGGGTTGGAAGAAACCTCAGGAGGTCTTTGAGTCCAACCCCCTGCTAAAAGCAGGACCAGTCTCAACTAAATCATCCAACAGGGCTTTGTCATGCCACAACTTAACTTCTAGTGATGGAGATTCCACCATATCCCTGAGTTACCCATTCCAGTGCTTCAAAACCCTCCTAGTGAAACAGTTTTTCCTAATATCCAACCCAGACCACCTCCACTGCAACTTGAGACCATTACTCCTCGTTTGGTTAATCAGTCACTACTAAGAACAGCCACTTTCAATCCTCTTTGGAACCCCCCTTTCCGGTAGTTGAAGGCTGCTATCAAATCCCCCCTCACTCATCTCTTCTATAAACTAAATAAGCCCAAATCCCTCCATCTCTCCTGGTAAGACATGTGCTTCAGCCCCCTGAAAATTTTTGTTGCCCTCTGCTGGACTCTCTCCAGTGTATCCACATTATTTATGTAATTGGGGGCCCAGAACTGGACACAATATTCCAGATATGGCCTCACCAAATAAGGGGGAATAATCACTTCTCTAGATCTGCTGGCAGTGCTCCTACTAATGCACCCCTATATGCTGTTAGTCTTCTTGGCTACAAGGGCACACTGTTGACTCATATCCAGCTTCTCATCCATGGTAATCCCCAGGTCCTTTTCTGCTGAACTGCTGCTTAGCCAGTCAGTCCCCAGCCTGCTGCAGTGCTTGGGATTCTTCCATCCCAAGTGCAGGACTCTGCACTTATCCTTGTTGAACCTCATCAGATTTCTTTTGGCCCAGTCCTCTAATTTGTCTAGGTCACGCTGGATCCTATCCCTGCCCTCCAGCATATCTACCTTTTCCCCCTATCTTAGTGTCAACTGCAAACTTGCTGAGGGTGCAATCCATCCCTTCATGCAGGTCGTTACTAAAGATGTTGAACAAAACCGGCCCCAGAACTGACTTTTGGGGCACTGTGCTTCACATTGACCACCAACCAGACATTGAGCAGTTGATGAGCCCTGTTGAGCCCGACAATCTAGCCAGCTTCCTATCCACCTTACAGTTCATTTATCCAACCTATACTTCTTTAACTTGCTGGTAAGAATACCGTGGGAGACTATCAAAAGCTTTGCTAAAGTCAAGGGATATCACACTCACCGCCTTCCCCGTGTCTATAGAGCCAGTTATCTCATCATAGAAGGCAATCAGGTTGGTCAGGCATGACTTGCCCTTGGTGAATCCATGTTGACTACTCATGATCACTTTCCTTTCCTCTAAGTGCTTCAAAATGGATTCCTTGAGGATTCCTGTCATGTTTTTTTCTGGAGACTGATGTGAGGCTGACTAGTCTGTAGTTCCCTGGATTGTCCTTCTTCCCTTTTTTTTAAAGATGGGCACTACATTTGTCTTTTTCCAATTGTCTGGGACCACCCCCGATTACCACAAGCAGGGCTCGACAAATCAGTGTATCTACTTGCCCGTGGTGAGTAGATTTCAGCCGGTCGCCCCATTCACCGGCGGTGCACGCATGTGCAATGCGGGTCTGGCGCATGCGCGGTGCGGGGCTAGCAAGTGGATTTCTCCGCGGTTTGTCATCCCCTGGCCACGAGTATTCAAAAATAATGTCCAATGGCTCTGCAATCACATCAGCCAATTCCTTCAGCACCCTTGGATACATTAGATCTGGCTCCATGGATTTGTCTATGTGCAGTTTTCTAAATAGTTCTTAACCTTCTCTTTCTCCCACTGCGGGCTGCCCACTCTTTCCTATACTATGTTGCCCAATGCAGCAGTCTGGGAGCTGGCCTTGTCTGTGAAGACAGAAGCAAAAAAAGCATTGAGTAGTTCAGCTTTTCCCACATCATCTTGTTACTAGGTTATCTTCACCATTCAGTAAGGGTCCCATACCTGCTCTGACCACCATCTTATTACTAATATGCCTGTAGAAACCATTTTTGTTACCCTTCACATCCCTTGCTAGCCGCAATTCCATTTGTGCTTTGGCCTTCCACCCCTACGTGCTCAAGCAATATATTTATACTCTTCCCTAGTCATTTGTCCAAGTTTCTACTTTTTGTAAGCTTCCTTTTTGTGTTTAAGCTTGCCAGAGATTTCACTGTAAAGCCAAGTTGTTTGTCTTCCATCTTTGCTTTCCTTACTGCACATTGGGATGGTGCGTTACTGCACCTTCAGTGAAGCTTCTTTAAAATACAGCCAGTTTTCCTGGACTCCTTTCCCCCTCATGTTAGCATCCCAGGATATCTTGCCCATCAGTTCCCTGAGAAATGTAGTGTCAGTTAATGGCATTTACCCTTCATTGCTCTTACTGTCTCAGAGGAACGCTGTGAAGACAGGATGGGAAGGAGCTTGGCTTTTTATGTTTTGGACTCCCTGAAAAGTCTGAATTTTTGACATTTTCACATATTTTACCCATCCTGATGTGCATTTGGTCCCATCCCAACTAACCTTTGTTCTGCAGAGATGATACAGCCCATTTAAAAACCTGAAAAGATTGAAAAGGTCAAACCAGAACTCCACTGGAGTTTCTCAGGAGCATCATCATGCTTTGCGTTGTGATCCTCTCCTGCACACTCATTGCAAATGCTGTGACAGGGAATATAAAATAACACCAAATGAAAATAAGCTTGTGAATACTGTGCCTAGTCTCATAATGGAGGATGTAGAGATGCCTAATGATGCTTGTTTTAATACCATGCACAACAATGAAATAGAAAAGAGAAGCAGGAAGAGTATTTACCAGGAACTTCTCTTCCTTAGCTAGTACAAGTGTTGTAGCAAAGTTGTGAATTTTGAGATCCTTTGATTTGCTACTGAAATTCTTGGCTCGTCTTAATCTTTTTCCAGGTCACTAATAATCTTGTTGGCTTTCACTACAAATGTTGCACACTTCATAGTACATTTCAAGATGTGTCTTACTGTGAAACATGAAAACTGCTGAGAAAATATCATTGGATGAGAAATTGGGAATTGACTAGATTGTGTCACCCACCACTGCTCATCCTGGGTAAAAATGTCAAATGTGCTTGGATAGAAGGTTATGTGATGGGTCTGTCTAATGAGCATTCAGAATAAAAACCACCCTACTTTATACTATTTCAATGAAAAGAGATTCTCCTTTAGCTCAAGCTACAGGGACTTGCCCTTCAAGAGTAAAAGGTCCTGATTTCAATCTGCATAGATGACAGTAAAATCCATGGAGTTCAGGCTACTGATCACAAAGCGTGTGACCATTTGATTTCTTTAATATAAATTAGTGTATCTCTGGTATTAAGGGTTCTCAACTTTGGTTCATACCAGAATTCTACACGTTAAGGTGTAGTGCGTCAGATTTAGTATTATGTGTTAGATAATGATTCCAAGGGGGTTTCTAGCTGTTGCCTGCAGGAGACAACGTGACTAATTTGCTCCCATTTTCTGTGTTTAGTTATCTTCTTAAGGAGATACTTATGCTCTCATATTTGTTACCTTCATTGCCATTCAATGCAAGTGCCGGGTCTTACAGTGTTTTCAAAGGTATTGACTTCATAGACTGTGTGAGAGAGAGAGAGATGGTTTTCCTGTAAGCCCAAGCTGTCATTGGTCAGAAAGGCATGTGGCCAGGCCAATTGATGCTGGAACCCATTTCGGATCCGGTACTTTTCTACTCGAGGTGAGAGAAATTTGAAGTGAGCACTAAGAACTCCTGTCTTGGGCAAAAGGGATATAAAGGGGAGGGGGACCAAACAGAAGGAGTCAAGATGCCAGGACACCCCCACTTACCACACAAGGTGCCTGCTGAAAACATCTAAGACTGAATGCGGGAAGGATTGGGCCCGTGCTAGGAGGCTGCCTACCTTGTAAAAGTGATGATTAGGACAACTGACAGGGTAAGAATTTGAATGTAACAAGTTTTTGAGTGTATTAGGATTAGCTGGTGTGTCTTGTTCACTTTTGCTTAGTAACTTGCTTTGATCTGGTCTCTCTTCACTTGCAATCACTTAAATCCTACTTTGTATATTTAATAAACACATTTATTATCAAGCCCAATGTAAATAATTGTTACCTGTGGGGGAGCAACCACTGTGCATTCCTCTCTTTAATTGATAAAAAAGGGTAAAATTATAAGCTTGCTGTGTTTAAAACTTAGAGTAAAATGGATTTATTTGGGGTTTTGGTCCCTTCAGGTGGTTGGGTTCTTGGGTGCTGTCAACAGCCTCCCAGAGCTGAGCTGGTTCAGAATCTGTGTTGCTCTGTGGAGGAGGCAGTACCCCAACTCTGTGCTTTGGCTGGAGGAGACCAGAGCTTCTGGCTGAGCAGGGCAGGGTGGTAGGGAGCCCTAAAGGCAGAAAGGTGGGCATTCGTGGCTTGATTGGCATAGTGGCTGAAAACCCCAAGGGGACTTCCGTGATCCAACTTGTCACAGTAATATAGAATAAATATATTCTTCTTCATCAACTGAAGGATTGACTTGTTCGCCTGTAACTTTAACGTGCACATTGCATCTCTTGCTATGCATTAAATGCATTTCTTAGCTGGAAAATTTTTGAGGCTATCACTAAAAGCAGTAATGAGCACTAAAAACGAGGGAATTAGCATTCAGAGTGTAATAAAAAGCATCATTAAAATGTAAATTCCAATGTTCACTATATTAAAATTAGGAATAAATGATAAAAAGGCCCATAGCACAGAAAAATATTGTAGTCTAACTACCGCTTTTTGTTTGTGTGTGGGGGGGCGGGGGGGGAGGGGAATCCTGCAGCATAAACCCAAGTTTAACAAGTAATGTCATGAGCTGTTATTTTCTGAGGTAGCAAAAAAATGCATTGATGTAGTCAGGTACTATGAAAGTGTGATGCTGCTCCTGGAAAAAAAAAAAAGTCCCAACTCACATTCATTTCCATGCAGCAAGAGCATGGGCCCTCTAGATTTAACTTTGCACATTTGGTTTTACCCAGATAAGATGTTAATTAAGATAGCAGTCAATAAATGACTAATTTGAATATAACAGATACATGCATATAAACTTAGCAATATACCATTCCAGGTTAAATATAGACAGGTACACTAGCATGAATTTGGTGCTTGTGAAAACTACACCAAAAATATTATCCAGAGCCAGAACTGCTGTAGCAAACCTCCTCTCTGGAGTTATGCCAACACCCTTGACTCTCTTGACCTGGTTTGGCCTCTCCCACTTAGGTCTGGTCCACACGTAGCTATGCTGGTATATTTTTTTATGTCTGTCGGGGACAGAGACCACTCCAGCAATAGGCAGCAGCTGTCTACAGCAGCAGATTTCTGGGAGAAGCAACTGTACACAGTGCAGCAGACCTGGCTTATGGGGATGTGATTTGCAGAATGTGTTCCCATGTAGTGCTCTAACTGCTCTGCGTATACCTTGTTAGTGCACTAGGTTGATGGGCTGTGTAGGTCTAGGTCAAGCTGTAGATAATGTGTTGGAGGGATGCCAGTTTGATGGCGGGAAGCAGCGGTGGGATGGAGTCTCGCATCCCACTGGGCTTTGCAGTAAGAAGCATGGCCAGCTGCCTGGACACTTGGTACCTGCTCTTGATAGACATGTGCATGGGAGGGGTGAGGGTGAACCTCCTACAGGCATCGAGTGCCCATCTGTGCACATCCCATTCTGCCTCCCGTAGGCACCTAGAACCCACCCCCTGTCTCTCAGACACCCCCACCCCTTTGCTTTCACTCCCCCCACTCCGGTTTTGCTGGTTGGGCTATCCCATTCCTGTGGAGATGGAGGGAAAGGAGATGGTCAGATCTGCTTTTATATTCCTCCTCCCCTTTCTTGGTCTCTGAACCTCAACAGTTCAGGGAAGCTCTCCCTCCCTCCCTCTGAAGCCCTGGAGGAGCAGCCTAAGCAACTGGACAGGAGGCCTTCCCCTCCGTGGTAGTCGTCTCCTCCTCCACCTCCATCCCTGCTTCAGGTACCAGGAGAAGTGGATCCTCTGGCTACTCCCTCTGCCCCACAATACAGACTCTCCAGACTGGAGTCAGCAACACTACAGTTTTGCCTGCTGTGGCAGCTTGTCTTGAGCCGCCTCTGATCAGCTCGTAGTGACATAGGTATGCTTACAATCGCTCCCCCTGTGTAGGCGTGGCTACGGTGACAGAGTGCTCTGGTGTAGCTAAAGTAATTCAGTGAAGTGGTGCTCTTACACTGGCAGAAGAACTCTTATTGTTGTGTTCGCTGTGCCACCCCTGTGGCATTGTGGTGGTGCTGTAATGTAGACATAGAGACCTAGAAAAGAACTAAGGCTCTTGGCTATTGATTGCCTCTTGTGTTACAGTCTACAGTGGTGCAGCCATGTGGGCAGATATATACTAGGGACTAGTTTGCGATGATGTTAATAAATTAGGTTAGATTACACCGGATTTAAAGACAGACCTTCAGGAGAGGAAGGCCAGTGCATAAACCACGTTCCTCATCTCCACTGTACTCCTGGAAAGTGAAGGTGTTTGTTTTGTTTTGTTTCTCTGAGCACAGCAGACATCCTTTTTTATTTCATAGTCCCTGTCCCTATTTGGTCTACAATTTTGTTAGACATTAGTTATGGAGCTAGCTAACAGAACAGTTCAGTAACAAAAATATATCAGTCACAATATGGATACCACAGTATATGAAACCAGAGAGGTATAACTGCCCAAGAAGGGGGAATCCTTCCAAACGCCTTAAACCAAGTATGTGCCATCGGTTTTATCTTACTGTTACATACTGGCATGTCTAATGCCCCTTTCCCTTTAGCATTCCAGTGCTGTATGTGGATGTGGCGAGAATTACCAGGCAGACATTTAATTCTTCACCTTGCTCTAAATCTTACAAAATACACGATGGAATTAGTGGTTGGCTACTACGCTGAAGGTCAATGGGATTTTGACTCCTTTGAAAAAGAGATTGAAGATCCTAAATCAGTTAGGTGATGCAATGCTGACTGCTTGCGTCACTTAAATAACATTTATAATCTGGGCCTTAATTTCTTGAAGTGAGCTAATTGTCAACTGGCCAGTCTTTTTTGTGTGCAAAAAAACAAAACCAAAAAAGAAAAATAAACAACCCCTCCAAAAAACAAAACAAACAAACAAAAGCAAACAAAAAAACGTTGACATATTTGTATTTATTAAACAAGTAATTATGTGGAAATGGGGTAATTAAGTGCCTGGCTATCTGATACATTCATCTGCTTGCCTGTCCATTGACTCTTGATGGGGTTCATTAGCAAGGTTTGAATGTAGAAACTGCAGCACCATAACATACCTCCACCACTCAAGTTAAAGACCTATCTCTGTTAGTTGGTAGCTAATGACCAATCTCTGTTAGTTGGTGGGCTGTTGTCCTGGTGTGAACCCACCCTTTGCTGGTATGTATGCCTGCCAGTGTGATGTTTTTTTCATGCACAAAATGGATTGCTGTATAGGTTGTCCCAGAATCTTAGGGTGCCCCTAAAAAATAACAGTTGGTGCACATTTCAGTCTTGGCAGACTGCAGTTTCATAACTCCTTCTAAATAAGAGAGCCCATGGTCTTAAGTCATTCAATGAGCTTTATAATTGTATCTATTTAAGGATTTAAAGACAGATCTGAAGTGTTTACATCCTCATTATCGAGGGTAAAGAATGAATTCACTTCCCAAGGGAAAAATCTGTATTCTTTGCTGGGAGTTTAATAAGTTAAAGATTAGATGATCTGCCTTTGAACGTTTTAAATTCATGTTGGTTTATATTAGAGTCTAGAGGTTAGAACTGCTTTAGAAGCCTTCTGCAAAAGAATAAAACAAAGCTGTCTATGGCTGTATTGTATCTAACAAGTGTGCTGGGAAGAAATCCGCTTGGGCATCTTTTTAATGTCGATTACATTTTGTCTAGAAATGGTGAAGATGAAGTAGATTAATGAAAACAGGACACCAAGAGAGAAGATTTTTGAAAACATTGTGATTTAAGGAGTAATGGACTGAAATTTAGGGAATGGTAAATAGGTGTTATGGGCCCAGTTCAGAAGTGACTTAAATGTTGCACATTGATCAAACGTACTATACATAAGCAAAAAAGTGATTGCTTGAAGCCTTTAGCATCTGAAACCAGGGCTGGTAACCGATTTCCCTGGGCGATGTGGTGGGGTCTTGGCTCTGGGTCTACTTGGAAGAGGCAGGGCCTCAGGTGAAGGAAGGGGCAAGGGCTAACCTCCTCCAGCCAGCCCTCAGTATTGCTTGGACTATGCCTTTCCGGACTCTGGTGGTGATTTTAAAAGGCCCGGGGCTCCGGCCTCTGCTGCTGCTGCCACAGTAGTGGCAGTGGTAGCTTGGAGTCCTGGGTCCTTTTAAAACACTGGGCCCTGGGGCAGCTGCCTCGCTTCTCTCCCCCCCCCCACATCAACAGCCTTGCTCTCAACATCTCTAAATCCTTTATGCTCGCTCACAGAAATGAACCCAAATTCTGTCTCTCTTCCTGCTACGAGCATGAGCGTGCCACCTTGGAACCTGTCTTTACAGACTTTGCTTTCAGTACGGCGGTATGGCCATGAAACCTCAATGAAGATGGGACAACAACCACAGCAGATGCATCAGTGCAGCTGCTACTCCCAGCTTGGTCCCACAGGGCTGTTATCTAATCTTCAGCAGCTGCACATCTGTTGTTCACTGACGTCCTCTCAGGAACTCTTAAGAGTCGCTGAGGAAACTGTACAAAGCAATTCAACAATCTTGGATAGGAAGTTGAAACTGCTGGGGAGAAATTTACAGCAGGCAGAAAATAATTACTGGAGCTGAAACTTGGCTAGGATGCAGAAAGTTAGCGTTGCTTTTGAGAAGTATGGTGGGATCTCTTGTAGCCAGAAGTGTTTGGGACTGTACTATTATATATAATTACATGTTGTTACTTTAATGTGGCAGGAAAGCCTGTGTTTTGGGAGTTAATGGGCTAGTGTTCTAGTTCCAGCTCCTTGCATTTGTGTGATTTATCTAGTAATTCTGCCTGTTGTCTGCTGTACTTGGATTCGTTACAGCCTGATTCTGTGCAGCTTGCCTGTTGGGATGACAGGATAAGAATATACACACTTTCAGTCACTATCTGCAAGAATTCCAGTATCCTTGAACTAAGACAAATGGAAGATGCAAAATGGAAATAGCAGAATGCTAGCCTATGAGAACTGGACACCTATGAGTTACTGTCTCTGGAGTTGCATTAATAACAGAATTCCCCAGGAAATCCTGTATTAAGCTTGCTAAAAGAAAAGTGGATTACAGCAATGGAGAAAAATTATTCATGTATAGATGAAAGTGAGTACTAAGGAAAAAGTAAATATTTCAGTTTTTCTAATCTACAAGAAATCATCCACACTCCTAGACTGACTGTAAATTAGCTCAATTAGCTGTTGCCTGAAGGCTGGGAATTGATGAATTTATGTTTAGGAAGGAAATATTAGGTACCACCAACACTCCAACTTGTGTGTTGTAATAGCTGAGAAGTTCAGTGATAGTTATGGTGTAGATGGGATTTAGGTGGTTGGCCAATGCTGCCACCAACTGCTATGATATAGACACACCACTAAGTATGGACCCAGGGAGTGGAGCAGGCTCCTACTTTGCTAGCTAGCCTGTTCCACTGCACATGCCGCAATGTCACCAGTGCTATCTTTAGCATGCTAGTTTGAACTGAGTTAGTGCGTGTTTGGCTGATTGGGCTGGGAGGCATGCTGCCAGCCGCAGTGTACACGTGCCCTAAATGTCATTAGTAATGCCATATCCCTGTTGTGCAGATGTTACTTTGACCTTCTTTTCCCCTGCTCTGCTTACCACTGTTTACACCTAACCTTGTGTTCTCCCTTCTTTTTACTCTTTCATGCAGATCCTTCTTTTGGAATCTATCTATTGATCTCCTTTCCCATTTAAATAACCTGGCTCTATATTAAATATGCTTGCTCTTTCTTAAAACTGTTCATCCCTAAGGACTCATGATACAAACATTGTATCCAATGTAATTTTTTTTGTTTCCACTGTGCATTTCAAGGTATCCCCTTTTTGTTCCAGATAATTAAAGTGTCTGCAATAGTTCAGTAGCTATGGTTGTTGTGACAACCAAAACAACAACAACAAAACCCTAATTAAATAGCATTGTGGAGAATATGTAATAGTTTTAAAAGATTATCCCATGCTAGTCCAAATGGCTTTTTTCCATACAAACACTGCTGATTTTTTCCTTCTGAATATTAACCAATGCAGCATAGATTGAGATTTAAAAGATTTGTAGGGTTCAAATGTTTTAGAGCACTTCATGTTTCAATCCACTGTATTTCGGGGGCAAATAGGTGATTATATGAATCATATACTGGGAAATGATTAGTAGGCAAACATTTAGGTGTGCAGCATCTTTCATCTTGCAAGCTTTTTACTGTATTTAATTAAAAAACTAGATAGAAGCTTTAATCTCTATAATAAAATATGTACATTATATCACATACCATTCTAATGTTCAAATGTTCTTGTAATCAAATGTTCAAAACCTGCAACTTGTGTTCTTCTTGTTCCCTCAGGGATATTTTTATGTTGCAGCTTTATTCTGTGTCTAGCTTGGTTGGGCTGGTCTCTTGGTTATTCCTTGTGTATTCCTCTTTGTCACTGTATTCTGTGGGCAACTCCCAGAATTTTATCCTTGAGTTTTATGGTTTGGGGTACGAATCTGATAGTTAAAAGTCTGGAGATACTGACACTATATAATAGAACATTAATTACAGATATGTATTATGTCATTTTGGAATATATGTATTATGTCATAACATATGTATTATGTCAATGTGGAATATGCTACAAGAGGCACAGTTCTTTCTTATGGAGCCGTACGTCAGAGGTGCAGTTTGTTGTCTAGTGTTTTGAATGCTGGTCTTTTAGCAAGAGATTTTTGCATTAGTTGTTCTGAAACACCTTACTGCACCTTAATTAAAGGGTTACAGAAAAACCTCAAAAGGAGGTTAAGATTGGAAAAATTATAACCCTCTTAATTGGGTGCTGATTGGTGTCAGGACCCCTTGGAATACATAGAATAGTAATAAATCTTAAAGTTTTAATTAACTAATAATTAATAATAGTTTTAGAAAATAGAGATAACATATTGGAAGATTCCATCTGTGAGGTGATGGAACATTCCATCACCAAGAAATAGCAGATGACATAAAAAAAAGTAATTCCATATCCAGTGATTCTGCTTCTGGCAGGCGAATGACTTAGCAAAAAGACCTGTATTTTGATAGTTGAAGGCTCCATAGGGATACATTGTACTTCTGGTAGCTACCAGGCATGTGGGGCTAGAATTAACAAATGCTAATCTCTGGAGGTTGATTAGCTGAACCTGGGTGAGCTACAATAAAATAAGGGTAGCAGCCGATAGGTTAAAGCTCTTAGTGGGATCAGAACCTGGAGGGCAACAGAATCTGCAAGATGCTTGTGCAAAAGAAGCCACCAAAGAAGCTGTAGCGGCAGCAGCAGTAGAACCCCCACAGTATGCTTGCCAACAAATTAAAGTAGTATGGATTGGATAAATAAACTGCAAGGTGGCTGGAAAGCTGGCTAGAGTGTCAGGCTCAATGAGTAGTGATCAAGAACTCAGTGTCGGGTTGGCGGTTGGTGTCAAGCGAAGTGCCCCAAAGGTCAGTTCTGGGGACGATTTTATTCAACATCTTTATGAATGACTTGGATGAAAGGATGGATTGCATCCTCAGAAAGCTTGCAGATGACAAAGTCCTGGCTGGGATGATTTAGTTGGGGTTGGTCCTGCTTTGAGCAGGGGGTTGGACACGATGACCCTATGATTCTATGAACCATGCTATGAAGAAGCAGGTGCAGCAGCACCCACAGAATTCCAAGTTCGCCATAGTAATGGCTTTTTAAAGCAGTCTAGCTAATAGCACTTCTCCCTCAGAAGTGCAGCAGTGGCTGAAAAGAAGACCACATGCATTATTGACAGAGCAGATGAACCAATAGACAAAACAGAGGGAGCTGATTGGGACAATGTAAGTAAAGAATGTATGGGTTTTGCCTGTCAGTAAAGCTGGATGCCTATGTTTTGTTTGAGCTCTTCCACTACTCAGCTAATAGGTGCCTGATCAGCACTTATTGGTTGTTTAGGATTAAGTTTATTTAGTATTGAATATTAAGTATTAAATGTTGAGATATGTAATGTAATGATTCTTGTTATACATTTTAGAGTGTAAACTATATAGTTATCATTCTTTCAATTGCTTTTATTTGCCACAGTGCCATAACCTTGATTATATTTATTTCTATTCTTTCCTGCTTTTATCAAACATTCTAACCACTCACTTCAAAATAATATTATTTTTGTTTTTGAAAAATTACTACTTGTCTGTCAGTTCTTGATCAGAGGGGCTGTATCTGTGTCCTGTCAAGGGTCAGAAAACCTGGCTTGCTTTCTCTGGCAATTCGTTTAGGGTGGCCCACAACCTTGGTTACCTGTTTAAATAAATTGTAAGTTAAAGATTTTTATATTAAAAGCATTATTTTAAGGTAACATCATTGGTTTAATATAATGTAAATTTAAATCTTCTGGTAACAGTCTGGATGCAAGGATTAGGACTTTAGTTCAAACTCTGACAATAAATGGGACTATGTCTACACTGAATCGTAGTTTGCAATTTGAGCTACGCATAAGAAATTCCCATAACAAATGCAAAAGCACTTTCTATATAGCTGTAATCCCAGAATTTGACAATAGTGCCATCAACCATCCTGTGTGCTCAGCCATTGCTACCTGAGAACCAAATACTACATAACTAGGGACCATTTTCGATAAGCTATGGAGCAGTATGTTTGTAGTTTTTCTAAATAAACATTACAAAAGTAACAGAGTAAAATTAAAAAAAATTGAATAGTCAACCTTGGTTTTAATGCCTTTAACATGCAAGTTTTATTGTTATGACTAAAAATGTTTTAATAATAAAAACAATGAATAGTTTGCTAAAATTAAGAGACTTGGTACCCAACCAGAGGTTACTGTGGTCTCCCACTGGAAGACACTTCTAAAGTTATGTGTTTAAGTTAACTATTAAAAAAAACCTGGCAAAAAGGATATACTCAGTCTGGAGCATTCTGAGAAAGCTTTTCTTTGGGCAAGGAGCTGGCACACCAGACTCACCAGCAGGAAGGTGACTGGCCATCAATGACCTGCTGTCACTTACTCAAAGCCATTACAGACTTTGATAATTATCTCTTAGAATGCTTTATATGAATATGCTCAAATACAAATGGGTGTGTGTGTGCGCGTGTGAGCTTGAAACTGGACAAACAGTAATTTTAGATGAAATCACCTTGGTTTGTATCCATCATCTATCAGATAAAAAAAGGTGTCCCCGTTAATTTATTCCTGGCACCACCTTAAAAATAAATTGTTACAACTGCTTTGTGTTCTAAAAACTTGGTTAACCAAGCAGCACAGCTTTAGAACCTCTCTGTGAAGACCTTAAGGATTATTACCCCCCATTTACATGAGGAGGCACTAAATTAAATGTCCTGCCCAAGGTCATCCAGGCTATGTCTACACCGCAATGCTATTTTGGGATACTGGAGTATCCTGAAATAGCTATCTCGTGTCTTAACAGCAAGCCCGTTATTTTGGGCTCGCTATTCCAACATCCCTGTAACCCTCATTCCTTGAGGAGTAAGGCATGTTTTGATCTCCAAGTTGCTGTTTGTTTCGGACCAATTCCACAAGCCAAATACAGAGGGAAGGATTGGCACTTAACTTCATTCACAAGTTTAATTCTTATGCTGATGGTTTGAATTGTGATATCGGATGGCTCGAACATTATAAACCAGCAAATGCAGAGGCAATATAGTTTTCTAAGGCTATGGCTACACGGAGAGTTAAGGGTGTGATTTTATTCCCCTCCCCCCACCTTGCTTGTGTACACATGCTTGTGCTAGCTCCCATCTAGCTAGCATGAGCATTAGCAGTGTAGCCACAGTAGCATGGATAGTGGCAGTGATGTGCTGAATACAGACCCATCTGTAATGGGAGAGTTTGTACTCAGCAGACCTCAGCCGTGCCTCTACTTACACTATGCATTCTAATGTGGCTATTTAAACATGCTAGCTCAGTGTAACTCTGTACGTGACAGGGGAAATCACTCCCCTGCTTCATAGTGTAGATGTATCCTAAGATAATTTGTTAAGTTTAAGCTCCATTATTAGGTGCTGCATACTGTCACCTGGTCTTATTCCTCACACTTCCCTGTAGAGTTCATTTTTGCCTGTATCCTGCAAACATGCATGTGACTGTCTTTATGCACTTGAGTAGTTTTTTTGAGTGTTTGCATCTAAAGGCTCCCCTCCTTTAATTAGATAGTGGAGTCAGGAGAGCTATGTCCCATTCTTGATTCTGCCACTGATTCACTGAGAGAGATTAGGCAAGTTGCCTCCTCTCTTTGACTGTTTCCCCATCAGCAAAATGGAGATGTGTCTTGAGATTTGTAGGTGAAAAATCTATAAATGTGTTGCTGCTATTTATTTATATCTAATATTGTACTAGATTTCTCAGTGTAAGACTGACAATAGAAGTGACTTAAAAGAAATAGAAAGAAGTATTACTTCACACAATGTGCAGTCAACCTGGGTTAAAAAAAGAACTGGATAAATTCATGGAGGTTATGTCCATCAATGGCTATTAGACAAAATAATCAGGGACACAACCCCATGCTCTGAGTGTCCTGAGCTCTAACTGCCAGAAGCTGGGGGTTGGATGACAGGTCACTCAGTAAATTGCCCTCTTCTGTTCATTTTCTTTTAAGCCCCTGGCCACCATTTGAAGACAGGGCACTGGGCTAGATAGACAATTGGTCTAACCCAGTATGGCCATACTCATATTATGGGTACATTACTTAATTTTTGCAGAGCTAATGCAAATTGTATTTCTGAAAACACTTGTGAGAAAAGTCATACAGGTTGCCCTTTATCTAGAAAAGCTTTGTTGGATCTTCTATTATGCAAATATACCAAAATAATAATCTAGTTTTCCTTGTACCTATAGACCTTGTTCTGAGTTGCAAAAAGAACAGTAAAAACTTAAAAAACAACAAATAGTCTAATAGCACTTTAAAGACTAACAAAACATGTAACTTGTATCATGAGCTTTTATGGCCATAACCCACTTCTTCAGATGACCTGAGTAAGGCAACACACAAAAACCTATTAGAGAACACTTTAATCTTCCTGGACACTCATTAATGGATCTCCAAGTTGCTGTTTTGTTTCAGACCAATTCCACAAGCCAAATACAGAGAGAAGGATTGGAGCTTAACTTCATTCACAAGTTTAATTCTTATGCTAATGGTTTGAATCTGATATCAGATGGCTTGCAAATTATCAACCAACCAAACAATGAAGATGCTAATGGTTCTTGATGTCTGTGTAGAATCTGGTGTTAGTCATCTTCCTTTCCAAGTGCAAACTTATGGTTCTTATCAGCCTCCTGTAACTATTTAGTCTTTGAGATGCTACTAGACTAATTGTTGTTTTTTAAATTTTTCCTGTTACAGACTCACTTGGCTATCCCCCTGAAGCTTATCTACTCACTGTCTTTTTTTTCTTCCTCCCCTTTAATCCCCCACCCCCACCCCCACCTCCCTCCTTTCCTTATTTATTCTTGGATCTGGACTTCCAACACTCCGGTCATCTGAAGAAGTGGGTTGTGCCCACAAATCTCATGATACCATCTACATGTTTTATCAGTCTTTAAAGTGCTACTAGACTATTTGGTGTGTTTTAAGTTTTTCCTGTTACAGACTAACTTGGCTACCCCTCTGAAGCAAAAAGAACAGTGTAGGAGTCATGCCTAACTTTAACAGTGGGCAACTCTAACAATGTCTGAGGAGCAGTGCATAGTTATCTATCTATAACGGTTATACTGTATCATCGTCTAATTTTTTGTAGCCTTTCACAGAATTGTTGAACCAAACATTTGAAGTAAAGTTAAAGGGGAATCAGAATGAAAAATAATCTGGAAAAATACAGAACATTGCCAGGCAAAAACAGCCTTTGCCCATTTTTACTGAGTAATACACCAATAATCCTTATCTTTTAGAAAACATCCTTTGTGTAACACCTAATGATCTAGACATTAGAATTTTGTGTAATGTTTGGTACTCAGGTTTTGGAATTAAACCATTTACTTTCCCTTCTGGCTTTATTGGAGATTGTAGAGGGAAGTATGACCTTGGAGTTAATTGTAGAACAGATATTTTTGGCAATAACAGAAGGAACAGTTCTTTGGAAGGACAGCTTACTTGAAATGATAGATCAAACAAAAGTTCAATTTGGTCTAGGGCACCAACACTGATAATTCTAAGTATATCCTAGTCCTAACATTTTAAAGAGACAGTATCAAATTATTTGAACAACAAATGGAAGGTGTGGGGTTTTTTTTTTGGTTTGCAATACAAATCTTACAGGAAAAAAAATCATACATAAAATGATTTTAAAATCAAACAAAATTTTGCTATGGGTTGAATCTCTCTAGTCTAGTGCTCTCTGGTCTGGCAATGTCTGTGGTCCAGCATGATTTTAATTATCTGTTTGTCCACTTATGGGTGTGGCCGTTTCCCATAAAGTGCGAACCCATAAAGTTTGTTTATAGCCACCGGTCCTGGCTCTGTGTTCTGTGCTGGTATTTACTTTTAATTTACCCCAAATATCCTCTAAGAGCCCAGCAAACAGTGGAAGTGTTGGTAATGTTGCTAGACAATATTTACCTCCTATGGTCTGGAAAATACTCTGGTTTTGCACCAGTTAGGTCCCAAGAATGCCAGACTAGAGAGATTCAACCAGTAGTAGTAAATGAGTACGCTAGAATAAAACTGGCCAATCTATACTATGCTTGAAGGCAAATCAACAAGAAAAAGTGGTAGATGGTTAATGTATGTGTTAGCACTGTGGCAATGTGTAAAATACTCTGTCTTTCCAGACACTCTGTGCCCCAAGGAGTGTGCAATCTAAGATGACTGATGAGACGTGGGAGAAAGGATGCATCATACAGACAATGTGATCAGGGTGATGATTGGGATGCATCTTAACACATCTAAGACTTTTTTCTCTTCTGGCATTAAGGTGAGTTGTGGGTGTAAAGTTGAGCTCTTGAATAACAGACTGGAAAATGAAAGAAGTAATCAAAGTGTGTGGAATTTGCAGAGTGATTGTGTGGGTAAGGGTTCTTGCACTGAGATGGGAGCTAGCTGAGGGAAGCTTGCATTTATCATTCTGGGATGGCTCTTTTAGAACTCGAATGGATTAGGCTTTTCTAATTGCATATTACCTCTGTGGGCTCAAACCTACTGTTTGGCTGGATATCACTGAACAGAGTGCTAGGCACTATGAACAGTAACATTTGTTGCTGTGCCCTCTGATTAGCTGAAGCACCAGGGTTGCCAGAAGTTTTTTTTTTTTTTTTTTTTTAAATAGGGTGGAGATGAAAAGAGTGTCTTGGCCCTTGGGGAAAAAGGACCAGAGGGGAATAATAGAGAGAGATGGGAGTAGAATTGGGAGGATCTAGGACAGGGGTCGGGAACCTAAGGCCCAGGGGCTGGATGCAGCCCTCGGCGTGCCTTGATCTGGTCCCTGAGGCTCAGGACTCCCTTCCCAGCATTGAGGAGCCCATGCTGGTGCTTCAGTCCCCCAATCCCATGAGGCTGGAGCAGACAAAATCTACAAGGCTTGGCCTCCCAAGGCTCTGGTGTGCAAGGGGAATGTGGGGAATGTCTTCTTCTCAGTCAGGGGCCACATTAGTGAGGTGGGGGTGGGTTTTTTTTTTTTTTTTGCTTCTCACTTGTGTGGGGCTGCCAACTGATTTTGTTTTCCTGTGGGTCAGCAGTCCCTGACCCATAAAAGGTTCCCCACCCTTGAGCTAGTAGCTGTCGTCTCTATAGGATGACATTCACACTTTTAAATAGGTTAGGCTGGCTTAGCTGCTGATTTGCTAGCATGGCTAAGGAAGACTATCAAGTAACAAGATGTCCGAAACAACCCTCTGGTTAGCATTTATCACTGTTGCTCTTGCATATGATTCACTTTAGCATTTTGTGTGAGCACTGGGATTGCTTAGACATGGGCTTTTCTCTTACACCACTCCAGTCAACTGCCCAATGAATGCACTCAATCTGATGGATAGCCTGTGCTGAAGGTTTAGATGCAAAAATAAATACGTTGGTCTTTTAGACACCATAGGACTCTGTGACAGGGTGTACCAGCCCCGCACTAACCGCTGTCTGAAGGAGTCCTGCCCCCACAGCTCTGCTTGGACTGCAGCGCAGGTATAAAGGCCTGGAGAGATGCTCGGTCTGGGCTGGCTGCTGAGGAGGAAGGGGGTACTAGCAGAGCTCCGGGAGGTGAACAGCCAATGGGACCGGACCTGGGGACCAGCCCGCGAGACACCGGAGATACTGCCGAAGGTCTGGAGGAAGGACCCTGGAAGAAGTCCAGGGTGGGAGATTGTATCCCAAGGAGCTCAGTATGTTGCGGTGGGATTCCTTGCTGAGTGAGCAGTGGACCATGCTACTGCTAATAGGGCCCTGGGCTGGGACCTGGTGGAGCAGGGAGGGCCTGGGTCTCCTTACTCCACTCCTCAATCCCCAACATGACACCTGCACCTGCTGCGAAAGACTCCAGCTTCTAGGCTGCACTGCCCCATTGAGAGGGCCTTTTGATATTGATGTTGGCTACTAGGCCGCACTGCCCCAGCAAGAGGGCCATTTGCTAAAGACTCCGGCTGCTAGGCCACACTGCATCATGGGTGGAGGGCGGGGGGAGACTTTTGTTGTTGATGTTGGCTACTAAGCTGCACTGCCCCAGCGAGAGGGGAGTGAGTTTAGAACTGCAGTAGAGTTCCAGTATGTGTGGGGTTGGGGCATGGTTCCAAGAACCCCATGGACATGACAACTCCCCCTGCGGGAGGGATGAGTGCATCACCTCGCGACAGACTCCTCATTGTTTTTGCTGAAACAGACTAATTTGGGTACCTCTTTGATGCAAGAACAGCTAGTGGTAGAGAAAGGTGGCACTTCTGAGAGATTGTTGCTTAAGTTGCAGGAACCAAAAGTAAACTTTATAGGAGGAGAATAAATATAATCTGGATGTAACTGATCAATGATCCGCTTGGTTCCTCAGCACCTTCATACTGATTTTTCCCCAACTCTCTTTCTGTCTTGGGATCACTGATCATAGTATCATAGAATCATAAAATACTAGAACTGGAAGGGACCATGAGAGATCATCAAGTCCAGTCCCCTGCCCTCATGGCAGGACCAAGCACCATCTAGATCATCCCAGATAGATGTTTATCCAACTGCTCTTAAATATCTCCAGTGATGCAGATTCCACATCCTCCTTAGACAATGTATTGCTTATGCAGTGTTGCTTTATGCAGTGATCTAATGCTTTAGGCAGTGTTGTGGATGGGTCAGTCCCAAGATATTGGTGAGACAAGGTGGGTGAGGGAATATCTTTTATTGGACTGACTTCTGTTGGCTAGACCTCAAGGAGCATTCTGTGTAGCTTCAAAGCTTGTCTTTCACACCGACAGAAGTTGGTCTGATAGAAGACATGACCTCACCTACCTAGTTGCTCTAAAAGAGCTGTACGCAATCCTTCTTTTCATATAACCCTTGGATGACTCAATTCTCCATTTATATAGACTGGTAAGTGCAAGGTGCAATGGCATGTACTAAGAAGAGGGCCACTAACTATTGCTGAACAACAGCATGCATGGCTTATATCTTTGGCTTTACGATCATTGCATCGTAAAGCTCTTGATTGATTTATAAAGAGAAATAAAATGAATAGTGGGACAAAGCAATCCACTAGCCAGTCAATTGAAACAATATAAATAAAAATACTAAGCAACTCTAGGAAGCTGTATTTTCATTTTGGATGCATTTTTTGCACAGGCTCTCAGATATAAACAACCCACTGCAATTATTCAGAATTATCCACTAGACTTTAGAGCTAGTACGAAAGGTGATTTGGCAGTGACTTTGCAAATGACTATGGAGAGTTATTCATGGGAATTGATATAATTTATCATTTGTGAGTATTTGGGCAACAGCTGGTTTATTTGTGAAAATGATATCAAATTCCAGATGTCTTGTGGCTTTTAGCATGAATGATAGTTTGGCCAAAAGTCTGTGCCAGATGCTTATGGCTGGCTGTTTATTTGCTGTTAGCCTCCTGGTTTTGTTTTTAGTAGTTTCTCATCAAATGACAAAGCAGAACTAATACTATGTGACTGCTTTGAAACCCCCTTTGCAATTTACCCTGGCTACATTTGATACAGTTAGTTTACACAGCACCCTTCCGTTGTGGATCTCCTGTTCATCTTAATCTTTTTAGGCACTGGCCTTTCTGCAATGGTAGTCCTCTTGATGTGGAATTTGCCACTTCTTCTGTCCCTAGTCAGCTGTAATCCATTTTCATGTCCTCACAACCTTTTAAAACTCTTGCTTCTGCAAGTGTGTGTTCCATGTAACCAATAGGGAGCTTTTTAAACTTTCCACCTTCCTCTTGCTTTAGGGTGGGGCCCTCTCTATATTGATTTTTAAAAGCCTTTACCATCCTGTTATGCAGCATCTAAAGCACTGTGGTGGAGATGGATCAGAAATATAATTATTGTGGTTAGTTGTTTGTTATATTGTGGCTCACAAAAGTATACTAAGGGCTTTTATAAACCAGTTAGAACTGGTCTCTTTCCCTGACAAGACTTTGGTTTCACATATGTACATATCAAGTAGTGGTGGGAAGAGGTGAGGAAGAGTGTTAATAGCCACGAGGCCGTATTACTGTAGCCGTCATAGACGCATCTAGTGGTCCAATGACCACATTTTAAGAATTGGTCTTTAAAGTCTCTTCTTGGTATCTAGGAATAAATGAACCTTAAGGGTCTGAATGATATTAGGACAGTGGCTTGAAGATCATCAATGGCTAATAATTGTTTTCTTGGATCAGATCAACAGTAACCAGCTCTTCTAAAATGCCCTTTTCTGGGACATGTTCTTGCCCTGGTTTTCATAGAATCATAGAATACTAGGACTGGAAGGGACCTCGAGAGGTCATCGAGTCCAGTCCCCTGCCCTCATGGCAGGACCAAATACTGTCTAGACCATCCCTGATAGACATTTATCTAACCTACTCTTAAATATCTCCAGAGATGGAGATTCCACAACCTCCTGGGCAATTTATTCCAGTGTCTGACTACCCTGACAGTTAGGAACTTTTTCCTAATGTCCAACCTAAACCTCCCTTGCTGCAGTTTAAGCCCATTGCTTCTTGTTCTATCCTCAGAGGCCAAGATGAACAAGTTTTCTCCCTCCTCCTTATGACACCCTTTTAGATATCTAAAAACTGCTATCATGTCCCCCCTCAATCTTCTCTTTTCTAAACTAAACAAACCCAATTCCTTCAGCCTTCCCTCATAGGTCATGTTCTCTAGACCTTTAATCATTCTCGTTGCTCTTCTCTGGACCCTCTCCAATTTCTCCATATTTTTCCTTTCATGCATAACTTCTGTAATTTTAAGCATGAGACACTGCTGCTGCTTTTCTGTAAGATTTAAGGCTGACTTTATTAGACATTAGAGATGTTACACTAATGTCTATTCACTGTCTATATTCACTTGTGCAGGCACTCCCTGAAATTAGAGTTCTTTAAGGCCATGTGTACATTTGGAACTAATGGTGTGATCTCAGTTTGCATAGACCTTGTCATGGCTCCTTCCCCACTCTGGCACAATAAATGCAGAAGTGGGGGCCCGCAAAAGTACCCCAAAACCTTATCTACCAGGCTTTAGTATAAAACTTCCCCCCAAAATCTTAACAATCTAGATTTTGGGAATAAAATGCCACTGCCAGCACCCAAATATTAATAAAGCAACCAGGGAGAGACTACTTGGGAAATCTCACCCCTAAAGTACAAACCATGACACACAAATTAATCAATACCAGGTTAATAAAAAGAAAAGAGAAAGAACTTTTATTATCACCACAATATTCCTGTTGCAAGCATAATGCCTAGATGGAACAGTAACAAAATAATATACTCATGGAGGAGAAATTTAACATGGGCCAGGAACTTAGTTACAAAGGAGAGCAAAACCCATTTTTAAATGCACAGACATCAGATCCCATTTCCCAAACCATAAAACAATAAAACCTGACGGATTTATCTAAACTTTATCCTACTTACAGACTGTGAAGAATATTTTCTTAGAGGGGAGACATCCTGTCCCCTTCAATAGCTGGAGAGAAACTGCCCAGAGACAAAGGAGGGGAAACCCCAAAATTCCTTTGTCCTAGTTTGAAATTCCTACCTACATTCCTATTGGCCAACTCTACCTGAGTTAGGTATAGTTAACCCCTTAGTCCCCAGGCTGCTGGCTAAGCCTCATGATCATGACAGACCTGCTTACACTAACCCTTACCTTGCATAACCCAGCTGCCTTTACTCAAATTCAGGGCTACTCAATACGCGGCCCATGGGCCACATGTGGCCCGCAGCCCGTTTGTTTGTGACCTGCGGGTGAGAGCCAAAACAAAAAAGTAGTCAATATACCGGTCTTCTGTTGATATGCTTTTTAGTAGTTAAATTCCTGGACTGTCATTGCTCATTTAAAGTGCTGTCATATGGGTGGAAATCTGGTAAATACTGTATTTTATTAATATCAGCAGAACTGACTTAAGTGGAGCCTGTGTGTTGTGTAGTCTTGTAGTCTTCTATCAGCATGAAAGAAGATATCTGCATGTATATCCAACCACACTTAAGTTGTGGCCCTTGGCATGTGCTGTGAGTATCATTGTGGCCCTCAGGGCTTCCAAAGTTGAGTAGACCTGCTCTAATTGCACAAGCATCAGTGAAATTAATGCCTGGGAATTGTATCCAGGTGGCAAATATTTGTGAGACCGTATACATCAACGTGTGAGTAAACTAATGAGGTCAGCACAAGTAACAAGCAGCTTTTATTTGTTCTGCTTGCTGCGCAAAGCCGAGGCAAAATAATCACAAATAACAAAAAAGTGTATGTGATACAGTATTGAAACAGAAGTCAGCCATATTTCTTAAAGTAGCAAACTCTACCATTTCTCTTTCAATAACTTTTGGGCTGAGAGCAAGTCAACAATGCTTCAGTGCCTTCAACTGAGTTTTGCACATTTTACTATAAATATTCAATAGGCCTAAGAGTGCTATTGTGATTGGTGCGTAAGGGACAGCAGATGATCTCAGGAAAAAAAAAAAAACAGCATACAGAAAGGGGCAGGTGTTGCTAGAATGAAAGAAATTCTTTGCTCTACATACTAACTCCAAGTAAATTTTGATAACCAGTTGAGACCGTGCAAAACTAACTCTTGGAAATCTCTTGGATCTGTTGATATTGTTTGCTAGACTGTTAACACAGAGGGCGGTAGAGATCAGAGCTGAAGAATATTGTAGAAAAGTATCTGCAGATGCTTGTGTGAATAACATGAATGAATTGGATACATTGGCATTCATGATTCCACTACTCATGCTTGGAGGCATGTGGGTAGTCATGGTTTTTTTCACACTAACATTTGGGGAAAGCTCTGCTTATGCAGGTAACTGTTTGATCCTGAATTCAGGCATTCATACCAGGGGTTACGAAACGTACCATCGTGTAAAAGAGATCTAAAGAAATATCATGTGACTTCTCTGATCTATCACACAGCTCAAACCCAGTATGACTTGATACCAAATGAATATCTGTAACAAGATTCCCACTGCCTATGCACCAGCAGATCATCAGCTGCAGTTTGCTTTTTTTGTTAAAAAAGGGGGTTCATACAATTCCAAAGAATACCGCAATTATTGAAAAAACCAAATATCTATCAGCAAACACTGGTGACTCCTTATATTTCTAATATGATGTGTTAATTTATAAAAAGTAATATAGTACTTTAATTAGAGCTCCTGTTCTTTGGTAGAACTTGTAGGGAATAAAATTCTGACCTTGCTTCAGGGTATTAATAATAGCTAGCTGTTTTATAGCACTTTTTCCTCCACAGATGGCAAAGTGCTTTGCAGAGGTTGTGAGTATCAATGTCTTTGTGACACTGACTGGAGGGGAAATGGAGTATAGAGAGGTGAAAAGATTTGCCACACACAGGTCAAGAGTAGATACCAGGTCTCCCAACTCCTCCTAATCTAGAGCCCTGAGCCCTGGCTATTTTCCACAGGTACCCAAATGAAAATACAATAGGCTGGATTTAAAGACAAATAGCTGTTTTGATGTTCTCTTATGGGTTTTAGTCTTACACCCTGCTGCGGTATTTTTTTAGGTTACTGGCACCAGGGCTGGTGACAGACTTCGCCAGGCCCTGGGCAATGTACGTGTGTGTGGGGGGAGGGGAGGGAAAGTCCTCAGCTCTGGACCCCCCCGGAAGGGACAGGATTTGGGCAGAAGGGGTGAGGCTAGGGGCAGCCAGCCCTGGTTGCCTCCCGGATTGTGCTGCACTTGCCCCAGCCAGCCCTTGGTGCTGCCCAGACCATGCTGCGCAGGGCTCCAGCGATAATTTAAAGGGTCTAGGGTTTAGTCTTTAACAAGAGAGCAGGTTACTAATGTTGGCTTGGATGCTGTGTCATTTTGTTACCACACAGATCTCTCTCTCTCTCATAACAAAATGACAGAGCATCCAAGATATATTCCATATATATCTATATATATATATAGATATATAAATAAATAAATCTGTGGTGTGCTCAGGCTGTATGTAGCAAGGGAAGACAAATGTGATAACCGAATAGTATTGATTTGAGGATGTTGACTTGTAATAGCTTCTACTGTTACTGCCTCACAGGGGGTGATGGTGGTAGCTCTAATTAGTCAGTGTTTGCAAAATACCTTGATGAAATGTGCTCAGCCTTATTACTGCCATGCACATTTGTGTCTTAACAGAACTATTTGTGTTGGAAAGGATTGCTACTGTGTCACAAGATTAATTTATTTTTCAACAGCCATCGTAGACATAGTTCGGCTTTGAATAGCTTCAGTGGTCGTGATTCAAGAGCCTCTCCTTGGCTTCTTGTCCCTTTGCCCAACTGTTCCCATACTATCTTTCCTAATGCTACTCTGAATTTCCCCTGTTTTCCTTTCAGCTCATTTATTGCCTTTTATTGTTCTGTATCCTCGGTGAAAAGTTGAGCCTGTTCTAATCATAACATGCTGAATATAGTTGCTTAAAGTTTGTTCACTATTTGTCCAGCCATTCTGATTGTTGTATTGAACATGGTTATTCTCTCTGCCATTTTTCTCTTGATTCGACATGCTTTGTTTTTATTTAGATATTAATAACTATTTTTCAAGGATGGAGGGGACCATTGTGATCACTGTAGTCTGACTTCCGGCATAACCGAGGTTCTATAATTTCACTCAATGAAAGTTATAAACACTGTTTCTGCACCAAGGCCATAAATAATGGTATTAACATATGAGTTGGACCAAAGACATTTCTATAGGGATTGAAAATAATTCTTTAGATGATATACCTATTTTTATGCTCTGATGTTGCATTTAATAACCAGGAAGAGTGGACTGTATTAACTGCAAGCTGGACTAAATAGTGGTAAACTGTTGTTTCAATGTAACCAAAACTGGGATGATTTTGTTCATGTCCCCAGAACTTCAAGATAGAATTCTATGTTCTTGAAGTCATGCAGGTTAGATGGAGATGGACAGACTTGTTGTGCCTAATGACATACATTACAGCACTGCGTAGGAGGCTTTCTGTCTGTGTGTGTATGTGCGTTGTAACTTTGCACGTACAGCCGACTTTAATATCTGCTTGCAACATTCAGTAGTCCTGGACATAATACAACATGTGTTCTCTGGAAGATATAAAACTGAATGTGCTTCTCTGTGTCATCTCTTCATTTGTATCAGAATTAATACAGATGATTAACTAAAAGTTATTAAGTAAAACTCAGTGCAAGCTATTTATATAAATGAGAATGAAATATTATTCATCTTTGTGGTAGGAGAGATCTCAAGTGACTAGAACAGTGTGAGCAGGCATTGCAGTTTTGTGATATGTTTTTTTTCCCCAGTGAAGTTAACTGCGTGTCCCATCTGTATTTGATAGTTCAAGCACACTATAGTTTTGTCAGCATGTAGCCCCCCCGCCCAGCCAGTTTCAAATATACCTCTTACTGTGAATCCTCTCACTTGCCAACAAAGCTTCAATAGTGCAAAAATAAAGTGTTCTGTAATTGTTTGTATAATAGCAGCCCTATTTTACCTGTTCAGTGCTATGGCAATGACCAGACAGTATGCTGTACGCTTTCACCATGTCTATCTTAATTTCAACTGGGCAGCAATAGTCACAAACAAGAAATGAGAAGTGGTGCAAAATACCTGCACAAATGCATTCCCTGCTCATGAAGTCATCAGGATAGCAACTTGCTGAGTATACACAAAATAATTGCGCAGTTGCAGGCACAACTGGTTGAATGTGTAAAATTTGACATACAGCTATGGAGGCCGGAGTTGAAAATTTCAGTCTAACTCCAGCTTCGAGACCCATGTTGCAGTCATCAGTGCATAATTTAAACGCTTTCTTAAAATCTGGGCTTGCCAAAGGAATGTTTTTGAGGCAATTTGGTTCTCTGTATCAAAACCTTTTTGACAGGTGTTTGACCAAACCACTTTCCTTGAAATGTATATTTTGTAGTGCTTTGTGTCTGCTTCTCCTGCTATGTTTTCCATTTCACATTCACAACAATTCAGTATTTTCAGTGTTTTTTCCCCTTCAAACCCTTTTCCCTTTTAGCCATACTCCAGCTACTACAAATGTGTCTGATCTCCCATGCATAGATAGCAGAGTAGTCCCAGTGTAGGCACACAAAGTCAATAGGATCATTTATTTACCCTTAATAAAAGACAGGGTAAAGAAACATGGATATAACATTCAGTTAAGCAAGGAGTGGTAAACTGGTCAATTCCTGAAATCCCCTTTAAAAGTGTGCCTTAAAATGCTCTATGGTAATGGTCCAAAAGTGCAGTTGCAGTGGTGGGATCTTTGCTGAGAGAGACACTTCTGTCTTTAAAAACAACACTCCCACATTTAGGATATGTCTAGACTGCACCCCTCTGTCGGCAGAGGGATGCAGGTTAGGCAGGTCAACATTGCAAATGAAGCGGGGATTTAAATATCCCACGCTTAATCTGCATAAAAATGGCCGCCGTTTTTGCCAACTCCGCACTTTGTCAGCAAAAAGCGGCAGTCTAGAGGGGGATCTGTCGAGAAAGAAGGCCTTTTTTGACAGATCCCTTATGCCTCCTGTGTCCAGTTGTGCTCAGGGAAGAATCTGAGGTCAGTGTATGAGGAAAGAGGTGGGTTAAGCTGGCTTCATGCTGTCTTTGGTGGCTCTCTTCTACTGGGTTTGTTGGAGGTAGGCTTAACCCCTAGTATAAGTTAGCGCAGCCTGGGGCTTTTATGTTTATACCCAGGTGCCCCAGCAGGTGTTCTAGAAGCCGGGAATTGACAGCGTAGATCGGTGGTGGGCAAATCTGTTGGCAAATTTGCCATTCCCAGTTAATGGGACCTCTGGGAAGTGGTGGCCAGCATGTCCCTGTAGCCCGTCACTTCCCACAGCTCTCATTGGCCGGGTATGGTGAGCCACAACCATTGGGAGCTGCAGGGGACCATACCTGTGAATGGTCAAAGTCGACAAAATGTATTACAGCCCACCAATGGATTACCCTGATGGGCTGTGTGTGGCTTGTGGTGCTCACCGCTGGTGTTGATGTTACAGCCACACCTCCATTCTTTTTGCATTACTCCCTATTCCAAAAGTTACAGGGAGGTGTGGAGCACAGTAGCTCTAGGCCACCTGAGAATTCTCTGTGCACTAAGAAACATCCCCAGTTGGCCAGATCTATTGGGTTTCCAGGCACTGGAGGCCAGACTAGATGACTGGACAGTCCTTTCTGGCCTTAAACTCTGACACTTTGCACTAAGAGACTGGCAAGAAGCCAGAGTATCAGAAGGGAGAATCAGGATCTAAGGGCACATGTTCACTTGCCACGCTGGAGATTGATGTTCTGGCATTCGATTTAGTGGGTCTAGCATAGACTCAGAAATCAGACCCAGAGGGCAACTCCAGCCAGCGTCTGTACTTCTCGCAGTTGTGAGGAGTAAGGGAAGCCAATGGGAGTGTTTGCTCCTGTCAGCCTCCTGCAGTGGGAATGGTGCTAAACTCAAGTTAAGATAAGCTGACTCCAGCTACGTATTTTTCGTAGCTGGAGTTGAATATCTTAAGCTGAGCTTTCCGGTCTAGTGTATATCTGGCCCAAATGTTTAAACTGGTGTTTAGTATAGGAATTGTGTAGTACTCCTTTAAATAGCTGAGGCCTCTAGTGGCACTTACTGCATTCTATTTTAGAAATAAGCAGGAATAATTTGTATATAGTGTTCAGCCTTCCATAAGTGTGTATATTTAGTAAACCTGATTATTTGAAGCCCATCTCCCCCACCCTTATACCCACGTGGTTTTTAGATATTATTTTGTTGGATAAAAAGCAAAAGATGCAACATATACAAAACTGAATTTTCATTTGTGCTGAAGCTACCCAAAGGGAAAATAACTTCTGATGAGGGAATGCTTATATTTCTGTATCTTGTAAGACAGCAAAGTCATTTCTCTTTTGTAATTAAAAATGTAGACATCCTTATTAAAAGCATAATTCTGAATGTGTTCCTTCCTTCTCTGAAGAGTAATCCCATCTGCCAGGGCTCCAATCAGGGTATGCCCAGATCAGAGTTGGTGTTGGAAAGAAATAATGTTGCCTTCTTGTGCACTGAGAAATGAAGATAATTTTGGAGAGCCTTTTGGGGTTACTTCTGCTCGTTGGCCTTGTAAGAAAATGTGAGAGGTTTGCCTAATCTTTCCCTGAGACTCAGCCGTCAAAATTCATTGCAGCTGTATTGCCAGTGACTTCTGCACGGGAATTGCAATATGTTGACTTCAGAGGAGAGGAGTGGCAGCTATAAGGACTGCTGTAGTCTCTGGTCAGTGTCAGGCTACCTGCTAGCAATGGGTCATGATCCAAGGATATATTTGTATCTGTTCCCCCATCATATGTGGCTGCTAAAACAAACACGATTCAATTGAGTTTACAGGTCATTTCAATCTGGTTTATGTGGCACTATTTTGTATGGATTTTTGTTTTTATTTAATGGCCATTTAATCTGATGCCACCCCTCGCAGTGGACACCCACTCTCATTATTGGGCCATTACAGGACTGTGTACCCAAAGCTAAGATGGGAACTATCCACAGGTTTGGGATGAGCCATTTGGAGCTTGAAATTCACTGCTGAAAGACATTTTCAGAGACCAAATCCAAATCTCTTGCTTTCTGAAGAACCCAGAGGTCAGTGAAATTACCTGCCAGACACCTCTGTTGTGTTGAATGCCAGAATTAGTGAGGAATACCAATACCTGTGAAGTTCATTGCAGAATGGGACTAAAAATATTCCTATGAATAAGATCTTAAATTATTTTTCTTCTTATGCCACCTGTTCTAGCAGCTAAAAATATGTCGTTTTCATGTAGTGTTATTACAGAAAAATGGAAACAAATGAAACATAGCTGAGTAATAGTCATTTTCACACCATGCTGCCGATTCCCACGGCAGGTCTTCATTAGTGACGAGCACTTGCAGTCTGGGGGAACTGCTGTTTCTTACACTTGTGGGCAAACATTTGTATCATAAGTCAGTGATTCCAGGAAATTATAATAGAACAGAAACCATTCTTGCCTCTGTGTCTGTTTGCTGTCCAGCCATGTGCCTCAATAGCAAGCGAGGGTAAAGGGAGACCTGTGTCCACCTATTACTCCAGGTCCCAGCCCAGGGACCCTGTAGATGGCTGTCATGTGCTGTGTCCCCTCCAACCTTTCAGTATCTTTTCCTGGGCCACTTCCTATATCCCTAGCATCCTCTTGTCCTCATCTCAGGGTCTCAGTCTGCAGATCTCTGCAGCTCATCAGGAGCTGCCCTTAGCTCCCTGGGTCTCTGTCTGCAGCACTGCTTTGTCTGGAGTGCTTGCTGCCTTCAGTCTGCAAGGCAGCTAGTCCACCTCCTTCCTCAAGCTCTAGGGCAGTGGTCCCCAACCTTCTGGGGCTGCCGGGTGTCTGGGGGCAGGGCAGCGCACGCCCCACGCGCCCAGGGGGCAGGGTCCGCGCATGCGCCCGGGGTGCAAGAATGGCATGGGCCAGCCCTGGTCATTCGGTGGGCACACATAAATGCCCCGGTGGGTGCCATGGTGCCTGCGGGCACCACGTTGGGGACCACTGCTCTAGGGAGTGAGTCAAGCTGCTTTGCACTGCAGCTCTGCTTATATGGGTCTGCCCAGCCCTGATTGGCTGCTCCTATAAGCTCTTCTCTGGTTGGCTGTCTCCTGCACAGTCTATCACAGTGCTTCTATTGTATATTACTTCCCTTTATGCAGCTGATGTTACATATCAAGTGCAGACTTACTGACGATTATTCCATGAATAAGAAATTCACTCCTATTGACAAAAGAAAAAAAAAAGACAATCCCTTTTACCTTGCAGCTATTGGAGGAGATTTCATAGGAGGAACTCTAAATATGGCCATTCTCATATGACATTTAGACCTGCCATTACCATATTTACTCAACACCAGATTAGGAAGAGTTATTGATGCCTATTCCTCCCCACCACACACCTTATTCTTCAAAGATTCTTGCCACTATTAAGCTAGGATATTAAAAAATATATAACATTTATTCCAAAATGGTGGTAGGACTTTTTCAGCATCAGATTTCCACAAAAAATTGTTTGAAGAGAATTGTTTTTAATATCAAAACCATTTTAACTAGCAATATCGGAATGATTGACAGTGCAAAGTGTTTTCTTAAATGTGAGCCTAATGCTGGGCATACAAGAATGAAATGGATAGAATGCAATGCCATTTTTAGCACAGTAAGTGTACATGCAGTTACAAAGGTGATCAGTACTTTTCCTAGGTTCATTTGACTTTCTTGAGTTAGTGCAGTTTCTCAATACAGGCAATAAATCTTTCTCTATCTCGGTTCTTATGTTCATAAGAAATATGTGAAACATATTGAACATCTACGTTCATATACTCTTGGAATGTCTCTCTAATGTCCTGGGGTTTTTCTTTCCAAGTTTCTTATCAGGAGTTGGCGATAAAGGACAGCTCAGAAGAAGACTGCTGCATCAAAATCCACATCAGGATTTAAAATGAACCCATGAGACATGGGGATCTTAGTCTGTGCTCTGTGAATAGTCATGCCGTACCAACATCCTCAGTAAAGTTCCTATCTTATGTACCTAACTCTCTTATAAAGAGGTGGACAAAACATGGCCCATGGGCTGGATCTGGCCTGTCTAACTCTTCTGCCCCGCCTGCCTTCCCTGCAAACTCTTCCCCCACATCTCCCACTGGCCAGTTTCTGGCCAACAGGAGCTGTGAAAATGGTGCTGGGGGAAGTGACAGCAGTGCATGGAGACCCACGCAGAGACATGGCAGCAGCAGCCAGCCACATCTGGGAGTGGCATGGAGCTATGGCAGGCAGGCAGCCTGCCTGAGCACCCTACTGTGCCACAGGCTGGGAGCCACTTGTGGTAATCCTCTCCTGGCCAGAGCCTGCACCTCACAGCCCCTCTCACACCCCAAACCTCTGCCTCAAGTCAGAACCTCCTACTGCACCCAACTTCTATCCCAGAGCCCACACCTCTCACCCTCTCCTGCACCCCAACACTGTGTAACATCCCAGAGCTCCCTCCTGCACCCAGACTCACTCCCAGACCCCACACCTCCCTGTGCCCCAATCTCCTACCCCAGCCTGGAGCTCCCTCCTGCACCCAAACTCCCTGCCAGATCCCATATGCCCTCCAGTAACATAGTAAAAAAGTGTGGCCTGGGACAACTTACCAAAATTCATTGAGTGCCCCCCCAAATTATTGCCCACCCCAGTTTTTATGCATCAGGGTCCTGATTTTAAATGCTTCCTAATAGCCTGAGAGAGAAATTCCAAATGGAAGCACCTCTCTCCTATGTACAATCTTCAGAAAATCAATGCATGAGTTCTTTCAGGGAGATATATATACTCCTGCAGTCTCCATTATTATCAGTTAAGGAAATGTCCAGTTATACTGCAACAGAATCATATTTAGAATCTTGGGATCTCCAGCTAGTATATTTATTTAATCACAAGAGCTGAAAAACAAATACCACTGAAGAGTAACCTGGTATATTTACCAGGAGAAGAGTCACGTAGTAAATCTGATGAGGCTCAACAAGGAGAAGTGCAGAGTCCTGCACTTGGGATGGAAGAATCCCAAGCACTGTTACAGGCTGGGGACCGACTGGCTAAGCAGCAGCTGGGCAGAAAATGACCTGGGGATTATAGTGGATGAGAAGCTGGATATGAACCAACAGTGTGCCCTTGTAGCCAAGAAGGCTAATGGCATATTAGAATGCACGAGGAGAAGCATTTTCAGCAGATCTAGAGAAGTGATTATTCCCCTTTATTCAGCACTGGTGAGGCCACATCTAGAGTATTGTGTCCAGTTCTGGGTCCCCCATTAAAGAAAGGATGTGGATGCATTGGAGAGGGTCTAGTGGATGGCAACCAAAATGATTAGGGGGCTGGTGACATGACCTATGTGGAAAGGCTGAGAGATTTGGGCTTATTTAGTCTGCAGAAGAGAAGAGTGTGTGTGTGTGGGAGGATTTGATAGCAGCCTTTAACTACCTGAAAGGAGGTTCCAAAGAGGATGGAGAGAGGCTGTTCTCAGTAGTGAGAGATGGCAGAACTAGGGGTCCCAAGTTGCACTGGGGGAGGTCTAGGTTGGATATTAGTAAAACCTATTTCACTAGAAGGTTGGTGAAGCACTGGAATGGGTTACCTAGGGAGGGGTGGAATCTCTCTCTCCAGAGGTTTTTAAGTCCTGGCTTGACAAAGCCCTGGCTGGGATGATTTAGCTGGGGTTGGTCCTGCTTTGGGCAGAGGGCTGGACATGATGACCTCCTCAGGTCTCTTCCGGCCCTATGATTCTATGTGGCTCAGCATCTCTATTACATTCTGGATGTTTTTCAAACCTTCCTTGTTTGGCTACCCAAGCATACATCTGTCTAGAGCCTATTTCTTTGTTAATCACATCCTATAGCTGTAAAATAACATTGTATTTTGAATCTTCACAAGCAATAACCTATGTAAGGACATAAACTGGTCAGGCTGTATATCAAAACCTGTCGTTTTCTTCCCCTGAGTAATGACTACTATTATCTACAGTGGGGGGTTGCTCAACTCTTTTGAAAATCAGGTTGGTTGCTTATTTGCCTAATTGCATACTTCCATGGACTGCCTTTAAGCTTCCATGTTTGAAAAAATCTCTGTCATTAGCTGTATTATTTGTTATCAGTATGGTAACGATGATATATAGTAGACTAATGAGCACACTGTTGCATAAGTGATGAATTTGGCAAGCTGAAGCATGCTTCCTTTCCCTTCCCTTCCCTTCCCCCATTGTCTTATGTCTACACTTTCCATTTAAAGTGGAAAAAGTCCCTTTTGTGCACAGAAACTGGGAGTGTCCATACTTGAGAGGTGTTACTGCTCTCACTGGTGATGCACTTGTGGCAATGGGCAAGTGAAGACATGCTCCTGCTGTCTACAGAGCTTTTAGCCTCTGGAGGATATCCCATAGTGCCTAGGTGACCACTCTAGTCAGTAGCTCTGCTGCTCTGATGCCAGGTAAACAGACACCTTCCCTACCTCCTTTAAAGGCCTGGGAACTTTGAAACACCCCTTCCTATTTTTTTGGCAAGTGCTCACTTACCTGGCTAGATGACAATGACTGCTCCATGGAGCAAATGTTCCTCTGCTTTCAGCAAAGCTGAACTACTGGAGCTGATCAGTATTGGGAGAGAGGGGGCTGGCCAGGGGCCCAGGCTGCCCTGCGATCACCTCCCTTCTCACAAAACATATTGTCAAAATGGAGAAAGCAGCACTGTGGAATATCTGCCTTCAGGGTGCTGCTCTCATCAGTGATGGAAATGCTGAAAGAGTGAGTATACACACAGACCTGTGCTTTTTTTTAAACCAGTTCCCTATCACCAGTGAAGCTGACAGTGCAAAAATTCTGCAAGTGTAAAGAGAGCCGGTCTTAGGGGTGGGCAACAAATTTTGTCTGGTGGTTGCCTGGGGCCGCCAATTGGTTAGGACTGGCCCTGAGTGTAGACGTAGACGTAGGTACGGATCCTCTTCCTTTAGCTGCTTAGATTACTGCAGTTTAACCTTGCTTTCAAACTTATTCCTCTCCTGTGATACTGTGACTGCTTAAACCTGGTTCTTATAGCATCTCTGCTCCTGACCTAACCATCCAAGCAATCAGTAACAATGTTTGGTGCTGACTCCAGTGAGCTGAGTCAAGGTCCTTTACTATTTATATGGCTTTGCGAAGAGAAGAAAAGCAGGCTCTGGGGACTGTGTGGCGCAGGGGCTTCTTTGTGCCAAGTGGCAGAGGGCTCAGGGGGCATCAGGGTTACAGAGATCCCCTGAATCGGAATACTACAGACTAGTCAGTCAGAATGTCATGTAAGGTCTAAAGAAGACAGCGTCACGCAGGTCACAATAATCACTGTGCGATGTATGAATGGAAAATGAGAAGTCATGTATAGATATTGAAAATAACGTTCTCTAGGTCTCTGACTTAAGACAGGTCACCAAAGGGTGAGCCACAAACTCCTGCTTGTTAGGGCGAGACGCTTCTCTTTGTTGGGCTGGTTATGTGTTGATTGGCTGCACAGTTACAGGCTGAGCAAAATGTGAATCCACAATTGTGGGGATGTGGCAGGGGAGAGGGAGGGTGAGAGGAAGCTACCGCATAAAACAAAAACTGGGTTGTCCTGTTCAGGACTCAAAGGCGTGAACCTTTAGAAACATAGCTGGGGTGTAGGCGAACCCACACACAGTTATGTTTCCCCAGAGGAAGACAAGCTACCAACAGGGTCAGCCTAATGAAAGAGAGGTCTCTGCCATCTTGGGTCGAAGAACGCTGCGAGAAGAACTTTGGGTAACTTATTAGAGAAGTTAGATGCATTTAAGACTCTAGAATGCATGTTAGGGCTATATATAAAATCAAATAATTTTGTTTCCAATATTAGTTTTCTGTCATTTGTTTGCTGTTTTTTTAACTAAATTTTATACTTGCTTTCTCTCTGAATAGAGCAAAGTGTTAAGCAGAGCTGTGTTTTAATGGGAACTGCTAAACTGTGGTATCTTGTTCCTTTTGGAGCAGCATGCCTGGTAATTCTGTGAGGAGCCAGGGCCTGGACTCCACAGAGGGGAACACCAGGAGGTCTCAAGGGTTGGAGTGTGCCTCTTGGTACCCATCATGCGAAAGAGTCTGCAGGAGTTGAGAGGGGTGTGTCTGTGTGGCGGGGATAGCTGATGCCTGACAAGGCACGGACTCTCTCATGTAAAGAGCTTGGTAGTGACAGGAGCGGCCCGTGGCTATAGGCCGACTCGGCCATCACCTAGGGCGCCCCCTTCAACGGCGCCCGATGATAATGTCACGGGGCGCCCGGGGCGCCTGATGATGACGTCACCCCATTGACGGCCGTGCAGGCGGGGGCGCCGATCGTGCGTTCCGCCTGGGGCACCAGCTGCCGCAGCCCACCTCAGGCCGCTCCTGGGTAGTGAGGTATTGCATAGCCCTGTACCCCTCTAAATCACTTTTTTGCAAGTCCAGCCCTAGCTGGCATGGTGATTTGCACTCCTGCCCTACCTAATTGTTCCTACCTGAGTCTCTAGTGGCATTTGCTTTTCCTTCTTTAAATAGGACCATCTTGGTATACAATGAGACAACTGGATCTAATTTTTTTTCACTTGTTGATTCACTTAAGCACCTGACTGCTGCTCTGTGGCCTCCGAGAAACAAGTTGGTGGGCCCAGTCTGTTTTCCAGTTGTCTGGTGTCCCCAACATATATATTACCATCATGATTAGTGCTTATTGGACTCTTTGGTGATTGAGCTGGAAGGCTGTAGATTAAATGGGCAGAGCAATTCGATTGCTGAAGGTTGGTCATTTGGGTCAGAATTAGGGATGTTAACTGGTAAGCCTCACCCTTAAAGGGCAATGCTTACTGGTTCTGGTTAACTGATAGGGGCTGGAGCAGCTAGCCCTAGGCAGGGACTGCTTCAGCCCCATGGGGCCTGCTGGAAGCGGGGGTGCTCCAGCCTTACCAAAGCAGCCCATGTCCATGGTGGGCCTGGCCCGGCTCCCCTGCTGCTGGTTATGTGCTGCTTCCCTCTGCAGGAGCTGGCTGCAGAGGACCCAGCAAACCCTGCTAGGAGTGGGGCTGATATAAAGTATAAACTTTATACCACAGAGCGTGTAACCACTAACAATTCTAGCGGTTATAGGGATACATTTTTAAATGACTTTACATTCCTAGTCAGAGTTAAAGTATATCAGATGGATAGTGTGGGGAAGGCTGCATTGCTAGTTACCAGATAATCAGAACCAGTAAGAATTGCCCTGGGAATAAAGAGGACCTATCCACTTTGAATATGTTGGATCCTGTGTGTGTAAAATCATTATAATACAGAGACCAGATCCAAACCCCTTTCAGAATTTCTCGCCCAACAGAGAATCTGTGATTACCGTATTATATGACAAATTTCTAAACCAGCATGACACAAACTGCTGAGTTTTCCATGGATCACAAAAGGCACTGCATCTTTTTTAATGGTTTCCCTACAAGCATTTTGCCATTTACCAAAGTCTAATCAAAGAAAATGTGGATAGGATTTTCACTCCCCCTACCTCCCCATGTGGATCCAGCTTAATACAATAGCAAATGCTTTCTCCGATATCAGTCCCCAATATTGTGGTGTGCAAAAAAATGCAGATGAGATGCAATGATGCCATTTGGAAGTAATTAAACAATTAAAAGGTGCAAACAAATCAATCATATTTTCCTTCACTGTCTGGTCGCTTCTAGTGTGTAATATACAGATTTCCCTGAAGCACATTCCTCTATTACAGACCCAGCCTTTTATTACAAATATTTTTTCTGTGAATGCTAAACAATCCCTTAGTGAATCAGATTGTTATCAGACAGCAATATGTCACTCATTACTGTGGAAAATGTCATTTAACAAAAAATCTCCTCTAAAAAAAGACATTTGTCCCCTTTACTTTTTTCAAATTGGACCAAAAAAACAAACCCACCCAACTTCCTTCTGTAAAATCAGTGGATGGCTCTAATTAAAAACAATGTATTGCTTCAAAATGCAAACCTTCTCCAAACCCTGCCTACATAGTAGGTATGGTGTCCAACCCTTCAGCTTTGCTTTATGTCCCATCAAATTACATTGGATTATACTGCATCTGTTGCCTAAGCATTCAAGAACAATGAATCAGCCTATCATCTAGCGTCAGGCATGCAGTGCAGACATGCATGCTATCTGTATCACTTGCAAACACAGAAGCTGTTGAAGGAATAGAGAGAGGGACTAAGAATAAGGAACATTGTGTCAGAAAGAACTAAGCCGCCTGCCTGCCATGATATGGAGGGTCTTGAACCTTACAGGAATTTCCCGTTGACATCCATCATCTTGCTGCTAACCAACCAAGTAGGAGAGACCATGAAACTCGTTAAATCAGGGAGGTCCTTTCTTGGCCTGATTAGAGGAACACTATGAATTCTGATTGTTAGGGCTTTCTATACTGCAGAGAGAGGCACAGGAAATTGTCTAAATAGCTGAGCTTCACCTACCTTCGTACCTGATGCCTGATTTCCCTCTCTTGTTCCTGATGTTTGCCCCTGATCTGAGTCCAGCTGTGACCATTGACCTCACTCCCACTTACAGCTTTGACCGTTAGATCTGGCCACCAACATCTCAGGCCTGACATAGCCTCACTGGCATTTGGCCATATCCAAAACTGGACTCTTAGCCCAACTGTTTCTGCAGTGGGTACCCCTCTCTCACATGTTCATTAAGAAATACAGAAATCCCAATATTCCCCTTCCCCCCCCCCCCCCCAAAGTCTGTCTCCTGGTATTGTCAGTGCATTGTTGAATTTCCAACTTCTCGTAACTATTGAGTCCTACTGTGATAAGGGCTGTAAAGGCACCTGGCTTGATACAGTATTCCTCTGTGTGTGTGTGTGTGTGTGTGTGTGTGTGTGTGTGAGTAGGTGGGTGTATGCTGCATGGGCATATAATACATAATTGCAATTCAAAATAAACAGACAGCCTGGAGATATCTTATGTGATACTGTAATTGCTTATCTGCAGTTCTGGCACCTGTGAAGTGTCCTCATTTTTTTTTTTTTTTTTTTTTTTGGAGTATCAAATGCAGATTTTTTTTTGCTTATGAAGTTCTGTTGCAAAACTTTTTATCACCACATAAATATTTTATTATTTTTTTTCTTTTTACAAATCAGGCTCTCGATTTTGCTAATTTTCTTCGCCTCCCCCCAGTCCGTTAACAAAAATAAACGATCAGTAATTGCTAGTAATGGCTGACTTGTCTGGGAATTATCACTGGAGTAGAAAATCCAATTTGGCTTCTCATTATGATTGTTTCATTTCTTCCACTAAAGATTTTGACCTTCTAATTTAGAAATGTGAAACGTTTATCTGAGAAATGTTAAATTTGTGCTAATCTTCTGTACAAGCTTCATTTTTTATCCTTTTGGTTTTATCATCACCTGTTTCCTGAGATGAATTAAATAGAGGTTAAACAAAAAAATTGCAATTTCTCCCTTAAAAACTGGCCAAATACAAATAAAACTCTCTGAAGCTTAGTAGTGGGGTGGGAGGGGGAAGAGAGACCCACATGCTAGTATTTCATACCACACCAAAAAGGTCCCATTTGCTCTTCTAAAGTAGACAATTCCATACTCCAGCAGAACAAAAGTGATCTTTCATGTCTTCTTTCAGCCCTCTCTAACAATCTTTCAAGCTGAATTTCTGTTAAGTCACGTTCCATAAGATTGTGTTGCCCCAATCTTCTCTAAACCAAGGCCCCCCTCTTCCAGGCCCCAATCATTTGCCCTCACTCTTCACCCTACCACATTCTTAGTCGACTCACTTGGATGTGCTGAGCTCTCCCATTCTATATTTGCTTGCTTGCTAATAAACCTCCCCCAATGTGTTTTGCATAAGGGGTAGTTATGTAGTGCTGTTATTGGAGTGGCAGTAGAAATGTTTGGGAGCATTTCAAATGGGAAAGAGATTATTCTAGAAGCCTGAGTTGGCTTTGTGAGAGCTGAGTCCAGTTTTTTCAACCAACTTGCCTCTGCTATTGTGGCAATCTCTTTCAATTTAACCCGCCCTAATCTGTCTTCAAGAATAAGAAGGCCTTATTCTGCTGCTGCTGTTGAGTACCCCTTGTATGCCTCGTGCTTCCTGTATGTGATACTTAACCTGCACGGCGCTGAATTCCTCATGAACGTGTTTCTCCCTGTCATTTCCTATCTGCTGTGATGAAGATGGCAGTCCCTTGCCTTGGTGAGTGGGACAGGATGGGGTCATCGTTATCTGTTTCCTGGTTTCTTGAGGACACCAGAACGGTGCTGTCAAGGCTGTTCCCCCGCTCTGGCACGATGAATGACAGAGTAGGGGGCCCGCAAGAGCACTCCAAACCATGCCTCTACAGGCTCTGGTACAAAAACTCCCCCCCCCCAAATCCTAAATACCCAGATTTTGGGGGACCCGCTGCCACCACCCAAGTAATTCCAAGAAAATCTGGGAAGAGATCACTTAGGAAATCCCCTCCCTAAGGTAAAGTTCTCCTCCCTGCCCCAAACTCCACTTTGCTTGGAGTTGGGAAAACAGAGGGGAATCCACAGACAACAGTGGACTCTGCCTTGTAACTAGGTACTGAGTCCTAAGGATACAAGAATCAACCAACACCAGTTAATTAGAAAAAAAATCTTTTATTATCAAAACAAAACTACAGTTGCAAGCACGGTAGATTGGCTAGATGGAAAGAGCCACCATTTGATACAGATACTCAGGGAGAACCTCTGGGCTGTAAGGCTTAGTTACAAAAGAAAAAAAAAACAATTAGCCAGCTCAGACATTATTTCCAAACCCCCAAACAAGGAAAACAACAAACCCTGATGGGCTATCTAAACTTTTCCCTACTTACACATTTTAAGAAGTCTGTTCTTGGAGAGAGACGCATCTCCCATCTCCCTCAATAGCTGGGAAAAACTGCTCTGCTCTCATACAAAGGAGAGAGAGAGAGAGAGAGAGAGAGAGAGAGAGAGAAATCCCTCTTTTCTGGTTTGAATTTCCTACCTGCATTGTTATTGGCTGACTGCCCAACACCTGCTAGGTACATGAGATAACCCCTTAGTCACCAGGTGCTGGTCAGCACTTCTGATTATGACAGGTGCAATGGCATGTTAGACATGCAGCCTTTTACTATCAGTCAGCACAGGGGAAGGTGACTCCACCCATTTCTATTGAGGCTTTAAAACTGAAGTAGTGCTACCTGAGCCATATGCGGTTTGTGAAGAAAAGACATTCCAGGGAGAGGCCAGTCCCAGGGGCTAAAGAAACCAAATCCAACAAGAGCAGACACAGCAAATGCTCTAATAGGAATCAGTGGACATTAATGTCATGAGACTGCTTGCTCCAGTTTTTGAGTGGACCTTTTCTGCTGAGCTGTTTGTTTCAAACCCCTCCCATTCTCGTCTTAGAAGCGTCACTCCTCGTCACCCTTGCTCTTCTTCTCCCCTTTCTTGCCCGCTTACTCGCTCCATTCTAGCAAATTCCTTCTTTAACAAAGCCCCACTCAAAGATTTATTTAAATTCAAATGAGAGTAACATGCTGCCCTTGCATTGTTTGTGTCCATCTTTCTCCTTCCCATGTCTGTTCTGCCCAGATTCTAAGCTCTGCAGGCCATGGACTGTCTACAACGCTGTATACTGTCTAGCACAGTGCAGCCCAATCTCCATCAGTCACAAGGCACTAACACAATAAATATAAGTATGTCTAGACATCTTCTATATGTATTTGATAGGATCAGAGTGCATGATGTTAGATTGCCCTCTAGATCCTGGACCTTCTTATCAATGAACTAGGGAAATGCAACCTAGATAGGGCTACTATAAGGTGGGTGCATAACTGGCTAGATAACTGTACTTAGAGAGAAGTTATTAATGGTTCACAGTCATGTTGGAAGGGCATAACAAGTGGGGATCTGCAGGGGTCTGTTTTGGGACCGGTTCTGTTCAATATCTTCATCAATGATTAAGATAATAGCATAGAGCAGGTGTGGTCAACCTGCGGCTCACGAGCTGCATGTGGCTCTTCACCCCCCCCCCCCATCAGTGCGGCTCACAAAGCAGCCCCCGAGGCTCGCGAAGCTGCCCCCATGCACCCTGAACACGGCCTACGCCTCCCGGCTCTCCTGTGCTCACAGGGACAGGAGAGCCGTCCGGATTAAGATGGCGGATCCAGCCAATGGGAGCCTGCTGTAGTTTTTTGCTCCCGGCTCTTCGCACTGGATCCAGCTGGATCTTGGCTCTTCGTCTGGAATGGGTTGGCCACCCTGGCATAGAGAGTATGCTTATTAAGTTTGCAGATGATAGCAAGTTGCGAGGGGTTGCAACTGCTTTGGGGGATAGGGTTAAAATTCTAAATGATCTGGACAAACTAGAGAAATGGTCTGAGGTAAACAGGATGAAGTTTAATAAGGGCAAATGTAAAGTACTCCACTTAGGAAGAGACAATCTGTTTCACACATACAGAATGGGAAGTAATTGTCTAGGAAGGAGTATTCCTGAAAGGGATTTAGGGGTCATAGTGGATCACAAGTTAAACATAAGTCAACAGTGTGACACTGTTGCAAAAAAACCAAACATGATTCTGGGATGCATTAACAGGAGTGTTGTGAGCAGACACGAGAAGTCATTCTTCTGTTCTATTCTGTGCTGATTAGGCCTCAATTGGAGTATTGTGTCCAAGTCCAGTTTTGGGCGTCACATTTCAAGACATGTGAGGAAATTGGAGAAGGTCCAGAGAAGAGCAACAAAAATGATTAAAGGTCTAGAAAACATGACCGGTGTAGGAAGACTGAAAGAATTGGGCTTTAATTTAGAAAAGAGAAGACTGAGACAGGACATGATAGCAGTTTTCAAGAATCTAAAAGGGTGTTACAAGGAGGAGGGAGAAAAATTGTTTTCCTTGGCCTTTGAGGATAGGACAAGAAGCAGTGGGCTTAAATTGCAGCAAGGGAGGTTTAGGTTGGACATTAGGAAAAACTTCCTAACTGCCAGGGTAGTTAAACACTGGAATAAATTGCCCAGGAGGGCTGTGGAATCTCCATCACTGGAGATATTGAACAGCAGATTAGACATACACCTGTCAGGGATGATCTAGACAGAGCTTGGTCTTGTTGTGAGGGCAAAGGACTGGACTTGATGACCTCTTGAGGTCCCTTCCAGTTCTATGATTCTATGATGATGCTTTTTGGCCCTTGCAGATGAAAAAAAGCCGTTACATGGTTTGGCTGAGCGGCCATCTCACTGAATATATTGCTAAATATAAGAAACATATTGATAAAAGTTATTGGAGAGAAATTATCAGGACTGGGGTTTTATTTGCCTTCAGGCATTTAATGGTTCTCTGAATCTCTTGCAGGATGACTTCATTCTCCAATATTCTTGATGAGACATCACATCTATATTAGGAGACCTTGTTAATTATCACCTAGAAATGAACGGGGAAAACTGTTACCTCTCTCCTCAAAGAGGTAGGGCCCCTCCTAGCAAACTCTTAACTATTCTGACTTGAGTTTTCATATGGTAATGGTAAAGAATCACAGAAAATTGATTGTGGAATTAGTGTTGTTCTAGCAGACAAACTTATAACAAAGCCTAATAGCTAGACATTAAAGCTAAACAAATGCAGACTTGATGTCCCTTGCTGTGAAAAATTTTGCCGCTTTGACAATTTTTTTTCAGAATTTTTATGGGAAGGGATTTCTATTTTCCACCAGTGCTACTTTTGATCGCTGTTAGGACTACTTTCTATAGAAAAATATATTTTCACTAAGGCTATTGTGCAGCTACCATTGGGTAGGATCATACAGCAATTGAACTGGATTTGGAAACAGCTGAATGACAGAGACTTGTTTCCTTTCCATTGGTTAAAAAAAGTTGGAATAAAATGAGTAAACTCTTTTTATTCTTAAATCCTCTCTCTTTTTGGTTAGAACTTTCACCATAACTGTTTTCCTTTTTATTTGTTTCTTAATTTTGAAGCCATCAGTTTTCAACACTACTTTTGTATTAAAACGGTCCTGCTCATAGGCAGGCCTATATGGTTAAAAAAAGAGAGAGTGGGTGTTTGCATTATTTATGTATGCAGTTATCACAATCAGGCACTGAACCTGAAATGAATTCCATGTGGCAGTCTCCTCTGCCCAGGTCAACCCTCAATGAAGGCATCGGTCTGTGTGAGGGGGACAAGGTATCTCCCACCACATGGAGGTCTCTACTGAATTGGGGTGTTGTCTCAGGATTGAGTTCTAGTTCAATTTGCATGTTTGTATGATGATTGTCCAAGCCTCTTTTAATCTGAAATCTTTGGATATAACTCTGTTGCAAAAGATTCTCTGATGAAGCCCTCAAAATCTTTTCAATATGTCAGACAGAAATTTGATCTGTGGAAAAATAAACATCTGAACATTTCAATACCATTAAGGCTGTGCTTCAAATTTTGCTCTAACAAGGAGTGACACTGTGTGTGGTTCCTTACCTGGGAATTGTCTCTGGATCCTTGCAAGGAGAGCTCCTGGGGAGCTAACTTAAGAAGGCTGATGAGGGCATCAACCAGGGACAGCTTGGCATCATGCAGGATTAGGTACTAAAAGACCAATACTTTGTCTTCAAGCCTTTATTTATTTTTTCTTTTGATAGGGCAACTCTGTTCAAAGGGAAAAGGATCTAAGTCAAATAGTTTTTATCACAAAAGATCAGAGATGACAGTGCAAGAAATGAGGGGATATAGATTTTTCTCTATTGTATTCCCATGCCAGTTTTTAACATTCACATGATAGGAAGTGAACTACAGCACGGCAGGTTTCCCATTGCTCTGCTAATGCATCCTGATATACCTTAAATAGGACATTTCACACATGCAGCTGGGCTGTGACAATCGAGATTTGTGTTGTGTTGGATTTTTGAACTTTTGGAAGCCTTCAGATGCCAATGATTTTTCGTCATACGTGCTGTGGCAAAAGGAGAAAGCATTATCTCAAATGCCAGCTCTAAAGGGTATGCAGACTTTCTTTAATGTTCCCATCTTTTATCAGCCAAAAAGTTAAAAGTAACAATATTTTTGAAGTAATCACTGAATACCTTGGTCACCTCCATTTGAGGGGGTGAATCACAGCTATCTGTCTGAGCACTGCATTTAATGACTTCGGTATTATCCTGCAGCTCTTGCTCACAGAAGCAGTCTCAGTAAAGTCAGTGGGACAGATTCTGAATGGGCATGCAGAAGTGATAAATCATGAGTAATTAGATAGGTGTAAAATTGGTGTGAAATAAAAATTAAGTCAGTGGGACTATTCAAATGAGAAGGGCCGTGGAACCTAAGGTGGAAGTAGATTTTACATAACATTGAAATACTTAAATATTTAAAAATAATTTTTTCCATGGGGTGTGTCAGCCAGTTATATTCAGTTTTGTTTTTTGTTCTTTACCTAATCATAGAATACTAGAAATGGAAAGTTCATTGATAGGCAGGGCTCGACAAACCGCTGAATCTACTCACCTGTGGTGAGTAGATTTCAGCTGGTCGTGCCGCGAGCCCCATTCACCGGCGCTTCATGCATGCGCAGTGCTGGTCTTGCGCATGCGTAGTGCGGGGCCGGCGAGTGGCTCTTGCCGGGGTTTGTCTAGCCCTGTTGATAGGTCATGAAGTTTAGTCCCCTGCACTCACAGCAGGATCAAGCACTATCTGGACCGTCCCTGACAGATATTGTCTAACCTGCTGTTAAATATCTCCAATGATGGAGGTTGTGAAATTTATTCCAGTACTTACCCACCCTGACAGGAAGTGTTTCCTAATACCCAGCTTAAAGTGCCTTTGCTATAATTTAAGCCCATTGTATTTTGTGCTACCATCAGACATTAAGAAGAATCATTTTTCTCCCTTCTCCCTGTAATGCCCTTTTAGGTATTTGAAAGCTGTTATATCCCCTCTCAGTCTTCTCTTTTGCAAAATAAACAAACCCAATTCTTTCGGTCATAGGTTATGTTTCTTAGACCTTTAATGATTTTTGCTGCTCTTCTCTGGACCTTCTCCAATTTCTCCAATCTTTCATGAAATATGGTGCCCAGAACTGGACGCAATAGCCCAGTTGAGGCCTAATCAGAGCAGAGAAGAGGAGAAGAATCACTTCTTGTGCCTTGCTTACAATCATGTCCTTCACCTCTCCACTATATATTTGCGCCTCTTTGAGCACTCCACTTCTTTGGTAACTTGGTTTTAAAGGTTTATAGTGCATATTGAAATGTCCTAGATGAAGGGCTTGTATAGAAAAACATGCTGATATGGATTTTAGAGTTTGCTGGCTGATTGCTTCCATTTAGAATCACCAGTTTAATGATGCATACAGAAAAATAAAGACAGGAAAATAAACATAGGAGCGGTGGTACTGTAGGTACTCACGCGTAATATACTGCTTGTAATTATATTTTTTATTCTTGAAAGAAGGAATTTGTACAGTTAATCTTTAATGAAAGAGATACTATATTACTTTAGGTCAATACCTTTAAAACTGGCTGAAAAAACTGCAAACTGTAATAATCAGACTATATTATATAAGTACTATCCAAGCTACTTGCATACATTTACCATATGCTAAGATATCAGATTTGGCTACCTGTGGGGTATATCTGTGTCATCGAGGCTTTGACTACACTTAAAAGTTGAAAGAACAGGCAGTGCTTTAAACTGAAAGTGTGGCCATGATGTGAGTGCTGGGAGATCTCTTTCCCTGTGCTCTATGTTAAACCAAAGGTGACCAAAGCCCACGGGTAAATGAAGAACATGGAGACCTGGGAGATGGGTCAGAAATGGGAGGGAGTGTGGGCTAAAATAGCAGAGAGAAAGGAGGGACAAGGCAGAACTGGGAGGCAAGATCAAATCAGTATCTTAAATGCCTATATACAAATGCAAGAAGTATGGGTAATAAGCAGGAAGAACTGGAAGTGCTAATAAATAAATACAACTACGACATTGTTGGCATCACAGAGACTTGGTAGGATAATACACACAAATGGAATATTGGTATAGAAGGTGTCATGATTGAGGGTTAGCCAGCAGCCTGGGGATTAAGGGGTTAACTACACCTAGCCAGGTGGAGTGGCCAATAGGAAAGTAGGTAGGACTTTCAAACTGGGACAAAGGAATTTGGGTTTTTTCCTCCTTTGTCTCTCTGGGCGAGTTCTCCGCAGCTACAGAGAGAGACAAACATCTCTCTCTCTCTCTCTCCAAGAAACAATTCTTCACTTTCTGTAAGTAGGTTAAAGTTTAGATAAATCCATCAGGTTTTCTTGTTTTATGATTTGGGTATGGGATCTGAGGTCTGTACATGTTTTAAAAGATGTTTTGGCTTTTCTTTGTAACTAAGTTCTAGGCCCATGGAGTTTCTCCATGAGTATATTTTGTTACCTTCCCATCTAGTCATTATGCTTGCAGCAAGAATATTGTTGTAATAATAAAAGTTCTTTCTTTTATTTTTATTTACCTGGCATTGGTTAATTGTGTGCCCTGATTTTTATTTTAGGGGTGAGATTTCCCAAATGATCTTTCCCCTGATTTCTTTATTAACATTTGGGTGGTGGCAGTGGAAGTTTTATTCCCAAAATCTAGGGTATTAAGATTTTGGGGGAAGTTTTATACCAAAGCCTGGTAGATAAGGCTTTGGGGTACACCTGATGGCCCCCACTTCTGCATTTATCATGCCAGAGTGGGGAAGGAGCCATGACAGAAGGGTACAGCTTACTCAGGAAGGACAGGCAGGGAAAAGGGAGGAGGTGTTGCCTTATATATTAAAAATGTACACACTTAGACTGAGGTGGAGATGGACATAGGAGACGTGCATATTGATAGTCTCTGGGTTAGGCTAAAAGGGGTAAAAACAAGGGTGATGTCATACTAGTGGTCTACTACAGGCCATCTACCCAGGCGGAAGAGGTGGAAGAGGCTTTTTTTAAACAACTAACAAAATCATCCAAAGCGCAGGATTTGGTGGTGATGGGGGACTCCAACTATCCAGATATATGTTGGGAAACTAACACAGTGAGGTACAGACTATCCAATAAGTTCTTGGACTGCACTGAAGGCAACTTTTTATTTCAGAAGATTGAAAAAGCTACTGGGGGGGAAGCTGTTCTAGACTTGATTTTAACAAATAGGGAGGAACTGGTTGAGAATTTGAAAGTGGAAGGCTGCTTGGGTGAAAGTGATCATGAAATCATAGAGTTCATGATTCTAAGGTATGGTAGAAGGGAGAACGGCAAATTAGAGACAATGGATTTCAGGAAGGCAGATTTTGGTAAGCTCAGAGAGCTGGTAGGTAAGGTTCCATGGGAAGCAAGACTGAGGGGGAAAACAACTGAAGAGTTGGCAGTTTTTCAAAGGGACATTGTTAAGGGCTCAAAAGCAAGCTATTCCGCTGCGTAGGAAAGATTAGAAAATATGGCAAGAGACTGCCTTGGATCAACCAGGAGATCTTGCATGATCAAAAAATAAAAAAGGAGTCATATAAAAAATGGAAACTAGGACAAATTACAAAGGGTGAATATAGGCAAACAATACAGGAATGCAGGGGCAAGATTAGAAAGGCAAAGCCACAAAATGAGCTCAAACTAGCTAAAGGCATAAAGAGAAACAAGAAGACATTCTAGAAAAATATTAGAAGCAAGAGGAAGACCAAGGACAGGGTAGGCCTATTGCTCAGTGAGGAGGGGGAAACAGTAACAGGAAACTTGGAAATGGCAGAGATGCTTAATGACTTCTTTGTTTCGGTCTTCACTGAGAAGTCTGACGAAGGAATGCCTGACACGGTGAATGCTAGTGGGAAGGGGGTAGGTTTAGAAGATAAAATAAAAAAAGAACAAGTTAAAAATCACTTAGAAAAGTTAAATGTCTGCAAGTCACCAGGGCCTGATGAAATGCATCCTAGAATACTTAAGGAGCTGATAGAGGAGGTATCTGAGCCTTTAGCTATCATCTTTGGAAAATCATGGGAGACAGGAAAGATTCCAGAAGATTGGAAAAGGGGAAATATAGTGCCCATCTATAAAAAGGGAACTAAAAACAACCCAGGAAACTACAGACCAGTCAGTTTAACTTCTGTGCCAGGAAAGATGATGGAGCAAGTAATTAAGGAAATCATCTGCAAACACTTGGAAGATAATAAGGTGATAGGGAACAGCCAGCATGTATTTGTAAAGAACAAATCATGTCATACCAATCTGATAGCTTTCTTTGGTAGGATAACGAGTCTTGTGGATAAGGGAGAAGTGCTGGATGTGGTATACCTAGACTTTAGTAAGGCATTTGATACGGTCTCACATGATATTCTTATCAATAAACTAAGCAAATACAACTTAGATGGGACTGCTATAAGGTGGGTGCATAACGGGCTGGATAACCGTTCCCAGAGTAGTTATTAACGGTTCACAATCCTGCTGGAAAGCAGTAACAAGTGGGGTTCCGCAGGGGTCTTTTTTGGGACCAGTTCTGTTCAATATCTTCATCAATGATTTAGATATCAGCATACAGAGTACGCTTATTAAGTTTGCAGATGATACCAAGCTTGGAGGGGTTACAACTGCTTTGGAGGATAGGGTCATAATTCAAAATGATCGGGAGAAATTGGAAAAATGGTCTGAGGTAAACTGGATGAAGCTTAATAAGGACAAATGCAAAGTGCTCCACTTAGAAAGGAACAATCAGTTTCTCACATACAGAATGGGAAGCGACTGTCTAGGAAGGTTACGGCAGAAAGGGATCTAGGGGTTATAGTGGACCACAAGCTGAATATGAGTCAACAGTGTGATGCTGTTGCAAAAAAAGCCAACATGATTCTAGGATGCATTAAGAGGTGTGCTGTGAGCAAGACACGAGAAGTCATTCTTCCTCTCTACTCTGCGCTGATTAGGCCTCAGTTGGAGTATTGTGTCCAGTTCTGGGCGTCACATTTCAAGAAATATGTGGAGAAATTGGAGAAGGTCCAGAGAAGAGCAACAAGAATGATTAAAGGTCTAGAGAACATGACCTATGAAGGAAGACTGAAAGAACTGGGCTTGTTTAGTTTGGAAAATAGAAGATTGAGAGGGGACGTGATAGTGGTTTTCAGGTATCTAAAAGGGTGTCATAAGGAGGAGGGAGAAAACTTGTTCTTCCTAGCCTCTGAGGATAGAACAAGAAGCAATGGGCTTAAACTGCAGCAAGGGAGGTTTAGGTTGGACATTAGGAAAAAGTTCCTAACTGTCAGGGTGGTTAAACACTGGAATAAATTGCCTAGGGTGTTTGTGGAATCTCCATCTCTGGAGATATTTAAGAGTAGGTTAGATCAATGTCTATCGGGGATGGTCTAGACAGTACTGGGTCCTGCCATGAGGGCAGGGGACTGGACTCGATGACCTATTGAGGTCCCTTCCAGTCCTAGTATTCTATTATTCTATGATAAACCACCTCCATGAAGGAAGTAGCTAACAGCACTGTAGCTGGGTTCACGCTGGGAATTTACAGCTCTGTAACTTGCTGAGCTCAGGGGGTGAGGGTGTTTTTTTGCACTCCCGAGCTGGAAAGTTACTATGCTGTACAGTGCCAGTGTAGACTTAGGGTATGTCTAAACTACATTCTATTTTCGAAAGAATATGCAAATTCTGCGGGAATTTGCATATCATCTTCCGATCTCACTTTCGAAAGTGGAGCTTTTGAAAGAGAAAATAGTGTGGATGTGGTTTTTTCAGGAAAAAAACCCTTAAAAACCAACCCACATAAACCTCATTTTTTAAGGAAGAGCAGTTTTTTCAAAAAAAGGGTTTTTCCCCCCCCAAAAAGCGTCCAGTCTACGTTCACTTTCGAAAGCTCTGCTTTTGAAAGTGAGATCGGAAGAAGATATGCAAATTCCTGTGGTATTTGCATATCCACTTTCGAAAATAGAGTGTAGTCTAGACATAGTCTTAAACCTCACACTCTGTCTCTAAAACATGTCAAAATCTCTTTAAACTACAGGTTGTACTTTTCTAATCCAGCACTCTCTTGTCTACTTAACATGCATGTGGCCACGTATTCTGCGGTCCAATAAAGTTTGCTTACAGCTACGAATCCTGGCTCTCTGTTTCTGTGCTGTTATTTAGCTCTAATTTACCCCTGGGGCTACGTCTAGACTACATCCCTCTGTTGGCAGAGGGATGTAAATGAAGCACTTCGAAAGTGCAAATGAAGACGGGATTTAAATAGCCCGCGTTTCATTTGCATAATCACGTAATGGCGCTTTTTCAAAAAAGTGCTATTTCGAAATTGAAACTGCAGCATAGACTCGACTCTTTCGAAAACAGGGTGCTTTTTCGAAAGATCCTGTAAACCTTATTTTTTGAGGTTTTTCAAAAAATGAGGTTTACAGGGTCTCTCGAAAAAGCCCCCCATTTTTGAAAGAGCCATGTCGAGACTGCAGTTCCAATTTTGAAATAGCACTTTTTCGAAAGAGTGCCATTATGTGATTATGCAAATGAAGCGTGGGATATTTAAATCCCGGCTTCATTTGCACTTTCGAAGTGCTTCATTTACATCCCTCTGCCGACAGAGGGATGTAGTCTAGACATAGCCTGGATGTCCTCTAACATCCCAGTAAGCAGTGGAAGTGCTGGTAATGCTGCTAGACAATATAGACCTCCCATGGTCCGGTAAATTCTCTGGTTTTGGCACCAGTCAGGTCTCGAGGGTGCTGGACTAGAGAAGTTCAGTCTGTACTGTGAAGCAGTTTTGGGTCCTGACCTGCTAATACAGAATATAACTAATGGAATTTTGAATTCAGATATTAGCAGGGCTCGCCAGCCGCGCGGTTCGGCACGCTGCGCATGCGCAGACCGCGCTGTGCGGCTGTGCCGGCTAGTAATCTACTCGCCACGGGTGAGTAGATTACACTAATTGTTGAGCCCTGGATATTAGTATAAACTTCAAAAGACTACAAACAGCCCTGCACCACCACAGCCAGTTTTACAGCTGGCTGAACAATCTCAACGCTTTTTGACACAGGTATTTTTGACCAATTTTACCAGTGGAACAGAAGGCTTTCTCATTGAAAGTTGACACCAGAACCTCCTGGAAATCAGCAAATCTGTTCTTGCTTCTGCCACTTACCCATTGTGACCTTGAGGAAGACATTGAGTGGCCACTTTTGAAAGTTTGACTCTATTCCCCTATTTGACCTAATAAATTGTTAACACAATTTATGCATACAGGCGACCCCTGACTTATGACCATCTGACTTACAACTCCCCGCATTTACAACCATTTTTTTCATGTGAGAGCTCCTAAATGCCCCCAACTTACATCCGCAGCTTGCATTTACGATGGCGTATGATGCAGATTCCATGCGTCATCCCAAAACAGGAAACGCACAATGTCAATCAGACTTGCCAGTCTACAGATGCTGCTTGAACTGTGCACGTCTCCGCCACATTGGTCTTCACTTTTTAGTTATTTTATTGCATTATTTGAACTATTTAATTTAGTTTTCCTCCATTTCCATAGTCAATTTTGGTTTTTTTAGGGCATGAAATGGGTTTCCAGGAACGGAACTGTCATTTATAACATTGCGCCTATGGGAAATAAGAGTTCGACTTACAACGGCTTGATTTACGACGGTTCTCTTGCAACCAATTAGGTCATAAGTGAGGGGATCGCCTGTATTGAACTCTGGTGCAAAGATAACTTTAAAATAAAATTATCAGGTTCCTTGTATAGCTTAGCTTTGGGAGAGGATTAAAAAGAAATGGAATGAGTAAAAAAACCCTGTAACCGTAACAGTTGGCTCTGTAAAGAGCACAAATGCAACTTGTAGGAGCTGAGTTGATGTTTATAGATTAGAACCCAGTGGGTCCCTGGGGCACGCCGAGAAATAATCATGTAGGCAGCTTTGTGCCCAGCTGTGGGATTGATTAGGAAAACTTCGCTTCTAAGAACAAAGGCAGAGGGTTGTAATTTGCTGTTTTATAAAACATAATTGAAGTTTAGCAATTACTGAACAGGTGTCAGTAACTGACTGGCAGTTGTTTACCTGAAAACAGTGTCCCCTATGATTAGGTGGTGATGCTACTGGCAAAAGGCAAAATGGATTGTATCGACTCACTGGGGCTGTCTACACTGCCATTTTACTGAACTGTAACTTTCTCACTTGGGGTGTCAAAAACACCTCTCCTCCCCATGTGCAGCAAGTTATCTTGCTGTAAAGAGCCATTGTAAATAGGATCCTGGCGCTGTTAGCTACTCCCCTCATGGAGGTGATTTACCTAAGTGATCACACTGCCAGACTAAAGCGCTGCTGCAGCAGTGCATTAAACTTAAAAGTGTAAACAATGAACGTGACTGTTACCCCACCTGGATATAAGAGAGGTGGTAGGGTGACCATATTTTCTGAACCAAAAATAGGGACACATTAGCCACACCCCCACCCTCTTTAGCCATGCCCACGTGCCACCGGAAGGGTTTGTGCTGAGCGTTGGCTCTGCCTTTTAAACTGAGTAAAAGCCACTCAGCTTCTTAGATTTAAAGGGCTGAGTCAGCGCTCTGCATAAACCGGGATCAGCTGATTTCAAGCAGGGCTCTGCCTTTTAAGTGTAAGAAGACCTGCATGGCTTTTACGAAGTTTAAAGGGCAGCAGGGTTTTGTGGAGGGGGCCACTTACCTGCTGCTTCTTTACCGGAGTGGCTCCCATGAGAATTACCTGCCTGCCAGAGCAGCCAAGGGCCAGAGGTCAAGCACTGCCTCTTGCTGCTTTTATTTGGCTGGGTTCCAGAGCAGCGGGAAAAATCTGTAGGAAGGTCCCTGCATACCTGTGTTCCCCAGGAGAGGGAGGGTGGGGAGGAGAAACAGCAGTGTGCAGCCACTTCTAGGTGCACTAACATTTCCGGGACATTTTCAGTGTTTTACGGGGTACTGGGACAGGAGATTGAAATTTGGGACTGTCCTGGATTTTCTGAGCTGTATGGTCAGCATAGGCGGAAGTGATCAGAAGTAGTGAATAGATCAAGGGTGTGGACAGAGCAGCCCTGAAGGAGGAAGCCTTGGGAAAAGTCTTGAGCTGAACTTTTTTTGTGAAGTTAGTTTCTTTAACAAAGCCAAACCCTGAGAAGGAGTGAGACTTTGAGTGTGTCTCAGTGGTGCAAGTAAATAAAAGTTTTGGTGGGTACAGGAGAGGGAGGCACACTAGCTAATAGGGGGACATGTGATGTTCCCACATGACTCCATTCCCCCCAACTTGGGACCATCCCATTCCTCTCCTTCCCTCACCATCTCATGTTATCTTGGGGGAAGGAGCCGGGGAGACCAGAACAGAGCCTCCAGCTCTTGCACGGAGCTGCCAAGTCTGCATACAGACTGGAGGCGGAGTTCTGCTCCTTTCCCTGCTGGGAGGGACAGAACTCCCAGCCCCATCTCCCAGCTGCACACAGACCCAGCAGCTCTGTGCAGGGCCTGGAGGGCTTCTGCTCTTTCCCTGCTGGGAGGGGCAGTGGGGAAAGGAGCAGAATTCCCAGTCCCGCACCTCTCCAGCCCTGTGTAGACATAGCACCTACGTAGTAGGGCAGGAGGCTACAGCTATGCCAGAGAGCCTGAGAGGAGATGTGAAAGGGCATCTGCCTCCCATCTGTTTTATTCCTTTATGCTGTACTGGATAAAAATAGTTTGTTGGTAGGGCATACTGGAGTGTCCCGCCTTTGGGTACTGGTATGTCTACACTGCAATTAAACATGCCACCTGACTTGTGCTTGAACTGTACATTTGTGGCGTCAACATTTGGGCTGGACCTTGGGCTCTGGGACCCGTGAAAAGAGCTGTAAATTAAGTGTAAGTTTAAGAATCTCTCTCTCTCTCTCTCTCCTCCCCCCCCCCCAACAGAAATTGGTTCAATAAAAGTTTTCACCTCCTTCCCCCCACCTTGTCTCTAATGTCCTGGGACCAGTACAGCTACAATACAACTGCATAAAAACAAGTAGCTCATTAAGATGTCAGCTGTCTCAGTGGCCTTGTGTCCTGAAATAACATCTCCTGTTAGTATGTGTCTTAAAGTAATGTTCAACACAACTTTGGCCTGAGAACAAGGCCCGTCATATTTTTAAAAAATGTGTTACCTGGGGTTGCCTGTGACAAGCAAATGCATTTTCAAACCTGACATCCCTGTTTGTTGGACACTAACTAGTCTTCTGACATGATACATTTTCCCAATGCACATGTGGGCATTTGTGCTTCTATTTGTTCGTTTAAATCTTATGCTTGTATTTCCAATATTTCTGTGTAGACAAAAAAGTTATGTTGGACCACGGGAGGGCAGGAAGGGAGGTGGAGAACTGTGGGGCTGTTTTTATTAGTAGAAAAGCTAAAATGTAAATCTTTTTAAAAGGTAATTTTTTTCAGATGAAATTAGACTTCAAAATGATTGCTCCACTGAACCTGTGTTGTCTATTAGCACATGGAAATGAAGGCACAATGGTAGCTGGTTACACTAAGTATTAGAATTTTTTTGCTATGCTACAATTACTTGGTAGACTATAAATAAAATTAGGGAAGCTTACGGGATATACGCTCTGCAGTAGGTAAAGCACCGTCATTTTTCCACTTTAAATATGACAAGTGACCATTAAAGTCCATTCTTTCTTGTTTAATCTCATTTACTCCACTGGTTTTAATGAAACTCAGCCATTGTGATAGAATGCATTGCTTTATTGGGCTTCCTATAGCCTATAACTTCTTGTTTGGTCACTTTTTAAAGAAAAGAAAAATGGGAAAATCCCACCTCCTCCCTTGATTTCCCAAGTACTCAACTGCAGTCAAACAGTCTGGATGCCGCTGGTAGAATGGGGATCCCATGCAGCAATGCACATCCCTCTGAGCCATGTGGATCCGAAGGGATGTCTGGGAATGGGAGAGAGGCAATCGATGTCCATGGGGGTGCGTAACCATTTGCTATTCTCTGCATAGCAAGGATGAAGAAGTTGTGGGTCTTCTGATGCTGCCACAGAGTGGCTTAGAAAGATTTACAGGTTCATTCTAAGAGTATGGACCACATCCCATGAAAAGTTAGACTTGTGTATTCTTTATAGACTAGCTGTAGCATTGCCAAATGAGACTGCATGGATGCAGAATAGGACCTGAGATCCTTAACGCTCTAGGATAACCCCAAACTATAGTGTCCTGCATTCAAATAGTCCAGAAGGACACTGATTCCAGTAGCAGGTTATTTGTTTTTTTTGGGTGAGAAGGTGGTGTCAGGACACTGTATTGGCATATGTTGTTAATGTGGTCAGTGGGTTGAAGTTAAGCTTTACTGGATCAGGGTCTGAAACCTCAGCATTTTGTAGCTTCAAGTCCAAAACCCCTCATGCATCAGGACATGAGATAAGCACTTGCTGATGTGGGTTACGTGCAGGTTGTTTTTTCATCGCATGCCACAGGATTTTCTTATGCATTCCTTTGGAGTATCTGGTGCTGACAACTGCAGGCAAAAGATATGGATTGAGGCAGATGTGTGTGCTCTGAGAGAGTGCAACAGTGTTTTACTCTCACCACTCATTGCTCATATCACAGTAGCATGTCACAGGTCAGGGCAACTACACCTGTATTCCCACTCTGCAGGCCACTGAAGCATCACAGTCTTCTGGCTCCACAGCAGTCACTTCTCTTGGGTGCAGACACACCTCTCTCTCTCCATCCTGATTGGGATATATCCAGGCTGCACAGTCCCCTGCCTACACTGTGAATTCCACAGCAAGTCAGCCTGTACCAACAGCACTGCTCTACCTGCCTTTCTCAAGACTATAACCAGTGACACAGCCCACAGTTAAGCAACTACATACCTCCTTGTAAGCAAGCACATTTATTCTTAAAGTGAAAGCATATTAAAAACAAAAGAACAGACACACACGTTAGCTGGGTTACCAAAGATAACCTTAATTCCAGCCAGGGCTCTGGTTGGTGAACAGTCCTTCAAACCCCACACGGGTTTTTCCGTGGTCACAAATTTATGACAAATGTGAGATCAGAACAAGAACACTGATGAAAAGTTGAGTTCCGCCTTTATACAGCATGAGTCTTTGATTTGGGAATAGGTAATTCACAGATAATGGTTTCTCCTCTTAGCATAGCATCAAAAGGCTGGGTTTTTGCATGATAAAGGAGTTGCATTTGCATACCCCTCCCTCCCTGAGATTTCCTGGGAAACCCAGTGAGCTTTAAAAGTTCATTGTTTCAAATAGTCCTTTGAAACTCCTAACATTTCCCAGGGTTTACATTAGTCAGGGCTTCCACCTTGAGATGTTACATTCAATCAGTGCTTCATCTGTAATATGAGAGGTGCTGGGGCTAAGCTCTGGCACAAATTAAACACTGGCAGGATTGCTGCAAAGCAGTGGTTGCTGAGTGGGCACCCAGCTTTGAGGGCAGTGCTGCTGCCAGCAGTAGGGCAGAGGAAGAGGGGCTTACTGCCACACTTACTTCTGTGCTTCTGCTGGAGGGCAGAGAGCAGTGGCTGTTGGCTTATAGCTCAGAGGTGCCAGGGCTATGAATTGCCAAGTTTTGAGGTGCTGGAGGGGGAGGAGGTCAGCCCCACCAATCCCTGCCACAAATTAAGCCCTGCATGAAATTCCACAACAATACATAAATATTTGCCTTTTTAATGCAATGAACTCCTAAGATATTTACATTAGTAAGGTTTAATTTTATTCAGCAAGGTTTATCCTGGAAATTGCCGTGTCTGTCGCCACACATGTCTATCAATTTGTGATTTAGAACTAGGTAGAGGTTGGCAGGAATATAATGATATCCAGTGGCGGTCTCCTCACTGGCTAGTATTAGTTTTAAACAAGGCTATTGAGACTACAGGTTGGACCTCCCTGGTCTGGAATCCTTTGGACCTGAGTGGTCCTTAACCAAGGAGTTTTCTAGAACAGGGGAGGACAAGGCTCCCCTCCCGATAGTCAGACCTGCTCCTAGGGCCAGCTCCGGCCACTGGGGCCAGCTCCGGCCGGGGCTGTGCTTCCCACTCCCACCCTGGGCTGTGTTCCCAGCCTCTGCCCCAGCTGCCACTGGTTAGGGCTGCACTTCTGACCCTGGCTGCCCTCTCTCCCAGCTGGGTTCTCTGGTCCAGCAATATCCATGTTCCTGCCGGACCACAGATGTTACCTGACCAGGGAGTACTGGATTTTAGAGTTTCAACCTGTATTAAAGACTGGAGCTCAGTAGTGGCAAATGCTGCTGAGGGTGAGAATAAACCAACAAGACTAACATCCCTTCCCCATACTCCATTTCTGAGAGTATGTGTTTCCATTTTCAGACAAATTTGCTTGGACTGTTTTTGCACCCCTCTCTCTTGTGTTAGATTTCTGTGACTAGAATCTAGCAAATGTGCTGATTGGTAGGAACGCTTCTCCATGCTGAATGTTTTAAGTGAATATAGCAAAATACTTTCTTTGGATGCGGGTTGTCCCTATAGAGCTATAAAGCCTCTAGCTAGCATGATCAGGCCTCAGCTTAGCTGAGGCTTCTAGGCAGTATTGTAATGCAAATAAATAATAATCACACCAAAAACCTGATTGTAACAGTTTACTCAGGCTGCCTAATCTCAAACATTGAATCCTTCCAGCCAGCTGCTCCAAAATGAGCTAATTCAAGATTATTCACACAATGATGTCAGCTAATGGAAACCTTAGAGAAGCTTGTCATCTGCACATAGACAATTCAGGAACAGGAAGAGGTAAAATGAGTCAGGTGTATTCTTTGTGAATTGTTTACCCAGCTCTACGTAAAGACACTTCCATGGGCATAAATGAAATCTTTTCTATAAAAGAATGGTGTGGACAAGTTGTTTTAATGAATGCATTTTGGGAGATGATTTTCACAGACTTCCAGAAAGATTGCTGTGTAAATTTTCCATAGGTATTCGGAATGACTTGCTTCTCCAGTCACTGGGGCATTGTTATCTCTAAAGCTCATTCTCCTGATGAAACAAAAAGCATTTTTAGTTTACAGGTTTGTCAAATACAGTAACCCATTATTGCTGGTAATTGCTGGAGTAATCTCACCTCATTGGCTTCCAACAAAGCCTCCCAGATTGACATCTCAGCAAATTGAAAGTTAAGTGTAGTATAAAAGCTATTAACAAAACTTGACTGGCTTGTATGGAGGCATTAGATTTAATGGTTAGAATTATTTCGCTGCCTTTGTTCCTATCTTCTGTCTGAAAACAAAAACTGCTCTGTCTAAAATATATTAGGGCTTATTCAGCTCTTTCTTACTTCTTACACGGCTTTCATTTGGGCACCATTTATTTATTTATTTATGCTTGCCACAGGCGACATTTCTTTTCATTCGATTATTTATGAAACCAGTGGCAAAACAGCCTTCCAGCTCGGGGGAGACTTAATTCCACAACTGGGAGTGTGGCAAATATTGGATTTGGACATGCATGGTGGATGAACCAGACATTGTGGGAGACTAACCCTTGCCCCCCCTTTCTGCCCTGCTCCTCTTTTTCCTCTTCTGCCCCATTCCCCAGGTGGAACCCAGAGCACCCCAACCGTAGCCCCGAGCCACTCCAGCACCCTGGTCTTTGCCCCAGAGCTCTGGGTGGGTGGTATGGCCACAGCTCTCCTGACTCCAGCTCTGAGAGCACCGGGCGGTCACCAGTCCCAGTCTTCCTAGTCTGTTTCAGGCAGTCTCACCCCAGCCCCAACTGGGGTGACAGAAGAGCAGGCTATCAGGAAGCAGCACTCCTTGGGGCTGAGTGTGGGCAAGGCTCTCCCAGGCTGTTTGAGGAGGCTCAGCTTCCACTGGTCTGGTACCCATTGCCTGTGGATTAGGGGTTGAATGGTGGTGTTTCTCCTTACAGGATAGGCAGGTTGGGCTGGTGACAGGTAGAGCCTATGACTCCCTTTCTGACGGGGATTAAAAAAAGTTAAGTTGATAATGCTAGGGTAAGGCACTTGTGCAGTGGTGCTACTTAAAGATGTAAGAACTGTCATACTGGGTCAGACCAATGGTCCCCTCTAGCCTGATATCCTTTCTCCAACTGTGGGTGATGCCAGGTGCTTCGAGAGAAGCGTTCAGAACTGAGCAGTTTTGGAATGATCCACCTCTGTGCTCCCCTCCTGGTTCTGGCAGTGTGCTGTTTAGGTGCAAGGAACTGAGTGATGGGGAGAGTATTTTGTGCATAAGTTGATCTCTGAATGATGCAGTTGTTTCTCTCTCATGGATATGACTTCCATATTACATTGGACTGCTGATTTTTGGGCTTCCATGTAATTATGTAAGCAGGGTCTGAATAAGTTCTCCCCTGACAGTTGAGCGGGAAAGACATCAGGAGCAAACTGTATTTACATGAACAAACCTACTCTGCATAGGTGTCTAGCAGACAGGAGTTGTGTAGCTCCAGGTGATCAGCTTTGGCTTGTGTTGGGTTAAAAATCACTGGAGTGTTAAAGGCAGGGGGAGTGAAATGTTATCATCAATGTTCTTGTTTACATTGTATGCCTAAAGGGGAGCAGAACTATGCTGAGCTTGTCCCAACTGAGGGGTCAGGAAACATAGAATACTAGAACCAGAAGGGATCTTGAGAGGTCATCAGATCTAGTCCCCTGCACTCACAACAGGACCAAGCACCATCTAGATCATGCCTGCCAGATGTTTATTTAACCTGCTCTTAAAAATGTCCAGTGATGGAGATTCCACAACATCCCTAGGTATTTTATCACAGTGCTTAATGACCCTGACAGTTAGGAAGTTTTTCATAATGTCCAACCTAAACCTCCCTTGAAGCAATATGCTTATATTGCAGCCTGTCCTATCATCAGAGGATAAGGAGAAAAAGGTTTCTTCCTCCTCTTTGTAACCCCCATTTAGGTACTTCAAAGCTGCTATCACGTCCCCTCTCAGTCTTCTCTTTTCAAAACTAAACAAAACCAATTCTTTCAGTCTTCTCTCATAAGTCATGTTCTCTAGATCTTTAATGATTTTTGTTGCTCTTCTCTGGACCTTCTCCACTTTCATCACACCTTTTTTGAAATGTTTCCTGGAACTAGACACAATACTTCCAGTTGAGGCCTACTCAGCTCAGAGTAGAGCAGAAGAATGACTTCTCATGTCTTGCTTACAACACTCCTGTTAATGCATCCCAGAATCATGTTTGGGTTTTTTGCAACAGTGTCACACTGTTGACTCCTATTTAGCTTTTGGTTTACTATGACCCTTAGAGCCATTGTATAATACTTGCACCTGGAGCAGGTGAGTGTTCTTCCCCTCCTCCTCCTCCCCTTAGATTTACCTCAGTGGTTATGGTTTATCTCTCCCAGGATTCTTGGCTGCATTCCCAATATCAATGAATTGTTCACAGTTACATGGTCTGTCTGCCTGCTGATGCTGTCAGCTGCTGTTACTTGGTGCTATGCATGATAATAAATAACACATTTGAGCTGATTGGTGTGATCATAGGCAATCTGCTAAGTATTGGGTCTCCATGCTTCCCTATGTGAAGGCTGCTATTTTCTGAATAACCCTATAGGGGCAATCCTGTTGAATTTAACAGGGGATGAAAACTCTAAAAACCTGTAGAATGTTACTAAAAAATGATACCTCCTATTGGATTGTCTAAACCATGGGTTCCCAAACTGGGGTGCGCAAGGCAACCCAGCCCCCTCATAAATTCCCCCCCCCCCAAGTTGTGCTACTATTTTTGTTTTTTTGGCCCCAGTCAGTTCCTTTTTTTTTTTTTTTTTTTTTCCTCAACAAGTTTTGCTGCTATTGGTGGGGGGGCGTGAGTGTTTCTCAAAAATCAAAAAAGGGGGCATGATGCCAAAAAGTTTGGGAACCACTGGTAAGCTAACTCTAGAAAGCATACAATTCTGTCTTAAGGTCTATAGTATGTTGTTAAAATAGGGTATAAGAAAGCTAATACTTTCTATTGTGTTCTACAGACCCTCCCCATAAAAGAATAGTTTCCCATTACTACAAAACAGGTTTTGTTAACTTTCTGGTTTTGGTAATTATAGCTACAATATAAGATATGCAAATAATTTGCTTAGTATTTTTTCTGCTTCCTCTTCTCTTCATGTCTGATTATAATAAATGTGCTCAGTGGATATGTCATGTAGTAAATGATTCCCTTGCTTTAGGCATTTACAGAAGTGTAGTCTTCATGGTCTTTGCATCGTGTGATTTACTGGTATACAGTAAGGAAACACAAGGTGTGATCTATCAAGGGAGCAGATGCCTAATCCTAAGTGAGTCTGTAGTCTCACTAGTTTTGTAGGTGATTCTGAAGGGTGTCACCTCTGTAGTTCTTACCCATGAAAGCTTATGCCTAAATAAACCTGTTAGCCTTTAAGGTACCACAGGATTCCTTGTTGTTTTTACAGATATAGACTAACTTGGCTACCCCTCTGAGATTTGTTACACATTGAAGGTAAATAGATGGCTTGAAAATGCTCTTTCTACAAATCACTAAAAAGCTTTGTTGGTTTAACAACAAGATGGTCCATAGCCCGCGGTGCCCATGAGCACACTGTGCGGCTTCTGTTCCAAATGTCTAAAAGCTCCATAGAGTTATTACTGATCAAATGCAGCTCAGTTAATCATAGGTGACTGCCACCAGTCCATGACTGGGCAGCATCCCCTCCTGACCTGAGATCTTGATGTACAGGGATGTTGTCTGTGATGTATGCAGCATGACCAAAAGGTGTTGACCAGTGATGCCTCTGTCCCTTCAAGGCCCGTTTTCAATGACACATCCCTATTAGTGATACAATTAAACTATCTTATACCCACTAGTCACTGCTGGCAACATAGATTGAAATGCTTCCAGCTTCCTGATATCTTATTTAAGCAACATCCACATTTCAGATCCATATGAGAAGATCAGAAGAATGCAGGTTTGACAAATCTCTGTGCATACAGTCTCACCTTCTTTTTGGCAGGTCCTTTATGGCTGAGGCTGCTAAACCCATTCTTCTTGGGTATAGCCATACTGATAAACCAAAATGTCCACATTCCTGATAAAATAATACTGTTCATATGCCTATTTGTGCCTCAGTTTCCCTATGTGCCTTATACCAGCATGCACTGTGTGTGAAGTGAGATGGGACAAGATGTTTGATTCAAAGAGGGAAGGTCCTTTCATGGACTGAGAACTGGTTAAAAGACAGGAAACAAAGGGTAGGAATAAATGGTAAATTTTCAGAATGGAGAGGGGTAACTAGTGGTGTTCCCCAAGGGTCAGTCCTAGGACCAATCCTATTCAACTTATTCATAAATGATCTGGAGAAAGGGGTAAACAGTGAGGTGGCAAAGTTTGCAGACGATACTAAACTGCTCAAGGTAGTTAAGACCAAAGCAGACTGTGAAGAACTTCAAAAAGATCTCATAAAACTAAGCAATTGGGCAACAAAAATGGCAAATGAAATGTAATGTGGATAAATGTAAAGTAGTGCACATTGGAAAAAATAACCCCAACTATACATATAATATGATGGGGGATAATTTAGCTACAACTAATCAGGAAAGAGATCTTGGAGTCATCGTGCATAGTTCTCTGAAGACATCCATGCAGTGTGCAGCGGCAGTCAAAAAAGCAAACAGGATGTTAGGAATCATTAAAAAAGGGATAGAGAAGATGGAGAATATCTTATTGTCCTTATATAAATCCATGGTACACCCACATCTTGAATACTACATACAGATGTGGTCTCCTCATCTCAAAAAAGATATTCTGGCATTAGAAAAGGTTCAGAGAAGGGCAACTAAAATGATTAGGGGTTTGGAACGGGTCTCATATGAGGAGAGATTAAAGAGACTGGGACTTTTCAGCTTGGAAAAGAGAAGACTAAGGGGAGATATGATAGATGTCTATAAAATCATGAGTAGTGTGGAGAAAGTGAATAAGGAAAAGTTATTTACTTGTTCCCATAATATAAGAACTAGGGGCCACCAAATGAAACTAATAGGCAGCAGGTTTAAAACAAATAAAAGGAAGTTCTTCTTCACACAGCGCATAGTCAATCTGTGGAACTCCTTGCCTGAGGAGTTTGTGAAGGCTAGGACTATAACAGGGTTTAAAAGAGAACTAGATAAATTCATGGAGGTTAAGTCCATTAATGGCTATTAGCCAGTATGAGTAAGGAATGGTGTCCCTAGCCTCTGTTTGTCAGAGGGTGAAGATGGATGGCAGGAGAGAGATCACTTGATCATTACCTGTTCGATTCACTCGCTCTGGGATACCTGGCATTGGCCACTGTCGGCAGACAGGCTACTTGGCTGGATGGACCTTTGGTCTGACCCAGTATAGCCATTCTTATGTTTTTATATTCTTATGTAGCTACCTGATTGGAAACCAGAGTCATTAACAAACTAAACAGAGGCTATCCATACGAATGGAGGATCCAGAAGAGACAATGAAAACCCCAGTAGCCAGGACATTTATTCCTAGCAATCAGCCATGAGGGTGAGATTTTCTTACTCTCTCTGGGCAGTGAAGCAGAGCACAGGCCTGGAGCTGGAGAAAAAAATGGAGAGAGATGTCAGGTGATTGTACTATGAGCTGAGCTCTCAGACACAGGGCTTGCCAGGGTCTTCTAGGAAAGGAACACGGACAGAGAAAGGAAGTGAAAGTGATTCCTGCAACAGCACGGATCAAGGGAGCCCCAGCTTCAGCTAGTATGGACTATGTCCGAACTTCTGCTTCTCTTCACCGCTCAAAGGACTTTGAGATTCTGTATGACTAATAAATTGTTACCTTATTTTGAAAAGGCTGCCTAGTATCCCCGCAAATGCTGAGGGTGAAAAACAATACCCCTGCAGGAGATGGATTGGTTAGACTTGGTGCAAGGATCCATGGAGGGTGAGGGAAAGAGGGAGTGTGTGTGTGTTTGTGTGTGAGTGTGTGTTCCCTGGTTCCTGAAGGCCACTTTTGTAGGTGTAGAGGTTTTGGGCCTGTCCCAGTGGAATTGTGTGGATCCTTGGTGTCTGACACACTGACGGGGTCACTTCCAAGGGACAGGTTACAAGCTGAGACACACAATTCTGTGGATCTGACACATTTTACTGACAAAATCCTTCTAGCATAGACTAGAGCTGGCCGGAAAACAGAATTTCCATCCCACAGGAAATTCTGACATGTAGAAACTTCTTTTCATCCAGAATTGGGATGAAAAATCAAATAAACTTTCACAGAATAGAAATTGAAAAAAATGTAGACTTCAAACCATTGAAACAACCATATCTAAACATCATTTTGATAATGTTGACAAGTTATAATCATTTAATGTTATAGTTATAAAACAGTAAAGGCATGATAAAGTCAAATGAAAACTAGCTAATCAAAGTCAAAATAAAATGTTCTGAAACTTTTTCCATAATTTGTTTAAAATAGTCACATTATTGTGAAACATTTCCATTTCTACTGAATAGCATTTTCCTGAGGCAAATGTACTATCAACTATTTTGACCAGCCATACAGTACATGGAATTCTACCTGCAAAAAAAAAGGAAAAAAAAAAGAAAGAAAGAAATTTGCTGATACAGCTTACTAGAAGGTTTACCGATGTTGCTTGGGCCCTTCAGGGCAGTGGGTGCAGAAGTCAGGGCAGGGGTTGGGGGGCTCAGGGCAGGAGGTTGGGGCTCTTAATACTTTTAAAAATCAGAAGCGCAGTAGGGGGGGACCTGGCGTGAGCCAGGCATCAGCAGGCCCGACTCGTGCTGGGTACCCCCTGCTGCGCTTCAGCCTTTTAAATGTATTAAGAGCCAGCAGACTCTTAATACATTTAAAATGCAGAGCTGCAGCGGGGTTAGCTCCTGGGGCTGAGAGCTAACCCCGCTGTGGCTCCCCCGCTTATCGACTAGTCGATGGAAAATCCATCAACTCTTTCATTGATTCATTGATTAAACTAAACTTAACATCCTTAGGCAGGGGGTGGTGGTACAGGAGTCAAGGCAGGGGAGTGCAGGATTCAGGTCAGGGGGTCTCAGGCCAGAGGGCTGGGAGGTCAGGGAGGGAGGCTTACTGGGGCAGCCCATGGCAATGAGGGCTCCAACAGTGGCCAGAGTTGGTGGTTTTATACAGGTGAAATATATATGACTGAGGGAGGCAAATTTCCCCCTACCACAGGCATATACTTTGCCTTAACCAGTCAGCAAAGTATATGGCTTGCTACAATGCAACCCCCTTATAGCCACTACTCAGCTTAGGGGCTGGTATGGTGACCAGTGTCACTTTAGACTTGCATGGTATATGCAGGCCACTGGATCCATGTAGCCATAGATCACATGGCATCTTTACTGGCCTGCCTGCATAGCTCCAGCTGAGGGCTGAAGCACTGTAGATGGGCTTGTGCAGGCCCTCCCTGTCTGTCTGAACTTGGTTTTGTGTGGTCGGCACTAATATTAAAGTGCTAAGTTAGCATCCTCCTGAATGTATACCTCTAACTTGTAAATGGTCTTTTTACAAACACTCCGGTACAGTGGAACACACCCTAATATTCAGTCAAGCAAACCCAGTTAAAGAGAGAGTAGTATTTTGGATATCCCTTTTATAACTCTTATAGGCCCAGAGTGGAACATGCTAGACCTACTTTCCTATCTCATAGCAGACTGAGAGTTGCTTAAATCTGCTTGTTGCTGAGATTATGGAATGTGATCAGAATGTATGATAGTACTATAATGGTTTTCTTTTTGGCTGTCATGAACAGGTGATCAACTTGTGCACTTGCCATGCTTAAAAGAAATGGGGCATGGAGAACTAATGGAAGGATGCTTTAATGGCTACAACTGTCTCATGAATATTTCAGTGACTGAAAAACAACTCCTCTATTCAGCATAAGGCCTCAAATCTTCCAGGAGTTATGTTTACTATTGCACTCCTATCTAAGTGATCACATACTCATCCTGGTCCTATTGATTGCCATCAATAGCAGCCAAGGAAACTGAAAATTGATTCCCCAAAAGAGAAATACTCAGAATAGTTTCCAAAGGAGAATCATGTTACATTAGCTATAGGCTGTTACCACCAGAAACTTAGAGGGCTCTTAGGGATTGTCTTTGATATGTGGTAAATTGATGCTGCGGTGATCAATCCACTGGCAGTCGATTTATTGTGTCTATTTAGATGCGATAAATTGACCTCTAAGCTCACTCCGGTTGACTTTGGTACTCCACCAGGAAGAGAAGAGTAGCAGGAGTCGATGGAAGAGCAGCCTCTGCCGACCTTACTGTGTGCAATACCCTGTGGTAACTGTGTCAACTTCAGCAATGCTAGTTGCATAACTGAAGTTGCATAGGTTAGATCGATGGGGAGGGGGGTTAGTGTAGACTAGGCTTTAGGGTATGTCTACACTGTAACTAGATACCCATGGTTGGCTAGCTGACTCAGGCTTGCGGGATGTGGTCTGAAGAGCCATTTAATTGTTGTGAAGACTTCCAAGCTCTGGAACCCTCCCACCTCATAGTGTGCTAGAGCCTGGACTTCAGCCCAAGTCTGGAAGTCTATATTGCAGTTAAACAGCACGTAGCCTGAGTCCCGCAAGCTTGGGTTAGCTGACATGGGCCTATTATGGGTGCTAATTGCAATGTAGACATACCCTTAGAAGCATAAATGTTCTGAATAATAGAAGTGGCAGATGGAATCATGAGCTGTTATGTTGCGCCTCATCTTCCTGAAACCCCTACATTATAGTCTAATTATTTAGAATGAATTACTGGAATGAATCTTTGTGTACATTGCCATGGTTTCATAGTGAGCCCTGGGTCCCCAGGGTCCACACTGAGATTGCGCGACCACAGCAAACTGCACAAAACAGGGCAGACAATCCCCCAAACTTGTGGTCATTCCAATACTTTGATTGACCAAGCCAGCAACAAAACAGCTTCTGCAATACTTTACTGGTTACCCAGATTCCAGAAACATAGTTCCCGTAAAGCAACCCAGCCTTGAACTCCCACGCAGACGGCCAAATCAGCTATGATGAGAATTACTGAGAATCTTGTTGATCGTATAAAAGGTTCTACTAATCCCAAGAGATTGAACACATTATCTACTAGGTCAATATTTTGGCTCTTACTCAAATACATGCTTACAGACAATTTTTATTAAAATGCATTAAAAAGAAAAGAGAGAGTGAGTATAGGCTAAAAAAATCATTGTGCATATGGACTTGAATAAAATTTTTAAAATGGTTTCATAGTAGCAAGAGTTCTTTACAGCATTAGTTCTATGGGTTATAGTCCAATATCTAGTATCAGGGTGATCCAGAATGGAACTGGAGACCTCAAACTTGAGACTCAAAGTTCCCCTAGTGAAGCTTAAGCAGATATGAGATACAGGATCAAGGCCCTGCAGGGCTTTTTAAATAGTTTTGTAGAAGCTTCCTTTGAGCAGAGCTGCTGTGAATGAAGCATTGCACCTTAGAAGTAAAACATTTGACACATCACTGGTAATTGCTCATCTTCTGCCATTACAGGTAGTTTACTACATAGTTTGAAGTGAAATCAATACAATAATACTACATTCACAGTTCATCTAAATGTTGACATCTCCTCTTGATCTTTGAATTAATGGACTACAGACACAGACAAGAACCATTTGGTTATGTTGTCAACCTCTAACAATATTATAGGCAAACATATCAAAAATATGGTCAGTATCTCCTACTATGTCTCTAAAGGTCGAATCTGGGTGTTGGGATTTTGTGGTACCCAATAATAACCAAATGAATCAGATACCGGGCAGAATCAAGGGTCTTCGATATTTCATTCAATTCAACAAGGCTTTATTCAATGTGCACAAAAGGAGAGCCCCTGTACAAAAATCAGCCAGAGTCCTTCGAGCAAGAAGCCCCTCCCCCTTGCTATTTTATAGCACATGGCAGTTACATAACAAGTTACATAACACAAACCTCTGGCCAATCATATTTAACATTTCCATATATGGATTTGTTCATCACATGCTTATACTTCTCCGCTCCACATGTTGAGCTCGCCCCCCCTCCCCTTGGCCTTTTCTAGAATGTTCCTAGGGTGGTGAGCCACAGCATGCTTCTTTATGCATACATACCTTCTACATCACATTTTGTTTAAAATGAACACAAGCATACCCTTCACTGGGTTAGTTAGTTTGCTAGTGCTTAACCTCTTCTGGCTCAGTGTCACACCTTGTATCACATTAAGAGATATGTAGTATATTCTATAAATGTAGAAATGAGAACAGTAACTCATTGTGGTGAGGGGACAGGTGGGGAGTTTGCCAAGCATGAGTGGTTTTTCTGACCTGTGGGAGCCAAAGAGAATCTCTGTGTGATGCTGTATAAATCTCATTGCATTTTATTGAGAGGCTGCTTCTAAAAATCCATTGTTTTTGATATATGCATTATTGACATGTTCCCAGTGATGTGTGTCCAGCTGACAAGAGCACAGATATCAATACATGTTCATGTCAAAGACCATCAAGCAAAAGTGTCTCTGAACTGCAATGTGCATATTGCAAGCATGGAATGCTTATGCTGTGATGTGACCTGATATGATCTTTTGCATAGTTTCATAAAACAGACGAATTACAAAAGAAAGTGGGAGAGCCCATTTCTGCCGACTTCTATGTGTGTGTACCCTAAAGTTTTTTACATAGTAGCTGGGCAAGAGCTGCTCAGAATAAATGACAAATGTTTGTTTTGAAAGCTCTATATTTTTCTGGGTCAGAAAATGTTTTTCTCTCACATGCATACTCAAAAGCGGATTCTCGACAAAGGTTTTTATTGCAAAAGCGTGACTTGCTCTTTGAGCTAGATTCTGGTAAGCAGATGGTGGTCAGTTTAATTTGTTGGCAAGCAGTTGCACCAAGAATGTTTCTGAGATCAGCCCTTGAGTGTAAGAGGTAACCATTGAAGTCTGTGCATACCGATTCCCTCCATGTGACGTGGGTTTACAATTTTCTGTAAACTCAAACCATGTTCTATGGCTAGATTCTGGAAATAACTCCTTTTACCAGCCCAGCTGTGGGTGTCACAGTCTCATTACAAAATCTTTAAGTTACAACAGTGGGAAAATGACTGTTTTTGAAACTACATCCAAGACTTGTTTCTGAGACTTGGTTTAAGGGAGAATAATCTATTGTGCATTTTAGAGGCCATTGTTAATTTAATAGAACTGTCTCCATAAAATACAACAATACTAGAAGATTTATCCAGTATTGCTCAGGTCCTTAACTCAAATAACTTTTGATTTTCTTTATGTAAATCATTGCTCTGGGGTGGGGCTGGGGATGAGGGGTTCAGTATGCAGGCTGCCCTGGGGAGAGAGGACAACTCCTGCCCTCTGTCATCGCAGCAGATTGGGGCCAGGTGAGAAGTACTTGTCCATGGCCTCCGCTGTTGCAGCAGACATAGCTGGGAGAGGGGTGCATGGTTACATTGTTAACCTCTAAAAACATTATAGGTAAACACACCAAAAATATGGTGGACAGACAGACACCACAGCCAGACAAACTCTCTCAAATATATCGTAGGTAGCTGTCCCATTCTCCAGCCGGACCAATGGGGTTATAGCTATCCTGGTCCCCATCTCTGGCCCCTTGCTGCCTCCTTGTGGTCATACAGTATAATTGTCCCTGCTAGCAGAGCCCTCCCTTTTCATGTTATGAGAAACAGTCACATTCTAGGCACATCCCATTGTCCTGGCACAACCAAACCCTGGCCTTGCGTTATGATAAGAGGAAGCTGCATACCAAATTAGGTGGTCCTAACTCTCTTGGTTTAGAAGGAGTTCTTGAACAAATAGACTCACTCATTCACAGACAAACTCTTTCAAATATATAGTAGATAATTTGGCTCTAACAGTGACATTGTGATTCTCCTGCTTGTTTTAGCTCTTATTGAGTATAAATAACAGTATAGCTGCAGTAGCACTGGTAATGGCATAAGAAGCATGGCTGAAATATGCCATGTATACGCACCTAAAATTGGAGTAAGAAATTGTAGATTCCCTCTGAAGACAGACAAATTAATATGTTATTGGCTAGATTCACTACTAGTATAAATCACTGTAGCACTGTTAACATTGATGGAAATGTTTACACTTTACATCAATTTCCATCCTCTGAGCCTTTGGACTCTGTTCTCTTTTAAAGTGACCTGCCATCCTTTGACAGGATGCTTGGATCTGGGTATTAAATCCATAATTATGCAACTAAATAATTGTCCTTAGTTTTCTTTAACAGATTTAACTGTGTGTGTGTGGTCAAATCAAAAAATTCAAACCAAACATTTTTCCTTGCCAAAATAAAAAAAATCATTTGGGGTGAATAAAATAATTCAAATATTTTTCAAATGGACATTTTCATTTTGAAAATGTCAGTTTGAAATGATAAACTTAAAAAACTATTAGTCTGGTAGCACTTTTTGCAAAAGCTCATGATACCATTTACATGTTTTGTTAGTCTGTACAGGATAAACTTAAAAAACAACTAATAGTATGGTAGCTCTTTAAAGACTAACTCGGCTACCCCTCTGAAGAGTTTGAAATGAAACCTTTTGACATTTCTGAAGCTCTTCATTTTGTTCAGGCACAATTATTTGCTGATTTTGACTTGGATTTGCAAAAAAAGGTTTTGGTATCCTGAAAAATGTACTGTTCAATACATTTTCTATTAGCTGAAAATATTTTGCTTAGCTTTACCGGAGATGCTGACTGTTAAAGTTGTAATCCTGAAATAAAATGAACATGGGTAGACTCTGCCTGTGGTGCTCTGATTGATACCTAAATATGGATTTGGAGGTCTACTTTCAGACCCTCAGGTTCTTAAAAATTTGACCAGCCTGGAAATGTCTTCAACATCAGCCAATGTGAAAGGAATTTTACAAATACTGTTTCCCTCTAACAAAAGCTTATTTGCTATAATGGGAAAAATTATAAAGAAATAATAGAGATTTTTCCAGTTTCAGGCTATCATCTTTCTTTCAGCTGCTTAATACATGTCTTTTTGCTCCTTCACCTTCATCACTTAAACTTTATTGTCTAATATGGAAATGTCTCCAGTGATCCAAATTACGAGGCATGGTGGACTACTTTATGCATTTAAGGACCATTTTACTTTCAGCTCTCCACGGAGAGAGTTCTAGGCATCACATATACTGCACTGGCATCTGAACCTCATTAAGAATTCTAAAGGTCTTTTCAATCAATAGACACTTTCTTTGAATCCTATTATATCTCTTTGGTGCAGAATTGTTCGGGTTTGAAAGGGGGAGAGATTTTAAGTAAGGCTCCAAAGATAATTACTATCACTAGCAAGATGAAGACAGATCTATTCATAAAAAGAATAATTTTTCTTCCAATAATCTAAAATTTATACAAAATAAATTATATGTGTCTCCAGAATGGATATAAGGATAGCACATGGCTAATCAGGATCTCCAGTATATGGGCTTCGTGCATGAGGTTAGGATATTTTAAGCTGAAATGTTGCTAATAATGAACCTGGCATAATTCACAATTTGCAGTTCTATGCTGTGGAAATGCTTCCTGAACTATTCATCTTTCCCCTGTGTACAGAAACTGCACTGGGATCAGGAGTACTGCCTGTCCCTCTTGGGACGCTGGCTGACGGAAATAGCATAAACCCTGGCTTGACTATTTGTTTATTTTTTCTCTTGGTGTTGTGGAGTAGTTGAAAATTCAGTGAATGTCTGAGTGTGTTGGAGCCTAACATCCCAAAGCTCAGAGAGACAGCTGTACACAGAAGGCTGATTCATAGGAGCGCCAACGACTGCTGTGCTTTGTTAAAGACTCTGATGCCAAATATGGGACGAGGACAGAGTATTTTCTGTGAGACAGCACGGGAATGACTTTGAGTTGTCCTACTCTCCAGCTGCACAGAGCAGAACATATACTGTGGCTCTAATATAGATCTTTTATCCACACACTACAGAGGTAGGGAAAGAGTTACACTTAAATAGTTTTGTGGACCTTTTTGTTGCTTTTTGTATCTTCCCACACCCTGTCCCTCCCAAACCTGAAGATCACTTTCCCTGGCATAGTTCTTGTTTATCCTGTCAAGAAAAAACCCCAGTTTTTTGTTTGTTTGTGATGAATGGAACATTCTAGTCATTCAGTTAAATTGCCCGTAAAGGTTAAAACCATAGACAGTGGGTCCTAGAGAGTTTCCAGGAATGCTAGGATAGCAGGAAGTGAGTTGGCAGGAAGCTAGGAGAGCCCATGTAAACAGTGTGTGGGTGTCCATGCCTTGTGATGGACTACATCTTGGAACACCAGATATGTGAGTAGAACAGGGAATATATAGTCAGACACAGTCAGGTTATTTTCTATGTTTGGGTTTCTTAGACTTCTCTGTGCTGAGCATCCCCTTCCCCCTTACACTGTAACTCTCTAAACTGAATGCTAGGGAAGCAATTCTCTGTTTTAGTCTTTCTTTTTTTCAGTTGCTCTGTCATGCCTAGCAACCAAGTAACGTTTCATCAAGTATGTTTGCTTTTTTTTAATTAATCAAAATCACCTTTTTAAGACCATGATCTAGGTCCTAGAAGGCAGGAGGTTCTGGGACTGCACGTGCCTAAAACTGCAAAGCCATCTATTAAAAAAAGTAGATTTTTTTTTTCAAGCTCTCTCCAGAGAGAGTGAGTGAGTGTTAAAGAGCTTGAGAGTACACAGAAGGAAGAAAATCCCAAATGTGTGTTCTGGGGTTCTCAAAGAGGTTTTTGTATTTGAGTGGTGGCAGTGATACTAATCCAAGGCCAGGGAATCTGTGAGCTTGGTGAGTTTTTAAACAGAAGCCTTTAGTGGCAAGGTATTTTAAATTCTCTTGCCAGCCCCCACTTTCTGCAATCGAAGTGGCAGAGTAGGGAAGTCTTGATGTTGTTTTTGTATTTGTGTAAGAGAACCTTAAATATCAGAATGAGGGGTACAGATCTGGCAGTCTGATGGTACATTTCACTTGCTGGAATGCCTTGTTTCCTAGATCAACAGATTACATTTGGTCATTAACAAGGCAGCCCAGAAAAGCTCTCATAAAGAACAAAATAAATCTTCGCTCATAAAGTGGTAAAAATATGTGAAATTGCCTCATTTTTATTTAGCTTCTCTGGCTTTTTATACATCCAGTATAATCTGTTTCCTATGTAGGGTGGCTCTTTTTGTCACTTATTTTTTTTACTCTTTCCAGCTGTTTATTTTCTTGTCATCACAGACTTAGGCCCAGATCCTGCAAAGATATAAACACGTGCTGAACTTGATGGTATTGTGAGACGGTAGTGTCTGCATAAACTTTGGCATGAGTCTTTGCAGTGACAGGGCCCTTGGGTGTGGGGAGCACTTTTTAGTGTGTGTGTTAGCCTACATCCATGAAGTCCTGTTCCTGATCAGGGTTACTGGGTGCTAATGAATTTGTGTAATATTAATAAATATACTGCCCTTGCAACAGTTCTCTTAATGCTCTGTGATTGTGTATCTGAGCATAGTGAATCTGACTGGAGATTCTTAGTACCAGAGATTTGTATACGTGATCGCAGTAGGCCGAGTATGCATGCAGTTGTTCACCTAATGTGTGCACACAAATTAGGTGATTCCATACAAATGGCTAAGCTTGGCAGAATTTAATTTTTATTTTGTTACTAGAAGATTTACCCAGTGTTGATAGGGACTTTAACTGAGGGTGGGTGTGTTTTTTTGTTGTTTGGTTTTTTTTTTTTTTTTTTTTTTTTTGAAAAGAAAATGAAAATATACATGCTTCATTTAAATCATTGTTCTTGGGTGGGGCTGAGGGGTTCAGAATGCAGGCTGGTTGGGAAGAGAGGACTACCCCAACTCTCTCCCACCACAGCAGCATGGGACCAGGTGAGAAGCACCTCTGCGTGGCTGCTGCTGCTGCTCCAGCAGGCACAGCTGGGGAGGGGTGCATGTCCCCTGACCAGGACAAGCCCAAGTTTGTCTGCCCCCTGCGCTCCCCAGCCTGAGTGAGGAATGCAGCAAACTGTACTTTACCTTCACTCCTTGATGAAGGGGAATAGCCAGTAATGTTCCTGTACAAATTGAGGTGGGGGAGAACTTCAGCCCCCCTGCATAAAGGGCGCCCGGGGGGTGGGAGGCTTGGGGCTGGAACAGTCCTGGATGGGAAGGAGGGAGCACCAGTAGCCAGCCCCTTTCACCTGTCTCATGATTCTGTCTGGTTTTATTCGGCTTTATGAGAAGCAATCCCATTCCAGGCACATCCCATTTTCCTGGCACAACCAAATCCTTACCTTGTTTTAAGTTATGATAAGAGGAAGCTGCATACTGAATTTGGTGGTCCCAGCTCTTACAGTTTAGGATGAGTTCTTGAACACACAGACAGATACACAAACTGTCTCAAATATATAGTAGATAATTTTGACAGATATCAATGTTTATTTAAAGCATTTTTTCTATTTTATGGAATTTAAAATATTCATAGTAGCAAGAAATAATGGGGGAAGGGTAAGACCAGAGGGAGAGTCAGACAATAATTATGTAATGGTAGTGAATGTTGAGATTCAAAAAGTTAAACTTTGTTAAAAAAAACTCGTTCACAAACATCATATAGATTAAGTCTAAAATTAATGAAATGCTTTTAAGTTCACCAGAAGCTCCTTTCTTTCTTTGCCTAATTGTAAATGTAGATTATTGATGAAAACCATGTGTGTGTTTTTTGTGTAGTGCAATTGACATTTACTGTTGATAAATCCATTCTTTCCAACACTACATATGGCTGATTATGAACAGGTGGTCACAATTACCTGATTTGCTTATGCAGTCACAGCAATTGGTAAATATATTGTGTGCATGATGAAGGCTGTAGCCATTAGGTACCATGGTATTATGGAAACATTAGGCTCATATAATGACCATTTATTTAAGGGACATCCGTAGTGATTAGAAATTAATCTGGGACCATGCTGTGGAGATGAGTCTGGCCTTCAAGTAGGAGCAACTTTTAAACTTCTTCAAAAGTGGCTAATCTTGGCTGTGCTATTCTGTTTCCTTGTATTCTTCTCAACAGTGGCAAGTAACCCAACCTCAGATCAAATTAATGGAGGGTATCTATGTTGTTATATGATCACAGATATCTATGAATTGAATATTTCTCTCTGTCAACCCCAAAGATGCTGGACTTCAGAGGGTGCATCTACACAGTGCAAAGCAAACAAAACCAAACCCGTTTGTAGGCAGTCTGAGCCTGGGTTAACTGATTCAGCCTCGTGGAGTTATGTTATGGAGCTAACGATGGCAATGTAGCCCTTCTTGTGAGGGCCGAAGTCCAACTCTGAGATGTACCCATTCACTCACTCTCCAGCCTAAGTGGGAATGTAGTGTGCGCCCAAGTCAGTTGATAGAGGCTCTGAGATTCGCTTCTAAGGAGATTTTTTTTTGACTGTGTAAGTTTGTAATGGGTGTAGTGGGTTTGACTCACTTTCTGCATGGCTCTTTCCCAAAGCCACCCTGAGGGAAGTAACTGGCAGCTCCGATGCTGACGCACCCCCTTTGGGTGAGATGTTACTCTTCAGAGCACTGCCCTCTGTCAGTGACCACTCTGGTCTTGGTCCGCACTCCCCTTCCGGGGGGGAGTCATTGTTCTTCCTCTGCTCTTCCTCCAGGGTCCTCCCTACTCCCTAGGACCCCCAGTTCTTCTCCCACTCTACCTGCTCGGTTGCCTCCTGCAACCCTGCCTTGCGGACTTATGGTCTGGGGCTTCCCTGGGTCAAACTCCCCCAGCCTTCTGCAGCTGCCTCCTTGCAAGCCGCGACTGGCTCCTTGCAGCCCGGCCTTTTAGGGCTGCCTCCGTGCGAAACCTGCCCTCCATGACTGCCTCCTTGCAGCCCTGGGCCTCAGGCCAGGTAGCCTGGGTTTGCTAGGCCGAAGCCTCTTTCATTGCAGGCAGACAGGCTGGTAGATCTCCTCCTCCTCCCAGGAGCTGCTCTTATAGTCTCCAGCTGGGCCCTCCTTATTTGCCTCAGCTGGGCTTCCCCCTGACTCCAGCTCCCAGCCCCTTAAAGAGCCAGTGCAGGGCAACGCCCTGCCACACGGGGTGGCACTCACCTCCTGTGAGCACCCCTCTCTGGCTGACTGTGTGTGCCTGCACTCTCCTTTAAAAACCTTCTGGCCACTCAGCACTCTGGGTGAGTCACACACTGTGTGAATCACTCAAAACCCCTTCCGGAGTACACCTTTAATGGAGGCCCATCTCTGTGCCCTCTTGTCTAGTGTTTTTGAGTCTATCCCCCTCTTAGTCTGTTCCTCATATGGAGAGAGTGGGTGCCTCCAGGGCTTTCTCTCATGGACAAAAACTTCCTCAGTCAGCCTCACAGTTTGCACACCTCGCAGGCTGCAGCAGCAACACTGACTGACTCTGGTCCTGCAGCTTCTTTTTATAGGCCTTCCTGGCTCCTGATTGGATGGGTGGTCCTGCAGCCACTCTAGATTGCAGAGGACTTCTCTGTGGCTTTCTGTACAGGGTGTGGCAAGGCCTCAAACCTCCAGCAGGGGGCTTAAGGCCTAGTCCACTCCATCACAAGGATGTATCCAGATGGGTTGGGACAATTTAAACACTCTCATCCACTTAGGGAAAGAGGGAGGAGACCTCTTCTAATAGCAGTTTAGCCAACAGGCTCTTAAAAAGACAATAACAGAACAAGTAGCCTTAATGGCTCTGCTCTGAGCTGAGGAGTAAAGAAAACAAAGCAGGGTGGGTCTGGCTGAGAGACCAAGACAGTCACACAGATACTTGAATGGATCTGGGATCACAGGGAGAATGGAAATTGGTTCAGTTCTGTTCATCACCTTTCCATTTTAAATTACATCTAATTTAGCTTTTGAAGCGTAACAACAGATGACACTAAATTTGAATATAGGCTGTTTGTTGTTTTAAAATTCCTTTTCTATAATGCTTTGTTCTAAATGCTAAATAAAAAGGTTGTTTTAAAGAATGGTGGTCAGTATAATTGATCAGTGGTTACTAAAGGGAGTATAAAGCAAGTGCCTGAAACCTAGTTGGACTTGCAGAGTGATCAGTGGTAGTTATGTACAGGGCAGTGTATCCAGGTTCTGGTGTCAATGGGGAAGAATAGTGATACTCCATTTGAGACAGGCAGTGGTAAAGAGCCAAACATCTGAGAGGGTGACAGCAAAGAGGACCAAGGTATGGCTAGCCCTGTGACAACATCCTGTTTGGATACAAGCTATTTTTCATATACGAGACTCATGATAACAGGAAAATAAAGTAAAGGCTTACCATTAGTATTGTTCATTATTTCTTGATGAGGATGCATATCAAACTAGGGTTACTGTAATTCAGGTTCCTAAAAAGAGGACACTGCTGGAAGGGGGAAGGGTTGTGGGAGGGAGGGCGCGGTGTTGGAAGGGCTGGGGTGGGGCGCGGTGTTGGAAGGGTGTGTATACTGGAAAGGGAGAGAGTGGGCAAGTTGAAGAGATGTGTGTATCAAAAGGGAGTATGTTGGGGGGTGCACCCTCTCTCTCGAGGTGGCAGTGGGGAGATGTGTCTCTGTCATGGTGATAGAGAAGCTACTACAGGCCTAGGATGCAGTGCCAGCCCGTCAAACAGCCCCTCTTTGTGAGCCTCTCTCCCTTCCCAGGGCAGGAAGACAGGGACTGTGTGCGTGGGATCCAGCAGCTAGGGAGTGACCTATGGGGGCAGCTCTTTCTGACCGGCATCATCTGTTTTGCAGAACCACAGAAGATGGATTCTCTGCTCAAATCACCCAGCTTTCAGCCAGTTTGTTGTGCCTGTATTTTGGCTTTTTTTATACTTCACTTTCTGGTGTATGTGCAGACACACTCTCTGTCTCTGTCTCTCTGTGTCTCTCTCTGTATCTATCCCTCCCCTTATCCAAATCATGCCCACCACAGCTCTATAACTATGTAGCTCAAGTGCCTGGGTGGCCTTGGGTGTGCCACCCTGTCTTCGAGGCCACCATCGTTTCTTGCATTTGACTTGAATGGAGAGTGGTTGCTACATCCATCAGTTTAAGGGGGTGTTTAACCCGATTGGTAACAGAGCTAAGGGCATGTCTTCACTCACCGTGCCAGCGATCACTCTTCTGGCATTTGATTTAATGGGTCTAGTTAAGACCCAAAAATTGAACTCTGAGGGCAGCTCTCACTGTCACCTTTGCTCCTCACGGTCATGAAGAGTAAGAGAAGCCGGTGGAAGTGTTTTCTCCTCTTGGCCTCCCTTTGTGAAGACGGTGCTGAGCTTGGTTAAAGGTAAGCCAACTCCGGCTATGTATTTTACCTAGCCTAATACACTTAACTTCAGGTCTTCCTACACTGGTTGGCTTTTTGGTGTGTTTTCAGAGTTATTACTAATACTCTCCCACATGAGTCTTTCCGTGTTCCCAGCTCCTGCTTGCATGGCAGTTGTAACAGAAAATGTCCCTTTCAGTGTTTTTTTGCTATGGCTTATAGCTATAGTGTTGGCACAAAGAGAGGCTCTGATACTCTAGCCACTTGGAAACCCTTTGCATGTGACTTCAAGTTTTAAAAAGTAGTCAGTTAAGACAAGTGAGTTGAGTGCAAAATTTAAATATCTCCTTGGAGAGATCATTAGTACCGACCAATTAATAGCAACAGTCACTAAACATTGAGTACCTAATGGGCTGCATCCAATAAGCAAAGGGGGATATGTTGGAGAGGGAAAACAAAGTGTAATTCAGGTAATCAGCCTTCTTTCTCAATGTGCAATCACTGCCCTTTCTGTGACAGAGACCATTTTCCATCTCTGCCAGAGTGGGGTTTTCTTCTTAGCTTCAAGTGGTTGCAATTTTTTCTCATTAGCTTCCATCATTATATCTTCTTAGCTGGACAATGGTTGGCACATGGAGCTGGTTTTGTGTGAACTGCTGGCCTGGGAGATGATCTTGCGACCCAATTGCCTCTACTGAGAGGTGATGATGTATTTACAGTATAGTCGTGGCTGAGGACAGACTTCATAGAATACTAGAACTGGAAGCCCTGGTCTACATAGGGCTTTATTTTGAAATAACTCCCCTTGGGTTGAAACGGAGCATCCACACTACTCAGTCTTTTATTTTGAAATAACAGTCCACTTATTTTGAAATCTGTACTCCTGCTTTCCTTGAGGAATAGCACTAATTTCGAAATAATTATTTTGAAGTAGCGGTAGTGTGGATGCTCCGGTGCCGCTATTTCAAAATTACTCCCCAGAGTAATTCAAACTAATTACTCCCCAGTGCTTCCTGGGGCTCTGAGTCAAGGTAGTTCATCCACATTAACAGAGCCTGCCTCAGACTAATTTTGAGGCTTCCCTGTAGTGTGGACACGCTATTTCGATTTTGTTATTTTGGGAGTTATTAAATTAATTTTAGTTATTTCAAAATAGTTTCCTAATGCCCAAAGGGTCCTCGAGATATCATCAAGTCCATTCCCCTGCACTCATGGCAGAATCAAACACCATCTAGATGAAGGGTTGGTATCCTTTTCAAACCAAAGAACCAAACTATATCAAAATTCAGAACAAGTGGTCAACAAAGAGCCAGTATAAGAACGCCCATATGCATGACTGAAAATATACAACTTAATATTACTAATAATTGGCATAATGATTAATAATAGCATAAATGAAACATTGTAATCAAGGACTTTATTTAATAGACTTCTGCTGCTGCATTTTTTTCGCACATTTATTTGAAGTTTACACCATAACTGGTCAAATTGAGCTTCATGCACGCATTCAGGGTGCCTTCTGTCAATCTTGAGTACAAATTACCTTTGATGTGATTCAAATGAGGGAACCTGCTCACATGTATAGGTAGAGCCAAACAATTAAAGTAAGGCCAAGCTGACATTCTACATGGTGTTGTACATGACAGGCAGTTCTTTCCAAGTTTGCAGAATCAGATTATTATCGTGCTCCAATTTCTTCATGCCAGTCTATTTGTGCAGTTTTACCAATTCTGCACATTGTCAAGCAAGGCATTCTAAATCAGAATTCAGCTTGATGAATTTTTTCATCCAGATATCCGAGTACGTGAAATCTGCTATTTCAATTTCCAAATCACTGACTGAGATGCCTGGAGTGATTGGCAAATCCAGTTCTTCAACGGACGCTTGATGTGGACGAATCATAAACTTGAACAGAGCACTGTGTTTGCGAAGACTTGAATGCCATCAGGAGCTCAGAAACAATGAGATAATAAAACTTGAGCAACCAGTCACAGTCTGAAAGCTCGGAATGTTTGACACCCTTCATATCCAAAAATGACTTAATATCGTTAACGCAGGCAGCAAAATGAGACAAAACTTTGCCACGAGATAACCAGCAAACATTGTATATTAGTAGAGCAGGGTGTTCAGAATCTACTTCCTCGAGCAGTGACTGAAATTGACAGTGATTAGGGGCTCAGGAAAGAATCCAATTGACAATGTGAACAGCCAGTCCCGTTACATTTCCGAGATCAGTTCCACAAGACTGCACACAACGTGCATCCTGATGTACAATGCAATGAAATTTCAAAAGTGGGCGATTCAGATGCTCTGACAAGAGTAAGGAATCCTCTGTATTTGCTGACCATGCTAGGTGCACCATCCATATACATTAGACACAAGATTATCCAACTGTATTTCTTTCTCATTTACAAAGTACATCACAGTTCTAAGGATGTCTTCACCACTGGTTTGATTTTTCATTGGTAATATCTCAATCATTTCTTCGTGCACAGCATTTCCACAAATAGATCACCCAGAGTACACAATTGATTAACACCACATATGTTGGTTGTCTTGTCCAAAGCAAATGAAAAATAAGTAGCTAGACTCAAATTTTGCATTTGTTCCCTGTTGATTTGTTGAGCTATTTTCACAGCTCTGTCATGAACTGTTTTGGTCGATAATGGCATGTCTTGAATTTTCTGAAAAATGTTGTCCTTGTTGTGAAACTTGTAAAATAGTTCATGACGAATTTTTAGCACGCATCTCTTCATGTAATCCCCACCAGTGAAAGGCTTTCCCTCTCGAATAATGAGGCAAGAGCCTGCAAAACTTGCGGGGCTTAAGCTCCCATTTTTTTTGACCATGCCAGCAGGCTATTTTGTCCAATGTTCATTTTTCACTGCAGCTCTTCGCAGGCTTTTTTTCATGTGTCACCCTTGGGGTATTTTGTAGCAAAGGCTGCATATTTTGTCATTAAATTATATTTTTTGTTTGTTTGAGAACAGTCCCGCTACAAATGAGACTGTGTGGAGATCCAGACCTATCCACCAATGCATACAAGTCCATCCACTCCTGAAAATTTTGGTACTCGTCATCTCTTTTTCTCTTGGCCATTTTTACTGTTGGGGGTTACAGAGTTCACCATCACGTATGGTGATGGAAAGATTTCTTGAACAAGCAAATAAAAAGAGAATGTACATGACCCCCAATGAGTGGAGAGGATGGGTGGTTGTTAAAATGAAAGTTAAAGGTGAAATAGACAAAAAATCATCTTGACGTAATTTTTTTTAATTGGAATTAATTTTTCATTTTAATTTAAAAAGTTGTGTGAATTTGGGGAGTGACAAAAGAGCCATATTTAGCTCCAGAGCCATAGGTTGCAGACTTCTGATCTAGATCATCACTAACTTTGCCATTCATCAGTCCCTAGGAAGGAGCAGGACTGGGAGCCTCCCCTAGTCAGCCACTCAGCACCACGAGGTGTACATCTCTAGGGCTCTGGTGGCAATTTAAAAGGCCTGCAACTCTGGTTGCTGCCACAACAGTGGCATTGGCATCCAGGAGCCAAAGGCCCTTTAAAATCACAGGGCCCTTGGGCAATTGCCCTCTTTGCTCCTGCCTTCAGTGGCCCTGAGTATCACTACAATTTTCTACACATATACATGCCTGAATTCATAACTATAAGTTGTATACATATCTCTTCATGACCATCAAATTCAGGATATTACAGGCTTTCATAGAAAGCCTCACTTGACTTTGGATACACAATAAGGCTATGTCTACACTACAAGGTTTTTGCGCAAAAATGGCCGTTTTTACGCAAAACCCCCCGGAGCGTCTACACCTCAAGCATGTTCTTGCGCAAGTAAATCAGCAGAAGAGAAGGCTTTTGCCAGTAGAGTTATTCCTCTCCCCACAAGGAAGAACTCCTTTTTGCGCAAGAGTTCTTGTGCAAAAAGACAAGTGTGGACGGTCTGCAGGGGTTTCTTGGGAAAGGCACAGGTGCTCTGATGGCCATTCTGTGAACGTCCATCAGAGCTTTCTTGTGCAAGAGCGTCCATATAGTGTGGACGCTCTTTTGCGCAAGAGCACATAGCTTTTGTGATGAGCTTTGAGGTCTGGACGCGTTTTTGCGGAAGAAGTTTTTGCGCAAAAACTTTTGCGCAGAAGGCTTCTTCTGCAAAAACCCTGCAGTGTAGACAAAGCCTTAGAGTGTCTACAATCAGTTGATTCAATTGCTTGTTTTGAGGGGTTCAGACCTTCCTGTTCTCCCCTTCTGGTGTCAGGATCTTGAATATCATAGCAGTGTGTTTGAAGGGAAAGTATAGTAAATCAGTCAGAGAGTGGAGTCCAATAACAGGATTAGGAACTGAAATGTATTGGGAAAGTTAAGATTTGTTTGCACACTGGTTTTGTGGTATCACAACACATACTAGCAAACTTCGCTGATGCAAACTTTTGCCCACTTCTTTGGCTTTCTCACAGTTTATCTAATGTAATTGTATAGCTCCCCAGTGATAAAGTATCTCAGCTCCTCACAATCTAAAATGTTTGTCCTCGCAATACCCCTGTGAGGGAAGGAAGTGGTATTACTCCATTTCACAAGCAGGCAACTCGGGTGCAAAGAGATTGTTACTTAACCAAATGGGATAGAGAGGTCCTGCCTGGGGTATATGACTGATGCAGTAGCCTCATTTTCCCCTTCAGAGTCCCCAGGAATAATCCTTAGTCTTTCCACGTATACTTAACCCTTGTGGGGTTATAACCAAAATCCCACATCCATAATCCAGCATAGTCCAAGCAGTATATGCAACATACCAAGTACAGCCCCAGCATTTCTGACCATGCTTTGGCATCTCTCACCATTCCTCAATCCTCACCTTCATCCCACTTTGGCTGTCTCGCTTCAGAAAATTCAGCAGGCTAACCTGTCCACTGACTTACTGACCTCTTCTCCCTCTTTCCAGGGAGGGCCTGCGGAGAGACGTCACTTGTCTGCAGCTTTCCCCAGAGAGTCCTCCTGTCTTCTGTACTCTGGCAGCTCTCACTGTCAATTTCCAAATATCTCAGGCATTTTTCTCTCTGGACCGCAGATGCCTTTTAAAAAAAACAGTTGGGAGTCAGCTGACGAGTCTCTGGCTTTTTCCTGCTTAGCATCAGCATCACCTGGTTACACAGGTCGTCCCAAATTCTGATCTAGCACAATAGCCATGTGGATGCTCTCCTTCTCCAAATATCGTTTAAGTGAACTGTGTCTTACATGTATATTATCTTTCCCCATAGTGCTCTGCAGATGGTGGGTCTGTGACTTAGAGGTACTGCTCCTACTAGCAAGTCCAGATAATACCTTTTCCCCTTCCTTTGGAGTAGCTCCGATGGGAGGTAAGTTCTCAGTACAAGTATCATTGCGCCCACTGCTGAAGTGTGAGTATCTCAGACTGGCAACATGGCAACTTATTAACAGGGTTCAGCAACACCATGCAAAAAGTATTCAATTGAAATGGCAGCGCAGTGTCTTTGAGGAGAATCAATTTCCCAGGACGGGATTTAGCTTAGACACTTGGCATTAACAATCTTAACCTTACGGTGAGCTATGTGGGATCTTTAATTACCCCAGGTAGGTATGAGCCAGGCTTCATTTCACATCACATTCTTACTGTTCTGCAAGCGAGTGAGTGAATGTTGCTATCTACAGCAGTAACCCTTAGTCAGTTGTGTTTCCAGCTACAAAGGAAAATCAGGAGCAGCTGCTACTGGCAACAGTGGTCAAAGTACTGTGATTGGTCTGGCACTAAATTAAATGAAGAGGTCTTTGTGACATTTTGATGTTATTATCCAGGAAGAGCAATCAAGCTCTCATTTCTTACTCGCGGTATATAGACTCCTCTCCATGCTTCACTTCAGACCCTTCTTACCAACTGTTGTTCAGTCTGCTCCTGGCTGATAAGCAGTATATACAACCAGTAACTATAACCCTAGCAGTGTCTAATGGCTTGTTGTAGGGGATTTTGGAGATGGTTCTGATCTGTTGTTTGCTTAGGTGGTCACAAGTAAATGCGACTAAAGCACAGGATTGGAAAATGGGAGATCAAAGTTTTGGTTTTGACTTTGACCCTGACTGGCTGTGCAACCATGAGTCTGTTACTGGGGCCAGAATTTGCTTGCTAATGTTATAAATGCTGTTCCACACTTAGGTACCTGAATAGAATGTTTTCAGAGGTGCTGAAGCACCTCTCAAGTTCCATTGAAGTCACTGGGAGCAAGAAAGGAGCCACTCCTCTGAAATCTGGAGCCTAGCTATATGCATCAACATCTGAAAATGTCAGCTCTAACCTTTTTCTGCCTCATTTTCCCTGTGTGTACAACAGGAATAAGAATGGGGATACTTACCTCTCTGGGACAGTTATTAATGTTTGTCAGATGCTTTGAAATCTTCACATTGCTACATGCAAGTGCAAAGTATTGTCATTGTATTTCCTGTTCTAAACAAACTGAAATTATACTTCCCTTTCTCGTTGGGGTAACATGGCTATTACTTTAAACATGCCCGGGGCGAACTCCAAAAATACTACTAATCGGGTTAGAACTATAATAAGTTTATGTCCTGCGTATATAAAGCCTCTTGTTACAATGGAGAGCTAAGTGTTAGTTGTGTTACACACCATGGAAATGCAGTCTTTCCTAGTATGGAACCTGGGAGCACTCTGCCTCAACATGTGACAATGTTTCCTTTTTCACTTATTGCTTTCCTCTTTGAAAACTACAGCTATTGGTTACTCGGTTTGTATTGGGTGCAAAAACACTAAAGCTATAATATCCAAACATGGTGTCTATGATTGAAGATTGAAATCCAAATTTAGGTTCCTAAATAACTGGCCTGATTTTTTTCCCTCCTTCTTCCTCTTAATGGTGCTGCGTATTTGCGACTCCTGTTAATGTTTGTGAAGTTACAGTAGTTGTCAAAGATGAACTTGCCCCTTGGAATCTTTGGAGTGCACTGGTTGGGGAGGTGGAACTGGTCCCATAGGGTCAGTGACACACATGCTCAGGAGAGAAGTGAGGGAAGTCAAAAGATTCATGTGACAAAACAACATAAGGCAAGAATGTCATTTTTTTTATTAGAGACACAATTTGTGCATTATCCTAAAGAACAGCTGGTCTCTTCTTTATGTATTTGACCCCTGTAAAATCTTTTTACAGTTCAACTTTTCTTTCGCCACACACCAGAATAAATTTCAGAGAGAATATTTATTTGCATGAATATAACTCTTCAGCTACCAATACAATTAGTGTAAGCCAAATAAAGAGGAGATTTCTACGTTACAGCCTAGTTTTTAGGAACATTGCAGGTGTGGTTCACTAGCTAAGATCAGTTCAGGCTGTGTCCGTCAGTATCTACATTTAGGACCAGGAGGTAAAGGTATGAATCTAGATTAGGATTAAAACAAACTTTTTACTTCAGTTGAAGGTGAAGTAAAGGGTAGATTCAAAGTGGATGGCACCAAAATGTTGTTATGAACTGCATTTATGAGGTTTTGGTCCCAAATGGTGGAGATTTCACAAGATCAACTGAACTCTTGAAATTTCTGCTAGTTTAGTAACTATTTTTTGAGGCTTTGGATGATCAGACCTATTTCCAGGTTTGCGTCTGATCTGAAGTCAATATTCAAAGTCGAGGTTCTGGTTTTATCTGCACAAAGCTGTTGCCATTTCAAGGCTGGTCAGTGGCCTACATGAAATCGGTTCCATTTTCAGTGATGACAGAGCAAAATCTATTGCTGGATTTGTCATTCGGCCTAACCAATTGATCAGTGTGGCAAACAACTGAATGGGCTTGAAGACAATGAGTTACTGCTGCCAGAGATCTGGCCAGTGGAGATATGGCAGTTCCCAACATGGGGAATCTGTCTCAGTCAGAACATACAGAGGCAGGCATCTCGGCAGGTGTCTGCATCTTGGTGGCTATGGACCCAGCTAAGTCCTATTGAAAGACGCTAGTAGCTTTTTCAAAAATCCAGGCCAGACAGCCACATAGAAAGTATCCTTCAGCTTACCCCCTGAATTATACAAGTTTCAACCATTCTGGTGGAAAGATGGCACATGCAGCAAACAAACCTGATTTTAAAAAGGATTAAAGTTTGTGAAGTGTGATGTTCCCTTTTAGTTTGCCCTCAGTACCACTCCAATACCCAAGAAAATATCAGATTATTGGACACTTCTTAAACATCCCCTAAATGCTCACAAAGCACATTTTCCGGAGATGGTGACAGACTTGGCATCACGACAAAGACTTCAATCGGCCTCAAACTGATGGTAAAACACTCCACAGAACAGACTAATCTCCCTCCCATAATAACACGATACCTTAATGACAACCTCAGCAACATTAATGGATATTCTGGATTGACATATCTTAGAGGTAAAGTGTTGTGTGTGTTTGTGGGAAAGCTCATAATGAAGGTGAATTACACGTTAAAAATATGAGAACTTTATTTGTAATGCTTTACCTTGTCATACAAAAATTTACAAAACTGATTTAAGATATATATTTATTCACGAAATGCACTAGTGCTGTAATTATATCTGGCTGAACTTTGCTCTGTATTTGATAATTGAGCGTGGATAATTTCTACTTATTATGGTAGAAGAAATGTCATAAAATAACTTGCAAAAGCTGCTGATACTTGAAATGCAGTACAAATATTTGCCTTTTTTGTAGACATGCAGAAACATCATTATGACAGTTATGGGCAAGTCTGTTGAAATTGGTTCATTATTATTGTCAGTACTACTTCACTCATGCCATTTAGAATGTACCACGAGAGAATTCTTTTATTTTCTGATGGAGAGTAAATATTACAAAAAGCTATCCGAGAAGGAGACAGATGCTGGCTTAGTGGGCACACAGTGCAAGTGACAATCTGAGATCAACAGATCATTATTTTTCACAGCAGGCAAAGAGGAGCTCAGAGAAATGGCAAAGCTTAGAGCCAAACCTCAGCTGCTGGTATCTTTCCATTCCACAATGTTACACAACAGGAAATCTTTTTTTAGAAATATTATTTGGTTGCAATTATATTTTGTCCACACAGAACTTATGTGGATTGTCTACAGTCATTGTGCTAAAGGGATGTTGATGACTGGATAAACTTGGTTTGGACCAGAGTTAATGAGATGCTAAATGTTGCCATTTTTTATTTCTTTGGTGTCTGCCCATATTTACACTCAGTCCTGTTTCTCCAATTGCACTCAGTTGATGCTTGGTGCAAGTGAATGAAAGGAAGGCAAAGACATTTCATGGCTACTTTTGCCATCTTCCTCATTTCTGGACCAGCTAATGCGCAAACTGGCCTCTATGGCAAGTCAGAGTCAGCCCTAGGGCTGCTCTAACTTCCGCCAGTTGAACAGTTCCTTAGGAACCACTCCAGTAGCTGATGTGCATTCTGTTTATTTATACTCAATCTCTAACTTGCCTCTTCCCAGTCCTCAGGCACCCCAGCATGCCCTTTCCCAGCCCCAAAAGGTAATAGGTTGCTCTTCACCCTCCATGTCATCAAAGGATTTTTCTCCCTATGGCACTCTTCAGTTGCCCCTTGATGGCATCTTTAAGGTCACTTTGCATCATTCTGACACCTCAAATCATTCTTCTGTGGAGCCAGTCAGGACTTAAACTTTATGGCTACGTCTAGACTGGCATGATTTTCCGCAAATGCTTTTAACGGAAAAGTTTTTCCGTTAAAAGCATTTGCGGAAAAGAGCATCTAGATTGGCACGGACGCTTTTGCACAAAAGCACTTTTTGCGGAAAAGCGTCTGTGCCAATCTAGACGCGCTTTTGCGCAAGAAAGCCCCGATCGCCATTTTAGCCATCAGGGCTTTTTTGCGCAAAACAATTCTGGGTTGTCTACACTGGCCCTCTTGCGCAAAAGCATTTGCGCAAGAGGGCTTTTGCCCGAATGGGAGCGTCATTGTATTTGCGCAAGAAGCACTGATTTTGTACATTACAAAGTCAGTGCTCTTGCGCAAATTCTAGCGGCCAGTGTAGACAGCTGGCAAGTTTTTCCGCAAAAGCGACTGCTTTTGCGGAAAAACTTGCCAGTCTAGACAACCTATATGTTTAGTAGAGGCTGGTGAAAGTTTTTTGGCAAATAGTTTATTTGAAAAAAAAATCAGGTCAAATCTGACAAATAGATTTGGCTGAAAAAAAAAAAAGAATTTGAAAATCCATTTTTAAAACTATCTTAATGAAACATTCACATTTTTCGTTCTGAAACTGTTTAATTTAAAATTTAGCTAGACTTAGTTTAAACCCCTCCCCAAAAAGAAAATTAATTAAAACAAAGCAAAAAATAATTTAGAGTTAAAATATTTCATTCCGAGAGGTAATTGAATGTTTCTGTAATTGGCTTCTGGGGTTGTACTGGGAATGAGGTTTCAGGAAAAAATGTGCCTTGAAGCCCCAACAAGAAGTCTGTGTAATCTTGAATGGTTGTTAGCTTCACTGGCAGAAGTTTGTCCAACAGAAGATATTTTCTTTGCTACTTTGGCTGTCCAATATATTGGGACCAACCTGGCTAAAACAGTGTAAATTGCATTTATTGGCACTTCAATTTGGAATAAGCTTATCATTTTCATCTCCCTTCTTAATACCTGATGATTAGAAATGTGCTCATGCAAATACTTGTCATATGTCCAGCCTGATTCATTATCTCTCTCTCCTTCCTTCTGTGCCTTTTTAAACCTAATAGGGAATCTATGCCACGTGATCTCTTAATTTTAAAACTTGCTGCTTCTTATTTGACTGCCTTTCCAGTAGGAACAAAGTCAAGCATTGAAGGGGCGGCAGCTGCATCTGATGTTTTTCTCTGGATAGCACTGAACAACTAATTAGGGAAAAGCCCCTTGAAACCATAGTCACAACCAGCCAATAACTCAAAAATCTGAAAGAGCTTGGTTCTGCCTGTAAATATTCGTACTCGAAGAACTGCTTTATTGCATTCTTGGAAAGTATACGGCATGCTTGTAAATTTTTTACTCACTAGGGTCTATTTTGCCTGACCGCACTTGTGTTCCACTCATAAATACTCCAACCATTTGGGATTACTTAACTTTTGAAATTCTAATAAAATTGCTTACTAGTACCTTGGGACTTATTCACTCACTTTTTTTTTTGAACTGATGCTCTTCCACATAGTCATTGTTCATCCTTTCAGCAGCTTTACTGTCTGTGTCTGGAAAGTCTCTCTGTAAACAATGTAACCATGTTCTGTTAAGCACCCTGTTTGTGGTCTCGCTCTCGCTCTCTCTCTCTCTCTCACACACACACACACACGTTATTCGTGGTTAACGAAGCTTGGTCATATGAGATGAAAGCTTTGTTTCATTTTTCTGGATGGCATGCTGTAGACACACTGATGCTCAAGTTTTGGAACACAGGCAATAAATTGGTTTGCCAAATGAGGGATCTGGACGCTCCGATTGCTACTTAGTCGCCTTAAGTACCTGTTTTATGCATCTGAGTGCTGATTTGAGCATCCAAATATGGGATGCGGGTATCCTATTTAGGCATCTACATGTGAAAAGTTGGCTTCTCGTGGGCATCCTCTTTCTTAGTAGCTTGTGGAAGAATGGAAGTTTTGTAGTCACATAGGACCACACACAGCATGGGGCTAGACACATACAAACCCCAGTGTAGAGCTGAAGAAGGCTGTAGGACTCATTTATTCTGATATTTCATTGTTTGAATCTGTTAATGATAAAGCGACTTATTTCAACTATCATAAGTGATAAAACCTCCACCTCTGTTGGGGTGGAATGAGCAGACTCGTGTTCAGACATGCCATTGCTTTATATTGGATGGCATTAGCAATGCTTAACTCTGTGCTACAGGCCTTATAGGTTTAGTGATAGTGGAGAGTCTCCTTTGATACAAGAGATAGTCTTGGGCAGCAGAATGTGAGCTAACGGTTGACTTGAAATGCTCAGTGGCCATGGTGTGCAGCAGTGCAAAGCTGTGATGCTCTCATGGCCACAGAGCTAGCTCAGCAGTTTTCAGAAAGGTCAGGTAGGAATGAGAATTTATTTTTGCTTGTTATTGCTATGGATTATAGGGGTCTTCAGTGGAATCTTTAAATGCCAATTGTGTCAGCTCAGATTTCTTAAGTGGAATCTAGCCCTTTTGTAGGTTCAACCTTTGAGTCCTTGAAGGTTGGCCGGTTGGTTGAGTGAGAGGAAAAGGGAGGAAAAGCTGAATAATTGTTACCTTATGTTCCTCAATCAGCAATGTCTTCTTCCTTAGAGCATTCCTTCCAACAGCCACCCTCCTTCTCATCACACCCAGTGCAGGAGAACAACCATCAACCAGTTCAACATCAGGCTTCATTACATATTTCCTACTTTGTTATTTGCTCTATGGTAGTGTAACACCGACAGGCCCCTGTCATCTGCAGGCAGAATTGAACCTGGGAGCCTCTGGAGCTTAATGCATGAGCCTCTACTACACGGGCTAAAAGCCCACTGCCTATTAGCTAAGGCTGTAGAGCAGATTCATTATTCTCTCTCTCTCTAAGTGGTCTCAGTGCCGTCAGATGGGACAGTAGAGTACACCCAGATGGAGTGTGGGTTTCAGTAGGCCTCCCTGAATTATGGTGACAACAACTGGTAAAAATAACTGATCTAACCTTCCACATTACAACAGAAGACTTTGTGGTGTTCCTATTGCACCTAGCTATAAAGGGAGGGTATCCATGACCCCACATTCAGGGTTGTGCCAGCCAGGTTGAACCCCTCTGAATTTAGATGTCAAAATCAAGTCATTCTTATCATCTCAATCCTCCGCTTTCTATTCCTCCCCATCCCAAACTTAAATTTCAGTATGGCTTTAGCAGTCGATATCTACGCAGGTGGCAACAGTTAGAGATAATAGTTGTGTAAATGGCTCACACTTTAAAAATTCCCTTTTATTTTGAAATTTGGGCAGCATTCCCTGTTTGAAAAATAGAGCATATCTCTTGGACCAGTAGACTCTTTCAAAGGAAGAAACTTTGTTACCACTGTACCATTGGAAAGTATTCCAGGTCCTGATACACGGAGAGTTTTGAAAATGACAATCACTAAAATCAGATCAGAAATGAATTGTGTGTGAATGGAGATGGGGTGGGAGAAGTAAGGTGGTAATGAGAATAATGGATTCTGACTTCCCCTTAACTGATTGAGGCTCCATCCCCATTCTACCATTTATTCCAAGACCCTGCCTCTTCCCACACTTGCTCTGTCCCATTCCCATTCCACTGCTTCCTCCCAAACCTGCCTTCTCCCCTAAGTGTGCCCCATTCCTGTCCCTCCCCCCACCCCGAGCTTCCTGAATGCCATGAATCAGCTGTCCCAGAAGTGCTGGGAGGACAGGGGAGGAGTTGATTAATGGGGACACCAGTGGGTCACAGGTTCCGGGAGGGAGGCAGAGGAGGTAGCTTGACTGCTTCAGCTTTAGAGCACCACGGAGTCTGAGCCTATGATAAGAATGATATGGCTTTAGTTACTATTTCACGAGCCACCATAACTGCAATAAGATCCAACTGCCCAACGATTCTAACTCTTATGCTTTTCTCTCTTGTGTTCAGTATTTTTAGGAGGATAACAGCAACTGGGAGGTTGACCTGGCACTGAGTTAAAAGGATGAAATAGAGTGATCACACTGTAAATCTGGGACATTCAGCTAATGAGAGTAGAGCTAGTGCTTAGGGATGGCCAGAAAACAGCCATTTCATTTCATGAAGTGCCTTGAGGTTTCAAAATCTAGATCTGTTTCAATATGAAACAAAAATGAGGTCTTTTGAAAGTTTTCCATCGACAGGGGAGGTGGAAAGGGGCGTAGAAGAGAAAGACAATGTATGTAGACACTGTGCACAGACAACTGAAAAATTAACTCAGCAGTAGCGAGTTGCAAAACCCTAGTCACCTGACTCAGGCTTGGGCTACAAGCCTAAAAACAGCAGCATTGACATTCCTGGTTGGGATGCAGCCATGGCTCTGAAACCTGGCAGGGGAGGATGGGTTGGGGAACCTGGGCTACAAACCTACTGGGAAAGTCTCCAGTGCTATTTTTAGACCCTTAGCATGAGCCTGAATCTGTGGACCTGAGTCGAGGCACTCCCTGTTATACTCTGTAATATAGGTGTACCTATAGAGAGCAGTAACTCTGTAAGGCATGGGCAGTGGGTATAACAACCTAGGGAAGGCATTACCTTCCCTGGCGCTGCCACCAAATCCTCACTGAACAATGGGCCGCATCCCACCACCTCCTCCATTCCATCCCCCACCCCCAAAGGTCCCCTCTGCTCACCACGTCCTCTTTCCTAGAAGACTAAGGAGGGTCCACAAGGTGCTGCTGGGGCTGGCAACTTAGCTGAGGGGTTGCCTTCAGGGCAGAAGGAACTTGTGCTCAGGGTGGGGATGGGACTAACCAGACTATGGTGACAGAGCATTCGGAGGCTGCCAGCTCAGCCCAGTGCTCAGGAGCCAGAGGAGCAGAAACTCCATGGTGCTGGGCAGCTTTGGGCCTCTGGGTTGTGGGGACAGGGCTTTGGGCAGAAGGGGGGGGCAGGCTTCCCCCCCTCTGAAGTGGGGGTGGCAGGGTTGACATGCCACATGTGCTGTAGTCTAGTTTGGTTAGTGGCCTGGGATGTGAGACCCCAGGTTAAAATCCATGTTTTGCCTGATTCAGAGAACAGATTTTCATCCCAGATTACTCTGAATCAGGCAAAGCAGACTTTGGTCTCCCACTGTCAGGGACAGTGCTAAAATGCTCGCTAGCACCTGAGAAAATGCAGTCTCAAATTTTGGAGTTGTAAAAATTTTTCGAAACATCTTGGAAAAAGTACTGAACACGAGAGAAAAGCATGAGTCAGAATCCTTGTGAGGCTGAATTTTATTATAGTTAAGGTGGCTTTTGAAATACAGGTTGCACCTCCATAAACTGGAACTCTCTGGTCTGGCAACATCTGTGGTCCGACAGGGTCATGGATGTTCCAGGATCAGAGGATCCCAGCATACGGTGGATAACTTGCAGTGATGCAAGGAGGGTGATGCATGGCCCAGTTGGGCTGCAGGCAGGGGAGAGGCCAGGAGCCAGGAAGCCCGGTACATGGCTCAGCTGGGCTCTGGGGAAGGGTCAGCAGCCAGGAAGCCCAGTGACGTTAGCAGTAGGGGGGCCAGAAATGACCTCCCCTGGTCCAGCAAAATTCCTCATCCAGCACCAGTTAGGTCCTGAGGATACCAGACCAGAGAGGTCCAACCTGTAGGTCCAACTAAAATCATATCATTCCGATTACCATCTTGTATCTCCCTTCCCATCATCCATTCACGTACGTTTAATTTCTGATCTGATTTTAGTGATTGTCATTTCCAAAAATTTCAGTTGCATCTGACCAAGTGAGCTGCAGCCCACAGAAGCTTATGACCTAATAAATTGGTTAGTCTTTAAGGTGCCACAGGACTCCTTATTGTTTCTGCAAAACATTTAGTTTCAACTGAAAAAAGTTCTGTTTGAAAATGTTTCAACAGCTCCGCTATATCAGAGGCAGCAGCATGGGGCATCAGGCAGGAGCCAGTACATACGGGAAGCCGGCTTAAAAGCTGGCTCCTGATGCACACCAGCTCTTAGGGAGCCAACTGCTGCCCTGCGTGTAACCATCAAAATTTTCGTGGTTACATGATTACCTAATTACATGCATTTTAACGTCCCTAATAAGAATTTTCTAACACTGTCCCAAGTTCTTGCAAAAGGAGCCCCTGTGACTTGGCTGATAGAAACAGGATTAAAGTAGTTTTCAAAGATGCCACACATTTCCAGAAAAAAATGGCCATTTTTCCATTATAAAGCTGTGCCATGGACATTCAGCTAATATTATATGTACAGTTTATACTTCCTCTATACAAAAGATATACGTACAGTTCCCCAATAAATTTCTCCCTTCATTATAAATAAGCATGCTGAAGAATCACAGCATGCTTAACTAGTAGAACTGTGTTACCTCCTTAGGGTATTTCTTCTCTGTTCCTTTAAGCTGCTCTGATTCAAATGTGACTTTGTTGCTGTTTTACTTGATTTCAAAGAGTTCCAACAAATGCCTTAGGCTATGCTATTATAACAATAGGTTAGAAGGAGAACTGGGGCCTATTAGAGGGAAAATCCAGTGATTGTCCTCTGGAAATTACTGTACTTTTTGCCCTTAAAAGATAGCAAAAAGTTGATTTATAATTTGAATGTAAATACAATTGCAGCAAATATTTTGTAGCAGATCAGCAGTGTGATGAGTCTCACCTCTTATGAGGTCACATTTCTGTATTTGTTCTCCACCTTGATTTGTCTTTATGACACTTTTTGGCTGCTAAGTAGGGATGGAGCTGCTCTGCAAGCTACAGATGGGGTTATATTAACATGTAGCTCAGTTCTAGCTAATAAAATGGATCAAAAGCAATCAGCCATTATTGGCAAGATAGAACTCCGCAGAAAGGCTATCCAGTAAACAGGATTATCTATATTATGCACTGAAGATGAGCTCATGCTGAGAAGTGACATTTGTGAAAGACAATACTGAGCAGCAGGGAAAGGATAGGCTTGGATCCTGTCCCTCACGGAGGTTGCTAGGAAGATAAATGTGATATGAACAGATGTTGAAAATAGGATACTCTGAAATAAAAAACCAAGAGAAGGCCCTGTTATTAAAATGTCAGTCCCATACAAAAGACTCATTTTGGGATTCTTTTAAAAAGATGGAAAATATGGAGGAACATGGCATGGCTTCATGGTAACACGTGCTGTTGTTATATTCCAGACAAGCCACATTGGTTCTGGTGTGCTTTGCTGCTTCACAGAGGGGATGTGCAAATCCCAAGATGCATTCTTCTGATGCCCACTCGGGCTCACTGAGCCTCACCAATAGATTCTGATTCTCCCCTGCTGCCATTGCATCCTTCCACCAAACATGCTGCATTTCTCTGTCCCTGTTCAGGCCATTTCTTCTAGCACCTGTATTGTACTTCATGGAGTAGAAACAGTTATGGAGACAAGACCAAAACCCCCAATGGGTATAAAAGGAAAGAATGCAGCAATCCCTGTAAGCTGCGTGCTTGTGCAGAAGTTTTCTGAGCTCTGCTCAGAAGTTCAAAGCTCCCACACAGGCAGGGAGCTCAGCTGATTGGTGGAGGAAGGGGCGTCTCACTGAGCAAGCAGCTAAATGGAGCTAGCTGCCTGCTTGAACTGAGGAGCTCCCAGAGCCCGTAAAAAGGGAGATGATGAGTCAATTAGTGGCTGGGGAAGGATGAGGAGTGAGTGAGTAATTAACTGGCTGATGAGGAGTCAAAGGGGAGGGGAGTTTAGAGCATCCTTCTGCAGGAGGAGAGAGAGGCAGAAATTCAGCACTCAGGCCTCCCGGGAAGGGTGAGATAAGGGGCTGACTGTATGGTGTAGGTGGGGAAAAGGGAGGGTGGGTAGGTACTGGCATTTGTGCAATGAGATAGAGGCAGGGGGCAGTTTGTTTGGGGTGTCTGACTAGCCGCAGTCCTCTCTGTCTGACTGGGTTGAGGGCAGGAGCAGGTTGCAAGGGAAGTGTGTGTGCCAGGACATCTGCATGATTACGTTTCAAACAAAGTCTGCATAGATGTTAATGGCTTATGATAAGAAAGAAAAAGGTTCTTTTAACAGAATGTTTTTGGAGTGTGGCAGATATCTAAAACTCAGAACTTAATGATTAAAAAACCCCTTCTGCATTACTAATTAATACATGTATTGCATTAAGACCAGATTTGGATAATGTAGAGGTTTGGCTACTAGAGCAGAGAACTAGACTGGGTGGGGAAGGAGGAGCTGCCCCTGGCTGCGAGAGAGGCCACTGGGCTACAGAATGGCTGCTTTCTCAGCAAGGGGTTCCCTGTGCTGCCAAAGGCCCTTGGACACTCAATTCCCTGTCTACCTGGGCTCTGCTCTGCCCTGTTAATGCCACAGCCTTCCTTGTACTGTCAGGGATTGAGTGTGATCGGCCCTGAGGTAGCACAGAGAGCCCTGTGCAGATCTGCTATCATATGAGTGAGAGAGCAAGACAGAGCAGAGACCCCCTGACCTGGACTGAGCAGGAGCAATCCAAGCCCCTGGCTGCAGTGACTGAAGAACCCCATTGCTGGGGGACTGAAGAGCTCCTGCTGCCTTGATTATCCGAAGAAAGTCCACATCCTCCATGCTTTTTAGATAACCAGGGAGTTCACTATAACCATCTAGCTCTGAACTTGCAGCTGGCTCCTGATATCTATATTGAGTCAAAGTTCTAATTCTGGAGCCAAACTTTGCAGATAGGCCTATAGTGCAAGTGTAACCCACATACGTAGTGGGTGTAGTTCACTGTCCCACGCAGTGGCACTTAGACCACTTACAACAAAGAGATAAGAATAAGTGAGTTCTACAGCCTAAGCTAAGAGCTAGCTGGCTTTATAAATCAAGCTGTAGAGGCTCCTACACTAAGCTCTAGAAGTTCCAGATTCAAATCTGCCTGGTGGTGGTTTCACAAGTACATCAGGGCATGTCAAGGACAACACAGAAACCTTTCACTGAATGTCTTTGCTTTTCTATGGCTTGTGCAGGTACCCTAGTGTTAATTTAAAGGTGGGTTTTGTTTGTAAATAACCAAACATGCTTTTTTGCTCAGATGTTCCCATTCCTGCTCAGAAGTTTCAGTATGGATTATGATGTATGCTGCACTCAAGCAGAAAAAGCATCATCATTATTTCCTGCTCAGATCAATTACCCAGTTACCAAAAGTTACTCAAAGAGCAAAGAGGTTACTTAATTCAGTGTTTTAGAACCACTCAAGAGAAAGTGCTTATCATTTTTGAAATTGTCTAATGCTGCCTTTGCTTCAAAGTAAAGGGAAGACAAAATTTTGCTTCACAGAGGGACAACCTCCTTATCATTGCATCTTTATTGTTGACTTTGTACTTATGCACTACAGTTCATGTAAGGATCATAGACTTCATCGAGTTCATTACTTACCAGTTAATTACAAATGGATTGCAGTATTTAATCTAACATTTTATATACCTTTCTATTCTACTGTGTTCTTAGAGGAGTCTCTGGGTAAGATTTGTTAGTGGCAGTATGATGGAGTAAGCTTATTCTATGCCAAATACTGCTAGAATCTATTACAGCTGGATGCTTTCATGTGATAATTCCCTTGTAGACATGTCAATGTGGATTGTCCAGAGTCGCCATAGTTGGAACTGTCTGTAGGCTGCTGGCTATGGGGTCTTAAATAATGCCCATATTTTGGTTCCCAGGTACCTGCACTTTTCTTTTCTAACCTCATACTCTTCCTTAAAGCCATGAAATCAAGGGCAACATTCTTTGATTTTGATGATCGTTCTGTTAATTTGATCGGGTGTAGAGATGCTGGTGCATAAAGTTGCACCAACTTTCCTCCCTAAAGCACCTGTGCCATGCTTAAATTCAATGGGCATGAAGGACAAAAGGCAGCAAAACCACTTTTTGGTTCTAGATCTCTGGTGGCACAGTGATCATCCATAAGCCTGGTTATAGATTTGTTTTTAAATGACCTCTCATATAGAAACATCTTACAGAACTTAATGATACAAAACCCATTATGGTTTTATCGAATAGAGTTATCATTACAAGAGAATTGTGTAGGTTGGTTTGAGATGACTATAACATTGTAATTTGTTGTTGAATTATTTAGGTCCAGATTCTTCCTCATGTAAGGGTGTGGCACCCCCCTCTCACAAGTCCCCCTTCTGGTCAGGTGTGTGTCAGTCTTTACACTGTTCCAGCCCCGGTATTGGGCCATAATCCCAGGGTCTTCCTCTCTGGAGATAATGGTTTTACCCTCTATGGGCCCGCCTTACCCAAGCTCTCCAACTGGGCCACTAAATAGGTCAGATCGCCTTCTGGAGGTTTATCACTGTCCAATTGTAGATCACTTCCCTAGTTATCTAAGGGGGGGTGGGGAACGGGAGTAGGCCTAACCACTACTACAGGTCCCTGACCAGGGACTCTAAATATAACAGCGATGTGTCACCATGTCTCTTTAATGAAACTGCTTTCAGTTTTATGGGCCACCTCCCTGAAGCTCCAGCCTTCACCAAAGCTTCTCCCTTGCCTCTGGTCTCTTCTATGTTCAGACCCAGTAGCCTGCTAAGAGCACTGCCTCACTACCCCAGCACTGAGCTGTCCATGGTGCTGTAGTGTTAGCTAGGAACACTATCTACAATTCTTTGACTCTAGCAAAAAAACTGACCCTAGTCTGCATTTCTGTTCCTTTTATACTAATCTGTAACCCTCTGCTTGGCTTCCCTAGTTGGCTGCTTCCTGTTCAGTTTCTGAGGGCTACTTGGACGATTTAGCTGCACTGCTTTTTTCCAGGGATGAGTGTGACTGAGACCTCCAGCTGGGGTTCTCTGGGTCTAGTCCACCCTGTCACACTACGATACTCAGTTTGGATAGTGCTTTATTTCTTATAATGAATGGAATTATTTGTGATGTAAGGAAGTACTCAGTGTGAGAAAAGGCAGTAGAATGGGGAATAAACATTGAAATGTTCATGTTTTCAAAAATGTCATCAATGCCAATCTAGAAAGGAAACTTGTTTCACGTGTTAGCACAGATATGTCTTTACATTTTTTCCATTTACTTTTATAAACGTTATTTTTATATTGAATATAATTTACTTTCCACAATGTCTCATGAATTCTAGTCAAAGTCTCTTAGGGTATGTCTACACTAGCTCGTTAATTCGAGCTAGGTAGGCAAATCAGGCAACCGGAATTGCAAATGAAGCCCGGGATTTAAATATCCTGGGCTTTATTTGCATGTTCCCGTCCGGCCGCCATTTTTAAATCCTCTTAGTTCGAATGAACTGCCTGCAGCTACACGCGGCAGTTTAAAGTTAATCCGAACTAAGTCCTTAGTTCAGATTAACTGTTACACCTCATTCCACAAGGAGTAACAGTTAATCCGAACTAACGACTTAGTTCGGATTAACTTTAAACTGCCGCGTGTAGTCGCGGGCAGTTCATTCGAACTAAGGATTTAAAAATGGCGACGGGAACATAAATAAAGCCCGGGATATTTAAATCCCGGGCTTCATTTGCAACTCCGGTTGCCTGATTTGCCTACCTAGCTCGAATTAACGAGCTAGTGTAGACATACCCTCAGAGTGTTTCATAACAATTGTACACATAATGCACTGTTTTGATGTGAACTGATGTACTCTAAATTTCGTTGTAAGTTTTTTTTGAATTAATAAATAAATTTTGTCTAGATCTGTATGTTTGCAAACATTTGAACTCTGCTGATATCACTTAGATAACCGACTACAGGTTAGATCATGAAGATCAGATAGTTAAATGTCTAAGTTTGGACCCACAATTGATCATGGGCACACAGTTGCCTATGTAATTATTTGCAGGTGCAAAATTACAGGCCTGTTGAAGTCTGACTGAAATTCAGTCTTTTAGTGTATCGGTGACTAATCCTCTACTATATATTTGAGAGAGTGAGTTTGTTTGTTTGTTTGTTTAAAAACACATCTTAAACAGTGAGAGCTAGGACCACCAAATTTGGTATACAGCTTCCTCTTATCATAATTTAAAGCAAGATAAGAGTTTGGTCATGCCAGAAAAATGGGATGTGCCTGGAATGAGATTGCTTCACATAAAACCATATAGGAAACAGACAGAATCAGGTAAAAGCTCCCCCTCTCCCTATCTGGGACTGCCTGAGCCCCAAACCTCCCACCCCCCAGGAGCCCTTTTAGGAGGGAAGGGGGTTGAAACTCCTCTCAGTTCACACAGGAGGGAATTCAGTGGGAACAAACAGAATAATTAAACATCTGTGCAGATTGACCTGCTGTAGAAAAGATGATTTGAAGTGGTAAGGACATATTGTTTGGCTAAATGATGTGCATGATGGGAGGGAGAGGTGCATAGATACATAAATATTCAAAGGACAAAATCAGCCAGAGGTGGAAGAGAGTATTCATTCAGCATGGCCTAAGTGGATATAATTAGGAATAATGGAGTGAAAATAAGTGAAAGAAAATGTGGGTAAGTTATCAGGAAATATTAGTGTCATTGAACTCTATTAGCTTCAAGAATAGCCTCTCAAAGGCAAAGGTAGAACAGTAGGCCACTTAAATGGTTTTAGGGTGTGGAGCACCATTTTATTAATCTAATCTTGTAAATATATACAACTTCAGTGTCTCATAGTATGACTTGCTTTCCCCAATCCCGATCAATTTTCTGTCCCTTCCAGTATGCTTCTCATTAGAAAAGCAAGTTGAAGTTCAATGATAGGCCATATCATCAACTGAAGTAAATCCAAGCAGCTTCATTTAATTATGGATTTATGCTGAATTCTACCAGTTCAGTATCTGTCCCTTTAATCTGTTAGTGTAATTACTGTGAGGTGCTTCTTTCCTTTTGTCTTGAGTTTCCTCTCTCAGGGTTTTGATCAGTTCTCAAGAAATAGAGATAAAACTCACTGATCTTCATTGTTGTAGGATCACACAGAAGGACATTTTAAAAGGTATCATGTTTTCACAGTTCCTGCACTAAGAATGTCTTTGACACAAGTAACATTGTTTAGTTACTTGTTCTTTATATATAATCATGTTCTCAGAAGTTCTGTATAACTGAAAATCAGGGGAAATTATTCTTCTATCTAGTTCTTCAGAAAGCATATTGACTTGACCTCTCATCTCCACTCAGGTTTGTTTCTGAGTTGCTAGAAAGAACTGGGCAGAAATGTCAGCAGTCAACTTTCCTTTCATTCTTTCACTGCACAGAAATCCCATGGCCTTCATTCAGGAGTTTATTGGTAAATTCTGTTGCTGTTAACACCAATGAGGATGCTCATTTGTTAAAAAGAATCTTTTAAGATACCACAGTGCACTTCATGCACTACCATCTTGCCACCACCATCTTGTACCCTTTTTTAAGTTTGGATGATGTAGGCCAGAGGAAGGCAAACTTTTTGGCCTGAGAGTCACATAAGGGCATGGAAGTTATATAGAGAACCATGAATAAGGAGAGGTTAATAAGGAAGAGAGATTGATAAGGCTGGGACTTTTCAGCTTACAAAAGAGAATAAGGGGAGTGGGGAGGAGATGATAGTGGTCTATAAAATCATGGCTGTTGTGGAAAAAGAAAATAAGGAAAAGTTATTTACTTTTTCCCGCAACACAAGAATTATGGGGTCACCAAATAGATAGCAGTTTTAAAACAAACAAAAGGAAGTATTTCTTCACACAACACACAGTCAACCTGCAGAACTCCTTGCCAGAGGATGTTGTGAAGGCCAGGTCTTATCAGAGTTCAAAAAAGAGCTAGATACGTTCATGGAGGAGGGGTCCATCAATGGCTGTTAGCCAGGATGAGCAGGAAAGGTGTCCCTGGTCTCTGTTAGAAGCTGGGAATGGGCAACAGGGAATGGACCACTTGATGATTTACCTGTTCTGTTCTTTCCCTCTAGAGTACTTGGCATTGGCCATCATCAGAAGACAGGATACTGGCAAGATGGACCTTTGGTCCAAACCAAGAATAGCTGTTCTTATATTCTAATGCTCATGAAACTAGAGCTGGGCTGCAGGAAAGGGTAATGTCTCCAGCTGGGGGTATGAGCTCTGGGGTAGGGCCAGAAACGAGGAGTTCAGGGTGGGGAGAGTGCTCTGGACAGGGGTTTGGAGTGCAGGGGGTGGTGGTGGCTCTGGCTGGAGGTGCAGGCCTTCGGGTGGGAATGGGGATGATGAGTCTGGAGTGAAGGAGGGGGGCTCTGGGCTGGGACAAGAAGTTGGGGCATGGAGAGTGGGGTCCTCAAGGCTGCAGACTCCAAGCTGAGCATACCTCCTCAAGCAACTCCTGGAAGCAGCTACAAGTCTCTCTTCCAGCTGACTCCTACACAGGTGTGGCAAGCAGTGTTCCCTGTAAGCTGAGTACTCGAGGGAGTATCTAGGAGAGATTGAAATGCCTCCCAGCTGATTTGCAGAGCACCCACAGCCAGCAGCATGTTTCTATTGGTGGTGCACATCCACACATGCCTTGGTGCACATCACAACATTTGTTCTGCACGTGGATGGGAAAAATTAGAGGCTCCAGGCAGTTCTGTGTGCATGCCCACCCCCATTTATAGGTACTGCCTCTGCAGCTCCCATTGGCTATGGTTCCCTGTAAGTGTAGGAGCTGGAGGGGGGACAGGTCGCTGCTTCTGGGAGGCACACAGAGCCACGGCACATATAGAGCAGGGCAAGCTCTGGACTCTGCTCTCCAGCAGGAGCTTGCAGACCGGATTAAAATGGCTGATGTGCTGGATGTGGCCCGCAGGCTTTAGTTTACCTGTCCTGATGTAAGCACTTTGTTTCTCATTAGGAATTCTAATAAAACCTTTGAGGAGTTTCTACTTTTTAGTTGTTCCATGTTTTACATACAGTTTAATGATGATGTAGGCCTACCCCACCTCCTTCCTCCATTTAAGATTTTAGTCAGTCTAATTCTGGCCTCTCAGAAAAGGTAATATGAGGTACCTCTGTGCTCTCAAGTTATATAAAGGCATTGTATATTAATAAAACTTAATAACAATCTTAGTATTCAGCTATTTAATTCCTGAATGAACAGGGCTATTTTCCCACTGTTACACTTCATTAACAATTTTTTAGGAAAAGTGAAATGATTTTGGAAGTAAAATAATGGAAGCACAGTACAGATAGGATAGTGTGACAGGGCACTGAGCAGAAAGACTGCAGAATCAGCCCTGCCCCCTCTGCCATGCTAGCCCCATGTAGGTGAACAAAGTGGAGCTGGCTGGAAAGAACCTGCTCTAATTGAGAAATGAGAATCAGCTGCCAGCCCAATTAGCCCAGGGCTATATATGAGGCTGGGAAGAAGGAACCTGAGGAAAATGAGACAGAAGAGATTGAGGGAATGAGGCCCGAGCCCATCCCATCCCGCCTGGAAGCCAGAATTGTGTAGGCTGTATAGTGAGAAGGTGATGGGAACACAAACTTGTCAATAAAAGCACCCGTGGTATCTGACCCTAGCAGAGGTAGGAGCCAGGAGACCCCCTGCACTCTGTTCTAGATGGATACAGGAGAAGAGATTTCTGAAAGAATTCAGGGCTGAATTTTCAGGAGTGCTTAGCTACTATTGTAGTACTTACACATACCATCTGCATATTTTGTTAGTCTATAAAGTGCTACCAGACCATTTGTTGTTTTTTTCCCCACTTTGATGTTCAGTGCATTAAGGTATTTTGAAAATGTGTCTACTTATTTATCATTAGGTCTTACGTTTCACTGAGCTCTTACAATAGAAAGACTATAGGTATATGAGTGCATACGCATGTAATAGAATAGAGATAATTTATTTTTATGTAATACTCTCTTTCAATAGGTGTAGCCATATGTTGCATTTATTGTACTAGTAAAGCAATGCTTTAACACACAAATATGCAGTACAGTTCATACTATCTGCAAGACTCTCCTTTCTGACTTGAACTTTAATGCAAAGCATTAATATTCACTTTTATCTGTGCAAATACAGTATGACTGCTGCTATCTTGGCTAACACCCCAGGAATTGAACTGAGGACTTTGAAGCATGAGCTGCTACAGTTTGAGCTAAAGAGCTAAGCTTTTAAAGTCTGGGCTGTAACAACGCCTAGCCTCTGAAGAATGGCAGTGGGGACTGTGAAACACACGTTCACCATGGGTTATATCAATATTAATTAAAAATGGCAACATTTTTTAACCATCACCCTTACAGTAGTTCCAGATCTCTTTATGCACTGTCTCAGCTGCAAACCTTGTCCACTTTATTCCAAGTTCTGCAGTGCAATAGAACAAAACAAAATAAGCTCTTCATCTTAAGATTATAGTGTTGCTTTGGCCAGTTTCACAATTTCACATAGAAAACAAAACTAGAATGGTGGGGCTGGGTTGGGGGGAATAAAAGAGAAATTTCATTAGTGGATACTTTAAACACTTAGAAAGCAGAAGAGATGTTCTTTGCTTCAGTGAATTCATATCATGCCATTGTTTCTGCAGTCAGTGAGAACATCAGGTGTAAAGATCTATACTTTCCAATAACGGCTAGCTGAACATTCTGTGCTAGAGAGGTGAAGTATAACATTTTTACTGAAGTCACAAACAGCAATGGAAATAGACACTTTTTGGTGTGAGTGGTGAGAATATCCCAAAAGGTTGACTTATGACACTCTGTCCTAAGTGTTTTTATCTATTTGCCTACAGTAGGTGAGAGTATATTTTATATTGCTTATTAAGGTAAAAAAGATTAAACAGAGACTAGCTTTCTTGCATGGAGAAGTTTCACTTTTTTGCAACTTGCTGCATGTGTTCAATGGGAGCTAGGTGTCTATTTCCCCTTTGAAAATAGTGATCTTCACCCTTGCAAGTTTATGCTTAGACACTGGGTTAAACATAGAACACATGCTTAAGCAACTTGCTGAATGAGGGTCTAGAATATTAGATTGCATCTTTAAATTGTTTTTGGTGGGATGGGCTCTTTTTTAGCAGAGTAAAAGAACTCTAGATGGGTCATTAACTCTCAAGTGATCAAAATCCTGTTTTCTGATAGCAAAGTCTTTATCCTCCTATGTACTCATAATAAGCAGTTTTAGAAAGGAATTCTGAATGGCTGTTGTATCTTCCTCAATACAAAATATGCTGTGATGGACTGCCTAGGAGGGAGGATGCAGCACTGAGAGCCATAGCATAGCAGTATATCCGTCACTATGACTGATTTTACCGTTGCTGTGAATGTACCATATTATCAGGCAGACACGTTCATGGAGGGCTGTATTAATGAAGGCGTTGTACTGGATTTACTTTTGAGTTTTTGAAGTTGTTTGGAGGGTTAATGCCTAGGTCCCCACCACATATACATTACATGACATCAAAATTCATCTACACGCTGCACCAGTGGTTCTCAAACCTCATTGCACTGTGACCTCTTTCTGAAAACAAAAAATTACTACATGACCCTTGGAAGGGGAAAGACCCTTGGCTTTAGGTTAGGCCCTCCGACACTCTTGCTGGCCTTGATGAGCCCATTAAAATAGGGTTGTGACCCACATGGGGATCCCAACTTCCAGTTTGAGAACCAATGCAGTATGCTTAAGAGAGAAGAGATATGAGCCCAAACAGTTTCGGCTTCTTGTTAATCTTTCATTGACCTGGTCCGAGAGTCTTTCCTATGATCTTTGGTTTCACTGGGCCTGATTTAGATTGGCAATTGTATATAAGTAAGGGCAAACTATTCTTAAATATTTTTCCAAGACACCCACCACAAACAGAATGTCCTTCAGCATTGGGCTTATGAATCCTTTTTTCTGATGAATGTTGTTGACTATGCTTTGTGTATCTTGTGACTGGGTAAAGAGCATACGCCTCCTTATTTATACATGAGCGTCTCCATCTGGGATAATATAAAGTATTGCCAGAGTGCGGTATCTTTTTCCCAAACAGATGTTTTTCTTCTCTCCCTCCTTTCCTTAGAACTTTACTTCAAAACACCAGTGCCACAGCGCAAATAGCGATGTTCAGTGACCTTCCACAAGGGTCGGTTTGTCGTCATATATTTGAAATTGATTTACCTCATCTTGACACATGAAGACCCTGTCTGTGTCCCTTACTTTGTTGTTGTAAGTGAGCAGTGGTATCAACAGCAAAGGATGTTGAGGTGGTAGCTGTCAGAGCAGCAGAAATGGCGTTTGTGATGTGCTCATGTCTACACTATCTCCCAGCCAAACAAACTAGGAGGCTAAATGCTAAATTAAATTGTGATATTTTTAATTATTGCAAGTGGTCTGTATACCATATGCTAACAGGACATTTTCCAATGCCTGGCAGTCCTACCTCTGTGGCTAATCTGTTTGTGTTTTGTTCAAATACATTGGAAATAAAAATGTACATGGAACCTTTAAAATCATAGAGGTTAATTGTTTTCTATTTCAAATTTCTTATTTTAGTCTCAGGGTTTTTTTTCAGAAATGTGTGAAATGGAATGGCCAATAATAAAATGTGGGGGTTAAACTGTAAGATAAATTATTCACAATTTTAGACATATTTTTTTTATCTTTAGACTTTTTCTTAGTGTTGGCTGCTTTTATTTCCTACCCCCTCAATTTGACTGTAAGCAAAGCTGTGCTAGGGAACCTAAAGGAAATGTGCCTTGAAATCTGTTTTAATTAGATATAGCCCATAATAATTTAATTACCAATCCATCTATCAAATTACCTTTTGAATTTTAGAAGCCACATTGTGTAAAAAACCAAAAATATTCTGGAGCTGATACCTTACCAATTTCTATCTAGGGCATTCAGACTAGAAGTGTGGCTGGAGTTCACTGTGATTGTTTAACCTCTTAACTAATTGCACAAATTAGTTGCAAAAGCTGCCTGGTTCATCATACCTTACCACAAGTCAGTTTTGGCTTAATCCTTTTCTTGTGGGAGATGCAATTGTTGACATGCTTTTTATGACCATGAGCAGTCCTGAGGCACCTTAGAGACTAACCAAAATATATAGAATCACGAGCTTTTGTGGGCAAAACCCACTTCATCAGACAAATTTTTAATTTTAAATTAGAGATAATGGACATTTTTATGAATGGTGAGGGATTCTCCATCTCTTGATGGCTCCATATCAAGGCTATTTGCCTTTCCAGAAGATATTTTCTTAAGTCAAATACAAGTTATCGGGCTTAATACAGGGTAACTGGGTGAAATTCTATCGTCTGTGTTACACAGGAGATCAGACAAGACATGCTCTTCCCCCTGTTCAACATCCTTCCTTTTCTTCCATCCTCCTAATCTAATTCCCTCCCTTCTGGGCTATAATCCATTCAGGAAAAGTCTGGCATAAGAGTCTCCCTTTCAGGTTAGTCTGACTGTTGCTAGTAATCAGTGCCCATCAGGGTTCTATGTGTGGCCCATGAGACATTCAGTTTACCATTGCCTATGCACAGGGTTGCCAGATTATGCTGCTTTTCGTCCATGTTGGATTTTTTCTGACTGCTATTACAAAAGTGACAGGCACCTCAAGCAAAGGCATGTGAAGTGAGGTGCACGCTGATTCCACACAACATTGTGAGAGCCGTGTGCTCCCTCTGCATCCAATCAAAGCGCTGCTACGGTTCAGTCAGCACAACCCACAAATTCTAGGTACACAAGCGCAGTTATCAAAACTACCCTATCCTGGGAGATTGTCTTCGTTACAACAGTCTTGTGGCCCAATGAGTTGAGGGAGGGCCACTCATGTGGCCCACTCACTAGCCTGGATTGCCCCTCACTGATCTATAGCAAACGAAAAAACATCAAAAATATGTAGGTGGGTTTTTTTTTTTTTTAAACAAAAGTGCCCAAAATAAAGGAGGAGGATCAGAAGAGGCAGACACCTTGTTCTAAACTAATCTGGCACTAGGAAATGCTTATTTATGCATATTTATAGTGTGGCCATATTATCCTTCTGTTCATTTAAAAGGAAATGTAATATTCTTTTCATATGTAGCAATCCTGAATGCACTCAAAGAAGACATGTTCTTTAAAGTCAAACTGATTTATGAAGGTCATTGGTAGCAGCTTTGAGCTTCTGTTAGCATGGGATTAAAATGAGTAAAGGGAATGATAAAAGGAAACCATTCCATCTCTTTAAATAAATACATCTTGGTGGAGAAGACATAACATTTTATATCTTGCCCATTGTGTGGATTTTGAAGAACAAGAGCCAGTGCTCCTGGCTAAATCCCAACTCATGCCAAATTTAATGCCTGCTTTAACAAACAAATATGGTGGTATTCTTTGGTTTTGTCTTACACAACAATGATATACAAGGTGATCTCTTGTGATATGATTGACTGACTGCTGTGCTGCAGTTCAAAGATGGCTGGAATGATCTTTTGCTTTTGGATTAATGTTGGAAGAGGCTCCCTACCGTTCAAGTTTATCCCATAGTTTTAACATACCAGTGCAGTTGAAGCAAAATGAATGGGTTTGAGCTATTGCACTCATGGAATCATAGAATACTAGAAATGGAAGGGACCTCAAGAGGTCATCAAGTCCAGTCCTCACGGCAGGACCAAGCACTGAACCCTAAGCCTGCAAGTCTATGCAGCACTGAAACAGCCCCAGAGCCTGAGCCCCACAAGCCTGATTCAGCCAGCATGGGCCACTGTTGGGTTTTTCTTTGCTGTTAGACATGCCCTGATTGCCCTCACTTTTCTGATCATTAGCGCTCCGCAGATAGCTACAGAGGGAAAACTCTTGCTAATGAACTTCCTGACTTCCATGCTGTTCTGCTCCCAGCTGTTGGGACTTTCACATCCCTACACCTATCAGGTGAATTGACCCAGAAATGTGTCAGCAATCAAGCAGGAAATGTCCATGCAACTGGTTTTGAATGATGATTACATTTGATTACTGTAATCAAATCCATATATGAAAGGCAAAGTACAATATATGGAAAACACCTTTGTAACACTATGAAAATTACTGTAACTATAATGTTTTCAGATCATATTGCCATGTTACCTGATAGGAAATGTTCCCAATTGATGACAAAATATACAAGCAGATGTTTTCCCTTATTAATGTGGATCCTATTCCATCTTCTTGACACCTCTGTGTTGCCAGTAACATTTTCTTTGTTACTTTCTTCTAAGAGCCAAATACAAGTAATTTTTAGACTGGTACATTCTGTATCTTCACATTCACAGATGGATAATTTCCAGCTCGACAACTTCTGTTTGCTAATATCCAAATCCTTGAGAAATACAAAGTATAGTTTTGGAGGTTTTGAGACTGTTATTCGCTCAGTGAATTTGTCAGAAACTAGAAGTTAGAGGGGTGGAATGCTATAAAAGCCAAACTGAATTAAAATGATGGGCCTGATTTTTCTGTTTTTTATTCCTATGTAAATCAGGAGGCGTATCAGTGAAGTCAGTGGAATTATATCAGTGCAAAACTGGTGTGAGATTTTTGAATACTGGGTGCCAGATTCCATAGTTTGCTAGGAACAGATATTGTACAATCAATGAAGCAAACCCATGGAGTTAATTTCAGATATTAGGCATATATATCTCACTGATAGCATGTTACTCCTATGGGAGATATGCATTGATATGAGACTAAGCCCAGCTATTGGTATATTATTGTATTTCTGTAGTGTATATGGTAAAAAATGTCATAAAAGTTAACTTTCTTTCTTTCTAGTCTGAAACCCCCTACTCTGCAAACAAACTTCTGGCCTCCTTTTGTCTTTTCTTTTCTCTGATGGAGGGGTGATTTCTAGGAGAGGAAATTCCCATTAGGGCCACTTTGCTGTAGGTAGGTTTCTCCTTGTTTCTGGTTTTCCAAAGGCTTGTGTTGTGGATGACAGCGTTTGCTCAGAGAACTGGCAATAGGATAGAGCTCAAGGGAGTCAGTTCAATAATCCTAGCCCATTCCTGCAGTGCTCAAATGTTATTCCCTCCCCTGGCTGTTTTGGCCTATGGCTATGTGAAATGAGCTTTGATCTCATTCAAATGCTCAATAGACAACTGTCATCTTACCCAACTATTACTACAGTAGGCCCTACTCATCACTACTGGGCCTCTCAGCAAAGCGTCTGAGGGCAAAATGAACATGGAGGCTAAACTCTTATCCTTAGAGAGTCTCTGTCTGGGTCAGGTGTGTGGCACTTGGTGGGGTAACATGGGGAAGATTACACTGGTGTCATCATGGAGTATCTGTGCCCTATGGATTGTGGACTTGAACCTCCACATGTGTTAACTTTTCATAAATCTTGAATTCGCAACCTTTTTTTTCCTCTTTCTTTAAAAAACCAACCAACCAACCAACCAACCAACCCTGTGTTTTCTTGCTCTGCTTTATCTAAGATGGCTGTGAGCCTGGATGGTTACTGTTACCTTATTTTCACTAAAGGCCAATGCAGGGTTACACTTACGTTGTTTTTATTAAATGCCACTGTTGAATTAGATGGAAAAGGGATTAAACCTTATCACACATACATCCATACTCCGATATACAAACAAGCAAAACCTTTCTTGCTTTTGCTTTAAGTTACCAGTCTGTTGCTTACATTAACTCATTGACCTGGTGAGTTAAATGAGAGGAGGAGGAGTGGGGGCTTCTCTAGGTCTGGATCGATGCTCTCATCTTGACAAGACAAGACCCGGAGATTCATGCAAGACGCCCCATCTTTTATAGGGCTTTTCTCCCATTCAGGTCTATACATTTTGCTGTGTCAATTCTTAATCTCCATCCACTCTGTTTAACATCTGTTTATCTGGGAGTTATTACTTACTCTGACATCAGTAAGTTGGTGGTGCCTTCCCAGTGTTATTTCAAGGCTGTCTTGTTTGTAAAGGGACATGCTCTTAACACTCCAAGGCTGTCTATAATGTCCTGCATTGATCTGCTTTGTTGGCCCTCTATTTATGGTACCTTGACACCTTGGAGTCTTCCAGCCCCTTCTTCCACCATCTGGACTCTGAAACTGCTGTGCCTACAAGTTGTTACCTCTCCAAACAATCACATTCCAAATTCTTTCACTCCCTCTCCCCAGGAACTACACAATCATTTCACACATGGGGGGAAAAGGATACGATTGTCCATACAAAAGGTATAGTCTCTTTTCAATACAAAGCTTCTATTAGTACAAAATTTTAATCCTCATGGGTCTACTGCCTTTACCTCTTTTTCAAACTAAAATCTGAGTGATTAATATTTGTCAGGTGCTCCCATGTTTCCTAAACTGCCAGGCAATATAAACTCTAGCTATTTTATTGCAAATAAATATCTCTAAGGGTGTGACTCTTGCAGATAATGCTTTTATTTAAGTGACAGTCTGCCTTAAAATATTAGTGCCAAGGATAAAGTATTTGGGTGCCGATCAGGCTGTATATACACAGGAGGAAAAACTATTTAAGAAAACAGCAATATTAATAGCATTTGTACTCCTCTATAATTGATAGCCATAAATTGGATCTTATTGTTTGATTCTTTCCTTCCACAATTAATATTATACTAAAAAAACCCCCAAGCCCTAAAGAAATTCCATATAAGTTTTGCTTAGCAAACACCAATTATGAGGTCAGAAATTTAGAAGATTTTCTGTTTGCATAGAGTAGCATTAATTTTATATTCTTTCCTGGCCAGGATGAGAGAAGAAACAAATAATTTATTCATACAAAATCAGCCCACATGAATCATTTATTCAGTCTGTGCTTACAATTTTCAGAGCTCAGTTTTTATGCATCAAGTTGCAAATTAATAGAAAATTTCCATGGAGTGATTTTGTCCAAAGAGAAGCAACAGCCATGGAAACAGCACCTCCTACATGGGAAATCAGTATGTGAAGATGAGGAATAAATCTGCATTGAGCAATGCCATTTGCTTACAAAATACATCCAGAAATATCAACAGTAATAGAAACAGTGCTGGGACCTTAGGATTCAAACAATATTCCCAACAAAGCACCAAAGAGCAAATATCTGCTGTCAGCTTTCACGGGAAGAAATTCAAAATAACGTCCCTGAAGTTAATATACTGTAATGGCTTATATTAAAATTTCTAATAAACTAAATTGTTACAAGTGAACATAAATAGTGCCTCAGGTATAAGTTATAACTGTGGTTCAACACTTTAAAGGACTACCATTAGCTGTCTAACATGCCCATTTTATATTTTGCATGTGATTTCTCTATGTAGCCAGATGACTGTGTTGCCTAAGACTCTATTTATCAGCCAGAAATATTATATGGGTTACTGCAGCGTAAACTGTTTATTCCATGAGTTCTTTGAAAACTTCAAAATACCACAGGAAAAGAGTTTGGAGTTGACACAGGAAAGTCCCAGGCTTGACTTTGTATTTTCTGCTTTTGTGGGGCATTTTGGGACAAAGAATACTGCTGAACAGCTGAGCAGATGAAACTGATTCCCATGTGCACTGAAAATGCGCAAGAAGTCTGAGGATTCATACTGTCAAAAGAGCTGACCAAAGAAACTCTAACTTCATAATGTCTTATATTTACAGAGTACAATTAATCTTAAAGTGGGAGATTTTCCAATACACACACAGCAGTACTCTCCAAAAGCCATTTACAGTCTAGAATGGAAGGTGTAACAAAAACTATTGGAGTCAGGAGACACTGACCCCTGTCATGTGACAAGGGTAAGAAACCTTTGTTGTTTTAATCCAGGTCACGTGACTCGGAGTAGGGAATTAAATACAGGTTTTTTACCCACTCTGCTTTCATGCCCTTATTTCAGTAAATACAGTGAAATGCAATTATGTTGAAGGCATATGAATGAAACCCATTCTCTTGGAATGACAACACATACCGGAGTGTATTGGAGGGAAGAGAAGAATGTCTCTATTTGAAATAATGGAAGGAATTGAATTGAGGAGACCCTAATTTCATGTTTCAGGAATTGATCCTGGACACAAAGGCTAATGCTTCCATTTCTCAGAAAAGTGCAGTTGTAATTAGGGATCTAAAAAGTCAGTTAAATAGGTAACCGTGTAACCATTGACAATCTCAGCAGCCACATGATCACATGTGCTGCGGGCTCTGCAGTATAAGCTTAGATAGGCTTTATACTGCAGAGCCCACAACAAAGCCTCCCTAGGGGTAGGTCTACCAGCCCCTGCTGGATCTGCTTCTGGGGAGGAGGCTTCCCTGCCGCAGAGAAGCCACCTCCCCGAGTCCTGGGTCGGCAAGAGCAAAGCCACTTTCCTGGGAGAGGAGCCAGCAAGACCTCACAGAGAGTCTTCACTGCAGGCTCTGCAGCCAGCTCCCTGGGAGCCAGTGTGTAACCCACGGCGGGGTGCCAGGCTGCCTGCCAGACGGAGCACCCCTTGCCTGTGATAGGCCCTGTGGAGCTGGAGCAGCCCCCTGACGGGTGAGCGGCGAGTATAATTTAGGGTGACGCTTACCGGTTAGCTGGTTAACCTTTCACATCTCTAGTTGTTTCACGTGCTTTCACACGCAGTCTGCCTTCAACAAACCAGTTTCATCACTACCGACCAAGTAAAGACTCAAAGGGCTCAAAGGGAAAAGGACTAGCTAACTGTGCCAGTTACTATGACACTTCACCTTTACTTGCAAGTATTCCAACTAAGCGTGGGGAAGACTTGTCTCTGTTTAGCTTATTAGATTTAAAAAAAATGGAACCCCAAGGTGTTTTACCTTTAGCTATCCATAAGGTATCTATTTTGGGCCCATCAGTGTGGTATCTGTGGCTACACTTGTTTATTTCCATATAGATATTTAAGTGACAAGTATATGGCCTTCTGGTGCATTTACCTTTGCCAACTTTGTTTAAATTAAGTGGAACCAAAATGCTCCTGTTTAGTATTTAAGGGTATTAAATAAGAGAATACATTATTCTCTGCTTAATTGGCAAGCATTTAACTTGGATGGCTCTCAGGCAACTGAATTAGTTCAATGATAATGACTGTCACTTATTCAGGACAATATTAGCAAAAATTCCATTTACAGTATGATACTATTCAGATTGAGGTCAATTATCTTCAATATAAGCAGGATTAAACCTGTTAATGGGGGAAATTTCAGATGCTACCAAGAGGTTAAGAGTAGGATTCACCTAGCTTTTATTTGCATGTAATATTTTTGGATACAGTTTTAAAATATGGAAGTTGAGAGAGATTTTAAAAGGGGGAAATCACTGACCTCCAAATAAACTTTTTCCTTATGTTTACTTAGAACAATATTTTATTTCAAGACTTTTCTAATTTTTAAAACATCTTTTTGTCTTAACTGTAGTGTCCACCTAATGACACCCTGTTAATACGACTATGTTGTAATTAACATACACTACACTAAATAATACATGGAAATATTTGAGAAGTCACAAGTACTATTGAAATGCAACACCTTTTAAAAATGTTAACATGATGTATTTGTAAAGAGAACACATGAACTGTGGAATTTGTTGCCACAAGGGATCAAAGGCCAAGTACTCACAGGGATTGCATACAGTGGAATCTTTTTTGTAGCTATTATAACATTTATGTAGGCTTATCATTGTTGGCACTGTTAGTACCTGTTAGTAAATATTAATGAATTTCTTTCATTTATGTAGGCTTATCATTGTTGGCATTGTTAATACCTGTTAGTAAGTCTTCCTTCCCTCCATTATATAGAGTAACTATTCTATAGGATCTTTATCTTGAACAAAGAGTATGTCTGAATTCTAAATTGTAGAACACTGGTCTTTGACCAATTAGTGACCCTATTCAGGAATTTATCTATTGTGCTATATTTTAAGAACCTAGTGCACATTCATGTCAATACGACTCCAGGTATTCTTGAAAACCATCTCCTTAACATCATCTATCTAGACAGAAACATATAAGACTTAGAATGCTAATAAGGGATGTTTCCTATTGGAGAATCAACAGGGAAGAATGATGATGGGGTAAGAAGGATCCACAGAGAGAGATTATCTTGAAGATTTGTTAGTCCTCTCTGGTATAAATAACCATGCCTTCACACAGAAATAAGTAAACTGAGACTATACAGAAATGACATCACACCATAGTTGTTTGTTTTGGGGAGAGGGGAATGACAAGTTTTAATTTGTCTGAAGTCCTACATAATGATACTGAGATGGGAATTAGTTTAGGGAATGAAAATTGTGTCCCCTTTCCAGATGCTTGAGAGAGATACCTATCCAATGCTTAATCTGACAACAAATGGTTGAAATGTATCCCTTTCTATTTGTATTCTATATAGTGCATCATTATAATATATAGTAATATAATATATGTAGATATACCATCTCAAAGAACTGGAAGGGACCTTGAAAGGTCATCTAGTCCAGTCCCCTGCCCTCATGGCAGGGCCAAGTATCATCCCTGACGGATTTGCCCCAAATGGCCTCCTCAAGGATTGAACTCACAACCCTGGGTTTAAGCAGGCCAATACTCAAACCACTGAGCTATCCCTCTCCCCATAATCATTAATCTCTGATAATCTTAGATTAAATAATTCTAACTGAGCCTTTTATTTCAACAACATTCACAGAAGAACACTCTTAGGAACGAAATGACATTTCTTTCATACTTCCTTTGTACTCGAGTTTTAACATAAAACTATAACATTTCCAAAATATAGGTGATGTTCTGGGTACCAGTTGAAAGCTGTTTTTCTCAACCAGGAAATATAAGACCTAGGCACAATAAAATGACTATTTATTATATTTTGAATTTAATGATTTTTCAGACAGCTGTAGTATTTGAAATATAGTAAAACAGCTCAAAGGGGATCTAATCTTGGTACAGTGCAATACTTTTGTTTTGCAAAAATAAGGATGGTAAATTGCTGGGTACAGTAACAAAGATGGATAAAAAATGTTCCAAGGCACAGTGTTTTTAAAATGGAGTGGGAAGACTCTCCCACGAAAAGGAGATTTTTTTTCCCATTTGATATTTTTATATCTCTAGCTGAATAGTAGCAAGACCTGGGGAAATGTCCAGCAGGTAAATTTTTAAATAGAAAATATAGCCAAACAACTTTAAGAACATCCCTAAGCACAAAGACATTTGTATACAGTAGGCATTAAATTGAGTGTAAGCTGTGAGTTTGCTTTAGAATTACATACTGTATAGCAATTAATGTTTCATAATAACTATACCTCAGTGTGAAAAAGGGAAACACTTAGCAAAAAAACCTGCCTCCTTAAAATATCCATTAATAGCTCTGTAGTTAAACTTCTACAATAGGAATATAGACCCTCTCCAAGTTACCTAAGCCAGACTGGAACTAGTTGTTAGTGTGGAAAATCAAGTCTCCTGTTACATGTTTTCAAATTGTTTAAAAATGTCTTGTTACAAAATAAAGGAAGGCTGGCTTAGTGTTTAGGGAATTGACCTGAAACTAAGATCTGAGTTCAGTTCACATCCATGGTACAGATTTCCTATGTGACTTGAGCAAGTCACTTAGGCTGTGTCTAGATTACATCCCTCTTTCGACAGCACTATTTCGAAAGTAAAACCGTGGTCTAGACAAAAAAATGAGGTTTACAGGATCTTTCAAAAAAGTACCCTTTTCGAAAGAACCGTGTTGTTACCCCAAAAATATTCTCACTGGAGACCACCCAGGGTTACACTAGTATGGGTTTATTTCCACTAGGTAAAACTAAAGAGGAGAAAGCAGCCACCAAAGGTTTAAACTAAAGAAGATAGAACTCACTCTCTCACACACACAGACAAGCAAGTGAGCACACACCCCTCCATTCATTCACACCCATTCATTCCTGCCCTCAGGCACTCACACACTTACACAGACATATGGGTTGCAGAAGGAGCCAAGGCATGTGGATCCTGGAGGGTCTGTCTGCTCATCATGGCTGGGGAAGCTGGTCAGGAGGAGAGACACTGGAGAGGCGCTTCTCAGGAGCAGGGGAAGGAAAAGGAAGAGAGTCTCACATGTGCTCCCTCTCCTTATATTGTGTCTGAATGGCCCCTGTGACTCATTCACCTTGTCATCAGGGAGCATGCCCAGACTTCCCTTTATCCAGCAAGGAGCATGCCCAGACTGTGATGACTCATTGAAATGTGCTCCATTGTTCCAAGCCTTCTTCAAACACACTCACACACTCTCTCCATTCATCCAGGGGAGAATGCAGCTTAGGGAAAGTTACAAGCAAGGTGGCTGAGAGTTACAAAGATTACAAAATTGCAGTTTACAGTAAGTTTCTGAGAGTTACACAGATTACAAAGTTTGACAAAGATCACAACAAGTTGCAGTTTAAAACCTTAGGCCTTATAGTTTGGTGTAGTTTCAGAAAATCCGTGTATATAACTCAAGTAAGCTCAGGCAAAGGCTTTTTTTAGCAACATTATCCACTCCTTGGTCATCCCAAATTATGGTGACCACACAAAGGTGCCTCCGCCCATCCATACCAATATTTCAATTACTAGGACAATTTTTGGATTTTTCATACAGATAAAGAAAATGTACCAGTATATCAAGAAAGGCAAAATGATAATCAGAACAATACAAATGTATATCAACAACAACAATGATAATCAGAGAAAAAACCTGACCAAAGGCTTTTTTTACAGAGATGGAGGTATAACTGATAGTTTGGTTGGAGATGGGGGAGAGTTCAACAATAAAATAGAAAATGCAAATGTATATCAGTAACAAAACAAACAAAATCGTAATCAGATCAACAACAAAATCAAACAGAAAAACAGATAATACAAATGTATATCAGCAACAAAACAAACAAAATCGTAGTCAGATCAACAACACAATCAAACAGAAAAAATAGATAATACAAATGTATCAACAACAAAATCAAATAGAAAAAACATAATACAAATGTATATCAGTAACAAAACAAACAAAATGGTAATCAGAGAAACTAAAAATAAACCTGATGTATTGGGGACTATAGACTTTCTCAGAAGTGGGAGTGTGACTGATAATTTGGTTGGAAATGGAGGAGGTAGAGGAAAATGAGTGTACACTAGGTATTTCTCTTTTCCCAAACACAACAATGCTAGCACAGGAGACGCACAGGACAGACACCGAGCATGCAACACAGAAAAGCATGGTGTTTCGGTTGCTCTTCAGCTGGTAACAGTTCTCCTGATGTTCTGTGATAAAAACTTTAAGCGTTTTAAAAACTGCAACTTTTAAACTGCAAGAACTTAGGCCTCACAAGCACTGCAAAAGAGAGAAAAAACATAAGCACTGGGTTATGGTAAGGTTAGGCATGGAACTGGGGTGGTTCCTCCCACATGGTTAAGCTGCCCTCAGTGGGCCCACTTCTCATGAGGGACTCAGTCACTTTGAAAACTTTCACTCCCATGATGAAACCGCCCCTGGGGCCCATGAATCCATTCCCTTGGTGCCCAGAGAAGGAGGAGGAGGGGAAACTTTGTCAGGGGGAGGGGAGGAGGGCTCTTCCCTTATTCACATAACAAAATACCAGACATCTGGAAGGGGGAACAGGCATATCAGGGTTCACACATTCTCTACTCCATATCATCCTTTTCCTCTAATGTACCTGGAAGGGGGAGCAGGCGTATCAGGGTTCCCACATGCTCTCTACTCCATGGCATCCCTATCCTCTGCCTCAGACCACAATCTCTTTCAACCTCAATCCAGTGCCCCAAGTCACAACTACATCCTTTCTCAAACTCTCTCCTAGACTCCACACTCCCATCTGTTAGCCGAGCTTCCTTCTCGTCACAGAACCCCACATTCTTGGAGTGACCGCCATAAAAAAATCATTACCCACCCATGCTCTACCACTAGTGCTCCCTTGTGGTGGTCTGCCCGCATTCTCCGCCAATTAATGTTACCCCAAAAATATTCTCACAGGGTTATACTAGTATGGGTGTATATAAATCAAGTAAGCTCAGGCGGAGGCTTTTTTTATGCAACACGTGTCTAGACCATGGTTTTACTTTCGAAAGAGCGCCATTATGTGATTATGGAAATGAAGTGCGGGAAATTCAAATCCTGGCTTCATTTGCAACTTCAAAGTGCCTAATTTACATTCCTCTGTTGAAAAAGGGTTGTAATCTAGACACAGCCCTAATCTCTTTGAGCCTCAGTTCCCCATGTGTAAAATGAGAATGGTGATGCCTTTCCTCCCATCCTTACTCTGTCACTGTTTAGGCTGTGAGATAGTCAGATCACTTCTCTTACTATATGTTTGCATGATGCCCACCACATTGGGGCCCTGATCTCAGATGGTGCTACCACAATATAAATAATAAATCAAAGAAACTATTGGTCACAGTAAAATTACAGGAGATGCAAGGCTCTGCTATGATTAGGCATTGCATAAGGCCTCTACTTTTTAGCCTCCCTTAGAGAATTCAAAATTGCAGGCAGATCATCTTAGCAAAGATGGAAAGCAATTATAGTACTGCTATTTTCACCACTATTGTCAAGGGACTGTGTTGAGCAGGTTCAAGCATGGAGATGAGCCATTTCTCAGCTCCAGAGAGGAACCAGGCTGGTGCCATATCTCCTGAGTAGATAAATTGGGTGGAGAATTCAAGGCTATGTCTACACTGCAGAGCTTTTCCGGGATACTATCCGGGATACTATCCGGGATAGTATCCCGGAAAAGCTCTGCCACATCCAAGAAACATGTCTGCTTTTCTGAAAATTTTTTTGAAAAGCAGATGCGTTTTTTCAGCATCCCTGTAAACCGCGTTCTACAAGGAAGAAGGGATATTCCAAAAGAGGGTTTTTTTCTGACCCTTGGCCCTGTGTAGATGGGCCAAATGTCAGAAAAGCCTCTTTTGGAAGAAAAGCGGAAAAAGATATGCAAATTGCAGTTCGCAAATTGCATATCTTTTTCCAACTTTTCTTTGTAGTGTAGACATAGCCCAAAAGTTTTGTCAGTAGTATAACTTACAGTGTTGATCTACATGTGGGTGAATTGTGAAAGTTTTATAAAGGTAGCATCTTGTTTAATTACCAATCTTTGTAATAAATCTACTTCCTGTTCTTTAAAGCCAAATAAAGTCATTTTACGCTCTATTTTTTGAGTTATAGATAGGTTTTTAGTGCACATGAAGCATTTTGGATTTTAAATATTGGGAAGGGGACACATGACTTTTGTGTATCATGGCATGTGAGTGAAGAAATTGAATATAGGAAATTAACTACACTAAGTACTATTGGAATTTCTAAGCCTTAATCCTCTTCTCCATATCCTCCTTCAGTCAGTTTGTAATCTGGTGTATTTTAGAATTTTTCTTTGTTTAAATAAGATACTTTGACCTGAAATTTTTTTTTACACGTCTCACAATCAGGGTCCTGAGCTCGCTAAATGTTCAAGATGTTAATCAAACTTCACTGAAGTCAATGGATTGACTCCCCAGCAATTTATCAAGGTCCTCAAATCTTAATCCCAAAGCCTATCCTGGCATCATTGATGCTCTGTCATAGGGAAGAAAGAGAGTTGAATTGGAAAAGAAGGTGGATGGACAATATATGCCAGCAACATGGAGGGAAAGAAGGCGAAGTCAGATTGGTGTTCAAAGCAGGAGAAAGGGTTTGGTGCTAGGCACAGAGAGCAGGGAAGAAGCAAGAAGAGAAACCTGATGGTCCCATTAGAGTCCTTCGGGATGGACTTGGAGCTAGGTTGCTTTATGGGGATGTGTAGAAAAGGACTGAGATGAGAAGGACTTGGAGTGCATAGTGTGCATATGTCTACGTGTGACAGGAGGATGAGGATAAACTTAAAAAACAGCAAATGGTCTGGTAGCACTTTATAGACTAACAAAACTTGTAGATGGTATCATGAGCTTTTGTGGGCACAGCCCACTTCTTCAGATGAGCGGAGTTATGACTTTAGGATGTGCAGACCCAACCCCACACCCCAAAAAATGAGGATGAAGGTTAGAGAAGCAGCTAGGCATGGAAGAGCATTAAATCCCTTTTGAGTCCCAACAAAAGAATTTGTATTTTATAACTCTATTTCAAAATGTCATCTCTCTGAGTCAGACATGGGCTTCATGTTCTTTAAAAGATGTTATTTCTGAGTACAATTGACATTTCTGTCCTTGCTGAATCTGCATCTTTTATACATAGACACTTCAATTCAAAATATCTTGGAAGAGAGCAGTGGTTCTTAAAGTACGGGCCCCCAGGTGGACCGCAGCTTGAGCTCAGCACCTTCCCCTTCCCCCGCGATACAGGGAGCCCACGCTGTCTCCCCACTGCATGGGGAGCTCCCCCTGCTCTCCATACCCTGCTGGGGGAATGGCAGCGAGGCTTTCCCCACTGCTGACATTGGCCGGTGCTACCTACGCAGCAGTCTCAGTGGCACCCAGCAGGGAAGCAGCAGCCCGCACGCCCACGCTGCCACTGAGAACCCTATAAAGCTACCACACCCCGGCATCCAGCCCGGCCTGTGGGGAGCTGGCTCCACTAGACTGGCAATCGGCATCTGCCTCCCAGTGCTTCCCGCCAGCCGCTGGAGAAGCCCTGGAAGCGGCAGGGCTGGTGCTATTGCGCTGCAGGGCTGGGGAAGCATCCAGAGGAGCCCAGAGGCCTTTCCCCTGTGGGACCAGACCATCCTGTCTTCCACCCGAGGCGGAGTAGGCTGCTCTGTAGGGCAGCTGCGCAGAGTGGGGCTCCTCCAGAAGCCACGGGAAGGGCTGCTTGTCTCCCCAGAAGGTCAAGGGGTTGTAGTCAGGAGCGAGGTCACTAGGGGACTCACCCCTCACCGAAGAGCTGGTGTAATCTGAGAAACACTTCTGTATTGCATTGTGCCCACTGCACCCCACCCCCTGGCTTGAGAAAAACTACCTGGAATCTCTGTTTTTCCTGTGTTGAAAAGGTATCATTTGGGTTGTCATAAACACAAAGCCAGTGCAGAGGACAACAAGGAGCCTCTCCACCCCCCAGCGCTGAAACAGGTAGCAATTCTAAACATTTGGTTTTCTGTTTAGAAACAATAGCCTGTAGGATTGTGCTACTTCTGGTTACAATATATTATAGGAGCAATTCCTGCTATTGTTAGCACAAATAGGGAGCAGTTCTCTACAAACCATTGGCCAATGGGAGCAATGGGGGCATAAAGCTAGATAAGCGTCTCCCCACATGCCCAGACCTCTGAGCCCCAATCCCGTGGGCCAAAAAGTTTGAGAACCACTGGAACAGAGCAATTCTTCCCATGCCCTGGATTTTAAGAATTATCACTGGAGATGCAGAAAGGGCATGGAGGACCAGACTCAGCCATGGTATTTTCAACACTTGCTGCTTTCAGTTGGACTGACTGCGCCATGAGAACAGCCTTCTTGTCTGTTCCCACCAGGTCCTGGAAACAATGAGTCAAATAGCAATGTAACATAGATGTGTGTGTTGGGAAAGAGTCAATCAAATTATACTTTATTTTAAACTCAAATGGAATGTTTTGAAGTTGTTTCAGAAAAGGGACAATTCTTTTTTTTTTTTTTTTTTTTTTTGGCTGGAGGGTGAAGGTAACTGGGTGGGATCAAACGGATCCAAGGATAATCTTATCATTGAAGATGAGGACTCAGGAAAACTGGTTCAGTGCTTGGTTTTGCCTTAAACATCCCATGTGACCTGTGGCAAATCACGTCTCTCTGTGCTTCAGCTTCCAAGTCTGCAAAAATAGACATGATATTTTCTCATTTTTAAAGACTCTTAATCTTTGTAAAGCATTTTGGATTTTGGACATGGAACAAGTGGATTGTGGTACTGATCGTTTCAGAGAGAGGAGGTCATGCTTTCTATGTACCAATACAATTGCTTCCACTGACAGCATTGGATAGCTTAAATTATTTCAAACAATCCTATTCCAGGTTCATTCTGTTTCTCTGGCTCATCTTGGTTCAGTCTCTTCAACATTCACTCAGTTATGTCAATCGTGAGGACTGTACTTGCTTTGGCGATTCTCTCTTTTTTCTATATGGTTTCATGAGAAGCATATTCTAGGTGCATCCCGTTTTCCTGGTATAACCAAACCCTTACATTGCTTTAAGTTATGATAAGAGGAAATTGCATACCAAATTTAGTGATCCTAGGTCTTACCATTCAGGAGGATTCTTGATCATATAGACAAACTCTCTAAAATATATAGTAGATTTGTTTTATGGTATTGTGTGGAAGTTCCCACAGAGACTGAGGTCATGTCATGCTCACTCAGCACTGTACCCCATAAGGAAACAGTGCTTGGTCCAAAGATATTACCATCTGAATGGACAAAGGGCAGGAAAGGAAATGAGCAGAGAAGTAAAGTGATTTGCCTAAGGAGTGAGTAGGTAGCTGGAAGAGTCAGCACTAAAACTGAGATTCCCAGTCCAGTAGCTTCTCTGCTAGACAATTTGCATCACATATGTGGGCAGTGAAAACATTTTTACATTCCTTATCGTTGTTAATGACATTAGTGATGAAAGCAATGGAAAGTTTTTAAAAGTATTCTCTAGTTTCAAGGTTAATTAAACAACTCATTATTTCTTTCAATGATGATTGCATTTTTCATTTTACTCCACATCCGACATTTGCTGCAGTTAGAAATATGCTCCATTTTTATGAATGGGACAAAAAAAGAGGAAACTATAGGCAGATGTAGAATGTTGTGGATTATAGGGCAGGGAATAGTTTGAGAATGTTGGCTACCCCATCACGCTGCAAAAAGAAAGTCACTTGCAGTGTTGCACCTTCTACCCACTCAAAGTAGTGCCACTTAACTGTAAATGATTTATTGAATCAATTTAGTTAAACTGATATGACCCCCAGTGTGGCCATTTAAATTGATTTTAATCCCATCTTATGTCCAGTTTGCTTGCTTGGGCACGGAACTAACTGAAGCGAAATCGATACAGGTCAGGCTTCAATCAATTTAGTGTCCACCCAGAAGGGATGCATAGGTTTAACTGAGTTGTTTTAAAAAAAACAATTATAGTTAACAGCTTCAAGTTTGTGTGTAGAAAAGGCCTTAGTATCTAGAGAAAATCCAGGGAAGAGAGAGCAGTTTCTACAACAGTGGAGGAGGCAGTGTCAGGTGTGAGCCCAGCTGGGGCTCTGAGGCTCTGCTGCTTTTTTGCTGTTGAAAAAGGATTGTGGAAAATGGAGCTGTTAGGAAAAGGAGGGAAGTTCTCCTTTCTTCCACTGATTACACTGGTCTACAATTTTTTAGAAGTTGTCTGCTTCAGAGATAAAATGTGCTATTTATTATGTATTTTGATGTGCTGAATTCAAATATGACAATTAAAACAACTGATTGGCTACTGTTTCCAAGACATTTAAGTTTTTACATTTTACGTCTATGTATATTGTGTACATAGTAGAGTTTTAATCATAAATTGTAAACCTAGGTCTTTTCATGTGTTTATGGTTGCTTTACATGATAATATTTCACCTGTCCTGTTTATGTAACACTTTAAAAATCAGCAAAGGGTTATATAAATAAAATTTATTATGTAACAAAAGGCAAAAAACTATTATGTACATAGTTTAGTCCTATTCAGTGTCTACTCGCGCTTCTTGGCTTGTCTCTTGTATTCATTAAATGGAGCATCTCTTGTCACTGTCCAGCAATAGTCTGCAAGCATTGATGGGCTCCATTTGCCCTGATAGCGTTTCTCCATTGTTGCAATGTCCTGGTGAAATCGCTCGCGTGCTCGTCGCTCACTGCTCCACAGTTCGTGGAAAAAATCTAGATGAGAGTGCAAAAAATGTATCTTTAGTGACATGTTGCAACCAAGGCTTTTGTATGCCTCGAGGAGGTTTTCCACCAACAACCTGTAGTTGTCTGCCTTGTTGTTTCCGAGAAAATTTATTGCCACTAACTGGAAGGCTTTCCATGCCGTCTTTTCCTTGCCACGCAGTGCATGGTCAAATGCATCATCTCGAAGAAGTTCACGAATCTGAGGACCAAAAAAGATACCTTCCTTTATCTTAGCTTCACTTAACCTTGGAAATTTTCCACGGAGGTACTTGAAAGCTGCTTGTGTTTTGTCCATGGCCTTGACAAAGTTCTTCATCAGACCCAGCTTGATGTGTAAGGGTGGTAACAAAATCTTCCTTGATTCAACAAGTGGTGGATGCTGAACACTTTTCCTCCCAGGCTCCAATGACTGTCAGGTGGCCAATCTATCTTGATGTAGTGGGAATCTCTTGCACGACTATCCCATTCGCAGAGAAAACAGCAGTACTTTGTGTATCCAGTCTGCAGACCAAGCAAGAGAGCAACAACCTTCAAATCGTCACAAAGCTGCCACTGATGTTGGTCATAGTTTATGCACCTCAGAAGTTGTTTCATGTTGTCATAGGTTTCCTTCATATGGACTGCATGACCAACTGGAATTGATGGCAAAACATTGCCATTATGCAGCAAAACAGCTTTAAGACTCGTCTTGATGAATCAATGAACAGTCTCCACTCATCTGGATCGTGAAGCGATGTTGAGGGCTGCCATCACACCATCGATGTTGTTGCAGGCTACAAGATCACCTTCCATGAAGAAGAATGGGACAAGATCCTTTTGACGGTCACGGAACATGGAAACCCTAACATCACCTGCCAGGAGATTTCACTGCTGTAGTCTGGAGCCCAACAGCTCTGCCTTACTCTTAGGTAGTTCCAAATCCCTGACAAGGTCATTCAGTTCAACTTGTGTTATGAGGTGTGGTTCAGAGGAGGAGGATGGGAGAAAATGTGGGTCCTGTGACATTGATGGTTCAGGACCAGAAGTTTCATCCTCTTCCTCGTCTGACTCAAGTGAGAATGATTCTGGTGCATCAGGAACCGGCAGTCCTTCTCCGTGGGGTACTGGGCGTATAGCTGATGGAATGTTTGGATAATGCACAGTCCACTTTTTCTTCTTTGACACACCTTTCCCAACTGGAGGCACCATGCAGAAGTAACAATTGCTGGTATGATCTGTTGGCTCTCTCCAAATCATTGGCACTGCAAAGGCATAGATTTCCTTTTCCTGTTCAACCACTGGCGAAGATTTGTTGCACAAGTGTTGCAGCATATGTGTGGGGCCCACCTCTTGTCCTGATCTCCAATTTTGCAGCCAAAATAAAGGTGATAGGCTTTCTTAACCATAGTGGTTATACTGCGCTTTTGTGATGCAAAAGTCACTTCACCACAAACATAGCAGAAGTTATCTGCACTGTTCACACAAGTACGAGGCATCTCTGCTCACTTTGGCTAAACAGAAATGTGTCCCTTTGCAAAATCAAACACTGACAAATAAGAGAGCACGACACTGTATGATTTCTAGAGCTGATATAGGGCAATTTGTTCAGCAGAGTGATGTAAGCTTCGTTATGATTGCATCATCCATGACTTCTAGGAATAACATGATGCAATTCATATCATGTATGACGCAATACCAGCTTCAGATTGCATCATTCATTGTTTTGCCTAAAAAGCAAGTACTGTCCAAACCCAGTCATAGATTTATTCATAGATCCAGTCAAAGATGTATTTTAGTCATTTCTGGTTTAAATTGAGATCCCTTCCCTTTATAACTCACTTATCCTCTGCCATTCCCAAGTCAAGGGTCGTATATACTGACCCAATAGCATATCTTGAAAACTAGAGCCAATCAACAATTTTAAGCATCATTTTTGTTCTCAGTGACCCAGAATTAGTAAAGTTTGACTACACTTATTTCAGAAGCATTTTGGCTGTAGAGCAGTGTTTATTGGTGGGGCACTGGCAGGCTGCAGTGGGTAGCCTTGATATACATTGAATGGCTGGAGTCCATGTTTATCTGGAAGCTGAGGGGTTTGATTATAGCATGGGGTATTATCCTTGTGCTGAGTGAGTCAATCACCATCTTTTTGCAGCTGTTCATCTTTTTCTCTTCTACTTTGCCCTTTTCTGGCAAGAGGAGGTTTCTCTGGCCAGTTCCAGACTCCTACCTGTCTGGGACTGATGGAGCAAAAGACAAGTCTCAGCTTGTATTAGGGAGCTGATATTCATGCACTGTTAATTTTAAAAGAGAACAACCCCCTAGAGTTTTGTGTTATTTCTCTTTATTTCCTTTCAGGGAATTGGGGGTAAAGGGGCAGGGAACCAGCACTAATATCTTTACCTTGATGGGGATTTTTCCTAGGGGATCAGCTGTTCAAAAGACTCTTTGGGGCTGGGAATGATCAGAACAGACTGGAGTGGCCTCAATCAAAGCGGGCCTAAGGTAACATGCCTTCAAATTGTACATTGCCTGCAACTGACAAACTTTATCCCAAGAGCTGCAGCAGAGACTCTTGGGAAGTCATCAGTGTCTATGAAAGGCTGACTGTAAAGCATAGAAAAAACTTAAACAACAACAAATAGTCCAGAAGCACTTTAAAAACTAACAAAACATGTGGATAGTATCATGAGCTTTTCATGGGCAAAACCCACTTGCCCATGAAAGCCCATGATACCATCTACATGTTTTGTTAGTCTTTAAACTGCTAGCAGACTGTTTGTTGTTTTTAACATTTTTCCTGTTACAGACTAACTCGGCTACCCCTCTGAAGCTGTAAAGCATAGAGTTGTTCTGTCCGCCCATTAGACACAACAGTGCAAGCCAATATACCTGCATGTTGGAAGCAAAGCAGACACCTCTGAGTATTTTTTTGCTGTTATATACTTTGTTGGTTTTTTACATTTACAGCTGCTCCCCGAGTTACAGCCACTTCCACTTATGACCATCCGCACTTATGACCAAAGCGGTCGTAAATGCAGATCCGAGTTACGAATGGTGATCCGCGCTTATGAACAGTGCGGTCGCCATGTAACTCTATGGGATCCAAGTTATGAACACTTTGAGTTACGGACCAAGTGTTGGTCCGTAACTTGTTTGTAACTCGGGGAGCCGCTGTAATTATGTTTGTTTGTTTTTCTGTTACATAGAGCTTGGTTTTGTTTTCTTAAATGGGGTTCCTGCCTCCTGCAATTGTGAAATAACCAGGCTAGGAAGGGGGAGAAAAAGCTTAGGAAAACACAAGCTAACATATAGATACTAGGGCTGGGAGAGGCTGCTGAAGACATTTGCTCCCGGCCTTCTGCTTTGTGGCTGTGTAGCCCCAGGGACATTAAATCACCCTACCTAGTTGCTGCTAATGCTGTTGGCTAAATTTTGGCTGCCCAGCTGCAGAACCACGTTTCCCTTGTAGGGAGAACCCACTATCCTTGTTGCTCCTGCCTCTGGATTGAAACTACAGGAAGATCAGGAGTGAGAACATACCCTTTAGAATCCAGCATAGGTATGCTAGTAGGAGGGCAGAGTGCTACCTATCTCTGTGCTCTGCTTTTCTTGTGCCCCTGGAGCAGCTAGCTTAACACTATTGTTGCTACCCTGTACGTGTAACCTGCATGCTTTATCTGCAGGGGTTTATTTGTAACTCTAGAGGAAAGTGGGAGAAGTACCAAGAGGTGGAAACATGGTCACACACACACAATTGGTTGGCCATTTAGTGTAGCATAGTTACACATCTGAAAGTGTGTCAAATATCTGTACATAAATTGCTACAAAAGTGCTTAGGAGCAATTTTTGTAACCAGGGAAAGTGGTGGTGCAATTTGTGCCATATATACAAAAAGAGATGGTCATCTTTCTGGTTCTAATGTAGTGCATTGTTAGCTCATGGGTATTGCTTATATTTATTTCTTTGTATCTCATTGACTAAAACCCCAATGGCCTACATGCTAGATATAAGATTGCCCAGTTTGATCTGTAATCTGTTCCAGACTGGATAGGCTGGTTATCTACTTGTCTGTAGTGTCTCTAGCAGAGTTTGGTGGTGGTGTTGTTGATGATGATGATGATGATGATGATGATAATAATAATGAATAATATACTTAGCTTTTATATAGTGCTACTGTCTAGGAAGGAGTACGGCAGAAAGGGATCTAGGGGTTATAATAGACCACAAGCTGAATATGAGTCAGCAGTGTGATGCTGTTGCAAAAAAAGCAAACATGATTCTGGGATGCATTAACAGGTGTGTTGTAAGCAAGACATTAGAAGTCATTCTTCCGCTCTACTCTGCGCTGGTTAGGCCTCAGTTGGAGTATTGTGTCCAGTTCTGGGCACCGCATTTCAAGAAAGACGTGGAGAAATTGGAGAGGGTCCAGAGAAGAGCATCAAGAATGATTAAAGGTCTAGAAAACATGAGCTATGAGGGAAGGCTGAAGGAATTGGGTTTGTTTAGTTTAGAAAAGAGAAGACTGAGGGGGAACATGATAGCCGTTTTCAGGTATCTAAAGAGGGTGTCATAAGGAGGGAGAAAACTTGTTCATCTTGGCCTCTGAGGATAGAACAAGAAACAATGGGCTAAAACTGCAGCAAGGGAGGTTTAGGCTGGACATTAGGAAAAAGTTCCTAACTGTCAGGGTAGTCAAACATTGGAATAAATTGCCCAGGGAGGTTGTGGAATCTCCATCTCTGGAGATATTTAAGAGTAGGTTAGATAAATGTATATCAGAGATGGTCTAGACAGTATTTGGTCCTGCCATGGGGGCAGGGGACTGTACTCGATGACCTATTGAGGTTCCTTCTAGTCCTAGTATTCTATGATTCTATGATACTCATCAATCGATCTCAAGGAATGTAACAGAAGTTACAGCATTGTCTAATAAGCTACTTGGCCAATTACCATAGGAGATCCAAGAAGGCACAGGAAGGAAGTGCTGGAGGAGAGGCAGACTAGCAGAGACAGAGAGCTCTGGATAAAGAGATCTTTTCCCTCTTTTCTCCTTGGTAGAGAACTGAATTTAAAATGAAACTGTAAATAATATGATGTGTGGATCAGTATGGTGGTGGGAAGAGCAAATGTAAATGCAGTACACTGGAGTGCTTAACAACTGAAATTCTCAGAATCTGTGTAGTTAGACAAGAAGATGGGGTGGGACTTCTAATCCTTAATAATGTATGTTGTTCTCCTCTGGACTCTCTCTAAATTGTCCATATCTTTTTGAAAGTACCATGCCCAAAACTGGATACACTACTCCAACTTGGGTCTCACTAGTGCAAAGTCACACGAGGACGATTACCTCCTGTGTCTTTCATATGACATTCCTCTGTTCCCCTTTTTAAAGATAGGTGTTTTGTTTGCCCTTCTGCAGTCCTCTGAGATCTCAGCTCTTTCTCTGTGAGTTCTCAATGACAATTGATAATAGAACCAAAATGGTTTAACTAGTTTGTCTACCTCTGGTGGCAAGTAACTTTTGAGGAGTCCTGTGGCACCTTAAAGACTGACAACTTTATTTGGGCGTAAGCTTTTGTGGGCTGGGACTTCTCAGGGCTGACCACCAGTTACTTCTGCTTACTCATCACAGATGGTCCGGCTGGAGACAGCGGTGAGCCGGTTTCAACCAGTGATGAGCTGGCCCAAGGCCTCCTTAGCAACACAAACAAGTTGTGAGATAATTAGGCCCAAGGACATGAGGTATGAGAACTAGATAGCAGTGGTGTTTCCTGCTAAAATCTGCTTTTGGATGTTTACGCCCTTAAAAAAGGAATAATTATAAGACGGCTGAAAGGCACTGGTCCGGGGAACAGTCTCACCTGTGGACCCAAGTCGTGTGGGTGCCCAGAAACTCCCCATGTTGGAGCAGCGCCTGCTACTAGCCCTTGAGAACACGGACAGAGGATCCGGGACTGTCTGTAGCAGAAGGGGCATAAGCATTGGATTCTTGCTTGCCTGCTTGCTTGCTTGCTTACTTAAATGTTTGCTTCTCCGCAGTGAGAAGCACATATTTAGTAACGCGTGAAGGCTCTGAGGCATAATATACTCTGGCAATAAAACCTCTTATATTTATGCACCTGGTGTGGCTTCACTGTATCTGAGCCTCTTGTTAGAACTCACTTCATCAGATGCATGAAGTGGAAATTTCAGTTTGGGAGGTGTATATATACACAAATACAAAAGATGGGCTTGTTACATTACCATGTGGAGGACCCATGCTAACAAGATCAATTCAGAAGCTTTAGGGGGTAGCCGAGTTAGTCTGTACAGGTAAACTGAAAAAAACCAACAAATAGTCTGGTAGCACTTTATAGACTAACAAAACATGTAGATGGTATCATGAGCTTTCATGGGCATTTCTTGAAGAAGTGGGCTGTGCCCACGAAAGCCCATGATACCATCTACATGTTTTGTTAGTCTATAAAGTGCTACCAGACTATTTGTTGGTTTTTTAAGATCAATTCAATCAGGATAGATGTGGCCTTCTTCCAACAGTTGCTGAGAATGTGTGAATACCAAAAAGAGGGGAAAATACTTTTTTTAGTGACCTAACCACTCCCAGGCTCTCTTCAGACCCAGTCTGATAGCATCAAGTTTGCAGGTGAATTCCAACTCTGTGGTTTCATGCTGAAGTAATTATTATAGCCAGCAACTTTGCTGTATCAAATATAATGAATTGTGCCTTCTTGTAAGGGATGGAGCCATGTGCTTTCGGGGTCTTGTCTTGCAAAGTATTTAGGTCCTGATACAGCAAGTATGTCCTTAAGTGCTTTGCTAAACAGAAACAAAAGACAGGACTATGCAGCACTTTAAAGACTAACAAGATGGTTTATTAGGTGATGAGCTTTAGTGGGCCAGACTCACTTCCTTAGATCAAATTGTGGAAGAAAATTGGCACAACCATATATACCAAAGGGATACAATCAAAAAAAAGTGAACATATATAAAATTGACAAATCAGATTTTAGAACAGAGGGGGTATGTGGGGGGATGATTCTTACCAACAACCACAGGACATACCACACTAATACCAACCCTGGAACTTTCCCTTGCAACAAACCCCGTTGCCAGCTTTGTCCACATATTTACCCTGCTGACACCATCATTGGACCTAACCACGTCAGTTACAAGATCAAGAACACATATTCCTGTTCATCCAGAAATATAATTTATGCCATCATGTGTCAACAGTGTCCGTCTGCTATGTATATTGGACAAACTTCTCAGACACTTCGCCAAAGAATTAATGCCTACAAATCAGACAGTTTCACAAAGAAAAAACAGTTTCTTGTCACTTCAACCAGACTGGGCATTGTCTCAATGACCTCACTACATGTATCTTACTTCAAAGAGACTTTAACACCAGACTACAAAGGGAAACCTCAGAACTGTCATTCATGCTTAAATTTGACGCTTTACGAATGGGCCTTAACAAAGATGCTAACTACCTTACCCATTACAAAGATAGCTTCCCCAATTATAACCCCTTATATCATTATCTAATAGAAACTAATCTCCCCCCACACCCCTCCTCTGTTCTAAAATCTGATTTGTCAATTTTATATGTGTTCACTTTTTTTTGATTGTATCCCTTTGGTATATATGGTCATGCCAATTTTCTTCCACAATTTGATCTGAGGATGTGGGTCTGGCCCACGAAAGCTCATCACCTAATAAACGATCTTGTTAGTCTTTAAAGTGCTGCATAGTCCTGTCTTTTGTTTCAGCAAGACCAGACTAACACGGCTACATCTCTATTACTTTGCTAAACAGAGGTAGACTTAAGCATATGCTAAAGTGCTTTATTTGTTTTGGGGACTTAATATTAATGCTGTTGGATGGGGGTCTTTAATTTTAGTTGAGACTCTGTGTCAAAATCAAATTAGCTCAGATTTTGAATGTCACACCCTTGCAATGAGCTGTAGAGCAAGAGGTAGTGACAAAACTATTAGGTAATAGTTTTCAAATTTATTAACGAGAAAAGTGTCTTAATTTTTTAGCAGAAAGAGGGAGACTAAAATGTCCAATGCATTTTGTATGTGCAAATTTATTTTATTGAAAAAAATGTAATAACAAAAACAATGAGCTTCCATAGGTCTGTTTAACACTAATTGTCTGAATTGGAAGTAAGCTAAAGTATTTATAATTCGTGAACATTTTGCTACATATCAATCATCTCTCACCTTTATTTTTAGGCTCATAAATTTTTGTCAGCATGTCATTGACTATGATTGTTTTTATCAGTTTTAATTTTTTAACTATCTGTACAAGTGCCCTTTATCTTAAGTAAGTACATTTGCAGTGGTTGCTCTGTAATGACTGTTTTCCTCTGTAAATACACTATAAATTATGTACAAGGAATTTATGAATTAATCTATATTATCTACAACAGGCTCGTAAATACTGCACAGTCTCTTGCAACGTCCCTATAACTCAGTGATATAAAACTTAAAATAAAAGGATTTATGCTGTTTCCACAGTATATCATAATATAAATAAATGGCTTTCACTGTTTGGCAGTAATATTTTTGTTCCCCTTTCAGTGCTGCACATTCTGTGACATATAGAGCAAGATTGTGAAATGTTATGTACAGCAGAGCAGGGAATGTACCTCACTTTCCTTTTTGGGAAAGAAGGCAAAGGGGTAAGTTTCATAACTACGAAGGCTATTTTTGTTTCCACTGGATCCTCTAAACAGCACAAACTTTCCCTGAGGAGCTAATTATGTGGTGAGATTAACATGGTAACAGGCTGTAGCAGAAGCTCTAGATTGAGTAAATAGCTATTAAAATGTTGTAAATGTCAGTTAAATGCAATCCTGAAATCTTCAGTTCGTTTAGAAATAATTTTAGGTTGTATGAGTGAAGCCGTGAGGGCTGGGAAAATTGTGTAGAAGTTTCATGATATCTGGAGCTCAGTATTAAAAAAAATGTTTATACTTGTGTGACAGATTTACAATTGCTGCATGAGTTGGAATGAATACATTATGGACTGAAAGCTAGTGGTGCAAAATCTATCTGCTACCATCTTTTTTTATTAAAAAAGCAGAATCAAAATTACATGCATAATTAAACAGAGCAATGTAAGGAAAAATCTTTAGTGGGGTGAACCAGCTGGTATCTCTGTTTAAATGTTTTGTAAATGTACCAACACTTGAGTCCATATAAGATAGGTAGATGTAATGGTCAAAATTTTAAAAAGAATGACTTGGTGATTAATTTCATGTGAAAAATGAGAAATGTGAAAATTCTTGCAAAAACAGTTGAAAAGAAATCAAATCTTTATTAGTGATTTTTGGGTGCCTTTGATTTCTTTCAACATGCTCAACTGATATCATAGGAATCATAGAATATTAGAACTGGAAGGGACTTTGAGTGGTCATCAAGTCCAGTCCCCTGCCCTCACAGCAGGACTAAGCACCATCTAGATCATCCCTGACAGATGTCTGTCTAGTCTGCTCTTAAATATCTCCAATGATGGAGATTCCACAACCTCCCTAGGCAATTTATTCCAGTGTTTAACAACCCTGACTGGAAATTATTCCTAATGTCCAACCTAAACCTCCCATCCTGCAATATAAGACCATTGTTTCTTGTCCTATCCTCAGAAGTTAGGGAGAATAATTTTTTTCTCATCCTTGTAACACCCTTACAGGCATTTGTAAGTTGCTATCAGTCTTTTTCAAACTAAACAAACCCAATTCCAAACCAAACTGAATATGCCTTTAAAGAGGTATGATTTTTACCAATGTTGAGCACCAAACTTCTGAAAATCAGCCTTTTTTACGGTGTCTCAAATTGATACTCAAAATCATAGATTGTTTTTGAATTTCATTGTGTTTGGTCACTTTCCAGCAAAGCACTTAAGCAATTTCAAGTGGGTAAGTGGTCTTTTTTAAGTCAGTGCTCTACTGAAGCTTTTATGCGAGTCCCTGGAAACTCACAATGATGCCAAAGTGCATTGTAAAAATACTAATAATTATAGTATTGCTTTTGAATTTACCAAACCATTAATTTATAAGCAAACTTGTTTAATTGCACTAAATATAGTACCAAGACAAAACTGTATTCTCTGTAGAGAATATTTTGTTCCATTATTTTCTGGACTTTTCTTTCATTCATTAATTTTTCCCAAACAGACTTTGCATTTTGCTAATTTTATTTGTAATTTTCAAAGAACTCTTAATGAAAACACATTTCTGCCTGTAGTTTGTTCATGTAGTCTTTGTGATTCATTATTTGCTATTAACACTGGTTGATAGCTTGCCTTAGTCCTATGCTGTTTTTTCTGTTGCCTGTTAATATGTGCGTAACTAATCACAGGTGCTGATTTTCTCTCTAGCCCAGGGGGTGCTTGAGCTCATCTTTCTCTTCTGCCTCTGTCTTGGCCCCTCCACCCCCCGCACCTGTTTCTCCAAGCCCTGCTCTGCCTCTTTCCACTTCTCCTCTGCTCCCACCCCTTTGCATCCCTTCCTCAAGCCTACGCCCTGACTCTTCCCTGTCCCCATTCCTCCCCCTCCATCCCTAAGCTTAAGCTTCCTGAATACCATATATCAGCTGTTTTGTGGCACTCAGGAAGCACTGGAAGGGCAAGGGAGGAACTGGTCATCAGGACTGCCAGCAGGTAAAAGTTGCAGGTGAGAGGGGTGGAGGGGAAGCTTGGTTCTCATTGGATTCTGAGCACCACTAATTTGGCACCTATGACTGTAATAAAGAGGTGAAGGTTGTGATCAAATCTTGGGGCCTTTGAGTTCTCTTAGGGAGAGGGCAGAAGCAGTTTGTGATGCTAGAAGCAGCCAAACAGACAGGAATAAAGAATGTTATCATGTCTGGATGGTGTCAAGGGTTACTTTCTAGAACATTGGTCTATCTTAATATTATAGGCAGTGTCCATGTATACAGACATAGCTCTTCAATCACACAGTAGTTGCACATGCCTTTTGGGGGTATCCAAATCAGTGGAGTTTTTAGCTAGCTGGAATAAAGCTGTACAATGTGGCCCCGGACAGGAGTGCTACAGATCTGTGCTGTCTAAACATGTTATTTGTTTGGAGGTCTGGGCCCATGCCTTGAAGGCTGCTTCTGTATCTTTAACTATGAGATGCCCAAGCTGGAGGCCTGATCTTTGGAACCACTGCCCCTATACAGTGGCAAGGTGTGGTGTGGTGGTGGTTGTGATTGCTGTGTTTGGGATAGAATTATTCTATTAGGTGCCTTGATCAAGTATGTTTACTAGTGTTTAGTCCAGTGTTTCTCAATGTGGGCTGTGGGCCCGCTTTGAGAGAGCTGCTAATGGGCTGCTCTGGTTTGTTTATCTAATGGCTCCACAGCCATGGAGTCTTGCAGCTCCCTCTGCTGGCTGTGGTTTGCTGTTTTCAGCCAAGGGGAGCTGTGAGAAGTGACAGCCCGGGCCATGCCGCTTCCTGCAGCTCCTCTTGGCTGGAAATAGTGAGCCAGGGCCAATGGGAGCCATGAGGGTCCATGGCTGTGGAGCTGTTAGATAAACAAACCGGTGCAGGCTCTTAGCAGGTGTCTCAAAGTAGGCCCAGGGCCCACTTCAAGAAACACCAGTCTAGTCTTTTGTCACTTTTCACCATTCATTATAGTCATTTTCACAAACCAGTCAGTCAATACAGCATGTGAGTATATGTGCCACTGAATATCCCAGGCTATGTCTAGATTGCAGGCTTCTTTTGGAAGAAGCTTTTCCGGAAGAGATCTTCTGAAAAAACTTCTTCCGAAAGAGAGCATCCACACTGCCAAAGCGCATCGAAAAAGCGATCTGCTGTTTCGAAAGATATCCACACTGAATGGATGCTATTTCGCATGTAAGCTGTGATTACTATGGACGGAGTGGCCACCAGGGCACCTGTGCTTTTTCCTCTTTCCTCTTCTTTAGAAAGAACTCCCACTTCACCGTCCATACACGCCTTTTTCCGAAAGAGCGCTTCGGAAAAAGGTTTCTTCCTCATAGAATGAGGGTTACCAATGTTGGAAAACCCCCTCTGTTCTTTCGATTTTCTTTCGGAAGAACATGATTGCAGTGTGGACGTAATTGAAGGTTTTTTTAGTGTAGAGATAATGATAACTTTTAGTTGTTTCTGACCTGGGCTGGAAGTAAAGAAGTGACCTTAAGTTGAAAGGCTCCATAACCCACTAGTAATCAGTCGACTACATCAGGCCTTTCAGCCTTACTGCCACTGCTGCGGCTATGAAAATTGCTTTAAATAGGTGGAGTTCTATTTAGAACATGGGAAGTCAGATTGTTTGTAGGTATCCAGGTGAGAAGCTGGTTTGAACAGTTTGTCCTGACAATGATAAAAGCAGTATGTGCATAAAAGCAAATAAAAGGCTTATTTATGGATCTCTACCCATCCCAAAGCTTGTCCCATTATTGACAGCTCATAACAAATGAGACTGCAATGATTCAAAATGCTGTGTTGGCAAAATTAAGTTTTGGCTGTACTAATGTGGAAGTGTTTTGCTTCCCTGTACATTAAGAAATTTGCTGTTCAGTTAATTGCGCTGGGATATTTTATAGAATGTAATCTGTTTGGGAGCAATTTAGGAGCAACTGGTGATCTCGGAGATAAATCTCCTGGCAACAAACAAGACCGTATATGCTGAGGTAATATTTTCTTACATATTGCAAATCTCTTATGTGCTACAACTATCACAGAGGGAGGAGTCAGTATCTAGACAATGATGAGGCTCCAAGTGCAAGAATTTTGTTTCTTTTTACTGTTTATAAAACAACTGTGGGAAATCTGTGGAAAACCCAGGAATAGAACTCCAGTTTGTCGACTCCCAGTACTGCCTGTGTTTTAACCATAGGACTGAGCTTATTTTCTAATCCTATAACTTCCCTAAGTCTGTCTTTTGTCAGATAATTCTAATATGTCTCCTGTATCCAGATGGAAACCCTGGATACACTGCTCAATAGTAATACATACAGAAGTCAAAAGTGTAGAATATTGCTTGCAGAAACACAACTCAAATAGTTCTTGTCATTTGTGGCATTCAATTTCCTTTATTGATTATGTCCTCTTAGCTGCTTGAAAATGTCACTTTTCTACTCCTGTCCTTTTTAACTGTCTGACAAACATTGATTTTATTTTTTGCCCACTCTTATGTCATGGAGTCACAACAGAATTGCCTTGTTTATCATCAGAACCATTGCTGGTGATCTCTATAGTGATGAGCATCATAAAAGTTGCATACGTTCCTCCTTCTGTTTCAGTCAGCAGTAGGAAAACATTATAGGCTACTATAGTGTCATGCATTAATGGCAGTGATTTGTGTTCTAATTCTTTTATGAAAATGTCAGAAAATAGATGCGGGGCAAAATTCTGATTTGCCTCATTGGTGTGAACAAAGTAACTTTCTCTGGTGTCACTAATTTTGCACCGGTGTTACTGGGAGCAGAACTGGTCCATTGTCCTCATGATTGTCTGAAGGAAATTGTTCACCGTATTACGGAAAAATGATGGTGGGTCAAAGATACTAGACAGTGTTTATTTTAAGAGGTTAGGGAATGGGATGGTGGCCAAATATTTTATACTTAAACCAATAACAAACTGTACCCTGAATAAAGTCATGGCACAGCAGTTAAGACATTAAGGAACAAAAGATCAGTAAGTACTAGGTATGGGCTTCCTCAATTGCTCCAGTTATGTGCTTTTGCTGGCACATTTTGCTCCCTTACTGCTGGAATTTTTATCCATGTTGGCAGCTCTACAAAGAATGAGCTATATAATGATGCACCCACGATGAATGGTTAGAGAATATTGTGCACATCTGCCACACTCTAGCTTTCCCTGACAACTTCTATGTTTGTGACTATTTCTTGTGTTCTCTGTAGGATCTTTTCTTAGTCCCTCATACTTCAGAGAGTGTCGACAATAATCTGATATTTCTTAGCATCAAGACATTTTATTCTATGTACGAAATACATCAAGGTTTGCTCTGTAGGAGCCAAATGGCAGCAATGAGTGGGATGAGTAAGGGAGTGGTGCACATCTGTTTGGTGGAACTTTAAGAGTTTGTGCCTCAGTGGGAGCAGTCATGTATATGTTCTGTAGAATGGGGTCAGTCTCATCCCCCAATCTGCCCCTCCAATGAGCTGGCATCTCTGGGCCATTGTGGAGGCTAGGAGGGTAGGACCATGACTTAATTATCTCCTTGCCTTTTTGGGGAGCCAGGCACACATGGAAAAAACCCTATGGAGCAGTATTGTAGGGTTGCATATGAGAAAGAACATGCTGCCCCCATCCCAGTATTCCCTCTTCTGTGCATAACTATGTAAGACTCTTCATTTAAACACATAGGTAGCTGAAAATCTATAGATCAAACACATGTTATCAACACACACAGTTATTAAAGACAATATTTTTCCCTAAGTACATTTTGGTGTTGTATGTTCTTCCAGCTTAAAACTGTATTTATCTGAACGATAGTTAATTGTCAGAATATGATGTAGAAGGGGATTTTCTTATAGACAAGAAATACTATGGAGGTAGCTGCATGTTTCAGATGCAGATCCAGCATCCATCAAAATCTGTGGATGCCTGGATCTCCAGATTTAATTTAGTCCATTAGAGAAATAATGATGATTTACAAACTTTGGTTGCATTTAAATTTCCAGTGCTCCAAACATTTGGGGCTTTTCACTCTAGGCCTCTTGGTCAGGCCTATCTCTATGACCAGTTTAAGCCAACTGTCTCAGTCTTGGGGTGCAGGCCAGTAAATGCTCAGGCCAGTAAATAAATGTTTGCTGGTCCCCTTTAAGCCCATGCCCAGAGTACAGGGTGGGGCAGGCAAACAAACAAAACAGTTCCCAGTCTTTTAGGTGAGCCCAGGCCCAAGTGCTGGGTGGGGCAAATAGTCAGGAGTCCCTAAACATGCGCAGGCCCTAGTGTGGGGCAGGCAAACAACCAAGCAAAACAGTGTTTGTAGTGTAAAGGGGGAGACTGCCACCTGGGGATTGGGATGATGGGGGGACACAAACCATTCCTACTCCACTGTGTCCTGGCCTAAGGCCCTGGCAGTGGCACGACTGAGTGCCACTGGGGCCAGCCGGGATCAGGCCCACAACATGCTGACTTCTTAGAGTGTAATTAAGTCAGCGTGACGTCCATCAACATCCCCTGGGCCACTTCCGTACTCCCCCTCGGGTATACCTGGCTCCACAGTTGATTCTTAGGGTCAGCAGGGTCTGAATCCTCGGACAAGGTAAGGAAGGTTTCCTCATCAGTTTGGGGCCCTGGTGGTCCAGGTCAGTCCTCAGCATTTGCAGGGTCCTCTGTGGCCTCCCAACTTGGGAGCTTAGGCTAGGTCTCTGCTTCTTCCAGCAGCTGGGGCCCGAATGAGCTCCTGGCCTGGGCTTTTATGCAGGTAGTCCTGCCCCTTGACTTCTGGCCAGATAAAGGGACAGGGCTAGGCTCCACCCACCAAAGCTTGGAGCGGGGTTCTTCCCCTTCTGGGTCAGTGAGTGACCACTACAACCAGCAACATGTTCAGTGCTGTGCAAGACCCAACTGAAGGCAGTGTCAGCCCCGAGGAGCTTACAATCAGACAGGGAGAGGGCAGACATGACTCACTGGGAAACTAGGACCGGTATTAGCTTACAACTGCATAGGTTGTAGGCTCTTTGGGGGCATGGGAAGTACTTTTGTTCTGTTTGTAGAGTGCCTGGCACAATGGGGGCTGGTCTGTGTCTGGGGCTCCCGGGTGCTCCTGCGAAACTAATAAGTAACAATAACGCATTTACACTTTTAGTGCTGAGATTTTTTTTTCAATATCCAGATCGCTCCAAATAAATGGAAATCAAGAGGGAAAGTTAAAGCAAGAGGAGGAGTTCTTGATCTAAATGAGATCATGCCAGACATTTCCTCCTTATGTCCATCACAATAACCCACCGAGCTTCATTCCCTCTTTGCCAGTGTCTCCTACCGCTTGCTTTCCTCCCAGGTTTCCCTTTCAGGTGATTTACAGGAGGCTGTTGGATTTCATTTATTTCTGCCAAGAAGTATAAGCTTCTCAGTTGGAATGTCTCCAGTCAAATATCTGCCTGTTCCTAGCTTACTCATTGCTCTGCAATGTTGGTTAGGTGAAATGTCCAGTTTCTATGCTTTTAGCATGGAGTGCACAGTGGATCTTTAAGTAGTGCCTTCTGCAGTGTGGTACATTAACTATGGCAAATTATAATGACAATTCCTTTATGCATTAAACAAGAAGAGTGCAAATGACAATGTTGTCCCTAGTGGATGGATAGTCCAGACACTGTCAAAAAAAGGACTTTTGCCAGGACTTAGAGCAGGGCGGGCCACACCAGAAGGGGTGGGGCCAAGATACTTCCGGGCTTCCCCATCCCCAGACCATAATTGGTCTGGGGATGGGGAAGCCCCTTGGCCTCCCTCCCCAGGTTCGCCCTAGACACCCATGCCCCTGGCGGTGGGAGGAGACTTCCTATGCTCCCCCACCCTCAGGCCAATCAGGGCCTGGGGGCTGGGGAGCATGCGAAGCCTCCTCATACCCTGCCAGGAGTGCACAGCGCTTCTAAGTGCCAGTAGTTGAGAAATTTGCACTAGGACTTAAGTAACACTCTCATCGAAGTGGAACTAAGGCAGATTTATCTGCCTCCCTCTTTCATCTTTTTGCAAAAAGCTTGAATTTTGCTTCCAAGCAAAGCTGTTTCCTAAGAAATAATAATTGCTCATGGGAAAACCAATGTCATCATGCAATTTACCATCCCCATCTATTAAAACAACAATAAAAAGAGCCCTGAGAGACTTTTTCTCGTGTAATGCAAATCTGTGTGTCTTCCTCCCAGTTTCTAACATCTTTCCATTCATTTATGTGAACATTAAAAGGTTACTAGTTTTCCATGGCCTCCTTCAAGCCAAAAGTGTTGATAACCACATAACTCCAAACCTACAGATAGATGAAACACATTTCAGTTCTTCTTTTTAACTTCAAATAAATGCTTTGTGTATTGAATATTTCCTAAGCTGCCCATGAAGTAGGGAAACCTTGGAGTTCATTTTCAAATGTAATGTTAACTTCTACTTTCCAAATTCTTATTGACTTGAATTGGATCACAGGCATTTTCCAGACTCTAAGCCAAGATAGAGCCATCAGTACTAGGTGTTGAGGGTACAGGACATTTGGGAAATAAGTGGTAGAGAATAAGAAGGAGATGAGGTAGATGCAGTTCTATGTTCAGTTTCTAAGACCTTGTCTGTGCTTAGAATTCTCCACCATTACAAACCTCCTAGGGGATCAAAAGGAACCCAGCCCAATCCAATGAAAGTTTACCCATTGGGATTAGTGCATGTAGCATGTACTAATGACAGTCAGTGCTTCTGCAAAAAATGTAGGTCCAAGGACCTATTTATCCATCTGTAAATAAAATGACTGGCAGTTCCCAAAGGTGCAAAAAGGGAAGCGCTAAGTATCTGGCCAATCTTAAATGAGTATTTTAATTATTTTTTAAAAATTGCTTAGAGTCTGGTATTGATAAAAGGTCTGTAAATTTTCTAGCTCTCTGTGTTATAGGATCTTACAATAATGGTCAAAACTCCTGCTGCTTACAATACTACTATTATAGCACTATTCGTGTTTTTGGCCATTCTCTTAGATCACTGTAATATTTTCTTGTAAGAGAAGTTATCAGAGTAACCTTGAAATAGCATAGCACTTTTTGATAATAAGCTCTTTAGCCCTTTTTCAATCATAATTTTCTTGGCTTCTTTTCAAGTAGCTCTTGGGGGAAAATATTGTAGCAAACTGTAGTCTAAAATGAGCATAAATAGGCTACTCTTATTGGACATTTGTTGTTTGATCTGCCTGTTTACCTATATAAGCAGGGTCTGAATGGGCTCTCCCCTGACATTTGGGGTACGTCTAGACTACAGGCTTTTGTTGACAGAAGTTTTGTCGACAGATACTGTCGATAAAGAAGTTTTGTCGACAGATACTGTCGACAAAGCTTCTGTCGACAAAGAGCATCTAGATTACATCTAGTTCTGTCGACAAAGCAAGCCGCTTTGTCGACATGACAGTGTAGACGCAATAATGCCTTCTGTTGACAGAACTCTGTCAACAAAAGGCGTTATTCCTCGCAGAATGAGGTTTACAGCCATCAACAAAACTGCTGAGTTCTGTCGACGTTATGTCGACAGAATTCAGCGGCAGTGTAGACGCAGGTATAGTTTTGTCGACAAAAGTCCACTTTTGTCGACAAAATCCTGTAGTCTAGACACACCCCTCGTGATGAGCTGGGGAAGAGGACGTTAGGACTGACCTTGTTTCATGGGCACATCAACCCTGTGTAGCTATTTGGCATGATGGGGCTGCTTTGCCCAAATGATTGTTTTAGCTGCTGTTGGCTCACAGGTCACTTTATTATTGGGGCAGGAGTAATAAAGGGTGGTTGTTCCTGGTGTGTGAATCAAGGGCAGCCCAAATGCACTTGCCATACCCTGATGGTGGGACTCGCCCTCAGTTAAATTGCACTTGCTAGCCAGGGGACATAGGTGCCAAAGCCCAGTGGAGCAGAGAGAAGGTGGAGACCTGATGGTGAATGGGTCCTGCTGAAAGGTCCCAGACATCATTTAACCCTTCTCTCCACTGTGTAATAACAGAGCTGATTAAGGCTAAAATGAGGGTCTTGTTACAGAGCTGAAATCACTGATAACCAGGCCTGAGCATGAGACCTACTTTGGGACAGTGTCTCTGGTGCAAAAAGACAGCCCCATCAGCACTAGCAGTGAGGCTCCCCCACTAACAGTGGAAAGCATTGAGAGCAGTGGTAAGCGGTGGGACCTCAGGACACCCCACAGGGGACTGAGCAGAGACGTGACACCAGAGCAAGCATCTGGACTATGGAGCAAAAAAGGTTCCCTCCCTCCCCCCAGCCCGCCCAGGTAGAAGGCAAACTCTGCAGGTTCCTCTATGAGCTTTAGGTCTTTCACTGGCCAAGGACAACAGCTGTGAATGGGGTGAGGGGAAGGAAGCAATATGTTAAAGGAACTTTTGGTTGCTGGACTTAAACTGAGACAGACACTCCGCAACAGATTGTGGAGTGGTTTTGCTCATGGTTTATGCTTATGAGTCCTGCTTGTGACATTTTGCCAAGTTAATGCTGGGTTACTTCCCCCCTTTTATGAGACATTTCTTTTCTACACTGAGACTCTGTGCTAGTAAGAGAGGAAGCATTGCCTCTAAAGGCTCTCAAAAGATTGTGTTCCAGGTTATTGGGTGGGGACTCAAGCCATGTATTTGTGTTGTATTCTTGAGAAGGAACCCCTAGATGTTAAACCCGGCTCTTGTTACTGCTGATACAACTGGAAGAAGGTGAAAACTGGAAGTTCAAGATTTTTTTTAAAGTGCATATTTAATGAACGTGATAAACAACATTGGAAGGGGATAAATGGGGTATTTTTCAAGGTCTTGCATGACCCTTTCACCTTGAATGAAAGCAAAAAGGTACTAAAAATGTAGTAAATAAAATATTGATTTGTGTAAGAGAAGCATTGTACCTTGGACCTCAGCCACAGATTTCTGACTCATTGTGCTTATAATTTGAGACAAACTAAAAGAGACGTGTTTATTTAAAAAAAAAGTGTTGTTTCCTTTTTTATTACAACCATAAATTTAAAACATGATGGCCTCATTAAATGGCACTTTAACATGTAACAATTACAATATAAATTCTTTGAGTAAAATGCTTTGGATTTGCATATAATATTAAGAATGCAGATATTGTTGATGTGGTTGGGTTTTGTGACTGCTGAGTGAATTTATAGTGCTTCTGAAAGATACCAGACAGCCAACCTTGAAGATTTAAGGACTCTATGTGTATGTATATATATATAGAACAAATACATCAAGGCAAAGGAGAAGCAAGCTTGTCCCATCAACGTCCTTAATTATATCCTGGAGGGAACCACCTCTACCAGTGTGAGCATAGCTTACTATCACTGCTCACTCACTATTTAGAGCTTCTGCTGAGACACTGAGACAGATAGCAAGAGTACTAATTAGTGCCAACTGGTGGTGGTGGTTTTGTGATGTAGACAGCTTGGAAAAGGACTGAGTCCACTAACTTATTTCACAGAGAACAAGGAAGACATGGCTACAATTTTCAGGAACTCCTTACCTGAGTCATATGAATGGCACAGCTGTTCAGAGCTGTTGTATATCCAATTAACCATCACTTTTAGATCATCTCACCCCTGTGCCCGATGAAAGGTGCACACCTCGTTTCACCATAACAGAATGAGTGGGCACTGCAGCACAGACGCAGCATCCTCTAGCTGTCCAGCCTTGGCTCTCCACTGGGTAAAGTTTACAGTGTCCCAGAGCAGGAGTCCTATCTTGCACAGAAAATTGCACATTACACTGTTCTGCATGGGCAGTTTCTACCCTCTCAGTACCTCACCATCGTCATTCACCAGGTCATTACTCAAAGACACATGGTGTGATCTTCCTACATGGTGCCCACAGGCCTGACAAGCTGGAAAGCTCGTAGTCCATGATCACATGACTGACCGCAGTGTGATAGTCACATCACTGTCGTTTGGCAACTGGAACATGGTCCTACTTAGGTGACCAGGTGGGCTTATTTAGGGAGGCCCTGCCTGGCTCAATCTGAGGAGGCCCTGTAAAAGCTGGGGTAAAAAAAAAAAAGCTCACCTCTCACTGACTCCTGGCTGGTTTCTGATGATCAGCAGGATCTCCATTATAAGCAGGAGAAGCAATCACAAAAAAGGGACAGAAACTGACAATTGGACGCTGGAACATTAGCACACTACTTGACTCAAAGGAAGAGTGATCCAATAGAACTGTTCTAGAAGCAAAAGAGCTATATGGGTATCAAATAGATATCACTGCCTTATCCAAGATTAGACTGCAGGACAGTGATGCACTTAGAAAAAAAGAATTCACTGTCTACTGGTCAGGCCATAAGGCATATCAAAACATCAGCCTACTTGAGGTAGGTCTCAAAATATCAAACTCCCATTGCTAAATAACTGTGTCAATATCGTGTCAATATCTGAGTGCCTAATAACATTGTTGTGGGACAGTAGTATCCACAACTTTCTAACAATAAAGGGTAGATACATTCCAACACTTTTATTTCTTAAAGGCGTCCAAGCATGCAAAACTATAGAGAGGGTCTCCTTTCTGTAAGCCATATTTCAAGGTCCCTCAGCCTTCATGGCAATAGATGATCTCTTTGCAGCCTCAGTAACTCCTTGAGAGATCCTTTTTGTATCCACATTATAATGCTATTAATGTTAATGATAATGTATAATTATGTATAATGATATAAATGCATAAAGACTTAATGTTCTTGGTATAATGAATCCTGTTTAATCCCCACTTTGATTAGAATGCTTCTCTGAGGATAGGCCTGGAATTTTGCTGTCCAGGCTCTGGAAAAGCAATTTTTTGTGACTTCCTAGCTTTGTTGTGGTCTTTTCTCTGGTGTAGAAGCCAAGACATAGTTTTAAGAGAATGAAACCATTTAAGAAACTATAGTACCCTCCACCCTCTCACTTCACTCCTGCTCGTGTATGCAGACAGTTCAGCTTTGTTCTGATAGGACAAACAGTTCTATTTATCGCCATAGCCTGATCACAAACAATCCCATCCCTGACCAGTCAACAGCAACTACAAATCTTACAATTCTTTTTCAGAGCTGTCTTAATTTCCAGTCATGCACTTAAATATTCTTTTTATGCATTTCTGCTAGGAATTTGAGAAATACATGCCTCGGCTCTCCATTTTGACCTTCAACCTTTGCTTAGCCCAGTGATTCTGAAACTTCTGTATTGCCACCTTTTTCACCCAGGAAGCCTCTGAGTGCAACCCCCCTTATAAATTAAAAATACTTTAAAAAATATGCAATGCTATTATAAATGCTGGAGGCAAAGTGAGGTTTTGGGGTGAAAGCTGACAGCTCATGAGTCCCATGTAATAACGTCACCACCCCTTGAGAGTCCTGACCCCCAGTTTGAGCACCCCTGACTCAGTCTATATTGTTCCAGAAACTCTAACAAAGCAATTGTATCTTCCCTTGTGATAATAGACACGGGACATTATTAAAAAAAAAAAAAAAAAGCCAGTGACCTTCAATTAGCTTAATGCTCCCTTTAAAATGCTTCATGTGTTTCAGTGTTTTGTTTCAGATGCAGAAAGGTGGTACTACTGGGTTTGTGTTTCTGCACTACCAAACAATTTTTCTAGTCCAGGAACTAAGTACAAGACGTGTGCACTGTACTGTATATGTTTATTATGCACATATATTTTTAACTCAAGGCCATTTACACTACCAAAAAAAAGAAAGAAATGTGGCAAAACAGCAGAATCATGGTAAATGGATGAACGTTTATGTGAGAATAAGAGCACTTACAATGGTAATAAATGGCAAAGGATGGAATTAGCGTGTTCCTATCAATTGAATTGCTTTCTTTATGTAGATTGTGAGATACCCAATGTACAAAAGCACACTCGGGCTGCAGATCTAGAATACAAAAGCTCTATGTAATATTGTGCGCCATTAACTTGAAAGAAGAAAAGCTTCAGTATAGCATTGCCTTTTGTTAATTAAGCAGCTTTATGCCCTAGGAACGGTGCATCATTAAGTGCTGATATTGCCCCAAGGACATAGAACTGTGTGTGATCTCTGGGGATGCTGGAGATAAAAGGCTGTTTATTTTCTTGGGTTAGAGCATCCAATTTTTTCAAGGTGAAAAATATCACAGAAAGGATCAGATGAAGTCAAATAAGTAAAAATGGTGCAATTACATATCTTGAGCATCATCAGTGAAATTTGCACTCCATCTCCTAGTATGCTATTCTAATGATATCCTAATGCTCTGCTGTGGAGCTAGTGAGTTTATGTAGCAAAAAATGTCATTAACACCAACTTAAGGTTACTGTGAGCCCTTTTAGATCATCAAGTTCAGCAAAATTCCAACATCTGAAAATCATGCAACCTTAACCCTGTGATGCCCATATGTGCCCATAACACATACATTCCCACGCTGCCTTTTCAATGTAATGGACAGTCACTCCTTGCACTTGTTCTACACTCCCACACAGAGTGTACTCTCCTGACAGAATACCTCATTGTCAAATTTAACGGTCGCTTCATACCGTTTTAGAAACTCTTCACACTTATGCACAGGATCCTATCTAAACCTATACTTCCTCCTGCCCATCATTAGAACCAACTGCTCTCATGGGCCGCCTCACTACTGACTGTACAAGGCAAGACAGCTGCCACCCTCTGCACCTTGCAACTGACATAACCTACACAATTCTGAATTGAAATCCTACAGACTGAGACCTCAAACGCACACTTGAACCTCTTTCCAGAGACAACACACGTGGTGGGATTCACACCCCAGTATCCTCATACCACAATCTCAGCTTTTCCAAGCTGCTCCAGTTTATTCCTCCATCATTCAATACAGCTACACCCAACACAGTAATTCCCCTGGAGTGCATGCAGAAACTTCCAAGTAGCTACTGCCAGCTCAGTGGGGGTGGGGAGTGGTAAGTTTGCATGGGCATTGGTCTTGACTCTATTCTTCCTGCTTTTCAGAAATTTCAGTTTTGCTGCACTTGTTCTGGAAGGGCAGAGCTATCACCAGGTAACTTTAACTCTGAGTTAATGCAGGGTGGGGTTTTTTTGGGTCATTTTAATGTCCTAGGTGTTTTTTTAAACAGAAACATAAATATTTGTTGTAGGAGGTAGCAGTCCTTTCCACAGTGGTGGCTCTCACTTAGGTTTGCAGCTGATATGCTGTTGTGGCTAGATAATAGTCAAAAGACCTAGCTTTTAATTTTTCAGTGTCTCTCTCCATACCCTGTGTTCTTGAGCTGTGGCATCAGAGGATTGGAGTATCTCTCGAAACACGTCCTTGATTCTCCTGGGTTCTTTCCTTATCTGGCAGAGAGGCCTCAAGGCCACACCTGCAGAAGCACAAGAAATAATAAACAGAGGCATGATTCACAGCACTGCATCATAGTAGTAAAATACATTTCTTTCTCGCTGTCCCTTGGCAAGCATGCAGCTTGGTGAATGCCCTAAACCTGGTGAGCTCAGCCTGGGAATGATGTTCAAGATGGGGCAAAGGGTCTAGGTGGCTTTTTTAAGAAGATCAGTGCAAGCAGCTAGGGACAATCTTGTAAATTCTGTCACCATTTTCCACAGGTGGCAGCTCCTTCCACTGCTCTGCTCTGTTCTTCTACATGGCTACTGCTACACAGAGGGAGCCAGAGGAAAGGGAGCTCCATGGGTAGGATAGGGATGGTTGGGGTAGTATTTTTCTGATATGCTGTATTGGCTATAAACAGCTGGTATGGCATACCGGATCTTGCTGGCAACTTTCTGGCTGGTACATTGTACCTGATCATGCCAGCTTTCTTTCATCTCTGCCGCTCATTGAGGGGGAGGCTTTTTGTCATTGTACTGGTTGAACTGCTGTAATCTGGCACACTCAGGACCTGACCAGTGCTAAACTAGAGAATTTGCCAGATCATGGGAGGTTAATATTGTCTAGAAGCGTTACCAACACTTCCACAGCTTGCTGTGTTCTTAGAAGATGTTTGGGGTAAATTAGAGCTAAATAACACCACAAAACACAGAGCCTTGACTGGTGGCTATAAACAAACTTTATGGGACTGCGGGAAACATGGCCACAAACATCTGGCTAACTGAAATCATGCCAGACCAGAGAGTGCTAGACTAGAGAGGCTCAACCTGTAGATGGAGAGCTAAATTGGAGGGAGGAGCATTGTGGTGTGTACACTTCCACTGGTTTGATGAAAGCTGACTTTTGTCAACAAAACTGTGTAGTGGAGATAAGGCCTTAATGAGCTTCAGAAGAGAATAAACTCTGTATCAGATAATGATTTCATTTTATCCCCTTCCCACAATGGCTGAGTGCCATGTTCTCTGTTGGAAGAAATGTTGAGTATTTTAGAAGCTGGCATGGTCTGAGTCTTGGTTTGATCTCTATCTGCTGCAAAGAAAATACTCCACAGGCTGTATCTGAGAAACTCATTGTTCAAATAGCCACAAATAAAATCACTGACTGTACCCCACATCTCTATGTGGTACCCCAACTTTCAAAGGCAATCTGCTTAACCATATGGATTTTAGAGCACTTACAACAATTGAGCTCCAAATGGAAAGCTGGTCTTAACCTTAACTATGGGGGAACTTAAGAGGGATAGCTGAGTTAGTAATTGGAAAAACTTTAAAAAAATGATTAGTATTTGCAGCACCTTAGAGACTAACAATAGGCACAACCCACTTCTTCAGATGAATGGAGTTATTAAAGGTCCAGTTTTTAAATAAATAGGGAATGGGGGGGGGGAAGAAGATAAAAAGGGAAAGAAATAGTCAATTAGACTGTCCATTCTACATGAAGCTGATAGAGAAGGTACTAATGTACCCTACTGTTTGATTTTTTTTATGTCATTAGGATGTAGTAGGTAGTGGAATATAGGAGAGCTATCATTCAGATATAGAATCATAGACTTGTAGGACTGGAATTGAGAGGTAATCTAGTCTGTGCTCAAGACAGGAGAAAGTATTATACCATCCCTGACTGGTGACTGTCTAACCTGCTTAAGTCTCCAGTGACAGAGATTCCAGAGACTCCCTAAGCATTTTGTTTCAGTGCTTAACTACCTTGCCAGTTAAGTTTTCCCATGTATCCAACTTAAACTTTCCTTGCTTCAATTTAAGCTCATTACTTTTTTTTGTCCTAGTCTCAGAGGTTAACAAGAACATTTTTTCTTCCTCCTCCTCGTAACAACCTCTTATGCACTTGAAAACTATAATCAAGTAGATTTTTGTATCTAGTTTTTGTAACTGGCATTGAAGCTTTTTAGTTCCTCATTTTTACAGACTAACTCTGGTCAACTTTTAGCATACCACAGACAAAGGAAAAGAGTTAAAATCAACACCCCTAATAGCTGTAAGTATTGAAATGCCTAGTTTCATAGTTCATTGATCCCACACAACCAGCTGTTCATCTTCATCTGACTTTTTCTTAGTTCTAAACTACTGGTGACTTTTTCATTGATTGTGTCAAATTGAGAGGAATTTTTCCTTCCAATAAAAAGTCTTAAGATGACTTCACTGGTTTTTATGTGATGCCTGTCAATTATACTGAATTATTTATAGAGCAGTTCAGACTTTAAAACACAAAATTCCCTCTGGGAATATGATCCTTTTCAAACTTGCTGTTTGTATAAACTGCAGACACAGTGAAAAAGTAAATACTTGCTGCTCCATTTTTAGGAAGCTCCATGCATACTCACATTCTTTTCACTGGGTTCTTATTCAATGTCACAATCCAGAGACAGAATAGAGTGAAAGCTGGTAACAAACCCGGTGCAGTGCTTTTTTCTCTTTTAGGCCCTTGCTTTCAATAATTACCAGGGGCCATATGGAAATGTAATTTGAAATTTTTGGGAGGTCTTTCCTGCTGTGAATCACAGACAGAATGTGATCCTAAAAGTATATGTCCACTGCACACTTACGGCAGCATGCAGAGTGCAGTGGCTAGCCAAGTAACATGTGTATGAATATCACTATAGATGGAGATCTATTGCTTAGGTGAGTAGTGATATACTTGAAACCTTGGGTATGTACCCAGGTATATACACTTCATGGCTGTCTGTGTGCCCCAGCAGTGTCTTCACCTGCTGGAGCCTTTCCCTATGTCAGGTAAAGGCTTTAGCGGTAGCAGAAGGCTTTGTCAAGGGGGAAGCAGTGAGGAAAGGCTCCATCAAGGGAGAACTGGTGAAGCCTTTCTCCACTGCATCCCCCATGACAGAGCCTTTTATTGATATGTACAGCTACACACTGCAGTGTGTATACAGCCTGCTTTTCACTGCAACCTCAAGCTACACATACCCTATGTGCTGCCAGCATATGGGCTATAGACATAGCCTAAGTATTAGAGCAGGTCTATGCTGCAGGGCAATGTTTACCTAAGGTGGAATCAATGTACCATAGATAGAGTTTCCATGGGGTCTTCACTGCGGGGAGGGGGGGAGAGCGGCAATGTGAGAAACTCTCCTGTTGACTCCCTTTGTGTTTCTCGTTTTGGTGGAGTACAATCGGTGATTGATTTAGCAGGTCTTTACTAAACCCACTAAATCCCCCCTCAAGATTGATTGCCTCAGTGCTGATCTCCGGGTAAGTGTACACCTGCCCTAGTGTGTTACAGAATGAGTGATAAAGGTCTGAAATAATAAATACTTAAACACTGCAATATTCTCCATGCTTAACCATTTTTGAGAACATGAAATGCTGACTATTCTAGCCAGCCAGTAGTCAGCGCCAGTAGTCAGCAAGAAGCACTTGGGGAGAACATGCCGGTTTGCTGCTCGATCTCAAATATTACTGGAAAACTAACCTTTGTTCGAAATAGAGTTTTACTGCTGCTCCCCAGTCGTAATCAAATTATCTTTCCCATGCCTTTCATCTAAGAGCTTCTACGTTTTTTGTAAGCTAACTCTCTAGAATCTCAGAAAGAGTCTTCTCTGTTTTCTGCCCCCCTCCATCAGAATGTACTTATTTGGGGAGTCACCCCCATATGTCCAACTTTTTGCAGCCTTTCAAGTTTCCTGTCTACCACATCACCCAGGTTATCCTGGATTTCAATAGGTTGTTGATCTTGCTCTCTCTGTCCTTCAACCTTTTTGCTTTCCCTTTCACTCCTTCTCTTCTCCATCTCGTTCTACTACTTCTCCATTTTCATATTCTCTCCAGGATGTTGTATTCTTAGCTTGTCTATTCTCTAATCCATTCTGTTTGTTCCTTTTCTAGCCCCTTTGACTTCCTGCCCTCTTTCTTATTGCCTCACCTGCTCTGGTCTTTTCCTTTACTTCCTTTTACTTCTCCAAGCATTTTTCTCCCTCATCAAAGGAAAAGGGCTCCAATCCGTTGTGATCACCCCAGGATGGGGCAATATCCTGACCACACCAACCTGCTTCCATCAAAACATTCTCTGAATCTCAAGAGACACCTTAGCCACTGGACAGATTTCCCTTCCCTATGAATATGTTTGCTTCAGTCCTGTCCCTCCAGCATCATCCAGTAGGGTTTCTCCCTGCCTCTCCTAACCAATGAGCCCCCTGCTGCAGAATTTGCCAGGCTGTTCTTTGTCACTATTCAGCTCTTACTGAGACCGGGGGTACTCACTTGAACTGCTTTCCAAAGATTTCTTTCTACCCACCCCCAGAACTTGGGACAATCACAGTACCTCCATATTGCCAAGTCCACCCTACTCTCTTTTGTAGGCTTCCCTCTCTGGTTCTTTGCCCACAACTGAGTGGGAAGTACAAAACCAGTCAGTCCCCAAGTTCTACAGGCACGTCTTACCCAGGATTTCTCTTTGCAAACTGTTGTCACAGACTTGTAAATTAACCACAGTGTACCCTTACAGTATACTATGCAGCTTCATGTCCCATCACCATAAGGCTTTTCCCAGGTGTTAATTCCCCCCTACTAGGCACAGGCGAGAGAGTGGGAAGAGATGTATTATCTCTCTCATCTCTTGTGCTTCTTCTGCTATTCTTTCACCCCTCCTTTCTCCCTCCCTGTCTCCCATTTAACAATCCCCATCTGAATTCCCTTGTTCATTGGTTAATCATCCAAACCTAATCAGTCCTCTTCCTTTTTGGCCCATGTGGGAACACTTTCAGGGTTCACAGGCTACTCCCACTGTCACACTGTCCTCTACCCAGGTCAGTGTCTTCCAGTTACAGTTAGGCTTGATGACTTAAGGCTCCTGAGACTCCTGTGCCACCAGTATTATTGTCCTCATTTTATGGAAGGGAAAAGTGAGGCCCAGAGAAAGTAAATGTCTGAGGCAGAAGAGGAAATAGAATCTATCTGAGTCCTGGTAGACATACTTAGGCCATGTTTATACTTACTGCACTGGAGAGAGATCTTACAGTGTTTGATTTAGCAGGTCTAGGAAAGACCCACTTAATCGAATGTTGAGGGTGCCCCCAGTCGGTGCTGGTACTACTCGATTCCCAAGTAGTAAGCGAAGTCAACGGGAGTGTTGGAGCCTATCAGCTTCTCACTGTCGAGACAGCGCCAGCCTCGTCTTAAGGTACGTCAGCTCCAGTATAGACCTGGCCCTTAGAGCATAAATTCCAAACGTGGGGTCCCTGAGAGAACCCTTTCTAAGCTCTGTCCATGTAGACCCCTGACAGTGAAAAGGAGAGGAAACAGGACAACAATGACAGTTTATTGCAAACAGTGTTGGAAAAACATAATATTGGGAAAGGGATAAGACTCATTTTTAAGTGCTTTTTGGCTTAGGTGAAGAGTCCCCTGAGCACCGAGACACATTCCAGCAGCGTGTAAAATGTGGCTGTAAGGATAAGCTCTGATCAATAAACAGAAGCTCTAGTTTGGTGTGATTGCAGCAATATGATGGTCAAAGAAATGTTAAAATTGATTTTCCCAAATCAGAGCAGCAGAATGGGGATGGAGAGGGGGAAAATCCCTGTGTGAGTGAAATAGGCATGCCTTTTCCTATCACATTTAATTTGTTTTAAGCAAAGCTTGTTAAAAAAAGTCCCTCAGGGACAATAGTGTCCCTCTAATTACAGTAGTTTTGTAGTTTTAAAAAAACACAGGCCTATGGGACTTGATGGCTTTCCTTTGAAATAGAGCAGCAGCAGAATTATAAAATCTTTAATAAGGAAATCTGCATGCCTTTACCTATCAGATTTTATTACTTTGAAGGTGTAAAAGAAAGAGGCCTAAAGAGGTGGTGTTATACTTGAAAGAATATCACAGGATCTTTATAGAGGGATAAGGCAAAATGCCACATTTATTGACAATGTATCATTATTCTGTTATATACCTATTGACACATACCTACACCCCTCCCACATCTTACTGTTGCTTCACTGGCCAGGCGAGAAATGGGAGCTTCTCTTGGTTCAGACTGACGCTCCAATCTTGACAAGGCGAGACCCGGAGATTCATACAAGGCACCCCATCTTTTATAGGACTTTCCCCCCATTTAGGTCTATATGTTTTGCTGTGTCCGCTCCTAATCAATCACCATCTGTTATATTTAACATCTGTTTATCTGGAAGTTGTTTTTCTTTGTCATCTAATATCAGTATGTTGATGCCTCCTTCCCAGTGTTTTTCTGTAAAGAAGTGCTTGCTCTTAACTCCAAGGCTGTCTATATGTCCTGCACTGGTCTGCCTTATATTGGGCCCAATTGAGGGTACCTTGGCACCTTCAAATTATCTCTTTCCAAACACTCACATTCCACTCTCATTCACCATCCCGGATCCCCAGGAACTACATAATTGTTTCACATGGGGAAAGGGATACAATTGTCTGTACAAAAGGTATCCATCTACTTAAATACAAAGCTTCTGTTATTACAGACTTTTAATCATTCATCATATTTTCTTTATAATGCAACCTGTATTCTAATTACTCCTAAGAGCAACATGTGTGATCATGTGATCATGCTGAATCAGAAGAATCCTTCTGATCTTTCTGCTTTGACATCAGATACAGACACATTCAGTCTGTTTGATGCATCTTTACCAATGGCCTAAAAGACTGTTCCTCCCTGCTAACCAGAGAAGGGCAGCCAGCAGAGTTATAGTTGATTAACATTTATTCTCACACTAACATTACATAAAACATTATAAAACTCTGTTGTCTACATTCAGTGTCCCTTTAATTAGAATGTTATCTGAGAGTCTATAGCAGTGATATGCCAAACCTGACTCCCACACATTACACAAACATTGAGATGTGCCTCGCAATGGTTTTTTCCTCCCTCTCTGTGGCTCTTTTACAAAAAGAAAAGTGTGTAGCTTGCCTGATTTGAAAGACAACAGGACAGCTTGCATGTAGACATATCAGCAGATAGATTGGACGTGGTGTGGGGACATGACAGACAAAGGGTGAGTTCTAAAGATCTCCAAGAGCCTACAAAATGGAGTGGAATAGCTTTACCTAACTTGGCTTCTCATGTATCTCAGTGAAAAGATGTGATTAACTTAGTTAACAATAAAAATTGGGAAAAACTTAAATAAGAGTAGAGCTCATTATTCATAGTCATTCTTGTGTTAAAAAGAAGTTTAGGTCCCTAAAAAAGTCATCCATTCACCCAGACCATCTTTGGAGCTTTGGGCAAATTTTCTAAATTCTGATCATGAAGGCCCTCTGCCACTTTTATTAATAAGTGGGAATGTATCCCTAGGAAATATCAAAGTGACTGTTGGTTGTGGTAAAAGCTGAGATTACCCAGTTCAAACAGCTGTTCCTTGTAATGAAATCATTACAAGAGCTGTGTGATGATATAAAGAATATAAAAATCCCACACTTTCAATATGTACAAATCAAACATTTTATTGTGAAATGTGGATATGATCCGGCATTATTTAGACCTTTAACCATATTTGAGGAGTTGACCCACAAGCAAGCTAGAACATAGTTTAATTTCTAAGATTTATACAATTTTGATTAAAAAAATGTAGCTAAGAACCCAGATGAAATGATGGGAGAGGGATTTGGAAGAATAAATCACTCTGGATGAGTAGGCTTCTATATGGGAATGAGAATATACATCTTCAATTTGTGTAGCTCATAAAGAATTTTTGTAATAAATTACTGTATAGGTAGCATATAACTCCAATTAAGATCCAGCATATTTTTGCTGCTAGGGAAACCATCTGTTTGAGTGGAATGGGAACATACTTGCACGTGTGGGTGGTTGTGTCTGGTAATTTGACTATTTTGGAAGGAAATTATTAAAGAGATTACTCTTATGACAAAATGCCCATTTCTGAAAGAAGCCCTGACCAACCTACTTAATGCTCCATTAAAGGATCCACATTTTAAACAGAATGGCAAATTGATTTCTTTTTTGTTGTTAGCAGCTAGACCAGGGGTGGGCAATAAGATGCCAGCGATTCACCATGATTAGCCCCTGGTGGGCTGCTACCACTGTATTTACCTGTGTCTCTGCAAATATGGGTGTTTGCAGCTCTGTTGGCTGTGGATTGATGTTCCTGGTCAATGGGAACTGTGGGAAGTGGCATGGACCTGGACACTGCTTCCTGGAGCTCTTATTGGCCAAGAACTTCAATCCATGGCTAACGGGAGCTGCAAGAGCCTGTACCTGCGCAGGTGCAGATAAATACAGTGGCGGTGGCCCATCAGGGGCAAACCATGGTGAACCAGAGGCAGTCCGCAGGCTGGTATTTGCCCACCCCGAGCTAGACTCTATATTGCACATTTTTGGGAAAAAATGTGACTCTCTGAGGGAACTGTGGTATAGTAAAATATGGATATTCATATAATGGAAAAACTTCCACACCAAGTATGAATATAAGATAAGTGTCAAAAACAGAATAGGCAGCCAGCAGTTTGGTCACCATTTCTAGCGTATTCAGAAGAGAAGGGCTCTTTTCAGCTAGCAAGCCAGAATCTTTGAATTTTATCCTGATCCTGAATAAGTGATGTATAGTGTAGTTGTTAAAAGTGTATTGCAATTTTGCCTTCATATGAAACATATTTTTTATGAAAGTTTATATGCATTTAAGATATTGTTATTTAATTTCAGTAACTTTTCTTCATTTATAGGTTTATATGATCATTTATAATTATTAAAATGGTATAATAAAATAGATAGTCTAGCTTCTACTTCTAATCAAAGCCAGAATATGTATGAAAATGCAATAAGTATATTGCAGCATTTTTCTTAGAAAATAAAACACACCCTCTTTTTGTTTTCATACATACTCAGTTCTCCCATCACAGCTGGTGTATAGTTTCATTCCGTGTGCTTAAGACTGGTCAATGGACAATGCTCAGGTCAGAAGGCTGGGTTTCCTGCTGCTTAGTCTGATCGCATAGGGGTTGTCTCTTCTTCATTTATACACATGTGGAAAAGCTTGGACAGGCAGGTGAGTAATGGACATTCAGTATTTCCAACTCATTACAAATCATAAATTAATCCCTTACTTCCTCATCTCCAAGTCATGAGATTTTTTTAAATAAAAAGTTATGATTTTAAGCCATAATACATATGGGGTTATTTTTATTTGCCTGCTGTTTTTGACCCTTTTGAGTTCTCGTTGGGTCATATGTCCACACTCTTTTTCCACTGCTTTGCAGGCTAAAAACTTTCTTTTGTTTTTCAAAGAAAAGCAGAGATACTTACATATTGACATGACTCCAGCAGCAGAAGCTTTCAGAAACACACCATAGATACTGTCAAGACTCATAAGAAAACAGTGAGAACTAGCAATGCTGATGTGTGAAACTCAATAACATTCAAAACTATTGAAAGGAAAGAAAGAAAGAGAGAAAGAAACTAAATGAATGAACCCTAGGTTTTATGTTCCACAACTTATCTAGGTGTAAGAACAAACTTCCATAATGTACTGGCATACTGATTGGGTGCTCACAGGACATGGAGTGGTGTTAATGATGCCATGGCATAAATCCAGTGCATGGGGTATATATATCACTGCCCACTGCTCTTTGGAATTCCACAGGTGTTCAAGTATTTGTGATTGCAGCCAATGGGAGTCTTTGACTTCAATGGACTTTGAGTCAGGTTCTGTATTAGTAACTGGCCTTCAAAAGATGTAAGCCCTGTCATTGTTGTACTGTACAACAAACTGTTTTTTTTAGTTTGAATAATAACTCTTTGATTTGGCATTATGGAACCTGAGGTTTATATACAGGCTTGTAGTCTCTATGTGTATGCATCCTACCAATTGTTTGTGACAGGGCAGTAGAATCAGAGGTACTATCTTTCTAGATTTATGTTGTAAACACACATACAGAGGTGGTTAACACATGTGATTCTTTAAACAAAATCAAAGTTCCATGTGTAGAGGACATGTGTTTAATACATGTAGTTGGAATGTTCCATCGTTCATATGTGAAAGGGAGAGCCACAAATGTGGGAGTCACTGTATGACTTCAAGTTCCACAAGTAAAGCCTATTCCAGTGGTTCCCAACCTTTTGGAGCATATGGACCCCCACAATGGGAGCAGTGGGAAGCCATGGACAGCATGTCGCTTGGCCTGTGCTGTTTCCTCAGCTCCCACCCCTCTCTTCCCTGCCCATCCACGGAGAATACAGTGAGGGGGCTTTTGTGGCCAAAGACAGCTCCTGTCCTGGCACTCTGCCCTTAGCTGGACACAGAGCCCTGGGGGAGAAAAAAAAAGAAAAAGAAAAGTAAGGATTGGGTCACCTCGGGGCAGGAAGGGGGAAAGGGCTGGAGTGTAAACGGTAATGCAGCTGACAGTGGGAGGATGGATGGTGCCTCTTGGGGTATCAAGATCTCATCCCGAGGGCGAGAGGCAGTGTGCATGCAGCTGGTTGCAAATGGCAAGGCCCAGGTGAGAATCGCCTGGAGGAAAGTCCCAGTCCTGTGGTGGGCCTGATCCTTACTTTTCTTTTCCTTTCTGCGGAACCCCTACAGAGAACCACTGGCATATTCTATCTGTGTAGCATTCACCATTACATATTTTTGTTCCATGTGAGTTTTTATCTGGGATATATCATGCAGCACTATGTACATTTTACTGTTCGGAGTCAGATTTTTTGTGGGGTATTGCAGGTAATAGCCACATAAAGCTTGTAATTGGAAGATTGAAGACAAGGTTTCGCTACAGAAACTTTCCTTGATGCAATTTTTCTTTCAGTATCTTTTAATGACTATCTGCATTGTTAAGTGCATATCAGGAGTTTTTCCAAATCTTTTCTTTCACTCTCTTCTGAGCTGTGCCACCAATTGAGTATATCAAAGAGAGTGGTCAGTAGCACACACAGCAAAAGAGAGAGGTTATGGAATTCAGGAACACATGCAAGGTTTTGTTGACAGCTGGGCAGCTACCCAAAGCACCAAATTTAGAGCCTTTCCCCCCTCCCCACCATCCGCTTTTGTTAATGACTGAGAGACCTTTGGCAGGAAAAATATAGCAATGGTTGTTCCAAATAACTGTAGCTTTATTGATCAGTTCAAAACAGAAGAAAGCTAGTCTAAAGCATAATAAAGGGCCTTGCTAAAATAAGATAATTATTGCCTCTCTGTGACAATAATTGAATTTGGGTCAAGGCCTCTCTCTCTCTCATCGGGCAGTCTCAGCTAACCCACTCTATTGTGAAGGGGAGATAATTTCAAACTGCTTTGGACAGAAATAGGAAAGTTCAAATGATGCTGACTGTATGCGCATGCTGAAAGAAGCAGCCTTTGGAGAAAAATGAGATTGAAAGTAAATAAAAAAGAAACGGAGGCCTTCAGGAACTTGAGGGATGGGGGCGGAAAAAATAGAGACAAATGGGTTGCAGAGAGAGAGAGGATAGGAGGAAGCAAATCTGGCAGCAGGGAAGGGAAATAGGCATCAGTAAGCTTGGCAGCTCACCTGGATGGGCAATTAGTGGTCAGACAGTCCCAGCAGCTGCTTAGTGGGTCAGTTCCTGTTCTCAGAAAACTCCTGCTATTAAGTCACAGATGCCTGTCTGTAGCAAAGCTCCACTGTTGCTACCCAAGGACTCTGCTTGAGTCAGACACTGCTAGATGACCTGTTATTTGGGGCTCTTATTCTAGCTGGAATTTTGCACAACATAAATCAATTCCTCCACACAGACAGTGTTGTGTGCAGAATGGTGCTTGGGTGGCATTCAGTGGGAAGGACAATTTCAGGGAGAGACTGTTGTACAGGTACAAAGAAGGGCCACTAGGATGATCCGAGGAATGGAAAACCTGTCTCATGAAAGGAGACTCAAGGAGCTTGGCTTGTTTACATTAACCAAAAGAAGACTGAGGGGAGACATGATTGCTCTCTTTAAATATATTAGAGGGGATAAATACCAGGGAGGGAGAGGAATTATTTAAGCTTAATACCAATGTGGACACAAGAACAAATGGATATAAACTGGCTATTAGGAAGTTTAGACTCGAAATTAGATGAAGGTTTCTAACCATTAGAGGAGTGAAGTTCTGGAACAGCCTTCCAAGGGAAGTAGTGGGGGGCAGAAGTCCTATCAGGCTTCAAGATTAAGCTAGATGGGTTTATGAAGGGGATGGTTTGATGGGATAACATGATCTTGGCAACTAATTGACCTTTCACTATAAGTGGGAAATAGGCCAATGGTGGGATGATAGGAGTCACTATAGAGAACTTTTTCCTGGGTGTCTGGCTGGTGAGTCTTGCCCACATGCTCAGGGTTCAGCTGATCGCCATATTTGGGGTCAGGAAGGAATTTTCCTCCAGGGTAGATTGGCAGAGGCCCTGGAGATTTTTCGCCTTCCTCTGTAGCATGGGGCATGGATCACTTGCTGAAGGATTCTCTGCATCTTGGGGTCCTTAAACCATTTGAGGACTTCAATATCTGAGATATAGGTGAGAGGATTATTCTAGGAGAGGGTGGGTGAGATTCTGTGGCCTGCATTGTGCAGGGGGGTCAGACTAGATGATCATAAAGGTCTCTTCTGACCTTAAAGTCTATGAGTCTATGAGTATGAGTCTCTCAAAACCTTCGTTGTACAGGGCCAGCCACAATTTAAATCTTCTGGGTCACTTGAGCAAAAGGACAGAGTAGCAAATATTCAAGCTTCCTCTTCTTTCTAAGCTCTTTAGAATTATTTTAAAATCATGTCCCTAAAAGGTGACCTGTGGTTTACAACTATAATTCCATAAGCTTCAGAGGGGTAGCTGAGTTAGTCTGTAACAGGAAAAATTTAAAAAACAACAAATAGTCTAGTAGCACCTTAAAGACTAACAAAACATGTAGATGGTATCATGAGCTTTCATGGTCACAACCCACTTCTTCAGATGACAGATAATTCCATAGTTCATTCTAGGTTAATATTTGACATTTCATATATTATGCCTAACCACAACATTTAAATATTTTGGATAGTATTTCCATTCTGAACTGGGTATTATACTTAAACTGAGAGAAATGAAGGCTAATTAGAGGGAACTGGTCCAGGTTTTTAGGTTGCCCAGATTCTCAAAGGTTCATGTTGCTTACTGAAAGAAATGTAACTCAGGGTATATCTATGCTCCACGGCTATTTTGGGATTCCAGAAGTATCCCGAAATAGCTACCTTGCGTCTACACAAGCCGCCCATTATTTTGAAATCTTTTTTGAAATTATGGGCGCACTGTTTCAGCATCCTTTGTTCCACGAGTGTTAAGGAATGTCTCAAAATAGCACATTATTTTGAAATGTGGCACAGTGTAGATGCGCCATATTTCAAAAAAAGCTATTTAGAAATAGATTCAAAATAAGATATGCAATTGCGATGCGCAAATTGCGTATTTTATTTTGAGTGTGGGGTGCTGTATAGACGCACCCTCAGTGTCTTTTTAGAACCTTTATTAAACTGCTTAAGCCAAAATAAAGTCAAAATTATCCCCAAAGGTAAGCCACAGTCACTAACATTAAGTGAAAATAAGAATAAACAGTATAACGATCAAATCAATAGTAAACCAAGGTCAGACCAACCTGTTAGTCTCAACATTGGATTAGAATTAAATCATTAAATTAATTAATTAAATAAATGTTAGTGTTCATAAAGACTGATTATTTTTAAACAGAATTCAAAGAAGGTGGCTTTCTGTGTGGTTACAAACACCAGCTGCAGAAGTCTACTAACGTTAATCAAGGCTATGACTTAGAACTAGCTAAATAGTAAGAACTACTGAAACCCAATTATTATTTAATATCTGAACCTTAGAGGCAATTTTAAAGCTTGCTACTTAGAATTCTCTTCTTGTGTGGTTGGTAATTCATCCCTCCACAACCCCTGATAGAGATATAAATAATACAGACTTTAACAGACCATTATTGCTAGATCAATTGGAGCTAGTGAGGGTACATCTGCCTCAGATGGAATTTACACCTCTGGCTCCAGTGTACATAAGGCATAAGACTGTAAACACTGGTAGATCTAGCAAAGGGGGGAAGCACATGGAAACAACAGTGGTGAGCATGATAGGCAGAGGTCACAGCACATCAGCTGCCCTAACCATTGCTGAGTTTTCTTGTGGGCAACACTGCAGAAGAGAATTCTAGAGGTGGATTTAGAGATGGACAATGAGATTACTCTGTGGATGTCGATGGAGAGCTCCGGGTGGGAGCTCAAAGGTGCTTTTTGGAAAACTAAATTAGAAACATTCCCAGCCACCCTTTCACAAACAGGAGTTCAGGCAGACTTGCTGGCAGCTCTCCAAAATCCAGAACATTAATCTAATACAGTGCTGCGGTATTGACCATTTGAGATAAAGGCAGCCCGGGTTCTGGCAGGTCTCCCATTCAGCCTATTTGAATGATGATTCTTGAGGATATTATTAGGCACCTTCTAATGATTTTTTCTAAGCTTAATTTGTTTCCTGTTGTGCTTTTCTGAACCACAATGACTATATTTCACATACAATTTTATATAAATTAATAATCCTGCTTTTCTTTAGGTCAAGTAAGTCAATCAACTAATTATTCAAAACAAAATGTAATCCTGGGCCAAATGTATTCCACCGGCTTGCAAGAAATATGATCTCCCAGTTTGAGTGGCTGAATAGAGCTGATAGATGTGGCTGTCAGTGTCTATTGCCAATTTGAATGTTAAACCTTACAGAAACCTGACACTGGAGTGAAACTATACATAATAATTATACTCTGTGCCTGGACTTGGATTTAAATGTTGGCATCTTAAACTTTTGATAAATAGGTGTATGGATCATTTCTTGAAAATGCGTAAATGAAGTTTTAGCCTTGCCTAGATGTTTCTATTCTAATTCTCCCTTCCCTTTCTAATACACAGAAAATCTGTGTTAATTTGTGCTTATTCTGGCCTGCCATGGATTCCCGTAGGCAAGTTTTTCCTTCCAGGGAGCACAGGGATTTGAGTGTGCTCAGAGGCTGACAGCATAGTGAAGAAGGGTCCAGAACAGACATACACACTCCTCCTCCTCACCCCTTACGTATTGTCCTGAAATGCCTCCTCAGTAGTGTGGAACAATCCTGAAAAATGTTAGCTGCATGAGTTCTGGTTTTGATAGCAATTAAATGAAGGGTTACCTGGCCTAGTGAAGTTTTCAGTGTAATTTTATTTTACCTTACTTCATCGTGGTGATAGATTAGGGTGGGACTTTTGGGCTGCCAGATGGAGAGAATTTGCTGGACCAGGGGAGGTGTCCCCTGCCACTGGCCCCTAGCCAACCGTCCCCCTGCCTCTGGCCCCCACTACCGCCTCCCCATTCGGGTTGTCTGCTGAGAGGCCGCTGACCTCCCAGCCTCAGACTTGCATGGGTAGTCTGACCCTGCACAGCCACAATGGTCCCATGCTGCCACTGGTGGCCAGGTTTTCCTGGATCCATGCTGCCATTTGTTGCTGGGGTTCTCCAGTCTTTGACCCCGTGCTGCAGCAGGCTGCCTGGATGCTCTGGCCCTGCACTGCCCTGGGCGGGTAAGATTCTCCAGCCCCTGGCTCCACACTGCTGTGGTTGGCCAATGTTTCCTGGCCTCGCACTGCTGGAGTTCTCCGGCCCAGCCCCAGCCCCAGCACTGCAGTGGGGCTCCAGCCCCCCTGGCTCTCGTCCTGACCAGGCTGCTGGCCCTCCTGCCATTAGGCTCCCGGCCTCTCTGGTCAGGAGTATCTGTGCTGGACCATGGATGTTGCTGGACCAGAGTGTGCTGGTTTTTAGAGGTGCAGCCCATAATTCAAACATTTTATTTAAAAATGTCAACTTGTTTAGAAATATGCATGTTTTTCCTTTTTTCATTCAAAATGATTTTCTTTTTTCTTTTGGGTGGCCTGAATATAGAAAAAACAGATTTGCCTAGATTGAGTGGTGACAGAAGATTGGTACTCTCTGAAGTATCTGGGGTTAATTTCGGGGGGAACCTTGAATGTGGCCCATTTCAGTATGGGAAGCAAGTAGAGAAAGTGGAGCAGTGGGTGATATGCTATCAGAAGCTGCTATTGTTGTGGGTTTAAGGTACTGTGCTGAGCTCTTCTGTAGCTGCCTGACTTCCTGTTACTTTGTGCATGGTGATAGATGAAACAGCCAATGCCAAAACTGCTTCTACACTGGGAATACAACAAAAGCATATTTTATTGGTGATGTTTTCTGCCATTTCAAGTGTTCTCTGTTATTAAAATATTATACATGCATAGCTTTGCATTCAGATTAAGACTCCAATTAACTGGGGAGGTATAAAAATATTTTTTGTGAAATATGCAAATTTGCCATAGTGCTTTTTGTTCACATGAATGGCTATATCTATTGTAGGTTTCATCCTGTAAAAAAAATATTTTAAAAGAGAGTCAGTAAATGCATTACTTTTAACTTCTGCAAACACAGGAATATAACTGGAAACAAAATGCATAAAAATGTTTAGACTAAGTGTTTGGACTTTATTGACACACAGGACAAAAGACTGTGCTCTGGCCTTAGAAGCATTGAATTGTTCAAAGTACTAATGGCTCCTTAGTTACTTATCTAACGTGTATAGTATTACCACTTATTATTGTAACCCTTGTTTTTGAACCTTGCTGAGTGCTTTATGGATAGGATGACCATATTTCCCTATGTTGAATACGGGACACCTGGTAAAATTACTCGTATTTAAGTGAATTCAGTCAGAACTGTGTAGTAGAAATGTTCAAATTCACATCAAGCTGACTGAGTCCCTGTTTAAAAAAAAATACTGTGAAGCTAAAGTCTTTTTATTTACCTTCTTATATTTAAGGCTGTACAGTTCACATGGGGACAGGGGGGACATCCGCCCATACACGTCTTTCACATTAGTGTGGGCACCAGTTGACCTGGCTGTCCCTGGCCTGCTCTCTCCACTCTCCTTGCCTTCACTCACTGGGCCCCCAGGCCATACTCACTTCTCCGGGAACCTGGAGTGATGTCTTCGTGAGGCAACACATGGGAAGAGTGGCACTCGGCAGGAGGGTATGGAGGAGCAGTGGGGCTGGAAGACATGAAGGGGTATAGCAGAAAGAGGACATGGGGGGGGCACATAAAGGGTGCGCAGCAGAGGCTGGCAACAAATCACTGGTGGTTGGCATCTGCTCACATTCACCAACCACTGCTGCTCACAATGTGCAGTCAATGCTAGATGGAAATGGGATTGGAGGCAGGGCCTTGATGGCCAACAGCTTGGCACACAGCAGAGGCTGCACTGATGGATCAGCAGGGGGAGCATCCAGCTCTGTGCACTGCCAATTTGCTCCACCACCAGCTTTGCGCACCTGCTGCCATCATTGGCCACTGGACTCCCACACTCCCTGCTGGATGGCTAGCAAGCAGGGTTCTAGTCAACAGCGGGACACACCAGTTCTAATGGGGGTGGAGACAGAGAATACAGGACAATTTGCCCATTTTTAAGGAAGTCGGGACACCTGTAAGACGGCCTAAATATGGGACATTTCCTTTAAAAAGGAGACTTCTGGTCACCCAATTTATGGGCAGTTGTAAAGAGTGTAGAGTAGAAGACAGAGCTGAACAAAAATTTGCAACCTCTTAGCTTCTTTTTTCTATTTGTAGAGTATCCATGAACAAAGCATGAGCTCTCCGGATCCATCCATTTTTATTCAATGAAAACCCTTTCAAATTCTTTTACTCTGGATTGTTTGGAATTTGAGCTGTGTTTGTTTAGCAGTTGACTGATCAGATGAGCCACATGGTATCATTTCTATTCCTGACAGAGCATGTGTGCAAGTGAAACCCCCTGGTGACTGTGGTACAGGTTCCCTTCTATGCCTGATCAGCAGAGGATATGGATTGTTACACCTAGAGAGCCATAGGTCTTCAGCTCCAACTGAAGCTGCTTGTGCTTTTAGCTCTGGAGGTGCCTGGTCCAGCTCCCAGTTACTGGCCAAGCTGGTGGAGGTCACACAAGCACTTGTGGCAAACAAAGATTTGTGTGGAAATGTGGCTTTTACAAATTGTGATAGATGGCTTTTGTAGGGGTAAACTGAGGCAGTCCATTGTATTCTGCTAAGAACTCTCTTTCAAATCCTAAATTTGAAGCAAGGCCTGGGAACACACAGAACAAGCAGTTAACATGACCCCGGTTGCCCTGGCAACCACATTCCAAGAGGGCCTAACTCCGATAAGACCCTCGCTGGTACCAAAACAAACTTCATGGAAGTCGTTCTCACTGTCTCCTTAATTCTAGATAATAAACCTGGATCCCAAGGACCACTCCAACGCAAGGCAGTAATCATCCTACAGTAGACGCATCATAATTTCAGCCAAACAAACTTGCCATCAACATGTCTTTTGTTTATGTTGGCTTATTTAGCTTGTTAGGAATAACTATCTGTATCATTGATAAGATGTTTAATTGGCAGTGGGCGGAGATACTGTGTAACCTTTGTAGTTTATTGGCTTATGTGCTCATTACGTCTTGCCGCCAGGGGCCTATGAAATTGCTTCCACTCCGCCCACCTGCTGCCTATATAATTCATTGTAATGTTTTGATTAACTAGTGCTCTCCAGGTTAACCCCTGGTTGGTACTCCACCAGCGCTGGTGTACAATAAATCCTCAGCTTGTTTTCACCTGCATCCAGAGTGTCCAGAATTATTCCCTATAGCTTTAAATCCTCCCTTCCCATCGAAAACTACACAGGACGTAAAAAGGCAGATGGAGGAGTTTTGATCCAACCCAGAAACCACAGAGGGATTTCCACGGGTAAGAGGGAGCATATCTTGACACCTCCTTTCTCCATTCTCTCTGTTTTCCATTTGTTTGTTCTCCTTTGGCCATGCTATGCAGGGACCATCTTGCATGCATCAAAAACCAAAATGTGTGCTGCTGTTTGTACAACGTGTTGCATTTTCCATTTTTGTTACATTCACACAGAGTTCAAAGTAGTGTCTGCAAACAGAGAGGCAGCTCATTGTGCGCACAGTCACACTCCCGTCTTCATGACATACAATATTTTGTGCTATTTTTCTTACCATATCAAACATTCAGTCCTCAATAAATGCAAAGCAACCGTTACACATAGCAAGACAGTATATAAGGCATCCAATAATTGTACAGTTAGAGGTTACAGTTTCCAAATGATTACAATTCATGCTAGCCAGTTTTATTGGCAGTTCCTGCCAACCCCCTCCTACCCTGTTTATGGGCTGTTTGCTCTCTGTATCGAGAAAGGAGATGAAACTTCAGAGATTGTAAAGAGCTGAAGAAAACAGTCAAGATGCACAGATAATGCATGAAGGGAAAGCAATTCACTTTGTATGGCATGTTGGGTCAATTGCATTTCAACAAATTTAACAAACGTGTACTATATACTGATTGCAGCTACAAAACAGCAGCAAAATCTTATTTCATGGTGACTTTTTTTTAAAGGTTGTCCAAGATTGTCCCAAATAAGTTCTGGCTCCTATTTCAACACATTTCTTGTGAAAAACCATAAAATGTTTATCATTTTTCAGGCTGTTTTTTGTCAGTTAGTATAAGCCTTAAGGTATTATTAACTGCAAATTAGATAACGTAATGCTAAATTTCCATGGTTGAAAACTTCCAAAATTAGGAAATGCAAAAATTAATATGCCAAAAGCAATGCTAGGTTAATGAGACTGAGCATACTGCATTGTCATATTGTGTACAATTTAGGGCATAAGCAGCATTATGTGGAGGTACATGTTTAATTGGAAAATAACATGCAAATTGAAAACCTATGTGCAATGCAGTGCAATGAATATTGTGGCTGGACTCTGCATTTTTTAAAACATTTTCTTGAATTTTTTTTTTTTTTGGTTTTAGCTGTTTTACCTTAACATAGTTTTTGCCCTTAGCTTCCTGTTTATCTATGATATATATTTTATAAAAAGAAGCTGAGAAAATTGCCTATTTATTAACTAACTATATTGTCCTGATTAGGTACAGATTTTAATCCTGTGTTGATGTGAATGGGCTAGATCAGAAAGTGAGTTCCCACCTGTGCTTTTGCTGTAGTTTGTTTGGAAACAGTTTCCTGGGTGCACTGTATTATAGGAGCAGTGTGTATTTCCTGCTACTGGTAGCACAGTCTTACAACGGAGCAGATCTCTACAAACCACCAGCCAACAGGAGCAATGGAGGCACGAAGCCAGATAAGCATCTCCCCCTCATGCCCAGACCCTTGAACCCCAATCCCCCTCACTCACCTCCTTCCCCCATCAAGACCCTGCACCCCCAGCTTGCTCCTTCTCCCTCCTGGCCACATTCTGCACCCTCCTTTGCTCCTGCACCCTCCCTCCTGGTCAGACACCCTATCCCAAGCCCCATCCTGCACCCTCCTTTGCTCCTGCACCTCCCCCTTGGCCAGATACCTACACCCACCCTGCTTCTGCAGCCACCATTGTTCCTGCACCTTCCCTCCTGGCCACACACTGCACCCTTCCTTGCTCTTGCTCCCTCCCCCTGGCCAGACACCCTACTCCCAGCCTGCTTCTGCAGCCTACCTCCCACCCAGAGCTCACCCCCTCACCCCCTCCTACCTCACCTCCCACTTAGATCCTGCATCTCCATGCCTATCCCACTTACTGGCAGCCCTGTCCTGCATATTGAACCCCTCATTTTTGTCCCCACCCCAGAGCCTAAGGGGGACCACAAAATCCACTAACTCCGGAAACCCAGACAAGTAAATCTGGCCTATGGGAAGCCCTGAACCTCAGTCCTCCCTGTCCCTTCCCCTCACCCTGTGGGGCTGCAGCAGTAGGGGAGTGTGATGTCTCAGTTGGGGGAGCCACAACAGTGAGAGTTGGGGTGGGGGGTTTGGAGGAGTTTTTTTACTTCTCTCTTGTGTGGGCCTCAACTGATTTTTCTGTGGGTCAGTGGCTCCTTAAAAAGTTTTCTACCCCTGCCATAAATAAAGGAAACATTGAAACCATTTTTGTTGGACATAAATTAATATTTTACTTTATTTAAAATTAAGTCTGATAAACGAACATGAGAAAGTTAGAACGCTTAATCTGTTTAATAATTTAAATTAAACCATTCTCCCTAGCTGCAGCACTAGCAGAATGGCTCAGGCTTAATTATGTACTTAACGGTGAATTTCCATTAGCAACAGGTGGTCCATGGAAAGATTTGCATTGAGCCAGGTGGTCCACAGGCCAAAAAGTTTGAGAACCGCTGTTCTAAAAGTTCTGTCTCTAGGATTATTTTGGAGACGTTCTGCATTATACAGGATTTTAGATGAGAAAATGCTCACAGTGGCTCCTTCTGGCCTTGGGCTTGATGAATTTATGAATGCACCAATGCCATTAAATGGTCAATTAATATGTAGGGCAAGATTGAGATGGTCTCCTGATCAAGGGTTGGCATGTTGCTGTGCTGCCCCAGGAGTAGCCTGTGGAAGGAAAGTAACTCATTACAGTTCTTTGGTCATATACTTCAGAGGAAACAATCTGCTACTTCCTCTGTCCAATAGCAAATTTGTTTCTCTCTGCTGAGGGTGGCACACTGGGAAGATAGGAAGAGAACTATGTTTCTAACTGCTCACACCCTCTCCAGCCAGCTGCATGCTGGGAGGGCACCTGGGGTCCCATGGAATATGCGGGAACCTTATTCTGCCTTATTGCTCTGCAGGTCTGAGAGGGGAATGTTAGAAAAGCCAGGTGGTTTTAATGGAAGACTTTTCAGCCTGAGCTGTAGTGGCAGAAAATAATGTAAGTTGTAATGATGGCATTCAGAGAACCCAACCCGTAGCTTTAATTTTTGTACATGACTGACTGTGAATGCACTAAATCAAACCCTTTATCCGTCCACAGATCTCAAGAAATTAAGCCTCAGGCAGGGGTTTTCTATGACTAGGAGGGTTATTTCCATCCTCTAGGGTTGCCTGGGCAGACACTCAGGCTGCAGTGGTTTCTGTAGCCTTTGGACTCTCACTCTAGCAGAGATTTTGACTAGTAGATCTGTGGAGTAGCTGATCCACTAAGCTGCTATCCATGTTTAGAGCTGACAGACCCTGATCATCGGCAGGCGGGATTGAAATGGAGACTTTAGGGGCTAAAGCCATGTGCCTGTACTGCATGAGCTAAAAGCCAACTGCCTGTAGGGCAGACTTCACACTTCCTTTCTTAGTGGCCTCAGTGCCTCTGGGTTACACAAGCCAGCATGCTGTGCAAAGGTCCTGTGCAAATCTTCCAAAATCCCGCTCATCCCTGGCACAGTAGAACAGTTCCGGTTTTACTGTGCTTAGAATTCCATATCTCTGCAGGCCCACCAAGAGTTTGCTCATACTTTTGAGGTGTAAGAATATGATATTTTATATATATATTCCGGTTTCCCTCTGGATTCACAAATGCTCACCCATGGAGAATTTTAAGGGAAATAATGTTCTGGGTGAACCTGAATAAGTTATTGCTAATTCTTTCTAAATTGCTTACACCTCTCAATTTCGTTCCCTATCATCTGAAAGGCATCACTTATTTCAGCCAGTGCCCTGGGATGTGTTTCTAGCCTTCAAGAAATATTGCAGTTTGAACACCACCTTGCAGAGTGCCCAAGTATCTATCCATTTTTAAGAAACTGATGTACTTTGTGAAGTTGCTCTGAACTTGTGAGCTCATGTACTGCAATGCAAATGGACCCACTTCTTGGGGTACTTAAGCCACTGCCCAAATTTTGCTGGTTTCCTACATTAAGCAGCCAATCTTTTTAACCCCTATTCCACCACCCATACAATATAGAATATTTGCCTTTGCTTTCAAATGGAACCTCTCTACCCGTGATCCTGCACTGGGAGAATTCTATTGACTTTAAGGTGGTACAGACAGTCAAGAAGGAGGTACTATATACATTTAGAAACGAATGATGGTAATCGATGCTGAAAGGTGTACATCTTATCTTCACTGCTTTGTTATTGCCGAATCAGGAAGTAACTACTGCAGTAGGTGAACAAAAGCTCCTGCTGAATTGCAATCATACTGTGCTGCTGCTTTGGAATTAAAAGGCGTCAGATAGTTAATCAAATCTAAGATTGGGTTTTATGAATATTGAAATAAATACATCTCACAGGCCCCAAATGCAGAAGAACAAAAGTAAAGAGGGGGACCCAATTGTGGTGATGTGCTCCATTAAACTGGTGTAAAAATCCTGACATTGCACAGAAACTGTAATGTAGTTTTCAAACTATTAAAGGAAATTTAAAAAAAACAACAGAGAAGATACTTAGTGTCTCCTTGTATATCCCACTAGTCAGCGTGTGTGGGCAATCCACTATACCCCATCCCCTGAGGATGTGAGTCTGTCACAGCTCTCAGGTGCAAGGGAGTCACAGTGCTGCTTAGGACTGTGGCTCCCTGTGCAGGCCTCACCCGCTTGCAGCATCTCAGGGCTCCTTTTGTTTTGCCTGCAGGACTCAGCGGCATCCTCAAGATTTACTACAAGCTTGGGGAACTGTAGGGAGTTCTTGCATAAGGGAGATGGCTGGGAGGCAACTCTGCAGGAAGCAGATGTGAGGAAAATGTTGCCTGGTGTAAGATAAAGTGTATGTGTGGTTTCCTTGCTCAGTGAAAGTGACAGTGGCACAATTGTGCATCCCACGTGAAAAAAATCCTGGGGTCACTCCTAGTTTCTGCACTGGTGAGGTATTTGGTGAGAGATACCCAGATGATTCTGATTATCAGGTTGCAAAGGAAGGCATCTGTATATTTTCAGGATTGGGGCCATAGAGGCATGGGGCTCTGCAGAGATGCCAAGTGCCTCCCATTTCATTGGAACTGCGAAGCTGTTCAGCGCTTTGCACGTACCGGCATATGGATTGCTGGACAGTATGAGATATTAACAAAAGCTGAAGGAATTTATGTCCCCCCCCCCAGTTGCACTTTCTTCAGGAATAGCCAGAGAATGCAGGCTGCACTGATAAACTGTCTTCCTAAAGCATTCCAACAGCAGCGATATGCTTTGTGGCAATAGGGATGCCTCTTAACAAAAGATAAACTTTATGATTACTCATTAATCTAGAGCAGCTGCATCTAGAGACCCCTGAAATTACAGTGCCCGAAATTCAGTTTTTTAAGCATCCCTTTTTTTTACTGCCAGAGATGAAAGCTTTTACATCAGCTTCTGGGGAGAAATGATCACAACCTAATGTAAGCCTGACTGGCCTGAATGTTACTGGTCCCTTAGGAAAATACAATGAAGGGTCTAAATCTGGCTGCTGTTTTTTTTTTTTTTTTCAAACGAGTTTTTTTTAAACAACTAGACACCTCCAGCAGCAGCCCTTCAGCTGTTTACCACTTGTTTCTAATTAATATATAGGAGAGCTGCATATAAGTGAAAAATCACCTGCACAATACAAAGGTGACAATTACATTCCGAAGCCTGTGCCTAGCGTAGAGCTAACGGAGAAGCATTACAAGTGACATACCAAAGGCTGACACAGTGGACATACAATTGTTATCAGGATCTTAGAGCATCATGCCTAATTAATGGAGCAGCATGTCAGACAAACAAGGCTCATTAAAATGAAACACTCCAATAAAAGCTAATTTTGTGGTGCACACTGCAAACACCCTGTCAATATATATTTTATTTCATTATTAGTAATAGGGCAAGGATGTTCTAAAACCTCAGTTGTCCAGCAGATTATGTGTCTTTCTCTTTGTAGTAGTTGTTACATTCTGGGGGAAGAGTTGTCACCCCTTACACTGTAACCATTAAGTGTAAAATGGTGTAAAAAACCATCATGCATACACACTGATGCCATGGGTGCTCTAGGGCCGGAGCAACCACAGGGAAAAATTAGTAAGTGTGGAGAGCCCATCAGCACCAAGCTCCCTCCAGCTATCCCTCTTCCTCTCACATCCCTTGTGCACTGGTGGCCCCATGGTTACATACTCCTTTCCCTCTGTCCCAGCATTTCCTGAACACTGTGAACAGCTTATTCGTGATGTTCAAGCTCTGGGAGGGAGGGGAAGGAGTGGGAATGGGCTGTGCTTGGGGAAGAAAGTGGGGAAGAGGCTAAGTGGGGCTGGAGCACAGTTGGGAAGAGGCCAGGCAGAAGTGGGGGCTTGGGGAAAGCAGTGGAGGAGAAGTGGGGTTTGTAGTGGAGTGGGCACGTTGACCAACCCTGGCAAGAAGAGAAGTCAGCCCCTACGCTTAAGTGCCTTAAAGCTCTGCCACAGTGGCTCTCTGCCTGGGACACCCACCATTAGCAACAAGCACACACTTTAAGTATGTTTTGGGCAGCCCTGGTTCAGTGCTTAGGATCCAGGGGCCTGCCTCAATACTACAGACTTTCACCTGTATTTATCAGCATTGGTTAACAACTGGTGAGCCCTATCTTGGAACAATTAGAGGAAAGTTAAAGGTTGTTGACTATTTAAAGGAACAATGTCCAACAGTTTGTCACTTCAGCTGAAATTACCAAACAGTTCAGGTCAATCCAACCACAATACGGGATTGTTTTAAATTAAAAATAAACCAAATTTGCTTAAAAGAGAGAGATTTTAAGTGAGCACAAGTATAAGTATTCAAGGAAAAATCCACACACCTTTCTGTCAAGATCACTAAGTCCTGGCCCACAATCAAAGGGCTGGTACATTTGGTATCTTAGGTGAAAGATAGATGATTTGGGGAGTCTTTTCCTTCTCTTTTATAGTTACCAGTGAGCCTTTGAAATGGATTCTTCTTACAGCTACATTCTGGCTGTGTCTAGACTGGCAAGTTTTTCCGGAAAATCAGCCGCTTTTGCGGAAAAACTTGCCAGCTGTCTACACTGGTCGCTTGATTTCATAAGAACACTGACGATCTCATGTAAGATTGTCAGTGTTCTTCGGAAATACTATGCTGCTCCCGTTCGGGCAAAAGTCCTTTTTGCGAAAAACTGTTGCGCAAAAGGGCCAGTGTAGACAGCTAGCTAAGACTTATGCGCAAAAGCAGGCTAAACGGAAAAAAGCCGGTTGGATGCTGGGAGACCCTGTAGCCGCCCCGGACTTGGTGGTAACCTGAGCTCTTAAAGCAGATGCAGGCTGCTGAGCGCACGTGGCAGGAGCGTGCCTCAGACCTCTGGCCTGAGGTCTGCCACATTGCCCCTGCCGTGCCCAGCAGCCACCTCGCAGCCCAGCATGGCAGCTCTGGGCGCTCAGCCACCCGCACCCCCAGCGGAGGAGGCCCCCAGGGGCCGCAAAAGAAGAGCCCCATCCTGGTCCTCGAGGGAGCTGGAGACCCTCCTGGACCTGTGGGAGGAGGAGGAGGGCCTGCACGAGACCCGGTCCCGGCGCCGCAACGCCGACATCTTTGGCCGCATGGCCCAGGCGCTAGCTCAGCAGGGTCATCCAGCCCGGAACCTGGAACAGGTCCGAGCTAAAGTGAAGGAGCTGCGCCTGGGCTACGTGCGGGCCAGCGAGGGCCAGGGGTCAGGACCAGACACCTGCCCCCACTATGACCGGCTCCACACCATCCTGGGACAGCCAGCTCCACAAGCCCCGGACGTCACAGCGGACACCTGTGTGCACCCCCCGATCACCAGGACCACCACGACGGGGGAGGGAGACAGCAGCAGCAGTGCGTCGGAGGACGAGGCCAGCAGTGCCACCCAGCAGGCCCCCTCCAGCAGCCCCGTCTCCTCCCGCGCATCCTCGGAGGCCGGGGAAGGATCCACTGGTAAGTGTTGCACTTTGCACTCACAAGGGCGGGCGGGAGGGGAGCCAGGCACCCAGAAGGGGGAGGGGGAGAGCATGTCACTCGGGCCACGTGAGCTGCATGCTGTGTAGCATTAGGCAGCAAGCAGCACGTGCAACCATGTGCAGCCTGGTGACCGAGTGGCACGTGGCCACAGCAGGCAGCTCCAGGGCACGCCTGGGACCGTGCTGCTCACACACATCCGGCAGGACGGGGGAGGGGGAGGAAGGGTGGATGCCGGCTGGAACCAGCCAGGGCCCCAGGAACTCAAGCCAGAGCCCGCACCTCCGCAAGGGTGTAGCAGGCAAAACGGCACACTGTCCCCATGCCTGGCTGTGAGGCACAGCCAGCTGCTCCTGGGAAAACCGCAGCATCACAGCCCTGTGAGCGTGGCCCCCCCTGAGCCCCTTGCCTGCTCCCGGTGCCTTGGCTGGCTCCCCGAGGGAAGTCCCCACTGCGGCCACACATGTCCCTGGGCTACCGTGTGTGAGGGATAGTGGGAGGGAGAAGCGGGGGAAGCACTGGGCCGCCCCTAGGGCCGCCTGAGTTTTGCTGCAAGGATGGGACACTCCCAGTCACTCTCCTGGTTCCGTCCAGGAGATATCCCACGCGATGGGGATCTGAGAGCCCAGACCACGCCTGCCAGACGTGCTCCCAGGCACTGTGTGGGATTCATCTCGCTCCCTGTCAAACACCATTGATTAGCCCAAAGCCTCACAGCCTCCACCAGCAGGGAGTTCCACAGGTTAACACAACACAAGCGCCCTCCCACCCTCCACGGGGCCAGGACACAGACTGGGGGTTCCAATACATAGAGGAGGACCCTACTCCAGGGGCGGTCCTCTATGCAAACATACAACGGGAGGATGGGGGGGAACCGAGGGGGCCCAAGCCACACTACCCCTGTGGTGTCACCTGGGCTCAGGGGTGGGGTGGAAGGCATGAGGTGTGGGGACAGTGGCCGGGCTGCCTGACTGACCCATCCTTTCTTCTGTTCCCTGCAGTGGGACCAACCAGGAGCGGGGGACCCTCCAGTCCGGCAGCAGCAGCACCCCCAGCCGCCCAACCACGGAGGCAGCACGTCCGACAGTGGGACCAGCTCCTGCGGTGCCACGTGCAGGCTGTTGAGCGCATAGAGGCTGCCATCCACAGACGCACAGAGGCGGACCTGCAGTGGCGCCAGGAGGCCTGGGCTACCTTCCAGGGACACTGTGCGCTGATGGCGAACTCCGTTGCCAGCCTCTCCGCACACATTGCCCATGCCATCCATTATGGCATGGCCGCGCCCCATGCCCCCGGCATCCCTCCCCTAGCAGTGCCCCACCCCTCCTGCCCCTCCTGCTCCTCCTGCAATTGCCCCTCCTCCTCCTGTCCCTGCCCCTCCTGCAATGGCCCCTCCTGCTCCTAACCCTGCCCCTCCTGCTCCTGCTGCCCACCTCCCCGTTCAGCCTGCCCCAATGCGGCCTGCCCCCCATGTCCAGGTCTGCCTCGCAGGAGCGGTCGCAGGCCACCCTCCCAGGAGTAGCTCCTCCCCTCCCAGTTCAAGGTCTCTTCCCCCTCCCAGTTCAAGGTCTCCCTGTTACACGAGGTAACGTGAATAATTAATTTAGAATGCCGATCAACCTAATAAAATCATGAAGATGACAAATGCGGACTCCAAATTTCATATCTATCACTGGTTGTCTAAAAAAAAAAGGAAATAATTTTAAAGGGTTATGAGTTTGTGATGCATAAATGAATACCAACTCTGAAGATAAAATTTAACCACAGGACTATATTTGACATGCATAAAATCACAATCAAGCAAGGGATAGATTACAAAAGAGTAAACACAACACAAAATACATTAAACACAGTCTAGGCGCGGAGGGCGATTGGCAGCTGGTGACCTCGATCCTTTGGTCCTTCCGGGCCTCAGAGAGGAACTGCCAGGAGATCCTCGATGGGAAGCTGTGGCTGGCGACCTCGATCCTTTGGTCCTTCCGGGCCTCAGGAGAGGAACTGCCAGGAGATCCCTAGAAGATGACTGGGAATCGGCTGACTCGAGCCTTCCGCGAACCTCGAATCCTCTTCCTGTTCTTCGGGCCTCGAACAGACAATGGTGGCCTAGAATATCCTAAACCTAACCCTGAACTAAAAGAAAACCCTAGCTACAGCCGACGCCCCGACGAACAAACTCGACGACGGCCGAAATGCTTTGAACTGACGACGATAGCTAATCTAACTAAACCTAAATCTAAACCTAATCCTAATTGGTAGGTACAAGCCTTCCACTTGACCTGACCAAACCCTTAACAGACAAGAGTACTCTGCTCTGAACTAGACTGCTCATACATATTTCATATAACAATCATGAACATTCTGCACAACATCCCCCTCTCCCCCAAACTGTGTTGTTGTGTATTGGGAGGTAAGGGGAGGGGAGGGAGTTGTCCAGGGAAACTGAGGCGACCCTACTCCGGGGCCTGTGAAAACATGTCCGTGAGGGCCTCCCGGATGCGCACCCCATCCTGGTGCGCCTGGCGGCTGGCAGCTGTGGGGGGCTGTTCGTAGGCCTGGCCTTCCGCTGCCATCCATCTGGGAAGGAAGGCCTCCCCGCTCCGCTCCACAATATTGTGGAGCACGCAGCACGCGGCCACTACCTCCGTTGCATTCCGCTCACCCATCTCGAGACGGGTGAGCAAACACCGGAAGCGGGCTTTTAATCGGCCAAAGGCGAGCTCCACTTGATTGCGGGCCCGGTTGAGGCGGTCATTGAACCGGGCCCGGTTCTGGTCCGGCCGCCCCGTGTAGGGCCGCATTAGCCAGGGCAGCAGGGGGTAGGCCGCGTCCCCGATGACGCAGATGGGCATAGGCACATCCCTGACAGTCAACTCCCGCCGGGGGAAGTAGGTGCCCACCTCCAGCCTGCGAAACAGTCTGGAGTTGCGGAGGATGCGGACGTCGTGTGCCCTGCCGGACCAGCCCGCATAAACATCCAGAAAGCGGCCCCGGTGGTCCACGAGGGCCTGCAGAACAATGGAGCAGTACCCCTTTCTGTTCATGAAATGGGCTGCTCGATGCTCCGGGGCCCCAACGGGGATGTGGGTTGCATCCAGGGCTCCCCCGCAGTTGGGGAACCCGAGGGCAGCGAAGCCAGCGACGGTAGCATCCACATCCTGCAGGCAGATCACTCTGGGGAGCAGGACGTTGTTGATGGTGTGGACGACCTGCAGAAGGGTGCAGAGAAACACAGGGGAACACATCACATAAGGCAGGGGTGGGTGGGCGCTCCCTTGGCTCCCTCCCCGTGATTCCCTCTGTCCTCACGCACACAGGCACGCACACACACACCACAGCCCCCTCACCCTACACCCCCCCCCAGCAGGCCTGTGCAAGGGAGGGACGGCCCGAACCCCTGGGTGACCCAGTGTGGAGTCTTGGCTGCCCCTGGGCATGGAGTGCAGCACCCTCCCCCCACCCCACTCCCCCTGGGACTTACCTCCATCACGACAGCACTGACGGTGGATCTGCCCACCCTGAATTGGTGTGCCACCGATCGGTAGCTGTCCGGGGTGGCCAGCTTCCAGACTGCAATGGCGACCCTCTTCTTGACGGGGATGGGTGCCCGCAGCCGGGTGGTGGCTCTCTGGAGCGTGGGGGTGAGCCAGGCACAGAGCTCCATGAACGTCCGCTTTTGCATGAGGAAGTTCCGGAGCCATTGCTGGTCGTCCCATTGCCCTAGGACCAGCCGGTCCCACCAGTCGGTACTGGTGTCCAGTCTCCACAGTGGCCTCTGCACCCTGGGGTGGGGGTGCCACAGGGGCCATGGCCTCACTGGTGAGGGAGTCCAGCGATGTGCCCCCTCCTGGTCCTGGAAGAGGAGGGCACCAACCTGGAGCAGCAGCTGCAGGCACTCAAAAATGTCTGACAGGGGCCAGAGCAGGCACATGGCCACCCTTGGTTCCATGGCACAAGAAACAAGGCAAGGAAAAAAAACCCTGGCAAAAGCAGTAGGTGGCCAAAGGCAGCGGTGTCCAAAAGTCAGAGGGCAACCACCAAACCTGCTATGGCTGTCAGTCCCTGCAAGAGGTCCTATAGCACGGAGCGGAGAGAAACGGCTGTCCAGGGAGATCCCTTTAAGCACGTGTCTGAAAGGAGCTCCAGCCCCGGCCCCCGGAAAGGGCTGGTGCCCTTGTGCCCTCCGCAAAATGGTTCTGGGCTTCTGCTTTTGCGGAAAAGCGCACCGCCAATGTAGACGCGCTTTTCCGCAAAAGTGCATCGTTATAACGCGAACTCCGCGCCAATCTAGATGCTCTTTTCCGCAAATGCTTTTAACGGAAAACTTTTCCGTTAAAAGCATTTGCGGAAAATCATGCCAGTCTAGACGTAGCCATAGAGTTCATTCAAGTCACAGGGAAGGGAAAATGGAGTCTCCTGGTGAAGGAAATTTCCTGCTGAGGTTGTTTGCAAAAAATTTAGTCCCTGCCCCCTCTGGTGTAAACCTGTGATTGTCAATCTTTTCCCCCACAGTGACAGTTTGCCTCCACCCATTGTTAGCTTGATGGGTCTGTTTATGCAATGTGGAAATCCATTCTAATTGTCTTTCAAAGCATCTTGGCAGTAATTCCCTGATGGACAAACCATATTTCTTTGTATAGGGTGGAATAACTCCCGCTTGGCTGACAAACACATTTTAGGAATTATAGTTTCATTGTATTTCCATAACTTTACATCAGTTGTTTGCACTTATGTAACCACCACCAAGGCGGATTTGAAGCTGGGACCTCGGGAGCTGACTCTAGGAGTCTCTACCCGCTGAGCTAAAAGCCAGCTGTCTCCCAGCCCATGCTGTAGAGGTCTCTTGATCTTAACTGTTGCAGTGGTCTAGGTGCCACTTGCAGTACTCAGTAACCACACTAGGTGTGTGGGTTACACTTACATTATGCAATGATATTAATAACTAGTGAGCTTTTCACTGATACCTAGCATGACTCTTATCAGATACTTTTCATGACATTAAAGAATTGGAGTATACTTAAACTGTTATTCGTTATAAAATATCTGGGTGGCCCTTTTCCTCTGGCTTTAGGCTGTTCTTAGTATGACAGTGGTATTAACTACTTCTTCAGCTAAGGTGTCTGGTCCATATCTGGACACTGTAAGAAAATATATTTTAGATTTCAGTGATAGTAGTGTGGGTTTTGTGGTTGTTGATTACTCACTGTCTCTTTATTTTTAAATATTATTTTTCTCTGTAGTTCTTTGTAAATTAGATCCAGTGAAACTCCCCTCACAAGGCTTCAGGAGAAGGTAGTATATGCACTATTGCCAAATCCAAATGTCGATAATCAGTTGGTCTAATAAAGATATTTTCTCACCCACCTTGTGTCTCTACTCTCCCGTACAGCAGTCAAAATAAGATGTCTTTGCAAACCAGTTGCTATGAAGCATGCAGAGGGTACCAACCCATTCTCTGGAACTCAGGGAATTGCTTTCGCCATGGATCCAGGTACCAAAATCAGATGGCTCTTATCCAAAGTTCAAGGGCAATTAGTCCCTACCTGAGTAATTTTTGCTGGCAAAATGTGAAAAATCTCTATTTGAATTCTCTCCATCTGACTGCTCCTTGGTCTTGGGAATGAGTATCGATCTCTCCCTTCCCCTCTAGTGCAAATTATTAAATTGGCAGCTATTATCTACCATGCAATAAATAATTATACTTCAATTATTTCCACAACCAACTTAAAAAAGTAGTCTGACTACTCTTCTATTATTAGAAAAATGGAAAATAATGAAAAAATTGCATATAGGGAGTTGAGGGAGATGGAATAGCAGAGCCATTTGTCACTGTAATTAACAGGGTCTCCCTACCTTTATTATTAGTAATTATTTGGAAGTTTATAACCTTCCAGGGTTTCCCAGATTAGAAATTTCATCATTTCATCATTATTCCAGCTCTCTGCCACAGCCTTGCAGACTGTAGTACACCAGAGACCTGAGTGAGTCTGGATCTGTTCAATTTATAGAAATTTGCTTTATATTTTTCAGCAGAAGTTCTTCCATTGCTTCTCTGTTTTTCCCCCCAGAGTTGGCAAATTCCTTCAACACAAACTGTGTATCTGCCCACAGAAGGAAGCTATCTATCACCTTATAGAATGCAATTAACTTTTGCAAGAGAACTTGGAGAAAGATGACCTGAAAAATAAGGAGGAAAGAACATTCCAAGAGAGCTTGTATCTCAATTTTTGGAACATTTGGAAGGGGTGAAAGACATAGATACTGGCCTAAATCTCATCAATATTTTCAAATGTGCCAATGTTCTGTATAGTGTCACTTTACACATGGCAGTTTCTGCCTTTACTTGAGGGTCATGGAAACTGAGACTATGTTGGAGCAGTTGTTGAAAGCATTACTTTGTTATGTCTGCAGGCGTATGATCAAATTTGGTTTGGTCCACAAATTAAACAAGTTTTCTGGATTCATCATAAACCTTTGAGAATATTTATCCATACCTAGAACTGGTGCTGTTTGCCACAGTTTATGATCTCTGCTTGGTGTTGGTTCTTGACTGAACCAGGTCACAGTTCAAGAGCAATAACAAAGAATAGCATCCACTTGAATAATAATAACAATAATAAATTATTTATTTAACATCTATTTTTGGTAGTGCCTGAAATCTACAAAACAGATTGGGCTCCATCATGCTTATATCTGGCTATTACTAGAACTATTTTCTTGGTTTGTAAGTGCATAAAATCCACCAGTTGATGCTCAATATGTGAAAAATAGAATCCCTACGTCATTTAAAAAAATTCTCTTGTATCCATAAGTAATCAAAATACCTTGGTAATGTTTGCATATGTCTAATTGTTACATGACAGATGTGTCAGATACTCTCACAATTTATGTCTGAGAACCAAGACAACTGTTTTTGCTTTTTCCTTCAGAATTATGTAATTCTTATAGTTCCTTTGAATAAGTACTTTTCCTAATAATAGTGCCTATTATGATGTACAGAGAATCAATTTTTGAATTATCGCTACTTATTTTAGGAAACATCCCTACAGTAGATGAAAATGTTCTTAATTTATTATGTGGCAAGATGTTTTAAGTGGCACAATGAAACTTTGATATTCTTCTGCTGGGGGTTTATTTATCAGTTGTCTCCATAGAATGTTAGCTGCTAATTCCTAATGTAGATATCAGTAAAGTGAGATACTGTCTGTAATGTGTCAGTTTGAGTGAAGGTTCATTTCTATTCCCTACATATTTTTGAGTAATATTGATTTGTTTTTTAGTTTCCTGGCAATCAATTTGGATTTAAGATACTAAATCTTACATGAGTTAATATTTATACATTATTGCTCCTTAAAATAACAACAAAAATAAAACAGCCTACAATGTATAGCTCTTTATATTTGGATCCTGTGAAAATGCTTTAGAGACCAAGTTTATTGAGAAATCCTTTCAAAAATATTTTAGACCAATGCTAATATGGAACTTGTTGGGTAAAAATTACTCATAGAATCTAACAGAAGGATTAGCTAGAAATCTACATTTATTTTTGAGCGTGTGCCCATGTATCTATATAAGTTATTTTTCCATCAAATTTCTTGTATCTACTTAAATCCTTCCTATAGTCTGATATCTTTCTTCTTTACCCTATAATCATTATGGTCTCTGGTGTTCTTGCTCCATGCCCAACACACCTACTGAAAAATAGCACATTGATTAAGAAAACATTAAAGTTAATTGTGGGATAAAAATGCTAAAAATTCAGTCTCAGTTATGAATGTTATGGTCATAGGGAGCAAAGTGAGGTATTGGGTTGCCTAAGAACAGGACAGATCAAATATCCAGATTTGTGGTGTCTCCATGGTGGGGTAATGCACTTTGCAGGGGTGTGATTTAGGAAGTGCACTAAGATGTTATGCAATCGTTGGTCAGAGTAGACTCAGGTGGTATGCTTTCATGTGGTGCCGTTGGAAAGAGTAATATGTTAAATCATACTGGGGAACCATTAGTGCACACTAGCAGGGTCTACATACAATTTATCTTCAATACATTTGTGTGCTTTCAAAGTCACTCCGCCTCCCCACTCAGAATGCATTAGCCTACCAAGTGAATAAGCCCTAAGAAAACTAAACAGTTTGGTTATCTAAAGAAGGAACTAAAAAATAAAGGAGGTAAATGGGGCTGGGTTGAAAACAGTTTTATTGTCCCCTTAGAATGTTTTCATATTTCAAAAAATTCCTGTCTGGAATCAGGAAAAGTTGAAATATTAAAAACTTTCACAAAACTGAAAATAGAGCTAAAGAAAAAAAGCCAACCCAAATCAGCTTTGATTTGGATCAATCAGAAAGTTTAATTTTGATGCTTCAGGGGGTAGCCGTGTTAGTCTGTACAGAAAAATCAACAAATGATCTGGTAGCACTTTATAGACTAACAAAACATGTAGAAGGTATCATGAGCTTTCGTGGGCATCTGAAGAAGTGGGCTGTGCCCACGAAAGCTCATGATACCATCTACATGTTTTGTTAGTCTATAAAGTGCTACCAGACCATTTGTTGTTTAATTTTGATATTGACCTTCTTTCGTTTTTTATAACTACTTTATAATGTAAACATACCAATATTTTGAAATAGAATGCTTTTTTGACTCATACCTGGCCAAACTTTTCAGTCTGACAATTTCAGAATTATTTAACAATTTCTTTAGTGTTTGTTCTTTAATCTGACGCTGTTCCACAAACAGTTTTTTGATTTTGATGAATTGACATTTTTGGTGACAGGTTTGTTGAAAAATTCCCCACCAACTGTAGAGGTAATCTTAACATCCACTTCTCTGCAGGATATTTTATAGAAGTTTATAAAATGTCAGTGGATGTCGATTCAGAAAATGTATGAAAAGGCTGTAAGTAGTTCTGTTAAAACTGTACAGAAAAATCTTTCTTTTAACATTTCTAAAAATACGTTTATAGATTTTGGGAACAAATGAAATGCCACAGCAGACCAGACCTAGATCCATCTGGTCTAAAATCCAGTTTCCATCAATGGCTAGTTCTAAATCCCAATAAAGTGCCTGAATTTACAATGCTTACACAAGTGAGTAGCCCTGCTGAAATCAATGGACAACTTGTGTGAACAGGAGCTTCTTGTGGCAGTAACCCTTATCAACTATTTCTTTTTCAATTTACTTTGCTATTTCCTTTTTCCTTCCTTTCATAATTTTTGTTTCCAAAGACTAGAAATTATATTATTAAAAACATCAAACTAAATTTAAAAATTAAAAAAAAATGCGACAAAGGTCAGATTGTGCTCTTGGGTTTCAATGGTGTAAATTTCATGGGTGTCAATGGAGTAACCAGAGTTACAGCTATGAAACAGAATTTGCTCCACCTTACCATCTGTTCTCTACACATGCAGAGCTTTGAAATATGCTATTTATTGTGTATAGTTAATATAGAATATGAAAGACAGCAAAAAACAAACTGCAGATTGAATCTCTCTAGTTTGGCACTCAGGTCTGGCAACATCCCTGCCTCGGCATGATTTTAATTAGCTGGATGTCTATTTATTATAGGTGTGGCAAAGTTTCCCTCTTTCTCATTCTTGCAAGCATCAGTCAGTAGTACGCATTAATGAATACATACTTGCACTTCCTTTATCTATTCCATCTTCCACTCTCTCACCTAAAGGTGAATGAGTGGCAAGTGGGGAAGGGTGGGCAGTAAGCAAAGAATTACACAATCCTGAATTGGAGGGGCTTATACAGAGAATACCCAACTTTCTAAATCACATCGCAGGGATGACCTTCTGTGATTTCTTGCATACCACAGGCCATAGATTTCACCCAGTGTTTCCTGCATGGCTACTGTCTCCTGCTGGCTACTTCACATGCAAGCATATCTTCATCGTGGGCAGAGTTGTAGTCGACAACAGTGGCTGGGGATGGATGTCGTCCCTTCTGGCTTTCGGTAACTAGTGCTCTGAACTCTGTTTTGTTTAGGCTAAACTGTGAAATCTGTATTTGGACAGAATTCACATTAATGCCAGTGAGAATTGATTACGAGAAAAGACTTAACTGCAGGATTCTGTCCACTGTACTTATCTAAATTTGATCTGAATGCTTCTAATGAGCTGTCATATTAGCTTCTTCATTAGGCTAGACTACTTCACTATGTCTGGCACTATCATCAGTTCACAAATTGGTGGCGTTTGTTTATTTTTGTATTTATTTGCTAAGTACTAGTCACATTCTTGGTGCTCTGCAAATGTAGTGAGTATTCCAGTTCTGCCTGCAATGAGCTTACATCATGTTGACTTTGTCCTTTATTAATGATGCCCACTATTTGGCAAACTTCAGGAAAGTTCAGATTGGAAATAAGATGCACTCTTTTAACAACAGGAGTAATGATTCACCAAGGGATGTGGCAAATTTTCTGTTACTTAGTGTAGTTATTCAGGAGGGCGGTTGGAATTTACTGCAGAGGTGTCCTCACAGGTCTCTGGCTCCATTGCTGAGGATAACCAGAAGGCTGCTTGCATGTGTGCTCAGTGATGTGTGCCGTGTTGACTTGTGCACTTAGTCTCCACAGCAGACCCCAAGAGAGCCCCCAAAGACCACAAACCAGATAAGGATCGAAGGTGCCAGGCCAGGTTTATTGCTAAGCAAAGTACAGTAATAGTTGTCAGTAGACTCTACTGAACCACTACGCATATGCACCCTGTAACAATGGAATGACTCAATCAGTGGGAAATTTCCACTTCTCCCTAGGTCATCTAGAAACTGTCCCCCCAAGACACCACCTTATATGCAGGTACAACAGATCACACCTCACTGCTGACGTATCAGATTGCCACCCTCTGACGTTGTCAGGTTACCACCACCCTCTGACTCTACTTAAATACCACCCCATTACCCTGTATCTTGTGGTTTGATTAGATCATCTCTATCCATCATGCTGTCATTTTAGACCCTTTCCTGAACCTGAGTCTCTATCTGTGAGGAGTGGGTACCGAGGTCTTTTTTAATGAGCTAGTGATATCATGTGCTTTCCACTTATGACCAGTACCAATTATTGTTCTGCACCTGGGCCTATTACCAATTAGTGTTTTGCACTCTCAGCCCTGTTTATGCCAAGTTCTGTGAGCTGGGGCCTGCCTCTTGCTCACAGCTTAGTTTTGCTTTATGTTAGCCATGTTTTGTCCATTGTTAGCTAGGCCTCAGGCCTCAGACCAGGCTTGTGCTGCACGGGCTTATGTTTTAGGCCTTCATCTTACTACACTTGGTGTCTTTAGATCAAATGTGAATGTCTTTGTAAAATGCAAGCTCTTGCTTAACGAAGGTAATTGGACTTGATGCAGGACATGCAGGGTGAAATATATAATGTATAGATATTTATAACAGTCCCTTCTGGCCTTAACTTCTGTGAATATGTGAATCCACACTTCAGTTTGCTCTTAGTGTCTGGTGCAGATGATGTCTTTTTCTCCCTTATGTTGTTACTTTTAGCATTTATAGATAGTTTTCACGTAATCCTTCTTAAACGTCTTTAGGCTAAATACAAACACTTTTCTTAACCTTTCTTCAAATCATATTCTCATTCTGATTGCCTTTCTGAGGAAAAAGTTCAATTTGACAATGTTTGTTTGCACCTGGAGTGAGGGGGCATTAAGGAGATCAGAACTGCATAATATTCTGGGTACCCAGCCATGAGGAGAACTGGAGTTCTGTGCTCCAGCATCATACTATGAACTCTGATTCTGTTTTTTAATCCATGTTACCCCCAACTTCTTTTGGGACTGCTTTCTCAAAAATACCGCTCATAAAAATAACAGTGTTCAATACCAGTAATCCTAAAAGCTCCAGTGACACCATTTCAGGAGACCCCATGTTTTTGGGGGGATGTCACTGTACAGAATACTGTCAATTTAAACATGCATAAGAATAGATGGGATTTCTGAGAGGGCTGAGCATTAGCTGAGCTCAGCTGCCTTTGAATGCAATGAGACCAGAGTTAGGCCACTCCAGGGCACTTCTGAAGATGCCATAGAACATAAAATACAGCACAATTTATGTCAAGGTGATAGTTAAGTAAAAAGTTGCAGAACCACATGCGGATTAACATCATGCACGTTTGACCGCCTCAATTCTCTTCTGCCACCTACCCCACCTTTGCTCGGGTTCTAATATCCCTGTCAAGCTGCTACTTGTTATAAATCAATCTGCCATGGAAATGTTTCCTCCTCCCCACTGCAAGGATGGTTTTTCATCCTCCACCCTAATCCTAATTTAATCCTGCCTGGATCTTAGCAGGCGCATGATTCAACAGCTTTTCTGATCTTACCCCTGCATAATGTACTTCTCCATTTGAGAATATATAAATATGTCATCAATTCACAATGATATTTTTTTAAACCTCCAGAGTTAGAAAGGCCCTCACTTCACTTAGAAAGGTCCCCACCCCATCTTTTCCGTGCATCATTCTAAACTATTTTGATACAGGGGACTGTGCCTTTCTACCTGGGAAGCTCAGATCTGGTGTCTGGATGGAAAACTGCAAATCTTTTTGTTCTGCAATCAGCTGGAGCCTGACACAGAAGAAAGCAGAGCTTTTGCGAGTTTCTTAAGCACTGAGTTCACTGAATAGCACAGCCATGGAAGGGCCTGGGATATTGGGCTTTGAAATTGTGACATTTTTATGTTATTGAAAAAAGATCTTTAAGTGGGTCACTTTTTGAAGATTGAGGCCTGTAAAACTTGGACTCATAGCGTCACCTGGCTATAATGGTAAAGCACTATAATAAATAGCTCCAGAGTCGTTCCTTAACATTTTAAAAAAAATAACAATGTTTTTGGCACATACAGAAGACTCAAGGGAACATGTGACCCAAACATATTGTCCTTTGGAATGACTTATATAAGCCACTTGTAGCTTTGGGTAATTGTCTTACTCACAAATGGCAAACTCGTGTTGATGAAATTTTGATGTCAGACCTCATACTGTTTTATGTTCTTGTTTATCACAAAGGGAGATACACACTGGAGATTGCTATTTGCTAGATGATTTATTTTGCACGTCTTTACCTTACAGCTCATTCAGCTGTGGTTCAGCCAATCTTTTGGGTGTTTAAGTCCACAGTATTATCATGAAGCATAGTATACAGTTAGCGTACTTCCCAGTTTTGTGCTTGTGTAGTGTATGAAGATTGTCAATGCAAAATTAACCTCGGACTAGAAGTTGTTAAAAATGCACTGAACAGTTCCAGGAACAGTAACCCAACGTGCCATTAATTAGAGTTAGTATTGCAGTAGCACCTAAAGCTTCAATTAAGAATCATAGTCTCCCGTTCTAAAGAGTGTGTGTGTGTGTGTGTGTGTGTACAATAAAAAGATAGTGAAATATTATCTAAGTAGATCACAGTTCCTCTGTGATAAAATCACTGCCATCAACCTCTTTTCCTTTTCATGTTCATGCCAACTGTTTATCCCAAGAGGGTGCAGAGATGAGACCCAAAAGTGATTCCAGAGCTGGAAAAAAATGCCTTATAATTGAATTCTGTATGTTTAGCTTAGCAAAAGGAAGATTTTTTTGTATAGTGTATGAGCATGTTCATGGACAGGCTCTTTCAGAGGTCAAGAGAGGCCTAGGCACTTCCAACTTTGGAGGTCTCAAGACATAATAAAATAAAAAATGGCAACACTGATCCAGCACCACCCACTAGAAGTGGTTTGTTTATATAATCAGCCAATCTGAGAGGACTCGTTCATCACAGTCTAATCTCATGCCCTTAGAACTGATATATTTTTAGTATTTATTAACATTTTAAACTCTTGAATATGACAATCAGTTTACCAAAAATTATGTCTTCTACCAAATCACATCTCTTCTTTGCTTAAATTTGCAGCTCTAAGCTGAGAAAATGTGGCAGATTTTGGTCTGATAGGGTTATATGTAAAAACAAGCTGTGAAACATTATCAAATGCCAAAAAATTAGCAGATACCCCCTTTGAGCTTCAGGCCTAGGACATATGGCCCTCCCCCCACCTCATTTGGCCCCTTGTTCTAAAGGGTTCTTTAATCTAGCAAAGAAAATGAATAAGAATAACGTTCAGCCATTGGTTCAATATAGATACATTTAAGTTAGAAATAAGATGCATATTTTTAATACTGACAGTAATTAACTATTGGAACAAACTACTAAGAGAAATGATGGATTCTCAATCTCTCTTGAGGTCTTCAAATCAAACACATTTTGTTATTCAGAAAAACATGTCTTCAAATTGTCATTAAATGTGTTGTACAGTGCTGCAAACAGACATCAATAATGCTGCTAAATTATATCTGTTTACTTCCCCCTCATCCACTTGCTTTAATTTTTTCCATACTTTCATTTTACTTTCCTCTCTGTTCCTACATGTAGCACTTAAATATTCTTGCCCAGAATGTGTTGTGTACTGAGGAAATGATGGGTCTAGGAGCTATGACCAATGTCCATTGGAGTCAATTAAAGGATTCTCATTGACTCTAGCCCTTAAATCAGGACTGCACAACATACGGCCCGAGGGCTGCATGCGGCCCACAGAGGCTCACCGTGTCAACTACGGGTGGCGCAGCCCCATCCAATCTGCCGGCCGGGTGGAGGAGTGGAGCGCTGCTTGGGAGGGGGAAGTGCGGCGATTGTCGCCGCCAGGCTACCTGCATGCAGCTCCAGTGCGAGGAGGCAGGGCGCAAGCCAGAGGGCGGGATGCCAGCAGATGCCAGGACGCTGGCGTGACGTGGCGTTGTGACATCACGGCCGGTGACCGCCAGATTCAAAAAGCCTCCGGCAGCACTGCAAACTGAAAGGCAGAAGCCAGGTAGGGAAGGGGAAGGGGCTTGTGCTGAGGGGTGGGGGGCAGGTCAGGAGAAAGGGGAAGGCACCAAGTGGAGACACGTGTGGGTTTTTTTTTCTCAACAAAAATTTTTAGCCCGCGTGTTTGGTATTTTTTGGGAGAGCATCCTTACTTGCGACCCGCAGCTGTTTTCTTTGGAGTAATATGGCCCTCGCCACTTTCCGAGTTGTGCAGGCCTGCCTTAAATGAAAATTGTTCAGCCAACCCAGCCATGATTTTTTTTTTTAATATTCAGTGTGTTGGTTGTAGTATCAGTATGTTTCTGGGCTAACCCCAAAGCAGGGATCATAACTCTATTGCCCTGTGTACAAAACACCATCAACACCAAAAAAGTCATGGACAATAAAGAGTGGAACAAGAAACTTTTACTTTATGAAGGGAAATACTTGTGTAAACAGGTGTTGCTTTTGATAAAAAGAAATCCTGGATGGACCTTGAAAATCATGTGTTCTTTCTCTCTGGCTATGTCTACACTACGCTGTTCTTCCAGAAAAAGCTACGCAAAGTGCGAATCGCAATTTGCATAGCTTTTTCCGCTTCTTTTTCTTTTTTTGGAAGAGGCTTTTCCGACATTTGGCCTGTCTACACTGGGCCAAATGTTGGAAAAACTCCCTTTTTCGGAACTTCCCTTCTTCCTCGTAAAACGAGGTCTGCAGGGATGCCAAAAAAGTGCGTCTGCTCTTCCGAAAATTTTTTTGGAAGAGCAGACATGTTCCCTGGACAAAGCAGAGTTTTTCCGGGATACCAGTGGTATCCTGGAAAAAACTCTGTAGTGTAGACATAGCCTCTGTGTATTAGTTACTCTGAGGGTGAAATTGTTGTGTAGCATTATTTATGAATATTTAGAGAGAATACTGACATGGCCAAAGATATAGGATCTTCAAAGAGGAAAGAGCTTGGTAAACCAGGTTGTGTGATAGACTTAACAGAATTAGAACTTAACAACTAATAACAGTCATATGCTGCCACTTTAAATGCACACTCTTCTATTGATAGCCTCTGGCCACTCTGACATCTGAATCAATGTAGTCAATATAGATGCTTTGGGATAAGAAAGTTAAATGCTTTTAAAGAGGCTTACAGAATGTGCACTGCAGAAGTCTGACCCAGGGAAGCAGATGATGTTGCAACAGAAGGGCCTCAACAGGCTTGACTCTGGAATTCCAAAGGTCGATGAGGAAGTGGCACAATTAATTAATATTGGGAGTAAAATAAGATTAAGGCCTACTGGAAAAAATCCCTAGTCCCAAAGAGCTATCCTTCCCCCAAGTCAAAATACAAAATTGGATCTTGCGTATAATTTAATAGAGAAATAGTCCATAACTGTAGAAAATGTTGGCTTGGATGTTTAATTGACAGCAAGTTGGTTCCACTCCTTAAAGGGAATTTCTTTCATCTGCTCTAAGCTTATTTATATGACATGCTGAACAGACTGAAATCAGAGGAAGTTGAGGATGCTTGTAAACAGGTTGTGGTTGGTTCACCAGAAGACCTGACCCACCTTACCTTAGTCATGTTCACAATATCATCTCACATTCCTTATGACTTTGCTTAGTTTGTCGTCTTACCTCAAAGTACTTTTGAGAAAATGATATGACGGAAGCGATCTCACACGGTTTACTCAGCATAGCTGGAATGAATAAAGGATGTATGTGCACTTTCTAAAAATGCAGAGTAAAGTTCTTCACGATTTCTCTTCTGGGTGAATTGTTAAGAATTTGTTTGTCCTTCTATCTCTGACAGCAATTGCTTTTATTTGTGGCAGAGGTTAAAACGATTGCATAGAAGGCACAGAAATATTTGAAAAAAAAATGATGATTGTGTGTGCTGTTTTTCACCCTTCACAATGCTGAGAAATAAGAAAATGAAGAAGCCCCTTTCTTGTGAGGAAATGAGACCTTGGAAGTCTTGTCTAAGTCCTTTCAAAAGAAAAACAAAAATAATTCCCAAAGGAAATCAGGGCCCAAGTGTACTTGTCCTCTACAAATAGTGAATGATTATGCTGTAAGGGTACAAGAGAGAACAAGCTTGTATAAACTGTTCTAGGGTCATGGAGAAGAATGCACAGTAGAGAAAGGTGAAGAATATGTCTTGTCTTAAAATGTGTCAGAGAATAGTAAAGCTTTTGTTTTAAGGAAAAAAGGGATAACATTAATCCCTTAGTACTAGCGATCCAGGGCTCTGCCACCAACTGGTAATGCAGCTTGAATCTGAACTTAATATAGTAACAAGCAAATCTGTGTTGAAAAACTACAATTCTGGAAAATCCTGTCACTCATGTGGCTTTAACTGTTTAATTGCTTGCTTGCTGATCGTCTACTTTTGGCTAAATAATCAAGATGTCTAGGTTGTGGATGGTCACATGAAAAATTCTATTAGACTTCAGTTTGCTTACTGGTTGAGTGTAAATATAAGATCAGGTCAAGGATTTTAGGATGCTACCTTAGCTTTGGACCTGTCAGACAAAAAGGTGGCTATTTTGTTTTCTTTTTTACAGGAGGATAACTCCAGCACCTGTACTTTTTACCATGAGGTAGTTAGGCAAGGTAAATGCTATACTCCCATCCTGTTGTTTATCTCACAGTAAAACTACAGCACCGTATCTCCACTATAGTTTTATAAAGAGATAGTTGATGTGTGTTAGGGTATGTCTACACTACAGAGTTTTGTTGGAAAAACAGCTGTTTTTCTGACATAACCTGCGTTACGTCCACACTGCAATTGTGTTCTTCTGAAAGTAAATCAAAAGAACAGAGGGGTGTTTTTCTGGCATTGGTAATCCTCTTTCTACAAGGAAGAAGCCTTTTTCCAAAAGAGCTCTTTCGGAAAAAGGCGTGTGTGGACAGAGAGGAGGGATTTTTTTCAAAAGAAGAGGGCTCCAGGAAATAACACAGATGCCCTGGTGGACACTCCATCCAAATTAGTCAGGACCCTATAGTTCCTGTCTCCTGGCCCCTCTTAAAGCTGCAGGCACCCTGGAGAAGCTTTACTGCGCGCGGCTCTCTCTGCCACAGGCCTTGCCACTCATGGCCCAGCCTCAAGCCCCCTGCGACCCTCCTGACCCTGGCAGGGAGCAGCCCCAGGGGTCCCAGGACTCACCCAGGGGAACCAAGAGGTGGGCACCCTTCTGGTCCAGAGTGGAGATCCTGTCCATCCTCGAGTTGTGGGGTGAGGAGGACAAATTGCAGAATCTCTGCTCCAAGCGCCGCAACACGGATATCTATGAGCACATGGCTGAGTCCCTGGTGGAGTGCAGACACCCACCCCGGACCTTAGAACAGGTCCGGAGTAAGGTCAAGGAGCTTGGCCAGGGATGTCCGGGCCAGAGAGCGGAGCTCCTGCTCAGGGGCAGGACCCCACACCTGCCCCTACTTCGACGAGCTGCACTAGATCCTGGGGTGTGGGGAAATGTCTTCCCCATCCATCCTGGTGGACTCTGGCCTCCAGACCCCTGTCATCGCCCAGCTGGAGGTCACGGCAGAAGAGGAGCAGGAGGACCAGGGCCAGCTGGAGGAGAAGGAGGAGACGGAAACTGTGGCCCTGTCCCTGGAGATAGTGCCTGTGAGCCAGGATGTTTCCCAGGCCTTGTCGGATGCTGGGGAGGGATCTTTAGGTGAGTGGTCTTACTTTGTCACGCACGCAGGGCGGGGGAGGCTGGTGCACAGGGGGTGGATGTGAGTGTCACTCAGGCTGCACATTGTGCTGTGGTCCGCGCACGTGGAACCACATGCAGCGTTAGTGTGCAGCACACAGACTCAGCAGGCAACTCCTGAAGATGGGTGGGATCCAGCTGCCAGGCTCAGGGGAGGCCACACACGTCCTGCCATGGGGCAGGAGGAGAGGGGGACTCCAAGCACCTGCCATGGCTGGAAGCAGGCTAGCCACAAGGGTGCAGGTACGACCCCAGACACACCAAGGAGTGCTGCGCACAGCACATGGACATGCCTGCACGTGCGAGGCACCTCCCTCTCCAGGTTATGAGCCCCTCTCCCCCTTCAGGTTATGAGCCCCCCTCCCCACCTTTTTTATTGTAAGATAAATACAGACTTTGTTTTGTTCACAACCAACATGTATCTTTATTCTGAGGTCAGGGAAGGGGCAAAGCGAGGGGCTGTGGTGGGGAAGAGATAGGGCTGCAAGTCAGAGACCCCTAGTTGCGAGGCCCTAGGGAGAGTTTCTGGGGTGCTTGAGAGAATCTCTCCCTCAGAGCTTCCCGGATGCTCACCTGATGGGCCTGTCGGATAGCAGCTGTCCTCAGCTGCTGGAAGGCTTGCCCTTTGCGGCCGGCGTCTACCCCCCCACCCTGGGAAGAAGGCTTCCCCTTTCCTCTCCACATTGTTGTGGAGGACACAACATGCTGCGACATCCTCAGGGATGTTGTGCTCCCCCATGTCCAGGTGGGTCAGCAGGCACCTGAACCACACCGAAGGCGCACTCCACCTGGATCTGGGCCCGGTTCAGGTGGGGATTAAATTGGTCCCTGCTGGGGTCCAGGTGTCCGGTATATGGGTTCATTAGCCATGGCATGAGGGGTAGGCCGTGTCCCCCATGATGCACAATGGCATCTGCACATCTCCAACAGCAAAGTCATGGTAGGGGAAGAATGTGCCCGCCTCCAGCTTTCCATACAAGCTGGAGTTTCTGAAGATGCAGGCATCATGTGCCCTGCTCGACCATCTGAGAAAAATGTTTGTGAAGTTTCCGTGGTGGTAGACCAGAGCCTGCAGTACCATAGAAAAATAGCCTATTAATATACTGGGCCGCTCGATGTTCTGGTGCTCGGATCAGGATATGGGTCCCATCTATGGCTCTAGTGCAGTTCAGGAACCCCAGGATGGCAAATCCGGCCACGATCGAGTCCAGGTCTCCCAGACGGTTGACCCTCCACAGCAGGATTGAGTTGATGGCCTTCAACACCTGCAGAAGGAGACAAACAAACACACAACACAAAAAATGAGAGAAGGAGTACCTGAACTCCTGGGAGGTGGCCACACCCCTCTCCTCCCCTCCTCCCCTCCCCTCCCCTCTCCCAAACACCCCAGGAGTCACCCCCTATGAGGTTGCCCCGGCCCCCCCCAGCAGCAGGGCTGTGTGAGGGAAGGAAGGCACAACATCCAGGGACAGGGCTTCCCCCACCACCACTCCACCCCCCACAGCACCCAACCCCCCATTCCCTAGGGTTCCCCTTTTCCAGGTCACCTCCCCCCCCCCCCCCGCAGGGACTGCAGCCCGAGAGTGCCTTACCTCCATGAGGAGGGCCCCGATGGTGGACACACCAAACTGGTTGCCCACCGACCGTTAGCTGTCTGGGGTGGTGAGCTCTTAGAGAGAGATTGCAACCCGCTTCTCCAGGGAGATGGCGGGCCGCAGATGGGTGGTGCATCTCCAGAGGGTGGAGGTGAGCCAGGCACACCACTCCAAAAAGGTGTCCTTCCGCATGCGGAAGTTTTGGAGCCACTGCTGATCATCCCACCACTCCATGACCAGCCGGTCCCACCTGTCCGAACTGGTGTCGAGCCTCCGGAAACACCTCTCTACAGTGGGTTGCAGTTGCCAGAGCGTAGCTCCTGCACCCAGGGAGAGGGTCCTCAGAATGAGATGGAGTCGAGCTCAGTCAGGATCAGGAAGGCAGCTGGCACAAAGTGCTGCAAAAATTGCAGCATGGCCATGTGGGGCCATTGCATGCCCAGGGGCAGCTCCGGCTCCATGGCACCAAGAGAAAAGCTGTGGCATCCAAAAAAGCAGGGCAACCACAGCACGCACTGCGAGAGTTTTGCTGTCCTTAGAAGAGGTAGCAAGCATGCAGCAGAAGCAGAGAAACAGCTGTCTAGGGTGGGAGGCCCTTTAAGCGCGTGTCTCTGCAAGGCTCCAGCACCAGCACTCGGAAGCAACTGGTGACCTAAAGCCCTGGCTGAAGTGATTCTGGGTGGCCTTTTATGCGAGAGATCGTCTAATCAGTCTGGACACTCTCTTTTGAAAAAGCGCATTGCTTTTTCGATGCACTTGTGTGTGTGGACGCTCTCTTTTGGAAGAAGTTTTTTTTGGAAGATCTCTTCGGAAAAAAGCTTCTTCTGAAAAAAGCCTGCAGTCTAGACATAGCCTCAGTTATTCCATGGTAAAATCATACCTTTTTGTCAGTAAAGAAAAAGATAACTGGAGAAAAGGTGAAAACAAACAGGATTAGGAAATGCTATATGATTTTACTCCACCCATGCTTTGTCTGAGACATTGTGCGCAACAAATGAAGCCACTGTCAGATTTACTAGCTAGGTTCAAAGTTCAATTTTATTATTTTCAGAAAGTAATTATGCATTTGTCTCTTTCTATTGGGAAATGTGCAGTAAGGTCCTTGTCTGGCTTACTTGCTTGCATGTTGGCTAATAGTTGTGGGTTCAAGTTTTTGCTGCTGTAAAAATATTTCCTAGAATTTCCAAAAAGGTGAGGAAGGAATAGTCTTCATTAATGCAAGTTACATGTTTTTTTTTTTTTTCTTGTTTTCACGTAAGTTTCCTTTTCTGGAATAAAATAGAATTTTTCTATCTGTAAAATTCATCATATAACCCTTGATGTTTATAAAAAATAATTTGTCAACCTCTGAAAATGTCACAATTGTCAAAATGTATAATATAATCTTTTGCTGCTTTTTTGTTGTTGTTGGTGTCTTTTATTTTTCCATGAACAACTCATGAAATGAAAGACACAAGTTTTGCCCAGGTCAAATTATGCCTGACCCATCTGATTAGCTTCTATGATGAGGTAACTGGCTCTGTGGACATGAGGAAGTCAGTGGATGTGATATACCTTGACATTAGCAAAGATTTTGATATAGTCTCTCACAATATTCTTGCCAGCAAGTTAAGGAGGTATGGATTGGATAAATGGACTGTAAGGTGGATAGAAAGCTGGCTAGATTGTTGGGCCCAACGGGCAGTGATAAATGGCTCATTGCCTGATTGGTGGTCGGTTTCAAGCAGAGTGCCCCAAGGATCGATTCTAGGGTCAGTTTTGTTCAACATTTTTATTAATGACTTGGATGAGGGGATGGATTGCACCTTCAGCAAGTTTGCAGCTGACACTAAGCTAGGGGGAGAGGCTGATATGTTGGAGGGTAGGAATAGGGTTGAGAGTGACCCTATTCCTGCAAATTGAAGGATTGGGCACAAAGAAATCTGATGAGGTTCAACAAGGACAAGTGCAGAGTCCTGCACTTGGGACAGAAGAATCCCAAGCACTATTACAGTCGGGACCTCCTGGCTAAGTAGCAGTTCAGCAGAAAAGGATCTAGGGATTACAGTGGATGAGAAGCTGGATATGAGTCAACAGTGTGCCCTTATAGCCAAGAAAGCTAATGGCATATTAAGGTACATTAGGAGGAGCATTTCCAGCAGATCTAGAGAAGTGATTATTCCCTTTTATTTGGCACTGGTGAGGCCACATCTGGAGTATTGTGTCCAGTTGTGGGCCCCCCACTATAGAAAGGATGTGGATGCATTGGAGAGGGTCCAGCAGAGGGCGACCAAAATGATTAGGGGTTTGGAGCACGTGGCCTATGAAGAGAGGCTAAAGGATTTGGGCTTATTTAGTCTACAGAAGAGAAGAGTGAGGAGGGATTTGATAGCAGCCTTCATCTTCCTGAAGGGAGGTTCCAAAGAGGATGGAGAGGGTCTTTTCTCAGTGGTGACAGATGGCAGAACAAGGAGCAATGATTTCAAGTTACAGTGGGGGAGGTCTAGTTTGGATATTAGGAAGAAACTATTTCACTAGGAGGGTGGTGAAGCACTGGAATGGGTTACCTTGGGAGGTGGTGGAATCTCCATCCCTAGAGGTTTTAAAGTCCTGGCTTGGATGATTTAGTTGGGATTGGTCCTGCTTTGGGCAGGGGGCTGGACTCAATGACCTCCTGAGGTCTCTTCCAGCCCTAGGATTCTATGATTCTAAGTTCTGTTCATACTTCCCCATTCAAACTAAAAGCCTAAATGGCAGGAATGAGCTGATTTTCTGAATCACTCCCAAGGGTGCCATTTATGGGGGGAAGGGCTGGGAGAAGTAGCCCTCTCCCCCCCCCCCCAAGGTTAGAACCTCTGGATATAATACTTGAGTCTGCTTAAAGCTGCATACCTTGATTCCAGAGGCAGCTCTTAACTGGAACAGAGTTTGAGCTGCTTACAGTTTTGCTTTTGGGGCAGGAAGTTTGTTAAAAAAAGAGAGAGGCAGGGTGATAAAGAATAACAAAAGGCTGGGCATTCAAGTAATGGAAGTAATTGAAATGGTCTGCCCTAGGGCTGACAGCCATAGCTGATTCCCCACAAGAACTGAGCAGGGTTTTGCAGTTGACTGACCCCAAGGGGGAGGAGCCTCTCCCTGAGCCCCACTGTGCTACACAGACTGTGAAGAGCTTCAAAAAGAACTCACCAGACTAAGTGATTGGACAACAAAATGGCAAATGAAATTTAATTTTGATAAATGTAAAGTAATGCACATTGGAAAAAACAATCCCAACTATACATACAATAGGATAGGGACTAATTTAGCTACAACTGCTCAAGAGAAATGTTGGAGTCACTGTGGATAGTTCTCTGAAAACACCCACTCAGTGTGCAGCAGCAGTCAAAAAAGCGAATAGAATGTTAGGAATCATTTAAAAAGGGATAGAGAATAAGACAGAGAATATCTTATTGCCTCCATATAAAACCATGGCATGCCCACATCTTGAATACCGCGTACAGATGTGGTCGCCTCATCTCAAAAAAGATATATTGGCATCGGAAAAGGTTCAGAAGAGGACAACAAAAATGATTAGAGGTTTGGAATGGGTCCCATATGAAGAGAGATTAAAAAGACTGGGTCTTTTCAGCTTAGAAAAGAGGAGACTAAGGCGGGATATGATAGAGGAGAGAACTGGGACTGGTGGGACAAAAAGATTGGACCAAGGATCTTGGAGGAGACTGGAGAGGGCAATTGAGACTGAAAGCCATAGAGGTGGGGGCATATGGAGGCCAAGGTGTGTGTGGGGAAGAGATTGGGTGAGAAGCTGAGAAAGCAAATATCTGTGAAACACTCTGGCAAAGTGTGTCATTCCCCTCTGGTCTTGGTTGAAATAAGAGAACACGCTACCATATCTATGAGCTATTGCTGTTCATTAGCTTATGTGACAGAGGTCTGTGTCATGGATCTAAAGGTTCCAGGTTAACCCCTCTGACAACCCATAGGGCAGGGATGTGGAACCTTTTTTGGGTCAGGAGCCACTGACCCACGGAAAAATCAGTCGAGGGCCGCACACAAGTGAGAAGCAAGCAAAAAAACCCAACCCCTCACTGACGTAGCACCTGCCTGAAATGGAGAAAAACATTCCCCATGTTTCCCTTGCACACCAGAGTCTAGGGAGGCCCAGGTTGGTAGATATTGTGTGCTCCAGCCTGACAGTGGGGTGGTGGGCTGGAGCACCAGCATGGGCACCACAATGCTGAGGGGAAGCCCTGAGCCTCAGGAGCTGGATCCCAGCAAGCTGGGGACCGCATCTGGCCCCTAGGTCTGAAATTCCCCACCCCTGCCATGGGGAATTTGTTTTTTCAGTTGGCTTCTTAAAAACCCTAGAGAGTTACCCACTAACACATTAAAATAACATTTTCATGGTTGCAATTCAAGCGTTCAAAAGTTAGGAAATGCCAAGAGATTGCCTGTGTGAATGAATTCAGCCTTCTGTGCATATGCACTGTGAGCCCATCTTTCATTACAGGGTCACTTTTTTTTTTTTCACATGACTCATTCAGTGCACAGAATGGACCTGCTCTGGGGATGCATCAGGACTTCAGCATCCTGCTTCACTTGTTGCTAAAGCTAAAGGCATGCAGTGAATGAGATAGGGGGCTACAGGAAGAGAAAGGAAGATGAGCTAGTTAAGGCAGCAGCATACTGCTCTGGAGTACCAGACTCAATCCCTGCTTCTTCCACAGAGTTTCTGTGTGCATTGGTGCCACAGACGGCACTTAATCCAGCCTTTTCAGAGGTGGTCACTAATTGGGTCTTTCTCTTTTTCTTGGTGCCCAGTTTGAGACCCTGAGGTTTGACTTGTAGAGCTGCTGAGCACTCAGCTGTAGCTGAAGTCAGTGGGAGCTGTGCTTTGAATGTTAAGAGCAGCATGATGCTAGTCTGCAAAATCAGACCTTAGACTGGACACCCAGAACTAGTGGATAATTTTGACCTTTTTCTTTCTGTGTTTTCCTCCCTATCTGCAAAGTGGGGATGAGGCTAACCTCTCAGTTCACAGGGGTGCTAGGAAAGTACATTAATTCATATTTTTTGAAGCAGGTACTACAGTGATGAGCACCAGAGAAAAACTCACGAGGAAATTAATAATTCTGCCTTTGGAGGATTTGAATAGTGTGCAGTGAACAGGGCATGGGGGCAACCACCAGACAGTGAGGAGAAACCAAGATACTGAACAGCTAGTTATGAAGTGAGCACTGCATTTCATGCACTGAATGAGTCAGGGGGGCCTGTGGAAAAAATAGTATGTGACCAGAAGGCTGTATCAAAATGAGGGTCCCCCCTTTTCTGTCCACCTTGCTTGTCTAAGGAAGTGGGTTTTGCCCACGAAAGCTCATGATACTATATATAATATATATTTGTTAGTCTCTAAGGTGTCACAGGACTACTTGTTTTTTAAGTTACAGTCTAACATGGCTACCCCACTGAGACTTTGTAACAAAATGTTCACGCATCGGGGGGGCTGAATTAAATTGGTACAAGCCACCTTAATTCAGGCATTTCTTAACTTTTGAGAGTTGGCTTTTCAGCGTTCATGTTCTTTTAATATAATGTTTTGTGTTCAATATTGACAAGGTTTTGATAACACAGATCCACAGCTGATGCAAGCTGGAGTAATTCCACTGATTTCAATGATGCTCTGCCATTTTGACACCAGCTCATGCTGGTCCAGATTGCAACCCCCTTACACATGTTAAGTACTATCATAAGTACTTTGAGAGTACTCAAAGAGCAAGATGCCACTTAATGTGACTAATTACACTACTTCAAAAGATCAGTGCTGCGCAAACCCTAGCGTTTGGTTGGTAGGCACAGCTAATAAACCCAGCCTTGTTAAATGGGACAGATATCCCTTTGCCAGCATACCAAAAGCACAGTTGATAGAAAGCTGAAAGCCTGCCTATATAATTGTAGGCAAAAAGGATAATGTGCATGGTATCTATGTTACTATTGCACATTGCCACATTGAACACAGTTTGACTTTTGGTGTGCAGAGCACATCATCCTACATATTTAACCCCGTAAGAACTATTTAAACTCCCAATCAAATTGATGGGGTTTGCTTTCTTTCCTTCCCTAGTTTTAATGGAAACATTGATCTAAGGCAGCAGCTCTTTTTGTTTCCCCTGGGAGTGCCTTAAATTGTAGTGAAAGCAATAAATACCACTGGAGTGTGTAGTACTGAGTTTGTCTCTGCATTGAGGAATGCCCTTCTTAAAATGAGAAATAAGGTATAAAATCATAGACTTGTGCCCCAAAACAAAAAAAGTATTAGATCTGCATGCTTAGGGATTGTCCACACCAAGAGTTAATACGCAGGGAGTCAGGGTGCAAATGTACACTGTCGCCTGCCATACACTAGATGTTCTGTGGTGCACTTTGACCTATTGCTGCTTGAAACACTCACAACTTTTAGTGTGTGGCAGGAGAGTCCACACTGATAGAGTGTGGAAGGGAAGCATGCGCTCCAGATTTACATCTCAGTTTGCTGTGTTGTTTCCATGTTGACATGATCTTACTATGCCAGGATTGTAAATGTTGGATTCCATATGCCCTTAAGATATTGCAGTCTTGAGAACTGGTCATGGTTTTCTTATAATTGCACATTTAAGATGCTTGTCCAAAAGTGAAGAAAGTAATTCTTAGCCATAGCATATATTAAAAAGAACTTCAGTTTTCAATGTTGACCCCTATCATCTTCTCTTAGAATACCCCACTCAGGTTCTAATCCCATGGAAAAGACCTTAGCAGAAACATTTTTATCATAAAAATTCATGAACAATTTTATTCCACTCTTATGCTTGTGGGCAGCAGAAATCTTGTAGCTGAAGTTTTGAGAGTCAGATGTAGATCTCATCTAGATAAGTGAAAATGGTTTCTCTCACCAACAGGAGCTGTCCAACAAAAAATATTACTCACTTACCTTGTCTTTAAAAAAAACTTAAAAAATGAGTAGTCTTGTGGCACCTTAGAGACTAACAAAAATATATGTATAGTATCATAGCTTTTGTGAGCAAAACCCACTTCTTCAAGTGAGATGATCTTGTCTTTGTAACTTATTTAACAGACTGAGTAAAGTCAATGGGACTTCAGTGCCTAAATCTTTTAGGCACTTTAGAAAATTTTATCTGGAATAACTGATGTCTACCAGCTTTTGCCAATATGTGTGTTCTAGTATTTCAAGTGTCTCTGTTGCAGTTGTATTGTTATAACATGGATGTCCACTTTATGTGCTTGACGTTTCAGTATGGAAACTCAAAATGAAGACTTTGCTGTAATTTCCCTCTACCTTACTGAAAGGAAATATCAGCATTTCCATTGTCTTCACAATTAAGGGGCAAAATTACCTAGTATCTCAGCTCGTTCAAATATTTTCATGATGGAAAAGCTAGTGTGGGGAGGAGGAGGGAAAGAACTGCTTTTTTACTAAGTGGAAGTGAAAGTTTTGTGGATTACGATACAGGGGGGAGGCTGAAGGTTAAAATTAAAATTCTGCATGCTGACTTGCTTGCTCTTGATCTGATTCTTACTGACATAATCAGCTGCAATTGTGGTCTCCAAAGGGGAGACCTTGGAAAGAAAAAGAAAGTAGCACAAGGATTAGATTGGGTGAAAACAAATTCAAAGCAAAATATAAATGGAGTCCTAAACTGAAATCTTGTTACACCTCATTGCTACAAATGAATATAAACATTGGTGACTCATGCTAGCACGCGGGAGGTACACTGCCAAAATTTTAATTATTACCTGAGGTGCCCCCATGTGCCCTCTGCTGGTGACCCTCCCTGTACATACCCCCCAGCAGACACCAGTTGCCCCTGGATATAAAAGGTTTCCTGGGTAGAGAGAAAATGTTGTTCCTTGAATGCGTATGCATAGGGAGGATGGTGGGACTGGGAAAGGAGAGGCTGTGAAAGAAACGTGGGTTACAGGGGATTGCCCAGTGAATTTCAAGTGTGAAAAATTGCATGAGTGGGTGAAACAGGAAAGGAAGGAGTAGATTAGAAGAGGTGGAAATAAACAGGGGAGAGTCAAAATGTCAGCTTCTTTTGTGCAACAGTATGAGCTGCAGCTTCTCCCTGCCCCTTTTGAGGGATGTGCTTCCAATGCTTTTAAAAAGGCCCCACATTTAAAAACGTGCGACATACCCAGATAAATACTCTGCTCCTGCAAAAGAAAAAGCCCAACAACTGTATGCTCTCCCTGCTCCCATCACTTGATAGCAGACCAGCTAAGAGGGGGTTCTTGGGTTTGCATGGCACTTTCTCTACATAAATGCAGAGGCAGTGCTGGGGAGTGGAGCGGGGAGCTCCTATTACAGCAATTGTGTGGTCACATCAGTACCAGGGGAATTTAGGGAGAATTAAGTAGGTCCCATCTTAATGTTTTTGAGTGGGTTGGGAAACAGTTTTTACTGAATTCCTTCCTCCCCAACACTTTCTACCCAGCATGATTAGTCCTCTTTTCACGGGATGTGCTTTAAACTCCCTTTCCCTTCCTCCCCCACAAACTGCTGCAGGAGCTGGGCCTAGCTGCACCTTCCACATAATCTTGGCACTTTGATTGCATTGGGTTGTAGTGATTCATGTCCTCAAGCCTAGCTTCACAAAGAGGGCTAGAGATTTAAAAACGTTGAGCTCTCTTTGGTGGGGTTCAGCGGCCAGCTCTTTTAACAAGGGATCTGCATAAAACCATCAATCCTCAAAGTGCTTGTACCATCGTCTACAAAAGGGAAACTCCTTTCATCACTTACCATTCCTTATGAGAAACCTGGTTAGTCACGGCTCAAGATATACACTCATCTCTACTTTGTACAACAGTTCACTTACAAAACTCTAGTCAATCAGCATTTATCAAAATGGGTACCAAACACTGAAAAGCATAAACTACAGTGGAGATCATTCAAATCTATCTACTAAATGCCTACATTAGTGACCATATAGTTGCAACCCTATCATTCTTTCCCATAAAGTGAGGTTTTGAATGACGAAATGAATATGTATTAACAAAGTATAATTTCAGGACAGATTTTGAACCTGGGAGACCTGATGCCATCTTGCAATCGTGTGTGAAGCTATATATCTATCAGTATAGTTGTATGTTTAGTATATTGGTCCATGGGCAAAATGCCCTCTGATTCTAGCAGGACTATGATTTAGGTGATATTAAATATGTATATTTGGTAACATACCTAGGAACACAAGTTGTAGGCGCTAGTAACACTGAAGAACAGAAATAGTTAAATTAGCACAGTCTACTAGCAAAAAAACTGCAAAAGATTACGGCTGTGTGTGAAATATTCATCCCAGGTACATAGAGATTTTCTAAATCTTAACCAACAGCATGGGGGAAAACATTATTAGTTGGAAGGGGTTTAACTCAAACCTCTAGTTGTGAAGGGGAATGTTGGGTCTACTGTAAATGACTGACATGCATTTTGGACACAGTCAGGTAGAAGTACAGATAGTTGTATTTATGTACACCATAAACTGTGAGCTCAAAATTATATGTGCAAAGTTGAAGGTTATTTATTACAATCAGGTGCAATATGTCTGACTAGTCTCTTACCAGGTAATTATTATAAGCAGAAACTAATTCTCCATAGAACTATATAAAATTCTCCAAACACCAGTGATAAGAATGTGTCTACGCTGCAATATCTATCATGGTGTTTTAAACCAACCTAGCAAATGTCTGACCTGTGCTTGAGCATAGGGTTGTGGTGTCCACGCTGCAGTTCAGAGACCTGAACCAGAGTAATCATATCCCAGAATTCGTAATGCCACTCCATCCCAAAATATGGCCGCTCTAGCCCTAGGAATGTGGTGCTCGGTGGGGAAACTTTATTGTCCAGCCTACTATTGTTAGGGAGCATCTTGCTTTGAAAAGACTTGATCAGTTCGCTTTTCATTGCAAACCAAGGAAGCTCTCTGATGGCATGCCAATGATGAGACCAGAATGGGATAACACGAACAGGACCTGCTGCTGTTTGTTGCGGAGGCGCTTCCATTTTCAATACAGTGGGCTGCAGATTGTTGGGCTAGAGAACACAGAGTTCTGGTGGAATTGTGGGCTACTTTTGGATGACGCACAGGCCTTGAGGCATGTAGGACTGACTGTGGCTATGCTGCAAAATGGTAGTCTTGGTATCCTGAGTCCCAGCTTGACTTGGGCTTGGACCCTTCAGCTATGCAAGAGCCTGGTGTCTGAGCCGTAGGTTAGTGTAATTGCAATGTAGATGCCAGGGGGATTAGCCTTCAATCAGGGCTCGAGTGCAGGCTTACACTGCAGGGTAGATATACCACAACTTCTCAGTTTGAGTTACAAAACAATTGCCTTAAGGCCTTGGCTATCTGTGGATAATATTTCCCGTGCACTTGGTGCATCTCACTTTTCAATTAATCTCTGTAGTAACCCACATCTTTCACCCAGAGACTTGTGCTCATTAGCATGTGTAACCTGGAAAATTTATAAATTGAAATATGCATGACAAAATTACTGCACGACTTTTTCTCTTGCTCTTTCTTCCTTAGTTTCATGGCTTGTTAGTAAGGAAACAAATGCCATTCAGGATGCGTAGGCTACCATTGGGCTATGATTTCGCTACAGAAAGCAGATAACACACTGAACGTTTCATAACCCCTTATACTCTGCAAAAGCTGCAGACACAAATTAGCCTGCTCCTTCACCAGTTCAGCTATGAGGTTCATGTCTTCGTGGTCATCTCATATTTTGAGTATCCTTTTACAGCAATGCAGAGCTGCAGAAGGCTGAAGAGAAGGTGAGGCCCATGCTATAGCATCTGACACTTGCTCAGTGATTTATTTTGTAAAAGACAATTTGAATGAAGTGGGAAGCCATAATTTTTTGGCAACTATGTCCTTACATTGAAGGCCTCAAAAATCCATCTCCACTGCAAGGCAGATCCCAATTTTAATTAATCAGGTTTGCTGTAGGTGAAGAGGTAACTCTAAGGTTACAACACCATTTATACAAGGTGGTAGTTATTGCTCCTAAGCTGCACATCAGAAAGAGGCAGAAATTGACATTAAGAAGCAGAGTATGACAAAATTAACATATATTCCCAGTTCTCTTCTTCTCTACAAGTAAAAGAAACACTTTTAAAAAACCCCATATACAGCAGACATAGAGGTAGAGGTTTGAGATTTCATAATCATAATCATAGATATATTAAGTTCATCATATATAATTGTTTTTACACAAAACCCATAATTTTACCAAACGCTTTTACTTAAAGGTGAGGTTTAGGCAGCTGTACATTAACTCTATAAAACTATTATATTGAAGCTTTTGCAACAGTGAGCCTTACATGTAAGATGACCATAGAATTGCAGACCTGGAAGGGACTATGAATGTTAAAAATTGTGTATTAAGGTAACCACGCAACCGCTGAAAGTCTCAGTGCTCAGATGGCTACCCATACTGCAGGCTCTGTAGTGTAAAGCCTAGCTTTATATTGCAGAGCCCACAGCCAAACCTCCCTGGGAGTGGGGCCGCCTGCCCCTGCCGGCCCGGCTCACAGGGAGCAGACTTCGCTGTGGCAGCCAACCCTCCTGCCCAGGAGCGGAGTAGGCAGCCCTTGCCCACTTGGCTCCAGGGAAAGGTGGTTTCGCTGCCCTGCCACAGCAAAGCCGCATTCCCGGGAGCCAGCTACATGTAGCTGAGACCATTAACTGGTAAACATCAGCTTATCAGTTGAACGGACCAAGAGAGCATCTAGTTAAGGCCCCTGTGCTCCTGACAGGACTATGTAGACTAGCCCTGACCAGTGTTTGGAGATTTTTCAGAGCAGGTTAGACAATGATGAAGATTCCATAAGTTCCATCAGCAATTTATTTCAGTGCTTAGGTTGATGCTGAAACTTTATTTCTCATATTCAGAGAGAACTGTCTGAAGAAAAATTTCTTTGAGCTTGAGACATAGGTGGACTGTTTCATTCCAGAAAGTTGTGGAGAATATCATTTTTGAGTTAAATTAAAATGACATTTCCCCAGCATTTGGACAATTTGTGCTCATCATTAACTCAAAAAACATTGGTATGCATAAAGTCTCACACAGTTAATGATCATTGCAAAGTCAGCAATTAGCTGCTTCGTGAGTAAGGTGAAGAGGGGGGAGTAGAAGATTAATATAATATACATTTTTTTTTCTGATTCCTCACTTGGCATCTGGCATGTCTACAATAGATGTTTCATTAGAAACTGTCCCCTTTGTGACCTCACAATGAACAGTCCCTGTCAAGGATTTTAATGGGAGTAGAAAGGCCCCTGTTGAGTGCTCCTGAAAATCCAGGCCTAAATTATTCATGTACTCACACCACTGTTGTCTGTGATTTTGTGCCATCTTAATCTGTTCTGTCACTTGGTAAAATATTTTGAACTACAGATAGGAAAGTCTATAAAACAGACATTGGTTGTTTAACCCTGCTCCACAAAAGACATTTTACCAGTCTTAAATACCCTGATATTGAAAAAAAAAAAGACAGTAATCTAAATAACAATGGATTTTTATAGGTAAACATTTGTGGATTTATCGATTAAAACTGATGTAGTGATTCTGAACTATATTTCTTCTTTAATTATCAGTGATTGCTAACCATTTGCTTCATCAACTTAAAAAACAACAAATGGTCTGGTAGCACTTTATAGACGAACAAAATATGTAGATGGTATCACTCATCTTACACCATAAACAAGAATGTGTACCAAAAAGAAAATGTGCCACATTCAAAATATGTTTTCTTTCTGTATACGTAGTTGTATCATAGAATGTTATAAGAGACCACTAGAGGTCCTTTAGTCCGGTCCCTTATGCTGAGACAGTTTTGACAGCCCTGGGAGAGGACTGAGAATAAAGCCCACAACTGAGTCAGATACTGCCAATTAGGGCCCAGCTGGGGGAGGTATTAGGAAGGGCTCTGGGAGGGAGGTGTGGACACACACATGCTTGCTCTAGCTGGGAAGCAGGGGGGGACCTGGCTGCCAGGGAAGCTGCCTGAGATAGAGCAGAGATGGGACAAGGCAGACAGAACTGGGGAGCTCTGGCCTACCTCACTCCCAGGCTGCAGGGCCTCAGGCAAGACCTGAGTGTACTAACGCTGCAAAGTCACAGCCAGAGATCGGAGAAGGCAGCAGGTCCGCACACCCTTGCCAGTCATGAGTGGCCCTTTCAGACTACAGTTTGGCCCTGAGGAGAGGGGCTAGATGATGATTGGTAGTTGGTCACTGAAGCAAGGTGGGTACAGGAGGATAGGGAGTTCCATTAGAGGAGAGGACCCCGGCGTGCAGAGATGTAGGGCTGTTGATACCCCCGCCCCTCGGGCAGGGAGACAGAGACAACTGTAGTGGATACTGCCAGGGGGCAGTATCCTGAAGGGAACGCCCTGGTCCAGGAGTGATGCGGGTCCAGAACCGGAAGGTGGAGTGAGGACACAGGCACTAGCGAGAGGGAAATGCCCTCGTGACAAGCTAATTCCCTGTGCTACCAGCAGAAGGTGCTGTGGTGGTGACTGTGCCCCATGATAGGATGGTTCAGTATTTTGTTTTTAATACTGGGGGAAGGGGAGGAAGAAACAGTGCAGGAAAAACATCCCTTCTTCTTTAGAACAAAAATTGAAAATCTGTTGTAATTGACTCTAACCCCCTCCTCCCCCATATAATTTTACATGATCATTTGGATACATTTTATGTCAAAACATGATCAGTCAAATTAGCGACAATTAAAAACCATACATTATTGCGACTGTTCTAAAAAAAATCAGAACAAAACTGTAATTTATTATAGTTTTGCCTTCATTATACACCATGTGTTGGTGAATTAAGCACAACAAAATACTAGTATTCTTTAAAAGTGTCTACTAGATATAATAAAAAGAATGATAATTAACATTTAGTTTGTTACATTTTAAAAAATCAGATGTACATACTTCTATTGCCTGTTAGGTTTGTCTAAGCCTTTCAACTATTACAAAAAAAGAAAAATGTCATTGTTTAAAGTCAAAAACATTCAAATCAGTTGATACAACATTACAGTACAGTCAACTAACATCACTGAAGATCTAATCTTCTTTTCTCCGTTTGAGTCTTTAGACCGCAGTGTTATAAAACTGGTTCAATGCCATTTCAAAACTGTATGTTAGCTGTTGCAGGATACTGTACTCTACTGATGGCTTCAGAAGAAAGGGGTTGAACTCGCTGTGAATCACAAGGTAACCCCAGCCGGTCATTAATTTTATTCAGTACTGTAGTTAGAACAGCATTAAGTTTAGCACAACTTAAAAAAGGAAAAAAAAAAAAGAAAAAGAAATTGGAAGCTAGGTGAAGCTGCCATTTGTGTCAAACAATTGCGATACGCTATACTAAAAAATTCTGAAATATCCACCTGTCCTCACCACTCTGCCACAAACTAGCAAAGTCAAAAAATACAAAAGTCTTCAACTTTTCATTTTTGCAGAATAAAGCAAAAAAGTCTTTGTGCTCCTTACTACCAGAAGCAGAATATCCTCTGAGTTACCACATGTAATAGCTTCTGGATGTGTCGACTTGGGTTGGCTTGGTCTCTGCAGAACCGTCTTTGTCTTTTTCACTGTCTCCTTCCCAGAGATTAATAAGTGGTGGATAAAGCTCGTTGAGGGGGATTGAAGATGTCTTTTGCATATACTTCTTTAATGAGTGGTGATAGTTTTTTCTCTTAAATCTTTTAGCAATATAAACAGAGAGGGAGGCAAGGCTGATCACAGCAAACATTGAACCCATTACAGCGGCAAGGGCGGTACTGGTTTCTTGGTCAGAAATGTCAAGAGCAAAAGCTGCATTTTTTGTTGTAACATTGACACAAGACTTTTGAGTTTGCTGATGGATATTTGATACAGTTAGACAGACCTCATAATCCGTAGATGGCTGCAAATGAGTGAGGTTATATTCATGTACATCCACTGGGACTCTCGCAGTGTATGTAATGTGAGGGTTATCAATCTTCATAGTGGCTGATGACCATTTTAAATTGGAAGTCATAACATTGGAATTAACCTTCCAGGACACTAATATTGAATGAGATTCAGCTTGCTTGACATATATTTTCAGCACTTGTGTACCATCCAAAAGAGTTCCATTCACTCTTATAGTTGCTACTCTTGTATCAGCTCCTTCTATATTTTGAGCAACACATGTGTATCTTCCAGAGTCTTCAATCTGAATATTCGAGATTTCCAGGGTACCTTCACTACTCAGCTTGTACTTGTCTGAGAGACTTTCAACTGTTATTTTATTTCCAAGTGGAGTGACCCAATAAATTTCTGGTTCGGGTTCTGCCATGGCCCGACAATCTAGAAACACTGTCATGCCAATGTCCAAATTCAAATGATTTGGAAAAGTGTCATGAGAAATCATTGGAAGACATTGTTCACTTGAATCTTGTATTAACACTTCTTTTACCTGTTGTCCTCTGTATTCTGGTGGCATAGCACAGAACATTGATAGAGGCTCCATGAAACGGATATTGGTTTTGTTTGTGTTGATCCAGTGAATGACACAGTCACACCTGAGTGGATTACTGTGAATACTAATCTCTCGCAGGTTTGGAAGGGATTCCACTGTCTTTTGGTAGACTGCATTCAAAGCATTATTGTTCAGCATCAGGCTTTCCAGAGCAGGAACATTACGAAATGCTAAACGATGGATGTAAGACAACTTTGGATTATTGGTAGCTTCAAGCTTTGTAAGTTCAGGTAGGTTGTCTAGTGCATACTTATCAACAGAAACCAGTTCTCCCATATTATTGATCCCAAGTTCTTTCAACCGCAGCATATTTTTAAAATCACCTTCTTGGATTTTGTGAATTGGGTTTTTGTTGAGGTCAAGGAATTTTAAATTTGGAACTTTCTCAAGAGCAAGCTGAGGAACCTTGACCAGTTTGTTATCATAAAAGGAAAGACTTTCAAGACTATCCAAACCTATTAATGCATTTCCAGGAATATCAGTGAGGTACATACCTGCCAAAACTAGACTTCTTAAATTTGAGAGTGGTTTGAAGTTCATATCTAGTATTCCAATCACTGGATTTTCCCCAATCATAAGGATCTCCAAGTTAGGAGTAGAATCAAACCAACGACTGTCAATAATCTTTAATTTGTTAGAGTTAAGATGAAGTCTTAAAAGGTTTCTCAGGCCAGAGAATGCATTTGCAGAGATGCTACTAATCTGATTATGGTTTATGTATAGTTCCTGGAGATTGCAAAGATCCTGCAAGCAGTAGTCAGTCATTTCTGTTATCTGGTTTTCCTCCAGATGTAAAGTAGTGAGTTGAGTCAGATTTGAGAGCCCCACATCTTTGATACTAGTAAAATTATTCTGTGAAAAATCTAATTCTGTTAAATTGAAAAGCTGTTGGAGTTCATCTGTGGTCTTTGCAATGTTGTTGCTTTGTAATAGAAGAACTTGAGTGTCACTGGAAAGATTGCTGGGGATTTTTGTTAAACGAAGGTCATTGCAGTCAACTGTAGTAGCTTCTCTGTAGGTCGACTGTGGTGTAAACCATGGCCTGATTTCACATACACAAAGCTGTGGACATTCATTATTCTGTATGGAAGGCTCAGTTAATGAATTCATTAGCAATTCTAGCACCAACAGGCAAGCTATTAAAACAAATCTAATCCTAGCCATGCTGGTTTGCTAGAAAGTTCAACTGCCTAACCCCCTAAAATAGCAAAAAATTGAATATATAAAGCAGTATCAAGAAAAAAAATAAAAATTAAAGTTTAGGTTGTAACTCTTGCACATTCAGAATATGGAAGATGTTTTTTCAGAGTCTCTTCACTTTTCTCCTTTGTTCCAAGTGCTTGTACAAATTCTGCTGCATGAGTTGATTAACCCAAATCAGTGTCTGGAGAGGTCCCCTGAAAAGCAAAGTAGGAGAGATGTTATATTCATCTATGTTTTGTACATTCATTTCTTTCTTCTCTAAAGAAATTTTAAATAAGAACTCTATTAATTTCCAAATTCCTTGAATGAAACTGATCCTTTCTACAGATGATTCAAATTAGAACTATTTCTGATAGTCCTAGCTGACTAATCATTAAAACATATGTAACCTAGGGTTGCCAACTTTCTACTTGCTCAAAACTGAACATCCTTGCGCCTCCCCTTTTCATTCCATTCCCCCTGCTCCCCTCATCCCTTGCTCTCCACACCATTACACACTCACTCACCAGGCTGGCTCAGGGAGTTAGAGTGGAGGAGGTGAGAGAATGGGATCTACTGCTTTAGGATCTAACTGCACTCAAAACAATAAAGATCGGATTTTATCTAGGGAGTCCAATACAAATGAAAAATTTACAGTTCAGACCCTTCGGTATCAGAAACTCCAAGTATGCAAAACAAATGCAAATAGATTTAGTGTACAAAATGGAGGTTAAGCAAAACTGATAAAATATAAGTTAGGCCAGTGTGACGGAGGTGGCAGCCTCTGCACCCCCAACTCGGCGGCCCCCCGTGGCGGGGCGAGCCAGGAAACGCTGGCTCACCCAGGGAATGCCAGCGGCGGCCGTGCCGGGGCCGTGGACATCGGAGACATGGCCTGGGACACGCCACTGGAGGGGGAAGCCGCTGGGGAAATGGTGCCGCGGCCAGATGCCGACGCAGGCGCACTAGCGCTCGTTAAGTCCCGGGACCCGCCTCTCACGGCAAGGGGCGGGGAGAAGGCGGGGGCATGCCCTGGGGGTGGAGCTATCCCGGGAACGCCAGATTTAAAACTGGCCATCCTCCGGGCAGGGGGAGGACTGAGCCTGGAGAGCGCCCGGGCTCAGGTGGACGGAGCATATCCGGGGAGAGGGGTCCAGAGGGAGGCGCGTTCGAGGTGTGATGCGTCAGCCCGTAAGTTTGACAGGATGAGTAAGAAGGAGCCCAGGGCAGGACTTCCAGCCCGTGGGTCAGTGCGTTTCGGGCGGTGTCCCCACTGACCACAGGAGGTAGAGAGAACGTCATCTCCCCTTCCTTAGGGCCCTGGGCTGGGACCCGGAGGTGAGGACGGGCCCGGTCCCCCTACTCCCTGCCCTGCCGTGAGGAGGCGAGGAGCAATTTAGAGGCATGGGGTGCCTCAGCACGGTCAGGTTATTCATTAAAGACATTGGACTCACAACAGATGGGAGTGTAATTGACTAAAGAAGGGAGGAGGGGCCTGGAGCCCCGGGGAGGGGACAGGACCCTCGTACAGCCAGAAAACAGGTTTAATATACAATTTTCCAATATGATATTTAAACAATGAAGGGTATTATGAACATTTTTTGGACTAACGACATTTTACTGTCTAGTTTTAAAAAATCCGTTCTTAAAATTTCCATGTGTCAAACAAATTTCATTATGAGTGAGCTACTTGACTTCGTCCTCAGACTTCCACGCAGTTAGAACTTCCCTCCGATTCTAGCTTTTCCTGACCCAAAATATGAATGGCTAGTAGGGATGTGAACGGTTAACCCGTTTAACCAGTAAGCATCAGCCTTACTGGGTGATGCTTACAGTTTCCGGTCAACTGGTGGCCCGGCTGGACTGGAGCAGCTCTCTGCCTGGCCGTGGTGAGGTGGGCCTGGGTTTGCTCCCCACCTGTCTGGCCAGGCTCACCATACTGTGGCTGGGGGGCTGCTCCACCCTGCCCCCCACCACCTGCCCCCATTTAAATGGTTAACCAGTTAAACATAATGTGTAACTGGTTAACTGATTAAATGGGATTTTACATCTCTAATGGCTAGATCTTCCTATGAGGATAGGATACGCTGTCCAGCCTATTAAATTAATGGAAGATAGATCTACATAATATATTAACTTCAGTGTCCATTTAATGTGTTTGTGTGAATGAAAAGGTTTTTTAAATATACATGGAACAACCTCCCCCAGGGTCTTTCAGAATCTGAATCCAGAAATTGCATCAACCCACTGCAGATCACATGAGCTAGCTGTTTACATTCCACATCTGTGGGTACAGTATTTACAGCATTTCCTAATTACAATGCAAAGCATGTGAACATAGGTGTCACATTAGACTGAAGTTACCCATGAAAGAGAGCCTTTGAATTAAAGTAAAATATTTGACATGACTTGGGAAAACTCATTCTATTAAAATTTGAGTCATTAAATGTGCCTTCAAGGCATATGTCAGGCTCTTCACAGAAAATTTCTTGATGCTTGCTTTTTTAAAAAAAAGCAAAAACCCCAAACCAAAACACTATAAACAGAGTGTTCTGTATGTGCAAACCTACTGATATATAATTTACTCTGTATGTTGTGAATTGCATGTGTGTGTGTGCAATCAAAGCTTAGTGTTACCCACTTTATACAGCCTCATTCTTGGTGGTAGGAGGGAGATTCTCCTGTAGACACATAGCACCAAACCAGCCAATGTCTCGAGGTAGACAGACAGAGCACCATTTATTTTCATGTCTTCACAAGTCTCATTCCAACACTAATGTATTTTGTTTCTCCAGCTCAGAGACCTACAGTGTTATGGTTGCAATGATGCTGCCACAGACTCCTTGTCTTCAGTGATATTTATTGTGGGAATTACCTTGGCTTGTTGCTTATGTGTGTTTTGAGCATGCTGACATTGTCAGATCAAGTTCCTTAAACTCGTCAGAAAAGGAGTTACATAAGTCACTGCAGTATAAGTCAGATACTCAGGTTCCTTTGATTTCAATAACTGTAAGGAATGGGACAAGGTCAAGTAAGGGCATCAAGATTCCTCTTCTGGAAATTTGCCAGGAGACACTTAGGCTTATATGATAAGGAATATGATAACATTCACCTGAACTGAGGGTGCTTGGGGAATTCATACTTTGGGCGTTTTCTCATCCACAATTCCCCTAATTAGATGTACTTATCTTAGTTACCTTCAATTAGAAAGCAGGTATAAACCTACGAGATCTGAAAAAGGACAAATGGAAATGGAGAAACAGCATACCACTCTTTAGCAAGGCTGTTAATCTTTAGTACGCATTCTTAGGCTGCCACAGTATGAACAAACCAGGTAATGGTTTTCAGAAATATCCCTTCTCAGTCATGTTCTTCTTCTACCACCCCTCCACTTCAACCTTTATCCAAAAGCAGGGAAGGATGTTCCAAGTGTTATTCTATTTCATGAAAAAAGCCCTTTTCTGGATTTCCACTAGGACCTAACTCTCATGGCAAAATTATCCACACATCCCAGTTGCAGATCAAAAAAGGCCACTGGATCACCTGATCGTAACAAGTATTAGAACACATGGATTCCTTACGCCAGTGTTACCTAAATACATACACAGTATAGAATCATAGGGTTAGAAGGCACCATCCAGTCTAACCGCCTGCAAAGATGCAGGATTTGTTGGGTTTAAACTGGAGTGGGCAAACTTTCTGACCTGAAGACCACATTTCTGTATGGAACTTGCAAGCTGAGCTATGAATGCTCACAAAATTGAGGCCTGGGCTGCAGGAGGGAGTGAGGGGCTCTGGCTCGGGGTGCTGGCTCTGGGGAGGGGCCAGAAGTTAGGAATTCAGGGTGCAGGAGTGTGTGCTGGGCTGGGCAGAGGGTTGGGATGTGTGAGGAGGTGAGGACTTCAGCTGGGGATGTGGGTTCTGAAGAGGAGGCAGTTTGGTTGTAAGTGTGTGTGGCAATCAAGGATTCAAGCTCAGGGCGATGCTTGCTTCCAGAAGCTCCTGGAAGCAGCTGCATTTCCTCCCTCTGAGTCCTACACACGAGCAGCCAGTTGGCTCTCCATGTTGCCCTGTCCGCAGGCACTGTCCCCCGCAGCTCCCACTGGCCATGTTTCCCAGCCAATGGGAACTGGAGACCCAGGGCTTGAGGCAAAAGCAGTGAATAGAGCCCTCTGGCTGCCCTTAGCAATAGGAACCACAGAATGGACGTGGAGCAGGGCGAGCTTCTGACCCTATGCTGGAGTTAAAAGGTTTGACAGGCCAGATGCAGCCTGTGGGCCTTAGTTGCCCACCTTGGTCTAAAACAACCAAGACAGCTGTCCAGCCTCCTTTTGAAATCCTCCAATGAATAAATTGCCACACCCTTAAGAGTGAGTCTCTTCCATTGTCCTACAGTTCTTACAGTTAGGAAGTTTTTCCTAAGTTCATTCCATTCACATCCCTATTCTTAAGTTGCAGTATTCACTTTGAACAATAGAGGTAAGTGCCCAACACGTACCAGGTTTTGTTTTGCATTCTATAAAGTAGAGGGGATGTTGTGACCAGAATCTAGCAGGCAGTTACGACTTATTTGCAGCCAGGTCTACATTAGACCAGGAAGGTCAGGTTAAGGTACGCAACTCCAGCTATGTAAAGTACATAGCTGGAGTTGGCTTAAGCCAAGCTTGATGCTGTCATCACAGAGGGAGGCCAACAGGAGCAAATACTCCTGTCTGCTTCCTTGCAGTTCTGAGCAGTAAGGGAGTACTGGCACCAACTGGAGCCACCCTCGGTGCTCTATTTAGTGTGCAGACCCACTCAGTCGAACACCAGAAGGTCGATCTCCTGCACAGCAAGTGAAGACATGGCCTGCAGAAGGGTTGGGAGATCTCCCACATTCTAGCTTCTAAGGAAAGGACTGATTTCTCCATCTTTCAGAAATGAACTAGGGCTCACTAAATGAAATTAATGTGTAGCAAGTTTAAAACAAACAAAAGGAAGTTTTCTTCATGCAGCGCAGTTGGTCTGTGGAACTCCTTGCCAGAGGATGTTGTGAAGACCAGGACTTTAACAAGGTTCAAAAGAGAACTAGATAAATTCATAGAGGTCAGGAAATGGATGACAGGAGAGGGATCATTTGATGATGACCTGTTCTGTTGACTCCTTCTGGGACATCTGGCATTGGCCACTGTCGGAAGACAGGATACTGGGCTAGATGGACCTTTGGTCTGACCCAGTATGGCCATTCATATGAACTCTGACAAATTGAGGTAAAGTCTGTCAGAACAGCACTTAAGTTGATTTTACACTGGAATACTAGAATATACATTTACTTTCTAGAATAATGAGTTAATGGATTAAATTACAATTTAAATTAAAGTTGCTAATATTAATTTGATCATTTAGAGCTTGTTTCTGCCATGTTCTTGCACCTCTTCTGGGAGGCTTCCCTGTGAACATTCAAGCAAAGGTTTACTGGTAAAAATGCGCAGAGAAAATCAATGTCAAGGTCTCGCGCATCGGTGTTTGTACTAAATTCTGCTAGTCACAGAACAGAAGTATTATCAAATCACAACAAAGCAATATAATTGAAGTACATGCCTGATTTGAAAGAGTAAAATAAAATAAAAATCAAAAGCATATTTGCACTGATTATTTACATTTCCTTGCATGACTTTCCTATGGAATATCCAGAAGCAGAAACAGAGAATAATAATTATTAATTTCAAATGAATAGTTTACCTTCACCTTGGCTACATGTATCCTATACATATAAAATTTTACCTATGTAGACTTTACTAGCTTTTGATAAACTGTTGACTATACCAGGACTTCAAATTGCAATTCTAATCCCTTTGCTTGTTTAATGCTTATATCCCATCATTTGTACATTACATTTATAGCCCATCTTGTGTAAGGGTACATTTCTGATTTCATTGAATGGAATACTCGTCTCTAAACATTACAGACATATGGCTTTAGAAACTAACCATGACAGTTTCTCTTCTCTAGGTAAGTTATTTTCTACTGCAGAGAGATTTATATATATATTTTTTAAACTGAAAAATATTCTAAACAGACTCACATATTATTGCTGCCAATCCCATCTGGCTTTAGGGCAGCCGGGATGAAGCTATAAATGAAAATCCAATATAAATCAAAAAGCAAATTCTGATTGGCTTCAGATGCTCTAGCCCATTTTAATGTTTGTGTGAATGACAGTCCTGATACCAGTGTGCAAATCAGCAGAGGGGGAAAAAGGCAGCAAGTCATAGGAGTCTAAATATTCATAAAACCAAAGCTGCTACTTGAACTTAACAAGCAACAAGGATTGGTGTGTGTGGGGGCGAGGGGGAGGAGAGCATACTGGAGTACAGCTAAATATGAATGGAAGCTTTGCTTTTGTTCTACCGCTTTATACCTGTGTGAGATTTCCTTTAGTGTTTCAAACAACCAATCATGCCTAGATAATGTGCTGATGGATGCTGCCTGTAGGCTTGGCACAGCATGGGCGTGCATCTTGCTTGATGATTATTGGTTTGCTGTTGGGGTCCTTATTGCTGGTTCTGCACATTTTTTTTTCAGTTTCTTGATCTAATGTCAGATACTGTTCACTCCTGCAGTTTGATTCCATGCACTATAACCCTACTGCCCATGGAGAGGGACTTGCAGAGTAGAACACTATGGCACATACCAGCATGAAGCCCCCCGCATGGCATTTCGGCACAACAACTTCCCCCACCTAATGCAGGGAAGCTATTGTGACTTTGCCATGGACAGGTTCTTCTCAGCCTCTCTTCTTTGAGCAATGTATGGATTGTTTAAAAAACCTGCTTTAGGCAAACAAATATCTTTACTGATCTTTTCAAAACAGGTTCAATCCCATGCTGCGCTTAGTGCTTCCAGCACCCAATGACTGCCAGAGAAGCCACAGTCATTCAGCAAAATTGGGCTCTTCTTTGCCTCACTGTAGTTTAGAATGGTTCTAGAAACACGCAAATTCTTGCGTGTCATGTGTTTATGCATCTATTCTTGCTGTTATTAACTCCATGAAACAAATAGTTGGGGAAAATATAGATAAGGAAGCAAAACGCTTTGGAAGGGATTTTCCAAAGGACTCTGTATTGTCCTGTATCTACTCCCTCTGGAGTTCAGTGGGGGAGCAGAATTAGAGCAAAACTGTCATTTTGAAAATCCCATCAGCAGACAAGTGGAATTTAAGAGGTGGATTGAATAAAGGCTAAAAGCTGCTGACCTCTGTATAGGTTACATAGATCAAAGAGAGCATAACATTTTTTGCAGCATTATAGTGACTTGGATCTGTTTCCTCAAAGCAGCAGCCTTGGATCACAGAGAAGATTAGAGAGTTATGTGATCAACAAAGAAGGGAAGTTAAGAGTAAAATCCAAGAGAAGTGACTCTGCAAAAAGCAATTTTCCTGTATGACATACAGAGATGGACTCATTAAATTGGAAAAGAAGATTGTCTTGAATAACAGAACATTGATATACAGAACTCCTTTGCAGCAAATGCTGCTATGAAGGCCTATTAAACTATCAAGACTCTTCCAAAATTTTTCCTCGCAGGAAAAATATGATTTCACTAAGCACTTGGGCTAACTATTGCTGATACTTATATAATATCAACAAAATCAATTCTACATTGGAAGTGAAAGTAGCAGAGGAGATCTGTATATATCTGTATCAGTTTATCCTGTTGGTGGTTTGCCTGGAAGCCCACTATTGTTGGGCTTCCAAGCTGACACACAAGAACACACACAGACCAGAGGTGGGTTGTGCCCATGAAAGCTCATGATACCATCTACAAGTTGTTAGTATTTAAAGTGCTACGAGATTATTTGTTGTTTAAGTTTTTCCTGTTACAGACTAACTCGGGTACCCCTCTGGAACCATTTATTGTTGCAAGGACTCAGCCTGAAATGACAGCAACGCAGTAACACCCGTTTGCTTCCCCCAAATCCTGGGGAGTGAACCCAGATCCTTTTGCATTTCCCCTTTATCAGCCTTCCACCTCCCTAGAGGTGGGTGGTCCCGGTCTTTGCCCAGTAATAGCCCTCTAATTACCCTGCTAAAGCCCTGTTCATATTCGCCCCCACCATGACCTTTGCCACTTTTTATAAGGAGCAGTTTCTGAGCACTTGACACTTTTTGTCAGTAAACACCTCTAGGCTTGTGGGTTTGGGGATTTTCTGTATGTTTTCCACTGGCAGCTTACCAGACAGACTCAATGTCAGCGCCAACAGCACACATATCCCAGTGAAACTCCTCCTATGACTGAGGAAGTTGTGGAAGCAGTATGGATGCTGAAAAGCAATGAAGCTCATGGAGTGGATAACATATAAGCAGAACTAATTAAGAATGGTGGAGACACTCATCCTGGCATATCATAAGCTCGTTAATGTGATTAGGGAGTCTGTAAAAAAATGGCCCAAGACTTGGATATAATCCTGATAGTTCCTATTCATAAAAAGGAAATTACCACACAATCTCATTGACACACACTATCAAAATACTGCTGCACATCATCCCGAAGAGAATTCTGTATATGAGAGAGCACACTCTGGGCAAAAAACATACAACGGTATGGTGTAAATAGTCAGTCTGTATTTGCTATGCAAGAAAGTACTGGAGAATCATGAGAAAAGTGCTTTAGGTCTTCAACTTTTGCTAAGGGGTATTGACAGCTTATGGCACGAACCTTTGAGCAATCCTCTAGCTGGGAGTTGGTGAAAATATAAGAAGATAAAATCTCTATGGAGGCAGAATTTCTTTGGTAGTTTGACTTGAGGATTGGTATCAGGCAGGGCTGCATGCTATTACTAACCCTCTTCAACTGTGATGTTAAAGAAATTGTTAAATAGCCCTTGATGAAAAAAAAAGCCTGGGGCCGGGGGGGAAAGCAATATACTTGATGGATAAAAAATTAGTCATTAGGACTTCCCTGATGATATTGACCTGACTGAATTGTTTGAAAAATTAGCAGTAGATGCAGAGATTTTTGTTCTGAAGCTATCCTGCAAAGAGATAAAGACATAGCTTGTTTCCAGTGTTGTTTTAGCCATGTTGGTCCCAGGATATTAGAAAGACAATGTAGGTGAGATAGTATCTTTTATTGGACTGACTTCTATTGATGGAAAAACAAGCTTTTGAACTACCCAGATTGTTTAGCATGAGTAGTTAACCTTGAATGATCCCTTAGGACATGGAGTTAACTATTTGTGGTAAACAATCTGTTCCAGCTGTGATGCTCTGAGCATCTTTCCCAGGCTGAAGAAAAGCTCTGTGCAACTTGAAAGCTTCTCTTTCACCAACAGAAGTTAATCTGATAAGAGATCTCTCATCCACCTTATCTCTTTAAGCTCAACAGTGACACCTAACTCTGATGAAAAGGCAAAGATATTTCTACCTAAATCTCAGGAGGCATTGAGCACGCCAAAAGCTGGATAATGTAACTATATGGGATGCTAAACATCATTTAGGGATCTGACATAGAATTTAACTTGTGACTAGTGACACACTAGGTGAAGCAAAATGGGTTACCATGAACTGTAACATGAAATTGCCAGAGTCTCTTGTTGTCAGTGTCTTGCTATGCGCTTGCAAGACATGTACTCTTATAGGAAGGAGACTTAAGAGGCTTTTTGCATTGAATTGAAATGCAATTGCTGTACATTAGTTATATGTTGCACATGACTAACAAGGAGATAATTGCCTGAATTTACAGCCTAACTTGAGTGATAGAAGATAACATCTTGATGATGAGAGGAAAAACCTTGATTTAATGGGACCTGTGGATTGGATGAGCAAAGGAAACAGTTTCTCAAGAATAGGTGCTAGGGGCAGAAGCTTCCCTATTTGATCTGAGGAAGTGGGTCTGGCCCACGAAAGCTCATCATCTAATAAACCATCTTGTTAGTCTTTAAAGTGCTACATAGTCCTGTATTTTGTTTAAGCTTCCCTTGGTGAGTGTAGTTCTACAATGCAGCTGACTTGATGGGAATGCAGCAAGGCATACTCCAAGGTTATGTGAGGACTGCAAAACATGGAGGAAGATTGCTGGCCACTGACTTGTGTGTTGTGTTTGCTGTTCATTGTGATGTGACTTGATGGTGCTATATACTATGGATGTGACTGATTTTCAGTGGGACTTGTATATGTTAATTGGGTGCTTTTGAAAATCCCACTCAGTGAGATGACTGGTAGCAGGAGGTGGAGTCACCTTGGAGGATGGGTTACTTTCTCCCTTCAGATTAAGGTGCAGTTCCCACCTCTCTGGCTATGTCTACACTACGGGTTTTTTCCGGGATACCTCTGGTATCCCGGAAAAACCCCACCATGTCCAGGGAAGGTGCTTGCTCTTCCACTCTTTTTTTTGTGTGTGTGTGTGTGTGTGTGTGTGTGTGTGTAAGAGCAGATGCGCTCTTTCAGAAGCCATCTTCTTTCTCCCACGAGGAAAAAGGGCACTTCCGAAAGAGGAGGCTTTTCTGAAATTTGGCCCAGTGTAGACAATTTACGTACCTTTTTCCAATAGATTGTTGTAGTGTAAACATAGCCTCTCCTCCCCACCCCCCCCTTTTTTTTTTGGCATACTACAGCGTTTACAATCATAATAGAAAAATAAGTTTGGAAAAACCCAAGAAAATAAAATGAAACAAAAAGATCCCTTTTCTCGCGGAAATGATTAAAGCAACTAATGCCAATGGTTAGACTACCTGTTGATAGTAGCACAATTCTGTATAGTACTCAAGAGTTGTAGGCAGGAAGTGTGCTGTAAATGCCTATATGCATGGAGTGATTCCAGATGGTGATTTTCAGGATTGTTACATGTACATTTTTCATAAGAAAACCTGTAATGTGCACAGTCCTAAGAAATCAGAACAAGAGTATTTAGCTGAAGGCAAAGCCTGCTTTAATGTTAGCCTTCTCTTGTTTTTCAAAAGTGCATGATCAAACTAGGGATCATCTTGCAGATTCACCATCCAGGTCTCACACATGAAAACAGTGTACCCAGAGAACTCTTATTTGAAAAGAGAGATGCTGAAAGGGAACCAAAGTTAGGAAAATAGAATAATAGTGATGATACCACTTGAAATACTCTGTTCAACTGATGCCAATAACTGTCTTTATTTAGGGATGAATATGAAAGTCAGTGAGTTTCTCCTGCGTATGCTCTCTGTTTCCCAACTCCCACTGAACTTCATGAGAGCAAAGGGCAGTTGTTAAAATAGATTGGAACTGCATCGGGAGCCATTCCTCACAGCTGTTGGGAGGAGGTCCTGAGCTTTTCTCTGCTACTGGCTATCTTAGGACCTGAGCATGGACAACCAGTGGCTAACTGGGCCAAGTATTTTGATACATTAGGACAAATAGTGTGTGATTTTTTTTTTTAAACATAAAAAGCAAAGTAAACCCCCCACATCTAGGATTTTTTGCAGAAGCTGCATGCTCTATCCAGTAATTCCGAAGCCATCAGATTGGTCTAAAACATTTTAATTTTAAAAGTCCTGAAATCTTTATTGCATAACTGGTGGTCCCAGGGGAAGGGGAAAAAACAACAAAACAAAACAAAACAGGAATAGGCCTTGTGAATAATACATTAATTTTTCATCTTTCACCATACTTCTGCCTTCTTGTACCAATGCTTTTAACAAAAACAAAACAACCAGCTTTCCAATGTTCCTGCTGCTCCATAAGTCACAAGGCCATGCTGCAGGGTTTTCAAGGGAAGTAGGGGTACTGATCTGCTCCAGAACCGATTTAGGGAGCCAGTGATGTTGTTACGGGAGGCAGAGCTACTCTGTGTGGAAGCTTCCATATTCAGGTGCCTAATACATCATGTTGTATATTAGTAAGCAATTCCAAAACTGGAATTGGCCACCCCCGTGTAAGTCATTGATTCCACATTCCATCCTGAAGGGGCAACCTGTTCAAATATTGAATATATTGCCCTATAGTGGTGTCTTGCAGGTTATAAAAGAAGTCCTAATACTAAAGTAAGTGAGATTGCAATGTTGGGGACTACATAGTCAACACCTATTTGGGGATGGGAGCAAAAGTTCCTGTATTTTAGTTCTGCTAGCAGGTGCAAAGATGTATATCTAGCTGTGCAAATAACATTGTGTGCATGCACAATTAAGTCATCAGCACAGCAGTATATATAGGATGTGTACTAACAGGTTGGTATAATGACAAAGAACAACAATGTTAATTATTAACCTCTAGTGCCACCTACCAAGCTATAGGTATTAAAAAAAATTCCCTACTTCTAGGAGAAAAAGAAGTCTTTAATGAAGGATGCTAGTTATTTTTCATTTGTCCCAGCAAGTACAAGTTGAAGAGTTAAAAGCCAAAAGCACCTGCATTTAAAAAAAACAAAAAAAACCAAAAAAACACCAATCACTTGGCATTAACAGAATTGAGCGTTTGCTGTTGAAGGATGGACTGGTATTGCTAAGAACATGAAGAATTTTTGCAACAATAGTGTCCTTACAAAAATCAAGTGTGTGAATGGGTTAGCAGCTGCATAAGTTAAACTTGCTGGGGGAGGGGAGAGGAAGGTAGTTTAACTCACACAATCAGTCTTTCAGAAAATAATTTTAAATGCTGCATTAATGAATTGTGATAAATTACTTGTGTCTTCCCTTTTGAGTTTATGAAACCCTTTTCTGGTATATTCTCAATATAGCAGTCAGTGCAGGAAAGCTTGTCCTGGACTAAAGAGTACTACATTCATTAAATTCATTTGGAAGAGACATGCTACATGACAACTTGATCAATTTACAAGGTATACAAATAATAGAACTACTTGTGTTGTACACTGATTTGGGAGATGCAGGTTAGCATGGCAAAGAATTTTGCATAAACAAGCTCACTAAATCCAAGTCATTTTGTATTTTTCCAACACCAACTAGTCATGGCCACTATGTAGTGGCACTGAAATGGAAAGCTATGGCTACAGCATATAGGACCAAAAGTGAAATGTATAACAAGGAAAAGACTGAGTATCTTTAAGAGTTGATATGAAAGCACAGGACCCAGATTCCATAAGGGCCAAGGCAAACTGAAACTGATTAATGTGAAATTGTAGTCAAGAAAAATCAGCAACTTTGGCAGCAGCAGCATCTTTGTCTGCTTCCACTTAAAATGTGCAAGACTTTTAGAATTCATAATGTGTTTTTGGTGGGGAGGAGGGATTCCAGCACTCTGGCACAGTGTGAATAGGTGCTAAGTCGTCACTCACATAGCAACAATCTTGCAATATTTCTAGTATCTTTTTAGTTACCTGGTCTGCAGATTGTAGGCTTGGATTCCCTAATCATTAATTTTCATTAGTGTTGCTTCACTGGCTTCAATGGAGCGTTTCTGATTTCTATTTGAGTTAAGACTGGAATCAGTTCCAGTTTTTTTAAACAGTTGTTGCCATTTTTGCAGAAACTGTAAGAACATGTTGCTAAGCAAGACAGACTTATTTTTGATATGTAAAGTCTGCATAGATATCCAAGTTGTAACTTTGTGTGTATACATGGTAACGACACAATCACAGGACCTGGCTACACAGTTAAAAAAAAAAATCTAAATCTAAAATTTTATACTGGCATAATTAGGCCCCAGTGTGGGGGAGATTTCCAAAAACATAACCCTTATATCTCACTAAAGTCAAAAGAGACTCTGAATAGGCAACAATTGGATTGTGGTCTTAAAATGATAAGCAACCAGGATGCGTATAAGCTAACCCATTAAAAGGGCACTTCTTCTAAGCATCACATTAAAATGTATTCCTGATTAGTGAGAATGTCCAAAAATGCAACCAAAGTATTTGTTTAAAAAAGTGAATATAAAATATTTCATACATGGGGGGGGGGGATAACTGTTCATAAGATTTAGATGTATATTTTGGGGAAATGTTAAGTTTAAAATAAAGCAAGTGACAGTCATAGTTTAAGAGCATAGCGTAGCTCTTAAATCTGAAAACGTGAGCTTGCTAATAGAAGCAAAGGCATAAACAAGGATGAAAAGTGCAGGAAACTTAATCCCAAAAGATGTTTAAGGTCTAAAAATCTTTCCAAATAATGCCTGCCTTTTGAGTTGCATCATTTTGTTTTTTTTTCCATAGACAGGTCATAAAAATAAAATTATGGTGTCATTTTAGTATTTTTGTAGGAAAAGCTTAAGTGTTCATGCTTCTCATATTCCAAAGAAACTGATTCTGTATTCTGTTAAAAAAACAAAACAAAAACAAACCACCTTTACCACATTCTGTTATCCCAAAAATACTTGATTTTTTTAATCTCAGAAGAAATGCAATGATTGCCCTGTTCCTAATATGCATATTAATATTAAATTCAACAACTTTAAGTATTGTTTATTGTGGCTGGATTTTATCCTTCACATCAGATACAGTCCTTTTCATTAAAATCTTGAAGTACAGTCACAGGAGAAAGATTGTTTTCATTCATACTTTCAGCAGAAGCATACTGATGGGGGGTGTGGGTTGCTGTGTATACAGCTACTGTATATTGATGGGCCACCAACTGAAGCATGGAATTGCAACAGTGCCTCTGTCATCTTCCATTTGAAAATATCTGGCAAATTAGCATTAACAAGTCATATTAGAAACATCAAGAATAAGTACTTTCAAACAGTGGGATGTCAAATTCTGTGCGCTAGTAGTCTATTTTCTTAAAAAAAAAAAAAAAAAAAAAAAGGGGGAAGAACCCTCAAATACTCAAAAAGTCATGAAACCCTGCAAGGCAAGATACGTTTATACAATAGTGATATTCCTAAATTAGAAGCCCGATGTCCTGAGTGACTATGCACCTGATAGTCATTCTGATAGAAGGCAAAGGGAAAAGAAACATTTGAGAAAATGTGCATTGTGCTTTTGTTGCCCACAGCCTTAATTATTAGCGTTCTGCCTATGGGAACCTAAGCCAGTTCTCACTAAAAATCAATCCACCCACTGAACTCAATGGCAAAGGATCAAAGCTATAGTTAATACCCTTATTCCAAGTGATTAGAAGGTGAATGGACTAAATTCTCTAGAAACTTCCTTTATGTAGAGAATTTTACAGAAGAGCCAATAAGTGTGAACAAAATAACCTGAACTATCTCCTGAGAACTCTTTGAGCATGTTAGAGGTGAATTCTCCTCCTGAGGAGGAATGCACACATCAGAGCCCAATGGATTGGAATACTCCACCTGAACGTGGAGGGAGCGCTTCTTCTGTATTTTGCTCACTCTAATCCAAATTGATGACCACCTCAAATTCCTGGTGCAGCACACTTCTGATTTGGCCCTCTGAAGCCATAATACTTGGTTTGGTGGCAAACTTTAAGCATGGAAAGTAACTGCCATTTACTGCCAGGGCTCAAGTATTGCTATTACAATATACTCAACAAAGGAAGGAAGCCCAACCTTCCTAGTTACTGCTTCACTCCACAACTCACTAAGTACTAGTGCCTCAGGCCCTTGTACTCAGCAGTCTGGATCGAACTTCAAATCCTGCTCTTTTTTTCCTCTCAATGCAAGTGTCTGCTCAGACCAGAGCAGGCTGAAGTGTAGAGCTCTTGAGATGAACAGGTGAGGCTGTTGTCTTAAGCTCTGGTTAGTAAGAATATAAGGGCAGACATTCCAACAGGAGCTGTATCTATTACCATAAAGTCACAAATGTAGGGCTGGAAGAGACTTAGAACTAAAAGTCAACAAATCCAGCCTCTTGCACTCTGACAGGACCAAGCAAACTTAAACCATCCCTGATGGATATTCACCTAACCTGTTTTTGAAAACTTCCAGGGTTGTGGATTACACAACCTACCTTGGAACCTTATTCCAGAGGTAACCACCTTTTATATTTAGGAAGTTTTTCCTAGTATCTAACCTAACTCTCCATTGCTGCAGATAAAGCCCATGACTTCTTTTCCTGCACCTTCAGAGGATTTGCAGAACTACTAATCACTCTCCTCCTTACAAAAGCCTTTAACATATTTGAAGACTACCAGGGTTCTTCCTTCTCCTGTCCTCCCCCCGGGTCTTGTTTTCTCAAGATTAAATGTCTCCAGTTCTTTAAAAACCTCCCCCTATAGGTCAGGTTTTAATCAGGTTTGTGATCTCCTCTGGACTCTTCCTGATTTGCCACCTTTTTCTTAAAGTGTGACTTCCAGCACTGTATACAGTACTCTAGCTGAAACCTCACCAGTGCTGAATAGAGCAGGACAGTTACCTCCCATGTCTTACATACAACCCTACTGTTAGTGTGCCCAGAATGATAGTCTTTTTTGCAACTGCATCACATTATTAATTCTCAGTAATCTGTGATATACTATAACCCCTAAATCCTACCACGACCAAGCCAGTTATTCCCCATTTTGTAGTTGTGTATTTGATTTTTCCTTCCTAAGCGAAGTACTTGTCTTTACGGTGTTTCATTATGTTGAATTCAGATCAATTCTCAAATCTGTCAAAGTCATTTGAATTCTAATCCTATCCTCCAAAGTGTTTGCACTCCCTCTGAGTTTGGTGTCAGCTGCAAATTATAAACATTATGCAAATTAATGAAAATATTGACTAGTACCCAACCCAGGACTGATCCCAGAAGGATGCCATTGAGTAAGTGTTCCTTTCGAGTTTGACATCAAGCAATTGATAACTACTCTTTGACTAGGGTCTGTCAGCCACTTTATATTAATTTTATCTAGACCACATTTCCCTAGCTTACTAAAGAGAATGTCAAGTAGGTCTGTGTGAAAAGCCTTACTAAAAATTAAAGATATCACATCTACTGCTTTCCCCACAATCCACTAAGACAGTAACCCAGTAATTTTGTCTGTATTTTACAATTTCATTGCTCCTTATTTAGGGCACGGTCCCTCTTCTAGGGGGTAAACTCCTGTAAGTCTGACATGTTGGAACCTACACTTCGCTTTTTAACAAATGGTCCTGTCTGCTCATGTAAAAACAGTGTTTGTACCCAAGCTTAAAGCAACTCTTGGCCCCTTCTCTAGGGATTACTACATTGCAGATCTGCAATAAGGAATAAGACAAAGTTGCTGAGCTGATCACGCAGAGCAACATACATGCTGCAGAAAGATGGAAGTGACTCAGTTTGTGAACCCTGTATACTTTAGGCATTCAGACTCTTCTGCATGGTTAAAACACCCTGGACAATTTAACTCTAATCCTCCCCCTTCTGCTCAGTGTACTCACGTATTACGTGCAAGGCATAACTATGAACACAAAAAAATTGTTCCTTCTTCCCCCCCATAACATTTTCTTTGCCTGTTGAATAAAGAAAGAAGGAGCACTTTTTGCAGAGAGCAACTGCTCTGACTCTTACGGTGAAGAGTACACCAGAGATAACAGATGAGGCAGTATTATAGTCACATTTTATGGATGGAAAACTGAGGCATGGAAAAATGAAGTAATTTGTACACCCCATAGGAAGAGTGTGGAAGAGCAGGAAATTGAACTCCGATCTCCCAAGTCCCAATTCACACCTTAGCCATCAGACCATCTTTCTTTTTCAATCTTCAGTGAATCTTATCAACAGAGAAAATGAAAAATCCACAGTGAGGGAAAAATTCAATTCTGAAGCGAGGTGGAGGCAATCAGTTTGTCACCCAGAAAAGTGTTGCTGATTTGCAGATGCTAGTGTAAAGTAAAAGAGAACTCCTCTGTTGTAGTCATGGCATAGGGGGGACTGTGCAGTCAGTAAGACTACTATGAGCAGAGGCTATGTGCAGAGGACCCTGTCAAGTCAACAAGGCTTGGGGCGAGTGCACTGCTTGGCATGGAATTCCCCCAGGAACAAAGCAAAATATGTAAAGATTCTACACACAATATTTTAAAATTCTGCATATTTTAGAACAGCATAAGCACACCGTTCCAGTATTTTGGTTCGACTTCTGTAAAATTGGGGCTTCCCTCATGCAACATCCATGGTCTAGCATCCTGAGCTGGAGTGCTCTCAGAGAAAACCAGAGGGCCCTGCGCTCAACAACTCCTCCCTCACCCTCCTATAGATGCTTAAGTCTCTAAAGATCAGAGGCTTATGCTTAGCTCAGAGGGGCAAGGACTATACAGATCCTGTAGGGGCCTGATTTCAGCTGGAGTTTCAAGCACTACTAAAATACAAATAATTGTATTCTTATAAATGGTATCCAGCTGGCAGAGTGGTTGCCACCTTAAAAATGTAGTGGTGATGATGAATAGATCCTGGTGAAGAAGATGACAGGCGTAAGAGCCATACACAGTAGTTTAACTGTGACTCTTATTCCTTGAGTGAGTTTTATTAGTAGAAATAATAATAAAATATGGTTTGAGAGAAATAACTTGGACCGCAGAAAAATGTGCATGCTTGAAAACTGCACTTGCATTTCACTAAGCCAGCAAAAATTTTCCCACTAGTTCCCTGACAGTGTGGTTATTTTGCTTCCAACACAGGTCTAGCTGAGGCCCCATTGTGTTCCCTCTCTGATTGGGCAGACCCAGTCTGTACATGGTTAGTACTACAGTGAGTGGTGCCCAGGAAATCTCCACTAAAGAGTAGCCAAAATATAAAAATCAATGAGCCAGTTTTTAAGTGTGAATGTATAAGATTGACATAACAGCAATGGTTATAGGAAGCATGCAAGCTTTGCAAGGATAATAAGCAAACAGTTCATTTATTTTTACAGCCTAGATTCCATACCAACAGGCAAGTAAAAAGGGACAGACAGAACCTTGTTTCTTTAGTTGTTAATTCACACTTTAGTAATTATGTTTTCTTTTTATAGTCATACTAAAATAATTACTTTATAATTACCAGAGTGATTAAACAATAAAATAAAATGCTTTACTTTTACAGTGGATTTCTCTCTGTGCAACCTATATATATTGTGAAGGGTGAATTCTGCATTCCTACTAACTTCATTGCACTTGCGTGCATGCAAGGAATACAGGATCAGGTCCCATTATTATATATGTAGGTTAATAAAACTTTATTGAATTGGTGGGTATGGAGGCTTTTGACAGCTCATTCAATACAATAAACACACTCATAAGAAAACAAATAGATTAATCATACTAGGTGCTGAAAGATGCAGTAAATAGGCTATTCACACCAAGCCACAGGATTTGGAATTTAGCCAAGTCACGATAGAATAAAAGCTATTCCATTAAGCAGCCTCTGATTTGTTTTTGCAACTAGACTGTATTAAAGTTACTAGACTGTATTAAAGTTTAGTTGATATTAGATAAGTTAAGTTAATAGATACCATAGCATCACCTCCTATTTTACTAGTGTCTTAGGGCACAAAACTATTTACAAAAACCTTTCTGCATACTTCGCCCCCCGCCCGCCCCCCCAATCCCCTACAGAACCTTCTGGTTCTTCTTTCATCGTTGGTAATATAACACTTTAAAATAAACACAGAGAATTTCCCTCATTACTTAATTCCACTAATAATTTCTAGTGGGAGAGAGGTATTGGCTGGTAACATACAGCTGTCCTCTAAAAGACTAATTTCCATCTCACCTGTAACCAAGAATGTCAAGCAAATACTACAACAATGTGGTTTTCATACAGAAAAGAAAGCATGACCTAACTAGTTTGTAATCTAAAGACAGACCTACAGAAAGGGGACTGTGCACAGCATACCTTACACCAGGGATTGCCAATCTTTGGCACATGGCTGATCAGAGTAATCTGCTGGAAGGCCACAAGATATTTTGATTTTATGTTGACTGTCCAGTGACGTGCTGCTCCCAGTGACCACGGTTTGCAGTTCTCAGCCAGTGGTAGCTGCAGCCCACTCAACGTAAACAAATAGTCTCGAGACTGGCTGGGGGGTTACTCTGACGGGCTGCATGCTGCAGGTTGCCAACCCCTGTGTAACACATATACACAAGCCATTCCCAAATTTTACTCTAGTAAAATGTCATTTTCAAGTCAGCAAGTTTCCTGTAAATATCATTTATTTACAAGTCTGAGAAATATATAGGATAAACAATAACTGTTGGAATTGCCAGAAATTGATACTTTCCAGTAAAGATTTTAAACTGTTGATGCTTTGCTTTTTTTAAAAACTCAGAATATAAAAACTTTATCTAAATAAGACTATTTATCCAGACATCAAAATGTTTTGTATATACTTCACTGGCATCAGTTAGAAGGGTGTATAAAGGTAGCCAAACACATTTTGCTTTGTTAGTTTATAAAGACCATTTCTCTGAGTGCACAGATGTGCTATAATGAAGTTATTTTGAAGATTCTGAAATAATTTTTTCCTCGGTAAACTGATTTTTTTTTGTTCTTGAAAAATAGTTCACTTAGCAGATTTGTTTATCTACTACGGTCTATATCTTTGATAGATTACATGTATTGTCAACCACGTATTGAAAAGCTTTGAGTTGTATTTTCTATAAAAAGCAACAACAACAAAAAATCAAATTCCCGCTTTCTGGATTATCATAACTAGTCTATCCACAAATACAAAACCATGTCCAAGAACACGTATAACCTTTCTGATCTGTTTAGCAAAGTGCTTTTATGCTGGTGTAATTACTTAGGCCCTGATCCTGCTGACAAGTGAATTTGTGAACTTGCTTGTAAACCTAGTGCAGAGGTTAAACTCAACCAGGGCTTTGGGATCCAATCCAGTTCCCCTTTGAAAAAAAAAAAAATATGGGAGTCTTTGCACGTTCTTTACTGGGTGATGGATTAATGCCTTAAGCTTGCAAGTACATACCATATATACACTTGTTCATAAGCCAAATTTTTGGCCCCCCCAAAGCCATATAACAAGGAGCAGAGTCGGCTTAACAATGGGTCTACATTGTCACTGTAGATCAGGGATTGGTCAACTTCAGTTCCCAGCCCATCAAGGCAAGCCTCTGGCAGCCAGGACATTTTGTATATCTGGAGAGTCCACAGGCAAGAAGCCCCTCAGCTCCCAGTGGCGGAGATTCATGGCCAATGAAAGTGGCAGCCAGTACGTCCCTCGGCTTACGCGGCTTCCTATAGCTCCCATTGGCCAGGAACGGCAAATCACAGCCACTGGGATCTGAGAGGCTCTGTGCCAGTAGATACTCCAAGTACACAAAATATCCCAGTATGCCAGTGGCTTACGCTGACGTGCCGGGAACCAAAGTTTGCCAACTGTTGAAATATAGGGTTGGCTTATGAAAGGGTCATAGCTTTTTGTCATTTTTAACTTATTCATTTTGGTGGGTTAGCTTATAAATGAATGGACTAATGAATGAGTATATATGATACTGGGCCTCATGTCAACATTTCAAGTAAGCAGACTCCAAAGATTGCATTTAAACTTGGTTAATGATTTTGACACTGACTAAGAAAATAGCTTCATTTCAAGGACCATAGGCTAAGCAGATCTCCAGTACTGTGGAAAGTACATGTAAACATTCTATTTAGATAAACCAGGACCATTTTCCCTTATTAATTGTCTTAAAACTTAAAGTGGGATTAGTGATCTCATATGATGTATTGCAGTCAAAGGGACAAATCTTACACAGACAGAGATCCAAATTAATATTACTGACAGCAAGGGAATTATTTCAGATCTATTCAGATGTAACGCATCAGACTCTGGCTCAGACATCCCAGTTTATGTAAGCAGCAGAGCTCTTGCAAGCTTTAGCTCGGGGTGGGGAACCCTTTTTGGGTTGGGGGCTGCTGACCCACAGAAAAATCAGTCAGGGGCTGCACACAAGTGAGAAGTAAAAACAAAACAAAACAAACCATTACTCATGTGGCCCCTACTGAGGAGGAGAAAGACACTCCCCACATTCCCCTCATACACCAGAGCTTAGGGAGCTCAGGCTAGTAGATTGTGTGTGCTCCAGCCCCATAGTGGGGCAGCAGAGGGAGGTGGGCTAGAGCACCAGCACAGGCTCCCTAATGCTGCGGGGAGCCCTGAGCCTCTGGGGCTGGATCCAGGCAAGCTGGGCACTGCATTTGGCCCCTAGGCCTGAATTTACCTACCCCTACTTTAGATTCTTAGTTTCACAAATAAGAGACAACTGTACTCTACCTGGAGCTAAGTATAAATTTGTTTTCTGGTGGGATAACATAGGCCATATCTAGGTGATGGCATGAGCAATTTCTCATTTGATTAATACAAATGTAATTAAAAAATGCCCACTTTCTGAGGTCAATCACCATCAGAGTCTTGCAGAGATTAGGTGTATCTCAGTCAACATAGCAAAAACCCATGAATATGAAGAACATACACAAGTTTCTAGGAAAGCCAGAAACTGTGCACACAAAACTGCTCTGCACTGGTCTTCCAAGAAGATGTCCAACTGCTACAAACACACACTTGTGTTCAGTATTTCCATGGTATTTTACAGGGTTGCCCGTCATGAGATAACATGTGGACGTATGCATGAGACACAGCTATTAAGTCGCTTGAGCCAAATGTGTTCCTGGTGATCCTACAATGAAGACACTGGAGTGACTGAATAGCTTCCTTGGGAATGAGTTTGGGCCTACTTAGTGTGCAGTTTTGGACCGCGGCCAAATCTACACAGGCAAGTTACTTTGCAGTAAAATCAGCCCCCCGTGCTCTAACTTTTATGATGGCCACACTGGCAAATCACTTAGTGCACTCTATGTAAAACAGCCTCAGCGAGGTGTAGAGCTTGCTGTGTTCTGGATAGTGCACTAGGGTGCCGGTATAGACACTGTGGTGTAGTACTGCATCCTGACTGGCCTCTGGCACCCTTCCCACAATGCCTGTTCTGGCCTCTCCAGTCATCTGTTTGAACTCTACTGCCTTGTGCAAGTGACTACCCAGAGGACCAACCCTCAGACCCACCCTTGCGTTTTCTGAAATTTGAAATTCTCCTTCCTGTTTGCTTGGCGGCACGTGGTATGGTCTCAGGGCATCTCTGCAGCTCTCCATACTTGCCCACATAGCAGGAGATCCCTTGCAGTGTTCCCTGTAAGCTTGTGCGGCCACTCAGGAGACATTCAAATGCTGCCCAGTTGATTAGAGCAACTACAGCTACGTTTGTTTCTATTGGTGGTGCACATTCAAGTATGCTTTAATATACCAAAAATTTATTCTGCACCTGGATGAAAAAAAATCCCCACATAGATGGAAAAGATTAGAAGGAACATGGCATAGCTCAAAAGAGGGGATCCAAGGTGCTGGACCTCATCAGCATTTGGGGGGGAGGAGGCTGTCCAGTCCTAGTTGTGCTCTAGCACATCTCTGGATACATGACTGGAAGGGGCCCATGACCAGAACATACTACAGGTACTTCAAAGAGTTGGATGAAATATTTGGAGATGACCCCACCTCCACTCCGAAGACCCCGATGGATGCCTCAAAGGCCACCTGGCAGTGGACCCACACAGGATGAAGAAGTTGTGGCTGAGTGTGCTGAGGGGAAAGAGATCCAGAGCCAGAGGAGAAATCTGCATCCACAGAGGTTTGCAGCCAAGAGCTATTTTGTACCCCCAAAGAGGCAAGCCACTCACAGCCCTCAGAGGCTGCAGATGATGTGAGGGGGTTGGGAAGCATGCAAGCAACTTGCTGGGAGTGTTACAGAAAGGAAGCTTTCTTCTGGGTGATGCTGCTACCATCAGAGAGTTGGTCAGATGGCGAAAAGATCGTTGATGCAATCTCTTGTGTCTCAGTCATCTGCCTTGCAGACCTCAGACGGCTTCATGCAGCTGCTGTGCCATCCTTCTGCTCAGATTAGCTGGTGAAGCAAACATAGTATTGGACTCCCCGAAGGCTGACATTCCCTTGCCACTGTGCCATCAGCCAGATGAGGGAAAACCATCATTGTGCAAAGAAAAAGCCACGTATGCTCACTGACAGAACTTGCAGTTGAGTAAAGGACCGTCCTTGGCTTCCCTGATTACCCTACACAGCAAAATGTCTTCCAAGCTGAAGACAGCCTATGGAAATGAGTGGCCATTACTAAAACTGTCACTCCCTCCTGCCGTGCTCTCCGCAAATCACATTTGCCCAGACACAGTATAGCCGTGTATGAATGAAAACCCTTGTTACCCCGCACTCTGCCCAGGTGCACCAAGGGATACTCTCACCTATGCTGCCACAGCAAGGCTGTCTGGGCTGAACACAAAGCATTGAAGGGACAGCGGCAGGTGGGAGCAGAAGGAGAGCACACAGCAACTCCTAAGCTTGCTGCTCCATGATGCTTAACACACTGGAGGCACTGCAGACAGGGCAGCTACGTGATTGGCCCCTGTGCAGCCAGTGTCCCAAAACTTTTTCTAATGTACCCATCCATCCCCACCAATGCAAATTGGGCACCACCCTGACTCCAGGCACTATCTGCCACACTCCACCCTTGGAGAGGTTCCCCCATGCACTTAACACCCAGCTGTGAAATTCTCAGGACATGCCTCACCACCTGCCTCTCAGTGCAGATGTTTGTTTCATTCTTCACGGGTGTCCTACATTTACGGTGTCTGAAACACATGAATTGTATTTATTAAGAAATGTTTATTCCATTACATTCAAGCAAGCATATTCTAGCAAAGCCACTGTAGTCTTAAGTGCAGCACACAGACCAATGAGTTCTACCAATTTTCAGCAATCAAATTGCCACCTCATGGCATCCCTGATCCTTACTGCCCCACACTGTGTTCCTCTAATAGCCTTGGTCTTGAGCTGTTCAAACTTAGCCTCCAGGTGCTGTGCCTGAGAGGCCAGCACCGAGTAAATCTTTCGCCCTTACAAATATTATTGAGAGTACAGCACGTGGCGATAACCATAGAGATGTTATCTGCCAAGTCCAACTTCCCGTACAAACGTAGTCAGCAGGCCTTCAAACCACCAAACATGTGCCACAGTCATTCTGCATCTGCTCAGTCTTATTGAGCTGCTCCTTGCTGCTGTCAAGGCTCCCCCCGTATGGTTTCATGAACCAAAGCTTTAAGGGATAGGCAGGATAATCTTCTGGTCCAGGAAGGGAGTCCCCGCTTGCAGCTTCCTGAACAGGCCATTGTTCCAAAAGATGCGTGTCATGCACCTTTCTGCATCAGCCTGCATTAGTGTCTATGAAACACCCACAGTGATCCTCAAGCACCTGCAGAACCATGGAGAAATACCCCTTGCAGGTAATGTACTCTGAGGCTAGGTGGTCTGGTGACAATTGGAATGTGTGCGCCATCACACCTTTGCAGTTTGGGAAACCCATCCATGCAAAGCCATCCACAATTTCACACATGTTGCCCAGTCATGGTGTTTCAGAGCAGAATGCGATCGATGGTCCTACACGCTTCCATCAGCATGAGTCCAACAGTCAATTTTTCCCACTCCAAACTCATTAACAATAGAGTGGAAGCTGTCTGGAGTACCAGTTTCCCCGTGAGATCGCCATGCGCTTCTTCAATGGCAGGGGAGCTCAGATTTGCAAGTCCTTGAACTGCAGGGTGGGGGCAAGCTCACCACACAGTCCCATGAAAGCGGCTTTCCTCATCCCAAAGTTCTGCGGCCAGCACGTGCCATACCAGGCTTGCATAATCATGTGATCCCACCACTTGGTGCTTATTCCACTGTGGTCAGCACCTCCATGAAGGCCACAAGAAATCTTCAGTCATATGAATGCTGCTGGGACACCTCATCATCACTTTGCAGCTTCAGGAGCAACTTGACTACCATTCCTGACAAGTTAGTGAGACCTATTAGCATTTTTTCCCCACAACTGAGGATCCATTTCTACATACAGAGGAGGCAGAGTACATAGCACAGAAGCCATTGAAAGATGGTGCCAAATGTGGATGGAAGCACAGGGGTAGCTGGGATGCAAAGTGATGTCCCATGGGACATGACCCAGCATGCCCTGCACCTCCCCACAAACCCGTGGCAGAAGAACTCTGAGACAGTGACCAAGGATGTGGCGCGCCGAAAGGTGGTGCAGGTCCCTGAGTGTGGTCATGCTAATGTGCTGGCAGCTGACAGTGTGGACACCCAAAAGTGTTTTTGCTGCTGAAAGCTATATACTTGTATTCTAGCAGAAAGTGTAGAACTATGTAAGTGCCATAGACTAGTATTGAAGCATTTATGTAGAAGAGACCACTAATCACAGGGAAACCTATTCTGTTCTTAGTTAAAAGTTAGTGCTCACATTTGAAGCCTTTTGGGAGTTGTATCCATGTAACAAATAACACAACTTAGACCAGCACTTTGAAGTAAATATTCTAATTTATATATAATAAAAAAATATGCTTTTAAAAGCCCCCATTTTGTAACTCATCTATTTGCAGTTAGAGTACTGCAACTGGCTTGGGATCTCCTGCTTTCCTATAGAAACAGGAATTTCTCTCCTGGTCTTTAATCAAAGGTGACACCCATATAAACTAAAATATTCCATGGCCGATTAAATCTCTAACATTTTTAAATAAAACCCATGTCTTTCCCTTTAGTATTAAACTTTGGGAGACAGCAGAGAAAAGTATCAAACTGAACTCTCAAAAAGAATGATGGTTGGCATCTTAGAAAAATGAATAATGTATCAAGCTTATTGTACACAATAAATGAAAGTTTCTCTAGGGTACTTTCATAACTCCACTACAGTTTGGAACCAAAACAGTGTCTTGCTGAACAGTTAAGACTAGTGTTTAAAATTCCTTTGCCTTTCTTCAAACTTTTATATCCATCTTGTAGCTCAAGTGTATTTTCTCTGTATTGAGATTGTGTGTTCTAAATAAAGTTTGGTCTCTGATCTCTTGCTACTTAATGCAATAGCAAGATCTAGGCCAAAGATCTGGTGTACATTGAAAGGAAACTGCACCACAGAATTTGGACAAATGAAAATTTCCCACTGAGAACTTGCAAGTTACAAGGTAAAGTTACCCAAAGTATATTGAACATTTTATGGTAGGAATTTTAAGGGAACTTGGCATAACTCCGCTCCCAGTATGAATGAACTCCTACTGACTCCAATGTGAGTAAAATTAGGTCAACAGTGAGCAGTTCTTTATTTAAAAAAAAAAAAAAAAAAAAAAAAATCTTACCTAGCATGTTCATTCAGTAAAACTTTTAAAAAACAGAGAGAAGCAATCAAGCTTCAAATTTGTTGTAGAAGTGGTTTTAAAAAAAAAAAAAAAAAAAAAAAAAAAAGCACTGAAAAAGAAAGTGTAGTTTACTTTAAAAATACTTTTTCTTAAATATATCTAAATGAAAGTTATGCTCTATTACTGACTGACCATTTTCAGTATATTACAGGATTACAATAGCTCAGTCCATTATAACAAAAAATGCAAGACAAAGTTAGTGTCTTCCAAAAATCAGATGTTCATTGGTCTATTTTGCATTAAAATTTAGTCTCTTAATTATTGTATCAACTTTTCAAAATAGATGAAAAAATTCTTTGGGAAGCACACCACTTACTAGTATTGTGATATGACTATATCTGTTTAGTGTACAGGAGGGGTTGTGTTTTTATTTTTACTGTCACTCATTTCCCCGCGTTTTATTGTAGAGTGTGTTAGGTGTTTGAGACTATGGGCTTGTCTACATTTCAAATGCTCCTGAGGTTTCTGCAGTTGGCATAGGTAATCCACTTAGAGGCAACAGCATGGTTGATGCAACTTCTGTTGACCTAGCACCAACTACACTGGGGGATTAGGTCAGCTTAACTATGGTGTGTATGTTTTCCACAGCCCTGAGCAATGTAACCTAACTTTTTAGGCCACTTGAACGCTTCTCTTAGCTACGCTTCCTGTGTTTACTTTTCCCAAAAGGCATATTTATTAAACAGATTTAGACACGTTAAGTCACAAGAGATTCAATAGTGGAACTTTCTTCAGTAAGCTTTTCTGCATCATTTCTCTTTATAAAGCATACACTAATATTTTGTTAATAGACTGTACACATATGCAGACAAATATGAACAAAATATTAAAAGCCCAAAGTGTGATAGACAAGGTCCACAACATGTATTATGGTATAGAAACAAGCTTAATATACTTTAGAGATGCCATAGTATTTAATGGCCTCATTCTGCTAATTGCTTGGCATCTTCTGCGTGACACTCACCACTCTATGAATTCAGCACCTTGCAGAAGGAGTTATTTAATTAGGTGAAGATGCATGATTAGCATTTGAAATCCAGGACTGCTGTGAATTAATATTATGAAAATAGATAAAGGGGGAAATGAATTATGCTTCCAGAAACTTTATAGATTTTCTTCAGTTCTATGCCTACAAAATGTCTGCCAGAAAAAACAAAACAAAAAGCAACCTTTAACTTGGAAGAATGAAGTATCACACATGTATTGTTCATGTAACTATGGTAACCTACAAATGCCATCAGTGTTTCTATTTCATACACAAATGAGGGGACAGCTGTGGAGAGCACATGTCTGCCAATAGAATAATGTATGTGAACTGGGATGGTTTGGGTTGGAAAATTATAACTCACTTATATTAATCAGGACTTCAAAGAACAGACAACTCTTTAGTTATAAAATGTACATCACAATTAAAGTCAGAATAAGAATACTTTTTAATTCTTGAAGGATATTTGATTGTTAAACAATTCCATTATCTTTGAAATTTACTAGATACTGTATTTGTTTGAATGCTGTAAAAGCCAAAGTTTTCTTGTAAGCTGTCACTTGATTCCCCTCTCTCCTGCCTTTGATTTCATCTCCTGATGCCCTAGCCCAATCCTTAGTCCTTACTTAGTCAGCATCCAATCTAAATCCCACTGAGGTCAAAGGAAGTCTTTTTTTCCAATTGATTTTAATGAGCTTTGTATCAGCTCCATAATGGGGTATTTTGCCTGAGTAAGTACCCCTTGAAAGAAGCCCCCATAGAATGCTAAAATAGGAAACAGTTTTGTAGTGACACTTGTTACCAAGGTAGCTATTTGAAATAGTGGTTATTTTAAACAGAAATCAAAATCTGTTAAAAGGTATAGAGGTTGCATCATCTTTGATAGTCATAAAATTAAACTGCAATCTCATAGCAATTCAAATATTTTAATGAATTATACTAGTTGTAGTTTTAAATATTGTATCTGAGTTATGATTCATGCAAGGTATTTTACTAGTTCCCCTAAGAGTCAAGAGCTTCCAGATGTTACCTTCTGAACTGCCTTGACAGTTGCAGTCTGTTGCAATAATGATGTAATGGGAAAGCATCTCACAAGATATATAAGCTCAAGTTTTCCTCGGTCTCCAAAGTGCCCTGATATTCCATCAAAGTAAAACAAGGTTAATCCAATGCTGCTTTGAGTACAGAACAACAGAACATACTTGGTTGATATAATTCTACTAGCAACTCCTTGTATGCATAAGCCTATGATAAATATCAAAGATCTATTCATGAGTGAGATTCACGTACTGCATCCATGAGCTGGAATAAGATGCCCAAACTGAACACTTCTTAAAAACAGATCTCAAAAAGCAATCATCTGAATAAAAACTATAAATAGAAGTCTGCTTTCTGTGAAAGCTTGCTACCTTACTGTAAATAGTCTTCTATTGATGTTCTCATTTAAAAAAAAAAAAAAAAAGAATAGATGCACCATGAAATTTGCAATATAGCTATTTCCATTTCTAATCAGTTATTCATCTCAATGACTAAAAGACTGCTTGTACCAGTTTCATCACTGTAATTGACCCTTTCATAGTTCAAAATTTATCTGAACAGACTTTTATAACATCCCTGTAAAATTTACATATCATAACTTTATTGAACTGTGAAAACAAGTCTTTAGATTAAACGGCAATTCCACCATTTTTTTTCAGGTCTTGAAAATCTCAAGCTTCAGGGTGTAAACTGAACACACAGAGGAAGGAATCTCTTCCTTTCAGAGTATAGTAGTTTATGTGCACGCAGTATTATAGTGCAAAGAGGGAGTCAATTTCTGGAGTGTCAGATATTTGCCACTACTAAAGGCATACCAGATTACGTGGGCCAATAGTCTCACCTGGAATGCTTCCCCACCTAACCCCACGAGTTTGTTTTTTTCTCTCCAACTGCATCTGTCTTAAATTCTCTTAATTCCGATTTATAGAACTTGAGAAAAATATTTAAATAAAACACTTAAGATAACAATGAGATCTCATCTGAAGTAAGGCTTTGGTCATTTTAAATGTCTCTGGGATGGTTTCATGTGGATCTAAATTACTTACTTTCCAATAAAAGGTTTATAGTCTCATTTAGAAATGTCAAGTTCATTTTAGAGGATCCTTTAACTCCATAAGGAAGAAAGACAAACATTCACAGAAAAGCTTTAATACTACGATTTGTAACTTGGTAAATACTGTGCGGCTTTAAGGCAAAAATGATAAGTGCTTTGTTGGGTGATCTATCATTTTTTGACTATAACATTTTCTTATTTGATTGTTATATTTTCCCCTATCACCTACTGGGAAAAATGCATTGAACCAGCACTAAATAACTTCAGGAAACATGTAAAATAGCAGTCTAACATCTGTTGTATTCCCCCTCATAACATCCAACACTCTAATACAATGCATGCTCTCTCTCTCTGGATGCCTCTTTCCATTAAGTTTACGAATGCAGGAGTTAACCTCTCTCAGTGAATGGGCCCTTTTACTCTGGAAAACAGCCTATGAGAGTCCAACAAAAAGAGAGGCAACTTGGTTCTTGGCATGTTAGGAGGTATATTCTCCCAGACTCACGTGCAGCTCATGCTGCAAGCCCTTTGTCCTACTGGGCTTCACAATGCTGGGAGGTGAACAGTGCACAGGGTGCTGTCTATCAAGCTAATACTGGAGAAGACAAGAAAAGTCCTTAGTTTGTGCCAGGTTATTGATTTCCAGCAACCTGCATTGTTACATTAAGCCACAATGATGTGGAATGGGAATGAATGTGTGTTACGTTTATATTTTAAATCTTAGCCTGGCATACAAAAAAAGAAATTAAGGGCATATGTTTAGCTGGTGCACATCTGCATATGCCCTTGGCTTCAATTTCCACCAGTGCAAGATCTGGACCGAAATTATTTGAGCCCAGTGAGATTTAGTGCTTGTTCCTCTGATAGTCTATGATGTGTAATATTAGAGAATTGTTCAAATGGGCAATATTATGTCACCTGAAGTTTTTTTAAAAAAATACAATGGTACTGAAAAATGTACAGGAATAAATTGTTACTGCTGAAATTACAAATCGTACTTGTTCCTAACTCTACCATACATCTCATCCACACAGAGCTGTAACTACTGTGTTACCAAAACAAATTAATACAGGTGTGGAGTAGTCATTACTCCAATATTTCATTGCAAACACCGCTCAAAGAATTTGGCTTTCAGATAAAAGTGACAGCAATTCATACAATTCCCAAACAGAAAAAAAAAAAAAAAAAAACCCCTTACACTGGGCCTTTATTTCATTTTCTGAAGGTCTATTGTTAAACTGAAGACTCCTTGTCTTTTCAAAATTCCTTCATGTGAATAGAGGAGGCAAGACATCTGCCAGGATACACTCACATTTGCATGCAAATCAGAGATTTGGTGACACACATGCTCCTGCTAGACAATCAGCACCAGTTTCATCCCATACATATTTAAAGTGATCAAAAACTTCATTCCCCTACTTTTTCCATACATGACTTGAAGTCAGTTTTATTTCAGTAGTTTCCCAGTGACATACATGCACTAAAGAGGAGTTATGAAGCATAGGAGGAGTAAACTAGAAAAAGTGATGGAAAGGAAAGGAAACCCCTTGCTCCTGCTGTCCCCATCCTCCCTCGCCCCTACCCCGCATCCCTTTGAGCACAAAGGACACTAGCTGGCAAACTTTCCTCCCCGTGTCTGCCTGGCCTAGAGCTGGCAACAGCTCCCGGTCCGCCGGTCCTCTCGCAGGATGGAGAGACGCGGAGAGCTCCCGGAACCACCACACCTATTAACACGTGTGCAGATTGCAGCGTGTGTGTGTGAGTGAGAGAGAGAGATATGGGGGAGGGGGACGGTTATTATATTCCCATTATGGATCTTAACCCTTTGCCGGCTCCCCCTCCCGCGGTTCTCCAGGGCGGTTCTGCTCGCCCTTTGGAGACAAAGGCGGCCCCCGAGATGGTCTCCGGCCCCGCGGAGGGGTTGGCCCCTTCGCCCAGGTTTTCGTCACCACTGAAGCCGCCCGGTTGTGCGCTGCCAGCCCCCGCTGGATGCCGGCCCTTCCCTCCTTCCCCGCTGCAGCTCCCTGGGCTCCCGGCCCCCCATCCAAGGAGAAAACACTTACCCGCAGGGTGAGGGGCTCCGGGTGCTAAGCCACGACTCCTGCCCCCGGCCGCACGCTAGAGGACGGGAGCAGGCTGGCTGCCCATTCGCCAGGAGGTGCCCCTGAAAGGGGGGGGGGGTGGCTGGGATGGGGGAGGGTTCAGGGTCTAGCCCCCCAGGCGGGGGGAAGCGAGGTACAATTCGTAGAAAAACCCTCAAAGTCTCGCTAAGCGACGCCGGCTGCGGGGTTTGCTCCACACCCTGCTGCTCAGCCAGCCCCAGTCCCTGGGTCTTTCTCTGCTGCTGCTGCTGCTGCCGCCTTCCCTCCTCCTCCTCCTCCTCCGCCGGGCTTTGTGCTGCCTGCAGCCAGCGTGCACCTGGTGTAAGCAAAGCAGGTCAGCTGATGGGCCGCCTCCTGATTGGCTGCCCCCCCTGCCCCTTACACACTCCCCCCCTCCCCTCCCCGGGACCCAAGCCGGGCACCATCTGTAGGGGCTGGTAACAAAGGCGGGGAGCGTGCGCGGCTGCTCCGGGGGGCCCGCCTGCTGCTGTGCGAGCAAGGGGCTTGCAGCGTCTCCCCGCTCGCCCCCAGCCCTGTCTTGTTTTGCTGCTGCCGCCGCCGCCGCCACTCCGTGGTGCAGGGGCAGACAATGCGAGCGGGGGCGCGCGGGTAGCACAAAGGCAGCAGGGCTGGCGCGGCGCAGCGGCGCGGGACGCCTCGCGGGGTCCCTTTTGTATTGTATTTTGCAACGAGAAATCCTCTGGGGGGAAGCGCGGGGGTGCGGTGCCTCGCGGGCTGCAGAGTCATCGCGCGCCGGAGACGGGCTGCGGCTGCTGCGCTGGCACCTGGGCACAGGGTCCGGGATTCAGGGCTCCCCAGGTTTGGTGCCAGGAGAGGGGCTGGGCTGATTCCCCTCATAGGCACTGGGGCCGTGCGCCGCCTTTCTGTGCCAACATTTTAATTGCGAAATGGGGTGACCCACGTGCCTGCTCCCTGTCCCTCTGGGTGGCCCTCCCTGCATCCCCCAAGGCGGTGGGGTGGCCCCACTTGCCCCTCTTGGTGCCCCCCCCAGGCACCAGTTGTCTATTCCACCTCCCTCCCATCACAGTCCTGCCAGTCTCTCTCGGTCCATCGGGGTGGTTTTTGTTCCTGCTCCTGAGACTGTTCCTCTACCTCCTGGATTCTTCAGCTCTTCCCAGGCTCTCTCCTCTTTGTCCCATGGAAACCTGTGGTGAGGGTTGGCCAGGATCTGGGGTGGGGAGGAGGAGATGCAAAGGGCGGGATCAGTCAAGTTTGAGACAAAGAAGGGGAGTGTCCCTCTTTCCCTGGTTTTTGTCTAGTGATGTTACAGCTGTAGAGCACCCTTGTGTCAGGGATCAGACTGGGCAAACTTTGCCAAGTTTTCCCCACAGCCCAAATGCCACCCACGCAGGAAATTAAAATCAGATGCCACTCATAGTTTGCAGTGAGCAGATTTTCATAAGATGGGGTGTGTCTGCTTTCTTGCTTTATCAAATAGTTGCCAGTGCTGGTATTTAAATTGTCCTTAGGCTTAGATGCTAACATCCCTGGAAATGCTCGGAGGTAGTTCATGTCTCTCTTCAAACTGTTGGAGTTTGTGTCAGGCAAAGACTACAGAATTGGTTCAGTTAAGGATGTTAGATATTGTGTAATTGAATAATCATGTAACTGCATGAAATTTTAGTAGTTACATGACTATTGGATAGTCCCCAGGGGTGGGGCCGGCAGCCAGTGCGCGCTCATCCTCACCCCCGGGGAGCCACCTGTCACCCCTTGCTGTTGCCTCTGTATCAGAGGCAGCTGTGTGGGGTGGCAGGCGGAGCTGATCTTCAAGGGAACCAGTTTAAAAACTAGCTCCCTGTGCAGACCGGCTGCCAGCCACCCTGCGTTGCTGCCTCTGATACAGAGGCAGCAGTGCAGGGCGGCAGCAGCCCCTGTCCGTGTGGGGTCTAAGCTCCCAACGGACAGAGGCTGATCTGTGGCAGCAGCGCCTGTCCGTATGGAGTGCAAGCATGCAGAGCAGCCTCTGTCCTGGGGAGCTCAGGCCTGCAGTGTACAGAGGCTGCTTTGTGGCAGCCTCTGCTGTCTGCTCCCCCACCCTGCTGCCTCTGATAGAGGCAGCAGAGCAGGGGCTGGGAGGGGGACAGATGGCATTGCAGAGCTGGTGCTGGGGGAAACCGGATTTTAAGCTGGCTCCCACTAACACCAGCTCCTACCTGTACCCGTCCCCCTACTCACTACCTCTGCTTGAAAGCTGGCTCCCCACTCATATTAGCTCCAGCCTAGCCCCTTCCCCCTCTGCACTGCTGCCTCTCTATCAGAGAAGGGGGGGAAGAGAAATGCATGTAGTTAACAAATCTAGGCTTATTGGTTAATTGTGTAGTCATTTGTACGATGACATCCCTAGTTCACATGTTGAAGGCTGTCTTTGCAGCCCAAAGGTCTGGAGGCTTCCTAATTCTTTAAAAATGAAATCCTAGTTTGAGACACAAGCTACATGTACTGGAGGAAAATACTAGCTCACAGTGCTACCATGATCTAGCACCATTTGACTCCTGCCTTTTATCAACGATGTATGAAGAAGAATAGTGCTAATGCTGAAATGTCTTCTGAAAGCCAGTGGTGCCATGTAAAATTCAACCTTTGCCAATCAGCACTACATTTATTGCCCATTTTAAGCAAAAGGGGAAATGCTTATCACTCAAGACACCACAGTACAGTAATTGTTGGTCAGTGCTGGTTTTTAAATAGCAACTCTTGTACTGCAAAAACTCATTGTATCTGGAAGCCATAAGTGGAGAGCATTCCTAATTGAGGCACAAATAACATTTACGGGTTAGGGAAATTCTCTTACAGGAAAATGAAAATACATCACTCACTAAAGTTATGTCCATATGCACTTAATGACTGCTTAAAAAGGAGCTTCTTGAATTAGCTTGGATTAAAATAGAAGCTGGCTCAAACTTCAGCTGTAGAAGCAAATTGAATCTGAAAAGACTCTGAAACTGTTGAAATAAGCACTTCTACATCATCAGCTTCCCATTTGTTTCCCATTATCTTTCTCTCCTCTTTTCTGGTTCTTTCAGTCTGGACTCACTGACTTATATTGTTCTTTATCTTTCCTTTTCCACCACTAAACCCTGACTTCTCCATGCAGACTGTGCTTTCCCTAGCAGAGTGGCAGCTCGTAGATGATACTTGATTAGGGCTTAAGCTAAATGTTGGGTTCAGAATATTCAGGACAGTACGTCAGAGGTACCTCTTGGCCAGGTATGTCTCAAAGTATGTGAAATTTGAACACGGCAGCCAGTTAGGGCCAGACAAAGGTTGGAACTCCCTAAATATAAAGAGATCCAGAAGAAAAGTTTCAAGGTGTTCTCTCCCGAGAGCTCTGGTGCAGCACAAAACATTCTGCTCCATGCCACACAGCACTAGAGGCTGAGTAGTCACCATTACACTTGCATTTTCTTGGTGGACCTGGACCCTGAAGGTCAACTGCAAGTTTAGCAGTATTGTGTGCATTAGACCTTCTTCAAAACTTTTGATATTTTCTTATCACAGTGGCTTAAATGAAAACAGATGCATGCAGGATGCTACATTGCTTTCTTCTCCCATTTTGCATGCCATCAATTAAAATGAACCCAACCAACTTTTACAACTGTATGACTTGTCCTAAGCCTTTTATAACACTGTGTGAGTAATAAGGTAAATTTTACCCGGGGTTCTACTTAGCTCCATTGAAATACGTGAACTTGTGTGGGTCTACCTAAAGGTAGAATTTGTCCCAATTGCCAGATGGTTTCAACAAAAATGTCTGACGCGCTTGACATTACATCACAACCTACATTACATCTTATTTAGAAAATACCGGACATTTATATTTTCTCATTTATATTTTCTCAATTTGTTTTCCGAACAGAAAGCTCAAATACTGGACTGTGGGGTTCAAAACCGGACACCTGGCAATCCTAGTCCCAATGTGTTGAGGTGTGTAAGATGAGGTAACTTTGTTGTTTTTGTCTAGGACAATAATAGAACTATTAGATCAGTAATGGAAATATTAATATGCTACTTTCTCAGGAAATGATTGAAAAAAAATCAGTTTGACCATTTATGTCAAAGGAAAGTCTCTTTTTAAGTGCAATGAAGATAAGTTAAACACATAGCCAATATGTCCTTTGGTTAATTTTGCTAAAGGCCTCAGCTCTCCCACTGAGGCAATGAATACTTCCTCAAAATCTGAAAGGGTCATTGAGATCACATTAAACATACAGTGAAGTTTTTCATATGCAAAGAAATTGAATTTTCAGAAGACTCCCATTAATGGCTTCCAAATGTTGCATTCCTTTCTACAGCATTCTGAATTCTCATCACTCTACATGTTACAAATCCACTATCCATCACTTGGTATTGGTATAGAAATAATATAATGGTTGAAGCTTCCTTGCAAATCCTGTATATTGTGAACAGCTTCTGTTCTTGGCTCTTTTGGGGGGATTTATTATCTTTTTTGAAATGGAATAACTTTAGCCTTTATTTCTCCAAGTGTTGGGTGCATACAATTATTATACACCATTTACACAAAAATGATCTTTTTCTATGCACATAAAACAAAAATAGGCAGTTCCAACAGAAAGAGAGAAGTAATCCTTGCAGGCTTATCACATGCATTACCTCTTTTGGGGGGATAATTTACCTTTTATTTTCACACTGAACCTAACAATGTCTTTTGCTCTAAGATTTTTCTCTATTTTAATTATTAGACTCCTATGTATGTACAGAGGTAGAAAACAGCTGTGAGTATATTAAGAGTCTTACTATTCAGAACAAGATTGTCCATGTTTGATTTTCCTGAGCAACACAGTACTCATCTAGACATCCATGTGAGAATATGCACCAGCTGACGTCTCAATTAGTTGCACAATATGCATGAGGAACCTGTGAAGTGTTCAAAAGTCAGCTCCTAAATGAGGGTGTTTGGTGTCTGGTTGTAAAGCATGGATGATTGCAGTGTATTTATGTTCAGTTTGGCTACTTTTAGATGCATAGATGGTTCCATGCATTAATGTGTTTTATTCGTACAGCTAGTACAAACATAACACCTGAGTTTATTTATCATTTAAGACTTGTGAGATGGTCCTCTGTGAGTGAAATGACACAGCTGCTAAAGAGCACAAACCACTAAAAGTAATCATGTGTATCAGGCCTGGATAAAATATCCTCTGTGGGCCAGATGCAATCCATCAAGCCAGTGGATCTGGCTCCCCCTACCCACCTTGGGAGCAGCCAGGCACACTCCCTGTTTGCCCCACCCCCCCAACACTGCTCAGAAAAGCGGTGGCTGCAGCCATTTATCTTTCTTAGCTGAGAGCCCAGGGAACGGGGGAGTGGTACTTCACATGCTGTTCCCACCCCCAGCACAATCCCGTTGGCCGATTTCTGGCCAGTGGGAGCTGCCTGTTTGAAGAACAGGCAATGTGCAAGACTTCTGCCCCTCCTCTCAGGCTCTTATTAACCAACGCACATAGCCACTGCAGCCTGTGTGGGGGCAGGGCAGGCAAGCAGGTAGGCTGCCTGTCTGCCTACCTGAGAACCCTGCTGGTCTGCTGTCTGAGAGTAACCCACGTAAGTCTCCCAACCAGAGCCTGCCTCCCACTCCTGACCTAGGTCACAACCCAAACCCCTGAACCCCAGTCTAGTCCCCCAGGTCACAACTGCCTCCTTCACCCAAACTCCCTCCCAGAGCCCACACCCCCTTCTGCATCCCAGTCTCTTAGCCCAAGCTCCCTTCTGCCCCCAACCTCCATCCCAGACCCCACACCTCCTCCATTAATATCATGGAAGAGTGCTGCCCTTGACCACTTCCCAAAAACTTGGAGTGGCTCCCTATCACAAATTATTGCCCACCCCTGATGTGTATGCTAATATAAATGTAACCTGTTTTCTTTGTTATGAAGTATCTGTTTTACACAAAACTGGGCAGAAGACCAAGGCTATATTTTCCAGTAGTCTGTCACTTTAAGGTATGGAAAAGAAGGTTTGCTAAAGAAGTTAGGGCAAAGTTGTGTGCAAGGTGTGGTTGCTTGCAAAAGAGCATGGTGTGCCTGAAAAAAAAATTCCAGCAGTGGAGTTTGTGTAAGCTGTGTGTTGATTCAGGCAATAAATCCAGTAAAATGCTTCAGTTTGAAAAAGCATGCTGGATTAGGAAGGTAACAGAGATGGTAAGCACACTTCCATGCATGCCATGTGCTAAACCTTGCAAATGATGCAGGAGTCTGTAAAGTATCCTCTGCTGTACTATACTGTTCTGCCACTATGTGACACTGTCTGTAAAACACCTGATTTAAGCTAACCTCAGCCATACTTTGCAGTGCATTAAATTAAAGATTGATGCATCTGATATATATCTCATTCAGGATAAAGCTCAATAGCAATTGCATTTCTGATACAGGAACATGACATGGTATCGGGAGTAAACTAAGAATAGAAACAGCAGAAACAAAGTAAGAAAAGTTGCAAACAGAAGGAACTATCACTTGTGATAACACAGAGCCTGCCTGGAGAGTGACCCTGAATATTCATGGAAAGACTATTGGCTTTAAAATTGGACTCAAGAGCTGATGTTGCAATCATCTCAGAAGGGACTTACAATCACCTTCAGTCTCTTCCCAGAGCTGAAATCACCCGACACAGTCCTGATTAGCTCTGGAGGTATTCTGAACTGCATGGACCTGTTCACCACAGAAACAATTTATAAAGACAAAAGCTGTACATTCCAAGTATATGTGATCAAAGGCCACAAACCATGTCAGCTTCCATGTAGTGGCCATGATGGACCTGTTGACAAAGGTAGAAGAACTTGATGATTTGTTGCTATTGGACTTTTGAAAGAAGATCCAGAACAAATCAATTTACAAGAATGTTGAACCACACAGTGTACAAATTTCCCACCAGTGAGATCTTGGAAAAGACTAGCTGCAAGTTTACATGAATTCAGAGGACATCATTGCCTTGTTGCTAGGCACTACTTTTCTGGCTAGATAGAAACAATGTACTTGGAAGACGTAATATGTTGCAGAAGCAGTGAGAAACTGAAGTGCACATTTGTTCATTTTGGTATTTCAGACAATTAGTGAGGAACAACAGACCACAATCCACTGCAGCAGAATTTAAGCCACTCCAAACTTAATATGTTTGTGACTGTATTAGTATCAGCCCACAATGAACAGAGAAGCTGAGAGTGCTGTACAGACAAGAAAAGCCTACAACAGGAGGATCCATTCCTTGCTCTTCTGACTTACAGGTCAACACCCAATAGCAGTTACTGGATGTAGTGCTGCACAGTTCCTGATGGGAAGACAGCTTAGAACTACTGCTCTAACTTTGGAAAATAATTTATCTCCAGAGTGGCCAGACATGGAAAGAGTAGCCAAATCAGATGAAAAGCTAATAGACCTTATGAACACTTTTGCAACAGATGTCACTCAGAATTGCTGGGTCTAGAACTTGGTGTTTGTGTCAAATTGGATGGAGAAAAAAGATTGACAACTGCAGCTGTTATAAAGAAAAAACAATCAGTACCCAGAACATAAGCAATCAACACCAAAACAGGAGAGTTCACCAAAACCCATCAACATCTATAGTTTATTCCTCAGGAAAAACAGTCAACAGAGCAAACTCTGCAATTTGCAGATGCTGAGGAAGACTCAAGGTCTCAGACCAAACACAGCCAGTCGTTGCAGCTAATGGGTAGCCAGATGACTGAGTTGTTATGTGTTTGGGTGATATAATTTTAAAAAAAGTATGATTCAGAGACACTTTACAGACTGATACCTACTGAACTTCAAAAATTGCCTGATAATATAGATACAGCAAATGGTAGGAATGTAGAGTTTAAAGGGGGAGATGTTTAAAGGGGGAATGCTAAACTATATTATACTATTTAGCCACCATTTAAGACTGTAAAAACCTTACTTGAGCTAACTTCAGCCATAGTTGGCAATGCATGAAAGACTCTTATGATGAACACATCTGTGTGTATCTCACTCGAAAGCAACCTCTGTAGCTGGTCCATATTTTATACAGGAACATGACAGAGCCAATGAAGCTTGTCTAGTCACTAATGTAGGTGATTAGCAGGTCAATCCTCCTTCCTTTTTCCAAGACATCACAAGGTCGTCTTCCACTCCAAAGATGCAGCTGTACTTTCCAGGTAGTGGGAAGACAGAATATATAAAGGTCATGTACTCACAGCCACAGACCTCAGCTCATGGAAGTTCCATTCATATTGCTGCATAACAGGATTTTAGATGATGGGCTATATAGTAGCTGTGTATTGACAAAGAATTACTCAAATGCACTTTGCCCAGCTTTTGGAACAAGGTTTGAGGTGTTGTCAGTTCTTATGATTTTATCACAAGTCTTGTGGCAGTTGGTGTTTTTCTTAAAGCGCCAGCTCCTGCAATTAAGCTATTATGTGAGAATCTCAGCTTTCATTTTTAAAAAAGAGAGTGAAAGCTTCTAGGCCTCACGATCACACAGAAAAGCTTGAAAACATAAAACCTAAAGGCTCAAAACCCACCAAGCAATTTAAAGAACCTAAAATGTATTAGTTATTACAATTTCACCATTTTAAAGCCAGTCTCATTATTTTTGGCCTGACTCATGATTTTTAAAGGGTCTCAACACTGCTTTTGAGAATAGATGATTTTAAAACAACAAACAAACAAGACCTTTCACACCGTAAAGTGTAAATAAATACAGTAGGATGGTAAAGTAGGTAGAAATCGACAGTAATTGTTGCTAGGACATTCTTCATGCACTAAGCAATGTCCAATGGCAGAGGAAAGGATTTATTTTCAGACTGATAATACAATACCCTGTGCAACCCCCTCATTTTCCAACGTGCAGGCTACTGTATTTTTTCTCTGAAAAAGATGCTATGCCATCACTAAGCTTCTTAACTTTCTGAGCCTGTGCATTACTCTCATCTCTGAACTATGTGGGGACACTCTATTTCCCATTTCCATAAGGAGAGCCCCTAGTGTTATCAATGGGAATTTCATACAAGAAAGGAGGGCAGCATAGGGAGGCGGTGGAATCTCCATCCCTAGAGGTTTTTAAGTCCCGGCTTGACAAAATCCTGGCTGGGATGATTTAGTTGGGGTTGGTCCTGCTTTGGGCAGGGGGCTGGACTCGATGACCTTCTGAGGTCTCTTCCAGCCCTAGGATTCTATGATTCTATATTTCACAAAAAGTATCATTGCAGGGTCCTGGAGCTGTATGTGACAACAGGATTTGCTATGAACTGGTGTGAAAAGATATCTCTCTAAAGCTGCCCAATGGTTTGTTGGGATTTTGCAAGATAAATATGATTGCTGCTGAAGACCGATTTGCAAGTTAAGTAGAGAAATAACTATCAAAATTTACATTTTGTGCTCACAGGTTCCTTAGCTTGGATGACACTTTGTATTAGTGAGATGAAACATGACTAGGTTTTCTTTTGACCCAATTTCCTAAATTGCTTGCATGCATTTATGTTCAAAATTGCCTGATTTGTGCACACAGTTACTATGACAGCCTATGCAAATTATCTGTAAGTAATTGTAAGCCAATGACCAATTATATGTATAACTGGTCATTAGCCTACATATTACATTGTTATGTATGTAGATATAATAATTGCACGCACAAATTACATATGCAGTTGTACACAGAATTTGGCACATCTTGTCTTGGGTATAGAGTTTGCAAAATCTTTTTTCATGTAAATACTGAGTGCACCAGTAACCATGGTGCTTAAAGGTTCCCAATGCAAGAATTAAAGTCTCAGTTTTGATCTGGAAGGACCATTTTCTGTGCTTGATGGGGGCTGTATTATTTCTGCAGTGTGCTTTTTTTGTGAAGAGAACTGGATGGCCAAAACGTTGAGGAAAGGCTGGTGCAAACAGTTTTCATATCTGTTCTTTAAAGGAGTCAAGGCATGAATCCATCTTGATCTCCCGCTGTAGGGAGTTCAATAATAAGGATTGAAAGGTATAAAATTATACTGAGATGTATTTTTTTTTAAAGTGAGCCATTCATTTCAGACAAGTATCCCATACCACATCTCTTATGTATTATTAATTTTGCAGCTTTTCTTTTTGGTTGAGGCATCCTTCCCCAAACAATTTATGATATGAATGTTTCATGAATGAAGAATGCTAATCTTATTTCATCAGTTCACAAGAAAACCTCATAATCTTCTTAGAAATCCTGGTTTGCGTTGAAGAAAATTAAGTCATTGCTTCTATGCTAAGAACTGTAGTAATGACAAATAAAAAAAGAAACCTGTTTCACCACATCCCCAGTGTGTGCTGTTAACAGAACATGCATAAGAAATATCTTGTGCAAAAGGTGATTCATTACATTTCACTGACAATAAAAGTCCATTTCTCAAATTTCATGGTATTATAGGGCCGGAATATATAAGGCTCATTGATTTTTTTCCCAATTCCTAGAGAGGCAGGCTACACAAAGGCCTCTAAACTCAGTCTGAGGTAAACTATGTGTGTACCCATCTACTTAAATAATTATATGGCCCCTATTTCTGTCACAGCAGAATGGCTCCCAGGTAATAAGTTGAAATACCAGGAATAGTCTTTCTCTTTTTCCTAGCATCCTGTAGGAAAAATACTTTGATTACCTTATAGGTTTGTGTGTGTGCAATGTGTATTTGTGTGAAGAACGCATTCAAGGGAAGCTAAGTCAATTAGGTGAGATTTGCATTTAGTTGTGAAAGTGATAAGATTGGAAGTTATTTCTGTCTCTTGTGGTAATGTGTCCAGTGTTCCAGGGGAATATAGCAGTCACGGAAGGGTCAGAAGAACTAATGATCTCCCAGGTAGCTGGGGCCAATCCCCAAAGGATTATCAGTATCAGGTCAGAGATCTTGAACTAGATCCTGTTCAATAGGAGCCAGTATGTAGAGTTGAGTACTAGACTGATGTGCTTGTGGTGACCAGTGGTGTTAAGAAGACAGGCTGTTGCCTATGAGAGGTTTTTCAGAACTTGTGACGCATTCCCAGATACATAATAAATGGGCTTGGATCTCTATGGCCAGGTCTGCACCCAGTAGGATGAGGTAATATATTTAGTAGGGCTGACAAGCGATTAAAAAAATTGTGATTAATCAAAATTTTAATTGGAATTTTAATCACACTGTTAAACAGAGCAATTAAACTCTTGTTACTGTGCTAGGTGAGCTCTCTTCACTTGAGCCAACCCTAGTCTGCAAGAGAGGGTGGATTTTACCTCAGGGACTCGGCATGCTGCAGTGGAGGAGAGGCTAGTACAGGAAGTCTGAGCTTGCCAGGCCCCTGTTTTCTATGAGATACACCCTGGAGCAAGGACCCAGGCAGGGGCATTGGGGAATAGTGTGTGTGTATGTGGCGGGCCGGGGAAGATTGTGGAGGGAGGAGACTTGGTTCCTGGAGTGAGGTGCTGGCCGGGGCAACGGGGAATCATTGGGATCAAGATTCCTACATCTTTGCCAGAGCCACTTCCTCTTTTCTCTTCTATTCCTGTCCTGTGGTGGCAACTTGGGTTACTGGACCCAACTGGACACTGTCAAGTTTCTCCATAGCTGATGTCTCCTTTCCCACCCAGAGGTATGCATTAAAATTAACATATTAATTTTTGTTCAGGTAATCAAAGGTGTTAACTGTGATTGATAGCCCTAATATTTATTAACCAATCAAACAATCTAGGCCATAAAAATATCCAAGCTCCAATTCCAGCCTCATTTATGCCAGTTTTGCCTATAACACCAATATAATCATTTGAGTGGGAGTCACTTCTAACTTACACAAGTGAGTGATCAGGCTTAGAGCTTCAGGGCCCAATCTTACTGCTATTAAAACGAACCACTTTGCTATTGATTTTGAGAGAGGGGAGGATTAAATGCATAAAGTAGTCTGCAGCAATTACATTCCTTGGCCCAGAAATTATTGCAGATTTTGAGCCAAGGAGCAAGCAGTTTATAGGATGTAAAAGGGAGGATTTCTCCCTAAAAAGAAATCATTGAAAAAACTGACAGAGAAAAAATGTTTACACTGATTCTCTAGTGGGGCTATTGAAAATAAATGCTGTTAGGAAGAATGCTGTTACCACATCATGGCCTTGTGGTAAAGGTGTGGTCCTGGTAGTCAAGGAAGCTGGGTTCACTTCCCACCTTTCCTACAGACTTCTTTGACCCTGGGCAAACCATTTATTCTCTCTATGCCTCCATCCCACTTGGTCAAATAAGGGATAATAATAATTTCTCACAGGAGCAATGCATGAGGAGGGCCCAAGGGACACATGATGCCCCTCCCCCCATGCAATGGGTGGGAGGAACATGAGGCCAGAACCTCTGGGCAGCCTGGGGAATTAGCACGGGGATCTGGTGCCCAGAGCAGAAGTTGTCCATCCCTTCCTCTCCCCGCACTCAGTGGCAGCAGTGGTGGGGGAAGTGGAGCAGCATAGCTCTGCTCTCCCGGATGCATCACTTGAAGGAGGGGCAGAACCACCCCCTGTGCTCACTAGCAGTGGGAAGCAGAGTGTTGTGGCTGGAAGCTGTGGGGTGGGTGGAGCGAGTTGGGGTCACATCGCTCTGCTTCCTTTCACCGCTGATGAGCATGAAAGGACCCAACATTTCCTGCCAGTGCCAGGTCTTCCCACTAGTCCCGTGAGCTGCATTGCTCAGGGGAATGAGCTTTGGGGAAGCGGTGGGGTGGAGCAGGAGCAGGGTATGGCCTTGGGCAAAAGGGGTGTGTCTTGGCCCTTCCCGGGCTAGGGATGGCATGGAGAGAAGTCACAAGGAGAGGTGCTCACATGACCAGTGCCGTGGGTCACCAGTCACCCCTGATTTCTCCAATGTTTTTTTTCTGTTATTATATATAGATTGCAAGCAATTCAGTGCAGGGCTCTCATGGTGTGTCTCTACTGCACCAAAAAGGGAGCCCCAATGTCAACTGGGAATTGTAGGCACTAATATGATACAAGTAGTAACAATAACTTTTAATTTGGATTTTTAAAAGCTGCTTAAGACACAAAATGACACAATTTGGTAAGTCACCAAAGAGCCTCAGCTCTGTATCTATTTCATAGAACATAGAATGTTAGAACTGGAGGGAACTTCGAGAAGTCATCAAATCCCATGAGTCCCTTGCCCTCATGGCAAGACCAAGCATCATCTAGATCATCTCTGGCAGATGTTTATTTAACCTGCTCCTAAATATCTCCCATGATGGAGATTCTACAACCTCCCTAGCCAATTTATTCCAGTACTTAACCACTCTGACCGGAAGTTATTCCTAATGTCCAACCTAAACCTTGCTGCAGTTTAAGCCCATTGCTTCTGTTCCTATCCTCAGACGTTAAGGAGAATAATTTTTCTCCTTCCTCTTTGTAACAGCCTTTTAGATACTTCAAAGTTGTTATGTCTCTGCTCAGTATTTTCTTTTTTAGACTAAACAAACTCCATTCTTTTTATCTTCCCTCATAGGTCATGTTTTCTAGACCTTTCATCATTTTGTTATTCTTCTCTAGATCTTCTCCAGTTTGTCCACATTCTTCCTGAAATGTGGCACCCAGAACTGGACACAGTACTCCTGAGTACACAGAGTAAAGCAGAAGAATTACTTCTCATATCTTGCTTACAACATTTCTGTTAATACATCCCAGAATGATGTTTACTTTTTTTTTTGGCAGCTGTGTCACACTGTTGACTCATATTTAGTTTGTGGTCCACTATGACCACTAAATCCCTTCCTGCAGTACTCCTTCCTAGACAGTCATTTCCCTTTTTGTATGGGCTCATTTAGACTACTCTAAAGTGTCGAAAGAGGATATGCAAATTCCGTGGGAATTTGCATATCTTCTTCCCATCTCACTTTTGAAAGCTCTTTTGACACTTTAGCGTAGTCTAGATGAGACCTATGTGTGCAACTGATTATTCCTTCCTAACTGGAGAACTTCACATTTGTCTTTATTGAATTTCATCCTATTTTTTTCAGACCATTTCTCCAGTTTGTCCAGTTCATTTTGAATGATTATCCCATCCTTCAAAGCACTTGCAACCCCTCCCCTCATGGTATCATCCTCAAACTTTATTAGCATATTCTCTAAGCCATTATTTAAATAGTGGATGAAGATATTGAACAGAACCAGTCCCAAAACTGATCCTTCTGGAATTCCACTTGTTAATCCCTTCCAGCATGACTATTCTTCATCTAGAAAACTATGGGTGAGAGTACACGAGACAACAGAGATTGGTAATATATCAGTGGTATATAACCTATAGCTCACTGGCCAGCTCCAACCTACTGCATAATTTGATCAGGCCCACGAAAGTTTAGCCCCGCCCTCCCTGTGGGGCTAGCGTCACAAACACTGGTGCACCCCACTACGTCCCCGAGCCTCTGCGTCTCCCTGGGCAGGTGTGTTGTACATTTTATATTTCTCCCGCAAAAACCAACCTACCTAAATTAAGTTGCTTTTTTACTTATGTGTGGCCCATGGTTGACTTCTTTGGTGGGTCAATGGTCCTCTATAATATACCATGCTTTTGGCTTCTGTGTATTTTCTGAATTTAATAGTAAAGTAGAGGGTGAAGAGAAATAGGGACAAACACGATATATTTCCTGGCTATGCATATGCCACATAAACCATCTAAATCCTGGAGTTTCAGCATGCAGTGCCAATCACAGGGCCAGTTTGTGCTGCCAAGATCTTTGGATTCAAGTTTCATTCTTTGCACGTCCAAAGGGAAGAAGTGTCAGCTATCTCTGGCTCTGTTGTGCTTCCCTATGTAAGGTAACACCTGGGCTGTCTGATCTAGAGCCCTGTGTGGATACAAAATTTGTATCTACGTTCACATCCATAGCCACAAAAATGAGCCACGGATATCCACATTCATATCCGCCGATGTGGATATCCGCAGATGTAGAGTGGATATCTATGGATTTGCAGGGCTCTAGTATGATCTATTCAACAAAGTGTCTTTTTAAGGGGTGGGCTGGGATAGATGTGATTGGTAACATGTAGAAGGCTTGCAGACAGTATGGATTCACAAATTCTCTACTAGGGATATAAAATCATGTTCAATTAGTTAACCCCTTAAATGTCTTGTTTAACCAGGCAGCTGCTTAAATAGGGGTGGGCAAGGGGTGCTTCAGCCAGGCTGGTACCACACCCACCTCAAGTGGCCCCTGACAGGCTGGAGCAGCACCCTGCCATGGTGGGTGGGGGGCTGCTCCAGCCTCACCAGTTAACTGTAATGTGTAAACATCACCCAGAAATGCATACTGGTTAACCAATTAACTATTCAAATCCCTATTCTCTACAGAAATGGCCTAGGTCTCTCACTGATCCCACAGGATCCCAAGGATTAGGTGGTAGGCAATTCCACTCTTTCATTAGAATCACAGGGAAGAAACTCCATGAAGGGATCCATGTAGATTTTGACTCCTCCATAGATTGCATTTGTGAAGTTTACCCTAGAAAGGAGTGGTTGCTCCCAGAGCCAGTAAGCTGGTCTATAGTGATGAGGAGCTTTGTGATTAGTGCGTCCTCCTGGGATACATGGTAGCCAACCATATTCCTGGGACATTTTTTGCACTCTAGGTGCAAGGTAAAACCCATGCAGTGTCCCTGGAGGAAGCTGCTTCTTGGTTCTTACAAAGAAGGCAGTAGTTTAAAAAGCAAACAAAATAGTTGGGTTACTAAGATCCAAATATTTCAAAAACTTGGGAAAGATTACGGTAATATTTCTAACAATAAAGCCTAGGCATCCTCCTGGGATACAGCTGGCAGATACATAAAGACAAATATCTTGGAGGTACATACTCAGTGGTAAAATGTTGGCCACATTTGGGAGATGTACAGTTTCCAGACAGCACCTTTACCAGATATGCGAACGCGTTTCTGTAAAAAGCCAATGACAGCACTTGATAAAAGATTTAACTGTTCTACCATAAAGAGATCTGCTGACATCGTTGTGCTGTTTCTTGCCTCTGCTGGAGAGAATTTTTCACTTACGAAGATAAACTATAACAGTGTCCTGGGATTGTCCAAGTGCAGTGATTGGCACTTTCTGAGGAACCATGCAGTGGAAACTCGGTATGTAGACTATTCACAACTGGCTCAGATATTCTCAGATATCACTGTTTGGTAACTGTTGGCCAACCCCCCCCTCCCGCACAGTATTACAGATGGATTTGTACATCCATCAGGTACACAATTTGTGGTTAGGGCATAGAATTGTGACTCAGGAGATTTGGGTTTAAGTCCCACTGTGGCCATAGATTTCCTGTGACCTTGGGCAAATCGCGTAAGCTGGCTGTTCCTCAGGTCCCCATCTGTAAAATGGGGATAATGCTTCCTTTCTCCCCTAACTTGTCTGTTTAGATTCTAATCTCTTTGCAGAGACCGAATACAAAAAATAATTCAATGAACCATCATTTATGTGGTTTTGCTTAGTAGCTATATTAAAAAAATTGAGCCAAATTCAGCCCTAGGTGGCCTCTGTTGCAAGAGGGGTGAGCAAAATATGGCCTGCCAAACTGCTGGATCCAGCCCACCACCATCCTGTGGCCCAGCGGGAGCCTCGGGCAGGCTCCCTGCCTGTCACGCCCCTGCACACCACTCAAAGCCACCTAAGGTAAGCACCTCCTGGCCAGAATCTGCAGCTGGAACCCCCACCTCCTGCATACTCCAACTCTCTCCGCTCCACCTCCTGCATCCCTGCCCCAAGCCACAACCCAAAACTCTGCATCCCTGCTCCTGCACCCATACTCTCTCCCAGACCTTGCACCCCAATCCCCTGCCCCAGGCCACAACTCCCTCCTGTCCTAGGTCAGCTCTGCCTCAGGTCATAGCCCCTCCCTGACCTTCCATCCTACATCCCATTCCCCTATCTTGAGCTCCTTCTTTCACCCAATCTCCATCCCAGACCCCTCACCTCCTCCATTAATATCATGGAAGACTGTGGCACTTGACCATGTACTAAATTCTTGGCATGGCCCCCCCATCAAAATTACTTCCCACTCATGTGTTACAACTTAGTGCCTATTTGAAGTTTGGATACTAGTGTTTGCATTTCCTGAGCATTATACTTTGAGCGTGACCTTTGAATTGCACTGAGTAAGTCCTCTGACTTTTAAATTATGAACTAAAAATCACCACACTGAAATATTGACTATGATTATGACAGCTTCTGTATCCTCCTTCTGAAGTGTGCAGAGAGTAAAATAAGCAAAAATACGTATTTTACACACTTGTCTGCATTTAATCCTCCAGTCTATCTGTGCTGGTGTTTTACTTGTGTAGACGAGGTGAGTAAGCTGAGATCATAGCAGACGTGTCCTATAAAGCTTTACAGAAAATCATTGCTTTTTAATCCCTTTATCCCTGCTATTTTCCTACTGCTGTGAAAATCCAGTGGCAGAGAAAGCTGGCATCATGTCGGACAGATGCGTAATGTGTAATGCTAAGTAGACAAAACCCCTTCTGTTTGTATGATACTTAAAACATATTTTATATACCAATGTTAGCTTTGTCTGTCCTACATCAACAAAAATAACACACAAATACTCAACAGAGAATTACACATTTATGCTGACCTCTTTTCTATATGCTGATTTGATATCTAGGGCTAATCTTACTTCTAATCAAATATAGGCTTGCCAGAATGCTAATGCACTGAAATGGTTTATGAAAAACAGATACCACAAGAGATGTTTAGGTATAACAATGAGATGTGCATTACATGTTCTAGGGGACCTCATCACAAGCCCTTCATTTTAGTTTGTGCATTAGTTTTCTCCCTGCATAAACAGAGAGAACTGGGTTAGACAATAGACTTATGCTAGAGTATCTAGCAGGCATCTAGACATTTTCAGGTGCATGCTTGCTTCCTTGAATTTCACATTAAAGGATTCTTCCTGACTGTTGTACAAATTTAATCAGCTAAACTACATCATCTTACTACTAAAAGGTCCATGAGTCCTGGAAGTTGACTAAACATTACATTATCAGAGGCTATTCTGTACTACAATGGTGAGAATAGATTTATTTAAAGTACAGAAGTAATGTTTGAATACAATAGCTGAATACAATAAAAGGCAAATATTTTAATGTGCATGAGGTATTATGGGGTGATGATTTATAGGAATTATTTAAAATGTACAATAAATGAACATAACATAAGAACAGTCAGATCAAAGGTCAAATCAAAGGTCTATCTAGTCCAGGATTCTGTCTTCCAAAAATGACCAATGCCAGGTGCCTCAGAGGGAATGAACAGAACAGGTAATCATCAAGTGATCCATTCTCTGTCTCTCTGGCTATGTCTAGACTTCTGCTTTTTTATTGGAAAAAGGTACGCAAATTGCACTCCACAATTTGCGTACCTTTTTCCAATAGTTTTGTCGGAAGAGGCTTTTCTGAAATTTGGCCTGTCAACACTGGGCCAAATTTCAGAAAAACCTCCTCTTTCGGAAGAGCCCTTCTTTCTCATGCACAAGGAAGACAGGGCTTCCAAAAAAGTGCATCTGCTCTTCTGCAAAAAAAAAGTTGGAAGAGCAGACGTATTCCCTGGATGTGGCGGAGTTTTTCCGGGATACCAACTCCATAGTCTAGATATAGCCTCATTCCCAGCTTCTGACAAATTCCTGTAGCTAGGCAAATGTGCTTTTGTAAACGTGGGCTATGGTGGCATAGCAGTATGGCAGGGCAAGGGCTCATGTGGTGACCATGTTTGGCAACCCCCATTTGCTGGGAGAGTGCAACTTTCACTTCCCAGTGGAGTGTGCAGATGGGAGGGGCTCCAGGCATAACAGAAGGGCAGGGGGTCCAGGCATGGTGGAAGGGCAAGGGCTCACATGGACAGTGAGGAGACTGCGGGCAGGCAGGGGAGAGGGTCTGGCCATGGCAGCAGGGCAAGGGCTCAAACAATGCTTTGTTGGGGATGAGCAAATGGAAGTGTATTGTTGTGGCATCAGTTGGAGAGCTTCCCTTGCTTCATCCCAGTTGCCATGATGAGCAATATCAGTCTTCTCCAAATCACACAGAGTGATAGGGAGCGAATGCTGACTGAATATAGCCAGAAACCTGGACCTTACGTTGCAATACTTTGTGCTGCAGTGATGCCAGACCACTTGCTGCTGGCTTGGCATGGAAAGACAGAATAGGGCAGACCTCTCCAGAAACCTTGTGAGTAGGATGAAGAAGTACCTGTATGAGAGCTTTACAGAGATGTGCAGTGAGGACTCCCGCTCCGTCTCCAGACATGTTAACAAACTCTTCCGGGGAGCCTCTGTGGTGTAGGCAGAGTGGTGTAGGCAGATCACACCCAATTGCCTTAACCCACTTGTAGCATGATTAAAAATATGAATTCACCAGAAGCGCCCTTCCTGCCATCAGGGCCTGGCAGCTATACATCCTATGGGAACAGAATTGTCACCAGAGTTATAAAAAGGTCCTGGCTGTCAGTGAGATTGGATGCTCTGCTCTCCTGATGATCATTCTCTTCCTCCTCTTCCTTATCCACGATGTCCTCCCTGTAGTTGCTCGAGGCTGTTGCTTGAAGAGTCTTTTGGGAAGAATCCACGATCTGGCTTGGGAAACTGGTTGGGTCCCCACCTAGGGTTCCCAGGTGTCCGGTATTGGCCCCTGCTGTGCCTGGTGGGTGCGGGGGAGCATGGGGATTTAAAGGGGCCATGACTCTTTTTTTGTGTGTGGTTGTTTTTGTTTTTTTGTTCAACCAATTTTTTTCCTGCCATGTTCGGTATTTTTTGTGAAATTATCTGGCAACCCTATCCCCACCTAGAATCCCATGCAAGCTGATCATAGAAGCAGCATGTTTGCAGGGCTGACTGAGACTATCTGTTTGCCTTCTTTGTCTTCTGTTGTGCCTGTCTGAGCTCCTTTATTTTCACACGGCACTGCTGGGCATTTGTGGTGTATTGTTTTTTTTCACTATGTCCTGTGCGATCTTGACATCGAAATCAGTGTTTCTTTTGCTACTTCGTAGTTCTGCCTGAACAGATTCCTTGCCCCACACAACGAGACCCAGGATCACCTGCATGCTCCATGATGGAGCTCGTTTGCGACTCTGAGCATTCACGGTGACGTGTGCTGCTGTGGTGTGCTGTTTGCTTTGAGGGCTGCCTGTCATGCTGGCCAAACAGGAAATGAAATTCATATTTTCCCAGGGCTTTTTCTGTGCACCTGGAGTGCAGCAGAGTTTAAAGTGCTTTTCAGAGCAGTCACATTGGGGCACTGTGGGGAACCTCCCAGAGGCCAAGAACATCAAATTTCATAGCACTGTATCTGCACTGCTCTGAAGTAAATTATGCAAGATTGACTTTACCGTTACTCCTTGTGAAAAGCAAGGGTACCAAAATTGACTTTAATGACCTTTAAAGTTGGCAGAGGGGGCTGGGTGGTGTGGACTCATTGTTTAGAAAATCGACCCAATGCAACTAAGTTTCACCTACACTAGTGTAGACCAGGCCTCACATTGATTTCCTTGTTGTGTGGTTCATAACAGATCATGGCAACAATGGACTAGCTGCTCAGTAAATCCATTTGACTATGTCTGGTGGAACCTTCTGGTGAGCAGAATAGCTCAGTGGCCCAGAATGCCTGCTACAGGGATTTAAACCCAGGTAGATAAAAACAGAGGATGTGTGATCTTACAAGCTAGGGCTGAAGGAAATATAGAGCATTAAAGCAGTGTCAATTTAAGAATCTGACAACAAAAATATGTATTCCTTCAGCCGTAATAATTTAAAACAATGGTTCATTTTTCTACTCCTCTTGAGTGTACATTCAGTATAAATTCCATTAGAATGACACGGTTTCAGGCTGTTCTCATCCAATTTGAAAAACATCTGCCTCAGGAAATGACTTTGTATCTAACCTCTGAATTTTTTTCCTCATTATTTTACTACATAGAACTATTCTATAAACAAGCTGCTACTCTTAAAAATATCAATAAATGTTTACTTAAAGTTCAAACAAAATGTGATTCATTTTTGGTAAATACAGTAGAAATAAACATTTTGCTTTTGGGGGACAAAGTATTTAAAGCCTTACTTAAAGGAAGATGATTTTAAAATCTAGTCAGCTTCGTAACTTGCTGTGGTTTATATTATGATAGGGCCAAGAGGCCCAAATCAAGATCGTGTCCCCATTGATCTATCCATACACAGAGTAAGAGCTGGCAGAAGAATTATTGTCCCCATTTTACAGATGAAAAATGGAGACATTGAAGCGACTTGCAAGAAGTCTATGGTAGAGCTGGAAATTGAGCCCAACTCTTTTGAGTCCCAACTTAGTGGTGTTATCCACAAGATCATAGTTCATCATCCATGTCAAAGCAAATGAAGAATTCATTTCAGGCACTACATCTATCTTAAAGATACAATGTTAATTTTATGGTTTCACACAATCATTTCTTAGATCTAAAATGTCATTTTCCTTTAACTTATATGTAAAAGAATTACCCAAATTAGAAGGGAAAACTGGCTGGCTAAAGCCCTGGTTGTTTGTGAGACATTGAAATGTTTAGCTGATTCATGACAAAATCACCAAATTATTTTAGGGGTGAAAAATCTTTTAAAAAATCACCCTCCCCCCCATTGAAACATTTTGTTCTGGTCATTTTCAAAAAATGAAATGTTTTTCTGTCTTTGTTTAAATGAATTTTTGTTTGAAAATAGCCTTTGCTTTTATTAAAACATTCAAAAATATGTTTCAAAGATGGTCAAAATTGAAACAAAACACTTTTCTGTTAAAAAAAATCCCAACATTTCTTTTAATCCCAAAGGATTTTTTTTTCACCTTTCACTTTATCAAAAATTTTAACTAGTGTTATTTTTTGTTAGATTGGAAACCAACATTTCTGTTTTTGTTTTTTTTTGAATTGCCAGAAACTGAGAAATCTGTTATGCTGCATTCAGAACTACATCTCTCTCTCTCTCTGTTTAAATTTGATGCTGTACCATCAATTTAATTTGTCAATTGCTGAGTCACAATAATAAGACCATATTATTGTATTGGCTTCACTAGAATCTGTGTAACCTGTGTATGGGCCACAGCAACGTCTTATAGATGAGCAAAAAAGCCAACTTTTCTATAGTTAAAAAAAAAATCTATTTAACAGAAAATCACATCCCTCCTAGGGAATCACAAGATGTTTTTATTAGTAACTTCTATGGAACCTACATTGCTATAGACTTTAATTAGTTTCATACTTATTACATTCTAAAGGATTTGCCCTTAAAGTGTTTTATTTATTTAATCAAATAGATCTAATCTTGTTGTCTTCAGCATATTATCACACTAACCTAATATGAGAATTAAAACTTTGTCAGGATACGTCCATCCATAATGAGGGACTGTGTGAGAGATGGAGTTTTTATTATGAAAGAAAATGAATAAGGATATTAAGAATGGAGCAAATATGGAAACCCATATTTTTGACTAAGTTACTGACTCTAATTCTCATTCCAATAATCATGGGTGCCTTTAGGCACACATCTTAATAACTGCTATATTATACTTAACTGCAGTCACTTCCCAAAGTTATCTTAGTGAAATAGACCATTTGTGCTGCTTTCCCATAAAAATGACTGATTTTTGGTGTTACCATGAACACTGGAATTTTCTATTATGAAAACACCTATAGCTGCAGCACAATCAGTGTCTTGGGAAGGGAAAAATGAAACAAACATTCTAAGTGTCCATTTCAACCCTTCCTTCTCCCCCAGAAGTATTTAGACTGGTAGGATTTTCAGAACTCCTGAAATGAATGCTTCCTGAAAGAAATATGCTTCCCTGGGGGACCAGACAGCTTTCAGTCCTGCTTCTCTGAGTAGGTGAAATAACTCCATTTTCATTTACTATTTATGAGATGCGCATTCATATTATTGAGTGACCGTGGGATTCTATGCTCTTAAGAACCTGAAAAAGAGAATAAGCTCATTATTTTTTAATGTAAAGAGGATGATTGTAAACTTTGCAAGGGAATGTACAACCTCAGATATCTGCTTTACTGGAGGAAATATATTGATGCTGTTCACTTAAGAAGCCAGTAAGCTATACATAGTTTACCAGACAATCTGCCTGGCATACCAAGGCAGTATTTATTGGGAACAGCATTGAATTGTTTTTATTGTAAAGCATAACTCATTGAAAATTTGCCTGCTCTTTGTGTGAATTTTGCTGCACTGTGCTTAGGTAAATGCAGGATCACATTTACAAAATACAGCTTCTGCTTACTAAGGAAATTCATTCTATCCACTCCGGTGTCCCTGCTCAAGGAGAAAGCTCTCATTTAAGCATCCAAGGTTTGTACAACCCTAAGGGAAACTAGAGTCAGATAAATGTAGCTTAATAATCCCATGTTCAATTTTTCTATAAATTAAGAAGCAGCCAATATTTGATATTTTTGTGAATAGAGAAAAACCTGGATAATATATCTAGCTATTTGTGCAGAAACAGTTTCTGATCAGAGCCAAGGTCTATGATCTCAGAAAAGGAGAACTGAACAATAAAGAAAGTACTGAAAACCACAGTAAACCTGTGTATTCCAACTACAGGTCCTGATTCACTGCATATCTTGTTACCAGAGAAGTCAGAATAATGATCTAGATTTCTGTTGTGTCAGTGGTTCTGAGTTTACAGCTATTCTCTCTGCTATCACATGGAACACCCTCCTATCCAGGAAGATACATTACCTATGTTACTTTTAGTACTTCCTATAAGTGTGTGGATAGCCACCTTTAGTGAACTTCCTGTAAGTTCCTTTGAAGCATATTCCAGCCACTGGATCAGGGAGAGAGGGAGATCATCAGTTCAAGGGTATTTTTGGAGGTATATCTACACAAAGTGGCTGATGTGGGGTAGCTGGACATACTCTTGTGCATTAATATATGACATCTGTTACCTATGGAGTACATTAATTTGACTATTTCATTACATTTGCACATGAGAACAAGCGTAACAATCTGACAGAAGTGAACTTATTTATAAAAGGATGATAGTTTAGATTTGTTTTAATACTGTCTTGATTAGCATTGCTAATAAAACTATACTTCCCACTCCACCCCTCCCAAGTTATGTGCTGTGTAAACTATAGCCCATGCTGTCGGTCTATGTATAGGGTCACGTTAGTACTGGCTAAAAGAAGCTTGCTAAAAACGACGGCAGATAATGAACACACTACATTTTTAAGCCAAGAACTGTGAACATGGCGCATGAGCGTTTAATGTTATTTTTGGCTCTCTGGCATTTTCAAGCCCACACTTGTACTTCTTTTTCTAGGCTGAGTGGGTAGCAGTCCATCTATTCTTAGTTGTCGTGCCCATAAATCAGGGATGCTTTCTGGGCAGATGCAACTCTTGCAAACATTCTTTTTCTCTATTGTCCCTAATAAAATAACCTTAATTACATGGAATTACATCTCTTCAGTGGACTGTCCACATTTGGACAATGATTTCTCTCTTTGACTTTATTTGACCCTGCCTATTGCATTCTAACCTGAGGAGAGAATCTACTGTGAGCTTGCCTGCAGTACATAAAGAATCTGTAGGCTGTACACACATATATACTTTGATTGTTCAAGTCTTCCTGGATTAGTAAGGCACCTGCTGCAACACATCTTGCCTTGTCCTTTTTTCTGCAAACACTGCAGACTCTGTGTCTCTTTCCTCTCAGTCTATTCTTGGACAGAAATGTCAACAGGTGTGACCAAGTATAATGAGAAATGCAAGTGATGAGTGTAACTCTTCCCGGGTTAGGATACACCTTGTGAATGTCCCAAAGACAGCTCAAGGTACTATAGAAAATTGAAAATTATATGGAAGAATACTACAAGTTACTCTTGTTGGGCTAATTTTGACTATTGAAAACTTATGTGGGGTGAACTTAGAGGTCTCAATCAAGCAGGGCCCCATCTATGCTTGGAATTGTCCAAATGTGCGGAAAATCAGCTTCTGCACCAAAAAAGTGTATTAAATGTATTTACATTTAAATGGATCCAAATATATATAGCATACAATAGAGAACTCTTCATATTCAACTATTACTTTGCTTATTGAGACAGGAAAAAAGCACTAAAATGTAAGGCTGGAATTTTCAAATGCAAGATGTCTAAGGGAGTTAGGCACTCAGCCTGAAAATCTCAGCCTAATTCCCTTCATTTGTATTCTCGGTCCCTTTTTGTCCACTTTCCATTGGTGTTCTAGGAAATTGGCGTATTGGTAGGAATGGTCATGGAAGAGATGAATGTTGAAAAAATGGAAATAATGCAGAAATGAAAGTTTGAACATGTAGGAACATGTGGATTTTCAGCAAAAAACAGATTCTAAAAGTTATGCTCACCAGTCAGGGAATAGCCACAGTGCCAAGTGTTTGATGAAAAGAAATAAAAGCAGCTCAAATTTCTAATTTTTCAAAATGAACAGTTGCAGTGAACTCTGTGACTGTGCTACCTAGCAAGTGTTATTCACAGCAGTTATCATTTATCAAGTAATTGCAAATAAGCTCAAGAAAATTGTAAACATTTCACAGTAAATGCATGCAAAGAAAAAATGGTCAAATTCATCAAATAGATTACTTGCTGCACTATCTAAATGATGAACATTGCTTTTTTAGAACAGAAATAGCTGTGTGTAACATAATATGATAGGGGTTGGGGGGTAATATAACACAAACAACACAACAGTGAGATCCAGAGGATGTAGTGTGCAATAAAGTGTTACAGATCTGGCAAAAGTAGGGGACTTGCCATGGTAATTTATGCAGTTTCCTCACTATTGCTTGCATCTAGCAAAAGACTTAAGTATGTGCTTATGTTTAGGCACAGGCATCATCTCATTGATGCCAATGGGACTATTCACACATGGCTAAATACCTAGCAAAATCAGGTGCTGTGATGGGGCGGTGCTGCCCCCACACTGAAGCCCAAGGAGTTCCCCCAGCCCAGCTGGCCGAAGGGGCCCCACCCCCGCGGCCCTGCTGGGCACGCTCCAGAGTTAGGGTGGAGATAAAAGCCCAGGCAGGCAAGCAGTCACGGGAGAGAGCCGAAGGGGCAGGAGCTCAGGGAGGAGCTCCTGAGCTGCCCCAGGAGCAGCACCCATAGTCCCAGATGTCTCGGGAATAGCCACAGCCTCAGCGACAGAGGATCCTGCACAGCAGTAGGAAGGAGCCCAGGGCGGAGGATTGGCCTCCAGGAGGTCGGCGTGTTCCGGCCGCATCCCCGCCGACCAGGCAGTGAAAACCTTCGCTGCCATCAGGGCCCTGGGCTGGGACCCAGTGGAGTAGAGGGCCTGGGTCCCTTTACCTCCCACCCCCACCACAAATCAGCCTCCAGGACTTTGAGAGGGGCTTGCCCTGGAAGTAGGCCAGAAGGCTGTCTCCACCCTTGGAGAGGGCTGAGAGCTCTTGGACTAGGCTCGCCGTATTTCCCCTGAGCAAGGGGCATTGACTTTTGGACTAGGCCAGGGGGCCGTATTTCCCCTGAGCATGGGGAACTGAATGTTGGGACTAGGTTGGGGGGGGGGGCGCGTCCGGTCTAGCACCGGGCCTCACCCCCCCTGACAGGTGCCTACACCAGGAGAATGCTGTAGTTCAATATTATGTGATGCAATTTCAGAAGGCAGGAAGAGGTCCATTCTTCCTTCCTGTGGGTACAATTTCTGTTAGATAGCAGAGTAATCTGCCAGTGGTAGTCAGGCACCATTGCTTACAACATTAATAACTAAATTTAGGGTTGTCAGGTGTCTGGTATTCACCCGGACAGTCTGGTATTTTCGCTTCTTGTCCAGTAAAAAAATTCAGAAAATACCGGAAACCTAAGATGTCTGGTATTTTCTGATCCCCCCCCCCCCCCCCCTCCGGCCAGGAGGCAAAAATGCCTGGCACTTGGCAACCCTACAAACATTCAGCGCCCGGCCTCTCCTCCCCCCTTGCCTGAGCCCCCAGCTCCCCAACCCCAGGCCCCATGCTTACCTGGTTCTGCAAGGTGCCTGGCACAAAATGGCTGCCAGCAAAAAGACCTAGGGAAAGCAATGACTCCCCTGGGCCTTAGTGCTCAACTGTTCCCCTGTTCCTATCCCTGCACTTAAAGGGGACATGGTGTTTTAATGCTGTGTTATTTTTTTTTTTGCTCAACAACTTTGGTCTCCCCCCCCCCCCCACCTTTTTTTTTCTTCAACAGAATTTTTTCCTGGTGTTTTTATTTTGGGGTTGGGGGGGATGGGTGAATGTTCGGTATTTTTGTTTCAACCATCTGGCAACCCTAACTAAATAAGACAAAGTATTCAAAAATGTTTGTTCTAACTTATATCAAGGTTGTAGACTTATTGACCTAATACAGTTGGTCTCTCCCATTGCTAATTTAAATAATTCTGTGATGCAGGCTGCTGAATTAAAATGTAAAATGGCCATATTTTTAACACTTGGATAGGTGCTTCTACTAGCAACGATGATGATAATTAAGAATTTGTATTTCTAAAGATCAGTTAGTTTAATCTACATAAAAAAGTTTATTATCATTGTAAGTTTTCAAAGTGACAGTACTTTGTCCCATGCCCTGAAAGTACTTGTAAACAGATTTCCAAGATAGAGAAGGGATTGGTACACATTAACAGAAAGCCACATCTGGGATAGAACACAGCAAGTGAATAACAACATACGGTAACACAGAATAATGTTTTTAGGACAGGACATGAAGAAGAATATCACACACAGTTGAAGCTGCAAGGAAGATGCATGTAGTCAGAATGTAATTAATTGGGATTAGAGTAGGGCACCAGCTTTAACATCTGTACTCTTATGAAAAGTATCGGTGCATTCTTTAAAGGACACATTTAAAGTGGATCTTAGTTTTACATCTCCTCTGAAAGGCCTCTTTGCAGGAATGGTTGAAATGCAGAAACCTAGTCTATGCTACCATCATACCAGCTCCATACAGACTGATATAAGAGAGAGAATTATGGAAAGACTTTTTGTTTGAATTCTGAATTTCCTTGCTGATCGAAGTTTGAATAAAGCAAAGATGGCTTGGAAGCTGGGCACATAAATGTCACTTTACACTCCATATTGTTTGAGAAAGTTTTATCTGCAGTCTATGCTCTGAAAAACAGCAGATTAAACAGGGTTGCCTGCTGTTTGCAGAAGTGCTGTCCTCTAAAACCACCTTGGTACTTGCCATACTCAGTGTTTTTTTCCTCTTTGGAATGAGGGTAACTAAAAATGGCACACTGGGATTTGGGAATTATCCATAGTCCAGGGTGGAATTCTTTCTCCCACAGCACCTCTGGACAGCATGTGAGCAAACTGACAAGACTCAATGGCAAACCAAAACACCTGAAAGGGCTCAGTGATCCTCTTCCATAAGATTGTTCTGTTTTCTTTTACTCAGCAATAGGAGGTCTGAGGACTTTATATAGAGAGATGAGTGTGCTATCTTGCTAATACTCTGAACCACCCCATTAAGTCACTGGAAGTTAGTTGATGTATAGCAGCAACTGCAGCTTTGCAGAGGTTAGCTTTTTATTTTTTGGTCATTTCCCACTCATAATTTCCTCTCTTAGCTTGGCTGATATTTGATCCCTGTGTGTTTCCCAAACAAAGAAGAGCAATTATGGTTTCTGATTTAAAAGCCTCGGCAGCATGTTGTGTGCAAATCAAGATAAACATTTGTTTGCAACTGTTCTTTGTGCCCTTGAGGGCTTAAGCTCTGGATTGGTTCATGTTGCAGAAATATTTGCTTTTCCTGTGATTTCAGTTTGTGATGGTGGGGTGTGTGGAGAGGAAAAGGATAGTTCTGGGTCTGCAAAATGGAGATAAGGGTTGGAATTACTGGGAGGGATGGCTTTAAGGCTGGTCAGTAGTCACCTGCAGATAAAATGCTTTGGCAATGTGTAGATTCACAGTATCCACCAAGGTAACCACAATTGCTCTGAGATATGATTCAGATTCAGTGAGAGAGGACATGTGTCTAGGAGTTACTGACTACGCCCACCCTGTATCACCTTTCAGAGTACACCTGTCAGTGTCACTGATCCCTTTAAAAGATAAACAGATGACAGTATTTTTGGTGTGTGACAGTGAAGCTATTCTTGCCTTTCCATCCTAAATTGCTTTTATTGAAGGGCTCCTCACTTAGGCTATGTCTAGACTGCAGGCTTCTTTCAGAAGAGGCTTTTCTGGAAGAGTTCTTCTGAAAAAACTTCTTCTGAAAGAGAGCGTCTACACAGCCAAAGCGCATCGAAAAAGCGATCTGCTTTTTCGAAAGATAGCTTCCATACTGAATGGACGCTATCTCGCATGTAAGCTGTGATTGCTATGGACAGAGTGGCCACCAGGGCATCTGTGCTTTTTCCTCTTCTTGCAAAGAACTCCCTCTTCCCCATGCACACACACCTTTTTCCGAAAGAGCTCTTTCGGAAAAAGGCTTCTTCCTTGGAGAAAGAGGTTTATCAATGTCGGAAAAACCCCCTCTGTTCTTTCAATTTTCTTTAGAAAGAACGTGATTGCAGTGTGGATGTAAGTGAAGTTTTTTCAGAAAAATGGCCATTTTTCCAGGAAACCTCCCCACCCCCCGCTGTAGTGTACACATAGCCCGAGTCATTAAAAAAAGTACCAGGCCAGAATATGGTTAAAGGAAAACCAAGAATGCTATTTTCAATCCCACAATTAACAACAAAAAAAAAGTTTTCAAAATCTCCCAACCCAGTGACTGTATTTGAATAGTGGAGCCACGTAGTTGCATTTTCACAGCTCAGGAAAGAGTTCCTTGGTTAAGATATAATACAAGAGTGAAACAGACCAGGGTGTAAGCGAAACCTTGGATCCAATGCTTAAAATACCTGTCCTTTGCTGGATCAGGCCCTACAGTTCATTAATGCTGTTTAGGCAGAGGACTGAGGGCTGTGTGGAGTTGCACTGTCTGACAGGCTGATGGGGTTTGTGCCTGACTCCTTGTGCTCACTGATATGCGCCATCCAATGTGGCCTTTCTTTTACAGCTGTCTAGTTCTTCTGCTCATCGCTTCCGGAGGGGTAGCTTCCAGTGCAAACAAGAGCTGCAGATGAGGTCTGTTCCTCTATGGACTATGAATTCCTTACCCCCCACTCCTCCTCCCTTCTAGGGCAGCTTCCTCCCCCCAACTCCAGCCACAATCTGGCTCTAATAGCTTTTACTGGTCTTGAGTGAAGCCATTTACAATGACTGAACAATTACGATTGAATTATTCAGTATGGATTTTTGCTACGTGGCTACAGGGTTTTTTCAGCTACAGCTTCAAGCTGCAAGCTGAGAATCGCCACATAGATTTACACAGCTGCCCTGTCTCTAGAACCGCCCTGTCACCTTTCTCTTCCTTTTTACTGCTTTGTCCACCTCTGCTATTAGTGGAGCCCATCTGCACTAGGGATGTAATAGTGTAGTCAGTTAACCGATTAACCAACAAGCAAAAGCGTATAGGTTAATGCTATAGACTACATGTACATCTCCCTTCCCCTCTTCCCCCCCCGGCCCCGCCCCGTCCCACCAGTACATATTTTAGCAGGCTGGCCAACAGCCCAGCTCATTCCTGGCTTGTGATGGGTCCGGGAGCTCAGACCCCGGCCCCCCTCCACTACTAGACAAGGGCTGCTGCTACCTCATGCTGCTGTCTCTTTATCAGAGCTAACAGCACAGCGTGACAGGCCACCGGTCCATGAGAGGAGCTGGTTTTTAAACTGGCTCCCCTTGCAAACCAGCTTCTGCCTGGCACACCGCGCTGCTGCCTCTGGTATAGAGAGGCAGCAGCATGGAGTGGCAGGGGGCTCCTTGGGAATGAGGTGCACTGGCTGCAAGCCCTGTCCCCAGGTACTATAGACTAGTCGACTAACCAATAAGAATTCATGAAGTTACTCGACTATTCAATTAACTGATATTTAACATCCCTAATCTGCACAACAACTGTTATTGCACCAAGGACCATACTCAGGCACAAATCTTACTTTAGTTGTGTGCACCTTTCCTGCAGGTGTATGCCATTGACTAACAAAGAGAGCCTGTACAAATTATGTTGCTTTCTCTAGGGCCTGCTCTGGAGGACTTAAAATAGTGTTTTAACCATTACCCAATTCTTCTTTTATATTCATGTTCCTATATGCCACCCAATGCCATCTTTGGAGTGCCTAATGCTGTAACAGGTGTGCACTATAAGTTTATTTTTTATTGTCAGGGGACTCAATAATAGACAGTCATGCCTAGTGGTTGGAATCTAAATGCCAGAGCCCCAGGATGAGAGCAGGTCAGAACCGGGGCCAAAGGTCAGAATTGGATTACCTGAGTAGGGGCAGGGTTAGTTCTGAGGCAGAAGCATGGATGGGAGAAGACCAGAACAAGGCAGGGTGCAGGGTCCCTCTCTCACTGCTAACTTCATTGTCTAGGAGAACTAGTACCTCATAATTCATAACAGAACCATGTGCAAAGCACAACTAACCTTTCCAACGGCACAGAACCCCAAGAACAGTAAGATTTAGCCCTTCACATTCATCTGGGTTTGAAAATTCATTGGAAAATAAGATTGTATATTTTCCTAGCGTGCGCAGTTTGTAGAGAGACAGTAGGTTGCTGTGTACTATAGACACACTAGGTTTTTGTTTAGTACAGTGATATAACACACAAGTCATATAATAATGTTACACATCTGGACACAGCTCTCCATAAGCTCTGTCCTTTTGAAAGTCTAATCAAATTTATAATTAAATAAATTTCACTAATATCAGTATAATTTATCACGGTATTTGGTATTTAAACGTGCCAGAAACCTGTTTTCTGATCTGAAGCTGCCAAATTTAAAGTCATTTTCATCAAAATTAGCTAAGTACCAAGAATCATACAGGTTGTGCTGTTTTAGTTCCCCATTGTTTCCTTAAAATATGACTTTAGTTGGCAATGGATTAATTTAGAGCAAAGCTTGAAATGTCACCTTAAGTTATGAATGAAAATATAAAAACTCCTCCAAAGTGCATGAGGCCAGAAATGGCCCAAATTCTTTGCCTTTAGAAGTTCATTTTACCTTTTTTTGCTTCTTTTAAGAGTTCATAGTGCTGAAATAATTTAGAAGATAGCAGGGAACAAAGGACATGTTGAAGCCTCGCTATGGAAAAGTAAATAGATTATGCATCAACCTCTTGGGATATGAAGCTTGGCTGTATGTGCAGTAGAGATGTGTTTACATTCTAATTCGTGACAAAAAGGAATTTTTGCTTTAAAAGCCTGTTCATAAACAGGAGTGCTATTTGGCTATATTTCATAGTGAAGTGACCTAATTACATTTTCCATAAAATTACTTGAGAGAGAAAACAATCCTTACTCTCGCCACATTTTAAAGAAGGGACTACTCGTGGGGAAACCACCTGCTTAGAGTTTAGCTTGCTTAAAACAATAAAGCGAGTGATGGCTCAGGAGATTCATAATGGCACGGAATCTTTCAGATGTAGGTCACTGGCTGAAATCCAGCCAACGGAGTGATGGGCAGAAGTCACAACAGTATTTCTCATTTTGTTGTTTTTGCTGGTTCGGTTGAAAACATGACATTGTGGTGACTTGGCCAGACTACTATATCTATAGCTATATATTGAATTGGGGCTTAGCATGGTTTCTTACATGCTATATATTATTTTTAGAATAATAATTAAAATAAACAAAAAACAAAAAATCAGCCTTGGCAGGCTTAATAAAGGTGCAGTAAGCAACATCCTTCATAAGAGTCTAGCCTGTCCCAAGGGCTTTGGATTAGCTGTATTTTTCCTTCAGTCCCTCCTTTCTTCAGCTGTATTTCACTGCGGAGAACATTACACATTTGTCACTCCTTAGGATGGAGATGGGTGATGCCTTTAGGGTTTTTTCCTGATGAATTTACTCACTAGGGTGTAGAGAAGGCCTAGAGACCTGAGTGGCTGATATTAGCTTTTGATTGCCTGTGGCCAGTGAAAGATTTACAGGCCTCTGGAGCTAAAGAGATGTGGAGGCTGTTCCTGATTCTGTGGGCTTGGCTCTCCTGAGTCACCTTGGGTCGCCATTAACACCTGTGCAATGCATGTTTAAAATGGGGAGTGAAAGTTAGAGAATTTGGATTTGATACATTTTAAACCCAGTGTATATTGATTTTTGCATGGGTCTAAATGGCAATCCAAGGCGCAGGCATTGTTAAATCAGACCCAAGGCTGAAACTTCATTTTAGAGCTGGAGTCACTCATGTTGGCAATGTGGGCATAGTGTGTTAATACTATGAAGCTGTCCCACAGTTGTGTGGAAGAAGCCACCTTGGCTGCGTCTAGATTGGCAAGATTTTGCGCAAATACTTTTAACGGAAAAGTTTTTCCATTAAAAGTATTTGCGCAAGAGAGAGTCTATATTGGCATGTGCCTTTGCGCAAAAGATTTGCTTTTGCGCAAAAGCATCCATGCCCAGTATAGACGCTCTCTTGCAAGAAAGCTCGATGGCCATTTTAGCCATCGGGCTTTCTTGCAAGAAATTAAGGTGGCTGTCTACTGGCCCTCGCAAGAATACTTGTGCAAGAGGGCTTATCCCTGAGCGGGAGCATCAAAGTATTTGTGCAAGAACCACTGATTTTGTACATTACAAAGTCAGTGTTCTTGCGCAAATACTAGTGGCCAGTGTAGACAGGCGGCAAGATTTTGCGCCAAAGCAGCCGCTTTTGCACAAAATCATGCCAGTCTAGACGCAGCCCTTGTGTATAGAGCCAAACCAGAGTTCACAAAGGTGTGTTTGGACAACAAAGCCCAAAGTGGTTTGCGTGCTATTCAGGACATCATTCTACTGTTTGACTGACGAAATTTTTGTTCTCAAACTTTTTCATGGGAATAGAATATTTGTGGGAGTATTGGCACAACCATTCACACTTGAAGTGTTCGGGGATCAACTTGAAAGCTGTGAGCAGTGAAGACTCCAAGCAAAAACCCTGGTAAATAGTTTGTGAGGGAAATGGGCTTAATTAACTTTTTTTTTCAAATAACAAAGGAATTTGGGATGCCTGAATTCTCTTTGAAGATAACTGGTGAACAGAAGAGAGAGCTATATTCAAAGGGCTTTGTAAGGGCTTTGGAGGACTGGATTAGAATTCAAAACTATCTTGACAAACTGGAGAAATGGTCTGAAATTAATAAGATCAAGGGACAAATGCACGGTACTACACTTAAGAAGGCACGATCAGTTGCACCAATATACAGTGAGAAATTACTGCCTAGGAAGGAAAAGGAATTGGGGATTCTGGGGAACCTGATGAATCACAAACTAAATATGATTCAACAATGTAATTCTGTTGCAACTCTTCCCCCCGCCCCATCATCCAGAGGTTTATTAACAGGAGCGTTACATAAGAATGGCCATACTGAGTCAGACCAAAGGTGCATCTAGCCCAGTATCCTGAGTGCCAACAGTGGCCAATACCAGATGCCCCAGAAGTAGGGAACACAACAGAGAATCATCATGTGATCTCTCTCCTGTCATCCATTTCCAAACAAACAGAGGCTAAGGACACCATTCCTACCCATTCTGGCTAATAACCATTGATGGATCTAACCTCCATGTATCTATTTAGCTCTTTTTTTTAACCCTGTTAAAGTCCTAGTCTTCATAGCATCCTCTGGCAAGGAGTTTCACAGGTTGATTGTGCACTGAGTGAAGAAAAACTTCCTTTTGTTTGTTATAAACCTAGTTCTTCTATTGTGGGAATAAGTAAATAACTTTTCCTTATTTACTTTTTTCACACCAGTCATGATTTTATAGACCTCTATCATATCCCCCTTTAGTCTCCGCTTTTCTAAGATGAAAAGTCCAAGTCTTTTTAATCTCTCTTCATATGGGACCTGATCCAAATCCCTAATCATTTTTGTTGTCCTTTACTGAACCTCTTCCAATGCCAATGAGATGAGCAGACCATATTTGTGCTCAGTATTCAAGAAGTGGGCGTACCATGGTTTTATATAGAGGCAATAAGATATTCTTTGTCTTATACTATATCCCTTTTTAAATGACTCCTACCATTCTGTTTGCTTTCTTGACTGGCACTGCACACTGAGTGGATGTTTTCAGAAATTATCCACAATGACTCTAAGATCTCTCTTGAGTAGTTGTAGCTAAATTAGTCCTCATCATATTGTATGTATATTAGAGATTATGTTTTCCAATGTACATTATCTTTATCAACATTAAATTTCATTTGCCATTTTGTTGCCCATTCACTTAGGGTACATCTACACTAGCCCCCTAGTTCGAACTAGGGAGGCTAATGAGGGTGACCAAAATTGCAAATGAAGCGTGGGATTTAAATATCCTGCGCTTCATTAACATGTTCCCAGGCGGTCGCCATTTTGGAAACGGACTAGCCCAGAATAACTGCCCGCGTCTACACACGGCAGTGAAACGGGAGTTCGAAGTAAACTCCTAACTCGAATTAGCTGTTACTCCTCGTGGAATGAGGTTTAACAGCTAATTCGAGTTAAGGGTTTTACTTTGAACTCCCTTTGACTGCCACGCAGATGCGGCAGTTATTCCAGGCTAGTCAGTAAAAAGCGACACCGCTCGAACATGCTAATGAAGTGCGGGATATTTAAATCCCGCACGTCATTTGCAATTTCGGTCACCCTCATTAGCCTCCCTAGTTCGAACTAGGGGGCTAGTGTAGATGTACCCTTAGTTCGGTGAGATCTTTTTGAAGCTCTTCATGGTCTGCTTTGGTCTTAACTTTCTTGAGCAGTTTGGTATCATCTGCAAATTTTGCCATCTCATTGTTTAGCCTTTCTCTAGATCATTTATAAATAAGTTGGATAGGATTGGTCCCAGGACAGAGCCTTGAGGGACCCCTCTAGTTATCTCTCTCCACTCTGAAAAGTTACCAATTATTCCTACCCTTTGTCTTTTAACTGCTTATCAATCCATGAAAGGACCTTCCCTCTTATCCCATGACAACTTACTTTACTGAAGAGCCTTTGGTAAGGGACCTTGTCAAAGGCTTTCTGGAAATCTAAGTATACTATATTCACTGAATCCCTCTTGTCCACATGTTTGTTGATCCCCCTCAAAGAACTCTAGTAGATTAGTAAGGCATGATTTCCTTTTACAGAAACCATGTTGACTTTCCCTCAACAATTTATGTTCATCTATGTGTCTGACAGTTTATTCTTTACTAGGGTTTCAACTAATTTGCCCGGTACTGATGTTAAACTTACCGGTCTGTAATTGCCAGGATCACCTCCAGAGCCCTTTTTAAATATTGGTATCATGTTAGCTATCTTCCAGTCATTAGGTACAGAAGCTGATTTAAAGGATAGGTTACAAACCACAGTTAATAGTTCCACAATTTCACATTTGAGTTCTTTTAGAACTCTTGGGTGAGTGCCATCTGGTTCTGGTGACTTGTTACTGTTAAGTTTATCAATTTCTTTAAAAAACTGCTCTAATGATACCTCAATCTGGGACAGTTCCTCAGATTTGTCACATAAAAAGAATGGCTAAAAAGAGTGTTGTAAGCGAGACACAAGAAGTAATTCTTCCACTCTATTCAGCACTGATAAGGCCTCAGGTTGAGTAGTAGTGTGCCCAGTGCTTGGCACTACAGTTTGGGAAAGATGCAGACAAGTCAGAGAAATCCAAAAGAAAGCAACTAAAATGATTAAAAGTCTAGGAAATATGGCCTATGAGGAATAACTGAAAAAACCCCTTGGGTTTGTTTAATCTGGAGACGAGAAGACTGAGGACATAATAGCAATGTTCAAGTATGTAAAATACTGTTATAAAGAGCATACTGATAAGTTGTTCTCCTTAGCCACTGAGAATTGGACAAGAAGCAATGGGCTTAAATTGCAGAAAGGGAGATTTACTTCCTGTCAGGGTAGTTAAGCATTGGAACGAATTACCTAGTAAGGTTGTGGGGTCATTGGAGGTTTTTAAGAACTGTTTAGACAAACCTGCTACGGATGGTTAGATAATATTTTGTCCTGCCTCCATGAATGGGACTGCACTAGATAACCTGTCAAAGTCCCTTCCAGTCCCACATTTCTATGATATCCGTGATTCTTTGATTCAGTGGTCTAGACTTTGATTTTGGAAAAAGTGTTACTAGCTTTTATATTTTAAAAAAGCAGCCAATGATGACATGAGAGTAAATTGATATAATGCTGTCCTCCTGGGTTTCTAGACAGGCTATTTGTCTGAAGCAATAGCTCAGAAAGGTGTGAAAATCTGCATTCATCTCCATGGGTTGTTGACTCTGAAGTCTATCAGTGTTGATTTAGTGGCTATGTTAATTATCTCATTGCTGATCACCAGGTGTCCTAGACATCCATTTGCTATGGAAAGAGCACAGAATTTGCATTTTTAAAGAGAATTTTTACATTTTGTAAAAAACCAAAAAACATAAATGGTAGAACACCATTTATACTAGCCTCAATTTTCTAGCTCTCCATACTAACCAAACTGGGGCTGTTAGTCTCAAATGGTGGGGCTGAAGCGCTCTGTATTATCTGAATTTTGATTGTCTGATCTGGCCCTGGTCCCACTTAGATCAGATAAATGGAGTTCCACTGTACCAATAAAACATGGTGTTCAACTGGTAGCGACTAAGGATTTCGCATTTAATTTTAATCATGGAAAAACATGGATTTTTATGTTTTATCAGAGAATTTTTTGGGGTGGGGTGGGGTTAATCATGGAAAACTATGATCCCTGCTGATCGTATTAGCTGAAATATACAAATGTTTCACAGTCCTACCTCCCAAAATCCCTGCCTTTCTGACAGCTTTTGCATCTTAGGCATTGCCAATACAGAAAAGAAATAATTGATGCACTGAACATGTAGAGGCAGAATGAAATAAATCTAAGAACAAAATAAATAATGAGGGCTGTTGAATTTGTTCCCATTTGTATTTAATTCATTAAAACCTTTATCCTTGAATTGACCCAAAGCTGCTGTAGAATTTCCAGTCTACTGCCTCACTCGCTAATTTAGCTCAAATGGAGAAACTTGAACAGCTTTGCTGTTGAGTGCATGGGGCCTTTTTTATCTTCCTTAAATCAAGTGTACACTATGAATTATCCATATGAAATATTACCTTTGTGGGGAACTGACTCACTCCAATACAAGGACTAGAACAGAGAGGGGCAACCTAGGCTAGTGAGTGGGCTGCATTAGTGTCCCTCCTTCATCTCAGTGGGATGCAAGATTGTTGTAAGAAAGACGGTCTCCCAGGATAGGGTAGTTTTGCTAGCTATGCTTGTGTGCTTAGAATTTGCAGGGTGTGCTGACTGAGCTGTAGCAGCATTTTGATTGGATGTAGGGAGTGCACGGCTCTCACAGCCAATGCTGTGTGCAATCAGCATGCACCTCACTTCTGTTGCCTTAGTTTTCCCCCCTGCCAGCATTACTAAAGCAACATGCATGTAAAACAATGTGGATGGAAACCAATGGAATCTGGCAATTGTGTGGCAACAGTAAATCAAAATATCTCACAGGCCTCACATAGAGCCTCGTTTGGACACATGGCTGTAGGTTGCCTACCACTGCACTAGAAGTTTTGCGCTGCCCATTGTATTCCATTAGGAAAATTATTTTTTATTACAGCAGTGCCAACAGACCCCATCTAAGATCAGGACTTACTATGCTGTGCCCTGTGTAAACACGTAGGGCTAATCTTCACTGTATCAGCTAGCTCAAGTTTCTCCACTTGAGCTAGATTAGCTGAGTGAGAGTGAATTGCTATCGGCAAAACTTGAGTTATGTCTTTACCTAACAATGTAGTGAAGACAAGTTCATGGCAGTCCCTGCTCTGAAGATCATACAATGTAAACAGACTAGGAGGGGAAACAGTGGTTAAGTGACTTGTCCAGAGTCACACAGCAGGCCAGTGGCAGAGCTAAAAAGAAAAAAACCAAAAACAGATCTTTTGAATCCCAGTCCAGGGCCCTATCCACTATATATTACTGCCTCCCCAGAGATTGGTCTACATCTAAATCTCAGACTTGCCTGCATAATGTGAAAGTTTGGAACCCAATCTTTAACTGAACTTTGAAACTTGGGCTGAACTCTATTGTAATCTGGTGAGATCCTGAGCTAGGATTCTTGTGCACTTTTGTAGGGCTTATCTTACTTGTTTCTAATACTTTTTGCTGGAAAAAGACCTTTATAAATATGAATTCAGCATAACTCTTCTCATCCTTACAATATGTTTGTTTAATGAGTAAGAGTCAATGTTAAATTAGAAATGGGAAAAGATAATCAACAGAGAACCTTTCAATGCAATTTCAGCTATTTAAATGCTAATAGGCTGCAATATAGCTAAGGTCATGCCAAATGTAATGTCCGTATTGTATTTATTATTGGCCGTAGGCTATGTAAAATAAAGACATTCATTCCTCATAATTCCCATTGGTGCTCATATACAGCCTCCAATATATTTAGATTTGTGTGTGTCATTGATAAAAGGTATTTGAGATGACAGCTACCTTGCATGCTTTGGCTACATCTACACTGCAACGCTATTTCAGGTTACTGGAGGTATCCTGAAATAGCTATTCTGTATCTTTTGAGCACGCCCGTTACTTCAAAATATAACGGGCTCACTATTTCAATATCCCTGTAAACCTCATTCTATGAGGTGTAATGGACATTTCAGAATAGCGGTTTATTTCAAAATAAGTGCTGTGTAGACAGCGCCAAATTTCGAAATAAGCTATTTTGAAATAACATCAAAATAAGATACGCAATTTGTGTAGCTCAAATTGCATATCTTATTTTGACCTACAGTGCAGTGTAGATGCACCCTTCTTGCTCTTAGTGTAAACAATACACCAATAATCATTTTCATGCCCATCTAACTTCTTCACTGCACAACAGTACTTTCCAAGGAAGTCCTCATAATCATTGTTTTGTTATATTTTGGTGAAGACAGTTGCACCCGTGTTACTGGGCCACATCGTTTTTTAATGCCTGTTCATGCTCCTTTTGAAATTCAAGGCAAAACTCCCATTGACTTCAGTGGTAGTGGTGGTGGATTGGGCAGCTAGTGAAGGGTTGACAGGTGGAATGGAAGGACCATGATTTGTCTGGAATCCCCAGATGGAATTTTGGCTAACTTGGGCATAGCTCATGACTAGAAGAATAGCTCACCCACTGAAGAGCGAAGAGTATAGCATGTTCCTCTTTAACAGGGACAATCGTCGGGGGGACAGGGCCATTTGGCCTGGGCCTCAAGCTCAAAGGGGGCCTGAAATTTAGACACACATTAATTTTTTGGTGTTTATTAAGTTTTGCAACATGTTTTTATGTGCATCCCTATCCGACCAAATATGACACACTCTCTCTCAGCTTAGACCTACAAATTTAAGCAAATAAGAGATGTAATTTGTTAAGACATAATTTTCTTGTTAACTGATATAGATTTTGACCAATTTTAGTAACAGTTCTACAAAGAAATCTGAAAAGAGCTCAGTGACAAGGTCAACTAATATATTCCACCAACTTTACACTGGATTGCAAACCAAAATAATTGTTTAAAGAAACACTGGACTCTCTGGGGTGTTTCTTAATATCACACTTGCATTATGTGTTTTTTTGTCAGTATTTTTGCATCAGTAGCTTCAGGTGAATGCACCTTCAATGTTTTGGAGCAGGTAAAGAAATATCAGGCTATGTCTACACATGCGGCTTCTTGCGTGAGAAATATGCAAATGAGGCTAAGCGTGGAACATCGCCGAGCCTCATTTGCAGGGCTTGACAAATCACTGAATCTACTCGCCCGAGTAGATTTCAGCCGGTCGCCCCGTTCACTGGTGGCGCGCGCATGCGTAATGTGGGTCTTGCGCATGCGCAGTGCAAGGCTGGCGAGTAGGTTTCGCCGCCGTTTGTCAAGCCCTGCTCATTTGCATACCTAATGAGCCACCATTTTTGCAGAAGAGGCTCTTGCGCCAGAAGGAGCTGTCTACACTACCCCCCTCTTGTGCAAGAAAAACCGTCTTGCGCAATGCCGCTACACTGATTATTTTCAGGAATAACGGCATTGCGCAAGAGGGTTTTTCTTGCACAAGAAGGGGCAGTGTAGACAGCTCCTTCTGGCGCAAAAGCCTCTTCTGCAAAAATGGCGGCTCATTAGGTATGCAAATGAGGCTTGGTGATATGCCACGCTTAGCCTCATTTGCATATTTCTCATGCAAGAAGCCGCGAGTGTAGACATAGCCTCACTGTTCAACTATGGGACAAGAGCATTTGAATGAGTTCGCCATGCTTAATACCAACTGTGACATTGCATGAATGCTAGATTTTCCCTCACTAATTAGTGCCTTTGCACAGAAAAAAGCTGCAGAAGCATTTGTTAAATAAAAAATATTTAAATTATGTCTCGCTCTTTTTTTAGTGCCTTATTTTGTTTTCATGTGTCATCATTTTTTATTTTTATTATGCCTGGGGCCTCAAAAACTGGAAGTGGCCGGGGCCTCTCTGGACCTCTGAGAGGGCCTGCCCTTTAATGCATGGTTGTTTGGTCTAGCTGGTACAGAAAGGGAGCAGAACTTATGCTTCCCAGGAACACACTCCACCACAACATAAGAGGAGGAGATTCTTTTGGAGCCCCACAAATGGACCCTAAGGGCGCATTTACACTGCAGGGCTTAACTTGAAATAAGCTACGCAAATTGAGCTATGTCAATTGGGTATCTTATTTCAAAATAGCTTATTTTGAAATTGGGAGCGTCTACACAGCACTTATTTCAAAACAGAGCACTCTTCCTCCGACTTCCCTTATTCCTCGTATAACGAAGGTTACAGGAGTTGGAGTAAGAAGTCATCCAGCTTGACAGCATTTTTACACTATTTTGAAATAACTGCCTGCTGTGTAGATGCGGACTAAGTTATTTCAGAATAGCGCTAGTTATTTTGAAATAGTGTTGCAGTGTAAACGTACCATAATGCTTGATTTCTCACTCATTGATGTCGATGTGAATTTTAGTGTTCACTTCAGTGGTGGCAGGATCTGGGTACAGTTCATCAAAGTATGCAAGTGCCTGCTTACTTTTCAGTATATTCTTGAATGTTTTGACAAATAGGGATAGATTACTGGCTCGGGCCCCAGGTGAAATCAGTTGAGAGACAAAAACCTAAAGCAATGATGCTGTTTTGCTATAGTACTGTGAATGATTTTCAGATTTTGGAATCCATGTAACAAACTGTCCCCAGTACAGCTATAAAGGGAAATATGCATTATGTGTTAAGTCTTAGAAACTCTCCTTAGAATGTAGAACCAGTGCATAGCAAAAATTGCTTTCTCACAATAAATTACATCTCTCATTCCTTTGTTGCCGATCCTGTGTGTGCCAATCCCATGGTTCTTTTAAATGCTTCTGCATTAACACTGAAATTATCCATCTGGGTGGCTGCAGCATCTGCTCTCTTCTGATCTCTCTTCATTAATATATAGAATTGTGCCTTAAGAAGGCAGTTGTGATGCAGGTTGTAAAAGTTTCACAAATACACAGGAAACTAGAGTTCATTGAAAAGTGCGTGTTGCTATCATGTGTTAGGAACGTTTAATTTATTTACTTTCCTTCAGAAGGGAAACCTTTTGGAGTGAGTTTGTAGAATAAAAGTAGTCATAACACTAATATCCTGTCGACCCCAGTAGAAAACTAATCTGATTCTGAGATTGGTTCCACTGCAACTGCTTTGCATTGATTCAGTGCGTATATGCTACCTGTATGGGAACTGGTTTAGAGAGCATCTTATAGCCTTGTCTGTATGAAGTGTTTTCTTACCTGCTGGTCCCATTGGGAGGCAAAACTTCAGTGCTAGCTCTGGTGGATGTGCTAATGTAAAATAGAGTTGATTGCTTTTCTGTCTAGATTAGCAGTGGGCAACTTAGGCTAGTGACTGGGCCGCATCACTGGCCCTCCTTTTCAGTGGGATACAAGATTGTCATAATCAAGATGGTCTCATTGGGTAGGGTAGTTTAAGAGCAGGTTAGATAGACATCTTTCAGGGATGGTGTAGACCAGTGTTTCTCAACCAGTGGTATGAGTATCCTTAGGGGTACTCAAGAGAAGTCTGGTGGGTATGTCAACACAACTGAAATTTGGAGAAAATGGAATTTTTATTTAAAGTTTTACAGCGCTTTATTATTGTTGTACTTTTTATACCCAAAAATGTCATTGCCTACCTGGCTATAAGTTGTTTAAACAAATGTGTTGCAATGGTAGAAAAAAAATGTGTGTGTCTGAAAACTGTAGGTACTGGGGGTACTTATATTTTTTTTTCTAAAAGGGGTACTTTATAAAAAAAAAGTTGAGAAACACTGGTCTAGACAGAGCTTGGTCCTGCCGTGAGGGCAGGGGACTGGACTCGAATACCTCTCAAGGTCCCTTCCATTTCTAGTGTTCTATGATTCTAGTTCTGCTAACTGTGCCTGTGTACCTAGAATTTGCTGGTGTGCTGATTGAACCGTAGCAGTGCTTTGATTGGATGCAGAAGGTGCACATGGTTCTGACAGTCAATGTTGTGTGCAATCAGCATGCACCTCACCACACATACCTTTTCTTTATATGCAAGTTATTTTAGTAAAACTGGCAGGGAAAATACTACTCAAACTCTTTGGCCTGCAGCCCATCCTGCAGGAGCAGACTGGGGGTGAGGGATTTGTCTCGGAGGTTGGATGCAAGAGTGGGCCGGGGATGGGGGTGTGTGGGCAGGAGGGAGGGTACAGGGGCAGGATGTGTGTGCGAGGTCTCGGCAGGAGAGTGTGCATGAGGGGGATGGGAATGTGGGGTCTAGCCATCAGGAGGATGGGGGGCACTTACCTGATTCCGTGCCTCCTGCCACTCCTAGGCATCGCCCCTGCTGCTCCCATTGGCCATGATTCTGGCCAATGGAAGCAGAGGGGAAAGCCTCCAGGCAAGTGGTTTCTTGTGCGAATATTCTCCCAGCTGGGGGGAGGGGGAGCAGCAGTGCGCAGAGCAGCTTCTTCCCCCACAAATTGGATCCGGCCCATGAGGCTCGGGATTCCCCTCCCAAGGGGGAAGCTAGCGCTAGTGTTCCAACTATGCGGGGGTGGGTGTGCAGGGCTGGCGCACCAGTGCAGGCTCCCTGCTGCGGGGGCTGAGCTCTGAGCCCACAGTCCAGCTGCAAAATGGTTGTGGATCCATGGACCTCACTTTGAGAACCGCTGAACTACGTGGATCTAAACCATTCGAATCTGGCAACCCTTTGGGCAACAGTAAACAAAACCTTTCTGGTCACGGCTGAGGGCGTCCACTTAGGGCGAATTGCTCAAACTCGGGGCTCCTTACAACCCCTTGGTTACAGTAGGACCCACTAGCCACAGACCACTGCCCAGAATCACATGTACCCCCTTCATAAAACTTCCTGTTAGCTACAGGTAACATAGAAGAGTTGCATTCATACATGCTTTGGGGCTGGGTTACAACATCAGCTGGATTAAACACATCTGCCATGTCATAGTCACACCACATACCCACACGGTTATATCTTGAACTCCCAGGAGGATACAGTCTCTTCAGCTCTTTTATTTTCTTGAGCTGAAGTTCAAGTCTGGAAGTTTTCTCCTTGGCTATTGCCATCTTCTCTGCATGTTCTCGATCTAGATTCTGTCTTCTCTCAGCAGCTTCTTGGTCTAGTTTCCGTCTTCTCTGTTCTGCTAGCAGATGAAATTCCTCCAGTTCTCGCTTATATTTAAGTTGCATTCTCCTCACTGGATCCTGCACTCTCATTTCTTCTGCAGCATTTCTGGCCTCTAACAAAGATCTCAGCTCTGGCTTAGAAGCTTCCTCACTAAAGGCAATGCCTCTTTCCAAGCACAAGGCTTCCAGAGCCTCTCTGTCCAGACTTTCATACTGTTGCTGACTCATCACAGCAGCTATTTAACCAACCAAAATCTCACCACCAAAAATCAAATTTAGACAGCATGGGGTCCTGATCCAAAGCTCAGTTGACCAAGATCTGTGGATCCTGCCGAATACACCGCTGTGACGGACTGGGCCGGGTCTGGGCACAGCTGAGGGCATCCACTCAGGGTGAATTGCTCAAACTCGGGGCTCCTTACAGCCCCAGACTGGAGACCTTCCCAAATAGGCCACAAACCAGTCCCACTGAGTGCTTCAGCTGCCAATCTCGCCAGCCAGAAGCCTCACGAGCAAAACCCCTCTGACACCCCAGCTCTTCCTGTGTCCCAATCAGCCCCGGGCCTAACACACAGGTGAGGGGTTATAGAACCCTATCTCACCTACCCCAAACGGGTTCTTCCAGTCCCAGGAAACCAACCACAGTTCCCAGGTCAATTTACACTCCGGATCTTACCCACAAGATCATGCTGAGCCAATCCTTTAGAATCTAGAATCTAAAGGTTTATTGCTAAAAGAAAGAAAAGCATGAGAGTGAGGTTGTTAAAGGATAATACATTACATGCATCGACTCACTCAGTTCTCAATGCAGGCACTTAGCAGAGATGTTATAAACTGCTATCTTAAAAGTCTCTGGTGTACATCCTATGTCAGGATGGGTCCACAGTTCTTTCCAGCTCGTGGTTCCCTGCAAGGCTGCCTCTGGGATCAGGAGCAAAACTGGAGACAAGATGGAGGGTGCCACATGGCACTTATATACCTCTCCTGACATCATCTTAGCTGCAGCAGGTCACCTGGTCAGTGGCCTATCCCTGTGTTCCATGCTGGTAGCCCTTAGGTATCAGTTACATTCCTGAGATGTGTATTGGCATCTAGAGATTCATTGTCTCCTTGCTAATTAGCATAGCCATAGGCTGAGCTTTCCTTGCCCCTTTGCTCAGCCACAGACAGAGAATTTTCCAGCATCCATACAGAGTACATGTTTCTAACTCCACATACAGATATTATACCATTAAATGAATAGCGCATGCAGAATCAGCAGAACAGAAGCTTTCATGTGACACCTCACATGGCCCCCTTTGTATATACTTTGGGGCAACCCCCCCACCCATGATCTGGCTGCTCCCCTTAAAATCCAGTAATGTGACACCTGAATCAAATGTTGCAGTTTGGATTAATTTCTACTAATAATGGCTTCAGATATTTCTACACACATATCAAAATTAGGGAGGCTATAAAGATACATATATACTATCAAGCTCTTCATTAACTTATTCCTTGACATGTCTATGTGTGCTTATGATTAACTACTAGAAAATTTACCCAGCTTTGTCCTTCAGGTCAGGAGGCTGCAGATGTGGGAGATGCAGGAGTCAGGGCGGGGACTGGAAGGCTCAGAGCAGGGGACCAGTGTTACATAAGAACATAAGAAAAAATGAGGAGTAACATTAGTTCGAACCAAGGGGTTTGATTTGAACTAACGCGTCCCGGAGCGCACTTCCTGGTTCGAATCAGCTATTGAGCGGAATAACGCACGGGCGAGATTATGCTAATGAAGTGCAGGATATTTAAATCACCGCTTCATTAGCAATTTCAGTCGGCTACATTTGCATCCCTAGCTCTAACTAGGGAGCAAGTGTAGACGTACCCTAATAGATTAATAAGACATGATTTCCCTTTACAGAAACCATGTTGACTTTCCCTCAACAAATTATGTTCTTCTATGTGTCTGACAATTTTATTCTTTACTATTGTTTCAACTAATTTGCCCGGTACTGACCTTAGATTTACTGGCCTGTAATTGCCAGGGTCACCTCTAGAGCCCTTTTTAAATATTGGCGTTACGTTAGCTGTCTTCCAGTCCTTGGGTACAGAAGCTGATTTAAAGGATAGGTTACAAACCACAGTTAATAGTTCCGCAATTTCACATTTGAGTTCTTTCAGAACCCTTGGGTGAATGCCATCCGGTCCCGGTGATTTGTTATTAAGTTTTTCTATTTGTTCCAAAACCTCCTCTAATGACACTTCAATCTGGGACAGTTCCTCAGATTCATCACCCACAAAGGATGGTGCAGGTTTGGGAATCTCCCTAACATCCTGAGCCGTGAAGATTGAAGCAAAGAAATCATTTAGTCTCTCCGCAATGGCTTTATCGTCCTTGATGGCTCCTTTTGTATCTCGATCATCCAAGGGCCCCACTGTTTTTTTTAGCAGGCTTCCTGCTTCTAATGTACTTAAAAAACATTTTGCTATTATTTTTTGAGTTTTTGGCTAGCTGTTCCTCAAAATCTTTTTTGGCTTTTCTTATTACATTTTTATACTTAATTTGACAGTGTTTATGTTCCTTTCTATTTATCTCACTAGGATTGGACTTCCACTTTTAAAAAGATGCCTTTTTGTCTCTCACTGCTTCTTTTACATGGTTGTTAAGCCATGGTGGCTCTTTTTTAGGTCTCTTACTATGTTTTTTAATATAGGGTTCCCTCTAAGATTTTCCATCCATGAGCGGAGTGAGTTTTGTCTTGTGCACCAATATTGAGGTCACGTGTGCTTGTTCAGATATGTGCCACTATGGCACGCAAGTTATAAACTTCTCCCTTTTGCCCTCTGCTGCCATGTTTCCCATCCTCCCCTCACCACATGTGCTCCTCTGGTGCCTGTTGCTGCCCTCTCCACCCCCTCCTCTGCTGTCCTGGCTCTTGCCCTTCTTACTCCTCTCAGCCCTCCTGGGACCTGCCCCCCTCCTCATGCTCTCTGACCCTTGCACCTCCCCTTCCCTTCCCCCTTGTGCTCACCCCCTCTTCTGCCCCCCCACCCTCTGGGGCCAATCCCTCCCCTCCACTCCCCTGCCTGTGTCTACCCTTCTGCTTCACTCCCACAATCCTCCTGGCACCTGCACCTTCCGTTACCCCCTGCACCCTCCTGTTGCCTCCCCCTTCCCTCACTGCCCCTGCCCTCCCAATACCTGCCCCCTTGCCCTCTTCCTCCCTGGTGCCCACCCCCTCACCACCCTCTGCCCCAGTTCTCCTCACATCCCTTTGTGCCTTCATATGATTTGCTCCAACCCCTCCTTTCCTCATGCCCACCCTCCTTTCAGCCCCTCTTCTCCCAGCACCCACTCCTCCCCTCTCCTCTTCCTTCCTCTTGCCCCCATTTTCCCTCCCCTCTCCTCTCCCAGCATCACTCTGTCCCCTCCTCTACTTCTCTCCCCCATCTACACTGACACCTTTCCATCCCCTTCCCCCTCTTCCTGCCCTTTTCCCTAATTGTCTCCCCCAGCATTTGTTTCACCTCCATCTTGCTGCTTGGTGCCTTCCCCTTTCTTCTCCTGCCCTGGCCCCCTCCTTTCTCCTCAGCACAAGCCCCTTCCTCTCCTCACCTCCACCCTCCCTTTAGTCATTCCCCTGCCCCTTCCCTCACCTTCTGCCATTCTGACACCTGCACCTGCTGGGCAGGGCAGCATGGCAGGCTGCTGCCCTGTGTGCCGGGGCTGGAGTCAGGGCCATGGTTCTATTTTTAATGCCATAGCCCCAGCCCAAGAACAGCTGAACTGCAGCCCAGCTCCAGTCCCGGCACATGGGGCAGCCACCTGCCACACCGCCCAGCCCTGGGAGTAGCTCAGACTGGGACTGAAGTACTAAAAATAGCACTGTTGCCCTGGCCTCAGCAGCTGTGGCCCCAGCTGCTCCCAGGGGCTGGGCCACACAGTGGGCAGCTGCCCTGTGTGCCAAGACTGGAGCCGGGGCCGTGGTGCTATTTTTAGCACCGCAGCCCAGGCTCCAGCTCTTGCAGCCACCACCCAGCTACTCCTGGGATGGGGCAGCCATCCGCCATGAGGCCCCACCCCACCCCTGGGAGCAGTTGGGGCCACAGCTGCACAGCTCTGCTGAGGGGGTGGATGGGATTGAAATTCTTGGTTTGCGCCCACTCAGGTGTGAACATTACAGGGAACCCTGCAGGGGACTGGGAGGTATGAAGGGACTCAGGGCAGGGAATGATGGTACAAGAGTCAGTGTGGGGCCTGAGGCTCATGGTAGGAGGTGCAGGGTTCAGGGCATGGGGAGGCTCAGTCCAGGGGACTCAGGCCAGGTGGCTGAGAGATCAGGACAGGGGATGTTTACTAGGGTAACCTGTGGTGGGGTGAGGGTGACACTGCTCCGAGGGTGGCTCCCGGGGAAGGGGAGGTGGGGAAGAGAGCTGGGGCTGCATTGCCCTAGCAGCTTCTTGAGGGAGGGGATGCACGGCCCAACCCTTCTGGCTGTTGGCTCCTCTTGGGGTAGGGAGCCAGAGCTGGGCTGCCTGAACCTCCTAGTGGCTTCTAATTGGGGGGGCTCCCTGCGGGGAGTCAGGGATGGGCTGCCCAGCCCCTCTTGTGGCTAGTCATGTGGGGGACTAGGGCTGGGCTGCTTGGTAGCTCCTCATGAGGCAGCGGGAAGGGTGGAGCTGCTGGTTGGCAGGGCTCCCTCTCCCTCTATCCGGCACTGCGGCCAAGGACTGGGGGGAGGGGTTTGGAGGAAGGGGGGCCACTTACCTGAGCTGATGGCCAGCAATATGGAGAGTCTCAGCTGGCCACTCTTTTCCTGGTGTGGCTGCCCCCTGGGTCACTCTGCAATATAAATTTCCCCTGTTCTCTGCCCCCAGTGGTCACTATAGAGCATAACTTTCCTTCCTATCAGTCCCCTCTTCTTCCACGTTGTAGAAAAAATTGAATTCCAAGCATATCCCATTTTTCTGGCACAACCAAACCCTGACCTTGCTTTAAGTTAGGGAAGATAAGAGGAAACTTTATTCCGATTTTGGTGATCCTAGCTCTTTCCCTTTAGAAGGAGTTCTTGAACAAATGGACTCACAGATGGACAGAAGGACTCAAGGACAGACAGACAGACAGACGCACAAACGCTGTAACAGACAGATAGATATTCTTGTAAGGCAGACATCACTTTGTGGTATGTTGATTCTTTTTTCTGTTTGTTGCAATATTTTTCCTCTCTTTTGCCATTTTAAAAAGTGATTTTTGCATGAATGTATTAGTCATGAGGAATATCAAGTAAATAAACTCTCTGCTTGCTTTTCTTTAATTTTAGCTGACCTTGAAGAGAAAGGTATCATATTTTGACCTCCATATTCAATCACCGGCTGTCACACAGTTGTTTTTTTCCCCCAGAAGGCAAAAATCTTCACTCTTGTTTATTCCAAGTACATGTTGAAATTCTCTTAACCGGGACCTGGTCTGGCAACATCCATGGTCTGGCATGGACGTTGCAGGACTAGAGAGTCCTCACGGAGGGCCAGCAGTAAGGATCCCTGAGGGGCTGGCAGGGCTGCCCACAGGGCTGCCCAGCAGGGCTGGGAGTGCTGGCTCATGGTACACATGGGGCTGCCCAGGGCTGCTCACGGAGCCCTGGCGTGGCATGTGTGGCTTCTCGGGAAGCCCCAACGCGTGGCGTGTGGGGCTGCCCAGGGAGCCGGACCAGAGAGGTCCAACCTGTATTAGTGAATAACTGTCAACTTTATAAACAATAGAGAGAGCCAAGAAATCTGCTGCCTTAAATGTCTGTTAAAATAATACCAACACCATCAAGGAGAACAATGTCTCCAGATGGCCTGCTACTGTATAAAATACCATTACACTTAATTAAAATGTACATTTCACCATTAATGTTCGAACAGAGCTAAGTTCATATCCTAGTTCTGCTTCAAAGGAAATCGTCATGGGAAATCATGTATTCTGTGTCAGTCATTTATGTAATGGCTAACACTAGTGATTATTATAGGGCAGCAGAAAGTCTTTTATTTGGTGTCCTTTAACAATAGGATTTTAAAATAACCAACTCATTAAAAAACAAACAGGTTAATTGTTAAGTATGAAGTATTCATTTGTTGTTAGATAATTCTAAATGGGAGACCTGGCACATCTAAAATTGTTGAAGGGGTCAAGTAGAAATGTACTTAAAGGATTTCACAAAGTACTACTGTCCCTGTGTCATTAATCCTCTTGCCCATGTGAATATGGATAAAACAACAAGGAGTCCTGTGGCACTTAAGAGATTAACAGATTTATTTAGGGCATAAGCTTTCGTGGGTAAAACTCACTTCAACAGATGAATCAGAGTGGAAGTTATAGAAGCAGGTGTATATATAAGGAAGAAATTGCATGTGTTAATGAAGCTAATCAAGTCAGGGTGGAAGCAGCTCTGTTACTCTCCTCCATCTCCTCTCTTCCGCTCTCCTCTGCTCCCCTTTTGAATGCGATGCTCTCTTGCACCGGCGCCTCTCCCCCTGACACCTAAGCCCGCGTGCGGCCCTGCCCCGCTTCCGGCTCCCGTCCCAGGACTCGGCCCCCCTGCACACCGCTCAGCTGGGCAGCCGCACGGGAGCAAGCGGCGCAGACCGCTGTCAGAATGCCGCGCTTCTCATACAGCACGGGGGTTGGCGCCGTTGAAGTGTGGGACGGGTCGTCCTCGCCACTGCAGAGCAGCCCCGCCCTGTCACAGAAGCAAACATGCCGTCCTGGTCGTCCCATTCTCTGGGTGGCGAACACCTGCCCGGTGGGAGTCACGCGGTGGGGGTGGCGAGTCCCTTTTTTGTCTGGCGAGTAGGCTTTTCTATAATATGTCAAGCCCTGGTAATGTGTTAACCAGTTGAGATCCTTATTCAGTCTTTAATTGATAGTGTTGAATTTGCAAATGAATTCTAGATCAGCTGTCTCCCTTTGTAACTGGGTTTTGCAATTATTTTGTAGAAGGATGGCTACTTTCAAATCCATTACTATGTGTCCAGAGAGGTTAAAATGTTCCCCTACAGAAGTGATTCACAACTTTTCTGAGCATATGGATCCCTTTCAATCTATTAAAATTTCACAGACCCCCCCTCCCTGGGGGAGAAAAAAAAGTAAAAAAAAAAAAAAAAAAAGAAACGCAAGGCCCACAATCCTTATTTTAAAACTTTCCGCAGACCCCCTGCAATACGATCACGGACCACACGTTGGGAACCATGGCCATACAGGTTTGTGTGAGTTGCCATTCCTGATGTCTGCTTTTTGTCCATTTATCTTTTGGCGCGCAGAAACTGTTCGGTTTGGCCACTATACATGGTAGAGGGGCATTGTAGGCATGGATAAAGCTGCAGATATAGACAGTGATCTTGCACTGTGATGCTTCTAGGCAGATTGCTGTGCCAACTCAGAGCCCAATGCAGAATCAAGGCCTAACAGTATTTATTTAATGAAATCATATTTGTAATTATATTTAAAGTTGTGTGTATCTGTGCACCACTGTCCTGAACTGGATGGAATCAAATCTCAATAGCATATCGTGCGCTCCACCCTTCTAAAAGAGTCTCCTTCACTGGTAAGCACCAGTGTTCCTGCGGGAAGAGGTCTGAGCTCTGGCCCCACCTTCCCAGTAAATTTCTGAAGGGCCATGGATTTGCTACATGATGTACACTGGGTAACATGCTGCTTTCCAACAGGGAGGCTGAAAAGCAGTAGAACTAACATGTGTCTGCTCTGTGGGGGGGTTGGGGCAAAAGCAAGGGGTTTGACCAGTATGTACATCCAATGTCTGGCTACATAAACTGACATTTGTCTGTAGGAGCCAACAACTGGCCTGAGCAATCAGTGCTGCCAAGGGACTGTGCTAGCAGGGCAGAATGGCTGCAGAGCTGCTCCATTGCCGTACTTCAGGTTTGTTGGGAGGGGCACATTACTCCGACCCACTCCCCTGCCCAAATCTCTTTTAATCAAGCCTTGTATGGGTAAAATAAGGTTCATGAAAGAAGCCTACGTACAGTCGTTGGCACCGAGGGAATAAACATTTTGCCACTTAGGCAACATCAAAAGAAAGGTTAGAAGCTTTTTTGGGGAGGGGTCTGATAATGGTCTCAGAAGGTTTGCTGAATCCCAAGCAGTCAGTGCATCCTTCTCAGCTATAATTGAAGAAAGATACGGGGAAAGGCTCTGTTCTTCTCTGTAACCAATTTAGAAGCATTGCTAAGGATTGATTTTCAAAAGCCCAATGGTTGTTTACAGTTTTTCAGTAGTCTGTGAAATGCAGCAGGTCTGTGTGGCTGAACTTTCCTTGGTGAGCATCCATTAGCAGGCGAGTTAAAGTTTCCCGCTTAGGCAGCCATTGCCATTTGCTGGTTGTGTGTTTGAAGTCTGTCTGCTGAAATGACACAGTGAGCAGTGAACATCTAGAAGTGACTTAACCAGAGTAGTGATATCCTTAAACGTGTCTGATCTCTAGGAATCTTAGTGGCTTGTTTAAAAAAAAAATGACAATGTGTGTCAAAGGAAGTAACTTTTCCAAGATGCACTTTGATATGATTTTGCTGGAGCCTGTGGTTTCTATGTACCGTACCTAAGTGCAATTCTACTGTGAAAATGGCATTGAGGGTTCCCTATTTATTGTGGCTCAAGTAGGGTTGCCAGATGGTTGAAACAAAAATACCAAACACCCCTTCCCCCAAAAAAGGGAAAAAATTATGTTGAAGGGAAAAAAAAGGGGGGGAGGAGACCAAAGTTGTTAAGCCAAAAAAAAAAAAAAATTAAAATAAAACAGCATTAAAAGAGCATGTCCCCTTTAAGAGTGAGTGCAGGGATAGGAACAGGGGAGCAGTTGAGCACTAAGACTCAGGGGAAAGCATTGCTTCCCCTAGGTCTTTTGGCCGGCAGCCATTTTGTGCCGGCAGCCTTGGGGAACCAGGTAAGCATGGGGGCTGGAGTCGGTGGGCTGGGGGTGTTAGGAGCCAGGGAGGGCTCAGGGGCCGGGGGGAGGCTGGGCACTGAGTGTTTGTAGGGTTGCCAGATGCCCAGCAATTTTGTCTCCTGGCCGGGGAAAAATTCAGAAAACGCCAGACATTTTAGGTGTCCGAATTCTCTGAATTTTTTAGTGGACAGGAGCCGAAAATACAGGACTGTCCGGGTGAATACCGGACATCTGGCAACCCTAGGCTCAAGTGATTGTGACTTAAGTGCTCAATTTTCAGTTGAAGGGAAGGTTTAAGTCGTGTTATTTTTAGTCTGCCAGGTCTCCAGTCTCGACCTACCATCTAAGCACTGGATGTTTTATCATCTCACATCTCATCAACAGTATCAAAACTTCTGCTGGTCAAATGGGGGGCCCCACATAATCATGGTCACTGTTTTGGGATTATACACTTTTATTGGCACCGGTGCAAACCAGATAGGGCAGAAACTTACCTGCTGTAAATTGTCCAAGCTCTGTTGACTTCAGTGGAGCTTATGCCAGGCTGCACAAATTGAATATGTGCCTCATTGCCTCCAATGAGCTTGATAGGTGAGACTGTTTGGAAGATAGTTAACAATTCTATTGATTCACAAGAAGGAAGGTGCTCTACCTCACTTCCTGCTTTCACAGGGTTACCAGGAATAAAAAGGGAGTAGATGTTTTTATTTGCTTTAGTGTCAGCATTGAACTCTGAACTGGCACAGGAAACTGACACAGAGTAAAAAGATGCTGTTCATACATAGTTATTTTGCGTATAAGCATCTTTTAAGTGCTCTTGTTCTTGATTAGCACAGCCCTTTGTTGTTTTCCTGACTCTTGACAAATATTCAAAGGGCATCCAAATTGCTGCACTGCAAATTTGCATAAGATAAGCCAGAGTTTATTAATTACCTTACTCAATTTTTCACTTGAGGGAAAAAGTGGTCCTCCTATCCTGGGCAGCTGTTTTTGTGCTCCAATCAGCTGATAGGTTTTAGCTAGACATCTTAAATAAGACTTAAAGCTCTTCAGGTCACAGACTCTGTTATTTGTTCAGCATGTTTGTCTGTTGTGCAGCAAGACCTAAATATACATCATAGATCATACAATTTCACCAAAACAATAGCATATAAAGGGGCTCAGGTATCCCATCCCTGTTTAGTCACAAAAAAAGTATCTGTCTTCTACTTGCAGTTCATTGATCCACATTCTTTTCAAAAACATTTGGTTTAGAACATAAGAAAGATCCCGAATGGCCAAAATTCTACTGTGGTTTTGCAAACAAAACCTGTGTTTAGTAACAGCTACAGTTACACCCAAACAAAATATTAAAAGCATAGAATGAAGAAGCTGGTGGAAGTCCCCTGCCTTCCCTGCCACCTTCAAGTTGCCTTCAGAGCTGTCATGCTCCAGCACTCAATATGGCTTTCAGTTCATTTCCCACCGTTACTAAAAAGCAGTGTGTGCCCAAGCTTCAGCAAACATGTGCTGTCATACTGAACTTCAAAGACTGTGTAAGATCACTGTTATAAATGGATCAGCACATCACTGCTACTCATTTAAGAAATTATTCTGCTTTAACACTTCTTAGTTCATTGCAATTTTACAGTCGGTACTAATTTTTCAAAGGAGTTCTGAAATCACAGAGCCAGTTGCAGGTGCAAATGTGACAGCCACCATCTTGCCTGACACACTAATGATTGACCTGGGGACCATGACCTGCTGCAGGTTGTGATAAGGAGGCAGCTTTCTATAGCTTGGGTCTAAGAACTTCATATCCTTTGTGGATTAGCAGTGGGCCTGTAATCCACACTGACCAGTGTTACACAAATCCACATTTATACATGGAAGCAGGTGTTTGCATGCTCAGTCACATTAACATTTGTATATTTATATGTAACTACAAGACTGGTTCATGAAAATGCCAAAATGTATGCGAAAATGTGGATTTTGTACCCTCAATTGGATGTGCTTGCAAGTTTTGCACATGCAAATTTGAGAGGCTCTGCAATTTTATAGTCCAGGCCAGCTTCTCAAGGCATTGTAGCTGTTCTTAGAATGTATGTGTGTGTGTCTGCATAATCATTTTGGTGAAGTAATAAGACAATGGAAAGTAATGTTCTACCTGTTCATTTAAATAGTCTAACATCTGACACAGCTGCAACACTTTATTTATTATTAATCAGTCACTGAAGGCCAGGTCTTTTAATTTAAAGTCTTAGTCTTTTAATTGAAAAAAACCCTGGAACCTATAAAAGCAGCTGGCAAAGTGTACAATGTTATTTGCTTTTCTTACTGAAGGACAGAGATTAATAGCCTCCTAAAATGTGAAAATAGAGACCCCAGGCTGTACTGTTTCAAATAGAGCATCAGTGGTACATGATCAGGGATCCCATGTAGTATCTGAGAAAAGCGAGTGCTTCTCATACATCAATAGTATGGATGAAAAAGCATTGCATCGTCAGTCTAAAAAGCTGTATTGTATTGTTCATCGTCTATAATGTTTAGGAAAAGTGTTTGTGTGCTTTGATTTTGAATTTAGAAAGCTTCTGGATGTATTTAACTCACTTGAACTTTATTTGGAAAAAAATGGCAAAGGGCTTTGAGGAAGCAAGAGATGTGTCAAATACACTGAATATTACAGGATGAGTGAGAGGATGGTCTTGTGGTTGACACATAGAATGGGGCTCAGGAGAGTTTAGGACACGATCCTGCTTCACGAACTTCTATGTGAGTTGAGGACAGAGGCCACTCAGTGCTTCATGGGGTTGCAGTTTGTAACAAGGATGCTCTACAGCAACACATATCTTCATAAAGTACAGAATCGTTGCTTGGATTTACATAAACACACACACCTGTAACAGGTAAGGAAACACCCTGAGAGGGTCCAGTTCTGTCATTCAGAATCTGGTCACTCAAGGTGCTGAGGACAGTGGCAATTGGGGATGCTTTGCACATCACACCATTATGCCCTCAACAGCTGTGCAGCATGTTCTTTAAGACGGGGGTGGGCAATAAGACTGTGGTGGTTCACGAGGATTAGTCCCTGGCAGGCCACTGCCGCTGTATTTACCTGCGTCTCCCTAGGTATGGGGGCTTGCATCTCCTGTTGGTTGGGGATCGTTGTTCCCGGCCAGTGGGAACTGTGGGAAGTGGTGCGGACTGGGCCATCACTTCCCATAGCTTGACTGGGAACAGTGATCTGCACAGGTAAATACAGTGACGGCTGCCTGCCAGGCTAACCCTGGTGAATCAATTAATGGGTCAGTTATTGCTCGCCACTGTTTTAACACAAGGTAATATAGGACCACGAGCCTGAAAAATGTGGTGACCCCTCAAGTTGCACTGATTTAGCTGGGTGCAAGTAGTAAATGCTAGTAGAATGGATGAACTGCTTATAACTGGTGGTGGTTCTCTGGTGATGAGCAATTCACAGCTGCACTGAACAGCAATGCTGGGGCTACCGCTAAAATTCTAAACATCATCTAGATGATCTGGGGCAGAATTGATTGATTTCCTTGTCTAAATTATTTGCGAGCTTAGTCATTACTTTCATGGCTGATGATTGCAAGGAGGCTTGAGACCTGCTGCATTAAAGGTTATAAAAGTTTAACCATCAGTGAATTCTTAGGCAATAAATCACTGCATTGTGGTCTGTTTCTCCCTCAAAAACCGGCTGAGGATGAATACATGGAGAAAGTGGCAGAAGAAACCTGAAGAGCCTCCAGTACAAGGGTGGGCAAAAGACTCTCAGTGGGCTGGATGCGACCCACCTAGGGCTTTGATCCGGCCTGCGCAGCAGTTCCAGGCCCCGCTCCCTAGCACGTTGCCTGGCAGCCGGGGGAAAGCTGCGAGCCTGTTAAATAGAAGCAGTTAAAAGGACTCCTAGCCCTGCTGCTAGTGCTGTTGCCTGGGAGTAGGGTTGCCAGGTGTCCGGTTTTGAACCGGGCAGTCCAGTATTTGAGCTTTCTGTCTGGGAAACAAATTGAGAAAATACCAGACATATAAATGTCCGGTATTTTCTAATTAAATAAGTTTTATTATTAGCATGAGTATCAGTACGTAGTTGTGTACTGCCTGGATGGTAGACACGCAGGGATGGAATCCCCGGGGCCAGACTCGCCCGTGTGCTCCACCGGGACCATGCACGGGACGGGCAGCGCTCCGGGATCTGCGTGCGCCCAGGCCAGCCTCCCTTCCCACTGGCCGGCTTTCCCCCACTCTTCTCCCCTGGCCAACCCTGCTCCCCTCAACCCTCTCCCGGCCAGCCCCTCTCCCGGCCAGCCAGTTCTCCCCCGGCCAGCCCCACTCCCCCGACCTCCTCTCAGCCAGCCCTGCTCCCTGCTGGCCGGTTCCCCCTCCCCTGATCTTCCCAGCCGGTCCTCCCCCCCCATCTGAGATTAAGTGTGTCCGGTATTTTTGTCGAAGCCATCTGGCAACCCTACTTGGGAGCTGGGACATGTGAGCTTTTTCAGCTGCTTCTATTTAAAGAGCTCATTCTTCCCCACAGCTGCCAGGCAACGCATTGCCCAAATGGGTATGAGGAAGGTGCCAGCCCTTAAACAGAAGCAGTCCTGGCTCCCTGGCAATGCGCTAGCAGTGCTGGAAGCTGTGAGCCCTTTTAACTGCTTCTATTTAAAGGGCTCACACCTGCTGGGCAGCTGTGTTGCTTGTCAGCCAGCCGGCAGGGACAAGCCTTTTAAATAGAAGCAATTGAAAGGGCTTGCAGCTCCTGGCCCCATGCTAGCCCATTTCCTTAGCGCCAAGGATGCACAATCCCTTTCAACTGCTTCTATTTAAAGGACTCACGCTTTCCCCGTGACTGTCAGGCAACAGCCCTAGGGAATGGACAAGCCCTTTAAATAGAAGCGGTTGAAAAGGTTCTCATCCCCGGCTCCCAGGCAACACACTTCCGTCCAATGCCCCATCCCTTCCTGGGTAGCCCACAACTACTTCAAAATTTTTTGAAGTGGCCCTTATTCAAAAATTATTATCTACCCCTGCTCCAGTAGCTAATGCTGAAAAATTCCAGCAAGTCTCCACATTCATGACCTGATCCAAAAAGCACTTAGCTAGGAGCTTAACTTTAAGCTTGCCCCCATTAAAGACATATGCTTCACTACTTTGACTGAAGCCCTAGTTTCCAGATGATCCAGCAGCTAGTTTGTGACACGTCTGTCTTCCTCAAATGCCAAGAGTTTACTGTAAGTTTCTTTTTTCTTTCTTTCTTTCTTTCTTTCTTTCTTTCTTTCTTTCTTTCTTTCTTTCTTTCTTGTGAGAATGTTTGATTCATTAATTTTTTTGCTTGCTTGTTGCATAACTTCACTCTATTTTTTTCAAGAAACAACAGATGCAATAATTGTTTCAATCCAAAGTGCAAATGTGTGTGTGTTCCCCAACCCCCACTCTGTTATTGCTGTTCTGTCAGGAGAATTCCTCTTTTACAACCAGGTCATTGATTAGGATGGCCTGCTTGCAGTGAGCAAAGTGCTCACTTATCAAAGTCACCCTTTTGTTTTCTCTGGGTCACAAGGGCAACCTTTCCCACGGGAAGATGGAAAAGCTTCTCGTTAACTTTTTGTGGGTAAAGTAGCATCAATACTAATGGCCAAAAGGATGGTTGTAGGAAGGTGATGTTTATTGACTGACTGCCACAGGGTGCATTATCATAGTACAGCATTGCATTTGTTTTGCTATAGTTAAAGGTTAACTCTTCTCTCTAGCAGAAATGTGTTTGTTTTCTTTTTATCAGGGCTTTGACAGAATGGTGATGTTAAATCACAGATGCTTGGCGTGCAAGGCTCCAGTGGTTGTATGTCTATTAAAATAGCTAAATTGATTGAGGGATTCTTTTTTTTTTAGTTCCAGAGATGACAAAAATAATGTTTGCACAGGGTATAATCCGCCCCCCCCCCCCCCCCCGTGCTTTTAAGTTGTATTCTAACCAGGTATCAGCTGTGGGGTGAAGAGGTAAGGATTCAGTACAAAAATAAGTATATACTATTACAGGCACGTATGAGGGCTATATTGTCCTGCCAGCAGGGCCATCCTTACCCATACGCAGAATACCCAGCCACATAGGGCACCTGAAAATTTGGAGCACCAGTGGGTCTGAATGTCCACTCACCTTTTCCTAGCTTTATTCTGTGGCTCTGCTTCCTCCAGAGAGGATCTAGTTAACTTAAAAGTGACAAAGCCTGCCAGAGCTATTAGCAGAACAATGAACCTGTGAGAGAGCCATTCAAGAGGTAATGAAGCCATTTCACAGGCATTTGCCAACCCCAGGTATATGCTGTCAGGTTCTGAATTTACTGTGTGAGTCGACAGGACCTTAGTTTAAAATTTGCTTTAAAAATACGTCATTAGTGTGTTGCTGAAGATTGTAAAAATCACATCTCTCCCACCCTCTGGGCTGCCAATGTGCACAGGGGCACCGGTTTAATAGTACTGCGTAGGGCCCCATAAATCCTAAGGATGGCTCTGCCTGCCAGTGTGCATTTTACAGTTTGTAGGACTAATTCTGCAGCTGCTCCATCTACTGACCTCAGAGGGAGCTTGATGAGTAAAACATTCACAAATTTGAGCTCCTACCAGAAATACCAAAGCAATTAAACAAACTAGACTGCATCCAGGCCCACTGACAGGGGAGGGCAAAGAGGCAGTTGCCCTGGGGCACCTGGCAATTCAAAGGGGACTGGGGATCCCAGCTGCTACTGCAGCAGCAGAACTGGCTGGAGCCCAGAGCCCTTTAAATCACCACCGGAGTGTGGCGCTGTATGCTCTGGGCAGTGCTAATGGCTGCCTGGAGCTTGGGGTGGTCAGCTGCAGGCAACGCTGAGGGCTGGCCGCCCCTTCCACTCATGGCTCTGCCCCTTCTAGGAGTGGGGCGCTGCCCCCCACACTTTTCCCAGTGGCCCACAGAGGCTGTCGGCTCCCTTGGCTGCATCAAAAGCATAAGATTAATATCATGCTCTGAAAGACAGTGCTTTCACCTCTTGGGACTACAGCCCTTTGCTCATAAAGGACAGTGGAAATGAGGTAGGCAGAAACTCCAGGTGCAGTTTCAACATGGTGCTGTTGGAATCTAAGCCCCAGTTCTTAGGAAAAGAGCTGTTGGATCTTTGAATGTGGGTTTGGTTCAAATTTCATGGAAGACAATGGAAAGACTTGCACTGAGTCGAGAGGGAGTTGGGTCAGGCTGTATGTGGTCAGGACCTTGGTTTCTTGTCTCCTCCAAAAGGCAGGAGAATGTTTCTTCTACCACCCTGGAAGCTGTTGCATGGATACATGGTCCAAGGTGTAGGGGTTCTTTTCATGGTGACATTATACATGAATTACAGTTATTTCCATCGTAACTAGGGGGTGTAAAATCCCTTTTAATTAGTTAACCAGTTAAATTTCATGTTTAACTGGTTAACTGATAAAATGAGGGTGGGTGGGGAGCCCTCCGCAGTGAGCAGGGGCTGCTCCAGCTATGCTGTGCTGGAGCAGCTCCCTGCTCGTAGTGGGTGGGCAGCTGTTCCAGCAACCAATGGGTAACTGTATCTGGTAAGCCTTACCCATAAAGGGTCAGGCTTACCAGTCAACCTTTCACATCCCTAATAGGAACACATGCATCTGTTTTCATTTGTGCAAATTCAAGAGGCAAAGTCAAAATTTGCATCTAAATGGAGGCATTTTGAAATTCTGGAACTCTGAAGCCTAAAGGTATTTTTCATATCAGGCTGCTTGTTAAATATTTGACGCTTCCTAGTATGGCAGGTAAATCTCATTCTCACTGCAGATGCTTCAGATACAGCTTTGTTTGTGTTCTTTACTGATGACATGAATTTTAAAATAGTTCAAATGAGGGAAAGTAAGCCTTTAATGCATGAAGGTATATTTCAACCTAGCCCAGGGATTAAAAATTTCCCTTAACATTAATAATACATCAGTGCCTTTTGTCAGAATGCAATGACATCATCGGGTAGTGAGTCTCTGTGTTATCGTGAGGTTGCTGAAAGAGCAAAATTGCATATCTGCCTCTTCTGTGATAGTATGTGCAGATCTATTCTGGGACAAGCAGGATATCAGCAGAGGTGCATTCAGGCAATCTTACATTTTTATGACATCCTTAGGTGGTTTAATTTCTGCTTTGCAATTCTGGCAGCAATATATTTCCTTGCTGGGAAGAACTTTGGAAGGATGATGTTTGAGATAGCAGACTGGTCTACAAGTACTATATTTTAAAGGACCTCTTAATATATAATACCAGTGACTTAATTATTTTAATTGGTCACCCCATTCTGGTGTAAATGCTTCTGTTTAATTTTATCAGCTGACATAGCTTTAAATAATGATCATGATGGATATGGTTACATATCAGTTCTATTTTGACTGAAAAATCATGTGTGATCAGAAGTCACTAATTTTTGTGTGGTGTCACTTGAATCTGGTTATATCAATTTTGACGCTACATTCTAGAGATCTTGCTTCACACATCATGACTGTAGTTGGCAGCAAAATGTGGAAATTAAAAAAATTCAGCAAACAACTAACTAGGTTTCTCTTGAATTTTTAGCAGAGGCAAAACTGTAGATCTAGCACAGCAGTAGGCAAATATTGGCCTGTGCACCAGATGCAGTGGGCCAGAGTTAGCCCCTGGCAGGCTGCCACTGTATTTACCCATGCTGCCGCAGGTACTGGTGTTTGAGCTCCCATTGTCTGCAGATCATTGCTCATGGCCAATGGGAGCTGCGGGAAGTAGCTTCCCAGTCTGTGCTGCTTCCTGCAGGTCCCATTGGTTGGGAATGGTGATCCATGGCCCAGGAGAACTGCAAGCATCCATACCTGTGTAGGGGCAGATAAATAAAGAAGGCAGTGGCCTGCCAGGGGTTAACCCTGGTGAACTGCCTCCATTTTATTGCCCACCCTGAGCTAGCATATGGGTTCACAACTAATACATGTAATTCCTCTTGTGCTTTTAGTATCTAAATCTCTAAAGATGTTGCATATCTATCTTAGTAAATTAGATTTCTTTAGGGGTATTTATTTCACTCATGAGGAAAGCTAGGATTATGAGCCTTGATTACACAAGCTTTGCAATCTTCTATTAACCCACTTGTCCATGTGAATAGAGGGATTTTTTGTTTTGTTTTAGAAGGTGAGAACATATACAGTTAATCCCCATTGCAAAGGTCTCGCAAACAGCTTTTGAGCTTGGGCTAGTAAAAGTTCTTGACAATTTTGCAAGCTGGAGTAAGAAAAAAATTAATTTGGAAGCAGCACAGTTACTATTTTCTATCAAAAGACAGCTGATCTGAAATCATAGCTGTGGAAAATGAACATTGGTTGTATGTGAAAAGAAATAAGACATTGGTTAATTTGACAAAAATCACCCTGTTTTCTTTTCATATCACATATGTGATACTTACCTTCCTTTGCACTGAGCCATGGATGAAGGGCACTATGTAAGAACTAACTATCACTGTTACTATATAGGGGCCATTTGCTGCAGGATCTTGTTCCACTAAAACTTCCATTTACTTAAATGGCAGTTTTGCTTGAGTAGCCAAGGCAGAACCCACCCTATAGAGAGGGGGAAATTATTCATTTCTCACTTTGAGATACTGACTCAACCTCTCTCTGAACTGTCCTCTGAATGAGGGCCCTAAGCCATAATAAATCTAAGAACTGGTTGAATTTTTGTCTCAGTAGCAATTGCAGATCACACATACACACATGAACCTACCTGTAAAAATGCTGATATTATTGTTTGTTAATCCTTTCAGGGCTTTCTTGATTACCCAGAGATGTTGACTCCAGGGGTGCACAGGGGAGGGAACACCCTGGTAAAAAAATAGTGGCCCTCTCAGTGCCTCCTGCCCACCATGTTCAATGGTGTTCAACAATGCTGGTAGTGCTGGGAGTGAGGGGAAGGAATAGGGGCAGGGAGAGGCAGAGGGGGTGGAAAAAGGCAGAGAAGGGGTGGAGTGGGGGCTGGACCTGGGGCAAAGTGGGGGGTCAAGCAAGAACTGAGGAAGTTGGTGCCTATGAGTTCTTTTGTCTCTGCCTACCTTCCCCTGAAGGTGGCCTTGGTTACCTCTATAAGATCAATCCATAAAACCGTAAGTCCACATTAAATATCTTGATAATCATATGCTGCCAATGCTTGCTGATAGCTGCTAATGTTTCAAAACCTCCAGACTTTATTGAGCCATTTTCCTTGTGTAGTATGTTCTGCTGGGTCCTTAAGGAGAGCGTTGATTTATGTCAGCACAGGGCTATTTGGAAAGCAATTTTTTGATCACAAGAGTCTTAAATTGGATCCTGGTGGAGGAATTTCCACTGGACTAATACTGACCCACACACAACTGCAAGCAGTTCCAAATCTAGAGTGTGCTGAAAGGAAAATATTGCACGAGTGTCATTTACAGAATTATCTGAATCAATCTTCATCTGATCTGTATATAAACTGTGCTCTCTCATAAGGACTGTGTGTGAAAGTCAGACTGAAACCAGGGTTAAGAAGGTGCTGAATAAGTGGGATGTTAAACTGGCTGCTAATTATATTTACACATAATAAACGTATACATGATACACTGTATGCATAATCAGCTGTAGATGTTAAAATGGTTTATCATTATGACCACAAGTCATCAAATAATGAAAAGTGCCATATGATAAGGTCTATGTTAATGAGATATGACATGAACTATCCAGAGGAATTGATGATGATGAAAAAATAATGATGCACTTGAATAGGATCATCTGAGTGCCAGTGGAGAAGGAGGAGGGGAAAACATAGCAGCGGCTCATAACTACAAGTCAGGAAATTTCCATTAGTAACAAGATCCTCTTTGGATTAGGTTTTCCCACCTTTTCTTTAGTCCATATTAAGTCAGACAATCACTTGGGGGAAGGAGGGTATTCAACGTTACTTTTTTGCTGTGCCTGACACAACACCAAGTATATTGTGTTTAAAAACACATATATCAAGAGCAGCAAGTCTGTTTGAAACCCTGTCATCTTACAACAATAGCAAGAGGCATCTAGCAAACTGCAGGCTGATGAGGAGCACAAGGAAATTCATTCTACATAGGCCTTTTGGTGGTAAATCTGTTTAATAATTAATTCATTAGTTAGTTTATTTATTTAATTTTATTTTTTATTTTTTATTTTATTTTGCTTGTGCTGTCCACAAAAAAGTAACACAACAATGTAGAACTATTTGGATCAGAGCTGTGGCTTTTGCAACTACAGCCATACTGAGAATGGGATATTATGCTGGAGAAGCAATGATGGGAGCCGTCTCAAGGGCACTGGGGGAGTCTGTGGCACAGTGCAGACTCTCAGTGGGGAAGTGGAGAGGGCTTTGTCTAAATGATTTTACCCCATCTGTGCCTTTTGGGTCATGGAGTGTCTCTTTCTCTATTTATCTGCCTCCTTGCTCTGGAAGTGCAGGGCCCTGCTTCTTGTCTGCTCTTTGTGGGGTGCACATGGGTGGGGAAATGTATTTTGCACCTTTTCCCTCTGTGCCTGCAACCTTAGCTCTCACGTTTGCACAAGCACATTGATAGCTGTTTCTAATTGTTTTTTTCAATCTTTAATTAAAATTGCTTATTTTAAAAATGTTTTGATGGTGCTCTAGGTCATTTCTTAAGTCAGATTACACCACACTTGGCTGCTACAGGTTGAACCTTTCGGCTACGTCTACATTGCGCATTCTTGTGCAAGAAGATATGCATACCTAATGAGCCGCCATTTTGTGCAAGGGGCTTTGTGCAAGAAGAAACCCTCTACACTGCTCCTTCTTGCTCAAAAACCCACTCTCGCACAAGAGCCATTCTGCCGCTTATTTTCAGGCAGAACGGCTCTTGCGCAAGAAGGAGTTTTTGTGCAAGAAGGAGCATTGTAGACGGCTTCTTCTTGTGCAAAAGCCTCTTGCGCAAAATGGCGGCTCATTAGGTATGCAAATGAGACACGGTGATATTCATCACCACACCTCATTTGCATATCTTTTTGCGCAAGAATGCGCAATGTAGACGTAGCCCTACAGTCTGGCACCCTGGGGACCTGACCAGTGCCAAACTAGTGAATTTTCCGAACCACAAGAAGTCAATGTTGTCTAGCAGCATTAGCAACACTTCCACTTTTTGCTGGCCTCTTAGAGGACATTTAGGGGTAAATTAGAGCTAAATAACAGCACAGAACACTGAGCCACCAGGACTGGTGGCTGTAAACAAACTTTATGGGATCATGGGAAACTTGACCACACTCATGATAAGTGGACATCTGGCTAACTAAAATCATGTTGCCAGACAAGAGAATGCAGGGCTAAAGAGGTTCAACATGTACTACATATGTATACTATAATGTGCCATTTTGGATGGCATGTATTACCAATACTACGTCTACACTGCCTCTTTTTTGCGAAAAAGGCAATGCAAATGAAGCGCTCATTAGCAACATCTTGAACTTCATTTGCATATTCTCTTCTGATGCTTTTTGCGGAAGAGGTTTTTGCGCAAAAAAAAGCAGCGTAGATGGGTCCATTTTGCGCAAAACCCCATTTTGGGCAAGAACTTGTAAACCTCATTTTTTGAGGAATAAGGGTTCTTGCACAAAAGGGGTTTTTTTTTTTTTTTTTTGCACAAAATGGACCCATCTACACTGCTTTTTTTGTGTGCAAAAATGTCTTCTGCAAAAAGCATCGGAAGAGAGTATGCAAATGAAGCACGAGAAGTTGCTAATGAGCACTTCATTTGCATTGCCTCTGCCGCAAAAAAGAGGCAGTGTAGATGTAGCCCTAATGTGCTGCTATACATCATCCCTGCCAGTATAATAGCTGTATCATGTAGAGGATTTTTGTTGATGCTGTAATGGTACTGATACAGCTTTTGTGTGGTCAAGAGGAGACCCTTAATTGTTTCATTCAGTGTAGATCAAATCACTAGGGGTCCATGAAGGAATTTCAGTGCTGTGTAGACTATTTCTGAGCATTGAGTCACTTATAGGAAATCCTGTTTTATACATTTTAAATTGGACTGGCATAACACTAGCTAGGTAACAATGCTACAATGGTAGGGCTGTGGAAGAGATAATAGACTGGGCCTTTTCCTCTGTAATTTCTTTGAATATTACTGGAGATTAAATAATTAGCACCGTGAATGTTAACAAATTAACACTCTAACATTTCCCGTTGTATCTGTAGTATTTTCTGTGTACTATGATTACAGAACGAATATACAGCTAACCTTCCTCTTGAGGTTATAAAAAAAACCACTCATGCATTTTTTTGAAGGAACTCTTGTAGTTTAAAATGTCTTTAGTGCCCTTTATTCATTACTTTATAGCTTCCTATAGCCTCTATCTACTTATGCTGTGGTCATTCATTCTGCATTAATATGAGGCTTCTTCAGTATTTGGAAAGAGCTAGGCTATACTAGTCAACTGTATTTGGGAAAGGAAAATACAACTTTTCTTTCATTTCCCACCCCCTGTTTTAATTCACATCCAACATGCTATATGTATCTGTGTGTATGTGCTGAGTACCCAAGCAATGGCCAACTGCTCTACGTATATGCTATGTAGTTAACTCTCTTGAATTCTATTGGATTTTATACTGTTCCATTTTGTTTTCTTAGCCACCTGGAGTTGGATGCAGATTAACCATCATGAAACAAGATGTGCATATGAAGCCTTTAAACTCGCAGCCTCCATTTATTCCATCATAATGAAAGAAGCCAAAACCTACTAAAAATGGACACAGCACCAGCTCTTGCAGATAAGTGTCTATTCATCTTTATTTCTCTAGCTTTCTAGATTCTTCTACATCCTTCATGTCACATTAAAAATTGGCTGCTCCTCATCACAGTGCACAAAGTAATTGTGCATCACTGAATTTCTTCCTGGGAAGCACAGACTGGATTGCTGTATTACTTTCATTAATTATGGAGTATATTAGATTCTAAAAAAAATGTGGAGAAATGCTTAAGTGGCCGAGGAACCTGAGAAGTTCAAAACTGGAATTAGCTCGGTGCCAGCAATAATTTATTTAAAGGATGTGACATAAAACGTGGCTAGCATGGGCTCTTGGGAAAGACACCAAGTCCTTACTTCACAAAATGTGGTTTCAGAAATCATGGAAAAAAAGATGTACACACACACACACACACACACACACACACACACACACACACACACACACACACACACACACACACACACACACTTAATGCTACAGATAGATAAGGAAAGGTCTTATTGACAAACATTTGAACAGAAGAAATTTTAAGTAAAGAGAACACTAATCTTACTTTGTATACAGGTGGTTTTAGATGAGACACACAACACATCTCATGGTAGTTCCCTTGTTCTGTAAGTTGGTAGCTGAAGACAGCTCAGCTGGGGAGTTGGTATTTCATGTTTCTCTGCAGCAATTTCCTTTGGTGGCATTAAGAGTCTTTGGGGAAGTGACTTCCTGCCCCCATCCTCTGTCAGAGGGAAGTTTGCTGAAGATGAAAGGAAAAGAAAAGGTTTTCAGCATCTCAGAGGAAACCACAACGAAAAATTCTTCTCTCCTCTCTCTCTCTCTGCAGTGTTAATTCACTTTTACTTTTCCTTACATTTTCAGTAGATTTCAAGCTGGTGATAATGCTGGAATAAGGCTTTGGAAACAGCATTCTCTTCTATTCAGGTTATTGTAAGGCCCTCAGCACCATAGTTTTTCATCCTTGTTCCAGAAAGACTCTGTTTGTTTTTAACTAAATGTGATTGTTGGTTTTTTAACATTTAAATTAAAAAATTCTAAGCAGACGCATGGTAGCGCCAATACTCAGTCTTCAAAAGTCAGGGCCTCGAAAACAAGATTATCTTAGAATACACAAGATTTTAAAAAACCATAAACAATGGACTCTTTTTATTTTCTTTCTGGTTTCTGAGCCTTTGGGAGGCACCCACTTCATGTTTTCAAGCTTTTCTTTGCAACCATGAGGGCTAGATTTTTTTTTTTATTAACAAGAGCCGAATTTCTCAAGAAATCAAATGACTCGAGGGAGTAGGGGAAAAATCACCAATATCATGGCACTCATGATAAAGCAGTGAGAGAATTGGCAACACTGAAAAATATCTTATTAGTCTCCTCCTCCCCATTGTAAACTGGTTATATAACCAATCAGGAAGCTACAAGACCAAATTCAATGTTACTCAGCAGAATTTGGTCTTCAAGGCTACCTCCTTACCCTAGTTTTGCTCTGCTTCAGTGTTATGTGACTTCAGTGGAGTTACTCTGTGAAGAATTATGCACATAAATAAGTGATCAAAGTAAGGAAACTCAGTGTGAAAACAATCCTTTCCTTACCATATCTTAATGTGTTATCAATTAATTATTATTTATTTCTATCTATCATTGCAGCACTTAGTACCCCAATCACAAACCAGGATCCCATTGTTCTCAGCACTGTACAAACATGCAACAATAAAGATGGGCCCTTCCTGAAGGAACTTACTTTGTATTATAAGCAGGTGAACGGTTTCACCAGCCAGGGTAGGGAATTAAAGTGCTTAGCATTAGTGCTTTAAAGACCCATTCCTGAGAGCTTGTTTTATTATCCACTGCCCAGTCACAAAACAAAAGCAGATCAACTGAAAAATACCAGCAGATCATCTGCAATTGTAAATAGTCACAGCTCCATTGATTTTAATACAGCTAAACACACAAAATAATTTCCTATCTTGATCAGATGCTGTTAAAGCAGTCGCTGCTGCCACCATTCAGAAAGGAGACATTATGCAGCTAATTGTGAAGCTAACAGGTTCACTATTTTCCCCATACCACAGGAGTGGTGCTTTACTTTTTATCTAACAATACTTCTATCCACTTCCACCCAAAACCTCCCCAAAGTTCAAATAGGCACTGCATCATGGTACTAGTCAACAGCAAATCACAGTGCTTATGCTAGAGTAAAGAATGCCATTTAAAAAAACAACAACATATAATTGTTTTCTTCCCCTCTGGGTCTAAAATTCTCAAATGAATTCATCTAACTTTCTGAAGAGTATTAATATATTTTAAAAGTAGTAATCAATACGCAATCACAGAAGATATTTTTATCACATCTAAATACCCAGAAAGGGATTTAGGGGTCATAGTGGACAACAAGTTAAATATGAATCAACACTGTTGCAAAAAAAGCAAACATGATTCTGGGATGCATTAACAGGAGTGTTGTGAGCAAGACACGAGAAGTCATTCTTCTGCTCTACTCTGCTCTGATTAGGTCTCAATTGGAGTATTGTGTCCAGTTCTGAGCACAACATTTCAAGAAAGATGTGGAGAAATTGGAGTAGGTCCAGAGAAGAGCAACAAAAGTGATTAAAGGTCTAGAAAACATGAGCTATGAGGGAAGACTGAAAGAATTGGGTTTGTTTAGTTTAAAAAAGAGAAGACTGAGAGGGGACATGATGGCAGTTTTCAAGAATCTAAAAGGGTGTCCAAGGAGGAGGGAGAAAAATTGTTCTCCTTGGCCTCTGATGATAGGACAAGAAGCAATGGTTTAGGTTTAGGTTGGACGTTAGGAAAAACTTCCTGTCAGGGTGGTTAAACAAAGAGATTTTACTGGAGGCAGGAGCAGCATGCGAAATCTCCCCCTCTGCCCGGTGCAGAGAGCCATGGGGAACAGCTAGCCATTTTGAGCAGCCTTGGGCTATGGCAGGCAGGGAGCCTGTCTCAGGGTCCTGCAGAGCTGCTGGCTGGGAGCCACCTAGGTAAGTGTCTCCCAGACACAGCCTGCCTCTGGCAATCCAGTCCCTCCCTGCCCCAGGTCACCACCTCCTCCTGCCCTAGATAATCATACAAACCCTTTGCACCCTCTCTTCCCTCCTCCCCCAGGCCAGAATCCTCTCCTGTACCCATACCACCTCCCGGAACCTTCACCCCAATCTCTGTCCAAGATCACAACCCCTTCCTTCACACAAACACCTTCTCAGACCCCCACACTGCCTCCATAGAAAAGTGTAGCCCATGACCACTTACCAAAATCTTGGAGTGCCTCCCCCCGCCCCATCAGAAGTATTGCCCACTCCGATATTAGCCCATACTTTTTACTGGATATGCTGGAATTGAAGACCTAATGATTGTATTTGATGTTAATTGCCACAGTCTAGCTAACAGAGGAAAGCTGGACAGTTTGAATTGTGCCCAAGTATTGCACAGTCTTAGGGTGTGTCTAGACTACAGGGTTTTGTCGACAAAAGTGGACTTTTGTTGACAAAACTATACCTGCGTCTACACTGCCGCTGAGTTCTGTCGACTTAACGTCGACAGAACTCAGCAGTTTTGTCGATGGCTGTAAACCTCATTCTATGAGGAATAACGCCTTTTGTCGACAGAGTTCTGTCGACAGAAGGCGTTATTGCACCTACACTGTCCTTTGCATCTACACTGTCATGTTGACAAAGTGGCTTGCTTTGTCAACAGAACTGGATGTAGTCTAGGTGCTCTTTGTCGACAGAAGCTTTGTCGACAGTATCTGTCGACAAAACTTCTGTCGACAAAAGCCTGTAGTCTAGACGTGCCCCTAGACTAGACATGATTCTGCAGTTCTCACTAACAGTGAGTAATATTTTACTGAGCACATAGTCCCATTGATGTTCAGATGCCATAGTATGAGCCAGTGTTATGATATTGTACAGCAGTATTTGTTCTGTGAATTAAGGATGTAATGGCAGGTCTAATTAATATTTTCCCATTTTAAATAGGGATGTTAAAATGTGGCTTTTTAAAAAATAAACGTGTAACCGCTGAAATTTTCAGCGGTTACAAGTTTACATGGGGGGAGGGGGAGGAGGTGGCTTTTAAGATGGCTCCCTGTGAGCACCAGCTCCCGCCTGCCCCTTCCCTCCACACTGCTGCCTCTGTAGGCACCAGCAGGGAGGGGTGCCTTGCGTGTAACCATGACGGTTAACCGATGAGCCCAGGCTTATTGGTTAACCATTTACACATGTACACTATCACATCCCTAATTTTAATCTATTGTTCTCCCTTGTAATCCCTCTGACAGATTTTGAAATTTTTATAACTAAAATGAGTTTGGCATCTGAATGTTCTCTCCCTTGCTGATTATTGAAACAAAAAAACCAGAGGAGAAAGAAAGATTTCCTGGTTTAGGTCTGAACCCAAATTTGGAACTCCTTCAAATTTCAGGAGTTTCCAAAATCATAGCCACATTTTTCAGCTTTAGCCCATCTGGGTTTTTTTTGCGGGGGGAGGGAGGGTTATATATACAGTGGCAATAGGATGTGAGCACCCAAGATGCTAATAAACCAAATGCTCAGAATAGCTTTTTGCATGTGTAACAGAAGGGGAGCATGTAACCATTTAATAATGGCTTATGCTAAAGGCATTTAATGCTACTAGTGTTCTGTGCTGTTTCTTGCCATATCACAGTCATTATATGTTCATGCTTGAGGTTTATTATATAGTTTCACAAGCAGGCTGTGGTGGTGGAAGGTCAAAGTGCACACTGAAATTAAATGGCATAGGACTCATCATGTGTTTCCTGACAGATCTTTCCACTGAGGAGGTTTGAAAACACAGAGTTTCTGTGAACATTAAAGATGGCCAAGAATCTCTAATGAGGCTGCATCCTTGATTTAGTTCAGCTCCATATGCTCAATTGGACGTGTCCTGTTATCGTGTTTCTTTTAAATCCATCTGGGTTTCTAATCAATAGCTATATGGTCACCCAAGCTGTTTATGCCTTTGTTCTTTTAGAGCTGAGGCAATGTGAGATCAAAACGTGGGCCACTAAGCAACTCTTTTATAAGAAATCTGGGTGAATTAATTGCCAGCGTTAGCAAATGGAGCTATGAAATTGTACTAATGAAGCTCCTGGCTCAGGCCACGAGCTCATTGCTGAAGGAGGTGAGCAAGAAATGTTTTTACCCATATGTTATATTGCTCAATTGACTGTTGCAAGTTGTGCTGCAAGGCGTGTAGATATACTTTAGATATCGGGCTGTGGAGGTTAAAATGCATCAATGACATCTGAGGATTAGTGAATTTGTATGGCCTGTGTGTTAGATCTCCACCTTCCCTCTTCTTTTTTCTTCTGTTCTCATTGGTCCAGGGGAGCTGGCAGACTTGTCGGGCTTCTGGGCAAAGTAAGGGGAAGGCAGCTGCGTGCTTCCGGAAGGGGTGGTGCTTCAGGAGGAAGGGGTGGAGCTGGGGCCATGCCATCCCTTCCCCCAGCACTCAGCAACACCTGGAGTGCACTGCACACTCCCCAGCCCTCAGAGCTTTCCAGAGTGTGTCTCATGGTGCTCCGGCAGTGATTTAAAGGGCCCGGAGCTCTGGCTGCCACTACTCATGTCGATGGGCCTGCATTGATCAGCTCTACAGCACGTGGACACTGCTCATCATGTTGGTTGTCATGATGAATATTGAATGTCCCCAATTACATGATTTTGATGTAGGGATGAGCATTAAGCGGCCTGTGGGTTGAATGCTGTTCCCCAGGGTTAGCCCCTGGTGGTCTGCCAGATTCTTTATTTACCTGGGTGTTTGCAGGTATGGCCCCATGCAGCTCCCATCTGCAGCAGTTCACCATTCCTGGCCACTGGGGGCTGAGGGAAGCAGTAGCTTGGCCTACTTCCTGCAGCTCCCATTGGCCGGAAATGGCAAACCGCAGCTAATGGGCACTGTGAGTGCCCGTACCCGTGGAAATGCAGGTAAATAAATCATTAGGTGGCTTGCCAATGGCTAACCCCAGCAAATCGCATCCAGACAATGGGCCACTCATTGCCCACCTCTGCTATACTGCCATCTGTGTAAGTTATCATGACAAATGCAACACACTATAGAGCACTCCATATTTATAAAATAAAGTGTAAACCTGTGTGTGCATAAATAATTAAGGTATTGTGGGGAATAGCCAAGATTCTGAATGCACATCGGTGTATTACACAAGGAACAGATTGATCATAGGTAAGCATTTAAATAGAAATGAAATGGGATTATATGCAATAGAAGGGAGATGTAAGAGCTAACTATAACCTTCCCTATCAGGAAAAGGTAGTCTTTTAGGAAACATTGATCTACAGCTTCTGTCACTGTTTGTGTTTTGCCCTGTGTATTATCCAGTTGATCTTCTTCATTTATTAGGTCATGGTGGATTTGGAAATCTTTTTTTAAAGAAAATTAACTGCTAAGGGCATGAACATCTCTAAGGGTACGTCTAGACTACAGGCTTTTCTCAACAGAGGCTTTGTCGACAGATACTGTTGACAAAGCCTCTGTCGAAAAAGAGCGTCTAGACTACAACCAGTTCTGTCGACAAAGCAAGCCGCTTTTTTGACAGGATGTAGACGTTCTTTTTTGAAAAAGCACAGTGTGGATGCAATAGCACCTTTTGTCGACAGAACTCTGTCGACAAAAGGCGTTATTCCTCATAGAATGAGGTTTACCACCGTCGACAAAGCTGCCACGTTTTGTTGACTTACTGTCGACAGAACGTGGCGGTAGTGTAGACACAGGTATAGTTTTGTCGACAAAAGTCCACTTTTGTCAACAAAACCCTGTAGTCTAGACACACCCTAAGAGAGAGATGGATCAGCATAAAGCTACAAGCTGTATAGAACTAATGCAACAATCATTCCTAGGTGGGTGTTCATCATTCACAACTCTGGCCTATGATTCCTATATCCAGCACCTGCTTTCCATGTCTGCCTCCTAACAGGGACCAGATATATGCTCAGATACAATGTGCTATGCTCCCTGAATATTCCAGTTAAAAAGCTGATCTCCCTGATGCTAGACCTATGTAGGAAAACAGAAACAAACCTGAGTACCTCAGAAGATAGAGACATCTCCTCAAAACCCCTGGCTGCAGCTGGAGAAGCTGGAAGTGGGTAATGACCCTTCCATGTGTTTATCCATATCTCTGTAGTCTTTGTGTGTTGCTTTGTTTCTTTAAATCTGTACAGCAAGCCAGCTTGAGGAAAGTTTGTGGCAGAAATGCTACCAAACAATATCAGGGATAATTCAGTTTTCATTCTCTAATAAAGTTCCTTATTCGGTCTTAGAGGAAAGTGACTCTTTCTGTGCTTCTTCTTTTTTTTTAATCAACTGTCTCATATTAACTGTGGGTTTCCATGCCATATACCTCCTAGTCAGAGGTCACTTTCTGTTAGCTTGGATCCCTGCCTCTTAGTTAAGACAGATGCTAGAACAGGCAGCCTTCCCTTTTGGCTGACCTTGGTGATTGCAAGCCAACCCATGTTTTATGGTTTCTCTTCCTGCCTTGAAGGTAAAGGATGTTTTTTTTCCCTGGGGTATATGGGCAATAGCTGTCAAAATCCAAATCAATCAAAACCAACTCTAATTAATGTTACAGTAAAATAATGGGTGACTTATTTGAAAAAGAGAGGAGAGACACAAATAAAAGTAAAGAAAGCTTTTGCTTTTATTCTCATGTATATAGCTAGAGCAGGTGGGCAATAAGCCAGAGGTGGTTCACCAGGTTAGCTGCTGCTGCTATATTTACCTGTGCCTCTGCAGGTATGGTTGCTTGCAGCTCCCATTGGCTGCAGATCACCATTCCCAGCAATGGGAGCTGCGGGAGGTGGAGTGAACTGGGACACATACAGCTCCCGTTGCTGAGGAATGGTGATCCGTGGCCAGCAGGAGCTGCAATTGCTCATATCTGCAGAAGTGCAGGTAAATACAGAGGCAGCGGCCCGCCGGGGATAACACTGGTGAATCGGATCTGGACTGTGGGCTGGTATTTGCCCACTGCTGCTCTATATTGTGGTGAAGTTATGAGGAGATTTCCTTCTCACAGCCTTCCAGTCTATAAATTATCAAGATCTCTGTTGGCAGTTGAGACCCCCTTGTTCAATAACAGATATGAACTTACAAAGTTTAGTTTTAAATGCCAGTACTCAATAATTCTGTTTGTATAAGTCAATATGTAAAATCATGTCAACATGCTTAGTGCTTTTGGTAGAGTTGGGCCTTGACCATGAAGCTGGGATCCAGATTTTGCACTTTCATTGTTCACTGTGCTTAGACCCACCTGGTGAGGGTCTGGTTTAGCTGTTATACAGCAGATATATATAGGCACCCATAACATTTGGATCCAGATTTGGGTTTAAATTCTGAAGATACACACACAAATTCTGGGATGGATTTAGATTCTGGGTTTAGGGTCTGGCCCATCTCGAAGTTGAAGACAGCTGAACTGAAGATTTGATTGTGCTAAACAAGGACTTGAAGTGCGTAGGGATTTGTGTGCCTTTAGATATCTTGATTATATTTAATTTCAGCATGCTGGCCCAGCTTTTTATGGGCTCTCTGAAACGTTGCCAAAAAGTGATAAGAACATAAGAACAGCCATACTGGGTCAGACCAAAGGTCCATCTATCCCAGTGTCCTGTTTGCCAACAGTGGCCAATGCCAGGTGCCCTAAAGGGAGTGAACAGAACAGGGAATCATCAAGTGATCCCTCTCCTGTCATTCATTTCCAGCCTTTGACAAACAGAGGCCAGAAACACCATTTTTATGAGTGTGCCTACTATATGTTTATCTGCAAACATGTATATGTGCCTGTGCCACTGTGGTTTATTGAGCAGCTCCCTGGACCAGTTCCACATACAGTAGAATCTGTTACAAAAAGTACACACTAATGTCCCTTTTCAACCTAAAGACTCCTATTGCTCCTGCTTAATAAACAAAGTTTCTAAACAAGATTCTGGACAATTTGCAGGTTTATACATATCCTCTATGCCACCCTTTAGTATTGGTCTACTCTTGGCTCTTATTTATGAAAGTGTCCTTTGTCACGAGTTTGGAACCAATTTTCCTCAGCTAGATCAGTTTCTGAAGAGCTCAAAAATCAGCGGAGAGTTTCTAAGGAAGCCCACCATTTCAAATCAGCAATCTATTGTTTTCCATCTGGGAAGAAAGGCTCAACATCCACCACTCCACCACCTTCTGTATATTATCTGTCTGGAAGATTATTCTTGTACCAGTTTCCTCTCTCTCTCTTTTTCCCACAAAAGGAAGGCATTTTAGTAACTGTTAGACTATCAGAACAGTAGAGCTGGTCTGCTACCTTTGTTCCCCTATATTTACTCAGCATCGCATCTGCAGTCCGCCTAGGTCAAGCATCAAAGCATTTTAGTACATACATTAATTAAAAGGACACAGTGACCCGTTGTATATCTTGGCCACCGTTGGGTCTTCCACTGGAGAGAAGTTTTCTGAAATATTCTTGGTTAAAATTCTTAATAATGTTTTTAAAGTTTTTGCAGCATGCCAAGTTCAGTTCTGATTCCAATACCTTTATCTTCTCACCCCGGCTGGATGAGGTAAAAGCACTGAAAAATATGAAGCTGACGCAGTGCTTAAGGATGTATTGCCAATACTAATCCTCTCCCTAGCAGAAGTAATCAGGTGTCTGCAGCTCTCAAAATTGTTCCAGGCTCCTTCCATGTGATTGAGAATATGCTGTTCTAAATGGAGCAGCCTGGCTCATGCTGTCACGAGTCAAGGTGAGTCATCCTGCTTTGTGGCTTGCCCAAGCTGAGGGTCACATTTGAGGCTCGAGAACATGTAGCTGAAAACTTTCAGCAATGTGGAAAACATACACATTGTGGCTATTAATATACATATTTCTAGTGCTCACACTGGTGTATGAAAGGAGAGACGTGTGACTGACAGCAGACAGTTTAAAAAGAGCACATGGAACCTATAGAGGCTTTAGCATATTTAATGTATATGCCCTATTACAGCATTTGAGAGCCTGCTACCCATCTGGTATCACTGCAATGTGTAGATTGTACACTGAATGTGAAAAGGAGCATATCAAATTTTGTTTCAAAGAGTACTGATTTGGTTTCACAGAATGATTCTTTGTTTCCCTTCTATTAGGCAGGGCTTTTGAGCTACAAGATAAGAAGACTTATGTCATTCAGAGGTTTGACTATAATGTCTCTGTTTGCAATTAATTGCAGCAGCATTTTAATTGCCTAAAATAGTAGGAGAGGATTGTCTCTGTGTTACTGCAGCAGCATCTTTGTGAGGAAGGTTTGAATTTGTCTTAGGTTAGAAGCTGATCTCATTCTAGTCTCAGTGAACATTTGTTCACTTCACAAAATGGCCACGCCATTTGCAGTCTTTGTTCTGTTCAAGAGAGCAGCTGGACTAGAGCATCAGGCTTGTTAACAGGTTAAGTCTGGAAGGGTGTTTTTTGTCAGAGCTGTGATGAGAGGGAAGCTTTCAAGCAGTAGAATCTGTCTCAAGCAGGCCCTCACTTTACCCAAACACGGAACCCACACAATTGTTAAAAATAATTGTACATGCATATAATTATAGAGAAGTCCCTGTTAATACTGAAAACTGATTACAAGAATTCAGTTTGTAAACCATTGCCTTTGTATTTCACCAGTCTGGATGTATTTCTCATAATATTCAGATGGCTAGGAATCTGAAATATGTTTCCATTTGGTCTGTGCAATATCGTGAAAAAGGTATGAAAAGTTAAAGTGGCATTCCTTTGAACTTTATAAAACCAGCAGCTGTTGTGAAATGTTACTTACCCAATCTATTGCATCCATTTCCATTCAGGGTCACTGGGTAGGAGATCTGTAAGTATGCTCTTTTTCTGACGTTTTCCTTTATCAGGAAAACAAATATAGGATCATTCAGGTGCGAAGAGAAAATCCAGCAAAATTATGAGCATGGCATTTTACTAGCTACCAGAAAGGGCAGAAAAAGCAGGATTATGAACTAGAAAATAAAAATATGGATAAACTTAACCACACAGACATGGTGAAAGTTTCCAGTCTGAGCACCCACTGCTCAAAGGAGAAGCATATCCTATTTTCATAAAAGAAATAAAAATGTGCATGTATTTGTATATGTATATTGTACTTCTGATTAGTCCCAAGAGCTATCAGTAATATTCATAATAGACATGTTGCATCAAAGATAATTTTTGAGGGGCATGAATTCATACTGAGTTTACCAGAGGAAGGTTTCTGACTTCTGTTAATTTATGCTGCTTCCCAACAAGAATTGTCACTCTGGTTATTATTCATAGAACTCAAACAGCAGGAAGAAAAATGTGTATAAAGTCCAATTTAATGCTGCCTCTAGCACCGAGGAAGAAAAAATAGAAACTTGTTGATAAATGAGTTAATATCATTTGCATAAACATTGCTAAATTAAATGCAGCTATTACTGCTTATAGATCTAAGTAAGGAATTCAGATGATTAAAAGATTAGATAGAGGATCAAAATATCTTTGAAGTTATTTAGAATCATTGAAGGGAAACACATTAGTCTGTTTTTACTTAAAATGAAAATGATCAAAATACAAGCAATAGAAACACCAGGAAAACTGGAACAATGAAATAACATCATGTGCTATTTTATTCACTGCCGAATCCATTTCTAAAGCCACCCAACTCGGGGAAAACACTACTTTTGTTGAGGGGAAAATATTGCTTGCAAAGTATAAATTGTGGATCGAGAGCCTGATTCAACTTCTCGTGAATTCAATGGAAATCAATGGGATCAGATGCAAAGTTTGTTTACACACACACACACACACACACACACACACACACACACACTCTTAAAATTTTTGATCTGGTTTTGGGAGGTACTGTTGAAACTGTTGAGCGCCCTGATTTAAGGCCCAGTATGCCTTGTATTCAGGACTGAAGAGCTGTGAGGCAGTGAACACCTCCATGTTACTATCATGGGGCAGCTATAAACTGCTTTTGCTCTACCACCTGTGACTTCCTCTGAATAGCCCATGGGAAGTCCTGCCTCAAAGGGTCTGCCAGGCAGCAGCTTCATGGGTCCTGACTGGATCCCTGCCCTATATAACTCAGGGAGATCCAGGAGATGTCCAGGAAACAGGACGGGTCTCCTGTAGCTGCAATGACCATTCGTGCTCTTGATTTCCGGTTTTGATCTCAGCCTGGTTTGGACTTCACCACCTGACCCAGACTTTGATCCTCGATACTGTCCCCAGTCTGGAACTTGACTTTGATCTCCTCTCAGCCTCAGGTTGGACCCTTTGGCCTATTCTTATCAGGATCCTGAAACCTCAGCTGCCATGGAAGTCCAAGCTAAAAATGCTCGCTCTCTTTCAAAGTGTGAGGGCCAAGCCTTAAAGGACAAAACTCTACAACCCCCTGGTCCCACTAGAAATGTGACCACAACTGGAAAGAAGTGAATGCACTCACTTACGTTACACATTTAAATGGTAGGCTACTCCTGCTTCTTCTTGGTTTTTACCATAGAATTCATAGGAAGCAGGGGGAGACCTGGAGTTTTTCCATAGTTCCAAAGGAAACATAAGACAAATCTAGCATGTCATAGCAAGTTCTGCTCAAGCAAGTGTGAGGGGGGAAAAATAACATGGTAGCTCTCAAATTTCACTTGTGCCTAAATATATGATCAATATATCATCATTATTATGGACTTTATCTTGCAATATGCGGAGCCACCCTGCAGAGTGTTGAGTATTCCTCTAATCCTATTTAAGTTGTTGAGAGATGAATCTATTCTGCACCTCCAGGAGTTCTGCAACCCCTGCACAATCAGGCCGCAAGACCTGTGACCTCTATTCTGGTACTGTTTTTGGTCATTATGGCATCTGAATATTGAAAACCCGTTTGGGGACTTTGTGTGTAAGATTTAGCAACAATTTATGTAATTGTTTTCAATCACGGAAAAGAAATGAGTGCAGATTACACTTGACAATCTGATTATTTTAGCATGTTTTAAAATAAAGTGGTCTGTTTATCATCTCAATCTTTGTATTGGCCACTTTACAATATATATATATATATACACCCATATTTCCATAATGGAGGTTATGGATGATCAATATGTATTTCATGTTTCTGCTGGGGCCATCAAAATGTTTTAAATTTAATAGATAAGGTATTTTTAGGAGTGTTTTTTTTCAAATTGCACTGGGAAATCTGTTACAAGCAATATTCAATATCTACAGTTTTATTTATGTATATTTAGAGTACATTTCTTTATTTACTCTACAACTCTCATCTGGTTATTGGGGGATGGGGAAATATTATTTCCACATTTCTAACCTTGAATGTGCCAAATAACAATTGCAAACATCTATCTAGGCTTGCAGCCATTTAGAGACTCAGCAATAATCACACTAGAAACACAGTTACTATAAATAATCATTTCTCTCTTACTCACTTAAGTTGGTTGCCATCCCAGAATAATAATTCAGAATAAATTATCTGCATCACATAAATCTTCTCCAGAATACAATTCCAAATGGAAAGATTTTGATTAGGAAATTCTGTTATAGAGTTAGACCAAAACACATTGTCTGTGTAATGTCAGTATCCATTGCCCACTTGTTATATTTTAATAAGGACAAATGCAAAGTACTCCACTTAGGAAGGAACAATCCGTTTCACACATACAGAATGGGAAGCAACTGTCTAGGAAGGAGTACTGCTGAAAGAGATTTAGGGGTCATAGTGGTTCACAAGTTAAATATGAGTCAACAGTGTGACACTGTTGCAAAAAAAAGCGAACATGATTCTGAGATGCATTAACAGGAGTGTTGTGAGTAAGACACGGGAAGTCATTCTTCCGTTCTACTCTGCACTGATTAGGCCTCAGTTGGAATATTGTGTCCAGTTCTGGGCACCACATTACAAGAAAGATGTGGAGAAACTGGAGAAGGTCCGGAGAAGAACAACAAAAATGATATAAGATCTAGAAAACTTGACCTATGAGGGACGACTGAAATAATTGGGCTTTTTTAGTTTAGAAAAGAGAAGAGTGGGGGTATGTCTACACTACAGAGTTTTGTTGGAAAAACAGTCGTTTTTCCGACAAAACTTGAGGAACGTCCACACTGCAATTGCATTTTTCCGCAAGAAAATCAAAAGAACAGAGGTTTTTTTTCCAGCATTGGTAATCCTCATCCTACGAGGAAGAAGCCTATTTCCAAAAGAGTTCTTTTGCAAAAAGGTGTGTGTGGATGGGGAAGAGGGAGTTCATTCAGAAGAAGAGGAAAAAGCAGAGGTGCCCTGGTGGCCATTCCATCCATAGCAATCACAGCTTACATGCGAGAAAGCGTCCATTCAGTGTGGACGCTCTCTTTCAAAAAAGCAGATCGCTTTTTTGATGCACTTTTGCAGTGTGGATGCTCTCTTTTGGAAGAATTTTTTTCAGAAGATCTCTTCTGAAAAAAGCTTCTTCCAAAAGAAGCTTGTAGTCTAGACACAGCCTGACAGGGGAAATTATAGTAGTTTTCAAATATCTAAAAGGGTGTTTACATAGGGGAGGGGAAAAAATTCTTCTTCTTGGCCTCTGAGGATGGGACAAGAAGCAATGGGCTTAAACTGCAGCAAGAGAAGTTTAGGTTGGACATCAGGAAAAACTTCCGAACTGTCAGGGTGGTTCAGCACTGGAATAAATTGCCTAGGGAGGTTGTGGAATCTCCATCACTGGAGATATTTAAGAACAGGTTAGACAGACACTTGTCAGGGATGATCTAGACAGTGCTTGGTCCTGCCGTGAAGGCAGGGGACTAGACTTGATGACCTCTTGAGGTCCCTTCCAGTTCTAGGATTCTATGAAACCTTTTTTTCCTATGAAATATTCCCATTTGTGTTTTCTCCCATGCTTCCCACATGCCCAAAAGGAGCTTCAGGCAAACCTCTGCAAAACTGTTCTCCTTCAAACTTCAACCTCCATTTCCCCGCAATAGAAAGCTCCTTTTTCATGATTCCTACAGTAAATAGTTTGGCTTTGCAATCTGGGAGTCCAGTTGAAATGGCAGCATTACCAGCACCAAATGTTCAAACATCATGAATCAGACCCTCCAAAATCATGTAGTTTTAAAAAATGCTGGGGTGGCTCAGTATAGCGGCCTTCTGGTGTTGTCTTTAGGGACCATGTTTTTAGGCTTTTCTTCACAGTCATGAGAGTTAGAAACTTTTTAAAAACAATAAAATCTGAGACTCTGAGATAATCACATGAATTCAGGAGCTGAGACATTAAGAACACTACCAAAATTACAAAACACCACAATAAAATTGAGAGGTGGCAACACAGAAGAAAAATTTGTTTCCATGTCCTCATCTGATCTTTCTCTAGTACTGCTCGATACTTTCACAATGCTGTCTGCAGTGAAAATATGCATTGGCAATTTTATTTTCATGTGGTTTGATGACCCACCCCCCAATCTAACGCATTTGTAATGAATATTATATATACTGCCACGAAGGAGGCAGCCAATGGCTTGCTGAATCCTTTACTGTGCATAGTCTCCCACTGACAGGCTGAGCCAATAAGAAAAGGCAAACAGCAGGTAAACAGGCAAGTGGGTATCTGGCTGGCCAAAACCATGAGATGCCACTGTTTGTCTGTTATTTAACACTTTAAAACATACTCGTGCACAGCTCTGGGAAATGTACAAAAAAAGAATTCCTGCATTTGCTAGTGTGTTGTCAAACTACTGACCTGTTGCTCTGTACTGCTTCACATGGGCCAAGTAACCACCTCCTATGCATTGACAGTTGCAGGATAAAGACCAATGTCTAAAAACACCCCAATACAAAAATGAACTCTCCCTAGCGCAACTCCCTATGGTCCTAATAGATTCTGTCCTCTGGTTTAGATTGAGCCATCTACAGCTGCATGCTAAGCTGTAGCAAAGCTGCCTTTTTGCTTTCTGGCGGGTTGAGATATAAATTGGTTCTGTTTCTAACACTCCTTGCACTTTGTGCGTTTTGTCTTGTTTTCCAGAGTACGCACACTGGACCACTATGTTTACATTCTCAATTGGTGTATTTTCTCCTGTTCTGTACTAGCAGCTGTTATTTTTATGATCCTTCACCCAGACAGTTCAGTGACCCTTGCTATTTGGAGACATTTCTCTAGGTTTAGATCTGTTTTCTTTCCACCAGTTTCTTCTGCAATTTGGAATCTGATGTTCCATAAATGATTTCTAATTAGGAAATCTTGAATGTCTCACAAAGTTACATATACTCAAATTTCTCGGCTCTGTAATGTATCTATTCCCTCTTCTGCTTTAGTCTCATTTGTCTGGGATCTCAATTCTTATCAAACTGTTTTATCAGCTCTTCCTATGTTTCAAACATCAGTCTTGGAAACAAAATCCAGCATTCCCAGTGGTCTGAGACCTTTCTTGCTGCTCATTTGCTTTTTTTCTGGGTGCTGCTTTGTTTGTCCACTAGTCACATTCTTTTCTTTGCTGTGGACTGAGTATGGACTCCCTGTCACCACCACCTTGTTTAATGTACAGTGTGCTGGGAAATAACATCAAAATACTGTGTTTCTAAAACTTAACAGACTCTTTTTTTTTTATTAAGAGAATTATTTACAGGGATGATGCAGCTAGCATTCTAGTCATGTGCATGCAGACTGGCTTCTCTGTGCATCTTCCATCCTTTTTCTTCCTGTAACCTTTGCTCCTCCCTCTGAGTTCCATGCAGGTTGCTATGAATTTTAGGGATCTACTTGCATGAAGCCCCCCAATGGATCACTACCTTGTTGCGGTTGGGGAGCTTGTGTGTCTCAGTGACCCCTAGAGCTATGTCGGTGGGAGCCTAGAGCTCCTGGAAGGATCGTCCATGCTGGACAGGTCAAAGGGTAGAGACCAGACTAAGTGTGATTCACTGGTCCTCCAGTTTGGGGGTTTGGCTCAGAGCTAACAACCCTGACCTAGAAAAAAAAATTGTTACAGAAATAGCAACGAAGAATTCTCCTACAATTTTGTGCGATAGCCTTCCTAAGTCATCTCTGGGGACCTGTATGACTGACAGTAGTGAAAGCCGTGAGGAAACTACTGCCATGATGATGGACACTAAGACAAAGATCAGAATTGGATTCTGGAATGTACAAACTATGTACGATATGGCAAGTTAGCACAAATAGTCACCGAAATGAGACAATACAATCTACACATCCTTGGTGTTAGTGAGAGTAGATGGACAGGATTGGGGAGACTGAAGACTTCTGCAGGAAAAACAGTGTTTTACTCTGGAAGAGACGATGACCAGCATCATGAAGGAGTGGCCATCATCCTTATGAAGAGGGTTGAGAAATGTTTGCTAGAGTGGAAACCTGTCAACTGCAGATTGATGAGGGTCAGATTGAAAGGAAGACAAGTGAACATCACCTTGATCCAGGTTTATGCTCCAACCAATGACCGTGGTAAAGAAATTAAAGACATCTTCTATGAGCAGCTTCAGGCAGAAGTGGAGTCTGCACCACACCATGATCTTGCCATCATCATGGGTGATCTGAATGCCAAAGTGGGAAATGACAACACACACTATGACAGGGCCATGGGCAGACATGGGTGTGGCACCATGAATGATAATGGTGAGAAACTTGTAGGGTTTTGTTCCATCAACAATCTAGTCATTAGAGGGACTCTCTTCCCAACCGCGACATTCACAAGCTGACTTGGATTTCACCAAATGGCAGAGACAAGAACCAGATTGACCATCTGATGATCAATGGTACATGGAGATGCTGCTTGCAAGATGTGAAAGTGAGGAGAGGAGCAGTCGTTGGTAGTGATCACCATTTAGTGATGGCACTTATGAAACTTAAGCTGCGAAGAACAGGTATTAAGACATCCATACAAAGATGCTTCAGTGTTGAAAAGCTATGAGATGTCACCACAAAGACTGCCTTCACCATTCAACTGAGGAACAGATTCCAAGCTTTGCAAGATATAAGGGAGGACGTATCTACCAGTATCACAAATAAAATCAACATGGCATGGGAACAGATTGCATCAGTCTACACAAAGAGCAGCGAGACCTGTCTTGGTTTCAAGGATAGGAAGAAGAGGAAAGAGTGAATTAAGCCTGATACATGGAAAACCATCGAAGAGAGACGGGCCATAAAGAAGAGACTGGTAAATGCCAAATCAGCCAGAATTCAAGAAAGATAGAAGCAGAATTACAGAGAGGCAAATTGAAAAGTAAAGAAGTTAGTGAGGGCAGACAAACAAGCTTTCATGGAGGACCTTGCAACAAAAGCTGAAGATGCAGCTAATCGAGGGGAGCAAGGAAACATGTACAGAATCACCAAGCTTGTTTGTGGCAAGTATCATGGCAGGACAAGTGCCCCCATTAAGGACAAAGAAGCGCAGTTACTGTTAACATAGAAAGAGCAAGAAGCACGCTGAAAAGAACATTTCAGAGTGGTTCTGAATAGACTACCACCTGAAGAAGAAGCGGACATTCAGGAAGCTGAGGAGTACCTTGATATTAATATTGATCCACCAGAGAAAGAAGAAATCAGTGCAGCCATCAGATCCCTGAAAAATGGCAAAGTTCCAGGACCTGACAACCTGGACGCAGAGTTGTTTAAAGCAGACCCAGAACTTGCAGCCACCATTCTCCAACCACTGTTTGTAGCAATTTGGGGAGGACAACAGATATCCAAGGACTGGACCAAAGGAGTCAATGTCAAGAAGCTGATAGAGCTGATAGAGGAGGTATCTGAGCCTCTAGCTATCATCTTTGGAAAATCATGGGAGACAGGAGAGATTCCAGAAGACTGGAAAAGGGCAAATATAGTGCCCATCTATAAAAAGGGAAATAAGAACAACCCAGGAAACTACAGACCAGTTAGTTTAACTTCTGTGCCAGGGAAGATAAGGGAGCAAGTAATTAAGGAAATCATCTGTAAACACTTGGAATGTGGCAAGGTGATAGGGAACAGCCAGCATGGATTTGTAAAGAACAAATCATGTCAAACCAATCTGATAGCTTTCTTTAATAGGATAACGAGTCTTGTGGATAAGGGAGAAGCGGTGGATGTGGTATACCTAGACTTTAGTAAGGTGTTTGATACGGTCTTGCATGATATTCTTATCAATAAACTAGGCAAATACAACTTAGATGGGGCTACTATAAGGTGGGTGCATAACTGGCTGGATAACCGTACTCAGAGAGTAGTTATTAATGGTTCACAATCCTGCTGGAAAGGCATAACAAGTGGGGTTCCGCAGGGGTCTGTTTTGGTACTGCTCTGTTCAATATCTTCATCAACGATTTAGATATTGGTATAGAAAGTACGCTTATTAAGTTTGCAGATGATACCAAGCTGGGAGGGGTTACTAATCTGGAGGGTAGGGTAATAATTCAAAATGACCTGGACAAATTGGAGAAATGGTCTGAGGTAAATAGGATGAAGTTTAATAAAGACAAATGCAAAGTGCTCCACTTAGGAAGGAACAATCAGTTTCATACATACAGAATGGGAAGCGACTGTCTGGGAAGGAGTATGGCAGAAAGGAATCTAGGGGTTATAGTGGACCACAAGTTGAATATGAGTCAGCAGTGTGATGCTGTTGCAAAGAAAGCAAACATGATTCTGGGATGCATTAACAGGTGTGTTGTGAGCAAGACACGAGAAGTCATTCTTCCGCTCTACTCTGCGCTGGTTAGGTCTCAGTTGGAGTATTGTGTCCAGTTCTGGGCACCACATTTCAAGAAAGATGTGGAGAAATTGGAGAGGGTCCAGAGAAGAGCAACAAGAATGATTAAAGGTCTAGAGAACATGACCTATGAGGGAAGACTGAAGGAATTGGGTTTGTTTAGTTTAGAAAAGAGAAGATTGAGGGGAGACATGATAGCAGTTTTTAGATATCTAAAAGGGTGTCATAAGGACGAGAGGGAGAAAACTTGTTCATCTTGGCCTCTGGGGATAGAACAAGAAGCAATGGGCTTAAACTGCAGCAAGGGAGGTTCAGGTTGGACATTAGGAAAAAGTTCCTAACTGTCAGGGTAGTCAGACACTGAAATAAATTGCCCAGGGGAGGTTGTGGAATCTCCATCTTTGGAGATATTTAAGAGTAGGTTAGATAAATGTCTATCAGGGATGGTCTAGACAGTATTTGGTCCTGCCATGAGGGCAGGGGACTGGACTCGATGACCTCTTGAGGTCCCTTCCAGTCCTAGTTATTCTTTGATTCTAAGATTCCTAAGAAAGGAGCACTCAGCAACTGCAACAATTGGCGCAGGATCACCCTTCTATCCGTACCCAGCAAGAACCTAGCCCAGGTCATCATCTAGTGGATCTCAGATGCTGTCGACAAGTCTCTGAGGAAAGAACAAGCCGGATTTCGAAAGGGAAGAGGATGTTTAGACCAGATTTTCACGCTGAGAAACATCATAGAGCAGTGAACAGAGTGGCAGAGACAGTTGTACATAAACTTTGTTGACTTTGAGAAGGTTTTTGACGGCATACACAGAGAAAGCCTTTGGCGCATTCTGAGAGCCTATGGAATCCCTCTACAAGTGGTCCAGCTCATTATGAGTTTTTACACCAACTTCACATGTAGTGTGGGATACTGTGATCTGTCTTTCGAAGTCAAGACTGGGGTCAGACAGGGATGCATCATGTCTGCACTACTCTTCAACATGGTGATCAACTGGGTGATGCACCGAACAACAGCAGATGTGTCAAGGATGGACACCTTTTTCCACATTGGAAGACCTTGACTTTGCGAACAACCTTGCGTTGCTTTCCCATACCCATCAACACATGCAGAAAAAGACACAACGCCTATGCACCTTTGGACACCAGGTTGGACTAAGAGTTAGCCAGAAGAAAACCGAGATTATGATTCTCAATATAGATTCACCAGCACCAATCAAGATAGATCAGCATTTCTCAAACTGTGGGTCGCGACCCAGCAACTTAGAGAGGGGTCACAGGACAGTCCGTTTTTTTGGGACAGTCCGGTAAAAAAAATTGAGAAAATACCAGACATGTTCAATGTCCGGTATTTTCTAGTTTTCTGGCTGGGAGCCCGATGGAAGTTTGGCGGCGGCGGGGGGAGTGGCTGGGAGGCAGGGCGCGATCAGCACTGAGAGCCTCTGGTTGCGTCTGATGCCTTGGGCAGGAGGGGAAGCCCTGTCCGTGCTCCTGAGCACTGGTCAAGTGCGTGGTGGAACTGCAGCCGGACTCACTCGCGCTTCGCCGGGACTGTGCACGGGATGGGCAGCGCCCCGGGATCTGCACGTGCCCGGGTCAGTCCTGCTCCCCGCTGGCCAATTTGCGCTCCCCCCGATCCCCTCCCGGCTGTCTGGTTCGCCCCCACTTCTCCTCCCAATCTTCCCCGGCCAGCCCTGCTGCCCCCGCCAGCCCTGCTTCCGGTGGCCAGTTCTCCCCTCCTCCTCCCAATGTCCCCTGGCCAACCCTGCTGTACCCAACCTCCCTCCCCGCCAGCCCTGCTTCCTGCCGACCGGTTCTCCTGCCCAATCTCCCCTGGCCAGCCCCGCTACCCCCAACTCCCCCTTTACTCGTGGAGCAGTGAGGGTGGGGGGGGTCACACAAATACATTTAGAATTTTAGGGGGTCACGGTATTACAAAGTTTGAGAACCCCTGAGATAGATGATGCAGACTTACCCAGTACAGACAGCTTTATGTACTTAGGCAGCAGCATCCGCCATGATGGAGGCACCAAGAACGACATCTGGAGCAGACTAAGTAAAGCCAGAAATGTCCTTAAGAGTATGAACAATGTATGGAGATCTACACAGTACAGTGTCTACAACAACCTTAAGCTGTACCAGAGCTGTGTCATATCAACACTACTATATGGCTCAGAGTGCTGGCGGATGACAGAGTGCGACCATGCCAAGCTCTCATCCTTTCACACCACCAGCCTTCGTAAGATACTTCGCATCTTTTGGCCAAAAACAATCTCCAACCACGACCTGCTCCTGCGATGCCACCAGGCAGACATGACCACTATCATTATGAGAAGATGCTGGAGATGGATAGGGCACGTGATGAGAAGGGAGGCAGACACCATTGTAAAGATAGCACTTCACTGGATACCTGAAGGACGACGGAAATGTGGGAGGCACGAGACAACATGGTGGTGTACTGTTGAGGCAGACATGAAGAGAATGAATTACAACTGGGACACACTGGAGAAAATGGCCAAAGACAAACAAAAATGGAGAACCTTCATTGCTGCCCTACACGCCAGTGGGCGTAATAGGCACTAAGTAACTTGAAGGTTTGAGGTCCTATTGAAGGTTTCTCTAAAGACTGATGTGGGTTCTGTCATTTTGGTATGAGAGTGGCTGCATATTAGCAGCTTTTAGCTGTTTTTCATCTGCTTAATGTAACTTCCTTTTTCCTTTCTTGCCCAGCTTTCAGAGATTAGCATAATGCTACAGACAGTCACATACTAAAAATAATTGGCAAACTATTTCATTGTAGCAAGTTGACAAGCAGTTTCTTGTGTTTATGAATGAGTTTTATGTGATGAGTTGATGCTGTAGCAAGAAAAATGGTCTGTTACACGTATAAAATATTGTGTTTCTGACCTGTGGAATATCAATGTGACTTCAGCCTCACATCAGAGTCCTCCAATTCCTCTTGCTTGTCCTCCTAGTTATTCATCTTGTTTGTAACTGATGTGCTTCTGTTCATTCAAGTCTATTAGGAAAGCAAGCCAACAAGAAATTCCATCTCAGAGTGGTAGTCATGTTAGTCTGTATCTTTAAAAACTATGAGAAGTCCTGTGGCATCTTTGAGACTAACAAATATATTAGCTTGTGAGCTTTTGTGGATAAAACCCACTTTATCAGGGGAATTGAAGTGAAAATACAGAATCCAAGTGTAACCCTTCTGCCGGGTAGGCCTGGCAGTAATCAGGGCTGGGTTCAATATCTTGGGGTCCATCTCTCACAGAACCGGCTCGAGCCCCCGCCCAGTAATCTGGAAAATTCACACATCCCTGGGCGCCTCTGAGAGGCAATGCTTCCCCACTCGCAAGCACTGAGTCTGAGTGTAGGAAAGAAACATTTAATGAAACAGAGAGAGAAGTCATACGGCATTAACTTGGGGAAAACACCACAAACAGAGTTCATAACCCAAACATGAGCCAAGCCCCCCCCCCAGCCAAGAATCACCTGAAGTCCAAAGAGTCCGACACCCCAAAAGTCTCTGTCCCTGGTCCGTGCCACCCAGAGTCCCAAAGTTCACCCGCAGGGTTTCACCTCCCAACCTGTGTAGAAATGGGGGTGCAGGGATAGATAGGGGGCACCTTATATGACACTCCGCCACGCTCCACCAGCTGTCTCGTCCCACGCCACTGGACGCTCCGCTGGGCGCCTGCTGCCGCTCCTCGCCTGCTGCCGCCGCTAGTTGCCGCTCCTCACCTGCCGCCACTCTGCGCCACGCTGCTGGTCGCTGCTCCTCGCCTGCTGCCACTCCATGCCAAGCCGCTGGTCACCGCTGGTCGCCTGCCGCCGCTCCTACTGGCCACGTTACGCCACCAGCCAGTGATTCCCACCAGCCACTCTGCTGGTCGCCGCCACTCCACTGGCTGCAATAGGTCTGGCTCTCAGCCAAACCAGTGATTTCAGCTCTCAGTGATTTCAACTCTTTAGCCACCAGCTGGACTGGCAAAGGAATCCAGCTTTTACTGGACTAGCAAAAGAAAAGACTCCTCAGGGAGTCTGCTTGAGGTCTGTCCTTAAAACAAAGGGGGAAAGGTGCAGGTTGGGTCAGTCTTACAGCTCACACCTGGCAGGTGTGAAGCAGGCTGACTCAAGCCCTTTAACCCTTCCCCCAGCTCAGTCCACTCAACTCTGGAAGGGGGGAGGCTTGTTCCTCCGAGACCTCTTACCACGATGGTGGTGTCTCTCCTGCAAGAACTGGTGGCGTGTTTTACAGTTCCCACATTTAGGGGTAGCATGATTAGTGACCCCCACAACAGCCCCAAATTATTTACAATTCTCCACATTCCATTTCAACACTGACCCTCCATCAGCCCTGGCTGAATGGGATTTACATAGCCACACCTCGTATTCTCTCCTGAGCTATATTTACATATCAACAGTTAACAGTTAATTACCTTGCAGAGCTAAACAATTGTAGCGGGCACACCCACCCCTTCTTTTAGCTGGCTGATAGCAAGCAGCAGTTCAGCCCCTGCTTACACAAGTATATATAAAAGCAAAAGCAGTTACCTGGCAATTGTAGGATCCATTTTATTGAAGCTAATTAAATAGGCTGAATGTGTCCCATTCATAGCTATTGATGTGAAAATGCAAATATCAAAAGTTGGAGAAATTGGTTTTGTAGTGAGTTAACCATTTAATATCTTTATTCAAGCCCAGGTTAACAGTGTCAAACTTGTAAATGAATTCCAGTTCAGCAGTGTGTCTCTGTAATTGTGTGATAAAATTCCTTTGTGAATCCACTATTGAATGTCCAGGGAAGTTAAAATGTTCCCCTACAGATTCTGTATTAGTATTCTTTTCTGAATACAGATAATCTTCAAATGTGCACAATTAAAAATGAGCATGGTTCTAGCCTAAGGTCCCTTACTTGTTTCAGGCTATGTCTAGACTGCATGCCTTTTTTGACAGAGGCTTTGTCGACGGCTATTGTCGACAAAGCCTCTGTCAAAAAAGAGCGTCTAGACTACGATCAGTATTGTTGACAAAGCAAGCTGCTTTTTCGAAAGAGAGTCTAGACTCTCTCTTTCAAAAAAGCATAGTTTGCATGCAGTAGTGCCTTTTTTCGAAAGAGTACTTTTGAAAAAAGGCGTTATTCCTCGTAAAATGAGGTTTACCGCTGTCGACAAAACTGCTGCGTTCTGTTGACTTACTGTTGACAGAACGTGGCGGTAGTGTAGACGCAGGTATAGTTTTGTCGACAAAAGCCAACTTTTGTCGACAAAACCCTGTAGTCTAGACACACCCTATGAGTATCCCTGATTAGCTGGTTAGTGTAACTGATCAACAACCTTTGGCTTAATTAGAATGTTACCTTCGTATAGTACCTTCTGCCAGGATGTCCCTGGTCTTTTTTCCTCTGTATGAATTTTGAGAGCCAAGCAGTAAATCCTCTGTTTTGAAGTAGTAATAATAATTAATAAATAAATACTTTTTGCTGACAGTAGAGCACAGAACCCTCTAACCAAGGATAGAAAGTACTTTTAGCCATTAATGAATTTGGCCTTGGCATGATGTATATGCACATGACCTTTGTTTGTTGAATTTCTGTGTTCTCCTTTTGCACATTGTGTTCCTATTTATCATTTCGCAAACTTTCTATTTCTTTTTCATCTTATGTTTTCACTGGATTTAGTCTTACTACTCCCCCACCTTTTTACTAAGAACATTGTAAATGCAGTGACAGAGTCAAAACTTTTGAACACACAGTGTTTGAGTGGATTTGAAACTAAAATTGATTTCCCCAACACTAATTGTTATACTAACATTTTCCAATAAATTATTTATAGTAAATGGACTCAGAGCTTCATGTGCCTCCAGGAAATACATTTTGATAGAATCCATTGAAATAACGAGGAACATTTTAAAGGGGTTGGCTTTTTTTGTGGCTTGAAATTATAAGAAAGTGATTCGTATGTTAACTAATTAAAAGAAGAATTTTTGTAATTTAAGTTTCCTCATTTACTGTAGCTGTAAGTCAGAGGGTAATTAAGATAGTTAAAATAGTATTACAAGGAATGGATATTTTCAGTCCAGTGATGATCTTGTGAAATGAATCAACAAAATTAAAGCATAATTATGTCATTATTGCTTTAATGCATTTTCTTTCTGGCAGTGTAGTGTGGTCCTAATGTAATGTCACTTTAAACAACAGTTTATTTTTACATATATACAACAATACAAATGAAAAGGTCTATTAATTGCTATTACTTCAACCAGAAATGGGTACTTCAACTGGAAGGAAGTGAATGAAACATGCACACAAATCTCTTCCAGAACTTTTGCATGGAAAGCATAGGAGCAACTCACCATTGATTTAAAAGTTTTTTGGGAGGGATTAGAAGAGACAGCTGCTGGTTTTCCAGAGCAAATTAAAAACCAATCATAAAACAACTCTACATTTTAAAGATTTCCTGGTGCCTTTGATTTGCCTCATACTACAGCAGTGGTTCGCAAAGTTTTTGGCCTGCGGCCCAGCCTGCTCAATGCAATTCTTTTTGCAGACCACCAGCCAACTACCCATGATGACAAAAGGTGCAGGAGTGGGCTGACGGTGCAGGGGTGGGTTATGGGTGAGGGGTCTGTCTAGGTGGTTGGGTACAGGATCAGGCTGGAGGTGGGAGGCTCTGGACTGGAGTCAGGGTGCAAGAGTGGGTTGGGTGTGCAGGGTCTCAGTGGTAGGAGGTTGTATGAGAGGGCTGGGAGTGTGGGGTCTGGGCATGAGGAAGATGGGGGGCACTTACCTGGCTCCGTGCCTCCCATTGCTTCCATTAGCCATCATTCTGGGAGCAGCGGGGAAAGCCTCCAGGTGAGCAGATTCCTTGCTGCTATTCTCCTACCTGAGGGGAGAGGGAATGGCAGCTGACAGAGCTGCTTCCTCCCCCACAAGCTGGATCCGGCCTGCGAGGCTTGGCCCCCCCTCCCCAGCAGGAAGCTGGTGCTGGCATTCCAACCACACAGGGGAGGTGCAGGGCTGAAGTGCCAGTGCAGGCTTCCCGCTGCAGGAGGGACCGGACCACCTGCAGTTGGTCATGGACTGCTAGTTGTCCATGGACTGCACTTTGAGAACTACTGTAGTAGACTAAAAACCATTCCTTGACTTTGTGTATGTCTAAGTCACAAACAAGTCTTTGCAAGTTAAAAGCAAATACATTAAAATATTAGGAAATTAATGGAACAGAACCTAACGAAGGGGAAGGGGCACTCATTTTAGCTATGCATACATCAGCCATGCTCTCAGAGGTCAGTGTAAGTAAAGCTGTGGTGGTCCTTAATGTTTCTTGATGTGAAGTGGTAGGAATAGGGATGTGACTCCTCATGTCACATTGCATGATGTAGGGGAAGGCTGCAGGGAAGTGTGACACTGGAGTTTGTTAGTCAATAAAGCCGGTGCATGTAGGGTTGCCAGGTGTCCAGCCTGGTATTTGCACCTTCCATCCGGTAAAAAATGTAAAATGTCCGGTATTTTCTGTTTTTCCTGGCTCAGGCATCCGACGGAAGGGCAGTTGGGACACGTGGTGCAGCTTGGGCTGGCTGCGGCAGGGGGAGGATGGAGTGGGCCAGGAATTAAAGGGCCTGGTCAGTCAGTTTAGCTGGGCTTTTTTTTTTCTTTTTGCTCAACAGCAAAATCATCTGGCAACCCTAAGTGCATGGAAAATAATTCATCTGTATTAGTTCCCAACTGTGTAATGCTGGGTAGTAGCAAAAGGACTCATGACACAACTCCTGGGATCAGTGACAATACAGTGTAATAATAATCACAAATGTACAGCAAGTACCACAAAATTAACAGGTAGTTTTTTAGCGTTCTATTTGTGCACTAAGCAACACACAGTTCCCTACAAACCTTCCAACTGCAGGACCAGGTAAAGTTTTATACACCAAGACTACTGTGGCTTGCCCTTGAAATGCTCCTTTGAAAGCTCCCTGAGTTGTACAGCTCCACACTGAGCTCTTCTGATTGACCTTGTGTCTGGCTGTTCAAACTCAGCAGACAGCTGCTCCACCTTTATCCTCCACTTCACTGACAAATTTTCACAGATGTTGTTGTTCAGGACACAGCAGGCAGCTATAACCATTGGGTTATTTTTTCACTGAGACCCAATCTGGTGAGTAAACAATGCCGGTGACCCTTTAGTCTATCCAAAGCACATTCTGCTGTCATTGAGCCCCTAATGAGCTGGTAGTTGAATGTTTTCTTGGTGGCTGGTTTACAGCTTTATGAGCCAGGAGAGTAAGAGCTAAGTTGGGTGCCCCAGAATCACTATTGGCATTTCAACACCACCAATCATAGACTGCCTATAAGGAAAGAATGTCTCTGAACAGTCTTGTGTTCTTAATCGGTGTGTCTAGACTACAGGGATTTTTCAAAAAAATGTGGCCTTTTTTTGAAAAACCTTTACCTGCATCTAGACTGCTGCCGCGTTCTTTCGAAAGTAAATTGAAAGAACGCGGCAGTTTTTTCAACCGCGGAAAACCTCGTTTTATGAGGAATAATGCCTTTTTTCGAAAGTGCTCTTTCAAAAAAAGGCGCTATGTAATGCAAACTGTGCTTTTTTCGAAAGAGAGCATCCAGACTGCCTGGGTGCTCTCTTTCGAAAAAGCATCTCGCTTTTTCGAAAGAAGTGGTTGCAATCTAGATGCTCTCTTTCGAAAGAGGCTTGCAGTCTAGACATAGCCAAAGATGTGAGCATCTTGTACCTTCTCTGGCCAGCCCACACTGATGTTGGTGACACATCCCTGGTGATCCATCAGTGCTTACATAACTGTCAAAAAGCAGCCCTATCTGTTGATATAATCTGTGGCAAAGTGGACTGGTGACAAAATAGGAATCTACATGTCATCTATTGCTCTGCTGCAATTCAGGATCCCCATTGCTGAAAATCTATCCATTATGTCCTGCACATTGCTAGGAGTCTCACTCTTGCATAGCAGGCCTCAACTAATGTCTCTGTTCACTTATATGGGAGTAGCCTTCATGGTAGATTTTTCAACTTCCAAATGATTTCCCACTGACTGCCAGCAATCTGTTGTTGCAAGGTTCCATACTGTGCTCACCATTTGCTTCTTCGCTGTCAGTGCAGCTTTCCTTTTGGTGCCCCTGTGCTGGAAAGTGGGTGAGCTCAGCACACAGGAATGTGGCCTTGCACCTCCAAAAATTCTGCATCCAAGCCTGAGTTCTAGACAATCCAGTCAGGTCTCCTTTCTTAATCCCAGAACTGGTGCCCCCACCATTTACAGCTGCTCAGTAAACAACATCAACCATTTGGAATTGGTTCTTGCTACATCCTACGGAAGTTTGAACTCCTGGAAATCATGTCTCCTGCGGCTCTTCTTGTCATTCTGCAAATACCAGAGATCAGGTGTCTTGTTCTTTCAACACTCATGACAACAGTGCAGAGCTAAGTAGGAGCCATGTTTCAGTTGGAGATAGCAGAGATCAACAAGTCCCATGAGGGTTTATGGAATTTTCAAAACAGGCAGGAGATGTATGGCATTATATGGTGGAGAAAACTGCATGATGGAAACTTGAGCCCATAGTCCCACCCACACGGAATGACTCATTTCTGCCTCACCATGCATTGCCAAAACTTCCCAAGAGACCGTGTGATGTATGGTGGTGAATTGCATGCTGGGATACCTACCCATGGAGCACCACACTGTGCCTCAAAACAAGTATTCCTTGTTTGTGCTGATGTAAGGAGCCAAGTACACACATACTTACTCAGGCAGGTTTATGCCACCATAGCTTGCTTTGGAAAAGGTCTGTAGTATGGACAATCCCTTAGGCCAGGGGTGGGCAATAATTTTTGATCAGGGGCCTAAAACAGAAGGGGTGGGGCCAGGATGCTTCCGGGCTTCCTCATCCACAGACCATGATTGGTCTGGGGGTGAGAGAGCCCCTTTGCCCCCCCTTCCCACTAAGCACCCATACCCCTGGCAGGGCAGGAAGAGGCTTTGCACGCTCCCACACCCCCAGGCCAATTAGGGTCTGGGGGCAGGGGAAGCGCACGAAGTTTCCTCCGCTCTGCCAGGAGCACATAGCACTTTGAAGTGCCACATGCTCCTGGCAGAGTGGGAGGAGACTTCACGTGCTCCCCAACCCCCAAGCCCTGATTTGCCTGGGTGTGGGAGGAGCGCATGAAGTTTTCTCTGCCCTAACCCCGCCCTGCAAGAACTGCGCGGCACTTCAAAGTGCACTCCTCACAGGGCGGGAGGAGGCTTCACACGCTCTGCCGCTCCCAGGCCAATCAGAGCTAATTGACCTAGGCGCGGCGGAGCGGGCAGGACCTCCGTGGGATGGATCAACCTGCTTGGCAGGCTAGGTCCGGCCCGTGGAGGCCCTTTTGCCCACCCCTGCCTTAGTCTCTGAAATTCTAACTAGTTTTTTTTCCAACAGCATCTCCCCATGAATCACTCGTTTATATAAACCCTCTTGTCATTGAATGCTTTACCAACAAGGTGCAATAGATCTAAAAACCTGTGCAGATGCTCTGATTCCATACACCTGCAGAGATGTGATTTTTAACTCCTCCAGACAAGAAAATAAATGAGTTGGTTGGCTGATCACAGAATGCAGTACGGGTGAAATCTTCATTGTCTTCTAAGGCACACGTTTCTCACAGTGCATTAAGCAGTGCCCAAAAAGTTCCAGGGTCTGATTCCTGATAATCATAGGTTGTTTACCATTGTTCAAGGCTTTCACGCCAAGAACAGCCTATTTCAAAAAAATTTCCCTGAAGCACAATTCACTTTAAGTTTAAAGGAGATTTCACTTCTTAGAATACAGGATGAAAAGAAGGACTAGGGGAGCTCACTGAGCCACACAGATTGAAGATTTGGCACTTTTTAAATGAGGAATGACACATGGGGGAAAAAAGTCCTAAAGTCTTGTTTTTAAAGTCTCACTGTGTTAGTCTGTAACTTTAAAAACAAAGAGTATTCCGGTGTCATTTTAGGCTACATCTATTCTGCATCTTAAGAGCAAGCCCATTACATCGAAATATAATGGACTTACTATTCTGACATCCCTGTAAACCTCATTGCACAAGGGATACGGGACGTTTTGGAATAGCGCTTTATTTCAAAATAAGATCGAAATATGCCACACAATTTATAAAGTGCAAATTGCATAGCTTACTTCGAGATAAGGGTGCTGTGTGGATGCACCTTTAGAAACTAACAAAAATATATATAGTATCATAAGCTTTCGTGGGCAAGACCCACGCAAGATCATCTCATCTGAAGAAGTAGGTTTTGCCCACGAAAGCTCAGTCTTGTAGTCTTGTGTCTCTGACCTGCCTTCAGTCTGCAGAAGATTATGAGCTCTTCCTGGAAGAATTAATTGTTCACAGACACCCAGAGGTAGTGCTCAGTAAATAGTTTTCCATCTTAGCTGGTGGATAAAGAATGGCCACTTATGTAGAGTTGGAGACAAGTGCATATGAATTACAGTAGTCCCTTTTCTGGTGAGTCATTACATGCATAGGCTTGAATGAGATCTGTGACCTTGCCTGCCCTGTCATGCACAAAAATAGGAACTCAGAAAACAGGACCTTTCTTGTTTAGGACAATCAGTGTCATGTGAGCACCTAAATGACAATAAAAGGCTCCCAGGACTTCTTTCCATCCATTCTAGAATCTATTGTTCTACATTCTTGTCTTGTCTAATTTTGAATGGGCAAAGCCATAGCCTTTCAATCCCTTTCTTAAGCAATGTTTATGTTCTTATGAGTCCAGCTGTCACCCATCACCACGTTAAATGAATGTTGATAATAGGTCAACTTTCAAAATTCACAAACATTTGGCTAAATTTTTAAATTACTTTACACAGTTTTAATACCCGTTCAAGCTTGCTTCCCCCTGAGTGGACAGGTGAGACTTCTTCTGACTGAAATATTTCTGGACAACTAGCTATAAATTAGCACACACAAGTAAATTTACCTAGAAGAGCTGGTAAGCCTCTTCAGTCAAGGAACAGATGAATTACCAGGTGATTTATCTGGCAAAACAAAACTAAGAAATATCACTTTAATTCTGAATATTCATAATGTATCTTGTATTTAAAAAGAAAGAAAGAAAATGTATTTATTGAATTAGGTCAAGTGACAAAAAACATCAAGGAAATTTCAATCTGCTTATGGAAATTTGTATGAACAGAAAAAGAAGCTATTTAATTATTTGCTCAGCTGTAGTTGGTAAAAGATTTACAATATTTTCCTGCCTTCTTTGTATTTCTCTGCATAGTAAGATAGTTGTTGCTTCTCTAGATACTATAGCAAAATCTTTGTGTACAATAAAAATGGTTGTTTATTGTGGGCATCTATCTTGAAAGCATAAGATTTAAAAAAGAAAATGCATCATAAAGATTGATTTCTTTTATGGTTTTTTTGAGTTTATACTAGCCGACTTGAGAAGAACTGAAATGAGAGCTCATTTATCATCTGCCTTGGTAACATCTTTAAAGAACATCCCCATTTTTACCAAGGTATAATCCCAGCGTAACTTATATAAGCAACATCAGTTTGATATATTAAACTAATTATTTGCATTGACTCTATCTTCTCTCTGATTTAATATTTTAATAATTAAACCATATCTGTTACTAAACTAGATATAAGTGACAACTCCTCCATGAAGTCTGCTTACGGGGAAAAATTCCTGTGATCAAGTAGCATCTCAGTTTTCAATTATATTTTTAAGCTTCTTTCCAGTCTTTGAAATCACTATAATAGTTGAAACAACTTTGAACTAACAAATGTAAATTTGTGTTTTAGATCACTCTTCCTATACATTTTATGAACTACTATAAAGGTAAACACTTTCAGAGGAAGACAGAAAGTTAGTGATTTGGTTTTTTTTGTTTTTGTTTTCTGAAAGTTTTTTTTACCAAATACTGTGATTTTGAAATCCAATATTAGCGTACAAAATGTAGCAAATGTAACATCTGTAAGGCCCAGAATCAGCAAGGTTTGCAAGCATGTGTATACTGTTAAACTCTTTCATAGTGTCATTACCTTCAGTGGAACTGGTGATGTATTTTAAGTTAGTGATGTATTTAAATTTCTACTTAAGCGAGGAATGATCTTATTTTAGGGAGAGGACAATAAAACATGAAGAACAAAGTCTCTAGGTATATGTCTAGACTATGTAGCTCCGTCAATGGAGCCATATAAATAGTTTACTCGGCATAGTCAAAGAAGCGGGGGATTTAAATAATCCCCGCTTCATTAAAATAAAAATGGCCGCTGCGCTGTGCCGACGATCAGCTGATCCGGCACAGCGCAGCAGTCTAGACGTGGCGCGGTCGACAAGGGAAGCCTTTGTCGACCGCTCCGGTAAACCTCGTTCGACAGAGCCATGTAGTCTAGATATACCCTAAGAGAGAGTGACCAGATTGCTTTCTTTGTTGCCCATCTCTGCAGACTGAGAATCCTTAGAGATTTAATGTTGAAGAACTCAGAAAAGAAACAGCTACACCAAAAGATGAAAAGAGCTAGAGATAAAGCCTGAAACAAACCCAAACTAAACATTTTTGGAAGTTATAGAAAGTATGAATACTTTCGTTTTTCACTTTTTATTTCTGCATACCTCTATATTTTCAAAGTCCACTGGACAAGCATTCTAAATAGTACTTTGATTCTATGCATAGATACTAGTCTGATGGCTTGCAAAATGCAATGCAAGAGAATTTTCTTGTGATATTTTTATCTGGCAGGTGTTTGTGAGGCCTTTTGTGATGCTTTCTTAAATTGAATCTCCTTGAATTTTTTTGTTAACACAAGGAAATAGGGGTAAATTTCGACTGGGGGGGGCCCTCTGATATCTGATTGGGTATGCTGAAAATTGCATACTTGTGCTTTGCAGGTGCATATACTCATGGGTTCCTAACATAAACAGTCTAACACCTAAGTACATGTGTAACTATGTTAAGTGCATATAAACGTGTTCTCTCTCTAGTGCCTGGCTTCGGGACAATTATAGAGTGTACTAGATAAGGCACATCTAAAGCAGAGGTCTGTGCTTTAGCACTTAGGGTATGTCTACACTTGCAGCCTATTTCGGAATAGGGCTGCAAATGTAAATTGAATACAAATCAAGCCGGGATTTAAATATCCCGTGCTTGATTTGCATCTTCCGGCGGTGCCATTTTTGAAATTTACAAGCCGGAATAACTGCCCGCCTACACGCCGGCAGTGAAACGGGCATTCGAATAAAGCCCTATTTCAACTACCTGTTATTCCTCCTGCAATGAGGTTTAACAGGGTAGTTCAAAAATAGGGCTTTATTTCAACGCCTGTTTCACTGCGCAGACGCCGGGCAGTTATTCCGGCTTGTAAATTTCAAAATGGCGTCCGGTTAGAAGATGCAAATCAAGCACGGGATATTTAAATCCCGGGCTTGATTTGCAATTCCGAATGCCTAAATTTGCAGCCCTATTCCGAAATAGGCTGCAAATGTAGACATACCCTTACTGTCCATGTTCTGCTGCTGATCCATGATATGAGGGAATTATTGCACATACAAGTATTAGGATTTGCATGCCCAAACACATTTATCACTGCTTTTCTGATGCATATGTTAAAACTCACATACAAGTATTAGACTATTTATAGATCATGTAAAAGCATTAGTGCAGGGACACAGGTGCATGTGCAAAGTGCAGGCACAAGTGTGTGAAATTTCACATTCATAAGTGAAAGTCATGGCTGAAAATCTGGCCTGTAAAGGATGGAAAATGCTGGATTTGCAGGCAAACTCTGCATTTTTAAGTCATTCATACAGTGTATATTATGCTTTGTGAGAGCCAGAAATGCAAAAGCAGTCTGCTTTACCCCAGCTGAAACAGGAATTCTGTCCTTGACGTGCATGAACGAACCTTTGAGCAATGGGAGTCTATTAATGACTTTGTGCTGCTGCAGAAGGGTTTTTGGAGAGGGTCATTCTGCTTCAAACACTAGCTCACTGAGGTCTTATGGAGCTTGTATCCTTTCCCCATGAAGCCACTATTAGTCAGCCCATCCCTTTTGTTTCCATGTTTAAGAATAAAACGTGACGCATGCAAGAGCACTATGACACTATTAGAAGCAGGGCACTGAATACAGCCATTAGCCTCTTTGTTAGATGTTGTAATGAAAAATCCAAGTCACATTTTGAATACAGGTTGAAACTCTCTTAACTGGGATTCTCTGGTTCGGCAACATTCAATGTCCCGCATGAGTGTTGCAGGACTGGAGAGTCCCAGTGGAGGCCCAGCAGTAAGGATCCCTGAGGGGCCGGCAGGGCAGTGGGCTACCCGCAGGGAGCTGATGACGGGGCTGCCCAGCACATGGCAGCGGGGCTGCCCAGTGGGTCTGGGAGTGCTGGCGTGCAGGGGACTGCCCAGGGAGCCCTGGCTCAGTGCACATGGCTGCTTAGGAAGCCCCAATGTGTGGTTCATGGGGCTGACCAGGGAGACCTGGCGTGTGCATGGCTGCTTGGAACCCCAGTGCCAGGCTGCTCGGTGGAGCCACAGCAGTGATAGCTGCCCAACAGGTTGGCAGGGCAGCAGGGCCAGCAGGCAGTGGCTGGGAGGCCAGTGGCCAGGCCAGGAGGGCTGGTAGTAGGGGTCCAAAAAGAAACTCCCCTGATCAGGCAAAATCCCTCATCCAGAACCAGTCAGGTCCCGAGGGTAAAAGGGTGCCTGACCAGGGAGCTCCAACCTGTATCACGATTCAAACTATCCAGGTCCACAGCCTCGGCATTCATCTTCCAGAATGACCTGTTCTCTGCTGGATGGCATAAGTTCTTTGCAGAGACCAAAAGAGATGGTAGCATCTGGGAAGAGAAAAGCATGCTGCTGTTGGGGCAGATATGTAAGCCTCTTGTTCTTTTCTTACCAATGAACATGTGGGCTTTTAAATGGTGTTTTAATTGCTTACCCTTTAAAATGGGTTTCTTTTTTTTAAACTCGTTTTCCTTCATTGTTAAGATTTCCACCAACTTATGTTTTCCTCCTATAGCCAGATTCCTGGTGGATCATCATTTTTTTATAGTTCTCAAATACCTACAAAGACTTAACTGGATAGCACTAGGTGGTTTTGAATAGCAGTCTTACCCCAGACAGCTACAGTACAGATTTAGGGAGCTACCCAGAGATGACAATGGAAAACCAACTGGTTTAAGATTGGATGACCTACCAGTTTCCAACACAGAAGATCCAGTTTTTGTTCAAAAAATTGTAGCCACATTTCCAAGCTGATCAGAAAACTGGAGCCTCATTACCTGCTCTCTTTTTCTGCAAATTCTAGATTCATCCCAAACAGTAGGATTATGTGAGCTTATTTATTATATTTGTTTAAATTGGAGATATAAACATAGCAACATCCAAAGGGCTTAAACATTGATTAAGTTGGCATGAAACTCAAATTTTCTGATTTTGTGTAAGATGCTGTTGTCCCCTCCCCAGCACAAACACAGTTAATCTTTGAATGTACTCTGATAACCTCTAAATGACTTTATTCTTCCCCTTTTCTGTTATTGTATGCTCCTGAATGCTTTACAGATGTATATAAATATTTGGATACAGTCTGAATAAAGCAGTGGTCTGAAATGTAGTTTCTGGGAATGATGATCCCTCAGACAAACACCATGTTAGGCATTGATTTCCGTCTACATGTGAATAGAGAATTGTTTTTGATTCCTTTAATTCCTCTGCTCACTCCTCCATTTCATTGATTTCCTCTTCTTTTCTGCTGCTATGAAGCATCTTCTTTCAGCCCTGAAAGACATGTGAATTGCTTCTCCATTCTAGTTCCTGGTTGTCTGGAAGCAAATACCCTTGCCTGAGGTGACAGATTCCATTATCCTCCACAGTTGCTGAATACATCACCTTTGGAACCTGCTCAGTTTCCTCGATTCAGTGACTAAGACACACCCTTTCTCTTAGCATATGCCACACATAGGTCAGCAGCAGAAATCATATCACAATTTGCTTTCATAAATCAATTAAGGGGTCCAAAAGGGGTGACATTTCCACAACAATAATTTATTCTGATGCCATCCAATGCATGCTGTTTTGCACTTAGATCAGAGTCCTAATAGATGAGAGCAGTTCTGTTTAAACAACGAACCAACTAGTGATCTAGTGCTTGCAAGTTCTGAAGAATAAAAATGCAAAGCTTCATGTTCATGAAGATGAAAGATCAATATAATTAGATTGGAGCCCTACAGACCCTGGGCAGAGGCTCTGTAAACACTGCTGTGGCTGCAAAGTGATAAACCTCTGCTGGGTGAAGCAGTTTATAGGATGGCTTTATCAGGTAGATTAGTTTTCAGGAATGAGATCATGTATATTTCTTTTGTACTGGTGACTTAAACTAAGGTGCTGTGGCCTCACCTATACTAATCTCTCTTTGTGCTGAAGAGCTGCTAGAGAGATTCCAAATGCCCTTTCTCTCCACTCTTGTCAATGTGGTATAGTAGCGAGGCAACTTCTTAGCACTGTGCCTCTTCTGCTTTTTTTACAAGGCAGGGGGTGAGAAGTCCCAATGCAAAGAAGTCACAGCTGAGTCAGATCACTGCACCTTCCTATCAGGCTATGGCTCCAGAGAACTTGCATCACCGTCAGTCCCACTTCTTATTGATCCAGTTAAGGCCAGGGACTCTACTGCCTTTGCTGGGTCTAAAGTCACTTATGCTAAGCAGACACTGTAAAAAAGTAAGAGGAGGTGGGTTATTACACTGAACTTTACAGCACTTCCTAGCTCCTGTCTGTATAGAATTCCTCTTTCTGTGCTCTGTGGACATGATTATGTTCCTATGTCCACTAGATTTACTCTAGTGAGATTCCACTAACTTCATCAGAGATATTCCTGTTTTAAAGTATGTAAACAAGATCAGAATCAGACCCTCTTCTTGCTGTCTAGTCTCTGAGGCTATGTCTAGACTGCTGCTTTTTGTTAGAAAAAAGTACGCAAATTGTGCTCCGCAATTTGCTTACCTTTTTTCAATAGTTTTTTCAGGAGAGGGTTTTCCAAAATTTGGCCCATCTACACTGGGCCAAATTTCAGAAAAACCTTCTCTTTCGGAAGAGCTCTTCTTCCTTGTGGCACGAGGAAGACAGGGCATCCAAAAGAGCACGTCTGCTCTTCCACAAAAAATGTCGGAAGAGCAGGTGCATTCCCTGGACGTGGCAGAGTTTTTCCGGGATACCTCTGGTATCCCAGAAAAATTCCATAGTCTAGACATAGCCTGAGGCAGTAGCAGTGCCATTACTTACAACAAGTCACCGTACATAAGTTTGGTTTTTCATGTGGCCAAATTCTAGTAGTAAGACTGTGGTAGGATTTAGTCAATGGTAGGATTGTTCAATGGTAGGATTGTTCTCAGAGTTCAAAACAGAGGTTTTTTTTAACTCCATAGTGTAATAATATGACGGGAAGGGGTGAAGTTGAGAGTGGTACAAATGATGGGATAGGCCAGGGGTGGCCAATCCATTACAGACGAAGAGCCAAAATAGTGGTGGGTACAGTGCAAAGAGCCAAGGGAAAGAAGTTGTTGAGAAAAAAAAAAGAAAACCCAACCAAAAAAAAACCACCTCCCGCTGCCCTTTTCAGAGCCGCTTGTGGCCCAAGCAGGGCTCCATTGGCTGCAGCGTCAGATCTCGCTGTGCCAAGTGGTGCCCTGCCCAGACAAGGAAAAAAGGTCAGAGCAGGGGACTGTGAAAAGAGCTGTGGGTGTGGGAGCCACAATTTTTCCTTTGAAGAGCTTCATGAGGCTCGCGAGCCGCGGGTTGGCCACCCCTAAGACAGGCAGATAAGTCGATAGAGCCACGTGACTGTTATATTCTGACCCTGTTACTCCCACTGAATAGTACCTTCCTCCACTCAGGCTTCCTGAGCCTACTGAAGCATATCACAGAGTAAAATGAAGCAGAAATAAGAGTGTTTTCCTTATCATCTGGCCCTCTTTGAGGAGATCGCAACGCCTAATAGTGCTTTGAATTTTCCTCATTACATATCTGCCTGAGCAGATTCTTCCCTCTCATTCACAGTCTCACACCCACATTAGTAACATTAAGGCTAGGAACAACAAGAGGAGGGGAAGACTGAAGTTAAAAAGTTGCACGTGTCCTTTGAGCACATGTCACAAGCGGGTAGATAAGAAGATCTTCAATTTGATTTCCTTGAGAAATCTTTGTGCTCTTTTTCCTCTTCCCACTTTAATCTAATATGGTTCAGGGTTTGTTTACATTTTTGAAACTGTGCATTGGAAATGTGGCAGGTTGACAGTCCCGGCGACTGACCTATTCTCAGAACAGCCATAGTGGTGCTAGCTTCCCCCATATTAGCTTGCCATGCTGAAATGCTAAAGAGACAGATGCTATAGCTAGCCTGGATAAATGCACAGAGACTTCAATCCTGATCTAAGGGGGCATTCCAATGGGTGTGAGGTAGTTCAGTCTCCATGTCCATCCAAGTGTGGTCCTGCAGAATGCTGATAAATGTCCTCTAGCCCTGAGTTTACTCGATTCCCAGGCTACCCTATTCTGATTGCACACTGGTGTAAAGTAGGTGTTAACTCCAGTAAAATCTGTGGAGTCACTCTGATCTAAAATTAATATATGTGAAAGAACTATCAGAACCAGCTGCGTTTATTCTATTTCCTTTGGCACTGGGATGCTGCTTACGTTGAGGAGGGAGGACTAGAAAGGATCATACACACATACGGAACGTAGACTAGTATACAAGTGGAATTCAATCTCTCCTACCGACCCCCAGCAGCTGGCAACACTGCATACTCTATTTTAGTGTAGTGAGGAATGCACACTACTTTTCTTTAAAAAGAACTGTTCCAAGAATCCTAGGACAGGTGAAGAATACAACTGATGAATCAAACATCTGAACAAGATGTCTATGCATGGAAAGCTGAATATAAAACTGTGACTGGGAAAAAATGCAAGCTTAAAACTGGGGGAATCTAATAAGGCTTGTAATATCTAGATTTATCAAGGCTAGCATTCATTTAATGGATTCTAAATCCCCTGATCTATGAAGCTCTTGTCGAAGTGATCAATAACCCATTACAGTAGTGACACAATCTCTGAACTTAATTTCTAGCAACACAGTAGTTGAGTCTATCTAATCAGTTATAAGTATTATTTCAGAAGGGTGAAAGTATGTGGGATTAATATCCTCTTGCTCACACATGTGTGCACGTGCATGCACACATACATTTGCTTTCCAGCCTACCCTTAATCTTGATTACTCAAATGCTAGAGAACTCAGGCTAGAAAGGATCTTAATTAGACCTCTTGTCTTTTCCCAATCTCTAGCAGCAATTGCCATTTCTATTGTTCAGAGGCCTGAGTGAAAGTCCACTTTTCTAGCATGATAAAAAAACCCACTCTCCTTTAATCCCATGGTGACATTTCCAAAAGCTGCTGCTTTTTCAGCCTTGTTAAAGGGCTTACATGTGCCATATTCACTTGTTTTTTCCCCCCAGTAGTACCTTGTTTTAAAGCATGTACGTGATTCAAAATCCAGTGAAAACATGGAAAGTGTCTGACTGGTTTTAGTGGAGTTCACTTTGAGACTGGCCACTCTGTCTAACTAATTTCCCCAATAGAAAACTATTCTATTCATTTTGTTTATATTTTTTCTTTCTTCTATTTCATCCATTTACTCTTAGTTACACTATCCCATATTATTCTAAAAAACTCTTCTTTCTGCCTTCCTTCCTAAGTAAGCTCTTGCTAAGCAAGAACATAGATTTTGTGGATAGCAGTCTCAACAGAGCCAACCACTAAGGGATACAAGTACCGACTTGTTAGAAAAAACTATAAATGTAGATGTGCTAAGTGGCCCCAGCATTTCTATGTCGATAATTAGTGTGTGTGATGTTTACTTATATGTGTGCTGACTTTTAATTATTTCAGACCATGTTGCCTGAGTCTGGTGTTCTTAAACGGATCAAACCCTTTTGTAACAATCCTTCGTGAATGATTACTTATGTGGTTTTACTCAGGAACACTGTATAGACTTACAACTTTAAATTGTCAGTGCCATTCTAATTATAAAGCTCTCCTTCTCTAACATGAATGCAAGAGTACTGGTTATATTAGGAAAGATGACAGCATGGTGACTGACAGGCACTAAATCTTCTGTTTCTTCTAATTAGACATTTCTCTGCACTAGTTATCTCAGTAACTAGCTAACCATTTGTGGACAGATGCTGATAAATGAATGATCCATTTGCAACACTTATTTTTGTACTGAAGATTTCAGTCAGGGCAGAGTGACCCATAACACCAGAATTCAGTGTGAAGGAGGAAATGCAAAGAAGAGCGAGAGAATAGTACAAAATGGTTTGGGGGTAAGGGTTGTACTTTCACTATGGACCGAATTTTTTTTTTCAACAAAAAAGTTTTGTGATATTTCTCTGAAAGCCAGCACACAGTCTAAGAACTTTGTGTAATTACCAGAATAATGCTCTTTGAGAGCCGTGGATGTGAGACTCCACCCCATCTGACAGTAAACATTCAGAAGTGCATGGCAGACAGGGGTAGGAGCTTCTTGTGTAATTACACCTTTGGGCTCTGGCACTGGGACCTGTTCTACCAAGGCAAAGGCGTCTAGAGAAAGAAAAAGAAAGAGGCTTCAAAGACTTTTGAATGACAACTTTTGTCGGCACAGGTGCTTAAACCCTGCCCCACCTCGCTCTCCCCCACCCCTGAAAGACCAACATTTTGCTGTGGCAGTGTAAATGGAGCACTCTCCTCTTGAAACCCAACCCCCCCATTTATGCTACCTGACTTTTGTGTGGTGTAGACAAAGCCTAGGGGTGGCCTGGTAAACAGTGGCCTGTGCTGTATCTCCTACCACCAGTGACTTGTGAGGCTCAAGAGGAAGGAGATAATCTCTTTTCCCATGGAAACTAGATCTGACCCACTGTGATGCAGTGCTCTGATTGTCCTGGCTGCCTTGATTGCCACATATACTGCCAACCTACCATTTGCTAGTGTTTGTGCTGCTACTAAGGCAGCCTCAGATGTTACTGCATGCCACCACCAGCTGTTAAAACTTCAGATGCAAGAGGTAAAGGAGGTTAATCAGTCGCATGTTCCCTGACTTTCCAAATCCTTCTCCCCCTGGTTCTACTGGGTCAGATTCATCCTTTTGAAATGTGCACATCAGCACTCTATGTCATACTTTAGTATCATCAGTGTCCTTATGCAGAGGTAAAATCCTCTCCTTACTACTTCTCCCTGACTATACATCCTTGCATGAGTGCTTCTTGCCATGACATCTCATTGAGAGCCCACAACGAGCTGTTTCCTATTCTGATCCCTTGATCCCTTTAAAAGTCACTACTTTGCAGGACACAGTCCCCCATTCTGCAAGTGTGGCCAGCATTCCTTGTTCCTATTTGCATACATTTGCATTTTTGGCTGTGTTTTAAACCAGTGGTTCTCAAACTTTCTGGCCCTCAGCCCACCCTGCTCAACACAGACTTTTCCACTGACCACCAGCCAGCCAGCCATGATGACAAAATGGGTGCAGGAGGGGATAGGGTCTGGCCAGTAGATAGGATGCAGGAGCGGGTTGGGGGTAGGGGTCTGGCCAGGAAGTAGCATGCAGGAGCAGGCTGAGGGTGAGGGGGTCTGGGTGGGAGGTAGGGAGAGAGGGTGCAGGAGCAAGGTGGGGATGCGGGATCTTGGTGGCATAAGGAGGATGGGGGGGTGCTTACCTGGCTCTGTGCCTCCCACTGCTCCCAGGCACCACTGCCTGCTGCTCCCATTGTCTGTGATTCTGGGCAATGGGAGCAGTGGGGGAAAGCCTGTGCTACTGTTCCCCGAGCTGATGGGAGGAGGAGCAGCAACACGCAGAGCTACTTCCTCCTCCTGTGAGCCAGATTAAGCCCGGAAGGCTCTCCCTCCTCCTTCCCCCTGCAGTGGGAAGCTGGCACTTGTGCTCCAACCTCACAGTGGGACACGGCTGGAGTGCCAGTTTGGGCTACCTGCAGTGGTGGGGGGGCTGAGCCCTGAGTCTGTGGCCCACCTGCATGACAGTCGTGGACCACTAGTGATCTGTGGATCACACTTTGAGAATCACTGGTTTAAACCCACTTTGAATGAGCCAAGCTTACCAAGTGATCCTTGTCACTCTGTCTGACTGCCCTGTCCTCATCGTTACTTATCTCTCCCCCAGTTTTTTCACCTGCACATTTTGTCAGCAGTGAATTTGTGCTTCCTTCTTGATCCTTGTTCAAAGCTCTGAATAGCATCCCCCATTTTCAGGACCCCACTGAAACACCCCCATTTGATGATGATTCTCCATTCATGACCATTATTGAGATCTGTCACTCAGCCTGTTCTTAATTGATATTGTTTTCAGGAATAAGTTGGGGGTAGAGCTACAAACCGAAGCCTTATGGGACATTCCTTTGTAGAACAATCTGAGCCTGAAAAATGATAGCACCTGAAACAATAAGCAAAGTACATGAGCCTGTCATTCAAACTAAGATTATGCTGCAGGTTTATGCTGATTTTCTACCAAATTCAAACTCCTGAGCATCTTTGGCTTTGAGTATTGTAAAAACATGTTTAAAAGTACAGATTCCAGTTTCCTTAATAACTCTGTTCTGGTTGCCCTGTTTCTTCCTTTGACACTTAGTTAGCTCCTGGTTTAATTTGCTAATTTAAGCTTACTGCCTTTATGGATTTAGGGCAGAGGTGATCACAGCCAGAAGAATATTCAAATGTCCATAGCTTTTTCAATAGATGATCTTTTATATTAACCGTTTTTAAATATTCTTTTAAGGGGACTCCTATGAAATATTTAATGAGTCACTAAAAAGGTAACAGCATTCTAGTTACTCAATACAAGCTCTAACCTCTTGGTGCTGCATGAATAATGCAAAGGAGAAGGGAATCTTGTTGCTACTGGGATTCCACTTTCAACTGGTGCAGTCTCCTATGCAACTAGCTTCCCCCAGTGTAGGATGGAGGAGATAAGGATGTTATGTTCCCAGTGGAACTCTACTAACCTAATTCCTATGTACACAAGGCCATAGCCTGCTGTCCTAAATTAGAGCAGCATCTATGGTGCTGTAACTTCTGTCGTGCTTGGGAAGTTGTTGGAGACATAATTAATTCCCAGATTCCTTTCTCCTCCTTCCCACCTCCTGGGATCTTGCACCAGATGTATATTAGCACTGGAAAGAATCTGCCCCAGAGTTTCTATAGAACATGTATTGTAGAAATACCTCCCAGCATTTATGCTTTTCATTTTATTTGTTAACTAGTGGGTTATTGTGGGATAGAAACTTGGACTTAATACTTAAGCATATGAGAATGACCATATTAGGTCTGACCAATGGTCTGCCTAAACCACTATCCTGTCTTCTGACATTTTCAGTGCCAGATACTTCAAAGAGGATAAACAGAAGAGGGTAATTATGGAGTAGTCAGTCCCCTGTTCTTGGATTCTGATAGTCGAAGATTTAGGGACACCCAAAGCATGGTATTGCATCTATGACCATCTTGGTTAATAGCCATTGATGGACCAAACCTCTGTGAACTTAGTTTATTACACTTCGAACCCAGATACAGTTTTGGCCTTCACATTGTAACTTGCAAGTGAGTTCCACAGGTTGATTGTGCTTTGTGTAGAGAAGTACTTCCTTTTGTTCGTTTAAAACCTGCTGCCAGTTAATTTCTTAAGTTATGCTAAGGGGTAAATAACACTTTCCTGTTCACTTTATCTACACCATTCATAATTTTATAGGCCTTTACCATATCTCCACCTAGTCATCTCTTTTCTAAGGGTATGTCTACACTGCATTCCTCTTTCGAGAGAGGAATGCAAATGCAGGCGAGTGAAATTGCAAATGAAGTGTGGATTTGCATTTCCCATGCTTCATTTGCATAATGGCAACCGGGCACTTTTTTGAAATACCTTATTTCGAAAGAAGAAACACAGTCTAGATGGGGTTATTTTTAAAAAAAACCCCTTCTTTCAAAATACCCTTAAACCTCATTTTTTAAGGAGTAAGGGTTGTTTCGAAAGAAGGGTTTTTTTTTTTTAAATAACCCCATCTAGACTGTGTTTGTTCTTTCGAAATAGGGTATTTCGAAAAAGCGCCCCGGATGCTATTATGCAAATGAAGCATGGGAAATTCAAATCCGCACTTCATTTGCAATTTCACTTGCCTTTATTTGCATTCCTCTCTCAAAAGAGAATGCAGTGTAGACATACCCTAAGGGTGTGTCTAGACTACCTGGCTCCGTCAACGGAGCCATGTAAAATAGTTTACTCGGCATAGTCAAAGAAGCGGGGATTTAAATAATCCCAGCTTCATTAAAATAAACATGGCCGCCGCGCTGTGCGGCGATCAGCTGGTCCAGCACAGCGCGGCAGTCTAGACGCGGATCTGTCGGCTGGGGAAGCCTTTGCCGACTGATCCTGTAAACCTCATTTTACGAGGCATAAGAGATCAGTCGGCAAAGGCTTCCCAGCCGACAGATCTGGCGTCTGAACTGCGCTGTGCCGGATCAGCTGATCGTCGGCACAGCGCGGTGGCCATGTTTATTTTAATGAAGCGGCGATTATTTAACTCCCCGCTTCATTGACTATGCTGGGTAAACTAGTTTACATGGCTCCGTCGACGGAGCCATGTAGTCTAGACATACCCTAAGAGTCCCAGTCTTTTTAATCTCTTCTCAAATGGAAGCTGTTACAGCCCGCTAATATCTCTTTCTGAAATGAGATGACCAGACCTGACTATAGCATTTGACGTGCGGATGCACCATGGATTTATTTAGAAAATATCATGCCGCTATCTTATTTTCTATCCCTTTCAGAATGGTTCCTAGCACTCTTAATTTTTTGATTGCTGCTGTACATTTAGCAGATGTTTTCAGAGAACTATCTGTGATGAATCCAAGATCTCTTTTTTTATTAGTAACACCTATGATTTTCTATGTATAGTTGGGATTGTTTTCCAGTGTGCATTACTTTGCACTTGCCAGCACTGAATTTTATCTGCTATTTCGTTGACCGCATCTCACCCAGTTTTGTGAGATCTCTTTTACAACTCTTCACAGTCAGTTTTGGACTTAGCTGTCTTGAGTAATTTTATATCATCTACAAACTTTGCTATCTCCCTGTTTACTCATTTGTCAGATCATTTATGAATATGTTGAAGAACACTGACCCCGGTACAGAACCTTAGGCAACCCCACTATTTACCTCTGTCCATTCTCAAAAGTGACCATTCATTCTGATCCTTTGCTTCTTATCTTTTAACCAGTTACTGTTCCATTAGAGGGCCTTCCCTCTTATCTCATGGCTGCTTACTTTGCTTATGAACCTTTAGTAAGAAGGACCTCATCAAAGATATTCTAAATGTCGAAGTACACTAGATCCACTTTATCACCCTGACACACATGCTTGTTGGCTCCCTCAGAGAATTCTAATAGATTGGTGAGGCATGATTTCCCTTTACAAATACCATGTCAGTCCAACCTATCATGTTCACCTATGTCTGATAATTCTGTTCTTTACTATAGTTTCAACCAAACTGGTATTGAGGTTAGGCTTACCGGCCAGGAATTACCAGAACTGCCTCTGTAGTCCTTTTTTGAAAAATTGGCATTAGATTGTAGATCCTCCAGTCATCTGGTACAAAAGGTAATTTAAGAGAGAGGTTACTTGCACACCGTTAATAGTTGTAGGATTTCCATATTTGAATTATTTTGAGAATTTTCAGAACACATGAGGATTACCTGTTGTGTTCCCTCCCTCTGCAGTGTCTGGTTTTGGCCACTGTCAGCAGACAGGATACTGGGCTGGATGGACCATCAGTCTGACGTGGTATGGCCAGTCTTATGTTCTTAACTCTTAGGGCATGTCTACACTAGGAAATTACTTCGAAATTACTGAATTTGAAATAACTCCCAAAATAACAAAATTGAAATAGTCTGTCCCCACTACAGGAGAGCATCAAAATTAGTGATAATTATTTTGAAATAATGTGCTTCGGGGAGGGCACTAGAAGTACTTCGGGGAGGGCACCAGAAAGGCGGACATTTCCTGTGCTGCTTGGTCAGGCAAACTGTGACATGTGCTTCCACAGTGTGAGAGGGGCTCCTCTCTATAGCTGTGTCTCACTTGCCACTCCTCCACTGCCTCCCCCTTGTGGAACACAAAACAGACGCAGTGTGCTCTGGTTGCCCTTGTGGAGGCCACAGCACTCACAACATAGAGCCGGCGCTGCTGAAAAGCAGTGCCAGGCTCACAGGTCTTGTGTTGTGCCTCATGGCGCAATTTGTCTAGACTGCCCACATGTTGCTCTAGCAGGATGAGGACCAGCCTGGACCGGAGGCCTTCCTCACCCAGGTCCTGGCACTCTTGCTGCTGCAAATGCTCCTCAATCCCCTGGACACTGTGAAATGCCACTTCTGGTGGAGGAAGACCAGTTCAGACTGGTGGGACCACAGCATCCTGCAGCTATGGGATGACCAGCAGTAGCTCCAGAACTTCCACATGTGGAAGGCCGCTTTCTTGGAGCTCTGTGAGTAGCTCATTCCTACCCTCAGGTGATAGGACACTCAACTGAGACCCACCATCCCTGTGCAGAAGTGTCGCCATTGCACTCTAGAAGCTTGCCATGCCGGACACTTACCGTGCTGTTGGGAACCACTTTGGTGTAGGGAAATCCACAGTCAGAGCTGTGCTCCTGCAAGTAGCCAAGGTGATCAACTACATGCTGCTTTGGAGGGTTGTCACTTTGGGGAATGTAGACAGCATCGTGGATGTCTTTGCTGTCCTGGGCTTCCCCAATTGCAGGGGGCCACAGATGGCACTCGCATCCCCGTCCTAGCCACTGACCACCGTGTCTTGGACTATATCAACAGGAAGAGGTACTTCTCCATGGTGCTGCAGGCTCTTGTGGATCACAAGAGACACTTCACTGGCATCAATGTCGGCTGGTCAGGGAATGTGCATGTTGCCTGCATCTTCTGGAACTCAAGTCTGTTCTGAAAGATGCACTCTGGCACTTTTTCCCTGACTTCACCACACCATCAGAGTCGGGGAGATGGACTTGCCCATCTGCACCCTGGGTGACACAGCCTACCCCTTGCTCCCTGACCCATGAAGACTTACACGGGCAGCCTGGACCCCACCAAGGAGCACTTCAATACCAGGCTGAGTAGGTGCTGCATGGTCATGGCATGTGCATTTGGGGTGGTTCTGGAGTCTCCTCACCCATCTGGAAATCAGCAAGTGTAACATACCCTTTTTGGGGTTCGCCTGCTGTGTGCTCCACAACCTCTGTGAGAGCAGGGGGGAGACTTTCCTGCCAGGGTGGGAGGCAGAGGCTGAACAGCTGGCCAGGACTTATGAGAAGCCAGACACCAGTACCATTCGGCAAGCACATCAAGGGGCTGTACTCAACAGGGAGGCATCAAAGGACAGTTTTATGCAAGGCCAATTCTGAGACTCTCCCCTGTGGTGCTCCACAAGTGGCCCCTGCATTATTCCCTGTGTGTACCTTTCCTCCCCAACCCCTCGCTTCCCCTGCTTTCCCTTCCCACCTTCCCCTCTGCTCTGCAGAGCAAATAAAAAAGCCTTCTTTGCTGAGAAAACAAGACTGTTTGTTTGGGGGGATATACAACAGGGGAGGGACTGGGGAAAGACCTTGGAATGCAGGATGGCCCAGCTATGAAGAAAAGTTCCAAGGGCAGTCATCCTTGGAGACACTGTGTATGAAGCCTAGTCCTAGTCTCTAAGCCAACACCAAAGGTCTCGGTTCAGATGATGATGTGCTTCAAGCAAGGTCATCTGTTGTCTACACAGTGGACACTTTCCTGCAGGGGCTTGTATGTCCCAGGGGAGCATCACTGCAAGCAGGATGGGAAGGTGCTGGCCAAGCCAGGAGCCTGCAGGTGGGAGGGGTGGATGGGCAACCTCAACTTCCTTCCGTGTCTCACACACGCTGGGGCGGGCACTGGTGGTGTCCTGCAGAGAGAGAATTTCCATCCCTGCCTGCTGGAGGCGAGGGAGCCGGGTGTTGGGGGAGCTGTGTGTGAGTGGCAGACACTGTTTGCCAGAGAGAGTGCTACTGGGGTTCTCCTCCTCTTCCTCCCCCTGGCAGGTTCCTATGCAGGGATTCAGTCTCCTGCGCATCGCCACGCTTGACCAGGAATGGATGCTCCCCAAGTGCAAGTGGTGGCTTGTCATGGGAAGGTGTCTCACCACAGAGACCGGAGTAAGACAGGCCTCTCCAGGAATCTTGTGAGAAGGACCAAGGGTTTCCTGTGGGAAAGTGTCATGGAGCTGAATGCTCCAAACGGGCACTCCATGTGCGCAGGCTGTTGTGTGACCCCCAGGCTGAGTAGGCCAAGCAAGGGTGTGCAGCCCCTCACAGCCCTTTGTCTGCCTCTGTCAAAGCCTGGGAGACATTCTGGGAGGGGCGGACTGGCTCCAGGGTAAGGAGCAGGTCCCAGCTGGCAGGCATGGTCACCTGGCCGGCCGCCGCCTCCTCCTCCTCCTCATCTGCAACCCTGCTCTCATGGAGGCTGACGCCAGGCATGTCCTGAACAGACTTGATGGACATGTGTGGTGCTGCCCTGGAGTGTCCGTTCTGCTCCCTGGCTTTTATGTAGGCCTGCTGGAGCTCTTTTGTCTTCATCTGGACCCTGTCGAGGGTCCAGGTGTGGCTTTTGTTGGCCAGGCTGACGGCCATCCAGCCGTAGACGCTGGCATTTCATTTTCTGCTCTGAAGATCCTAGAGTTTGGTCTCTTCCCCACAGACCTCGATGAGGTCCAGGATCTCCGCACCAGTCCAGGCTGCAGGTCTCCTGTGTCCTTGGCCAGTGGCAGCCCAGAGAGCATCAGGAGTGATGACAGCCCTGGGAGGCTCAGAGGGAGTACTGGGGTCTGCCATGGCTCCATTGGCTCCTGCTGTATGGCACAGGGCTTGCCACAAACCCTCCTTCTGCAGCCTGCTGATTTAAGCTCCACGGGTTATTTTGACATAACTTCCTGGTGTAGACTAGGGCTTAGGTAGATGCCATTTGGTTCTGGTGACTTATTACTGTTTAATTTATCATTTTTTCCTCAGACCACTTCAACTGATACCTCAGTCTGGGATAGTTTGTTAGATTTGTCATCTAAAAAGAATGGCTCGTGCAGGGGAATTTCCTTCACATACTGTGCAGTGAAGACTAATGCAAAGTATTCATTTAGCTTCACTAAAAAGGCTTTATCTTCTTTAGCACCTGAGTTGTCCAGTGACCCTGCAGATTGCAGGCTTCGTGCTTCTGATGCATTTTAAAAATTACTGTTAGTTTTCATGTCTTTTGCTAATCGCTCTTCAAATTATTTTTTGGCCTGCCCAATTATACTTACACACTTGATTTGCCAGAGTTCATGTTTGTCATCAGGTGGATTTTACTTCCAATTTTTAAAGGATGCCTTTTTACCTCTAGCTGCCTCTTTTACTCTGTAGTTAAGACATGGTGGCATTTTTTTGTTCCTTCAACCATTTTCTTTTTTATTTGCAGTATATGTTTAGTTCGGACCTCTGTTACGGTGTTTTATATAGTTTCCATGCAGCTTGCAGGCATTTAACTTTTTTTGTAACTGTTTCCTTTAATTTCCTCACTTTTGTATAGTTTCCCCCTTTGGAGTTAAATGCTATTGTGGCGGGTTGCTTTTGTATTTTGCCTCCTACAAGGATATTTAATTTAATTACACTACGATCACTATTACCGAGTGGTCCAGCTATATTAAACTTTTGGACCAGATAATGTGTTCCACTTAAGACTACATCAAGAATTGTCTCTTTCTTTGTGGGGTCCAAGACTAGCTGCTCAAGAAGACATCATTAATGGTGTCTAGAAATGTTATGTCACGTCCAATCCTAGTCAAAAAGGGTATAGTTGAAAACCATGATTATGATTGTGATTATGATGTAGCCTCTCTATTCTCTCTCCACATTTCACAATCACTGTCACCATCCTGGTTCACAATGTGTGCTGACTGCTGTGTTACTCAACCATAAATGTCTATTTTTTATTTTAAATGTTATTAGTTTTCCATCTAATTTATTTAGTGGCTTTAAGATCTCATTAAAGAATTTAAACCCTCCCAATCTCACATAGGCAGACAGACTCATAAATACTCAGGAAAGGCCATAAAAGGGACAGTAAGATGCAGTTTTTAAAAGTAGGATTTGATTTCTGTAACACTAGCGTTTAAAGAGAAATAAACCTGTCATCCCAAATGTTTTTAACGTTACTCACTATGAATTTTAACATGTGAGTAGTTCTAATGAAATCAGTGGGATCATTCACATAATATATAACTCTGCAGAGTGAATTAAGAGTGGCAGAATAGGATGCAAAATGACTTGCAGCACTGAGATTTAAGCATGTGGATTCATTATAAAGCAAATGCCTGAAATTATTTTCATGGTGGAATTCTACAGTGGAGTTAGTTACTGGCTTAAAAGACCAGTATCTTCTCTGAGCTCAGTAATTGTCTTGAGGTGATCAGCAGGTAGAAAATATACACACATATATATACACATAGACTTATTTTTCTGCACTATTGAAATGACAACTAATGAACTTTTAACAAATTAACTTCACAAATCATTATAGGAAAGCTTCTGGAATGTATCTATTTATACTGCAGAATTGTAGGGTATGTATTAAAAAAAAACAAAAGCCAAAAACAAATCCACCTGGTTTTAGCTAACAAAGCTGAATTTGGCTTCTAAGGTTCATTAATCACAACAATGGCTTAGTTAGAAAGAATGCTGCGTAAGGGGAATTTATCTTTGTCAGATCCCAAGGGTTCAGTTCTTTTGAAGGGCAAAATAAGAGGCAAGAATAAAACTCAGTCTCCCTAATTTTGCCCTGTGATTTCTTGCAGATTTTATGGTTAGGGAATTTTCTAACACTAACCTAAGAGAAAGGCCATTGAAACCTAGCAGGCACAAGGGTTAGTCAGAATTTGCTAGAGCCTGGGAAACGCTGGGACAGTTTACAAATTTTAAACAAAAGAAAAATGTGTGGGGAGAATATTAAAGGAACAAATAGGAATTCTATACCCCACTCCTATTAGTAATCTATGGGAACTGTGTACTTAACTGCAAATCTCCATGATTATCAGCACACCACTGTGTTTGGGCTATATGAGCTGATATGTTAGAAATGTGGATTCATTTTGTTATAGCAGGGCAGTACTAATGTCATCCTGATCTAAAGTCCATGGAAGTCACTAGAAAAAGTCCCATTACCTTCAGCTGCCTTTAGATCTGGCCTCATTTAATGAAAGCTTCTGGAGGGACTGTTTGCATGTGCTTGGATTACTTTGTTGGCAGCTGGGAATGCAAAAATTAGCTATTTTTCCATCACAAAGGCTTATTCTTAAGAAGCTATCCCAAAGACATTAATTTATCAGTAGTGTGTTTCATTCCAAACGATTCCAAAATACACAAGTAAGATGTTGGTCTATTAATACCAAAACTGCATGAATGCAGTGATAAGGTTGCCAAGTCAGAACACAAAGGCACAAAGTCAGGGAATGCATGCATTCAGGTTCCAGCAATAATGTTAATGTGACCACATTGTGCTCCCTTTGTTTTATGGCACATCCCTAGAATAAAATTGTCCTACTGCACGGAAACCCTTGGTAGGTTATACTTCAGATTCCATGTGGATCTAAAACTGGTATCTGTATATGATCACAGATTGGAAGAGCCCTATTTTCCATTTAGATGCAGCTAAAATTTTTACAGACTGGCAATTTGTTGTGAGCTGGTAGAAATCTCTTTACTCTTAAAAAAAAATTCATGAAAAGGATAGAGCTTGGAAAAGTAAATACAAGTCTAGATGTTGTAATATATAATTTATCTCACACCTAAATATAGCCTCAGCCTTATCTAGATATTAATCTGGACACCAACTCCTAGGTCCATATCTGGCTTTCCTAATTTGTTTTAAAACATATATGTGAGTTGTTTCCTCTTTTATGGTTTCTACATGCATACGTTTCTGATCTGTGTACCTGGCATGTTGAGACCTATTTTAAAAAGGGCCTTTTGACCTTACCATTATAATGAGAAGGGTTACAAACAGAATACTTCATATAGTATGCAGCGCTTGTTCCTAGCGTATTGTCAGCCTGAAATGTATGATCAATACTTATTTTCACATTGCTCATTAAAAATGAAATGCATCCATACTACTCAGTATGTAACACACACAAATGTTGTGGCTGGCAAGACTCTTTTGTTTCATAGAAATGTTTCATTCTTTCTACTGTGAGGGCTAAATCTGTCAGCAAACAGCTACAGCAAGTACAGCGCAAAGTAGAGAAGAAACAAACTGATTTGTTCAGCTGCTATAACTCTGAAAAGTGAGGTTGGTTGGAAGCCCTTGGGGAGATCAGGGACAATAATTAAAACTGACTAAGCTGTCACAGTGGTGGCTGTTGCCATCTTGAATTATTTTGTGGTTACTATCACAGAATTCCTTGAGTTATCCCTCACCAAAGTGCATTGTTGTCAACTTTTGGGATTTTATTTTATCACAAGTATCAGGATATTTAGTGTTTCACTTAAAGCCCCAGCTCCTGGAATCATGTGAATTAGTGGGAACCTCAGTTTTAATTAAAAAAAGAAACAGCAGGTTTTAATATACATGGCTGCAGAGAAATGCTGAAAACGTCAGTAGAAGTTGAATTATTGACTGCAGAATTAGTGACACAATTTTAACCATCTAGAATGTGTTAGAGAGGAGAAAAGTCGTGGGATAATTTTGGTTTAGTAAAATCTTGTGGACCAGGATTAGGTTTTATCTCTGGCTTCCTTGGCTTGGCCAGTTTAGTTCTTGTTCTGAACATTGGACCATGCTTCCATTAGAGACTGGGGGGGTCATTAGAGGGGAATAGTGTCTCAAGGTATGGCTCACTACAGAACTTTTCTGGGATACCGGAGATATCCTGGAAAAGCTGTGCTGTGTCCAAGGAATGAATTTGCTTTTCTGAAAAAAAATTCGAAAAGCAGACGCAGTTTTTCGGCATCCCTGTAAACCTCATTTTATGAGGAAGAAGGGATGTTCCAAAAGAGGGTTTTTTCCCCCAACATTTGGCCCCATGTAGACAGGCCAAATATTGGAAAAGCCTCTTTCGCAATTTGTGTATCTTTTTCCGATTTTTCTTTGTAGTGTAGACACAGCCTATATAGAGACAGGTGAGCACGCCTTCCTTGTGAAAATGGGGTTATGCTCTACTGAGCACTGATCTAAAGATGCATCAGCACCCTAAACTTGAAATAAGATATGCAATTTTCACTATGCAAATTGAGTATCTTATTTCAAATCTATTTCAAAATAACTTATTTTGAAATTTGGCGTCTCTACACAGCGCCAGATTTCAAAATAACGCACTATTTTGGGCCATCCCTTATCCCTCGTGCAATGAGGTTTACGAGGATGGCAAAATAGCGCGCCCGTTATTTTGAAAAATATTTTGAAATACCGGGTGGCTTGTGTAGACACGGGGTAGTGCAGTGTAGACGTACCCTAAGAGACTAGATCTGGCCCAATGTGATTGAATTGCACTGAAAGATTTCAGAAGTGTCCATGGTAAATGAAAGGAAAATACTTAGAAAACATAATAAAAATAAATGCCAAAGATTCAGTTTTCCATTGCTAACTGACTTTGGGATAGCAATAACCTTGATAGGCTTTGGGGAGTGGAATGTTTGTAAGTTTTTTTTCCTGAAAATGAAAACAATGTAAGCAAAATGCATGATCCACACTGTTCAAAACTGATAAGGGCATTTTCAGATTTCTTAGCAAGTTTGATCCTTGGAAGAAATAGACCCTGAAAGACCTGTTCTTAGCCTTGTCTTAAGGAAAGACTTCCTGAAAAAAGCAGGCATTTATAAACATCAATAATCCAGGAAAAAAGGGAAATCACTAGTACACAGGGGAGTTTGAGAGTGGAAGAAGGAGTGCCTCCTGCTGAATGAATAAGGTGCAGGTAGTAACAATGGGATGAGTGAGTTTGCTTGACTATTTGTTTTTTTATTTCTCTTTCAGGTTATTTCAGTTCCTGAGTCAATTGGGATTGTGTGTCTGGGGATTAGTTGAGTCTTTGTTCCCTGGATCATTCTTGATAAGCCTCTATCAGCCTTGTGATCTTCCCTGTATGATTAGCGAAGGGGTAGGGCTAATCTGAGAGGAGCCTTAGAAGCCAGAAGCTAAGTGACCCTGGGAAGACAGTGATCAAGGGAGTTTGAGAGGGAATTTGTAAGAGGGAGTCTTTTAGTGTAATTGCTATTGTTTAGAAAGACCCACATTGCCTGTGCCTGTAGCCATACAGACAACCTGACCATGGATGTCTCTACCCAGATTCTGGTGTGGTTTTTCAGAGACTGTGACCTGCATTTCCCACATGCAGAAGCCCAACCTGGGGAGGCATCCAGTGTCAAAGGTGCCTGCTGGTGGAATCTCTCATGAAGCAGGGGGAGCACTTACGAAAGGAGGTGGCTAGGTTGAGGAGTATTCCTCAGGAGAATTCACATGGAGACATCCAAGGCAGAGGAAGCTATCCCACTACAGAGGACTGCTGTCATGATGCCAGGGGAAGAGGAGAGGATTTGTCACACGGAGGACACTGGCAGCTGGTTTCTCCTGGCAGCAGGCAGTGCTTCATCCCTACTTCCAACCCATACACCATGGTAATGGAGAACAGTTGTGCTGCCATGGCACTGTGAGGTGGTTGAGGAAAAGCCATATACTCCCAAGGTTGGGAGGTTTGCAGACACCAGTCCCAGGACTTTCTTCTGATGGGGATGGAGGCACCTATCAGTCTCCCTGACACAGCATTCCTGTGGGTATGCTGCCTGCCAGTGGCCCATAGCTGAGATGTTTTGACAAGATTGTTGAGTGCATAACCCATTTATAAAAAGGGAAATAAAGACAACCCAGGGAATTACAGACCAGTCAGCTTAACTTCTGTACCCAGAAAGATAATGGAGCAAATAATTAAGCAACCAGGTTGTAAACATCTAGAAGATAATAAGGTGATGAGGAGCAGCATGGATTTGTCAAGAACAAATTCTGTCAAACTAACCAGCTAGCTTTATTTAACAGGGTAACAAGCCTTGTGGATGGGGGGAAGTGGTAGATGTGGTATATCTAGGCATTAGTAAGGCATTTGATACAGTCTTACATGACCTTCTCATTAATAAATTACAGAAATACCTAAATACTATAAGGTGGGTACATAACTGGTAGGATAACCATTCGCAGACAGTAGTTATCAATGGTTCACAGTCATACTGGATGGGCATAACAAGTGGGGTTCCACAAGCAAGGTTCCCTCTAAGATGTGCAGTAGCAACGACATGTCCCCTCCCTACCGACTGTGAGAGACTCGCTGCTCTTCCCTCAGCAGGGAATTGCTGCTATAGCTGAGAGAGAAGTGCCCCTCCCCGAGCCTGCTAGCTCTGTGCAAGAGTCCTGAGCCCCTGGTTGGGTGAGGCTCATTAAGCAGCTGCGGGGCATTGCTACCAGGCAGCTTAGAGGGAACCTTGTCCACAGGGATCAGTCCTGGCACTGATTCTGTTCAATATCTTGATCAATTATTAGCAAGGAGGTAGGGCTAATGCTGGCATAAAGAGTATATTTAAAAAGTTTGTGGATGATAGGAAGGTGCTTTGGAGGATAGAATTACAACTGAAAATGATCTGGACAAACTGGAGAAATGGTCTGAGATAAACAGGATGAAATTCAATAAGGAAAAATGCAAAGTACTCCACTTAGAAAGGACCAATCAGTTGCACACAAACAAACTGGGAAATAACTGCCTAGGAAGGGGTACTGCACAAAGGGATCTGGAGTCACAGTGGCTCACAAGCCTAATATGACTCAACTGTGTAACAATGCTGCCAAAAACCCCAGATATTATTCTGGGATGTATTAGCAGGAGTGTTGTATACAAGAGACAAGAAGTAATTCTTTCACTCTACTTCCCACCCTGATTATGTCTCAACTTGAGTATTGTGTCCAATTCCAAGTGTCACATTCCAGAAAAGATGTGGATAAACTGGAGAAAATTTAGAGAAGAACAACAAAAATGACCAAATGTCTAGAAAACATGATCTGTGAGGGAAGATTGAAAAAACTGGGTTTGATTAGTCTAGAAAAGAGGAGACTGAAAGGGGGAAAGATAACCTTTTGTTATAAGGAGAAGGGGGAGAAATTATTCTCCGTAACCCCTGATGATAGGACAAGAAGCAATGGGCTTAAACTGCCACAAGGGAGGTTTAGGTTGGACATTAGGAAAAACGTCCTTTCAGGGTAGTTAAGCACTGGAAAAAAGTTGGCTACAAAGGTTGTAAAATCTCCACTACTGGAGATTTTAAAGGAAAGGTTAGACAAACACCTGTCAGGGATGGTCTAGATGGTGCTTGGTCCTGTCATGAACGCAGGGGACTGGACTTGACCTCTTGAGGTCCCTTCCAGTTCTATGAGTCTATGATATAAACTCTATGAAATTGTCTGGAACAGTGTTTCTCAACCAGTGGTACGAGTACCCTTATGGGTACTCAAGAGAAATCTGGGGGGTACGTCAACAAAACTGAAATCTGGAGAAAACTGATTTTTTATTTTAAGTTTTACAGTGTTTTATTATTTTTGTATTTTTTACACCCAAAAATGTCATCGCCTGCCCGGCTACGATTAAGTTGTTTAAACAAATGTGTTGCAATGGTAGAAAAAAAATGTTGTGCATCTGAAAACTGTAGGTACTGGGGATACTTTTTTTTTTTTTTTAATGGGTACTTTATAAAAAAAAGGTTGAGAAATACTGGTCTGGAACATAGAAACAGAACAATATTATCTCTTCATTTTCTGGATTTTTGTTTTTATACATTAAAGAACAAGAATGTTAAGGGAGGGCTTCAACAAGTGTAGAAAATCCAGAACAACTGAATAGTATTGAGAAAAAAAGATAAGTAAATGAGAGACATATAAGGAACACAACATATCATTTAACAGATCAGTCCCCTCAGCAGCCAACCATCAAACGATTCCAGAATCAGTTAAGGTTGCTAAGGGCTTGTCCCCATTTATTGGGAGATCGACACTGCAGAGATTGCTCTTCTAGGGTTTAATTTAGTGGGTCTAGTAAGGACCCACTAAAGCTACCTTTGATGGTGTGCCTGTTGCCTCTAGTACTCCACTGGGTTGCAAGGAGTTAGGAAAGTGGAAGGGAAAGTTTGTCCTGGAGTCCTCCCACAGTGAGGACTGCAGACATGTTGCCTAAGGTATGTAGACTCCAGCTACCTCTAGTAGGGTCACCATTGTAATAGGTCAGGATTTACTGTCATGGTGTCCTGAGGGGTCTTCTGCTCCATCAATGATAATAACCAGAAGGCTGCGTGCATGTGTGTGCTCAATCATGTGGGTTGTCTTGACTTGTGCAATTAGTCAGCACAGCAGATTGCGGGAGAGCTCCCAAAGACCACAAATCAGATGAGGATCGAAGGTGCCCGACCAGGCTTATTGTTAAGTGAAGTACAGTAATAGTGGTCAGTAGACTCTACCGAACCACTACACATATGTACCTGTAACAATGGACACAGCTCAGTCAGTGGGAAGTCCCACTGCCTCCTAGGCTAAACAAAGACTGCCCCTCCAAGACACCACTTTATATACTGGTACAAACAAGTTACACATCACTCCTGATGTGTCAGGTTGCCACCCTCTGACATTGTCAGGTGACCACCTATTACCCTGTACCTTGTGATTTGATTAGAACATCTCTACCCATCATGCTGTCATTTTAGACCCTTTTCTGAACCTGGGTCAGTAACTGTGGGAAGTGTGGGTACCAAGGTCTTTTTTAATGAGTTGTTAATACCATCCTTTTGGAATGTGCTTTCAACTTACGACCAGTACCAATTACCATTTTAGAGTCAGTACCAGTATCAATTACTGTTCTACTCCTGGGCCTATTACCAATTAGTGTTTTGTGCTCTCAGCTCTGCTCATGACAAGTTATGTGAACAGGGGCCTGCCTCTTGCTCACAGCTTAGCTTTGCTTTGTATTAGCCAAGTTTTATCCATTGTTAGCTAGGCCTCAGCCTAGGCCTGTGCTACATGGGCTTTTGTTTCAGGCCCTCATCTTACTACACTGCCCTATTCAGATAACTGGAGTTGAGTATCTTAGGTCAACTTTCCCCTTTAGTGTAGACCTGGCTTCACTGAGAAAAGTATACTTGCCTATCACATTACTTATTAAAGCAAAATACTTAAAAGCAAGGAAATGTATATTTAAAGGCATCATAAAACGTACACTCCCCACATAATAAATGTTATTGTTACCAAATATGAAGAGATGCATGTTTCAGCACATGGAATGGCCTGTGTCTTCATCTATATCCATGGATGCAGCTGAGTGAAAAGAAGATGGTGGGAAGACAAGGCTGAAGGGAGAAACTCTGCAGGGACATTATAGAGCAGAGGAGAGTTGGCAATAGACAAGGGGATACAGACTCTGGCAAGAACCCAAGAGACAGGCATTGGGAGCACAGGCAACTCTGCTGGTAACCCAAAATAGTCCAGAAGAACCCAGAGCAAACAGCAAGAAGGTCAGAGCTTGAGCAGACTGTGCATAGGGCCACTGGGCTAGAGTAGTGAACAGGCCTGGGTTCGCCTGCCAACCAGTGGGAAAGTGACACAGACTGGACAGTGGAACAGAAAACTGCCTGAATTTTAAGAACTACAGTGACCTGGCTGAAGAGCCAAGCCACAAGAAAGGAGCAACCTGAATAATGAAGCCCTGACTCCAGAAAGAAAATCTTCAGAGGGGTAGCCGAGTTAGTCTGTAACAGGAAAAATGTAAAAAACAACAAATAGTCTAGTAGCATTTTAAAGACTAACAAAAGATGGTATCATGAGCTTTCATGGGCACAACCCACTTCTTCAGATGATCAGAGTGTTGGAAGTCCAGATCCAAGAATAAATAAGGAAGGAGGGAGGGAGGGAGAAGGAAAAAATTGAAGGGGAGAAAGAAAGACAAAGAGTAGATAAGCTTCAGAGGGCTAGCCGAGTGAGTCTGCAATAGGGAAAAGCAACAAGGAGTCCTGTGGCACCTTATAGACTAACAGATGTATTGGAGCATAAGCTTTTGTGGGCAAAGACTTGCTTCATCAGATGCATGTAGTGGAAATTTCCAGAGGCAGGTATAAATATGCAGGCCAGAATAAGGCTAGAGATAACGAGGTTAATTCAGTCAGGGAGGGTGAGGCCCACATCTAGCAGCTGATGTGGAGATGTGAACACCAAGGGAGGAGAAACTGCTTTTGTACTTGGCTAGCCATTCACAGTCTTTGTTTAATCCTAAACTGATGGTGTCAAATTTGCAGATGAACTGTAGCTCAGCAGTTTCTCTTTGAAGTCTGGTCTTGAAGTTTTTTTGCTGCAGGATGGCTACCTTTAAATCTGCTACTGTGTGTCCAGGGAGATTGAAGTGTTCTCCTACAGGTTTTGTATATTGCCATTCCTAATATCTGATTTGTGTCCATTTATTTTTTTACGTAGGGACTGTCCAGTTTGGCCGATGTATATAGCAGAGGGGCATTGTTGGCACGTGATGGTGTATATTATATTTGTAGATGTGCAGGTGAATGAACCAGTGATGGTGTGGCTGATCTGGTTAGGTCCTGTGATGGTGTCGCTGGTGTAGATATGAGGGCAGAGTTGGCACCGAGGTTTGTTGCATGGATTGGTTCCTGAGTTAGAGTTACTGTGATGCGGTGTATAGTTGCTGGTGAGAATTTGCTTCAGGTTGGCGGGTTGTCTGTGGGCAAGGACTGGCCTGCCTCCCAAGGCCTGTGAAAGTGAGGGATCATTGTCCAGGATGAGTTGTAGATCACTGATGATGCGTTGGAGAGGTTTTAGCTGAAGACTGGAGGTGATGGCCAGTGGTGTTCTGTTGGTTTCTTTCTTGGGCTTGTCTTGTAGTAGGAGGCTTCTGGGTACATATCTGGCTCTGTTAATCTGTTTCCTCACTGCTGAGCTACAGTTCATCTGCAAATTTGACACCATCAGTTTAGGATTAAACAAAGACTGTGAATGGCTAGCCAAGTACAAAAGCAGTTTCTCCTCTCTTGGTGTTCACACCTCCACATCAGCTGCTAGAAGTGGGCCTCACCCTCCCTGACTGAATTAACCTCATTATCTCTAGCCTTATTCTGGCCTGCATATTTATACCTGCCTCTGGAAATTTCCACTACATGCATCTGACGAAGTGGGTCTTTGCCCACAAAAGCTTATGCTCCAATACATCTGTTAGTCTATAAGGTGCCACAGGATTCCTTGTCGCTTTTGCAGATCCAGACTAACACGGCTACCCCTCTGATACTTGACACCACGCAATAGGGAAGTTATTCTTGGATCCAGAAAGAAAGTCATATATACACAACCACAGACCCTGTGGTAAAAAATCAAAGAAGGGGGTGTCAGGCTGGTTGGGAGCTAATCCTCAGATGAGCCATAAGGAGGCACTAGAGCAGTAAGTGGTAAACCCTGTGACACTCTTACCAGGAGTATATTTTAGCACTCTTCATTAGGTTCTCTGTGTCTCAGAAACATGCAAAATTACATGATCTTGGCAGCTCAGTGGCAGCAGCTGGATTATTCGGTGTCAGTTCCCCCAAGATTAAAGAGTTTGTTGTTGGCACATAGTTCTGAAGGAATAGATGCAGTGTTTGAAAGCCATGAAAGATATTTCTTGCTCGTAAGTCTGCTCTTTAAATTGTCATCGCTATCACAGAGCTGAAGTTTGCATTAAAGGGTTTGAATTTGATTGTGTGGCTTATTATAACTAATTTTCTTTAAAAAAAGTCTTCTTTTATAACACATATGTATAGATCTGTTCAGTGCAATTCAGCTGCCAAAACCTTGAGAGAAGAGTACAGTCATATAAAAGATAACAAAAATGTTAACCTATGCTGAAAAGACAGCTGGGGCTGTAAGCAATTTTACTGCTTCAAATCCATATGCCAAAGACAATGGAAAGTTTCAAGATGTCCTGAGTCCTGTTCAAAAACAATAGGAACTGAATTATAACTTTAAATAATAAAGGTATTATAGTTATAATGTGTAATCTATTGTGCTGCACATGGTGGTAATGACTACCATTACAGAGCATTTCAGTTTCAATAAGGAGTTAATTTTAGTACATCTAATGAATACTGCTGAATTAAGTGAAGCTATCTTATATCTGCAAAGATACTAATTTTATTAGTGTTATCCCTGCTTTGTGTTTAGCTGTTAATAGAAAAGACTTGCTCAAAAAGCTGTTGCCATTTGGCCCCAAGATTTATTTAAAGATACCCATAGAGATTGTCCCAATATTATGTTGAAATATGGTGGTTTTCTGACAGTAAGTTCAGTATAGATTTGAATCAACTTTTCCATTTACCGTGGTTTCTAGTACCAGAATTATTTCATTTTAGGAAATTTATTTTAAAAATATTAAGATAATGGGTCATAGAAAATGTTTGCTCTATTAATAGTGGGAGTTGAGAGTGACAATGATTCAAATTTTAAGTATGGAATAGTGGAAATATATTTTTAAGCATGTGAGATCAAAAATAAAATGGGTCTTTAAAGGAGAAGTTGAAGAAAAGGAATATAAACATTTTTCTCAATTAATTTATATAATCATGTAAGAATAGTCTTTACCAGAAACTCTTGGCCCCTTTCGTTCACCAGCCAAACAACAAAGTAGAAATTAAAACCAGAATTAAGTATTTTTAATATTCCAGGAAAGACTCTGAAATTCACTACAAAATATACTTCCCCTCTAGCTTCAGATGTTTAGGTGAACCTCGCATTAATCCTCTTTTAAGAAGTTCAACATAAGTATGAAATGCTAGTTAGGAGGTTAATTATTAAGTTCCTTACAATCCCATGACTGGATCTAATTATTTAGTCCTTGTCCTTCCCAGTTTAAGGATTCACAATGCAGAATCTATATAAAATCTCAATCAAGATTCTCTTTTGGATTCCCCTCTTGAATTATTTACATTTTACATTATGTAAAATGACTGTTTTATTGTTTAATCACTCGTGTCTTGGTGCTCGGCTATTGATAAACCTTGTTGCAAGCTTCTTCACAGCTTTCCATCCCACCCACCCACCATTCTTGAAAATGAATCCTCACCAAGAAAAAAAAATAATAATAATTAAGAACCTCCTTGAGAGATGTTCCACATTGTTTCCCAGGCTTAACTAATCATCAAGGAATAACTGTGAACATGAAAGCAGATGTGTTTTGGATTCTAGATGAGAAATGACCTGAAGTAGTTCACTGAGCTTCAGATACAACCTGGGGATGTTCGGAGGCCCATGGGAAGTTAGAATATATGCCAACCCATTACTGACAGCTTCAGTAATTCTCAGAAGATTTTAGCCTAATAACATTTATAGTGTTTTGAAAGTGTTAGTCTGAGAAACTAGACTGAGATGAGTGTCCCTGTGTGCCAAGTGGCACATGCTGTTTCAAATCATGGAGATGTAATTAACAACAGAACCATGGCTAGGTTGACAGCCTTTGGGAGACACAACCACAGGAAAAATGATCTGCCTTTCTACTTGAAAGAATGTTAACAACCGGTGTATTCCCAGCCTTGACCTGTGGAGTAGCAATATGGCATTTGCTAATAAGATAATGCAAACCACAACAAAAGATGTCTTGAAGATAAGAAGTAAATTAAGTGGGAATAGTTTGGATGTGCCACTATAAGGAGAGGGAATGGACATCAAGAGATAATAATGCAGATGCAGCAAGCACAGCTATTGGTGCAGATGGGGAGATGAACTAGAAGCTGACACTGACATAGTCAGGACTGAGGTCATGCAATGCATCATTAAGTTCACAGAGCAGCAGAGGAGCTGAGTAGATCAGTGAATTGGGGGCCACTGTACCCGCCAGCCCCCTTTCCCAAACACACACCAACAAAAATACATACTAGGTAGAGCCTGAGGGACGGCCCACTCCGTCAACGGCCCGGGGCTCTCTTCTCATTTAAGATATTCTTATGACATAGAGTATACTCATTGTATCCTTCAGGTAAATATGAAGAGCCAGCACACGTGCACTTGGTTGAAGGTGAGTGAAAATGCCTGCTGTGGGAACTCCTGCATTGGGACTTTCTGTAAAGTTCACTTGGCAAAGTTAAGGCAGCAGAGGGAAGTTCCAAAACCCTGCGGTGGGTGCGATAAGGAACCCAGTCTATCCTACCAGTCTGTAGAGAATGTGGTGGTGAGGCACAGTGAAGACAGTTGGTGGTTAAGAAGAAAAAGGAGAAAGAGCAATTCAAACTTGTTATGGAGCAGCTGGTTGCAGTTCGACTCCCCATTTAGATATACCTTGTGCTTTGGTATACATGTTGCAACATGGTGACCATGGATGAACTTATAAATGAGATATTTGCAGAAATGCCACAGCCTGCAGCAATTTATTGACCTGGACATCCAGGCCCCACCCCTGTGAGGCTTCCAGCCAAAGAGAAATGGGTTGAGGTTCTCAATGATGATAAAGACAAGTTTCAGGTTGATGTTGCACCGCAGTGTTCTCCATGTGGAGGCAGAAGATCCACTCAACATCAGTGACCTGCAGATCACTGATGATAAGAACATAAGAACATAAGAACATAAGAACGGCCGTACCGGGTCAGACCAAAGGTCCATCTAGCCCAGTATCCTGTCTGCCGACAGTGGCCAGCACCAGGTGCCCCAGAGGGGGGTGGACGGAAGACAATGATCAAGCGCTTTGTCTCCCGCCATCCCTCTCCAGCCTCTGACAAACAGAGGCCAAGGACACCATTTTATCCCCTGGCTAATAGCCTTTATGGACCTAACCTCCATGAAATTATCTAGCTTCTTTAAACTCTGTTATAGTCCTAGCCTTCACAGCCTCCTCTGGCAAGGAGTTCCACATGCTGACTACACGCTGTGTGAAGAAGAACTTTCTTTTATTAGTTTTAAACCTGCTACCCATTAATTTCATTTGGTGTCCTCTAGTTCTTCTATTTAGGGACTAATAAATAACTTTTCTTTATCGCCCTCTCCACACCACTCATGATTTTATACACCTCTATCATATCCCCCTCAGTCTCCTCTTTTCTAAACTGAAAAGTCCCAGTCGCTTTAACCTCTCCTCATATGGGACCCGTTCCAAACCCCTAATCATTTTAGTTGCCCTTTCTGAACCCTTTCTAAGGCCAAAATATCTTTTGAGGTGAGGAGACCACATCTGTACACAGTATTCAAGATGTGGCGTACCATAGTTTTATACAGGGGCAGTAAGATATTCCGGGTCTTATTTTCTATCCCTTTCTTAATAATACCTAGCATCCTATTTGCCTTTTTGACCGCTGCACACTGTGTGGAAGTTTTCAGAGAACTATCCACGATAACTCCAAGATCTCTTCCTGATTTGTCGTAGCCAAATTAGCCCCATCATACTGTACCTATAGTTGGGGTTATTTTTCCCGATGTGCATTACTTTACACTTATCCACATTAAATTTCATTTGCCATTTTGTTGCCCAATCACTCAGTTTGGTGAGATCTTCTGGAGTCCCTTACAGTCTGCTTCTGTCTTGACTATCCTAAACAGTTTGGTATCATCCGCAAACTTGACCACCTCACTGCTTACCCCTTTCTCCAGATCATTTATGAATAAGTTGAACAGGATTGGTCCTAGGACTGACCCTTGGGACACCACTAGTTACCCTCTCCACTCTGAAAATTTACCATTTATTCCTACCCTTTGTTTCCTGTCTTTTAACCAGTTCTCAATCCAAGAAAGGACCTTCCTCTTATCCCATGGCCATGTAATTTACACAAGAGCCTTTGGTGAGGGACCTTGTCAAAGGCTTTCTGGAAATCTAAGTATACTATATCTACTGGATCCCCTGTCCGCATGTTTGTTAACCCTTCAAAGAACTCTAATAGATTAGTAAGACAGGATTTCCCTTTACAGAACCCATGTTGACTTTTGTCCAACAAATTATGTTCTTCTACATGCTTCACAATTTTATTCTTTACTATTGTTTCGACTAATTTGCCCGGTACTGAGGTTAGACTTACCGGTCTGTAATTGCCCGGATCGCCTCTAGAGCCCTTTTTGAATGATATTGAGGCCAGAGCCAGCCACCTATCCTTAGATGCCCATATGACAGAAGAGAGAGCGGCACAGCTCCTCCCAGAGCGGCACAGCTCCCCCCAGAGCTCCCTGAAGGTGAGTTCATTCTTAGAGTTAAGTTCTTGCGAGAACGCAACGAGCCAGACTGTGTGGTCAAAGATAAGTTTGACCCCATCAGGACCGCAAGATGAAAAGAACAGGTCTGGATCATCGAAAACTACCTCCAGTGGTCCAACCTTGCCTACCTTGTAGTTAGCCAAGCAAGAGAGGTCTTTGCCTCCCGGAGCCCAGCTAGAAGTTGCTCCTGTTTGGCCTTCTGTGCAGCATCACCCTTCCACCCAGCCTTGACTTTTTTAGGATCTTCTGAACAGGGTGAAGGCTTGGTCTCCCTCTCTGTAGTCAGGATGATGGAAACAGCAGGCATCTCCGCCGTCAACCCGACATGTGGCATCATCGTCTGCTGCAGTTTCTGCTCCATCTTCATGACAAGCCGGGAGCAGTCTTTCAAATTGGCAGTGCTTCACAGTCATCAGGGCCGTGGTGATTGGTGCAAGGAACATACCATAATGGTGGTACAGCTCACAGCAGGCAGTGATAAGGGCATATTCAACAAACGGGTCTTCTTCAAGGTCAGCATCAGTTTAGGCTGATTTTCAGGTGGGATGGGGAACTGCATGCTAGCTGCCAGTGCGTAGAGCTGGATTGCAGACGCTGCCAGAGTCTTAGTCATTGCAGCCCCCAGCTGCACCTCATACGAGGCATAGAGCTTGTTGATATCTTCGCTATATATCTGGTTGGCTGTGACAGTCCACCCCAGATACTGCCAGGCTTGCCCTCCCGTGGCCAAGGCAGCCAGCCGGGTACGTTTATGCACAATATGAGCTTGGTCAAGTTCTGCTGTCGCCCCCGCTGCTGTAGTCGGGACGATGGGAACAGCGGTGGAAACAATGATGGCCATTCCCACCTGTTCTGGAAAATGTTCCAGCAGCTGGTCAGTGAGTTCGTCTCAGTCCATTGCCTTGATGCCTGCTCCCCGCTGCAGGACAGACAACAGTCTTTGAGTAGTCATGCACACTCGGCGCCTAAGTTTAATATACTCAAATAAACCCCAAGCTAGACACCCAAGAACGGCGAGCTAGGTGGTCAGTATCAGTGCTTCCCACATGCTAAGCAACTGTATAAGCAGTCTGCTGATAAGTCCTTAGCAGGATCTTTACAAGCTTCAGTTCTGCCAGTAAGTGCCGAACTTTGGCTCGCTTCTCCTGTGAGGGGATGACATTGTTCTCGCGGAGTGAGTTGCAGTCTTTGCAGTGAAACAAGGCAACCCAGTGTGTCTGTTCCCAGAGGTCCTTGAGGACTGGGTTGTACTTCTGCGTGAGTACTCAGAGCAGATGGTCTGAGTGGCAGCCCAAGAAGGCCCACACAGAAAGCATGTCTTTCTTTTTTATGATGGCCTGGGTCACTGCGCAGTCAACAAGGAGATATAATGTGGGCTCTCCAGCAAACATCTGGTAGAATGCCCGCAAATAGTCATGGAGCCACTCACCCGGATCGACAATGAAAACCTCGGGGTCACTCCAAACCCAGGGCTGGTTCTAGTATGTTTTGTTGTAACGAACTGTGGGGCAGAGGATGACAATGTGGCAAAAGATGCCACGGTGGCCACCATGCTCACTTGGTCATTCTAGAAGGTCAAGCACGAAAGCAGTCTTGCCACAGCTGATGGGCCCACAGATGACGGCACAGGGGCATCTTTGGGATGGCTTTTAATAGATGGCTGAGAGAAAGCGGCCGTCTTTGATGTTCAGCTGCGCCCCCATGATGCAGGTATATACCCACAGAACAGGTATATGTTCAATGAGCCAGCTGCCTCTGCCACCGTGGTAATCTGGATGGCAACACCTTCACTGCCGTTTTCTACCCACTGCCCTGCAGCTAGTCATCATCAGTAGTCTGCATATCTAGCCACAGAGCATACTTGTGGGTCAAATACTCCCCAAAGCTGACGTCAGCAAGCTTAATTTTCCGTGTCCTGATGTCAGTTCTAGGAATTTAGAGAACTGTAATTTCAGGAAATGTTTGAGAGAGGACGTTACATATGAAGGAAGATTCACTGAATGGTTCACTGTCTTGGTTCTGTCTCTCTTTGTTACCTTTTCCTCCCTGCCCCCCAACATAGTTTTAGAAGCAAATCAGCTCCTGCAGGTACACAAAATGAGAAATTAAGAATATTGGGAAAAAGAAACAGAGAAAACAGCAATGGCAGCAAACCAGATTCCTTTCCCCTAGCACATGGAGTTTAAAAAAGGATGTATTTTGCAGTTTTTAGATCACAGTGGGAAAACTACAAAATTGCAATGAAGCTGAATAAAAAAGGAAAACATAATGAGAGCAAACACTCTACTAGCTGTAATGGGCAAAGGCTGTCATACGCTCCACGAGCATCTGGATGTATCAGCAGCAGACCAAGAAGATCCATGTAAAATACCAGAAGTGCTCCAAAAGCATTTTCAAATAATAAAATATGTCATATACAAAAGGTAACTTTTCAGCCAGTATAATAAAAATGTGGAGGAACAATAGATCAGTTTATTCTCGCATCAGCTCTTTTTCACAGTTTATGTGATTAACAAAAGATGAACTAGTTTATGATAGATTAGTAACAGTGAAGCAAGAGTTTGAATGAGAATGCTCAGAGAGCCCACACTAACTGTGCCAGGAATTATAGACAAGTGCACAGTTAGTGAACACACCCACGTCCAAATGTAGAGGATAAGTAGAGCAGATACAGATAATTCACCAAGTAGCACAGGGAACCCAGGAAAATACAAGGAAAGATGCACCAAAGTTAATACAAAACCAAATGTACAAAAACAAAATGCAAAGGAAGACCTATGGGTAATATGGTAATGGAGAGTGCTCTGCAATAATCCTGGCATGAGAAATCTTTATGCCAAAGCTTGCAGATAAGAAAATCAAAGTGTGTGAGGGGAGGGGAAGCACCCTATTTTGGAAGCAATCAGCGGCTCAGGAGAAGAGATTTTGCACAACTGACATTTATGCAGTACAAACCAGCAAAAAATAAATAGGTTGTTAAGCTCAGATTAGGATGGGTTGCATAGATAAGGCAGCAGCGCACAAACAAACAGGACACTGAATACCAAATAGGCAAGTGGGGCATCAGAGAATGTGCCAGTCTACAAAGACTTCCTCACCATTGTGCTAGAGGAGCAAATGAAATTACAACCAAGGAAACCACATTCAAAATGCTCCATGGAATGAACAATCAAAATATCTCCCGGACAAAAGTGCAAATTACAAGCAGAATACTAAGACGAAGTATACAAACTGAACTTTCAGGTAGTATGGACAACATGGAACCTACTGCTTTGAGTGGATATAATTCATGAGCAAAGTAGGGCCGAATAATTCATTAGCAAAACAAAAACCATCCAGAGCAGGCAATGAACTATGCCACCCCTGCAGCAATTCTCCAAAAGGATTACCAATTTTGTTGTTTTTAAAGGACAATGATGTCTTCCAGGTGTATTGCACCTAGAAACAGATAAAACAATTCAGCGAGTACAGCACCTGGCTCACAGAGTATCCGTTGCATAGAAAGGGGTGGGGAAAACCCTAACAATAACAGTAAAGCAAAGGGGAAAAAAGGCGTCATTGATTACATAGAAGAAATCAAAAATTGTATAAGCACCATGGTATCCATTGAGAAGACAGACAGGCCAATTGCACATCTTCATAAACCCAAGCAACCTAAACAAATTCACTAAAAAGATTCACTACAGTAGGCGTTCTGGGGGCAGAGGGTGGGCATGGCTGTGCCTGGCGAATTGGGAGGGCAAAGCCTTCCCCCTTTTAAGCTATCTGATGCCTATGCCAGGGATCTTATCAGGATCAGATTATTTCTTCAGGACAAATCATACACTTGGAATCAAACACTCTCGACAGACTCCTGCTATGTGGACACTGCCATGGCTCGGCTTAAGGTAAGCTGACTCCAGCTACGGATTTTGCAAAATGCGTAATTGGAGTTGCGTATCTTGAGCTGACCTACCTGGTTTAATAGAGACCAGGCCTAAGTATGGAAAACAGGATAAAACCTGAGGGTTGAACTGTTTTGGTCCTATCCTTTTTGCTCACACAGGGTACGTCTACACAGCAGGACTAAAGTCAATTAAAGTATGCAACTTGAGCTACGTTGATTGTGTAGCTTAAGTTGAAGTAGCTTTTAGCACTGTCTACACAGCAGGAAGTCAAAGGAAGAACACTCTTCCTTCAATTTCCCTTATGCCTCATAAAATGAGGGTTACAGAAGTTGGAGTAAGAAGTCCTCCAGCTTGCCATTATTTTGAAATAATGGCTTGCAGTGTAGACATGCTCTTTGTTATTTCAGAATAATGTCAGTTATTCCAAAATAACACTGCTGTGTAGACATACCAACAGAGAACAATGATAATAACTCTGGCACACAATATGGATAAGCAATGCTTAAGGCTATGGCATGTTATTATTTATTTGTGGCTCATTGCATGGACATGAGAAACAATTTTGCAGAGCAGATAATCCTGCTTTTGCACTTTCATTTCTGACTTCATGGAATTGCTATCTGGTCAGATTCTCACCAAATACATTGCTAAAGAAGTCGTTAAAGTTCTTTTTCCCCCTCTAAGGTTAAATTTATTATTTGGAAACAGAAGAACAAAAATATGCACAACTAGATTAAGAACCTGGCAATTAAACTACAAATTCTCTCAGAAGCACTAAGACAAAATTAGTGCTTTAAAATATTCCTGAAAATCATGAATGTCTTTGCTAGGAAATTATCCTAGAGGATGAGAAAAAGGATGTTAACTCTTCTTGTGAAATTCATGACAACATCCCATATCTCAATATATTCTTTACAGAGAAAATATATACAATTCAGGAGTAGAAATGGGTCCATACTAATATTTGGGACCTGAATTTCACAGTATCAGCTTGGTTTCAGGTCCATCTCTATTCAAGTAAAGTGTACAGTGAGAATATTGCATAAATTCCTTTGTTCTTGTGCATCTTGCTTTATTTCAGTAGGTACACCAGTTTTTCTCATACTTTAACAAAGTATTGGTGTTTGCCTAATCTCTCCTTCATATTTCATAGTAAAATATAGTGTGGTTATATGTGGAGTCTGTCATAGTTATGCTGGATGGACACTTTCTGTGAGTTTAAAGCTTTACATTGTTAGAAAGTTTAATTTTCACACTGAGTCAAACTTAAAAATGAAAAGTGAATATTTAGAGCAATCAGTTCTGTTTTCTCATGACAGTCCTCTGAGATAGCAAAGATTTTTAGATGAGGAATATGAACCATAGAGGTTAGGGGACTTCATGTCAGAGACACAATTAGCATTCAGGAGTACTTGGATCTGAATCATGTGAGTAGACTACTAAACAATTATTCTTGACCCTAACAGAAAGTAATAAGGCCTGATATTCATTTAAACTAAGGCCCTTTAGCAGTAACGGGGCCTTAAAATGAATGCAACAGAGTGGTGTAAATGAGAACCAAGTCCATACTAGTGAAGCTGATTCTGGCATTATACACAGAGAATAACAATAACATTTTGCTTTTGAAGATTAGCTTTTCTGTCTACCTATGGGTCACATCATCCACTGCTGAAAAGGAATCAGCATCCCAAAGACTGACATGACAGCTGTTCTGTACCTCAACATTCTACTGCAGTTCCTAATAGGGGAAGGAATGCACAAAAGTGGAGTGAACTATAATTACTCAACAAGGACTTTGACCATGACATCAACGTTCATATATAAAGGCCATTAAAAGTCAGGACCCTGATTTTTGCACCTCATCTAAAATACAGCTGCCTGAAATATCTAAAATCTGCAGAAATTCCACTTCATACTGTGAAAAGGGAACCATCATCACATATTCCTAAGCACTAAAGGCACGTCTACACAGCAGGGCAAAAGTTGAATTAAGATACACTACTTCAGCTGCATCAATTGCATAGCTGAAGTCGAAATAGCTTAATTCGGCTTTTGGTGCTCTCTGTACTCTTCCTTTGACTTCCCTTACTCCTTGTAAAATGAGGGTTACCATGAGTCAGAGTAAGAAGTCCACCAGCTTGACATTATTTTGAAATAAAGGCTTGTCGTGTAGACAGACTCTTTGTTATTTTGGAATAATAGCAGTTATTCTGAAATAACGCTGTTGTGTAGACGTATGGCAGGTAGTTTTGTCTTGTCTGAAATACTGTTGAATAGATCCTATCCTATCTGATCTAATCTAGCCTCTCCTAACCATTCCAGTTCAATCTATCTATTTATATATAACATCATCTATTCTATCCTACCCTGCCTACTGCTGTCCAATTTAATATTATGTAATTTAACTCACTAATCTGGAATGTTGCACAAGTCCTTTCTGGGTTTAAATTAAGAGACTAAAAACCCCACCTCCTCTCATATGCTATGTATCCTAACCCTGTAGTATCTACACTGCAAAGGGTTGCAGTACAATGTAGAAAATTGCAGGGTCTAAGATAGAGACCTAGCTTCATTCTGTGTCCATGTGGCACATTGTTTTGTTGTTACAGCCTCTAATTTGCTTCCTAAACTCTCCATTTCAAACTATTCTGGTTTGTGGCATCCTGAGAAATGCTTTGAAGTGAATCAGACCTCAGTGCACTGCAATGCATTTTCAAAGGAATACATTGCTAATTAACACATATGCATCTTACAACTATTAGCAAAACATTTTGGTATTTCCTCCTCTTGATTCATGTGCATGGCTTATGCTGATTACAAGCACTGCAGGAAGGGCCTATTTCCATAAACAAAAACAAAGCAAATTTTATATTTAGATTGGGGTGTTTCCAAATTTGACTGGTTAAACCTATGGACCAAGGGAAAAGAATACATGGATTGTGTGAAATTCTAATATAAAATCTTCAATGTAATAGAAGAAGCCATTATAATATGACTACTTGGTGGTGATCTTTATTAGGAGTTGGTGAAATCATTCAGGCAAAATTAAAAATCAAACCATGCTTTTTGCCCATCTCCAAACTCCAACATATTTGAGACTGGAAAAGGTTTACTAAAGTTACTCCTTTCCCTTTCCCACAAACTATGCAAAAGACTTGCACCAAGTACAAAGTAGGTGCCATCTCATTCCCCTTCGCTCAGGTATTCATCATCCTTACAGCTGCTTGGAAGCTTACTTTCCTCTCTCCCTCCTCAAGGACGGATGATGAGTTCTGGTAACTGTTCAGTGGAGCTTATCATTGCGACCCCATTTGTTCTCCTGTGTTCCTAGTTCCCCTATTTTTTATGCCCAGGAAGCACCAGGCTTATTAAACACTAGTACTCAGGAGATTTTGTGTTGCAAGATGCTTATAACAAGCTTGAACATTCTCACTTCTCGCAGCCACTTTCTAGTTTAAAATTATAAATGAATGAGCCTTGATTTTGGAGGGGGAACTGATCACTGTAAAGTTCCGATAGTGTCAGGGTTATCGTTCTGTAGAATTATGAAGGTTATTTCTCTAACTAGGCACATAGAACTGCTTTAACAATGTCATGTAGCTTGTATGGCAGACCTGTAACCTTTGTCTTATAGTCCAGGGGTGGGGAACCTATAGCCCAGCCCGTATCTTGCCACAAAGTTTGGGGCTGTCCCCCACCACCCACAGTGGCGTGAGCCATGGCTTCTAATTCTTTCTTTCTTTTTGTCACCCACACTAGTTTTTAAATGATTTTGCTTTTCTGCTTCCTTCTTCATGGTCTAAATATTCCAAGAAATCCTCAAATGCACCAAGAAAATTTGCAAATTTGCTTGTTTATGTAAGAAAAAATCTGCATTTGTTTATGGGATTAGGTACTTGATGTAGGCCTCTAATGACCCACTTTGCTCACATATGTGCCCTTTAAAATGATGCATTCACAAATGTTATAGTGCAATAATAACGATATTTAGACACTCTTTTTACAAATGCAAGTCCATAAGTGGACATCCTTTAATTTTCTTAAATGTTTAGGTATTTACGCCATTATGACAATGTAGTTTGCCAGTTAAAAATATTATATATTTTAATATTGTCTTTCAAGTTTTTTGAACCTTAAGGGTACATCTACATAGCAATTAAACAGCACGATGAGTCTGGCATAGCTGACTTGGGGCTATGGGCTGGAAAACTGCTGTGTTGAAGTTTGGGCTCTAGGACCCTCCCCTGAATGGGGTCTCACAGCCTAGGCTCCAGCCAAGCCCAAATATCTACATTATAATTATTAGTTCCATAAACTCACATCAGCTGATCTATGCCAGCTCAGCCATACCATAGGTCTTTTATGCCCGTGTAGATATAAGTGAGTTCCAAACAGAGATACAATAGGGGTTCTGACCACAGCTCATTCCTAATGTCTTATATGGTCATAGGCAAGTCAGTTCACCTCTTTGTGCCTGTTCTTTCCTTTCATACTCTTTGTCTTGGCTATTTAGCTTGTAGCTTCTTCATGGAGGGATTCTGTCTCCCTTTGTATCTGAACAGTGCCCTGAACAGCAGGATCCATTTGATTGGGGTCGCTGTACATTACTAGTATTAAATAAACATACATTCCTGAAGGTAAATTATATTAGGGAAATTTTGTTGGAGGGATGTTTCTTGCATTGTCCAAAATTAGTTTGCTTGAAGAATATGCAGGATGAATGGAAGTCACGCTTGCTTAATTTGTTTTTTAAATAAACCTTCTGCATCTTTAAGGATATGAATCTGTAATACGACCAAATGATAATGAGATCTCTGATCTGCTGTATCATAGGTTGAAGCTGACTCAGGTCTAGTTTAACCTCAGATTTTCCAAATTTTAGAAACATCTTGGAGTGGAGAGCTGCTCCTGTTTCTTTCCCATCTCCTCTTTCTGTTTGGACAAGCACATCTCCTACTCTATGTGCTGAGTCCCCATGCTGCACACCAGAGTCTGTGAAAACTCCAACCTTATGACTGTTGAATTAATGTGTCTTATGATCCCTAAAAGTAAAGAGAAATCAGATGTAAGTGGGATACAAATCAGGGTATAACTCTGGCTTCTTTTAAATAGGACAGAGCAAGTTGTATTTACATTACATGATGCGTGCTCTGACTATAAATATTTTAAAGCTACTGTACAAACCTGCTAAAATCTCTACTTGAACTTTATCAAATAGTATGTTATCATACTCAATCTTTTGATTGGCAGAAGGGAGGAAAATTACATTTTCATAACAATAGCATTTAATGACCAGAATGGGTGAAAATTCTAGATCTAATTTTATAAATGGAAATAAAGATACCACTTTTCTGCAGGAATATTTAAAACTAGTTTTAAGGAAAGATGTTGGTAGTGAACAGATGGTTGCCTACTGCCATACATATTCATGAGTGCATTTATTTCATTATGTCTTCCCCTGGGAAACTCGATGCTTCAGCTTTTATAAGTTTGTATGGCCATCAAATTGAGCAGTCAGAAGCCCTCTGTCAAAAGCTGTGTTGTTGAAGAAATAGAAGGAAAGAATGTGAAAAGCTTTCACACTTTTGTCTTGACTTTTATCACAGAAACACCTGTTATTTTGAGATCTAAGATGGGAATTTTATTAGGCATAATAAATGTTATGTTTTGATGGATAAAATGACATGTTCATTTTATCTGAATTACTTTTACCTTAAATTTGTGACATCTCTAAGCATCACTATTTAATAACTTCATAAAAGAATGAGAATAAATCTTGCTTGTATTACATGGTTAAAAGCTTTTCAATGCAATGAAAGGTGCCAAAATTGCATGTTTTTGAAAAAATCATATGACTTTGTCGGTGATGTACTAAAATTCTGAGATGAACTATTTGAGAGATTCCTTTCTCAGGATAGCAAGCAAGTTTTTATATATAAATAGTAATTAAAAATAGTCGATGAAGAAACCAAACTTAAAGATAAAAAGCAAATGCGGCAGAAATCAAATCTGATGTAATCTTTATTAGGTAGGAAGGCACATTGCTAAGAAACACTAATCATGGTTAAAAATGCTGTAATGATTACTTGTGAATACACTTTGTTAAAATATTCCAGATAGAGTAGAATTGATCCAACAATTTCAAATTTTTAAACATTTCACCAAGAAAGAATGCATTTTTCTTCTGATATTTTCATGAAAAAATATGACCCTTTTTTCCCAACCAGCTCTAATTTCAAGTTTAAGGTTAAAAGCTGAATTTCTTAATAGGACATTTCAGCACAGATTTATTCACTCCTACAGTCTATGACATAGTCACCAAATAGGTGTGTCTTTCCTTAGCAGGCAGATTCCAGATGAATGCCTGCATTCAGCATTCAGTGATGTGAATGTTGCAGGGTAACATCTGGGCTGGAGTAACATGTTAAAAGCCCAGTCCTTTAAGAAAACATTGGTTATCCTTTAACATCTTTGAGAGTATCTCTTCTTGCTGCTGCAGGGCAAGACGAGACCTGATAGAGAGTTTTGTTTCAATTGTGAAAACAGGGGCTAGCCCCAAGTACAGTGTAGTATTTGTTCAATTACTAAAAGGATGCAGAGTTAATTTCTTATGCAGGTTGATCTGACAGAGGCTGTGATGGGACAGAGAAATACCACTGAGTTATCCCATAGGGGTAGCCGTGTTAGTCTGTAAGGGTATGTCTACACTAGCCCCCTAGTTCGAACTAGGGAGGCTAATGTAGGCATTCAAAGTTGCAAATGAAGCCTGGGATTTAAATATCCCGGGCTTTATTTGCATCTTCCCGTCCGGGCGCCATTTTTAAATCCCCCTAGCCTGAACTAACTGCCCGCGGCTACACGCGGCAATCAAACGTTAACTCGAACTAAGTCCTTAGTTCGAGTTAACTGTTACACCTCATTCCACGAACTAGGGGGCTAGTGTAGACATAGGGAGGACGGGGGGGGGGTGTGCTGGGGGGAGTGTGCTAGTGTACTAACTTTTAAAAACCATGAGTAGTCTTGTGGCACCTTAGGGACTAACCAAAATATAAAGAATCATGAGCTTTCATGGGTAAAACCCACTTCATCAGATGAATTAGATTCAGTGTTAAGCCTCTCTTCACTTGGTAAATAATAGATGTTTTTTTCTGAGCATTTATTATTAATTGAACTCCACGCACATTAGCTATATAGCAATAAATGAAGGATGAGCCTGCAATGAAGCTATATGAAATCCTGCTGAAGTCAAAAGCATTTCTTGGGATTTAGCCTATGGTAAGTGAGAACAATAACTGACCCACATTTGTTGGAGACTTAATCCTATGAGGGCTTGGGATTCAAGGGCTCTTAGTACCTCACAGATTGTGAGTTTGAACATCAGGCTAAAAGTGAGTGGTAGAAAGGCCAAGGCATGCATTGTTTTTAATTAAACTGTGCTCACTGCCTGCCTGGCTTTTTAAGAGTTGTTGGCAGAATTCAAGCCAGCCCCACCATGCCCCTTTACCTCACCCCTTCTCCAAGGCCCCAACCTTGCCACACCCCTTTTCCAAGGCCCTACCACCCACTCCCTCCTCCCTCATTTACTTTCACCAGGCTGGGGAATGAGTTAGAGCAATGGTCACCAACCAGTAGATCTACTGGTAGATCTTGAAGCCTCTGACAGGTGACCCTGACTGGTTTGGCCAAGAGGCTATCAAGTGTCAGCACTTCAGCTGCCCCTCCCCCACTGCTGTACATCTCCTGCCCTTTGCCTTGGAGCTGCCTCCACCCCAGGAGCCTCCTGCTTGCTGTGCAGAGCAGGGAAGGGAGGCAAGTGCTGATGTCAGGATGCCCCCTCCCACCCTCTATTCTATCTCCACAGAACAGATGGGAGGTAGAGGGCTTGGGATGGAGGGAGGAAGTTTGCTGGCTGCTTTTGAGAGTGGTGCAGGGCCAGAGCAGGAGTGAACCTACCTCAGCCCCACTGCACCACCCCCCAGGAGCCACCTGAGATAAGCAGTGTCCAGCTGGAGCCAGAATCCTGAAACCCTGCCCCAGTCATGAACCCCCTCTTACATCCCATACTCCTGTCCAAGCCCTGATCCCCTTGGACCCAAACTCCCTTACAGAGTCTGTACCCTGAACCCCCTTCTGCACCCCAACTCCCTATCCCAGGCTCAGCTCAGAGCCCCTCTCACACTCCAAATCCCTTAGCCCAAGACCAGAGCCAGGATCCCAATCCTTTGCCCCTTCCTGGTGAAAGGGAGAGAGGATGGGGGAGGGAGGGAGGACGGAGTGAGCAGGGATAGGGCCTCAGAGAAGGGGCACAAAGGAGGCAGGGCAAGGGTATTTGGGTCTGAGGTAGATCCTGGATTGCACTTACATTCAAAAAGTGATCTTGTGCTTAAAAAGCATAAAGACCACTGGGTTAGAATGTGGGAGGGGGCATGGGCTCTGGACTAGGGGTGCAGGCAGTGAGTGGGGCCAAAAATGAGGGATCCAGAGTATAAGAGAGGGCTCCAGGCTGAGGCAGGGTGTTGAGGTGCAGGGAAAGAAAGGCTGTGGCTAGAGGTGGTGCCAGGTATGAGGGATTCAGGAGGTGGCTCTAAGCTGGACCAGAGGTTGTGCGGGGTGGGGGGAGGAGGAGGGAATGTGGGCTCCCACTGGGGGTGGAGGCTTAGGGCTAGGGCCAAGGCTTGTAGGCTTTGGAAGGGAGTTTGGATGCAGGAGGGGACTTTGGGCTCGGGTAGGGGGTTAGGGTGCTAGGTCCTGGCAGTGCATTCTGCAGCTTCTAGGAAATGGATGAGAGGTCCCTGTGGCATGTAGGCACATGAGCCCTTGCACCCAGAGGCACTGCCCCGCTCACTCTCATTGGTTCCAATTCCTGGGCATAGAGCCTCTCAGTCCCTGGCCTCCCAAGCACCTAGGGGCTACAGAGACTAGGTAGCCACTTCCAGGAGCAGCAGGAAGACAGGGCAGGTAGGAAGCCTGCCTTAGCCCTGGGCCCCCATTGCACTGCTTTTAATGGCCTGGTAGGTGCAGGTACCAGGGTCCCTTTTCAAAGTGTCATTTCAGTCAAAAACTGGATGCCCGGTAACGCTAGTTCTAGTGGCTTTGTGAAGTCAGAGTAGGCTTGTGGTTTGATATTTCTTCTTTCATTCTTCTGGTCATTTTTTATGTTTTCTTCCTGGCAGTAAGGCTCTTTCTGTTTTTGCCAGCACAGGTACTGTCAGTGTTACAAACCATAGAGGCAACATGACTATTAAACATTCCATTTTAAATTAAACCCACTACCAAAGCTGAATGGGGGACACTAGAAAAAACTGTTTGACTTTAAAAAATTTATTGTTTAGAGGCTAATCTGACATGAACTGGATAAAAGTGATTGGGAAAGTGATTTTTCAGAAAGCTTTCCTTGAACTGGGTCTAATCTCAACTAACACAACATGACAATTAAAGTTGTCAGATGTCTGAAATAGATGAAAGTTTTTTCCTTGGCAGCAAACACTCTTTGTAAAAAAGGTGTTTTATTATTCCATTCCATTTATTTATTAAAAATAAAATAAAGTAACATTAATGTTTACAGCATTTAATTTAATTTAATGAGTGGAGGGCAGATTAATTAAATACAATGTGCACAGGTGTGGGTTGTTTTTTTTTTTTAGCATTATAAAATGTCAACCATGTGTGCATTTCCCAAAGCATGCTCAAAAGTTCATTTAATTTTAAAATGATTATAACCTTGGAATAACTTAAAAGGCAGTAATACATTCAATCAAAGGAGGTAATTGCTAATAAAAAAAGTTAATCATTTGTATGCACAAATAGTACAGCTTAGATGAGTGTACTGCATGGAAAATATTTAGGGCTAAATTCTTTTCTTGAACCCCTTTCTAAAAAATACCATTGAGGTTAATGGGAGTCATGCATATAATCAAGAACACAATTTGGTGGAGTGTGTGTGCATTTGCCTTTGCAACCTAAATAATGTTTTGATTTGAGTTTTTAAAATATTACTTCTCAGGTGTTTCTTTGAAGGGAAAATATAAAATCCAGTTCTATTTGCAACATTAAAAGTGGCCTAGTTGGGTACCAACACCAGGCCATGGACTTCAGAACTACAGAACTGATTGTGACCACATGTAGCTAGTGTTGTGGCTCATTACTAGCCACAGAAGATAGTGTCCTATATTGGAGACCTGTGCTGTAGCTACTGCAGCAGCAGCTGCACTTAGAGCCCTGGGCCTTTTAAATCACCACTAGAGTGCTGTGTAGTATGCTCCAGGTGGCTCTTAGGGCTGGGGGGTGGCATGGGACACTCTGGGCCATGTTGAAGGCTATCTGCTCTGCCCATCACTCCTTCCACCCAAGGCCCTACCCCTTCCAGAAGCATAGTGCTAGCCCCCTCCTACCTTGGCCAGGGGCCTGGTGTGGCTATTGGCTTCACTAGCTGTCAAGACCATGTCCTAGGTGTCTATGTAGTGGAGCAGGTAAAATAAGGGTACAAACCCAGCCCAGGAAGAGGGATGAGACTTAGGAGCCTGCAGTTGTGGCAGGTAGCAGCCAATTAAGGGCCAGCTGGGGTGGTATAAATAGGGGCTCTTGGAGCGGAGGAAGGATACTCTTGATCCAGCTGTGGAGCTGTTGGTAAGCTAGAGCTGGTACCTGAGACAGAGCAGAGCTGGAGAAGGGCAGAGTTGGGGAGCTCAGCTCGGCTCAGGCCAGGCAAATTCCCAGGCTGAAGCTTGGCCCTCAAGGCCAGAGGTACTAGCACTGAAGAGAGTCAGCAGGTCCACACCCCTTTGCCAATGATATGTGGTCATTTCAGACTACATGTTTGCCCCTGAGGTAAGGGCTAGATGACAACTGGCAGTGGGTCACTGAGTCAGTGTGGATATAAGGGATCGGGGTTCCCTGAGAGGAGGGGCCCCCAGAGTGCAGGGGCACTGCCATAGAGCACTACTGGAAGAGAAGGGCACTGTAGGCTGGGAGGGACATGGAGCCTGAACCAGTGCAGAAGACAGATAACGGAGGGTGAGACACCAGCTAGTAGAAGGCACTCCAAGGTTAAAGAGCTAATTCCAGAGACCTGCTAGTCTGGTTGGTGATCCTCCCTGAATGATGAGTTCCTAGGGTTGCCAGATGGTTTCAACAAAAATACCAGACACACTTGACATTACCGGTACATCACAATCTACATTACATCTTATTTAGAAAATACCGGACATTTATATTTTCTCAATTTGTTTCCCGAACAGAAAGCTTAAATATTGGACTGTCCGGTTCAAAACCGAACACCTGGCAACCCTATGAGTTCCCCATTATCAGTATTGTACAGTTTGATATTCAAACTGCTTGGTAATCTGCTTTATTCTATATTTAAAGGAAATCCTGTATTCATCTTACGTTTGAAAGCCTTTATTTTTCATTCCACAGTTTCTTCAGAATGACCAACGGCCTAACTTTGTAACGCTTCAGTTTCTGGAGGTATGGCTTTCCCCCCTCTATATGTCTCAGCTTTCTTTTGTTATTATTTCTGCCTTTCTAGTTAGCACTCATGTGAAGAGCTGTATTTTGAAACAGAATGCTACTTGACTCAATTGAAAATTAAAGTTCTCCATAGGTGTGAAAGCACTCCAGTTGTTTTTCCATTACTGTATTATGTAGCTAAGTAGTTAAATAATAGCTCACTTTAGAGTCTATAAGAACTTGAATGTTGAAATGATTGGGGTGACTAGGTTCTGAGAAGTAACAGAAATCTGGGAGAAGTGTGGGTTTTCTTTTAAAAAAATAAATCAATATGTATAACTGCAATTTATACAGCTTGATAGCAATTTAACAAGAACCGTTTTGGATTTCTAATCTGCTATTTAGAAGTGCCTCCGTCTACTTATCTGAAGTGCAATTGATATGTGAAGCTTGCAAACAAGTGTCACTCTTGACCAAGCAGTTGCCATAAACTCGATTTTATTTATCTATCTTTTTTGACTGGGGTATTTATATTTTCAATTCTCATATGTAAACTATTATTTGTAACATGTCAGTGTGAGAATATAAATCTCTACAAAAAGTCAGTGGGGAACAAATACTTAGCCCATGCTGTGCACATTCTATAATCTAGTATTATAATTATCCTAGGCAAGATGCTGAGTGACTTCAACTCCTGTAAACTTCAGTGGGAATTGAGAATTCCTATTGCTTTGCAGGATCTGGCCAATGACTTGCAGATGTGCTTAACTTTGCACATTTGAGTAGTCCCTTTAACTTTGATAGTCACAAGGGATTAGTCACAAGGGAAAGCATGTACCTAAATCTTCCTGGGATCAGGCCCTATTACTTCTCGCACGTTCAGAATGACAGTGTAACTGTTCCTTGTATTTACATCGAGCTCAATGAGAGTTCAGGGTATTGGGCTCCTTTCAGGGTTATGAATAGTTGCACATAGCTGTATGTTTACTGAGTTCTTTATTTCAGTCATTCAAAAAGCATATAGCACTACGGCAAACGTTATGTAATTCATGTAGGATTAAATTCAGTGGTCCACCTCACTTAATCCCTGTGATCAGGCCAAAAGTACAACTGTAGAACCTGGTCTCCACTAGAACTTCATTTTCTACGTCGAATTTATAGCAGAGCATCCACACTACCAAGCCCGTTGTTTCGAAATAAGGGGCTGCTTATTTCAAAATCTGTACTCATAAGAACGGCCGTACTGGGTCAGACCAAAGGTCCATCTAGCCCAGTATCCTGTCTGCCGACAGTGGCCAGCACCAGGTGCCCCAGAGAGGGTGGACTGAAGACAATGATCAAGCGATTTGTCTCCTGCCATCCCTCTCCAGCCTCTGACAAACAGAGGCCAAGGACACCATTTTATCCCTGGCTAATAGCCTTTTATGGACCTAACCTCCATGAAATTATCTAGCTTCTCTTTAAACTCTATTATAGTCCTAGCCTTCACAGCCTCCTCTGGCAAGGAGTTCCACAGGCTGACTACGCTGTGTGAAAAGAACTTTCTTTTATTAGTTTTAAACCTGCTACCCATTAATTTCATTTGGTGTCCTCTAGTTCTTCTATTATGGGAACTAATAAATAACTTTTCTTTATCGGCCCTCTCCACACCACTCATGATTTTATATACCTCTATCATATCCCCCCTCAGTCTCCTCTTTTCCAAACTGAAAAGTCCCAGTCACTTTCACCTCTCCTCATATGGGACCCGTTCCAAACCCCTAATCATTTTAGTTGCCCTTTTCTGAACCCTTTCCAAGACCAAAATATCTTTTTTGAGGTGAGGAGATCACATCTGTACACAGTATTCAAGATGTGGGCGTACCATAGTTTTATACAGGGCAGTAAGATATTCTGGGTCTTATTTTCTATCCCTTTCTTAATAATTCCTAGCATCCTATTTGCCTTTTTGACCGCGCTGCACATGTGTGGAAGTTTTCAGAGAACTGTCCATGATAACTCCAAGATCTCTTTCCTGATTTGTCGTAGCCATATTAGCCCCCATCATACTGTACGTATAGTTGGGGTTATTTTTCCCAATGTGCATTACTTTACACTTATCCACATTAAATTTTATTTGCCATTTTGTTGCCCAATCGCTCAGTTTGGTGAGATCTTTTTGGAGTCCCTCACAGTCTGCTTCTGTCTTGACTATCCTAAACAGTTTGGTATCATCTGCAAACTTTACCACCTCACTGCTTACCCCTTTCTCCAGATCATTTATGAATAAGTTGAACAGGATTGGTCCTAGGACTGACCCTTGGGGGGACACCACTGGTTACCCCTCTCCATTCTGAAAATTTACCATTTATTTCTACCCTTTGTTTCCTGTCTTTTAACCAGTTCTCAATCCAAGAAAGGACCTTCCCTCTTATCCCATGGCCATGTAATTTACACAAGAGCCTTTGGTGAGGGACCTTGTCAAAGGCTTTCTGGAAATCTAAGTATACTATATCTACTGGATCCCCCTTGTCCGCATGTTTGTTAACCCCTTCAAAGAACTCTAATAGATTAGTAAGACAGGATTTCCCTTTATAGAAACCATGTTGACTTTTGTCCAACAAATTATGTTCTTCTACATGCTTCACAATTTTATTCTTTACTATTGTTTCAACCAATTTGCCCGGTACTGAAGTTAGACTTACCGGTCTGTAATTGCCCGGATCACCTCTAGAGCCCTTTTTAAATATTGGTGTCACGTTGGCTACCTTCCAGTCATTAGGTACGGAAGCCGATTTAAGGGATAGGTTACAAACCGCAGATAATAGTTCAGCAATTTCCCATTTGAGTTCTTTTAGAACCCTTGGATGAATGCCATCCGGTCCCGGAGATTTGTTAACATTAAGTTTTTCTATTTGTTCCAAAACCTCCTCTACTGACACTTCAATCCAGGACAGTTCCTCAGATTCGTCACCCTCAAAGGACGGTGCAGATTTGGGAATCTCCCCAACGTCCTCAGCCGTGAAGACTGAAGCAAAGAAATCATTTAGTTTCTCCGCAATGGCTTTATCGTCCTTGATTGCGCCTTTTATAGTTCGATCGTCTAGGGACCCACAGGTTTTTAGCAGGCTTCCTGTTTCTAATGTACTTAAAAACATTTTGTTATTTCTTTTTGAGTTCTTGGCTAGCTGTTCCTCAAAATCTTTTTGCTTTTCTTATTACATTTTACACTTGATTTGACAGAGTTTATGTTCCTTTCTATTTATCTCACTAGGATTGGACTTCCACTTCTTAAAAATGCCTTTTGTCCCTCACTGCTTCTTTTACATGGTGGTTAAGCCACGGTGACTCTTTTTTAGGTCTCTTGCTATGTTTTTTAATTTGGGGTATACATTTAAGTTGGGCCTCTATTATGGTGTCTTTAAAAAGTTTCCATGCAGCTTGCAGGGATTTGGCTTTTTCTTGGGGGAATAACGCTAATTTTGAAATAGTTATTTCAAAAGAGCATTAGTGTGGATGCTCTGGTGATGCTATTTTGAAGTAACTACTCCCCAGGGTAATTCAAATTAATTACTCCCCAGTGCTTCCTGGGGCTCCAAGTCGAGGTAGCGCGTCCATATTAACGGAGCCTGCCTCAGACTAATTTCAAAGTTTCCCTGTAGTGGGGACACACTATTTCGATTTTATAAAATCAAGAGTTAAGTTGAATTTAGTTGTTATGAAATAGTTTCCTACTGTAGACATGCCCTAGGTGGAGCATGTAGTGAGGCCTCTGTACCCTTGTGGCAAAAAATGTGTGTGTGGGAATTCATCCAGTGTTTGCAAATACCCAGATTGGCTAGAGCCTATCTGTTCTCTAAGGTTGCAATACAGAACACAGCGGGTGACTGCACCAAATTCCATTTCCACATCCCAGCTAAGGGTTTGATCCAAAGCCCACTGCAGTCAACTGGAATCTTTTTCCATTGACTGGATCAGTGAGGTTTACACCATTATGACATCCCAGCCCACTGAAGTCAATGACAAAATACCCATTATTTTCAGTGATGGCAGGATTTAACCCCAGGCCTCTACCTCCCTTCATAGAGCTCAGTTACTCAAGCTTAGTATAGGAGCAGTAAATTTCATCCATTGTCTGAAAAAATGTCCGGGGAGGGGGAATCCTTACTACCTTGCCACTTTTACTGACACAACTTTATTCCTGACAGCTAGTTTCTGATGGGTTTTTCTTTATAACTGACAGAAAATGTATTGATTGGCAGCTTGGTGAACACCTGAATTTCTGTACTTCCTTTTCAAAATGATCATGTTAAGTATGGAGAAATAGAGATAACGAAACTAAATTTGATGACCAGTGGTAATGAGACAGGTGTACTTTGCATTAATCTGCTTTTGGATTTTTATTCCTCTGGCTGTTGTGTAGTTATTAACTGGGGTGTCAATGTTTTAATTGGTTTAACTCACAGCCAACCCTGTCATAATATTCTTGCACACTGTCCATTATGTGGTGTCTTCCCTTCTTTGAATGAAGTTGTATTATGTCAAAGGTTCTGAGCGTGATTTAATGAAAAATGAATGTCAAGGAAAAAATATGTTGAGTGGAAAAACGAGAGAATTTCCATCCTTTTGTGATACGTGCCTCAGTGATAAGATTCAAACCCCAAGTAAAGGATGGATAACTTAAAAATTAAGCCAGAGCCTTAGTTTTGGGAGCGACAGTCATGCAACTAGGTTAAGGTAATTTAGAAGTTTAGAATAGGACCAATTTCTTAGAAATTACTTTTTAGTAACATAACAAGGGTGGAAGGGGATCCAGGACCTAAACTACATACTTATCAAATAAAATGGAAACTAAGGATCTTAACATTCCATTACTGTTGGTGCAAGGAAGCTGGTTTTAGTTTATTTTAGGTGTGTATACAACACCTCTTCCTCAGACTTTAATTTGTTAAGGTCACTGTGGGCAGAGGACTTTAAAATCAGCACAGAAACAAAGATTTCTGCAATGTCCAGGACTGAAAAAACAATTCAAACACTTTTTTTTTGGTTTTGTTTTTGTTTACAAAAAAGAAATTTCAGAGGAGGTTTTATTGGCTTGGTTTTTTGTAGCTCAAAATTAAGAAAAGCAAGAAAAATGGGAGGGGAGGGGTTCACTTGTAACTTTTTCCTAAGTTGCCTTGGAAAATACATCATCACTCATATTTGTTTCAAATGTTCCTATAGGAACAAAATGGTTACCAGCCTATATTTACTTCTAGTGGGCATCTAATGTCAAGTGCACTTTTAAGAGCTTGATGTCCATTCATAGTGAAAGGTTTTGATTTCCTTCTGTATTTTCAACAAGGTTCTAACAGTCATTCTGAGTAATAATTAAAATATAACTTTTTTCTGATATATATTCACTAGAACTGCTATATATAAGTCTTTCCTGGTAAACAAACCCCTCCAAGTGTGGGAGATGTTACTGATATTGTGAATCAGAGGGTTTGAACTTCATTGGTCACTTCAGAATAGAAATGTGGAATGACCAAGTTTGGTCTCTGGGCCTGAACCTATCATGTCTGGCAGGCAGAGACTATGAGCATACTGCTGAACCTGTGCACTGCCTCCCTAGGGGAGGAAAAAGCTGTGTGTCATTGTGATGAGCTTCTTTCCTGCCCAAAACCCAGGGAAAGGTCTAGTTAGTCAGAGAAGAAAGATAAATTCAGATCTTTAGTTGTTGAAAAGGTTGTGATGATGACTTGGGGACTTTGAGGATAAGTTAAGAGGGAGAATGAGGGGTCTGTCAGGACTCTGAGACAGACTTCAAAGTACCCTTGAGGGGGGGGAAGAAAAGAGAATTATTTTCAGGCAGGAAATTAAACTTTTCCAGCAGAGATGCTGACCTGTGAAGTGAGCTCTACAAAGGTTTAGCTCAGAATGTCACTTCTTTGGTGAGCCAAATTTGACTGACACTGACCTTATTAGAGAGACTGAAAGAGAGAGGGAGGAGAGATTTGGGGGGTTGGGGGGGCTGAAGGACTTGGGACTGAGACATGTTTAAAGGAGTATGCCAGAATAATAGTATTTTTAAGGCAAACTCTTTATTTGGGGCCTAGCTTGCCATGGCCTGTATCCAAAAAAGATGCCATTACAATCATTTGCTCAGATAAATTTCTAGCAATATATATGCAAGGATTTCAGACTCTGGGTGAAAGGCTGGGCCTGTTGACATCACTGGAAGTTTTGGCATTGACTTCAGTAGGGTTGCCAGGTGTCCGGTTTTGAACTGGACAGTCTAGTATTTGAGCTTTCTGTTCGGGAAACAAATTGAAAAAATATAAATGAGAAAATATAAATGCCCGGTATTTTCTAAATAAGATGTAATGTAGATTGTGATGTAATGTCAAGTGTGTCTGGTATTTTTGTTGAAACCACCTGGCAACCCTAGGTCACGTCAGTGGTGCTAGGATTTCACCCTCTGGCTTCAGTGTACAATGTTGTACAGTGAATAAAGCACTGGGAGATGCAGTGTCTAAAAAATAAGATTTACTTCATATTTTTACACAGTTGTCTTTAGCTGATGCTTTGCAATGTCCCCAATACCCCTTGAATGTGAGTTTTTAGTTGTGACTGACTAGTAGTGATGTTTAACTATGACCTGTTGTGCTCATGATTACAGCCATCCTTAATATAATTTTCAAACAGTTTGCTTACGTGATTGTGACATAATTCTTATCTATACTCAACAGGCTTCCAAAAGAGGGGCCCCCAGTTCTGTGAGGCTGACTGTTTTCAGCACTTAATGAGTTGAGACTACAAAGCACTCCTAAGAAGCATTGGGTCTCATGTTCTAATTGTGCTCAAAAGACATGCTTTTAACTTGTCACTGGGTAGCCTTAAGTGTAATTTGGGCCAGCCATTAATTAGGAGATGAAATTTCCCTGAAAAACTAGAGATTTAATTGAGTGAACTCAATGGTAGAAGCAGTAGTAATAATAAAGATTGTGATAAAGTACATTATACATCAATTCCTCCTAAGCAACCCCAGTTTTGCTTGATAAATTGATATGTGAACATCCCTTTCTTCACTACTGAAATGCAGAATCCTTTAACATAAGACTGCACAAAAACGCTACGTAATTCTGTGTGAAAGAAAGGGCGAAAGAACAGTGTTCTCAATGAAGCTTCAGTGAGATCTTAAATAGAAGGAATGTTGACATTACTTGAACTGAAAATTAGTCTTGACACTGGAGAATATGTCTTGGACACTTAATCACCACAAGGTAAAAGACCTGTGTTTTTTGCATGTTGTCTGACCACAGCTGCAAGAGCAGAGTCCTTCATGCCAACATGCTGGTCTTTATTTCAGTATGACTCGGGAGCAAGCAAACTGCTTATGAGGGAGGGGCCGTCATTACTTACTGGAGCATCTAGATGTTTCTTGGGGATTCCTATACAAGTATTCTCTAGACTCAGCCTGTTTAGCCTGTAAGATCTGGGGAGGAAAACAGCCCAAAATAATGTCTACAAGGCGAATTGGAGAGTTGGGGAATTGAACATGTAGATTAATTACTGCTGAATTTTTTTCTATCTTGTAATTATACAATCACAGAATCTCTTAGTATATCTATGGAATATGCATTACAGCTAGTCTTTCACTGGAAAGTATCTGTGCATATGTCAAGGCTTCTTCCCCACTCTGGCATGATAAATGCAGAAGTCGGGGCCCGCAAAAGTACCCCAAAATCTTATCTTTCTAGGCTTTGGTATAAAACTTCCCCCCAAAATCTTAAACCTAGATTTTGGGGATAAAATCTGCTGCCGCCACACAAGTAAGGATAAGAAAATCGGGGGGAGATCACTTGGGAAATCTCACCCCTAAAGTAAAAACCAGGACACACAAATTAACCAATGTCAGGTTAATAAAAAGAAAGTATAAAGAACTTTTATTATCAACACTATATTCCTGTTGCAAGCATAATGACTAGATGGAAAAGTCACAAAGTAATATCCTCATGGGGCGGGGGGAGGAGCCCTATCATGGGCCAGGAGCTTAGTTCCAAAGGAGAGGAAAACCCATTTCTAATTGCACAGACATCAGATCCCATTTCCCAAACCATAAAACAATAAAACTTAACGTATTTATCTAAACGTTACCCTACTTACATACAGGGAAGAGTCTTTTCTTGGAGGGAGACATTCTGTCTGACTCCCTCAGTAGCTGAGAGAAAACTGCCCATGCCAAAGGAGGGAAAAACCCAAAAATTCTTTTGTCCCAGTTTGAAATTCCTACCTGCGTTCCTATTGGCTGACTCTACCTGGCTTAGGTAAGGGACATAGTTAACCCCTTAGTCCCCAGGCTGCTGGCTAACCCTTATGGTCATGACAGCATACTTCCAAAAACAAAGTGAATATTTTAATGTGTGTTTGTAATATGTATATATTTAAAGATGATTAGGCATTCAAACACTATGGTTATGGAGGCCATGTAAGTACCTAAAATAGAAAATATGGACACACGCTTTCTTCCCCTTTCAGAAAGCAATCCAATACATAAGTATTTTAAAATAGGGAGGGATAAAACTCCCTCAGAGGCAAGACATGGTTCTCTGTCTTCTTGTTTTTTAAGTACACAGCAGTTGGTTTAATCAGAAAGTAACTTCACAGGTAGAAATTGTGTAATTCAGCAGCAGAGCTTAATAAAGCTGTCTCCTGTGTATCCATTTAACTTGCAACAGCATCCTTCTCGCAGATGTTATAAAATATTAAGGACGCTCTCGCTATTTCAAACCTGATCTATGTAATGAGCCCAAAAAGTGCTGGTTTTGGTGAGCAGTTACCTTTCTTAGATTTTGCAATAAGTTAATAGTGTAAATTTTTAGTAAAAGAAACAAATATTATTTCAAAAAGAAATAGCAAACCTTTTACTCACCTTTTATTATTTCATCTCCTCATTAAAGGAAAATGGACATTAAATGAAAGAGAACCATTTTTAAAGTTAGGTGCCACTAAAAACTGAACATTTGCCTCTCCCTATTTACTATGGTATTTCTTAAATAAAACACTAGGGCTACGTCTAGACTGGCGCGCTTTTGCGCCAGAGCTATGCAAATGAGGCTCAGCGTTGGAATATCGCCGAGCCTCATTTGCATAGCTAATGAACCGCCATTTTCGTGGAAGAAGCTCTTGCGCCAAGGCGGGGCTGTCTACACTGCCTTCTTGCGCAAGAAAAACTCACTGCGCCAAAGCCGTTATGCCTGAAAATAATTTTCAGGCATAACGGCTGCGCAAAAACTTGCGCAAGAAGGGGCAGTGTGACAGCCCCGTCTTGCAAACCTCTTCGTGAAAATGGCGGTTCATAACTATGCAAATGAGGCTCGGCGATATTCCAACGCTGAGCCTCATTTGCATAGCTCTGGCGCAAAAGCGCGCCAGTCTAGACGTAGCCTAGAACTGGAAGGGACCTTGAGAGATCATCGAGTCCAGTCCCCCGCCCTCATGGCGGGACCCAGTACCATCTAGGCTATCCCTGACAGATGTCTGTCTAACCTGCTCTTAAATATCTTAAGAGATGGAGATTCCACAACCTCCCTAAGCAACTTATTCCAGTGTTTATCCACCCTGACATTTAGGAAGTTTTTCCTAATGTCCAACCTAAACCTCCCTTGCTGCAGTTTAAGCCCATTGCTTTTTGTCCTATAGAGGTCAAGGAGAACAATTTTTCTCCCTCCTCCTTGTGAAACCCTTTTAGATATCTTCCTGTATTTTTCAGGTATCTCATTGTCAGGTCTAGGAAAGGTATTCGGAGTGTCACAGCTAATACCAAATGGAAACAATAGTTTAGCACAAGTACTTAACATGTTATAAGAGACCATTCAAGGTGAAATGGGTGGTTAACACCTCTGCAGTCATAAGCCAAAGGAAGGTTAGTAGGATACAGATTATAGTAATGAGCCATAAATCCCATGTTATAGAACCACAATTTTTAGTGTCTCTCCATTCTGAATTTATGCTCCCAGGTTCACCTTTAGCAGGTGGTGTGGCAGTTTGGACTGAGAGAAGCAGCTATGTAGTGATTATTTTGTGAAAAGTGTTCATCCATGTGTGATACAGTGCTTTTGTCTCTTACCCTTTTCCTGTGCGAGTTCATTCAAGAGTGTAGTGATTGTCTGGGTTCTTTTTTTCCACAGGCATAGTGTTTTTGACGCATTTAGTGCACTGGATGAGGTTCTCACATACTGTGATAATGTGTAAGACTCATGGATCTTCAAAGGTGTGTTGTCAGGGATGTAATAGTGGAGATATTTCTGCAAGATTTGCATCTGTTATGGTATGGTCTGATGCCATTTTGAGTTGGTTGGTGCTGGTTTGTGAGCATCTGGGGAGCTTGCTTCTGATAATGAGATTGGATAGGGGTGTTTGAAGTCCAGAACATGGGGTTTAGGAAAGATCTCTTTCAGAATGAGATCAGCACCGAGTATAGGTTAAGGATGTAAACGAGTAATCGACTACCTGATAGTGCAGGAGCTTATCGACTACTCGCCCATCTCTTCCCACCCCACATGCTGCCACTCTGCACTATTAAAGGGACTGGGGAGCCAGTCCTCTTGTGCCAGCTTCCCTGTTGCTTTAGTAGTGCAAAGTGGTTACAGGGGGATGGCAGTGGTTTGTGCTGAGATCCGGGACCAGGAAGTCAGCCAGTGTCCTCTCGCGTCAGCTTCCCTGTCCCTTTAATAAAGCAGAACAGCAGTGGGTGGTTGTGCTGAGACCTGGTGTGAGCTGGGAGTGAGCACTGAAATTGCCCTTCCTTATTGACTTTCCTTTATTGACAATTAGCCAATTAGCTGCTACTTAACATCCCCAGTATAGGTTGTAATGTTGAGTGATGGCAGTGGCTGAACTTGTAGTGGAAATCTGAGGGAGTTTAAGCCATCTGTCCAGAGAATGAGAATATCATTGTCTCCAAGTACATAATTTATTTCATGGTACATTTGTCTAGGAGTTCTTCATTGAGATGGCTCCCAAAGAGGTTGACATAATGGGGAGCCAGCCTGGTACCCATGTCTGTTCCCATAGCTGGGACAGTGTGTGGTGTTGAATGTAAAGTTCGTATAGGTAAGAATGAAATGAATGAGTTTGGCAGTGTTTATCCTGCGTATCTGAGCATTTGTCCCTTAGATATGAGTCATGCAAATGTAAGTCCTAAACATTGCTAAAGATCACATACAGATTAAAATACTCGTATCAATAAAAATGTTTCTGAATACCACTAGAATCCATGAAAATACTTCCATTGACTTAAATGGGTGTTGCAGATGATCCCCCTAGAAGCAGCTGGGCATTAGTGTAGTGTAGTGATCCTCTACATAATATCTGAAAGGAATAGTTTTGTGCTTTAGCTACTGGTCTTTCACTTCGTTGGTTTTGGTGTCCTTCCGGTTACATAGAAAATACGCTTGTGCATTTGCTGGAAATGTTGTGAGGCTTAAGAGGCTCCTGAAGTCCCCTAGGGTTCTTAGAAGAGGAAATATAGAAAAGAGGGAAAAAATGCAATTTTGAAAACCAGGCACTCCATGGATAAACTCAGATTCTCCTCAATCCAGGAAGCAATCACAGTAAGCTAGCAAACTGATGAAGACCATCTTTGGGTCAATGAAGTTTTAAAGCAAAGCAATTAATTGATGCTACAGAGAGCGGTACTGTGGTAATAAAGATATTCTCCATGTCACTGCAATTCTGGCACTGTCAAAACCTCATAATACTCTTGGGAGGGGGGAACATTAAAATGGTTCATTAAAAAATATAAAAGTACAAAAAAGCCAAATACTTTTTTTTTTTTTAGTATGCGTCTACGAATCAGATTATTGGAAAGGCAGTAAACAATAACTTAGATTATGTTCTGGAAAATAAGTGGCCATAAAATGGGTTGATGGAGTTGATATTTCAGAGTTGTAGCAATTAGCCTTCTGCACGAACATCCCCCTGCCACTAGAAAAATGACTGAAGGAACTTTTAATCTCACACCAATGCTTTTTTTAAACTCGTCAAATTATATCGACTTTTGGTAATTGCACTGTGTTTAACTTTGCCCACACTTTTCATGCTGGCACTGAAAGGGGATTTCTGTGGAAACATACATCTTTCATATCAATTAAGTTTAATTTTGTAACTAGAGGCCTCTGCAGTCTGACAGCTCTAGTGGAGACACTGTTGTGCTTGAAAGATCCTAGTGTTTCAGCTGAGATGGGTAAACAGTTCATGAAAAATGAAGGAATTGCTTCTGGCATATTTAAATTCCATTTATGATGATGTTGCTGTTCTATGCTGACTTCATTTTGGATAGAATATCAGTGGGCACCTTGTAGCTGCTGCTGCTAATCACATAGGACAAAATCTGCATTGAGGAGGCATTTTATGATATGTCTGTGGAACCTGGGTGCATTCATATATTGTCATACAAACGCTTCACTGATGGAGAAAAATGTTTTAATGCACTGAAAAGTGAAAACTGCAATTGCTGTTTCAGTGCCCCTCTGGCCACAGGGACAAACCCTCCACAATTCCTTCTGCTGCATGTAGAGCCTCCAACACATGTTCTTCAAGGAGTGTCCCAGTGGGTGCTCTATGTTAGGTGTCTGCACATCACTGTGCTTTTAATCTGAGATTTTTAGGTAGCAGTGCCCCCCAGTCAGCTGTGCACGTGGACCTCCCAGTGCACGACGTTTGAAATGGCTATTCCATACACGCAGCCAACCATACGTTCAGTTCCTTCTCTACTGCTGCCAGCTTCGGTCATAGCTTAGCAGTCACCCTCACCTGTTAACTGTTAGTTAAAGTTAATGTTGGGTAGTTTAATAGCAGTTTTTACTCGTATTCAATTGTTAGTTTACTGTTCTAGTCATAGGTTAGTTTAAAAATATTATTTTTCTTTGTTAGTACAATTAGATTAGACACTGTTAGTTCTACAGTGCAGGTTTTCCCCACAACCGTTATTCTCTCCTGCCCCATCGGGAGCGTATCTGACCTGCAGGCTGTCCATTCTAATTTTAGATCGACATTGTGTCCCCGCTGCCTGGGGAAGGAGCACTCCACTGCTCAGTGCCCTCACTGCAAAAAGCTAACATCTAGAACTAGAGGTACAATTAAAAATGATGCTCCTGAAGAAAACTACTCGCTCGGCTTCAGATCTGGATCACACTACGCTGCCCAGGCAACAGTCTCTTGGCCCAGCATCTGAGAGAGCAGCTCCCACAAGGTCAAGCCCAAAGGACTCTGATAGGCCTCAGGTACCCAAGATAAGGTCTGTCTCTTCCGCAGGGGCCGGTTTCCTCTCAAGGAAGTGCTTTCTTGCAGAAGAAAGCTGTCCCTGCACCAGGAGCACCAGAGGTGCCAGAGAAGCAGGCAGCCAGTGGGTCTGGCATCGACAAGGGCTGAGATACTTAGGAGAAGGTTCAATCCTCCTCCAAGGCACCAATAGAGGCTAAACCGCAACAATACACTCGGTCACTGATTCACATCTCCCAAAGCTCCTGCTTTGGTGACTACTGCTTCTTAATCACGTGGGCTGTGTCTACACTGGGCCACTTATTCGGAAAATCAGCGCTTTTCGGAATAAGGTGCGACTGTCTACACTGGCGCTTGCTTTTCCGGAAAAGCAATGACGATCTACTGTATGAAATCAGCGCTTTTCGGAAAAGCTATGCGCTCCGCTCGGGCAAAGTCCTTTTTCGGAAAAGCTTTTCGGAAAGGGCCAGTGTAGACAGCTTTTCCGGAAAAGCAGAAGAAAGCGGAAAAAAGCGGTTTGGTCGCCACGAGACCCGTAGGAGCCCTGGACTTCCTGGTAGGGAGGCTGCTGGGCGCCGCGTGGCAGGAGCGCCGCAGACCCTGCAGCCTGAGCTCTGCCACGTGCTGCTGTGCTGCCCAGCCACCCATCGGACCGCGCCATGGCAGCTCCAGCTGGTGAGCCCCTGCACCCCCAGCACAGGAGGCCCCCAGGGGCCGCATGCGCCGGGCCCCATCCTGGACCCCCAGGAGCTGGAGACCCTCCTGGACTTGTGGCAGGAGGAGGAGGTCTCCACGACCTGCACTCAGGCGCGCAATGTGGAGCTGTACACACGGCTGGCTGACAACCTGGCACAGCAGGGACACCCCACCCGGAATGCCGAGCAGGTCCGCTCGAAAGTGAAGGAGCTGCGGCTGGGAGTGCGTCCGGGCCAGCGAGGGCAGAGGCAGGACCAGATGCCTGCCCCTATTACGACCGGCTGAAGCGCCTTCCTGGGCCAGCCAGCCCGCAAGCCCGGACGTCCTGTGGACACCTGCCAGCGCCCCCATCAGGCGACCCACCGAGCAGGGGAGGAGAGGACAGCAGCAGCGCGTCCGGCGCGGAGGAGGCCACCACCCAGCAGGCCCCTCCAGCAGCTCCTCCGAGGCCGAGGCCGAGGCCGAGGAGAACCCACTGGTGAGTCTTTGCAGTTTGCACTCCCAAAGGGCGGGGCGGAGGCGGGGTGGGAGCCAGGTGCCCAGAGGAGGAGAGAGCATGTCACTCAGGCCACGTGAGCTGCACGCTGCGTCGCATGAGGCAGCAAGCAGCACGTGCAACCTCGTGCAGCCTGGCGACTGAGCGGCACACGTGGCGCGGCAGGCAGCTGCAGGGCACGCCTGGGACCGTGCTGCTCACACACATGCGGCGGGACCAGGGAAGGGTGGATGCCGGCTGGAACCGGCCAGGGCCCCAGGGACTCAGCCCAGAGCCCCTCACCTCCGCCAAGGGTGCAGCACGGAGAACAGCACACTGTCCCATGCCTGGCTGTGAGGCACAGCCAGCTGCTCCTGGGAAAACCGCAGCGTCACAGTCCCTCGCCTGCTCGGTGCCTTGGCTGGTTCCCGAGGAAGTCCCCACTGTGGCCGCACATGTCCCTGGGCTACCGGCCTTGCGGGAGGATAGTGGGAGGGACAAGGGCCCCTGAGTTTTGCTGCAAGGATGGGACACCCCCACCCACTCACGCTTCTGGTTACGTCCAGGAGATATCCGAGGATCTGAGAGCCCAGACCGCCTCTGCCAGATGTGCTCCCAGGCACTGCGTGGGGATGCATCTCGCTCCTGTCAAACACCAGCGATTAGCCCAAAGCTTTTCACAGTCTCCACCGGCAGGGAGTTCCACAGGTGAGCAGCACAAGCACCCTCCGCCCTCCACGGGGCCAGGACACAGACCGGTGCTTACAATACTGGAGAGGACCCTACTCCAGCAGGGCGATCCTCCTTGCCAACATACAACACGGGGCAGGAGGAAACCGAGTGGGCCCAAGCCACACAACTGTGGGGTCACCTGGGCTCAGGGGTGGAGGGCATGAGATGTGGGGACAGTGGGCGGCCTGCCCGACTGACCCATCCTTTCTTCTCTTCCCTGCAGCGGGACCCAGCACCAGACCCGACACTGCGGCAGCAGCGGCACCCCAGCTGGCCAACCCGGAGGCACAGGCGGCGGCAGAGAGACCAGCTTCTGCGCCGCCACGTGCGCGCCGTGGAGGCAATCCAGGCCTCCATCGCCGGCGGGTGCAGGGGACCTGCAGTGGCGGCAGGAGGCTGGGCTGCCTTCCTAAATGAGTGCCGAGGATGCGCACAAACATGGGCGTGCTCACGGCACATTTGGTCCATGCCATCCATTATGGCATGGCCGGACCCCATGCCCCGCCATTCCTCCCGGGCACAGCCCATGCCCCTCCTATCCCAGCTCCTATCCCAGCTCCTGCTCCTGCTCCTGCCTCCTGCCCCTGCTCCTGCCCCTGCTCCTGCCCCTGCCCCTGCTCCTGCTCCTGCCCCTGCCCCTGCTCCTGCCCCTGCTCCTGCTCCTGCCCCTGCTCCTGCTCCTGCCCCTGCCCCTGCCCCTGCTCCTGCCCCTGCCCCTGCTCCTGCTCCTGCCCCTGCCCGTCGTGGTCGTGCCCGTGGTCGTGCCCACCTCCCGTGCAGCCTGCCCCTCGCGGTCTGCCCAGCGTGTGCAGGCCCCGTCAGACAGCAGGGGCCATCCATCCAGTAACTGCCCCGTTCCAGTTGAAGGTCCCCGTCCCAGTCCCAGTTGAAGGTCCCCGTCCCAGTTGAAGGTCCCTCCCCCTTGTAAATAAACAGTTTTCTATTTTTCTGTTCATTCCTGTGTTGGTTATCGTGTTACTCTAGTAACTGTAGGAAATGATGTGAGATGCCAATTAGCCACTTAAATTTAACAGGGTTACAAACTGCAGACAACAAAATCTGTACTCTATCACTGGGGCCCTTTTAAGTGCTCATTGGTTTGTGGCGCATAAATAAATACTGAGACTTTTCAGTAAAATGTAAACCACAAACTATATTTACATAGCTCACAAACAAGCAAGAACAGTTAAAAGATGCACACTACAGATAATTAAACATAGTCTAGGCGCAGGGAGGACAATTGGGTAGTGTTGCTGGCCACCTCAATCCTTTGGTCCTTCCGGGCCTCAGGAGAGAACAGCCAGGAGATCCTCGACGGAAGATGATGGCGGCTGGCCACCTCAATCCTTTGGTCCTTCGGGCCTCAGGAGGAACAGCCAGGAGATCCCTCGGCGGAAGGCGACTGGAATCAATGCGCTGAGCCTTCCGCGCCCGACCCGACCCCGTGGCTGCTTCTTTCTTCAGGCGATGGTAGCCTAAACCTAGCCTAAACTAAAAGAAAAACCTGACTAAAGCCGGCACCCGGCCCGAACGTCACGATGCGGCCGTGTGCTTTGACCCGGCAGCTTTACAATTGGGAGGGGAGGGGGGGGTGGGGAGGGGGGGACGGGGGGTAGGTAGTCTGGGAGACCCAGGCGACCCTGCTACGGGGCTTGGGCAAACATGTCCACCAGGGCCTCTCTGATGCGCACGCATCCTGGCGCGCCTGGCGGACGGCAGCTGTGTCGGGCTGTTCCAAGGTCTGTGCCTCGGCTGCCATCCATGCAGGAGGAAGGCCTCCCGCTGCGCTCCACAATGTTGTGGAGCACGCCTTCTGTGGCCAGTACCTCCGTTGCATTCTGCTCACCCATGTCGAGACGGGTGAGCAAACAACGGAATCGGGCTTTTAAGCGTCAAAGGCCAGCTCCACTGGGTTTGGGCCCGGTTGGCGGTCGTTGAACCGGGCCGGTTCTGGTCCGGCTGCCCGTGTAGGGCCGCATTAGCCAGGGCATCAGGGGTAGGCGGCGTCGCGGCACGCAGATGGGCATAGGCACATCCCGACAGTCAAGTCTCGCCGGGAAGTAGGTGCCGCCTTCAACCTGCGAAACAGTCCAGAGTTGCGGAGGATGCGGGCGTCGTGTGCCCGGCGGACCAGCCCCGTAAATGTCAGGAAGCGGCCCGGTGGTCCACGAGGGCCTGCAGAACAATGGAGCAGTACCCCTTGCGGTTCATGAAATGGGCGCTCGATGCTCGGGGCCGGATGGGGATGTGGGTGGCGTCCAGGGCTCCCCGCGGTTGGGGAACCCGAGGGCAGCGAAGCCGGCCATGGTATCATCCACGTCGCGCAGGCGGATGATTCGCGGGAGCAGGATGTTGTTGATGGCGTGGGCGACCTGCAGAAGGTGCAGAGAAACACAAGGGAACACATCACGTGCGGCAGGGGTGAGTGTGCGCTCCTTGGGGCCCCCTTGATTCCCTCTGTCCTCACACACCCACACACACACACACAGGGCCCCCTCGCCCCGGCCCCCCACCAGCGGGCCTGTGCAAGGGAGGATGGCCCAAACCCCTGGCCGACCCAGCCTGGAATCTTGGCTATCCCTGGGCCTGGAGTGCAGCACCTCCCCCATCCCACTCCCCTGGGACTTACCTCCACGGCGATCACTCCGGCGGTTGATCGTCCCACCCCGAACTGCTGTGCCACGGCGGTAGCTGTCCGGTGTGGCCAGCTTCCAGGCGCGATGGCGACCCTCTTCTTGATGGGGATGGGTGCCCGCGGCGGTGGTGGCTCTCTGCAGCGCGAGGTGAGCCAGGTGCACAGCTGCAGGAAGGTCCGCTTTCTCATGCGGAAATTCCTGATCCATTGATGGTCGTCCCAGACCCGAGGACCAGCCGCTCCCACCAGTCGGTGCTGCTCTCGAAACTCCAGGCGGGCCTCTACGGTGGGGTGCTGATGCCACCACGGTTGCCAGGGCCTCCCTGGTGAGGAGTCCAATGCGATCTCTGCCTCCTGGTTCATGTACACCATGGCACCGGCCTGCAGCACGAGCAGCAGGCACTCGTACAGCTCCAACAGGGGCCCGAGCAGGCAAATGGCCACCCACGGCTCCATGGCAGACAGAGCAGGGCAGAAAAACTAAACTCAGGGAAAAGCAGTTGGGGGCCAAAGGGTGGTGTCCCCAAAACCCAGAGGGCAACCACTGAACCTGCTAAGGGTGCCAGTCCCTGGCAGAGGTCCCAAGGCAGGGAGCAGGAGACCAGCGGCTGTCGGCGAGACCCCTTTATGCACGTGTCTGAATGGCGCTCCGGCCCGCCCGGAAAGGTCTGGTGGCCTTTGCCCTCTTCAAAATGGCTCCGGGCTTCTGCTTTTCCGGAAAAAGCGCGCCGCCAATGTAGGCAGCTTTTCGGAAAAGCGCTATCGTCTCGCGGTAACTCCGGGACCAATGTAGGCGCTCCTTTTCGGAAATACTTATAAGCGGAAAACTGTTCCGTTTAAGCATTTCCGGAAAATCATGCCAGTGTAGACGTAGCCCTAAGGTGGAGCCATAGGTGGCGAGTTATATGGGCTTGTGGTGCCCATGATCCAGGAATATTCAGAGCTGGGGGCCCTGCTCCACCAATATTTGGAGCTGGGTCTCTCCCCCGGCCCTGCCTGGAGCGGGCCCCCGCCCCCACCTGCCGCCCCCGCCCCCCGGCCCCAGAGCATCCCCCCGGCCCCGAAGTGCATGCGTAGCGTGCTGAAATGCCACCCAACAGCCGAGAGGGGAGATGCCCAGGCGTGGCTTGATGTCACGGCCCGGGACTTTAAAACCGCTCAACCCAGGTCCAAGCCTGGAAGTGGTCTGGAGCCCCAGAAGCAGCTGGGGCCCGATCACAGACTCCAGCACTGCAAACTGGAAGGAAGAAGGTGGGGTGGGGTGGGGTGAAAACAGGGGGAAGGGGTGGGAGAGGAAGGGGCTTGTGCTGAGGGGAAGGGGGCAGGTCAGGAGAAGAAAGCGGAAGGTACCAAGGGACAGGGTGGAGGAGAGACAAATGCCAGGCGTAGGGTTGCCAGGTGTCCGGTATTCACCCGGACAGTCTGGTATTTTTGCTTCCTGTCCAGTAAAAAAATTCAGATAAAAATTCAGGTGCCTGGCCAGGAGGCGAAAATGCCAGGCACCTGGCAACCCTACAAACACTCAGCGCCCGGCCTCCGCCCCCGAATCCTCCTGGCCCCCAACACCCCCAGACCCCCTGCTTACCTGGTTCCCCAAGGCTGCCGGCGCAAAATGGCTGCCGGCCAAAAGACCTAGGGGAAGCAAAAGTGGGGGGCTGGCAGGAGTTGCAGGAGTTCATTATGTCCTACCCACATGGAGAGGATCTGGTAGATCAGAAACTTAGGAAGCAGAGTCCAGGCCTCAGGGCTGATGTGGCCATGGAAAGACTTTGCTGCTGCTGCTTCATAGCCCGGGAAAGGAGCTTTCTTGCATCAAATCCTCATTTTCCAGTTACTTACTTAGGTGCTGGATAGGTGCAGACCTGAGTCTACTTTTGCCAAATTCAATGGGATTTTTGCCAATGGTATCTGCTAGAGCAGGCCTGATATTTAGCTCAGTCTTAAAGGTCTGTGACACAAATTATTTTAGTGGAAGAGAATCTGAGTGTATTGATGTATGCATACCTGGCTCTCAGAATGATAAAAGCCTGATCACTTACAATAAGGGTAAATAAAACATCAATTACATTTTTGTATTGCTGTAGTGGCTCAGAACATCAGTCCTGGTCCAGGAGCCCGTTGTTCTAAGTGCTGTATGAATATAGAGCATAATGGCATGACTCAGAATCGTATACTAAAATACATTTCAGATCAATACCAAATAATGGACCTATGCACCTATGCACATCATTTTTACTTCCTATTTTGCTTGAAGTAGGAGCAGGAGAACATGTTAGAAAATACTGAGATGGAAAAACCACACTTTTTTTTCATAGAAAGACTTATTTAAGAAGTTGTTCTAGACCACTGTAGAATAAGACTATACTAACAATTTGCACTTTTTTTCCACCTCCCCTTATTATACTGGCCATGACCTGGTATGACACCTTGCATAAAGTGTATGGAAGGAAGAAGAAATAGAAACAACACTGAAGAACTGTTTCAGATATTTGACTAAAGCTGGTTGGGAGTTTTCTGACAACTTTTTTTTTTTATTGACAAAGGTTAATTGATCAAACCTGAAACTTCTGGAGAGCAGGTTGTTTCAACAAATCACCTAATAGAACATTAAAAAAACCTTTTATTTGTTAAAATGTCCCTTTGATATTTTTGAAATAAAATGTATAGCTTTCCAATTCATCAGGACTTTGTTTTAAATTTGTGTTGCTTCATGCATTTGGAAATAAATTATTTTAGAATTATTGAAATGAAACTTCAATAGACCCTATTCCAGCAATGAGCAACTTAGGCTAATGAGCGGGCTGCATGAATGGCTCTCCAACATCTCAATGGGTTGCAAGATTGTCATAACCAAGACGGGCATAGAAAATTACATGGTTGGAAATCAGCAGACTCTGGCAACCTTATGTGTGAACAATAGTAAACAAAATGTCACATGTGGCTCACAGGTTACCCATCAATGCTCTCTCTCTTTTTTTTGAGGGGGGGTGGGCAATCTATGACATGGTAAGCTCAGAGAGCTGATAGGTAAGGTCCCATGGGAATCAAGACTGAGGGGAAAAACAGCTGAGGAGAGTTGGCAGTTTTTCAAAGGGACATTATTAAGGGCCCAAAAGCAAGCTATTCCACTGTGTCAGAAAGATAGAAAATATGGCAAAAGACCGCCTTGGCTTAACCACGAGATCTTGCATGATCCAAAAATAAAAAAGGAGTCCTATAAAAAATGGAAAGTAGGACAAATTACAAAGGATGAATATAGGCAAACAACACAGGAATGCAGGGGCAAGATTAGAAAGGCAAAGGCACAAAATGAGCTCAAACTAGCTATGGGAATAAAGGGAAACAAGAAGACTTTTTATAAATACATTAGAAGCAAGAGGAAGACCAAGGACAGGATAGCCCACTGGTCAGTGAGGAGGGAGAAACAGTAACAGGAAACTTGGAAATGGCAGAGATGCTTAATGACTTCTTTGTTTGGTCTTCACCGAGAAGTCTGAAGGAATGCCTAACATAGTGAATGCTAGTGGGAAGGGGTAGGTTTAGAAGATAAAATAAAAAAAGAACAAGTTAAAAATCACTTAGAAAAGTTAGATGCTTGCAAGTCACCAGGGCCTGATGAAATGCATCCTAGAATACTCAAGGAGCTGATAGAGGAGGTATCTGAGCCTCTAGTGATCATCTTTGGAAAATCATGGGAGACAGGAGAGATTCCAGAAGACTGGAAAAGGGCAAATATAGTGCCCATTTATAAAAAGGGAAATACGAACAACCCAGGAAACTACAGACCAGTTAGTTTAACTTCTGTGCCAGGGAAGATAAGGGAGCAAGTAATTAAGGAAATCATCTGTAAACACTTGGAAGGTGGCAAGATGATAGGGAACAGCCAGCATGGATTTGTAAAGAACAAATCATGTCAAACCAATCTGATAGATTTCTTTGATAGGATAACGAGTCTTGTGGCTAAGGGAGAAGTGGTGGATGTGGTATACCTAGACTTTAGTAAGGCGTTTGATACGGTCTCGCATGATATTCTTATCAATAAACTAGGCAAATACAACTTAGATGGGGCTACTATAAGGTGGGTGCATAACTGGCTGGATAACCTTACTCAGAGAGTAGTTATTAATGGTTCACAATCCTGCTGGAGAGGTATAACAAGTGGGGTTATGCAGGGGTCTGTTTTGGGACCGGCTCTGTTCAATATCTTCATCAACTATTTAGATATTGGCATAGAAAGTACGCTTATTAAGTTTGCAGATGATACCAAGCTGGGAGGGTTGCGACTAATCTGGAGGATAGGGTCATAATTCAAAATGATCTGGACAAATTGGGGAAATGGTCTGAGGTAAACAGGATGAAATTTAATAAAGACAAATGCAAAGTGCTCCACTTAGGAAGGAACAATCAGTTTCACACATACAGAATGAGAAGCGACTGTCTAGGAAGGAGTACGGCAGAAAGGGATCTAGGGGTTATAGTGGACCACAAGCTGAATATGAGTCAGCAGTGTGATGCTGTTGCAAAAAAAAGCAAACATGATTCTGGGATGCATTAACAGGTGTGTTGTGAGCAAGACAGGAGAAGTCATTCTTGCGCTCTACTCTGCGCTAGTTAGGCCTCAGTTGGAGTATTGTGTCCAGTTCTGGGCACCGCATTTCAAGAAAGATATGGAGAAATTGGAGAGGGTCCAGAGAAGAGCGACAAGAATGATTAAAGGTCTAGAGAACATGACCTATGAAGGAAGGCTGAAAGAATTGGGTTTGTTTAGTTTAGAAAAGAGACGATTGAGGGGGGACATGATAGCAGTTTTCAGGTATCTAAAAGGGTGTCATAAGGATGAGGGGAGGAAACGTGTTCATCTTGGCCTCTGAGGATAGAACAAGAAGCAATGGGCTTAAACTGCAGCAAGGGAGGTTTAGGTTGGACATTAGGAAAAAGTTCCTAACTGTCAGGGTAGTCAAACACTGGAATAAATTGCCCAGACAGGTTGTGGAATCTCCATCTCTGGAGATATTTAAGAGTAGGTTAGATAAATGTCTATCAGGGATGGTCTAGACAGTATTTGGTCCTGCCATGAGGGCAGGGGTATGGACTCTATGACCTCTCGAGGTCCCTTCCAGTCCTAGTATTCTATGATTCTATGACTTTTTGACTTTGGAACTGGAAAAATTTCAAAATCTGAACTCTTATGGGTAAACTCTTTCTTGATCAATTCTAATCTCTGAATAATCACCCATTACAGGTGAGGTTATAGTCTGGTTTTAATGTACAAAACAAACAAGTATCATATCAGTGGCTTAGATTGCAAGAATGAAGTGTTCAAGTATAAAAAATAATGAAAAGCACGAGAGTGAGTGCTATGGCATCTTATATGAATTGTATATGGTAGTTTTGACTTTAATGGTGGGCTGTAAATTTCAAAATTAGGTATGCACGATCATACACACATTAGCTGCACACAGTTTCTCTAATTGCCTGTGTACATTTCAAAGAGCAAATGGTCACTTACACATCAAATAGCATATAAATATGCAAATATCAAATTTTCACACAGAATTGGAGGTGTTATACAGTGAAATAAAGCATGCAAACTGATTTTTCTGAAGTGTGTGCTTGTGAGAATTAGGATATCTGCCTAAATAGATGCTTGCCTGTTCTAACATGAACGTAGGATTCACCAGCTTTTTTGGTCTAAGGATCAAAGTGGCATCAGGCAAAATACATTGATGGTTGTTGGATTTATAAATTACTCACAGGTGAGGCCTGTCATTGACCTGGCAAAGTCATTTTCCATAGAGTAAAATTACAGGAAAGTTGAAGAAATTAAATATATGTAATACAATTTTTATCGTGCTTGCAAAAGGGAAGTACAAACAGTTTTAAATTTGTAGGATTTCAACTTCAAACATTATTCATTTTATTGAATAATTACCAGACATAACAAACTTGAATCAGACTTGAAAAGCTTCCATTACTCTTTCCAGTTAAAATTTTCTTTGCACAAAATGACAGTTGAATAGGTGACTTGATTTTAATTTTAGCAAATATTTTTATGAAAAACAAAGCATTATTTAAACCTTTCACCCAGTGTAAAAAGTAGTGCATTCAGCTAATTTAAGTGGCAAGATTTTTTTTTTATTTTTGTGTTTTGTTTTGCAAAATTTGGTATCTGTAGGTAATTGTGAAGTAGGACTTTTTTGTACACAAATACACAAACTCTTCAAAATATGAGATTTGGTTGTGATTTTTTTAATATATATTGCTGATTAGAGGGTTACCTTAGAACTGTGACTAAGCTCTGCTTGCCTGGATCATTCAGAATGGTTGTCTGAGCTGACTAATACTGCTTTAGTGGAAAAACTCGCATTTTAATTGGAGAAATAACAGGAAAATGCATGATAAGTTTATTGAAAAATTTATGTGACCACTTAGTTTTAAAACTATCTTTCTCACTGATACTAGTTCATTGATGTACTACATTTATATTTGTACATTTGAGTGACTTTTACAGCCCTTTTTCCTCTGTGATCTAAGTACTTTATGCTTTTTTACATTGTGGTTCATTTTTCCTTTATTCCAGTCCTTCTGTTACATTGTAATTTAAATTACTTTAAAAATAAGATCTTATTTTAGGTCAGAATTTTTCAAGATCCTATGGGTCAAATCTTGGCACAACCCTGGAAGTAGATACATTAGACAGTATGGTATGCGGTGAAGGCTAGAACTTTAACAGGGCTCAAAAAAGAGATTAATGGAGGTTAGGTCCATCAATGGCTATTAGCCAGGATGGGTAGGAATGGTGTCCCTAGCCTCTTTTTCTCTGGAGGCGGGTGACAGGGGAGGGATCACGTGAGGATTACCTGTCGTGATCCCTCCCTCTGGGGCATCAGGTATTGGCCACTGTCAGCAGACAGGATATTGGGCTAGATGGACCTTTGGTCTGACCCAGTATGGCCATTCTTATGTTCTTAATTAAGTTGTCTGCCCCAGTTTTGGTTCACCTGCCTCCTAATATCAGCTCTCTAGGTCCTGGGTATAGTCATTCTAATTCAGCTCATAGGAGTTGGAAGAAAGGACAAATGAGAAGGTGGAGAAAGGAAGGACCATGACCCCTCCACCCTATCCATTGGTCTACTCACTGGGGTTGCCTCATCACAGCAGAAGGATTCTCTTCCACCCTCATGTATGGTTCAAAATATGCATCACTCTGATTACATGAGCTCTTTACATCAGGATTCATAGAAATGAGATTGTTCAGGCACAGACCTTCTGCATTTTTCCCATAATCATTTCATTTATTAATGTCACTTGGTAACTGCTGCTAGGTTGCTGGAACTTATTTCTTGCCTGCTTGTTTAGAGACACTGGAAATGTATTGTGCTTCTTTGCTTTTTGTCTAGCTGCTAGAAATGCATTCTCTATTTCAAGGACTTGTGTAAGGCGATCATTCTTTCATGCATGCTCCTGAATCTTTCTTTGTTAGTTATAACAAAACATAGGCAATCCATGTTCAGTGTGACTTTGGATTCTAATCTTTTTAGAGTACTGATCTGAATCCATTTAACATTGAATTCCATTCCTCTTTCCTTTCTATTATTTTTATGCTGTGGTGAACACAATGTGATGGTTGCCTTGGCTTCCTTGTTTTATCCCAGCACATGAGAGCAGATGCTGTGATGCTGCATCATGCCTGTTGTCCCCATGGTTGCTTTTTAGTCAGTTTAGCACTCTGTGTGTAAATCAACTAGCAAACAAAGGAAACAAGTTAGCTGAGGATAAGTGTCCATCCGTGTAAGGAAAGGGTGTTCAAGTTATGCCTGAGGGCACCCCAGTAGGGTTTTACAAAATAGCATATGAGAATTCTTTACAAATTCCAAGGAAAATAATGTTAAGGAAGTCCATATGGCCATGTGTACACTAGGAAATTATTTCAAAAAATTCGACTTAACTCCTGATTTAACAAATTCAAACTAGCATGCCCAAGCTACAGGGAAGCCTTGAAATTAGTCCAAGGCAGTTGCTGTGGACACGTTACCTCAGACTTAGAGCCCCAGGAAATACTGGAGAGTAATTAGTTTGAAATAGCGGTATCAGAGCATCCACAGTACTCTTATTGCAAAATAACTATTTTGAATTAGCGTTACTCCTGATGAAAAGCAGGAGTACAGATCTTGAATTCTGTGGTCTATTATTTCCAAATAATGGACTTGGTAGTGTGGATGCTCCGCTTACAAATTTGACCTTGGGAAAGGGGGGATTTTGAAATAAAGTCCTAATGTAAACCAGGGATATGAAAGGTAAAGCTTGGTCCATACCTAGGGCGACTGACACCCTCCATAGCCCCCTTGGCAAGATGGGGCCTGTCCATAGCTTATCTTGTACATAGACTTTGCAGACCTCCTGACTCACCACAGTCAACATTGGTATGTTACATCTGGGCAAAGGGCATGTTAAATGCTACTGTTTAACATGCATCAAACACATAGCAATTGACCCAGTTGGAATTTATTCTATTTCCTATTGAACATAATATATATTGTGACCTTATTCTGCCCTCGGTGATGTCCTTTGAAATTAGTGGTGAAAACCTCAAACCAGCCTCATGGGGAAATTTTTAAACTGTTTCCATTTGGGGTTTTTGTGTGTGTGTGTGGGGTGGAGTTAAACAATTTCTGCAATAATTGAATTGCAATCACATGCAACAATAGCTATTGATAAATAAAGAAGTGGTAAGTTTCAACATTTTTTTTAAATATTGATAATGGGTGGGAAAGTTTATTTGCAAAAAAGCAGAAGCTTGAAAGATGTTGATAGCTATTTCAGAAAAGTTCCACTGTCCAGAAAAAGCCATTTTTGGCCAAAAAGTGTGACTTTTTTGTTTTTACCAGGTCTAGAAATTAGTGTTAATAACTGTAGCTTTATATGAAAATCATAGAAAATTAGTACATTACCTACAGGCCATTACTCTATTCCTACTTATTTCTGGCTCTTACAAGGAGGACCACATACAGTAATGGGTTCTTATTGCTGCCTACCTCTGTGCTGGTATCACAATCACGCTTTCTATAAGTTGCTATGAGCTTATAAGAAGTGTGACATGGATTAAAGGCCAAATTCTGATGTCTCTTATATGAATGTAAATGAGGATTAACATCTTTAAGTCAATGGCGTTACACCAGGGCAAAATCAGTCTGAGATCAGAACCAGTCCCTGATGTTAGAAGCGAGCCATTAGCAATTAATTCCTTAAAGTACTAAAGGTTATAAATGAGCAGAGAAGTGATTCCTGGCAAGGATTTTAGACGTGTGTGTGGAAAATATCCTCTAATTATAGCAAACAGCAAGGACCTGACTCTAGCCAAGAGATACATGGACAATTGAATGTCGGTGGAATTATGTACCTACTCTGTTTATAAACTCCTCACTGTGGGGGTGCTTGGAAATCAGTGCATGAGCAAGTAACTGGGCATGTGCTTGGGTAGTCATGGGCCTGGCCTGCCCCCTTCCAAATTGGAGCTGTGAAAAGTAATTAGTTGCATACTTGGTGCACGTGGACTTCTTGTCTTTTTTTTCTAAAGCCTTCATGGCCTATTAACTGTGCACTAAAAAAAAAAATGGAAAAAACAAAACAGGAGTTCCTTTGCTATGCATTTGTTTGGAATAGGTTGCAGCCTACTGAGCTGCTGTTTCCCAGGAATATTTTATCTCCATTTTGCACATATTGGATTTGGAGCATGACATCTGAACCAAGACCCCTGCCTCAGCTATGTGCAATTAGGGCAACAGGGCTCATGATATGAAACACACCTGAAGAAATATTGCTGAAATATCACAAAACAGAATACAGAGAATTGTCATTCTCTTCTCTAGTCTTCTGTGAGACATGGTTCTAACTTAAGCTACTTGACTGTAATATTTCATGTAGGTGACAAACGAATGTCAGGGAGAACACAATGTATGTAATGACCTTGAATATCTCTGGAGCATCTACCAGACAGAACTAATAGTATGATCACATATTGACAAAGCCTGTGGTCCTGTAACCTGTTCTTTGAATAGCTATCCAGCTGAACTTCTCCTGCAATATATGATGTCACTTGTTAAAGGGACACAGACTGCAAATGCTTCTATGGTGATTTGGACAGAAGATCCTCTATGCAGGTTAATCCATTGGCTGCAGGAGCTCCACTATGAACAAAAATGTCCATGTCTTCCATGTCTGTAGAATATGACTTTACAAATTCTGGCTGCACACTTTTTTTGGTCAGAGACCCTGAGTGCATTTGGTAAGAACTGTAATGACATGGCCCATCATGCTGAATCAAGGCCTCATGCAACTTTGATTCTGTTTGATCTGTCAGTGGCACTGAATTGTTTCTACCACCATGTGATATGCAACCACTTACAGCATTCTGTGGAGCTTCTACCTTCCTTTCTAACTTAATTTTCTCAACACTAGAAAGATTTTGTTTCCTGGTCTGTTGTAACTACACAGATCAATCCTGGGCCTCCTGCATTAAGTACATGCACTTAATCAGTTATAGCTATTCTGTAGGTGACCTCCACATTTTTATTTCCCATTCTCTTTTGCCTAATTTGATGCTGCTTCAGAGCCAATATGGGCCACCTATAATCTGAAAGCCTGATCAGGCTTTGGATTTCTCACTTTCCAAATGTTGCAAGAGATGCTGCCAAACCATCTTTTCATCAAGACCGGTACTAAGACTAGCTCAGAAAAACACCCAAAAGCCGCAGTGAAGAACAACAACTGGCTCTGCACGTACATCTCTGGGATTTATAAAACAAAGTATTCTGCAAAACTATGAATATTATCCTCTTGCCTAGTTGCATTGTATCAGCATACACACACTGTAAACAGTAAAAATCATCAGTATATATCAGTTCTGTTCCAGGACTTGCTCTTCTAAATCTTGGATGATGATTTACTAATATTTGCTTTTAAGTTTCTGTGGGAGATTTTACTTCATTTATATAGAAAATGATAGCAATTTTGTTATACGTTCACTGCAAAATGGCAAAACGATATGCAGTAATTTGCTATAGAATACATGCACCATATTTGAGTAAAATCCAGCACAAATATCAACTATCCTTACTTCGGTGATTTGCTGTATTTCCTTCATGCTTTCAGGCCCTGTATTGCTTATGTTGCTACAAAAGTAATACATTCTGCCTTCGACTAACATGACTACTACTTTGTAATTCTAATTTTGTTAGTATCACTTTCTTTCTTTTTTTAAGAGACATGGAGAGATAAAAGTATAGATATCTTTTCATAATATCCTTATCCTTGATAATACCTTATGCTATCAAATGAAATCATTTTCTAAAAGGAAATTTAAATTCCATCATGTGTGCTGTTGGGCTGTGTCTACCTTTTGGAAAAGGGATGCTAATGAGACACAAGCGCAAACCAAATCTCTTGATTTAAATATCCCCATGGTATTTGCATTTACATGGCTGCGCTTTTCCGGCTCAGGGCTTTGCGGGAGAAAAGCGCCAGTCTACACGATCTTGCGGAAAATAAACCCTTTTCATAAGATCTCATCTCTCTTTCGCAAGCAGCCTTGGTGTTTTGGCACCTGGCTCACAGACCTTGGATGTTTTGTCAGTTTCTCTTTCTTGTCTCATGCAGATTTGGCTTGAGTTTCCAGTATTGTAGAGGGAAAGATTGGTTTTTTTAAAACATAATGCATATTTTAAATTAATTAGGATGTCTATTAGGGCCAGATTTTGCTGCCCTTAATCACACTGACTATTGTAGTACTCTGTGAGTTGCTCCCTTGACTTTAATAAGACTACAAATAAAGTAAGTTCTACTCATAGTGAGTAACAGTAGCAAAATCTGAGCAATAAAATGTTGTGTAATCTTTTATTCATTGTCTCCAATGAATAAAAGACAATGAATAAAAGAAGCTAGGTTTTGTTTGCTATTATTGCAATATCATGTTGATAGTGTGGAGTGATTAAGGAAAGTCCCTTTAGCTGTTTTTTGCCAAATCTCACAATTTAATCTTGACTCTTGTAATATTTAGTGAGGAGTTTTTCTTTAAGTCCCAGGTACTGAAATCAAATTATTTCATGAGAATCTGTGCTTCAAAACTGTTTCAAAGTTGTTCTGACCCTCATGGTTGCAGAGAAGTGACTGCTGTCTGCAGTCTCAGAAGGCAAATTCCTTCCCCCATACCCTTTTTTAAAAAAAACTTGTCGATTAGGCAAAATTATGAATTTCATTAAGGGGGGATTAAGCCCCTGATTTTAGAATGCTTGTGGTTGGCCATGCTGCCCTTGGGACTTATTTTGGGTCTATGCACTAAGTATATTTTTCAGTGTTCATTGTGCTTGCACTTGGGCTCTTTTGTGGAAATCCTATATATATCATTGTGTAAAGAGGGTTGGCATATTATCTATTTATCTTTGCCTTTATAAAAACAAGTTTGACTTCACTTTTTGCAGCACTGAAAACTCTTCCAAATGGAACATACATTGGATGCTATTAAAAAGATATTACTTACTGTGTTTTTACACACAGTAGTATTGGAGACTTTCATATTTACCAAATATACTTTAATAAGTTGTCTTTGGACCTTTAAAAATCTTCCACTATCCTTACAACTTGAATATTTTTTTACAGCAAATGTTGGGTACTGATGAGAATATGTAGCATGTCTTATGTGCATGAGCCCTGTCTTTGAATATATCTGGCCTTAGAAAGCACAGATTCATGAACTGTGAATTATTTGAGTCACAAGGAAATGCATCAAGCTCACTTCAAGGCTGTACTGAAAAGCATGTTTTATGTGCAAAAATGTTGAATGTATTCTTGGACTGAAACACAGCCTTCTAAACACAGCAAGTTATCTCCAGGCACTTAGGGTGTTAGATACTGAAAAACAGAAGTAGCTTGTATCTGTTAGTCATCAGAGTATGATGCAAGGCCTGCATATTATTCCTGTTTGGGGTGCAGGAGAATTGTGAGGGTTGTAATGGTCTTTGCTTTGCCTGTTGGAGGCTGCGGAAGTTTATGGTGTGAGTTGCATGAGGAATATATTTGTATATGGATAGGGTGTCAAGGGCATGTCCATCAACAGGTGAGGCAATATTTTATTCCTTTTATCTGTGAATAGAAATAAATAAATCTTACTCTTTCTATGCATTGGACCAAATTCTGTCCTTGAGCCTCATGGGCATAAATCCATGGAATCCAGTGAGTTACTTGGCAGTTTCACTGGAGAAGCTGAGCTAAGAATCTGGCCCAGCCAGAATTGGGTGCCAACAGCCTCTGTGGACCTTGGCTCTGCACTCCCAGAAGGGGTGGGGCCTTGGGCAAAAGGGGCAGGGCTTAGGGCAGCCAGCTACCCAGAACCTGACATGTCAGCCTCCCCCACCCCCCCAGCATTTAGAGCAGCTGGAGCTCATAGTATGGCACTTCAGAGTCAGTTTAAAGAGCCCAGGGCTCAGGCAGCTGTTGCTGCCCCTTTGAATCACCAGGCACTGGTGCTACTGTCCCATTTGCTGCCCCTCCCCTTCATCGGCAGTACTGGGCCCAGGGCCTACTGTGAAACATGCAAATGTTCGTATTCTAAACACACACAAGCATGGCACTTGCCATGTATTTGATAGGGTTGGAGCAGGATGGTACATATTTTGCTATAATATTTGCTAACTGATGGATTTTCTCATTGTGTTATACTATTGAGTGTAAGTGAGTATATGTTTGCTTGTTGCTAGGGTGCCTGGAGTTTGTGTGTAGGCTTTTCAGTATGCTAGATCTAGTTAATTTTTTAAAAAATAAACACTTGTTTATTACTTTATACTTCAGATTTTTTCTGAAGCATTTGAAAAGATGCAATCACATATCCTCTATGAGCTAGGTCAGCAATTACCTCCATTTTACAGATGGGAAGAATGTCAAAAGTCTGGCTTGTGTAGATCCATAAAGAAGTCAGAACAGCTATATTTAGAAAATGGAAGTTTCCGGTCTCATGGTCACTCTCTGCCCCTTTCCTCCCCCCGGGACTCTTGTTACAGCTTTGCAGTAAATTGTCTTCTACACTTACCGTAATGCTCTGCCAGTAAATCTTCCTTATTCACAAGTCCTTCTACTGGCCTGATCCAGATGCCACTGAAATCAGTGAAAAGATTCCCATTGCCTTCAGTGGGCATTGAATCACTCTGTAAACAGGAAACAAATGTGGGTTGGTTTCTATCGTTGAGGGTAGAGAGCCTAAATTCTTTCTTTAAGGTTTGTCCCTGACATGTCCAAAGAATGATACATTTATTAATGGTCTACCTAGTTCTGTTCCTTATGCCAGGCAAAGGTAATATTTTTCAGTGCTCATTTTTACAATATACTTTTGCATCATGGGAGACCCAAACTATATTTCTAAATCAGGGGGGTGCACTGTTTTTTATTCTAACTCTGGGCCAGATCTTCAACTAGCGTAAAGTGGCATTGCTCCTTTAAAGTGAAATATCTATCCTGATTTACCCCAGCTGAAGGTCTGGCTCAGTTTTTAATGCACATCTTTGTTTGAATGCAACTAGAAGGTTTATGAAGCATGGGAAGCTGTCATAATCTCATCAGTGGTTTCAGGTGAAACTCAATGCACTAATTTGTCATCCAGGCAGGATTGCTGGAAAGGTTTGATAATCTAATTTTCATCATGCTTATTTTCTGTGTGGTTCACACAAAAAAAACCTTACAAAATGAATAGTTGCCTATACATGAATGTTTAATTAACTAATAAAAAAATTGGAACAGGATAATTAATGAATCAAAACACGTTCAGATTGAATGATTGGAAATTCTCAGTTAATCACCAGAAAGGAAACTAATTAAATTACAATTGAGCTTTTATGGGGAATATGGGCTAGTGTGCTAAAATAGGTTCCTTCAATCATTTTTCCACCAGATGACACAGGCATATGCAAAGTTAGCAATGAAAAATGCGGTTTTTCCTTTTGCTCCCTTTCCAAATTGCATGTAACCAATATCTTCTGCTTCATCATCCTTCTACCAGGGGTGGGGAACCTCAGGACCAGGGCTAGATGCAGCCCTTGGCTTGCCTGGATCCAGCCCCTGAGGCTCAAGGCCTCCCCTCCCACCAACATTGGGGACTCCAGGCTGGTGCTCCAGCCCTGGACCACTTCCCCACACAATCTACTGGGCTGGGTTCCCCTAAACTCTGGTGTGGGAGGGGGAATGTGGGGAGTGGCTTTTTCACTGGGGGAGGTGGGACATCAGTGAGGGTTTTTTGTGTTGCTGATTTTTTTGTTTTGCTTCTTGTGTGTGTGGCCCCCGATGGATTTTTTTTTCTGTGCGTTAGTGGTATTACACCAACACTGATGTATATTGGTAAAAGGAAGCCATGGAGAAGAAAGCTCGGGCAGCTACATAAAAGGAAGGTAAAAATTAGGCAATCTATCAAATTGTGTACGGATCCTCTTTTCACTGTTTACATTTGACAGTCTTTCCCTTTAAAAAAAGGTACATCTTGAATATGAGAGTTTGTAGGGAATTAATTCAGTCTTTATGCCTTCAAAGATGCTGCAGAATGGCTCTAGTGTAGAAAAAACACTTACGCATGTACTCAGGTTTAAGCATGTGAATTATACCCCTGATTTCAGTGAAACTACTTTCAGACTTAGAACTTAAGCAAGTGCTTATCTTTTTTCCTGGATCGGGGCCCTGCATTACTTAAATGTAATAACCAGGCATGCTTGTAAACAGAATAGGTAGGGAAAAGTCAGGGTTTTTTTCCCTAATACAGTACAGAATCTCTGTAGTGAGACAGCAAAGCTTGTCTTTCAAGTTGCATGCCTGTGCTGTGTCTTTATAAATCTGTTCTTAAGTGGACATTTGTCAAGCCTTCTCCCCAACTATCTGCCTTTAGGTTATTATCACATAGACCCTGCTCCTCCCCCCTTAATAATTTTGATTTCAAAGGACATGTTACCTAGGACATAGAATCATGGGACTAGAAGGGACTTCAAGAGGTCATTAAGTCCTGTCTACTGCACTCATGGCAGGACCAAGCACCATTTAGACCAGCAGTTCTCAAACTTTTTGGTCTCTGGAGCCCTTTACATGTGTAAAAATTTATGCGGAGCCCCAGCGGTCCACTGATTGTATGTGTTGTACCTATCGATGTTTCCTGTTTGTCAACCTCGTGGAGCCCCTGGAGATGTCTCGTGGCACCCTGGGGCTCTGCGGAGCACAGTTTGAGAGACACTGATTTAGACCATCCTTGACAGCTGTTTGTCTAACCTGCTCTTAAATCTCCAATAATGCAGATTCCACAACCTCCCTAGGCAGTTAGGAAGCTTTTCCTAATGTCCATTCTAAATCTCCTATGCTGCAATTTAAGCCCATTGCTTCTTGTCCTGTTGTGAGAGGTTAAGAAGGATTGTTTTTTCTTCCTCCTCCTTGTAACCACCTTTTAGACCAGTGGTCTCCAGCCTTTTGAACCACAAGATCACTTTTTCAATATAAGTGCAATGTAAAGGCTACCTCAAACCCTACTACCCTTGCCCCACTTCCTTCCCGCCCCTTCTTTGAGGCCTGCCCCTGGACCACCCTTCTCCAAGGCCTCACCCTGGTCACTCCATCCCCTTTACTCCCCCCATCTTCACTCACTTTCACTAGGCTGGGGAAGGGAGTTGGGGTGCAGGCTCTGGTCTTTGGCCAAGGGGTTTGGAGTGTGGGAGGAGCTCTGGTCTTAGCACAGGGTGGGAGATTGCGGTCCAGGAGGCGTTTCAGGGTGCAAGCTCTGGGAAGGAGTTTGGGTGCAGGGGTCTCACATCTGGGGCAGGAGGTTGGTTGTAGGAGGAGGTTCAGGGCTGGGACAGAGGTTCAGGAAGGAGGCTCTGGCTGGGCACCATTTAACTGAGACTGCTTCTAGGTGGTGGAGCAGTGGGGTTAAGGCAGGCTTACTCCTGCCCTGGCCCTGCACCACTCCTGAAAGCAGCTGGCATGTACAGTAGTGGCTCCATGGTGCCATGTGCTGCCCCTCATCTACAGACACTGAGCCCACAACTTCTACTTGCCACAGTTCCCCGTTACTGGTTAATGGGAGCTGCAGAAGTGGCATCTGCAGACAAGGACAGCATGTGCTCTGCCTCTCTCAGGGGCTGCAAGGGCAAACAGTAAAAGTAACAACAACCCATGTACGTGTTGGGTCAGGAGTTGAAAGTGAAGGACAGTGTGTGTTTGTGAGAGTGACAGAGACATACACACAGGGTGTGAGTGACAGAGATTTGCATTGCTAAGATCCTTCCATCCCCTTCTCTCTATGTGGAGATAGGGTACAGGAGTGGGCGGAGGAGGGACACCCTGACATCAGCACCTCCCTTTCTCCCTCCCACACTCTGCCCAGCAAGAAGGAGGCTCCCAAGGGGGGAGCTCCTAGGCAGAGGGCAGGAGCAGCATGACAGTGGGTGGAGGGCAACTGAAGGGCCAGCGCTTGATAGCTTCCCAATCTACTTGTCAGATCCCAATCTACTGGTTGGTGACCACTGTTTTAGATGCTTAAAAGTGGCTATCGTGTCCCCCTCTCAGACTTTTTTTCCAGACTAAACGAACCTAATACTTTCAATCTTCCCTCATGGATTATGTTTTCTAGATCTTTAATCATTTTCGTTGCTCTTCACTGCCCCTTCTCCAATTTCTCCACATCATTCTCAAATGTGGTGCCCAGAACTGGATACAATATTCCAGTTGAGGCCTGATTCGCACAGAACAGAGGGAAATAATTATTTCTTGTCTTGCTTACAACATACTTGCTAATACCTCCCAGAATATCTGTGTTGTTTTTGTTGTTTTTGCAACAGTGTCTCACTGACTCATACTTGTGGTCAACTCTTACCCCTAGATCCCTTTCTGCAGTACTCCTTCCAAGGCAGTCATTTCCCATTTTTGTTTGTGTGCAACTCATTGTTCCTTCCTAAGTGAGTTACTTTGCATTTGTCCTTTATTGAATTTCATCTTAATTACCTCAGACCATTTCTCCAGTTTGTTCAGATCATATGGAATTATAATTCTATTATCTAAAGCATTTGCAACTCCTTCTAGCTTGATATCCTCAAACTTTGCTTAGATTGTGTCATTATCTAAATCATTTATTAAAATATTGAACAGGACCAGACCCACAACTGATCTTGTGGAACTTCACTCATTCTGCCCTTCCAGAATGACTGTGAGCCATTAATAACTACTCTCCAGGAATGGTTATCCAACCAGTTATACATCCACCTTACAGTAGTTCCATTTAGATTGTATTTACCTGATTTGTTAATGAGAAGGTCGTGCAAGACTGTATCAAATACCCTACTACAGTTTAGTTATACAACATCTACCATTTACCTCCTTCTTCCCCCATCCACAAGACTTGTTACCCTATCAGCTATCAGGTTAGTCGGACAAGAATTGATCTTGACAAATCCATGCTGACTTTTACTTATCACCTTATCTGCTAGATGTTTGCAAATTGTTAACCTTGGTTTTAAAAGGAGTGCCATACTTATCCAAGTGAGTATTAATGGAGTAATAAGGTTATGAATTATACTAATTGGGATGATCCAATTATATTGCATATCCCAATAGAAGCAGAAATGTGCCTACTAAGCATCCCTCCCGACTATTGGTAGCTCTTGAGAATGTGATCTTGTATGTTTCTTTTTATTTCAATAAATAGCATTACAACTAAGATGTATACGAAGAAATGAAACCTTTGTTAAAGTTAATGTTTATCAATCAGTGCTTTGTGTATATCTTAGTTTTAATGCCATTCATTACATTATATGAAATATTCAAAATTCTTATTTTTGTGAGCTACAGGTAACCTCTTTAGCCATCATAATAGTACTAATCTTATGCTGTACAGCATCCAAAAGTTTGGAAGGGATGTAAACTTTCATGCTTCATGGCATATAGCAGTCTCTGATCACCAGGGTTCAGAAGCTTGTCCTGTGTTTGTTCAATAATTGCTCATATTATGGTTCCTGGCACCTTACTGTGAACTTCTGGCGCTGGCCACTCGAAGGGCATGTCTATACTTATCAGAAGGTCGATGCTCCAAAGACTGATCTTCTAGCATTCAATTTAGCAGGTCTAGTATAGACCCATAAATTGAACACCGAGGGGAGCCTCCACCAGCATCCGGTACTCCTCCTCCTGTGAGGAATAAGGGAAGCCAATGGGAGTGTTTGCTCCCGTCAGCCTTCCGCTGTGTGGACTCTGCCAGACTTGCCTTAAGGTAAGCCAACTCCAGCTATGTGTTTTGCGTAACTAGAGTTGCGTACCTTTAGCTGACCTTCCTGGTCTAGTATAGACCAGGCCTTAGAGACTAGATGGATGTTTGGTTAGCTTGGTAACTTGCAGATTGCTAGTGTTCAGAATCTTATGTGGTACAAGTTTAATAAAAGCATTAATTACACCCCACAAGATGTCTCTGCTGCAGGGCATTTCCATTTTACAGACCAAGGAAGTCAGATCACAATGAGAGTATCTCTCCCCCTTCTCACCCCCCTTCCTCTCCCACCCCACACAAAGGAAATTCTGAAGTGCTTTAACAGGAAGAATTAAGGGAAGCATTTTTCTGGTACCCTTATTTGAAGTGTTGAGTTTTCTATTTCAAGATGGTTTGACTAGAAATAAATTAAAATTGTGGCATTTTAGAAGTATGAAAATCTACCTGTTTGTAAGAAACAGGTGGTGGGAAGTTGTATTTTTTTATATTTTTTTTTTATCCTGGGGGTCAGAGATAATATAGAGGTCATATAATTCTGCATTAGATGGCATCCTGTAGATTGAAGAGTTATAAATCTTAGCTTATTTTGGAAAAACGGTGCTTAATATTTTTGTGATCTGAAAAAATCTATTATGCACTCACAAGTGTAACAAAAGATCCTGATGATATGTCTTTTGTTCAGCAAAAAGAGGATTTTTCAGAAGAGAATAAAATCAATCAAATCCTTTTGCTTTCTTTCTTGGGTTTTTAATGTCTGCATCCAAGGTCTCTGACATCTAGAACTTCCTTGAAAAGTTAACAAAAGAAAATGCAGCTGCAAGATTTCAAAGCAAGTCACAATCAATTCAGAATAATCTGACTTCAAAATCTCAGGCCTTTTCTTTTACTCAGTTGTTTCCCATATATTTCCAGATCACTGGGGGAAATGTTGTAAAGAGATATCAAAGCAATTCTGTCGTTTTGTTACACTAAGTACCAATTCTTCTAGGTAGGTTGCACAAAATAGGCCTTTTTATATGATCAATGCACTCTACAAACATTTGGTAATTAACCCTCACAACAATCTTGCAAGTGACTTGGTTATTTTGAAGCCTCCAGTTGTTGGAACTGTGTAATTACCTGAGAAGCTCAGCTTTTAATTAAAATACTAAGTTTCTAGTTCCCTTGGATGCATAAAGAAACATGAAAACGCAAGCCCTAAAATCTCCAGCTGCAGCAGACAATGAAAAGAATGCTGTCATATTGTAATCCTACAATCTCTAAACCAATTTTGTGGGGGGTTTTGTCTCTTGATTTGAGATTATGAATGCACTAGGACAGTACTACTAACCCTTATAAGCACAATGGTATCTCTCTTTCTTTAAATGGGGGTACTTGGGCACAGGGATTAAATGACTTCCCCAAAGTCACTTAATGCATCAAATCATAGGTAAAAATGAGAATAGAATTCAGGATTTCCTCATGCCTTCCACCTTGTATAGTCATCTTCCCTGTGCAAAGTGCATGTCAAATGCTGACACTTTGATTTGCTAACATTTTACACTGTCTTTGCACAGACAAAAACAATGACACAAAAGAAGAAACGGGTCCTCTGTGCTTATTTTTCCAGGCTGTGGTGTCACTCTGTTTCTTGGACCTTGGTGTAAGAAAGATACAGTGTCCAACAGCATGTGTTTGGTTTCTGCCTCAGAAGAGTAGGTTAAGGAAACAGCGTCCCCAATTAAAACTGCTTTCGGTGTAAGGCTCATGATCTTCTTAGCAGACTTGCAGCATGGCACTGGGGGATGGTGTGTATCTGTCTGCCTGACTCTTTCTCTTTTCATTGTGTAGATTTCTGGACTCCTGAGGATTTTGAGACTATACCCTGCAGTTTGTTTCATAGGGCATGAAGGAGGGGGCACAAGACCTTTGCACAACCCTTGATCAGAACAGATACTGTTGCAGGTGGTTCTTGAAACCTCTAGGAGTATTGGGAAAGACTCTTTCATTTGAAGACCTTTGTCTCTGAAGCTCATTGTCCTTGGTAGTTCACTGCAGCCTGACTTTACAAAACTTTGCAACATGGTGCAAGTTAGCGTGTGTGTGTGTGTGTGTGTGTGTGTGTGTTTTAACTCTTTACCACTGAGGTTCAGTTCTGGTTTTCTTTTGTCACCACTTTCAGAGTTCATTTAGTGAAATGTGAGGAATACTCTGCCTGTTTGAGTTTTCTATTTGACATGTGTTGGAGGAGTTTCTTTAACTTGATTATAAGGTGTTAAAATGGCTATTAATTATTGATTATTTCTATTTCTGCTGTGATATCATGGGCCAGGGCTTGATTGTACAGAGAGAACCAAATGGCAGTCCCTGCACCAAGCAAGTTTAAATTAATAGCTCTTGAATTTTGTTATATTTCACATCTGAATGAGGTATAGAGGGGAAGAAACCCAAACCATTTGAAAAGCTAAAGATCAATCTCATGGGGCCTGAAAAGTCTCTCAAGTTAGCCCCCTATTCTGTTTCTGTGTTCTGACTTTTTTGCATCTAATAGTGGTCCCTGCTAGTGATGCTAAACCAATGCTCTCATCCAAATTAATTTGCTTGATGTTTCTTGTGTTTTTATTCCACAATAACAACTTTGGAGCCAAATCTGAATAGTTTAGTTCTAGGATGGAGAACTGTCTACTGACTTTTATAGTTGTCTGCCATTGGAACTGAAGCTGGCATCTTGCGTTTTGGGCTATTAGTCATAAGCTTGTTTGTTGCCATTTTTCAGAATCTGTTCGTATCACTACCATCACATGGACAGAGGTACTAGCTTACTAGCTCAGACCAAGCAGAGACAGTATAATTCTCAACTTTTCAAACTGTTTAACAAACTTAGGATCTCCTGTGATTTAAATAGCAATTTAGGGTTTCCTGCTGTGCATTCAAGATGACCCTAAATTGACAGTTCAGAACCAACAATCACTGTTATTGCACTGAGGAAAAAAATCCTATTTCATTTAAAATTTTCAGACTAAAGAAAACCCCCATTAAATGGCAGACTATCTTAGAAGCACAGTGAAGGAAGGTTTTATTATTGAGGATGAATTAGGGAATTTCCATGTTAATAAATTAGAGTTACAGTAGACTTCCGATAATCCGGAACCTTTGGGACCTAGGTGGTGCCGGATTATCAAATATGCCGGACTATCAGGAGGTACTATAAAATGGTTATATATATATATACTGTATCCAGTATATACTGTATATAAAGTGTTTTAACCCTTTTTCTTGTACATACTGGATACAGTATACTGTAATGTTTTATTTTTTTAACCCTTTTTTACCCTTTTTGCTCGGTTCAGCAGCTGCTGCTGCTGCATTGTGACTCGTTTTTGCCGAAGCTCACTCACTAGGCTCTTACCATTTTGATGCCGGACTATCAGGAGTGCCGTACAATTGGATGCCGGACTATTGGAGTTTTACTGTATTAATATTAAGTGCTGTCACCTTTCCTGAAATGATCTAAGCAAATCCTGCTACATAGAGATGAGTAAAAATTTCAAAAGTGCCTAAATTCTACTTTTTAAATGACCGAGGCCTAGACTTTCAAAGGTATTTAGGTGCCTACCTCACACTGAACTCACTTTTGAGGAGATGGGCATTAGCCTAAGTCTAACTGGCAGGTTCTCAAATCTCTCAGGTGCTTTTGAAATTTGTATACCAGATGTGAGTGAACATTGTTAAAGAGCCAGGGCCAGTTTAAGATACCCCTACTGTACAAAACTAATCCTTTAGAAAACTCAAGAGGTAAATATTTCTATTTATTTAAAGGAATCTGATTATTTTACAGCAAAACCAAACAATCTTATTTAGAGAGCTGAAGGATGAGAATATTGACAAGGGAATAAGAATGGTTCATGGGAACAAGTATAGCAATACTTTTGCTAAAAGAAATGAAACAGCTCGTAGTTACTTACATAAGAAGCAATTCATAATTGTTGTGATTTGCACCTTTGGGAAGAAAGCCAAACATTTTCTGTCTATGTTCAGATGAATATTCCTTGCAGGTTAAGCTACCTATCCTGGAAAGGGAACTAGTCATAATCCAAACTTCACAGTTCTCTTGGGGCCTAGATCCTAAAAAGGCACTTAGGGTCCTAACTTCTGTTTATTTCAATGGGAATTTGTCACGTAGATGCCTTTGACAATCTGAATCTTTACCTCAGTTTCTAATAACTTTGACTTATCTGTATTTCAGTAGTGTGTACATACCATACTGGAGATCAAAATAGCAATGGGCTAAGTACTGTTCAAATGTGGCAAGAGACTTTCTTTATTACAAAAAGATTACAATGTGAACAGAGAGCACAGACATAGGGTGGGAGAAGGGAAGTATCCTCCTCATTTTATATGGAGGAAAAAGACAGTAAGACCCTGATCCTTGTAAGACTGGGCCCACATGTTTTACTTAATGCACTTTTGAGTTCAACAGGACTATGCACAGTGAGGGCCATCCTTTGTACTGGTGTAGGGCACCATAAATACTATTAGGCTGGTGTCCCTGTGCCCAATGTCAGCTGGGATGGACTACTATTTTTTAGAACTGTGATTTAAAAAAAAATTTAAATAGTTTAAAACTTAGATCCTGTTGACTACCACAGTACATTCAGAAACTGATCGACAGTTTATACCTGGGGTTGACGAATGCCTGTTAGATGTTCATTACCACTTGAGTGGGTATTTCACAGGTTCTTCTGATAGATCTGTCAGGCTTTTTCACTTTTAAGTTAACTAGATCCTGCCTGGAGGAAGCAGAGCCACAGAAGAGAGAGAGGAAAAGGTGCATGGACATTAGACCCAGTGGTGCTCCAAGATTTCGGGTGCCCTACACAGCTGTGTATTCTGACTATGGTTCTGTGCACAGTTTGAAATGTAAAGCATATAGGCAGGAATGTATTGGATCAGGACCTTAATTTCTAATGGAACAGTCTGAATAAAGGGATAAACAATGACTGGCAAAATCTGCAGATGATGCAACATTGCTTAACATAATTACATTCCAATTTGACTGCAAGGAGTTACTAAGGGATCTCACAAAACTGGGTGACTAAGCAACAAAATGGCACATTGAATTTCATGTGCCATTTTAACTGCATAAGAGAAAACAATCCCAACTTTATACACAAAATGACAGGGTCTACATTAGCTATTACCATTTAAGAACGAGATTTTAAGGTCATAATGGATAGTTCTCTTAAAACATCTGCTCAATGTATAGTGTTGGTCAAAAAACTAACAGTGTTAGCAATCATTAGGAAAGTGACAGATAATAAGGCAGAAAATATCATGATGCCACCATAGAAATCCATGGTCATAGAATCATAGAGCTGGAAGAGACCTCAGAAGGTCATCAAGTCCAGCCCCCTGCTCTAGGCAGGACCAATCCCAACTAAATCAACCCAGCCAGGGCCTTGTCAAGCCGAGACTTAAACACCTCTAGGGATGGAGACTCCACTACTTCCCTAGGTAACCCATTCAGTGCTTCACTACCCTCCTAGTGAAATAGTTTTCCTAATATCCAACCTGGACCTCTCCACCACAACTTGAGACCATTGCTCCTTGTTCTGCCATCTGTCACTACTGAGAACAGCCTCTCTCCATCCCCTTTGGAACCTCCCTTCAGGAAGTTGAAGGCTGCTATCAAATCCCCTCTCACTCTTCGCTTCTGCAGACTAAACAGACCCAACTCCCTCAGCCTCTCCTCAGAAGTCATATGCTCCAACCCCCTAATCATTTTGGTTGCCCTCCGCTGGACCCTCTCCAATGCGTCCACATCCTTTTTGTAGTGGGGGGCCCAGAACTGGACACAGTTCTGACCTCACCTTGAATATTGTTTACAGTTCTGGTCACCCCAACTCTAAAAAGATGTATTAGTCTTGGAAAAAGTACAAAGGAGGGCCACAGCAATCCTCAGTGATAGGGAACAGCTTCTTTTTGAAGAGAAAGTAAAAAGAGTGGAACTGTTCAGCATAGAAAAGAAACCATGAAGGAGGGATACGACTGAGATTTATAAAATCACGAATGGTGTGGAGACAATGACTATGGAAGTGTTATGTAAATAACATGACAACCAGTGGTCACGCAATGACTCTAATAGGTGACAGATTTTAAAACAAACAAAAGGAAGTACTTCAACCTGTGGAACTCAATGCCAGGGGATCTTATGAGGTCAGAAATACACGTTAATACAAAAAAAGAATTAGATAAGTTAGTGGAGGGAAGGTCTATCAATGGCTATTAGCCACACTGATCAGGGATCCAACCCTGTGATCTGGGGATTCCTAAAACTCTGACTGCCAGAAGCTGGAACTGAATGACTAGGGACGGATCACTCCACAATTGCCCTATTCTGTTTGTTCTCTTGGAAGCATTTGGCATTGCCCACTGTTGGAAGATAAGATACTGAACTAGATGGATCATTGGTTTGACTGAGTGTGGCTGTTCTTATAGTTCTAATGATTCACAGGCAGGATCATACAGTGACTGTTGAAGACCCTGGAACTGAATGCAGACTGTTCAGTGACTTAATCACCATCATACTTCTTCCCCTAAGGCAATGTCCATAATTATCCTGCTAATTTACCAAGCATTTGTATTGACAATCCAATTGTAGGTAACCATTACAGGTAGTTATGTGAGAAATATCTATTCATCAATACATCATTTATGGAAACACAATTCTACAGAACTTGCCATCTTAGACTGAGGAATAATTATCGTCTGGGTTTTGACCTAAACTAATGACTCTATACCAAATTTGTACATGTGTTGTCAAGTTAAATTTAGTACAAAGTAAGCAGCCTACACCAGCAGTCTGAAACAGTGGTTGTCTCTTCATTAAAAATTAATTCCTAGAGGTTTATGAAGAACAAGGATTTTCAATGTCAGTACCCAAATGAACAATTATAAAACTAAGTTAAATAAAGGTACAGAGATCTATCCTAGGCACCACAATTCCCCAGGTACCCAAATCCTCACTATTATTTGTGAATTTGTTCCTTCTTTGCATGGAGATGATGCTGACACCAAATGGCTGTATCATGTTGCAAGAGGTTATTAAAATAAACAGATATTTCTTCATTTTCCTTTTGACTCTCTCCGATAAAATTAAGGTATAAAGCTCTGAATGCAGTGCTATAGTCTAATGATTTTGCTCCTGTTGCCTAGTAAATGTGGTTCTGGAGCAAGAGAAGGGGCCGGGGGGAAAGGTCCTTCAGGAGTCATAAAAGCCAAAAGGGTGAAGAACTAAAGTCTATAAAAATCATTCTAAATGGGCATGATTATAAAATTAAATACCATCCTTTGAAAGATCAGTGTATTCAATCGATGAAAGAAGCCAAAAACATCACGAAAGGCACTTTCATGCCATTGAATCAGATAGAAATTCTAGGTATGCTTCAAGGAAAAAAAGCCAGACCAGAAGTGTTAAAAATGAATATTCTCAGAAATGTTTTACATGTCTAGTCATCAGTGCATGAGCAATATGAGCTTTCCAAAGAGAGCTATTTCAGACTTGCATTAGAGACTTGCCCAGAATCTTTGAAGAAGCAAGTGAGGGCAGTATTAACTAAATACTGAAAAACTGTAGCAAAGTAATGTGTTGGTAGTTTTACTATCTGGTCTTTTGTGACTCCTTGGCTTTCCTACCTGCATATCTGACCGAGCTAAGTGTCGTGTGTATGCGACATAGAAAATAATACAGCACAGCCATCCCACTCCTGTAGCCAAATGCCACAGACTATTAAACTAGCATATTCAATCTAAATTTGTGTCTCAATCTGAAGAAAGATGAAATATTACAAAAGAGCCTGCTGGCCAGTCACTCCTGTGGGACCTTTGTTTCATCAAGCTAATCTGAAAGATTCCATGGAAGACTATACCAAGCCTGATGATAAACACCTGCCGAACAACAGGAGTGTGGGAGTACGAGCTGACAACTTGATGGAATGAGTCACACTGCTGAATACCACTGAATGCATGGATGCATGGACTGCAGCCCCTCTTCTTCCACTGAACAAGCTCTTAAAAGATGAGATGAGTGGCTGGAGAGATCAGAATTTTGGAATAAAAAAATCAGCCGAGGTGTCTACATAGAGATGGCAGCCTATTCACTGCCAATCCAATGGTGCCCAATATAATCTGTCCTCTGCTTCTTAATGATGGAAGCACATAGAGTATTTTCATTTCTGCAACAGTAGGTATGGTGGATAAACCCATATAGTGAGAGTTTACCACAGAGATAAAACTGATGTGCCTGAAAGATCACTTGGTTGTAGTAACTTCCACACACAAAAGTAATGGAATCTGAATTATGGACTCTGGCTAAGGTTTTTCAGGAGCAACTAGTGAATTTGGGTTATCAGTGTGAAGTATTATTAAGGAGACTAATTTAAAGAGAGGTGGGTGTTCAAGATAGGCACCCATGATCAGTAATAATTAAGGCACCCACTTAATTATTCGGTAATGCAACTTTCAGCAGTAAGACTGGAATTCTTATTGGCACACATACAAATTTGGCAACAACTGCCAACAATGCACCTACTGCAGTATGACAGGGAATAGCTTCATAGCTAAACTATGGAACTCAGACTATGGAACCCAGAGATACGAAAGCTGCAATTGTTTTGATTGGAGTAGAGTTGGCCTAAAATTAGATAAAAAAAAATTTGTATTGGAAAAATTGACTGTTCAAAATAAGGGGAAATATAGATTGTTTGTTTGTTTTGTTTCAGATTTGTGGTGTTTTAACCAAACTTGGAATTCTATTTCCAGTTTTTCCTTTCTTCTGGTGCCAGTGACAATTTTTTAAAAAGGATGAACCCTCTCCCCCAAACATGCCTGCCCGTGGCTAGCTGTGAGAGTGCAGAGCTGTTCCTGCCTGGCCAGGCTGGAGCAGCCCCCTGCCAGGTGCCGGTTAACCAGTTACCATAGTAAGCATGCCTGTAAGTGTCGCCTTACCAGTTAACTGGTTATCCAGTTAACCCTTTACATCCTTCGTATTTGCTACTAATTTAAAGTAGGGTTAGTATTTTAAATGTCAGAGTGACTGTTAGTAAGAGGTAGCAACATCAGCTGCTTTTATTTTTTGTTCTGTTGATTAGCAGTCTGAGTAGCTCTGTTTATAGATTTTGTGTAAGCTTTCACTAGGTCTTTAAGAGCTCCATAACTCAGTTTCCTCTCTATAAAAATGGGGATAATACTCCCATGGTCTGTATTGTCTATTAGTTTCTCACCCTGGAAATATTTACACACTGAGGATATGTCTGTGGAGCAGAGCTAAAGTCAAATTAAGTTATGCCACTTCATCTACGTAAATTGTGCAGCTGAAGCCGAAATAGCTTAATTGGTGCTGTCTACACAGTAGGAAGTCAAAGGAAGCACACTCTTCCTTTGACTTCCCTTACTCATGAAATGAGGAACAAAAAACAGGACTATGTAGCACTTTAAAGACTAACAAGGTGGTTTATTAGGTGATGAGCTTTCGTGGGCCAGACCCACTTCCTCAGATCAAATAGTGGAAGAAAATTGTCACAACCATATATACCAAAGGATACAATTTTAAAAATATGAACACATATGAAAAGGACAAATCAAATTTCAGAACAGAAGGGGGATGGGGGGGGGAAGTAAATGTCTGTGAGCTAATGATATTAGAGGTGATAATTGGGGAAGCTATCTTTGTAATGGGTAAGATAATTAGAGTCTTTATTCAAACTTGAATGTAAAGTGTCGAATTTAAGCATGAATGATAGTTCAGAGGATTGTTCTATCTGCTTCCCAAAATCCATAAACCTGGACACCCCGGACGTCCCATCATCTCTGGTATTGGCACGCTCACTACTGGTTTATCCAGCTATGTAGACTCTCTTCTCAAACCCTACGCAACCAACATCCCCAGCTATCTCCGAGATACTACTGACTTCCTAAGGAAACTACAAAACATCGATAACCTCCCCGATAACACCATCCTTGCCACCATGGATGTAGAAGCTCTATATACCAACATCCCACATGAAGACGGATTACAAGCAATTAGAAACACTATACCAGAGGACACCACTGCCAATCTGATAGCAGACCTATGTTACTTTGTTCTCACCCACAATTATTTCCAGTTTGAGAACAACTTATACCTCCAGATCAGCGGCACAGCCATGGGTACACGCATGGCCCCACAGTATGCTAATATCTTTATGGCTGACCTAGAACAACGTTTCCTCAACTCCCGTACCCTTTTACCCCTTCTCTACTTACGCTACATCGATGACATCTTTATGATCTGGACGCATGGCCAAGAAACACTGGAGACATTCCACAGAGATTTTAACAAGCTACACCCCACCATCAATCTCAGCCTGGACCATTCTACACGAGAGATCCATTTCCTGGACACCACAGTACAAATCAGCAATGGAAAATTAGACACCACTCTCTACAGAAAACCCACTGACTCATACAGTTACCTACATGCTTCCAGCTCCCATCCAGAACACACCATACAATCCATCATCTATAGCCAAGCCCTTCGATACAACCGCATCTGCTCTAATCCCACTGACAGAGACCAGAAACTTCAGGATCTCTACCAAGTATTTATAAACCTCAACTACCCACCCGGAGAAATAAAAAAGCAAATTAAAAGAGCCAGACGAATACCTAGAAACCAACTACTTCAAGACACACCCAAGAAAACCAACAATAGAACACCACTTGTCATCACCTACAGCCCCCAACTTAAACCTGTCTAACGCGTTATCAATAAACTACAGCCTATACTGGAACAGGATACTAAACTCCGAGAGGCTCTGGGAGACAGACCCATAGTCTCCTATAGACAACCACCTAACCTCAAGATGATTCTTACCAACAACCACAGGACATACCACACTAATACCAACCCTGGTACCTTCCCTTGCAACAAACCCGTTGCCAGCTTTGTCCACATATTCACTCTGCTGATACCATTATTGGACCTAACCAAGTGAGTTATAAGATCAAGAACACATATTCCTGCGCATCCAGAAATATAATTTATGCTATCATGTGCCGAAAGTGTCCGTCTGCTATGTACATTGGGCAAACGTCTCAGACACTTCACCAAAGGATCAATGCCCACAAAACAGATATTAGACAGGATCACAAAGAAAAAACAGTTTCTTGCCATTTCAACCAGCAAGGACATTGTCTCAACGACTTGATTACCTGCATCCTGCTTCAAAGGCCTTTTAAGACTACACTTGAAAGGGAATCCTCTGAACTATCATTCATGCTTAAATTCGACACTTTACATTCAAGTTTGAATAAAGACTCTAATTATCTTACCCATTACAAAGATAGCTTCCCCAGTTATCACCTCTAATATCATTAGCTCACAGACATTTACTTCCTCCCCCCCCCATCCCCCTTCTGTTCTGAAATTTGATTTGTCCTTTTCATATGTGTTCATTTTTTTTAAAATTGTATCCTTTGGTATATATGGTTGTGACAATTTTCTTCCACTATTTGATCTGAGGAAGTGGGTCTGGCCCACAAAAGCTCATCACCTAATAAACCACCTTGTTAGTCTTTAAAGTGCTACATAGTCCTGTTTTTTGTTTCAGCTACACCAGACTAACACGGCTACATTTCTATCATGAAATGAGGGTTAGAGGAGTTGGAATAAGTCTCGACATTATTTCAAAATAAAGGCTTGTAGTATAGATGTGCACTATGTTACTTCGGAATAATGTAAATTATTCTGAAATAATGCTGCTAAGTAGACGTACCCTTACTTACCTTTAAGCATGTGAGCATTGACTAGAATGGGATTACACATGCACATAAAATTATACAGATGTGTTTGCAGGATTGGGATTTTAGACTATAAACTCTAAGGTAAGGGACTGTCTCTTGCTATGTTTGTTCAGCAAGAGCCTCATAAGGCCTCTTGGCAAGGTGGGAGGGGGGCTGGCTCCATGATTCTGGAAGGGAAGGAGCCTCAGGTGGAAGGGGCAGGGCTGGTGCAGCCAGCCCTTGGCACTGTCCCGTGCCTCCCCACACCCAGGTAGCTCTCTCAGCTGCTTGGAGTGTGCCACAGCACTGCTCTGGCAGTGATTTAATGAGCCTGGGGCTCTGGCCTGCTGCTGCAGATGAGTTAATGCTCCCCCCTCCCATCAGCAAGCCTAGTTACGCTACAGTGGTATCATGATGTCTTGATGCCAAGAGGGGCTACAGATGCACATATCTTTAAACAATCATGTTAAAACCTCTGTTCATGCTGTGGATTTGGGAAGGTGGGGGGGGGTGAACAGACTAAATATGGACTTTCTTGAGCTGACTGAAAAGAAGTGCAATTAATCCAAACTTTAGACTGCTAGTCTTGTATTGCCCTCTAGTCCACCAGTACTCTCACCTAGTGGAATGTGCCAGGGTAACCTTGCAGATGGTAGATTGTCTAATATGGCATTGTAATGCCTGGCATACACCAGTGTCAACTGAATACTTAGTAAGACTTTTGAAAATTGTGTCTTAAATAAAGATAATTGAGGCTTCAGGCAGGCTGCGAGCTCAGATTTTCCAAGTGGGAAAGATCATAAAATGTATTCTCTGCATAAACTAAATGATCCAAAATATAGCTTTTCATGAATAGCCAAATATATCTAAACACTAACTGGCTAATGTATTAAACCCAACTACACAGAAAATTTAAAACACTTGGTCTTTTTAAAAAAAAGGTTTTATGACTTTCACAGAACACAGATGAACTATAATCAAGGTTCATCCATTTTATGGCATAAATTACATGTTGGATTACACACTTTCTTTTAAACTGTTGAATATTTATCTTTCCAATATGAAAGTTAGTACAGTGCCTTTATAAATCTTTATTTCCATTGTGTTTAAATATTTTATCATATTTGCTAACAGCCCACTGGGTAACATTCTTTGCCTAATGTTAAAAATCAGAGGTGATAAGGAAACATCTATAGTGCATAAACAATACACTATTTATCACTTGTATTTTTCCACACTATTGATCATTGTATTAATACTTGCCTCTGAACAATGATGGCTATTTCAACAAAGAGTATCAATATTAGAGCAAGAGTTTAAATTGAACTGATATTTTATTACTTTTTTTGTTTTTGCACTATTGCATAGATTGGGTCCGTTTTCAAGGGTCTTGCAGTCCAAACTGAGCAGAAGCACATAAAGGATTACATATAATACGAGGGGTTAAGGATGATACATAAAAGCTCCAAGTAAACTGCACGAGGGAGCTATTTCCTGTGCACAAGATGTTATAGTGGTCCTAAAAACCTCAGGGACTGTGCTACATATTCTTCAGTGCCATCTACCGGCACCACATCTAGTAACAATTTGCAGATGTATTGATATTGCTCATTGTGGTAATTGCAGTTTGAGGGTTTAATGAAAGATGCTTTTGGTACTTACCATAAAGATCTTTTGTTCTTCTTTGGGTGTGGGTATTTGAATACAGACCCTCCTTTTGCACACGCAGCAACTTTAGTGACGTAATTCCAGATTTACTACTGAAGCAGTAATGTAGTATTTTGACAAAGTAGTTATTTTAATAAACGTCCTTAATCTGGTATAGTAACTGTCTGATAAGAGGGTAGGAATGGGGAAGTGGAGGCCAGTGGTGTAAGCTAACGAGAAGTGACTTGAGGAAGAATTTGAAGGAGAGCGGTGGGAACCACATGAACTGGAAAGATGTTTCAGGCTGAAGGCTGTATGAAAAGCAGCATGTAGTTCTTTCTAGAAGAATACTAGGGGAATAACACTGATTTCCCAGCTTGTGTCTCACTCACTGCCAAATGACCAAGGAAAGACAGAAGAGCTGTGAAGAGCTTTGAAGGTGAAATGAGGAGCTGTCATCTGATCTGCAAAAACATTACCGGTTTCTTCAGCAAAAGGTATAGCAAGGTATGAGACAAACGATACAGCATATTGCCTCTCCACTTCTCAACTCAGGTCAGCAGAGGTGAACTTGAGATTCCACAAGTCCATTTTAACTGTAGATACAGAGGAAAGTGTACAATTGTTGTTGCTGTGTTTAGTTGAGTATTTATTTAACAGAAGATTTACCTGGCATTACTTGGGTCCTTAACTCATACTTTTTTTTTTCATTTAAATCATTGTTTTGGAAATGGGAGTGAGGGGGTTCAGTATGCAGACTGCCTCTGGGAGAGAGGTCAACACCAGCCCTCTCTCACCACAGCAGCTTGGGGCCAGGTGAGAAGTGCTCCTCCATGGCTACTGCAGTTGCAGTGGGCATAGCTGGGGGAGGGGTGCATGTTCTGTGTCTGGGGGACAGACACACGCACACAAACTCTGTGGAATATACAATAGATATTTATGGTAGCACATGTAGGATTTAGGACCCTATTAAGCAAGGCATGATGCAAATATAGTTTGGGAGAGTTTCCACTTCAACTATGCAGTTATTGAAATATACTCTGAGTCAAATTATACATAACTGACTGAATAAGGAAACAATCAGTATTTAGATACTTGTGAGGAAATCAAACCATTTGAGACTCCACTTCTACTTCATAAAAGCCAATTCATATCCCTTAAACCATGTATATTAAAACCTGTCGTGTTTTACTTAGGGGAATATAAATATTTTGAAACAGTAAATAGGAAGGCTGCTTCACTACCTTTCTGCTCTCCTAGAGTTGTCATGTTGGCAATGAAAAATATCAGCAAGCTGTAAAACTGGAATTTAATTGTACTAAATCTTTCTCAAATGACTCACTTAAATGTGGATGGCCTGAAAATTATTCTTGCAGTCGGTTTTATTTAATTAAAAGCAATTACACACACACACACACACACACATATTCCTGAAGTGCAGTATGCAAAGAGCAGGTGCATTTATTTAAAAGATGCTCTTATGTGTGCTCATGTGGATGATGAAAGAGAAATTTCTTCCTATTTTCTCTGCCAACTAGTGGCTGGATACTATGGTGGATTTAATCGGTGGGCAGCATTTCTTGACCAGTAGCGGGCCTAAAACAGCTTAGTGGAACAGTATTTCTAATATATAGGAAAATATATCAGGGCACCATTATACCTGAAACTTCCTTAGCTCCTATGGAAATTAGTTAAGTGTTTCCTATTAACTTCTTCAGTGAGATTTGAATCAGGCCCCTGACATTTTGTCTCTGGCATTAGAGCACACAAGATTGGTCTCTATTTTGATTTATTGCAAATTTTCCAAATGCACTGGAAACAATGCTATGAATTGCAGTGACTTCCTCTTCCCCCCACACTGTATGTTCTAGATACTCTGAAAGGCCCAGAGCAACTGGCTGCCACACACAAATGGAGGGAGGACCATGCTGGGGTGTAAGTGAACAGCTTTCTCTTCCCTGAGTAGAAGGCCAAACCTAACTGCAGCATGATCAGGCAGGCACCCGCAGTCAATTAGAGCTTGCTAGAAGCTACAGGCTAATTAGACACCTGCAGTCAATTAAGGCCTGTGGTGCTGCTTTAAAAGGTCTCCCTCCAGGCAAGGAAGGGGGAAGGAAAAGAGCAAAGGACCAGAAGAAGGAAGTGTGGGGGTGGGTGGAGGTCTCCCTAGCAGGTACCAAAGGGAAAGTACTGGGAGGGATTGTTTGGGGGCAGTGGCCCAGGGAAAAGCTGCCAGCTGGAGAGAGGCAGTAACCTTGCCTGTTGCTACTGCTTTAGGATCCCTGGGCTGGAACCTGGAGTAGTGGATGAGCCGGGCTTCCCCCAAACCTCCCCATGACATCACAAAGATCTGCCCCCAAGAAGGGAGATCAGAACTTCTGAGGAGATTTTCCCCAAAATTTATGAACTAGCCTGTGATGAGTGTAGCTCAGTAGGCTGTGGCTCCTGCCTCCTAATAAGGAGTGAGAGGCCATGTGGAGGGCCACAATGAGCCTCTAAGGCTAACGCTATCTGCCAACAGCACAAGACTCACAGGGAGCAGTCAGAGCTTTGCCACAATAAATAGAGCAAGCAAACCAAAACCCCACTCTCTGAGAGTGAAGTATAGAGAACAGTGGAGGTGGTATCTGTACTTAAGATAGGATTTTTGGGAGAGCTGTTCTGCTCATTCTTTGTTCCTCCTCCCTCACCTGCTCCCAATGTGACTGAAACACTCATTTAAATGGGTGATTCTCCCTCTCTCTTCCATACTAGGAACCCCCTTACCCCTGAATTCCCCTTCTCATCTAGCACACATGGACTAGATAATACTTAGTCCTGCCATGAGTGCAGGGGACTAGACTACATGACTCTTGAGGTCCCTTCCCCCCTATGATTCTATGACTTCTCTTGATTAGCAATATGGGAAGAACAGAGTTGATGTGTCCCCAGGATACTTGTTCATAATCTCCAGTTTGAGAACCTGTGTGTAATACATTTGTTTCCCCTTGTGAGGAAAGTTGGAGAGCAAGAGGTAAATGTAAGCAGGTCCCAGCAGGAAAGGGAGATGGATAATTAAATTCACAGGCCCATTGACTGGGGTTCTTGGCTGCTGCTGCTGCCACCGGGGCTCTTTACATTGCAACACAGTGCTCCCATAGCATGCTGTGTGTGCCTCAGGGTGGGGCAATATGTACTAGACTCTAGGCAGCATGGAAGACTGATGGCCTCTGTCCCTTCCATCTGTGGCCCTGCCCCTTCTGGGAGTGTGGAGCCACTCTTTCCCTCCCCCACCTTGCTCAGAGGAGACTGTCAGCTCCCCTGTAAATTCATCTTTAGCAAATTGCTGAATTCCATAGCATAATTGCTGTGTTCAATGTAAGGTGACCACTGGTTCCTTATTTTAAAGGATGATCTCTTATGTCATTCCTTTTAGAGGATCACCCCTTATGTCCCTTAGGGGGACCAAACATCCTTTATTTTAAGGCTATTGAAATGTATTAAAACTGATCAAGTACCATTTTAACATCAAATTGAAGTTTATGATAACTAGATTGTGTAGAAATGGACATTTCAGGGAAAAACCATGACTATACATGATATACTAAAGGAAATGGTGTTTCCCCCAAATGTCACTTAAATTAAAACATCTGGGCTATGTCTATACTGGCGGGTTGTTGCGCCAGAAGTATGCAAATGAGGCTAAGTGTGGAATATCGCCGAGCCTCATTTGCATACCTAATGAGCCGCCATTTTTGCAGAAGAGGCTCTTGCGCTAGAAGGAGCTGTCTACACTGCCTCTTCTTGCGCAAGAAAAACCCTCTTGCACAATGCCGCTACGCTGATTATTTTCAGGAATAACGGCATTGCGCAAGAGGGTTTTTCTTGCGCAAGAAGGGGCAGTGTAGACAGCTCCTTTTAGCGCAAGAGCCTCTTCCGCAAAAATGGCGGCTCATTAGGTATGCAAATGAGGCTTGGCGATATTCCACGCTTAGCCTCATTTGCATACTTCTGGCGCAACAACTTGCCAGTGTAGACATAGCCTTATTGTCCCTTATTTTTCATGTAGTTTTCCCTTATTGTAGTCCAGCAAAGTTGGCCACCTTGTTCATCAGCACATAGAAAAATACCATATTTAACCAGTGATCACAGGACCCTGAGTGTACATCTATACTGCAAAGCTATTTTGTGATACCGGAGTATCCCAAAATAGCTATCCTGTGTCTTCATAGCAAGCCCATTATTTCGGGCTTGCTATTCTGATGTCCCTGTAAACCTCATTCTATGAGGAGTAAGGGACATTTCGGAATAGCGCTTTATTTCAAAATTTGGCATTGTGTGGACAGTGCCAAATGATGAAATAAGCTATTTCAAAATAGCATTGAAATAGGATATGCAATTTGTATAGCTGAAATTGCATATCTTATTTTGAGTTACAGTGCTGTGTATGAAGACAGATTGTCAAAGGCACAAATGGGAGCACATATAATATTTCTGTCTATCAGTAATAGTTTGTGAGGTGGTATCTAACTAGTACACTGCCTCAGCAAAATCAACGAGTACCGATCATGTGATGTGTTTCTGGGCTACAGACTCAGCAGGTTTAAATTAGCATGACTCCATTGATGATAGTGGAGTCATGCCAATTTACATCATCTGAGGATTTGGCCCTGCACACTTTAGAATAGAAAAAGAGCATAATTGAAATAGAAACAAGTTGCACAGTACAAGTATATAAAACATGAATTCAAGGACATAACTCTGTTTTGAAATTCTGAATTCTTTAAATTCAGAAAGGCAGCTTGAAAGAAGGCTTTCAACAAATTGCACATTATGAATCGGTATATTCTACTTCAAATTATCCACAGCTAAATTAATTTTAAAGTAGAACTGTGCCTCTATTGAACTATGCAACTGTTCGAAAGTAAGAACTCACCCCCCCCCCCCCCCCCACCTCCAAATAAAAACTATGGAATGCACTTGAAAGTCACAATTGATATTTTTTGAGCATCCTTTTGGAAACATGTTTAAAAATGGTGGTTCAGATTCTGAAATGATGTAAATAGCTGCTAAAAACAGGAGTAGGAATGAATATTTGGGTGTGGCTGAACACTTCCTAATGGCTCCACGCCTCAAATTACACATTCCACGAACAGAAATAGTCCATTGGGGGACTAAGAATGGAGGTCATTGCCATTCTGAAGGTGGGAGGTGGGGCAAAACTACATGCCCCATTACTGCTTAGATCCCCAAAATACTTCTCTGCAGCACTGGCAATAGTTTCACCAGTGTCTCTGCAAGTGAGCCAATATAATGCCAACCCACTTCTGCCTTCTCTTCCTACCATGGGCATGGCTTGTCTGGTGAGACTCTAGAGAATGCCTGCTAGAACCAAGCCTTGCAGGTTTTATTTTCCTATCTTGTACAAAACAGCTGCTGAAAGGATGCTAAGATTCCAAAGTCAAGTACTAAAAATTTAGGAAATGCCTGAATTAATATTTCACTTCCAACCTTAATTTGGCCCCCTGGTGTGTATGCCTCATGATAGATTCATTACACTGTCATTTGTGTCATGCTGGTTCACCCTTCTACCCCTTACTACGCTGGCACCAGCAGCAGAAACACTGAGAGCACAGGAGAGATGGTGTCCCTCCTCTCAGCCAGGGTGCTAAGCACCAGAGCTGCTGGAAGGAGAATGTCAGGTACAGTACTACTCAGCCCTTGCAGCCCTGCAACAGAGCATCATCAGTCATTTTGTGAGCATGCAGCACATGAATTCTGATGCTATGTAGGAGCTATGGGAGGACATGATTGAACTGGTTTGCACATAGGAGGTGTGTGAGCTTGATGCAGATGGTATCTTTGGGGAGTTAGCTACCAGCATCTAACAACCCTCTACTGAGGATGTGCAAACAGATGAAGTAGGGGCATAATTTATCTACCCACCTATCCCAGACCTTACTTTGACCATGGCCTTTCATAGGTCTTTATGGTCCATTATTTCTTCAAGTTTTTGTCCCACCAGTCTATGCAGGATATAATAAAATAATGTTCTATTTGCTGAAACAAGTCCCTGTTCCCATCAAGTGCCCATATTTTTTTGAAATGATACCCCAGTAGAAAGTCTGATTGTTTGGCCAAATCTGGGCAGACTTTCATAAGGATGGCAAACATATGTTTCTACCAGGGTAACCACCCTACCGAATTTCAAGTCACTGCTCCAGAGCATTGATTCTTCTACTTCCTAAATTTCATCATAAAAATACAGGTGGCAGAATACACTGGGCCAAATCACTCCTTTTGCCAGAAGAAGACAGCCCCACACTATTTGATAGGAGGACATACTATGTGGTTTGGAGATAGAATCAATGCCTCCAGAGTTCAGGATGTTTGGATCCAGTGTTTTGGTTTGAGCTCATCCCTTCTATCAATGACAACAAAGGTGGAAGGAAGCAAAGGAAGATCATTAAAACCCATTTTCTCAGGGGAGAGATTTAATCCCTTCCATTTTAGGTTATTATAAGGCAGACTAACAGGAAAAGCAAATTATGTTCACAGTAAAAAGTTACAAATTTATTTCCCCTCCCAGGCCCATGAGGGCAAAGCCTATTGTCCATATGACTTTCTTTTTCTGTTTCACTCCTCCCCGCTCACCTGATTTCTCCCCCCCCCAAGTAACAAATTCTACTTCTAATCTCTATGGAGTCTCAATGTTCTTAATATTGATGAATAACATCCATTTATGTCCCCTTAAACCAGCCTCTGATGCAGACAAAAAAGCCTCTCTCTCTCACCATATGTATATCCATTGATACATCATCCATTCTTCCACTATGGACTTCCTAAGAGAGTTTCACAAGACCACAGGGTTACTGCCCAGATCTATGGAGGACAGTTTTTAAAGGTCCCAGGCTGGCAGCAGGTGGGAACCCTGGGTTCTTTTCAATTACCCGCCCCCAGGACAATTGTCTCCCTCCTTTGGTTCCCCCTGTCAATGGAGCACTGGCTTCAATGAAAGTGCTCATGTGAACAAAGCTGTGGATATAACTAACATCTTTGCATTGGAAGTCCTACTGAAATCAATAGGACTTACTCATGCAAGCAAGGCAAATAGAATGTAGCTGCAGTTGCTGTTTTCTTTTGTCTGAAGTGATGTTCATGTTGCCCATTTTGAAGCACATGGGAGTACATTCAATTTTCTCATTTTGTACTTTAGGATTTTAGGTGATAGTAGACATCACAGTAGCTTCTCACTCAGATTGACCTTTCCGTGGCTCCATTTTTCCTTGGTGCAGAATGTAATAATGAGATGTACAACTCTGCAGCCCCAGAACATGTCATGGGAAAGCACTTTTGTCATGTAAAGGACGTTGTTTAGGAAGCTGTGACAGATCTGCAGGCAGCTTTCAAATGAGCAGAAAAGTACAGTATGGTGTGTACATATAGTGTTCAGCGTGTGCTATTTATCCTCTGCCTCCTCTGGGTCTCATTATCAAATTCACTTTACCTCATATGTATTTGCAATATGTAAATAAGTTTAAATAAATGAGTGTGGGTTCTTGGCCAATATTTCATTATAAGAAGTGGTAAATTTGCAGATTGGGCTATCCAAGTGCATTTTTAGACTGCAGAAGCATGAAAATATGTTCTTTGAGACCAGTACAAAGAACAGCTTGTGGTTTCATAGGTAACAAGTGCACATTGCATCCTATACACTATCAGAATTTCCCCCTCCTTGTTCTAACATTAGATGTGAGTGTAAACAAGTGTCAGGTACATTTTGCGAGCTCCTATGGTAGCAGGTAATCTGTAAAGAACTGCAGCAACATCCTCAAACAAAGAGAAGGCTGCAGCTATTGCCTGCAGATACTAGGCACCACAATTGCTGTCATTGTCGGTATAAAAACGAATAGTTCTGTGCACCTTTAGAGACTATCAAATATATATAGAATCGTGAGCTTTCATGGGCAAAACCCACTTCAGATGACCTTGAGTCAGAAAAGTTGCAATGGAAAGCCACTGTTGTAGAACTTATCAGGTATAATACCCTTTTTTCCTTTTAGTACACAGCTGTATATTTTAGAGTATATATATTTTGGGGAAAAAAACATTATTTGAAAATGTTTGATAGATCTCAAGGTCAAAAATGTTGTTTTATTTATTAAATGATAAATAATACCAAGGGCCTGTTAGTGGACCAGAAAGCCACAAACATACAGTGATGTTTTTTGTATGTGCTCTGAAATATCATTAGAAGTGTATCAACATATTTGATTTACCCAAGGGTAAATCTGGCAAAATATTGGCCTTGGCCAGTTTCACTGTCACAAGATCTGTGACATTTCATCCAAGATTTTCAGAGTATTGAAGACACTTTCAGAAAAATTATTTTTGTCCCTTGCTCTTTTAATATTGCACACTGGTGCCTTTAAAGACATTACAGTGTAGGAGAAGACCTGGGTCCAAGTCTGAAAATAAGTTTAAAATAAAACCTCTGGTGGACTTTATCAACCTGCCTAATGCAGCTGATAATCACACCTGACACAAGAGTAGACTCATGTCACATGTCAGTCCCAATATCCACCAATATATTAATCATGCCAAATAGGTAAGATTCAAACTAGGATTAGAAGACTATCCAGAAGGACTTTTTTTTTTTTTTTCAAGGTTTCTTCGGGTCCTGATCTTTCTTTTCTATTGGTCACAGAGAGGTGAGTGTAAGATATGATGCCTTTCATAGTGAAACTGTACAAAATTGCTAAACTCTGACAGGATTAGTCACAATATGTGCTCTGAATAATGACACACAGCTTTAATAAAATAATCAAAAAAAATGTGATGACTAAGCCCTCAGAAAATAATAACTTTGCTCTTGTACACCTGAGACCACAGGAGGAAAACTAATTTCACTTCTGCTATGGCTTAATAATATTTAAATGACTCAAATAGTTTCTATAAATGAATACATTACAAGGTTCATGTTGAAGAAAGTGCAATAAACCATAATGGACTTCACAGTTTATTAGTTTCATAAATGTCGCCTTGTTATTAACAACACAAGTAAAGGTAATTTTACTAGAGATTCCATTATCATATGGGCAACAAAATACTGCATTGGCTGACTAGTATATTTAGAAGTGTGTTTTTTTAATCTGATGCATTCTTAAATTACTGCTACAGTCTGAAGACGTGAGCCAAAATCTTACTATTGTAGTTCTCAAACAGTGATGAGTGGAGAGTTTGTTGGTGGTACATGGATAGTTGGCTGGTCAAATGGTTCCTCCTCCGTATTTCCAGTTGCCATGTGGCATTAAAAGACAGCTGAAAACACATTACATATTCTTATACTTCTCTATGAAAGATAAAGGACTTCTGTAGTTAACATAGGGATGTCACAAGTTGATAGGGATGTGGTGGTGCAGTTTCTCTATTCAGATGTTGTCCATGCTGTAGAAAAGTTTGAGGACTTTTGTACTGCAATGTTTTATATGCAGATGGAATTTGAATGTAGTGGATTGCAATAGAATGATCTTGTAAAGCAGAAGTAAACAAAGAACAACTAAATAATTAACACTGTGACGTTAGCAACAAATACCAGTGATGTTGGAGGCTGAAGTAGTAGTCTTGAAAGTTAGCCTGTGCATCCAGGGCTTGCTCTTGTTTCCATTAAAGTCATTGGCACAACTCTCATTGAATACATTGGAAGGGAATCAAGCTATTCAGGCCCAGTTCACAGTACAATCAAAACTCAGGGAAAGGCGTCCACATGGACTTCCCCAGGACTTTGATCTGGCAATTCTGAGACACACTCCTGGGAGTCTTTGGGATCGTTGTGTCTCAAGGACAATAAAGGGAGCACACAGCATCCTTAGAAAGGGCACAACTGCTACACCTATCTGAATGCAGCTGAGGCAGATGAAGGGCCAAAGACATGACCCCAGTATTCCATTGCCTCCATTGAGGATACTGCTACTGCTTGTGTGAAGCAGTCCTTGTGCTCCAGGGACTGCAGGTATGCCTGACTCTTGTGCCAAGCACTTGTACCTGCTCTCTCTTCCTTGCTTCCTTGCACCAGATAAGACTTTAGTTGGAGTATTGCACAGAAGTCCTGTGAAATATCAGGAGTAGTTAAATAAACTAATTTGTGTCTGCAAAATGCTCTGGAAAGGAAAAGCATTAAGCAAACACTAAGTAGTATTAATATAATTTTTTCATAAATGTGAAAAGCATGATCCATAAAAGTCAACACAAGTGCAATGTTTCATTGTGGATTATTTCCCAAGTCTCCTAAACAGACAGACTCAATGATCTTTGCTTTCATTTTCAGCTTAATCGTTGGTTGCTGTCAGTAGTTCCGATATTTATTTTCCTGAAAAATGAGGTTCAAAAATCTTATTCAGCCACTTTTAAAATCTAATTTCTCAGAAAGGTGAGGAAGGCTAAGATGTCAATAACATCCATCATATACCTTTTGTCTCAGATATATTGCGGGTCTGGACTCTGGAAGCATGTTCTCAGAATTGCTTTGTCATTTTATTGAAATTCTGTCAAACTCCGTTAGACTAAGATACAAAGGTGGATAAAGAAATCTGGATTACAGAGATAAGCCTGTTAAACTAAGACAAGTCACAGGAGAGTGGAAGTAGGTAAACGTTCACATAATTCCAGCATGTGGTTTTAATTGAAAATTAAAATGTAGTTAAAATTTACCTCTAGGTTGTGACCTGGACTCTCTACCTGTGAGAGGAATAGGAAGCTGTCAGGATCCCCCTCCCCACCTTCACATTAGTGGAGCCAGCATTTTATCCTTTGGGTCTGGATATGTTCAAGTAATTGGGGGCTACTTACTCATCTACTCTTCTTCCTCCCTCCCTGACTTCCTCCCTAAAGCAAGTAGGTAGAGAGTGGCTCCATTCTTCTCAACGGCCAGTGAAGTGTGTGGATAGTCCTCTTCCCATGGCAGTTTATTCTGTCCTGGAGCAAATGGTGTCCATACCAGGAAGGGGACCTGAGAGAGTCAATGATAATACTCTGCTGGCTATTCCTGCAGCAGCGTGCTTCTTGCCCAACATGCTTAGTGAACTCACAAATGTAGCCGTTAGACTAAAGAAAAATTGTATATTGTGTGTGTCTGCATACATGCAGCATCTCTATGAAAATGAATGCTGTGGCTACAGATTGCAATCTGATCTTGCATGGGATTAGACACAAAGAATAAAGAGATCGTGTGGCATATGTGTGCACACGTGTGAGTTTTACTTAGAGCTGGGAAAGAAGTTTCCGAGAAAATGATTGGAAGTGTTTGAAATGACTTTTGTTCTACAGATTCAGATTTTTTCCCTTCCATTTTCCCTTTCTCTCTTCCCCTGCTCCTCCTTTTGTATGTTTTAATTGTATTTATTAACCCTCTGTGCCACCAAAAATGGCATGGGGCAGAGAAAAGCACTGGAGAAAAAACAGAAAACATTTTGCTTTAAGGGATTTGAAAAAATGTCACCCCTATCTTTAGTTTAAAATGTGTGAATAAAAATAGTTTAAAAAAACTCTGACAAACTCTAGTATATATTTGATTTGATGTTCTGTTTTAAGGGATAACCAAGCTGAAATGGCTCTGGGGGCTGGCTATAGATAAACCCTATTATACACAATTTCACTGTTTTAACTGAGTTTGGCTGCTGTTCTCTTGACACATGTTCTTTCTTACCATGGTCTACTGCGTCTGGATTTGTCCAGGTGGCTGAGAAAAAATCACATTTTAAAAAAAGTACAAGGGTAAACAAGGCCACTGGTACTTTTGTAAGTAGATGCCATACTGTTCTTTTAAAAAATAGAATTAGGGGGATGACTGGTTCCATTTGATCTTGCCTAGTAATTGTGCCTACGTGCTCTGGGACTATGTACAGGGCCGATAGAATTCAGTTACTGCTGAATATAGTTCCCTGAGACAGGAAGTAACTGCTGCTTCATGATTCATTTGACATCCATTGTGAACAGTTGTATAACCTTGCACACTGCTAATCCGAGAGTCATAGTTAAATCAGAGGTCATCCCTCAAAGTTGTGCACTTTCTGTATCAGCAGATATACGACTTGAAAAAGCAAACAAATGGCTATTACTATCACACATAGCACCAAAATTATAGTTGTTTAATATAATGTTGTGTCATGCTCCATAAATTCAGTAAGGTGACCCGGGAGTGTTCATTAGAATTTATTTTAGCCTCACTTATTATCACTTAACAGACTAAACAAGAACCGATGGCTCTTCAAGCAGTAATAGTAAATTATAGTTATGGTGAATACAAATGCCTCATTACATCTAGTCAAGGTCTATTTGCCTTTTATTGTGATAACAGTAGAAAAGCATTGTTTTTAATTTATGAATGAGGATGCACAGGACTCTTACCTCTCCTATTTACATAAACATGATAGACCATCAATCTTCTGTAAGGTAACTAGAGCAGTATTTGGAAAATACTGACTCCTTCTAAAGCACATTCTAAAATGTCTATAGCATTTTTATATCAATGTGTTTTTAATAGCGATCCATTACACAGATACAAGTATAGACAGTTTTTCCTTTTTACCTACCTTTATGATTTGTGCTTTCTTCAACTAAAGTTGAACTGTGAAATTCTATAACCCCTATTGATTCTCAGAGTTCTTGATAAATATTAATTATCACAATACCCTCTGCTGTACTGTGGGAGGTGGTGTTCATTTTACTGATTACCAAACTGACAAACAAAGGTTAAATAACTTGCCTGAGGTTGCCTAGCAGGATAGTGGCAGAACCAGGAACAGGATCCAACAGTTTTGATATTATTCTCTTGCTGTAATTACTTAACACTGCTTTCGTGATTTAGCTAATTGCCTTTTTTGGTAAATGCCTATTACAAAATTCTCCTTTCTATGCAGCTTGCTGCACATTCTGCAGATGGTGCTCCTATAGATGTTAGCATTTATATTCCACATACTTGGAATTAGTTTAGATTAGGCAAGGATTCTCAGTGCTGCAACTAAGTGAGAGAAGAAAAAGGCTCTCCTGTAAAGAAATGTCATTGTGCCTATACTATTCATATATTTATTTCTATGGCAGTTAACTGCATAGTGCCTGAGGGCCGGTTTATTAAAGATATACAGACAGTTAAAAATATAGGTAGGTGCAGAGGCATTTTTCAAAATCCCACTAGGTCCTAACTCCTATGATCCTGAATGCTTTTAATTAGGTACATTTGTACATACCTCATACACATGTGAGTTTCTAATATACAGAGAAAATGGAATGACATTTCCTTTCATTCTTAAATTACACTTTAAACTAAAAAAAAAAACAACCCAACAACCAGGTAGTCCTGTAGCACCTTAGGGACTAACCAATTATGTATATAGTATCATGAGCTTTTGTGGGCAAAACCCACTTCCTATGCCTATGAAAGCTCATGATGATAATATATATAAAAATATATACTGCGTGTCTTTTTTTTTTAAAGTTACAGACTAACATGGCTACCCCTCTGAGAATTGTAAATTGAGGATGTTCCATATTACAGGCTCTGATTTTCAATGGGAAAAAAATCTCACTTTAACCAGTGTCACCACTGTTCATTTTCCTTAAGGATTTAACGCATAGCAACACCAAAGAGCAAATAGAACTGTCACTGTGCAGTGAATGCTCACAGCAACAATGTATCCATGCTACATGCATCAGTTAAAGCAGTTGGTTTACAACCGCTCTTGTAATATAGCTTTATGCCTTAATTGAAAGGTACAAGTGGCAAATTCATCAGTACGGTTTCCTGTGGTTTAGAACTCTGCTGTTAAACTAAACTTTCCTCCCCAACAGATGTGATTATAATTTACTACATTGGATCCCAGTCAAATATAAACCGTATTGCTTATGTTGTAAGTACTAGGAAAATAGAGATGGAAATATCTCAAAAGGTTTCCAGTCAAGTTAGAGAAGGCCTCCAAGTCTTATCTGAATGTATCTATTTTTTTTCTTAAATGTTTTAAGATTTTTCTCTTCTCTTCTCTGCTCTCTCTTAGTCCCTTTTCTTGCCTTTCCAGATCAGTTACCAAATCCCCCTGCCTTTCTCCAAGAATGATTTCCTCCCATCCATTGAAATAAAATCAGCTGTCCGGTTTATTCTCTGCACTGTAATTAGCAGTTAATAAAGAACTTGTGTGGAATTGCTTCACTCCAAATGAAAGAAATACATGCAATAACTTACTGAGGAAAACAATTGATGTAAAGAAACCAACAAACTTCTAGAAATGGTGTAAAAAGAAGAAAGTAGAGGTTTGTTTTAAAGTTAAAACAAAACAGGGAGGTCTGACGACCACAGTTGGAGTACTATTAGTTTTGGGTTTGCAAAGCTCATTGGTCAGTTGTTTGTTCTTCAAAAGCAAAGGCAGCAGTTGTTTAGGTCTGGATTCTATTTGAAGTGAGTCAGCAAAATTTGTAGATGTTAAGCTAAATCACTCCCATTTTTGTGCAATCCTAGTTTAATAGGCAGCAGAAAGGCCTTTTTCCTAGTCCTATTTTTTTTAATTCACTCACCAAAACCTACATTAATTGTATTCACATTTCAGTTTTACATATTGTGAACAGATTGTACATAATGTGCCAACCTCCTATGCAAAATCAAGTTAATTATGTAGGCCTAAGATCTCTCTAATGCCCTATGTCCTTTGGTTACCATCAAGTAATGGAAGGAAAACTCATTGTGATGATAACTTCTGCTGAAATTAAACAATATTAGCTCCATTCTGAAAAGTACTTTAACCTGCTTATAATGATCATAATCATCATGACAGATCCCACAGAGACACAACTTCCTTGCAGCAATTTGAGCACCACTTAGATCAGACTCTAGCTAGGCCCATAAGATAAACTGACTATCAAGCCAGACTATGTCCATCACTGGCTATCTTATTATACCACTGAAGCTTTTGGTGGTTGACAACATGTAGTGGCATCTCTTGGTAAACACACTTTGTAACTCTTTGCTCTTCTAACCTAATATGCCTGTACCAAGCCTGTGCTTAAGTCCTGTTAAAAATAGTGCTTAAAGTTAAGCATGTGCTTATGTACTTTGCTGAATTGTAATTTATATAAACATGAACTTGCTTTGCTAAACTTCTTTGGTACAGTTTATAGATTCCTGACTTCCAGTCCAGAATTAATATTTGGCCAACTATGTTTACTTAGCAAGAATATCTGTAACTACTAATTGACTAAGGGAAAGGTTTTGTCCTCACTGATACCTCAACAACCATAATGAAGAAACAGAAAATTTCGCCTGCAGAATTTTTGTTACTTATGCTGATGCATATGTGAGAGAACCTGGCATGATTTTCAGATCCTAGAGTAGTATTTCCAGGCTAACAGTAAAAAATGGATATAACCTTGTAAAGTCAGTAAATTTGGCTTGGGATCATTGAGAAATCATAAACACAGAACCCCAAGATTCCATCACAGAACCACATTAAAGAGTGTGAATACGCTTTAAGAAAAAACCATTATTTTTCCAGATATTTCATCCGCTAGTAGTCTACTTTCTTTTGAAGCTTTTTATTTCTGAGTAGTTATTTTCAGAGCTTTAGCTTGAGCCTACCCTTCAACATTTCAAGTTATTTTATTGTTGTGAAGAAAGTCAAAGTGAGAGTGCTTCCTTTACAAAAACCGATCTGATTTTTTTTAAACTACTTTGGCTATGGTGCACTTGATCTTTTCCCTTTCTAGGACTTTTAAGAGGAGTAACTTGATATTTCTGTGGGATGTATTCACTTTCAAACATGTTGACGCACTGCTCTTTTTTCACTGACATATTCTACCTCTTTGCCTTTACTTGATCCCAAAAAGTATTGGTGGATTGGTTTCTGGATGCATTTCTAAGTTTGGTCATCCCAATATATGGGGTTCTAATTTGAGAGATGCGTCTGTATGTGGATATGAACATGCCAGTGAGTTGACATTGCCATTACAAATTCAATAGTTGTAAAATATTGAACAGCAGTATCCTAAATACTATGATTCAGTGAAAATGTAGGATACCATTGTGTGATAGTTGCTGATAAATACTAAGTTTTTAAGAGTAATCACTGTACAAATGCCTACCAGAAATGTAAATATTATAACTTTACACAACTAAGCTAATTATTGAAGGATATGGACAGTAATCCTAAAATTAAACTCAGTTTTCAGATGTAGGATTGGTCACATGAAGCAAAGAAACTTGCTTTGAGTTGCTCAAACTGTTTTTACCAATTTTACCAAACTCCTATTTTCAAAAGTGAGATAGGTATTTTGAGAACCTACATCTCATTGAAGTCAGTAAAGTATTTATGCATGTTTGAAAATGGGATTTGGGCACTTTCAAAAATTTTACTCAATAGGTTTAAAGCATAATGTGATTATCATTCTTATTGACTTCAGTGATAATTAATAGTAAAACACCTATTGACTTCAATGTGAGCAGAGTTAAGCCAATGCTGAACACTTTTGAAAATCTCAAAATCTCACTTTGACTTACTGTATAGGGGAAACAGTGAAGCAGACTAAATATAAAAAGCTAGTGAATACATCACATAAATAGATTTTTTAAATTTACAGCTTTTAAGGGAACTTATTTTAGTTACCAGTTACCTTAGAAGTTATGTGTAGCCACAATAAACACGAGTAACAGACAAAAGTCACTTTCATACAAATAAAACAAATCCATGTTCTTGAAGAGATTTTACAAAATTCATAAATATCCTGTGTTCCTATATTTAAAACAACACTAAGCTGCTATTTTTGTATCCTAAAAATTATCGTAAATTGCAGTAGTCTTCTTAACTACAAATAATTCCAGTTAATTCAGAGTATCATAATTCAACCTACTTCATGCAGACCCCTACTGACTCTACAGAATGCATTACATGTCAGAGCTTTCAGCCTTATATTGATTGATTCTTTGCAATGGACCTTAAAAATCCATTAAGGAAGAATTAATTTTAAATCCTTTGTTGGGATGTGCAGGCTGAAAAAAAGTGTTTGTAAATCCATTAATCATATCTCAAAATACATCACTAACTTTAAAATTTATTTTAAAGTAAACTAGAGGACAAATGAAAGCAGGGTATTTTTATTTGCTACTCCCTCAGTGCAAGGTGGTTGTGAAGTTTTATACAGTGTTATGGAGTAGATCTCCTATATTTTTCCATTTATATTATTCTGATGGAACTATCTTGTCCAATAGCCATGTATGCCAAAATGAAAAAGTAAATGATTATTTAATAGATTAGGTATGTCACTAGTTTAGAGGAATATGAAAAGCAAAAACATAAATGATGGAATCTATTGCTAGGTGACACCATTAATCAAGCAAATTTTAATTTAGAATGTACAAAACACCCTCCCTCTGAAACCTTCACCCATTATTAATTATTAAAATTAATTTTGTACTGAAAGGTTTATACACCCACTGCTCCTAAGAACATCTCAATCTTAAAAATGAAGTTATAGACACTTTAAATTAAAACTGAAATACAATAGAAGTGATGCATGAAGAGCACAATGATATGACGTAGAAAAGGAGAAAGCAGAAGGGTGAAAAACAGAATTGAGAGAATAGCTGCAGATTTATTTAAATATATACTTTATATTTATTACACTATATGATGATCTATTACCTACTTCTATAGAAATTTATGTATAATGCAGCTGAGGGATTTGGATTTATATGGGGTATTAACTCCACTAAAATTGAATAGATAGTAGTAAAACATATTGCTCCAAATCCTGTACTCACACTAGCCATCTTGTTCATTTACATATTGATGGTCTAAATTATGTTTGCATTTTCTCTGATTCATGGTATCATCAAAGAATGTTTTTAAGCCTTATGGTGCATTTTCCTCTTTATCTGAATTTAAACCAGCTGCATTCTTCATTACTGACTTCAGAGGGGCTACACCCATGAGTAAGGCAAGCACGATTAGGCTCATCTATGCAGCTTATTTCTAAGTGCTACTAGAAGAATATGGTGCCGTGTAGAATTTCTTCAGGCTTCACCTCAATGACCCTTAATAGTTCATATTGGGAAAAGTTCAGTCTGCACGGAGAAAATCATTGGTAGGGTGAATCCTTCCTGCCTGTTTACACGCATGTGGTGTGGCAATACTAGTACATCTGTTTTTCTAAGTACACTTTCTCCTTTTTAAAAAAAAGGCCTAAGAGAGGTAGTCTGAGGGCTCATCTAGACTACGCTAATGTGTCGAAAGAGGATATGCAAATTCTGTGGGAATTTGCATATCATCTTCCGATCTCACTTTCGAAAGCAGAGCTTTCTGCTTTCTGCACATTTTTTCTGGCAACCCCCCTCCCCCCCACACACACACACTTTTCGAAGAGCTGCGTAAACCTCATTTTTTGAGGAAAAGCGGCTTTTCAAAAAAGGGAGGGGTTGCTGAAAAAAACGCGTCCAGATTACTACTTTCACTTTCGAAAGCTCTGCTTTCAAAAGTGAGATCAGAAGAAGATATGCAAATTCCCGCAGAATTTGCATATCCCCTTTCGACACTTCAGCTTAGTCTAGACATAGCCTGAGATTCTGGCTCTGCTGAAATCAATGACAGAGCTCCCATTGACTTCAATGGAGCCAGGGTTTTCATCCAACATGCCCAATTCATATTTAGTGGGACACCTAACTCCCTTGAAATCCCAGCCTATTTGTCCCCAGCCATTTTTATACCTAGATAAAATAGGCAACTGATGAGACATTTGTGACATTCTAAACCAGAGTGGTGGCAGTTTGCCAATTGTATCTGTCGGTCACTGAGTGCCCTCTCCTCATCACTGCTTAATTCAATAGCTTGTAATTTGGCACTGTGTAAAGCTCTGCTACATTCTCTTGGTGACTTTAAATTGTGTTTCTCAAAATTCTCTCCCTTGTTCGTGGTGTTCTTGTAGCTGGTGCTGCTGCTGTTTCTCTGTGTATCTGGTAGGGTGATATTGCTAAAAGCAAGACTGTAGCATAACCAGTGGAGTTTTATGTATCTCCTAACTTCAACATAAGAATGGCCATACTGTGTCAGACCAAAGGTCAATCTAGGCCAGTATCTTGTCTGCCGACAGTGGCCAATACCAGATGCTCCAGAAGGAGGGAACATAACAGGTAATCCTCATGTGATCCCTCCCCTGTCACCCATTTACAGACAAACAGAGGCTAGGGACACCATTTCTACCCAAGGGAGTGGTTTACAGAAAAACAAGACCTGCCCATCCGTGATTACAAGAAGCCATCTTTCCTTCTAAGGCGGTCAGTTCATATGACCAGAGTTTTTTGCTTCGAGAAATGTATGATGGGTCATTACTCTGATTATTTTGATCGAGGCTTTGAGACTAGAACTCAGTTGGGATAGCAGAAAACTGAGCTGTGATTCACCATATGGATCAGAGGCGAAAGGGGAGCTGACAGCCATGCCAGCTCCATGCTCCCAGACAGGGCCTGAATCACAAGAGGTGGCTCTGAGGACAGCTGGACCTCAGCACTGCCTGGACCGTGGCACCCCTCCCCCCAGCTGCTTAAAGCATGCTGCACAGTGCCACCATGTCCCCAGGCAGCCCTGCAGTCGCCTGAAGCATGCCACGCTGTGATCTGGAAGCAGTTTCAAGGGCTTGGGTCTCTGCATGCTGCCACTGCCCCAGGTCCTTTTGAATCACCAGGCCCCAAAGCAATTGCCCCATTTGTCTCCCTTCCCCCCCCCCCATCCTACCCCTTTTGCAGGCCTGAGAGGGGAGATATCTCATCAAGCACAATAGAAAACTTCAGGCTTATTTGCAAAACTTAATGCTGAGCTTTGGGGCGGGGGCAGGACTGCAGAAAATACTTCAGTCATTCCCTAGACACACCTATATATAGTAAGCTGCTAAATAATCAAAAAGAAGCAAGCTGTTCAATAAAAATTAATCCTGCTATAGCCTGAGAGTCTACAGTACCTGAGAACCCTTCTCATTTGAAAAGTATAACACTGGGGCACACATTTATTTTCATGTGGTCTCTGAATTCCATTCATACTTTATCCAGAGTCAAATAGGAAATTCACACCAATTAAAAAGGGATGCTTCAGAAAATAGAATGTAATGTCCATTGCGCAATAGAGGCTGGATTGCATGAGGTGCTGAGCAGTCTCATGTCTATGGGACGTGAGAATACTGAGCACCTCGCAGGATTTGGATTTGTGGTAGAGGTCTTAAGGAGTGAGTCAGCCCTGTTCACTTGAGTGGTGTAATCATACAGACATTGTGAGGCTTTCTGAATAACAGCATCTGAGAGCAGCATCACTTGCTCAGTCTGAGCATGATACAGTTTGGTCCTTTTCATAGACCTTGGTCACTCCTGCAACAATGCCAATAACATTGCACTGCAAACCATTAACACGTGTAATTTCTGCATTAAGAATAGTACCTTTTGGAAACATAGGGTCTGATCCTTATCTCATTTACCCCACTTGTATGCTGGTGTAACGCCATATAATTGAATGGAGTAACTCCTTATTTACTTCTGTTTCCATGAGAAGAAAATTGGGTCGGATGTCATAGTGTTGGTGTACGTTATGGACTATCTGTGAATGGGTGTAAACAACTCAAACTTAAGGGGAAGAGGGTGTATCAAGAAATCGATTATTTTATTCAGGTTCTTGGACTGTGTTTATCACAGGCCCATATGCAGAAGGGTGCAAAAGCACTTGCCCTCCATGGTCTCCCAAGTAAGCACGGTCTGGCTGGCTGCGGGAAGGCAGAAGCAGTGTGCTGTCCGAGCCTCACTCCTCCATGCTCTGACCAGCTGGGGAAAGACTGGGGCTGATTTCCCCATTTACTCAAGAGACCATAGGGGGTGCATTCACACTCTTGTGGTCCACGTTTACCAAAAAAAGCACAGACACCCCCACAGAAATTCCTGCATACGGGCCTGTATCACCATATTATTTGCATATCTTCACTCACCTATCACCAGTAAGTAAAATGGTGTAAGGGAATATTATAGGTTCCTTCTCATACCAACTTGCTGATGTGTGACCTGCACCACCAGTTCAGACTCTTCTGAATCAGGCTCTAAGTATCCAATTATCAGACTGAAATAATGGATTATTTTGCTTTAATAGCTTGTGTCAAGAGAGTTTAGCATTGTATAATATTCACTGTGGACTTCATCCAAAGACTTTCCATTGATTTGAATGGGCATCAGATCAGACACTATAAGAACGAATAGCTTACCATGACTAATGCACTTCATAAAGTTTTATGTTGCAGTGACAGCTCAGAATTCCATTAGTTTCATTCCTTGGCATAACACATTGTATTGGCTATCAATAAAGCTAAAGAGAACGAAGTATTTTAAGTGACATTCTATGGAACATCCAAGTAGTGAATTTTCTCTCTGACCTTTTTTACTGCCAAATTTTATTATTTTGTTTTAGAAATATATTTAACAAGTCTTAATGAAGATTGATTTCCATGTAGTAAGGGATTGCAGAATAATCCCATAGGCAGCTGAATTCCAATAATATGTGGATGTGAAGCCATATATTTTTTTCAAAGGGAAGCTAAAAATATTATTTGTTTTAAAAATTGTTCAGCCCTTTTAGATATCTAGCCACAATACAGAGATTCAATGACTTCCCATTGCAGTCGGTTCCCCATAATGATAACATATTTTATGTAACTTGTTCTGTTTATTTGTTCTAAATGTATTTATCTTATATTATCGAGTGGTCTCTATTCTCTTTTCAAAATCTTAACATATTCAATTGAAAAACAATTACATCTTGCTTTTTAATATATTTTGTGAGATCTGGTTTACATGTTGATATCATAGCTGATATAGTGAATTTCCATAATAGAGACTTGATTTAAAACATGAAAATGAGTTAGATAATCTAATCCAAATCATGGCTTGTTTATCCATATCATACCATACTATGACTCAGTTTTGCTTGTCTGCTTGGGAAGAGCTCAGGACTGAAATTTCAGGTGGTACAGAGATAGGTCAGGATTATGATGCAAGGTGCAGAGATTTCACGGTACCCAGGCACACTATCTCACTTTAAATTACTGTGGCTAATACTATCTTTGATAAATCCTCTAGTTTTAGTTCTTTTGTGAATTTTACCTGCCATTTTTCAGGTCCTGAACTCAATTAATTTTTGGTTTTTTGGAAAATAAATGAAAATGCACAAGCTTCATTTAAATCTTTGCTCTGGAGTGGAGCTGGCGATGAGTTTAGAATGCAGACCTTCCCGGGGAAGAGAAGACCACTGCAGCAGCGTAGGGCCAGGTGAGAAGCTCCTCTGTATGGCTGATGCTGCTCCAGAGGGAACAGCCAGGGGAGGTGTGCATGTCCCTAGCTGGGGCGAGTTCATATTCATTTGCCCCTGCACCCTCCAGCCAGAGTGAGGAATGCAGCAAACTGTGCATTTTCACTTTGCTTCCTGATGAAGAGGAACTGCATATCTTCACTCACCTATTACCAGTAAGTAAAATGGTGTAAGGGAACTGTCCCTGTACAAGTCGGGGGGAGAGGGAGAGACGGCAGTTTCACCACCACCCCTGGTCTCCGTGAAAGGTTGCCTGGGGATAGGAGGATTGGGGCTGGGGTAGTCCTGGACAGCCCGGGGCACATCCCCAGTCAGCCCCTGTTGATTCTCTTTCTTTCTGTATGGTTTTATGAGACACAATCCTGTTCTAGGCACATCTCATTTTCCTGGCACAACCAAACCCTTATGTTGTTTTAAGTTATGATAAGAGAAAGCTGTGCACTGAATTTGGTGGTCCTAGCTCTTACCATTTAGGAGGCATTATTGATCACACAGACAAACTCTCTCCAAATATATAGCAGATTAAGAAAATATAAGGGTTGTTATAAATACCACATGGAAGATGAATTCTATAGTTCTTTACTTTGCACTGAGCAAAAAAACAAAACTTGGAATGTGAAAAGTCTGCTGCTCATTTCATAGACCACTATCCTACTGTAACTTCTCCTCTTATATTAAACAGCTTAGAGATGATGTACATTGTAGTCCTCCAATCAGTCATATGGTTGCTGTTTACATTGGGGCCAGCAACTATGTCCCTAACGTGAAAAGGAATCTTTCCACTGCAATTGGTTTAGGATGAGGCACTGAATATCTAATGTTTTGGGGCATTCTTTCATTAGCCACATCAACAAATGGCAGATTTGTCCTTTTCACATGATTGTCATTGAAGTACATTGGGGGGTAATGTTGCTTACCTGTTATGAAAGAGTGATGTTCATCAGAATATCTCAATGCTCTACAGAGGTAGATGATATCACTATCATCACTGGTATACAGTGCTTCTCAAAGAGGCCCGTGAAACCCCTTTGAGAAACCTGTTAACTGGCTGCGCCCGTGTGTTTACTTACCAGTGCCATGGCCATGGAGCCTCACGGCTCCCATTGGCTCCAGTTCGCTGTTTGCAGCCACAGGGGGCCACGGGAAGTGGCGGTCTGGCCCACGCTGCTGCCCACGGCTCCCCTTGTCTGCCAACGGTGAACTGAAGACAATGGGAGTTGGAAGGCTCCATAGCTGTGGCACTGGTAAGTAAACACATGGGCGCAGCCAGTTATCAGGTTTCTCAAAGTGGTTTCGAGAACCATTTTGAGGAACACTGGTATATACAGAGGCAAAGTCCAACTGATTTGTCAGCACGGGGGAAAGATTAAACATAAGTTGCAAACTATTGCCTCCGTCTGTTGCTCCTGGAGTGCTGTTTGAATGTAAATAGGGTGACCTGGCATTCCATTTTTAAAGGACAGCCCCGTAGTTAAGCCTTCCTGCAGGTGTCCTGATCTTTTCTTAGAAATGGCAAATTGTCTCCCATTTTCTGCCTCTGCCCACCAGTACTGACAGATCCTGATGCTGGCCAATTCCCTGCTCACCAGCTGCCTGCCCACCAGTGAGGGGTGTGGAGGGGAAGGGAGCTCCAACTATAGGTGTGGGAGGATGACAGTGAGGGTGCACATACCAGGCTGGTGGTGGGGTGAAAATGCACTGTACAAGGTCGTCTGCTCCTCCTGCTGGTCCATCAGTGCAGACCCTGCTGTGTGCCAGCTCTCAGCCAATGGGACTCTGCTCCCTGTTCTGTTTGCAGCCAGCACTAGCTGCACCCTGCAAGCTGGTATGGCTGGGGAGTACAGGTGGGTGGCAGTTACCTCTTGCCTCTGCTGATCCATCAGCTCTTTACATTTCCCCCCTCTTGCTGTTCTTTCCCCACTTCATCCCTTCATCTTCCCCAACCCTGCTTCTCCATATACCCTCTTGCAGGACACATCCCACTCCCAGTGCTGGGAAGAGAACTAGCCCCTGTTCAGAGCACTCGGCTCATTAGCAGCCTGGCTGGCAGGCTCCTTTCTTCCTCCATTGCCTCTGGCGGGGCTGGTACCCCAGGAACCAAAGACCCTCTGGCCTGGGGTGCTGGCCAGGAGGAGCAGAGTCCTTCGTGTGCCACAGCCCCACCCAGCACTGGCATGGGGAAGCCTCTTCATCCCTCAGCTAAAGTCTGGATTGGAGGGCAAACTGAGTTCTGGCCCAAATCTGCAGGCTCCACAGCAGTCAGGGCCTGGGTAAGAGCTTAAAAGCCTCTTCACTGCCCCCATCCTAGGTCCTACCCCAGGAAGCACAGGCATCCTCCCATACTAACGTCACCTCCCTGGCCCAGTTTGCAGAAGCCTTGGCAGTCAGGTTCCCTGGGTGCTGATGTACAATGAGTCCTTAGGGCTTAATTCCTTCCTGCCCATGCTGTAACGGGGAAGGGGACAGGAGGCAGGTGGGTTACGTTGATGGCCAGCAGCAGCCTGGAAGTATTAGGTGCCTTTTGACACTGTGTGGGCAAGCAGAGACGAGCTGCTTCTAGCCATGGAGGGAAGGGGGAAGGAGAGATGAGCTCTGCAAGGACACGGGCCAGCTCATCCCTTCCTTACCACCTCCTGCAGTTGGAAGTAGCTCCCATCCCTTCCCTCCTGCACAGTACTAAAAGACTGCTGCTAGCCACATTCTGGGGCTACGTCTAGACTGTTTGAATGACGTCTAGATGTAGATTAGGCACGTCAAAATTGCTAATGAAGCCGGGATTTAATTATCCCCATGCCTCCTTAGCATAAAAATGGCTTCCGCTTTTTTCGACACGGAGTTGTTTCGAATAAAATGGCAGTCTAGATGCGGATCTGTTGAAAATAAAGCCTTTTTCAACAGATCCTGTATTCCTCAAAAAATGAGGTTTACAGGATCTGTCTTAAAAGGCTTTATTTTTGACAATCTGCATCTAGACTGCCTTCTTTTTTCGAAACAACTCCGTGTCGAAAAAAAGTGGTGGCCATGTTTATGCTAATGAGGTGTGGGATATTTAAATCCCGGCTTCATTAGCAATTTCGACGTCCCTAATCTACATCCCTCTGTCGGCAGAGAGGTGTAGTCTAGACACACCCTGGCTACGTCTAGACCAGGCTTCTTTTGGAAGAAGCTTTTCCGGAAGATCTCTTCCAGAAAAACGTTTTTTCGAAAGAGAGCGTCTACACTGCAAAAGCGCAATGAAAAAGCGATCTGCTTTTTCGAAAGATAGCATCCAATCAATGTGGACACTATCTCGCATTTCAGTTGTGATTACTGTGGATGGAGGCACCTGTTGCCTGGGAAGGTGGTGGAATCTCTGTCCCTAGAGGTTTTTAAGTCCCGGCTTGCTAAACCTGTGCTTTTTCCTGGAGGCCTCTTCTTTTGAAAAAACACTCTCTTCCGTGTCCACACTCAACTTTTTCTGAAAGAGCTCTTTCGGAAAAAGGCTTCTTCCTCATAGAATGAAGTTTACCACTGTTGAAAAACCCCCTCTGTTCTTTTGACTTTCTGTCGAAAGAACACAATAGCAGTGTGGACGTAAGTATCGTTTTTCCGGAAAAACTCTGCAGTGTAGACATGCCCTCTGGTCTGAATCCTGGCAGAAATCTGGGGGGTATGTAATCCTGTGACTCCATGTGTTCTCTCAGGAAGATGTGGCACCAGGTATCAAGAATAGCTGTCCGGGAATGGAGGGTGGGATGTGCAGGGTAGGAAGGGTAGGTCAGTCCCTGTGTGAGATGTAGGTAGGTTGTGTGTGTGGAGAGAAAGAGATGTGCGCACACATACATACAAACATCCCTGTGTGAAAACTAAAGCCTTAAAGATAAGGTAAATAAAGACTCCAGCTACACAGTATTTCTTTTTAACAGGGGCTCAGTCAACTTGATGTGAATTTGAACATTTTTACTTCACAGTTCTGATGGATTCCTGTTGAAATCACTTGAATATGAGGAATTTTACCAGGTGCCCCATATTCAGCATAGGCAAATTTGACTGCTGTAAGTGTAAAAGGAGTTTGCTGGCATTGTTAGGCCTTGTCTACACTTGTGGCATGTAGGGTTCATGTAGTTAACATGCCACCATGAAAATCAGACTGTCCACACTATTATCTATCTATAAGTGCCAGTGAAAGGTGCTGGCTGTGGGGTAGCAGCAGGGAAAGTTTCCAGCAAAGAGAGGTTGCAAGAACCTTTCCACTCATGGGCTGAGTCTTTCCCACCATCAGGGCTATTACTGTGGCTGGGAAAGGCTGTTGCAATGGGGAAACAACAGGACATTCCACTGCTAAAAATAGCAGTGTGGACAATGCATGCATGGCTCAGGCAGAGAGAGCCATGTAGGGTGTAGACAAGGTTCTGGTGTGACTGTTTTCTAATCACCTAAGCAGTGCCTCACCATCCTCACTGCTGTCCATATCCATAGTAGCTGGGCATGCAGGCTACATGTGCTGTAAGTGTAGCTATACCTGATTTAAAGAACTAAGGTATGGAAACAATGGGCTATTAGATTAGTGAAATTACTGAGTATTTGAGTGGGGCAAATGGGTTTTAGAGAGTCATTAATGTGTTTGATAAAATTTGCTTCTCTTTTTGTGTATTGTGTTTCAGAAGATATCAGTTTTCGCTATACTTTTGCCTGTGAATAACTCTTGAGCACTATAAATCTGCACAGTGTCCCACATGTGCAGACCCCTTGCTGAATAAGGGTTGAAGTCTGTATTTTGTTCTACAGCAGTTTACTATGGATTTTTGTATAATGAAGCTAAAAGTTCATTGTAGACTGCTCAGAGGTCAGCTGCTGGTATCTGTTTTGTGCTGGTTATCTAGCAAAGTTACACTGCATTGGCTGGATCATACTCACATCTTAGTAAGTAATGGAATTTGTCCTTTTCAATATTTTCTGTGGTGCATTCATCCCTAGCAAGGACAGAGCAAATCCAGATGCTATCATTGTCAGTCATGCCTGTTCAAAAGTAGTATATCTCTGTGACTGTACGTATGTGCTCTCAGACACACATCAGTATATATGCATGTGGTGTGGGTGTACACGCACACATCTCTGTGTGTGTGTGTGTGTGTGTGTGTGTGTGTGTTTCCAGCTTGGAGAGTTTCTTACTCTTCAAAAGCTGGCTAGAGGATGGTTATACAAGAGCTGCATTGCAGTATGCTACAAAAGCTCTACCAGGAGCACCTGCCAGCAGTACCTTCCTAGTCTCCTATTACAACATTCTAGTTACTTGAACAGCTGGTTTTCAGTGCTCTAAATAAAATACCTGAGAAGAGGTGGATTTATCTTATGTCCCTTTTTTGAGCAGGTTAATACTGTGTGTTATGTGGCTCTCAGCAACAGCCTTCCTTTGTAATACAAGTGTAAAGATATGATTTAGGGCAGGGATGACCTGGCACAAGCTGCACTCACCAGCCACAGCAGCGTGTGCAGCTAGTGCTGGCTGGAAACTGGGCAGGGGGCAGAGCTCTGTTGGCCAAGAGCCAGTACACAGCAGCGGCTGCACAGATGCACCAGTGGGGGGGAGCAGCTGAACTTGCACACTGCATCTTTGCACCACCACCACCAGCCTTGCACATCCCTCCCTATCATAGAATTCTAGGGCTAGAAGAGACCTCAGGAGGTGATCAAGTCCAACCCCCTGCCCAAAGCAGGACCAAACCCAACTAAATCATCCCAGCCAGGACTTTGTCAAGCCAGGACTTAAAAACCTCTAGGGATTGAAAATCCACCACCTCCCTAGGTAACCCATTCCAGTGCTTCACCAACCTGCTAGGGAAATAGTTTTTCCTAATATCCAACCTTGACCTCCCCCACTGCAACTTGAGACCATTGCTCCTTGTTCTGTTATCTGTCACCCCTGAGAACAGCCTCTCTCCATCCTCTTTGGAACCCTCCTCCAGTTAGTTAAACTCTCCTGTCAACCCCCCCCCCGCCCCATCACTCTTCTCTTCTGTTGACTAAATAGGTTCAAATCTCTCAGCCTCTCTGTGTAAATCATGTGCTCCTGCCCCCTAATAATTTTGTTGCCCTCCACTGGACTTTCTCCACTGCGTCCACATCCTTTCTGTAATGGGACCAGAATTGGATGCAATACTCCAGATGTGGCCTCAACAGTGCTGAATAAAGATAAATAATCATTTCTCTAGATCTTCTGGCAATGCTCTTTCTAATGCAACAATCATTGGCCACTGAACCTCTCCTTCTCCCCTCCCTCCCCCCCCACACGCACCCCACTGCTTTTTTGTCTTTCCAGAATATTTGGGATGCTTGGAGCATTTCTGCTGAGTATTGTTAATGTATTCAGCTCCAGAGATTTTCTGCCTACTAAACAATAAAGGTGAGGGAAGTACTGCATGCCCATGAACAAAGGGGAGTAGATCAACACTTGAGAAGATGTACTCTGGAAGAAATCTTTGAATTGTTGATCTACTTCCCTTTGTTCATGGGTGTGCAGTATTGCCTTCACCTATATTGTTTCCTAGATCCACATCAAAAGCTAGAGCCACTTTATCAACATCAAAAGTATACACAGACTATGCAGCTTAACCTTTTGTGCTCAAACGTTTCCTCTGTGACTTACAACTTCAGCCATGCAGACTTTTACAACTTCCATGAAATTTATGTACGTGTTATTTACAGTGGGCTCTATGCAGCCTTTCAATAAAAATCTGTTCTCTTAGTTGTCGGAGTACTTAAAAGCATCTACATATGGAGCAAAACTTGCCTTTTTGTTTTTAAAGCTCATCCAGTTCTAACTAAGTCATTGTGACCCAGATTTTCACAAGAGCTCAGCGGATCAGGCTGTTATTTAGGGCTTGCCCACATGGGAGACGAATGTCACCTATGGATGTGTGCTCATATCAGCTGCTTGTGACCCCCAGACAGACAGCCCTAGCTTTTTAGCCCAAGCTGTAATCAGTCAGTTCAGTTCCCACTGGAGAGTGGCCCACACCTAAGATCTTTTGAAAATCTGGCTTTTAATTCAGGTGCTGATCACTTTAAATTCTGTCCCCAATATGTGCTTGTGGTCAGGGTCATGGACAGGGAGGGAGGAGAACAACGGGGGCAACTGCCCTGGGGCCCAAAGATTCTAAAGGGCCCAGGACTCCCGGCTGCTGGTGCCTCTGTGGCAGTGGCGGTGCTTGTGGCCCCGGCCCTTTAAATCAACTCCAGAGTGCCACATGGCATGCTCCAGGTGGCGCTAAGGACTGGGGTGGGGACTGGTGCAGTGCAGTCTGGCAGGTGCTGAGGGCTCCCTGCTCCTTCCACCTGAGTCCCTTCTGGGAGCACAGAACCGCCCCACCCCCACCTTCCTAGGGGTCCAAAGTGGCTGTCAGCATCCCTGCTTGTAGTTCAATGACAGACAAGCCCTTTCACTATGAATGGATGGTCTCCTGTGCTATTGAGGCTGTGTAGAGCAAATGGCTCTTAATTAACACTTCCCATTAAAGCAACATAGACTACTGCGGTTTGTTAGAAACCCAAGCCCGGAAGAATATATTTATTAAAAACATGAGTATCCTCTTGACTGTGTGATAAAAACCGCTCCTATCTAAACAGTCACAAGGAAGTGTCTTGACTGCGGTTTGCACACACACGCTCTATCTCTTATCAACCTGCTCGCTAGTCCCATCCTACCGCACATAAAATATTGATTTGTGGCGTGTACAGCAGGTGGTTCTGCACCCCACTGTCCCAACGTGCAGCTGCAGGTATCTGGTTCGCTGCTCGACTTGCCAGCTAGCCAGGTGTTCAGAGTTGGGGGAGGAGGTGTCCCACGCTGCTGCCAACAAACTCACAGAGTTGTTCCTCAACAACAGGCTCTAACTGCCAATATAATTATCTGCAGGAACTGACTCAGGGCTGAAGCTACAGTTAATGTTCTCCCTCCCTCCTCTGACTCAGGGACACAATGAGATGCAGTGCAGCTCTTTGTCTAGTCTCGTATTTTTAGGTGCTGATTGCATCTCTTCCCCATCCCCTCCTTTGGGGTGGTCTAGTGTAGGAACAGGCATAGACATCTCTGACTTACTGTAGTAGATGAGACCAGAGCAATATTTTTGCACCAGCCCACAAACCCAAACCCCTCCCCTTCCACACACACATGCAATGTGAGAGGAAAGTACGATTAGCAATAATAATATTCCCTAAGGGTCTGAAAGGGCAGCTCAGGAACACATTAGGAGTGCAAGACACAATCAGTAACCGCATGGGCAGCTGGTGAATGTGCGGTTGGGGGAGGCAAGCCCCCAACCCAGCCCCAGCTCCACCCTTTCTGCCCAGGCCATGCCCCTATCACAGAGAGGATGGGCCACATGCTGCCTATCTGCCCCGGAGCATGGGGAGGAGGAGGGCATGCAGCCCGAGCCTCCCCGACCCTGGAGCATGGGGAGGGCAGGCACTCTGGGGCAGCACTCCACCCCGAGAATGCCTACAGTAGCGAGAATTCTAAGGAAACCTCAAAGGAGAGTGAATGCATTTGAGCACTTTAAAATGCAGGAGATCTGTGAAGGGTTTAACAGCGCTCCTGACCATTCAAATCTATGGAATCCATTCCTGGTTGGGATTTATTGGTGACTCACGGGGTTAAATTTTTGACAGTAGCTTTCCCCTTTTTATCCTTAATTATAATTAACAATTCTTTGATGTTAACCACTCCCAAGCACAGAAATGACTAATACCCTTTTAATTTGTTAAATCTGATCTCGTTATACAAATTTTGCTTAAAAACATTGACACGCCTTGACACTGCAACCCTGACCAGAAACTCATTCCACTGTGTTGTCTCAACCACAAAGAATTAATCCAAACCTGCATTCCCTCCCTCTGAAACGGAAGCGCGGTCTCTCAGTCAGGTGCCAGGTCAATTTGTTAATAAACTGAGACTGAATTAAAACTGCTGAGAACACTTATTGGTTGTTCACTCATTGTCTGACTGGCACAGTAATGAGACCATGTATCTATTATTCCAAGAACCAGTGATCCCCAAGGACAGAGCACAACATTCAGCCAGCTGCTCTGTGATGTATTTTTTTTAAAGAAGTGGGATTTGTATAGGTGTATGATAAAACTCTGAATGGGGAAGTTGGTAAACTTTAAGTGTTCCCCGTTTGTAAAGCTGCTTCCCCATTCTCAGGACTAAATAACTGGGCAGTTATTGAAATGATTCCTAAGATGCAAAGCTTTAACTGGAGAGGTATAACAGTGAATTACCATTACCTTCAACTCAACTTCAGCCAACACATGGCTGCCACATGCTATGAGCCATGAAACAAGAAGAAAATAGAAGTGGGGAAAAACAAATGCCAGTGCTTTTTGTTGCCAAGAGAAGCTGGTAAGAGTAGATACACTGGCTGTTCTACCAAACTAAGGACTATGCTACCTGTGTTTGATTCCTTCAGGTTTGTACATAACCCAGGAGCTGGACTTAGTGGCAAGTCAGGAAGTTAGAGATAGCTGAGGTTGAGTATACAACTTTAATTTTTTTTAAAGTCTATTTCTTTGTGAATACTCCCACAGTGAATGCAGCCAGCTAATCCTCTGAACCAATTTCTGTTATAATATCTCATTCTTCTAACATTGAGTAACAACTTGTTAGAAGCAACAGACCGGTAAACTCAGCTATATGGTTTCCTAGAAGTAACGAAAGACTGACGATCTGTTATTCTCAATATGCGAATGCTCCTGATAGGATGAACAGTAAGAGCCCTTCCTTCACCCTTCGTGTTCTCTCTCCCAGCGAAAGGAGTAGGAGATTGATAATCCAAATATACCCTAGGAGAACAAGACTGTCCATTTCGGAAATAAATATATCAGGACAAAATGTAGATCACTATTAATGGTTGCATTGGAAAGAAGATAAGTTAGAGGACTGTTTCCAATCATAGTTTATGTCTGTTTATTTGCTGTCACCATCATTGAAACCATATGCATTCAAATGAGGAGATGTCTCTATTCAAATCCAGGTTAGTTCAGAGTCAAATGGAGGTCCAAGGATTCCTACTAATAATTCTATGAATAATTATGTTTGCTTCTTGTCACACTTTCCTGTACACTGCAGAATAACACTTTAGACTGATTACTATCTGTTTATTAACTAACAGGAGCAACAGTCATCGCTGTCTCTGAATCTTTTCATACTCCTTCCCTTGGGCATCAGAAATCTCCGAGCTTGTGGAATGAGAAACTTGATGTTTCTCATACTACAATGTACAGGAAAGTCACCAAACAGCTGTCTTCAAACTTCTGTTCATATTTTTTCTTTAGATTAAAAAAAAATAACAGAAGAGATTATATGGTTAGTATGCCTGATTTTGTGATGGTTTCCACTGACAACCAAATTTCACTAAAAATAATGGAAAAATGCATGTGAAATTGAATAAAACAACTTGACTGAGCAAACTATCTGCAATACCAGTTTAAAATCCATTTCACACTGATTTTCTTAGTTATTCTCCAAGTATGATACTGACACGTGCACATAAATGTCCAGAATAAAACACTGGGACACACACACACACACACACTGCACCCTTGCACATATTATTCACACAGTCTTACACTTGCCAAAAGAAACTATGAAATACTGGACAGAGAGCTGCTTGGTATTAAATCTCTTGTCAAGGAGTGGTGCTAACATGTGGTGGGGACTTGACATCCAGTGCAAATCTTCACCAACCATAAATATCTTGAGTATTCCTTGAATGCTCAGACATTGAGCCAAAGATGAGTTTTATCCTTCTCTAAATTTAACTTCACCATTTTGTACCACCCAAGCGCCAGAACTGTGAAAGCCGCCACCCTGTCATATAATGGGAAATATTACTAATGAAACAAGGAGCTCACCCTGGAACCACGTTATTTCTCAAAGCCCTGTAACTTACCTTACATTGCAATCTGCCTTGGTGCACATTGCAGAGAACTGCGCAGGAAGACCCTTCTGCCAGAAAACCTCCACCTGAGAAAGGAATGCCATAGAGGATGGAGTCACATGACAAAGAGTGCATACATACTGCTGGGGTGCTCCTTATCAGAGGCATTATACTTATGCCACAACACCATGCTCATGGACCCCACGGTCATAGACTGTCTGACTAAGATGTCCTACTTCATTCCCTGTGACTGATTACCTTTAGCTGAAATGAAAGGCCAGCTGCTAGTGATGCACGTTGGTGGCCCTGTGGGCTTTGAAATCAAATAATCTGTCACTGAAGGCCACAATTTGTCTCACTTCTGCCAGGAGACATTCCAGATTGTGGATGTTCATGCAGCCACCTCCTCAGCATATCACCCCCAGACCAATGAGCAGTTGGAGAGGGCTAATCACACATTGGAATGTTACTTGCTGTGCTTTATTAACTTCCATCAGGACACCTGGGTTTTCCAGTTCTGATAGGCTGGGTTATCATTAATAATGCCAATTATAACTCTACTGGGCAGAGTTCTGTCTTTTTGAATTATGGCTATACTCCCCATTTCCACCCTGTTCTGAAGTCACTTGGAGAATCTAAAGCAGGGTTGCACATAGTATGCAGACCGGCACCGAGAAGGTCTGGTATTTATGGCGGGCAGAAGGTCTGGCACACATAAAACACCTGAGCAAGAGCAGGCCTTCTCACAAGTTCCTCAGTCCCTTCCAAATCTGCAAACAGGTCAGCCCAGCTACATTTAAGTTGCAAAATTTCCCCATTAACTTCAATATCCACCCTATATGCCACACCTCTTTGGAAGCCCTGTGCAGAGAATCCTTTTCTGGATCTGTCTAATCAACCCTCTATACCACCTAAGAGCCAGGGACATAAATATATAGTGCCCAAAACCTTTGACTCCAATCTGTGGCAAGGTGGCCTCTAATACTTCATAGAATTGGAAGGTTACAGGCCCAAGGAATAATCCTGAAAATCCATGGCCCATGTTCACACCCTCAAGCTAGTTCAAAAATACAACTGGATCATTCTGACAGGCCAGGCCCTGCATCTCCCTGGAGAGGAGCACACCAGAAGTGGGGTGGTGGTGGTAGGATCTGAGGGAGTGAATATTCCGTTTTGTTGTGAATCTGGGGGCCCTGGGTCTCTGACACTCCCTTCTGGCCATCAAAGGGGAGAGATAAAATAGAACCTTACCAATTCTGGGAGATCAGGCACCACAGGCAATCCTATTAGCATGTGCAAGAGATGTGGACATCTGAGGAAAACTGTGAAATCAAAGGTCCAAAATCACAAGGTCCAAATTCTACCTTTACTTATCCCTGAGCATTGCCTTTGCAGCTAGAATACCCCAGTGACTATTGATTTAAGATGGGACATAATTTATTGTTTCACAACTCTGTAGTCAAATCTTTAATCAATTAGGAGATGAAAATAACCTTCACTCCCCAGGGATGAAAAATTGAAGAAACAGCTCCTAGGCAGTTATTAATATTTCTTTGGAGATGATCATCTTTCTTGGTAAATGGGCTAAGTTCTGACAGTCATTGTCACCTCTGTCACAAAAATAAATGGAACATGGAACATTTATGTACATCATAAGGTAAAGCAGTTACACTACAGACATATTTGACTCTTTTTATATTTAAGGTGGAGGGTCATGTTTCTTGCTCTATGAAGAATAATGAAGCTCTAATCATTCTGTGACCATTATGGCCTCTTTACAAAAGTGTCTTTTAATTTCTCATAATGCTCTTACAGTGCTTTATGTAAAAAATAAAATTACTCATCCCTCTCTGTCCACTGTAGATGTGTTATGCCTGGAGACATTTGATCCTGGCATTTTTGAGAGGTCTTCCTTCTAGTGCCGCTGCTTATCCAGTTACAAAGTTGTCACTGATTTAGTTAAACTGTTGAGTCAAAGGAGGAATGAGTTTTCTGAGAAGCATTATAAACTGAAGTATTTGTGGCTACTTGCAGTTCCTTTTACATGGAGTAAGGAACTCAAGGCCCATAAATCTGTATGCTTTTGCAGTAAAGCACTTGCTTCGTCAGTTCATATCTTTTTAAGAGGGTCTATCACTTTACACACTGTTGTCTTGAAAATGGATTAGCATTTGCAATGTATTTTTTTGGAAAATGCTCACACCTCATAAGGCTGTAACAGATCTTAGATTAAAGCATTTCCTTCACTAGTTCAACTGTTCTAGTCCATTTCATACACTGGTGTCTTGAAAATACAACAGAATTTTCAATAGTTGACTGTACGACATGTACTTCTGGCCTTACCATCCAGTAGGATGCTAGCTGAGATTAATGTGTGCACTTTCTTTCTGTCTAAGCGCACACTTGTAAAGTGATTTAAAAGAAATGTGTAATGCCTCATGGATAAAATCCAGCTTGTCTGATACAATGACACTGTTTTCATCTTCTTTTAGAATGAGGGCAAATGAACAATCACACAAAATCCCCCTAAATATCCCTGGATATTTGTCATTCCCTGCAAATTGGAAATAAGGGAAATTTAGCTTTCATGTCTTGTATATAGTCTGCCATTGAGCCACAGTATAAGGCTGCCAGCACAGTGCTTCACTCTCCCCAACTTTCTAGTTCTTTACCGTTTTATATAGTCTGATCCAAAATAGTTCCTGTGTGCCAAGTTAGGAAAAGATCATTTCAACTTTGAGGCTGTAGGGCCAACCTTATCTCTGAAGCATGCCCAAATGTCATGGCAATCAATAAACCCTGCACCCACTTAAATGTGAATTGGCATGTGATGTCTAGAAAAGTAGCCACATTAGAAAATGGTTAAATGGCCAAGTTAAAGAGTAGGAACTATCTAAAAAAATAACTAGAGGACTGACAGACCTTTGTTGTAAACCCCTGATCTGGGTTCATCATGGGCAAACACATTTCATTGTACAGTTGTATTTGAGAGTGAATTTCTGATGTGTGAGATCCTATTTCTCAACTCTTCCATCCTCTTTAGTTGCTAAGAAGCAACAGGCAAATTTAGAAGTCCTTCTACCTCCTCCCCTCTCTTAGCACTCTGTTTCTCACACTATACACCCCCAAATTGGGCTGTTGCTAGGGAGGCTGGTGCTAGAAGGCATTTCAAAGCATTTTAGTGTGTTTTAACGTAAAATCCATGTCCTTAATCAGACTCAAAGCATCATGTGCTTGAAGCTGCTTTGAGTCATCTCCACATTTTGGACAAACATCTCATCAGCATTTATAATGGGTCAAACCAACCCTACCTGCCCCTGCTGAGAGAACCTATAGTTCCAGAGGAGTGAGCAAAAAGTGTTATGGGTCATCTGCAGTAAGGGCAAGATCTGTGTGCTGGAGAGACTTTCTCCCTTCCTGACACTTGCAAATTCATGTATGATCCCCACTCATAATCTCTCTAGGGAGCACAGGGTCTGTCCCCTTTTGGCTCCCCGGGAATGCATGGTGGCCCAAAGAGGATAGGGTGAATGTAGTGCTCTGTCTATGACCTCTGTGCACTGCAGAATGAGACTAGCACAGGGTTGGAGTAGGCTGTGCACTATTAAGGTAGTGGTAATGATAAGTTCCTGGACCCAGGTGAGCAGACAGCCTGAGCAGGCTCGGGCCTGGGTCCATGCTCCTGGAAGGGGCGTGGCCTCAAATGGAAGGGGCAGTGCTGGGATCAGCTAGCCCTGCAGATCTCCCAGAGCACGATGCGGCCCTCCAGCCCTCAAAGCCACACAAAGTGCATGGTGGGGCACTTTGGGAGTGATTTTAAGGGCCCTTTAAATCACCAGGCCCCTGGGCAATGGCCCCCTTTGCCTCCCCCACCTCCCATTGGCAGGCCTGCCTGGACCTGAAGAGGAAGCACTCTGGCTACATCTACACTGCAGGTATTTGTCGGCAGAGAGTATGAATGAAGTGCTCATTAGCATTTGTCGCTGTCATTTGCATATCTCTGCTGATGCTTTTTGCGCAAGTGGGTTTTGCGCAAAAACAAGCAGTGTAGATGGGTCCATTTTGCACAAAAAAACCCCTTTTGTGCAAGATCTCTTATGCCTCAAAAAAGGAGGTATACAGGATCTTGCGCAAAAGGGTTTTTTGTGCAAAACGGACCCATCTACACAGCCTGGTTTTGTGCAAAAAGCATCAGCAGAGATATGCAAATGACAGCGTGACAAATGCTAATGAGCACTTCATTAGCATACGCTGCCGACAAATACCTGCAGTGTAGACGTAGCCTCTGAGAGCACTCTGCTTTTCAAAGGCAGGGCTTTCTCTGCAGTGGTGCTGTTCTGCATTGTCCATTACCATGGCTGTTCCTTAAAGCCATGACCTAATCTTGAAAGAACTAAATCAAAGCAAAAGGTAAAAAGAAGAGTTTTAGTTTCCCCCTTTGTTTCAAGAGAATACCAGTGGTGCTGCCTGCAAAGGTCGGGCTTCTCTGACAATGTAACATGGTATTCTTGGAACAACCAACTGTTCAAAATGCAGTGACAAATCGTGTTTGTGAACGTGCACCGTTGCTTTACCTCACAGATATAAAGCTCCGTATCTTACTATGTGGAATTACCTTTTTGATCACTTGTAATGAGATGCACAAGGACGGATGGGATGGAGGTGAGAGACTAGTCATGAAGAACAGATCTAACTGACAGTGTTTGAAATGGAAAAATAAACATGCTTGTGTGTTCCACACCAACCTAAGGCTATGAACAGCCCATGGATTCACCTCCTTTCCCCCAATACATTAATGTGTACACCAAGTCTTTTCTTAGTATCTCTGACTTTTCAGTCCATTATTCCCTTTCATTTTTCTTGCCAACTTTATCATCTCATCTCCTCTTTGTTCCTCTATTGTTCCTTTCTTCTTTCTATTGATTTTTTCCTTTTCTTCTTCTTGATTCCTGAACTGTCTTTTCCCTCCATTCTTGCCCCCATTTTCTAAGAATCTGATCCAAAGCTCTTTTGCAGTCAATGAGACTCTTGCCATTGACTTTGCTGGGTTTTGTATCAGGCCCTGTGTCTCCTCCTAGTGTCCACCCTCCAAAAGTGTCTTGTCCTTTGTTATGAGGCCAGTTGACACCATCTCTTGGCCATTCTCCAGACTGCTGCAAGGTGATCTAGCCACTGAATCCCATGTGTTTTAAGCCTGTGGAGTTCGAACAGAGCCCCTGTATGGGAGTTCTAGGCATACTCTCAGGGTGCAGATTCTCTGCCTGATCCAGCTGCCCAGTCCCCTTGGATTTCCACTGAAGCTTGATACATCCTTTCAAAGAACTCCATCCCTGTGGTGTTCCAGTCCACAGTTTACTTTTTCAAGGGGAAAATGAAGTGTAACACAGAGGCACTTTTTGCATAGGATTCTGAAACCAATGCTCTTTACTACATCACACATGCAATGCACAAATCTATATAAAAATAATAAACCTTTACGTGTATATTCCTGCCTCAGTTTCCTTGCTACTCCAGAACATTCTTTGGGCTTAGATCTGTATTGTCTGGGGATATCCAGAGTTCTTCTGCTGTTTTACGTGGCTTATGTTCTGAAACATGGAGCTCTCCATTCCCAGTTGAACTCTGACCTTAACCAGCCTCTTCCCTTTCTTCCACTCAAAACTTCCAATATCACTTCCTGGGTCTTCCCCTCTTAATCCTCTTAATTATCACTGTAATGTCTTTAGTTTGCTACCAGTAACTGTCCAGTCTTCCAACTGAGGGAAGCTGGAGAGAACTGTTTTCCCTGCACAGGCAAGTTCTTTCCCATCTTTATTGTGCATTAAAATCTAATGACCCACTATTGTACTGGTCTAGTAGAGATTTGGCACAGACCTGCCATCCCATGGTGGCTTGCACAGTTAGCATATAGAAGCATTCGTTGATATAGCAGTTTTCACAGTCAATAACAACTTCTTAACTCCATATTTCATAAGCTGCACTGACAGACACCATCAAATCCTCAAACCCCTGTTGTAGGCTTGGATATGTTTGACTGGCACTGCTTTCTCCTCCACCATGTGTGTCCTCTCTCTTTACGTGGTACCATCTAGAATCATGGAAACAAGTTTGGGGCTGATGCAAGAGATTTTTGAAGGCCTGCCAAGAGGAAACACATTAGGACTATAGTAATGAGCACTGGGTTCTACTATGATTCTGCATGTAGCAGTAATCCAAGCCAAGCCAAGGTAGAAATGCACTTGAGTGCCATGGCAGTTAGCTCTATTAAAGCTAGTATAATGAAGAAGGGTTGGTATCAAGTGCTCTGAGAAGGGAAAAAGCCATATAGAGTGAGTCAAATTTTTGCCTCTAATTTCCTGCTTAAATTTTTATGCCTGCTTTTAAATAGGAGTAGAAAAATTCAGCTAAAAATTACAGCCCTCTTTTAATAATGTGGCTCAGCCAGTGCTTAAATATTGTTGCTACTAAAATCAGTCACTTTTATAGCATAGTATTGCGGTCGTTATGTGATAAGAAGATATGACCAAAAGCTAATCTGATCACAGGAATCGGGTACTCCCAACCTGTGTGATGACATGACCATGCAGATGTGATTTGAAACTCTTTCTAAGGTACTGAATCAATCATGACACTTTCCACACAACATGGAGTTCAGCCTTTAGAGAGAGATGCGCACTTGTAAACGGTTGGATGGAGTTGACCTTCACCAAGTTTTCCTACATTCCATAGGTATGAAGTTACCACAAATCTTAGCAACAATAGGGAGCTATAGAATTCGGACAGATTTGAAATTTGCTAATGATGAAAGTAGAGCGCTATATTTCGACATCGGAGAAAATTCCTAGGTGCCCAAACTATAAAAAAAATCCATTGCAATAAAACATAATTAAAACCCAATAATCTTGAAAAAATATATTGTACACAACTAGTTGCAGAAAATGATTAAAATTACAAAAAGGAAATGGTGGAAGCTTTCATTAAAAGCTACATTTTCAAATTCAGGCTAAATATACTAAGAGATAATGTCTTCTTAAAATTTCATTTGGTAGTTTATGAAGGAAATAATGAAAACATTGTGGGGGATTGGTCACTCATATATAGTCTATATAAAAATATATAATTCATAGCTCAATAAGGGTATTCACTGGTATGAAAGTTTCCTCAATGCTTTTCAGCACAACACTCATTAACCTAAAGTAAACAGGGAGTAGGGAGAACTTATTGATTTTTTTTAAAATAAAGATTAATCATGATCCTGGGAGCTACATAAAATACAGAAAAAAACTCAGCCTTCTAGGAAAAGAGAATGTTTCCAGCATCTGATAATAGCCTTGGTGCTACCATTCTTCTGATTAAGGCAATCAAAGATAAATTGTGAGGTTTCTCATGCCAGCTTGTGATTCTCTTACTTTACTCCACAAAAAGTCCTCATTGAAATCAATGGAACTATCAGTGGAGTAAATTACCACTCAATGCAACTAACGGCATCACCATATGACCCCTTGTTAATAGGACATTCTGCAATCCATAAGAGCTGGCTTCAGTGAATTTGTGCGTATGAAACAGAGTCCAGTCTCTGCTCTTAAGAGATTTCAGTGCTTAATTCAGGATTATTCAAAGTTAGTCTGTGGACCAAACTCTTTGCCAGTGCAACTCCATTGGCTTCAGTGGCGTTAGACCCAGCTGTGCAAATGGGTCAGTAAGGTCTGGTACGCTGTACCAGCAAGATATCTACAATTGGTACGGCATATCAGAAAGAGGAGCAGCAGAACGTGGAACCTTACTGGAAAACCAGGAAGGATGGGTGGGCACAAGCCTGCCCACTTCTAAAAGCCTCTCCCCCAGACTTGCGGGAGGGATCACAGGACCCAGGTTTTAAAAGATTACTTGGGACAACTAAGGAAACACAGGGGTAGGAGAGAAGGATCATAGGTTCAAAATGAGGGAGCCACCAAAATGTGGGGCTCTACTGCCCCTAGTCCTTCCATGCAGTCTCCTCCAGCTCCATCTGTACAGCAGCCAGCCCTGTGGGAGGACAGGGCTTGGGGTGGGATGGGGGTGGTACAGACATGGGGACTCCCCATGGCCCCATGTTCTGCTCCTTCCTCTGCGGCTCCTAGGAGAGCCCTGTGGTACCACCCCTCACCCCTCCCTTCCATTCATCTGTGTCTCCTCTAGCATCCCCTCCAGAGCACAGGGGATGGCGCAGTCACCAGAAGAGCTGCTAGTGCTCTGTTCTTTTCCCTGCTGTAATTCCTGGGAAAGCCCCATGGTTCAGGGTTCTCCTGAAAACCACAGCAGAAAAGGAGAATGTGGGGTCACCAGGCAGCTCCACACTGGCAGCTCCTCTGACGTACCGTCCCCAGCTCTGCCTACCATCCTCTGGAGGTGCTCACTGCTGTGCAGACCGAGGAGACCCTGCATGCAAAAACTGAGGCAGTAGAGTGGGGCCAGAATATTGGTGGGAATCGGGTATCCGGCTCCTTTCACCACTACAGCTCCAAAAGCACAGCGGGAGGACAGAGACAGTTCCCTCCCTTCCCCGTGTAAGGGGTGGATCATAGGGAGGCAGTGGATGAGGAAAGTATAAGAGTCCTGGAGTGGGGAGGGGAAAGGAGTCACATAGAAGTGAGGTGGTCATGTGCCCTCTCACCCGTCCTGGTAAGACATGAATGCCATTTGCAGCACTGGTTCTGCCTGCAAAAGATTTGGTTCTGAATAATTCAGAAGGCTATGGAATGACTAGCAAGTCTGAGTATAGGTATCTGTTATCATGTACATGTCAGATATATCTGGGTCTGGAATGGGATGTTTTAATTGTGTTTTTTTTAAAGGGGAGCTGATTTTTAGAGAGGCTTCTGCATTTAATGTAGTTGTATTTTAATGTATAATAAGGACACCTAGAACCCTGGAAAAGCACTTTCTTATGCTTCTGGAAGTCTGAATGAATACGTTATTTCTGTAATATTGCTTGGTCACATTTTTTTCAGATCCGAGGTCCTGAAAGAGCTCATGGAAACACTTCTGAGTCGAGCTATGAGACAATACAGTAGCTCACTGCCGTGTGTCAGTTTCCCATGAAAACAATTCCTCCCTCTCTCTGGTAGATCTTCCTCCTTCTGACTTTTCAGCAGTTTTCTCTCTTGATCCATTGGATAGGCCCAAATTGGTAAATTCCATTTGCTGGAGGAACCTGAGGCAGTGTTTATGCAGCAGGCCTTGTCACAGTGTACTCTGTCATTGTCTGTTATATGCCCTCTGAACATCTCCTGTATCTTCTCCATTACGCAGGGGTCTTGTGCAGTCCGCTTTCTGATTGATTAGCAGTTTAGTTCCTGGACTAAGGTCCCCAGTGCCCCCCAGCATATGTCATATAAGACACACAGGTCCTCTGAACATATGCTTTTAATACTTACATACAAGTTAAACTATCAAAATGAGAGAGCTGCCCCATGCGGACTACTAGTTATATTACAGACCAAACTTGGTCTTGTTCCACTGTGCAGTGGCCGGGGGAGCTGTCTGCTTCACCAGGTCCCTGGGCAAGATTGGAGGTGGAGGGGTGGTTCCACACTCCTGGAAGGGGTGGGGTCTTAGGCAGAAGAGGCGGGGCTGGGGTAGTTGGCCCTCAGTGCTGCTGGACCACAGCGGACATCCCACAGCCCTCAGTGCTGCCTGGAGCATGCCATGCTCCAGCAGTAATTTGAAAGATCTGGGGTTCTGGGTGCTGCCACTGCCACAGTAGCAACAGTGGTGGCCAGGAGCCTCAGACTCTATTGAATTTCTGGGCTTTGGAACAATTGCCCCCTTCTTTCTGCTCCCCTTCCCCACCCCTCATCGGCGGGCCTGACAGTGACTTTTGCTAACTTCATTTTGTTTTGGGGTCTAATGAGGGAAAAAATGTCCTATCATTTGAAGCAAGGAAACCTTTCTCTTCCCATAAAGCTGTAGCTCATCCCATGCCTGTTTCTCTCTAACTGGGCTTATAGGTGTTCTAAGCTATTTAAGCTCTGAGCTAAAACAATGGGGATTGCAGATTTTACTTGCCCCTTGAATGGTTTTAACCAAACTTGGTTTCATCTGTTCTATGAGCTGGTTGTAGCATCTGACCTCTGAAAAACGAACCACTTCCCCTCTTTAGGGATAAAAGCATTTTTAGTCTAAAGCTGGGCAGGAAATTGTTCTGTCTGGATAAAGCCATTCCACACACCTGCTATCCAAAAATGAAATGAAAAGCAAAGCTATTTAAGATGCACTTGTAGATGTGCACTGGAAACCTGAAAAGAGAAGAAAACTCTTTGCTGGACATTTCATTCTGTCTTAACCGTTGCCTTGAACCAAGGCAGTAAGCACCTCTAACTAAGATAGATTGGTCTCTAGACTCTAATCCAAGCATCAGTTTGGAGTTCTGTAGCACCTTCTAGCTAAGAACTGCTGAATGCTTTACACACAATAATGATTAAGCCTCACAGCACCCCTTTGGGAGGGGTTGTTATCCCTATATTACTGATAAGGAAACAGAACCTGAGAGGTCAGGTGCCTGTCTGTTCAGATAGGGTACATCTACACAGCAGCACTCTTTAGGAATAATGTCCGCTATCCCAAAATAGCATTGTGCGCGTCTTACATTCAAATACATTCAAAATAACGGGTGTCCCATTCTGGCTTACTGTAAACCTTGTTGCATGAGGAATAAGGAAAACACCGGAATAGCGCTGTATTTCAAACTTTGGCGCTGTGTAGACAATGCCAAATTTCTAAATAGGCTATCTCGAAAGAAGCATAGCTTATTTTGAGCTACATGCAACTGCATAGACATACACATACTGAGATACTGAAACACCAAATAATGTAAAGGGGAGCTGTGGGAGCTTACCCGGTCTGAAGGTGAGGTGCTTTCACAGAGTAGCCCATGGTCACACAGTATATTGGCGGCAGGGCCAGAAAAAGAATCCATCTCTTCTGATGACTGGTACTAAGCTTTAGCTACTAGATAGTCTTAGTCACCGGGATGCATTGTCCCTATGTATGCATGCAGTTGTTCATTGGTGTCTGCTCACTGTAAATCTTGATCTTTTTTTTTTTTTTACCTTGAACTTAACATGTTAAAGGAGAAGGATTAAAAAACCCATAGGATCTGTGCCTGGCAGGGGGACTGACAGCCTTGCAGGGCTCCTGGGCAAGGTGTGTGTGTGGGGAGGGGATGGCTCCATACACCCAGAAGGGGCAAGGCCATGGGCAGCCAGGTGTCAGCACCTCCCGGAGCTTGCTGCACCCCCGTCGTCAGCTGTTAGTGCTCCCTGGGCAGCACTCTGGTGGCGATTTAAAGGGGCTGAGGATCCAGCCACTGCTTTTGAATCGCAAGGCCCCAGGGCAACAACAGGTTGAACCTCTCTAATCCGTCACCCTCAGGACCTGACTAATGACGAACCAGAGAATTTGCCAAATGACGGGAGGTCAGTATTGTCTATCAGCATTAGCAACACTTCCACTGCTTACTGGGTGTTTAGAAGACATTAAGGGGTAAATTAGAGCTAAATAACAGCACAGAACACTGAGAGCCAGGACTGGTGGCTGTAAACAAACTTTATGGGGCTGCAGAAAATTTGGCCACACCCATAAGTGGACGTTCAGCTAACTGAAATCGTGCCAGAAAACAGATGTTGCCAGACCAGTGGGTTCTGGACTATAGAGGTTCAACCTGTACTACTTTTGTTTCCCCTACCCACCATCTCCATGGGTGGGCCTGGTGCCTGGCATTTTCAGGCTGTTAAAAACAAACACAACTTTAATATTAAAAAAATCAGGTGTATGATGGTGCTTGTGTTTAATCTGTACACAGTGGGCTTCTCAGTATTGAGCAGCAGTATGAATTATGTCATAAGTACACCTTGTGAAATTCTGTCTGAGTTCTCGTCCTTGTTAATATTACTGTGGAATAAAAAATGAGAGAGAGATAATCAACAAGGTACCATGAAATCTCACAGTGTTCTAAAAGGGCATGAGTGTCTTCATTAAAGAGTTCCTGAGATCCATATTTTCATGATTACTTTGCAAATGAGTCAGCTGTGAGGTGGTTATTAATTGCATTTGAGTTGAGTTATATGTGAACCACTTCGGTGAAAAATCTAAGCTTCCCTTAACTTTGGAAATCTTTAAAACCAAATAAATCAGAGTTTACGGTGAAGCTCTGCTCAGTTCTGATTAGTTCAGTTGGGCATTGAAAGCAGAATGCTGAGGATTGCTTTCTGTCATTTCCCACATGCTGCAGCACCCGCTGTGGTACCTGAAAATAAGAAAGACATTAATCTTTTTCTTTTTACTAAGCCATATGACAAACTGATGCTGTGCTGCAGGCTGTGATCCAAGCATAGCTCAGTAATGAACAGGCCAAACAGGAGGGGGATTTCTTAAGCTTTAAAAGAATTGGGCATGTGCTATGAATGAATGAATACATCTAAGACTGAGGGTTGAATCATGCAGAATGGGCCAAATTCAAGAACAAAGCTTCTTATAGGGGCTGGGTGCTGCTTGCTTTGAAGGTTGTTCTGCACAGGCTAGCCCCTGTGCAGTTGTGCGTGAACTCCTTATGCTTAACAATGGACACCCCTTCTATTTAGCGTAGATGCTCTGGTTACCTTTTTCCAGATTTGATTAAGAGCTCTGTGCACCTCAAAAGCTTGCCCCTTCCACCAACAGAAGTTGGTTTAGTAAACGTCATTACCTCACCTCCCTTTTCTCCTTTTATATTTTGGGATCAACATGGCTACAACATTGCATGGCTCCTATAGACATATGGTAGCCGGGCAACTGCTGATATTTACATTTGCAGCAGATGTGACTCCTCCCTCCCTCCTTTGACACATGCCCTGCACCAGGGATTCCTACTGTGTGAGCGAACGCAGAGCTGAGAGCTACTCCAAAGATTCTTAACTACAGGTTGAACCTCTCTAGTCCGGCACTCTCTGGTCTGGCAACATCCATGGTCCGGCATGATTTTAGTTTGCCAAATGTCCACTTACCGTGGGTGTGGCCAACTTTCCCATGGTCCCATAAAGTTTGCTTACAGCCACCACTCCTGACTCTCAGGCTGTGTCTACACTACGGGTCTTTATCGGGAAAAGGTATGCAAATTGCGCTCCACATTTTGGGAAAAAAACCCTCTTTCAGAAGAGCCCTTCTTCCTCATGGGAGGAGGAAGACAGAGCTTCCGAAAGAGTGTGTCTGCTCTTCTGCAAAACTAAGTAGAAGAGCAGATGCGTTCCCTGGATGCAGCAGAGTTTTTGTGGGATACCAGAGGTATCCCGGAAAAACTCCATAGTCTAGACATAGCCCCACTGTTCTGTGCTGTTATTTAGCTTTAATTTACCCCTAAATGTCTTCTAAGAGCCCAGTAAACAGTGGATGGATGTGTTGGTAATGTGGCTTGCCAATGTTGACCTTCCATGATTCACTGGTTCAGCATTGGCCAGGTACCCAAGGTGCCGGACTAGAGAGGTTCAACCTGTACTTTGTGTTGCTATGAGGGACCACTGCACACCAATCAGTCGGGCACCACAGTCATTCCTACCAACCTAATGGTGGACAGGACCTATAGTGATCTTACCAATTACACTGCTGAGTAGATGTGGTCAGTTGTGCTGAATGATGTGGTGGTTATGTGCTGTGTTCTGGAGACTCAGGTCAGACTGAGTTTATTCTCACCTGTTTACTTAAGCTATCTGATGACTCAACTCAGCTGCCTTTGGTTTAAAAACACACTGAATTACCTCATTGTGCCACCTCGTCTGGATCTGACACTGTTCATTTTAATTAGATATGAGGTACTTGGACTGAGAAAATTGCAATGCCAGGCTCACGATTAGGTTAATGAGATGCGCTTGACTGGAAAAGCAAAAAATGCAGAGGAGCCCATAAAATACATGAAATAAGAATGAAACCGTATCCCTCGTTAATATCACCAATGGAAATGCACAATAAAAGGGATGAAGGACCTGATCTGTTCTCATTGCAAATAAAATGCTAAAGCAACTTAGCAGTATGGTAGGTGGTTCATTATTTTAAGAATCAAATTGCATTAGATATTACAGAACAATAATGAACTGATTTTTAGCAACATTTTTACTCTCCTGATTAGACCTAAGTGTGAGATTCTCATCCCTGCTCTGGCTCATTTGGCCAGGACGAAGGCATCAGAGTGGTAAAAGAGGCCCTAAAAGCCCCTGTTCCAGGCAGGAGAGAACTCCCCTGTCATAGGAACTGCAGAAGATAACTGTGGGGAGGGCACACAAGGGTCTCCTTGGAAGGCTTGGCAGGAGTAGGAAGGGCTTGCCAGGGGCAGAGCTGGAGATGGATGGGGCAAAAACAGGCTGGGCTGCAGCATGAGGTGCTGTGGATTTTCTGAACAGTCTTCCCACCCACATGGCAGCCCAAGAAGCTGCTATAACATAAACTCCCAGGGCTGTCTAAATTATGCTGGAGACCTCTTCAGAGCCTAGAACAATAAAGGATTGAGAGGGGACAAAACCCACTTAAATTCACCCAGTCTCCCACCACTGAACTGTGTCATCTCTGAGGGGCAGTACAAGATCCCCTGTAAACCTTTGGGAATAAGCCATTATCTATTATATGTATTTAATTGCTTGATGCTATTTAAGTGCTTCCCACAACAGATACTCTTTTTCCTCCTTTATAACTAGAATTCCTTGTACCTGTACTGGTCATGGCACTCCTTAGGTCTTTGTTCACATTTTCACTTTCATTTGATAGTATGTTTGGTATATGAGGAAGCTCATCGATAGTATTTAAATGTAAGGCCAGGTCTATACTAGGGGAGAAAGTCGACCTAAGTTATACAACTCCAGCTATGAAAATAGCACAGCTGAAGTCAACGTAAATTCTTAGGCTGAATTTCCACGGTGGCTCCACTGCAGGAGGTTGATGGCAGAAACTTTCTTGTCAACTTCCCTTACTCCTCATAACCCAGTAGAGTACTGGAACTGGTGGGGGTGCCATCAGTGGTCAATTTAGTGGGCCCTTAACTAGACCCACTAAATCAAACCCCATGAGATTGATCTTTACAGTGTCAATCTTGGGCCCCATTGAAAGCTCATTGAAATCAAAGGGATGCTGTTTTGATTTGAGTAGGTTTTGAATCAGGCCCCATATTAGGAAATATTTAGGACTAGGGGTATTTCTGTTTTAAATCTTGATTTGCTGCTCATGCCAAAACATTTTTCATTAATCTTGCATTTTTCATCATAGAGTATCTGTATAAAGTTATACAAATGTGAATAACAGAAGTGTTACTTGGAAGACTTTCTTTTTCCTCCCACCCAGAACCTTGGAGGCTGCTTAATTTCCTTCAGCTTTTCTACAAGGCTTGATTAATGTTAACTACTGGCAAGGAAAACGTGAGGAGGAAAATTAGCCACCCACATGCTGCTTTCAACACAGTTGCATTTATGTGAAAAAAATTAAATGGTGTTAGGCTGCATGCTTTAGAAAGGTATCCACAATAATGACAGTTACACTGCAACTATCATAGTGCAACTTGATCGAGTAACAAAAAGGAAAACTCTGGCTACTTGAATATAAAGAGATTGCCCTTGAAAACAAGTAAACACATGTTTCTTTTAGTCATTCTTTGCATTGTTGCCACACACCCCATATATCTATATACTAATTAAACAAGGAAAACCATTTAAACAGATGAAAATATTATTAATTTTCCATTAATTTAGTATTCTAATAAATGTAATATTAATAAACGTAATATTATATATGCCATTCTTGCATTGTTCTCTTGAAAACCTGAAAGAATTATCTCCATTATCTTGCTTAATAGATGCAGCTGAGTCAGAATCTCTAGCATTTTTTGTGACAGCTTGATATACGTCAATTTGAGATTGTGTAGCAAAAATGGAGTACTGCACAAGCCCACTTATGCCCACACAAAAGCTGCAGGCTATACTAAAGGACCACAAAATGCCCAACCCCTTCTGTCATTAAATTACAAGGTCAGATAAATTGTTGTTTTTATTATTGTTGTTTTTTATTCATTGGATTATATGAGTGCTTGGAGCCACATTATGTTTGGCACTCTTGTATAATCGCATTGGAAGAGACAGTCCCTCCAACCCCCAAGGAAATTATGATGTACATAGGTAAAACAAGCAAAGGGTGGGAGGAAGGAAATATTATCTGAATTGTATGGGTTGGAATGGAGGCACAGGGAGATTAAAGGCCTGAGTCAAAGGCTGTTGAAGTCACTGTTCCTAATTGTTTTGTACAAGGACACACAAGAAGGCTGTACTGAATGGAAACTGAACCCAGATCTAAGCCCTAGAACCTTTACCACAGTGCTACATCTGTCTTCAGGTGCATGGGAAAACAAAAGTTTATATATTTAGTTGTTTTGCACTCACTAGAAAACCATGGATTCTAATGTATGCCTGATCCTGCTTAATTTGTAAGTGGAGAATTTTTATAGTTAGGGTTATATCTTCTTCACTGGTATCTTCTTCCTTGGGTAATTCATGTATTTTTTTTCTATGGGAAAACTCATAAAGAAGCATTCATTTTGATGAACTTCTCTTCCCTTGTGCTTGTCTGCACAGATAGTGTGTGATTTTTCTCAAATTTATTGGCTTTCTCAAATTATTTGCTGAATAATGTTTGTAAATAATACCTGCTCAGTAATTTGGTTAGTTTTTTTTTTCAGCAGCCAACATAAAAGGGTTTTATTCTCTGATTAACTGAGCACAATCCTAAGAATCGAATTTCTAGTGTGAATACTTGTGAATTTTGAATTTACTTCCCATGAATATTCTCTGTCTACTGTTATTGGATATGAATAGCTAATATAATGAATATACTCAGCTAAAACTTTCTGTTTTGATGAATGTTCCTTCCAGTGAAGTTCTTCACTAGAATATTGATAGAAAGTAAACACACATAGTTAAAGTGTGTTAATTTGCAAATGTGAATTAAAATTCATGAAAATTCTTGTCAGTATTCACCCAGGTTTACTCATGGCTATATACACGTCTGTTTTAGGGTAGAGTTTATCTGTGGAAAACAGCAATTCATTTTATTATCACAAAACAGCATGTAGGAAAAAACTATGAAATAAGTTTCTATCCTGTTCAGTTTCAGTTAGAATATAGCTCTTTGCTGGGAAAAAAGCACTATATAGTCTTTAGTTAATCCCTGCAATACCTCTCCCATGTTAAGAAATTGTTGTAATCCCCATTTTACTGATAGGGAAAATTGAGACATGTAGAAGGCAAATTACTTACTCAAGAACACAGAGAGTCTATGGTGGGGAAGAGATTATTTCAAGGTGTTCCTGATAGCTGGGTGTTTGTTCAAATTGCCACGACACACTGTATTTCGGTGTAGTTCACTGGTTTCTATTTTAGCCCAGGCCAACATGGATCAAAATTTGGCATCTGGAAGCTATTCCAGTTCGCAGATCCCAATCCCAATCTCCTAAACCAGCCAAACACTTTGAAATGAAAAAAATTGGATGATATTTTGGATTATCAGAGAATTTTCCAAGCAAAGTATGGGACATATTGAACATCGGCACTGAATAGTACCTGTTGTCAAAACATGTGGCATGTAGTACACATAGTGCAAAGGATCCCTGCCATCTAAGAAAGCAAGTTTATGTACATAAAATTAAAGCAAATAATGTTTAGCAAACAACTTCCTAAACATGTTTCAAAACTTTCGGCTGCAAGTCAAGAAGACTTGAAATCTGCAAGTGAATTTGTTTTGAAGTGCTTAATAAATGTATCTGTGGTTTTTGTTGTTATTATATGTACATAGTTTGTGCTGAATATTCAATATTTAAAATGTTTGTTTTCTTGACACCTGAACCCTCCAGGACTGACCTTTCCACCTATACTTAAATCCAATGACTTGGGACAGCATATAGTTACAAGACGTGGCCTGAGCAAACCTAATTGCAGGAACAGGACCTTGAATGTTTACATAAAAAATAAATAAATAATGGAGATTGCCTATCTCCTAGAACTGGAAGGGACCTTGAAAGGTCATAGAGTCCAGTCCCCTACCTTCACAGTAGGACCAAGTACCATCCCTGACAAATTTTTGCCCCAAATGGCCTCTGCAAGGATTGAACTCACAACCCTGGGTTTAGCAGGCCAATGCTCAAACCACTGAGCTATCCCTCCCCCCAAAGTGGTTACATAAATCACTTGGTATTGTCTCTGTAACGTTATTGAGTGATTAGAGCAGTGGTCCCCAATGCAGTGCCCGCGGGTGTCATGGCGCCCGCCATGGCATTTATGTGTGCCTGCTGAGTGATCAGGGCCAGCCCAAGCCATTCTTGCGCCCCAGGCATGCGGCGCAAGCGTGGCCCCCTGCCCCGGGCGCGCGGTGCATGCACGGCCTCGCCCCCAGGCACGTGGCGCATGCGTGGCCCCGCCCCCAGGCGCCCGGCATCCCCATAAGGTTGGGGACCACTGGATTAGAGTAATTTACCAACAGCGCATCAATAATGAATACTAAAATAAATATACAAACTAAAATTCAGTTTTGACAGAAATCTTCAAAGGCACAAAGGACAGTTCAGGTTCCAGATTGGGAACTGGGCATCTAACCTTTATTTTGTGCCTTTTGGAAATCTCTCCACTGATGAATCGCTGAGTTTAAAATTAACTTTTCAACAGTGTTTGCACTGGAGAAACTCAGCCCTTGGAATGTCAGAGGAGATCAACTATGTGCTTGACTAATACACAGAGTAGACAGTAGTGCACCTCTGTGTTGCACAGTGAACCATGTGTCTCCTTCTCTCACCCACACACACTAAAAGTTCCTTAGTGAGCATTAACACAGTTCCCTTTGAGGCAGGACTACATTAAGGCACACTAAGGAACTTTTAAGTCCACAGCAGCAAAGTCCACATGGACCTTCTTGTGTGCAACACACTGGTGTACATTAGGATTTATACCCCAGCTAGTGTGGACCAAGGCAGTATGTAGACAAGCCCTAGGGCAGAGTTGAAGACACAGTCAAAATAAAATTCATTTTCAAATTGAAACAAATAGTTGTGAAAAATATTCCCTCTGTTCTGTCTCCTCAGAGAGCCTCACAAAGCCGTTTTCTTTATTTGTAATTTAACTGTCATGAGCTCTTCAAGTTGTCAAATCATACTTCTTATGTGGAAATTTCCTCCTACACTTTATTTAAATATTTTTTCCCCCACTGATAAATGATGATGCTTCCTATCAGCAAAGATTACTTCATCTCAGGACTGGCAAACACTGTTTGTAACCTGATACCTTTTTTTTCAATTCTATTCCAAATAAGCTAAGGCACATGCTGACAACATTTAAAACAAATCATGAGGAATAAAGGAAAGGAGGAAATGTTTGTATCACCCACACACTAGCTGGGAACAAAGAGAGTTCCTACTCTGATTATCTTTGATTTGTGTAATTTTTCTCAGTGTACCTGGTGATTAAGCAGTTATCTCAAAAAGAATGAATGTTACAGTCCACTGGATTTCTAAGGTCACTGTAATTGGCAGATGGAAGAAGATCCATTCTATCAACTTTCAGAATGGCACAGACTTGTCTGCTTGCTTGACAGAACAGTAGAATAGATAAAGTCTGCTTATCCTGACAGTGGGCTGCATAGCAATCAGCCAAATCCATCACACAATTTGCTTTTCTTCCTATATAGTGCAAGCTTGCCTTTGTTTTTTCACCCCCCCCCCCAAAAAAAAAAACAAAACCATGCATCATACTTCTTTTCTCTTCTGAAATGTCCTCTCATCTCTTGGCTGAAACTCTGGATTGCACAAACACTTCCAAGATTAACTCATGTCTTTCTGCTCCTGTAGACTGTCTGAACTGATGCAATAATGTGTTTGTATCTCAAGGAGCTCAGATTATGCCCTAATACATTTGTTAATCTTTAAAGTGCCACTGGACTTCTAGTTTTTACAGTATGAACAGTTGACACAGGCCCTTTCAGATCTCAGCTAGATCTGCACCTACTTTAAAAAAAAATTTGTAGCTGTTAAAAATTGTATTGGCAGGTGCATGCTGGCAATAGCTTACAGCTATCTAAATTTAAAATCCTCTTCCCGTTTGAAAGATTTGATGCAACATTTCATGGGTTTAATCCAGCTCTCATTCAGGTCAATGGAAAGAAGGGCATGTCTACACTACAGAGTTATTTCAAAATAACTCACGTTATTTCAAAATAACAAGGTGAGCATCCACACAGCAAGTGCATTATTTTGAAATTATTTCGAAATAATGGGCTTGCTATAGGGAAATAACCCCTCATTCTATGAGGAATAATGCCTATTTTGAAATAGGGTGAGTGTGGACACTTAACTGTGCTTATTCTGAAATAATTGGCCTCCAGGGCTTCTCACAGCTGCCCTGGTGGCCACTCTGTCCACACCCCTCAAAACTCTATGGCTTCCTTCTCCTGCAGGGTTTAAAGCTGCTGGCAGAAGGGAAATGGCTTGTGGCACCACAGCAGCCCTGCTGGCCCCATGCCTCACAACAGCACTCTGCACTGCTGCCATGGCACACCCCAGTGCTCCTTCCAAGCCCGCAAAGGATGCCAACATGCCAGCAGCCACCTCTGAAGTCCCTGCCAGGGGCAAAAGAGGGCACCATCATGGATTGGTGCGGAGATCCTGGATCTCATTAGAGGTCTGGAGTGAGTAGTCCAACCTCCAGGATCTCTGCACCAGGCACAGGAATGCTGATATGTATGGCCGGATGGCTGCAACCTGGTCCAGAAGGCCAGGTGTGCACCTGGGCCAGGTGCGCATGAAGACCAAAGAATTGCACCAGGCCTACACCGAGGCCAGGGAATGACGTTCCTGCTCTGGAGCAGCACCCCAGACCTCCCAGTTCTACTCCTAGCTGGGTACCATCCTGGGAAGGGGGCCAGTTGCCTTCCACCATCTCGTCATGGACTCCAGTCTGGCCACACCCATCCTCAGCCAAGAGGAGGGCATGGCTGTGGACCAGGACAACGAGGATGAAGAAGAGGAGGAGTAGGAGGAGCAGGCCAGCCAGGACACCATGCCAAAAAAACCAGAAGGTGGTCATCAGTCTGGACCTGGTACTCCCCTCCCAGGATGTCCCCCAGGCCTTGGATAATGCCAGGGAAAGCACTTCAGGTGAGTTCCATTACTTCCCCTATACACACGGGGGGTGGGGGGAGAGGGAGGAGCGGGGAGGGAAGGAGGTGGTGGGCTGCAAGGTGCTGCATGCTCCTCACTTGGTCTTCTCAGCCTGGGGCTCACACAACAGCCTGTGTATGTGGATGCACATGGAGCGCCAGTCCGGTGCACCCAGCCCCCCTGAAGCTGCCACATAGAAACCCATCGCTCCTTCTCACAAGGTTCCTGCACAGGCCTGCCATACTCCCGACTTCATGGTGGAACACCTTCCCATGACAAGCCACCATAAGGAGGCTGGGGTCATGGAAACACACAGCAGTGCCACACATGGCTTATGGTCATGCTCATACTCCTGGACAGCATCTGTTTCTGGTCAAGCACGGCGAGGTGGAGGGCACCGATCCCCTGCATGGGAACCTGCGGGGGGAGGAAGAGAAGGGGACCTTAGCAACATCCTCCACAGCAAGTGGTATCTGCCGCTCACACTCACCTCCCCCAACACCCCTCCCCACAGCGGGCAGGAATAGACATTCTCCCTCTGCGGGATGCCACTACTGCTGAACCTGGTGTGTGGGGACATGGAACGAAGCTGAGGTGCATGGTTGCTCAAAAGCCCTGGCAAGCCACTCAGCCTTTGCCCCCGACCCTGGCAGGAAAGTCTCCTCCTTGTTCTTACAAAGGTTATGGAGCACACAGCAGGCCGCCACAACCTGAGGGATGTTCTGGTTGCTGCGGTGCAGGTGGGTGAGGAGGCTTCGAAACCTCCCCTTCCAGTGGCTGAAGGCACCCTCCATGACAATGAGGCTGAGCCCGTTGTTGAAGGTCTCCTTCATGGGGTCCAGGTGTCCCGTGTAGGGCTTTATTAGCCAGGGGAGCAAGAGGTAGGCTGCGTCACTCACAATGCACATAGGTATGTCCACTTCCCCAACCCCGATGGTGCAGTCAGGGAAAAATGTGCTGGCATGCATCCTCTGGAAGAGGCTGGAGTTTCTGAATATGTGGGTGTTGTGAGCCTTCCCCGACCTCCCGACATACATATCCGTGAACCAGCCTCTGTGGTGCATGAGGGCCTGCAGCACCATTGAAAATATCCCTTTCTATCGATAAAGTCCAAAGTGGTTGGAGGCCAGGATGGGGATCTGGGTGCTGTCAATGGCCACCCCACAGTTGGGGAAGCCCATAGCAGCAAAGCCAGTGGTGATGGTGTCCACGGTGCCTAGGGTGATGACCCTGTGCAGCAGGATGGTGTTGATGGCCTTCAGCACCTATAGAATCACAGGGTTGCCAGAGCCCTCGGGAATTCCCTGAGTCCAAACCTCTTTCCACACCAGGAGCAACCCCCCTCCCTAGGGAACCCCATTCTAGTGCTTCACCACCCTTCTCGGACAATAATAAGAAAGTCAAACCTGCATGAGCACGGCACCAATGGTAGATCTTCCCACGGAAAACTGGTTCCCGACGGAGCAGTAGTTGTCCAGCGTGGTGAGCTTCCAAAGTGTGATGGCAACATGCTTCTGGAGGGGGATGGCAAGTCTCATCCAGGTGTCCCGTCACTGGAGAGTAGGGGTAAGCCACTCGCAGAGCTCCAGGAAGGTGTCCTTCTACATGCAGAAATTCTGGAGCCACTGATGGTCCTCCCACCACTCCAGGGTGATGCCGTCCCACCAGCTGGAACTGGTCTCCGGGCACTAGAAGCAGCAGTGCACGGTGTGCAGGGGAGGTTGGCTGGGCATGTGGTGCAGGAGGAGCGCCCAAGCCTGGGTAAGGAGGCCCCCATTCTAGGCTGGTCATTGTCCTTCTGCAGCACCACGTGGGCATCCTGCATAAACTGCACCAGGAGTTGCAGCAGTCGGTCTAAGAGCCGGTGACTGCTTTGCAGCAGATCCAGCTCCATGGTGGATGTGCTGTGGCATCCGCAAGGCTAACCAGAGCCCGTGGTGTAAATTTGCTGTCCCTTAAGGAGGTAGGCAATGGAGAAGAGTCTGAGACACGGCTGTAGAGGGGAGCCCCAACAGTCACTTCCTGGGAAGAAACTACAGGAAGTGACTGCTGTCCTGATGCCCTTCCCAGAGTGCTTTCAGGGGGCTTTGAATGTGATTCATGCTCCAATCAGCGTGGACGCACTATTTTGATATAAATCTGCGCTATTTCGATGGGAATTTGTAGTGTGGACATGCTATTTTGAAATAGTATTTCAGGGGTTATTATTTCAAAATAGCTTATTTTGAAATAAGTGTGCAGTGTAGACGTAGCCAAAGATACTTCATTTACCTGAATGGGAGTTCAGTTCAGGCCAAAATGGTAAATCCATGTATTAGCGGTAATAGCTTTCAAACCAGTAGATTTTTTTAAATTGACCCAATTTAATCCAGTTCTTTTTTATTGTAAGGGGGAATAAAGTGTATTTTTAGAGTTAGAGAAATAACAAAATTTTAAGGGTCACAATGCAATGTTTTGGAGTTCTCTTTCTCTCAGCAGAATCCTTTTGTATTATTATTTATATATCATTGTTATTGAAGAAGGGGAGAACCAAAATAACTATCTTGATTCTCCTTTGAGGACATCACACCTTGAAAACCAACCTTGAAAACAAATAATTAATTCGCTACATCATCAGGAATCTTCAATATCATTAGGATTCCTCAACAATGGCTGATTTTGTTTACTGCACAATTATGTCCGTGAGATTCTGTGATTTCTAGAGAAATTTGAAATCTAGTGGAATGTTTCATTATTCACACATTCATTTATCTGCACTGAGAAAATACAACAAATCACTCCTAAAGGAGCAAAAAGATAGACTCCTCAAATGTTTACTATTGCAGTTACGGGAAATAATAATGTGTTGTGTGCAGAACAGCCAATTATCCTTATGTTGGAAAAGATAGAGTGAAAAGACAAGATTATTAAAAGTGTTCAGTGATTTTTTTCAGTGCCCAACTTCAGATACCTTAAAAAGGTCTAGTTTTCAAAAAGGGCTGCACACCTGGCAATTAGATCCTTTAAAGCCTCACAAATAGGGCACCAAAAATTATCCCAAAAGCACAAATCATTAATTACATTTGAAAATCTTAGTCCAAATATTCAAAGTGCTAGAGAGGAAGTGTGATTTAAGAACAAAGCTGAGCAACTTGGTTTCATTCAAATAAAAACTGACACCAAATTGCTGTGTGATGAAGTTGGTACTATTTCCCCCTATTTCCCATTTGAATATATGATTGTGTCACAGACCAGAGTAGAAAACCTCGAAGGCTTCCTCTGTACAAATGATTTTGCAATAAAACTAGATAAAGAATAATTCAGGCGGCTAAGTTCTGCATTGTTGTCTTAGTAATCTATAACTGGTAAATGGACCAAAAGGCTTACTGAGATAATACAAATTTCAATTAACCTAAGAGGTGGAACAGCTGAAACTCTGCAGAGTTACCCTATACTGTATAATTCCCATCCCCTCAACATCAATGTGTATGTCCATATCCTCTAGGAGTTAGCCTTTGTGGCTTCTTGCCAAGACCCTGATTATTCAGGGGCAAGCTGGGACTAAACTGTATAGTAACATTTACCAAATTTCATGGTGTCTTAGAAAGCTGCATGCTATGTATGGGCTCCAGTCACTCCCATCCCTATCCCCCAGCTACCCGCCCTTCCCTCCCCTCATCCCCTTGCCCCCAAGGGCTCAGCACCCAGCCCCCAACTCACCAGGCTGCAGTGAGTGGCTGTCACAGGCTAGAGAACTCAGATGGAGTAGGGGGCAGGTGCACAGTGGTTAGCTGGAGAGAAATAGTGCTTTCCCCTTAAAAGCGCCACTTCTCTCCGCCTGGCTGCTTGGTCCCCTGCTGCTGCTCTAGAGCTTGCCTGCCTGCGTCACCTTCCCAGCCATGCTCCAGGTTGCCAACTCTCCTGGACTGGATGGACCAGACTTCACTGCAGTAAATGGCATCTGGTCTGGGAGAGTTGGAAATCTTTCTCCCACAGCATCATCAGCCCTCTCCCCTTCCCCCCGCACCCCCCCGCCCAAGCCAGTTGTGGAATGGCCACTCCCCCCACATGGGATGCACCAATGCTGGGCTGTCTAGGACACCAGTACTATTAAGCATTGCCCAGATCCCTAGGTTCAACAGTGTTCTCATTCAATAGAATGGAAATTCTGTGGCAGGATCGTGTACATTTTTTAAATAGTGTGTATGATTTTCACTATGAAAATTAGCAGTGCATTCAGTACAGTAACTTTTGTATTATGTATTTTATTAAGAAATTCAATTCATTTGAGGCTTTCCCACATTTTCATTTTTCAGTGTGTTGCAGAAGATTGCTTTGACCATACATGCCTGACTCATGGAAGTTGTCAGGAGAGCAGCTGTAGGTTTTAGCACCGCTCAAAGCCTGGGAAATGGCTTGACATTATGGGATTCTTTGCTAAAGTGATCAGTTGTGAAGTAGTTTGAGTTATCTGCAAAATATACATTGATTTCTACAAATGTATTCATTGTTTGCTATTTTTTTCAGCTAGTATGTTTATGAAAACGTATGTTAGCTGATAGGTTGTTTGTGATCTACACTCTTTGAGCATGTCTTTGCTGATTCATTATTTTTTGTATAGGCTTAGTTAAGGCACCTGGTATTCCTTACGCTGCTGTATGGAGCAACTGTAATGAGGCAAGCACTTGCCAATGCAAGCAGTATACATCCTTGTATGTGTTAATAAAGGTGTCTGCATGAAGAACGGCCCTTTTCCTAACACTCAGGTGAACAAACATTCATCCACACAACTGTTCATGGAAAAGTGTGAACATGGCCAAATTGCAAAATAATTCCAAATCAAAGTAAATGTTTGCAAAGGCTCTTAAGCGAAGTAAGCTGTCATGGGATAAGATGGAAGGTCCTCTCATTGATCAGTAACTGGTTAAAAGATTGGGAAAAAAAGGGTAGGAATAAATTGTCAGTTTTCAGAATGGAGAAGGTGAATGGTGGTTCCTATCGGGGTCCATACTGGGACCAGTGCTGTTCAACATATTCATAAATGATCTGGAAAAGGAGCAAATTAGGATGTAACCCTGTGGACCCTGCTTACTGAAGATCCCATGGTACTTTTTGCAAAACCACTGGTAATAGTTTATGGTGATCTGGCCAAATCCTAAAATAGGAAATTCTATTATGATGCTTATTTGAAATCCACCAGAAGTATCAACTGGATATAGCCTTCTTAACAACTGCTGTTCAAGAGTCTGAACCAAACCCCACTGAAGTCAATGGAAAAACTCCATTTCACTTCAGTGGGCTTGATCAAGTCCCTGTTGGATAATGTTGCTGTGGAATGTTTAAACAGTTATGTTCCACCCTAAACCTTGTTGCATTTCAGTGCTGGGTGAAGCAATTCCAGTAATAACTCCTATAGTCGCATTCACAATAAAGAGCTTTGATCTAACAGAGAGATTAGCAATGCCTTGAATGAGCATTGGATCAAGTCCACAATGAACAGGCCAGGGATATGGAGTCCAAAACTTGGATAGTTTTGTGTCATCCCACCACACCACCTCACCTTTATGCAAGGCCTACAGAGATGCAGCAGGGCCAGAAAGGGAGGCCTAAATTGACTAGGCAAACCCAAGAACTATAGGCAGCTCTGCTAACAGTCTGCAGATCCCCCACTGGACACATGAATGACCTTTCTCCCCCTTGATCCTTTCGGTCTCCCATTTTAGAAATGGCAGCAAGGCTGGCTTGGCTGCCGCTCTGCTCCTGTGCCCTGCATATAAGGGAAGCAGGCCTGCTGGTGGGGGGTGATGGTACAAAGAGTGCAACTGCCCCAGGGCCCAGTGATTCAAAGGTGGTGCCCAGAGCCCTGGCCCTTTAAATCGCTGCTGGAGCACCGCATGGAGTGCTCCATGCAGCACTGAGGGGTGGAGGGAGGAGGAAGGAACCAATATTCTATTTCAGTTTTCCCTTGGCCCCGCCATTTCTGTCTCAGGTCCTGCCAATTTTGGGAGTGTGAAGCCACCCCCTACACACCTTGCCCAGGGGCCCAACATGGCTGTCAGCTTCCCTGAATGGCAGCCGTGAAAGAAGAGTTAGCATGGCAGCCAGCATTAATGGATCTTCTCTGATGTCAAAAGTGAATAAAAAAATCTCATGGGGGTGGCTGTGTTAGTCTGCAACTTTAAAAACAAGTAGTCCTGTGGCACCTTAGAAACTAATATATATATATATATATATATATATATATATAGTATCATGAGCTTTGATGGGCAAAACCCAGACTCAAGCTCATTTGAAGAAGTGGTTTTGCCCAAGAAAGTGAATAATGTAGAAAAAAGAACAAGCAGGGTTTTTGAGGGTAGCAGGTATGTCCCTGATTCTGTCTTTGTGCTGTCTGGCCAATACATTTTTGTGCCCCGTATAGCTCATTTCTGCTGTGGATAATTGGCGCTTGATGGAGGTTGATTGAGAAATTATTAGAGCCACATTTCTTTTCAAATTAGCTCCACAGCCTATTTCCATCGGGTTTCCAAGATTTGCTTTCTTCTATAATGTGACATTTGTCATGGACGCTTTCGTCTGCAGAGTGCTTTGAAATTCTTTGGGTGCAAGGGGATATGTAAGTGCTGGACATTAAGGCTATGTCTAAACTACACCCCACTGTTGGCAGAGGAATGTAAATTAGACGTATCGAAAGTGCAAATGAAGCAGGGATTTAAATTTCCCGTGCTTCATTTACATAATGACAGCTGCTGCTTTTTTTCAAAATGGGGCTTTTCAAAAAAACTGGGAGTTTAGACGGGGCATTTTCGACAGAAATGCCCTGTTTGAAAGATCCTGTACTCCTCAATTTTTGAGGAGTACAGGATCTTTCGAAACAGGGCATTTCTGTCGAAAATGCCCCGTCTAAACTGCCATTTTTTTTTAAAAGCCCCGTTTCAAAAAAAAGCGGCAAGTGCCATTATGCAAATGAAATGCGGGATATTTAAATCCCTGCTTCATTTGTACTTTCGATACATCTAATTTACATCCCTCTGCTGACAGAGGGGTATAATTTAGACACGGCCTGTATTAAGAAATACAGACTGATGGCCTCACCCTCATCCCACTGATGTAACTGAAAACTTTGCCATTGACTTAAATAGGAATAGAGTCTGGTCCTAAGTCAATGGGCCTGATTCACCTCTAGTTTGCACTCTTTGTAGAAACTTATGCCCAGATTCAGCAAGGTATTTGTATGCATGCGTAGTATTGGGGTCGTGAGTAGTTCTGCTAACTTTACTCTAATTCGTGTGCAAGAGGAATGCAAAATGCTACTAACCTGGATTTCTCTATTCACACCAGTAGCACCATTCCACACCTCCAGTTTCTGCTTTTAAATGACTACACAAGATGCAGGGAGTAAAAATTCTGGCCCATTAATTTTTAGTCTGAGACATCAGTGGAGTGGAGGTAGTAGATATGAATAGCAATTTCTGATTCCAGATGGCTTATATTCCAATATTAGTAATATAATATTGTAACCAATATTCTAGTTCAGTCTTCTTTATCCTTTAAGCAACGCTGTACCAGCCAATGCTGTACCATGGCTCATAGCACATAATTTGATTTCCTCTTACTTAGTGCTAAAATATTACAACTATAGGATCCCCTGAGTCCTGAAGTTTGCAATGATCATTTCTTTTTTAGATCAGACTACATTTCTGTAGAAGACGTTCCATTGTTCAGAGTAATAATTGTTTCATATAAAACATAATAGAAAACAAAGGGGTCCTAAATTAATAAGCAGGCTTACTGAATAGTTGATTGTGCAACTTATCTCAACACATCAAATAATAAAAATTGTGAGTTTTGTTAGAGAACCACAACAAGGCACTAATACCCCTCCTGTAGTTTTAGAATTGTAATTGATGTACACACACTTCTCCCTTGGGGAGAAAGCTTTTTTATTATTCAAGGTTTAGGTATCAAGTTAATATAGGGTATTTTTGCTAATGCAAAACTAACCTTGTTTGTTTTGTTTCATGAAAGTTCTCTTTGTGAAACTAGAAACAGTTATGACATATTTGTGGATTCTGCCAAATACTATTGTTTTTACCTAGCATTATGAGTAGTATTTCCTAATGTGTATTAAAGTAGTACCTAGAGACCCCAATCGTGAATCAGGACCCCACTGCATCAGGTGCTATACAGACATGAAATCAAAAGGCCATCCTTGTCCCCCAGAACCACTTTTACAAGTTTATCCTCGCTTTAGACAACCTGTTGTCATTGTTGGGGATGATTATGGATCTCAGACACGGTATGTATACTGTATGATTATGGATCTCAAACACGGTATGGTGCTTGCTGTGATAGACAAATCACACACTGGGCAATAAAAGGTTAAGGAGCTGCTCTGGGCTCAGCCAACTCTACCACATCACACCTGCAAGGCATGTACAGGCTGGAGGAGGAGCTTAAAGGGGGAGCAGAACGGCTTGCGTGTCAGACTAGGAAGGAGAGCAGATAGTCAAACTTCAGCTCTTGAGGAAAGGGCGGAAAGGTGGCTTCCCAGATAGCCACTGCCTGGAGGCCCCTCCCCAAGGGAAGTAAGGGCCAAATCCTGATGTACTAGAGGAGGAGTCATTCCCTTCCATCTTTTACTAGTTCCGTTTATTTGTGATAATTACTCTAGCTTTTTGTTCATGGGCTATCCTGGAGAAGGGAGAGATTTTGAAGGGATCTGGCTGGACAGCCAAGTCACAGGAAGAGAGAGATCACTGTTGGCAGGAGACCTCCAGTGAAGAGAAAGTTGGTATGCCATGGCTGGCCATAAGGTGATACCAGTAGTGTGTTGATCTGTTCACATTGACATTTCATGAAACTCCTTCAGCACCACTTTTTATACATTAAAAACCAACTTCTACCCTCAGCTAGACATGTGTGTGTCTACCACTGATTCCATTAGGGGATACATAAAGAGATCCTAGGGCTTAATTTGACCCTAAATGGACCTGAAGGATGGGAGAGTGGGCAGGGGGTGTTTTGTGAGAGATCTTTTATTAATGGTGCTAGTTTTGGTCCTATATAAGTCTACAGTATATTATTATGCATTTGCTCTTCATGCTTAATCATTAGTAGTACAGCCAGGATGATGAAAGAAAACATCTGTGTATCCTAAAGGAAAATTAACTTCTTTTGAAAGGTCAGCATAATTTAACTGCATAGTCATCATTCCAACATCAGATATTTTAGTGGGAACCAGTCAGCCCTCAGAAGAGACATTTTCAGGATTGTCAGGTGTTATATATATATATATTTTATTATTATTATTTATTATTAACATGAAATAAGTTTTTAAATTATATAAGTATAAAACTCATTTCAGCATAGTGAAGTAACTATTACAAAGAGGAGAATGACATCATTCCAGTATTGCCCCTAGCAATACAATTAACAATTTATCAGCTGATGGAGTAAAGCTTATCTAAGATATATGTGATCAATGGAATCAACAGGAATGTGGCACACTGCACCGTACATGAGAGTTAATCAATTTATTTTCAGTATTTTGCCGAAGATGTGACATGCAGATTGTGCTCCATTCAAGAGAATTTAATAAATGTGTACAAAAGAAGTGCTATAATGACTGCACTTCTACCTCTGTGGGACAGAAAAAGATACTCCATCAAGTGCTCTCTCATGATAGCCAGATCTACACAATTAGTTCACCTGCCCAAACATTAAATACAAGAAGCTTACTCCAGCCCAGAAGTCTAGGGGCCATATTCAATATGGAATTTAAACACATGCTTAAGTCTCACTGAAATGTCAGAGTGGTAATGGCATGATGACCTGCAGAAGTTGCTGAAGAGGAAAGAAAGTGCAATTTGGTTGTAAATCAGAAGGAAATATAATCAAAAGAAATGTGTTCAGGACTAGGTAATGAAGCAGGCAGTACAATCCTAATTATTGCAAGTGGTTAAATGAAGAAGTTAGGTGTCCACCCTCTGTCCTGCTCTGATTTGCCTTTGAATTTGTGTACCACATTCCCTAGGGTATCTTTAGATATTTTTTTTTAAGGCAAAAGGGGATGAAGAACTCCTAGACTGAGGAATGCTGAGGAATTTATTTCCTCAACTTTGTCCAAGAGATTAGGGGATGTGCAATTGTCCTTTTTAATTGTCAGACTTTTCTTGCTGTGAGGGATTTGGCTTGTTTGTCAGACAAGATTGTAATTTTATAATAATTGTATATAATTGTGACCAGGACTCTATGAGAGCCATTCTGAGATAGCTCAGCCAGTGCAAACTGCAAGGAATGGAGCAGACAATCTGCAAAAATGGTGGTTATTTCTAATATGTAGATTCACCAAACCAGGAGCCAAACAGATTCTACAATAACTTACTTGTTGCCCAGAACCAGAAACACAGTTCCCTTAAAACAACCCAGCTTTGAGTTCTCACCCAAATAGCCAAGTCAATTATGATAAGGATTACTGAAAATCTTGTTCATCATATAAAAAGTTCTACCAATAGAAGGATTGGACACGTTACTCATCAGGTTAATTAATATCTCAGATTTTACCCTAATATACATTTACAGACAATTCTTATTAACTCAACTAAGATTTACTGAAAAAGAAAAGAGACTGAAAAAGAAAAGATCATTATACATACATTATACATATAAATAGAGTTCTTAGGTCAGTTTCATAGCAGAAATGGGGAACTTTAGAGTTACAAAGAGTTCTTTCAGAATTAGTTCATCAAATTATAGTCCAGTGTCTAATATCCAATCTCAGGGCGATTCAGAATGGAAGCAGAGACCTCAGTCTTGCAACTCAAGTAGCCTAAGTAGATCTGAAATATACAACCAGGGTCCGATAGTTCTTTTAATAGATTCCTGACAGGCTCTTGTCAACAGGTGTCTCTTGGTTGAAACATTGTGTCTTTGAAATAAAAACCTCTTAGGGCATGTCTACACGGTAGGGCTAAATCTGAAATAAGCTACCTAACCTGAGCTACGTCAATTGTGTAGCTTAAGTCAAAAGTATCTTATTTTGGCTTTTGGCACTGTTTACATAGCAGTAAATCTGAGAGAGTGTACTCTTCCTCCAACTTCCCTAAATCCTTGTAAAATGAAGGTTTCAGCCAGGAGTTGGAGTAAGAAGTCCAGAAGTAACTGGGCATTGTTGAAATAACCGTTTGTGTGTAGATGTGGACTATGTTATTTCAGAATAAGTTTAGTTATTCTGAAATAATGTTACTGTGTAAACTAAAGTTGGGCTAAAGTTGAATTAAGCTATGCAACTTCAGCTACGTCAATTGTGTAGCTGAAGTTGAAATAGCTCAATTTGGCTTTTGTCACTGTCTACACAGCAGGAAACCAAAGGAAGAACACTCTTCCTTCAACTTCCCTTACTCCTCGTGAAATGAGGGTTACCATGAGTCAGAGTAAGAAGTCCTCTAGCTCAAAGTTATTTCAGAATAAAGGCTTGTAGTGCAGATGTGCTCTTTGTTATTTCGGAATGTCAGTTATTCTGAAATAATGCTGCAGTGTAGACATAGCCTGAATGAACAGAATATAAGTGACAGACAGGAGCCATTTGGTTACATTGTCATCTCTAACAATATTTATGTCTCAGAGGGGTAACCATGTTAGTATTTAACTTTAAAAACAATGAGCTATCCTGTGGAACCTTAGAGTCTAACAAATGTATTAGGTTATGAGCTTTCATGGGTAAAACCCACTTCATCAGATGAGTTGGAGTGGAAATTACAGATTCTAGGGTATATATAACAGCAAAAGAAGTTACTTGTCAATTGTAATTCCAGTTTTAATTAAGCTAATGAAGTCAGTCAGGATGTGTCCCATTCACAGCATTTGATGTGGAAGTGAAAATATCAAAGGTGAGAAAATTGCCTTTGTCGTATGTTCACCAGTTAAGATCTTTATTCAAGCCTACATTGATGGTGTTGAATGTGTAAATGAACTCCGCTTCAGCTGTCTCCTGCTGTAATTAGGTGACAAAATTATTTTGTAGAAGAATGTCTACTTTTAAATCCATTATTGAATGTCTAGGGAAATTAAAATGTTCCTGGATAGGTTTAAGTGTGTTATCATTCCTGATGGCTGATTTGTGTCCATTTATCTTTTGCCACAGAGACTGTCCAGTTTGGCCAGTATACATGGCAGAGGGGCATTACTGGCATTTTATGGCATACATCACATTAGTGGATGTGCTGGTGTATGAGCTTCTGATGGTGTGGCTTATGTGATTAGGTCCTGCGATGGTGTTGTTTGTATAGATGTGTGTGGACAGAATTAGCAATGGGGTTTGTTGCAGGAGTAGTTTCCTAGGTAAGTGTACTGTGGTGTGTGCTTGCTGGTAAATATTTGCTTCATGTTCGGGGGGTGGGGGGTGGGGGGCTGTATGTAGGCGAGGACTGTCCTGTCTCCCAAGATCTGTGAGAGTGGAGTATTGTTTTCCAGGATAGGTTGTAGATTGTCAATGATGCACTGGAGGGATTTAAGCTGGGGGGCTGTAGGTGTTAGGTTATTTTCCTTGTTGGACTTGTCTTGAAGAAGGTGACTTCTGGGTACTCATCTGGCTCTGTCTATCTGTTCCCTCACTTCCCCAGGGGGGTATTTCAAGTTTTAAGAATGCTTGATAAAGATCTTGCGTTTGTCTCTGTCTGTGGGATTTGAGCAGATCCAGTTGTATCTCAGGACTTGGCTGTAGACAATGAATCATGTGATGTGTCCTGGATGGAAGCTAGAGGCATGTAGGTAAGAATAGTGATCAGTGGGGTTTCCGGTACAGGGTTGTATTTAGGTGACCATCATTTATTTGTACTGCAGTTGTCCAGGAAATGGATTTCTTGTATGAACAGGTCCAGACAGAGGTTGATGCTGGTGTGGAAATTGTTGAAATCCCTACAGAACTCTTCAGGGGTCTCCTTCCCATGGGGAAGATGAGAGCTAATTTGAGAGGCTGTGCAGAAATGAGGGTGGAACTTACTCTAGAGGCCGCAGAGGGGTCATTCTTGGGAAACCATCCCCACAACAACTTTGCAAACTCTTCCTCCACACACAATCCTGTTTTTGGGTCAGGACACACACAGTTAAACACCCTGAAATTTCACACACAAACATCTGAAATCGTGAAATTGACCAATATGGAAAACATCTGGCCATGAAATTGATGAGAATGCACTGTCAATTTGGTATGGCCCTCTCTGTGATCTGTTCAGTGTGTGTTGGACCTTAGGATCACTGGGGAATCCCCATGTACAGCCTTTCTCTAACTCAGGCGTCCAGCTCAAAACAGGGTTACAAGGCTAGTGTTGGGTGGTGGTGAGTAGGGTCACTTCTATCCATGTTTTCCCAGACATTACCTCTTTTTTGGTCCTCAAATCTGCCTCCAGGAAGATTTTAGAAATATTAAAAAAGTCTGTGATTTTTTTCCTGGTCTTCCAAGCTGGGTGGTCACTGTCTGGACACTCGCTTTGGTTGGTAGTGCTGCTGCCATCAGCAGGACAGAAGGAAGGGTGCATGGTATGGTATTACCACCCTTCTTTGTGTGCCACTGCTGGTGGTGGCACTGCTTTTAAAGGGGAGGCTGAGAAGTGATGGCAACTGGTCAGGCACCTTGCCCGGATGACAACCCTGCCACCACCAGCAGTGCAGGAGGAAGGTAACATGGTATGTTCCTGCCATTCCTTCTGTGCCACTGCTGGGCAGATGGAAAGTCAGTGCCATCACCAGCAGTGGTGGAGAAGGAAGGGTGGTCTGGTGTGGTGTTGCCTTCCTTTTTTCTGTATCACTACCGATAGTGGTGCTGAATTCCACCCTGGGAGGCCATAGAGTGGTAGATTGTGGCCAGGCACCTAGCTTGGAAAGCAGCACTGCCACTAACAACAGCACATAGCAAAGGGTGGCAAGTGATGGTATGGCTGTCCTTCCTTTTGCACCACTGCTGGTCGCAGCTCTGTCTCCTAGTCTAGGCAGCTGGAGAGGCACAGCCACCACCAGCAGTGGTAGAGAAGGAAGGGTGGCATAGTATGGTATTGCCTTCTTTCCTTCCTTGTGCTTCACTGCTGGTGGCGGCACTGCTTTCTAAGGGGGTGTGACGGGGCAGGACACCCCGCAGTCACAGCCCCTCCCCTCCCAGACAGAGAAGTGCAGCAAAGCAGCAGGAGTGAGAGGCCGCCAAGTCCCGTGGCGGGATCGGGGCCGCAGAGCTCCCCAAGCCTGGCCCAGTCGCGGGATGCTGCAGAATGCCGGGAGGTGGAGGCTGGAACTGGCGGAGGCGCCGGCATGCCCACAGTCAGCTGCGCCGGGGTTGCCAGGCAACCCAGACGCTTCCCCAGCTGGTAGGGAGTGACTCAGGCAGGGACGGAGGGGATTGGGCCGGGGCAGAAGCCCCGGATGTAAATATGGAGACGCTAAGGTCAGAAGGGGAGAGCACAGAGGAGACAAAGGGCAAGGACGGCGGTCCAAAAGGGGCAAAGAGGGAGCCAAAGGGAGGACGAGCTAGGGGTGAAGGACCTGCAGAGGAAAGGACGCGGCGGTTTGAGGACACCATGGGGGAAACCAGAGAAGGACGGGGAATCCGGTGAGAGGGAAGGGAGAGGAAGCGACCCAGGGCAGGGCTAGGGATGTAAGCCCGCAGACTGGCGCAAGGGCAACACCCCGTCAGTCAAGTCTAAGGGGTGGAAGTCTACCTCTTGACCGTAGGGCCCTGGGTTGGGACTCAGAGAGGGCAGGCCCGAGTCCCTCTCCTTCTTCTTTCCTACTTACCGCCCAACTGATCGGGTTTTGATACCCTCAGTGGCCAAGGGTTCAGGCAATCGAGGCCAGCAGGGCCAGTGACTCGAGAACTGGGCCAATGAGTCCTTTACAGGGGGATCGCCAGGAAGTGGTAGCAATTGGTCAGGTGCCCATTCCAGATGGCAACCCAACTGCCAGGAGCAGCACAGGAAGAAGGGCAGCATGCTATGCTATTGGCACCCTTCCTTCTGTGCTGCTGCTGGTGGCTCTAACTTCTAAGCTGGGCAGCAAGAGAGTACGGGCACCAAGCGCACAAGGCAGTCTGCCACCAGCAGCGGTGCAGAAGGTCTGCTACTGCCACCTTTCCTTCTGTGCCACTGCTGATTGCAGCACTTGCTTTCCCAGCGCAGCAGCTAGAGAATGGTGGCTGCTGACAGGACCCCCAGCTCAGAAGTCAATATGGCCACCAGTAGCAGGGCAGAAGGAAGGGTGCCATGACATGTTACTGCCACCTTTCCTTCTGCACTGCTGCTGCTTCTGAGCTGATTGGCCATAGAGCAATTGTCTCTGGTGAGGTGCTCAGCTTGGATGACAGCACTGCTGCTACCAGCAGCACAGAGGCGAGGGCGGTGTGGCATCGTGTTACCTCCTTTCCTTCGGTGCCTCTGCTAGTAGCATCTCTACCTTCCAAGATGGGAGCCCATCTTTGAATTCAGTGCCACCAGCAGCAGCAGTGCGGAAGGAAGTGCAGCAAGCTGGGCAAGGTATTGCCACTCTTGCTTCTGAGCTGCTGCTGGCAGTGGCAATGTTTTCCAGGCTCGGTAGTTGAGAGAAGCTGCCATTCCAACCACCCAGTTCTGAAAGCAAGGACAAATCATGGCCTTTTTTTTTTAATGTTTCCAAAATCCAGCTGAACCGAGATCAGAGGACTAAAGAAGAGATCATAGCCAGGAAAACCCAAACATACTGTGACCCTACTAGTGACCCTCATGCACTCACCTTGTCTCCCCCTTTTGAGGTAAAACCCCCAGTCTGAGAAACACTACACTAGGGCACTACAACCCCGAAGTCCAACATCGCCAGTAGTTCTTGGCAAACCCTTTCCCACAACTTCCATGGAAGTGGTTGCAGATTCTCAGGGAAGCTTTTCATGTTTCTTAGCAGATTCTCATTCTCGGATTTCTCTGTGTGGTTTTGGTGGCTGAATTATTCCATTCCCACTGGGTTGCATCGCTGGCCTCACAGAATTGCAGGGCTCCCTACAGTGGGTATGGTGTCCTTGGTGCCTGGGAAGTGGGGGTTGATCCTAAACGGAGTAGGGGGAGAAGGTGAGAGACAGACTCATCCTCCAGCTAGGACCGGTCTCAGAGGATTTGTCTTTTCTCAATAGAGCGCCCATTACCCAAAGGGGGACAGTCTCAGATGGAGGTGGATCATTTCTTCAGGGGTCCCATTGCCTGGATTCTGTGTCACTTTTCTATTGGGCCCCATTTCCCAGCTGGGTTTTCTTACTTCTGGCTTAGCAGCAGTTTGTAGAGCTGGTAAATCCCCTCCCTGGCCAGCCAGCGAGGTCCTTGGCTGGGTCACTGATGGACAGTCGCAGCTAAGCTACCAAGTTCCCTAGTTTGGGGAACTGTGCTGAGCTCTAATGGAAGGGAAGGAGTGGGGGCTCCATTAGCATTCTAGTCAGCTGCCAATCCTCCCCAGCTAAGAGATATTGGGTGGAGAGGAGCTAGACCCTCAGCTCCTTCTGCCCCTGAGAGATCCTGGAGCAAAGGGATGTGGGCAGGACCCTCCATGAGGGCACCTTGCACCCCCCGCTGCTCCAGAAGGTCAAGAAGGGACTTAAGGCCAGGCAGGAATCTGGCTGGAGCAGGGGCTTGTAACATGGTCCCCTTAAAGTCCCAGGATCTCCACTAAACCAGGAGAAGATGAACCTGAGTTAAGTCTATCTCAGTCCCTGCTCTGATTCTGCCTTCCCAAGGGGAACATTCCCACTAACAGCCCCTGCAGCTGCAGGTCCTACAGCCTATTCAAACCAGCCTGTCTATGCCTGGCATCAGGAAGCTGGGGTCAGAGGTCACTTTCACCATTCCCCTCCCTGAATTTGTTGTATCAGAGCAGGGCTCTGCTGCTCCTTATGGCTTTGGCTCTCTCCTGGGACACTCTGGACCGGATGCAGAAGTTGACACACTGTGGGGGAAGGAGGCAGGTAAGACTCAATGACTGGTGCATGTGCTGTGCAAATGAGTCCACCCCCATCCCAGGGGTGAGACATCGTGCTCAGGTGGAATATCTGATTCATTGATCATGGCGCTTGAGAAGGGGATTGTCACAATTTTTCTTTGTCTCTCTAGACTGGGACAATATTGAATGTCTGGGCTGGTCTCATCCTTTCTGAACTTCTGGATTCATGATCAGCTCATCAGGAGGGAGACAGACCCCTTACCCCTCCCTGGTTCAAAAACCCTTGGTCAGAGAAAGGGCGGGACTGTGATGACAATTCCTCTCCTCCCCCCAAATCCCAGTGCTGGTAGGAGAGAAGAGCTGTTTCCTTTTAGGCACACATGGTTCTCTAGGAAGGCATCTGTGAGCACCCTCTCCTGGATCTGATGGCAGGAGCGGGGAGGTTGGGCAGGGAGATGGGAAATCTGAAGTTCTCACTGCCACAGCCAGCCAGGGCCCTGACTTGAAATTCCATCTCCTTCCCCTGGCCCTGAATGAGGAAGGGCCCAACATAGCACTGCCCTGACCAAGGATGGCCCACTGGGCTGCAGGCTAGGAGGACAGACTGGGAAATGGATTTCCAGACTCTCCTTTCCAGTACTCCCAAGTGCTAAGGTAAAAACTGCCCCCTCTTCCGCCTAACTAGGCTCACCTCCAAAATGTATTGGAGCCTGCCTGTGTCAGGGGACTCTGCAGAAATCTGGGAAGGGGTCCTGTGACCCTATGTGCCCCACAACTATTACCTTGAGAAGATGCAATGCCAGGCACCAGCAGAGGTGGGTCCATCCCAGGGGCCCAGCCGGGCATGGAGGGTGGAGAGCACTGAATAGGGATGTTAGGGTCAGGTGATTCAGTCTCCCCCATTCCCGTGCGAGAGAGATGTAGGGAATGTGTGTGCTTCACCTCTCCCTGTGTGTGTCACTTCTCTCTGTGCAAACCTTAAATATAAGACAGTAAATAAGGTTTGTCTGTTTGTCAGAAGCTAGGAATGGGTGACAGGGAAGGGATCACTTGATGAAGACTCCCACCACTACACAATATTTCTTTTTAACAGGGGCTCAGCCAACTTGCTGTTAATTTGAACGTTTGTACTGCATAGCTCTGATTGATTGCCATTGAACTCACTTGAATACAAGTAAATTTACCAGGTGTCCTGTATTCAGCATAGGGAAATATGGTCACCCTAGGTAGCATGTAAATAGAAATGAAGATTTTGTGGTTCATAAATATTTGCTTTTCCAATATCATGAATATACCAGTTAATCTTATGCTGGAATCTTCCAACTACTTCACAGTGATTCATTTGCTTTTTATATGTGTGTGACAGACTGAGCTTCACAGTGGTGATGAAAACAAATACTGTTGTTTCCCACAATTTCAGTAATATTAAAAACCTGGAAACAAGTAGAGTGGTCGCCAATAAAAAGTCATCATTTATTAGCCATTACTACACATGTTCTGGTATTTCCCTTCAGAACAAACAGGAAATAACTTCTGCATTTTGGAGACTGTGGTACAGTAACTGCTGGTAAATGTTGACTTTCTGACAATCACTGTACCTGAAATTTACAGCTTCTTCTACCTGCCTTTTCATTTTGAGGATGCCAAGAGCTGGCTCCTGTTTAATTAGTGAAGGCCAGTTCAGAGGAGGATGGCTAATTTCATTTGATTGTTTTCTTTATTTTCAGGCAGTAGATCTTTTTCTAATGCTTCCCACATTCTTGGTTCCCCATTGCTGTGACTATGGCATCTTGTGTGAGATCTTATGAGCTACGGGATATCTCCTGGCTTCTGAATTTTGTCATTTTTTATATGTCTTTGTGAACCACAGCGCTTAGCTGAAATGGTAGTTCAGGATCCTGAAGCACCAAATTAATCTTTTGCTAGCATTTAAAAAAATTAAAAAACCCAGACAAACATACAGCTTTATACCAGCAATAACAATGGTGAGGAATCATTTCTCATGCAATAATCCAATCTTTGCAGTATTAGAGAGAGTTCCCCACTGTCACTATTAAACATGAGGCTCAAAGACTATCTTGTTCTTATGACTTCAACTATATTTTTAAAATCCCCTTCCCCCTCCAACAGATGACTAAAATAGAATCAAAGTATAATAGTAGTTCTCCAGACTCCACAGTGACACAGGCTTCCTTTTATGGCTCTTGAGCATTGTTATTGCCTGAGCTGAGCTAATTCAACAAAGATGGCCTCTTTGACTTAATTAAAAAGTGCAACTTCGGTTCCTTTGTGTATACACATTTCATATTTCTGTGCCTGAACTTGTCATGATCTAAGGGGATTTGATTATTAAGTATGAAGGTGGAAAGGCAACCTGCAGGTTTGATTAAGGGACTCTTGTTTATCAAACCAGGAGAGTTATGAAGAAAAGCCTTAGGAAAGAACATAGGGGGAGATTTTCAAAGGGAAATAATCATTGGACATCTAATTCCCATTGACTTTCAACTCAAGCTTGGTGCCAAATTGCCCTCTGTGCCTCTAAAATTGTCCCCAGACCCGCCACTTGAAAGGAACAGATTTTATCACTGTAGATTATCTTAATTCAATCTAGACTTTTCTTCTCCCAAAGTAAAAATCCTACCAATACTGAGGGTGGTGCGAACTATGCATTCCCGTGCTGATTCTGCCTGATGCTGAAGACACAGGACTTAGTTCCTATGTACATGGATGCCAGTTAGCAGTTTTACTCTGAACAACCCAAAAAAATGACAGCTGTAAGCTGCAAATGTCACTTCGGGGGGATGGCCATCACTCCGAAACTCTGACCCCCCCCCCCCCCCAGCCCACTCTCCTCCTTGTGTCAGATTTCTTAATGTGGCTATTCAGAATAACCAATTCCAGGGAAGAATATCCTGTTTACAAACTTATATCTGTAAACCACCGATCTCCACTTGGGGCTGGAAACACCCTCCCTTCTTGTTTCCTGCTTGAAAGGCCAGAAGGCTTGAAACTGATGGTATGTCTTAATCATCATCTTTCTTCAGAACAGATAGCAGCTCTATTACTCTGGCCTGCCCACTGCCATGTCCTGTTATACTATAATGTTTATGTTGCCCTAGGTCTTCATTTCACCATTAAAATATCTCAAATCATTAACTTCCCAAAAATGTAAAATATGCAGATGATTGTTCAGTGACAAGAAATGACCGTGCACAACCTATTTAGTATTTCAGTTCATTTATCTAAACTATCATGTTCATTTGCCCAGCAGTTATGACATTTAAATCAATACTGACAGAATAAAAATGCTTTGATTCATAATCCTTTGTGCTGGGGTTATCAATAGTTCATTAGTCTTGTTTTGCATCTGTCAATAAATGGAGCAGTTGAGAGAGAGAGACTCTGAGTCCCGGGAAAGAAGTAAGCAAAATCCAGATTGGGAAGCAGACATCTTTCCAATCATTGCTTTGCTTCTTCTTCCTCTCCTTTCATTTTTAGACGTATGATTATAATACAGATGTTAGCCCTGATCCTGCAGTGAGTGTCTCATGGAGCCTTATTGAAGTCAGTGGGGTTCTTCAAGTGCTCAGTGGGGCTGTGCCCAAGCACAGGTATTGCATGATCGAGGCTAGACATTTCAAATGCCAGCTCTTATAATCATCCTTGCCACAGGGAATGAACTGCATATGAAGGACTTTTTAGCAATATGCCAGGGTGGAAAGTAGGACTGGAGAGAAAGCAGGCCTACTAATAAATAAGCAAGGGAATTAAATTGGTAGATTAAAAACTACTGAGATACGGTTCTCACTTTCAAATTTGAATTTTTAAAAACAAGTTTTAAACAATTAAAATAAAGGGGAAGGTTTGACAACAAAGTTTAGTTTAGTCATCAGAACTCTGTTAAAATAACAGTTGTTTAAAGATCAAGGTATGGAAGATCTGAATATATGCAAATCAACTGGTCCAGTCATTGTGAAAACTAGCATCTCAAAGTGCAGCTCTGCTCTGAATAAGTAACTAAGCTGGTGTCTTTTTTACTAACCTGACATTATGTGTCCATTCAAAGTTATATCTGCTTGATTTGGCACAGAATGAGACTCCAACCCAGCAAATATGTATGTGAGTGATTTTATGCACGACAAGACAGGAAAAACAGAATCTTGCCTTCTATGTAGTAACATGAGATGAGAGCCATTCTGCTGGCTACAGCCAGGCTAGGGTCAGGAAGAAGAGTTCTGCCCTGTGCATTTTAATTTCCTTTACAAAAGGAGTAGTAGTATTCCCAGCTTGTGCTACGGGTGACAACATATATTCTAGGCAATAGGCTCCTGGTTCTGTACTTCAGTTGGATAAAAGCCATCCCTTTGAGACATGGTTAGGAATCCAGGCTCCAAAGTTTTGCAGTTGACACTGGAGGGGCGGGGGTTTATCCAAGGGTTTTTGGCTTTGGTACCATGCCCCCCACATTAAATATAGGCTATGTCTACACTGCAGTACTATTGTGGGACACCAGAGGTACCCCTAAATAGCTATCCTGTGTCTTAGCAGCAAGCTCGTCATTTTGAAATAGAACGGGCTCACTATTCTGACGTCCCTGTAAACCTCATTCCACGAGGAGTAAGGGACGTTTTGGAATAAAGGGTTATTTCAAAATGTGGAGCTGTGTAGACAGTGCCAAATTATGAAATAAGCTATTTTGAAATAAGATTGAAATAAGATACGCAATTTGCGTAGTTCAAATTGCATATCTTATTTCAACCAATGGTGCAGAGAAAAATGAGAAGGCTAGAATGAAATTTTACCTTTATTTACTTGACATTCAAAATGAATAATGTAAAAACAAAAATAAATATTTTATAGGGTTTTTTTCTACTTTTCATTAATCATAATGCAATTATGCTGCATAGGGTAAACCGCGTAGTAGATGACACTTTATTTATGTATGTATGTATTTATTTATTTATTTAAAATATTTTTCCCCACCTCGCTATTTAAAATATTTGAGGTGGCTTACAACATTTTAAAAACACTCTCTCTCTCTCTCTCTCTCTCTCTCTATATACACACACACACAGGGCTCTCCAAGCGGCGGCGAGCCCCACTTGCCAGCCGCATGGTTTCACGCCGCCTGTGTTCTGGGCGCCAGTTTGGTTGTATATCTACTCCTACGAGCGAGTAGATATACATATATTTGTCGAGTTTGTATGTGTATATATATATATATATATATACACACACACACACACACACACAAGTAAAATATAGGACCCCAAAAGGGGGGGGGGGACATAAAACCTGCTAAAAGATCCCTAGAGGACTGTCACACACAGAACTAAACCCCCATAAAAGCGTGGTTAAAAGGGTGGCCTTGGCCTGGCACCGAAAAAGTGCCAGCGTTGGTGCCAGGTGAATGTCCCTGGGGAGAGAATTCCATAGCCTAGGGGCAAAGGCTGAGAAGGCCCTGCTCCGTGTAGGTGTCAACCTTATCTCCATAAATGGAGGAACATGGACCAGAGAAATTTTAACTGTTTTGTTGTTCACGGTGTTTCTGGGCAGTGCTATAGACAGTTGCATTTCAAGTTGCAATTGTCTTCTTTCAAATGAATTGATTTTTGAGAAGCTATGAAAATCTTTATTCCTTGATACTGAATAAAGTCTGTTTTTGAGTTTGAAAATCAGGGCTTTACTATTACTATAACAATAATAGTCTACAATAAATATACAATCTTAATTATATAGGTACTTGTGATTCTCCTTTTACAGTTTTATTAAAACCTCTTACAATTTTTTGAGTCCTACACAATGCAAATTCTTTGTGGGCACAGCATCTTCGGGATCATGACTTGTAACACAGCAGAACAGCTGTTGCAGGTCACTGATCAGCCCACAGAAAATAGTAAGCAACACTGATTCAACAGTATGACTGGCCAATGCTGGGCTACTAAGGGTACAGCTACACTGTGGGGGGTTTTCAAAGACGGTATGCAAATTGCGCTTGCATTTGCATATCTTCTTCTATTTTTTTCTGGAAGAGGATTTTCTGATACTTGGCCAAGTCCTCTGTACCCTCTTTTGGAAGTCCTCTGTACACCCCTCTGTTTCACAAGGAATAAGGGGGCTTCTGAAAGAGGGTTTTTTTCCAACATTTGGCCCTATGTAGATGAGCCAAATATCAGAAAATCCTCTTCTGGGGAAAAAAAGGAAGAAGATATGCAAATTGCGCTTGCATTTGCATACCTTCTTCGAAAAAAACCACACAGTGTAGCCGTACCCTAAGAATGACTGAACTGCCAGACCCGGCCCCCAGGCATAAAACCCAAAAGGCGCTCTTTCGAAGCTATGACATGACACAATTTAACTATCTTTCCATACATATCCATGCTCCACAATGTGAAATAAATAAGATAAATCAACTTCTGACATGGCAATGATGCACTGTTTTAGCAGTACAATATTTGATACTTTAATTTATAAGAGAGAACATATTAATATTTTCTTTTTAATTAGAGAAAAAAATCACTTCCATCTAATTTGGTGCCCCTTAAAGCTGGGTGCCCTACGTGCCATCTAGTTCACCTGTATAGTCAGTCCCCCTGTTGACTAGTATAATGTAACAAAATTTATATTAACAACAGTTCATTGCCTTGTCCCTGTCAGCCTGCACCACCAATCTTTACAGATAAACTGAAGATCATTTCTTATAGCAGGTTTAAATCATAGTTGACTTACTGGTTCAACAAAATGTAAGAACATGCATGGTAATTTCAAATTTTTTATCACTTAATTAGAACTTTGCATAGTATGACTAGAAGGTCAAGAACTAAATTGTATCATGAATTAGATATAAATAATTAACCTAATAAGGCTTCAGGGATTCCATGTGATTGCTGTCATCTTCATCATGACATATTTGTACCAAGCGTTACTAAGTAATATAGTTCAGACTCCACCTCCCTGCCCCTCCCCCCCCACACACACACTACATAGATACTGGAATCAGAGCAGTGAAACAAAACATCCCATCATCCACAGCTGTTTGAAGGTCTCAGCCTTTCTATAGTACATTGAAAAAGAAAAACAATTAGCAAGCAGGGAGCATATGGAAACTTGATTCTGTATTAATGAGAGCTCTAATGTAGAAGCACCAAGATGTTTCTGCCCTAATAGTGGGAGGGAAGTGGAAGGAGAGAGTGCCCCACTACTTTTATGTAACAACTTTGCATACCCTTCTCTGTAGCATTCAAAGACTTACAAAGTCAAGGCTAACATGGATCTCTACCACCCCACAGGAGTAGAACTACTTTGCAAAGTTTGAGTTGTACTGGGGACTGTGTTGGAATTGCAAAGTATCACTTTAAGAGTGGGGGAGAAGATGGTGTTTCGTCCTGCTTGTAAGCTACAGCCTCGGTAGTGAACCATGTGATATGGAAACAGCGGTCAGATCTGCAGCCAGCCAAACTACTGTAAGGTGGGGGTGAGTTTTAGGGAGCAGACTGCTTTATTGTTCTGTTGTTGTTTTTTTATTCTTGCATGTATTGTTACACTGCAATCTTCCAGCAATAGCATTTGCTTTTAATCTAACTTCTCTGTGTATATGTCATGAGCATAAGAGTTAGGGTCTATCGGGGGGCCCACAGAATTGCCAATCATCTGGGCAAGGTGGAGGGGGGTCCAGCTCTGTGATCCTAGAAGGGGTGGGGCCTTGGTTGGAAGGGGCAGGGCAACCTTCAGTGTGTGTAGTTGTAGTGTGTTGTACCCCACCCCCAACCAGCCTTTAATGTAGCCTGGAGTGCACTGCCCAGGGCTCCAGTGGCAATTTAAAGGGCCAGGGACCGTGGCTGGGAATCTTGGGCTCTTTTGAAATGCCCCCCCTTCTCCCCCTCATTAGCAGGCCTGGGGTCCATAATTACATTCAGTACATTTACGAGAAGAAGTGTTGAAATGGTCTGATAAAGAGATGGTAGAAGCAAAAACCAAATAATATGTGTAGTTTACTCTAAAAATGCTACAAACTCTTGGGACTTTTAACACTGGAAATAACTTATTTGGCAAATAGTATATATATGTGCCCAGCACCTAGTGCCCTGGCACCAACATAGCCACAACAATGCAATACCATGTGGTTGATGGTAGGATACTAGAGAGGCAAGGTGGGAGAGATAATATCTGTTATTGGACCAACTTCTGTTGGTGAAAGCAAATAACTTTTGAACTTATACAGAACCCTTACATAAGAACATACGGCTATAAGAATGGCCATACTGGGTCCAGCTAACTAAATATCCTATGGTTTGAAAGTGCTCAATGCCAGATTCCTCAGAGGGAGTAAATATAATAGGACAATTAGTCCTGGTCTACAATAGGGAGTTATTTCGAAATAACTCCCCTTAGTTCCAAATAACAAGTGGAGCATCCATACTACCAATCCCATTATTTTGAAATAAGGGGCTGGTTATTTTTAAATAATAACTCCTGCTTTCCGTGAGGAATAACGCTTATTTCAAAATAGCAGTAATCTGAATACCTCACTGCTGCTATTTCAGAATAACTAATCCCCAGAGTCATTCAAAGTAATTACTCCCCAGTGCTTCTGGAGTCTCTAAGTTAAGGTAGCGTGTCCACATTAAAGGAGCCTGCCTTGGACTAATTTCAAGGCTTCCTTGTAGTGTGGACATGCTTTTTTGAAATAGTTATTTTGGGAGTTATTATTCCAAAGTAAGTTATTTCGAAATAATTTCTTAGTGTAGACATGCCCTTATTGAGTAATCCACCCTCTGTCATCTAGTCCCAGCGTCTGTTAGTATTTTCCCATAGTGAAACACATTGTTGTATGAATTTCTTGTGGAGTCCTGTGATACTAAATAAATCTGTTAGGGTACGTCTACACTAGCTCGTTAGTTCGAGCTAGGTAGGGTAATTAGGGCAAGTGGAGTTGCAAATGAAGCCTGGGATTTAAATATCCTGGGCTTCATTTGCATGTTCCCGGGTGCCGCCATTTTTAAATCTCCCTTAATCCGAACTACCCCCTAAATCCTCGTGGAGTAACGGTAGTTCGAATTAGGATCTTTAATTTGAACTACCTACTCCATGCCGCATGTAGCCACGGGCATGGAGTTCGGACTAAGGGGGATTTAAAAATGGCGGCGCTCGGGAACATGCAAATGAAGCCTGGGATATTTAAATCCCAGGCTTCATTTGCAACTCCGCTTGCCCTAATTACCCTACCTAGCTCGAACTAACGAGCTAGTGTAGACGTACCCTTAGTCTTTACGGTGTCATAGGACTCCTTGTTGTCTTTACAGATACAGACTAACACGACTACCCCTCTGAGACTTATTAAATTCTTGGTTAAAATCAATTATATCTCTAGTATTGTTATTAGAAGTGTTAGAAGAAACTTGGATTATTATTAAGTTATTCAAATCAAATTAAACCAATTGGCAGAGCTGGTGTTTTCATGGTTATACTTATGGTGACTGGATCATTAGTAAATTGATTTGATTTTTGATATTATGTTAGATTTTTCTGATCCCGGCTAGATTTTAGAAGAGTGATATTTTGGCAAGAATAGCACTCTTATAAAGTAATTAGCCAATTAGCCCATCATAAAATAGGATTTTCAGGTCTCTCCTCCACGTTGGTCTTCCCTCCTGAGCCTCCGGTCTCTTGCTCCGTCTCTCTCTCTCTCTCCTTCTCCTACTGCCTCCCCCTCTCTCTCTCAGCTCTCCTCCACCTTCTGCCTCTCTCTCCGTCTCTCTCTTTCTCTTCTCCCCCTCCTGCCTCTCACTCTCCCTTTCTCTTCTCCTCCTCCTCCTGCCTCTCACTCTCTCTCCGCTCTCCTCTGTCTCCGTCGGGGATGCACACTCATGCAGGCCCCGCCCCCTGGGCATGTACATTACCTCCCTGCCCCCCTTCACCTCCTGCCGTGGTGCTCGGCTGACTTCTGCGCCACTCAGCCCGGCCGCTGCGTGGGAGCAAGCGGCACAAATGGCCTCTCTCTCTCTTCTCCTCCTACTGCCTCACCCTCTCTCTCTCTCAGCTCTCGTCCGCCTCCTGCCTCTCTCTCCGTCTCTCTCTCTTTCTGTTCTCCCCCACCCGCCTCTCACTTTGTGTTTCTCTTCTCCTCCTCCTGCTGCGTCTCTCACTCTCTCTCTCGCTGTCCTCCGCCTCCTCCATTCTCCTCTCTGTCTCCTCCGCGTCTGCTCCACTTTCCTCCTTTTGAATCCGGCGCCCTTTCCTGATGTCAGAGATGCATGCTCATCCAGGCCCCGCCCCCTGGCTGTTCCCTCTGGGCGATGCTGTTGTCTCCCGCCATGGTGCTCGGCTGACTTCTGCGCCATTCAGCTGGGCTGCTGCGCGGGAGCAAGCAGTGCAAGCGGCCATTTGGGCCCCGCACTCCCCATGCAGCACCCCTGTGGTCACCAAAACAGCCACTTGTGCCACTTGCTCCCGCACGGCGGCCTGGCTGAGCGGCGCAGAAGTCAGCCGAGCACCCCGGCAGGAGGCGAAGAGGGAACAGCCAGCGTTTCAGCGTTATGGAGTCACAGACATTGGGCTACTATATATATGATATGCTATTGGTGAAAAGACCTTCAATCTACTCATCTGGGGATAAAAGCAGCCAACTGACTCAGCATAGCTTTTATTCAAATTCTTTCTATATGTACCTTTGTGTGACAGGCTAGTGTAGAGGAAAATAGAATTTACAGAACCAAAAAGAGCAGAGGGAAAACAGCAGCAGTGCCAGCAACACCCACATCAGCAATAAAGCGTGAGTGTGGTACAACACCTGTGTAGAAAGCCTGAGGCCAGAGTTATAGGTGGCAGAAAGATTGCAATAGGAAATGGGCATGGGGAGTACCATATGCACTGAACAGTGGAAAGCTGGAAACAGCATTTTAATGCTGTTTAAAACAAACAAACTTGTGACCTTGAATCAGGGCAAGAATAGAGGGGACTAGATGATGTTATTCAGGTTGGTATATGCAGTTGTTTGCCTAATTTATGCATATAAATATCCATTCAATTACATGAAATTCAGGTCCTCTATTTGCATGTTGCCACTTAGGCAATCAACTCTGTTTTTGTATTTGTGTGTGTGTACACGCACACATACGCAGTGAGTTATGTACATATATTAGAAATGTGCATATATGCGGTAGATGAATGTGGATGTAGAAGCTGGCATGTACCTAACCATCAAAACAGACATAAATCAATCCAGCAATTTACAAACAAAAGTACTGTTTGTTTATCTCCTTTGTTCTTACGTTTTGAATAGGCATCTGTGGTGTGGAGTTTGCATAAGACTGAAATCTAAGTGAATAAATAATATTCTCAAAACAAACTCCACAATCACAGTTGTGGGCAGGTGATAAATGTGTCACTAGTAAATGTATTTTCTTCCCCTGACTCTTAAATTTCCCACAGTCCTCTAAGCTACCTGCGAGTGAATTTTGAAAAACAAAAATACTGCTATTAATGTGGGCTCGAAACTCGAAATTGAAGTTTGGAATCCTCACACACTGGGCAGCTGATGTATTACCTTTCTTGCTCAAAAAATGTCCATAATCTCCCAGCTGTTGGTATGCAATTAGGTAGGAAATCCAGCACTAAGTTGTTAAAAGGTCTTATGATGAATATTAAAACTGGTTGGTTGCTACAATAAAAAGAGCTGGGCTAAGATTATAAGCCAGGAAGTGAGAGCAGGAAGAAGCTACAGGAAAAGGTTTCTGCAGTTACTCCCTGGGAAAAAGGAGGCCTCCAGGAACAAGGAAGAAGTCTAGTCAGAGAGTGTAAGCCCTGGGATCCTGCCCTAGTCAAAGGAGTCTAGCAAGAGGCTAAGAGAGGGTGAAGTAGCCATGGAGACTATAGTACGCTCGTAGTAAACCCAGAAACAGCGAAGATGGGTAGGAAGGGAACCCAGGGAAATAGTAAGAGGGATGGGGACTGAGGACCTGGCTATAGGGTCCTGAGTGAGTGGGCTCAGGTCCCTCGGTCAGTCACTGATAGAGTGAGTCATATTCCCAAGCCAGACTGAACACCATAAGGAATTGGCATTTGGACGGTGGTCCTGTGGGACTTTGTAACCCCGGAAGAGATGGAATAAATGGTGACCTGAGCAGAGGGCCAAGTTACCAGAAGCTTATAGAGCAAGCAACAAGCAGCAAAGGGTACCTAATGCAGTGAGAATGGCTTTCCCAGACCTAGACACCAGGAGCTGCACAAGTAGTCAGTGGCAACTCCATTACACTCATATTATTTTAAAGTTGGATGAAAGCCATTTTAAGATATAAGAAATAAATGGGTGTATTAGTAGCAGGAGCGCCCCTAGACTAGCTGCCGGCAACTGGCTCCCTAGGTGAAATGCGCAATTGGCGCGGTGCCCCTGCCTCCAAAGCCCTCAACAGCCATTTTCTTAGTGCCCTAAGCAACTGCCTAGGTTGCCTGTATTGATGGGCCACCACTGATTAGTAGTCATCCTTGTATTTTTTTCTTCATGAATTTGGGCACCACAGGGAAGCTTGAATGTATCAAGGCCTGCAACCAGGTACTGTGTATACGGTAACTTAGTGCAGATGGGCACTGTTAGAAACAAGCGAGGAAAGGGCTACATCTGAATTTGCCATGAAAATGTGAAGAAGTTTTGTTGAATTCCTTATTGAAAGTCACTATGGTCACGTCTACAGAGCAGGGCTAAACTTGAAATAAGCTACACAACCTGAGTCACGCTAATTACGTAGCTTAAGTCAAAATAGCTTATTTCAACTTTTGGTGCTGTCTACACAGAAGTTATTTCCCCAGCTTCCCTTCCTCCTCATACAATAAGGGTGACAGGAGTGGGAATAAGCAGTCCTCCGGCTCAACATTATTTTGACATTATGTCGAAATAACTGCTTGTGTGTGGACGTGGACGTCAGTTATTCCGAAATAATGCTGCTGTGTAGACATAGTCTATGTAAAAAGTTGAACTGTCTTAGTAAAAATATAAAATGGTGCCTTTCCATGTTCTTAGAGTTAAGCATGAGCTTAAGTGTTCTGTTGGAAAAAAAGGACTTACAAATAGGTCTTTAAAGATCTTTTTACTGACCATCTTGAAATATTTTGCATGTGCCTCCTGACTTGCTTGCTAAGTATAATTATATGGAGTTCAGTTAACTAAGCTTTAGTTCAGAAGAATCCTGCTTAATATTTTTTGATGTACATGGAATGCACAGAGCGCAAGCCAGTGTCTGGAACAGAACTTATCATGAGGGAACAGAAATACATTGGATGAATAACAGTACAAATAAATTGGATGCCCTCTGTACAAGTAGCTGCAATTTACTGCAATTTAGGCGTCATACAGGTCACTATTCTATGTTGCTTAGAAAAAACAAATCACTGCCAACAACCACACCTTGTGACAGTCATATTAAAAGCTAGCATGTTTTATATTTAAAACAATATACCCGCCCACCATTTTTCAATTTTTTTTACACTTGGCCTTATCTAAACAAAGCATAAAAAAGCAAAAAATCTAATCTACAGCATGCATTCTAGTGATTCCTAATTTCCAGTCACTCCACCAATTCTTCCAGGTTTATCTTTAATTAGTGTGGGAGGTAGTAGATTACAGACTGAATGCCTTTACACCGTCTTCACATTATCTTGAGTTATTGTGACATCTTTACTCCAAATTCTTTTTCAGTCTAATTAAATTCTTGCCGCATAAATGTCATTATGAATATCACAATCAGAAGACCAACTTTCCTTCAGCCTCCTGATGATAACTATGCTTTGACAGAATAACCACCTTTCTTTCTGGTTGATATTTGAAAAGTTTGGCCTGAAGAAAGAATAGCTTTAGGCTTAGCATAGATGAAATACATTTTAAAAATATAAATGCAAATTGGTGGAGTTTAGTTAATTTTAAACTGTCCAATATCTATACAATTAGATTAGTTTAGAGAATAATCCTTCAAAGCTCATTTTAGACTTTGATTTTTATCTTGGAACACTGTTTGTAGATTGCAAGAATTGTAATAATTTCCAGTTATATACTTTACAGAGAGCTTCCTCAAAGCATTCAGTATTTAAGCAAGTTGATGTGAACCTCATTGGAGGAATATGACAAAAAGGGAGCTATCATAAATAGGGACATCTCTCATCCTTTTCTTAGACTCCAGCAAAACTTCTCTTTGGGTTCTCTGTAGGTAATGGAGGACATGCAGTGATATGGTGAAGTCTAGCTTTAGGCCTGGTGGGGAATTGCCTTGTTCTCAATGAGGTTTCCTAACGAGTACTGTGCAGGATGCATTAACAAATGTTCAAGGCAGAGCGTACAATACACTCCCTTCCACCTCCATCTCAGAGGAGCTAACTGAAAGAGAAGCCATGGCAGCATGACTCGAGAGCCATCCTTCCGTGGAATATGGAGTGAAGGGCTACAAAGCAGAGCAGAGTCACAGGCCATGGACACATTAAGCCATGCAGGTCTTGAGGAATGGGTGGATTTTAAAGATCAGAATCCCCGAGCAATCCTGTATTGCTGGGGAAACTCCAGTCCTGAAGGTTGGTGACTGGAGTGCCCTGTCTCATGAGTTTGTCTCAGGTAAATACTCAGCCCAACATATTTATAATCATGGTCAAAAGTTTACTATTGGGAAGCACATATATATTCTTAGTATTTAAAATGAGTAATTATATTGTGTAGTGTATACTAGATATGTTTTTAAAGACATTACAATGAAAAGTGAAAGTATTCATAAAAACGTAAGAACGGCCATACTGGGTCAGACCAAAGGTCCATCTAGCCCAGTATCCTGTCTTCCAACAGTGGCCAATGCCAGATGCCCCAGAAGGAGTGAACAGAACAGGGAATCATCAAGTGATCTCTCTCCTGTCACCCATTCCCAGCCTCTGACAGAGGTTAGTGACACCATTCCTACCCATCTTGGCTAATAAACAGGGCTCGACAAATAATGTAATCTACTCAACGTGGCTGAGTAGATTACTACCCGAAGAGTCAGCAAGAGAACGACTAACAGCATGCGCAGAACGCAGAACGACGCGAAACCGCGCTGGCGCTGCTGCTGGCGAGGCTGGCTCGCCCGCAGCCCTACTGCTAATAAGTATTGATGGACCTATCCTCTATGAATTTATCTAGTTCTTTCTTGAACCCTATTATAAAGTCCTGGTTTTCACAACCTCTTCTGGCAAGGAGTTCCACAGGCCGACCGTGCGCTGGGTGAAGAAAAACTTCCTTTTGTTTCAAAATTCATCATTCTTCAGGACACTCAAATTAAGCTTCAGGACATATGGACCCATTTACCAGGGAGTACTGGCCAATTTTAAAATAAAATGTCAGTTTAAAAAAATAAACAGAGCATTTATATCCTACACATGAAGCATCAAAGTTTTGTATTTTTTGGAAAACCATTAGTTAGGTGAGAGTGTGCAAAGCCATGCAGAAATGAAACATCAAACATTACTGTTAAACACAGAAAATAAATGTTTCGCAGCTCTACTGGGCAGGTCAAATAGAATTATCTTGATATTTCCTTATTGGTGGCATTACGAGTGATCTAGCTCTGTATCCATCAATCAGTGGTGTAAAGATTTTTCTGAAGGATGGAAGCAAAAATAAAATAAGCTCTGTTGGTAGGTGGGTTAAGGTTAAATATTCAAATTAGACACAGCTGTGATCTTTTGTCAATATTGGTGGAATTGGTAAGCTACATAGATATCAATGTACAGAACATTTAGCTCATAGAATCATAGAATCATAGACAATCGCTCCCCATTCTGTATGTGTGAAACAGATTGCTTCTTCCTAAGTGGGGTGCTTTGTTCCTTCCTAAGTGGAGTACTCATTCTGTAGGGAAAGCGTCTGAGATCCTTGATACAGTCATAATGGAGGCTAAGATTTGTTTGTAAATGTAATTAACTCAGGTTCAGATTCTGATACCTTTACTTTATGAAAATGGTGCTGTTGGCTTCAGTGGAACTACTTTGGAGGGCGGGAGGAAGAAGCTACTCAGTAGAACTAAGGGTATCAAATCTGGCCCTGCTATGATAATCCCCATTGCTATGATAAATTCTTGCATAGCTTCGCTGTATTTATCCAGGTTTTAGGAACTTTCTTTGATGTTATCCACAGCATATCTGCTAACGTGGAAGTCATAATGCACTGTAATTCAATCTTATTTAGTTAGGATGCATAGGTCAGCCACTAAAGAAGTCATAATGCACAGTAACTTTCTTGTCCTTATTACGATCACCTATTTTTCAGTAGAGATGATGTCTATAATTGATGTGATGCAGAGAGAGTGGAAATGGGGGACTGGTAGTCACATTGGCAAATGTCCATCCACTGAGGAAACCTTTAAGGTGTGATGTATAGTGTCATCCTAAATCTGCTATGTTGAGCCTGTATGTATACATAAGCAGCCTTCATAATGGACAACGAAAAAGCTCTCTCAACCAAAACATATTAAATTGCAAAATTAACTTCATTAGCTAAATTAGACAAATATCTGCTATGCTATACAAACTCACTTTATTTTACATTCTTCCTCCCATTTTAGACCATTCCCAAAGAAAGTCTCAAGGTCAAAATTTGCTTGGTATTTCATGAATTTATAAAAAACCCATTTGTTTCTCTGTAGATGTCACGATGAGATCAAATGGGAAAGTGAAGGAGGAGCATTTCAAATGCTCTTAAAAGTCCCAAGGCTTCCCATTAGAGTTCCTGAAGTACTGAATATTACAGAACACCGAGCATATTGCGATATCTTCATTGCTGATTTTAAACATAATGCATTATTTTGGCTGCTAAACAAAATCTAAATGATAAATGTTTATAATTTGATGAAATCTATATCTTTATATAAGAAAAGCCACTTTTGCCATTTTAATTTATTAGGGGACAGTTATGTGCAGATGGTATATACAGAGTCATTTCCTGACTGTAGCCCAGAGTAAATTGATTTGTGGTTTAATGATTTTTATCAAAATGAAATAAGCATTTGATCTTCGGATTTGATCTGACTGTATCTGCAGCTGCTACTCTACTACAGCAATTACTTCCAAACTGGGCGTTATGCCCAGCAAATGGAGTTTGTCCTTGTTTCATGTCTCATTGACTGTCCTGATAATACACATAGTAACAGTCTAAGCGATTCCTTCCTCTAAATATGATAGCTGTGAAAACTTGAGTAATTTGACTTTTCCTTTTTTCCCCCCAAAGTGTGCTGTTAGAATAATGCATTTGGTAGGACCTGTTATTTTTACTAATATAAAACTTGGAGACACTCTTAAATAAAATTTACTATGAATGCATGCAATTTTCTCTACATAATCCTGCCATAACCCTTTTTATAGCAAAACAAGAAACTCATCTATAAATTCCAAATCTAGGTACCCACTGGTAATCTTCACATCTGTCAATCTATTTTAGAATTCTGCTGTGGAGATTCTGTATATATGTATTAGATCAAATCCATTATTCGTGTAACTCCACTGAAACCACTTAAATTGTGCCAGAGAGGAATTTTGCCCATTATCACAGCATATGAAATATGTTACTCTACATTTGCTAACCTTTGCTTAAATCATAAACTAGGCTAATTTTAACAATAGCTCATATTTTCTTTGCATAAAATATCTTTCCAACTCAATATTTTTCTTTATTTACCCCTAAAGGCCAGCAAAAGTGCTCAGCAGGGGGCAGCTAATAGTTAAGCTTCATCCTAGGGTAAATCCTGCAAACTGTTGTTCCCGTGAATAGTCCTGATCCACACGAGTTGCCCCATTGATCGCAGTATACTGATTGAACCTCTCTAATCCGGCACACTCAGAAGCTGACCTATTCAGAACAAGAGAATTTGCCAAACACGGGAGGTCAATATTGTCTAGCAGCATTTGCCAACACTTCCACGGCTTACTGGGCAATTAGAAGACATTGAGGGGTAAATTAGAGCTAAAGAACAGCACAGAGCAGAGAGAGTAAGGACTAGTGGCTGTAAACAAACATTATGGGACTGCAGGAAACTTGGCTTCAGCCATGATAAGTGGACATCTGGCTAACTAAAATCATAGCAGACCACAGATGTAGCCGGACCAGAGAGTGCCAGACTAGAGAGCTTCATCCTGTACTAGACAGTAAGGTATAGTGAAGTAGTATGCATTACTCATGTAGCCTTATAGCTAGCAGCATGCAGTTTCTTTGAATGGATTGGTATTATTTTTTTCACTGTTTTTACGCCAACTCATCTTTCATGCATCCAGCAGAGCTCAAGACTTCAGATTTGTAGCATTAAACAGATTCAGTGGCCCAAAATCACAAAACTACTAAGGATCTATATTTTCCCCTATCAACAATCAAATGGAAAAATGTGTGACACTTTCACTCTGTGGCACTTCAATTTTAAATAGTTATTTTTGGCTGAATAGTGAGAGTAAAGGCCGATATGTGATAAAAATGGAAATAACTGAGGAGGAATGGTATCAAGCTGACTATAGATTTACATTCCTATCAGAATCTGTGACATAAAACAGGTAGTCATGAGTACACCAGAAGGATTTCCTATGCCAGAGTTGCTACTGTGTCTTTAGCAGATCAGACCACTCATACTCTATTCACTTCTTAATCCAGGAAAATTAAATCCACCAATGATAGCCTCATTGTCTTACCATCTGCTGCTCCAGGTGCTCCTGTGCTTTATCAGAGATGACCTAGAATTCTATTGCAGAGCTGGGATTGTTCCCAGAAGTCCTGTGTTTCAATCTCATGATATTGAAATAAAGTAAACATTAAGAATTGATGTGGGAACATATGCCCATTGTATACCTCATTGGAAGGCTCTTATGGAGCTATTTTTAGATTTTTACCAATTTGTAGTCACCAGAATTAGGGGTTCAGGCTTTTTTTTTAAAATAAAAAATATAAAGCTAAGTGTAATGTTCAGAAGGATGTATAGCTACCCCTCTAAAGATGCAAACAAATTGAGGTCAGTCATGTGTGAGCATATGTCTGTGTAAGTTATATCTGTTGATGCTTTAGGACCCAATTCTGCAGCCCTTTAGTATATCTTAAATTTGAGTTAATTAATCCCAAATGGGAGTGATTGAAAACTGCAATCCTCTGTTCCTTTTATATAAAAACAATAAGTAGTCCCGTGGCACCTTAAAGACTAACAAAAATATATATGGAATCATGAGCTTTCATGGGCAACACCCACTTCTTCAGATGAGCCGGAAGCTGGAGTGGAAATAACAGGAATTCAGAATTTATAACAGAAAAAGAGGTACCTGTCAATTGTAGTACAATTGTCAGTGCTAATGAGGCTTATAGAGTGGGCTAGCAGTGTCAACAACCATCAGCTTGGAGGACATGATTCATATCTTACACCAATTTTCCACTTTGGTGACTCCATTCAATGAAATGGTTCCATCCTGATTTCCAAACATGGGGAAGTGTTGAAAATGATTATCTTCTGGTTTTGAGTTATCTACTAAATATTTATACTCCCCAGCAGACTAAGCAAACTGTTAGCTTAGCCAATCTGGGTAATGTGTTATAACTCATTCTCTTGGGGCACCAAGAAGATTTAAAATGCATTCAGCTTGTAGTACACATGGGACATTCGTGTCTTCTCAGTTAAACCATCTCAAGCACCCTTTTCTCTGCCTTGTTTCACCTGACAAACATGGTATAAGCAAAGTATTTGATTGTCATGTTGCTGTGAGAGATTAAAAGCAATAGATGAGAAGAAATGGAAGGAAGAGCTATTCTGAGAGTTTTTTTCATCACCCTCATTGCTAGGAAACTGCTACCCATGAGTGCACTGCATTTCATGTTCTCAACAGCTCTCTAATTTGTACTGCAGAACTGAGGGCCATTTACGGAGAAACTTTCACAAGAGAAGGGGGAAAAAGTAAATGTGGATTTTCCCCCCCTTCTCATTGGTGTCATAGGACCTGATTCATTTTGGAACAAACCTAAAACTGTATGAAAGCCAATGGTGCTAACGTCAGCTAGACCTAAGATCTGAAGATTTCAGTGGTTTCCCTATGGGCAGTTTCCAGTTCCCTTGCGGTTGCTACAGTGACTTCAGTAGGGCCCAATTCACATGTAGAAATCCATCTGCATAGACATCATGGCAGACCTGAGATTTTTAGGTGCCTATAAAAGGATTTAGGCACCTAACTGCCATTCTTTTGGGGCCCCAAGACAATATATAGATAATCAAAATGCCTGCTTAGCTGTCACCTACCACTCTGTTTGCCTAAAGTCCCCATGGGCCTACACTTGTGCTGGGGGGTAGGGCTTAGGCGGCTTTGCACATGACCTTAGCCCCAGCATGATTCTCAAAGTAGACCACGATGGGCAATAATTTTTGCAGGGGGGTCACTTAATGAATTTTGGTTCATGGTCACGGGCTGGCTCCATCCCGCCCTCACCCCTGAAAGAGGCAGAGCTGGGGACTAGCCTCCTCTCAGAGTTGTCTGGGGCCAGAGGCTTTGAACTGCAAACACAGCAAGGGATTCGGGGCTCTGGCCCCTGCTGCCACCACATTGCATGGCAGCCGCACTGGGTTGCTGCAGCTATTTAAAGGGCTCACGGCTCCAGCCCTTGCTAGCACAGCACCACGACTGGGAGTCACGAGCCATTTAAATAGGATCCTGCTGCTCGAGCCACCACCTGGAAATTCAGTGGCCGGGGCAGCAGGATACAGATAGAAAACAGACAGATGCGGCCCACGGGCCAGATCAAAGTGTTAGGTGGGCCGCATCTTGCCCAGCTCTGAACTAGAGAGTCCCTGCTTCCTGCCTATCAGGCAAGAGCACACCAAGAAGAATGGCCCCCTTGTAAAATTATAGCAGAAGAGGGAGGTGATGGTGCTCACTTCCCCTTTATGTCCAGAATGTAAAAGACCCCACTCACCTGATGTGGGGCAAGCCCTGGAACTCAGTTCTCCCAGGAGAGAGCGCTGACCACGAGGCCAGTGTATTCAGAGGTGAGTCTCTCAATCGCTCCTGTTGAATTGGTTTCACTTCCCATGAAATACTTAAACAGTCAGTGGGCCTGAGAGAGAGAGTGACTCCACAGCCCAGTGGCTTGCATATTCTCCTGCAAAACCCCAGTTCCAGTCCCTGCTCCAATAAATGGCCGTATCCTTTACACAAATTGGAACAAGAGGGCATGTCCATACTAGGAAATTATTTTGAAATAATAGCTCCCTAAATAACAGTTTCGAAATAGTGTGTCCATGCTACAGGGAAGCCTTGAAATTAGTCTGAGGCAGGTTCCCTTGATGTGGACGTGCAACCTTGACTTAGAGCTTCAGGGAGCGCTAGGGAGTAATTACTTTGAATGACTCTGGGGAATAGTTATTTTGAAATAGCAGCAGTGGAACATTCACACTACTGCTATTTTGAAATAACTGGTTTGAAATAAGCGTTATTCCTTGTGGAAAGCAGGAGTCGTCATTTCAAAATAACCAGCCCCTTATCACAGGCTTGGAAGTGTGGACGCTCTGCTTGTTATTTTGAAACAACTCCCTAGTGTAGATGTGGGTGGAGAGACCCACCCCAGAAGAGCACAGTAGTTATCTGCAATGTGGCAGACCCACCCCAGAAGAGCACTCATCTGCAATGGGGCATGCCTGGGGTTTGAATGTGGGTCTCTGTATCTGCGTGAAAGCTCTAGCTATAGGTCTGCAGGATCTAAGGGGCAGTTGGGTGGGTGGGACGGACTGTGGAGCTAGGTAGTGCCACTATCACCTCCTCTGGTTTTTTTGTTTGTTTGTTTGTTGGTTTGGTTTGGTTTGGTTTTGGTTTTTGTGAGAAAGGGCTGACCTGGTTTAGGCACCTCCCTCCAGGGCGGAATTCATAGCTGTGAATCTTGTGTTCAGAGTTAGTCACCTAAGTACCTCTGAGGCGCAAGGATAGGCTAAATTTCTCTCCTTCAGCTTTTCCTACTGGCTCCCTGAGGTGACTCCTGCTCACTGTGCTGGCTCCTATAAAACCCATTCTTAGGCACCCAGTTCTCCTTCGTATTGTACAAAGAATCAGTGTGCCAGTGTCAGGGTGCCTAAAGACTAGTCCCTGCAACACAGAGCTGAAGTGCCCTTTGTGGATGTAGCCCTAAAGGCCTAATGCTTATTCTCTTTGCCCTGTAATTAATGCTCCTGCATGTTGCCAGAGCAATACTAAAATGGCTTAGTGTACATGAGAATTGGGCCTACTCCTTTAAAGGTGGTAGAAGTGTGGGAGTGAAAAACAACTTTTGAGACAAAGAAAATTCCTTGCCATGAACACAATATCAAAATGACTTCTGCTATCAGCTAGGATGAGTGCAGCTGTGCCATTTAACTCTCTGGGAATTAATCCCCACTGATACCGCAACCTTGTAACATGGGTTTGTGGAGGATTATCCACAGAAGGAATTAGTGTTTTCCTGTGTAAAGAACAATGGTTGAAAAATGGGCAAATATTAATCTTTCTTCTTTTTCTGTTGTTGTTTTGTTACACCTTCCTTATTTATTATGTGCAATTACATACGTCTTTTCATGAAATTATTCATCCTTCCCAAATTTCTGTGTCTACTTTTTTCCTTCTTATATCCTGTCTCAAACAGCCTCGCTGGGCCTGCAGGCCTCAGACTGTTAACCCCACATTACTACCTTATTTCTTCTTGGCCAGTCCCTCAGAATTCCCCGCTTGTGACTACGCGCAAAGTTTCAGGAGAGCAGCCAAATGTCAGGTCCCCTCAAATTATTGTACCGTATAAATAGACTAACAGATGCAAACAGTATGTTAGAATAGCTCTGTTCAACAAAAATTAATACTTACAGGAGCTGTCCTAGACATGTCCCAAAGGCAGGCCAGATGGTCACTGTTAGTGTGGCCCACCAATTCCAAGGCATGCAGCCAACTTGCTGTCCCACGTGTATCTTAGCCCCTCCGTTCCTCCCCCTCCCCTCTGCTCCACCCCCCTCCCCCCACTTAATTTCTTTGCACCAATGTGGCACAGCGTGGGTCTGTGATTCCAAAGTTCTTATTTTTAAAGGGCTGGGACTTGTTTGCAAAGATTGACCCAGGTTAAATGACATTAAAGTTGCAGGGCACAGTGGTGTTCTGAAACTGTTATTGCAGTTTGTTCAGAATAGATTGGTCCTCCAGTGAGTCCTCTTTGAGTATGTCTACAGTGCAGCTAGACACCTAGGAATATCTATAGGCTCAGGATATTTCCTGTGAGTTTTTCCATTAAGATTCAGTGAAAAGTGACAACTCCAAGGGAGACTTTCAGCAGCCTTCCTGGGGTTCTGAAGGACTTATTTGTATTGTTTGAGTGAATCCGGAAAAAGTCATTCTACACCAGCCAATATGGTACAAAGTTTGTATAAAGCCTCAGAAGCCTCTGTCATCTTTTATTATTGTTATTACCCTGTGCATTATCAAGGAGGTGTCAGACACAGCTGCTACACTGAAGCAAGAGGATAATGGCAGGTTAGTTTATGTGAGCTGAACTGTTTTGGGGAGAACACAGAGTGCAGAAGTTTTTGAGGTAAAGCATCAATAGAAGGGATGAGTCTTTGGCAGAACAAAATGCATGCAATGGAAAAATGCTACTGCTGTTTTTCTGGCAGACTTTCAGAGTAATGCGTGCCCAGCGGGCCTGATCCTGAAAGGTGTTAAGTGCTTTCACTTCAAATTGTATTCAGGAGGCACATAGCCCGTCACCCCACTAGGATATTCACATGGCTTGCATATGCTGTTCAACATTAATTACTTTGCTGTGTTTACTTTTCATTTTATACAATAATATATTGCATCTTCCCACAGAGACAGTGTAACAAAGCAAATTGCTTCATTACAGATTGAAGGAAAGCATCAGATAAGAACTGATGTGAAGCTTAAAAATCTTGCTTGTGACAAACTCTGAGCAACCCATCAAACAACACTAGGTTTGCAAGATTTTGAGTCATGTTTGGACAGAAGACCAAAGAGTTCCTGGCAGTTCTAATTATAATTTTTTTGAAGTGTGATCTCTTTCCTTCTGGTAAGATGTAAAGCCTGTCAAACTTGCCTGAACGTTATTTAAAGAACTCATGAAGGGTACAAAAATGTTTGAAACTCCCCCCTTTTTTTTTCTCCAGCCCAATCCTCCATCAAAAAATTGGAAAAGGCTCTCCTGAACGACAACAGGAGGAATATTTAGCAAGATATTGCTAAATGCAATGCTTTTCCAGGATTCTTTTAATTGCAACGGCTCTTCCTCACAAGCAGAGGGGTTAGGCATAGACTACTCCCAGCCAAGGCTAGATCAGTGGTGCTCAACCTTTTTTAATTCATGACCCCCAGGTCTGGGAAAATTTTGGTTAAGGAAGAAAAAAAAACAAAACAAAAAACCCCAAACTCCAGAACATTTTGTTGTGGCCCCTTTAATTTCAAGCGCCAGTCCATTCCCCTACCACTCCCCTCGCCCCGCTGCATGCACGTCACACAACGAGCTGGAAAAACAAAATGGCAGCCTGCCCAGCACTGTGACCCCCCAGGAACAAAGGGGTTGTGTACCCCTGGGCTAGATTAAAGCAATCTGAGGCCCTGGGCACACAAGGACAGAGTTGCCTGGCCCTAACTCCATGTGCAGCCGTAGTGGTATGGTGCCTTCCTTATTCTCAAGCAAATCAGGGACTGTGGCATATGGACCCTTTCTCCTTGGGAGCAGCAGAGGTATCTGTAAGATCATCTCTACCCCTTAAAAGAGGGGTGGCAGCACTGAATCACCAATATTTATCCCAGCTGCCAGGTTATGTATGGGTGAATAGACAAGACCCACTTAATTCTTCCTGCTATACACCCAGACCTCTGGCAGTGATGTTGGCAGGGTTTCCCAAAGCAGAGGGCCTGGTCCAAACAGTCCATCAACAAGCATCTCTACATCTGAGTTATTGGTCCAGGCACTCTGCAAACTCAGGCACACGTTGCTGCCTCCGTTACACTTGGTTTGTTTTCAGCCAGTTCTTCACAGTTCTGGCAGGCTAGAGGATTTTTTTTAATTAAAGATGAGATTCTAAGGCACATGATCCCAGGAGTCTGCTGCCTATTCCTTTACCCAGCATGCATCCCAACCCCATGGACCCACCCCTAGGCTTGACTACTCAGGTTCTGTGCCTGAGAGAAGATTTAGCCCCTGGTGACACAGTTGTTCAGATACTTATGCTAAGCAACATTAACCATCTGGAGAGAATATTTGCCCAATTTTTAACCCTTTATGCATCAAGACGTTATTATGGTGAGATATGGAGGGTAGGGGGGAAGAAAATAATTGAATTCAAGTCCCATGCTCTGCATAGTCCAGAAAAGAGAGACTGATGGCAAATGTGCACACAGTAGTATCTGTAAAGTTGACAACATTTAAGTAGCATTTCTGCACGGTTGCCTTTCCTGAGAAGAAATTAGAAGAAATAGCTTTTCAAACCCTTTAATATGTTATTCCTATAAAAATGATCAATGGGAGAAGGTCCTTCTAGTTGCCTAGAGGATGGACCTCAGGAAGTCATGCATTCTGTTCCCAGCTCTGGCCTGGCCTTGGGCAAGGCACGGCACGTCTCTGCCTCAGTTTCCCCCTTTGTCAAGCGGGCACAATGGCACTGCTCTCATTTGTGAAATACTTTGATATGTGCTGATAAAAGTGTCATGTAAGAGCTAACTATTTTGTGAGCTGAGCACTAGAAGGTAACTCCCCAAATGGGAATTACCAAACTTGCATAGGACTCATTTAAAAAAAAATCAAACATTTGTATGACCTGTCTACCTTGAGCTAAGTGAAGCCCATAGCAACATTATTTGGAGAATTCAATGGGGAATCCCAGTGATGTGTCCCTTTTTCACACACACTTTGGCTGAGCTCTAGGCAGCAACTTCAAGAACTTCTTATACATTACATAAGTGGGATCCAGTAGATATAGTATACTTAGATTTTCAGAAAGCCTTTGACAAGGTCCCTCACCAAAGGCTCTTGTGTAAATTAGCATTGTCATGGGTTAAGAGGGAAGGTCCTTTCATGGATTGATAAGCAGTTAAAAGACAGGAAACAAAGGGTAGGAATAAATGGTAAATTTTCAGAATGGAGAGGGGTAACTAGTGGTGTCCCCCAAGGGTCAGTCCTGGGACCAATCCTGTTCAACTAATCATAAATGATCTGGAGAAAGGGGTAAGCAGTGAGGTGGTAAAGTTTGCGGATGATACTAAACTGTTTAAGATAGTCAAGACAGAAGCAGACTGTGAAGAACTTCAAAAAGATCTCACCAAACTGAGTGAGTGGGCAACAAAATGGCAAATGAAATTTAATGTGGGTAAGTGTAAAGTAATGCACATTGGAAAAAATAACCCCAACTATACGTACAGTACGATGGGGGCTAATTTGGCTACGACAACTCAGGAAAGAGATCTTGGAGTTATCGTGGATAGTTCTCTGAAAACTTCCACACAGTGTGCAGCGGTGGTCAAAAAGGCAAATAGGATGTTAGGAATTATTAAGAAAGGGTTAGAAAATAAGACACAGAATATCTTACTGCCCCTGTATAAAACTATGGTACGCCCACATCTTGAATACTGTGTACAGATGTGGTCTCCTCACCTCAAAAAAGATATTTTGGCCTTGGAAAGGGTTCAGAAAAGGGCAACTAAAATGATTAGGGGTTTGGAATGGGTCCCATATGAAGAGAGGCTAAAGTGACTGAGACTTTTCAGTTTGGAAAAGAGGAGACTGAGGGGGGATATGATAGAGGTATATAAAATCATGAGTGGTGTGGAGAGGGCCGATAAAGAAAAGTTATTTATTAGTTCCCATAATAGAAGAACTAGAGGACACCAAATGAAATTAATGGGTAGCAGGTTTAAAACTAATAAAAGAAAGTTCTTCTTCACACAGCGCACAGTCAACCTGTGGAATTCCTTGCCAGAGGAGGCTGTGAAGGCTAGGACTATAACAGAGTTTAAAGAGAAGCTAGATAATTTCATGGAGGTTAGGTCCATAAAAGGCTATTAGCCAGGGGATAGAAATGGTGTCCCTGGCCTCTGTTTGTCAGAGGCTGAAGATGGATGGCAGGAGACAAATCGCTTGATCATTGTTTTTGGTCTACCCCCTCTGGGGCACCTGGCGCTGGCCACTGTCGGCAGACAGGCTACTGGGCTAGATGGACCTTTGGTCTGACCCAGTACGGCCAGTCTCATGTTCTTATGGGTGAATTCCCTGTACCATTCTAAGCAGAAAACTCATGCCCGTGCAGTGTTCTGAGGGAAAAGGACAGCAGATCAGTGGTGATGACTGGAGAACAGCACAGCCAATAACCATATACATGTGTGGCACCAGGCTACCAGAAAACCTGCAATTCCAAGGCAGGAGATGGTGCAAAAGCAGTCCCCGCAACCTAACAAACTGAAGATTATAACTATAATAGGCCCGCAGGCAGCAATGTGAAGTATAATGCTTTAAATTCAAGTCACGCTGATAAGAATAACAAATAGAGAGACAGAATTCACTGAAAAAGCAGGATTAGAGAGGCTGTTGGGGGGAATGGTGATATTTTAGATGATGTTAAACAGAAGTTAATCTGCTTTTATATAATTTGTTTTCCTATTCTTCCTGAGCTGGCTTGCTTTGGAGACAGCTGCTTTCAGGGTTTACAACCATGCATATGGTTAGGAGGGATAGAATTGGCAGCCAATCAAGTGATAGAATAATGACTAACTGGTAACACAGCTAAGTATATAATTTACAGATGATTTGACCACATCAAATCAGCGAAACATGAACTGTTCATTTGTACTACCTCCAGCTAGAGGTCTGTTGTGAACTGTCCCATTTACAAGTCAGCTTGCCACCCAATAGGTCTACTAATCACTACTAGCCACACACCATCCCAGAAAGAGACAATGGTGGAAGCCTGCACTTTCTGCTGCCCCCAACATGCTGGTACAGCATAGTGTGGTGATTTCAACACCTTTGCAGTTAGTTGGACACATGAAAACCATTTTAAATTCTAGACCAGGAACAAAATAGAGATAGGCTTGAATCAAAAGCAAGTCACTGGGTCACACTTCTCCTGAACTGTAGGACATTCTCGGGATCTATAATACTACCTTCAAAATATGGGATTTGCTCAAGATCTATATACCACATAAACTATGTAATATTCACACCTTATAGCTGTCCCATCTATCTGTCAGAGGCAGACCTAAAACTCTGCATCTTCATAGTCACAGATTTGGAGAAAGTCTGATACTGGAGTAAAGCTTTGTGAACTAGATCAATTACTAATATGGAAACAAAAATGATAGCAGAGCAGCGAGAACAGAGACTAAAACTATATTACAATTGTTTAAGCCTTTGAAAACAGAACAATTTACCTCTTGTGCCCCACCCCATTAAATTCTGTGGGAGAACTGAAAATTTTCATCTGAAAAATTTTGAGTTTTCTAAAGATTTTTTTTTTTCATCTAAACGTAAATTTTCAATCACACTTTTTTATTATTTGGAAAAAGGAGGAGAGAGTAATGCAGATAGTAAGGGCAGAACACAAAAATCTAAAAAAGGAAATCAGAAGTTTTTTTAGTTTCTAAAAAGCCCAACAAGATTTTAATTTAAAATAAAATTTACATTTTTGTTTTGTTTCAAAATGTCAGTTTGAAATGATTTTTTCATTTTTCATTTTGTAATGGGAAAAGTAAAACATTTAGTCAAAAATCAACACTTTTCCACACACAGAAAATTTAACATTGACAAAAATTCATTGACAGAAACCGCATCCAAAACCAATGTGATTTTTTTTTTTAATGCAAAAAATTTTGACCAGCTCTAATAACAAATGTGGTTGGCTGTTGTTCACCACGCTAGAACAATATTGTGAAGGTTTAGGTGACCTTATATTGCTTTTCTTCTATCACATCCTAGAGTATATTCAGATCAGTTTTAAATGTATTTATGATTAGAGTGGTTTGTAAAATGGAATGGTTTTCTTCAGAAAATGTTGATAAAAATTAAAAAGATACATGTTCATTGAAAACTCAGAAATGTTCAGTTTTACAACAGAAAGTTGCTCTGTTTCTACCCTTCCCCTTTGCCTTAGTGAAGCTTGCACTCTTAGGCTCCGTCTACACTGTTTGTTTTTTATGGAAGAGGAAATGCAAATGAAGCGCTCATTTGCAAATCTCATGCTTTCATTTGCATATTCTCGTCCGATCCTTACTGCGGAAGAGGTTTTTGCCAAAACCCGTAGTGTAGTCGGGGCCAATTCTTGGAAAAAAAACCCTTTTGTGCAAGTTCCCTTATTCCTCAAAAAATGAGGTTTACAGGATCTTGTGCAAAAGGTTTTTTTTTTTTCCCAAAAAATGGCCCTGTCTACACTGCAGGTTTTTTTCACAAAAACCTCTTCCCAAAAAGGATCGGAAGAGAATATGCAAATGAGTGCATGAGATTTGCAAATGAGTGCTTCATTTGCATTTCCTCTTCTGCAAAAACAAACAGTGTAGACCGAGCCTTAGGGGGACCAGGGCTGAGTTATCTCTATGCCCACAGGATTGCTCTTTCATACAGGCACAAGGGGAGATGGTTCCTTTCATTACCAATCCTCCTTCTCCTCCTGCACCCAATGGCCAGCTCCAATCTAGGTCATAATGCCTAGCTACAATAACATACACTGGAAAATCAAATGTTTCTTCTATTCTGATACCAGTATACACTATGTACCTCCTCTGTGCTTATGTTTTTTTAATCACTCAGAACTCTACAGCTCATTGTGCCTTTAGAATTCTGTCCATTAAGTCTGATTTGGGGGATTCAGCTGGCCAGCATGAACTTGATTCTTTCATGTTGCAAATTTGTTGCTCTGCTAGGCAAGCAGAACATTTTGTGTGTAATGTATTTTACATGTGTTTGCAAGGGTCAGGTCACCACTCAATGAAACTGTCAGAAGAATCCAAACATCTCACAGTAATGCACGGAGTGCAGATCATATTGATTTCTCCATCATCATTGTATTACAGAGAGCAGTTTTGCATCAAAGGATATTATTCTAGCAGTCGTTGCAAACCTAAAAGTGCTATGTTATTTAATAGCTGAAGCGCCAGAATTTTGTATGGTGACATGTATCTCTTTCCAAATTCAATAGGATACGTGAATGAACAATTTTATTCACATCTCTTATGGAGAAAGTCATCCACATTTGGTTTATTGTAAGGCATCATTACAGCCAGGGATATAGTAAAGGTCAGTTATTACTTTTGGCTTATGAACAAAGTGGGTTATAGTGAATTTCTACACGGCTATATATTTGTGACTTCAAAATGAGTGATATGCTGTCAGAGTTTCTTAAACGTCCATGTGCGCCCATGGTGAACAGCTTGAGACAAGCATGGCATCGCTATGGGATGAAATATGTCTGCAGTAGCAGATGATAATGGTGCAGAAGTTCCATGGAGTCTCTAAGCAACTTGAAGGTGATCCAGAGGATGGGGGTTATGAAAATCTGCAGCTATCATTATAGGAAAATTCTTCATTTTGTTGTGTAGAGATTCTTATCAGGAAAGCCTTGCTGTCTGGGACAGTGGTTAAGCATGTGCTTAAGTTCCACTTAATTAAAATACATCTTTAAGTGCTTTCCTGAAATAAGACCTAGAGGACTGATCAAAATCCATTGAGGTCAATGGGAATTCTTTTTTTCCCGTTGCCTTCTCTGGGCTTTGGTTCAGGATTTAGGAGGTCATACAAAGCGAGAGTTCTGGTGTAGTTTATGCCTCCTTGGTCACTTATTACTTTATTTTCCTAATCCTTCCAGGCTGTGGAATGGTTATGGGTGGTCTGCCACTTGAGTTAAACCAGGAAGACAATTGACAGATACAGGGCTGTCAGCTCCAAATTTTGTTCCCTGTATTGCATTTTCTGGGGTGCTACTGGGACATGGTGCAGAGTTGGCGAAGTGGCTAAGCTGACTTCCTCAGTTTCGTACAGGAACCAGGGTGTGCATTCTGAAATGTGCATGAATTTGCCATACTGATGACGCCATTCAGAGTAGCATACTTTGAGCCACATTTATGAAGCATGACTTAATGAATAAGTGCAGTGTTGCAACATGACATTCATTCATCCTGCTTTCTTCTGAAAGGGAATATATTTTGCAGCTTCTTTTTAGGATTTCAGGGGGGAAAGAAAATAACACTGTGGCTGGTGTGCTGCAGTCGGCCCAGTGCACTTAGCATTTCATAACTGGAGACATTCATCGTCAATGAGACCATAATGGCTTTTCTACCATCAGTATCATCTTTCGAGTGTTAAGTTGGGTAGGTAAATTTTTGTACTGGAATGAACGACGAGGTTGACATAGAAGTCTATGGAAACCCTGGGCATATATTAGAGGATGGAATTTGTCCCATTTTGCATATTTATATACAGTATGAATATGCATAATTGTGGTCTGAAACCCAGTTTCACACTGGTATAATTTCATTGATTTTAATGGAATTTCACCTATTTTCCACCACATGCCACCAGTGGTCCCTATAAGCAAAGCACTTGGGCCTCCATCTAGGAGAGATTCAGATGCCGCCCAGCTAATTAGCAGAGCACCCACATGCCCCCCCCCAAGCCAGCAGCATGCATTTCTACTGGGGATGCACATCTGTACATGTCTTGCTGTACATAAAAAATGTATTCCACCTATGGATGCAAAAATGTAGAGGGAACACTGGCTGCAGCATTGGCTAGTGGATGGAGCACTGGTCTTGGACCCAGCAGACCTGACTTCTTATTCTGAGCCTGCAGCAACTGATCTTCTTTGACTTTGGACAAGTCACTCCCCGTCTCTCTTTTTCTGTTTCCTTTCCCATCCTATGTCTGTATTGTCTATTTCAACTGAAAACTCGGAGGCAAGAATTCTCTCTTACGCTGGTTTATACAGTGCCTAGCAAATCTCAGTTGGCCATTAGATGCTACATTAATACAACTAATAATGCATTAGCATGAGTCAGATCAGAATCAATCTCCATATACTGAAAGTTTAATACTTTCCCAAAGCAGCACTACATTATGGGCTAATTATCTACTAAATCACACTTTGCTAAAAAAATCAAAGCCAATTTTGGGCACGCAAGTTCCAAAGTGTGTTTGAGAAGTTTCCTGCTAGATTAATCATAACCTTTCTTGCCAAGCTGCATCACAGTGCAAATTCTCAGGGCTGAGTTATAAGCCCCTGAACAAAATGGGATTTATAATAGGATTGTTGATGCTTCACTATTGATTTTATACTTCACTACTGTAGAATGGCATTAGTGGGAGCTGCCACAGTAAAACTCTTAAAAACATACTCAGGCTATGTCTAGACTGCAGGCTTCTTCTGGAAGAAGCTTTTCTGGAAGAGATCTTCTGAAAAAAACTTCTTCCGAAAGAGAGCGTCTGCACAGCAAAAGTGCATCGAAAATGCGATCTGCTTTTTTGAAAGATCGCTAGCGTCCACACTGAATGGACGCCATTTCACATTTAAGCTGTGATCATTATGGACAGAGTGGCCACCAGGGCACCTGTGTTTTTTCCTCTTTCCTCTTCTTTCAAAAGAACTCCCTCTTCCCTGTCCCCACATGCCTTTTTCCAAAAGGGCTCTTTTGGAAAAAGGCTTCTTCCTCATAGAAGGAGGTTTACCAATGTCAGAAAAACCCCTCTGTTCTTTTGATTTTTTTTCGAAAGAACGCGATTGCAGTGTGGATATAACTGAAGTTTTTTCAGAAAAACAGCAGTTTTTATGAAAAAATTCTGCAGTGAAGACATACCCTAAGAGTATACAGTCTCTCAATGTCCCACTTCTCCTTTTGCTCTCTAAATGGTGCCTTACCAAACTGCACCCCAAGTTCTTCTAGGTCTGGCATTGTGCCTCTTTGTGATTTCAGAGTTTTTGTGTAAGTTATTTGTTACTGATTTCTGCAAGTTTTACCTCTGTGGGTGATTTTTGTCTCCTGAAATAACTGCTCATGTTCAGAATTAATCAGACTACACAAAACTCTGAAAGCTACCGCCAACATTATCGCAATGTAGTGGAGCTACCTGTTAAAGGAATGAGTTGACTAAAAATGTCCAAATCATGGTATCAGGGCTTTAGATCAAAATCCAAATATTAGCTTTTGGTTGATACATTTCACCCAGATCTCCCAGCCTTATATTCTGACACCAGGTTGATGGAGAGCCTTCCTGGGCCCTGAGTCAGTTACCCAGTGGTGTCTTTGAACCATCACAGCCTCCTTTTACATTAATTTAGATAGGATTAATAGACCACATTTATTAACATAAGTCAGTCACCATCCAACATTAAGCAGCTTTAAACAAGGCCTGGGGTTTAGTGTTCAGAGACCTGAGCCTGCTCAGTACCATGGGAAACACACCATTAAAAACTCCTTTTAATCCTTTATCAAAGGTGCGGAAGAGAGACAGAAAACAGTTGAAGCTTTTCACATGCACTGAATAAGGCTTTTGTTTTAAGTACATCTCTTGTTCCCTCTTTTCTTTTGCTGGAGAAAGTTTTCAGAAGGAAAAAAAATCTGGTTGTTCGACAGAGTCATAGATGGTATCAAAGATAGCGATAACTGTTCTTATTCTTGAAGAAAAGAAGGTAGTTGAGGTGATGAGGCTGTTGTTGAAGTACAATCCTGTCTCATCTCAGAAGGTATTTGGAATTCAGCTAGAGCTAGTCAAGGTGATGATGTTATATGGGTCATTCTCTCTGGTGAGGACCATCTCTCTGCATTCAGCTGAAAGTCTGGAGTCCGAGCTGATGGTGGAGTCAGCAGACATGACAGGGAAGCTCACCTCAATAGCCAATTTTTCTTCCTTAATGTCTTTTTTTAAGGACACCAAAAGGGAATGATGGATAGACTAGCCCATCCCGTCATTATTTTGTCTGCCAAATAGGCCTCATATTCAACACACAAAGTTTGGTTCATTCATTTCTGGACTTGGATTTTCTTGTTTGCCAAGAAAGATTTTAATTTGGTTCTTGAAATATGTTTCTTATGGTTTGGACTAATTCAGTCGTTCTGTCTCCCCTACATCACTTTTCCCATCAACTTTTGTTGTTACAGGTTCTTGTTACGGGGTGTACTCAGCTGGAGGCCCGGTGGTCCTGTTACATGCCATCTCAGGAAAGATGCAGTGAGGGTGTGTCCTCCAGGCCTGCCTAGTAAATCTGCAGGGAAGCAGCCAATCAGAGCTCAGCAGGCTCAGTGAAAAGGCACTACAGAGTAAGGCAACTGCTGGCTGGGACTAGAAGGGTGAAGGAGGAGTGGAACGCTGCGAGATTCCACAGGTGAAGAGACTGGGGAGAAATCCTGCTTAACAAGCGATAGGATGGTAAAGTTTTCCAGATACAGAGGCCTGGGAAAAAGAACTCTGCCTAAAAGGGGGTAGGGACTGTTACAAGCTCTCCTGGCTAAGAAGCCTGAAAGAAGACACTGAGAAATCAGAATAGAGGCTGAGAAATGCTCCAGGCAAAGAAGCCTGGGGGAACTCCTGCTCCAAAAAGGAACAGATGGAGAACCCAAGAAGATGGGGGGGATAGTGGTGGGAGCAGGGAATGCAGCAATAGTCACTAGTAAAGAAAGCAGCATGTGGCTGCCACATTTAGGGTCCCTGAGTTGGGACCTGGAGTAGTGAGCGGGCCTGGGTCCCGCTGCTGGTGGAGTCCGAAAGCCCCCAAAAGAGAACAAGTTTAGACTTTTTGTAACTAGCCTGAGAGTTGAGCCCCCATAGAACTGCTTGATTGATGCAATCACCAGCAGAGAGTACCAGGAACAGAAATAGGAGAGTGCATGATTACACCCAGCTGACGGGATACTCACAGAAGGCAAGTGTCTTCCTATACTTCCAACATCCTGTGGATTTTCACATACTTTTCACAGCTGAGTTCACAATTAGTGTGAATTTTTTGGCCCAATTATCACAACCTCCCACCCCAGAGGACACACTCTAGGAGCACAACACCTGTCTCTCCAAGTATGCCACTCCACCACAAGAACCTCAGTACAGGTATTCCTGGGTATGCCAAGGATGGGGGGACCGGAAGAGGAGGGGCTGTGTTGGTCCTGCAGGCCTGTCTATTGTCCCATTGGAGCTTTATGAAACTGGGTGAAAACTTTCTGGGCAAATTCCAACAAGATGCTTCCTTCCTGCACTTCACCACTTCTCAGGGACTCCTCCTCTTCTGGCCTTTGGGGTGGGGACTTTATGGAAGACATCTCTCAGTGCAAGCCTCACACTAAGCAGCAGAGCAATGCGTTCTTGCTATAATCATTAGTGTAGGAACAGTAAGTAGCTCCAAATCCAGCCTTTGCTTTGTTGCTGGATATTCCTTAGAAAGAACCATGCATCTTGCTAACTTGGCAGGGTGGTGGCAAACCTTGATATCTTCTTGTTGTAAGCTGTCTCATGGGCTCATAATGATTAACTTCACTTTATGTTCTATAGTATGTTAAGCCCTTACATTTGGTCATAAATAAGATAGTGGGTTTATATTGAAGTAATTGCATGTATTGTATGTATGTTTATCTTATGTATCACAAAATGCACACTATCTCAAGATGATAATAAAGCAAACCCGATGCCACTGAATTGCATAAATCTTTGATTTATGACTGGTTCTCTTAGTTATCTTATGCAAAGTTAGCTGCAGTAGGTTAACATATTAAATGTCAAGGACTATTAATTGATCATTTCCTGTGACTGCCTCACTTAATACCAGTTCCATTCTGAAATCTATCTTTGCAATTTAATATATGGAAAATAATGCTTATGCATTACCGACTTAGGTAGCCTGGAATTAACTACATGGGACCTGGAATTATCTATTACAGTCAAAATTTCAAAAGATGGATGTCTAAAATAAGGCTTCAGAACCCACAAGGGAGCTGCTGGGTTCTCTGCATTTTTTAAAATCAGGTCACTTAATAAGGTGTTTAAACATAGACATATGAGTAACATCCTGCTTGATCCTACCGTGAGGGCAGGGGAAAGGACTTGATGACCTGTCAAGGTTCTTTCCAGTTCTAGTATTTTATGATTCTATGAATCTAAATTTCAGCAGTTTTTGAAAACAAAATTTCTCTCTCTATGAATGCTTAGCCATAGCAAACTATTCTTTAATTAAGAATTCACATGAGAGAGGTAAACTATCACAAACAGACTCAGCTTGCCCACTAACCTGTAGATACTGCCACAAGACTTGTTGCTCATTCGGCAACCTTCCCCAGTCTTGTATTTAGAAACATGTGAATTGGGTATATTTTATCCACAAAAATTCCCCCCTTAATTCTTGTCCTCTATTAGTTCTAAAGGGAAATTCATACACTCCAAACCATTGTTTCATGGCTATAACTCAGTTTCATTTGTTACAACTGTTCTTGTTATAAATGACCAGCCCAGTATCTCCAATATTGGCCCATCTTTCTTCCTGTGACACAATTGCTGTGAGGACGTGACATAACGCAGGAGGATAGTATCACACCATTTTGTATCCACCACTGAAGCTCCAAAACATTTGGGTGAGTGTGATGAGTCTTATTTAAGAAAACCAACAATGTGTTTGCTAGGAAAAATGTGGCAAATTCCTTTGAGATTAATCTGGATCAAACCGAAATATCAGCTTCCCTCTCCACTCCCTCTGCTCCCCCACCAAAAGAAACTTTGGAGTCTCCTGAAGAAGTCAACCCTTCTTCCTTCAGTTTTATGACTAATCAAGCAGTAAGGGCTAAGAGGTTCTGAATATTGCAATGCAACTCATTTGATGACTCAATAAAACGTTGATACTTTTCTGCACAAAGTTAAAAGGTGATTAAAAACCACACATTAACTTTTCCTTTATTTTTGTAATATTTATTTTCCACCAACATCATCTGCTGCATGATGGTGCTGGAATATTCTCTAGTAACACTGGATATTCTTATGCATGAAAGATTGTCTTGAACTGTTAAAAGAACGAGGATTATTTAGAAAGCTCTTGGCTCAGCAATTTGATTCCAACCATTTTTTAATTGTTTGAATTGGGGAGGGTGAGTTGGTGTGGGGAATGGAAGATATTCACAATGTATAGTATGAAGAGATTAGATTCATTATCATTAGAGGAGTTTTACTAGTAGATTTAAGATATTGAATGCTACGCAATATTAGGGCTACTATATTAACTGTTTGTTTAAAAAAAAAAAAAAACCTCCCCTGTGCAGTAATCACTCTATGCATAAGACTTGCTCTGGAGCAATCTTAGATGCTGCTCTAGTTTGAACCCATTGCTTCTTGTCCTGCCCTCTGTGGCAAGAGAGAACAGCTTTTCTCCATCTTTTTTATGGCAGCCTTTCAAGTATCTGAAGATTGCTATCATGTTATTCCTCCATCCCCTTAATCTCTTCTTTTCCAAACTAAACCTACCCAGTCCCTTCAGCCTTTGCTCATGTGTCTTGCACTCCATCCCTTTAATCATCTTTGTTGTTCACCTCTGGATCCTTTCCAGTTACTTTACATCCTAACAAGCACTGAGGAAGTGGTCAGTGCCTCTGGACAGTATTAGGGGATTATTGGGTGTATCCCAGTGCTCAGAGATTAAAAGAATGGACAAATGCAGGATCATCCAATTCACCTCCTACTAGTCATAGGTCAACCTGGAGAGGGCACAAGGGCTATGGAAGCTGCTCCGGATGTGAGGCTAAATCTATCTTATAATATGTACTAAGCTCTAGGGGCCCCACATGAAACTGCTCCCCATAGTGCTGTGCATTGTACAAACATAAGGGCTACGTCTAGACTGGCATGATTTTCCTCAAATGCTTTTACCGGAAAAGTTTTTCCGTTAAAAGCATTTTCGGAAAAGAGCGTCTAGATTGGCACGGATGCTTTTGCGCAAAAGCACTTTGCGGAAAAGCGTCTGTGCCAGTCTAGACGCAGTTTTGCGCAAGAAAGCCCGATCACCATTTTCGCCATCAGGGCTTTTTGCATATCTACACTGGCCCTGTTGCGCAAATACATTTGCGCAAAGGACTTTTGCCCGAACGGGAGCGTCAAAGTATTTGCGCAAGAAGCACTGATTTCTTACATTAGAACGTCAGTGCTTTTGCGCAAATTCAAGCAGCCAGTCTAGACACAGCCATAGAGATAGTCCCTGTCCATAAAAGTTTGCTCTCTAAACAGAGAAGACAGGGAAAGGATGGAAAGGGAAACAGAAAGCATTGAGAAATGAAGTGACTTTTGTCTAAGGTCACACAGTAGGTGAATAGAAGTGGGAATAGAAGCAAAGTCACGTGTATTCCAGACCTGTGCCTTATCCCTCAGACTCATACTGTTTCTCACTGATATCCTTTTCCATTCCTGGCACTCTTCTCTTTCCTAACGATTACTTAGCCCAGTACAGTCTGCTTGAGAGACAATCCTCACTTTGCAAACAATACAATGAAATCCGCTCCCAGGCCCAGCCCTAGGGCAAGGCAAGCAAGGCAAATACCTTGGACCCCGCACTTTCGGAGCCCCACACTGCTGAGTATTCACCATCCACCCGCCGGGCCTGGGGCCCCACTCCCAGCATCCTGCCTTGCGCCCGCAAAGCCTTTGGTCAGGCCTGTCTGCTCCCTCCAACCCAACACACAATACTTTACATTTTGTAACTTTAAGAAAAAGTTTGGATGTTTTTATTGAGATTGCAAAATTTGAGACCTTCTCTTCCCACCCAAATCTGGTGCCGCAGATGCTAAATGTCACTATCTCACAGTCAGAGGCAACTGCAATGACTTGAGACAACCACAAAGAGATCACATCAACGTAAATGGCTTCTAAGGCCACAGGACAATTACCTCCACTTGAAATACCTCTCGGGCTTGTCAGGACGATTCAAACAGAAATCTCTCCCATCGACATGGGGATAAGTGCTACTAGTCAGGGGCTAAATGTGTGCACACACACTGCTACTCCCCATGTACCTGAACTTTTCCCAACATGCTCATTTCCTCTCTCTACACTATAATGGGTTTTAATTTTATATACAATACAAGTAATCGTTTTGTCTCCTCTTGCCTGGATCATCTAAATTGCTTTAAACCCATCTGCAAAGCAACTGCTTCAAATTAAATTTTGTGATAAAAACAAATGAAGCATAATTGAGAATACACAAAAGAAACTTGCCTTGAGAAAAGAATGATAAGAAATTCATTGTGACAATGGTGTTATAGGGGATATATTGTTATTTTACAGTAGGCCAAATGTTCCTGCAATCTGTGAGATGCTTAGTACATTATAATTATGCCAGTTTGGTGCTGTTATTGTAAACGTTTAAAGTCTATTTTCCCCATCTATGTCATACAACTCCCCCCCCCCCCACACAAAAAACATAACAGTCATACTAATGGAAGAATAGGTCTGGATTGAACACAGATGTCAGAAACATCTGTATTTTCAGAATCCTAGAATATAGAAAGTATATTTATTCTATAAGGAATTAGAGATGCTTTATACTTTTGTCCATACTGCAGCTAGGAGCATTGGAAAGCCTACATCGTGTCTAGTGAGTTGCTTGACCATGGAATTGTTCATGCAAATATGGATCTGCTCTTTGTTGTGTTAATTAATAAGCCAACAACTAAGGTTACTAGAGGAAATTAAGAGGTACAATAGGCTGTTAGCAGAGAACAATCAGAGACGAGGCTTCTTGAAATGTGTGGTTTAATGTTCTTACTGTTAATTAAGCTGCTGAGAAAAAGTCTCCAAGGGTGTATATAAAATTAATAATGGAGCTGCTCAAGTAAACTTCTTACATGTTTTGGGGCTTGTCTGCATGATGACCTCCAGGAAGATTAATCCAAAACAACTAAAGGTGGAGATTTGAAGTCAGATAGTTAAAGCACATTAAAGCTCTGTGTGGATCTTATTCAGAAATAAATGGGTCTTAATTTGAGTTAGCTTAATTCACACCAGGGTGTGGGTGACTCAAAGATTGGTCTGTGCCAGTCACTAACCTGCATAGTGACATTCACCTAAAGGGGAATGCTGGTATTGCCCACGGCCAATTGGGAGCTAACCCACCGCAGGCACAGCCAAGATGCTTTCACTCTAAGGGCAGATGGTAGCAAGGTGCCTCACGGCCCTGGGGAGGACAGGGAAGCAGGGCTGCCAATGGTGAGGGGGCAAAGTGGGCAGCTGCCACAGGGCGCGGTGATTTAAAAGAGCCTGGGGCTTCTGTCCACCACCACTCATACCTTGGCAGTGGTGGCTGGAGCCCTGCACCCTTTAAATTATCGTGATAGCCTATGCTGCGCAGCAGTGCTGAAGGGCTGGCTGGGGAAGGCTAGCTCCCAGCCCTGCCCCTTCCAACTGAGGCTCCGCCCCTTCTGGTGAGCCCAGAGCCAGCTCCCTCCAGGATCGGGCAATGTCTCTTATGAGCCCAGCTGGGAAGTGTCACATCTTCCTCTCCCTCATCAGATATCTCAACCTCATAACCTAAGGTATCTTGCATTTATCATTCGCAAGACAGGCTGTAACTAAAAGTGTTTGCTAGATGTATTTTCTAACTGCTGATTACCACCGGAGGCTGCCATGGGTTAAGTCAGACACTGCTTCAGTTCATGTTCATTGGAACAAGTGCCTAGTGACTTTTATAGTACTCAAATGATCAGCACAAAGCAGAACTGCCAAGAGAAAACAGTGCTGGGAATGGACCTTGGAATTGTATAATTGAGTAACATTACAGTAGCATGCTAATTGTAAGTTCAGGCAGGCATAGGATTAATTGCCAGCAGGTGCCAAAGATAAGAAATTTCCCTTTGATCTGGGGAGAGGGTAGCTTTGTGCATTTCTTTATATTGCTCCATTTTTATCAACATGTATTTGAGCATAAAATAAACCTTCATTTTAGGAAATGTGATAAATAATTTTGCTACCTTGGAGAAAAACAGTTTAATGCAAAAGCAATTTCCTAGTGTGAACCTTCAAAGAGCAGAGAGTGTTAATTAGGAAATTACTATGTGGAAAAAAAACCATCGGGGGTGGGGGCTCTTTCTAACCTGCCCTGAGTAAAGGGGTAGCACAAAGCTTCACTGTCACAAGAGGTGGCACAACAATGAATTGGGACCCAGAGTCCCACACCTTCTCTTTTTGCCCTAAGGGAATAAGTGCACAGCTATTCTATTTAGCATGTGGGAGTCGGGCATGGGTGCAGAGCAGTGTTCCCTGTAAGCTGTGCGCTTGTGCAGCTGCGAATGAGTGATTCCAATGCTTCCCAGCTGTTTAGCAGAGCACACACAGCTAGGTTTTTAGTTTCTACTGGTGGTGCACATTTGTTGATGCTTTAGTGCACATAAAAATTTTATTCTACACATGGATAGAAAATATTAGACTTTAGAGGGAACAGTCGTGCAGAGCTACAGAACTTCCCTTTCTTTGCCTCTTTCAAGCCCATTTGCTCACAGGAGAGCATGTTGAGCAAATAGACCTGCACTTTCCACCCCTACAGCCAGAGTCACAATCTGAGCAATAGAATAAGGAGTAACTCCGGTCATCTGAAGAAGTAGGCTGTGCCCACGAAAGCTTATGATGCCATCTACATGTTTTGTTAGTCTATAAAGTGCTACCAGGCCATTTGTTGTTTTTTTTCTGTAACAGACTAACTTGGCTACCTCCTGAAGCTCCGGATACCTACTGTGCATCTGAGTAAGGACTGGAACAATCTAGTCCTATATAAGTGAGGACTTACTCATGTGAAGTATGGTTTTTAGAATCCGGTTCAATATAACAATAAAAAGGACTGAGGTTGGAGGGAATAGTTTAAAATTCAGATACTCTCTCAGATTCTCAAAACATTTAGGAAATACATCATTTAAATCAATATATATCAAAGAAAAGCCAGAACATTAAAATAATGGGAAATCAAGAACAGTCACAAATAAAAAACAGGACTATGTAGCACTTTAAAGACTAGCAAGATGGTTTATTAGGTGATGAGCTTTCGGCCCATGTGGGCTCATCACCTAATAAACCATCTTATTAGTCCCTAAAGTGCTACATAGTCCTGTTTTTTGTTTCAGCTAGACCATTCTAACACGGCTACATATCTATTACTAGTCACAAATAAGTAACCATAATAACTCCCATCCTTGACTAGCTGGTCTGCTTCAACAGGGGTTCCTTTGTGTAATGTAATATTGCCAATTAATCAGAACTGTAAAAGCTGTGGAGAGTAGCCTCTCCCTATGGCAGCTAATATGGGTTTAGCAATTGTCTTCTAAGGAAGCCAGAGGTGAGCTATACACATTAGTTGACAACTGTTATGCAGCATTTTACATGGATGGAAAAAAGAGAATTGTGCACTTAGCTCAGGAATGTTTGGTATATATGGAATCATGGAATCCTAGGGCTGGAAGAGACCTTAGGAAGTCATTGTGTCCAACCCCCTGCTCAAAGCAAGACCAATCACAATTAAATCATCCCAGCCAGGGCTTTGTCAAGACAGGACTTAAAAAATCTCTAGGGATGGAGATTCTACCACCTCCCTAGGTAACCCATTTCAGTGCTTCACCACCTCCCAAGTGAAATAGTTTTTCCTAATATCCAACCTAGACCTCCCCCACTGCAACATGAGACCATTGCTCCTCGTTCTTCCACTTGTCACTACTGAGAACAGCCTCTCTCCATCCTGTTTGGAATCCCCCTTCAGGTAGTTGAAGGCTGATATCAAATCCCTCCTCACTCATCTCTTCTTTAGTCTAAATAAGCCCAAATCCCTCCGGGTATGTCTACACTTGCCCCCTAGTTCGGACTAGGGAGGCAAATGAAGCATACCGAAGTTGCTAATGAAGCGCGGGATTTAAATATCCCGTGCTTGATTAGCATATTCGTGGCCAGTCTCCATTTTAAAATAGTGACCCAAGTTTCTCCTCCTCCCAGCTCTGAACAGACATTTTCCAGGCTGATTATCAGAAACAAATGCTTGTTAAGAAGGATATTCAACCATTGCTGGAGAACGATTTTTCTCACAGGCATATGTTAAAATATACACTTTGCCTAAATATGCCATTCCTCAGGAGTAACAGTTAATTCGAGGGAAGGGTTTTGGATCGGACTACTGCGTCTACACACAGCACGTTAAATCGGGCGACCGGCATTTTAAAATGGCGACCGGCCGCGAATATGCTAATCAAGCGCGGGATATTTAAATCCCACACTTCATTAGCAACTTCGGTATGCTTCATTTGCCTCCCTAGTCCGAACTAGGGGGCAAGTGTAGACATACCCTCTGTCTCTCCTCAGAAGTCATGTGTTCCAGCCCCCTAGTAATTTTTGTTGTCCTCCACTAGACCTTCTCCAATGCATCCACATCCTTTCTGTAATGGGGGCCCCAGAACTGGAATAAATACCACTGGAATAAATTGCCTAAGGAGGCTGTGGAATCTCCATCATTGGAGATTTGTAAGAGAAGGTTGGACAAACACCTGTCAGTGAGAATCTAGATAGTGCTTGGTCCTGCCATGAGTAGAGGGGACTGGGCTTGATAACCTCTTGTTGTTCCATCCAGTTCTAGTATTCTCTGATTCTATATGGGCTCTCAGAACATAAGGATTCCAACGTGTGTGCATGCACAGGCAAACAAAAAACCCTACCCAAATCTTTATTTTTAAATTGGCAAAAAAGCTATATTCAATCACTAGTCAAAGGAAAAAATAAAAATATAGCGACCCAAGTTTCTCCTCCTCCCAGCTCTGAACAGACATTTTCCAGGCTGATTATCAGAAACAAATGCTTGTTAAGAAGGCTATTCAGCCATTGCTGGAGAACGATTTTTCTCACAGGCATATGCTAAAATATACGCTTTGCCTAAATATGCCATTTCTCAGTGGAACAGAACAGTCTTTCAAACCTCTCATTAAAGGAGAAGTGCAGATCTTTGAGGGGCTGGTTTGGAAAAAAGAAGAAATCTTACAATATTACATTTTAAAGTGCTTCCCAGATTTTTTTTTCCTTCAAAATGATCTTTTACAAATGTCTGAGATGCAGCTTGCAATGACTCCCACTTGTCCCAAAACACAAAAAGGCCAGATTATGATACCCTTCCTCACAATGGACTAGCACCTTCCTCTATGAGGGGTCTCAATGAAAGCAGTTCATTCTAATGTCAATATTAAAGTGATCAAATATGAATTAAAAGCTCTTTTCAACAAGATTTTCTATGGACTATTCACACTCTAAAAGGGCGATATCGAGATGTGAGAGCCACTTCCCTTTATGTATTTTGAATCATACTTCATTTCCATTAAATAGCACACAAGACCTTACAACTTGTCTGTGAAATGTGATTGATAATAAATGCTAAACTAATTTTACTGCCACGCCATGAGGATACCTCTATACACAGCAGAATGGTTCACTACACTTACTTGGGCTTCTGGCAGTGAGACAATGATATACAGAATACAAAAAGAAAAAAGAAAAAGCTGACTCTCTGGTGTGAAATGGAAAAGAATAATTGGAAAACAAATGAAAAACTTTCCTGTAAAGTGTCCGTTACACAAATATTATAAAATCAGAATCAGAAAAAGTATTAAGTTAAAGAGTGTCTAATGTTAAATCCAGTTGAACAAATCTGTGGATATTTAGCAACATTACCATGGTTTTTCTAGTGCCACCATTCCTGTAATCGTGGAATTAGGTGAGAATCTCAACCTTTATTTAAACATTCTTTTCTAGCTCTTATGGTTACAAAGTTTGAAAATGTTTCCTGGGTGCACCCCACAAACTCAAGAAGCAGAAGACAAATAAAAAAAGACCCTTATGTATATTATTTTAAAATAATCACATGATTTTGAAGCTAATCTCATTTTTTTGTGGAGGTGATTTCTGAATCCTTGAGGTTGGCAGCATTGATTACAGTCTATTTTCAACTAAACAGACCAAATCTTTTTGATAATCTGGCAGGAGCTTGCAAATTGATGCATTACTTAAGAAGAAAAGACCCATAAGTGAGTGTTTTCTTTCTTTCTTTCTTTCTTTCTTTCTTTCTTTCTTTCTTTCTTTCTTTCTTTCTTTCTTTCTTTCTTTCTTTCTTTCTTTCTTTCTAAAAACACTGTCAATTCACATGACCATTAGTAGTTAAGGTCTCCCAGACAGCTTAAACCCTGCCCTAGCTCCTGACTTTCCACCGCTGCCATACCTGACAAGTAAAATGGAGACATCTCAGTGATGGAGATTTGAATAAGCGTATCGAGAATTTCCCAGCCTGCCTGGAAAATGCTGGCATCTAGTCTCAAGGTTTCCATCCATGTATCCTCTTTCATTCTCAATTGTTTACTTGTCTGTCCCCTCCTTCCATTCTGATTAGCAGTTGTCTTTGGGCAAGGCAACCATGGCCATGCTGAAGGAGTTACAGAGACACTGCCTGGCACCTGGAGTCCCCATTAGAAATTCTGGCTTCTGGGAGTAAAGGGTGCACATATGAGACTGTAGCTTTACCACATTTGCACAGAGTACAGCATGTTCAGCCAGCTTTATGTAGAGAGGATTGAGGCCACAACTACTCATGGCCCCTTTCAAACAGCTATCACCACATGAACGCTAGGAGGCACGAGCGAGCACTAGTGGGAAGCAAAGATGGTGTTCTCCACCAGGATTTTGGCCAGCCCCTGTGCAGGAGCATGGATTAGGGAGAGGTACTGTACTCCTTGCATGCTGTCTTCCTCGCCCCCTTGTGCACCTATGCTGGAATGCACCCCTGATTGCATATATTTGCACATTTGTATTGTGAAACGTGCAAATGTGTGTCTCAGATGGGCGGTGAGGCCCAGTTAACTTCTCTGTTAGAGCTTCATTTCCTAGCTTTGCGGGTGGCCTGACATATGCCGGCAGGCACTATTTGGCAATCTACAGGTATCAACACTCAAGACATTGTATTGAATATAAAAAACTATTCAAAAAATGAGACAATGACAGAGAGATGGTAAGGCTGGTTATTCTGACCACCAAATCAAATCATGAAATTAAACCATTTGTGTTTACAGGGAAAATGAAAAAAACCTCCTATATCTCGTTTAGATGGCTGGCACAGTGCCGAATTCTCTGGCGTTGTACTTGATCATGGATGAGGAATGACAAAATACTGCAGCAGTATTGAATGGACAGTTTACATTGAGAGACATGCACCTTACATGCTTATCTATGTTTAGGTAGACCTGGAAAATTGACATGTTTTATCCTATTATGCATTTTGTGTTTTGAGGGCTGGCGTATATTGCAAAATAATTTGTAAGTACTCTGCTAATTATGTTTGTTGCTGTTCTCACAAGTGATAGTCCATAGTCATATTTACAGTATATGTTTACCATTGCAATACCTAGATCCAGCCTGAAGCATATTAGTTTATATGAGCAAAATGAGATTAAAAACAAATATAAGTAACTGAAGCACAAAGTAAGATATAGTGGGCAGATCACGTGTTTTGAGGGCACTTTCCCAGCTGCCTTTTACATCGCATGCTTGTCAAGCATTTTCCAATTTATCAAGTGATTGTTCTCTCTTTCAGGTGGAAATTTTGCAGTGCTCATTTTCTTGAAAACCAATAACTAACAATACTGTGCCAGTGCCATCTGGTGGCTTCAAGGAAATCTAAATGTAATGGAGTATGCTGGCAAAAATATTCCATCTCTGTGCCTGCAGGCATTTTTGCACTACAATCGCTGTAATATCCAAACAGAGCTGGTACCCAGAAAAATGGTTTGCTGTCATCTAGAATGTGGGTCAGTCATATTGCAGTGACCTAAAATATATTGAGGTTTCCCCATGATGATAATCTATGTGAAATAAATGACACCAACTATGAAAGAGTCAGTATGGCTATGAATAGCTCCATTGATTTGGGAAAATAAATAAATATAGTAGTGATGCAGGTAATCTTCTTAGGCCTTCCAATGCAGAATAACAGGAAAGAAAGGAGAAGAGGAATACTGGAGACCCACTGATAGATGCACTGGTGATAGAGGAAGGTGTGGTGTGCGGGCTTCCCGGACCATTGAATGCCTCTGGTAATGGCAACCTAGTTAAATTAGAAGATCCTCCGTTAAAAAGAAAAACCAAGTCCCTACAGATGCTTTCATTTAAATCAGATGATGGAGTTTGCACTTTTGGCATACAAAGCAAAAGACAGAAGGATCCAAAGAAGAATAGAACATAAATGAGCTAGAGCAATCTTTCTACGATTGAAAGGTGCCTGGGGAAAAGATACTTTTGACTAGAATTGAAATCTCACAGAAGGCTAAACTGAAATTCGATCTCTGTCTTCCTGTTTATAAATAAACAAATTAAAGATGCAGGGCCAGGATTTCAACTCAGATTGTCAGAGCCACTTCATTCTGGCCTCTAACTTTCAGGTGCAATCAACTGCAGGTGCAAAAGTAAAGAAAATGTTTGAAAATATGATCTGTAGGGTTGGTTACATTTGCTTTGTGTTTACTGGCTTTCCAAGGGAGATTGTTTTCTCTTTAATCTACAGTAAAGGCTATGAAGTGCATAATTGTTGTAGACACTTAGGAGATGTGCTTAGATACCATCCCAAGGGGCACTATAAAAAACTCTATGATGAGCAGAGATGTAAGAAGACATGATTTCCAGCCCTCAGTAATTTTCAGTCTGTTTTCTAGTTCCTTTCCTCTTGGAGACATCTGAGGATTGTCCCCATTTTACGAGGGCAGACAGATAATTGATTTACTCAAAGCCACACAGCATGTCAGTGGTAGAGACAAGGTTAGAACTAGCAGCCTTGACATCCATCCCTGTGCTGCAACCCCAAGTAATGCTTCTGCTTGTGCCAGTTTTCAATTACTCATATTGCTTTTCTTGTTTATGTTATGGCAATGCACCATGATCCAAATTGGGATTATTTATTTCTCCAACCCCTAAAATGTGCTGGGCCTCTTGTGGGAAGGCCAGAAGAGAAAGGAGGTTTCAGAGCTCAGTTTACTAGTTGGGTTGCTCTGAATAGGGTGGCAGATGGGGCTGGTGGGTATTTAACTTTTAAGAATGCCTGATAGAGATTTTGTGGGTATTTGTCTCTGTCTGTAGGATTACCCATCCGGGAAAGTGAAAAAACAGATTGTCAGAGCCAGACAAGTACCCAGGCATCAGCTTCTTCAAAATAGGCCCAACAAACAAAATAACAGAACACCACTAGTCATCACCTACAGTCCCCAGCTCAAACCCCTCCAGCGCATCATTAACAATCTACAGCCTATTCTGGAAAATGATCCCTCACTCTCACAGATCTTGGGGGATAGGCCAGTCCTTGCCTACAGACAACCCCCTAACCTGAAACAAATTATTTCCAGCAACCATGCAGCACACCTCAAACATACCCACCCAGGAACACACCACTGCAATAAACTCCAATGCCAAATCTGTCCACACATCTAAATAAGTGACATCATCACAGGACCTAACCACATAAACCACCACATCAGAGGCTCATACAACTGCACATCCACTAATGTGATCTATGCCATCAAGTGCCAGCAATGCCCCTCTGCCATGTATATTGGCCAAACTGGACAGTTTTTATGACAAAGGATTAATGGATACAAATCAGATAATCAAAATGCTAACACATAGAAACCAGTTAGGGAACATTTTAACTTGCTCAGGCACTCACTAATGGATTTAAAGGTGGCTATTCTCTTGCAAAACAATTTCAGGAGTCAACTAGAGAGAGAATCTGTGCAACTAGCCTTCATATGCAAATTTGATACTATCTTGCAGGGCATGAACAAAGACATGAACTGGATGGGCTATTATATTCATGATATGACATCACAAGGTACATATCAGGCATTGGCAGCCTACTCTATTAGCCTCATTTGTACAGACACTTTAATTGACAGGTTTTTTCCCCCTTTTTCTTCCTTTCTTTCTCCTCCCCTTCTCCCTTTTTTCTGCTTTATATTTTAAACTCTGGGTCCCTTGCTCCATATTTGTCATCTGAAGAAGTGGATTGTGCCCACAAAAGCTCATGATACTAAGGGTATGTCTACACTGAGGGATAAAGTCGAGTTAAGATACACAATTTCAGCTAAGTAATTACATACCTGAAGTTGAAGTAGCTTAACTTAGCTTTTGGTGCTTTCTACACAGCAGGAAGTTGAAGGAAGAACACTCTTCCTTTGACTTCCATTACTCCTTGTGAAATGAGGGTTACAGAAGTCGGAGTAAGAAGCCCGTATTTCAAAATTATTTTGAAATAACAGGCTTGCTGTGTAAAAGTGCACTCTGTTATTTTGAAATAACATGAGTTGTTTAGGAATAAGCGTGCAGTGTAGACATAGCCTAAAGTGCTCTAGGACCATTGTTTTTTAAAAACACTTTTCTAGGACATTCATTTTGGTCCTTACACTTTTTTTAGTAGCCTTTGTGTGTGTGCGTGTGCGTGTACATGTGCTCACTTTAAAAATGATCAGCGAATATGGCCAAGCACACTGCATAAATTAGAGCAATTACCTCACATTTCATTTTTTCAAAGCAGAGCATTGAGTATAACATATGCTGTGTCCTGTGGGACCTATTCTAATAGCCAGCTTCCTGTTGAATAGTTCTGCAGTCTGTGGGCATTTCCACAAGTGAAATCCACAAAACTCCCTGAAGAGTAAAGTGCTCTTCAATGTAACTAAAAGTATCAGATTCTGGCAGTCTAATTACTTCATTTTTCCCTCCTGCTTGTAATTACATTTAATTGCTGTAAGAAGATATTAATGGAAAGCACAGTACAATATGCATCAGATAAAAGTGCTGTCATTTCAACCAGTGGGATCATATTTTGGTTTATTCTAGGCGTGTTTCAGCATAGTCTCAATTTAATGGGGTGTGTTTGTTTTTTATTTTTCCCTCCTAAAGTTTGTAATCTGCATTTCCCAGAAATTAGAGGCAGGCTGGCTTTCCAACACTGCTGTGCTCCAGGTCAGTTTGATAATATGGGAAATGGCAGTTTAACACCAATTAACAGTCCACTTTATAATGGATTAGCATTCTGTTCCGTTGCCAGTTGGTAATTAACTCCCTGAGTTTGCATGCACTTTTGAACAGAAATGTGGTGCTGGAAAAGGAAATGCACAGAACAGACATGGCTCATTGAAAATATTATAATAGGTAATGATAGTGGGTTTACAAAACTTGGCCTTGCTTGCCTGAAACTGGCATATTCCTAAATGGCTGTATAGAACACTATATGTGTGTAAGCGAAGGACAGCTGCAGGTGGAGATGGAGAACTTGGAAAGTGTCTACAGTTCTGATAAGCTCTAAGATGCTCATTCTACCAGATTAATTTGTTCATTCCGCCTTCAGGATCCCCAGGCTTCCAAATTGCTGACTTGCTGTATACTTGGGTCAGATGGTCAAATGCTTGGCCCTGAAATTAGAGCCAGATTTTCAAAACAGCTTGATTCCCATTTAGACAAATAAGGGGCAGATTTTCAGAAGTGCTCGGTAGGAGGCAGCTCCCACTAGACTTTTATAGTCAGACTTTCCAAAAAGCCCAGCAGCCGGGATGCTGAACTACTTGGGAAAATCTGGTTTCATCTTTGGGTGTCAGGCCCTTAGAAAATGTTGGCCCTAGTGGTCTAGTGAATTTCAGAATAATTGTAGGAAGCTGCATGCAGACTGAAATATTTTTCAGTGCTATGTAATCCAGTTATAGCTCTAAAGCACAAAGACTCCCATCAGTCTGAACAAGTTTTGAATTAGGCCATTGACTTCTTTGTGCCCTTGAGGGATTACATCTATCAAGAATGAGTAGAGCCCTGCAAATCCGTGGATATCCGCTTTATATCCATGGGTATCCGCATCCATGGATGTAAATACCCACAGCTCATTTTCATGGATACAAATGCAGATATAAATTTTGTATTTGTGCAGGGCTCTAAGCATGAGTTCTATTCTCAGCTCTGCCAGTGGTCTCCTGGCTCATCTGGGCCCAGTCAATTAATTGCTGAATGCCTCAGTTTCCCCATCTGCAAACTGAAGAGAAGCACTATATTAGAACCAGGTATCATAATTATGGTGGGGGTGGTAATAGATGGATTGTTCACAGTCTCAGCATTACAAGAAAAGCTTGTTCATCTGCACTTGGCCAATTTATCCATTTTATGATGCCATACAAATAAAAAATCAATCATTTGATATACCTGGTCCTGCTGCTGGGAGAGCAGTGGTCTTAAATTGTTTTTAATCTTTAATTGGCAGTATGGTGTCATCAAGAATTTGATCCTGCCAATGGGAATTATAATATCGATTTTCGAGGCAGAAGGAGCAGGATATAAACTGAAAATCTGCTCCTCTTTTTGCTAGAGAAGGAGTTTTGTTTTGCCATGCCAGACTGTCAGCAACAGAATAATTGGTTGTGTGCATTGTATAGCAACCGGTCTCCCGTATGACTTGGTGACAGTATTTATAAGAGTTTGTCATGCAGCTAAATAAGAAGCTTTAAAGCTTTGGCTATAGTTAAAAATTAAAATAATCATCATTTTCCCCCGCTGAATTCATGTCACTGTTGTTCTTGACATTTCAGGAAATCATCACACGCTCAGTTGAAGACATAGACGGAATGTTCCTGACTTACTAGAAAACTGTTTAACTCAACCATGTAACTAAACCTAAACAATGTTAATGATACCACAGTTTTCATATAAAAGCCATGACTCTTTACATTAGTGGTTGACTGGGATTTAAGAGTTCCATGGGTGAATGCCCACTGGATGCCTATTGTACTGGTTCTGCATGTGATGAAATCCCTATGATACCTATACGCTGAAAAAATCAAGTAGTCCTAAATGCTGCCATCAAACATGCATGTGCAATTAAAATCATGTGGTGCTCTGTTATCCTCTATTGGTGGGTAGGCTACAAATAAGCGTGATAAACCTGCTACATCCTTGCTACTGGAGCTGGTCTTTTAACTGAAGAGGTAGAGGCTCATGCTTTAAGATTGGATACTAGTTGGTGTCTGCTACGGTTCACCAAATCATGGTAGATATCAGGATGATTGGCTCCTTAAGCACCTATCCATAATGTGTAGGGGGGGAAAACTTGTATTATCATGGTGGAGCTCCAACTGAGGCCTGGTTTACACTACACAGGTCAATATAAAGCAGCTAATTATGTCAATGTCTACACTATAGCCTTGTGCCACCAATGTAAATGCCCTACGACACTGGCATCATTACTCCACCTCCACAAGAGGTGTAGGGCTTATGTCAGTGTAGTTAGGGCAATACTGTATCTGTATAGACGCCATGTTACTTATATTGGCTGCTCGCTTTCTTGTCAATTTCACTGCCCTCAGCATCCTTGGAGCAGCTGGACTGCATTCCTGTGGAGTGCTGGAGCAAAAATGGGCCCCACTCCTGGTGAGAAGCCTGGTACCTCCTACCAGGGATATTGACTTTCTTGTTTTTTTCCCAGCTCCATCCTTGAGCCATTGCCTAGCTCAGGCTGGGGAGCAGGCAGAGGGTAGGAAGGGAAGTGAGAAGCTGGGGCTGTAATTACTGCAGTGGTACAAGTCAAGCGAGTATAGGTTGACTTAAGTTTTATTGGGGACATACCCTGACTGACATATACTGGAATCTTGACTGTCAGCAATAAAATATCTGTGTTTGTAAAAATTATAGTTTACAATGTCTTAATTTAAAAAAAAATTCAATCCAACATGGGGGGATTCTGTATTAGACCTCTTGTTGACAGAAAATAGGAATTGATCTCAACTAAAAATTAGTGGTTGCTTAGGAGCAAATGATTGTGGCTTGATTACATTTTTTGTGTACAAACAGAATAAAGTCCAAACTACAATGTACTTGGTACTTTTTAAAAGAGCCAGTTGCACAAAGCTGAAAACAATTATCCAAATCAGCTGTGAGTAAAATGTGAATAATGATTGGGAACTGCTAAAGAATATTTTAGTAATTGTCCCCAAATCCACAATGTGACAGTTCTCCCTCCCCTATGCTTTATGAAAACTGCTTTAGGAATATAAATATGTATAACTCAAAGATGGGTTACAAAACATCTCATGTAACTTATCAATTTTAATGTTACATACAGTCTGCTGGATCTGTATATCTTATTTTGGTGCATGTATCATTCTTGTATATGAACTTAGAAATATGAAGTGTGAGTCTGTTGTAGTTTTAGATGTGCTAATGAGAGCCATTACTGGTACCTTGGCAGCCTAATGACTGGGTGATGAGCTTAACTAGTTGTAGACAGCCTTGTTTATCCTATAAGTCCAGAACGTGGTTGATCTGGAGAGACATGTGATCATACCACCTGGTGCTGGAATCCATTTTGAACCTGGTATTTTCCGTGTGTGTGTGTGTGTGTGTGTGTGTGTGTAAAACAAAGGGTTCCCATTCTGCGGGAAAGACTATTTAAACAATTGGAAGCAATCCCCTTTTGTCATTGATTGGCCTGGGAAACTGCCTGGTACACCCCAAAAGGATACAAAGAACTTTAAATGAGGGCTGGAGAGCCAAATTAGAGCAAAAGAGTTTGTCTCTGACTTGAAGATTATGCCTGAAATTAGAACAGCTCTTTAGGGTAAGAATCTGCATGCAATAAGTTTCTTAGGGTACGTCTACACTACAGCGCTATTTTTGAATTAACTTAATTCGAAATAGTTAATTCAAATTAAGCTAATTCGAAATAACGCATCTACACACAAAAACTATTTTGAAATAGCGTTTTGCTATTTTGAAATAGCGCGTCCACACTGAGTGGACCCTGAACCGAAGTTAAGGCTGGCCGGAACCAGTGCCGGCAGGGCATCAGGTTAGGACTTATGTGTGGGGTTGATGCCTGAGGCTAACTTAGCTCTGTGCTTAAAGGGACCCTACCCCCACCCCAGACAGACAGTTCTCAGGGTTCCCTGCTTGTTTGTCTACCTTGATGAGGGACAGCAAAGCAGTCCTGTCTTGGAGTGCCCTGAGTGCCCGCACTCGGGACACCACAGCACTCGGCCACATGGAGCCAGAGCTGCCCCATGGCACACCGATGCATCTCATGGGGTCATTGCTATCAGCCCAGCTGCACTTTCTGCAGGCTGCCATCTGGGGGAGTCCGTCGGGGGGCTGTCAGGATCCAGGAGGCCCTGTGGGAGAGCGTCCACCCCGAGGAGCCCTCAGAGCCACCCCGGTCCTCCCCACCGGGGGCTCGTGCCCCATTCCTCCCTCACGTCCTTCCACTTACCCCGCCCTAGCCCCCCTTCCTGATGTCAAATAAAAGACATGTATGTTCAAAAATAGAGACTGGGTTTATTGAACAAAACTGGGTGGGGGGAATGAACCTCTGGGGAGACTGGGAAAAGGAGGTGGGAGGGGGAAGAGAGAGGGTGGGAGAGGGGAGGAAACCTGGGAGGAGGGAGCTGGAAGGGAAGCAAGGGAAGAAGGGGGGACGGGAAGGTCAGGGCCCAGGGTTGGGGGTCTCACTGGACCAACTTGATTTTCATGCAAACCTGCTCCTCGGTTCGCATGTGGCCTTTGGTGGCCAGGCTGGCAGCTATCCTGTCATAGACGGCCGCATTCCTCCATCTAGTGCGGAGATCATGGACATTGGGGGCATCCCCCACAAACCTGAATAAGGTCCATGATCTCCACCCTGGACCAGGAAGGCACCCGCCTTCTCCAGCCCCTGTCAGGCTCCTGGGAGCTGGCAGACTGCTCCTGGGGAGCGGTGGAGGGCTGGCTGCCAGTGGCTTGCTGGCTCATGTTTTGGGGCCACTGGGTCAGGGGCCCCGGTGGCCACTGCTGGCTCTGGGCTGGCAGGCTTGGAGCTGGCACAGGCACTGTGGCCAGGGTCTACCCCTTTAATGGCTCTGGGGATGGAGGAGAGGAGAGTAAGTTTTCCTGGTTGTGCCCAGAGTGGCCCCCAGGGCTCTCTGGGAAGGGCAGGAGGCCCCCTATTTCGAATTAAGTGTCTACACAGCACTTAATTCAAAATAGCTATTTCGAATTTGGCGTTACTCCTCGTAGAATGAGGTTTACCAAATTCGAATTAAGCGCTCCGCTATTTCGAATTAATTTCGAAATAGCGGTTTGCATGTATAGACGCTATTAAAGTTAATTCGAAATAACGGCTGTTATTTTGAATTAACTTTGCAGTGTAGACATACTCACAGTGAATTAGTACTAGCTTTGCATTTTCTTTTCATTTTAATTTAGTAACTTACTTTGATCTATCTGTTTTCACTTGCAACCACTTAAATCCCACAGTTTTGTTTACTATCAGGCCCAGTGTAAAGAATTATTACCACGCAGGAACAACCACTGTGCTTATCTCTCTTTCATTGATAAAGGGAGCTTACCTGAAAAGCTTTCCCTTTGTAAAACTTTTACACAGAGAAAGATGGATTTATTTGGAGGTTTTTGGTCCCATTTGGAGGTTTGATTTCCTGGGTTCTGAGCCCGAGAATTGCATCCTCCCAGAGCTGAAGTGGTTCTGTGTCTGCATTGCTCTGCGGGGGGAGGCAGTAACCCCTACTTTGTGCCTTGTCTTGGGGAGCCAAGAGGATATGGCCCAGCATGACAGGGTGGTGGGAAGCCCCAGAGAGGAAGAAGGCAGGCATCAGTGGCATGATCAGCACACTGGGAACAATCCTAAAGGAACTTCTGAGACCGCACCCTGTGACACCATAATTCCCCAAACTGTTCTGATTTTAAAAACAACTTGGCTTAGGGGAGTTGTGATAGCAGTTATACATTTTTAAAAATGTATATGGAAAAATGGGAAGTTGATAATAATGAATATAAATTAGAAGCTTGGAATTGCAAAATACTGAAAAGAGAAGCAAAAGGACACAAGGGGTATGTCTAGACTGCATCTCTCCGTCGGCAGAGGGATGCAGATTAGGCAGGTTGACACTGCAAATGAGGCAGGGATTTAAAGATCCCACACCTAATTTGCATAAAAATGGCCACCACGTTTTGCCAACTCAGCACTTTGTCGGCAAAAAGTGGCAGTTTAGAGGGGGATCTGTCGAGAAAGAAAGCCTTGCAGGAGGCATAAGGGATCTGTCGAAAAGGCTTTCTTTCTCGACAGATCCCCCTCTAGACTTCTGCTTTTTGCTGACAAAGTGCTGAGTCAGCAAAATGTGGCGCCCATTTTTATGCAAATTAGGTGCGGGATATTTAAATCCCTGCCTCATTTGCAATGTCGACCTGCCTAATATGCATCCCTCTGCCGATTGAGGGATGCAGTCTAGACATACCCAAGGAGAACCCAATGGCTAGCAGAATGAAAGACAATAAGGATGAGTTATTTTAAAGCATGTTAAGAACAAAAAGGATACCAACTGTAGCATTAGACTATCTCTATGTGTAATGGTGGAATAGTAAAAAATAATTTGGCTTGGTAGAATTTGTAATTTTGACAAATAATATTCATACTTATTTTTAAGCATTTTTCCCTCCCCATCCCCATATTTATCAATTCAAATGTTCACAGTTGTGAGACATTATGGGGGTAGTTAATAACTATTTAATGACAGGAGATGTGAATATTCAAAGAGTTAGAACTTTGCACTGTTAAAACACAAATTGTCAACATTTTCTTCCAAAATAAACAAATTACATATCCTTAAATCAAATTCTATTTAGTTCTCAAGCAACAGTTTTCTTATTTTGCCCATCTCTACATTTTGATTAATGATTGAAATATTTCTTCATCTGTTTCTGTGTGTATGGTGAAACCAACCTACACTGACATCTACTGATAAAAATCTAATCTTTCTGAGCCTAATAATAATGAAGAAAAGGCTCAATAAACAGTTTTGGTCTGTGTTTAGGGGGAAAATCAATGACTATTCATATCATATTATAATATGGAACTAATTTCCATTTCAACAGTAACTCAGGAGTATGTTAAATAACAGCTACTAAAGTTAGACTTTTTAAAAGTAATATGCAAACAGAATGCCAGGAATTATTAAGAAAGGGATAGAGAATAAGTCAGAAAATATCTTATTGCCTCTGTATAAATCCATGGTACACCCACATCTTGAATACTGCATGCAGATGTGTTTGTCTCATCTCAAAAAATATATATTGGAATTGGAAAAAGTTCAGAAAAAGGTAACACATTGAATAGGGGATTAACAGCTGCCATATGAAGAGGGATTAATAAGACTGGGACTTTTCAGCTTGGAAAAGAGATGACTAATGTGGGATATGATAGAGGTCTATAAAATCAGGACAGGTGTGGAAAAAGTAAATAAAGAAGAATTATTTACTCCATCCCATAACACAAGTAGATATGACACAGATTATTCTAGGAGGAAATGGGCAAATAGAGAAATAATGGAAAGAAGATGGATACCTGATCTTTTATAGAATCATAAACTTGTTTCTGCTTTAAATTATTAAGAAGTGAATTCAAATTTTCTGCATATGGGCAGGATATTTACTTTCTATGTTTTCTGTTCAACATAAGATAAACATTCAGCTGATCCACTTAAGATATAAACAAGTCGTTTAATGCACTATGTGGTATTAAAGACTATTTTCAGCTGGAAATGTGCACCAGGCCATTTTAAGGATGAAGTGTTTAGAAGTTTGCTATAAGTCTAGATCTGATTCCTAGCCTTGGCATTCTTGCCTCCTGGGCTGGAAAGGCTGAGACCACTGCAGAGAAAGTGTATTCAGCCCCTGAGGAGAGGGAGTGCCATGTATCCCATGACATTGACTTGTCTAGCTGATTAAGGAGTCAGGTTGATGGACTGTAAAGGAAGCCACATTCTGTTGTCTTGGTGAGGATGAGGTGGCTGCAGTACAGGGGATATAACTGTTAATGAAAGGATGGGATCTTCTGAGAAATGCAGAAATCCTTCACCTAACCCAGAGAGACTCTCAGCTGATGTAAATCAAAGACAATGGAGGGATGCTGATTTTGCCCAATGCCTCTCTAATACACTGCTGCAAGAACCTGTCTGACATGTTCTCATACTTTAAGAGTGTTATTTGCTGCCTTGTGCATGGTGCATTTCAAATGTTGCAATTGATTTAAGATTTCAAAAAGAAGCCCAGCCTTTTTGTGAAAGGAATCCCTTCACTGATTCAAAGCCTGGAGACAGGCCTGTATTTCCAACAAACGTCTTCATAATACTTAATATTCAATAGAATAAGAGGAGAATAATGAGCACGGCCACTATCCCCGGTTAGTAATTACCTCTGTCATTATTAATTTTCTAAAGTGATCCAGTCAAATGAGTCATTATTATCTCAATTCCTTAGCTGGGACTGATTGATTCTTTCTCCCAGTTGTGCCTAATTTCATGTAATGTCTGGCTACAACACAGCGCTCAGGATCAAGTGCAATTCTAATATAGAATCATTACAAACAAACTGATTTCCTGAATGGGTCTGATGCTTTATGATACTTTATTGAAATAAATTAATCACTTTGAATGAAATGGCTCTAAAGACGGCGATAACTGTCATAAGCAAAAAATAACACACTTATCTGAGCAGATTTATTTTAGCATGCATTACGTAAATATACTTATGGCTTCCTTCATTTAAATCTTCTAAATACATTTATCTATTCAGTGCAATGTATGCTGAGAATCAAATTAGTCTTGACAACTGTGCTGTTTTTACAGATGACTCATTCCGTGTGAAATAAGTGTTTCTATTCATTTTGGACATGACATAATGTGCTACCCTGGCTATTTTGCTGATTGATGAGTTCATTCCATTTGTATCCAATCAGCAGGGGGAATAACTAAGACATTCAGGTGGAACTATAGCTCATTTGGGTAAGATGAAACTGTGTCCTGGAAAAGTATGAATTCAGTGCTGTAAAATCAAATTGATGCACTAATCACGTGACAGATCAGATTCTTAGCCAATGAAAAATCATGGAAGGGATCCTTAAGGAATCCATTTTGGGGCACTTGGACGAGAGGAAAGTGATTAGGAATGGTCAGCATGGATTCACAAAGGGCAAGTCGTGCCTGACCAATCTGATCAGCTTCTATGATGAGGTAACTGGCTCTGTGGACATGGGAAAGTCAGTGGATGTGATATACCTTGACTTTAGCAAGGCTTTTGATACGGTCTCCCACAATATTCTTGCCAGCAAGTTAAGGGAATGCGGATTGGATAAATGGACAGTAAGATGGATAGAAAAATGGCTAGAAGGCCAGCGGGTAGTGATCAACGGCTCGATTTCAGGTTGGCGGTCGGTTTCTAGCGGAGTGCCCCAAGGTTCGGTTCTAGGACCGGTTTTGTTCAATATCTTTATTAATGACCTGGATGAGGGGATGGATTGCACCCTCAGCAAGTTTGCGGATGACACTAAGCTAGGGGGAGAGGTACATAAGAACATAAGAACATAAGAACGGCCGTACCGGGTCAGACCAAAGGTCCATCTAGCCCAGTATCCTGTCTGCCGACAGTGGCCAGCACCAGGTGCCCCAGAGGTGGACCGAAGACAATGATCAAGCGATTTGTCTCCTGCCATCCCTCTCCAGCCTCTGTCAAACAGAGGCCAAGGACACCATTTTATCCCGTGGCTAATAGCCTTTTATGGACCTAACCTCCATGAAATTATCTAGCTTCTCTTTAAACTCTGTTATATTCCTAGCCTTCACAGCCTCCTCTGGCAAGGAGTTCCACATGCTGACTACACGCTGTGTGAAGAAGAACTTTCTTTTATTAGTTTTAAACCTGCTACCCATTAATTTCATTTGGTGTCCTCTAGTTCTTCTATTTAGGAGCTAATAAATAACTTTTCTTTATCTCCACACCACTCATGATTTTATACACCTCTATCATATCCCCCTCAGTCTCCTCTTTTCTAAACTGAAAAGTCCCAGTCGCTTTAACCTCTCCTCATATGGGACCCGTTCCAAACCCCTAATCATTTTAGTTGCCCTTTTCTGAACCCTTTCCAAGGCCAAAATATCTTTTTGAGGTGAGAGACCACATCTGTACACAGTATTCAAGATGTGGGCGTACCATAGTTTTATACAGGGCAGTAAGATATTCTGGGTCTTATTTTCTATCCCTTTCTTAATAATACCTAGCATCCTATTTGCCTTTTTGACTGCCGCTGCACATGTGTGGAAGTTTTCAGAGAACTGTCACGATAACGCCAAGATCTCTTTCCTGATTTGTCGTAGCCAAATTAGCCCCCATCATACTGTACATTATAGTTGGGGTTATTTTTCCCGATGTGCATTACTTTACACTTATCCACATTAAATTTCATTTGCCATTTTGTTGCCCAATCACTCAGTTTGGTGAGATCTTCTTGGAGTCCCTTACAGTCTGCTTCTGTCTTGACTATCCTAAACAGTTTGGTATCATCCATAAACTTTACTACCTCACTGCTTACCCCTTTCTCCAGATCATTTATGAATAAGTTGAACAGGATTGGTCCTAGGACTGACCCTTGGGGACACCACTAGTTACCCCTCTCCATTCTGAAAATTTACCATTTATTCCTACCCTTTGTTTCCTGTCTTTTAACCAGTTCTCAATCCAAGAAAGGACCTTCCCTCTTATCCCATGGCCATGTAATTTACACAAGAGCCTTTGGTGAGGGACCTTTTCAAAGGCTTTCTGGAAATCTAAGTATACTATATCTACTGGATCCTCCTTGTCCGCATGTTTGTTAACCCCTTCAAAGAACTCTAATAGATTAGTAAGACAGGATTTCCCTTTACAGAACCCATGTTGACTTTTGTCCAACAAATTATGTTCTTCTACATGCTTCACAATTTTATTCTTTACTATTGTTTGACTAATTTGCCGGTACTGAAGTTAGACTTACCGGTCTGTAATTGCCGGATCGCCTCTAGAGCCCTTTTTAAATATTGGTGTCACGTTGGCTACCTTCCAGTCATTAGGTACGGAAGCCGATTTAAGGGATAGGTTACAAACCACAGATAATAGTTCAGCAATTTCCCATTTGAGTTCTTTTAGAACCCTTGGATGAATGCCATCCGGTCCCGGAGATTTGTTAACATTAAGTTTTCTATTTGTTCCAAAACCTCCTCTAATGACACTTCAATCCGGGACAGTTCCTCAGATTCATTACCCACAAAGGACGGTGCAGATTTGGGAATCTCCCCAATGTCCTCAGCCGTGAAGACTGAAGCAAAGAAATCATTTAGTTTCTCCGCAATGGCTTTATCGTCCTTGATTGTGCCTTTTATAGTTCGATCGTCTAGGGGACCCACAGGTTTTTTAGCAGGCTTCCTGCTTCTAATGTACTTAAAAAACATTTTGTTATTTCTTTTTGAGTTTTTGGCTAGCTGTTCCTCAAAATCTTTTTGCTTTTCTTATTACATTTTACACTTGATTTGACAGTGTTTATGTTCCTTTCTATTTATCTCACTAGGATCGGACTTCCACTTCTTAAAAGATACCTTTTTGTCCCTCACTGCTTCTTTTACATGGTGGTTAAGCCACGGTGACTCTTTTAGGTCTCTTGCTATGTTTTTAATTTGGGGTATACATTTAAGTTGGGCCTCTATTATGGTGTCTTTAAAAGTTTCCATGCAGCTTGCAGGGATTTGGCTCTAGTCACTGTGCCTTTTAATTTCTGTTTAACTAACCTCCTCATTTTTGTATAATTCCCCTTTTTGAAATTAAATGCCAGGGTGCTGGTCTGCTGAGTGTTCTTCCCACCACAGGAATGTTGAATGTTATTATATTATGGTCACTATTCCCAAGCGGTCCTGTAACGGTTATTTCCTGGACCTGATCCTGCGCTCCACTCAGGACTAAATCGAGTGCCTCTCCTTGTGGGTTCCTGCACCAGCTGCTCCAAGAAGCAGTCATTTAAGCCATTGAGAAATTTTATCTCCTTCTCTTCCTGAGGTGACATGTATCCAGTCAATATGGGGTAATTAAAATCCCCCATTATTATAGAGTTCTTTGTTTTGGTAGCCTCTCTAATCTCCCTCAGCATTTCAATGTCAGTATCCCTGTCCTGGTCAGGTGGTCGGTAATATATCCCTACTGCTAATTTCTTATTTTTGGAGCATGGAATTACTATCCATAGCGATTCTATTGAACATGTTGATTCATTTAATATTTTTATTTCATTTGATTCTACATTATCTTTCACATACAGTGCCACTCCGCCACCCACCCGGCCTGCTCTATCCTTTCGATATATTTTATATCCCGGTATGATTGTGTCCCACAGATTTTCCTCATTCCACCAGGTTTCAGTGATGCCTATTATGTCAATCTCCTCATTTAATACTAGGTACTCTAGTTCACCCATCTTATTAGTCAGACTCCTAGCATTTGTGTAGAAGCACTTTAAAAATTTGCCACTGCTTGTTGTCTGCCCTTCCCTGATGCATTGGATTCCTTTATGCAGCGGTTTTGTCTGCTCTGGCCCATGGTTTGCCCTCTCCCTCCTCTCTTTCTGACTACAGCTTAGAGAATCTCTATCAATGGATTCTCCTCTAAGAGAATCTCCCTCCGATTCGTGCATCTCACACCAATCGGCTTTCCCCATCTCTCAGTTTAAAAACTGCTCTCGGCCTTTTAATGTTTAGTGCCAGCAGTCTGGTTCCACCCTGGTTTAGGTGGAGCCCATCCTTCCTGTATAGGCTCCCCTCTCCCAAAAGTGTCCCCAGTTCCTAATAAATCCAAACCCCTCTTCCCTACACCATCGTCTCATCCACGCATTGAGATTCTGAATCTCTGCCTGCCTACCTGGCCCTGCGCGTGGAACTGGAAGCATTTCGAGAATGCCACCATAGAGGTCCTGGATTTCAGTCTCTTTCCTAGCAGCCTAAATTTGGCCTCCAGGACATCTCTCCTACCCTTCCCTACGTCATTGGTACCTACATGTACCACGACCACGGCTCCTCCCAGCACTACACATAAGTCTATCTAGATGCCTCGAGAGATCCGCAACCTTCGCACCAGGCAGGCAAGTGACCATACGGTTCTCCCGGTCATCACAAACCCAACTATCTATGTTTCTAACGATCGAATCACCCACTACTAACACCTGCCTCTTCCGAACTGGCATTCCCTCCCCCTCAGAGGTATCCTCAGTGCGAGAGGATACCGCAACATCCGGATGGTTTCCCTCTGCTCCCATTGAATGCTCTGTTCCCTTGAGACTTTCATCCTCCTTAAGAGCACTGGGGCTCTCAGACTGGAGGTGGGACAGTACTACAGTGTCCCAGAAAGTCTCATCCACATATCTCTCTACCTCCCTTAGCTCCTCCAGTTCAGCCACCCTGGCCTCCAAAGCCCGAACTCGGTCTCTGAGGGTCAGGAGCTCCTTACAACAGGTGCACACATCATAAGCCGCCCACAGGGCAGGTAATCATACATGTTACACTCAGCGCAATAAACAGGATAGCCCCACTCTGCTGCTGGGCTTCTGTCTCCATTTTTCTAATGAATAAGTTTAAGTATAAACTGGGATTCTTTTTAAACCTCTGGAATATAGATTATTATAAGAGTTATGTTTTAAAGAAGTATCAAGGTAGATACGCTTGAGGGCAGAGATAGGGTCCAGAGTGACTTAGACAAATTGGAGGATTGGGCCACAAGAAATCTGATGATGTTCAACGAGGACAAGTGCAGAGTCCTGCACTTGGGACGGAAGAATCCCAAGCACAGTTACAAGCTGGGGACCAACCAGTTAAGTAGTAGTTCTGCAGAAAAGGACCTGGGGGTTACAGTGGATGAGAAGCTGGATATGAGTCAACAGTGTGCCCTTGTAGCCAAGAAGGCTAATGGCATATTAGGGTGCATTAGGAGGAGCATTGCCAGCAGATCCAGAGATGTCATTATTCCCCTTTATTCGGCTCTGGTGAGGCCACATCTGGAGTATTGTGTCCAGTTCTGGGCCCCCCACTACAAAAAGGATGTGGACGCATTGGAGAGGGTCCAGCGGAGGGCAACCAAAATGATTAGGGGGCTGGAGCATATGACTTATGAGGAGAGGCTGAGGGAGTTGGGTTTTGTTTAGTCTGCAGAAGCGAAGAGTGAGGGGGATTTGATATCAGCCTTCAACTTCCTGAAGGAGGTTCCAAAGAGGATGGAGAGAGGCTGTTCTCAGTAGTGACAGATGGCAGAACAAGGAGCAATGGTCTCAAGTTGTGGTGGGAGAGGTCCAGGTTGGATATTAGGAAAAACTATTTCACTAGGAGGGTAGCGAAGCACTGGAATGGGTTACCTAGGAAGTAGTGGAATCTCCATCCCTGGAGGTGTTTAAGTCTCGGCTTGACCAAGCCCTGGCTGGGTTGATTTAGTTGGGATTGGTCCTGCCTAGAGCAGGGGGTTGGACTTGATGACCTTCTGAGGTCTCTTCCAGCTCTATGATTCTATGATTCTATGAATGTCGATTACTGTCGCTCCACTGAAATCACTGGATTTACACTAACTTTACTATATTAATTTACGCCATCTGAGGATCTGGCCCGAAATGTTTAAAATGAGGTCCTCATCTGTGCTGATCATCCAGCAAAGACGAGGGGGGGAAAAAGCACAATGCTTTTCTAAAGAAGTATGAAATAACCTGGGAACGCTCATTAACTTTCTTGCTCTTCATGAAATAAGTTATTAGAGCCATCTTAATTGTATTGTGTCATGCTGAAAAGAAATCAAAAAATGGCCAGTTGCAAGGGAGGGATATCTTGGGAGGGGACAAGATAATGTGGGAGGCTTAATTAGCTGATTTTCCAAGTTCATTAGCATTTTGAAGCCTTTATAATAGATCTAAGTGCTTGTCTGTTTTTCCCAACTCTTAAAGAGTGAAGGACCAGATCAATGGAATCTGGCACCTTTATCAAAATGCAAAGGGCTTTGTGTATCAGTGTCTTAGTCCTGTTTCTTGGTGAGTTAAATGATTCTCTGTCAGACAACTTTCAGTTATAATTCCAGTTATAATTTTTAATTCCTCTTCACCACAGAGAAGTTGAGGAGGAGGAGCCAATGGACACTGTAAAACTTTGAACAATTGCTTATGCCATCAGGGTTCGAACGCCATCAGTTGCACTTTGGAGGAAGGGACTAGAGTGTAAATTTGAGGATTGTTCTACACTTACTACGGGTGTCATTTTAATCAGTGTCAGGCATGATGACATGTTTCTCAAAAACTTAGAGGCCGTGGAACTCTGATGCAGTGCTATTACAGCCATGTCAGTCCCAAGATATTAGACAAGCTGGGTGAGGTTAATATCTCTTATTGGACGAATGTCTGTTGGCAAGAGAGACAAGCTTACACAGACCTGAAAAAAGTTCTGTGTAACCTCAAAAACTTGTATCTCACCAACAGAAACTGGTCCAATAAAAGATATACTTCACCCAACTTGTTTTTTGGAACTCATTAACAATAAGCACCATATAGTCAGGCTAATGAGGATATAGAGTAGATATAATTTGTAGTTGCATGCACTTCAAAGTGCTTAATGCTTCCAAAGAGGTGTAGAGAGGCCTTAATGTAAATTACAACAACCAGCAATGATTAACTTCATGGTGTCAGTACAGTATGTAGTTTAAGGCAGTGATAGCTTTTTATAAGAGGGTCTAAAATGAAGGGGTTGTTATAAATATTCAGTTGTTGGAAATGAGGCAGTTATACTGAGGGTTAAAGCACAAGCTACATTACGTATATTCTGTTTCCAGTCCCAACTGAGTGGATGTTTGGTTTTTTCCTGTGTAGTCAGTGACCTTTATTCCTTCTGTTGCTTAGGGTTGTGAAATGAGAAGCACCTGTGTCACTTCTCTGAGCTCAACTCTTTTTTGCATTTCTAAAGCTGGTGTCTTTCCCCAGAGGAAGGAAAGTCTTGGAGTCCAGCTCACGTGCTTCCTGGTGCTTTGCTCTGACATTAGAGTCTGTCTGTTTATGCTGCTTCAAGTTGAAATTTGGAATTAAAAATATTGACTTAGATGTTTAATAAATGATGAAATGTTGGATGGTCAAGATTTTTTAAAAGCCGCAAGAAGCCCCTTGTACTTCTTTTCCTCATTTGTTAACTACTACCGGCCATTTGTAAAGAAAGCTTGATTGTATCCCTTTAACAGCAGAAATAAATGCTCTTTTGTAGCCTTTATAATTGCACACACACAAACAGGTGACATGGCTTTTTCCTCCCTTAATGTCTTTCAGTTGCTAGGTTTGAATATTTACTTCAGATAGTAATGTGTGATAAGGCAGTATTTGTCATAGATGTTTATCATCTCTCAAAACTAATAGGCTAAATTCATCTTCCTTGTAATAAGGTTACATCAGGTTTGACTTGATGTAGGGAGATTAACTGCAGGATTTAATATTTAAGCTTCCCCAGTTTAAACTTCATTCTTTAAAAAAAAAATCTTTATTTTGAGTAAAAATCTTTTGTGTGAATACCTCTAGCATAAGGCTTCTACAGTCCTCTAAATGCCAAGGTAAACTCTATTTTGAATCAACAGAACTACTCTAGTAAGTAAAATTACTCACACCTATGCAGGTCTGCAGGATTCAGCCTCTAAATATTATGGAAAGATCATCAAAAATACAGAGTGATAGCCTCGTCCTGCTCCCACTGACATTAATTAGGTAAAACTCAGCAGCCAAAAAAGCTAACAGAATGTCAGGAACCATTGGGAAAAGGCTAGATAATATGACAGAAAATATAATGCCGCTATATACATTCATGATACGCCCACTGTACTTGAATACCAGATGCACAAGAACCAGAGGTCACCCAATGAAATGAATAGGCAGCATGTTTAAAACAAACAAAAGAAGTACGTCCTCACACAGTGCACAGTCACCTCTGGGACTTCGATGTTTTGAAGGCCCAAACTATGACTGGGTTCCAAAAAGAATTAGAGAAGTTTATGGAAGATAGGTTCATCAGTGACTATGAAGCAAGATGGTCAAACACATGATTCCATGATCTGGGTCTCCCTAGCTGCTGGCTGCAAGCAGCAGGGACTAGAAGACAGAGGCTGTGTCACTCAGTGATTGACTTTTCGACTCATTCCCACTGAAGCCTCTGGCATTGGCCACTGGTATCAGAAGACAGGATACTGGACTAGATGGACCATCGATCTGACCCAGTATGGCTGTTCTGATATTCCTAACTCCCATGGATTTCATTGAGAATGGTTTAAAAAAGATTAGCATTAAGACTCCACCTGAAACTCTTTGCAGCAGAGACTGTCTTTATTTTTGTGTATTGTATAGTATGAAGCACACTTGCTGCCTAAGAAACAATAACAATAATTAAGAATCCAACACTGTTCATTTACAGAGGATTTTATTTTAAAATGTTGCCTTCTGTAGTTTATGCTCCTATTTATATTTTCTTTTCTATAACCTGGAAGGGTGCTTGATGGTTTACTTTAGGACATTTAACCCATTCATCCTGCATTATAATAAAAATGTATTAGGGAACTAAGCCAAAGCCATTGAAAGCAATGGGAATCTTTCCACTGACTTTAATGGACTTCTAAATCAGGCCTTAAGTGTATTTAATAATTAGATTATTATAATAAAGCAGTGGTTCCCAACCTGTGTCCCGCAGACCCCGATGGTCCATGACGGCACTGCAGGGGGGTGGTCCGTGGAAAGTTCAAAAATAAGAATTGGGTCCACCATGGAGGCCCCAATCCTTACTTTTCTTTTCCTTTTTCTTTTCCTTTTTCTTTCCTTACTTTTCTTTTTCCTCCCACCCCCCCGGGGGGGGGAGGAAGAGAGAGTTGTGAAATTTTAATATCTTGAAAAGGGTCTGTATGCTCGAAAAGGTTGGGAACTACAGTAATAAAGCATGAACATGTACAGGTTGTACCTCACTTAACTTGGACTCTCCCGTCCAGCAACATCCATGGTTCGGCAGGACCAGAGATGTTCCTGGACCACAGAGCCCAAGTATAGGGAGGTCGGGCTGTGGGGCAAGAGCAAGTGGGGGGGCGGGGCCAGCAACTCAGCTGTGCAGCGGAGAGTTCTGCCCCTGCAGCCAGGAGGTAGCAGGGGTCGGCCCCAGCCGTGGAGCTCCCAGCCAAGCAGGCAGCAGAGGTGCCAGGTTGGAGCCCTAGCAAGGGGTAGCAGTTCATCACGGGACAAGTTGGGAGGTACCTCTTCTGGTCCAGCAAATCCCCTCTTTCGTGACCAGTCAGGTCCCAAGGATGCTGGCTGAGGGAGGTCCAATCTGTATAATCCACATTGATTTTAGGGACTGAATTGCTGCTGACTTGTGATGGTTTAGATCACAAATGGTGGTAGAGGAGCCTGGAGGAGAAATATGAAGAAGTCCTAGTTTGCTTTGTTCTACACAGTTTAGTTAATATGATCTCCTCTAACAAGACTGTAGAGGATACAGAGCTATCTCTGCTTCTCTTCACATAAAATAACAGTGTATATCATATCATAGTCCTTGACATACAGTTAAAAAAGTTATAAAATGTATATTAAAGTTTTATGATTTTATGGTTTCCAGATTTTATTAGATGTACTTTATATTAGTGGCTGCTTCTTGGAAAGATTTCACTCCTGTAAATCTTTGCTTTTCTTATGTTTCTCCCTCGCCGTATGATAGGGTTAGTCAGTGAATAAAAGCTAAAGACATTGCTGGCTTTAAATCCTGTTTCCCTTTTGAATATTTATTATACCTACTTTGGAATCCAGTCCAAGATGGTGAAGCCACAGCTAAGGTCTGATTCTGCAAACCTTCACTCAGATGAATAATCCTTACTTGTATGCAGACCTCTTCAAGACAATGGGACTGCTTTTTATAGGGTAAAATTTGCCCCTTTGCAGATGATTCCCACAAGGTCTATATGTCACTCAAGTGCCCAGAATACCCTAAGGCTTAAGTCAAAATATGGCCCGGGGGCCAGATCCAGCCCTCAGACCACCCTGCCGGGACCCGCAAGAGCACAGCTGTTGCGCTCTCTGCTCTGCAGGTAGGGGTAGACTTCAAGTGATCCCCCAACCCCCAGCCCAATCCTCAGATCCTATAGGCTGGAAACAACCGGCCAATAAGAATTGACTCCAGCCAGTCTCTCAGCTCCTATTGGCTGGAAGCAACCAATATAGGTTGCTTCCAGCCAATAAGAGCTGAAAGATTGGCCTGGGGGATGGGGGCAGCACAAGCCTCTTCTCCTTCCCTGCCCCTCCTGCACCCCAATTTCCTCCCCAGGTCACCATCCAAACCCTCTGCACCCCCTGCCTCAGGTCACAATTCCCTCCCAGATCCTGTGCCCCCTCCTATACCCCTCCCCCAGGCTGGAATCCTCTCCTCCACCCAAACACCCTTCCAGACCCTGCACCCTAATTCCCTGCCCCAGGTCACCACCCAAACCCTCTGCAGTCTGCACCCCCTTCTCCCAAGTCACAATTCCCTCCCAGACTTTGCACCTCCCCCTAGAGAACCTCCCCCAGGCCAGAATCCTCTCCTGCACCCATACTCCTTCCCTGACTCTACACCCCATCCCCTGACCCAGGTCACAACCCCCTCCTTCACCCATACTCCCTCTCAGACCTCACACCATCTCCTGCACCCCCATCCCTTACCCCGTGCACCCAACCTCCACCCTAAACTTCGCATTTCCTCCGCAGAAAAGTGCGGCCTTTAACCACGTTCCAAAATCTTGGAGTGGCCCCCCACCACCAGAAATTGCCTGTGTTATATGCCATAAGAACAACTTGTCTGAGTAAGGGTTTGCAAGGTTAGCTTTTGAATTTCAATATTCTGGTAAAAACAAATATTGGAGGAAAAGAAGTGCCATAGGTGACAAAGAGAGAAGGAGTTTAATGCTTATTCTAAAATGACAAAATGGAGAGCTGCCAAGTATCTTTTTTTTTTTTCCTCAAAAAATATGCCATCTAATCAGGAATGCTGTGGCAAAGTTCCCCTTGAGTCCAGAAGAGTGGCAGGAATATAAATGTTGCTGGAAGTTACATGTGAAAACAACAGAGATCTCCAAGTTAAAAATAGAAGACATCCATTAGGTTATACATCCATCCCGCTGCTAGGGATGAATTGTTCTTGCAGTACATTTTCTAATGCTTTGTTCAGTCTGGTACTACAGGTCTCCTGTGACAGGCAATCTGGTCAGCTCCATACCCTTCAGACCAGAGATGGGCAATAATTTTTGGTGGGGAGCCACGCCGAGATTTTGGAAAGTGTCAAGGTCTGCACTTTTCTGTGGAGGGGGTGCGAGGCCTAGAGTGTGTTACACCTTGTTTCGGTGATGTGGTGGGAGCCTCAAGGGTTAAAGCCGACTACCCAGTGAAAACTACTGGATGTTGGTGAAACAAATGATCTTTATTAAGTGGAATGATTCTTTTATCAAAACCAACAATTAGCAAATGGCTTTTTAAACTAACAATTGCCCAATGCTTTTACAGGGTAGAAAACTTGAACACAACTATACCTAACTGATTACAATTCCTTGATTACAATTCACTTATATCAAATCACTATCCCTAATTCGCCTAAGGCAGCGCAGCATACAAACGAAAAATACAAAAACAAAGCCAAAATAATAATAATAAAAACTCCGTCCACAGCCAGCCCCTCTATGGTTATTTTAGGCAGCTGGTTGAGTTAGTCATAAATCTACCTTTACAACTTAACAACTCCTGGGTTTCTATTTCTAACACTTATATTTAGCCTAAATACAACACCACTACACAACACAAGATTATACAATTTACACAGTGTGGTTAATAGAACTCAGCTACACTTTACAGAATTACACAGTGAAATTAACACAATTCAACTATTGTATTAGTTATTAAACCAATAACTAATATATTTCAATACTTACAAATCCAGCAACGATAACAACATAAAGACACACTAGAACTCGGAGCATGCTCAGGACTCGCGCACCCCTATATTTGACTTGAAGGGTGGGGAGGCAGCCTCAGGGTGATCAATCCTTCAGCCAGGCAAAAAAGACACGTGCCCTCAACACTCGGAACCTCCGTCGAACAAAGGGGTTGAGAGTCTTTTATAACATAACCTGATATCCGGTACCTTATTAGGGTCTGTTCCCTGGCTGGGCCTGATAGGATGGTAATGAAGTAATGTGCAATATTGCCCTATAGGATTTTTCATGATGCCCGCCTGATGGCCCAGTGGACAGTGCCAGGTGTGGGCATGGTCAGTGCGCATGGCAGTTGCGTCTTATCTTCCTATGCCTACCTCCCTACCTTCAAGGACCGGTCAAGAGAGTCTTATTTATCTCTTGCAGCTGTGTTCTATCTTTTCATGCTCACCTCCCTGTTCTATGATGCCTACAAGGTTAAATTCCGTTCTCAGAAAGCTGCATTGTGCTTCCCATGCTCCTTTGAGTATCTCACGGTCTGGGTTTTCTGTGAGGGGCCTTGTGTGGCAGGATGGGCTATACGCGAAGGCCATGGTCAGAAAAAGCCTGCTCTACAACAGAGTGGAGGCTAGGTGCAGAAGGGCACATAGGGTAAGGGATTGGGGTGCAGGAGACGGTGTGAGTTCTGAGAGGGAGTTTGGGCAAAGGAGGGGGTGGTGACCTGGGTCAGGGGATGGGGTGTAGGGTCAGGGAGGGAGTATGGGTGCAGGAGAGGATTCTGGCCTGGGGGAGGGCCTCTAGGAGGAGGTGCAAAGTCTGGGAGGGCATTGTGACCTGGGAGAAGGGGGTGCAGACTGCAGAGGGTTTGGGTGGTGACTGTAGCAGGGGATTAGGGCAGTGGTTCCCAATCTTTTTGATACTGGGGACCAGTAAACCCATTCACAAGCTTTTGGAGGACCAGTAACATTTATTTGCATATTTGCATATTCATTAAGCAAATGATGAATATGCAAATAAATTGTTTCTGGTCATCCCAAAGCCCCCAGTGCTAATAGGAGCGGGCCCGGTTGACTACCCTGGGCCGTTTCCCGACCCCAACCCCAAGGTATCTACTTCACCCCCGTTTGGGACCGGTAAGGTAAGAAGGTCCCTCTCAGGCCTGCCAGGTGACTCGGCTCATATGGGCCCCGGAGGTCAGGTGAGTAGCCCCGTGTCCTCCCCCAGTTGCGCCTGCGTTTGTGGGTGAAATCATGGGCTGCACCCTGCCCTGGGGCATGTCGCTGTCCTTACCTGTCCTGGCAGGTTGTTCCGCCTTCCCTCCTGGCCCCAATCCTGGCCGTTTTATCGGCCGGTGCCAGCTCCCCCGGCTGAGTCCGGCACCGGGCGTTCTGCGTCGTGCGCACAGTACCCGGCTTTCTCCCTGGGTCCTAGCGCCCACCGGATCTAGCCCCACCGCCCGGGAGCATGCCCGGCAGAGATGCCACGGCGGCGGGCTCTCTCCCAAGAATCATGCGCGAAAATTTTTCTGAGGACCGGTATTTTTTTTCTAAGGACTGGTACTGGGCCGCGGACCACACTTTGGGAAATGCTGTATTAGGGTGCAGGGTCTGAGAGGTTGTTTGGGTGCAGGAGAGGATTCTGGCCTGGGGGAGAAATGTAGGAGCGGGTACAGGGTCTGGGAGGGAGTTGTGACCTGCAGCAGGGGATGCAGAGGGTTTGGATGGTGACCTGGGGGAAGGAGTTGGGATGTAGGAGGGGCTGGGGTGCCAGAGGCAGGCTTTGACTGGGAGGCGCTTACCTAAGCCAGCAGCCCTGCAGCACCCCCAAGGAAGGCTGGGCTCCCTGCCTGCTGCAACCCCAGTTCACTTTAAAATGCAGGTTTGTTCCCTCTTCGTGGCTCTCAACTCCCGGAGGGGAAAGAGGCTTGCGCTGTCCCTGTCTCGCAGGCTAATCTCTGAGCTCCTATTGGCCGGTTGTTTCTAGCCTATAGGAGCTGAGGATTGGGCTATGGCAGGGGTGGGCAAAAGGGGCTCCATGGGCTGGATCCGGCCCACCAAGTGGGCTGGATCCGGCCCGTGGAGGCCCTGCTGTTCCCCGGCCCCCAAGCCAATTAAGGCCTGGGGGCGGGGGAGCGCCTGAAGCCTTCTCCGCTCTGCCCCCGCCCTGCGTACAGCACGCAGTGCTTCTAAGCGCAAACCTCCTCCCGCCCTGCCAGGAGTATGGGGCACTTTGAAGCACCATGCTCTGCTTGCAGGGCCGGGGGAGGAGAGTGGAGGAGGCTTTGCACTCTCCCCCACCCTGGGGCCAATCAGGGCCTGGGGGCAGGTGAGCGCATGGGGCCAATCAGGGCCTTGGGGTGGAGGGCGCTGCGTGAAGCTTCCTTCACCCTGCCCTAGCCCTGTGAGTAGCCTGTGGCACTTCATAGCACCACGTGCTCCTCGCAGGGTGGGAGGAGACTTCCCACGTTTCCCCCTCCCCCAATTGGCCTGGGGGTGGGGGAGCGTGTCAAGCCTCTTCCAGGGCATGGGTGCCTAGTGGGAAGGGGGAGCAAAGGGGCTCCCTCACCCCTAGACCAATCATGGTCTGGGGGTGGGGTAGCCCTGCCCCTCCCTGTTTAGGCCCCGCCCTTTCTGGGGTGGCCCCCAGGCAAAAATTATTGCCCACCTCTGGGCTAGGGCCTGGGAGATCACATGCAGCCTCCCTCTCCCTGCAAAGCAGAGAGCTGCATGGACTGCACTTTAAGCCACGGCAGCTGCATGCCTGAGGGTCCCAGCTGGGTGGTCCACAGGCCAGATCCAGTGGCTTGGTGGGCCGGATCCAGTCCCTGGGCCATATTTTGCCCAGCCCTGCTTCAGACTCTTTGTCTCTATGTTTTCATTCTCATTTAGTGATGCATAATGATGAGATAATAGACCAGATCCTCCTTCTAGTGAACTCCATGGTAGAAGTCCCGTTGATTACAATGAGAGTACAATGAGGCCAAAAAAAAAAAAAAAAGATAAGATGAAATCCTGTTGTCTTTTATTTAGGCAAAACTCCCATTGCCATTCAATCAGCCTTTTGCTTGAGTATAGACTGCATGATTTGGGACCTATTCCAGAGAAGCCCTTAAGCATCTGTGTGAATTTAAGCACATGAGTAATTCAGTTGAAGTCAATCAAATTACACACCTGCTGGATCAGGGCTGAGAAATTGAATGGAATCCCATAAAAATGGACAAAATGTTGATATTATGGCAAAAAGCTGAATGGATGAAAAAGCTGAACGGGTGAAAATAGATGGAACGCTACATATGACAGCTCAGCTGAGCTTCACATTGAGTCTTTCATAGTAAATGTTACTTTATATGACAGTTGCCATGTTACCTTTTATCCTCATATGAGTATAAATTAAAAGTGTGTGTATCAGGGGTGGGTAAATACTGTCCTGTCAGCTGGATCCAGCCTGGCAAGGTTAGCCCCAGCCAGGCCACCACCGCTATATTTACCTATGCCTCCACAAGTACAGGTGATCTGTGTTCCCAGCCATTGAACAGAGGTCAGCAACCTACAAAGAGGAATAGCCATTTTTTTTTTTTTTGGTCTTTGATCAGAATATTTGGAGAGCCATATCACACGCTAAGCTACTTTTATACATACACAAAGACAGCAAGCACATAGCAGTTGTATACTTATAGAATTTCTTACTTAAATAAAATAGGTGATGGAATAAACATGCTGCTTTTTCCTTCTATCCGGGATTATATTTTTAATGGTTCCCTTTAGGACTTAAAAAATAATTAAAACTAATGAATACTTTGCAATGGCAATAAAGCGCAGCATCCTCTCTCTGCTCCCAAGGCCGATCAAAGAAAAGTGTGGTACTGTGATGTTATAATGTTTTGTATTTAGCATTCTGACGCCCCACTGAGACCAAAAGATGACTTTGGGGATGGTCACGAATTAGAGTTTTCACTGTTTCACATGAACTCAGTAGGACTGCTGCTGCTGTCAAGTACTGTTTTTAAATGACCATGGATGGCAGAATCTGACCCTTAAAGAATACCACCACTACAAAGATCATAGCCATACTTAACCAGATGTAGCCCCACCAGTGGTACTGTGTGAATTATAGGGTACATAGGACTCAGTTGCTTTCATCCATATCATGTTGTCTGTTCATGGACAACAGTCACCTGACTGTTGTCTGCACTCAGCTTCCTCTTTTGTACCTCTGGTGGAGATGCTGCCACTGAGAATTCATTGAAGCACAGAGCTGGAGCTATAAAGAAGCCATTAGTGCTATCTTGTTTCACCAGTAAACTATTCACTGGTTTAGGATAGAGTTTCTCAAAGTGGTCCACCGATCCACTTCCCGCGGCTCCCCTTGGCTGCAAATGTTGAACCAGAGCCAATGGGAGCCGCAAGGCTCTGGGGCTGCGGAGCTGGTAAATAAACAAAACCTCAGTGGCCAGTTAGCAGGTTTCTTTGAGTGGATCCACGGACCACTTTGAGAAACATTGGTTTAGAGTCAAGCAACCTAAAGTCTGGCCAGAAAGGGGCTATGCCAGCAGCCAGAGATGCTTGCCATGGGTCAAACTAAACCATTCATTCAACCTGAAACACAAACGTGTTTCCTTACATTTTGAGGTTTTAAACTTTTTTGCCCTTTTTAGTTTGAAGGGCAATTTTGTCAATACACACATTTCAAAATGTCAAAACATTACATTGCGATTATTTTGATCTTTTCACCAATTTATTTTTAGCCAAAACTATACTCTGAATTTGACCCAAATTTGCAAATAGATTTAGTGGCCCCAAATAGCACTTTTTGATGAATTTATTAACTTATTGTGTACACTGCTCAGTCTATTTGCTAGATCGCTAGGATGTCACAGCTGTGCTGTGTGCGTCAGGGACTAGAAGGTCACACTAGGAATTTCCTGCGTTTTGTATTACATAGGGGTATCCATCCAGGATGTGGGCGAACTAGCTTTACACAGCTGAGTGCTGCCAGAATGGGGAGCAACTGTCACAGCAGGGCTGAGAATCCGGCTCAGTACATCCAATGCTCTCCCTTTTGAGAACTAATTTGTAGATTCTGAAAATGGAGTTTTGTAGCAAGCCAGGGAGAGCAATACGTTTGCAGTTATAAGGGAGTTTGCACTGAGATTTCTCCTTCAATATTTGTTTTTGCTCAGACGTGTTAGAATCGCACTTACAGGTTGGGTTCTGTGTGTGAGAGAGATAGAGTGTATTGTATGAAGGGTATTTTGTAGCCTTTCCAGCCAGCCTTAGTAAAATAACAAGTCTGTGTGATTATTGGGACCCACCACTGAGGCACCTACAATGCTTGCCTCTGAGCTGGGGTACATTTGGCATACTTCTGGCACCTTAAGGTTTGGTTTACGTCAGCAATTTCAGCCCCAGTAATTCAGTCTATCCACATGGCAGTGAACAGACCCTGTTCTGAAGAGCTTGCAATCTGGTTACACAATGCAGACAACAGGTGGGAGCATTATTGATGACAAAAGAAGCATTATTGATCCCCATTTCATAGATAGGAAACACAGGGGCTAAGGGCATGTCTATACTACAGCTGGAGGTATAATTCCTAGTTCAGGTAGACATACCTTTTGCTCGAGATAACACCCTAAAAATACCAATGGCTGCAACACTCTTGGCAATGGCATGGGCCAGCTGATGTAGTACGGCCCTACCTGAAATCCTAGGTGTGACGGGGTGCAGTCAGAGAAGACCTTTAGGGATTGTTGCCTGGTGTACTGATCATGCCACTGACACCAGCCTTCTTAATCTCTTGGGCTCCCTATTACTCTGTCCTACTGGGCCAGATTCTCTGGCGTCCCCCAGGGCACAGAATTGGGGTAACCACCCCCTGAAGAGCAATGTAGACACTGAACGTTTTGACCTCTAGGGTTCAGCACCCAGGAAACCAACCCGCAGAAGGAATCAAACCCCCAAATAAATCCATCTTTCTTAGAGTAAAAGTTTTACATAAGGAAAGCTCATGAGGATGTTCACCCTCTTTATCAATGAAAGAGAGGTCTGCACACCGGTCCTTCCCCCAGGTAACAATTATTTACACTGAGCGTGATAGAAAATAAAAGTGTTTTGTATTAAGTACAAACAGTAGGTCACAAGTGAAAACAGAGAGATTAAAGTAAGTTACTAAGTTCAAATGAAAACTCATAGCTAATGCTAATTCACTAAAAAATTATTGCAAGCAGATTCTTACCCTAATGAGCTGTTCTTGTTCTAGGAATAATCTTCAGGTCTTTTATCTTGACCTGACTCCCCAGCCCTCTACACCCTTCCAGTCAAAGCCCAAGGGCTGGTAGCTCCCCTTTGCTTAAACGGTCTTTTCCCCAGGTGGGAATCTTTTGTTCTACATTCCCCCTTCCATGGAAAAATGTCAGGGTCAAAATGGAGTCCCAGTGTCAGGTGGTATGGTCATATGTGTCATTAGTCCAATCACCTTTGGGCTTACAGGACAAACAAGGCTGTTTACAAGTTGTTAAGTTGTTCACCAAGTCGTAAGTCTTCCTGGGGGGGTGGGGAGTCACCAGTAATGGCTCTCAATAGCACATTTAAAACTATAAACAATCCCAAATACTTCATATTTCTAACTTCTCATACAAGAATGGCACATGCATCAAAATAGGACATACAGATCCAGCAGACTGTAACTTTTAAAATTGATAGGTTACATGATGTAGTTTGTTCAAAGCATCTCTGAGATATGAAAATTGGTTTATGAATATAAATATGCATAATGCATGGGGAAGGGGGGGAGAACTGTCACATGCAATATGTCCTTGGATGACTAGCCCAAGCTGGCATCCGTGACACCATGGCCACACTGTTATTTTTAACCTGCTAGCTAGATCAAAGATATGAATGTGTGGGAAAGACATCAGCCAGACACCTCGGAAAGAACTTTTAGTAATAACTCAGAGCCTTTCCCATCTAGTGTCTCCTCATCAGCTGTTGGAGATATTTGCTGCTAGCAGTCACAGATCGCTACATGCCATGGGAGGCAGTCTCATTGTACCATTCCCTCCATAAACTTTTCAAGCTCAGTCTTGAAACCAGTTAAGTTTCTTACTCCCACTGCTCCCCTTGGCAGGCTGTTTCAGAACTTCACTCTTCTGATGGTTAGAATTTCAGGTCTAATCTTGTTGTTGGCCAGTTTATATCTATTTTTTCTAGTGTTGATGCTGGTGCTTACCTTGAATAACTCTTCTCCCTCCCTGGCATTTATCCCACTGATGTATTTGTAGTAAGTGGCCACATCTCCCCTCATCCTTCTTTTTGGTTAGACTAAACAAGCCATGCTCTTCCAGTCTCCTGAATAGTACTAATTCTTCTCCGTCTCTGCTGGAAATACGTCTCTGGATGTATTAGTTTTTTCACAGCCACATCACATTGGTGAATCATAATTACCTTGTGATCAATTGATACATCCAGGGCTTTCTTTTGCTCTGTCACTTTCAATTGATAAGTCTCCATCTTGTAGGAAAAAATGTTGTTGTTAGTTCCTAAGGGTACGTCTACACAGCAACATTATTTCGAAATAGCTAGCATTATTTTGAAATAACTTAGTCTACAACTACACGACATGCAGTTATTTCGAAATAATGTCGAAATACTGTCAAGCTGGAGGACTACTTAGACTTCTTTAACCCTCATTGTACGAGGAGTAAGGGAAGTCAGAGGAAGAGTACTCTATTTCAAAATAACTGCTCTGTAGACGCTCTCAATTTCGAAATAAGCTATTTCAAAATAAGCTACGAGTTAAGCCCTGCTGCGTAGATGCACCCTAAATGCATGGCTTTGCAGTATTAAATTTCATCCCATTTCTACTACACCAGTTTTCAAGGTCATCCAGATATTCTTATATGATACTCTGTCCTCCCAACTGTAAGGCAATACCTCCCAACTCTGTGTCATCCTGGATGGTTGATGGTACTTTCACATTAAACATTGCATTATTCTAATCAGCGGACTTTACTAGAAGCCTTGTTCATGGATCTGAGACCAAAATTTGGTCTTTTGTTTGGATGATTTGTGTATTTCTGTTTCTTGTTGATGTCATTGGAAGTGCATCTCTGAAAATCAGTCAGAAGGCTTCATATGGCTGTAGAAGAATAATTTTAAACTCCTATCTCTTAATAAAATCTTAAAGCCATATCTTGCTCTGCAAGATTGCCATGGGAATCTCAAGGAGAAGGGTATTCCTCTAAATGAGTAAGGATTACAGAATCTGAACCTTTATTGTTGGTTTATCTGGACTTTGATTTCAGTTACTATTTGTTAGCAAGTCTCAGGGGATAGCCGTGTTAGTCTGTAACTTTAAAAACAACTTTTAAAAACAAGTAGTCCTGTGGTACCTTAGAGACTAATAAATAAAGTATCATGAGCTTTCATATTCTCTAAGGTGCCACAGGACTACGCATTGTTTTAAAAAGTTGTTATATGTTAGCAAATATGTCTGCATATCAACTAGAGCACCATCTTTTTTTCCCGTTGGAACCAATTAATAAATAATTACAAAATGAAAATGTGTGTTTTCCCAAAGCTGCACTAGTCTACTTTTAACTGGCTTGCAAATCAAGTCACTTTAAACATTTAAAACTTCTGTGAACAGAAATCAACCAAATTAAGGCCAAAAAGAAGAAGAGTGTTGCTGTGGTTAATACACCAAGGGTGCGTCTACACTGCAGGGCTTAACTCGAAATAAGCTACACAAATTGAACTATGGCAATTGTGTATCTTATTTCGAAATAGCTCATTTTGAAATTGGGAGCATCTACACAACAATTATTTCAAAATAGAGCACTCTTCCTCCGACTTTCTTTACTCCTCGTACAATGAGGGTTATAGGAGTCAGAGTAAAAAGTCCTCCAGCTTGACAGTATTTTGACACTGTTTTGAAATAACTGCCTGCTGTGTAGATGCGGACAAAGTCATTTCGGAATAGCGCTAGTTATTTTGAAATAGTGAGGCAGTGTAGACGTACCCCAAGATGGGCTTAAATTTTTGGCTTTGCCATGGATTTCCAATGTGCTCTTGGATAGGTAACACAGGAACTAACAATCTCCTACCATTTGTCTACTTGTGTAATTAAGCTATAAGATCTTCAGAGCAGGAACTGTCACTTAGAGGTTGGGTATTATATATGTACCTGGTAAGTGCTTCTCTAAAACAAATAAATATAAATATCATGAAGGAAAAAAAATCTCCAAACTATTTAGTGCAAACTCTCCCATAACTGTAAACTTTTCTCTACTGAGCTTGCAATGAATCTCCATCGTGTACATTTATACCGTATCATGAGTTAAAGTGAACCAAATCTAAACTGTTGTGGCACATAAAAATTGCAAACAAAGGAAGGCAGCTTTTTTCCCTAATCCCCTGAGATTTATTCTGACAGTTTGCAACAAGATGAAATGGATAATGGAAGTCCCTTGTCACAATAACTCAGTTTAAATGTATTGTCAGATTAATAGACTGGGTTATCCACAATTCCAGGGGAAAAAAATGACTTATAGTTTCAAATCATCCCCTTACTCATAACAGCCAATCAAATTAACTGAATGTTCCAAATATAGATGACCATCAACAGCCAGGAAATGTATGTATTGATTTCTTTATTTGTAGTGCTAGCCAAATGATTTCCAACTGCCACAGCAACATCTGTTGGTGACTGTGCAGCTGATCATTAGAATGAAATTCCATCACAATTCTCTGTAAAAGCCCCATTAGTTTGTACTGTGCTTAGAGAATATGTCAAAATATTCTTGTGCCATTCTGGTGGTAAGTAACTCAGCTGCCCATTTACAGATGGCAAAGCATTAATGAAATCGCTATTTAAAAGAAATCTATCTTCATGCCCAACATGAGTGGAAATTTAGATCCCAAACCTTCAAGGAAGAGGCTTAAACCACAGCTGAGGAACCTTTTTTCTTTCTGGGGCCACTGACTCGCAACAAAAATCAGTCGTGGGCCACACACAGCCCCGTGGGTGTGTGTGGATGCTTGGAACTTCCCCTGGGCTCTGGGGTGGGGTTATAACTGTGAACTTCAGTGTGCAGGAGGGGGCTCCAGACTGGGGCTGAGGAATTTGGAGTGTGGAAGTGGGCGGGGGGGGTTGGGGTACAGGCAGGTGGGGCAGAGGGTTTGAGGTAGGGATGCAGGCGCTGGGAGGGAGTTAAGGTGCAGGAGGGGTTCCATCCTTGGGAAGAGTTTTGGGGGGGATGTGGTCTCTGGGAGGGGGTTGGGGTGTTGGAAAGGGGCTCGGGACTGCGGTTGAAGTGTAGGAGAAGGTGAGGGGTACTGGCTCTGACCAGGCACCAGGCAATGGGTACTTGCCTTGTGTGACTCCCAGGCGGCAGTGTAGTGGGGCTAAGGCAGGCTCCCCCCTGCCACTGCCCTGTGTCACACCCGGAAGCTCCCATGATGTGGTCAGGCAGCTGTGTGTGTGTTATGCTCTGCCCACACCTGAAGCTCCCATTGGTCACAGTTCCCAGCCAATGGGAGTTATGAGGACAGGTTCATGTGGACTCAGAGCTTCCCTGGTCACCCATCCCTACGGTCCACAGGGACAGATGACCAACCTGGTACTCTAGCTTCCCTGCAACAGTTGCGCGAGCCAGTGATTACGGTTCTAGGCCCAGGAGAGGGCATGAAGGTCAGGGCTTCTGGCCTCTGGTGCGGAGACTTGCTGGGGGCTAGATGAAATTAAGCAGGGGGCTAGATCTAGCCTGTGGGCTGGAGGGTCCCCATTCCTGGCTTATAGACATGCCTCACACTGAGTATGTGAGTGCTCTCATTGAATGTCCCACTGAACTGGGACCAAAATAGAGTGATAGAACCACCCTAAAAGCTTGTCAGGCCAAATTTTTCAGTGATGTAAAGTGACACAGCACCACTGAAATCAATGGAGCTGCATTAATTCATACCAGCCAAGAAGCTGGCTCACTGAATTTAGATCCTTTCTATAGAATTTGTAGCCCATCCTATGTAATAACATAGGTCAGTTTAAAAATTCTATAGAAAAGATTTCACTGTTCAATTCAATAGAAAAACTATGTTCACTCCTATCTTCTTCTTACTGTTATTTATCACATAATGAAGGTAATTAGTGTGCTAAGTGTTATTCAAAACAGGCATAAGAGGACGAACTATGTATATGTCAGAGCAGAACTTATTAAAAGCAGAGATTATGGTGAATTATTCAGTGAAAGGCAAACAAGATCAGTAAAAACCAGACAAGCCTTTTCCCATCCCTTGAACTGAACCAAAAGCAGTCATTTTTCAGCTGTTTGGGTGAGTTCAGTTATGGCCTGTTCCAGCATATTGACTCCCATGGGACCACTCATATGCTTAAAATTAAGCATGTGCTTACGTGGATCAGGGCCTTAATCATGTCTCTGGTTCTGGCTCCAGTCTGTTATTTTGTGGCAGTGGCATTTTGGCAGCATTCTGACTGATTTCTAGGATTTCTTCAATAGTCATGTCTCCAAAATTATAATGTTGGTTCATTAGTACACTTGATGACTCAGAATTTTTTGTTGGTGTTTTGGCTAATAATTAGCTGATGTGAGGCTGCTGGGGTCTTTAAAGTTGTTGTTAGGCATAATATGTAATTGTGAAAGAGTCTTTTCATATGCCGTTTTGTATGTAATTACAAGGAAAAAACTCTGAATTTCAATGCCATCACATGTGGTACAGCCTTCAAATACCAGCTTCGTTTATTAATGCATGTGCAGTGAGTTATCCTGGTCTGCATCTGGATAGTGGTAAATTGCTTGCTCTAATAATTCTCAGCATCTCTGATCTGCAATCACTGTCTAGGAGATTTTTCGATATGACACTGCATTGTGGGCAGAACTGCAAAGATCTTTCTGCAACCTCTCAGGGGAATCCTGCTGTCAGGCAGCAAACCAAGGGCACACAAAATACGTAATTTTAAAGTCGAAACCTCTTTTAATTCAAGGTGCTCCTAGGCATCAGTTTACATTGAACATTCTCTTCCTATGTGTGTGCTTGTCCATCTCTTGTGATGTATACCTCATGCCTATCTCTCTCCTTTGCCTAGTTCTTTTTAACAGTGAGTGTCATAACATTTACTTTAAAAAATGTTGTCTTCTCTCTTAATTAGGCCTTTTCCCACAATGAACCATAGGAGACTCAATTAGGAAGATGACTTTTTGTCTTTCTAGGATGATCCCATGCAGCAGGCTAGCTAAGTGTACACTGCTAGATAAAATTGGCAGAAGGGTAGATGATTGGATTTGAAGACTGGGTTTTTATGGGGGAAGGATTTTGTTTCAACTCACCAGACAAATAAGGAAAGAACACAACAGGGAAATCCAAGTGCTGCATGACTCTTCACTTCAGAACCAAAGGCTGCTCATGTCACTGGGGACCCCAGAGTTTCCCTTTCTTTGATTCTCCAAGAGCTGGTTTTTGCTATCACCAGCTGCCACTTTCCACCCTCAGCGTGGTTGTTTTTCAATTGGAGACTCCTGCAGTGGCGGAACAATTCCTGGATGGTTCCCTGACATTGCTTCAAAGTCAATACATCAGCATTGTTTTATTTTTTAAAAATCTGTTTCCTGTGGGAATGCTATAAAATACAAGACAATCATATGAAATAAACTCACTTGACATTTTGGTTTTAGATCACAACCTATCCTGTTTCCCATCCCTACGTGCTTTGTTGTACCCTGCCCCCCGTTTTCTTGCTTTCCTCCTGTCTGAGACAGCCATCAATGGCTGTCATACAGCATAGCCTCTGTTTGCCAGAAGTTGGGAATGGGCACCAGGGGATGGCACACTTGAGCTATATCTACACTGCAGCGCTATTTTGGGATACCAGAGTATCCCAAAATAGCTATCCTACACCTTAACAGCAAGCCCGTTATTTTGGGCTCCTATTCCAACATCCCAATAAACCTCATTCCATGAGGAGCAAGGGACATTTCAGAATAGTGGGTTATTTTGAACTTTGGTGCTGTATAGATACGCCAAATTATGAAGGACGCTATTTCAAAATAAGATTGAAATAAGATACGCAATTTGCATAGCTCAATTTGTGTATCTTATTTCAAACTACAGTGCAGTGTAGATATATCCTTGATGATTACCTGTTCTGTTCATTCCCCTCTGGGACATATGCAACTGGATGGTGTGGCAGGGTGTTGCCCTGCCCTGGCCCTTTAAGGGGCCAAGGAGCTGGAGGGAGGAGAGCCCAGCTGTGGGCAATTAGGAGGGCCCAGCTGAGGGCTATAAGAACAGTTCCTGGGAGGAGTGAGAGAGACCTGCCTGCTGCTCTGGAGGAGAGAGCAGTTAAGACCTGAGGGCCAGGGAAGAAGGAGGCTCCCTGGAGGAGGGCAGGACTGGGGAGGCTGAGGCAGGAGGAACCCAGACTACACGGCCTGAGGCCCAGTGCCATAAGTCCAGGAGGCAACCGGGCAGGCAGAGGTGCGCCTGTGGCCAGGGAATAGGGGCCTGGAGATCCTGTGGCCTGCCCGGAGGGGCTGTTAAGGGGCTGGCAGGGGGGCCTGAGGCCAGGACGGCGTGAGGGGAGTTAGAAGTATCCAAGGAGAAGAACTGAGGATCCCTGAGCATTGGGAGGACCCTGGAGGAGAAGCGGACTACAACAACATGGACTCTTTCCCCAGAAGGGGGGTGCGGAGCAACCGAGGAGTGGTCACTGCTGGAGGGCAGTGCCCTGAAGCCGCCACCACACCCAAACAGGCCGCGTCCGAGCAGCCAGCTACTTCCCCCTACTGGTCACCGTGGAGGGAAGAACCGGGCGAAAAGAAAAAAAGTGAGTGAACCCGCTACAATAGGAAGACTGAGCAGTAGGCTAGGTGGACCTTTGATCTGACCCAGCATGGTCATTCTAATGGAATCCATTCACACTTATTTTATGTCCTTCTTTTCTCTTCTTTCTTTTCTTTTTTTCTCCATTTCCATTCCACTCTCACCCATACTTTTTCTGTCTCCCACTCATCCTCTCCATTTCTCTCCTCCCCTCTTCCCATTCCTATCCTCTGTCAAGCTCCTATTCCTTTTTGTCATGTTTTTCTTTCTCCCCATCTTCCCAGCATTTTCTTATGGAAAATAACTGTTGCATGAATGTTTTGGATCTTTCTACAGAATTTAATAGAGAATTACAGCCCTGCAGAGAATCCTATAGAATGGTTTAAAAAACCTATAGACATTGATTTGGGAAATCACGTAAGCATATGCTTGACATGAGCATGTGCTTAAGTACTGTCCTGAGTGGGACAATAGCACAGATGTCATCTATTGAAAGTCATTTCCACAGAGCCCTATTAAATGTTTCTGCTTCTCTAAGTCTTTGCCATAAGCAAAACTCCACTTGATCAGATGAAAGTCCAAACTAGTGGGGGGGTAAATTCAAAAGAAAATGTTTATGTCCTCCTGAGTAGTAAAATTGCTGAACCACTCACAGCCCCATAGCGCTTTGGACACTTCTTCTTTAAACCGTAACAGCCAAGTGGAAAAAACAATTCAGACGAAAAAGAATCTCATGCCCTTTTCTTCTTGCTGTTAATGTGCAAAAATGGAAACACCTACTGCCTGCTGGGCTTGCTAAAGAAGTCCCTTGTATTTGCATATATCACCAGAGTAGAGTTAGAATAATTTAATTTATAAACCTGGGGCAATGTTAATTTCCATTCTCCCGTTTTTTGTAACTTGTGCATTAACTCTCGGGACCCTGGCCACCCTTGCCTGGGTAGGGTCCTGCCACATGGGAACTGCAGGGCCTTCATGCATTACAAACGCAAACTGAAATGTCAGCCCCCCCACAGCCTTTCTGCAACAGCTGAATTATGGATCACAATGCACTACATCAAATATTCAGAAATTATTCCCTCAAAATAGTTGTGGGGCAGTGGTTTGTAAAAACGCTAGCAACACCCTGCACTTGTGCTTCTATAATCGATGGGGTGGCTTTTGTACTTGCTTATGAGTAATGAGATATATAATATGGATTACTCATTTTTCAAAAGACTAGGCACTTCAGTCAGAGCTTCATTCTACTGTAAACCCAATTACATTCAGTCCGCCAAGTCAGTTGGCTGTCCACAGGAGTGTATGTAAGGCCATGAATAATTCCTAAACTAGGTTTTCTCTCTAAGAAATGTCATGCTGCTTTTGCTGCCATTAGATTACCTTTTGCAGAACCACCTTCTAATAAACTGAAGATATCTGTTCAAAAATTGTCAGTATGTCTTTAAATAAGATGACAGGACAGCATTCGCTAGGGTTCACACTCAGAAATCAGGCCTGGATTAGCCAGTGGGCACTGGGTACACTTGAATAGGGTCCCTATCTCAAGCAATGTCAGGGAAGGTTTCAGTTTACTGGGTCCTTCAACAGAGGACTACACTTGATAACTTCCTGAGGTCCTTTCAGCCTTCCATTTCGATAGTTCCATGATGGAAGAGTGGCCAGACCAAATCTGAATGAGTGGCAGTGTGACCTCATGTATCATGTCACAATGCTCAGAGTGGCCAGCTGGGCACAAGCCCATAGGACAGGAGCTGCTGCTCCTGGGGGCAGGATAGTCTGGGGTAGGATTAGGGGTGTGGTGTCAGGGCAGAGGGAGCTGTTGTGGGTGGTCAATACCCCCTCAGCCATTTAGTGTAGTGCACCCACTGAATCAGGCTAGCTCTGCCTAGTATTAACATTAGAATGTAGTATTCAATGTCTGAGGACATTCAGTAAAACATATGCTTGGCTTCTTTTCCTGTTCTCATCAAAATGAACGAGGGATTTGCCATTCGTTTCAGTGGGAGCAACATTGAGATACTCCTACTCTTAATCAAGACCTCAAGACTGTTGTCATCCCATAAAAACTTTATTAGTTCTCTTGGACAAAGAACATCTTTCTGTTCAGTGTTTGTAGAGTGCTTCCCACAATGGGGACTTGCCAGTGTGCTCTGTATGCTGAGTGCTTGGGTGGTCACCCAGGAGAGATTCAGATGCTGTCCAGCTAATTAGCAGAGCACCCACAGCCAGCAGCATGTGTTTCTATTGGTGGTACAAATCCGCACGTGCCTTGGTGCACATAAAATGTATTCTGCACAAAGATGGAAAAAATTAGAGGGAACACTGGTGTTGACCTCTTGGCGCTCCTGCAATTCAAATAAATAATAATATGGCTGCCACTGATAAGTATCTAATATTGCCATGCTCTATACATATCTACCATATATCAGAGAGCGTTTTTCTGTGCATGCATCTCTGTGTGTCTATCTGTTCAAGAACTCCTAAATGGTAAAAACGAGGACCACCAAATTTGGTATTCTGCTGCCTCTTATCATAACTTACATCAAGGTAACAGTTTGGTTGTGCCAGGAAAATGGGATGTTCCTGGAATGGGATTGATTCTCATAAAATCAAACAGAAAATAGACTCACCAGGAGTATCTTCCATTTTAGTTGTTGCCAGGAACTGATCAGAGCAGCAGTGTGTGTACAGCTGGGCCTTGCATGTTGGCAAATAGTTATCTGGCTCCCCGCTGTGACCATGTAGCATCTTCATTTCCTTGTTTTGTGTAAAGAGAGCAAAAGACACAACACATCTAGCCTGCAGGGGAGTGGGTATATCCTCTTCCCTGAAGGTCCTGTGGACTCTAACATAAGGCCATGAGCCTTAACATGCATATAGTTACGCGCATGTAACAGTGATGCGGTATTGCTAAGGATATCCACAACCTTATTTCCCCAATGTGTGAAATATCTTGTAATCTCTTCTTAATTCTTACTCAGGCAAAGGGGATCCTGATTTGAGCCTCTTAAGTGTGCCCACAGCACAAGACTACGCTTGAACCTCTGTACTCTAGGTGTCCGTAATCCGTGAACACCTTGTTGTACGGACCCTGGGCAGGTGGAGGAGGAAGCAGCTCTGTGTGCTGCCGCTCCCCACCAGCTGGGGGAATGGCACTGCAACAAAGCATTTCGCTGCAGGCTTTCCCCTGCTGTTCCCAAGTGGTGGGGGACAGTGCTTGGGAGAGGACCATGGAGCCACATAAGCACCTTACCACTAACCCCTCACACACTCTCCCTCCCTCCCACATCCTGCCCCAGTGCCCTCCATGATCTGCAAAATCTCCTTAATCTAGCATACCCTGTTTCCCAGGGTTGCCAGATTAAAGAGATTCAAGTGTACATTGCAATAGTTATAACAGTTTCTGTGCATTGAGGAATGCCCACAGATACACAGGTGTTTAACAGAAATTGTGGTGGAAGATCTTTTGTATCTTAAGGAGAAATAAAAGATATTTTCCAGCTGGCAAAGTTAATGCTTTCTGAATTATGGGCCGGGGGGCCTGGGGCCTGAAACATGTTCATGCTTCCCCCCCTTCCCATTCCACATGTAACTCTTTTAGTCCATTTATTACCTAAGGACATTGTTACAAACTGTATTTTATCCTATATTATTGTTTCACTGCGTAAAATGTGATAGATGATGGGTAAAGCAGCTGGGACATTTAGAAATAATTTCAATTGCTACTAACAAACTACAGCCAGTACAGCTGATAGAAAGTTATTGGAAATGCACCAATTCTGTGTTTGCACTGGGCTGCATTGTCACTGTACATTTCAAGGGATGAACTTGAGAACATGTAAGACTGTTATGACTTCTCTGTAAAGAGGGGCACAGATGAAGGTTTTTGCAGTTCACAACAAATTTTATTGCTCCTATCAAATCATGAACAAAGATGCATATTTTGTGCTCCATCTGCTGCCAGTTCATCTATTAACTATTTGCATAAATACAGAAATAGAGTGCTCTTGTAACACAATGTTTTCATAAACCCCACATAGGATTTCTAAAAGATTGAGACAAATTCTGTCCTCAGATACTTTTGCACAAAGACCACTGAAGTCAGCGGAATTTACAGGCAAGTTTTTGAGAACAGAATTTAGCCCGTCTCAGCATGTTCTAAATTTAAAGGACTATTGGAATGGGAGAACATGTGGAGGTTATTTTAGAAGATGGAATATATGGGAGCAATTTGGAAGAAGCTTGAAATCCAATTAGGGAAACTCAGTTAAAGGTTTTACATTAGCTCATTAAGGGACGGCAGATGTAAGAGGCCTTCAAAGCAAAGAAATGTCTGTTTAAATGAGGAAAGGCTGCATAGCTGCATTTTTTTTTTTTTGTGGTCATGTCTAAGAACTGGTGTATTCTGGGACACAATAATAGACAGACCAACAGACTCCTGCAATGAATCTCAGAATCTTGCTTTGGGGGATTTGATAGCCTCATATTTAATCCAGCTAACTTGAGCATCCAGTTATTTGTAGCTCAAGGAACAATTCTGATTTACTGGCTGCACAACACACTCCTACTTTGGGCCCACATATAGGAATTTTGGTGAGCATACTGCCAATGTGACAGTTGCAGGCTAAGATTGAAAGTGAGGATATTTCACTGTGTTTTAACATTCAAAGGCTGCTTTTTTTTTATTTCAGGACTTATATAATCAGGCACCAAAGAGAGAGAGACAGCTGCCACGCAAGCTCCTCTCAAACTTTACCTGCAATGTCCAGGCTATTCCTATAGGGCTAAACCGACACACTTTGCAAACACATCAATGGCAATACAGTCCAGTATGCCAAATTCAGTCCCACCTTCTGTGAGATGAATAAGGTTAAACAGAGTATAAAGAAGCACAGAATTCAGGCCCTGTCAGACAGATTCAGTGCTATGATGTCCCTGTAACTCTGTAATATATAGGAACCACAAAATAGCCCTCCCACTTGGAGACTTGCACTGGAAGGGATCTGTTGCAACACAGCAAAAAGAGGAACCCTAATATGCTTTGGGGACTGCCCCATTCCCTGTGTGCCTTCAGAGTTCACACAGCTAATCTAGCCCCTCATCTTTCTGGACTGCACTGAGTTCAGCTTGACCTCTGCCCACCATGTTTGTGGAAAGTTATGCATCCTACCTATAGCTTATATTATCCTTGGATAACTCCCATTTGTTTCAAGTGAGTGGAGAATGTACCTCATAGATTCTATCCATGCCCTTTTATCAGGCCTGCCAGGGAGGGGGAAGCGGGCAACTGTGCTGGGACCCAGTGATTCAAAGGGTCCAGGGCTCTCTCCACTGGAGCTGCTTCTCTTTAAATCCCCATGCTCTTTAAATCACCACTGGAGTGCCACATGGCATGCTCTGGGCATGGGGAGGATACCGTGATCCAAGCAGTGCTGAGGGCCTACTTCCCTCTGCTCCACCCTTTTCACCTGAAGCACCGCCCCATCCAGGAGTGCAGCGCAACCTCCACCCCTTACCCAGGGTCCTGGTGTGGTTGTCAGCTCCCCTGTGTTTTATTAAAGGTTGATTGGGAACCATCACCTTGAAACCAACAGTTTTAGCACTGATGTATGAATTTAGACAAATACAGTCCTTTTAAATTTCCTTTATGCAGTAAATAATAGTTTGCCTTAAAGGGGAAAATGGAGATTGTGTCATTAGGAGAAGCAACATTAATGATCTTTTGTATTTGTTTTGCCAATAAGCTGAAGTACATTGAAAAAATGAAAAGTTCAGATTAATTGGATGATTTTGTTGCAATTGTCATCGCCCTTGTTTCTCTCTCTGTCTCTCTCTGAAGCTAGGGAAGCAGTGACGCCGTCGTTGTGACAGTCATGAGTAATCGCAGGCAGCTGTGCCACCAAGTTTCTTATTGCCCACGCCAAGCAGAGGAAATGAGAAATTCTGACATGGCCTTGCACTTTTCAAAAGCTGTGAAGGGGATAACCAAGAAAATTAAACTACTGGCAGCAATGAAATCCTGGCTCAACTGAAGTCAGTCCATGGACTTCAATGGGCCAGTGATTTTGCCCCTGGAACCTGTCTGAGAAGGAACAGTACTTCCATTTCAGCCTTGGGAGCCCAGTCTTACAATCCTTCCCTGGGAGTTTTGCCCGAGTAAGGTTGGCAGAAGCAGAACTCTTCATCTCTGTGCTAATCTCCTATTGACATCAGCTGGAGGTTTGAGTGTGGACCATGCATAGTTTTATGATGCTTCATCTACTAAGCTTATCAATGCAACTGAAGTTCATTTGTCAGTTTGCAAGCATGGAGTTCCAATTTAAAACAACGGGAGCACTACACGTGGAGTGAGCATGGCATCAAGAGATAAACAGGTAAGCCATAGATTTGCTCGTATGGCCCCTGTCCCGCCAGTGGCTCTTGGGCACAGACTTATAGAGAATTTATTCAGGCATCTGGCAAGAGTAATCTGTTCTGAGGTGCTGGAGAGAAAGAAGGAGGAAATATAATGAAAGAGGGTGGGGTGTGGGACTGATGTTGGCCGCTATACAAACACATATTACTGCTGCTTTTTCAGCATGAATGTTTGCTTCCATGGGCAGTGGTGATGCCACTTTGTCAGGATCAGCTTTAGGCTATGTGAGCTTGTATTTTGGCTCCCCTGGCCTCCATTGAAACTCTCTTCCATGGCCCTATACCCCAGGATGACCTTGCTCCTTGCCTCTTGAGCACAGTGCCCCCCAACCACGATACCCTGAATGGTCACCCATGTCACTCACCCGTAAGGACAGCCCTGCACTTTCTCTTACCTACTTAAATGAATTGCTGTGGTGAAGCCATTTCAATCAGAATATTGTTTAAATCCACAAGCTCTGTGATTTCTTGGACAGATTTATGAATCCTCTTCAAAAGACACTCCCATGGAACCTCAGGTATCATAGATACAAGAATGTTTAACTTATTAAAGAGTTTAATGAACAAAAAAAAGTTCCACTTTTCTAGTGAATTAAAGAATGTAGCGATACGGAATGGTGGTAACCACTCCAGAGTTAAGGTTACAACTGACTTTTCATTATCAGTCCAACAGCACCATTCCTTTCTGAAATCAGTGGCAATCATGTTGACCTCAAAAGTGATAAATTACTTCTCGGTAGAACTCATCTACAAATTTTGATGTGACTTGGGCAAGGGCTTTACAAATTATTATACCCTACGTTTCAACTAAAGTTTAATTTTCCAACAGAAAAAAGAGACAAAACCTAGTTTGCTGGGTATCCTAGCTGAGATCTAGAGCCCAAGTGGGCCTAAGGCTTGAAAGAGCTGGCATCTCCTATCACTTAGGGCAGGGGTGGGCAAGGCAGCCTCTGTGGGCCATATTCAACCCACCAAGCTAATGGATCTGGCTCATGGCTGCCCTGCACTTCCCCACCCCCAGGCCAATCAAGACCTGGAGATGGGGGAGAGTACAAAGTCTCCTCCCCCGCCAAGGCATGTGGCAACAGAGGGAACCACCATGCACCCCAACAGGGTGGGGGTAGGGGTGAGAGACTTCACATGCTCCCCCTGCCTTGAGACCCTGATTGGCCTGGGGGTGGAGGAAGCTCACGAAGTCTCCTACCCCCGCCAGGGGCACGTGGCATCAGAGAGAACTGCCAGCTGTTTTTAAACAGCTGGCAATTCTCTCTAGGCCCTGGGGGAGGAGGATAAAGACTTCATGCTCTCCCCCATCCCCAGGCCAATCAGGGTCTGTTGGCAGGGAAGCATGAGAAGTCTCCTGGCCCTACCTCTGCTGGGGTGTCCCGGAGCCACTTCCAAAATTTATTGTCCTTCCCTCTCCCCATCTTAGGGGATAATGATGTGGTAGGTCTCCAAAAGCTCTGGATTGGGTCCACTTGCTAGCCAAAGCCAAAAGGAGAGAGGCAGAGAGAGCTGTGGGCCAGAGAGGTTTGCCAGCTGGATTGCTGGATTTATCCAGGCAGAACTCTATTGCTGTGCACATCCTGGTGCCCACAGAAAACAGGCTGTCCTAAGGATCTTAGGAGGTATTCATTAGTGAGATACCTCTCCTGCATTCATCAGGAATCCTCCCACCACCATTTCCAAACTTCCTCAAGTTCCAGTCCAATTTAGGACAATTTAAAAGAAAATAAGGAAATCCCCAAACAGCAATGTGTTTTTATTTTAAAGTGAAATAAAGTTTCAGGTATATATTAAAAATTCAGAATGTATTTTTAAAGAACAATAGGCTTAAAATATAAAAAACCTTGAAAAATTAGAAATGTAGGAAATTCAGACTTCAGGCTAAAGCTAGCAAAAAAACCCTGACTGGTGAAAGTAAGGAAATGCACTTTTTGGGTAGTTCAGCTACCTTAACTCTGCCCCTGTGGTGATCCCAACATACCATCTGTTCTTTGTATGCAGCTTATTGAAAATGTTCACTACAGAACATTAGCTTCATAATTTGCTTCCTACATCTCTGGGCTTATTAGGTTTGTATATAGAGTAATATTAGATCTGTGTCTAATGACACTACAATAATTGGCAGCCACACAGAATCAGGCAATCTGATAGTTTATTGTTTAATCAGAGAGTTGTAAAATTCTTGACTATGTACTACGTATAACTATAAAACAGGTCATAAGGCAACCCAACCACAGTGTAATTAAGATTACGGCATTTCTAGTTTTTGTGGTCACTAATAAAATAAAACTGTTCATCAGGGTTGGATAAGATAGTGTGACTTTCCAGTGGTTCCAGGGCATTGCTATGGAGGGTGGCAGGGGAGTATGTGAGTTTCCATACTTTCAAGGTTTGGCTTTCTTGCAACCTTAAATCTGAATTTCCTAGGTTTCTAGCATATATTTTAAAAAGGAAATCTACTAACCTTGCAAACTAATACACATTCAAAACAACTATTATGGACAGGCCTACAACCTTTACTTCACCTTCATACTCAAGTGGAAACTCCAAGTCCTACACTTGTTAAATACATCCATCAGGAAAAATAACATGAAACAGTCTCCTTAGTCTCTCTGTTTGCCTTTAATATATTAAACAACTATATTTGAGTTTGATAATGTTCATTATTCACCAGTAGTACAACAGATGAATTCTTTTTTCCCTAGTAACTTGTTTTAGGGCTCTGCAAATCATTCACTGCAAAAGCGTGGATGTATTTGTTGTACACATATTTAAGTGAAAGGTATAATTTGCATTTCATCCTCTCGTGTCTATAAAATGATTTAGTGTTAATGCAATTATTAACATTCTCATTAAAAACAGTTTAGCTAAAAACCAAGACACATAAAGACATAGTGACTTCATCAAAGCAACTCAAATCCAGATAAAGCCAGCTTTCTAATTTGACTTCTGTGCTTTGAAATAAATCCTCAGAGTATCAATTGTGGTATCTGCTGTAAAGCAATTACTATCGGCCTCCATCGCTTCCCTTTACACATTTTAATTGAATTCTTATTTCTGCTTTAAAATGTAGGGTAAAGAGTTTTATAGTCCAAAAGAGAACTAAAGCAGGCAACAAAGAAATATAAACTAAAAACAGAAATTGCTTTCTTTCAGGACCAGGTGGATTAGACTTCTGTATAATCACACACACAGCAGGTGGAAGGAAGATTAACGTTTCACTAATTCATAGTGGTCATCACAGCAAGGGAATTTAATCTGCAGAGTTCAGGAGAACTGCAGTTGCATGCTAGTCTGTCTGATTTAAGAGGCAGCAAAAATCTCACCATTTTATATTTCAGTATCTGCTTTCATTTGAATCTTTTCTGGACTTTTCTTTAAGTGAAAGATTGATTTCATTGAAACATTAACATTTAAAAAAACATTCAGGCTCTGCTCCTGCCTCCAGTAGGAGTGGCATCAGACCCTCAGCTAATGAAGTCAATTGATAGGAAAATGTTTGTAGAGCAAGCATTTTATCAATCCATGTGGAAGTCACTGATTCAGATCTCTTCTATACCAGACTGAATTCAGAGGAACTCCACTAATTCACGTGTCCAAATAAAATTGGAGTCTGGCTCACTGATCTGGCAAATGAATAAATCCAACAACTAAAATCAAACACAAAAGACATGAGGCTTCAGCTGACATCATCCACTGTCCCTACCAGTATGTCTAATTTCGGTGTCTCTTGCCTCCACTTTTTATGAGCCGTGAGCCCCAACCAATGAATCACTGGCTTTAAGTTGGGCCCAGGGACCCTTGACAGCCAGGACTCAGACACAGATCAATGCGATATGTACTTAACCTGTAAATGCTCGGAAATTTTCCTTTTTGTTCCAGTCTTAACCTCGTTTTCCATTTTTGAGAGGCAAGACAAGAGGGAAGTGAAAGAATAGGAAACATTAGTATCTCTAGAACTCTCAGTCTATTTCAGGGACAGGCAATAAGTTCTGAAGTGGGGGTCACTTCACAAATTTTTGAAATGGCCCCAGGCTGCCCCTGAAGGGGCAGGGCCTTGGGTGAAGGGGTGGGACCAGGACACTTCCCATGCTCCCCTGCCCACAGACCCAGACTGGCCTGGGGATGGAGGAGTGCGTGAAGTCTTTGTCCTCTCCTGGCGCCTAGAGAGAACCTCCAGCAATTTCAGCTTCACTCTAAGTGCTGTGTGGTGGGTGGGAGGAGACTTTGTGTGATCCCCCACCCCCAGGCCAATCAGAGTCTGGGGGCAGGGGAGCGTGCGAAGTCTTTTCCACCTGCCCCTATTCTGCAAGGGACACACGGCGCCTAGAGTGAACCTTGCCCCTGGCAGAGGGAGGAGACTTCACACGCTCCCCTGTCCCCAGGTCTCGATCAGCCTAGGGGCAGGAGAGCAGTAGTGCAGCTGCGAGTTGTATCAACTGGCTTGGCAGACTGGATCCAGCCCGTGGAGGCTCTCTTGCCTACCCCTGGTGTAGTGCCACTCGAGATATGGGTAGAACCGCTTAAAACATGGTACAGCACTCTGCCAAATAAACTGCACTCTGTTCACTTCACCTAGAACCAAATGTCCTGCTGCTGCATCTGCCTTAGAGCCCTTTGATATAGACACCTCAAAAAGATGAGCAGCTACAGGATGCTGACAGGAGATGTTAAGAGAAAGCCATAACTCTTGGCTATGCACATGGGATCACACTTGTAACTAATATGATGTGATCCCATAATGCTGTAGGGACCCTTCCTTTATCAGTTTGGTTCTTCTCCTCAAGGAAGAAAACCAGAATCTAAGGACCATATTCATCTTTCACTCCAGCTGCTGAAAAAAGGCCCAGGACTACCTACCAAAGAAGGCTTCTGCCCTCTTTTCCAGCCCCTCGTCAACCTGCTGAGACTGGATGTGTCCCTTTGGTAGATGTCTACATGGTGCTTCCCTTTGAGCTATGGTTCGGTAACAGTGAGGTTGCCATTAGAATGTCTTGGCCTTTTGGTGTGTGTGGTGTTGTATTTTCTATAAATAGGAGTGTGTGTGTGTGTGTGGGGGGGTAATTAATAGTTTAAAATATTTAACAAAATGCGGTTAAAGAAATTATGACTGGCATGTTACCAGGAAACTGTTACAATATAGAACCCTACAATCCAAGGGCTGGAAGAGACCTCAGGAGATCGAGTCCAGCCCCCTGCCCAGATAGGCCCATCATGTCCCCCCTGAAGTCAGCAAGAGCTTTTCAGTAAGCTCAGGGGAACAGGGTGCAGCTCGACACTAGTGTAGCGCATGTTACCCATGTTACAATAACTGTGCAAGTCTCCAGAGATGTTACTACAATATTAAGATGAAAGGGCAACAAAGAAATCAAAATCCACTACTCGGCTGCATATATTATAACAAATTAAACCTGCTTTCACACTGATTATCTTCTCTCAGAAAAGTCATGAACTAAAGCAAATCTCATTCCAGCCACTCACTGAAAGAGTCAGGAGGACATTTCCCCTAGGAACACATTATTCCAGACTGTCCATTTCAAAAGGTTTTTTGCACCACCCTCTGGAAGCATCTGGTATTGTCTACAGATGGAGACGGGACCACTTGGATCACCACTGTAATCCAGTTTGGTTATTCCTGTCTTCCTCGATTCCAGTGAGTTCTTAGAGACGAGCGTCGGGGTGCTGCACAGAATGTTCTTATCCCCTCCTTTTCACACCATGATAAATAACTTTAAAATGTCTTAGGCACAGCACAGCTCACAGCCTACGTAGGTTCCTGGGGGTGGCTCCATGCTTCCAGAAGAGACAGGGTGGGGCGAAAGGGGTGGAACTCTCTGGCAGCAATTTAAAGAGCCCAGGGATCATCTGCTGCTGCTGCTTCGCTGGGCCCTGGGGTAATTGCCTCCTTTGCCCTGCTCTAGCGGTAGACCTGCCATTTTTCCACTAAGCCTGCCATTTGATGGCTGTTCCATAGATGCAGCTCTTCATTATGCTGTTCATATTCTGCAGAATGATTTCAGAGTCAGGCTTTTTCTCTATTGCTTGAGCTTGCTACATTGTCCACCATCTAAATGTGGTGCGTCCTAACCACTTCTGTCTCAATTGTGTCACTAGAGAGGTTGAAGCCACCGCCACTGCTTATCTTCTTTAAACTGGAACCACAGTGCATAAAGACATGAATGAGTAATTTGCTTTAGTTTTGGTCCAGTATTAGGCTGGATCCATGGACATGAATGGCATTAACTTCAATGAGGGTAGAATTGAGACCACTAGGGCTTTGTCTACACTACAAGGTTTTTGCACAAAATCGTCCATTTTTGTGCAAAAACCAGCGCAAAAAAAAAACCCACAGTAAATCGACAAGACAGAGGGCTTTTGCCAGTAGAGTTATTCCTCTCCCCACGAGGAATAACGCCTTTTTGCGCTACAGCTCTTGTGCAAAAAGTCATGTGTGGATGCTCCGTAGGGGTTTCTTGCGCAAAAATAGCCTATCAGAAAAAGCAAGGTGCTCTGATGGCCATTCTGTGAATGACCATCAGAGCTTTCTTGCACAAGAGTGTTCATGCAGTGTGGACGCTCTCTTGCACAAAAGCACATCGCTTTTGCGATGCATTTTTGAGGTGTGGACGTGCTTTTGCAAGAAGTTTTCGCGGAAGATCTCTTCCGCAAAAAGCTTCTTGCGCAAAAACCCTGTAGCGTAGACAAAGCCTAGGTGTTTTTCTTTTGTAATACTCTTAAGGCCAGTAATTCATTCTTCTGGGCTATAAAATGCATCCGCGCACACAGAAAAGTTATACAAATAAACAGAAACAGATGGCATCGCAACAAAATTACATTTGTATTAGAATTAATTGAAGAACAAATAACAATATATCCCTGCGAAGAAGGCGACTGACCATATGTTTTAGCAGTATTTTGTTGAGTAACAGGGGTTATTTGCTAGGATAATGATTATAGTAATGACTGTGATATAAACCCCTGCTGTCTGTGCTCATACAAATATTGTCACTGGGCCTGATCCTCAGCTGGTGTAAATTGACATCACTTTCTCCAAATCAATGGAGCTAGCCAGCTTTGTGCCATTTGACTTGCATGAGTGGAGACTGGAAGCTTGCCTCTGGAATGTGGGAGTCATACACCAGGGAAAAATTGTGGAAGTCCCATTGCATTTTGTTTTCCTAGGTTTCCTGTGCCACAGAGAAGCTATTTTCCTCTGCTGACAGTGGATGAGATAAAATTAGTGTCTGAGATGAAATTGTGTGTTCTGCTTGTCAGGGAAAAGAGGATGAAGAGAAGACTTGTGGTGGTCCACAAAGGAAATTGTGGGAAACTACAGACCAAGCTATCAGAACCTATCACTAGCTCACATAAATACAAAGAAAATTAACTAATAAATTAAGAGGTAAATTGTTTTTTTTTTTTAAATGTGTAGGAATAAATGATGACAAATCCCAGGAGATTTAATGCTGTAATGATTATGTTATCAGAAAGATGGCCCAGAGCTATTTCAGACCACAGATACTGAATTTTGACTGCCAATATCTGTTTAAATGTGAGAAATAGAATTTATAGCCTGCAAACTAAATGAAACAATCCTTAGGACAAGAAAAATGGATTGCAGGTACACATAAGCAAGAAATAAAATTCTGCTAATGAGTTTTCATTAGTAGCCAAATATATAATCAAATCATTTTTCACCCAACATATAACAATGAGAAAATCAATTTATTCATTTTAAGCATTACTGTGTGTATTGGCGCTTTCATTATGGGTCTATAACTAGCTATGTTGAGTGAACACTTCAATTTCAGTTAGGGTTCAGCTAGGATCAGCAAATAAGCCTTTCTCAGTGCCAAGACTGTAGGGTTCTATAATTGTTCATCAGCCGAAAACTAAAGAAATGTTTTATTTTAAAACCACAAACAATCAACGTTATGATGACAAAATACAGGGAATGTTTCAGGATAATTGTATGTGAAGAATGGGGAGTAAAGAAATCAAAAAAAGGTGGTCTTGGTCTCATATCTATTTACAAATGTCTCAGTGTGTAAGTGGGTTGATTTTTGACTTTTATTTCCTCCTGTCCTATAATTTATTTTGTCCTCTTATTAATGTCTTCCTTGATTTCCTTTCTTCTGTCATGAAAAATTTTGAATCTGGCTTTCCTGACTTTTTGGGACTTTATTTATATGTGACATGTATTTCTGTTACAGATATCAAAACTTTGGGATTAGGGAAGAGTGCCCTTGGGATTAAGGCACTAGTTTGAGATTTAGGATACTCAAGTTTGATTCCTTTTTTTTCTGCCTCTAACTTCCTGTGTAAAGTTGGGTAAGTATGAGTCTCTATCTCTTAATTCCCCATTTGTAAATTGAGGATAATAGCACTTCCATACCTCGCCAGGGTGCTGTGAAAATAAGTACATTAAAGAATGTGATGCTCTCCAATTCCAAGTATATTGGGGGCCACATAAGGACCTAAGATTGATAAGTAGGAACAAATGTCAGGTAGGAAATGTTCATGGTGAACTATATTCAGCAATGATGAAATAACAAAAGGCATATGTTAGTGTTAAAGGGCCAAATGTTTAGTAGAGTGCATCTAGCTAGCATAGTTACATGCACAGTTGCAATAAATGTACAATATAGCAAGGCAAAAAAAATGCCCAAAATTGCAGTTTCAGGTTGACCAATTTGGTATGAATTCAGGAAGAGGATGGCTGAATAAAAAATAAAAATAAAACAATTTTAAAAGTTTGAACTGTTTGTTTTCAAATGTTCAAATCTCAACATTTCAATTTTTCATATTGAAACGGTATTTTGTTTAGAAATTTATCTAGATGGGTTTTTATAAAAAGATGTTGGTTATAAAAAAATTAAACAACCCAAAAACCTAAGAAAACAAAATTGAAAAAATATTTCAATTCATTTCAGCCACCAATTATTTGCTCAGCTCTTGGATAAATAGTTGATTTATTTCTGAATGTAATGATGATGGCACAAAATAGCAGCAATTTTGGATGCAAACAATACATCTAGAGATTTGTAAATGCAAAACTAAAATCTTACATTCACAAATTGATTAAGGCAATAAACAAAATACTAGCAGACTTACCCAGCATTGCCCGGGTCCTCCAGGGCAGGGCCTTGGGGATATGAGAAGGCTGGTGGACAGGTGCCTCTTCTCTCCCCATCCTCCAGAGGCCTATTCTCACCCGCCCAGCCTTCCCACCCTCCTGGGGCCTGTTCTCTCCCCCTAGGCTCCCTCTCCACAGCTATCAGGGGTCTCCACCCACCCCAGTGCTGCGGCCGATGGATGACAGAAGGGTGGAAGGGATTTGGGGCAGAGAGGCTACTTACCAGTGTGCTGGCAGGCACAATGTCTGAGTGCCAGCCCTACTGGCCACTCCCTTGGTGGTATGGCTGCCCCCAGTGGCCACCCTTCTATTGCGGCCCTCTGAACAGCAACCCCTCCCTTTGCATTTTATGGAAAACTGTCCTTCTCCCAGGACTTCTGTTTGTCCTAGTACAACCAAACTCTGACCTTGCTTTAAGTTACGAAACGAGGAAGCTGGCCCTAGTTCTTACCCAAACGGACGTGCAGAGAGACACAGAGACAGACAGATACACTCTAAAATATCTATATCTGTATGTAGATCTATATCTGGATCTAGATCAATATCTATATAATTATTCCTTATGGGCCAGACTCTGCCACCTTTAGTCCCAGTGAGTCAGCTGCCCCATTGATCTTTCAATGGGGCTATTTGTGGATTATGATATTATTCAATGGGAGCAAAATTGACAGAATCTAGTTCTAATTCAGTGTTTTAAAACACAGTGAATGAGCTGGATCACTGTGTTATCCCATTAAAGGAAACAGCAGTAACAACTGGTGATTTTTAGCTACTGAAAAGCTCAATACAGCTCTTCTTTTGATGCTGGCACTCAATACCTTTGAGGACCAGGACCTTTGAAGCCAGTATGAGTTTTGCCTGGGTAAGGACATTAGGAATAGCTAATAATCTGTCCATTGTAGTGCACTGTATTATGTGCATTAGCATCTAGAAAGGCAGATGTTATTCAACCTCACAGAAATCCGAAGAGGTAGAAATGTTATAGAAAGGAGGGGAAAACCCTCATATTGACCTTTTCCTTCAAGTAAGAACTCATTTTGACAGCAGAATGCAGTTATTAAATTTTCAGAACTGACTGATGACATTGGGACTGTATACTAGACACGCTTAGTTGATAAAGAGGATTTAGTGGGCATTATTTCTCAGTGGATCTTATAGATGGAAGTTGAAATGTGTATTAAGTGGGCAACTGAAAAGCAAATGAGATTGCTTGGATACCTAATACTTCAAGAAAAGCTTCAACAAATGCATGTAAACCTTCTGCTGTAACATGAAAAATACCTTTCTTGCTCATACTAGAAACTTCAGCAAACTCTGAAATGAAATTTGCTTCCTGTCTGACGTCCAAAATCATGAAGAGGCTCAATTAAACTGATTAACTGTAAACATTCATCAATGGTAAAGGGTCAGATTCTGATTCTTATTCACAAGGCGAAGAACATCTAGTTCATGAATAGCTGTGTTGATTTCAGTGGAATAATATTTTGTGTTTACATAGTGTTTTTTCATTCCATAGGCTCCCAAAAGAATTTACAAATTTGACACACTGGAATACAACCTCCTATGGTGTGAAAAGCTATTGTTCTGTAGACAACTATTGGGGCTTGGAAGTGATGAATACCTTACAGTTGAAACTACAATGGGTAATTTAGGCAATGTAATTGGCTGACCTGGCAATTGGGTAGGACACATGGGCTTACAGCCCAATTTTGGAAAATATGTCAAGGCACCTATAATAGCCACAAGTAAGCAGAACCTCACTCTTGGGTCTCCTCTAACACTAATCAGCAGCTGTGGGATAGGAGCTGTATTAGAACAGTGAGGCTCTGTCTACACTGTGGAGCTATTTTGGGATACCTGAAGTATCACAAAATAGCTACTTCACGTCTTTTGAGCAAGCCCATTATTTTGAAATGTAACGGGCTCATTATTCCACAAGGAGTAAGGGACATTTTGAAATAAGCTATTTCGAGGTAAGGGTGCAGTAAGAGTTTAGACAGACAGACACCACCACAATACATGGATGCCCCATAAGCCCACCAGGCTGGGGTGCAAAAGTGTGTAACTTCCTGACTTGCCATCAATCACTGTAGAATAAAAGACAGACAATCATGATGCAAATATATAATGTCTTATATTATCTACCAGGTATTGAGGCAGTTGCATTCTATTCTGATTTGTGTTTTATCAGTCAACATATCATTCATCAGCTGAGAAATATCAGGGAAGACAGAATCCCAGTCTGGATCTGTATTGTGGAACCTAATCCCAGTTAAAACGTTTTTAAAGCAAACAAAAAAAATTTCAGTCTGCTATGTTCCAGAGGGCAAGGTGTGAATTTCATAGTGGTTGTAGTGATTCCTGTAAGAATTAGGAATTGCATTATAGAAGCAAAATACCAAACACAGTCCAGAATAGGTTTTTTTTCCCCCGGTCCATAAGCTTTTCTTATGCCTCACTGAATTTTTCATCAAAATGGAATATAAAATATTGTGTGCTGTCTGACTGACTGCCATGTTTCTGAGGTAGCTTTCCACAGAGAATTCCTGTAGTATAAGTCCTTTTGAATTTCCAGTGGAGATTGGCTACTATATGGTGTAAGTGGAATAGGTGATGTAACAAGGCATTTCTTCTGGTCTCTTCATTGGCCACACCTGTCTCAAGAGAAGCCATTTTGACTTGTTTTCTCAAAGGGAATGCCAGCATTTGGTGCCTCATGTAAAAGACTTGACTCCATTGGGCATTGGATCAGACTCTTTGGGCACGTCTAGACTATGTTTTTCTTTCGAAAGAAGATATGCAAATTCAGCATGAATTTGCATATCTTCTTCTGATTGTTTTTCCAAAAGAGGTTTTTTTTGAAAAAGCAAGCAGTCTAGACGCAGTTCTTTCGGGGAAAAAAAACCCTTTCTCAAAAGAACCCTTCTCAAAAAATGAGGTTTACAGCGTTCTTTCAAAAAAGGGTTTTTTTTTAAAGAACCGCGTCTAGGCTGCTTGCTTTTTCGAAAAAACTTCCTTCGGAAAAGCAATCGGAAGAAGATATGCAAATTCACACTGAATTTGCATATCTTCTTTCAAAAGAAAAACGTAGTCTAGATGCACCCCAGTGTGCTCTTTTCAGAAGAATCAAAAACAAAGCGTGTCTCTTACTATTCCAGGGTCCTGAACCCTAGAATTTCGCTGAGTTATTCACAAGGGTTTAAGGGTTCTCTTCATGCCTGTAGCAGCTGGAAGCATCTTTCTATTGCTCCCAGCAGGGGTGTAGGGAGAGGGGATTGTTTTGTCTTCTAAATTCTGAAAATCATCATTCTGGACGGAAGAGAGAAGGACTGCTATCCACCAATGTCACCAGACTTGCTGGAAGTCCTTTGCCTCAGAAGACCAAGTAGTATTGATGAGATTTGTTAGGACATGGGTCTTCTGTGGAGGGAAAAGAACATGTATGGAAAAGAAAAAAAGGACATATTTGCACACTTTATTGCAATATAATTCAGCAAGTGCTTTAGCCTTCTCAGACAGTGTAGAAATGCACAGCATTCATTATTTTTGTTTGTTTGTTTGTTTGTTTATTATGCAATGGTATGTTAGAACCTCAGGCATGACACAAGATTACATTGTGCTTTACAAACAGAACAACCCCACTGTAGTTATTCAGAGAGGGCAGTCGGGATCTACTGCCGAGGTGTCCTCACAGGTCTCTGGCTCTGTTGATGATGATGATGATGATGATAATAACCAGAAAGCTGTTTGCAGGTGTGCTCAGTGATGAAAGTAAATTGAAAGAACGCGACAGTTTTTTTAACTGCGGAAAACCTCGTTTTACGAGGAATAACTCCTTTTTTCAAAAGTGCTCTTTCGAAAAAAGGTGCTATGTAATGCAAACTGTGCTTTTTCAAAAGAGAGCATCCAGGCAGTCTGGATGCTCTCTTTCGAAAAAGCAGCTTGCTTTTTTGAAAATACTGGTTGTAAGCCAGATGCTCTTTTTCGAAAGAGGCTTTTTCAAAAGTATCTTTCGAAAAAGCCTCTTTTGAAAGAGGCTTGCAGTCTAGACATAGCATTAGTCTCCACAGACCACAGCCCCAAAGACCACAAACCAGATAAGGATCGAAGGTGCCAGGCTAGGTTTATTGTAAAGCGAAGTACAGTAATAGTTGTCAGTTGACTCTACTGAACTACTACGCAAATGTACTTGCCACAATGAAATGACTCCGTAGGAAATTTCCACTGCCCCCTAGGTCATACAAAGATTGTGCCCCCCGAGACACCCCCTTATATACAGGTACAACAAATCACACCTCACTGCTGACGTATCAGGTTGCCACCCTCTGAGACTACTTAGATACCACCCATCACCCTGTACCTTGTGGTTTGATTAGATCATCTCTATCCATCATGCTGTCATTTTAGACCCTTTCCTGAACCTGAGTTTGTATCTGTGAGGAGTAGGTACCAAGGTCTTTTTTAACGAGCTAGTGATATCATGTGCTTTCCACTTATGACCAGTACCAATTATTGTTCTGCAGCAGGGCCTATTACCAATTAGTGTGTTGCACACTCAGCCCTGTTCGTGCCAAGTTCTGTGAGCTGGGGCCTGCCTCTTGCTCACAGATTAGCTTTGCTTTATGTTAGCCATGTTTTGTCCATTGTTAGCTAGGTCTCAGGCCTCAAACCAGGCCTGTGCTGCACGGGCTTATGTTTTAGGCCTTCATCTTACTACACCCACCCCCCGCTCCAAAGAATTTACAGTATAAAGCCTTTTATCCACTATACAGTTGAGTAATTACAGGTTGTACCTCCCTTATCCGGGACTCCATGGTCCAGCAAAACCTGTGGTCCAGCATGGACCATGTATATTCCTGGACTACAGAGCCCAGGAACAGGGAGGTCTGGCAGTGGGGCAAGAGCACTGTCAGGAGCACCAGAGACTCAGCTGGGAGCCCAGTGTCAGGGGAGGGTGTACAAGTGGGATGGGCATCCCGGAGGGGAGTTCTGGCCCCAGCAGAGGTCCCTGGCCCCAGCAACTGGGGAGCTCCAGCCAGGCAGCAGCCGTGGAGCTCTGGCCTCAGCCAGGCAACTCTGACCCCTAGCGGCAGCCAAGGAGATCTGGTCCTGTCCCCAGCCACAAAGCTCTGGCCACAGACCCATTCTGGGTCTGGAGCAGCCCAGAAGCTCCAGCCCCAGATCCAGTGGCAGCCACGAAGCTTTGGCCCTGGTCACGGAGCCAGGCAGCTGCGGATCTCTGCCCCAGCTGTGGTGCTCCAGCTGTGGCACTCTGGCTCTGGCAGCAGCAGGACTGGGGGCATCTAGAAAGCCCTGGTGGGCTGGGGCCCTAGCCCAGTGGCAGCATTGGCCATGAGGGGAGGGACCTTCCCTGGTTCAGTAAATCCCCTTGTTTGGGACCAGAGAGGTCCCAAGGGTGCCAGACAAACGAGGTCCAACCTGTACTGAGTTTTTTTTCATGTCCACACTACCCTCCCCCTGCTGATGGTGCATGTCCTCAGCTGGAGTGCTTGTACCAACTTAAGTAGATCAGTGTGTGTGTGTGGGGAGGGGAGGGGCTGATAGCTGCAGACAGCCAGGGTTTCCAGCTGGGAGCTCTGTCTGGGAGCTCCATGAGGAGTTGACCGGGCAATGCAAAGGCAATGCTAATAGAAGATTATGTAAGTAATGCAGTGTCTGCTCGGACACTCTGCTGCCTCCATCACCCTAAGCACCATGCCTCTCGTGGTATGGAGTTATTAGATTGCTGTTGTGGGGGATTTACATCAGTGGGAGCAACATCTACAGAGTACAAAAGACCTAAGTTGCCTTACATCAGCCTAACTCTGTGTAGTCAGTGGGGCCGACAGCCACCATGGGCCCTAGGTCAAGATGTGTGTGGGGGGCGGCCTCACACCACCAGAAGGGGTAGGGCTAGGGCAGCCAGCCCTCATTGCCACCTGGGCTGTGGGGTTGGTCCCTCCTCCCCATCCTTGGAGCCCCGTGGAGCGCCCAACACAGCAATTTCACACACTCTCGCAGGATTTCAAAGGGGTCCAAGGCTTTGGCCGCTGCCACGGCTGTACTAGAGGCAGCAATCAGAAATCCTGAGCCCCTTAGAATCGCTGGGCCCTGGGACAGCTTTGCTTCCAGTGTAGATCTGGCCTAAGTATAAAACAAGAGACAGTAGGAGGAGACAGATAGGGGAACACCAGGAAACAATGAGACAAATCATTCTGCCTTAGCATTGCATTACTATATTAATATCAAAGCACTAGAACTTTCTCCATATCTTCCATATCTACACCTCAGAGAGCTGACTCAAAGGATGCTCTGCTTCCTCAACTTCCCCTTGGATTTGTAAATGATAAACAAATAAAATGCATGTAGATAATGGGTATAAAGTTTGCGGATCATACCAAGCTGGGGGGGGGGGTGACAAGTGCTGTGAAGGAAAGGATGAAAATTCAGAATGAACTGGACAAACTGGAAAAATGGTCTGAGGTAAAGAGAATGAAATTCATTAAAGAAAAATGCAAAGCACTCCACTCAGGAAGGAACAATCAGCTGCATGTTTACAAAACAGGAAGTGACTGTCTAGGTAGGAGTACTGCGGAAAGGGATCTAAGGGGTCTTGTGGACCACAAGCTAAACATGAATCAACAGCATGACGCTTTTCCAAAAAAGCAAATATTGTTTTGGGATGCATTAACAGGAGTGCTGTAAGCAAGACCTGAGAAGCAATTTTTCCACTCTGTTCTGTGCTTGTGCTGATTAGACCTCCGCTGGATTATTGTGTCCATTTCTGGGCATCACATTTCAGGAATGATGGGGGCAAACTGAAGAAGATGCAGAGAACAGCAACAAAAATAATTAAAGGTCTAGCAAATATGACCTTTGAGGAAAGATTGAAATAATTGTTTAGTCTAGAAAAAAGACTGAGAGGGGATGTGATAATAGTTTTCAGATATCTAAAAGATTGTTATAAGGGGGAGGGAGAAAAATTGTTCTCCTTAACTCCTGATCATGGGACCAGGAGAAATGGGCTTAATGTGCAGCAAGGGAAATTTAAGTTGGACATTAGGAAAAACATCCAAACTGTCGGTGTTGTTAACAACTGGAATAAATTGCCTGGGGAGAGTGTGAAATCTCCATCATTGGATCTCCATAATTTAAGAGCAGGTTAGACAAACACCTATCGTAGATGATCTAGATGGTGTTTGGGCCTGCCGTAACTGCAGGGGACTGAACTTGATGACCTTGCAAGGTTCCTTCCAATTCTGTGATATCACGTCTACTCTACACATCAGAAAACACACTTTTTCTCACACCAGCTGGATATCTTGCATTTTCATTGTCCTTCATCACCAGACACATTCATCAAACATGACAGATGCCTCCAAAATGCCAAATCACTCCTTTCCATCTCAATGACTACATGATAGTTGTCATACCCCCGGTTAGTTTTAAAATATGTATGTGCCAAACTGAAATACTTACAGCTTCTACCAAGGATGGGAGAACATGAGGAGAAAACGATGAATTCCAAAAGAATTTTATTTTTTCCCACTAGCTCAAAAAATAAAACTGAGAGAAACTCATGAATTGTTCTGGGATTTCCAGACATTTTTCTGCTAATTAAGTTATGTCCCATGAAGTGTGAAATGAAAATGCAAATTCTTACAAGTGCAGTTTCATTTATCTAGTGGACTGCTCAGTTCCATGGCCTTTGCCATGTACTTGGCTTGGACACCTTTAATTATCCACTGATGTGAAAACTACAAGGTTTAGGTTACAAGGGGTTGGAAGTTAACCAATGTCTTCATGCTTATTTAGAGGAGAGAACTGTGCACATCTAAGCCTCCAGAGGAACTCCCAGATACTTCCTTATGCCTAGGGGTCCCTTCTTTTCCCCCACCCCACACACTCCCCAAGCTGTTCTCTATTTTACTTCCACCAATGACCCCTGTCACTCTTCCTGTTTCTGGGAAAACTGGTGACCACCTGGTATATTCTGATGCTTCTTGAGTTGGGATGGGCCCCTTCCTGGGTCTTTTGGTGCCCTTTCTTGAATCTTTAGATAGGATGACAGGCAGGATTATTGCTGACCCTAACCTACAAATCCTGTTTGCTGGGGGATCAAGTAGTGGCTTTACTGCTCCCACTGCTGCAGCTGGAGGGCAGATATCTCCCTGTCAGAGATGATAGTTTCTTGGACAAAGCTTATTAAATTAATTTTATGTATCATTATGGGTCAGGGATTTATGCAATTAGGGTATGTCTAGACTGCATCCCCCTGCAAGGAGGTTTATGGGATCTGTCGAAAAAGGCTTTCTTTCTCAACAGATCCCCTCTAGACTGCTGCTTTTTGCCGACAAAGTGCTGAGTCGGCAAAAATGGTGGTCATTTTTATGCAAATTAAGCACAGGATATTTAAATCCCGCTTCATTTGCAATGTCGACCTGCCTAATCTGCATCCCTCTGCCGACAGAGGGATGCAGTCTAGACAGACCCTTCCATGGGAAAGGGGGACCGTAGACATCCAGGAACTAATGGATTCTTAGGCAAATTCACTAGGTTATAACACCACCAGAGAGATAACACCACTTGAATATAAGCTCCCATATGCTGGTTCAAATTGGACTCTCCAGGGACCAATCGGCAAAGGAAAGACTTTTGGTTAAATCCCACAGAAAAAATTAGTAGGATCTGGGTTGACTGGTCAGAACCTGAGTTGGAATGATCACTGGGATGTTCATTAGCAAGTGTGCACGTCCTTTTAGCATTTTAATATGTCATTAGTATAATGCTTTTACCTTAAGAATAAATGTACTTGCTTAGAAAGAGCTGTGTGGTAACTTAACTGGGGCAATTATATCATTTACTTCTCTAAGGAGAAAAGTTAGCAAGCCTGCTGAGGCAATCTGACTTTGCTGGGAATACACAGCAGCCTGGAAATACTCCAATTAGGAGAAAGAGAAAGATGCATGTATCTGTGAGGTGTTCACTGGGGATCCACAAAATCTAAGAGTGGGTACCCTTGCTAGACCACACAGGGGGAAATACAGGTGTAGTTGTCCTGAACTGTGACACTCCTCATAAGTCTTAGTAAGGCAAAGTAACTTTGGAATACAAAGGCATCTCTCACAGCTAAATTCTAGGAAGTGAAGCTCTAAATCCTTCATTTCCAGTAAGTGCACAAAGATATCTCTTTAATTTAATTTATCAGTCACTGCAGTGGAAGAAGATGTGTTTCCCTCTTATTCTGCTCTCTGTATTTGTGGGGAAAAGGACAAGTAGAAGAAGTTTGAGACTACATCCAGGACTCCTCTTAGAAAATCCAGCTAATTTGGTGGTCCCAACTGGCTAGTTCACAACAATACCCAAGCAAGAATGAACTGTCATTTAGAAGGTCAGTGGATTTACTAAGAAAGGGGGAGGTGGACAGAAACTCTGGCTAGCAGGGGGATGTTCTCACAGGAGTTTTGGCTGTTTCTCATTGTATAAACATTCTCTACCCATGTTTGTAAAAATATATCAAAATCAGGCTGAGTCATGAGAGCGTGATTGAGTATCACTCTGATCTCTACCTATAATACTTCTCCCAGGGAATTGAATTCTATTCCCATTTGTGTCACTATAGAAAAGTCTTATGAAGTGAGTGAGCTTCCCTTTTGGAAAGGAGTTTTTATGAGGCTCAAATGAGGTTAGTAAAACACTTTGAGGTCCTTAGATGAAAGATACCATGTAAATGCTAAACCATATTAGCAAAATACTAAAACACCAAATTTACTGTTGCAGCTAATATCCTTTGTGGTTAATGGATTTGAAAGTGTTGCTCTGTATATCCCATTTCATTTTACAATCAGGTAAGAGAGTAAATCTATGTTTTTTATTACATAACAGGTTACTATTTTCTGCTGAGTTGCCAAGGAAATAAGCTCAGTTCATCTTGTGGCATGTTTTCATGTTGCTTTCCTTTAATGTTGGTGAGTGAAGTTTCCTATTTCTCATTATATATTTCTTTACTTTCATCCTCTTTAGTGTAATGGACAGGCCATTGATGGGGAGAGGCAGCAAAGGGGACAACTGCCCCAGGTTTTGGAGATTCAAAGGGGCCCGGAGCTCCCAGATGCCATCATTGCTACAGTGGCTGCAGTGGCGGCCAAAGCCGCGGGCCCCTTTGAATTGTCTCTAGAGCGCTGCTCTGCACGAGCTTTTACCCTTTGGGGGTCCACACACCACTGTCTCAGCAGCGCTAAGGGCTGATTGCCCGTGGATCTGTCCTTTTCAGGGGCACAGCACCACCTCCTCACACCTTGCCCCGGGGCCTGTGGTGGCTCTCTGCCCCACTGGTAATGGGTGTGTATTTAGGCATTGGAATTTCATCCCTTCTATTTGGGAGATTTAATTTTTGAAAGACTCTGAAAGGGAAACTTCGAAATTATCGAGGCTGAAAACATTGGAGTCATTTTGAAGAAGAAAAGTTACAAAAATCTAATATTGAAAATAGTGGATTCATGAATTTTTTAAAAGTTTTAACAATTGAAAGACCCAGAAAGGGAAACTATCAAGACATCAAGGCCCCAAAATTAGGTTTGTATTAAAATAGATATTTTTACAAAATCCAGAGTTTAAAATCAGTATTTGTGGATTTTTATAAAACAACCTTTGTGACAAGTGTATGATAGTTTTATGAATATAAGCATTCCCTCTTTGGTGTTTTGCAACCCAAATTAAAGATCCTTGCATTCATGCATAAGAACCAGAAACTGACAAGGAGAGAAGAGGAAATTTTGATTTTATATTCAGTTAATACATTAATCCCGAATCTTAAAAGCATTGACATACATTTTCCCATGAACAAGCAAAACATTGACTATTCCCTCTGTGACATAGTGTTTGCTTAGATCTATGATGAGCACTACAGCATTTGTTCCATTTTGTAGCTGTACAAAGAGGAATCTTGCCTGGAACTATTTTGATTTTTACTATTTTTTGGCAATACAGTTCCCACTAAGGCTCAATGCTGAATTTGTGCTGCACAAAAGAGTTTGAATTTTATAAGTGTCATAGAATGAATAGCCTTCCTTGAAACTGATGGGAATTCTGTATCTGGAGAGCTTAAAGAGCAAGGCCACAAATAGCAGGATGATCCCAATGATTGGGATGCTAGCTTACGATTTGGGAAATCTGTTTAATTCCTTGCTCTTCTAGGCCACGTCTGCACTACAGATAAGATTGAAGCAGCCACAGTTGATCTTCTAGGGTTTGAATTAGTGGGTAGAGTGAAGACATGCTAATTTGAACTGAGAGGATGCTGCCATCTATGTCGACAGTCCTGCTTCTATGCCTGTTTCACGAGACATACAGGAATGGTCAACAAAGGCTTCCCTTGTGACCGCGCCGCGTCTAGACCTGCGCTGTGCCGGATCAGCTGATCGTCGGCACAGCGCGGCAGCCATTTTTATTTTAATGAAGCACAGATTATTTAAATCTCTGCTTCTTTGACTATGCCAAGTAAACTACTTTACATGGCTCCGTCGACAGAGCCATGTAGTCTAGACATACCCTTTGATACTATGCTAGTGAGGGGCCATATAACTACCATGAATAGAGAGAGTTCTCACAAATCATTATTCTATTTCCAAACAGAAGCCTATAATCAAGAATTAATGTTGAACATTTCAGTGGAGTCCCACTACCATCCAGAAACCAATTGCAAATTTTTTTTTAAAAAAACCCCAAATGTTAGGAAATCTGGATATGAACAGTTACGGTATTTAGCTAGTTTCCCCAATGCCATAGACTCCTTCTTCACTACCATCCCCATCTGATTTACACTCATGTTCAAAAGATCCTAAGGGGTTTAGGCTCCCAAAGGCGGTTGAAATTCAACTTTGCCTTTCCTTATTTGTTTCTAAGGGTATGTCTACACACAGATAAAAAACCCTGCCGCTGGCACAGGCTTATGGGTCTTAGGCTCCGCGGTTGAAAAATCACTATGTTGATGTTCAGGCTTGGATTGGAACCCCAGTCCCGTAACCCTCCCACCTCACACAGCTCTAAAGCTTGGGCTCCTGCCTCAGCATGACCATCTACACAGCAATGTTTAGCCCCGCAGCCCAAGCCCCATGGGTCTGAGTTAACTGACCCGGCTCACTTGCGTCCATGCCCCAGGTCTTTTTTCCCTGTGTAAGTATACTTTCTATGCCCCCCCACTCCCCATTCCAAAGCTGTGGACATTATTTGAATCTCTTAGGATACAATTTCTAAAAGGCCTAATGGGAATGTTTCTAAAAGGACCTAAACCATGCAGGAGCCTGCATCCCTTTGAAAACCATGAAATTTGTCACTTAGGAGCCTAAATCCCTTTATAGCTTTTTTAAACTTCCCCCGGTATTAATTCATAGGCTGCCCTTTATAGAGTGTCTACATTAAATCAAGTCTTTTCAGTGGTGAAAGGCTACAGTTAATCAGGCACCATCCTTTCCCTCCTTCCTGTCAGGTAGAAGAGTGTTGCCATGTACAGTCTGTAGTAGCCATTTACTGGAACTGCCATTGCAGCAGGATAGCAGTGCTGGTTGGGGGAAAAAAGGGGACATTTTGGCAGAAATGAAAAAAAATCATTTTCATCAAAATGATGAAAATTGTGATTTTTCCATTGAAGAACAGAAAAAAAAATCCAAAACTTTGTGGTTGAAAAGTTTTTGAAGAACACGCGACAGGTCCTGTGTATCACATGCTTTAAAACTTTAGTGTTTCTGAAAAGCCAATTCTCCATCAAAAAACAGGTAGGGACCTATCGGGGGGTTACTGATTATTCCCATGTATGGTCCACATTCAGCCAGTGCAAACTGCTACTGTGTGACATACACCCAAATAGTGGAGAAAGGACATTTGTCACATCCCTGCTGACAAGAATAAAGGGCCTCATTATGCTGCCCACACTGAATGAGATTCACACAGCACAGAGGATGGCATAGAAGGTAGATTCTCTTACATTCAATTTAATAATCCAAGGTGTTAACACAGGTGAGGAAAGAATATCTGAAGATTGATTTTTTCCCCCCTATAGTAAAGATTCTCTAAGAGGAGACTCTTAGAGGCCAATTGCCTTGTGAAATATATCTATTTTTTACCTAGCATTTGATACAGATTTATCTGTCAAAATGAGGAGGGATGTCAAAATGTTAAACCTGTTTGTAAGAAACCTATTTTGTGTGAAAACCTGTTGGGCTCCTGGCAGGAGAGGATTTCCCCAGCTGAGAATTACCAAAGAATATCTTCATTTATAAAATGAGTTTAGAAGTAAGCTTTTAAAGTCCACTGGGTATGTTACTGGTATTAGCAAAAAGCCTTAGCCCAGGGTGAGAGAGGCTGCTGCTGGCATCTTTAATACTAGAAGAGGCATTACTACCAGAAAGGTGAGATCAGACGGAAAGTTAGCACTGTTGGGGGCAGGGTGGCAATGGACTAGTGGATTGGGGAAGAAATCTTGCATAGCTCTTCCTGTTGCTATTGCCCTTGAATTATAGCTTGAGGTGAGGTTTCATTCATTGTGCCCGGGAAAGAGCATGCGATAATGCAGACACCATTGGCATTATTATAGTGAATGGTCCCCTGCAGGGTTCTGTAGCTACAATGCCACCAGAAGCAGCCATGTCCCGGACCCAACTTGTTTCACTTGCAGGGCATGAACTGGGTCGAAGAAAGGAGGAAAGCAACCCAATGGGTTCCTCTTTTTTTTTTTTTTCTGGCTCTCACCGAGGAAGGAATGAACCTTTGGTGGAGTGAGATTGTTTCACCCACCGCAGAAGTGCAGCCACCATTGGGATGGAATGCAGCTGCTGTTTAACAGTGCCCCAGAAGCATACATGATCACTTTGGGAGGGAGGGTAAAAAGAAGACTTTAGACCTGATCCTGTGAGCCTACTGACCTGAAATTCATTTAATCTAGCACTATAATTGTAACTCCTAATCCCTATGTGCTGTCAAGACCTCTAGTGCAGGGCTGGCGACAGACTTCCCTGGGCCCTGTGCAATGGGATGGGGGTTCGGCACTGGGCTCCCTGGAAGGGGCAGGGACTTGGGTGGAAGGGGTGGGGCTAGGACAGCCAGTCTGGACTGTGCCTCCCCCTCAACACCCCTTGGACTGTGCCATGGGAGGCTCTGGCAGTGATTTAAAGGGCTCGGGTCTCTGGATGATGCAGCAGCAGCAGCAGTGAAGAGCCGCAGCCCTTGTACATTACAGGGATCTGGGGCAACTGTCTCATTTGCTGCCTCCCACTTTGGTGGCCTTGCTCTAATCTTGTGTACCCATGTACCCATCTGAAACATGGACTTTTCAACAAAACACTGCCCCTTTGCATAATGTTGTGAATTGGCTCCGTGCACAGCTCAGAAGGAAGAAGGCTACATCCTGAATCATCAAACCCAGCTGGATGTTTCGCCTGGATGTTATAGATTTATGCATGTACTGGGCACACCCCTATAGTGCTTAGCTAGTTAGAAGTGCTAAACTGCAAGCGAAGTTAGTATGATGGCAGTGGACTCCTTTGTGTTTTTTGTAAAAACACCGCCAAACAATTCTCTTGTTCCAGTCTGAAATAGAAACCTATTTTTTTGTAATTTAATATGCAATTTCCTTCAATAAACATGTTAACCTCATTGTAGAAAGCTGCTTCTCACACTGGCTGCCAGCCAACCCAGATGCAGTTTGCAAGTAAAACTGTCATAAATGTGATACTGCACATGAATTATAGTTTTCTATAGAGTTGGATAGCAAGAGTACCTTCGATTGGCAGGGGTCAGGCGATATGTGCATATTCTGGATGTGTTCGCTGCTGTAATTGTGCAAAAAAAGTAGCTTTATTCCATTATTTTGAAAAAAATCAAATGTGGGTTTTAATAAATCACAGCTTTATTTTAGCATCTGCCTAATTTAATCAAATTCTGTTTTAACAATAATTTTGCTACATGGAAGCCTAATTGTTTTAGATTTATTTTGTCCAGAGAAATCTCTTTTAGAATTTTATATCAATGTTTAATGCATGTTGTAAGTCCACTTTTTGGAAGATCTGTATTGTTCAGAAGTTGACGCAATGCACTTTTCACTGAAGCAAAATGAGTTATATCTTCCATGCAATCACTGCAAAATTGGATTTTATTCCCTTAAGTAAAATGATTTGTAGAATCAAACACATTAATCAGTTTCGGCACCGGTTAAAGATGTAGTTTAATTCCTACAACTATTTAAACTCACTACCTTTCTATCAAAAGTATTTATTTGAGCACAATTCTCAACCCCCATAGAAAGTGAATGATCAGAATTTTTCACCATTTATTTCTGCCAGAAGCAAATCTGATCTCATACCCCCACCCCTGGGGCCCTTCCAGAAGGAAGGTGTAAGACAAGAGCATTTAGTGAACATACAATTTTTCCAGTTTCTTGAAGGCTTGCACTTGCTGATATACAGTGGTATGAAAAGGGCTGGAGAAATGTGCAGTTAGTGTATTCCTCTAAATCCATTGTGCATTGCACTCTTCCAGAACGCCCAGTTGCCTGAATGATTTGAGAAAAGTGAAGCATTAGAATGGGCACCTGGTTGGTTTTTAAGACCAACTTATGTGATTCCCTTTATACTTTCAGGTGCTGACCACTTTGACCCTGTGGCAGGCCCCTCTTGCCCGTCCCCTTTAAGGCTAAGGCCCCCCGGCCTGAGTCCACAACGCAGTTTATAGCTGGCCCTTTAAGCCAGGCCAAGGCCCTCCGGCCTGAGTCCACAACACAGTTTGCAGGGTAGTCGCGGGGATGCAACCCCAGGTAGGGGAACCCGGGCCCACCCTACTCCACCGGTCCCGGCCCAGGGCCCTGTGAGCGACCAGGTAGCGGGTCACTCCCTCAGTGGGGCAATCCAACCGAAATGCGCCAAGGTTCTCGGGGCGGCTCCCGCTCCTGCCCTGGGCCACTTCCTACCTGGGTCCCCGGGGCTTCTTCCCCGTACTTGCCCAGCTTGCAGCGGCCTCCGGGCTGGCGTCTCCTTGGCAGACAGTCCCTGGGTCGCACCCACTCGCCTCCGCGTCCCCTCCGGCCTCTCCTGGAGGCCTTCGCCACCACTGTGCAGGAGCCTCCTTCCTAGCCCCTTCGCCTCCGGCTGTCTCCCCTGACTGAGGCCTTCCCCTGGCTTTTATAGTAGGGCTACAGCCTGTGCATGCTCGGTAGGGCTGTGGGGAAGGGGCCTCTGCAGCCAGGTAACCCTGGCTGGGCCCTGCAGGTTCAGTGCGAGGCTGCCTTGCCCCGTCACAGACCCCAACCCCCAAAGCATTTAAGTGCATGCTAAACTGTAAGCACAGGACTTGAAAGTCATGGGTACTACAGAATGCTGAGCACTTTTGTAAAACTGGCCCCCCCAGAAGTAATGATACTAGGGACTTTTCATTCATAGGTGGATAAGTATCCTCAGAACCATCCCACCCGTAGGATGATCTGGGGTGGCAGCCTCGCAGAAGCAGCCCCAACTATCCCATGGACCGCAGGGACCTGGTAGATTACGGGGGCCTGGCACAGGGCAGCAGCAGGGGTTGCCCCCTCCCCTGTACTCAGCATGGCAGCAGGAGCCAGAGTGACCCGGCAGCCAACTCTGCCTTGCCCCATCCCCTTCTCCTGGCCTGCGGCATTCAACTTCTTGGCAGAAAGTGGGGAGCAGTGGGCCAGGAGGATGGCGCAGCAGAGCAGGCTGCTGGGGAACTCCAGCTCCCACCCCTGCTGCTGCTGCACCAGGCCCTCCCATAATCCCCTGGGCCACGTTGCTCAGGGGAGAAGGCACGGTGTGGGAGGGGTTTCCCTGGGCCCTGAGCCTAGGGCACTGGGCAGGAGGTTTGCCCAGACCCTGCGCTCCCCTCAGGATGGCCCTGAGTATCCTTGTATCTTTTTTTACATATGGGGAAACTAAGGTACAGAGAGGTAAAAGGACTTTCCTAACTTATCGTAGCCAGGCAGGGATATTTTGGGAATTACAGTTCAGGTCTCCTAATTTCCAGCCTTATGTTTGACCTACTAGATAATAACAGATGCAGCCATTGCAATGTGCCTGCAGTAGTATTATATAGCCAGGCTGGTCCCAAGATATTGGAGAGACAAGGTGGATAAGGTATTATCTTTGTTGATGAGAGAGACAAGCTTACATTGTCATGCGTAATATCTTCCCTATGAATTAAAGTACTAGTTGCATGTGCACAGCAGGGTGATTTTGCTCAGTTGCTGAAAGGTAGTGATGGGCTAAAGTCCAGAGTGTCAGAGCTCTATTATGTGGTTGGATCTTGAGATTTGCCTATTTGATTGGATTGGAATAGCCTTTCTCACAACGTAACGTTTTGGAGGTAAATCTGGAAATGTGGAACCTCACAGAAATGAGACATTGTAGGGGATACAAATGTGAATAACTATTTTCAAACATCCAGGTAAGAATCAGTTGTATCTAAAAATGAACCAAGGTGCAGAAATTGATAGGGGAGTTCTTGAATTTTCAAAGCTATTTCACCAATCCCTAATGTACACATTGATTTCTGAGATAGCTGTTACACAATTTGCTGAACATAATCAACTGTTACCTGTGCCCTGTAAAATAAAGCCATGTCTAATATTTTGACTAACCACAAGGGTGATTTAACAGTTACATTGAAATTAGAATAAACACTTGTTAATGATCTTTAAAGATCACATCATTTACTTCTGTGCTCTTTGTAGTTAAACCAAACTGGCCACAAAGGGGTAAATATTCCTTTCAGTACATGTATGCAACTCATTGAGAAAGGCAATTCCCTTAAACCAGACTTATCTGCTTGGTGTGAGAATTTGCTATTTTAATTGCAAAACTCTAACATTCAATGTGATGAAAATAGTTTAAGGGCCCGGTCCTGCGGATTTCCTGTATAGCGCTGAGAACTCTTGCTGTCCATTCAGCTTGCAGGATGAAGTCCTGAACAAAGAATGTATTCATATGTTCTGAAGAAAAAAACATTACAGCAGATTTTCAAAGCTCTCAATCTTTGCAACAGGTTCAGACTTTTCAAAAGACCTCCATTCTCATTGAGGTACCTAAACGAAGTGGCCAGATTTTCAAAAGTGCTCTGCAACCAGGAGCTCCCATTAAGAACAATGGGAAATGCAGAGTGCTTTGAAGCATTTTGGAAATTGGGCCTTGCAACATCACCATGGCAACAAAGCAATAATGCAGGAGATATTGTCTCTAGAGCTCTTGTTTACAGCAACATCTGATCAACTCCTACAGCAGTGCATACTTATGGTATGGTAATCAATGGACAATTTACATAAAAGTAAGGGTGAACGATGACAGGATCAATTTTTGGACTATTTATGATGGCATGGGGGTATTCACTGCATACCACTAGTCCAGCACAGAACATCTAACTTTTCACATCAACGATAGTGACTCAGAATTTACTTCTAACTTAATTTGCTGTATAAAGAGCTTAGACTGCCAACAAAAAAGTAAAAACCTCTCATTACTATTTTATCACATGTTCTTTTTCTTAGCATAAAAATCAAATAAATGTAATTGTCAGCAAAGGGCGGATAACTGGGAGGAAATTATCCACATTTTTCTGTACTATTCATTTTCCTGTGCTGGTCACATTAAAGATGCTGCAACTATTTTTCCAATTCATAACACACAAATATGAAAAGTGGGGCACAGTATTCCCTTGGTGTGTATGTTGCAAGTCCCGACGAAATGGAAGTTCATGTCCCAGTTTTCCACCTTGTTACACCTGTTTTACACGGGAGTTGCCATGGCATAAAAATGGTTTCAAAAGGTAGAGAATCAGAATCTCAGTTTTAGTGTTTTCTTGAATATACGTTCTCCCAGTGTCATTAACCAAAATTATATGTACTTGATGACTTTATATATATACACTAGAAGACTTATTCAGTGTTGCCTGGGTCCTTTAGGGCAGGGGGCTGGTTGCAGGAGTAAGTGCAGGGCCTTGGAGATGTGGGGGGACTCAGGGAAGGAGGCTGGGGGTGTGTGATGGGAGGGAGGGGTTGTAAGAGTGAGAGTTGGGGGTGAGGAGGGGCTCAGGGCCAGGGGCTGGAAGAAGAGGGGCTCAGGACAGTGGCTTGGAGAAGGGGGGTACAGGGCAGGGGGTGGGGGAGGACATTGGCTTCACCTGGGGACAACCCATGGCAGCAGGGACCATGCACCCCACCCACCATCTTGTCTCCAGGGGTCAGCAAGGGGTTTCTTCCTCCCTCCTTCCCCAGCCTGGGGAAGGGAGGGGGAGGGCAGCGTGGGCTCTCCCTCCCCCCTTGATCCCTCTCAAAGAGGAGGGATGGACAGAGTCCTCTCTCCCTCCTACCAGCCCCTGCTGGGATGGGGGAACTGATGGCAGCTCTCTCCCTCTCCCAGGATGGGGGGTGGGGGCCATTAGGGACTCTCTCCCTCTCCCCTGGCTCCTCCTGGGATGGGGGGGCAACACTAACAGGGGTTCTCTCCTTCCCCTCTGGGGAGGTGGCTGTCTCCTGGACAGTGGGGCTCCACTTGCCTAATATGCTGGCAGGCAAGATGGCCCAGCCCCAGTCCTGCTGGCCATTTTCTTGGTGGTGCAGCTGTCCCCGCAATGGTCTCTCCCTTGCATACTTGCTGCCTCCAGTGGCCACTGTGACTATTGCGTCCCTTCCAACAGCCCCTACCTTTCCATTTGTGCTCCATCCCTTTTTCTCCCACTCCCTCCCAGAGTTGGAATGCCACGAACCAGCTGCCATAGACTTCCTATAGCTCCTTGGGAAGTCACTTGGGCCAGATTCACAAAGCAGCTTAGGCACCTGACTCTTCGGGTACCTCAGTCCCAGATTTAGGTTCCATTTGGGTACGTCCCATGACTTGTGCTCAGCTGCCACCAAAAATCGCTTGGCACCTACAGTTGCATTGTGAAAATTCCCTAGGCACCTGTGTGTCTGGCTCTGGGCATGTCTCACAGAAGGTGTTTGGCCACCTAAGCCCACGGGGGCAACAGAATAGCTGGGCCCCTGGGCAAGGCGTGAGACAGCTTTGTGCTCCCAGAAAGGGCAGAAGGAATGCGGGTAGGGGCAGCCATCCCTCAGTACTGCCTGGAGCACATTGCACCCCTCTCATCCAAGCCAGCCCTTAGAGCTGCCTGGAGTGCCCAGTGCTCTGGTAGCAATTTAAAGGGCCCTGGGCTCTGGCTACTGCCACTGCTCAGTAGCAACATCAGTGGCTGGGAACCCCAGGATCCTTTGAATGTCCAGGCCCCACCTCCTTTGCCCTCCTCCTGTCCAGGGGCCTGCCTAAGCCCTAGTGTGATGCATAAACCCTAGTCTAATTTGCCTTCAGGGCCCAATACAGAAAGCTTTCTCTCAGTAGCTACCTTCTCAAAAAAGTTGATTGGGAGGGGAGCAGAGTCAGGAAAAAATATGTGACTGACTGTAGCCTGAGGTTTTGGAAGAGTAGCCATGTTAGTCTGTCACTGAAAAAACTGAAAAAACATCACATAGTCCAGCAGCACCTTAGAGACTGAGAAAAAATGTAGCTGGTCTCATGAGCTTTCCTGAGCACAACCCACTTCTTCAGATGAAGGGAGTTAAGTTGTCCAGGTTGTAAAATAAATAGCAGAGAAAGAGAGGAGATGGGGAGGGAAAGAGAAGGGAAGAAATGGGGGCAAATTGTCAATTAGAGTGTCCATGCTAAATGAAGCTGATAGAGTGGGTTCTAAGTACTCTTAAGTACCCAGTGCTTGGCTGTTTATGTCATTAGGATGTAGGATGTAGCGGGTAATCTATTGCAGGTATCAAACTTGTAAATGAAATTAAGCTCTGCACCTTCCTTTTCAAGCTGGTTTTTGAAATTGGCTTGTACTAATATGGTAAGTTTGAGATCCATTAATGAGTTCCCGGGCAAGTTAAAATGTTCCCCAACAGGTTTCTGTGTGTTACCTTTTCAAAGATGTGATTTGTGTCTGTTAATCCTTTGTCATAGAGACTGTCCGGTTTGGCCAATATACATGGCAGAGGGGCATTGCTGGCACTTGATGGCATAGATCACATTAGAGGATGTGCAGTTATATGAGCCTTTGATGTGGTTAGGTCCTGTGATGATGTTGCTAGTATAGATGTGTGGACAGAATTGGCACTGGAGTTGATTGCAGAGGTGGGTTCCTGAGTGAGTAGGATGGAGGTGTGCTGCATGGTTGCTGGAAAGAATTTGTTTAGGGGGTTGGGGGTTGTCTGTAGGCAAGGATTGGCCTGTCCCCCAAGTGAGGGGTCATTTTCCAGGACAGGTTGTAGATTACTGATAATGCACTGGAGGGGTTTAAGTTGAGGGCCGTAGGTGATGACAAATGGTGTAGCCCGAGGGTTAAAGTACTCACTCAGGCTGTGGGAGACCCAAGATCCAGTCACCTTTCTCCAATTATTTTCATCCACCGTGGAAGGGCTTTACAAAGAGAAACTGAGGGAGCCCCATCTCATAGCCCAGGGGTTAAGGCACTCATCTGACTTGTTAAGCAAGCAATTTTAAAGGATAGGCAAGAGGTTTGCTTCTGATCATCAATTAGCCAGATGTGTTTTTTCCAGAGCTTGCATGCCCTGAGGCCCTGACAGACACATTCCTGACATATAGGCAACCTTCCTGTTTTCTAAATGCATATCTCAGCAATTTCAAGGGAGATCTTACCATCAGGAAGAACACTGGGTCAAGCTGACGTTTTTGTGGCACCTCAGCCCTCTCCTTATTTATGGCCCGCTAGCTTGGTTACCTTTAGCAGCAAGCAGTCGTGGGGCTGGGCTAGCTTCTGTCCAGTAGCCGGGATGGGGGGAAGGAAGGAACAGGCTGGGGCTGCCATGCCTTGGCCCGGCCCTGCCCGGCAGCTGGGGGGAGAGCTGGGGAGCCTACGTCCAGAGAGAGGGGAGTTGGTGAGCATAGCGAACATTATTGATTTGCCAAAATCTCTCCTGACAAGAGGTTACTTGAATTGAAAAAAAAAATCTCACAGAAGGTTAGATACAAATTGGGGACTAGAATTCAGGAGTCTTCGGTTTATTTCTAATTGGTTCTAGTCCCTTGTTCCAAGCATAAGACAACTCTCCATCTCCTTATGCAGTGTTGGAATAACAAAAGGGTGAAGCCTGCATCCAGACTCATCTTACTAGTCACAAGAGAAAGGGCATGGGGTAGAAGGAGGTAATTACGTACATTCAGATTTCAGAATTAATGAAGAAATGATGAGTAGATTTTTTTAAGAAAATGAAATTCTCAGGAATTAAAAAGGCAGATGTGCAACTGCAATCTAGTGTCTGCTTGCAGAATAATTATGAACATGCTTAATAGGTTTACAGGGGAATTATTTCAGATTTAATTATCTACTTTTAAAATACATTTCTAAGCTGACATTAAGTTAATTAGAGATATAAGGTGGGGAGGCAATAAATTTTATTGGACCTTTTGGTGAGAGAGACAAGGTTCTGAGCTTACATTGAGCATTTCTTCAGGTCAGGCCCCAGGAAATGGGTTCCCGTATAGGCCTCTCCAAAGCCACCCCTTTGTCTCCAAGCAGAACCACGTTGGTCTTGTTTCCTTTTACTCATTGGTTAATGTGGCTTTCTTGGGAGTGAATTATCTCTCTCTATATATAAACATATTTTTCCTGTGGGATGACAGAGTGACACCTGTCACTCTGTGTCCCACCTGCTTCCTTGCGCCCTCCCTCCTTCCTTCTCCCCAGTGCTCAAGGGGAGAAAGCCGCGGCTGATACGCCATGGCCTCAGCCCAGCCTCACCGCCCCCCCTCCAGCAGCCAGGGGGAGAGAGCCAGGACTGGTGCACCTCAGCCCAGTGTCTCCCCCCAGTGGCTGAGGGGAAAGAGCTGGGGCTGGGCCGGCCTCGGCCCAGTGGCCATGACGAGGGGAAGGAAGGGGCAGGCTGGGGCTGCCATGCCTTGGCCCGGCCCTCCCCAGCAGCTGGGGAGAGAGCTGGGGTACCTATGTCCAGAAAGAGGAGGGTTGGCGAGCATAGCGATCAAGAGGAGCAGCTACCTAGTAATCCTTAAATGTAAAGATTTATTGAAGTGAATGTATCAAACAAAGTTAAGGCATGTGTGAGTTTACAATAAAAGGCAAAGTGAATCTGGGAGCCAAGGGTAGGTTAAGGGGAAACAAGAAAGTATAACACACATTAAAAATCAATAGGTATAATGCGCCTTGTCCTGGATATAGGTGGATGGGTATTTAAAACTCAGTCAATAAATGTCCTCGAGGGCACCACCCATAAAGCAAAGAGTCTCTAGCAAAGTTCATAAGCTCATGGGTGACTACACTTGATCCTAGCCAAAAGGCTGAGAAGCAACATCTATCAAATATTTAAAAATATCAGGTAAAATTTCCAGAAGCTCCTAAATCTCATTTTAAAAATGACAAAGCATGTACCCACAGACCTTTAGAGATATTTAGGTATTCTTACTTAGGTACTGATTCCAGATGGGGTTAGGCATCTAAATACCTTTGAGGTTCTTCTTCGAGTAGCGTCCCAATGGGACCATTTGTCGGAGTTTTGCCTAGCAGGAGCTGGTCGGGCTGCGCATACGCACGTGGCGTCTTCTGCCATTTGCATCCGTTGCTTCACGTACGCGGCCCAATCCCACCTCAGTTTCTCTGTTACTGCCCTCAGCTGCAGACAGAACTCAGCTGTTCTCCTCAGAGAATTACCTCAGAAATTCTTGTTAGTTAGTTAGCCATTAGTTCCACTTATAACCTTGTTAGAGTTAGCTAGATTAGTTCTAGTAGTGTTGTTATCATTAAGAACAAAAACCCACACACAAAGAAAAGAAAAGAAAAGAAAAGAAAAGAAAAGAAAAGACCGGAGCAACAATCTTTTCAAAAAAAAAAAAAAGAAGAAGAAGAAAAAGAGAAGGAGAGCAGCAAAGTACCCTTACAACTACAACAATGCTGGACTCTCCCAGTTTTAAAAAATGCAATACATGCCATGAGGCTATGCTGGCCTCTGATGGCCACTTATCCTGTATCCGCTATCTTGGTGAGGCATCTGTGACAGTCCTCACGTGTCTACAACTCATGGGCTATATGGCAGCCACTATGTGGTTCAGAACGCTCACCTTCACCTAACGATGCCTTCAACATTGCCTCTCTAGCAGAGGCAGCAGCTCAGGGGTGGGAGGGCAGTTGGATCCAGTACGCATGGGGAGCCCGCTTTTAAGCCAACTCCTCACGGGCACCGGCTCATGCTTCCCCCCTCCCCCCCCTCCCCCCCACTTTTCTGCCTCTGATACAGCTGGGAGATTCTTAACTGCTGGATAGAGGAAGACAGAGATGGTGGCATGGCCAGAGGGTCAGGTCATGAAAAGATGCTGTGGATCCTAGGCTGAGATTGATCTGCAGGTATAGAAGGTGGCAGAAGAGGCACCACCAGGAGAGGTGGTCATCCCCTGTCACAGCAGCACACTATGATATTGCTTATACTGGTCTCCAAACAATTCTGAATAAGTTAGAATGAGATTGTATGGTGTTATTAAGGTACATGTTTTGCACTGGGATGAAATCCCAGCCTTATGAAGTCAATGACAAATTGACTTTAATTGCCTTCTTAGTTCCTTTAATAGGGCCAGGAATCCACCCACCTCACTCGCCAGGTTTTCACCCTGGAAGTTTCAAAGATGTTGTCAGTTTTACTCTCTGACAGGTACCAAAATATTAAGTTGGGTTGAATTTGCTCCTACCTTATTTTATTTGGTCTTCATACATTACCTAGAATCCCATAAATGCTCATGAAGGGACTGTCAGAATTCCCTGGGCAAGGTCATGGCAGGAGGGGCGGCAGGGCATCTCCAAGCTCCCAGAAGGGGGTGGGGGCAGAGACAGCACAACCCAGAGTGTGCTGTGCTGGCTCTCCCACCTCCCAGCCAGCCCTGAGAGCAGCCTGAAGCATGCCACATAGCACTCCATTGGCGATGTAAAGGTACCTGTGGTAGCAGTGGCAGTGGCTAGGAGCCCTGGGACCTTTGGAATTGCTAGGCCCTGAGGCAACTGCCCCCATTCCCCTCCTTCCCCCCATCAGCAGGTCTTCTCATGTCATTTCACAAAACACATAAAAAGCCAAAGCCATGAGGACATTACAGTATAAAACAATTCCAAAGCACGAGGTATTGGCTGAGAAGCAAGAGGTGGACAGGACAGACAAGTCCTGATTCTCCACTGTCGTGTGCCAGATATAACACTGCCAGATCAGCATTCACCACTCTGCAGTCAGCCTGCGTAGGTGTGAATGACAACCCCAAGGGCAAGGCAGCACAGAGACAAACCCACAACTATGGAGAGCAGAATAAGAAACCTTTGCAAGGGAAATGGGCTTTAAGGTGGGGTATGATAACGAAGGAGGCAGAGTTGGCAGGATGCATGGAACATGGGAGGCTGTTCTAAGCACATGAATCATAATGGAGGCAAAGGGAGCATTTATGAGAGTGGATACACAGCAACAAAAAAGCAATAGGATGAAATGAGAGTAGGGGTAAGTCTACAACACAGAGTTTTGTCGGAAAAACGGTCATTTTTCCAATAAAACTTGAGGAATATCCACACCATAATTGCGTTCTTCCGCAAGAAAATCAAAAGAACAGAGGGGTTTTTCCGGCATTGGTAATCCTCATACTACGAGGAAGAAGCCTTTTTGTGAAAGAGCTCTTTCGCAAAAAGGCATGTGTGGACAGGGAAGAGAGAATTCTTTCAGAAGAAGAGGAAAGAGGAAAAAACACAGATGCCCTGGTGGCCACTCTGTCCATAGCAATCACAGCTTAAATGCGAGATAGCATCCATTCCGTCTGGATGCTATCTTTTGAAAAAGCAGATCGCTTTTTCGATGCACTTTTGCAGTGTGGACGCTCTCTTTTGGTAGAAGATTTTTCAGAAGATCTCTTCCGAAAAAAGCTTCTTCCGAAAGAAGCCTGCAGTCTAGATGCAGCTCAAAAGTGCAGATGAAGGTGGAGTTGTTCAGGGTCCTTGACCTTTGAGGGACCCTAAGCAGAAAAGTTTAAAATGTTTGGGTTTGCTCTATTATCTGTAAGATAAAGAAAAAACTTGAATTGTGTGCCTTTGGGAACCTGCACTCCTCTCTGAAACGTTTTCAGGACTGCCTATAATTTAGGAAGGTCTGTTCTGATGTTATGAAGTTAAACTCAGGAAGGGGTTGCATCAACTGGCAAAGAGCTTCATGAAGCTGCTGAGCTGTAGTGAATTGAGTGCTATCCAAGGATATTGAAAAAGTAGAAATCGTTTTCGTTTTTAGGAGACATATGTGCCTCAAGATTGTGTTCTCATCTTTAACATGCTGTTAACATTCCCCTGTACCACAAAACTGGAGCATTTCTAGTTTGGTTTGATTGACACTTCTTTCAAAATACCCTTTTGCAAGCCTGCCAACAGGGGGACAAAGGGAGAAATTACCTCAGGGCCTGGTGATTAGAAGTAGCAGCAGTGCCCAGAGCCCTAGGCCTCTTAAATTGCCGCTGGAGTGCTGCATGGCATTCTTCGGACAGCTCTGAGGGCTGAGGGGTGTGCCACAGTCTGCGTTGCAGTGAGGCCTAGCCGTCCCAACCATACCCCTTCCGCCCAAGGCCCCAGCCTTTCCACCCCCATGCTTGGGGACCTGGTGGAACTGTCAGCTCCCCTGCCCTTTTGAATGTGTTTTGGGCCTGGTTTCCCCATAGAAACATCAATCAAAATATTTTAATAACCTCTGTTTTGGGACTGTTTCTGTGCAATGGGGCTGCTCAGGGACAAGCCCACAGTCAACTCTTAGAGTAGAAAGCACATTCCAGATTGAAATGTAGCTAAAATAGCAAAATATACATGTCAAACAAGTATTCAGATGTCTAGATATGTTAATAATTCAATTGAGGCCTTGAGCTAAAATAAGTGTTTCCTTCATCCCTTTTAAATAAATGTTTAGTTTTGGTTTCTACAGTCTTTTTCTTCAAGCCTTTGGATGCTTTTACCCAATATTAAACACACCACACTGTGAGTACCCAGTAGCTATGGCTGCATAAATGTGCATACACCTGTCATGCTACCATAAACTAGAATTTGCATTATGCAATTCGCATTACACAAAGCTGGCAAATGTTGCCCTCTGCTGGATGGAATAACAGACCTCTCATGTAAATGCATCACAGTGCTTTCTTGTGGCTGCATTCTAACACATATGAACTAATACTACTACAGCTAGTGGGGATTTTTCTTTTGTTCAAATGGCATATGCTGGTGCTATGAGGCAGAACATTCTAGTTCTATCCTTCTTGATATAAATAGTTTATGCAGCCACATTTGGAACTGCTCCGGGGGGACAGGGGGAGGAAGAAGAACGGTTTATCAGCAGTTCAATTTATAGCAGCTCTTAGACTTTTCTCAGCTGACGCTAGGGAAAAAACTAGCACTGAGTCACCCAAAAGTGGCCAACAATTTGTTTGCTCACCCCCCCTGGACTTGTGCTTATAACTACAGTTCCAGAAAATGTGGATGCAGAGAAAAACTGATAATTATTCCTGATAAATACACTTGGTATTTGTGGTAGAAGACGCTCTTACACATTACCATAATAATCTTTGTATGACGTATGGCTAATTAAGGTACATTTGAAAACTCATAATTCACTGGTCAGTATTGGTCTGGTAAAATGTGTGGCAATATTGTATGTGAAGTTATCAGACTTTCCTGTATGGTGTTATTAATACGTGTCCCGAACCACACAGTCCTGTCCAGGCCAAAGTCAGATCTGTCTTAAACAAAGGAAGGAATGTGCGCTTGCCTTAATTTGGATTCAAGTTGTAAACAGAGTCATCAACCAGGAAGGGAAAACAAAGGAAATTCAAACAGGTGAAAAAAGTCAGCAGGGAATATCCTTCCACATAGACAGTATGGCTCCTGGATCTCAGCTGGAAATGTTTTTCAAGACGGGGACTGAAACTATAAGTAGGAAGGGCAAACATCCCAAGGCAATCCTCTCCCTCCACTCTCCACACCTGAGAAGACAAAAGGAAACAGCCATTGGACTCTGGGGGAAGGATCCTGACTTAAGAATTTAGTCCGTAACCTTGCTGTGGTGAGAAAATTTGCTTTGCAACTAAGTTTCCCAAGCAGGTATTAGTATGCATTTTATCTTTATTTTTCTTGGTAACCATTTCTGACTTTTATGCCTCCTTACTTAAACTCACTTATAATTTATCTCTTCATAGTTAATACACTTGTTTTATTGTTTTATCTAATCCACTGTAGTCGGGTAACTCTTTACAGTACCTGTCATTATTCCCGTAAGTAAATAATGGATTGAATATATTTGTACTGGCCGGGAAAGGGTGGCAAAGATCAGCACATACATTCCAGGATTGAGGTCACCCTGAAGTATAATCAAAGCTGGTAAAAGCCAGAGTGTAGCTGGCCAGCTGCAACTATGCATAGATACTCAGGGTGTGGCTTGCATGCTGGAATGCTGTTAGTGAACTTCCCAGGTGGGAGCTACTATAGCAAGGCATTGTAAGGCACCCAAAGTTGCAGGGCAGTGGTGACATAGTCGCTCACTCCCCATTAGTCTGTATCGTGCTTTGGTATGTCACAGTAGTGCAGATGTTTCTCACATGGCCCTGCAGTCAGGGGACACATTTTCATGAAAAGCAAATAAAACTCCAAGGCACAGACACAGGGGTGGCCAGACTTTAGTTCATGTTAAATAGCACGTTCTTCTTAGTTCCTCTTTTTATAAAACAAATTACAATGTTACTAGCCCTTTATTGTTGGGTTGGTTGATCAGTAGCTAAGCTTTCCCAATATCAGTAAAATAAGGTTGTGAAGGCCCAAAACAGGTTTTTCCAAATGAAGAATTATACATGTTCTTTGACGTAAGTAAGAGGGGAAATTTGTATTCTGTCTGGAAGCTTGTACAGTGAGACTTCCAAAAGATAGGTCTGTCACAAGAGACTGGGCTGGCTGCACCTCTGACCCTTCTGGGTCTTTTTCAATACATTCCCCTCAGATGCTGGATCTCAAGCCACCATTCCTCTCTCGATGTGTAATCACACAATTCTGCCACTCTCAGACTGAACCTTGGTCTGCCGTTGCCAGGTACTAACTATGAGTATCTCAGCAGGTCAGACTTAGGCTCAGACTCTGCAGGTCTATTCCCTAGGGGAGCAGTGGTCAGTACAGTAACCAAATAGCTTAAAGCAAAGTCTTATTTGCTTAGAACAGAAGCATATAGAAAACAGGCCTTAAAACAATAAACAGCCTAAAGACATGTTTAGCTTGCTAGGATATCCAGCTGTAGTGGGGTTAGGCCCCAAGGTCAAAAGGGCCATAGAGAGGTCCTCCAGGTGGCTAGAATGGCTAGGAGGAAATCAGCCAACCAGGAGCCAGGAGGGACTATATAAGAAGCTACAGGACTAAAGGCAGCTCAGTTGCAGCCCAAACCTGGAAGGGAGAAGGTCAGGGCGGCAGGCGGACTGACTGACTGACTGACTAACTAGGAACAGCTCCCAGGGGGGAGAGCTGCTGAGAGAGGGATGGACTTGAAGGTAAAGCCCTGAAGGCAAGGCAAAGGAGTTGTCTCCAGGAAGAGAAGCCCTGGAGGCACCACTCTTGTTCAGAGTGAGGCAACAAACTAAGGGAATGGCATTGAACTGAAAGACACTCTACGGAGAGCATTGGGATGGGCTTGTGTTAGAGGTGTGCCCCAGAAGGGGTTTGTGATCGCACAGAGAGTGTCACTTGACCAGAGAGGTGAGTAGCTGTGAGGCTTTTAAAAATGAGCCCATGCAGGAACCCACATGTGGCGAAAAGGGGGTGCTCATGTGAAGTGAGCATCCCTCCCCCCACACACTAGTGTTTATAGCCTCTTCATCTGTTAGCTCCCAGTACTGGCAAACAAGGCTTGTGACTTGACAGAGACAGTACCATTGAATACTTAAACTAGAAGATTTCCCCCATTGTCTTTTAAGTGTGTGCCATGGTAGTCTTATCTAAGAGCCATTGCCTTCCTGCCTTGCTTTTCCAGCAGTGCCTCCTTAGATGGATACATTCATGCAGGACAGACTAATATACAAGAGCCACCTCACTGACTTTCTCACATACAGGATTTATGAAAATTATTATGTTGCAGCTCTGTATCTGCCACTAGTTCCAGCAGGTGGAGTTGGGGAGTTGATAGCCAGACAGGAGTCCATATGTGCACTACCTCAACACAGGCAATCATTGTTTCTGTTTGAATGTCTTACAACAAGTTACTCTCTAGGGCAATGTTTCCCAACCAGGGTTCCTCGGAACCCTGGGGTTCTGCAGACTATCGTCAGGGGTTCCGTGAGAAATCGTAGAATAAATAAATAAAAATTTTGAAATACCGCAAACAATTCCAAATATCCCTCGAAATATTGCGGGAATTTTTGTCCGGCAATTGACAATACTGGAGTAATCTTCGTACGCTACCAACTGCCTCTTTGTTTTGTTTTGGTCAGTTCGTATCTAAGGTTATATTTAGTTGTATTGTGCCTGCCCTTCTGCTTCCCAGAGTTCTCCACGTTTCTAGTCTTTTCTAGTGCATGTTATGATCATTCACTATTTTTTAGATTTATAGTCTTTGCAGTTTTGTAATTAACATTTTTACCAAAACTGTGGTTGTTTTCATGTATCTAAAATCTCACCTATGTAACAGTATTTTCATATGGCCGTTGAAAATAAAAAAAATGTAGAAGTATATGAAAAGAAGGCGCGTCAGTGAAGGAGAGGACAGTGAAAATTAATCAAAATTATCAGAGCCAAGTACGAGTGAAACAGGAAGAGAAGCGACTGATATTAAAAAAATTTGCCTTGACAATGACAGTTACTAGGCCATGGGTTTTACATGGACTGGAGACAAAAATTGCCCCGTTTCATTGTGCATTGTTTGTGGGAAAAAACTAACTAACACAGCTATGGCCCTGGCCAAGTTAAATCGACACTTCACTACTAATCACGGCCACTTGTCAAATAAAACAGATGATTACTTTCAACGACTTTTGGATTCACAAGGAAAACAACGTAAAGTTTTTGAGAAGAAGGTAACTATCAGTGAAAAAAGCTCAAGAAGCAAGCTATTTAGTAGCTGAGCTAGTTGCACAAAAAATGAAAAGTCACACGATTGCTGAAAGCCTAATAATGTCTGCTTGTAAAATAATAGTGAGTACAATGATAGGCAAAGAGGCTGAAAGTGAAATTTACAAAGTTCCTGTTTCTAATAATACTATTATTAGGTGTGTGGATGACATGTCACACAACATTGAAGATGTCTTGTCTGAAATACTAAAAAATACTAACTTTGCTCTCCAAGTCAATGAGTCAACAGATATAACAAGTAAAGCTCAGCTGTTGGCATTTGTACGATTTGAAAACTAAGGTGAAATAATGGAAAATTTTTGTTGTTGTAAAGAGCTGCCAGAAACGACCAAAGGTCAAGACATTTTCAACATCTTGTCTTCTTATTTGGCATCCTGTGGTTTGTCATGGAGCCAGTGTATTGGAATTTGCACTGATGGTGCCCCTCACTGATCGGCTCAATAAAAGGTTTTGTTACACTCATCAAAGAAAAAACGCTGATGTCATAACGACCCACTGCTTCCTCCACCGGGAAGTTCTTGTTTCAAAAACTATTGGGGAGGATTTAAAACAAGTCCTTGATGTAGCTGTGAACATGGTCAATTTTATAAAGCAGCACCCTCTTAAGTCACGCATGTTTGCAAAGCTGTGGGAAAATATGCAAAAAGACCATGTGACTCCTTCTACACACTGATGTTAGATTGCTTTCAAGAGGGAAAGTTTTAACAAGGGTTTGAGCTGCGAGAGGAACTACTGCTTTTCTTCAAAGATAATAAAGCCAGTTTTTCTGACTTTCTTGAAGATACAAAATGGCTGCTGAAACTAGCCTACTTAGCAGATATTTATCAGCACTTAAACACCTTGAACACCACCATGCAGGGCCCAAAAGAAAACATTCTAATTTCCACAGACAAACTTCTTTCATTCAAGAATAAACTCAAGGTTGTGAAAAGACACCTTTCAAGTGGAAATATTGAAATGCTTCCGCTCCTACTTCAGTTTCAGAGTCAGACAGATTATAAAGAAGTCATTCCATTAATTACCAGTAATTTGGAATCACTGACAGAAAAGCTTGACCAATACTTTCCTTCTTTGTCATCAGAAATATATGACTGGGTTAGGAACCCTTTTGTTGAGTTCTCACAAAATTTACTCAGTCTACAAGAAGAAGAAGAACTGACTGAACTACAATGCAATCGAACTTTTAAGATAAAATTCAATGAAGTGCCACTTGATGTGTTTTGGATTTCAATAAGAAGAGAGTATCCTGTGATCTCAGCAAAAGCAGTGAACATCTTACTCCAGTTTTCAACTTCTTATCTCCATGAACAAGCTTTCTCACGTCTTACAAACATTAAAAGCAAAGAAAGAAATCGTCTGCTGTCTGTTGAGGAAGAACTGTGAGTGTGTTTGTCAAAAATTCAGCCAAGAATTAAACATTTGTCCAAAAAGAAACAAGCCCAAGTGTCACACTGAAAATAAACTTTATATTGACTTTGGATGTGAACTTTATTTTGATGTTTAAGTAAACTTTATTTTGATTTGATATTTGAAAAAAAGATTAGATAATACAAAAATAGACAGGAAAAATGCTCCAATTTTTTTTCTTACAATGTAAGCTGACATATAAAATCGCTCTTTACAAATAAATTTTCTTGACAATAATTTAGCAGAAATTGAATTGAGCTCCCTGCTGTCGCCTTTTTCTGGCCAAGCAAACATTTTCATAGGTAAGGGTTCCTCGGGATATGAAAAATTATTTTAGGGGTTCCTCCATGGGGAAAAAGGTTGGGAATCACTGCTCTAGGGCTATGTCTTCATGATCCATACCTGCTGTGATCAATCTTCCAGATTTTGATTTTGCAGGTCTAGTTAAGACCCATTAAAGCAAACTCAGAGGATGCTCCCGTCGGTGGCTGGTCCTCCTGCTTCTGAGGATTAATTAATGTAATTAATGTAGTTGGAGTTGTGTATCTTATTTGCTTAGAACAGAAGCAAATTTGACCTTCCCCTTTAGTGTAGACCTGGCCTATTTCTCTCTAGTGGTTTATCAACCTACAGAGTCTTGTAAAGTGTTTCCTTTGGCATCTTGCATTCAGGTTTCGATTACCAGCTATCATTAGCATAGTGCACGTATTTTAGTTGCCTTATAGTTTAAAGAGAAATGTAGGCTTTTAAAGGCAGTGGCTGAGGAGACTTAAATCTTGCTAGTGGAGGCAGATTGGCAAGCATTTTTTTCAGATAAAATGCCTGTAGGAAGGTTGGAATGTATGGGGAGGGGTATTTGTAATTACTTAGTTATTGATTGGGATAACAAGTAGTCAAATAGCTATTAGAGGATGTTTACAGTAACAAAGCCACCTTGCCTTGTCTCTGTTTATAAACACATTTAACACAGTTATAAGCTATTTCATATTTCCTGCTTGGCCGTGAGCCAAGCATGAATAAATAAGCTTACAGTATCATTATGTCTGTAGTGCTAATGGGGATGAGTGCTAGGGGAAAGCACACAAACGCTAACTTTAGTGAATGGAGTCTTAAATGCTTTAGATATTATTACAAGAGTCCTCCAAATCCCTGTAGAACCTTTACTCCCTCTTTACTTCCTCCCAACCTTTGAGCTGCTATAATTACACCCATCATTTTTAGTAGAGAGGGCCTGAATCCATATAGGATGCTCCTTGATAAACTGGAACACAGTCAAAACCAATCAGATTCTTTCCAATGCCTTTAAGAAGGATTGGATTTGGCACTTGCAGGGTACACTTAAATAATTCAGCATGGTAATTCTTTCTGTCAGTGGCTATGGGCATTGGCACTAAAGCAGAGTAAGCCTCTTGCAAGCCCAGGTAACGAAAACCAGCTAACCGAACCAATGTTTTACACCCTGTGTGCGCATTGCCATTATAGCTGGTAGAAATTTGAGGGTGATGTCTTTAACAATTTGAGCAGGTAAGAGCATGAATAATTTCAAAAGAAAGTGAATGATTTGGGTTCCTTTGAAACTTTTCACTTTTTGTTTTTCCACTGAAAAAACTTCTAACTGAATTTTTATGAGAAGACCATTTTTCAGATTTTCTGGGTTCCCCCTACCCATCCTCTTATTAAAAAGAGAGCAAGAGAAAGTGTTACTTTTATCACTTTTAATGTTTATTTAAACTTTTCAGGGGAAATATGCAGTTAAGTGTCAGAAAATACTTTTCCTTTTTTCTTTCTTTTTTTTATGCTTTCCACTGGAGATAAAAAAGGAAAGGGAAAATTTAAAAGAAAACATTTCAAATACCAAAAAAGCCAGACTTTTTATTTTAAATTTTATTTAAAAAATTAATCCCCAAACCATTAAAGCTGAAAATGTTAATGAATTTTTTCTTTCAACAATATCCAATTTTTCACTGAAAAAAAATATGAAAAAAATCAAAAACTCTAATTTCTAATAGTGTAGCTGGCTAGTACTGCTGTAAAGATGCACATGCCTCTCAGAACTATACAATGAGAACATAGATCTCCATGGACATGGTAGTGCTACACTTGTAAAGAAAGCAGAATGCTGAAGTCAAAAGACTTTTTGGCGTTAATTATTTTACTGGAATTTTAAACTGTGTGGAGGATCAAGTGGGTGAAAACAGGAAATGTGGAGGAACATGGGGTTAGCTCAGATGGAGGCAGTGGCTTCAATTAGACTTCATCCTGGTCCATTTTTTTTACCAAGAAAGGTCAAGAGGAGCAATATGTTTAAACTGGGTTGTAAAGGAGAACAAGCAAAGGTAGGAGAAAAGCAATAAACTGCCTTCTGGGTAGAATGATTAAAATATGAAAGAGTGAGGAGAAGAATGAAGATGAGAAAAACAGGAGTAGAAAATCAATTTACACCAGCAGAGAATCTGTCTCTGTCTGGAAAATTGCAGAGAATATGTAGGTACCAGCAAAGAATTTTCAAAACTAGTTGCAAGAAACAGAAGTAAAAATGAAAATAAGTCCATTGTCCTCATGCTGATGGGCATAAGGAGATGAAGAAATAGCAAGATTTTTGTGTCACCAGCCAGCTGGCTCCTGACTTTAGAGAGGAGGTTAAGGATGAAAAACTGCTGAAGACAGATTATATTTCCTGATGTGATGCAACAGGCCAATTTGATAGTCTCTGAATAGCAACCATCTTTGCAAATATTAGATGCTCTGGCAGTAAGTCAAGAGAACTTAGCTCCCCACTAAAATATAATATAGTCTTTGAAAGTACTTTGAAGAGAGTTCAGATTCCTGATGGCTATGAAGCCTGATAATTAACACTGTTGTTTTAAAATACATAGCTGCTAACATGAGCAATGAATGAGCAATGATTCGCCAGCAACACTATTGTTTTGCTTTTTTATTATTTTTGCTCTCCCTGTGTGAAGTATTCTTAGGCTATTAAAAATAAACAACATTTCTTCTAACAGCTTTCATTTCTCCTCTCCTGTTTACCAAACACTGATTTTAATTTACTTTTCTAAAAGAAAACTAAAAAATCTGTTGATATCAGCTTGGAGGCCCCTACCCGCCTGGCCAAGTGTCACCTGCACCATCTGGTGGCTGAGTGCTTTAGATGCATTAGATTTGTATTTCCCAGGCTTTGCAGCCTTGATTTTTAGTCTTTATTTTTAACGGCACAAATTTTGCTGTTATTCACATTAGGCTTTGCATTGTGTTCATTGGATTTCACTGGACTTTAGTGGAGTTACTCATATCTCTGAGAGAATTTGGATTCCCTTCTGTTACTTATATGAAAATTAGGATGCAAATGTGCAAACAGTTTGCAGCTATTCCTCTAACAAAAAAAAGTGACTGCCCTAAAGCTTTAAAAACAAACAGTCTAAGAATGTGCTGATTCTCTGAAATAATAGTGTTGGCATTTCATATGTAAATCACCATAAATAGTGTACATGTTTCAAAAAGCAAAGCTGGGGCTCTTGCCTAGGTATGACACTGACAAACGGATGTAAATGTGTACAAAGAAACAAAGGGCTAGACTGGGTTTGAGCCAGGACCTGAATTATGGATATGACTGAAGAGGCAGCAAAATTCCCAGGCGTGATTCTGCCTGACTACATTCTTTCAGTGCAAGTGGGAAGAGTATTCTAGCGAGGCAGCTCGATCACACTTTGAAAGGGCACAGAGTGTGCACCTGCCTTATAATCTCTCCTGATTCTTGCACCCCAGCTAATGCAAACCATCATCTGCTAGAGGCCTGATTCTGCCTCCCTTACTCATGCGGAGCCCTATATAAAGCAGGGAGATGTTCAAGGATGGCAGAATCTGACTGTTTTCTGGAAAATGGTGGAAATGTATCTGATTGCCCACTTTTAATCCTGACACTTCTCAACCAGTGGGTAAAGGTAACAGCGAGACTTAACTGAATACAAAGCTTTCCTAAATGTTCTGCCAGAGCTAGGTTTGGCCCCAAACACCAGCAAAATTGGCAGATGGTTAAATCCTCCCTATATCTACAACAACAGTTACCTTCTGGTCTCACTCAGGCATTCTGGACTGCCCCATCTGGCTCCTGGTCACCTGGCAGTGTAGAGGTCATGCAGTTTGTACCACTGTTATCCCCTGCTAATGCTAATGGAGTTTCCACCATGGAGAAAACCATTGGAACCCAAGTACTGACTCGGATACTTTTTCTTTTATTCACCCCATTTGGTTTGCTGGATAGAAATGCTGCAAGGAGCCCTCCTACCCAATGGGGCAAATCCTGCAGTCTTTATAATCCAAGCAACGTTCCCACTACAGTCTGGTGTAAGACCTGCAGGATTTAGTTTCATGTAGGATGCTCAGTTTCTTCTGAGACCACTATCAATGCCATCTTTGAGACCAGATTTTTCCCATCTCCATCTTTCTCACCTTCATACTATCTGATAGGCAATTAGCTTCCTGGTCTCTCCTTGCTTGTGAAATAAAAAGTCCTCAAAGTTACCCCAGGTATTTGTTCCATGTATGTATTTTAAAAATGTTCAAACACAACCCAGTATGTGATTATGAATGTGACTTGGCTACCTTATTTAAAATATCTGTAGATTGTATTTAAATATGTAAGACTCAGCAAACTGAGTTATGATAAACCTCATTCAGTGAGCTAAAAGCAAACTCATTTACTAAAGTACTTTGGTAAGAATTAAAACAATGTAAATGTGTAAAATGGAAATGTTGATTATAGTTGTCATTAGCTTACTTGAAAACACATTTGATATTAAACTTCAGTAAATCATTGTGTCTTCCAAATAACTCAGACCACAGACAATAGAATGTGACTAATTTGATCCAACTCTGCCTATTAAACAACTAAACATTTCTTTATTTCTGAGGCACAAAGAATCATGTAGTTGTGTTGTACAAGTGGTAAAGAGCAAAAACAAAATTAGTGAAGTGAGATTCATTTTGGATCCTTAGTTTATCAGTTTAGGAGAAAAGATACAATCAGAATATTACTTCACTGTCTTACAGACTTAATTATTTGTAGTTAAGAAAAATCTAAAATAATGCAAATTGAATATTTGTCTGTCTAAACAAAAGTATAATTGAGCTTGGAGTCATTGCTTAGCAACATCCTCAGATATCACAGTGCTGTCATGACCCTCAGCCTTGATTGTAACCTCCCAGGTGGCATGATAGGTGCTGTTACATCACTGGTGGACAATTCAAGCAGAAGCTGGAAAAAAGCCAGCCGCCTTGCTCCCTGTTGGGACTAACTGTATGGCTGTGTGTGTATATGTAAAGTGCTGACCAACCAATTTTTAGCAATAAAGAACTATGCTAGGACCTCAACAATAGTATTTTTAGTAATAATAACTAAGCAAAGGAACTCTACTATGCTTTGGAAATCTGAAAACTGTATAATGACTAGAATCGTGGGATCCCAGTCCCAGATTGGATTCCAGAGAGAAAAGTCAACATGTTTTAACAATGTTTTACTCTATTTAGGTCTTTATAATAAAGTTGATAAGGTTTCCCACACACCAGCAGAGAATCTGTTCCTATATGACTCCACTGATTTCAGGAAGGTCTTCTGGTCCTGTTCATTTTGGTTTTTCCATGTCACCTGGGAAGCCTATGTCAGAGCCAAGCATTGGATTAAAGCTGCTTTTGATCCTCGCTCCAATGACTCAACCACAAGATCACCATTCTTCTCTGTGGGAAAGTATGAATGCTCCATCGGCTCCCAGCTGACTTAAAGAGTTTTTCAAGTGATTGGGAAACCTGTGTTTTCATTTAATGGTAAGCAAGTCTCTATTACTTTGTTTTGCAAGTATTCATGCTAGAAGAGATTGAGCAGTTATCTTATCGGGGAGGCAATGCTATGTGACAAATACTGACTAAAGCAAGCAGCATAACTTGAAATCTGAATATCTGTGATCCTACCATAGAGAAGAAAATATGAAAAGGTGATTGCTGAATAAATTCACATGATGAATAAATCTGAGGAAAGTGTGAGCCGCTTGCAATTATTCCATGGGCAAAAAATTAAAAAAAGCTGGATTCCTTGAACAAATTTTCCATTGCAAATTATTTGCTTGGCTCTAATTATAATCATATGGGTCCAAAACACACTTTCTGAAAATGTCACTCCTTTTTTCCTTCACACGCATAAAAAAATCTACATTTTAAGCTTCACAAGCAAGTCTATTTTCACCTGATTTGTGGGCATAAATGTGAATTTGGAACAGCACAGCTGAAAATGTATAGGTCACTTTTGAAAATGTGATCCATATTATACAGTGCTTTTATAGTCTAATGCTGTGTTCACATATACATGTTTGCAGAGCCATTAAAAGCCAGTGTTTAAACACTTACTTTTGCAGTCTTCTGTGCTCTACTTTGCAAAGAGGTGGATACTCTGACAACTTCTTAGGAAAAAGCATTTGGGACACTTTCTGTCCTGGCTTTTCATGAGACTTCAGAATCCATTGATTTGCCAATGAGGATCTCCATGAAGATTCTAGATCGGGTTCTCAAGCTCCCGGCCCGCAGGCCATCCCCAGCCGGAGGAATTACACAATTCAGGCCAAGACTCCCAGTGGGATGGGGGTGCTATCTGGGACTGTCCCTTTAAGCCCCACCCCTTCCCACCATTGCCACACCCTCTTCCCCACATGGCACCCTGTCCCTGAGGACACAGTTTTAGAGATCACCGAAGGGATCTGGTAACAGTTGTGCTCCCTTCCCCCCGTGCACTTCCTGTGGCATCAGGAGCCACAGGCAAGTGGTTTGCACTCACTCGTGCCACTGCATGGCGAGCGTGGGGGCCCAACTACTGCTACTGCGCTACATCAGACCTCCCTGGTTATCCCGAGAACTATGTCCTTGGGTGCCATGGAGGCACAGGGCAGGGCAATGGTGGGAAGGGGCAAGATTTGGGGGCCGGTAATGAACAGGTGTCTTCCCCCTCCCGCATTGGCCCACCATTAGTCCTAGGCTGGATTGCACAATCGCTCCAGCCAGGGATGGCCTGCGGGTCAGGAATCTGAGATGCCTGTTCCAGAGCTTTCAAGAAAGATGTTAATTACAAAAATAATGTTGAGTACCAAGGGCAATATGATGCTATATATTTGTGTGCATCAAATTTATATAACATCATCTGTCCCTCGAATTAAAACTGCCCAGCTGATGATGGCTAAAAATCTTTACTACATAATAGACTTAAGCATGGCCAAACTCCGAGGCGGGGTGGAAGGAGGACACTGTAGCAGGATGGGCTGTACCTTGTTGGGATGGCCCTGATAGATGAAACTGACGTTCTCACTGTGGGAAAACCACAGGAAATGGAAATATGCTGATCTGTACAGGTGGCATTTGAGTTTGTCAGGCACCTGCGTGGGGCAAAGAATGAATGCTGTGCATGGGCAAGAGGTGGGGAAGGGACTCCCCTGAAGGCTGTGCAAAGGAGTCTTTCTCCCCTCTCCTAGAATGCTAAATGGTCCACCTGAAATCACCCGGGAGATGGGGATGTTTCATCCTCAATGTACAGCGCTGGAAATGGTGGGATTAGGTCATACAGGGAGTTTGGTGGAATGGGGGCTTGGGGCCCGATCTTGGGCTTGGAGGTTGAACTTCTTCCTCTGGCCAGACAGGGAAAAAACAGGAGCATCCCAGTCCTGGAGCCCTTTGGAAGCAATGCCTTTCTTCCAGACCCTTCTCCACTGAACACCCACAGCACTACCAGGCCTACTGTCCCCAAAGGAACAGCATGTCCAACTTGTCTCATCAACCTCAGGACCAGCTCCCAGAGAGCATCACAGCACTGAGATAGGTTGATAATGCAAAGAATCCCGAGTTTTATTAGTAAAGGTTAAGATTAAAGGGATGGCGGGCAAGGATTATGGAAACTGAAGGGTTACATGGTTCTTTCCCCTCTCATGTCCTAGAGATCAGCTATCAAGAGCCCAGGACTTCAGCAAGTGGCCTGGTGAGGGTTTCCAGGAACAGCATGGAGACCTTCCACTGAAATTTGTGTACTCTTTGAGGGCAGAAACGGTTTTTGTTCTGTTTGTTTGGCACCTAACACGCTGTGTCCCTGATCCTCTGGCACGACAGCAACATTAATAAGTACACTGGCTGTAATTCAGCCTGTGATGGGGCGACCCCCATCCCATCCCCCAGGCAAGAGGGTGCCAGCGGTGCCGGCATTTGGGAATGAGCCGCGTAGCACTCTCTGGCACTGTTGCGCATGCTCCGGTGGCCCCACGGACAATTTAAAAGCCAGTCCAGCACAGCTGGCCTGGGGGGCAGAGCACGTCAATGCCACAGTGGTGGGGCTGGCGACTGGAGGAGCAGCCACGGGGGGCTGGAGGAAGCCGGAGGCGACGCAGGACGGAGGGGAGAGCCGCCCGTCGGCCAGCATCCCCAGGAGGGGACGGCCACAGATCTTGGGTGTAGAGTGTCCCAGGCGAGAGGCCACAGGAATAGCTCCGATCCCTGCAGAGCTGGGTGAGCGGGCCCAGGATGTCTGTCATGGAGACCCCTCAGGGGAAGAGCCAAAGTCCAGCATCGGGACATCGGGACTCCCCTGGGAGCCACAGGAGCCTGTGCCCCAAGGACCATTACCCCAGCAAAGACGACGCCAGACTCAGTGGGTAAGCTCCTTGATGGGGCCGACGAGCGGCGGGCATCAGAGGAGCGTCTAGGCATAGTAGGAAGTAGCCCAGGACGGGGAGCTGAGGAGAACCCCCTGTGAGGGGTGGTGAGTTACTGAATGACACCTCACCACTCGGGTAATGTGGAGGTGTCCGATCCTTCAGGGTCCTGGGCTGGAACTTGGTTGAGAGGGAGGGCCCGAGTTCCCCTACCCCACCAGAAACTGAACTGTACTATTTTCGGGAGTAGCCCAACTCGAGAGAGAGATTAGGTGGGTCACTGACCCGGAGGCACCAAGGTGGGGTCCTGGAGACTGTGGAACTTTGCTCCTAGGGGCCACAGAGATGGGACCCTTGAGTTTCCGGTAGGCGAAAAGTACGAGTGGCCCTCCGGTGACAATGGGCTGCCGCGCCAAGGGCCTTGCCTGTTGTGCACCCGAGCGAATGGGGGCCTAGATTAAACCCAGGACGGGGTGCCTCATACGAGGGAAATCCTGGCCTACATGCCCCGAGGGGGCTGAGAGGGTGACACAGCCTCATTCCAGTTTTCACCTCTGTGTTGTCTACACAGACTGATGATAAAGAGGCCTAAGCCGCAGCTGCATTTACACCTAGATTACAAGCTCAGTAGGGCAGGGATCACTGACTGAGAATGAGGGTGCTGCAGGGGATCAGTGATGTATGAGACCAGGAGCAGTCATGATTTAAGCACCACCAGCTGCATGCAAATGAGCAGGCAGAAGGCTCGGGACTGCCAGTGGTGCTGGTGATCAGAACCCAACTTTTTTGGGAGATGGCACTTGCAAGCTCCAAAGCCAGCAAATTGAGCAAGAGTGTCATTTTTCACTATCCCATCCAGCATAGCCACTAGGGAATTCGCTATAACAGCATCAGACACTTGACTCCAAGAATCCCAGTTGTCTCCAACATATGCTAAAGGAGAATCTCCAGTTGTTGGTTAGAGTCTGAAGGTCTGACACACGCAGTCAAGCAGTTCCAATTGCCTCCTGTAGAGGGCAGTGCCACGTGAGCCCATATGTTACAGGGCAGCAGACAGCCAAGAGCTGCTTCAGTGTTCCTGGGAAACATTCATTGACGGTGGACATTCTGCTCAGAGCTCAGCACTTGGCACAGATCAGGAGCCTGGTAGCAGAAGCTAGATTGAAGGGGACTTTGTGATGGAGATAATAACTGTATTAAATAGCAGACCTGCCCTGCTCACCAATCAGACTCTCTGAGGAGCCCACAACCTATCCATTACCCAGCTTTTAATCTATTGAATGTGTGCCATGCAAATTTGTTATCTTTCTAGATTTTTAATGAAAAAGGCCTTACAGAGGTCCAAGTGCATTACATCAACTCTATTCCTTTTATCAAACTTGGAACCTTACCAAAAAAGGTATCATCATAGTCTGACAGGATCTATTTTCTATAAACCCATGTTGATTGGTATTCTTTACATTCCCCTCCTTTAACAATTTTTAAATGTGCCCCATGACTGCCACTCCATTCTCTTGCTGGGACTGATGTTAGAATGACAGGTCTATAGTTACTCAGGTCATACTGTTTACTCTTATTAAACATTGACCCAGCAATAGCTTCCTTCCAATCTTCTGGAACAATCCAAGCATTTCAGGACTTATTGAAATCAACACTCATTGTCCAAAGATGTCATCAGCCAGCTCTTTTATAATTACAGTTGCTAGTTATCTGGTACTGCTCATTTAACATTCTCTAACTATAGTAGCTACAGTATTATAGTTCTCCTTCCATTGAATTATATGTCTGGAGGATATCACATGCTAGGTCTTCGTCATATTTTTCCCAGAAATTCTCTGTATTATGTATTACGTGTATTATTATCCACTTCACCTTTCTTCCATTTGTTTTATATACAGTGTTTTACAACTGCTTTCACCACTCCTCTCAGTCAGGTTGATTTTTCACCAATGTGGCCTCCTCCCTCAGTTGTGCCTTTTGGGGTAACTCGTGAAGTGTTCTTAAACCATTCCCAATTATCCCTCCCATTGTTCTGATTAAATTCACTCCTGAGATTGGGCTCTCTACCACTGTCTGGTATCCTACACATGATCTCTCCAGTGAACTCTGTGGTTTTCTGGCACAAGGGGTGTATGTTCTAGACTTTGAGAGTGGCATTGTGCTGCTTTCTTGGTACCACCCACCAGTGTGCACAGAGATATAAGCACAACACTGACTATGCCCAACTGCGTGGCAGCCATAATGAGCAACATCCACTGTTCCTGAGCCACTGCCTTTGCAGGATTACCCAGGACACACCATAAGACCCACTGTCTCTCCCTCATGGCGTGACAATGGAACTCAACCACTAACAAGAGAGACTTCAGGAGAGACCCTGATCATTTCAGCCCTATGGATGGTTTCCTTCATGAGCGGAGAGGACTGTAGAGCACTGCTCTACCCATAGGGAGCAGAAGCCTCAGCAAAACAATCCTATAACTGCCCCACCCCATAGAACGATCATGGCCTCGCCCAAGCACACCTTCCTCACAACTCTGCCCAAGGTGGGCCCAGCAGATTTCAGACAAACTAAGGGCTGTTTAGTTTCTACAAAAGAAGACTGAGAGGTGACTTCATTGAAGTGTTCAAGTGCCTTCCTGGAGAGAGAATGTCAGGTTCTAAATGTCTGTTTAATGTCACAGAAAAAGGCAGAATAAAACCAGTGGGCGGAAGGTGAAAACAGACAAATTCATAGTATAAATAAAGCACAGATATTTCCCTGTGAGGATGTGTCACCACTGGAACAAAGTAACTAACTAATATATTCTCCATTTCTTGATAGCTTCTAATGAAGATTAGATGCTTTCCTAGTGTGTGCTTGAATCAAAACATAGCTACTGTGATATACAGAGGGGCTGGGATATGCAGGAGTCAGATTTGATGCTCTTATGGTTCCTTCCAGCCTTAAAGTCTACTAATTCATGAAAAACTGTGTGTGGCATAGGGAGCAGTCTCTAGGGCTTTACTGTGTAGCTGGCTTGGTCCCCAGATTCAGCTGTTATTAAGTGGGATGAGCCAGAGGAAAACACTCAAGCATCCAGAAAGGCTGGCTAGGGTCAGCCTTACAAGGGGGATGGGTGTGGCAGTGACATCACAACAGCCTGTTGCAGGGCCTAAGCCTATTGGGGGATAGTGGTGGGGGGATGGTGACCTCACACCGAGACCCCGACAACAGCCAGGCAGGTCAGAGATGTTAGGCAGAGGCAACCTCAGAGACTCCTGTGGCTTTGCACCAGGCAGGCTCCTTCTCAAGGTCTCTCCTTGGGCATTGAGAGATAATTACGATTAATGAGTGTGAGTATAAGAAGGAACCTCATTGGAGTTTTCTCCTTCCCTACTACTGATTCAGAGAGATTTGGAACTTGTTGAATCTGATCCACCTGGTACCAGCTAAATTCTAGGCATAGAAATCACTAGGTTAAGGAGATTGGATTTCCTAACAACTTTATCCCATAGAATAACTGGAGACATTGAGTGTGCATCCTTTCCCTTTTCCTCATTCCTTCCCTCTTTCTCTTCTCTTGCCTCTCGCCTCTCCTTCCCCTTACCCTCCCCCCCCCCCGGGTTTTGGATTCCTCCCTACCTCCTCCAAGGAGCAAGGGTGTGTCGGGGGAGAGGGGTTGCTGCCACTGTGAGGGCCCTCGTAAGGAGGTGGGACTGGCATAGTGCTCAGAGACTTGGGCCATCCTTTTGGACTTCTGCTGAAGAGGCTATTGGCAGGGAAGACTCAGGTCCTTTTGTTCTCTTTTAAAACCAAAAATAATAAGTCACAAGCAATCATGTATTTGATTGATTGTGCTACTTCTCTGCAATTACTGCCTCTGTGCAGTTCCTGATTCTCTCTAACATTCCAGTTCTTCTCAAATACTTGCTATAAAATGATTATGAACTATTGTTGGTCTGTAGCCCATTTGAGAGCAATTTATTCTCATCTATCTGCTAGGGGCAGGACATCAGCCTTGCAGGGGAGGGGTTGATGTGGCAGGGACATCAAAAAAGCCTGTTGCAGGATCTCAGCCTACTGGGGAGGTGGGGAGATGGTGACCTCACAGAGAGACTCTGACATCAGCCAGGCAGGGCAGAGATGCAAGACAGGGGCAACCTCAGAGACATCCCTCTTTGTGGCTTTATGAAAGGCCATCCCAAAGATGTGGGGCTGGCAATGCTCTCAGACTGATTTGGACTTTCCTTTAGGATGTGTGGTGAGACCTCTCAGCCTCCCACATCTCAGAGAATCAATGCTGATTGGTCGAACTGGGGGATATTGGTAGGGAGGAGAAGTTCTCAATTTTCCAGCTATGACCCATGACAGGCTCTGCACAAGGCTTTGCCTAACATCAGGCATGCCATGCTGGGGAACCTGCTGGCAGAGTCCCTAGACACAAACAGGTTCCAATACATCCTAGAGATGAGCATAGTCAGAAAATCCATTTTCCAGTCTGTCCTCTTAGGCTGCACCCCAGTGGGCCATCCATAGTCAAGGCAGTGCTATGTTGGGCCCTTCCTCCTTCAAGAATGGGGAAGAAAATGGCTGGCAGTAAGAGCTTTAAATTCTCCAACCCTTACCCAACCTCCCCTGCTCCCGCCATGAGATCCAGGAGATGGTGCTCACAGAACAGTGACAGATTCCTCACAAGAGAACATGGGCGGCCCAAAGGGAATCAGCTCTTCTCTCCTACCAGCCCCGAGATGCAGGAAAGGAGAAATTGCCCTCACAGTCACTCTCTTCCTCTGACTATAGACTTTCAAGCCAGTGAGATGCAAGGGATCTGTCTCCATCCTGAAGAGCTGTTCATGAATCACGAGTTCAGAAAAGATGGGACCAGCCCAGACACTGAACATTGTCCTACTGTAGAAAGACCAAGACAAATTGTGACAATCCCCTTCTCAAGTGCCATAATCAATGAATAAGCTATTCCTCCCTGAGCACAGTGTCTCAGCCCTGCAGATGGAGGTGGGCTCATTTGCACAGCACGCACACCAATCTATTGATCCTTATGTGCCTCCTTCCCCAACAGTGTGTCAACTTCTGCACAAGGTAAAGTAGGCTGTAGGACAGGGCCCACCAAGCCACCAGATCTGGCCCATGGACACCTTGCCAGCACCCTTACTACACGGCAGTTGCAGCCATTTTAAACACAGACTGCTAATTGCTATGCAGACTGGGCAGGGAGGAGAAAGCTTTGCATGCTGTCCCCGCCCCCTAGCAAAATCCTCCAGCTTCCATTGGCCAGTTTCCGGACAATAAGAGTTGAGAAATTTGGTGAAGGCAGGAGCCACGGATGAAGCCTCCTTCCCTGTGCTAGAGCAGAGCCACATGGAGCGGCTACCCAGCACGCAGGCAGGGAGTCTGCAGAGCTGGTGATTGGGAGCTGCCTGGGTATGTGCCTCTCAGACAGAGCTTGCCTCTGGTACCACCCCTCCCCTCACACGCACATTTTCCCTATCCAACTACCTGCCCCAGGCCACCACCCAAACCCTCTGTATCCCCTCTCCTCAACTCTTCCAGGTCACAACTCCCTCCCAGACCCTGTACCCCCTGCTGCACCCCTCCCCTCCCTGATCCCGCACCCCATTCCCTTCCCTCACGTCACCACCAAAACCCTCTGCACCCATTCCCCTAGGTCACAACTCCCTCCCATACCCTGCACCCCCCTCCTACATCCCTTCCCCAAGCCAGAATCCTCTCCTGAATCCATAACCCCTCCTGGACCCTTCACCCCAAGCCACTGCCCCAGACCATAATCTCCTCCTTCACCCAAACTCCCTCTCAGATCCCATACTTCCTCCTGCACCCCAGTCCTCTTCCCAAACTCCCTTCTACACCCCTCTGCCATCCCAGACCTTGCACCCCCCTCCACAGAAGTGCAGCCCTTGACCACTTACCAAAATCTTGGTGTGGCCCCCAATTAAAAATTATTGCCCTGCCCTGCTGTAGGACCTGCAGCTGGGAAGGCAGAGTCAGAGAGGGGATACACTTGAGTCAGATTCATTTTCTCCTGGTTCAGAGGAGATCCTGGGTCTTTAAGGGGACCATGTTCCAACCCTTGCTCCAGACAGGTTTATGCCTGGCCATGGGTCCCTTCTTGTCTCCTGCCTTTACTCCAGGATCCCTTGGGGGCAGGAGGACTGAGGGTCTGAGCTCTTCTCCCCAACGTCTCCAGCAGAGGGACTTGGGGGAGAAAGACTCCTGGCCCAGGGGAGATTGGGAGCTGACAGAATGCTAATGGAGCCGCCTTCTCCTTCCCTTCCATTAGAACTCAGCACAGTTCCCCAAACTAGGGAACTTGATAGCTTAGCTGCAACTGTCCATCAGTGACCCAGCCAAGGACATTGAGCAGCTAGCCAGGGAGGGAATTTACTGGCTTTACAAACTGCTGCTATGCCAGAGGTAAGGAAACCCAGCTGGAAATGGGATCCAGTGGAAAAGTGACACTGACAGAAGAATCCTCCCACCTGAGACTCCATTGGGTAATGGGAGCCCTGCTGAAAGTCGCTGAAGCCTCTGAGACTGGCTCTAGCTGGAGAATGAGTCTGTCTCACTCCTTCTCCCCCTACTTCAACCCCCACCCCAGGCATCAAGGATACGCCATCCACTGAAGGGAACCCTGCTATTCTGTGGGGCCAGATATGCAACCCAATGGGAATGGAAGAATTCAGCCACCAAAACCACACAGAGAAATCTGACAACAAGAGGCTGCTAAGGAGTAGCTATCATAGGGACACGGAAGGAATGTAGACAGGAGCTCCTCCTACACTCCAGTGAGAGAGTGTCCGGCACTGCATTTCCTTAAAAAGGAAGATGAGTCTATCCCAGGGTGCCAGTTGTCACTAATCCTCCCTGATTCCTGAGGGTAAGCAGCGATTAATAACAAGTAATGCAAAATATACAATTAAAAAGGACAGGTGTATGGAATTAAAGAAAACCATAAACTGAATTCAAGGCTTATCCATTTCTAAATGGCTCTTAAAAAAAAGTCACACTTTTTTGAGTTATGGCTGCCCCTACTCCTGCCTAACAAAGCTGTGAGCCAGTATATAACCACCTGCATATCTGGCACTTCAAATAAGTACCTGATATACTTCAAATCTAAGATCCTTAACAGAAAATACATCAGTATTTACTGTAAAATTCCATATAAAAGTCCAGCAAATGGTTGGTATGTACTAAGTTAATGGTCTCAGGTTACTTGGAGCTTTTAAAGTAATCAATACTTTCCGGTCGTATTAGCTCATAAGAAGATGGAAGATGACATTAATATCTATCTCTTTTTCCTTCTGAAACTTATTCATACTCTTACTTTAATCATTTTACTGGAATCAATAATAATATAGAGAACAGTTATTTAAAATAACACATTTGATTGGTATTGATTGGCTTGTTGCAGCTAAGTTCATATGGTGTTTCATTTAGAGTAAATAGTTATTTTCATGTTCCCTCTCTAAATGAAAATTCGTCCCCCTGAAAATTCTGGTATGGTATGTGAATATCCCCCACAGTGATGTTTGTTCTGAATGAACAATACAATAATACTATAATATCCATTTTAGAAAAGTCTTGAGTAGAATGCTTTCAAATAATACTTAGTATTTAAGTATTATATTATGATTTAAAAGCAGTGTACATATATTAACTAAAGTTAATTGGCATTAACTATTTAATCCATCAGCTCTGTATTAGTCTACATTCAGAGTGACTAAAATACATTCACTCTTTTTAGTTGAAGGAACAGATTCTTTGCCTTTGATTCTGTGTCAGGGAAATGGAACAACACTTCCAGGCTGTGTCTAGACTGGCAAGTTTTTCCGCAAAAGCAGCATCTGCTTTATGAAAACTGCCAGCTGTCTACACTGGCCGCTTAATTTCCGCAAGAACACTGACGATCTCATGTAAGAAATCAGTGCTTCATGCGAAATACTATGCTGCTCCATTCGGGCAAAAGTCCTTTGCGCAAAAGGGCCAGTGTAGAGAGCTCAGATTTGTTTTAAAAAAGCCCCGATCGCAAAAATGGCGATCGGGGCTTTTTATAAAGTGCGTTTAGATTAGCACGACGCTTTTCCGCAAAAAGTGCTTTGCGAAAAGCGTCCGTGCCAATCTAGACGCTCTTTTCCGCAAATGCTTTTAATGGAAAACTTTTCTGTTAAAAGCATTTGCGGAAAATCATGCCAGTCTAGACGTAGCCCCAGCGTATTGTCATTGGGCCCAGTACTGCATTCCTTAGCCTGGCAAGTCAAGATTAGAGTTGGTCAAAAAGCAGAAGTTGCCCAGGACATTCTGACATTTCAACATGTGGTTGTATTCCAAACTGGAATGAAAAGTTTTGGAATTTCCCACAGAACAGAGAGTTCTCCATGTCATGTAATATTACCTTGCATACGTCTAATGTGAGTCTAATCTCAATAGACCTAAGTGGATCCAATACACCGCTTATTTATTGTCAGTGTTCTTAGGGCTTCAAGAAAGTAACCTTTGACTTGCAGTGTGCCCTGTTTTTCAACATACACACTATATAATATCCAAATATACTCCCTTCTTTGGGGGTATGGTTTATTAACACAGACACTGACAATAATATATAAAATTCAGTTCATACCCTCTTGTCAAACATGGGTGTACCTAAGGGTTCTTCTGTCAGGACCACTTCTGATCATTTTGCCACCACCAATCCCACCTCCTTTGTAGCTGAGTAGTTTAATAAGTGACCTGTCTCTTAGTCAGCAGAAGTAAAGTTTGCCTTTTCTCAGCACAAGTAAAGCCTGCTGCTAAGGTGCAGGTTTTTTTCCAGGAAAACATTACCATGCTGATATCTATCTTTACCCAGTGCCATGCCCAAGATGTGCTCTCTGTCTTGCTGTCCCATGTGTAACCCCTTTGGGCTGCAGCTGAGTAGCACACAGTGCGTCTCAAGAGAAGGCGGTATAAAGGTGGCTTTCAGCCCTTTTTAGTCCCCTATCCTACATTTGGAGGCTGTTTGAGTCTGCAGTGGGTGCCATTTGGACCAAGGGCCCATGAATTACAAGGGCACAGGGAAACTCAGGTACATCTCCTTCCTCCAAGCACACTCCTTAAACTAACAAGGAATGGCATGAGTTGCTACAATGACTCTCACTGGAAGATGCTTTCAGGGCTGGTTACACTACCTGGGTATGTCTACACTACAAAGTTAATTCGAACTAACAGCCGTTAGTTTGAATTAACTTTAATAGGGGCAACACATGCAGCGCTTAATTCGAACTAGGTAAACCTCATTCTACGAGGAGTAATGCCTACTTTGAATTAAGTAGTTCGAATTAAGGGCTGTGTAGCCACTTAATTCGAACTAGCTGGAGGCTAGCCCTTCCCAGGTTGCCCTGGTGGCCACTCTGGGCCAAACCAGGGAAACTCTTCTGCCCCTGCTCCCGGCCCCGGAGCCCTTAAAGGGGCATGGTCTGGCTACAGTGCTTGTGCCAGTTGCAAGCCTGCCAACACTCAGCCAGCAGACCCTGCACCTGGCACGGCATGAGCCAGCCACCCGCTGCCACCCAGCCCTCCACCTCTTCCCAGGACCAGGCTGGCGGCTCACAGGAGCCTGCCCGGGGCCGCAAGAGGCGGGCGCCTGCCTGGTCTAGTGCGGAGATCGTGGACCTCATTGAGATTCCGGGGGAGGCCTCCAATGTCCACGATCTCCACAGTAGGCACAGGAACACGGCCGTCTACAGCCGCATGGCTGCCAGCCTGGCCACCAGAGGCCACATGCGGACCCAGGAGCAGGTACGCTGCAAAATCAAAGACCTGCGGCAGGCCTACTCCAGGGCCTCCCAGCCAGGGGCCGACCCGGAGGCATGCCCTCATTATGAGGCCCTGGACCGCATCCTAGGGGCTCACGCAGTCCATGCCCCCCGGGTGGTGATCGACCCCGGGGCAGAGTGCCCCGTCCCTGACACAGAGGAGGAGGAGGAGGATGCCGAGAGCCAGGAGCCTGCAAGGAGCCTGCCCAGGACCCAGGACCCCGAAGGCATCCCACAGAGTACATCGGCTGTGTCGTCCGAGGCCGAGGAGGGCTCCACATGTGAGTGCCATCATGCTCCCCTTATGTGTATGGGGGGGGGTGGAGAGGGAGCCCAGGGACCATGCGCCTGGGCCTTGCCCACCATGGAGCAGCAGCTGGGTGTCATGCAGGGGCCCTGGCCCGTTCCCCACACGCCGACCTCGCCTTACAGAGCGGGGCTGGGTTTCACCCACTGTGTCCCCAGGGAGAACAGACCACTGCTCTTGTTTCACCACAGCCGCAGCACCTGAGACTGCAGGGCGCACCACCCCGCCTGCAAGAGCCACCCGCACCTGGGCCAGCAGGCGCACCCGCAACCTGGAGGACTATCAGCGGCAGCACCTGCGGCTACTGGAGTACCAGTTCCGCACCCAGGACCACTGGGTCCGGGAGGACCTGCGGCTGCAGCAGCGGAGCTTGGAGGCGCTGGAGGAGCAGAGCTATGCCCTCCGCGGTCACCTCCAGACCTTGGTGGACAGGTTCCTGCCTCTTCCTGCTCCGGCCCCTGTGGCCGCCCCAGCTTTCGCTCCTCCTCCCACCCCTGTTCCCCTCCCGCTTCCTCCGCACCCCCGTCCCTCCTGCCCCACCCTCCACATGCACTCCCCGACATCCCCGCACCCGCAGTGCTGCGAGACAGGAGAGCCAGCAGGACCCCAACCCTGAGCTTTCCCTTCCTTCCTCCTCTTCCTCCCCTTCCAGCTCCTCCTCCCAGGTTTCCCCCTCCCCTTTTCCCCCCTCATTTGTCCCTCCCCCCACCCCAGTTATGTAAAATAAAGAGAGGGTTTTTTGGCAAAACAGGTGTTTTTATTTTACATTAGGAAGGGGGGTTAGGGAGGGGAAAGGGGAAGGAAGTGAGGGTGGAAGAAGGCCCCAATGGGGCATGCAGGGAGAGTTCAGTCCTCCTCCACCTGGAAGCTCTCTCGCAGGGCTTCCCGGATTTGGACGGCCCACCGCTGGGCCTCCCGGATGGCGGCGGTGTGGGGCTGCACGTACTGGCCAGCCATGTGGTCAGCCTCAGCCATCCAGGCTGGCAGGAAAGCCTCCCCCTTCCGCTCACATACATTGTGCAGCACACAACATGCTGCCACCACGGGAGGGATATTGTGCTCGGCGAGGTCGAGGCGGGTGAGGAGGCATCTAAATCGGGCTTTCAGGCATCCGAAGGCCCCCTCAACCACAATGTGGGCCCTGGTGAGCCTGGCATTGAAGGCCTGCCAGGAGGGGTTGAGGTGCCCCGTGTAGGGCTTCATCAGCCAGGGCTGTAGGGGGTAGGCTGCATCCCCCACCAGGCAGACGGGCATGTCCACGTCCCCGACCCTTATGTGGCGGTCGGGGAAGAAGGTCCCGGTGTGCAGTCTCTGGCACACGGAGGAGTTGCGGAACACCCTGGTGTCGTGTGCCTTGCTGGACCAGCCCACATTAATGTCCGTAAACTGGCCCCGGTGGTCAAACACGGCCTGCAGGAGCACAGAGAAGTACCCCTTGTGGTTGATGTACTGGGAGGCCTGGTGTTCCGGGGCATGGATGGGGAAGTGTGTCCCGTCAATCGCCCCCCCGCAGTTGGGGAAGCTGAGGGTGCTGAACCCCTGGATGACCGCGTCCGGGTCGGCGAGGCGGACCACCCTGCGGAGCAGCACTCAGTTGATGGCCTTGACCACCTGCAGAGAGACACACCAAACCACGAATCACTGGGGTGCCCGGGTGGCTGGGAGTGTTCGTTCCCCTGGCACTGCCCCATGCCCCACTCCCAGAAGCGACCCCCGCTGCAATCCTGGCCACCGCGGGCGGCGTGTAGTACAGCCGGGACAGACCGAACCCTCCTGTGTGGGGCACTTTCGCCTCCTCCGCCCCCGTTTCCCCATCCCCTCCTTGTAGGCCCCCTCCTCCCCCGGCCCAGTGGCCGGTGAGTGCCATACCTGCATGAGCACTGCTCCGACGGTGGATTTCCCCATGCCGAACTGGTTCCCGACGGATCGGTAGCTGTCCGGCGTGGAGAGCTTCCACAGTGCGATGGCCACACGCTTCTGGAGGGGGATGGCAGGCCTCATGCGAGTGTCCCATCGCCGCAGAGCAGGGGCGAGCCACTCGCAGAGCTCCAGGAAGGTGTCCTTCTTCATCCTGAAGTTCTGGGTCCACTGTTGGTCTCCCCAGCACTCCAGGACGATGCGGTCCCACCAGTCGCTGCTGGTGTCCAGACGCCAGATGCGGCAGGGCATGCTGGGCGCTGCTGCTGGCTCCTCCACGGCCCCCAGGGAGGCCAGGGGGAGGGGCAGGGGGCTGACATGCACCAGATGGTGCCAGGCAGCCTCCAGCCATTTCTGGCAGGCTTGCAGCAGCAAGTCCAAAAACTGGAGCAGAATGTCCAGGGCGAGTGCTGGCTCCATGGTGCCAACTGCAGTGGCGTCCCCAATGGGAACCACCGACACAGGCAGGCAGAGAGGAAAACGCTTTGCTGTCCCTCGGTGAGGTAGGCAAGCAAGCGGAAAAGCTGAGAACCGGCTGTCCAGGGGGTTCCCTTTAAGCACGAGCCTTAGATAGCCTCAGACAGCAGCCGCACAAAGCAACTACTGACCTGATGCCCTGCCGGAACCGGTTTCAGCTGCACTTATCGACCCAGCCGCCCAATCAGTGTGGACGCGCTATTTCGAATTAGCAAAACGCTAATTCGAATTAGTTTTTGGGTCTAGATGCGTTATTTCAAATTAGCTTATTTCGAATTAACTAATTCGAAATAAGTTAGTTCGAATTAGCGCTGTAGTGTAGACATACCCCTGGGAGGCTATTTTTCCATTAGCAGTACAAAGCATCCCTCATGCAGAATAGAATGTGATCCTGTGTGTCTGTCTCTACAGCTATTAGCTAGGATGAAGATCATAATGGTGAACAACAGGACATGGGTTAATCTTCAGAAGCATAGGAACACATTTGTTTTAATCTATATTTCTATCAAAACACTGTCAATTGTAGAGTCTTGTGGGGAGCATTTGATCATGTATTTCAATTTGTTTCCCCTTTATGCCAGGTGGTTTGGATCCCTCAGGTTCCTACTTTGTACAATCTATCTGTTGACAGAGCTATTGGATGAACAGATGTCCCTCTGAGAGAGAGGTTAAATGCCAGGATGATGGAGCATGCAATGTAGTTGTAAGTTGTATCAGTTCCAGGATAACAGAGAAGGCCAGTGAGGCAATATCTTTTTTTATTTTTGGACCAATAGCTGTTGGTGAGAGAGACAAGCTTTCAAACTACAGAGAGTTCCTCTTCAAGATCTGGGAAAGTTACTTTGAGCATCACAACTAAATACTCAAAATAACTTTCCCAGACGTGGCAAAGAGCTCTCTCTTTCTGTGTCTCACAGGCCTCTCTCTCTCACCAACAGAAATTATGCCCCCAAAATTACCTTACCCACCTAATCTCTCTAGAGTGACAGAATGTAAATCCATAAAACTCTATGCTGTGAATGAATTCGGACTGCTATTTATTTCAGATACTTTTGCTACGAGATACAGATGGCCTAGTTCTGAGTGGCTGGGGATCCACTGACCCACACTAGGGTGAAAAGGGCTATGTTTGACTGACTTTATCCCAGGATTTGTTCCAGGGATCTAATCTTACACTCCCAGTTAAGATCTGTAGTTCACAGCCAGGATCTTGTTTAAAAATTCTGTTGGTATTATGTTCATCATTGGATATCAGGGAGTTTATTGCTGAACTAGGTGAGTTTCTCATGTCACTGGTGCTGCAATCCTCAAAACTTTAGATTTTTTACAGATCTAAGCGCTTCAATGAATCCAATCACAAAAAAAAAAAAAAAAATCAGTAACCTACAGCAATCATACACTGACTCTGATCTTGTCAGCTCTTGCCAGTTAAGCCAGGTGGACTTAATAAGTACTTAAAAATGAAATCGCCAAGAAAAAAGAGGATATATGAATTATTATATCATTAGGGTACCATAATGCAGTCACTGTTCTATCATCTGGGAAATTATAACATCAACTAATGGAAAATAATCTTTATTGCGTAGATGCAACATTTTGAATTATGTTGAGTGATCATATGGTCAAAGACCCTTTTGTAATGTGGCAGCAGAAAGGGACTGTGTTGACATTGGTATGAGAAGTTATATGCTATTAAAACTGGGCCACATTTTCAGCCAGTCTGAAAGTTGGTCTCTGTAATTGGTCCTTCAAGTTCTTTGCGTGCACCAAGAGTTGCATGTAATGTGTATAAAGGGGCACTTGGGAGATGGAATGAATAATGAGAAATCTAATTTTCAAGAGTGACTGAAATCTGCCCCTCTATGAGCATTGCCTTCTTTATGGGCGGTAAAGTTTGTCTAACAGCTTGGAAGAACTTGGCTGTGGAAATGCATGGCAATAATTTAAATTAATGTCACTGCTGAATGATGTTCTTTAGTTCTTTTGTAATTAACTGAATCATAAACATGGCCATCAAATCTAGTCAAAAAGAGAAAAACTTGCAAATCAGTTATATAGTTATGGACAATAAGCATCAGAGATCCCTAATGTCTGAAAATACAATCTGTTTGTATCGGATCTGTGTAACATAGCAGTTTATTTCTTCTTGTATGAAAAAATGACTGGTGCAAACTATTGTTTCTAAGTACAGAGTTAATTTAAAGCAGTGATTGTTAGATTTCTAAATAAATGACAATGAATAAGGAAAGAACAGCTTTAGCTATTTGATGAATTCATTCACTTTATGAGTGCTAGATCAGAAAATACTAAGCCAGATGCTCTGGCTTGTTTCCATCCCTTTTGCCCTAGCTGAGATGTATAGTGGACAAGAAACTGGCAGTAGCTACCTAGCTGAGAGTGCTCTCCACTTCTGTAAAGCCAGCAGAGCTTGTACTTATGACTATGGGCCCCAGTTTAAGGAAGTTTTAGGGGCAGGGAGGCATAGGGTGTAACACAGCTTTGCTCTGACAGTTCACAGCTGGCATACTAAGGGAACTATAATAAATCTCTTAGGAACTATAATAAGCTGGTTGTAAATTTCCAGTGACCCCCCTCTAGATATCTCCCAGAAGCCACTACTTCTGGAAGCTGTATCGGGAACTGCAGGATAGGTACCCAGAAAGCACTGAAACTAAAATAGTTTGGAACGGCAGGAATATAAGTCCAAGGGAACCTTAAAGAAGTTCAGCATGACTCATGTGAAGACACTGAACCATTTATGCTCCAATTAGTTTGCCACAATAGATTTGGTTACCAACAGTCCAATCCTAAGTGCAGACTGGCAACAAGAAGCGGCACTTTGGCAATAGTATGTTACCAAGATATCTTGGTGCTAGCTGTTGCATAGGATTTTATGGGGATCCTCTGGGTCAGATATATGATAATAGTTCACTAGTGAGTGGCATGGCAGGTCTCTGCTGAGAGCCAAAGGCCCACTGGTCATCATAATCCATATGAATCATAGGTACAGATAGCAGTAAAGGAATTATGTGTCTATACTGAAAAGTATGGTCTTAAGGCAGGTAACTAGGAGGCAGCATGTCTCAGAGAGGCTCTTTCAGGCACAAGGGCAGCAGATACCTATTTCCATGTCTGGCCATTGTGTGTCTATGAATGCCTATTTGCGCACTGAGCCAGATGTCGATTAAGAGACTATGAATTCTACAGGAAAAAAACAACCAGTGTGTGGAGAAGGAGATGGTCCTGTTTATAATTGAGAATAATAGACTGTTCTGATATATGAGGGTGCAAACAGATTCCCTTTATCTTTCACCGAGGAGGCAAGTGACAGTGTAGATCACAGTAGACTACTGTAAAGTGGGGCTGTATAATGCTAGAAAGACTTTAGGGTAAAAATTGCTCTGTAAGACATGACAGTATCTAGTTAAGTAAGACTAGGGGCTAGCATGCATCTTATGATTTTATTTTATATGTAACCACTTGTTCCCAACACTAAACTTTTACTGTAAAAATAAATATATAAGTGCTGTGTGTCAATAGGAGCTGTGATCTTAGATGACACTGGTAAGATGGGGGAGTATTCCTTCTTTCGAAGCAGTGAACCTGTGTCTTCTGTGAGGCTTCGTTTACACTGCAGCGTTTTTGTGGAAGAAGCTTTATCTGCAAGAGTTTTTGTGCAAAAACTTCTTGTGCAAAAATGCGTCCAGACCTCAAAGCGCATCGCAAAAGCGATGTGCTTTTGCGCAAGAGAGCATCCACACTGCATGGACACTCTTGTGCAAGAAAGCTCTGATGGCCATTCATAGAATGGCCATCAGAGCACCTGTGCTTTTGCCAAGAGGAGTTTCTTGCTCAAAAACCCCTCCGGAGCATCCACACCTTTTTGTGCAAGAGCTGTAGCGCAAAAAGGAGTTCTTCCTCGTGGGGAAAGGAATAACTCTACCGGCAAAAGCCATCTGTTCTGTTGATTTTCTTGCACAAAAATGCGATCTGCCTTGTAGTGTAGACGTAGCCTGAGTTGTCTGTGGAACGGGAGTTGGACACGCAAGACAGACACTTGGAGAGTTTGGGGGTTGGAGTGTGCCTCTTGCTAAGCTGGAGAGAGAGAGGCCTAGAAGGGAGTGCTTGTATTCCTGTGGCCACTGGAGTTGAACGAATCCCTGGCAGGCACAGACAAGGTTCCCTCATGTTCAGTATGGGTGATAGCAAGGTGCCTCACAGCCCTGGATAGTGTCACAGGGTGCACATTAATCTTTGAAACTGTGATCCGCGTCAGGTGACTAGAGCTGGAAAATAAGGGCAAGAATTTCAGAAGTGCTGAAGGCTTTTGAAAAGCCTACCCTAAAAGCAGTGGCGTAGCCATGCGTGGGCCTTAATGGGTTGTGGCTCATCCACTTTGCATCCAGGCCCATCCACACAGGCCAAGGTACCAGGGCTTACCCCGCTCAACCTGATGCTCAGCCCAACGCTCCAACTGGGGAGCGGGGCTGAGGTGTGGGGGCTGACCCTGATCTGCCCAGTGCTCTGGCTGGGAGTGGGGGGAAGAGCGCTGGGGCTTAATACCTGCCCCCATTATTGCCCACCCACCGAAGTTAGTAGTTTCTTGCTGCCATTCCTGAGTGTCACACCCTTGCTGCAGTGTGTGAAGCATTTGATGCTGTCAGTTTGCAATGCACTTTGGGATTCTCTAAATAGACAGCACCCCCATAAGTTATAACCAACATTCGCAGACTATATGCTTGCTTGGCAGTGTAAAAATCCTGTTCTGTCTATGGACTTCTTGTGCAGAAAACATCCCTGTCTCATGGATAGTAAACCTATCAACCTCAACATGGAAGGCTCATTGATTCTTGTTGCTCTTTCACCCTAGCTGTCATGGCTAGTCTGAACTGAGCATAATAAAATGAGCTCCATGCACTCCAGGGAGCCAGCTTCTCCTTTTTAACGGCTGCTTATAAACAGGACATAAAAAGAGAATTAATCAGTTTTGTGGTGTGCAAAACAGTTAGTTTTAGTCGTTTCATTATCTGACCCTACTGATCAAACTACTGAAATTCAAATACAGCCCTCAAACACCTCTTACCTAAAAGCAGAAATATACTCTGAATTTTGTTTGCCTCGCAATGTGTAGCAGTTACACAACCTTCTCTTGCCTTTCTAAACCACTTTTCCCCAGCTAAGTTCCTTGTTCCTCCACCCTTTTTATTTCCTTATATCATTATAGTCTCTGTGGGGAAGATTTCTGAAGCACCAGTGGAGTGAGATGCTGAGATGCTCTTAGCTTCCTGGGTATCTAACTCTATACCTGTGCCTTTAAAAAACCTCCCCAAACCTTTCATTTTATAGCCTTTATATATACTGACTATAATGGGGGGGGGGTGCTCAGGCCAACCAATAGGGAAGGCAAAGGAGACAGCTGCCTTGGGGCCCGGCAATTTAAAAGGATCCAGGGCTCTCAGCAGCTGCCACCACTGCTACTGCAGCAGTGGCCAGAGTCATGGGCCCTTTAAATTGTCACTAGAGTCCCATGCCGTATGCTCTAGGCAGCGCTGGAGGGCTGGCTGGAGAAGGCTAGTCCCTCACCCCTTCCAGGAGCACAGAGCCCCATCTTGCCCGGGGGCCCAACAAATCTGTCAGACATCCTGGGAGGGGCTCTCACAACAATAATAAGTTTGAGAATGCAGCATCATTATAAAGACAGTAAGTAGGGTTTTCTATTCTGCTTTGATTTTCTAAGAGTACATTTTTATACTTGATTGTCTTGCTTGTAAGATTAATTGAATAATTCACTTTTTAGAACGCTAGGTCAAGATTTTCAGAACTGACCTCCTTTTCTATGTATGCAAGTGTATGCCTGGAAAAATGACTGCACCTACAAAATGAAATCTTTACTACTATTAATAGTTGGACACTTGAGAGCCTGCTTTTATTAGCACTTCACATACTTTAGACACATCGCTTTTATATGCCTGTGCAATTGACTACATCTATGGAAAAAAAAGGTGCTATTATTTGTGAGCAGAAATTTGCACAGAGAATGGGCATGTCTACACTACAATTAAAACCCACGGCTGGCCCATGGCGGCTGAGTTGGGCTTGCAGGACAGGGGCTAAGGGGCTGTTTAATTGCTGTGCTCTAGGACCTTGCGAGGTGGGAGGGTCTCAGAGCTCAGGCAACACCCCAAGCGCAATGTCTACCCAGCAGCTGAACAGCCCCCTAGCCCAAACTCTGAGAATCTGAGTCAGGTGTTTTAGCCAAGCCATTGGTGTGTATTTGCAGTTTAGACATACCCATACAAACACCTGACAATCTGTCCTAGAGACTTTACTAATCTATATTTTGACATTTTGTTATGCGATTCAAATTAGCCTCTCAGAACATTGTACAGTAATTCCTCATTTAACACTATAGATATGTTTCAGAAAATGATTGTGTTAAGTGAAAATGTGTTATGCAGGGTCAATTTTCCCATTGAAAATAATGGAAAAGGTGGGGGTTGCGTTTCAAGCGGTGGTGTCTGTTGGGACCAGGACATAAGGTTGGGGGAGAAAGGAGACTGGGTTACAGCAGGAAGGGGAGGTGTTTGGCTCTGGGGAAGGAAAGGGGAAGAGAAGGGAGGGGATTGGGTTGGGAGTATGCCCCTGAGACGGGTCTACTGGGACCCGCACTGCGTCCGGTGAGGGGGAGTCAGTGGGGAACAGAGCGGCGAGCGGCGAACCCTCCGCCGCTTTGCAGGGAGGCGGGGGAAGCCTCGCGCAGCCGCCAGCGATGGGCCAGCTGGGGAAATCGTGTTATTCTGGGGACAGTCATGTAATTCAAAAAACGTTCCCTAAAAAAAAATCGTGCTATCGCGAAAACGTGTTAAGCGGGCATGTGTTAAATGAGGAATTACTGTATCACTAAATGAAGGTCAATTCATAGTGGAAACATTTTTGTTGACTTTTCAATGGCCTTAAAACTTGTGAACCATAAAATTCTTCTTTGTGAATCTGGAGGATTTTGGACTGGTTCCATTGGTTAGAATTTGTTTGGGGATCATCCGAGCAATTGAGCGGAGCCAGTTGCAAGCCATTGTAGGATTCTATTTCACTACCAATTAAACTAAAGGTTCCATTGGGATACATCAGAGCTTCTCAGGTGTTTTTTTTTTCTTCTTGTCTGCGTGAAGGTCTTTATGTCCTTTTGTAGAAGATCTCTGTTTGCTTTCACTGGAGTGATGCTTATTTTCCACTGGCTTTTAACAGGCTTTTAATAACATCTTTTGAAATACCAGTGAAAGAATAAAATCATCCAAAATGCAATATAAAATCAATGGCAAATTTTGACATCTAGGAGATTTTAAAATTTCCCATTTTAGAAAGTTGTCATTTGAAACACAGAATGAAATTCACCCCTGTGCAGACAGACAGCACAACAATGCCTGTGCATCACTTAAAACCCACTTCGCTCTCAAAGCTATTAAAGAGAATAGGACTAAAATGGGACTCAAGTGCCGTATAGGCCTTAAACTGTGGTGAATTTTTCAGTTCTGGTACATAGTGGTATTAAATACTATTAACCTTCATATTTTCAAATAATTATCCCCCTGAATTAGCTGTAATTATATCAAAACATCAGTTTCCTTTGAGCATCAGCCTTTATTTACTCTCAGCCAGGGTGAAAGATGTTGGCTGGTGTCAGCCGATGGTCAGGGCAGTGAGTGGTGTGTGTGTGTGTATATTATACACTCGAGACTTCAACTGCCAGGACCGGGGTCCCTTAGCAGTGGGCAACCTGGAGGAGGTTGACGGGCGCCCCAATAAGTTTACAGGGAAAAGCTTATACACCCGAGACTTCAACTGCCAGGACTGGGGTCCTTAGCAGCGGGCAACCTGGAGGAGGTTGACGGGTGCCCCAATAAGTTTACAGGGAAAAGCTTATACACCTGAGACTTCAACTGCCAGGACCGGGTCCTTAGCAGCGGGCAACCTGGAGGAGGTTGACGGGCGCCCCAATAAGTTTACAGGAGAGCTTATAACACCTCAGATTTTAGCTGCTAGAATCCAGAAATCCTTCGCAGCGGGCAGCCTGGGGAGGCTGAGAGGTGCCCCAATGGATCTGTCACCTGGGAGTGACACAAATCCAAACGCCCAAGCTCCCCTATACCTGTCCCTTTGACCTGAAGTTCTTTAAATTGTGCTTGGTTCTGTTACAGCAACTGAAGGAGTCAGGTTAAAGCTTAAACAGTTACTATTTTATTGTTACAGGGTAAACTTAGCTGTTAAATGCTACTGCTGTGTTACAGATAACACAGCCACTACAAAAGGACAGGACAGAAATTACACTTAAAACAAAAGTCACTTACAGGTACCATGAAACCCTTTTGGTTCTCTGAGCTCTTATTAAATGCATGCAAAATAGACACATAGCAGGTATATGTTCTCACCCCTGCATTCCAGACTTGGCGTGGCCAGCCTTTCTCTCAATCCCTCGGGAAGAAGTAGGGCGAGGTTGGGCGTCCCACAGACCTCGGAGACAATCAATACCTGCCAGCAGGTATAGATGATTGAGCTCAAATGGGGTGGGCTACTAAACCCCTCTTTATACCCCTTGGGTCACGTAGGCTTCTTCCTGGTCTCAAGTGGCCAATTAGGAAAATGGCTTTGAATGCCAAGTTTCCTACGAAGGGTGCAAAGCATAATTCACACCTGGGAAAATGCAGACAATGGGCACTCTAGTATGTGATGGGCGAAGATTCCTCTCCTGGGACAGTGCAGGCGTGTCAATTACTGGTACTAGCCATCAGGGCGGCGGAGGCCCCGGGTCGTCAGCCAGCCCATTTACTGTCTGGTTTCTGTTTATGGTAGAGTCAGGGACAGGCAGCACACCTGCGTTCCCAGGGCATCAAAGGCTGACTGCCTTTCTCTTGCTCTTGGTGGGGGAAACAAGATGGGGTTCATGTCTGGCTACATTCCACCCCTTGACACGCCTCACTATGTCACAGAACGCAAGATGGCGGTGATGCCAGCACCTTTGCCCTCCTTGGAGGAAGCTAAAATCGCCCTATCGGCAGGGTCTGATCAGATAATTTTGGATCAAGGGATTGATTAGGATCACTTCCCAATGCCATATACCGGATTTGTGCAGAGGAGGTAGCAGTGTACACAAACGCCTAACAATACATAGAAGCATGCAGCAAGCAATTACAACAAGTAAAATGGTTAATATAGTATTTACAATAGAGTGAAGGAACGGAGTTAACGAAAATCCTAGGTGTTGGGCTAGCCAATCTAGCCATGAGGCTTTTCCGTCCTCAGTTACAACGTGTATTACCTTAACAGCGCCCTTTATAGCAAATGCATCTTGTTCAATTTGTAAGCAGCAAGATTGGTTAATTATCGCACATACTCCCCCCAGAGTTATTTAGAGGACTGCGGTAGTCGCTGTCATCGAACCATACCGGTCCCCATCGGAAGATGTCACTCTTGTTTCACCAGTCATTTGGGCTGAGAGGGACAAACTCGATTCCCAGTCCAGTAGAGGAGTCAAGTAAGGTGTTCTGGTACAGCAGTAGCAGTTGGGATGAGGAAGAAGACCATGGCGAGTTGGAGTACCATGTCTCATTTCAATAGTCTGTAACTAACAACAGTGGTTGCAAGCGCTACAACAGCAAGCGGTATATATATACAAAAAGTTCATGGTGGTTTCCGGATCCACACCAGCATTGGGAGGGATCCATCCCACTGGAGCACTGTTCAGGCTATTGCCTCAGTTTCCTGTAATAAAACATAAGGTTTGCCGGTCTTGGATACAATCCAAGCCTCAGTAATGGTTATTGGTGTTAGCCCAGCATCTGCAGTGGTCCAGACTCCTTTTCCCTTGTAGGAGTGCAGTACGTGGGTTTGTGTCCCCAAACTGGGGTGTTGGGACAAGGGCTATTAAGCGGTTTAGTCCCATGATCGTAGACAACCCTGTTGTCCATCGGGTTGGGTAAGCAAAACCAATTCCTGAAACAATTTCTACTCCAGTTAAAACATACTTCCACCCTTGCTTACTGGTGGGTGGTGGACCAATATAATCTACTTGCCAGGTTGCCCATAGTATTTTTTTCATCTCTTAGCCTGGCAAACCGTTGCCCTTCTGTTATATGTTTCCTTGAGTTCAGCACATAGGGTGCAAGCTTGTACCAGATCTCTGGCTTGTTTGTGGGTGATAGGCCACCCCCTGGCATGTGCCTGCCGCACCAGCTCATCGCTTCCTGTGTGTCCCAAGGTTTCATGTAGCCAAATGTACAGGCGTTCCCAATCCACCTGGGCAGCAGAAATTTGTACTGCTGCATCTGCTAGGTTATTTAGCTGTGCAGTCAGGGTGTTGTTCCTTTGGTGAGCTGACACATGACTTATGCTTAAGGCATGTTGGGTTGCATGCTGGTATATCCATTTCCAGTATTCCAATCTCTAGACAGGCTTTCCCCCTATTTTCCAGTTATTATTCTTCCAGTTAGTTATCCACTGGGTGGCTCCAGCCCATATAGCATAGGAGTTAGTGTAAATGGTACTGGCACCTGCCTCACAAGCTAGTTTGATTGCTGCCAGCTCTGCAAGCTGAGCTGTTCCTTCTATGTTTGTGGTCAGGGGTGCAGAGGATGTGTCTGCTGAGACAGCAGCAGCCTTCCTGTCCACTTTCCTTTGAAATAGCCAGGCAGCCTGTATTCACATATAATGTTGAATTTAAAAGCAAGCCAAAAGTGTTATCAACTCAGCCTTGAAAAGAGACAGTTAAGTTTCAAAGCTTGAATTTCTAAACTAATCATTTGGTTTCTAGAAAGTTAAATTTAACCTTAAGAGTTGAATGCCCAACAGAAGCACTAACCAATTTGTGCCTTGTCTGTTTGCAATTTTAAGCAAGAGGACATTATCCAAAACAAAATAAAACTAGTTCATTTGAAACCCACAAAATAGAGTTACAATATATAGAGCTCATTCTTTTATGCAGTTGACCAATTAAGTTTCAGTAGAATCCCTAATTTTCCTTTGCAGATTTAACAAAGGTGTCCATAGACAAAATGTTTACATTTGATTGTTTCTTTGCCTAGATGGTTTGCACAGTGCTTAAGGAAAGAGGCTGCAAAGAAACAAGGTGTCATTTTTAAAACAAGATTTCCCTTCACATATTACAACCATCACTTAATTCCTTCCACACTCCCATGGAGTCCACCTTTTATCTTCACATTCCTCAAATCACTTGCTTTGTCCTTTCAAAGAAAATGTTTCTCATTAACTTTCCAATGTCTGCTCCACTTTCCTTATTCCTTCAACTATGCCCATAGGGCTCCAAACTTTGCCTTCCCTTTTCACATGCTTTTTCCTTCTTATGGTCCATCCTAATTCCTGCTAAATGACTTTTCCCAATGACACAGGTTTGTCTACTATGAATTTGGTAAGGAGGGTGAGCTTGTTCACTAAGCCTCATACCTCCTGGTCCTTTTCTCAAGCATATTCCTGAGGGAAGAAAAATAAATAAATCTGAGAGTTGCTTTAACTCTCAGCACCCATCCTTAAGGGAATCTAGCTCGTCTGGGTACTGAGGGACATGCATTTCTACCTCTCCACTTCTGCAGCAAAAGGCTTTTACATTTTTGCAGTTTCATATTTGCATTCTTATATTCAGTCAATTTGAAGAACACCTCATTACAGGTTTTCCATAGAAGTCAAGCTGCAGCTGTTTCCTCCATTGGAGCCAAGGGTTTACATATCCACAAGTAGTTAGCCAATTTGTCTTCTAGGTCTGAAATTGTATGGACAGCAGCTAACACTTGATCAGACCAAGGGCTGTGCCCGAACCTTTGCAAGATTTTGTTCAGAAGGGGTAACATCTTTTACAAATGCCAATTTCTCAGTCTTCTCTGGGAGCCTTCTTAAAAGACTGCTTACATTTAAACATTTTCTAGTATACCCAACCTCCTATTGGGACTAAAATAGCAATACCAATACCTCCTTTTTTTTCTTTCTGGAGGGCTACAATTTGAACTTTCTGATCTCAGGTAGTTTGCTGATCAAACTTAGCTATTACCTGCAAAGCTTCTTTGTGCTGCCAGCTAGGCATTTGCAACACAAAGGAAATTACAACCTGTTGTGGCTCCTGGAGCCTCCACAGCATTTTAATTTGTTTGCAGTTTTTACCCTTCTACAGTATACGTGGCATGTCACAGGAAAATGTGCAGTCTTTGTTTACAACACTACTTAGCCACATTAAACTTTGCATAGGGTGTAACTCTTTATGCTTACAGTTTTCCTGTACCTTCATTAAACAACTTGGACTGAAATGGTCTTACTGAAAATAAACCAAACCAATTTGTTTTAAACCTACAAACAAGATTACTGGACCTTGAGAACCTCATTTATTTACACTATATATATATATATATATATGCATATTTACACACAGATACACATACATTCTCTCTGAACCTTTCTTACACTATTTCTACATAGCTGTACAACAATTACATTCCTTTTATTCATTGGGGTAGTTAAGTTCCAATAGAACCCCTCCCTTTAGAGTTCTTTTAGCAGTATCTATAATCAAATGTACGGATTTGAGTCAAATTTGCCTGGATTATTTACAGACATTCCTTTGGAAAAAGGGCCCATTTTTCCTTCAGAATGGCTGCAAAGAAACCACAATTTTCTATCTACACCATTTTAGCATTTGCACAACTGCTCAATTCTCTCCATTCTCTGTAGAGTTAAATTCCTGTGGGTTTTTCTTTTCTTAAAACACTTTCTTATCTCTAAAAATAAAAAAACTGGCCTTGTTTCAGATATTACTCTTGTAAGTATTGTTTTAAGGATTTAGATTTCCAGTACATGTACTTACTGCCTTTTCTCAGTTCTACCACAAGGCCTTCAAGCTATCTGTTACCTGCCTGCTTGTCTGGGCCTGATCCTGTTTTCCTTGCTAAATGGAAAGTGGCTCCTTTCCACAGACTCAGGCTTTGTCCCATTCTTTAACTTGCAGGCAGTTCTATACTTACAGAACTGCACCCACAACTCCTCAGGATTTCCCAATCCTTTTCTAACATTTCTCTATCCCATTTTGGGTTGCCCCAACCTTCCTGGGCAAAATTCTTTTCTACTTTACTGAAATCAGTATTTACCATGACTAGCTTCATGTTGCTGTATTTAAACCTATAACACAATCCTGCCGACTACGCCAATTCTGTCAGCCGATGGTCAGGGCAGTGAGTGGTGTGTGTGTGTGTATATTATACACCCGAGACTTCAACTGCCAGGACCGGGGTCCCTTAGCAGTGGGCAACCTGGAGGAGGTTGACGGGCGCCCCAATAAGTTTACAGGGAAAAGCTTATACACCCGAGACTTCAACTGCCAGGACTGGGGTCCTTAGCAGCGGGCAACCTGGAGGAGGTTGACGGGTGCCCCAATAAGTTTACAGGGAAAAGCATACACCTGAGACTTCAACTGCCAGGACCGGGGTCCTTAGCAGCGGGCAACCTGGAGGAGGTTGACGGGCGCCCCAATAAGTTTACAGGAGAGCTTATAACACCTCAGATTTTAGCTGCTAGAATCCAGAAATCCCTTCGCAGCGGCAGCCTGGGGAGGCTGAGAGGTGCCCCAATGGATCTGTCACCTGGGAGTGACACAAATCCAAACGCCCAAGCTCCCCCTATACCTGTCCCTTTGACCGGCTGAAGTTCTTTAAATTGTGCTTGGTTCTGTTACAGCAACTGAAGGAGTCAGGTTAAAGCTTAAACAGTTACTATTTTATTGTTACAGGGTAAACTTAGCTGTTAAATGCTACTGCTGTGTTACAGATAACACAGCCACTACAAAAGGACAGGACAGAAATTACACTTAAAACAAAAGTCACTTACAGGTACCATGAAACCCTTTTGGTTCTCTGAGCTCTTATTAAATGCATGCAAAATAGACACATAGCAGGTATATATTCTCACCCCTGCGTTCCAGACTTGGCGTGGCCAGCGTCTTTCTCTCAATCCCTCGGGAAGAAGTAGAGGCGAGGTTGGGCGTCCCACAGACCTCGGGAGACAATCAATACCTGCCAGCAGGTATAGATGATTGGAGCTCAAATGGGGTGGGCTACTAAACCCCTCTTTATACCCCTTGGGTCACGTAGGCTTCTTCCTGGTCTCAAGTGGCCAATTAGGAAAAATGGCTTTGAATGCCAAGTTTCCCCACGAAGGGTGCAAAGCATAATTCACACCTGGGAAAATGCAGACAATGGGCACTTCTGGTATGTGATGGCGAAGATTCCTCTCCTGGGACAGTGCAGGCGTGTCAATTACTGGTACTAGCCATCAGAGGCGGCGGGAGGCCCCGGGTCGTCAGCTAGCCCATTTACTGTCTGGTTTCTGTTTATGGTAGAGTCAGGGACAGGCAGCACACCTGCGTTCCCAGGGCATCAAAGGCTGACTGCCTTTCTCTTGCTCTTTGGTGGGGGGAAACAAGATGGGGTTCATGTCTGGCTACAGCTGGGTACCCCTGGGAACTGAATTCTTGGATTTCTGCAGAACATGTACAGTCCACGAAGTGACAGTATAAACTTGAACACAATGACCTGACCATCTGTACAAGAGTATTTTAAAATGTGGTTTTTTTATATTTGTGTAGGGTTTTTTTTAAATGTTGTCTTTTCTGGGACAAAGGACCTTGTCTGACTGGAACCCTATTGATTGAAGAAATCATATGGTTAACATGTATAACACTTTTAGACATACAATATTGTTATTTCAACAATGAAATATTTTAACTGAGAAATCCACTTAATGAGCTTTTTCTTGTCTGCTTTCTTGTTTAGAAATCTCTCTCTCTCTCACTAAATTTTAAACCACAGCCTCTGGTTTTGCATTCACAAAAAAAGTCTAAATTATGCTTAGATTGTGAGCCCCCGGGGCAGGGGCTGTCTCTTTATTTCCTTATTAATCATGCATTTGTACAGCACCAAGCAAAATGAGTCTTGGTTTGTGGTCTAGGCACTATGTTATACTACTATTACAAGTTGTACCTCCCTTAACCAGGACCCTTTGGGCCAGCAACATCCCTGGTCCAGGAAACATCCTAGGACCATAGACCATGTATGTTCCTGGACCACAGAGCCCAAGTATAAGGAAGTCTGGCCACAGGACAGGAGTGCAGCGGGGGGGCTGGCAATTCAGCCGGGAGCCCTGTGTTGGAGGACAGGGAGCAGGCAGGCAGTAGTGGGGCCCCCACCATGGAACCTGGGCTCCTGGCTGCAGAGCTCCGGGCCCAGGAGCCACAGCTGACCATGAAGCCGCAGGGCCGGGCTGGTGCCCTAGCCGGGGGGCGGCAGCAGCTCAGAATTTGCCATGAAGGGAGGTACCTCCTCTTGTCCAGAAAATCCCCTCGTTTGGGACTGGCCAGGTCCCGATGGTGCCAGACCAGCGAGGTCCAACCTGCAGTACTACTACTACTACTACTACTAATACAGGTTGAATAGTGAATCAGCTGTACCAACACCACCTCATCAGTCTCCACTAAGGGGAAGCAGCCACAGGAACACTGGGAGAGAAATATTCTGCCTTTGCATTCCATGGGTTAATGGCAGCTTCCCTCCTCCTCTGCTCTGTTAGAGTTAGTGTTTGGAAGAGGGATGATATTCTTGTAAGATTACACCAAAACAGGATAGAACCACAACTTTCATAAATGTGTCCAGCTCCTCACTAGGGTACTATAAAAGCTTTAAAACTAAAGATCAATGGACTAGTTTATGGTTTTATCAGTATCTAGTGCATTTTTATTAGACTCAATAAAAACTTTCCTGGGTCATAAAACAATTTCTAAAATACATTTCTCTCACATATTTTACTGAGCAACTTTTAAATCTGTTTCTTCATGGGCAAAAAATTAAAAAAAAAAGATTTTGAAATAGCATCATTCTTTGGGCAAAAGTCATTGTGTCAAAAATATATAGCAAGTGCATATATTTCTCTTATTCCAAACTTGACATCAAGCGTTCTGAGGCTGTAAAATCCACCTTTGCATAATATTTTTATTACAACACAACAACACATAGGCAAAACTAGGGATACCATATTTGAACTTTCAAAAAAGAGGACACTTCTGAGAGGGAGTGTATCAGTATCTACCAACTCACATTGTATTAATGTGTTATAATATATAATGTGTTATCGGATAGTCGACTAGTCCTTAACACCCCTACTCCCTGCAGCCCAGTACACTTGGGCCTTGCCTCAGGCCCCGCTTCCAGGGAGTGAGGGCAGGCCAGGCCAGGGCTCCCCAGCTCTGCCTGCCTTTCCCTTCCCCTGCCCTGCCCTGCCCTGTCCTGTCCTGTCCTGTCTCAGAAAACCCCCAGCTTCCCTGGCACCGGATTCCTCCTGCTCTCCAGCTAGAGCAAGAGTCTGTCTTGCTTTGCCTCCTGGAGCCCTTATTTATACAGCTCACAGCTGGGCCCTAATGGGCAATATCAGCCTCAGCTGTGAGCTTTGCTCCCAGCCCTATCCCAGGGCTGGGTTTTAGCCTTATAGGGCCAGTGCGAGGCAGATGCCCCCTCACACCTGGCCTCTCTTCTTTTTTTTATGGTCCGTTCTGAATAAAGCACAACACAGGTTTCTACTTTGTTCTCTTACATGGGACTTGACTTTACTTTAAAATAAAATGGAAGACAATAATATAAGTTACCTTAAACATTAGCTTTTCACCCAGAGTGCTCTGCTTTGCACCTAATAGCTCTGGACCTGACTCTGGTCTCATTTATACCTGAGGAGTTACTCCACTAGTGTGCGTCAGTGTAACCAAGAACAAAATAAGCCCAATATCCAATTTATTGTATTAGAAAACTTTATGACGAATCTGTCTGCTATAGTCCATAGGATGGGGGGCAGGGCAATAAGCAGCCCACAGGCCAGATGCAGTTGGCCAGTGTTGGCCCCTAGTGTGCCACCAGATGCTTTATTTCCCTACGTCTTTGCAGGTATGGTTGCTCGCAGCTCCCATTGGCTGCAGTCTGCAGTTCCCAGACAGTGGGAGCTGTGGAAAGCACTGTGGGCTGGGCCACCACTTCCTGTAGGCAATGGGAACTCCAAATGGCTCTACCTGTGGACATGCTGGTGAATGACGCATCTGGTGGCCCACCAAAAGTTAACCCTGGCAAACAGTGCCTGGCCTGCGGACCACTTATTGCCCACTCCTGCCATTGGGCTAGCCTGCCTTTACTATATTAACTTCCTTGCCTTCATTATATTTAGCTGTTTTCTTTATATTCAGGGCTAATGGAAGAAATCTACAGTATTTTTCAAAGAGGTAGCCGTGTTAGCCTATTTCAGCAAAAACAACAAGGAGTCCAGTTGCACTTTAAAGACTAACACATTATGCTCTAAAACAATATCCTGTGTCCTCTAAGACATTAGCTGAAGCATGTTAGTGTAAGTGTGGTTAAGTAACCCTTGTTATAGGTCAATGGTTGGTTAGTTTTAGATTTTAGGAACCAAGGAGAGCTTGTTTTATGAGAGGTGCTAGAATGTTCCAGTAAGTACTACCACAAAGAATATGGAAGTAATAACCACACATCCGCTTAAACAAGGGTTGGCAGGTGTGATCGTGAGCTGAAATGGGAGTTACACATATAAGCATACTAACCTATAGAAAAAAGACACCTCAGCATTAGTAAGATAATGAAATACAAATAAGGAAAAGGGGAGAAACCTCTACTGAATGTGCATGAGATATAGTGGCATCAGAGAAGCATATTATAAAAGTTGCATCCCAGCCTGTGGGCAGTAGGAGACAGAGATGTAGCCCTGGGAAGGGGCCAGAATGATGGCGACTGATGACTAGGAGGAAGGTGATGGTAATGAGCATGATAATGGTAACTGTTTAGATCGTCCTGCAAGGGATGGTGTGAGATGCACATACTGTAGTGCGATTGTATAGTAATTTTAATAATACTGGGCCTGATCTTGGGACAAGGCCCTATCTAACCTCAAAGTGATAACTGGGAATTAAGTAATCAATATTATTACATAATCTACAGATTGGGCTATGCTGCTGGCCCAGTGATAGGGCTGTGGATGGCTATCCAGGAGAACTGAGTTCATTCCTCCGTTTTTCACTCTTTGGGCTGTCAGGAGCAAGGAACATTGTGTACATAGCATGTTCAAATCCAGAGGGACTGATTGCCTTATACACAGGGCCGCATTATGACTTTCGTGGGCCCTAGGCACTTTTGCCTTCGTGGGCCCCTTCCTCCATAAAAAAAATATTAAAAATTATTTTTGATATAACTTTAAATACTTCAACATTTTTTTTTCTGTTTTAGGCAAAATTTAATAGATTTTCGTGGGCCCTAAAAGTTTCATTTTTTCTGATGTGAGAAAAAATTAAAACATTTTCTTCGACCCTAAAAGTTCATTTTTTTCTTCTGATTTTAAAAGAAATTAAAACATTTTTGTGGGCCCCTAAAGGTATCGTGGGCCCTAGGCACTGTGCCTACTGTGCCTAATGGATAAGTCGGCCCTGCTTATACAATCCATAATTTAATATAAATACCTCCTAGAGCCTGAAGAAGCAGTGTGCATTAATTCTGTGTAGTGAATGGGGCATAGGGAGTTGTGCCTAATGGTTAGGGTCAAGAGTCTGAAACTGGAGTTGCGGTCAGAGTCAGAAGTAGGGTGTAGGAGCAGGATCTGGGTATGAGGCAGGAAAGCAGGAACTAGAAGCAGACAGGATCTAGAATGAGGAGGGCAGGAACCAGGAGTCAAGCAAGTAGGCTGGGGAATAAAACACAGAATGAAATTCAGCCTTGTGCAGATAGACAGCAAAACAATGCCTGTGCATCACTTAAAACCCACTTTACTCTCAAAGCTATTGAAGAGAAAAGGACTAAAATGGGGCTGACATGAAACATAGGCCTTACACTGTGATTTTTTTTTCATTTCTGGTACATAGTGGTATTAAATCCTAATAATCTTAGTATTTACAAATAATTATCCCTCTGAATTAGTCATGATTATGTCAAAACATCTGTTTCCTTTGAGCATTAGCCTATATTTACTCTTTATCAAGGTGAAAGATTCTGGCCAACCAAGGACTCACTTAATTGGTCAGACAGGATTCACCTGTGCCTCTTTCTGGCTTATGAAGTGCAACCCAGCCAAACAGTAGGGCTGGGCACCTCTCCCAGTCAGGAGCTTTATAGGCAAAACTCTTTGGGTATGTCTACACAGCAGGGCTAAAGTTGAATTAAGCTACACAACTTCAGCTACGTCAATTGCGTAGCTTAAGTCAAAATAACTTAATTCAACTTTTGGTGCTGTCTACACAGCAGGAAATTGAAAGGAAGAACAGTCTTCCTTTGACTTCCCTTGCTCCTTGTGAAATGAGGGATACAGGAGTCAGAGTAAGAAGTCTTCCAGCTCAACATTATTTCAAAACAAAGGCTTGTAGTATAGACGCACACAATAACACCAGTTATTCCGAAATAACGCTGCTGTGTAGGTGTACCCTTTGTGAACTAGATTTGCGCCAGGGGAGAACAGGATGGAGAATAATATTATCACAAATCTCCTAAACTGAGAATGTAAGAAAGATTAAAATAAAGAAATTGTGCTATCAGCAACACGGTTCAGTCTTTCAATAAATATAACAAAAGTTGCACTCATGAAACTGAAGCAAAATTTGGTTCTTAATCTTGATTCTTAATCTTTCTAAAGAAGCAAGGTGAGGCAAGAACAGTGCAAACACAATTTGGCAAATAATTAGCCAAATGGTTCCTTAGCAAATCTTTGAATTGCTTACATAGGATGGATTTTTTAGCTGCTGAACCATTTATGGCAAAAGTTGTATGACCACATGGGCTACTAATTTATAAGCATACTTCTAATCCCCTAAAATAATCCCTCACAAAAGCAAGTACTATCTAGCATGGGATGTAGAATGACACTTCATTGAGATATACAGTAGCATCATATAAGCCAGCGGTTCTCAAATTTTTTTGGGCTCCGGAGCCCTTTACATGCGTAAAAACTTATGCGGAGCCCCAGCGGTCCACTGATTGTATGTGTTGTATCTATCGATGTTTCCAGTTTGTCAACCTCGTGGAGCCCCTGAAGATGTCTCGCAGAGCCGTGGGGCTCTGCGGAGCACAGTTTGAGAAACACTGGTATAAGCAAACCGGTAGGTTTTGATGTTTGGAAAGACTTTTTCTTAGTAGTATGTACTGAATATAATGTGGGGTCCCCATTAGTACTTGCATGTATATTTCAAATGTTTTTTTAAATGATAGGTCTTGTTTTGAAAACCATCATGGCACCTGTTTCAGTCTTTTGTCAGTGTTAAATGTGACTGGGTAATGCATTTTAAATTCTGTGGTCTGCTGAGGTTACACTTAAAATACAGCCTTTTCCTTAAACTTAGCTTTTCCATTGTGAAGCCAGCCAAATCTGAAGCAATCCTCAAGTCAAATCATGGTGTATCTTAGAAATACTGTTGTATGCCAAATACTGTTGTAAAGATTTGCTCGCATTACGTTTTTTGACGTATGTTCACTATTGAGTGACTTCTCTGCATGAGAAATGGAGGTAGCATAATATGAACTGTGCATGTAAACTAGGGTTGCCAACTTTCTAACTGCACAAAACCTAACTTCTTAGGCTTGCACCTTCCCTGAGGCCACACCCTTTGCCCTGCCCTTTCCCCAATGCCCTTCTCACCCCTCTCAATACATTTCCCCTCCCTTGCTAACTTGCTCTTCCCCCATTCTGCTCACTTTCACTGGACTGGGACAGTAGGTTGGTGTGTGGGAAGGGATGAGGGCTCTAACTGGGGACAGAAGCTCTGGTGTGGGACCAGAAATGAGAGACTTCGAGTGCAGGAGGGGTAGGACTTCCCGTGGTTCCCCTTGGCTTCCAATGGCAAAACGGAGCCAATAGGAGCCACGAGGCTCCCTGGCCACAGCACCGGTAAGTAAACACACTGGAGTGGCCAGTTAACAGGTTTCTCAAAGTGGTTTTGCGGACCACTTTGAGAAACACTGCCCTAAAGTAAATAGTGATGCTTTACACTTGAGTTTAATTTATGAATCAGTTCCTAGTATAAATTTGTTTAAACCAAGATTTTAAACCATTCAACATAATGTATGGAAACAATTTAATCTTTGACTTTGCTGGTTAATATACACATGTGTAAGCATAACATTAATGCTCCCTTACTCAGTGATTTACTGTGCCTTGTTTAAATCTTTTGTTCCCCTAAACTGCTGTTTGGAAACACTTACACATCCAAGATAAGCTATGTAAATTGACTGTTTACATCCCATTTCATTGTGTGCTGCCAGTAGTGCCCCGCTCCCTTGATTTCATTTTGAGCAGGGATGGCAGAAGTGAGTCCTACATTAACTTCATTTTCCATTCAGATAGAGCTGGTCGGAGCTTCTACTGCAGCACCAAGATTGTCTAAAACTATGCAGCATTCCATCTGCTGAGAGAGGTGCCCCCAAACCAAATAAGGGCTATAGTGACGGAGAGAAGTAAAAATCACATTTTAAAACTATGAGCCTGATTTCAGGTATAAATGGAAGTAATTCTGTTTACTTCAACAGTTACTCCATTTTACAAATGCTAAGCATCTGGCCCTATCTGACAAGTGATACAAAATAATGAAATAATATAGGAAAATAGATATTTTATTTGACTGCAAAAGTCCAAGAGCCAGATGCACAGACTTTGATATGCGCTCTTGGCCTGTTAAGGCAGCAGCTGAGGATACACTAACCCTGTGCCAACTCCCAGACTGTAACAAAGGGGACATTTCAAGGCTGAGGGAGACAAGACCAAGTTCAATGCTGCCCCGGAGAGCTGCTCTCCTTCAGTACAAATTAAAGCAGGTGCTCAGCGAGTGACTCATCCTACCAGCCCTGCTCTCATCTCCTTCCTCCCCAGTGTGGCTGTTTATTGGGCCATAATGGTTACAGCCGCTTTGCCTTGTCACAGTCCAGACCCAGCCAGAGCTTTCATCAGCATTATATGGTGTGAGCCCTGAGTGAAGTCAGCCCTCATTGGAAGCCTGCTGCCCTTCACAGCAATGCAGCCTCTTCCAGGCACCAGGGTACACCCTAGGGCCACATTTCCAAAAGAGTTCAGCTCTGAACTGCTCCATGCAAGCATTTGTGTGACGTGGGCAGATTGCTGGGGGCTCTGAGCAGCCACATTCAGAAGGGCAGGGCAGGCAGTGACATAATCTAGACTGTACCCCAAAACATCACCAGCACTGCAGAAAAGAGTCACAAACATGATTTTGGGACCTGTAATGAATGCCTCACTGTAGGAGATTGGAGAAGATCAATCTGTTCAGTTAAGCAAAGAGTGGAGTACGTTAGTAACAGCTTTACCATCAGATCTAGAGAAGTGATTATTCCCCTCTATTTGGCACTGGTGAGGCCACATCTGGAGTACTGCATCCAATTCTGGGCCCCCCATTACAGAAAGGATGTGGATGCATTGGAAAAAGTCTAGCAAAAGGTAACAAAAATGATTAGGGGGCAGGCACATGACTTATGAGGGGTCACATGACATCTTTTACTTCTGGTCATGTGTCCATCTTTACCCCAGAAGTACTATCGCAGGGGTGGGACTACCTGTGGCAGATGGGCGTGGCTAAAGGGGATTAAGAGGCATGGCTAACAGGGTCAGGGAGTGTGGCTAATATTTGATTGATGGTAGGGTTCTTATATCATGTGTCCCCATTTTTGGTTAGGAAAATATGGTCATCGTAATTATAGGACAATTTCTGTAAGGTCATAGCTACACTACAGATAAGATTGAAGCAGCCACAGTCAATCTTCCGGGGTTTGAATTAGAGGGTCCCTGTAAAGACTGGCAGTCCTGCTTCTACGAGGAGTAAGGGAAGGCAAAGGGAGAGTGTGCTCCCTTCGTCTTCCTGCAGTGTGGACAGCACCAAGATTTGAGTTAAGATACTTTAATTTCAGCTAAACAATTAACATAGCTGAAGTTGCTTATCTTAATTCGAATGTATCCCCCTAGTGCAGACCAGGCCTGAGTGAATAGTTAAATCATAAATGAAGCCCCAAGTGAATATATCAACTTCCTCTACTCCACACTTACACAAATAGAATTCTCTCTTTTGCTTTCATAGTAGACTTTTACTTTTTGTAGCCAAAGAATGTAAATTCTGTTTCATGTTTATAATTTGCTGATGTGTGTGGTAATGTTGGCATATGTTTGCAGCCATGAAACACTGCAGACTGCATGTGATGTTAATGTTCATGTACTGTCTACTCAGAGGCAGAGTCTTTATTTTCTATATCATTAATGTCACACTCTGCCAATGCCAAACTAATCTCTGGAAATCTAATTTACCGATTTTTTACTTCCTTTAAATTGCTACTCCTCTTCTGTTGTTTTCCTCTGGGAAGGTAAGTGATTACCCCCCTGTGACACCAAAGCCATTCAGATTAGTCATCAGTAGTCTTGCAAGTAGCATATGGCCATTAACCCCCCACTATAACACTGTCTTCTAGGACACAGGCAGATAACATGCATTTGCCTGCTGTGCTCCACATATCCCAGAGTTCTAAAACACAGTACTCCTGAAATAATAAAATGCAAATTCACTGCAGCTGTCTCTGTGTTTTTCCAATAGACAAGTCAAAAGAATAAATGAAGGAAGAGCAATATGGGCTCCTTCAAATGCATTAACTTAGTTTGAATAACAATAATTTAAGATATTCCTAGACAGTCTGGCACTAACCAGATTAATTAAAATATCTTGGGATATGCATACCCACTCACTGACTCAAACCAGATTAAGTAAAATAGTTTGAGATTTTTACTATAGTTTTCTGGTCTCTCTGGGTATGTTTAGACTACGGTGCTATTTCAGGATACCGGAGGTATCCTAAAATAGCTATCTGCATCTTTTGAATCAGCCCATTATTTTGGAATAGATTTCGAAATAATGGGCTTGCTATTCCAACAACCCTATAACCCTCATTCCATGAGGGTTAAGGGAGACAGCACCAAATTTCGAAATAAGCAATTTCTAAATTAGATTGAAATACGATATGCAATTTGCATAGCTGAAATTGTGTATCATATTTCGACCTATGGATGCATGTAGATGCACCCTCTGGGTATGTCTAGACTACATGCCTCTGCCGGCAGAGGCATGTAGATTGGGACTACCCGACATAATCCCCGCTTCATTAAAATAATCCCTGCTTCATTAAAATAAACATGGCTGCCGCGCTGTGCCAGCTCAGCTGATTGTCGGCACAGCATAGCAGTCAAGACACGGATCGGTCGGCAGGGAAAGCCTTTGCCGACCGATCCTGTAAACCTTGTTTCACGAGGCATAAGGGATCGGTCAGCAAAGGCTTTCCCTGCCAACCAATTAGCGTCTTGACTGCCGTGCTGTGCCAACAATCAGCTGAGCCGGCACAGCACGGCGGCCATGTTTATTTTAATGAAGCGCGGGGATTATTTAAATGGGTGCAGAGGCATGGCAGAGGCATGTAGGCAGAGGCATGTAGTCTAGACATACCCTCTGAGAATACACACTCTTGTTGCTTGTCCTCTACCAAAACCCAGTAAGTATACAAGTTAAGTTGATTTCTGATAATTCAATATAAACTCTGGAGTAGTTCTGAAATGGATTAAAGAATTAAATTTTGTGATATCAGACCTTTCAACCTATTGATTGCCTGATGTTGTACAAAAGCTGGTATTAATCTATTGATTTAAAAAAATGAAATTACTTTTAACAATATTGAAATAAAATATCACTTACCAAAATTAAGAACAAAATAAATAACAGTACCCTTCAATCTAACAACTGCAGACAAAGCCACTGTGCAGAAAGCTGGAAAAAATCCATATTTTACACAGCGAGAAACGGAGTCAGAGGTTAAGGCTTACATTTTCAATTGTCTAATTCTGGATTTCTAATCTTAGACACCAACTGGAGTTATGGATGCTCAGCACTTTTTAAAATAGGTCCTAGGACTGTTTAATGACTTATCCAAGGCCATAGCAGGAGTCCATGACAAAGCCAGGATTATAACTCAAGAGTTCTTGTCTTGCAGTCTGCATTCTCAGTGCTCACAGTTTTATCACGAGTCTAAATATTTTGTGTTTTTAAGTTGAGATCTCAGCTTTCATTTTAAAAAATGTTCCTAGTTGTGTCTTTCCTTTCTACACAGTATTGATTAAAAAAAACAACAACAGTATGACTGGATTTCAAATAACTGTGTTTATTAATTCAATACAAAGATACAAGACATAGCTACTTATGTGCACTGCTGCCCCAGCAGGCTTCTGAATGGCTTCTAAACAAATAACAAGAGGCCAAATAAAAGGCTCAAATGGTTTAAGGGGATATCATAGCACCTAGTTCAAATACCCGAGCCTTCATTATTGAGGAGAAAAGCTGAACATGTGACCCAAGCATGCATGTACCTATGATGCAAAAATCAAAGGGCAAATAGAAATACCTCAGTATTTTTTAAAAGTGTTTTTGAATACTTGAGGTTGGCAATACCAGTACACCCATGTTGTCATATTGATTTGACATTTTTTGTTTTTGTTAGTATGTAATAACCATATATCTGGGTTCAAAATGCAGACCAGTCTACATTATGGATCACTTGAATATTATTTGATTATTCCAACTTCCAGATGATCATTAAACTACCTGTTGGTTTTTTGTTGATTCTGAAAAATCTTTTAGTAGTAAAAATCTTTTAGGGTACATCATACTTTTTTGTAAATAAAAGATTGAAAGTATCAATTCCCTGAGGACTTCCAAACTTCCTATCAGACTCTACCATTTCAAAAACATAGCTCCTGAGATGAGGATGTAGGTTTTGAACTCATTTGAACAATATGTTATTTCTAAACTATTTGTACAGGAATGAGCATTATAGCTGGGACTACATTAAGAGTGCTGAGAAATGATCCTTGTACTGAAAAATGTAGATCCAAAAAACAAGATTCAAACGCATCAGACTTTTGAGGTGTTAAGATGTGTATTTTGGATTTGGCTCATTATAAAGTATGGGCCATACGTAGGACTAGGTATTCCTTGTGTAAATCAATATAGCTACACTAAAGCTGGTGTGCTTAGACCATTTGAGGATTTGGCCCACAAAATACTAATCTGAGCTTATGTTTCAAGCATCCTCCAACATCAAACAAGGTTAACATGGTCCTATTTGGGCTTCAATTTAGTTTTCATCTCTAGTTTTATAAGGTCTGGCCTCAAAGTTCACAGTAGACTCCCTAATGACTCCTAAATAAGTTTCTTTCTTGAGCGTATATGAATCCTATTCCTAATGACAAATAATTATCCAAAGTATATTTTTGTGTAAAAGACCAGTTTTGTTTGTTCCATGATGGATTAACTCATCTGAATTTGACAAAAAACCCTGTATTACAAATATGAGCCAAGAATATTTCTTGAGAGCACAGTCTTGTGCACATAGGCCATTAGATGTTGTAATCCTATCTCATATTTTGGAAGATAATTCTCACAGATGTTTTCTCTCAGTTTTTTTAAATTAAGTATTGTGGTGTAAATAAATATGCTGTTAGGGGAAAGGGAAGACACATTAAGCATATGGACCAGCATGGAATTAAAGTGCAAATATTTATTTGTGGAATAGACAAATGGGTGATCAAAGCTGGTATCCTTGGTTAGGTGTGTGTGTGGAGACAAACAATATGATTAAACACCAGACTAAATAAGTTATGAAGGGCTAAGGCCTTAAGCCTTAGATATTTGTATTTGTAAGGAAATGAAAAGTCTGGGGGAACAAAACAGCAGTAAATAATATGATACAATAATAATAATAATGATATGGTCTGAAGGGCCACAAAGATGACTAACAAGCAGAATTTGGAAGTGGGGAGAATGACACATAGTGCAACCACATGCAACTCTGTGATAATTTATAATTGCTGGTATATGCAGGTCATAGTCCTGGGAGAGAAAACACATCACATCACAAATTGGCTTGCCAGAGATATTACAGTATATGGCAGGGAAATATACAGCCTTAAAACCCTTGGTCAGAAGGGAGTGAATCACAGGTACCATTGTGACAATTGACAGCTAGAGGCCTGAGCTTGCACTGGGGACTCTTGAAGTGGATTGCAACAGGAGGCTACAAGTTCAATTACCTTGAAATTGTGGCAGGAGGTGGGTATCCAGAAGGCCTTAAAAGGAGGTTATAGAACTCAAGAGAGGAGATAAGAGTTTTATCTGTGCAGAGAAAAAAAGGGAGTGCATTTTTGGAATGTAAAGAATTAGCAGCCAGAATGGGTTCTTGCACTTTCCCTCTGCTCCCTGCAGTGTGTTTACTATACAGGCCTTTTGCTCAACTTGAAGACTTTTGTTGCTACTATAATGCTTGGAGGCCAGCTGAGACTAGGGCCCCAGTGCGCTAAACCCTGTACAAAATAACAAACAACCCCTCCCTGCTCAAAAGAATTTGCAATCGAAAGCACCAGGACAGAGGGAGGGTGGGAGAGAGGGATATCACATATAACAATCAGTGGCAGATTGCCAGAGTCTGATTAGGGCCACATTTCCCAAGAGGCTGGTGGGGGGGTTTTCCCCAGGCGTAGAGTCGCTAAGTGGAAAGCTCCAGGAAGGAAGAGGGGGTCCAGGGAAGGCGGCAGATGGAGTGAAGCCGCGAGGAGGGGACTGAGGGAAAAGCGAGGTCTGGGGTTGAAGCGAATAAACCCCTCAGGGCTGAGGAACCGCGCTGCGGGCTGGCCCGGCCCAGGAGCCTCTCTACCCAGCCCAGGATGGTGGGGGGAGGCGAAGAGGTCCCAGGGGGAGGCGGCTTCTGGCTGCCCCGGCAGGGCACCTCACGGCCCCGGGCAGCGCTGGGTGGGGCGGGGGCTTCGCCCCAGGCCCATTTTAGCCCCGCCGGCAGCGCGGGGGCAGCGACGCTCTGCTCCGGGCTCAGCCACGGCTCGCGCCGGCCAGGCGAGAGCGGCGCTAGGGGTCGCTGTGCTCGCCGCGGCGGCGGCTCCAGCTCCCCGGCGGCTCCTCCTCCCGCCCGGCGGCTTCCCAGGCTCCTCTCCGGGTAAACAGCGATGGCTGCCGAGGAAGGAGGCGGGGAGCCCGACGACAACATGGGGAACCAGCTGCAGCTCCTACCCGGTAGTGGCCGCTGCCGTCGCCCCAGGCGGGGTCCCGGCGCGCGGGGAGGGCCGGGCGAGGGGTTGGGGAAGAGACGCGCGGCTGGAGGGGCGCGAGGGCAGGGGGCTGGGCCCGGGGGGGGGCACAGAGGGAGGCAGCGGCCCAGGGCAGGTGCCTGGGGAATGGGGGTTCAGAGGCACGTGTAGGGGCGCGAGGGCAGGGGGGTGAGGGGACAGGAGGTGATGAGGAGAGGAGTGGTGGGGCTGGGAATGTGGTGGGGCACGGAGCTGCAATGGGGCAGGGGCCTGTCATGCAGTGGGGGGGTAGGGCCCTGTGGTGGGGAGCAGGAGCACGGAGGGGGCTTGGCATGGTGAGATTTGGGGCTGCAGTGAGGAGCAGAAGGGCAGGAGTGTGGCGCAGGGGGGGTGCAGTTTGTTTTGGGCCTTTGAAAATGTCACTGCGGTCCGTAAGTTTGGGACAATATTGGGAAATAGGAAGTGAGGCTGGGTGGTGGGATACAGCAGCATTGGTGAGGTGGGGAGGCAAATGAGAGAGAGAGAGATCCAGGGAAGTGTCCTGTGGGACTTCTGAGTAGATTTGGGAGTACTAGAAAGGGAACCTGAGGTCTTGGCAGTGGAGGAGGGATTGCTGTGTAGTATACAAATAATAATAATAGAGGGACATAATATCGAGAGAGATTTTTCATTGGGGGACTAGGCTTTGATCATATTATGGGAAAGTGCTTTGGCAGAGGGTAAGGTGTGGAGGCAGGGAAGGCATACACATGGGCTGCGTCTAGACTGGCATGATTTTGCCGCCTGTCGACACTGGCCGTGAGTATTTGCGCAAGAACACTGACCTTGTACTGTACAAAATCAGTGCTTCTTGCGCAAATACGCTGATGCGCCTGCTCAGGATAAGCCCGCTTGCGCAAGTATTCTTGCGCAAGAGGGCCAGTGTAGACAGCAACGTTAATTTCTTGCAAGAAGAAAGCCCGATGGCTAAAATGGCCATCGGAGCTTTCTTGCAAGAGAGCGTTTACACTGGCACGGATGCTTTGCGCAAAAGATGTGCTTTTGCGTAAAAGCATCCGTGCCAGTGTAGATGCTCTCTTGCGCAAATACTTTTAACGGAAAAACTTTTCCGTTAAAAGTATTTGCGCAAAATCATGCCAGTCTAGACGCAGCCATGGTGTCAGGATCAGATGTTTATGTACTGCCATCCCTCCTGCTTTCAGGGATGACTCAGTCTGCTACCAGGATAATAACCTTGGCAGAAGGCTCTTGGGCAGAAGGAGGAGCAGCAGCATCTACTGCTGGTTTTACTTTTACTTTAGTTTGTGTGTAGTGAAGCTTGAGCAGAAATGGGAAGCATTCACTGATTTTTTTTTAACTGCTGCTCACCTAATTGCAATCAGTATTTAAGCAGGTGGTGAGATATGCAGAGGAAACAATGTTTTATGAACAAAGCTGCAGTCTTGCAGCCTTCATATATCATTTAATTGTTTAGTATTGACTTGCTTACAGCAGGGAATGTGCAGAAGTTAAACATCAGCTAGGCAGTATAGAAGGGCAAAATAATTAAGTTAAAAATCATATAATAGGGGAACTGTGTAACCACTGAAAATCTCAGTGGTTACACGTGCTGCAGGCTCTGCAGTATAAAGCTTAGCTTTATAGTGCAGAACCCACAGTGAAGCCTTCCCGGGATTAAGGCCGCCAGCCCCTGCAGGCCCAACTCCCTGGGAGGAGGCTTCACTGCCCTACCACAATGAAAGCCACCTCCCTGGGAGGCTGTATGTAACTGACACCCTTAACTAATAAATATCCATTTATCAGTTAAACGGTTAGTCATGTACACTCTAACATCCATAGTTAAAAGGTAGGAATGGAAACTTTATCTTTTAGTTCATACCTATACCCCTGTAAAAAGGAGAATTAGTTATTCAATATAAAATTTATGTAAATCCATAGATATGATTTACAGGGGTGCTGAGCACTGATTCACAGAGAACTCCAAATTAGGGATGTTAAATTTAGTTTAATCAACTAATTGACTAGTCAATGGATTTTTCCATCATTTAGTTGATTAGTCGATAAGCGGGGGAGCCATAGCACGGTTAGCTCCTGGCCTTGGGAGCTAACCTCACTGTGGCTCTGCCTTTTAAATGTATTAGGAGCCTACTGGCTCCTACATTTAAAAGGCTGAAGGGCAGCGGGGGACCCAGCATGAGCTGGGCCAGCTGATTCCCAGCTTACACGGGGTCTCCCCCTCTGCGTACCAGCCTTAAATGTAAAAAGGCTGGAGCACAACTGCGAATCAGCTGTTCTGGCTTGTGCCCCCCGCCCCTTCTGATTTTAAAATGTATGAAGAGCCAGTGGGCGCAGAGGCGCAGTGTCTGGGACTGGGAGCTTTTGCTTATCGGATGATCGACTAGTCACTTACATTCCTACTCCAAATACATTTAACTGTAGATCAGGAGTTACTATAACAGTTTGAAGTCCAGGAAGACTTTTTTGTTGTTGTTCAGGATGTTAATACACAGTCTGAATACTCAAATTCCACTAATAAACTGGAAAGCTGCAGTGATCTGTGTTTAAAGCACTAGTCTTGAGATCTAGTCAGTTCCTCCTGCCACAGACTTCCTGTGTGAGCTTGCCTCAGTAAATTAAGCTTGGAATTTTAAAGCAGCCTATGGGCTTGTCTACATGGGGAAATTTACCAACATAAGGAAACCACTAATAATTAAACTTCTGTAACTCTCCACTTGGACACACTTATTTTTGAATGAGTGCCTTTCTCCATGTTAGTTTAGGTTCGTTTGGAAGTGTTATAAATTAATCTAGAAAAAGTCATTCCTATTCCAGAATAAGTGTCCATATGGGCAGCCATATTGGTATAGTTATAATAGTAAAAGTTTCATTGTGGATAAATCCTGAGAATTAGGCATGTAAAATCCCATTTAATCTGTTAACCAGTGAAACATAATGATTAATTCACTTAAATAAGATGGGGGTATGGCAGGGCCACCAATTAACTGATCAGCATCACGCAATAAGGATGATGTTAACCCGTTAACCATTGACATCCCTACTGAGAATTAGGTGCTTAATTACCACTGAATTGCAGTGAGTCAAGTGCCTAAATCTTTTAGACTGCTTTGAAATGCCTGCCTGAATCTTTCCCTGGCACCTGCTTTCCCCTGCTGTAAAACCTTCACAAAGGTGGAGAGTAAATTCATTAGTATTTGTGATTAATGAGATTAGTTTGAATACCTAGAATGGTGGTCTGCCTTACGCTACATTTACTTTGTAGGGTATCTCATATCATATGGTTTGAATGTTATCTTGGGTGCTAGCCATGACTTTGGAATAGTTTTAATATACTAACGGTCACATTTTACCACCAACTGAAAAAAAATCAAATAGTTTAAGAGAAAGTAAGATGCACACTTTCTGCCTTCCTTTTTTTGTGATTAAAATGTTGTAGAAAAGTAAAGACACTGATGCTCTTTCAACGTTCACATTGTGCTACTGCAGTAAAATGAGTCATCATTCCTCACAGGCTTCCAGGCTCACTCGGTCAGCACACAGCAGTTCATATGTATTTTGGCAATGCTATGCAAAACTTGCAGGGCACAACTGATTTTTAATCTACAAATGTGGCTTTCTAGTCTTTCTGTTTCAAACAAACAAATAAAGCATCTCCTCCTTTTCTCCCTGCCTCTTTTAAAAGGAAAAAAAAATCAGCAAAAAAATTACCTAATAATATAATTGAATGAGAATTCATTTAAACCAGAATTTCATTTTTAGATGGAAGGTTATCAACTTGCAAAAATCTTTTGGGTATAAAGTTTTTTTTAAAAAAGTGGGAGACCTATAGCTGACTTGAATACAATTGATTTTATAATATATACAGGGCTTCTCCCAGGAGGCAGTGGAAAACAGCTCTAAGTTTAAATTAAATGTATTTGAACAATAACTGGGAAGATGTCTAAGTGTTTACCACTGCAAAATAGAGTTAAAATAATATAGGAAATATGATTAGTGGGTTGTCAGACCTGGTCATTTTCCATTAGTATGCATTTTGTACCTAGAATTGAGCCAGCTTGTTAAAATATTCATATGAGAGGAAGAAATGTGATATGTGCAAGGTTCATAACACAAGAGAAATCAGATCATGTTCTCCTATGTGGAAAGTTATGTAAAATATATTAACACAACATTTTCAAATGTAATTATATGTTCCACATAACAGAAAATTATCAGCTAAGCACTTGGAAAAGCTAGCATTTGTCGCATACACTTATGATGGGTGAAGAGAATTTGAGAAATGTCATGTTCAGTGTTTTGCAATCTATTCAATATTTACTGTATTTTAAGATAATTTACAGACAGAGTGTCATGCATTATAACGCAGTCCTGGAAAGGCCATTGGTTTCTGTTTTCTTGTGCCCCTTTAACTCTGCGTGGGGAGCTGGGCCGCGTGGCATAGCAGGGAAGGAGGTGGGAGTGGGGGGACCAGCAGGGCAGTGAGACTGGTGGCAAGCAGGAGCTGGGCAGGAGGCTGGAGGCTGGCCCAGGGCTGGTGGGGAGCCAGTAGCAGGGGGGCCATATATGACCTCCCCTGGTCCAGCAAAATCCCTCATCTGGGACCAGTCAGGTCCAGAGGGTGCCAGATCAGGGAGATCCAAATGTACTTATTGCTAGAATCCTTCAAATCTATGTTAGAAAGCTCATATGAAAGCTAAGCATGAATATGTGATATCAAGGTTACTTTCATTCCTATTCTGAAGGAAAAGTATGAGTGCCCTACATCTAAAAGAGAACTATTGTGAAATTAGCTCAATGCACTGTATATTGGATACAGACTAACGGTAGACGTTAGATAGTCAGTGGTCATGTCTACAATAATTACTAGTTAGCATTTTATAGAGATATGTATTAATTTGATTTTTCGCCTCTTGTTTCTTGCATTTAATACAATTTTTAGAAAATATTTACCGATTTAAACACGTTATATGTAAGTGAAGTAGCTCTTCTAAACACTGAATGACTAAATACTTTTCTTATGTAAAAGATATATTTACTGTGTATAGATTATGGACACAGGATTACAAAGGACATTCCCAACTTAAAAATTTTGTTTGACAATATTTTTAGAAAGAACATCAATAATTACTGCAGTGCAAGAGATTACTACATTCCTCCCATTTTATATATTATTTACTTCAATATTTGACAGCTGTTTCTAAAGAATGAGATTAATTGCTTCCCTTTGTAGTAATACGATTTCATTTGCTGATTGGTGTGGGTGTTTCATATCATGATGAGAGGTTAACAACAGCAAAAAAAACTTGGCAGAAATATTGTCTGAGGGGCTCAAATGGGTATAATATCTGGTGTTTCTTTTAACTCATTTTGTGTACATACTGTTACTAACTTGTATTATGCAATTATCTAGACTTCAAAGTACAATACATTTAATAAAATATTTAACCTCTTGCTAGATATCATAGTTTTCAGGATACTTCCAATTTATTTCTTTGCATAATGTGAGTAGGAATTTGGAATTAAGGTGAAGTACTACTTGCACTACAATCAAACGTCTTTGGTGATAGTATTGGCTCATTTAATAATTGCTGTACCTGTTTCTGTTGGAGCCTTGAAAACATATTACCAACTCTTGACTGCGTTTGAAAATTTGATTCTGTGCAACAGCGAGAAAATAGTTTCCATAAAAGTAAAACACACTTGTTTTTCACCAATTTATAAATACGAGGGTTATTTGGTTGTTATATTTTGTCATTTGCCTAATGCTTTGAGTTTTTGAGGCAGCTTAACATTGACTTTTTTATGACATTCTGTTTCCTTCTTGCTAGCAGAGAGTGAAGAAGAGGATGACATTGAAATGGAAGTTGAAGATCAAGATAATAAAGATGCTGAAAAGCCAAATATTAATTTTGACACCAGTCTGCCAACATCACATATGGTATGTGTTTTTGATTTGTGCCTTCCACAGCAATATGAGCATCCTTGTGAAGAAGGTTTGATCCAGTTGTATGTAAATGTACAGGCTCTGATTTAAATAAAGATTCTAAATACATACAGTGGTATTCCTGCTGTTATCAGGTTACTTGCCCTATTCTTTCAAATATTGTCCTAGGAATCATTTCTTTTAGTTATAGTAGTAATGGAATAGAGGCCAGAGGAACATATGACTTAACTTGAACTTCTACAAGAAACAAATGGTGGGTATTTAATTTAGCACTGTTCTAGTTGGTGAGCTCTACTGTATGCTTAGTCGACCAGGGATTATAGCCTAAGAATGGCTGCAGTTGACACCATTATTTTCTGTGTAAAATTGAATGGCTACTTGAAGCCACCACCCTCTCATACTCCCAGACTAAGGTTGAGGCATTCTGACAAAGCACTAAAAGTAAGGGTTCACTGCTGCAACCTCTGGTGTGCCAGTTTTATCTGAAAATAAGATAAAACTTATTTAAAACTTAAGGTTAGCGAGTTTTTACATGCTGAAAAGACCAAGCATTTAAAAAAAATAAGCTGAATGGGTGCCATCCCAAGATAAGAATATGCAAGATTATGTTTATTGAAGAGTCAGCAGAACAGCTTGTAAAATATTCTTTTGATATTAAAATGTTACAGGGTTCCTGCACTGTTGTCCTTTATAGATACCTGATGATGCTTCTTAACATCCCTAGTGTCTACTAAATGATGTTTAAAATCAGAGCAGTAACACCGTTTACAAATATTATACTTCTCCCTTCCATCTGTTTTACAGCATTACTAAATGCCATGGACATTTTTGTAACTTAAGTGCAGTTTGCAGGCCAGAGCCCTTATGGAGTGCTTTCTGGTGAGCTTCAGGGAACTAAATGATCACTTGGTGTTGGTTCTTGTGCTTATTTCTAGCTGCTAAATCATTATATATTTTCCTAATATTACTTTTCCACGTAAGCAATTGGTGTAGTTGCCACAGGAATGTTACATGAGTACAAATGGAAGATGGGTACACATGATTGTGAATGTTGAGGGATGGTGCCTTATTAATATTAAGATATAGTCCACAAAGAACTTACGTTCCATTAGAACCATTTTTGTATAATCCATAATTTCTTCATTGTTCAATATTTTTAGAAATTTTGCAATATTATTCTAGTGTCATCTCCTCAGGCTATACATTTGGTCTTGCTTTATACCTACAAAGCACCAAACTTATTTACTTTTGAGGGTAATATGCTGCAATATTTATTTTTTGCTTTGCAGTATTTGGGTTCGGATATGGAAGAGTTTCATGGGAGAACGGTGCATGACGATGACAGCTGTCAAGTTATTCCAGTGTTGCCTCATGTGGTGGTAATGTTGATTCCTGGACAAACCTTGCCTCTTCAGCTTTTTCGCCCTCAAGAGGTTAGCATGGTGCGGAATTTAATTCAGAAAGACAGAACCTTTGCTGTTCTTGCGTACAGGTAAAATACTCAGTAGTTACTGATGCCATGAAGCTTATGTTTATCACTGATTTCCTTGGGCAGAACAGATGGCTGAAATACTTCTGCAGTAGATTACATGATTAAATGGTGTGTTAGAAAACTAAATATGCCTAATTATAGAAAGATTTAATTTTTTTTATGACATCACAGAAATAATCCCCTTTACAATAGGGAAAAATACATTTTAATTTTTATGTGAATATTTTATTGATTGCATTAAATGTTTCAATGCAGTGCCCCACTTTGCTTAAAATAAAAAGTCTCAGGGTCTGGAACCTAAGGACACAAACCAGAGATTAGCTTCTTATTTTCGGGAACTTTATTTATTTACTAGAAGATTTATCCAGCGTTGCTCGGGTAATTAACTCAATTAATTTTTGTTTTTTTGGAAAATAAAATGAAAATGTACATGTTTCATTTAAATCGTTGCTCTGGGGTGTGGCTAGGGATGAGAGGTTCAATGTGCAGGCTACCCCAGGGAGAGAGGACATCCCCAGCCTTCTCTCGCTGCAACAGCTTGGGACCAGGTGAGAAGCACCTCTCTATGGCCACTGCAGTTCCAGCGGGCACAGCTTGGGGGGGGGCCCTGCATGTCCCCTGGCTGGAGCAAGTCCAGGTTAGGCTGGGTGGGGGCCACGGAAGAACCCCCTTTCCCCGGGAGCTTGAGAACAGCTCCAGGTTGGGTGCCATAGCTGGGTGGGAGGCACCCCCTCCTCTAGCCCTCACATGAAGCAGACGTGGTGGAGTGGAGGGGCCGCTCTCTCTGCACCAGCACGTAGTTGCCATGGTTGGAAAAGGGGTGAAACTTGACACAGATGGAGGAAGGTAAGGAAGGTAGAGCGCTCCCCACTGCTGACCCAGAACTGACTGGCTGTGGCAGCTCTGTGCTGAGACTGGCAGGCAGAGGTTGCACCTGGCATGCCTGTCCTGAGGCCCTGGACTCCCTAAGGCTCTCCCCTGAGCTCTCTTTCAACTTTCGCTTAGTCATGTCCTCAAAATTGACTGTACTTAATTTGCTGGTTCTGACTCTTCTGTTTGGTTTTATGAGAAGCAATCCTATTCCAGGCACATCCTGTTTTCCTGACCCAATCAAACCCTTATGCTGCTTTAAGTTATGATCAGAGGAAGCTATATGCTGAATTTGGTGGTCCTAGCTCTTACTGTTTAGGAGTTCTTGAACAGAGAGAGTCTCTCAAATATATGTAGTAGAAAAGTGAGTTTTGCCTGTATAATCAAAAGAATGCATTGTTTGTGTCTCTTTTTTCCCCAAATTAAAACTATAACTTGTATGTCATGTATTTAGATGTTCAAAATGGAAATAAGGAGATCTTGGAAGTACTATATAAATGAGGGGAAAGTATATATATATGAGAGGCAGAAGCTTCCTGTGACTGCCAAGAACTCAGGCTTTTTTCTCTGCTTTGGTTCTGAGTTTTCCATTGTCTTTTTTCCCCCCTTTACTGCTGAGGAGCCAGTTAGGCGAAAGGGGGGGGACAAAGGAAAATCTCCTGTCAGTGTACTCCAGAAAGATGCTCCTCTTGCAATCTATCCCACCTTCATTTAAGAGATGAGGGAGTTCCTATGAGTCCTAGTTTAACCAGTCAAAATGCAATTGTTCCTCCTTCCTTCCCTCTGTAACTCCACCTACATCAGCCAAAGAGAAGTTCCACAAGGGAGTAGATAGAAGTATGGTTTGCTTCCTGTTTAGTAGCTGCTGTGGGGAGAAGCCACTGCAGCTCCTCAGTATCTAAAAGTCGTCTTGAACTTCTGCTATCTTTGTTAGATCTTGGAAGTGTTAACATGGTTCCTCACTTCAAAATCAGGTTCTTCTTTCTCTTCTACCTTGTGATATCCCTGCCTAAGTAAATTGTCCAGACTGGTTAGGAATATGCAGTTTCTTCACCATCCCCTAGAATTGTTACTAGATTATACCGAGGGAAGTGGAAGCTCTTTTTAGAACAAAACTGTTTTAAGAATTTGTTAGTATGTTCATTATCAAAATGTTAAACATAATTGGTTTGATTTTCTTGAGTATGATTCTTGCAGACCAGCCATGTGTGTTTTGGGGTTTTTTGTTAATTTTTGAATCCTTAATAAACACACACAATAATCAAAAATAGATTTTATTTTTAAAATGAAAAAATTGCTTCCCCATTGTAATAATTCAGATAGCTGAAGAGATTCTTGGTCCTCAAAGTTAGAGAAACAAATAAAACAAAAAAACCTCCATTCATCTGAAGAAGTGGGTTGTGCCCATGAAAGCTCATGATACCATCTACATTTTTTGTTAGTCTCTAAGATGCTGCAAGACTATTTGTTGTTTTTTAAGTTGAGACAAAGCAGGGATATTTTCAGCTCTAAAGGAGACTTTTTAGAAAGTGATGAATGAGTGAAAAATTGAGGGGGGAGGGTTATTGGAAGTTGTACGAACAGTGTAATTTGTAGGATAGGTAACATGCATCTTATACTCTTTTCCTCCGCCCAGCAATATACGTGAAAGGGAAGCACATTTTGGAACAACAGCTGAAATATATGCCTACCGAGAAGAACAGGAGTTTGGAATTGAAACAGTGAAAGTGAAAGCAGTGGGAAGACAGAGATTCAAAGTGCTTGAAATAAGAACCCAGTCAGATGGGTAAGAAAATAGACAGCATGTGCATCTTTGTGTACAGCAAAATTATTGACTTCCATTATTTTTTATAACTGTTTTGTAAAATATGTGACGTTGCTTTTCTCTTTGAAGAAAATTTGTTTTTCCCAATGCCACAATTTACCTGTAATGGTGGGAAACCTTATCTTTTATTGTCTCTGAATATTAGACACTTTTAAGTTGTATACTCCGTTGAGAGTATATGTAACCTTGTGTTTCTGGTATGGTCATCCATGTATACCCGGTACTGTCACCTATGTATTCCCCTTTCTCCTTCTATTATGTTCTATACTGTTGGATCTTTTATTTCAAATGTAATCACCTGGGAGAGACTGTATTTTGCTATAGAGTGCTTTGATATCCCTATTGAGGACTATGGGTGGTACCATAATGTTTTCATTTAAAAATTTACATTTAGAAATGAAATTCCTGTCCACCTGCATAAAAGGAGCGACATAAATGTTTGCTTTCAGTGTTCAGTGCACCAACATTCTGTTTTAAAAAAGACACATTAGAATATCAGTTAATTGAGGTATTTAATTAACTAATCATTCTGTTACTTTACAGTAATCTTAAATAAAAAAATTAAATAATGTGTTGCCATTTACAAGGGCCAGTACTGCTGAGCCCTCTAATGGTTTTGCTTATCTGTCACTTATCATTTGAATATTGAAACAACAAAGTTGTTGTTTGAACACAAGATGGCAGTACACAGTTAACAGATGTGATTGCTACTGTAGTTATGAAAATTGAATATCTGGAGGTGGTAAAGATACAATTGTTTTATTCTGCTGAGAGAATGATTTATTATGACAATTACATTCTACATGTGATTTGGATTTCAACAGCATAATATGAATCAAGAAAATGTGAAATCTTAAGGAACTTTGTGTTTTAAGTTTCTAAAACTTAAAGTTTTTAAAGATTAAATTTATTGGTGTTATTTTTCAGATCTTGCAATATAGTTTCCAACACACATTTAGTTTTATTGCGTGGTTGGGGAGGCATTCTCATATTTGAAACTGTTCCCTGCATTTACAGTATCTACAATGTATATAGTTAATAACTCCAGTGTGCTCTATTAAACTTCCCCAGTATGACTTTTGAACCACAGTTAAAAATCAAAGGTTACCTAAGTATATTTCTCTTGAACATTTTAAATTGTTCTGTTATTTTGTCATGTTAAGTGGCTATCTCAAACTAATGGGTGCCATTCTTTTTCATATTGCTCACTTTCATCCTATTATTTATCTGCAGTAAATAGTAAAATATCACTTGTAATATAATCTGCATTTGTAGGTCAAGGCATCAGTTACTCCTAAAATGTGCAATTAAATATACTAGAAAAAGAAGCAGAAACTTAAGTCCCATGTTTTTCTTGTGTGATTCCACGTTATTTCAAATCAGCATCTAAGCTAATATTTAATATTTTAGCATTCTTGATGCATGACACTGTTAAGAGAATACAATGTATAAAATACTTCTCTTCTAAACAGTATTCCTGGTAGGTTTTTTTTTTAAAGTACATTAGTTTTATTTGGGAGTAGGTGATCTGGTGTATAAGTACAGTATTAAAAGATACAGTTTATCCCCTTTCTGCTGATTTTGAGATCTAGCTCTTCACAGAAGATTAGGGCTTTAAAGAAAGTAAACTTCCTTTCTGAGAATTTGATATCTATTAATTGACTGCTAGTTTAATACCAAAAATAACATGAGGAGACAAAAACCTTAAAATATGATCCTGAGATGGCAGAATGTTCTGCTGTGACTGTACTTCAAACCTGACTTTAGTTGTGATCACCACAATTCAAAAACATATATCCTATGCTCTTAAAAATGTATGACACTTATTTTGTATCTCATGATAAAGGAAGCTAACTCTGGAAGGAAGAAAGTAACCATGCTGATGGTTTTAGGTGGTAGTTTCCACATTCTTGTATAAAAAGATCTGATAAAGGAATATTCATTAATTATAAAGAAAAACAAAAAACAGAGATTAAGAAACAACTATTCCTAAACAGTGGTGTTTTATTCAGTATGTTGTTTTGAAAATGTGGGATATGCTCAGCACGTAGAGGTGCTTTTGGTTGTTTATTATCTGAATAAATTTCTGTGGACCACACTTTTTGAAATAAATATAGCAAAGATGTAAGATACCTTAATCTATGTTCTGTTTGTTTTCAGATACGTAAATTTTATGCTGTGTAATCACAGCAATAATTTAATTTATACAAGTTAGACTTAAGTAACTTCAAACATGAAGCCATTTCATTAAATTTGAAAGTATTACAGTGCTACATCAAGGTTTGTTCTATTGTACGTATTTATATAGGTGGTGGAATCCAAACTGTTGCCCTTCTAAAACGTTCATGATTTTTTTTTTTTCCTTTATCAGCATCCAACAGGCTAAAGTACAGATCCTTCCTGAGCGAGTGCTACCTTCAACTATGTCAGCAGTACAGCTGGAATCTCTCAACAGATGCCACATATTTCCTTCTTCCAAACCCACAACATGGCAGGACCAACACATACATCAATGGTGGCAGAAATATCAAAAGGTCAGAAGCTAATTGTGTGATTAATTTTTTATGGCATTTCAAAAAATCAATCATTTCTACTTGTTTCCTTAAAGAAAAATGCACGAACTTGGACCATATATGTAAACTTTCAGCTGTTGCTGCAGATTGTGTGGGTTGTTCTTCAATGGACAGCAGTGTGGGCTGCTACACATTTTGTATTAGATTAGTTATATATTATTTTAATTACCATGTTGTTGCTTTTGAGGAAGTAATGTTGTATGTGCGCATCTTGCTGAATTGCTAGGAGAGTATAAGGATTGTGTACATGGGAAAATTCACCAGCAGAACTACAATTATTACAGTTATTCTGCTATATACTGGCTTAACATGTGGACACTTTCATTCAGGAACAAGAATGCCTTTTTAGGTAGCTTAAGTGGTTAAGTCCACATGAAATCTGTTAATGTTTGTGATGGCACTTGGCTTTCTTTTGTTTTATGTGTAAGAATCTCAGGCTGCCAAGACATTTACAGATGCATTCTGTGTTTTGGGAAGGTCAGTGTTAGGAGATTGTGGTGATTGCTACATAATGAGAAATAAATCTAAGGGCTTGATTTCTAGCTCCTTTCACAAAAATTTACTTTTCTTTCTGATGTCAATTCTTTTTAAAAAAATGTACAAAGAACATCCATCAGTTTCTTTCCTCTTTAATTATCATCCTGACGTCTGGTACTTGAGGGGAATTATAGGCCAGTCAACCTAATTTTGATACCTGGAAAAATACTGAAACAAATTAGTAAGCAGTCAGATTATTGTAAGCATCTAGAGCATAGTAGCACACAATGAAAAGCCAGCGTGGTTTTGTTCAGAAAAATGTCAAATCAACCTAGTTTCCTTCTTTGACAGGATTACGAGCCTCCTGGGTGGGGAGGAAGCATGCCTGTGTTACATCTTGATTTTAGTAAGGCTTTAGACACAGTCTTATGAGACAATCACATAAGCAAACTAGCAAATGTTTGTTCTGCATTGTTTTTCTGGCCATTTCTGTAAGTGTACCTGGTTTGGTCCTGTCCCCCCCCAAAAATGGATTGCTTTATCATTTACATCATTGAATGCCACTATCTTAGCACTGATTACTGAGATTTGTAGAATACTGAGAGCTGGGAATAGGATCAGCAACTTGAGATGATCTTTGTGGGCAAATAGAAGGACTTCTTAACATGCCTTGACTTGAAAACTATCAATCAATACTGCTGCTACTATTACTACTGCTTCTGCTACTGTCTTGGTGCAAGTGCCAGAGCTTTGGTTTGGCTGCGGAAGAAAAGAGGGATGTGTTAACTGAATTATAATGGAAAATTGTAGAGTGCTATAATTTCCTTTTTTTTTTTTTTTTCTTCTGTGACTGGGTAAATTCAGCTGCCTTTAATCTTTTTGTGACTTGCTTGATCTGTGGGAGCACTGAGAACGTGCACCAGTGAAGTAGCATAAGGAACATCTGCAGGTACTCTAATTTCCTTCCATGCATTTGATATGTTAGTAAGAGGTCATCCTTGTGTGACACTGTGTTCCTATAGCTATCCACAGGGAGGCAACTTTCCCATCATCAGAGCCTCTGTCGTCCTCAAGCAAACTTGGAAGTCTACTTTCCATTTGTGGCTGTGCAGTTTAACAAAGTGCAAGTTAGTGAGGGTCTATTGTGCTTAATTTTTTATATCTAAATACATAGCTTTCCTCTGTGATGTTAAATCCTAAAGCGTAGATGACAACCTCACATGCTGAGTGCATGTTACTGCCTTCTACTAAATACTGTAAAGGAAATTATATAAATGGGGTTCGTAAACAGGCTAAATATGTATATCAAGAAGTAGGAGTTTCTGTGTCTTTTTATTGGTTCTTAAAAAAATTATGGTGTCATGTTTTAGGATTGAAGCCTCTTGAGTATTAATCCAGTACAAATTATGTTAATATTCCCTTTGCTGAATAACACAAGGATCCAGACTACTTCCAGACGGATATTTGCTTAACGTCTTTTCGCTTAAATATAGTCCTGTTTCACCCTCATTATTAAAAAGAATCAGAAAGAAGGCAGGTCATAGCTTATTGCAAATTCCTGCTTCCCTGCATATGCTAATCAGGTTGCCCCACACTTTTGCAGTGAAAACAGGTGCTTTATGGCCAGAGTTCATCACCTGCAGAAAGTTACTCGTCTACAGAAAATGCAAATCCAGCCTTTCTGAAGACCAAACCTCTGCAGAATCGAAAGAAATCAGGTGTGTAGTGCTCCTTAGATTCTTTGCATCTTCATTATCCCATCTGAGAATTTGGTAGTTAACTCAAAGAAGCTGAAATGTGCCCATTCTTGAGCACATTCATGCTGTAATTTACATATCTCTTCATATATTTGCAGTATGATACCCATGTCTGAATTTTTTATGTAAAGTGTTTAACTTCAGTGCCTAACTTTTTCTGGGTCCATTTGTTTTGGACAAACTATATTTCTGGGGCTACTTTGTTATTCTTGGCATATATTCAACACACCTATTTCATTTGCAGAAGAGACAGTATATTTTTTTTATTACCTATTTTGAAATTTAAATTCAGAAAATTAATTGTAATGCAATATTAAGGTTACATATTTAAAAACAGAAGATGTGAAGCAAGGTTCACATAGAAACCTTTTTTTCCCTATGTTGCATATACTCTTCAAGTTCTAATTACTAGTGAACGAAAGCATGATATATATGAATTAGTGTTTAGAATTTAATTCACTTAAAAGAAAACACAGGAGAGGAGAAGCTAATCTTGAACTTTAATAAGATGTTGGTCTTGACTGATGGGAATTTAACTTCAATTTCACTCATTTCCCCAAAATATGCTCCACTGATGCAAATCCTATTTCCTTCTCTATGCTGTGGGGTTGCACCGTTATGCTAGTGACTTGAAATGGGGATAATTTACAATATAAACATTTCAAAAAAACCTAAGGGTGTGTCGTCACAGCACAATTACATGAAGTTGATGCAAGTGTTACATAAGAACGGCCATACTGGGTCAGACCAAAGGTCCATTTAGCCCAGCATCCTATCTTCTGACAGTGTCCACTCCCTCTGGGGCATCTGGCATTGGACAGAACAGGGAATCTTCAAGCAGTCCCTCTCGTGTCACCCATTCCCAGCCTCTGACAGAGGCTAGGGACACCGTTCCTACCCATCCTCGCTTATAGCAATTGATGGACCTAACCTCTATGAATTTATCTAGCTCTTTCTTGAACCCTGTTAAAGTCCTGGTCTTCACAACCTCCTTTGGCAAAGAGTTCCACAGGTCGACCATGCACTGTGTGAAGAAAAACTTCCTTTCATTTGTTTTAAACCTGTTACCTATTAATTTCATTTGGTGACCCTAGTTCTTATTTATTTGTTCCCATAACATAACTTTTACTTATTCACTTTGTCTACACCAGTCATGATTTCATAGACCTTTATCATATCTCCCCTTAGTCTCCTCTTTTCTAAGCTGAAAAGTCACAGTCTTTTTAGACAATCTTTCTATTAAATGGCCACTATTCTTGTCTGTCTGTCTGTCATGGGATTTTCAACTTACACGCACATGCATATATGTATACCAACAAGGCCAGCCATTCTGGGTTCTGGAGTGGACTAGAGGATGCGGCGTTTGCCTGGGAGGGCAGGGTTGGCGGTTCGAGCTAAGTATGAGTCAAGGTAGTTGCTAACTGTTAGCCATCCACTCTTTCTCCTACATTGCTAGCTTAAAACTTTATTTTTGACCTGTTGGTGCACTTTTTTATTCTTTTGGTGTGCTTTTAGAAAGATTGTCTCTTTTTTTAAAAGCTTTTTAAAAAAATATATATCTTATTAATCTCTCTTCATATGGGACCCGTTTCAACCCCCTAATAATTTTAGTTGCCCTTTTCTGAACTTTTTCCAATGCCAGTATATCTTTTTTTTGAGATGAGGTGACCACATCTATACACAGTATTCAAGATGTGGGCGTACCATGGTTTTATATAGAGGCAATAAAATGTTCTCTGTCTTATTCTCTATCCCTTTTTAAATGATTCCTAACATTCTGTTTGCTTTTTTGACTGCCGCTGCATAAGTATTGCCTCTAACTTCATTCCCATCATCCTCATACAAAACCCACTAGCTTGAATTAAGAGGTGTTTTAAAATCGATCTGTTTGGCCTATCAAGGAAGTGAGTTGAAGTTCAAGTGATGCTGCTGCTCGAGCTAGTAGTGCAGTAGATGTATGTAACCGCTCAAGTTACAGAAGCTAATCAGTCAGTTTACTAATACAATCAGTCTGTGTTGCTGCTGCATGTTTGAATTTAATAACCATTTGAGATTGCCAAATCACAGGCTCAAATGGAATTATTTAATCAAAGATTTAATCAGAGATTAGTTCAGTGTCATTTAGAAAGAATTAGATACATTACCACCTTTAAAAGTCTCAGGAGGGTAGCCGTGTTTTTAACTAAAAAAAAATTTAAACAACAAATGGTCCTGTAGCACCTTAGAGACTAACAAAATATAGATAGTATCATGACTGTAAGTTAAAGAGCTAGCCTTTGTGTCTCTCCCTTCTGTAATTTGTGCAGTGATGGCAGTTTCATTTTCCTATCTAATCCCCAATATGTCTCTCTCTTTATGGTGTATGAGACAAAAAAAATCCCTTTTGTGGATGGAAAAATATTTTCCCATGATTGACTTTTGCCATATGTTTTAACATTTTTTGTTTGCCTCATTACTTATAGAATTTCCTTTATAGTATCTGTAGGCTACATGATTGATAAGCAAAAAAAGAAATCTAACCAAGTCCTTGCAACAGGCAGTTCCCCCAAACCTTGTTTTAATGGATCCCCATTTAATCCTGCAGAAATCCTCTGCAGTAATATTTGTTCCTTACCAATCGAGCTGTCTTGCATGTCACTCTGTAAACTCTTTTGGTAGTGTGAGTTGATCTCTTTCCTGCACATCTGTTTTCCCACAGAGTTGTATGGATTATAGTCAAGTAATCACAAGAAGTTCCTGAATATAGGTCACTCACAGGGTATGGACCAGTACTCTGGCCGTACTACTCAAAAATATTTTTCTAGCACCATAAAGAATTTGGGAGAATAGATAATATATAAATTAATTTGAATATACAGAGGAACCTCAGGATTGGAGATTGTTCATAATTCTGAACACAACATTATGGTTGTTCTTTTGACGTTCACAACTAAATATTAACTTAATGCAACTTTGAAATTTCAGGATGCAGAAGAAAAATGCTGCCCTTAACCATTTTAATTTAAATTAAACAAGCACAGAAACAATTTCCTTACCTTGTCAAATCTCTTTAATTTCTTTTTTTTTTTTTCTTAGTAGTTTATTTTAAACACATTTCTGCACTCTGGTGTTTGTGTGTTTGTTAACTCTGAGGTTCTACTGTACATTCTTGTAAGATTTAGTATGTATTTGAACAAAACTAACACATAGGTTGACCTGGTCTGGTCCCCATCTGTGATGCTGTCAGTTCTTAGTTAACGCCTGCAGTCTGGGCAAGAGCAAGTATTTGGTCTGCCATCATCACATGTACATCTCGATATTAGTACTTTATAATATTGGCTGTCAAATAATTACTGACAACGTACAGACCAGTATTCACTCTAATTTTTTATGTCCATGTGTGGAGTTAATTTTGTTATCTGTCGGGGTGTGACCGAGTGCTTGAGAGCGTGAGAGGGGATCAAGACTGGGGTAGAGAGTTAGGCTGTGGCTGGGGATGCAGTTTCTGTGGTGGGGTTGGGGATGAGGGCTTGGGGTGGGGATGAGGACTAATCCCAGCCCTTTCTCATCTCAGCCAGTTGGGCCAGGTGAGAGGTGCCTCTGCAGCCGTGGCAATTCCAGCGGGGCCGGCCCAGGGGAGGGGGACCTCTCCCCTGGTCGCAACAGGTCCGTGCTGGGGCTGGGTTAGGGCATAGGTACCTGTATCCTAGCTGTACCAGGTCGGTGCTAGGGCTGGTTTGGGGCTAGGGTGTCTCTCCCCTGGCTGCAGCAAGTCCAGGGCAGGTCCAGGTTGGAGTTGACAGGGAGAGGCTTCCGTTAGCTGTCTGAAGAAAGCTCAGAAACATTCATTGGACATCATGAGCATTCTTACTTCATCTCCAGCACAAAGCTGTCCGTGTAATTATGGAATCATCACTACAGTCATAGAATCATAGACTACTAAGACTGGAAGGGACCTTGAGAGGTCATCAAGTCCAGTCCCCTGCCCTCATGGCAGGATCCAGTACTGTCTAGACCGTCTCTGATAGACATTTATCTAACCTGCTCTTAAATATCTCCAGAGATGGAGATTCCACAGCCTCCCTAAGCAACTTATTCCAGTGTTTAACCACCTTGACAGTTAGGAAGTTTTTCTTAATGTCCAACCTAAACCTCCCTTGCTGCAGTTTAAGCCCATTGCTTCTTGTTCTATCCTCAGAGGCCAAGGAGAACAATTTTTCTCCCTCCTCCTTGTGACACCCTTTTAGATACCTGAAAACTGCTATCATATCCCCTCTCAATCTTCTCTTTTCCAAACTAAACAAGCCCAATTCTTTCAGTCTTCCTTCATAGGTCATGTTCTCTATACCTTGATAAAGACAGTGCTTTATTTAAAGTGTCAGGGAGTTTCCATTTTACTCATCTTTGCAGGAAAGCAGTGACTTTTTGGGAAAGGTACATTTGCTTGTGTAGACACTCCAGTTACACATCTATTAGGGAAGAGCAAGAATTGGATGGACCAGGTAAGTGAATCACTGTAGATACCCAGAAGTGGTTACTGAAAACATTAATGATACAGGAAGTCTCCATATGCTGGGGAAATCCCCACCTCTTTGCAAATAAATAGAATGGAAAATGTCAAGCTTTGTTTGAAAACAGTGAGATATATGTTTTGGAAGCATTACTCATGTCCTGGAAAAACCTAAAAAACAACTAATAGTCTTGCAGCACCTTAGAGACTAACAAAACATGTATGGTATCATGAGCTTTTGTGGGCACAACCCACTTCTTCACATGAATGCCTGTCTTTCTTGTGCCTTCCCTCCTATAAATCTAAACTGCTGGATTAAAAAGAAAATAAAATGGGACAAGGCAAAGATCACTTTAATTGCACCCACTTGGGCCAGACAGCAATGGTTCACAGATCTTCTGTGCTTTTCAGCAGGGATTTATGAGACATTACCTCTTGTTCCATATTTGCACTCTAAGGTTATGTCTACACAGCAGTATTATTTTGGAATAACTGACATTATTCCGAAATAAGAAAGAGCGTGTCTACACGGCGAGCCATTATTTCAAAATAATGGTGAGCTGGAGGATTTCTAACCCTCTTTTTACGAAGAGTAAGGGAAAAGTCGAAGGAAGAGTGTTCTTCACTCCCAGCTGCTGCACTGCTCTGGCCCGTGGGGCTTCTTTCTCCCAGCCAGCAGTGGTTGCGCTCCTCTAGCTGCAGGGTCTCTGTGCCCCCACCCGGAGGCTTCCTCCAGCTGCTGCCTACTGTTGGCCACTGGCTGGGCTTCCTGCCCCTAGGCCACTGACCCTACAGGCTGCCTGCTGGCTGAGCTTCCATCTGTGGCTGGGACTCTCTGGTCCAGCGACATCCGTGGTCCTTCCAGACCATAGAAGTTGCCCGACCACAGACATTCAACCTGTACTGTTTTTTACAAGGCCATCCTACAGTTGTAGCCACATCTGCCCTTCCTTCCAAAGGTAATTTTGCAATTCCACATGAGTCGGGACATTTTTCTTCCAGTGTTTTTTTCCTTAAGCTAGTAACCATGAATGGATGCTCCTCCTTGAATGTCAGATGAGCACTAGCTTTTTACATTGAATGGACAAAGCTGTTTTGAAAATCAATGCAGCTCTTCACTGCAATTAATGAATAGATGAGGGGGGTCTGGTATCATTCCAAAGGGGGATCTCATCATGGGTCAAGCTGTTCTGGGACCTAGCTTAAATATTTTCCCCAGCTTTAACAGTGCACTCCACAAGAGCACAGGCTTCCTCAGAAGCCTTCCTGGCGCAGTTCCCCATTCAGGATAGATGCAAGGTGGCAACATGGTCATTGAGCCATACCCTTACATCACACTAAACCATTACTCAGCAAACTAGAGATGATGCTGCATTTGGCAGACCAGTCCTGCAGTCTGTGAATCTGTGAACTTCAACCCCTTCTCCTCTGGAAATTCTTGGGAGTTAGTTACTTGGAATTGACGTGCGCAAACACTTGAAGAAGAAAGGATAGCAACCTTTCATAACTGTTGTTCTTTGAGATGTGTTGCTCGTGTCTATTCCAAGACACCACTCCCACCTACTCCTCTATTGGATTACTCCTTCAAGAAGGAACTGAGGAATCAGTGGTTTGACAGGAACCCATATTCTGCCATGAAGGTGCAAATCCAGGGGGGTCCACCCCCGACCTGATGGGGACCACTATGCGAAAAACCTTCTGAAGACCTTGGGTGAATGTGCATATGCCTACTTGGAATGAACATGAGCAACACACCTTGAAAAACAAGTTTAAAAAGTAGGTAACTTTTTTTATGGCTGATATCTTAATTTCTCTTTCTCTTGTTAATTCTTTGAAAAAAGCGTTTGCTGCAGAGATTTGATATTTTATTAACTGAAAAGCAGCGTGTTACTGTTGGACAGGCTGAACATTGAGAGATGATGTTGCTGAGCCTTTTCCCTTTCATGCTTTTTCTCTGAATCCCTCCTCTATTGTATGATGCTGTTTCTTTAGAGCAGAAATCAAATGAATGTGTTAGTCATTTTCACATTTGATAACAATTCAGCAAGCACATATTACTCTTGACAGTAGAATTTTACTGTAATTTTTATGGTTTGTTGTACCTCTCCAACTGTGCTTGTGTGTATGTACTCTTATTTTTTTAGGTATTGAACCACACTCATGGTATCTAATGCAAAAATTACTTGATTTTTTAAAAAGTAATAGCAAGGAGTCCAGTGGCACTTCAAGACTAACAAATTTATTAGGGCATAAGCTTTCATGAGATATAACTCACTTTCTCAGATGAAGTGAGTTGTATTTCATGAAAGCTTATGTCCTCATAAATTTGTTAGTCTTTTTAAAGTGTCAACCGACTCCTTGTTGTTTTTAGCTGAAACAGACTAACACGGCTACTCCTCTAAAAAAGTAAAGCTGCTTGTTGTATCTTCAGTGAATAAATCCCCAATGCTTTTATTTAAAGTTTCTCTTCTTTTGAGACATCTTTCCCATTCCACTTCATTTGAACCTTAGTAGTTAAGCAGGTATGCTGTTAAGCAGGTGAGGTATAAGTATTTTCATGCCATGCTTAATATGTCTAAACTGAAATAATAAGTGCCTATGTTGTTTAAATAGGTTTTCTGTAGATTAGGAATACATATTGATATTTGGTAAGCATTCGTTAAAATAACCTTAGCACTGATGATAGCCACATACAAATATTTGTATCTTCTCAGTAACGTTGAGGTAGCAATGGACTCATGACTTGACCAGTTTTTTATTTAATATGAGATGTCCTTAACAGCTGTTTTTACTATGAGGAAGCACTTCTTGGATCTACTTACTAGACTTTGGGAGCTGTTACAGGGTTGTGACTCAGGCAATCTGGGCTCTTTTCCTGGCTTGTCCACAGATTTTGTTTGTCTGTTTAACTTGTCATTTGAGGAATTTGGCAAATTAAAAATCACACATCTATGTGAGTACTTTTACATGTAGTTTTTACAAGTAATCCTTACCATTGTTAATTCTTTAAAAAACTGTCATTCTTCTGAAGTCAAGGGGACATTTTCCACCTGGTAATTATCTGGCCCATTGTTTGCCCTGTGTAGTCAGTCAGTTCACCGTTGCTGGGAGGGGATCGTTCATATTGCAAGGGATGTAGACATGATTGTAAAAGCCCACAAAAATTGACAAGGAAACTACCTGGAACTATTGATAACTTTTTATAAAACTGACTAGATTTGAGGGTGTTGATGTATCTTTAAAGCCCACACCTGCTTGTTCCTTATTTGTCATTAAATGAAATTTAATCTCTGATTCAGTTTAATTGTTTGTAAATCTGCAACTTGGATACTGTGGGTCTTAATGCATTTGCAAAATATTTTGAGATTTTTTGGATTGAAGGTGCTAACACGTCCACAGTGGTACTATTTTGATTCAGACAATTGGTGGCATTTTAAATATGTAGATATCTTCCTAGATAATTTCTCCCCCCCCCCCCCCATATCTGTTTGTAGAGGATCCATGTAAACAATCTGTTACAATTAAAAAATAAATGTTATGTTTTCTTTTTCAGCGGAAGTTTCATTGTGCTAGTTTGACTTCTTGGCCACCGTGGCTCTACTCTTTATATGATGCTGTAAGTATAAACCAGATCTTATCCAGGAATCTGTATTAAATTTTATGCTTTGGGGTATTTCATTATTAGGTAGCACAAAACCATATAATCTATTTTATTTTGTGTTTTTTAAGCACTGACTGTAGCATTATCAAAAGATTACCCAAAATGACATGTATTCTAAAATATATTTAACAGACTTAAACAAATTTACTACAAAAATATTAAACACAATATCTGTTTTTCTTTTTATTTCCAAATCAGTAGTTTGGATTTTTATTTGCTATCTTAGAGTTTTTGTATGTGGCTTTAGTAGAAACCACTAATTATCACCAAATATGACCTACGCATATAGTTGATCTAATACTGAAAGGTTCCGTTTAATTAATTTAAAAAAAATACACATTTAGACTCCTTAATTCAGGGATGGGGAACCTCTGGCCCATGGCTTCCTTGGATCCGGCCCCCAAGGCTCAGGAGTGCCCCTCCCCCAGCATTAGGGAGCCTGTGCTGGCACTCCAGCCACCCTCCCTGCTGCCCCAACATGGGACTGGAGCATACAAAATCTACTAGGCTGGGCCCCCTTTAGGCTCTGGTATAGAAAGGGAATGTGGGGAGTGTCTTTCTCCTTCTCAGTTGGAGGCCACGTCAGTGAGGGTGGTTGGGTTTTTTTGTTTTGTTTTTAATTTGTGTGCGGCCCCTGACTGATTTTTTTTTTCTGTGGGGTCAGCAGCCCCCAACCCAAAAAAGGTTCCCCACCCCTGCCTTAATTAATATACATGAACCTCTTTCATCTGGCAACCCTGTATTAGGGACACCCAGAGTTTGGTGGTTCAAGAGTACTAAATCAATCAGCTGTTCCCCTCCCTCCCAATACAGTCTGCACAGTTTTTACCAGAATTATAAACAGAATAAAATATACATTGTGCGAAGAACTTCAGCACTACCAGCCCTGGTTATTAGTGTACTACCTCCTGTGTGATGAAATCTTAAGGTCCCACTGAAGTCAGTGGAGGGAAGTAGACTGAGTCTGATCACAGGACGAGGGGGAACAGTTCTACCACCAGCTACCCTGATATTATCCTAGCATAGAAATTCTTTAAAGGCAGTTAATTTCTTTTCCAAAACGTATTAGATCATCTGTTTTTTCTGAGAAATGTCACTGCCTTGCCTGAGGGGAAACCTAGGCTGATTTTTAACTTAATAGCTTAAAATATGGGGACCTATATATAAGCTGTCTTTATGCTATTTTTTTTTAATAGCTAATGTCCACTAGAGGCCCATAGCTCACTCCCCATTTTCTGTTTATTTTAAAGGGAAAAAATGTATTTAAATTACCCTTTTCTTCTAATGAAAGGAAACCTTGATGGAAAGAGTCAAGAGGCAGCTGCATGAGTGGGATGAAAATCTTAAAGATGAATCTCTTCCATCAAATCCAATAGGTACTGTAAAATTATGTTGCTTGGTTTCAGCAAATTTGTATTTTCTTCTCTCGTATTTTGTTAAAGATAATGAACAGGTGTTCTTTTCCTGCTGGCTAGCCCACGATTACTACTGGGAACAAATGTTGTGTATTGAAAGCATGAACACTGCTGATCCATTAACAAAGCTGTGTTACAAAACTTTTCTAATATGCCTTTAGCACTTTTCTCCTGAATGTCTAAAAATTGTTTAAAGCTGGAAAGTCCAGCTTTTGAATTATCTGACCATGAGATGGGACTATAGAAGCTAGGATGTGAAAGTGAAACCGGTTACCTGGTTAACCGGTAAGCGTCACCCTAACTGGATAATGTTTACCAGTTCTGGTTAACCAGTAACTGGTGAGGACTGGAGCAGCTCCCCGCCTGCTGTAGGCAGGAGGCTGCTTCAGCCCCATGGGGGGCCTGCAGTGAATAGGGGCTGCTCTTGTCCGGACGCCCCGCAGGGAGGGGCTGCTCCTGCATCTGAGCAGCCTCTGTCTGCGAAGCCCAGGCCAGCCACAGACAGTAGCTGTTCCGAAGGGGCTGGGAGCTGCCAACCAGCCCCAGCATGAGGCAGAGAGTGGGAGCCCCACGGGTTGAAGGCTGTCCCCAGCCCAGTTCCCACTTAATCGGTTAACCAATGATACATTTGGTCAGCCTTACGTTTAACTGATTAACCAGGATTTTACATCTCTAGTAGAAGTATATTAGGCCTGTGTTTATTCTGTGGTATAACAGTACTTTAATGACATAAGGACAAGAATGAATACAGTAACCTCCATTATTTTATGCCAGCATAAATTCCAATGTCTGGGTAAAGTCAGTAGATATTTATATACATTTTTCAAAATAACAATCATTTACACATTTCATATACTTGACAATTGTTAGTTATATGTTTGTTCTGGGTACAAATCTGAACCCCTCCCCCCCAGAAATGAATGCATGCAGAAAATGCCTATCTTTCCCCTGACACACAAGCAAACTTTGACATGTTAGAGTCAACGGTGCCACTTGGATACTGAGTATATTTTTGTTAGTACAGGTTTGCTTTTCTTGTTTACAAAAGGGTTTTGCAGGCATAGATAACTGACTAAAAGATACCCGTATTTTATCTTTTTATTTCTTACATTGTAACAGGCATGGTGTTTTTCTCCAGATTTTTCTTACAGAGTTGCTGCATGCCTGCCAATTGATGATTCATTACGTATTCAGCTGCTTAAAATAGGTAGCGCTATTCAGCGATTACGGTGTGAATTAGATATTATGAACAAAGTAAGTATCTTATATATATTTAATGTATGATATTTTGGTTTTAGTGTCAATAGGTAATAAGAGTAGACTTTGAATAATCTATAACAAAATTTTTTTCCAATTCCAAGCTGTGTTTTAGGAGGTGGCATTTTTGATCGTTTTATTTTTTCTATTTATTTTTTACTTGGTTAGAAGATGTGTTCCATTGATATTGGCTGCCACATTATATTTAGCAGCAGACTCGCAGTGTATTTTCTTTTTTTCCGTACCATATAGTACTTGAGGTCTTTTTATCATCTTGAAAGAAAGACAATCATATTTTTATGATGATCTTCAAACACTTCATTGTACTCTGCTAGCCAAGAGATGGTGCTAGAAGTCTGATCCAGTTAGTATAATCTTTTCAAAAATCACATTGCATTTACAGTAAAACATACGGTAATGAAATATTGCTGGTCTATGATAAGTGGAATGGATTTTGGTGCTTTGTAAAGTGTGATATATCCCTCTAGTGTTAAGACTATATAAATATTGGATTAAAACTTATTTTTATGTTCAAACATCCACTATCCTGATGAGCAGCAAGATTCCAAGATGATTTAAAATGTCTCTTGTTGCACATTATATGGGTTTTCTGAAACTAAAAATTAAGCATGACCATCTAATGCAGGAATTACAGTAGCTATGTGTTCAAATGGGCTATCCAAGAGTACATGTGCTAACCTCACATGAAAGAGCTACCAGAAATACAGAGTGAAGGAGCATTTGAGTTAATAACAGATGACACCAAGAAGGCTGACTCATTTAAGGGCTATTTTGCATCAGTCTTCCCTAAAGAGGTTAATGGTGACCAGATGCTTAATGCAATCAATACTAACAAGGGGGAAGGAACACAAGCCAGAATAGGGAAATAATTAGTTAAAAAATATAAATGTGTTAGATGTGTTCATATCACCATACTAGGATCTAGAACTATTAGCAATTATCTTTGAGAACTTGGAGGATAGGTGATGTTCTAGAGGGCTGGAGAAGGGCATGCATAGTACCTATCTTTTTAAAAATGGGAACAAAGAGAGCCTAAAAACTTATACCCCAACCAGCCTAACTTAGAAACTGGAATAAATTACTAAACAAATTGTAAGTAGTTAGAGAAAATAGGATAATAAGTAATAAATTACATGGATTTGTCAAGAACAAATCATGCCAGACCAGCCTAATTTCCTTCTTTGACAGGGTTACTGCTGGGGAAGCAGAAGATGTGGTTTATTTTGATTTTCATTGAGGCTCTTGACATGATTCAACATAACATTCTCTTAAGCAAACTAGGGAAATGTGGTCCAGATGAAATTACTGTAACGTGAGTGTACGGCTGATTGAAGGACTGTATTCAAAGGGTAGTTATCGATAGTTCTCTCCATTGATACTGGCTGGAGGCTGCATCGAGTGGGATCTAGGGATGTTAAAATATATGTAATTAAGTAACCATGTAACTGCTGAAAATATGTTAAATCAAAGTTCCCTCAAGCCCATAGCTCATCAGGCTGCTTTAAAGAGGATGGTGATCAATTATTTTCCACGTCCATTGGAGGGTAGGACAAGAAATAAGGGATTTAATCTGAAGAAAGGGAGATATAGTTTAGATATTAAGAAAATCTTTCCACCTATAAGAATAATTATATACTGGAATAGCTTATCACGGGAGGTTGTCTAATCTGTCCTTAAAAATGGGGATTTTACAAATTGGGATGGTCTGAGCATGCTTGATTATGCCATAGCATGGGAGGATTGACTGACTGGATTGTATCCCATGATTACTTCCCGCCCTACATTTCTACGATTTTAGTTCTGCATTGGGAAATTTTTCAGGTGGTATTTCTCTAATCATTTAGGAGATTAGTCACCCCCATGCTGTGGTTGAAATTATAAAAGTGCGCTAATGTTATCATCCATGCAATTCCAAAAACTGCTCATCTACAGTATGTGGTACATCTTAATCCGGAAAGACTGAAGACATAAGGCCTGAATTGCTCTTATGAAATATGTAGTCATGACTTTTTTGTCTGTAGTCTTTCCTGACCCAACATTATAGGACAAAAGTGGATTATGTAAATCTCTTCAAATACTGTATTAATTGCAGTAATATATTGCATAAGGCTAATAAATTGATAATGTACACACTTAGCCAGATTCTGATTTATTCCTGACTGACTTTGATGTAATTGATCAGAATCTGGTCTGTCTTTATGCCATTCAATGTACATGAAATATATTGCATTAGTAATGGGTTTTTGTGAATAAGACTTGAACTGCTCTTACGATAAACAATTTATTATTGTTTAATATTTATATAGAGCTAAAATGTGCATGTCACTATACAGGAATAAAGGAGAATATGGGTTGTGTCTGGTGCTTAAGTTCTTCTGATTATTTTAAACTAAGTGCAGTAGAATGAGAGAACAATAGGAGATGGCACACGAGAATAGGTGAATGGTGGGGAAATACAGCAAAAAGTAATGAATGTTGAGAGACATGAAGGAATGTAAAAAAAGTAGGCACATTATTAGATAGAAGTCATTCCGTGTATAGTGTACATCACAGAAAAAAACAAAGAAAGGCATAAGTAAGAGGAGACAAAAGGAGCAACATGCTGCAGTGAGCAGAACATAGGGCACAAGGGCTAGGGGTCAGAACTTAGTTGGAACCAAAAGTTCAAACTGTGGTTTACATAAATTGTTATAAGGGAACATACTTAAAGCAGTATTGTGTTCCATAATCCTTCTAAACTGTGTCACTGACAATTTGAAAAATATGTATATGTTTTCAAAAAAGAATATTTTACACTGAAAAATATACACTGGAATAAAGTATTATAATAAAATGATTTTTAAAGACTTATTTTTTGGGCAAGGTCAGTAATGAATTGTTCTGTTCCAGCTTATTTTGTAGTAATTGTAAATGATCAGTTAATCTGTTAGAATCCTTGAGGGGGGGAGAAGAGGAATGGGGAATCAATATGTTTAATTTTACAAAATATTTATCTTCAAGAGATTAAAAGTACTCTCTCCCAGTACTTCAGAACTTGATCACACATGTTTCTATTTGTCCTCCTTTTCTATCTCGCATATTAAATGGCGACATCTTTTTATTTCTCTAGAAAACTAGTTTTTTTTCTAAAGCTCCTGAAAGAATAGACCATTTCCTAATGTATTACAGTTACAAAGAGGCCTTTTCTTAAATTAAATAAAAAAAAAAAAAGCAGGCTTTGGGATTATATTATACTTGGGAGATGAATAAGAAGAAATGAGTAAAGCTGTCCTGTTGATCGTGTAATTTTTTTTTTTTTAAGTGTACCTCTCTTTGTTGTAAGCAATGTCAAGACACAGAAATAACAACCAAGAATGAAATATTCAGGTGAGTTTTTAATCAGTTTAATCTCTTTTTTTGGAAGAGATACAATTGTTATCTACGTCCACATTACAGTAAATGAAAATTGGATATGTATTAATAGTCTTGCTCTTCTTACAACTCTCATTTTGTCTTTGAATTTTATTCTTCTGAGATCATTCTGTGCTGATCAATAAATATAGGGACTTCTGAGTGTAAAACAAATTGATAAAATAAACTGACATCATCCAGTCCACATTTAACAAAATGGTTATTTATGATCATCTTTAGAATATTAGAAGTGGAAGTTTGAAAGTCTGTGTTATATTATCTGGCCCACCATCTGGCCATTGTAGGGTTATTCTTCTGATGAATTTTGAAGTATGAATTCTTGCATATCACTGTAATATTCTAAGTCTGACTAACAAAAATCAGAAAAAAATCTTACGCATTATATTTCTACATTTTAACAAGCAGTGATTTTAGATTACTGTATGTGATTTGAATATCATATATGTGCCATTAATATGTTGTGATGCAAGGAAGATGTCACATTGGAAATCATGTGACATCAAACAGTCTAAAAATCATCCTAAGAGATTTGCAGGTGTTGCCTCTAAGCTGCAGGGCAGCACAGCTTGACAAGTGATTAATCAACCCTGCTCAGTCAGTCAGTTGTTCTGGAAACCCTGAGCCTCAGACTGGGCGGGGCTGATTAATCACCTGTAAAGCTGTGCTGCCAGGCAGCTTAGAGGGAACACTGCTGGCAACCTAGGGACCTGACTGGTCCCTAAGGAGGAAAGCTTCAGGGGGTAGCCGAGTTAGTCTGTAGAGGATAAACTTAAAAAACAGCAAATGGCCTGGTAGCACTTTATAGACTAACAAAACATGTAGATGGTATCATGAGCTTTCGTGGGCATAGCCCACTTCTTCAGATGACTAGAGTTTTGAGTTTAGGATGTGCAGACCCAAAATAAAGAGGGGAAAAAAAGGGGGGAGTTTGTCAGACCTGGGGAAATCCATTCTGGCTCCCGTGCTCATGGATTCCAGGCTCTCCCAGATCCATCAGCAGACCTGGCTGGGTTCCCTTCCTGGCCCCTTGGCTCTGCTGCTGGCCCTGCCTCTGGGCTTCCTGCCTCCAGGTTGCAGGTCTCCTGCAGGCTCCTGGTTCCACTCTCTGCTGCTGGCCCCGCCCAGGGCTCTCTGGTCCAGGGTGTCTGGACGGATGTTGCTGGACCAGAGAGGTTCAATCTATAATAGGCAATTCATTCTTGTATGCATGACCTTTCCATTGTCCTTATTAGTAGCTATGTCAGGATAGTACTTCTTGAAAACAGTTACTGCTGCTGGTAGCCTTATCTCAGCTTTATCCAAGATAACTAGTATCTGTCTATGAGCTATGGTGATATGAACATTAAAAGATTTTTTTGGCTTAACAAAAGCTCTTCATAGTGTGTGTGTGTGTGCGTGTATGCATATGATACAGGCGCGGCGTCTTGTGTGAGGTTAATCATTGTATTAGTGGCAGTGGTAATTGAAGCTCATTCCTTATCTAAATGATGTAGTGAGAAACCCTTAGTTGCTACTATGTTGTTAATTTGTGGGTTTTCTTTTAACTGAGAGACATTAGTGTAGTAATTGCTTGTTTTTGCTGACTGCTCATTTTTAAAAGCAGAATTAAGAGGATGAGTAGTGTTACTATTTGTGTTTATGGTAAGCTTTTACTCAGTGGAAGCAAGTAAAAGTAAATGGAAAACTACCCTGTGTTTTGTTTATATTAAGTTTATATATTGATGAGGTAAAGACCACCAGCCTCTCCAAATGAGGCATTTTCCATGCCAACTTTCCATCTGGTCTGTAGTTTGGCACCTTTTAAGAAACACTTAAGTGCATTCCTGAATCAGGGCTTAAGCATAAGATTATTTTAATATTCAGGAAAGCATTTGAGTATGTGTTTAAGTGTCTTTCCTGAAAAAGGGCCTAGAAAGTAGTTGTCAGAATTTGCTTTCATTAGTAAAGATTACTAACCCTGAGTAAGGGATCATAGGGTCGGATCCTACATGTATCACAATAATTTTCCAAATAAGTTTGTATATTAGCTCATGTAATAAAGATGTTCATACATATTTTAATGTTTAATACTGTAACTCAATAAATCTTATCTATAAGCTTATTTGACTGCTTGTTATGCAATATAGTTTAAGTATTTGGCAATTTTGCTTCTATTCACTTTCTAATTAGAGTTATTTTAATTTTATGAACCTTTTTCAGCCCTGTTTTCCTTTTTATACATACATATATATATATATATATATATATATATATATATATATATATATATATGTCTGCTTTTTTGACACACATATATAATATACATCTCAAAGTACATAACTGGATCTTATTTCTCCATTGTAGTTTATCTTTGTGTGGACCTATGGCAGCATATGTGAATCCTCATGGATATGTCCATGAGACCCTTACAGTATACAAAGCCTGCAACTTGAATCTGAGTGGCCGACCATCTACAGAGCACAGTTGGTTTCCTGGGTAAAATAGTATTTCTTTCTTCTAATAATCTAGTCCAGAATTACAAAATACAGTTCAGAAATCTTATTAGCAAATAATAGAAGTTCATATTTCTGACTTCAGTGCATTCTGGCCTGCAAACACTGAGAAGCAGACATTTCATTATTTTCTAAAACTCTTAAATGATCGTTAAACTATTGTAAATGAAGAAAAAGTAAATTTAGTATTCCTTCTTAATCTATTATAAATTGGAGAAGTAGGATAAAATGTATTCAGAATTCTCTTGTGCCTTTTAAATTCTGTATAAATTTTACCCACATTTGAGAAGTTGTTTTGGAATAATTTTCTTTTAATTATCCAACTAACATCTTGATAAATAACTGTGTAATGAGTGTAGCCAAATGACCTCAGTCAGGTATCAGACCTCCATTGTAAAATGGACACTGTGTCCCCAAAGGGTTTGCAGTCTTTCTCAGAGCTAGAAAAAGAACCAGCAGCTAATATCTGTTAGCAATGGAAATACATCTTTCATTCTTTCTAAAAACATTCTCCACAATATTACTGTTACTTCCTCCTGTGGTCCCCATTTAAATTGCCTTCTGTATGTAATTTGCAGCGCTAGAACTTTCCACATAGTAAACTATGAATGTGTCTCATTATGACTAGAGATTACACTGCTCTACAGCCAAAATGCTTCTGAAATAAATGTAGTCAAACTTTACTAATTCTGGGTCACTGAGAACGAAAATGATGCTTAAAATTGTTGATTGGCTCTAGTTTTCAAGATATGCTATCGGGTCAGTATATACGACCCTTGACTTGGGAATGGCGGAGGATAAGTGAGTTATAAAGGAAGGGGATCTCAATTTAAACCAGAAATGACTAAAATACATCTTTGACTGGATCTATGAATAAATCTATGACTGGGTTTGGACAGTACTTGCTTTTTAGGCAAAACAATGAATGATGCAATCTGAAGCTGGTATTGCGTCATACATGATATGAATTGCATCATGTTATTCCTAGAAGTCATGTTCCGTGACCCTCAAAAGGATCTTGTCCCATTCTTCTTCATGGAAGGTGATCTTGTAGCCTGCAACAACATCGATGGTGTGGTGGCAGCCCTCAACATCGTTCACGATCCAGATGAGTGGAGACTGATCATTGATTCATCGAAGACGAGTCTTAAAGCTGTTTTGCTGCATAATGGCAATGTTTTGCCATCAATTCCAGTTGGTCATGCAGTCCATATGAAGGAAACCTATGACAACATGAAACAACTTTTGAGGTGCATAAACTATGACCAACATCAGTGGCAGCTTTGTGGCGATTTGAAGGTTGTTGCACTCTTGCTTGGTCTGCAGACTGGATACACAAAGTAGTGCTGTTTTCTCTGCGAATGGGATAGTCGTGCAAGAGATTCCCACTACATCAAGATAGATTGGCCACTCCGATAGTCATTGGAGCCTGGGAGGAAAAGTGTTCAGCATCCACCACTTGTTGAATCAAGGAAGATTTTACCACCACCCTTACACATCAAGCTGGGTCTGATGAAGAACTTTGTCAAGGCTATGGACAAAACACAAGCAGCTTTCAAGTACCTCCGTGGAAAATTTCCAAGGTTAAGTGAAGCTAAGATAAAGGAAGGTGTCTTTGTTGGTCCTCAGATTCGTGAACTTCTTCGAGATGATGCATTTGACCATGCACTGCGTGGCAAGGAAACGACGGCAAGGAAAGCCTTCCAGTTAGTGGCAATAAATTTTCTCGGAAACAACAAGGCAGACAACTACAGGTTGTTGGTGGAAAACCTCCTCGAGGCATACAAAGCCTTGGTTGCAACATGTCACTAAAGATACATTTTTGCACTCTCATCTAGATTTTTTCCACCGAACTGCGGAGCAGTGAGCGACGAGCACGGCGAGCGATTTCACCAGGACATTGCAACAATGGAGAAACGCTATCAGGGCAAATGGAGCCCATCAATGCTTGCAGACTATTGCTGGACAGTGACAAGAGATGCTCCATTTAATGAATACAAGAGACAAGCCAAGAAGCGCTGTACTAAACTATGTACATAATAGTTTTTGCCTTTTGTTTCATAATAAATTTTATTTATATAACCCTTTTGCTGATTTTTAAAGTGTTACATAAACTGGACAGGTGAAATATTATCATGTAAAGCAACCATAAACTCATGAAAAGACCTAGGTTTACAATTTATGATTAAAACTCTACTATCTACACAATATACATAGACGTAAAATGTAAAAACTTAAATGTCTTGGAAACAGTAGCCAATCAGTTGTTTTAATTGTCATATTTGAATTCAGCACATCAAAATACATAATAAATAGCACATTTTATCTCTGAAGCAGACGACTTCTAAAAAATTGTAGACCAGTGTTATTTACATCTCTGAGGATCTTATTTTTCAACTGGCTGTTTATATTGCTCGTGATTGGGAATTCTGTTTTTCATGAACTAAAATGTATACATGTCTATACATTTTATTCATATTAAGTACATTCATCTTACGTACTTCAAGTGGTGCACACTTTAATACTGACTCTTGACTACTGATTCATCACTATCCTTGAAAGGGATTAAATGTAATTTACATATGTTCTCCCTCAGTCTCCTCAGTTGATCTTTAATGCTCTGTTCTTAAAAATGCCAAGTGAAATATTTATTGTATTTATAATTTCAGAATTATGTTATTTTACTCATATTGTCTGGAAAAAAAATTACAAGAAAATCTCATGTATAAATCATACAAGTGAACAATTAACTTCTTAAATAAGATGGAGATTTTGAATACCCACCTTTTAAAATAAAATGGAAAATCTGCTGGCTAGTGATCAGCTAATGCTTCAAGGACAACTTTTAAATAATCTGTTTAGAGCAATGGTTCTCAAAGTTTGGTCTGTGGACCAATGGTGGTCTGCGGGCCACCTCTCAGATGGTCCATGGTTCAATCTCAGCCCTCCCCCCCCCCCCTTCTCCCATGAGGTGGGGAGCCCCCATTGTCTTCCCGCTGGGTGGAAAAGGAAGTGGGGCTGAGCTCTTCCCTCCACCCCGCTGGGGGAACGGCAGAGAGGCTTTCCCCACTGCTGCCATTGGCTGGTGTTACCTGGGCAGTGGTCTCGACGGTGCCCAGTGGGGAAGCAGCAGTCCGCTCACCTCACCTCTGCTGGGAGCCCTCCAGCACTGCTGCAACCCAGCACCCAGCCCTGCCTGCGGCGAGCAGGCTCTGCTAGATTGGAGATCGTCATCCACCTCCCCGTGCTGTGCCGTGGCATCTGTCCGCATGCTCTGTTACCTCCAGATACTGACCGTGGAAGACGTCACGCCAGCTGCTGGAGAAACCCTGGGAGTGGTAGGGCTGGCACTGCCATGCTACAGGCCTGGGGAAACATCCAGAGGAGACAGGAGGTCTTTCCCCCTCAAGACCTGCCCATCCTGCCTTCTGCTCAGTGGTGCAGGCAGCTGCATTTCCGAGGCGGGGGGGACAAGTTGCTCTGTAGTGCAGCCGTGCAGAGTGGGGCTCCTCCAGAAGCCACAGGAGGGGGCTGCCTGTTTCCCCAGACAGCCAGGAGGGTGCATGTGAAGGAGCGGGGTCACTAGGGAACTCTGTCCCCCACCTTCAGCCATCACTGAAGAGCTGGTGTAAACGAAGAAACGCTTCTGTATTGCTCTGTGCCCAGTGCCCCCTCACCCCCTGGCTTGCTCTCTACAACCGTGAAAAACTATCTGGAATATCAAAATTTCTGTGCTGACAAGGTACCATTTAGGTTGCCATAAACAAAAAGCCAGTGCAGAGGACAACAGAGGAGCCCTCCAGCACTGAAACAGGTAGCGATTCTGAACGTTTGGTTTTTCTGTTTAGAAACAATAGCCTGCAGGATTGTGCTACTTCTGATAACAATATATTGTAGGAGCAATTCCTACTACCAGTAGCACAGTCTTACAAGAGAGCAGCTCTCTACCAACCACCAGCCAATGGGAACAAAGGGAGTGCAAAGACAGATAAGCGCCCCCCTCATGCTCAGACCCCCGCACACCAATCCCCCTCACTTACTCCCTCCCCCTGCCAAGACCCTGCACCCCCCATTGCTCCTGTACCTTCCCTCCTGGCCAGACACCCTACCCCCAGCCTGCTCCTGCACCCTCCCTCCTGGCCATACTCTGCACCCTCTCTTGTTCCTGCACACTACCTTCTGGCCAGACACCCTACCCCAAGCCTCCTGCACCCTCCTTTGCTCCTGCACCACCCCCTTGGTCAGACACCCACCCTGCTCCTGCACCCTCCCTCCTGACCAGACACTGCGCCCTCCCTTGTTTTTGCTCCCTCCCCCCGGCCAGACACCCTACTTCCAGCCTGCTTCTTCACCCTACCTCCTGCCCAGATCCTGCACCCCATCTCAATCCTACTCACTGGTAGCCCTGTCCCACCCACTTAACCCCTCATTTTTGTCCCCACCCCAGAACCTAAGGCGGTCCAAAAAATCCAGTAACTCCAGAACCCCAGAAAAGTAAATCTGGCCTATGGAAAGCCCTGAACCTCAGACCTCCCTGTCCCCTTCCCATCGTCCTGTGGGGCTGGAATACCAGAGGAATGAGGTGTCACAGTTAGGGGCCACATCAGTGAGGACTGAGGGTTTTTTGCAGGAGTTATGTGGAGTTTTGTTTTGTTCTGTTTTTTGCTTCTCAGTTGTGTGGTCCCAAACTGATATTTTTGTGGGTCAGTGGTCCCCAGCCCAAAAGAGGTTTCCCACCCGTGCCATAAGTGAAGAAAACATTGAAACCTTTTGTGTTGGACATAAATTAATATTTTACTTTATTTAAAATGAAGTTTGATAAACTAACATGAGAAAGTTAAAAGGCTTAATCTGTTTAATAATTTAATTTAAACCGTTCACCCAAGCAGCAGCACTAGCAAAATGGCTCGAGTATAATTATGTAATCAATGGTGAGTTTCCATTAGCAACCTGTGGTCCACAGGCCAAAAAGTTTGAGAACCACTGATTTAGAAACAGTTCAGCTTCTGACGCAAATCAGTGGGATATTTATTTCCCAAGAGTTTCTCTGTGTATGACATATAGTGTGTTTTCCATAAACTTGTCTAATTATTTCTATAGAGCCAGTCTTGTCCCTACAAAAAGCACAAACACAAGATTGTAATTTTAAATGGGGAGTTATACAGCATAAACAGATAAATTCTCGGGAAATGCCATATTTCTGTGTATCTGTCTTTGGTGATAAAAAATTTAAAGGCAAATGCAGAAAATATGATGCATAAGTGGAATTGTTTCTATATAGAATATTTTAAAAATCCATGAACTGTCTGCTATGCTTTAATAATAATTGAAAAATAGAAATATTACCATATCCAGATATTTATTTAATATGCAGTGCTCCTGTTTGAGAAAGTAAAATCTTTGTTTTTTCAAAATAACAAAGGTGTTTATTTCTGAGTCATTTTAGAAGTAACCTCTCTTATATGTAGTGTGTGGCTGGAATAATTACCTATTTTTGTTAGTTTATTCATGAACCATTTTAGAAATAATCATTTTAGCACTTGTAACACTGCTGGACTAACTGCCTAATTTTGAAGCTATTGAGTTCCAAGCACTTTAAAAAGTGAATAAACTTCTGCAAGTAAAAGATGCAAATAAAATCCTCTTTTACTAAATTGGAGATAGAGAACAAGGAGATAAAAATGTACAGGTGCAAGAATTGTATCCAATCCTTCCAAAAAGCAGAGGAGAAACTGAACACATTTTAGACCAAAGTTGTTCATGGTTTATCCATGGAGATTTATTTTAAAAAGAACAAGTCTTAGTAAGGGGAAGTGATGCACATCAGTTTCTCAGATAAAATTACATTAATGATTTTTTTGAAAGCTTGATTCCAACTTGTGCAGCCAATAAGAGTTGCATTTGTATAACTGGATTCCTGTATTAAAGTGTTCTCCCCATTACCTCAGCCTGTCCTGGGTCTCCCTTCTAAAATATCAGGATATGACCTATTGGATGTGAGGGTTTGATTTTGGTTTTTTGGTTTTATTTCTGTCCTTTATCCTTTACTTTCTTAATCAACCAATATGAGCCTTCCAACTGAAATGTATGGTCCCTTCAAGTTGCTACCCATACCTCCTTTCATCCCACAACCATTCAACCTTTTGGTTTGAATAGACAAGCATATTTTAGAATAATTTAAAAATCAACTTCAAACCTTTAACCCCATCATAATTCACATATAATTTAAAATTTAGGTTGTGTTCTACAACTCTGTCCTTGACTTTAATCCATAAATGGATTTCTGCCTCTTCATTCCGGTCCCATACTATCAGAAATAATTCCCTCATCAGATTTAACTCACCTTAAACCAATATGTTCTCTATGGTAAGCTATTGTCTCTCAAATGAACTGGTTTTTGCATTCACTTGTTGACTTAAACATATAGCTAACACAATAGCTATTCCAGGGTACTTGACTAATTTGCACACATGTAAAATTGCACTTTCTTACCTTACTGCTTGGTTTACCTCAAAGTTGACCTATCAGAGCTGAATAATGTAGGTGGAGGTTATCAGGGTTTATGGAACGACCAGTTTACTAACTGCTCTCAGAGGATCCTTTTTCCTTTCACACATTCATCACAGAAGTCATCTGGTGATTCATATTATCTATTCCAAAGTTACTTCTTACTTCCCACCCTCAGATGTTTCCTCTGTCCTTTTTTCTCCTCTGGAGAATATTTGTGTTCTTCCTTTTGAAGCTTTTTTAAAAGAAAAATTCCATTGCTCAGACAAGCTAGATGCCACATTCTTTTTTTAAATCTATCAGCAACTGAACCCCCCCCCCCCCCACTTTCCTTTTAAATATCTCCTTAAAACCATCCTTTATGTCTTTAGAGCAAGTCAATCATAATACACTTAAGTATTTTATGCTCCTATACTGGCATACAATAATTAGTCCTATTACTGAGTTTGGTACCCATGTCCTGTTCAAAAATGAATGAGAATTGGGTGCCTGAATCCCTTAAACCCATTTGAAAATCCCAAATGAAGCATATATTTTATTCTTACTGAATTACTTACCTGTGTTTCAGTTCCATTAAAATGTTCTGATGAATGATAATATGACTCCTACTAAAAATACTCTCTCTTTTTTTTTTTTTTTTTTTTAAGGTATGCATGGACTATAGCCCAGTGCAGAATCTGTGGGAATCACATGGGGTGGAAGTTCACAGCTGCTAAACAAGATCTGTCTCCTCAAAAATTCTGGGGATTGACCCGCTCTGCTCTCCTGCCTAGAATTCCAGAAACAGAAGATGGATCAGTCCATAATAGATCACCATTACTTTGCCTGTAATCTAGTAATCTGTTTTTGGAATGAAAAAGCAGTCACCAGTGTCTCTCAGTTGAATATGCTCAATGTTACTTCTGATGCTTGCTTAAATAAGTTTAAGAAATGAAAGCAAAGACAGACAAGCATCATTAAAATTGGGTTTGGTGCACAGACAAGGTACTGTTATTTCCCAATACTCTGGGAATTGAATGTTGTATCTTCAAATTTTGACCACTGGGAAGAGAAGCATAGTGAGAGACCAGCAAATGCATCTGATTCTAGGAATGTCAGATAAATGCTGAAACAGGTTACTCCAACTTGCCACTGTATAATTTAAGAAGATATTTACTGCTATTGAATTAAGGCAAAAGATAAATCAAATAGACAGTATTTGATTCATACAATTTACATATGATAGTAAATATCAAATTTTGTTTGTGGGATATTGGCTACTAGCATACTTTAAGTAGATTTGGCTGAGAAATTCTTGTTTCTAACTATATGAAATACTCTTATGTTCACACTGCTCTTTTTAAATGTTTGCCCAAATATCAAAGAATGTATGAGGTCTAAACCTCTTTACTGATTGATGTTCCATTGGTTAGTGTCATCCTCGTAGTGATGCTGTAAATGGTAGAAGCCAAGCACTTACTGATATCCGCTGCTAAAGCAACTACTGTATAAAATTCCTTTTAAAAGGAATCCTGTATCAATTGTTTTGTCCTTATCAGTTATTTCATATACTTAGCATGTTTGACATGTTGATCAGCAATCATTTAAAAACAAAATTACTAAAATCTACAAGTTTATTCCGGTGCATAAAATATATTGCCATTTAATTCCATAATATATTAATACATTTCAGTCAGTAAAATTAAATAGGTTTACATTTATAAAACAATTTCCTTCTGAAGCTTAATTATCTTTTATACATGCCTAAAGTTTGGTGAAGTATTTCACAGATTACTTAATATTGGAAATCACTCACATTTGTATTTTGACGAGGGCAGAGCAGCATATCTTTACTACTTTTTACCTTTGCATATCATAAGTGAAAGACTGTGTATTTATCATTCTTTCCTGATAAAGAAGTAATGTTTCTAAATAAAGTAGAAATCAAAGGCAGGTTTGTTTTTGAAACACTGCACGACAGAAAAGGGTGCCAAAAAGGGTGTAGCTTTTGCAGTTTTTTTCAGAATGCACTTTGTTGGTAGAATCTGAAGATGACAGATTTCTCCTGTATATTTTTTTTTCTTGTGAGGCTCTTCTGTTCATTCTTTATTTGTTCAAACTAAATCTTAGAAATCCTGTGTGTATGGTTACTTGTTTTGTTAAAGCAAAATTATACTAGAATGCTTAAGATTATATTTATGAAATGTTTCATCCATCCCCACATACTATGATTGTTTGTATATTGTATGTAGTATTAATATGTAACTCCAGTAACGGAATAAGGACAAGTATCTGAGACCAGCAGCTGACTTTACTAATAATGCCATGGTGTTATTGTATTGCAGTCAAAACAGATTTTCAGGTAATACAAGATGTTATATGCTGAAAGGATATTAGAAAACTTTGTTAGATATCTAAAGAGAAATGATGGTGTAACTCAGGTTTAGTTTCTTGAAGCCTTCTACCTCTGTGTTTCTATGATGTTTTTTGTTATCCCATATACATTGGTAAAATCAAATTTCAGTTTATGCGACAACATTCTTACCAGTGAGCTGGGAAAAGCAATATTAGCTGAAACATAATTCTGAACAGATAGAGGGTTAAAGATTATTAATTTTCTTAAAGCATTCTAGATTTTCCTTGGTTTTTTTAGTCAGCTTTCAAAAAACTGAAATAATGTTAAGTGCTAGTGTGAAAGAGCAAGAGTCTTTGAGCTATCTGTACTATACTCATTCGAATCACATCGAGGGTGTGTTTTTTCCTAATGTAGTAAAAACAAAAACATATGGTTTGATTTTTTTTTTTCAAAGGTACTAAGCACCTGAGGTTCCCATTGACATTAATGAGCTTTGTGGATGCCTAGCACTTCTGAAAATCAAGCCATTTTCAGTTAATGTTCACTGAGTTGTGGTGAGTGGTTTTTTTTTTTTTTTTTTTCCAGAAAGAATGTTGTCTTCAGCTATCACCAAACCTAATAGCATGGTTTTATTTTTGGCTAGGTCTGTATCAGATTGCCTCAACTCAAAAGATCAGAATAACATTGTGCGACAATATTTGACCATGAAGTAGGCATATTTTTGGTATTGTGCATATATAAAAATGTAAAACTAATATAATTGAGTGAGGTTAGTCAGCTGTTAATTTAGCACTAATTTAATGTTTTTCACTCTGTCTAAACTTCTGTGTAATGTTTACCATTACCAAAGTTCATGGCATTTTCTAAGTTGAAAACATGTGTGAGTCAGGTTAATTGCAAAGAAGATAAATCCTGTTGAGGGACACCTAGCCATTAAAATCTACCACTGTAGGGATCCTTATTATGTAAAATATGTGTTTTATAGTATGGAAGTAGAATTGTAAAAGGTTCTCTGTACATTAGTTAGATTTTTCTATGCTTAGGAAAATGGGGTTTCTTTTTGGGGGAAGAACTACTACAATGTTAGGATTGTCAGCTGTTATCAGTAAATTATTCACAAATATTGTACAGAAATTACTTACTTCTAAGATCCAAGTACTAAACAAATCAGTAAATATAATGAAAATAGTTGTTTCACATTCATCGGTTTAAAGCCATTATTGCAGTAGCATTAGGATACCACGTTGATCTGACAGACTATTTCACTAACAAATATCAAGATTTCAGAATATCTTTTAAATTTTGGTGCATAAACAGAACCATAATGAAATGGTTCTTTGTTGCATGCAGCTTTTTCTGTTCTAAAGTGTTTTGGAGTTCTATATCTTTTATTTTATAATAATGCTATTTTTGTACATGAAACATTTTGTTCATCCACCTGTTTTTCATCTGACTGTTTAAAATTCCTTTTAAAAGTTGCAGTTAGGGTAGCACGCTCTGCTTTAACTGTTCCTTTGTCTGCCTTTTGAAACAAGTTTTCAGAAAATCTCATTGCTTGCAGACACTTGCAAAAAATAAAACTCTTTAAAACATATTTCAAAACAAATGCCTAGGATAATGTTTTTGGGTGGTACTTGGGCTGGGAAGTAAAGATAGCATTCAGTTTTGTATTATTTAGATTGTGTTGGCATCCAGATCCCCTAGATGTGCTCTAAAATACAGAGGATACTGTTTCCACTTCCAAGAGTGTGAAGACTAAGGCCATATCTCCACTTACTGAAGAATCTATACTCTGGTGATCGTTCTTCGGGGGTTCAATTTTAGCTGGTCTAGTAAAGACCCATTAAATTGAACACTGATAGCATCCCCATCGGCACCGGTACACCTCGCTGTCTCAGGGAGTAAGGGAATTCAACAGGAGCATTTCTCCCATTGTCCTGCTGTGGAAATGGCACCAAGCTTGTGTGACTGACCGGGCCGGGTCTGGGCACCACTGAGGGCGTCCGCTCAGGGCGGATTGCTCTCAACCAGGGCTCCTTACAGCCCTAGACTGGAGATCTTTCCCAAAACAGGTCACAAACCAGTCACACAGAGCGCTTCAGCTGCCAATCTGGCCAGCAAGGAAGCCTCACGAGCAAAACCCCTTAAGCACCCCATGCCCTCCCTGTGCCACAATCAGCCCTGGGCTTTACACACAGGTGAGAGGTTATAGAACTCAATCTCACCTACCCCGAACAGATCCTCCCAGTCCCAAAGAACCAGCCACAAATCCCTGGCCAATTTATACTTTGGATTTTACCCACAAGATCACACTGGGCCAATCCTTTAGAACCTAAAATCTAAAGGTTTATTAACAAAAGAAAGAAAAGGTTGTAAGTAAGGTTGTTAAGGAGAATACATTGCATACATCAGTCACCAAGTTCTTGATGCGGGCACTTAGCAGAGATGTTACAAACAGCTAGCTTAGAAGTCTTTGTTGTACATCCTATGTCAGGATGGGTCAGCAATCCTTTAGGGCTCCCTGTCCTTAGCAAGGCTGCATCTGGGATCAGTAGCAAGATTGAAGACAAGATGGAGGCCGCCTCATGGCATTTTATATCCATTCCTGGTGTCTCCCAAGCTGGAGCGGGTCACATGGTCAGGTGACCTGTCTGTGATTCACGTGCCGGCAGCCATTATGCCCTGACTGGTTTGCAGGTTTCTAGATGCATTCCTCAGGTGTGTATTGGCCACCCTGAGAGCCATTGTCCTTGGAGCTGTGCTAATTAGCATAGTCACTCATTGGACATTCCTTCCTCATGACAAGCAGTCCGTTCACAGTATCAGCACAGAATCCATATTCATAACTCCACATACAAACATCACACAAGTACATGAGTAGCATACATAGAATCAGTAGGACATAAGCTTTCATTTGACACCGCACATGGCCCACTTTGTACCAAATTTTGGGAAAATACCCCCCTCCCCATGGGCGCAGCAGTGATCTGTCTGCTCACTTTAAAATCCAATAACGTGACAGCTGGAGTTGATAGACCTTAAACCAAGCTATGTTATTTATGTAGCTGGAGTTGCATAGCTTAAGCTGACCATCCAGTTATAGTATAGACCTGGCCTGAAAAGTCAAAAGAGGACAAAAGGTGTAAGAATCATACAATATATATGCAAAATGGTGCACACATAGCTCAGCAGTTTTACTGGATTTGTTTTGTTTTGTTTTTGAAGAGGGCAGTTTAGATGAAACACTAAAGTCCTTCTTCCTTTACTGCCTTTCCCTTCTCCATGAGCTCTTTACCTTATAGCCCTTTTAGGGTGACACACATCCCTGAATTGAGGGGGACAGTCCTGAAATATAGTTTGTCCCAGTCCTGGCCTGAATGACTCCAGGACAGCATTTGGCCTGGATTCCCTCATGCACCTGCCTGAGGTACAGAGGTAACACCAGCCTCTTCCCAGCAGCCTTAGCTCCCGCCTCACTGTGAGGCCCCACTCTTGTTCCTCATCCCAGGGCCCATGCCTGGCCAGGCCAGAAGCCAAAGCTGGACAGTAGTAAAAGTTGCCCAGGTCACTGTAGGGAGTCCAGGACTCTCTGATGACTTGGAGCTGCTCTTGTACGCCTGAAGCAGGTATAGGTTCTGGGGCTCCCTGGGCAGCTCTTACTAATGCACAGTACTGGCCTGGCCAATGAGCAGGGCAGCTGCAGGGGGCATAAGATTGGGGGAAGAGAAGCAGCCACAGTGGAACCTTGAGGGCAAGGACAAGGCCACAGAGGGTTCAGGGCTCCTGCATGTGTCCCACTTCTGCCTTTTGAAAAGATGGCCATCCCAAACCCTTTGCTTCCAGCCACCCAAGCAATCCCTAGCTTCAGTTCCAATTCTTCTTTCCCCCTCTTTGAACATTTCATCATTTATCTCCATTTAAATGAGTAACCCCTTTGTTGACAGTTTATATAAACAAGTAGATCATTTAGGTAGCTACTTTTTGGGAGGCATCATGGAAGAAGTGAGGTTTAAGGAAAAGGTAGCTACATGCTTTGCAAGGGAGCTATCTACAGGGAGTGGTGTGGGCAAGGAACAGAGGCAAATACGGGAGAGGCAGAAAAACGGTATGTTGAGCCTGGCAGAATCAGTAGAAAGGAAGGAATGAGGGTGTGAGACAAGACTAGGGAGGATGAGGTAAAATTATGTAACATTGCAAGTATCTTGAATGTCACATAGGGACCAGCTGTCTCCTGGACATGGGGGTAAATATAAATATGGTGTAAAGCCACCATTGTTCCACCACTTCTTGCTCAAGTCCTGCACCAAGTGCAACTCAGCCGGCACCAAGACTCCATTTAGATACGAACCCAACGATATGCTCATAAAATGTGTGCTGTCACCTGAACCAAGAGCACCTGGACCGTGTCTGATCTGAGCTTTTCCACCTTTAATGTGCTATCCTCTGGGCTAGGTTACCTAAAGACATAGTGTAACATGGTTTTTCTGTGGACATTTTTGATCCAAGTACAATCCAGGAGCTAATTTGCAGTAAGGAAGCATCTCCCAGTTCTGTCCCAGCTCTGCCTTCAGCCCAAGTGCCTGCTGAGACAGCTGTGCAGTAATGAAGGGAGCGGGTGATGCACAGACAGATTCTGTTGTTGGTGATGGGAGCAGGGGTGTGGGCAACAGTTTGGGCACCACCGAATTAATGGCTTAAGACAGTTGAAAATGGCTCTTCACATGGCTGAAAAGTTATTCAGGGCTACATTTATGCATTTCTAGCTTCTTTCCGGCCCCAAAGATCTAGCATGCGAGGAAAAACTTTGCATGCATTTTCTCATAAACAAGTTTTACAAATGTAAGCTGTCTGCCCTTCTTTGTTGGAGAGATCTCACACTTTTTAGCATTGTGCAAATCCACTGGGGATTAAATGCACAACTATTATGTTGGGCGTAGATTCTGCATAGAAATGTAGGCATGCACCATGCGAAGAGACCAGATTCCAAGCTGTATGTGCATTTTAGGTACAGTTGTCTAAAGATATTATGATTAAATGAGGCTCTACAACTTGTACTTAAGGTTATATGCAGGTAGTGGAGCATGTTGAATTGAATTTCAGACTTTCAAAGAACTATTGTGTTATCAGTTTATAAAGAAATTACCTAAAATGTCAAGACTTTAAATCCTTGTCCTTTTACAGGTACTGATAATGAAGGGTGCTGATAGCTCCTTTAGCACTAACATTCTGTTAAAGTAACAATCTTTACTATTCCACTGAAATTTGAGGAGGATTTTGGAGGGGGGAGAGAATTATTAGACTATAACCAGTCTTGCATCAGAGTGTTCTATAGGATTTGCTGATTTATTGATGCTCCTAAGAAAGGTCAACCACCTGAATAAAATCTGTGATAAAATACTTGATAAAGATAAAGATATTATCACGGGCTTTATTTAATCCATAGAGAAATTACAAGGGGTCTGGAATGGCAGCATGTTATATGACTTCCTTAATCTTTGTGTGACTTTAAAAAGATAAATATGACTTTTAGAGGACTTAGAGGACAAATTGATTGCAAAGCTTCATCTATGTCTGAATACAGCAGCACTTGTCTATAAAAGGCTGCAATTTGTATTTTATTCTCTGTGCACATTTTGCTCACCCACTAGTAATTCCATTTGTAATATGTAGGAACAAAAAAGGCTAGTATTGTCATAAAAACTATCATCTGAGACTGACAGAGTCCCACTGAAGTTAATGAGCCTTCATATCTATACCAGATGGGCAAGTAAAATAAGGATAATGCTTTGCCTTCGCATTCATCCAAATGGATCTCAATGCATAAACACTGATTTGTACATGCTATAGAGGAATCAATCAATCACTCTTTCTCCAAATTAAGTATAGCAGTGTATGAGGTGAAACACAGCACACTCTACCAGAGCACAGCAGGAGTTCACAAAAACTTAGGGAGTAAAGATTAACTTTCAGCAATAAAAGCATAGAGGAGAAGTTAATACTCAGTGATGTAAAATGTATTCAGGTATAGGCCTCTGCTGTTAAAATGCAGCTAAAGTATTGTCATTTCCTTTTGGTGGACGAGGAAGGGAGAAGTGACTTGCACAAGTTAATCAAATGATTCAGTATGAAGCAAGGAACAGCTTTCAGGGTTCAGGACACAGGCAAGAGTCCTATCTATGAGCCACTTTATATCCAGGTAGGCACAGTATAATTGACCAAGCTCTTCTATGGAAATGTTCATGGCATTTGTGCTGACCACAAATAGGGGTCATGTTCTATATTTCATTCAAAAGACAATAGGTATTTTTTTTAAAGTGCTTGAGTTATTGAGGAGCCAAGCCCAATAGACTTTCATTAATAAAATCATAGAATCATAGAATACTAGGATTGGAAGGGACCTCAAGAGGTCATTGAATCCAGTCCCCTGCCCTCATGGCAGAACCAAATACTGTCTAGACCATCCCAGATTGACATTTATCTAACCTACTCTTAAATATCTCCAGAGATGGAGATTCCACAACCTCCCTGGGCATTTTATTCCAGTGTTTGACTACCCTGACAGTTAGGAACTTTTTCCTAATGTCCAACCTAAACCTCCCTTGCTGCAGTTTAAGCCCATTGCTTCTTGTTCTATCCTCAGAGGCCAAGATAAACACGTTTTCTCCCTCCTCCTTATGACACCCTTTTAGATACCTGAAAACTGCTATCATGTCCCCCCTCAATCTTCTCTTTTCTAAACTAAACAAACCCAATTCCTTCAGCCTTCCCTCATAGGTCATGTTCTCTAGACCTTTAATCATTCTCGTTGCTCTTCTCTGGACCCTCTCCAATTTCTCCACATCCTTCTTGAAATGCGGTGCCTAGAACTGGACACAATACTCCAACTGAGGCCTAACCAGCGCAGAGTAGAGCGGAAGAATGACTTCTCGTGTCTTGCTCACAACACACCTGTTAATGCATCCCAGAATCATGTTTGCTTTTTTTGCAACAGCATCACACTGCTGACTCATATTCAGCTTGTGGTCCACTATAACCCCTAGATCCCTTTCTGCCGTACTCCTTCCTAGACAGTCGCTTCCCATTCTGTATGTGTGAAACTGATTGTTCCTTCCTAAGTGGAGCACTTTGTATTTGTCTTTATTAAACTTCATCCTGTTTACCTCAGACCATTTCTCCAATTTGTCCAGATCATTTTGAATTATGACCCTATCCTCCAGATTAGTCACAACCCCTCCCAGCTTGGTATCATCTGCAAACTTAATATGGGTACTTTCTATGCCAATATCTAAATTGTTGATGAAGATATTGAACAGAGCCGGTCCCAAAACAGACCTCTGCGGAACCCCACTTGTTATACCTTTCCAGCAGGATTGTGAACCATTAATAACTACTCTCTGAGTAAGGTTATCCAGCCAGTTATGCACCCACCTTATAGTAGCCCCATCTAAGTTGTATTTGCCTAGTTTATTGATAAGAATATCATGCGAGACCGTATCAAACGCCTTACTAAAGTCTAGGTATACCACATCCACCGCTTCTCCTTATCCACAAGACTCGTATCCTATCAAAGAAAGCTATCAGATTGGTTTGACATGATTTGTTCTTTACAAATCCATGCTGGCTGTTCCCTATCATCTTGCCACCTTCCAAGCGTTTACAGATGATTTCCTTAATTACTTGCTCCATTATCTTCCCTGGCACAGAAGTTAAGCTAACTCGTCTATAGTTTCCTGGGTTGTTCTTATTTCCCTTTTTATAAATGGGCACTATATTTGCCCTTTTCCAGTCTTCTGGAATCTCTCCTGTCTCCCATGATTTTCCAAAGATGATAGCTAGAGGCTCAGGTACCTCCTCTATCAGCTCCTTGAGTATTCTAGGATGCATTTCATCAGGCCCTAGTGACTTGCAGGCATCTAACTTTTCTAGGTGATTTTTAACTTTTTTTTTTTTTTATTTTATTTTATCTTCTAAACCTACCCCCTTCCCACTAGCATTCACTATGTTAGGCATTCCTTCAGACTTCTCGGTGAAGACCGAAACAAAGAAGTCATTAAGCATCTCTGCCATTTCCAAGTTTCCTGTTACTGTTTCTTTCCTCCTCACTGACCAGTGGGCCTACTCTGTCCTTGGTCTTCCTCTTGCTTCTAATGTATTTATAAAAAGTCTTCTTGTTTCCCTTAATTCCCGTAGCTAGTTTGAGCTCATTTTGTGCCTTTGCCTTTCTAATCTTGCCCCTGCATTCATGTGTTGTTTAGCTATATTCATCCTTTGTAATTTGTCCTACTTTCCATTTTTTATATGACTCCTTTTTTATTTTTAGATCATGCAAGATCTCGTGGTTAAGCCAAGGCGGTCTTTTGCCATATTTTCTATCTTTCCAACACAGCAGAATAGCTTGCTTTTGGGCCCATAATAATGTCCCTTTGAAAACTGCCAATTCTCCTCAGCTGTTTTTCCTCAGTCTTGATTCCCATGGGACCTTACCTATCAGCTCTCTGAGCTTACCAAAATCCGCCTTCCTGAAATCCATTGTCTCTATTTTGCTGTTCTCCTTCTACCCTTCCTTAGAATTGTGAACTCTATGATTTCATGATCACTTTCACCCAAGCTGCCTTCCACTTTCAAATTCTCAACCAGTTCCTCCCTATTTGTTAGGATCAAATCTAGAACAGCTTCTCCGCTGGTAGCTTTTTCAACCTTCTGAAATAAAAAGTTGTCTCCAATGCAGTCCAAGAACTTACTGGACAGTCTGTGCCCCGCTGTGTTATTTTCCCAACATATATCTGGATAGTTGAAGTCCCCCATCACCACCAAATCTTGGGCTTTGGATGATATCGTTAGTTGTTTTAAAAAAAGCCTCATCCACTTCTTCCACCTGGGTAGGTGGCCTGTAGTAGACTCCTAGCATGACATCACCCTTGTTTTTAATCCCTTTTAGCCTAACCCAGAGACTCTCAACACTTCCGTCTCCTATGTCCATCTCCACCTCACTCCAAATACAAAAAAATAAAAGGATACAATGGACTGCACAAATAAGCCAGAACGTCAACTCCTGTACATTGGTAAATTCGTTCATGGCGCGATCACAATTTCTACCAATTGAAGATCTGGCCTATAGCATTAAAAATACAGCTCAAAAATCTCAACTCCAAGGCACGCAAAAGATTCATTTATAGTGTGTTTGCGCAGTGGAATGAAGCTATAGGTAAGAAAACTGTATTACGGTGAAGGAGGCTGTCCATGTCACGCAATGAGCAATAGTAAGAATATTACAAACTGCTTCTTTGGTTTCATTATGCGTGGCAATCAGTACCATGACCCTGATTCTTGAGCTGTGCTTGAAGGACAATGGCAGTTGCAGAGAGTTGTTTGCTACTACTAATCCTTTGACACCTGGCCCTTGTGGAAGTTAGAACAACAGGGAGAGCCTGGGAGCTTGGTCAGTGGCATAAGGTCCATAATGGACTACCACACTCCACTGTTCTCCATCTTACCCCTTGCAAAGACTTGCCTTGCCCTTTCCCCCACCGTTAGTTCTGGTTACACTGCAGAAAGGAAATTCTCTACCCATTATCTCTAGTTATGTTATAACTGCCTTGTGCAAAATGGCTTTAGCAGACCAACTCTGCCGCTTGCTGAGAACAAATGCTGGAGGGAAAAGTGAGAATAACACAAAATGTAAGAACCTGCCAATTGTAACTTGCATCCATGAGCTGTAATGTACTGGGGCCATGTTAGCACCGTCTCGGTCAGTTTGAATATGTAGTGTGTGGTCCTTGTGATAAAATATACTACAATTACATTAGAAATGTATTTGTTGTACTCTGACATTGCCCAACACCTAGGAATAACAGTTGCTTTCAGGCAGCGTAAGGTGTGAATTAAACTTTGTGTCAGAAAGTAAAATTAGGTTTAAATAATCATTTTCTCATGTAAAGGCAACAGATTTGTCTTTTAAAAAAAAAGTCATCTTATGGCAAATGCAGGATAAGCCCCTTCATAAATCAAACTGTGTCTATTTGTGGGTGAATTCTATACCCTGTACTAGGAATAAGAGATAAGACTTTCAAGAGAGGAGAAAAAATAAAAATGCTGCTTTTGTCATTAGTGTGCTGTCTGGGTAGCTGCAAAGATCCCTTCTTAATTCAAAATCATAATGATTTAACCCTGGATTTGTTGGAGTGTGTTTTCTTTCATATTTGCAATTTAGGAAGCCAAACACTATAGCCGTCATATTATTCTTGCTTGCCTTGCTGTTGTACCTAGGAGCTTTAGTAATGGACCACTGCTCGGTTGTTCTACAAATATACAACTACAAAAGAAGGTTGCTACCTTAAAAGATGTTACCTTGCACTTCTGCCATAGACTTTCAAGATATTTAAAACAATAAATCTTCAATGCTCCGGAAAGGAAGGCATATTACATTATGCTAGATAAACTGAGGCAAAGTGATATGACATGACTTGAGGAACGTCACAGAGTTAGTCAGTGCCAGTGTCAGGAGTAGAACCCATGAGATGTTCCTATTTTGCCATCCACACACTGAGCCAAGTTTCTAACCCTCGTGGTGCTGAACAGATTCTAACAGTGACCAATGCAGTGAAGGTCTCCTGTCAGTTTAAGTGGCTTGAAACAATCACAGATGTGTGAATTCATCGCCACTCTCATTGGAATGACAACCCTGGATCCCAATGATGTGATAATATTGTTGACTAATGTATTCTGGCTTGCATATACATATATAGCATATTAATAACATGTATAACTATATATATAATATGAGCGTGTTTGTGAGTGAGCAAATGAGTCTGTCTGTCCATCCATTCATCTATTCAAGAACTCTTCCTAAATGGTAAGAGCTAGAACCACCAAATTAGATGTGCAGTTTCCTCTTATCATAACTTATATAACGGTCAGGGTTTGGTTGTGCGGGTGGAGGTGAGGGGGCTAAAGTTCCGCCCACCATCCATATGGGGATGCATAAAACCATTCAGAAAAGAGACAATCACCACGCAAGTGAAAGGGGCTGGCTGGGCACATGCACCCCCATCTGGGATTGCCCCAGCCCCTGAACCTCCCACCCTCCATGTGCCCTTTAAGGAGGGTGGTGGAGTTGCAGTTCCCCTTCATATGGGAACATTGCTGGCTGTTTCCTTGCGTCAGGGAGTGAGGGGAAAGTGCACAGTTTGCTCCATTCCTCAATCTGGCTGGGGAGTGCAAATGAATCTGGATCTCTTCCAGCTGGGGAACATGCACCCTTCCCCCTAGCTGTGCCCGATGGAGCTGCAGTTGCCATGGAGAGGTGCATCTCACCTGGCCCTAAGGTGCTGTGGTGAGAGAGGGCTGGGGTTGTCCTCTCTCCCCAGGGCAGCCTGTATACTGAACTCCTCCTTCCCAACTCCAACCCAGAGCAATGATTTAAATGAATAAAAATAAATAATTGGGTTAAGGATCTGAGCAGTGCTTGGGGGGTGGGGTGTACACACACTAGATTAGTGTACACACACTAGATTAAGCCCAAATATTATAACATTAAGACCAAATATTGTAACTGATATAGCCTAAAATAGCCTGTTTTATAATCCTGTTTACTGCTAAGTATCCCATAACATCTTGCAATTGCTGAAGTAAACACCTGGCACAAGCAGAGCAGAAACTCGTCAAAATCAAGATCCATTAATTCTATGTCTTAGTACAAGCTAGGGGAGGATCGTCATGGCTCAGTACCTGGATTGCTAGTATCCAAAACAAAATAAAAAAACAGAATGAGTATAGGCAATTAAAAAAAACTGATGGGCTGGATTCTAGTGGCATGTAAAGAAAATATGTAACTTTTAATATCACATAAATAATGCCAGCTGACATGACTAACTTGGGGAACACACCTGCATACTGTGAATATAACATTGCTGCATAAGTTTGCTCTTCAGAGTGTGGTACCATATAGAAACTTTCTCCTGTACCACACCAACATCTGAACTAACAGACCAATGTGTGGTCAAGCAATTGACTATACAATTTATCAACAATAGCAACACTATTTAATTGCTTATCATTTTAGTGGATCGTTTGGGAAACAAAGAATTTCTGCAGTGAAAGAAGAATGATAAAAAAGACAAAACTAGGGAGAGGAGCAGAGAAAGGAAGACAGGGAAAGAAGAGAAATAGCATGGTCCTAAAGTGGAATAGATGTTCCCTCTAGTACGTGATTATAAGGTACTGTACCCATACACAAAAGTAGCAACTGAAGTTAATACACCACACACAAGATGCATTCTACTTTTGATCTTTGCACTGCTTCCCATTGCCATCAGCAGGAGATCTTCTGGGGGGCTGAGGGCAATATCAGTCCTGGGTTTATAACCCAGTCTGTAGATCATATTAAAAATAGAATTCAGTCTCTGTTGTGTCTGGGTTTCATTTTCGTGTTCTCGGTATATGATAGGCCATCTCTTTGCCATGATGTCAGTGGGAGTGAAAGGCTTTGTCTTGCCAGCTCCTCTGCATGATCAGGAAGTATTACCCCCATTTTGCAGATGGAAAACTGAGGCACAGGGTTTAAGTGATTTGCCATGAAAATCTATGGCATAGCATAGCAGTCCCAGTCCAGCATCCTAGTCATACTCAATGTAAATACAAAATGCACTGTTAGGTACTTGCTCAAGTACATTTCCTGCTGCTACTAATCTCACCAGTTACAGTTTTCAATTTAACCTGCCCTTTGTTGGGGATATAATGCTGACATCCTATGACTCTATGGTTTTCCTTGGTCCCGTCATGTCTGAAAATTTTCTTTCCCATTGACGACACAGGATAGAAGATTGGACGATGTCGGCTAAGATTGTCTACCCAAAATAGGACCCTGCTAGTTGACTGGAATGTGTCTTGAAAGAAAGGCATGGCTGGCGCATACCATTTTGACTGAGGGTGTTTGCTCCTTTATCTGAAATTACTTCAGAAGGACTTTGATTTTATCTGAGATAGAGAGGGTGCATATAAAAACACACATATGGCCAGTTTTCTACTGTGTATGATTAGTGTCCAACAGAAAGCTAAGGCAACAACAACCATCTCGTGCATTTTTAGCCAGAGCTGCTCCTCTCTGCTTCAGTAATGGGAAAGGATAAAAATGGTAATTTGAAGAAACATACCGCTGTGAGTTATGCTTAAATAGCAAATTAATAGCACTGCCAGAAACCCATCAGAAGAACAGCCCTAATCCTCATTAATGCAGTCCTGGTTTAGAAATATTATCTCAGAGAAAATGAGACTACAAGAGGAACTAGGCTCATTTTCTGCGAGCAAAATAGATTATATTGTCTTCCTTCAGATCAACTGCAATGTATTAGCTGTCACTAAGTCAAGTTAGGGGTTAACCTATTAGGAAAAAGACATCTCTGCTTGCACATGGCATTTATTTTCCTTATGCAACCTGATAACTTGTTTAATCTTTTTTATGATATGTGATGTAGGCTATACCCTGACACCCACCTCCCAATAAGTCCTTTCTCAGTATTATCATTTTCCCTCTAGCACAATGACTATTGTACAAGTCTCTCACAGCACATGGTTTACCCATTAAAAATGTGACTCACTAATGGTATTCCCGCTCTTTTTTTCTGTCCATGTGCTGCATACATTTTGTTACGTGCACCAAGGCAAATGCAGATGTGCACCATCAATAGAAACACATGGTACCAATTGTGAGCGTCTGTGAATGCTCTGCTAATCAGCTGGGCGGCACCTAAATCTTGCCCGGTTGGCCGCCCATGTGCTCAGCTTACAGGGAACACTGCAAACATTCACCAGGCGCTTCAGCTATAAGCTGCTATACGGAGCCTCACCCTTAAGAAGGGAATTAGTGAACATTTAGGGTACATCTAAACTACATGGTTCTGTCGACGGAGCCATGTTGATTAGTTTACTCGACAAAGGGAAATGAAACAGCGATTTAAATAATCGCCGCTTCATTTAAATCAAAATGGCTGCCACGCTGTGCCGATTAGCTGTTTGTCGGCACAGCACCGGCAGTCTAGACGGGGATCTGCCGACCCCAGAACCCTTCGTCGGCAGAACCTCGTTTAACAGGTTTAACTATAGCTGCAGCTACACTATCGCCGAGTTCTGTTGACATAACGTCGACAGAACTCGGCAGTTTTGGCGACGGCAGTAAACCTCATTCTATGAGGAATAACACCTTTTGTCGACAGAAGGCGTTATTGCATCTACACTGTCCTTTGCGTCTAAACTCTCATGTTGACAAACAGCTTGCTTTGTCGACAGAACTGGATGTAGTCTAGACGCTCTTTGTCGACAGAAGCTTTGTCAACAGTGTCTGTCGACAAAGCCTCTGTCGACAAAAGCCTGTAGTCTAGACGTACCCTCAGTGTTGACAGATGAGTGGCAGGATGTTGAAGGGAGAGCTGTGCGCCGGACGTCAGAGGGTTACTGGGGTAGGCTGGAGGGAGAGCTGTGCTCCAGGCCAAAGAGTTTGTGGGGCCCAAAGGGGCACACTGCGGTTGGCTGCACCATGTGGCCGGGCGGCTCCCAGCCTGGGCAGCGAGTTAGTGAGCGGCCAGGTGGGCAGGTGCCAGGCAGGGTCCTGAAGGCATGGGGAAGGCCAGGCCTGGTTGGGGCCGGGGGGAAGAGCCATGTTCTATTCTGCACTGATTAGGCCTCAATGGGCATATTGTGTCATCACTCTGCCAACCAGTGTTGCAAGTTCTGGGCACCACATTGCAGGAAAGATGTGGTCATGTTGGAGAAAGGCCAGAAAAGAGCAACAAAAATTATTAAATTTTACCTAAAAGGCAAAAATTGAAAAGCTGTTGGGTTTGTTTAGTCTGGAAAAGAGAAGATTGAGACGGGCTGTGATAACCAGTTCCAATTACATAAAAGGAGGAAGGAGAAAAAATGTCCTTAACTTCTGAGGATAGGACAAGAAGCAATGGTCTTAAATTGCTGCAAGGGAGGTTTAGGCTGGACCTTAGGAAAAACTTCCTAACTGTCAAGGTGGTTAAGCACTGGAATAAATTGCCTAGGGGGTTGTGGAATCTCCATCTCTGGAGCTTTATAAGAGCAGATTAGACAAACACCCGTTAGGGCTGATATAGGCAATAGTTAGTCCTGCCATGCAGGGAACTGAGGCCCCTTCCAGCCCTATAAGTCTAAGGCCCATCAATGGGGCCAATTCTAATTTAAATGGGACCAGTTTTACCATCCCTCCTGCAGCCATCATGGCCCAGCAGTAAATGTCACTGCTATATGTGGTCTGTGATTGATTAATGAATATTTCTGACTGGCTTCCAGATTTGCTTGGGATGCTGACAAAAGGTGCGGAGAGTGGATTCTTATAGCCATGTGATGAGCTACCGACAAATGGTAACTCAAGGGGAAGAGAGCGGCCATGTCTGTTGTGTGCCATACCAACGTAGTCACCAGCAGGGCAGGCTCTGAAATGGGTAGCTTCATTTCAGTAGCTGGGTGTGGATACCATAACAGTGAGGCATCCTAAGTGCTTCAACAGGGTTCAGCCAACTGGTCAACCAGAGCCCTCTCAGGCTGTGTTGGAAGTGGGTAGAAATGTTGAGCCCATTGAAGCCAACAGCTGGCTCTTGGGCAAGGGGGAAAGGAGCGGCTCGATGGTCCCGGAAGGGGCGGGGCAGGAGCACCCAGCCCGCCGTGCGCCCCAGAGCGGGCTGCTCCCCTAGCCCTCAGAGCTGCACGGAGTATGCGGCTGCGGCAGTGATTTAAAGGGCTTAGGGTTCAGGCTGGTGCCACATCTGCAGTAGCAATGCTGGGGAGCCTGCCCCCTTTGCTCCCCCCCCCTCACAGTAGATCTGGTTGAGCCGCACAGGTTGGAGTGGTGAGAAGAGGCATCATGGCAATGTGTACCTTCACCCTGGATTTCCCGTGTAGCCAGGACACTAAGAATAGGCACATTTGTGGTGCTAGATGGGTATTAGGCATCTTCGTGTTAATGCTGTTTTAGGGCAGTAAATAACATTACAGTACAGGCTCCTCACTTTTAAATGGCAGTGCTTAACGAAAGGTTTTCAAATTAGCAGGTATAATTTCCTTCTCGCCACCCTCTAAGCTATTCATTCTGCTTTGTTAATGAGATGCAGTTGCATGGAGTGAGCAGGGCGGGAGGATGAAATAATTGGGAATTATTGTAATAAATTGATCAACACCATAGCTGCCCACTCCATTCAGGTGCCAGCATGTCTGATCTTCAGTGTGCAACAGTTCTGAATGAAGGTTGTTTCGATTAGTCAACGCCAAAAACGATTTGTGACCCTCACACCACCGTTTATTAGCATTCCCAGTGGCTCAAACTCCAGCACTGACAGTGCCCAGCTGTTTTTAGGTCTGTTTAGAGCCAACCAGATCCATTGGAAAACATTAAATCCCGTTACAGTTCAATTTCCTTATTTTTACTCTGACACCTTGCACGACGTCCCACATTATGGCTTACTTTTATATAGAAGCTAGTTCACATTTCCGAAACACGCGTCTTCACGTCATGTGCACTAGTACCAGTCTAGTGTGGAACAGACTAATTCATTTTTAAAACTTCTTCGCTATGTAACGAACTGCGCTCTTTCTTATCTTTTTTCCCCTGGAGACACTAGTTCTCTTGATTACTAGGTGCACTATGCATTTCAGATAAAGCTTGAGCAATAGCGATAAATATCTACATGATAATAAACTATTGCACCTTGAAGATGACTCTTTTTAACAAACTAGCACCAACCAAAGCAGGCAGCACTGGGGGCTAGAACCAATGGGAGCGGAGAGTGGGGCTGGCTTCCAGCACCACATGGCTTTGGCACCCAAAGCCCCACAGCTAGAGCCCGGGGCCCAGGCCCAAATCCCTGTCACTGGGGAATGAAGCCCACTGCGGCATGGCGAAAGCCTGAGGCTAGAGCTGGTAGCAGGGCATCAGGAGTGAGTGCGGGTGCTGAGTCTGATGCCCTGCAGCCAGGAGACGAAACCTGCCACCATGTGGCTGAAGCCTGGGGCCAGAGGCGGCAGCAGGGGCCAAGTATGATGGCGGGGCAGGGGGAGAGAGGTGAGCCCAGCCAGAGCCCCCTGGATGCTCCATAGCTAAAGCCCAGGCCCTGCCTTGAGGTGGGAGGCAGGGGAAGGGAATGAAGAGGAGCAAGCAGCAAGTGGGGCATTGTGGGGACGAGGCGAGTGAGGATGGCGTCACAAGGGGACAGGTGGAGCATGAAGAGCTGCATGTGGAAGACATGCTGCTTCCTCCGCCATAGGAGAATGTGCTGGGCCACACTGGCAGCTATGCAGCCACAGATAATGCTCTGCAAGGCTACTGCCACCCTAGTTAGCCTCAGGTTCCTTTTGAGGTGGGGAAAGGATCTGGCTCACTGCCAGTGAGTGTTCATGGGAGAGCCTGCTAGGCAGGAAGGGTGAGCATCCGATTGCACTATTCTTTTGTGTAGGCAGAGGTAAAACAAAGCCTTTTGAGTTGGTGTGTGTGTCTGCGAGAGCAAGAGCACGTGGCCTTGCTTTGTGTGTGGGCCTGGGTGTGGGTGTGCATGTACAACTATATCTCTGGGGGGAGAGGCATGGGTGTACGCCTCTGTGTGTGTGTGTGTGTGTGCAGGCCTGCATGGGTAAATGGTTTGACGTGTGCACGTGCTGTGTTCACTTCTGTGTATTCTCCTACCTTAATGCATGTGTGTGTGTGTGTGTGTGTGTGAACTGAAATACTGCAGTGACAGGGGCTATAGAAAAACCCAACCATGATAGGACTGGCTTGAAGTGGCAAGTAGAGTAAAGGGGCAAATAGATACGATAAAGTACTACAGGAATAAGCCTGGCAAATCAGCTGTGTGCCAAATCTCACAGGGACTCCTGTCCCACTCCATCTTGCTCTCATTCCACCTTCTAAATCACAGTGAATTAAAAACTCCTCAGACCAAACATGAAGCAAGTGCTTTTGTGTTTTAAAATAATTCAGCAGACACGCACACAACACACATGCACATGTTCCTAGGAGTGAAGACTGTAAAATAAAGTATATATTTCTCCAAATGTTTCATGCCACCCACGAGCTATAAAGCTCTGAATCGCACACGCATTAAAAAAAAGCTTGCTAATAGCTAGGCTGATAGAAACAGCAGCTTATTGGCCATGAGAAGACTAAATAAAACTACTTTCTACTTGCTGACTTTCTTTCCCCACCTATCTGTGGATACAGGCAGCTGGCTACCTTCACTCACTGCCTGGTGGCAGAAGGAATAGGGCGGCCTAGCGTGTAAATTTTACTTCAATTATTGCTTTTTTTTTTTTTTGCAATCATCCTCATTTATAAAGCTAATCTGGAGGGTGGAGCAATTGCTCAGCAGCACTGGGATGCTTTGAGTTGTCTGCAGCTACTAACAAAGCCAGATACACGCAGCAGCCAGTGTTTTAACTTCAGTGAGTGCTACTGTTATACAAGAAAAAGATTATGTGAATGCATGTCTATTCCTGCATCTATTGCCTATTGGCAATAAGGCAAAAAGAGCAGCAAGCTTTCACTCACAGCTTCTTGTTACAAAGATCAAAAGCAATAAACTCAGCTTGTTTGAAATGGAACTTGGTGGTAGTCTAATGTATGCATAGGGCCCCTTAATTAAACACCTCAGACCAGAAAGGACCATTACAGAATTGAATCTGACACCTGTATATCATAGTAGCTTAAATTTTGATCCAAGCACACACCAGAAATGCATCTAGTCTTCATTAGACAACATCAAGAATTGGAGAATCCATCACTTCCTTCCATAACTTTTCTAATGGTGAATCATCCTCACTAGGAAATATTTGTGCCTTATTTCTAATATGAATTTTTCTGTTTTCACCGTCTACCCACTGGTCTTGTTCTGCCTTTTTTTCCTTGACATTAAATAGCCTTTTAATACCTGACATTTTCTCTCCAGGAACACACTTGGACACTTCAATAAAGTCACCTCTCGGTCTTCTTTTGTAGATGCTAAACAGATTGGGCTCCTCTCCATAGCTCATGAGAACGCATTTTTCTTCACCCCTCAAAACATTTGGCTCTTGCTGCGCCTTCTCCAATTTTTCAACATCTTTTTAAAACGTTGCCCATAAAACAGGCTGCACTATCCAATCTAAGGCTCACTGCTGCTGTCATCAGCCTGCCCTACTCGCATGTCTATTGATGTCTTTAGCTGTATTCATAGCATCACCCTGGAAGCTCCTGTTTAACAGCTAACCCAGCATGACCCCTACATCCTTTGCAGTCACTGCTTGCCTACCCCATTCCAAGGCTGTGTCTACACTGGGCCACTTATTCCGGAAAAGCAGCCGCTTTTCCGGAATAAGCTGTGAGCTGTCTACACTGGCCCCTTGAATTTCCGGAAAAGCACTGACGATCTACTGTAAGAAATCATCTGCTTTTCCGGAAAACTATGCTGCTCCCGCCGGGCAAAAGTCCTTTTCCGAAAACTGTTCCGAAAAGGGCCAGTGTAGACAGCCCAGCAGTCTTTTCTCAAGAAAGCCCGATCGCGAAAATGACGATCGGGCTTTTTCCGAAAGCGCCTCACATTGGCACGGACGCTTTTCCGAAAAAGGACTTTTCCGAAAAGCATCTTGCCAATGTAGACGCTCTTTTTCCGGAAATACTTATAACGGAAAACTGTTCCGTTTTAAGCATTTCCGGAAAATCATGCCAGTGTAGACACAGCCCAAGGGTGCAGCCTTCATGCTTTGGGGTTAAGGTAGGACCTTTCATTTGGCTCTGAAAAACTGTTTGGGTCCAGCTTCCCAAGGGATCCAAAGTGCTCTAGATCGCTGCTGTGACCTCAGCCTTGCTTGTATTTGTTACCCACAAATGTCAGCAGCAGTGGTTTCTTCCAATTCATTGATGACAATTATTTAAAGTTAGTTCTTGAGAGCCTCTTTAAACCCCTAGTACTAAGTACCTGCCTTTCTTTGAATCTTTGAGTTCCATTGACTGTTTTTTGAAATGTGCCACCCAAAACTGGACAGAACATTCCAGGGGCAGGCATTCTGTGGATTTATATTGCGGCACAATGGGATTTTCTTATTGACTAGCCCTTTCCTACTAATCACTAACATTCCAATAGCCTTTATGATTGCTGCTGCACAAGGAGTAGCTTTCAGAGAATTACCCAGGGTAATTCCAAGATCTCTTTATGGTGTGGTAACAGCTAATTTAGAGCCCATCATTGTATATGAATAGCTGGACAATCTTTTCCAACTAGCATTACTTTGCACTTCTCAACGTTGGAATTTCAATTGCCATTTTGTTGCCAAGCTGCCTAGGTTTGTGAAATCCCTTTACAGCTTGTCTGTGTGCTTCACACTTACCATTCTTGAGTATCTTTGTATCATTTGCAAGCTGAGCCATTTCCCTGTTCACCTCCTTTTCTAAATTATTAGTGAATTATGTTGAAGAGAGGATGTCCCAGTACCAGAGCTGTCCTGTCCATAGGACTGGTTGAGTGGCTGCTTTGGGCCTGTCCTTTGTGGGGGGGAGGGGCGGGAGAGACACGCCTCACAGTGGCAGACCCAGTTGTCCTATAAACAGAATGGTCCCCTATATGGTGGGGGCAGGGTAATGCAGAGAATTACTCAGGGCCAGCAGCTGGAGTGAGGCCCTGTGCATTTACTGCAGCAGTTGGATCCATGGAAAGCGGAGCGATGCACACAGCAGCTGCTCCACTCCACTGCCATCTTCTGCACATGAATGGAAAAAATTATAACATTGATTATGTCTAGAAGCAGGAGCACAAAAAAACAGGCACCTCTCTTAAGTGGCTTCAGCAGTAGGTGAAGTACAGTGTGTGGCAGATGAGCTGTTCTGGCCCAGGTGGGAGGATGCATTCCTTCAAGCTAAGGAATGTCCCACACTTACACAATACCACTCACATGCAGTTTGATGCTGCCCAAGCTGTGAACAAATTGATTGTTTAAGGAGACTTTCACACTGATGATTCAGTGACTGCTGAAGAGTCTCAGTTCCTTGGAAATGGAGTTTTAATTTCTCCAGTGGCTGAAACTCCAGCCCTCCAAGAGCCCCAGCCTGCGTTATCAGAGTGCTGACTCATTTCATCACTTCAGTGGCACCCTGGTAGCTGACATGCCACCCTTGGGAGGCGGAAGAAGGTAGAGCTGGATACAGATGGGTAAGGCAAAGACAACCAGGGATGCTTCAGGCAATGTTGGCAGGACAATGAAGATGGAGACAAGTTGGCTGCCTTAGTGTCATAGGAGATCAATGGGTTTCTTTCTTAAGATTGATCTGATGGACAGGATTCACGCATTTGCTCTGGATGCTTTGCACTACTCCAGCCCTGCACAGGAACCCACAGACCTGCAACCAACTGGGGCCCTGAGATAGTCCAACAGGTGCACCAAGCAAAGCTGAATTTGTCATGTTGTGCTACACTATGAATCCTGAATGAAAAGAACTCCCATCTCTCATGATGGTTGCTACCTCAGCCTCGGATCCTTGGTAACACTCTAAATATTAGCCCTTCCCTAAGCCTCCCATTAATGGACATCTCAGGCTTATCAGTCATCTAACTGGATCCTGGAAGACTACAGAAGAGGAGTATCACTGCCTTGTTAGCTTTTCTGCCCTCTATCCCTTCTAGTTGATCATGTAGTCAATCCAGCAAGGCTGAAGCAAGTGTGGGAGTAGCTATGAAGAAGAGCACTTCCTTCCTCCGTGCTTTCTTTGTGAGGAATCTTTCTCTGCTGCTTGGGAGCTCTTTGAAGGCTAGAAGGAACATGGTGTATCAAAACAGAATCAGTAGTCACTTTTGATGATGCAGGAGAACAACTGAGGAAGCATGCCTTCTCACCAAAAGGGGCCAGGTACGTGAAATCTATAATACAAAATTACATCAACCTAACTTACACCGGCAGACAGCCACTGCAGTTATTAAATTGCTTGTGAGGATGCACACTTGGCTTCTGTCACTAGCATGCATCCTCACGATCAGTGCTTGTACTGTCAGAGTGGGCCATTGCAGGATGGCTTGTAAAGGCCAGTAACAGTCAACATAACCAACAGTGTCTACACGAACAGTATGTGGACCTAATTAGATTGATTAGGACTCTATGCTACTCAGAGGTGTTATTACAACAGGCTTAGAGAGGCACATAATGTCAGTGGGGGCCAAGCGTCTAGGTACTCGCAAGCATCTTACATCGAACAGACCTGAATTTACTTGATTACTCTGGCTTCACAGAGCCATGAGAAATAATCCATTCCACCATAATGTGGGCAGCCACCTCAGAGAAAGACCCACAATATTTAGGAATAGGGATGATCACTGTGTATAAAATCCAGAAGCTGAGTTTTAAAGTGGCTGTGATTCAGAACTTACAAACTGAATAGTGTAACAAACCACGATTAGGGAATACACTAAAAGTTATTTTGCCCATATCTACAACAGCTTTGATGCTTAATTGTGGAATTTAATATAATTAAACTTCATACTGCATTAGAATATAGAACTACTAAGAGCAAGCTTTAATGTTTTGTAGAATTTAATAAAATAGTTCATTTAAAATGTTATGCAATCATTTACAAATATGAAAATTGATGTCACACAGATTCACATCTTAATTTAATTTCTTCCAAATTCTGTGAAGCAGAAATGTTGAGCATTCAATGCATCTGAGGCAGGGACCCCAAACTGACTAAAAACTATAACTTGGGCTATTTGATCTGAGGTGTTAAATAGGTTGCAATTAAAACATGGTGATTGTTTTAATCACACTACAATCAAAGCAACATGCTTCTGAATCTGCTGCAAATGTGAAGTTTTAAGGATAGGAAGGTCACAGACACCACACCCTCTCTGTTTCATCCTGAAAAGAGAATTTTGTTACTTCACTGGGTTGCTTTAAGGATTAAATTCAGGTTTATATAGTGTTTTAATTCCTTAGAGGAAAGGATCTACTTCAGCGCTACATTGTATCACATTTTCTCCCCCTCCCCCCAGCAAATTTTTAAAAAAATTAAACACATTGTGCAGGTAGAATGCTGTGATAAGCAAATCAGACTAACAAAATGCAACCAGACTTTTAATAACAAAAACAGCAGACAAGGATTGGTTTGCTCAATTTCTGATCACTGGCCCTATATAGCTACAGAACGTATCATGTTTTCACTGTGTAAATAACTGGAATTCCAACCACCTTCCCTCCAATAATAATTAGATACATAAAAGTACATGAATACACAGTATGCTGTATAATTGCTCTATTTTACTGCCACCTAAAGTTAGTCATTGTCTGTTTTCTTGAAATAACCCCACTGATTTAAATTCAACTATTCCCTGAAAGGAACTAAAACATAAGTAAGGGTGACAGGAATTAGGCCCTAAGGGTGACAGGAATTAGGCCCTAAATCAGTTATTTTGGGAGATGTGGGAGTAGTACTGTACTAAATATATTTGTACAGTCAGTTTCTTATCCCCTCAAATGCTAGATGATTTTCCATGCTCATATTTCATTGGAATGTCAGTACATCAAAGAGATACAGTACTGTACAAAGTTCAGGTTCATTTTGCACATGGTATGTCAAGTGAAAAACACCCTAACCCTTTTGCTCTCTTGGGTATCTGTGATTGTAGGGGAAATGCATTACTTCTAGCCATTCAGGGGAATAAGAGGTAGTTCTTTTTTACTATGACAACATGTGATTACCTGACACCGGGAGGAGAAATCTGGACCAGCAGTACTGGATCTGTTCTAGACTTCAGTGTTATATGCACACAAATTAAAATATACTTTTGAAAGAGAGCAGTATAAATTTGTACACTTGTAAAATGAGAAACAAGACTGAAAAAATCATAAGACATGTAAAAAGTACTTATTCCCAAGTAGATACTTCTTATGATATTGACCTAGACATCTTTTTAATCTACAGTTGATTCTGGAATTAAAATAACTAAAAACTTTAGGAAAACAGGGTTGTTTCACAGGACAGGACATCATTTGTTTGTAATGTATCATCTGATACTCAGCTTTGACTACAAAAAATATTTAGATCTCATTACTTATAGAAGTACAAGACTTCCCCCAGGCAAAAATAATGCATTAAAGAGATTTTTATCTGGAGCTCAGAAGTCATTCACCTTGTTTGTAGCTAAATCAGAAAAACAAGAATCCTTGTGTGACCTCTGGGTGCCATTAGGAACATAGAAGATACAAAACCAAAGTATGTACTATTTACCATTTTAACATATCAGAGGTAGGTTTTCAGTCAGATTGGCAGAAATAAAGCCCCACATTACCACATAGCTAAACTCCTGCTTCCAGAGCATAGTATGAATTTTGAACATGAAACAGTTCTACACCTCAATGTCTAGAACTCAAAAGCAACACTGGCTGGTAACAGCACTGTATTTATAACTATTTTGACTCTCCCTGTAACAAGGTAAATACAATTATGTGCATTACTAAATTATCTTCAAATCCTACACCTTCTTTACACAATTTAAGAGCTCTTCTTTATCCATTTGGTAACCACTCTTCTTCCACTGATCCCTTAACTGCTGTAACACTGTTCCAATTTCTTTTCCAGAAGAAATTCCCATTTTTCTTAAATCATGACCACTGATAGGAAAAGAAGGGACAGACCATTGTTGCATTTCCTTTAGAAGATGCTCTTCTCCTTGGTATTTTAGAAGCTCACAGATCCTGGAATTCATATCTGGTTCCCTAGACTTAAAAACACAAACACACAAGAACTATTAAATGCCAGAAAATAGCTTAGTCTCAGATCCATTCTTACTCAACATGACAAACTAACACCACAACTGGTACCCTACTGATAGCCTGTAAAGGCTGAATGGACAAGTTAATACATACATAACATTTCCATTTTGGTGGACTCAGATTATGTAGGTGATTAGATGTTGGGAAGCTAAGATTGCCACTTGCAAGATGCATACTGTAGATACCAGACTGACTAAGATAAGAAGTTGAATAAATCAGAACAAACAGTGAAGGTGGTATTTTTCATCCCGAGTTAACCAGTCTTTTATTATTTAGCTTTACAACCTGCTAATTTTGGCTGATCCTTGAAGACTTTCTGGAAACCCAGATAGGGATGGGCAATATTTTCAATATATAATTGACTAAAAGTGATCCATGCTTTGCTCATCTCGAGCCTAGAGTACTGCAGTGACAGCTTCAAAGCTTCAGCTGTAACAGAATGGGGATGGCTGCCTACTTAATAGTATCTTATACCTTTGTTTCAGAGACTGCACTAGCTTCCAGTTAATTTGTGCACCATTCAAATGGTTGAATTTGATCCATAACATTTTCTATGATGTAGGGTCCCCTGAGATCAACCTTTTTTCTTCTATGTTAATGCAGCAGTAGAGATCAGCTGGGATAGTCGCAACCAAACTAAAAAACTTGCCAGATACATTTGAAAAGAATTGTGTAGCACTGACAAACTTTTGTTTCAGATGATCAAGATCAACATTTCAAAGCGGGCTGCCTTCAAGTTAGGCTGATTAACCCCATGCAAAAGCTGCTACGCGCCGACGAGGCATGCAGATTAGACAGATAGGCAGAGGAATGAAGTCGCGATTTAAATAATCGCTGCTTCATTTAAATGGTTGTCGCTGCCGATCAGCCGTTTGTCGGCAGAGCGGTCACAGACGTTCGTCGACAGAAAACCCTTTGTCGACCACCCCGCAAACCTCATCCCACGAGGCATAACTGGGCGGTCGACAAAAGGGTTTTCTGTCGACAGGAACGCCTAGACTGACCCGCCTGCCGACAAACAGCTGATCGGGCAGAGCGGGCAGCCATTTAATTTAAATGAAGCCGCGATTATTTAAATCGCGCTTCATTTCCTCTGCCGATCTGTCTAATCTACATGCCTCCGTTGACGGAGGCATGTAGTTTAGACGTACCCTTAAGGAGCTGGGACAGCACAGCACTGCTAAAAATGATATTACTTCTATGGACGTACATACATATAGATTTCAGAAGCCTAACACAAACAATCACACTTGAAAATGTTGGCTTCTTTAAGTATTAAAGTGTGATACAGGTGACCATGTGAATGGTAGCTCTGACACTGAGAGGGCCTCAAAATATCAAACCTTGGTGTTCCACATTGCAAATGCTACATTATAGTAATTAACTCCCTAACAATTCCTCTCTGACCTTTAATCCCCTGTACGGTTCCATATTTCTTCCATCCACATCCAACATCCTTCCAGGTTCACTCCCAGGCTCTTTCTCTCTTCCCTCAGCTGCTCAGTTACCCCAGACTCTCTCAAAGCCTTTGCTCTTTTTCAGAGGGGTATGAGAAATACATTTCTATATTATAGTGTAAATGAACTACCGTATTTTAGTGCATATAACCCGTGGGTTATATGCGCTTAAACCCCGCACTCTCATGGGGTATACTCAAAAGCGGGTATACAATTTTTTTACTCACCTGGTGAGTTCCTGCACAGCCTCCAGCCGGGGGGGGGGGGGGGGGGGCGCTCATCCCTCTGGTTCCTGTGCAGCCACAGAAAGGGGCGGGGGAGCGCTTATCCCCCGGTTCCTGCGCAGTCGCAGGAACCAGGGGGATGAGCGTTCCCCTGCCCGGAGGCTGCGCAGGAACCGGGGCGTTTAGGCTGGCTAATTCCCCCTGGCACCATAAATTAGCTAATATTCCCCGGCACAGTTTGAAAGAAAAGTCTTGCATACCCTGCGAGTTATACTTGTGCGTGGGGTATACAAGATTTTTTTCTACTCAATTCGGAAAAACCACGAGGTATATTCAGGTGCGGGGTATATTCGCTAAAATACGGTACTCAAAGTTCTGTATTAATTTGCCTAGTAAGGGATCTATTTGTCAAATATTTCCCAAATCTTTTTTTTTTGGCTGTACTGTTAGACATATTTGCTGACAGGTATTTTGAAACATATTACCAAAATAATTGAAATTGGTGCAATTATATTGGGGTTGTTCTGACAAATAAGATATGCAGAATTTTGCAGACTTTTATAATAGTGTGCAGAATTTAGGGATGTTAAAAACGGTGTATCTCTGTAGTTTTGTAAGCCACCTCAAATATTTTAAATAGAGAAGCAGGGTAAAAATATTTTAAATAAATAAATATATTAAAAAAATACAAATAAATAATGTGTAACCATTGCAGTTACACATTTACATGCAGGGAGGCAGGCAGGAGCCAGTGTTCACAGGGAGAGAGCAGCCACACAGGAGGCAGGTGGCTCCACGGGAATAAGTGCAGGGAGCCGGTTTGAAAGCTTATTTCCTGTGTGTACTGGTTCCCGCTTGCCCCTCCCACCCCCCATGCTGCTGCCTCTCTATCAGAAGGGGGGGCAGGTGGCTCCATGGGAGCTGGTTTTTAAGCTGGCTCCTCTGAGCACTGCTCCTGCCTGCCCCCCATCGCTGCCTCTATCAAAAGCAGCAAGGGGTGTGTTGTGTGTGCATGCACATGTAACTGATAGGATTAACCAATAAGCCTAGACTTCAGTTAATTGTGTAAACAAATACACACTAATATCCCTAACAGAATTTTAATTTTTTTAGCACAGTTTCCCCAGGAGTAAACTATAGTTAACTCTGTATAGCCGCACTTCTCAAACTGTGGGTCCCGACCCGCCGGGGGTCACGAGCCTTAGAGGGTGGTCGCGAGCAACTTAGAAGGAGGTTGCAGCAACACAGAGGGGGGCTGCGAGCAACTTAGAGCGGGGTCACACTATCACAAAGTTTGAGAACCCCTGCTGTATAGCATTTTTCATCCATAAATCTCAAAATACTTTTTAAAAGTAAGGAAAGTATCATGATCCCTATATTGTAGGTAAGGAAACTTTGGTGTGGAGAGAAGTAACTAATTCAAAATCACAAACCAGGTCAAGGACATGACTGGGACTAGAACCCATGAGTCCCAACTCCCTGTTGAAGGTCCTATGCATTAGATTGTGCTGCCTCTTTTTTTGTCTGTCTTAAATGAGACCTTTGAGTTTAATAAAAGAAATAAAATAGCTATGTGAAACACACTTACATCTATAATGAAGTCTTGATATGGTTTCAGTGGTTCTGGACTATCTGTAGCTTTGATTAAGTCTCTTCTATGCTTCATTATAAAAAGGCCAAGGTTCTTCTCTTCTTTTGAGATTTTCAGCCTCAAATCGAGTTTTATGACATCATCCTGCACCTTGAACAGTGATGTTAGAACGGTCATTGGTTTTGGAAACAGATTCTGAACATTTTTACTGACTTTTTCAAATTCCTCTAAATTCCCATTAACAGGTAATCCTGAAGGGGGACACACAAAAAGCATCATGAAATAATGTTACAAAAGGAACTATCAAAATCACCAGAAGAAATGGTCTAATCAAGTACTGCACAAACACACAAATGACTATGGAGACTAGTACCATCTTAATATGCTGTTCTGCAGTTATTCTTATGCAACACCCATTGTACTTTACCTATATAATGAGCAACATCGAGCTCATACATAAGGCGAACCAAATGATTTACGTGGTTTCCAACAAGAATTTTTTTCAGTTCCACCCAAATCCTCTCTCCTGATATTCCAGCCAAACCTTTGGCATTTTTCTTAATTGCTTCCAGAGTATTAGATTCATGGTCACCAGGCTTTTCTGCTACTCTTCCATAAAACCTACAAAATAAAAATTCTAAATCTTATTACAATTAATGATTCTCCTGTTTATTACTTCTCAAAGAATTACCTTAGGGCAATATTTAAACTGTCCTAATCTCAAAGTATTCACAGAGTGTTAAAGTGCAACTAAACTTACATAATTAGAACTTCTATAGTGCTTTATATCCATTTATATCAAAGTACATTGCATTTTCAAAGGCACCATCATGCTACAGATGAAATGGTGGTGCAGTTGCAAAAGGTCTCTCAGAAAGTTGGTGCAGAACTTCGGACAGAATTAGTCTTAGGGCCTGATTTTCAAAAGCACCTAAACAGACTAGATGCGTAAGAGGAGTCAGACACCTAATCTGTTTATGCGCTTTTGAAAATTTCAGTAGGTGCCTACCTGTGTCTTTAGACGGCTGCATACCTTTGAAAATCTAGCCCTCAACTGCTATGACCTATTACCACAGTAAGCCAAGAAATTTCTAAGGATTATCCAATTTTGTCTTCATAATACCTTTTTCCATGCATGTTCTCAGACAACATGTCATTCATAAACCATTCCACTCTTACTTCTCCTGAAACAAACACTAAAACGTCCCATTCCTCAATAGAAGAATCACACACCTATCACAGCCACTAACTTTCCCAGCTACTGCAGTGAACTTTGCACATCTGCTACCAAATCAGTAGTATTCACAAAAGAAAATCGAATTTATTGCTGAAAATTTCTAGGCATGGTAACATTAGGTCCATTGAGGGAGCACAGAGTAACTAGTAAATTGAGTTTCATGTTATCAGTTAATTTCATATTTCTAAATGTGATATGGATACTAAATTTCGTTGAATCAACTAATTGACTAGTAAATGGATTTTCCGTTGATTGGTCGATAAGCAGGGGAGCCGCAGTGGGGTTAGCTCCCGACCCCAGTAGCTAACCCTGCTGCAGCTCTGCCTTTTAAATGTATTAAGAGCCAGAAAAGGCTCAAGCACAATGGGGAGGGAACCAGCACAAGCCAGGCCAGCTGATTTCCGGCTAGTGCCGGGTCCCCCTGCTGTGCACCAGTCTTAAAATGTGGGCTCTTAATACGTTTAAAAAGCAGAGGTGCAGCTGATTCCCAGCCTGCGCCCAATACCTGCTACCCTCCCCTGCCCTCTGCGGAAACTGTGCTGGAGGGGTGAGACCGCTTTTAAGCCAACTCCCCCCAGCACTGGCTCCTACTCTTCTTGCCTCTAACAGAGGCAGCAAGGGGGGAGCAACTAGTCGAGGGACTAATTGACTATCCAATAAGCTTTTGCTTATTGGATAGTAGACCAGTTGCTTACATCCCTAAAATGTAACCTAGTCATGTTTCTCCATCTACATTTTTGTTAACAACTGGGACAGGAGGCTATAGAAAACCTTAATGTGGCAAGGCCTATTTTCCTGTTTTTCTCTGCAGAGGGAAAATGATTACAAAAATCACATTTAGTTCTTGATTTTTAGCACCTTACCGAGAACAAGGCACTATATGAGCTTGGACTGTGTGTTTTTCATGATGCACTAAGTTTCTGTTTATGCAACTAGCTGTGGAATGTAGTGTCCTTGTGAAGATTTTGTTGAAAATAATGTTAATCATTTCTTTATTTAGGAAAGCAAAATGATACTACCTGAAATATCTCAGTATTCGTAAATAATCCTCTTGTATTCTCTGGTTTGCGTGTCCAACAAATCTGACTCTCTTGTTTTTCAAATCTTCATAACCTTTGAAATAATCAAAAAGCGTGCCATCCAAACCTAGTACAGAAGAAGTGTTATACACTTAGTTTTAACAAGATACTCTATTAGTAGGTAGATGAAGAAAATGTTTGCGACAGAAGACATGAAGGCTAAGATGTCTTCTAATTTATCAGATCCTCCTATGTGTGCAACTTCCAGTTTAGGTAGCGGAATTACATAGGAATAAGTGGAGGTTGATTGTGGCTTTGTTTGAAGGCCTAACTAAAACATAATCCTTGCATCAAGACAGAAACTGTATTTTATTTTTGGAATCATGTACCTAAAAACATAGAATTGATTGTAAGATCTCTTCTTTCAGCATCTTGTTCCCAGTCAGTTGTGAATTCCACCTCTGCATGTCGTCCATCAGTGACTACATCAATTCTAAGTGTGGTAATTTCAAAGTTCTGTTCATGGAGCTGTAATTCACACAATACTTTGTTTTATCTTCAAACACAATAGCGAAAAGGATGTACAAGAGTTAAATGTTTCTTTGCGCGTATCCAGCATATAAACAGATATATAATGAATTTGATGAACAGAAAAATTAGAAAATGTTCATTGCCTTTAAACCAGCTAAGGTTTCATTTTTAACTGTCTGATGCTACTTGGGGTACTATACTTTTGTTCACAAAACAAAGCCAAATCTTGGAAGAAATAATTGCAATGGTTCTTTGGGTAAGATCAAACATAGTAGCAGTTTACTATTGGATAAGTCCTGTATAGGGTGCAATATATCCTGCTTTTATACAGGGAGGGACAACTAACAGATCTTTCCTAACTACTAAGAGCCAACATAATTCATAAACAAAGTTTGTGATTACCCGGGCAGTAATTGTTCCATGTTTTTCTCCTCTGTTATTGATCATACGAATACCAGCAGACTGGAACATTTCCTTCATCTGAGTAGGTGTAGCAGTGGTGGCAAAGTCCACATCTTGTGGTTTCATTCCACTTAATAAATCTCTGACAGCACCTCCAGCTATTCTTAATTCATACTTTTCCTTTTCAAATAACTCTGGCAGGGGGAAAAAAATCAGGGTAAGAATTTTTTCTTTTAAAAATGTAATATCCATCTTAAACCATGAGATTTGGCTCACACATATAGGTGATCAGTTACGTAAATTCATGTTTGCATTTATGATATGGCATATACACATTTGAAAATCTAGCCAAGTAGACCATGTTAACAGAGGCTCTTTTTTGGCATAAAATACAAACAGAGACAATATAGACCTTGTGCATTCAGCAAATAAATACAGGTTGAACCTCTCTTGTCCAGGACTCTCTGGTTCGGCAACATGCCTGGTCCAGGAGGACCATGGATATTGCTGAACCAGAGCGCCCCTGGACCAGCAGGTTGAGTGGCCACGGGGTTGGCACAAACAGCAGCTGCGGTGACCCCGGGATAACAGAGCCCAGCAGCCCCAAGGAGCGGATCCCTGGTGGCCCCAGAGCCGCAGCAGCCCCGGTATCTTGGAGCTGTGGCAGCGTTGGTGCCCAAGACCTGCGGCAGCCCCAGTGACCGTGGGGCTGCAGAACCATGGTGGCTCTGGGACAGCAGAGTCCCAGCGGTCCCTGGACATTGCAGCCATGGTAGCCCTGGGGCGAGCAGAGCTGCGGTGGCGTGGAACGTCTAGCAGAGCTGGTGGCCTGGGGGCAACGCAGCTGCACTAGATCTGCTGAAAGATCCCAGGAGAGCCCAAAGTCCTGTCAGCAGAGGGATGGAATTGACCTGTCCTGGTTCAGCAAACTCCTTCATTCAGGACTAGTCAGGTCCTGAGCGTGCCAAACCAGGGAGGTCCAACCTGTATTTAGGGTACTGTAATTTGGATATGGTTATACTTGCTATCAAGCCTGAATAACACCACTGGAAACCTAAAGAAGAATAACTGTGCAAGTGCCTGAAAGAACACACATCTACCATTGGGTCTGTGTGAAATTAAAACACGTGAACAACAGTATAAAGTAATAATACTCAGCCCTCACTGATTCAGGAGTCAAATTAACAAACAACATTACCCAAAAGAGCCAAAGCTGTGTGAAATGTTCCACAGAAGATGAAGAAATGCCCCATCGCCTTAAAGAACTAAAATAACTAGTCAGAGTTAGTTTGCTGCCTTCAGCCATTTCTTGACATAAATTACGAGCTGCACTATTTTCTTTGCTATATATTCTTTTTTTTAACCAATGGCAAATGTGACAATCATTAGTATAAATTCCAAAGTACATCTCTCTGTTGTCTTAATATTTTACCGAAAAGGGGCAACTTCCTCATTTAATTACCAGAAGTGGCTCCTGCAAGCCTTGCAGTACTTTTATTTCAGAACATCTGCAAGATTCTTGTGTTAAAAACCAAATAGGTATCTTCTCTCAGGCAGTAAGTTAATTTTACTAGAATTTTAAATATATTATATATTACAATAGGTTTTCAAAAAGACTCCCTTCAAAGCTGAGAGGTATGGTAAGTACACTACTATCACACTTCTTCAAGTGACATTATAATTTACCAAATATTATTACAGTGCAGTTTTCACAACCTCTAATATTTTCTTCTTTAGAAATTTACTGATGCACTAACATCAAAATTTGCTACATATTAATTCAAGATCAAATGCAATACTCTAGTTCAAAGTGTCAAATTCAGTTATTCCAACCCAAGCTTAAAAGAAAAACTCAGACTCAAGAAGTGAGATTTGTTTTAAACTAAAAATAAAAGAGCACTAACAGCGTATTATCTATAAACATGTATTAAAAATGTATTAAAACGTCACAACTTGCTAAAGCAAAACAGTGGGTTTTTTAGACCACTTCACTTTAAAATGAAGACAGAAGAAACAGGCGTACATAATAATTTAGGTACAAAATTATGGCCGTTCTTATGCTCTTAGTTTTCGGCCATCTTGTGACAAAATCACTTTAGATCCCTACTGCCTACCATTTCGTAAATCATCACCAGTAAGAAACCTTCTGTCCAAATGTAACTTCATGCATGGAGCAGGGATGTTAAATTTAGATTAATGGGCTAATCGAATAGTCGATGCAATTACTTCTCGTGTTCTTATACCTGTTGGTAAAATCTAAGAATAGATCCTACAAACAATTTTGGGACTTGTGCATTGCTTTCTGACACTGTGCCCTGAGGTTGGTACTCAAAGTCTTGTGCTTCTGCAAGGCAACTTGATACAGAACAATATCTGCATGTTGCATGATGTGATTCCACCTTACATTTTCTGAGCTCATTTGTGATGGAATAAGAGTTTAGGAATGAATATGGAACAATTCACACAGTCATTTTTACAGTTAAATGAAAGCATACATGTTCCAGCATGCAGTAGATACACCTCTTTACATACAGGCCTAGACAACTCAGAGAGAGCACTCTGACGGATATGTACTTCCACTGGTGAGAAATACCCTTGTGTCCACACACAATGATTAATCAAAGCATGGTAAAGCGTCTACACTCATGCGCTTAGTAATATAAATGAGTTTAAGCATGGAATATCACCGAGTCAAGATTTGCATACCTAATAAGCCACCATTTTTTCAGAAGATTTGCAAGAAGAAGAAGGGCGTCGCTGCCTTCTTGCTAAAGAAAACCTCTTGCGCAATGCCGTTCTTCCTGAAAAGTAATAGGTGTAACGGCATTGCACAAGAAGGTTTTTCTTGCGCAAGAAGGGGCAGCGTAGATGCTCCTTCTTGCGCAAGAGCCTCTTCTGAAAAAAATGGTGGCTCATTAGGTATGCAAATGAGGATCGGCGATATTCCACGCTTAGCCTCATTTGCATATTACTCACGCAAGAAGCCGCGAGTGTAGACACAGCCAAGGTTAAGATAAGTTTCCCTTTGCATTAGGCTCATCAATGGGTGGCAGTACAGACCCCCTCCCCCAACTTCCAACCCGTGCTAACAGTGCTCCTAACTACAGTAGACTTCCGACAATCCGGAACCTATGGGACTTAGTCCGGCATATTTGATAATCCGGCACCACCTATCAGGAGATACTATAAGCAGGTTATATATATACACTGTATACATTATATACTGTATATAAAGTGTTCTTAACCCTTTTTATTGTACATACTGTATACAGTATACTGTAATGTTTTAGTTTTTTTAAGCCTTTTTTACCCTTTTTGCTCAGTTCAGCTGCTGCCGCTGTTACCTTGTGACTCATTTTGTGCCGAAGCTCACTCACTAGGCTCTTGCCATTTTGATGCCGGACTATCAGGAGTGCCGGACTATTGGATGCCGGACTGTTGGAGTTTTACTGTACTGAGCAACAATGATGTTTCTGAATTCCACTGCCAGGGGTTCACTTGAGCGGAGTCACCGCGGGGGATGAAGCGGCTCTCACCTGCCACACTCTTCAGCCCCGGGGTGAAGAGAGACTGGAATTCGGGAGACTCCAGCTTCATGGTGACCAAGTGCCGCCCCCGGCTCTGGATCCCTCTCTGGCTGAGGGGGAGGAGGAGGCGGCGGCCTGCTCTGCAGCGCTGCAGGAACAGCTCACACCACATCTGAAGGGAGGGAAGGGCGCCATGGTCAGCTGGGAGGGGACGGGTGAGAGGAGGAAGCCGGTTCCCCTTCTCTGCGGAGCCCCTGCGAGGGGAAGGGGCAGGCTCCGTAGGGCGACGCCAACGACAGCCTGCCCATGGCGGCCTCGGCCAGACCGGGGGGCACCGCCCCCTTTGCTTTGCAGAGGGAAGCTCAGACTCGGGAGCGCCGGCCCGGCCACGGCAGGGGGCGGTTCCCGCTTGCGACGCCCCGGCCGGAGCACCGGTGCCTCTGATCACCGACTCTGATCGAGAGCGGATCCGGATCAAGAGCGTCCACACGCCCCGCCGCTCCGGATCGGGACCGGCGGGCAGGGCGGCTGCGGCGGGGCCAGGAACCGAACCCCGCTCCCCTTGCGCCCCCCACGCTCGCTGCAGCCAGCCCGGCCCCGCTCTGAGGGAAAGGCTCGGCCCTGGGCAAACACCGCCGCGAGGCGCGGCCGGAGCCTTGCCCGCCAGGAGCGCGGCCCTGAGCGCCCGGCCCGGCCGGCGGTTGGCCTTACCCAGCCTGCCGAGCTCCCGCGCGCCGCCCAAACCGCCGCTTCCGGGAAGAAGCGCGCGTGAGCGCCGAGCGCCGCGAGAGCAGGGCGGAGCCACTCGCGGGGCGGGAGGAGGACGGCCCCGCGCCCCCTGCCGGCCCCTGAGGGAGGTGCGGACTGGGGCACCCCGCGCCCCCTGCCGGCCTCTGGGGGAGGTGCGGACTGGGGCACCCCGCGCCCCCTGCCGGCCCCTGGGGGAGGTGCGGGCCGCGAGTCCCATGCAAGCCCCTGCTTCCAGCAGCTGGGACATTAAGACAAAGAGCCCGTACTGCAAATCTCACAGTGATCCCATCAGAACTGGCCAGGCTGCTGCTGAGTTGTAGGCAGGAGGACGATTCTGTGGTAGGACTTGGGGCTGGCACTCCGGCTAGAGCTGCCTTATTGCACCCTCTTTACCTTGCGTGGGGCTCTGCTTGGAGGGAGAGAGCTACTCCCATGGATCAAATCTGAGATGTCCCGAGTCTTTTGATTTCATTAGAGCCCATGGAAAACAGAGGTCTTGTGTGGGTGTGCAGCAACAGTTATAAAAGCAGACAACATGTCTAAATGCATTATGGATATAAATAAAGCAGAACATATTTACAAAGATAGCTTCCCCAATTATCACCTCTAATATCATTAGCTCACAGACATTTACCTCCCCCCCATCACCCTTCTGTTCTGAAATTTGATTTGTCCTTTTCATATGTGTTCATTTTTTTAAATTGTATGCTTTGGTATATATGGTTGTGACAATTTTCTTCCACTGTTTGATCTGAGGAAGTGGGTCTGGCCCACGAAAGCTCATCACCTAATAAAACATCTTGTTAGTCTTTAAAGTGCTACATAGTCCTGTTTTTTGTTTCATATTTCAACTGTTAATTGTAAGCTCTTTGGGGCAGGGACTATCTCCTACTGTAGGTGTGTGTGGCAAAATTGGACTTGAATCTCAATTGGGGTCTGGATTGGTGCTGAACATAATAGTATTTGCCATGATCTCTATAAGTCATATAAAAACAAAATACTACTGCTGGAAGGTTGCAACATAACACTACTTTATTGCTCAGAATTCTGAGCAATACACACAAGCACTCAAAAACAGACACACACAAAACAAGTGATTTTCTTAAACAGAAAGGCAAAAGACACCCCACCCCACTTAAAGCTGGCTCTCTGCAGACTCTCTACTGAGAAAGACACACATCACATACTCATCTATAGAGCCCACTAGCCTGCAAGTAGGACCAGTAAACCCTTACCAATTAAAATGACAGCATCTTATTTTAATACAGTTTTCAATGCACCATACACCTAATACTCCATACACCATGCACCAAATACAAACAGGTCTGCAATGGGTGGGGCAAATGGGGCAATTGCCCTGGGATCCAGCATTTTAAAAAGGTGGAGGGATGCTGCTGCTGTGAGCACTTTAAATTGGTGCCAGAACTCTGTGTGGTGCAATCTGGATGGTGCTGAGAGCTGACTGCCCCTCCCCCCCGTCCCGTCCCCCTCCTTCTGCCTAAGGCCACATCCCTTCCAAGGAACCCAGAGCTGAGTTCCCCCCCCCCCTCCCATTGTCCAGCCCTGAATATGAATAATAAAATAACAGAAGCCAGAAGCTCCCTTTGTTCTAATCTCAGCAGTTAGTAACTGGCCTAGGGGAAGTCACCTAACTGCTCTGCCTCAGTTTTTCCATCTGCATATTACCTACCATACAATATAGTTTTGAGGATTAATTAGTATCTGAACAAAGTTTTAAAAATATAAACATTCCAACAGCTTTATATAATTACCTAGACTGTGGGGACAGGTATATTAGAAATACCATAAAAGATATATAAGCACTTACTTGAGGTCTTTAAAATTAAAAATCAGGGGGTTTGGGGGTGGGGTTTTTTTTTTTTATACAAAGTCCCTCATAAAAGAGCATAACAAAGTATCTGGCCTTTTCAATTCAGAGTTCATAAATTCATGGATTCATTTCCTGTTGTTAGCCAAATAATTTTCCAGTGTACTCCTTACCTTTGGTTTCAAGAGCAAGGGGTCACTTGAAAATAATCGTTAGTAATTTTAATATAAAACAAAATACTTCTTCATACTGTTTATAGTCAGTGAGCTGAATTCACTAATACAGAAGGTCAGAACATTATATGCTGCCTTTGGCTTTAAAAATTACCTGGATAATTTTGTGACCAGAAAAAATATATACAGCTTCAAAGGCAATGTTACAAGTCCATTGAATTGATACTCCAGGTGTTAGATGATTAACTCAGGGTCAGAATTGTCCACTGACAACTTTTATCCTTAAGCCATAATCAGTTTGGGAAGATGCTGATATTGGTCCATCCTGTGGCATGTTTAAGATAATAACAAAGAAAAGTACTACAGAGATTTGCTCAATACAAACCCTGACCCAGATTGTTTCTTATTCACTGAACAAGCATAATGCAAACATTTGGACTTCTAGCAAATAGAGCATCTGACCTCCTTCTTAAGGTGAGCACAGTAGGAAATGCTTCCCTTGTGCAGCAGGCTACAGGTACTCCTGAGAACAGCTACAGACAGGTTAAATAGCATATGGTACAGGAAAAACCACACAAGTATCAAGGATTGAGAAAATGAGATTTTAATAAAATATAAATGAATAACCAGGGAAAACATCTCACATAAGAGAAAGGAACAGCAATGACATGACTTCAGCTACTTAGTGAAAAAAACCCAATCAAACAAACCATGATAACAAAAGAAACAAACTACAGTATATAATTAATAAATAATTATAATGAATTTATAATTGTTTTCAGAAAAAAATTCCCATAACTAAATACAAGTTCATACTAATCTTCAGGCAGCTGTTGAATTAGGAGAGCACTATTTTAAATCTTCATTTGAAGAAGTGGGTTGTGCCCATGAAAGCTCATGGTACAATCTACATGTTTTGTTAGTCTTTAAGGTGCTACTAGACTATTTGTTGTTTTTTAAGTCTTTCCTGTTACAGACTAACTTGGCTACTCCTCTGAAGATTTCAAGCAAAGTAAGCTGACACATTAGCATTTTGTCACTGCAGGTATTCTCTGAGTTAGTTCAATGGAAGGATTCGGTCATCAACCTATGCACATTTACACTGGGGAAAGGTGGCTCAGAGGTGTGAATTTTTCATGCCTCGGAATGCCAACCTAATTTTTAAGTGTAGAGCTGGCTGATGTGACATAGCTATGAAGTCATTTTTCTGTCAATGCAGGAAAATCATCTCCTCAAGTAACATGAGCTATGGCAACAGAAGCCTTCTGCTATTAATCAGGGCCGGCCTGAGCCATTTGTGCGCCCTGGGCTCCAGGAGCGCAGTGCCACCCCCGGGAGTGCAATGCATGCGTGGCCCCGCCCCCGGGCACGCGGCGCCTCCAACCCCCGGGCGCCCAGCACATGCGTGGCGCTGCCCCGGGCGCTTGGAGCATGTGCGGTGCTGCCCCTGCCCGGCCTGGCAGGCTTCTACACTGCGGCGCCCCGGGCGGTAGCCCGGTCAGCCCGTACCTTGGGCCAGCTCTGCTGTTAATGTAGCTGCATCTATACTGCGGTGGTCTCGCAACATAGCTATGCCTGTATTTGTTTTAAATGCAGACTGACCCTAAAACTAGGCTCCTTTTTACCACTTTACAGAAACCTTTAATTGATAAGGACAGAATTGCGTTCCCTATTAATCAGTTCTCCAAATACATTTTTTCTTTGCCTCTTAATTTCTCACATTCTCTGCTATCACTTTTAATTGTCACTTTGTGCCAGCATTCTTTAACCCTGTAGAGTATTTGGGGATGCAGTTTGTATGAAAGACAAAAATCATTGTGGTGTATCACAATGTATCATATTGCTCTATTCCACATTATTGATAGACCCACCATAGTAGGGTATATAGTTAAATCAATACAGGTAGAACTACAACCATTTCACTGCTTAAGAAAGTTCTTCTTTCTGTGGTTATAGGCACAGTTCCCTTTTTTTTCTGTACCCTCTTCTACTTAGTCATCTGTCATCATTGCTAATGTACCTCTCAGAGTTGCATTTAAACACAGAGCAGAGTTATAAAAGAAACGTGGAGAAAGCTTCCCAGAAGGCAGTTTATAGAAACAGAGCAAAGAGCCTGAAGTGAACCCTTAGGATTCTGCGTGGAACCTCAAGGTACATTTTTGGAGCAGTGCAAGAGTATCCCTTTTACAGATCCCCTTGTCTTCTGTGCGCTGGGAAATGAGCATCTGGAATCTGCTTCCAGTCAGTAAACTAGACAATGGACTAGACTGCAGATGTGCTAATAAGTAAGAAAAACCATAACTTCTAACAGATGTTCTCTGCAACCTTGGCTTTTTTGCTTTTTTTTTTTTAAAAGATGGAAGGTAGTATTTATCATCTTCTACAGTATTTACTTTATACCATACACAATCAAAATGTATTTACCTGTTATTTCAGTGTGAATATTTATCATGATTATTAGTGAATAGGCGCTTAATGCTATTGTAGATATCTAATCAGTTTGTCTAATTATTTTAAATGATATTTTTGTTTGATTAGAGAGACAAGAGGGGTGAGGTAATATCTTTCATTGGACCGACTTCTGTCTGTGAGTGAGACAAGTTCGGAGGTACACAGAGGTCTTCCTCAAGTTTGGGAAAGGTACACCCAGGGTTACAGCAAAATGCAAGGAGGAAAGGCTTGCTTAGCATAAATAGCACATAGTATAAGGGACCATTCAAAATAGAGTGGCCTGCTAACACCAATTTTACCTCACCCACCTTGTCTCTGAAATATCCTGGGATCAACATTGCTACAACTACATGGCATACATTTTTGTTTGATTACATTTTACGTAATTTAACGTACGACCCTGCCAGTAGGTGATAAAGTACAATGGGAAATATATCTAAAAAGTTAGTAATCATGTGAGTATGGAAATGACTCCTTAAAAGTTTTAATTTGTCTGTAGTGGGACAATGGAAAAATGAAGTATGAAATAAGAAAAGAAATGAGGAAGGAAAAGATTTGGAGCTAAACTGACATGGATTCAAGGAGAAAACAACAAAAGATTCAGTCAAGGTAAACAGATCTGGATTATTATCATATTTTTCTCCAACTGTTCAAATAGGGAAATAGAGGTTCCAGGAATCTTAGGGCATGTCTACACTTAAAATGCTGCTCATGACAGCTGCATCAGTATCGCTGGGTCACTTTAATAAAAACACCATAAGATGATGGGAGAACACTCTCCTGCCAGTTTAGTTAATCCATCTCTGGGAGAGGCGGTAGCTATGTCAACGGGATATATCACTCTCTACATCAGTGCTTTGGTCGGTGTAACTACCTTGCACAGGGGTTTGACTTATTCATTTTCCTGAACAATGTACTTATATACCATAATAATTCTGTAGTGCAGACCAGGGCTTAGTGTCCTTTGGTCCTAGGGAAAGTACCTGGTGGAAGAATAATTAGAATCCAGATCTCTTGACTCCAAGATAAAAATTTACAAACATGAGTGTTAGGCATCTGAATCCATCTTTTGGCTAGTACATAGATGGTTTGATTTGCAGGCTTTCTGAATGCTAGCAGCCTCCATCCAAGTCAGCCTTCTGAAATTACTGGTCAGTATAGGGTGCGTCTACACTGCACCATAGCTCGAAATAAGATACACAATTTAGACTATGCAAATTGCGTCTCTTATTTTGATCTTATTTCAAAATAGCTTATTTCATAATTTGGCGCTGTCTACATAGTGCCAGATTTGAAATAACCCGCTATTCTGAAACATCCCTTACTTCTCGTGGAATGAGGTTTTACAGGGATGTCAGAAGAGCAAGTCTGTTATATTTCTAAACAACGGGCTTGCTGTGAAGGCATGGGCTAGCTATTTCAGGATACTCCTGTATCCCGAAATAGCATTTCAAAGTAGATATAGCCAATAAGAAGTGGGTCTCTAGAACATCTGAAAAGCTGGGAATTTTAGAAAGCTAATTTTAGGCACTTAAGTTTGAAAAAAAGGATCCCCTATTTTGTGCTCTCCGTTTACTCAGAGAAATGGTATAAAGCTCTCTAAAACATTATTTCAGGGTACTGCTGTAGCTGATATGCAATAATAAAGCACTTCTCATAGATAATAAGTGTAATCATAAGTGGAAATCCAGCTCAATACTCTGATTACATTGGTTTAAATAATACCTGAACTAAACAGTAAGTACTGTTGTGTTGCCCGTGTAAGGCTCAGACCTCCCTCTGTTAGGGTTTATATGTGTTTTAATGCTTCTTTAGTCCAATTTTTCAGTAACTGGAATGTATTTTAGCAGAAAAATGATCTGGACAGTGTCTGTAGATTTTTTGTATCTTTAGTTTATTGGAAAACTAAAACTAACAGTCTTTATGTGGATCTGCAAACAGAATTTTTAAAAAAGGCCATAGGGAATGTAAAAGGTTAAGCATTAGTCTTACTTACTAGTTAACCAGACCCTGCCAGTCAACCAGCCAGGCCGGGCCAGAGCTGGTCCTGGCTTCACTGGGCTGCTGGCCAGCCAGAGGGACCCCAGTTGTGACAGGCCTGGCGTACATCCAGCCCACCTGAGTGCAGCAGACCACAGGCAGGGACCTTCCTGCAATGGGCAAGTCAGGCTGGAGAGGCCCTGGCAGGCAGGTAGGACCCTGGACATGACCATGCCAGAGTGGCTCCAGTCCCGTCTGCGGTAGATAAGTTATTGTGAAATAGCCTCCACCATGCCTGGCCAGCAAGATCCCAGCTCCTCTGTACTCCATAGCCCTGGCTGCCTTGCCCCAGCTCACTGGATCAACCTCAGTTAATGGTTAACTGGGTAAAAGATATAATTTTAATTGTTTAACTGGCTAACTGTTTTAACCAATAGTTAAATCCCTAAAATGTTATATTTCATATTTTCGAAAAACACATTTGGTCTTCTCTTACACAGACATTTTTTTTATTGGTATGATTTCTGTCTCATTACATACAGATTAGGCAACAATTAAATAACCCATTTTAGGGTATGTCTGCACTACAGTCTTAAATCAACCTATATTCCATCAATTTATAGCTGCCACAGTAATTGCAGCCAATGGTGAATTCCACAGGAGTGTGGCTTTTCAGGACCTATAATGCCTTTGAGGTTAAGTGATCTTGGAGACATTGTGCAAGCATGTGGATTGCCATGGCATGATTCTTTGCAATTCTCATAGATTGCAGAAGAGCATCATGTGTTAGGCCAAATCTGCTTCCAATTCCAAGTAATCTCTCATGTCAGTTTAACAGAAACAAAATGGCTGCTCTTATACCTGCTAATAAACACAAACATGAAAGTTCCTGGGATATAGCCCATAGGACTAGCCTGCTAGCTTGTTTTATTATAGCCTCTCTTTATTTACTGGTTTGCTGTTTGATTACTTATAATGAGGTTCTCATTTATTGAACCCCTTCATTATACATCACTTCATTATGTCTGGCTGCAATGCAAGGAACCTATAGGTTTGTGTCCTGTAGGATTAGCTGAAGACAGCATACGTATGATTAGTAGGTTTCTGACCTTCAGTATGAATAAATGGCCTATTGGTTATTCTTTTGATTTTAGGGAACTGACTGTGTTTACCAAAGAACTTAGATCTACTGGTAACCACAAGGTACACCGCAAGAATATAGAAGTAATAGTTTATGCCAAAGGTAACAGGTTTGAGAATGAAATAATTAGCCTTAATATGTATGGATCTGTTATTAATATGTATGAATATGTTAGCTTATAGAGTATGTGCACTCTCAAAATAATGTAGCTGAGGAAATTAGATTTGGGCATGAAAAGCTGGGCCCTGACCTGCATATTCAGAATGGTACCAAAACCCTATAAAAGGGCAGACCACCATGTGGGAGTAGCTTTTCCATAGCTTTTTGTTTTCTTTAGCTTTTGGATTTCTTAGCTGTTCTGCATTTGACCCTTCCACTTCATTATTCACCCATCAATCTGAGCATTAAAGAACCTGGATCAACAGACACCAGGGATGAGGTTGGCCCTTTGTGTCTTCCCACCAGTTCCCCAAGGAAGAGTGTGAGTATGTTAATCTAGGTAGCTTTTGCAAGGGATGATACCTCAAGGACCCCCAGGATTGTATCATTTCTTTTTGATTCTGTGCTTTGGAGGTTTGTTAACTTTTCCACTTATTTTAATACACAAGTCTCTAACCCTGTATTTTGTGCTCAGCATGAGTGTTCTTGTCATATTCTCCAAGGGTGCATCTACACAGCAGGGCTTAACTTGAAGTAAGTTATGCAAATTGAGCTACATCAATTGCGTAGCTTATTTCAAAAATAGCTTATTTCGAAATTGGGAGCATCTACACAGCACTTATTTTGAAATAGAGCGCTCTTCCTCCAACATCCCTTATTCATCATACAATGAGGGTTACAGGAGTCGGAGTAAGAAGTCCTCCAGCTTGACAGTAGTTTGACACTATTTCAAAATAACTGCCTGCTGTGTGGACGTGGACTGAGTTATTTCAAAATAGCGTTGCAGTGTAGATGTACCCCAAGGGTCCTTGCAAGACTATGTGCAGTCTCATTCGCTTCTGATCAGCTCAATTGTGGAACCCGTAGCCCAGATCGTACAATATAATATTAACCCCTAAAACAATCAGGCAACGAGAAGGTAGAATTTGAATTCTGCTCCTGTTGCAAGGTATATCCAACATTTAAGGTAAACCATAAACAAGCTTGAAAGTAAGTTCTAATGAGTGATCATTTTATAACAGCAGAGCCTTTACTTTTACAGTTCTAATTCTGGGGAGATTGTAGACAACAGGTCTCACACCACTACTTTGGTTCTGCCCAGGGATGCCAGGATTCCATCATTGCCTTTACCCAAATCCCCCCGCCCTCCTGCACATCCAGCAATCACAGTGTTGACAGGGAGTATGTTGGTAAAATGAAGCACGTGGAAGGGAAGGAGGGCAGAATGAGGGTTGTGGTGTGTGCAGAGACTATTGTACTTTCTGACAGTGGGTGGGAGAGCACAATTTAAAAGTACAGCCACCCCCAGAACAGCTCAAGTCACACCTGCCCCATCCCTAGGCAGGCCCACCCCTCCCCTTCTGCTCAGTCTCCCCTCTTGGAAAGCACCAGCTCCTCTTTGCAGCTACCAGCTGTTGCTCCTGCCTCTCCCTGCAGGGTTCTGAGTGTAGTTCACTTCCTCTGCGCTGACATGCAAGGAGGGGACTCAGCCACATCATATGACTGAGTAGGGAACAACAAGCTCTGGCAGAAATTGGAGGGGGGGAATGTGACTCTGATGCACCCTGTCCCCACCCCTCCCACACCACCTCTGAGTATGTGGTTCACAGAAATTTGGGAATAGCAAGATGTGTACTTATATGGGAAGGAGTAAGGGTAAGCATTGTAAGCTGACACCATCATTTCTCACTTTTGTTGTTACATATGTAGCAACCTCAGATGTTACCCTACGAACTTTGTGTGTGTTAATTTGTAGGTAAAGAGCTACCTCTTGTATTTTCAAGTTAAATGGTTCTGAAGCATGTGCTGATAATGAACCATTATCATTGATTACCAGGAGGATATGGCCATTGTGTTGAGCATTTTTCCAGTTCTCCTTTGGACAGCAATGGCATCTCAAACAAACTTATTGGAAGCTAAAGGAAGTGAGTCATTTTCTTCTCCTAAAACTTTAATATTTTGTTGTTTTGCCATCTATATGCTTATTTTTCTCTCTTTGTGGATTTGTAAAAATCCTTAAGCCAAACTCTAATAAGTTTGCAAGTAGCATGTGTCTTAGTTTGCCTATCTGTACATTTTGATTATTCATGGAAATATTTTTTGTTGGTTTGTGTGTGTTTGGTGAAATTGATGTATACGCTGTTTACCGATAAAAATCAAATCCTGGAAAGCCTACACATATACATTCTTGTGATTTTCAATTAGCTATCTTTTTATGGGGTAATATATATTCTTCCCAGGGATAAAACTCAGTACCTTCTTGTTTGTAAGGACCGGATTGTACAAATCGATTGGAGGGCAGCATAGCTCTGGGCCATCACAAATGCCCATAGATTTCATTGTAACTGTAGGAGAGATCCACCCACAGAGATCCATCCATCTAAATCAACTTGAAGAACCCAAAACTACTTTTTTTAAACAAGCCAGATGTAATAGCAGGTTATTAAATTTTGTGATCTTCATGCTAAAATTTGCATGAAAACTAGATTACTTTGTTAGTTTTTAATTAAATTCCTATTTAATTATCTATTTGCACCTAACTTGCAGCCTTTCACCCAAGTATAAGAAACATGTTTTATAAGAAGCTAATGAAAGAATGTAATCTAACATTTAAATTAAGCCTGTAACCATTTTCCTATATTGTAAGTAGCTATTCTCTGAACTACTCACCATTCACTATTATTAATCTATTCATTACTATATTATCAATTATTTTGTTTTCTCCGTTAATCAACAGTTCAGGTTCTCCCACCTGTGAATTTCACTCTTACTGTCAGTGCCCTAGCAGAAGTACTTTTACAATGGAAACCAAACCCTGGTCAAGAACAAAAGAACTGCCATGTTAGTTATGACGTGGAAATTCTGACTCCTGAGAGTGAAAAAGTAAGTGTAAAGTACTCTGGACAGTCTAGGCAGGGCCAATACACTGATTTCACTGCATTTAATGCAGATTAATGCCAGTATATAAATAGTATTTGGGTCCATGTTTCACCAAAATTCTGTACAGGGAAATCTTCATTTAATCCATTCCCAATAGGAAATCCTCACATCTCAGGCAACACATTTGAAGTACTTTCACATGGTTTGAAGTACAATATGAATTGACCACTTCTGTAAGGAGATCTATCTTTGCTGGCTCCCTGAGTGAGAAACTAGGTTAAGTTCCATTGCATCTGATACTCATATGTTGTTTTATTTTTCAAGTATACCACCAATTCCACTCACAGTACCCGTACAGTTGTGCTTCATAATGGCTTTTCTGCACGTCTTCGAACACGGCTTCTGTGTAACAACTCTAAAATAGAAAGTAACTGGGTTACAGCTGAACTCCAACCCCCGTCAGGTAAGATGTGGTACTAACAAGGATTTAATTTTATGTTATGGTCTAGTCTGCAGACAATGAAAGCATGAAAAGGAAGACATGTTAAAAACTACAAACGGATGGCATATTCCCTGCTTTGTGTGACATCCTTCTTATTTTGGTCCAGATTCCAAGACCCTTAGTCACACTGATTAGTATCTTATTCCTGATTATAACTCCATGGCTTACCCTTCTTTTTCGTCAGTGACACTACCTGTGGAGCAAGACACTATTCCGTTTAAGTATGGATATTAGAATCTGACCCTCAGGAGGGACAACTAAGGGATGTAAGCAACTAGTTGAGTAGTCAAATACCTGATAAGCCTAGGCTTATCGGGTAGTTGAGTCACTACACAACTATTTACTCCACCCCCGCTCTTGCTGCCTCTGTATCAGAGGCAGCAAGCAGGGGGAAGTAGGAGCTGGTACTGGGGGGAGCCGGCTTAAAAGCTGGTGTCCCCCCAGTACCATATCTGTGGTGCAGGGAAGGGGAGAGGGCAGGGGAAGCAGAGGCGCAGAGGTCTGAGACCTGGTGGGAGCTGGGACTGCTCAGTCTCAGCTCACGCCAGGTCCCAGATCTACCCCGCTGTGACCCCCGAGTGGCTCTTACTACAGTTAAAATACAGAGGTGGAGTTGTCTGGGACTTGGCACAAGGTGGGATGGCTCAGTCCTGGCTCATGCTGGGTCTGAGACCTACCCCCACTGTGATTCTGCAGTTTAAATGCAGTAGGAACAGGGCTGCCTGTGCACCTGGCTCCTACTACATTTAAACTGCAGAGCCACAGTGGGGCCTCTTATTGACTAATCAATTAGTCACTTACCCTCTCTTAACATCCTTAGACAACACATAACCCCCTAAGATCAGAAGATACTTGATACTCTAAATTTCAACCAAGATTACCCTGGTTTGACCAATATAAGGTTGAGTGATCATTTCGCTGGAGCAAGGAGTGAGGCAGGGGTATCAGGTGATCAGCAGAGCTGACAACTTCTGCGGGCCCCGAGGCAAGGTGTTGGGGGCAAATCCACACTCCTGGAAGGGGCAAGGCCTCAGGTAGAAGGGGTGGGGCTGGGCAGTCAGCACTAAGAGCTCAGGCAGCAATTTTATACCCCAGCAGTGACCGGGAGCCCTGGCCCCTTTGAATCACTGGGTCCCAGAGCAATTACTCCCTGTGCCTCCACCCCTGTTGGCGGGCCTGAACAGGATGTGTAAGATCTTTGTCTCCCGCTTCCCCTTCCACCCCGCTAGTGGGCCTAAACAGCAGTTGTCTGCCAATAACCATTGACTAAGACATGAGAGAACAGGCACATAGTCATGGAAGCTTCTTCATCATCTTCATGGCAGCCACCCTCAAAGCCTATTGGACCCCTGGGATATACTGTGACACCAGTGATCCTCTTAATACCAAAAGATGTTCTGAAGAGACTTAGCCAAGAAGAGGGACTTAGATAATATCATAACCTCCACTGACTCTGGCTAAATCCCAAACATCATGTCTTTTGTCCTCCTCACCTTCTTTCTTCCCTTTCCTATGCCTCTTCTTTTGCCTCCTGTTTAATGAAAGTCAACCCAGGCTGCATATTTTTCAACATGTAGGTAAGTCTCTGACCAGAGAGGCAGATAAAAGCAATGCCAAAATAGTCCAACACTGTTACAAGTTTGCCATTTTTTGGAGTGGCTGATAAGACTGTGCTATGCCTGTGTTTCTCCCACAGCAAAGCTGAAAATGAGAGTCAATACCAGAAAGAGTAGCTGCATTTTCTATCTCTTCTGTTCTTTTCTCTCTTGTATGTAATTGTATTGTTTTAAAAGTCTGATCCCATTTCTATAAAGCAAAACAACAGCAACAACCTCTCCAGTCCATCAAACAAGTTTTTTCCCCCTCCTTTTAAAGACTCTCTGTAGGCAAAGGAAAAGGCAATAAGGGATGTTATTAAATTGAAAGTCTTACTTAATACTTAAAATTTCAAATGCTTTAACTGTTTTCCCTTTTTTTCTGTATCTTTAACAGGTTTAAGAGATTTATAATGATGTGTTTGCCATAGTACTAAGCAGGGAGAGGTCTTTGTTTAACAAATGCTAAAACTTGTTTAAAACTATTTAATATTGGAAAATTACAAGGTCATGTTAACACCTTTAACTCTTTGGGCTCATAAATAAGGCCCTACTTGAATCATGGGACAATCTTCAACTAATTGCAGCTGAGTTGCAAACAAGACTTGGAAAAGTCATGGAAATGATATAATGGATGTTTATTAATGGTAGTAATCTGAAAAAGAAAACCCATAATAGACTTAGTTGTTTAAGAGAAAAGTATTGTTATGTCTGCTATTTTTATTAGCCATTTTACTATAACTATATCATACTGATTTTTTTAAAAAAGTGACTGATGCAATATAAAATTCAGAAGTCTAAAAGTCTTAACACAACTTTCACAACTTTCACGGAGATCAGGTTCAGTAGCTTTAGCTTTTTTTTATGTTTTATAGCACATTCAAAATCTATGCAAAATCATGGGCCATGCAAAGTAAGCTCATTACAATCAAAACTGTAGTGGAAGCTGGAGGATATGCAATTTTGGTAATATAAAGGAGGGCCATACTCATAAATAGACCATCAAATTTAGAATAGCACGCTTAAATGTTTTGCTGGAATGAGGTTTAAAGAAATGTCTTCAATTCCTTTAGTTTCTCCTAAAACGTTTTTCCTGTAACTGAGGGGCATGCACAGAGTACGTGGTGATGTCCCGTGGTATAAAAATATTTGTAGTGTTTGTATTGAAGTGCTTCACCATGCAGGAGTAATGAGACATCCCAATCTTATATAAATATTTTGATATAGAGACATATTAGATCAATGTATACATATAGAAGAAACAAAGATTGTAATTAATTGTATTTTATGTTATTTAAGACTCATGTCGTAATATTTACTAGTCATCATGCTAGTAAATATTTAGCATTTCTTACCTTACAAGTGCAAACTTTTATATATTCTTGGTGGTATAGGTGCTGTTGAGACCTCTGTCGCTAACTTGTCCTGTATGATTTACATCAGCATTAATAACACTGCATCTCTTCACTGCACCTGGCTTGCTGGCCAAGCAGCCCCAAAAGACACAAAATATTTTCTATTTTACAGGTAAGTGTCTGCTTCTATTTTTACTAATTATTAGTTTCTTTCAGATAATAGTGTCTTACAAACTAATCTAATGTAGGTATAATGGCTACACTGAAGAGTGTCAAGAATATAATAAAGACAAATGGGGAAGAAATATTGGTTGCCAATTTTCACACACTTATATAAAGACTAGTGGACTTGCCCAACTCATCATATACATTAATGGGTCAAGCAAATATACTGCAATTAAACCTTATGAACAGTTATTTGATCAAAAGACCATTGGTGAGTAAATATTTTCATTTTTTTACATATTTAAATAAAAGTATAACTTCTTAAATCTTTGTGAAATGTTTGCAGTGAAAGCTTTAAAAAGTCTGGTATTAAAATCTCTAAAAATTTGCTGAAGTTCACTGATATTTTGAATAATCCATGGTCCAATTTAGGGTTTTGCATGGATATTTTCTGAAATTGGAATTGTAAGAGTGGAATCAGGTGAAATATGATTATTTTAACTGAGTGTGATTTTAACAGTTTGGTTTAAATTGTAGGACAATAAAAATAAGAGAAAGAAAAGAGTTATTGGTTCATCTAATATATCTGTCTGCCAGCATATGATTTCCCATAATATTTTTTACTGCTTTATCCAGTCTAGCTTTAAATGTCTTAAGCAATACAGCTTTTACCACTTTTTATTACAGTTTAATACATTTCATTGGAAGGGAGCCTTTCCTGATATTCAGGTTAATTTTCCTTTTCCTAATGCCACCTCTTTGCTCTAGTTTATAGTGCCTGGATCCTCTTAAATAATTCCTCTCCTATTTTAATTTTTATATCCTTCACTTATCTGTAGATTTATCACATCTCCTTTCATACTTCGCTTTCAGAGAGGCATATTTAACTGTTTAAACCTACTTCTTAGGGGTATCCACATAATCAGTTTTGATGCTCTTCTCTGAACATCTTTCAGTTTTTCAGAACCTTTATGGCAACATGGGGTCTGGAAGAATTGTGTTCCAGTCACCATATTTCCAAAAAGATGCTGAAAAATGGAAAGGTCTTACAATGCAGATGGACTCAGCAAAACATGTAGAAGCACCTTTGGCACAGGAGAGGCAAGATCTGTGTGTGGAGAGCAGCTTACAGGGAGCATGATCCAACCCTAAGATCAGACAAGATTAAATGATATCTGACGGCACAGGTTGTTGGAGGCTAAGGGGAAGAGTGGGAAAAAGTTATAGCAACAAGACCTATTTTGCATGAAAAAAGCTTTTTACCTCCTCTTTGTCAAATCTTGCATGGCATGAAATAATTACAAGTTTCTTTCAAAAAATCTTGTAAAGAATTTTAATAAAGGAGGTAATTTTCTCAGTCATTTCTAGTTATTATTAATATACTAGCCAATTAGCCTGTCATAAGATGGGATTTTCAGGTCTCTCCTCCATGTTGGTCTTCTCTCCTGAGCCTCCGGTCTCTCGCTCCGTCTCTCTGTCTCTCTGTCTCTCCTCCTACTGCCTCCCCCTCTCTCTCTCTCAGCTCTCCTCCGCCTCCTGCCTCTCTCTGTCTCTCTCTTTCTCTTCTCCTCCCCCTTCTGCCTCTCACTCGGGGGACCGCAGAGCCCAAATGGTCACCGCCCCGCCCCCCTTCGCCTCCCACCGTGGTACTTGGCTGACTTCTGCGCCGCTCAGCCGGGCCACCGCGGGGGAGCAAGCGGTGGTTTGGGCCCCGCACTCTCCATGCAGCACGGGCCACCCAGAGGGAACAGCCAGCATTTCAGCGTTACAGACTCACCGACATTGGGCTACTATATATCTGATCAGTGGCTTTACCTACTTCTCAGTGTTCATTTTTCCGCTAATCTATTCTGTTCTCTTAACGCCCTTTCTACCATACAGCAAACTCAAAGTGAAACTCATGGGCTGTAAATTCAACCAGATCCAAACCTTAGCCAATCTTTGAATAACACGTGGTCATGAGAATTGCTTTATGGCTAAGACTCTAGTGCCCTTTTTATTTTGTAGAGAAAGTGAATCCTCCCAGAAATGTCACTGTGGCTTTAAAACAAAACAAGTGTCTGGTCAAGTGGAAAAATCCGGCTTCTCCTTTCTTAGAGCAATGTTTTGAATACGAACTTAACATCTACAACTGTAAGAGAGATGACCAACAGGTAACTGCTTGTTAAAAATTGAGGTATTTCTATACAGAATTCATTAATGAATTGTCTTTCTTATATATTCAGGATATAGGTCATATGTAATCTGTGAAAAAGTCTTTTGGTTCATTGAGAACTTTTGAGTTTTAAATGATGCATGGTTAAATGTAACCAAAACTCCAGGTACCATCCTCTAAAATCTAGAGACGTAGGGTCAAATCCTGGACTCACTGAAATCAGTGGCAAAACTCCCACTAACTTTAATGGGGCAAGGATTTATCTCCTAACTTTAAAATCAGTTTTCTTGTCAGAGCACATTTTTGGGTCCTACCATGAATTGTACCCACATTTTTAACTTGGAAAACACTAAGACTACATCTAGACTGCCCCCTCTTGCGCAAGAGAATATGCAAGAGTCATTCTGCCGCTTTTTTTCAGGAAGAACGGCTTTTGCGCAAGAGAGGGGTTTTGCTCAAAAAGTAGCTGTGCGCAAAAGCCCCTTGTGCAAAAATGGTGGCTCATTAAGTATGCAAATGAGGTGCGGCAATATTCACCGCTTTGCCTTTTTTGCATATTCTCTTGCGCAAGAGGGGGCAGTCTAGATGTAGCCTAAGGCAACAATATAAAATATTCATCCTTTTTTTATGCTCATCTTGACACATCTAGGTTCAGTCTGTCAGAGGTGTAGGTGCTTAGCAACTCTGAAAATCCAATATTAAGAGTCTTACATTGGGCTTTTTAACTAGCCCAATTTATGATTCTTAATGTTGGATTTTCAAAGGTGCTATGCATGTATAAATCTGATAGGCTGGACCTAGATTCATCAGGATGAAAAATTCAGCCAGAATGAATTGCTGGTGGAGGTAATTCATTGAAGGTGCAAAATTAGACCGACAAATATCAAGGTTTTGTTTGAAAATCAAGTTTTGGTATCCATCTTTAGGCCATTAAAATTAGTTTACAAAAAGAACAAATACAATAATCATTTTGTAACAATGGTTGTATTTATGCATAAGTAAATATTGTAAATCATTTTTGAATTTTAATAACAGGAGCAATTTAAGCTGCTGTCTTGACCTCATTTGTTTTAAGAACTCTGTGACAGAGTTGCATTGTTTTTAGCAGATATTGAAAACTAAGTTACACAGTTTCAGTTTAACGATTGATGACACCTGTAGAAACTCCATACAGATAAGAGCTAATCTTCAGTCATGGTGCGGGGAAGGATTCTGGAGTGACTGGACTGAACCTCTTTATATTGGTAAGAACCAAAATGTCTGTTGTCTAATAGTTATTTTAATGCATATGTTACTGAAGGTTAAATTCTGTTTAAGCGTGTGCATCTGAAGTTAAGAATGGTCATACTGGGGCATACCAAAGTTCCATCTAGCCCAGTATCTGGTTTTCTGACTGTGGCCAATGCTAGGTGCCCCAAAAGGAATGAACAGAAGAGATAATCATCACGTGATCGCCCTCCTGTTGCCCATTCCCAGTTTCTGACACACAGAGGCCTGGGACACCATTAAAGCGATGTACATCTACCATTAACTTCAATGAATGCTGGTGAGGCCAACAGACTCGCTGGGCCCCTGGTCAAGATGGGAGGGGAGACAGGCTCCATGTCCCCTTAAGGGGTGAGGCCTGTAGCAGAAGGGGTGGGGCTGGAGCTAGCTTCCCTTAGGCAGCCTCAGTACCACCTGGAGAATGCCACACCTACCCCAGCCAGCCTTCAGTGTTGCCCAGAGCGTGCTGTGCAGGGATCAGGTGTCAATTTAAACAGCCCGGGGATCCAGCCACCACTGCTGCCGCAGTAATAGCAGTGGTGGCTGAGAGCCTCAGGCCTTTTCGAATTGTTGGGCCCCTGGGGCACTTGTCCCCTTACCCCTGATGAAAGCCATGCAAATGTATCTGAGGATATACACTGACTCTTTTAATTGTTGCTATTCTTTGCTATTTGTGGGTCATCCACAAAGAAGCATGTGGATACTTGAAACATTTGTTTGAAGAGTTTTCTTGAAGGGATGCTTTAAAATAGATACAAATTCAGCTTGTAATTAAAAAAAACAATAAATACAGCTTAATAAAAGTGAACATGGAGTTGTGAACACAATGCCATGCTATTGTTAATACAGAAGAGCCAGAAAGTGTAATTCTCTGGTTCAAATTTTAGAGCTGGTTGAAAAGGATTCATTGACTTCAAAGAGTTGTGGGTATGGTTCAATGAGGGCTGTGCTTACTTGGCACCTCTGACATCAGGGTTCTAGGAGGCAGTATAGTGCTCCATCCTGCCTACTGACAGTGGAAGAGCAAGGGGACAATACTGAATCAGGTAAATGAAGGTCACCTCTTGAAACACCAAAACTACCTCTTGTAGTAACCTGCAGTTCCTTAGGTGTCTCCATATTATTATTGGCCTGGCACAATTTTACTCTCCACATGACATATGACAAGATGCTTGCTTGAAGTTGGCACACCTGGGTCTGAGATCCATCACACCAGAGGATATCAGCATGCCCTGCTAGCTGATATATTTCTTTACATTTGAAATGTGCTTGCCACACCCATGTGATATGGGTTCTGGTGTGCTAATGCCAAACGCCAGAGCAAATCGTAAGGTCAGGTGCACCTTATTAGAAGTTACCTGAACTCCCATTGGGTCTGTGAAGGTTAGTATCTTTGACAGACATTAATTTGCCTTCATGTGATCCATTTGACACTGCATTTCCTGATTGCCGAACATGTTTTCATAAAAGTAGCAGTTATCTTATCATGACACATTATCGACTGTTTGTGCTCAGCCATCTCCTCTCACTCTTATCTCTGGAGTTACATTTCTTTACTTCCTGATTTTCTTTAAAAAAAAAAAAAAAAGTTCTTCAGTTTGCTCTCTCCTGTTTACCAAACTCTCCAACATCCTTATACCTATTCTCTAGTGAACATTAATGTGTTAATGGCCCTAATGAATTTGTGGGTACCTTCACCTGCTCCTGGTAACACAGTATCCTTCAGACATGGGGCCAAAGCAGTGCAAGGCTCTGACCAAACTCGGCTCACTAAAAGAGCTCCTACAAGCCATGGTTCTCAAACTTATTTGATTGAAGCCTCCCTTATTTTTTCTGTAGTAGTTATGGCCTCCTGCACCCCAAATCCACCACAAAGTACATTTATGGCAGTCCAGCTCTGAAAGCAAAGTGGGGAGCAGTGGCTACTGGGTAGGCATAGGCTCTGAAGGCCATGCCAGCAGCAGCAGAGCAGAAATAATGATGGCAATTTCATGCCATGCCACCCTTTCTTCTCCACTGCTACTGGTAGCAGCACTACCTTCATAGATAGATGCCCAGCCACCAGATGCCCCTCTCCTTCTCACTCCCCAAATACATTCTGCATCTCCCAACCCCCTCCAGTTTGTGTAACTTTGCTATGAGGTACTGGATCAGGGATCAGAATTGACCCTATTTGCCACATTCACAAAATCTGAGTTACCACGGTTAAGGCCCAGTGTTGAGTTCTTGCAACTGCCATTAACTGGGCCCTTATTTCTTATCTGAAGTATGAAGAAATACTGTATTGTCTTGTGTAGAAAATGTGGTAACTTTGGCACTCACTGAATCTGCAGAGGATAACTGGATAAACTGTTAGTCTGCTTGTCTGTGGAGAATGTGTTAGATTTGATCTGGCCTACAACAATGAATTGTTTATGCATCAGTGAGTCTGCGGTGGAGACCTGGTTTCACATGTTTTTTGCAGAACTCGAACGTGCAAGCTTGCATGTTGCATCACTAATTATTTGTAAACATGAAACGTATTCAATCAGACGACAAAACTGATGTACCACCACAATCATTCATTTAAAATCTGGAAAAAACCCAACCAACACAGAAATTCCCCACAAAACACTGTTTTGGTTAAGATTGCTAGATTTTTCCTATTTATAATCAGATATTTGTATTTCTGCCTTATTTTATGGCAATTTAGGACCACACACAACCAAGATAACACAGAGAAGCTTCAGGACTATTCTACTTCATTCAGGGAACCAGGAATGGCTCACTCCAGTTTTAGAACTTAGTTGACAATGCATCTTAGTGACACTTTCCACACCACCCTTCAAACTTGCATGGAGCACAGGTTGGCCAGGCCAGAGCATTAAATTCTTTGACCTCATTTTTTGGAAGTATAATTGTAACCAATTTTTTTTAAAACTAGTTACATCAACGACGGTATTTAATATGCACACTGTTTGCCAGACCCATACGCAGGGGAAGTGAGAAGCGTGCAAACGCAGCCCCCCCTCCACAATCCCCCACATGCTCTAGCAGGCCGGGGGAAGGCTGGGGCTGATTTCCCTCCTCCCTCCACCAGGAGTGAGGCTGGGGGCGGGGCTGGCCCACAGGTGTAGGGCAGGCACCAGCCCCTCCCCATGGGTCACACCCTCCCCCCCCACAGAAAGTCTTGCATATGGACCTGTTTGCCCCGGTCTCTGAACTGCAACAGTACAGGACCCCCATCCTGCAGTCATTTTTCATATGATAATCCACATCCATAGTCCCAAGGACTACAGGGTGACTACGCACATAAATAAAGATCTGCAGGCTTAGACTCTTAGTCCTTTATTTCACAGAAAAGAATCTGTACTGAAGCTGAATAATATTTTTTCTGGAAACCTGAATACTATTCTGCTGACCAGTCCTTTCAATTATCCAGGTACAGTCATTCTGTCACCTTGATATAGGTTGTGTGCAGTTCTCATAGACATATGGGTAGCAGGCAATCTTTGAACTTTAAAAATCTAAATGTTCAAGTGTTAAATGTTTTCCTTATATAGCTCCGAGTGATGAAACATGACATTAGGGACATCTTTGTCAAATAGGAATATTTCCCTTGATACATGTTTCTTCTCCCGAGCAGTTGGAGCAGAGACATTCTTCCTGAGGGAGAATAAACAACTGACTTCAAAGAAAAATTGGTGGTCTCACTGCATGTTTTATTGGCCATGACTATTAAGCCAGGAAAATCCAACTCCTGACTTGAAAGGATTAATATTATTAACTGAAAGGTGGTTTAACGGAAAGCAAGTCATTTGTGACCACGATCATAAGCAAGCTGTGTCTTTATTGCATACTCAGACATGTTGGCCTCTTGGGTGGAATTGCACAACTCAGTATGTTAACATAGCAGAGTGCTTTGTACTGATAATGACTTTGGCCCTGATTCATGCCAATTTTTAGCTTGCTTTCTTCCGTGCATAAATATAGACCTAACTATGTGGAAGAAGTCTGTGAAGCTTAATTTGTTACAGCTTGTTTCCCAGCCATAGGTATAAAAGATTTGAGAGAGGGAGAGAGAGAGAGAGAAAGAAATTATGATCTTGTGTAAACCCACTGAATGAAGTCAGTTTGGTTCCAAGAGCTTATCCATTGGAAGAATTTTACCCAGTGTGTTTTTTTCAAAGAAAAAAAAAATCTCACTTTTTTTTTTTTTTTAAATCCAGGAAAAGACCAGCTGGGAACTTCAGTGGATTCCAAGGTCTACAGGGTTCTCACTGCAATTATAGTATTCATATGTTCCATGGCACTGCTGATTGCTATAATATGCAGAAAGTAAGTATTGTTGATTAGGGCATAACTATAGATTAATGATTTCTCATGCAGATTTAAATGCATTACTCTGTACTCAAAGGGCCTTTACTTTGATATTAAACATGGATTAATACGTATCAAGAATATAGATTAAATTATAAAAGTTCAGTGAATTTGATACTAATAATCGGGAATGATTAATTTTAATCTCCAATTCCAAAGCCACGTGTTGAAAGAGAGACTGAAACTGCCTTAGTGTGAGATGGACTGTCAGGAAGTTACCTTGTCTACTTTGCTTAGTCTTCACTAAGGTAGACTCTGCTGGCCATTTATCTCCATAGAAGAATGCTTCTTTTAGGCCCAGGAGAAGCTGCTATGACAAGCTATCTTTCACAGTTAAAGACACAGGACAGGTTTCATATTTGCAAACTTGTGGCCTAAAACAGGCATCTGAAATCCATATTTAGGCACCTGTACATGTGGCCTGATTTTCACTGACCTCATTGAGAGGTAAAAATGCTCAGCTCCATCAGAAAACCAAGCCAGTATTGACTCTCACCCTTAGCAGTTAGCTATTCTCTCAGACTGGTTGGCACGTATTTGGTAGCAGATCCATAGGTGGTGGGTATAAAAGGGAAGGGGAGACAATGCCTTCCCTGGGTCTAAAGCTCAACTTGTCCTCTCTTCCTGTCCTCATTCTAACTGTTCCTGAAGGTGCCCACAGCAGCTGTTGCTGCTTGCAGACTGGTGACTCTTCACCAGGAGTGGATCTGTTAACTTACAAGTGAAAAGCCTTCCAGCTTGCCATACCTATTAGTATAACATTGAACCTGTGAAAGAGCCATTAAGTCAGTGGTCACCAACCTGTACATCGGGATCTACAGGTAGATCTTGGAGCGTCTGACAGGTGATCTTGACTGGTTTGGCCAGGAAGCTACCAAGTGCTGGCACTTCAGTTGCCCCTCCATCCACTGTCCTGCTGCTCCTGCCCTCTGCTTTGGAGCTGCCCTTCCCCCCGGGAGCCTGCTTCTTGCTGTGCAGGATGTGGGAGGGAGAAGGGGCGGTGTGCTGATATCAGGGTATCCCTCCTCCCCCCACTTCTGGACCCTATCTCCACACAGAGAGAAGGGGATGGAGGGAGCTTGGCAATGCAAATCTCTGTCACTCTCACACACTCTATGTGTAGTAACAGAGAAGTAGCCATGTTAATCTGATCTTGGTAAAACAAACAAAAAAAGCAGTCATATAGCACTTTAAAGACTAACAAGATAGTTCATTAGGTGGTGAGCTTTCGTGGGGCAGACCCACTTCTTCAGATCATATTCTGAAAGTGAATTGGCACAACCATTATATAATGGAAGGATATAATGAAAAAAGTAAAACAATTATTACAAACTGACAAATCAGCTACATAGAACAGAAGGTGGGAGTGGAGGGGGGGGGGAAGTGACAAGGAAGGAGGAAATTGCTTATTGTAAGAGTCAATTAAGTGGCTAATCTGGGGTCACTACGAATATCAAAAGGTGGGGAGGCTGCCTTTGTAATGTGTAAAACAATTATCATCTCGATTAAGGCCCATTTGCAACGTGTCGAATTTTAGCATAAATAAAAGTTTTGAGGTCTCCCTCTGCAATCTGGTGTTAAAGTCTCTTTGTTGTAAGTTTAAAGACTAACAAGATGGTTTATTAGGTGATGAGCTTTCGTGGGCCAGACCCACTTCCTCAGATCAATTTGTGGAAGAAAATTGGCACGACCATATATACCAAAGTGATACAATAAAAAAAAAGTGAACACATATAAAATTGACAAATCAGATTTTAGAACAGAGAGGGGTGAGGGGGGAAGGTTAGTGTCTGTGAGGTAATGATATTAGGGGTCTTGTTTGTCTTTAAAGTGCTGCATAGTCTTGTCTTTTCTTTCAGCTACACCAGACTAACATGGCTGCATCTCTATCACTATTCTTTGTTGTAAGATGCATGTTGTCAGGTCTTTAAGGGAATGGCCAATTTGATTGAAATGCTGGCTGACAGGTTTGTGTGTGTGGAGTTTTCCGATGTCTGATCTGTGAGCATTGATTTTTTGGCCAAGTGACTGACCAGTTTGTCCAATATACATCGCAGAGGGGCATTGCTGGCACATGGTGGCATATATAACATTGCTGGACGTACAGGAATATGAGCCCTTGATCGTATAACTGACATGGTTAGGTCCAGTGATGGTGTCTCCAGAGTAAATATGTGGACAAAGCTGGCAATGGAGTTTGTTGCAAGGGAAAGTTCCAGAGTTAGTTTTAATGTGGTATGCCTTGTGGTTGTTAGTGAGAATCTTTCTGAGCTTAGGTGGTTGTGTATAGGAGAGTACAGATCTGTCACCCAGAGCCTCGGAGTGCATCTGACACTCTCACAAACACACACTGTCCTTCACTCTCATCTCCTGACCGAACACATATATGGAGGATTGTTGTTACTCCTTTTAATGCTTGCAAAATGGGTTATTTTTGGTTTTTGACTGGTCTGTGCATTTCATAATTTTCATTTCTTTCTTACGCTTAAATTTAATTCTTTGAGTAGTGAGTTCTAAAATGCCGAACCTGTCGTGGCTGGGGTAATTATCGCCATGGTAATTGCTACTCCTGAAAGTGGCTAGCATGTCCCTGCAGCCCCTGAGAAAGGGGGTTGCCACATGCTGTCCTTGCCTGCAGACACCACTCCTGCAGCTCCCATTGATCAGTAATGGGGAACCATGGCCAGTAGAAGCTGTGGGCTCAGTGCCTGTAGGTGAGGGGCAACACATGGCACCATGGAGCCACTGATAATCATGCCAGCTGATTTCAGGAATAGTGCAGGGCCAGAGCAGGAGTAAGCCTGCCTTATCCCCGCTGCTCCACCACCCGGAAAGCCATCTCAGTTAAATGGTGCCCAGCCAGAGCCTACTTCCTGAACCTCTGTCCCAGCCCTGAACCTCCTCCTACACCCAACCTCTTGCCCCAGATGTGAGTCCCCGTGTATATAAACTTCTTCCCAAAGCTTGCACCCTGAACCCCCTCCTGGACTGCAATCCTGCACCCTGGACTAAAGCTGGAGCCCCTCCCACACTCCAGATCCTTTGGCCCAAGAACAGAGACTGCACACCAACCCCTACCCCAGCCTGGTGCAAGAGACAGAGGATGGGGGAGGAAGAGACCTCAGAGAAGGGATGGATGAAGGGCAGGGACTCAAAGAAGGGGCGGGAAGGAAGCAGGACAAGGGTATTTGGGTTTGAGGTAGATTTTACATTGCACTTAAATTGATCTTGTGGTTAAAAAGGTTGGAGATCACTGCAATAAGTGTTAATGAAACCATTTAACAGGCGTCATCAGATGATGAGCTGGAGTAGAAAATAACAGAAACCAGATATTTTATATCAGGTTTCTGTTATTTCTACTTCAGCTCATCATGGGGTGCGTCACTTATTTTATAGCTTATTTCGAGGTAATTTTGAAATAGCTTATTTTGAGATTTGGCACTGTCTACACAGCATCAGATTTCCAAATAAAGCACTATTCTAACTAGTCCCTTAACCCCTCATGGAACAAGGGCTACAGGGATGCCAGAATAGCACGCCTGTTATTTTGAAATATATTTTGAAATAATGGGCATGTTTAAAGACGCGGAATTGCTATTTCGGGATACTTTTGGTATCCCGAAATAGCCCTGCTGTCTAGACATAGCCCATCTGATGAAGTGGGTTTTGCCCACAAAAACTCATGATGCTATATACTTTTGTTAGTCTTTAAGGTGCCACAGGACTACTCTTTGGCTACGTCTAGACTGAATCCCTTTTCCGTAAAAGGGATTCAAATTAGACGTATCGCAATTGCAAATGAAGCAAGGATTTAAATGCCCCCCGCTTCATTTGCATAAACATGGCTGCCGCTTTTTTCCGGCTCGGACCTTTGACGGAAAAAAGCTCCAGTCTAGACGCGGATCTTGCGGAAAATAAAGCCTTTTCCAAAAGATCCCTTATTCCTTCTTTTAAGGAATACTACCTATCCCTACTGCCCTTGTGCCCCTCTGATGAAGAGACCCCCTTAGAGGGACAACATTCCTTTTCTTCCAGATAGTGTAATATAAACATATCGTGAAATTTCATCAACATGTTTTGTTATGAAAATCACACAAAATAAATTAGTGTGCCCTTTTTCTAAAAGCAATGAACTTTGTTATGAACACATTACACTGCTCCGATTTATTAATTTCAGATAAAGTCTTTGTTGCATTGAGTTTCAATATGTAGTAATCTGGAATGATTACTTTATGAAGGCTTAAGAGAATATTTAAAATATAAAATCAGCTTAGAAATACTGATGAAGAAAATGTAAAACAGAGAAGGGCTGTATCATGTATTTTGATAATATTTAATGTTGTGTTCAGCAGGACAACTGATTTGCTCTTACTACAAAGTTTTTGCAATGCTGTCTACGCTGGCTGCTTGAATTTGCGCAAAAGCACTGACGTTCTAATGTAAGAAATCAGTGCTTCTTGCGCAAATACTTTGACGCTCCCATTCGGGCAAAAGTCCTTTTGCGCAAATGTATTTGCACAAGAGGGCCAGTGTAGACAGCTCAGGACTGTTTTGCGCAAAAAAGCCCCGATGGCTAAAACGGCAATCGGGGCTTTCTTGCACAAAACCGCGTCTAGATTGGCACAGACGCTTTTCCGCAAAAAGTGCTTTTGCGCAAAAGCGTCCATGCCAATCTAGACGCTCTTTTGCGGAAATACTTTTAACGGAAAAACTTTTCCGTTAAAAGTATTTCCGCAAAATCATGCCAGTCTAGACACAGCCCAGAGGTTTGGGTCTGAGTAGCAGGAGTGGGTCTGAGTCTGCCCCTGGTGCCTGGGCCTGCCCCTGTTCTACAGTAACCCTGGGCTTGCTGCTTTCTTGTCTGTTGAAGCTGTTCCACTTGAGTTAAATGTGCTTTGGGCCAGGCTCACCGTTTCCCTCTCTCTCTCTAGTTTGCTTAAACAAGACAGCAGGAGACTGGAGGCATTTGATACACATGGCAAAGAGAGATTGATGGACATTGTGGACAGTTTGATTTTTATCAGTAATTGGGATGTATGATTGAGAACTGGCCTTGAGAAGACTGATTCCCTCATCGGTCACCGCCAGCTAGAACTCTTTGGTCATAGCCTGCCTCAGAGATAAAGTCCCTGCACACTGAGCCCTGAAGATTGGACTTAAGGTCAGGAGGAGACGTTGCCCAGCCACGGACAAGTGGCAGCCTTGTGGTCATCCATGATTAATTTGGATGTACCAGATCAGTAATAACTGTGGAGCTTTTAAATGCCTGGGATAAAGCCATGTAATGTGGCCACGGACATTCAGTGTTATGGACCCACGCTGCCAAGCATATTGTTATTATGAAAGAGCCCTCAGGTGCACCGAAAGATTCAAACAACTGAGTTGTTTTAAGGCTTTCCATGTCTGCCAGCTCATGCCAAGGTCTGGAAGCTGTCTGACTCAGCAATGGGTTATATTGATAGAATAGCAGGGGTGCCAGGTTTTGCAGGCCGGGGAGGCTGAGCAGCCCTAAATAGCCTACTGTGGCCCCTCCCCCAGGCTAGTGCACATCCCGCAGGGAATCAGGGTTGGACGTGTCACCTGCCCAGTGCTCTGGGGCTGTGGGCACAGCAACTGCACTGCCCAGGAGCTCTGGGTGCTGAAGCTGAGGCTCTCACCAGGGCTGGGCCCAGTGCTGGGGTCATAGTGGGCATGCTTTGGGCTCCTGCAGAGATAAGGAGAGGGGGCAGGGGCTAGTCTCCCCAAGCTGCCAAGTCATTGGCCACCCTTGAGGCCCACAGATGCCCCTCTAGCCAATCTTCCAAAGACATTCTGTGAACAAACCCAGAAGCATTTTGGATTTCAGTGGCAGTACCCAGAAATCAAGGAACAGAATCATAAATCAATCAAGAAGTCAGTTCATCAATGGTGAATCAAAGAATCAATATGATGTAATTTCAAACTCCTCTCCCTCAGAGATATATCAAGCAGCAGCCATCAGATTCACAATAAAAAGGTTCCCAGTAATTTAAGCACTGTCCACTAACTGCCTGTTAATTTCCCTAATGGCTTCTAAATTAGCTTCTCACCTGATAAGTCCTTAGCTGATTTTCTTCCCAGGAAGTTGCTCTTTTCAAACTAAAAGCTTGGTTGTGAAAAAAATCACTTTGTAGATGTCTCCAGTGCAGAGTTAATTCAGGAGATGGCTCGAATTCTCCTCCTATCAAACACACCAACCCCTCTTGCATAGAGACTTAACCTAAGCTAGCTGGTATGACTGGAGGTGTGAGTTAGAGTCCCAATTCCACTTTCATTCCGGCTGGTAGCTCACCCACTCTGAAATAAGGACACAGGCTCACTCGTTTGAGTGCTGTTAGTCCTCCACTGCCTTCCCACATTTCCCTTTTTGTGCCCAGGACAGACCTGTTCTCTCACAATTCATTGGGAAGAAATTACAGAGCAACACCACTCGTGTCAGCTCAAAGAACATGCTGAAGCCCCTGCAGTCCTAGCCATACACATACATGAGTGCAGTACACATATTGGGATATTTCTATAATGTGATAAAAAACCCATGGCACAGAGCCTCTGAGCCCAGGTCAGTTTAACTTGGGTTCAGGCTGGGAGGCTAATAATGTTTGAACTAAGGCTGGAGCCCACATTTTGAGACCCCATGTGGCAGGGGGTCTCAGAGCCCAGACTTCAGCCTGAGCCTGAACCTCTTCACTGCAATTTTACATCCTAAGTCAGATGATCCAGACCAGCTGTGGCCATGCTGCAAGCCTATTATTACAATGTAGACATGCCTCATAAGTAGGGTAGGGCTTTGCAGTGTGAGTGCACACACCTGGTTAGGATAATGAGCAGCCACACTGCAAATCCCTACCATGAGTGCTCAGTCTAGGTGCCAATCCCTCATGTTAACAGGGTTGTGCAGATATACCCTTTAAAGGCTACGTCTACACTGCAGGCTTCTTGTGCAAGAATTCTTGTGCAAAAGTTCTTGCGCAAGAGTGCGTCCACGCTGCCATGTGCTTTTGCGCAAGAGCGTCCCTGGCGGTGTGTATGCTCTCTTGTGCAAGAAAGCTCTGATGGCCATTTTAGCTATAGGGGTTTCTTGCGCAAGAAATCTATGTTGTCTGTCCACACTGCTTTCTTGCGCAAGAGCTCTTGTACAAAAAGGCTTATTCCTCATGGGGAGAGGAATAACTCTTCTGCAAGAAGCCCTCTTTTCTGATGCTTTACTGTAAATTTACTTGTGCAAGAATGTGCATGCAGTGTAGATGCTCTGCAAGTTTTTGTTCAGGAATAGCTGTTCTTGTGCAAAAAACCTGCAGTGTAGACATAGCCACAGGCTACATCTAGACTGGCGCGCTTTTGCGCCAGAGCTATGCAAATGAGGCTCAGCGTTGGAATATTGCCGAGCCTCATTTGCATAGCTAATGAACCGCCATTTTCGCGGAAGAGGCTCTTGCGCAAGGCGGGGCTGTCTACACTGCCCCTTCTTGCGAAGAAAAACCCTTTGCGCCGTTATGCCGATTATTTTCAGGCATAACGGCTGCAAAGGGTTTTTCTTGCGCAAGAAGGGGCAGTGTAGACAGCCGTCTGCCTTGCAAGAGCCTCTTCCGCGAAAATGGCGATTCATAACTATGCAAATGAGGCTCGGCGATATTCCAACGCTGGAGCCTCATTTCCATAGCCATTCCTTTCGCGCACTCAATCTAAACGTAGCCTAAGTGTTTCAAACAATTCACCTGGCAAGAGCTGAAATGATAGCAGCATATACAGAAGGACCATCTCCAGTCAGCCCTGTCTCATTCTTTAGCTGGATCCCCAGCTGCCTTACCCTGAATGACTCCACACTGCAGAGAGTGACATGCACATTCCAAATCATTGTGTGAAACCGTATTCCAAGGAGCATGCAGAATGTTCCATCTTTTCTTCTTGGAAAGAGAGAAAGTGCCTAGTCCCTTGGAAATCTCTTTCTTAGGCTCCTTCTTTTTCCCCCATTCCCAATGATTCCTTGGCCACACACCCCAGGCATAAGTTTATTGCCTGTACAACAGTGATTTCCTGTTCCTTATTGCTTGTACAACAGTGATTTCATTGTGTTTTCATTATTCCAAGTCTTCCCTTTTGTGACTTGCAATTTGCATCATCCTGTCACTAAATAATTAGCTAAGCATAAATATGTATTTTAACACTGACCTACTGAGCAATAGCAATTTTAGCCAGGGAATGGTCACCTACCACATGGTAGCATCTTCAACATCTGCCATGATTATCTGTGAGGTATAGTATTAAGTGCCTAAGTGGGAGACATGAAAGGGAGCTAATAGCAGGAATTTACTTTAGAGAATTTGATCAGAAGGAATACAAAGAGCTTAGTAGAAATCAAAAAGGCTTTTGAAAGGGACAAAGTGATAGTAATGCAAGAGTTTGACCAACCCCCAGGAACTGGGACAGTTGTAAAAAAGATCAGTAGTTTACAGAGGTGACTAATATCTGCAGGAGAAGGAGGTACAGGCCACCCTGAGAAACAGGGAGGGGGCATAACAGGGCATCCCAATTACAAATTAAAATTTTGGTGGGGGTACAGAGGAGGGTGCACCTCTAGAGTGCCGCCATGAGTCACCTACAGTAGTTTAGTGGATATGGTACAGGATGCCTCTTTCTTAAACAGTGCACAACACAGTGCAGCAGAAAGAGGCAGCTCTCACTTCAGTCCCATCCAACACAGATGAAACTGGTGCAGATATAGTGCGACCTGAGCATCTAATCCACAGATACTGCTTTAATTGTGGCCCTGCTTTAAAACCAGTGCCATTTCTCTTAAATCATACCAGCATGTTATGGGACGGAGAATTAGGCCATGTATATTAAAGACAAGTCATGGAATCTATGACTTTAACAGATCTTCATGACTTCCTTAGCTCCAGCCCCTGCCAAAGCAGCTGTCTGGCCCTGTCTTAGCACAACCTGCCCAGGGAGTTGGGAAGCAGCCAGAAGTGAGCCCCTGGTTTTTAGTTCCTCCCCTCCATATTTTTAGTAAAAGTCAGGAACAGGTTACAAGCTTCCATGATTTTTTTGTCTTGCCTGCAACCTGTCCATGACTTTTACTAAAAAAAAACACCGTGACAAAATCTTAATCTGAATTACTATGGGATAACTTCTATAATCCTGCTCAGGCAAGGCTCTCTCCCATTTAAGACTGCAGGATCTGGCCCTAGGTTTTTATTTAGGGCTAAGCTGAGATCAGAAAGAGTAGATAGGGTGAGAAAAGGGGAAATAAAAGGTTTCAGAGAGAAACAAACCCGAGAGTTCTGAATGCTCTGTGGCAACATGGTCACTTGAAATACACATGGATCTGTAGTGCTCGTTATCACAAAAATGTGTTTTTAACATCTCAAGGCCAGATTGTAACTTCACAGTATGAAGAGAGAAAGTTTTAATATAGCTGTGTATCTTTTGGGTGGACTAGAGTTTACTTCATTGCCCTTCTTCAGTGCTTTAAAAAAAGCCCAACTTCGATAGAAAAGCACATGCAGACCCAGAAATCAGGCACTGAAGATTTTCAGCAAGGATTGCACAGGGTCACCTCCTCACAGCCAAGTCTAAAAGGAATGAACTTAATTCTCAAGTATTAACTTTATAAAATCTTATAATGCTAAAGAAAAGCAAGAACAGCTATTTCTGCAACATAAGAAGGCTACCTTTATAATCCGCATACATGATCTTCACAGTTATACATAAACAAAAAGGAATCTAAACAGGTTAGTCCCCACAGATACACAGTGAGAAGTAACTCAAAAGTTTAGGTTGAGTTTTTCAGAATCTCAGTTACAGTCTTTGATCACCACAATGAAAATCTATAATGTATGCTGAGAAAAATAGCTCTGCAACTAGAACCCTGTGCAGATACAGAATTTGTGTCTGTGGATGCAAGTATCTGCAGATATACCATGGATATCTCTGGATTTGCAGGGCTTTAACTGTGATGAGATCTTACCTCATCTTGCCTGAAGAAGTCCAACTGGCATCCATGCAGACTCTTCCTCCTCCTTTGCTAAAATTATTCAGCTAGTAGGCCAACTAGTTAACCACCCCCTCTGATTAGGTATATAAATAAAACAAAGACATAAGAAAAATACAAAACTAAGAATAGCAAAGTATAAAATGATTCTTTCCCCATCATCACATTTAAATAGGAGCAGAGCTGGTGAATCATACTGGTTGAGACATTTTACCTAAAACAGCTAAGCTAAAATCAAATGTTTCAGAGGGGTAGCCATGTTAGTCTGTAACTGAAAAAAATGTAAAAACCAATGACTAGTCCTGCAGCACCTTAGGGACTAACAAAAAATAAGATATCATGAGCTTTCATGGGTATAACCCATTTCTTTGGCTAACAAAATATGCAATCAAAAGAAATTAGTTTTTCCTCCCAATTTCCCCTTTATGCCATTAATACTGCCAAAGATGTCCTTTTGGAGGTTAACAGTATCACTAATATCCTGCAAAATGCTTAGGGGAAAAAAGCCAATCTCCTGTCTGCTAATGAGGCTTAACTTCTCCTAACTCAGGCCAGGTCTTCATTAAAGGGGAAGGTCGAATCAAGATGCGCATCAAGATCAAGATGTTAATTACATAGCTGGAGACGACACCTTGTTTTGAGTTTCCCAGCTGTCTCCACAGCAGGAGGCCGATGGGAGCAAATGTTCCAGTCAGCTTCCCTTACTCCTCACAGGAGCAGGAGGTGTATTGGCTGCTGACGGAGGAAGGGCGCCTTCTAAGTTTGATGTAGTGAGTCTGGGAATCTTAGAATTGGAAAAGACCTCAGGGCTAGACCGATTAAAGCAAACTCCTGAAGATCCACTGTGGCAGTGTCTTCCCCTTAGTGAACATATGGCCTCATACAGGTCATGTGGCTCTTTGCAAAACTGCTGTCCTGATTACTTACACTCAATGGAGTCCAGCTACAAGAACCTATTGAGTATGCCCCAAACTACACCCAATTTCAGGAACTACTAGCTGCTGAGGACTAATTTTGCATTTGCCAAGCACCAGTCTTTCCTACACCCGCCCCCACACTTGTCTATAGAGATCTCTATTTAGGCCCATTGGTTACAGTTGCACCATCCAGGAGCACCTCATAGAACAGATTGGCTACGTCTAGACTGGCATGATTTTCCGCAAATACTTTTAACAGAAAAGTTTTTCCGTTAAAAGCATTTGCGGAAAAGAGCGTCTAGATTGGCACGGATGCTTTTGCGCAAAAGCACTTTTTGCGGAAAAGCGTCCGTGCCAATCTAGACACGGTTTTGCGCAAGAAAGCCCCGATCGCTGTTTTCGCCATCGGGACTTTTTTGCGCAAAACACTTTTTAGCTGTCTACACTGGCCCTCTTGCGCAAATACATTTGCGCAAGAGGGCTTTTGCCCGAACGGGAGCGTCATTGTATTTGCGCAAGAAGCAATGATTTTGTACATTACAAAGTCAGTGCTCTTGCGCAAATTCAAGCAGCCAGTGTAGACAGCTGGCAAGTTTTTGCGCAAAAGCAGCGCTTTTGCCAGTCTAGACACAGCCATTATGTCACAGACTCACATTCCTTGCCCTTTGCCCTGGGGAAAGCATAAGTTGCTGCATTCTTTTTCACTGAGCTCTTCACTACCCATTGTGTGCTAGGCCAGCTGCTCTGACCAGTCAGTAGGAATGAGTGGCATCTCCTTCCTCTTTGCTCTGGCCTCAACCTAGCCCCTCTCGCCCAGCTCTCCTTCCTGTGGAAGGAATCACTCTGAGCAGGAATAGGGTCAGGGGAGTCTAGTGTATGTGCAAACCTGCCAATAAGCAGAGGCAACGGGGTAATTGCCCTGGGGCCTGGTGATTCAAAATGGCCCTGGTAACTGCCGCTGCTACTATGGCAGCAGCAATAGCTGGAGCCCTGGAGCCCTTTAAATCACCACCGGAATGCCACGGTGCACACTCCAGGAGGCTCTGAAGGCTGGGGAGGGAGGTGTGTGGTGTGGTGTGGTGTGGTGTGGTCCAGGTGGCACTGAGGGTAGGCTCCACCCCTTCTGGCTGAGACTCTGATCCTTCTGGGAGCAGGGAACCATCCTAACCCACCTTGCCTTGGAACCTGGTGAGGCTGTGGGCCCTGCTGTGTATGTGACAACAGAACCCATGAGAATAAAATCATTGTTATTCCCAGCAGAGTGAAGAAAACTCTTGATTTCTTTCATAAGCCTGCTTTACTGTTTCCACAGGTGCCACTTATGGAGGAGACTCTTTCCACCAATTCCAACACCCAAAAACAGTTTAAAAAATCTGTTTCTAAATAACAACTATCAGGTAAAAGACATTGTTACGTTATTTATAAAGAAGAAACTATGAACTGTCTTTGGCAGCTGCCTCTTTCCTAGACATACGCCAAACGTGTTATTCTTTTGTATTGTCTTCCTAGAGATCAATTAACATTTATTTGATTAAGATCTGGTCCTACTATTATAATGTTCCATGTAAATTTTAGTTGGGAGCCATATTTTTCAGACTAGTGTATGTAGACATGTGTGCACATAATTTGTGTGTGCAATTAATGCAGTAACTCACACAATCATAACTGCAAGCACAAATGGTGAGCTAGAAATCGAATTGGCCATTTGTACATGCAGTTAGTGAGGCTGTGTGTGCAATTACAATAATTGTGGCCAGATTCTCAAGCTAGTTTAATTAGCAAAGATCCATTGAATTTAGTGAGGGCCTAGCCCTGTTTGTGGATTGTGTATCTGTGTGAAATCCTAAAGGGGTGAGATTGCATAGCTCTAGTATATTAAACACACGCTAAAAATAAACCACAAAGTTAAAGGTATAAGGCCAAGTCCTGGTAAAAGGACCAAGCCTGAGTAGAAAACTTTGCTTGAAGAAATATCTTCAGAGACAACAGATCTGCAGAGCTAAACTAGGGCTGGCTACTGTGTATGGAGCATAGGTAGCATGTGTTGGTGGATGTGGCCTGCTACCACGTTTTCATGTGAAGCATGACAGACTCTGATCTTGCCATGCCTATAGCTTGCCCACTGTAGAGCTAATATTAAGCAGTTTTTATGCCTTTTTATGTTTGCTCTTACTTCCTGAAAAAAATAAGAAAGTTTGCCCTGTTTTTCTTATGGAGAATGCCTTAAAGTTACTTGCGTCTAAAGTCCCCACTCTGAAAAGTTTTCTTTTGTTATTCCACAGTCTGATCAAGGAAACAGGCTTAAGAGATTATTGTATAAGCTTTCAGTTTGTTTTTAATTAAAGTAAAGTCAACTGTGGAAAATAACATGACTGGATATGACAAACTGAGTTTAGAATAAGAGAAATAGCAAATATTAACATAGCAGCTAAGCAATCTTTAGAAAAAGTGAACTGAGACAAAGAACATTTTACATTGCTAAGAACAGCATTGGGTTTTACTTAGCAATCTTTTTATGTAAAGTGAATTTGTGCAGGCAAAAGATACCAGATTGACAACCCCAAAGGCAGAAGGTCTCTGTCTAGCAATAGAATATTACAATACAACATGAGCGGCATCAGTACAAACTTTCCCCTACCCCCTCCGACATGATTTAGTTTGTTCTGATGGGACCACTTCACTGCCAGGTCAATACTGGTGTCTCCTGTAATATTGCCAGCATGGGTGCAATTGTGTTGGCCCTCAGTTCTTAAATATTTAACATAAGGCTGTAGTTCAACTCAGAAAAGGACTTGTATAAAAAATGGCATCCCGGTAATGACTCCATGGCAACTTTACTCAATGTACAAATAAACAGCTATTTTATCTCGCTGCCAGCCCTACAAACTTAGCTTGGGATCATGAAAGTCCAATTGTGTTCTTTGGTTAATTACCAGGAAGAAAGACTATATTTTACTCATGATTACACCTGTGAAACTCCATCTGGCACCACCATTGTGTCTATATGATGGACTCCCCTGTTTTATAATACTATTCATATGCTTTTTCTCTGTAGATCTCAATGCATTTTACAAAGGTGGGAAAGTATCATTATTGCCTGGGGGCTGACAGAATTGCCAGGTCCCTGGGTAAGGTATTGCGGGGGACAGCTCCACACTCCCAAAAGGAGTGGGGCCTTGGCCAGAAGGGGGGGGGCATGGCTAGCCTCAGGGGCATGCCAGCCAGCATGGTGGTGGTGATTTGAAGGTCTCAGGGCTCTGTGATGGTGGCTGTGGCCAGTAGCCCTGCGCCCTTTTGAGTCACCAGGCTCTGGGGCAGCTACTCTCTTTATGCCCCCAGACTGGCGGGTCTGTTATTGCCACTTTACAAATGGGGAAGCTAAGGGTAAAGATGAAGGATGAAAATCTGGACCCACTGATGTTATGGAAGATCTCCCACTGAAGTCAGTGGGGCCATGATTTTACAGGACTTGCCCAAGGTTACAGCAGGATAGAACCCCAAGTCTCTTACATGCTAGTACAGTGCACCACACTGCCCTTCTCAGAGCCTTATTAGCATTGTGGTGCTAGCAGGACAGAGTTAAAAAGTAGTCAAGCATTGATTTTGCAATGAAAATAATTAGATATGACACCAAATACACCTGTGGCAGGTCAGTGGAGTAAGATAGTGCCATTTCTCCCACAGTCTGGCTATGTCTACACTCACGGCTTCTTGCGCAAGTAATATGCAAATGAGGCTAAGCGTGGAATATCGCCGAGCCTCATTTGCATACTTAATGAGCCACCATTTTTTTCAGAAGAGGCTCTTGCGCAAGAAGGAGTGTCTACACTGCCCCTTCTTGTGCAAGAAAAACCCTCTTGCACAATGCCGTTCTTCCTGAAAAGTAATAGGTGTAGCGGCATTGCACAAGAGGGCTTTTCTTATGCAAGAAGGGGCAGTGTAGACGCTCCTTCTTGCGCAAGAGCTTCTTCTGAAAAAAATGGTGTCTCATTAGGTATGCAAATGAGGCTCGGCGATATTCCACGCTTAGCTTCATTTGCATATTACTCGCGCAAGAAGCCGCGAGTGTAGACATAGCCTCTGTGCTTTAGCATTTTTCTTCTGCCAGTGAAGGAAATATTATGCAAAGCTGGAGTTGTGACCTTTGCCAATGGATGTCACACTTCCAGTGACAAAAGTGACATTTGTCAGCAAAATGGCCACAACCAGGAAATGGGTTAATTGTAGTATAAACTTTTACACAGTTTTATTCCTTGCTGAGACCGACTTTGCATCTGGCAAAATTTCATACTTCTTGGATGAGTTAATTGGTGCATTGCTTCTGGAGTACACTAATTTCAGAGATTAAATCTCAAGCAAAATTCTATATTTTGTAATTGTGTGTTTTTTAAATCATAGCGAACTGTGAACAAAAGAGGGAAGTTGGTAAGGAGTATGGTGTAATGGTTCATTGTTCATAATGAATGGTATCTGGGAAGCATTTTTCACCTATCAGGTTGGTTACTATAAGCAGTCTTTGTGTTTCAGAGAGCACGTATCTGCACCAGTGACACTGAAACAGAAATTGGAAGCTGTCCTGAAGATTTCGGAAGTTACAGTGAAGACCTTTATTTTGATGTCCTTGAGGATTCTGTGATCTAAAATATTAATCCATCCATGATCTTGAAACTTACAGAAGTGTTACTGCAAGTGACAACAGCTTAGATTGGATGAACCTTCATGTCATACTTCATCAGCGCTTCAAAGATAGAAAAATGTGTTGCTTCCAAGAGATACAATTGCTTAATTACAAGCTAGCACATACAAATATGTCACTTTTTTAAGAGAAGTGATTATGTTCTGTAAGCATCTATCATCAAAGCGTGAAAAAATATATTCATTTCTGTGAGAGCCAAAGACCTTCTGCTTGGCAGCTATGAGACAGAAGACCACTAACCTCAGTGAAGCTGCCTCTAGTTATATTGGAGCTGAAATTGGCCAGCTGGAACCAATTCTATAAGAGTGGGCTGGAAAACTGGTTTCCATTGCTGGGTTGGTTCTCTGATTACTGGAATATTTTCTTCCTAGGACCCTACGTTCTGAGGGTTAGGGAGTTATCACACTGGTACAAACCGTATTTGAGTCTTTTCTCTTTCTGAGCAAAGGAAGGACATGTCCAGACTCAAAAATCAAATACAGTGAAATAACTTTTTCAAGAGGTAATGGTTCTATCTGCACAAGTCCTTTCCCTTCCACTCCCCCTTTTAAACTCACCTTTTCCCATACAAACAACCCTCATGATATAAAATGGAACTAAATTATGATGTTTCCTTTGTCACTTTTAAATGTCTCAGAGGGGTAGTCTGTAACTTTAAAACCAAGTAGTCCTGTGGTACCTTAGGTGCATCTACACCGCACCCATAGGTCGAAATAAGATACACAATTTGCGTAGTTCAAATTGAGTATCTTATTTTGATCTAAATTCAAAATAGCTTTTTTTTCTAAATTTGGCGTGGTCTACACAGCACAAAATTTTGAAATAAAGCGCTATTCCAAAATGCCCCTTAACCCTCATGGAACAAGGGCTACAGGGATGCCAGGAACGTACATCCGCTATTTTGAAATTTATTTCAAAATAACAGGCGTGTTTAAAGACACGGACTAGCTATTTTGGGATACTTCTGGTATCTCGAAATAGCGCCACTGTCTAGACGTAGCTTTAGAGACTAACAAAAATATTTGCGTGTCCATGAGCTTGAGTGGGCCAAATCCACTCCTTCAGATGAGATGATCTTGAGTGGGGGAAAAAAAGGAGGGAGGAGAACTGTCAGAATAAAACGGGTGCGAGGGGAAAAAATACCTGTCAATTGTAGTACCAGGCTAATTGATGGGCTGGAAATGTCCCATACTTAGCTTTTGATGTCAATAGGGTGTTGAATGTAAAAAAAGCTGGTGTTATAATGTATTAACCGGTTGAAGTCTTTATTCAAACCATGTGAGAAGGTGTCAAATTTGCATATGAAAGTCAATTCCACATTCTCTCTCTGTAGTTGGCGTGTGAAATTACTTTGTAGAAGAATGGCTACTTTTAAGTCCATTAATGAGTGCCCAGGTAGGTTAAAATGTTCCCGTACAGGTTTATGTGTGTTACCATTTTGAATATCTGATTTGTGTCCATTCTTTGTCGTAGAGAGTGTCCAGTTTGGCCCATATACATGTCAGAGGGACATTCTGAGGGTTCCCACTTCGTCACCTTGGCTGCCTTGATACCTGGTACTATGAACTCCATTATCCCGCCAGCTTTCCCCTTTTTAATAATAATTCCCCCAGCAGCCTATCTCTGTTGACCTCATCTTAAGTTGTAAGGTTCTCAGTTTGCAAGAGCTGTGTTTTAATATCTGTAAAATGTAACTTACATCAACAGAAGTATAAGCAAATACTAACAACTTATGGCTAAGGGAACTTCCTAACTACCTAATTAGCAAAACTGTACTCAGAGATTTAATTTAAAATATGGCTTTTTTCCTTTTTTTGTTTTTGTTTTGGCTATTAGAACTGCTTTAATAGTGTGTGAGATAGATATGAAGATCTTTGTTTCATAGTAGTTAACCAGAGTCCAAACATCAGGGCTTGAGTCTCCGCTACCCTGTGCATAAGGGTAAGGGGTGACATGGGTCTTGAGGAGAAGAGTTGACATGGGGTAAAGGGCTATGGGTGTCCCATTGCAGGCTTGTGCAGTTAGTTACGATAGTGCAAAATAGGGGTAAACCTTTGTATTTGCATGCTTTTTGCACTGCTGTTATTGACTAAGCAGTAGGGATGTAAAATCCTGTTTAATTGATTAACTGGGTAATCATTATGTTTAACTGGTTAACTGATTAAAGGGGTGTGTGGTGCTCCAGCCTCCACAGGTTACTGGTTAACCTTTCATATCCCTACTAAGCAGAGTGTAGGATAATGGTAGATCAGGCTCATTTTGGTGGTCTTAACTTGCAATTATAAATGTTTGTAAACTCTGAGCCACAAGTGCCTTCTTTTTAGTAACCTTTTATTTTAATCTTTTTGCCTCCCTTGCAATTTATATGCTTGCCTTGAGTAATCCACAGAGCATGCTGTGAAATAAAACTGCATCTCAGAACCAAACAGGCAACTTTGTTTTGGAACTTGTTTTGCTTTTGAGCTTGAGGTGTGGCAACTTGTGCAGAACTTTTTCCTAATACTATCAGGAAGTTAGTGCTGCCACCATCCAGTGCAGGTGTTAAATAGGGAAAGCCCTGCGTTGGTTACAAAAAATGTGGATCCTTATCTGATCCGCATATACCAGGATCAAATGGTGATCCACTAGCCATCTTTTACCTCTATCTGCACCTGCAGCAGCAAGCTGCCTTTGGGGGAGGAGGTAAGGAAGAGAGATGTGAGGTCTTGCAAGGAAGAGGCAGCGCAAGAAGTATAAGCAAATACTAACAACTTATGGATAAGGGAACTTCCTAACTACCTAATTAGCAAAACTGTACTCAGAGATTTAATTTAAAATATGGCTTTTTCCTTTTTTGTTTTTGTTTTGGCTATTAGAACTGCTTTAATAGTGTGTGAGATAGATATGAAGATCTTTGTTTCATAGTAGTTAACCAGAGTCCAAACATCAGGGCTTGAGTCTCCGCTACCCTGTGCATAAGGGTAAGGGGTGACATGGGTCTCGAGGAGAAGAGATAGCATGGGGTGAAGGGCTATGGGTGTCACACTGCATGTGGTGTAATGTTGACAGGAGGAACTGAACCTGGGACCTTGGAGAGTACCACTTGAGCTAAAACCCAGCTGCCGCTCAGCTAAAGGTGTAGAAGAAACTCATTGTTTCTCTCTCTGTAAGTGGTCTAAATACCACCTACATGGGACTGTGACCCACACCCAGTAGGTGTGTAGGTTACCTCCCGTGGGCTTGCGAATAATGGCACCTGACAGCAGCAGCACGTGTTGTATCACAGTGAGGCAGAGGGGGCAGAGTCATCCCAAAGAAGGTGCAAGGCCTGGGGCAACCCCTCTGCCACAGGCCTTGCCCCCACTCCACTCCTTCCACAAACCCTGTCCCTGCACTGCCCCCTAATCCCTTCCCCCGAGCAACACAGCCCAGGGGATTAAGGAGGCCTGGTGTGGGGGGACAGCAGGGGTTCTCCCCCTATGCTCACCACATAGGTGAACTGGAGCAACCCGGCAGCCTGCTCTGTACTTCCCTCTCCTGGCCCACTCCACCACACTTCTCCACAGTCAGGAAGTGGAGCACCCTGGAGCTGGAGCACTTTGGTTTCCCCCGCCGTGGAGAAGCTGAGCACAACGGACTGAGAGGGCAGTGCGGCAGGGCGAAGCAGGTTGCCAGGCTACTCCAGCTGCTGTTGCCTGCGTGGTGAGCGTGGTGGGGAGACCACTGCTATGGCCTGTGCCAGGCCTCCGTAATCCACCGGATCCCTCCCATCCATAGGACAGTTGGGGCGGCCACCACTGGGCTCCCAAAAGCACGGGGACTGAGGCGGCTGCCCTGATTCATCCAATGGATGAGACAGCTTTCATGTAGGTGGTGCTCCAACTCCCGCAGTTGAGGAGGGCTCTACTGTCCATGAGTTGGTGGGCCGTGAGTGCAGCCAGCACTGTGGGACTGAACCATCATGGGGGGGCATGTTAATGCTTCCTGAGAGTCCCGAGCCACTGCATGGGAAGCAGTGCAGAGAACGGGTGCTAGCCCACCATTGACTCCAACCTGCCCCACAGCCCCAGCCAACTGACTGCCGGCCCCTGTGCACCTTCCCCCAGCCCTTCCTCAGGCTGCCTGAGCCAGACACTCTGACCCAGCTGCCACTGAGGAGTCAGCCCTGACTGGTTGTATCTGCATCTGCTCCACTATTCACAAAACTGGTCTGAAGTGGATATCCACAGATTGGCAGGGCTCTACAAATATGTGACTTACTTTTCATTTAATTAGCAAGTTCCCAAACTGGTATAAATTGCCATGACTCTTTTGAATTTTTGTGCCTAAAAATCTCCCTTCAGGTGGTTTTAATGGATCTGAGGAGCTGAGCTACAACAGCCTAAAAACAAAGTGTGTAACAGCAACAGAAGCTTACAATAAGAACAGAGGAGAATGCATTTGCTATGGATGTACTTCATTTGATTTATGCCATCTAGGATTCTATTATATTAGAATGTTAAATCTAGTTCTCTCCTTTAAGCTCTTTTTAACAGAAAGCTACAGCAGGGATTATGCAGTATATTTAAATAATTTTTGCATTGTATTATTGTAGGTTTAGTGATTAGAAACTGTCTGGAATGCTCAGAATGTATCAGCCACGCTAGTGATGTAGCCAAAAAAATTTGATCAAACATTAAAGACAGGTATATTTGGCTGGCATACCAGGACAAATATTTGTGTTTCTGATTAACGTCTCAAATAAAAATGAAAGACAATCCTTCAAGTTTTAGTGTTATTGGCATGAGGCAGATGGATGGTGCATGATGAAATTACACAAACATTTGTGAAGATTTGACAAAAACATGCAAGAACGTGTATAGATTTTCAGAAATAATGCTTTAGTTTCTTAGTTCTTCTAGAAATGACTTGCTTACTCAAGAAGGACCAGATTGCAAAAACCTTACTTGCAACACTAGTTGTGGTGTAAGATATTATGCCTAATATAGCCCACAGAATATAAATGCTGTGTGGGGACTACAGCCAATGCCTTGCTCTTGGAACAAATGCACTTAAATATAACATGACAAAAATATATCCTGCAACAAACTGTTGAGAGTTTGGTATCTAAGGGTACGTCTACACTTGCACCCTAGTTCGAACTAGGGATGCAAATGTAGGCGAACGAAATTGCTAATGAAGCGGGGATTTAAATATCCCGCGCTTCATTAGCATGATCTCGCCGGCGCGTTACTCCGCTCAACAGCTGTTTCGAAAGTGAAAGTGCGCGCCGTGACACATTAGTTCGAACCAAACCCCTTGGTTCGAATTAACGTTACTCCTCAAAAAATGAGGCGTAACGTTAGTTCGAACCAAGGGGTTTGGTTCAAACTAACGCGTCCCGGCGCGCACTTTCACTTCCGAAACAGCTGTTGAGTGGAGTAACGTGCCGGCGAGATCATGCTAATGAAGCGTGGGATATTTAAATCCCCGCTTCATTAGCAATTTCGTTCGCCTACATTTGCATCCCTAGTTCGAACTAGGGTGCAAGTGTAGACGTCCCCATGATGTGTATGTTCTGCCCACAGATGGGCAATACTGTGTAGCTATGCTTGTACGCTCTCTTCTGAAATCCAGAGGGTTGTTGTCTTGTCTAATCCCCACAATTTCCATTAAGATTCTAGAAATAAAGTCTGATCTGGTGAATTTGCAAATATAATTGAAATGAAATCCAGGAATAAAAGAGACAGTTTGAACACTGTAAAAGGCATTGGACTGAGAATCAAGATGCCTATGTTTTATTCCTAGCTGTGTGACCTTGGGCATGTCACTTTGCCTCTCTGTGCCTCAATTTCCCCCTCTGTAAAAAGGGCATCATGACTTCACATGCCCTTATAAAGCGCATTGAGAATTGCAGATAAACAGAAGTAGGGAAGAGATAAATATTATTATTACACAGCCAAAAATGTTCAAGATGTAAATTTCCTTTTGAAGACAAAATGTTTTTGTGTATCTGATAATAGGAAAAACGTATTTTTCAAGGAAATCACTGTTTTTTTTCCTCTTTACAGCACCTTTTATTGCCAACAGCACAGATTTATATTGGGTTCATACTTTTAATGGGAGGAGATTCTAAGCAGGTATAAATCAACTTAGCACCATTAACTTTACCAGCAGAGGCTGTAGGCCATTGTGTTTGCTGTTGGTGACATCACAATACTGCCTCTCTCATGTTGATGTATTTTGGGAAGCTTTGCTTATGGCTTAAAGGGACTAGCCATTTATTTAAAAAGAACAATAAAACAACTCTCTAGTAAGTCAGTCCTTACTGTCGTTTACCAATTTAAGCCACAAGACAGCAATTTTAGTCACTGAAAAATTTCTGATATAGTGCAATTAACCATGAGTGTTATCACTATCACCGTTTCATGATTATTTCCTCTTTACAGTGTAACACGGCAGAGCTGATGGGCCAGATTTACCACTGTCAGGCTGGCTGCAGCTGTGCTGAAACAAAATTTGGGCCTGTTTATACCAGTGTTTTTAGATCTGAGCTACAAATTGGTTCAGTACGTTAGTGCTAGGCACCCAGTGAATACTTCTCGCAAATTTGGTCTTTAATAGGGACACACATACCCAATACATTCATTACATATAAACACATAAATGTTTGAGAGAACATCAGCTGGAGAGTCAGCATGGAAAATGCTTACCACTCCATTCTTAGTGTGAGTGAATATTGCAAATTTAAAATTGAGTTATGCTACCAGGTCATTTGATTTTTAAGCTCCCTCGATCCCAAAATAGAGATTGGTTCTTTTGAAAAAGTACAGCATCATTGGAGTGCTATAGTCCTATCACCTTCACACACTGGTGCCCCTGAAATTCAATGTTAGAAATGTAATGCAGCAAGGTATACACACAGCACACCATTCTGCTGAAATATGTGAAGGAGAGAAGCTTTGTGGATGTCAATTTCCCCTTGCTTGTTTGTTTGCGGAGAGAGTTGAAGTTGGTAAGAAGAGCTCTGTTGGATGAGATGCTGAACCAGAGAGCATCAAACTGGGAAGAGCTGTCTGGAAATCTTGCACCTTTGCTTGCACAGCGTGGAGCTCTTGGTTGGTCCATTCAGCAGTGACTCTTAAGTACCCATAAAGACTGAATGAGCTCCCCTCCACACCCTTTTGAGAAGTGTCTGTTTGCTGATCAATTGAACACACAGCATCCAGTGAGAGCAGATCTAGAGAACATGTTTGCAAGCAGAACACTGAGTTTATGAAGCCACATTATGGGCTGTGTAAGAGCCAACTCATGATTTTAATGCCATCTTCATTACCCTAAATCCAGCAGCACCAACAAACTATAATACTAGTGATATCGAAGATATGGTTGAATCAAGGTGAACCCTTACCATATTAATAGTGATGTATACATTCTTGATATCCTAAGCATCAAATTCAGGGGTAGTCTTTCTTTCTTTCTTTCTTTGGCAAGATATAGTCAAGTCAAGGTCCAGACTTCAGAAAAAAATAATAAAAGATTATGAAAATAGCTAAGTAAATAAAAAGATTTTGGGCTCTGTTCAAAAACATCTGGTGGTCTGGATCTGGCCCGCAGCCTACCTATTGACTACCCTGATGCACATTGTAAAACACAAAGCAGCAGCCTTCCAGATACAGATTAATTTAAATTGTGTATTATTTAGAATTGGACGAACATTCAGAAGAAAATGTTAGCAGTGACCCCAAGACCCAGCAGGAATCTTGATAAAGATTCTATATCCTTATGTACAGAATTAATATTCCCATAGGTTTCAGAAGGAAGGTCCCCTGCCTCTGGGCTGTATTTGCTCTATTGGCAAACATTCTCAGCAAATTGGACACGTGTACTTGTTTTGACTGCAGTTCCTTCCTACCTGCCAAGCCTGTGGCTTAATTTTTGTAGTTTATGTTCTTCCTCCTTAACTATTATAAATTTTCAGTGGATCTGTGAAAATAAACATTTCATCAGTTTCTTTTTTCCATATCTAAATGAGATGCTGAGATTCTCTGTCAGTGTTGATCTGGTCTGATCCACACTGGAGCGGAAGATACGCGACTTAAGATACGCAACTCCTGCTATGTTGATTACGTAGCTGGAGTCCATGTATCTTAAATTGCCATCCACACAGCAGGAGATCAATGGAAATAGGATTACCGGTGCTGACTAGAGGCGCCCTCTGAGTTTGAATTAGCGGGTCTTCACTAGACCTGCTAAATCGAACCCTGGATGATCAATCACAGCAGCATCATTCTTCTGCATAGTGTAGACATGGCCTCTGATATTAGTTCCCATAAACTTTGAAAGGTCAAAGAGTTATATAAGAGTTTGGAATAATTTGAAATTCATTAGATAGTCTTTTTTATAGTGGAGGAAGCAAAATAAGAAACTTCATGTACTTGGATTTCTCTGTCCCCCATAATTCTGGGATGGACTGCAAAGGCCCATCCCACTTTCAAGTCACTAGCAATCCAAGATAACCAGTACAGTAATGCTGAAGTTTGTCTCAAATTACAATCAGGTATTTAGGAAAAATGCTCCTGAAAGACAAGTATCTTTACAAATGACAGAATATTTATTACCAATACCTTTAAAAAAAGATTACATCTGCTAGATCACTGATAAATATCATTTACACGGGGGAGAAAACTACATAGCCTTTTTTCTTTATTTTCTTGTTTTTGTGTGTTTTTTTTTGTTTTTGTGTTTACATAGAAGTAACCATATCAAACTAAGAAAGGAACACAGCTTGAAATACTGACAATATTTCTCTGGTTAACACCCCTGCCTTTTACACAAGTGGAATCCCAATTATGAGTTACTGAATAAATATATTTAGAAGTTTAAAAGTTAACTTGTATTATTTTGTAAGCAAAAAAGACAAGTTACAGGCATATTCAAGCTATCAGGAAAAAAAATAAACCACCGCAGCGCATTTAAACTTGAAAATTTTTATAGAAAATTCATTGCCTTTTTACTAGCATCAATCCATCTGAGTGCACTTACAAAATTATCCCATAGTAACAAACAGTCCTTTACTCAAGAAGAGTTATTTTGCTGTTGGTATTGTCATTTTCCAATATGATTCTAACATTTGTATGAAGAGTCTCTAAAGAAACAAAGACTTCTTAGCACAGAAATATTGAGGGACCATACACATGAAAAAAAATGTACTTTAGAGAGTTATTCACTAGAAATGTGATGCATTTGCAGATTAAGTTTATGACCTAGACTCAAAAGACTCATTAATATAAGCAAACATTATTTTGTAATTAAATTATGAAGATTTATGAATTACATGTAAAATGTACTTTGAAAAGAAATACATATTCAGACAGTGGAAGCCAGATTTAGTTTTAAATCTTAAAGACATGCATATTATGATTATAATTTCCTTGGTGTAAATCCCGAAAAAATAATTTATTTAAACTAGCATTACTTTGGATTTATACCAAGGTAACTAAGATCAGAATCTGGTCTTTCTTTTGCTCCAGTAACTTTTGGTTATGTTACTATAGGAAGAGATTACAACTAAGTAATGTCAACTTTAATGTCCAATTTAATGTTAATTGTGATAAAAACAAAACCACTTAAATACAGTAAAATGAAAGTTTAATCTGCAATGAAATTATTGGTTTAGAACAAAAATTTGTATGTTCATTTTTGAAGTTTGTAGCTGTTCTTGAAGGTTATCTCAATTTTATCTTGCTTGCTCAGCTGATCCAAAATGAAAAATATCTTAAGCACTTGATTTAACATAGGAACCATTATAACTTATATTTAAATACAGCTGCCTTGAGTTACGAATCAAATCCTAAACAGTTTTCCCAATGTATTCCTTTGCAAAACTGTACATTAAATTTGTAACCAATTTACTGACAACAACTTTGAACCCTCAATCCTAAAGGAAAAAATTCCAAACCATATTTTTTTATGATAGTGTTGTCTGTAGCATTTTATAGCAGAGGAAAAATTAATATCTACATCATATGTTAACTTTAAAAAATTCTATAAAACACTAAATATATAATAAAAAATATGCATATAAGGACATATGTAAACTGCTTTGGTAACATCATATTACAGATGTTTTCAGTGCATTGCAGAGTTTCCAAGGAAACTTCAAACAAAGCTATATTTGCTTTGAGGAAGTACTGTATAATGCCATTCCTAAAGAAGCATAAAACATTTTTCCAGTAGTAAGATGTACTTGAACAACAATATTACTTAGTACTGGGTGTCTTCAAAACAACTAGCTAAATGTTGCTTATATTATAAACAGGAAGTCCTTTATGCAATTTTTGTCATAAACTGGATCTAGCTGTGAGGGATATCATTATTGTGCTGATGGCTGACAATGTACACGCATTTGAAGTAGAGGTACCAGATCCTCTCGCATATGCATCTGAGAAAAGGAGAAAGAGAGAAAAAGAAATAATGAGAACAGGATTCAGTCTGTAGCCATTAAAACCTGCCACAATGAGTCCAAAATGCATTTTTCAGCTAAATGGGTAACAAATCACAAATGAGGAGGATGTAATCTCCTAAGGTCAGTTCAAAGTTAGTTTGTCTTTGGACCCAAGAGTTCAGATGATCCTGCAAAGTTTATCCAAACTGAAAATTGCAAATTGGGCTATGAATTTTATAGCAGCCTTCATAAAATACTGCAAGTACTGCAAGTATTTCTTGGACATAACCATCTGCTTCTCCATTTATAGATTCAGTTTGTTTAGTGGGACCTACTTTTTTCATGGAATCATAGGGTCATAGAATAGAACTAGAAGGAACCTTAAGAGGTCAAGTCCAGTCGCACCATCTAGATCAAGCCTGACAGGTGTTTGTCTAACCTGTTCTTAAAAATCTCCAGTGATGGAGATTCCACAACCCCCGCTAGGCAATTTAGTCCAGTGCTTAACCACCCTGACAGGAAATTTTTCCTAATGTCCAACCTAAACCTTCCATGCTGCAGTTTAAGCCCATTGCTTCTTGTCCTATCATCAAAGATTAAAGAGAATCATTTTTCTCTCTCCTCCTTCTAACAACTTTTTAGGTATTTGAAAAATGTTATCATGTCCCCTCTCAATCTTCTCTTTACCAGACTAAACAAACCCAATTCTTTCAATCTTCCCTCACAGGTCATGTTTTCTAGACCTTTAATCATTTTTTGCTCTTCTCTGGACCTTCTCCAACTTGTTCACATCTTTCTTGAAATGTGGCACCTAGAACTGAACACAGTACTCCAGTTGAGGCCTAATCAGTGAAGAGTAGAGTGGAAAAATTACTTATGTCTTGCTTACAACATTCCTGTTAATACATCCCAGAATGCTGTTTGCTTTTTTTGTAACACTACTGACTTCAGTGGAATTATTCTGTACATAAGGGCAAAACAGTCCCTTAGAATGGCTATGTATGAGTATAGGATCCAGAGTGCTGAGAAATATTAAAAGATTCCCAGTAAAACCATCAATCTGGAGTTAAATCCAAACATAATCAAATGAAAGTGACATAGCCCTAAAAATTCCCTTCAGAACATCCATAAACACCCTCTGCTTTGCTTTTCCCTCTGACAAATTTATGCCAAGGTCAGGCTTGCAGAAACTGCAAAAACAATCAGCCTAGCAACACGTCCCTAAACTTGCAGCTCAGTGTCTTGCTCCATCAGTTCGAATCCTGCTTGGAGTATTTTACCAGCTCAATTGGATTGGGGCTCTTCTGACTTCCCCATTGTGTGTGTCAAACCCTGCCATCCTTACTGCAGTGGAGTTTTGATAGAGTAAGGATGGCAGGATTTGGCCCATGGCCACAATCTCCCCCGCATCCACCTGATTAAATCTGTTTGTCAGCTTTAACATTGCTTGTGGAAATCCCTTGGGAAAGTGGGATACATCTTATAAGACCAATGCAATGTAATAGCGGCTCCTCTCTCTATTTAAAATGAAAACATCAGCATCTCTATGGAGATAAAGCATCATTTCCCTAAATAAGTAAATATGCACCCACCATACACTGATGTATTGGTATATGGTAACAGTATAAATTAATATGGCTTTTGCACATCACACTGTACACTTTGTGGTCAGATTGCACCGAAACCACAGATACAATATACTGATATCAAAACCTGTAATGACAAATGAAAAAAACCCCATGAGAGTGTCGGTCTAGAAATGCTCAGTAAAATAGAACTCTTTTTACTCTGCTGTTGAATGTAGTTTATTCTTGAGTATGGGTTAACACAAAGCTTTGGGAGCTCAATCTCATCTGTGGTTTGTTGTTTCCCAGCATAACTAGCTACATACATGCACAAATTTGTAACCTACCATTATAATGGTCTCTGGAAGTTCCTTCCAGTCCTATGATTCTATGATTGAATGCTCCAGTTTGCAGCCACTTTTTGTAGCTGCAACAAGTATTCTACATATGCGAAATGGCACACAGAACCAGCCACAGCCAGGGACATCCTTAAGATTTATAGGGTCCTACATAGTACTATTAAACAGGAGTCTCTGGGTCAAGGGCAGCCCAGGGGAGGAGGATAGTTTCTCAGAGATGTGGTTTTATAATATTCATGAACACACCAATGAAATATTTTTAAAGCAAACTTTAATCTAAGGTCCTGTTGACTAACACAGTACATTCAGAAATGGACTGCAGATACCTGGGGTTGGCAAGTGGCTATCAAATGACCCAATTACCACTTGAATGGCTCTTTCATGGGTTTGATATTCTGCTAATAGGTCTGGCAGTTTCTTTTTCACTTTTAAGTTAACTAGATCCTCTCCGGAGGAAGTAGAGCCACAGAACAGGGATAGGAAGAAGTGGGTGGGTGGACATTAAGACCTAGTGGTGCCCCAAATTTTCGGGTGCCGCGTGCAGCTTGGTATTCTGTGTACAGGTAAAGATGACTCTGCCAGGAGCTCAATTTCAGTGTGCAAAAAATGGGATGCCATCTGAAAATGCATGAAGAATTCACGCGTTGTGGTCTGGAAACACAAGCATAAACCCGCACAATGACAACAATCTTACTTGATATCTTTGGAATTCGTATTTGCTCACTGCTGCTACCATCGCCTCCATCACTAAATGGCTTTATTTCTATGATGTAATCTTCATTAAAAGGCAAAGAAAGCTCCACAGATGTTTTATTTGTTTCAATTACAGATGTGCTACTCTGTCTGTTCCATCTGTATAAAACCTACAAGACATTGGAGAGGGGCAGTGGAAAATGGAGGGGAAGGGGGGGAGAGAGAAAAAAGAAATAGCTGAAAGGATCATCTCCATAATGGTCTGAATATTTACTATTGATCTTTTCCTTCCTTGAGCCACACAGAATTGTCTCTTTTATTATGGCAGATTTCTTAGATGTGTTGGTCTGAACCTGACGGGAGCCTTAGGAAGCCACACTTGTGAATTCTTCACTTTGTGCTGATGTGAAACCACTGGGCATTGAGGGATAACTACAGCAGGAGCATGCTGAATGCGGCTCTTGTTGGCATTCTGATATGTGGCCCTGTCATAAAGCCACATGACACTCAGCGGAGGCCCTTGTAATTGGCAGAGCACCTCTGCCTCTCAGCTTGATTAAACTTCATTTTCCCATCAGCTGGAGCAATTTCAGAAGCTCTCCAGCACAGCAAGCTCAAGCCATGCTGGTGTTTCAAAAGCGCAATCTAATTTGTGGGTCAGCCCTCAGAAACAGTACTGAACAGGTGCTGCTGTGCTCTTTATTCACTGCTTTGTTAGGAGGAGCAGGGGAGAGCACTTCTACAGGAAGATGAAAAACAAAGGTGATTCTGCTTTGACTTGTAATCAGATGAGCCAGGAATAAATCACCCTTCCATTCCCAGTGCTAGCCAGGTACATATGAACATTATTCAAAATCACTGCAATACCTCCCTCTATCAGTCCCTCCTCCTCCTTCAATCTAGTATTAGGACACCTTAATTTATACCTGTTAAATGCAAGGAGCTGAATATGATTTTCCTTAAATTAGAAAGATTCCTAAGCCTCCTTTCTCAATTCTGGGCACCAGAGACATCAAATTCAGCATGATTTTAGTCCTTACTAAGGATCAAACTGAAATAAATCCTTTCGCTTATTTAGAGATGTCAAAACTCCTAGTATAGTGCTTCAGAACACTGGACTGGCGGTATTTGATGCAGCGTCAGAAGCAGCTCTACAGAATAAATTGATTCTTTGATTTAACTTCTGTCTTCTCCTAAGATCTGGAAATTCAACTTATTTATTCAATCCTGGCACAAAATAGGCATATTTCCAGAAACAAAAAAAAGGAAGCTCTCTGCATGTAAGTGCAATGATGGGACTGTACAATTGTAACACAACAGAAAAAGAGAACTACAAAAAAAGCCACCCTGTTAGATGTGAGGACCTCTCTTCTACCATTTCAGGCTGACTTTTGGGTTGAATTTTAAACTCAACCATGTGGATTGAAACTTGGCCCAAATGGTTGAGATTTGCCTGGGTTTTGCAATGAATTTTTGAGGAATTATGGAGTTTTGCCCAGGGAAGCAGGGTTTTGGTGCAAGAACACATAATTAGCCCCTGGCCTGTCAAATCCAACTAAAGAGAACAGATTAGGGCTGATGAAAAGGCCTGAGGATTGGCAACTCCTGCAGCCTGATGAGCCAGGGACTATATAGACTGGGAAGAAGCAAGAAGTGGGGGCAGGCACAGGGAGAGGTCATCCTGGGAGGGAGCTGAAGGTCTCCTAGTTGGCAACTTCTTTTGTCAACTGAGGATCAGGACAGGGCTTAAAAATGGGACTGTTCTGGCCGATACTGGATGTATGTTCACCCTCCTCTTGAGTTCTGATTTTATTCTAAACTCTAAACTCGGCTCTGGATTCACGGATAAAGTCATTTTAACCCAAAACTCAATGTGAAAATCCCAGAGGATTTGAATCTGATGAGTTGATCTGATGAGCTGTGTCAAGAGGCAGAAAAGACAGATAAATAACCACATTTAAGTGCCCGGGCTAAGAAGTTACCCACTTTGTATCCTTTCACTTCCGATTCATTATCCAGTGCTTTTACTTGATCCCAGTTTAGTATAATCTTGGAGTCGGATGAATTCCATATGATGTTTCCAGGGGGCTGACTTGGTGCTATATTAAAATATACAAAGTATTATATTGTTAAGTGGAAATGTAAAGGGATTCAGTTCCTTGACGTGATTATGACCAGAAGAGATAGGCACCTTGAATGATGCTGTTTCCTGTACAGCAATGATTTCCAAAGAGTTGTTTAAAAAAACCCCACAAAACAAACCACAACAATCAGTGTTCCCTCTAATCTGGGCGACAACACAGCTACACAGGTGATTAATCAGCCCCACCCAGTCAGAGGCTTGGGGCTCCATGCATGGAGCTGACTGACAGGGTGGGGCTGATTAATCACCTGTGAAGCTGTGCTGCCCTGCAGCTTAGAGGGAACACTGACAACAACCCTAAGAAGCTCTTGCAGGAGGAACAGAGCTAGAGAAAGAATCTCATAGCACCTTCAAACTAGAGAGAGACTTTGAAATTGCCAGCAAGGAAAGTGCTTGTTGGCATCCTGATGTCAGACCATGAGCATAATGGATACTCACGTGGCTTTTTGGTCGTGACATTGACGGTGGCACTGGAGGGTCCCAACCCTGCAGTGTTGTATGCCTTGACAGCTAAATGATATAGTGCATTGCCTTTCAAATTAGTGACTTTTGTAGATGTTCGATTACCAATAGTCCTGATTTTTCTAGCATTTTCTTCCTTATCTTCATGTCTCCAACATCTAACCTGAAAAAAAAAACACCCAAGAATATGTATATTTACCTCCTGAACTCAGTGTAATTGAGCCTATCCATGCCTTAATTCTTCATAGCCATGGAACTACAGCCAGTGAAATCCCGAGACTAATCATGTAAAATTTATCTCTATGGTTAACTTGCCCTTAACTACTGTCAAATGGGCCATTCACCATCCTGGAGGTGAGACTCCTATGAAGACAATGTTCCCAGCTCCACTCTGTAAATGATGCCATTGTCTCAGTCTTACAGAAGACCACACCTGGAAATGCTGATTTCTGTTCATAAACGCACAGGCCAGTGCTTCTGACCTGCAGTGAACTCTGAGGTAGAGAAAATGAAACAATTTACAGACCTCAGTTGTCCACACAATGCGGACTACTCTGGTCTCCACAAATCCTTAGGGATGCCAGATACCCCTCACTGCAATAGCCTGATACCCATTTTCACCACGGATTATATATATATATATTTATTGTACTCAGTGGTGAAAGTAACTTAAAATTTCTTATAGGTACTGTCCTACTGCAATGCAGGACTCTGCCAGCTCTTTAAATAGCTCCCTGCTGGCTTTTGCCACAGCTCAGTCAGCTTTTGCCAGAGCTGTGCCCCAGAGTGCACCCACTTACTTTCACCTCTGGCTGTACTTTCAAAAAATACATTCCAGTGCGCAGGGAAAAAGAAGTGAGCAAGGACTGCTTTAGTTCTTCACCAGCCAGCAGATGCACATGTAAGAAGCAGCGTTTGGGCGACCTTCAATTATATATTGCTATGATCTTCTCATTGAACTGTATTAAGTCTGTTCCAGTCTGATATCACATACCTCATAACCCTGTATTCTTCCTTTACTCTGAGTTTCATGTGGAGAGGCCCAATAAACTTCAATGTCTGAAGCAGAAAGGCTTTTGGCAAAGACATTGATCGGTGCTCTGGTGGGTTCTGTATGTACAGATGGGAGGAGGAAAAAAAGGTCTCAATGTATGTTTTATGTTTAATTTTTATGGTTAACTACAAACTCCTCTCACTGGAAGAGAGCGGGGTTACGTTCCCATTAATAGCAAAAGATTTCACGGTGATCAATGTTACTTTAATGACGATCAAAAGAATTGGTTGTGACTCACCATCAATCAGAGCAAGGATTAGATATCCACGGAGGTGTCAATGTGGATATTAAATCCTTCCAAAGACAGTTAGCAGCACACCTCATGCATCAGACAATGCAAGAGAAGGAAGTGCAGCGCTCAACATACTGTACCTTCTTCTGCAGAGTAGACAACTGTCACCGGGCTAAAAGAACCTTCCCCTTTATTGTTGTACACTCCCACTTTAACTTCGTAGGGAGTGAATGGTGGCAAGCTCTCATTTCGAAACACATATCTGGAGGCATCAGAAGAGGCTACTACTGTCTGCATCCAGCTTATTGTGCCAAAGGGCCGGAATGCCACCACGTAACCAAAGCCACCTCCGTTCTGTAACTCTTCAGGCACTGTCTATAAAGAAGGCAGATCATACACAGTATAATCAGTGATGTCAGTTATCGCATGGATTTATTTCTCCATCTCACATTCTTCCATTGTTGGTTTGCTCCCTTTAAAAAGTCCCACCCGGAATGGCATTCTCAAAACAGAAAACAACTGGAGCTCTACAGTATAAGCAGCTAATAATTAGGCCAGAGCACTTCATTGCCAAAAATCTGCAAGGCAGCTCCTCAAAGCCCTATAGAAATTCCCATATAAAACATTCTGAGCCACATTCTACCTCCACACATAACTGCCTACCCATCTTAGGGCTGTCTACAGCAAGGTAATAGCCCCTATCTCTGTAGCCTAGCCCAGGTAAATTAAATCTGCAGGGCTGCTCCTGTTTTTCTCCAGTTAATTTCACATCTGCATATCTAAATTAACATATGGCTCCATTGTTTATATAAACTGACATAAAACATATGTATTTATTATTGAAATCTCTGACTTTATAACTATGTAAAGCATTAGCCCATGTGCTCTTTTGGCTACACTGTGTGCAGTTTCCAAATTTCTGGTCATAGCTTGTTTTTAGGCAAAGAGCATAATGTGACGTATACTAAAAGCTGTAAGGTAGCAGAGAGTGACATGTCCTAAAAGGGATGGAGAAAGGCAGGCAAATAAAGTACCACGTCTTGAAGAAACATGTCCCTTTCAGGTCACTCTTGAACAAGCTGCAATTGCCTACACTCATATTTTTAAAGTTAGAAAAGAAACAAAAGAAATAAAAGCGTCAATTCAGTAAAAGCAACCCAATAGAGGATAGGACTGTACTCAGTTATGTGCTTTTAGTCTCACTAAAGTCAACAGGTCTTAAGTGTGTTCTAAATACCGGGGTGGGGGGGGGGAAGTAACTTTGAGTGAGTGTTCCGTAGTTAGCATTACATGGATTAAAAAAGAAAACAAAATGACTGTGGGTATGTCTACACTACAGAGTTTTGTCGGAAAAATGGCCGTTTTTCTGACAAAATGTGAGTTACGTCCACACTGTAATCGCATTCTTCCGAAAGTAAATCGAAAGAATAGAGGGTTTTTTCCGGTGCTGGAAATCCTCTTTTTATGAGGAAGAAGCCTTTTTGCGAAAGAGCTCTTTCGGAGAAAGGTGTGTGTCAATGGGGAAGAAGGAGATCTTTTGAAAGAAGAGGAAAGAGGAAAAAGCACAGGTGCCCTTGTGGCCACTCCATCCACAGTAATCACAGCTTAAATGCGAGATAGCATCCATTCAGTGTAGACGCTATCTTTCGAAAAAGCAAATTTCTTTTTCAGTGCACTTTTGCAGTGTGGACACTCTCTTCTGAAAAAGATTATTCCAAAAGAAACCTGCAGTCTAGACATAGCCTGTGTGTTGTTCAGTTAGAGGCATTTAAAACTAAGGTACTTACAAAGTATGATTCAAAGTCATGGTTGATGGTTTTAACATCTCTAATACTTAAAAAAAATATATTGAGATTCAGTGAAACAAATTAGTTCAAGGGAGGATAACGTTCAATACATTGAGCCACGTGGTGAGGATAAAACCATATTTGCAGATTTTTAATAATCTTAAAAAATACCCCTGGTGACTCATAGCTGCCAGGTGCTGAAAAAGAAATATTGAGCATGGGCAGTATCATATCTAGAGATGTAGATGACTAGTTTAACTCACTCCATTGTACCACAATATGAAAATAAGAGCAGACAAAACCACCAATGTTTCACCCACAATTGCCTTCAAGATTTTTTATCTGGGCTTTCTTCTCTAGCCTTTGTGATAGACTGAAATCAACTACTAGTGCAAGTTCTATATGATGTACCTTTATTAGAGCCACCTCGAGATCATTTACTGTTATTCAGTGAAAATAGCCTGGCGCAAATCAGCCACAACTCATGCAAATCAGCACCTTTCTGAATTTGGTCCTGAGGTGGGCGACAAAAGGATCCACCCCCTGCCCTAGCCCATCTGTGTTCTGCATTATCCGTGCTGTTGCGCAGGGTTTATTGTGGAGCTGAGCTCACTACCACACAGTGTATGCTTCTTGCACCGCCCATGCATAGTCAGCTTCACCCCCTGCACATGAAATCTGCATTAGTGCCATTACTTGGAGAGTCTCGAAGGGCATAGAAAAGCAGATCGGGTTTCATTTAATTGAATCCAAGACAGAAACCTTTTCAATAAAGGACCTTTATTGTGCCCACATTCATAGGGGTAAGTCAGCCGTAACCCTGCTGGAGAATGAATACACTGGGGTAAAATCGGTCAGCATCAGCATCGCTCATGTGATGCGTCTCTCTTATAGTGTGCATTCATTCTCTCATTGGTTTATACTTCATTTACCTCCCAGGTAATGACCAGCTCTGACTTGCTCCCTCCGCCTCCACTGACGTTAGCTGGGGTGACTTCAGGAACTGTGTAAAAGAAATGTTACAGTAGGTAGCAGTGAAAGCACAAGCAATTAATTTTGAAGCTAGAAGTTTGATTGATTTTTCAGAGAATTGGCAGTGGGACCATGAGCTTGACTATCAAATTGAGCACAGGAAACAGATACCTTTCATATTTTGTAAATGAGATGGACAAAGAACATACTTACAATCCGTGTATCCAGGTGCTAATTGCTAGTTTTAAATATTTATATTCCACTAGGGGGCTGTGTCCCCTGCTCTCTATGCTCCGGTCCTGGCTCTTCCCCCCTACTCCTGGCCACTGGGGAGGGCCTGGCTCCGAGGCTGGCCTGGCTCTTTGGCCCCCCACCCTCTGGCAGGCCCTAGCTCTTTGGTCCTCCCCCAACCAGCCCCAGCTCTTCGGCCTCCTGCCGGCCACCGGGAGGAGCTGGGTGAAGCCACGCTAGGCCTAAGCCGAAGTTGCACTGGGCCCGGCTATCCCCTCAGCCACCGGGAAGGGCCAGGGCAAGGCTGCAGCTCTTCTCTCCCCCCCACCGCCATGGAGAGCCTAAGGACGTCCTAGCTCCTGTCCCTGGTGGTTTGGGTGGGCATGGCTCCAAGGCTGCCATGGCTCTTGGCCCCCACCCCGGTTGCCGGGAAGAGCCGGTCCAAAACCATGCTGGGCCCTAGCCAAATTTGTGCTGGGCTCAGCTCTCCCCGGCTCCCTGGAGGGGCCAGCTGAAGCTGCGCCAGGTCCGGCTCTCTCCCCGGCTGCTGGGAGGGGCTGGGCAAAACCATGCCAGCCCTGTCTCTCCCATCCTCCTGCTGCCAGGGAGAGCGGGGCCAGGGCTGCAGTCGCTACAGCTCTGCCCCCAGCCGCTGTGAAGGGAAGGGGAGGGCCGGGCTGCAGGCTGCCCCAGCTCTCCATGTGGGCCTTGGGGAGGGCCACGCTGGGAGTGGGTGGGGCTTGGTTCCTGTGGACGCAGAGTGACGTAATGATGTCACTTCGTCATCCAACAAGACTTTTATATATATATATATATATAGAGAGAGAGAGAGATAACGAGGTCCATTTATTTATTTTCATAATACTAACTCTGCTCTTCAATTTAGAGCCCAATTCTGCAGACAGTAGAGTCTGGTCTACATTAGACCAGGCAGGTCGGCTTAGGGTATGCCATCTAGCTATGGAAAATGCATAGTTAGATTTGGCTTACTTTAAGCCGAGCTGCTGCAGTGTCTACACTGTGGGAGGCTGACATAGGGTTGCCAGGTGTCTGGTATTGTACCGGACAGTCCGGTATTTGCACGCTCTGTCCGGTAAAAAAAAGATCAGAAAATACCGGACATGTGCAATGTCCGGTATTTTCTGATTTTTCCGGCTGCGCACCAGATGGAATCCTGGCGGGGTTGGGGGGAGTGGCTGGGAGTCCCAGCTGGGAGGCGGGGCCACGATTGCTGCCAGGAGCCCTCACTCGGTTGAGTGTGAGGAGGAGGGGAAGCCTCCTCCTCACTCGTGCGTTGCCGGTATCCTGGCGGGACAGGCAGCAAGTGCACCGGTCAATCCTGCTCCCTGCCGGCCAATTTGCCCCCCCCCTTCCCAGCCGGCCAGTTCTCCCCCATTTCCCCTCCTGATCTTCCCCAGCCAGCCCCTGCACCGCCCCAGCTCTGCTTCCTGCCCCCTTCCTCCTGGCCAGTGCTGCTGCACACTCCCCCGCCACCAGCTGTGCTTCCGCTCCCCCTTCCTCCCGGCCAGCGCTGATGCCCCGATCCCCAGCTGTGCTTCCTCTGGCCCCCTTACTCCCGGCCAGCCCCGCCTCCCGGCCGGTCTCCTCCCCGATATCCCGTGGCCAGCCCCGTTCTGCCCTCCTCCCCACGACCAACCCTGTTGGCCCCCATCTCCTGGCCAGCCCCGGTGCCTCCCTCCCCACGTTAGCTGTTTCCAGGTCCTCCCCTTCCTGGCCAGCACCGCTCCCTTCCTGGCCGGTCCTTCCCCCCTCCCCCTCCATGAAGCATGTCCAGGTTTTTGGTTTTTTTTTTTAAATGACTACCTGGTAACCCCTAGCAGGTTACCAGGTTCTTGGAGGTTTTTTTTTTTTGCTCAACAACTTTGGTCCCCCCCCCCCCTTTTTTTTCCTTCAACAAATTTTTTTCCCAGTGGTTTTTTTTTGAGGGGGGGGGGGGTGTTCGGTATTTTGTTTCAGCCATCTGGCAACCCTAGGATGACATGAGCACACACTTCTGTTGGCTTCTCTTACTCCTCGTAGAATGAGGAATACAGGACACCAGCGGGAGCTGCCCTCAGCTTTCAATTTGGGGGTCTACACTAGACCTGCTAAATTGAACAATGGATGACCAACCTCCAGAAGGTCGATCTCCACTGTAGTATAGACATACCCTAGGCGTTTTACCTGTGTTAAGATAGAATGACGACTACAAAACTGGATACATAGGCTATGTCTACACTACGAGTTTTGCCGGAAGAGGCAATGAAAATGAAGCGCAGATTAGCATTTTCTTGTGCTTCATTTGCATACTCTCTTCTGATCCGTTTTTGCGCTAGGGGTTTTTGCAAGTTTCCTTTTTGTGCAAAAGCCCCTTGCACAAAAAGGCCGTTTTGCGCAAGTTCCTTATACAGCTGTGTAGACAGCTCCTTTTTGCACAAAAGCCTCTCGCGCAAAAATGCCCCCTAATTAATTATGCAAATGAAGCACAGCAATATGCTAATCTGTGCTTCATTTGCATAGGCTTTTGCGCAAGAGGGATGCAATGTAGACGTAGCCTGTTACGCAGGGTACATACCTTAAGAGTTCAGTTGTGTCTTTACTCACCAGATCAGGGCCTCAGGATATACTGCTATTTATATCCCTCGATGGGAGGGTGTGGAATGTATGTACTCTGCTGAAAGGTTAGTTAGGTATAGATATACCCTGAGAGAAGTGGATCAGAAACTCACCTCTGACCTGTAGAAAAAAGTCAGCATCTTGCACTCTATTTTCTAGAGTGTTTCCTCCACACAACTATGGGACAACACAGGAATTGCTAGACTGGTTCACATCAGTGATCCATCATATCTTCAGAGGAAGCTGAATTCACCTTTAATACCTCTTCTCAGCTGGGCAACACAGACATGAGGGAACTGGAGGAAGTATTCCTAGTCACTTACTTCCAGAAAGCATGGAATAAAGCCCATCTTGAGCCTAATTTTTTGTATTAATTCTATTCTGCTCTATTTATGTGAGTTCTTTGTGAATATTATACCACAAGGCAGAGGAAAACTAGATAACGAACCTTGTTCCAGGTAACCTATTGCTTATGGTCAAGTGCTCTTTTAACAAGACTTTATAGGGCTTCCCTTCTACTACTTACGGGCCTCTTCAGTTCTTCGTTTCTCAGATGGTCTGCTTGGTTCCCCAATCCCAATGAGGTTGGCTGCGACTGCTCGGAATTCATATTCAACCCAAGGGTTTAAGCCCACCACAGTTGCAGTGAACGTCTTGCCATCAATGACATCTGGAACTGAAATATACCCACAGGTTAGGAGACTGAGAATTGCACATTTTGAGCAATTATACTTATTCAGTCATTGAATAACAGTAGTCTCTTAATCCATAGGTGCAGTCTTGAGGCTCTAAAACAATGGACGATCACCTTGAGAGCAGAATGATTACAGACTATAAATCTGGGCCTTTAGTGTGTTTTCCCATTTTGTCAACTCTTAGTAAGGAGGAAGCAAAGCAGGCTGCATACAAACAATATGCAGACATTAAGGAAATCTATGCTTTAGAAATTGATTTTCATCCACACAGAAATACCACGGGATCCTTATAGTGTCTCATTAAAAGGTAACACAACTTAGGCCTGATCTATACACAGTTTTTTTACCATATGATTATTTTTAGGTTTAAGTATTGAGATAAACTAGTACAAACCCTCAGTGGATGCAATTATGCAGATGCTCTACAGTATTATAGCTTAATTCCCTTCTGTGACGGGGCTGGGCTGCCCCGCACTGAACAGGGGGGAGGAGAGCCCGTCTATTGGGTAGAGTATGCCCTTCCCCCGCAGCCCTGCTGGGCATGCTCGCAGTGCAGCCTCAGTATAAAAGGCTGCCGGGCTCCTCAGTTGAGGCGGGCCTCCGGGGAGGAAGGAGCTCCGGCCCAAACCCCAGGGCCACAGCCGGACCTGCTGCCGAAGCAAGAGCCGCCGGGACTGCCGCCGTTGCTGCTACCAGCCCCGGGTCGAGCACGCCCGCAACGCCAACCGCGGGGGGCCGCCCGCCCTGCCGCTGTGGACAACCCTCCTGCTGCCATTCCAGACGTCGGACCTGCCACCGGCACGGCCGCCACCAGCCCAGCGTCTGCAGGTGGGATCTCCGTCGGCCACGGGGCTGGGGTAGGAAGCAACCCAGGGCAAGGGGCAGGGAACACCCCGGTGGGCGTGTTCGGGGAGAACTCCCCGCCGAGCCAGTGGTGGGACCCTCCAATCACTAATAGGGCCCTGGGTTGGGGTCCGGTGGAGAGGGAGGGCCCGGACCCCCCTACCCCATCCACTCTGAGCGTGGACTAGGCCTCAGGGCCTGCTTTAAACCTGGACTAGGCCTCAGGGCCTGTGTTTGTGATGGACTAGGCCTCAGGGCCTGCTTTAAACCTGGACTAGGCCTCAGGGCCTGTGTTTGTGAGGGACTCGGCCTCAGGGCCTGTGAATTGCACTGAACTAGGCCTCAGGGCCTGCTGTAACTGCAGACTAGGCCTCAGGACCGGTGAATGGTACTGAACTAGGCCTCAGGGCCTGCTTAGCCTTGTGGAGAAAGAGGGTGGGGCCGGGGACCCCGCCACACCTTCCCATGCAAGAAGAAGTATACTGGTATAAGCATATTTATATCAGTGTTACTATGTTCACTCTAAGGAGTTGCATAGTTTAAACTATACTGGCTTTACATACACATTGTAGCACTGTAAACTTTTTGCTTACAACAATCGACACAACTGTTACAAATTGTAACAAATTCACAACAAGTAGCTGAATCAAATTGTAACAAATTCACAACAAGTAGCTGAATCAAATGAACATATTAAAGAACGAGCAAATATACGGTGGAATCTCATTCTTCCTCCACTGAAAAACTAATTCCGCCAAAAGAGACAGTCCTCCAGAAGACACTGTCTGTCACCCGAAAGATGACATTAAGTACCATTGTTGTCGTCATATTGTACATCTCCATCACAGCAGATTGAAAGAACAAAACAAAACCTTTCCCCAATAACAAAATGCATAAAAATGGATGAGAAAAACTGGTTGAGTCAGACCACTGCAAGGTTGGCAAACCATACAAAGGATTAAGAAAGATCAAATGTATTGCTGTTAGAGCTTGAAAGGGAAGTGGTTTTCCCCTTTCATGAAACTTTTTGAGATTTTGGCCATTTTTCCCATTCCATTTTCCACGGATCCAAAACCTTCTGAAGTTTTTCTGTGGAAAAATAAGAGAGACCTACCCTGTGATAGGCAAGGCACTCACCTAGGATGTGGAAGAGCCATATAGAAATTCCTTATTCAGACCAGGACCTTGAACCAGCATCTTCTACAAATGACCTAACCACCAGGCTATTCGCAAGCAGGTGGGTGGATCATGTGTATCTGTCTGTTTCTCTCTCCTTACCAAACCTGAGGAACGTTTCCTGACAAAAGTCTTATCTACACTGGAAAAAAAGTTTCAGTTTCACTGAACTGGCATTTTCAGACAAAGGTTTTGGAGAAAAGTTCCCAACCAGCTATAATCACCATACTGGAGGCACATGTTGGCTGCATTGATAACTTTAGTCATCCTGTATAGGTGTGTACAGCTTTTACCTGTACAGAATTCTTTCTTGGTCAATTTTAGTTTCTACGGAATGATGAATGTACCTGTGTTCACTGCTTGCCATCCCACAGAAAATGGTGTCCTTGCTTGAATGACATACATAGTAATAGGGCTGTGATTATCTGCTCCTGGCCTCCAGGATAGCTGAGCTGTAGTGTCAGTGATTTCATCTATTGTCACAGCTTCAGGTGGGCCTGGCGGACCTGTTATAAAATACACACAAAACAGTTCAATTCAACTCATTGAAGTGACCTAATATAGAACATTAAGGAAGGAATGTTCTATTCTTGATTTAAGATTCAGGAACAGGAAGCTCAGCCTTAGGACGGGATGGCTCTGTGGTTTTTGCCTCTGGCGTCTAGATATAGGAACAGCCCTAGCTGTTTTGCCACTCAGAGTGAAAAACTGTTTTTGGCTCATAACTCCTCACAGCAGAGGTGTAGCAAAACAAACAAACAAAACCTCCCTAAATCAAACAAAGAAAATCCCCACAACAGCTACACAATCATCCAATCAGCAGAGCAAAATAAAGGCTGGCCAATCAGAGAAGATAATAAATAAATGGCTAAGCAGAGTGGAGCAAAAGCCGCCAGTCACAACAGAGAAGAAACACCAAGTGGCATGGTGGTGTTCCCAGGAAGTTGGTGCCCTAGGCGAACACCCATTTTGCCCAACACTAAAACCAAACCCCACCCAGAGCTGCCAGTGACCTTACTGACAGACCAGCATTGCAGCCCATCAAGACAGTAAAGAGAATTGCTGCAGTTGAAGTAGATGCTACAGCAGAGAATTTAATTAAAAAAAACACATAAGAACGTGCTTAAAAGCTTTTTAGACAACTTAAACTCATGCTTAAATGTTTTGCAGAACCAGGGCTTTAAAGCAATAGCATATACAGGTTAGTCACCTCACTGTAGAAATAATCCTGTGTAATTAGTTTAGAATGTGCACAGACCTCTGTGTGAAACAGCAATTACAAGAAAGCATTCAATAGCAATGTCCCGAAAAAAAAATTAACCAATAGGACCAAATGTCCAAAAGACGAAATAATTCTCATAATTCCAAGAAGTCAGACTCTTCCTTTCCACTAGCTATTGAAATTGGGGTGTGGAGGGGGAAACTTTGCTTGATAACCACTTGGGTTTCCTTTGGTGATAAAAGAGAGAACTCTTCTGCAAATTCAAGCCATGATTTGCATAGGCGGAATGTATGTGTATAGAAAAAGGTCAAAGGCACCAAACTTCTGATTGCCCTGATTTGGTTCTATGAAGAAGGAAGGCAGGAATACGATACAGATAAAGACATATTTAAAATCTGGTTAAGAAAATGCTTTACTAGAGCTGCTTCAAAAATTGTAAACTTCAATTAAAGTTCAAAATTCTAAAATAAAAATAACACACAAGGTTTTATAATACTCTTCCCCCTCTTTCTCCAAATTGTTGCCAGCTGCCAAAGACAAAAACAATTTTTTTGCAAAATTTAGCAGAAATTTACTTACAAGATTTTACAGCTTTGAAATCTAGATTAATTAGATGTAATTAGGTATCTCTCCTAGTGCCTTATTCAAATAGCCAATATAATATCATTTTAGAATACCTGCTGTAAGAGTTCCTTCTTTTACAGCCAGCCTGGTCAATTGTCTTACAAATTAGACAACAAACCCTCTCCAATAATAAACTTTGAAGCAAGGACTGTGACACTCTTTACTTCCAAAACTCAGGGAGAATATAATTCTCCTTTGACAAGATTGTCTGAAAACGCCCTAGAAGCTCTTCAACGTTATACTAATTAAATCTACTGAAAACTACAGACATAGCTGGAAAAGGGAGGGAAGAAAAAAATGAAATTAAGATACCAATCTACTATCTCTACAGCAATGTGAGCCTGCCCTAGCTGCCTGCATGAACAGACAAGAGACACTATCATTACATGAGAATCAGAATGAGTTGAACTCTAAGCCTGTAATGGGTGGCTTATTTGTTATTTATATAATGCTACAGATATACTTGTTAAGTATTAGCTTATCATTTTTTCTTGTTTTGTACCCTCTAACATAATTTATTTGAATTCTAGGTATGAATACACATCTTATCTAACCCATGTAATTAATTTAACCTAATTTGAATGGCTATACTATATACTTATTAAAGCTTTCTTTCTTTGCATTTATTAATACACATTTGTGGGATGTATTCTCTTTCCCCAGGCTTATCTCCACAGTATCTTAGTGGCTCTCTTCACAGGAACAATCTTTGTATGCCCCTGTAAGGTGGGGAGATGGGAAGAACAGAACAAAAATCTATCTTTTGTTTCTATGCTCTCACTCATAACCATAGAATCTGAGGCTATGTCTAGACTACGTAGAATTTTTGAAAGAGGATATGCAAATTCCGCAAAAAATGCTCTTCCTTAAAAAAAAGGAGGTTTTCATGTTTTTTTTCAAAAAAGGTTTTTTTTCCCCGAAAAAACCACATCCAGACTACTTTCTCTTTCGAAAGTGAGATCCATAGGAATTTGCATATCCTCTTTCGAAAAAAAAAAAAAAAAGGTAGCTTAGACGTGCCCTGAGTGTCTTACTTGAAAATTGGTATCTACAATGAAGTCCTTAGTAGACTTCATGAAGTCTCTGACTCCTCTTTTTTGGGCTCAAAATATGGTTTTTTGATTTATTTGTTTGTTATGGGATTTTGTATTTTATTCTTTAGTTTTGGGTGGTGTAGGGAGTTCTCTGTGTGGAAAGTATCATTCTGCATATTATGCAAGGGCAAATATGAATAGAGTATCAGTCTAATGAGAAGGAAATTCATCTAGACAAAGCACAGACCATCTGTGCTTCAAGACCATTGAAGAAGGTCTTGAAAGAGCCAGTATTGTTGCCCATGCAGGGACTGCTGTCTTTTTGGAGGTAGCCTCTCCAGGATGAGTACAGAAGGGCAGAATGTAGCACAGCCATGACTCTCCCATTGCTCGTCTGTTACATAAGAACATAAGAACATAAGAACGGCCGTACCGGGTCAGACCAAAGGTCCATCTAGCCCAGTATCCTGTCTGCCGACAGTGGCCAGCACCAGGTGCCCCTGAGGGGGTGGACCGAAGACAATGATCAAGCGATTTGTCTCCTGCCATCCCTCTCCAGCCTCTGACAAACAGAGGCCAAGGACACCATTTTATCCCTGGCTAATAGCCTTTTATGGACCTAACCTCCATGAAATTATCTAGCTTCTCTTTAAACTCTGTTATATTCCTAGCCTTCACAGCCTCCTCTGGCAAGGAGTTCCACAGGCTGACTACACGCTGTGTGAAGAAGAACTTTCTTTTATTAGTTTTAAACCTGCTACCCATTAATTTCATTTGGTGTCCTCTAGTTCTTCTATTTAGGAACTAATAAATAACTTTTCTTTATCGGCCTCTCCACACCACTCATGATTTTATACACCTCTATCATGTCCCCCCTCAGTCTCCTCTTTTCTAAACTGAAAAGTCCCAGTCGCTTTAACCTCTCCTCATATGGGACCTGTTCCAAACCCCTAATCATTTTAGTTGCCCTTTTCTGAACCCTTTCCAAGGCCAAAATATCTTTTTTGAGGTGAGGAGACCACATCTGTACACAGTATTCAGGATGTGGGTGTACCATAGTTTTATACAGGGGCAGTAAGATATTCTGGGTCTTATTTTCTATCCCTTTCTTAATAATACCTAGCATCCTATTTGCCTTTTTGACCGCCGCTGCACACTGTGTAGAAGTTTTCAGAGAACTGTCCACGATAACTCCAAGATCTCTTTCCTGATTTGTCATAGCCAAATTAGCCCCCATCATACTGTACGTATAGTTGGGGTTATTTTCCCGATGTGCATTACTTTACACTTATGCACATTAAATTTCATTTGCCACTTTGTTGCCCAATCACTCAGTTTGGTGAGATCTTCTTGAGTCCCTCACAGTCTGCTTCTGTCTTGACTATCCTAAACAGTTTGGTATCATCCATAAACTTTACCACCTCACTGCTTACCCCTTTCTCCAGATCATTTATGAATAAGTTGAACAGGATTGGTCCTAGGACTGACCCTTGGGGACACCACTAGTTACCCCTCTCCATTCTGAAAATTTACCATTTATTCCTACCCTTTGTTTCCTGTCTTTTAACCAGTTCTCAATCCAAGAAAGGACCTTCCCTCTTATCCCATGGCCATGTAATTTACACAAGAGCCTTTGGTGAGGACCTTGTCAAAGGCTTTCTGGAAATCTAAGTATACTATATCTACTGGATCCCCCTTGTCCGCATGTTTGTTAACCCCTTCAAAGAACTCTAATAGATTAGTAAGACAGGATTTCCCTTTACAGAAACCATGTTGACTTTTGTCCAACAAATTATGTTCTTCTACATGCTTCACAATTTTATTCTTTACTATTGTTTGACTAATTTGCCAGGTACTGAAGTTAGACTTACCGGTCTGTAATTGCCGGATCGCCTCTAGAGCCCTTTTTAAATATTGGTGTCACGTTGGCTACCTTCCAGTCATTAGGTACGGAAGCCGATTTAAGGGATAGGTTACAAACCACAGATAATAGTTCAGCAATTTCCCATTTGAGTTCTTTCAGAACCCTTGGATGAATGCCATCCGGTCCCGGAGATTTGTTAACATTAAGTTTTTCTATTTGTTCCAAAACCTCCTCTAATGACACTTCAATCCGGGACAGTTCCTCAGATTCATTACCCACAAAGGACGGTGCAGATTTGGGAATTTCCCCAACGTCCTCAGCCGTGAAGACTGAAGCAAAGAAATCATTTAGTATCTAAACGTAAGTATAGATCACAATCTTCTAAAGCAGGGGTGGCCAACCTGTGGCTCTAGAGCCACCTGTAGCTCTTCTGAAGTTAATATGTGGCTCCTTGCTCAGGCACTGACTCCAGGCTGCAGCTCCAGGTACCAAATTTCCAGTGCCCAACTCCTGGCTTCACCTCCTCCTCCAAGCGTATTGTGCCCTTGCTCCTTCCCTCCCTCACAGAGCCTCCTGAGTGCCACGAAACAGCTTATTGCAGTGGGCAGGAGGCATGGGGAAGGAAGAGGAGGCATTGATCGGTGGGGCTGTTGGTGGGCAAAAGATGCTGGAGATGGGAGAGGAGGCACCTGATGAGGGCTGCTCACAAATTACTATAGCTCTTAGGCAATGTACATTGGTACACAGTGGCTCCTTCTCAGGCTGGCCACACCTGTTCTAAAGGATGGCTTTCCTTTTCTGGAAGACATATTGATTTTTAATAGCCTTAGGACGTGCAGTTCTTGAACATGGTCCTACAGGTTCCAAGTAGTATCCAGACTGCGGTTCTGGCAGCTCACTGGAACCACTCGAGAAGAGGACTAGCAGAGTTCTAGCTCGCTCAGGGCTCTGCCCACAAAAATCTCCCAACTGGGAGAGATGTCTGACACCATAGAGTGGCTTGTATGTACTTCTTAAGCCAGCAGGAAATTATCTGAATGACTAGGTCAATCCCTGGTGAGATGCCTCTTTGGATCCTTCCTAAACTCATACCTCCCGAGCCCTGTCTAATTCCTCTTCATCTGAAATATTCCTCTTCTCCTGGTTCATAATTCCCTGCTGTTTGGTTCTATCCATGACTCTGACTCTGGCTTTGACCCTTGGCTTGACTCCTGCTTGTGACCGGTTTGTCTGACCACCCATAGCCCAATCATCACAAACAGCTCCTTCTGTGTTGGTGTGACTCCACATCAACCTCTAGTAAGTAGAGCTGGGCAAATAACCGATTAACCAATTCAGTGGCAGTTCAAGAAAAAAAAATTGGGTTTGGGTGGAATTGAATCACAGAAACTTCGGTGAATTAAAAAAAAATCAATTGAATATGAAGGATTTGAACCCACATTCCAGGTCTGTGCCCTAACCCCTGGTTGTCAGGTGGGAAACAGCATCGTTACCTTTTCCTCCTTCTCTGTTTCAAAATAATTGATGTCAATTTACGAATGGTTACAGGTCAGGCTGAAACTGCATGTTTTTGGTCAAATACACGATTAGACGGAGAAACTTTGCCCAGCTCTGCTAGTAAGGATGTCTTTCAATATGTCTCACAGTGGTGCAATAGGTATTATTCAGCCTAATAACGGGTATGGTACAGAGAACATAAGTGACTATTCATAAGGGTCAGTGTCAGAGCCAAAAGTGAAGCTTGGGAGGTGTGGCTCCCAGCCACATACCCTAATGTTTAGACAATATATGTATCTGCCCTTCTGCCATATATATAAATCCTTATCAATAAATTACCCACTTTCTGGTTCCTCACCCAACCTGATACTAAAAGTTCCCATTTTTTCCTTAGCCCTTTCTTCCCCTCCACTTACATTTCTTTATTTTGGTAAGGCTGGTACAAAGAGCCACAAAAATATCACTACTTTTCAACTGAGGAGGCAGAATCAACAAGAGTATGTGTAGTCATCATGGGACCGAAATCTTGCAGGAAAAGTTTCAGACGGGTGTTTTCTGCGGTGGCAAGGTCACTCTCTCTGCTATCTTTGTGGTCATTTTGTTGTGAGAATCATGTTCTTGTTGTCTGCTTACAGGGCTGGCTTACAGGAAGTTACCTAACTAATGTTCCCATCAGTGTACTGTTTTGAAATGGTTATGCAAAAATGTTTATCTGAAACAGTAAGGACAAAAACTATAAAACAGCAGTGTAACTGGAGTACTGAGCTCCCTGGGGATACAGGGTAGCAACTTTCCTTATTAGATGGGGATGTCAGGCATAGCAATGAATGTGTTTTTGCTTCACACATGCTCTCACAGACAATGACTTGATCTGGCACACACTATTTCATCAACAGCTGTCAACAGCATGTGTTGGTAGATTCATGAGAAAACATGAATGTTACAGTCATTCTTCCTCTAGGTATAGCTTTTCTCAACTATTTTGCTAATTCAATAAAGAGACATTCAGAGTTTACGAACAAAAGACCTCAAATGTTAATTGCTTTCACTGGGCTCTTTAGAATATGTTTTCGCCTAAGGATGGTGTTGACAAATTCCTTCCTGTAAAATGAAGTATACAATATCATTTAACAACTTCACGGACTACTAATTTAAATAGTTAGTTTAATTTATTGGCATTTAAGTGCTAATCTGAGCATCGTCCTCATTAAATGGAGTATACAATCAGAACAGCAACTATATCTTCTGTGCCACAAGGGAAGGACTGACAAACCATGGTTGTTTTCTTAAATGGAAAATAATAATTTCTACTCCGCTAGACCCTGACAGCTTGCCTGTGGTTAAGAACTTCAGCATTCACATCCTAAAGCAGTACATATATTTAAACACGTAAAATAGGATGTTGATCTCAGGGGTATATTTACAATGGTGAGTTTATGGCCTAATCTTGTATGTTCTAATCTGACAAAATTGACATTGCCGATAGGCGAGGGTTGCAGGGTTTAGCCATTCCTATACAGTTCTCTCTTTTTCCTTTTGGAGGGAAATGAAAGTTTGTGGAATACACTGTGAGATAGCAATAAAAAGTGAAGCCTTCCATTGGCAGATCAGAATGCTTCTCACACTGCCCAAAATGTTTGTGCCTTACCTTGACCCAGAGGGGCGTCTTCAGCGGGGTGTAAGTCCAATTTGATCTCAATTGCCATCCCAGTCATAACTGTTTTGCTGAGGCCGCCTAACAAAGGCAACTAGTGCAAGTTGCAGGTCTGGGTTTTGGGACAGAGTCCATTCCTATGAGGTACTGAGGTTTGGCGGACATTGGTAGGAACTGAGAATTGCTCAGCACCTTGCTGAGCAGAATGGGCATGTTAGGGACTGGCTTGGTCTATCCTACCAATTTTTTTCTTCCCCCAGAACAACTGCTCAATGAATCCAGGCTATATTCCTACTAGTGACCCAGAATGGAGATTCAATACATTCAAATTAAAGGCCACATTGACCTATTATCTAAGAACATTAAGGATTTGATCTCAAAATTCACCATGATGGTGGCTTTACTAAATCACGATTAACCTGGAGAAGCAATGCATGACTGACAGCGACCAAATGAGTGAATCAGCCTGACAGTATTTCACACACAGAAATAATTCAATACAAAATCCTGTTCCTGCAAGTTATGAAAGTTTTGTGATGATATATAAACACACATGGTAGGATTTTTGTGTGCACTGTTTGGAAAATGTACTGTTGGAGCTTATTTCTTACAATAATGATAAGGTGTAAGGATTTTAATGAATTTCTGTGAGACCATGCATTGTACTACTAAGAACAGCAGATAGTGCGAAAAGTAGTTTGCCAACAACAACAAAATTCAAATACCTCTTACAATCAGGTCTGCAGTAGCTGATAGCTTGTCCACAGTTGTTTGCACCATGCAGACGTATTTCCCAGCATGCTTCAGCTGGATGCTTCTGATCATCAAATCACCAGCTGAATCCTGCTGATAAAGTAGGGAAAAGTGGTTACAATTACTTTTTAATGAGCTCTAAACATCATTATCACATGAAGGACACTGTGACTAATGGATTTATTTTACACCGTCTGATGAAAACATTAGTAAGGGAAGCTGTGGCCTATTAAAAATATGTGAACCTGACTTGAAGATAAGAGCAGTAGCATTTCTAAAATTATAATTTCTACAAGGGATGGGGGAGTCTGGTTTAGGTCAGTGAGATACTTTTACCATTAAAATGATGTGACAAAACTTATGTGAGCCGGGTTCTGTGTGGTTCCTTATTTATCTCTCCAGCCATCCAATTTATAGACTTAATTGGTATTCAGATAACTCTGTTCTGCCTACAGGCATTTCATAGGTGAAAACCAACCTAAATTATGAGGCATCTGCAATAGTTTGACAGCCTTGTCTTACAGCCAGCATTTTGATTGCCCAACATTTATATTAAAGATTATGAGAACAGCATTCTCCAAGGAAATCTTGCATAACCTTACATAGGACAATACTAATACATGTCTGATTAACACCTGAAGAGAACTAATTATGTTTACATATGTATATGAATCTCTGTATTTCTATACTTTTCATCACACACAATGCTTTCAGAACATTAGAAATCTCAATGTAAGATTGTGATTATGGCATTTTCATTGAAGAACACTAACCAATTTAGCAATTTTAGTTTTGTAGCCCTATCAAGTGCAATTATTAGAAACAGCTGTCACTGTTGTGGTGTACTCTAGAGTGCAGATCTTTGAGTGATATGTTGTATCTCCAAATTAATTTTCTTCAAGCCCTCCCTCTTGATAATAACAAGGCTCATATATTGCATTTTCTTTTTTCATTCCCGACAAATGTAAATGGAGACCATCACTTTGTTTAAAGTCTAGAAGTGGCTCTGCCTTTGTGAAATGTCCATAAAAGTCACCTTTGCCCTCCACCAATTCTAGTGAGTCCATATTTGATTTCACTGAATGTAAGCAGACAATGGAAAAAATTTTCAGGATGAATGAATGAAATGGAACACTTTTATATTGCAACTAGGTTAGAGATTAAACCCTCAACAGACCTGCATAAAATGGAGTGGGTTAAACTAAAAATCAGAAATGTGAAAAACAGCACAGAATTTCAAAATGAAAGCAATTTCCACCTGTGTGATGAACATAGCCTATACAATAACTAATGCTTTTTTGGGGGCAATACTGTTGTATTTCATTATATTTAATCTTTTCTAGCACAGTTGGGTATGTAAGCATGTAATGTGATATGGTACATGGACTTTTTCACCATATGAAATATGGTACTGTGCCTTCACACAACCCAGTTCTCAGCATTTTTATTCAGCTGAGACAGAAGTGGACCCAAATCTTTTATTTTCCATAAACTCCAAGGAATTTTGGTCCTGTGGAATTTTGGTCCTGTGGGAATTTTGGTCCGTAACTCGAAGTGTTCGTAACTTGGATTCCATAGAGTTACATGGCGACCGCAATGTTCATAAGCGCGGATCGCCGTTTGTAACTTGGATCCGCATTTACGACCGCTTTGGTCGTAAGTGCGGATGGTCGTAAGTGGAGGTGGTCGTAACTCGGGGAGCGGCTGTATTCCTATTTTTAAATCACCATTGTAATGATTTAATCACATACATTTTATAGTACCCAAATGTTTGAGACTTCCATAGATGGTTGCTATTTCAAAAAGTATGAAAATTAAAAAAAAAACTATTACAGATGAAAACCCATGAAACCAGCAAGTGTATTGTTCATATTTCAAAGTATTGACAATAATGTCTTCGATTGCCTCAGATGACTGTTAAGAATTTAGATGTTAAGATGCCTTGGACGATTCAGAGGATCTTTTCACCACTAGGTCAACAGTTTAATCCTGAATACTGTTGAAGCTGACTGGAAGTTATTACCTCAGGATGGTTGTTCATGGGTTTGTGTGTAATGTGGTCTCATTCTTACTGGGAGTGGTTTCAGACTATTAAATCCCCTTTCAAATGAGATACCTATGCCTATAATCTCAGTAAAGAGGCCAAGCATTGATGTGAGTAATGAAATAGAGTCTATTTCTGTCTTGCTCCCTTGTTTTCTTTTCAAAGGCATCTCTAGGACTTTGTACCTAAGTAGTATGGCATTTTTCTTTCCTACAGGCCCCACGAGGAAACCTGCTTGTGAACACTGAAAGGAACACCAAAAGCACCATGGACTGTCATCTTCATACAGAGGACCTTGACTGCAAAAGAATATTTAAGGCTTGAGACTTTGAGAAATAACTTCCACTTAGTGGCTTTGAAAATTGATATCTATTCACTGCAGCTGGGATCTTCAAAAGGGCTCATCCCTAAACAGCACCCAACTTCCACTGAATTTCAATGAGATTTGGATGCATTAACTCTTTAGGTTCCTCTGAAAATGCCAACCTATATCTATTAAGTCAAACCTCAAACATAGTGTCACAGACAAGGTACCACATAGAAAAACTGGCTGCCTCATGGTGCTCTTCCTGCTGTATTGTCTGCCATGCAGGGGATCCTTTAAGAGAAAAGAAAATGACCCATTAGTACTATAAAAATGGCCAAAACTTGAACCCATTCAGCTAACTGGGAAAACTCCCACTGATTTCAATTAGGATAAAATTGGGCCCAACCTCCTGAAGTTCTAAAAACAAAAGAATACTGTAAGGTTAAGGCCTGGAGGTCTTTTCAGTGAGTTGAATGGCCACAAGGGTGTTAGCTCTACAGCTATGGAGACAGAAACTTTCTACTGACAGTCTGAAGAAGTTTGCAACAAATAGCAGTCAGGCAAACTCCCCTACACTGTCACGCTCATTTATCAGGCCTCATTCAGCAGATGAGAGAGGATGGTTCATGCTCTCTGCCCATTTAGCTCTTAGACTGCTAACAAAATGCTAATTAGTGATGATTATGGCAGTTGCTTTCTGACATGCTCCAAACAATTCTAGAAGAAAGTGGACACATTTCACAAAGGCTGCTGGGCAGTAACCAGACAGTAACAACTTCCAGGGCTGCATTTAAATTTCACCTAGAGGTGAAAGTTGTGGGGGTCACTAGTTAAGTGCATTTGAAATGAAACAATGTAATGCATAGGGCAGAGAGAGATTTATGGATGCTTTCCCAATTCCATAATCTATTCTATAATGAGCTAGTTTACATTTTGAATGCGACCATAATGGCAAACCTGACTCTTTTATTCCATAACATCTTTTCATGGACAATCTTTCTGTCCTATGAGTAGCACATTCTTTGATCATTAAAAATATTTGCATTAGCCAGTGTCACCATTTATATTTCAGATAAACAAAAAAGTATTAAATTTGTTAATACCAACCAACCATACAGGAAAATTGGATGGTAAAACATTGAAAGAAAACCTGATCCCACAGACAACAATGTCCATAATACTCTGCAGATTATGTAATTTTGGGGGTGAGAGAGATACTTACTTTGAAAATGTAAACTGGACACAAGAGTGAATACATATTGATTCATGCGGGTATAGAAACATTCTGACAATGATAAAGGCTAATCAAACAGACTCCAGCGCTCCAGAAAAGCACATTCCCCAAATTCCTTCTACTTTTTATGTGAATACAGATTTTTACAATTGCATTCAATTTATATTTGTTGCTTTAGCATTGAGGAATGTATTCACGTTGGGACAGATTAAGAAATCTATTCTATGCAAAGGGAACTGCAAGTGCCATTATATTGTAGGTCTCGTTAGTCTTTATTTAGCACAAAATATGCCCCCCAAGAATCCATAAAAAAATAGACCTTGAGAAATCTCAGTCATATTGGTCTATATGAATTACTACAAAATGTTTACTGTTTTTCTTAGTAGCCAGTAAAACACAAGAAAATTCTAACTATTAGCAGGGATATATCACTACTTTCTCTTTCCATTTAAGTTTGGTTCTGTATAGACAATCCTTTTCTATGCACTTTGTGGTCATTACTATGTCTCAGTGTAACGTGAATGGCTTTTGGGAGTGGTTAGTATTAATACTTACCCCTCCAACTCTTTCAAAGTGATCCCCGTCTTTCTCAAAGTCTATCAGGTGTCCATTAAATGACCAAGTAAACATAATATCTAGCGAGTGATCATGAGATACCTGGCAAGGCAGAACAATACTTTCTCCAACAGTGACATCCATGCTGGAAGGTGGCACCACAACCCGTGTTGGATCTGTAAATAACAAAGAGAGAACACACAAGAAAAGAATGAATCCTGTGTCCTTTAGGAATATATAGAGGTCCAGAATTGATTAAAACACAAGGAAGCTTGTGGCAACTTCTTTACTGATGGGTGAACATTTTACAATGTTAGAAGGTTTTATTATGGCAAGAACTTTACAGTTAGAAGGATGTTTAATGGAACAACTGAACTTATAAGTTTGTAAAACTAGGCTGGTCATTTTGTTGGAACAGGCCCATGAGTCCCCTCTGTTTCACTCAGAGGACTGAGCTCAGTAGAAAATATGACCTGCAAATCTTTCAGGCTGTCTGCTTCCTGCCATAGGCTGGAAGCGTAGGGAGAGGAGTATGAAAATAAAAAGTAATGACCAGCTATGGAAGTGGATGGAAGGAAGGGGAAGCAAATCTGAAAGGTGCTGCAGGGCTAAGGAAGGCTAGTCTCCACCTGTCCTGACATCATGCTGCACCCTGAAAGCAGCCAGCAGGTCTGGTTCCTAGGAAGGGAGACCAGGGAGCTCTGAGCACTCCTCCTGCCCCAAGCACTGGCTTCACACTCCCATTGGCTGGTTCTGACTGGAAGCTGCCCAAGGTAAGCCCAAGGTTGCACCCCAGCCCTGAACCCCAAACCTCTGCTTTAAGCCCTCCCCCCAAGCTCAGAGCCCCCTCCTGCACTCCAAGCATGCCACCTCAGCACCTTCACCACCAGCTTAAGTCCTTACCCTGCCAATTACCTGTCCCTGCCCAGTGCCCCTTCCCACACCCTGAAACCTGCCCCCACCCTAGAGCCCTCACCCCCTCCAGCACCCCAATCCCCTGCCTCAACTTGCAGCCCCCTCCCACAGTCTGAATCCCTTGGTCACATCACCCAGCTTGGAGCCCCCCTCCTGCATCCCAAATCCTTCATCTCTGACCCCACTCCAGAGCTAGCACCTTCAGCCCAGATTCTCACCCTTCCTGCATCCCAAACTTCTGCCTTAGCCCAGAGAAAGTGAGTGAGGATGCAGGAGAGTGAGCCACTGAGGGAGGGCAAATGTGGTGTCCTGGGGCAGGGCCTGGGGAAGGAGCAGGGCTAAAGTATTTGGTTTTGTGTGATTAGAAATTTGGCAAACCTACTTGACACCTAAGCCTTTGCAGTAAAAGTTCCCAAGTTGTCCTTGCTTCTGCCTCTGAGCATGCAAACTGCTGCCTTCCTGTAGGCTCCTGGGAGTTCATCTCATGTCCAGGCCCCAGAGTGATTCACAAACACGGGAAGATTGGTGTCCAGCCATCTAACTCACCTGAAGAGCCCAATCTGATAGGGGTTAGGAGCACACCACATTGGTTCATGAAGACCAGGCAGATTGTTGGAATACCTGGGTTGGCCTCCCGAAGTAAGATGATAAAATTATTGTTTAGGCATCTCCGACATGAGGTATCTAATCCAAAGGTAAATGTTTAAAATCTGGGTATTTAGGGCCTGATTCAAACCCCACTGAAGTCAACAGGAAGAGTCTCACTGACTTCGTTAGGGTTTGGATCTTACTTTCAAACTATAAGGACTTTAGAATGCAGTTGGACTGTTGTTCTTTTACTAAGTACATAAATACATCAAGAAATGGAAGACTTGGGTAATATGGATTTCCATAATAAGTAGCAGGAAAATAAGCAGAACACATAAGGAAATACAGTATGGTACCTCCCAACTCAGGTATAGTATTACCATGAGCAGTGCCACAACATCTATACTGACTGCTGTGTTCCATCATAAAGGGTATGTGTTAACTAGAGGTTCAGAGTCTGAGAGATTAAGCACATTGGTCCCCCTCTTCCCAACACACAAACCCTCTGGAATGGATTAAGTCACACTAGATTGAAAGTACACGTTACATCAGTCTAACAAGTTACTCTAGGTTTTATATCAGTTAGGGTTACACTGATGTTGCTATACTGATGCAAAATTCTCTGTGGGCCTGATCCTGTGATTTAAAGTTAATGGAAGTTGAGGATACTGCATTTCAAAGGAAAACTAAAGTCATAATTTCTATCCACCCATCCCCCAAATAATTTAAAATAATTATAACAACCCCCCCCCCACAAAAACTCCCCACCTATCATAGGTTCTGTGCCCTAATACATAATTAATGTTACACTAAAATCCTAGCAGGATTACATCCGATTTTTTTTTGCACCAACCTTTTCATTTATTTTTAAAATGCAGATTTAGGGACATCAACATATTTCTTGAATTCATGTTGATTTTGTTACACTTTTTATTTAGGAAAAGAGTCAATACAAGTTTAAAAAATGTCAAAATGGCCAGTTTTTGACATTTTCAAGATAAAAATGAGAGACCTCTTTTCATTTAAAAAAATTTACAGTAATTGTATTTAAAAATATTTAAAATGATCAAATCAAAATCAACTATTTTGTGAAAACAATTTTTTTTAGATAACCAGAAATGATTTTTTAACTCTTTGGAATTGATAAAAAATGAAAATTCCTTTTTACCCTCCAATTTTTGTCCTCATCACTTTCAGCTACTACTAACATCCTGTAATTTATCTTGAAGGATAAATAAATAATACTGTCTAGTTTTTGCTGAATCTAGTTGGTGCTTCCCTGTGACATCCTACAAAAATGCAAGAGACCATCACCAAAAGGAAGTGCATGGACTAATACTTTTAACTGATGAAACACACACACACAGACACAGACACACACACGAGTGTACTCAGAGATGCTAAGCATAATCCCAGTCGCAACCAATAGGAGCTACTGGAGCCCTTGCCTCAGATTCCTAATTCCTTTCCCTTAGGCCTGGTCTACACTAGACCAGGCAGGTCAGCTTATGGTATGCCATCCAGCTATGCAAAATATGCAGCTGGATTCAGCTTATCTTAACCTGAGCCACTGCAGCATCTACACTGGGGGAGGCTGATGGGAGTATACGCTTCCATCGGCTTCCCTTACTCCTCACAGAATGGGGAATACAGGACACCGGTGTGGGGCTGCCCTCAGTGTTTGATTTGGGGGTCTACACTAGACCCACTAAATCAAACGCTAGAAGATTGACTTCCAGAGGGTCAATCTCCACAGTGTAGACATGCCCTTAACGTAGAGAAGCACAGTAATGTTATATTTTAACATACTGTTTTTCATTGAATGGCTGATACAGATTGATGACAAATGACACCTGAGTGGAATACAGGCAAGATGTTGAATATCATCATATTTAGCATGGATGTGAGCCCTCTGTGATGCAATTTACAAATCACTGAGGGGAGAATGCTTATCGATGTGTTTGCAAGGACTTGAAAAGTTTAAAAAAATGTTTTATTTAATAGCCCTAGCTGCAGCAGCAAATGTTAAGTGTTAGCATAAACCAGTTAAGGACAGTCAAGTGGACAGACCTTGACAATGAGGCCAAATAGTAATCAAAGTTATTTAATTTGCATTGTTAAAATCTGTAGATTGAAGCACCTATTTAATCAAAGAAAGTGTTTCAGTGACAGCAAACTTGTTCTGGTTCACCTCCCAATTTCAAAGTTGGTTAAAACAAAGATTTTTATGAGCTAGTCAAAATTTCCTATGAAATAACTATTTATTCATTCTCTATTGCTCTTAGTTCCTACACAAGAAATAATTTACCTACATACTACAGCAGAGCCGTACTACAGCAGGCTTTTTTGTTCTTCCACCATGATGTTCTCCAAAACACAGATTATTTTCCTCAGCAATCCTTATTGTTAAGCAACTTTCACACAGAAGAAGGCTTCCAAAGGCAGCTATTTTTTTAAAGAAAGTTGTTAAACTGAAAGGGTTTTTTATTTGTGATTCAAGTGAACATTTGTTTATTAAAGCTCTTTTATGCACTTTGATATGGCTTTAAAAATAAGAGCAATAAAAAGTGTTGAATGAGAGTTCTGAGAATTTTCAGCTATTATTACTGCACAGATACTATTAGAAATACCACTGAATACTTAATTGAAAAAAAGTAATTTTCAATTTCTCTAGGGTAGGTTTTATTTTCTTCAATTTACCAAATGGGTAAAAAAAATTCCACTCTTCAGTTTTGAAAAGGAACTAATGACAGATTTAAAAAAAGGGCAATTGAAAGAAATAGCGTGTTTTGTGTGCATATATGTGAGCATATATTGTAGATTAATATACAAAGGGGCCAAACGCAACTCAGACATACAATGAAAGAATTCAAATTCCATTGACAAGGGAGGGATTTCAACCATAATTAATAGAAAGGCTTTTCTCGATAAGTATTGAGAGGACCGGCAGTAAATGATGAGATTTACAGCTTGATCTGCTTCACTGCTACAAACAGTGTTGATGAGTAGTTAGCACTCTTGTCTGTAGGTGTCACTGAAAGCTCAGTAGAATAGGAACTTAGCTTTTTTCTTTTCTTCCCCCTCAAGTCAGCAATTTTCAAGACCACAGTTTTAGTGCTTATCATGCAAAGGAAACTTCATTTTCTTATTTTACATACCATTTTTCTTTGCATGCCAACAATATCTGACAGATCAGGCACTGGCTGAGTTTCCAGTGTGTTTTGAAAGCTTATGAGATCCTCATTTAGTATAAATCAACTATTCTATTGATTTCAATGCAGCTGTGCCAATTGACACCAGCTAAGAATCTGGCCTATAATACACACAAAGAATGCTCAGAGAGTATTCAAGCTATTCTGACCTATCTTTTGAGCTTCCTTGTTTCTCTTACTTTTACTGTTGATTGCAGACTACCAGAATCAGGTGCATTCCTGATTAGTTCAGTTAAATTTTTAGCAAGAGTTTTCCTGTTAGCTCTTGAAGTGAGAAGAGGTGGGTAGCATTTGTCATCAATGTCCCTGCTGTAACTGTTGCTTTTGTCACTTGTATTCTACCAGAAGAAAATCATCTCTGGCTAATTGCACTATTTGGATTTCATGTCTCATTTGAGGAAGTTGCGATGCATCTATAGTTACAAACCACCTTGCTGTATGTATCACAGATACTATCTGCAGGGGGAAAAATTATCCAATTTGAAAAGAAACCAGCTTGCCCTGATTTTTTTTATTGATTCTGTGTCCATTAGGGGGGATTGTTTGTTTTAGAATAAACAGCTCCGCATTGCTGTATTTGCTTGTTGTCGATCATGCCGTGCTATATTGTGTCATGTTGATCTAGAGGACGTGACACAGTGGGACACAATCTGCTGTGGCACAAAATAAGCAACATGAATAAATCAGAGGCAGACAGGGAGAGGCAGATGCGTTTTTGTCAAGTCAGTGCTCCATGTGATTGTGTCAGCTTCTACATGAAACGACTGAGCAACAACCGAGTATGACGCCACAGTGGATAAACAGTTTATCCCTAGTGACCAAAAGCTCTCAGATGAATGGGGCATTACTAATGACAACTAGGCTGGTTTGCGAGCCCATTGCATTGCACTGGCACGTAATGTTGCATTTTAAGTGTGTCCACTTCTTATTTGGCAAGTTTATGTGCTCAGACTGCAAAGGGATAGGAATACGATAATGTTAATAACCGTGGGGTCTTCCATTCAAGAATGTCAAAGTGCTTAGGAAACAAAGGATGAAGCCTCCTCTGTCCTGAATGTGATGGGTAAACAGAGTATTTTAAATCCCAAAAGGCAACATGTTCAGGACTTGAGACTAACAAAAGGAATTGTGATTCAGAAGGAGTTGAGCATGTCAAATGATTGGTGTCAAAGAGACATGAGGCCAATATTTTCATATGTGGGTCTCTAAAGTTAGGGTACGTCTACACTTGCCCCCCTACTTCGAAGGAGGGAGGCAAATGAAGGCGACCGAAGTTGCAAATCAAGCGCGGGATTTAAATATCCCACGCTTGATTAGCATAGTCGCGTCCGGTTGCCATTTTGGAAATTGACTAGCCCTAATTAACTCACCGCATGTAGACGCGGTACTCCGAGGGAAAACCCCGTACTTCAAATTAACTGTACTCCTCATTGCAGGCTAGTCAATTTCCAACATGGTGACCGGACGCGACTATGCTAATCAAGCGCAGGATATTTAAATCCCACGCTTGATTTGCAACTTCGGTCGCCTTCATTTGCCTCCCTACTTCGAAGTAGGGGGGCAAGTGTAGACGTACCCTTAGGGATGAAAATACGTAATTAGGGTACTGGGCTGAAAAAGGCAAACCTGGTGACATAGACACTGGACTCAGACCCACAAGAAGGGGATTCAGTTCCTGGCTTTGTTACAAACTCTCTGTAAAACTTTGGACAAATCAGTCTCTCTGTGTCTCAGTTCTGCATCTGTAAAATGGGGAAAAAAGCACTTCCCTTTCCCCACCCTTAATCTGTCCTGTCTATTTATATTTTAAACTCTTCAGAGCAGGGACTCTCTCTCTCTCCTCTGTATATGACTCACATTGTACAATCCTGATTGGAGCCTCTATGCATGACTATATTACAAATAAAAATCATCGCAGCAACGGGCACCACAGATATAGCACCTCTGAGTATCAGACCGCTCATTAGATATGTATATACAGATTTAGGTACTTAGCTTCAAATCCCTACGTTTACATTTTTTGCTAAAACAATTCTCTCAAGGTCACATGAACAAGACTCAACGGAATGACAACTCAGGAGCAATGACCACTCTTCCTATATTTTAACCACTATATCAGGGGTTCTCCAATTTCAAGGTACTCTGACCCCTTCTGACAACAAAATTACTACATGACCCTGGAGTGGGGAGTGAAGCCTGAGCCCACCCGAGCTCCACTACAAAAGCCCCAATCCCCATTGCCCTGGGAGGAACTCCAAAGCTAAAGACCAATGACTACAGCCCCAAGCAGGGGCTTTTAGCCTGAGCCCCACTACCCTGGGCTGTTGGACTTGGGCTTTAGCTCTAGATGGTGGGACTTGGGCTTTGGCTTCAGCTCTGGGCCCCAGCACGTCTAAGCCAGCACTAGCACCCCATTAATATGGGGTCATGACTCAGTTTGGGGTCCCGACCCACAGTCTGGGAACTGCTGCATTAGATCATGTGCTTCCATCATAAAACCCCACTGAACTGACGTAAAGAATGGCTCACACCAGGCTCATGAGGAGCCTTGTCACTCTCTGCTCTCCACTGTTATTAAACATCTCTGGAAGAATGGCATTTCACTCAGCCCTGCAAAAGCATACTTGCAGACAAAGACCCTGATCTCCAGAGAGCTTCATAGAGTCAGAGTTTAAGACCAAAAAGGGCCACCAGATCTTCTAGCCTGGTCTTTTGGATATCATAGGCCCTCAACACCACGCACCACTACCACACTAAACCCAACACCTAAACGTAGATCAAAGTACTATTGCCTTTGGGAGACTAGACTATTATAGAATGCCAGAAAGCACCTGGAGGGGACATCAAGTCCAGTGCGCTGCACCGAGGTAGGACAATGTATACCTAGACCATCCCTGACAGGTGTGAATCTAAGCTATTCTTTACATCAGGGGCAGGAAACCCTTTTTGGGTCGAAGGCCACTGACCCACAGAAAAATCAGTGACATGCCCTTGACTGAGAAAGATACTCCCCACATTCTCCTCACCATAAGGCCCTATGGGGACCCCAGGCTAGTACATGTTATGTCCTCCAGCCCTGCAGTGGGGCAGCAGATGAGCTATAGCACCTGCATGGGCTCCCCAATGTTGGGGGAAGGGGAGCTCTGAGCCTCAGGGACTAGATCCAGGCAAACTGGGGACCGCATCTGGCTCCCAGGCCTTAGGTTTCCCACCCCTGCTTTACAACCTGCAACGATGGGGATTCCAGAGCTTCCCTTGAAAGCCTGTTGCTGTGCTTAAGTACCCTCACAGTTAGACAGTTTGTGCTTTGCCTCTGAACACTCCACTTTATACATGTTTCTTAGAGTGGACTGGACACAGTCCTCTAACTGAGGTCTCCCCAGTGCCGAATGGAGTGGGACAGTTACCTCCCACGTTTTACACACATAAGAACTGACACTAGCTCATGAAGGAAGAATAAACCTGGTCTGGCTCTTTACCTGGAACACAGGGTATGTCTACACAGCAAAGTTATTTTGAAATAACAGCCCTTATTTCAAAATAACTTTCCTAGCGTCTACACAGCCAAACCACTATTTCGAAATAAATTCAAAATAGCGGAGCACTTATTTTGAATTTGGTAAACCTCATTCTACGAGGAATAACACCAAATTCGAAATAGCTATTTCTAAATAAGTGCTGTGTAGACACTTATTTCGAAATAGGGGGCCTCCAGCCTTCCTAGGGTGCCCTGGTGGCCACTCCAGCCTCAACCAAGAACACTCCTCTCCCTCCCCCCCTCCCCGGAGCCCTTAAAGGGGTTGACTCTGGCCACAGTGCCTGTGCCAGCTCTAAGCCTGCCAGCCCAGAGCCAGCTGTCACTGCCTCTGACCCAGTGGCCCCAAAACATGAGCCAGCAAGCCACTGGCAGCCAGCCCTCCACCGCTCCCCAGGACCAGTCTACCAGCTCCCAGGAGCCTGCCAGGGCCCGGAGAAGGCAGGCACCTTCCTAATCCAGGGTGGAGATCATGGACCTTATTCAGGTTTGGGGGGGATGCCCCCAACATCCGTGATCTCTGCACTTGACGGAGGAACGCAGCCGTCTATGGCAGGATAACTGCCAGCCTGGCCACCAAAGGCCACATGAGAACCCAGGAGCAGGTCTGCATGAAAATCAAGTTGGTCCGGTGAGACCCCCAACCCTGAGCTTCCCCCTCCCTCTTCTTCCCCTTGCTTCCCCCTTCCAGCTTCCCCCTCCCAGGTTTCCCCTTCCCCTCTCCCACCCTCTCTTCTCCCCTCTCCCACCTCCTTTCCCCAGTCTCACCAGAGTTTCATTCCCACCCCCCCCAGTTTTGTTAAATAGAGTTTGTGTTCATGAAAATACATATATTTTATTTGACATAAGGAAGGGGGGTTAGGGAGGGGTAAGTGGAAGGACGTGAGGAAGGAATGAGGCACAAGCCCCCAGTGGGGCAGACCAGAGAGGCTCTTAGTGCTCCTCAGGGTGGAAGCTCTCCCGCAGGGCCTCCTGGATACTGACAGCCCCCCGATGGACCTCCCGGATGGCAGCCTGCAGAAAGTGCAGCCAGGCTCACAGCAATGCATCTAAGAGAAGCACCAGAGTGCCCAGGGGCAGCTCTGGCTCCATGTTGCAGAGTACTGTGGTGTCTCGAGTGAGGGCAACCAGAGCACGCAGAGGCAAAATGCTTTGCTGTCCCTCATCGAGGTAGACAAGCAAGCAGGGAAACCTGAGAATTGGCTGGCCGGGGAGAGTGTCCCTTTAACCACAGACCTCAGATATCCTCAGGCTGCAGCCCCACACAGTAAGTCCTGACCTGGTGCCCTGCTAGAACTGGTTCCGGCCAGCCTTAAATGCAATTCAGAGTTCACTCAGTGTGGATGTGCTATTTCGAAATGCATTTTGTGTGTAGACGCGCTATTTTGAAATAAGCTATTTTGAAATAACTATTTCGAAATAAGATATTTCGAAATAACACTGTAGTGTAGACATACCCACAGTGAGTCTTTGCTCACGTAACTCATATAAGTTTTCTTCAAGCTCATCGGGACCATTTAATACCCACATATTAGTAACAGACTTGGAGGCAATGCCTGAGAGAATGGGAGCAGCTCTGGCACAGAATGGCCAAATGGCTGCTAGGGAATGCAATGAAGAGGATATTATTCTGAGTTGGAAAGGAGGGTGCCATATAGGCCAATGCCATTTCAGTACACAAGGTGCTGCCTTCCCATACCATGTATTTTCATCAGGGTATCCATTAGATGTTTAATGAAAGCCAATGTGGAGGACAAGGTAATTTCAGGTTCAAGCATGAATGCTCAAGTACAAAAGCTTCTGTTCAATTACCAGATGCTTCAAACAAGCAGCTAAGACAAAGGAAAGCAATGCCAAGCACAAAGGGTCAAGTCCAACACTATTGAAAATGGACAGAATGTACAGCTGTTGATGTACAGCGATCAGATAAAACACAACAGGGTTATGCAAAAGGTTCCCTGAAGGTTTTAGCATCTTCTGTGAGGGGCAGGAAATTTATGCAGTAGCTACACATTTGAGGCCAGACAGTCTATGGCCTCATGTATTTAAGAGAATGATAGGAAAAATAAACCCCATGCAAATGGGAAGAATAACAGATCCCAGTTTTATTGAACTTCACTCAAATGTATAAAGTTATCACATTTGATTGTGCAATCACGGTTGATACTGGAGGAATTTACTTTGATTAACAATACTGAAAAGCTAGTTCAATAAATTATATTGAGTCATTGTTGTAGCTGATTTCATAGGCCTCAACTGATCCTGAAGTGCACAGAGATTACAGTTGCAAGGTGTCCATTTTTTGACTGGAATATCAGGTCAAAAAAGGACCCTGGCAGCTCCAGACAGCACCATCAACCAGGCTGTTAAAAGTCCAGTTGGAGGCACAATGAGGGCCAAGGGCTAAAGCAGGCTCCCTAACTCTGCATGGTTCACAGAAGAAGTCATCAGATCCTTGTGGCCCCTAGGCACAGAAAGACTCTGCTCACTGCCCCTGCCCTGAGTTCTGGCTCGCAGCTCCCATTGGCTCAGAACTGTGACTAATAGGAGCTGCAGGGGTGGTGTTTATGAGCAGAAGGGCAGTACACGGAACCTCCCTGGCTGCCCATATGCCTCAAGGCCACAGGGACCAGGTGACCAGTTCCTGGGAGACCCAGTAAGCACCACTGGACCCCATACTCCCTCCTGAACCACCTCCACCTGCTCCAGCCTGGAGTTCTCTCCTGTATCCCAAACTGCCTCCTGGAGCCCACACACTGCATCCCCAACCTTCTCACACTCAAGCCCCCCTGTCCTTGCCTGAGCCCCCACCCCCATACCCCAAACCCCTCATCACTGGTCCCACCCCAGAGTCTGCACCCCCCATCTGGAGCCTTCACCTCTTTCCCACGTCCCAACTCCTGCCTCAGCCTGGATACCTCTCCCACATCCTGAACCCCTCATTTCTGGTCCCACCTGGAGCCTATACCACCAGCCAGAGCCTTCACCCTTCACCCTTCCACCCCAACCTTCTGCCTCATGCCAGTGAAAGTGTGTGAGTATGGGGAAGAGCGAGTGATGGAGGGAGAGGGGCTGGAATGAATGGGGGTGTGGCGCCAAGGATGGGGCTGGGCAGTGGTGTTCAGTTTTATGTGATTAGAAAGTTGGTGATCCTAATAGAGATGTCCACATAGCAAAAGCAGACATAGGGCCATATTTTTACTATGGCCTCCATTCCTCATGCATTTTTGTAGATGCAAACAATTGTGTGAAAAATCATTTTCAAGTGCAAATATTAGTGCCCACCCACTTAACTACCCAATTTTCTGATGCAAACATCAGCGTTAACTTTCAAAGTTCTGGGCCATATGTCTACTATTTAATTTTTGCTTAGGCACTCTTACAGCTTTACTTTGCAAGGATTTAGATTTAAATTTAACCTTTTAAAGATAAATAATAACCCTAGAATTTTGGGGATGATTTTTGAAATATGTTTGACTTATTTGTTTCTGCAGTAAGTAGCTGTTCAAAGATTTCCATTAGTTAGTTTCAGTTGGCAAGGGCCAGTGATTAGATGTCTGTAGCCTTTTCATTTTGGTCTTGGATGTGTCTGACATTCATTGGACATTCATTATGAAAGGAGATTTTGCCCTACATTGTACAGCATGATGTTGATTTCAAGTAAAACCAAATCTTATCTTCCTTTGTGTAAGCTGCAGACTTTTAAAGTTTTCCTAGCACATGAATTTCACCTGAGTGAGCAGATGTTCTCACCTCCAAATTTAGGTCATTCTGGTATCATTGCTGAAATTTTATTTGCTGACTTTTTTGGCTTCAACATCAGGTGTTAAAAACTATGTCGCTATAAGGTGTAACAAAAGACCAGTAAGCTTATAGATGATCTCACCATTTTCCAGGCATATTTCAATGATATGGTAGTAGTAGTAAGCCACACTTGGGGCCTGATAGGCAATACAAGTTTAACAGGACATCTATTATGGAACTAGGGGGGTGATTTCAATACATACTTTCAATGTTGTTCTAGGACTAGGGAAAAAGGTAAGCAGAAGAACAAGAGAATTACAAAGCAATAATATCTCCGAGAACATAAAATATCTACTTGTACCATAGAACAAAGCAGAAAAAGAGACACAGAAAATGAAAATAGTAGGAATCAGCGATGATCTATTTTATGAATGATGTTTATAGTCAGTCTTAGTTTGTGACTACATTATTGCATTATGTAAAGCAGTGGCCATTTCCCTTGCCACTTTAGGCTGACTTTAATTCTCTGGGATAGGAGTATTTTGGAGTTTGCCAGGACATGTGACCATGCTACCTAGTGCTGGAATACATCTTGAATCTGGTATTTTCCAAAAGGCCCTGAGGAAATTCTACTTAAGGAATGGGAAGCAATCAATGATTGTCTTCAGCTGGCTTTTGAAATGGACTCCCCACCTTAAGAGGATACATGTGAAGAAACCTGAAAACAAAGAACTCTGAGGACAAGAAGCTGTTACAGCCAGATCAAAGAATAGATCAATTGTCTCTTGAAGGATTTTAACTGAAATAAGGATTACAGTGAGAATTATGATCTGTAACAATTGGTGTGTTTTTTTCATTTTGACTTAGTAAATTACTTTGATCGGTCTGTTTTCACTTGCCATCACTTAAACCATACCTTTTATACTTAATAAAACCACTTATCGAACAAAGTATAATTGTTACTGGGAGGACGGGGAGCCACAATTGTGTATATCTCTTTCATTGATACAGAGAGCAAACTGTATAAGCTTTGTCTGCATAAAAACTTTTATACAGAATAAGACAGATTTATTTGTGGGTTTGGTCCCTTTTGAGAGTTGTGTTGCTGGGTGCTGTCAAGTCCCCAGAGCTGAACTGTTATCAATGTCTGTGTTATATTGCAGGCTGGGGGGGCCGTTACCCAACTCTGTGCCTCTGTTGGGGGAGACCAGAAATTCTGGCCCAGCAGGACAGGATGGTAGGGTGCTCCAGAGGACAAGCAAGCAGGCACAGTGGTATGATCATCTCATGGGGTGACAGCTGCAAGGGAACCTCTGTGATCCAACCCATCACAGGTATAAATTAGCCTGGATAGAAACTAAATAAGCTCTTTTCTGTTTCTGTAGATTATAATGTGATGGAATCAGAAGCACTTGCCAATGTAATTTGGTCAAGAAACAGGATGCTGATGACAAAAGGGCATACTGGCAAACAAGGTGTGAAATTAAGCAGATGGGGAACCACATGAAATGGCTTGAAAAGCCCCCAGAAGCAGACTAATAACAATCAACATTGTGACAACAAAGAGAGAGTAAAAGGACACATGGATTTGTGTTTGTTAAACAAGCACAAGTGGATGACACTTTCACCTGTGCAGACACTCAAGCTCATTTTATCCGAGGAAGTGGGTTTTGCCCACAAAAGCTCATGACACTAGCTCATGACACTATATATATTATATATTGTTAGGCTCTCTATATAGTCACTATATATTGTTAGTCTCTAAGGTGCCACTGGACTACTTATTTTTAAAGGTACAGACTAACATAGCTACCCCTCTGAGACGTTTGCCTGTGCAAACAGTGATGATAGAATGCTACACTTTTGATTTGGGGCAGGCAGAATAAAAGCTTGGACAAATATTCTCAACAGCAGCCTTTGTGGCCTCATAAAATTTGCCAAACTTTTACAGAAAATAACGTTTGCCTTAAAAGTGGCAATATCTGCCTTAAGATAGCAGACACAGATTAACCTGAAGTGTTAAAAGCCCACGGTATTCATGTAGCACTGACCCGATACCTACCTATCTAGCTAAAGGGACCAAGATTATAAAACAATGAAAATCCAATGACTGAGTCAAATTCACCCACTTACAATGAGGGGACATGTAAACGTATGCTACCATTTATCTCACCTGTGACCTATCATCCAGGCCCCTAGCATATGACTGCATCCCTCAAAGGCATAACAAAATGCACATTCTCAACAGCAAGAATAATTAGCCATCTGAACAGATGTGGTATGTGCTCCATTATTTGGAGTCCTTAAGTCAAGATTGGAAGACTTTCTAAATTATTGTACATAATGCAGGGCTCTCATTGGATGAAATTTTATGGCCTATTATATATGAGGTCAGACAAGTGTTCATAATGGTCTCTTCTATAATCTTCCAGTCTATGAAAGACCTTGTGGACAAGGGAGTGACTGGAGATAATATAAATCAGTAGCATTGGACTCACTCTGCTTTTGATATGTAATCAAAGACTGAAAATCACCCATAAGAATGCACTAAATATTCAGACAAGATGCAACATTTCCCCCCTTTTTATTTCCTAATGCAACATGTGCACAAGAACCTACTTATAATGAGGGGGCATAAAGTCAAAAAATCTGAAGCTTAGTGACTATCAAACTTCTAGGGTCTCTTAACATGCTACACATCATCAGGTACCGTGAAAAATGCTGAAGACAGGAAAATGTGACCCTGAACTGAGAAGATTAATAACTGGTGAAAAGCTAAACTAACATGTGATAGTTTGCTATGCTAATTTCCATAGCTATCCTAATGGATTGTTTGAGTAGTTTATGGGGCATGGCCAAACTTCATTTTAGTAAGGAATGAAGAAAGGTCAGAACAAAGGTGAGTAGTTAAACAAAATCTTCTGCTTTACAGGATCACAACATCCAGCTGCATTGCTTTCACTTATATGCTGTCAATCTTACAGGGAGTCAGCACGTAGTGGTCTCCATATAATAAATAAGACTCAGGGCTGCTGTTTTCAAATACCCAGTATACATTGCTATGTCTTTTGTGCAATAAACCATTGTGTAGATGTATTCAGAAGCAAAGGAACAGATTTATAAGGCTCGTCTCTTATAAGAAAATTTTTAACATTCTACTGTTATTATTGACTATCTGCTGCAGTAGCATGATATTGCTAGATGTACGGTAAAATTTCTCATGACAAGCCAATGCAACTTCGGCTCCTAAGTCCCTTTTGAAAATAGGAACATTAACCCCTAGTGTTCTAGACTATACACTTTTACCGTATTTTTCTGTAATAAAGGTTGGCAGTGATTTATGGCTATATATATAATTGGTAGTGAGGCGTAGCAGGGGAGAAAAGCAATTGTTCCTAAAGGAACAAAGGTCCTGATTCAGCAATTCATCCCCAATTCAACAATTAAGCACATGCTTAAATGCTTTTCTGAGCAGGAAACTGCATTATTTCAACCCTGGAAACTAAACACGGTTTATTCTTTTGCTACATTAGAAGCACATTTTATAAAGGGAGGGTTTCTACACTTTTTAGATATATGCTACAGTGAGTCTCTTGAGGCATTTTTCTGATAGGAAGCATCCATTTTGTTTTAATGTGGGCAATTTTTCTTTTTAAAATAGAGTTTGAGCAAAATACTGTTCTGTTGCCTTTTGGTCTAAGCTTCCCATCTGTTCACTTTTAAGAGTGGTAGTTTCTGTCTTAGCTTCATTCATACCCAAACAGCAGTTTTGGTTCAACTTATTAACACATTTCGTAAATGACATTGAAAAAAAAAAGCTTCCCACAGATTGAAAACTATTTAAACGTGATGTAAGAGTCTCCCTCCCAGGAATAAATGCCTTCCAGCTCCCAGAAAGGGACCAAGCAGTCAATCACCAAACAAACATTTCTGCATACTGAAATATGTGCTCTTTGTGTGGCTGAATAGTAAATGAAGGTTAATTTAAATCTGAAAACACATTAAGAATGGAATTGCATCAAAGGATACTGGGGAGGGATGCATTATTATAGCACCATGAAGACAAAGCAAATGGAAAATATATCTGGTCCAGAGAGAGCACAAAGGGCATTTCTTAAATAAGAACAGAGAATAATGATTCATTTTAACCTCCGTTTTATCCTGGGCAATGCTATCTTATTAAATCAAACTCTCACCGTACAAATGTGACAAAAAGAATCATATGTAATGGGGTCTAGAAATGACAATCAAATCTGTCACTCTTGGAAATTTTTACTTGCGTTTATATAGCAGTTAGCATTAGTGCCTGATTTCATTTTAAAAACAAAGCATGCCTTTTGCTTTACCTGCTTCACACTAAAATAAAAGGCCCTTTAATTCCAAGGCACCTTATGTGAAATTGGAATATTTGACAAATGATTGTACCACTTGTGACAGACTTTATAGATAATCCAGTGAATTAGAGGTGTCACCTTTTGTGGGTTATTGATTAATACTAGCTGATATCCATCTTTGCAAGCATGGAATAATCTACTGTCATTACAAAAACGATGGCCATCTTACAAAGAAGGTTAATCAGATACAGGAGCAATCATATCTGGTCTTTGATAAATTACAAGTTACTCAAGGATCAATCATCAGTCACTCCCTCTCCACAAGCCATTGTTATTTCACAAACGTGATGCCATGCAGCGGGTTCTACTTGTCAAATGTGCAGCATCCAAAAGAATTTTGACCATTTGAGATTGTTGATTTGTGGTGTTTTAAAACATATTTAGAATGAAAATGATCATAAATATAGAAAAGTATTAGGCTTAGATTTTCAAGGGGCTCCAGGCAAGCCCTAAGCAATAATATGTATGCACTCAAACACATCAGCTATAAGGTATTGATATAGTATGTGCATTTGTATGGAGCTGTATGTATTCTTGCACGTCTCTCCATGCCCAACACGTCCCCACATTTGTCTCTGTTCTGTTACCTCCATAGCCAGGATGCAGACCAAGATGTTATTCTAAAGCTCAGAATTTAGTAAATATGCAACAGTAAGAGCAAAACAAACTATTTTTAAAGTCTAATAACTCTGGAATCACCAAAGCTAGAGAATATCATTAGACATCAATGGGAAACGGGGATTTCCAATAAACATAATAAAGTGTTCATTTCTAATCCTTTGTATCATGGATGACATACCATGAATTGGTCATTAGTCTCAAGGAATAGGCAAAAGTCTAAACCTTCTAGGACATTTACCAGACAATGGCACTTTCAGCCACTATCCTTTTGTCTGAGAACTGTGTGGGAACCCACCAATCTTGCTCCAACTTCCTTAACTGCTATGAGGGATTGTTCTTGAGTGACAGGTAGCACTCACTCCCCAGAAAGCTGAAGTTGCTGTAATCAATTACTATATATATCAATAATCTCATCAGAAGCTGGCAAATGTATTATGGCTTATGATATGTAGTGTGATAGTCACAGATGGCCTCAGTCATAGATGGAGTCCCATTGTGCTGTAAAAGCACAATAAATAGATGTCCCTGCCTCATGGAGCTCAAAGTCTAAGTATTAGGGCAGGTCCATATGTAAAACGCTGCGGCAGTGCCCCTGTAGTACTTCAGTGAAGACACTACCTCTGCCGACAAAAGGGCTTCTCCTGTTTTACAGGGACTCCACTTCCCCAAGGGAATGACAGAATTGCTGGGCCCCTGGGCAAGGTGGATGGGGGTGGCTCTGAACTCTTAGAACAGGCGGCGCCTCAGATAGAAGGGGTAGAGGAAGGTGCTAGCCTCCCCCCACCAGCCCTTCAATGCCACACAGATTGTGTCACCCTGGGCTCCCGTGTTGAGTTAAACCACCAGGGGTCCAGCCACTGGCAGTGGCAGCCGGTAGCCCCAGGGAATTACTCGGCCCCAGGGCAGTTGCCCCCATCACCCCTCCTGTCAGTGGGCCTGGTAATAACTATGTCCATGACAGACTTCTGTCATCTTAACACTGTTTGCATCAGGGATTAGGTTGGTTTAACTGAGTCACTCACACCCCCAAGCAACATAATTATAATGACCTAATTTCCTAATTTAGACCTGGCCTTAGACAAGGCATACAAACAGAGAAGGAGAGAGGGCACAAGGTAACAATGGACAAAACTAGATGCTTCTCTCTTCTGCTTTTTCCCTATTAGTTCTTTTACTTCTCTTTTTCCCCATTTTCTCTCACTCATTACCTTCTCTACCTGCTCAGAGGTTGTGCTGTGTTAATCATGGCTAAAATATTGTTGGCTGTACCACCTCCGTTTTTAGCATTGGGTGGCAACAGTCTACAGTGATTGCAGTGGTTTCTCTGTAGACAGGGTTGTGGAGTCAATCCCAGAGATGACTTCAACCAAAGTATTCCTCTAAAATAGCATCTGCTGTCACTATTTTATACTTAGAATAAAATGAGTAGAAGTGTTCGCAAATAGCTCCCGAGAGAAATGATTCTACAACACAAATGCCAAGTCTAAGACACTTAAGCTTTTTCAGAAACCACACGAAAAAGAGAAATCAGCTGGGCTGTGCATTTCCTGTACAATAAAGAAACAATCTGGACTGCAGTAGATAGCAACTTATACTTGAGTCATGTCTATACTTATCAGTGGATCGACACTCCAGAGGTTGATCTTCTGGCATTTGATTTAGTGGGTCTAGTATAGACCCATACATTGAATGCTGAGGGTAGCTCCAGCCAGTGTCTGTACTTCTCACAGTTGCAAGGAGTAAGGGAAGCTGTGGGAGCATTTGTTCCTGTGACTGTTACATCTCACTTTGGTTCCACACCACCACAATTTGGATTTGCACAAAAAGATAAGGAATGTGGGATCAGGTCTCCCATGTAAAGTTAAGTTCTGCCTGTATATGGACCAAGTAGAGAACAGGGCCTGAGAGATGACAGCATAACAGAGGGAAATACTATCACATATGTACAAATAATTCTTGTTTAAAATATACCTTTATTTTCTATCCTGTTGATCCTTTGCTCTATGACTGCACCCAACACAAAAGACAAAACACATTGGTCTAACAGGAACAAACACCAAGAATTGAAAGAAGCCCAATCAAATGAAACCCTTCAAAACAAACCTCCCTTAAAAAACTTCCATGTACAGTAGTTTGTTTTCTGGTGAAGGTGATAACCTCCTCTCAATTTACTTGGGAATCCTGCAAGGTACTGATTAATGTTTCCTTGTTCCATTGACAGATCTTGAGACCGCCAACTTTTATTTTGATAGCTGAGCTTTTATTCTGTTACTGATAACTTACTGGCACTGATGTGAAAAAAAGCAGAAGAATCAATGTAGAATCACATGTAAAATTCTCAAGTTCATCCCTTCTTCCTGGGTTGCTGAAAATCTCCAGTTCCCACTCCTGACTAACAGTACAATATGAAGCACTATTTAAAATCATCCCTACCATTACCTGCCTTTCACACTTTCACAGATTTTTACTCCAAAATGATCACAGGTTTCCTTATGTAGATCACTTCATAATGTGACTCAAGAGCTAACTTGTAAAGGTATACAAAGTGAGACAAACACATTGTGTACCAACATGTCAAATTATTTTCATATTTCAAATTTATTTTCAAGATTTTTTAAAAAGGGTTACATTTAAGAATGGGTTTAGCATTCGTGAAAGTGAGAAATTAAAAGCACGAAGTTTGGCTGGAACTATTTGAGTTGGGCATAAATAATAAATTGGGATTTAAGCTCAGCTGAACTAGGCACTGTGCACACACATATAAATGATAGTATTTGCTCCAAGACATAATGGGACATTCATTCTGACTTCAGTGCAGTTAAATCATGGATGAATTTGGCCCTGTTTTGGTAGCTACTATCCTCCATGACTCTACTGATGTCCTTTAATCATTTTCTGCAACACCACTCCTTGTCATTTTCATTCATGGCTCTCTTGAGCACAGATGCTCAATCATCTGGAAATATACCAGACATTCTGGTTACCTGGACAACTTGTGACAAACCTTAAATCACTAAGATCACTTTCTATTATAACCTAAGCCAGGATATTAACTTAGGCCTCCAGTAAGTGAATCACTACTCCGCATCTCTCTTTATATGTTTACTAGGAAACACAATATAAATAATAATACCTAGCTCTCACATAATGCTTTTTATTAGATCAGTAACTGTGATAGATCGGGGTGGGCAATAATTTTTGATGGAGGCCACTTCAAAAATTTGGAAAGTGGTCAAGGGTCGCACTCTTCCATGATATTAATGGAGGAGGTGTGGGGTCTGGGATGGAGGTTGGGTGCAGAAGGAAGCTTGGGGGGTAAAGGTTTGAAGTACAGGAGGGGGTTTGGGTTCTGGGAGGGAGTTTGGGTGAAGGAGATGTTGTGACCTGGGGCAGGGGACTGAGTGCAGGAGGGGGTGCATGTGTTTGGGTAGCGATCTTAGGCAGGAGGAGGTTGTTACATGGGGCAAGGGCCTGGGGTGCAGGAGTGGGTGTAGGGGTTTGGGTTGTGACCTAGGGCAGGAAGGGGTTGTGACCTGAGGCAAAGGGTTGGGGTTCAGGTGCCTGGGAGGGGGTGTGGATGAAGGAGGGGGTCAGAGGATTGGGGTATGTGGGGTATGAGGGCTGGAGGGGGAGCAGAGAGTTGGGAGAGGAAGGGACTGGGGTGCCAGAGGCAGGCTGTGTCTGGGAGACTTACCTGGCTATAGAACTCACTCATTCTTATCTCTCACCGTAAGTGGTGTAAGTGCCACTACACAGGACAGGGAACCACACTAGATTTACTTTTGGAAGAGGCTTTTCTGAAATTTGGTGAATCTACACGGTGCCAAATTTTGGAAAAAAGTGCTCTTTTGACACATCCCTCCTTCCTTGTCGAATGAGATTTATAGAGATGGCGAAAGAGTGCATTCGCTTTTTCAAAAAATATTTCAGAACAGCAGACGCATTCCTTGGATGCCTTAATCTGTCAAACACATTTGTGGTTTTCTTCCTAGGATGTTGCTGCCTGATTTCCTGGAGTTGAAGATTCTCTCATCTACAGGTTGAGCCTCTCTAGTCCAGCATCCTCAGGACCAGAGAATGCAGCACCGAATCAGAGAATTTGCCAAAGATGGGAGGTCAATATTGTTGAGTAGCATTACTAACACTTCCACTGCTTACTAGGTTCTTAGTAGACATTTAGGGGTAAATTAGAGCTAAATAACAGCACAGAATACTAAAAGCCAGGCTGATGGCTGTAAACAAACTTCTATGGCATCATGGGAAACTTGGCCACACCTATGATAAATGAACATCTGGCTAACTAACATCATGCCAGACCATGGATACTGTCAGACCAGAAAGTGACTAGAGAGGTTCAACCTGTACTAAAAATTACAAATATTCTTTTGCTTAAGTCAGAGTCCAGAATAAGATGAGCTAACTTTCTACTGCTGATAGTTGAAAAAACAAATATATGTGCTATCCTGTAAACACACTCACCATGCTCATAAGCTTCAGTTAACGGGCCATTGCAGCTCTTCCCAAGCTAAGAAATTAAAACAGCTTCCATCTGGCCATGTGCTAAGTAACCGGTTCTTGATATTTTGCGCTCAGGTACATACACGCTCAGATGTAGACATAAGTAGGCATCAGATAGAGATCAGAAAACCACTATCTGTGCTTTGAGAATGCTTTCATGTTAGCAACACTGAACTTTCATTTGTATTCAAGAAAATGGCAAAATATTACTTTTTTCTGAAATGGATCATGTTAAACTAAATTGGAACAAGTTGATGAAAAAGCATTAATTAACCTGCTTTCATCTCATTGAGCATTTATGATTAACCTACAGGTCATCTCCTTTTTGAACTGATGTCTGAATTTGATGTTCAACAACAAGCAAATCGACTGAATCATCTATTGACAGTGAAATGGAGTGAGAACTCTTGAACCTCTTCTTTTCACTGTGAGGGTAAGTAAATTCCTAAAACAGAAGTCATGAACCTTTTCATGAATTATTCCAAGCTTCTTTATGGTAGGAGAGGTTGTAATAATTCTTAGGCTTAACACGTGAGCTTGTGTAAATTTGTTAGCTGTGCCTTGTGGGTTTAAACTGAAAATACAGGGCAACAAATGGAAAAATAAAACCCTCTCTTTTTCTACAGTGAATGTAGATGACTGGCTGACCTCTTTTAAAAAGTCATTTCCCCACAAGTTTTACGTACTGAAACCGATATTTAGAAACACAAGCTATATGCTCCCGTCTTGACATGCTTATTTATCTGTGCAATTATCTGGTTTAAAACCACTAATTGACTGAAAGAGTAAATGGAGGAAGAAAACCCTTCTGAATAGAATAGACATTTCGCAGCTTTCTGTGAACCAGAATCAGATAGGCAAAATAAGAAACTAAACTGAAAAAAAAGAGGGAGTCAATATATTTTTATTTCCGCTGTTAAAAATATAACTTTAATAATGCTAGAGATAAGTTCCAAGCTGGCAAGTGAGGTAAGTCAGAGATCTATGCTTTTTAATATCTAGTGTTTCTCCAGTATGACTTTTATCACATTAATGGCTAAATCATACTGATTGTAAAACAGCCAAAATGAAGCAATTAGTAAGGCCAGTGACAGCCATGGAGAATGAAATGCACAAGGTTTTCAGTGCAAGCCAGATGGATATCTTCAATATATTTCTTATTATCTGTTCATGGTAATATGTTCAATTAAAGTGAATCAGTACTACAGAAGACCATTTGAATTGCCTGAAAAAATTAAGTGCCTGCTACAAGTTTAATGAAGCTAAACAGTCATATTATGTTTACCAGTTTTATTTCTTATGATCAGTAAGTGTTTACAAGAAAAAAAGTAATTATTTCATTTGAACAGCCTTTCCTAATTGCTAAGTACTATACTTTACACTTTAATTCAGCTGCTTGAGTGTGTTCTATTCACTTTTTACATCTTTTAGGTGTCAGAGTTGAATGTAAAAAGGGCAAGAAACAAGAATTTTTCTCAAAGCATTTTCTCTTCAGCAATGATCATAAATTAAAACAATGCTGTTTTATAATGATATACAGTCAGCCAATTATAGGAGGGAAGCAGCTCCCAGTGCTGTCAATGGAAAAACTCAGTGGTAGTTGGATGAGGCCCTGAAAGAGGGCAAATCTCAGGAAGCCATTATGCTTGCTATACTCTTTATCAAATGTTATGAGAAATTACTGACCTTTCTCTAGTACAACACAGTGCTAATGGTCCATGGCTGCACTGCTTGTCATGTTGCTATTAAGAAAGCCAAAAGCAAAAGACATTCTAGCTAGAACTCTGCAGATGGTAAAATCACACATTCCATGGCATGCACCCATGTTATATGCTAGCCTATGGGTCACATTTTCAGCAGTCCTCCTTAACAGTGTCTGCAAAATCTGAGGGGGAGGAGATTATGGTCCAAAGATTATAGAATGGATCCAGGTTCCAGCCTGGTGCTGCTGTATGATCCTGGGCAATTTGCAATTGCTGTATTTTAATTTACTCACATGAAAAAAATGGAGCTATTGAAATAATACAATCTATTTTACCTGAAAAAGGTGTTCTCTCTACCTTAGTCAATGTTTCCAAAGTACTTTTTTTAGATCTTGAGGTGAAAGGAGATGTCTAAGTTGTAAGTGTTATTAAATGAAGGTTTTGCATGCATAATATGCATATCCCCAACACATTTTGATTTCTGAAGAGGATATCTGAATATTTGACCCTACATATATGATGTGGAATGGAAAAGACTTGTCTCTCACCATGACAATCCCAAAGTTGTCTACAATGAGACTATTCAACTACTGTATTTAGGAGAAGTGCAGAATAATTTATCCCAAGTAAAACTATAGGAGGAAATGTAGATAGGCAACACAATGGAATGCTGCTTGAAATTGCAGTACTGTTCTTGAAAAAATGGCACTGGATTTTTAATTGCCAAAAATAGTCAGGAACTTGGTTTAATGCGTCATTTGATAAGAGGTATGTTTTGAAATACAGTGCTCCTTAAGTGTATGCTATGGTATGCCATTCGCAGAGGCAAGAGTGCCACCTACTGGACATTGACAACACACCTGTCACTTCTATCCAAGTAGCTAAGGCTTAGCTTAGAATAGTGGTTTCCAACCTGTAGTCCACAGATCCCAGGGAGTCTGCAGATTATGTCTAAGATTTCCAAAAGGCTCCACACCTTCATGGGAAATTTTTTAGGGCTCCGCAAATGAAAAAAAAGTTGAAACCCACTGTTGGATCCTATTTAATTCTACTAGAAGATACTTAAGTGTGTCCTAGAAAAATAGTTGGTGCCACTGGAAACAGTCCAATTAGGGAGAATGAATTCAGTTGCAATTTAATGGCAAAACGTTATTGCTTTTGTTAATTGCTAAAATTTAGTGTTCATTACTGATTTCCAATTGTTTGTGAGTCAGAAGACAGGAAACATTTTTCAATGTTCACACATATTGCTTAGCTTCAGCAGACTATGTGAAAATGGTAACAGTTTTCTTTAGAAAGCGATAAAGAAATGCAGAGATGTTATCTCTACTGAAAACCAAAGTTGGAATCAATTTTATTTTTCTACCCCAAATCTAAACAAGAAAAAAATCCATGAATAAATCAGTGACCAAATGTCTCTATGTCACCTGTATTTTTTGCCATAGAATTTTAACCTACAAGAATCTGGATTAGTTGAAGCATGAGATCAATAGTGTTTTTTTAAAATGTTAAGCCAAAATTGGATTTCTCTACCCAAAATTATTTATTTAAACTAGTATTGTCTTTTATCGACTGCTCTCATCTTACTTATATACAAGTCTCCATAAAAATGGCCCCTCGTTACTTAAAATATTTTAAACGTAAAAAAACAACAAAGGTCTGGTAGCACTTTATAGACTAACAGAACATGTAGATGGTATCATGAGCTTTCGTCGGCATAGCCCACTTCTTCAGATGACTCCAGTTATCTGAAGAAGTGAGCTATGCCCACGAATGCTCATGATACCATCTACATGTTTTGTTAGTCTATAAAGTGCTACCAGACTTTTTGTTGTTTTTTAAGTTTATCCTGAACAGACTAACTTGGCTACCCCCTGAAGCTTCAAAATATTTTAAAATGGTCTCACCCATCATCAAGAACTTTGCAACAGTCAAAAGAGGGGGGATGGGAAAGTGCATAATTTTGGCTCTGATACTAGCTGAACATATGGTGACATCAAATGTAATTACCAACATCCAAACCATAGGTAGTCCAAATTGCCTCTTTTTGATTGCGGGTCTATAGAAGCTATGCCTTTTTCTGAATGGGTATTGTGACACTGGCAAACCCGCTAACCTGTATATGACTCTTACAGGCTTAAAAAGAAGTATTGCAATTGTAATCAGGACAATTTACTTGTGTGTGAGTATCAAAGAAATTATAATTAGACTAGCAATCACTAACCTGTTCATGTGTAGTGATAAGAATGAAGAGTAAACGCTAAATGAATTTGTCTGTGTTTACCTATACCCTGTTAGAAGTTTACCAATGTAACCAAATCATCTTGCAGATTTCATGTTGCTTTACATTATGTATGTGACTGTACTCAATCAGCCTTAAAATCAAAGATGCATATATAATGTGCATGACTAATTATAATAATTGATAGTTGTCAGTTTTGCATCCCTATAATGAATAGCAATTGCCTTATGTAAATCAAATGTACTGTTTCTGATTTAAAAATGAGCAGTCTTGTGGCACCTTAGAGACTAATAAATATATTAGATCATGAGCTTTTGTGGGTAAAATTCACTTCATCAGCTGGGTTTTACCCACAAGCTCATGATGTAATATATTTGTTAGTCTCTAAGGGTACGTCTACACAGCACAGCTATTTTGAAATAGGCTATTCTGGAATAGTTATTCCAAAATAGCTTATTTCAAAATAGCATGTCTACACTGCAGGGAAGCCTCAAAATTAGTCCGAGGTAGGCTTCCCTAATGTAGACATGCTATCTTGATTTAGAGTCCCAAGAGGTACTGGGGAAGAATAACTTAGAATGGTCGTGATGAGAGGCTATTTTGAAATAGCAGCAATGGAGCGTCTACACACGCCTTATTTCGAAATTTTTGGCATTAAGCATTATTCCTCACAGAATGAGGGTTACAGATTTTGGAATAAGCCGTCTGTTATTTCGAAATTATTTTGAAATAATGGAATGGCTGTGTGGATGCTCACATTGTTATTTTGAAATAACACTAGTTATCTCGAAATAACAGTTCAGTTTAGACGCACCTTAAGGTACCACAGGACTGCTCATTGTTTTTAAAGCTACAGACTACCATGACTACCTCTCTGAGTATCTGGTTTGTTTAAGTAGAAGGCTAACTTCAAAGAGGGGTTATATTTAACAATGAAGGTCTACAAACTGTCTGCATTGCCTATTAGTCTTCAGAGAAAAGCCTTGCTGTGACAATTTCTGTAAGGAGGCTTGTCAGCCTGTGGGAGAGCAATAAATACTGGACCGTAGGCACCATCTCTACTCTGTTGAACTTTAAACAGGGAAAGTTTAAGCCGCTGGATGGAGCTGGCTAAGTAACTACTTGGATTGCCCTATGTAATTAATGCAAGGAGTCTAAAGGTATGTCTACACTGCATTCCTCTTTTGAGAAGGGAATGCAAATGCAGCCAAGTAAAATTGCAAATGAAGCGCGGATTTGAATTTCCCGCACTTCATTTGCATAATCGCGTCTGGCCGCTATTTCGAAATACCCTACTTCGAGATAAAAACCGCCGTGTAGACATGGTTATTTTGAAAGAAACCCCTTCTTTCGAAATAACCGAAGGGGTTTCTTTCAAAATAACCGCATCTACACGGCATTTTTTATCTCGAAATAGAGTATTTCGAAATAGCGGCCGGACGCGATTATGCAAATGAAGCGTGGGAAATTCAAATCCGCGCTTCATTTGCAATTTTGCTCAGCTGCATTTGCATTCCTGTCTCGAAAGAGGAATGCAGTGTAGACATACCCTAAGAAATTCTATAGCTAAACTATTATTTGGATTCCAATCTTTTGGATGATCTAGAACAGCGTTTCTCCAACTGGGGTCCACAGACCCTTGGGGGGCCATGAGGGTAGTTTGGGAGGTCTGCAAGTTGTGTCTGTGGCTAGCGACCCCACTGATCAATTCCTCCCCCTTCCTTTCAGGGTCTCCTGTATGTTGTGGAATAGCTGTTTTACAGCATGCAAGAGATGCTGCAATAGAGGGTGGAAAGAAGCAGGGAAGGGGAATTGCAGGTGAGGTGGGGGTGGGAAGGGGTATAGTTTTCTATCTATTTAGATTTAATGATAATAAAAATAAGAAATAGTTCCTTACCCAGACATATTATGTATCTCTGTCTAATAATAAATAACAAAATAAATAACAGCATTACTGTTTCAATAGTTTATAAATAAAAATAATAATAGAGCTTTTCATGAACATGGATTTTTCTTCAAATGTAATCAGTCAGTGTTGGGGGGTTTGTGAAATAATTTAAAACAAAATGGGGGTCTCAGGATTGCTAAAGTCAGAGAACCGCTGATCAAGAGAGATTTATTCCAAACTACCAGATTAACATCACCTCTATTATTCTGATCTACAAAATCTGAAGTCAGCTATGATGTATATGATTCACTTCATTTCTTAATAACTCTCTTTCCTTTTCTCTTATATTTTAAACTGACAGTTTTTATTTACTAAAGGTTTAGTTATCAGTGTGATTTTTGGGTAAGATCTGAATTTGACCTGCGTTGTGTGTCTGATCCTTTGGGATTGGAAGACCTTTACATGTGATTTCTGGCTCTAATTATCACAGAAGTCCTTTTGTGTGGGTGGTAAACTAGACTGGGATGTCTAAGGGGATTGTCTTTTTAGCTTCTTGTTAACCTGTGTGGTAATACACAAGTTCAGTTTCTTTACCAGCCTGGTGAACCCTAATATCAAATTTACCACCTGTTTTGGGGTGTGCCTGTCCTGTTTCTGACAGTCTGTATTGAATGTGGCATTCTTAGTGGTGACCCAGACCAGACAGTGTGACAGGTATAACCCCTCCCCCTGCCAATTTCAACATTAAGTGTACATTGTAACTTGTTCTCTTCTCTGGGCATGTCTAGACTACAGAGCTTTTCGAAAAGCTCTGCCATGTCCAAGGAACGTGTCTGCTTTTCTGAAAAACATTTCGGAAAAGCAGACGCATTTTTTTGTCATCCCTGTAAACCTCATTTTACGAGGAAGAAGGGATGTTCTGAAAAAGGTTTTTTTTCTCCAACATTTGGCCCCGTGTAGGGGTTCGCAATATGCATATCTTTTTCTGACTTTTCTTTGTAGTGTAGACACAGCCTCGGGGTAGTCATTGTGTCTAGACTGCAGAGTTCTATCAGAAAAAAGGTACACAAATTACGAACCTCAATTTGCATATCTTTTTCCACTTTTTTTTGGTAGAGGCTTTTCTGAAATTTGGCCTGTCTACATGGGGCCAAACTTCAGAAAAACCTCCTCTTTCGGAACATCCCTTCTTCCTCATAAAACGAGGTTTACAGGGATGCCGAAAAAACGCGTCTGCTTTTCTGAAAATTTTTTCAGAAAAGCAGACGCGTTCCTTGGACACAGTAGAGCTTTTCCGGGATACCTCTGATATCCTGAAAAAGCTCCGCAGTGTAGACATAGCCTTGCAGCTGGTTCCTGAAATTAACAGACTGGCCATACTGCCTTTCATGCTGAAAGCAAACTTCCTGGTTGGTGCTATTCTGAACTTTTTTTAGGAGTTTAAAATTGGATAATGTACATCACGTCAGCTGGGAAAGAGATGTAAAGCAACTGAGAGTCCCAAAGCATCATCACCTCAGAACAGATCTCAGAGAAAAGAAAAAAAAGCAGCAATTTATTATACTGATATGATGAAAGACTGGGTCATAATTCACAGAAGATCCATGAAGAGGATACTAAAGTTCTAAAATCTTATTCTGGTAAATATGAAATATGCCTTATGTCTGGAACAAATTCAGATTTTTTTAGACAAAAATTCTATGGGGAATAATACAGAGAGACATTTGACCAGTGATTTAGAATTCTTAAGTCAAACATTATGGCTAATGCTATGCAGACAGTGATAAAATGGTTAGAGGTAGTAAAGTATTCAATGCAAATTCTCTCCTGTGGAATATCTTATGGGTGAAGGAATAAAGTTTTCCCCAGGTGAAAAACAACTGTTATAAAAGCTATATCCCAGGAAGTACCTCAATCATAACTAGAAACAGTAGCTGGAGAAATGCATGGACCATCAGTATGAAAAGAGAAAAAAAAGGCTACAGTAAGCCCAAATGCTTGCATAAAATTTGCACCATGTAGGCTACGTCTAGACTGCAGACTTCTTTCGGAAGAAGCTTTTTACGGAAGAGATCTTCCGAAAAAACTTCTTCTGAAAGAGAGCGTCTAGACTGTATAAGTGCATCGAAAAAGCAATCAGCTTTTTCAAAAGAGAGCGTCCAGACTGAATGGACACTCTCTCTCATGTAAGCTGTGATTGCTATGGACAGAATGGCCACCAGGTCACGTGTATGTTTTCCTCTTTCCTCTTCTTCCAAAAGAACTCCTCTTCCCTGTCCACACACACCTTTTTGTGAAAGAGCTCTTTTGCAAAAAGGCTTTTTCCTCGTAGAATGAGAATTACCAATGCCGGAAAAACCCCTCTGTTCTTTCAATTTTTTTGCGGAAGAACGCAATTGCAGTGTGGACGTTCCTCAAGTTTTGTACGAAAAATGGCTGTTTTTGTAATGTAGACATACCTTAAAGTACAGAAATATTGTAGTTAAATCCCTGCCAATGAAATAATATACCCTGAAAATAGCAGTTATTGTTCTAAACTTCATACGTTGAAGAATTTGGGAGAGACACGTAGATATGACTCAAACTAACCCACATATATTTTGATCAACACTTGATAAGGACAAAGTTGAAGAATGTAACACATCTGTATTACAATAGTCAGCATTAATGTTTGAGAAATAGATCAGTCATGCACAGGTCAACCATTTGCTGATCTCAGTAAGTTCAGCTGGTCATACTGTTAGATTTAACTTGACACCAGAGAGCCCAAAGAAACATTATATCAAAGCACATGCTGTATTTGCCAAATTCAGCCTTCTAGTTCCATTGCATTGTACAAGTAAGAGTTTCTATGGCTATGGAACTAAGGGTATGTCTAGACTGCATCCCTCTGTTGGCAGAGGGATGCAGATTAGGCAGGTTGACATTGCAAATGAGGCAGGGATTTAAATATCCCATGCCTAATTTGCATAAAAATGTCCACCGCGTTTTGCTGACTCAGCAAGGAGGTTTACAGGATCTGTCCAAAAAGGCTTTGTTTCTCGACAGATCCCCCTCTAGACTGCCACTTTTTGCTGACAAAGTGCTGAGTCGGCAAAACGCGGGGGCCATTTTTATGCAAATTAGGCACGGGATATTTAAATCCCTGCCTCATTTGCAATGTCGACCTGCCTAATCTGCATCCCTCTGCTGACAAAAGGATGCAGTCTAGACATACCCTAAGTAACTTAAAGCATAAGGCACAGATATGCAGATGTGCTAAGGAGGGAGATTTCTGTTATGAACACTCAAGCATCTTAAGGTACACAACTGGAATCATGTTTAAATCTTGCAGTAATTAAACTGGGGTTATCTTTAGTTTCAGTTGACAACATACCACCTGACAATCTAAACATCATCTTACCATGAAAAGAATTGCAATGCAAGACTGTTAAAATCTATAAAGGTGTTTCAGGGGCCTGAAAACTCTACTCAATGCTATGCACAAAAGTCTCTTTTTAAGCAGCCTTCGTGGTACATCTGAATCCAGAAAAAAGCTTGCTGTGTGTTCTGGAGATGAGCTAATTGGAACATTGTTTGATGGAAATGAGGTTGAACCAATCCAGTTTAAATCTTTCCAATAAAGAGCATGAAACAAGCACATAAAGGAGTGGAGTTACAGCGCGTTCTTATAGTTATCTACTATAGCTGGCAAAGTGTGCACCACGCTGTTTGAAGCTAAATCACCACCATGGCCTTACTAAAACAAGTCAATGAATAAAATTTAAGATAAAGAACATGACATTGCTTTCCATAATATGATGGATCTTTTTGCAACCAGCCTGGTTCAGTATTTTCCTGTTTTTTTATTTGAAAAGTTGACCTTGCCAAGCAGGAACTACCTTAGTTCTATGAATAGCCTTGGTTCAGTAGCGCCTCAAACAGGCTGACTGCTACGGAGTGTTACTAAGTCACTCAGACCCATCTGAAGAGCATTAAGCCCAAGCAGAAAAGAAGCTACAAACAATTCTATTTGATTGCAAGTGTGATCATTAGTACCTGCCCAATAATATTAAACTCCTTGAAGAAAATTCTAACACACTAAATTATTCAGCATCAGCCACTTTTGGAAAAACATTTCAGAGGCTGTGTCTAGACTACAAAGTTCTATTGGAAAAAGATACCCAAATTGCGAACTGCAATTTGAGTATCTTTTTCTGCTTTTCTTCCAAAAGAGGATTTTCTGACAATTGGTCTGTCTACACTGGGCCAAATGTTGGGAAAAAAGCCTCTTTGGGAACATCCCTTTTCCCTCATAGAACGAGGTTTACAGGGATGCTGAAAAAACTCATCTGCTTTTCCAAAATTTTTTTCGGAAAAGCAGACACATTCCTTTTACATTGCAGAGCTTTTCAGGGATACCGCAGGTATCCCGGAAAAACTCTGTAGTCTAGACATACCTGGAAACAGGAATTATTGCATAGATGGCCAGACATTAGAAAACATTGTTTTTCTAGAATAGTAAAGTTTTGGAGCAAGACAGTTAGTAATCTTAATTTTTGAAGGTGAGAAAATAGTTATTTCACACCCACTAAAATAAGGTGCAAGAAAGCAAATCCACAATGGATTTATGGATATAATACAAAACATGAGGCAGGAACATATTTTCTCAGCCTGGCACAAGGTAGCAAGTTGACCACTTATTTCAAAGTGTCTGAAGAAAAGGTGTACGTGACATACAAAAGAGTCACAGGTTGCTAATCCAGATTAGGGATGTGGTTTATGTGAAACAATAAAGCCGGTATCAGTACTGATTAATACAACGCTCTATAAACTAAAAGCCAGGACATTATTTAAGGTATTACAATAATCCATGAACTGTCAGATATGGAATCCCTGAGAAGATCTCAGACAATGGATATCTACATTCCCCAGAAGAATTTGCTGAATTTTGTCAAACCATAGAATTTTAAACACAGCTCATTAAGTCTAGTGCATCTACAAAGTAACATTCTTGGTGGGGCTGGGAGAAAAGAATCAAACCCCAAACTGCTGGGCTTTGTCTACACTGCAGGGGTTTTGCGTAAGAAGCTTTGTGCAAAAGCATGTCTACACCTCAAAAGCGTATCACAAAAGTGATGTGCTTTTGCACAAGAGAGTGTCCATACTTCATGGATGCTCTTGCGCAATAAAGCTCTGATGGCCATTCACAGAATAGCCATCTGTCATGAACATGAAGGTTAGCCAGAAGCCTGGGAACTAAGGGGTTAACCTTACTTAAGTTAGGTAGATTCAGCCAATAGGAATGTAGGTAGGAATTTCAAATTAGGACAAAGGAATGTTGGGTTTCTCCCTCCTTTGTCCTGGGCAGTTTTTCTCTCCAGCTACTGAAGGAGTCAGACAGAATGTCTCCTTCCAAGAATAGACTCTTCACTCTTGTGTGCGTAGGGTAAAGTTTAGATAAATACATTAGGTTTTATTGTTTTATGGTTTGGGAAATGGGAACTGATGTCTGTGCACTTTTTAAAAATGTTTTTGCTTTCCTTTGTAACTAAGTTCTAGGCCCTTGGTGGAGTTTCCCCATGAGTATCACTTGTGACTCTTCCATCTAGTCGTCATGCTTGCAACAGGAACATTGTGGCGATAATAAAAGTTCTTTCTCTTTTCTTTTTATTAACCTGGTATTGGTTAATTTTTGTGTCCTGGTTTGTACTTTAGGGGTGAGATTTCCCAAGTAGTCTCTCCCTGGTTTCTTTATCATTACTTGGGTGGTGGCAGTGGAGTTTTATCCACAAAATCTAGGTTGTTAAGATTTTGGGGGGAAGTTTTTTTACCAAAGCCTGGAAAGATAAGGTTTTGGGGGTACTTTTGCGGGCCCCCACTTCTGCATTCATCGTGCCAGAGGGGGGAAGGAGCCTTGACACCATCAGAGCACCTGTATTTTTTTTTGCACAAAAATACACTTGAGGTGTGGACGCTCCGCCAGTTTTTGCGCAAAACCAACTGTTTTTGTGGAAAAACCTTCTAGTGTAGACACAGCCCCAGAGAAAGCTGACGCTGTTCGCAAAGACCTCTTTAATCCTGTGTACAAGTAGTTGAAAACCGAAGCAGCCAATCTGAGATAGGTACAAACTAGTCAGACACAAACACAAATAAAAGTAAACAACTGTTTAAATCTCGTATTTGCTGTTTTGAGTGCGAGCAGGATGATAGCTGGAAAACTACTCCCAAAATGAAGTAGGCAAATAATGTAATCAGAACCTGTCATTGCCATAGTTGCATGAAAGTACCGAACTACTGTTAAAATCTACTCTGGAAAGCAGAAAAATTACAGTCCATAGAAACATACCGACTTTACCCCATTCCCTACCCACTGTGGGTTAGGACCCCAGGAAATGATAAAGTCACTCCAACCAGACTGTTATTTCCAAACCCCATAGATTCTCCCTTGTCCTGAAATTAATCTAGCTATTTACATCAGGGCAAAGTGAATGCAAATGATGGCCATTCTGAATTTGTAGTGTTTGACATAACACTGTGCAAATATATAAGGTGCAATACAGTGAGGAACATCTATAATGCAATTACAGTTAACCAACCTTTGGAGCAATAATACTTTCAGCATCAATATTTCCTGTTAGAACAGTGCTAAGGCCTCTACTGTGAAGCTATACTCTACCGCTTGGCCAAACAATTAAACCAATATAGCCAATAGCACTTTATAGACTAACAAATCATGTAGATGGTATCATGAGCTTTCGTGGGCACAGCCCATTTCTTCAGATGACTGGAGTTTTGAGTTTAGGATGTACAGACCCAAAATAAATAGGGGAGAAGGAAGAGATGCCAACATCTTTATGGCTGACCTTGAAGAACGTTTCTTCAGCTCTTGCCCCCTAACACTCCTACTTCACTTACACTACATTGATGACATCTTCATCATATGGACCCACGGAAAAGAGACTCTTGAAGAATTTCACAAGGATTTCAACAAGTTCCACCCCACCATCAACCTTAGCCTGGACCAGTCCACATGAGAAATCCACTTCCTCAACACTAGAGTACAATTATATAATGGACAAATTTCCACCACCCTAAACTAGAAACCCACCAACCGCTATAGTTACCTTCATGCCTCCAGCTTCCATCCCAGACACATTTCTCAATCTATTGTATACAGCCAAGCCCTAAGATACAACCGGATTTGCTCTGATCCCACAGACAGAGACAAACACCTACAGGATCTTTATAGAGCATTCCTAAAATTGAAATACCCACCTGGAGAAGTGAAAAAACAGATTTGACAGAGCCAAAAAAGTACCCAGACATGAACTACTTCAAGACAGACCCAAAAGAGAAAATAACAGAATTCCACTTGTTATTACCTACAGTACACAACTCAAACCCCTCCAATGCATTATACACAATCTACAACCCATCTTGGAAAATGATCCCTCACTCTCAGAGGCCTTGAGGGAAAAACCTATTCTCGCTTACAGACAACCTCCCAACCTGAAACAAATTATTTCCGGTAATCATTCTACACAACCACATCATAAGCATCCAGGAACCCAGCCCTGCAATCAGCTGTGGTGCCAACTCTGCCCACATATCTATACAAGCGAATTCATCACTGGAGCGAACAACATAAGCTACCAAATCAGAAGATCATTTATCTGCACATCCAGTAATTTGATCTATGACATCAAATGCCAGCAATGCCCTACTGCAATATACATTGGACAAACTGGACAGTACCTACGGGAAAGAATCAATGGACAGAAATCAGATAGGCATAAAGGGAACATACAGAAACTTGTTGGAGAATACTTCAATCTACCTAATCACTCTTTAAAAGATCTTCAAGTGGCTGTCTTGTCACAAACCAATTCTACTAGACAAATACACAGAGAGGCGTTGAAATTACAATTCATCCACAAATTCAATTCTCACTCTGATGGCCTACTCTATCGAGATAACCGATGGCTGGGACATTATCAACCTCACATTCAATGAAGGTGTCAACAGCTCTTTGTCTATGTAGATTCTTGCGTTAGTACCCTTCCTCTCTAATTGCTATCCTATGATCCTTATCTGCTTCTTAAGGTGTTTACTGATTACCAGTTCTGCCTATTTGGTTTTCCTTTGATATTTTCATACCCTCTGCTCCTTGTTTCCCGCCCCCTTCCATTTTTTTCCTTCCTTCCCTCTTCCTTCTCCCCCTATTTATTTTGGGTCTGTACATCCTAAACTCAAAACTCTGGTCATCTGAAGAAGTGGGCTGTGCCCACGAAAGCTCATGATACCATCTACATATTTTGTTAGTCTATAAAGTGCTACCAGACCATTTGTTGTTTTTTAAGTTTATCCTGTACAGACTAACTCGGCTACCCCCTGAAGCTTCTATACTTAATGTATTCAGCTTTGCAATTAATATCTGAATCAGTCCTCTCAGAGCTGCCACTATAAAAAGCCACTGATGCGACTACATTAAGTACAAATAAAGTCAGCATTCTACAGTATATGCCAGACACTATTTATTCTATTTGTCATGTAAACACTGTAGTACTAAGTCTTTTTATGTCATGGAAGAATTAGAACATTTAGCCTCAGGTAAAGCAAAAATGAGAAAGAAGACGGAAAATTAATATGTATATACTACTAGCAAACACAACCTATGGTCTATATATCTCCTAATAATATCTGTTGAATTGCTTCCTATCTATATAGATGCAATCCCTGCTTTTTAATGGAAAGGTCAAACCAAACATGCAAGGTTTGCAAGATTTTAGGTCTCAAAATCTTGGCCAGGACAGTTTTTATTTAGAACTAAGAGAATAAAGCAAAAGCATATTCTGAAAACTACTGAAGTTCAGAATATCTGACAATGGCATGTTACTAAACAGCCCTATGGGCACCTGTTTCAATGTTATATTTTAAGACATCTGCTCATGCATAATACAAATATTTATTCACCTCTCTGTTTGTTTGTTAGAGACTTATTTTAAACCTCCCTCTATTTGGTGTAAGAGATATTATCTTTCCTTTCTTCCCCCTCCAAATCCTCTACCTTTGTTCACCCTCTATATGATACCATCAGCATTTCTCTTTAATTTGGTGGAGAAAGAGGGAAATAGGATTTTAAAAGGAAAAATGCTTATTGTTAATGGAAGAACACAGAAAGATTGTAAAAAGATGTCTTTCTGATGTATGACCTTCACGGTTTTCTAATCAATGACATATGATGAGATCAAAAAGAATTAAAAAAACATAAGGTCAGAGAACACCTTAGCTGATAAATTAGTCCTCTTGTAGACCACAAAATTGAATTAAAATATGGCATTCAGCAATATTCCCCTCCACCTCCACAACTATTACATGTGTTACTTAAGGCATAGACAATCAGACATTTCAATGTAAAAACACAATGCACAAGTCAGAGTTCAGAACAGTTTTATGTGCTTTTACACTTTTTGTGAGCTAGATTCTAGAATTGTATTCATTGTTAATATCCATGTCTCAGACCTCAGGGTATAGTCTGCATTTCACACACATATGTACGTCTCCATTAATGTTAATGGGATCAAGTTACTACTGAGCATTGAAGATGAAATAATAGTACTTGCTAATCTCTTATAACCTTAACATAAAGTGACCTTATACTTCACATGACCAATAAACAATGGCCAGATGTAATATATACTCTTCCCCTGAGTAGCAAACAGGCTGCCTCTAGGAATAATAAATAAGGAAGAATCAGATAAGTCTTACATTACAAAATTACTGCTTTTCAACAGCATTAGCTAAACAAAGTAATATTTTTAAATATTTTATGGATGTACAATAACAACCTGATTGGTAGAGGTGCTGAGCACCTGACTTCAATAGGAAATGTGGGTCTTAGCATTTCTAAAAATTAGACCCTGTATCAATTATATTTACATTAAAGATCCAGGGTGTGCATCTCATCTTATTTATGCTAGTTTTACAGCTGTGTAACTTTCTTGACTTCAATAGAGCTCGTTTTGATTTACACCCAAGTGAGATCAGAATCAATCCCTAAGGGTTTGCCAGGGCACCAGCAGGGAGCTGTGCTAGCTCATGCTACAAATAGCAGTATGCCCTGGCAGCATGGGAGGTGGCTTGGGCTACCCACCGAGTATTCTCCCGGTAATGGTGGGTTTGAACTCTGGTCGCTAGCCCAAACCACCGCAGCACATGCCGCTGCAGCCAGACGGCTAGTTTTAGCATGCTAGCTTGTGTCTGTCTACCCATGCTGAGAAGTAGGTGTGCAGCTGCAGTGCAGACAGGACTTAGAGCAAATTCTGCCTACACTTACACCTCAGTAGAGATGATTAGAGTCAAATTTGTCCTCAGACACAGATCCTTTATTATTATTATACTTTAAAGCACGATGCTACAGTTCATACACAAATGAGGAAAGTATGCTTCTCTATCGATATGGGCAGGGGTGCTGGGACCTCATTTGTCTATCGTGGAAACCACTTCAAGCCACAGGGTGCAGAAGTGTCCCAAGCAGCTACAGTCTGAGCACCTATGTACCTAGTTTCTAATGCCACTCCCATTACCATAGTATCCTGGCGCCGTGTAGTAATATATTGAGCAATGTGACTGACATCGGTCAGGGACTGTTTTCTCATCTGCTCTCCAGGGGGAGAGGCATGTAGAGTGGAGAGTCTTGTTCTGATTGTTTTTGATACATATACATTTTGCTCTGTTTATTGTAAAGGGTTGAATTAAACCCCCAGTGAGACTGATAGATGTGAAATCACCCTTCAATTCATGTAATTGCAAGCATGAGCCTCTGTGTAAAATAAAAGGTGTATGAACCCATCTAAGAGATTTTGGCTGAGTATTGTTTTGGATGAGGATGTATAGAGAGTGAATAGGGAAAAGTTATCACACAAAAACTGAGAACAGACAGAGACAGAACAGAGGTGTAGCGAGGGTGTTATGCACCTAGGGGCAAAGGCAAAATTTGCGCTCCCCTCCCCACTGCCACATGGCAGGGCCCCTGAACCTGGCACACAGCTGAGCCCGACCCTTGGGGGATAGAGGACTTGTACCGCATCTTCCTCTGCCCCCTCCAGTTTGGGGCCGGACCCCTGCCCTCACTAACCTGCTGGCAGAGATGGAGGAGAGTCGGGCTGGGGGCAGAGAGGTGGGGAGGAAGAGCAGGTAAGCTGAGGGATGACAGGGGGAGCAGAGGGGAACTAAACTGGTGCCTCCTAGCATGGTGCCTATGGGCAATTATCCCCCCATTCCTGCCCCTCGCTACGCCATTGGGACAGAAGCAGAAGAAGCAAGAGGGAAGAAAGCCAAGCAGGAGCTGCCTGTGTGCACAGTATAACCATGGACACATGCAGGATCTGGTGTTGGCACTGTGCAAACTATGGTTCCTTCTGCGTTCAGAGACACAAGGCTTTGTACAATTCCCTATAAATAACCAAAATGGCACCAAAGAAAATATAGAACTCCATTAATGTCCACATTAATTTGGAACATCTTTAGGGTTCTGAGCTTTGACCAGCTTTTTGGTCAAAACAGGGCAACATGATTTTTAGAGACAGCAAAGTCAAAGAAATGCACTTGAACTTGGAGCAGAAGTGGAGAGGTTTATGATGGTCCTTTGTTCCTACTGCTAACTTCAGGGACTTCCTATTCAAAGAAACTAACATGTGCTGAGGCAGAAGCTGCACAAACTGGAAGTGACTGTGTTAAGTCCAATTATCTCTAAGACATACTATCGTCCCCCCCAGCCTTCATTTTAAAATAAAAATTGCAAAAAGGTACATGGTGGAAAGAAAAGAAATATGCATTGTGCAGGTGCATTTGCCTAACACAGTCCTACTGTAGGGCCTGACCCTTCAGTTCTCACACATGCAGCAGCCTCATCAATGGGAGATCTGCCTGGAAAAAGACAGCTGAATTTTGAGATGGTATTGAAGAAGTGACAGGATGTTACACTGAGCATCCAGAGGTCCCAAGGGGAGAGAGAGAGAGTGAGAGAGTGTGTGTGTGGGGGCGGGAGGGGGCGGGAGGAAGGGGAAATCAAGCACAGAACATTAAGATCTTTAGTTGGTGTTATTCCACGAAACTCCTTTGACTTCACTGGGGCTATGTGAATTTACACCAGCTGAAGATTGCCCCAATAGGCTTAAAACATTTCCAATATAAAGAGAAGCATGTAAAATTAAGGAGAGAGAAAGAGAAAAAAGATCTAATACATGTTGGACCTCCCTGGTCCTACACTCTTGGGACCTGGCCGGTTCTGGATTAGGAATTTTTCCAGACCTGGACAGGTTATATTTGGTCCTCCTGCTACTGGTCTCCCCCCAGCCCTGGACTGGCCACTCTCTTTCCCCACCACCTGCCACCAGCCCCACTGCCCTACTTGTTTCCCAACACCACCACCTTCCCTGCTAAGCCGGGAAGCCCAGTTGGGTTGTGCCTCGCAGCTTAGCTGTCAGGAACCCAGCTGCCAGCCCTCCATTGGAACTATCTGGTCCCGGAACACCCATGGTCCGGAACATCCTTCTGGACCACCCATGTTGCTGGACCAGAGAGTTCTGGTTCACAGAGGTTCAACCTGTAGTGTAATTGGGATAGTTCCTAGCCTCAGACATGCATGCACACCCAGTATCTTAGGGAAGATTTTGCTCCATGAGCATTCATGTGTTGCATCACGTATGTACAGACAGGCATGTAGCAGGCAGAGGTGAAAGTAAGCTGGTGCACCCTGGTGTACAGTTCTGGCAAGAGCTGGCCGAGCTGCGGTAAAAGCCAGCAGGAAGCTATTTAAAGAGCTGGCGGGGACCCAGCTTGCAATAGGATAGTACCTGTAAGAAATTTGAAGTTACTTTCACTGCTGGTAGTAGATATAGTGTCATGTGGGGATCACTGTATTTCTCAGGGCTGGTGTCCTGAGACTGATTGTTTAAACCTTCTCTGATTATAAAAAAGCACCTGTTTAAACTGGCATTAAAAGCATATTTAAGAAGTCTCCGTATACTATAGAAATAATTGACAGGGAGAACCTCTAAACCAATACTGTCCATCAATGCCAATATATGGGAAAATTAAATGACAGCATTAGAGCTGTGTGATTGAGTACAAAATAATAAATCAATTTCTCCTGATCTGTTATCCAATATAGCATTTCCCACAAATAAGAGAGATGGACAGTGTTTATCAGTGTAATAATCTATACGCCTGTGGCCTATAGTAATTCATCAGACACACAACTTCTCATGAGCAGTTATCTTTAAGATATTTGTCAGTGTCACTGCATTTAACTTTAGCTGGAATCTTAAATCCTTTTGTCAGACATTTTATATTTACTTTTAAAAAATATTTGGGCATACAATTGGGATTCGTGGGATGTATAAAGAATATTACCCAGTGGCATAAATTCATAAATAAATCAAAACTTCAAAACACTTCTTGTATTTTGGAAAATAAAAAGATATATTGCAAGAGCAAAAGTTACACATTATTTCATAAACCTGCAGTTATTAAGAATTTACCAGGACTTTTAAAAGGATTAGACATTTATAGATGCATTAGATTAGATAATCATTTTTATAGGGACAGAAGCTAGCCATTAACTGTCGAGGGTAAGAAATTTCCTCCATGAGTATTCTGACTTTAATAGACTTAAAATGAAGCTGTAGTGCACAGCTGTCATTAGGGAGGCAACTTCTGAAGTGTCTAGTGCTGGTGACTGTCAGAGACAGGACAGTGGACTTAATGAACCATTAGTCTGATGCAGTCCAACAATTCTTATATTCCTATATTTCACTCAGTTTAATCTTATTTGTATGATATAACACAGTACCAACTCGCTATAAATATTATTCAAGACATCAAACAGATTTTACTATTACCATCTCTTTGTTCTCCGTGATACTTAAAGTCATTGGGAAACTTTGACATGTGAGAATCCGCAATTTCTGTACAAATCATACAGCTTTACAACAGAAGGGGTGGGGTGGCAACAGCTCCCATTAACTTCACTGGGAGCTGGCGGAATTCAGAACCACTCAGGATCAGAGAAATTAAAGAGCATGGAACATCTGTGTCTTCTTCTTTCTCTGTTAGAGATTAAGGTGGAAGTATCAGCGATGTATAATAAGAACTGTTGTTACCTTTCACCACCAAACTTCCAGTGCTGCTAGCAGTCCCAAAATGGTTTGTGGCTATACAGGAATAACTTCCAGCATCCGCCTTAGTGACATTGACAATTCGGAGGCTTCCATCATCCAAAATATTGATTCTGGAAAGACAATCAGGCATGAAGGTTTTTTTAAAGGTAGCATAGAATTCTTTTGCGTCTGTGTCACTTATTTTCATTTTGAACACTACACAATCCATTGCCAGTTACAGAGGGAGTTCAACTGACAGAAATCTCCCAGGGTCCAATTTATAAATAACGCAGGCCTCATTTACATGAATTTTCTGTGTCTTTACCTGAGGGCAACTTTAATTTACACTCCAGCAGCACGTGTAAGTTTTATGTGAACCTGCACTTTGATATTCAGTGCTCACTAGAACAACTTTTGCAACATGTGGTGCACATGCTATAGCTAAAAATCTAGAGTCACTTTCTTAATACTGGAAAACAGAGTCATTACAAAATTAGACTTGCTTTCTTTAATTTTTTTCTGTAAGACACTTTGTGGTTTCTCAAATAAAGGTTTACCAAAATTTACCTAAATCAGGGTGCATTTTCTGCTTATTGAACACCTACCAACTGGATGTTTTCCTTGCACTTTCATTCATGGCCTGTCTGACAGCACTGCCCTATACAATCATGGTTTGGGAAGTCCTATAAACTTTCTGTAGCAAAATAATTCCTGAAACATGCAGAGTTACACCTTGCATGCACAGCAAGGGCAGCTGGAGAACTGAATGTTAACACAGAGCATGGGAAAAAGATCCTTGGCTATTCTCTTCTACATATTTTATTAGATTTAGGCCAGGACTGGCCTTTAGGGCTTGTTCATCATATGGCAACACTTTACCTTTTCTGTGCTCATTTTCTTTTTCACTGCTGCAACTCTCAGTAAGGACACTGAATATCCCCATTCCTACCGCTGAAATTCCCTACACCTTAGGCTATGTACATAAATGGGAGCTCCAAAAAGCATTTAGGATGTTGATCCCAATACCATTAGGTTGGCAGGCACGTGTGCTTGTGTGCTGCCAGTTTATACCTAAATTCAGTATGCTGAAGCCCAATCACTGAGTGTGTGGCAACTCTGCTTATTTGGCACTTTTTCACATGTTGTGGTGTTATCACAGCCCAGCTTCCATTAAAGTTATTCATTTTCCCACTGAGTACCACACTTATGGGAAATCTGGCATCTGCTCTTCTGTGATAATGCTCATGTGTTCTGCACTGAAGCTTTTTTGTGCTGTTACTTCTCCTGAAACCCAGCATCCACACTCATGTTATGGAACTGATATCTTATCCATTCAGTTATAAGCAGCTTTCCATGGTGTGGTAAATGTGTCAAGACCCAGCAAACACTGGCTTTCCTTTGTTCAGAGACTTCAGGAATATTCTCCACATTGTAAGTCAACAGAATTTAAGGCCAGGTCTATACTAGTCCTGGAAGGTCATCTTAAGGTATGCAACTTACCTTAAGCTGAGTTTGGCACTGTCCCCACTGTGCAGGTACGTCTAGACTACAGGCTTTTGTCGACAGAAGTTTTGTCGACAGATACTGTCGACAAAGCTTCTGTCGACAAAGAGCATCTAGACTACAGCCAGTTCTGTCGACAAAGCAAGCCGCTTTGTCGACATGACAGTGTAGACGCAGTAACGCCTTCTGTTGACAGAACTCTGTTGACAAAAGGCATTATTCCTCTTAGAATGAGGTTTACAGATGCCGACAAAACTGCTGAGTTCTGTCGACGTTATGTCGACAGAACTCAGCGGCAGTGTAGACGCAGGTATAGTTTTGTTGACAAAAGTCCACTTTTGTCGACAAAACCCTGTAGTCTAGACACACCCTGGGAGGCTGATGGGAGCAAATGCTCTCGTCACCTTCCCTTACTCCTTGTGACTGTGAGGAGTACAAGCACCAGTCGGAGCTGCCCTCAGCATTCGATTTACGGGTCTATACTAGACCCTCTAAATCAAACACTGGAACATCGATCTCCAGTGTGGTGAGTGAAGCTGTGCCTAAGAGAAGTTTTCAGAACCAAGTTACCTTTTTTCCTTGTATGACTGATGATCATAGAATCGAGGAAAGATAGGGGAAGGGACCTCAAGAGGTCATTGAGTCTAGCCCCCTGTGCTGAGGCCATAACAAGTAAACTTAGATTGCCTCTGACCAGTGTTCCCTCTAAGCTGCATGACAGCACAGCTTCACAGGTGATTAATCAGCCCTGCCCAGTCAGAGGCTTAGGGCTCCATGCACCAAGCTGACTGAATGGATGGGGCTGATTAATCACCTGTGAAGCTGTGCTTCCATGCAGTTTAGAGGGGAACATGGTCCCTGAGAGTGTTTCTTTAACCTGGTCTTACAAACCTCAAATGATGGGGATTCCACAACCTCTGTTGGAGGAGTAAATATCCTTATAGTTAGAAATGTATTCCTAATATCGAACCTAAATCTCCCTTGCTGCAAACGAAAACAATTACTTCATGTCCTCTCTTCAAACACATGGAGAACAACTGATCTCTGTCCTCTTGATTGGAAGACTTAATTTCTTCCTCAATTTTCTTTTTTAAAAACATACCCATTTTTTTGAATTACTTACAGGTCAGCTTTTCTAAATCTTTTATCTTTTTTGTTGCTTTCTCCTCGACTCTCCAAAATGCCCATGTCTTTCTTAAAGTGTGTCGACCCGAACTAGACCCAGTACTTCAGCTGAGGCCTCACCAGGCCTGAGCAATTGGGCAATCACCTGCCATATCTTACATGCAATATTTCTGTCAATACACCTCAGAATTACATTAGCGTTTTCAGTGACTGCACCATAATTTTGACTCGGGTTCAATTTGTGATCCACTATAGTCCTCAGCACTTGGAGCACAAGAGACATTTTCTGGAGGAAGAATGAGGAACTGGTGTTGAGGGAGGTGAATGTATGCCAGCAAGACTAGATATTAAATGTGAGGAAAAGAACAGAGCTGCACATGTTCAGGGAAAAGCACAGTTGTGTTTAAAAGCAGCAGAAAAATCCTGTGATGTATTTTGAACTACAATCCACCATTTCAGTCATTGTCTAACCTTCTGTCATGCCATCTACAAATGTGAGTTTCTTGCCATTTATCATGCGTTCATATTCATCTGGCCTCTTTTCCAGGTGAAATACTGGGAAATATTTCTTCTGCAGGGCTCAAAAGGAGGTCAAAGCAAATCTGCCTGAGCCATTTACCTACCCTTCTCAACTATCACATCCAACTGTGCATGCTCCTACCAACAATTCATGCTCCTTCCCACTGTTCAGACTGAGGAAGTGTAAAAGTCAGCACTAGTCCAACCCTCGTGCCACTTGAGTGCTTTGTCAGCATTCACAACAAGGAGACAGACACCACCTGGCATATCCGCCGTCGATGCATGGACCTGGGTAAAGCAGCAGTGGAGATTCTGAGCTCTCTGTACAAGGTACCTATAACAGTAGCTGTGCCACCTCATGGAGGCCAAATAGCAGGAGTTGTGAGAAATCTAAGCAGTACTTGGCAGGCTAGAGACTATATAGTGTATATATTAGTGTGTGCAGTTTGAATAGCTTAGGGATTTGCATCAGGTCATTGCAGAGAGCTTTAATTTTTTTCATTTTGTTGCAGAAGTCTAGCGCTACTTATTAGATTCTGTGCTACCTCCCTAATAATTAGAGGTGACTGGGATGTTGTTACTTGTCTTTGCAAGTCTACTGCTACCTATCAGTGGATGTGTGATGTTGTGAACTGTACATTGGAACACTGAGATCACCATACTGGATCAGACCAATGGTCCATCTTGTGCTGTATCCTAAATCCGGCAGAGGCTAGTACCAGCTGTTTCAAAGGAAGCACTTGATGCTATAATTCACCTCGTCTTAAGACACAAACATAAACATTTCAGAGGGGTAACCATGTCAGTTTGCTTCTGCAAAAACTACGAGGAGCCTGGTAACACCTTAAAGACTAACAAATGTATTCAGGCATAAGCTTTTGTGGACTGGAGCCTACTTCATTAGATACATGAAGTAGGTATATATACACATGCAAAGATGAGTGTGTGACATTATACATTAGCACTGGTACTCTGCATAGTAACGTCACACTTCCATCTCTGCATGTATATAGATTCCTGCCAAACTGAAGTTTCCACTTCATATAGCTGATGAAGTGGGCTCCAGCCCAGGAAAACTTATATGAAACATAGAAGGGTTTTTCTGAAAGGTGAAGATGTCATGGACATGCATTAAAAATTCAAATTGACAAAAAACAAATGCAAGAGCAAAATGTATTCTTCATTCCCCCAAAGTGAATCCTACCCATACACTCCCACCACAACATATACCCTTATCCACCTAATCCAACCCTCACCACTCCTGCTCTACACAAAAGCCCAAGAAAGGTGATAATTTTACATGGTTTTTTTGGTTTTCGGATCTTGATGAAAGGACCATTTTTCAAAACATCTTCATATTTTGCAACCAAAAAGGGAAAAATAAAATTATGTTTATTTTTATTTATTTATTTAGAATTAAAAATATATGTTGGACAAAAGCTCTTGTGTATCAGTGTTTACCATTTTCACTTTCTCAAAGCTGTAAAGAGAGAAGAATGAAGCAATATGGGATGAGGCCATAGCTGAAAAGAGTCAAGTGCAGCCGAGGCGACAAAATAGATGGAGCAAATTTATTTAAAAGGTGATTATTAGATTTCAAAAAGGGACAAGGCAAGTTCAAGGGTGAACAAAAGAGTCTGACAGGACTCCATGGAGTGCAGAATAGACTGAATCCAAGAGGCAGTGCTGCCTAGTCAACAGAACACAACCAATATGTCAGAGTTCTTTTCCTAGCCTTGCCACTGATTTCCTGTTTATAGTAGGCAAGTCAATTACCCTCTCAGTATCTGTTTCTCCATATGTACCTTGGAAAGCCCTTTGAGGTCTGTGGATTAAAAGTGCTAGATAAGTGCTATTAAGCACTAGCCCAGTGCTCCTAAGGGGATGGATCGTAGATCTTTATTTCACGTAGAGCTAGTAGGAAGCTATTTATCAGATAGTGTATTTCATGAATAATGCATTTTAATTTTATCCAGTGTTCAAATGGCTCTAATTTTGAGTTCTGTCTAATTCTCTCTCTCTGGCTTCCAAATGCTACCCTTTCCTTTTCTGTACGTGCTCCCTTCACAGCATAAATTCAATTTGCTGATCACTTGAAAGGAATTGTGGATTTCAGCTTCCAAAGAAGTGACCTTTGGTTGATGCCAGTGAGTGTAATATCAGCTTGGTGCACATTTCAGGGGAGGGTGAAAGCTGCTCTACTGAATGAGGATCTATGTCACTTGTGTTTCCAAACTTGAGGTTGATGCATGGGGCTCTCAAAACTGACAGGCAGGTGTCTCTTAATGATGATATGAGATTGTGAACAGTCCAATAAGTACCTAAATAAACCCCTCGACCTGCATTCTAAAAGCTGGGAATACACTCTTAATTCTGAAACCACACTCTGGTAAGTAATCCCTTTACTTTCATGCTAAAGTTTTACATTAAAACTGGCACATGCCTATGTAAGGCAAATGTATATTTGTAAATAGATCAGACCCTTAAGCTTACTGTTTGAACTATAATGCATTCATTAAGAGGGCCTCATGGTCCATTTTGCTGGAAGTAGTCTTCTAGCCTATATATTTTGCCCCTCAGTATGAAATTCATATGATAGAAGTTAACAGGAACAATCATTTCAGCACTTTGAAATTTGTTCGAAAGAGTTCAAAAAGTAGCAATGACTTTAGCTGCTTCACAAGCTTTCTTTATAGATGTAGTCACTTTAAAACAAAGGAACAGGCTCATTACAGGCCACTGAAGGCTCTCAAACTACTAATTGGGTTGCAAGAAAACATGTTTTCATCAACCACTTTCAGCAGTTTGGTTAAAAAAGTTCTTTCGAGATGAGAAGTTCAAATTAAATGAAGCATTGCTCAGCATACGTTTTGTTCTAAAATATACCCAACAACACTTTTTCTAATTAGTTGCAAGGAACGATGTTAACAAAAGCAACATTCTCTGTAAATGCATGTATTACGTTAGTGGAGAATCAAATGTCAACTGCTGAGTACATTTTTTTTTTCAAATTAAACAGTCCTTTAAAACTGCTTCAAACTTGAAAATAAGAAAAAAAATCACCAGAAGTTCTCCCTGGAGAATGTTATCAGTGCTACCATTTACAGTTAATTTACATTACCATCTACATGTTTCCTTAGTCTTTAAAGTGCTCCCAGACTATTTGTTGTTTTTTAAATTTATCCTGTACAGACTAACTCGGCTACCCCTCTGAAGTTAATTTACAGTTATAGGTATTTGGCAACATAGTTACAAAATGGAGACGTTTCCACAAAGTTTGCCCTGTTTTTACTCCAATTCAATGCTAATGATTTTTCAGTCTCTGGCAGTCATTATTATTTATATAGTTCCATACAAACATGGTGTTATCTAAATATTACTCGTTAATATGCTTCCATTGACTTCAACAGGCTTTGGATTAGGCCTCTAAGCTCTGCTCTACACTAGGGAGTTATTTCAAAATAACCCCCTTATTTCTAAATAATAAGCAGAGCGTCCACACTACCGTGCCTGTTATTTCAGAATAATGGGCTAGTTATTTTGAAATCTGTACTCCTGCTTTCCACGGGGAATAATGCTAATTTCAAAATAGTTATTTTTAAATAGCGGTAGTTTGGATGCTCTGCTGTTGCTATTTTGAAATAAGTACTCCCCAGAGTAATTTGAAATAATTACTCTCCAGTGCTTCCTGGGGCTGTAAGTTGAGGTAGCGCGTCCACAATAGCGGAGTCTGCCTCAGACTAATTTCGAAGTTCCCCCATAGTGGGGGCACTATTTCGATTTTGTTATTTCGGGAGTTATTTCGAATTGAATTAGTTCGAAATAATTTCCTAGTGTAGACATGCCTAAGAGTTACCCTTATTCTAAAGATTCACAAGTGACAGATTATTAGGGCTATAGAAGTATCTATCCGGACTCAACTGGCAATAATCACTTCATGGACATCAAGCAAGTCTAATTCTTACGAAATCACCAGGCTCACTGTAACTTCACCTCTGGAAAGGTCTGCCAGATTTATCTTTTTCACCATTCATTTTCCTCTCTTCTCCTATTCTTTTCTCCCCTCATCTCCGAAGTGCTAAGCGGGTATTTAGGAAACGCAGAATTCCCCACAGCATCTCCACTCAGCAAAAGTTCAGATATTTCAGAAGAATGACTAGGCTGAACCAAGTACTACTTCAGCGCCTGGCAACCTGGCAGCGGTGATACAGGACAACAGAGTGGCAAAAGCTGAAGTTTATTTGGAGCATTCCTAGCCTCAGAACACTGGGAAGGCAGCACAGTCCCAGTGCCCCCACCACCAGGAGAATGGATGGGCAGTGCAGTGTGGCACCAGTCTCAGGGTGATGTGCACACTGGCCCTCAACTGCCTCCCCCAGCTTCTCAGCTATAGAAGAGTGGCAAGGGAGGGGAAGTGGAAGAAGGCAGGAGGGTGCCTAGGGTTGGAGTGTGGAGGCAGTTTGGGGGAGGCACAGTCTTCCCCTGCTTATGTTACCTGACGCCCATGCCTCCTATCTTAAAGACAAAAATTGGCAACTTTAGGCCCGATTCAACCAAATATAGAGTGGCTTGTCAAAGTATATCTTATTTTTTGGGGTGTGTGTATGTGTTCTACAACAAAGAATTCAGCACCCGTTAAAATTAGGCCAAGCCCATTGAGTAGGATTGCCAGGTGTCCAGTTTTGAACCGGACAGTCCAGTATTTGAGCTTTCTGTTCGGGAAACAAATTGAGAAACTATACATGAGAAATATAAATGTCCGGTATTTTCTAAATAAGATGTAATGTAGATTGTGATGAAATGTCAAGTGTGTTCGGTATTTTTGTTGAAACCATCTGACAACCCTACCATTGAGATAAGCATTTCAAATGCTCCAGATCTGCTAAAACTGTATTTCTAACTACTCTTGCAGAAGGCACTCAGTGAAACCAGGCCCATGCAAAGAGGCTTGTGAAGGTCACCACCAGAGGAAGCAGGCTGCAGAGCACTTTCATCCTACTCATGAATAATTCATATCTGAAATACCCATCATTAGTGTCTTAAGTGTCCTCTTAAAAAGGACTGGACATAGCAGGTTTTTTTTAAACTAATGGCTTAAACCACTATTTCGGAATACTTTAGCATAGCTTGTAACTTGAACCAAGAAAAGTTGCATGTGAATATTCTCAAAGATCCCATAGAATATTCTCAAAGATCCCTTTGGTCTCACGCGTGTTTTCAGAATTGGACCATTAGAATCTACTTCAATCATGTCTTTACCCTATACATAGGACTGCAAGATGGTTACTAGCTGGGTAAGTAATATCATATTATTTTATTTCGACTATACACAAATAATTAAGCAGCTTAACCACATTTACTTGTTCTCTCCATGAGTATCATGGAAGTTGAAAGGTTCCACTGAGGCCAGATAAACTCCCCTTGTTCATGCTTAGATGATTTTTATTTTTGAAGTCAGTTTGTGGTCCAGGTGGTATTTTCCAGATTCCAGGGTTGATATACTTCAAGGCCTCCAAATTTTCAACAACTGATTAACTTGCCACTATTCATCTGATACTGAGCACCGGGCTCCCTACTAATTCCCAGGAATCCTGATAACATTAGATAAGAACTGAAAATGTAAATCTGCTTCTACTCTTGTAAAGGCTAGTGAAACTGACCAAGCTGTAGGCCTGCCTTTTAATCACTGATCGCGGAAAAGTCAAAGAAGATAAAACTATCAAGGTGGAAAAATAAAGAGAATACAAATACTTTCAGCACCCCTATGTAAAGGCAGGTCACCTTATCTGCATCATATTACATTATCTGTAACGTACAGAAGCTTCTGGTGTTGGCTATCAACTAGAGATTTCAGATCCATCGAGAGTAGGAACATATCTGGACTTATGAGATAAACTGAATCTGTTTCTTATGACGAGACTTTGGGTTCTAACTACTGAAGAGCTGACCTTGTTCCTCTTGTAAATCAAAACCAGTCAGGGGAGATGGTAAAAATGCTGATTTTTCTTCCCCTGCAGCAGCAGCAAAGGACAAAACTGCACACTTCCTGTCACCCTAAAGAAGAGGTCTATCCTAAAACTGACACATGCACAGTTTTCGTGACAGCTTTTCATTGATGCTCTATAGTCAATGTGATTGCAAATATCCTTAACTGTCTTTGAAGCAACAGGAGAACACGCCTTAAGGCATTTATTCATTTAGCTGGCATAGATCTCAGAAAGTAGAACACATAAAGGAGAATTACAAGCCAAAGTCTCCTTAAAAAAGAGAAATGTAAAGATTTCAAGCTGAACTTTCAGTAGAAGTTATATTTTTCAACAAGTAATGAATTTAGGATCAGATTCTGCAAGTTTTTATCATTGACTTAATGGAAACGGGATCAGGCTATATAAATGAGTATCCTGCCTTCTGAGCACCCCCTTGTGACCAGGAGTGACTCCTGGTGCCTGGTGACCCAAAGTTACTCAGACAAAGGATCTCCTAACCTCATCACAAACCTGGATATTCAGTGATAACCCCCTACCAAGTCTCAAAGGAAATCTGACAGATCTTTTGTGTGTCTGAAGACATCATCATGCAAACCCCTATTTCAATCTGATATGCACTTAGGAATACCAACCTTGCACTATGTACTGTAAAATCCAGTCCTGAAGGGCATGTTTAATGAAAAAAAAAATCTATAAGGGATTCAGCTCTGGTCTACACTAGGACTTTATTTCAGAATAATCCCCCACCAAGGTCGAATTTATAAGTGGAGCGTTCACACTACTAAGTCCATTATTTTAAAATAATGGGCAACAGAATTCTAAATCTGTACTCCTGCTTGTCATGAGGAGTAATACTAATTCCAAAATAGCAGTAGTGTGGATACTCTGGTGCCGCTATTTTGTAATAATTACTCCCCAGAGTAATTCAAATTAATTACTTCCCAGTGCTTCCTGGGGCTCTAGGTCCGAGGTAGCGCATCCACATTAATGAAGCCTGCGTTGGACTAATTTCGAGGTTTCCTTGTAGTGTGGACACGCTAGTTCAATTTTTTAAAATCAGGAGTTATTAAGTTGAATTTAGTAATTTCAAAGTACTTTCCTAGTGTAGACATGGCCTGTGAGACTAAATCTAACAGCTTTTCCCTACCTTGCAGTGCTCAGAGAGAAGGATGCCCTTGTACCTGTGCATGTGGGTGCCTGCTGGCATGCAAAATGCTAATATATTTCATTTTGATTTGTTTACTAACTTGCAAAGTACACGCAACTGCATCAATATTTGAAAAATCTGATGATATTGCAGGTATTTATGTTTATACGACTCTCAACATGCCTCTTTTCACTATTCTGTGGTATAAACAGGGAGGGAAGGCAATGCATATGGTGGGCTAAGTGGGCAACATTCACATTTTTGCCTTCCGTAAACAAGTGGTATGGATGCAGGTTTTTGGGCTATGATTTTTGATATATAGGATGGTTTCTTCAAAGTGAAGTACAGTTTAGACCTCTCTGGTCTGGCACCCTCGGGACCTGACTTGTCTTGAACAATGGAATTTGTTGGACCAGAGGAGGTCCCCTGCTACCAGCTCCCCAGAACACCTTCCCTCCCTGATGTCGGCCCCCGCCACCCTCCTTTTGGGCTGCCGTGCTGCTGCAGTCCCAGCAGCCCGGACTGCCCAGGCCCCAGCCCTAGGCTGCCACGGCTCCAGCCCTGCTACTGGGGCTGCTGCAGCTCCTGCTGTGCTACTCTGGCTCCAGCACCAGTCCTAGCCCTACCCCGATGGGCTCCGAATCACCAGCCCTCTTGCCACTGGGACTCCCAGCCAGAACTGCCTGGTCCAGGAACACCCTGGTCCTACTGGACATTGGCTGTTGCTGGATGAAGGAGTACCGGTTTTGGGAAATCCAATCTGTACTCACAGTTATATGGTGGCTTTTCTCCAAACTGGATATATTAATTCTTCTGCAATGAAAGCAGCTATCTTGCTACTTTTATAATAATAATATTAGTATTTCAATTTATGAAATGCAAGCAGATCTTTTCTTGCTCTGGCTGTTGATTAAACATATAAATCAGAAAGATTTCATGCTTAGCCAAGTAAACATTTTTAATTTTAGCTCCCCAAGACACATTTTTTTAAGATGCCTGATCCTTTTTCTATTACGAGGAGAAATGATGTCTTAGAGCAAGAATTTAAATGAATGTCAGTTGGAAGAAACACACACTGAGTGCAATTTCAGATAAAACTACCATTGATCCCTTCATGTACAGCCTTTGTGGCAGTGGTTGACATGGCTATTGAAAAGAGACTGTGGTGACAGAGTTCTTCTAAAAGGTAATCTGTCTTCTGTGGGAAGATTTAGGTTAAATGCACCTGTATTTCAGCCTGCATGATAAATGGCTCACTCGCCATCCTCTGAACCTTAGCAGAAAAAAAAAAAAAAAAGAAGCACTGATCAGACAGACCAGACTCTATATTCCTAGTAATTTATTTGTCCAGTCTCTAGCTATAATTCTACAGACAGTATTGGCCCAAAAAACATTTTAGGAGATTATTTATCCTAATGCATGACCAATCCAGCAGGCCCACCAACAAGGGTGGGGTGGGGTGGCAAAGGGGGCAGTTGCCGTGGGACTACTGATTCAAAACGACCCCGGGCTCCTGTCTGCCACTACCTCTACCACAGGAACGATGGTGACCAGAGCTCCAGCCCTTCAAATCATTGCCAGAGACCCACATGGTGCACTCCAGGTAGCACTCAGGGCTTGGGTGGCATTTAGAGATGTAAAAGTTTAACCAGGTAACCGGTTACGCAGTAAGCATTAACCTTACCAGCATGCTTACCCGGTAAATGGTTAACCAGAGGGCTGGGTGGGCGGAGCAGCTCCCTGCCCGTAGGGTTGCCAGGTGTCCGGTATTTGCGGCTTCTGTCTGGTAAAAAATCCCAGAAAATACTGGACATGTAAAATGTCCGGTATTTTCTGTTTTTCTTGGGACATTCTTCCCCGGCTGCATCTGGTGTGGGCGTGGGGGATTTAAAGGCAGGTTTTTTTTTTTTGCTCAACAACTTTGGTCCCCCGGTTTTTTTGCTCAACTAATTTTTTTCCTGCCATGTTCGGTATTTTTTGTGAAACTATCTGGCAACCCTACATGACACGATGAGGCAAGACCCTGGCCAACGGGAGCAGTCCCCTGCTCATGGCACAGCAGGACCCTGGCCAGCCAGAACAACCCCTGCGTGATCAGTCCCCAATCTGTGGTGCAGTGTAGCAGAACTCCAGCCAACTGGAGCAGCCCCCATCCGTGGCGCAGCATGGCACAGCAGGACCCCAGTTGGCCAGAGCAGGCCCCCTCCCAGCCCCCGCCCACGCCAACCAGGGGACCTCAGCCACTGTGCACCAGTCCTCCATGGTTACATGATTAACATTATATCGTTTAACTAGCTAACTTTTTAAATGGGTATTTACATCCCCACTGGAGCAATGCTCTCTGGGTGGTGCTGAGGGCTGGCTGCCCCAGCTCCACCCCTTCTGCCTAATGCCCTACCCCTTCTGCAAGCTTGACTCCTTCCCTGAAATCCAGCCATAAATTCAATGGAGGGGAAAGAGTGCTGAGGCTCTTAGGAAGTGCTCAGCATCTTGCATGATTCAGATGAATTTTCTTATTTATTATAGTATCTCTCTTAGGTTATTTTTATCTAATAGCCTTAGGGAAGTTGGTTACCCTTTTCTATTTCTTTGCCATTGAACAAAGCGGAAGGTTGAGGTTATTAAAGTGGTCCTGCAACACAAGTATTAACCATTGATTTATTTCAGTAAAATATGCAGAGATTTCAAAATTCTGACAGGGCAGACTGGGAGTATCTTACTCAGGAAGCTGAGTAACAACTCACAGATGGGTTGCTACTGGACTGAGTGAGACGGTGGGTGGCTGCTCAACCTAGTGTGAAAGGCCTTGGTTCAGATTATGACCCTCCTAGGCTTTGTCTACACTACGGCTTTTGCCGGAAGAGACAATGCAAATGAAGCGCTGATTAGCATTTTGTCACGCTTCATTTGCATAATCTATTCCCGAGCCGTTTTTGCACAAGGGGTTTTTGCACAAAAACAAGCAGTGTGGCTGTGTCTTTTTTGCGCAACCCCCCCGGGAAGGCATAAGGATCTTGCGCAAAAAGGGGTTTTTGTGCAACAAGGACACGGCCACACTGCTTGTTTTTGCGCAAAAACCCCTTGTGCAAAAACGGCTCGGAATAGATTATGCAAATGAAGCATGACAAAATGCTAATCAGTGCTTCATTTGCATTGCCTCTTCTGGCAAAAGCCGTAGTGTAGCCGTAGCCATACAGTAAATGCTCTGGAATAGGAACTTAGTCTTCATACTTGAGTGTACAGTTCCTAGCACCCTGCATCCTATATAAACAAACAATGGTCAAATATTGCATTTGGCCATTCTTTACCATGGCTGTGAAACTGATCAACCAACAAAGTGAAGGCAGACGGCAAAGTTCTGCACCCTTAATTGTTCTAAGATGATAGCAGAGTTTTGCCCTAATGGCCCAATATAAATCCCATTTATCTCAATAACATTTACTTTTATGGGAACTGGATCACCCTAAACCAATGGAAGTTTAAAGTGCTCATCATCTCAAAGGCGTAGGTCACCATCTCCTACCATCAGAGCCTCCCGAGTGGCAGATAAGAGATGGCTGCAAAACAATATATTGCAGAACAGGGGTCAAAAATGTTCACTACGGTATAGTCCTCCACCCAAAGCAAGCACCCCTCCCCCCCCCAGCAAGGTTTTTAATCTCATAAAGGGACAAATGCCAGAGACTCCATGAATTTCACTAGAAACTTCTCTATTGTTACTGATTTTACATGGACGATGCTAAGATATTAGTGTGATGGATGGCAATATTAAAACCTAAGATAGGGGAGACTAGGGGAAGAAAATTGTCTCATAGACTGGTCTGATCACATCATTCTGGTGGGATGGAGCTTCTTGTACCATTGGACATTTCTGTCCATTTAAAAAACTGCACTATGGGCAAAATCCATGCTACTTTGTGATAGAAGTGACTTAGCACTGCTTAAAGATCAGAGAAATAGAACTGAGGGACCTGAACAATATTCACGGTTAAGGAATTCAGTCATGTCATTAGATAGGCTCACAGGGCAGACAGGCAGTTTCTGTTAAAATGTATTTTAATTTCATTATGAAACTAAACTGAGAACTGAATGAAAAACCAAACAATGGATGGCTAAGTCCTATACTGTTCACACACAGTTATTTCAGTACACACTTCCCTATGCATAGTATGGGGAATATTCAGGGTTTACAGCAAACAGTAAGGTAATGTTATTTAGGGACTGATTCAAAAACATTCAAGTCACTGCGGATTTTTGCACTGATTTCAATGGCACTGGATGTTACACTTATTTGTCTATGACAACTGACAGGTCTTTTAATAGTGACAAACAATCTCAGGAAAGGTTTACGTGTTTTCTTATCCTTTTAGAATAATATATGCAATTCTTCTGAACAATAACCTGGAAAAATTATAGCTTACATCTTCCTCAGCCTTAAGTATACTATCCCATCTGACAATAGTATAATTAAAGTGGAAATAAGTTCTGAAACCACAATTCACTTCTTTGAAGGCAGCCCATTTTGTGTTCCGTAGGAGATAAGTATCAGGAATTAGCTATAAACTGGGGATATTAAAAAATGTGATTGCCTATTTTTAAATGCAGTAGGGTAAATGCACTCCCATGTGATTGTTAATTAGAAAGACCTCCTGGAAGTTTCATTTTATTTTAACTTTGTTTTCCTTCTGTGGTCTCAGAGCACTTCCAAAGCCAGCTCCACTGAATCATGCAGGGTTCAGTTTACCTCAGAGTTTTCTAACCAATTTACCACCTACATAACTGAATCAATGTTCCAGGTGATTGTTCTTCACAAGTACAAATTGTACAAGACACTCTTCTTCAATATGATGCCAAGTGTAGCTTCCCCGTTGATGCAGGACATTTCTCATGTTTTCCTGAAAAAGCTAATATTTGTAGAAACAAAATTTCAAATTTAGATTCCTCACCCCACTGAAAATGCCCTTAGTTCAAAGTGAAAGAAACTCCTCACTGGCATTCAGATGCATCAGGGAATTGGTCTAATTTTACAAAATACTTTACAAAATTCTTAGTCTCACAATTTTTTTTCTGTCAGAAGGGAGGAGTTTTCCCCACAGAGAAGTCAAAGGTTCAGCCAGCAGACCAGAACCCTCGGACTCCCTGAGAACTGCACTGATCTGAGAGGATCCACTAGAGCCAGTCAAATGCACATACTCTCTGGAGACTTAGCCACCCATCAGAAACCTTGTGACACTTCACCATTACTAGATCTCCAACGCTCTTCCCGCCACCAGTATGGCTCCCTCAAAATCACTTTACTTGCCAGTTGTCATCTGCATCTCCCCAGGAATGACCCATCCCCAACCCTCAGTAGAAATTCCACAGTTCAGAGCAGCCACACTAGCAGAAGTCAGTACAGCTTGGATTTGTATTAACTTCCTCTCTTTGTCTCTCAGCCCCTTCCCCCCACCTGACCTCTTTCTAACTCCATCAGTTCCACAAATAGCCTGTGGCTTTGTATACACTATGCATCTTTTAGCGATATGGCTGTGACTCTACAGTTGTGTCGCTAGACATCAGGAAGTGAAGCTGCTGTTTGTCAGCTCTTTTGCTGACAAAATACTTCCAGCTCCAACTTGTGGGGTTAGCCCCAACGTGCTGTTCACACTGGCTGTCAAGGCTAAACTTTTGTCTATCGAGGGGATGTTAACACCTCTGAATGACAAAATTTTGTCATTCAATTGCCAAAGTAGACATAGCCTAAGTCAGGGCTTCCCTCAGATTGAGGTGAACAGGCGAGAACGTCTCCTCCACCCTCCCTCACTTTCAGGCACAAGCTCCCTTCTGCGATTGGATGGGGAAGGAATCACAAAACTCCCATAACTGTTAGCCCTTCTCCAGTCTTCTGGTACCCTCCTGGCATCCAAGAGTTTGTAAATATTATTGCCACCGACTCCAAGATTTCTTCAGCTAATTCCAGCAGTAGCCTCCAAACCCACTGATTTGAATTCATTCAAATTGGTCAGAACACAGGCACCAACTCTGGCTTGAAATCTGGGTGGTAAATGATGTATTTTAGATTTTGAAAATGAAGGTTTCTTAGCCCATAAACAGACATGTAACTGTTAGATCTGTGTGTGGTGGATTGGTTATACAACCATAAGTGTACACCTTATCCCATAGAAAAAGTTAGTGGTGTGATACCACAATGAGCCCTGGAATGTTAAACAAATGGATTCTTTTTAAGGCTAAAACAGATAAATGTAAGTACAGTACTGCACAGAAGGAACAATGTTGCAGCTATAGGATTGTTAAGAAACAGTCAAAGCTTTTAGACTGGGCATGCCTGTTTATACATGGAAGAACATAGTAGTCTTTAGGGTTTTTTTTTAGCATAGTATAGACCTGTTTTCATAAAATGTCCTCTTCGAAATAATCTACCAGTTTTCCCACATGGGTGCTCCACTCTCAGAGAGCCCACAAAGTCAGTGCTTATGGGCCAGAAGATCTCTGACTGTTCTTTACTTACTCCAATATGCATTCCTTCCCCTTTATTGTCTATGGTAGTGTAACCACCCCCAGGCAGATTTGAACCTGGGAACTCTGGAGCTGAGTACAAGAGCCTCTACCCTCTGAGCTAAAAGCCAGCTGGCTCCCAGCCCATGCTGTAGAGGTCACTTGGTCTTAACTGTTGCTGTGGTCTAGGTATCACTTGCATTGCTCAGTAACCACACTAGGTGTGTGGGTTACAGTAGCTTCACTAGTCAGCTAGACATGCTATACTTTGCGAGAAGACTGAAGCAAAGTAAGTATTGAGGAGCTCTGCCTTCCTATCATCTTCCATTTCCAGTTTCCCCTCTCCAGAGAGCACCAGACCCACACTGTCTTTGATCCCCCAGGTGCTGGTGGCTGTGAGCAGAGAAACTGCACTGGATTGCTTCAGCCCCTTTCTGTTTCCTAGATTAGATCTCTGGGCTGGCCTTGCCTAGACTGATGAGAGCTGAGCAGCAAGTGGGAGGAAGGTTCAGAGAAGGGCAATTAAAATGGTTAGGGGTTGGAAAAGAGACTGGGGGGGATAGGACAGAGGTATATAAAATCATGAGTGGTGTGGAGAAAGTGAATAAGGAAAAGTTATTTACTTGTTCCCTTAATACAAGAACTAGGGGCCACCAAATGAAATTAATGGACAGCAGGTTTAAAACAAATAAAAGGAAGTTCTTCTTCACGCAGCTCATAGTCAATCTGTGGAACTCCTTGCCTGAAGAGGTTGTGAAGTCTAGGACTATAACAGGGTTTAAAAGAGAACTAGATACATTCATGGAGGTTAAGTCCATTAATGGCTATTAGCCAGTATGGGTAAGGAATGGTGTCTCTAGCGTCTGTCTATCAGAGGGTGGAGATGGATGGCAGGAGAGAGATTGCTTGATCATTACCTGTTCGGTTCACTCCCTCTGGGACACCTGGCATTGGCCACTGTCGGCAGACAGAACATTGGGCTGGATGGACCTTTGGTCTGACCCAGTATGGCCATTCTTATGTTCTAGGAAAGGGGTGTGGAAATTGGCCAGTGGAAGGTCTTACATGGTATAGATTCAGTCACCACAAAATACATTTTAAATGGAGTATAGGAGCTAAAGCTGCTACTCTAGCTTTTAGCAGGACCAGGGGACAGGCCATGGTTTGGGGAGAAGAATTCACACATCACATGATTGCAATATAATCCCAATTACCTGAAGTTTTATGCACATCAAGTGAATTCCACACAAGGTGCTTTACAAAAACTAATTCATCCAGCCTATCTGAACTCCAGTGGGGGTGTGCCTTAGCTTTAAGGAAACCCATTTTTATACAAGAGTTATTGTAACCAAAGGCACAGTGAATACATTATTGTAACCAGAGGCACAGTGAATAAGTGACTTTCCCAAGCACTAGAGACCCCAAGAATTGTGATTTCCAGCCTCCTACTGTAACAACTCTACCAACTGGAATGGCAAGCTGTAGTCCTTTCTATGTACTGCAGGCATGCTGGGATGAAGGACAGAAACATTAAAATAAAACTCCTCAGATGCTTGTAAAAACAACTTATTTTCTTATGTGGAAAAATACATACATTCATACAGATTTTCTGTGTGAATCAGCTGCTGACACAAACCATTTGCGGAACCATTCATGAAATTAGAACAGAAGCAGTAAGTGCATTCTCAGCTTATTGTTCCAGCTGATACCATCTGAATGGAAGCCCAAAGGCATAGTCTTTCAAATACAAGACATTCTTTTTGTTAGTTTCAATGAAAAATGTCCAAGGTACAAAGATATATTACCCACTTCACTTATAATTGACATTAGTATGTTCCAAACGGCATAGAAATAATATTTAAATGTTCATCAAAAATACTATGAGAGCATGCTAGTATATTTGAGAAAAGTTCTTTAGAAATCCTTTTCTCATCCAGACATATAGTTATTTCTTCAGATTTTAAACTCATCACAGGACTTTCTTAAAGCTTAGCCTTGAATGTAGAGTCAGCATTTTTTTTTTAAATTTATGAAAAAAATTATAGAAAAGAAACACTCAACCATTAATAACATTTTCTTTTAAAATGCATAAAAGTTACTGAAATCCATTTCTTTGGATTAGGGGAATACTGTGTGTGTGAATGAATGAATGAATGAATGAATGAATCTGAACTTGGGTTTAGGAATATAACTTTAGCATTTCTTAAAATTTTGGAGTGTGTGTGTGTCTTAGGCACTCTCCTATGAAAAGTTCTCTGCTACTTGGAGACAGATTACGCCCATTCCCTGCACCGTTGCACTGCAGGGAATGGCTAGTTCTATCTTTTGCTACAGGGCACTCACAAGGTGGGAAGAATAATTTAGCCTTACATATAGTACACTGGGATCGCTTTCACAGTCACTGAAATGTAACCATCGCCAGTATAGAAAGCAACAGCTGTTTAACAGCTGAGAGCAAATGACACTATTTCCCAGGAAGATGTAAACCCAAAGTACCTCTCACTGTATCCAGGAGGTGTGCTGCCTGCCAGAGACAATGCTACTGATAGGTACCAATTCCTTTCCTTCTGCCCCTCCACTCCCTTTGTGCCCCCACCAGGTACCATCTGAGAAATGTCACAACTGAGCCCACTGATAAAAAGCCCTCACCTACAGACAACCCCTCCACCTGACGCAAATACTTACCACATGCACCACCACAGGAACTCAGGAACCTACCCCTGCAATAGGGATGTTAAATATTGGCTAATTGAATAGTTGAGTAGCCTCATGAAATGTTATTGGTTAGTCAACTATTCTATAGTCCCTGAGGGCGGGGTAAGCAGCCAGTGTAACAGAGGCAGCAGTGCGGGGTGCCAGACAGAAGCTGGTCTGCAAGAGGAGCCAGTTTAAAAACCAGCTCCCCTCATAGACCTTGTGCTGCTGCTTCTGAGAAGGTGGCAGCAGTCCCTGTGTAGGGGGGGTCTGAGCTCCCAGACCCAGCGTGAGCCAGGACTAAGCCAGGCTGCGTGCCCTCCCAGCTCCTAATACACTTTAAATGCAGAGCTGCAGCAGGGGTAAGTCCCGAATCCATTGCAAGCGAGGATTGAGAGAGGCTGCCGGCCAGCCTGCTGAAAAATTTACTGGAAGGGAGAGGGAGAGAGACGAATGCGTGTAGTCTATAGCATTAACCTATAAGCTTTTGCTTATCGGTTAATCGACTATACTATTACAACCCTACCCTGCAACGAACCCTGTTGCCAGTTCTGTCCTCTGTCTATACAAGCAACATCATGACAGGACTTAACCACACAAGCCACAACATCAGGGACTCATTCACTTGCACATCCACTAATGTGACATATGCCATCAAGTGCCAGTCAGCAATGTTCCTCTACCATGTATATTGGCCAAACTGGGAAGTCTCTGCATTAAAGGATAAATGGACACAAATCAGACATCAGGAATGGTAACACACATTTTACCATTTTAAGGGACATTTTAACTTTCCTGGACATTCAATAATCAATTTGAAAATAGCCATTCTTCTACAAAGGAATTGTATCACCCGATTACAGAGGGAGCCTGCTGAAGTGGAATTCATTTACAAGTTCAACACTATCAACTTGGTTTTGAATAAAGATTTTAACTGTGTAACATACTACAAAGGCACCTTCCCAACCTTTGATATTTGTATTTCTACAACACATGATATGAATGGGACACATCCAGCCTGACTTAATTAGCTTCATTAACACAGGTCTTACAATTGACAGGTAACTTTTTTGCCATTATATATACTCTGGATTCTATAATTTCCACTCCAACTCATCTGATGAAGTGGGTTTTACCCATAAAAGCTCATGACCTCATAAATTTGTTACTCTCTAAGATGCCACAGGACTGCGTGTTGTTTTTAAAGAAGTCTGTCCAGAATAATATTCATAAAATGCTCAATATTAAAACATCTCTGAGGGTATGTCTACACTAGCCCCCTAGTTCGAACTAGGGAGGCTAATGTAGGCATTCGAAGTTGCAAATGAAGCCCGGGATTTAAATATCCCGGGCTTTATTTGCGTGTTCCCGTCCGGTCGCCATTTTGAAATTCCACTAGCCCGAAGTAACTGCCCGCAGCTAGACGTGACAGTGAAATGGTAATTCGAACTAAGTCCTTAGTTCGAATTAACTGTTACTTATCCTGGAATGAGGTGTAACAGTTAATTCGAACTAAGGACTTAGTTCAGATACATCGCTTTCACTGCTGCAGCCACGGCAGTTACTTCGCTAATGGAATTTCAAAATGGCGATCGATTAGGAACATGCAAATAAAGCCCGGGATATTTAAATCCCGGGCTTCATTTGCAATTTCGAATGCCTCCATTAGCCTCCCTAGTTCGAACTAGGGGGCTAGTGTAGACATACCCAGGCAGTATAGAGCACTCCATAGGCCACGGGGCGATGGAGTCTGTCAGCTCTGGTTGGTATTAACAAATTAATTCTTGCCTGACTATGCTAGGCAACCTCCATAAAATGAATGGAACAGCTCCATTCCAAGTCAATAAGATATCGCACTAAGAAAAGAACATGGCTTGTCCCATGCACTTGCACAGGAGAATAAGGGGGTAGAAGGTGCCTGCTTAAGTGAACCACACTAGGTGTATGGGTTACACAGGTGCGTGGGTTACACTTACACTTGCTGGTGGGATACCCTGGGGAAAGTACTTTCTCTGCAGCTGCTACTCCACCCCTCATGCAGGAGACATAGGCAGGAGAGGGAAGTATGCAAATCTTGATTCCGATGGCATTTACCTGGCAAAGGACTGGGGTAGATTACTTCCTCCATGGAGCAAGGTGGTGCCAAAGACGGAATTGTAACTCAGACTTGTTTAGTCTGACTGTTCCTCAAGGTAAGTTGTATAATTACAATCTGGCCCTAAAGAAGCATTAACTGGAAACCAGAAAGTCCATCAATGGCTATTAGCCAAGATGCTTGGATGGAACTCATGCTCTAGGGCTGCGTCTAGACTGGCAAGTTTTCTGCTTTTGTGGAAAAACTTGCCAGCTGTCTACACTGGCCGCTTGAATTTGTGCACGAACACTGACAATCTAATGTAAGATTGTCAGTGTTCTTGCGCAAATACTATGATGCTCCGCCAGGATAAGCCCTCTGCGTAAATGTATTTGCGCAAGAGGCCAGTGTAGACAGGGGAGGACTGTTTTGCAAAAAGCCCGATGGCGAAAAATGGCGATCGGGCTTTCTTGCGCAAAACCGCGTCTAGATTGGCACGGATGCTTTTCCGCAAAAAGTGCTTTTGCACAAAAGCATCCATGCCAATCTACATGCTCTTTTCCGCAAATGCTTTTAATGGAAAAACTTTTCCGTTAAAAGCATTTGCGGAAAATCATGCCAGTCTAGACGTAGCCTAGGTGTCCTTAATCTCCAACTGCCCACCTCCCACTGGATAATAAGGGATGGATCACTCAGTAACTATCCCCTTCCTTCCTTCTGAAGCATATGGCACTGGCCACTGTAAGAAGATGGGATACTGAGCTAGAGGAACAATTGCAAGGTACCCTCTAAGTTTTTCCATCATTGGGTGGAATACATTTTGTTATCTGCACCGAGGAGTGTGCACATGTGTATCACCACTAGAAACACATGCTGTCTACTGTCAGCAGCTGTGGGTGCTCTGATAATCCACTGGACAACACCTGAATTTCTGTGGGCAGCTGCCCAAGCACTCAGCTTACAGGGAACACTGGATCATTGGTTTGATCCTGTATCTGTCCTTAATTTTTAACTGGACTTCAGAAGCCTGGACACTGAATTTTTCCATGACACTTACAGATGACCTTTCCAGTTGCGTAGTTGAGCACTCGTTAGTGAAGACTGCATGACTATTGCTAGTATTATAACTCTTCTGGAGATAAAATGAGGACTGTGTTCTCCTGCCTATTGATCCAGCCCCTTTTAGAAACTCTCTAAATCCTCTAATAAAAAAGAATGCTAAGACTCTGAACACATAATGTCAGGCTCTTTGAGCATTAATAATGATATTAATAAAAGCTGGAAAACATCTTTGCTTTCAATGAGAAGTTTTCTGATTTTTCTTTTGTTTTCTTATTTTGGGGTAGGGCAAAGATCCATTTTTTGCACTTTTTAATAGACATGTTTCTAATGTCCAGTATTGATGTCAATAGCATGGCACAAATGTCTGTTCAATATAATGAACCAGGAAGAGGCAATTAGTCTTTATAGGTAAATGTGATATCTGTAAAACTGCAGAGGTGTTGATAAAACTATGTTATAATTATTTCCAGAATGTATTTTTATTTTACTTAAAAATGTCCAAAGGAAATTGTATTGTTCTATTAATGCATGCACAAAACTCCCATTAGCTTTTCTTGAACTTCAGCTTTCATAATGGAGAGAGGTAGATAGTGGTCTCTCCCAGGGTTCTGTTCTGGGACCAGTGCTGTTCAAAACATTCATAAATGATCTGAAAAAAGGGGTAAACAGTGAGCTGGCAAAATTTGCAGATGATATAAAATTACTCAAGATAGTAGCTAAGTCCCAGGCAGACTGCAGAGAGCTAGAAAAGGATCTCTCACAACTGGGTGACTGGACAACAAAATGGCGAATAGGATTTAATGTTGATAAATGCAAAGTAATGCATATTGGAAAACATAATCCCAACGATACAAATAAAATGATGAGGTCTAAATTTAGGTGCTACCACTTAAGAGAGAGATCTTGAAATCATTGTGGATAGTTCCTTGAAAACATCTACTCAGTGTACAGTAGAAGTCAAAAAAAAGTGAAAAGAATGTTAGAAATCATTAAGAAAGGGATAGAGAATAAGACAGAAAATATTATATCGCCTCTATATAAATGCATGTCACATCCGCATCTTGAATACTGCATGTAGATATGGACATCCCATCTCAAAAAAAGATGTACTGAAATTCAAAAAGGTTCAGAAAAGGGCAAAAAAAGATTAGGAGTATGGAACAGCTTCCATATCAGGAGAAATTAATAAAACTGGGACTTTTGGAAAAGAGGCGACTGAAGGGGGAATATGATTGAAGTCTATAAAACCATGACTGGTGTAGAGAAAGTAGAAAAGGAAGCATTCCTTCTCATAACAAAAGAACTAGGGGTCACCAAATTAAATTAATAGCCAGCAGGTTTAAAACAAACAAACAGAAGTATTTCTTCACACAACGCCCAGTCAGCCTGTGGAACTCCTTGCCAGAGGATGTTGTGAAGGACAAAATTATAACAGGGTTCTAACAAGTGCTAAATAAATTCATGGAGGGCTAAGTCCATCAATGGCTAATAGCATGAATGGGCAGAGATAGTGTCCTTAGCCTCTGTTGGCAGAAGCTGGGAATGAGCGACAGGGAACAGATCATATGATGGTTATCTGTTCTGTTCATTCCTGCTGAAGCACATGGCATTGGCCACAGTCGGAAGACAGGATACTGGGCTAGATGGACCTTTAGTCTGATCCACTGTGGCTGTTCTTAAGAACTGTGTGTTCATAAAATCTAAGCATATTTACTTTTTTCCCCTTACTTTTCAACTAATCATGAGAAGTTTTGCATCAAAGAATATTAGAGATGAGCTATGGATCACAATTTCAAACCTTAAAGCATACTAAATGCTACAGCCACAAAATCTATATAACATGCAAATAAGTAAAGTTCAAATTCTCCATAGCCATAAAGTTATAACATGAGGAGAACTAATTAATTTTATAGTTTGTACAATGGTTAAATTATAATGAAAACATACTACTGTCCCATGCATAGAACATTTCAGGCTTGTCTCCAGGCACACACAGAAAAATTAATCCAAATTAGCTAAAGATGGGTATTTATAGTGAATTAATTTGTTAAAATGCATTAAATCACTGTGTGGACAGATTCATAATTATAATGACCTTAATTCAGTTTAGTTTAATTCACTTTAAGCCTTTGAAATTGAGAATTAAGCTCAGCTAAATTAAGGCCACTTTAATTCTGTGGGCTGGTCTACCTTAAGAATTTATATCAGCTTTGTCTCTGAACTTCCTTGCCCCAGAGATACAATAGCTATAGGAACCTAGTCTCTGGTGTTGACAGTGCCAGATGGATGGAAGAATTCTTCTGTCGACCTAGCCCTTCTACATGAGTAATTAGGTCTGCTAAACTATGTTATTCATGACTGTTAATTTTTCACCTCTTGACATACTGGGGTATATTTCAACTGTAGTCCAGCTCTTAGTTTGCTAGGATTAACTTTCCAGAATGACTCCTTGTATACAAGCCCTTATGAGGCTACGAAGTAAGCCTCTTTCAGTCAGATTGATTTTGATAGCGCGTTCTAAAATTCATCCATGGGAATGGAAAACTGAATTCAAGGGTCAATGAAAAAAAAAGGTAAATATAATTGCAATTTCTTTGCAATATGCATTTTGACGATCATACTTCTGACATTGTGACAATTTAATAGGGAGGTCTAGACCTAAGTCTCCTCATAGAAATTGATTGTGTTCATAATTCTCTGTAGACTTTGTGGATGATTATGGTAAACCATTTCCTAGTGATATGTAAAATGAGGTGGCAGACCTAGCTCATTTTTGTGACTGCTGTGACTATTTTACAAAGGTGGCAGGGGTGGCAGAGAGGGGAGAACAGCACTAAATGAAGATTTGACATAATGTGATGTCCTTTCTAGGATGAGGTTTCAATGAGAAATTAGTTTATTTAAGAGTAGAGGGAGACCTGCATTGTATCAAGTGCACTGCAGCATGTTTAAACAATGGATGGGAGGGTGCCACAGTATTAAATGCTTCTCCTGAATTTTAAAAATCTAATTACGGTCAACTTTTAACACAGAACATTTTTATCTGCTTTTCAAATTATTGTCTTTGTGGAGATGCCCTTCACAAGGGAAAGTGAAATTTGTAGGGAAATGCTTTAAGGCTCTAGTGGATGTACACAACAACATGGGAACTAAGAGCAGACTTGTAATTTCAAAACAGGATTCCACGTTTCTATGTTATTCCAAGTGCAGGTTATCAGGCACGTATCCTGTGGGCTCCTCAGGAGAGGCACTAAGCTCCTTTAATTCTCATTGCTGCAGGCCCCAGATCAGCAAGGGTATGTCTACACTTGCCCCCTAGTTTGGACTAGGGAGGCAAGTGAAGCATACCGAAGTTGCTAATGAAGCGCGGGATTGAAATATCCCGCGCTTGATTAGCATATTCGCGGCCAGTCGCCATTTTAAAATGCCAGTCGCCCGACTTAACTCGCCGCGTGTAGACATAGTAGTTCGATCCAAAACCCTTCCCTCAAATTAACTGTTGCTCCTCATTGCACGAGGAGTAACAGTTAATTCGAGGGAAGGGTTTTGGATCGACTACCCGTCTACATGCATCAAGTTAAATCAGGCGACCGGCATTTTAAAATGGCGACCTGCTGCGAATATGCTAATCAAGTGCGGGATATTTAAATCCCGCACTTCATTAGCAACTTTGGTATGTTTCACTTGCCTCCCTAGTCCGAACTAGGGGGCAAGTGTAGATATACCCCAAGGTATTGAAGCACAAATGCATGTTTAAAGTTAGGCATATATTCTTCATAACTTGCTGAATGGAGGCTTTAATCGAGAGTGAAGGATGCGGAGCCTCCCCTTAGGAAGGGCTGAGGTCATCAGTAAACTAAATCCTAGAACAACATAGCTGTCTTTTTTTAATATTTTGCTTGCAACAGAGATAACTAAAGCAAAGAGAAACTTGTCCAGCCCATGTTAAATGGAAGTGTAAGAGATAAGATACATCCACCATTTCCCATATTCTGCCTTATTCTAAGTAGGGATGTTAAATTTAGTTTAATCAACTAATTGACTAGTCAATTAGTCGATAAGCAGGGGAGCTGTTGTGGGGTTAGCTCCCGACTCCGGGAGCTAACCCCGGTGCGTCTCTGCCTTTTAAATGTATTAAGAGTTGGTAGGCTCTTAATACATTTAAAACACTGAAACACAGCAAGGGGGACCAGGCATGAGCTGGGCCAGCTGATTCCTGGCTTGCGCCAGGTATTTCCCACTGCGCTTCTGATTTTTAAATGCATTTAGAACTGGCTTTTTCTTATCGGATAGTCAACTAGTCAACTAGTTGCTTACATCCCTAATTCTAAGCACATCTTCAATGAATGCTAGAACAGCTTTTATAGTGGGAGTACTAAAAGCCATTGAACCAAACTGTAAACCCTGTATGTAATGGAAAACACTCCAAGGTGGTGGTGGGGGGGTGTTGCAGCATCTCCCCCTCTCCTGCACCCCTGGTTCCAGCACCTATGCCATCGTTCAACTTGTCCATTGAGTGGTCAGTATAATGAAGATTTATACTGGGATACTTGAAAATAATTGCATAAATAAAGTACTGATTTGTAGCCTCTGTCCTAGGCAAAGTAATAATCATTTGCTGCTTTAGGTGAGTGAAATGGATTGGCTCTGAGGATTAAAACTGAATCCGGAAACCAGTAAAACATATTTTTCTGTAAGTGGATTCCTGCCCATCTCGTGAGCCCGAGGTATTGTAGAGAGCGGTCAACTAAAAAGATCACAATGCACATAGAGTCAAATTCTTAGCTGTTGGAACCAGCATAGCTCCCCTGACTTCAGTGGAGCTATGCTGATATACACCAGTGGAGTGTCCGACCTTTAGACTCCAATCTTGTTAAAGTAATTCCTTAAACTAGTGATCTTCAGTCAGCTTGAGAAGCAAAGGCTGCTCCCATGTTAGGAAATCTTGGAACTCATTCAATTCACTAATGAAGTGAACTCAGAGTCCTGTCTAGAGCTGGGCAAAATTTGTCATGCAAAAAAATCTCTCTTTGGAAGAAAAAAAATGCAGATCAGATACAGGACCACTGAAACAATTTGCAAAATCAGGTTAATGTTGGTGAATTGATTTTGTTAAAAAAATAAGAAATGTGGACACGTCAGAAGGGTTTGTTTCCATGTTTTCAAAACATTTTGTTTTGGCCCCCTCCCTCCCAATTTTATTTTAAAAACATCTTCCACGTTTTAACCTCCTCTCCCCCCTCAAATCAACACTTTTTTTTGACATTGTGGTTCCCAAACATTTAGAAACATTTTCCTTTTGGGATGAGCCAAAATATTTTTGTCAGACCTATGTGGGAACTAAATATTCAGTTATTTACAGCCACCCCTCTTGGTATCCTTTACAATGTTTCAACTATCGTAATTATGATAAAGCAAAGTGGAATGACAAGTTTGAATAGTGCCATTAAGTGAAACGCATGGAGTTCCCTTTGACTCAGCACAGTGGCTCAGCTGTCACTGGTGGCAGAATTTGGCTCATGGAATCTACCTCTAGGAATGGGCAGCTACAGTATCACAAATGTCTTGTGTGGAGCAGCAGAACTAGACTCCGAGAAAGTACTATTCCTTAGAACTCTGCGCAGTCTTTGCAACTGTTGAGGGCAAGAACCTCACGGCTCAGCCTCTGTGGCTCACTTTTGGCTGCTCATCAGAGTATAGAAAAACAATGTGTGATTCAGAGTCACTTCCAAATGCCAGCTAATCTAAGCCTGTGGTAAAGGCAGCCAAGGTGTTTTATCAAAACAAACAAACAAACAAACAAACAACAACCCCAAAAATCAACCAACCAAACAAAAACCCTCCACAAAGTAGATTTAAAGTGCTGAACACATGTCCGTGGGCTTGTGTGACATCATACACTTTGATCCTTCCCTGACTAAAATACAGAGAAACACAGGTTCTGCTAGGAAATAATCAGTCAAAATGACTCCTTTTAAGGACTGGATACCCAGTGATTTTGGTCCTCTCTGTCCAATCAAGTAGTTAACTTCTTCATTTTAGCTCTCCTTTGTAGTAAATGGGTTAAAGTAAGTTACTTCACATGTTCAGACAAGGGAAAGCCACCTCTTTGAGAACTAAGATAAATGCTGTAATGTCAATTCAAACCTCAGAAAGCTATTTACACAGTGTCATTTTTCACTCTACCACGGCAGGATGTAATGAAAAAATGACACGTTATTGATGATTTGGCTACCCGCTCTCCTAAAAGAAATTGCATAGGTGCTTTATGAAAAAGAAATAGCCAACACAATCAATGCCAGACAATGGTTGGAAGCTTCCTTTGCGGTTTTGGTCTTCGCCGGAATGCCACTAGACTCCATGTCCAAAACAAACTCTTACACTCCATCTGTCACATTATCAATATGAAACTATCATCATCTCTGTTTGCACACAAGTACCATGTGGCTAACATGAGTTTTCTGTCCTGTTGTCATTTTCTTTTTCATGTTCAGAACAGTTAAGAAATAATTAAGGGGGTTCAAGGCAACCAACAAACCCATCCTTGAATCTGTATTAATCCTCTTTAACTTGAGACACATCTAAACTGCTACGGAAAGCTAATTTGCTTTCTCTTTGTTATCTGACCTGTGAGTTTTCCTTACTGCAATGGTACAGTTATAATATAGAACTGTAGTTAAGATAATGTCAGAATTTCTATTGAGCAAAATCTTCCTAATTTTAGTGACTTGAGAAGAAGTCTTAAAATTTTACTTTTTAAACACAGTTGTTGCAGGTTTGGGGAGCAAATAGCAATTAATATAACTTCCCCCCCAGAAAAGCAAAGTTGTTAAAACTTCTTTAAGAAACAAAAGTTTCAAAAAATCTCTCTCTATAAAAATTTTTTCTGGGACAAGAGAGTGACATCATCATGTCATCTGCATCCTCATGCTGCCAGCGCCTGCCGCCCACTTCCACCTCAGTCCTCAGCCACTTGCTGTGGCCAGCCTTGGCACCATCCCCTCTGGGCATGGGCTACTCCAGCTCCACGTCTTGGGGGGCTATGCTGTTGGGGAGGAGCTTCTAGGGTTGGGTCCCCTCTGCCATCCAAGCCCACTCCCCATTTCTTCCCCGGGCCACACCAGGCCCCTCCGCCATCTGAGCCTGATCCCTGCCCCGGGTCACCCTGCATCCCCTCTGCCATTCGAGCCCGACCACCCCTGCTGCGCTACCCTGCATCCCTTCTGTCAACCGATCCCGACCCCCACTCTGGGCTGCGCCAAGTACCCTCCCCTCATCCGAGCCTGATCCACCTCCGGCTGACCTGTGTCCCCTCTTACATCTGAGCTCACCCCCCCCCCCGCAGCTTCCCATCCTTTCTGCGAAGACCCTGCACCCTCAACCCGCTCCTGCCCCGCCCACCAGCCAGACACCTACCCCCAGCCTGCTCTTGCCTCCTCCCCCTTGGCCAGACACCTACCCCAAGCTTGCTCCTGCCCCCTCCCACCTGGTCAGACACCTACGCCTAGACAGATGGGGGTTGGCGAGTGTAGTGAGCAGGGGGCATAGCCCCCCTAGTAAAAGTTGAACAGAAAAATCTCTGCCTCTCAGTATACACCTTGCAGAGAAAACAGAAAGCTGTACAAATATATATACTTGTTTAAAGTTATAGGTCAAATTTTAAACTCCCTGAAATGTTATTATGGAATATGGACCTACTTGCTTAACTTAAATAGTCAATTTGGATAAGAAAATACACTCTATCGGGTAAGCAAAATAACAAATATAAAAACCAACAGTTTGGCTGACTGCTGCTCGTTTGAGATTTTTTAAGAAACTCTAGGTTTTTTTGTGTTTTTTTTTTTTAAAAGGAGTTTTGTACATTACGTTGCCAATGTAAAAATAAGTTAGATTTCTAATAACAGGCCAAATTCTTCTTAGTCTATTAATATGAGCAGTCAATAGATTCATTATTCTGAATAAAATGAATTGTAGTAGGATAAAACTAATAAAGTACAAGTTGGCCTCCTAAATCCAGGACTCTCTGGTCCAGCAACATCCGTGGTCCAGGAGGACCATGAATGTTGCTGGATCAAAGAGCCCTGGCAGCTGGGAGTGGGAGATGGCTGGAAGTTTAGTGGCCTGAAGTTTAGCTGGCCTGTGGCCAGCTGTGGCAGGGGAGCCCTGATTCTGGAGACTGCCAGCTGGACCGGCAGAAGCGGGGCTAGCAGCAGTCTGGGAGCGGCAGCCCTAGGGAGCTCCATGCCCAGCAAGCAGCAGCATATTAGAGTAGCTCTGGTCCTGGGGCCAGTGGAGTGAGGGGGGACAAAGCCCAAGCCCAGTGGCAGCGGGGCTGGAGCTGGAGCAAGAAATCAGAAATGGCTCAATACGTGCGTTGATGAGGTAACTTTAATTTATATGATACTGTGCCATTTCTTATATGTTTCAATAAGCAGTATATTTCTTTACAGAAAAACTCTATTCAAGTGACAAAGAGAGTTTCTGTTAGGTCCTAGGCCTGTTTTGCCTATGGAGTGATGTCAGGGGTGCTGTGCTTATGCACGACTGGATTCCTTTCCAGCCCCTGGCTGATGAGGTAATCTGGGCAAGTCATTTCATTGGTGACTCAGTGAAGAAAGGACACCAAGAGAGAGCTGAAATATCTGATACAACTTCAACCTCAGAATGTGATTGATGTTCTTCTATTAACAGTATTGGTGAAATGTAAATGTCAAATGATTTAGGGATTCTTGTTTAGTTGAAGTGCTCAATAAACCTGTAACTATAGCAGAGACTAGGCGGGCATGGAAAACTAGAGAATCCTAGAAATGTAGGTCTGGAAGGGACTTAAAAAAGTGATCTAAGCTTGTCCCTTCCTACTGAGGCAGCATAAAGTCTACCTTCATCTTTCCTGACAGGTATATATCTAACTGGTTCTTACATCTATCCAACCTCCCTGGGTAATCATTCCAGAGTGTAACTATCTTTATAGTTAGAAAGTTTTTTGTAATATCCTACCTAAATCTCTCTTGGTGCAAACAAAGGAAATTGCTTCTTGTCCTTCCTTCAATAGAGAGGCAGAACAATTGATCACCATCCTCCTTATAACTATTTTTCTTACTTATTTGAAGACTTATGTCCCCTTAGTCTTTGTTAGACTAAACATACACACTTTGTACCCAGTTCTTTCAATATTTCCTAGTAGGTCAGGTTTTCTGAACTTTTAAACATTTTTGTGGCTCTTCCTCAGACTCTCCAATATGCTCACCTCTTTCTTTTTAATACAAAACTGGAGACAGTGCTCCAGCCATCAGTGATGGCATAGGGGAGTCCTGGGGACCGTGGCCCTCAGACTTTTTGAAAGTGGCTGGACCTCGTCTGCCCACTTTTCACCATGGTCTCCTCTCCCTGTTCCTCCTCTTCCCCCTGATGCCCTGCTCCTCCCAGCCAGACTGGCAGTTGGAGCCCAGACAGCAGGGGTGGCATGCTGTGGACCCTCCACCTACTCAGAGTGAGGGGGCTGGAAGCAGCCCCTGGGTCATGTCCAGGCAGGTAGAGGATCCATGACTCCTCACAGTTGTGTAGCCACTCAGTTCCCACCATGGTTGGGCTGTGGCTCCAAGGTCCCATAACCCAGCCAGAAACAGGCTGGATAAGAACCATGTGCTCAGCTGTGGTAATCTGCAAACTCTCCACTTGCCCAGAGTGGGGGACACAGGTCAAGGGATGCTCTTGGTGCCCCCACCTCAAGTGGGTCTGCGGCTCTCAGCTTGCTCTTGCTTTCATGTTGGCTGGAGGCGGGGCCCCATGCAGAAGAGGCAGGATGGGGACAGAGTCCCTGGTCCCACCACTTTTTGGGAAGGCTCTGCCTGGGATGATTCCAGCTGAGTCCTCACTACTGCATAGTACAATGAAACTGTTACCACCCATGTCTTGCATATGGGCCTCCTGTTTAGTAACATCCCTCAGTGATATTTGCCTTTTGTGCCACTGCATCACAGTGTTGGCTCTCATACAATTTGTGGTCTTCTGTGTTTAAGTAAAGAAGGCCTGTGACACAAAGGAGTTAATGCAATGAAATCCAAACATCAGTGCTGACACTATGGGTAACATTTCCAAAAGCCAAGAAAAGCGAGTAAGGAGCCTAAGTAACTTTCAGTAAGATATAGGCTCATGCAGTGCTTTTTTTGTGTGATGGTACTGCCTGGTACGCAGTACCAGCACCTCCAGTCACAGCTCAACAACTTTTTCCCCTGGAGTACCGGCACCATTTTTTTAAACAAAAAGTGCACTGGGCTCACTCCTCAACTACTTTAAAAATTGGACTTAGGGACAGATGCCTAACTTCCACTACCTTTAAAAATCTGGCCCCCATGCACATTTGAATATACTTATCCTTAGCTTGCCCCCTCAAGTCTTCATAAGACAGAAGTAGAGGTTGAACCTCTCTAGTCTGGCACCCTGGGGACCTGACTGGTGCCGAACCAGAGAATTTGCCAGACCATGGAAGGTCAATAGTGTCTAGCAGCATTAGCAACAATTCCATACTTACTGGGCTCTGAGAAGACATTTAGGGGTAAATTAGAGCTAAATAACAGCACAGAACACTGAAAGAAAGGACTGGTGGATGTAAACAAACTTTACGGGACCATGAGAATCTTGGCTACACCCATGTTAAGTGGACATCCAGGTAACTAAAATCATTCTGGACCACAGATGTTGCCAGACCAGAGAGTGCTAGACTAGAGAGGTTCAACCTGTATAAATTTACGTAGCAATGTACCAGACCTCCAAGCTCCGCAGTACCTATGTTTAGCGAGTAAACAGAAGAATATCAGTTTGAAAGTTGCATTTCTTTGTTTTCACCGGTTTTCATTAAAAAAAAAAAACCTTCTGGACATGAACAATATGGTTTTGTGTTTGTGCATGTGCCTGTGCGCTCATATATCACAGAGCTTGTCAAAGCTACAACATAAATGGGCCCAACTGGGAAAATTCCCATGAAGATAGCAAGCATGCAGGGAGTATCTAGGTCAGATCGTGCTGTAACAAAGCGCGCAGTGAAGGCCCCTTTATAAAGAAACTTGTTTAATTAAGATAACAGATGTTGCTATTATACAAGTCCTTGTGAGCGGCTGTTTAATTGGAGACTTTCCCATTCTTTGCTAGCAGCACTGAACACCATTTACTTTTTATCCCTTTTTTCCCTTACAAATGAACTGAATAAACAATTCACATACTGTATGTTCCTACAAAGGAGAGAGTTCTAATGGTAAAGGAGCTTAACATGAGCCAGAATGGGAGGAGAGTAATTTTTTTTGGCATAAAAGTAAAGTTAGTTTTGTGTTCCACTGTATGTGTGTGTCTGGTAACAAGGTCAGTTAATTCAACACCTTTCAGAAAACACTGGGAATTTTGTAGATACTAATTATTTTAACAAAAAATTAACTAGTTTGGAAATGCACAAGCTCTGGTTTTTATATCAGCAGGCAAACTGAGTGCTGTAACTGATAAAAGCTCATGGGGCTCGAGGTGTGTTGGATGGAGAGAAGGATGAATGCCTGGATCTGAAAGCAAAGCATAGCACCAGGTCTCTTGCCATTTTCTCTGCATATTGCACAACTCTACATCTGAAAAAGGAAGACATGATTTCACACTTGCCTACACGGGGAGAAAGAGAGTATGTTCAAATCTAAGGCTGCATAAGGGCCAAATGTGGTCGTCCCCTTCATCGGGATAGAAGGTATTAAATCATAAGTGAATCACTATAATTCTGCAGCAGGGCAGGAGGGTGACTAGCTGTGAACAGGCATGAAAGCAGATCAGGTACATCCTATGTGCTGTGGAGCTCAGCTCTGTAGTGCCTGTCTTCAGAAGCTGTACACAGCAGGAGTTAGGGGGCGGAGAGCAGTGAGTGGATCCGTCATTATACAGTTCCACTGTTCTAAATTCTTTCAGAGAGAGGATATATAGGGCTCCATGTGCCACTAATGTTCTTAAGTTACAGAAACATCAGAGGAATGGCTGCACAGCAGCCCCACCACAAACCCTGGGGCTTTGGGGAAAATTTCCTCCAGCTAAACCCTTCTTGGATCATCCCTGCAAAGGCTACTTACTGGAGCTACGCAGAAATGTCTGGAGAGTCGCATCTGGCATTTAGACAGTTACTACAAATTCTGTTTTTTGTGATTGGCCATGAGAGAGGGTTACACTTTGATACACGTGCAGACAGACTGACATTCTAAAATGAATACTACTATTTAATACAGTGCCTTTCATCTGAAGATCTTCCAATGCTCTGCAAACATTCATTCAGCCTCATAACCCCCTGCCCGCCAGTGAAGTGGGCAAGTGTGATTAACCCAGATACTTAGGGGTTTACATTGATGAAAGGAGGGAGAAAGAGAGTGTGGCATAGGCCATTAACAGCAGAACAAGAAAAGGAACCAGCAGGACCTATGCTCTAATTCTTGTCTAACACTCTTCCACAGTGCCATGATTTCACACCAACAGTGAGGTACATTCTGGGGAATAAGAGCAGTTCAGACAGAAATCTTCTTTCCATATAACATTGCAAACACACACACAAAATACAATAAGGTATTTAGAGAAAAACCAACCTTGAGGCTTCAGGGAATTTGGTAATGCATATTAATAAATCATATTGTGCTAACTGCAATGCTCCTTTGGCTGAACATGCCAAACCTTATCCATTTAGTGTATATATAGTACTTCTTGCAAGCTTTTGGGACTGTGCCATGTTATAATTATCTGGGATATAGAGAGCTACGCTAAAATGAAGGGGGAATGTATATTTTAAAAAGATTTTGCTATATGCTTTCTGATATAACAACATGGGTCCAGGTGGATAATTACACTAAATTATAGCATATTTCTTCTCAATTTGGAATATGGACATGGTTGTGAGTGAACATCAGAGCTTTAGTTGACAGTTCTCTATGTACCACCTGGATTTTTCTGTAGTCACCCAGAACCTAATTCTCTCTCCTTTATATTGTAAACCAAGAGTAAGCACTACAATCACTGATTTTAGTGGAATTACTTCTGATTTACACCAGCAAAAGCAAGAGCTGAATCAGGCATCTAATTGTAACAGAATAAGTTCTCTGCAGGAACCATACTGTAATTAAAAAGAAATGTAAAGCTTGCTATAATAAGACCACCTGAAACAAAGATTTAAAAACAGAAGTTTAGATAGCAAATCTAACATTGTAGCATTAGCTGAAATTGATTTATTATGAAATTGATTTATTAAAAAACCTGCATTAAAGATGCAAGCATTTAAAAAAAGTCTCTCCTGACAATATGAATCTCCTCTCATTCAGACCAGCTCCCCACTGGGGTAACAATTAAGTCCAGTGAAGTTCTCCCTGATTTACACTGGTGTAACTGAGAGCTGTATCAGGCCCGGTGACTGAATATGGCTCAGTTTCCATTGTAACCATGATTCAATTCACATTTTCTTCTGACAACAGTTTTCATTAACTGTTTCGATGTTTACAGGTCTGGCTCTGTTTCGAAAAGGGTGGGGGAAGACAGAAGAAAGGCAGGGCCTAAATCTTCTCTCTTCCCCCTATTGCACTGGGATCTGTTGATTATGTTCAGACCCTGCTGCTAGTCTACAAATACTTATGAAAAATTAATTAATTATAGGGCCAAACTGCTTGAGGAAGGGGGTAGTGCAAAAGTCTGCAACCTACTATTCCTTATCCAGAGACCTGGCATAAGATAGAACAACTCTACATTTAGCCAGGTGGTCAGAGTCCCAAGAGTCTACTCTGAGAACCAGGAATTGCCAAAGTCTAGAATGTCCTGGTCACAGCCTTTGGGTATGTCTACACTACAGAGTTTTTTTCAGAAAAACAGCCGTTTTTCCAAAAAAACCTTCAATTGCATCCACACTGCAATCGCTTTCTTCCGAAAGAAAATCGAAAGAACAGAGGGTTTTTCTTTCGGAAGACATTGGTAATCCTCATTCTATGAGGAAGAAGTCTTTTTCCAAAAGAGCTCTTTCAGAAAAAGGCGTGTGTAGGTGGGGAAGAGGGAATTCTTTCAAAAGAAGAGGACAGAGGAAAAAGCACAGATGCCCAGGTGGCCACTCCATTCATAGTAATCACAGCTGAAATGCGAGATAGCATCCATTCAGTGTGGATGTTCTCTTTCGGAAGAGCTCTTTCAGACAAGTTTCTTCCGAAAGAAGCCTGCAGTCTAGACATAGCCTCTATGTTGAAGACTCGGAAGATGGGAGCTGTTGTGGTAGCACAGCATTAGTAAGAATTACTCTAGTGCAGTGAAATCCTCCACTGGGCTGTTTTAGCCATATTTAAAGTTTCCCACAAGGATTATGTTCTCTGTTGCATTTAGAAAATGTAACAGGCTCTTGGCAGTGAATAATGCGTTTGACTATTCGGGTGGCACCAAGTACAGGTAATGAACTCTGGATCCAGAGCTATGTAGAAGTGGTCCTTATTTCCAAGGATGAATTTGCAATATAGCTATATCTATGCTATAGTTATATATAATTTAGCTTCTGGAACCAGGCTCCTAACATTACTTTGATGCTGTTGTGCCTCTAAGGCAGGATTTCCATTATAATGGAGATGAACTACCTTTAATGACCGCAATAATATAATTGTACCTCAGGGCAGAGTTCCTAATAACACAATGGTACAGCTCTCAAACACCAGTCAGCAATACCTCCAGGGCAGGTTGTTCATTAAGGGCACAGTACACAGTAGTTCTACCTCCAGAGAAAAATACAAAACCTAAAGCAATAAAACTCTCGTTTCCAAGATAGGCTGCACCTTCTGGGCAAACCACAAGCATCACATTTAGCTCTGCCTCCTGGATAGCAGTAGCCTCCAGAGCAGGATTCCCAGTAGCCCACAGTGTATGTTATTTTTGCCTTTAGACAAAAATAACTAGGAGTCCTGTGGTACCTTAAAGACTAACAGATTTATTTAGGTGTAAGCTTTCATGGGTAAAAATCACTTTGCCAGGGCATGTCTAAATAACTGATTTTGAAATAATAATTCCCGGAATAACTATTTCAAAATAGTGTGTCCACACTACAGGGAAGCCTTGAAAGTAGTCCGAGGCAGGCTCCCTTAATGTGGATGGGCGACCTCAACTTAGAACCACAGGAAACACCGGGGAGTAATTACTTTGAATGACCTGAGGAGTAATTATTTTGAAATAGCCACAATGGAGCATTCACACTACTGCTATTTCAAAATAACTATTTTGAAAAAAGCATTATTTCTTGTGGAAAGCAGGAATAATTATTCCAAAATAACCAGCCTGTTATTTCGAAATAAAGGGGTTGGTAGTGGGGAGTTATTTCAAAATAACTTCCTAGCGTAGACCACATCTTAGATGCAGCCCCTAGACATTGTTCCCTAATATTATACTCTTGTCTGCAAAGTCACAAGAGCCCGGAAGTAAGAACTTGAACAATTGCCATGACATGGCAGAATTCAAAGCAACCCAGGGATTTGGCACATTCATACATCTTATAATTCCTCTTGGAATTAGAAGGGCTGTCCACATCAATTAGTCTTCACAGCATCAGAGCTGAGGCTCAGTTAGGAGAAGGGCCTAGCAGTTCAGGTGCTTATCCAAACTTCACAAACCTGCAGTGCTGGTTAGACTGGAAATTTTGTGGGAACAGTTTTTCTCATGTGCTACCCTAAACTTCTGCCTCCAGCCCCCGATGAAAATATCTCAGCCACTAGCTTTTTTTCCTCATATATTTCAAGAATGGATTGCCCTGATAAACTACTTTGACCTACTTAATGCAGGCCAGAGAATTTCACCAATCAGTCCGGTATCAAGTTCAACCAATTATGGCTGAGCAGGAGCATATCTTTTAGAAAGACATCCAGCCTGGATTTAAAGGCACCAGCTGATGAAGGATTTATCACAAGCCTTTGGACTGTTAGCAGTTTTAGTCTCAGTCTGAACCCAGGGACTCACTCCAGCTCTTGCTCCTTTGTGCGTGGTAAGAGAGATGTAGCGGCATAAAGATGGGCTGGTTCCTGCCAAAGAATTCCTTTGGCACAGGCACTGCGGAAGACATCCATAAGATTATACTCTGAGTAGGGTTGCCAGATGGTTTAACCAAAAATATTGAACCTCTCCCCCCCCAACCCCAAAAAAAAACACTGTTGAGAAAAAAAGGGGGAGACCAAAGTTGTTGAGCAAAAAACAAAAACACAAAAAAGGACCCCGACAGTTATTGAGCAAAAAAAAAAAAAACAAAACCCCAGCATCTTGTTTTCTTACTCTGTGTCAGAAGAGAGCTCCCCTGTGAAACCAGGTAAGCGGGGAGGGGGGGGAGAAAGGGAAGAGAAAAGGGTCCGGGAGGGGCTGGGTCGGAGGGAGGAGGGGGCCGGGGGTTGGGCCCAGTTGCTGAGTGTGTGTAGAGTTGCCAGGTGTCTGGTATTTTCACCTCCTGGCAGGGAAAAAAAATCAGAAAATAACGGACATTTTAGGTGTCCAGTATTTTCTGATTTCTTTTTACCGGACAGGAGGCGAAAATACCGGACTGTCTGGGTCAATACTGGACACCTGGCAACCCTAACTATGAGGGCCTCTTGCGACCCCTGGGATAGGGATGAGCTGAGGCAGGATGGGAATGGCATGGCTTCGCAGATTCTGAACCATGCTACCGCACCATAGGGCAGCCCAGGGTGGCTGCGGCAACTTAGATTGGCTCCTAAAGCTGTGTAAATTACATGGAGGAGAGGAGTTGATCCAGCAACTGGACTGTGAGGATGCAAAAATGGCTTACAGCTACTTTAGCCTCCCCTTCCTCTGGGGCTGTGAGTTCTGTGCTGAGTCTCCTCGAGGCAAAGCAAACAATCTCACTTTTGGTGTGCCAGGGTCAAATCAAATATGCCCACAAGGCTTCTGTATTAAATTGCCTATTTTGATCTAAACCGCAGTCTGTGTGCTTGACTTCTAAAATGAAACGTTAGACTGAGCAAGGGGATCAGGCAGTTTCAACACCTTCCTGCAAGGCAGAGACATCAATCAGGCCTCTGATTATAACTCATTGAGAATCAATGGGTGTAATTGCTCAAACAACGGAGCTGAAGCAATTGCAGGGGCATTCTCCTGGAGAAGCCCTGCTGACGGGTCAGAAGTCAAAGTTCCCCTGAGTCAATGGCTCATCCTGGTGACAGGGGAAAGGCACATTAGTTTCACAGCCAAGAGTACACAAGGGAGTGATATGGCCAGCATCTCTTCTAACTGTCTTTAACTGCTGTAATGCAATGCACAATGTATGCGTTTTGCAGCTGAACATGAGATGGACTTTCAGTTTAAGATCTAGCTGACTGGAAAAAAAACCCAGGTTCAAACACTAAAAGATGTCATACCTTGGCTGGTAAGCAGAGAAACTATTGACCAATATGGTAAATAGGTTCAGAAACCTACACAGACAGGGGCTGGAGCTTCTGGGCTTTGCTAGAACGAGAACTGGATCAGCTCTATTCCTGTAACTTACAGAGAAAACCTATCTAGCATAGCTTGAAGGGAACACTAGCCAAAACAAAATGTGTACAGAGGCTATTTGTTTCTAAGATCCATTTTTCTTGGACACATAGTTCCAGCTGCAAAATAAGAGGTTCCTGCAGAGAGGATCAAGCAGATGTCCAAAATCTATGTGGACATGCAGTGTGGTAACTGGTTAGTGTATATGGGGTAGTGAACTTAGGTCCTGGTCTAAGGGCTTGTGCATATGGCTGGTATGCTTGAACATAGGCTAGTTAGTGTGCAGCAGGCATGCGCACTGTAGAGCCACACAATGGCTAACTGCATACTAACCCATTGCATAGAGGAGCCCTAAGAATGGGAGAATAGCATATTTCCACCCCAAAGCAAGTAAGTGCAAAAGACTAGAATTGAGCTGGGTGCGCTTAGAGACACCAGAAAGGGTATAGGAGCACAAACAGTCATGCTATGAAAAACTGAAAAGCAGGATGTGGGGTGTAGGGTGAAGAAAAACCAACTCTCAATGGTTTAAGTGCCTTTTAAAAGTCTGAGTTTGAAGTTCATTCTAACAATAAATGAAATGTTGCCGAAGAGAGAGAGAGTTTATCTTGTATTCAAGCAGCTTGCAATCCCATTGATAGCCTATCTGCTGAGATGTAAAACTGAATATCTTGTACTAATAAATACAATATGAGGCTCTTAGAAGGAAAATTGTCTTTTTAAAGCATTAGGTCTGGGAGAAATAATTGGAAGAACTTTAATTCTATTTGGGTCCATATGAAAGAATGCCATATGATGCCATGTGTCAGATCTTGCATTAGTCATCGTTATCTTTGCTATTATCTCCACAATTGCATCTGGCTCTTGCCTGGGTCTCTCCAGTGACTATGGGTTAGTTACATGGAACAGACGTGATACTGTGATTTTCTCAGGCTTTTACGAATTATTAGTTAATATATCACAATTAATCTGTGTCTTGTTGAACCATTCATCTATTAATTTTTTTCCCCACTAGAAGCTGAAATGATGCCACCTTTATACATAGATGAGCAATATTTTGGTGAACCATCCTTGCTTAAATTCAAATGGTCTCTATTACTTTCTAGCTCCAAACATTTCAGATTAGCTGTTCCATATGTAAACTTCTTTTAATAATAACTATAGGAGTCAAAGTACAGTTTTTATGTTTTAATTCATATTTTCATCTGGGAGGATAAAGTTCAAGTCCAAAGAATTGAGCTTAGTTAGCAGGGTATCACAGGCTGTGTCTAGACTACAACGTTCTCTAGGAAAAAGATATGCAAATCGCAAACTTCAATTTGCGTATCTTTTTCTGCTTTTCTTCCAAAAGAGACTTTTCCGACAATTGGCCTGTCTACATTGAGCCAAATGTCAGAAAAAAAGCCTCTTTTGGAACATCCCTTTTTCCTCGTAAAACGAGGTTTACAGGGATGCCGAAAAAACACGACTGCTTTTCCAAATTTTTTTTTCAGAAAAGCAGATGTGTTCCTTGGATGCAGCAAAGCTTTTCCAGGATACCTCTGGTATCCTGGAAGAGCTCTGTAGTCTAGATGTACCTATAGTGAGAGTACATATTTAGACGAGAAAAATATATTTTAGTTCATTGCCTTCTATATAGTAGTCCTCTATCCAAACAAACCTACCTTCATCACTCCCTTCTTCCCTCAACTCTGCCACCACACATCATGAAAAAAATGTGCACAGGAAAGCTTATCCAGACACAGAGTTTGATTAGAGCAGAATGCAAGAAGAGTGAGCTCACAATTCTCAGACAGAAAAGGCTTTATTGTTTAACATTTTCCATTCTCAACAGCCTTTGTCTGAAGAACAAGATATCTTAGTTTTAAAACCCAATATATCTTGAGTCCTTTTTTTATAACTTTAACCTAAATTAGCCTTGTATTCTAGTTGATACGCGTAGCTCTACATTTAATCCACAGGATAGGAAAACTTGCACCAACTTTAATGAGTTCAAAGAGAGAGTGAAGCCAAATGATTGGCCAATTGAAAATGGTCTCTTGAGAGTTCAAAGCAAATAGTACATAATGCAATAGCTTAATAAATAAAGGTTAGATACTGCAAGCGAATGAACAACTTCGTTTTACCATTGAATTTCAGCATCTGGCCATAAATTAACCTAAATTTCAACATACCATTCTACTGATAACAATGAGAATGGGGTTATTACAGGTTAGCAGTTCAGATAAAACAAAGCATGATTTTATTGTGAACAAAACCTGAACCAGTCTAAGCTTTGAAAAGATTGATACATATTTTCAAAGTAGTATTTGGGCACTTCTGCATTTGCTGATTTTGTTGAGGACTGACTGAAAAATTCCATAAAATGAAGGATAAAGTCATCTTTGTGGGCAGATGAAAACCAATAGTACCAGAAATCTTGAATGTAAATATGATATTTTTGTTGACAACATTTTAATAAACACATAGAACTAAGGGAAACAATGTTAAGACCTATACAATGCCAGCTATCTGCTAGCAGTTCAGGATTCTGTCTTGATAAAGGAGCACCAAAATTGTCATGTAACACAATTTCATAAATTCACTAGTGACAAATTTCAAAGAATGGTTTCCAATTTTTTCTGGTGCACAATTGCAAGCACAACTGTTGCACAAATTGGATAGAAAAAGACACAGGTATTAAAATATTCAATACCAACTGACTTCATATGCAAAATGTGCGCGTGCAAATTTAGAGGCTATGTTGAGGCTGGTTGCAAATATCATCCTTGGTATAAAATAAATGTGATTTGGCCACTCAGAAAGTATTGTCTTCAAGTTAGACATTATAATTACCAAACTAGTTATTGACCACAAATAACTGATGTTTGCTGGGAGACTGAATAATTTACAAGGGGAGAGTAATTTGCAGTAGAAAGAGGTTCAGGGATTGAATCTCCTTGAAAATCTTTTTAAAGAACTAACACTATTTTGAGTAATCTAAAGGTAAAATATGTGCTCTTTAAACAGTATCTTTACTTGATAAGCTTCTTGGTAGGGGTGTTTGCAGAGACTGGGATGAACACAAGGGGAATAGAGGCCTCACCCCCAAATACCACACATGAAAACATGCTGTTTTCACATTTATTTGCAAGTCATTTCCTGGAAACTATTGATGATAATTTTAGCTCTCATTGCAGAAAGCCCATGGGCTGCAGCAAGCTAATAAAACTAGTGGTTACTAATGGTTTACCTCTCATTTTCTCTTAGGATCTCTTTTCCTTTCTTCCAAGTATAAGTAGGTCTGGGGGAAGCCTTTGGCTTGCACTCTATGATGACTTCACCACCCACTTTAACAAGAGTTAATCTTTTCAAGAGGGTTTTGGAAAAGTCCGGACCCACAGCTGAAAAAGAAAAGTGGAAGAAGCTTAGAATTCACTCTGGAAAGAACTGATCAGTTTTCCTATAACATTAGAATATTCTGGTATATCCTTTCACCAATTTACATTTGTAACTTCCATATTTATCAGCATCAGTAGCTTTGCATGCATATTGATGAGGAAAATAGATGCCTCTGTGCTTAAAAGCTTAAATTATTTGGAAAAATATATTTAGTAGCAAAACGTAAAGGTAATGAAACCAAAAGACCATGGACCATTCCACAATACATTTCATACAGCTATATTTTGTAATACAATGCTTTGGGACCGTGTTTGACTCTTAAGAATTATGACATTCATTTTTCATTCTATTCCCCTGAAATCTGGTGTCTCTTTGTTCCTAGGAATGTCTTATTAAAGGGGCTTCTTAGCTTCGATGGGGCAGGTGAAGGACAAGACTTGTCCTTCCTTTGCAAACTGCTCTGCTGGTGGTGGTGGACCAGACAAGCCCCACCTCCTGGTTCCTCCCCTTGCTGCAGGATGCTGTCTGGGACTGGGCAGCAGCCTGAGGTTCCTGCAGTTGGAGACTTGTAGAGTTAGATTGTATCTCCCCTATGCTGCTGGGAGAGCCCCATCAAAAGGGGTTTCCTAGTTCTGATGGAGCAGAGGAGAGACAGGACCCCTGCATAGCTGCTGGGGGTGAGGAGAGACCAGATAGATCCACCTCCAGATGCCTCCCCTTGCTGAAGGACTCTGGGACTGGACAGCTGTTTGAGGTTCCTGCAGCTGAGTGTGGGGTATGGGGTGCAGAGCTTTCTGCAGATTTGCAGAAAGAGAGCACGTATTGTCCCTCCCAAGCTGGCCAGGACTAGAAGTGAAGAGCCCCTACCTGGGTGTTCCCAGCAGCACAGGGGAGATCAGACCCAATTCTACCTCTTGGAACCTCCTGCAGTTGCAGGAAACTCTGAGGCTACTGCCTTTAGAGTCCAGCTCTGAAGGCAGCATAGAAGTGAGGGTGGCAATCCCATGACTTCCCTACAACAGGTTTGCACCCTCCCCCCAAATTCCTTTTGGGTCAGGAGCCCAGGGTTACAATACTGTGAAATTTCAGATTTACACAGCTGAAAATATGAAAATTTCTAATTTTCAAATCCTATGGCTGTGAAATTGGCCATAATGGTCCGTGAATTTGGTAGGGCTCTATTGGTAATACATCAAATCTGGTCATCAAATGCTTTGTGGCCAAAAATCAGTGACTTTTTCTTTTTATGGTATGTAATTCTAGAAATGAGCCCAAAGATTTGGCTTAGCTTTACAGTTTTGTGTTATCCTGCTACTTCAGGAGAGTTTTAGTTCACTGTTGTCAGATCAAGTAAATGTTATACATAATGATCTAAATACATGGGTATTGTATGGAGAGGAATGGGGGGTGGTGCATTGTCCCCCCCACAAACTCCAATCTTCAGGAAAGCATGAAATGTGCCCTCCTCATGCATATCTCCATTGTCTGGACTGGAGCTACCCAGCCCCCAAACATAGAAGTCAAACTAGACCTATGTCTAAAATGCTTCTGAAGCAGCAGCATGGCACAAAACTGCAGAGTAGAACCCATGAGAAATTAAATTTTCTTCAAGTGTCTGCTCTGCCACTCAATTTTCTGCCATCCACTCTGCCTCCCAATGCAAAAAGAATAGTGTAAGGAATAATTTCATGCTGAGTGGGGGGTGGGGGTGGGACTATATGACCTAAGAAAACTCTTATCTTCAGTTTCTGTGAATCTGAGAGTCAACTAATCTCTGAGTTGTCGTGCCTTTTTTTGTGTAATCATGGATAGTTTCATTTTAGCATAGCTGAAAGTAGGTATGTTATATAGGAGATTATTAAAGCACCTGAAAAACAACACAGGAGCCAAAGAACCTTTCAAAATAGAAGGTACACTGTGAGGACCACTACATAGTAATATACCATATATCTGAATTGGTCACATTGCTCTTTGAGAGCAATATTAATTACCAACTTTAAAATAAAATATACCTTTTTTCTGTTGAAAAATTTGGAAATCAATCCTTGAATAGTAGTAGAGAGGTAGCCGTGTTAGTCTGATCTTGCTAAAACAAAAGGAAAAACTATGTAGCACTTTAAAGACTAACAAGATTGTTTAATAGGTGATGAGCTTTCGTGGGCCAGACCTGAGGAAGTGGTTCTGGCCCACGAAAGCTTCAGTGTAACTAATCCTTGAACAGATCAGTTACTTATACATGTTTATTGAACAGTTTAGTCAAATGATGTTCAAGGTATGGTTTGTTTGCAAAGTGTTTGCATTGACTGTTCCCTATTTGTTACTATTATACATGTGTTCTATGTAGAGGGGGGCCAACAGAGATGCTGGGCCCTTGGGCAAGGTATGAGGGCCCAGCTCTGTGCTCCTGGAAGGGGTGGAGCCTCAGACAGAAGGGGCAGAGCTGGGGCAGCCGGTCCTCAGTGCTGCCTGGAGTGTGCTGCGCCGTGATCCTTCCCCCTCTCCCCAGGTAGCTGTCAGAGCTGGCTACAGCATGGTGCGTGGTGCTCTGGCGGTGATTTAGAGGGCCTGGCTCTGGTGCCCTCCCCACCCCATCGGTGGGCCTGTCTATGTATGGCAGCCTGAGTTACACTGTATTTTTGTTTTTACTTCCTGATGGTAGGAGATAGCTGTAACTTTTTAAACTGGAAAATAATGAGCACCACGTTTATTAGAGAATTGTCATTTTGTGTGAGGGAAAATCCCCACAAAGCCTACTATGACTTACACAGCAAAGAGTGAATATTCAGCAACAACCTAAGTTATTTGTGAACATATAAGACAACCCTAGGAATCACAGAGAGTTAAACTCAGGTGTGGGATTTGCTAATACATCTTATAAAGCAGGTTTTTCAATATTCTACCAGTTCTTCCATTCAAGAATTTATTCTGGAACAAATAATTGGCCTGTATTTAGAAGGAAGATCAGTTCCTTAACAGCACAGAGACACTGCAACATTAACAGGAACAAAGACAATATAGAATTAACAATACCTTTCTCTCTATCTGCAGGCTGTTAAAGGCAAGTACTTTAAGGCCTTTGCTAATTATGCACGGAGCAGCACTCTCATACTTGTTCTATATTTGAGCTTGGTGACAATGGAAAACACTGTATGTAAAGATCCCTGGCACTATTTGCTTCCCTATTATATTTTGCACAGGCCCTGATGAAATGCGACATAATGCAGTATAAGGAGGCAGTGTGTCATACTAGTGTAGGAATTTATTGAAGAGGCAAGCAGACTAGAGAAACAGGGATTTTTGCTTGCTGCTTTGAGAGAAGCTGACCTTGTGAAGAGCAGGATTTTCTAAGAGGTAAAGTATCAAGGTAAAATACATCTAAACCCACCGCCGGGGCGGCCCGTCCATATAGGCGAACTAGGTGGTCACCTAGGGCGCCAAGTTAAATGGGGCGCCAAATGGTGGCACAATATCATCAAGGGGTTTGGAGGTGGGGGTGCCGATTGCATGGTTCGCCTAGGGGCGCCAGTTGCTGGCAGCTAGTTTAGGGCCGCCCCTGCCCACCGCTATTGTTGTAGCCCATCTCCTCATGTTTCTGGCAGGGATATGGGAAGCCACTGCACTATATTCTTTCCTCTCTGTGCTCTCTTGGGCTATTGTCAAGAACACCCACCAACTCCACAATATCCTGTCCTGGAGTCTTGGCTACAGCCAAGCTGAAGTAACTTTCAGCCATGTGTCTGTACTCCTGACGTTAGGGCTGGTTGTGAACTTGTCCGGTCCACAGGAATGAGAAAACAGTCTCAGAGCTATTTTAAATGACATCAGCTACCAACAGCTCCTAAAGACCATTTCTACCATCCAGAGATTACTGAGACATGCTGGCCATGCTCCCTATGCCAAGTGGAGCCTGTATGCAGAGAGAAATCTGGGATTTGAGCTCATGCTAGGTTCTGCCTACCTTCCAAGGCTCATTTGTGTAACAGTACTGAACAGACTGGAAAAGCATCAGTGGCTTTATCTGGATTTCTTTTATACGGTAGGCAACATACCCAATAAATCTTATCTCTGTGAAGCCTAATTTGTTGAACATGATTGTACTTTCCTCGAGCAGCAACAGTGACAATCTTCAGGATGAAAATAGGTTTTTTTTCTTCTATGTAGGCATCTCTCAGGTTGATAAAAGGATGCCCTACATTGAAATGTGATGTGCAGAACACACCTCATGCCTTGTTCTTAAGGACAAAGCAAATCAAACAGTAGTATGAACCTTCTTTTTAAAAACTCCTTAAGCTATATCATTTAATAAGAAATTCTAGTTTCACCTTTGAAATTCTGCTTGCAATCTGACCTCTTTATTGGTCCCCTCTTTTCTCTCTGATGGAAAGGACTTTCCCAGCAATATCAGTGAGCAAATTAGTTACTCACAAGCTTAAACTGATGGAAGGAAAGGCAGCTTTCTAGTTCAGTACAGAACAAGGAGTCTGGAGACATGAGTTCTATCCCTGACTCTGACATACACCTCCTGGAAGTCCCCTTAGGAAAGATTCTGATTTCACACCAGTTTTATGCTGCCAAGAAATACTATGGAGCTACACCTGAGTCTCATCAGCTTTCCCTTCTGCAGATAAGGAGATAAGATTTCACTTCAAAGTGATGGGGTGAGGTTCAGTTCATGGATCCTTGTAAAACAGGCTAGTTGGCTCCTGTTATTTGAAACTCCTTTAAGGCATGAAGGGATAGCCAACCCCTCCTGGTTAAATGGGACTGTATAATACGCAAGATCAAGGAACAGCTCTTCTCTACTATTCTGGACTTGCTCTAGTTCCGTGGCTTTCAAACTTTTTTCCTCATGGCCCAGTTGAAAAAAACTGTTGATGCTCGCGACCCAATATAATTTGACTAGAGTGTGGGCTCCAGGGTGGGGCTGAGAATAAGAGGTATGGGGTGTAGGAGTGGGCTCCGACTTGGAGGGGAGGAGATCAGGCTGGGGCAGGAGGGGCTTACCTTGAGCAACTCCCAGTGCAGCAGTGCTAAGGCAGGCTTCCTGCCCCTCCTGGCACTGCAGACTATGTTGCACCCAGAAGCAGCCAGCAACAGGTTCCCAGCCAATGGGAGTGCAGAGCTAGTGCTCGAGGCAGAGGCAGTACGCAGAACCCTGTGCACACTCTCCTCCCCCACCTAGGACCCGGGCCTGTTGCGGGTCGCTTCCAGGGCACAGCGCAGTCTGCGGTGGCAGGACAGGCAGGTAGCTGCCTTAGCCACCCACTAGTCACCAGATCCCCCTGCAGCAACAAGACCCAGTGCCTGACATTTCATGACCCAGTACGGGGTCATAACCTATAGTTTGAAAGCTACTGGTCTACTGCTATACAAATTGACCCTGATTTTCCTCTTGCTTACACCAATTTTACCAGGTGCAACTTCACTTCAGTGAGTCACTCTTAACATACTCCAGTGTAACCGAGGCCAATAGATCTGGCCCATGTGTTTACTTGAAGAATGGGCCTCAGAGTGCATAACACTTTTTAAATCCCATGTATTGATTGACACACACTTGACAAATGAGCTGCTCAGCACATACTCAGAGTGGACAGCTGCAAAAGAAAAATGCATACAGTGGAACCCTCTTGTAATGTAGCCATTGAACAAGTTCACTGTAAGCAGATAGATAGGAAGAATGGCAATATTATTATAATTTACAGCTGTCATTATACTCACTAATATGGATCTATAACATGGGCATGACCCCAGAAGTCAAACTCTTTTTGCCTTGGGGTTTTATACTGCTTTCCACGTCAAGTCAGGAGCAATAAGGAAGTCCCTTTGAACATTAGGGAGTCTCTGGCACCTCCCTTTTTGTGAGGTCAAAACTCTGTTTAGAGTACAAGTCTTCTAGGCATTTAGGGGTTGAAGAGGGTGCAGGTGTTGTGAGTGTCGTTCTCAGGGTGAAAAGGCAAGTCAAAGAGAAAAGTTTTGCAATATTTCCTACAAAGGATTCAATTCCAACTCTGTATTCCATAGACTGATTTACTGAGTTCAACATGTTTTGGATCAGGTCCCAACTGCACTATCACTGGTTTCCAATGCCTTATTAAAAGTCTGATATAGGAGCTTCTAAACACCAAGAGGTGTGTGGTATGCCACCAACTTTTCATGCTCAGGTACCTGTATTAATAACAAGATGGAGTGATGTGGGAAATTCTTTATTCCATGTACCTCTTTCTGCCTCAGTTTTTATTACGATCATTTCCTTGGCATCAGAGAAATACTGATGTATTCTTGGCTGAAACATTTAAGCTTAGTAAAACCGGTATAAGTTACAAAAAAATTTCAGTTTTTAGGAAAGCAAACTCACCAATTACACTCAGCTCCGCACTGGTGAAAATGACTCCGTGTCTGTTTTCCGCTACACACTGATACATGCCTGCATCTGACAGATTCACATTTGTTATTGTAAGTGCTCCGTGTTCTATCTGAATTCTGTCCTGTAGAACAGCAAAATAAATAAGGAAAGCCCACCTTAGAATTTATATGTTACAGCAGCTGGATCATATATTATATCACAGGGGACAAGAAAAAAAAGAAATATGAACAATTTACATGCTACAATCTATTTGTCTGTCAACTAAATTTATATCAGGTTCGACGTTAAATGGAAAAACCAATATCGTAGTTGGTAAATGCAATTTAAATTGGAGGACTCTCCCTTGAGTTCTCATTGATTTAATACCTAAACCATTCAGATTAATATCCCTTTCAAAGAGATTAACTGGAATCTAAAAATGCACTTCTGTTTTAAGGTAGTGTATCATGATGGTCAAATACATTCTTGAGAGCATTTAAAACAGTTGAGTTATTAGCCTGTATCCCTCTGAAGTGTAATAGGAATAATAATCATTTTAGGTGGTGCAGAAAGAAACATTTAAAATCAGCTGCAGTTTACTGGCAAAAAATGTAGATGTTAATAATTTAATGATCCTTTACTTTATTTCTGCCACTAAAGTGATTTAAGAACAAGACCATCTGCTAGTGACCAGCATGAAGTAAAATTAGCGTGTGGAACAAAAGACCATGGTATCATTTGTCAGCCTAAGGATATGGAACTCATGTTATCAATTTTAATAAGTACAGCAAAATGTTCCCTCCTCCTGGGAGTTCTACCATTTTTTTTTAAAAAAAAGTACTATAAAGAGCTATTTGCTTTCTAGTTGGCTGCAGGGTGGCAATTTAATGTTTGTGCAATCTTTATTAGGGTTTGATCAAATCTAGGCAACTATGTTCTTTCACATTAAGTAGAGGGAGAAAAATGCAGGCTACCCTGATAACGCTTTCATAATTTGCTTTAGTTTTGCTGTAAAATTGAGACAATCATGGGACTCAAAGTTGCCCTCTAATGAGAGAAAGAGTTGGGGATGGGGGCGGTAAGTGAGCTTAATCCCCCACTTCTAATCTGTAGGCATTTTTTTCGGGCACAGCTAAAGATAACCCAGATCTCTAGCTGCCTGTACAGGAACAAATCTGAACAAGGGGAATTTGGTTTATTGCTCAGAGACTCTTGGAAATGCCAAAGTTTCATTAACATCTGAAGTTCATCTGAAAACTATCAAATGAAAACAAAGTTATGTCCGAAAACCACGCGGTACCATCCAACCATTTGCCTGATTTTACTGGGGCCTCTCAACCAGCAGAATAGCATTATGAATCACTCATTTCAAAGAGCTACAGAAAGTTATGAGTATGGTTTTTTCATGCACCCTGTTTGCTCTAATACAAATCTCTTAGAAACTTGTCCTGAAGCCTTCCTCATCCGCCTACAGAAAGCAAAGGACTATTTTTTGTAATACAGGAACTCAATGTCATGCAATGGCACTCACCCAAGAGGATAGAAAAGATGCTATGACTTGAATTTTAAGGCGCCATCACAGTTTGCACTTCTATTTAAAGGCAGTGAACTATGAAGTCCTTAAAAAGCTGCCAAATCAGCAGAATCTTTATAGAACATTCTGCAAACCACCATCTCATCCAAAGAACAAGGGCACAGATTTCAGCAATAATCTTACCTGAGGCATCAGTGATTCGCCATCCTTTAGCCAGCTGTATGAAGGCTTTGGTCTTCCATTTGCTTTACATTCCCAGAAGATGCTTTCCTCTATAGCTAGGTGAGCATCACTTATTTTCTGAATCCAGTTGGGTGGTGCTGGAATGCAGAAAGTAATGAATGAACCCACATGTTTGTAAACAAGAGTCTATTTTCCAGATGCCAGCAACTCCTGAATATTATTCTTGAAAAAAAAAATCATACGTTTAATACCACTGGATTCTTTGTGGAGATTTTTTCCCCCTGAGGAGCCCAATTCTGCTTTTAAAGACAATGGGAACAGGATCATAACCTAGTTTCCAAAATTTTATTTTTAATATGTTTTAACAAAAAATTGCATCTTCAGAAATGAAATACTTCAGTACATGAGTAATGACATTGAAATAAACGGGACTACTGGGATGCTTGAAGTTAAAACTTTCCTGAATAAGAATGTTTTTATGAACTGGGCCTAAATAGCTCAATAGAACTGGGCTTTCAATCAAAAGCTTTAAGATTTGGGAGTGTTAACATCCAGATTCAAGCACTGTACTCATTTATTTCTCTGTAATGGGTCTAAACTCACATTTTGGATAGTTTGTATTCAGATCTAATTTCAGATCCTAACACCACATCTTGGCCTATCAGGGTCTGATCCTGCAAAACCTGGGCTACTCATGTGAATAAAGGATACACATGTAGAAAAAGGTATCTCACGTCAATAAGGGTTCAGAGGATAAGGACCTTAATACAGTAGCTTTTAAAGTACCGGCTTCACATACTTAAACTTCTAAATAGATATCTTGTGAAAACTGTCATTTGTTGTTTGTAGGTATCTGTATAACTTTTTAAAGTTTTGTGTCAGGTAGGTTTTCACACGCTGAGATTATTCATACTCAAAACTGAGAGAATAATTTCTAGAGCTGTAACTCTCAAGTTTTGCTGGAAACCTTGAAAAACCACTCAGTTCATGTTATCCTAAACAAATTCACATTGGCACAGGTTTGCCTCTAGTGTACTGCACTAAACTCCAGTGAATGTTTCAAAAAAACTCATTTGGAGTTTCAGGGTGTACTAAAATTAGCTGTGTTTCAGGTTTATCTTAAAGGTAGATTTGTCCTATTTTAAAATAACAAACACACACCTGAAAGGATTTTTTAAAAAAATATTACCAGCAGAGGTCTCCCAGAACCTGGATAATACTTTTCAATACCTTCCTTCTATAATCAGATAAAATAATTAAAATTTCTCAAACAAAGCCAACCACTTTATAAATCCCTTTTAGACTGAGATGAGGGATCAGAGAAAAGTTTGAAAGAATAGGTGAAAAAAAATAATCAAACTTGGTAACAACCACCAAATGTGAAGTTGAATGGAAAGTTGACATCACTATACTTTAAATACTGCCATATCTGTCATTATATGTTCCTGCTGATATACCTAAGAAATCTCAAAGAGTTGGGATACTTTTTTAATGTTCTGTCTGGGGAATAAGTCTTGACTGGTATTGTTGTTCATGACCCACATGTACCTAATTCTACATGAGCTACATTGAATATTTCCCATTCCGCTGCATCTGTAAACAACAAAATAAAGCAAAAAATTAACAGAAATTTGCATAGAATCTTAAATACACCACAGAAATACTCAATGGAACTTAGAGAAGCAGAAAAGCAAACTTAATATGGTGAAATGATGTGACTGTAGAAATTAAATAGACCTCACAATGACAAATGGAGAGGTGGACAACTTTCCTGCTATATTACTTCGGGCTTGTATCTCAAGAGATATAAAATGGGGAGGCTGTGAAACATAGCAAGATGGGTGGCAACTGTCCAGCACTGTATTGAATAAGACATGAGGTCATGAATTCCAGCTACTCATGTGAATAAGGGATACACATGTAGAAAAAGGCATCTCACATCAATAAGGTTCAGAGGATAAGGACCTTAATATAGTAGCTTTTAAAATACTGGCTTCACTTACTTCAACTTTTAAGTTTTCCTCCTCTCGATGCAACAAGTGCCAAGAATCAATGCTATTTTCAAGTTACAGTTCACTGCACAATTTGTCTACATGGTTACTATTAGCATCTACCTCATAACTTTGCAGAAAGCCTTAGGATACTTGTCGTTATGAAAGGTGCTCTATAAATCCTCCTTTCTCTTTTCTTTATTTCCCAGCTGCTAACCTAAGTTAGTTGCTCTTTTTAAAAAATGGACAAAATAATCAAAAGCACCTCTTAGATGAAGAAAATCTACATAATCTGCACAGTGCGCTATGTGGTATTATTATGTTGGAATGGCACTTATAAATGTCTCCAGTGAATGATAAAAGCTCATTCTATAATAGGTGACATTTTAAATGTTGCTAAATTTTTCCTTTTGTAGCTATCAATCTTACACTTTTTGCATAAGGTAAGATTTCACCCAGGCAAAGGGCAGCTTTTTGCCTGTCCAGTCCCGGACTGAAGGACTGAGCCTGTGTTCATGAACTGGAAGGAGTAATCAGACCCCTTCTTTTAGAATGCTCCAGCCTTTATTTTGTTCAGGGTACAAAATCATACATCCTAATGCAAGTACTTGCATCGAGACTCAAACTTCTGATGCTGGAAATGATCCAAGTAGCAAGTGAAGCTATTCATTTCCATCCTTTGTGCAGCACCTGTGAGCCATAGACTTGAACCATATCATCCGTGTTCATCCATTCTAGTTATGTGAACTTGTTAAGCTTTTTATCCTAAAGCTATTTATGATGTAGACAGCTACAGTGAAAGCTTAGTAGGTCAACAATAAATCTCAGTGACAACAGCAGGGCCTATTGTTTCAGAGGAATGCAGTTCTGTGCTTCTCTTTGGGAGACATTCCTAATTAGGTCAAACTCTCTATAGAAGCATTTGTTCTAGAGAATGCAAGACATCCTCCTAACTTAGTTGTAAGTAATACAATGGGGTAGTTCATGAAGTAGGTGTGTTTGAGCCACCAACACCAGCTGACATAATATAATGAAATTTTGACGTCCTCCCATTGGGGATCGTACAAAGGAGCAGTAAATTGATACAAAGCTTCAAGCAGACTAATTAAAAAACCAGAATAAGGGTACTAGGCCAAGTGTGCCCTACAAACTTTTGACCTCATAACTATGTAGGTCAGGGGCGCGATAAAGTATGATTTGTGATTGACATGGCAGCAAGCTGCCAGTTTAAAGGAAGCTACACTGAAAAAGCAGCTTCTTTGTTGGTAGAGCTTCTTCAGTCCCCTGAAGAACTCCTGAAATCATGGAAGTAGCATGGAGGCTAATTTATTAATAATATTAACATCACAAGAAATTGGCATATGCCACATCTATGAGAGAAAGGAAAAAAAAGCAGGAAAAATACAAAAAAATGGTTGACTGGATAAGACTAGCAAAGATGTGTCTGAAGCAAAAGAGCAATTAATACACATATTGTTAGATTCACAATTGATGTATAATAGACTTCAGTGGAGCTAAGCCAATTTATAGCAGCAGAAGGTCTGGGACAAGCTGTGCAATTCATCATTAACCGCAGATATTCTGTTGAAGGCCTAGAAGACTGCCTATTCTTATAGCTATCCTTTATGAAGACGCTGAAAGTAACCTGGGAATCCGACCAGAGAGCCAAATGTAAGTACTAACCAAAACTGCTGAACAAAATAATTCAAGCATTTTTTTATTCTAAAGCGTTTACATAGTAGATGATGTTTGTATCCTATTAGTAAGATTTAAGCACACATATTAGACTGGGACAAAGAAGAAAATAGTCTCATGAATTCATACATCCTTAATCTGTTAAAATTTGTGGTGACCAAGTGGAGGCAGGTAACAAGCTGTTTCCTTTTCTCTATCTTCCTTAAAAAAGCAACTTCCACAGGTTCATTTGCTTGAATGCTGTATCCTCAACACCTAGCTTTCATCTATTTGCTTCTGGAGAAAGTAACTCATTCAGGCATGGGACTGTCTCTTCTCTGTTTGTACAGCACGCGCAAAATCCTTTGGCCAATACCATAATATAGCAGAAGTAGGAGAGGAAGAACTTAAAGAATTAATAAAACGTACTATTTAAATTGGTCTTTCTAATGTACCTTAGAGTATACAGGTTGAATCTCCCTAGTCTGGCACCCTTGGGACCTGATCAGTGCCAAACCAGAGAATTTGCTGAACCATGGGAGGTCAATATTGTCTGGAAGCATTACCAACACTTCCACTGCTTACTGGGCTCTTCTAAGATATTAGGGGTAAATTAGAGCTAAACAGAATAGCACACCGAGAGAAAGACTGGTGACAGTAAACAAACTTGGACCACAAGCGAAATATGAGTCAACGGTATGACACTGTTGCAAAAAACAAGCAAACATGATTTTGGGATGCATTAACAGGAGTATTGTGAGCAAGACATGAGAAGCAATTCTTCTGCTCTACCCTGCACTGATTAGGCCTCAATTGGAGTATTGTGTCCAGTTCTGGGCACCACATTTCAAGAAAGACGCGGAGAATTTGGAGAAGGTCCAGAGAAGAGCAAGAATTGGGCTTGCTTAGTTTAGAAAAGAGAAGACTGAGAGGGGACATGATAGCAGTTTTCAAGTATCTAAAAGGGTGTTACAAGGAGGAGGGAGAAGAATTGTTCTCCTTGGCTTCTGATGATCAGACAAGAAGCAATGGTCTTAAATTGTAGCAAGGGAGGTTTAGGTTGGACATTAGGAAAACTTCCTCATTGTCAGGATGGTTAAACACTGGAATAAATTACCTAGGGAGGTTGCGGAATCTCCATCACTGGAGATATTTAAGAGCAGGTTAGACAGACACTTGTCAGGGATGATCTAGACCAGTGGTTCCCAACCTTTTCCAGGTGGACCCATTTTGACAATTCAGGAAGACTTGGTGATCCAAGGCAATTCAAAAACGAGGGGAGGAGAGGGAGCAGAGCCATCTGGGGAGACACTTGGCGATCCTTTTGAAATGTAATGGCGACCCATATTTGGGTCCTGACCCATAGGTTGGGAAACCCTGATCTAGACAGTGCTTGGCCTTGCTGTGAGGGCAGGGAACTGGACTCAATGACCTCTCGAGGTTCCTTCCAGTTCTATGAAATTTAACAGAACCATGGGAAACTTGGCCATACCCATGATAAGTGGACATCTAGCTAACTGAAATCATGTCAGACCAGATATTTCCAGACTAGAGAGGTTCAACCTATATTTCTCATTTGACATAGTGTAGCCTAGTTATACCAGCCTATTTCCTGTTTCATTAACATTTTATACAATTACATACTTTCTCTTTTTTTCTTTTTTCTTTTTGCCTTTTGTAATAACACAGTCATATTGTGACGGGGTGAGGTCAGAGAAGACCTCTTGGGGGTGCTTCTGGAGTGCTTACATGACCACTGCCATCCACCTTCCTGCTCCTTGGGGCTTCTCATCACTCAGTTCTGCTGGCCCAGCTCTATCAGTCTCCCCTAGCCAAGGTCCTGAGCTGAGATCCCTTCTCCTTCCCCGAGAAGCAGTACAGATACTGAACCTCTTCAGGTCCAAGGAGAGTGCTGTTTTGGGCCCAGCTTCCTGGGATACCACTCCCCAAATGGGATCAAAACCCCCAAATGAATTATTTGGGCAAGCCCCCTTTAGCCATGAAAGGGGGAATGCACACACTGATTGCTCTCCCAGGTAATAACTATTTACCATGGGCTTGATAGACAATAAAAGTGATTTTATTAAGTGCAGGCAGTAGAATTTAAGTGAGAACAGGCAGAGCAAAGTAGATTACAAATCAAATGCAACAAAAACGCTTAGCTAATTCTAACACTAAAATTCTCAGCACAAATTTATTGTAAACTCACCCTAAAACTGTTTCTTTTCCCAAACCAGAGCTGTCCCTCACCCTGGGGTCTCTGGTTCACCCTCCTCGAGTGTGTCCAGCCAGCCCTTTGAGTTATGTATCTTTATGTCCGTAAGTCCATTTCATAAAGCAAAGGGGGAAGGGTGAACCATCACACATGTATTCCAGATTCCATGTATTTTTATAAAGGGAAGCAGAAGGCCCCAGTGCCTGAAGTTTTTGCTGTGCATTCACTGATACATCTGACTGCATATAATGCAAAAGACTGAGGGAAGTTGGAAGGACATATGATCATCATTCCAAATCTTGTTTTTCAATATAGGTTGAACCTCTGAAATCTAGGATTCTCTCATCCAGCAACATCAGTGGTCCGGCAGGACCACAGAATGTTGCTGGACCAGAGAGCCCCAGCGCTCAGGAGTGCGAACTGGCTAGGAGCCCCACCCCAGGGAGTCCTGGCCAGTGAAACCAGCAAGCCCACTCACTTGGGAGCCCTGGCTAAGTGGGGCAGTAATGGGGCAGCCAGCAGAAGTGGGGAAACCGACAAGCCCCGTTCCCGGGGATCCTCATCGGAGAGCAGCAATAGTGGGGCAGCTGGCAAGCCCCATCTGTGGGGATTCCCAGTTGTGTGGGGCAGAAGCAGGGCTGCAGCAGCTCGGGAGCTCCATCCCTGGGGAGCCCCAGTGGGTCGGAGCCCAGGTCCAAGCTCTGCAGGCTGGAGCTCAGTGGCAGGCTGGAGCGGAGACAGCTGCTGGGAGGAGGAATGTCCTAGGAGGCCAGTGGCAGGGGACTTCTCCTGATCTGGCAAATTCCCTCATTCAGGACAGGTCAGGGGTGTTGGACAAGGGAGGTCCAACCTGTAATGAACTATACTAAGTATCATATTGATATTCTTGTATTTTAGCCTCTCAGTATTTTTCTTTCACCGCAAGTCATTTTGGACTGAAAACAATAGCCTATGATTTCAAGCCCAGCTCTACAAAGCCTTACTGTGCTTGGTTCTCAGATACACCAAAACCCCTCTGCACCTCTCTGGCAGTGCAAAAGAGATCTGGAATCCGGTATCATTTACATTTAAGGCTGCTTTACGCTTCCAGAATGTTATAAAGGAGCTTTAGCACAGCGTTTCTTAAACTGTGTTCCGCGGTACTCCAGTGTGCCGTGGAGAAAACTAAAAAAATTCTGCTCCCCCATCCCCTGCAGAGCCCGTAGACAGCTCCCGCTGTGGCTACCTCCTCTCCCCCTCAGCCCGCAGGACGGCCCATGTCCCACGGGGCCTCCGCTGCTGCGCAGCCTCCTCCTCCTCCACGTGTGCAGGTGGCAGCTTTTACAGCAGTCACTGCTGCTGGGAGGCAGAGGGGTGGCCGGAGCTGAGGAGCCGCTCCTGGACCTCGGCATTTTAAAACTGCCGCCTGTGGGGACCCGGCTCAGGCTCTGCTGCCCCCCCTCCCTCGGGGCGCGCTTGGGCTCTGCTGCCCCCCATACGCTGCTGCTCTCTCTCCCCCACGCCCCTCCCCAGCCTGCTGGGGAAGTGGCAGAGTTTAATCTGGAGGGGACGGTCAGGGTTTCTACTCTTCCTCCCCCCACCCTGCCAGCGGGAAGCCTGGCCTGGTGCTGCAGCTGTGCTGGGTTCCCCATTCCACGGGCGGGGTGGGAACTGAGCTCTCCCTCTCCCCTCCCCCCGAGGAACAAGAGCATGCTCCCTGGAGGCTTTCCCTGCTGCAGCAGGGTGCCAAACCAGGTAAGCGTCCCCCCTCATGCCCAGACCCCGCACCCAAGCCCCTCTCACTCCCCTTCCCCTGCCAAGACCCCGCATTCTCTGACTTGCTCTGACACCCTGCCCCAAGTCCCCTCCTGCATCCTCCCTGCCCCAAGTCCCCTCCTCTACCCCCTCTCCTGGCCAGACACCCTGCCCCGAGACCCTCCTCTACCTTCCCTCCTGGTCCGGTGTTTTTTGTTTTGTTTTGTTTTGTTTTGTTTTGTTTTGCTCGACAAATTTTCCTTGGGGGCTGGTGGTGTGCGGGTTTTTTTTTTTCTCGACAAAAAAATCCTTGGTGTTCCCCATCAAAAAAAATATTGTTTGGTGTTCCTCTGTCTTAAAAAATTTAAGAAACACTGCTTTAGCATAAATGAAAATGAGGCCTGATTACAGTAGGACAGGACTGCTCGTGTATGTAAAGATAAGCACTAACATATATTTTTTTGCAGGATTAGATACTGAATTGGAAGGCCATTTACTCTGAATAAAGGGCCATTCCAATTAAGTATTTATTACCAAATGTTGTAAATCGATACAATTCATGACAAAAGACTGTTGTCTCTTCTCTATCCTGCCATTTTTAGAAATCATAATGCCTACTACCTTAATGTTTCCCTCCATCCTTTTCAACAGTGAAGTGCTCTGTATTATCTCAAGGGAGATATAAACTAAGCAGCTCTTTGAATGTTTCTTCAGCCTCATCAGGTTTTCTTGTTTAAAGATTTGTTTGGTGTGCTCATGTACTATAGAAATAGATACTACATAGAAATAAATGAGGTTATAGAAAGTATTATCTATTGGAACTTTTCCATTATTACTTATTAGTAGTGCCCTAATTTGTTTAGTCATTTGAATACTTCATGTGTTCTTTGTAAAGTTTCCAAAATTCAGCCCTGCACTACACCAGAAAGTTTGGCAGCAGTGTTAAGAAACTCAGAGAGAAAGGGTTGTTTTGGGATTAAGGGATTGTACTGGCACTTAGGAGTTCTGGGGTCAATTCCCATCTTTACTACCAACTTTCTGAACACTGGGCAAATCAATTAACCTTTCTGTTCTTCCGGTCCCCATCTGCATAACTAGGATGCTAAGGCTACATCTACACTAGCACTTTTGTTGGTATAACTTATGTCCCCCGGGGTGTGAAAAAATACCTCTTTGAGCGACATAAATTATGCCTACAAAAGCACTGGTGTGGACAGCACTGTGTCAGCAGGAGACACTTTTTTCACTCATTGGTGATGATTTAATTATGTCAACAGGAGAGTAGCTAACATGGGAGATCTTACAGAGGTGGAGCAAGTTGGGGGGCATTGGCACAGCTGTGAGGTCTCAAGTGTAGACATGACCTAATACTTCCTTTGTCTGTCTTGCACATTCAGCCCACAGCTTGCAAGGAATTAAATTAACATATTGAAGCTAATGGGGCTACACATGGGCTTACCGATATGTGTAAGTGTTTGCAGAATCATGGCTTTCGTGTGTCAGTTCTTTGAGAAAGTCTTTAAAACCAGTTTCCTATCTAACAAGGTTTGTTCATGATATCATCAAGGTGGACTCCATTGTAGGAGTGCATGCATTTTATGCTCATAAGAGCAGAGTCACATACATGCCCCAAGCCTTCCAGTGCTCCCATATGAGGGCATAATGATTCTGGGATGAATTAACAGAAGTGATGTGAGCAAGACATGAAAAGTCATTCTTCTGCTCTACTCTGCACTGATTAGGCCTCAATTGGAGTATAGTACCCAGTTCTGGGTACCACATTTCAAGAAAGATGTGGAGAAACTGGAGAAGGTCCAAAGAAGAGCAACAAAAATGAAACACGGAAGCTCTAGAAAACACAAGCTATGAGGCAAGGCTGAAGGATTTGGGTTTGTTTAGTTTGGAAAAGAGAAGACTGAGAGGGGACGTGATAGCGGTTTTCAGGTATCTAAAAGGGTGTCACAGAAAGGAGAGGGAAAATTGTCCTCCTTGGCCTCTGATGATAGGACAAGATGCAATGTTCTTAAAGTGCAGCAAGGGAGGTTTAGGTTTGGACATTAGGAAAAACTTCCTAACTGTCAGGTTAAATACTGGAATAAATTGCCTAGGGAGATTGTAGAATCTCCATCCTTGGAGATATTTAAGAGCAGGTTAGACAGACATCTATCAGAGATGATCTAGATGGTGGTTGGTCCTGCCGTGAGGGCAGGGGACTGGACTGGATGATCTATGTATTCTATGATTCTAGGATAAAGGTAATAAAGGGCAGTCACCACCCTGCCTCAGGTCCTTCACAATCCAACAACAGCTCACTGCCAAACTAGGAGGTTGTATTTAGTGGGTTCCCTCTTGGTGCTGTATTATTTAATATATTCATTAATAACCTGGGTAACAGAATAAAGGTTATGCTCACAGAATATGTGGATGGCACCAAGCAGGAGGGATAACATGCGTTTTGGAGGACAGGATCAGAATTAAAAAATGACCTTGATAACATTGAGAATTGGTCAGAAATACAAAATGGATAATAATTCACTAATGGAAGTACTTCAGAAAAAGATCTGGGGATTATAGTGGATCACAACTTGAATATGAGCCAACAATGTAATGCAGCTGCAAAAATGAGAAATATCAAACTGCCATGTATTAATAGGAGTGTCGTATCAAAAACATGGGGAATAACTAACTGTTCTGCTCTACTCAGCACTGGTGAAGCTTCCACTGCAGCTATATACAGTTTTCGGCACCACATTTTAGAAAGATGAGGACACCTTGGCGTTAGTCCAGCGCACAGCAAAAAAATAAAAATTAAAAAATGATAGATCATGTTTTCTAAACCTTCTATGAGGAAAGGTTAAAAGAACAGGGTATGTTTAATCTTGAGAAAAGAAGACTGAGGGGAGCTCTTATAAAGAGGGTGGTGATTGGTTGTTCTCCATGTCCACTGACCATACCACAAGAAATATTTGGCTTAATCTGCAGCAATAGATATTTAAGTTAGATATTTAGGTAAAATGTTCTAATTACAAGGACAGTTAAGTACTGGAATAGGTCACTAAGGCTGGTTATGGAAATGGAATCCTTGTAATCAGAAAGTTTTAAGAACATGTTAGACAAACTCCTATCAGGGACAATATATATTTACTTGTTCCTGCCTCAGTGTGGGGAACTGGATGGGCTAACCTCTCCAGGCCAACTTCCAGCCCGATGATTCTATGAATAGTTTTTCTGGGCTACTGAAATACATATTGTACCCCACTGACCAGGCAATCCAAATCATTGTGGTAATCCAAAATACTGCATCTCAGTGACCTGTTTTATTGATTATTAACCATACCCCCAATATCTGTGTCATCTGCAAAATTTCTGTGATGAGTTTATGTTGTCTTCTAGGTCACTGATAAAAATCTAAAATAGTATATGGCCAAGAACCATTCCTAGCATGATCCCACTAGACACTGCCCAATGATGATTCAGTTAAACAGTTTTTAATCCCTTTAAGTGTAGCATGCTCATTTTGTACTGTTCTTGGGTTTTTAATTTTAATCAAAATGTCATGGAATACCAAATCAGAGGTCTTATGGAAGTCTAAGTATATAAAGTCAGCACTATTGTCTTTCTCCACCAAAGATAATAGCATTAGTGCAATATACTTAAGACTTTTGTCATTGATAGAGCTGTGCTAACAACTGATTTTAAAAATTCAAAAGATTAAAAATTCTATAGGTAGCAGGTTTAAAACAAACAAAAGGAAGTTTTTCTTTATGCAGCACACAGTCAACTTGTGGAACTCTTTGCCAGAGGATGTTGTAAAGACTAGGACTTTAACAGGGTTTAAAAAGGAGCTAGATAAATTCATGGAGGTTAGGTTCATCAATAGCTATTAGCTAGGATGGATAGGAATGGTGTCCCTAGACTCTGTTTGTCAGAGGCTGGAAATGAATGACAGGAGAGGAATCACATAATGATTACCTGTTCTGTTCATTTCCTCTGCGACAGCTAGCATTGGCATTGAAAGACAGGATACTGGGCTAGATGGATCTTTGGTCTGAGCCAGTATGGCCATTCTTATGTTCTAAAAATTAAAAAAAAATTTTTGGCTCAACCTCACACTGAAATCTTTAGCAAATAGAAAAATGGAAAAATATTATTTTATTTTCAAGCAGTTTTTAACTTTAAAAAATAATATAGAAGGAAATTCTAAAACAAAAATTCATTTTGTATCAAAAATGTGAAACATTTCATTTAAGAAAAGTTAAAACAAAACATTGATTTTTTTGGTTTTTGACACTATTTGTCAAAACTGGCACAAACTCAGGGCATTTTTAAGTGTCAATGAATAGCATTTTTTTTTTTTTTGGCTGAAAACAGTTTCAGCTAAAAAATTATGCTCAGCTCAAGACATTTACACTTCTACTAAAAAATGCAATGTGAGTATAAAATACTATGATGTGGTAGCATTTTGCTTTCCGTGGGTACAGGACAGTAGAGAATCAACCTCACTGATTTCAGCAGAATTATAGCCTAATTGTAACTTGTCCATTTTCCCATTTTTAATCACAGTAGTCGAAAAGGTAGCACCATTATTTTTGTGTTCTCAGACCATTTGAGTCCACTTGCTGTCTCCTGTTTTATACTTATGATATAAGCTCTTTGAGAGAGAAACTGCCTTTTATTTTGCTTGATCCTGGTTCATGAGTATGGCTCCCAGTAGCCATGACAAATAATAAATAATAATAAATAAAAAATTATCTTGATGCTGGCTTTGTGAGAAGAAAAGCAGCTTCCTCTTAGAATTAGCTCAGAAAAGTCACCTTGGAAAACCCTACAAAGGTTGGATTTACAACTCCGCATAAGAGATAAATCTTTGCTTCATGTAAGGTTATCAAGTTTAAAATTTAGGAGTGGTTAGATTAAAAATAGAGTTCAAGTTAAAATGAATACTTCAAAAATACTTTGGATCAAAACATGTTGCCCTGACTTCTGAGGAACCGGTCTTCCAAGTTCAATCAGTTCAATGAAAAAGCCATAGCTAGAAGCCCAGGAGCAAGTCCAGTGATAAGGCAATAATGCATTCCTACCATCTGGGAGCCCTGGATGTAGCAATAGGTTCAAGTGTGAAGGCGCACTGCATCGCAGGGGGGAATTTGCAAATCTTCAGCCAGAGAGGTTCAAACTGCATCTTGCTAGGAAAGCACATTTTTTCCAGCTCAATAGAGAGCAGATTGCAAAGCCAGGTATACTGTACAGCATACCGGTGACTGTTAAACTGGTGTATGGCTAAGCAACATATAAGGGCTAAAAAAGAGAACTTTATTCACTAGTATTCACAGGAGCTTTACAGAGCATTCCTAAAACTGAAATACCCACCTGGGGAAGTGAAAAAACAAATTGACAGAGCCAAAAAAAATACCCAGACATGAACTACTTCAAGACAGACCCAAAAGAGAAAATAACAGAACTCCTCTTGTTGTTACCTACAGTCCGCAACTCAGACCCCTCCAATGCATATACACAATCTACAACCCATCTTGGAAAATGATCCCTCGCTCTCAGAGGCCTTAGGAGAAAAACCTATTCTTGCTTACAGACAACCCCCCTAACCTGAAACGTATTCTTTCTGATAACCATGCCACACAACCACATCATAAGCCTCCAGGGACCCAGCCCTGCAACCAAAAAAGATGCCAACTCTGCCCACATATCTACACTGATGAATTCATCACTGGAGCAAACATAAGTCACAAAATCAAAGGCTCATTTGACTGTACATCTAGTAATTTGATCTATGCCATCAAATGCCAGCAGTGCCCCACTGCTATATATATTGGACAAACTGGACGGTCTCTGCAGGAAAGAATCAATGGACACAAATCGGATATACGTAAAGGGAACATACAGAAGCCTGTTGGTGAACATTTCTGCTTGCCTAACCACAGTTTGACAGACCTGCAGGTGGCTGTCTTGTCACAGGCCAGCTCCACAAGCCAGATACATAGGGAAGGACTGGAATCACAGTTCATCCACAAATACAATTCACATGCTAATGGACTCTATCGTGATATGGGCTGGTGGGGACTCTACCTACTTAATAACCACTGAAGGTGCTAACAGCTCTCTGAGTGGTATCCTTCCTGTCTTAGCAAACTATCTATTGACTTTTATTTTTATCTGCTTAGGTTTAAGTACCCATTCTCCAGATACTTAATGATGCTCTGTCTCACACACCCCTTCCTTTTTCCTTTTTCTCCCCCCTCCCCTTCCCCTCTCCTATTTATTTCGAGTTTTCATATCCCCTATTCATAACTCCGGTCATCTGAAGAAGTGGGCTGTGTCCATGAAAGCTCATGATACCATCTACATGTTTTGTTAGTCTATAAAGTGCTACCAGACCATTTGTTGTTTTTTTCTGTAACAGACTAACTTGGCTACCCCCTGAAGCTCCTAGTATTTAAGAGTTAATCTCAGACATAAGACACATGGTATCATGTATGTTAAGATAACATTTTACAGTAAAAAAAACAAACAACCCCTCCTCTTCCCCCCGACACACACACAAGGAAAGCAAAGGGTTTGTCATATACTTTTGGTTGAGAAATAGAAGTACTTACTATAATTATATCAATTTGGTACATTTTCTAATAATAAAATAGGACAGCTGGATAATGGGAATACATGCCTTTGGAAAGCAACAACATAACATATTTTAGTGTCTCAAAGCAGAGAAATTGATGGAAGGCTACATCTTTCATGTTTAATTATCCTTTCCTGATGTAATGAGAATGCCAAACAACTGTGGTGTCACTGATATGCCAGCGGAGGGAGAAAAAATCCACAAAAGAATAAATAAATACAACAAAAGCCAGCCTTTCCTGACAACTTTGTCAACCACTTTTGGTGCTTTGGAAAGGATGTATGCCTGGATTATCTACGGTAAGCAGGCCAATTTGAATTTCATTTTCTTTTTTTCACTATTCACAGAGGTAGATAACTCAGTTTAAAAGAGTAACACTGTTAGAACCAGATTTTAATCTCTGAGGGCATGCATTGCAATAGAACATTTTACTGAGCAATACTGCAAGTAAGTGACAAGTCTGATTTTCCATATCAAATACTCTGGAGTGTTCCTCTTTTCAGGATGTGAACCTTTGACTCACTAAAAACAACCTGAAAAGTGGTAACAACCTTAGTCATAGTTCCATAAAGATGTATTTCTCATCTTTAAAAAGAAAAAGGATTAAAGGAATATGCTTTTGCTCAGTATTAGCTACTCGTATTGAACTATTGATGTGAAAAAACTTAAAAAACAACCAATAGTGATATGAAGTTACTTTCATGAGGAAATTTTGAGTCTTTCTATGAAACTCAAGGTGAAGTTTCAGGGTCTAAGTTTCGAAAATGGTCGGAACATTTTCAACATTAAATGTCTGTCAAATAAATGTCATCCTTGAAAACTGGTCAGAATATACCAGCCATGGGCAGTGGGTGAACCTAGGGCTGGGGAAGGCAACCCCCCCAGCCCTGCCTCTTCCACCCAAGGCCCCGGCCCCTTCAGGAGCCAAGCCCCCCACCACCAGAGGGCAGTGCTCCAGTTCCCCTTCCCCTTGCAAGTCACCCCCACTTCAGGGGTAGGTCTCCAAGTCCCCCTCCCTGGCCCTGCTTGTGAGCCTCCCCAACTCCGGAGTATGGGGAGGGTGGCACATAGCCCCAGCCTCAGTATGGCAGAAGCCCAGGGGCAGCGCAGGAGCCATGCTGAAGCAGGGGGGAGAATGTGGGTGGGGCCACACTTGGCAGTTTGGAAAGGCAATGCCTTCCCCTACTTTTATACCTGACACCCAGGATGCCCACCTCAAAATGATATTACCAAGGATAAAAAAGTTTAAAACAAAAAGTGGAATTAGCATTAGTGAATGGAAACAGATCGGCAGGTCTGGAGACCAAAATCCTCTATTTACCCAAAGAAAAGGTAGGAGCACAGACAACGGTAGAACAAGCTTCCCAGCATGGGAAAAGTTATTTACTTGTTCCCATAATATAAGAACTAGGGGTCTCCAAATGAAATTAATAGGCAGCAGGTTTAAAACAAACAAAAGGAAGTTTTTCTTCACACAGCACACAGTTAATCTGTGGAACTCCTTGCCAGAGAATGCTGTGAAGACCAGGACTTTAACAGGGTTCAAAAAGGAGCTACATAGATTCATGGAGGTTGAGTCCATCAATGGCTATTAGCCAGGATGGGTAGGAATGGTGTCCCTTGCCTCTGTTTGTCTGGAAATGGATGACAGGAGAGGGATCATCACATGATGATTACCTGTTGTGTTCCCTCCTTCTGGGGCATCTGGTATTGGCTACTCTCGGTAGACAGGATACTGGGCTAGATGGACCTTTGGTCTGACCCAGTATGGCTGTTCTTATGTTCTTATATCCACTGAGAATTGAACTAAGGTCACCAAATTCATCATGTTTACTTACTATACCCTAACCGAGGTTGTGCCAGCTGTGCAGCAATGACATGCTGTATTGTTCTGGTGGTGAACACAGATTTGGTTTAGAGTTCAATCCAGCCTCCATGGCTGATAGAGCTTGGCACACAAAGAATAACCATGCTTAGTACCAGTGAAGGAGAGAGACCGCTGAATCACTCTTGAGCAAGCACTCCCTCCATAGAAGACACCAACGTTCTCCAGAAGAAGCTGTGTCTAGAAACTGACTGGTAACTCTTGCTATGTCTAGACTACAGGCTTCTTTCGCAAGAGATCTTCCGAAAAAACTTCTTGCGAAAGAACGTGATTGCAGTGTGGATGTTCCGCAAGTTTTGTCAGAAAAATGGCGGTTTTTCTGACAAAACTCTGTAGTGTAGACATGACACAGAGTTTTGAAGACTGTTGGGGATGTAAAGAAAGGACACCTGTGTGTGTGTGTGTGTGTGTGCGCGCGCGCGCACTCACATACCCACACTTGTGTATTCTGAAGGTTCCAAAAAAGAAACAAAATGAAAATAAATCCAAACCCATGAGCATTATTAGGCAGTGTTTTCTGACTTAAAAAAACAAAAAAAGATAATTCCACTTCACTCCCAAAATGAGTAAATCTAATGTAACTTAGACTAGCTCATACTTTGCAACTGCAAGCTCATTTCATTTCCTAAAGCCTGACACAATTTGAATGATGGGGCTGAGTTTCTAACAGATGATCATACATCTACAGACACTTCTGGTAGGATTAGAGGTACTAACACAAGGTTAATAGCAGGCTCATGCGCTTGAAATTTTACATTTACATTGTGCTCAGAAAAATTCCTATGATTTGATTATAATAAGAACAGATACAGATGGTCGTTTCAGTGGGAAGGATTGGTCAGGCACTGATATGGTTAATCACCAACTGTTTTCAGTGTAGTGTTTCTACCAAAACCCCTTCTAAAACCTGCCCTTAACCAGCTAAGAGCAATTACCAATGATTAATGAAGGGCAGCACATAGCTCTCATAATAAATCACAAATCATAACAACCAGAATGCCTCATAGGAGTGTTAGGTTTGCAGCTATTTGTAGGGAAAGGCAAATAAATTGCTTTACAATTGCTTTCTGTGTGTTACCATGCCAGTCTCCTTTCCACAATGCATGTTTTCATTTCCCCCCACTTCTTAGTCACGATCAATATGCCCTACTCAGAAAGATTTTATTTTATTTCAAATTGCACTCCTTGAGCACAACTACTGGCAAAATAAAATAATTTAAAAACATTAAAAAACAAAGCCATCCTAACAAAATGTTTACTACATATTGCTTGTGCTGCAATAAAGAAAAAAAAAAAGAAAGTTGACATGCTGCTTACCATAAAATGTAAGCTGTCCTCGTGCCACATTCTTTCCTCTCACGTTTTCAGCCACACATTCGTACAAACCAGCATCTTCCTGCTGAAAGTTAGGAATTTCAAGAACTCCACTCGATTTGTGTCTCCTGGCTTTCCTGGGTATTTGTTTACCATCCGCTCTTCTCCAACTAATAGTAGGAACTGGGCTAAGAAGAAGAATAAAGCAAAATAATCTCATAATAAAAGCTACATTATGTTACTGGGCTACTAATTCTTATTTTAAATTGTAGAACCAGTAGAAGTTCTGTTTCTCTAAAATCAATAATTTTTGTTCATACACTAAATATATATGGCAATGAATTCAAACTGCAGGCAACACATCCAATCCTCAGATAAGCCACTCCCTACCTCCCCTTCTGAGGACTAGAACCTTGAGTCATTAGCTCCAAATGCATAGGTCTGTACCATGTGAGATGAAGAGATGTTCCACAGCTGGCTACAATAATAGGTCCTTTATTCTCTCTGTGGGCCAGGCACTAGAGGGGCGGTTACACATGCACATTCATCTCAACTTGATGTACAGGTTGAACCTCTCTAGTCTGGCACTCTCTGGTTCAGCAACATCCGTAGTAGGCCCGTACATAGGAATTTCTGTGTGTGTGTGGAGGGTAAGACCTGTGGGAGGAGCTGGTGGCTGCTCCACCCCCAACTGCACCCCCATGCCCGAGCCCTGCCCCCAACCTCTCTCCTGGGGGAGGAAGGGAGGAATCAACCACAGGCTTCCCCTGGCTGGCCAGGACACGGGGGAAGGAGGCTGGCAGCGTGCCGCCTCTGCTTTCTCCTGGCTGGCTGGAGCCCAGGGGAGGGAGGCGGGACTGTGCACCACCTCTGCCTTTCCCAGAGTGGCCAGAATTGGCCCTATGGCAGACCATGAAGGACCACGGGGGGTGAGTTTGCCTGCATGTGTAACCACCACCACCAGGTGGATTTGAACCTGGGACCTCTGAAGTGGAGTATAGGAGCCTCTACCCTCTGAGCCAAAAGCCAGCTGGCTCCCAGCCCATGCTGTAGAGGTATCTTGATCTTAACTGTTGCTGTGGCTAGGCACCACTTGCATTGCTCAGTAACCACACTAGGTGTGTGGGTTACACATGCTCCAGCATGATTTTAGTTAGCCAGATGTCCACTTATCATGAGCGTAGCCAACTTTCCCGTGGTCCCATAAAGTTTGTTTACATCTACCAGTGTTCTCAGTTTACATCTACCAGTGCTGTTATTTAGCTCTAATTTACCTCTAAATGTCTTCTAAGGGTGTGTCTAGACTACACCTCTCTATCGACAGAGAGATGTAGATTAGTCACGTCAAAATTGCTAATGAAGCCGGAATTTAAATATCCTGTGCATCATTAGCATAAACATGGCCACTGCTTTTTTCGAAACAGAGTTTTTAAAAAAAACCCAGCAGTCTAGACATGGATCTGTCGAAAATAAAGCCTTTTTTGACAGATCCTGTATTCCTCGAAAAATGAGGTTTACAGGATCTGTCGAAAAAGGCTTTATTTTTGACAGATCCGCATCTAGACTGCTGGGTTTTTTGGAAAAAACTCTGTTTCAAAAAAAGCGGTGGCCATGTTTATGCTAATGAGGCACAGGATATTTAAATCCTGGCTTCATTAGCAATTTTGACGTGCTTGATTTGCATCCCTCTGTCAACAGAAGGATGATGTAGTCTAGACATAGCCTAAGAGCCAGGTAAGCAGTGGAAGTGTTGGTAATGCTGCTAGACAACATTGAACTCCAATGGCCCAGCAAATTTTCTGGTTTGGCACCAGTCAGGTCAGGAGGGTGCTGGACTAGAGGGATTCAACCTGATTTATGTATAGTGGTAAGTGAGAGCTGGTTACCGTCTTGTAAACATTTCAACAGGTACTTCACAGGCTTAATTTTCATTTTTTGATTTGATCACCAAAACGCTCAAATGTATATTCCTAATACTTCTCTTGGAAAGTGAACAGCGTTATTCTTTTGATTTTATGTATCCATAGGCCTAAACTGAAACACCCACTGAAATTCAGAGGGAGCAGGTTTGGGCCCCATATAGGTCTAGTATTGGCCTGATTAAGATAACCATTTCTCCGGTCAGCTTCCTCTGTTTCATACAAGATGACCCGTTTTTCCCCAGGGTGAATATTTTGCCCAGGAACCAGAGCAATTTGGTCACTGATTGCATAATTTATTTTTTAATTGGTCTATCAGCTAGTCCATCATTCACATTGTTTGCTGTGGCCTGGAGAGAACAGTCAATGTCCTAGAAACTGACTTTATTCACAGAGTTTCCATTTCAGCACACACACGGAGCAAGCACCAACAACTCTACTTTCCCATCCGCCCCATGTATTAACTGTGTAAATGTACATTAATTGCAACACATGACACTTTTCACAGCCTCTTGGGTGCCAAAAGAACCTTAGTAACAGAATAAATTCACTTAGCGATCACACTTTTGATGGCAGGTTAAGCTAAGACAAGTCTCTTACATGTAAAGGAAATCAGCAAATAGCTATACCACAAATAAAACAAAGGATTAAAAAAACACACTATAATATAAGTTACTGTTAGACCAATGCAAGCTAAAGTAATAATAATGAACCAAAACTTACTTTCCCAAGGCAAAGCATTCCAGTTTCACAGTTGCTCCTTTTGCAGAAGGAACAGTTTCTGGGAACTGCACTTCTATTTTTGGCTCATATTCACCCATCACCCCTGTGAACATATAATAGATGCTAAAGTGCGGCTGAATTTTTGTAATACATTCTCAAGTGTTTCTGCATTATCACAGAGCTGTTCTATACATCATTACTTGCCCAATTAATCTGCTCATTTAAAACAGGGCCTGTCTTTAACAGCTGAGCACTGTGGGCTCTCTTCCCATTTACTGCCAGAGGAAAAATCTCCATCACAGCTCCCCTCCATCTGTTTAAGATTAAATTTCTTCATGATTCCATTACTTTTTTCTTTTGAATATTCAATTCTTTTGCAGGTATCATGTAAAATAATGAAAGATAATACAGTCAGATTACCACCTTTTGGAAAATGTAATGCAGAACAAATAGCCACTACAAAATTTTTTAAAAGCACTGGAGGCTAATCAGGGCTCCTATTAACTTCAAGGATTTAAATGCTCAGAGAGCATATACTGTACTAGTAATTTCTTGATCTGTAACTATCTTATTAAATCATGTATCATGACAGGGCTTTTATGAAATTGTTTAAAAATTTGTGCACATAAAAAGCCATTATATTTATGATAAATTGCCACATTTCGGTGGATTGCAGAGCCTTAAAACTGGTACATATAATTTCACTGATAGTGATTATAAACTAATTGATGACTGTAGTTTAAATCTTAACTGTTTTTCCCTGGGAGCTCAACATACAAAAGAGGAGAACTGGCTGTTCAAGAAAAGAGACAATCCTGCAGTTTTGGGGATAGAGAACAGCACACCTGATGAAGAAAAATGACTGCTACCAGAACAGACTAATTCAGAATTTAGGCAGCGTAGGTTCCCACAGAGTTGGTAAATCAAAGGTATTGAAGTAGGTCTGGTGGTCCTTTTTCTTTGCTCTAGTGCCATGTGTGTGTCATTGCTTTATAAAAGTCTGGTATGGTGCAAGTTTAATGAGAGCAAGAAGAAGCTAGAAAGGCTATTTGCTTTGTGTTTTCACAGTCAGATTGTTTTATATCTAAAAATGCCTAGGCTAGGTGTGTGTGGGCTAAGTTTTGCATCAAATCCATCTTTACTCTTTGACCTATATATTATCTGTTCTGATACAACAATACATTATATAACGTTCCTTCAATCCACTTCAAATGAGCATCTTCTCTACATCACATAAAAAGCAGCTGCCATATAAAATTCATCCTCTGAAGAAAGTATATTTGTTAACAATATTAATACTAACACTATGAAAACAACATAAAAACAGCCATACTGGGTGAGACCAAAGGTCTATCTAGCCCAGTATCCTGTTTGCCGACAGTGGCCAATGCCAGATGCCCCAGAGGGAGTGAACAGAACAGTTAATCATCATGTCATCCCTCTCCTTTCATCCATTTCCAGACAAACAGAGGCTAGGGACACCATTCCTACCCATCCTGGCTAATGGCCATTGATGGACCTAACCTTCATGAATTTATCTAGCTCTTTTTTGAAGCCTGTTCAAGTCCTAGTCTTCACAACATCCTCTGTCAAGGAGTTTCACAGGTTGACTGTGCGCTGCGTGAAGAAAAACTTTCTTTTGTTTGTTTTAAATCTGCTCTTATTAATTTCATTTGGTGACCCTTAGTTCTTATAGGAATAAGTAAATAACTTTTCCTTATTTACTTTTTCCACTTCAGTCATGATTTTATAGACTTCTATCATTCCCCTCCTTAGTCTTCTCTTTTCTAAGCTGAAAAGTCCCAGTCTTTTTAATCTCCCTTCATATGGGACCCATTACAAATCTTTAATCATTTTTGTTGCCCTTTTCTGAACCTTTTCCGAACCTTTTCCAATGCCAATATATCTCTTTTGAGATGAAGCGACCATATCTGTACACACTATTTATCCATGTGTACCATGGTTTTATATAGAGGCAATAAGATATTTTCTGTCATTCTTTATTCTTTTTTTAATGATTCCTAACATTCTGTTTGCTTTTTTAACTACCGCTACACACTGAGTGAATGTTTTCAAAGAACTATCCACAATGACTCCAAGATCTCTCTGTTGAGTAGTTATAGCTATATTAGTCCTCATCATATTGTATGTATAGTTGGGATTATGTTTTCCAATGTGCATTAATTTACATTTATCAACATTAAATTTCATTTGCCATTTTGTTGCCCAATCACTTAGTTTGGTGAGATCTTTTTGAAGCTCTTCACGGTCTGCTTTGGTCTTAACTATCTTGAGCAGTTTAGTATTAACAAGACACATACATGTATCAGGGAACTCATAAGCATTTCTATTCATAAGCATTAGAACTATTCTAAGCATTTCAGTATGAATTATTAGACCCAATAGTTTTCAGTCTTTGGAGATTATATTATGGATGGGGCTGACAGTGCTGTTCATTATTAAGGCTGCCTGACACATTTCAATATAAGACCCTGTTTTTAGTTGCCTAAAATCTGGGCAAATTAACTGTTTGGATGGACATTTTCTCTTCTGGATGTCTGCCTCATGATGATTTTGCTGTGTTTGTTAAAAATATCAGCCAAAATAGGTTTGCTGTTTCCAAAAAACAAGGCTTTCATTTTTTGGATGATAAAAAAATGCTGGTGACCTTTAATTTGAACAGCTCTAGTGCCATCATGCTTTGGAGAAGAAACTTGAAATTTGCAGGAGCATGACCTTTGTGCTGGGATGTGCTGTTTGCTGTGACCATGGAAATCTACTGAAATTTGGCCAACTTGAAGGCCTCTGAAATATTGGCCTTCACACATGCTTCATTAAAGATTTAGGCCATGTCTTCACTAAGTGGAAGATCAATGCTGCTGCAGGCACTTCCATCTGTGGCTGGTATTCCTGCTCCTGAAAGGAGTAAGGGAAGCCAATGGGAGCATTTTCTGCTGTGGTCATGGTGGGGAAACTTGCATCAAGGTATGTTGACTCCAGCTATATAATTAACATGGCTGGAGTTGCGTATCTTGATTCAAACGTCCCCTTTAGTGTAGACCTGGTCTTTTGAAATGTGCGAGTCTGCCTGTCTTGATATCTTTGATGAAGACAGTCAATTTTGACTCAGAGAAGTCAGAACTCCATTTCCTTGCTCTTGTAGCTTACCGTTCAACTCATTCAAATCTCTAAAATCACTAAAATCTCTAAAAATTCCATCTGCTCTGAGCATGCACAAGCCTTCTGCAGCTCCTACTGCTGCCCAGACTGTGCCATAGCCATCCCCATGTATGAGCACACACCATCCAGACCACAGGCTCTCAGCTGCTCTGGCCTGGGGCAGGATTGAGGATTGGAACTGAGAGCAGTTCAATGCACTTTCAATGCCATCTGCTGGTATAACCCATGTGCCTGGTAGGGACAGATCCTTTAAAGAGATTTATCGAGGTGGTGGTGGCGATGATGGATAGGAATGAGTGGTATCATCATTGCTAAGCAGATGGACAATTAGCACTCCACATCCAGAAGTTTTTGGAATTGGATGTGGTAGTTTTGGGCATGCTCAATAGTCTCCTTGTTGCTATACTCAGGCTACATGGGGGCAAGTAGTTAAGGCAGTTGTTTTGCAAAAGGCCACATGTGCACAGAATAGGTGCTGAGAAACTGAGCTACAGGAGCAGAAAGTGGCCTGTTTTTCCTGTGAAGCATTTTACAGCATGTTAGTGAGATCATTAACTCTCCTATTTGGAAAGCCTGGCTGTGTTAATTATAGTAAAAGGAAACTGACATGGAAAACTATGTCTTTTGTTTTAATTGTATAATTTGAATTTTTAATTTTAGCTAAACTGTTTTAGTTTAACTGTGTTAACTAGCATGATTCAACAACATTTCTTTTTATAGATGTGATAATATAGAAAGAGTCATTTGTTTTTCTATTCTCAGTTTTGTATTTTTCTTGTAACTGGATTTTAAAAATCTATATATTTAACTGGTGGCTGGTTAATTGATTAGCTGACTAATTAACTGAGTGATTTCAGCACAGGAGGAGGAAGCTGAAGATTTCTACATGCAAGTAGAGGAAGGATGTTGCTTTTGACTCAGCAGACTGTATAGATTTGGTGATCAAAGATTCCAAATGAGACTCTGGTGAGCTCACCCACAGTTTCTTCTCACTGTGTTTTTGTGGGGACTGACCAATTCAGATTTAATTTCTTTATTTATGTTTATATAGAACTGTGAAGACAATATATGTGGCTTATAAAGTAGCCATGTTATGCTGTAAAAATGAAATTATTAAATATTATGTTCTTTATCATAAGATTTTATAAAGTTACTACTTAAGAATTATATAAATTCCTTTTGTTCTTTTGGACTTGATTGAAATCTTTGCTGAAAGTCCTTTTGGATGCAGTGAAATCCTTGCTGAAAGTCCTCAATGACTGAATTCAGAATCTCCAGCTGCTTTTTATGGGAGTTGGGTTTTTTAAGTACTACAGAAGAGCAAAGAACCCACCCAAAGGCTACACTGGCACCCCAGCTGCATGATGAAACCATCTGAGTCATGGGCCGGCAACCCTTTCAAACCAAAGAGCCCAAACTACATCAAAATTCAGAACAAGTCGTCAAGAAAGAGCGGTATAAGAATGCCCATTTGCATGACTGAAAATATACAACTTAATATTATTGATAATTGACATGATAATTAATAATAGCATAATTGAAACGTATTCATAGACTTTATTTAATGGGACTTCTGCTGCTGCATTTTTTCACACATTGGTTGGAAGTTTACATCATAACTAGTGAAATTCAGCTTCATGCACGCATTCAGGCTGTCTTCTGTCAGTCTTGAGCATAAAGTAACCTTGATGTGATTCAGATGAGAGAGAGCCTGCTCCCACGTATAGGCAGAGCCAAACATTGAAAGTAAGGCCAAGCTGACATTATATATGGTGTTGTATGGGATGGGAAGTTCTTTCTAAGTTTGCAGATTCAGATTATCATTGTGCTCCAATTTCTTCATGTCACCCCATTTTGTGGTTTTGCCAATTCTTCACATTGTTGAGCAAGGCATTCTAAATCAGAATTCAGCTTGATGAATTTTTCCACCCAAATATCTGACTCCTTGAAATCTGCTATTTAAATTTCCAAATCACTGACTGAGATGCCTGGAATGACTGTCAAATCCAGTTATTCGACGGACTCTTTATGTGGACAAATCATAAACTTAAACAGAGCACTGGGTTTGTGAAAGTCAACAAAACAAGACTTGAATACCATCAGGAGCTCAGAAACAAACCCGGCAAGCTACTGCAAATCAAGGCTGCTGTTTGGATTCTTTCTCTGATACAAATCACGAAACATTTATAGTCTTTCAAAACTTGCGAGTCTGCCTGTCTTGATATCTTTGATGAAGACAGTCAATATTGACACAGACGAGTCAGAACTCTATTTCCTTGCCCTTGTAGTTTAAGGATCAACTCATTCAAATCACCATTAATGCTGACGAGATAGTAAAACTTGAGTAACGAGTCATAGTCTGAAAGCTCAGCATGTTTGACACCCTTCATATCCCAAAATGACTAAATCTCAATAATGAAGGCAGCAAAATGAGACAAAACTTTGCCATGAGACAACCAGCAAACTTATACTGTGCATTAGTAGATCTGAATACTCAGAACCCACTTCCTTGAGCAGTGACTAAAATCGACAGAGATTAAGGGCTCATGCAAAAATCTAACTGACAATGCGAATGACCAGTTCCATTAAATTTCTGAGGCTATGTCTAAACTACACCCCTCTGTCGGCAGAGGGATGTAAATTAGATGTATCAAAAGTGCAAATGAAGCTGGGATTTAAATATCCTGCACTTCATTTGCATAATAGTGGCTGCCGCTTTTTTTCGAACTGGGGCTTTTAAAAAAACCCGGCAGTTTAGACGGGGCATTTTCAACAGAAATGCCCTGTTTTGAAAGATCCTGTACTTCTGTCGAAAATGCCCCATCTAAACTGCTGGTTTTTTTCGAAAAGCCCTGCTTCAGAAAAAAACGGCAGCCGCCATTATGCAAATGAAGCACGGGATATTTAAATCCCAGCTTCATTTGCACTTTCGATACGTTTAATTTACATCCCTCTGCCAATAGAGGGGTGTAGTTTAGATGTAGCCTGAGTTTGGTTCCACAAGACTGCAGACAATGTGCCTCTGGATGCACATTGCAATGAAAGTTCAAAAGTGGGTAGTTCAGCTGTTCTGACAAAAGAGTAAAGAATCCCCTGAATTTGCCGACAATGCTAGGTGCACCGTCCATACACACAGACACAAGATTATCCAACTGTACTTCTTTCTCATTTACAAAGTTCATCACTCTCTTTCTCTTTGCCATTTTTACTGTTTGGGGGTAACAGCGTTCACCATCATGTATGATGATAGAAAGATTTCTCGATCAATCAAATAAAAAGAGAATATACACGATCTCCAAAGAATGGAGAGGATGGGTGGTTGTTAAAATAAACAGTTAAAGGTGAAACAGACAAAAAAAGGCCATCTAGACATGAGTAATTACGTGTTTTTAATTTTTTGAATTAATTTTTCATTTTAATTTAAAAAGTTGCATGTATTTTGGGACTGGCAAAAGAGCCAGATTTGGTTCCGTACTGAGCCATATTTGGCTCTAGAGCCATAGGTTGCAGACCCCTGATCTGATTCAATGCAGTGGGGACAGAAGCTGGACCAGGGGTGAGGGGAAAATGCTCAGGACAAGGGATTTGGTGGCACTGGGGTGGAAAGGGGAAAGGGAATCCATGACTGGCTGGCAAGGAGACCAGGCCTGGGAACTGGTGAGGAGAGGGAGGGAGAAGATGGGGCTGGTTGGACAATGAAACCAGGATTGGGTGCCAGTGATAGAAATGAGCAGGACTGGGAGCCAGTTGACCTGTGGAGAAACTCTGAGAATGATCTAGCAGCTGGAGTAATGGCTGGACGAGGTGACTGGGACTCAGGGGGACATGAGAGCCACTGCACAGAGGGACAAAGTGTTTTTAGGCTACATTTGTGCCACCAGATCCTGTACTGCTCCAGGAGTTGGTGAGAACTATGGCATAATCTGACAGCCCTGAGAGTCCCAGGATTCACAACTGGCTGAAATGCTACCTCTGAATGTATGCAGTGCTGTGGCTCTGCCCCAGACACATTCTTCCTGCCTCAGCTCCTGACACTCATTGTACACCAAGGTTTGCGAGAAGGTCCTCAGGAGACAATCTTAGAGCCATCTTCCACAGTGCCAGTTCTGGGGGGAATTCTCCCTAGGCATAACTGGGGCTTTAAATGCCCCCCTCCCCACTTTATGCTGCCCTTCAATCCAGCATAAAGGAGCCAAAGCGGTAAAAAGGATCTCAAGCTCCCGTTTTCCACAGGGGGAGAGCATTTCATCCCTAGTCTAGCCTATATTTTTGGAAAAATATATGAATCATCTCCCCTTGTTGGGGGTCTGGTGGTGGAAGGGAGGCTTCTTATTCCATCTCACCATAGGAATTCTACCATATGGCTGCATGTTTAATCATATGCATGGTACAGTAGATTGATGAATAACAGTTAAGTGTATTTTAAGTAAAGTGGGAGAGATACATAGTGAAATTTTCCTGTGGAATTCTAACTGAAATTAGACATAACTGGGACATTAATTGTAGATGAATTGACCTTTTAGTCTGCTAATTTAATGACACAGTGGTCTAATGAGAATAATGTGTCATATATTAAGATGTACTGGACATGTCGGCATAAATCCCAAAGACAAGCAAAGCATATTTGCCAGTTGAAATACAATGCGGCTATTCTGTGGTTGCCATTTCATTCATTCTTGCTCTTTATAGATCTGATATGTTCTGTGTTTTTTCTTTTGATGCATCATAGCACATTAAGTCCAGATTTTATTGCAACACTAGTTGTTGTATTAGAAACTACGCTGGAAATGATTTGAAATAAATGTTTGTGACAAACTTAGTTTGAAAACACGAATTGGGCACATCTTAAAGATACTAACTTTTGAGTTAGGGGAAATCTGAACATATAGTGGAAATCATAGCACCTTTCCTATTTAATGCAATGTTTTCCAGGGCTCCTCAGCAGTTCAATTAAAATGTGAAATCCATAATAATCCCTAGAGTACACTTCAAAGGAGTTGGAGTATATTTGTGTGAATTACTTCAGGAAGGCAATTGGGCCCTGTAAATATGATAGCGTGAGTGCAGTGGAACAATTCAGTAGGGTAAAGCCCATGGCGATGCACTTCATAGCAAGTACCACTAAGCAAGCATCATCACATTATACTCCATTTCAAGACCAGCCACAGATACAGAGCCCAATCTCACTTCCACTGAAGTAAGTGGAATTAGAGCATGGTGTGATTTGTGTAAAATATTGTTACTGAAGATCTTAAATAACATACAGGCTATTTTTATTCTGCAGATGCTAATGGAAGACTTGACAGCTTTTAGCTTTCATCTTTTTCTTTCATGTCTGGGGTAACCTCTTCTGGATTTAAAAAGCCAAATTCGGCTCCCCATTACTCCATTGACTTCCTACGGCCTAACTTGATGACTGCAAGCAATTACAAGTTTTATGTATCTTCTTAAAAATTAATATGATACAGACACATTTGCATTTAAAATTAGAAATCTTTCGTTATTTTCTCCTTCTTGTATCACTCCTCTGACAACTAAAAATAGCATTCATTCGATTTGAAAAATATTGGGAAATATAGCTTAAGCTAATAGCTTCCAGAACAATGAAGTGTTTGTCTGATCATTTTTGGGCTGTATCAAATGAGCAAAACTGCAGCATATTCACTAAAATCAGTTATCTTCCCTGTCCTGGGTCAAGTGTCTCCAAGTTATTTTGTTTTATAACCATCCCCTGTTAATGTAGCATCTTCCAGTGACAAAGGATCATTCACAAAACCAGCTTTACAAATACTGATTTCTGTGACGTAGAACCACAAACTGCCTTCTTCAGATCCTCAGTGGATCTTTAGAAAGTTGAGATTATATATTTATCTTTACTATGAATGAAGTGCAAAGATTGCTTCAGAAATGCCTAAAGCAGAAAACTTACCATCGTTCCTTAGTATCAAAGGAGTTGGAGGCCCCAGCACTTTATTATTTGTTACAGTGTTTGTCACCACACATGTGTAGTTGCCCACATCAGATGTTTCCACCTTTGCTATGTACAAATTCCCAGTCTCTTGAGAAACAAAACGACGATTATCCTGGTGCACAAATGATGGATATTCATTGAAGATCCATGCATAAGTCAGTTCTGGAAATAAAAGAAAACAGTGGGTTTTTTTTTTAAAATGTGGTTCCATCCCAGAACAGAACTGAAATACTGTAAATGAATTTCTCCTTGTCTCTTGTAGTTAGAAAAAGGGGACACTAACTCATAATGAAATGAAAACTTCTTGCTTGTACAAATATGAATATAATCTTGTGTACTGGTGCAGTGGTGTCTTTCTGAGTCTTCAGACAGAGAGCTCATAGCTCCAGTGTCTCTGTTGTGCCTCAGCTCTTCCAAACCAGAACCAAATTAAATTAATGAGAAACTCACTAATTTCATTAATGCTTTTCTGAAACTCTCAAGAATCATGCCAATTTCATATGACTTAGAAAAGTGATGAGCTGTAGGACAGGCAGGCACTGGAGCTATTTATGGCAAAGACGACTCAAGAACAGCCTGGCATAAACTAGAAGGGCTTTGTAAAGAAGCAGAATTAAGAACCCTCTATTCTATAAGTTACTCTCAATCTCATTTCATTTTTTGGACTTTTTACATCAATTGTAATGCTGATTTTTATGGGAATTCTTTGATTTATATGCAAAAACTCAGTTTTTAAGCAATTTCACCAAATTCCCAGCTTCGTATATTGCATCATCAGTTCAAAGTCATCTGAAAAATTGTTATAAATAGCCACAATATCCTGTTACTACAATAAAACATTTATGTAGTCTTAAAATTTACACATTAATATATTTACAGAGAAAAATGTTAAAACTGAATATAATATCCTACTATACTGGCTTAAATTCAGGCTTCTATTTTATTCCTGCAAGGACTGAAAGCTTTTGACACAAAGTATAGTAGGAAATAAAGCAACTGCTGACATAGCATTTGGTCCCAAACTTGCAAACCTATCATGCCAGCTGATGTTTATGCTCACATAGAATTCCCAAGTCAAGGCTCCATAAATGTCATTCTGCACTTATCACATAGCAGCATCAGGCTTTCCACCACTATGCTGATGAAATATAGAACCATCATAAACCATTGTCTGTGGCAGGGAAACTTACTTTGTAATTCACTCTTAAGAACAGTTGACAGTGGACCAGCTTTCACAAGCAAATTCTACATCTTCCAAAAAGGTACATCCAAATCAGGGGTGATGGTGTTTGTGTGTGCACATGATTCACTTGGTTGCACATCCATTTATTTAAATGTATTATCTGCCTTATTCACAGAGAATTCAGACTTTGTGGTTTGACAGTTCAGGAGGTTTTATCGCATGGAAACTAAGTGTGAGACAACACTTGTCATGCCTTTTTCACCAAGAACATACCTGTAATAGGGTGTGCTGATTCAGGAGCTAACTCAGCACTCTGGCACTCAAATCCCCATCTGTTTACACTGAGTCCTGTCTGACAGAAGAGGCCAATTAACTGAGTGAGGTACAGCTCAGGGGGGCAAAGTGGGTAGAAGTAACTTCAACAACTAGGCCCATGTAAGTAGACCGGAAGGAATGTAGCAGGAAGAGCTGGGAGACTTAAGGAAAATAGAGGTGGGCAGGCTTGACTGCTGCTAGTAGTACTAGTCCCTTTGCTGGAAGCAGGTGAGGAAGCTGGCTATGAACTGTAAATATATGCAGAAGTGAAAGGAAAGAGGTGTGCCCAGTACACAGCTCCGGAAAGAATTGGGTGAGCTGTGGCAAAAGCCAGCAGAGAGCTACTTAAAGAGCCGGCAAGGACCTGGGTTGCGAAAGGACAGTAGCTTAAGTTCCCTTTACCACGTTAACGCCGCACACTGTGGCTTGCTGGCAGAATAAAATAAATAAAGATGGTGGTGAAAGAGACCCGGAAAGTTTGTGGTCTGTGATAAAGGCCTGAAAGGACTCACAAGGGACCACCCCATGACAATTTCATTTTGTTGCATCATGAATAATACTCTTAGCTTTATTGCTTCTTTCTTTTCAAGATAAATTATGGTAGAACCCACCTTACTCTGTTCTTTTGAACTGTATGGTTTTATACTTTGGGATTTTTTAATACATGAAATTAAGTAGCTATAATCTTCAGTATGACTAATTAGATAATATTCTAATTTATAACATGCCTTTGGAAGTTTTTTGCAAAAGAAAAAAACTGAAAGACAAACTGCAAGTGATTGCAGAGTTTGTAAGTTAGGTTAATATAATATAACCCTATTATATTTGTCTAAGACTAATACCCAAACACTGAAAATGTTAAAAATTACAGTAAGGAAAGATCACTGTAACTTTGTGAAGGGAACATTAATTATAGTAAAAAAGCATATTCTTAGTATAATATTCTAATGAGCCATAATTGTAATTGACCTCAAGTACTGTTATGTACTTTAGGAAATACATTCTGTCCTAATATTCCAGTGTTTACACACATAGGAGGGGGTATGCGGATTGTTGTGTTTTTCATTTTATTTAATTTATTTATTTATTAATGACAGGATTATAAGTCTGCTTAGACTTCTTGGAAGATATAATTATGCTTATATGGGAATATCTAATCATTGTATTTACACATGTGCACCTAATTATAAGTAACCCCATGCTGATGTCAAGAGGATACTTGGAGTAAACAAGGTAGCACTTCTCAGCAGGCTTATTATTTTCTGCAAGTATTTATAATTGTTTTAATTTACTCTTGGTGAACAATTAACTTGTTTACCCAGAAGCATCCAACAATAGACAAACATTTCTGCTTTAGAATGCAAAGAGCAGTTTTTAGCTTTGACTGAATCTACAGACCTTGGTCCCCCGGCAAAACAAGGAAAAAGCCAAAGACCAAAAATGTTATGTAGTTAATGCAGCATGGCCAATTAATAACACATTCCACAATTTCAGTGTCAGCTTAGAAACCCTAATCAAGCAGACTGCAAGAGTGAAGGAGGCTGTGTGGACATTGTATGCAATAGAGAAAGCTGATTAAAAACTGATTCCTGATTGTGGGAGTCCATCTTGAGACAACTGCAAGGGAACACATTTTCAGAGGATGGATGCTCAGGCACTTTTGAAAAATCAGGTTCTTTTAAGTTCTCTCAAGCTGGATTTCACTCTCCCCTCCTAAAAACACCAAGCATTCCAAATCACTACCAGTTTTGAAAATCTCAGCTTTATTCTGATTATAACTCAGGCCAGATCTACACTAGAAATGGAAGCTCAGCTTAAGGTACGCAACTCCAGCTACATAGAATACTTAGCTGGAGTCGGCTTACCTTAAGACAAGCTTGGCACTGTCCCCACTGTGGGAGGACAATGGAAGCAAATGCTCCCATCAGCTTCTCTTACTCCTTGAAACAGTGAGGAGTACAGACACCAGCCAGAGCTGCCCTCAGTGTTCTATTTATGGGTCTATACTAGACCCGCTAAATCGAAAACCAGAACATTGATCTCTGGTGCGGCGAGTGAAGATGTGCCCTCAGTTACACTGAGGAGCACTACATCTGTATAACTAATAACTGCTATAACTATAAGAGATAAAACAGCATTATCAAGGCAGCTGTGCTATACAGTATTTAAAACAATTGAGTGAATTTCTAAAGCTGAAATTAATAATTCTTATTTATTTTATCTAAAATAACTGCAGAGATTTTATTATTGTGGTATTACAGTGACTTGGAATCAAAAGATATAATAAAAAAGATGGGAAATAAAGCAGACTGGAGAAGCCTTAAGTACATTTCCTTGTGTAGCAACATGTAAACACATACAGTACAATACTCAGTTTGATTTCTGTAGAGATCCCTGCTCAATATTTATGTCTGTTCAAACTTGATGGATTTCTTTTGATAAGGTTTCACAGACTAATTGCTCTGGAAATGACAGACAGTTCCTGTCCCATAGGCAATTTGTAACATCTAGGAAAACAGACACTTAAATTACAGTATGAAAGAGCTTTTGTTGATTCTGGTGGGTGCAGGGCCATCCTTAGGCATATGAAGCATACACAGCTGCTGAGGGCACCACGAAATTTGGGACACCACTGTGCCCCAGAGTTCATGGTGCCCTCGGCAGTTGCATGTTGTGTATTGCTAGGGTTACTGGTGGGATGGGACAGCAAGGCATGGGCAATGCTATCTGCCGGCCCTCAAGGAAGCCACTATTGGTGGGCTACATTTAGCTACCATCCACCAACTGTTTGGGGAAACTGCTGCCCATCTCTGGCTGGTTGCACTACTCTCCACCTGGTACCTCTTGCCTGCTCCCCTGCCAGCTTCCCTGCCCTGGACCTGACCCCCCACAGTCCTGGGCCTGCTTTCTGACAACTCCTACCACTGTGGCCCTGCAGCCTTGAGTGCTGCCCCCCATGGAATGGTCACCCCCTCTGCAGGGGGGATGCAGGTCCTTGGGCTGCGTAGACACCAGGCATCATAAGGACAGCCCTGAGTAGGTGACTGATACATTACGTGGGTTATAACAAGGTGCCTTCCAGTGTAAAGGTTGTCCACAGAATAGTTCACAGTTTCTCACAGACGATACCAACTATATTTTAAGAACTTACTGTGACATTCTGTTTTCCAATTTGTTTCCCTTCTCAGATAATTTTGGCTAACAGACAATGTTTTACTGCACTGCATACAATGTTTTTATTTGCCTCTTTAAAAGTCATTGAACTAGATCCCTCAAATGTGGTGCACTATATTATGCATTTTGAGCCAGATTTGCAACTGGTAACAACTGGTAACAGTGGGTGTGTCTAGACTACAGGGTTTTGTCGACAAAAGTGGACTTTTGTTGACAAAACTATACTTGCGTCTACACTGCCACTGAGTTCTGTTGACATAACGTCGACAGAACTCAGCAGTTTTGTCGTCGGCTGTAAACCTCATTCTACAAGGAATAACGCCTTTTGTCGACAGAGTTCTGTTGACAGAAGGCGTTATTGCATCTACACTGTCCTTTGTGTCTACACTGTCATGTCGACAAAGCGGCTTGCTTTGTCGACAGAACTGGATGTAGTCTAGACGCTGTTTGTCGACAGTATCTGTCGACAAAACTTCTGTCGACAAAAGCCTGTAGTCTAGATGTACCCAATCTGTGGAGCTTGATTGGTTTTCATTTGATTGATACCAGCTGATTTGTTGGCTCTTCATGCATAATGTACCTTCCTCTCCCTAGGGCAGTGGTCACCAACCAGTAGATCAGGATCTACTGGTAGATCTTGGAGCCTCTGACATGTGATCCTGACTGGTCTGGCCAGGAAGCTATCAAGCACTGGCACTTCAGTTGCCCCTCTACCCACTGTCATGCTGCTCCTGTCCTCTGCCTTGGAGCTGCCTCCCTGAGAGCCTCTTGCTTGCTAGGCAGGCTGTGGGAAGGAGAAGGGAGGGGGCACTGATGTCAAGGTGTCCTCCCTGCCTCCATTCCTGTACCCCATCTCCACACAGAGAGAAGGGGATGGAGATAGTTTGGCAATGGAAATCTCTGTCACTCACACACAGTGTGTGTGTCTCTGTCATTCTCACAAACACACACTGTCCTTTCACTCTCATCTCCCAATCCAACACATATGTGGGGGGTTGTTGTTACTACTTGCAAAGTAGGTTATGTTTGGTTTTTGACTGGTCTGTGCAGTTCATAATTTTCATTTCTCTCACACTTAAATTTTATTCTTTGAGTAGGGAGTTGGCTGGAGTCATTATCCCTGTGGTAACTGTTGCTCCTGGAAGTGGCTGGCATGTCCCTGCAGCCCCTGAGAAAGGCAGAGTAGGGGGTCTCCACATGCTGTCCTTGCCTGCAGACACCACTCCTACAGCTCCCATTGATCAATAATGGGAAACCGTGGCCAGTAGAAGCGGTGGGCTCAGTGTCTGTAGATGAGGGGCGGCACATGGCGCCATGGAGCCATTGCTGTACGTGCCAACTGCTTTCAGGAGTGGTGCAGGGCCAGGGCAGGAGTAAGCCTGCCTTAACCCCACTGTTCCCTCACCCGGAAGCCGTCTCAGTTAAACAGTGCCCAGCCAGAACCCGCTTCCTGAACCCCTGTCCCAGCCTTGAACCTCATCCTATACCCAACTTCCTGCCCCAGACGTGAGTGCAGGGGGACTTGAACTCCTTCCCAGAGCTTGCACCCTGAAACCCCTCCTGGACCCCAATCCCCTTTCCTGGGCTAAGCCCAGAGCCCCTCCCACACTCTGAACCCTTTGGCCCAAGACTAGAGCCTGCACCCCAACCTCCTACCCCAGCCTGGTGAAAGTGAGTGAGGATGAGAGAAGGGGGATGGAGTGAGCAGGATGAAGCCTTGGAGAAGGGGTGGAGCTGGGGCAGGGCCTCAAAGAAGGGGTGTGAAGGAAGTGGGACAAGGGTATTTAGGTTTGAGGTAGATCTTACATTGCACTTAAATTGAAAAAGTGATCTTGTGATTAAAAAGGTTGGAGACCACTGCCCTGGGGAGATGCACTTTCCATGAGGGGAGGTGCCTTGACTGCATGCATTTCCAAAAGAGATAAAGCTGTGTCAAAAATCCTAAAAGACTTCTGGCAAATTCACACTTTGGCAAGGATTTCAAGACTGCTATTTCAGAACTTTTAGGGCATGATCACAGGCTTGTACAATTTTTTAAAACTCACCTGGATTCAGGGTGTTAAACAAGAAACTTTTTCTCCTACATAGTCCATGTTAAAGAATTTTTTTACACAACACCCCCTCTTCCCTCCAATACCCACAAACTACCGATCAAGGAAAACTGGTGGTCTGAGCTTATTCTATTAGTGCTCCTGTAAACACTTGGATGCTCAGTGCGATAGCAATAAGCTTATCACATACCAAGAGAACGAAAAGAGATTTCCTTTTTTCAAAGAATGAACCTCTTTGTGCAAAAGGTCACAAGATACTAGCATCTGCTCTGTGGCTCTGGAGCAAAGATAATGTAGATATGGAACAGCATGTTAAAACCCTATAATATCCCTCAGAATCCAAGGGAGCCCTTGGTAAATTCAGTAGAAGTGAAGACTGGTAAAGCAAAAGATGGGGACATTGTTGAGTGAAACTTGGTCTCCCTACAGCTGAAATAAATAGTGGAAGAAAAGTTCAGAGACATGTAGTCACAGACATGGAAGCTACAAAAACACATGACAGAGAAATGCACCACACAGTAGTACCAAAGAATGTACTTCATATAGTTAGCCATCATCAAACTTCATGAAGAATGGGAAATATCATAAGTTTGTGCCTGAACTTTCCTTACAGAGAGATATCATGGAACATATTAACATTATTAGTATTTAATTTTATAGTTACGGATTAGTGACCAGCAGTGGAATATACATTTCAAACGCATCCATCAGTGGAACATCAACCTTTATCCCAGTTCAAAGCCCCATGAACATTCCTGGCTTCTTCTCAGGTGCCACATCAAAAGAGAGGAACCTTTATTTCAATTCTTTCATCACCTCCATAGATTCTCCCCCACTACATGCCCTCTGCCTGTGCGTGACAATTAAGCTTCACATCAGCTTGGACTATGTCACATTTCAGAATCGAATATATTGATCAGAAATCCTTATTAAATGCTATAAGCCACAAACAAAAAGAACACATTGACAAATCTCAGCCAGGATTTGAAAACGAAAAGTTTTAGGCTCGAGTCCATACCTAGATAACTAAATGAATGGCCTGATTTTCCAAACACCCAATAACTCCCATCGACTTTATTTAACACTTCAGTAAACAGACCACTTATTTAAGCTACTTAAGTAAAGATCTTGGAACCTAATTTTAGACACTAATTTCTAAAAATCTTGTTCCAGATACTGTCTCTTTTTCTGGCTTGTTATACACCTGCAGTCAGAGCTCCTCTTTCTGCGGCAGAGCCCTCTCACACGAGTTGCCATGAGAGAGTCTACAGACATAAGCAGAGACAGGCAATCACTCTGCAACAGAAACAATGTCACTAGGAAATGAAAGTGCAGAGATGCAAAATTACAGAAAGGTGTCTAGAGCATGATACAAACACAGAGCAAAATGGTATCTTTTAGCAATGCAATGGTGGAGGACAGAAAGGAATCAGCAACCTCATCCTGTCTCTTGTGTCTTCTTTCTGCTAGCTGCATCCACTTGCTGTCTCACACTGAGATGTCTGTGCCTTCTATTTGATTTATTGTCTGTGTCATTACTTCCTGTCTGGCTACTCTAGAGTACCTTCCATTCAGAGGGCATGCTTAATTTGCCACTAGTATTATCTCATTCAATTCACAGGGGTTTTATAATATAGGTAGGAAGTGCAGTTTCTTCAGGAACATTTGCATCTGTGAGAACAGTTTTGCTGCAGGGGTGCTCAGTCTTCATTCTCTGACAGAGCTGAATCTGCTGAAAAAGAGATAACCCCCATATGGCTCCTTTATGCAGCTTTCGTGATACTGTGAACACCTGATGTTCCTTCCATGGTGCAAGCTAAAGAACTATAGTGTTCTTCCACCTGGCAAGGGTTTTCTGGGTCACTGGCATGTGACTCTGAGTCTCTGTGACTCGTTTTATTTCTCTGGTGGGAGACCAGCCAATTTCTTTTTTAAGTGCAATCCTTGAATTATAACTATATGTTTTGTGAGCATATGATTTGCCATTCCCTATCCTCTCTGAAATGTTGTGCATCCCATTGCATTGTAGATTTACTAAAGAACCATCTTAAGCCCATGGTTTCTGGATTTCAGAGGCTAGCTGAGCTGGATGACCTGAAAATATATGCATTCTAGCCAAGACCAGTTACCTTGCTAGGTCACGCATAATACCCTGGACAACAGAAACCTTCTTACATGCAAATAATAATTCTCTCCAGTGGCAATATATATATACAGAGAGAGAGAGAGAGAGAGAGAGAGAGAATGAATCATGAGCTCTCGTGGGCAAAACCCACTTCTTCAGATGACACTCTCCATCAGTAGACCGCAAGGTGCTTTACAAAGGTGATCATTGGAGTAGTTCAGGACTTCGATACAGTAAATTCAGGATTCACTGATGTGGCCTCATGACTGGTCGCCTGCTCTGTCAGTGATGATAAACATTTGGTGGCATGCATTTTCATATGCTCCCTCAGTATATCGTGCCAACTCTGCACAGGTAGCTAGCATAATAGACTTCATGAGAGCCCCCAAAGACCACAGACTCAAATAAGATACAAAGGCACCTGAGACAGGTTTATTGTTGAACAAAGTACATTAATAGTTGTTGGTAGCCAGATGGTCTTTGAGCCCCCACATATTTGTACCCGGGACAATGGACAGGGTGCAATCGATAGTATGGATTTCATTATCGCCCCGTAGGCCAGCCAAAGAATTAAGTCAAGGTACCCTAATATTTATAGACAGAAATGAACAATCTATGATAGCCACTGTACGTATCATCTTATGCACTAATGACACATTTGGTACCTCCCCTTGTACTTTCCTTCAAAGCATTCACTATCCCTTATTATGCTTTCACTCTTGTTGTTTCAAACTATTTTACCATGTACTCAGATGGGTGTCCCTGTACTGTCCGGATGCAATGTATTTACATACTTCATGTGCTTTTATCAGTGCTAGCAGTTCTAGTGCCGACAGACTCTGGCTTGCAGGCAAACATTTGCTTTTGAAATGGCCTGTGTTGTTATTCATAGTATAACTCTTGCTTACTTTGGTTCAAGCACCAGACCCATGCTTCAGGCACTTTCTTTCTCCTACAATCATTATCATTTATCCCATTTTGAAGATGGGTAAACTGAGGCACAAGGACCTGACTTGCCCAAGGTTACCCAGCAAAGCAGAGCCAGTTTCCCTAGTCCAGTGTTGCTCTGTGTGTGTGTGTGTGCGCACATGTGTGTCCTCTGTTAGGCTATGTCTACACTGTGCTGGTTTTGCGCAAGAAATATGCAAATGAGGCTAAGCGTGGAATATCGCCAAGCCTCATTTGCAAAATTAATGAGCGGCTGCTTTTTGTGCAAAAAGGAGCAAAAAGGAAAAAATTGTGGAAGAACAGCTCTTGCGCAAGAGGGGGGTTTTGCACAAGAAGGAGCAGTGTAGACGGCTACTTTTTGCGCAAAAGCCTCTTGCACAAAAAGCGGCCGCTCATTAATTATGCAAATGAGGCTCAGCGATATTCCACGCTTAGCCTCATTTGCATATTTCTTGCGCAAAACCAGCGCAGTGTAGACATAGCCTCAGAGATTCTTGTTATCTGTAGGCGCTGTAAGGTGGCTGGCATGCCAATGAACAAATGGTCCTGTCATTGTGCACAAGAGTTTAGGGATGGAGTCACCCAATTATTTTCTCTATTTGGTTCAAGGAAGTGCTACTAGGTAAGCAACAGTGATTCTCTTTACTCTGTGACAATCACTGTTCACAATAACTTTTTCCTGACCTGCAACAATAAAGTTGTCAGCATTGCACCATTTTCCTGAGGACTTTATCCTGCTCTAGGTGTACTCGCGGTGTACGGCTTTATGGGAAATCCCATGGGTATTATCATACACTTCTTCACAGTATTCATTTGTCCTGAAAGGCAGGATCTAGCTGAGGAATACCTCAGAATCCACACTCCTCTCCAGAAAGTCAAACCTCTGCCCAAACTGAGAAACACTTTCAGTTATACTAGAAATACGATTTTACCAGATTCTATAGCAAATCCCTACTTATTAATCAGGCAGAGAGATCAGAAACCACAGAGCCTACTTCCAGTGTCAGTGCTTTTAATGACCAGATTATAGAATAGTTCTCACTTTCTCACTCTGGCCTAATGAATATACAAATATGAATAAAAGGTAGAATGGTTTCAATAGGAGAGAATAGAACTCACTGGTTAAGATGGTAGGTTGAAGATCTGAGTTCAAGTCCCTGATCTGGGATGGGGATTCAAATCCAGAGCTTTCACATCTTAGGCAAACACCCTAATCACTGGGTTGAAGGTTATGGTATGGGAATGGACACAGACACACTGTCTCTCTCTTTTGCTGACTTCTGAAATGGATCCTGAAAAACCTTTTTTTCTGACTGAAATTACTGTCTATATCGGAGGTATCGTCTCCTCAAAGGACATGCACTACACTTTGAACAGACAAACCTGGGAGTTTAAATTTATTATCCTGCTAGACACCAAAGATCATGGATTGAACAGAACCTGGATTTATGGTTTATTAGCACTAACTCCCTCTTTTTGTCCATTGACTGCAGTTGTGTTAACAGGCTGCTCCACCGATATCTTCAATAGGGCCTTACAATATGACCTATATATTTATGCTAAACAATCTGTTCCACGAGGGTGGGGCTCCTTTCCCAGACCTGAAGAAAAGTTGTGTGTGCCTCAAAAACCTCTCTCTCTCAGAAGTTCGTCCAATAACAATATTACAATTCACAGATAATTTGGGGTTGACTGAAACTGCAATTTTTGGAGAATAAACTATTGACCCAAAATTCTTGCCCTTCTCTGCCAGAGAGGCTGTCAGTTACACCTTTAATGTGGATTCTCTCGGTTTTCAGTGGCTACTCTGCATTTACTCTGGTGTGAATAAGAGTAGAATCTGGCTCACAGCATTTGGGAACTATATTCTTTGCATTGCACTTTTCTGTCATATAGTACATGAGGATTTTTTTCTTAGAGTACATCACTGAATATATAAACCACAAATAGTTAAATGGTGTCTCCCCATTTTTGTGTATACCCTTCCCCTTTCACATTTCCATTACTCCCTGGTTATGTGGAATGGCCCAGCATATGTGGCATGGCACAAAGCCAGGGAAGATTTGCATTTGACTGATGAGAGTCACATTTCATTACATTTCTAATTAATTGATGAGAATCTATATGAAATGGAGCATAATCCCCAGTACATCCCCAGGACAAAACTGCAGCATATTTTCCACTTTAGGAAAAGATACAGACTTAAAGGAAGCTAACATTAATTGCAAAAAGTTCTCATATAATAACTTTTACAAAATTGTCAAAAATGTTACTGAAAGCTGAATAGGACTTATGCTTTGAATTATTATTTTAATTAGAACAGATGATTTGCCAAAATAATGCTCTTTCAGGCTCCCATGTCATTTAAACCTTTCAGTGAATACAAAACACATGTTTCATGTCTCATAGCAATAACAGCATTTTTGGTATTGCTTTTAGACAAAATATACATCTTCCATAAAAGTAGGCCTGCCATTGAGCAAATGTAAAAGGTCTATGTAGTGAATATGGAAAAGGCTATTAAAACAATTAAAACATCAGGATTACATGTACCATAAAGCTAAACAGAAAAATAAAAAACATTAAATTGAGTATTAAAAACAAAATGGAGAATGTTTATAACTTTTAATAAGAGTATGTTGTAATATGCAATGCTCGATTTTATAGGCTTTACTGAAAGTTACAAAGCTATATCACATCATTAATAATTCCTCTATATACTGTCATCCAACATTTCATCCTCAACGAGTGAGTAAAAATTGTGAGTCCCTTTTAATCACAGACCTTGCAACATTTTCTGTAAAATCTCATATACATGAAACATGTATATAGATCTTTAAAAGAATGAATATCTATCTATCTATCTGTCTATCTATAAAGACTCATTTTTCCCATAGTAACAGTCCCAAACATTGAAGATTACTATTGTGCTACTATGGTATTTAGGGACCATATTGCACAATTTTGGAGCATTTTATTTAATCCCTAAAAGGAGCAAAGATCACAGTTAAAATTTAAACCAAATCATATAGGACACACACAAAGGGAAAGTAATGTAAAAGACCAAATTTACCTCTCTATCTTATAAATGATTCTATTTTCAACTCACATCTGTTTAATTTGACTGTTGCATTTTTGACCATATATATCTACTAAATTATTATTATTATTATTTCTGTATTTAAATATCTCACAGGTTGTAATATGTCTTTCTTGGGGTTGCGTACTGCTTGTCTAGATGAATAGCTAGTGTGGGGGAAGCTGGGATGTGAATCTACAGCATGCTGATGTGCTAGTTATTAATGATTCTTATGGACCCTGCTACCATGCAAGTTTCCCTAGTACACTTTGAAATGGCTGCAGGTCAATACATAGTAGGGAACTTATAACTGTAGCAGGTTCCAGGCGGATACTTAGTGCATGGTACGCTAATACAGGATAGATTTACACCCTTGGCTGCTGCACATGAACTGTTTCTGTACATACGCCCATAGAATCTATATATCTTCTCCCTGCCAGGGTGGAGAATGCAGAAATATCCTGATGAATGGATAGCAATTCTACCTTCAGATATATGTACAGAGACCAGGCCTCTGGTTTTCAACTGGAACGCCTGGTCAAAAAGAGATTCTGCATTGCCGACCAAGCCATTAAAAGTTGCACAGTTGGGCTAAGGCAGGCTCCTGCAGCTCCTAAGCATACAGGGTCAGGGAGGCTCTGTACAGTGCACCTGAGCATCAGTTCCACAGTTCCCATTGGCTGGGAACCACAACCAATGGGAGTTGCAGGGGCAGTACCTGTGAGTGCAGGGAGTGCCTGGAGCCTCCCAGGCCCCTGGCCTAGGAGCCACATAGGCCTGTCAGCCATTTCCCGGGAGCCGCTGCAGGTAAGTGCTGCCCAGATCCTGCATAGGACCCCACATCCCAATCCCCTTGTCCCACACTTCAAATTCTTCACCTCCAGCCTAAAGCCATTCCTACATCCCAAATCCCTCAGCCACAGCCTGGTGCCCGCTTGCAAACGTCTTGTCTTTGGCCCCACCCCAGAGTCTGCACCCCTGCTACACTCTGGCTCAAACCTGAACCCCCTCATGCACCCAAACTCCCACCCAGAGTCTGTCCCCGCATTCCGAACCCCTTGGCCCCCACCCAGAGCCCCCTGATGCACCTTAAGCCCTTCATCCCTGGCTCTACCCCAGAGCCCATCCTTCGCAGTCCAACCCTTTGCCTCAGCACGATGAAAGTGAGGGAGGGGAATGTGGGGGATGGAGAGAAAGGAGGCAGTGGCTCATGGAAGTGGTGGAGCATGGATAGGACCTCGAGGAAGGGGCAGGGCAAGGGGCAAGGCAAAATTGTTTGGTTTTATGCTATTAGAAAGTTGGTAACCCTACATATGTGTATGCAACTATGATTTACATCTGCAATAACTATCTGCATGTAGTCTGGGACTGAATCTAGGGCATTATGTTTTTATGTATTTCAGATCAAATCTGTATTTATTTTTGGCCATATTCTACCTTGTTTGATGAAACACTCATTAAAGACACATGTATGGAACAATGACATAATGTAGTGGGGTGTATATAAACTACTTTAAAAATAGAGGAAATATTTCAAATATTTTGTTTTCTAATCAGAGTAAGGAGGTTATAAACTCTCTAAGATTTTCAATATTGTGAAACAAAGTCTACAATAAGATATTCACCTGCACACAGAGAAGTGGCCTTTGGCCTCAATAAGGACTTTACCACGAATTCATTGTATGATCTTGAGAGAATCATTTAGACTGTTTGTGACTGGTTTATCGTTGATAGAATGGGAATATTTATACTTTCAGCACTTTTAAAAACTATCTTTAATCCTGGGATGAGAGTGGTATGGGACAGCTTTATCTAGCTACCAGTGGAGTCAAGGGAAAGATTCCCATTAAATTCAACAGGGGATGGGTCAAGCCTCAAGTATTATTTATTCTCATCTTCAGATAGTTTTCAGCTCTAGCTATAAACTTTAAATGGAAAATGTAAACCTTATTATTATTGAAAGCATAACAAACAAGCAAAAACAAATTAACCGTAAAAATTAATAAAAACAAAAACAAAGCAAAACAAAAAAGCCCACCCTAAAAAAGACTTTTTACCCCATGAGGGACTTCACTTAAGCTCAGAGATGCCACCCACACAACATCAGACACGGATCGCACTATAGGGCACACCATTATATGAGAGTTCACTGGATTAATGTGTAGCATGCACAATTTCTCCCCGCTGAATTCTGCAGAAAGAGACGATTCTTTTGGCTGTCTTTGCAAACAAACATACCTGTACTCTCTGAAGAGTAAGACAAGTCTCCAAGCTGCTGCAATAGTAAGGATGTGATCAAAATGAAGGGAAAATGTCAATTAATGTATTCCTCTCTCCTTAAAAGTGTCTTAGATTAAAGCCTTGGTACAGCAGACAGAAAAAGGCTTCCAACCTGCATAATTGTTTACAGCATCCGTCACAATTGCACAGCCTCTTCTGCAATCAGTTTAGCAAACCACTCTGCCCACCTTTCAGTTGGCTATGGCGCATCATATGAATAATACAAATTATTTTACATTGCTGAGAACAAACGAACCATTATTAGTTTTGGCTTTGAAGCCCCTTTTTGAAGAAGCGGAGATGGATGTGGCCCATACTTCCCTCTACTCTTGCCACAGGCATTCTAACTTCTTCCCACTATAGAGGTGGCTGAAGTTTCCATCCCCACAAAAGAGCCAAGTTTTCAGAGGCAGTGGCTCCCCCACAGAGCATACAAAGGCAAAGCTGCACTGATGCAGCTGCTTTAAGATGATGGGAGAGAACTCTCTTGTTGACTTAATTACTCAAGACCCTACAAGTCGCAGTAGCTATGTTGGCAGGAGAAGCTCTCCCATCAACATAGTGCTGTCCACAGTGGTGCTTAGCGGTGTAAGTTACACTGATCTCAGCGGGGTGGTACATTCACACTCCGGAGAGATATAGTTTGTACCAACTTAAGCTGTAGTGTGCACACAGCTCTACACTCTGCAATCTTCCTGAAAGGGCCTTCTACCCAGGGGAGCCGATATCCTGTGTGGACCTCTGGGCAAGGTGTGGGGGAGCAGCTCCATGCTCCCAGAAAGGGTGGGGCCTCAGGCAGAAAGGAAGAGTCTGGGCAGCCAGTCTGGAGCACCAGCTGGAATGCAGCATGCCCTTCCCCCCAGCTGTCAGAGCCGCATGGAGCACATCTCACGGGGCTCTGGCAGTGATTTAAATGGCATGGGGCTACAGCTGCCATTGCCACAGTAGCAGCGTCACTGGCCGGGAGCCCTGGGTCTTTTTGAATCAGGGCCCCCAGGGCAACTGCCCTCTTTGTCGCCCCTCCATCAGTGGGCCTGGTCCCAGTTGTGTCTGTATTCCCTTTCTCCCTCATCTGCCTGTTTCCCTTCTGGGTCTCTGTACAGGAACACATGGCCAGGAGGAAGGGGGGATGTTACTCTTACTCCCCATTGCCAGTTTAAACCTAATGGCAGGTTCAGGAACTAGGGGAGAAGAAACAGAGAAGTTGGAGAAAAGAGGCATGAGGACACTAGAAATGGAACTCTCCTGCCTCCCATATGCACACATTCCATCCCCTTAAATGCAGTCTCTCTCTATAGATAAGAAGTTCCAGCCCCAATCTGCAGGGTCTTAGCTGAACTCTGAGCATGAAGATGCCGCAAAGCTGGGGTTTTCCACAGAGTGAGGCAGGAGAAGGAGGAAGTGAGGGCTTTGTAATGACTTCATCGAATAGGAAGGGCGTCACCTCTTTTCTCCCTCTCCACCACAAATTCTAGGCCTCCTCCTGGGGCTTGAGGCTGTGCAAGGTTCTCCCAATCCATGGAGGGTTGTGCCCTACATTCCCACTGGCTTCCTAAGACTAGCAGCACACCCACTGCCTTAGGAGCACCCTGCTGATCCCCTTAGGAGAGAGAACAGCACATGTTGCATTGAGTACTCCAGATTAGTGATCCTAAGAACCACTCCCTTAGCTCCTGTAAACTCTGGAGCTCTCTATCACAGATCATATTTGTTTTACTCACATGAGATAATGATAAATCAAGCGTGCAGAACTAACCACCTACATAGGTTGATATTAGGGGCTTGGTATTGTGGCTAGAGAACAGATCTGCATTTGCCTTGATAACTGATGATTACTACTGGGATATAGGTAATGGATAAAAAATATGTTATTGCCATTCACGTAATACAGCAGCTTGTGACATAAGACCATATATTGTGCTGTAAGCCCTCATAGCCAAGCCTCAAGGATGACAAGCAAAAGGACCCATGACAGATTTATCTGTAAATTTCTTGACTATGGAGGGTTGAAATCAGACTCTTAACATTATATTTAATACACTTGCTTGAATTTCCATAGTAATTTCCATGGAGACTTACCTAACAAAGTAACAGGAGCCGATATTTTGCTGTATTTCCCCAAGCAGCAACAAACAGAGGTAACAAGAACACAGAACTGACACATCATACACATCCCAGCTGTCTCTGGTATCTACCATTCCATTCCCTCTCCCAAATGTTGCTATCCTTCACTTTTATTTCTTTCCACCATAATCTATTTTGTAACATAAAATGCGAGGGGAGCTGAGGTGCATTGGAATATATCTGTTCACTGCCAGATATTACTCTGAGCAAACACTGCACCAAGTCACACAACACTGTCTCACAAAGCTCATGTGCAAAGATGAGAATATGGCTGCTGTCAATATTCACTTGTTATTACAACCTGACAAATTCAAATGTGTATGATATGGGGGCAAATTCTATTCTTAGACTGTTTCAATCCACATTTTAAAGCACGAATCCCCCACTTCTTTAATTGCCATTTGTTGCTGATGTTCATTCAATTTTAAAATAAAAGAGATCCTGCAAAAAGCTCTCACTTTACTATCATTGAATTTTCAGAATCTGCTACAACTTGCAATCACAGGTTAAAAATTTAGATCTGCTCCTGGTCTAGTACCAATATGCCCCTTGGAGAAGAGAGGCATAAGGAATGAAGCTGGCAGAGAAGCCACAAAAGGAGCAGGAAAGGAAAGCAATGATATTTCTGTTCATTTGTGTCATGGCTCCTTCCCCACTCTGGCACGATAAATGCAGGAGTGGGGACCAGCAAAAGTACCCCAAAACCTTATCTACCAGGCTTTGGTATAAAACTTTCCCCCCAAATCTTAACAACTTAGATTTTGGGGATAAAATCTCCATGGCCACCACCTAAGTATTGATGTGAAAAATCAGGGGAGAAAAATCTCAGCCCTAAAGTACAAACCAGGACACAACCATTAACCAATACCAGGTTAATAAAAAGAAAAGAGAAAACTTTTATTATCACCACAATATTCCTGTTATTATGCAAGAATAATAACTATATGGAAAAGTAACAAAATAATATACTCATCAGTGCAGAGTAGAGAGGAAGAATGACTTCTTGACAACACTCCTAGTAATGCATCACAACACTCCTAGTAATGCATCCCAGAATCATGTTTGATTTTTTTGCAACAGTGTCACACTGTTGACTTATGTTTAACTTGTGGTCCACTATGATCCCTAAATCCCTTTCTGCCGTACTCCTTCCTGGACAGTCACTTCCCATTCTGTATGTGTGAAACTGTTTGTTCCTTCCTAAGTGGAGTACTTTGCATTTGTCCTTATTAAACTTCATCCTGTTTACCTTAGACCATTTCTCCAATGTGTCCAGATCATTTTGAATTTAGACCCTATCCTCTAAAGCACTTGCAACCCCTCCCAGCTTGGTATCATCTGCAAACTTAATAAGTGTACTATCGATGCCTTCATCTAAATCGTTCTTGAAGATATTGAACAGAACTGGTCCCAAAACAGACCCCTGCCGAAACCCACTTGTCATGCACTTCGAGCATGACTGTGAACTGTTTTTAAGTCCTTGAAAACTGTTATCCTATTCCTTCTCAGTCTTGTCTTTTACAGGCTAAGCAAACCCAGTTTTTTCAACCTTCCCTCATAGGCCATAAATTCTAGACCTTTAATAATTTTTGTTGATCTTCTTTGGACCTTCTCAAATTTCTCCACATATTTCCTGAAATGTGGTGCTCGGAACGGGATACAATATTGTAGTTGAGGCCTAATCAGTGCAAAGTAGAATGGAAGAAAACATGCCACAGACTGGAAGCAGTAGAAAAGAAACATGGGTACTTCTGACCCCCGGGTAAATGGAAAAAGGAGTTGAGAAGTGCAGAGAACTGAACTGCTTTAAGAACCAAATTTAAGACCATTGATTTATTCACTTACTCTTCATATTGACTATTTGCTACTCATTAACCACGGGGTGTGATTGATCATTAAGCCACATGCCAGGGTTTGTGCCCCCTAACGGGGTGACAAATTAAAATAATACGTTTTCAGAATAAAAATTACGTGTTCTAAAGTTTATAAAACTTACATGATTTGTGAATATTTTCACAAATACTCAATGACCATCGATTTGCAACAAAAATGGTAAAAAACGCACAATAGCAGTAGAGAGCATTTACTACTTTTGGACTAAAAAATGCATGATTTGCCTTTTTGTACAGTTGTATATGACCAGTTTTATATAAAAGGATATGATGTGACCCTCAATAAATACAATGACAGAAGATTTTGGTGACTCATACAAGGAATAGAGCACTTATGAAGCATATTTAAAAATGCTCTCTCTTTAAGGACTTTCCTCAATCCTGAGAGCTTTGAGTTGCAAAACAAGGAATTTTTTTAAAGGAATGAAAATTGCAAACTGAAGGCCTATCTGATGGGAAACATTCATAATAAAGCTGTGTATAAATATCATAGGCCACAGTCCTGCAAACATTTATGCACATGTTTAAAAGTATCCTGTAATAACTTCAATGGTGCTAATTGTATGCATTTCAGAAGTTCATGGTAATAAGTGATAGAAGTGATTCATACCGTAATATATGCATTTATACACACACATTATGCATACACACACTTTCCTGTACAATATATTTCTGTATTAAAATCTATCTTTTTCCGCTTACAATATTGTGAATCCACTAATTAGTTATTTTTTTCATTAAGGAACTAAAACGGTGTTAAGAACTATGGTATTACATGAATTTGAGTCAATAATCAGTTAGACCCATCCCTTATCTCTGCTTTTCTATATCTTTAAAATGTTAAATATTTGACAGTTGTTCAATAATTGACCTAGCTTATCTCCTACAAACAGGTTGCTATTCTAGTTGCTATAGCAACGATAAACATTAACAATTATTATCCCAAGATGCCACTGGGGATTTTGACACAGTCTTAACTTAAGGTTCCCTCAGGGAGAAAAGTCATCAGTAGCCCCCATCTATGACAGAATGGAAAACATTGCAAGACCGAAAGTCCCCTGTTACTGTATTTATTACAGCTAAATACACAAACCTATTTCAGAAACTTCTCATGGGTAGCAGATTTTTCCCTGGCAGCCGAGCAAGCAGGTAAATGGTGCTTGGAGTAAACTGTGGATAAAAACTGCATCATATGTACAGGACTCATGGGTACAGTCACAGACTAGGGCAACTACATCCCTCAGTGGCCCAGCAAGGGCACCCAGTCTCAGGCTTCCAGGTCCCTATCTGTTGCCTCTCTTGGGTGAAGACTCGCATCCTTTTCTCTTCTGACTACTAATAAGCCTACCAGAGTTAACACGGATTCTGACATGCTGGGACAACTGGTGAGGGGAGAACATGGGGGGCCACTGGCCACATGCCCAAACCCCCAGCCCAGGAAAGGGCTGGAACAACCCCCCTCTGTCCCAGGCTCCTCCTTTTCCACCCCTGCTCCACCCCTCCCTGCTTCTTCCTGCTCCACCCTGCCCTGGCTCCGCCCCTGCCTAGCCCCTTTCCCTACACCTTACCTCGAGCAATGCAGCCTCGGGGATTAGCAGGTCCAGGGGGCTAGCACTAGCAGTAGGAGGTCCAGCCCTAGCTTGCTCTCCTGCTCTGACCACATCACACTGCTTCTCACCCATGAATGTGGGAGCAGTCCCCACCCCACATGCCCAGGGCCTCTGGCCCCACCTGCTGCTGGCCCCTCCTGACCTTGGTATTTGGGGTGCCTTCACCCTCTCATGTCCTCTATGTGTCATGACCTACGCCCAGGATAAATCCTCCAATCCTCCACCCTAAGGGTGTACTTGTGGTTATAAGTCATCACAGCTTCAGCTCAGAACAAGCACACTCAGAATCTGTTCAGTTCACTCTTTATACAGTTTAGAGGTTTTTAATCTGGAGTTTCCAGAAGCAGGTAATTACTACACAATGGGACTCTCTTCCCAGTGTGTACCTTCCAAAGGTTGATTTCTGAGAAGAGAGTTTGCTTTCCCCTCATCCCAAGGTACTTCCTTAGAAATCCACCTCATACATATTGAAAAAAAAGACTTCTGAAGTTTCCAACATTATACAAAGACAGAATTAATCTTGTCTTCTTGGTAAAGGAATTTCATGCAATCTCACAATAGGACATAAACTTTCACATTTCTAATACAATGAACTACAAAGATGTTAAACTTAATTTACTAAAGTTTAACTTAATTCCATAAGATTTATTCAAGATAACACAAGATATTATCAATCGGTCACAGGTATACTGATGTAATAAACAAACTGCTATCAGAACCAGTACCTTCTGGGAACATTGTTGCAGCCCCAATTAATTTAACCTTCTGCATTTTAAAACTAATTTCTTTATTTAATTTCTGCGGTCAACTGGATAATGATGGCGGGGAAAGGTTAGTGACCTAGAAGGCAAGTAATTCTATAGCTGTGAAAATCTTTGCTGATAATTTCAGATAGCAAACTTTTTTCCAATTCACACAACAACTGACATCACAACACTTTTTTTTGGTCTGACTGCGGCCATAACCATAAATTGTCTCAAATTCACTTGGAACTTGGCCAGGGTTTGCTTGAAAAAGCAATCCAATTTTGTAAATAAAGGAAAAAAATGATTGAGGAAACTTTTGATGATCTTGCCCCAATGTCCAGATTGTAATAAAACTTAAAAACAACTGAATACTCCCTGGTTGCAGGTTTTATTACACACATTTTTGTGCAGCTCTCATTTAAGCTGAACTCAATTTGCTCCTGGAATGGGACCAATGGGTCTCCTCTCGAGCAGAGATAACACTACTAACACTGTCCAGTACCCTACTATGTTGAGGAGGGATCTATATCTGGATAGAACACAGACCCCGAAGTTAACAGGGGTAGGATAGGCCAGACCAGGCCAGCAGACTTTCTCAGGGTCTCTCCTAGGCAAACTTTGTAGACAGGTCTATAGAATTTAAAGCCAGTCTCCTTTCTTAGGACTTCCGGGTTGGTATCCTTTGAGTCAAACCCCACATGGCACAGCTGCTACCATGCAATGCTACAAGCATTGCAAATTGCACCCTATGTGTGTTGGGTGTGACTCTGTCCCCAAATGTTAAAATAATGATTGCCAGCAAATTTTATTGCACAGGACAGTGTCATATAACTTCATGCAGTTATCTCCACAAGACCAGCACTAGGTATTCATGTGTGGGCCAATTTCCCTGTATTTGCAATTATGTTGCTCTATATTTGCAATTATGTTCTTCATCTAAGGGCATGTTTAAACTACATCCCTCTTTCAAAAGAGGGATGTAAATTAGACAGATCGAAATTGCAAATGAAGCTGGGATTTGAATGTCCCATGCTTCATTTGCATAATGGCAGCCGCATGTTCTTTTGAAAATGGGTATTTCGAAAGTGAAACCGCTGTCTAGATGCAGTTCTTTAAAAAAAAAAACCCAATCCTTTTTCGAAAGATCTTGTACTCCTCATTTTTTGCTCATGTGGGGAAAAGCCTATTTTCCTCATTTTCTGAGGAGTACAGGATCTTTTGAAAAAGAGTTAGTTTTTTTTTAAAGAACCACATCTAGACAGCGGTTTCACTTTCGAAATATCTGTTTTCAAAAGAACGCGCAGCCGCCATTATGCGAATGAAGCGTGGGAAATTCAAATCCCGGCTTCATATGCAATTTCAATCTGTCTAATTTACGTCCCTCTTTCGAAAGAGAGGTGGGCTACGTCTAGATTGGCATGATTTTCCGCAAATGCTTTTAATGGAAAAGTTTTTCCGTTAAAAGCATTTGCGGAAAAGAGCGTCTAGATTGGCACGGATGCTTTTGCGCAAAAAGCGCTTTTGCGCAAAAGCATCCATGCCAATCTAGACGCAGTTTTAAGCAAGAAAGCCCCGATCGCCATTTTAGCCATCGGGGCTTTTTTGCGCAAAATGGTTCTGAGTTGTCTACACTGGCCCTCTTGCGCAAAAGCATTTGGCGCAAGAGGGCTTTTGCCTGAGCTGAGCGTCATTGTATTTATAAGAAGCACTGATTTTGTACATTACAAAGTCAGTGCTCTTGCAAGAAATTCAAGCAGCCAGTGTAGATAGCTGGCAGTTTTTTGCAAAGCGCCTGCTTTTGCGCAAAAACTTGCCAGTCTAGACACAGCCATGTAGTTTAAACATAGCCTTATTTAAGCCAAGATGGTTTCACAGCAATTCCTACTGAATCATGCATGGGGCCATATGGTTCTCTCTGTTTTTAATCTATACTTCCCCATTGATTTCATGGGGAAAATATTCCTTAAAAGAATAATAGCACAATATAGCCCACAGAGTGGATAGAACAAAACCACTCATCCCACTCTGCCAAGCACAGATAAGGTGTCTCAATAGTGGATCTTATCAGTATTAAATAGGAAGAAGAGAGAACAACAATCAAGACAGGACAGACTAAACAATTAGGAGCTGCTAATGACATACAGACTGAATTCAAAGGAGAGTCCAGATGCCTCAAATTAGCTGTGTACTTTAACACTAGAATATATTTGTCCTTTACATAATTCAACCACTACTTATATTTTCCAAGTTTATTATGTGTACTAATAAAGCTATACATGATATCACCTTAAAGAGAGATTCACAGATTTAATCTGTCAGTTTGTTTTCTGTTTAAAGTCATCGAGAGTTACCTTGAAGCCTTTCTTTTGTATGCTCTCTTGAGCCGAGACTGATCTAAAAGGCCCTGTGCTTGTTTTAAAACATATTTCAATGTGACCTAGCTAATCCTTTAATACCAGGCTTTCGCTACCTTTGATCAGCCTTTTACTGTAGCTATGAGAGATTAGATCAAACCTTTAAAAGAAAGTTGCTTGTGGAGAATTTTCTTACTGATGTGCATTAATATCAGCTCCAAGGTTGAAACAGTTAGCAAAATGGTATGGGAGAGATGTCCTTTTTCGGAAACATCAGACTGTGAGCTTGCATCCTATAGTCTTTACAGAAATGTGCTTCTGAATAGGAATATGCCTAACTCAAATATGCTTTATGCTAAATATTTCATGTAACATATCATTAGAAAGCTTGTAATCCACTGAACATATATATTTTATTTGCCCGCTTGTACCATTTTTGTATCTGAAATTAGGAATATTGACTTTAGATTTATTATCAATGTGCTCATGTGGGGAAAAGCCTATTTCCAGCCCAACAACGAAGACGACAGACACAGAGCTAATAGCCCCTTAGCAACAGACAATTGAGTGGGGGAGAGCTGTTTGCTACGAAGACATGTGCCCATTTCACCTGATGCTGGAATCCATCTTGAATTTTATATTTTTCCACCAAGGTGTTAGGGAATGGAACAAAGGCTTTCCGCCCTAGGAAAATTCTATATAAGGCAAGTGAAGTAAACAGTGATGGTCTTCAGCTGACTTAAAGAGTGCCTTCCCACCCCAAGGAATACATGAAAACACCTGGAAACAAAAGGACTGTAATGAGAGGTATGGAGAAGAACTGCTGGACCCAGGCCAGAAAGGACATTTCTGGCCTGAGGACTTCACCTGAAATAAGAAGTAGGATGAGAAATTATGACTTGTAACAACTTCTCTTAGGCTATGTCTACATTGCGGCCCATCTGGCGCAAGAAATATGCAAATGAGGCGAAGCATGGAATATCGCCGTGCCTCATTTGCATAATTAATTAGGCTCCATTTTTGCGCAAAAAACCCCTCTTGTGCAAGAGCCGTTCTTCCACATTTTTTTCAGGAAGAACAGCTCTTGCGCAAGAGGGGGTTTTTGCACAAAAGCCTCTTGCTCAAAAACAGAGCCTCATTAATTATGCAAATGAGGCATGGTGATATTCCACATTTTGCCTCATTTGCATATTTCTTGCACCAAATGGGCACGGTATAAACATAGCCTGTGTGTATTAAGCTTCACTGGCGTGTTTTATTTTATTTTGTTTAGTAGCTTACTCTGATCTGTCTGCTATCATTTGTAGCCACTTAAATCCTGCTTTTTACACCTAATACAATCACTTTTATTATTGAATCCAGTGCAAATAATTGTTACCGGGAGAGGGGGCAACAGCTGTGCATATCTCTCTTTCATTGATAAAGGGGCAAACAATTTATGAGCTTGCACTGTATAAAACTTTTACAAAATGGATTTATCTACACTTCTGTCCCATGGGAGTGGTGCATCTGGGTACTGTGTGTTGAGCTCGTGTCTGTGCTACTCTGTTGTGGGCTGCGATCACAACTCTGTGCCATCGGGGGAGGAGATCAGAGGGACTGACTCAGCAGGATAGGGTACAGGTAAGGGGTATCTCAGTTGTATCTCACCACATCAGTGACAGCCTCAAGGGGATCTCTGTGACCGAACCCATCACACAGACTATCAAAAATATTTTGTATCTGTGTAGATATGATTATTACTTTACAGTGTATGATGCTATTGTAACATGCATGGTAAACATATTTTTATATAGATGAGCTGGATTTAACTACTGTAAATAAAGTTATGTTGGGACTTTACTAAGACACATTGTTTGCTGAAAAACAAAACCCCTTTCTGCACTGTGGTTAATATTTATTTATAAGACAGTCAGTTTCTTTTTGTTTTCTTTCTTTAAAAACACATGAAAATTATCCAATGTTCATCCAATATTAAGGTTACCAATTTACACTCAGAAGAAATGCAAAAGTTGTGATTTTCGCTGTAACATGACCTTGCTCATAATTTTTTTAACTGAAGGTCACATTTTGCCTTCAACCACCTCATTCCATGTGGGTTAACATAGTACCTCTATGTGAATAAATGACTGTGCAATCAGATACATTAACCTAAATGTGACTCTACAGGGGCAAGCAAATCTGACTGCAAGATTGGAGATGACCCTGTGCAGTGTTTTGCATATATAACATGTGGGTACATGGACACAGAGAACTGTCCCACTCCCACTCATGTGCTTTGTGTTTTGTGAGGACTGATTAGAAGGGCCTGAAGGATGCCTACAGTCTCTGCCCTTTTTCTTCGGGAGAAGAAAAGCAAAGTTCAAATTATTATGGGGTAGGGTGGGGCTGTTATAGGATCAGAAGTATCCTTGTAACTGGACTCAAATCTTCAATGTATTGTACATAGACCACAAAATGGTAAAGACATAACTAAAAAAGGACATTTACTCAGCAGTGAAAGGTTTCAGCTATTAGTAGTCTCTGCTCAATATTCATTCAATATAGACCCCAGTTTAGCTAGGAAGTTATGCACATGCTGAACTTAAAAGAATATTTATTTGTTTGGTTTTTTGTCATGAGCCGTCACTGAGAAAGAATAAAAAAATCCATTAATATTTTGTTCCTTATTATTTCAGTATCAGCCAGAGTCTTTACCTGGGAGATGAATCTGTTATGTTTTAGTTTTTGTGAGAGCAGCATGAGTTACATATGCCAGATGTCTTTTCTCTTGCTGTCTATCTCTTGACAGTCCTACAGTCCAACTGGCATAGAAGGGAAAATAGTAGGTGTTCCGAGAGAAAACTTGCTGTTTTCAAAGATTTAGTCAGTTATTAACAAGAAAAGTCACTGGGTTGTTAATGCACACGTGTCACAGTTTCAAACTTGAATACAGATCCCTAGGGAAGCTACACTGACAGATGTGCTGAAGATAGAACTGCAAGTGGGCAGCCAGTCAGCAGGAGATCATTAGTCTGCATGAAGAGTTGCAGCTCCTAAGTGACTGAAGGGTAAAAATCTTCAAGAATCATGCATAAATTATACATACTGGGGTTACCATACCAAAACATTCTACATATTAAACCTGAAGAGGTAAAGGGAGCTGTAAGAGGAAACTGTATGCAAATGTATTGCCTCATTTCATAAACAGAAACTCTTAAATCTCAGATGGCATAAATCAGCGAAGCTCCACTGAAGTCAAAGGTGCTAATCAATTTACACCAACTAGCTCCAAATGTCTGAGTTAAATTCCACTCTCAGTTATGCCTCACTCCTTCAACTCTAGCTCACAAAAGTTGTCCCCACTAAAATCAATGGGACTACTGACTTGGATAAGGCCTTGTAAGTAGGTAAGGAAGTGTAAATCTAAAGTAAAGTGGATTTGTCCCCACTGTAACCTAAAACAGTATTTTGCAACTTCTTAGAATTCTTAATTAAAACAAAACAACAACAAAACAATCTTAACCATAATTAGAATGTTGTCAGAATCATATTGTTGACACACTAATAAAAAAATCTCAAGGACACATATGTGAAAGGACATATAAAAAAGAAGTTCCAAACACCAAAATATTTATTCTATTTCCCTCCCACCTTTAAATACATTGACAAATGTATACACACACTAAATGAGCAGTTTTAAAACAAGGATTATGGAGAATTAATTTTAATCTCATCTTTGTCAATCTCCTGAGAAGCTTTTTCACTACTTGATCTTAATAATTTAAACCGTGGCCATAGCAGGATATAAAAAATAAATGATAGACCATGTACTTTAAATGGAAGTTACAACCTTCAACCCATTCTAATTGATATTAAAGTAGAGATTTTTATGAGTGATTTTAACTTTCAAGAAATGTTATATAGGTTAGGAGACTTCTACAACATGCTAAATCAGAGAGAACAGAATTATGTTTGATTGTACATTTGCCTAACCTTGTGCTGTCATCTTTAATTAATCAATAGCTCCTTTTCTTGTAATTTTAAACTGATTTTCATAAAGGAACAGACAAAAAAAAGTATTAAAAGGTAAATGATTTATAGCTTGTATGTGTTTCCAAATATTGCTCTGAGGCATATGCTATGGGACTGTCCAGCAACAAATTCTTGGTTCTGACTCATTGTTTACAGGCTATCTGTAATACTAGTACCTAATGAGATAACCTACATTCAATTTGTTCTGTTGATAAATGATTGTACCTGGATACACAGGATTTCCATCACTGGCTTCAATGCAGCTGTATTAATTCACAACAGCTGGGGATCTGGCCCAAAAATCATACTGCAGAGATTTTGGGGTTCTCTGTCTGCAATATGTCATGTGATTGCTTTCAGAGACCAGCAATGTATTCCTCAGAATACATGAGCACTTTTTAATTATTAGTTTTTTGTTTTGTCATAGTACCTAGGAATCTCAGTCATGGACTGGAACTCTATTGTGCTGCATTGCAGTTTCTAATATTCTTACTATTTTGATCCAAGCAGTTGGATAAAACGTAGGCTCTTCCAGGTTATCATCACTAGGTGGTGAAATCTACGATAGATCAAATCTTGTTTCATTACAAAGAATGATCACAAAGTTCTTTGCTCACAGTTCCAAGTTCCTTTCCAGCTAGCATCAGGGCCACCGATGGTGGGGAGAAGGAGGGCAAAGAGGGCAACTACCCAGGGCCTGGCAATTCAAAGATGCCCCACACCCCCACCTTGCTCAGGGGCCCATAAAGGCTGTCTGCTCTTCTGGTCAGCACTTAGTCAAAAGTTCTTATCTTTCTATTAGCTTTTTCTCAAGGTCATGGTACTCATTGTACTGCACCTCTGTCTGGTGCTTCTTTGGGGCTCTTTCTCTGTCTCCTTCGATGATGTTTCTGGCCATACCTTAATAAATACAGCTTCAGCAAATGATACCCAATGGAAAACCTCTAACAACATAGCTCAGCTACTGACCAATGCTGCCTGGCCTGTGTTTTGGGCAGTGTCTTCTACTGTGTCAGATATCTATTGTATGAAGGAGCCTGGCTGTTTCCCACATTTATACTGAATAAAGTTAGGATCGTGTCTACCAGTTTCCAGGAAGTGTAATCCAGAATGATAATGTTAAACATGTGGGTGTGGGAAAGTTAGCTCAATGTAGAGTTCTTTAATTTGAGTGTGAAGTGGTCCTCTTCTCACAAAGTAGCTCTCTTGTCCACACGTAGGTCTCTAATATGGGCCACACTATTAGCTGGCTAGGGTTTGTTTACCAATTTCATCTCCTCTTGTATTCTATTCTTCCCTCACTGTATCTTTCACGCACCTCAGTAAACATGTGTCTTAGTGACACAAATGAAAATTCACCATTTGAGATCTTAAATGTTTCTAGGCAGAAGCTTTCTCATTAGTGCTAATTTAAGCAGTTTTAGTGATAGCTACCGGTACCTCCCTCCACCTCCCAGTCATCAAAGAATGACCTACCTGGTCACATTTTCATTCTATTTTTGATTGTGATGAAGGTTCGATTTTTCAGATTCATCAGTTTGACAACTGTGAAACCAGTGAATCAAACCTCCCCATTAACTTGACTGAATACAATCGTGTGAGGTTTTCTTTTTAGCATAGCTTTTAATATTAAACACAGGTCACTGATGCAGGCTGCTCTGTTACTCTCTGTTCTAAATCAGCCCATTCTGATGACTGTGTGTGCTCATTGCAAAGTCCATTTTTGCACATATATAGATTGTTTCCTACAGAAAATAGGACTTTTCAAAAACTTTTGTTAGAGGACAAAAGAGCCAGAGAAACAGAAAATGTATAGAAATCCGGTGTTCCTCTCCATCTAAACAAAAAGAATAAACAGAATTCAGATCCCAAAAGGTACATGACAAAATAGCACTTTTTCTGATGCAGCATCCCACTTTTGCATGGGAGCCTGAAATAATCCTAAGTGTAAGGAATCCTAAGTCATGTCACAGGGTGTATCTAGACTACATGGCTCCATTGACGGAGCCATGTCCAGTAGTTTACCCGACATAGTCAATGAAGCAGGGATTTAAATAATCCCTGCTTCATTAAAATAAAAATGGCCGCCACGCTGTGCCGACAATCAGCTGATCCGGCTCAGCGCGGCAGTCTAGACGCAAATTGGTCAACAAGGAAGCCTTTGTCGACCGCTCCTGTAAACCTCGTTTCACGAGGCATAAGGGAGGGTCAACAAAGACTTCCCTTGTCGACCGATCCACGTCTAGACTGCCGCACTGTGCCGGATCAGCTGATTGTCAGCACAGCGTGGTGGCCATTTTTATTTTAATGAAGCGGGGATTATTTAAATCCCCGCTTCATTGACTATGTCAGGTAAACTACTTTACATGGCTCCGTCGACAGATCCATGTAGTCTAGATACACCCATAGTGAACCATGGCTGGGCCTATTGTACCATGCTCTTCTCCATGTTCCCTGCATGATGGTTTCAGAGAAAGGAGGATAAATGAATATCTCTCAGTAGGTGCACTTCAAGAATTCCTCATTTCCCAGTTGGCATTGCCTGGCATGTTTGCTCTTTCATACTGTCTCAAGGGGCTGTTTCCGCATTCTACCTTGGCCCATTCTCTTTGCCTATTTTGGGCTTTTTCGGCCACACATGATATTAAAATTCCATTTACAAATGGTTTTAAATGATGACAAAATGTTACAGACATTAGCAGCCTATGAACAGATGGTTACAAATGTTATCAGAAGAGGGTGTCACAAAATGGTGATTAGCCATTGTTAGAAGCAACTTTTAAATCTGGTGGACACTAACATTTGTTGAAACGTCTATTAATAATTTATTAGCTCTTTATAAATGGCACCTTCATACAAAGTGTGACCTCTCTTTTTGGGGGCTGGGAGACAGGCATTGGTAAGCAGTATTTGGAGCCAGACTGTGATATCCAGGCTAGATTGTACATCCTTTCTCATTTTGAGTCCAGGTTGAATTTCTCTAATCTGGTACCCTTGGGACCTGATGGGTGCCGAGCCATGTGAGGTCAATATTGCAGTGAGTTGGTCTCTTTTATTTTTATTTCTCCAAGGTGAGTAAACGAAACTATGATTGCAATGCTGCTTAGTAATGTCTGACTGTACTGATACACTCTATATAAGCCTATGCCAAGCCATGGCTTAACAGCTCTCTTCATAACAAAGTATTCGTGTTGTCACACAATTTTACTATATTGGCACAAGGAAATAAGTCGATAAAACATAAAAATCATGCTTACGCTTAGCAGCATTACCAACACTTCCACTGCTTGCTGGGCTCTTAGAAGACATTTGGGGTAAATTAGAGCTAAATAGCAGCACAGAACACTGAGAGCCAGGACTGTCAGCTGTAAATAAACTTTATGGGACTGCGGGAAACTTGGCCACACCCATGATAAGTGGACATCTCTCTAATGAAAATCATGCCGGACCACGGATGTTTGCCAGGCCAGAGAGTGCCGGCTGGACTACAGTGGTTCAACCTCTAGTACCGTCCTCTATTTAGCAGGGAGCCCTACTGAACCTGCTCAACTTTTCCTGTTTTCCTCTCCCCTCCCCCTTTATCCTCAGCAGAGTTGTGTAAGAGAGGAAAACCCTGGGATATGGTCCATGTAGAGATTATTGAACAGAAAATTATTCATATCATATAATAGATCATCCACATTTTTTCAAACAAAAATCTTGTACTGTTTTTCAGCCTGTGAAATTCCCATCATTGTTTTCAAAAAAATTCAGATGGGGACAAATGCATTTTGGGGGCTGGCCTCAGGAGACTGGTGCTTTGGGTGAACTTGTATTTTGGAGCCCTTTCTTAGAGAGCGTCACACACCCTGAGTTCACTAGAGAAGCTTTTAAATAGCAGGAGGGACTGTGTGCACCTGCAGCAGAGCCCACTGAAAATGGCACAGGCTGCCTGTAGGCTCAGCTCTGGCCCCCGGTAGTATCTAAGCCTCTGGCACCAGGAGCAAGAATGCCAGGCTGGTGACTGTTCAAAGCACCATGGGGATGGCAGGGTTGAAAGGCACTAACTGAAGCCTAGCACAGCACGAACCTGGCAGACAGTCTATTACCATAATATGCTAGAAACCTGCTGAGAGAGCTCCTCTACCTCTGTTCCTCAGTGCTGTCCAACTTCAGATACTGCTCTGTGCCCCTAGGAGTGCTTGACACTAGCCTGGGCACACCCCATCTTCCCCTGCCCTAAGGGCATTCAGGGTGGGTGAGAAGCTACTATGGGGGGCAGACGTTTTCTTATAGAGGTGACTATTTACCCCCATCCCACCCCAATTTTTTATTCTTGCCATCTGGTCACCTTAGCTGCACCAGGCAGCCTGAGGTGAGTTCAGGAGCACTGGTTGGAAGCAACTCTCCACCTTTTGCTCACCTCACCCCCCAGCCCAGTGTGGAGTGGCTCATGGCCAGTGGGAAAGGCCAGTCCTAGCTCCATGGTGCTCTTCCAGCCTGTTGGGGCTCCTGCAGATCCATCCTCAGTCACAAGTTGTAACAACATCTTTCATATCCCTCCCTTATCTGGGAGCTGGCCCAGTCTACTTGCCCCTTCTGCCGAGCCAGGATACTGTGCGGGTCAACAAAGCCAACCAGAGGAGGTGATGGAACCCAGCTAATGGGCCTCTTACCTTCCCTGTGTGTCACCATCTTCTTGACCACTGTGCCCCCCCCCCCCCCCCCCCCCTTGGCCATGGTGCCCTGGGAGCTCACCCTTGTGGCCCATCCATAAGGTCACCCTTGAATGTTTCTTCAACCAGTGACCCTTGAATGTCCCTTGAGTGATACCCCCCTGCTAAGGACTTTTCTGCAGAGCTTTGTTGCTGCAACTGGCAGTGCTTTCTGAAAACAGGGCTGGCAGCTACACTTCACTTCCTACCATGTAGCACGGAAGGCTGAGATTGAGATGAAATCAAAATTGCCGTCTCTTCTGTCAAATGCTAAAATTTAGTTAGTTCTACTTGATTAAGTTGTGCAACAGAAGCAAAAGTTCTCTCCGCTATTGAAAAAGGCAGGCGAGGAAAAAATATAGCACCTATAGCAGCTCATCCATTATGTGAAAAAGATGTGAAAATAATTCCCTGTCAACATATCAGCTCAAAAGCACAGACCATACAAGCACAATTCTATCAGAAGTGATGGGCGGAGATAGTTAAGAGTTACTTAAACAGGTTGGTCTTTAATAACTCCCTTCCCCTTGTGAAGATGGAAATATGCAAGTGGATCTTTGTAACATGTATGATACAATAATTCAGAAGAACAAGGTGTCAACTCACTTTCCTTTAATAACACTCTACTAATCAACACCAACATTTTAAAAATTGAGTACCTAAAGTTAGGCTCCTAAATGGAAAACAAGTGACTAGATCGAAATGTACGAACCTCATTTCAAGCATCCAGATCTGAACATACTGGTGCATATTTCTATTTTAATTAACAAAATGTACACCTTTTATACAGAGCCAAAAGAGCACCCAGACATGAACTACTTCAAGACAGGCTCAAAAGAGAAAACAACAGAATTCCACTTGTTATTACTTACAGCCCACAACTTAAACCCGTCCAACTCAATATCAACAATCTACAACCTATCCTGGAAAATGACCCCTCACTCTCAGAGGCCTTGCGGGAAAGGCTAATCCTCGCCTACAGACAACCCCCTAACCTCAAACATAAGAACATAAGAATGGCCATACTGGGTCAGACCAAAGGTCCATCTAGCCCAGTAGCCTGTCTGCCGACAGTGGCCAGCACCAGCTGCCCCAGAGGGGATGGACCGAAGACAATGATCAAGCAATTTGTCTCGTGCCATCCATCTCCAGCCTCTGACAAACAGAGGACAGGGACACCATTTGTATCCCCTGGCTAATAGCCTTTTATGGCCCTAACCTCCATGAAATTATCTAGCTTCTCTTTAAACTCTGTTATAGGCCTAGCCTTCACAGCCTCCTCTTTCTAGTAACCACACAGCACATCTCCATCATAATCATCCAGGACCCCACCCCTCCAATCAGCCCTGGTGCCAACTCTGCCCACACATCTACACAAGCGATTTCATCACTGGACTCAATAACAACAGCTATTACATCAGGGGCTCATTTAACTGCACATCCACTAATGTGATCTATGCCCTCAAATGCCAGCAATGCCCCACTGCCATGTATATTGGCCAAACTGGACAGTCTCTGTGGGAAAGAATTAATGGACACAAATCAAAGACAATACACAGAAACCTGTTGGAGAACACTTTAACCTGCCTGGGCACTCATTAATGGATCTCCAAGTCATCGTGTTGTTTCAAGCCAATTCCACAAGCCAAATACACAGGGAAGGGTTGGAACTTAACTTCATTTACAAGTTTAATTCTTACACAAATGGAATGAACAGAGACATCGGCTGGCTCGCACACTACCTCCCACATCCTAATGACTTAACCAACCAACCAACCAATGGAGGTGCTAATTGTTCTTATCAGCCTCTTGTAACTACTTGAACAAACTACTCACTGTCTCTTTTTTTTCCTCCTTCCCCTCCGCCCTTCCCTTATTTATTCTTGGATCTGGACTTCTAATACTCTAGTCATCTGAAGAAGTGGGTTGTGTCCACGAAAGCTCATGATACCATCTACGTTTACATTCTTTAAGGTGTTACTAGACTATTAGTTGTTTTTTAAGTTTTTTCACCTTTTATAGTTACAAGGTAGACTAAAATGGCTGAATTCTCTCACTGTTCAGATGAACAAGCTATGAAATGATCAGTTTCAGCTCAGGGCTGTGTTGAACTGAAATACCTAGGAGATTCTGAATACAAATTAAAAATATTTTTAAAACCTCTATTATGAGCAAATACTATATTATTTAACCAAAAATACTAAACCAGATCCTCTGATTAGGCAAATCTGCATAGCTCCACGGAAGCCATTTGATAATTTAGTATAATTTCTAAAGAAATGTTGGGAGGAAAAAGAGCTAGTTTCTGTCTCAGGACACCTGGGTTCAATTCTCAGCCACAGGCTCCTTGTGTGATGTTGGGCAAGTCACTTAATTGCTCCGTGCCTCCGTTCTCCATGTATAAAATGGGCATAACAACACTTGTGTACCTCAGTTGGGTGTTGTGATGCTAAATATATTAAATACTGTACGGTGCTAAGGCCATGGGAAACCACATAACTAAAACAGACAGAAGAACATACCAATAGGATTTGCTACTGAATTCTACAGATAGATTAAAGTAATGTTTATAACACCCAAGAAGTTTCATCTCTATTATTCTCTAGAGTTATGTCTAAACTACACTTCCCTTTCGAAAGAGGGATGTTAATTAGACAGATCGAAATTGCAAATGAAGCCAGGATTTGAATTTCCCATGCTTCATTTGCATAATGGCGGCCACACGTTCTTTCAAAAAAGGGCTTTTTGAAAGTAAAACTGCTGTCTAGACGGGGTTCTTTCAAAATAAAATACCCTTTTTTGAAAGATCCTGTATTCCTCACTTTTTGATCATTTTTTGAGGAGTACAGGATCTTTCGAAAAAGGGGTGTAGTTTAGACATACCCTAGGATACTCTCACAAGAGGTGGGAATTGGCCTACGTGCCTCCTGTTATCAAGAGTCATGGAGGTGAGCAAATTAAACAAAAAATGGGGAAAGAAAAGCCCTAAAGGCAAAAGAGAGGCTGTGGCAGTCTCTTCAAGTGCCTGTAGTAGGAGTGCTCTGCAGGCTCTGTGAGGCAGGGACTCCCTTTGTTTTGTGTTTGTACAGCACCTCGCACAATGGGATGCTGATCTGCAACTATAACTATGAGGTGGTGCTGCAATACAAATAATTATATGAGGGGTTCCACTTCCAATTATAAGATCCTGTTTCTGTTGCTTCTGGCTTTACTAGACTTTAATTGTTTGGGCTGAAACTTTCCATTCCATATGCTTGCCTTGTGCCCAAAGAGTCCAGGTCTTTATGAGAATGTGGCTAGGGAGAATAATATTTTCAATAATAAAACCAAAATCTGCTATCCTTTCTTTGGAAAGCTCTAGTTCCCCCCCCCCCCCATACTTTGGAGCAGGGACTTGAAATTTGGCATGCACATGGCCTTTGTACTATGGATGTGCTGCTTGCCACCCCCATGAAAATCTGTTCAGACCTATAAAGTTATAAGCCTTTGAAAAAAAATCACAATTTGCATGTGGTCAACAGAGATTTTCTAGAGATTAACTGCTAAAAGCTTGGAAGAGTCAATGCTCACAGCTTTGGTCTGTGAGCAGACTGTGTATACACCATCCCCAGAGAATGACTGAGTGTGCTCTAGCATCTAGCCCCTCATATCTCCTGCACATGACTGGACAGCCCACTCATGGTCTTCACAGACGGTGTGTCTAGACTACAGCGGGGCGTGGTCGGTGACTACCCAGAACCGGTTTCCTAAAAGATAATAGTGAAGCATATCAATGGCCCATTTCACCACGAAGGCTTCTCTCTCAATAGTAGAGTACTTGAGCTCCCGTGGGAACAATTTGTGACTTATGTACACAATAGGGTGTTCCTCCCCCGCATACTCTTGTGACAACACGGCCCCCAACCCACTCTCCGAGGCATCGGTCTGTCGTGTGAAGGGCTTCTCGAAGTCCGGTTGTGCCAGCACGGGGGTGTGGGTCAGCCGATCTTTCAAGGCATGAAACACCTGGTCACATTCTGGTCTCCATCGTACCTTCTTAGGCAACGAGTTCCTAGTCAGGTCTGTCAGAGGGGCAGCCAATGTCGCAAAATTTGGCACAAAGCATCTATAATAGCCCGCGAGCCCCAGGAATTGACTTACCTGCTTTTTGGTTGTTGGCAGGGGGTAGTTTCTTAGGGCTCCAACCTTGTCCATCAGGGGTTTTAGCTGACCCCTCCCCACCGTATACCCTAAATAGGTGACCTCTTGTTCTCCGAAATGCCACTTACTAGGGTTCACAGTGAGGCCTGCTTCTTGTAGCGACCTCAAGACAGCTTCCAGCCTCTGTACGTGTTCAGGCCAGGAGGTACTATAAACCACTATATCGTCTATATAGGTGGCCGCATATCGCCCATGGTCATTCAGCACCTTATCCATTAATCGCTGGAAGGTGGCGGTCGCCCCATGCAGTCCGAATGGCAACTTTATGAATTGGTACAACCCGAATGGCATTGAGAACGCTGTTTTCTCCTTGGATGTAGGCATGAGGGGGATCTGCCAATATCCCTTGGTTAAATCAATGGTTGATATATATTGTGCCAGCCCAAGATGATCTAATAATTCATCCACCAGTGGCATTGGGTAGGCATCGAACCTGGATATTCCGTTGACTTTGAGGAAATCGATGCAGAACTGGGTCGATCTATTGGGTTTTGGGACCAGGACTATCAGGCTCCTCCATTCACTGTGCGATTCTTCAACTATGCCCCAGTGCAGCATCCATTGTAATTCTTCCCTGACCATCTCCCACATCTTTCGCAGAAGGGGCTGGACCGGGTCCCACACTTTCTTACTGGGCTCTGTTGCGATATGATGATACGCCAGGGTTGTGTGTCCGGGTTGGTTGTTCAAGACTCGTGGGAACTTTTGTAACAGATCATGCATCTCACCCCGTTGGGCTGGAGTCAGCTTCTTTCCCACCTGCAGAGAGGAGGGGATAGCTCCTTCTCCCCCACCCGATGGCCCTAGATCTAGGTCGGGCATCACCGGGTCAACCCTTAACCCTTCCCTCGCATTCCACGCCTTTAAGAGATTTATGTGGTAAATCTTAGTGTCCTTCTGGCTTCCTGATACTCGTACCTCATAGTCCATCTCTCCCACCGGCCTAACTATTTCAAAGGGGCCTTGCCATTTGGCGAGCAGCTTGGAATCTTGTGTCGGGAGTAGGAGCAATACCCTGTCCCCTGGCTCAAAGGTTCTTAGTCGTGTCCCCCTGTCATAGTACCCTGCCTGCTTCGCCTGGGCCGACTCCAAGTTGGATCAAACGAACTCCCCTAAGGCCTGCAATTTTTTCCGCAAGTTCAATATATATTGTACTGACCCCTGGACTTGTGTTCCTTGCTCTTCCCAGTTTTCCTTGACAATATCTAATATTCCCCGGGGTTGTCGCCCATACAAAAGCTCAAAGGGCAAGAACCCTGTGGAGGCTTGGGGTACTTCCCACACTGCGAACAACAGGGCGGGCAAAAGTCTATCCCACTCCTTGGGGTCTTCCTCTACGAATTTCCTCAATAATGTTTTTTAGTGTTCGGTTAAACCTCTCTACCAGACCATCTGTCTGAGGGTGGTAGACAGATGTTTTCAAAGTTTTGATTTGTAACAGTCAGCACAATTCTCCCATCAATTGCGAGGTAACATTCGTACCTTGGTCCGTTAGGATCTCCTTAGGTATCCTGACCCTGGAGAAAATCTTTACTAACTCAGCCGCAAGGGTCGGGGCGGTAGTATTCCGCAACGGGGACGGCCTCGGGGTACCTTGTCACGTAATCCACCAATACCATAATGTACTGGTACCCCATCTGTGTCTTTTCCAGGGGCCCCACTAAGTCTAGGGTGATTCTCTCAAATGGGACCCCCGATTATAGGTAATGAAACTAACGGTGCCCTCGGTACTCCTCTGGGACTAGCCTTCTGACACTCTGGGCAGGAAGCACAGAAGTCTTTCACTTCCCTATATACTCCGGGTCAAAAGAACCATTGCAGAATCCTCCACACAGTCTTTTCGTACCCTAAATGGCCTGACCAGGGGTTAGCATGACTAGTTCTAGGAGTTGGCGGTGATACCTCCATGGCACCAGCAGTTGGCAGAGAGTACTAAAGTCCTCCACCTCTTCCGTAACCCAATATAAACGATTGCGGCATACCTCAAAACGGGGTCCCATCGCTCGCCTTTCGTCCTCCTTACCAGGTTCCTCGGCCTCCACGGCTTCTGTCCAGGCTCGTTGCAACACCAGATTCTCCCTCTGTTCCTGCAGGAAGTCTCCACTCCATAGCTCGGGTAGGGCGAGTGAGTCAAGGGTCTCCGTCCCGTTGGGAGTTCGGGGTTGGTCGGTTTGGTTTTCATGGGGGTCTGATGCCTCTCCCACCATACCCTCTTGTCTCCCATGTTTCTTCTGCTGTCCCCACTCATCCATCACATGTCCGAATCCTTCCCAGTTGTGCCTCAGCAGGACGGGATACACCTGCCTTGGCGCCACCACCACAAAGCACCAGCTTTCGTGTGGGCCATCTGTGATCTGTACCCATGTTGTGGGGTATGGGTGGACATCCCTGTGCACACACTGCATGTGTACTGGTGGTCCTCTGGGCCCTCTTTCCTTCAGTACATCTGCTCGTACTGTAGTCTGACCTCACCCAGAATCAACTAGGGCCTTCACTGGCAGTCCCCCCACCTTAACCCTTCTCAAAATTTTCCAACTTCCCTGCTTCCTTCACCTGCTAAGGCCTGTGCATATATGCAGTCCATGTAAGGGAAATCCTTTTGAAAATGTCCCTCCTGGCCACACCTAAAACATGCACCTTTTGGTGGTCCTCCTCTACCTTGGCTTCGCCCCCCCTTTCGCCAGGGGTAGGGACTTTTCCTGACTCGTGCTTCTAAGGGGGGGTTGTCCACGCTGGCACTAGTCTCCTTCCCTCGCCTCTTCTGCCTGACCATGGCCGGCCTCCTTCAGGATCTTCCTTCTGCCGGGCTGTCCCCAGGGTACCTATCCTTGGAGGAAGGCTCCCCCTACCTGTTCTTCCCAGTCCCTCCGTGGTTTTGGCCGGCTCATAATCATCCATTAGTGCATCCACCTCATTCAGGGTGGAGGGATGGTGCCTCTGTACCCATTGTTGCCTGCCACTAATATCACTGTCTCAGCTACCTGTGTCCCCGTACACTGGTTAGGGTCTCACCAACGCCATCCTGCCTCCCTCAACCTCTGCGCCATTGCCTGTGGCCTCGCCCCTTGTAGATACTGTTCTTGTCTAAATCTTTGCCTATAAGTTTCTAGCATTATTCCCGTCTGATCTAAGATCGCCTCCTTTACGTTTATAGTAACGTAAAGCATCTCGGGGTTTAGGCTACGGTATGCCAACTGGGCTTGGCCCATTAAATAGGGGGCTAATAAGGTGGCCCAATGGTCTTCCGGCCATCGTGATACAGTGGCCACCCTTTCAAAGATAGTTAAAAAGGCCTCTGGGTCATCGGACGGGCCCGTCTTGGTCAACCGGACCGGCAATTGTGACATCCCGCCTGTTTCGTTTTCACTACTCACAAAAGTGGCCCGGCACCTCCCCAATTAGGTGGTCCATACTGCCGCATCAACCTTTCTTGCTGAGCTTGGTATTGCCCAGAAAGTCCTCTCACCAACTCCCACTGCTGCTCCTGGTGTTGGGAGGATAGTTGTTGTATCAGTAGGGTCTGTTGTTGCTGGTGGTGTCTTTGGCTTTCTGCCATCCACTCAAGCATTTTTGCAGGCCCCATACCTATTTCCCACCCCATAGGGTAAACAAGAAGAAAAAGAACCTCCCCAAACCCCAAGGATACAGAAGAAGGAGCTGTCGGCATCTCTCCCTCCCTTCCCTTACTGAGAGGAGTCTTGTTCTCGCAAGACCTCTTACTCATGTCTCTCAGGTTCCCCTCACGTTAAGGGATGGGTCACGTGCTTCCATTCTCCACCAAGTTGTTAACAGTCACGTTTATTCCCCCTTTCGGGGTCTAGTGCACTCGTGCCCTCTTTTTCCTTACTGTCTATGTGTGAGTCCCCAAGTCTGGCTCACGTCTTGGTTATACTGTTCTATTGGCACCCGAGACCGTCCATACAGCCCTTGTTGAGGCGTCAATGGGTATAGCACTCTCGCCTTAGGTGATGAGGAGGGGGGGCTTGGACCCACCCTCACTCATGGGCCCCAGCCCAGGGCCCTAAGGACAGTGACTGTCTTTAGTCTCTGTCTGGCTGGCAGGGCTTCCCACCGAAATGCACCAGCCCGTGGGCTATAATTACATGCCCTGTCCTGGGCTGCTTCCTCTCTCCCTTGGTTCCGGATGGAGTACCGCCCATTCTCCCTCACTCCAGCAGCGTCCCACCACTCATAAGTCTCCCTTCCCAGCTTCCCAATACCTGCCACGTCTACTTCCCCCATACGCTCCTTTCTCGTGCTCTCGCTCCTCTGCCTGTCCATTGTTCCCCCTTTTGAATTGTCCGCCTTCCATCCTGACTCCTCCCACATCTCCCCTTGACATCATGTCTGCGTCACTTTGCCCGCCCCTCCCCTTCCCCTTCCTCACTTCCGCCGTGGCTGTGGTTTACGGTTCCTGCAGTCCCGGAGCGGTGGAGCTGGGTCGCAGCACAGGAGCACCCTGCGCATGCCGTGTATCTGGCTCCCTGTGCCGTGTACATGGCTGCCTTCAGGCAGCTCGGAGTGTGGGGCGTCGGTGCCCCGTCACAAGGACGAAGAGGGAAACAAATGGCTCAGCAGCCAGGTGATTCAAAAGGGCCCAGAGCTCCCAGGCAGCACTGAGAGCTGTGGGGGGATTGATGTGATGCGCTCGATGCCCCATCCCAGCCCCTTCTGCCAGAGGTCCCGCCCTTCTGGGATTACGGAGCCAGTTCCCTCCCTCCTCCCCCACACCTTGCCCAGGGACCTTGTGTGGCTGTCTGCTCCCCTGCTTGTCAGATCTATTTTCTCTTCTTCTTCACACCTCCATGGCTCCCAGTCCCCATGTCCTACCTCTGTTGTCATTTGATCTCAGTTTTGCACCTACCCTGTTGCCTAAACCTAAACCTCCAACTCCCAGGGCAGGTACCTTATCCATTGCACCACTGGATGAGCCCCGCAACCTCCCTACCTTCAGGGGTCCCCTTATCCTTCCTACCTTCCAAGGGTACCAGCTCCATCCCCCTGGAATCTCTCTCCCCTCCTCCCCCCCGATTGCCTGATACAAGAGAAGAACAGGCCATGTCTGGGCAGAGGACAGGATAAAGAGTTGGGGGAAGCAAGGGCACAAATTAAATGAGAAACCTGAGGAGGGAGACTGGGACTGGGAATGCGGGCAGGGGAATGGGAGATTGGAGGCTGGTGGGAAACAGAGACCTATCAGGGAGTAGGGGAGAGAACTGTGACTCACCAGGCAAGGATACTGATGGAGTAAGACTAGGATTTACAGGGCGAGTGTTGGAACTGAAGGTTTTATTCTTTTTATATTTCTTATCTTAGGTTTAGTAATATAGTAATGTAAGGTAATATATAATCGTATTTAAGATTGTAGTAAGTCAAATCCTTTAGTTAACTATATATCTCCTATATTTCCTTGTTCTAAAGTTTAGTAAGTAAAGAGACAGGATCTCATATTGTGTCTATGTTAATGAGATTAGAAATATTGAAGGCCCCGGGCCTTCGAAGTGAATTGTTTTGCTTTTGCTTAATATAAAACAGTATTGTTTATCTTTGAAGGATTCTGTGTGAAAGACTGTTTGTATGAATGAGATACGGTGTGAAGGTCATCGTTAGAGCCAGATGGTCAAAAGAGAAGGGGGAGAAAGTGGGGTGAAGACAAACTGTAAAAAGACAGACTGCGAAGAGCATAGAAACCGTCAGTGCGTACCCACGGTCAAGAATGGATCAGATTGGCAGAATTGACGGCTCTGAAGGTGAAGGGCGGGCACCCCTAAAAACAACTGATTAACAATCCAGGACAGGATGAGCCTTCAAGAGACGTTTGGGAACGACTGACATCAACAAGATAACATTCCGGTCACAGGCTGACAGAGCGGAATCCATTGATTTCAACGGAGAAAAGGATTATAAAAGCAGGGTGCTTTGCTATGGAACTTTGGGTTTGTCTTGGCAACACCAAATCCAGAAGGAGCATCGGATCGATTGACCGACAAAGGCCCTGCTCCCCCGTGTTCAATCTAGCTGGACACTAGATTGATACAGACTCTGGACTGGTAACTATGACATCATTTGGCAAGACTTTGTGTGTATGTTGTTTGTGTGTATGAGTGATTGAAAAGCATATGCAACTGTTGTATTCTCAATAAATGCGGCGTACTGCCTTTTCCCCTATAAAAGATCTCGTGTGCTTCGTTTAAGCAGATAACACGAGACGCCAGAGACTGGGATCAGAAGCCTGAGGAATGAAGACTAGGATTGAGGCAGTAGGCAAAGAGAATTGGATTGGGATGTGGAGGTAGTGATGGGGTAGAGATAGGACTGAAATAGGGATTTGTTAGAGGGAATGGGGCAAGCTTGTAGGCAATGATCAGTCCACTAGAGCTCACACACTTCCAGAATCTTGAATTGCACCCTCCTTGGTCAGCGAATATCTGTGAAACCCACTGACAATGTGTCCCATATCCCTCTAGAGCTGGCCTACATGGAGAATAATCATTTACCACTGGTCTCAGTTATCCCACTAGTTTAAGTGGCAGATGTCTGTTTGGCAGATTTAAAGGCTCCATCCCTGCTAATGATCTATATGGGTTTCAATATGATGCCAAACGATGGAATTTCCATTTTTCTGTTTGCTTTTTTTAAGAGCTAAGAAATCACATACAAAACTCCATGTTAAAAGATTATTAAGATTGCAAGTAATGCACCCAAATGTTAGGAAATGCCCAAACTAAATTTACCTATGCAACCTTATTTTGGCCCCTTTGTGTGCATGGGTTAATTTTTTGATCTGATACTATATTTTCCACTGTAATCATGCCTCATTCAGTGTACAGAAGAGTCAATATTTTGTTTTCTCCATGATGCTTAATGCATGGCCTCGTGCCTTATTTACGTCACACTATTCAAGCCCTACTCTGAAGACAGAATTATTAATTTCCTCCTGAGCTTTTCGGGGGTGCTTATCACTTTAGAATATGAGTACTTCTCACACAATAATGAAAATAATTTTCATGCTTCCCTCTGCGCAGCTGTTGAATGGAGGCACAGAAAGAAAGGTAAAAACATATTCATGCATTTGTGGTGCCAATTTGAGGCACATCGGACCTGGTCTTGCCGAGCACTTAGCATTCTATAGCACTTTATATGCTCAAAGCCTAGTTCCCGCTGAGTTCAGCTGCAGTTGTAAGCACTTCTGCAAATCAAACGCAGGATCCGAAGTCAGGAACACATAATTAAGAACCACGTGTGAAAACAGAAGTTTAAGTGACTTGACTAGCATCTCACAGGAACACTGTGGCAAAGGCAGGGACAGAATCCAGTTCTCCAGGGCATCATTCAACGGCCTCAACTCTATAACAGTCTTTTCTCTTCCTACTGTACCCTGTCTCGTTCACTATACACATTCCAATTTGCAACAAATGATGTAGGGGTCTGCCACTACACTAGACAATGTTCACTACACAATGTTCAGCAATCCTGGGTAGGAAATGAGGCTGGGGGGATATGGAAAAAAATTATATATGATCATGTAATCAAAGACAGTATCAAAATACATATAGCTAAGGGGGTGAATTAAAATTGCACAGGCAAACTTATTTCCGGCATTTCCTAATTTTTGAGTGCTTGAGTTAGCAACTTTAATAATCTTTAACATAGTTCTTTTGCAAAAAATAAACAATTACAACAGTAGCAGCAGCAGCTAACTCTTCCCTGCTAGGAATCGATGATGGGAGGAATATATCAAGGACATGCAATAATTACTTTCTGAGAGGGGATTCATGAATGGCAGGGACAATAATGGCAAAAATCAACCAGAACTCATGGTTTGGGATGTATTTGGATTCCACACTCTCCTCTCCTCACGTAGAAGAAAAATAGCAAAGATGGGGGGGGGGGGGGAGGGCGGAGGAAGGGGAGAGGCAGCCAAACCTGATTCTTGCAGCACTTTGCTTCTTGGAGGAAGGGAGTCACCCCAAACCAGAACAGGTTAGAGACCCAGGGGACAGAATTTATATCTCTAAGGGTCACTAATGTTTGGGAGCTGCCTGCCCCTGCTTCCTGTATGCAATGCTCCTAAAAGGATTGTACATCAGGAACTCCAAATGAAGAATCACATTAACTGTCCTAGGCCCTCTGTCCCACTCTTGTGGGTTTTACTACATGAGTGTGTTCAGTATCCTTGCAGTTATTACATTCTATAGACTGCACGAGTTACAAACAAAGATTGTTAGTGTTCTGTAAAACAATGCCATTGAAACAGGCTCAGATTTAAACAGTTCAATGTCACCGTTTAATCTACACACTCATAATGAAATAGCAGAGATATTGTTAGCAAGTATTCAAAAATTAAATTACTATTTGTATAGTAGGTAACACAGCACTCAGCAACAACATAGATCTGGTAAATGTGACAGTTAAATGTCCCAATTTCCATAAATGCATAGAATAAAGTACCAGTGTATTAGCACTGATTTGACATGAATTAGTGAAAAGACATTAAATACGAAGATTTGTACTGGAATCCATTTAAAGGGAAAGAATCCCTGAAATATTTCCAAGTGGGTCTCATCCCCTATGGAGTGTATAGAGCTTTAAATGATATTGATAGCACATAACTTTAAAAACGTAAAGACCTATAAATATTATTTTTGCTATCTATTTGATAGGCTTGATCCTGAGAAATGCTGAGCATCCACAACTTATCTCATCAAGAAAGCCACCCACATTTTTTGAGGTCTTTTACTTTTCTTAAAAGTGCCATTATTTTTTAAAGTACTTTGTAGGAGATACTAGGATTTATTATTACAGGTTGAACCTCTCTAGTCTGGCACTCTGGTCTGGCAACATCCATGGTCCAGCATGACTTTAGTTAGCTGGATGTCCACTTATAATGGGTGTGGCCAAGTTTCCTGTGGTCCCATAAAGTTTATTTACAGCCACCAGTCTTGGCTCTCATTGTTCTGTATTGTTATTTAGCTTTAAGTTACTCCTAAATGTCTTCTAAGAGCCCAGCAAAAAGTGGAAGTGTTGGCAATGCGGCTAGACAATATTGACCTCACATGGTTTGGCAAATTCTCTTGTTCGGCACCGGTCAGGACATAAGGGTTCTGGACTAAAGAGGTTCAACCTATAGTTAATTTTATGGTAGCACATGGAGACTGCATTCAGCATCCAATATTGTCCAATATTGTGAAAAAAGTGGTAGATGATGTTTTTGGTCTGAAGTGTTTACAACGTAAAATGATTGAAGTTGTTACTTCGGTTGCTCATCTTGCTCTTTCCTCTAGTGCTGGGAGGAGTGGGGCTGGCCGGGAAGGGGGCCGGGGTAAGCAGGGCTGTTTGGGGTCGGGGGCAGCGAGGCTGGCCAGGGAGATCAGGAGAAGGAGAACCGGCTGGCAGGAAGCAGGGCTGGCCAGGAGGGTCGGGGGGCGGGGCTGTCCCGGGGCGGGGAGGGGAGAGAATCGGCTGGCAGGGAGTGGGACTGACCCGGGCACATGCAGATCCCAGGGCGCTGCCTGTCCTGTGCACGGTCCCAGCGAAACACGAGCGAGTCTGGCTACCGTTCCAAAACGCACTTGAACAGCGCTCAGGAGCACTGACAGAGCTTCTCCTCCTCCCCAAGGCATCACTCCTACGTCAGACGCAACCAGAGGCTCCCAGCGCCGATCGCGCCCCTCCTCCCAGCCACTCACCCCACCAGGCTTCTGTTGGGCGCCCAGCCGGAAAACCAGAAAATACCAGACATTGCACATGTCCAGTATTTTCTGAATTTTTTTACCATAAAGGTGGCCCAAAAACCGGACTGTCCGGTTGAATACCAATCACCTGGCAACCCTAGTGGCAAGAGGCAGCAGCAGAGCATGCCTGCCGCGTCTGCCACAGCAGCAGCGCCTCCCTGTGAGCAGAGCCACACGACGCGGCACTGACACAAGCTGCATCTGCACGTGCGTGGGAGCTGCCGGCCGGTGGAGAGGTGGTGGCAAGAGGTGGCGGCAAAGCACGCCTGCCACGTCTGCCACAGTGGCAGTGCCTCCCCGTGGCAAGCCATATCGGTGCGTGCGCAGGAGCTACCAGGGGCAGCAAGAGGCACGTGGCAAGGCAGTGGCAGAACTGGGCAGCGAGACAGCGAGGCGGCGGTGGAGCCAGGCAGCGAGGCCAGGGTGAGAAAGGTCTGTGCTGAGGCTTGGGTAGGGTTACCATACGTCCGGTTTTTCCTGGATATTATTTGTTTTTACATGTTAAATCGCAGTCCGCTCAGGTTTTTTAAAAGGCAAAAAAAGGTTGGGGATTGGGGAGGAGGCAGTGGCACATGCCTTCAGTGGAATGTTTGGCGCCGCACGCCTGGACCATTCATTGCCGCTCTGCGCACGGGCCCCAGCGCCTGGAGGGAATAGTGCGTGGCTCTGGTGAGACCCAGGGCATTACCCTCTGCCCTGCTAGATTTATGTCCTCGGCTCTGAGGAAGGTAAAGGGCATTGAGTACAGCAGGGAGGCTGGGGGTGCCTGGCTCTGGGGAAGGGGAGGAGCATTGGGTTGGAGCAGGGGCTGGAGGGTACCTGGTTCTAGTGGAGGGGATGGGCATTGGGTTGGAGCAGGAGGACTGGAGGGTGCCTGGCTCTGGGGAAGGGGTGGGTGCATTGGGTTAGAGCAAGGGGGCTGTGGGATACCTGGCTATGGGGGAAGGGAGGGGCATTGGATTGAAACAGGAGAGCTGGAGGGTGCCTGGTTCTGGTGGAGGGCAGGAGCACTGGGTTAGAGCAGGGAACTGGGTGTTAAAACTTCTGGCTTCTTCTTTCCTGTAGATGGGCGTGGGTCTGTTGGTTAGATTTGGGGGTTCTAGGCTCTGCTCTGTGAAGACTGTGGGAGCTGGTGCTTGGTGGGGTGGGCAGGGGGAAAGGAAGGAATTCTGGGAAGCAGGATTCCTGAGTTCCTTTTCTAGCCATGCCACTTCTCTGCTCGGTGCCTTTAACGTCACATTGATTGTACTTATATTTCAGTAAATATTGTATTAGCAGTTTTTGTTTGATTTGTTAAAATTGTGACGCCAAAACAAAAAAAGTAATCAACATAATGGTCTTCTGTTGATATGTGTTTTAGTAGTTAAATTCCTGTCATTGCCCATTAAAAGTGCTGTCATATGGGTGGAAATTGGGTACATATTGCATTTTATTAATATCAGCAGATCTGACTTAAATGGGCCCTGTGTGTTGTGTAGTCTTGACTTAATCTTTGTATTCATGCCCGTCAGTATCAAAGAAGCTATTTGCATATATGTGCAACTGCACTTAAGTTGCGGCACTCGGCATGTGCTGTGAGTATCATTGTGGCCCCGGGGGCTTCCAAAGTTGAGTAGCCCTGATCTAGGGTGTATCCATCACTCTGATTCCCCTCCACAGAATGGAAGTTACTGACGGCACTACCATTATTAAGGGCAATCTTGATAAAGGACTTTGTCAGCCCCACCCAGTGGCTCTAGATGTGGTGGTATGAATGGAGGAATTATTAGAAATGGACTTTTTAATTATGAGAGAACTGAGAAGTACTGGGAAGAAATATATGCATGTGATAGGATAAATTGGCTAAGGAACAAAGACGATGACGTGGGTAGTTTTTTATTATTTGTAGTTTTACTACTTCCCTATTTTATATTTGCTTAATAGGAATGAGTGAACAAATGGGGAAAGAGAAAAAAGTGAACTTCTAAAAGACAGAGTCCTGTAAACAGGACAAGCCAATCTTCTGTGCACATCTATGTAATGTTTCCAGGGCTGAGCATCTGACAGCGGCAAATGTTTGATTTCTGTCCATTCCTACCTTTATTCCTCAGCTCCAAATAGGTGTCTATTTCCAAATTTCCAGTGCTATACCAGTATTTTAGCATTTCAGCATGTTGCATCATTATACTGCTTAACACAATGGAACACTCTGATGCACTGATCTGACTAAATGCTGACTCCCTGCCGAAAACATATCCTCAGAAATACACATTTCTTTTTTAGCTGGAGAAAAAAGGACTAGGTTCACAGAGGGTATTTCCAGCTCATTTTGAAATAAGAATCGTTATGCTGTATCTTACATTGGAATGTCCAAATATTTCTGTATGAACTGTATTTGGTCCACTTTAAGATGCTGAAATTACTTGTTAATCATTTGCATCATATTAGGATAAATTACTGCTAGTATTTTAATAGAAGAAAGCTGATTCTTTTAGCATCTGTATGATAGTAAATGGCTCAAAGCTTAACTAGCACATGAAATCCCACAGATATGTCCCAAAGACCAAACTTCTGTTTACATACATAGAGCAAACTATAATTGCGAGGAATGAGGGAGGAGAGGGGAAGCAAAAAAGTAGAAACATTTGACGTTTTAAAAAATGTGATGAACTGTTATTAGTTTTTCTTAATGATAAAACAAAGCAGAAAAATTATCCTGCTGCCATAAACCTACTGCTTTCACCCTGAGTTCCCAAGTTAAGGAGGACTGGGTTGAGCCACTGCGTAGCTTGAGTTTTCTCCAAGGAATAGTTGAGGATGTACTAGTGGAGATGAGTCTCTAGATGGTGCTAGTCCATGTGCGTCACAGTATTAAGGGGCATTATGCTCTTTTTAAATATATGTATATGTAAAATCACTGTCCTAGCTAGAGGTAGTTGGGATTTTTTGGAAATATGTAATTTTGTTTTGGTCATAAAATGTCAATTTCTCAAAGAGAGAGACTCACCTCAGAATAGGTAATAGGCCAGTGATTAAGGCACTCATCTGAGACCTAGGAAGCCCAGGTGCAACTGCCTGTTCTGAATCAGGCAGAATAAGCACTTGAACCTGGGTCTCCCTCTTCTCAGATGAATGCCTACACTACTGCATCATTAGCTATGCTGGGGGAGAAAAGGGTGGTGTCTGTCTCTCTTGTGGGCTTTTGTGAGAAAAATTTCAAAATGTCTAGATCTAGATGTGGAAGAAAAACAAATGTTGACACCTTAGATTTTTCCTGAAACAGATTTCTTGTTTTTCTGGCCATCCCTAGTCCTCAGTAAGTAATTTAAGGTCCCTTGGCACTATCTGCCAGGAGATGGCATTCAGCACAATGTCCTAATCAAATTCTAAATCAGATAATTGTATTTTCTCTATCTAAATTGCTCTTGTATTTTCAATTACATACAGTATTCTTCATGTCTAGCCTAAAACGGCTGTGTATTGCTGTAGGAAAGCATTAAACAGTTGCTGCGTTACATTCCAGAGATGGCAGAACAACAGTGTTGGACGAAGTGACCGCGACAGTTTTAGTCTGTAAAAACTACTTTGGGATACCCATGGGATGGAAGTTGTTACAGTTTTCCATTAACAAAACACTAGGGATATGTCTACACTGCATTCCTCTTTCGAGAGAGGAATGCAAATGCAGACAAGCGAAATTGCAATGAAGCGTGGATTTGAATTTCACGCGCTTCATTTGCATAATCGCATCCGGACACTATTTCAAAATACCCTATTTCGAGATAAAAAATGCCGTGTAGATGCGGTTATTTTGAAAGAAACCCCTTCTTTCAAAATAACCGTTAAAACTCATTTTTTAAGGAGTAAGGGTTATTTCGAAAGAAGGGGTTTCTTTCAAAATAACCGCATCTACACGGCATTTTTTATCTCAAAATAGGGTATTTCGAAATAGCGTCCGGACGCAATTATGCAAATGAATCACAGGAAATTCAAATCCACGCTTCATTTTCAATTTCGCTTGTCTGCATTTGCATTCCTCTCTCAAAAGAGGAATGCAGTGTAGACATACCCTAGAATTTCCCTTGAAAGAGTACTTGCCAGAAACACCAGATATTTTCATGCCCATCTCCTCACAGTGGGAAAGGGAAGTATCTGCAGTTAGTGTTCAGTAATCTTTAGCAAATGAATATTGTTTCTAATGAATATTGTGAGCAAGCTAGTTGGTTAACTGAAATGTAATCTACACAATTGGGAAATAACCACCTTAGCTCTGGAGACTAAAAATTCCACCATTTCTTCAGATTATTCCCTGCTGAGCAGGGTGAATTATATTACACACAAATTAGGTCCTGTTTAAAAAACAAACATGCAGAACAAATGAGATTATCAGGATCTAGGTCACAATAGGCTGGAATTATTTCACCTTTCATAAAATTTCTTCTCATTGAAAATGGTTTAGAACCTCAGCTTCTGTAGACTGGCACAGCCCTACTGACTATACTGGAGTTGGGCCAATTTACACTAACTCTGGATCTAGTAATAATATTCTTTGTCTTCTGCCTTGCTGGGCTCCAGAAGTGAATGTGCTTATCTCACAGTCACCATGACGTGCCTCTCCTTACATGCTGTATATATTCGTACCAGAGTAATGGAGAATAGCTTTATCACCTCTTTGGAGCGTTACTGTCATCACCGAATACATTTACATTCAAAAGGTCTTTCTGAGTCACTTACACACAGTTCAAGCTGCATTTCAGCCATTTTATTTGCAAAATAGCAAAAAAATTCCTCACAGTAAAAAAACAAACAAAACAAAACAAAACAAAAAAACAACTCAGCACAGAACCTGGAATTCCCCTGGCCTTCTCACTGCTCACGCTAAATTAAGCTACACATTTAATTTTCATGGCAGAAGAGTTGTTGTTATATATATATTTACATATATATATATATATATATATATATATATATCACTTCTCTGTAAGGGTGAGGTGGGGCTCATTAAGGTTAGCATAGGAGGAGGATGGTTTGTTTCTAAGGCAGCTAAATTAATTCTTGGGTGAGAGAGAGAGTCATTCTGGATAACATGATTTATGTCTTATTTGTTGTTTAGACGTTTCCCCATTTCCTGCCCCAACTGAGAAATGGCAGCTCCTTTACTTGGTGATGACAGTGTCAGGGTAGGGATGGGTGATAATTTGTGAGGGCTGATGATGTTAGGAGAGAGCCTAGTGTGGTTAGAGTTGGTTTTATGGTTAGAGTTGGGAGCGTGTGTTTTAGAAGTATGCAGAAAAAGTACCACTGATTCTAGGGGTGTACATTTTGGTTTAACTGGCACTGATAGCCTGCAACAAACAGAGGGACAAATTCACCAACATAGTTACCAAGGATGGATTTGGCACAAGAGTGTAACAATATTTTATGTTACAAATAATAATAAAATTGTCCTGGTTTTACACGCACTCACGCATCACTTGAAACACAGGCCACCATTCTGACACTCAGTCCAGTAGCATTTTCATATTCCAGACTACAGCAGTTTCCAAGGTAACCAATATACAGGCACAGAAACTAACTGCAGACAGCTCACAAAGTAGGGTGGAAAGAGAGGAGGGAGAAGAAAAACTAGGGTGTGATGGGGGAATATGGTGCCTTTAGACAGTAACATGGTTTTTCTTATTTTTGGTGTGAAATGCCTAGACTCTGATGGTGAACCCATCATAAATGAAAGGTTAGACACACTTACACACATATGTCTTGAAACTATCTGAAGCCTGTATCTTTAAGACGACAATTTTAAGCATTAGAGTAATGTTGGTTTAGCATTTTTGCAAAGCAACAGGTTCAGTGTTACTGGTATGATTATAATAGACATGTTATCATTATTAGTATCTCAGGAGATATGTTTAAATCCCATTCCTCTATTCAAAAGCAGAGATTTGAATGCAGATCAAGTATCAGCCTCCTGCAAAGTTCAGCACATCTTTGGTTTCAGTACGGTAATAAACATAATCATAACACTAAAACAGTCCAGAAGGGAAAGACCCCCTTAACCCTCATCAAAATAAAGAAAACAAAAAACTCCTCCCAAGACTACGGTATGAACACAAGATGAACAGACTTCTGAGCACCTGGGAGGCAACAACAATAAAAAAGGAGTAAAATGATTATGTCACGTTGTCAAGAACTAAATTCAAAGTAAGGGGGACTGATCATAGGGGTAGAAAATATGCAGCCTGCCACTGGGGAAATCAAGTCAGGAAACTTGTCGCAGGGAAGGAGACAGCCCCCTTTAAAGCTGTGGTGGGAGAAGGAGAGAGAAAAAAACTGAAGCAGTTGGTAGTGTGTGGCAGGTGATGGAGGCTTTGAGTATCTGGGCACGATGGGTAACAGGCTTGTAATATAGGATTCAGCTCAAAGCATGTTTTACTTACAAATGCCTACCTGACTCTTCAACTTCTCACACTTCTGACTTTTCACATGTCAACCACTACAACCTCTGGGTCTTCTTCCTTGCAGTACCCTCCAGTGCCAGTCCCTCTGCCTTAAAATTGCAGGCTTAATTGTATCTTTGCTGGCCCCCTCACCTCTACTGGAAAAACTGGGTAACCTGGCATGCACTGGGATCTGTATAAAACCTTAGGCTGGTAGATTGGATGGTGCTTGGTCCTGCTGTGAGGGCAGGGGACTAGACTTGATGACCTCTCAAGGTTCCATCCAGTTCTGTGATTCTATGATTACATGAGTTGATGGGATTCAACCCTTCTAATATATGCTAGATTTTTTTTTCCAGTTAATAAATGCAGATGCCCCATTAGGGCACAATCTAGGTGCAGGTAGGTCCCAAATTTAACCTTTAAGGTAGGAACAAAGTGCTTTATATTGCAAATGAAACAACCATGTCCTTGTAATGGGTATTTCCATAGAGATTCCAGAAGTTGTAAGTCTGATAATATTCTAAACTGAAGGAAAACCTTAAAAACAACAACAACCATCACCACCCGTCAGCAAAAAGATATCCTCATTGTGGCATTCCCCTTTCCCTATACAGTAACGGTAATGAATGCAACTTGGTGAAGAAAATCTTCAGAACTTCCCACAAATTAAAATGCAGAACAATGTCATTGGTGTCATAACTACTATGCTTAGTAGGGGGTGAATGGGATTTCCAGATTCAAGAAGGTTGGTCAAAACTTACAGATGATATTCAGAATTAAAAGCTCTCTTGATTTGCAAGCAGTAGCATATCCTACAGTTCATTATATCAGACCCATAGGTCTTCCAAACCATTCTTTTAAAATTCTGTTTGTTTCAAGTGGCAGTCTAGTTGAGGCCTGTGAAGGGGCCAAAGAAGGCTGGTAGACCCAACAAAATTCCTGACAGCTGGTCAAAACCAAATGGGTTCAGTAAGTACGAACATGATTAAAATAAAAAAAAAAAAAAAAAAAGAGAGAGAGAGAGAGAGAAATTACCTGAAAATTATATGTGGATTACTGTAAACACCATTTGGCTGTATATCCAGCCAAAATGGTTGTTGATGACAGTGATTAGTGCCAATACACAGAAGCTGTATAATACACTTCATTGACTGTTGGGCACACAATGCACTGCCTGCAATCAAGTCCAATATCAATCAATCGATATAATAGACAGCTAACTAATTATCTTTCCAATGCCTGATTTGTGAGAATCGCAGCATAGAAAATACACGTTTAAAACACCCAGCCAACCAAGCTAGTTATGGCACGACTCATCACATATCTACATAGGTTAAATAAGAGATCTTTATACAATTTTAATTGAAAACAATTGCTTTACATTTTCTATTTTTTTTTACCATACCATTTTAAAGCAACATTGTAGTAAAGTAATTGCTATAGTTTTCATAGTTGATGTGAAAGTTCCTAACTGTCAGGGTAGTCAGACACTGGAATAAATTGCCCAGGGAGGTTGTGGAATCTCCATCTCTGGAGATATTTAAGAGTAGGTTAGATAAATGTCTATCAGGGAAGGTCTAGACAGTATTTGGTCCTGCCATGAGGGCAGGGGACTGGACTCAATGACCTCTCAAGGTCCCTTCCAGTCCTAGTATTCTATGATTCTATGATTCTATGTGTACCTCAGGGCTAAGCTTGGTGTACAGGATATAAGCTCTCTGCACTAAGGGTGAAATTTACCATTGTAAACGAAATAATATTGCAATGGAAACAGGCTTAACATGTAAGCCATCCTCTTTCTTGACCTTCCCTGCCAGCTGAAAACTTGCAAAAGCTCAAACATGCAAAGCATAAATAGACAGGCTCCCATGAACTCCATGTAATGAGGTGCATCTGCTCCACTTTGGCATACTCTGCACTAATTTCGTCTTCTATGTGCATGCATTTAGATGACGTAATTTAGTTCTTTGTCTGGATTTATCAAACCAAGTTGTATGAAGATTTACCAAAGCATCTGTATGTCCAGCAAGAACATTCACAATGGATCATTCTCTCAATCCAAAACTATCACCCACTTCTTCTCTGGATGGAAACTTTAAGAACTGTTTGAAACAAGGTACTAGAGCAAGAGATGGAGAAACCCGCAAATTGTCACTGAATACTGAAAATAGCATTATTAATATGATTTACCTCCAGAATGCGGTGGTGGTCCACACAGCAGAACCATTCCCTGACCCTGTCGGACTGACACTGTACTTCTTGTTCTTGTCTTGAAGTTTTCAAGGTCTGTTAGCAAGAAAGAGTGCATGAAATGGCATCAGTATTCTCTTCTGGAAGGACTGCATATGTGAGGGCTGTTTATTTTATTTTCTGATGGAGATACAAAATGAACACCAATTTGGAAAAGATGCTTGCAGAAGTCTGCTCCTACGACACAGGCAGGATAGGCTGTTATCCAGAGCAGCAAAACACTGGAGGAAGCAAAAGGTTCAATAAATATTTGGGTGATTATGGACTGGTAGTGGTGGACATTTACCTAGGGAAGAGGAAACCCACAGAAATGACGGTGCCAATGTATTACGCTTGTGCAGTTAACGTTCTAACACACTATGAAAGAAACCATTGCCATGAATTGCCCTTTATCCTCAGTGATTTTATAATCCATGCCTGTTTCCTCCAGAGACTATCATTCTTCCCCTTTTGGGTGAGTCTTGTTATTGATGTCCCAGGCAACCCACATTTGGACACAAATCTGCAATTCAGAAGATTCCACATAGTGAAGCTCCGTGCTAATACTGACATTGATCCACCAACATATGCTTGCTGCACAGTGCTTTATTGCACTACATTCCTCACTCCATTTCTCTCCCGTCCTTTCCCTGAGGTATTAGGCACAGTGAGAATGTGCCCCCAACCCCGTGTCTTGCACAGTGAGCTTGAGAAAGTTACTATTAATTGTCGAGGTTACAATTTGTGACCCAATGAGCAGCACCAAGTATTGATCAGCAGCATCAGCAGCCACAGGAATTCTGTGCAAGAGCTCTAGCATATTGAGTCACCCCAATGGCCTTTTTATCTTACAGAGTGGCTTGCTTTCAAATTTCCATTTTGTTTTTGTCTTTCAGTGCAGCCAAGCCATTGTCTGCCAATCCCCAAATTGCTGTTTGGCACAGCAGAAAGCCACAGAAAAAAACATTGTGGATAAATGAACAGCAGGAATGTCATTATACCGATAGAAAGTGCAAAAAGTTAGACTTAAATTTTATTCCCCTTTGATCTTGATGCGACTGAAGAGTTAACACAGGTTTTTAGATCATGCTCTTGGCCATTAAGAAGCCTCAATTTTTCATTTTAACCATGGTGCTATTCAGTTATTACTCTCACAGTAATGTCTTAGATTCCAAACCTGCAAAATATTTACACACTCACATAGTTTTACTCTGTTGATAAGGGCTACACAATGTCAAACTTTTTGCATTCTCTCTTGCTTCATGGCCTGAGTGCTCTCCCTGATCTCTGTCACACTGAACACACAAAAACTGAAAGTCTATTTGAGGATGAGGCAGGGGATTAATTAATAATAATAAAATAATAATAATAAAATCATTATTAGTCTTAGGAGAGCTCCTAAGAATTCCGTTGGGCTAAGTGCTGTGCAAATTCAGAACACAAAAATCAGTCTCTGCCCAAAGAATCTCACAATCTAAACAAAAAAGAGTGATCAGTATGCAGACAATGGACATCAGTTACTTACAAGGTTCAAATGCATTTTAACACAGTTCTGCTGTGCCCTTATGCTATACATTTTACTTTAAAAAAATCCTCATATTATATAAGCTTTTTTCTATTTGTATTTTTAAATGAATAATATTGCACAGTATTCAGAGCATTCTCATGAAGGGAGATTAAGGAAATGCACATGCTGCTGTGAATGAGTTGTGAAAATTATAACAGTCCAAAATATCAACATGGCTCAGCTCCTTTTGGAGTCAGCAGATTAAGGTGCTGATAAATAAAATGAGGCCTCTTAGCAACTGGTTAAGCCCTTTCCATGACCAGACCCTTGGGGAAAATGAAAGCAACAAAAAGGACTCAAAGCATCAATCCAAATTAAATAATGTGTCATAATAAATTGGGCCCCAATTCTGCATTGTATCAGCTGGCATTGGCCACTGCAACAAGACTCCAAATGGAGACAGAAGTTCATACTGACAGACCTTCATTAAAGATTGTGAACATATGTAGCAACAACAATACAGAACACACAGCCATGCATAAATAAGGAAGAAAAAAAATAGAGTGATATTCCTTGATTGGGAAACTACTGAATGTTGAGTATCAAGTAACAGACAGTAGTGGGTAGAGAGAATTCCCTTGCCTTCACACCATATTGCTTTGGTTGTAGCCTAGAGAAAAGCAATGGTGATGTCTTTTTAAGCAGGGAAAAATACACCTTTAGAATTAAGAATACAAAAGAGAGAAAGCAATGCCTTTAAAGATGAATTCCCGCATTCCTTGTCTTCCCCCAAAACTCCCACTGACTTAAAGGGATTTATGATTGTTCAAAGAATGTATGATTGAATTTCATTCCCACTGAACATGGTAACATAAGGACTAATGGCCTGAAACCATAATAGGGGCTGGGGGAAAATAAATTAAATATTAGGATATTTTACAACACTAGAGCTGGTGTGACAGTGGAATAATCTGCCAAGGGAGGTTTGCTGAAATAATAACATCAGTGACTTTCAAAACAGACTCAAGAATTTGTTGTAGGGCAATTCTGCCTCAGGGACTTGAACTGCAGCTTTTAACCATGTGAGGTAGTCACCGATCATTGGGTTAGGCATATGAGTAAGGGCTGCAATATCAGTTTCCCAAAGCAGGGGAACTGAGTAGATCAGAGGTTCTCAGTCAGAGTACACATATGCCTGGGGAGTATGCAGAGGTCTTCCAGGGGTACAACTACTCATCTAGCTATTTGCCTATTTTTAAAACAGGCTCCATGAAAAGCATAACTGAAACTGGTGCAAACTAAAGCTTCATACACCCAATGACCAATGTTCCCTCTAATTTTTTTCCATCTGTGTGCAGAATAAATGTTGTGATGTGCACCAAAGCATATGTGGATGTGCACCACCAGTAGAAACACATGTTGCTGACTGCTTTCAGTGTTGGGTACTCTGCTAATCAGCTGAGCAGCATTTGTACTTCTCCCGAGTGGCTTCCCAAGCACTCAGCCTACAGAGGATATTGCCAAAGACTTGTTTATATTGCTCTATATAAGAGATCTCCAATTTTTTAAAGCAAGAGATCACTTTTTTAATTTAATTGCAATGCAGAATCTACCTCAAATCCAAATACCCCTGCCCTGCCTCTTTTGTGCCCCTTACCTCTGCTGGCTCCTGGGTGGTGGTGCAGCGGGGCTAAGGCAGGCTCACCCCTGCCCTGGCCCTGTACCACTCTCAAAAGCAGTCAACAAACTCCCTTTATCCCAGGCCCTGTTGTGCCCCTTCCTCCATTCTGTGAAGCTAGAATACAGGGTAGGAGAAGGGGCACCCAGAGATCAGCACCCCCTGCACTCCCTTCACTTCCCTGCACAGCAAGCAGGAGGCTCCCGGAGGTGGGCAGCTCCAAGGCAAAGTGCAGGAGATGCACAGCAATGGGGGGAGGGGCAGCTGAAGTGCTGGTCCTTGATAGCCTCTTGGCTAAACCAGTCAGGATCACCTTTCACAGGCTCCAAGATCTACAGTAGATCCTGATCCACTGATTGGTGACCACTGCTCTATATAATGTAAGTACAATATTTGTATTCCAATGGATTTATTTAATATTATTTGTAAGCAGTTTTTAAGTGAGGTGAATTTCGGGGTATGTAGAATAAACCAGATTCCTGAAAAGGGTACAGTCATTTGGAAAGACAGAGAACAATTGGACTAGATGACTCAGGAGATTTTTTTCAGGTAGTTCAGTTGTGATTCCATTCATCCACAGAGACATCTTTGTTCAGATATAAAACTTCACCAACATCACTTCTCTTCAAGTCAACAAGTAAAGTTTTAACAATGATGTCAGATGAAAATGATTAGTGAAAAATCAGCAAATAAATGCAGGGAACTGTTTTTCACATTCACAGACAAAAAGATGGGATTCTAAATTTATTATTTAAATTTTAATTGTGGTTATTTTATCACAAATTATGCATGACTTGATTACTGTCCACTTCATGAATGAAGTCATGACATGATTATCTCATTTTTATGTTAAAGTCAGTTTCCAGCCTTTGGGATTGTGGAATAAAGCTTGAAAACATGAAGCAAGGGCATACCAGAAATAAGAAATAAGAAGCCAAATTAAAAAAAAAACATTTAAAAAAAATCTCATGGTTTTTTAAGCCAATATCAGTATTTTTTTCCACAGGCTTCAGCTTTTGAGGTTACCAATATTGTACGGGTAGGGGTTCTTAAACTCTTACTCATATTGTTTTGAACGTCATCATTGAAATAGTCCCACTGAGGCCAGTAAACTATTTGCATGAGTAATGGTCACCAACATGATTACGAGTTGCACAATCAAGCCTTTAATAAGCAAAACCAGCATGTGTGCATGTGTATACATGTACGTGCATTTAGCAAATAATAATGACACTACCACAGCCACTATTAATACCATTTAGTATCATCATCTGGGAAATTCCAAGTTAAAACTGCACACATGAAACCATCTGGAGAAAAAAATTATGATCACTATTGGTACTAATTAAAAACCGAGGGAGATAGATGGACACATTTTAAATACATATATCTACAGGCTGCACATCTAAAATCCAGGATTGTCTGGTCTGGCAACATCCATGGTCTGGCATGACCATAGATGTTCTAGGATCAGAGAGTCCTGGCACACTGCAGGAGAGTAGGGCCTGGAAGCCAGCTCATGGCTCATTTGGGCTGCGAGGTGGGGCCAGAAGCCAGTGTGTGGCTCAGCTGGGCTGTGGGGGAGGGGAGGGGGACAGGGCATGCTAGGAGCTGACACACAGCTCAACTGGGCTGGGTAAGGGCTGGAGGTGGCACATGGCTGGGGGGCGGGCAGGCAGTAGGGGACCTGAACCTCCCCTGGTCCGGAAAAATCCCTCATCTGGGACCAGTCAGGTCCTGAGGGTGCTGGATCAGGGAGGTCCAACCTGCAGTAATAAAAGTAATACAATTTTTAAAGTATTATCTTGTTGAAGTCTTGGACACATGTTGTAATGGTCTTTCCAAGCATGACTCAGCTATTCAATTACTTCTCCCCTGGAGATTAAAGTATATAATAAACATACAGTATATAGACTGTAGTTAATACAGTTTTCAGGCCCCGATCCTGCAAACACTTATGCCGGTATTTAATTTTAAAACTGAATAATCCCATTGTTTCTAATGGGAGAATTTTTTAAAATAAATATTCTGATTTACTGCTCTTAGGGATTTTGCTATTAAGGGTGGTTTAAAAAAAGTATTTAGGTCATTTGTCATGTCACCAGTAACTCTATTCTGTCAGCATGGGGAGAAAGTACACAACATCATGGTAAGTTTAAACCCAGAGCTGGTCTTTGTGGGTGTGAGAAAATCACTTGGAGGACACCAGTGTGTTGGCAGAAAAACCAGTAATCTATTTATGACAAGAAAATGGTTATAACTATGAAAAATGTCTCCACATGAGTGAGTTTAGAGAGATAATAGAGTAATGGTCACAGCGCATTTCCTGGTAATTTTCAGGTTATGAATACAGACAATCATTTATCACTCATGCTCACATTGCAAATGACTGCATTTTGTAAATGAATGCATGGGCATTTGCAGGACTCGAGGTCTACTCGGCCTTATATTGTAAAAATGGGTCTGCTTGTGAACAGTTATTCACACATATTTCATTCCTTTATTTTGAAGAGCAGAGTTTTGTTTTATTTATGCATCTCCATAGAGCAAAAATGAATTTACTATGGCAAACAGTATCTTCCTAGCAGTGTTCCCTCTAATTTTTGCCATCTGCAGGCAGAATAAATTTTGTGTTGTGCACAGAGGCATGCACAGATGTGCACCACCCACAGAAACACGTGCTGCCGATTTTGGGTGCTGTGGGCACTCTGCTAATCAGCTGGGCAGTATTTGAATCTCTCCTGGGTGGCCGCCCAAATGCTCAGCTTACAGGGAATACTGCTTGCTAGTATAACTTTTGTGAGAAGCGAGGATAATTTATGGCTTTTTGGGGCTTGTTTATAAATATATATGTGTGTTTGAGTGAGTGTGTGTGTCTGTATTAGTGAAGTGCCGATTAAAGAGATTCTGCTGTACTCTTGGATGCTGTGCAAAATGGGTCAGGAGAATGTTGCCTAGAAACTCGTATTCAAATAGGTACAAAATGTTCCATTTCAGAATTAAATTCTGCACAATTGAACAATCAATACATGGAAGCAAGACCACTTGTCATACAAAAGTTTAATGCACTTGCTGAAAAGTGCTCCTGATGCAGCTTTATTGCATAAGTGTCACTCTTACATTTTATTTCTTTGATTTATACTATCCTCGATCAGAGGCAGCACAACTTTGTAGTGACTCTCCATCCCTGCATGAAGTAGTACATGAGAAACCGTGCTCTATACATTTTATCATCAAGATCAATGGGATGGTACCAGAGAAGAAGTGAAAATAACCCTTTGCAATTTCAGATTACTGTGAATTACAGTGCAAATGGTGCAGCTTTGTGTATCTCCCCCCATGGCTATCACTCCTAACCTGGCACATTCTCACTATAGTCTGACTTGCCCACAAATTCATAGATTTTAGATAACATAAGGAAGATTTTCTTATAGTTAATTAAAATAATTACATTAGTAAAAGAGCTCTTGCTTCAGTCTGACTTTCTACAGTTTGTGCTTTGTAAGCTAGAAGAGCCCTTAAAAGTCATGAGATTCAGAACATGAACTTTTTTTAGCCAATTTTTAATTAGAACTTGAAAAGTAATTAACAGATTTATTTGAAACTCCTTCATAAATTCAAGCTTCACTCTGAGATTACGTGCTGAAAATTTGAGGCAGTTGTGCTGTGGTTTTCATACAGAAACGGAGGATGAAGTCCTCTGCAAAACAGAACTCTTGTTTAACTATGGAGTCGCGACGGCTTTGCAGCAATATATAAGAATATAAGAATGGGCATACTGGGTCAGACCAATGGTCATTCTAGCTGAATATGATGTATTCCAACAGTAGCCAGTGCCTGATGATTCAGAGAGAATAAACATAACTGAGCAATTTTCAAGAGCTCCTTCCCTTGTCATCCAGTCCCAGCTTCTGGCAGTCAGAGGTTTAGGAACACCAGAGTAGAGGGTTGCGTTCCTGACCCTCTTGGCTAATAACCATTTATGGATCTATCCTCCATGAACTTATCTAGTTCTCCATTATTCTTTTGGCCTTAACAATCCCTTGGCAATGAATTCCACAGGTGGATAGTGCATCCTCTGAAGTACTTCCATATGTTTGTTTTACACCTTGTGTCTATTAATTTCATCTGGGGACCACTGGAACTAATGTTACGTAAAGGGGGTAAATAACATTAAATTAACCTGTGAACTTTCTCCACATGATTCATGATTTTATAGACCTCATTCAGATGCCTCCTTTGTTCTCTCTTTTCAGAGTTGAATAGGGCCAATCTTTTAAATCTCTTTTTCATAAGGAAGCTGTTCCATATTCCTAATCGTTTTTATTGCTCCTCTGTACCATTTCTAATTCTAATGTACCTTTTTTTAAAAAAATAGAACTGCATAAAGTGTTAAAGGTGTGGACATATCATGGATTTATATAGTGACATTATCTCTTATTATATGCCCTCTTTCTAATGGTTCCTAATATTCTGATTGGGTTTTTTTTTATCACTGCTGCACATTGAATGGATATTTTCAGAGAGCTGTCCACAATGATTCTAAGATCTCCTTCTTGAGTTGTAACAAGCAAGTTAGACCCCATCATTTTGTATGTATAATTGGGATTGTGTTTGCCCCTTTTCCCAGGTCATTTATGAATATCAAAGGATACTATATATCAATTGGATCACCTTTATCCACATATTTGTTGATACATTTCAAAGAAATCTAAACATTGGTGAGATATGATTTCCCTTAACAAAAGCCATGTTGACTCTTCTCCAACATATGGTGTTCATTTCCACATACAATAATTCTATTCTTTATTGTTTAAAAGTTTCCCAGAGGTAGCAGTGTTAGTTTGTTAACCTTAAAAACAATGAGTAGTCCTGTAGCACATTAGAGAATAACAAAAATATATATAAAGTATCATGCACTTTCATGGGCAAAACCTACTTCCTCAGATGAGTGAATGATACTATTGTGACAAGGGAGGTTGGAGGACTAGATTAGAGAGAGAGGCATCTCTAAAAAGCAGAAACCGTCCTGGCTAATTAGGAGAGGGTTACTTCAGGGCAGCCAGGATCAGATGACGTGGGAGTTATCACAGGTGGAGTGGGAGCAGATGAGACGGGGCTGTTATAAATCATTTAAGGTCAGCTGATCTCACTTGAGGTTGCCATGGGGTGTTCTTTTAATTTTTTTTTTAAAAGCCTTCCCTACTAGGGGAAGGGAGAGAGTGGGAGAGGAAGTTGGAGTGAGACAGAGAGTATAACAGATAAGGAAAGAATCAGAGAAACTGAGAAGGAGAACGTCAGCATTCCCAGAGACAGCAAGGGGGATGAGGAGCTCCAACAAGGAGTGTTTGGGCTCCCTTTCCCCCAGTTAGCCTGAGAGTTCAACTGGTAGCTAGGGAGGACTGTTTACTCCGCCCAGGCTGACCAGGGGGCACTTGCCCCAGAACCCTTTTTAGCCAAGGGACAGAAGCCCAAACTCCGTAAAGGCAAGCGGGCCCCATGCCACATTACTAGATTGTGAGATTGTGGACTGGGATCCAGGAATCTGGGATCCAGAAGTGAGACTAACCTTGCCACACTATTGTCAGTCTCTAAGATGCTACAGGACTAATCATTCTATTTTTACTGTAGTTTTTATCAATGTGCCTGTTGCTGAAGTTAGGCTTACTAGCCATAATTTCCAGCATCACCTCCAAAGACTTTATATCAACAATACATTGGGGATCTTCCAGTCATCTGGTACAGAGACCAATTGAAGCAGTAAATGACATACCTCAGTTCAGCAATTTCATATTTGAGTTTCTCCTAAAGTCTTGGGTGAATACCAACTGGTCCTGCTGACTTATTACCATTTAATTTATTAATTTGCTCCAAAAGTTCCTCTACTGACTCCAAAATCCAGGACAGTCCCTCAGATTTGTTGCCTAAAACAATGAGTCAGGGATGGGGGTTCACTCACATACTTTGCAATGAAGATCAGTGCAAAATATTCTATCTAAATTTTTATAATCACTTCCCTCTCCATAGCATCTGAGTATTTTTTTTAAAGAACCATGGTATGTCTAGGCACTGATGCTGCAATACAACAAACACCTCCTGAGAGCCAGAATTAAGGGCATGCTGAGCTATTGAGAAGGTGCCTAACACTGTGTAAGGATTTCCATTAGCTACCAGATACAGTAACAATTGCAGAGGCTTCAATTTTTCTCTTGATGTCTGAGATATGTTTGTTTAATCCTAGCCTTGATTTTAGTTCTGTTTTGTTTTTCTCACTGGTCTCAAGGGCTCACAAGTGAGTTTATCACTTTAGTCACCATTGACAGGCTGTTAATATGATTAAAGATTTTCAATAAAAAAAATTAATTACAACTTTGTTCTTAGATTTACACTGAGTGAGGTGATGGTATGCACAGTGTAGAGCCAGCTATTTTCTGAATTAAGAGAATCAATTAAGCATCACTATATTTTTCTCTCTCATGTCCCTCCACTGCTGCTGCCCATGTTCAGTTGTCTGGTGCCTGGATGTACCATTCTGTTGCTGACTCTTCCTGGATGCTTCTCTCCTATTGCCAAGAGCCACTTGCACTCTCCCTTTCTGTTAGCCATTGACCCAAGTTCCCCATCTCTCTTCCTTTCAACTTTTTTTCCTCCACCATCTTCTTTTTCCCCCCATTGCTCAAAACTTTAGACTAATTTCAAGAATCCCATTTCTTTTCTTGCCCTTTCACAGTTCCTTGCCAGCCATACACTAGACCAAGAGAGGACCATAATTTTCACATGCCAGGGCCATTCCTCCAATTGTGGCAAGTTGTCACAGGCTGCACATTTCTACTATATTAATGGAAAGGATGCAGGGTCTGGGTGCAGGATGGAGCGCCAGCCTGAGGGAAGGGGTAGGAGAGCAGGGGGTGGTGCCTTGTCTAGAGGGGGTGGGGTTGGGTTTCCTCTCAAAGGAGGGGATTCTGACCTAGGCAGGGGATTTGGATGCAGGAGGTGGTGTGAGATGTACCATCTGACCAGAAGGTGCTTATCACAGGTGGCTCCCACTGCAGCAGGATGCTCAGGCAGGCTGGCTGCCATTGGTGGCCCGACACTGCTCCTGAAAATGACCAGTGCTTCTGGCATGACACTGAGCTCCGCTGGGGGATGTCTGTGTCCTGCCTGCACCTGTAAGCACCGCTCCCACACCTCCCATTGGCTGGTTTCTAGTCAATGGAACTGTGAGGATAGTGCTAGGGGCAGGGACACTGTAAGGAGCCACTCCTGCCCTGCCAGGGGCGTGCAGAGACATGCTAGCAGCATCTGGTTGCTTCGGGGAGTGGCATGGGGTCACGACCTGCAGGCTGCCTACCCATGTTCCCTTTAATCTTTTTCCGCCATGTGCAGATTATTTCCATCTACGTGCGGAATAATTTTTATGTGCACAGAAGCATATGTGAATGTGCAGCAGCAGTAGAAACAAAAAACCTAGCTGTGGGTGCTCTGCTAATCATCTGGGAGGCATCTGAATCTCTCCTGAGTGACCACATAAGGGCCACTGCTGCCTACCTGAGAGCTCTGCTGTGCTGTTCTGTGGTCTTTTAACAGCCCACAGCGCCACTGCAGGTCGAACAGAAATGTTAGATGGTCTGGATCTGAGCCATGGGCCATATTTTGCCCACCCTTGTACTAGATTGTTATGAGGGAAACCTAAGCCTCTTTGATTTGGATCCCCCAAGGTGTATTAATATTTCTAAAGACTGTGACCTCTCTGGCACATTTTCTGGACATTGACTCCCGGTCTGCTCCTCTTTCTTAGAAATGGGGCTCCCCAGCTCACCTCCTTGGGGCCTCCAGGACTAGCAATGACACCAAAGATACCCCAGCTAAATAATCACACCTCTTTGCTAGAACTCCATAAGAACATAAGAACATAAGAACGGCCGTACCGGGTCAGACCAAAGGTCCATCTAGCCCAGTATCCTGTCTGCCGACAGTGGCCAGCACCAGGTGCCCCAGAGGTGTGGACCGAAGACAATGATCAAGCGCTTTGTCTCCTGCCATCCCTCTCAGCCTCTGTCAAACAGAGGCCAAGGACACCATTTTATCCCTGGCTAATAGCCTTTTATGGACCTAACCTCCATGAAATTATCTAGCTTCTCTTTAAACTCTGTTATAGTCCTAGCCTTCACAGCCTCCTCTGGCAAGGAGTTCCACATGCTGACTACACGCTGTGTGAAGAAGAACTTTCTTTTATTAGTTTTAAACCTGCTACCCATTAATTTCATTTGGTGTCCTCTAGTTCTTCTATTTAGGGAACTAATAAATAACTTTTCTTTATCGGCCCTCTCCACACCACTCATGATTTTATACACCTCTATCATATCCCCCTCAGTCTCCTCTTTTCTAAACTGAAAAGTCCCAGTCGCTTTAACCTCTCCTCATGGGACCCGTTCCAAACCCCTAATCATTTTAGTTGCCCTTTTCTGAGACCCTTTCCAAGGCCAAAATATCTTTTTGAGGTGAGAGACCACATCTGTACACAGTATTCAAGATGTGGGCGTACCATAGTTTTATACAGGGCAGTAAGATATTCCGGGTCTTATTTTCTATCCCTTTCTTAATAATTCCTAGCATCCTATTTGCCTTTTTGACCGCGCTGCATGTGTGGAAGTTTTCAGAGAACTGTCCACGATAACTCCAAGATCTCTTTCCTGATTTGTCGTAGCCAAATTAGCCCCCATCATACTGTACGTATAGTTGGGGTTATTTTTCCCGATGTGCATTACTTTACACTTATCCACATTAAATTTCATTTGCCATTTTGTTGCCCAATCACTCAGTTTGGTGAGATCTTCTTGGAGTCCCTTACAGTCTCCATCTCAAAGGTGTGAAGATTTTGGTTTACAGTTTCTCTCTCCTGAGTTGAAGCGGTGAAGCAGTCCACATACACACAAAATATAGTCTATCTAGCACTATTATGCTCTTTTTATACTTAATGATGCAACGCACAGGAGACTACAGATCATGCAAAACAAACATTTGAAGCCACAAATGTCCCTTATTTTTTACTTCATTGTTCTCTTGTGAGTCTTTGGGGCACAATCTGGGTCCAGGAATGTAGGGTTTCCTCTACCTCATGAAGGCTGTTGCATGCTAGCTAGTCTCTATCAAGGAATCCCACATCTAGCTGCTATCACCTTGCCTTCTCCTCGCCCATGCTTCTGCTTTCTATTTGACCTTTTTTCCTGTTTATTTTTCTTAAATCTCGTGTTTGTTCTCCTCCCGATTATTTTCCGCCAGGGAACCAGGGAAATTGTTTGTGTCTCAGGATGCAGCTGCTTTCTGCTTTTTCCCATATCCTCTGTGAGTTGTAAACCCCCATCCTTAATTTGTATCTGTCAGGGGTGCACATGCTGCAGGCGCTGTCAGCAATGGTGGACCCACATACAGTAAAACAGGTTTTCATAGTACAACCTTACAATATCAGGATTCATAAATTGTACATCAACAATTCCAAGCACCTCCTTCCCATGAAGACATCATTTCCCTTCCTTTGAAACCCACACTGAAGGAAGGGGACATCAGTCAACTCATCTTGTACAGTCCATTCTAGGTTCTTCAATTTTGAGACATGCACTCAGAGTACAGGAGCCAGAAGGTGGAAACCAGAGAAACAAATTCATTCAGCAGCCCCACAGCAACACAAGGTAACTTCTTCCCCTCCTCACTAGCAGGCTACTAAACAGAATATAATGTCCAGATTTCTACAGCACTTAGCAGGTGATAGTAGAGCTTTGGTAAAATGGGCACGAAGACTTGTTGAATGGGTTAAGCTCAGCTATGCTGACATAGAAAAAGAGATGGTTCTGAATTTTTGTAAATATTCTTTATAAAAAGATTTTGGATAATTAACTTGTCTTAAAATGAAAATTCTGAGATTCAAGAAATGTTAATGCTCCCAATGTCATAAACAAATCAACTTCTCATTGAGAAGAACTCAATTATGTGAAGTGACTGAGATGAATAAAACATTAAGCATCATGAAAATATACAAATATGTTTACCAGTGGTATAGTACTTTCACGACGCTGTCAGTGATGTATCATACAATTATTTGGTCTTCATTTACACTGGGAGTTTTATAACATAATAGGCTACCAAGCATGACATTGAGAATTAAACTATATATCACAACCACAAAGGATTATGTGAGCTTTATATGAGAAACAAGGCTTCGATCATGATGAGTATAAATCTCCAATGATTTCTTGATTCCTTTGGTTTCAAAACAATTTTATTTGTTTAAACAAATTTAAGATGACTTCACATAACCGAAATAAACAAAAGTGCAGGTGAAATTAAAGGCATTTAAATCAGACTTCTTAAACAACTAAAGAAAAGAAAAAGCTTTTTCTGAAGATTATAAAAATTCAGGCTACAAGAAAAGTTTACAGATTGAGTCTGACCTTAGTTAAATCTCCCCACTCCCCCCGTCCCCACCAGATGCGTCAGGGGAAAAATGTCCCAAGTGGCCTTCCATCCGAGAAAAACAGAAACATTTTACGTGTCTGGTAATTTCTGGGTTTTTTTACCGGACAGAGGTTGCAAGTACTGGACTCTCTGGGCCAATACCGGAAACCTGGCAACCCTAATTATACTCCATGAACATAATACTGGTTGGGCCTCTCTGGTCTGGCATCCATGGGACCTGGCCAGTTTCAAAGGAGGGGATTTGCCGGACCAGGGGAGGTCCTGCCCCCTATTGGCCTGTGCTGCCCTAGTGGCCCCAAGCTAGGGGGCCAACCCAGCCCTGCTACAGCCCCAGCCCCCCGGGGTTCTCTAGCTGCTGCCAGCTCAGCTTCTGCTGGGGCTGGAGCACCATGGCCAAAGCTCCACGGCTGAGGCTGGAGCTACGCAGCTGCCTGGCTCCACAGCAGGGTTGGAGCTCTGTATCCGGGGCCAGAGTTCCCTGGCTGCCACTGGGGATGGAGGTCCTTGGTCATGGAGCTCCGGACCCATTCTGGCCCCAGCAGCTGGGGAGCTCCAGCCCCAGTGGAAAGAAGCCAGGGAGCTCTGGCCCCAGTCCCAAACGCGGAGCTCCAGCCCCAGCCATGGAACCAGGCAGCTGCAGAGTTCTAGTTTCAGTGGCAACCAGGGAGCTCCACAGCTGCCTGGCTCTGGAGCGGGAACTCGGCAGCTGGGGCCAGGACTCCCTGGTTGCTGCTCCCCAGCTGGTCATCCCTCATTACAGATAAATAGCAGATTGGGGGACCCACATGGAACCAGAAGTCATGAGACACCCACACTTAGGGATTATAACTGGCCCCTACAACTTGGCCAAACATCTTCACTTTGATGCCATGGAGGTACTTGCCACTTTATCACAAAAGTGCATTTTAATAATGCCAAGAGCAAGTTACATCTCTTAGAAACAAGGGATGTGAGCCGTAATGACAGAATGGGAGACTATCCCGGGAAGGAGTAAGTGAGAAAAGGTTTTAGGGATCATAATGGTGAAGCAGCTATCCCTGAGCTCTGTATGCAACACAGTGGCAAAAGAGGGCTAATGTGATTCTTGGGTGTGTACCCAGGGCAATAGTGAGCGGGAAGATGATTTTATATCTGTGAGACTGGTTTGAGGATATTTCATTTATTTATTTCGAAGGATAGGTGTCAATGTCATATTTTATGTCAAGTCCATATGAGCATTTCTATAAAAGACAAATAGAATGTGACTATCATTGGGGCTCCCTGAGATGATTAAAAAAAAACCATACGCTAGCCGCCTCGGCTCTGTGTGTGTTCAAATACTTTGTAAGATCAGACCCTCAATCAGGATATGTCAGGGTAGTCCAGATTTTTTTGTGGCTGCAAAGTCATGTGTGAGGAGAAGAAAATACTCTTTCTAGTCACATGCTAAGGAAAGAAGCTTTATAATCTGATGTTGCACTTCCTTAAAAAAAAAAAATGTGTTAAACCAACAATGAATTTATTCTGAAAGCTCAGATACTGTCCCCTTTTTAAAGAAGTCTCAGAGGGGTAGCCGCCGTGTTAGTCTATATTTGCAAAAACAACAACGAGTCCTGTGGCACCCTACAGACTAACAGATTTATTTGGGCATAAATTTTCGGGGGTAAAAAACACTGAGATGCAAAAACCACTTTGTCAGGCACCACAGGACTCCTCGCTGTCAAAAGGATGTTTAACTTGATGGACTGATGATCTGAATATGTATGAAAAATCCCATGTCCCTGCTCATCACAGATTGAGTGCATATGCATGGGAACTAGGGCTCAGGAAGGTGCTGCAGCACCCCTGGGCGCCCAGCCTAATGCCCAGGGAGCCCACTGCCTCCCCACACATCTGCTGATGGCCATTTGCCCATGGGCTCTGCTGGCAGCTCCACACCCAGACTCCCAGCTGCTGCCCCATGCACCCGGGGCTCTGCTGTATTCTCTGTGTGCTGGGGACTCTGCTGCAGCTCCAGGCCTGGGGTCCCAGCTGCCAGTCCTTGCATGCCTGGAGACTCTACTTCAAGCCCGTGCACTGGGCTCTTTGTTGCCAGCCCCATGCCACAGGTCCTGGCTGCTGGCCCTTCACACCAAGGCTTTACTCCCGACCTCTCATGGAGTGGAGGGAGGACAGATAAAAGAGGAGGTGTCAGCACTCCCACTCTTAAAAATGTTCCGACCACTGCTTTCATGATCAGTGGCTACAATTTATGCTGTATTTTATTCACATGAGTATTAATTCCCATATGTTTTTGTTTTCATCAAATCAAATATCGACACAAAAAAATCAGCTATCATATTGGGGGTGGGGGGAAGACTCATCCAATAACCAGCCCTCACATGTACAACAACTGTTCCACTGAGTGGGCATTTTAAAAGAAATAAAAAGAACTGGTAATTGAAAATTACTCTAGAGAATAAAAATTTTACGTTAGCATTAAAATGTAGGAAATAAATACAAATCAACTAGGTACACAGAATCTGCATAAATTATACTGTATGTAAATTTCTATGGCCCTTGAGCGTTAGTAACTTATGCATTGTCTTGTCCCATAATTTGTGATTATTTAATGATTGAAAAAAAAAGAAGATGATGAAGAAGAAAGGGGTGAATCAGGGACCTACTTTCAAAGCAGGTTATTATTTTTAGAACCTTGATTTCAAACTAAATAAGACAGGATTTCTTTTTTAAAATTGCTTTAAAAAGCCTAATTAACATCAAAATGCATATGTGAGTTTTGGCTCTATTAATCTGAGTGTTCCAAAATAGTATACATTTGTTGTTAAGTAATGATAATGTTGGAGGGTGAAAGTTATACTGCAGGGAAATTATTATGAGGATAAATTCATTTCATAACCACCAAAAAGGCTATACAAACCAGACAGAAAAATCAGTTACTTACCTTCATGACTGTTCTTCAAGATGTGTTGCTCGTTGGTATGTGTGTGTGTGTGTGTGTGTGTTGTGTGCATGCATTGTTGGAAGTTTTTTCCTTAGCAGTGCTCCCTGGGCCTGCAAGGGAATCCACTAGAGTGGCACTGCTAAATTGGCTAATATATACCCCTGTTGGCCCTCCACCCTCTTGGTTCCTTCTTACTGGACTACTTTGAAGAAGGGGAGGTGCGTGGGATTTGGAATTGACATGAGCAACACGTCTCAGAGAGCAACAGTTACAGAGATAAGGGTCTTCAGTCCACACTTTTGCCAATCATTACACACTGGCCCATCAGGCTAGGGAGGATGCAGTCCTGGGTAGGGCTGTCCTCTGCTCAGCTGAAGGTTAGAACTCTGAGGGTATGTCTACACTGCCACCCTAGTTCAAACTAGGGTGGCTAATGTAGGCATTCAAACTTGCAAATGAAGTCCGGGATTTAAATATCCCAGGCTTTATTTGCATGTTCCCGGGGTGCCGCCATTTTTAAATGCCCCATAGTTTGAACTCCCTGCCCGCGGCTACATGCGGCACGGACTAGGTAGTTCGAATTAAAGCTCCTAATTCGAACTACCGTTATTCCTCCTGCAAGGAGGTTTAACGGTAGTTCGAATTAGGTGCTAGTCCGTGCCGCGTGTAGCCGTGGGCAGGGAGTTTGAACTACGGGGCATTTAAAAATGGTGGCACCCGGGAACATGCAAATAAAGCCTGGGATATTTAAATCCCGAGCTTCATTTGCAAGTTCAAATGCCTACATTAGCCACCCTAGTTCGAACTAGGGTGGCAGTGTAGACATACCCTGACACTGGCTCGGGGGGGTTTCTGCTTTTGGAGTCACCTACATGGAATGGACATGAGCAATCACTCGAAGAAGAAAAAACAGTTACTTACCTCTGTAACTGTTGTTCTTTGAGATGTATTGTTCATGTCCACCCCACACCTTATCCTTGAAGAAAACCATATACGAAGTGGGGAGGGGTCTGAGGTGAAGGCTTTCACTTTGGACACATGCCTGGCCAACATGATAGCCACCAAGAAAGACACCTTCCAAGAAAGGTGTAGCAGCAAGCACATCACCAGGGGCTTGAAGGGAGACCCCGTGAGTTTGGACAGGACCAGGTTGAGGTCCCACTGAGGAACGGGCTGACAGACATTCAGATAAAGTCTGTCCAACCCTTTCAAAAACCTGTCTACCAGGGGATTGGCAAAGAGGTTCTGGCCTCAGGAGCCCCGATGAAAAGCAGAGCTGGCCACCAGTATACACTAATTGAGAAGGAGAATAACTCCTGTAATCTAAGATCTAGGAAGTAGTCCAGGACCAGCAGGACCTGGGCATCCATGGGTGATACCCCTTTCTGGGTAGCCCAGATAGAGAAGTGCTTCTACTTGTCCAGGTAAGTGGTCCTAATGGAAGGTTTCCTGCTTCCCAGCAGGACCTCCTGCACATGCTCCGAGCACTGCAGCTCTGCTACTGTCAGCCATGGAGCTTCCATACCATTAGGTGCAGGGATTGCAGGTTTGGATGACGAAGCCTGTCGAAGTCCTGCATAATGAGGTCTGGGTCCAGTGGGAGGGTGATTGGTCTGTCACAGGACAGGCTCAGGAAGGACATGAACCAGTGCTGCCTGGGCCACACCGGTGCAATGAAAATCAGGGATGCCTTGAATTCCCGAACCCACAGGAGCCCTTGTGAACCAGCAGGAAAGGTGGGAACACATAAAATAGATCCTCGGGCCAGAGAGTAATGAGCACATCTCCCAGAGAGCCCCACCCCAGCCCCATGAAGAAGTAGAACCTTGGGCACTTCCTGTTCTGCTGGGTGGCAAACAGATCCAGAAGGGGAAACCACCACCTGTGGAAAATGTGGAAGGCCACATCCCCCCTGAGAGACTACTTGTGGCAGGAGAAGGACCTGTTCAGCTGATCATACAGAGTGTTCTGGGACCCCAGGAGATAAGAGGCAAGTGGGTGAATATCCGCCCTGATGCATAGCTCCCAGAGCTGAAGGACTTCCTTCTTTCTCAGGGCTACAGCAATAATGGCCTTTCACTTTGTGAACTCTTGAGGGGCCATAGAAAGGCCAAAAGGGAAGGCCATAAACTGATAGTGGTTCTGGCACTGTAAAACAGAAGAACTGCCTGTGGTGCAGTGCAATAGAAATATGGAAGTAGGCACCTTTTAGATTGAGGGCAGCAAAACCAGTCTCTGGGACTTAGAGAGAGGATGATAGACACCAGAGTCACCATCTTGACCTTGGTTTTGGTGATGAAGGCGTTGAGTTCCCTGAGATCTAGGATGGGCTGAAACTCTCCTTTGCCCTTGGGAATCAGGAAATACTAGAAGTAGAAGCCCCTGCCCAAGAACCCCTTGGGGGACCACTTTGGCCACCCTTAGAGTTAGGAGCTACTAAACCTCTTCCTGGAGGAGATGCCCATGAGAGGGGTCCCTGAAGAGGGATGAGGCAGGGGCAGGGGGGTGAAAGGGAGGGGTCAAAAGGAAGGGAATGGTGTACCCCCTTCCTACTGTTTCCAGGACCCAATGGTCCGAGGTAATGGATTCCCAGACCTGGCAGAAAGGGAATAGGTGGTCCCCAAACAGGAAAGGTGAGGTTTGTAAGCTGTCCTCATGCATACCCTCAAAAACCTTAGCGAGGCCCTGAGGGCTTGTTGGATGGGCTCTGGCCATGGTTCAGGACCGGTCAGGAGCAGCATCTGCCATTCTTCCCATTACCATTTCTCCCCCTACAGTGGGAGAAATCAGGTGGGTGCCCAGTTAAGAGGGCCTAGAGACATTCCTGCCTCACAGGGAATGCCGTAGTGTAACAGGTGTATGGATTCCCAGAGACTTTAACGTGGCCCAGGTATTCTTGATACCCGGTCTGCTCGGAAAAGACCAGTCTGCTCAGAAAAGAGGGATGGGCCTTCAAACAGGAGGTCCTGAATAGTGGTCTAGAGATCAGGGGGCACTCCAGACACCTGCAGCCAAGAGCTGTGAGGCAAAACCAGCCACATGGCCAAGTACGGGCAGCTGCATCAGCTTCATACAGGATGGCCTGGAAGGTGTCCCAAGAGACTACCCTGGCTTCTTCCGCAAGGGCTCTAAACTCAGACCAAGAGTACCTGGGGACCAGCTCAGTGAACTTGTCTGTGGCTGCCCAAGTGTTATATGCACAGAGACTCAGCAGGACCTGCTGTTTCGTTATGTGAAGTTGAAGGCCCCCGGATACATAGGCCTTTCTGCCCAAGAGGTCCATTTTCTTGGCATCCCTGCTCTTAGGGGTAGCGCCAGGCTGGCCCTGCCTCTCCCTCTGGTTCACCACCTGAACATACTGGGACCCCGGAGGTGGGTGGGAGAAGAGGTGCTTGTTTCCCTCTTGCGGCATGAAGTACTTCTACTCGACTCTTATCTGTCGGCAGGATAGAGGCCGGGTTTTGCCAGAGGGTCTTTGTGATTTTGGTCACGGTCTTATTGATTTGTAAGGCTACTCTGGTAGAGGTGTCGGGCTGCAAGATGTCAACCATAGGGTCTGAATCGTCCAACACCCTCTCTGCCTGGACTCCCAGACTCTGAGGCAGGTGGCGAAGGATTTCCTGATGGGACCTCGAGTCCATGGAGGGGAGAGCCCCACCAAGTGCCTCATCAGGTGAGGAGGATGAGGACCCTTTCATGGCCCACTGCCTCCAGATCACAGGCTTATGAGGGGGCCTGTGAGGCTGCAGAAGGAACCACGGCAGATGGCAGAGCAATGGGGGTCCCTCTTTCCAAAATGGGTTCTGGGGAAGCCTGGCCCGGGGGAAGAGACTGGCTTGATGTTAGGGAGCGAGTCAGTGGGGTCGCTGAGGGAGGAACTCATGACTCTGAGAAGACTGACTCTGGTCTAGAAGGGCCCATACCCTGGCTTTGGTGATAGGCCCAGGGGGTCTAGAAAGGCCACTGGGTTGGAGCAGTGGCCAGAGCTGCTGTAACACCGGTACTGGGGTAGGCTGAGGCCACTGCTGCTGTTGCTGGTGGTGCATCGAGATGGTGCGACCGGTGCTGGGATCTAGACCAGAAGCCCCGGGACAACCAGACAGATTCCATCTCACAGTCTGTAGACTACTCTGAGGTCGACTAGGGCAGTGCGGTAGCAGTTGTGGCTGGCGACCTCCTGGTTGGAGCGTACTAGGCCATCAACTCCGGTTTCCCCCAGTGCCAGAGAGGAGGCAGGGGCATGACTGGTGGTGGTGCTAGTGCACCTAATGGAGAAGGGCCGGTGTTCACAGGACCCGGTGCCATGGTTGGTGGCACCTGAGGGCCCTGTGCTGGTGCTATGGCCTGTGTTGGTGCTGGTGTGCAGGAGGGTGTGAGCACTGTGGCCAATGCTGAGGCTGGAGGCAGTGCCACACCTAGGACTGGGGTCGAAGTTGCTGGCACCAGGGCAGGGTGATGGTGCCCTCTCGCTGCCGGGGCGCTAGGTGCCAAGACTGCGGGTTGGTGCTATCTGGACTCACACTCCTTGGCTGGGCCCAGTGCCAAGGTCAGGGAAGAGGTCAGCTCAATCAAATCCCTTGTTGCCTTAAAAGTATCTGGAGTGGAGGGCTCCGGGAAGTCCCCTGCCATGTTGGAGTTTTGGTGCAGACTAGAGCGGTGCTGACTCTACCATGAAGGTCCAGGTGCAGTGCTTGCCGGTGCCACATGCCCCACTTAAGGGTGCACGGAGGGAATGTGCCTCGAGGGAAACCTGCCCCTGCAAAGCCTCCTTTTCTTGTAGGGCACCGGGGACTGCGACCGGTGCCAAGGGCTACGCAGTGCGGGGGAGGCGCGTGAGCGACTGGTTGCCTCCCGCACCAAAGCCAGTGCTCTCTGGGTTGCCAGTGCCACATCAGACGCCAGTGCTGGGCAGAAAGCTGCCTCCATAAGGATAATCTTCAAGCGGGACTCCCTTTCCCCCTTGGTAAATGGCTTGAAGGCCTTGCAGATTTTACAGGCCTTGGACAAATGAGCCTCACGAGGCACTTCTGACAGGCTGCGTGAGGGTCTCTGCAGTGCATAGGCTTCTGGCACTTCTCACAGGGCTTTAAGACTTGGGGCCTGGGCATGACCTGCTGGACATGCAGGAGATGAGAAGCAAGTCCCATGCCTGAGTACTTAACACTAAGCACAACACTTAATAACTAATAAAAACCTAGATAAGAACAACGAACCATGAAACTTTAACTAACTACTAGAATAATGATAGAAACGTAGAAAGTGCTACATAGTCCTACTAGAATAATGAGAGAGAGAACTGCTAAGAGGCATTTGCAGAGCAAGAGCAAAGGCATGTTCCAATGACTGTTATGAGCGGTAAGAAAGAACTGAGGGGATGGAGGGCCAGCAGGGGTATATATTAGCTGATATAGAGGCACCACTTGAGAGGGCTCCCCTGCGGGCCCAACAAGTACTGCTAAGGGAAAAACTTCCAAAGACATGTGTACACAGTGCACACACACCTACATGGAATGTACATGAACAATCACTCAGAGAAGAAGGATCCCTTCATCAGCCATTGAAAGGTACCAAATATTTAATAAGGTGCAGAGATATCACATTCCGATTAAGAAGCAAATAATACATTTTCCAGCTAGTACTGCAGAGGGGAGATTATTGGGTAGAAAGTAATAAGAACATGGGTATGCCACCAAGATTAACATAATCTTAGCAAAAATGCCACAGGTTTTGTAATGACCAGGAGTAGTCAATACATGTCTTTGTTTCTATCCAGAACGTATGTCCAGGAGCATAGCAGCTTTGACCCAGTGCGGATTCAAAATATTGTACCACAATACTGAATCGCTAGCACCACTTTCTGCTTTTCCATATAGTTTTTCCCATTCAGGTGTTATTCCAGCCTGCTCTTGTATAGGATGAGAGTGCTGACAGGGTCACCATCACGTGATAGAGCTGGTTGAAATAATAATAGCAAAATATAATGGTTGAAAGAAACACTCTTGAAAGTATAATAGTTGAAAAAAAGATTATTTGATAATTAGACAAATCTTTTGTTATGAAACTTGATTCTTTCTGCAAATAACATCTTTTGGTATTTTATGTTGCTTTTTGTGTTGGAGAGTAGATATCAAAACTTATTTATAATTATAACTTTTCAAAGATTTGCCTTGAATTTGCATCTAAAATTCCTAAGGAAACAGTAGAGGAAAAGATGAATCGTGTATTTTCAAAATTAAACTTACACACCTTAAAAAAAAGAGAGTGCTCCTGTAGTACCTTAGGACATGTCTAGACTGGATAGTTTTTTCAAAATAACTCACCTTATTTCGAAATAACAAGGCGAGTATCCACACTGCCAAGCCTATTTTTTCGAAATAATGAGCTTGTTATTTCAAAATAATAACTCTGCTTGTGAAGAGAAATAAGCTTATTTCGAAATAGTTATTTCCGGAGTTATTATTTCCAAATAATTTATTTCGAAATAACCTGTTAACGTAGACATAGCCTTAGAGAATAACAATATATATATATATAATATCGTGAGCTTTCATGGGCAAAACCCACGTCTCATCTGAAGAAATGGTTTGTGTCCACGAAAGCTCATGATTATATATATGTGTGTGTGTGTGTGTGTGTGTGTGTGTGTGTGTGTGTGTGTATATGTTCGTCTCTAAGGGCATGTCTACACAGAGCATTCTTCCTTCAACTTCCCTTACTCCTTGTGAAATGAGGGTTAACACGAGTCAGAGTAAGAAGTCCTCCAACTTGACATTATTTCAAAATAAAGGCTTGTAGTGTAGATGTTATTTCGGAATAATGTCAGTTACAGCCTCTCCCTGAGTTACGAACGAGTTACAGACCAAACACTTGGCTGTAAATCAATTTGTTCATAACTCGAACCCCATTGAGTTACATAGCGACTGCGCTGTTTGTAAGCGCGGTTGCGTTCATAACTCAGGGACCACCTTTACAACCGCTCCATGGGAGCATTGGTCGTAAATGCAAACGGTTGTAACTTGACTGTTGGCAACTCAGGGACCAGCTGTATTCTGAAATAACGCTGCTCTGTAGACGTACCATAAGGCGCTACAGGACCACTCTTTTTTTAAGTTACAGACTAACACAGCTACCCTTCTGAGACTAATTTACCTTTAGTGAGGAGCTATAATTATGTGATGTATATTTCAGAAAATGAGAAGCGCAGGTTAAAATAAAATCAAGCAACAGCAATCAAAATAGGATTTCTTAATTGTGCCAAATTCAGCTCCCAGTTAAATGGGTGCATACCAAGAGTAACCAAGAACAGATTTCGATCTAACAATTCAAAAACTCCAATATTATTAAATATCAGGAGAATACTGTAGGCCTTGCATGATGTGGACATAGAATTCACAAAAGTTACAAATTTAGATTTGAATCCTAACCCTAGGAAAACCTAAAAGGAAGCTAATTAAGTTCCCTCATTATTTATGTTATTCCAATTCAGATTCCAACTACAATGAATGATTCAGACTCTGACTATACAGTCATAGAACCAGATTCAAATGTGAAAGTGTAATTCAAATCCTTTTACAATAGGATTGAAAAATGATCCCTTTAGATTGACTTCAATTCCCTTTTTCCTTCCCTTATTCTACTAATATCTAAGGGAGGGTAAATAACTATTACATACACATCTAAAACCCAGCCAATGTTGTAAGAAGATGTAATTGAAAGTAGCCTCTATTCTATTTAAATTATGCTCTCCTTCCGGTTCTTTACTGTGTAATTTACAGTGACTTAGATTCCCTTAGATATTAGTAGAATGGATGTAATCAGCTCTAAAAATGACTGAGCATAATGGAATCTAAGTTAGCTATAAAGTGGTCTAAGAGACATTATTAAGGGTGCAAGAGCAAACTATTCCACTGCATAGGAAAGACAGGAAGTATGGCAAGAGACTATGTTGGCTTAACCCAGAGACCTTGAATGATCTAAAAAAATCAAAAAAGAATCCTCCAAAAAGTGAAAACTAGGTCAAATTAAAAGGATGAGTAAAAACAAATAACAAAAATATTTAGGCCAAGGAAAAAAAATGAGCTCAAATTAGCCAAAGACATAAAAGGGTAACAAAATTGTGGTAGGCCCTTTACTCAATGAGGAGGGAAAAACAATAACAGAAAATGAAGAAATGCAGAGGTCCTTAGTGACTTCTTTATTTCAGTTTTCAGCAAGAAGGCTGGTGGTGATTTAATGCCTAACATAGTGAATACCAGTAAAAATGAGGTAGGTCGAGAAGTTAAAATAGGAAAAATAAAGTTAAAATTATTTAGACAAGTTAGATGAAGGGCTGTCCTTACTAATACGGAGAACATCCAGCTGCCTAGTGCACCCAAAAATTTGGCACACCATTGGATCTTAATGCCCACCCACCTGCCTCTTCCTATCCATTTTCTGTGATTCTGCTTCCTCCAGAGAGGATCTAGTTAACTTGAAAGTGAAAAAGCATGCTGACCTATTAGCAGAACATTAAACCCATGAAAGAGCCATTCAGGTGGTAGTGAAGCCATTTAATAGGCATTTGCCCAACCCAGGTGTATACAGTCAGTCTCTGAATTTACTGTTAGTCTGTCTACAGGACACTACTTAGAAACCTGCTTTAAAAATTAATATGTTGCTGAAGATTATAAAATTAATCTCTAAAAAACTGTCATGCTGCCATTGAGTATCGAGGCACCAGTTTAACAGTACTATAAATCCTAAGGACGTCCTTGGTTAGATGTCTTCAAGTCACTAGGGCCTGATGAAATGCATCCTAGAATACTTAAGGAGATGATTGAGGAGATAGCTGAACCATTAGCTATTATCTTTGAAAAGTTATGGAAGATGGGAGAAATTGCAGAAGACTGGAAAAGGTCTCTAGGTGTCATAGTGGATCACAAGCTGAGTATGAATTCACAGTGTGACACTGCTGCAAAAAAACAAACATCATTCTGGCATGTTGTAATGGGGTGGCACTCACCTCCTGTGAGTGCACCCATCTGGCTGAGTGCATGTGCCTGCACTGCTTCTGTTCTTCAGACTTTGCATCTACTTAGCCCTCCTGCCAAGACATAGTCCTGTGTGAGTCACTGAACACCCCTTGGTGCCCTCTGTATGGTCTCTCAGTCTATTCCCCGCTCAGACAGAGAGTGGTGCCTCCAGGGCTTCCTCTCCTGGAAACAGTGTCCTTGCCCTTACCTCAGTGCTCTATCACAGTTCAGCATATTGTCCACAATAGCTCCTCACACAGAGCTTTCTGTGGTGCTTCCACTCCCTCACCAGTCAGTCACCCATGGTCTTCTTTCCTTGAAATCTACAGCAGCACTGAGCTGACTCTGGTCCTGCAGCTCCTTTTATAGGCCACTTCCTGCTGCAGACACTCTAGCCTACTTGGAGGACTTTTCCATGGTTTTCTGGGATGGGGGTGTGATAAGGCCACAAGCCTCCAGCTTTGGGACCTGGTACACCCTGTCACACATGTATTAACAGGAGTGTTGTAAGTAAAACATGAGAAAGTAATTCTTCCACTCTGCTCTACACTGATTAGGCCTCAACTGGAGTACTACAACCAGTTTTGGGCTCAACATTTCAGGATAGATGTGAAGAAATGAGAGAAGATCCAAAGAAGAGCAGCAAAAATGATTAAAGGTCTAGAAAAAATTACCTATGAGGGAAGATTGAAATAATTCGTCTTGTTTAATCTGGAAAAGAGAAGCTGAGAGGAGACATGATAACAGCTTTCAAGTATCTAAAAGGCGGTCAAAAGGAAGAGGGAGAGAAATTATTCTCCTTAACTTCTGATGATAAGATGAGAAGCAATGGGCTTAAATCGCATCAAGGGAGATTTAGGTTGGACGTTGGAAAAACTTCTTAGCTATTAGGGTGGCTAAACACTGGAATAAATTTCCTAGGGTGATTATGGAATTACGTCATTGGAGATTTTTAATAAGTTAGACAAACTCCTGTCAGGGATGGTCTAGATGGACTTGATGATTTCTCAAGGTTCCTTCCAGTTTTATGAGTCTATGTCTTCCAAATATATTTAAGGCAACAGACAAAATTTGAGAGAATTAGATTGTGTGGATCTCTGGCTACACCTAACATAGCAAAGGGTGCTATTCAAAATGTATTGGATGCCAGAGAGACATCAGACACAGAGATAATGGGGGCTTTGTCCTCTAACATTCGTTGGTGCTGTGATAAAGAAAAAAGGAAGTGTGATGCATATACTGTGGAACTGTCAGGAAACGATGGAAAGACAGAAAGGTGAAAACAGAGCATGGCTCTAGCAACCAAATCTCACCTGAAAAATTATATCCTAGATTATGTACCTATTACAAAACTGTGTTTAACTCCACCACAAAAGTTCTTGGGAACTGTTATGATTATCTGGAATAGAAAAGTTGATTCTGTTCAGACAGAGTTAGCAGCAATACAATAATGTATTGATATAAAGAGAAATAATATATATGAAACAACTCTAGATCTTGTTTCATCATACATTTGGATAAAGAATGCTGAGATAGCTCAGATAACACCAGCTTTTTATTCCTGACCACAACCTTTTCCCTTCCTCTTCCCTCTCCCTGGTCCACTCTTTCTTGTGTATGACTCTGTGTGTGTGTGTGTGTGTGTGTGTGTGTGCGAGCACACACACATGCACATGTTGTTACTACTGCTTGTAAACTCATAAACTTTAAAGTAAGAAGGGACCATTGTGATTATCTAGTCTATCCTCCTGCACATCACAGGCCACACTCATGTAATAGACCCATAACCTCTGGCTGATTACTGAAATCCTCAAATAATGGATTAAACATTTCAAGTTATTGAGAACTCTCAGGTTACACTAGCTCAGACCTGTGACATGTATTCCATGCTGCAGAAGAAGGCAAACCTCCTCCCCACTCCCCCAACTCCCACCAAGGGTCTTTGCCAGTCTGATCCAGGAGAAAATTCCTTCCTGATTCCAAATGTGGTGCTCAGTTAGATCCAGAGTATATGGTCAAGATACAACAGGTAAATGCCTGGGAAAGAATTCTCTCTCTCTCTGAAATAACTCAAAGCCTTTCCCGTCTAGTGTTCCATCTCTGGTTAGAGGGGATTTTTGCTACTGGCTGACAAAGAGAGTCTGCATGCCATTGTAGGCAGTTTCATCATATCATTTCCTCCATAAACCTATCAAGCTCAGTTGTGAAGCCAGTTTTTTGCTCCCACTGTTTTCCTTGGAAGGGTGTTCCAAAAATTCACTCTTCTCCTGGTTAGAAATTTTCCCCTAATTTCAAAGCTAAACTAGTTTGATTGTCAATTTATAGCCACTTGTTCTTGTGTGCCCATTGGCATTTAAATAACTCTTTTTCTCTCCCTGTTATTTATCCCGCTGGTGTATTTATAGAAAGCAATCTCAGCCTTCTTTTGGTTAAACTAAATAAGCCATGTTCTTTGAGCTTCCACTAAGGCTATGTCTAGACTGCACTGGAAAACTGGAAAAAGTTACGCCATTTGCAGTACGCAAATGGCGTATCTTTTTTCAATTTGCTTTCAAAAGAGGCTCTTTTGAAATTTGGTGCATCTACATGGCGCCAGATTGTAAAAGAAAGTGCTCTTTTGAGTCATCCCTTATTCCTCATAGAACAAGGTTTACAGGGATGGCAAAAGAGCGCATCTGTTCTTTCGAAAAAAATTTCAAAATTTTTTTCCAGTATCCAAAAAAAAGCAATACAATGTAGACATAGCCTAATAAGGTAGGTTTTCCATTCCTTGGATCATCCTAGTAGCCCTTCTCTGCACCTGTTCTAGGTTGACTCCTAACCTCTTATGTCTATGTCATATTGTTTGATTTTATTTTGTCTGGTCTTGCAGTTTTGACAAGTCAGAAAATTGCATAACTCCATCATTTTATTGGATATCCTGTGAAATATGCAGTATTTGGCAACACATGCATGCTTTAGGTCATTTACTTCTTGTATTTTTTTTTACTATTGGCTTCTTTATGAAAATAAAAATTAATCTCACACACACACACACACACACACACACACACACACCACAATTTTTGTGGATAAGTCTCTAATAATGAAGAAGCAACCTATAAAAATTGAGGAACTCTGCTTAGACTATATCATCTCCATAGGGCTGTCACTCTTAATCAACTGTCATTGGACCCATGCGGCTGTAAGAAAGTTTGTGACATATTTAGTCTGTGGAAAAAAATGTTGATTTGTTCTTCTGGCTCAATATGTGACCTTCGGTAAGTCACTTAACTTCTCAGTGTTAAAGTTTATTCATCTGTAAAGATGGTTATAATAAAATTTGAACTATCTAGCTCAAAAGAAACTTAATTAATTAATATATGCAAAGAGATTTGACATCCTAGGATGAAACAAACCTGATAAGTGCACGATATTATTAGCATGCATGCATTAACACCCTTCCTTTAGCAGAAACTCAAATTTCCTTTTAGTGCAATACTAAGCTTTTGCTGTGACCTTTATTAACATGCCATATTCAAACTCCTTACTTTTATGAATGCACCTTATTTTGGCAGAATGAAGTGATGCCAGTCTGAAGTAGATTAAACCATGCTAACTCCCTGAAAAATATCCAAGGTCATTGAACTTGCCAGCTGCAGCTGGCATGATACCTCAACACATTTAACTTTACCTTATAGTTTATCAAGTTTATAGAGGGTACTGCATGACTCACTTCTGAAACATCATAGCTGATGGAATAAAAGTAAAAAAAAAAAAAAAAAAAGACTTAAAAAAAGCCAACTACTCACAAGCCTGTGTAGTTTACCTCAGTAAACTTCATACAGAAATTTTAACTTGGAACATATGGCATTTGATGGCTATAATTATCCAACTTTGGCTAGGGTAGGCAACATTTTCCCCTTATTTTAAGATTCGCAGCAAGCACAATCATCAATATTTATAGGCTAAGAAGATTAAATGATCAGTAAACTAGGGCTGCTGTATTTTTCCTTAATTATATGACTAAAGTCCACATGGCCAGAGATTAAAGCAATATGCAATCTGGAAACTCTAACATATAACTTTTACCTCCAGAAAGGTCTTGAAATTCACAATTTGATCTTTTATGCCAAGGTTGCGTAGCTTAATTGTAGAGATCAAAAGTGCACCAAGTAGCAAGAGAAAGGCACAAGGAACTTGTTTTACTAAGGATTCATGGAGACCAGAAGTAGCACGAGACACAGCTAATGTAATGTTTGACCTCTATTGTAAGTAGTGAAGCCCATCTTCATTTATGCTCAACTAATTCAAAATCGGAAGCATTTTTATACTAGACCCACTTGCTTCCTGTTGTTGGCTACAATGTGGAAATAATTCAACAACTTAACTCCAGGCACCCTGAAAACAAGAATGAAAACAGTAAGACTTCCCTAAGGAGGCTGCATGTCTCGGGTCATTGGGGGTTTGACAAAGAGTTCCCTATCTTTTTCGAAAGCTAAGCTCTGTTTTGCATTTCTTTGTTTGCCAGAGGAGTGTTTCCATGGTTGTTTCTCCTTAAGCTTGTATAAAAAATGTTTAGCATATTTTTAGAATCTAGAATGCTTTTTGTAATTATTCCAGCTCCAAAACTAAAAGAGTGTTATGAAATATTCTTCATATGTATGTAACTATTAAACAAAAACAAAAACACAGGGGGAAAATGATTCAAACTGGTTGTGACAGGTGTCTACATGTCTTTTAGAAAGCCAATTTCTGTGACTGTACCTTGCTGAAATAAGCACAGTTGTGCATTTGGTTGAATAACACACTGTCAAAAAATCATAATCCATTGGTTAACCCTTTGTTATTAAATTAAAAGTGTTCTATAATGATTGAAATAGAAAGTTTTCACTGCTCTTTCTTATCCACTACACTGCTACCTTCTTTTTTAAAATTTACAGCTCATATGAGAAATAATTACTCATTTTGATGTACCATCACAGCTGCAGATGCTTAAATCAATCAATTCTTTACACATTATTAAATCCTGATAGAACATGATTCAGGGCTTACAGGAAAAATATTGGATGCTATTATGCTCAAAGGATATATCTACACAGCATCTGAGAGGATGGTTCCCAGCATGGGTAGATAGACACATGCTAGCTCTGCTTAAGTTAGAAGCTAAAAATAGCAGTATGGTTAGGATCACACTAGCTGCCCAAGTACAATCCTGACAGAATCCCCGACAATGTAGCCCAAGCTGCTTCCTGTGTCACTGAGGCTACACTGCTAATTTTAGTGCACTAGCTTGAGCAGAGCTAATATGGATTGGTTTACACATGCTTGAAAGCACCCTCCTTGCTGCAGTCTACCCATACTCTAAGGCCATGTCTACACTACATGGAAGACTGATGCTTCAGACGTCAATCTTTGGACGTTCAATTTAGTGGGTCAAGAATGGACCCATAAATCCAACACTGAGGGCAGCTCTAGCTGGCGTCTGGTACTCCTTTTGCAAGAAGTAGGGGAAGCCAGTGGGAATGTTTGCTCCTGCTGTGTGGACGGCGCAGAAACACGATTTAAGATACGTCAACTCTAGCTACATAATTAACATTGCTGGTGTTGCGTATCTTATTTTGACTTTCCGCTGTAATGTAGACCAGGCCTAAGTATGTTTCTAGCAGCACAAGTGGTGTAAAAACTGTGTGATGTAACAACAGTTGGCAACCCTGTAAAAATATAGGTAACATATATTTTAGCAAACTTAAAAATTTCACCAGCCATTTCCCATATTAAGAATCTAATCTTTCACCGAGGACCCAGGCCATAATTAATATGGTAATTTACTAAACAAGGCAAAGGCAAATTTATTGTACTTCACACTTAGCTACATTTTCAGGTTTATCATAGACAATAAACACAATGGGATTTTCAAAACAGCTTAAGATTTAGGAACTCAAATCCCATTGATAGTCAATGGTTTGTGTTTGTATACCCCATAGCTGTTTTTGTGTAAAAAAATGTTTCCAATAGTGTATAACCTTTTCAGATATAAACAATATTGGATCTATGATGTAGCATGAATTTTAAGGCAAAATTTTGTTGTTCTCAACAAACTCAATGGACATTTTGCTTGATTACGAACCACAGAATTCAGCCACAGGCAATTATGAGTAAGTCAGAAATGACATATTATTGAAAGCACAGACCAGAGAGCTTGGCATATCTGCTCATTTTAGATTGGATAAAACATGTTCTATCAAGAGATTGCTCATACACAGTCTTCCAAATTGTTTGCACCAGATTTGTATAGCTCTAATACACTCAGCAGACCCACACTTCCATATCCTGGACACAAATACACAACCAGATGGGAAAAAGAAGCCATTTGCATTGCTGCATTTGGAGTACTGCAATTTCACTGTATGGAAACTACAAAATCTTCTAATTTGGCCCATAATGCAGACTTTAAATAGCATACCCCAGACCATCTCAGTAAACTAGAGTTTAGAGGACATAACTTAAAAGAAATCATAGCCTGTCTATAAGTAAGTGGGCTGAAAGCACTTTAACTGATGACTAACACCCAAAAACATTAAAGCTTTTTGCTCTTGAAACACTAGACAAGATTTGCCTCTTGATATTTATGGGTCTAATATAGCTCAACACTGTCTCTATAAAACCTGTGACTGACTTTTTTTAAAACAGGGTTTTATGTCATCCTTTTCACAAATACATAAAGATAAATTCTTCTGCCTATGTCCTTGCTGTGGTGTCAGGATGGTATAGCTGCCTGTGTAGTTCAGAATAAAAGCTCTGATGATACAGTGCTTAATAGTGTTTTAGTTTAAGAGTTTGTATTTTAATGAATAACTTTTAGAGTCACTGATTTGAGAAATAGTTACAAGGTTTGGGATGGACGCTTTCTAATTTGACCTTTGGAATAGAAGTTTCATTGGGATTTCAATTATTTGGGGGGAAGGGGAAGAAGAGAAAAAAGTTTCAAGAGATTAGGCCCCCAGCTCTTCTGCCCACTGTGAAAACACAGTTATGATATTTTTACTGTGTGTATTAAACAAGATACAATATATGGTTGAAAATTGTTACTTTCTGTTACAGATTTGTTTTTATAAAACTCGGTTTTATTAAATGAACACATTGGTTCCTTTCAGTAAATGCTGGTGATTTCACTTAATTACAAACTGAGTGTGCTAATTACCAAGCAGAATATGTATTTTCTTGTTTAATTTGTCTAGGGTAATTAATATTTCTATACAATATTTGCTATTATTAATCATTATTATTTTATTCCAGTAATATGCAGAAAATTCAATCTGTTTGAAGGGTTAATTTTGCTAAGATCTGTACAATCATAAAAGAAGTCCCTGGCCTAAAAACTGTACAATTTAAGACCTCACAAAGCCTTAAGTTTAGCACATTAGCTGCATTGAAATTAATGGAACTTAATCACACAGAATCATAGTATAGTAGAACCTGCTATAGGGACCTTGAGAGGGACCATGAGAGGTCACTGAGTCTAGTCCCCTGCCCTCATGGCAGAACCAAGCTCTGTCTAGATCTTTCCTGACAAGTGTCTGTCTAACCTGCTCTTAAATATCGCCAGAGATGGAGATTCCACAACCTCCCTAGGCAATTTAATCCAGTGTTTAACCATCCTGACAATGAGGAAGTTTTTCCTAATATCCAACCTAAACCTCCCTTGCTGCAATTTAAGTCCACTGCTTCTTGTCCTACCATCAGAGGCCAAGGAGAACAATTTTTCTCCCTCCTCCTTGTAACACCCATTTTGGTACTTGAAAACCATTATCATGTCCCCTCTCAATCTTCTCTTTTCCAAACTAAACAAACCCATTTCTTTCAGTCTTCCCTCGTAGCTCATGTTCTCTAGACCTTTAATCAGTTTTTTTGCTCTTCTCTGGACCGTCTCCAATTATTCCACATCTTTCTTGAAATGTGGTGCCCAGAACTGGACACAATACTCCAACTGAGGCCTAATCAGCGCAGATTAGAGCGGAAGAATGACTTCTTGTGCCTTGCTCACAACACTCCTGGTAATGCATTCCAGAATCATGTTTGCTTTTTTTTGCAACAGTGTCACACTCTTGACTCATATTTAACTTATGCTCCTCTATGACCCCTAGATCCCTTTCTGCCGTACTCCTTCCTAGACAGTTGCTTCCCATTCTGTATGTGTGAAACAGATTGTTCCTTCCTAAGTGGAGCACTTTGCATTTGTCCTTATTAAACTTCATCCTATTTACCTCAGATCATTTCTCCAGTTTGTCCAGATCATTTTGAATTTTGACCCTATCCTCCAAAGCAGTTGCAACCCCTCCCACCGTGGTATCATCTGCAAACATAATACGCGTACTCTTTATGCCATCACTTAAATTGTTGATGAAGATATTGAACAGAAGCAGTCGCCAAACAGATCCCTGCAGAACCCCACTTGTCATGCCTTTCCAGCATGACTGTGAGCCATTAATAACTATTCTCTGAGAATGATTATCCGGCTAGTTATGCACCCACATGCTTATGACTTTGCAGGGGTCCTAAGACTACAAGCAATATGGGATAGGTTAGTGAGAGGGATGTAATCAAAAACATCTATCTACTTTAAACAGATATCTTAATTTTTCCTCCCAGGCCTTCCTGCTACCTCTTTTCTCAATCACTGTGGACAACATTACCATCCTGCCCATAACTGGGTGTCAGCTTCTACTCAGATCTCTCTCTAGTGTCTCACATCCCAAGCTATGCCTAAATGTTTCAGATTCTTGCTGCACAGTATCTGTAAGAGATGGCTAAAACTCTTGTTCCGGCTCTCATCATTTCACATCTCCATTACTGCAACATCCTTTTCTCTCACCTTGATAAAAGCAATGGTGGAAAGACCATTCTCCTAGCCCACTAATCTCTGTCCCCTCTCTCTTTGCATCCTTCTTTGGCTCTCTATCCTCTATCATATCAGTCATAAGTTGTTTGCAGCTGTTGGAAGTCGGGTGGGGGGGGGCAAGAGGGGCTCTCAGAAACACCTTGATACTATGCTGTCTAGGAAAGACCCACTAAATCTAATGCTGAAAGTGCCCTTGCTGGCACCAGTACATGTACCAACATGTTCAAGGCCCTTCGTAGTCTTTCCCTACCCTATCTTTCACTGAGCTTTTGATGATCATCTTCAATCAGCCTATGACGTCAGCCTCCACTACCCAATTGTATGCTTTCTCTCATACGAGGAGCGGGGGGCGAGGGAGGAAGAGGGAGTGGGCCTGACAGACTTGTCAGACCCCTGGGCAAAGGGGGGGAGTGGGGGGAAGAGTGGTTCTGCCTTTCCAGAAAGGGCAGGGCCTCTTCTCTTATACTCTTTTTGGGGCTGAGATCATTTTTTGTTCTGTGTTTATGCATCACCGTCATATTGGTGCAAGTAGCAGAATTCATGTGGTGGGTGTAGGGCCAAGGGGTTCTGAGTGTGTGAGAGGGCTCAGGTCTGGGACAGAGGGTGGGATGCAAAAGTGTGAGGGATTTGGCTGGGGGTGCAGGCTATAGGTTGGAACTGGGTCTTGGGGACTGGGGTGAAGGAGGATGCTCCAGGGGTACTGCGAGGAGAGAGGACTCTCCCTTCCCCCAGCTCTCTCTCCTTGTGACAGCATCTAGGCTGGAGGAAAAGGCACCTCTCTCTGATATGGCAGCTCCTGGGCAGGGGCAGCAGGCTCAAGCCAGGGCTGGTTTGAGTTGGGGGGCACCACCCTGGCCACAGATAGAATTGGGGCAGAGCCAGGGTGCCTTGGCTGCAGCTGGGTATAAGCCAGGGTTGTGCTCTGGTTGTGGCAGGTCCAGGGCTGAGCTTCCCCAGTCACGCCTGGGTTCAGGCCAGGGGAGGGGCACCCCTCCCGCAGCAGGTTCAGGCTGTTGCTGGTTTCAAGCCATTGCTCGGGCACAGCAGATTGGAGGCTGGGCTAGCTTGGGGGTGGGAGTGAGGCAGCTCTCCTCTAGCTGTGGCAGGTCCCCCGACATGTTCCTTGAGCACCTGGGAGGAGCTAAATAGGCATCTGCAAGGCCAGGCAGTTTCCAGGTAACTTGGGTGCTGAGAGTGGTCAGTTCCCCACTGATATCAAAGGTTGCTGCAGATTCTCAAAACTGCCTCTCAATTCCCTTACAAAATAGAGCTCTAAATGCTCACAGAAGCACGTTGATACTATGCTGTCAGGAAAGACCCACTGAATCAAGCGCCGAAGGTGCCCTCGCCGGCACCAGTACTCCTCACTGTCACCAAGCTCAGCTTAAGGTATGTCAGCTACAGCTACATTATTTGCATAGCTGGGGCTGTGTACCTGAAGCCAACTTTTCTGGTGTAGTGTAGACCTGGCCTAAGTTTTCTCATTTTGAATAATTAGAATCCCCTGAGGAATGACAGGGATCATCTGGATTGCTTGACTGTTCTATTTATTCTCAAAATATCGTCATGTGATGGTATGTTTGCTTCTTCTGTTTATTTATCCCTCCTATTCCACTGCAAAAAATAAAGTGAGCATTCATAAATTCCAGATGTACTGTACTCATTAATGCCTATAGCATGACTTTTTCCATGTACATAAAGATGAGCCATCCAATATAAGCTACCTAGCAATCGATGTTACTCAATACTCCTTTCCTGTATTTTGATTTGTTAACAAACAAAAAAAAAATGCCCAGAAAAATATTCAGTAAACCTATTCATGGTCAGAGGATTAACATCACAGCTAAGGAGACATTAATATTCACAACTGGCTACTGAACTTTAAGGGACTATTAGCATTCCCATTTTATTTATTTATTTTTGCCTTCAAAGACAGAGCTTGATTTCAAACAAACTCCACTGAGTCTCTAATAATCTATAAGTAAACAGCCAAACGGGCCATGAACTAGAACTAACTTGGTGGTAATACAGATAGGTTACAAAGGCTTTTGGAATGAGATAGAAGAGAACAGGAATTGTCACTGATAATAGTACAATATGAGATTCTGTGCAAGACTGTGGTAAACACGTATAAGGTAAAAATCACCTTGACCTTCCTCAATCTTATTACTGAAGTTTTACATTCACTTTTTAAAAATAGTATATTTATATATATAATTGTGTGTGAGTGTGAGAGACTGAATGAGCGAGAAATTATACATATATAAAACTGGAGCAGGGAGCCATTAGTTAACGTTAGTGATGTGTAACTGGCTGATTAAACCTGTGGTGATCAAATGACCTTTAAAAACACAGTTGGTTTAAAGTGAAAACTGTCCTGAATATCCAGGATCAAGCATGTGCTTCAGATATATCAGAAAAAAATGGGAAGTTTTAATTTGCTTCAGTTCAGTTATAATCTGAGTAAATCATAATACTTTGCCACAAACCACAACAAAATGTACAGTGTGGCTAGCAACTGAAAACAGTGGCAGGCTTTGTAACTCATAAAGTCTAATTAGCAAAGCTTTGCAAAAACTTGTACCTCTCTATCCCTAGCCTTGCTGTGTTCAAATGAGTGCTCTTTTACCTTCAGTTTAATAAGCAGCATGGGCCACAGCTCTCTGAAGTCATTGGCAGCCTTTCCATTTACTTCGTTGCCCAGAAAAAATGTTAGAGACCTTAACTTCATTAACAACTATTAATAAATAACTATGGAAGTAACTGACAAATCTGAGTTCTCAGAGAACAGATTTTTGGAAATCCTTCCAAATTGTACCCTGACTCATATACCATTTGTAGCCCAATTAATTTAATTAATTTAAGGGATTTACACTGATTAGGGATCTAAACATAGGGAATTTTGTTGTTGTTGATTTCTTTGTTTTACTTTCTACTTAGAAATTGCACCTTAATTTGTTTTAATAAAGTAAAGAAGCAATTAGAACAAATAATGATGTTATAACAGGTCTGGAAATGATCCTTGTTCAAGTAAGAATAGTAGATGAATGAGATGGGGGAAAAGAACTGTGATTTTTTTTTAACTTAGAACTAGATCTAATGCATGTGAAAACAATCACCACAACATGTAATCAGGTCAGATTACATGTTAGAATGCCACTGAAATGTTTAAGTCTTTTACCAAGGATTCTAGTATAAATACACTTCAATAATGTGCCAGTTTTTAAAATAAACTTTAAAAAGATCCTGGGATCTTAAATTTGTAATTTTGCAAGACACTAAAAATTATGGACTGAATAGAGACACAGGATTTAGAGATTGTAGTAATAAGCCATAACTCATTAACAACTCCCCAACCCAGTTGCTCCTCCCTGCTCCTCCCTCAATGGCTAGAGGGGTGTTAATGGACCACTTCAATTTGAATCATCCCTTAACCACTGGTGTTAACTACTTATACGCAACAATCTGTTTCACCTTGTATTTAGCTATGACTTTCTGAGGCTTTAAAGTGAAAGTGTGACCGTGGTATTAGCACTGGGAGCAGTGGTGGACAACTTGTGGCCCAAGGGTCGCATGTGGCCAATTGGGGTTCTGTGTGTGGTGCATGACACATTCTGTTTACTGTTGCCCATGATTCCAGTGGTTTCCATCCACGTAGCTTTTTTTTCCCTACTAGTATTAATAAAGTAACACAAGAGAAAGTGAGGTGCATGCTGATTGCACATAACACTGACTGTGAGAGCTGTGTGCTCCCTATGCATTCAAAGTGCATTCATTTGGCACAACCCACAAATTCTAGGTATGGGAGCGCAATTATCAAAACTAATCTGCCCTAGGAGACTGTTTTGGTTACAACAAACTTGCAGCCCACTAGGATGAAAGAGGCCCGCACATGCGGCCCACTCATTAGCCTAGGTTGCCCATCACTGGCTGGGAGGGAGTCTCCCAGGGCTCTGTGTGAACTACCTCCATAAGGGGAGTAGCTAACAGCGTCGGGAGTCCGTTTACACTGGTGCTTTACAGCGCTGTGATTTGCTGCATTCACGGGAGGGTGTTTTTTCACACTCCCAAGTGAGAACATTACAGTGCAGTAAAGTGGCAGTGTGCACTTAGCCTTAACACATTTCCCACACTGGAAGAAGAACAATTCTGTGTAAGCTTGAAAACTCGTCTCTCTCACCAATAGAAGACAGTCCAATAAAAGATATTACCACCTCACTCTACCTCACCTTGCCTTCAGAAGAGCCAGTCATTTTAGATATTAAGAATGATTATCTTTTTTTTAGTGCTCTAATGACAGTAATTCTGTTTGTTACAGGCACTTTCAAGAGATTATGTGCTTAAAGCTCAGGTAAGGGAATTCACTTCAGAGTCCAATATCTCTCAGTATACCTAAAAAAATTCAGCTGACCATAACATTTTTCATTAGCCATTAATGCAGTCTCTCTCAATCACATTTTAATTGTAGTCTTTCAATTTTAAATTCAAACAAGTCACCTGTTTAGCTGCTGTTTTGTCCTATCGTGTCCCGAGTTTTGTTTTTTATTTGGATTTGTTATTGTATCTGGCTATTTTTCACAAAAGCAAAGATTAATAGAAATTTTGAGTAACAAGTGTGGCAGGGTAACGCTGACCCTTCATGTACTCTATCCTTTCTATAAAACTCTGAATACATTTTTCAAGCACTATGTTAGCGATCCGATAAGCATTGAAGTCCAGATTTTCAAAACTTGCCTTCAGTTTTGAGTGCATCTGTCTTTCAATGCCCACTTAGGACCCAAATCCTCAAATGGTGTAAACCGGGGGAGCTAAGTTGATTTTATTGGCTACTGTGAAGCTACCTCAATTTACAGCAGTATAGACTCCAGCAGCTAGAAATGGAGGCCTCTAGAATTTGAGGCCACTTTTGAAATGTGGGCACTACTGCAGTCACAGCTGTAAGCATAATTTATAAATACCAAGATAGATAAGATGGACAAATATTATAGATATTCCACTTTTGCAGCATCTCTGGCTGTACTTCAAATGCACATTTTTAACAACCTGGTTAGCTTGCGTTGGCCCACAGTTACTTAACTTATTGCTGTGTCAGGTACAACAAAGAAATTGATGGCAGCCATCCAAAACACTGAGAGTAGCTACTTCCATGATAGTCCTTTTAAACTGCATCTATATTAGGACATAACACTCCCTTGTGCATTGTTTTCTTGTTTCAATAGTAGACTCTCTGTATGATATAAATTGAAAACCATTTCCTGAATATCAAAAGGAGCTTACAAAATTACTACCTCTGGGATAGGGTGAGGCTATTATTTACAAACACTCCAACTGTTTTAAGTAATAACACAGTTATCTTATTTATATCCCTCAATGAGAAACAAACTGGATATAAATCCTTACACCTCTGTTGTGTATGGCATATTGATCCTATTCTTCCAAAAAAGCGCATGATGCTTAGAATAGCTTCGTACTCATTAGAGTGTGTGGTTGAAGAGGTGTGGAAGTTGTACAGCTGACACTAGAAAGATTGCTAATGTGCTTATTACAGCTGTGTGTGAAATGATGATGCGAGCAAAGAAGAAAATTTGTATTTGGAAGCAGTTGCCTAAGCAGATATTCCGAGGGGGGAGGGGATCTATGTGTCATTTTTCATGGAACATATTCTCCTGCATCATTGAAACATGATCACGAGGGACCCAGCACAATTCTGGATGAATATCTTAAGTCCAACTGTAGTAAAAACATCAGCAAGTGTAAAAAAATTAAAAAAGATTGGGCCCCCACCCTGTTAAGTGTTGAGTGCACCTACAGATTGTAAGACACAGTTCCTTGCTCTTCAAGAGTTTACAGTGCAAGGAAGAGACCTGCTCTTTCAAAAATTTGCCAGATGCTGCTTCTCTCCTCCTATCCCCTGGCTTTTGCTCTGTTTACCAAACACAGACCCATCTTCACAAAACTGATGCTTTCCTATTGATCTAGGAACAGGGAGAGACTAACAGGCTTTGCTATGTTGGACAGACTGCCCTACATCCCAATGGTATGTGGTCCATGGTTACGTCTACACAGCAAGCCGTTATTTCAAAATAATGTCAAGATGGAGGACTTCTTACTCTGACTCTTGCTGTGTAGATAGTGCCAAAAGCCAAAATAAGCTATTTCGACTTCAGCTACACAATTGAAGTAGCAGAAGTTGCGTACCTTAATTCAACTTTTGCCCTGCAGCGTAAACATGCCCAATGTGTATAGGAGACTGGTGCATGTTGGGGAAGGGTCACTGAAAGGAACATTGAGGGGGCATCCCATTTAACAATTAAAATTAAATAGTGGGGACATGGTGCACCACCTAAGTGCTACCGTGAGTCACCTATACCAGTGTGGGCTTGGGAGGACTGGGGCGGTAGATGTCAGCTTTATGGTTCCTGAGATCTAGCCAGCCAGACTCTCCTTGGAGAACACCTGTGCTTGGCACAGAGCTCCTGCTGAGAGAGGGGAGTTTTTCTGCATATGGTGTTGCTGCTTGAAGCTGCAATAATGCAATTATTTGGCCATGTGCAGGGAAACCAGGATTTGCTGCCTCTAACCTCATCTGAAGCCTAGTTCATGAAATTACCCTGCGAACAGCTTGCACACTGAGTGATCGGGAAGAACATGGACATGCCAAAGCCATTCGAATTGGATAATCTAAACTGTGCTCAGCTGTGAGATTGCCTTGGTCAGGCAGTCAGCCTGTGAACTACACAAGTGTCCATCTGGGTTTTCAAACTACTAAAGGGCAAGCTGTACAAAAAATGAAGCTTATTTTTAAGGGGCCTCACCTATTTGATGGTACAAAATACACCATGGGACTGCTTGTTCGTCTAAGTATTGCTTAGAAACAGGCCTGACAATGTTTATAAGGGATGTCTCTTGATCTATAAGATGTGTGGGGCAGCGGTCTGTTGGGCAGTGTCTAAAGGAAGAAAACAGCCTCTACAGTTTAGAAAATGCACGTTGGTGTTTTATTTCCTGGGAAAGTCTGGAGCTGAAAGAGACTGTTTGTGCCTGATCAATAGTTAAATGCAAGTCTAAGTCAGGGGTGGGCAATAAGTAGCTTGCAGGCTAGACCCGATTCACCAGGGCTACTCCTAGCGGGCCACTAGATACTTTATTTACCTGCATATTTGCAGGTACATCTGCTCACAACTTCTATTGGCCACGTATCACTGTTCCTGGCCAGTGGGAGCTGTGGGAGGTAGTGTCCTGGTCCATACTGCTTCTTGCAGCTCCCACTGGCTGGGAACAGTGATCCACAGCCAATGGGAGCTACAAGCAACTATACCTGAAGATTCACTGGTAATTAAAACATCTGACTGCCCATCACGGCTAACCCTGGTGAACTGCATCCAGCCCACAGGCTGCTTATTGCCTTCCTCTGGGCTAAATATTGGTGCAGGATATCAAAAATATAACATGCCAACATTTTCACAGAACTGCAAAGGTTTTAGACTACAATTCCATGGGGGAAAAAAGGGGATTCAGGAAGAGGGGAAGTCCATCTATGACTTTAAAAAAAATAGCACTAAGATACATTAAAAAAAAATTACCACTAAGCATCAGACATTCATCCTGATGAACTAGATCTTGGATTGAGCATGTGACTAGGTCACTATGTGGGCAAGTTGGGACTTGTACAATTAGCTCTCCAACAATCCTGTTCCTTTCACAAGCCTTCCAAGAAACAATGACACACACCTGCTAATGAGATGCTTCCATCTTATGTGGATAGTGAATAATTACAACATTTGGACATTTGGGTAGCAGAGCTCCTGAGATGATGGACACATTCAGGTGTAGGGAGTCTGGCAGATGATCATCTGAGTTCATCTCAGGCCCTTGGCTCTGGACACAAATTACTCCTTAACATATACCTATTCACTCTATTTAGCTCTTGGCCCTTCTTCCTGACTGGTTAGGCTCCACTGGCCATCTGTATGGGAGTTGCATATGATCTACATTCTCTCCATCAGCATTCAGCATAACCAGGTCCCTAAGATGACTTGCTTCCCACACCATCTGGTTGCTGAGCTGATTTGGGCAATCTGCCAAAATTCCTGGGCCAGTGACTCCATCAATTCAATGCCCGAGTGAAACACATGGAGGCTAAAAAGAATAGCCATAGAAAACAACTGAACAAAGGGAAGGAGATAAAGAGGAACCTGGAGAACTAGATTTCTAGCCCTTGCTGCAAGATTTGGGGGAAGGATGAGAATGTAAGTTCAAGGTTGAGATGAACTCAAGAAATCATTTGCCAAACCTTTGTGGGCCAAAGAGACAGCCACCAGCTCACGAGGGTTTAATTTCCAGATTTGATTTTTTCATCCAATCTAATGACTTCCAAGAGGTTTGGTAATTAAATTACTGCTTATTAAAGGCACCATCTTCAACAGCCAGAAATTACAGTTACCACCTTGGAAATGATTTCTTTCAGATGTGCCAACAGCTTCATTCAGTTTCATATAGCAATGTCAATAAATTAATTAGGGAGGTCTGTTGTTGTGTTTCTTATTTATATATTTATTTTTGTCCTGAAAAATTCAGAGGCATTGGTGGCTTTCTGCAAAGGTTTTCATTATTAATTGTTGTTGAAAGAATTACTTCATTGATCATTTAATCTTCAGAAAGAAAATGAATGCACTTCATGGCAATAAGAGGCTACAACAGTAAAGAATTTGAACAGCAATTATGATTTGTTTCTTAGCAACTAATAGCAAAAATTATGGGATTTGCTCTACCACCACACATTACAGAAATCATTACAGCTTTGGGAATATTGTAAAAATCGTTTCCTGTATAAGGTTGGGAATAATTTTCTTCTTCCACTATCATAGTGAAATTATTTTGGGACTGGTAGGTCAAACCCCAAAAGTAGTCTCATTACAAGTGCATTATTATTGTGTTTGCTATTGCCATTTGCGTTGCACTGTGCTGAATACTATCTGTTAAGTCATGCATAGTAATTATGTTTAAAGAAGCATTTATATAAAACAAATTCCTTTAATAAACTGTGTGTGTGTGGGGAGGGGAAAGGGAGAGAGGAATAGGTCTCAAAGCCATTTGCTGCACTTAAAAAAACCCATCCTCTTGGTTAAAGCAAATAAACATTTCTATAATGATTCTGAATGAAATCAATAGGGATTTCTAAAGAACATACTAGAGAATAGAGAAAATATCCAAAAAATGTGAGTGGATCTGTTAAAATTAAATTCTCCAGGGAGTTTATAACTCAGCATTTTCCATAAAAATATCCACTTGCGGCTCACATTTTCATAAAAATAGCACATCAAAATATAGATTTTCAGTAACCTCCCCCATAAAACATTACTTTTAAAAAAAGAAACTATGTATGTCATGTAGAAAATATTTAGCCAGTCCTAGGAACAACCTCTGTTTGGTGGGTGAAAAAAAATCAATATTTTGGCACCCTCGGAAATGAAGTGCTCATGTTTTATCTCTAGTTTGCACTCACAAGCAGATGGTACAAAGTGCAAGAACTCATGTTGGTGTTCACTGTGCAGAAGTGTTGCTGGCACAAATGGCTTCCACAAGAGAGATTATCTGGCTGAACACATACCTTTCAATATCAAAATCAGTTCTGAGAGTTAAGGATTGAATAACAAGATAAGAAACCAAGTATCAGACACATCTATACTTCTATATTCACATTGTATCTAATTAGATATCACAGCAAAGAGATATTAAAATTATGGGTCAGAACTTTCATTAGAAATGACTTGATCCATAGATATCAAAGATGGACTCTGGTAAATTAATTGCTTCATCACCATGCCAGTGCAGGATTATTATTTTAGTGCTTTGTCCAGTCTAGTTTTAAATGTCTCAAATGGGGGGCTTTAACAGCTATTCTGCAGTCTGAACCATCTTACCCTTAAGAAGTTTATGGAAGCAATGAAGCAAAATAAATATGATGCAACATATTGTAACGGACTAAGCTTCTGGCTGGTAATCAAAAACGCCTGCATCCTAATCTCAAATTGTGGCTGTGTTTTCCTGCCTTTAGCAGAGGCAAGTCGCTCAGGCTGACATTTTCAAAAATGTCCTCTGCTTTTGGATACCCAATTTGGAAAACCTAAAGCCTGTCTTTTAAATGCTTTGCTCTCACTTGAATGAGATGGGCGTGCATTTCTGAAAATTAGGCCCTAGGTATATTGTGCTGGGCCCCAAACAATTAAGGATCCGAATAAGGGGACATTTTAAAAAATATTTTGCCTTGAACCAGTTTTGGTCCTGGTTCTAACACCAGGTTTACATTAGTAATTCTATTACAGCAATGGAATTGCTCTTGATTTACACCAAAGTTGGGTCAGCAATAAGCCTGCTTGAAAACAATAAAGCTGATGACTTTCAGTGCTTTTCAAAATAGATTCTCCTGAAGAAATGCTACATTACCCTTATTGAAAGTAGTTACCAGCTCCCATTACTTTGAGCTAAGTTGCTGATTCTTTAAAACCTGTGAATTAAAAAAGTTTCAGAGAGGTAGCCATGTATCTAATTAGATGTAAGGTGCCACGGGAATCCTCATTGTTTTTATGAATGGAAAGTTTACCACCAGTACAGAACCATCTTTCGTCTAGTATTTATAATGGGACTGAATTGATGAGGCCCTCAGACAAGATGGCTTCCCTTAATTCTTCAGGATCCACACTGGGGATAGCTTGGAGAGAGACAAATGTGTATGGGATATGTCTCGGAGGGTGATGAAGCATGATAGCATGGTAGATTCCCAAACCTAAAATGCTAAAAGGATGTAAGTAGAATCTCCTTCCTCTAAAGAACAAAGTGCCACCTTCAATTTTGTGCATCTATAGCTAATTTTTTAAATGAAATTATTACACACTAATTATGGCTGGAGGTTTTAATTTTTAAAACTATCTCATGATTTTTAACCCAATCTAATTATTTTGGGGGCATGCTGGGTCTGTGTCTCAGGCCTGGTCTACACTACAGTGGGAAAGGAGGGAGACCCTCCAGGTGTTCCACAACCATTAATGTAACCTCAGTAATTCAGTAATGTAGCTTTATTGGCTGTTTGACCCCAACCCCAAGCAGATCAAAACGGGTTCCAGCTTAGCTTCTTCCCCAATCTGCCTCTGCTTCACCAACTACCTTAACCCGCACTGGGAAAGAAGCAGCTACTGTAGAGATGGGCTCTGCTAGAGGAGTCCCAGACACCATGATCCTGGCCCAGCAGACCTTCCTTACCTCAACTGCAAGTATAGTCCATCACACCAGTGCAGAAAGGGACAGGACAACACTATATTTATTAATAAGTCCCCACACTTACTACATTTTAGTGGTCAGACATCCAGAGTGAATGCAATGTGTAGATCACTATTACACATCACATGATTTATATTATTAGGAATGGAAACACACCACCATGGAATAGCCCTTAAGGTCCTGCAATGAAGTAACATACGATGAGTGAACTTAGCAATACCTAGCATAATCACAGCAATACCTAGCATAATCACAGCATACTAATGTGAATACAATGCATTTTTAAACAAAGGTATATGATAATTGAACAGGGGAGGGATTGCGTGAGGATTACCTGTTGTGTTCCCTCCTTCTGGGGCATCTAGTATTGGCCACTGTCAGCAAACAAGATACTGGGCTGGATGGACCGTTGGTCTGACCCAGTATGGCCATTCTTATGTTTGTATGTTAACCGTTATTTTGTTCATACAGTGAACAGCAACAGATGAAAAGGATAAAATGGTTGGTTGGTTGGTTTTGCAAAGAAAATACTTAGCATTTATAAACTTCAGGGAGTAGCCAAGTTAGTCTGTACAGGATAAACTTAAAAAACAACAAAAGGTCTGGTAGTACTTTGTTAGTCTATAAAGTGCTACCAGACCTTTTGTGTTTTTTAAGTTTAGCATTTATAGGCAGGCTATTTCCTTCAGCTTCAAAATCTTTTACAGATGCTAGCTAATTAGTCTTTACTGCAAGCCAGGGAAAGCATCAGTTTAATTCGCTTTTTTCATTCAAGGAAACTGAGGCAGGAGGTTAAGTGACATGCTCAGACAAATACCATTTTAAAGCAAGTTCTGTGCACCAACCTTATGAACAGTTCCTCACATCTCTAACCCTTAATGCCTGACCATTAAGTTATTAACAAAACAATAACAACCCACCCTCTACACATTACCCAGAATTTCAGCACTGAAAATATCATACAACCCTCTTCTACAAAACTGTGTTTTATTCTGATCTCCATCTGTCAAAAAGGTTATAATGTAAAGTAGAAAAACACCCAACGAGTGTAAGAAAAATGTTCAGTCAGAGAGGGTACTTCTAAACAGCAGGGCTAAAGTCCAATTAATCTATGCAACTTGAACTATGTCAATTGCGCAGCTTAAGTTAAAATAGCTTAATTCAGCTTTTGGCCGAACAGCAGGAAGTTGAAGGAAGAGCACTCTTCCTTCAACTTCCCTTACTCCTCATAAAATGAGGGTTACAGGAGGCAGAGTAAAAAGTCCTTCAGCTCGCCATTATGTCGAAATAATGGCTTTCAGTGTAGACACACTCTTTGTTATTTCGGAATAATGTCAGTTATTCCAAAATAATGCTGCAGTGTAGACATAGCCCGAATGAGTTCTATACAAAAAATTTAGAAGATGAGGATGATTTTAGTTCAGAAAAGAGAACAACAAGAAGTAGCATAACAAAGTTACAAAAAAAATGAATGCTATGAAGACAATGAGCAAAGCGTATCGAGTTTCCCTTTCTTATAATATTAGAGAAAGGTCTGCCACCTGGAGAACATTTTCCTCTGTATGCTATCCTGGCCCTAGCCCTGCCTGAGTGCCACATCTATCTTCCATTAGCGCCGTTCCTCAGTTTCTATACATCAGTGTAGGAGAAGCATTAATGTGGATCAGAAAAGCTATGCTTTTCCAAAAAAAAATAAAAAATAAAAAAAAAATCAAACTGACTAGGATGTCTGTATGCGGTTCATAAATAATAGAAATTAGAGATGGAAAAGACCCATTACACTCAAAGACCTATCCAGTCCATCCCCAGTGGCCAATGCAAGTTTGTTCCCTGCTGCACATCTAGTATTTTGTCCAGATTTGTTTTGGATATCCACAGCAAGGAAGCTTCCTTACTTCTCCTTGGGGGACTATTCCGCAGCCTACCATGTTGCACTTGTAAAAGTCTCCCTATTTTTTTAATCCTATTATTTCTATTTGCACCTTCCTCCTTCTGCCAGCCACACTCCTCAAACTCACAGGGGACCCCGTCATGCAGAGGGCACTTAGCAGTTGTGCTGGCAGTTCAAAGAAAGCACATCCATCAGTTCCGCTCCACTCCTCTTCCCACAATTTTCATCTCCCTTCCAGCTTTGTTTCCTTGTGTTTCCGGCACTATGTAGTGGAGGAAAGCATCGGACCCAATATGTGATCCCTCCCCCCCTTGTTAAATAATCCTCTTCTGAATTTGCCTGTTACCTACAGCTCAGCAGCAGAATAAAATTTGGCTTTACATATCTGTCTGCATCTAGTATATTTGTGACTGTGTATTCCCTGTTGCCAAGCACTGCTGGCAATGTAGGTCTCTCTTGGCATTGTGCTATTAACTATGTGTTAGTTTTGGACTCCTGCTATTCCCAACGCACCAGGTTTTCCAAATGCTCTTCATTCTCACATAACACTATGCTTGCTCTTAACAACTTCTTTGCTGTGCACATTTCCCCAGTACCATCTGCACTATCATGAGCTTTGCTTTCTTTCTCTTGTTCCCCCCTCCTTCCCATTCTCGTCTTCAAGGTACTTGGTGTGATGATCCATGAATAATGAATAAATATATCCTGGAGAATTTAGACTAAAACACTTGCCATAAGACTCTGTAAATCATTTTACATTTGTTAGTTTCAGCAAGTAGGCAAATTTCTGAGGATTATTTCTCTTCAAGGGCCCAATTCTGCTCCAGTTGATGTCAATGGGAATTTTGCTATTGATTTTAAGGAGAGCAAGATTGGGTCTTAGATTGGTAGGAGCTATTCTATTCTATCCAGGCTCAGATACCACATTCATCATAGTACTACGCTGAATGCTTTCCAGAAGAGCATTAAGCAGCGTGAGTACATAGCTGCACTATCCTACTCCCATTGAGATCAATGAGAATGTTGCTATTAACAAGATTAGTGCACAAGCACTCTTAAGAGCGGACTCACTTGGCCATGGGCCGGTGATGGGTGTGTGTAAAACTGCACAATAAGCGGCAGCACCCGCCAGACTGTCTCTCCACAATCTTCAACCAGAAATGGCCAAACATTAGTGAGAAAAGCTCACTTGTCCTGTTTGGGGTAGGTTGTATGTAACCCACATACCTTCTTGTGGTGCACTGTCCCATGTAGTGACACTTATACCACTTACAGAGGGGAAGAATGATTGTGCTTGATGGCTTAGCTGAGAGCCACCTGGCTTTTAGATCAAACAGTAGAGGCTTATGCACTAAGCTCCAGAGGTGGCAGGTTTGGTTCAGCCTGTCAGTGTTACAAGTGGGGGCTTGTCTGGGATTTCAACTGGGATGTCTCTGAAGCTTGGGAGGTGTGCCCTCAGCTAGGGAAAATATGTAACCCATACACCTTCTGGGTGTGGCTCACTGTCCCAAGTAGTGGCACTTAGGGTGTGTTTAAGGCATATATATATATATATATGAGCTTTTGTGGGCAAAACTCACCTCCCCAGATGAGCAGAGTGGAGAAAAAAGGGGGAACCTCACAATACATAACAGAAAAAGAAGGGAGAGGGAGGAAAAAAGTACCTGTTAATTGTAGTGCCAGTGCTAATGAGGCTAACTGGAAGTGGGCTGGAAGTGTCCCAGACTTAGCTTTTGATGTCAATTGGGTGTTGAATATAATGGTCTATCCAGTTCACGTTTTTGTTCAGATCATGAGTATCAAATTTCCATGTGAAGGCCAGTTCCTCAGAGTTTGCTCACTCTATAGCTAAGCTGAGAGCCAGCTGGCTTTTAGCTCAAGCAGTAGAGGCTTATGCACTAAGCTCCAGACATCCCAGGTTCAGTTCCGCCTGTCAGCGTTACATGTATCTAGGAAACAACTGCTTGAAAGAGAGAGGAGACAATCACTGGATATGGAAGCTGGTGAAAAGACAGGTTGAGAACTAAATGTAAACCATCAAGTAAAGATTACAATGTATCTGATGTGAAACTAGGTAGGCAAAGGTGCCCTCTGAAAAGGTTCCACTGCTTGTGAGAATCCCAGTGGGAACACATGTATAATTTGAGTGAAAATACACTATGCAACAACTTAGCAGAGGTTCTCATGCTGTACATTGAAATCAAGCTCAAATGCAATAAACAGCAGAATTCACTAGAGGTTTGAAATCAATAGCAGAACTCCCAGTGATGTCAATGAGAACAGAGATTGGGCTCTGAGAGAAAGTAACAATCCCCCACAGATTCCAAGAGGAGTTAGTCTGGTCCTGATTACAGGCTCCTTGTGGGCACAGCCTTGCCACGCAGAGCTGCACTACCACAGAGAGAACACTGGGAGACATTCTGGTTCAAGGAAGAGCCTCAGCATGTGCTGAGTTAGGGCACCTGCTGCTACCACCCTTTATGACAGATTTCCAATGACTGGTGTATAGCTCACATCAGGCATACACCATTACCTCCTTGCAGGCCCTTTTGGGTGCCATGCATATTTAGGGAAACAGAGAGTGAGCAATCCCAGTTGTCCCTGGGAAGGGGACTGAAAAGTCTTCATATGTGGATTATAGAGGATTAAGTGAATCTCCTCCTACCCTTCCAATCCTCCATACTTCTCCACACTGCAAACCCAAGTAAGCACCAGGAAGAATCTATACAGGCATAAGGAATGACATAGGTTTAACATCCCTGAGTCTTTTAGTAGTTCTGCAAGGAGAAAGGAAGCAAGGACCAGAGCCAAACCAAAGCCTTACACTGAAGTCCCAGAAATATTATGGATTGACATTCAAATGGAGGTGTCAACATGAAATCTACCCAATTTAACAAAAAAGTGAGTTCAGAATATTAATTTGAAGGAAAAACACCTCTCAGAGTTCTGCTAATATAGGTGGCTTTGTAATCACATCTTCTTTCCTTTTATTTTCTTTTTCAAAGTGGTTTTCCCCCTCCTCTGCTTCTGTGTGGTAGACTTCCAGAAACAAAAGGGAAAATGATTAAGTAAGGCTCAGATTAAATAAGTTGTGATGATTTCAGAGGAGACTCCACATGAGATCAAAGGATCCTGATGCAGGATTGAGACTTAAATGATAGTTAGAGACATGCACGGATACAAAATGTGCATCCGCATCTATATCTGCAAAAATGAGCTGTGGATAGCCACATTCACATCCATGGATGTGAGTATCCGTGGATCTGCAGGACTCTAAAGATAGTGCAGAGGGCCCAGTCATACTGGCTGTTCACACAGAATGGTATATGTTCATATTCCAAAGCTAAAATAAGACAGAAATAGAGAAACTTGCATTTTTATACAATCTCGTCTTTTAGTCACATCAACTTAGAAGAGTTAATTTATAATGAAAGGAGACAAAACTATCACATGACTAATGAACTATAGTAGGTTGCTTTTGTACCTCTAGATTTTTTATTGAAAAATCATCATCATCGTGATGAGAACATGTAGTTGTAATAAATGTATTAACCTGTCTCACCTTATATAGACATTTTATAATAAATCCCAATGTGTGTAGTCTATATTTACATCAAAGCAATTGCAAATAGCTACTGCCTTTGCATCTTTCCGTGTCTAGCTGTCCAATTCTTGTTGAAGAATTGAGGTCAAATTTTGGGCCAACACTTTGGACCAAGTTTTACCCTGCCTACCTCAGCAACACCAGAGCCCGTCCTTTCCTGGCATCCCACTACTGGCTTCCAGCATTATGGATAGCAGTGAAGGTCAGGCTTCATGGAGTGGCTAAATCCTACCCTTTGCCCAGGTGGGCAGCAGAACTGGGCAAAACCTTGGCTCAGCATCCTCAGTATGTCAGGTAACATACATACACTGCCTGGAAGAATCCAAACCATCACACACATTTTGTTCAGGCTCTTTCAATCCAGCCATCACGGATCAAAGAAAGAACAACAAAAGAAATTCAGGTGCCTGAAGGGAAAATACGAGAGTGAGTCAGAATCTCCTTCTGGGGCTGCTTCTGAGGCCTTACTCAGGCCTGCTGGGAAAGTCACAGTTGAGCATTTCACAAAATAAACTTGATCATATTAGGAGACTGCTTTACAGAAAATAAAGGGAGCAATCTGAAATGTAGCATTATATTATACACGCCAGAGTGTGTGTGAGTATGGGACAGAGATATTACTGTCATCCTTCACCCTCATTCCACTAACTCAAATGGGTTTTAAAACAAAAGATTTAATTTTTTTCAAATCATTGAACAAAAGTTGATTATTGAGCAGCCATATTGTGGTTGATTTGCAATTCAATAAAACCAGCTCTGTTATACGTCTCAATCAATATCTGTCTAATGTAATGTCAAAGTTTATGACCAAAACCAGAGGAACTGAAATAATATCACACTTTTTTTTTAAACCAGCTCTTCTAAGCTGTCCTCTTTTTTTGGAGGGGGCAGAGGGACTGATTCTGAATTTTTTATTCTGCAAGTCCTCCGAATCTCTACTCAGTGTGAATAAAAGCACCTGAATGTCTTTTATTGTTAATTCTTTGGTTAGCGATGGATGGATTGAAAGGGACTGGACAAAATGTTTGTGATGGTTTGGATTCTTCCAGGAGAGTAGGCATGGGATTTAGCCCTGGGTTTTGATCTCTGCCAAGAAGGTTTCTCCCTAGAACAGTATAGTTTCTGTTCGAAAGGGGCCTGGACTTAACATCACAAATGAGATTTCTAGCACCCCACCAGATCAATATACCAAAAGTAAGTTAGCCTCTCAGATGAACTGGGCTCCAATTAGTTCAGACATATAACAGAGCTGTTTTTTTTTTAAAAAATTGCAAATCAACCACCATATGGCTGCCCAATAATATTATAATGAACCAGAGAGATGACAGTTTCTGTGGACCCGGGCAGAATGGTGCAGCTCTTCAGCAGCAATTTAAAGGGCCCAGTGCTTAAGTCATCACCACTGACGCTGTAGCAGGGGCAGCTATGGCCACGAGCCTTGGGCCCTTTGAATCGCCAGGACCTAGGGCAGGCCTGAGCAAAATACGGCCCGCAGGCCAGATCCTGCTTGCCAAGCCACTGGATCCAGCCCACAGAGGCAGTGGAGAGACCCAGGCAGGCTCCCCTGCTTCCCCGCAGCCCCGCGCAGAAATGCGGCTACCGGGCTTTCTTTCTGTTTCAAAACTGGAGGGGAGGAGAAGTTTCAGGAACTGCGCCACCCCCAGCACAATCCCTTTGGCCGGTTTTGGCCAGAAGCCAGCCAATAGGACTGCTTGTTTGAATAACAAGCAGCCAAGAATAACCACACCCCCTCTCCTTGAGTCAGTTATTCAATGAAGCACATGGCCCGGCAAGCAGGCAGTCTGGCTGGTTGGGAAATGTTTTAAGCTCTGTAAGCCTTAGCTCTGCAGGCAGGCAGGCTGGTTTGGCTGTTGGCTGGTAAGTCTCCTGGCCACAGCCTGCCTCTGTCACCTCAGCCCCTCCCTGACCCACCACTCAACATACCCAAACTCTCTGTCCCCCTCTGGCACCTGTACATCCTCCCAGATCTGGCACCCCAATCTCCTGCCCCAGATCACAAAACTCCCTCCCAGATTCCAGTCTCCCTCCTGCACCTCAGTATTCCTTACCCCAAGCTCACTTCTGTATCCAACCTCCATCCCAGGCCCTGCATCTCCTCCATTAATATCATGGAAGAGTGTGGCCCTTGACCCCTTTCCAAAATCTTGGAGTGGCCCCCCATCAAAAATTATTGCCCACCCTTGCCCTAGGGCAACTGCCCTCTGTTCCCCTCCCCCGATCATCAGGCCTGCAGTGAACAATTGTCACTCTTGTACACCAATATCTATCTGATGTAATGTTAACTGATGTCAATCATCTGAGTCAGTAATAAAGTCATTGTGAAGGTATCTTTCCATGAATCAGTATCACCTACTTAAAAAGCAAATATTTCCTATTTGTGTTCACATTTATGGTATTTTGCATACATGGTGTGGTGTGTAGTTGCTGGTGAGAATATGCTTCAGGTTGGCGGGTTGTCTGTGGGCAAGGACTGGCCTGCCTCCCAAGGCCTGTGAAAGCGAGGGATCATTGTCCAGGATGGTTTGTAGATCACTAATGATGCGTTGGAGAGGTTTTAGCTGAGGACTGTAGGTGATGGCCAGTGGTGTTCTGTTGCTTTCTTTCTTGGGCTTGTCCCGTAGCAGGAGGCTTCTGGGTATATGTCTGGCTCTGTCAATCTGTCTCCCTCACTTCCTTGTGTGGGTATCGTAGTTTACAGAATGCTTGTTGAAGATCTTGTAGGTGTAGGTCTCTGTCTGAGGGGTTGGAGCATATGCGGTTGTACCTCAGTGCTTGGCTGTAAACAATGGATCGTGTGGTGTGTCAAAAAAGGCTGGTAATTTAAGAGACAACCCGCCAACCTGAAGCATATTCTCACCAGCAACTACACACCGCACCATAATAACTCTAACTCAGGAACCAATCCATGCAACAAACCTCGGTGCCAACTCTGCCCACATATATACACCAGCAACACCATCACAGGACCTAATCAGATCAGCCATACTGTCACTGGTTCATTCTCCTGCACATCTACTAACGTAATATATGCCATCATGTGCCAACAATGCCCCACTGCTATATACATCGGCCAAACTGGACAGTCCCTACGTAAAAGAATCAATGGACACAAATCAGATATTAGGAATGGCAACATACAAAACCTGTAGGGGAACACTTCAATCTCCCTGGACACACAATTGCAGATCTAAAGGTAGCCATCCTGCAGCAAAAAAACTTCAGGACCAGACTTCAAAGAGAAACTGCTGAGCACAGTTCATCTTCAAGTTTGACACAATCAACTCAGGATTAAACAAAGACTGTGAATGGCTAGCTAACTACAAAAGCAGTTTCTCCTCTCTTGGAATTCACACCTCCCGATCAGCTACTAGTAGTGGGCCTCATCCTCCCTGATTGGATCCACCTCGTCATCTCCAGCCTGATTCTGGCCTGCATATTTATACCTGCCTCTGGAAATTTCCACTACATGCATCTGACAAAGTGGGTCTTTGCCCACGAAAGCTTATGCTCCAACACTTCGGTTAGTCTATAAGGTGCCACAGGACTCCTCACTGCTTTTGCAGATTCAGACTAACACGGCTACTCCTCTGATACTTTAATCATTCTTGTTGCTCTTCTCTGGACCCTCTCCAATTTCTCCACATCCTTCTTGAAATGCGGTGCCCAGAACAGGACATAATACTCCAACTGAGGCCTAACTAGCGCAGAGTAGAGCGGAAGAATGACTTCTTGTGTCTTGCTCACAACACACCTGTTAATGCATCCCAGAATCATGTTTGCTTTTTTTGCAACAGCATCACACTGCTGACTCATATTCAGCTTGTAGTCCACTATAACCCCTAGATCCCTTTCTGCCGTACTCCTTCCTAGACAGTCACTTCCCATTCTGTATGTGTGTGTGAAACTGATTGTTCCTTCCTATGTGGAGCACTTTGCATTTGTCTATATTAAACTTCATCCTGTTTACCTCAGACCATTTCTCCAATTTGTCCAGATCATTTTGAATTATGACCCTATCCTCCAGAGCAGTCGCAACCCCTCCCAGCTTGGTATCATCTGCAAACTTAATAATCATACTTTCTATGCCAATATCTAAATCGTTGATGAAGATATTGAACAGAGCTGGTCCCAAAACAGACCCCTGCGGAACCCCACTTGTTGTTATCTCTGAATAGATGAATACATTTAAAACTACAATAAATGAGCTGCATTTCTTACCTAGGCAAGATTCCCCATCAGCTTCAGGCCCTTTATTTCTGAACACAAGTTACTGTACAGCAAATAAAATTGTCCCACAATCACACACAATTTAATTTAGTTTAAGTGTGTTTTCATGTATCATTTTGAAAAGCAATTGTTGGGTCTTGTATTAAGAGTTTAAGGCTTTTTTTCCTGCCCTTGTGAATCTGTATTGCTACAAGCACAGGATTTAAAGAATCCTTAATCCATATTCCATTAGTGTGGTATAGCAGACGCCTTACTTTTCGAAAATGTGTTCAATTTAAGAGACAACTAGCATGTTAAGGAAAAAAGGAACAAATTTGAAATGTTAATAATGTATAACAAAGCAAGTATTTGGGGGCATATATTAGCACTTTCATCATAATTAGTTTGTAACCTAAATACATATTTTCGGGATAAATTGCTGACCTTCTTTGACCTCCATGGGAGGCTGAGTAGCTACTTCAGAGTTTAATCTGCAGTGAAAAGGCTAGAGAAGAATAATTTAGCCCTTGAAATAAGAATGAACATCTTTTAATGATGCCCATGGATTCAGGATTTAACCCTTGCACTGAAAAGCGAGGGTTAGTCTCAAAAAGGCTGGCAATAACTTAGCTCACAAATAAAAAAGAGATTGTAAACAGACTAAATACAGAGCCTAGAGAAAGATGGATTGTTCATTTTAAAGGCAAAGCAGAAAAAGGTTCCGGTTGGTAAAACAACCGAGGCTTGGACTCTATAACAAAATGGCTTTCCACAGCTGAAAATGTCATAACACGTAATGGTAACAATGCTTGAGAGACCACAGTTGAATTGCAGGAGCTGCAGGTAGGTCAGAGATTGCAAGTGTAATAATAGCAAGTTTCTAGGTCTCCAAATGACAGACAAAGGGGTTAAATTCAAGGTAAATGACCCTGGTAAAAGGAAAAAATCCAGAGAGAGGAATTGAGGGCAAATGGACTTTACTGAGACACTTCAAGCTGCTAGAATGGATTCTTGCTAGGAAATATTTTTAGATTGTTCCATAAAAAACCTACAGAGTGCAATTCAAAAATGATAATGTCAGAAAAAAGTATAAGGGAAAGAGGTTATGTGTCTGAATTAGCTAGGACTCCCAGTTCCTGCAACAAGTGCCTCTTATTGTTTATTTCATTGTATTAAATAGCACTATTTCATCCACATATCTTGAAATGACCATGTTGAAAAACATGCATTATTAAAACAGATGTATACTGTGCAGTCAGAGCTTGTGTAATAAAATTAAACCATAGTCAGAGTTACAGAATTCAGCCTGTTCTGTCTGCAGTCTCTTTGATTATATAACTCAGAAGAATGACTTACTATTTTGCAAAAGAGCAGAGTCTGATTTGACAAATCCTTGTTTTTCTCCCCATCTCCAAGCCAAATGTTCCTAACATGATTAAATCTAATTGATCTAAATTTGAACAATTTATTTATCCAAACCCTCATCCATCATCACTTTAAGTGCTAAGAAACAAACTTTGCTTCTTAAAGCAACACTCTAAATTAAGAATCAGTCAAGCCTGTCTTATGACTGGTCATCTATCAAAACTCCAACTACAGTCCAGATTTATTATTGTCAAGAAAGATAAATCAATTCATTATAAACATCATAGACACTGAAGTTCCTTCTTTGAAAATAAATATAAAATATTATGATTGGTTGGGTTTTTTGAACACAGCATTGTTTTTGTGATTACCAGCTAATGGTCAACTGATGGAAAATGGCTTAATGAAAATATTGGCACAACCTGCTCCCATTCAAGTAGTCAGTGGAAGTCTGACAATTGATTTTGATGGGAGCAGGACCTTGCTTTACATCACTGAACTTTTAACTTAGTACATCAGCTCTAGCCCTTTAGGTAGCTAGAAGCTGAGATCACTATTGACTTCCATAAATGACACGATTACAGCACAGACTGTTTTCAAGTGCTTAGCTATGAATAATGATATTGCAAACCCTTAACCTGATGGATAGTGGAAATCCTTGATTTGCAAGATCTGGGCAGCTGTGAAGCATGTGATATGAAGAGAAGCAGACCCAAAAGAATATTTATGAAACAATCCCCTTGACATACTGAAATCTGATGTTATTAGATTAGTTTTGAGGACACTGTTCATTAGTCCTGTACAGTGACAGAGCATCTTTCGTCATGGGAAAATACAAACAGAGCATAAGAAAAACTGATAATAAAGTGTGAACTACTCTGGGAGAGGGAAGACTTTACCTTCCCACATTTCTATTTCTCATTACAAATCACCTTTTTGCATATCACGAATCTGGCATAAATTTGGCATATTACCCCTTTTAGTAGAGTAATAAAATCACATTAATTGTAGACATTAGCCAGTCCATTAAACATATTGTATTATATTAAAAGCCTAGCTTTCCACTGATGTGTAAGTTATACCTAAGAAACACTAGGACCTGACACACAAAAAAAGCACATGGAGAAAATTATTGTTAAGGTATAGTTTGCAACTGCCATGGCACAAGACCTCTGAGTGTCCATCTCCACAGCAAGTAGACACCCACTGCTGACCCATGCCAATCAACTTGGACACATGGGGCTTGGGCTGCTAGGCTGTTTCATTGCAGCCTTGCAATGAAAGGATTTTTGGGCAGGTGTTCAAGCTCTGGTACCCTCCCACTTTTCAGGATCCTAGAGCCTAGGCCTGAGCCCAAGCCAAGTAGTCTACACAGCAATGAAACAGCCACATACACCCCCTTAGCCCAAGCTCAAGTTGGCTGCCATGGGCCAGTTGTAGGCATCTAGTTGGCTGTATAGACATACCCTAGAGCTTACAGGTATGAAGGAGGGATTTCCCTCAGTGTTATTATGCCAGCTAGCCAAGGAGGTTGACCATAGCTCTTTATTATTTCAGGTCTATATTTGAAAGGATCCTCATCCTGAACTCTATCTTCAAATGCAGAATTCTTACTGGTTTAAAACAATGCAGGTTTGTTCCCATGAAACCTATTTAGCTTTCCTCATTCATGAAGGTGTGTAAAAAATGCTGACTAGGCCCCGAGTAAATATTATAAAGCCACCTTAAAAAACTATGGTAGTTCTAAAATGTTCAGATAAATCAATATACATAATACATAAACAGCACATATAAAGAACTCAGAATTGTGCATCACCTTTACATTAATGTCCATGTTGTGTATGTGCATACCCCCCACAGGATGTCAGCAGTTAAAATCTCTGTTGGGTATGTACCTCCCATATGGATCTTGTGTCACAGGAGTGATGAAAATTGCCATTATGGAACTGTTGTTTCTGAAAGGCATGTCCCTTTGGGCACCTTTGAACCTTTAAAATCTCTGTATTCCAATGGAGGAGGGGAAAAATATCACATTTGAACAGTTCTACTTTTCATTTATAAAAAATGTTAGTAGCAGGTTTCATATTGCCACATGCTCACACTTACACTGTCTCTCCCAGATACGCAAGTATACCCATTATGTGCAGTAAGCCCCTTTAGTTAAATAGTCACAAAAGAAAACATTTCCACTTCTCACTCCAGTTATTTTCTAAACAAAACAAGCAGCTAAGCAAAGAATAATGAATACAAATTAGATGAGTTTTTTTGTTGTTAAAGGCAGCCATTAGGCCTTACCATTTTTCCAGCATTATGCTGTAAGAATGCAGTATTTGCCATGGGATATAATTGCTACTTACAAGCAAACTGAAGTTTTGCTTCTCTGCTAACAATGGTCCCAAATGAGTTTGTTGCTATGCACTGATACATTCCAATATCTTGGGTTTTATTGGGGTTATTGATCAACAAGCTGCCTCCCACTACACTGTAGCGGTAATCCATACCAACGTCAACATTGGTCCCATTTAACTTCCACCTAGAATACAAAAATGCCAGGAGTTGAATTCTGCTAACATAAACCAGTGTTTCTGTGCATTTCTAAAGCAACATGTAGTAAATACAGAAAACATTAAAATCCATTTGATTTCTTATATTTAAAACCAGCATGAAAATGAATGTTTCCTGCACAGCATTGAAACATTCTAATATTTCACTTTTAGAGCAACATCGTTAACATATATTTCAGTCACTGATATGATTAATGTTCTTATTGTTTTTGCGGTTGTTATTGATGTTGTTAGTTTTGGGAATTAATCATTTTGCAAGGGGAATCCCCAAAAGAATTTTTGAACCACTCAATTCCATAGTAGCTTTTTTTCTTTTTCTGTCTTAGTTGTTTGTTTTCACATTTAAGAAAACTCACTCACAGCAGATGTTTTAACAAATGGGAGTATCAAGATTTTCTAACAGCACAGCTCCCCAAATACAGCTGCCATCTCTAGCAGCCCATGATGGAACATATAAAGGGTTAGATCCGCAGATCAGTTCCCTGTATTAGAACCTACAGGGAAGACATTTGAATATATTTGTATGAGTGAATCACTCAACTCTACTACATTAAATGCTAAGTATTGCTAGAAGACAGCAACAGGATTGGGGTCTTACGATTTTAATCTGCTTCAAAGTGGCATTTACACTAGAGAGCAAAATTGCGAGGGGGCCGGGGGATAAGAAGGAGAACACCAGGTTAAATTTGTTAGAACAAGATGAATTGTGTACAATAACAACAGCACCACTACATTTTGTAGCTTCTTTCATCCAGGGTTCTCAAAGTACTTTATAAAGCCAATAGCATTATTGAAATTTTACATCTTTTTGAGATAGGGGAGCACACAGAGCTTAAGGAACAGATTCTCAGTTCTACATGCAGATAATTTGCTCAGAAATGATCATGACTGTGCCCAGAAAGTTTGACATCACACTGCTCATTTGCACACAGCGCTACTGCGCAATTTTTTTGGGGGGAGGGGAGAAGAGAAAGCAAAACCAGTTTTTAAACATTAAAGTTTAAGGGATTTTAGACAAATTCAGTGTATTGCAATAAAGATTTTAATCACAAAAATCTCATTTAATGGATCAAAGCAACTCTTAAGAAGCCTTAACAATATACGAATAGGATGCAATTAACTCAATTATTGTGTTTAGTGTGTTCCATGGGTTTTAAAAGTGCTAAGCCAGAGTAATCAATTTTATAAATTCAAAAGCGAAACACATCAGCAAATACATCATACCCCAATTTTTAAAAGATCTTCTCTGTGTGAGATGCATACAGATGCGTGCCTTGGGTAGACACTATAATGGACAGACTATGCTAAAGAATAGCAAAATACATAACAAACCTGATTGTTGGTTTAGGATTTCCTTTTACTTCACAGTTCAACTTTACTTTATTTTCCTCAGAATCCAGTGGAAAAATCATATTATTTGGTTCCTGAATGAAAACTGGCCCATGCAGCATATTGTCATCTGTGTTATATGGAACAGAAATGTGACATGTCTTAATACAATTACAGAATCTTAATATTACAAACATAAAGTATCAGAGAGAGGTGTATATAGCATATCATTAACCCTAGAAATGACCATATAGCAACTCTATTACTGGGAAAGAAGCCAAAAAGATTTATCTTACAATTATATTATCTCTTATGTCACTATTTTTACACTGACTGCTGGGCTTTCATTACAGGGAACACAAATATAACTAGTTGGCAGATTAGAATTTCACATAGTCCTCAGTTCTGCAATTGATTGTGAGCAGGCCTATCCCCCTGGCTGACACATATGGCTATTAAAATTATTGTGTTTATGGTTAACATAATTTGATGTAGACATCATCTTTCAGAAGTACTTTATTCTGAAGCCATATTTAAATTTGGCATTAAAATGTGAGCAGTAGGTTCACAGGTATTTAGAGGGCCTTATAAAATCCTGCATGATAATTGGGTACTGTTAATCCTCTGTGCACTGAACCCCCTTTTATAGTGAACGGGTTCATTGAAATATTGTCATTTCAAAGAGATTCTTTGGCCATAGTATTGTAAAATACCTTTCATATTATAAGGGCATAGACACTGTCTCTATTTTTTGTCTTCATAGAATCACAGAATACTGGATCTGGAAGGAACCTTGATAGGACATTGGTCCCTGCACTCATGGCAGGACTAATTTCCAACTAGACCATCCTTGGCATTTCATAAATATCTCCATTCATGGAGATTCCACATCTTCCCTACACAATTTATTTCAGTGCTTAACTATCCTGACAGTTAGGAAGTTTTTCCTAATGCCCAACTACTAAGAGGTAGTAGCTAGTTCTGCAATTCTTCCATTGACATAGTGCTGGCTTCATTAGGGATTATGCCACTCAAAGGTGTGAATTTTTCACACCCTCTGTGTGAGGTAGTTAAGTCAACTTAAATTCTCCAGTATAGACCAGGTCTAAGTTTATTGCAGGATGAGCTCCTACATATTTAGCCACAGAAAAATGGCTAAGTGGAGATCGTGGCAAATGGGTGTTGAACTTTTCAGAAATAAATATGCGGTTCCTCTTCCTCCCCTCCAGGGTGTAAATTAAATATGCCCTAGATCGGTGGGTAAGAGTGAAGATATTATGCAGCGAATGTGGTAGCCTCTTAATATTGTACAGTAATTTAGAGTGGGTGGGTATGGATGAGAACCTAGCTAAGGTTGTATATTATTATAATACCCTCTTTGCTATTGTTTTTAGCTCTTTTAATCTCTCTATTCTCTCCTTCCTAATACCTAACCTTCTTCATTTTTTTTTTTTTTTTTTTTTACTTTTATTATACATGGAGCTAAATATGAGCATTGCTAAGAATAGGTGATCTGGTTCAGTGAAAATAAAAACCAATGCAAACCTTCAACCAAACATTGACTATTAGAACTTCCAGAAGAGTTTAAAAAGTTCATTTAGCTTTTCATCTCTAATCTTCTGCTTTCAGGCTCCTATGCCTTCTAGACTAAAATTGGCAGCAGAATTTAAATTGTGTGAAGGAGACAAAGCAGGTGGTACTTCTGACCTAAGTGCAACTTGAAAATATAAAAGAAAAAAAATCTCACAAAAAAGCTATCACAAGATTTGTGGCCCAATTTCCTTACCTAAGCTTTAATAGATAAGCCTGGATAAGAACTGGAAAAACATCTGCATTTGCATGCTTATCTGAACCACAGAATGTCCTGATTTCATAGTCAGTATCCGAGTTAAAAATCTATCAGTATAATGTTAGATTTATTATTATCCATGATTTTTTGTATTGTTTTCTAGGAGTTATATTAGATACAACTGTTAGAAAATGCAAATACTATTCTAGTTTCTCACAAACAAAGAATAGTAACTACTAACTCAGGCAGCAAATATATTTTAAAACTACAAATTAGGGCAAACTCCCATTGTGATCTAACTGGACTTTTTAAAATGTTGTAAAAGACTCACATTTTAACAATGATCTAGACAATTTCTGAGCTTTATAACTTGTTATAATATGTTAATAGAAAATTCTTGGGATCACCAGCATCATGTCATAATTAAACATAAAAAAATATTTAAAAATTAACACCAACATTATTATGTTTACACACAGTTTGTATTACAACATAAATTCATTACCATTACAGATCATGTTTCTGAGTGATTTGATATTATCTTAATATTAACTGTAGACAAAAGAAAGCAAACTATTTTTTTTTTCAAAGCTAGTTCACCTTTCTTTTCCTTTTGGCAAACAGCTTTTGCTGGTTTTTTTTTTTAATTGCTAATCAGTATCGTAAATAACAGTTCTTTGCTAGATGTCATATGGCCCCAATTGGATTCCATTTGAAGTCAGAGAGCCTTTTCATTAACCTTCAGAGGAGTTTGATCTGTCCCTCTATAAAATTTATGGAATAGGCAGGCCCTTAATGCTACAACACAATCTGTATGGCAAATACTTATGCTTTTTCGGAGTCCTAGTCAAGTCAACAGGAATTTTCTGGGGGCCTCTGCTCTTGCAGAAGAGCTAGGAAAGCAGCTACAACTTTGGTGTTGGAGAATGTGATAAACGAACGTAACCAAAATTCCATATGCCTGAAATTAGAAGTGGAATAAACTCCATTTACTCATGTTTACTCTCAACTACCCCTACAGGTTGTGGCCTAAGTATGGATCTAACTTGAAGCCTTCTGAGTGGCTCCAATCTCCTAATTAAGAAGGATAAGGATTCATAACTGAATTAGGCATTTAAGTAATTTATTTTACATTAGTTATGCGATCAGACTTCCTGGTATTGCCCCTGCACGTCATTCAGGCTCTCTGTTGCCTTCTCATTTAACTCTCAAGAGAACTGGCAAGGGTGGGAGAAAGAAAGAAGTGACGGTGAGGCTAGAAATAAACCAAGGAACTGTAATATTTTGATTAAAAAACCCTGAAGCGATCAGATGTGAGGAAGAAGTGTCTGAGTGGATCCATGCAGATCATGGGCAGGCAGCTGGGAGAGTATAGAGCCAATGTAGGTGACCTATGGTTCTTGTATATATTTGAGAACTCTGCTGAGTTATTTTGAGATTTAAGAACAACCGCAGCAATTACCTCAGAAAGAAAACTCTGCCTTTGAAAGAGACACTGCATAAAGATTATCACAAAGCTACATTTCCCAAATCTCCTCTACTCAGCACAAAAGGGGATGCTCTAAGCAAATACCTTCACCTGTTGTATTTATCTTTATTTTTAAATACTATTAAATATGTATGATTGATTCATATATTATTCAAAATGAATTTCACATAATCTCTACTCTTTAATTATAGCAGTGTGCATTTTACTGTTGGTGGCAGAAATAGAAACACAACAACCATCTTAGGTTTAGATTGGGATATCCTTACTCACTTCTTATATGCATAGGTACTTTATTCCTTGAGTAGCTTTATAGGCATCAGATGGACTAGTTAAAGAGTAAAGTTTGCAGCATGAGTAAAGGAATTGCAATATGGTCCATAGAAATTATAGCTTCATCATTTATACCTGTACTGACTGGGTTTCTAAACTAAAATTAAAGAATGTTTCAATTTCTCAGATTCTCCCAATAATTAATGCTAATTTCTATTTTTGTTAAGCATCTAATTTCAATAGACATGTTATTCTAAGGCTCAAATTCTAGGGCAATGGGTACCAAGAAATATCATAGACAAACTGATCGATCATGCTGAAATAGGGAGAGAAAAAACTATCCCCTCATAATTCTATTAGTCAGGGAAGCTTGCTGATATAGATATCTATTATATCGACCACATTATCTATGTTACACCACATCAAGATAGTTCACTCACATTGTGTTGTTGTTTCATATTATTTCAATTTCAAGTGTGATGTGTCAGCTTACATTGCACCACATCATACTGAAGGTCACAAGATCACATGAAAATATACCTCATTTTAAAAAGGGGATGGTTGCTGTGAAACTCAGATACTTGAACTAATAAAAAGGAACACAGAAACCTTGTTTTCTTATTGCTGGTCTTTGGAAGACTCCAGGGAGATATGGTAGTTGGCACCAAAGTGCAATTTTAAGGCTATTTAAAGTGATTTATTCCTACAAAGGTCAATATTTCCTCTTTGGCCGAGAAATTGATATGGTTCTGGTATGAAAGGTGGGGCAAGTAAACACAGTGTTCCAGAGGGTCATAAGTATCTCACTCTGTGCCAATATTCTACCAGCAGAGCCATCCTTACTCATACACAGAATATGTAGTCATGTAGGACATTTGAAAAGCTGGGGTACCATTCCATCCACTCACCTCTCCCTATCCCTGTTCTGGGGTTCTGTTTCCTCAGGAACGGATTTAATTAACTTAAAAGTGAAAAAGCCTGCTAGACCTATTAGCAGAACATTGAACCTGTCATTCAAGTGGTAAGGAAGCCATTTAACAGGCATGTGTCCACTCCAAGTATATACTGTCAGTTTCTAAATTCCAGTACCTTCGTTTAAAATTTGCTTTAAAAATCTTTGATTAGTTTGTTTCTGAAAATTACCAAATTACATCCCTAAAACAATCATCATCCCTCCTACCCCAGGCCGCCATTGGGCACAGGGGCATCAGTTTAATAGTACAGGTGGCACCTCTGAAAAACCAGCACTCTCTGGTCCAGCAACATCTGTAGTCTGGCAGGACCACAGATGCATCTGGACCAGAGTCTCCAGGAGCCTAACGGCAGGAGGGCCAGCTGAGCTGGAAGCAATAGGGTTGGCAGCCTGGCTGGGGTCAGGGCTGAAGCACTGCAGCAGCCCCCAGCAAGCAAGGCCGGAGTCCATTGGCAGCCCTTGGGAGCATGGGGCAAAGGCTAGAGCCCCATGGTAGCCCATAGCAAGTGAGGCTGGGGCTGGAGCCTCACAGCATCAGCTAGGAGCGAGCAAGTAAGAGGCTGGAGCTTTGTGGCAGTGCTCAGGAGCATGGGGCCAGAGAGCCATGGCAGGAGCCAGTGCCTGGGATGCCCAGGGAGCTGGCAACAAGTGGTGAGCTTGGGGACTGGTGGCAGGGGACCTCCTTGGACTGGGTCTGTTGGAGCCTGACCAGGCCTGAATGAGAGAATTTGCCAGACCAGGAGAGGTCTGCTTTCTTTGCCTCTGTATTCACGGACAAGGTTGGCTCCTGGACTTCTGCGCTAAGTGACTCAAGATGGGATGAAGATGGACAGCCCGTGGTGGGTAAAAAACAGGTTAGGAACTATTTAGAAAAACTAAACGTACACAAATCCATGGGTCCGGACTTAATGCATCCGAGGTACTGAGGGAGTTGGCAAATGTCATTGAAGAGCCTTTGGCCATTATCTTTGAAAAGTCGTGGAGATCGGGAGAAATCCCGGATGATTGGAAAAAGGCAAATGTAGTGCCCATCTTCAAAAAAGGGAAGAAGGACGATCCAGGGAACTATAGGCCGGTCAGTCTTACCTCGGTTCCTGGAAAAATCATGGAAGGGATCCTTAAGGAATCCATTTTGAGGCACTTGGAAGAGAGGAAAGTGATTAGGAATAGTCAGCATGGATTCACAAAGGGCAAGTCGTGCCTGAACAATCTGATTAGCTTCTATGATGAGGTAACTGGCTCTGTGGACGTGGGAAAGTCAGTGGATGTGATATACCTTGACTTTAGCAAGGCTTTTGATACGGTCTCTCACAATATTCTTGCCAGCAAGTTAAGGGAATGCGGATTGGATAAATGGACAGTAAGATGGATAGAAAGATGGCTAGAAGGCCGGGCCCAGCGGGTAGTGATCAACGGCTCAATTTCAGGTTGGCGGTCGGTTTCTAGAGGAGTGCCCCAAGGTTCGGTTCTAGGACCGGTTTTGTTCAATATCTTTATTAATGACCTGGATGAGGGGATGGATTGCACCCTCAGCAAGTTTGCGGATGACACTAAGCTAGGGGGAGAGGTAGATACTCTTGAGGGCAGAGATAGGGTCCAGAGTGACTTAGACAAATTGGAGGATTGGGCCAAAAGAAATCTGATGAAGTTCAACAAGGACAAGTGCAGAGTCCTGCACTTGGGACGGAAGAATCCCAAGCACAGTTACAAGCTGGGGACCAACCAGTTAAGTAGTAGTTCTGCAGAAAAGGACCTGGGGTTACAGTGGATGAGAAGCTGGATATGAGTCAACAGTGTGCCCTTGTAGCCAAGAAGGCTAATGGCATATTAGGTTGCATTAAGAGGAGCATTGCCAGCAGATCCAGAGATGTCATTATTCCCCTTTATTCGGCTTTGGTGAGGCCACATCTGGAGTATTGTGTCCAGTTCTGGGCCCCCCACTACAAAAAGGATGTGGACGCATTGGAGAGGGTCCAGCAGAGGGCAACCAAATTGATTAGGGGGCTGGAGCATATGACTTATGAGGAGAGGCTGAGGGAGTTGGGTCTGTTTAGTCTGCAGAAGCGAAGAGTGAGGGGGGATTTGATAGCAGCCTTCAACTTCCTGAAGGGAGGTTCTGAAGAGGATGGAGAGAGGCTGTTCTCAGTAGTGACAGATGGCAGAACAAGGAGCAATGGTCTCAAGTTGTGGTGGGAGAGGTCCAGGTTGGATATTAGGAAAAACTATTTCACTAGGAGGGTAGTGAAGCACTGGAATGGGTTACCTAGGGAAGTAGTGGAGTCTCCATCCCTGGAGGTGTTTAAGTCTCGGCTTGACCAAGCCCTGGCTGGGTTGATTTAGTTGGGATTGGTCCTGCCTAGAGCAGGGGGCTGGACTTGATGACCTTCTGAGGTCTCTTCCAGCTCTATGGTTCTATGATTCTATGATTCTAGGTCCTGTACTGCATAGGAGCCCATAAATCCTAAGGACATCTTTGTCCACCAGAAATGCAGCATGTCTGGAGAGAGGCCATGGAAGTGGGTTAGTTGCTTCATAGACTGTTCCATTGTCCCTTCCCATAAGCCCCAGCTCCAAAGAGACCCAATGAACTGTCTACAATGATCGGATTGCAGTACTGGTGCCTAAATAATTTACTTCAGAGGGGTAGCCAAGTTAGTCTGTAACAGGAAAAACTTAAAAAACAACAAATAGTCTAGTAGCACCTCAAAGACTAACAAAACATGTAGATGGTATCATGAGCACAACCCACTTCTTCAGATGACAGGAGTGTTAGAAGTCCAGATCCAAGAATTTACATTTTCCTCCTCAGCCAGTGCACCAATTTTGACAAACAGATGAGACACAGTTTTTAAGCTTCAACCATACTGGTTCATAAAATGTGTAGACATGTGAAATTTGGCATTATACTTTTAAGAAATAAGCGCAACTTATTTACATCATTTGTAGGCATTGTGCTGGGTAGTTAGCAAACTAGTCACAACACACAAAGATACCAAATTCAAAGGCAGAAATTACCTCAGAAAAAAAGGATTTTGTTAATAGATTTAATTAACGTGTATTAAATCCACACAAACCCAGAACAAAATGACACCAAGTGTAAGTTGCTTTCCACATACTGAAATGCATGCTCTTGACACCTTTTGACATTTTTCTTTTACCCTCCACCCCATCCCAACAACAACTTTTCTGATACTTAACAACAACAACAGACACAGCTAAAAATACTAGTTGGATTTTAAAAAAAATTGCATTGGTTAAGGAAAATAAATGAGAAATTCTGTGAGCAGCTGTTAGCACAAAAGTAGAACAAAAGGGAGAGAGAAAAATTACAAAGCACAATTAAATTTATTTCTCAAATGTATTTCTGAGTGGCTATTCTTTCTTCTTCTTTCTCTTCCTAATTACTGCCTGTATGTAGCCAAGATACGCAGGTCCAATCTGTTTAGTCCATAGTCCACACAGTCGTGTTGCCACAATCTCATGTATTATTGAAACCAGAACATGATCCTCCGATTGTGTCTAATAACAAATAAGCTACACTGATTTATGCCAGTTGAGGATCCATTCTAAAGAACTCTAACTTCGCAGCAATTAATAAACAGGATAAAATTGCTATCTATTTTCTTGTATGTGGAAAACTAGTATTTGCATAAATATGATAGTCTTGCTTAAATTACAATATTGTTGGATAAAAAATTAATTTAATACATGCAGTATCTAGCATATTATGAGGCAAATACATTTTACTTTACTATAATGTGTCATTTTGTGAAAAGAGATGTGTTATGCAATGCTTATTATTGTAAATTAATCAGTAGCTTTAAAATTTATCACACAAATGATGATTATTTATATGGAAGTAATGGCAAGAGATCTGAATCATGGATACAAGCCCATTGGGCTAGTCACTGTATAAACATATACCAAAAAGCTGGTCCTTGCACTAAAAGGCTTACTTATCTAAGGATATGCTTACTAGATGAAGTTGTTAAAAACAAAGATAAAAATAAAACTAGTATTAGTTTTTATAGTTTCTCTCTCTCTCGCACACACATACCCATAGCCAAATTACCTACCTACTCACCCACCTACCCACCTTCCTGCCTACCTACCTAATATATTAAATATACCAGGTGCTCCTAGGCCATGATTTACCAACTGAGATCCTTGACATCAATGGAAGTCCTTCTATTGAGTTTAGTAAGCTTTGCATCTGTCCCTCAGTGGGGGAGAACATGTATGTGATTATTTTAATTATACTTTCTTTTAGGCAGCTACTCCTATAAAATGATTCAATAACCTTACAAAGATCTACTACCATATGGTAGTAGATGCTCTCTTTTTGCTCTCATGGTGCTCTCTTTGATCCTTCACTTTCCAGCACCTACTGTGTGATCTGTGTCATTCTTTACAGAGCTATTACATTTTTGTGAAAGCACAAGAAATACCCCTCATGGATAAGTTATTCTTTCTGTTTGTGTATTCTCACAATCCTAGATTTCTTTTGAGTTGCATCTGTTACTCAGTACAGGGTCAGTTGACCCAAAATGAACATGGAGGAGCCTTAAGTTAGGGCCAGTGATTCACCCCCATAAAGCATCTTTTTTTTTTCTATCAGTAGAAATAGACAGAAGCAAAGATCAAGGTTTTAACTCCTTTGAAAGGTGCATGCTTTTTTATACTTGAGAGGCTTTCATTCAACATGTACAACATTATATTGGATTTAAGGAGAAACACAAAAGTACAGAGACTGCCAAGCTGGATTTAGACCAGCATCCTGTCTTTGACAGTGTCCCGTAACAAATACTGCAGAAGAAAGTCAACTTCTCTTCTAAGTTGTATTGAAGCAGGACAGCTGTGAATCAACAACTGGCCTCCTGCAATCACAGTCTCAGACATAGTTGAGAATCAGGTCCCAGATATACATTGAACATAGGAATGTATCTATATTTTTACCCACAGGCTGCGTCTAGAATGGCATGATTTTCCGCAAATGCCTTTAACGGAAAAGTTTTTCCGTTAAAAGTATTTGTGGAAAAGAGCGTCTAGATTGGCACGGATGCTTTTGTGCCAGTCTAGATGCGCTTTTGCGCAAGAAAGCCCCGATCGCCGTTTTAGCCATCGGGCCTTTTTTGCGCAAAACAAATCTCAGCTGTCTACACTGGCCCTTTTGCGCAACAGTTTTGCGCAAAAAGGGACTTTGCCCTAACGGAGCGTCAAAGCTTTTCCGCAAAAAGCACTGATTTCGCATGAGAATGTCAGTGCTTTATGCGGAAAATCAAGCGCCAGTGTAGACAGCTGGCAAGTTTTTGCGCAAAAGCGGCTGATTTTGCGCAAAAACTGGCCAGTCTAGACACAGCCACAATGTCTGGGTTCCAACACACTGTCTTGGGATTGCAGGAGAGCAGAGACCTGAGCCACTATCTATACTATATATCTTCCACAAATACACAGAGGCCATGGTTTTCTTGAGCTGTCAACCCATCAACTTTCAGAAATACTAAAATTACTATAAAATGTAAAGGAAATAATTGGAAAACCCATCTGGAAATTTCCTTTCTAATGACAGTTCATTTTATCAAAGTGAATTTTTTTAATCTGATTTTTTTTCTAAAAAAAATCTTGTCCCAAGCTGGTGAGTTTCAGTTTTTAATGTCCGAAGTTTTACCCACGTCACTGGTGTCTAGAGCAGGGCAGGAACTGGGTTTTCTATTTTGGGGAAATTCCACAATTTGGGAATTTGCCATCCACCCCATTTCTGTTCAAAATGGGACAAAATGAAAAAAAATCAAAATTTCCTACAAGAGCAAATATTAAAAAATCCTTTTGTCTCCATCATTTTGAAAAATTGAAAAACTGAAACATTCCATTTTGAAAATGTCAAAATGGAAAGTTTCAACTTTATCACTTTTTTCCCCATTTTTCCCTCAAAATGAAATTTTGCTGAAACTATCACATTTCTGCAACACATTTCACTTTTGACAAATGGGCATTTTCTGTTTTCCAACTAATTCCGGGGTTGTCCCGACACAGAGATTACTTCTTTTGTGGGTTTCAATTTATGTTTACAAACCTGTCCCAGAAATACCTCTCAGCCTGCAATTACTAGGAGCCCAAGCCAAAAGGCTTCCATCACCACCAAGAGCAAGATTTATTAGTGTGATAATTCTAGGGCCATATGACTTGCCCTGCAAATTGCTACCTGGGGTCTGAGAGCTATGAGGAAATAATAGTTAAGCTGCCTGGAATATAAGGATAGTTTCACTCCTATCTCAATATTTATTGGAGAACATCACAGTTTAGCCCTCTTGTTTAATAGAAAACTGACATCTATTATAAAAATATACACTGGTTTGCTCACAGATCTGATTTTACATGACAATATCCACCAACTACTGTGGCAAAGCTGTTTGTGGAAGATGGCATCTTAAGCGTATGGAAAAGCCCAGACCAATTAAGTGTTACTCAGCACCAAACCTCTTCTGAGCTTTAAGACACTTTAAATGCATTTGAACCTCCCATTCAATTAGCTGATATCTGAATGCTGTCCCAGAGGGATTGAAAAATAAACTTTTATCCCGTGCATATTAAGTCCTTGGTAGTCAGAATTTTTCATCTTAGTGATTCACATATTTATTACAACTTGATGTATTGCCATAGTGATCTTCTAGCCTAACTATCTTCACAGTATCTGAGGGTATGTCTACACAGCAAAGTTATTTGGAAATAACAGCCGTTATTTCGAAAAAACTTTACTAGCATCTACACAGCCAAACTGCTATTTTGAAATTAAATCGAAATAGCGGAGTGCTTATTTCAAATTTGGTAAACCTCATTCCATGAGGAATAATGCCAAATTCGAAATAGCTATTTCTAAATAAGTGCTGTGTAGACACGTATACTGAAATAGGGGGCCTCCTGCCCTTCCCAGGGTGCCCTGGTGGCCACTCTGGGCACAACCAAGAAAACGCCTCTCCTTCCCCCCTCCATGGAGCCCTTAAAGGGGTTGACTCTGGTCACAGTGCCTGTGCCAGCTCCAAGCCCGCCAGCCCAGAGCCAGCAGTCACTGCCCCGACCCAGTGGCCCCAAAACATGAGCCAGCAAGCCACTGGCAGCCAGCCTTCACCGCTCCCCAGGAGCAGTCTGCCAGCTCCCAGGAGCCTGACAGGGCCCGGAGAAGGCGGGCGCCTTCCTGGTCCAGGGTGGAGATCATGGACCTTATTCAGGTTTGGGGGGGGATGTCCCCAGCATCCATGATCTCCGCACTAGATGGAAGAACGCGGCCGTCTATGTCAGGATAGCTGCCAGCCTGGCCACCAAAGGCCACATGCGAACCCAGGAGCAGGTTCGTATGAAAATCAAGTAGGTCTGGCGAGACGCCTAACCCTGAGCCCTGAGCTTCCCCTCCCCCTTCTTCCCCTTGCTTCCCCCTTCCAGCTCCCTCCTCCCAGGTTTCCCGCTCCTCTCTCCCACCCTCTCTCTTCCCCTCTCCCGCCTCCTTTCCCCAGTCTCACCAGAGTTTCATCCCCCCCCCCCAGTTTTGTTAAATAAAGAGAATTTATGTTCATTAAAATACATGTATTTTATTTTACATCAGGAACGGGGTTTGGGGGGTAAGTGGAAGGACATGAGGGAGGAATGAGGCACAAGCCCCGAGTGGGGCAGACTAGGGAGGCTCTTAGTGCTCCTCAGGGTGGAAGCTCTCCCACAGGGCCTCCTGGATACTGACAGCCCCTCAATGGACCTCCCAGATGGCAGCCTGCAGAAAGTGCAGCCAGGCTCGCAGCAACGTGTCCACGAGAAGCACCAGAGTGCCCAGCGGCAGCTCTGGCTCCATGTTGCACAGTGCTATGGTGTCCCGAGTAAGGGCAGCCAGAGCACGCAGAGACAAAATGCTTTGCTGTCCCTCACTGAGGTAGGTAAGCAAGCAGGGAAAGCTGAGAACCGGCTGTCCGGGGGCCTTTAAGCACAGGCCTCAGATAGCCTCAGGCAGCAGCCACACAAAGTAACTCCTGACTAGATGCCCTGCCGGACCTGGTTCTGGCCGGCCTTAAATGTGAATCAGTGTCTTCTCAGTGTGGATGTGCTATTTTGAAATAGCAAAATGCTATTTCGAAATGCATGTTGTGTGTAGATGCGTTATTTCGGAAATAAGCTATTTCGAAATAACGCTGTAGTGTAGACATACCCCAAGGGTATGTCTACACTACAGCACTAATTCGAACTAACTTATTTCGAATTAGTTAATTCAAAATAAGCTAATTTGAGTTAGTGCATCTAGAGAGCTTCCACCCCGAGGAGCCCGCAGAGCCACCTCAGTCCTCCCCATCGGGGGCTCGTGCCCCATTCCTCCCCTCACCTCCTTCCACTTACCCCTCCCTAGCCGCCCTTCCTGATGTAAAAAATAAAGGACCCGTGTGTTCAAAAATAGAAACTCTCTTTATTTAACAAAACTGGGATTAACCTCTGGGGAGACTGGGAAAAGGAGGTGGAGAGAGGAAGAGACAGGGTGGGAGAGTGGAGGGGAAACCTGGGAGGAGGGAGCTGGAAGGGGGAAGCCAGGGGAAGAAAGAGGAGGGGAAGTATAAAACTATGGTATGCCATATCTTCAGTACTGTGTACAGATGTGGTCTTCTCACCTCAAAAAAGATATTTTGGCCTTGGAAAGGGTTCAGAAAAGGGCAACTAAAATGATTAGGGGTTTGGAACAGGCCCCATATGAAGAGAGGCTAAAGAGACTGGGACTTTTCAGTGTAGAAAAGAGGAGACTGAGGGGGGATATGATAGAGGTATATAAAATCATGAGTGGTGTGGGGAGGGTGAATAAAGAAAAGTTCTTCATTAGTTCCCATAATATAAGGACTAAAGGACACCAAATGAAATTAATGGGCAGCAGGTTTAAAACTAATTAGCGAAAGTTCTTCTTCACACAGCACATAGTCAACCTGTGGAACTCCTTGCCACAGGAGGCTGTGAAGGCTAGAACTATAACAGAGTTTAAAGAGAAGCTAGATAAATTCATGGAGGTTGGGTCCATGGAGTGCTATTAGCCAGGGGGTAGGAATGGTGTCCCTGGCCTCTGCTTGTGGAAGGCTGGAGATGGATGGCACGAGACAAATCGCTTGGTCATTGTTTTCGGTCCATCCCCTCCGGGGTACGTTGTGCTGGCCGCTGTCGGCAGACAGGCTACTGGGCTAGATGGACCTTTGGTCTGACCCAGTACGGCCATTCTTATGTTCTTATGTTCTAAGCTCAGGGCTCAGGGTCGGGGGTCTCACTGGACCAACTTGATTTTCATGCAAACCTGCTCCTGGGTTCGCATGTGGCCTTTGGTGGCCAGGCTGGCAGCTATCCTGCCCTAGACGGCCACATTCCTGTGCCTAGTGCGGAAATCGTGGACGTTGGAGGCCTGCCCCCAAACCTCGATGAGGTCCACGATCTCCGCACTAGACCAGGAGGGCGCCTGCCTCTTGCGGCCCCAGGCAGGCTCCTGGGAGCCGCCAGCCTGGTCCTGGGAAGATGCGGAGGGCTGGGTGACAGCGGGTGGCTGGCTCATGCCGTGCCAGGTGCAGGGTCTGCTGGCTGGGTGCTGGCAGGTTTGCAACTGGCACAAACACTGTAACCAGACCGTGCCCCTTTAAGGGCTCCGGGGCCGGGAGGGGGGCAGAAGAGTTTCCCTGGTTTGGCCCAGAGCGGCCACCAGGGCAACCTGGGAAGGGCTAGCCTCCAACTAGTTCGAATTAAGTGGCTACACAGCCCTTAATTCGAACTACTTAATTCGAACTAGGTGTTACTCCTCGTAGAATGAGGTTTACCTAGTTCGAATTACGCGCTCCGCTAGTTCGATTTAAATTCGAACTAGCGGTTTGTATGTGTAGCCCCTATTAAAGTTAATTCAAACTAACGGCTGTTAGTAACTTAATCTTACATTAACAAATGTCTTTAAGGTTGTCTAATATCCTATCATCTTCAACGTATTGTACTCAAACCATCCTCTCCTCTTGAATACCTAAGCTTTCCATTTGTGAAAAGCCCTTTCCCTGTTTTCTTCCACCTCTCTATATTTAATTCACCTTATCTACTTTTACTGAAGCTTCATTACCAATTGTTATGGAAGAAACCTGAGTTAATATTGCATACTTTTTTTAAAAATGTAACTATAATAAGCACAGAATATTAAAGTTAGTACTATAGTTATATCCCCACAGCTCTCACTCCCAGCCCCACCACCTTATTTATTTATTTAAACTTTCAGGTCAATTTGATCTGGCCCTCCCACTACTTGCTTTTCCATAAATAACCTACAAATAACAGGAAATATAGTAGAAGCAAATCTCTTTGCAATTTTTCTATATTCTCATAATGTGTGTCTATAAAATTGCAAGAGTACTTATTTGCAAAGTCCTACATTAATCAATACAATTACCCATTTCATGAGAGTAAGCAAAGAAATTCATCAACCAACATGGGTATGCACACATATTTTGAAGATACAGTGGAAGAGGCTTCTTAGAATATATTCCACATGGAAATACCATATAGTATTTAAATTATATGCAAATACTATATATGCTGCTTATATCTGACATTTTCGTTTTATGTTCAATCATATATTAGCTCAGATATTTTAAGAAGGAGAGTGTACTATTTCATATGTTACTGAGTCAGTAATGCATCATATAAAATATATACTCTGTTTAGGTATCTGAAACTCATATTTTATTTACACTACAATTTTAAATGTATAGGTTTCCTCAATTTCATAACATCAAATCCAACATTTGGTTAAAATAACCCTAAAGATCTTGAAAGCTTTTTTTTAAAATTAATCTACTGTACATTTTCTATATCAAGGAGTAGTTCAAACCTGACAGGCAAAATAAGACAGCATTCAGCATGATGCTAAGTACTAAGCATTGTCTGTCTGTACATTTCTTAAAATGAAACTTGAAGGGACTTTAAAGTAAACTGAGGTTAAACATTTTATTTCAAATAAACAGGTGGAAGTTGTTCTTATTCTCTCTGAACATTATGCTCAGTGATTGATACTGTTAGCTAAATGGAACTTTTAAAATTTCCATTGAAAATTATGGCCAATTTGAGAGACGGTTTAATTGAATATTTTACACTGTAGGGAAAGCTAATAAAATTGAAGAGACAATTCTTGGAATATATCCAGTTTAAATGATAAAAATCCTTTCCTTGTTTTCTTCCGAGGGAATTAATTTTAACTACCTATTGCAATGTATTTTCACACAGAGTTACAAATCGGTATTTCTGCAATACAAAATTGTGCCTTGGGAACAGCAGCTCTTTTCAGGAAAATAAAAAGCCCGATAGATAGGACAGCTGAAGGGCATCACTGATTAAAACAACATAATGCTCTTCAAGTAAGTTACTTATACAAAGACTTCCAGAGCAAGAATGAGCTAAACTCATTCTCAAATTTTCTCTATTTTTTTTGTGTCTCACTTCAATTACCTTTTATTACATCAAGTGCACAGACATATGTTGCTAATAATATTGAACTGATACGAATGAGATTTCACATAGGACATTTCTAATAAAATAAATAAATCATACTGCTAAGAATGCAGACTTAAAAAACAAATAAACAAACAAAAAAACCAAGTTGCACCAGGAATTTTTAGTTTGATAGAGTGCAGTTAAAAACTTTAAAATGTATTTGAAAATGAATATAAATGCTCCTGCACAAAGAGCTGTTTCATGCAGGATGGTTTCCCGACCTTTGTATGTTTGCAGATGCTTGGCATCCTTCCCTTGCTGCATCACAGCCATGCCAACTTGTTTTTAAGAAACCAAGATGATTAAGACCAGACATGCAACCATGAACATTCTCAACATAAACCAATTTGAATCCTTTGAGGTCAACATTGTCATACTCCATAGATCTCAAAGATAAAGGATCTGGCAACACCAACCTACAATCAATTGACCTTAGCCATGGAGATCATAACAAATTCGTCACAGATAATGGAAAGGAGTATTACCAAGTTGAGGCACTCGGCCTAATAAAATGGCAAACTCCTAGATGGGGTGGGAGCAGCTGGTGGCTCCTGTAAGTTAGGTTTGGACAAGCAATTACTCTTGACCTCAGTCGCTGCACTTCTGCAACTCTGAGCAAAGGCCTACAAGACCATACTCCAAGCAGCTCCACCAGACATCTCCACTCTTGTCTCTCTTTACTTCCCACAGACAGGCGTGCTGATGGGGGGGAAGGAACAAAAGAGGCAACTGCCCCAGGGCCACGTGATTTAAAGGGGCCAAGAGCTCCTGGTCACCACTGCTGCTAGCCTTTAAATCCCCACCAGAGTGCTGCATGGTGTGCTGTAGAGCCCCACATGGTGTGCTTTGGACTGTGCTGAGGGTGAGGGGACATGATCCAGGTGGCACTGAGGGGGCTTCCCCGGCCCTGACCCTTCCATTTGACACCCCATCCCTTCTGGGAGCATGGAGCCAGTACTCCCTCATCTTGTCCAGGAGCTCAGCGAGTTGGTCAGCTTGCAGCTGCTCGCAGTTCCACTGGCTCCAAAGTGTGGCTCCCAAGACCGGGCCCAGTCCCAGAGCCTGCAAAGCCAGCCGAGAGATCACAGTTATGCTGACTTTGAGCAATTGTGGGATCGAGAAAACTGGTGTTGCATATTATTGAGCCAACTGACACTTTGGCTGCGAGTGTTGTCAAATACACCTTGTGGCCAGTAAAAGGACCACAAAAAATCCATAGTTTTCCTCTGCTTCTGAGGATGCAAAGAAACAAAACTAGTCCAGTACAAATGCAGGTGTGGAAGAGTGCTGGCACTGAATTGGTTGAGGGAATGGGCAGACCACTGTATGTTTGTAAATTAAGTATCTGAAAGATAAGAATCAAAGTCAAAGACAAGGTTAAGCATACATCCAGCTCAATGTAAGTGGGATTTTACTTAAAGCTCACTGAGCAGAGTTATCAGTCACTGATCCAGGGAGAATAAGTATGGCTCTCTAGTCTGGGAGGTGGGCACTCATCTGGGGGTAGGGATGACAGTCCTTGATCCAGTTAATATTCAACTTTTTATATAAAGTGGAATTGCTTCTACAGGAGATACTAAGAGCATCCCACTTCAGAAAAGCCACTAGCCTGGGACAAAGAACACCTGATTTCAAGTCCCTGCTTCAGCTGTGGGTATGCCACCTCCCAGGTAAATACCCTAATTGCTGGGCTATTGGTTATAGATGGTCAACACTACTACCCCTCCCCCTCATCTCCTCCTTTTTTTTGAGGATGCTACATCAGTCTCCTTGTGAATCTAGCCTGAGAAATTAAAATGTTTCATTTTGAAAATGTGAAAATGAACTGTATTAACATTTTCCAACCACCTTTTTATTTTATTAGACTGTAATTTGTGTCACCCCCAACAGTTCCCCACTAAGCTTTTGATCACAGATGCTTTCTCTTCAGTATAGGACAAAAAACACAAAGTGTCTGGTTTACTGACCCAAACGTTCTAACACCAAACTTCCCTGTAGTTGGCATGCCACAGCTGACTGCAGCTAATAAGCAGATATAGTCACACTACTCTGTTAGGGTTTACTTATGTTAGCCCAATATAACACATGATACAATGCACAGTTACAATGCATATTAAGAATATATAAAGCACAAGGTTATATCTCCAAGTCCCTTAACATGGGATAAGTTATGAAAGGGAGACAAGCCCCATAGCATATTTATTTGTTGTTTTCAATTTCTGAAAGTTAGAAATTGCCCAAGGGACATTTCTGAAAAGTAGTTTAAAAAACAAAATCAGTCCTGTGCTGTTGTCTTATTAGTTAAGTTTGAGCCTGGAGGAAATTAGAGTAAAGATGTACAACCATGGAAACGCAGGGGTATAATGGGATATTCCAAATGCTATTGCTTAACTATAGCAATATCTGTAGCGATACTATAGGATAAAGAAAAAATACAAAGAACTTCAGGAAGAGAAGCTGACATAAATATGGATTCTGTTTTTAGAAGCAAAATAAGATAGCAGTTTTTGCAGCATCTTCTGAAGCTGCTGGAGAATGAATTTATTCTTCAGCTGATCTGTATGGGATTTTAGTGAAATAAGTCAAAGTCAAAAACACCACGGAAGCATTGGGTTATTTCATGAATTAAAGATGCTGCATCTAGAAGTTTTTAAAGCTTTTTTTAAAAATCTGATACGTTTCTTTTACGTGTGCCCCATCTTATTAGCTTTTGCTCTTCCCATCGTTGTCAGAAAATCATTGGCTACATCTACACTATGAGTTTTTTTGGCAGAAAATATGCTAATGAGGGACTCATTAGCATGAGTCGCAACATTGTTAGCATATTTTATGCCATTTCTTTTTGAGCAAGGGGTTTTTGTGCAAAAAGAAGCAGTGTGGACTTTTCTTGTGTGTACAAAACTCCCGTTATGCAAAAAAAAAAAAAAAAAACCCATCCACACGGCTGCTTTGTACGCAAAAACCCCTTGTGCAAAAAGAAACGGCAGAAAATATGCTAATGATGTCGCGACTCATGCTAATTAGTCCCTCATTAGCATATTTTCTGCCAAAAAAACTTGTAGTGTAGACGTAGCCATTGAGTTTGGACTTTATATCCACAGTTTTGGTGCATGTCTGAACCAAACCAAACCCATACTGTGAAACTTGGTTTTTAGTTGTTGGTTATTCCTTCTCTTTTGACCGTCTTCATTCTCCCAAATGTATATGCAGTAAAAATGGAGGGCACTTTGCTATCTGCCCAATCAATTCAAACTTACTGCTTATATACATCAGAAAATATTCTATCAACAAGTTTCTCATGAGCTCCTCCTCCACTAGCATATACAGAACCACACTAAACAGATATGATACAGTATTATAGGAACTTGATACATAGGATTATTTAAACTCTCATATTTGTGAGCAGAGGGAGAAATAAAGGTTAAGTTTGAATTTCTTCTGAAGTATACGTGCACATTCACGTACTGCAAATTTTACCAGTTGTAGCTGGACTTCCTGAAATTGGTATCATTGCCTAGCACATTAAAACAAAAATGGGCTCTGTTGTTTGGTGTTGAAAAATGTTGTACATTTATTTTAGTATTAGAGTTCAGGCACATCTATAGTGAACGTACAATTTGAACTAAATTACCACATATTTTATAGTTAATTCTACCAGATCTTGGCTTTTGTAGTTCCAAGTTGGGCAAGTCAATCAATGATAGTGGGACCCAGTTTGGATTAATTATTTTGAGGGAGATTTTTCTGTTGTTGGTAGCCTGCTCCAAGAACGTCATTGCTCTCAACCATTTAGACAGCTGTTTCTAACCATCTTCTTTCTACTCTTCTTTCTCATGCATCATGAAAATGACCTGTCATAGACACTGCACAGAGGTGCAAGTCATGCTCCATACGTGAGGAACTGTGGCCATGAGTTTTTGTAATTCAAAGCTAATTGCTTATATACACCAGAAAATACTCTATTAACCAGTTTCTCATTAATTCCTTCTCTATTAGGGAACTGAAATTTGGTTTGGGACAAACTGGCTGTGGTTCAGTCTTGACAAGGGTGACAGGATTGACGGCTGAGAAATCGTCCTTGCTTCTGTTTCTGAGAAAGCATGTCCTTTCTTTGTCAAATAGTTTTGATTTTGTACACACAGTTAGAGACTTCGGTCACCAGCATATCCAAATGGATAACCAAGAACATCTTTTCATTGGCATGTGGCCTTTCCTATTTGATCGAGCTCTCTCCACAGCAACCCATGTAACTTATTACACTGAACTTTACTTGCATCTACTCTAAAAATCACTCAGGAGTTTGGTCTAGCACAGAAAGTTTTTAGATAAGTTATCAATTTTTTCCAGGGACTGCCCTGGTTTGCTATTCATTTTTGGGAACAATTCAAGGAGTTACCTTTGATATAATAGCTTCCTGTCTAGCTGAAAGTCTGCATCTCTCTGAATGTGTTTTTATGACAAGTTAGGTTACCTGGGGCCCTTAAACTCAAAATATCTAGATAATAAACATGAGGCTACATATAATATTTTTTCTACAAGATAAAACATTAGTCAATACAAGTTATGGAATAACCACCTTACGCAAAGGTGTAAAATACTGGAGACTAGAATGGTCGTTAATCCCTGTATCATCTACTGGTTAGAAAAAGTAAAGTGAATTCTTAAAATATATGAACAGATTCTCTGATTGAAGAGAGCAACCTTTTGCAGAAGTCATCAAGGTGAAAGGAATTCTCTTTCAATCATAACAATGTCAGTGGAGAGCCCGATGCTTTTGTTTTTAGGTCAAAGTACGTTGGGCACCAAAGCTGATTCCTGCCAACTTTGTATCCTGATGTTTACTGAAAGGTTTAAGCAAGGGATTCAGTGCTCAAATATGTGTGAATAAGCAGATAAAATTACCAGTGCCTCGTGAGCAATTTAATACTTTTCTTGGATAGGAGCAAGTTCTAGATAATATGTCTGTCATGATTATTTCAAGGAAGGATATGGAACCTAAATTGCATTCAATGGATAGCAATTGTGCAGGGCTCCATTTGCCAACAGAGCAACCAAAATTCATTGTTCTGTGTTATAGTTCAATATTTTATAAGTATAGCAGAAAAAAAACATGATATAATACTGCAAATTAACAGCTTTACTAGCCTTGCTTCAATATGTGCAACAGGATACACTAGGAGTGCTATGGGCCCTAGTTGTTTATAGCTGTAAAATTTTAGGAGGACCAGTGCTTACATCTGAGAATTGTGAGCTGGTGACTCATATAAATATGTACTAGGCTGCATCCAGTACAAGTAAGGCTGATGTGCAATTATGGAAATCGTGAAAATATTGTTTAAAAGAAGAGTACTGTTATTTTTAACATGAAGACCAACATAAAAAAGCCAGACAGCATCCGATTGATTCATGTTCTTCTTCTTCCCCTCTCTCTCCCTTTCTTCCAGATTTGGATAAAAGTACCCGAAGGTAATTCTGTGCCAACATTCCCTCAGCTCTACCAATGAACTGTAATCTGACTTCTGGTAATCCTGATCCCCCAACTGCTCCTGAAACAGACTAAAAGACATGTGGCTGCTTTGTGATGGGCATAAATACTTTGTCTCTCTCATTCAGGGCCCTTGAGAGTGGGACCAATTTTTATAACTCCCTGCCATTACCACTTTGTTCTGGCATGAGCCATCTTTTGTGGGTGAAGATTGAGCAATGTAACTGTTCCAGGGATCTCCTATTGGTTTTCCTCTACTAGATAGAGTAGTGCTTCAATTACTGATAGATAACTATAGCTATATATGAATATTAATACAAATTAAATGTATTAATTATAAAGCTATATATTAATACAAATTATTATACTTAATTTGTAAACTCTATAGGACAGTGACCATTTTTGGTGAGTATTTGTTTAGCATTTGGCACAATACATTCCAGAGCCATAATGGGCCCATAGGTGCTATTGTGTCATAAATAGTAAGTCATTATTATAAGATAACAATAACTACATAGTCATGGGCCTTTTAAATTTTTCTTTTTCAGCAGGGAGAATTCCTCTATTTCTTTTTAAAAAAATGCATGTTAATTCAGTTATGCTAATTCTTGTCAAGAGATGTCATAGAAGAGCAAGAACCACTATTCTCCCACCACACAACAGGGGAAATAGGCTACTTGTATCCTGTGTTGGGAGAATCAGGTCTGGGTGGAATTTTTCAACAGTCTGGTGAGTTAAACACCTAAGCATCATTGAAAATTCAAAGGGAGATAGGTTCCTAACTCACTTAGGCTCTTTTGAATATCTCACCCTTTGGCTATGACAGTCATTGGATGTTGTATGTCTATACATGTATAGTGGCTTTGATGTTTGATGTTTACATGTTATAGTCATATCCTCAAACACATAATGGATGGAATGGAAAGGGTTTTTTTTACAGCAAAGTGTAATATATAATTTTAAAAGAGACAGGGAGGGGCAGACAAGTAGCAATGCATCACTTGCTGTTAAACAAGAGAGCAGGCTAACCAGGAGATACTCCTGAGGAGGAAGCACACTAAATATAAATGTGTTGATTGGCCAAGTCTGACTTATAGGTAGCCATCAATGTATAAAGCAGCTCTCTGAAATATAGGTAGGTTGATTGAAGAGTGTGGGCTGCAGGAAGGGGTAAGACTGTTGAAGTCCAAAGAGGGAGCAGAGTGGATTCTTCTCCCTTTATTTCACACAGAAGAATCTCTTCATTTAACACATTTAATCGCTCGAGAAAATGCTACATTAAACAGACCATTTGTATTGGCGCCATAGTCAGTTTTGGAATGATATCTGGCAACAGAAAGTAAGTTTTCATTGATGTCACCTGACCTGTCTTAAACGCGCTACTGTAATGTTGGCTGTCCTAGCTCATGCTTAAAACTGCTTGTTTTAATGTGCTGAATAAAACAGTAACAAACTGATCTGGCAAAGCAAGGATTCAGAGGAGTAGGTCGACGAGAAAGCAGTTTGCTATTCCCTGTATAAATCAATGAAGCTGATTTGCTTTACCCTCATCATTTAATCCTTTGAAACTATACAGATCATTGTAAAAACAGTCACACTTTTAGCTGGCCCTGTTTGTTTACATTACAGCTGCTTTTATAAAAAGACTGCAATTGAATTAAATCTCACACAGATTCCCAAAAAATATTGCTTGGGATTTGCATTTTTTTCATGGTGAATTTCAAGGAAGAAGAGAAAAAAGAATGATCACAAGGGAGATAAGCACAGTCTTTCCCAAGATTTATTTGTATCTACAATTACTATGGATAATATTCATACATTTTTATATATTTAAGTTGCCCGTGGGAACAATGTGTTTATGCTTTAGAGGGAGAGACCTGTCAATAGCTCCATTAGAATTCCCTCAGTTGGGAAGTATGACACTCAGAGGGTGCCCGTCCTACAAATTAAACATGATGTTTTAGGTCTTGGTCACACTGGAAAAGCGTCGCAGTAACTTGTGGGGCGCAACATCAGAGAAGAAGGCAATACACATCAGGAACTTGGAGGGCAAACTATTTATTAGAGTGGATTGGGATTTTTTTTTTTTTTGGCAAAACTTTAATTCATTAAAAATGCCAATTCACCAAGAAATATTGGTTTTAACAAAAATTTCTTTGAATAGATTCTTCAGATCCAGGATGCTCTCTCTCTCTCTCTCTCTCTCTTTCTCTCTCTCCAGAATAGCCAATGATTAAGGCACTTATTTGGGAGGTGGGAGACTGAGATTAAAGATTCTACTCTGCCTGATTCTTGTTTTCCAGCCAGATCTATCATTTTATTACATTATAATGCTAGGGAAATTCAGCTTCTAAGCACTTGTTCATAACACAAACCAGGCTGATATATTATACTCTAAACCATGCATATGGCCCTTCATTGTTATTTACAGTAGTTACAGTCTATCACTCAACAAAGGAAGGCACAATAAAGACATATTTTTATGCCCAAAGTTCAAATACAATTGGAACAATTGCCAGGGATGGACAATCTCCTCATCTTTCCTCATTCATTCATTGGTGCATAACTAGGCATCAGCTGACTGCAACTGCCTCTTTGATTTTTCATTTCCTAGAATGCCTGCTTATCTCCTACCCCAAATATACCAGCTGTCTGATTGGACTCTAAAGGGAACTGACTGGGAAAACCAAAAACCACCTCTTATAGTATTATGGCCTAATGCCATATCAAAGCAACGCTTATCTGATTTTGTCCCTCACTATATCAAGTTCCCTCTTCAGATGCTTTGGCCAACGTATATTACATAGCTTCAAAAGCTGATGGTGTAGGCTTATGGGTGGTTGTGAATGTTCACTAGGCTTTCTCACTTCTCCTAAATAAAGGAAATGTTTAATCCTCAAAACAGCACCCAGTGTTGTAATGTCAAGTGACTACCTTGTATACATGGATTTCTGTTATTTAAAATATGTTGTGTGGACATGGAGACAGATTCTCAGCTGAGGTAAATCTGTGTACTTCTACTGCAGTAATTGGAGTTACACAAATTTACACTGTCTGAGGGCAAGGAGTCAATCTTAAGAAAGCGACTCTGACCTAAAACTGGAGCTGTTATAAGACACTCCACTTTTCCTCGGATGTACAATAATTAATGCCCATTTCCCGGACAACCTTTGCAATGGATATGGACAGTGCTGAATCATTTGCGGACAATTTCTGAACAATAGATTTTAAAAGCACTTTCTGTAGAACTCTCTCTGGATTTTTTTACTTCAAAATACTCTATTTGAGATTGGAAGCATATTTCAGCACTCTTCCCTTATGTCTGCTGAGTATGAGCAAAGTTGCCTAGGCATTACAGATTTTTCACAACACTGTCCAATAATGTTTGATCAACCCATTTCTTTCTTTTATGGGATCCAATCTTCCAGACTCTTTCACATGCCCATTTACTCTAATTGGTGTTCCATTTGTAGAGGGACTGACGTACTTGGACCCACTAAATGTAAACACATACCACAAACAATCTCACACAATCACACCATTTACTTTAATGTTCTGAGTCACCAATATAAAAACATAGTAACTCTATTGACTTCTGTGGAGATACTGGTATAAATTTAAAATGTATCTGAGTGCTTAGGGTCCTTTCTGCACATATAATATAAATACTTTAATCTTCAAAAGGGTTTAGAAACTGTAATTAATCTTCACAACCCCTCTGTGTAATTTGGATACCCAACCACTATTATTTCCATCTTTTTCTGTATAATGTAGTGCTTATAAAAGCTGTCCTGATATATGACATGGGAAAGTGAAGTAATCGATACAACTGGGTTTAAACTTTTTGCTGCTATCTTTCTAATGTGCTTCAACCCTAGGGTATGTCTAGACTACATGCCTCTGCCGACAGAGGCATGTAAAATAGGCTACCCGACATAGTCAATGAAGCTGGGATTTAAATATCCCCGGCTTCATTAAAATAAAAATGGCCGCGGCACTGTGCCGGCTCAGCTGATTGTCGGCACAGCATGGCAGTCAAGACTCAGATAGGTTGACAGGGAACGCCTTTGTCGACCGCTCCTTTATGCCTCGTGAAACGAGGTTTACAGTAGCAGTTGACAAAGGCTTTCCTTGTCGACCGATCTGCGTCTTGAGTGCCGCGCTGTGCCGACAATCAGCTGAGCTGGCACAGCGCGACGGCCATTTTTATTTTAATGAAGCCTGGGATATTTAAATCCCCACTTCATTGACTACGTCAGGTAGCCTATTTTACATGTCTCTGTCAGCAGAGGCATGTAGTCTAGACATACCCCTAATGTGGTAGCAACAGTTGGATAGGTGAAAAGCTGTTCATTTTCAGTGGTCCATTCAAACCTTGACCACTGTTCAGGTATCCAACAAGGTGAATCTCATTCATGGCTGTTCTTGTGACAAGAGACTCATGTCAGGTCAAAAATGGATTAAGACAATATTTAAATGGGTCTGAGAGATGAAAAACTGTTTCTCATTAAAAATAGTTCCCCAGAGACTTATATCTTTCAACTTTTTATATAGTACCTATTGATATATATTAATATATGTTAATACATATACTTTGAAGCTGTTAATGCTGATACTTCAGATATGTACTTTGAGTTACACTTCAATATTAATTGAGCAATGTTGAACAATTTCTTTAGATACATAAATCCAGGAAAAACGTCTTTCTATCTAAACCACTCACAAACAAGCATAACAGATGCACAGCTATCTATCAAATCTACAAAGGCCTTTGAACCAGGCTAATGACAAAGTCAAACTTTTGCACAGTAGAGTTAATAACAATGATAACTAAGTATGATGCAAGACCATCTGAATTAATATTTTCAGCACTAACAAATAAGGAGAGTCTTTTGTATACCTGCACAGAGAATTCCCTACATTACATCCCCCAAGGCATTATGGATAAACACAAAATAATTGTATCTCAAGAGATGAAACACAGCTAGTTGCCCCCTGCGCGGAAGCTCTTGTTTTGATGTTATAATGAAGGACGTTATGTTAAGAAAATCTCTGAAGAAATGTATCACAATAAAATTGATACACAGATAAAAAACAGATCAACTGTTAATAAAGGCAGTGCAGTAATAAATGAAATGCAGGGGAGATGATATGTATATCTTCAGAATAAAAGTTTAAAACCAGAGGTTTCTAATACAATAAAACAAATACAGTTGCTGTAAGTATAACACATAATGCTATTTCTACTGGGTTGGTATGGTCCTCTAAAGTAAACTAGCTCTAAACCCTCTGTATTTGTGGTAAATCGGCAGATCTTAGGAAATCATCAAAACCCTGGACTAGAATTTCAATAGAAAATAACAAATGTTAATCCTAGTAAAATAGGTCAAAGAATAACAAAAGGGACAAAACATTCCTAAGGCATTAAAACTGAAGAATATTAATATACCTATGTTACTGGTCAGAGTGATTATGACCTCCAGTGCTTTATCAGGTGGTCACAAACCAATTGGAGAGAGATGTCTATTACAAGTCATAGAAACGAAAAGAAAGCCGATTAAAGAAAAAATATCATTTCCTACTCAGTAAGAAAAATGCTCAGTAGGTAATCAAAATGTATGCACTGCTTCAGCAATTTTTTTTTCCATTACAATTGAAATAATGGGTTTCTCAATATTGAAATTAGAGGATTATGCTGGATGGAAAACTGCACTACACAGAGTCTACAGATTATTTTTAAATGCCTTGAAGACAAATAAGAACTTCTCTAAGTAGCCTTTTATTTTGTCTGAGAGCTTTAATTTTAACTTTACACTGTACTTATTTAAAAAGTAAGCCATTCCATGTCATAATGAGAAATATACAGACAAAGTAATTAAACTAAGAACAACTATTTATAGACTGCTTTGGTTGCACTCTGTTTTCTCATTAGAATGTTCAGAAAATAGCAGAAAATCAAAGATGTTCCAAAGGGTTTTTCATGACCTGTTTGTTTCACAACTTGCTGTATATGAAATAGAATTTTTTTTAAAAGTATCAGATTTTGGTTATTAGGAAGAAGAAAAGTCTATATAGCATTTAGAGGACTGCCAAAAACTAGTTCTATGTCAAGAGTATTAATATGTTTTTAATTAATAAAAACAACATTTACCTTGCAAAAGCTGAATGGACTGTGAAGACTATCTCATTAAATCTTAATGAAAATAATACATTAGTACTGGTGACCCACGTCAACAGCAGAATTATCACGTATACACATGGTGTCATTAGCACCTCAAAGCTCATTAATTTTGCCACCACCGCTGTTTGCAGAATACACCTTCAGACAGAGCTCTCCTAAGATTTCTCAGTAAAGAGGCAAGGAACCCAGAAGAAACATATGGCATCAATGCTACATCAGAAAAAAAAAAGTTGATAAGCACATTCTAAATAGAGAGGAAGGCTAGCTGGACAAGACTGTGGTGTTGATGGCTGGATTAGCAGACTTAACATAAATGGATTTCTTACATCCACAAAATGCAATGCGGGTAGTTAACATCTCTCTGCTTTATTTGTAAATGGTCTTTCCGATTAAAAATATTTTAAAACTGAAAGATCCTCATCAAAGTAGGAAATGATTGTTGAGACTCTCCAGGCATATCTTTGCTGTTGACATGAATGATCCCAAGTCCCTTTTGTGAAATAGGGGCTTTTACTAGGATCCTGGTTTAAAGAAAAAAAAAGCCACCTCCATCTGCTCTACTCCCTCCCCCCCCCACACTGTTCTGCAGTGTGCTGAACACTAATTACCTTCTTTACTATCAAGCTCTGACAATAAAGGAGCTGCATTTCAGTGCTTTTTATGCACTGATTTCTGTATTGTAGAGGCAAACCTAAGTTTCCGACTCATGCTTCCTATGTAAATATATAGCCCACTCTGTGCATAACTTATTTATACATGTCAACCCTACATATTTGCTAATACTGCTGAGACTGTATGTAAGATTGCATTCTACTGAGGGAGAAATTAATATGTTGTGGGTTGCATGCTTCCTTATCAGTTGCAGGCAAACAGCAGTTCCTTGTGACAACGTGGAGTCTTGTTACTATCAGTAGAACTGTGCCAGGGATATAAGTAGTTGGCTTAACAATGTCCCACCTACGACTTGCTACATCGTTGCTTTTTGGGGTTTGCACTGTGGTGGTGGAGACATCCACTTGCAAGACAATCTATAAATGTATATGAGTAAATAGAAGAAAGGACTGACACTCCAAACGGTATGAAAATGTGATTACCACCATTTTGACCAACAGAGAAGACTGAACTGGGGATTTCCAGAGCCAAAATTCATGAGTTTCTACAGTCTGAATTAAAGATCCAGGTCCTTTAGCAGGGAGCTATTACAGATTCACATATTCTGTGGATCAGTCACAGAGCAGAACATGTAGGTGCACAGACCAACAGGCAGAGAAAGCTCATCTTTAGGCACTAAGGCCTCAGGAGTTTGAATACTAGACAAGCCCCAATTTGTGTGACAGCTGCCATTTTGGCTGACATACTGGGATTTGAACTAAAAGCATGAGCTACTACATCTTTGGCATAGCTATAAGTTAACATCTGCATTTCCAGAGGTCAATGCCAACAGGGCATGTGTGTGTGTGCAGGGCACCTAATTCCATGCCTGCCCAAGGCTTGCACTTTGGAGGAGCAATGCTCTTCATGTTCCCCAGCTTATGCCCATGAGCATCAACTAAGGCCAGAGTGTACCACTGTCCCAATGTGGAAGCAGCAGCGATATCCTTTTCCCTCAAGAGGAGTTCTTGGGAGGGATTGTGGGAAAGCTGTGTCTAGAGCAATATTAATGCTAAGTGGTATTAATAATCTTTACATATTCTGATGACTACAAATGAAAAGTAAATCTGAGGAACTTCTGTTCTGTAGAAAGACAAATATAAAGACGGACTTCAAACAGCATTCAGAAAGTCTAATGAATGAAGGTTGCAAGGCATATGTGACATGATGTTAAGTGCCGAACTGTCAAATATATTCCAATAAAAACAAAACCGAACCAAATCAAAAAAATATTTACCAACAGTTTTTGCATAGTGCAAGAGTTATAGCATTATACTCTATTAGGAATTAACTGCAATATCCAAGTTGCCACAATGTGGTAAGTGTTAAGTTTGCTGACACTTTATTTATCATGTCTTTTGACCCTTTAACAATTAACATCCCACAGTTAAGCAGTTTTGTCCTCGGACTAAATTAGCTGTAATTAAATTGATTCATCCTATAATAAACTGTCTTAAGTGTTGTTCAGAAACAATTTCAGTTCAGTTTATTTAACTACTTTTAACTAGCTTTTCTCTCGTTTCTTTCACTTCTACATAAACTTTCAGAGGAAATGTATGAAATTTTATCCAATCCTTTTATAATGTCATTGTACCCATAATACCACCTCACAAAAATGTCATGAACATTAAAATGAAAAAAATACATCAAATGGTCATAATTTTGAAAAAAAAAAAAAAAAGACCACTTACTAATAGATACTTCATTGTGGTTTTGAGAAATAACAAAGGAAAATAGCTTAGAAGAAGAAATAACTTATGTCTGGTCTGCTAGGGAACTGGGTTAAATTGCCAGCTCTGTCGGAAATGACCTCTTAGACTTCAGTTGCTTCGGCCAAGATTTCCAAAGGTGACTAGTAACTTTGTATACTTCAAAATATGTCCAGATGGAGGCACCTTAAAGGGGCTTGACTTTTCAGAAGGTGGATGGATGCTCAATACTTTCTGAAATCATCGGTCACATTTGAAAATCTAGGCCTAATTTGTAAAAGGGAGGGAATTATGCCTGCCAAAGTAGGATGTGAAAATTTGCTCAATAATAAGGACTATGGCATAGTATTATTAACATGAGTTGCTGGAAGAATTTAGATGAGAAATTAGAATAATAGAATATTAAGATTAGAAGGGTCATCTAGTCTAACCTTTAAATTCATTGTCTGTTGGCTTCTAGAGCAGTATATGATGGGGAGAAAACAGGAGAAGGTCTCCTGAGCTTTCAGCTCAGGAGGTATCATTTTCCTTCGATGTAGGAGATGATTTGAACTCAGGGAGCACGTACAGTACAGGTAGAAAGTTCAGATAAATAAGGAAGAACTACTGAGAAACTTCCACTGAGTGTGTGCAAATTGCAGTTTCCTGTGACTCATGACTCAGTCTCGTCAATTTTTCAGAGAGATGGAGAAAGACACTGATTTGACCTTAGGGTGATCTCCCTACCAAATTTACAGTTTCCCATGTCAAACTATGGATGCCCTAGACGCTTCAATACGGTCACTTTTTTAAATATTTGAAACATTGCCCATTTTCACTTGTGTCATTCTTGGGAGTGGCTGGACCATTTTTTGTTAAGCTTTCAAAAGTAAGAATATGAGGTTGTCTGTGACAAACAATAACCTAAGTGGTACTACTTCCATCTAATTTTGGCTTTTGGGTCTAGTGTGCAGGTGACATAGGTGGCGTGTATATACAGTAGGTGAGATGTGATGAACTCTTATGATTCTTTCAGATCAACCAGAAAAATTTCAGCTTGAATCGTTACAGTCCGTTAAAGCTAGCAGCAGCTGAAACTGGGTTATAATTTAAAGTATTTGGCAACCATTATAAGCGTCATTGCTGCTCCATCTATAATAGTACAGAGGTATACACACATGCATGCGTGCACACTCACTTATTCACAAACACTCCCACATGTGATTTCCTCCCCTGCTGGGTAAATTTCACTGAAAAGCATTCAGTTCCTAATGAATGAAACAAAAAAAATCAAATAGTTCCTTCCTGTAGAACAAGAAAAATATTACAGAGCCAGGATGCATACAAAACCACACAAATGCTGCATACACACACCAACACCTTGTGTGCAATAGTGGTTTACAGAACACTTAGAAAACTAATTTGTTTCCTGCATTCCCTGTAGTTCTATCTTCCTTTCATGTAGCTGTTTCAACTTTCAATTCACAAAAGCTAAACCTCTTTAGAACCAAAATAAATACTAATCTTAAATTCAATGTACCCTGACAGCAAATAAGTTTGCTGTGCTTACTTCAGCATGAATAAAAAGCCCGCAAGGAGACTCCTACATAAGAGTATATTTACAAGTTCCATTACCCACTGGAGAGATTGATGTAATAAACCTATAATAAAAAGCCTCATGTTATGGATTTCTCTAATGTTTCTTATCAAACTGCCTGCATTATGTTGGCTTGTGTATTCAATTTAAAATAGGTTTTCAATAAGTGCCTCAGAGCTAGAGGTCATTTTTGCTTAGTTTTCTGACACGTAGAAATGTTTACAGACTTTTCTATTCCTTAGAATTTGAAAGCTGTGTTTGTAGTTTGGTCAAATAGTTTACAGCATTAATCTATATACATTTTTTTCTTATATCCACCTACAAAGCTAATACAGTTCCTGGTCCCATTATGTAATTTATTTGTTTATTACTAAGTAGGAATAGGTGAAGTATTTCCCATCAAGTAAGACTAGCACATAGAAATTGTTTGTCCTATTTATAGCTGTCACTGATTTCCAACTTGTTTGTATTTCATATTGGCGTGCTGGAACACAAATGAAGTATTTGTTATTCCCTGAAAGGCAGGAACACTTCAGTGGGAACTTCACCTTTTATGTTTAGTGGAAACAGCACAACGTCAGAGAGTGGATGCAGTAGTAGGAGACACAGGCAATAGTACAACAAATAGTCCTCTTTAGCCATTTTGATTTTTCTGCACTGGATGTAGCTAACTGCATGGGATATCTTTGCCTCTTAATTTGTATAAGTACTGGGGGAGAGGAGCGCACCTCTGTGTGCTCCCAGAAGGAGTGGGTCATCAGGTAGAAGGGGCATGGCTACAGGTGGGAGGGGTGGGCTGGCGCGGCCAGTGCCACATGGAGCCACAGCGAGCTCCAACGGTGATTTAAGAAGTGCAGGGCTCCAACCAACACCACTGTCCCCCCACCTCTGGTCAGGAGGCCTGATAAGTACATTATTTTAAATAACATATTTTTAGCATATTTGAGAAAAATGAAAGGACTAACGCTTGTGATCCATGTGTATCCCCATTAACATCTGTCTGGTAAGAGTTCCATGATGACAAGCCTAAGCCACTACATCAGTGTGGCTCACTCACCTCTCAGACAAAAGGTCAGAGGCTCATATTGCACACCGAAGTTTAGACTCACGTATCACCTGCACCGACATTCTATAATTGCAGCCTGGATTTGGGTTTGGATCTTAAAAATCTGACTGGTTATTAGGTCATTATGTTTTCTTCATATGAGACACTCAGTGATATCCGTCTTGCTCTCGCCGTTAGCTGCCCACGTAGAAGTTAAATGCCTCGACTCACTTTTTGAAATAACTAGGTATCTTGTTCTGACCAGCATTCCCACTCTCAGTACAATAGGTTCTAATACACTTGTCTGGATGAGAATTTGTACATTGCTTTAATTACCTACATTTTCACTGTATTACAAGTATCCCATTAATTTGAGATACTGTGTATGAAAAAAGTACTATAAAATAAAAATAGGTTTTATAACAATCCATTCACCTCTCATGGTCATTAGTCATGTCACAGAAAACAGAAAATTTCTTTATAGGCCCATTATGTTCATGTTCCCCAACAATTGAGTAGCAGCTTAGAAGCACTGAAAATACGTTGTGCTGATGCATCTTCACATAGGCTTTGTCTACACTAAGAACTTTTTGAGGAAGAGGCAAAGCAAATGAAGCACTCATTAGTATTTTCTTGCACTTAATTTGCATAGTCTCTTCCCATCCTTTTTGCGCAAGAGGTTTTTGCGCAAAAACAAGCAGTGTGGACGTTTCTAGAGGCATAAAGATCTTGTGCAAAAAAGGGGGTTTTGCATGAAATGGACATGTCCACATTGCTTGTTTTTGCCCAAAAACCTCTTGCGCAAGAAGGAGCGGAAGGGACTATGCAATCGAAGAGTGAGAAAATGCTAATGAGCGCTTCATTTGCATTTCCTCTTCCACAAAAAAAATGTAGTGTAGACATAGCCATAAAGAAAGAGTTGGCTTCTTGAATGAACTCACCACTCTACCTACTTTTACATGCCAACAGCTCAAGATTCTCCTGCAGCATTCCATTCCATTGGTGGGTAGGGTCACAAGGTAGGGTGGGAGAGACATAGATTAGAGCCTGTGGCAAGGAAGATATCAGTAGAAGACCTCAATCGATTTTGGATATCAATGGATTTTGGACCAAAGCCTAGAAGTCTGAGTGGTTATCAGGTCACTAACTCCCACAAATCTCAGAAGTACAGGCTATCATGGCATTTCAAGTACTTCCCAACTTTATCCAGACCAGAAATCTTGTGTTAAAAATTTTTCTTGGAGTATTTCAGCACACTGGCTTGGGCAGGCGTAAGCAATGTGAAAAAATATCACTTACTTCATACAATACCTAGAAGCCATCAAGACACTGTGTGAAGTGTATTTATTGTCAGTGTAAGGGGAAAATGAAAAAGGTGAACATCTTTTCAATTTTTTACAGTATTCTCTGATTTGGGAGGAAGCAATGGTTGGTACATAGAGCAGAACAATTCCCTTGCCACTTTCATTCAGAGTTTCCATTAAAAATCTTGAACTATTAAAGTCCAATGTTGTCCAAAACAAAATCCTCCTTATAGCAATTTCCAATAGCATGGATAGCTTGATACTTATTTTATTTACATTATAAGTCCAAAAAAGATTTTATTTTTTAATTGATCTTAAATAAAAGCACTAAACCAGCCTTACCACTCAGACTATTTCATGTGCTTTTAATGCAAATGAGGTACAGCTCTAATATGTTTCAAGCTGCATTAATATGTTTGATTTCAAAACAACTTTCTTTACTATGGAATATCACATGAGGCTGATATCACCATCACTTGAATTATAAAATGTCTAAGTCTTTATAAACAACTTACTGTTCCAAAGCACATCAAAGGAAGATGCTTTTCTTTTTCACAATGTTTCGATGCGGTCTTAATATTAAAGTTACTAAGGATGCCAAATATAAAGGTTTAAATAAGAGTGTGGGAAACAAATCTTCAGTCAGTATTTTCACACAGGGTCCTAAAGTTGGGCACCTAAAAATATATGTGGAAAAAGCAAGTTGAAAAAGTTTCACAAGTAATTTCATCCCTTGTTGAAGCCAGGGAAATTTGGGTGTTCTCAGTACCTCTGCAAATTAGGCCATTTTTACATAGATTTTTATGTTCAGATTTAGAAATTCATGATTTGAAGGGACTGTTTTGGAAACATGTTTTAGACCCCATGAAGACCCTGTGAGTTTTATCACTAACCTCAAAGGAAAAGACACAGATCCAGAGCTACTGTTATATTTACCACACCAACCTAAACTTAAAATGTATTGGCTTTGGTCTGTGTAAAAGAGAATTTTAATATTTTTCTGACACAGGATTGATTTTTTGTTTTGGTGTGGTTGGCTTTGTTTTTTTTAATTTTACTTAATGGCTTTTAAAAAGAAAAGGGATGCTCAGGACTAACTTTTAATGAAACATCTTGAACAAATTATAGCAAAGGAAAATTTGAGTCCTTGATAATTTAAGTGTTATTTTTACTACTAATGTGAATTCAACCCTAGCAAATTAAAACAGAAAGAATTAATTGGATATGCAAATGAGATTATTCAGTATATAAATCTAATTACATACCAATTTGCTTTAACAGCATGAAAAAAGAATAAATTGTTCTTTGTGAATTGATTGTCTTAAATAACCACCTGTAGCACAATAAAGTGCCATGCAAAAGCCATATTTTACAGGCCGTCATTGTCAGCATTAATAATGCAACACTCTTCAAAGATCTTCCCAAGAGTACCTTCTTAAGAGGAATCCTGCTTACACTTCTGATTTATAATACTGCATTATTAGTTGTCTACTACTTACTAAAATAGTCACCACTTCTCCTTTTTTTAATATCAGCTATAGATAAAATATAAACAAAACACGCTGTTCTTTAAAACTCTGTATTTTCAGAGCCAAAAACAAACTTTCAGCAGAAAACTTTTTGTTTCTCATTTGACTTCAGAAAATGCAGGAATAGCAGATAGAACTCATTTGGATGAGAGGCGGGACGCTGCAAACATCCTGAATAATCTGACATTAACACTGAGTTCAGTGATCCCAACACCAGTACGGTGTATTAGGTGATCCCTTTAGAAAAATCAGCTTACCTTTTAACTTTTACTACTGCACATTTGAGAAAATAAAAGAGTACAGGAGCATTTTAACAGAATGCAAAGAAAAAATGAGAAAACAATTCCTTAGAGAGAGACAGACATTTCTGATAACTTTGGGACAGTTTATGATGCCTATTCCAAAAGTTGAACTGTTACTGGCACAAGTAGCCTCTTGAAGTCTGCAGGACTTCCTGTTCCACTTACTTTTCATTAACGGAAATAAGTAGCTTAAAATCTGACATTAAAATAATTTCACAGATGGGATGATGGTCAGGAAAATATACCGTGCACATTCAGTTAAAAGATTGGAAACTGCCTTTTCACTGGTATCAAAGAAGATACTGAGAGAGAGCAGGGCTGCTAATTATAGACAAATTAAAAGATAAACATCTAAAATAAATGTTACCCATTTAATAAGAGTAACACTCAGAGCTAGGTGAATACTGCAGAAAGCTGTCTGTCTATGTTTTCATCCATATTTCTAAGCCAATTTGGTTTGACTGTGTGTGTGCATTCTTTTCACAAATACTTCAGTAAATGAGTTTCCCTGCATGAAAAGTCAAGGAAACCACACATCTAAAGACAATATTCCAGACTAATGAATTTTAACTCAAACTTAACTGTTGAAAGCAAAAACTTGCTACTACAAGTTATGCTGATTCTACCAGGAACACAGAAACATACCATGTGACCCATGTTTCCAATCCACACTAAGCAATAAAGCTCAAGGATACAATGTCACCTATTTACAACAAACAGCTCATGAACAAAACTAGAAATTATTGGGCAAACAATGAACAAAAACATAATTAAATAATATAGAACATCGCAATCTGTTTGCAGACAATTCATAAAAAGAGACGATGAAACCCAACAAATAATGTATTTTTAGAACCTGTTGATTTCTAACAAAAAATACAATAAAACGTAGTAAAATACATTAGAGAAAGAGTCCAGTCACACACATTTCACCTACATTTTTAAACAATTAAATAGTTAGTATACAAGAAAAATAAATCAAGAAATTAACAAGATAAAAACATAACTGTTCCAGGGCTGATATGTGCCAGAGGACAGAGTGCAAAGACAGTGATGAAAAAAACAAAGACCATCCCAAAAAACTTTTTGTTTCCCTCCCCCTGGAATCAGGAACTGCTGCTCTCTGTAGGTGAAACCTACACCTCAGATGGGCTTTAAGTGGGACTTCCTGGATGACAGCTTTGGGTTGGTGCTAGCTTGCCTGAAGATAGGAAAAAGAGCCTTCTGCACAAAGATTTCTCTATCTCTAGGGGGGCATAGGGACATGGAAGTGAGATTTCTTTCATAGGGAAGTTGACTATAACTTTATTCTGTGGAGAACAGCTCTACTGCCACAGGCAGGAGATCAAGGATAGAAACTCAGTCATGCTTCCCTGCTATGCCAGATGAGAGAAATGTGGGAGTCATGTACATGATGCTCACTGCCCCTCCCCCCACTTCTCCTATTTCACTTTATTTACACAGATGTTCCATTTTGCCTCCCCACCCCAAGCTTGGGGCCCTGTACAATTGTGCTGCTTGCCTCACCCCCTTATCAGACCTGCCTCCAGCCCTGTGAGCTCTTCCCCATTACAAGACGAGAGATATTCCTTCAACAGCCTCACTTTAATGTTTGGAGGTCCCATTCTACTCCGCCGCAGACATGCTCGCTTCATTAAAAACAAAGGGGGGGGGGTGTTCTTTCTCCCACCAAATGATAGTACCCTCAGCAAGCCATTCACAGATGAACTATCAAAGGAATTGTGAATGTACCCATTGCTTTGTAATGGAATAATTTTTTACTTTAATTGTATTAAGGAATACAGGACTGTGAAGGACCTCTGGGACATTCAGTCCATTTCCCTGCTATCAAAGACAACCCTGTTATATAATCCAGTTCATAACTTTATCAATCCTCATCTTAAAACTAGTCTGCCCCCACTACTCCTATGGGAAAGCTGCTCCTCTACACAGTTTCACTGTGTGTAATCTGACTAAGAAGAGGTTCCACTGTATCTATCAGTGAGAAAGGCAATCTAGTGTCATCTTGTATCTCTGGAAATTGGAAGCAGCAGCTCTACCCAAACACATTACAACTGCTTTACAGGCATTTCTTGTTTCTTCTCTGTAGGTAACATGTCACTGTTCATTGTTGAAAAGTTAAATAATCACTGCACCATTACTTTGAGCAAAACCTATCATGATCTCTGATACCGTTGATCCTTCAATGAAAGAACACCACCACAATGCACTGAGTTCTTATGACTAAAGCATCAATTCTACAGTGAAAGATGACAGCATCCTAATTAGCCAGCCCACCTACCCACACGCCTGCTTTGAATATATATGTTGAATGTAAACATTTAGCCCTGAATCACATTAACAGCAGGCCGATAGTGGTTCTAGTTTATCTTTCTCATTAATATTTGTGTTGGTTTTCCAATATGATAAAGTGTTCGTTTATTGAAACAGTCATAATTCTTCCTCTCTTAATTGCCTACCTTGTTTCAGTTGCAGGAAAAATTCCTAAATACTGTTGGCTTTTTTTCTGCTAAGGCTAAGGATTTCTGGAGTTAAAGAATACGAAAGAAAAGAAATAAAACAGTCAAACTGTTCCCTTACTCATTTGCAAGCCCTTGTCTTTGGCTGAATTTCCTTCACCCTGTAGGAAAACAGATTTCATTTTACACAGAAATGCTGGGATTTATGATTAACATTTTTTGCTCCAATGGACACAGTTAACTATCCTTGAAAAGCTAACTGCCCCCAGGTTCCCTCCTTTGATTACTTGTAGAGAACAGATTGAACAGAGGAGAGTTCTGTCCAAGGAGCAGCTCCCCATCCCACACAAACACCATAGACTGAAGGGGACAGGGCATTGGATCTTCTCCTTTCCCCCAAAAAGAATCATAGAATCATAGGGTTGAAAGAGACCTCAGGAGGTCATCGAGTCCAATCCCTTGCCCAAAGCAGAACCAACACCAACAAAATCATCCCAGCCAGGGCTTTGTCAAGAAGGGACTAAAAAACCTCTAGGAATGGAGATTCTACCACCTCCCTAGGTAACCCATTTCAGTGCTTCACCACCCTCCTAATGAAATAGTTTTTCCTAATTCCAACCTAGACCTCCCCCACTGCAACTTGAGACCATTGCTTCTTGTTCTGGCATCTGTCACTACTGAGAACAGCCTCTCTCCATCCTCTTTGGAAGCCTCCTTCAGATATTTGAAGGCTGCTATCAAATCCCCACTCATTCTCAAATCCCTCAGCCTCTCCTTGTAAGTCAAGTGCTCCAGCCCCCTAATAATTTTGGTTGCCCTCCGCTGGACTTTCTCCAATGTGTCCACATCCTTTCTGCAATGGGGGGCCCAGAACTGGACGCAATACCCCAGATGTGGCCTCACCAGTGCAGAATAAAGGGGAATAATCACTTCTCTAGATCTGCTTGCAATGCTCCTCCTAATGCATCCTAATATGTTGTTAGCCTTCTTGGCTACAAGAGCATACTGTTGACTCATATCCAGCTTCTCATCCACTGTAATCCTCATGTGTTTTTCTGCTGAACTGGAGCTTAGCCAGTGGGTCCCAGCCTGTAACCGTGCTTGGGATCCTTCCGTCCCAAGTGTAGGTCTCTGCACTTTTTCCTTGTTGAACCTCATCAGATTTCTTTGACCCTCCAATTTGTCTAGATCATTCTGGTCCCTTTCCCTACCTTCCAATGTATCTATCTCTCCCCCTAGCTTAGAGTCATCTGCAAACTTGCTGAGGGTGCAATCCATCTCCTCATCCAAGTCATTACAAAAAGATGTTGAACAAAATCATCCCCAGTACCAACCCTTGGGGAACTCCGCTTGATACCGACCACCAGCCAGACACTGAGCCATTGATCATTACCTATTGGGCCCGACAATCTAGCCAGCTTTCTATCCACCGTACAGTCCATTTATCCAATCCATACTTCCTTAACTTGCTGGTGAGAATAATGTGGGAGACCATATCAAAAGCCTTGCTAAAGTCAAGCTATATCACGTCCATCATTTTTCCCATATCCACAGAGCATGGTTTACCTTGTCATAGAAGGCAATCAGGTTGGTCAGGCATGCTTATGACTTATCTCCTAACTGCCTCTTCCCTTCCAGGCCATGGAGAAAATTCTGGTCCAGCCATAGAAAGAAGTGCTGCTGAAAGTATAGCTAGAAGGTAAAGGGCAGAAACTCAAAGAAACTATTGTGACTTGAAACTCACAGAGTGTCTTCTCACAAATGAGGATGATACCTGCATGAGGGAAAATGGTCCTTTAGTCTTGCAGTTCATGGTTAGAACACACCTACCTCTAGCAAACAATAGGGAGTTTATTTTATCAAACAAGGAACTACACAACAAAATATCCCGTATCCTGCTGCAAAAGAACCACCTTTGGTTTATTTTATTGTGTCAGAGCTATTTATTAGCTGATTCTCATTAACTAAAAGGTGTACAATGTATGTGATAATAATGAATCACTGCAGGAGAAGATACTGCATCTTTGGACAAATGGGCTAATGAATGCATAAAAAATAGCTTTCCGAGTCGATCAGTTCAGTTTTTCACTCTCATTTTCAATATATATGTACGTGAGTTTCCTCTAAAGAAGAAGAATTTTTTTCACAACAGGCATTTCCAAGGCCCTCCCATCCTCTTGCCTGCATAGCTGCCTTCACTGTTCAGGGCCAGATGCCGTTGCTAAACCTAGTTCTCATTCCACATGTGTTCTAAGTAATGATTCAATGTTTGACCCATATTTCCTGCATCCTGGCTTGCTATCAAAGTCTAGCAAAAATAAAAAGCACTTTTGCTAAATTAAGGAGCAGGTGTTGACTGAGATGAGTGATGCCAAGTACTCCATTTTAACCCTCCTCTCCCTACCATTTTCAATACTGTAATGGCAAAAGCTTAGCAAACATTCAACTACATGCCAAAGGAGGTCAGGGCAGAAAGAAGTGAGGATTAATTGAGGGAACAGTTGTATATAAGTTGGGGAAGTAGGAGAAATTGAGCACTAGATGGTCCAAGTTGCAACCAATTGCAGGAATTGAGACTCCTTTTGAAAGTCATATAAATGAATCAACAAACAACAACCCTCCTTCACCGCAACTCTCCATTCCTGTGAGGTATCACTACAAGTGACTGCTGTGAAGCTTCATTTGTAGTTTCAGTGACCTTGGGAGTCCTTGAATGAAACATTCTACATCAGTGGCTCTCAACCTTTCTAGACCATTGTACCCCTTATAGGAAGCTGATTTTTCTACTATACCCCAAGTTTCACCTCACTTAAAGCCTACACGCTTACCAAATCAGGCATAAGAATTCAAAAGTGTTACAGCACAATAGGATTGAAAACTTGCTTACTTTCTTGTTTTTATGATATAATTATAAAATAAATCATGACCCCTCCAGGTTGAGAAATGCTGATATAATATACAGAGCACTACAAACGAGTGATTGTATGACATTTTAACTTGAGTGCTTTTCATGTATCCTGTTTGATGTAAACCAAGGCTAATATCTAGATCAGTTGATGTATCCCTGAAAGACTATTGTGTACTCTCAGGGGCACACGTACCCTTGCTTAAGAACCATGGTCCTGAATAACTATACAGCTACACTAGTATTCCCAGGATTTATGTCAGTGCTACACACCACAAAGATGCAATTACAGGCTAATTGGCTCTGGTTTAAGGCTTTCATTTAAGCTTGGCTTGTAATAACTAAAATTGTTCCACATTGTATAGCTTACTGCAAAAGTAAAGCTTAGACACTGTATAGTGTAACTACACAACTTGCTTGAGTGTTAATGGCTCCTTGGTTGTCATAGTAATAGGGCTCACATCCTCAGCAACATCCTTCAGTGACCTTTCCAGAATAGTCACCTTCAGCTTCATAATACACAGAAGTTGCACAAGACAGAAATCTGGGATATGTGCACTTTCACATTCATTAATGCAAGTTTCTCACTCAAAGTCTGCATCCCAGCAAGCTGTTGTTCCACAGATCACATTTATCAGAACCACTATTTTATGGAAAGGCAAATTAGCCAAACGGGATTTGGCCCTTCATGAGTTAACACATAAGGCTCATCTAGACTACGCGGAAGATTCGAAAGAGGATATGCAAATTCTGTGGGAATTTGCATATCTTCTTCCGATCTCACTTTCAAAAGCAGATCTTCCAAAAGTGAAAGTAGTCAAGACGCAGTTTTTTTCAGCAACCCCCCCCCCTTTTTGAAAAGCCGCTTTACCTCAAAAAATGAGGTTTAAGTGGCTTTTCGAAAAAGCGGGGTTGCCAAAAAAACTGCGTCTTGACTACTTTCACTTTCAAAAGCTCTGCTTTTGAAAGTGAGATCCTCTTTAGAATCTTCCATGTAGTCTAGATGAGCCCATACTGATGATCAGTATTCCCCCTAAGCTGCACAGTACACAGCTGATTGAATCAGCCATGCCCAATTATAGGCTCAGGACTCCCTGCATGGAGCTGACTGATTCAGCAGGACTGATTAATCACCTGTGAAGCTGTGCTGCCGTGCAGCTTAAAGGGAACACTGCTGATGATCCTGCTGAAGCTACTCCCCAAGGAGACTTTTCAATTAAATGTTGGACCCCATATCAAAAGCTAGTGTCTCCACATGCCTCACAATATATGAACCCTTATTAATACTAAATTTACTTCTTTATCAGTGGCTTTTGTTGTTTCAGAAAGTAACCTGGCCAATTTTTCATAATGCTGTCACTAGAAGAAACAGGTGAAACCATATAGACTGACAGTGGTAGAAAACTACCCACTGATCAGGGAGCATATTCCCTTGGCAGAATGTCTATGGGCCACTGTTAACAAATCCTCAGGATGATAAAGAAACACATGTTGTTAAGTTGAAATGACCACACTGATAGAACAATGAAGACCACATGGCAGTCCATTGAACCCTAGACCCAGTTAAGTTACCATATGGCTTCAGGGCTTGAACTTTCCAGCTGATACAAGGAAGTGAGACAAGCTATGTTCCCCGAGTCAGTGTGTCCTTGGGGATTCCCCATCTCCCCCATTCCCATGGAAAACCAACTGGCATTTGCTCATTGCCCTCCTCCAGATATTACACAGGTAAAGAACATTTTCAAAGTGTGGGAACTCAGGGCACCAGGGCAGCATTGTTTGGAGTAGCCTTTTCAAATCAGTACTCCAGTGGACTGATTTACCCAATCCTCCCTCTGATCCATTAGCACCTATTTTGGGGGCATCCCTAGCTGGCAGCAAGATCTCTGGCAGAATGGGCCTTAAGGAATAAAAGTCCTGAATAGGGATGTATGTGAGTAGTCGACTATTCGGCTACCTGATAAGCTTATGTTTATTGGGTAGTAGAGTGGAGTTCTTGACTACTCACTTCTCCCCCCCTTGCTGCCTCTGTATGAGAAGCAGCAAAGGGGGAGGGAAACAGGTGCCGGTGGTGGAGGGAGCCGGCTTAAAAGCTGGTTCCTCCCAGGACCTTATCCATGGTGCCGCTCTCCCGGCCCCGCTGCCTCTATCAGAGACACTGGGGTGGATGGGGAGACTGCACTGGCAACATCCCCTGTCCATGTGAGTCCCAGCAGGGAGCTGCTCCCCCCCTCCCCGCCCCAAGACAAGCCTGCTGCCGCCAAGCAGCCCCTGTTCACGGTGGCCTCAGCTGGCCGTGGGCAGGGGCTGCTTCGGCAGCAGCCACTGTTCACAGCAGCCAGAGCTGGTGGTGGACAAGGGCTGCTGCTGAAGCAGCCACTGCCCGTGGCCAACCTAGGCCACCGTGAACAGGAGTTTCTGGACCCCGGGGCAAGCTGGGGCCAAGCAGTCCCAGCTCACACCAGTCCAGGACTTTGTGCCTCGGCATTTAAATGTAGTAAGACACAGGCCGCTCTTTCTACATTTAAAATGCAGAGCTGCAGTGGTCCAGAGCTGGCACAAGCCAGGACTGCTCAGTCCCAGCTCCAGACAGTTCCCACTGAAGCTCTGCAGAGGACCCCCTTATCAACTAATTGTGTGGTCAATACAAATTGTATTGACTACACGATTAGCCAGAGAATCACAATTTAACATCTTTAGTCCTGAAAAAGTGTTAGTTGAGATGAAACCAATAGAAAACTATAAAGGCTTTCAGAGAGTTGGTCTGTTTTGCTTCTGAAAGGTGCTCAGTATCTTCAGCTCCTGCTGATTTCAATGGGAATTGAGACCGTTCAGCATATTGCAGAAGGATTCAGAACCTGACAGGACTGAACTCTTAATGGGGTTTTAGAGAAATTAGTCATAAATCTATACAATTCATTACAAAATTACACCTCTCCATGTTTTTCAACCTGTAGCAAGGCAATATATAGAAAAGTCTGACTCCAAAACACCTAGAAGAAGTTTTCGTATGTTATGAAATTCTACACCACTTTCAACACATAAGGGAGAGGATGGTAGATTATAGTTGCATTGTGCTGTAAACTCCCTTCATGCCTACTCTCGCCCTTGAATCTGGGCTTATCTAAACTCTCTGCAGATTGTACCTTATGAAAAAAATGAAAACCCTCTCTCCAACATATAGAATTTAGATTTGGTGTAGGAGACAAACTAAGAATATTCATCAATACAAGATCTTTCTTTAGTTGAGAAGTAGTTCTGCCATCTGAAAATATAACTTCTATTCATAATCATTTACTTAAAAGTTTCAACAAATAATTTTCAGCCTAGGGGTTGTCCATAAACTGTTAACTTTATATTTCACATGCTCCCCTATTTCATATGGTGTTGTTTTTGCTCACTGACTAGAGAAATGACATTTTAAATGGAAAAATAATTAGTAAAGAATTAATAAATTTCTGATTCAAATGTTCAAACATTTGCAAAACTAATTAATGAAACTTCATCTAAATACTCACAGACAGAGCCAGATTATGACATTCTGAGGCCTAAAATATGTCAAGTCTAAGAGGCCCCATACTAAACAAATCTATTTATTATTCTCATAGAAAGGACAGTGAATATATAAATATGAAAGCTTTATTTTCTCACAGGAAAACAAGAGAGGATATATCATTTTTACACCATGAATAAGGAACATTATCCTTCTTTTAATATGAATAAATGAAAAAAAATGTTTGATTAATTCTATTATGGGAATACAAAGTTTATCCAGAATGTATATACAAATATTTACAAATGTTAATTTGGATTTCATTTTCGCTATGAAACAATGAATTGTTAAGATTTTTCTTTTGCCTTATGATAAAAATATAGTCAAACTGACAGAGGGATGCCAGTACAAATGCACCCTCCTAAAGATACACTCAAACTAGTCCATATGATGATGGCCTGCAAACTCAGGGCTCGTCTAGACTACTCTGAAGTTCCGATCTTGCTTTCAAAAGTGAACGTAGTTGGGATGCATTTTTTTCAGCAACCCCCCCTTGTTCAAAAAGCCACGTAAACCTCATTTTTTGAGGAAGAATGGCTTTTTGAAAAAGGGGGGAGGGTTGCTGAAAATACCACGTCCTGACTACTTTCAGAAAAAGAATTTGCATATCCTCTTTCGAAACTTCAGTGTAGTCTAGTTTCCGTACACTAGAAACTTCAGTGTAGCCTCAATTATGCGAAGCATGGATAGTGCATGAAGCAGAAAGTGTCCTGTGCAGTAAAATACACAACTGTAAGTATGTACAGATCAAAAGAAGAACAAATTAATGTTTAAGAAAACAAAGGAAGATGGGCGCAAAGCCATTGTATGACTGAGCATGCTGGATTAGAAACAAAAAACGGTGACCATTCTGTTATTATCATCAAGAAAGTGGGATACTATACCTGATGTCACTCCTAGGATGAGTCCCACACAAGTATGAGTTTGAAAATATTACTTCACAATACTGCCAGTTCTGACCTTAAATTTTTCCAAGTTTTAACAGCAGTGAAATTATTTTAAAAAGTTACTAAGGCTCACTCTGAATTTACCAATAGCAACTAGCCAACAGAATGATGCTTAACAGCAGATGCACTCATAGAAATATAATTTTATAAGTAAAATTACTATTTTTTCCTCAGTTCTGGCCTCTCCCCTGTCAATAATGAACAATCCATGAAGGGTCAGGGCAGGATATCTGTGTTGTATATTTTTGTCATAGTTGAATGACAATGTCTATATTTAGAGACAATCTTCTTTTCCCCATATCTTCTTTATTTAACAACTGATTTTGGTAACATTTGAAATTGAGTCAATTTTTTTTCTTTTTATTTAAAGGCCTCCTTATATTGTGAGGCCCTAAATTGTAGCTCAGTTAGCTTATGCCTCAGTCTTAGAACTGCTCACAGATGCCTCTTCTCTTCCACAAAGAAGACTTCATCAGTCATATCAAAGATGATCTATACTTTTGCTCACTAGAACAGTCACAAATAAGAGATTGCTTGTTTTTTTGGGAGATTTGCTATTAAACTATTTCTAAAATCAATGGATGGTCCTGCATCACCTTGGAGACTAACAAAAAATGTAGACAGTATCATGAGCTTTTGTGGGCACAAACCACTTCTTCAGATGAATGAAGCAAGAGGTCCAGGGGTACAAATAAATAGCAGAAAAAGAGGGGATTTGAGGAGAGAAAAGGGGAAAAACTTGCCAATTAATGCGTCTGTGCTAACCGAGGCTAATAGAGTAGGCTGTAAGTGCCCGATACTTAGCTTTTGATGTCACTTGGGTGTTGACTATAATGGCCCATCCAGATCATGTCTTTGTTCAAACCTTGGTTAAATGTGTCAAATTTGCATACAAAGGCAAGTTTCCCAGTTTCTCTCTCTAACTGGTTTCTGAAATTGCTTTGTAAGAGGACAGTCACTTTTAGATCCATTAGTGAGTGCCCAGGCAAGTTAAAATATTCCCCAACCAGTTTCTGTGTGTTACCATTTCAAATACCTGATTTGTGTCCATTCATCCTTTGTCGTAGAGACTGTCCAGTTTGGCCAATATACATGGCAGAGGGGCACTACTGGCACTTGATGGCATAGATCACATTAGTGGATGTGCAGTTGTATGGGTTTCCGATGTGGTGGCTTATGTGGTTAGGTCCAGTGATGATGTCGGTTTTATAGATGTATGGACAGAGTTGGCATCAGAGTTTATTGCAGGGGTGGGTTTCTGGGTGATTGAGGTGTGCTGTGTGGTCACTGGAGAGAATTTGTTTCAGGTTAGGGGGTTATCTGTACGTGAGGGTTGGCCTGTTCCCCAAGGCCTGTAAGAGTGATATTTCATGGGCAAAGCTCGTGATACTATATATCTATATATCTATATATATTTGTTAGTCTCTAAAGTGGCACAGGACTTTTTTTTTTTTAAAGTACAGACTAACAAATCATCTTTAAGATGAGCAATGGCAATATTTACTTTCCTATGTACATATTCTCTGAATAGTTTCTGCCACTTTAAAAAAAAAACCTAAAGGAAGCAGTTTATAATCCAGCATTTACTGTATATTTTAAATAGTGTTTATACTTCAAGGACTAGCTGAAGTTAAGCATCATATAAGTATAACAACCTAAATAGAGGCCAATAATATATTTGTATAGTTTAGCAAATACATTTTTCATTCAACTACAGAGTGGATGCGAATACATTTATATAGCAAAAGTAATACATTTTTCATTACTTTAAATGCAGTGTGGGTTACTACTGAGTTACTAATGAATTTACATGAGATCCTCCAAAGACCTCAAAAAATTCAAATCATTTTTAAACCACTGTAGTCTCTTCTTCAATGATGCTAATGAGTAGGATATTGTTTATACAGAGTATGTCAGTATATGTATTTCTACTATCAGGCAGGACTAAAGAAATTCCATAGTAACCAAGACTCATGTTTTCTCCATATTCCTTTACTATGTCTTACTCACCCTCACAGCTATTAAAATAGGAACTGTTAGTGAGTAGGAGAAAGTTAGAAGTCAGAAGATAATGTTAGAGTTTCCATGGATGCTGGTACCAGGACTGCTATGTGAGTATTGTGCCATTCAACTGGGATATTTCCCAGGGTTCATTTGCTCTATAGAATAATTTGAGAAGACGCTTTGTTTTGAAATTTCTGATACTATTATAATTACATATCTCAAATAGTCAAGGCATTTTAGAATGCAAAAACAACTAAAATCAGCACCAAACAGATATCAAATGCTTGAAATCTTCAATTTAAAATAAAAATAATTGTCCCGGATTTCTGATTATTAGTCATAATACAACAACATCTAGGAACCTTGCCAGAGATAGGAGCTCCATTGTGTTAGTTGCTGTACAAACAGAACAGGAGATAAACCCATGCCCCCATAGATTTGAAAGTCAGAGAAGTAGTAGGAAAGGAAACATCCAGAGGCTGTTGAAGTTAGTTGCCAAACATCCTGGAACACATACAGAACAGCAAAGGATGGAATCCAAGCAGTAAGTACATGGTTCCATTCACTAACCCACTGTTCAGAATCCCATAAGAATAAAAGCAGGGGAAAAAATCCTTAATCATTGGATAGACCATTCAATCAAAAAAAGTTATTTAGGTCCCAAATATCCTCTCTATACTAAATGCAATAATGAAAGAACTGTCAGGCAAATCCTTGTCTCAATTCTATTGTCTCTTGAGTAGAACATGGATAAAATACATCCTTGCTGGAGAACCCAGGTGGTGCCATTTGAGAATTCATCATTAACCTTCCAAATGCCACATCCTGGTGAAAGAAGCACCTTCATTAATTTAGGCATCCACAAAACATGTGACTTAAACAATTAAGAGGGCGAAAACAGAGGTATGAGGTAGAAGAAGAAGGAGGAAGAAAGAGGGAAGAGGACAAATTGATAAAGAGAGTGATCCAATGACCCTGGGTCTAGAAACTAACTTTCTAATGACCCTGGGTCTAGAAACTAACTTTGCCTAGCACAGTAGGTGCCATATTACCCATCATACCTAGCAGATTTAATTTTAGCTCTAGGCTAACAGTTTGTTTCATTTTTACTCCAGAAAGTATTCTGTTACACTGACAACACTTGGCGCATTCAGTGAATCAACCAAAAAAATCTAACTCTTAACAAAATTGAGACTAAATACATAATCCCTAGACCAAGCTCTTCTCTGGGGGTGCTTTCAGTTCAGCAGGAAAGATATGGTCTCGCTCAACCAGGAAGCTAAGGGCTTGATGCACCCATTACTGGTTGAAATGACATGGCCTGTTTTACCTAGAAGATCAGATGAGATGACCATACTGCTCCTTTGTGACCTTAAAACCTATGAAAATCTGTTTGGCATCAAACAGATCACACTCTGGTCAACGAGGGAAAAAATGTGGTCAGGTTCTTCACTCCGAACAAAAATAGCCACATTCAACCAGAGTAAGTGATGACACCAAACAAAGAAACTCATAGGAGCCACACTTATAGAATCATAGAACTGGTCTGGAGGTCATCAGGTCCAGTCCCCTGCATTCATGGCAGGACCAAGCACCATCTAAATCATTCCCATCAAGCGTGTGTCTAACCTGCTCTTAAAAATCTCCAATGGATGGAGATTCCACAGCTTTCTTAGGCAATTTATTCCAGTGCTTAATCACCCTGACAGTTAGAAACTTTTTTCCTAATGTCCAACCTAAAACTCCCCTTGGTGCCATTTGAACCCATTGCTAATTGTACTATACTCAGAGGTTAAAGAGAATAATTTTTCTCCTTCATCCTTGTAATAACCTTTTAGATACTTGAAAACTGTTATTAATGTCCCCTCTCAGTCTTCTTTTCCAGAGTAAACAAACCCAGTTCTTTCTATCTTCCCTCATAAGTCATGTTTTCTAGACCTTTAATACTTTTTTTTGTTCTTCTGTGGACCTTTTCCATTTTGTCCACATCTTTTCTGAAATGTGGCACCCAGAACTAGACACAATGCTCCAGCGGAGGTCTAATTAGAGTAGAGCAGAAGAATTACTTCTTGTGTCTTCCTTGCAACACTCCTGCCAATACATCCCAGAATGATGTTTGCTTTTTTGTAACAGTATTACAAAAATACCTGCTTACTTTGCTGTGGGATTTCACCAAAGAGGGCTGAGGCTGAAGACATCTTATGTCTCTAAATGATTTTCATTTTTGATTTAGAGTGGGAGTTAGAGTGTCTGAGGTCTGAAGAAACCAGCAGATCATCTCGTCTGACTTCACAAATCACCAACCCTACCCAGCACCTACATACTGAAGCCAAAAACTGAAATGAGACCAAAGTATTACAGCGCCAGGAGACTAAATTATTATGTGCCACAGGCAGAGAAGAAGAAGGATATGGTGCAACAATGTCTGAGGTTCTCACAATGGCAGAGAAATGATTAAGTGGGATACTGGAAACTGTGTTACCTACATCCATAGGCAGCAGAGGAAGGCAACCTCCCCCTAGTGACTGCCAATCTAATCTGGAGGAAAATTCCTTCCCACCTCCACATATGGTGATCAGTTAGACTATGTCTAAACTGATGTTATTCTGAAATAATACAGCCTGCGTCTACACAGCAAACAGTTATTTCGACATAATGTTGAAATAATGTTGACCTGGAGGACTTCTTACTCCGACTCCTGTAACTCTTATTTTATGAGGAGTAAGGGAAGTTGGAGGAAGAGTGCTCTCCCTTGGACTTCCTACTGTCGACAGAGCCAATTTCGACTTAAGCTACCCAATTGATGTAGCTCAAGTTGAGTAGCTTATTTCAGCTTTAGCTCTGCCAGGTAGATACACCTTTAGACTGAGATCATGTGAGCAAGAACCAGCCAGCCAAGCATCTGAGAGAGAATGCTCTGCCCTACCTCAGAATCCTGGACCACCCTGCTGAATGTCCCATAACACTGTGGCTATCACCAGAGGATTTCTAATACATAGGTAATACAGTCAACAGTAAGAATGCAAAATTATTCATTGCAAAAGTATTCACTGTTCTATTTTAAAGTTTAAGCCCAAAATGAACAGTCTGAAATGTATTCCTTATAATCCCAATTCTTCAAACTTTTAAACATGTGTAGCTCTTTATTCATGTGAATAATCCCATCCATTGTAGGGCCACATTTTGTCAACTGATAAATATTTGAAAAGTCTTTATTTTTTTTAAAGCAATGTTGCAAGCTTCTATTATTTTCTGCAAATGCTCATTAATTGCTGTGTTTGTTCATGTGTATCTCTCCCTGTCTTTTATAGTAAAAAAAAAAAAAAAAAAAAAAAAGAGTAATTTTATAAGCAAGCAATTAAAGATTCCAGATAATCTCTAAATTCCATTGTGACAGGGGCTTGAGGGAGCTTTTATCTGTATTTGGGTCTCACAACAAGGAATGCTAAAAAAAAAAATTGTGTTGAAAGGCTGTGTGATAGTTTTTAACTACAGCACCTTACCCATGAACTGTGAATTGTGCTGCTGACTCAAATGTGTAAGACCTAACAGAAGGCTAATAACCTTTCACACATCAATCTTGCAAACATCTGAGAGACAGATTTTAACATTGCATCAAAAGCTATAAGTATATTTTATGCACAGCAAGGTTATTTCAAAAGTAGCAACCCTCCTCACACACACATGGATTTTGGTGATTCTCAGAATAAATTGAAACAGAGAGCTTTCAACCAAGTTTATACAATGTAGTTTAAGGTACATTTGGTTCATGAGGATTCAGAACAAATTTAAGTAAGAAAACAGTAATGCACTTATAAAAATTACCAAAAATACCATTTATTTTTGGTTTAGTGATCATTTCAGTGAGAACATCTTTGTCATAGAAATGCTATGATGTCTTTCTATGTCAGCAGAAAATGTTAAGTAGAGGTAGGTGTGAGTGTATTGATATCCCTGAAGAATAAAAAAATCTATTTTTCATCCCAGAGTCCTATGGGCAGGTACTAGACTCTACAGTAGTGTAGTCCTTTTATTCCATTTCTGTAAAGGTGGCATAACATCAAGTATTGGGCCATCGTAGGCAATCTTTACTGACCCCCAGCACAGGGTTATATTCAGTCTTCAGTATCTGACCAATTCCTGATAGTGCACTAATGGATTTGACTGGCATATGGATCATTCTCTCTGAATCCTTTCCCCAGGAGGAGAACTGTGTACCTAGTGAAGTATTTTCGTAGAGTTCTTTCAAAAAAAAAATGTACATACCACTAACGAGAATGCAATGACAAAAATTCATCTCACACTTGAAGCAGAATATGGTCAGGTTTGCAGTGTGGTAGCAGAGAAGAGCTCAAAATACCTCTAGCTATGCCTGTTCTCAGTCATTGTGATTGAAGAACTGGTTTATAACACATAGTTTTGTTTTGCATTTTCTTATTCAACTTTGCTCCTAGTGCAATCTGTTTTTTGTTCAGTTGCTGGGGTGCTGTAATTTCATGTTTCATCAGTGCTGATACATATTATTGCATTTTGTTCTCTACTCCCAGTTCCCATGATGCAACCCAAAGACCTTGTTATTGTTGCTGTTGCTATTGTTGCCATTTCACCAGGGAAAGCTTCTGTGATTTATCATTCATATCCCTCTGTTCTTGCTGATAATGTAGAAGTTGCACAAAAGAAAGAGCACTTTTGGAAACTAACATCCATCATGCTTGTTTGCACACATCAGTGTTTAGATTCTCTTTGACCTTTCCCCACCATTCATATTTTGATAACTGCAGATGGGTGACTGGTATCTACCTTCAGCTTATTACATCTAAACTAGACAGGAAGTGATAATTAACTAATAGAAATTATTTATCCATCAGTCTGTACAAGATAGACTGGTGCATTTCAGGCTGTAAGGTGAAATACAATAGATAGATAGATAGATAGATAGATAGATAGATAGATAGATAGATAGAATAGATAGATAGATAGATAATCTAACCAAGGCAGAGAAAACAGATAAGAAACCTTTCCACTTTCTATTGTCATGCAAGGTGATATTATTATAAGAGTAGTACAGGCTAGATTTAGGGGTCTATGTGTGCATGTTCATTTGTTTTTCCCCCCAGTTGCAACAAACTGGGAGGATTTGGGATTTTTTTTTCAGAAGGGGAAATTTGTCAACTAAAGTTCACCTCTTCCACCCATTCACATATTTTCAAAAAAATTAAATCTTACTTATTCCCAGTGTTTGCTAATACAGCTCCCTAGATAAAAAGGTGATATTGCACATATAAGCACGCGCGTCTGGTTGTCTTTTTCAAATGATTTCTAATGATAATTTTTCAGATATAACAAATATTCCAAAACACTTGGTTGATCACAGCATACAAAATAAAGGGCTAGGGTAAAAGGAGGGAAGAGGAAGCAACAAATCTATCTTCAGACTAGGTACATTATAGACCTCTAAAAGGTCAAACCAAATTACTTTGCATTTTTTAGGCATTCCTTTTCTATGGAATGCCAGTCATTTGTTAGCTACAAGGTCAGCCATATCACTGAACCAGGCATCCATAATTGGTGGGGCATCAGCTCCATTTTTGTAGGATTAATTTTTAGACCAAAGCTGCATTTTGGACCATGCTGCTCTGTTGCCAGGCAATCTCCAGGTATCAGGAATATATACAAGAATGAAATAGAAAGGCTCCAACTTAGCAACCAATATCAAATCAATCCTGTGACCTAATACATATCAGAAATTTTTGACACCAGCGCACTCCCAAAACATATGAGCTAATGTAGCACCAGGGGAGTTACATGTCCAGCAGTGGTTAGCATTTAGGAGGCCCATTGCCATTAGCCTATGCGGGGAGCCAGCATATTCAAGAAAGTGTCTTTTGGTGCATAAGCTCTAGTCTCAGGTCTATACATATTTTTAAACATTAGATACAATTATATTCCAACAGGTTGAATATACTGTGTATCCAAATCTCTACTGCAAACTTCTCTCAAATGATCAATTTTTGGCAAGAAAATTGTAAAAGGATACTGCTGTCCAAGAAAAAAAACCACAGGAAGTTCTCTTCAAAACAATAGACATTCTGGAAGTTCCGGAGTTCCCAATGCATCCAGTTCAAATACATTTGTAAGTAAATACTTGAAGATGTTTCCTTGTTCCAGAGCAAGCCAAGTTAAATTCCTGCTGAAGATCTACAGATGGTTTAAACCAGGGGTGGACAAGAAAGCCTCCACAGGCCGGATCCAGCCCATGGCCCTGCCACTCCCCCACTTCCAGGCCAATCGAGACCTAGGGGCGGGAGATTGCATGAAGTCTCCTTCTCACACCAGTGGTGTGTGGTGCCTAGAGTGAACCACCAGCTGTTTTGAACAGGACAGGGGCAGAGGGCGAGAGACTTCGTGCACCCCTGCTCCCAAGCCCTGATAGACCTGAGGGTAGAGGGAGCGCGTGAAGTCCCCTCCCGCCCCGTAAGGAATGCTTGGCACTTACAGTGCACGGCACTTACAGTGCACAGCTAGCTGTTCAGAATAAGAATGACCTGTGTAATGCATGAAGCCAGACTAAAGAATCGCAAGGATCCCTCCCAGTCTTGGAATCTCTGAATCTACCCAGGAGTTTTCAATTATAATGAGAGCTATTTTTACTTACTGTCTCTTGCAAGTGCCATGCTGCTTGTGCCAATCAAAACTAATGCTAGAGACGTTTTCACTGGTAAACTATAGGCATTGGGTCTGCATTATGTGTCAAGATCATGAATCCATAAGAATTAAGAGTCCAAGCTAACAATATAGTATCAGTATAGTAGTAACTATAGTATGACTATAGTAACAGTATGACCAGCCCTAATTAAGATAGCTGAACTCAAACAGAATGGTCATCTTCATTCATGTTTGCTTTTTAATCCCAGTAACAAGGGTTCTCTTTTTTTAGAACAAAATTCCCTTCATTCACAGAGAATTATTTGACACCGGAAGGGGTTTGAAGCAATTCTTCAACATCTGAGTATCTTTCAAACATCATATCCTCTTTCACTCCACCAGGGCATCTGACTGCCCCTTGCCCTTCATTCACTCTTCTTTTTGCCTTCCCCCCTACATTTTGAACTTACTCATTCTCTCATTATGCTGATGATCAACTTCTCTTCTTTCAAGTCCCTCTTCAGATCTCCAGCAGAAGAACCCACAACCACAAACAGAGTGAAAACATCAAATTCTCAGGCACCAAACTAAAAAGGGAAGGGTAAAGACTATTGGACCATGTTACACGCTGCATACATGGGCAAACTCCTGGGTGCAGAGATAATTTGTGTGTCAATATCTCGTACAAAACTAGACATACTGTTTGCTATTAACAAATAATGATAACAACAATGGACTTAACTCGGTATCATATTTTCTATTATGGAGTCATCTGGAAAGGACCACTTAAAATGATATATAGCAAACTCCATCCAGATGCTAAAATGAAGCTTTTTTAACTTAAGTTGTGCTTGAACCCAACTTCATGAAGAGTTCAAATAGGAGGGTTTAATTGCTGGTGATTTGTTTTTCTTTCTAATAAAATGTGCAATGTGGATATAAGCTGCTTTAAAGCCAGTGTTTTCCTTAAAACAGACATGCTCTTTAATACTTTCAAAATCAAGAAAGGTGGAATTAAGATACTTTACAGAGTAAAAATTCTTTCATAGACTCCCTGGCACCTGCAAAGTTAAATTAAATTGAAAGTCACCAACTTCTGTTCAAGATGCTGACTGCCAGCTTGTTAATTAGTTGCCTCTTTCATTGATTAGCAACTTGTGTGGTACTCGATTATAAATGGTTGTAATGCTTGCCTTGTTGCAGTGCCTAATTAATATGATATGGACTATTTAACCGTTGTGTCTTAGGTTTGATTTATGATGCTAAATCTGTATATTTTATTGCTAAATAAAAATAAAGCACAAGAAAAATAAGGAGACAAATTGAAGCACTGAGGTGATAACTTACAAGTTTTTGGTTTTTTTTCTATCATAATTTATGAGAAAACTTTTCTAAACCTTGCAATAATGACTCAGCGCATCCTGTCATGGGTAAATACATTTCAAAGTGCAAGTTGTCAGAATACTTGACAAATGCTTCAGTACACCAGCATTAAACAATGTTCAAATGATTGAGCTGCACTGTATCATTTTGTGGTGCACTCATTAAAAACAGTATTTATTGTGAACCACGCTCATGCCTGCCATTTTGGGAGACAACATTCCTTTGCAGGAATACATAAGGATCTCCTTCCATGTTAAGGGCTTAATCCTGAGAGATGCTGAGTATCCTCAACAGCTAGTGCAGGGCACCCTAGTACTGCTCAGATTGAGGCTTTTAGGTGAAATCTACACACGGGGCTAGGTGCACAAGGAACAAAGCAGTGGAAATGCCAAACAATTTTTAAGTGCCTTGAAAAAGCCTGAGTTCAGTGCCTGGGCTCTTGATATAATGAATGTGGAAAAAATAGGTGCTTTAGAATGGGAGTCATTAAAGCCAACACACTACACAGCTCTTGGACTAAACTAGCCCTTAGGACATTCCAAATGGAGGGGTGTGCCAAAAGCTACATCTCTCTCTCTCTCTCTCTCTCTCTCTCAGAGTTATGCCCCCAAGCCTGAGCTCCTGGAAGATGCCTAGCTCTACTTGGGATTCTCAGCTCTCAACCGTCTCTTGCCGTGAGGCTTCTATGCTGCTTTAGCAAAAGGTGGAGTAGGGGAAAGGAAGAGAAACCTCCTTCAGCACTTTTAACCCTGTGGTGAAGAAACACACCTGGAATGTGGGAGACTCCCTGATTCAAGACACCCTACACCTGAGGGGGAGAAGGAAATGGAACTGGGTTCTACTGTACGGCAGATAGGCGCTCTAACCATTAGGTCTGGTTTAGTCTTATGTGGCTCCCTCAGTATCTCCTGTTGAAGCTATTCAACTGTGGATCAATTAAAAAAATGAAGCAGAGGGATATGATCCTTGCTTCCCAGGGGAATGCTCTAACCATCAGGCTACAGAGTCACTCTCTTGCTCCACTGTCTTTCACACCCCATTCCCTCATGTTTCTTTCTTTACGTGTAGGACCCCTTCCAAATTTCTGGCCCATTTTGATTGATGTCACAGTTGTAGGATTTAAAAACATTGTAAGTTTAATGATCTTAGCTACTTAAATTTGAAATTTCATGGTGTTGTAATTGGAGGGATTTTGGCCCTAAAAAGAATTGTGGGGGCTGCAAGGATATTGAATGGGAATGGAAGTACTGTTACCCTCACTTCTGTGCTGCTGCTGGCAGTGGTGCAGCCTTCAAAGCAGGGTAACTGCAAAACAGTGGGTGCTGGCTGAGAGCCCAGCTCTGAAGGCAAAGTCACCACCTATGCCAGTGCAGAAGTAAGGATGGCATGATATGGTATTGATACTATTCCTTCTATTCTGCTGCTTGTGGGGTGCTGCCTTCCAAGATGAGCTTCTGGCCAACAATCATGGCTCTCCAGCTGCCCAGCTCTCAAGATAGTTCAGAAGTAAGGGTGGCAATACTGTGATCCCCTTAAAATAACCTTGTGAGCCCCTGCAAATGCCTTTTGGTCAGGACCCCCAATCTGAGAAATGCTGGCCTTGCCTGTGAAATCGGTATAGAACAGGGTAAAAGCACACAAAAGACCAGATTTCATGGTCCATGATACATTTTTCATTGCTTTGAATTTGATAGGGCCCTTCTTATGTGTTCACAGCTTCAATAGGAGAGACCAAAGGAGCGCCACATGAGAATATCCCATAACCCAGTGAAAGGAGACAGACCCCTTTTCAAATCACTTCTCGTCCTCAGATGAAGGGGGAGAGTTGAATTGGGGGTGTCTCTCATCATAGGCGAGTGCCCTAACTATTGAGCTAATAGCCAAGATCCTCCCTCCACCTCTAAACCACGATATGTAAATTCACCGGTAGGGATCTGATCCGAAAAATTAGGTCTAAGCTAGCTTACTGGACCAGGTGCCATTGACAAGATAGGCAGAGGATTGCCTATTTTCCCCAATACGTGAATCACCCTGGGGCTTAGCTTCTGGATGTCTGGTGTGGGGTGGCAGTACACATGTTTTGAGGAAGAAACATAGACCCTTCTGGAAATTCTGTTGCACACATTTAGGCAGAGTGGTTGAAGGCACCTACAGAGGCCACAGGCAGCTAAGTGTGTGTGTGTGGGGGGTGGGGTGTTGTGAATCCCAGTGGGCTGTGATCATGGTATTTCAGCACCTAATATGGCTGTTAGGTACCTAAGATCTTTTATCAATCTAGCCCATGATGCAGAGTGCCAGCAAAAGCCCTTTCACTCACATAGCAAGCTGCATGCAAGCAATACAAGGGGGACAGCAATGCAGTAGTGAACCACTCAGGTTGGCATGAAAGACAACAGTGAGGGTGGGCTGGGAGACAGACCACTGCATCTATGATATAGCAGATTCAGCAGCTCCAAACTCCAGCATGCAACGGAATGACTTTGGCTGCTTTTCCAATAATTAATGGACTGGACGGGCATCTGCTGGGAGGTGTTGTATAGCAGTCCGCTCCCTGGCCGCAAAATTCCCTATTCTCCTCCACCCACAAAAGGTCCAGTGCAGGTGAAACTGATTTTTTCTCTCTTTTCCTTCCTTTCTTTTCTTCTATAAATGACAAAATCATGCAACCCTGACTAATGCAAAACTCCTATTTGTAGTCAGTCTAAGGTCGAAGTATTGACTGCAGGGTTTGGCCCTCAGCAACTAAAAACAGGATATGAAGCAAAGTTTGCCTTGCCTGTGAGATAATATTAGCCAGCACTGTTCTGCTGATACAATATTTACACTTTATATTGTCAGAAAAGGGCAATTCTATCATTCCCTGCACTTATGGTATCATTAATTATCCAGGTTTGAAATGCCCCTTTTCCCATTTCATTCCATCCTCCTAGGAAGTGACACATCCATTGACTGCATGGCTGAATGATCTTTATTTAAGTTATAATGTCCAATGGCAATTGCATTTCTTGGCAGTTAATGATAAGCTGGAGGAGATGAGGGCATGAGGCTAAGCCAAGGGACCTGAACCCAAATAGCTATTAACTGAAATTAAGTGCCCTTGGTGATTATTGTTACTATTATAAATGGTGAGCTTTTTTTTAAAAAAGGGAAAGAATAAGTAAAATAATTCCCTTTATGGGTGAAGGAAAGTCAGAAGTTAAAGTGACCATGACATAGCCATAGATACTCTGTTTAGGAGACTGCTTTTATTTCCAGCAGTTCAAGGTAGGTGTAGGGACTAAAAGGAGTATGATGTTTAATTATCCATATTAAATAAACCAGGAATAGAGCAGGCAACTCTTTGCATTATAACATGCAATGAATTCAACTGGAACTTCTTCTAAAGAGATCAAGTTATGGATCCAAACCTGTAGTCCTCAATCTGACAACAGGCCTGCCCAAAGAATTAATGTAAATCAACAGAGATATTCTCAAAGGGAGCATCTACACAGCAGGGCTTAACTTGAAATAAGCTTCACATATTGAGCTATGTCAATTGCGTAGCTTATTTTGAAATTGGGAGTATCTACACAGTACTTATTTAGAAATAGAGCACTCTTCCTCTGACTTCCCTTAGTCCTTGTGCAATGAGGGTTACAAGAGTTGGAATAAGAAGTCCTCCAGCTTGACAGTATTTCAACATTATTTCGAAATAACTGCCTGCTGTGTAGACACGGACTAAGTTATTTCAAAAGTACCCCAAGGTCACAGTTAGTCAGCATTGCAGTCAGGAATTAACCCAGATTTCTTGATTCTCAGTCCAGCATCTCCTGGCCCTTGCTTTCTCTCAGCACTCCCATTTACTTCCATGACTGGGTAAGAACTACAGTATGGCTTGTGATCCCCATCACAATTCCAGGGAACACAGAACTTTGAAAGTACCTAAGACTAGCAATCAACAATACCTTTGGCATTGTACTTATTAGCAACAGAGTAATACTTTGCATCTTCATTCTCAACTAACATGAGAGGAGGTGATGTTACTACTCCCTAACAGACTTCATTTCAATGTCCTCACAACTCATTTTCCAAGCAAAAGAAACTAAAATGAAAAGAGGTATCATATATCTAATACTCAAGGGATCAACATGCAGCCAAACATTTATATTCTTGCAAAAGAGTTGTATGTGTTTCATCCTCTTCAATAATTTTTCTTACAAGATGATGCCATTAATCACATCCAGGTAAACTTGGGACTGATGGGAGAAAACCACAAAATACCTAGTAATTTGTGTGTAAAACAAAGCTTGGAAAATTATATTGCTGTTGCCTCTCTCTATAGGATTCAGTAACTTTCATACTTGTAGTTAATACAACAAGCCGGAAATTATGGGTCAGATATTTTCTTGTGCTAAACCATTTTTTGGCCATTGAAGTTGTATGAATGATTCTTTTAATACAATGGAATTACCGTGAATTAGCATATATAACACGCGGGTTATACACGTTTTTACAAACCCCGCCCCCCCCCGCGGGGTATACATGTCTGCGGAGTATGCTAGTTTATTTTTAGTCGCCTGCACTGTGCTCTCCATTCCCCCCATCTGGAGGAGGGTGGGTTGTGCCTGGCTGAGGCTGCGCGGAGCCTAGGTGCGAGTGCGGCTCCCCTCCCGCAGGCCAGCCACCTTGCCTGCGCTTTGCTCTACGTTACCCCTGCCACACAACCTCGTAGTGGCTTTCTTAAGGGGAAACAGAGTGTCACTACCTAAAAAAGGCTGTAGCTAGAATGAGAGTCTTCTACACCAATCCTGGATTACATATTCTGCCCTGTGTATCAGTTGCAAACCAACATAGTTTGGTGAAGCCCTGATGCTGTTTTAGTAAAGAGCATGGTTAGGACATGCATTAAATGCTACTGGGATTAAATGGATACTTCATGCTAGCATTGCCTATCATACTTGACTTCCACTCTCTGTGCATCAGGAATATCAGAGGATACGGCATAATGACTCATCATATGTATTATTAGTGGCGATATCTTTACAGTGCCTTAAATCCAAATCAATGCATTTCACAGACATTAATTAATTATGACTCTCATTACTCCTGTAAAGTGGATAGTACTTGTTCAAGGTCACACGGCAAGCTGCTGATAGACCCGGAAACACAGCACCCTGAGACAAAGCTGTCAATAGATGGGCTAAGATAGCTGAGTGTAATTCCTGAATTTTATCCCCAAATTGAAATGGAAATAGTACAAAATCTATAAAGACTGAAAAACTTTCTGGCCATACTGCATGTCGATAGACTTCCTAGTTTCTGAACAGCACTAGAAAATGAAGTACTTGGGGTGTGATCAGAATGTACAAGCAAATTAGATTTAAAAAAAAAAAAGTCAGTCTGTTCTCATGAGATTACTAGCCCTGTTTCAGGGTTTCAAGAAGTCAAAGAGATAAACATATGGATTCAGGATAATTTTCTGAACTGAACTGCCAAAATCTTTTGAGATGCACCCATCTCTTCTTGTGTCTGACCTAACTAATAGAATTAGCCCCTGAAAAATGGATAGGGCTTGCTCAAGCTCATATAGCAAACCATTTATCTTTTTCTGCCTCATGATGGACTTGATTCTGCTCTCTTTCCTCATTGAAGGAGGAAAAAAAAAAGTTTGCAGGATTGTGCATCCCTCCCCCCATTAGAACTTTCCATATAGAAAATAAAATGTCTGGCACCATTTTAAAAGGAATTAAAAGAAAGAGGAATCTGTTCTGAATGTGAATATAGAAGCATGTTTGGCACGACTATTTAGAACGTGTTTTATCTATAGATTCTGGCACTTCTTTACATTACAGCTACCAAGTTTTCGTTTGTAGTTTAGAAAACCTTTTGAGAAAAAAAAAAAAAAAGAAAAAGGTCTTTCCACAGTGAGTAGGGACGGTGAGGACTATTAATAAACATTATCATTATTTTAGGAATATTTTAATGTCTATGTTCATTCTCATTTTTTCCTGATTTGTTTTATTCAGACAATTATCAGTAGCGGGCAGGCATAGTTTTCCTTTGGCAGCTGTCTCCATGCAGTATTTTGTACTGCATTTGAAAACCCCTCCAAACATTTAAAGATTTCTATACTAACAAGGGGAGCAACTCTAATCCTGGGAGGCTTCACATTTGTGGAACCACTCTGAGATGTGATCTCAAATTGCAACATGTTGTCAGCTACAAATTGCAATGTTTGGCCTCCTTGGTTGATCACCGATAGTTCTTCTTGCCACAAGCAATTACTTTTACAGTAACAAGCCCTATTAACACTACAACCACTTCTGCTTATAACAGAATTGTCCCCAGAGTGAAAACACACTTAAGATGTTGACAGGATCTAACTGTGTTTAACAGGCTGCAACATAGTTTAGGGCACAGGCTGAGTCTTTGCTAAAAGTCTGAACCACGTCTTAACTATGATGAAGGCAATGGAACTGGTATCTTAATCCCGCAACACTCTTTTTATGGAATACACAGGCTCTTTGTACTCCTGGGGCCTAATGGGAGAGGGCTAAGATTTGAAGCATCATTGAGAGTTAAAAGATGACCAGACTTTGCCTAGGAGACAACAACAACAACAAAAGTTTGTCAGCTAATGAAAAACTCCTCCAATAAACAGGTAATACTTCTCCTGGGCTGAACTCACCTGGGACCTGGGTCACCTTTCACTTGATCATGTATTTTATTATCATCAGAAGTGCTATTTTACCTCTTTCCCAATTCCTGTCTTTAAAACTTTTCCATAACCCTCTTTCTGCTTGGAATTATCCCTGAACCCTTTTGTGGAATTCAGCCCCACTGTCTTCTTTCCTTTCCACAATTTCCTCTCTTGCTCACTCCTTCCACAACACCTCTCAACAAAGATCTATGCAATAGATAGTGATGTCTCAATCATGAAACAAAGATAACTTTCCTTCTCACCCAGCAGTTTTCAAATGTTTGGAGCTAAGCCTGCTCTTTGAGATGCAATTTTTGATTGCACCCCTCTCCACCCAGAAAAAAGGAGGGGAGTCAGGGGATGGAGGTGTTGCTCCATACCTGAGCCCTGATGGGCAGAAGCACAACCCTCATCCCATTGGACTGAAGCTTGAGCCACCTGACATCACCCCCCTCTCCGGAACATTCCTTACAGTTTGAAAATCTCTGCCCTACCTTATGTGAGGTTTTGGCCTACCACCTGTATTAACTGTGGCTGCTTTGACTGGAAGCTCCATTGGGGCAGGGAGTTCTAGGTTTATAGATTGTCACCTACACTTATGGAGCTCAAGGAACAGTGCAGAACAATAGTAAGTCTTATATGTATTGTGTCTACATGTTCAACAGTAAGTTTGTGAAGACGAACATCCAGAGGGGCACAGAACAGCTGTGTTTCCATGGAAAAGGAAGTGTTTGTAAATGAGTACCAGGGAATTAAGGAATGTTACATTCTGGAAGAAAAATCATACACAGACACACAACGGATGAAATTACTTCACCTGCATAAATCTCCCAAACCCCTGGCTTTTTACAAGTGAACTCTTGGTGGGTTGGGCAAAGGAGCAGACAGCCTCTGCGGGCCCCTGGGCAAAGATATATGGGGAGTGGGGGTCAGCTCCCACCCCTTCCAGGGGCAGGGACTTGGGCAGAAGGGGTGGATCTGAGACAGCCAGACCTCAGCACTGCATGGAACATGCCATCTGGGTCCCCAGGCATCCCTGAGCACTGCTGGGAATGTGTGGCACTCCAGCGGTGATTTAAAGGGCCCAGGGCAGCAGTGGCAGCAGGGAGCTCCAGGTCCCTTTTAATTTCTGGGGCACAGGACAAGTGCCGTTTCCCCTCCTTGTCAGTGGGCCAGGGTTGGGAGGTCACAAACTCATCCAATCCTGGGCAGCATGCAGCTGCCACTGTAGCCTATGAACAAAAGTAAAGTTTTCTTTCTTTCCCTATCTCTTGTGCAGTATTTTGGGGACAATGACCTTTTCATGAATCACTCCCTGGCCTGCCTAGTTACTGACCTCCACAATGGCTGATAGTGAGCCAGCATGGGAACTCCTTCTGCATCCATTGCATGGTTCTTTCTTCCCCATCCCATGTATGGCCCCAAAGCAGAGTGCTTTTCCCTTCATAGGTGAATTTCACCTTAAAGTACATGTTACTGCTGCCTTGAAATCCTACGGTATGTTAACAATGTAACTCAGTGACACAGAAAAATATGTATGTTATTTTGAAACATCTATATCAGTGGCTCTCAATATTTCCAGACAACTATACCTCTTTCAGGAGTCTGATTTATCTTGTGCACCTTCAAAATTTGATCTCGCTTTAAAACTGCTTGCTTACAAAATCAGACATCAAAATACAAAAGTGTCACAGCACGATGCCACTGAAAAATTGCTTATTTTCTCATTCTTACCATATAGTTATAAAATAAGCCATTGGAATATAAATATTGTACTTACATTTCAGTATGTAATTCAATATAAACAAGTTATTGTCCGTATGAAATTTTGGTTTGGCCAGACTTTATTAGTGCTTTTTTATGTTTCTGTTGTAAAACTAGACAAACGTCTTGAAGAGTTGAAGTATCACCTGGAAGACCTCTGCATACCCACAGGGGTACATGTACCTTTGGTTGAGATTCACTAATCTATATCCTTTTTACATATGTTAGGGGAATGTTTGTACAATGTCAAATCATGCATAAATATATCAACTAATTGACCTACTATTCACTAATCTAGCAACCTATTCTATTCAGCTCCCAAGCCTAGTTACATTGAATTCAAATTTAAGTTTCTTTCGTTTTTATGAATCTTGAATCTGGTCATGCACTCTCAATCTACTGCAGCCCAAAATATTACACACATTTTCACCTGCCAACTTTCATTTTAAATAGAGATGTGCCAGATAGTGAGATTTAAATTGGTCCCTGAAAAGTCAAAGCCACTGTGATTAGAATATTAAAAAGCATCAGAAAAATATTTTTCCTCTTATTAGTTGTACACAACAGGACATGTTTTATAGGAACAAGTTGTTCCAGATTGTGTGATCATACTTAATATCATTATATACTACATGATGCACATGCACACACATGCATACGTGCGTGCACACACACACACACACACACAAAGACAGACTCTGTTTGGTGATATTAATAATATATATGATTCTCTCCATGGATCATCATCTTGTAGTGGTGGAGAGGCTTGCATGTTCCAATCACCCCTCGCCCCCAAGAGTGACACTGCCTGCAGCCATGTACTCCCAAGGGTCAACCATGGCAGAACGGTCAAGGGTGAGGTTTCAGACAAAGTGTGATCCAAGAAGTCCCCAACAGCAAAGCAGACAGAGGATAACTGCACAATGGAGTTAAAACTGTTGTGTAATGTTACAGTGGCTGTGAAGGCGGATGAAGGCTGCAGCAGATAGAGAGCTTGAAACCAATGGCACAGACACCACAACAGTTGGAGATTCTCTATCTGTCAAGGACAGTGTGGTGACTGTTGTGCACCAGTCTCCCCACTTTAAAGAAGTCCTGCACAGGCATCTTCCAGTTTTGGGAAAAACAATTCCTACACAATGGCTCCCTGCATTCTGCATTTGCCCACCGACAAGCTGAGAAGGAGAAGAGAGGCACAGGAGGAAGGAGAGACTGACTTCTAGTCATGGTCAACTGCCTCCTGCTACACCTGGAAACATCTGACCTCACTGTAATAGAACTTGTGTTTCAAGGACTGGCCTTATCAGCCACCTGAGGGTGCACAACTCCCATGGAAGATGATGATACTCGCGGCAATGAGTGATCAGCCATCATCATCATTAATATAAAATACGTGACTGTCACGGTTAACACTGGGGAGTCAATGAAGACCTGATCAAAGAAAGGTAAATCTATCATCTGCAGCTCAAAAGGGATAGAAAAGAAGCTGCTGGACTGTGGGTGCACTGCAACCTAGAAATAGCCTTGTGAAATAGGCCATTAAAAGGGGATTTATAACAATCAGTTCCTGAGGTAACCAAGACATGAATAAAATGTTAGCAGCCTGCTTAAATACGTACCAATGCAAGAAATGTTTGCCAGGGGAAAACAGAAGAATTTAAGTCAGAGATGCAAAAGCAATAAAGCCCATTTCTACTTCTAAGATGAAGCAAATAATTAAAATGATGGTACTTATTTGAGTATGACAAAACAGTTCATTTCTGAAGTCTTTTTATAAAAAATATATGGATTGTACCTAAACAGTCAAAAAAATTTTTTAGAAGGATAAGGCTTTATTTAAATGCTTAAAAGAGTCTAATTTTCAAAGTGCTAACACAGCTTTTGTGGGGTTGTCTAGACTACAGGGTTTTTTTAAAAACTTTTTCGAAAAAACTGCTGCGCTTTGCCTTTCAAAATTAAATCGAAAGAACACGGCAGTTTTTTTGACTGCAGAAAACCTCATTTTACAAGAAATACTGCCTTTTTTCAAAGGCGTTATTGAATGCAAACAGTGCTTTTTCAAAAGAGAGCATCCAGACTGTGTGGGTGCTCTCTTTTGAAAAAGCATCTCTCTTTTTCAGAAATACTGGTTGCTGTCTAGATGATCTCTTTCGAAAGAGCCTCTAGTCTAAAACTTGTGTAGTTATCATTAGTTATCTATCATTAAGGGCTATATTAAGCATAATTTTAGATGCCAATTTTTATACCTTACTGAACGCAGAGTGTGTTGTGACAACATTGTTTAACTACTATATGGTTTCTCCAAATAGTTCTGGGTGGTACATATGGATAATTTTTTATTAGTTTTTGTGGCAAAACTGTCATCACATATTAAATATGTTATTGTTTCTATAGCTGTTCATGCATTATTTTGCTTCACTTCTACTTTTGCAAATACATTGGTTTATGAAAGTCACAGCTTCCATACGCTGTTGAACAGAAATGAGAAATTGCTTCAGAAAAAAAAACATTGAACATTAAAGGCCATATCATGATCTCACCCTATAAAAGAAGCTCCCATAGATATTAGCTGAAAGCTGACTATGTCATTGATGTTTTGATATGATGGGTTCTGTTATGTTAGACAAGTAACAATGATAAAAATATACCTTGTTTACCTCTTCAAAGCGCTATACAAACATTAACTAAACAGTCAGGTACTGGAGTGACTGGAAAAAGATAAATTAAAAGAACTTTATAATTAAAACTGATCATTTCCAATTTTCTGTCAATATTGAAGTAAGAGGTCTGGAAACTACAAAACGTCCATTTGTGCCTTTAAAAATCTCCTTATATTTTATTTAGGATATTGGGGTAGATTGAAAAGACTGTATATATTTTAGTCTGATTACTTTTCATGTAATTTGTGTCTATATTAGTTAACTTTATATATTGCGCTTTTCTAAAACATTTGGCTTATGTACCTAAGCAACACATTCTTGGCTGCGTCTAGACTGGCATGATGATTTCCGCAAATGCTTTTAACGGAAAAGTTTTTCTGTTAAAAAGTGTTAAAAGCATTTGCATGTTCTAGACTACAGCTTTTATTTTTAAAAAGCATCCGTGTATTTTACGCAGTTTTGCAAGAAAGCTCCGTGACCATTTTCGCCATCGGGCTTTTTTGCAAAACAGTTTTACCAGACTGGCCTCTTGTGCAAATACATTTGTGCAAGAGGGCTTATCCCTGAGCAGGAGCATCATATTTACAAGAAGAACACTGACAATCTTACATTAGATCGCAGTGTTATGCAAATTCAAGTGGAAGCAGCTGGCAGAGTTTTTCAAAGCGCTGCTTTTGCGCAAGAACTTGCCAGTCTAGACGCAGCCTCTTATGTTTTGTTATGCATATACTGTATCAGACTTTGCACCCATCTAAAATCATTGCCTTGAATTCATTTACTCACGTTGGAAAATGTGTTCCTGTGCAAACATGTGCATTTGCTCATATATGGGATCCTCAGTGATCTATGGCCATATATCTAAGGCAGAATTGATCCCTTTACATGTTGAATACATTGATCTGATTATATTGATTTTTGGTATGAAAATAAAAGGACTCTAGAAAAATACACTGGAGTTTTTTCTGTGAAGCTTAGAAAAATGTTTGAGAAATATTGGCCATCATCCTTTTTTATTGTTGAGTTGACAGCTATATGGTTGAGGTCTTTGGTTATGTTGTACCCTTGTGTCAGAGAGAATGTCCAGAGATGATGTTGACACAATATTTTTATGTCTGAAAACAAAGTATTGAAAATTACACTGAAAATATACCTCATAAATGTCTGTCTCCAGAATCTCTGTCTCTCGTACAGGCTTCAATGTGGAAAAAAAATCCAGTGTGGGTGGGATACAAGATTAAGCAGGCCTGAATATTTGTAACTTTGTGGAAAATATCATCCTATGTGGTGTCTGAAGCTGGATTTATTGAATCTAGACAGGTGCTGATGGTACATGATTCCCTCCTGTTGACAGTCTCCCATGCACAGAAGATCCGCATGAGGACGGCTGAGCTTATATTCCACTTAAACCCTATTTTGATTGCTTGAGGGATGTACAGGCTTCACACTGGCCCTCTGTGAATTTCATGCTACAATTCCAGATGCGAGACGGTGTTATGCCCTTTGTGCTAATGAACAAATACACATGCAGGGAAAGGGCCACAAGCCCAGGAAGTGGTAGTCAGACATTTTATAAAAACTTGAGTAACACAGAGCCAAGACACAGTGCAGTGGTCAGCAACACAGCTACCATTAATAGTTATATTTCTGTATACAATATATACAGTAAACAGATACGAAGTAGCAACACATGGCCATGATAGAAGTACCATGATGGTAGAGATGCAAGGACTAACAATTTTAACCAGTTACCCTTTGAGATGCCAGGCTTGACTAGATTCTGATCTGTGGCACTCCAAGTTGGTTAAGATGGAGCAGCCCCCCCCCCACCCGCAGAGCAGTGAGCCCTGCCCGGTCCAAGCAGAGCAGCCCCCTGCCTGCTTATGACGGCCCAGTTAACTAGCAACACTGTTAGCATCTGAAATTAGAGTTTACATCCCTACTTGATGGGAAAGCACTGCTACGCGTAAAGGAGGTTTATTCCTGTTAAACATGTAGTTTAATGGCCCACGGGCTAGATCCAACCCTCCATGCTACCAGATCCATCCCACAGAAGCCTTCACCATGCTCCCTGACTGATCCACCCCCACTCTAAACTCAGAGCAGCTCTTTAACGCATAAGGAGGAAGGGGAGGGTAAGCAACTGTCCCCACCCCTATCCAGCTACCATTGGCTCCCTGTACCATGATCCACCCACAGGAAGCCTCAAAGTACCTCCTGTCTGGGTTCACAGTGTTCAGAATCAGCCACACAGGGACCCTGCAGCAGTTAGGACTGGTTAGGGAATGAGGCTGAGCTAGCTGGCCAGTGTTTCCCAGATAAAGCTGTTTCCCAACCCCTCAGCTCCCCAACCCTGTAGTTTTCTCCCCACCCATAACCTCCCAGACCCTGCACGCTCACCCTTCCAGGTCACAAAATCAGACTTTGCACACAACTCACAACCCTGTTGAGGTCAAATCTCCCATGCATCCCTGCTCCTCGTCCAGGTCCTCCCAGTGACCCCCTGCATGCGTCACAAACCTCTCCCAGGTCACCCCAAACTCCCCTCAGCCCATACACCCTCCTGCATCCCAGTCTCTTACTCCAAGCTCCCTCCTGCACCCAACCTACATCCCAGACCCTGCACCTCATCCAATAATATCATGGAAGAGTACGGCCCTTAACCACTTACCAAATTCTTGGAGTGGCTCCCATCAAAAATGATTGCCCACCCCTCCATGACATCAAACAACAGATCAGAGGAACACCCTTCCCTGCTCCAGAAACCAAACTCCTCTGCAACACAGACGAATTACAATGAGCAACACTAGTACTCAAGTTAGTGGGGAACATGGAGGAATCCTGGAAGAATCTAGGAGACTCACTGCACTCCTAGAAAGATCAAAACTTATGAAAGACTCACTCCACAGAAAAGGAAAACAAAAGGCACTGATAATTACATAACAGACTTGAAGCATAAGTGCCAATCCTGCAATTTTCGGTGCCTAAGAGATTCCTTGATTAGTGATAGGCTGGTAGGCAACAATGATGCAAAGGTGCAGGAGCATCTACTGTGATTTCACTTTGGGAAAAAAGCCATAAACATCTGCAAAGCAGCTGAGCAGACAAAACTTCAAATGCAGGCTTTAAGCAAAAAGGATAACAGCGAGACTGTGCAAGAAGCAGAGGTCAGCAACACTATATTGTGCAATGGACACTCGACAAAATTCCTGCAGTTAGTGACTGACACTGGAGGTGGGAGGCGAGATGTCATTCCATCATTCAATTTAAAAAAAAAATTACAAGTGACCTCATAATGTTTATCAAGGAGATTTGTGTCCATGTATGGACACGTTGCTGAACCCAGCAAGAAATCACTGTATAGGAAGACAAGAAGGAAACACACACAAAAATGCAATATACTGACAACAGTCAATATAAAGAAAAGAAAAGAAATTTATGGCAGGGCCAGCCCAAATAAAATATGGGGGAAGTATGGAACCCACCATTTTGCTAACCAGTGATGACCACAGAAAACCAGGGATGCAATGCAGGAATATGGTGATAGCTCCAGTGAGGAAGCAGTGTATGCCATGCAGCAAAGACTGACAATAGACAAGAATTGGCTGATTGCTCTTAAATGGCTCACAAATCACACATGAAATAGGTACAGCAGCTGACACTATGGAAAACTTTAAAAGGAAAGCTCCCACTGGCGAATGAGGCAAACACCTGGACAGTGTACACTGGTCTCCCTACTCCAGTGATGGGCAGACGCATAAGAAAGAAAAGACTAAGCACACCTTTGTTATTGTTACAGGAGACAAAACACCTAAATTAGGCCTGGAACCATGTCAACAATGGGGACTGATGAAACAAGTTAAGTTATGTATTAGACTGCTAGCTTAAGGCATGAAAATCTGAGTACAGAGAGATACAGCTGTGTTCAAAGGCTTGGGAAAACTGCCAGTCATGCATAAAATTACTTTGAAGAAGGATGCAAACCTTGTTATTCACATAGCCAGGAAGGCACCTGTCACCCCGAGAGGAAGACTCTAGCAAGAACTGCAATGTCTTTGAGCCACAGCAGTAATAGAAAGAGTTGAGGAACCTACAGCTTCGGTTTGTTCACTGGTGATTGTACAAAAGAGATCTGGATCGGAGTGTTTGTGTCTCAGTACCAAGGAACACTAAAATATTAAGGGAGCATTTCCACTTACCCATCAGACTTTATATCTTAGGAGAGACAGCAGGCACCAATTTTTTGCCATTCTAGATGCAACTAATGGGATTTGGCAAATGTCCTTAGACTCTGAGATCTCACAGGTGTGCACCTTTAACACTCCTTTCAGCAGATACGGCTTCAAACCCAGGGGGCCGACAGGAAGGGGAGGGGCTTCGGGCAGAAGGCATGGGTTGGGGACAGCTAACCCTCAGTATCACCCAGTCTGCACCTCGCCACTTGTAGCCCTTTGTGTTACCTGAAGTGTGCTGCCTGGAGTGCGCCACTCATGGCTCCGGTGGGGATTTGAAGGGCCTTGGCGTTGGCTGCTGCTGCTGCCACAGCAGCAGAGGCCATGGCTGGGAGTCCCAGGCGCTTTTGCACTGCTGGGCCCTGGGCAGTTGCCCCCTGTGCCCTCCCCTTGTCGGCAGCCTGTTAAAACCTTTTAGCATTTGCTCTGCACCTGAAGTATTCCATAGAACCCTGTAACCCTTGGATGACACTGAAAGTGTCAAAGTGTATATACATGATATCCTCATCTGGGGTACCTAGAGAACAGAAACCAGACTTTTTATCTGCCAAAAGTTCTGCAGATGGCCAGAGATTATTACAGTGGGTCACACAAAAGTGAATCACAGAAAAGTGCTAGTTCATGAAGACAGAACTTCTCTATTTGGGGTAAATCCTAGCAGAAGATAGTGTCAGCCCAGACCCAGCAAAAGTATAATCCATCCTTAGGATGCCAAGCACAAATCAAAAGGACTAACAAAAGATAATAGGTATAGTGACTCACTCAGCAAATTCATAGACAAAACCAAAAACCGAACAAATAAAACGAGAAAAACTATTACTTGATGGTGTGGAAAGGAGCTGGACTAGAGAGCATGAAAGTGAATATGACAAACTGAAAAGATTACTTATGTGCTACAATATTTTGACATCTCATGCCTTACAAAGTTATCAAGAGATGCTGCTAAGGTGCATTGCTACTCCCAAAGAAAGGCTATCACTGCAGTCCTACAGCATGTGCATTGAGAGCTTTCACAAATACGGAGCACATGTTTGCAGAGATTGAAAAGGAAATATTAGGAATTGTATTTGGCCATATTATTTTTACAACTACATTTATAGACTAGCTTTTGTAATTGAAACAGATTATACACTGTTGACACTCATTTCAAAAAGGACCAGTGTAAGGAACTGCTTAGAATTCAAAGTCATCTAATGAAGCTTGTAAATTAGGACTATATTATCGTTTTCACTCTGGGAAATCATTTAATCGTGGCAGAGATGCTATTCAGGATCAGGGATGATTTTCAGACAACTATGGATCTAGAAACTGAATCCGAGAGATCTTCACATCAACCTGACAAAATATTTATTCGCTTCACATGCAGCACAGCTAAGGAGTACTACAATGAAGGATGAGATGCTACTGTTCATGATTCACGCTCTGCGCTTTGGAAGGAAAAAAAAAACAATTCATGCTTAAACAGTATGTTCCTTTCACACATAAGTGGTCTATGGTTGATAATGTCCTTCTCATAAGTTAAAATCCACTTGAATTCAGGAAAAAAAAAAACCCAAGTGTTGAAGGCCATTTATAAAGGATACTTGGGTACAGAGAAGTGCAAATGAGGAATACGAGAAGCATCCTATTGGCCAGGCAGGAATGAAATCTCACTGATACAGTAAACAGCTGTGCCATGTGGATAATACACTTGCAAAATATAGCATAAAAATTGTAAGGTGGCTGTTAAAAAAAAACAATACTTGCTCTTCCTGGCCTCTGAGGATAGAACAAGAAGCAATGGGCTTAAACTGCAGCAAGGGAGGTTTAGGTTGGACATTAGGAAAAAGTTCCTAACTGTCAGGGTGATTAAACACTGGAATAAATTGCCTAGGGAGGTTGTGGAATTTCCATCTCTGGAGATATTTACGAGTAGGTTAGATAAATGTCGATCAGGGATGGTCTAGACAGTACTGGGTCCTGCCATGAGGGAAAGGGACTGGACTCGATGACCTCTCAAGGTCCTTTCCAGTCCTAGTATTCTATGATTCTATAATTCAATGAAAGAGCCTCTTGCTGCCTGACTGAATCACAGAGCAGTACCATTAGTAAGTCACCTGCAGAACTTTTGCTAGGACATCTGATAAGGCCTAAGCATCCTTGTCTGAAGAAGAAACAAGATGCAGTTCAGGAACACATGCACAAATGAGTGCAGAGGGAAACAGAAAGATATAAAAGTATAAAATAATTCCATTGTGACCAAACCTCAGTGTGCCTGAGATAACTGCACCGTGCAGTAGCTGTTAACATTTAGAATAATAGTTTTTGGGGAGATAAGACCGAGGTGATTAAGCTGGAGATCAAAATAAAACAAGGATTTTTGTTGAGATGGAACCATAAGCATCTCTTACCAGGATGAGCGGCAACCATCTCAGAGGAACTACCTCCACACACAGGGTAGGACTTACCAGTAAAACTACCAACATATGAAAGCAGGCACATCTGGGTAGCCACAGCAACACATACTAAAATGATATAGCCTGTTGAGATGACCAAGGATGTGGACTTAGACATCAGATACCCAGGTTGAATATCCGGGAAACACACTGCATGACCACAGGAAACTGATGCTGTCCCAAGACCCCCAAGAGAGGTGTCTGTCTCAATGGAGAGGAGAACATGTTGTGGCAGAAAGTTCAAAACCCCAAAGAGACTAATTGGAAGCTGCTAAATAGCTGGGGAAATAACGTCTTACTGTTCCGTGGGCAATTATAGCATTGTTTCATTCATTTGATACTAAAGAAAAAAGTATGGATGTGCTGTGTATCCTAATGAACTAATGCATAAGCAGGGAAAGGGTCACAAACCCAGGATGTGGTAGTCAGACATTTTGCAATAACTCAGAGCAACTCAAAGCAGCATAGTCACTAATAACAAGTATGTTACAAATATGCAATACAATCCCTTTGTACAAAACAGCTTATGCTTCATAAAGCAGCAGAACAACATAGGCATTTGATCCTCTTAGCCAGATTTTCAGGTGCTCGCATTTAGAGGGATCTGGATTTCTGAAAGAGATCTGCAGTTGGAGGGCTAAGCCATTTTTAAAATCTGGCCCTACCTGTCACAATCAAAATGGATGGGAGCTGAGCACTGGAAGATCTGGCCCTTCAATGGTGCCACACATTTGAAAAATCTGGCAATGAGGCTTTTTGAAAACCTGGCCATATGTGACTTTGTGGAGGAGTCTGCATGACCTTCCTTGACTTGACACAAGTCTGGCTAAAAAGTTCAGGCCCTATTAAAGTCTGGTGCTGGCAAGCATGCAAGCGGGCCTCAGGGTAAATCAAGTATGTGGAAATGTAACATCTTACTCTCAGTTATTGGGTAAGGCTTGACTGTAAATTGCTAACAAAATGCTGAAACTGCTAAGTGTGATCACGAATAACAAGCGTGGCTAAAATTTCCAGAATTATTATGCTACGGCTTGCAGGAATGGGGGAGATATGACCTGCACACTTTGTATTTCTCAAAACTGCTAGCCACAAAAGCAGTAAACAACTTAAAATAATGGCGTGGATTAGGGTCCGAATAAATAAAGTAAAGTACAGGAGGCAGAGTATGAGGGCCTGATAGAATAGGGAAGTATTATCTGGCTAGGACAATACATGGCAATGAAGGGTTTAAGCAACCAAGTCTTGCTTTGTTATAAAATGAGCTTTTGCAAACATCTGTATGGGAGGAAGGGAGCAGGGTAGACCCACAGATCCTGCTCATCATAACTAGAAGCCAAGAACTTTTCACCTGGCCCTGCAGAGCAAGACATCTCGACATGTAGGAACCAAAGAGACCACGAACCTCCTATCCAGAGCACTATACGGGGCAACGGGTAAATTGTAAGTGAACTAAGTTTACTATTGTAATAACTGGCTTGCAATAGGAATTATGGTAGAAGAATGTATTCTATCTTGTGCCGTATTCATAGTTATTGCATTGATCTGTATTATAATAATGCTTATAGTGCTTGCAAAATATATGGGACTATGTTAACTATTTAATGCTTGCTAATTATTGCTTTGCTTCTGTCCATTGTACTGGCTATAGGATTTTCAAAACTTTTTGGATTGCTGTAATTGCTCAAGCTTCATAATAAATAAGGAAGCAGTTACATAATAATAAATAAGGAAGCGGTTATTGTGTGTAGGCCTTTGATTTTTTTTCCATGATGGAGAATAATTGATACCTGCTCTCAAACTCCTATTAATCAGTATGAAAGAATGCACAAGTTACGATAAAATAAAAAGTTGGAGGCATTTTGTTTGCTTGTGTTTTGGGCAGAAGTGAATTAGATTTTTGTGGGGGTGCTTCCCTACTCCTTCTGACTGTAGTCCCACCCCATGCTTCCCCCACTGCTTCTGCTGGGGGGGAACAGGGTTGATGCTTCTCCCAGGAGGAGTAAGGTCAGGGCATAGTTTGTAGGCCCCTCCAGTTGGCTGGGTCCCTTGGGCATAGTGGCTAATCCACCTCTGGTTGGTGGGGGGTTGTATTGTTGTTTCAGCATGGAAGTTTAAAGAGAGGTTAGATTTAGGAGTGCTCTAGATTCCTAGGTACAGACACTCCAATACAAACCCACTGGGGACCCTGGGTATGTACGTGTGTTCCTAGCCCATGTTGAAGCCTGTGCCACCAAATCTTCAGTACTATTTTCACCAGTGATAAATCTAGCATGTGTAAGTCTACCCATCTAAAGATATGGTCCATTATTTGGGCAGGAGAGGGCAGTCTTGCCTTGTATTTTTTTTTTTTAATAGCTAAATTAGAGGGCTTCGGTATTCAGTGTTGTCAGTCCAGCATCATTCATAAGCACACAAATTCATATAATAGAAAAACAAAAGTCTTTGTTGAAATCCCAGACCCAATATAGTCCATGGGAGTTTTGCTTTGCTCCCACATGAGTCATTGCAACCACCTGAGAAAGAAATGACCCATTAGGAAAGTCTCTTGCTGATGGCAACCAAAAATTTTCAAAAACATTAACTTCACGAAATGAATAAACTAAATAAAACTGCATTAAAAAGGGTTTAGCTTTAGACAATATGCCAACCGTAAACCAAAATACCCCTCCTAGAAAAGCTGAATCAACTAAAGTAACACAGACTCCACCACTCCACTAATAGAGCTACCAACTCTCATTCTCCTTCACCTTCATGGGAATATGAGCACTCAAGAGGCAATAGATTGATAGATTTGATTTTATACTCCCCCCTGCTCCAAATTTTGGAGATTCACCTCAGGTCTGAATGGCCTGGTGCCATGTGTAAAAATTAATCTGATCATTTCAACTCAAATCAGAAACTATTTGGTGTAATTTATTTTTTTCTGTAAAGTTTAATCTTCATGCTACCTGAAAATTATTACAGTGCATTGCTCCTGAATCACAAGTTTATGCTTAGTTGATTGTCTTGACATTCATTTCTTTTGTAGCAATGAGAGTGCTTTTCTGGTGTGTTATCTGGTATAGGTGTCAATTACATTGAAATATTTCACTTTAATCAGTGGCTTTGCGTTTTGATTATTCATCTTAGTAACTCAGATTTCTATGCTACATCCATGAGTTTTTGATGTATCTTATTTATCACCACAACACTTTCCTAGATTTTTCACAGTTCATATTAGTCCTTCTATGCTACTACTGTTTTGGTTAACTTTGGTTAACTTGGTTTAGTCTCATGAGCGGAATTTATAATTTGTTTATGCTTTGATCATTTTAATTAAATTGTGAAGGGGTTTGGAAGATTTTGTTTTGTGGGCTGGTTTTAGTTCTTCAAGGTCACATGTCATCTAAATACCATCTGAAAGTAGACTGTGTCACTTCTATATTCAGGATTAACAGCCATATATTACTACAAAGTTTCAGTCACCACACAATCAATTTTCTCCCCTCACTTCATTCTTCTGAGAGTTTATACACAAAACTAAAGCAGAAAAATCTGAGGGATTTTTTTTCTTTTTCTTTTCTTTTTTTCGGGTGGAGGGGGATATTTTCTGCATGGAGAACTGTAGTATAGGGCAGACATACTGGTCCATATACATCCCTGGTTTTATTTCTTTGACTTCACATAGCCCATTGTACACAGCTTCCCATCCTTGCCCATACATATTTTATTCAGTAACATATGGCTATATCATGCTTTCCAAGAGAGATTGCTGGATCTTCTTCAAAGCCTGCTAAGTGTTTTTTTTAATGGGCCATTCCTCTTTGGGTTTACAATTATTAGCATCAGGATTTTTTACAGCCCTAACAAATCAGGATTGTTGGGCACTGTAGTATTAATGTAATTATGGAGAGTGTAGTTCTGCAAAGTTGGCAATTCAAAGCATGACTTTAAAAAATACAGCGAAGTCTTTAAGAATATTGGTGCCAGAGAATACACCCCTCTATTCACACTATACACACTAATGCAATAATATTTGCACAAAATATGCCAGGACTGTCCTTGTAAAATATCTGTGACCATATTATATGTAAAATTATATGATTCCCTTCATGATGTTAACACATATTCCAAACCCCACAGCTCTGCCCATACTGAAGTTGGCAAATAGGTCTGTTCTAAACAAAGAAATGTGTGCTTGCCTTAATTTGCATTTACACAGTAAACAGAGTCATCAAAGAGAAAAGGAGGACAAAAGAAGTTCAATCAGATAAAAAAAAAAAACAGTAGGGAATATCCTTCCACATAGACTGGTTCTCACTTGGACATATTTTTCATAATGATAAAAAGGAGGGGCCTATACCTTTCTCTCATTCACTGCACCTAAAGAGACAAAGGAAGCAGGTGTTCAACTCTGAGGGAAGGGTAATGATATGAGAGTTTGATCAGTAATTTGCTACAGCGTGTGGCATGAAACTTTGCTTGACTCTAATATCATTTGTTAAGTTAGGAGTTAGTAAAAGTCTTATCTTTATTTTTCTTATAAGCATTTCTGATTTTTATGCCTCATTACTTGTACTCACTTAAAATCTCTCTCTCTCTCTCTCTCTCGTTAATACATTTGTTTTACTGTTTTATCTAATCTGGTGTATTTAAATTGAAATGTCAAAGTAACTATTTGAAATAATAAACTGGCATATTATTTAATTAAATGAATAACACACTTAAAATATTTGTATTGTCCAGAAGAGGGCTGGGCAGCACAGGACATAAGTTTCTGGGGAAAATTCTGAGATGCAGGGGGAGGTGTTACAGATACAGTGAAACAGCATAAAGAGCACCCCAGGTTACAGGGCAGGGGTAACATAACTACTCATTGGTCTGGATTGTACTCTGGTATGTCACAATTGCTATTAATTAATGCCCAGGGGAAATGCCCTTAGTGCTCATCAACAAGATCTTGGAACAACCAAAGCACAAAAGAACTCTGAAGACTGATCTAAGATAATATTGTGTATATAGCATAGGATATGTTAGGAGTTTTATTTTATTGTAGGCAGATCTAGACAGCTCAAGGAATTAATATACTTTTACCTGTAGGTTAGATTTAAATACAGTCCTGGATTGGTTTATACATAATGTATTTTTTCCAACAGCCCTCATTGCACCATGAGAGTTAATATTAAACTAGATTATGAGCCTCTGTGTGAATAGTCACTAGTGTAAAATAGTTCCACTGACTTCAATGACACTGCTCGTGTAAGAAACTGCTCTCTAGGGAAAGAAAACAGCTAAGAATTCTTACCTTTAAAGGTCATAGTTATGAACAGAAAGGTAGGCAATAGCAGCTGATTTCCTAACTGGATACCTAAAATGACAATTGGTGATGCCCTAAAATGTGGTTTCTGAAAACTGGAATGAATTCCTTACTTTTAAGAGATGAGAAAATTTAGAACCAAATCTGGATTCTGAACAGTAAGGTTTAGGAGCGTTCAGATTTAGAGTTTGTGGTCATATTCATCTCAGACAATTACAGTAGTAATCTGTAAATGGTTATGAAAACTGAAAATTACTTCATTATAATCTTTTGATTTGATTGAACATTTTTGAAGGGGGGGGGGGGGGGGGGTGAAATCAACAAAGCTTTCTTGCTAACACCGGGAGGAGGGAGAGTTAAAATACTTTTGAACCCAACAAATGATACATATTCTTTGAAAGTTTAGGGAAACACAAAATGTCTGATTGTGCTAGTTACATAGTGGAATTCCCTGATACCCATCTTTTTTTCCTATATATCTTTCTAAGTCTTACACATTTTCACAAGTAAAAATCACACAATGAGTTAACTGAGGAGTTCCAGTAAAGAAGAGCAATGACATTTGGTCCAGGCCATATTTGGAAGGGAAGTTTTCCTTCCCCCTCTGTAATACTGAACAAGGATTATTCATAAAACCAAAAGACTAAATCCCATATAATAAACAATCAAGGATTTAGGTAGTGCAGTTCCTGAACTTACCTGTTATCTTCTTAGTTTTTAATTAGTATATTGTTTTGGGAAGATCTCAGTTTTACTCAGAGATACTTTGAAGGGAGCTTAAATCATTCTATACCTTTTCCTATGTACAGTAAAGTTTAGTCCTCTTATATTTTAGCTATATTTTGGTGCCTAGACACAGTTTATACTCTAAAAATACATTAAAAAAATAAAGACTGCAAGCTCTCTGAAGTAGGTGGTAGTTTTTTAAAGCATATTATATATTTTATATATTTTAATGTACCTCATACAGGAAGGAATCTATAGAACTAGTAATTAATCATATTAAAATTGAACAAATTTCAATTAACCATGTCATCTTTTACATTTTTATCATTTTTCCCCAATTGGTGGGGACATGGCCTGAGCAAACCAGACTGTGGCTATTTTCAGTTGCAGAATGGCCAGTTGGGGAGCTGAGATTAAGTTAGAACTTTCCTAGGGTAGTATCGTTTTATTTATTTTTTATTTCATTCTAGGGGAAAATTCCAGACCAAAGGAGTGTCCCTATCCAAAACTTTGACCACCTTTAGCAAACAATGAAAGACACAATCATGCAGGAGAAAAAAAAAAAAAAAGATTCACAAAGCAGCAGCACTTGCCAAAAATCCAAGCCTCATATATTCATCAGTCACCTGAAATTAAACTTGCTCAACACTTGATATCTTCCCCTCTGTTCCTGGGTTAAGTGCAACTTAACCGGAACACAGAATGTGACACCATGTCATTGGGAACATTCATTGCAAAGCACAGGAGAGGAAAAAACTGCTGCTGCAGAACAATCTGTGTTAAGGTCAGTTTTCATTTAAATTAGATCTCAAATGGGAAAAGTAGGAAAGTAAAAAACCATCAGGCCTAAAACACCAAACACAATCCTCTGAAATATTCTTTTACTAAATTGCTTCATATTTCATGGAGAAATAGGTTCTTTATGAGATTTTAAGATGGAAATGATAGAAAATAAGCATGAATTCCTGTGGTTTGTGAGACTGGGATAATGTATTATTTATAAACAACACAGAATTATACTAGATCTATACCTAAGACACACTATCAAGGGAGTTAGAATTTTTAGCACCACACATGGAATAGCATACCGCTTTGTAACTAGTTTTCATCCTGACATAGGACATTTAAGAGACTTGGGCCAAAATTTTCAAATATGGGTACCTAAAGTTAGGTACCTAAATCCATATTTAGGCACCTAGACAAAGTGGCTTAATCATCAGCCAGTCTTGAGTACATGAGAATAAGCACATATCCAACTGGCTTTTACAGAATACTCAAATGTAACATGGAAAGATAAAACTATAAAAGGGAGTAAAACACAAGTTATTGACTAAAAAATTCTGAATATCAAGCAGAGGATAAATTACAGCAATCAAGATGAACAACATGAAGACAAAAACATTAATTAAAACCTAACTGCCCCCATTTGGCACAAAGCATGTGTTTAAGATTATTAATACTATGTAATGAGAAAGCTATCAATTAACAATTAACAGAGAGGAGGAAGATTTGAAAGGTCTATACTGTATTTCTTTATCACAGGGATCTCAAACGCTCAGCCCATGAGTGGAGTGATTGTACAATATGGCCTGGGACTCCTGGAGGGCCGGAGAGGGGAGCTGTCTATTACTGGCCCCCAAACTCTCCCCCTTGCTGCAATCGCCCTGCCCTCGCCCACCCATGGCACCCCATCTGTGAGGACTTGGCTTTGGAGATCAATGGGCAGGGAGTAGGGGGGGAGGAGGAACAACAAGCCCCCCTGATGATCCCTGAAGCCACGTCCTTGGGGAGAAGGGTGTTATGAGCGGCAGAGGGCAGGGCCATGGTAGGAAGGGGTAGGTCATCGGGACTGGTAACAGACAGGCCCTCACAGCCTGCCAGGAGTCCCAGGCTGGATTGTGCAAACACTCCAGCCAGAGATGGCCAGCAGGCTGAGAGTCTGAGATCCCTGCTTTATCAGTTATGAGCAAGCCTTCGTTTTCACACTTGGGTTACGGACCCACCAGGTAAAGTCCCTGCCAGGCCTGCAACGCTTTGTCCATTCTAAAGCTCTGCAGCCACGGAGCCTTGCAGCTCCCATTGGCTGCGGTTTGCCATTTCCAGCCAGAAGGAGCAAGCAGTACTTTCCTTTAGTTCCACACTATCAACAAGCAGCTTATAACCATTCAGCACATATGAATCCATAAGGAAACATGGAATTTTAATAATTTATAACAAAAATACAATTGAGTTTATCTTAGTAAGACAATGCTGGAAAACAAGAGACTAACTGCAGGGTCTATAGACGCCTAAATGTAACTCAAATTATTGGACAGTGATTACCACAGTCAGGATCCGACATTATACTTTAACATTTTGCAAAAACCAAAACAAAGACAGGTTTTAACACCAAAGCTTTCAAAAATACAGACGTGATTGTGAACTTTCAGAATGAAATCTATGGCCATTTTAATCTTCTTGTACAGATGACACAATAAACAGTAAAGCAGTTCTTGGCAGAGGCAAAAAACCTTATTTGTGCCACAAGCATAGGAGGTTTTAGAGATGAGGTAATTCCAAAGAGGAAAGGCTGGATGATAGCAGAGATAAAAAAGTGCATCAAGAAGGAAAGGGAAGTGTATCAAGAAAATGTGAAAGCTGAGGACTGTCTTGAACAGCAAACAAATAGGCTATGTCTACACTACGTGTTATGTCAGAAGAGGCAATGTAAATGAAGCGCTGATTAGCATTTTCTCGTGCTTCATTTGCATAATCTAGTCCAATCCGTTTTTGTTCAAGAGGTTTTTGCGCAAAAACATGCAGTGTGGACGTGTCCGTTTTGCACAAAACCCCCTTTTTGTGCAAGATCCTTATGCCCTTCCCAGAGAGGCATAACGATCTAGCACTAAAAGGGGTTTTTACGCAAAACGACACATCCACACTGCATGTTTTTGCACAAAAACGTCTTGCACAAAAACGGATTGGAATAGATTATGTAAATGAAGCACGAGAAAATTCTAATCAGTGCTTCATTTGCATTGCCTTTTCCGACAAAACAGGTAGTGTAGACATAGCCATACAGAAACACAACAATATCCTAAAAAAAGAATGGATAAAAAGGCTAAGCAAGACTAGCATGGGCAATTAAAGTATGTTCAAAAGGAATTCAAGAAGGCTTTTTCAAAAAAACCAGATTACTGTCAGAGAAGTTAACACTTGAAACAAGTCAGGTGCATGATGTTCAGAAAAACTATATATTAGATAAAGATTATAAGCTAAAAGATGGAAATAAAAATTTCATTAGCTATTGAATGTAAATAGTTAAATTGACCCAGATATTCCTTAGGATATCAATTGTGGAAAAAAAACAAGAACACATTCTGGAAGCTGAAACTCAATCCTCAGTCAGGTTCTTGAAAAAGAGCAAGACATGGGATCCAGATGGCACACCACCTGAAGTGTTAGAATATGGATGAAGAGGCATATTCATACTCCTTTGTAAAGTATTTAGTTTAATTTGGAAGAAGAGTAAAGCTCCTGAAGACGGGCAGCTCTTTAAGAAAGAGGACCCAACACTGTGAAAAAGAAAAGGAATAAATCTTATAAGAACCTTTAGCAAATTATTCTGTAGCACGAATCTTGACCAAATGAGAAGAAGACCAGAGGAAATCCTTTCTGAGTCACAAGATGGCTTTAGACCTGAATGTTGTATGGCATATCAGATACTTGTGTTTCATCAAACCTAGAAGTCACACAGGCTACGTCTAGACTACAAGCCTCTTTCAAAAGAGGCTTTTTCGACAGAATCTTTCGAAAAAGCCTCTTTCGAAAGAGAGCTTCTAGACTGCAACCACTTCTTTTGAAAAAGCGAGTCTCTTTTTTGAAAGAGAGCACCCAAGTAGTCTGGAAGCTCTCTTTTGAAAAAGCCCTGTTTGCATTCAAGAACACCATTTTTCGAAAGAGCATTTTCAAAAAAAGGCTGTATTCCTCATAAAATGAGGTTTACCTCGGTTGACAAAACCTCCACGTTCTTTTGATTTAATTTCAAAAGAACACAGTGGCAGTCTAGATGCAGGGGAAGTTTTTCCAAAAAAAGGCCACTTTTTCCAAAAAAAACCCTGTAGTCTAGACACACCCACAGAGTTCAACGAATGCCTGTTTCACATTCATTGACTTAAAGTATTCAACTCTGTTACCAGAAGGGCTCTGTGGCAAGTAATCAAGCAGTATGCTTTTAGCAGCAAGTTGATTTAAATACTGCAGAGTCTGTATAATATAGCTTGGCATGCACTATGAGCTAGCAGCAAGCTGACAGAGTGGTTTCAAGTGAAAACTGGAGTCAAATAGGGATGCATATGCAGTCCAATAATTTTACTGTACACTTAAGAAAAAAATCTTGATCAACTCCCTCAGGAGGATTGGTGGAGCCTGCAGATTATTGAGGGGAAATTATCAATCACCTTGACTTTGCAGAAAATATCATAATTATTGTTCCTATAGAGGAATACAACCAAGAAATAGCAACTATCTGTACACAACAGCCATAGAACGGGACACAAAAATGAAGGAACAAAAGTCAAAATCAAGAAAGAAATCAAGAAAGAAGCAAAGCTAATCGATAATAGTGTAGACATTGAGCAAATAAACAGTTTCTCATAGTTGGACTCCATTGTATGAAAACTGCTATGAAGATGACATCAACAAGAGGATACCTACCAACAACACAATATTCGCATGCCTGAATAAAAATGTGTGGATCTGAAATCAGTGTCCATACGAGATACAATCCAACTACATACAACACTCATACCCACATTACATTTTGGTTGTGAAACATGAATACTGGAAAAAGAATGCCTGGAGCAAAAGTTGCTAACAATTGAGATAAAGTTCCTGGGCCATATCTTACGTATCACAAAACTAGACAAACTTAGAAATTATGAGTCTATCAAAGATTGAAAGAGTAGTGCGTGACTATAGCCATCAAAAGGAGCCAACTACAACAGGATGAAATTGAACCCATTACCAATTGCCTACAATTGTTCTTTCTGAATGAGTCCATGAGGAGAGTAAGGCTGAGAATGTCCATGGACACAGTGGTATAATACAAAATATAAAAACATCCAGGCCCAAACATCAACTGACCCAAATTTTGCCTCAAAACTGATGAGGAAGGATTCCATTCATAATCTCAGACCAACCTACCCTTGGTATTGGAAAAACACAATAATGCACGTGGGAGAGCATTGGGACTCTAGTAGGGAGTGCTCAAGTGGTTAGGTCCTGTGATGGTGTCGCTGGTGTAGATATGTGTTGTCTGTGGGCGAGGACTGGTCTGCCTCCCAAGGCCTGTGAAAGTGAGGGATTGTTATCCAGGATGGGTTGTAGACCACTGATGATGCGTTGGGGAGGTTTTAGCTGAGGACTGTAGGTGATGGCCAGTGGTGTTCTGTTGGTGTCCACAGACAACCTGCCAACCTGAAGCATATTCTCACCAGCAACTATACAAAACACCACAGTAACTATAACTCAGGAACCAATCCCTGCAACAAACCTCGGTGCCAACTCTGCCCACATATCTACACCAGCGACACCATCACAGGACCTAACCAGATCAGCCACACCATCACTGGCTCATTCACCTGCACATCTACCAATGTAATATATGCCATCATGTGCCAGCAATGCACCTCTGCTATATACATTGGCCAAACTGGACAGTCCCTACGTAAAAGAATAAATGGACACAAATCAGATATTGGGAATGGCAATATACAAAAACCTGTAGGAGAACACTTCAATCTCCCTGGACACACAATAGCAGATTTAAAGGTAGCCATCCTGCAGCAAAAAAACGTCAGGACCAGACTTCAGAGAGAAACAGCTGAGCTGCAGTTCATCTGCAAATTTGACACCATCAGCTCAGGATTAAACAAAGACTGTGAATGGCTAGCCAATTACAAAAGCAGTTTCTCCTCTCTTGGTGTTCGCACCTCCAGATCAGCTGCTAGAAGTGGGCCTCATCCTCCCTGATTGAATTTACTTCGTTATCTCTAGCCTGATTCTTGCCTGCATATTTATACCTGCCTCTGGAAATTTCCACTACATGCATCTGATGAAGTGGGTCTTTGCCCACGAAAGCTTATGCTCCAATACATCTGTTAGTCTATAAGGTGCTACAGGACTCCTTGTCTCTTTTGCAGATCCACACTAACACGGCCCCTCTGATAAAGAATGTAATGTTATACTCAGGCTTGTCAACGGCGGGATGTGGGTGAAGGGTGAAACTGCCCAGTGGCTTGGGTGATTTAAAAGGGCCTGAGGACTTCCGGCCACTGTCAGCAGTGCAGCAAGACTATGGCAGGCTTCCTGCCCGCCATCACTCCACACTGCTCCTGAAAGCTGCCAGCACATCCCCACGGCCCCAAGGTGTGTGCGTATCTCCGTGAACTGCTGCCCTGAGCACCAACTCTGCAGATCACATTAGCTGGAAACTACAGGGGTGGTCCCTGCAGATAATGGTGCCCGGAGACTCCATGGCACCCCTGCCTAGGAGCTGCAGCTAGAGGTATGTGCCGCTCACGTTTGGGAACTCCCAAGGTAAGTGCTGACCTCCCTGACCTCCTCCTGCACCCTACCTCCTGCCTAACACAGAGCCTATAGTCTGCATCCAAACTCCCTCCTGTGCCCAAACTCCCTCCTAGAGCATGAACCTCCTCCCACATCTCAATCCCATACCTCAGCCTGGTAAAAGTGAGGGAGGGTAGGGAAGAGTGAATGGCAGAGAGAGGAGAGGATGGAGCAAGAAGGGGCAGGTCCTCAGAAGGGGTAGGACAGGGGCATGGCGTCAGGGAAGGAGTGGGACGGAGGGGCAGAACAAGAGTCTTTGGGTTTGTGCAATTAGACAGTTGCCTATTGGGCGGGTATGTGGGAGACCTGGCCATGCCGGAAAAGAACACTAAGAAGCATAGCCAATAGTGCCAGCAGGCACCAGCCAATGCAGGTGCGGCATCTCTCATGTGAGCACAGCTTGTGGGGAGGGAGGGACAGGTGGGAGTGTGATTGATTGTTTCGCCCTGGAGCCCAGAATTGCTGTCAGTGGGCCTGTTTATATTATACCAGTGTTTAACTGAGCATTGAACTGCTTGGCATGGAACATGGGCAAAAGATAGCTTTTGTCAATAGCAACTCAATTAAAAATGGTTAGAACTGTTATCTGAAATAGCAGGGTCGAGTTTGGGAGATTCTAATCAATATTAAAGAAGCAGGTTAAGAGCGTTGGTTCAGCAGCCTTTGTGAAGGCAGGTCAGAGAGTGGAATCTAACTTTTATCACGGGCATACAAAACTCGCTGTACTTTTGAATTAGTGCAAAATACAGTGACATTTTTAAATCAAAAAGTTTTAAAGTGACACTTTACCTGCAAGGCCCAACATGAATGATTGCAGCATGAGCAGTTCCCATAGCAACCTCATTTTCAGTTTTCGAGGTTAAAGGAGGCTCGAGTCCAATAACTAGTGAATAGGATGCTGCTTCTTTTAAGTTTACACACCTTTAATCTGTGGAGGAGAAAAAGAGAGATACATTGTAATGAGATTTAGGATTACAGTTCTTTATACTGGGAGAGTGCATCTTTCCATGTGAGCTAAATGAAATTAACCCCTGGAGGAAGAGAGAAATTGTTGCTTCATAAAATCAGTCAGGATCTGCACAACAAAAAAGAGGATTTACAGAGTATGTTTGGGTATTACCGAGTATGTTTGAGCAATGTATCTGTGAGAGGGGCTGTCTAAGGGTACGTCTACACTTGCTACCTAGTTCAAGCTAGGGATGCAAATGTAGGTGACCGAAATTGCTAATGAAGTGAGGATTTAAATATCCCACGCTTCATTAGCATGATCTCGCCAGAACGTTACTCCGCTCAACAGCTGATTCTAAAGTGAAAATGCGCGCCGGTATGCGTTAGTTCGAACCAAACCCCTGGGTTCAAACTAACGGGTTTGGTTCGAACTAACCTGTCCCGGAGCGCACTTCCTGGTTCGAATCAGCTGTTGAGCGGAGTAACGCGCTGGCGAGATCATGCTAACGAAGCGCGGGATATTTAAATCCCCACTTCATTATCAATTCCGGTCGCCTATATTTGCATCCCTAGCTCGAACTAGGGAGCAAGTGTAGACGTACCCTAAGTGATCTGAGCATAGAACTGAGAATCAGACTCCTGTGACATAATCTTGGTTCTGCATCCTCCACTTTCTCTGTTACCTTGGACAAGGCATTTTAGCTTCTCTCCCTCACATTTCCTATGAGGGTGCTGTGATTAGTTCATCAATTATGTAAAACACTTTGAAGATGAAAGAATTAGTATTATCCCTCTTAACAATTTGGCAACTTCCAAGTACGTCATCAACTGTAGCTACCTACAGAAATTGTAAATGTCACTGTCCAAAGGAGACTGACTCTAGAACAGAGAGAGGGAAAACTATGGCCCACAGGCCACATCCAAACCTTGGGATCCTTCTGTCCAGCCCCCGGGCTCCCATGAGGGAGTGGGATCAGGGCAGTCTTTCTGGGAGGAGCTAGCCCAATTCTCAGGCAGCACAGCAAGTAGGGGTGGTTAGTCCCCAGCTTCTTCTGCTTCTGCCCCCTTCACTACAACCTCAACTGTGGATGGCACAGTTGCTGCACTACCAGCCCTGATCCTCTGGGCAGCATGGTCGGGTGGAGGGGATGGGAGTTGGATGGAAAAGAAAGATCCTGGGGTGGGGTTTGTTGAGGGCAGGGAGCATGGAGGTTGGATAAGATAAGGGAAGTCCCAGGCACTGGTCAGGGAGTGGGGAGCAGAGGCATTGGTTGAAGTCTGGGGTTCTAGAGGGTCAGGTGGCAGGAAGCAGGGGGATCTGGGTAGAGGGCAGGGGCTGGGCCAGGCCTGGCTATTTGGAGAGGCACTGACTCCCCCAGCCTTTCTACCTGGCCCTCCACACAATTTCCATACCTGATGTGGCCTTCAGGCCAAAAGGTTTGTCTGCTCCTGCTCTAGAGGGTGGTGAGGCCTTCTCTCTGCCTATCAAATCAGGACTCTTTCTCTCTCTCCTCATGACCCTGCAGTGACAGTCACCTTGGCACTCATTCCTAAACTCAGATTTCCTGCATGACTGCATGTTGTGTTACCTCTAGACTATCAGGCCAGCCAAGGATCACAGGGCTGAAAAACATTTAAGAGTTACATCAATCTGTCTTGAGGTAATATATTGTCTGTAGAACATGACTTTTACACCCATCCTCTCTCTGGGAAGTTTTTCTGAAGCATCCACCTTGCTGGACATGCTCAGGTAAGGAACCTAAAACACACTGGAAACTCTTAGTGAACTTAGCAATCAAGCATTTTCAAATGAAACCTGATCTTTTCTTGGCACTCTAATCTCCATTACAAATTAGGGGGAGAAAATACCCCTTCTCTATATAGGGTTCCTCTCCGGAAATAACTGCAGCAGGCATTTAAAAATTATAAATAAATAAACCAACCAAATCATACATTCTTATCATTTATTCACATCTCTGACGTCTGAAAGTTAAGGGGCCTTCATGTTTACAAGACAAATTGCATGAACTAATAGAAAGTGAAGTGGTATCATTAGAAGTCCCTGGTTGCTTTGGTGAGTTAAAATTGATAAGATTCTTCTAATAAAGTCAGGTTCTATGCGCAGAGAAGACTAGGAATCCTTATCTTATGATCTGGAGATATAATTTGAAGAGGGTGAAAACTAATTGAATATATTCAGATATACTGACATGCATGGTGATTAGACTGCTGTAGATAGGCAGAAAGGGCTGATCAATGAAACGAATAATATCTTAAGTGAATGATTAGGGTATTAATAATTAATTTTCTTTAAAAAAATGTCATCACTGACCTCCGAATTGATCTAACATGTTGAGCCAATTCTCTCTTGTAGCAATTAATGAGGAAAAATACCCAATTTTGTAATACAGATTTCATACTTGGTAAAAAGCTTGTTATGCTCTGTGCGCCAAATTGTGCCCTCTGTTACAGTAACATTAGTACAGGGTAATACCACAGAATTCAAGATAGTTATTTCCTATTGAAATCAGTGTAACAGGGTAGAATTTTACCCTATGTTCAACATCATGTTGTGAATTTTCTCTTAGCATTCTGGTTTCCCAACAATGTACTCTCACCAATAAGCAGGTATCTTTACTTACAAAGCATTATTTCTAAAACTTGTACTATACTGGAGAAGTTCAACAGTTTAGGATTATTCTGCTCATTTCATGTAGTAAACTGAGTGAAATTTGAGAAGAAGAATAATTAACATGTAGCATTTACTTTGGTACCTAATTAAGAAGGCCAAAGGTAGGATAACACAATTAATTTAACCTATTTCCAAAAAATATCTCCAATGCACATACAGACACATGCCATAAAAACACAGTTATTAGCATACAGAAAGACTAACTATGATGAGCCACAGGCGTACAAAGTTTCTGAGGTGCCTCATCAACACTTGACTTTAGCATGAAGTCTTATCTATGCATCCCACCTCTTGTCCATTGAATACTCTCAGAAATACCAGGCCCTCTGTTCCCAATGACAATACATACCAATTTATAAGATTTTACTCAGGGTAATCTATCTGCTTATTACCATACCTCTGAGATCTATCTACAGTGAAAGCAAGAATATTTTGTATTATCAAAGGACAGAGACTGAAGTGAAAGTGAGTAGGAATATCAGAAACAAAATGATTACATGCAAAACAAAATCACAACATGCATTCTAGAGACCAAACCACCAACAAGTTGTTGTCTTGTCTGGAAGAAGCTTTTCTCACCAAAGTTCTCTCCAACATTTCAACCAAACCTGATTGTAATCCCATCCCCATGCAGTAAACTCATTGCCCATTTATTTCCTTGGAAGGATGAAAAAGATGTCCCTTGAATATAGTAAAGCAACCCTTCATTAGTAGCTCAAGATATGTCATCTCTCCCTTTCCCACAACTGCTTGCTTTCCTATTAATTTTCTTCTTTGAAGTTCCCACAATCCTTCATTAACGTTCAATAAATGTCATAATTTTCAGTGTAAAAACATAGCTCCTTACACAACATGAATACATGCTTTTCAAAATGACAACCAGTGTGACACTGGCTTTTATTTGAGACTTCACATCACATTCTTTTGTGAACTAGAATGCAAATAGCAGACCCAGGAGATCTCTGTACCCTATACACCAATTCTTTGCCCCTTGCCAATTGGCATTAAGGGTGCTGTCTACCCAGTGCCAAATTTTAAAAAGTGTTATTTCAACAAATCCACAAATCCCTTAACCCTCGTGGAACAAGGGTCACAGGGATGCTGGAATAGTGCACCCATTATTTCAAAATATATTTTGAAATAACAGGTGCGTTTAAAGACCCGAAATAGCTCCACTGTGTAGATGTAACTTACGAGGTTCCTGGATCACACTCACCCTGTCAGTTTTAGTATGAATTTCAAGAAACAACTTTCCAAGTAGTTCACATGCATCTCTGTGAGGTAAAGAATTATAGCTTCCATTTTACAGATGAAATACTGAGAATACTGAGGCTAGAAGCTGTAGGGGTTAATTGCGGAAGAACTGTGTACGTGCAAGTTTAGGGGTGGTGAGACATGCATTCTCCCCTTCCCCTTTTCCCTATATCTGATGAGCCAGAAGCAAGCCTCTAGGAACATACACCATTTAAGATAAGCAATGGTGCCAATATAGCAAAAACAAGTTGTAGATAAGGGTGAACGGCAGGAACATATAAACAATCCTGTTTACCCTACTGTACTGATCACGCAAACAAGGCCAAAGGACAAGTAGAACCAGATCAGTACCAGATCGATAGTTAACAGCTAAGCCATACATCAGCAAGTAATGAGTAACTCCTGGAAATTTCCAAACTGCCAAACAAGGTAGAGACACTGTATTTAAAGCTGCACCAGAGCACAACAATTTGAACCTCACTGATGGGCTTTGGTACCGGCGCCTCGGAAGCCAAGACAGTCTCCCGCTTCATCCGCAGCTGAAACGGGGTTCCCAGCTCGCAGAAAGGATGTAAGATCCCGCTTTTCCTATCATGCTGTTCTTTTAGTTAAGGGGCACACAGCTGATAGCTGTCAGAAAATAAACTGCTTGTGTTTGACAGATACCTGTGCAGCGTGTTTTTGTACTTTGAGAACCCAGCGTCGGACCTGAGACTTACTCTTGCTGGCAACAGAAGCTTCATCCAAAAAGCCGACTGAAGGTCTTCCATTGATTCAAAGGGCTTTGGGGATAAGTTTGTTGGTAACTCAATCAAATTTGATGAACAATCAAGTCGCCGACAGAACTGGAACTAGATGGATGGTGTTCTGGCTTGCAGCTGCCAGATACAGCCATTCATATCACATCTCGAACATCTATGCTAACCAGATTATTCTACTGTATGTTTTCTTCCTTGTTTTTCTATAGGTATTGGAAAGCAGCCAGATGGCACTCTGTCATTTAGGAGGCTCATCCTGCGATTTCTAACTCCTCCTGTGAAGGTGCTTCTTCTGGTAGAAACCCCAGAATGTGCCATGGCAGTCATAAGCACTACCCTCCTACTTTTAGAAATTCTGGTGTCCACAAACCGGGGAATAATTTGGACCTTTTATAGTAATTTTGTGTCTGGCCATAGCGGGACAAAGTAATAAGGTGACTTTCAAGTATTCATCATACCACAGCATGCAGATAGATCTTTGTTCACATTTTCAAAATTTGTATAGAAACTTTAAATACACAGGGAAAAAGAAAGAGAAAAGTAGATCATCGACCGACACAAACTTATTACCATAAATTACTTCTAAATATTTAAGAAGGGCATTCAAGATGGTGGCTTCTTTCTCATCTATAAAATAATTTAAACATCACAATGACCTGTCCTGGTTGAAATGGAAAACAAACTTATGAGACAGATATTTATTAGAATGCAGCACAGTGATTTCTCAAATACAATGGAATCTTTGAAAATCTCCCTGAAATTCTGCTTATTTCAGCCTTTTGAATGTAATCAGCAACTGTCAAAGTTTGCTGTAATGGAGAGATATTTTGAAGTTATCTGTGATGCTAGTAGACCAGGTGTGAGTTCTTACCAACGTTGTAGGCTTCAGATGATCATGGACAAATTCATAGCTAGAAACCACACAAGCTCATCTACATGTTAGCATTATCCAAGATACAAGAAAAACTTTAAAAAACAATGAATAGTCTGGTAGCACTTTAAAGACTAACAAAACCTGTAGATGGTATCATGAGCTTTCGTGGGCACAGCCCACTTCTTCAGATGACCGGAGTACACATGATACCATCTACATGTTTTGTTAGTCTTTAAAGTGCTACCAGACTATTTGTTCTTAATTTTTTCCTGTTATAGACTAACTCAGCTACCCCTTTGAATCCAAGATGCAAGTTAGACTTGCAAAGATGTATTTAGTGATAAGACTATAAAACACATATTCACTGCTACATGAATTATTCTTGTTTGTAATGGCTGTATCACATGCTGCAAGGTAATATGGAAGTTTTGCTTCATAACTGTAAAAATGCCTTTTTCTGAATTTGTCAGCCCAGGCAGGAAGAAGGTTCTTTCACCTCCATCACTATTAAGTGGGCTGCTGTAATACATCATAATACAAAGATTGGGTGAAAGGGCATCTTACACTTGTGAAGGGGCCACATGCAAGGTAGCTTGTCCCATCGGCTTGAATTGTGGAAATACAGATACCTGACATCAAAATTCTTCATCTCTTTGCTGACTGAACAAGTCTGCTGCTAGGAAACAGAAGCAGAGAGTCCCAAGGTCAACCTGGGTCAACCTTAAAAGACATTGAGTTCTGACAGATTACTACATGTCAGTCACCTTTTGGAACCACAGACTGCAACTTACTTGTTTATACAATTTGTCTGTTTTAACCTGTAAATAACTCTTTTATTTGCTACAACCATTGTCTTTTGTGTGAGATCTGAGGTATACATTGACCTAGGCTATGTGACTGGGCTCTTGGGACTGGAAGCAACCTGAATCTTCACTAATCTTGGGTGTATGGGAATCAGTTATCACTAGTCATACTTATGTGGGTGGCATGAGGGACTGGAATGACCAAAGAAACCATCTGTGACTATGTGGTAAGACTTTTATGGTACCTCAGGAATTCACATTAGTTATTGGGTTGGTGAAATCTAATTATAGAATGTACAGGTAGTATGGGGAGTCTGCTCCAGACAGCGTGGCATAATCAAAGCTGAAATTCTCATCATTTGTGATGTTAAAGACCTGCCTACACATGGCACTTGTCTCCTTTAGAATGCCCACAAATCTCAAAGGAAAGTTTATGCACATAAGGGAGGGAGTATATTAAGTTTAGTAACTATTTTATAATACATTCCTTGCGGTGATGTAAGCAGATATTAAAAATTTACTAAACTCATGGACCAGTACAGGTTGGACCTTCCTGATCTGGCACCCTCGGGACCTGACTGGTCTCGAACCATGGCATTTGCCGGACCTGGCCACCGGGCTCTGCTCCCAGCTGCTAATCCCTGACCCCACTACCTGGCCTCCAGGCTCCAGTCCCCCACCCCAGCTGTTGAGCTCCAACTCCAACCCCAACTACTGGATTCCAGCTCCCTGATGGGCTCCGCTCCCAGCCACCAGCTCTAGCAACCAGGCTCTGACCTTGGGTCACTGATTCTCTGCCACCAGCCCAGACAGGGCTCTGCTGCTCCCAGCCACTGATCCCAGCCTTGCTACCACCACCTGGTTCAAGCCCCCAGCTCCAACTTCCAGCCTCTGGGAAGTTGCTGTCCCTGGCCCTGGTCACCACTCCCAGCAGTCACCTGGCTCTCTGGTCTAGCAACATCTGTGGCCCTGCTGCACCAGAGCACACACAGGGTCCCCGACAATGCCAGACCACAGATGTTGATGGATCAGAGAATCCCAGGCTAGAGAAGTCCAACCTGTACCGTGTTTTGAAGTAATTCCCATAAATGATGTTGCTGAAAGCAATTATTTCCTGGAATGATATTACAGTTTCAGAAGCATTATCTTTCTGGTACTATATAACAGCTTTCCTAGAAGTCCCATTGCAACCGGCACTTGGACTTTTGGCATGCCAGTCCGACATTGGCATTTCATGAGCAAATACCTACCCTACTTACTAAATGTGACAACTAATGGGTTATGGGAAAATCTTCCAATAGAAATAATGCAATTGTGAGAGAAGAAAAAGTAAATATATAAGAGAGAGAGATACAGGGAGCAAGTGCATCATTAGAAACAACATTCATCAATATTTACAATCTGATGGTGTCTAAGATACTACTTTATTTTCCTACCCTTAGAATCCCAGAGTCTTCTTCCATATCAATGAGCCTGATCCTGAAAACCTTTTCTCACATGCATAGTCATTATTTATGCCAGTCGGCCCATTGCTCACAGCTGTGTTGGTGCTGTAATTGTTGGTATGTGTGTTAGATTAACACCTTAGACCAGGAAACAGCCAAGCCTTGGCAATGGATTTGATAGCTGAAAAGATCCTTCTCATCTCTAATTTCTATGTTTTCTAGTTGAATTAAAGCCTTTGGTATGACTTCTGGAAGGGATTGCATTAATCCTGTAAACTCATCTAAGAAATTCTAATTCTTAAAAGGAAATATCTGTGGAGTCCAAGTATTGTGCATTTTTTTAAGCTATGAAAATGAGATACACATGATTGATACTCTAATTATATCTTCTCTGAAACAACCCACATTGAAACACCTGTGCAGATGCTTTTCTAACCTTACTTTTTGGAAATGCCACCATCAGTAGCAATCTGTGTTGAAAGGAGCCTTTCTTTGTAATTAGATTTTAACAGACAAAGTTGACTATACACGCTTTGAGCATGGTAAGATATTGAAAAAACAAGATGTACATAGTTGTTGAGGCATTTAGGGGTTGTTTTTCAAGGGATGCTGAACACACATTGGTCTCATTAGTTTCAACTGCAGCTGTGGGTGCCTAGTGCTTCTGAATAGAAAACCAAACACATCAAAACAAAACAAAACAGGCCTTTAGCCTTCAGGGCACTTGAGCTGGTGAGTTCACATTGTACAGAAAGAGAACACTAATATATGGAATTCCTTCTCCTTCCCGCCTCCCTCCACTGTAAATGAATCACATAATCTTTGATGAAACAAATAGTCCTTCATACAAACCCTCCACTTTGCAGACATTCAGAAATCAAATTTGCACAATGCCTCTGGCTCTCAGTTAAAGTACTAGTAGGAAGACACATTTCTTAGCAATCATCTCACGTTTGTTTTTTCTTCTACCCATTGGTGTGCTACAGAGTGCCAATTCCCCTAAACTCCAAAATAAATCACTGTTAATGAAGCATGTTGAACATACAGACAGCAACAGGCATTTTTAATCACCTACACAAAAGAAGAGCTAAAGGTAAGCACAAAACACTCTAAAACTTAATATATGAGTTGTCACATTTAAAGTGGCAAGTACCCTACGATTTTCACAGTTCTCAACTCAGTGCAGTGAGTAGCACAAAGATTTAAGAGTAGATTCGTCTCTTTTTACAGACTAGCTTCCAAGCCATGTAACAGCAACCCCTGAAAGCCATGGGTCTTTTTTGATCAGAAATAGTCATTTTCACACTCAGAAATTCAGGATGCAACATGAGTCAAACACTAGTCGTCCCTCCTCCCCAACCCCAACCAGGAATAGAAAGGTTTGGTACAGCAATGTTCTATTGGGAGCAAAGATTCCTCCCATACAAACTGAAGAGAGCCTCTCAATAGCTACTACTGCAACCTGAGTGTGGCAGTGCCCCGTTGAACTGTTCACCCCACACTCAGCTAGTGACTGTGCAGTCATAAGCAGTGGGGCTGACAGAGTCACCGAGCCACTGGGCAAGATAGGGAGGGGGAGGCCCAGCTCCCCATCCCCAGAAGGGGTGGGGCCTCGGGCAAAAGGGGTGGGGCTAGTCTCCTCTAGGCATCCTTCAGCACCACCCGGAGCATGCCTCACTTTCCCCAGGCATTCCTTAGCATTGTCCAGAGTGGGATGCATGGAGCTCAAGAATTGATTTAAAGGGCCTGTAGCCGGCCAGAGTAAGTCTAAGGTCCGACACTGGGTTCCCAAAGTACAAAATACGCCACACAGGTATCTGTCAAACACAAGTAGTTTATTTCCTGACAGCTAACAGCTGTGCCCCATAACTGGAAGATCAACATAACAAAGAAATGGCATATCTTACATCCCTTCCTGCAAGCCTGGGACCCCGGGTAGGCTGCAGACAAAGTGGGAGGTTGTCTCAGCTTCCGAGGCGCCGGTACCCAAAGCCCATCGGTGAAGTCCGATTTGTTAGGCTCTGAGGCAGCCTTAAATACAGTTTTCCCTGCCTTGTTTTGCAGTTTGGAAATTTCCAGGGATTACTCATTACGTGCTGACGTAGGGCTTAGCTGTTAGTTATCGATCTGGTCCTGATCTAGTTCTGCTTGTTCTCTGGCCCTGTTTACATGATCAGTACGTTAGGGTAAACAGAATTGTTTATGCGTTCTCTCGTCCTTATCTACAATTCGTTCTTGCTACAATGGCGTATGTTCCCAAATACTTGCTTCTGGCTCGTCAGATGTAGGGAAAAGGGGGGAAAGAATTCAGGCCTCACCACCCCTAAACTAGCACATACAAAGTTCTTCCGCAATTGACCACTACAGGGCCTAGGGCTCCAGATGCTGCTGCTGTTGCAATAGCAGCAGCCGTGGCCAGGAGTCCCAGGCCCTTTTTGAAACAACCAGACCCAGGGCAGTTACCCCTTTCTCCCCTCCCCTCCATTGGCATCATGCCTGTCACACAGTGGCCCAGTCTGGTCCCATTCTTCCTTCAAATAAATCCCTGTGAAAGGGTTCCATAGAGCACAATTCTATGGAACACAGGGCTATAAAGGCAAGACACGTAAACAGTGCATTGCACGGTGGTATTTAGCAAGATCACACAACGAGTCAGTAGCAGAACCCAGGACATCTCCCAATCCTCCCTTCTAGCAGCTAGATCACAGGGTCTCCTTTGGTACTTTGCTCAGCCTTGTACAATTTTCCTGTTTTTATAGACATTGGCTATAGGCCTGTAATGACAAGGATCTTCCCAAGAGCAGATTCTGTGCCTCCTTCTTTCTCTGTTTGACACATGCTTAAAACAAACAATGTAACAGACAGCTTGGAATGTGTGGGATAAATTTAATATTTACCATCCTGATTCTATCATCTTGAATAGATTATTCAGTGGCTACTTGGTGCCAAAAAGGTTAGAGAAAAAATAGTGAAATATTGTTTGGCTTTACATGATACAATCAATATTGTCAATGTTGCAGCTGGGTGGCAATTCAAATTACAAAATTGCTGACTCTTCAGATTAGACCATGAACAGATACAAAGTTATTCCATTTTCATGGAAAAAGGCTGAAAATAAACCAACCTTTTTCATGAAAACAGGATGAATTTGTATCAGTTCAGGTGTGTCTAGATTACAGGGTTTTTCCGAAAAAAGTAGCCTTTTTCCAAAAAAACTTCACTTGCATCTAGACTGCAGCCACGTTCTTTTGAAAGTAAATTGATTTTTTCAATTGCAGTAAAGTACTCTTTCGAAAAAAGGCACCATTGAATGCAAACTGTGCTTTTTCGAAAGAGAGCTTCTAGACTCTCTTTCGAAAAAGCGGCTCGCTTTTTTGAAAAATCTGCTTGTAGTCTAGATGCTCTTTTTCGAAAGAGGCTTGTAGTCTAGACGTAGCCTTCATGGTCTAATCTGTATCAGTTGTTCTGGTTACCTGTTGAGAATAACAAAGGGCTGAATGATGTGAAAAACCCAACAAACCACTTTTGAGGGGAAAAAAGGCCTCATGAGTGAGAGTTGTTTCTAAGTTCTGTAATCAAATGTTTTAATTTATTTTTTCCAATTTGTTGAGTAAAGAAATAAATGAGACACAAATGGCACAAATTATCTGAGTCGTATTTCAGAAGCATTCTGTTGTTGTGATGATTATGGAGGGTCTCAGCCTACAAACTCTTACTTCAATTAGCATTTCTTACTCAATTTGTCACACTCCTCCTTGAGTGTATAAAGAATGCTCATATAAGATCAGACCTTCAGAGACAGTATGTTAGTTCCTCTAATGCTTTGTCTGATTCTTCCTGATTTAACATTTCAGAATATTACTCAGAACAGGACCTGAAAGAAAAAATTTTTTACATAAACATTCAGCTTGTCTGATAGGATGTATGTACTCTCTCCTACTTTGTATGCATAACATAATTTATTCCCAATTAAAGAAGTGTAAACTAGGCATGTAAGTGCTGTAGAATTATTTTAAACTGAAAAAAAATCAGCAAAGTCCTTCCAAATCATTATTTTTCTTTCCCTTCCCTACCCCACACATATCCCTGGGAAACTCTGGGAGAAAGAGAGAATCTTTTCAGTTTCCTGAAAGTCACAAACCCTGGCTCTGTTAAACCAAGGGAAGGAACTGAATTCTAGAATCAGGGGTTCATCCCAAACACACTTTTTCATTTAAGTGATCACGAGTCTCACCAAAAAGGTCATGATTTTGTTTCAAAATCATAAGTTTTTAAAAATCATTTTATGTTTAACTCACCCTGTCCACCCTGAAAGTATGCAACAATTACAGTAATGCCAAATTGCAAATTTATCAAAAGATGGTTTTGGCCTGCAGGAACTCTTGTTAGAAGACCCAACCAATATCATGACACTACTGTGCTAGGTGTTGCACAGACACACAGTGAGAGAGGGACTGTGCCCTGAAGAGTTGAAATTAGGAACCACAAAACTACTCTCATTTTGGGCCACAAAAAACTGATTAGTTGGAAACAACTTCATGTAAGCGGGGGAATGGTCCTGCTATTGTGGGGAACTTTCCTGGCTTCTACACTACCCCGGTGAAATGGACCAGCGAAAGGATCTGAGTCCCTGCTCCCACTTCCTTTACCCCAATTCCTTTACCCCACGGCCTCCCTGATCCTGAGGGCTCCCCTTCCACTCTCCTGAGTAGCAGAGTCCTCAAAACCCCAACAAGGCTGGGCTCAGGTTTCCTGGGGCTTAATCCCCAACCTTGTAGTCACTTGGGGCAGGGGATAGGTGTCCCCCCCACGTGCTCTCTTCACACTGCATGCTTTCTTGGCCCAGTGATCATTTCATAAAGTTCAAAGCAAATACAATTTATTCAACATCAACTGATTAAAGAGAAAAGAATAAGAAAAAAATGAGAATGGTTAAATGAGAACACACAGTCCTGCTCTGTAACGTGGGGACATCAAAACAGCAGTCTGCAGAGTGTAAGGACAGTTCACAGTCTGTTCCTTATAGGTCCCTTATAGATCCTGGCTGTGCTGCAGGGGGGCTGCAGGCTGGACACGCTTGCTCTGGCAGTGACCACACGGCCTCAGGCTCTAGGTGGCAGGACCCCTCTCCCAGTCCGGCCTGCAGGGCCTCTTGGCTGGTGGTGTCTCCCTGCCCAGAGCCTCTCCCCACCCACTTTGCTGGTCCCAGCTGCTCACCACACCCAGCTGCAGGCTGTGCTGCTTTGCCAGTCTCCAGCTCCTTTTATTGTTTCTCTGTCCCCTTTGGCTCTCTGATCACTACCAGTCTGCTGCTCAACACTGGGTCTGCACTCCTTGGGCTGTGTGGGCCTGGCTCTGTTGCTGCAGGACTGCCTCTCCACACAGCTTGCACTCCTTGGGCTGTGTGTGCCTGGCTCTGTTGCTGCAGGACTGCCTCTCCACACAGCTTGCTCCTCTTAGCTCTCTCTTCTTCTCCCAGAGACCCAGAAAGATCCCAGCTCACACGGAGGACGGGGCCTGGCCTCTTACTTTCCTCACTGGCCTGTCCAACCTGTCAATCAGGCCGAGCTGGAGTGTTGGCTGCTTTCCATTGTCTCTGGGGTCTGTCAGCCTCATGGACTCTTCCCCTTTTGATACTGAGAGCTGGCAAACCAAAAACTCCCACAGAGTTTTAGTAAGGGGCTAACAGTCCCCTTACATTCACATTACTGCTTAGTTGAGCAGAATGCAAACCAGTGAACATCAGGTGAGGGGTTCTATAGTGTCTTATTAGTATACTGAGGTACCCAGTCCCCTGTAAGTATTCATGTAATGTCTTCGAGAACAAGGCGTGCTTTCTGGAAAGTTAAATTTACTAAGTCACGTTCTGACATTAAAGTATCCTGCACAGATTGGGTCTTACAGTCTCTGGGGACACCGAAAAAAATCTCCTACACATTGTTTTTCATCTCAAACATGGGAAATTAAAGGCGACTTCCATTAATCGAAAGACAAACAGTAAAACTGAAAGAACAAAACAAATATTAACATAATATTCAAAGTCATTTCTTAAGTCAATGTATAATAATCTCAGCTATTACTCTATAGTCTTTGCACTAACATTTAAAAATGTGTGTATATTTATATATAAAGTCCACGTAGGTCTTCCATAAGGTTTAAACTCACAACCTTCAGTTCCACACCACACATCTACTTTCACTAGAGAAAAGTAGTGGTGGGGTAAAAAAGATGCAGATTTCTTATATGCAGACCACTAATGTGAGGAAACACAACATATACTTTGTCAGTGGGATGCACTACTTTTTTTTGCAAGACAGCAGAAAAATTCTGGGCCTCGGTATTCCTGCTCCTAGCTCTGGAAACAGTATGTGATCTAGTGGCTATAGACAGAATATCATAGCCAAAGGTAACACCTCTGTCTGTCTGAGTTGTGAACAGAAAATGAATGTGGGACATCTGGATATAAAAAGAGTAAGCCTCTGTCTTTTAAACGTATCTGTTAGCATCAGCAATAGCAGTCAAACATCTATCTGTGATACAGCCAATAGAAGTTGTTCTGGGTTACAGAAGCACCTAATTTGGCACAGTCCTTCTGAAAGGCTGCATGCCAGAGCGAATGAGATTTAGCTGTCTTATATCAGATACCTGGGTCCTACCCCTTACTATGTCTGAGGTATCCTTGTGGGACACTCTGATCTGTGAAATGGGTGGAAGATAGTCACCTTGAATGAGGCTGTGAGTCAGATATAAAGTTGGCAAGATCACAGAAATATTAACAAAAAGATGCAGCCACAAGTCAGTTTAGTGTACCTTTCCCTAGACTACACAGCATTGTGTGAGGGAGCATCTGCCTCACATTTTTCTTCATCAAGATTGTGTGGAGGCTAGACATCTTTGTGAGTGTGCTGGCAAGAGTCACACAGGAATAATTAGTTAAGAGTTGATAACAAAGGAAGAGATGGTTCAGATGGTTTCGAATATTGTCCATGATTCACACAGTGCAAGACTTTTAAGGCCATGAGTTTTAGTCAGAAATCAACTTGCAATCTGTGAAGTTTACAGAACATAAACAAGATTCTCTCTTCATGAAGCACACTGTAAGTAGGCAGCCACCATTTTCCAATAGTTTCAAGGTTTAGGCAGCAATTGTAGACTGTGTTTCACTAAATGTTACATGCTCATTTTCCACTGGTGACATCTTGTGACCCACACAAATCATGATGTGCCAAAATGGAAGCTGCCTTCAGTGTATGCCCCACAAATTCCAAGTCTTCACAGAAACTATATTCTTTATAGACTGAGCTTAAAAAAATTCTTGAAAACCCAGGACTTGATTTTTAACCCTCTCATTGTAGGAATTGCTGTGACTATCCAGGTAAAAATTGTTATGAAAAATTGGTCTTTCATAGACAGTCCTTTCACATTAAAAAAAAAAAATTTAAAAAAAAGGAGAGAGAGAGAGAAAGAGACGGGGGAAGATAGCCAGGAGAGAAAAAAGTAATGGCAGAGTACCAGTGGCATCTCTCGCTATATTCTACTTGCTTTTGTTATTCTCACAGCATATTTGTCAGATACCAAAGTATCTCAAGTTAATTTGCTGAAATTATCCTCTCCAAAACTCCATTATAAAATGCATTTTAATATTTGGTTGCTGATAAAGCAAATGATTTACAACTTTATATGTACCACATTTACAGAATGTGTTCATCATAAATGGGAGAGAGATACTCTATAACATAAATTTGAATATCTTTAAAAAAACCCATCAAATTTGCTGTCTAGTTTTCTCTTCTGGGCATTTATTTTCACTGACTAGATAGAGACTTCATTTCATTAAATCTCAAGACGTTTTAACACCACAAGAAACAAGTTTCCAGCTCACCCTAGTCATTTATGTTTGTCAGACTTTTTTTGGTCTTAGGTATGCGTTGCATATGAAGTTTCCTCTCTCAATTGCACGTCTGCCGTAGGCTGTCACAAAGTTCAGTACACCACCTCAAACAAATCCAAGCTAGAAATACTGACTTATATCATTTCTACTATTCTGTATCACAGGGATATAGCCCATGAAAAGAGCATTCCCAGAAGAACAGCACAGCGGATCCAAATCCTTTGAGGTTCCAATTGCCAGCAATTCTGTGACTCACACAGAATCTCTTGGGATTCATCTAAGTAAAACTACCAACCAATGATGCGATAAACCCAGTCATATGATCGAAGAGTAAGAATCCGTCACTTCCTACAACTCTTTCATTCACCAATTGAACTTTTAGAAGACCAAGGAAAGAAACTGAACAGATAAAAAGAGAAACCGTCTTGTGGCACATTCAGCTCCATCTGTGTGCAATGCTCTCCATATGTCAGGATGTATTTATTTATTTAAAATATATGGTGGTTTACAAAGAGACTCCATTAGGAAAAGAAACCGTTTACGTGTTGATGTGAACATATTACAGAGAGTAACACATGGTGGCACCAGCTATTGAAACATATCATGCTTAAACTTAATCCTCAATGGCTATATAACAGCTAGACTATTCACAATAGATTAAGAGAATAAGCATGCTTCCAAACACCAACACCCTAGTTCACTGAAGGGATTGTGTGCTAACTGAGATGATGTCCAGTCTGGTGGATTAAAATCCATAGAATTGAACAAAATTTATTTGTACTGGCTTGCATGGAACACACAGGCCTCATATTATATACTCTTATGGTATAATGGTGTGATGGAGAGGCAGTTAAGAAAACTTTTTAAAGCCAGGATGTAACTACACACTTAAAAAAAAAAAAGGAAAAATATGTGCATATAGTCTATGGTCTCTGGTCTGCATCACTTTGTACATATCTTATTTGATTGTAAACAATCTGCTCTTTGCAATGATAGTCTCTGTCTCTGTTGCTGTACAGCATCTAACACAAAAGGGCCCAAATCCTGATCCAACTCCTTGGTCACCACTGTAACAAAAATACCAATTAATAATCATTGTCTGCTGCCTGTTATAGTGTTCCCTATTGTCTTTTATTGCAAAGAAAGACATAAAAATAAAAGCAGTATGCCTCAGAGAAGTGCTGAATATTCCCAGTAGTATAAATTCCTTTTCTACACTTCAAACCAAAGCGCAGCTATCATTGAGAATTTTCCATGAATTGAAGCCTTTTAAAGGTACCCACAACACCACTGCAGATCCCTCCATTTTCACTGTTCCTGCTCACTTACTTGTAAGGTCCAATATTGTAGCTATAATCTTCCCAAAGCAAGAACAATTGGGTCTCTCGTGTAGTTGCCTCTGGATCCATTAATGGGACTTAATCGAAGTTCAATTTTGAAGCATGCCCTGGTGCCCAGAGAGATGGAGTGCTCTGCCAAGGCTACACCATTAGTTAACATGCAACTCACTGTACACAGTGAAAGCTGTTCTCCCTTACATAAGAGAGCCATTTCTGCACAGCATTTCCATGGAGCATCCACTAGAACTCCCAAAATGTCTTGAAGAATCCAGAAGCATCAAGCCGCACAAGAGTGGAATTTCATCACCTAGCCTTTTCTATAAATTACATTTTAGTCTCTGGAAAAAAATAGCGTTCTTGTGGAACACATTACCATCTCCCGAGTCTCCAAATAATTCCCAACTACATGCAGAATAAAATTATCCATTCAGTTGTTTTACAATTTTAAAATAAATGAATTTTCTGTAGGCTCAAAAAATCAACTGTAAATTACGCGTAACATGCTGGTTTAAGAAACAGCAAGCTTTATTCCTTATAATGTTGGGACATGTGCTTCTTGTATCCATAGAGGTCATTGATGCAGACTCTGTACACCACTCAGAGGTAGTATTCCCGTGGATGCCAGTGGGAGTTCTGCACCTCAGACAGTACAGTCTGTGCAGCAGAAATCAGGAAATGTTTGTCTCCAGGTCAGCTCAACACAAACAGGTATAGTCCACGCTATTTTTTCACCCTCCACCAATAATCCAAACTAGCCCATCAGGTTCTGTACAGTACAGAAGGTGAGAGATTTTTGGAGGTGCTTCCACAGAAGTGTTGCCCTTTCTCAAGATCTGGTGATTAGCTCCTCAAAGACATGACTGGGAAGGGGTAATAGAATTAGTTTTGCCCACTGCCCTACCTTTCCCAGTTTTTTAAGTAATGGGGGAGGGAGGAAAGGTATAAATGACCAGTATCTTAGTGCCTAACGCCACTGAACTTTTTCCCTAGGAATGATGGCTCAAGGGACTGACAGTGACAAAGATTATTTTATCTCTACAATATTGGTTCAAGACCAGACCAAGAGAGGTAGGTTGTATATAAAGTTATTATCCAATGGGTGGGTGTAAAACAGCCTGTATGAAAAAAGTTTCCAATACGTCCACTGTAGGGATGGAAATGGGTGATGTTTACCAGGAACGGGTTAAAACATATACTTTAACCAGCTAACATTTTAAACAGGGTTTTACATCCCTAGTCTACACCACAAAATAGGCCATCATTAAAAAGAGCAATCTTGTCTGAAACTCCAGCACCACGTGAAGAAATCATGCTGAACTAGATTAACTCTGGCAGTCAGAGGGGATGTGTGGTGAGGGCATATGGGGTCACGTGCTCTCCCAGATTTCTGCCAGGTGGGAGTCAGGTTTAGTGTAGCTGAGGGCCGGGGGGACCATCCCTGGGAAAATCTCTGGCATCTAGTGCTCCTGCAGAGCTCTGCTAGGAAGTGCCCGGAGCAGCGAAAAGAAACTGGGCTGGTAGAGCATCTCTGCCAGAGGAGGCACGGGGAAGCTCTCTGATGCCCATCTTTTTCTTGCCACAGCTTTAGTTACCTGCCTGGCAGTAGGTGTCCAGAGCCCACTCCAATTTGTGCTGTTCCTGCAGGAGGGAGGCAATTGGAAAAGTGGCGAAGGAGTTGTGAGGAAAATGGGGGCAAGGTGGTGCCAGCTTAGAGCAGGTGTGGGAGGCACAAAGGGAGTGAGAAAGGGGAGAGAGGAGACGTGTGTGGAAGTCATTTGCCTCTCCCAAGCCTTTAAATTCTGCACGCTCTCCATCAAGAGTCACAGCCTGTCTCTACTGGCAATGACTCTTCCACAATAGGAATGTGTCATATGAAGGTGATAGTATGTGAAGCACACCTTGCCTATTTTGTACCTCCAATGCCATCATCCTGGCACCTCTGGTGAGTATAAAACTCAATTTTACCTATCAGTCAATGCATCTATTTACACAAGATCATAGATAGCCAGCAAAGGTCCTCAAACAGGAAAATTAAGGCTTGTAGGTCCAAATATTTTATACTGTTTTGTTAACAGTGCCTGTTTCCAAGGAAGGGAAATCTCACTTCCTGGCAACTTACACTATTTTCTTATTGCATGTAGTATTTTTCTCTCAGTTTATTTTCAGTAAATCTGAATCTGAATGGCTGTAAGTGAATAGCAGTATCTTTATTTTAAGACTTTTTCAAACATAAGGTTAGTAGCTTAGCTCTTCATTACTGCTGTGATACCATTAAAGTTCTACTCTTTTCAGACAAAAAGACAGCCTTCTTCTTTTTCAAACTAATGGCATCTGGTGAGCCATGTATTTTCTCTTCCTGACAAAAAAATAGGCTTCTCAGAGCAGCTGGAAGCAGAAGTAAATAGTGAGGATTTATCTCTCAGCATCCTCTGACACAGCCATGCCCAAAATTCTAGCTGCGTGCGACCTTTCATAAAATGAATGTTGTTTGAGTTCAGAGTTGGGTGAACATTGAAAAAAAACCAAATCTGAATTTGTTCAAAGTATTAAACAAATTTGCCTCTTTTGTGATTATATTCTAGGAAAATTCCAGTGGATAAGTTTACTGCCAGGAATGTCCTTCAGATCAATTAGTTTTAAGGAGACGTGACAGAATATTTGCAGAAAGCATATGTCCAAATCAGAATCCTTTAGGCTTCTCTCTCCTCTAACACCCACCCAAAATGGGAGTCTGACAGTTACATTTATTCAGTCAACAAGCAGAAATATACTGTGACCTACATGTCTAATCAAAATAACCCAAATGCTCACAACAGCAACAAAACAGGTTTAAAATAATTTGAAGACATTACTGAACAAATCATTTTGGATAATTAATACATTCATGAAAATAACGTGTTCAGATATATTTCACAACAGTAAAAAGGGCAGAATGTGTCATATCTAGTTGGAGTTTCTCCCCTTCCCTTACAACAGAACATACACCTATGCAGGATTTGCCTCAAACTTTGCTGTAATCTAGCTGGAAGTGCAGGAAAATGTTCTCCTTCAAGACGTACACCAGCTCTGCAGTATACATCTACCACCAGTGGGGACTCAAAACATAAAGCGCTATCACTCCTTTTCATGATGAAACTGATCTTCCTGAAGTCAAGAAACAAAAGCTGGCGCTGTAACTGTGGTGTGTGCTTCAGAATGCAGGTGTCTCCACATGACAGCCGGTTCTGCTTTCACCCTGCCAGTGAGTCACCAAGCTCTGTTTTTCCAATTTATCTAATAGCGCAGTGCTTTCACACTCTCCTGGCAATATTTACAACAAAATCCATCCAAACCACCTAAAAGCAAATCAGGTACAATAGGTTTCTCATACCGTGAAATTATTTCACTGTCCTAGAACTAATCTGTAGCTATTTGTGCTTCATTCTTCACAGTGAACAGCATGCTCGGCAACATCCACATTTCCATTCTGAGAAAGGGAGTTTTGTTTCAAGTCGCACATGGTTAGAAGTCAAAACAAGTGACTGAAAAAGAACTATGCCCTACAATCCTGGGTTCTTCGAAGAGACCACTCCTTGAATTACAGTATAAGAAATTAGTGTGTACAAACTACTGCAGTGGCAGAGTGACAGACCACATGAACTCATGGTATAGTCAAGCTAGCCTTCATTTCTGTTTTTCTACATAAAATGCTCTCTCAAAAGCAGGCACATCTGTTTCTATACCACTTTGGAGCACCTCACTATATTACATTTGTTTATACTCAACAACACCCATGTGAGCTAAGGAACTATTATTCCCAAATTACAGATGGGGCATTGAGGCACAGAGAAACTAAATGAGTTGCCCAGGATCATGTAAGAAGCCTGCAGCAAAGAAGATAGTTGAGGCACAGCCCAGGCAAGCACCCTAATAGCCCTAGCGCTTGGCCAATCCTTTCTCCCACATGTATAAAATCATCATTTTCTAAGTTGTGCACATCGAGAGCAGTTTCTAAGCAAAAATTGGGAATAAGTTTAATGTTGCAGATGTGGTGAGCTGCATCTGTTGAAGTTCACTCTTGAAAATAGAGGGGCTGAAAATCTGTCTCCATACATTTATTGTTTCTTCTATCTATAATCTCTATGATTTTATAATCACTAGTTTTAGCATTTTACATAATGTCCAGATTACTAATTATTAATAAATAATTATTAAAGCCTTCAAATTACAAAACTTAACCTTGCTCTGAGGTAAAGGATTTTAATATAGCATCATGATTAACACACACAAAATTTCCATACAAAAATTAAAACATCTTATTTCTACTCTGTAGTAATCTTTAAAAGGCCCATTCGAGCTTGATCAGCCTCTTATTGCCGCCTGTGTATTTATATTTATCTCTCTCAGAATCATGTAACTAAATTTTTTGCAGCTCCAGATTACTGCACACACAGAGACATCATGACCATTGTTCCAATTGTTTACAGCTTTAACATTCAGCTCAAATTTGCATGGCAAAGACAATTTTAATCTAAACTGCACCAAATATTTTCTTTAGACAGGATTAAGGTTAAAATAAAAGTCTAAAATTAGCCACTGTAACTAACCCAGGAAGACATGGTACTCAGGTTAGTACATTTATGTTCTTACCATTTTAGATTAAAAACAGTTAAAAACTTGCATTGCGAGGTCTCTGGTGCATAGTGTAGCCAAAATATATTTCAGATAGGCACCAATCTCAAGTCAAATTTATTCCTTCTCATTCCAAGTTAATTAGCAGTTTATAGGAGTTCTTTAACTCTACATGGCACCTGTCCAGAACCCCTTAATGCATTCATGGCAATTTTTCTCTATTGGTTTGAATGATCCTGGTTACTACATCCTCTTTCATTGGCCATCCGTTAATTTATAACAAACATCTTTCAGAAACTGGAAAAAAATATTCCAAAAAAGTTATTATTGAGAAACGTTTGACAACAGGTGTCAAAAAGTTTAAGCCCCAGAAGTTCAAAGTTTTCTTTAATGTGAACAATTTTTCCAGAAAAATTGTCTTATCTGTGATCCTTTTAATTTGGACATTTACAATATATTTCCTACTTTTTAGTGGGCAACCCTTACATTACAGTTCACTTTACCTTACATCATCTTTTCACTTTGATTTTTTTAATTTTGAATTTTGTCAAATGAGGTCAATTGTATTGTAAAGGGGCATGGCCAACTTGAAAATTAGTGACTTCAAAAGAGAGAGAAATTGATTTCCAGCTACTACAGCAGATTCTCAGTCCCCCAGACAAGTTTTGTGATTTATCAATTCTAACATATTTTTCTCACCCCAATATTGTGTGAACAAGCAACACTATGGCGGGAGTGGACTGAAATCCTGACACGATAAAAACATGTTCATAGCAGTCATTTTACTCATGGCAGTAGTTCCACTGGCTTCCGGGTAATGGAACCTCATTCATAGCAAATCTAATTGATTGCCACTTATAACTTTTAAGAATTCTTTGTTTAATTTGTGTCGTATCTGAGCAGGAGACAAAAATGGTACAGTAGACTTCCGATAATCCGGAACCTATGGGACTTAGGTGGTGCCGGATTATCAGATATGCCGGACTATCAGGAGGTACTATAAGCAGGTTATATATATACTGTATACATTATATACTGTATATAAAGTGTTCTTAACCCTTTTTATTGTACATACTGTATACAGTATACTGTAATGTTTTAGTTTTTTAAAGCCTTTTTTACCCTTTTTGCTCAGTTCAGCTGCTGCCGCTGTTACCTTGTGACTCATTTTGTGCCGAAGCTCACTCACTAGGCTCTTGCCATTTTGATGCCGGACTATCAGGAGTGCCGGACTTTTGGATGCCGGACTATTGGAGTTTTACTGTACCATCATTTCTACCTCAGCATCTGTCAAATCTTGCAGAGTGGAAATGTTCCATGGAGTTGGCTCACAAGTTAATCCAGTCTGGTTCCCATCAGTTACAGAGATGGGTGTTTTCCACTGAGGAATCTTTATCCATTTCACTGGGGGGTACGGCTAGACTGCAGGGGGATACTGAAGGTATCCTGAAAAAACTCTGCCGCATCCAGGGAATGCGTTTGCTCTTCTGCTTTTTTTTGCAAGGAAGCAGTTCTTCCTCATTCTACGAGGAAGAAGGGGGCTTCCGAAAGAGGGGAATTTTCCAACATTTGGCCCTGTCTAGACAGGCCAAATGTCGGAAAAGCCTCTTCTGAAAAAAGAATTGAAAAAAGTAGGGTCAGGCTTTCATCCACTCCTGCCTCTGTGTCACTTGTTCTCATTTTGAGTACCTTTTTTCTGACAAAAACTTGTAGTCTAGCCAGACCCTGGGACTTCTCAAGTGAGTCACCTTATTTGTGTACGTACGAATTTGCATGGAATTATTATATGGGGAATTGCTGAAACAAACTACATATAAGAACTCCTGTCAAATGTACATCAATAAATTGAAAAAAGGGATAAATATTTTTAGTTTCTTTTTAACCTCTTTAGTGATAGTAAGTTTACATGACGTTGTTGTTATAACAGTAGTAGGTAAAAACATAAGAAACAGAGTGATATTTATGTCAATTGTATACCTTTAATACCTATGTTCCATTTTGTAAATATAAATCCTCCTGGTAGAAAAGGTGTATTTTTTTTAATCCTCATGTACCAAAGAATAAAAAACCATCAAAGTATGAACCTTTTACTATTGAGGGCTCATCTACTTTATTATTGGCTTCCCCCCCAATGCATTCTCTAATTCTTCTCATTACCCAAATGTTTTAATGTTATATACATACCAATGACATATCAGTTGGAAGAATGTTCCTATACATTCTGTACCTTTATACACTAGAACCTCAATTTTATGAACACCAATCTTAGACAGGACCTGTAATACGAACCATTTTTCCTGACAATAAAACAGAAAAAAAAAAAGAGTTCATGTAATGGAAGTGATGAACAGTACAAGTCACAATTCCTTGACAATCTGATGCCTTCAGTGCATTGGAAATCTCTTTGCAGTGATTTGAAGAACCAGAAGAAAGAAATGTAGAATGCTATATTGCAACTTATACACCCAACCTGCTGTAACTCTGAGATGTTCACTTTTATGAACTACTCAACCTTCAATTAGTTCATAAATCTAATTTCAGTAGAGAAATACTGAATATATTGTGGGATATGTCTGTAGAGCCAAGAAGCAACAATGGAATTTCTAATACAAAAATTAAAATGAACTCATGAACTGACAGTGTAAATCTCATTAAGGCTTATGAAAGCACACAAATTTAAAGACTGTTTCTTGGACTGAAATGAACAGTTCAAGGCCACAAAAGAAATTCAGTTTGTATTATTGGTTGTGTTTACTTCAGTTATTACACACATTAATATTAAATTAAAATCTAATATTATGCAAGTATTTGTGCTTTTATTAAAGCTAACACATTTAAATTGCTTTATACTATTAAATATTATGCTGATGCATGAGGGCAAACTGAAGTTGTTCTTTAAAATCATCATTTTTGACTACCAGTTTCTCAGTTATAAAATTGCCCTAATACAATTCTGAATTTGAATTATGGAATTAAATAACACTAGCAGAGATGATAGCATGACAAAATCATAGAACGGCAGGGTAAAATCCTGGGCATGCTGAAACCAATGGGAATTTTGCTATTGAGTTAATGGGGCTAGGATTGCACTCGTAGAATTCAAAGCATATCCATCATATCCCAGTTTGCAAAAATGTAAATATTTGCCATTTTATATACTCCACAGATTGTGAGCGATTACATACTTGCTTAGGACTAAAACAACAAAGCAGCACATTTGTCAAAATCCTACCAGGAAAGGCATGTGTTTTATTCCCCCCATCCCCACCCCAATGTGTTTGGTTGACCTCTAGGTAAGCATTTCTGTCAAGATCCAGTCCTAAACATTGCTGGCACAGAAAGGACTAGCTCCCTCCCTTAGACTGGAGGGACTCACATCTCCACTGTAGATCAAGGACAAATCTCCCACATTCATAACATGGCTTAAGGAATGTTCAGTATCTTTGAACTAAAGCACATAAAGGACTTTTCTCCTCTCCTGATAGGGATTGCTTAGCCATACTCTATGTTGATTTAACATTGCTTAAGAAGCAAATCCCTTGTGAAACAACGTATAGAGGGAATGGAGCCCTGATTCTCAGGTAGCAATCACAGGAGTCATGTTACTGTGAGAGGTTCGTGGGTAGGATTTTTTGTTAGTCTCTAAGGTTTTTTCAATTACAGATGAACACGGCTATCCCTCTGAAACTTCTTAACAGCATGTTGGTCTTACTAGACACATGAGTATCATTAGCATTTTCAAACCTATACACATGTTTAAAATGCCTATTTGAAAGTAACTGCCATTTCCTACAGCAATAGACACCCGCCACCTCAGAGACATGGGACCACCAGTATCCTTCTTCTCCACTAGCTACAGGAGTTGGCCAACTATCAAAGAGAGGCCAGCAGTCTTTTTAGGAATGGAGGCTCCTGTGTGCACCTGGGAGCTCTAGGAAATATTACTCCTTAAAGGCTTAAGCATCCATTCTCTGGGGGCAATAAACCACTACACACCCATAATGAAGGCCTGAGACTTTAAAAGTACAACTGAGCTCTGTCTAGCAGCCAGTAGTTCTTCTGGCACCAAGCAGTGTGGCCGACAGACTCAGTGGGCCCCTGGGCAAAGTGTGTGTGAGAGGGCGGGGCTCTGCATCCCCGGAAGGGGTAGGGCTGGGGTTAGCCTCTGCCAGGAAGACCTCAGGGCCACTCAGAGAGCTCCAGGTCTACCCTAGGCAGCTCTCAGAGTTTCCCGGAGCATGCTGTCTGGGGCTCCAGCAGTGATTTAAAGGGCTTGGCACCAAGCCCCTTTGATGAGTTGGGAGGGCAACCGTGCAAAACTGGGTTTGATTGGAAGATCCTGTCTGAGCTATGTGAATCTTGTTTGGCAGTCCAATGATGCAATCTACACAATGTCCAGAGCGAAAAGAGGTAGCTCCTGTGGTCTCATGTAATTACGGCTATGATTTGATACATTCCACGATGCAGCATTTCCCTCCTGATTTAATTACTAACATAAAAGGAAATAAACTTCAGAATGCAAACAAAGAAATTGCATCGCATCTAATTTATGTTTGCTGTTCTTTAGCTGAATGCCATAAAACCCTGCATGTTTATGATGCCCCATCAGAGGGTTGAAAACATGCTTGCCATTGCACATATTGACTATGCAGATTATGTGATATTATTGCTTTTTTCTACCCCTTTCATTTTTCATAGAAGAAATTTATTTGTTTAAAGACTTCCTTGCACAAAGTGCTGGCTCCTGCTAGGAAAAAAAAAAATAGAACTGTCTGTGTGCTCCCTCGTAGCCACAGGCTGTCAAGCTGGTAAGTGTGCCGCAGCCAGCTGTGGCATACTAAAGCAGGGAGGGAGCAGCAAAGACTGTTTTGTTTCCCATACTGGAATACCAATTATTGGAGGAAGCAACCCTGTGGCCAGATACATATTTCTAAAGTGGAGAACCTAACGCCAGATGATTTGGACAACATGGAATTTCAGGAATGAGAAGTCACATTAATCCATGGGTTGTCTTGTCATATGCAGCTGATAAAGGGGAATAAAGAAAAGCAAACCTGAATACATCATTGATTTATGTATAATAGTTCTTCAGTGTGAGAAGAGAAATATATACTGCAGTTATCCTTAGCTTTTTCAGTTCCATGTTCCCCTTTTCTCCTCTGAGCAGAGGGCAGCCACAAGGTATGGATCCCAGTTGGAGGAAGCTCTACTTTTTTGACATGCTCCACATCTCTCCGCAGCCTCATTGGGTGTGTCTTTTCAGCACAGGTAGCTCAAAGTTTTCACCCAGGATTTGCCCTCACCTCAACTCCTGTCTGCACACAAAAAATCTCTGGCTTGAGTTAAGGGGTGCTTTAATCTTGAGCAAACTGGCGAGCATGCGTGCGAGCTCCAGGAATGGTGATGCTCCAGCTAAGCATGTAACAGCATTACTTCATCTAGCGCTAATCCAATTACTCTGCTAGTCCTGTGACTCTGTGCTGCTACTCTTGGTAGCTCCAATTGTTACCCAATGTGGTTATTGTAACTTGAGTTCAATGTTGCAGTGAAATCTGGAGTAGCTGAGGGGACTAGCTGGGTTCCAGCTGTACAGGTGAGGAGACAGCAAAGTGACGGTGGGGAAAACACAGGGGAAAGTTGAAAGGCCTACGGAGTAAGGGCTTATATGGATGTCTCCCTGAATCTCAATGGATTTCCAGATTTGGGGATTTAAACCATGGCTGAGTGGCAAACCCTTCCCCCACCTTCCACAGGTGGAAGTTCTGTAGAAGCCTGGCAGCAAAAATCCGAATTTTTTTTCCAAGATTGAGTTTGCCAAAGTTATGGAAGGGATGGTATGAGATTGCTTACAGTGACATTTGCTGCATCTGTCACTGCTATTAGAGAGAACAAGTTGAACCTCCGTGGTCTGGCACCCTCAGGACCTGAGCATTCCCAAAAAAGGTAGTTTGCCAGATCAGGGGAAGTCAATTCCGGCCACTCTGCTATTGGACTCCGGGCTCCCCTCCTGGCCCCTGGGCTCTACTACTGGCCGCAGCCACTGGCCTCACCCATTGGGTGCCCTTCCCTATGCTGGGTTCCACATTCCTGGCTGCCAGGCTCCCTTCCCTGGCCAGGATCTGTACCACCAGCCACCATGCTTTGTGCCTGAGCCAGGCTACGCGCCCCCAGCCCTTGGACAGCACTGCTGCCCTGGCAGCTGAGCACCTTGCACCTTGGCCACCACAGGACTCACAGGCATGGGGCTCTCTGGTCCAGGAGTTCTCTGGTCCAGCAACATCCGTGGCCTGGACAAGGGAGTCCCAGAGCAGATAGGTTCAACTTGTATTTCCAATGGCGCAGATGGGGAGGGCTTTGAGTTCCTACAGATAATTTTTCCTGGGTATGTGGCTCTTAGGTCTCATCAACATGCACAGTATGTAACTGATTGTCATATCTGCTGTCAGGTAGGAATTCCTCCTTTCCCCAAGTCAGATTGGCAGCGATCTTGTTTTTTTCACCTTCCTCGGCAGCATGAGGCATAGGTCACTCACTATTTCAAACTAGAGTAAATGGCGGTTTCTCTTTAATGTAATGCTTTTAAACAAGATATGAGGACTTTGGTAACTCAGCCACAGGTTATGGATCTATTACAGCAGTGGATGTACATTACAGCAGAAGCTTTTGTATCCTGCATATGAAAGAAGTCATAAGATGATCATGATGGTCCCTTCTGGCCTTAAAGTGTATGAGGAAATTCTGTGGGTGCATGCACATGGGGTTTCCACTCTCCTCGTCAGAGGGACTAAAGTGCCTGCTGTTTGCAAACACATAGCGTGCTGCCACAATCTATCACATTATGATGAAAACATATTTGATATTGTAATAAAATGTTCCTCTCCAATGTGTCAAGTTAGTTTTAATATAATCTATAAGTGCTAAAATTTAACCTTTAAGCTTTCATCTGTTCTTTATCTACAGGCCTTAAGTACCAATTCAACTCCTGACATGGCCAATAGTTTCTATTGCTATGTAGATATATTTATCAGTCCAGATTGAATATTTTCAAATGCCTTCATGGTCTAAGGACTAAATCTTTTAAAATTTATTTAAGATTTTTAAGAAAAAAAAACCAGAGTCAAAATACCAACTCATCAGGGAGGTAGTACTAATGATTTTAGATACAGGATTCAAACCTCAGGCTTGGAGCCAGAGAATTAAGACTTTTTACAAAAAGTGATGAAAAGATACATCACTGACTTCATTATTGTGGGTTTGAACTTTCAAAATGTATTTCCTTGGTGGTTTCCTTGAATCACTTTAAAGTCTTAGGGTCAGATGTCCCACTAGTGTAAATCCATGTAGTTCAACTCACATCAACGGAGGATCTGGCCTTAACCTTTCAAAAAGTTATCACAATAGCAAAAGTAAAGGCAAGCTATAAAGCAAGACTATTTAGCAGCTCAGGGTTCTGTTCTTGGTTTTGCAGCATGAAAGAGACAGAATGTTTTTAATGCTTGACATCAGTAGTGTCACTTTATGCCTAGAGTAAGTTTTGACTTTGATTATATAATTCCTTCTAAAAGAGTCTCTGAGAGGTGAGTAATTCCTTCAGCTGGAATGGTCAAATATATTTCAATATAATCAAAGGGGGAGATTTTGCAATGCATTCATCAAGCAAATTCTTCATACATAAAACTCTTAGTAGGACACATCTGTTATGAACCCGAAGATGGATCAGGCTAAATGCAAGAAGATTCTTCAAGTGGGCCCCACACAGGATACAGCTATAACTCACTGAGTGCAATAGCAGTTACTTGTATCCTGCCAGGGGAGAATCAGAGTAGAGTGCACAAGGAAGCACTTCTCCCTTAAATATGTCAAAAATCATTAAGAATGACTGGGCAGCATGGACAAGAATCAATATTAGGGAAGACAGGAATAAGCACATGAAGCAGGAAGTGCAGAGACAGAGAGAAACCTAGAAGCAAAATAGAAACCTGTGGGAGATAGAACGAGACCTTGGACCCGAGATAAAAATACACGTGTGGTGGGAGAGGGAAGAAGGGAACAAATGAGAGAGAGTGTGGGTGTTGGAAGTTGTGACACAAGAAGCAAAGTGACCTTTAGAATTGAAAGAAAAGGCTCTAAAATGAAAGAGCCAAGGTTAAAGGGGAAAGCTTGAGAATCCAGCTTTGGGGAATTCATTTCACTCTGGGGGTTGTGATTCTGATTATGTTTATTTCTTTGTATTTCTTTCTTTTTCATTCTATAAAATTGAAGCAATCTTTTGAGGAGCCAGATAAGAATTACTGGATATAATAAATTTGATCCAGCTATTTAAAAATCACATAGTGATAGTATTTTAATTTCCGTCCCATTAACATAGTTACAGCCACCAGTAGTAGCTATATCTTGTGGTAGGAGTGACCCATTTTAAGCCAAGGTCCACTGATCCAAAGACCACTGATGTTAATGGACAACCATTTACTCCGTTTGGCTTTGGATCAGATCCATACTGCAAAGAGGTATATAATCTGCATTTAATATCTGTGTGTGTATGTGTCTGTCTGTCTGCGTGGGGGTGTAAGAGTGGGCTGCAATGAGGTAAATCACAGGCTGTCAGCTAAACTGGTAAGTGTGTGCAAATAATATACACAGAGAGAGAGGAAATGGACCAAACACGGAGGCCATGTCTACATGGAGTAAACATGAGTAAATTTGACTTAACTCCCGATTTAACTAGTTTGAACTAGTATGTCTGCGCTACAGGAAAGCTTTGATATTGGTCTGAGGCAGGCTCTGTTTATGTGGCTGTGCTATCCCATTCTTAGAGCCCCAGAAAGCACTGGGGAATAATTAGTTAGAATTACTCTGGATAGTAATTATTTTGAAATAGCGGCACCGGAGTGTCCACACTACCATTATTTGGAAATAACTATTTCAGAAATAGTGTTACTCCTGATGAAAAGCAGGAGTACAGATTTCAAATTCCGCAGTCCATTATTTCGAAATAATGGGCTTGGTACTGTGGACTCTCTGCTTATAAATTCGACCTTGGGAGGGTTATTTCAAAATAAAGTCCTAGCGTAGATCGGGGCCGAGAGCTGGCAAAGCCTACACTTAAATTAAATGAACATCTTTATTATCTGCTTTTTATTAAATTAAGGCAGCGTTCAAAAGCATTCCCAAAATAACCCTACCTCACCCAATATTTCATGGCTATGATACTTCTTCAAGGGGAACTCAAAGTATTAGTAGAGGAGAATCAAAAAAACTCATAAATAACATAGGAGCAAGATAAATATTTCAAAAAAATGATGATTGTAGCATAGCCAGATCAGTGGTGTTACATGAGCCAGGCACTGGGCAGCAGGAAATAAGTTGGGATGAGATTCAGGTCTTCAGAGAGAGAAAAAGATGCTATATGTATTGCAGATATGCTGTGTTCAATTTCTGCAGTGGAAGAGTGCAGGCACATGGAGGGTGGGGGAGGAGAGGAGATATGACCTGACTCAGAAAAATCTGGAGACAGATGGCAAAGGAACAGCACTGGCATAAGGCTACAAAGGGTGTAAGGAAGAATCCTATTTCTTTTTTTGAAGTCCCTGCACAGGAGGATGAAAATGACAGCGAACTCACAGCAGGCAACTCTGTTCAGTAATAATCACAGGGGCTCAAGTGTGTCAGTGTTAGAGATGGGCAAATGCTTGATTTCAAAACGTCTCCCCATTTATCAGATTCTTGTGGTTTCTTTTGCAGGGGCTCTCATCGTGAGCTGTACTCTGACTTTAACAGCTGAAAGAACCTGAAACTCTAACACCAAGCAGGTCTCCACTTCCAGTCAATACAGCAGAGTCACCAGGTGACTGGCCCCTTTAAGGAGAAATGGGGGTCAGCCACACCTATAATTTAAGCAGCTGCTTCCAGCCTATGAGGGAAGGACTAAGGAGAGTCAGATAACAGATTAATGGACACCTGGGCCTTATAAAAGGACAGACAGCGGGATCAGTCTAGGAGTTGAAAACACAGGCTATGTCTACACTATGATTTTTGCCGGAAGAGGCAATGCAAATGAAGTGCAGATTAGCATTTTCTCACACTTCATTTACATAATCTCTTCCGATCTGTTTTTGCGCAAGGGGTTTTTGCGCAAAAACAAGCAGTGCAGACGTTTCCTTTTTGTGCAAAAAAACCCTTTTGCACAAAATTGTTATACCTCCTTTTTTGAGGCATAAGGATCTTGTGCAAAAGGGGGCTTTTGCATAAAACAGAAATGGCTACACTGCTTCTTTTTGCACAAAAACCCCTTGCACAAAAAGCATCAGCAGAAAATGTGCTAACGACATTGCAACTCATGATAATGAGTCCATCATTAGCATACTCTCTGCCACAAAAATCTTGTAGTGTAGACAAAGCCACAGAATTCAGGCAGGTAGGCTCTGGTGGAAGGCACTGAGCAAGGGTTTTGAGGGAAAAGGTTATTCCAGGGGAACCAGCCTGGGGCCAGTGCTTTAGCCCAGAGCAGAAAAAGACTCTCAAAGGTAGCACAGAAGGGGACTAGGAATAGGGCCTAGAGCACAGGTTGAAGATAAGCCCCAAAGAGCAGAAGAAACTTTTCGTTAGGATTTTTTAAATTTAGACTTGTAGATTTGGTTGTGTGCGTGTGAGAGAGAAATTGAGTGTGAGAGAGATGGGGCTGGAGGGTTAAGCCATCTCTCCAGAATGGACAGATGCATGGAGAGCTGACAAAAGCCACCCCAGGAAGGGAAACTGAGGCAGGGCCCCTGCAGTGCAACATTTGTCCAGCAGGGACACTATGGGTAGTCAGACCCACTGACAAGCAGAAAGATTTTCAATTTATTGGACAAGGAAACACAGAAACTGCCAAACTCATAGCAAGTGATATATACTGGCACAGAGCCAAATCACCCTCCAAACAAAGATATACAGACAGTACAGTACTATGAAAGTAGCATTAATGTGAGCTTGCGCCCCTCCCGGTGCATAATCTGCCAGTGCTGCTACCTGCCAAAAGATGAAATACACAGGCTTACATGCCTAAGGCCATTGCTGAGTTTGTGGTTATATTCCCTGAAAGGTGTAAGCCGTAGCCATTGGAGGGTCCCCTCTGGTAATAAGAGTAAAATCTGTAAATCCAAATGACCAAAGGGCCTAACAGGAACATTATGCTTATCACTTTTTCCTAAGAGATGTGCCATGGAAGACTATGGATAAAACTGGAGGTAGTTCTTCCACAATATGTTACATTTTGAAGCTCATTTATGTGTCACTGCAAGTTGGTTAGCCTTACTACACGTGAACTAAGCAAATGTTAATAAAATGGCTGGAATTTAAAATGAAATCACCCCAATACAGTGGCACAGTAATGGGAATTGTTTCACTGTACAGAAATAGCACAGATTGGCAAAATATTTTCTCATCTTATACAAACTTTTTTTTTAAATATATACACCAAGACACCCTCAAATTAATTCCCTATGGTATTTTGAGTACTGAACCATTTAATCTTTAACAATTCCTCTTTTCAATAGTCCTTCAAACATCACAAACAGAAAGTCAATTCTTCTAATTCCATTTTCAGACCATAAAAATAGTGACAAATCTTGTAAGAAAAATATCTCCTAGCAACCTGGGGGAAAGGAAAGCTCACATATACACCCAACGGGATACATGCCAGAGGCATCGAGAGAGAGAGAGAGAGAGAGAGAGAGCGCGCAACAGATACAGAGATACATGTACATATTTCTATTGAATAACCACAGTGCGTTATATACCTGAAAAGTTAAGTGAAATCTAGCATCCTTTAGATACTAGATGTTTTATGATTCCAGAAGTAAATAAGAGAATGTGAAAAAATAGGGCTAGTCCTAAATTAGCTTTAATTTATGCAGAAAATAATACAAGATGTCACAAATCTGTCACTGAAATATCCTACTTCCAGTACTATCACAATTAAACTAATAACTATGAGCCCAAGACCCTCAAATGAGCTATGAAAAATGAACTGGAAACCCATGGTAATCCAGCACTTCTGCAAGCAAGACCACTTTTATTTAGCGTAATTTAAATCCAAGTGACCTTGTCCACAAATACACAACAAAAACTCCAGAAGTAATCAACTCTACTGCTAAAAGTAATAGCAAGGATGCACTGATCCATGAAACAGGTCCTCTGAACAGGATGTCATCATAAGACATCTATTACAGATACAGATTTCTTGAATTTCTGCTATATCCAGATCACTACACTATGGACTCTGTTCTGCCAACCTCACTGAAATCAATGGGATGTCCTGAGAGGTGATGTACTACTCAACATGCGTAAGCATATCAGTACCTGGCTTTAACGGACATCTCTTTAGAAGAGTTATGAACAAAGTAGAAAGCCTTTTTTGCGACTCAGACCTTATCAGAAAAAGTAATTTTTTAAATCAGAACTTCTTAATGTCCATGGTAACCCATCCTCCTAAAGTTAGACGTTTGTATTCTCACAATAGCATGTCCAGACCAAGCCAGAAACAAGTTGTTAAAAAGAAAATACATTCAAATTTAAACATCTAGTTTGAATTTAGGGTGAAGTTTATGTTGTTCTTATTTTAGTCTGTTTTGAGCAGTTCCTTTCTCGTGCTGTTCTCTGACATTACAGGTATCACATTCTCTTCTTACTGTTGGCTTACGCAGGAGCACAAGATGCATTCACTGTATGACTTTGACGAATCACATCTGGAAAGTTTTTCCAAGGAGCAAAATTCCCATTTAGATGCTCAAATGAAATGACCAGAGCTTGAAAAGCTCTGAGTACCAAGTGGCTCCCATTGTACTGAGTACTAAGCACTACTGAAAAACACAATTTGGTCCCACTACATTAGATACTGGTAAGAACTGGAGCAAATCTTTACAGAACTTTTCTTTCTGGGTAGCTCTCCCAAGTTTTTGAATCTTCCTGCCTCACTTGTTCTTATTCATTTTGTCCAAACGGTGGGAAGTGGAGAGAGTGGAAATGAGAAGGGGAATTTTCTTACATGATCAAAATGAAAACATTTCCTTGTGGAAAAGGAAACACGAGTGCTAAAAATGTTTTGCGTTGAATGTTGCTCTTCAGAGACCTTTACTAAGAACAGTTCATCTTACAGACACCCCTTTCATTTTGCCAAGAATTGTGAGATCTTGTGTTATACTCTGCATAAATTAAGTCTAACTTTTGACTACTCCATTTTCTGCACATTCTCTCTCTATCACTCTGGACTCATTCAAGCTCCTTTCATATGTCAATGAGTGTTTCAAGGTAGTGAAAAATGGCCTTTAATAAATTAGATGAGAAAGTCACATCCTGTAGCCCTGTATGTGGTCCAAAAAGGACCCTTTGTCTTTATACCACTAAGGGTATGTCTACACTTCAATGAGACATCTGCAGCTGGCCTGTGTCAACTGACTCAGGCTTGTGAGGTTTGGGTTAAGGCCCTATTTAACTGTGGTGTAGATATTTGGACTTGGAACTTAGTGTCCCACCTCACAGGATACTAAAGTCCAGGATCTAAATTGTGGCCAAATGCCTAGACTCGGGAGAATTGCCAGGCCCCTGTTCAAGGTGTAGGGAAGCCTAGTTCCACGCTTTTGGAAGGGGAAGTGCTGGGACAGCCAGCCTTAGCACTGTCGGAACCATGCCACACCCATCCCCAGCCAACGCTCAGTGCATACTGTCTGAGGCTCCAGGGGAAATTTAAAGGGCCCAGCAATCCAGCTGCTGCCATAGTAGGGACTTGTCTACACTACGGAGAAGATCGATGCTGCTGCAGTCGATCTTCTGGGATTCGAATTTAGCAAGTCTAGTGAAATCTCGCTAATTCTAACAAAGAAGGTGCCCTCTTTGGCATGGGTAATCCTGCTCCTCATGAGGAGTAAGGGAAGTCGATGGGAGCATGCGCTGTGTGGATGGCGCCAAAATGTGATTTAAGATACTTCTTCGTCTTAAGCTACATAATTAACGTAGCTGGAGCTGCATATCTTAAGTCATCTATACCCTTTAGTGTAGACCAGGCCTAGCAATGGCTTGGAGACCCAGGCTCTTTTCAATTGCTGGGTCCCAGGGCAATTGCCCCATTTGCCTCCTCCTGGCGTTGAGCTTATCTACATGCCAATTAAACAGTCCCTTAGCCTGAACAAGCAGGCACAGGACAGCTATCGGCTTTTAATTGCAGTGTCTCCTGAAGCAACTGCCGTTAAACTATAGTGCTGAGTATACCTTCATCTGGAGAACTTTGAAAAATAACTTTTACTTTTCCCTGCTATAGTGACATGACGACAGCTGCCATGGGATTGGGAAAAAATAGTGTCCCTCTAACCCTAGAGTTGGCACTAGTAGCAATGAAATATGTAATATGCAGAAGAAAAGTAAACATTTTTGGGGGCGTCCCAGGATGTAAAGCTCCTAGCAGACCCTGGTCAGCTCACACAACATACTGTGTGGGAGCAAATCAAGTTTTGCTTAAGAAACATCTGTAATTAATTTTACCATCCAAACTCAGTGTTTGTTGTTTCCATCTCTCAAAAAGAGAAATTGCTCTTTTCCCCGCCCTCCTGCAGTAACTCTAAAGAAATATTGCAGCACATTTGATGGCAGTCTGATCATTACCTGAAAGCCATGAGAGCTCATTAACTGAGTTTTTATAAGCAATCACTATTATTGGTAGGAGGTCCCATGAGTTTAAAAGCTCCAACTTGCTTCAGTTTGCACACCTTTTTCTCCTGTACTGTTTCTCCCTGACTTTAGTGGGTCAACTGAAAAAACAACTCAGTTTTCTAACTGAAATGATATCTATATTACATCTTAAGTTATTTTGGTCCTCCATATATAGCAAAATATGTTACTGTGGTGGGAGACAGTTATTTGTCAAGCATGACTTTGAGATGGAAGGGGTACAATCAAGTGGTGAAGCATTTGGTGAGTTATTTGGAATGGCCTGTGTAATTGCCAACCATATCTTTCACACCATCCTGTATTTGGAACCTGCCCCATATTTTACAGGAAAAAAATGCTAGAGTTAGTAAATTCAAAGCAGTAAAATTTGTCAGATTACTCCATATTCGAAGCCAAGAACTTTAATCATCATAGAGTTCAACCGCATGGGACTTTGCTGGAGAGGAAAATGACAACTAACATATAATATTAAAGTGTTATAGAAAATGCCTTTTGTTTATATGTGCTAGTATAGTAAGTTTAAGGTTTGATATCCTGGGAGCTCACATCCTAGAATCAAGTGGAAGGGAAAGCTGGAAACAACCTCATTCTGATGGAAACACCCCTCCTTCCATTTTCCAGCCCTGATCAAGTGGGAGAAATCAGACTTGAAACCTGACATTGGTCTAGGATATTTTCTGAATTGGCTCAGACCAATTTAATTCTTTTTTTAAGGAGGTATGATGTACTGGCACATTTGGAGGAAAGGAAACATTTCTCTACTACACAGACAGAATGAAAGGAGGAAAGAAAGAACGCACAAAAGAATTTCAGGCTTTTCATAGGTTTGGAATATTGGATGTAGTAGCAAAAGAGGTGGATTAGTGAGAATGTTCAGGTAAAGTGGTCAAAGGTGAATATAAAAACAATTTATCACACACCTTTCACTGCCACACACTATATGTAAGAAGTTTACTGTATTTATTTTTTCATTAAAAACTTTCTTCCCATCCTGTCTCCTCTTTTTTAAAGAAAAATATCATTCTCTTTATATTTTCTCCTCTGATTTCTTTCTACTCTTTCCATCCCCACCAGTCTTTGATAAAGGGATTATAAAACTAAAAACAATCTTGTAAGATTTTCACACCTATCAGATTTGAGTGGGTTTGAAATTCAGTATAATGAGTTTATACACCCCAGCACAAGAATGTGCTGGACCAGTATAAAAGTATATATAACCTAAAATCTAGGGCAAGATTTTCAGATGTGACTATGCCATTCTGGGTTCCTAATTTGATACCTTCTAGGATCTTAATTCTCAGAGGGCAGATGCTCAGCACTTTCTGAAAATTGGGCATGCCAAATTGGAGACTAATCTAATCACTAATATAGTTTGAAAATCTTGATCTGGGTAGGGAAGCTGGTATACCTTAGTGTGAACAGAAAATAAGTCAGTCCTTTACTGATAGCACTAGAACCTGGTGGAAAGATGCTACACAGACTGAAAAACATACAGTACAAAAGCAAGTTTCTAAGGTTTGACTATTTGATTATCGATGCTACAGACACAAAATGTTTGTGCCTAGAAAAGTCTAAACAATTTAGTCACATGGATAAATAGGTATAAAAGCAATGATACGCAACATGTATGTGAAATGCACTCTAACGTGAAGTATAAAGATTACACTGTAGATTTCTTGTGGAAGAGTTATACTAAGCTCTAATATTGATGTAAGGTTAAAAGATATTCTAAATCAATTGATATTTAAGACTACATCATTTGTTAGTGTCTCTGTGGAAAATGCAACAACCTTGTTAACACTCCGTATATAGATCTTTAACTTTAACATACTACATCAATTTGATACCAGGCAAACTGCCACTTAGCATAAAAGGATCTTCCAGGCTACTAAGAAACAAGTATTTGGTATGTTTTTAAGAATATGTGTCAGAGCCTCAATTGGTGTAAAAGGATTTAATTTGATTAAATCATTTGATTTAAATGTACTATCCCATTTGATACTGGCTGAGGATCTGATCCTATAGAGATAAAAAACAATTTTGAAAACATTCTAACATTGTGATTTTACTTGTTTTGTCTTCTTTGTTGAATTTTTTCACAATGGCTCATTAAGTGTATTCTATTTATACTTAAAAACTGCAATCACAACCCTATATGCCCACCAAAGCCAGACTGCATCAGCAAATATAGACTCCAATCAGGCAGGCACAAATGACAGAAAATTTGGTCCCTAATTTCTGAAGCTGAGGGCAAAATTAGGTCTGAATACTTGAGAGAGCACCAATGATCATGAACACAAAATAGTAGATGCACATTTAGCGGTAGATTCTTATAACCTTGCTTTCATGTAATAGCACCTTACCCCATAAGTTATCCCACTGATTTCAATAGAACTATATGTGGAGTGCAGTGTTTCTTCTTACTCTGAGTTAGGGAATCAGAATCTACCTACCATCCCTTTATCCATTAAGTCCTCAATATTTCACAGTGATCCAGTTTTTCAATATCGGGGACCTGTCACTCATGTCCTTTATATGTCAACCAAAGTTGTCAATATCAACAGGTTGCATATCGGGAATAGTCTTGATCAGTGAAAATTGGGGCTTTTTGGTAAGAATTCAGAGGCACGTTCCACATAACAATACCAAACCCTACTTTTCTACCTCTGGAAGAAACAACATCAGTATCCTCCATCACTATGAATCTTACATGAATCTTCGATCTCTGGGCTTTGCAAAAAGAGAGCTGTCAGCTATAAATCATTTTCAATGGCTACCTCAAATCTTATGCAGGATTTCAAGCTACTCACTTAAAAAAAACCTCAGGAGGTGGTGAGACAAAAGAGTTGTAGAATAAAATATGCATCAAGGTGGTTATACTGTATATTTAGTAGCAATTCTGTTTTTGTTGGTTAACCTGAATATAGTAGAGCCTGGATTCGTTAGTGCTTAGCAGCCTTGCTATTTTTAGCCAACATAGTGCTAGGTCATTGGAGCCCCACCTCCCAGGGGACCAGTGCCTTTGTCCACCAGGAGGCTGCATAGTTTTCACATAACTGCTAAATCAGCAGCTTTTCTTCTATAAAGTGACAGATAGCTACCATCACAAGATGAAGGATAACAGAGAACCCCAAGACCTCAGATCACCACCTACAGCATCTCCATCTTGCCACTTCTCTGCAATCACAACTCCTACTATTGGTTAACAAACCACCAGGAGAAGGGACTACAGAATTCCTGGAAAAAACTTATGCATCTCCTGCCCTGGATATTGCTGGGAAATCCCAGAGGCAACTGTGATTGGCAAATGCAACAACCACAAAGGCAACACTAATGATACTGTAGCCTCTGAACTCTTTCTTCACAGAAACATAGTTCACACCAACAATCTCCACACAGTTAGCTGGAGATAGACTGAGAAGATTAGATCCACTGTAACAGTAGAAACAAGGGACATTATGAAAGAAAGAAATTGACTCATAAGATTCAATGAAATACTTAATACTTCTCTGCATAAGACCAGTAAATATATAATCAAAAATTCTGGTAACATTTCCAAAAGCACCTAAATTATTTAGGCTCCTAAATCCCATTTTTCAAAAGAGTCTTAAAGCCAGCTTTCTAAAAGTATTTAGACACGTAAAGATGCACATGAGCATCTAGTGCAGTTTTCAAAAGCAATCAGATACTTTACACAAACTGAAATCAATGGGAGTTAGGCACCTAAGTTATTTTGAAAAGCCCACTAATGTCTATCTGCATCTTTTGGTACCTAATCACCTTTAAAAATCTGTCCATTAGACAGTTAGTAGTTTATAGATCACTGCAAGTGCATGGGAATAAGGCTTCTATGTGCCGAAGTCACTTTTGAAAATGGGACTTAAGTGACTGAACATTTTACATCCTATTATCTTATACCTTGAGTTTTCACAAATTCTGGTCTTCAGATTCCTCCCTCCCCCCACAATTGATTTTGGTAACAAATCCAAAAATGCATAAACTGTCAAGATGTCGGAGCTGAAACTCTAAATGAAAACATCCTTAAACCTTGGAGAAGTGTGGACTCAGAGCTGAACTTTAAGTTGAGGCCCATCTTTAATAAAGCTCAGCTTTGCAAAAGTATCTTGAAAATTTAGTAAATCAGCCGTTAGCCCACACCTTACAATCATGTTGAAACAGAATGAAGTTGTGTTTGCCCATGAATATACAAGTGAAACTTGGCAAACCTCAGTATATTCTTTACTATGTTTGTTATATCAACAGATTACGCCAGTGTTTGCTGATTCCCATATTTAAAACTCATAATTTTCAACCTCACATGGGAAAAGTTTATAATAGCCCAATATATGATTGAGACAAGTTACCTGGTTTTATTCTATGTTGCTTTTCTTTTTTAAACCACACATCTTGCACAGCTCAAAATTATGACAGTATTTCTATTATTAGTGAAGTGCAACACTGCCTATTCTACTCAAGTTAGCAACTATGCTACTCTCCCCCACTAACCTTTAACGCCATTTCTTCACTCTGCTGGGTGAATACTCCCTGACACATGTGGAATGATCTACTATCTCTTCATTAACTGAGGCAGCTTAGTTTTACTTGAACAAAGAATTCAGGGAATGGTCTGTAGTCCTTCAAGTAGGATACTGATTCCATCTTAGAAAGCATATAAAGAAAATATTGTCAGATACGTTGAAGTCAATCTACGTAGTGAAGATCTAGATTTGTACACCTCTTGTATTTTACATATTAATCCATCTACATGGCAACTTTCCAAGATAAAAAAAAACCCCACTGTATTTGTATTTTTACACAGGATTTCTAATTTGTGAGGAAGCATTAACCTTCAAAATAAGACATTTTGTTAAATATTACCTCAACAGTTTTGCTACATTTACTGTAAAATAGCAGAGAAAAGCATTTTTCTCTCAGGCAAGTATGGCTAAAGAGCTATCTAACATATGTAATTTTTAAGTGTGTTGTATTCTAGCTAGTTTAAACAGGAAACACAATAATCTACAGGAGGTTAACAGTAGTAAAGTGGTTTCCCAAAAGGATTCTGCCAGAGCAGGTATAGTATGGGACCAAGGAGGATCTCTTAGCTATTGCATCTTCCCACTCCATAAATATATCAATAGTAGAAGAAGACAAACAGAACACTTCAAGTTACAGAATCTGCTTGTGCAACATATATCACGTACACTCCCTAGAAACCATATTCGATCACAATATTTGCTCTGTTCTGAGAGCAGCCCCAAGGATTTCTTTTAGTGTCATGAAATTGTTTCTGTGCAAGCAGCTCTTCTATTCTAAAAGGTGCCTGAATGTACAAAAATCCAAAGAAGCAGGAAAAAAAACCCCACCCAAAACCAACTTTCAAATTACTATGTCTGTGTAATTACTGACCTGGCTCATTGATAATATGCCCAGAAGTCAAACATGTTACTAAATGTCTAAAACACCTACATGCATTACTATGGTTTGGATTCTCAAACTCAGAGAAGGTAATAATACAAGCGGTTTTAAAAAAAGGTCTTTTTGCTAACTAAATACATTTTCTGTAATTGTGGTATAATTACACACACAACACACACTTCAGCTTGAAGCACTCATTCACAATGATATGCTCCTAAGGATAGAAAGGGTACTTTAAATCTATATACATTTCCTATTATTTAGTGAGACAAGGTGGGCAAGATAATATCTATTACTGCACCAACTTCTGAGAGAAACAAGCTTTTGGGCCACATAGAGCTATTCTTCAGGTCTGGGAAATGTACTCAGGATGAGAAGAGCTTTGTGTAAGCTCTGTTTAAGGTTGCCTCTCTCACCAATAGAAGTTGGTTCAATAAAAGATATGATCCTACCTTGTCTCCCTAATATACAGGGACTGACTCGGCTACAACATCATTGCAAATTGTTATTTAGTAACGCTCCTCAAGCAACTACTTTGAAGTAACCTTGCAGGGAGAATCTGTGTTTCTAATCCTACGGCACTTCTAGTATCACTGTGACCACTTCCTACAGAGTAGTAGCAGACAATAATTTTATTAACACGTTAAAGCATCAAAAAGTAGCTAGAAGCAACAACATTTTTGAACATCTCACTATGAGCTATTCAGATTCTGTAATAATTTATGCAGTATCTTACCAATGCACGTGACAGCTGCTTCTCAATTTGTCCCAGTGGTCTTATATTTGATATTTTTCCACATATACCACATCTTCCCTCCTCAGCTTGAAGCTGTTTCTGTGCATTTCATTCGACCACAGAACTCTCAGATTCTGCTGCCTTATTTGCATTTCCTTTGCAGGGCACTTGAATGTACCCACTGATATAAAGTTTCCTTCTGGCAAGTCTTAAATCTGTCTTCTTTAGTCCCTTCTGCCAACTGCCTGGGATACTCAGCTTCTGTAAATTCTGCCATCTCCTCTAAAATCTACAGCACCACGGCTTATATCTTGCCATACAATATATTTATTTCTTTGCAGTCCTTTCTGATACTTTCCTCTAAACATTAAATCACTGGTTTTACCTTGCTGAAAAATAAGCTAATACTGTTTTACTTTTGAGCTAAACTACTTTATTCCTTCCTAGAGAACGTGTGCCTTTTAATTATAGGGGGGGAAAAAGGACAGGTCCTTGTGCAATAAATACAGTCATGTCTTATCAATGATTTATAGCTTTCTCATACAATACAATAAAACTGCCTAGCACACCATTGGAACTATTAACTAACCAATATTGAACTGCACTTCCAAAATCTTCTCATTCATTGGTTTAAACCCAAATGCATGATGCTGTTGAAGAAAATTTATAAGACTGCAGCTAAGGAATCAACAGTGTAAAGAAATCCTCCCTGTCACCATTCTAGAGACCATGTGGATAAGAATATATTTTACTTTAATATGGAAATGCATTGCCTGGATGGAATGGGAAAAATGCAATGACAACAATGGTACAGATCTTGCATCACTGCTTTCAGTTAATTGGGGTTGGGCTGTCTAGCAAGCATACTGATACTTGGGCAACCAAAAGCAAATGATTTTCATATACTGCATTGATCTCATAAAAAATTAACTATTTCCTGGTTCAATACATTACATTATATAAGTTTAATCAGGGGTAAAATTAACCTTCCTAAACGACAACATAGCAAACATGAAACAATGCCAATCAAGCATATTTACATACAATTGTACAACGTGCACTTATAGCATCCAGAAAATACTGCATCGTCCTGTTTTATATTATACATATTCCTCCACATCAACATACATGCACTGAATGTTAGTGAGAATCAGTGCCCATTTAATAATTCCTTATGGTCCCCTTTTGTGTGTATACTACATGAACAAGTTTACACTCTCCATTAGCTTGCTAGCTAGCTTCCTTCCTTCAGCACATGGAACACTAAATCACAGCAATCTGAGCCTCTTGCAGTCACTTAACAAATGTTCATTTTAAAATATTCTCATGTAATAAAGCAACATTTAGAGATCAACTGTATGTTTAAATTAGAGTTATATAAGAACCCCATGTATGAAAGTACTTACTATGAATTCCTAATCAATGCATTATTTTAAGTATATTCCAGGGTTGTTATTGTTGGGGATGGCATTAAAGTAAGGGCAGGCTGGTGACAGTAGTTCAGCTGAGTTGCTTCACAGTTAAAACTTCCACAGGGTTAGCAATTGTAATATGCAAGAAATCATGTGTTACATGCACATTTTTAGCAAACAATTTACATTGACCTAATTTTGTCATGTCAATAGCTTAACATTAGAGAAATAAAATTTGCTCCATATAACTCCACCCCTGAGAAACAAATGAATAAAGACTTGTATGACATTCAACAAGTTCTGTATCTCTGAAAGGATAAATGGTATTATAATTCTGGCAATTTTTATCCCATCTTTTTAGGTAGTGGTAATCAGTATTGTGGGCTTTTTTAAGTTTCTTTTGTCATGTATGGAAATTAATGCTATGAAGAGACTTTAACAATGTAGTTGATCAAATTAACAAGTACTGTTCCTAATCTTACTATAAGTGGCTTGGTTTTACTGTCATTTTGTAGGTCATTAGAGGCCAGTAGTTAGACTAAGAGACTGGAAATTGGGTGCAAACATTTACATTTCTGGTTTCATCACAGACTTGCTGTTTTGTGACCTTGAGCAAGTCTCTGCCAAGTTAACCTGTGCCTCAATTTCCACTTTCTGCACAAGAGGGACAATAATGCAGAGCCATGTCACAGGTGCCTGGTTTTTCATCAAGTTGTAGAGCACTTTTGAGAATTTCAAATGGAAAGTGCTATAAAAGGCTCTGATTCAACAAAGTGCTCAAGCATGAACTTAACATTAAGCACGTAAAGAGTCCCATTGACTGCAACTCCTGTGCTTAAAAGCCACTCACATGTTAAGTATCTTGCTGGCCCACTTAAGCATTATTATTTACAAGACCTATAAAACCACTCCCCCATTTGATTATTCAGTGTGGATAGTAAAAAATGCTGTATTGCTGTTCTGCAGCATTGCTGGCATTGCAGATTTCTTTTAATTCCCTCTTCTCCCTGGTCTACATTTTTAAGCACATTTGGATAGAAATCAAAACCCTTTGTTTCAAATTCACACCTCCCTGCGAGGTATGCTGCCACTGTGTATTGTTGCTTGCCTGATATGCAACATACAGCACACTGTGTAGTAATTCATCTTTTGCCTTCCACAAGTGTATTTCAGCTCCTTTTAGGGATATTTTGCATAGCTACTTCTGAGTACTCCATCACAGCTGCAGTCAAATGCTTACATTTTCACATCTCCCAAAATAATAAGAAACCGTACAAAAATCAGCAATGGAAAAACATTACTCGCCAATATTCAAAATATCTGTGTCTTTAGGCTAAATAATAATAGTAAACATTCCCACATAACTCACACTATTATCAAAATCACTTAGTTCTTAATCTAAACTAAACTGAAAACTAAATAACAGCTATAAGATACTTTTCTGTAGAAATCATGCTCTAGGTAGTTGCAAAGCAGTACATTTTAAACATGCTAGCTAAGTTTGGCTAGGAGGTCACATTTGAGCAACAGTGCAAACAAATCTTCCAGTGTAAAAACCTGAGACAAATGGAAAGGATAGCTTTAATTTTTTAAGACAACATACATATTTGCAAAAGGCTGACATGTAACTAAGCACTTTTGTTTAGCTAATGCATATTGGAGCAATATCACATTTCGTGCTGCATGTGCTCATAATCATTACAGAAATGCTGAAATAACATTACTAAAGAAATAAATTATCGTAATACCCATGTAGCTCTTTCTACAGCAGTGTTCACTGGAGTTGCCTTCTATTTTGAAATGAGGACAAATTCTTGCTTTCAATTATGAAAAAAAAATGCTTAGGAAGCAGTTGCTGAGAACAATTAACCTTAAACATGTTTTCTGTGATACTTAATTCTGACTTACCCTTTTCCATGGAAGCAGAAACCTCCACACTAAAATACCAGCATCTATTTGGAAGGCACATAGAAAGATTGTATTCACTCTCTAGCATCAACTCTTGCTAAATGTTATATTTTCCTTATGTTGCTCTCTAGCTCCCGAGGATCTCGGAATATCTGTACTACCGTAGGTAGCCATCTGTTGTGACTTTACTCTTTCTTGTGCTGTTCCCTTCAACCAAGTCTAATGAGAACATACTCTGCCCTCACTCGCGAGACACTTTCATACTTCACAGCTGATGGTTTTCTCTGCTTTGAGACTTATTGCGTATACAAGAAAAAATAATATTTATGCTCCTTCTGCATCACAGGATTTCATTTAACTTTCTGACTATTCTATCCTTCAAATCAGAACAATTTTGAATTACTTTCATCCATTCCAGGGCTTGACCTATAGCACAAGAAATCCAAGGGCACTTTATGTAAAGCCATGTGTTACATAAATGTATAGAACTGGAAGACAAAGCCCATGAAAGCCAGAAAAATATCAGTGCTGATATTAATTTCAATGCCACTACTGTCACTTCTCATTTGCAATTAACTGCAAAAAAACATATTTGTTCTGCAAGTACAGTGCTATATTGATGCATCTTTGTAAATGACAGGTGTTAATATAATGGTTGCTTACATATTCAGTAATCAGGGCCATATAAAACATATTGATATATTTCATCTTTTCCTAAAACTCCCCCCAAAACACCTACTCAAAATTTCAGTTAGTGAGATCTGTTTTCACAATATGCCTTCCAAATAAAATGACATTCTTACTGCATATAGTACATACCTGTCTTACATTTTAACTGTCGTCAACACTGAAGTGAAATTAATCAACACCACTGACATTCTATTATACATATGCATATATGTTTTTAAAAGAAAGTTTGAAAGTACTTCACAACTATCTGAACACTTCACTTCCCCTCTTTCCCCATACTGTGTTTATGGGGAAAACAGAAAGCTGCTACCTTGAGTGAATGAACTATTGTGTCAACAAGTATTTTTTTACATTAAAAGACAGAACGCAAGATTCTGAAATATTCTGTTACAGGTAAAGACTTTTTGGTCTTACTTTTGCCATTGGTATACAAAGAAAAACTGTAAAAAGGACTCAAATGTCTGCAAGCGGTTTCATGTGAGTCTTTGAAACAGCACAGTCCGACCTATGTAACAAGATCCTTAATGTACATAAAAAAAATTTTGGAAGAAAAGAAAACTAATTTGCTTAAGTGAATCAATTACATGCCCATAGAAAGGAGCCAAAGAAAACTGCAAGCTCTAACCAGATTATATCCTGTCTCACCAGTTAGATTCAACAAAGAGCAGTGGAATAGAAAATCAAATGCATCTGGCAAAGTCACATTCACATGCAGCTATCGAGGAAAAACTGGTACTTACAGAACTGTAAAGTAAAAATATCCCAGTTTCTCTTTACATGTTACAGCAAATCAAACAAAGATTTCAGCTCTCAGCAAGTCACTCCTTCCACTATGTTGATCAACCAGGCAGAACAGGCCCTTATGGATTGTCTATGCAGCTGGGAGATAATGGAACCATATTCTCAGCTGGGACTAGAGATGCTTAACTGCTATCCACTGAGCACTGCATGTCTCTTCACCAGCATTAATCAGGAAATACACTGCTTCGCTGCTGTATTCCCCCCAAAGGACCTACACAATTAGCACATGAATCAAAGATGCACACTGAGAGAGAGCTGCACATATCTTTAACTGGAGATCCGAATACAGATTCTGATTAGGAAATCAATTTTGTTCACTGATCAAGTGTGTCAATCCTTTAAAAAAACATAACATACATGCAGTACTTGTTCACCGGTTTCAATGAGGTCTTTACATCTGCTATGTCCACATAAAAGATGATTACACAAATCCCTATAATTAAACTGGATGCTTTACATATACAGAATTATGCTGTTATAATCCACCAAGTCTGTGTCAGGTCTTCTCTGCAGCCCTGTTTAACTATTACATGCTGCCATACATGCTGCGGTATCATTTTCACCACTTCTCTGTATGTTTATATCCTTTTCAGGTTTAATCTTTGGGGAACAGAGATTTGGTGGATTCTGACCCTAGTGGGGAAGAACCTTTTCACAGAAGATAACAGTCCTGCAGCAAGAAGCAGAAGCAAAAATAACTTCTTTTAAAAATGAGAGCACTATTGTACTTATATTTTTCTTGTTAATACATTGTGAGAGTTTTTTATCCGTGTTTTATTTAAGTTTCAAATCTACTAATCAACAAGAAAGCAGTGTAGGAAAGGGGCAAAATATAGTTTCCACATCTACCAAAGGTAAGCCATTGTAGCCATTTAAAGGTTGTGCTCAAAGTTGGTGTAAAATCATCTCTTGGAAGATGTTTCCTCTAACATCACATATCAATATGTAAGGTATGACATTGTGAGCTTTTGGTTACTGAACACTAACTTTAAAAAAAGTATACCTTCTTCTGTTTGTAAATAAAAAGGGTTAGGGCAAGGTATAGTGATAGACACTATTATAAATTATTTGTACTACCACAGTGCCTTAGAAACCTGCAGATGGACCAGGACCCCAGACTGGGTGGGAACCCCTGGCCCAGTGGCAGGTGCTGTAAAAATACAAGAACAAAAGATGGTCCCCTCTACCAAAGAATTTATAATCTAAGAATAAGACAGGGGACAAGGGATGGATACAGATGGGGAGAGCAAGTAAACAGAAAATACTGGTCAGCACACACAGCAATTTACAGCAGCCAAGAACTGAACCCACTGCATGAAAGCTTCTTGACAGATTTCTCAGTACACCTCATTTGTTATTGTGCTGCTATCCAATGGCACAGTCTCTTGAGAGGCTGAGCGTCACCAACTTCAAGTTTTCCCAATGGGAACTGAAGGCTTTGAGTGCTTTATGAGATCAGTGTTTTGGACCTGTGAAAGAGTGCAACAGTCTAACAATAAGTCTTCTATGAGCCAAGATGAAGTAGACCCAAGTGACCCAAGTCAAGGTCTTCTGAAGCGAGAAGCAAATGGCTTGACGCCCAGCTCCCATATAAGCTAAAAGTATCATATGTATACAGGAGTATACATGCCCCTACCAATATGAAAAGTAGACTATATAACTCAGTTTTATGAAAAAGCTTTCATTTGCAGGTCAGGTAGTGAATAATACTTCATTAATTTAATGGGAAACAATGACATTGATTCACTTTGCATGCAATAATCTGAATCCACACCTTTGGGCTATGTCTACACTGGCGCGATCTTGCGCCAGAGATATGCAAATGAGGCTAAGCGTGGAATATCGCCGAGCCTCATTTGCTTATCTAATGAGCCGCCATTTTGCAGAAGATGCTCTTGCACAAGAAGGAGCTGTCTACACTGCCCCTTCTTGCGCAAGAAAAACCCTCTTGCGCAATGCTGCTACGCTGATTATTTTCAGGAATAACGGCATTGCGCAAGAGGGTTTTTCTTGTGCAAGAAGGGGCAGTGTAGACAGCTCCTTCTTGCGCAAGAGCCTCTTCTGCAAAATGGCGGCTCATTAGATAAGCAAATGAGGCTCGGCGATATTCCACACTTAGCCTCATTTGCATATCTCTGGTGCAAGATCGCACCAGTGTAGACATAGCCTTGGTGAAATTGTTTTGACCATATTCTGTTGATGTAATCTGGCATAGCTCCTCAGATTTCAATGGATTGGACTCAATTCTGATTTACAGAGACAGAGGGTTGTGTCCAAAATTTCAGATATTGGGCTTGATGGGAATTTACTTGTTAATTGATTGATGCTTTATTTAAGTTTCAGCTAGTTCATAAGAAGGCTGTGTAGGAAAGGGGTAAGTCCCTTATTTTTATTCTTGGCTCATGACAACTTCAGCCAATGTGTTTCACAGAGCGTACAAGATGCAGACCATAAAAAAGGTTAATTAAATTAGCAATTATGCATCTTAGACATATCTGTAAGCAAAGCATGGGAGCAAATAAGAAAGAGAAGCAAATTAATATATACAGATGTCTTTATTCAGTAATAAAGTTGAAAATAAATGATTGCATTGATTTTAAGTTCTATTCAATTATTGTTTGCTTGGTAGTTATTTAGATTCATTTTTGATTATTGTTTGGGTTGGATACACTTTGGTGCCCACTGATTTGCACTTGATTCAACATATAAGTGATAATAGGAACCACAATTTTCTTAAACTCCATCAATCATTAGTGCAATCCCCTTGGAGACAAATTATTACAAAAATGAAACACAATCATACAAAGCCTTCAATGGTGTGCTGTCATAAATTATTTCTTTATTGAAAGTAGAATACCAACATGGATGACAAAATAAATAACAAACATAAAATCTGGACTCTTTCCATAATTGATTTATGGAACGGTTGAAAAAAGACAGACATCCTCCAACAGAAAGCTGTCACAGCAAAGATGTGTATAGATATTGTGAAAGGTGATGGGTTGAAACAAATTAAAAATTTTAAAAAGAGCTATCTGAACTGGTAATGTTTTACATTTACTGCTTTGTAGGAAGTTAGAAAGTGATGGATTGATTAGTGTTTATACAATGGTAATGCTTAGGAGCTCCAGTCAGAGACCAGGAAACCAGTTTGCTAGTACCATATACACAAATAACAAAAAATTGGATCCTTTCCCCAGGAGTTTACCTATAAGGACTTACATGGATTGAGACCTTCCTATCTGAGTTAAGATGTAGCACCACAGTTGTGCTCAGCAGAGGTCCTCAATCTGCTTAATAATGGGGGTGGCATATAAAACCTTTTCCAGAATGAACATTCAATTTTGAGACAAGCTTAAGTCTGTGCTCTGAAATAGCCCTATTCTGTTGATATTCAAGCCCTCCTATTTGTTCAGGCTCTGCAGAAGTTGAGGTTCTATCTACATGGGGGGAAAGAGTCATGTGCTTTTGATGGGGGTTGAGCTCTGCTGGCTGTCAGAAATTAAGCAGCTATTTAATTTATTTTTGTTCTTGTAATTTGTCACTGAGCCGGTGCATTTTCGACCTTGGATAGTCACCTCTTAGTGTGTGTCTAGACTACAGGGTTTTTTCGAAAAAACTTCCCCTGCGTCTAGACTGCTGCCGCGTTCTTTCGAAAGTAAATCGAAAGAACGCGGCAGTTTTTTCGATCGTGGAAAACCTCATTTTACAAGGAATAATGCCTTTTTTCAAAAGTGTTCTTTCAAAAAAAGGTGTTATTGAATGAGAACTGTGCTTTTTTGAAAGAGAGCATCCAGACTACCTGGGTGCTCTCTTTCAAAAAAGTGGTTCGCTTTTTTGAAATTACTGGCTGTAGTCTAGACACTGTCTTTCGAATGAGGCTTTTTTGAAAGATTCTTTAGAAAAAGCCTCTTTTGAAAGAGGCTTGTAGTCTAGACGTACCCCCTTACTGTATAAGTCAGTCAGTTGTCTAGAATAGTGTTTCTCAACCAGTGGTATGAGAACCCTTAGAGGTACTCGAGAGAAGTGTGGTGGATACATCAACATAGCTGAAATTTGGAGAAAACTGATTTTTTAAAGTTTTACAGCATTTTATTATTTTTGTACTTTTTACACCCAAAAATTTCATTGCAACTAAAAACCAGTGACAGGACTCCTGTTTCTGATCCTCTTCCACTAACTTTTACTACATGGCCTTGCAAGTCTGATATTCCAAAAGTCAGACACAGTATTACACATCAATGTGAGTTCTTAATTTTTCCCTGCACGCATCAGGTATGGACAGACAGCTTCATGACTTGCCATTTTTAAACATACAATTTTCCAATTACAATTGCATGAAAAAATATTAGGCATCTTAGAATATGTCTAATTTCGTGAAAAAAATGTTTGTGGAATACAAAGCCATTAATCTCTTTGTCTCATATGTAAAATGTTTACAGCAATGATAATTACCTACTCCACAGAGATTTTTTGAGGCTTAATTAATATTTATAAAGCAGTTTGATATCCTTGGACAAAATGCACTATATATAAGTGCATATTATTATTTTTACTGCCAGTCTATGTAATTAGGAAACAAGATTCCACACTGAACATCTCCTTATGGTTGACTCATAATGTAACAGCATATTCCACTTATCTCGGACCAACTGCCCTCAGTGACTACATTGATAATATCTTTATTGTCAACAGAGAAGTGTTCAAAGCTAATAATTTGCCTTACTAAGTGGCAGTTTATAGACAAAGTCTTGTGCTAATGCAAAGTCCACCGAAGTCAATAAGAGTATGCCTACACAGCAGGGCTGAAGTTGAATTAGGGTATGCAACTTCAGCTATGTCAATTACGTAGCTTAAGTCAAAATAGCTTAACTCAACTTTTGGCGCTGTCTACACAGCAGGAAGTCAAAGGAAGAACACTCTTCCTTTGACTTTCCTTACTCTTCATGAGTCAGAGTAAGAAGTCCTCTAGCTCGACATTATTTCAAAATAAAGGCTTTTAGTGTAAACATGCTCTTTGTTATTTTGGAATAACGTCAGTTACTCTGAAATAATGCTGCTGTGTAGGTGTACCCTAAGAGTCCTTCCACTGACCTCAGTGGGTTTTCAAGCAGATCCTATATGCAAGGAAGCATTCATATTATTTGTGGAGGTATGGCAAATCCAAAACAAAAATGAGAAATAACTCTGAGCTAACGCTCTCAAACCAGGAGTACTGCAAGACATTTTTCTATGCCTGCATTGTAGGCACAACAACATAAGGTTTTAAACATCTTATTATTTTGAATCAAACTCTCCATCCGGATAGGCAAGCAGCTATCACCACATTTGTATTCCAACAGCATTGCCAACTCTGAGGAATGTACTGGGCCATTGTCACATAGCAGAATTCGTTCCTCCAGATATTCTCGATAAAAGAAAGGTCAATTGGGTGATGGAAACTCCATTTTTGGCAAGGACTAAAGAGCTCTGACTGCTGAAAAATGCCATGTACAACATTGACCTTTCTAATATTGGGAATTATGGATACACCTAGTGGTAATTAAACGTAACTAAGAAAAAATGTTAGGCTGGATAGAGACACACACATACTCAAACATTCCTGATACTGAGACTTATTACAGGACTACAGGTTGAACGTCTCTAGTCTGACATTAAATCTGTGGTCCAGCGTGATTTTAGTTAGCCAGATATCCACTTTTCATGGGTATGGCCGAGTTTCCCGCAGTCCCATCATGTTGGTTTACAGTCACCAGCCCTGAATCTCAGGTTTTGGTGCTGTTATTTAACTCTGATTTACCCTTAAATGTCTTCTCAGAACCCAGTAAGCAGTGGAAGTGTTGTAATGCTGCTAGAAAATATTGACCTCCTGTGGTCCAGCAAATTCTCTGGTTCGGCACTGGTCAGGTCCCAAGGTTGCCAGACTACAGAGGTTCAACCTGTGTAATACTCTATAAACCAGTCTTCTGCAATCCTTCTGAGAATGCTTATAACTGCTCTGGACACAATTGTTCTTCGATTCCACTGCTGAGACTAAGTAAAGGATGAAGCTGTTTAACTGTATATTTATACCCCTCCATCTGTTCCTAAGGATGCCAGGACAAATTGGTGGAGGTTCATTGACGTTCATGGAGCTATGCTAATTTTAATATAGCGGATTATTTGGCCCAATTTTTCCCATGTTAAGCGGAAGCAATTTTGTTGGCCAGCACTTACTTTCACCCAGAATGAATTCTGCCTATTCTGTATGGAGGAAGCTGATATTTTGAAACAAAAATCCCAGCATTTACTGGACTTCAATCTTTTGACTGAATGAACAGTTCTAAAATTATCTGACCAAAGGCATAAACTCATCTGTTTCTTAAACATTCATTCCACCTTGCCAGTTTTGCCACTAATAACAAATAACAACAAAGTGACTTTTCAACTAAAGAAAGACACATGTAGCCACAAAGGTAGGAGGCACCCCTGTTTCAGGATGTTAACTGATTAAGGAATCAAATGTGCTCAAACTGGATACTTCAGCCCCCCCAAATAAATAAATGTGCTTTGAAGGATATTCTTGTGAACAAAGTGCCAGAGGCTATGCCCTCAGCCTCCTCCACCTCCTGTAATCCATGTGTCAGGGGTATATCTTAAAACACTACCTTTTCTTAGAATGTTGGAGAAGACAAAAAGAAACTAGGGAAACAACAATAGTCACATTGATTCCACCGGCTGCAACAGCAACAACAGTGGGGCAGAGGGAAAAGCATGTATGTCTGAAAGTGATGACTATGCTTGTTTAATATTACTTGGTTCATCTCTCAGGGGAAGAATTGAAAAAAAGTCCTCCCCAGGTAGATTTTGATTTTTGGAAGGATGCTCTTATAAGCAATAAGCAAATCACCAGAACACATAGCATTCACCCTCTTCCATCTCCTGAAGCCCCATGTGAATGTTAGGGATATCATAGGAAACAGAGTATCATCCAGGACATCTGGGAGTGCCAAAGAAACTAATGAGAAAATAAAAAAAGGCACACAGACATTACAAGCTCTTCTAGAAAAAATTATAACCAGCCAATGTGTACTTGAGTTATGTCTTACATGATGCTGGGGCATTTGACAGACCCAGTTTAATACTGCCCAGGATAAGAGCCTCACATGTTAAAAGAAATCAGGAAGTTATTTCCATGCACTACAGTGATGACGGACAAAGAAAGATCCAGGTAGTTAGATTACACTCCTGCGGATATGTCTAAGAGGCAGCAAACACAATAAATCATTTAAAGCTGGTTGGGCATATTTACCTCTATGAACCTAGGACAATGGGATCTAGATCCTGACTATGGTCTTTTGTGCCTTACCACAAAACCAATATTAAAGAAGAACCACAGAGGTAAACTGCTTTCTTCCTATTGCTGTTAAATATTCTGTGGCTGATCTCCCTGAAAATTCATCTGCTGTCTCTGGAAGCTTTTGTGACTTTTGATCCATCTAAAGAACATGGGACTTGCCAACTGCTTTGCTTAAGATGAGTTTGGGTATGGATCCCTGCCACTCACACCTGACCCTTATTTGTTTTTACTCTCTATCAGCATAATTCAGAAGAATCACTTTTCTTCTCTTCCAGGTGATGACTGGAATTCTACTTGGCTCCCCTCATCAATGGCCAAAGATTTTTTAAAAAAATCAGGGGCATCTGAATTGCCACCGTGACAACCCTCATCAAAGCTGACAATGCCGTAAGTATAATGGAGTAGACTGCTGTGTAGACCATTGTCATTGATGCTTAGGGTTGCCAGGTGTCTGGTTTTCTACTGGACAGTCCGGTATTTGTGCTCTCTGCCCGGTAAAAAAATTCAGAAAATACCGGACATGCAAAAAGCCGGGCAGGAGCAGGGGGATTCCCAGCCACTCTCCCCGCCCGGCTTCTGCATGCGACCAGAGGCTCCCAGTGCCAATCGCGGCCCCGCCTCCCAGTTGGGAGCCTTTGCCTTTGGTTGCATGCGGAAGCCAGGTGGGGGGAGTGGCTGGGAATCCTTCTAGTGGCTTCTGCTAGCAACTAGAGGGAGTGCCTGCTGGGGGCTCAGCCTATTGGACTCCGGCTGCGGCCAGTGGCTGCCCCAGCCCCGTGACGTCACTGGGCCCCACCTCCGCCGCGAGACATGGACCCGCCACTCAGGTCCTGGCAGCGGGAGCACTCTGGCTTGGCCAGGCTCGGGACCCACCCTGTGCACAGACCCAGCAGCCACGCCTGGAGCACCATGCAAGGTCAGAGACATGCGGCACGTGCGGGCGCCGGGTCCTCGCCCTGGGCAGGCAGCTCCTGCAAGCCCCTTCCCCCACAACTCCCCCCTCGAAGACCCCACAACTGCCCCTGCGAGCCCCCGACCCCACCCCCATGTGCCTCCTCACAACCTCCCCCTATGAGCCCCCCTCAATCCTCCACTTCATCCCAGGGTGCTTTGACAGACACCCCAATATCCTGCAAAGTCGAGCAGTGAAGTGTCCCTGGTCTCTGTTTGCCAGATGCTGGGAATGGGCAAGAGGGGGTAGATCACTTGCGGTTTTTGCGCCTTCTGTCTGGTAAAAAAATTCAGAAAATACTGGACATGTGTAATGTCCGGTATTTTCTGTTTTTTCAGCCGGGCACTGGACGGAAGCCTGGTGGCGCCTCCTGTGGTTGCGTGCTGAAGCCAGGCAGTGCGGGGTTTTTTTTTTGTATGTCTGACACGCGTGTTCTTTTTTTTTGCTCGACATAAATGTTTAGCCCGCATGTTCGGTATTTTTTGGGAGAGCATCTGGCAACCCTATTGATGCTGCCATGTAATGCTTACTTCCAATGTTGCATTGCCAAGATGTTCAACAAGATGGAAGAACTGCTCTTCTCCATTATCAAATGCAAAATAGTCCATCACCCCTTCAGAAGAAGAAAATAAGTCCAGGAAGGTGTTTCATTTACTTTCCAGGTTCTTGATGTCCTCAGTACTTTGCAATATTATACAGCTTTGTGCAAAGGGTATTATGGGATCTGGAGGGAGATCAATAGCTTATCACTGCTTCTATTTGATTTATATTCCCCTGTGAAGGTATCTTCTCAGCATCAGACTGTTTGCTATTTTTGAGCAAAATACCCTTTTCCCCCTATCTTGAGTTCCAGAGTCCTGCAGAAGATGGCCTTCCAAATAAATTAAAGATAATGTCCCCATTTTAATTCATTCTCACACTTGATGCCTTTGGGAACGGCCAGAATTATCACAGAGTGTAACCCATTATGCCTACAATTAAAAGACTTTAAAATATTAAAAGCAAGATATGCACTTGTTTACAAGAATTTGCATTTATGCAGGGAAAATATTTTCAATCCATAAAAAACAGCTTATAATGCTCAAGGGTAATCAATTTTTATGTTCATACAATTAGAACTGTACAGCTCAACATGCCCAGACACTGTATTCTGCAATGTTTTCCTGTGAAATTGATTGACTTGATATAAAATATAAATAAACTGTAACTAGCCTATCACTCTTATATTCATTAATTACTGTTAGCACCCAAAGGCTTTTTAGGCATCTCTCAAAAGAAGGTGAAATAGTCTCTTCCCTGGTGGCAAACTATATACTATATGACATATGGGGGGACTAACACTATAGTGGGAATGAAGATGGGATAACATGCTTATTCTGCACAGGTTACACCTGGCTGGAGATATTAAAAAGGAGGTTTTCTGCTGCCATGTTTTAAACATTGTTACTAAATTATCTTGTACATACCAATCTAGATGGATAGAAAGCTGTTTTGCATAAAAGTCCACTTCTTGGACCTTATAATACGAAATGCTGGAGATAACTCACAGGCTTACCATAGCAACTTGGGCGGGGAGTGGTAAGGATCTAGGAAGTCTCTGAATGGCTAAAACTTCTATCTTCTAAGACATCTAGATTCTAATGTGGCCAGGACAATTATACTATTTTGAGCACTGCCAAGGAGTTAAAAGATGGTAACATACCCAAGAACCAGGCTTGTTTTTGGAGGGGAAGGGGAAGAGGTAGGTAAAAATAACAAAGAATCTAATTCTCTAATTATTTTATTCTTGTTAGGATAAATCATGCCCTCTCTTCGACATGAGAAAAGTAGAAGGTACTGGCTTACCCTTACCAGAAAGAATTTTACACAAAGAAACCTCTCATGTTATATTCCACCTTCTCAGCTACAGGAATCAAGGTGGATGAGTCCTAGCCTAACAAGGAGAAGAATCACAACCACAATTTCCAGCAGGTCTATAGCCCAGAAGCAAGTAAAAAAAATAAAAATTAAAAAAAAGAGAAAGATCGAGATCAGGGATTACATTTTGGAGGAGAGTAGTCCCATAGAATCATAGAACACTAGAACTGGAAGGGACCTCGAGAGGTCATCAAGTCCAGTCCTCTGCTGTCATGGCAGGACCCAATACTGTTTAGACCATCCCTGATAGATGTCTATCTAACCTGCTCTTAAATTTCTCCTGAGATGGAGATTCCACAACCTCCCTAGGTAACTTATTCCAGTGTTTGACCACCCTAACAGTTAGGAAGTATTTCCTAATATCCAACCTAAACCTCCCTTGCTGCAGTTTAAGCCCATTGCTTCTTGTCCTATCCTCAGAGGCTAAGGAGACCAATTTTTCTCCCTCCTCCTTGTGACACCCTTTTAGATACCTGAAAACCGCTGTCATGTCCCCTCTCAGTCTTCTCCTTTCCATGACACCACATGCAGGATTAGGGTTCTGAAAGTTTCCTCTATCTTTGGACGGCATTCTTCTTTCACTGAGGGATGTAGCAAGTGAGTTTGCATGGTGTCTGGTGCCTGATATGCCTGGCAAATGGGAGCACTGGAGTCTTGTGCACCACAAAGACAAATGGATTTGATTATAATGAGTTGAAGATCACCACTTCACTACTGCATTTGTCTACTCAAGTCCTGAAACATTCTGCAAAGGAAAATGAGGACAATGGGGAGGTACAAAAGGAACAACTGGAACTGTCTCTTTATGTTGAATAAGATTAGGAAAAGGGGGGGGGCATGGAGGCCCTTGATGACACTAACAACTTTGGTCACAAGCATTTCCTGCTGCTATACATCACCTAACAGACAGTTCTTCCAGTCTGGATTAGTGGAGCTGAGGGTGCTGAAAAAGTATAATTAAACTTTGTGTAATGTTAGATTCCAGGTTTTTGTTGTTGCTGTGCGTCGTAACATTACTCATCAGGAACAATATACATATAGGAAACCATTCAAACAAAGCACTGTGCTTATTTATGGTCGTTTATGATCCTGCTGAGTTGCCTACAGTAAATATGAGAGGTCAAGAATGGCATTAATTACTGAACTTCGGGAAATGCTTCCACTAAACACGATAACTACCTACTGAAAGAGTATTTTGCATAAGTGGAAAATCATACTGGAGGAGTCACAAAATGGATCTTAGGTAGGCAATAAAATAGGAAAAAATCATTCTAGACTAGAAAATGAGGCCTGTGGAGGGAGATATTTTTGCTCTCGCATCTCTGATGACTTCCTAAATGGATCACAATTATCAAATAATAAAATAAAATTAAAATCTCTTTATTTCAAATGTACAGTTTCCAGACTATCAGCAAACCTTGATCAGCTAATGTAGGGAAAGTATTTGATCATTTTCTCAATAAATATATAAAAATCAGGAAACAATAACATTTCATTGCATAACTAACAACAAAAATTGTTTGTGAAACCAAAACAAGGCTGTTTGCCAAATGAAAGCTAATGCAAGTGAGCAAATCTCTATAGGGCAATGATAAGCTGAATGATTCGGCCTCTTTTGTATTATTTATTATGCCTTTTTATATTTGAATTCTAAACTATCCATTACCAGAAATGGTGCCTATACTCCATTTAAATAATATTATGATAGTCAGTTGTTTCTCTCATTCCTAAAAGCCACTTCAGCAGAGGCTGATGTTAATGCACTAATACCAAAGTTAGGATTTGTGCTAGCTTTCCTATTGTGTCATTTTGTATGGTATGGAATTTCTTCGCTCACTTTCACCAATGAACAAGAACTTATAATTGTTAAGCCTATGCATTGTAGACAATTACTGGTTGCTGTATTTGAAGAGTAAGTGATTGTAAAATGTGCCGTGGCTAATGCCCAGAAAGTCAACTTGGTATCAGGGATAATTATAGACAGTTTAATTGCTTTTGGAGTTCTAATTGGCAAAGCACACTGAGAATGAGAGGCAGAATGAAACTGAAAGGGTCAGCTAGGCCATGTCGGAGTCTAGATTTGCTAGTCATAAATTGATCTTCTGTACTATGGGTACAGCCTTCAAGGACCAAGCATTGCTAGGCCAAAGGAGACAAAAATATTTTTTTGGATAAAACTATTACTGCCCGGTGTAGGTATTTAGCTTTTGCTTTTCAGAAATACTTTTGCTTGCCTGCCAAAAGGGTCTTTTAAATAATATGTTTATTTCCATCAGATACATTATGCAGAGAAAAACTCAGACCAACTCCTGCAAGCCTAGCTTTCTTTTTATAGGGAGCTTCTTTTGCCGCAGTCTGGAAAGATGCTCAAACCATCAGTTTGAGCCTCAGCTGTGATAAGATGCAGAAGAGCCAAAATCAGCAGTCTTTAGGCTTGTTAAATTTCCACTGACTAGAAATAGCAGTTTTGACTGACTAAGGATTACAGGATTTGGCCAACAAAGCAAGTCCAGCCACCAGATGGGGTGAAGTCATCTTCACTACTTGTTTAAGTTTGATCCAGCATTTGCAACGACTCAGTAAACCCCACTTCACAGATATTATTAGTGACATTTAATGCTCATTAAATGTGTCAGATTGACAGATATGAAAACTTAAATCCTCTATTTACCCCCAGAGCAGGAGGCAACTGTTCAAGCTTCCTTCATTCTATCCTGTAAATCTGCCTTAATCCTGCCTGCTGAGTTCTCCTCCTGTGGCTATAGGGTTGTTCTGATTTTTAATGCACAAAATATTGTAACTGTTTTCCTCTCTGCAATTCCTCATTTTGCCTCCTTATTCTGTAACTTCCGTGTACCACACTGACTGGATGACTGTCACCTACCATGTAACCATTATACATCTGATATAGTCTCTTCTGTTGTAATTTACCACATTGTGATAGGCATGCGTAGGAGCCATGAATCCTGAAAGGTATTTTAAGAGGAGTATTGATGACTGAAGCAGTGGAGATATAGAATCACAAGTGTAGAACTAGAAGGGACCTCAGTAAGTCATCCAGTCCAGTCCCCTGCACATAGGACATGTCTACAAGCACAGAACATTTATCAACATCTGTCTTTTGTTGCCCAGTCACCCAGTTTTTTTGTGTGATTTCCAGCATAGAATCCCTCATCGTGTAAATATCACCTACAGCAGCGATGGGCAACCACAGCTAGTGAATGGGCCGCATGAGTGGCCCTCCTTCATCTCAGTGGACCACAAGATTGAAATTGGGTGTGTGCATTAACCATGACCCCATGAATAAGATTAAATGCATTGCACTTGATTCCCTTTGCTTATCATGCCTTTTCAACACAAAGAGATCCAATATTGGGGACAAATTAAATTGCCAATAAAAGAAATATAAACTATCTGCTCAAGAAAATGCCCTGCTACAGCCCGAGACCAAATCAATACAAACATTCCCCCGAGCCCTGACCAGGAACATTCTATCTTCCACCCACGATCCATAAATCTGGAAACCCCAGATGTCCCATCATCTCAGGCATTAGCACCCTTACAGCAGGATTATCCAGCTATGTTGACTTTCTCTTCAGACCCTATGCTCCTCAGACCCTATGTTGACTTTCTCCTTAAACCCTAGCTACCTTCGAGACACCACTGACTTCCTGAGGAAACTACAGAGCATCAGTAATCTTCCTGAAAACACCATCCTGGCCAACATGGTTGTAGAAGTTCTTTATACCAACATTCCACATGATGATGGATTACTAGCTACCAGGAACACTATCCCTGATGATGCCACTGCACACCTGGTGGCTGAGCTATGTGACTTTGTCCTCAACCACAACTATTTCCAATTTGGGGACAATCTATACCTTCAAGTCAGCGGCATTGCTATGGGCTCCCGCACGGCTTCAAAATATACCAACATTTTTATGGCTGACCTCAAACAACTTTTTCTCAGCTCTTGTACCCTAGCATCCTTCCTCTACTTATACTACATTTCTGACAACTTCATCATATGGACTCATGGGAAGGAGATCTTGAAGAATTGCACAGGAATTTCAACAATTTCCACACTACTATCAACCTCAGTCTAGACCAGTCCACACAGGAGATCCTCTTCCTTGACACTACAGTACAAATAATTGATGGTCACATAAACATCACCCTATACCGGAAACCTACTGACCACTATTCTTACCTACATGCCTCTAGCTTCCATCCAGGACAGATCACGCAATTGATTGTGTACAGCCAAGCCCTAAGATACAACCTGATCTGCTCCAATCTCACAGACAGAGAAAACACCTACAAGATCTTTATCAGGCATTCTAAACTTAAATACCCACCTGGAGAAGTGAAGAAACAGTTTGACAGAGCCAGACACTTACCCAGGCCCAACAAGAAAAATAACAGAACACCACTAGTCATCATATACAGTTCCCAGCTTAAAACCCTCCAGCACATCACTGACAATTCATAACCTCTCCTGGAAAATTTTCCCTCATTCTCACAGGCCTGGGGAAACAGGCCAGTCCTCACCTACAGACAACTCCTCCTCCCAACATGAAGAAAATCCTTTCCAGCAGCCACACATCATACCTCAGCTATATACACCCAGGAACCAACCCCTGCAACGAACCTCATTGCCAGCTCTGTCCACGCATCGATAATAGTGACACCATCACAGGACCTAACCATGTAAGTCACAACATCAGGGGCTCATACAACTGCACATCCACTAATGTGATATAAGGCATCAAATTCCAGCATTGCCCCTCTGCCACGTATATTGGCGAAATTAGATAGTCTCTATGAAAAAGGATAAATGGACACAAATCAGGCATCAGAAATGGTAACTGACATAAATCCATGGGGAATATTTTAACCTGCCTGGTCACTCAATCTTGGATTTAAAAGTAGCCATTCTTCTACAAAGGAATTTTACTAACCAATTAGAGAGAGTCCGCAGAAGAGGAATTAATTTACAGACTTAACACTATTAGCTTGGGCTTCAATAAAGACATTAACTGGTTGGTGCATTACAAAGCCAATTTCTTCCACCTTTAACATTTGCATTCCTCATCAAAAGCTATATATGGGACACATGCAGTCCGCTTAATTAGCCTTATTAATAGACTGCTAAAATTGTCAAGTATTTCTTCTGCTGTCATGAATATTTTGGTTTCTGTTATTTTTACTCCAGTTCATCTGATGAAGTGGGTTTTACCGATGGAAGCTCACGATTGTATGTATTTTAGTTAGTCTCTAAGGGAATGTCTACACTAGAGAGTTATTTCAAAATACTAACTCCCAAAATAACAATTTTGAAATAGTGCTATTCTGCTTAACAAGCAGGAGTTATTATTTTGAAATAACAAGCCCTTTATTTCAAAATAACGGGCTTGGTAGTGTGGGTGCTCACCTTGTTATTTCAAAATAAATATCTAGTGTAGACATGCCCTAAGGTGCCAGAGGAGTACCTATTGCTTATAAAGAGGCAGAGAGCAATGTGATGTGCAATCAGCATGCTCCTCACACGTGCCCTTACTTTAAATGTGTATCACTTCTCATTATGCCAGGGGCTATTTAATCCCCCCTACACTCCAGGCCCTGCCGCCATTCCACCCATTCCCTAAAACACTAACCCAGCCTCTTCCTTGCTTCCTCCCTCCATGTGTACCCCATGCCTTCTTTTCCCCTTCCCTCTCAGCATTTCTAGATCATTTTATTAAGTGATCCTCATCAGAATTGCTCAAACAGGAGTACACAGAGGTTTTCTGGGGGGTAATCAGCTCACCTGGATATTTGTCTAGTGTTATATCAGGCTACATGAAAAGCACGAGTGAAGTCAGTACAATCTAAAATTTCATACAATAACTTTTTTATATTACTCTATATACCATACACTGAAATGTAAGTACAGTATTTATATTCCAGTTGATTTATTTTAAAATGATACGGTTAAAAATGAGAAAGCCAGTAATTTTTCAGTAATAGCATTCTGTGAGGGTTTTGTATTTTTCTGTCTGATTTTGCAAGCAAATAGTTTTTAAGTGAGATGAAACTTGGGATACGTGAGACAAATCAGAGTTCTTAAAGCAGTATAATAGCCTGGAAAGACTGAGCACCACTGATCTCAATCCCTTTTAAATAGTGGCCTGTCCTCTTCACTCTTTACCCCTCCCCCAATCTTTGTGGCATCTGCAACATTTAGCAGTGATGATTTCATTTTCTTTTGGGTCATTACTAAAAATGTAAAATAGTCTAGGTCCAAGAACTGATCGCTGAAGGACATCCTCGGAAACAATTCCAACTAGAAGATTCCCTGTTTACAGTTACATTCTGAGACCTATCAGTTAGCCAGTTTATTATCCATGTAACATGTGGCATGTTATTTTTATATCATTCTGTTTATTAATCAAAATGTTGTGTAATATTAAGTCAACACCTTAAAGAAGTCTATGATCTCAATACTACCACCTTTTTCAAAATTCTTATCTCATAAAAAAGATATTAGGTTAGTTTGACAGGATCTATTTTCCATGAGACCCCATGTTGATTTGCATTAATTACATCCCCCTCCTCTCATTCTTTATGTATCGAATCCCGTATCAGCTGTTCCATTACCTTGCTTGGGATCAGCATCAGGCTGATGGGCCTGTATTTACCTGGGTCAACCCATTTGCTCTTAAATATATGCACATTAGCTTTCTTACAATCTTCTGGAACGTCTCTGATGCTCTACGGCTTATTGAAAATCAACATTAACTGTCCAGAAAGCCAAACTCTTGGATGCAAGTTGAATGCAGATTCTGGACATGATGATTTTAAAATCTCTGGCTTTAGTAGCTTCTGTTTTACATCCTAAAGAGATACTAGTGGAATGGAAAGAATATTATCACCATATGATGAGACTGCATCATCTGCTGTGTAATCTATAGAAACCTATTCAATTTAATTAAAATGTGGCTGTTTTAAAAGCTATTGAATTCTATATAACATTTCTGTAACTGCTTTTGAGCTTGTTTAATCTGTTATGGGTAGTGTACTTGTTTTAAGGACTTCTGGTTCACAGGCATATTTCCTTTATTTTTAGCAATGTGTTATTAACAATGTCTCTAGTCTTCTTACTGTGTTTTGTGAAGTACTTTTTTATGACAGGGAACCATAGGGCAAAAGTGTTGGGGGGAGGGAAGAGAGGGAGATTCAAAGAAGAAAGCAATGGTGGCTGGATGCCAGATGATTTGATATGGCAGCTGTCTTCAAATCACCATTTTGTTTGTGCTGTGAAAGGGAATCAAAACAGTGCAGCAAATGGCATTTTAATATATTCTCACACCAACACACATACACACTTACCTCCTACAGCATAAGGGATACAGTTCCACAGTGAATTTATTTGCTTTCAATGTGATGCGGTAAAAGCACATTTATATGTAGATGGCATGTTAGATTTTCATGTGCCTGTGAGGCAAAAGTAATTTTCCTTCTGATCAACTTTACCACTAAGTAAACCCAATTGCTCACACTGCCATGAATGTGTCATGACTGAATCCTTAATTTAAAATTTGGTGCAATTTTTAGTCTTATTTCTATAAAAGCAAAATCCTTCAGTCCATATTTTCACTGGCTCAACATTTCTAATTTTAAAAGCACTACCACTTCAAAAAGTTTGTGTTTATTTTGCATGAGTCAATGGCTGGGGTACATGTAGTTTCACAATGATGAATTGCTCACAGAAATTAATCCGGATATTGAAAATGTGAATGCCTTACAGAGATTGTTGGAAGTAAATAAGACTGATATGGGCAAAGTAAGTCATTGCCATAATTCTTTGTATATATATATATATATATATATATTAGGGCTGTCAATTGACCTGCGTTAATGCCTGCGATTAACGCGGGCCAGGATTAACGCGTTATTTTTTTTAATGCGTTAATCACAAGTGTTAATGCTGCACTGCTCCTTTGAAGTGCTGCTCCAGTGCTTCAAAGGGGCAGTGCAAGCGGAGCCAGGGATCAGCTGGAATCCCCAGCTGATCTCCAGCTCCCCTGTTGCAAAGTCCCTTTGAAACGTTGGAGTGGCACTTCAAATGGGCTTTGCAATGCGGAGCCGGGGATCAGCTGGAGTGCCCAGCTGATCCCTGGCTCCTAATGCACTGCTCCATTGAAACGCCGCCGCGGTGTTTCAAAGGGGAGGTGCGTGCGATTAATCACGCGATTAATCGCGATTACATTTTTTAATCGCTTGAGAGCCCTAATATGTATATATATATATATTATACATATATATACACATACACGTCAAACCTCAGTACATCTCTTGGAAACAATCTCCTGAGCACAGTAATTATTTCAAACTATTTTGTCTTGCAGAACCATACCTTCTAGGAAAATATACCCTGAATTGTAAGAACCATACTTTCTAGGAAAATATACCCTGAATTGTAAATTACTATGAAAATACAGCTGCCATTTCTTCTTGTTTATTGTTAATAGAAGCCCTTGATACAGAAGCTGGGCTCTTCTATCTTTTCATATCCACAGGATGAGATAAAAATGAGTTTTGTGGTCTGGGGGATTGATACATCTTCATCCTCTCAATTGTCGGATGAGAATAAAAGGGTCTGATGGATCTAATACTTCCCTATCACTGTCTCACGATGGTTTGGTTAAAGGCAATTTTTCTCATTAAACCCTAACAGTGTTTTGCCTGACATCCAGCCCTTATATTTCTAAGAATCAGACAAATCTCAGCCTTGCCTGCTTATTATCCCCTCAATGCTAGCATAATCTTTATAGTCAACTTCGCAGAAAAGAGAATCATTCTCCTTTCATGCAAAACAAAAGATTTTGATAACAGCTACTCCCCAAAGATCATGGGGAAGACAGTAGCATCCATGAGAGGTACCTGGATATTGAAATGCTGTAGTCAGGGAATGGGATCTATCGAAGGAAGCAGCAGTACAGGCCTCACCATTCTGTCCCATCAGAAGGTTTTAATCTCTGGACAGCATGTATCCAGTGGCGAATGGGGTGTTTATTTCTTATACCTATTCATTTCCTCTCTGCTGCCCATTAGTAATTGTGACATTTCATCTACCAATCAGATGCCACGTGGTCTCAGTCCCTGCCAACCTCAGCTGAATTAGAAATGGCAATCTAGAAGTGAAAGCCCCCTATCCCATTATCAGTCCCATATCATTCAGTTCCACAACTGGACTCTTAAAATTGAATGGCTTCTGTTCCTGGAATCCTAGGAATTAGAAATGGAAACAGCATGTTCGGTGGACTACTAAGATGAGCTGGTTGAACTAGAAAGTCTTATGCAGGTCTTTTAGGGACGAGCCTATGAATGTTAGAATATTGTATACTGAGAAAAAATCATAAGTGATAAACACATCGAGTGCTAGTGGCTACTTTCACTGTTGTTTTAAAATCCCAGGTGTTAGTCAACATATTAGTCAGTAAAACATTCAGCTAAGTGTATCATTTACCTTATCCCCGTAAGCGTGTACTGGGACATCTCTGCAAACGCAGGATTGATCCCTCTAGCGCATTTTCTAGTGTTTAGCCAATTTCATTTAAAATGTTCAAGGAAAGGGCCTTATGCTATTTCCCTAGGGAGAATAGTCTACAGCCCAATACATTTCTTCATCTTAAATGTTACCTTGATTATTTTTTTCACCTTTCACTTCCAGTTACGCACCTTTCTGTACAACTTTAATTAGATCCTTTCCCTCGTCAGAGCCTTTCCCTTCAGCTATTCTTGTTCTTTACGCTCTTTGTTGTCAGAGAAACTGCAGCACCAACCCTAATGTCAGTCACACCTGTGAAATCCTGGAAAACCATGGGGCTTTGCAGGTGTAGTGAAGGGCAGAATTTGTCCTGCAGATTCTTTACTGCTGACAGAGATGTGCAAGCCAGAAAGAGCACAGCTTGACTTGCAGATCTCATACAGAGCCAGCAGAGCTAGCAGTTGGAGAAAAGAAAAACATCTTTTTACTTGTAAACCGAACTTACTGAACGCACTAAGCCTGCAGCCCTGCATTGTCCTGTTTACCATCTCTTTTTAGAGCAGAACTATACTCTGATATTACATTTTCAAAAGCACAGCTATTTGAAGAGCTTACAAAGCTCTTTTACAACCTCCTTAGTTTGGAAAAACCTTTTACTTACTAGCCAATTAGCCTGTCATAAAACGGGATTTTCAGGTCTCTCCTCCATGTCCTATTCCCTTTCTATCTCGGTCTTCTCTCCTGAGCCTCCGGTCTCTCGCTCCATCTCTCTCTCTCTCTCTCTCTCTCCCCTCCTCCTACTTCCTCCCCCTCTTTCTCTCTCAGCTCTCTTCCGTCTCCTGCCTCTCTCTCCGTCTCTCTTTCTCTTCTCCCCCTCCTGCCTCTCACTCTCTTTCTCTTCTCTTCCCCCTCCTGCCTCTCACTCTCTCTTTCTCTTCTCCTCCTCCTGCATGGGGAGCACGGAGCCCAAACGGCTGTTTGCGCCGCTTGCTCCCATGTGGCAGACAGGCTGAGCGGCTGCCTATGAGCTCCAGCTGCCCCCCTGCACTGTTTCCGTTCACGCCAGCACTGATCCTGCAGCCTCCCAGTTGTCCTCCCCCTCCCCTCGTTCCCCCGCCCACCCCCCGGCCAGAATCTGTTCACGGCCAGGGGGTGGGGCCTGGAGCTGCTGTCACGCCGCACATCACCACCCCACCCCCCTTCACCTCCCGCCGTGGCGCTTGGCTGACTTCTGCGCCGCTCAGCTGGGATGCCGCGGGGGAGCAAGCGGAGCAACTGGCTGTTTTAGCTCCCCCGCGGCAGCCCGGCTGAGCAGCACAGAACTCAGCTGAGCGCCATGGCGGGAGGCAAAGGGGGGCGGGGCCCAGCCGTGTACATCACCGCCCTGCCCCGGCGCTCGGCTGAGTTCTATGCCACTCAGCCGGGCCACCGTGTCGGAGCAGGCAGCGCAAGCGGCCGTTTGGGCACCGTGGTCCCCATGCAGCACCCCCATGCTGCATGGGGACTGTGGCGCTCAAACGGCCGCTTGCACTGCTTGCTCCCCCGCGGTGGTCCAGCTGAGCAGCGCAGAAGTCATCCGAGTGCCACGGCGGGAGGCAACAGCGCTCCTCAGAGGCAACACGTAACGCTACAGCATTACAGAGTCACAGACATTGGGCTACAATATATATGATAATTAAAGGCTGCAAAGGATAGAATTTTATTTCCCCCCATTTTGACCTTTTTGTGCTTACTGAATTCATTGTCATTCTTAGGTGCATGAAGTAAAAGTGTGGGGGTGCTACAGCCCCCTCCTTCAGATTTTGTACCCTGACAGCCTGCACCCGGGGCATCGGTGCCTCTGGGGGTCCAAGCTACCAGCTCTGCTGTCAACCCTGAGGTCCTGGCAACAACTGAGCCCCCGGTGGCCTCAACATGGCTGGGAGGCCTAGGGGCTACTCTGTAGGCCCCAGTCATCAGCCCCATGCCTGGGGCTCTGCAGCCATCCCTAACTGTGGCCTCAGCCTGGAGGGGCATAAAAGGGGTAATGTGGGAAGGGGGGTGCAGCTCAGCATCCCCACTCTAAAAACTGTTCTTATGCCACTAGTGGCATTCCCCAGTGAGGGTAAGGATCTTTGTGTGTACACCTACATCTTGAAGCTACCAGATCTCTCATGCAAATATTGATGCTTTAAGAGTGATGGCAGCAAAATAATACGGCCACTGGAAAACTTAACTGGAGATGGAGTGGAAATGACTTACAGAGGTAAGGTGGGAGTTATAGACTGAATTTTTAGCTGTACTCAGCTCATATTTCAGTCAGCTGAGAAATGGGGAAAGTGGCTGTTTGTTTCCTTTCTGCCTTTCATGAGCCACAGGTTGTTGTAGGTCAAGTTATCTATCAGCATAACTTAGAGCAGCCTAAAGGGTTCTCTAAGTTACATCAGAGGCATTGGTCCCATCACCACAAACAAGGACTGGGAAGAACGTGTTCATTTGCATCCTGCTTATTCCTCCCCCAACCATGCCTCCTAGCCTGCTTCTCCCAGTTCCTTACACACAAAGACATTACCTTTCTTTGGAAGCTGTTCATTAACTATGCTTGAAGTTTTGTTGCTGTTTTAGTTACCTAGTGCATAGGAAACAGATACCTATTTTGACCTCTTGTGACAGGTGTGGTAAGGAAATAATAACCATTTAGTTTGCACTCAGTAAATTCTGCCTATGGGAGAATCCAGTTGTAATGATTCACTGTGAGTTCTTAAACCTGGCTGAAGACAACTACAGGATGGAAAGTGTGATATTACTAGAATGTCAGACTTATAAGACAGCTCAAATACATGAGTTGTGGTTTGAGGTGAGCGCTTCCATCCTGAAGGTATTGGATATCAGATTAAAAAGTGGCGTTACTTCAGAAACTAAATGCGGTGTGATGTGCAAGGGAGACAGACAGCTGAAGAGTACAAGGCTTCCTGCCAGGTCCCTCAGAGCAGGAAACATTTGTAAGTAATACAGATGTCTCTTGCATCCCAGGAAGATTTCACAGACCCTCTGAGTCCTTTACTATGGGCCCTGAGGAGAATATTGCACATCTCAATTAGTTTAAAAATAACCCTCCAAAAACAACAAAATTTTTCACTAAATCACCATCCGTCAAAGTGTCTCACAGTATTTTCTGCTCATGAAGTCACAGAATATTCTGTAGATAAGTAAAATAATAGTATCCCTACCAGATGGGGAAGCAGAGGCTCAGAAAAGTTGCACTTGTAACCCAGTGAGTCAGTGATATGGGCAGAAACCCCAGAACTCCCGATTCATAATCTTTGCTTTAACAATTGGGTCATGTTTTCTCATTATCTGTCCGGCACCTTTGATGTGTATCCTGCTTTATCATCAAGTACAAAGAAAAGTTCTCTGACCCCATGTAGGCCTGTCCACTTAAGTCCTATTTTGTTGACTTAAGAGGGACATAGAAGCCTTGTTCAGACTCTCTGCACAGAAACCAATTTCACCCTGTTCAAACACTGCTAGAGAAGTAACTTTGAAATACAGAGAGCTACTGCTGTTGATTTAGGACCATTGTGGATACAAAAACATTTGTACTGGGTTAAAACTATACTAATGGCTACCTGAAGGAAAAGTATATGAAGAATAAACATGAGGGACTGCTGTCAGAGATCTGCTGATGGCGGAGGGGGTGCACAAAGCAGACAGCTGCCCCAGGGCCTGGTGATTTAAAAGGGCCCAGAGCTCCTGGCCACCACTACATCGGCAACAGCATCTGCCAGAGCCCCAGGCCTTTTAAATTTCCATCAGAGACCTTTGCTGTGTGAGCTGAGCAGTGCTGAAGGGCTGGCTGGGGGTAGGCCTGGCCCCCTCCCATCCCTTAGCCCAGAGTCCGCCATTTCTGCCTGCTCCACCCCTTCTGTAGTCTCAGAATTGCCCCCTACCCCATCTTGCACAGGGCCCAGCAAAGTCTGTTGGCTACCCTGGCAGAGAGAGAGAAAGAGAAAGAGAAAGAGAAAGAGAAAGAGAAAGAGAAAGATTTACAGAAAGTGAGGAAACACAAAAAGTTCGGAGGGTGCATAGTAGGACCTGTGACATTACAGATCATTGAAGACTGTGGGGAAGCACATACAGGAGGAAAAAATACCAGTAATTTTCTACTGATAAAAGTCAGCATTGGTCTAAAAAAAGTTAATTTTTGAGCCAAGATTATAGCGTAATAATTGGTAAGACTGCAGTAAAGAACACATATATAACAACAGCATATGAGAACAGATGAAGTTTTAGATGTGGTGAAAAGAATTTAGATCAGGATGACGTTATTAGAATGTACAAAGCCAAGCACAAAATCCTTGAGCAAAAGCTGGTGGGACTGATGAGATGAAACAAGCAGCAAAACCACTGGTGCATTTCTTTTCTCCAGCGCAAAACCAGCACAGCAGGAAATGCAGCAGAAAGGTTCTGCATTATTTCACTCTATGGAAGTCACCTGAACAATCACTGTCAGTAGCTGTACGAGTCAGACAGTCACAACATAACTAGCATAGCAGGTAACAAAAGTGCTATGAGTAGACAGATGTACATAGCACCCCAATTAATACATTCCTTAATAATTACGAATGTTATCAGAATGTTTATGCAACAACACTGAGCTCTGGTAGCCACACTCTAGTAACTTTACCAAAGGGCATTTTATCAGGGAAAAAATATGTTGAGGAAGAAGACAGATGAATGAAGAATATAAGATTGGCTTTGCATTTTTAAGTGCATCTTTTCTTCATAACAGTGCACAATCCAGCCACTATAATTCATATTAATTGTCAAAGTTACTTTATGAATAAGTTCTTATTTAGTTACATTTTAAAAGTTTGTTATTTAAAAATTTGCATCCCACTTTCCCAAGCGGTCATGAGATAAGAAGGAAGTTTCTCTCATGGATTGAAAACTGATTAAAATAAAGAAACAAAGGTAAGACTACATAGTTAGTTTTCAGAATGGAGAGAGGTTACACGTGGTGTCTCCCAGGGATCCATATTCAACATATTAATAAATGATCATGAGAAAGAGGTAAACAGTGAGGTGCCAAAATTTGCAGATGATACAAAACTGCTCAAGATAGTTAAGTTCCAAACAGACTGTGAAGAGCTTCAAAAGAATCTCAGAAAACGAGGCGAGCAGGCAACAAATTGGCAATGTTGATAAATGAAAAGTAATGCATATTGGAAAACATAATCCCAACTATATGTATAAAATGATGGGGACTATATTAACTTTTACCATTTAAGAAAGAGTTCTTATGAGTCATTGCCGATAGTTATCTAGAAACATCCATTCAATGTGCAGTGGCAGTCAAAACAAAAAACAAAAACAAAAACCCAAACAAACAGAATGTTGGGAATCATTAAGAAAGGAACAGGGAAAATGACAGAGAATATGTTATTGCCTCTATATAAATCCATGGTAGTTCACATCTTGAACACTGTGTGCAGATGTGGTAGCTTCATCTCAAAAAAGATATACTGGCATTGGATAAAGTTAAAAAAAAGGAACAAAAATGATTAGGGGCATGGAACGGCTAATAATTAGGGGTATGGAACCATATAAAGAGAGATTAATAAGAGTGGGACTTTTCAACCTGGAAGAGAGATGAGTAAGGGGGGACATGATAGAGGTCTATAAAATCATGATTGGTGTAGAGAAAGTGACTAAAGAAGACTTATTTACTCCATCCCATAAGAAGATAACTAGGGGTCACCAAAATAAATTAATAGGTAGCAGGTTTAAAACAAGCAAAACAGAATACTGGGTTAGATGGACCTTAGGTCTGCCCAGTAAGACCATTCTTAGGAAGGAACAGTCAGTTTCACACAAACAGAATGGGAAGCGACTGTCTAGGAAGGAGTACGGCAGAAAAAGATCTAGGGGTCATAGTGGACCACAAGCTAAATATGAGTCAACAGTGTGACGCTGTTGCAAAAAAAGCAAACGTGATTCTGGGATGCATTACCAGGAGTGTTGTGAGCAAGACACGAGAAGTCATTCTTCTGCTCTACTCTGCACTGATTAGGCCTCAGTTGGAGTATTGTGTCCAGTTCTGGGCACCACATTTCAAGAAAGATGTGGAGAAATTGGAGAAGGTCCAGAGAAGAGCAACAAGAATGATTAAAGGTCTAGAGAACATGACCTATGAAGGAAGACTGAAAGAACTGGGCTTGTTTAGTCTGGAAATGGGAAGACTGAGAGGAGACATTATAGTGGTTTTCAAGTATCTAAAAGAGTGTCACAAGGAAAAGGGAGAAAAATTGTTCGCCTTAGCCTCTGAGGATAGGACAAGAAGCAATGGGCTTAAACTGCAGCAACGGAGGTACATTAGGAAAAGCTTCTTAATTGTCAGGGTGGTTAAACACCGGAATAAGTTATCTAGGGAGGTTGTGGAATCTCCATCTCTGGAGATAGTTAAGAACAGGTTAGATAGACATCTATCAGGGATGGTCTAAACAGTACTAGGTACATAAGAACATAAGAACGGCCGTACCGGGTCAGACCAAAGGTCCATCTAGCCCAGTATCCTGTCTGCCAACAGTGGCCAGCACCAGGTGCCCCAGAGGAGGTGGACCGAAGACAATGATCAAGCGATTTGTCTCCTGCCATCCCTCTCCAGCCTCTGACAAACAGAGGCCAAGGACACCATTTTATCCCCTGGCTAATAGCCTTTTATGGACCTAACCTCCATGAAATTATCTAGCTTCTCTTTAAACTCTGTTATAGTCCCAGCCTTCACAGCCTCCTCTGGCAAGCAGTTCCACAGGCTGACTACACGCTGTGTGAAAAAACTTTCTTTTATTAGTTTTAAACCTGCTACCCATTAATTTCATTTGGTGTCCTCTAGTTCTTCTATTTAGGAACTAATAAATAACTTTTCTTTATCGGCCCTCCACACCACTCATGATTTTATACACCTCTATCATATCCCCTCAGTCTCCTCTTTTCTAAACTGAAAAGTCCCAGTCACTTTAACCTCTCCTCATATGGGACCCGTTCCAAACCCCTAATCATTTTAGTTGCCCTTTCTGAACCCTTTCCAAGGCCAAAATATCTTTTTGAGGTGAGGAGACCACATCTGTACACAGTATTCAAGATGTGGGCGTACCATAGTTTTATACAGGGGCAGTAAGATATTCTGGGTCTTATTTTCTATCCCTTTCTTAATCATTCCTAGCATCCTATTTGCCTTTTTGACCGCTGCACACTGTGTGGAAGTTTTCAGAGAACTGTCCACGATAACTCCAAGATCTCTTTCCTGATTTGTCATAGCTAAATTAGCCCCCATCATACTGTACGATAGTTGGGGTTATTTTTCCCGATGTGCATTACTTTACACTTATCCACATTAAATTTCATTTGCCATTTTGTTGCCCAATCACTCAGTTTGGTGAGATCTTCTTGGAGTCCTCACAGTCTGCTTCTGTCTTGACTATCCTAAACAGTTTGGTATCATCCGCAAACTTTACCACCTCACTGCTTACCCTTTCTCCAGATCATTTATGAATAAGTTGAACAGGATTGGTCCTAGGACTGACCCTTGGGGACACCACTAGTTACCCCTCTCCATTCTGAAAATTTACCATTTATTCCTACCCTTTGTTTCCTGTCTTTTAACCAGTTCTCAATCCAAGAAAGGACCTTCCTCTTATCCCATGGCCATGTAATTTACACAAGAGCCTTTGGTGAGGGAACTTGTCAAAGGCTTTCTGGAAATCTAAGTATACTATATCTACTGGATCCCCCTTGTCCGCATGTTTGTTAACCCCTTCAAAGAACTCTAATAGATTAGTAAGACAGGATTTCCTTTTACAGAAACCATGTTGACTTTTGTCCAACAAATTATGTTCTTCTACATGCTTCACAATTTTATTCTTTACTATTGTTTCGACTAATTTGCCAGGTACTGAAGGTAGACTTACCGGTCTGTAATTGCCCGGATCGCCTCTAGAGCCCTTTTTAAATATTGGTGTCACGTTGGCTACCTTCCAGTCATTAGGTACGGAAGCCGATTTAAGGGATAGCTTACAAACCACAGATAATAGTTCAGCAAATTCCCATTTGAGTTCTTTTAGAACCCTTGGATGAATGCCATCCGGTCCCGGAGATTTGTTAACATTAAGTTTTTCTATTTGTTCCAAAACCTCCTGTAATGACACTTCAATCCGGGACAGTTCCTCAGATTCATCACCCACAAAGGACGGTGCAGATTTGGGAATCTCCCCAACATCCTCAGCCGTGAAGACTGAAGCAAAGAAATCATTTAGTTTCTCCGCAATGGCTTTATCGTCCTTGATTGCGCCTTTTATAGTTCGATCGTCTAGGGGACCCACAGGTTTTTAGCAGGCTTCCTGCGTCTAATGTACTTAAAAACATTTTGTTATTTCTTTTGAGTTTTTGGCTAGCTGTTCCTCAAAATCTTTTTTTGCTTTTCTTATTACATTTTTACACTTGATTTGACAGTGTTTATGTTCCTTTCTATTTATCTCACTAGGATTGGACTTCTTAAAAGATACCTTTTTGTCCCTCACTGCTTCTTTTACATGGTGGTTAAGCCACGGTGACTCTTTTTTAGGTCTCTTGCTATGTTTTTTAATTTGGGGTATACATTTAAGTTGGGCCTCTATTATGGTGTCTTTAAAAAGTTTCCATGCAGCTTGCAGGTACTGCCATGCAGGTACTGCCATGACTGCAGGGGACTGGACTCGATGACCTCTCGAGGTCCCTTCCAGTTCTAGTGTTCTATGATTCTATGTTCTTATTATGTTCACCTTGTTTGTTCTGCTATTCTGCTCATCAGTTTAGGCCTCAGTGGGGACTTACACTATAAGTTCTTTGAGCCTGTTTTTTACTCACCTAGAACAGCAGAACCTCCTTGTTGATTATGTCCTTTAGTAGCAGTAATACAAATAAATACCAAAATAAGAAAAGATGTGGACCCTATACACTGACTGTAGTGGAACCATTCACACTTAGATCCTGGTCCATTAAAGTTTGGATTTAAGTGAGGAAAGATGACCTAGGTGGAAGTTCATGCTGCACATAATTACAGATGGTATAAAGACCAAAAAGACAATGTCCATCTGTAATCAGATCCAAACTCCTTTGGCATTATTTGCACATTTTAGGTCACACCAAGAATTTTATTTATATATAGTCAGTTTTCATAAAAGGGGGGAATTCCCATACCAAAGAGTAGCTGCAGTTAAATTGATTAGGTAAGAGAACACAACAGAAATCAATGATTCTCTCAAATGTGATACGTTGTCACAATACTGTGCAGCACATCATCTATGGCATGAATAATTATTTTTCCTTATACAATGCTATGCCTTAATTTAATAGTGGCATTGCACAGCTAAGATAACTTGCAAAAGACAACACTCAAGCATGCGTTATGCACACACAACATCACAATTCTGCAACCTCTGCTTCATGACATTCAATGTCTCACAGTATCCCAATAGACTAAACTTGAAATACTAATAGGACACTATAATGCTGCTGTGACAAGTACCTTGTAAAGTTTTTATAGTCCTAGGTACACAATAATTTAGTGCTTAGAGTAATACACATACCACACTCTTTGCGACATCTTTGCTTAGTGCTATCTTGGGTCAAGTTCTCAGATTGGAAAAAGAAGAGAGAAAAAATAATTTAATCTGTAATTTTTGTGCCTATTGTAACCAATAAAATTACTAAAATTATTATAACTGAAAAACATTATTTTCTTGCCCCCTCCCCTTTTCAAGTTTGCTTACTTTTGGACAGATAGGATGATAGGGAGTCTGGTGGATCTTCACATGTTTTGTTCTAGGGCCCACTTAAAGAGACTCTCAAGACATCAGCAAGAACATAAGAACATAAGAACATAAGAACGGCCGTACCGGGTCAGACCAAAGGTCCATCTAGCCCAGTATCCTGTCTGCCGACAGTGGCCAGCACCAGGTGCCCCAGAGGGGGTGGACCAAAGACAATGATCAAGCGATTTGTCTCCTGCCATCCCTCTCCAGCCTCTGTCAAACAGAGGCCAAGGACACCATTTTATCCCCTGGCTAATAGCCTTTTATGGACCTAACCTCCATGAAATTATCTAGCTTCTCTTTAAACTCTGTTATATTCCTAGCCTTCACAGCCTCCTCTGGCAAGGAGTTCCACATGCTGACTACACGCTGTGTGAAGAAGAACTTTCTTTTATTAGTTTTAAACCTGCTACCCATTAATTTCATTTGGTGTCCTCTAGTTCTTCTATTTAGGAACTAATAAATAACTTTTCTTTATCGGCCCTCTCCACACCACTCATGATTTTATACACCTCTATCATATCCCCTCAGTCTCCTCTTTTCTAAACTGAAAAGTCCCAGTCGCTTTAACCTCTCCTCATATGGGACCCGTTCCAAACCCCTAATCATTTTAGTTGCCCTTTTCTGAACCCTTTCCAAGGCCAAAATATCTTTTTGAGGTGAGGAGACCACATCTGTACACAGTATTCAAGATGTGGGCGTACCATAGTTTTATACAGGGGCAGTAAGATATTCTGGGTCTTATTTTCTATCCCTTTCTTAATCATTCCTAGCATCCTATTTGCCTTTTTGACCGCTGCACACTGTGTGGAAGTTTTCAGAGAACTGTCCACGATAACTCCAAGATCTCTTTCCTGATTTGTCATAGCCAAATTAGCCCCCATCATACTGTACGTATAGTTGGGGTTATTTTTCCCGATGTGCATTACTTTACACTTATCCACATTAAATTTCATTTGCCATTTTGTTGCCCAATCACTCAGTTTGGTGAGATCTTCTTGGAGTCCCTCACAGTCTGCTTCTGTCTTGACTATCCTAAACAGTTTGGTATCATCCGCAAACTTTACCACCTCACTGCTTACCCCTTTCTCCAGATCATTTATGAATAAGTTGAACAGGATTGGTCCTAGGACTGACCCTTGGGGACACCACTAGTTACCCCTCTCCATTCTGAAAATTTACCATTTATTCCTACCCTTTGTTTCCTGTCTTTTAACCAGTTCTCAATCCAAGAAAGGACCTTCCTCTTATCCCATGGCCATGTAATTTACACAAGAGCCTTTGGTGAGGAACTTGTCAAAGGCTTTCTGGAAATCTAAGTATACTATATCTACTGGATCCCCTTGTCCGCATGTTTGTTAACCCCTTCAAAGAACTCTAATAGATTAGCAAGACAGGATTTCCTTTACAGAACCCATGTTGACTTTTGTCCAACAAATTATGTTCTTCTACATGCTTCACAATTTTATTCTTTACTATTGTTTCGACTAATTTGCCCGGTACCGAAGTTAGACTTACCGGTCTGTAATTGCCCGGATCGCCTCTAGAGCCCTTTTTAAATATTGGTGTCACGTTGGCTACCTTCCAGTCATTAGGTACGGAAGCCGATTTAAGGGATAGCTTACAAACCACAGATAATAGTTCAGCAAATTCCCATTTGAGTTCTTTTAGAACCCTTGGATGAATGCCATCCGGTCCCGGAGATTTGTTAACATTAAGTTTTTCTATTTGTTCCAAAACCTCCTGTAATGACACTTCAATCCGGGACAGTTCCTCAGATTCATTACCCACAAAGGACGGTGCAGATTTGGGAATCTCCCAACGTCCTCAGCTGTGAAGACTGAAGCAAAGAAATCATTTAGTTTCTCCGCAATGGCTTTATCGTCCTTGATTGCGCCTTTTATAGTTCGATCGTCTAGGGACCCACAGGTTTTTAGCAGGCTTCCTGCTTCTAATGTACTTAAAAACATTTTGTTATTTCTTTTGAGTTTTTGGCTAGCTGTTCCTCAAAATCTTTTTTTGCTTTTCTTATTACATTTTTACACTTGATTTGACAGTGTTTATGTTCCTTTCTATTTATCTCACTAGGATCGGACTTCCACTTCTTAAAAGATACCTTTTTGTCCCTCACTGCTTCTTTTACATGGTGGTTAAGCCACGGTGACTCTTTTTTAGGTCTCTTGCTATGTTTTTTAATTTGGGGTATACATTTAAGTTGGGCCTCTATTATGGTGTCTTTAAAAAGTTTCCATGCAGCTTGCAGGGATTTGGCTCTAGTCACTGTGCCTTTTAATTTCTGTTTAACTAACCTCCTCATTTTTGTGTAATTCTTTTTGAAATTAAATGCCAGGGTGCTGGTCTGCTGAGGTGTTCTTCCCACCACAGGAATGTTGAATGTTATTATATTATGGTCACTATTCCCAAGCGGTCCTGTAATGGTTATTTCCTGACCTGATCCTGCGCTCCACTCAGGACTAAATGGAGAATTGCCTCTCCTTGTGGGTTCCTGCACCAGCTGCTCCAAGAAGCAGTCATTTAAGCCATTGAGAAATTTTATCTCCGCTTCTCTTCCTGAGGTGACATGTATCCAGTCAATATGGGGGTAATTAAAATCCCCATTATTATAGAGTTCTTTGTTTTGGTAGCCTCTCTAATCTCCCTCAGCATTTCAATGTCAGTATCCCTGTCCTGGTCAGGTGGTAATATATCCCTACTGCTAATTTCTTATTTTTGGAGCATGGAATTACTATCCATAGCGATTCTGTTGAACATGTTGATTCATTTAATATTTTTATTTCATTTGATTCTACATTATCTTTCACATACAGTGCTACTCCGCCACCCACCCGGCCTGCTCTATCCTTTCGATATATTTTATATCCCGGTATGATTGTGTCCCACAGATTTTCTCACCAGGTTTCAGTGATGCCTATTATGTCAATCTCCTCATTTAATACTAGGTACTCTAGTTCACCCATCTTATTAGTCAGACTCCTAGCATTTGTGTAGAAGCACTTTAAAAATTTGCCACTGCTTATTTGTCTGCCCTTCCTGATGCATTGGATTCCTTTGTACGTGGTTTTTTGTCTGCTCTGGCCCATGGTTTGCCCTCTCCCTCCTCTCTTTCTGACTACAGCTTAGAGAACCTCTATCAATGGATTCTCCTCTAAGAGAAGTCTCCCTCCGATTTACGTGCATCTCCACACCAATCGGCTTTCCCATCTCTCAGTTTAAAAACTGCTCTACGGCCTTTTAATGTTTAGTGCCAGCAGTCTGGTTCCACCCTGGTTTAGGTGGAGCCCATCCTTCCTGTATAGGCTCCCTCTCCCAAAAGTGTCCCCAGTTCCTAATAAATCCAAACCCTCTTCCCTACACCATCGTCTCATCCACGCATTGAGATTCTGAATCTCTGCCTGCCTACCTGGCCCTGCGCGTGGAACTGGAAGCACTTCCGAGAATGCCACCATAGAGGTCCTGGATTTCAGTCTCTTTCCTAGCAGCCTAAATTTGGCCTCCAGGACATCTCTCCTACCCTTCCCTACGTCATTGGTACCTACATGTACCACGACCACCGGCTCCTCCCCAGCACTACACATAAGTCTATCTAGATGCCTCGAGAGATCCGCAACCTTCGCAAGCAGACAGAAAACCCTTTATAAAATATTTAAAGGGTGTCCTCTCAATATGATTTTTAACTTTAAAAATAATTCAGTTGGCAGTGTCCCTTCATATATTAAGACCCCAGTCTTTCAACACAAACAAAAATGTGTTTTAGACAGTAATGGTCTGGGTTAGAAAGATGATTGGATTACTTTCAGGCAAGAAAATTACTAAGGAAGACCTATTGTGTTCTTTGTGGCCAGAATGAGGAAGCTTGAATGAAACCAGCCAGCACAAGAACAAACAAATGGGAGCAAGGAAGTGATTGATAGGAATATAAAGACAGGGAAGAAAAAAAGATATACAAGAAAGGGTAAGCCACAGAAAAAGTATATGTGAAAAACAGATTCAAAAAAGCATAGCAGAAAAAAACAAGAAAAGTTCCTAAAAACAACGAGAAAAGAACAGAGAATAAAAGAACACTGAAAAAAAGGCAACTGACAAAAAAATCTGCAAAAGGAAAAAAGCAAGACATAGTTTAAAAAAAAAAAGAGAGAGAGAGAGACTATTTATGCTTATAAATGCAGGTAAAATTCAGACCTGTTCAACACAGAACAGATGTGTCTGGTGTGACTGTCAGCAGCACTCTACTTTACTGACTCTCTACTTCTTGATTACAGTTTCTACTTTCTCAGGAAGAAGTGTGGTTGGCTTTGGGCTACAGTAGGATAGGTGCAAAAGTTTGTTGTGAAGAGACTATACTGGAATGCGGTATTTGACAAAATAGTAAACCTGCCTATGCAGAGTGATCCATTAAGTTTTGTAGAGCAATTTCTGTTTTCTGAAGAGTCATTAGGTTAATTTTCAAAGTACAGTAAAACTCCAATAGTCCGGCATCCAATAGTCCAGCACTCCTGATAGTCCGGCATCAAAATGGCAAGAGCCTAGTGAGTGAGCTTCGGCAAAAAATGAGTCACAAGGTAACAGCGCAGCAGCTGAACTGAGCAAAAGGGTAAAAAGGCTTAAAAACCTAAAACATTACAGTATACTGTATACAGTATGTACAATAAAAAGGGTTAAGAACACTTTATATACAGTATATAATGTATACAGTATATATATATATAACCTGCTTATAGTACCTCCTGATAATCCGGCATATCTGATAATCCGGCACCACCTAAATCCCATAGGTTCCGGATTATCGGAAGTCTACTGTATAATGTTGATTCTGTTGTTCAGAAATTCCTTTGCTGCTAACAGGAGTTACATGATGCTTTAATAATTTACCTCTATGTTTAGAAATAAAGATATGGAGGACATGTCATCTCGGCTTCAAATGCTCTTGAATAGAGAAATGGTTTACCTGTTCTGATAGATTTCACAAAATAGGCACATTTTTCAGGTTAACAGGACCTTTCAAAATTTGCATTCCTCCTGTATCTTAGGAACTGATCCTATTCTCATTGAGGTCCATCAGGATTTTGCCAATGGTTTCCACTGGAAGAGTTCCACTTACTAAAAGGGGAGCTAGATGGAGCTATAGAAGACCAGAAGAAGGGTAAACCACTGGATATGTCATAGGTAATGAAATATCCATGGGCCTAGTGGATTATCTTGTCAAAGATAATCAAAGGTAATCACAGGATAACCAAAGTACATGACAGCTGGCAGCACATGCAAAAGACCTGATAAACTATATCACTGGAAAAGATTTGCAGGGAACTGAGCATTTAAAAGTCATAATACAGTCACCAGAAAGTTTTGGTTCAGAACAAAGGTAAAAGGGACATGCAAAACAGATGGATCATCAATGTTTTTATATATAGAACAAATGCGCAAATTCATAGCAAAAAATAATGTCTGTGCTCCCATAGCACTTACAATGTAAAAGTAAAACATGAGAAAAGAAACAAATACTGAAAGATAAACAAGCTATTTTCTGTAAAAATGACCATGATATTTTAAATATAGAGCACACTAGGCTAGATCCTACATTCCTTTTTGCACCCAAAATTTCAATTGACTGTAAGAGGTGGTTTGGAACAGACAGACACAGAGATGTCTCTTTTTGTATTCGCATGCAGGTAACAGAAATGGATGATAGTGCTTGTGGAAAAAAACCCTCCATAGTGTTTGTCCACAGTAATTTTCTATGGCCCAGAGAAACATTACTATTGATCAGAATTTCCACGATTAGAAAATCGTCTTTTAATATATTTTCCTTAATGTCTGGTAAGGGTTCAAGATGTGTTTGATTATTAAATGCTCCTAGCGTTTTTTTTAAAAAGTTCATGATATGATGAATATCTATTTAATATGAGCAGGATCACCTGCATTAATTACTATCGAGAGATTAGCAAATCTATTCTATGCTCTGATGGCTTAATGTGGTGTTAGTTTAGTGCACTGAAGTGCATGTAATAGATTGAGTCCCCTGGTGTTTACAACAGCTAGCCAATTACAAAGTACTTGCACTGCTGATATTTTTGACCTTGTCAATAACAAAATCTGAATTGAGGTACAGAGTCACTTTCAAATGTTAAAACTTTTCATCAATAAAGTGAACTTAGATTGTTCCAATGAAAGTTTTCAAACTATAAAATGGAGGATTATTTTAATTAGTTTCTTAAATTGGCAATGTTTACCACACATCCTACTGTTCCATCTCTTCCTGCTTATTGGAAATCAAAGGAAAAAAAATATCACCATTGTTTCTGCAAAACAAAAGGCCAAAATCAAAATCTAAATTTTGAGAAAAGTAAAGTTTTATAAGCTTCCTATCTACCAAAAGTTTAGAAATTCCAAATTGCTACAGTAATAGAATTATTTACTCTAAGCCATGATAATCACCAACCAATCAGCTATTCTAGAAGGCATAATGCCTCTTAGAGCTGTCAGGTAGCATAATCTTTTGATACTGGTTAGTGGAGAAAAGGTTTCAAGGGCAAGAATAGTAAATTAACTAGAAACTGCAATTATCTGAAAACTAAACTGGAATCTCTGCCAATAGAACTTTGGGCATTAACAACCCCTCCAATTATGGAGAATGTTGTTAGTCTCAGAACCAGACTGGATTCCTGTGTAAAAGTGAAACACTGTGATCTGGTAAAATTATTCCTTTGATTACATTTCTCAGAAATCTCTGCCCCGCCACACACACACTTGCTTAAAGAGGGAGTGTATACATTCAGCTTTCAAATGTGGAAAAAAACCCTCAAGATACGTTCTGCCATCAACTTCCTGTATAACAGGAAATAGAACTCAATAGATGATGTCATAGCATTTCACACACCAGGAAACTAAGGCACAGTGCACATTAATACTGTGTCTATGTGATTTGCCCCAGATCTTAAGGTGAATCAATGGCAAAGATGGGAATTGACCAATATTAAAATTATAAAGGCTGAATTTAAATGTTTGCCTGCAAATAATTTTTTTCTTTTCCTTTTGCTTCCTATTAAAAACGTATTAGTGGAACGTATTCCATGTGTATTAATTCATCATTCCTGAAATGGTTGAGTTGAAAAGGGAGAGTTTATTTTGAGTACTTTGGGATGAAACTCAGGTATGATGTATGCCTTGGTTGAAACTGCCTGCTGAGGACAACTTGTCCTTCAGAAGGTCTAGTCTTCTATGAATGGGCTGACTATTTACACAGGTAAAGTATTCACTCTGTGAGATCTATAGGGCAGGGTTTACCATTGTGTTATTTATTACTGATAACAAAAAGACTGTGATGCCTTCATGGGTTCCTTATGTTTGGAAGAATTAAAATTGTTTTAGTTTATTTTATAATTTCAACAGACAGTATCAGTGATTAAGAGCTTTTTAATTTTTTTATCTATTTAAAATTTTCACAGTTACACAAAATTTTGAATTTTAAGCTTTTTGCTTTATCAATTTCAATTTTCAGAGCTGGAGGAAATCAGACAATAATTATTTAATATCAGTCAACACTGAGATTCAAACAATTAAAGATTTATAAGCATTAAAACACAAATTGTCAGTGTCACATCAAAATATACAAAGTAAATACTCTTAAATCCAACTCTAACAAGCTCTCAAGCAACATTTTTCTTACTGTTCCTATCTGTACATTTCAGTTACCATTGATGGAAATATTTTTCATTAGCTTGTGTGGGTACACTGAAATCAATTTTCACCAACATTTACCAATAAAAGTCTAATCTTTCCAAGTCTACTTATGTGCTATCACAATAGAAAAAAAAATAAATACTGTAAAAGGGAGTTGCATTTCATATAGCCCATATGTGGACTGGAGAGTTAATAATGAAAACTTTGAAGTTAACATGTTATCACACATCTGTTGTCCAGAAAACATCTGTGATAGCTTTTCAACCTTAATATCAAGCTTAGTCATAAGCAGAACAAAAGGAATTAAAACGGTTATTGAAGTACTCACCAGATGGCACTCTTGTGCATATCCTTACAAGTTCTGGTACATGCATGCACATGTGTTGTTTTCTTTTACTTACAGGCAACAATGTACCACTAATTTTGTTGTTTCAGGTTCTTTGGAGCTGTGATGAGCATCAGAGGAATGCACAGCTGGTTCAGTCTACCTAAGATTTGGTCTACACTGTGAAGGTAGATTGACATAAGGCAGCTTATACTGACCTAACTTTGGAAGGGTGTGTCTACACTGCACCATATTTCCGGAATAAAAGCCATTATTCTGGAAAAAAAATACTAGCATGCACACAGCAATTGTGTTATTTTGAAAGAAAATCAAAACAAAGGAGGGCTTTTTCCGACGTTGATAAACCTCATTCCACAAGGAATTAGGCCTGTTCTCAAAAAGCTTTTGCCAAAGAGGGTGTTTGTGGACGCTCCACTGCTACTATGTTGAAATAGCTTCTCAACAGAGCCATTCAAAGTTATTCCTCCCCAGTGCCTCCTGGGGCTCTAATTCGAGATAGCGCGTCCACATTAGAGGAGCCTGCCTTGGACTAATTTTGAGGCTTACCTGTAATGTGGATGCTCTATTTCAAAATAAGCCATTCCGGAAGATATCTTCCAGAAAAGCTTATTTTGAAAGAGGCTTGTGGTGTAGATATACCCTAAGTGTCTGCACTACAAGATTGCTTCTGCCAATGCAAGTCACCCAATTCACTGCCCAAATAACTACTTTTGCAAGAAGTGTAACACTTCAGTCAATGTAGGACGCTAGTGCATTACTTACATTAATTGCTAGCTTTCAGTCCCACACAGGGCTCACAGATGGAGCACCAACACCACACGATTGATAGCTTGTCCTACATAGGGCTCAAAGCTCCAGCGGTCAGACCTGGAGAAGTGGGGCCCCAGCTAAGAATCCCATGAGGGACTGTCAGCTTGGGCTGTTGGCTGTAGGGCCAGGAGGCTCCAGCTTTTAGTGTCCTATTATGCCCCACACAGTGGAAGTGCTCCTGGTGAGGACATGCACCACTGACAGAAGGGCATACTATGGACATGAACCACTGCAGTAACTACAGTTGGCTGCATGTTGAACTAACTTAGGGTAACAATTTTGTAATGTAGCCAAGGGCTTCCTGAGTAGAGTTACTTCTTGAGGCAGTTTCTCCCTAAAAAGTGGGCATTGTTGTTGGACTACAATTCTGGAAAGAAGAGATTTCCATGATGTTTGCCCACCTCTGCTCCGGGGAAGAGCAATTTGTCAATAAAGCAAACTAAAAATATATTCTACATCACTGATTCCTCTTACAACAGGATGCTGACCTGCAAGACCCAGAGTGTCTATCACCACTCAGCACAGAACGGACTCTCTATTATGAGCATATACCTCAGCCTCTCAGAGTGGCAAGGCTGCTGCCTGTAATAAGAGAAAAGACATTTAGTCAGCCAGCCGAAATGCTAAACATTGAAAAAGGTCATAGTAGCATGTTTCACTACAGTAATTCCTATGATATAGAAGAGAAATTCTGCATTCTTGAGGTGTGCACTGAATAGGAGATAACATCAATTTATTCTTCTGACAAAGACTTTAGCCTGACTAAGAAACAACCACCCCTACCCCAAAAGGCCTTTATGATCATGTTCTTATTTAAAACAATATTTATTCAGAGTCTCAGTGCATAGGATAGTAAAGTCTTTACAAACTACAAAGGACTTCCACTCACCAGTGAGATTTGTTAAACTCTGGGGTGGTAGCTGACATTTTTAACAGCATACAGAAGCATTAACCAAGGGTTTAGAATGATAAATGAAAATGATCATATTTAATCATAGATGAATTTAGTATGTACTATGTTGTTACTAAAACTGAATTTTTGTTAGGAGACTGAAGCTAACTTAGGCCTTTCCCTTCAATGGCTAACACACTTTTAACTTTATCCACTCTGAATAGTCAGATTAAGGTCATTCATGATTAGCTGCAGCAGGCATAGGTAAACCTGTGTTAGTCTTTGATGGGTCACAACAACCATAGTTACGAATACTAAAAGTGTCACAAGAACTTTAATGACCTCAAGGGATTATAAACTCACTTTTATGCCTCATCTGAAAGAGGATAACTCTAACAGTTCTGTGGCTCCAACACAAGATTGGACATCTTTGGTACGGTCCTGACTCAGAGAAAAGACTGGCTTTAGACTCACCAATGGCAATTAATAGAGAATTTCAAGAGTTCCACAGAGATCTCCCAGGGGCTATGTCTAGACTACTACCGACTTATTTCGGAAGAAGCTTTTTTCGGAAGAGATCTTCTGAAAAAACTTCTTCCAAAAGAGAGTGTCCACACTGAAAAAGTGCATGGAAAAAGTGATCCGTTTTTTCGAAAGAGAGCATCCAGACTGAACAGACACTCTCTCGCACGTAAGCTGTGATTGCTTGGACAGAATGGCCACCAGGATACCTGTGCTTTTTCCTCTTTCCTCTTCTTCCAAAAAGAACTCCCTCTTCCCCATCCACACATGCCTTTTTGCGAAAGAGCTCTTTAGCAGAAAGGCTTCTTCCTCTTGGAATGAGGATTACCAATGCCCGAAAAACCCCTTTGTTCTTTCGATTTTCTTGTGGAAGAACGCAATTGCAGTGTGGACGTTCCTCAAATTTTGTAGGAAAAATGGCCGTTTTTCTGACAAAACTCTGTAGTGTAGACATACCTCCAGTCAACTACTGAACAGGCTTCACTTATGACATCTTCCATATTCCTATCCTGGGTGTGTATATCTTCAGACATAATACAACCTTACCATTGTGTAAGACGGTCACAAAGCAGTTCAAATAAAGGTGTCAGTGGAAATGCCATAGCCATTACTTTGAAAGATGTGATCTATCCTGGATGTGGCATTCTGAAGCCAGTATTAATGCAAGCTAGCAGAATGCATTATGTAGGTGTGGGGGTCACATATGCAACTAATTAATAACATAAAAAAATCCTTAGAACTCAGGTATTTCCAATGTTTCAATTTCTCTGTGCAATTTCAGGGATTAATAAAGCTAGAGGTACATTATTTATTTAAAATATATATCCCTGTAACTTTTTTTGAAAAGACACCAGCCATGCTTTGATTTTTTAAATTCGCCATGAGTATACAAAAGAGATGAAGATAATTCCTTGCTATGAATGCTGCTAGGAAAATGTTAATTCTCCCTTTTGCATCTACAAGAAGCAGGGTTATCATTTAAGTTTTTGCTGAGTTTGCAACTCACTTGCCTCAGGTATTAAGTGTATGTAATTTTCCTAACCATGGGGTATCCATTTATCAGATTTGATACTGAAAGGGAAAATCTAACACTGACACCACTTAGTTGCTTCAGCTGCAAGAAAGTGTTCTTCTGAAAAAAAGGTTATTCAAATTAAATATTGCTAAGAATAAAACCCAAAAGCAATATACTAACCAGGTCTAATATAATAAAATTCATTGGGGTTTGACAGTATGTTGGGAAAATTTAATAGACCAAAACAGTAAGTTATCATCCTTGACCCAGCAATTTATGCTAATAGCCACTATTTCATTTGCATTAAAGAACAAAAGGTACTAATGAAAAGACCAGCCAAGAAATACCTTTGGACTATGCTGAATAATATGAAGATCTTCATAATCATAAACGTCCTTTTATCCCTAACCTCCATTAAAGAAATCACTAATATTTATGGGTATTGTCTTAGCAGAGAAAATTAATTCTTAAAAAAATGTATTTGCAGGTTGAATGCAAATTTCCTAGCATGTCCATTCCAAATGACCACTATAAATAACTCATAAGAGATGTAAAATGATAATGATCAACCAATATCTTTATACTTAAAGAAGTCATGAAACTAAGTGCATACATAGGTTTTTCGTGCTAAAGGAAACGGATTAATGAAATAAAAGTAATAACCTACAAATAATGAAAAGCATGCACTCAATCATTGGGCCAAATTGAGGCCTGAAGTAACTCCACTGCATATTAACTGAATTTTTAATTTAAAAAAAATAGGCATACAAAAGTATATCATGCCAATAAATGATTTGTTAGAACACTGCATATTTCAGTGCACTTGGCTCCAGTATTCCCTGCAAGCTGTGCACTTGTGGGGCCATTCAAGAGAGATTAGGATACTACCCAGCTGATTAGCAGAGCATCCACAACTATTTTTTGTTTGTTTCTATTGGTGCACATCAACACATACCTTGAGGCACATAACAAAATTTATTCCACACATGAATAGAAAAGATTGGGAACATTACCAGACACTTTGATGGACTTATCTTATTAGACATTTGTATGGTTAGATTTTCATCAATTGGGTAAGAGCTGTCTATTCTCAGAACAACATGGTCTTTGTACTTCGATAAACAACGAAGTCTAGTAGCACCTTAAAGACTAACAAAACATGTAGATGGTATTATGAGCTTTCATGGGTACAACCTGCTTTTTCAGATGTGGGTTGTACCCAAGAAAGCTCATGATACCATCTACATGTTTTGTTAGTCTTTAAGGTGCTACTAGACTATTCGTAGTTTTTAATTTTTTTCTAGTTACAGACTAACCCGGCTACTGCTCTGAAGCTTTTGTACTTTAATTTCAGTCATAGCAACCTGGGACTTCATGAATTCCAGTTATGAAAAAAAATAATAGGGGAAATGAATACATCACATAAAAAGTCTGATATATTTCATACCCACTCAGATTTTGAAACTTTGACATATATTTTTAACCCTTTCATAATGATTTGCAAGTAAGAGCACTATCAATTCTGGTGGTCTCCATGATGACAACATGAAAATCCAGAAGTATTTTATACAAGCTATGAATTTTGGATGCACATTTTAAACTTTTACTGATATTCTAATATTGTGACTTGCTTCCACAAATCTGCCTTAAATCATCCATGTACTACCCACAGTATGCTGAATTTGCTAATATCACCACGGATCCTGATTTGGTATGGTTGGCATTGACAGAAGTGGGAGGAGCTTTTCTGTGTCAGCTAGTGGTGAACAAGGTTTGGGTGTCTGCAAGTACTACTGTTGTCCATTTGCATGCAGCATGGCTGGTCTTAACCTCTGGTTTGTGGGAAAAGGTATTTGGCAAGGAAGTGATTTACATGTAATCCATAGCCCAAGATTCCTGTGATCTACTTTGTAAATATATACCAGAATAAGTGACTGGTCTAACTCATTTCTAAAATTCCATAAGTGTTTTGTGAGTCAAAGGCATGATTAATCAATTCAAAAGAATTATCATACATGAATGTGCCCTCAAAATATGAGTGGTAGCAAATGAAAAGTGTTGCTCGGAGAGACGGAGTATTAACTGGCACAAAGGGACCCGGATATCAGGAAGAAATGTGGTGATGGCAGAGCGTAAAGAAAGCAGTAGTTGCTGGTAAGCGTCCTAGGAATCTTGATTTTAGGTTACAGTGAAAGTTGAAGACTGGTGTGCAAAACAATTAATTTTCTTTTAAACTGTCTTAAGAAAAAAGATGAGCAGTATCTGAGGTGCCACAGAACTGCTCATTGTTTTTCAAGTTACAGACTAATAAGGCTACCCCTCCGAGACTTTTTAAGAAAAAAGGTTCCACAAAAAAGATAAGAACAAAAACAACACATGTTTTTTACACTGCATGATTCCAGAGCATTTAAAAAGATACCTACAGAGATTCTGTTTTACTTTGAATACTTTGGGAAGTCCCCCAGAGGACAAATATTTGGGATAGTGAGGCAAATGCACTTTCTTTATGATGCTAACCCAGGAAGTTAGAAAGTTCTTAGTATCATACAATCCTCCAAACTTGTGATAGGATTTGGCTTGCATATTAAATATTATTGTTTTAACAATTGAATATAGTACAGTAGACAAGCCGAGCACTTCATACGGTAAGCAAAGGCCTCCTTCCTGCCTCAACAGTTTACAATCCAAACTGAACATGGTAAGATAAAGACAGTGATGGAGCTGAAAAGGAAAGGGCAAAGGAGGGAAGAAGGAAAAAACCAACCAATCAGCCAATGCAAGGCTTAGGTTTATAACGGGCATCATGTTAGTTTCTAGCTTTTAAAAAATAACTGATGTAAATCTACTCTGTAGGCTGGAGGAAATTATATCAAAAGTAGGAATGAAATGGGGACAAAGAGACTTTCCAAGAAAACAGAGGGACACCATTAGATTTGAGAAAGTTATGTTCATAATAGTAGGTGTTCATATATAGTCTATAACTATCACTGTCTGGGAGCTGTACACCAAGGGAAGCTTGTGTCAGGGAGACCAATGTAAAGCTCCTATTTGAAATTGGAAAAGAAGTTCTCCCTAGAGAGGTTTTTTTTTCTCTTCAGTTCAGAAATTCAAAGAGCACCATGATCAATATGTATAGCAAGATATCTTTCTTAGTATTTTGAGTGTTACTGGGGTTCCCTTGTCTTGGTTTACATAACGTAGATGTGCCAATAATGTATAACTTTTGCTGCAATATTTATTTGAATGTTTAAATAAAACTCACCTCAGCAGCCCATGTACACAAGCTACTCCTAGCATGAATGCTCACAAAAAGAGCATACTAAACTTACACACTTAAAATGCACATCAGAAGCAAATTTTAAATTCAGTTCCAGCAAGCCTTTACAAGAGAAAACTCATTGCTCACCCAATCAGGGAATAGAAACCCAATTAAAATAAACAATACAGTTGAAAAAGCAAGCCATGCAGCACATGATACTCACAAAAGAAAAACATCATTGAATAAATTCAGACAAATACATTAGAGATAACTGTTAGATCCTTTGAGGACATTCCAGGAAAAGGGGCAAAATTAATAAACCACATTATGAAATTATGAATTATTAACTCAGATCTATTAAGTACCAACTAGAAAAGCTTTTCTTCATCAACCTTGTTTTAAAAGGTCTGCAAACTACAAATTAGATATATTTGAATTTAAAGTATTTTTTATTTAGACCTCCAACCTATAACAGAATCTCTGAAAGGAAGCTTTCCTAAAAAGAGAGTCAGATTCATTGCAAGAGTATCTTATTCTGAAGCAACATTGGATGGTTGCATAAAATTAAGCTGCTGTCATACAACGTTCAGAGTAAAAATGATGAATGTAGACAAACACTTCCTATCTGAAGGTATTGTATTATAAAATTGAGAAGTACTTGAAAATACAAAGAGTCGGTACGAAGACTTCTTTAAATGCACAGTAGTTCTGTTTCTACTTTTAATAATGGTTGTCTACTGTTGCATCAATTAATTCCTAAATGAATTATGGCTGATCACATACTGCTGTAATAATTTCAAAGCAATCTCAGGATTTTGTTTCACTTCTCCCTTAGCACTTTGTATATTTTAAAAAGTTAATACTGTTCTTTCTTAATTACAAAATCATAGAAATGAAGTCTAGAAAGAAACTCAAGAAATCATCAAGATCTGGCCTCTGAGCTGAGACCCAGACCACAGGTGTTTGAGCAATCTATTTTTAGAAATCTCCAATGATGAGGATTCTACAACCTTCCTTGGAAGCCTAGTCTGGTGCTTAACTATTTTTGTAGTTGGAAAGTTTTTTTCCTAATACAGTAACAATTTTCCAGGTACTCGAATATCTGGAAAACTTGGTTAACCGACATTGACCCCAGCCACTATACCCCAACATCTTTGGGCCCATGCACCTGACTTCTGCTTATGCTGCTGGACGGCTTGATGCCTCCAGCTGTTGTGGGGCTTCTGACAGTCACCACAATCATCAGGCTCCTCCTTCCCCCTCAGCTTGCCTCAAGCTGTCAGGAGCCAGATCTGCTGGAGGTCTCCCAGGCAGCTGGCCTGTTCATCTGCTTTCCATGTAAGGTGGCTCTGCGGCTTGGGGGAAAGGTAAGGATCACCAGGGCATTCCCAAAGGGGACAGGACTTGGTTGCCATGGTTTCCTCTGGGTAGGGGACAGGGGCAGAGCAATAAGCTTGAGTAACTGGAAACCCCCATTCTCCATAAGTGCCAGACAACAAAGCTTTTACTGTATCTAAACTAAATCTACTTTACTGCAGATTAAGTTTATCACTTACTGTCCTACTTTCAATGAACATGCAGAACATTTGACCACTTTTCTTTTTTAGCAGCTCTTAACATATTGGAAGACTCTTATCAGGTCCCCCTTTGGTCTTCTTTTCTCAACACTCCCATTTTAAAAAAATATTTCCACATAGGTCAGGTTTTCTAAACTTATTATCATTTTTATTGTTCTCTTCAGGACTCTTTTCAATTTGACCATTTCTTTCCTGAAGTGTGGTGCCCAGAATTGAACACACTATTCCAGTTGCGGTCTCAGTAGTGCCAACTAAGGTAGGACAATTACCTCCAGTGTCTGAAATACAATAGTCTTGTTAATACACCCCAGAATTATAACAATCTTCTCGTATTTGGCTCAAGTTCAATTTGTGATCCACTATAACCCCCAGATCCAATAAGCAGTACTGCCCAGCTTGCCAGTTATGCTATATTTTGTAGTTGTGCATTTGATTTCTCCTTCTTAGGTGAGTCACTTTACACTTCTTGTTATTGAATATCATTTTCTTGAATTCAGACCAATTTTTCAAGGTAGTATTGAATTCTCATACTCTCCTGCATATGCTCCCAGCTTGGTGTCATCTACAGATTTTATAAGTACTCTATCTACTTGGATATCCAAGTCATAAAAGAAAATATTGTATAGTGCTAGACTCATAACTGACCCTGGCATGATTCCTTTAAATATGCCTTCTTAATTGGACAGAAAACCATTGATAAATGCTCTTTGAGTATCATTTTTTAACCAGATGTATGCCCTCTTTATTGTAATTTTATCTAGACCTCATTTCCCTAGTTTGCTTATGAGACCATCATGAGCAACATTGCTAAAATCCTTACTAAAAATCTGGATATATCCAGGTTGGATATATTAGGTTGGTTTGTCATGAATTGTTCTTGACAAATTTATGTTGAATATTCCTAATAATCCTATTATCCTCTGGGTGTTTACAAATTCACTTTTGAAATAATTTGTTCCAGTGTCTTTCCAAGTATCTAAGTTAGGCTGAGTGGTTTATAATTCCCTGGATACTCTGTTTCCCTTTTCAAAATAGATATCATGTTCCCCCCTTTCCAGACCTCTGGGATTTTACCCATCCTCAAGGAATTCTCAAATACAATTGCTAGCAGTCCCAAGATTGCTTCAGCTAGTTCCTTAAGTACCCTTTGATGAACTTCATCAAGCACTACCATTTGAATACATCAAATTCACCTTAAATAGTCTTTAACCTGTTCTTACCCCCTATTTTTGCTTTCATTCCTTCCCCCTTGTTGACAATATAGAGTGTTGAGTATTTCGTAATAATTAACCTTTTTAGTAATGGATGAAGCAAACAGGATTAAACACTACAGCCTTTTTGATCTCATCACTTATTCGCGATCTCTCTGCTAAATAGGGAGCTAACGCCTTCTTTCATCATTCTCTCTTGCTGCTTATGTATTTAAAGAACCTCTTTTTATCACCTTGTATATCTCTTGCTTAGATGTCACTAATTTTGTGTCTGAGCCATTATGATTCTGAATTTCTTGGCAGGACACATTTGATATGGGTTAAATCAGGCTGCAAATTTATTATTAGATATCTGGGACTATCCAGCAGATAAAAGAGAACAGTGGAGACAATCCCATGTTCATTCCATAACTGGCCATAGGGCTTTGCCACTTCTCCCTCTTTTTTTCATCCAGGTTCCTCCACAGCCAATCCACTACAGGGATGTTATGGTCTACCCCCCAGAGGTTGGTGGGGTATAAAAAAAGGGGGGTTGGCTCTCTATTATACCAATCACAGGAGACCCCAACCTCCCCTGTTCTATTCTTTTAATGAACACCTTTTAAAGTTCCTTTTCCAAGGCATTTATCCAGTCACTATACACCTTCCTTATTGAGTATTTATATAATGAATTGCAAAATACAGCCTACCACTCTTCATTCCATGCATGAACAGAGACATTCCTGAGCTTGTGGTGAGGAAGAGGGTGAGGCGGGGGGGAGTGGGGGAACAGCTGCACCAAAGTAATCTGGTGGTAGTGGAAACATTCCTTCCCAGCCTGTCTAAAAAGGGGCAGATAGCGTAATGTCCACAGCCAAGAGTATTTCACACCTAATGGAGAGGGAGAGTTGATGCTGGCTCAGCCTGCTCCATGTAAAAGAGGGCTTTATGCACAGGAGTACCCTCCTTTTAACTCTTCCACCCATCTGGTTTCCAGAAGATGTATCAGCATCACAAGAGCATTTTCTCTTCCCCCCACTCTTGCCTCACTTTCCCTTCATCCAGCCATAAAGCACTGTTCCTTTCATTCTGACAGCCAGTCAAATTCCTCCTCGCTTAAAGGTATGGTCATTAGCATGTTGTTTCCTAACAATCTGGGTATGTTTACACAGCAGCATTATTTTGGAATAACTGATGTTATGCCAAAATAACACAGTCCACGTCTACACAGCAAGCCATTATTTCGATATAATGCCAACAGCTCTTTGTCTGTGTAGATTCTTGCGTTAGTACCTTTCTTATCTAATTGCTATCCTTTGATCCTTATCTGTGTCTTTTTAATTATCCAGTCTTCAGGTGCTTATAGATTACCAGTTCTGCCTACTTGTTTTTCCCTTTGATATTTTCATACCCTCTGCTCCTTGTTTCCCTCCCCCTTCCTTTTTTTTCCTTCCCCCTTCTCTCTTCTCCCCTATTTATTTTGGGTCTGCACATCCTAAACTCAAAATTTCGGTCATCTGAAGAAGTGGGCTGTGCCCATGAAAGCTCATGATACCATCAACATGTTTTGTTAGTCTATAAAGTTCTACCAGACCATTTGTTGTTTTTTAAGTTTATCCTTCCTGTACAGACTAACTCGACTATCCACTGAAGTGTCAAAATACTGTCAAGCTGGAGGACTTCTCACTCCAACTCCTGTAACCCTCATTTTATGAGGACTAAGGGAAGTCGGAGGAAGAGTGCTCTCTTGGAATTCCTGCTGTGTAGACAGCACCAAAAGCCAAAATAAGCCATTTCAACTTAAGCAATGCAATTGACGTAGCTCAAGTTGCGTAGCTTATTTCAGCGTTAGCCCTGTAGACGTGTAGACATGCTGTGTAGATGTGCCCTTTGTCTAGTACACCCCATGGTTCACTGTATTTGGCAGGAATAAACTACATATTTTTATCTTGAACAGAAGAATATGCACCCACAATCATTACAGTCTGCTAAATATCCTTAATTGTAAAACAATTTTTTGTTTCAATGCTGTATTTACAGGTTTGATTTTTGTCTCTGCAGTTGCCGACAGATACAATGCAGCTAATGCTTAGTGATTTAGACACTGCTCTTAGATATTTATGGTGAAGTGCACTCAAATCTGTCTGGCTTTTTATTTCTAAATGGCTTACAGTATGTCTAATTAGAGTATTATGGCAATAACAGTAATATTCTGACAAGTGAAATCCAGTTTTGGGGGGAGGGAGTTTAGTTCTTTAAAGGCTGTATTTCTACAGGGAAAAGTTTCTGATTCGTTCAACACTTCTGCAGAGCACTACTCCAAACATGACAACATTATCCTCTTTTTCTTGTGTGTGTTTATGTTCTAGTGATGCAAAATAACAGCAAGAGAAATGCACAGCTTCCTGACTTATTAAGAATAATTTCAGTCCCATTCTTGCCTCCTCCTAAAGTTTCTCAAGCCTACTACCATTAACCTTGCTTTTGTAACATGACCAGCTGCACCTTCTCGGTTTATAGATAACTCTAGTTCACCTGCCTTTCAAAATGTGTATTCTTTATTTAGCTCTAAACCCACAGTACATGGATTCACCAAACATGGCCTACATCTTTTCCCTGCAAAGCCTAGAAACATTTTTTTCCGTGTTGGATATATTTTTTCTTGCCCCTTTCCTGTTTAGTGGTAATATTAAGTAATTGAGCTGTTGACCTCTGAATTTGCATCTTACTCTTCAGCACCAAATTCAAAAGGAGAGTTCAGGAAAGATAACAGACATTCCATGGCAATCAATGCACGGTGTCAAAACTTGTAGCAATTTCATACAACGTTTGATGGTTTTGACATAATTGATTTTGTTCTTGGTGAGTTAATCTATAATTACAAATTAGTAGATTATTTTATACTGGAAAATTGTTCCAGGAATTAGGTCACTATCACATATCATTATATATATATATATATATATATATATATATATATATATATATATATATATATATGTATTACCTAACACAGCCGATATTTTTGATCTATTAACATCCATTTTTACTCTGAAAGATTTTTTCCAGTTAATATCTACTCTTGATAATTATCATGATGCAATGAAGAAGAAGGAAGCTGACAAGATCTTACAAAGTCCGGAAAATGCCCTTCTTCCCTCTCTGTTTAATTTTCCTCATTAGAAGGTTCATAACAGCAGCTAATGGTCATGTCTATATGTCTTCCAGGATATTGTTCTGTTGCCAATGGAGTTCTAAGCAATTACCGCAGCACTTACAGAGTTTAAAGTCCAAATTGGGTGCTATTACTTCTTTCTAGGCTGTCTTTAAGCAAAGATGCTGAGAATTAATAATTATACATCTTTTCTCATCATGCGCTTTTTAACAGGTTATGATAGCACATGTGGTATCTCTGGCTAGCTGCTTGAGTTTGTACCTAGTGGGTCCAGGCAGATTTGTGCTTGGTTTAGCCACTCAAGTACAAACCCACATGCACCCCTGGTTTCACACTGGGGTCATTAGCTGGTGCTGCTACCAAAGCTGCTTCCAGCTACACTATTTTTAGTACACTAGTGTGAGTGGAGCTAGTGATATCTGCAGTGTAGATATACCCTAAGTTTCATTTCTGGCCATATGTGCATTTATTTCACCGTGCGGCAATTTTGAAAAAAAAAGATTTAAAAAAAATCTATTTTGTTTATCCTTAAAGTAATAATTGAAAATAAATTAATATATATAGATCCCACACCATGTTTTCCATTTTAGAGGAAAATATACTCTTTCTGCAGATAGAACATTTATTTAAAATTCTTAAATAATTACATAAAACTGCTAGTAATATTTGAAATAACTTAAATACCTGCACAAAGGCTTTGTAAGTGAGGAATACATGAGAAGCATGTATTTTATTGGATTTTCCTCATTTTAGAGAATATCCTTTTCTGCAATTAGTACAATTCTAAATGAGACAGTGCAATTATTTAATGTAATGCCCCAAAAAAGACTTTTGTGTGCATATACATATATCAAGCAACTTCCTTCTCTTTTGAGAAAAAAATATTTCATGCAATTAATACAATTCTAAATGTCATTTCAAGTTAATGTACGATGGTCGCAAAGTTAGGAAAAAAATATGGACAAAGTGCAGCTACTCTGTATCCTTTGAGAAACGTGGCCAAAAAGAGAAAACTTACTTTCAGAGTGGTCGGAGAAAGCGTATATATGAAAATGGCAGAGGAAAGAGAAAAGAAAAACAGCTAATTCCATTAAGCAATGAAAGCCTGATATCAGAAATCCTGCGTTTGGGAGCATGGAAAAACACGCTCCATTTGCTTTGCCAATGAGTCGGGATTATTTAAATGCATTATAATTTACAGAATTATGTAGCATATAATATTCAAATGCACCAAATTCTCTTGAGAAAGTCTAGGGCTGATGAGAGACTTCAGCAGGCCCAGGGGGGAGCTGGCTCCAAGCTCCCCAAAAGGGGCAGGGCCTTTGGGGGGGGGGGAGGGGAACTAGGGGCTCCAGTGGTGATTTAAAGGGCCTATGGTTCTGGCTGCTGCAGATGTGAAGGTAGCAGTGGCCGGGAACTCTGGCCCTTTTAAATTGCCAGGCCCCAAGGCAGCTGCTCCCTTTGCTCCTCTCTCCCGTGTCAACAGCCCTGAGAAAATCTGATGGTTTTCTCTAACTCTTGTATGGAATTATACATTGCAGTGTATTAAAATGTAAATTAAACCTTACGTAGATTAGATATTGATCTTTTTATGAAACATAAGTAAATTTAGCAATTTACCTTAGTCCTTTTTAATTTGTTCAGGATCGGGGTGGGGAGAGGGAGGGAAGATTCTACACAGTCCATCTAGCATCTGGTTGAAAGCTTTTGCTAGATGCCTAATCTTTATTTCAGTTTCCCCTATTGCCTTTACTCAGCACTGTCTTTTGTATGCAAGGGAAGTGAACAGCTATTGACTTAACCTGTATAAGAGGTTTTGACCAAATGAACTGCAGAGCATATATAAACAAACAAGAAATCCCCCCTCTACACCGGTAATATATTTCTTTCCTGGACTAGATGTTAATCACTTATAAACAGGGAAGAAAGCTTCCAGGACACAATTTATAGTTTTCTGTTTAAAGGAAAGGGATGAAAAACTGCAGTAAGTGCCCCTTTCTCCTCTTTTCCTGAGTTCTTAGCTGTTTTTAAGGAAAAAGTATAGTAAAAAAAGTGGACCAAACCTTTCCTTTCCTTCTGCTACATTTTTAATCAAAGGGCTGAGTAAATAAAAATGAGATTATAAATAAAGTGTTTAAAATAGACTCTCACAACCATTTAAAGATAACACAATAAAACCGTGTCAGCTTGTTTTTATGGAGATATATATTATGGAAACATGGGAAAACCACAACGAACTACTGGCAAACAATCTAAAGCAGGTCTGGGCCATAAGATGGAGATGGTTCATCAGTCTTAGCCTCTGGTGGGCTGCTGGTGCTTTATTTACCTGCACATCAGCAGGTACAGCCACCTGCAACTCCCATTGGCTGTGGATCGCCGTTCCAGCCAACGGCAGCTGCAGGAAGCAGTGTCCTGGTCTGCACAGCTTCCCACAGCTCCCATTGGCCAGGAACGATGATCTGCAGCCAGCAGGAGCTGCAGGCAGCCGTACCTGCACATCTGGTAAATAAGGTGCTGGTGGTGTACCATGGCTAACCCTAGTGAACCACAGCTGGTCCATGGGCCATTTATTGTCTCATCCCTGATCTAAAGACAAAGAATTGTTCACTAAAGCTACTCAGCTAACATTTTAGAATAATAAATAAATAATATAAAATAATACACTGCTCATGGTTAATTGAGAAATGGGAAAACATTAAATATGTAGGTATGACACTCATTTCAGCAGTTGCATGTGGGTGTCTCTGGGCAAAATTTGAACTAAAGTGACTGAAACTAGAGCATTTAATCTCACACAGTTAATTTTATTTCATATCTGTGTAGAAAGGAAAAGATATGGTCATGAGAATGCTCTATGCACATGCTAATTCCAGTCTTAATAATACTTTTTGCCAATAGGAACCAAAATAGAAAGAAAACATGTATAAATTAGATAATTTTTCATACATTTCTCATTTAAGATGCCCATCATTTTCTTGTCTAGTGGTATGTTTTGGTAACGTCTTTGGATAACAACATCAGTCATGTGCCAAACTTCTGTTAGTGCCTTACTCTGTGGTTAACAGTGTAGTCATCAAGTAAGTAGTGAATATTACTGGTATTACCTATATAGTTACAATGATTACCCCTACTTATTTTGAACTAATGGGGGTGGCATCTTTTCATGATCCTTTGTGTTCATACTGATTTCAGGGCCCATAACTGGATGAATTTTGTAGTGTCAAGCAGATTTGATTGACCTTAGCTGTTGAAAAAAAACATTTGGAGATAAGATTTATAAATGAAGTTGCTCGGGATCTGAAAGATAGTCTCCTTTTGATTCCCAAAATTGCAACTCTCTGGTCCTTGTCACACCACCTCCAGTCAGTAGGAGTTGTGTGTCTCTGACAACATAGATTAATCTTAGTATTTTGACACTGGAATGGTCCCTGCAGAAAAAGTTTTGAAAATGTAAAATCAGCTTAAAATTTGTTACATTGATAAATAGAACCTATAACCCTTACTTCAAAAGTTCTACAATGCATTACAAAATGTGTGTTACACTATGCAGCAACAGAGGAGAAAAATCAAGCACCTTTTTATTTTATAACTAGATTTACCTGGCATTGGCCAGGTCTATCCCAGGGATGGGGTGTGCACAGACCTCCCACCGGCGCTCTCCAGGCCTAATGTGGGGCTTGAGGGGGTGAGTGGGACCTGAGAGGAAGGGGTCAGCATGGGGGTCAGAAATGGGGAGCGGGGGGGGGGGGGCCCAAACAGGCCACCTGCCATTGCTCCAGTAGGGGTGACACACAGGCTGGCCACCTGCGGCTGTGCTGGGCAACCCAGTGGTGCTGGGAGAAGGCAGGCTGTGGTTCCTGTGGTGGGGACTAGGCTAGTGCTGTCAAGTACTGGCGCTGCTCCCCAGGGGGCCATGGCTATGGTGTTCCCTCCCCCCTCCCCATCTGGCGCTGGAGCTGAGGGCCAGGAAGGGATAGGAATTTGGGGCAGAGGGGCCACTTACCTGGGCTAGTTGGAAGCAATATGGCAAGTCACACCCCTAGATGACCCCTCCCTTGCAGGCTCAACTGCTCCCAGTGGTCATTCTGCAGTATAGCTGTCCCCTGCAGCTGTTGAAGTAACGCCTTTTTAGTCTTTCGAAAAAAGGCACTATTGAATGCAAACTGTGCTTTTTTGAAAAATCTGCTTGTGGACTAGATGCTCTCTTTAAAAGAGGCTTTTTCAAAAGATTCTTTCGAAAAAGACTCTTTCAAAAGAGGCTTGTAGTCTAGATGTAGGCTGAGTGTAGCATCCTTTCCCTGAACCCCCTACCTTTCCATGTTATGGAAAATAATCAAATTCCAGGCACATTCTCTTTTCCTGGCACATCCAAACCCTGACCTTGCTTTAAGGCTGTGGTTCTCAACATGTGGTCCATGGACCACTGGTGGTCCATGGTGACTTTTTGGTGGTCCACAGGAACATTGTCCAAAGTCACACGGCGTGGCCAGGCACCAAAAATCTGTTAGTAAGAAATACATTTCAAACAAAAATGTTCATTGTCTGCTCTTTTTTTATCATGTCTCAAAAAGAAGGTGGTCCAAGAAAATTTTTTGACTGGCCTGGTGGTCCGTGGACTGAAATGAGTTGAGAACCACTGCTTTAAGGTAAGGTAAAAGGAAGCTACATACTGAATTTGGTGATCCTAGCTCTTACCATTTAGGAGGAGTTCTTGAACAAACTGACTCACAGACAGATGGACTCAACAGACAGACAGATGCACAGATCTCTAAAATATATAGAGAGAAAGAAATTAACACTACAAACTACATTCTTGTTTGCCAATGAGTGAAGATGAGAAGATCATCAGCTAGTAGCAAGAAAGAGGGTGATGGATATTTTCCTACTCAATGGTGATTCCTCCTACAGCCAGGATCAGTTCTTCAGACTGACCATGACAGGAGCTACTGAAAGGTATTTTAAAAGTGGGCCTAAAGATGACAGACCATGATGCAAACAATTCTTAACCGGAGAATATACTAAAGACACATATGCCTAACTGTCAGGGTGGTTAAACACTGGAGTAAATTTCCTAGGGAGGTTGTGGAATCTCCATCTCTGGAGATATTTAAGAGGAGGTTAGATAGACATCTACCAGGGATGGTCTAGACAGTGCTTGGTCCTGCTGTGAGGACAGGGGACTGGATGCGATGACCTCTCGAGGTCCCTTCCAGTTCTAGTGTTCTGTGATTCTATACTGATGATCTATGATGCTTCAGGAATGAGTGTTGGGCTGGGTGTTTGTGGCCATGCTGCTTTAGCAAAATAAATGTTTCCCTAAGGGAATTGGTGCATATTTTTGACATATACTTGTAACAACGACATATCCTGGTCTTTGGTGGGTGGAAACCAAACCTGAGATCTCTGAACTTTAATGTATGAACCTCAACTGCATGAGCTAAAAGCCATCAACCTCTTAGCTAAGGCTGTGGTAAGACTCATGGTGCTAGAGGGGGACAAAGGATTACACCACACCCAAACAGGCATTAGTTAATTCAATTCAAAGTCAACTGAAGTCAATGTGTGTGTTTCCATTGATTTCAATAGATTTTGGATCAGGCTATAAGATATGAATTTCAAAGAAAGGGATGGGGGGGAAGCAAAAATCCTAATTCTGAAAACATTCTTTAAAATATTTTCTTTTTAAAAGGCCATTTCCCTTCTTTGCTTCATACCAGTGTTTCTCAATGTGAGCCACTTTGAGCAAGTTGTGAAGGGGCTGGATGGATTTGTTTACTTAACTGCTGTGCAGCCACGGAGCCTCGCGGCTCCACTTGACTGTAAACAGTGAACCGCAGCCAATGGAAGCCATGAGACTCTGTGGCTGTAGAGCTGTTAAGTAAACAAACTGGAGCAACCCATTGGTAGCTTTGGGCCCAATCTGAGAAACACTGCTTTATACACCACATACAAACAGCATCACAAGAATAACAAGCAATTACTGTGCCCATATTTATTTACTTACTTATTTTACAAACAAGGCTCAAGATCCAGGACAGCATTGCAGATAAAGTACCTTATTTCTGCTTCTTTTCAGAGCACAATGACATGAAATAGATGAAGTCTGCTGGTATTGCCACTGAATTATACAATCCTAGAGAAGACATTAACAGCTGCTCTAAAAATCTAATTAAATTTTAGAGTGCTAGTAATGCAGACATAAGGCTCATGTAAGCCATTATCTACATTAATAAAAATTAAAGTCAAATAGTACCTATACAGTAATAATGTACCTGGACTCAAGGTCACTTTAATTCCCTTACTACACTATTTTTCTTTATTGTTGCTATAAATATTGATTATTTAATCAAATTCCAAATGTATCTCCATTTGTTTCCCTACCCTGTTGTCCTAATGAACAGTATTAAGAGAAAAACTAGAAAGCCAATTATTTTTTTCTTACTTAATTATTTTCATGCTTTGACGATAATGTTATGGTTATCATCTACTATATATTTTAGAGAGTTTGAGTTTGTTCAAGAACTTCTCCTAAACAGTAAGAGCTAGGACCACCAAATTTGGTATGCCGCTTCCTTGCATCATAAATTAAAAAGAAAGTTAAGTGTTTGGTTGTGGTAGGAAAACGGGATGTGTCTGGAATGGGATTGGTTCTCATAAAACTAAACAGAAAAGAGACAGAATCATCAAATCAAGTACAGTTCTCAAAATGGTCATAAGTGAGTAAATGTTGAGAGAGACCGAACCAAGATGTGACAGAAAAATAGGATGAATTTGGAATAGGATTGCTTCTCAATAAACCTTACAGAAAAGAGATATTTGGAGTAATGCTCTTTTTGAAATCTAGAAGAAAGTATTATTGGAAACCAAATTGACTACAGCCCTTTTTTGTTAAAACATAACAAATGATAAGAGTTTATAGGGATGAAGAGAAAAATATATTTAATGGAATTCCCATTTAAAATAATTATTAAATATCAATGGAAAAACCCCAAGAATTCCCTTTTTTAAGAAATCCAAAATAAAAATTAACTTAATAAAAATAACACTTTATTTTTGAAAAATACAATCATTTAAATATAGATGTAGAATTTCCTTTTATTTTCTAAAAAAACCACTTAACTGTGTTATAGACCCATTTTCTTTTTTTAAAATGTATCACTTTTATTCAAGAACTGATTACTGTTACTAAATAGTTTAGTTTGTTGGAAGCCTATTGCTAATTTATCTCTTTCTTCTGCTTCAGATCTTAAACCTCTCTCTACTTTTTGTCACCTGTCTCTCTTCCATAAACTCTTTTGCTGTGTTCTATTTCCTATGCTTTTCTCTGTGGCTGGCATTCTATAGTATTTCTCCCCTTCACCCACCCAGTACTATAGATTCTCTCTGTTATATGGAGATTACAGTATCTAGTGGGACCAATAGACTTGCCAGGTTCCTGGGCAAGGTAAGGGGGCTCTAGCTCTATGCCCCACTCAGGCAGAAGGGGTGGGGCTGGGGCTAGCTTCCCCCAGGCAGTCCCAGTGCTGTCCAGAGTGGGCCATGTGTGCTGCTATTTCAAGGGCCCGGTGGTGTGGCTAGACACTACTACCATAGTATCAGCGGCGGCAGCCAGGAGCCCCAAGCCCTTTTGAACGACTGGGACTTGGGGCAGTTGCCCCCCTCCATCTGTGGGCCTGACAGCATCGATAGCAAATAAACTTTCAGACGATGGGATCCTAGCATTGTCACTAGCATTTCCTATTCATTCTCTTACTTTACTAAACTTAATCCACATAGCATAAGAGTTTTTATTTCAACTTAATTCAACTCCCCTCTCCCATAAGCCTACATTTACACATTTTGAATAGAGATGTAGAGAATTAATCATGGTTGCTTTTTATTGTTGCTTCATTATTATTTCTATTTTATCCTATATGTGTTCAATCTTGCCCCTCTGGCAAAAATGATATGAATTAGCGGCAGTTGTGAAGAAGCAGATATTTATTCATTAGAGCTGAGTGAAAAATTAGAATGTTCATTCTTATGGGAAGTTCACATATGTAAACTTTGTGCATCCCTGTGTGCACACACACAGATGAGAGGGAGACTCACCTACGTGCATGGAAGAAGAACCTATTTCAACATTGAGCAGAAAGACCTAGCTATGAAGCACTTCCATGCCACTGGCTTTCCCTCATTTGCTCCAGGTCTGAATAAGTATTGGTAAAAGAGTTGAAAATAAAGACTTCTAACAAATAATATACAATCCTAGCGGTGAGCCACCTATTGATTTTCAGTACGCATTCTGAACCTGGCCAGAAGAGGGAGGAGTTGACCTACAGAAGCAGGAAAGAGGGCTACACAGTTCATTCCCATTAGCTGGGACCACTCACTGGCAAACAGGAGGGACTAATTGTGTCAGCCTGCGCTGATGACAAATACATCACAGCAAGGGAATAAGTAAGGAGCCGTCACTTGAAAATTAGTATCTACTACACATTTGTGATTGGCTATGTTGCACTTCCAGTGAAATAATACTTCCCTGACTAAGGATGCTTGCAGTGATGGAAAAATAATCACTGAAGTGCACTTAGGTACTTCCAAGTATGTTATAATGCACCAGTAGTTCTGACGTATGAAATAACAAAGAATTTGGTTTAGCAGTGCCAGTGTATAAAGCACCATATCGCAAACAGCAATGGACTTTCTAGCAGTGCGGTAAATGCAGAATGTCTCTCACAATAACTGGCAATCCCTAGCAAAAACAAAAGCCAAAAAAATACCTGATAACAATTATCAAACATACCAATAGTGTATATTAGTGTTCTTATGCTGTATCTCTTGCCACTATCAGTAAAATGAAGTGTACTCCTAAATTAGCTCTTTCATCAGGGTAGCATCGTGAAGATACAAACAGTGTGAGTTACATACAGTGATTTAATCTATATCAGAACTGCCCCAAAGTTTTGGGGTGTTTCCTTTTTAGATTGGTTACTTTTTCCGGTCGGAGGCTGCTGATCCACAGAAAAATCAGTTGGGGGCCTCACACAAGTGAGAAACAAAAAAAGAAAAACAAGCCCTTGCTGCTGTGGCCCCGACTGAGAAGAAGAAAGATGTTCTCTACATTCCCCTTGCAGACCAGAGCTGAGGGGGGCCTAGGCTAGTAGATTTTTTGTGCTCTAGCCCTGCGGTAGGACAGTGTGGGGAAGGAGGGACTGGAGCACCAGTGGACTACCCAAGGCTAAAGGGTGAGCCCCAAGCCTCTGGGCCCAGATCCACGCAAGCCAAGGGCTGCATCTGGCCCCCGGGCCTTAGGTTCCCTACCCCTTGTGTGTAGACAATCAGAAGAGAGAGAGAACCAGTTGCTAGGGCTGGTCAGGAATTTTCATTGTAATGATTTTCTGAGGTAAAACTCACTTTCCACAAAATTAAAATTTTGCATAGGAAAACTTTAAATGTTGCCAGAAAATTTTAATGTTCTGTTGGAAGATCTTGGCAGCCTACCTGGTGAACACCTGAGTAGCCTAGCATTCCCAGACTTCAAGGCTATCCAGCTAGCTGCCATGGATCTTGCTAGCCAGAGGCCCTCAGAACCCTTTTGAAAAGGTCAAAAATTAAACAAAGCATTATTACACTTAGGATTGGCAGAAATTAGGTTTTTTCATAATTTCAAGAGATTATATCAATTTTTTTTCCAGTGTTGTCATGGCTCCTTCCTCACTCTGGCATGATAAATACAGGAGTGGGGGACAGCGAAAGTACTCCAAAACCTTATCTACCAGGCTTTGGTATAAAACTTCCCCCTAAAATTTTTACAACCTAGATTTTGGGGATAGAATCTCCGCTGCCACCACCCAAGTATTGATACAAAAATCAGGGGAAAGATCACTTGGGAAATCTCACCCCTAAAGTACAAACCAGGACAAAACCATTAACCAATACCAGGTTAATAAAAAAAGAAAGAGAAAGAATTTTTATTATCATCACAATATTACTGTTGTAAGCATAATGACTAGATGGAACAGTAACAAAATAATATACTCATGGAGGAGAAATTTATCATGGTCCAGGAACTTAGTTACAAAGGAGAGCAAAACCCCATTTTTAAATGCACAGACATCAGATCCTATTTCCCAAACCATAAAACAATAAAACCTAACGGATTTATCTAAACTTTATCCTACTTACAGACTGTGAAGAGTATGTTCTTAGAGGAAGACATCCTGTCCCCTTCAATAGCTGGAGAGAAACTACGCAGGACAAAGGAGGGAAAAACCCAAAAATTCCTTTGTCCCAGTTTGAAATTTCTAGCTACGTTTCTAATGGCTGCCTGCCACCTGGCTTAGGTAAGGGACATATTTAACCCCTTAGTCCCCAGGATGCTGGCTAACCCTCATGATCATGACAAATGTTTATAAATATAAAGTCACAGTTGCACAAAATTATGAGTTTTAAGCTTTTTTGTTTTTATAAATTTAAATTGTCATGGTCATGAGATAATTATTTAATAATAGATGCTGAGTTTCAAAATGTGAAAAGTTTGTAACATTAAAACATAAATTATCACTATCACATGTCAATATGTACGAAGTAAATGTCCCTTAATCAAACTCTAATAATACCTCAAATTACATTTCCTTAAATTGCTTATTTGTAAATTTCAATGGTCATCAATGGGAATAGTCAGTTTGTATGGGTTGGTGAAATTAACACTGAATGATCTTTACAGATAATGAATTTTAATTCTTCCAAAGCTAACTATAACTTTCTCTCGACTCAAAACCTTGTTTTAAAAAGATCAAAAGTTAAATAAAGTACCACTATAACCTTATCTAAATAACAATTTTTGAATTCCTGTTCCACAGGATATTGCAAAATTTCAATTTTCCATTTCATTTTGGAACTTTTTTTTCTATTTCCCATTGAAAGAAAATTTTGGTTTCCAGTCAATCCTTCCAAGCATAGAAGAAAAATTCCAAGGGGGATTAAACATACACATCTGATTCTGCTGGGGAAGCCTCTTGCTCTTTTTTTTTTTTTTTTTTTGGCCATATACTTGAAAGGATAAAATGGTCTCTATGCCTTGATCTACAGTAGGGCTTTATTTTCAAATAACGTCCCTTAGGTTGAATTAATAAACAGAGCATCCACACTACCTAGCCCATTATTTCAAAATAGCAGGCCGCTTATTTCAAAATCCATTCTTCTGCTCTTCTTAAGGAATAATGCTAATTTTGAAATAGTTATTTCAAAATAGCGGTACTATGGACACTCCGGTGTTGCTATTTTGAAGTAATTATTCCCCAGAGTAATTCGAACTTATTATTCCCCAGTGCTTCCTGGGGCTCTAAGTTGAGGTAGCACTTCCACATTAATGGAGCCTGCCTCGGACTAATTTCAAGGCTTCCCCGTAGTGTGGACACACTATTTTGATTTTGTTAAATCAGAAGTTATTAAATTGATTTTAGTTATTTTGAAATTGTTTCCTAGTGTAGACCTGCCATAGCAGTGAGTGTTTCTCACCGATATTTCCTGAAACTCATTTTATTCGTTATTGGGATTGGTCATTTTTTTAAGTAGGAGGTTGAACTCGATATCCTGAGGTCTCTTCCAACCCTATGATCCTTTTTCAGGGATAGCCTTCCTGACTGACTGAAACCAATGACTGTGGCTCTTTTGTGTTTGGGGGTTTCTTGGAGAAATTTTACCTGTGAGGGCTAGAAATTGCCAGCAATGGCGTCAAGCTTTGACTACCACATTTTCTTTCAGCTACAAAGCCGCTGCTTTACCTAGAGAGCAACAAAAAGAGTGATCAGTGCCAATAAGAAATCTTTAAAGAAAAAATAAAGTATTGATCAATATGGGCCTCTAAACAGCCTTTAGATAGTCATAAGGCAGTGGAGAGAACTTTCTGCTTGTTTAGGAAAGAGATTTTTTTTAAAAATAAGCATGTTAACTACTTGCATTGGGCTTGTGCTGATAGGACTGTCAAATGATATTTGCAGTTTATTTCTCTGTCTCTAATATACTCTCCCTGCGGATGTGAACAAATGGTTTTATTTTGTTTTCTTAAATTGAACAGTTAACATTATTGTGCATTTAAATAACATCTCTCCCCCACTAGAGTTCATTCGAAATGACAAAACAAATTACAAAGATTATTTTAGAATAGCTTCCTGGAGATGGAAGATTTCATTTCTGACTTTTTATTGCAAAAATTTCATTTCTGGCTTTTTTTGGAAGGCAGAAAGGACCAAAATGTAGTTTGAAACCTTTATTGCAGATTATGTACCAATTCTCTACCTTATTTCTAACTCAGTGTACCATTTCCTTTCCTTTTACACTGGGGCTGACTCTGTGCTAACTACAACTGTATTCAAATTAAACTGTTGCTTGTCTGACTCTCACTTCATTTCTCTGGTTAATATTGATGGGAATTGTATTCTGAGAACCAAGCTATAACCAAACCATTCTAGAGGCTACACCACCCACAAGTCTATATGCAGCTCTGCCCTCTGTCCCTTTGAATGATCTTCCTTCCTCTCAAATAACACTGGCAAGAATCTATACACATACACTTCATCTGCACATTGGCATTGTTTTAGGGGGAAATCTTAGTCTGAAAATAATGGCAAAATAAAAAAATTTGATTTTAAAATTTTAAAGAAATTTCTATTTAACATAAGAACATAAGAACGGCCGTACCGGGTCAGACCAAAGGTCCATCTAGCCCAGTATCCTGTCTGCCGACAGTGGCCAGCACCAGGTGCCCCAGAGGGGGTGGACCAAAGACAATGATCAAGCGATTTGTCTCCTGACATCCCTCTCCAGCCTCTGACAAACAGAGGCCAAGGACACCATTTTATCCCCTGGCTAATAGCCTTTTATGGACCTAACCTCCATGAAATTATCTAGCTTCTCTTTAAACACTGTTATAGTCCCAGCCTTCACAGTCTCCTCTGGCAAGCAGTTCCACAGGCTGACTACACGCTGTGTGAAGAAGAACTTTCTTTTATTAGTTTTAAACCTGCTACCCATTAATTTCATTTGGTGTCCTCTAGTTCTTCTATTTAGGGAACTAATAAATAACTTTTCTTTATCGGCTCTCCACACCACTCATGATTTTATATACCTCTATCATATCCCCCCTCAGTCTCCTCTTTTCTAAACTGAAAAGTCCCAGTCACTTTAACCTCTCCTCATATGGGACCCGTTCCAAACCCCTAATCATTTTAGTTGCCCTTTTCTGAAACCCTTTAGTTGCAAGTGGGGTAAATAATAAAACATGAAAGAATTTAATGAAAGTATTTAACTTAGGTGAATAAATTATTCAGTGGCTATTGCTTAAACCAACTCTACTCATAGTAACTTCCTTATTACTTAGGAGGTATCTGGCTGATACTATCACATGCTTTAGACAGTATTAGGCCTGTTGGTGAAGGGAGGGCAGAGGGGTCAACTACCTCTGGGCCCAGCCATTTAAAAGAGCCCAGGGCTCTGGAAGCTGGAGACCTGGGCACTTTAAATCACTGCCAGAGACCCCCCGCAGGTGGCAAGCAGGGGACAATACCATCTGGGTGGTGCTGAGGGCCGTCTGTCCTTGGCCCTGCCCCTTCCCCCCTTGCTTCTGCCGCATCTGAGAGTGTGGAGCTTTATCCCCTGGTAATTCTGCCCTCCCCCTGGACAGTATCATATGCATCTCCACCCTCTAAACCTTTTGAATGACTTTCCTCCCCTCAAGACATCATTGGCACATATACAATCCACCAGTATGGTGGCTAGGTTGCTCATTTAGTCTCCTGCTTGCTGTTAACCATTAACCAGTATCTCAAGCAAAAGATGCTAAGAAGCCTGCTGCTGCTGTATCTGTTGGAGTGTTTCCTAATACCTATATATCTGGTGCCTCAGATGGTTTAAGCGAAGAAGCTCTCCAAAGCAATAGCCATTTAAACAGCAGAGGAAGGGTTATTCATGGCTCTTTAGAATCCCAGGATGAATTTAATAATTGTCTTGCTTAAAAAGGAAAATACAGATCCCCATGTACTTCATTAATGGAAAGACACAGAACACACGCTTATATTACCAGTACAGGTATTGACTCTAAGGATAATTATGCCATATTTATTTATACAGAGGATGTTTCACATTCAGAGAAAAAGTTCAACATGAGATACTGAATCAGTTCACAGAAGCTAAGGCTGAAGGTATGAACTATAAGAAGAATGTGCTGGAAGATGGGCATTTGCTGAATTCTAGTGAAAGGAAGCAGAATGAGAATAAAGGAATAATTGGCATGAAGACAAACAGATCTTTAAGAGAAGCATCAGTTTAATGGGAAAGCTATGTTCTTTTAAAAAAGCCAGAGAACAGTGCATGAGCAAAATAAAATCTATATCTGGTCAAATTATTACATTTTCTGCATGAGGCACCAAGGGGAAAAAATCATTTTAACACCTGTGTGTATTACACTACATTTTGGAATCAAAGACAGGGACAAATAACACAGAAGAACAGGTGAGATGATTTCTGCTTGAAAAGTCCGAGAAAGATTCTGTTTGTAACTAAGTGGAGTGCGAACATGAAAGGAATTTTATGGCAAGCACATTTGCTATTATGAAATCATATGTTAAAATAAATCCTACTTCAAACTGAGTGTTCAGCTTAAGTGTCTCTCCTTTTCTGAGTTATGACTAGAGCAGTGAGAGATTCACAGTGAAAGCTGCAAACAGTCACCTCCTTTGGAGTTTCATTGCAAAACATGAAATCTGGATCACACTGGATGAAAGGTTTGATAGAGGTCACAAACTTGGATCAAGCACTGATGAACCTTTGTCCAAGAGATGCCTCTGCATCAAAACCATGCTATTTGCAGTTTCATGGTGCAGCACAAGGGACATCTGAGGGAATGAAGTGAGACCGTACTGTCTTTAAATCCAGTAATCCTTAAAGTGCAGCCAGAGCCCTCACACACACAAACACCTGCCTCCTCTACAGCTGAGAATATGCAGCTCTTCTCCCACATTCATGATGTGTCAAGTGCTTATGTTAAGCCTTCCGGACCACCTTGTATTTACCTGTGATACTCTGAGAACATTTCTCAGATCTGAAGAAGCAAAAGGCAACACACAACAGGAAATATTAACCCATCAAGGGAAACATTATATATTCTGTTTTTCTACATAGTTTTAGGGAAAGTGTGTAAGAACATAAAAGAGTGGCCATAGTGAATTAGACCAATGGGCCATGTAGCCCAGTTTCCTCTCTTTGGACAGTGGCCAATACCGGTAGATAGCTGCATGACACCTTTTCATTTTTAAGGAACAAAGCCTAAAGACTTTTTTTCCAGCTAAAGAGAAATATTCAGACAGTGTTATTTTCTCCAAGCAATCCATTTTGCTGACAGGCATACTACAAAGGAAAATCTCCATTAGCCAAAGGATTTTTTGTTTGTTTTTCAACACTGATTCTTACAAAGGATGCTAAGAACTTGCTTTGGGGAATTTAAAAAGCACTTCAATATTGTTGGTTCAAAATTTCACAACAGAACTGAATATTATGAAGTTCAATGTCTATTTATAACATTTTCCTTTTAAGGCTGCCTGGCAAGGGAAAGTGAGAGTTTGAGTGATAGTTCCCTTAGCTCCTGTACCTACTCAGCCAGCCAAATTGTTGTAGGCTGGGTAAGTGGTGTCAAGGAGGGGAGGAAGCAGTGAAAGGAATATGAGAAGTGTTTCTAGCAGCCAGTTCCAGAAGTGATTGGAACAGAAGCACTGAATAGCAGAGGCATCTTTGGGTACATTGAATAAGAAGGTGTCAGGAAACTCTCTGTCAGATGAAACACCCTGTGTGTGGTAGGAGTGGAGAGAAGAAAGAAAAGAAGGTGGGGCTTAGGGAATGCCTGGAAGTAGACAGAAAAGACGGTCCAAAGAGAGAAAGACCAGACTAAAAATTCCCACAAACCTAGAAAATAATGACCAGAAAGGAGTCTTCAGGTTATATCTTAAAATATAAATGTAAACAATCAAACATGTCACTTTAGTGAGAAAAACTGTTCTGAGCCAGACACTAGTATCAGCTGCTCTATATTTCAAGGGAATTATTCCACATTTACCCAGAAAACAGAGAACAGAATCCTCAGTATCTTTCTATTCTAAACAAAACACTTTATTTTTTTAAAATAAGTCTCTCTAGATATGTAAAGGGAAAACAACCAAAATATTTTGTGCTGCAGCTAGAAGCTTCCAAAGAGTTCAGTGAAGGTTCTTGCCCTCTCTAAGGGTATGTCTACACAGCAAAGTTATTTCGAAATAACAGCCCTTATTTCGAAATAACTTTCCTAGAGTCTACACAACCAAACCACTATTTCGAAATTAATTCGAAATAGCAGAGTGCTTATTTCAAATTTGGTAAATCTCATTCTACAAGGAATAACGCCAAATTCGAAATAGCTATTTCGAAATAAGTACTGTGTAGACACTTATTTCGAAATAGGGGGCCTCCAGCCTTCCCAGGGTGCCCTGGCGACCACTCCGGCCTCAATCAAGAACACTTCTCTCCCTTCCCCCTCCCCAGAGCCCTTAAAGGGTTAGACTCCGGCCACAGTGCCTGTGCCAGCTCCAAGCCTGCCAGCCCAGAGCCAGCAGTCACTGCCCCTGACCCAGTGGCCCCAAAACATGAGTCAGCAAGCCACTGGCAGCCAGCCCTCCACCGCTCCCCAGGACCAGTCTGCCAGCTCCCAAGAGCCTGCCAGTGCCTGGAGAAGGCGGGCGCCTTCCTGGTCCAGGGCGGAGATCATGGACCTTATTCAGGTTTGGGGGGGATGCCCCAAAGTCCATGATCTCCACACTAGACGGAGGAACGCAGCCGTCTATGGTAGGATAGCTGCCAGCCTGGCCACCAAAGGCCACATGCGAACCCAGGAGCAGGTTTGCATGACAAACAAGTTGGTCCAGCGAGACACCCAACCCTGAGCCCTGAGCTTCCCTTCCCCCTTCTTCCCCTTGCTTCCCCCTTCCAGCTCCCTCCTCCCAGGTTTCCCCCTCCTCTCTCCCACCCTCTCTTCTCCCCTCTTCCGCCTCCTTTCCCCAGTCTCACCAGAGTTTCATCCCCCCGCCCCAGTTTTGTTAAATAAAGAGAGTTTGTGTTCATGAAAATACGTGTATTTTATCTGACATCAGGAAGAGGGGTTAGGGAGGGGTAAGTGGAAGGACATGAGGGAGGAATGAGGCACAAGCCCCCAGTGGGGCAGACCAGGGAGGTTCTTAGTGCTCCTCAGGGTGGAAGCTCTCCCGCAGGGCCTCCTGGATACTGACAGCCCCCCGATGGACCTCCCAGATGGCAGCCTGCAGAAAGTGCAGCCAGGCTCGCAGCAACGCATCCAAGAGAAGCACCAGAGTGCCCAGGGGCAGCTCTGGCTCCATGTGGCCGAGTGCTGTGGTGTCCCAAGTGAGGGCAATCAGAGCACGTGGAGACAAAATACTTTGCTGTCCCTCATCGAGGTAGACAAGCAAGCAGGGAAACCTGAGAACTGGCTGTCTGGGGGGGTCCCTTTAAGCACAGACCTCAGATAGCCTCAGGCAGCAGCCCCACACAGTAAGTCCTGAGCTGGTGTCCTGCTGGAACTGGTTCCGGCCAGCCTTATATGCAATTCAGAGTCCACTCAGTGTGGACGTGCTATTTTGAAATAGCAAAATGCTATTTCGAAATGCATTTTATGTGTAGATGCGTTATTTCGAAATAAGTTATTTCAAAATAACTATTTTGAAATAAGATATTTCAAAATAACACTGTGGTGTAGACATACCCTAATTCTATTGGTGAGTTTGCCAGCATTCTCTGCTGCAAGAGCTTTTATTGAGACTTATAGAGAGATTGAGTGACCCTGAAGGAAGTTAGTGTTAAGATACTATTGAGAGGGCAGCCACACTATTGTGGTTAATGGGGGAGAAGACAGCCAAAGAGAAGAGGATGGATGACCACGAGTGAGTAGAGGAGGTAGAAACACAAGCAGGGTGAATAGACTGAGACACAATTCAGACTTTGGATGACAAATTAGTCCACAGGTTGAACCTCTCTAGTCAGCACCCTTGGACCGGACTAGTGCCAAACTCGAGTATTTGCCAAATCACAAGAAGTCAGTATTGTCCAGCATTTCCACTGCTTACTAGGCTCTTAATTTAGGGATAACTCAGAGCTAAATAACAGCACAGAAAACTGAGAACCAGGACTGGTGGCAGTAAAGAAACTTTATGGAATTGGTCATACCCATGATAAATGGATATCCCACTAAATAAATCATACTGGACCATGGATGTTGCCAGACCAGAGAATGCCAGACTAGAGAGTTCAATCTGTATAACATCCATTTGTTGTACCATTTCCTACTCTCTTCAGGATGGGTCACTGGTTACCTGAATGGAATCAGTGTTATCAGTTACAGTGAATGGACAAATCCCCCAAACAATGTTTTTCACTGAAGCAGGGACTGGCTATTTAAAACATAAAAGCATATGAACAGCCATACTGGGTCAGACCAAAGGTCCATCTAGCCCAGTATACTGTCTTCTGACAGTAGCCAATGACAGATGTCCCAAGAGGGAGTGAACAGAACAGGGAATTATCAAGTGATCCCTCTCCTGTCATCCATTTCCAGCCCCTGACAAACAGAGGCTAGGGACACCATTCCTACCCATCCTGACTAATAGCCATTGATGGAACTAACCTCCATGAATTTAACAGGGTTCAAAAAAGAACTAGATAAAGTCCTAGTCTTCACAACATCCTCTGGCAAGAGGAAACTGTTTTTACACTTAGATGTTCCAAGTGTTTTTGTAAGTTTATTTAAATAAATTGATTCAATAACTCAGTGGCACAAAATGTGAAAACAAAAGCATTACTGAAGGCCTGCACTCTGGGCTCTAGTTTCAACTTTTGCCGAAACTCAGTTTTGAAGATAGTTTTGAGGTAAAAAAGATGAACAGTCTAATGAGATTCATAAAATCACATCTAAATTTGAGTATCTGAGGATTCCAGAAAAAATGAGTGTGTTATAAATTTCGCTGTGTTGGACTGCTGCAACTCACTATTCATAGATAATTCAGTCTGTCTACAATAGCAAGTTTTCGAAGAAAGTTCCCTTCTTACTGGTCTTTTGAAAATTGGCACATTTCAAATTAATTATGGGATTAATCCTGTACATTTACGGTATGCAATGCCTTTGATACAGAGTACCTCAGAGTGAGCAAAACTTTCAAACTGATTTATATATAGTGGAATAAATTCTGCTCTCAGTTACGTGGTTTCATAACCCCATTGAAGTGATGCAGGCTGTACAGCTTTCTGAGGGCTTAATCAGATTTGCTGACAGTGACCTGATGCTGACAGCAAACTACATTACAGGAAGTGGGAGGGAGAAGATGGAGGGGAACTAAGACTATGATCCCTGGTTTACACTAGAGTTACTTCTAAATAACGAGCGGAGCGTCCACACGGTCAAGCCAGTTATTTCAAAATAAGGGGCTTATTATTTTGAAATAGTAACTCCTGCTTTCCACGTGGAATATTTGAAATAGTTATTTCAAAATAGCGGTAATGTGGACGCTCCACTGCTGCTATTTCAAAATAACTTCTCCCCAGAGTCATTCTAAGTAATTACTCCCCAGTGCTTTCTGGGGCTCTCAGTCGAGGTAGCGTGTCCACATCAAGGGAACCTGCCTTGGACTAATTTTGAGGCTTCCCCTATAGTGTGGACATGCTATTTTGGGAGTTATTTTGAAATAATTTCCTAGTGTAGACATGCCCTGAGTAGCCTTTGAGTGGCTTTTGTGTCTGACTCGTGGGCAGGTGAGCCAACAGATTCATTTGATCCATGGGCAAGGTGAGAGGAGGGGGTTGGCTCCATTCTTCTAGAAGGGGTGGAGCCTCAGTTGGAAGGACTGGGACAGCCAGCCCTTAACACTGCTCAGACCGCACCACCCGGGGCTCAGCAGCACATTGCATGGGGCTGCAGTGGCTATTTAAAGGCTCCAGGACTCCAGCCACCTCCAGCCGTTGCCAAGGCCCCTTTGAATCACCAGGTCCTGGGGCAGTTTCCCCTTTCCCTTCCTCTCCCCCTCCCATCAGTAGGCCTGCTTGTGGGCAGGCTTTTGGATGAGTTAGTGTCAGGACAGGAGGGCAATACATGGTTACTGCATATGCACACATATCTGACTGCTTCTGTTTGAAGAAAATTAAGTTTTAAAGAAAGGGGAAGGGGGATTGTCAATGCTTTGCTTGGGGAAGGGAAGGATCCATAACCTGTTTGACACCGTATCTGATCCAGTACCCAGCACCTCAAGCAGCATTGGCCAACTAACCCTTCTGCATCAATGGTACATTACTAACTCAAAGGGAAGAGTGCCACCTGCAGAGGCACTGCTATGTTTAAAATGTATGATTACTATTAATAGGTCCTTTCATATGTGGAACAAGATGTTTTGTAGGCACATATGGGAGCATGGATCAACACAAATGTAACATCTTGGAAAGTCTCAGGTGCAGAGTTGTCAGGAGTTTCCCTTCTTTAGCTCTAATACCTTGTCAGAACCATAATATGAAACTGCATAAGGTAACAGAAAGTTGGTCTCTCTGGTATTCTTTTGACTGCACAAAGAAAGCTATTGCTATAGCCTGACCTGCAAAACAAATTCAGAATTACCTCTAGATGAAATGTTAAAGATAAACTGATTGAAACTTACAAAGGTACAAAAAAGCAATATAGATTCTAAATTAAAAAATGTCTTGAAACCCACCATGACTTCAGGGGTGCTTTGTGGACACTAAAGCTAATTCTCTGAGCATGACTATCACCTGCTTATTTTTAATCTTTGCTAATAATTTCCATCTTTACCTCTCATGAAATGGATGTAATATTTTCTAGTTTTAAAAAAGGAAAGATACACACCAACATAGTACAAATGGGATTCTCTTTGTCCCCATTCTTTCCAGCCTCTCCTCATAGGTGATTTTTCTAAACCTCTTTAAAAAAGAACAACAACAAAACCCTTTTATTAAAACATAGATACAACAAAGCCTTAACTACATCATACATTACTTTTTACTTATTCAGAATCAGGTTAACAGTCAGTGAACCTTTCTAAACATTCTCCCTTATTGACTGAAACACCCTCCTCCTCTGAGTTTGCTGAAGAGGGTGACTAAGTTTTTATTTTGGTATGTGTGTGCACGCACATACTTTGCGTAATAGCTTTTTCATTACAAGGACTATCTATTTTATTATGTCACAGAGGAAAAGTTAGATTTTTCCCAGTAATATGAAATACAAAATCCTGCTGCCAACAATTAAAAAAACAACTAAATTGTTGTTCTATTTAAAATGTTGATCCTTTACTGGAGTATTAAGAACATATGTTGGAGATCCCTTTTTAAGCTGGCATTTTGATATAACATGAATCTCTTTAACAATGTCTGCCCAAAACAGTCTAATTCCTGGACACTACATGTGCAAGTGACTTTCCTTGCAGCTCTCCAACAGAGTATATCCCTAGTTCTAAAACAATGATGGATGTTAAACAGTGTCAAATGCCATCTACACAGTAATTTATATACATTTTCTTTGTAAGCTACACAAATTGAAGATGTATATCTTTTTTCCCATTTTGAGATCTAGTCACCTGGGTCATTTTATTTTGTGTGTAAATCCCTTTCCCATCTTTTCATCTGGACTATTTTCCTATCAATAACATTTTTCCCCCAATCAAAATTTTATATATCTTAAAGTTAAACCTTTTGTTTCAGCTTGCTCAGGGGCCAGATTCTCAAATGTAACAAAATGTGTAGGCAGAGCTGTCTTGTACCCAGATTTCACAATGTTTGACTGAAAAATACAGAAAATATGAGATCTTTACATAATGTACATTAGTAAAAGCTACCCTGGTATGATTTCCAATGAGAAACTGGAAATAGCTGACCAAATTGAATGACCTCAGTCTTACCAAAAACTAATAGACACTTTGCTATTTCCCAGAGCTAAATTCCTGATTATGAAGGAGAGCAGCTGAGGGACCAGGACTCAGTGACAGGAATTTTAAAAATATCCTCAAAGCTGCTGAGGTGGCCTGGAGGAACAGGTGATTTTTTATTTTATTTTTGGTAAAATTTACAGTTCTTTGTAATCTAATGGTCACTATTAATAGTTGTATTTGAGTTCCACTCCTGTTTTGAGTTTTACCCAGTGTTTGGACGTTAACTGTTAACCCAACTAATCACACCTTTTAATTGTGTGCATAATAATAAGCCAAATTAGGGAAAAAGCTAGTTTACCGCCACTTTAAAGGCTTATGCAGAGTCTTTAGAACTCACCCTTGGTTGGGATTTTTTTTCTATCATCACATAAATTTTAATATTATGTCAGGGATACCAACAGGGAAGCACTGAAACAAAAACAATTTTGGGAGAACATTCATCTTTCCTAAGGCTACCCGGCTTAGCAGAGAAATTTCATATTTGTTTGTTGGTCCCCTCTGGATTCTGTGCAATTTGTTCACATTCTTCTTAAAGCGTGGTGCCCAGCACTGGAGAGAGTACTCCAGCTGAGCTTTCAAGAGTGCCTAAAAAGCAGTACCTATTACCTTCCATGTCTGACATATGACATTCCTGTTAATACCCCCCTAGAATGACATCTGCCTTTCTTGCAATTGCACCAGACCACTACTCATTCAACGTATGATCACTATAATTCCTAGATCATTTTCTCAGGTATTAATGCCTAGTCAAATATTCTCCATTTTGTAATTGTGCATTTGATTTTTTTTCCTTCTTTGGACTTTGCAATTGTCTTTACTGAATCTCATCTTACTGATTGCAGATCATTTCTCTCATTTATCAAAATCATGTGCATTCTAATACTGTCCTCCATAGTGCTTGCATGCTCTTCCAGCTTGTCATGAAATTTTTGTAAGCACATTACTGAATAATACTGGATCCAGGAAAGACCCTGGCACAACCCAACTGGATACGCTTTGCGATTTTGATAGCAAACTATGAATAACTACTCTAAGTGTAGTCTTTCAGCCATCGCATCTTGCAGAATTCTTATCTATCCACCCATCACCTTACAGCATTTTGATCTTCTTTCCCTTAGGGATGTTTTTCTCTAGCATCTTTTTTCTCTCCTTTTAAGTCATATTTTTTGGGGTTTCAATCATCTTGAATTTTGTTTCTGAGAGTTTCACCTCCTGAGCAAGAAAGGAAAGTGAGTAAAAAGTTTCGAGGCCAGTGTTTACATTTAGCAAGGGATGGGATGGCATGAGACTAGCTTAAGCACAATTTTGCTCCTCATAGGTTCAAAAACCTTCAGAGCTAGGGGAGTTCTAGTAGAGTCACACTAAGGAGCTAAATTCCAGGAGTCTGAATCCTGCTAGGTAACAGAGAAGGTATAGTTCCCTTTTTGTCTTGAACTTCCCTATAAGCAACAGTGTGTCACTAAGTTGCATGTGTTACTATATTAAAAATAAGACACCACCATCCCCCAGAGAAGAGCTCAACAATTATGTCTCATTCTACCAAATGCCTGTCTTCAGTGAGACAGGTTATGCTTGAGTTTACACACACTAGGGATATGTCTAGATTACATACCTCTGCCAACAGAAGCACGTAAAATAGGCTACCTGACATAGTCAATGAAGCGGGGGATTTAAATATCCCCGGCTTCATTAAAATAAAAATGGCTGCCGTGCTGTGCCGGCTCAGCTGATGGTTGGCACAGCGTGTGAGTCAAGACGCGGATCGGTCGACAGGGACTGCCTTTGTCGACTGCTCCTGTAAACCTTGTTTCACGAGGCATAAGGGAGCGGTTGACAAAGGCGTTCCCTGTCGACCAATCCGTTTCTTGACTCGCGCGCTGTGCCGACGATCAGCTGAGCCGGCACAGCGCGGCAGCCATTTTTATTTTAATGAAGCCGGGGGATATTTAAATCCCCGCTTCATTGACTATGTCAGGTAGCCTATTTTACGTGCCTCTGTCGGCAGAGGCATGTAATCTAGACGTACCCCTAGGGCATGACTTAATTTTGAGGATCTGTTCATAGCTTATTAGTCACTGAGAGACAGAACTTTAAAATGTTATAGATTTCTCCTTCATTTAATTTTTCAGTCTCTCCATGAGTCTTTCATAGCCACACAGATGGAAAAAAGGACACAAGTTCTCTTTTTACCCACACTAATTATAAATACTATTGAATGTTGATGAGTAGGTTTGTGTGTGTCTTGAAATTTTTCCAAGCATAACAGGGTGGCCTGATCCTTATAAAGTCAATACCAATAACATTTTCATTATTATTATGTATTATTTTCCATGTTTGATATAGTTTTACTTGATTTGAGGCTCTTGTTGTCATTTTCCCCCACCTCCCCAAGCAATAGCCACCAAGATGTGAAAGGTTTAACATACAGAGTTTGTAAGCTCCTGAGAAAAGGTATATTGTGTTAAAATCAGCAGGGTCTTAGAGATCACTCTTTAGGCTGTAGATGAGCTGGGAGCCTCAGGCAGCAGAAACTAAAGATTAGAAGTAGACCTCACTAAGAATCAAAATATTTTAATATTTCTGTGTGCTTTATTGCTTTCTCACTTGACTTGACAATCTCATCAACCTTCTGCCATAGGCTATCTTTATCACTAACTCATCTCTCTCTCCTCCAACTACATAGGGAAATTTGAGAAGCAGGATAGAATATATACCTTTATTTCATATAATAACAAGCTGACTGTAAAAGGGACTGCCATGTGCAGAACACTTTCTATGTGACTTGACTTTCATTTACCTAGGTTTAATATTCCTTTCTGTCTCTCACTATAGCAATTGGAACAATTTGAAACTGCAGAGAAACACAACAGAAAACAACACAGCCCCAGTCAAGCCAAGCCCTATGGGGTCTTCCACTATGACAAAAAACGCTAATCAGTTCCACTAGTGCTGAATACAAAGATCATCCTTCTTCTCTCACCTCTCTCATTGCTATGATGTTACTAAAAGTAATGTCTTTGATACTTCCTGTTAAATACAATTTTTGAAAAGACTAGCTCTTAATATGGAAAGAGAAAAATGGGCATAAAAGGATATTAGATTTGTCATTGTTTGCAAAGAAATAAAGTGCTTGTGGAAGCAATTTGTAAAAGTTGTGCATAAAGTTCTACTAGAGGTCATATATTGCACTTATTTTAGCGGAAAGGGGAATACATTAAGTCATTAAACAAGAGTAAAACATTTGGTAGGGAGAATATGTTAAAGTAAAATACCACCATTAGGACAAGGAAAGTGAGGATACGGAAAGTTACTTTCAAGTGTTCTCCCTCATTTAAAAACTCTGCATTTCAACCTAGCACAAAAGTCAGCACTAGAAAGAAAGAAAGAAAGAAAGAAAGAAAATGAAAATCATTGGTATGTCCAATGTTGATGAGCTCACAAGGTTACACATGTGACTATGACATTAAAATAGGGTGACCATGTGTCCAGTTCTTGACCACCTGGTCGAAAAGGGACCCTTGTGGCTCTGGTCAGCACTGCCAACTAGGCCATTAAGGCTACGTCTACACTGCAGGCTTCTTGCTCAACAAGTTTTTTGCAGAAGTTTTTTGCCTTACCACAAAGCCCACATCCCAGCTCAGAGCTTGTACCCCCTCCTGCATGCTAATCTCCAGCTCTGAGCCCCTCCCAAAATCTGGAGCCCCCCTGTACCCAAACTCTTCAGCCCCATCCCCGAGCCCACATCCACAGTCAGAGCCCTTACACTTCTGCACCCCAGCTCTCTGCCCCAACCCTGAGCCCCATCCTACACTCAGAACTCTTTGGCCCCACTCTCGCCACATGAATTTTGTTATGTGCACCAGTATGAAGGTGATGTGTCATGCATCACCTCCAAATTAGGGCCCTTAAGGAAATTCGTTCTGCTCAGGGTAGGAAAAATTTGAAGGGTCAGAGATGCAGACTCCTCCAGACACTCCAGTTGCTTGCGTCCTTCTGAGTTGTTAAATGCTAGCATTAACACAAGGTTTCTTTTTTCTGCATCTGGGGAAATTAAATTCCTTCAGCCCCTCGTTCCCCTGCTCCCAAAACAAACATACATACAAGCTGGAGAAAACTGGTTTTATCTAGATTCATTTTTTCATGTATTTAGCCTGGCCAGTGCAACTCAGGTGCTGGTCTTTTCTAAGGACAGACCTAGTCATAGGCAGACATACAGGTACCACTTCCCTGTCTCCAAAGTGCAAGCAGAATGAGGCACACTACAGTCATAACACATAAGGATACAGAGAGTTCATAAAATCAAGCTGTAATTCATATGTTCTACATAGACAGATTCCCCAAATTATAACATGCTTTTCTGGAAGCACTATCTACTATGCAAAAAGCAGGAATGGGAGTTTCCACAATATTATGTGAAATGGTGGGTTCTATTTCATTTGAAATCTGCTTGTGATATGCTCAAGTGACTCCTGAAATGAACAAACATGTGGCTGGCCAATTAAGCATCCGTGCGCTGAGAAGCAGTCTACTTGCTCCTTTTTTCCCCCTATTAGATATGACAGGCCAGAAAGTCAGTGCTCTGACAGTATATCTGAGCATAAATATTAGATACCAGTAGAAAGGACAATATAGGAGGTTTATGGGAGGGAGGAACTATTTAAATTAAAAGGAATCTTTTGACGAATCACTTGCAAAACAAGTATTGGCTATCACATTGTAAATCAATGCCATTATGAGCCATCTAAAAGCAGAATATCTGCTGGCATCTTGTTCAAAACATTTATTCTCATATAATACGTTGAAAAATTGACAGAAACTTTCATTGAATAAATTATTTGCTGGTTGACTTTCTACAGAGCAGGTTGAAATAATAATAAAAAATCAGTATCAATTTCTTCAAACAAAAATGCCAAAATTCATCAGATTAATTAGTTACAATGAATAATTTCACTCATTCTATCAGGCTAAAAAATCAGCACTGGCCACTGTCAACAAGAGGTTAGCTAATTAGCTGGATCGCCTGACTTTTCCACTATGACAATTTCTATTCCAACAAATCTCACCCAAACTTTATGTATTTTAAATTGCTTAACATTAGCTTTAATTCCTCACTTATCATGGTTTCATTTGGGAACAGAAGCAGATCCTGAAAATGAATCTTAAAATTATTAAACATTTAAACAGCCTACCTTTTTGAGATATCAATATCAATTTCTAGACCTAAACTTAGAGATACATTTTAACATGCACTGTGTAAATATCCAAACTCTTAGATTAATTAAGACTTTCTGTAGTTCACTTTTTGACCAATTCTGAAGTGCTCTTAGGCAGAATTGGAAAATTATTTTTTTAGTATCTTTCATTCAGAACCCCAAAATATGATGTGTAACTGCAAAAAAAGATAGTATAAACTTAGATGTATGGCAAATTTGGGGAGCTGTTTGGCTAAAAGCAAAGTATGTCAAAAGTAAAGTGGGTAAAAATAGAATTTTGGCCCAACAGGAAATTCTGATATTTCAAATTTTTTTTTGCTTCCTGAATCAGGATGAACACAGTCAAAATATTGATTTTTTTAATGAAATGGAAAGTTTAAAAATGTTGACATTTCTAAATCATTTTTTCTGATTATAACAAATTGTTTCAACCGTCCCAAATAACAATATTTTGTTTACATTTGTTGTATCAAATTGGAACATTTCATTTTCACTAATTTCAACTTTAATCTATGCCCCCTGAATTGCAGTGGTTCGTCAGGAGAGTTGTTGTTTGGGTCCCTTATGGCCCCATTCTCTTCTATAGGCTGGGATCCCTGAGCTGAATACTCCTTCCATGATGCACTGTCTTTGTGAAACTCCTCAGACATCATTATGATTCACCCAGAGAGTAGACCATGGTGCATCATGGGAAATATAGTCCGGACAGGAAGCCTAGTTCTGGAAGAGAATGGGGGCAGAAGTCACTGTAGGGGCTGGGGGATGGGGACAGATTAATGTTGAACTAACCCCAAATAAAATGTTTTGATTCAGTTTGACGTGACCCCAAATGAAATATTTTGTTACCATTTTCCCAGCGATAAAATTTAAAAAAAATCAGTTTTAATTTAGCAGAGATTTCATTTTCTAGGAAAAAAATATATAAAATTCCACATCAGCTGTGATTAAAACACAAGCCATTATAGGGTAAACTGAGATCAATCAAACTTTGAGATCTACAGAAATAGGGTTTTCAGCTACACAGTTTTAGAAACATTAAACACTTCTTCAAACATCTGAACTACACAAAATTCAAAGGTTATACCATGAAAAGAAAACAAAAAGGGAGAGAACATTGTCAACTAGGGGAATGCAGCATCCCTTACCCTCTCAAATAAACAAGTAAAGGGTAGCTATCCACATCAAAGGGTTGCTCAGTACCTGGCCTGCTCATTTATGTAGAAGCTCAGCAACTCATGGGATCAGCCCTGAAATAATATTTAAAGATGGGTTGGAAAAGCTTTCACTGTTGACCTGCCTCTGCTACCCTGAGCCCTGTGCTCTTTGTTCTAGTCCATGTGGTCTCCCACTGAAGTGGATCATCTGTTTAGGGATTACAGACTTCCTAAATTATAGTACAGATCTACACAACAGGTCCTTAATCATTTTACCTCCTAGGGTATGTCTATACAACAGAGAAGATTGAAGCTGCCACACTCGATCTTTCAGGGTTTGAATTAGCAGGTCTAATGAAGACACACTAATTTGAATGGAGAGCAGCACTCCAATTGTTGCTGGTAGTTCTGCTTCCACAAGGAGTAAGGGAAGTCGAAGGGAGCGTGTTCTCCCTTTGACGTCCTGCAGTGTGGACAATGCCAAAAGTTGAGTTAAGCTACTTTGACTTCAGCTACACAATTAATGTAGCTGAGGTTGCATATCTTAATTCAACCTTATCCCGTAGTGTAGATATACACTTAGGCTACGTCTAGACTGGCATGATTTTCCGCAAATGCTTTTAACGGAAAAGTTTTTCTGTTAAAAGCATTTGCGGAAAAGAGCGTCTAGATTGGCACGGACTCTTTTGCGCAAAAGCACTTTTTGCGGAAAAGCGTCCGTGCCAGTCTAGACGCGTTTTTAAAGAAAGCCCGATCACCGTTTTCGCCATCGGGGCTTTTTTGCGCAAAACACTTTTTAGCTGTCTACACTGGCCCTCTTGCGCAAATACATTTGCGCAAGAGGGCTTTTGCCCGAACGGGAGCGTCATTGTATTTCCGCAAGAAGCACTAATTTCAGACAGTAGGAAGTCAGTGTTCTTGCAGAAATTCAAGCGGCCAGTGTAGACAGCTGGCAAGTTTTTCCGCAAAAGCAGCTGATTTTGCGGAAAAACTTGCCAGTCTAGACACAGCCTTAGGCTATGTCTACACTCGCGGCTTCTTGCGTGAGAAATATGCAAATGAGGCTAAGCATGGAATATCGCCGAGCCTCTTTTGCATACCTAATGTGCTGCCATTTTTGCAGAAGAGGCTCTTGCGCCAGAAGGACCTGTCTACACTGCCCCTTCTTGCTCAAGAAAAACCCTCTTGCGCAATGCCGCTGCGCCAATTATTTTCAGGAATAACAGCATTGCGCAAGAGGGTTTTTCTTGCGCAAGAAGGGGCAGTGTAGACAGCTCCTTCTGGCTCCAGAGCCTCTTCTGCAAAAATGGCAGCTCATTAGGTATGCAAATGAGGCTCAGCGATATTCCACGCTTAGCCTCCATTGCATATTTCTCGCGCAAGAAGCCGTGAGTGTAGACATAGCCCCAGTGTCCTATATTGCAGCATTTCTAAGGCATATTTCTGTCCAACCTGCTCTTAATTAAATAAAGAAACCCACTATAGACAGACAAAATGCACATGTCTTTTCCAAACAAAATAGATTAAAATAATTTTGGCACTCCTGGGCCATTTCGAGATCTGTCAAGTAAAATAAGATTTTGGAGACTGTATAGAAAGATACATTATTTTGAAGTCCAATCTCTCTCAAACATCTCATCTGATTTATCTTACTCTTTCAGAAAAAGAAGTGTGATCTGGGCTGGTTTACATTTGGTGATTTCAGGATAGGGATTCAATACTGTGTTTGTAGTGGGTGACCAGCCTCAAACTTAAATATCAGCAAAATTTATTGCATCCTAACACAACTCTAGTGCCCAACATACCTACTCTCTGAATACTTATCAAAGGCATTCCAGCTAAGCTTTCATTGATTAATTGTGGAAGAAAGATGGATGAGTATTTTTATGCAAGGGCAACCAAACCTGCCAATAAATGTTTCTTGTTTTGTTTACCCCTCTTTCTTCTTTGTACATGTGGGGTTTTTTTTGTCCTTAACCTGGAAGAAAAGTGTTCTTGGGTAGTAATTTGCAGCAACAACCTACTCTAATCTAAGTCAATTCGCTAGGTTGTCAGCAGATTGTTTGATTGGGTAGTTTTACATTTCCATATCTGTCTCCTGCAAGTTTTTGTACCCCAGGGCACAGACAATCTGTAGGTCCACAAATCCTAACACAAATGTAATAGTAAAACACCTGCATCTTTAGCATCTGGAGATGAACTATGATTGTCCACTGCGGAAGATTGGAATTCCTATGTGACAAAACATTATACGAAAGAAACAATCAGGTAGAAGTTTTTGCCTCAAATTACATAATCCTGAATTATGCAAACAGAAGATCAATTTTGGCTTTAAGTGAACAAATGCTGCTGGGTAAGTAGAACCAAATAGTCAGGAATTACCAATACGACGTGCAGATGCTCAAGCTCAAGCAAAATAATAATAATTCAAGGGAATACTGTATAATGTTTGCACCATTGTGAATATATAAAGGTAGCTCCTATTTTTTTAATTTAAAATCTTAGTTTCCCAGCAAGCTAACCTATGAAGTGACCCCATGGAGATTAAAATCATCCTTATACTGTGCAAGTAAAATAAACTTTTGATGAATTTTAGCAAGAAAATTGAAATGAATCTGTGCTAACCTATTTCTCATTCTGCAAAGGGTTATTTATTTATTTATTTATCTATCTATTTATTTATTTCAGAGAGAAGCATTTTACTAGGAATTATATTTGCTTATACTTTATTGAAGAAAAAAAAAGAGCGAATATCTTTTCAGGTTCTTCTTGAGGGCTCTCTGAAACATTATGCAAAAACGAAAAGTTCATGCAGTGTTTTAGAAACTGCTGCATATTTGCTTTATTCAAATCTATGACTGGATGAACATGATCAATGTTCATTAAAAACACTAAAATGACAGGTACACAAAACGGCCCTGGATATTTGCACATTTAAGCTTTCGCTGCCATAATGAATAAATGGAGCGTATGCATCCAAAAGTAGCTGGCACCATCCATAACCTTGCATTTGACACTTGACTGCTCTTAGGAGGAATCTGTTTTTCAAAAATAGTATATCTGGAGGAAAAAAACTCATCAAAATAACCATTTAAATATAAGAAGGCTTCAAAATTCAGTTGCAAATGAGATGTCAGGAAGAAACCCCCCTGGCCAGTAGGAATACTTATTTTGGCTGAATCAACTATGTATTGCACATGGTCCAGTTTATTACCAAAATAATTAATTCAAAGTTCATTTTATAGTATGAGCATATACTTACACATTTCCTCAAGTAAGTTATAGGTGGAGTATATTTCCACAGATAATTTTCGCTAGGCTATCCAAATCATTCACATTCCTGAGCAGTCACATGGGCACATCAGGTGTTTTGACCTTTCACCCCTTATACTAAAGCCACCATTCTGGGTGCTGGAGTCTGAGCACAGCACTCAACCAATGGCTAACAGTCACATTATACTGATGTTGTCTTCTGCTGCACTATGGTGTTAGAACCAGCTTCTACCTCTGCTTATCCTCCAGCGAAGCCCTATTATTTCAGGGGGTTAATTTGAAGTTTATTTGGTGCTTAGCTAGAGAGATCTAATGGAACTGGTACACAATTAGAAGATGAATAAGTCCTACCTGCATATTCCTTATTTATTTAGGCAGCACATTTCTTTGGGACTCCAAGGTAGCACATAGGAATAGATATCTCCCAGCAGGAAATGCATCTGGTACTCTGCACTGGGTGCTGTGGCTACAAATTCTCTTGTGAAGTGATAGGCATAGATAACCTAAGGCAATTGCTACAGCTGTGTCTGTTCCTCTCATTTTTTTTTTCTCTCTGTGTCAGTAGCCCTGCCAGACTCAATGCCTTTAGGCTGAGCGCCTGCTGTTTAAGAAGCCTCTTGTAGCTTTTTGGTTAGAGGAATCTGAGGAAATGAATGGTTTGAGGGCTTGCTTCCAAGCTGTTGTTTCCTTCCCTTCCCCATGTCAACGCTAATTATTAGAGATGTACATGTGTGCCTGTTTGGATAGTAAAGGGACCATCCTCACAGCTAGAACTGAATTACATCAAGCTTATAAGTCTCACAAATGTCTTGTTCACTTTTGGGGGCTGGATTCTGCTTCCTTTACTCATGCCGAGTAGTATCTGAACTCACAACAACACCAAGGATTCCACCCATTTCTCAGCTTCTATAGGCCAAGCAGATTACAGACCCCAAAGGTGCCTCTCATCTTTCTGTTCTGCCCAACAACATCCCTGTGTGCCAGGATTATGTCCCTCACCATAGTTCACAGCAATGCCCACTCCTCCTCCTTAACACACAGGAGTCCCCCGTCCTGCTCCATGCAATGTGCCTCACTCTGCCCTCTTTCCCATAGGCTGTGTCTACACTGGCACCCTTTTTCGGAAAAGGGATGCTAATGAGACACAGCGCAATTGCAAATCCGCGGGGGATTTAAATATCCCCCGCGGTATTTGCATTTACATGGCTGCCGCTTTTTTCCGGCTCGGGCTTTGCCGGAAAAAGCGGCAGCCATGTAATGCAAATACCGCGGGGATATTTAAATCCCCATGATTTACAGTGCGCTGTGTCTCATTAGCATCCCTTTTCCGAAAAAGGGTGCCAGTGTAGACACAGCCATAGGGTTTTGTGTGGGCCACATTTCTCCCTCCCCATTCTGCTCCTCATTTCCCCATCAGGTGTTTCTGTGTGTCCCCCATTCTCCCTTAATGCCAGGGGCTATGTGTGCTCCCATGTCTCCCCCTGGCCTCCCTTTCCTCATGTTCCCTGTTCGCCTTTTGCTGGGGATTCTGCGTGCCCCTCAACACTAAGGGTATGTCCAGACTGCATCGCTTTTTGCTGACAAAGTCCTGAGTCGGCAAAACGCGGTGGCCATTTTTATGCAAATTAGGTGTGGGATATTTAAATCCCTGCCTCATTTGCAATGTCAACCTGCCTAATCTGCATCCCTCTGTCAACAGAGGGATGCAGTCTAGACATACCCTAAAGGTTCTGGATATTCTTTATTCACTGTTCCACCCATGCCAGAGTCCCCCCTTTCCTTCTATGCCAAGAATTCTGAATGTGTAACCCACACACCTAGTGTTGTTCACTCTCAAGAGATAAGAACAAGGGAGCTCTACAGCCTAAGGTGGGCTCAAGCTATAGAGGCTCCTATATTAAGCTCCAGAGGTCCCAGGTTTGAATCCACCCTGTGGTGGTTACAAGTGCACCCTCTGCTTTCTTATCCCATGCCTATTTCCCCAACTGTTTTTCATCTCTCTCTTTCATGATGGCAGCATTTTTACATTGTATTGGTAGGGAGGGTGAAGCTACAAGGATTGTTTTGCTGGGATGTTTTAATGGCTGCTCAAGTTATGGCACTGGTTGAAGCTGGTGGCTCTGCCAATCAGAAGTTATGCTCCCACTTCTTTTGTTTTTCTGATTTTCACCAAAATCAACATGGTTCTCCCCACAGATGCCTAAGACGTTCCCGGAAATTTTGGAAATGATGGAATGCAGCATTGAAAAGTTATTGCATTACTGACACACATCAAAGCCAACAAGTGCCCTGTGTCTCTACACAAGCCACCTGTTATTTCGAAATATTTTTCAAAATAACAGGCCATCCCGGTAAACCTTGTTGCATGAGGGTTAAGGAATGGCTCAAAATAGCACGTTACTTCAAAATTTGGTTACTTCAAAATTTGTCTAGATCCTCCCAGTTTCAATTTCAAAATAAGTTACGCAATTTGAGTTAAGCCCTGCAGTGTAGATTCACCCCTGCTGACCATGTAAGTGGGTGAGGAGGCTTCTTACTCCCATTCTATTCCCACATACCTGATTGCAATCTGGCCTTTTATGCAAACTGTAGGATCTTTTACTTGTCAGTTTCACTCCAGCCACAAGATTTTATTGCCAGCCTGTTTTATTCATAGAAGTTGTCCTGAGACATCTGTGTATGGTTAACTGTCATTCCTGTTCTATCTCCGAGCTCCACCTCACAAGTGTAAACATTATCTCAATGTCTAATCTCATTCAGGTGACCAGTAAGTTTAAGATGATAATTATTTGTGATGGACTAACTCTAAAAGCTTGGTTAGCATTTATCTGATTTTAGCCAAACCTCTCTGGTGTGCAGAGGGCTGTACATCTTGTGAACTTGAGTCCTGAGAGATGTCACCACTTCCCCAATTGTCCGCCTAGGAAATGTAGCAAGAACACTACTCTTCTTACTCTTGTACTTCGCACCTGAAACCTCTGCCCCAGTGAGATACATATCGTTATTCTGGTTTTACAGATGGGAAAACTGAGATTAAGTGATTTGCCATCCACAGAAACTCTATGGCACAGGAGGGAACAGGACCCCAGACATTCTTATGTCCTATCTTGGGCTTTAATGTAAGTCCAGTAAAGGTAATTTAAGGCTCTCTTTGTCTCTTCAGTCAGTATTGTATTAAGAATACTGTTAAACACAGAAAGAAATCATAGTGTTCTATAGAATCATAGAACACTAGAACTGGAAGGGACCTCAAGAGGTCATCGAGTCTAGCCCCCTGCCCTCATGACAAGACTCAGCACCATCTGCCATCCCTGATAGATGTCTATCTAACCTGCTCTTAAATATCTCCAGAGATGGAGATTCTACAACCTTCCCTGAATTCTCTGCAAAATGGATTATATTCTTGCTCTGTTGAAAAACTTTGATGCCAAATCTAATGATCTTGACAAATACAGAAATAGTCTAAATGCCTAGAATGTCCAAGCATAAGTTAATTAAATTGCGTAATACTTCATGCTACTACAAAACTGAACCATGAATTTTAGTAATATATAATGGAGGCACAATCCATGCTATTACCTTCATTCAAAGAATTCTACTTTGCTTTGAGTGGAACATTAAGGAGCCTTTACAAACCAACACAATCAATACCAGTACAAATAGGCTTGCTCCTGGCATGGTCCTTCATGCTGAGAAGGTTAAGGATTTGGAAACCAGAAGAAAGTCAACACTGTCAAGTGAAATGTGATAAGGTAAAGTACATTTGACAACACGATGTATGATTAAGTGGCCATTCTGTTATGTGTAGTGAGAAGCTGTAATGGACTACTGAAAGGTAAAAAGCAAACAAACTAAAACAAATGATCCGTGGCACTATCCGCTGATTCCCCTCTCCTCCAAATAGCTGATCATTGTCTCCATTCACCCTTCAGAAATTCTCCTTAGTAACTGATCCTACAAGGTATTACACATCCTCCAATACCCAATGAAATCAAATGGAGTTCATGGCTCTCAGGGCTTGCAAGGCAAGGAACTTGGTTTTCAATAACAGAAGTAACACCAGAGTTAGGGTATGTCTACACTTGCACCCTCTTTCAAGAGAAGGATGCAAATGAAGACATTCAAAACTGCAAATGAAGCCGGGATTTAAATATTCGCATTATGGCGCTATTTCGAAATAGCACTATTTCGAAATAACAGATGCTGTTAAGACGTGGTTATTTCAAGAGAAAACCCTTCTCTCAAAATAACTGGTAAACCTCATTGTATGAGGAATAAGGGTTATTTTGAGAGAAGGGTTTTCTGTCGAAATAACCTCATCTTAACAGCATCTGTTATTTTGAAATAGCACCATAACGTGAATATGCAAATGAAGCTCGGGATATTTAAATCTCGGCTTCATTTACAACTTCGAATGTCTTCATTTGCATCCTTCTCTCGAAAGAGGGTACAAGTGTAGACATACCCTCTATGCTGCCTACTGTTCCACTCGATTGCTCTCCAGAGTGTGAAATGGCCTTTTGCTTTGGAGGGGCATGCAAAACTATATTAACTTGCTGGACCCTCAAGTATTCTGCCACGCTCATAAAAGCAGAGGGAACTATTGCTCCACATCTCATACAGGTCTACAACAGCAGATCTCAGAAAAGGATTGCAGGCTGGCTTAAAGTCCCTCCTGTGCTACCCTCTAAAACTTTTGAACAAGATCCACAGCTAGTTAAATCAGTGTGGCTCCACTGCTGTAACAGTCAGTGGAACTATGCAAATTTACACCATCTATGGCTCCTTATTTTAGAATTAAGGAACCAATGTATTGAGTCTGATTTATTCCTGATTGTTGTTGGAACAACAGAATGCTCTTATAGCTGTCTGTCAGAACCATCTAGTTTTTGGCCAGATATAGCCTAACCCTCACACACTGTGCAAATTATTCAGAGTGGATAATTTATTATCTGAATTTGTTTGTTTGCAAACTGTCATCTTACAATTTTCTCATATTTCTTTACTATCGGAATCATGTAGCAAATATTCTCTGTGGTCCATAGTTTATTCAGGAGCAATATGAATTATTGTGAGTATTCAATATTTAATCACAATGAACTGGTTAGTTTGATAACACCTGTAGGTAAGGTGCAATTTTTCTGTTCCCTGCTTGGATGTGTAAAATTCTCAGTATAAGATTAGCTGGATGAATACTCATGGTCCTTAATTTTAGTGTTGCTTTCCAGGACTATTCAATGTTTGTTTCATATTCACCGAATATTTGCAGAACATTCTTGCCATTAACACCCTTCATAAGAATATTTTTAGGAAGCAAATATAAAACGGACCCAAATGCAACTGAAATTAATGTAGTTAAGAATTCAAATGAAGAATCGGAGACACTTTGCAAGCACTGGCCAGTTCTGCTCATGACAGCTGTTGTGTAGATTTGAAACACTCTCCAGAGATTCTGAGACACAGAATAATAAAGTGAATTTCATGTACCAAAAGAGACCACTTTTCCCTCTGGGACAGAGAAAATGTGGCTGAAGAGATAACTAAGAAGTGTTTTCTGGCCTGGATTTGTCCAATCTACCTTTGGACAAAGAGGATGAAAATTCAGTAGATTTCTGGCTAGGAAGCAAAAGGTGTGTGTTGGGGGGAGGGGCAGTCAGCTGCCTCTACACAATCATCCTCTTCACACTGCACCCCACAATGAGGCCTCCATAAGGTTCTATGTGGAGAGGGAGCATGCCTTGGGGCTATGGCAATAAGAATGCAATGCATGTCATCCGTCACCCCAGAAACCAGCAATGAGTTCACAGAAGCATTAATACAACCTCAGTCTATAAACTAATTCATCCCTCTGTGTGTTGGCAGGAGGCCAGGGTGATGGCAGAAGAAATCGAGGCAGCTTTTAGGAGAATTCACTTTGTCAGGGAAGTAAAAGAGCTGCAGGTTTCCATGACATCTGTACACAGACAATACTGGCCTCTTTGGGTTCTTTGAGTTCACATTTTGCCCACTCCATGGAGAACAGACAGGGAGGTACAAATGCATGGACAATTGTATGCTCTGGTAGAAACTCCCTGAGGAGGAGTTCATAGGATTTATTTTTCCTTAATAGTCCCTCCTCCCCCCACAGAGAAGAAAAATCTGCCCTTATGCTCTTCAGTTAAACATAATCCTCATTTTCCAAAAGTGCAGAATGAGAGTAGATCGATGGTCAAATCCACGAAAATCAGAGATCAGAATGTTGTCTGCCTTTTGAATGACTTGGGTTCTCACGCAGCCATAGAGATCTGCCAAATTGTGTGGTGAAACTCATCCTGATTATGCCACTGATGCTGTCCAGAGTAAAAGGAGCCCTTCATTCCACTTGAATGGATTGTAATAAATATTAAGAGACAGTTTATTCATTCTAAATCATAATGCAAGCACATACTGAAATGTTTTGCATCACCAATGAACTATGAATAACTAACAATGGGTTCTTCAAGTAAACATACAACATTATTTATGCCATGCACAGGAAATAAAGTAAACCACAATTCCCACTGCTAATGTGAGAGTTGGTAATAACTAATAATATGCAAACAAAAACTTCACTGTCCTTATTTTGGTAAAATTAAAATTAGTGCAGCAAAATTATTCATGCAGCAATAAATACCAAATAATATTGAATAAAGAAAAGTCTGAGAATCCTGATGTCCAACAAATTGTGTGTCAAGAAACACAGCACACAGTAAGAACAAATGGAATAGATTAACTACACCATTCTGAAGTCTTTGGGACATAAGTAGCAAGCAAATTAAACAAAGATAGGTTAAAGTCAAGTGAACATTTTAAAGTGATAACTGCACATTTGGATGACTATAAAGTCTTGGTGACTGATTATGATCCCATCTCTGAAAGTGTAAATCAGTCAAAACTCCATTAATTCACTTCTGTGTTACTCTAATTTTACACTGGCATGATTCCATCCAGCTCAATGGAGTTACACTGATAGAACCTGCCACTCAATTAAACAGATCATATTAAAAATAAACTATTGGCCTTTTAATGTAAATACCCATTCAATATAATAACCCTCTCATACACATCCACATTTACACACACGGTTCAACAGCTTCTGAGAAAGGAAAATATTTGTCATTTGGTAATTTCATATGAATTACTTTTCACTCAAAAAATTAAGAAGAAATGCTAATCTCAAAAAAACGAGTCCACTTATTCCCCTAATAATAGCATCTTCATCTGAGAATAGATGGGATGAATCATTCTTGTTTTAACCTCCACAGAACATCAGCTTTGAAATCAGCTATACAATATACAATGAGATAAGAGAGAGGATATGAAAAACAGCAGAATTACAGACCCTTCAAACTTGGTTTGAGAGGATGACTATAGAGGATTACAATATTAAAACTGCCAAGGAGAAAGGATTAATTTTATATAATTTTCCATTTTCATTCCCTGATGTGGCAGACTAATATGAATTTCATACCATTGTCTTTACTCATACAGTGTAATTTAAAGATTTTTTTATAAGAAAATAGTTTTGCATTGTAACACAATTGTTCCAGTTTTTATCTTCAAATGTTTAACATTCTGTACTCTTCATAATGTAAGGACTGCTCTTAGACTGGTTTAAATATAGACCTCTTTACGTTTTCAATATAGCTGTAGTTAAAAAAAGGACACAACATTTATCTGAACTATCCAATCTACCAGGGCCGGATTAAGGGGGGGCTAGCTGGGCAGTTGCCCGGGGCGACAACCTATTGGGGGAGTCTGATGGCAGTTGTAAGGGATGCCATGCACCCAATTGCAGCTGTAAGGTGTGCAGCGTGCTGGGGGGCGGGGCCGTGCATGCACCATGCGCCCGGAAGCGGAGCCACGCATGCGTCGCGCACCCTCTTCCCGGGGCGCTGGAATGGCTCACGCTGGCCCTGCAATCTACTTATTCTTTCTTGGACATCTGTGGAACATAACTTGATTTGGTTAAATCTACATTGTTAATACTACTTAATGTGATTCTTTTTGCTTAGAATGGATTAATGTTATGATAATGTTCTGCACTTATAAGAGTATAGTACCTAATATATTATGTGTTTCCCTTTGATCTTTTAAACATTTTGCATCTTGATTAGCTAGCCAAGGTACTGTTTTCATCACAGGGCAGTGAAGCTGTATATATGCCAAATTAATGTGATGAACCGGTTAAGATATAAATGATGAAAATGGTCAAAGTCGTATATCACATTATTGGAGTGCCTACATTTTAGTATAATAACTTATTTCAGTGAGAAGCATATTGTATCCAAGGGTAAAGGTGTTCTGATGCATGACCAAAAAATGCAATTAACGGGAAAGAACAGACCAATATAAAGCCCTCTGGAAGTGCCTTTAATGAAATAGTAAATGAACAGTATGTCTTTAAATGTTCTACTAGCAGATTCTCAGTGTCTTTAATATATTGCTGCTAAGGTCACAGAGTGGATTGAACTGATTTCACCCCCTTGCTACAGCAGGTAAAAACTAAAGGAAGAAATAGAAGCAATCAGAGTGAGTTTAGAGAATGAAACCTCCGGTACAACAGTGAACTTCCTTAAGAACAGTATGTAGTAAAGAACCCAACATATCCACTGATGCATGACTAGGGGCACAGAAGGCTGAGAAGAAGAGAGAGGTGAGCGAGCCCCGAGTTAAAGCAGAGGTTCCAGATTTTTTGTCTCACACGCACATGCATATATACCGGAACACAAGAATGGCCATAGTGGGTCACATCCAATGTATACCTAGCTCAATATCCTGTCTTCCAAAAGTGGCCAGTGCCAGGTGCCACAGAGGGAGTTCTGACACAGAACAGAACAGGCAATCATCAAGTGATCGCTCCTTTGTCACCCATTCCCAGCCTCTGACAAACAGACTAGGGACACCATTCCTACCCATCGTGGCTAATAAGCTTTGATGGACCTATCGTTCACGAATTTTATCTAGCTCCTTTTTTAACCCTTTTAAAGTCCTGGTCTTCACAACATCCTCTGGCAAGTAGTTCCACAAAAGTTGATCATGAACCTGACCCAACTGCCACTCAAATAAATGGAATTCTTTTATTGGGTATTGGATCAGGCCATTCTGAGGTGACATGTTGCATCCTAGGATGCGTTGAGATGAGTTAGGAGAACAGTACCTGCTCAGAGAACCACTTCAATAGGTGACATCACACCCTGAATTATTGAAAGTATCTGAGGGGCAGGGAGGAGATATACTTTATAGAACATGGAAAATAACTGCTAAATTCCTAGTCCTAGGGCACAGAAAGAGGAGAACCCAAGAAGGGAGAGTAGGGAATAAAAGAAAAAGGGGCACCTTTAGTGGTTGCCCCTTGCTATTAAGAAATGCTTGCCTATCCAAGGTCTCATGTTGTGTGGCTACATACACATACATGAGACCTGGCATAGGGAAGCATTCTTTAATAGCAAGGGGCAAGAAAGTGAGTGAACCAGGAATGATCAAACCAGCATGCTGAGTGTTATGATAGTTTCCTACAGGGGGCAGTATAGTGCATGTATGCATGATGTGATATCTACAAACATGGGGAACTCTACTTTCAGGAAGTGCTTCATGGAAAGGGCTGTGCCTGTGGAGAAAGAAATAAAAGCCTGACTATTGCACTGTCTTGGCTCTCTCTGTCATACTCTAGCATACAAGCATATTAAACCCAACTGGCAGGGAATGGGGGGCAAAGAATGTATGACAAGTTGTCTCTGCAATCTAGAAGAGCTGGCGACTAAAGAGGCAGCACAATCAAGCAGCACCTGGTTGGCCCATTCCAGGGCTCAGATTTATATTGTGCTGAGTAGTGGGTATTAGGCAGCCTAGAGAATATTCATTATCTTGCTGCCCTCTAGTGAATTCTGTCAGTCACATGCTGAAGCACTAAGAGCCAGCAGTGAGAATCCTATACATGTGGAATCTTTGGAGAACACCACTACCATACAGCAGCGGTTAGCAAGTTTAATTAAAGACAAACTTTCAAACTTAAGTGCCACCTACATCATATTTAGGCACCTAAGTAAGTGTGTAGTTCGCTATTCAGAGATAATGAAGACTCACTACTCCCATTAATGGGAATGGCTGGAGCTGAGGAGCCCCAACATAATAAATATCAGGGCACTTGCACATAAGAATGGCCAAACTGGGTCAGACCAAACGTCCATTTAGCCCAGTATCCTGTCTGTCGACAGTGGCCAATGCTAAGTGCCCTCAGAGGAACTGACTAGAACAGGTAATCATCAAGTAATCCCACCCCTGTTACCCATTCCCAACTCCTGACAAACAGAGGTTAGGACACTATTCCTGCTCATCCTAGCTAATAGCCATTGATGGATCTATCCTCCATGAATGTATTTAGCTCTTTTTTGAACCCTGTTAAAGTCCTGGTCTTCACAACATCCTCTGACAAGGAGTTCTACTTGAGTAGGTGCCTTACTTTTAGGACTCTGAGTGAAAGATTAACTTAAATTTTATCAGAAAATAGGGATGGGTCCTTGCAAAAATATTACTTTATGTTACTCTAAATTCAAACAGAAGACAATACAGAGACTTGTGTGAAAATATCTCCCACAGGTGTGTGTATATGTGTGTGCACATGCATGTGTAAGTGTGCCCACACTTTTCACCCCTGCCTACATTATGCTTCAGGCATGCAAGGAGGGTATTTTACTAGATCTGTATCTTTGCATGTATGACACCAAACTATCGCTTAAAAGATAAGCTGTTGTAACATTAACATTTTAGTCCTTTATGCTAGCTTCATTGATAATTATCTATGAGCTGCTATAAACAAATATTGGCTCTCATAGCCACATTTTATTAAAATGAACCACAGGTCGAAATATATGCACTAAAAATCCTCTCTGTCTATTATCTCTATTTATTACATAAAAACCACGATAGTCCTTTAACCGTGACTTTCTCTACACTTCCATTAGCAAACTGCTGGCAAGATTCCCCCAATATAAGAATAAGTAATTCCTCTACTACTACTACTACTATCACTATCTTTTAAAATACATTTTCCTAATATTTAATTTATAAATCATTTCCCAGAAGTATTAGTAATAAATGTTTGAAGGCGGCAGACAGGAATACAACAGGAAAGCATAATGTGTGCTGTTTACTAGGAGGCCTCATTAAAAAAGCATCAAGGAAAATAAAAACAACCTTGTGAACCTTTGTAATTGGTCTGAAGGGAAATGTAACTCTAAGGACATCAATGCAGAGATGTCCCAGGCCAATCTAGGGCTTAAAATTACAGAAAAAAAATTAACTTCGAAATCTATTTCATACTCTTCCATTCTCAGCATGGAAGTTATTTGTGATTAGAAAAACACTGAGCCTTCTATCAAAGGCCCTGCGCTGCGACAGTTATAACACAGTTTCTATACCATACTCGATATTTAGATGCATAATTTTGCATGCCATGTAATTACATCTCTTTCCTTAGAAGTTAGTTCATTGGCAGGAAAAAATACATACACCATTTTCATTACAGTTTATCTCGATCACATTTCACTGTGCCTTCCTCTCCACTCCCACTCCACCCCCGGATGCTCTCTGATCATTTGGTCAATGTCCAATGCATTTGGTTGTGTGTTTTAACTGTTTCAACCACAATAGCTTTTCTTTAGCAATCTACAGAGGGTGTACAGTGAAGTACTTATATTTAACGTGTTGGTTTTAGAATGGATTGGGCCAAGGATAAATTTAGTCTGAACTCTGGGCAACAGAAAGGGTAATACATCACTGAAGTGAACAGTTAATTTGGCACATTCCCCTTTTCCTCCCCCTGCTCCCAATGTGCTTCCTGTACATTCATTTAAACACAGATGTCACTTGCTAAGCTTCATTTTTACACCAAATGTAGCATACCACTTATTACTGAACAGACTTCAAAATCCATATTTAAACCCAGCAGGTCCCAGAGGCTCTTTTCTGATACTTCTGGGCTTCCCAGAAGACTCATGAAAGTAGATTAAACTAAAAATTGCATTTCATTTTCCTGTTTTGTTTGCATTTAAATAGTGGAAGTTACAGCTGGATAATAGCCATCCATTTTCTTATGTACTTTCATTCCAGCAATATGCATTTCCATAACATTTTTAGGCACATAAAGTATATGTTTCTCTCTGCATCTTGGAACATGGAATAAGACAGTTTTCTGCTATGTAATTTTGTACAGGGAAAAGCTCAGACATTCTAAATGGATTTAATTTGTGAGATCTAAAAGCCATCAAAGCACAATTATTTTTAGTGTCTTCATTTAGAGATGTATTTCACTGCAGAATAGTCTGCATAGAGGGGAAAAATCTACTTGAGTTGTCTAAATCTATGGCTTTGTATTCCCCTTACCTTCTTCATTTCTTAACACTTAGCTGGATTTCTAGAATATTATTTATGGCCTGGTATTATTATTAAGGACTCCCTGTTGGGAATGCTACATATCTGTCAGATTACTTGTTTACAGTATTGGTATTTCCACCATTTTAAATCCTGGAATAGTTTAGTTGTTATTCCCATTTTCTATTATTTTATATTTATATTAAAATTGTGGCCCAGAAGACACAATTTATATAATTTATATCCATATCCATATTTATGTAATATAAATGCAGAATGACACAGTTCACTCCTCCTTACTTGGATCAACTCAGCCTTGATAGGAATTGGGGCGAAGGAGTTGCTGCTGTCTAGAGTGAGGTAGGTCAGAGTGTTCTCTCTCATTGTGGACCAAATCACTTTCAACAGAGGTTAGAAAGCAGTGAGCAAGGGCAACGGTAGCTCTGGGACCTTGGTAGCACAAGACCTTAAAAATACATATATTATTAGGACTTGCTGAATGTATGTGTGCTCCGAGCGCTGTCAGATGGGGAAGCAGAAGATCAATAGGGAGATTATGAGAATAGCTATTCTGCCCCTTTCCAAATAAGGCTTTGGGAAAACTTGGGTCTGACTGTTTGGGTGCATGCTTTACACATTTGTACATTGCAGTTGCAATCTTTTATTGTGGGGATTGTGGTATTTCATGGTTTAGGCTGCTGTACTCTAAAGGAATGTCTCAGCAGAATGAAAACATTCACAGTCAGCAAGGTCTCTTCAAGTGTAATATTTATAACCAGCAAGGCAAATAATTTAACATAGTAGAAAAATAAACAGCAATACCCCCTCCCCTCAGTTTGAAATTCAATCCTGTTCCCTGAGATGTAGAGTCCAGCTGGCACTCTTTCCTTGATTACCACTGTAACAGCACCCAGGGCGAAGGAAAACTGAAATGAAGTGGCATCCAACAGCTGAGAATTGGGTGTAGGACATGCCAAAACTGCACCAGCTTCAGATTTTATGTGGGGACCACCTCTGCTTTCTGTCTTATGCATGGGTTATGAAACAGTTCACTAAATTAGTTCTCAGTGTTGAAACTTTTCATTAATAAAGACAGCTGCATTCTTGGATGAATATGATAGACCCTTTGGTCTTCTGCATGCAAAGTACCCCAGACTATTACAAATTTATTCAGGTATTTTTGAATTTGCATTCAGATGTCTGGTTCAGGGATGCATAAACACTGCTTTATCTCTCTATAGGTTATATATCTTAAAAAGCCCTGATGGTATAAATTATTCTTTCCAAAGTCAATTTGTAATTTGTGCTCTCTAAATTTTTGAGGCCCACCTTTCCCAAGTATCATCATAAGAACAATTTATTAATTAAAGAAAACCCAATGTTCCTTCTTTCTGAATTTTGATACCCTCTGATACAGTTGTCATCACAGACAAGGAAAATATTTCTTTAAGGAATAACATATTTGGAGCGCGGCGAGGAGTCCTGTGGCACCTTATAGACTAACCGAAGTGTTGGAGCATAAGCTTTCGTGGGCAAAGACCCACTTCGTCAGATGCAAGTAGTGGAAATTTCCAGAGGCAGGTATAAATATTCAGGCCAGAATCAGGCTGGAGATGATGAGGTGGATCCAATCAGGGAGGATGAGGCCCACTTCTAGTAGCTGATCTGGAGGTGTGAATTCCAAGAGAGGAGAAGCTGCTTTTGTAGTTAGCTAGCCATTCACAGTCTTTGTTTAATCCTGAGCTGATTGTGTCAAACTTGAAGATGAACTGTAGCTCAGCAGCATATTTAGAGCAATACCTGAAAACTGGTAATTTCTATAGAATTAAATTCCTAGATTTTAAGGCCAGAATCTGTTAAAAGATTCCTAGATTCTTGGGCTAGAAGGGACAACCATACCATCTCACTATGACAACATCCTTGCTATGACAGGCCAATAAACATCCTCCTTCCCCTGCCAGGTCCCCTCATCAAGATCAACAAGAAGAATTGGAGAAAAGTATCACAGCATCGTGGAACTTAACTATTGTGTAGCACAGACAGAGAACAAAAAGACCAAGTTGAATCAATGTCTGAGGTCCCCTCAATGGCAGGGAAATCATTTAGTGAGATATGGCCACGTGATACTTCCATTGATTCCTCTAAGCTATAAATTACTTTAAGTTTCAGGGATCTGAAGCTCAGGTCTTGGAGGAAAAATTGGCCCTCCAAGTTTGAAGAACCTATGTTTGATAGGGTCCGACCTCAGAGCAAGCCTCAGCTGCACAGAAGCCGCTCCCTGGCTGGCTGTCCGTTGTGGCTGGATATGGGTTGCTGTGCCTTCCCTTTGGTTACCTCCCATTGACTGTCTCTATCTGTGTCTTCTGTGGTTTAGCCCTACAGCCAGGTAACTCAGATATTCATTCCCCTCTGGGGTATCCAAGTCTAGGCATTATGGTCAGACCAAGGCTGGCTTTCCCCAGCTAGCGTCATTCACCCAGCTTCTCCTGAGCTGGCAGCAAAGTCCTACCAAGTCAAACCAAATCACATTCTTCTTTTGCTTCTCAGTGGCCCCTCACTAGAACTCCAGCACTACAAACAAAGCTAAGCACTACAAAACATTTTATCCTTCTCTGGACATGGGCCTCTCATTCTCTTGGTCTTGGGTCAGCTCTCATCTCAGTTCCAGAAACCTTCCCAGTCCCCTTTGAGGAGTTGGGCTTGTGCTCAGAATGGTCTTCCTTAAACAGTAATCCCTGACTCACCTTCTTGTGAATTAGCTAGCAGCCGGGATTTACTCTCAGCTGGTCCCTTTTCCAAATTAGTCCTCAGAGCACTCAATGGGCTTTCTGCTGATGTCCACATCCTGCAAAGAGGAAGGGGCTGCATTTATACTAATCCCCTTCTCCCAGCTCATCTCCAGTTGACTGGGTGAGAACTGAGCTGAGCCTCCTCTGTGAGGCTGCTGGCCCTGAGCCCTTAAAGATAAAATGATGGGATTGTCTCCCAAGCATCACTTATTCCCAGGATCACTTCCTTTCTATCAAGATCCCCTAGGTTCTTTTATAGACACATATGCACATATGCATATATACCGGGTCCCTCGAAAACGTACAGGTCAATGCCACGTAATGGGGTGGGCACAAACCACTAGACACCATTATACTTATGGGCAGATAATACTAGAGGCTAGAAATCACATTAGCCCTTGAAACCATTCCTGCAGTTCACTAGGGGATTTGGTTCAGACAGAAGAGTGATCAAAAGAGTGGCTGGTCCTCCTGCTATTCCAATAGCCATGTGTGCCTGACCCTTTCCACAGTATGTATAAAAGATGCCAGAGTCACTCAGGTGCAGTTACAAGCAATGTACATGTCAAAGTCCTCATCTTCAGCTGATTTTGTCTTATTAGATTACAGCCAAGCAGATGTTCTTTGCCCTGAGAGGAGCTCTAACGTACTTTAAATTCAAAGTCTGTCTCCTCTGAGAAAAACTGGAAATCTAGCTACCATTTTGCAGCCTTACAAAATTGCTTTTGTGGGATTAAAACATTAAATCTCCTGAGCTTTCTGTGATGGTGTGGCTGAATCCAGGAAAAGGAACGATCCAGGCAGGTGCATTTTACCTATGAGACAGCAGTAGGGAACCTACAGCCCGGGGCTTGATCTGGCCCCCATCTTCTCTGGATCCAGCCCCTGATGTTCAGGGCTCCCCTCCCACCCAGAATTAGTGAACTCTTAGAACTACTCACAGGGCTGGAATGCCAGCCCCAGTTCTCTGCTGCAGGGGGAAAGGAGTTCTGACCCTCACAGGACAGAGTCAGGCAAGCCGGTATCAGGTGGCCTCCTCCCCCTGGCTGGGGAAATGGCAGCGCAATAAAGCAGTGCCTGGAGGTTTTTTCCTGCCTCTCTGATTGGCCTGCACCTTATCTTTCACTCAGCCCTCCCACCCTCAGCCCTCCTTTATCCTACTGCCCTACCGGATAACCAATCCCCAACCCACTTCTGCACCCTCCCTCCCATCTAGACCCTATGCTTGCTTCCCAGCAGCCCCTCCCATACACTGAACCCCTCATTTTTGGCCCCACCTCCCACATCCATGAAGCAGGGTTTTTTTTGCCTTCTCATTTTTGTGTAGCCCCCAAAAGATGTTTCTGTGTGTTAGCAGCCCCCAACCCAAAGAAGGTTCCCCACCTCTGCGTTAAGAGGACTGAGAAAGCTAGGGGAAATCTGTTTTGAACCACCTATACAATATTTTATTAATATATACAGATATGCAAGAAGAGGAGTGTAGTTGGTCAAGCATTAATGCCTAGCTGTTGAAAACAGAAGTTACACACTATGTTGTACATTTTGAGAGTCACATTTAATGAAACTGTGTGTGTGTTGATATGTATTTGGAAGAAAAGCAAATTACATATTCTCATCATACGGTGATGATTATGGCTAACTTTCCTTTCCACTGGTATCTGGAGAATGTGAAACAGAAGCTTCTAAAGGTAGATATTTTTAAATTTTATACTTGGGAGCTTAAAGGACTGTTAATGTTGGTTTTCAATGAGCAGTGGGGAGTTCCAGAAGACTGGAAGAAAGCTAATACTGTGCCCATTTTTAAAAAGGGGAAATGGGGTAACATAAGTAATAGGCATGTCAGCTTGATATCAGTTCCGGGGAAGATAATGGCAGCAGTTGACACAGCATTTGGTAAACAAAAATTTAAAGGAAGGTAATGTAATTAATGCAAATCAACATGTGTCTATGGAAAATAGAATCTATCTCACTAACCTGATTTTTGTTATGGGATTACCTAAGACGGTTGGTAACGGTAGTAGAGCAGACGTAATATAGTTAAGCTTCTTTAAGGAATTTAACTTGGAGCCACCTGATATTTTTATTCAAAACTAGAATGATATGAAATTAACATGGCACACATCACATGGATTAAAAATTGGCTAAGTGACAGGTCTCAAGAATGTAACTGAATAGGAAATCGCCATTGCATGGGTGTCTTCCCAGTCGCACAGGACTCAGTTTTTGTCCCTATGCTGTTTAACATTTTTATTAATGATGTGGAAGAAAAGGTAAAATCATCCCTGGTAAAGATGGCAGATGACAGAAGAATTGGGGAAGTGGTAAATAATGAAGAGAACATGTCACTGATTTGGCATGAGCTAGTGAACTTGGCACAGAGAATATGCATTTTACTATGGCTACATATATAATAATAACATGGAGATATACCTATCTCATAGAACTAGAAGGGGCCTTGAAAGGTCATCCAGTTGAGTCCAGTCCCCTGCCTTTACAGCAGGACCAAGTACCATCCCTGACAGATTTGCCCCAGGCCCCTAAAGGACTGAACTCACAACCCTGGGTTTAGCAGGCCAATGCTCAAACCACTGAGCTATCCCTCCCCTCTTTGACAAGGCACAAAGAATGTATGTGATACTTACACATTGGGGGACCTCTCTCCTGGGAAGCAGTGACTCTCAAGAAGATTTTGGGGACACAGTGGACAATCAGCAGGACATGAGCTCTCAATGTGACACTGTGGCCAAATAAGCTAATGCGAATCTGGGATGCACAACATGTGAATCTCAAGTTGCATCTGAGGAGTACCAAAATTATCAGGAATACCAGTGAACAAGGGACTCTTGAGTAGGAGTAGAGTACCTCTGTATTTGGCAGTAGTGTGACAGCTGCTTGAATATTGTGTCTAATTCTGGAACGCACCCAATTCAAAAAGGACGTTGGTACACTGGTAACGGTTCAGAGAAGGGCCCCGAGAATGATTAAAGGGTTAGAAAATCTGCCATACAGTGATAGAGTCAAAGAGCTCAATGTATTTAGTTTAACAAACAGAAGATTAAGGGGTGATTTCATTAAAGTCTACAAAGTATCCACATGAGGAGCTAGTATTTAATACAGTAAAACTCCAGTGGTCCAGCATCCAATGATCCAGCACTCCTGATGGTCTGGCACCATCTGGAACCCGGAAGTGCTCCGGGCAGCCGGACAACTGGAGCTGCTCTGCCCCCAGCTTCCCCGATTCATCTGCTGCTGAAACTGACCAACGGCTGACTTGGGGAAGCTGGGGGCAGAGCAGCTCTGCCCCCGGCTTCCCCGGGTCAGCTGCTGGTCAGTTTCAGCAGTGGGTGACTTGGGGACGCCTGGGGCAGAGCAGCTGGGGTGCTGCTCTGCCCCAGACTTCCCCAAGTCAGCCACTGCTGAAACTGACCAGCGGCTGACTTGGGGACGCCTGGGGCAGAGCAGCTGGGGGGCTGCCGGGTTGGTCCCACAGCGCCGAAGGGCGCATCCCCCCGACTCCACCCCAGACCCCTCATAGCCTCCCCTTCCGATAGTCCAGCATATCTGATAATCCGGCACCCCCTGGGTCCTAAAGGTGCCGGATTATCGGAAGTTTACTGTAATAGGTGCTTCCATAGAGCAGAGAAAGGTGCAACATGATCCACAGGCTAGAAGTCACAGCAAGATAAATTCAGACTGGAAACACAGTGTATATTTTTGACATTGAAGGAAGTTAACCCCTGGAACAATTTACCAAGGACAGGGTGGATTCTCTATAATGGACCATTTTGAAATCAAGACGGGATGTTTTTCTAAAAGATATATGCTAGGAATTTTGGGGGGAAATTCCATGGCATGTATTATACAGGAGGTCAAATTAGATGATCATAAAAGTCCCTTTCTGGCCTTCGAATCTATTACTCTAAATTATAATGTGTTTTGAAAATGGGATTTAGTCTGCGTTTAAAAGATCCCCAAAGCATCTAAGAGAACCCACTGAAACTGTCTTTTAAAATACAGCAATTTAATTTCTTCTTGCATCTGTAACACACCCTGGCTGTCTAACTTTGCCCACGCAAATACTAATAATATTATGTGATCCACTAACCCAGGTACCTAAAGCAGGAAGAAGAGTCTGAAATGCTCCTCTAGTCTAACAGCCAAATTTGGCCTGAGTTTTCACCCTGAGTGAGTATACCCAACTCACCAGGTTTACTCAGGTGAGTCAATAAGAGCAGGGTTTTCCCCACAGTATAGAACTGCCTGACAGAAGGAACCTTCTATCATTCTGAGTAAGAGTGAATGAGACCCAATCATAGCAACACTCTGGCCTCTCTTTTCATCTGCAGGGATATTGGAGATACTGCAGATACACAAGGGAAATATAGGAGCTGAATTCAGAGAGGCACGAAGAAGGACTTTTTTGGGTGCTGTAGCAGGATAGTTTCATGCTTTCATAATCAGAGTAGTGTGATGGCTGCAGGTTTATGTCAGGCATGAAACAGACCCTCTTGAAATGCTCTGGCTAGCCTGCTTCATGCCTGTACAAGCATTGTGAAATGGCTGTAGGCATGCAACCGCACTTAGATATAAAACAGTGGAAACAGCGTTACCATGCAGGTATTTTTGTTTCACCAGGAATAGAATAAAAGACAGAGAATGAAGGTATACACCAAAAGAAAAAAGTGACCCGCTCCTATAACATTTTGATTTCCTTGATCTGACTTTGATGTAAATGTGAAGGTGTTTGGAATGGCTAATGGGAGATATAAGCTGCAAGTGAACAAGTGAGACCTGCTAATTTGGAGGTAGCTGAAGAACTGGTCTGCTGTTTAGGACACAATATTCAGATCACACATTGTATGCCCCTCAAGACTTTTTAACATAGTGGAAATTGATATAATAAAAAAAGTTTAACTCCATGAAGAAATCATTCCTAATTACCTTTGCCACATTAAATTATTCAGCACCCTGCATACAAATGCACCTTGCCTAGAAAGATTTTATAATTAATGAAACACCCTTTTCCACTGCCTATAGCGGAAATAAAATGCAGTAGTTATTTTAACAGGTTGTGCCTCACCACAGCACAATTATGTGGTGAGTTAGTAATGAAAGAAAAACCTTCTGCTTCACAGCCTGAGCAAAGCAAACATCAGAACTTCTTCCACAATTCCGCAGGCAGCATTTCATAGTATGCATGGACAAAGGACTAATTTAATCTCCTTCCAACCACAGTGGTAACTGACATTCAAAGTCAGCCCTGACATAAATGAAAGTAATTCCTATGGAAGTAAACGGGACAGATTTGATTTCAGCTAGAACAGGTTGCACACAGATTAACTCTAAGGAAGGAATATGCTCCACATGAACAAAGGTATAAGGATCACACATGGGGTGCTGCAAAGATCAATTATGAAAGAACTAATGCAGTCATTCTTCACTTGGGTGTTGAAAACATGACCTGAACCTAAACCCATGTAGATATGTCCACCTGAATCTGCAGACAGCTTGCAACTAATGCTCTGGAAGACAGGGATCCTCAGCCTAGATGCTCATGTACAAATGTTAGGAGCCACAACTATCCTGCCCTTCCAAGGTTGCAAAATCAGAGAGGGGTCTCATCTAAATCCAGATTAAATGGGAGCAGGTGTCTTTTTAAGGTAAAGGGGACTCTTAGGACTGAAAAGTTGAGAACTGCTGATTTAATGCAATGGTTATGTCTGATGTAAGACATTCGCTCTTCTATCTTGTAAATTGCATGTGTAATTTTTGCAGCATGTGTATGTCATCCATGTATATTTGCTTGCATGTGGTCCAAACATGGATACTTTACAGAACAGCTTTAATTATTATAGATGCAAAGCTATAAAAGACCAGCTGCCTATACCTGCAGGGCTCTCTCTCTTTCTCTTTCTCTCTCTCTTAAACTTGCCATGATGAAACAATGGCAGTAGTTCTAGGAATAATGTCAAGGAATGGTTGATTTAACATTTCCAGCATGAAAATGGAACTCCAGAAAGAAGTATTTTCTGAAGGGGGCACTTCCAAGATGATACTAAATTGCAGCAAGGCACCTGACAGGGCTTTAGGGATTGCAGATGGTAAACCAAATTCTGTGATTCCTAGATCAAGTCAGCAGGTTTGCTTATGTTGAAAAAATATCTTTTTAATAGAGATATTTTAGCAATATGGATATTAATAATGTTCTTATATTTCCCAGCAGGAAATCAGTTCTTTTTTCAGGTACTACACTCTCAGAAACAGTTGGAGGATAACAGTAAGTCAGAAAAAATTAACAAGATTAAAAAATATTTTCTACTTTTTCCTCCCAGTATGGTATCACTTACCAAATGATTCACCATTCTATGTAATCACGGAAAAATCCGTAATTAGTGTAGGAGCTTGCTTATTTCCTTTGAAATCGTGTATAGAGTAATTAATTTTCTGAGAAACAATTTTATATGCACTTTCTTCACCACCCTGAACTACTCCTTTAATAATGTCTGAATTGCTTGAGTCAACAGATGGAAGCATTTTTTTAAATAAGGTACAAATGGTACTAACTACGCAATGTGCTATATTCTTTCAGCTGTCCCTGTTAAAATTTCAGATTAGAATTTGACTATAATGTCGCCATATGTACATTTTATACTGCTATGGTGATTAAAGAGTTGTAGATACTAAAAAAAGATCCATTTTTTTCATTAATTCCATTTCTATATTCTATTAAAATTAAAACATATTTTAAAACGAGGCAATACTATAATATTTTATATGTGAAAATCTCTTTAGTTGTTGATTTATAACAAATTATCCTTCATATGTGAAGAAAAAATATTTACAAAACATTTTTAAATTTTTGAATAAAATGTTAGTTCTCACCTGACAATATAAAAAATGGCATATTTAAATCTTATCCAAATCCACGTTAAATGTTGAAGCTGAGAGTTGATTATTAGCTATTTCACTCAGGCTGATACTATCAAAGGTAGGTTATGTTTGAAAAGGACAAGATTTTGATACATCTGTAAGTGTCCTATGCAAATATAATTTTATAAGAAAGAATGAAGGGTTTTAAATTCTAATTTCTTCTGAGACTGCTTAAATATTACATGGATGATATATACAAGAATGACACAATATTTTAAGCCTCTATTAAGTAACAATGAACAAAATTAAGGACAGCACATGCTTCTAATATTGTATGTAAAAATGAAGAGAACTATATTTCTTCTAGAGGAAAATTTTACTTACAGTGTCAGATGTCTTTGTACTCTCATTCGCTTTATCCTAATTTCAAGCCTTAATATATATTTTTCTCTTTTCGTCTTACCAGTGCTGTGGCTACAAGCAGTTTCAACCCTTTATTTTCGGACAATTTCCTTCCACCACAGACTCTCTCACAAATGAAACAGCTTCATCACTTGAACAAGTCCAAAAACCTTGAGAAATCCATACACATTCATCTCTTTTTACAGTATTTCACAGAGGTAAGAAAAATACTTCCTTAATTTGTGTTACATTTCAAAAAGTTTAAATGGTCTAATATCCTATTCCTTTTCAACATACCACAAAGTGCTAAATGGTAAGAATTACATTACTGCTGCTTCTTAGATTATGACTGATAAGGTGAGCCTTTTACATTTATATTGAGTTCTGAAGAGCTGATGCTATACTGGTTGAATAATTAATAATTCATGGAGCCAAATTACAGCCCCAGAAGGATACAGTCACTTTTACTAGTTCTTTCATATTCCACTGATTTATGTATGACAGAGTAGGGGCCTGAGCAAAAGAAAAAGTAAAAGTTTATACTTTAGGTTTGAAATGAACTCTTTTTTTCTGTCATTGCAAAAGAATCATGCTCTACAACAACATTTCTGTTACAATAAATATAGGTGGCATTAATGAAATCTCAGGACATATATTCGATTTATTAAAAAATAAGTTTCTTGGGTACACAAAAACTTGGATATTAATACTGATAATAATTCTTAACACACCAAAAAACCTCTCTAATCACAGAAATGCTATATAGCCATTCATTGATTCATTAGCAGCCTTCACACTTGCACTTGCTTTAGTAAAACTTATATCATTCAGGTTAAGAACCCATGAATGACAAAAGCTTTGTTGATCAAATGCCAGTGTAGACATAGCCTTTATCTCTTCTCAGTGCTCCCTTTTTCCTGCTGCCTTACATGCATTCACTTCATGGATTGATTTCCTAATACAGTCCTGCCGCCAACCTCTTCTTGTTTTTCCTAAAAACCCAATTCTGATGTGAGGCCCACCCATGGAAACAATGAAAATTGACAGACTAAGAGTTTTATAAGAAAACCACTCCATTTTGGTTTCCCAAGCACACCCTTAGTTAGGATTTTCAAAAGTACTTAATTCTCATTTTCAAAAGTGACACATAAGGTCAGATTTTAAACATTATTTAGGTGCCCAAAGTCACAGGTAGTGGCCTATTTAAAAGCATATAGACTCATTCTCAGAATCAGCAAAACTGTTTTGGTGAAGATCTTCCAAAACAATTCAAACTGAGGTAGATGTTGACAAGATATGTTTCAGCTCAAATTGTAAAAGTTTGGCTAAAAAGTTATAAGAAACTGAAAACAAGGCCTTGTAATAGGAAATATCAGGCAACCTTAATAATGGGCCTATCAGCCCTATAATATGCTTGAATGAGGCATGCTCTATCTAAACTAAACCCACGTTAAATAGAAATTTCTCAGTGAAAATCTTGATGTCTTTTTTTAAATCTTTTTTTTTTCACTGTTTACAGTGACTTAATGAGTAATAATTAATGTTTGGATAACAGACAATAGGATTGTATGAATAAATGATTACAGAGGGGGTTACTGCATGGATTTAATCAGGGAGAAAAATAAAATAGCGTTTGTCAGGAGATTTCACTAAGCCACTATTGTGTCCTGTAGTTCACTTTCTTATCTGCTTAGCATATTTAGACTGGATACCTGCTATGTTATCTGAATAGGTACTAGATATCCAATTACTGAAATAAGGATGCTCTTTCTATTGTAACTATTCTATCATGCTAGGATGGTGTCCTCTACTCTGTTACTATGAAAGCCAAATTTAAATGCTTTAAAAAGCCAAAGCTGCCAGCTGTATCAGAATCTAGCTATTGAAAGTCTGCAAGGAACACCTGTTATTAAAGTTTTAGGCCAGATAACATCCATGAAGTCTTCTGATTGGCACTTCATTTTTTACAAAGCCACAAAATATACTTGAATAACACTATATTTTCCATAAAAAACATAATGCCTCTTGGAACCCCATGCTATTTGACAGGATTCATTTGAAATCTGAGTTTTGGCAGGACTCCGAGCAAAATCTCCTAGTGTATACAATATACGAGGTAACATTATTTAGAAATTAAAATGGCCTTCTGAATTCCTGGTTATCTGTTCAGAGTTAATTTTGTGTTGTACACATCTCACAAAAGTATTCTCAAGCAGTATGACTGATTGAAATGGGTGTTGAGAAGGAAAGAAAACTTTTTGGATTTTGACAATATTGTGTAGGGTTAATATTTTCAAAACATTGGGCTAACTCATTCTTGAAAATGTAACTTAGGTTCCTAAGTCAATCAGGAACTTTTGAAAAATTTATCCTAAATCTATTTTTTATTTATTTGTCTGTTTTGAAAAGATTATGTTTGATTTTGTAAAGCCCTGCAGGATGCCATATACGTTTTGAAGTATGTGCACAAGTTTTACACATTTCAGAATCAAGTGAACAGCCCAGTTGCCTAAGTCAATCATTTTTGTGGTGGGCACTCAGAATGGAAAATTAAGAAGTCTTCAGCCCTTTCTAAAATAACCAAATTCAACCAGTAATATCTACCTAAACTGTAGACAGCCTAGATTAAACTGGTCTGTTAATCTCTGTGGTTTAATTATGATAATCTAAATGTTAGCACTCCTTACTATTTAACAGCAAAACAAAGTATGTAAGCAAGGGACTATCATATAATGAAGAGCTGCACAATCCACTGTGAATGGCACTTGTTTCGGCTTTTCTTACAGACAGGCTACATCTACATTGGCATGATCTTGTGCAAATACTCTTTAAAGCAAGAGTTCTTGCGTTAAAGTATTTGCGCAAGAGAGCGTCTACACTGGCATGTGCCTTTGCGCAAGAGATGTGCTTTTGCGCAAGAGCATCCATGCCAGTGTAGATGCTCTCTTGTGCAAGAAAGCTCCGATGGCCATTTTAACCATCGGGCTTTCTTCTGCAAGAAATTCATGTTGCCTGTCTACACTGGCCTCTTGCGCAAGAACAGTTGCGCAAGAGGGCTTATTCCTGAGTGGGAGCATCATAGTTCTTGCGCGAGAAGCCCCTGATTTCACACATTAGAACGTCAGTGTTCTTGCGTAAGAACTCCCCGCCAGTGTAGACAGGCAGCATGTTTTTGTGCAAAAAGCGGCCGCTTTGGCGCAAGATCGCGCCAATGTAGACACATCCACAGAGTTTAGGAGAGAACCTTTACAGCTACGTCTAGACTGCAGGCTTCTTTCGGAAGAAGATTTTCCAGAAGAGATCTTCCGAAAAAATTTCTTCCTAAAGAGAGTGTCCACACTGCAAAAGTGCATCAAAAAAGTGATCTGCTTTTTCGAAAGATAGCGTCCACGCTGAATGGATGCTATATCGCATTTAAACTGTGATTACTATGGACAGAGTGGCCACCAGGGCATCTGTGCTTTTTCCTCTTTCCTCTTCTTTTGAAAGAACTTCTTCTTCCCTGTCCACACACGCCTTATTCCGTAAGAACTCTTTGAGAAAAAGGCTTCTTCCTCATAGAAAGAGGTTTACCCATGCTGGAAAAATCTCTCTGTTCTTTCAATTTTTTTTCAAAAGAATGCGATTGCAGTGTGGACGTAAGTGAAGTTTTTCAGAAAAACAGCTGCTTTTCCAAAAAACCCTCTGCACTGTAGACATACTCGGAATGATTGGGGAGGCGAGAAGGAGGGTAGTGGAAGAACATGTCAATTTTGCATGCTTGTAAGTGGAATCCTGAAACATTTTTCAGTCTTGAGAGCTTCATTTAATTAAATGAATGAGTCTACTATTAACAGGCAGTTGATACCTAGCTATCGCTATCTGCTTTTAAATGTCAGTTAACCAGGCCAATAGATTCAATTAGAAGAGTTAGTCTGTAACTGGAAAAACTTAGAAAAAAGACTAATAGTCTAGCAGCACCTTAAAGACTAACAAAACATGTAGATGGTATCATGAGCTTTTGTGGGTACAACCCACTTCTTCAGATGAATGGAGTATTAAAAGTCCAGTTCCAAAATAAATAGGAGGGGTTTGAAGAGAAAACAACAGAATTCCACTTGTCATCACTTACAGCCCACAACGTAAACCCCTCCAATGCATCATGAACAATCTACAACCTATCCTGGGAAATGACCCGTCAGTCTCACAGGCCTTGGGGGAAAGGTCAATCCTCGCTTACAGACAACCCCCCAACCACAAACAAATTCTTTCCAGTAACCATGCAGGACACCTCCATCATAATCATCCAGGAACCCACTCCTGCAATCAGCTGCGGTGCCAACTCTGCCCACACATCTACATAAGCGATTTCATCACTGGACCCAACCATATCAGCTACCACATCAGAGGCTCATTTAACTGCACATCCACTAATGTGATCTATGCCCTCAAATGCCAGCAATGCCCCACTGCCATGTATATTGGCCAAACTGGACAGTCTCTACAGGAAAGAATTAATGGACACAAATCAGATATCCAAAAAGGCAACACAGAGAAACCTGTTGGAGAACACTTTAACCTGCCCGGGCACTCATTAATGGATCTCAAGGACACCGTGTTGTTTCAGGCCAATTCCACAAGCCAAATACACAGGGAGGTGTTGGAACTTAACTTCATTTACAGGTTTGGGACCCATCACAAAGGTATGAATAAAGACATTACCTGGCTAGCACACTACCTTCCACATACTAATGACTTAAAAAAACAAACAATGGGTACTTGTGAACAATTTGCACTATATCTATCAGCTTCATGTAACATGAACCCTCTAATTCACTATTTTTTCCTCCCCCCCCCACCCCCGATCCCCTATTTATTTTGGAACTGGACTTTTAATACTCCATTCATCTGAAGAAGTGGGTAGTACCCACAAAAAACTCATGACACCCTCTACATGTTTTGTTAGTATTTAAGGAGCTGCTAGACTATTCATTGTTTGTTAAGTTAGACCAATAGAGTTATTCTGTACTAAACATGTTGAGCATGATCTAAAATTGATTCTATGAAATTATTTTAGATGCAATTTATTTACACAGAAAATTGTTGACATTAATGGGAGATTATAATACTTAACATATCTAACACTACATCTACACTACAGCAAAAATCAACTTAAGCTACACAACTCTAGCTATGTGAAAAATGTAGCTCGGGTCAACATACCTCAGGTCAAGTTACCACAGATTCTGCACTGTGGAGGTCGATGAGAGAAACTCTCCTGTCAACTTCCCTTACCATTCTCATCTGGGGTGGAGTAACACCAGAGAGGAATATATGGTCATTTTGGCAGCTCTTACCTAGACCCACTAAAACAACCACTGGTGGATTAATCTCAGAGCACTGATCTACGCTATAGGGTAGATGTAGCCTAAAAAAGCATTCAGCACCTGGGGCAATTGGACTATACATATGGAAGAGGGACTTCTAAGAAAGACCCCGATATAAGATTTGCAAATCAAATCACTGTATGGGTACATCTAAACTATAGGCTTTTGTCAACAGAGGCTTTGTCGACAGTATCTGAGTGTCTAGACGACATCCAGTTCTGTCGACAAAGCAAGCCACTTTGTCGACATGAGAGTGTAGACGCAAAGGACAGTGTAGATGCAATAATGCCTAAAAGGTGTTATTCCTCGTAGAATGAGGTTTACCGCCGTCGACAAAACTGCCAAGTTCTGTCGAAGTTATGTCAACATAACTCAGCGGTAGTGTAGACGCAGGTATAGTTTTGTCGACAAAAGTCCACTTTTGTTGACAAAACCCTGTAGTCTAGACACACCCTATGTGAACTAACATAAGAGTTTCTAAATGGCAGTCTAATCCCATCATTTTGAACAAGATTATGTAGGTTTAACACATGGGTACTAGTCTAGCACAGTCCAATCTGAAAACTCATTCAGTTCACATTTTATTCTTGAGAAACATTGTTTTCTGCCTTCTAGAGAGGCTCACAGTGCAGGTATAATGGGAGAGGCATCAAGAGCAATAGAGAGTAATTGCAAGGCAGACCTTAGCAGAAGCACTATTTTTTTTTTTGCAAGACAGAAATATAAAACCCACTGTGAGAAATAGCAACCTTATCCTCAAAGAAACAAATGCAAGGGGAATTTAGAACTGTAAGTTTATCAAAGATTATTTATCTTCACTGGCAATTCTGTTTATGCTACATTTTTTTTCTTGTGGATTTAAAAATATTCCCTTCTACACAAAATGTATATCTAGCATTTACTGAGGTCAATCTGTAGCTTTAGAATTCACACAGTCATTAGTAGCTGCATAGCTGTACTTAGCATCCCCTGATATGATAAAAGACATGGATGCCATTTGAATTCCTATTGGAATCTTTGCAATCTAGCTTCCATGTGTACACATCCTGCCATTTCATATACAATTTCTTATCTCTTCATTCGAAGAAAAGTTTGTGTGGCCTGAATTTAGACTTTAAAACTGAGATTTTTATTAGCACCCACAGGGTTTGGATATCCAGTATAAAATTCTCCAAAAGTGATTGAGGGACAGACTTTTCAAATGTATTTAGCCTAAGGTGTTGATAGATACTTAGGGTACATCTACACTGCGGGCTAAAGTCAAATTAAGATATGCAACTTCAGCTACATTAATTGAGTAGCTGAAGTTGAAGTAACTTAACTCAGCTTTAGGCACTATCTACAGAAACCCACTAGGTGTTTATATGCAACTTTAGATGTCTAAATGCCTTTTAAAATTCAACTCAAATGTTACATTCACACTACTAAAATTTGTATTTAAATAAATGAATAAAAGAACTGTTGCTTTATATGTTGCTAAAATGGGACAATAAATGACTAATGCAATAATATACATTTCAATCAGAAGGTAAAAGCAAAGCCACAATAGAGAATAAAAAACATAGGCAAAGATTTGAGCTTGACATCGTAGTTAGTGATTCTCAATGTAGAGAGTCTACTCAAGTAGAGTCTAAACCAATTAAATCTAATTTAATCTTTTCCTTCATCTGACAAAAATCATCCTTCCCCACTGACAGATTACTTTTAAACCGTCTAATTTTTCTCTTATATAGTTATAAAATTGCTGCCCTACAAAAACCATTAAAATGTTATGAAGTGTATTCTCCCCTCATTGTGAATATGATGTAATTATATGTGCATATAAAAAGAAGTATGAGTACTGTACTTATATGCATATACACAATTTAAATGTGTTTCTCTATTCCTATCACCTCATTGTGAATATGATGCAATTATATGTGCATATAAAAAGAAGTGCAAGTACTGTACTTACATGAATATGCACAATTTAAATGTGTATATTTCTATATGTTCCTGTCATCTAAGACACGGGCTAGTTCTGCTGTCTTAACATGGGCAGAATTCGTGTTGATTTCAAAGGAACATGTCTATTCTTCTGAAATTTTTTTCAGCATCCCTGTAAACCTCGTTTTACAAGGAAGAAGGGATGTTCCGAAAAAGGGTTTTTTTCCGACATTTGGCCCAGTGTAGATGGGCCAAATGTCAGAAAAACCTCTTCCAAAAAAAGAAGAGGAAAAAGCTACATAAACTGCGGTTCACAATTTGCGTAGCTTTTTCCAGAAGAGCAGTGCAGTATAGATATAGCTAAAGGGGAAGTAGCCACCATGAAAACTGAATTCCATATGCTGCACAGCATGTGTGCACATCAGATATACCATTTTGTTGCTTAAGAGGATTTAAATAAATCAAAAGAGTTCATATGTCACCAGTGTAAATTTGTTCTTGGAAAATGCCACTGATTTTCATGATTGGTTTCCAGTGCTGTGTCATTTAAACTTTAGACAAAAAAAAATGGGCACAAATACGGAGCTGAGCAAAGTTGATCAATTTTTTTGGAACAGACTTTGTGTGTTCCATGTATAAATCTGCAAATGCAATGTTTCCAATTAAAGAACATCTATGCTGTTTCAGGTGCTCAGCTGATCTTTTTTTACTGTATTATCAATGAAAATTTCTAGTAATTGCTACATCTGCAGTGTCTTTGTTGCCAGGTTTTTTAAAAAAGTATAATGAAGCTCAGTTATATCTCCAGTGTTAATTTCAAATGATACTCCAACTCTAGTGAGAGCGATGTGTCAGCTGAACCTCACATTGCTAAGAAAGCATTAGACAGACTGGCAAAATGCCACACTAAGTTTGAAATTAACCCTGAAAATTTTCTCTGTCAGCTAAATATTTAATCTGTTTATAATTTACAATGTTTCCTCTAAATAGCATCATATTTCCTACCTCATTTTATTTAGTATTTCCATGCCATGCTGCCGAGCTGAACCCTATGCTCGAATAGAAAAGTAGATTTTTCTGAACTGAGATGTTTAAGAGACTGACCTTATTGCACTTCAGTCTTCACTCATTATTAGCAGAACAATTTAAAATCAATTATTCTTATCTTTGCTGCATGGTATTTTGGAACTTGGGACCTCTGAATCAAGAAATCAACTCTCTGCTTCTTTCCAAGTCTTCTGATGAGACAAAACTGAAATACTGGCCAAATGTCATTATTAACCATCTCCTGGCCCTTTTCCCAAGAGTAGAAATCTTTGCTCCATTGTTCTAGTTACATTTCTATTTCAATAATTACACTTTGCCATCCTAATTTCCTCATGTAATATCAGTTGAACAAGCTATTCTTCCCTGTCTCTCCTAAAGCATTATAAAGAGTTGGAGCATTTTGTTCAACAGATGTTACTTTTCACTCCAGAGGTAGCTGCATTTCCGTACTGGGTAAAGTGATTCCTGAAATACTGTATAGTTTACAATCTATTTGTAATAATATAATGTTGTTAGGGATCATTTGGGAGGAAACGTGGCAGCACAGATGCACAGGATGTAAATTACCATTCCCTTTTCGTATGCCTTGTTGATACCCACTAGGAAAGAAGATATGCAGAAATAAGATTTTCCTTCACATATCTTCATCATGTCTGTCTACAGCATATAAATGAATTAGGAACAAACAACATAGCAATTGTAAAGATATCTAACCCTGATAGATGTCTTATTCTTGCAATACATTTACGTTCTTTCAAAAGCTAAAAAGAAAACAAAATATTGGCTTGCACTATAGTTACCTATGATGTATTTTAAATATCTGATTATAGAAGTGTAGGAGAGGAAGGGAACTCAATAGGTCATCTAATCCAATTTCCTGCACTCAAAGCAGGACTAAGTAATAACTAGAACATTCCAAACATCTTTCTCTAACCTGTTTTCAAAAACCTCCAATAATAGAGATTCCACACCCTCCTTCGATAAATTGCTCCAGTGCTTTCATAACCTGACAATTAGGACATTTTTCTTAATGTCCAACCTAACCTTCACTTCTTACAATTTAAGACGATTGCTTCTTGTTCTATTCTCTTGAGGTTAATGAGAACAGTTTTCCAGCCTCATCATTGTAACCCTCCTCCTGGATCACTGGATAATTGCGTGTCCTGTTCATTCCCTCTGACATACCTGACACTGTCGGAAGACAGGATATTGGTCTAGATGGACCATTGGTCTGACCCAATATGGCCATTCTTACATTCTTAACAATATTTTATGTACCCAAAAATTGTTATGTCCCACTCAGTCTTCTCTTCTCTAGACTAAACAAACCCTTTTTAAAATCTTTCCTCATAAGCCATGTTTATTTTCCATCATTTTTGTTGCTATTTTCTGGACTGTCTCCAATTTGCTCATATCTTTCCTGAAATGTGGCATCCAGACTGGACAAAGTATTCCAGTGGAGTGCTAATCAGCATGGAGTAAAGTAGAAGAATTACTTCTTGTGTCTTGCTTAAAACATTCCCGCTAATATATATATATATATAGTCCAATTTGCTCCTTCCTAAATGAATTGCTTTGCCTTTGTCCTATTAAATTTAATCCTATTTATTTCAGGCCATTTCTCCAGTTTATCCAAATCATTTTGAATTTTATTCATAACCTCCAAAGCACTTGCAAACTCACCAGCTTGATATCACCCACAAATTTTATAAGCAAATTCTCCATGTCATAATCCAAATAATTTATGAAGGTATTGAACCGAATGGACCCAGGACCAATTGCTGCAGGATCTCACTTGCTATGCCCTTCCAGCATGAATGTGAACCAGTGATAATTACTCTCTGGGGATAGTTTCCCAACCACTTTTGCATCCACATTATACTAGCTCCATCTAGGTTATATTTATGAGAAAGTCATGAGCTACAGTATTAAAAGCCTTTCTGAAGTTAAGATACACCAAAGCTACAGCTTCCCCTCTAACCACAAGGCTTGTTATGCTGTCAAACAAAGCTAACAGGTTAGTCTGTCATGATTTGTTCTTACACAACACGCATACAGCAAAAAGGATTTCAGTTCAGCTACACAAATGGAACATTCTTGGGGAAAGGAATATGGCTTTTTAGCCCTTGTTCTCTGGGGCTGCAGGGACATGTCAGCCACTTCCAGGAGCAGCAATTGCCACAAGAATAATTGCTCCAGCCACAACAGGTTAGGACTCACTACTCAAAGAACACACTACTCAAAGATTTTAGAACTCACTACTCAAAGAATTAAACATAAACGTAAGAAAAAAATGAAAATTATGAAATGCACAGACAAGTCAAAAACCAAACATAACGCACTTTGCAAGCAGTAAAAGAAGTAACAACAACAACAACCCACCTATGTGCTAGGTCAGGAGATGAGTGAAGGACAGTGTGTGTTTGTGAAAATGACAGACACACACAGTGTGTGAGAGTGATAGAGATTTGCATTGCCAAGCTTCCTCCATCCCCTTCTCTTTGTGTGGCAATAGGGTACAGAAGTGGGGGGAGGAGGGACACTCTGACATCAGAATCCCCCCTTCTCTCTCCCACACCCTGCACAGGAAGCAGGAGGCTTCTGTGGGGGCTGCTGCAAGGCAGAGGGCAGGAGCAGCATGACAGTGGATGGAGGGGCAACTGAAGTGCCAGAGCTTGATAGCTTCCTATCCAAACCAGTCAGGATCACCAAAATGTATCGGTTAATCCTGATCAACTGGTTGGTGACCACTGGCTTACAGCGTAAATAGAGAAGACAGAGAAAGAAAATATCACTCTCATTTGACAGTATTATCATTCTCATTTCTCATTTACTGTTATATAGAAATTAAGTCATTTGTCCAAGTTCAAATAGGTAGTCTTTGTTAGAACTAAGAATTGAATCAGATCTTTTGAGCCTTAGTCCAGTGCTTTAATCACAAGATCAGATTTGCCTATTAAATACTATTAATAAAGTTATTGTTTTGCCATGTTAAGCAATTAACACTGGGGATGTGGAAAGGCAGAGAGTATCCTAGATGGCAGAGTGTGAACAGAGAGCACTAATACAAATTTAGAAAATAAAAATATTTAGGGCCTGGTTCTCAGAAGTGGATTTAGACCCAAAGAGGTCCTAGGATGTTCAGCATTTCAAAAATCTAGCTCTTAGACTGCTGTATCTGTTTGTGCTGTGCAGTCATGTCTACATGAGATTCTATGGAAATTCTTCTAAGTTTGTCTTTGCGATTAGCAAATCTCTAAGACAGCCACGTCTGCACATCAGAACTATGCCCTACCCTGTAATTAAAGAACATTTTCATCCATGATATTACAGTAAAATGTTCCCACTGCAAGACTGTTCATTTAATTCCAGAATAGAAGCACTTTGTTATGTTGCTAAACCTCACTGAGGTCCCCCTATGCACTCAGAAAAAACAACATTCCTGGATAAAATTAAGCTGACCAATGAATTTTATTTTATTATTCTCGAAATAATGTATTTTATATTTGTATAAGGCTTTTTCATGTCAAAAGGACCCCAAAGTGCCTCACAGTTACACACACCCCATGCACGCATGCACCTGTGCATCTTAAAATTGATCTGCCTCCAGGGTACATGGTACCAACAGATGCATAGCATGCTGCCCAAAAGGGGAGAGAAGAAGATTCTGTACCTAAAGACAACAGGGCCAAGTGCTAGTCTTACCATAAGTGACATAAGATTTTTAACATCTATGCATAACAGATTCTTGGTTTTTAGTACCCAGCTACAGTAAACTGCACAGAAGTCAATTTATTTTTATGGAAGGATGAAGAGCGTATTCCACCCTGAGGGCATACAAACCTCTGGATCTAGCAATTTCAAACCTGATGCTACAGGCAACAGCTATTCTGCCCCTTCCAGCTGTAATGAAAGCATTTCCTTTACTGGGAAAAATGTACAGAAAAGTACAGACAGACAGGCACCCAAATATGTCCACCATTAAGCATCCCTCCAATTTCACTTGCAATTGAAATAAATAAAAGGGCTTTGCAAAGGAAGATAAGCACCATTATCCCTGCTTTGCAGATGGAGACACTAAGGCAGTGAATGAGATGCCAAAGGTCACTAGCCCAAGCAGGGATAGAAACTAGATGATCTGACTTCCAGGCAATGCAGTGTATATATACATATATACACACTGTACCCTACTGCCACACCAACAGGTTCTGCTAAATCATTGGTCCATACTTAGCAGCTAATGATATACTCATTTTGATTATTAAATACAATTTTCCACCGGTCAGGCATTTGTTAAAAACACAAAAACAAAATAATAAAGTGTTACATGGGTTTTTCCCCCCTTCTAGAGTAATTTCTTTGTTTGCTGCAAGTCGTGTTTCTCTTCACATTTCAGCACATCCCTAATCTTGCTTTCTCTTCTGAAAATCAAAAAGAAAGTCACCGTGAACAACAAGGACACCAACCTGACCTTTCCCAGGCAGACATCACATCGTTGAAGAAAAAAAGCTGTAACACTGCACAGTGAAAGCACATCCGCGCTGCCACCACAGGGTATGTGTGTGGGTAAGAGGCAGACAGAGAGAGGCTGAGACAGGCAGGCACTGCTGAGCATCCTATTAATGTAGTCTACATAAGACACAACTTGGTATTTATATTACTGATGCTTAGATAGTGAACTATTCACTCCATTTGGTACCTATCAGATAGCAGAGCTATCAGAGTAAAATCTTAATCTGCTGCATGTAAAACCACTGGATAGTGTATCAGGAATTCAAGCATCACAGTGGTACATTTCTTCTATTTTAGTTACACTAGTAACGTAACTCTCCATCTGCATTTCACAAGGATGGGCAGGCACAAGGAGGGTGGGATAATAAAAGGTATCATCTCAGTCATCAAGTAGGATAAAGGTGGAATGACACAATTTAGCAGCATGCTGAAGAACAGCACTGGCAGCAACTACTGGATAGAATCTCAATGCAACAAGGAGACAGGATCAAGATTTATGAATTGATTGAATCAGTTGTTTTAAAGGAGTAAAAATTAACCCACAACCATGTCACATGTGGGAACAATGTGATACAGTCACAATATTGCCTATGCTTCAAATACAGATTCATATGAAGGGCCCCATGTAGTTTTTACAACTCTTTGAGATAGCATCCTTACTTTATTTCTCTTTCCAGTTTTAGCAGAAATGCATGTGAAAAAAAGAGGACTATAGCATCATTTCCAGAGCTATGGAGCACTAACAGCTCCCAGTGATTTTGATGAAATCTGCACACCTGAAAACCAAGCCCTGATAACAATCACACTTGAGTTCTTCTTATCTCCTTCAGTAGCTTGTTTCACAGTCAAGCACACTTGGACAAGAACACCTTATCTCTAGTTCACAAGGGGTTTACTCCTTTCCCAGAAAAAGCACATCTGTCTCTATGACCCTGATGCAGCCCAACTCCAAACTACTGCAATGCTTTTAAGATTTAAGAATTTTGATTTGATGCCAGAAGTAATCAGGAACCAGTAAAACATGTTGAATATCAGTAAGGGTATGTCTACACTAGCTCGTTAATTCGAGCTAGGTAGGCAAATCAGGCAACCGGAGTTGCAAATGAAGCCCGGGATTTAAATATCCCGGGCTTTATTTGCATGTTCCCGTCTGGCGCCATTTTTAAATCTCCTTAGTTCGAACGAACTGCCTGCGGCTACGCGGCGCAGTTTAAAGTTAATCAACTAAGGACTTAGTTCGGATTAACCAAGGAGATTTAAAATGGCGCCGACGGAACATGTAAATAAAGCCCGGGATATTTAAATCCCGGGCTTCATTTGCTATTCCGGTTGCCTGATTTGCCTACCTAGCTCGAATTAACGAGCTAGTGTAGACATACCCTAAGATATGTTCTTCAAGGGCACGTGTACACTACACAGAAGATTGATGCTGTCACGGTCAATCTTAGGGGGTTCAATTTAGTGGGTGTAGAATAGACCAGCCAGAGCAAACTCAAAGGGCACCCCCGTTGGCCCTGGTACTCTGACTCCTCATGAGGAGTAAGTGAAGCTGATGGGAGCATTTGCTCTGGTCAACCTCTCACTGTGTGGATGGGGATTTAAGATAAGTCAACACCAGCTATGTAATTTACATAGCTGGAGTTGGAGGTGCATATCTTATTTTGACCTTCCCATGTAGTGTAGACAAGTCCCAAGTGTTCCTGAGAGGGGATAAGACATGGGCCATATTTCCACACTGTCCTCATCTTCAGCCAGAGTTACTGTACTGTAAACTTTTTGTTGTTCACATTCAGCTGTTCTTGACATCTCAGCTACTGTAGTTCTAAGTGGGTTTGTTTAGTAACTGAGTTATTGTGTGTTTTATATCCATAAATATAGAGAGATGCTCTGCCTTGAAAAGTACAGAATGAAAGGGCCTTTTTTGTTTGTTTTGGCTTGTTTGTTTGGTTTTATTGTTTGTTTGTTTGTTTGTTTGAAACTGTAAGGTTTTGCAAATGTTTGGGATCAGTTTTGCCTGGAACAGAAATAGGTTAGCAGGAGGAGGAAAACTATCAAACAGTATGTTGAAAAAGTGGCATTCCAGCAACATAGGAGCAGCTGTTCTTTTCCTGTTGATATATTTAGGACAGACATAACTGAGCTAGGTGAAACATCTGGACAAAACCCAAAGTATTTAATAAATCCAAGAAACTCAGTGAAATGGATGATTTATAATTTTTACATCTGATAGTGTCATCTCACTTTATAGAATTTAGGGGAAAAAACCTTACAGTGTCACATCATCAAAATAGTGTAAAGAAGGCGATAGAAAAGTAAAGCCAGCCCGCCCAAAGCTGCTCTGTAAGCAATCCAAGTCTAGGTCAGGAGCATTCTGTATATTGCTTAGCTGCAGCTACTGATTCTCTCCTTGCTCAGCATCTTCAGACCCTGTCCTCAACCATGAAATCAGAGCAGGGTCATTACAGAGAAAACAATCAGAAAATTAAACCACTCTGCTGAATTATGTAATACTTTTTAACGGAAAATAGTATTTTAAAGATCCTATCTCAGTGGCGGTAAATGGATGTCCTGTCTGAGGCCTTATTTGCCACAGCAGTGCTGTTTTAGTCCTCTATGGGAAAAGAGTCCACTCTATTGAGCCCTCTGCTTTGCTGGAATACTGCACAGTAGAAGGGGGCTCCAAACAGGCTGACACATGACTAGGGGATCCATAATGGTTTGATTATAGAGGCTCAAAACCCATATGCTTTGGGAGCAGCCTGGCTGCACCCCCTGCTCCAACTTGCTGGCTAGAACAGGAGACATGATCAGCCTGCTCTGAAGCCTTTTGGGCCGCTCTGGTAGATCCCGTTCCTTGCACAAAGCCTTGTTTTCAGGGAGGGATAGATGCAAATTTGCTGCTTAAAAATAAACCAAACCAAACCCCTATGGGCTTGATCTAATAAAGTGAGAGGAAAGACTCCCCATTGCCAACAATGGCCTTTGGGTCCAGCCCTATCTGACCAGCATTTCTTCTTTTGCTTATCTATCAAGCACTGACATCACAATTCTCTATTGTCTGCCCAACACAACAAAGTATTTTCCTGTACTCCCATTACTGTATAATTGTGATAGTAACATTAGCTGTTTGGGGGAAATAGAGGAGACAAGGGAAGGCAAAAAAGCTATCAGGCAAGCGACGAGGGAAATGATTTACAAATATAGAGACTTGTCATTTAGTGTCATGAATTTGCAGGTCTTCATTTTGTTGTAGTTCTGACAAGAGCTATGGAGGTCATATCTTCAAACTAAATGTCTTGAAATTTAAAAAAAAAGTGTAAAAAGGAAATATTGCTATTGGGGAGTACCCTGAACAATGAGACACGTCAAACATACACAGAGAAAGTAAACACTACAACAAATTCTGTGTGCTCGTGTTGACAGAAGTTGATTCAAAATTTCCAACAAAATGGAGCTGCAATCTATAGATATCTCCTCCCCATTTTCAAGAATATGTAAATAGTTGCTTAATTATTGCACTCTGTTACACATTAGGAACAGCAAAACTTGTCTTAACCATAGCAAAAAAAAATCATTATTATAGATTAAAATGTCATTTTTTAAGTAAAACATCAGGGAAGCAAAAGGATCATTTTTGCTCTTTCCAAATTAACTTTGCAAAATTTTAAACTGTACGTGAAAATGCCATATATTGCATTGCAATGAATTTCCAATAATAGTATCTACTTTATATTGGTACAAACAAACTTCGTCTTAATTAGGTTGACCTTTAAAGAGCTTTTCAGGCACTAGAGAACTTTAAATGCTTTCAGATGTGATGCACTCATATTCCTGTCTGCTCAAACAGAATTATAAAAGCTTTGAATGCACATCTTGGGTCAATGCTGTCTTTTGTCAGCAGAAGTCAACTGAGTCAGGCCTGGGGTCAATTTTGGTACCCTGCTATTAGAATTTCATCCTCCATATACTTTGGAATACTTGCAGCAAATTCTGTGTGCTCGTGTTTACATGGGTTGCAGTAAAATATTTCATGTTTAGTATGTATGTGGAGCTACGTGTACTTTACTTCTATTGTAAGGTACCTCAGGAACATGTCTGCTACCTCTCCTCAGTAAATAAAACCATCAATTGGAAAATATGGAATCGAGTCAGTACCGCATTGGGATTCAGATGTAATCCAAACAAAGGTTCTTTCCCGGCCCCTTAGCTAACGTGTCCGTGGGATTCCTGGTTCTCTGCTCTGCTCCTTAGCCCCCTCTGGCAATGTTTCCCTCCGAGTGTCCCTGAATCCAAAGTTTAATAGTCCCTCCCAGTACAAAGCACAGATCCATAGATCCCATCTTAAGCCCTCCCCCCCCGGGATTTGGAAATTAGAACAGCTGGGATCTGTAATCAACTGAATGGATACAGGTCTTTGCCAGATGTCTGTGCCTGATGTAACATATCTGATGACATCCACTAAATGCTGTGGGTTGAAAATGGACATGCTCTCTAAGAGCATACAGTGATTTGCCTATCAAATTCCAGTTTAGAGTTTAAAGAGAAAGTGTCTCTCTTCCACTGTGTGTATATTTGTAATGCAACTTGTTTAAACTGAATTGTTTTGAGGTGCCCAAACTCTGGTTTTAGCATCATTCCATCCAGCAAAACATAACAGCTATTGCTGTTAACAGCAAGTGTTCTTATAAGAAAACACATTTACATATGACTGGACTTTTAAAAAAAAGTCTGTTTCTGGCACAAGATTCAGTGCCAGGCTATAGCAGTAGTTTTGCTAAGGCAGGGCATCAGCTGTTTTCAGATACTGATGTCAGATCAAGCTGGAGGACAGCTGTGAAGTTTTAGCTGACCTGGATTAAATGCCACAACTAAAGAGAAAAATTAAAGGCACAATGGCAAGCTGCAACTTCATCAGCTAATGAACTTTATCTATGTAGTCTTGTAGATTGGCTGATTTCTTATGGGGCTTGCAGGACATGTGAAATCAATAGACGTTGCTGGGTGCTAAGCTCTTTTGAAAATCAGGCCACTAAGATCACAATCCCATAAAGCTGTTCACACGTGCTTAGTTCGTCCCAAGTATGTTCCATGTTCTAATTCCGATTGTCTGGCAAGGGTTGCTTGTGGTGGTGTGGCACTGGGCTCAACAGTCTGGATGCTCACTTCCAGTTTATGTCTTATGTTCCTAAAAGCTCATGCTTCAGAATGTCAAGCTCAGCTCCCTTCTTCCCCCGCCCCAAACCTCCTGCCCAGTCATGCCCAATTCCTTTTTTATTTCCCACCTCAGAAGAATCAGGAATGGCCATGGATGGAGATGGGACACAGTATGGGGTGAGCCAGAGTTCTGAGGTGGGACCAAGCACTCGCACTCTCACACTTTGTCTCACTCTCACACTCTCTCTCTCAAGTGCTTGGCTGGCTGGTTCTTGCTCATATGCTCGAGGCAAACTGATCATCAGATATGGGGTTCAGAAAGAATTTTCCTTGAGGTCAGATTGGTAGTGACTTTTTTGTTTGCCTTCCTCTGCAACATGTGGGTTCAGGTCGCTGGACAGGATTATCTGGGTGTCCCTCACTTAATTATTTCCCTGCCGTTGTGAGGCCTCGGCAGAAATGCACAATGATGGTCGCCTTTCCTGTTCCTTAGCCTATGGCACACAATAGGCTAGTCTCCTATGGTTTTACTTTGGTTGTTGGATTTCATGATTGGGCACTGGGTGGTACCGATAGTCTGGGATATATAGGAGATTAGACTATATTGGGGTGGACAATAAATAGTCTATGAGTCAGGCCACCACTTCCTGTAGCTCCAGTTGGCGGGAAATGGCAAACCACTGCCTAGAGGATCTGCGAGCAGCCATACCTGTGGACATTCAGGTAAAGAAAGCATCTAGAAGCCTCCTTGTAACTAACCCTGGACAACCATGTCTGGCCCATAGGCTACTTATTGCTCACCCCTGGACTATATGATCTTGTGGTCTCTTCTCCTGTTACACTCTATGGCTACACTGCGGCTTTTGCCACTGGAGCCTATGCAAATGAAGCGCAGATTAGCATATTGCCGTGCTTCATTTGCATAATTTATTCAAGCCGTTTTTGCGCAAGGGGTTTTGCGCAAAAACAAGCAGTGTGGATGGGGTTTTTTTATGCAAAACCCCCATTTTGCACAAGATCCTTATGCCTCCCCAGGAGAGACATAAGGATCTTGCACAAAACGTGTTTGTATGCAAAAAAGGCTTGAATAAATTATGCAAATGAAATGCAGCGATATGCTAATCTGCACTTCATTTGCATAGGCTCTTGCAGTAAAAGCCGCAGTGTAGACGAAGCCTATGACTATATTTACTGTGTCCAATAGAGGCTTCACGGGCCACTCATAAGGGTCAGACTGAGAGATGCTGAGCTGACAACTCCAGTTGACTTGAGTTGTAGTTGTCTCATAATTCTTTGAAAATTAGACCTGTAATTCACATGGCTAGAGAGCTAGCTTAAGGCACCCCATGCAGGTGAGGACAGATGGCATGGAGCTTTCTCTTCTTATGTGTCTGTACATGAGCCAGATTAGTGCACTAACAACAAAGTGGGTACACCTCATGCTACAGGGCTCATTTGTTTCCCCAGACATTGGGGAGAAGGGATGAGGAGGTGGGTGGGAGCAGTAGGAAAGAATAATAGTTTCTGGTGGGGTCTGGTGGATTCAGTTTGTGATCGTAATTTCAGCTACACTCTAATAATAAGCATGCATGTGCCTAGAACACAGGTTGGTGGTATCTGGCGTATTTTTAAATAAATTGAAATAAATCAGCATAAGAAATTTTAGAAGGCCAGTGCTTGAGATATTTAGTATCTTTAGTAAATTTCATTCCTTGTAATGCTGAAAGTGACTTTTATGGTATTCAATATGCATAAAAATCAGTTGTCTCATGATGATGTTTCCATCTTTGAGGTTTAAACTTCTACAATGCTTGTCCTTGCTAGGCAAGGTTAGCAAACAGGATGCCATCATTGTCATGGGGATACTGTGGCACTGATCATATTTCTACAATTCTGGCTTGTGTGGGAACAAAAATTCTGGGACCTTAATATCTAGGACTATCACCATTTATACACAAATATGCAAATTGTTCATTTACATCGGCTAAAATTGTTTTTGTCCCACCAGAAAAAATATAAGATGTTCAAACTTTTACTAGTCTCTTTGAAAAAAAGATTTCTAATATCTAGAGAAACTGACAAACTGGTATTTCAATAAGGATGCTGCCTGCTTGATTATACAGTCTGATTCTCAATCTCTCCAGCTCATGGCAAACCACTTAAATAGCAAAGCACAAGTGCCACTGGACATCCGTGCAAGGAAAGACTAATGCCTTCTCCTCACTAAAAAGATTTCCTGACCAAGTGAGTGAGGTAAAGTTCAATGTACAACTTTCTCTGATCTATTGTCTATGGCTACATAGCTAACACGGACTCCTTGCAGCAACAAACATATATTAACTATTATCTGGGCTTTCTATGTCAAAGCCAATAACCTGCAAATTAAGGCCTAGGTTCAGACACAGCCTTGTGTTCAGGATGGGGTGGTATCACACCATGGCAAGGGAATTCTGTCCCATGGAAAATGGCTGCCGTTTGGAGCACTCTCTTACATAGGGAAACAGAGACTGCTACAGCATGCTTCCTGCATCCAGTGGCAGCTCACTTATTGCATCTTGTCCAGAGGAGCCCACAGACATGCTGGGCCCCTGGGCAAGGTGTGTGTGTGTGTTGGGGAGGGAAGACTCAGGGGCAGGGGCGGGGCTGGGAAGTGAGCACGCCCCCCCACAGCCTTCAGCACCTCATGGCGCATGGTACCCCCCCCCACCCCCAGCCCTTAGAGCAGACTGGAGCATGCCGCACAGTGCTTTGAAAGACCGGGGCTCTGTGTACTGCCTCTGCTACAGTATCTGCAGTGACTGGGAACCCCTTGCCCTTTAAAATCACCAGGCTATGGGGCAGTTGCCCTCTTGGCTTCCTCCTCAACGGCAGGCCTGATTTGGTCTTACCCCTGGATTTGTAAATTATTTAATGTGGGCAGATTCCTGCCTTTGTACAGAGAATCCTGCATGTTCCATAGATTTTAAGTTCTCTGGAGCAGGGACTATGCCTTCCTTGCTGTGCTTGTAGGAAGGAAGCACAAAACAATGCCCCAATCCTGACTGGAACCAGTAGGAACTATCATATCAGGACCTGAATTGAGGTCTCATTAAATCATGATAAAATACTGCTCCTCCCTCATAATCTCTCACAGAGAACTAGGCAAGGAAACTGTAAACAAACACTTTTTCTCATACATTTTCAACATTGCTGTAAGGTCTTTTAGGAGATTGTATTCCTTCTCTTTATCATCATCTTGCTGCTGTTAGAAGATGAAGTTCAATTAGATGCTTCCAGCAGATTGGTGCTGCCTTCCGACATTCATTTTAAATGACACACAAATTATATTCAATGTTCTTGTTTTGTATTGTTCCTAAAGCAATAGTAAGGGCCTGCTCTTTTATCTGAATTGTAACTTTCAGGCATTAATTTAGTATTTATTTGGAGTGTAACAAACTAGAACCAAAAACTGAATTTGAAATAACGAGGGAATTTATTTTGCTGGTCATGATGACCTTTCACAGTATGTGGACCTCAAACAGAGGAGCTTAGTATAGCTCATGTTTTAATTCCTGTACTTTTCGTCTTTTTCTGCATTCCTTTTAAAAAATGCCATTGCAGCAACTTTGAGACAACCAAAATACTAAAGAAGAGTGGTCCAAATTCAGCACACTTCTGTTTATTAAAGGTCTGTATTTTTTTTTGTCCAATACTAGCAAACAACTAACACTATGATAAAGAATAACAAGATCATCTTAAAATCAAAATAGTTACTGAGTAGGTCTAGGTAGTTGCTGGCCACACACTCCAGCTATAATTGAAAATGAAGGGCCAGATCCAAAAAATTCCTCATGTGTCTGTCTGTCTATCTACCTACCTACTTATCTATCTGATGTAAGAGGCGATTTAGTCCTTGGGAAGTGCCAGAATGATGGCCACTGGTGATGATAGGAAGCTGAGGAAGAGGAGGAAGATGACAGATAACATTTCAGATTGTTCTAGAAGGAATGGTGTGAGTATGTGGAAATATAAATGTACATTCCCAATCTATCTTGTTAAGTTGGGGTGTTTGTGTCTGTGCTTAATGTATTAATAAACTATATTTGCAAATATACAAGAGTTCCTATAGCGTGAGTGTTGCAACTGTGCACATCAGGGTTTCTAGTTACAGAATAATTTAATTACTAGGCCTGATCCTGAGATGTGAACCTGTCAATCCTCAAAGAGGTAACTCGAAATTTATAAGTAATCTGTATAATTAATACACAATCTGAAGGTCAGGCAACACTATCAATCTATGTGTGTGTTACTTATCCAAATAACATTTTATAGGATCACATCTCAGGACAGGCAGCCATGGCAGCCAAAATTTGGGATTCCTCAAATACAAAAATGGAAATGAGAGCTCAAAATTTACAGAAATCCTGGAAATTTCCCTATTAGCAGCAGAATGTAACACGCAGCCCCACCAAGCCTGTCATAATTACTTGTTTTTACTTAATTGCAATAAAATTCCTCTTCTTTTTCTTCTGTGTGTGAGTTTGACTGGTTGTTCATTTCAGACTGTCAGTTTAAGGAATTCCTTTTATGAACTTCAGATCTGACTAGATTACAGAAACTGCTTATGTTATTGGGAATGAAGAGCAAAAGAGATTAAGGCTAGTAAAGATGGGCAAGTGTCATAAAAATAACTGCATATAATTGGCTAACCTGAAACACAAGTACAAGGAAACGAGCAGGCCAGGCAATAAAATAACATGAAGAAATGACCTTAACATTTTTGCCTTGGGATGGACTGACTATTGTCTAATCAGCATTCAGTGCTATTGCCACAGACTGAAAGTGGAAACATAATGCAGAAACATGAGAAAGAGGGGAGATAAAAGAAGCAGAGTGAGGAGAGCAACATGTTTCTTATATCAGGCAGAGAGTGGGAGGAAAATGGTACAGACTAATTTATTAGATCTCTGGTATATGGCAAATCCACAGATATATTTTTCAATATCATGCTTAGATATTTAAGAAGCAAAGCTAAGCAACTTACAAAGAAAGGTATGCATGCATATATGTGTTAATGTCTTTTACTGCACATTTGCATAATGATAATTACCTTGATAAAGTCTTGGGGGGAGATTTTCAAAAGAATTTAAAATCACTAATTGCAGTTGAATTAGTGATTTTGAACGGGAATTGTGCAACTAAATGCTCTTTGTGCCTCTGAAATCTTATTTCTCCTTTAAAAACTGTTAAAGGCAGAAACTGTGATTTTCTGTGTGTTTGTATAGTACCTGGCATGTTTGGGTATAGCTGCAATACAAAAGCATAAAGATAGTGTGTGTGTGTGTGTGTGTGTGTGTGTGTGTGTGTGTGCGCGTGCGCGTGTGCACACACACGCATATGTGGAAGGGGAGGATATATTTATGTACACACTAGGTCTCAGTGCTTATCCATCTACAATCGAACCACACAATATTTGCCACAAATGGAAATATGGCAGCTATAAACCTTTGTCAATGTGTAATGTCTAACTAGGCAATCGCAAAAATGATTCTCTCTAGAAGCTCTCAGATCTTCTGAGAGTTTGTGATATCCTGACACTACAACTCCAGAGCATTTATTTCCTAAAAGAAGTCACCCACAGGTCCATCTCAGATTCTGAAAAGAAGAAACTGAATACCAGCATGCATGGCAGTCCAACGTATGACAAAGAAGAAAGGAAGGCCAAATAAGAATGGAGTTACGATACTCAGATTCACAATCTTTATAACTTCGTGATAAGCTAGTGGGATGTCCTACACAGCAGTCTATGTAGGATAGAGGTTTTCAGCCAGATCCTCTATTGGCTATGAATTAACATAGCCCTGTTATCAGCAGAGGAACTATGCAGTTTTCACCAGCTGAGAAGCTGGCCCTTGTAGGGTAAATGTAATGAACCTTGACTACATACACCTGTTTTCAGATAACCACCAAGATAACCATGCAATCACACATAGTGAGACATTAAAAGCAAGTGAAGGAATCTATTTCCTTTCTAGTATTACTTATTTTCTCATTCACTCTGCTAACCCAAATTCAGATGCTTATTCCCACTATTTGATAGGACACCAGTGTACACAGAGATACACAATAAAGATTTCCTCAAAACTTAAAGTCCTTGATATGAACTGGTCTAGAGCAAAGATGCTTTGTCCAATTACTATTATTCATAGAATGTTGACATGCTTTTTTATTTAAACTCTCAGTAGGGTGCATAGTAGGCATCTATGTGCTACGCCTGCATATAACTATTTGCACCTTAATGTATTTTCAAAACACCTATTTCTCACTGAAATCATAAAGTGATAGATACCAATTTTCAGCTGGGAGAACCACTCACTGAGCAAGGGAAGGTCTCTCCCTGATGAAATAAAGATGCAAAACAAGCTGGAATCAAATCTTCTCATTAGGCAGATTTCCTTCTACTCGTCTTAGATCAAACATGAATGCAAGCAGTAGGAGGTAAGCCCATATCTACTTAGCCATATGTCACCCTATCATGCTTATCCTCAGTCCAGTTAGCTCTTTCAAATGTCATTAAACCCGACTACGTTGGAAAATATCATAAGATCACTGCATCTGTGCTGTTCCTGACCCATGGTATTTGTGTCTCTAAAAAGATCTCTGAAAGATTATATAAGAAAAAAGCACTGGCATACTTCAATCTTTGGAAAGCATACCGGGCTCAGTCCTATGAGGGGCTGGACATCCTCATTAACTTTAGAGAGCTAATTGTGATCAGCAGCACCTCATAGAATCAGGCCAATATTAAATACAAAGGAGTTTTACAAATTTTAGTTTCTGATGCTGCAGTTTTCATACACTGATACAAGACTCACATTGACTCCCGCTGAGGTAAACAGATGTTTGCCTAGAATGAGGAACCAGGGCTCAGGTCCATGTTTTGCATATTATTAATTAGTAATAAAAGAGTAATAACCAACAATTAACATTTGTATCCAACAATTAACATTTGTATTTAATATGACATAAAGAGATGTCTTTTCAACCACCACCCACAGAGTCATAGACTAAAAAGTATGGTCTCTCCTCCTGAAGAAAAACTGCTGCGCTATTACTTCAGTGAAAGTTTTGCATAATCCATAACCTCGCGGGAATGGTGTAGGTTTACTTGGCCTTATCACAGTGCAGGGGGCTGGACTTGATGACTTCTCAAATTGCCTTCCAGACATACATTTCTGATTAAACTAGTAATCAGTGACTGTTTGGAGAGTGTTGTTATATTCTTTAATAAAAACCAGTTGTTTATGAAAGTTTGTGGCTCCATAGAAGATGATGCCTCATTTATTGACTCTCATTTTGCTTAATTTTCATTTCAAAGATGTAGTGCATTACTGTGCTGCATTACAGAGTGCCAAATCCTAGCACTTTTCTCTGAAAGGGTGTTACAGTCAGGTGGGGCTTAAGCAAATAATCCCCCTTTTTAACCTTCCAACATTTTCTTAAAGCCCACCAAGGTAGAAAACATGTTCATTTCACCTTGTGCTGATTTAATCAGAGCCTAAGCATCTCACTTTTGTTCATTCCTATTTCTAAACAAAACTCAGGGTAAGTTAACTTGACCATGGGAATACATATATGGATTATTTGCACATGCATGTCAATAAATCCCATCAGTTCTCCATGATGTAGCACAATGAAGTAAATGAAGTGTTCTTGAAATTAGAACAGATATCCATTCATTCTGAACAGAAAACAAAGCATTAATTGAAGATGCAGCATATATCCATCCAGTTCTCATTAACGTTCACCCTGCATCTGACCCTGCATTCCTCAGAGTTAGAAATGTTTTCAAGTTTAAAGTCACATTAAAGGGGGAAAAATCCCAGTGTGATTATTGATAGATACAGTAAATGGAGTTTACGGAAAATGACTGGCTTCAGGCTTCAGTGAATGGTATTTGAAGTAGGGACATAGTGCATCAAAAATTTTACAACATGTTCCAAACCAGTCATGTCCAAAAAACAAAGCGTTGATTGTATATAAGAAGGTGTTATTTTAAAGCTAATATTCCAAATCAAGTTGGAAAGAGATATCTAATATATATGATAAATGATTCTGGGTCACACATCAATATGAGAAAAGACATAAAGAAAGGAGTTAATTAGAAAGAGGGAAATGTTCAGAAAACATTAGGTTGACTTCATGTGACTCTGGGTATGTCTACACTACAGCACTATTTCGAATTAACTTAATTTGAAATAGTTAATTCGAATTAAGCTAATTCGAAATAACGCATCTATACACAAAAACTATTTCCGAAATAGCGTTTTGCTATTTCGAAATAGCGCGTCCACACTGAGTGGACCCTGAAGCGAAGTTAAGGCTGGCCAGAACCAGTGCTGGCAGAGCATCAGGTTAGGACTTGAGTGTGTGGGGTTGATGCCTGAGGCTAACTGAGCTCCGTGCTTAAGGGGACCCTACCCCCACCCCGTACTGACAGTTCTCAGGGTTCCCCGCTTGCTTGTCTACCTCACTGAGGGACAGCAAAGCAGTCCTGTCTTGGAGTGCCCTGAGTGCCCGCACTCGGGACAACACAGCACTTGGCCACATGGAGCCAGAGCTGCCCCTGGGCACGCTGGTGTGTCTCATGGGGTCGGTGCCATCAGCCCGGCTGCACTTGCTGCAGGCTGCCATCCGAGGGGTCCATCGGGGGGCTGTCAGGATCCAGGAGGCACTGAGGGAGAGTGTCCACCACAAGCAGCCCTCAGAGCCTCCCTGGTCCTCCCCACTGGGGGCTCGTGCCCCATTCCTCCCTCATGTCCTTCCACTTACCCCTCCTAGCCCCCTTCCTGATGTCAAATAAAGACACGTATGTTCAAAAATAGAAACTGGGTTTATTGAACAAAACTGGGGGTGGATGAGCCTCTGGGAGACTGGGAAAAGGAGGTGGGAGAGGGGAAGAGAGAGGGTGGGAGAGGGGAGGGGAAACCTGGGAGGAGGGAGCTGGAAGGAAGCAAGGGAAGAAGGGGAGGGAAGCTCAGGGCTCAGGTTTGGGGGTCTCGCCGGACCAACCTGACTTTCATGCAAACACTGCTCCTGGGTTCGCATGTGGCCTTTGGTGGCCAGGTTGGCAGCTATCCTACCATAAACGGCCGTGTTCCTCCGTCTAGGGCTGAGATCATGGAAGTTGGGGGCATCCCCCCCCAAACCTGAATAAGGTCCATGATCTCCACCTTGGACCAGGAAGGCGCCCGCCTTCTCCAGCCCCTGGCAGGCTCCTGGGAGCTGGCAGACTGCTCCTGGGGAGCGGTGGAGGGCTGGCTGCCAGTGGCTTGCTGACTCATGTTTTGGGGCCACTGGATCAGGGGCCCCAGTGGCCACTGCTGGCTCTGGGCTGGCAGGCTTGGAGCTGGCACAGGCACTGTGGCCAGGGTCTACCCCTTTAATGGCTCCGGGGCTGGGGGAGAGGAGAGTAAGTTTTCCTGGTTGTGCCCAGAGTGGCCACCAGGGCTCCCTGGGAAGGGCTGGAGGCCCCCTATTTCGAAATAAGTGTCTACACAGCATTTATTTCGAATTAGCTATTTCGAATTAGGTGTTATTCCTCGTAGAATGAGGTTTACCTAATTCGAAATAAGGGCTCTGCTATTTATTTCGAAATAGCGGTTTGTATGTGTAGACAGCTATTACAGTTAATTCGAAATAACTGCTGTTATTTCGAATTAACTCTGTAGTGTAGATATACCCTCTCATTCCATCACTGTATTTCTTGTGTTTAAAATTGTTTGTGTTTTTCTCCACTTTTTTCCTATGGACTTTTCAGCTCATGGAAGTCCTATGGATTTTTCAACACATGCCTCATGAGAGTTGTAGGGGTGGGTGCCTTCTGTGCCCATTTTCCTCTTTCTGGCATGGACTCTCTGTTTGGGTTACATTTTCCATGATGCTTCAAGGGCTATTTCTAGTTTTAGGCATTTGCATTAAAAAAATCAAAATTTTCTGAGAAAAGAAAATATTTTTAGCAAAAATACTAATTGAACCCAAAGCCCACTTTCCAATTGGAAAATTAGTTGTGTTTTCCACACCGATAAAACCATAATCTCTCCCAGTATCATAATTAGCAATCTTTGAAATTAGATATAGCACACAAAACATTATATCTGTTTGTTTCTAACACAGGATCACTGTTAGGGAATGGCAGTTCTTTCAATTCCTACCATTTTGTCTCAGTCAAGTATGGGATTAGCCAAATATGTGCAGGTCTCTCTATTATATAGAGGTGCTGTGCTTCCCCTCCATGGCAATACGTTTTCAGTAGAAGCCTCTTGGCTTTTCTGCTGAGCACCTGTCTCTGTCTCACTCTTGAAAGTGTGAGGGGAGGAGCAGGTGAGTGTGGTCCCATCAGTTAGGATGAAGATCTAGGTGGTTTTTGATTTAGTTGTACTTAGTCTCCTGCAGTATGTTTGTCTCCAAGGCTTCTGTGCAGAGCATCAAGATTGTCCGCATCATCCTGCTTGCTATTTCCTCAGATTTGGTAAAATGGAGCTGCAGAGAGAGCCCAACCCACCTACCTATTCCTCCTCCCCATCTTTACAGAGCACCCAGAGTGCATTCCATAGGGAAATGGGGTAGGAAGGAAGTGATGCCATATAGCCATCACTCCATGTAAGTGAGACATATCTGAATCCTCTCCAATCATACAGATGGTGGGAGATAATCTAACCGGTTGGAACTAACAATATCTAACATCCTGTCATCTAACTTGTTTCTTTGAGAGCACAGTTACACAGGCATGCCCAGCAGCAGAAGAGAAACACCTTATATAGAGTAACTAGCCAATTAGCCCATCATAAGATGGGATTTTCAGGTCTCTCCTCCACGTCGGTCTTCTCTCCTGAGCCTCCGGTCTCTCGCTCCGTCTCTCTCTCTCTCTCTCTCTCTCTCCTCCTCCTACTGCCTCCCCCTGCCCCCTCAGCTCTCCTCCGCCTTCTGCCTCTCTCTCTGTCTCTCTCTTTCTTTTCTCCCCCTCCTGCCTCTCACTCTCTCTCTGCTCTCCTCTGTCTCCGTTGGGTATGCATGAGTGGGGCAGGCAGCACCCTGGGATCTGCACACGCCCGGGTGAGTCTGGCTCCCCACCGGCCGATTCCCTCTCCCCGCCCCCTGCCAGCCAGTTCCTCCTCCTGATTTCCCACCACCAGCCTCGCTGCCCCTGACTCCCACCCCCGACCAGCTTTGCTTCCTGCCGGCCGCCCCTCCCCTGTTCTCCCCTGCCCAGCTACGCTGCCTCTGAGCTTCCCCCCAGTTCTGCTTCCCCCCACCCAGCCAGCCCCGCTCCTTTCTCGGCCGGCCCTTCCCCCCTCCCGCCCCCGATCAAGGGTGTCCAGGTTTTTTACACCCTACCTCAGTGACGTACACGGCCAGGTGGCGGGGCCGTGTACGTCACCGCCCTGCCTCCTCCCTCTCCTGCCGTGGTGCTCGGCTGAGTTATGCACCACTCGGCTGGGCCGCCGTGGGGGAGCAAGCGGCTGTTTGGGCTTGCTGTAGTGTTGCTGGTGCTGCATGGGGACCGTGGACCCCAAACGGCTGCTTGCTTCTGTTTGCTCCCCGGCCGCGGCCCGGCTGAGCAGCGCAGAACTCAGCCGAGCGCCACGGCGGGAGGCAAGAGCGTCCCCCAGAGGCAAGACTGTAACACTACAGCATTACAGACTCACAGACATTGGGCTACTATATATATGATTACAGAGTTCAAAATGCCAAGAGTCTCTCACCATGTGAATTTTATGAAAAATCAGACAATGTGCTGTTTCTTTTGCTTCTTCAACCAAAAAGGAACTATTGAAGTGTTTTAAGGAAACGCGGACTATTTGAGGATGCTAAAAGCAATGTGGAGTGAGAAGTTAGTAGACAAAGATATGTTTACACAACCAAAAAACAAACCCTAATCCCAATAGGATTTACATTCACAGAGTCTGAACATATGGCAGATGCTTTCTGAATCAAGCTGAATTACTTCAATTTTTATTGCAGCAAACTTGGACACAGCCTACATAAGGAACACATAATACATCACCCTGCAAGTAGTGCAGTTGTAGCAAATCCTACATAAACACACTGTTGAGAAAATCCCAGCATCCTGACATATTGCTAACTTCCTGAACAATACTCCATTGCATTAGTTCTACTCAAGAATGCACAGTGCATCTATTTAATCTTTTATGTTTTGCAGGCATCACAGATATGCTAACCTCAACACTTTACCATCTATGTCAGAGGTTCTCAAACTTTTTATACAATTATTATTGTAATTATTATTATTGCGAGAACAACATCCCACCAGAGAAATCTGACTGTGTGGCAACTACAGCAACTCTGTACATGGGAAATTAAATTTATGAAAGCATGCAATGCATTTTAATTTCTGATGTAATTTAGCAGCTAAAAATAAGGAAAAGATGTGTAATGTTCAGGTGATCAGCCTACTCTTAATAGACACCAAATTGTCTGTGGACCAGAATTGGGGAATCTCTCAATTAAGGTAACTCAGTCTGTGGCTGTGGGTACTGGGTGTGGAAAGTGCTAATTTAGCCAACAAAATGGAACCTATGTTTCATTAATGTTACTGAAACAATGCGTATTGTGAAGTAAATTCATACAAAATTATATCAGAAAGCACCAGAATTTGTGTAATCTCTGGTTTGAAAAAAATAATTGCATTCAAGAAAAAAAGGCCATTAATTGCCATACTTCAATAGAGAAAAGACTTTGATTTAGGGATTAGAATACAGGGCTTTGCATCAACATGGCTATACTCTACTCTGAGCTCCAGCTTGGACCTGCTCTTTGAAGCTAGGTTACTTATTCAAACCACCCTGTGTCTTAGTTTATTCATTCCCAAAACAATAAATTATTAGTATTTATTATTTATATTACATTAATATCTTGTACTCCAGTCAGGGCTTTGGTGCCCATTAAGCTAGTACACATAATGACAAGAAGGTACATGCTCCAGAGGTTTATTACTATTATTTATAATTTGTATTGTGGCCCTGCCTCAGAGCCCCAGTCAGAAAGCAGGATCTCATTGTGCTAGGGCATTGTACAAACACAGAACAAAAAAGATGGTTCCTGTCCCAACAGACTTACAGTCAAAATATAGTACTAACTGGTTCTACCTTAAGGACCTACTGCATCTCACAAGAAATGAGTTTTAGGATCCTCACATAAAAGAAAGTGCAAAGTGTTTTAGTTATTGCACTTGCTGTTAGTCTGGTTCCTCGGGGAAAAAAGAAAAATAAATGGAGGGTTTTGATACATTTTAGTTATTTCTTGTCTTATTAATTTACACACCTAAAAATACATCAGTTCACCCTGCTAGGAGGAATGTCTGAACAACATTATATAAAGTAATAAAGTCTCAGTGCATTATATTGTCATGGCAATAGCCACCCTAGATTTCCCCTCAAGTCTGGTCCTGTACAAATAGTAGGGGATAATATATAATGGCTAAAACCATTAATGTGAGTTTCATTTACCAGAAAACAGTAATGTACAAAGAATTGTATTATTGTCTTTTTGCCTTACTTGCAACTTCCACAATACAACACACTATACATCTACTTTGTCCTATACACAAGAGAGGCATACCTCTCAATTATTTCAATTTGCTTAGGAAACATTGAGAGTAAAGGCTGAGTGAATATTTTATCTCAAAAAGCCATGTAGCTCTTTTCAAGTAACTTGAGTGGGCTTCACAGCTTGAGGTGAATCCACAACCCATCAGCTATCCAAAAATGTGACACAATTTACTCGGTTAACTACACACCTGTTAGGTTATTATAACTCTTATAAATAATAATTCCTATGCACAGGAACCTTTTAAAAGATATCCAGAATAAACATACAAAATGCCATAGCAGCATACAAGGTTCTTTACCTTCCCATTTGTAGAGAATTACTAGCATTGGCAAATGGCCTAATGATCACCTTTTTCGTACTCTTGCTATTTACCTCTTCACTCTTCCTCACGTCCATTGGCAAGAATAATTGCACAACTCTTCCTCCATCTAGCAGGTCACCTTTGAAGTACCCATCAATACCATCCTATGAACCAGCTACTGAGTGAGGGACTGAAACCAATCCAATTGACTTGTATCCCTCCCTTGGTCCCTCACATTTCTATAGGTCCTGGCTTCAGGTTGTACCAGAAGCAAAGATGTGGACTAGAATCTCAAATGATGTAACTGGACTACTTGCCTGATGTAAAATGAAATCTAGAGAGATAGACTAACAGCAACTGAGCATTTAGCTTTTATTATTAATAAAAGTTTATATTTATGTGGTACTTTTCATCCTGAAGGGTTCCAAAGATTTTTACAAACTTACAGCAATATACACAATACATACAATATCTGTGCATGTACATTAAAACAAAATAATTAATTGTATTTATTAGCACTTTTTTCTCACACCATCAATACATTCCAGGCACCGCATAATACAAAAAACTAATCAAAACACAATACATAAAACTTATTACCAGTGACCTTGCTAAATTCAAACAGATAGAAGCCACTACATTTCATTGGTATTTCTGTTTGTTAAAACAATACAGCCCCACTGTAAATTACTGGCTATTGCTGAATTCAATGACACAGAACTGATTGCTTCTCTGTCATTTAATTCAGTGTGTGGCATCAAATTTTGTGTGGCATCAAACTTTACATTGACAGTCACATAATTCTGTGCTACTAGGCATATTGGTCCTATTGAGTGTACAAATAAATTGCAAGGGCAGTAACCACATATCGGAGGTGTGGAACTTCAATGTTTGGTACCAATAGTATAGTCTTGCATAAGGGTGCTGAAGGGAACATATTTCATTGGAGTGATTATTTACTGAGCTATTAGACACCGACAGATCCACAACTATTCAGTCTCTACCTAACAGACTAGCACAGTCAGTCAAGTGCCAAAAGTCACCCACACCAGGTCTCCTTAAATCCTGGACTGAATGAAAGAATGGACAAGGAACTATGCCATGCAAATTCTGCTGTTCTCTGTAGAAGGCAGGAAAGAAGTACTCAAAAAGTTTAAGGGATCTAAATTTGCAGAGTTTCCAAGAAATGTGTCCTTTAAATAGAGACTGAAGCCTTGTAATTAGTATGGGGCACTACCATTAGCTCCTGTCCAACTGACATGTTTCCATTTAGGAATATGCCACACATAGCAATTATTCTCTATCTGAGCTCTCAGATCCCAGTAATGCCTCACTAAACCCACACAGCCCCAAACCAATGCTGTAATGAAGTACAAGAGCATGGAACACAGCCACTTTCCTCATTCCTTGACTTTAGTCCATGTTAGTAGACTTTCTACTCCTTTCTTGGCTTCTGTTTATAGCCCAGGATGGATAGCACCCAGTGAGCCTGTGAGTACTGAGAGATTTGCTCCAGTGACATAATTTGATCATCCATGAATAACTTCTGCTTCCTGACATTTACTGCAAGGGATTTGAACTGGGGAAGAAAAAGAAAAATACCGCCCTCCTAAGGTCCTGATTCCCTCCTTTAGTGTTCTGCACCAGTGTCACCCCAGCAGAGTGAATCGAGTTACTCCTCTTTTACACCAAAAGAAGAGGACAGTTGGGTCCAGTGCAAACATACTCCATTAATATATTTTACTGGACTTACTACAAGGTATATAAATGGAGTGTGTCTACACTGGACCTAATTCTCTGTACTTGAGAATCATAGGATGATTATGAAGAAAATCCCAGTACTGTTCATTGTTTTACCCAGTATCAATCTGAGCATGAGTTGAGTTCTGTGTTCTGATTCTGAAGATCCCGAACTACTTTAACTTCAATCCTTCAATAGGAAACCATAACATGCAGTTATTCTGTTCTCCTCCCACATGCTGATTTACAAGTCAAGTGTTAGATAGGAATAAAACATAAAGAAATGTTATTTTCATTCAATTTATTATAAATCATATAGGGATACATTGTAGTGCCTTACTTAGTGCTTTGTGTAAGGGCCAGGGAACAGGGAAGAGACCTGACTGCTGTGCTGGAAAGCCCAAACAAGCCCTTGTCAAGGAACCAAGGAAGAGAGGCAAGCCCTTGTTAGTAAGCCACAAAGCAGGGGCAAGACCCTGTTCTGCTTGTGTAGAGGGCTGGCAAACTGTAAGCAGGATCAATTTGCAAGCAGGAGAGTTGTGAGAGAGGAATACTGATATGAAAATCAGAGATTTGTGTTCTATTACTGCACTATTTTTTACCGTATTCTGGAATTTTGCATGAGGACTGGGTTTTTCTGGACCTTCTCCAAGACCGCATGTTAACATATTCCCAGGTGTCCTAGCTCTGAAGACCTCCTGATCATGCTACTGTTGCACACTGCCAGGTCTTTCAATTTTATTTATCCCAGAGTAGTTTATGGCCACTTCTCAGGTGTGTGGGGCAGGGGAAAATATCTCACCTTGTTTGGAGAGTCTGACATTGTGTTTAAGCAGGACAAGCATGCTAGGGCATCTGATATGACAAAGAAATCTGTCTGCACACTCAATTGCTCAACCAGGTAGTGTCCGCAGTACAAAATTTTAAAAAAAGCTTTAAAATTGTAAATATAATTTCTCTAAGTATGGAGACAGACCATCATAATTTATGGCTTTGCTTCTGAAAATAAATTAGATGTATACTGCCTAATTCAAAGCCCACTGAAGTTAACATGAAGGCTCTCCCTGACTTCAGTGAGCTTCAGAACAGGTCTTTGGGGTGTGATAGGGAATGGGTTGGTTTGCTCTGACTTGTATAAGAGGAGTTTTTTAATCTGTCTTTTGGTACAGTTTCTGATCACTGGGGTAAAGAGAGGACAGTGTATTTCATAAGGAGCTATAGATGTGCAAGGTATTTTTTGTCTGATATTGTTTCTTCAGTGTCTTTTCCCTTTATGTTAGTCTTTTCTTTTGTTCTATCTCAGCCTTTTATCATACACCAAAGATTAATTTTGAATTTTCTGCTGATTGTATGAACATGGACTTCAGGCACAAAAGCTTCTTTTATGGGAAACATTAATATTCACATTGACATTCCTTAACATCTACTTTCTGAAAGGTTTAATAATTTTCTAAAACCTCTTGATTTTGTCACAGTGAATTGTAGTCACAAAAAAACTTGCACTCTGTCTTGGGCTCTGGCATTTACCTTGAGTTTTGCCTGCATAATTAGCACTGGTTATGTCCTTATTCATCATTTTAGTAATTGTGATTTCTCATCCTTTATAAAAAACAACTTCAACCTGAGCAGTAATGGGAGTTTGGGCCATGAGAGGAGGAATCATTCTCTCCTCAAGCATTATTTAAACTGGACCTGTTAATTTCAAGATAGTGAAATAGGAGCCTCTTAGTATAGCTTCCTGCAGTCAAGGTTCATGCTTAAGATGGCAAGCAATTTCTCAGGAGTGGGTAGTGATTCTCTGAGCAGCCCAGGCTCAGAGCTCAAACAGTTTTCCTTTGAAACACTGCTGCTTGAGTAAAGCTAGCCAATGCTTCAAGAGTGCCTCTTCCTCCTACTGCCTACCTGCTGTGACCACCACTACCTAAGTGCTGGGTCTGCAGAAAGCTAAGCTTAAAATGTTATGTGTAAGAAGGTGGAGGTGCTGGAGGAATAATCTATACTGGGATCAGTTATAAACACGGACTGGGGAAAATGGAAATTGTAGTAAAACAGCCTCTAGTATTTGCTTAAAAACTATTTTGAAATAACCCATCTATGGATTTGTTTGCTTGTTTGGCAGGTACACTTCTAGCTCTGCATGATTTCCATTCAGCCCCAGGAGGTCCACATGATGAACAAGAAAGAGTATGACAACTAAGTGAGAGTATCTGTAGAACTGGGACCAGTGAACAATATATATTACAGCAAAGACCTATGTATAGACTTTGTTGCTGGTTATTTTCCCTTTGACTGATCAGCCAGGTCTTTCTGAAGATAAATTAACCACAGACATAAACAGGGATCTACAGTATCTCCCCTGTCCTCCTTTTTCTTATCAGAGGGGTAGCCGTGTTAGTCTGGATCTGCAAAAGTGACAAGGAGTCCTGTAGCACCTTATAGACTAACAGATGTATTGGAGCATAAGCTTTCGTGGGCAAAGACCCACTTCGTCGGATGCATGTAGTGGAAATTTCCAGAGGCAGGTATAAATATTCAGGCAAGAATCAGGCTAGAGATAACGAGGTAAATTCAATCAGGGAGGATGAGGCCCACTTCTAGCAGCTGATCTGGAGGTGTGAACACCAGGAGAGGAGAAACTGCTTTTGTAATTGGCTAGCTATTCACAGTCTTTGTTTAATCCTGAGTTTATGCTCCAATACATCTGTTAGTCTATAAAGTGCTACAGGACTCCTTGTCGCTCCTTTTTCTTGTGACTTTTGCCTTTCAAACCTTCCCTATATTGAGGGCTGACAGAAAATTTAACTCAACTATTATTTCACTGATAAAACTGCATTTTGGGAATCAAAACAGCTGAGAGCTAGCCACTCCTTCCCATGGTATTTCATGGAGCAGAAGTAAAAGAGGAGACTTGCTTGGAGCTCTTGAGCTGTCTGATATTATGGAGTAATTGAATGCTTTTAAAGCAAGCCTGGTCCTAGTATTTTACTCAAAATATTTATGCAAAGTCTCTTTCTTATGGCATTATTCTGTACTATCAATCAAATAACTGTATAATGTAAAATTCTATTACAAAATTACTAGAATCGGGAGACAATTATTTAAGTGGTGACCCTCCTGGCATCTTTCTTTTTTTTTCTCCCACTGCCATCAGCAATTTGTGGTTTTCCTGCCCCCTTCCCATCCTTTCGTATCTGTCCCAGTTCAATATCAACAAAATTAAGAAGATTTTTTCAGCAGGTGCATCCCTCCCCCTGCTTGTCCTGATCCTTGGCTCTCCCAGTGCTCGATACATTGTATACATACCTTGGCCTCAATTATTACAAACTCTGTTAATCTTTCACTTCCTCAGGGCTCCTTTGCATCTTGTTTGAAGATGACTATAATTACTGATCTTATTAGGTCTCAGTTCTTTTTAGCAACTAGCTAACTTTCATCTAATTACTCATCTGCCTTTTATTTCAAAAGGCATCTCTAAATTAAAATAGGAAGCAATGAAATCTCTGAAGTATATTTGAATGCTTGACCTTAGATGATGAGTTTTACTCCAACTTTCTGAACAGAGCACAGTACTACTGAGACATAAGAGGTCAGCAGTTCCCACTATTTGTTTACCAGTCATGCTCTTAAAACCTATCATTGAAGGATTTTTCATAGGCTTACAGTATTGGCTGTTACCTCCCTTGTATTTCACATGGATTATTATTATTATTATTATTTGTAATTTGCTTCCCAGGTACTGTTCTAGATTCATGATTATCCTATTTGCTTCAGACTGCACAATGTGCTGCACAGGGGCATCAGAGCTCCAGTCGAGATAACATTTGGTTCTGCATTTATATGTTACCCCAAGGTACCATTCAGTCTTCTGCATTGGCAGTATAAAATTCACGCCAATAATACTCATTGATTCTGTTTTGTTCCTGCAGAACTCCAGGAACCAACTTGATGTTTAGCACAATTGTTCGACAACCAGTCATGGATGCAGCAGTTTTATATATTTTTATACAAACTAAATTATTTCTATGTTGATTAGTGCACCTATTCTGAAGTCTCAAGCATTATCTATTATAGTTTCCTCCAGTGATCATGTATTTGTCTTTCATATCATTCATACGGTTTTGGAATTGAGAGATTAAACACACTGTACTAATTGGAGGTCTAGCAAGCCAGACCTACACTTTCCTACTCTGATTTCCAAAACTTTAATTTATCCCACTCATTTACTGCAATTGTGTCTTTATAAGATTCTGCTCTCTACTGGGCTAGATACTCAGCTTGTGTAAGTCAGTACAACTCTATCCAAGTCAATTGAACTATGCCAATTTATAAGCCGCTGAGGATCTAATCAGCAGATAATATAGATTCTGGAAAAGGAAGTATTTTACCAGATATGTTACTTTACCCCATGTTAGAAGAATTTAGATAAACTCATTCTACTCTAAGATTTTTTCCCCCTTTTCTGTTCTTTTTCAAGGCTTTAACAAGCATCAAGTCCATCCAATTTGTACGATCCTTTGGCACTTCAGTCTGCCTCCAGATGGTTTCCATTTGTTCCATGTGTACGAACTGCATCACATACATCACATATTTGCAGGTTATGATCCTTCTTAAACTAGAATAGATAGTTTATTCATTCAAATTTCAGGGAAACTGATCGATTTTCAGGCTACCTCCATCTGTTTGATTTTGCTGTTTCATTTGATATTGGTAATAGTAAAGTTGTGTGAACAGAATAACAAATTCTCAACTAGCCCAAATAGTGACTTGTTTGGGAGATAGTCATTTCCATATGGTAAATGGAAACCATTTGGGTCTGTTATGTAGCTGCATTTCCTCCTCTAGATCCCTCCTGAATAGCCTGTTAGATCTCTTCATTCACAACTTGCCCTTTCCTGCAACACTGGTTTAGGCAGTGCTTCATGATCTGCTTTTATAAGGTGTCCCACCCGTACAGGGAAAAGTTGAAATGCCAATGGGAAATGTATAGCTCTTGTACCAGTACTATGTGGTGTTGAGTGATAACTGCTTCTTCCTGACTAGGTAACCTATTATAACTTGGATCCTTGGGGAAAACAGAACCATTTCTGTAACTCCAGTTGTGGCAGGGCAATATCACTAGGCCCTCAGATCCTTGCTTTTAAAAACAGGAATCCTTCAGCCTCCTTTTCCCTTTATTTTCTTAGGGACATACAATCCAGGACTTAATATTACATCTGTTGCTTCTCCACTTCACTGCCAGTCAGTGTGGCTATGTCTACACTACGAGTTTTCTCAGCAAAAAATAAGCTAATGAGGGACTCATTTGCATGAGTCGTGATCTCATTTGCATATTTTCTGCCGATCAGACTCATGCAAATGAGTCCCTCATTAGCATATTTTTTACCGAGAAATCTTGTAGTGTAGATGTATCCTGTAAGTGTACTTAGGGCAGTGGTCACCAACCACTTGAGATCTTGGAGCCTCTGACAGGTGATCCTGACAGATTTGGCCACAGGGCTATCAAGTGCAGGCACTTCAGCTGCCCCTCCCCCCACGGCTGCACATCTCCTGCTTGGAGCTGCCCCTCAGGAGCCTCTTGCTTGCTAGGCAGGGGAGAGAGCAGCGGTGCTGATGTCAAGGTGCCTCCTCTCCCACTCTGGGAGTGGTGCAGGGCCAAGGCAGGGGTGAGCCTGCCTTAGCCCCACTGCACCACCACACAGGAGGCACTTGAGGTAAACCAGCTGAAGCCAACATCCCGAAACTCTACCCTTAGTCCTACATCCCTAGCCCTGAGCACCCTTCCATCCAAATGCCTTCCCAGAGCCTGCACCTAGAACCCCCCCTCCTGCACCCCAACTTCCTGCAGATCGAGCCCCTCTCATTTTTCAAATCCCTTAATCCAAGGCCAGAGCCTGCCCCACAACCCGCTGCCCCAGCCTAGTGAAAGGGAGGGAGGATGTAGTGAGCAGGGGCAGAGCCTCAGAGAAGGGGCGCAAAGGAGGTGGGGCAAGGGTATTTGAGATTCTGGGAGATCTTGGATTGCACTTAAATTCAAAAAGTGATCGCAAGCATAAAAAGGTTGGAGACCACTGACTTAGGGTCTCTCCCACTGTCTGTCAATTAATACAGATGGGTGGGAAAGAAATATTAGAACAACTGAATCACTTAGTAAAGGGGCCTAGTTTATCCTGAACTGGTCCTAATCCCTTAACATAACCTCTTCATTTTAAGGGATCTGCCTCCTTACTTGGCAGATCCGAGTCTCTATTGCTCTGCATGTTTACACCATAGCAAAGGAGCACAAAGTGTTACCACACCAGAATGGTAATGGATTACACAGAGGTTGTGCTCACCTGGCACTATTGCAGATAGGGTTGCCAGGTATCCGGTATTCTACAGGACAGTCCAGTTTTTGCGCTCTCTGTCCGGTAAAAAAATCCAGAAAATACCGGACATGTGTAATGTCCGGTATTTTCTGTTTTTCTGGCAGGGCGCCGTACGGAAGCCTGGCGGGGGCGAGGGGAGTGGCTGGGAGGCGGGGCCACGATCGGCGCTGGGAGCCTGTGGTAGTGTGCAAAAGCCTGGCAGGGGCAGGCGTTGTACGAGGTATAGGATCTGTCGTCAAAGGCTTTAGTGAGTGACAGATACGTGTATAGACTGCCACTTTTTGTCGCCAAAGCTCCGTGGCGACAAAAAGCGGTGGCCATTTTTATGCTAATGAAGTGCAGGATATTTAAATCCCCACTTCATTAGCAATTTCAGTATGCCTAATTTACATCCCTCTGCTGTCAGAGGGATGTACTCTAGACACAGGGGCGGCCCGTGAGTCTAGGCGAGCTAGGCAGCTGCCTAGGGCACTGCTGGCCCGGGCACTCGATGATGACATCACGGGGCGCTGGGGTGCCCCGTGATGATGTCATGGTCATTGACGGCTGTGCAGGCAGGGGCGCCGATTGCGCCACCCCGCCTAGGGCGCCAGCTGCTGCAACTGGCCTCGGGCCACTCCTCTAAGACATACCCCCAAAGACCTGGCTATGGGGGAGTCATCTTCCTACCCATGGTCGCCCCCCCCCAGCCCTGCCATTGTGTTGCCCCAGGGTCTTCCTCTCTTTGTTTTGGGTAGCAGGCTCTGCTGCCTCCCCCTTTGTTCCCAGCTTGGTGGCTCTTGGTAGTAGCCACACAGGATGTGTGTTCGGTGTGGGTGGGTTTTTTTTTTTTGCTCGACAAATTTTTAGCCTGTGTGTTCGGTATTTTTTGGGAGACCATCTGGCAACCCTAATTGCAGATGACTACACAAAACATAAAGCAACATAGAATCAGGCCCAGTGCATTAAAGGGCATTAAACCTTCTCTGACTAAACTCAATCCCGTGTGGATGAAGTGAAGGCATCAGGGAGGACATGAAGAAGAGCAGCTCTTCATCTTGAATCACCATTTTGGGGCTAGCCAGCTAAAATTTTCCCCCGATTTGGGGAAAAAAATTCAGAATGAGGGGTGTAGAGACAAGAGACTCATCTGTTTCCTTGCACCCAACAGTTACAGAAAAGCAGCTTTCTCTGCTGCTCAACGATAAGAACCTTTTGAGCTATAAAACAGGGCAATTCACTTTTATAAGGTCAGGAAGCTATGGGATATAAACATCATGGCTCTGATCCACCTCTCTGCTGTTGTACTGGCCTCAATAGGAGTGCATAGGTACCACCAAGAGAAAATCTTGACTCCCACCCATCTGTGCATAAATTGTACACATGGAGGTTTGCATTTAAATCTGCTGTAAGATCAAATATTTCTGATCCAATATTTTCACTGATTAATACTTCACTGGCTATCTACTAAAAATGTAGGCATTTTAATTACCAGAATTAATTAAAATAGGCATGACACTGAATTCCTAATTTCATACAGTTGTATGACTACAAATGAAAAATCCACATAAAAAGGAATCCACAGAAAGCATATACAAATATGGCTAATTTAGCTGTCAAATTTGATCAGGTATATTTCTGTTTCATGTTTCCTTGACATGATTATCTTAATTTCTTCATACAGTATTTAAATAGAAGAAATATAGAAATAAGCCAATCTGCTGAAGAGAAAATCATATTCTTGAGTCTCAAGAGAGAAAAGGAAAGAAGGAAAAAATCTGTTGATTAGTCTATACAGCTCTGTTTTTGTGCCTATAACATTACTTACCAGTCACAAATAAAATCATAAAGGTACTGAATTATTTACAGATTTGAATTAGAAATGGATAACCAAATTAAACGCCTTTTTAGTACCAATCTGCTCAGAAAAGAGCTTGTTTTCATCTGTGAACTGATTATACCAAAATGTGTCAAAATGAGGTAAGGAGCATACGTTCCATCCGTTCAGCCATTGCCCTTATGCCATGCTAATGCTGCTCTTGCAAGACAGCTAATATTGGGTCAATTGGGAAAAGTCACTCTACTATTAAGAGAAATATATGAAAAATTAAGCTCATTAAGAGCAAGCAGAAAATCCATCAGCACATTCATTTTTGCTATGTCTGAGAGAGTAAAACACAACTCAGGTTGTGAATGTCTGAGCTGTCAAAGCCTAAAGCAGGGGCATAAGGTAATCTCAGAAACCATCATTATTATCTAGCTCTTGGTTTGCCCAAAGAAGTTTTATTTTTCCCCTCAGAATAGTATATTAGTTATTTGAACATTTTTATAACGTCTGGCATGGAACCACGGGGGGGAAAGGGGAAGCTAGAAATATGCAAGTGAGAAATACAGACACTCCTGAGGAAAAGTGTTGGAATTATAAGCTACAAGGTCTTAAACTTGGTTGACTTTAGGAGACTACCAAGGTCAATGGAAAGAAACATCTGGCAAAATAATGCCTTACAAAGATTACCTTGCCTTGGTAACAGTGCAGTATTCCCAGTGGATGAAAGGACTCAGACGCAAGCTTACTTAGAACCTCATGCCCTCCTGCTCTGCTCTCCACACTGGCTCCCTTTCAAAAACAAACAGGAGAAATTTGAGTCTTGATCTTCACAGTCCTCCTTTGGATGAGCCCAAGTCATCTGAGAGCTCATTGCCAATGGGACAAATTAGTCACAAGACTGAATGGCCTTCTACATGGGATTCTGCTTGCCTGACACTGCAGAAGCTACATTATTGCCAGACTGGACTGTGAAGTCCTCCTTTTTTGGCCTCCATCCCAGCAGGGATATTACATACCAGTCAAATTGTTGAAAGACATAGTGGATCCTTAAGGGCTTTCGTTTCAGAATTTGTAAGTGTCAAAGCTGTTCCCCACTCTGGCACAACAAATGAAGAAGTGGGGACCCTCAAGAGAACTCCAAAACCTTGCCTCTACAAGCTCTGGTACAAAAACTTCCTCCCAAAATCCTAATACCCGGATTTTGGGGAATATTGCTGCCACCCAAGTAATTCCAAGAAAACCAGGGAAGAAATCATTTGGGAAATCTCCTTCCTAAGGTAAAACTCTCCCACTGTCCCAACCTCTGTTTTACTTGGAGTTGGGAAAAACAGGGAATTCACAGACAACAATGGACTCTGTCCTTGTAACTAGATGCCGAGTCCTAAGGACACAACAATCAACCAATCCCAGTTAATTAGAAAAGTAAACAATCCTTTATTATCAGCACAAAACTACAGTTGCAAGCATAGTAAAGTGGCTAGATGGGAAGAGCCACCAATTGATATAAATACTCAGGGAAAGTCCCTGGGCTAAAAGCTTAGTTACAAAAGGGAAAAAAAACAACTTAGCAAGCTCAGACATTATTTCCACATCCCCAAACAAGGAAAACAATAAATCCTGATGGACTAGCTAAACTTTTCCCTACTTACACCTTGTAGGAAGTCCATTATTGGAAAGAGACGTGTCTTCTATCTCCCTCAGTACTTGGAAAAAACTGCTCTGCCTGTGAAACAAAAAACAGAGAGAAAAATCCCTCTTTTCCAGTTTGAAATTCCTACCTGCATTGTTATTGGCTGGCCACCCGGTCAGCTAGGTACAGAGTTAACCCCTTAGTCATCAGGTGCTGGTCAGCACTCCTGATTATGACAGTAAGGTTCTTAGAAATCATGGTGATTATTACCACATAGATAGTGTTACAGACAGACATAACCATATCTCAATGGAATGCAGCATGAATTACTTTCTTAAAGAAGTTAAAAGGGAAGGAACTAGTTAGCTTCTATAGAAATGATGCTAAAACTCCTATAGGACTCAGCAAAGAATGAAATCCTCCCCATAAGCTTACTGAACTTTCTGTAGAATTCTATACCCAGGATATATTACTCTAATAGATTCTCTATAGAGTAACATGGGGAGAAAAAACTCCAACTAAGGACAGTTTATTATTTTCTATTGAAGTCTACAGAAGTTTTACATCAGAGCTACTGACTGGCGCAAAGGGGGAGTGATGTGAAACAAAGCCTGGCCCCCTACCCAGATGCCTCTGAGACTTAATGCTGATAGTTCAATTCTGGTTGATGCTAAGCACTCTGGGCCCATTACAACATAGCCAATTTAAGCACATTTTTAATTTCCAGAAGTCACTGGGATTGACCGCATACTTAAAATTAAACCCACAATTTTGCGTTTCACTTAATTGGTACTCAGCATCTTGCAGGATTGGCCTCACAATCTTTTTTTTGCTAACCTGAATACAAGGGTCTGCAATGATGCTGAGTTCCTGTTTGTGTGTAGGAAGGGATACAGGTATTCAAGGGACTGTCTCCATATTCAAGGGACTGGACAAAGTATATTACAAATTTTTTTTTTTTTTTTTAAGTTTGCCACATTTATTTTCAATGAAACTTCTGTGTGGTTTCCCTAAATGTAACGAAATAAAACAATTGACCTAGCAGTAGTTAGAAATGTACTGAAAACCATTCCTAAATTATGATTGAATTCCTCCCTCATCACAAGTTTTGGAATAAAGAAATGCAACTTTTTAATCAGACATTGAGTGTGTGGGTGAACCAAATATGGCTTCTTGGAAGGGTAATCTGAAAAAGAAGAGCTAGTTGAAAACATTCAGTAGAACAATCCTTTCATTTAAAAAAGATAGCAATATTTCATTTTGACTTTACCATTTTATTTATTTTTACTATTATATTAATATTAATATTATGGTATGTAAATAACAAGTTCTGTTTAATATTTTATTTAATACTGCAATGTCTTTGATAAAATAAAAAAATGATCATTTTTGAATATCATTATTATTTTATGTTAGAATTTCTTGCAGAAAGAAAAATTGTGTGTTGCTGGCCATAGTATGTAAAACATATTTAGACTGTAAACTCTTTGAGGCAGTGACTGTATTTTACTATTTGTATCATATTTCCATTGATTTCAGTGAACATTAGGCCAGATCCTTTTACTCTCAAATTTACTAGTAAAGTTGACCTGTATAAAGGCAATGCTGGCAAATTAAATTATACCACTCTGATGAGGTTTGCACAGACAGAATATGGAATTAATAAGATGTACAATGTAAGCCCCTGAGTTTTGTTTTTCAATCATAAGAAAACCACTAGCAGTATGGAGAGTGCACAGATGTATTGTGTGATAGGGTTAGAAAAGAAGGAATAGATACAAAGTACTGTATTTCTAAATGCTAAAGAGGTAATATCAACTGAGGAAATAAGAGGCCTTTGAGACCTTGCATTGTAAATATATATATCTATCTGAGCCTGCACATTTGAGCCTCTTCCTCATGGGATTTTCAGGTCCCCATGCTAAATAACAAACACAGAGATGGATTACAGGAAGCTATATCAGCAGGGAAGATAAAGGAGGCCATAAAATCCATGCAGTCTTTTAGGAGCTCAGAGTTGGATGGCTTTCCTGCTGAATTTTATAAGTAATGTATGGATCAGATAACATCACCACTGCTAACCACCTTTAAATCCGCTTGTAATACTAGTGTCTTCCCCTTTAACTTAAGAACTGCTCTCAACACTTTGATTCTCCAGCTACCTAAGACAAAAAAAAAAATGCATAAATTACCATGCATCTTCCTAATCAATGCTAATTGTAAAATTCTCACTCAGGCCCATGATCACAGACTTAATCATGCCTTGATGGAATAGATTTATCCACATTACGTGGGATTCATTCTCAGTGGACTCTCCGATGACACCATCTGTGGCATAGTGGAAGTGCTGTCTGCTCTGTAACCCAGTGTCCCCCTGCGCTGTGATGTGATTCCCACTGACTCACCCAAATGTGTATTAACCCAGACACCTAGGCTCAGCCTCCTAGGGAGAGAGACAAAGGGAGGAAGGTGGAGACCAACACCTGGCTGGGGGGCAGGACCTTGAGGGGAGGCAGTGGCTGTCTGGGAAGCATGGAGAGAATAGGCTAAGCTGGGGGCTAGGGGTGATGGACCCTAACCCTAGGGGCCTGAGCCATCCTGGCCCTGCCCCCGGTAGCCACATCACATATATGCTGTGCTGTATCTGGAAAATCAATAAACCCCTCTCTATTCTCCTAGCTGGTGAGACTGTTCTGGCTGCTATGGGGGTGCAGGATTGGGGAACCCCCAATGCACCGTCACACCATCCTATTATTTTTTGATGTAATATATTTATTTAGGAACAAACAAAATTAAGTTGGAGCAACTTTTTAGAGGCAGAGGGAGCATTTAGTCCAGTGGTAAAGGCTCTTGTTCTTGTACAAATGCAAACACTATATATTAATGTAGAAACCTGCATTATAGTTAAAAGTGTGGCATAGGTTGTCTTTTCCTCATATTATTTTCTGTTTCTGAAAATCCTTCCAATAACTATTATACAAAATATATTCGTTTTGGATTAACAATGAAAAAAATCTGTGAACAAAGAAAGCAAGTCATCATCTTTCACTCAAGAGACCTAGGACTGGTCTAAATAGTGGATTAGTCACATGTTCATTGGCACACGTGAATCCTGCTGGTGTGCACTCCAAGTTCCCTAATGATAACTAACATAATAAAGTCCGAAACAGGACTACATTAATATTCATTAGGAAACTTTTACTGTGCACCAGTAGAGTTCACATGGGCCAGTTAATGCATACTAAAATGTATACCATATTGGTGTGCATGAAAGCACTGTGTGGACAAACCCTTAGAGTAGTGGTGGGCACCCTGAGGGCTGCATGTAGCCCATCAGGGTTCTATATATGGCCCGCGAGACATTTTGTTTACTATTGCCCACACACATGGTTGCCTGATTCTGCTAGTTTCCATCCGTGTAGGGTTTTTTTTTCCTACCACTGTGACTAAAGTGACACGCACGTAAAGCAAAGGTGGGTAAAGTGAGGTGCATGCTGATTGCACACAATATTGACTGCAAGAGCCGTGCGCTCCCTCTGCATTCAATCAAAGCGCTGCTACGGTTCAATTGGCACACCCTGCAAACTCTAGGTATGGAAATGCAGTTAGCAAAACTACTTTCTCCTGGGAGACCATTTGTCATAACAATCTCGCAGCCCACTGAGATGAAGGAGGGTCACTCATACAACCCACTCACTAGGTTACGTTGCCCATCACTACCTTAGAGTTTTGTAGGGCTGCCCATTACCACATCTAAGCTCTCTGTGGAAACGGCATTAGTGAAGCATCAAGACATTTTAGCTGCTGACCTTTTTAGGTTATAGAAATCTTGGCTTGGGTTTGTTTCATTTATTTATGTTTTCTTGGTTTATTTTAAAGGGGATGGTGAAGGAGCGACTGATATTGTGAATGTCATTCTGGTAACGGTAAAAAGTGTTTATTAAATAGGAAGCTTTTGCAGCTTTTCTTAATACGGTGATCATTGTCAGGATTTCTCTTACGGAAACTGCTTCACCTGGATCCCAGAAATTCTTTGCCTCATTAACCAGGAACTGTCTTGAATTAGGAGAAACTGAAGGCATTGTAACTGCACAAAGTATGCCTAATAATTTTTTAATAATGTATTATGTGGATTCTAAGTGGTCTAAAACTACTCTTAGCAAACCCAAGCAATCCCAATATCATTGTAAGGGTCAATCTCAACACAATCATGAAAAAACACAAAATCAGTTTAGACAAGACCATAATTTATGTTTGGAATAAAAGATTAAAATTATTGTATAAATTTGCTTAGTTAATTATATTACACAGACACATGGCCGACAACTTCTAACAGGACTAAGGAATTTGCATGCTCAACTAGAAATTCCAAAGATATTCACAAGGAGATGAATAGTACTTCCTGAAAATAAGGCCCCTTTAAAGGGTCAAATTGAACATCCAAAAATGGAGGCACTCAAAATCTAGGCCATGCATACATGTGACTCACAATATGTGAGCGTGGTCCATGTTCCTAAGCTTCCCACAAAACTAAATCTAAAACATTCATTCATTTAAATGATTCCAAGCTTGTATCCCAAATTACTAGGTTATGATTTCCTTACTTTCTTACATACACAAGAGTTTACCATACTATGTGTTATCCATAAAATCATTGTACAAATGTTTCCAGTTAATTGATTTTATATTTTCTCTGATTTTCATTTAGCAATGGGGAATTGGAAATCTCCAATATTGGCCATAGGGAATAATTGGAGATTTTAAAAAAGATTAATCGCATACTCTGATATCGGTTCTATTCAAGATGCATAGACAAATAACCAAGCTGCTTAGAGAATAAGGCATAGTATAAAACATATATCTTTTTTTATTCAAATGTTTGAGCGAGGAACATAATTGGAAAAAAAAATCATTCTGGGAGGTTGGGGAAGTATAAAATGGAAAATCATGGCAGTTTAATTGACTCCATTGGTTTAAAATATTTATAATGAGTTCCAATGCCATAGGGATGGAAAAAGAAATAATTACATAATGAGACTTTGACTTGGATTTCTATACAGCAGGCGTGTAAGACAAGAGACATATTTAAAGGCATCAGAAAAACATCACAATATGTTGACAAATGGTAAATGCACATTCATCTAACACCTGATGTGGCAAATTAACAATTGAATTACTTGCACAATTATGAATAAGTGGGTATTATCTAGGAAAAATATCCTTGTAACATTCATTAAAAGATGTGTGCCACACAGAAATTGTGGTAAAAAATATGCAGTCTTTGAAATTTAAATACAGGCTTTTACCTGATTTATTATAAGTATGTTATAATCAATAATGGAATTCAGGCTTAAAATAATAAGGTCTCATTTACTTGTAATGTAAATCCTAGCAATGCCTGTACAGTATCTTCTTCATTTGCTCTAACTGCAACAGATGACTTCTGATGCATTGTATATTAAGTAATAAGACCCGCTTTCTGCCAATGAAAGGGCATGTCTTTCCATTGAGTAAATTTTTTTTCTAAATGTCTAGGCAGATTTAAAAGTGCTTTTTCACCCCATCTGTCTCTTTCATGTGTGTCTAGAATCTAATCTCACTTTCTAAGCCGTCTACATCTTTTATCAAGAGAAAAATGGTTTTGAGTTGACACCCAGAAATCAGGAGCGAAAGCATTATCTCCAAAGCTTGCCTTCATGAATTACTTTGCTAAATTAACCACAGCATATTCTTTCATTATCCCAGACAAAGCCTTAAAATGTTAATCTTTTAGGCCTCAATTAAATGGATGGTCACTCTGGTTGTTGTTGTTAAGACTTCTTATACTGCAGTCTTTTGCATGTTAAAACTACCTTTTTTACAGGGCACCAACTGACTCCTGTTTCACCTACTTACCATGTTTTGCAGTCATCTTCTCTGGAAACAAGTTAGTACAGATGATGCATTTCAAGTACAGTACAAACATTCTCAGTATGGTACTTTGTGTCAGTGAATCTATTTTTTACCTTATGATCCCTGTCATATCATCACAGAGTACAATAATGTTATCAGAGATGCAAGGTCTCACAGGAAACAACTTCAGTCTTACTCTGTGTGAAAGTCCAAAGAAAAAGTGGATGATATTTTCCTATCTGATAAACTAAGCATGTTATGTGCATGATGTGAACATTTCCCACTTATGGGCCTGATTCTGAGCTAAGATTCTGCTGATGGTTGTATACCACAGAGCTACAGTTTTTAATGTGTATGCTGCATATTGAGTTTGATGAACATACACGTTACCAGATTTTAGTGCTATATATTTTAAAAAACATGAAATACAAGTTCATGACAAATTCCTTGGCAGTGTCAGTAAACCTTCCATTCACAATACCTGCATTTACTTAAGCCACAATATTTGCATTCTTTACTTGTTCTGAAGGGTTTGGAGCATTTTTCATACTTAAAGTGAGTGACTGATATTAAGATTTTAAAGGGATATTCTATTATTTAAATTAATGATTAAATAAATTCAGGAAGCCCTGACAATTATCCATGTCACTGCACCTTTATTCAGAAGTTCTCTGTGAAGAATATTTTGTAACCAATGTTTTTGGTTGTTGTCATACAAAGCTCTCACTGAGCTCTAGTCATAAATAGGGTTGCCAGATGGTTGAAACAAAAATACCGACCCCCCCCCCTCAAAAAAAATAACACCAGGAAAAAATTCTGTTGAAGGGGGAAAAAGGGGAGGGGGGGGGACCAAAGTTGTTGAGAAAAAAAAAAAAGGACTTAAAACATTTTGTGCCGGCAGCCTTGGGGAACCAGGTAAGCTTGGGTGCTGGGGTCGGAGGCCGGGGAGTGTTGGGGGCCAGAAGGGCTCGGGGGGGGGGGAGGGGAAGGCTGGGCGCTGAGTTTTTGTAGGGTTGCCAGGTGCCCGGCATTTTCGCCTCCTGGCCGGGGAAAAATTCAGAAAATACCGGACATTTTAGGTGTCCGGTATTCTCTGATTTTTTTTTTACCGGACAGGAGCCGAAAATACCGGACACCTGGCAACCCTAGACAATATCCTAAAATAGATAGGTGGATATAGACATAGATAGCAGACTGTCTTCAACACTTTAGCAAGAATTTTGCCATTAATGTAAACGTCCATAGTTTATATCATCATCCACAATCAATCCTTGTTTACCACACAGAGAGCCTATCACGGTGGGCCCCATGGCAAATGAATGAATGAATAATTTCAAACTAGTCATATTTAACTTACAAAACACAACACAACTGGAACATATCTGTGTACCATCCCAAAGGAGTATTTAACTGGACACTGAAGGTCATTTCTGTTTCACAAGCATGCAAGTGAATGGGCATTGTTCAAAGGAATGAAAACCTCTGGCTCTCTGAACTCACTGATCTGGGATGACTAGATTATTGATGTGCACAAATCTATGTCTAGTACTAGAGATTGGCCCCAGTCAAAACGTTCTGTATCTGAACACCTGAAAGCTTAAGAGAAAATATGAGTTTGGATGCAGATCAAAACAGTGTGCACCAGGCTTATATCGGATTAAAACTATGCTATTTAAGAGGAGTAAGAAGGATTGACAGCTCATGCAAATCCATCTACCTATATTACTAATGTTAATACCCTGTAATTTCTTTTTCTTTTAAAGTGCATGTCTAATTCCTCTTTTAAATATCTTCACGCTTGCAGTTTCTGTTGTGCCTTTGCTAATCCATTCCACATGGTAATTAGTCTACGTGTAAAGATATTTTCCCTCTACTGCTTTAGAACTTCATCTTTTCTTGGCTGCAGATGAGTTTTACATGCAATTACATTTATGCAATCTAGTTCCATGTGTAAGAAATGTATATTACGTGCAATGTATATATCAGGCCAGGTCTACACTATAGGAAAAAATTGACCTTAGATATGCAACTCCAGCTATGAGAATTGCACAGTTGGAGTCGATGTAACTTATGCTGAATTTCTGCAGCATCCCCACTGTGGGAGGTTGACATCTCTCCCATCAGCTTCCCTTACTCCTTGCAGCCTGTGGAGTACCAGAATCAACAGGGGTGCCATCAGTGGTCAATTTAGTGAGTCTTTACTAGACCCACTAAATTGAACCCTGGGAGACTGATCTCAGGGTAAGTGAAGACAAGCCTCAGTAAACAGGCCATAGTAAAGGCCATGGTAAAGGCACTCTGTGAAATTCCACCCTTATTTAAATTAATGCATTAAATCCGAAATAATTGCAGATTTCAGTGCAGTCCCACCAGATTTACACCACAGAAACAATAAAAAAAATAGAATTTGGCCTAAATGATTTATTTATTTATTGAGCCAATCAATAGCATTCTTACTGGCCAAGTGGAGCTCTCATAGTCCACTGCTGAATTTGGTTAGTAGGCAGTCCTCAGCAGCATGATTAATAATGCTCCCCACTAATGTAATGGCTACAAAAATGCTTCTGAGCAGGTGAGGTATGTGTTTGTTGGAGAAAATATAAAGGAATATACAAGATAAAAATATTTTTAAAATATGGAAAAGCTAACAAAAAAGAGGAAAATGTATACCCCCAATTCAGTAATTTGATTAAAATTACTGAATCAGCATTGTTTGTCAGACATGAGTTAAATCTTCCAGTGGCATCTAGTCTTCTTGTTTCCCAAAGATATTTACACATGTAATTTGTTAGCTACTAAAGTATTACAGGTCTTCTTTGTTAAGACTCTATTGAGCTTTACACTACAATGGTAGGATCAATTTTTGCATACAAAAACTCATTCGGCAAACACTTCAGTGAAATTCAAATGGCATTTGAGTTATGCAAAAACAAACAAAATAAATGGTGGGATTTAGACATTTGAGTAGTATCACTTCTGGAATCCTTCCATCAGAAGAGCTGTCTTTAAATCTGGTTGACATTTTCTGACCAAAACATTTTTCTGTTGAAAAATTGGGGGTATATTCTTGGGGAAAGAGGAGAAAATATTTTGAAGATTATTCTGGGGAGATTTCGAGATCAAATAAAAATATTTCCAGTTAAATTTTTTTTTCATTTCATTTTCAAAATATCCCCCTTTCTAATGTTTTTCCAATTACTGTAATGGAATCAATGAGGTGCAGTTTTTTCCCTAATTTTTTATTGTTATTTGGTAAGCAGTAAAGGGCTAATACAATGTAGGTAAAACAGTACCAAATGTGGCTCATTGCAAATCTTGATTTGAAACAGCCCAAAAGGTGACAGCATTTTCAGAACATGACTTCAGAGTGTAACTTATGCTTACGGACTGAACCTCTGCCCTTTGCAAACACATTCATCCCCATCATGCAGTAATAGGACAGGATCAAGCTTTAGTGTTTGAAGGAGGCGTGACAAGTAGATGCTGCATGCTGTTTGGATGAGAAGAGGCTTTCTAGCAACCACCAGATAAGAATACATACTGCTCATGTTCAAAGTAGCCTAAAAACATGCCCCATGGTATAATCCCCAAGATCGCCTTGTGGCATTCTCCCTGGCTGGCCTGATGTCTATTGCAGAGGGTGTACTAGGACACATATTTGCTAATATTTGCTGCAGGATTTATCCCTATGAGCACCCATTTAGAATTCCCAAATTGTTCATATTTTCTGCCTGAAGTAGCAAAAACTGTAAGGCAATGACCCTTTGACAAACATAGTGAATGATTGTTAGTACCAGAAAATCCCTGAAGAGATGGAACGAAGGAAAGAAAAAAAAAATCTGAGGAGGGACAAGGACTGAAGAGAAAACATCAGGAGTCTTTGAAAACAGAGAAGAACATGATAACATTTCTCTAGAATTCTTGAACAATCCAATTTAAAATAATCCATTACAACCCTGCTATGAAATTACGTAGGGTGTCTTCAGAGAGTAAGGAAATATCTAGTTCTCCATTCTGCTATGCAGTTGGGTAGCCTCTCTATTGATTTCACCCTGATTAGGGAAAGATCCAGTTGTGCTTAAGTATCACAGTTTATTTAGACTAGAGTTTGATTGCAACCTCAAATATTAGCCCAGGTTTCAAAGCAAGAAATGAACCTCAGATGGTGATGTCTGCATGACCCATCCATCCTCCATTTCATTCCTTTTCTGAAGGGGCCAAGACATTTACGTTGTTGCCTATGGGAGGCTGCTGGCCTGAACTGCCCCCTTGCTCCAATCTGAGGCTTGTGGGATGAAGTTACTTGATGTCTTCAGGGAGAGCCAATCAATTTCCTTGATAAATTCTTCAGTGGGAGGAGGGGGAAGGAAAGGTAAGTACTGATGATCCACAATCCCTAAACACGCTTCAAGGGACAGGATGCACAGGGATTACCCTCCAAGCAGCAAAAATATTCTTGCTGATGCTTCCTGTGACTGATGCACTGAGCACAGACACATAAATGGGAACCTGAGTCTCAGGAACCATGTGTCAAATTTATGCGGCATCCAGTCTACCGCCTCCAGCTAGGAAACACCCAAGGATTCTCTAGCTGCTGTGCAAGATGGGATGGAACTGAGTTCACTGGCTCGGAGTTCCATGTAATCAAACATCAGGATCAACAGAGCCTCAATTATAATAATCTCTTTGGGTTGGAAACTATTTGAGAACAAACACAGGCAATAGGTCTGCTGCCTAAATATACAACTAATCTGCCGTCTTAAATATAATGATTACTAATATCCATCAAGTATATCTTATTTTTTGTCATAGACCTTGCACACAAAGTTGGCCTAGTAGCATTAGCCCCATTTAACAGATAGGAAAACTAAGGCAGAGAGAAGTAAACTGATTTCCCCAAACATCACAAAAATTCATCAGTAATAGAGGCTGGAATAAAATTCTGGTCTGCCCACTTTCAGTCTAATAACCTATCCACTCCCATCCACGTTGCTGTTCACAAAGACACCAATATCATTTCAAAATGGCTTCCTCCCTGTCTTCTTGAAATCTTGTATGTCGTTTTGGGTATATTTAATCTTGTTAAGATACTCTTTTAGCACCTGATAAATTGTGGGAAACTTCAGAAATTTCAATTGCTTCCTATATAGGTATTTGAGAACCAATATACATTTGCTATGGGACGAAAAGGTCACACTGATATTAAAATATCTATTTGTTTCCAGAATTCTTATTAATTTTGCTTGGTTAGAACTATATGAACACTGAGGGTTACTGAAATAAGGCCAGGAAAGAGATTATATTTAAATGCATTTACTTTTCTGCAATAACAGATTTAATATGCTTTGGGCTTCTAATCACAATGCCTGACACTAACAAGTAAATGGTCACTTTATTCCTTTATCATTATCACAATGAATATTATAAACTATAGGCAGATATTACAGAGTCTTTCTCCATTCTAAGTAAACAACAGAACATAGCAGGCTATAAAGTTATCCGAAGATAATCACATCCTTGGGACATTTACTAGGTATGATAAGTGCCACTGCCAGAATATGATTATCTCTAGATAACAAGAGGCCCTGGAGTTTTCACATTGTTGCATAAAAACTCATTATAGGGACAAAAATGGGTATTTATTGTTTGTGAACATGAAGTTAGCATTTTAGACGACTGAGCAGCAGTTGTACTTGCAATGCTTACTACCCACAGCCATTTGTTGATGCGACCCAGCTAGTCACGCCATTTTGAACCATTCATTAGTCCAAAAAGTTTTACAATTAAACCATCCTGTGTTCTCATGTGTTCCAGCCCTTAGAGGCTCTTCAGTGAAATAACTGATTATTGGACAAGTTGTGTGTCCAAAGGGTGAAAATGCATGTGAGCCACAACATTTTTTAGATGACCCTGTGGCAAAAGCACTGGAGTGGGTCTCAGGAGACCTGTTGCCACTTGCTTAATCTCACTGACTCACTTTTCTTTCTTTGAGATGGGTATAGTAATACTCCACGGCATCTTTGTTGTGTCATGTTGTTATAATAAACTTTTTCAGGTTTGCGGTGGTCAGATGGTATGATAATTTGGAGAAGAACAAATGAATAAAAAGGAAGACGCTACTTGTTTATATAAGAACCCTCACTTTCTCACCTAAGTCAAATTTCACATGACAGTCATAGGGCCCAGTGCTACTTAGCCCTACCAGCTCTTTATTCTCACTTGCAAAAATGCAACACAACATGTTCTAAGCACAAACATGTATCAGAGCATGTGTTATTTGTATAACAACTTATCTTTTCAAGAGCAGAAGACAACTTGGCCTCAGATCACTATGCAAAAAAAGGCATGAATTCCTCTCTCTCTCTCTAAATGCGTCTTTTGGAACATGTTATCCCTTACTAACAACCCCCCAATCCTGAAATGGTCCAATTACAATGGCATGCAAGTGATTTGTCTCAAAACAACAACAACAACAAACCCCCCCTGAATATTCAAGACTTAGATTTTCTCCAGCTGGCTTCTCATGCAAGTTCCTGCCAAATGGAAATAAAACAGAACTAGAGACTTCCACAGACCATTTCAAGCAATGAAGTAATGCAATGGGTTTCTCTTTCCCTATTAGCTGAGTTGCAGGTGGGTGCTACCATCTTCTGAGGCACGGGCAAGAAGTTTACATCAGCAAAACTGATGATCCCAGACAAATTCCTTCTTCAGTACTAATGAAGGTGGAAAGGGAGGTCTATAAATATTTTTCTCTCAAAATACTTGTATTTACTTTAGACTCTGGCCAAGCAACCAATTAAGCCATTAACCCTCATGACATACAAGGGGCAGTAGACTACCTGTAATTAGTAGTAAATTAATTATATGACAATGAACTGAGAATCACCTCAGAATTATCTTGCAAGGCAGACAGAAGCGTGCCTTATGGTTGCTGTTTATTTTGCAGCATATTCTGGGTTTTCTTTTCCTTGGCTTCCTGGTAGAAGCAAGGAATTAATTTGTTTCATATCACTATGGACATAAGAGGTGCTTTGTGAAAGCTTAAAGGTTCTCTGGGGAGAGCCATTCTGGTAGAGAACCCTTCCCCCACTCCTTTTCAGAAGCCTGTACAGAGTGTGAGGTTAGGAAGCTGCCATATGTGGCTCCCCTCCAGCCTTATTTGGCATTAAGAAGGAGTCTCTATCAAGCCTTCTTTGTGAGTCTGCCTGAGGATAGTTAGTTTATGGATAATCCACCCTCCCTACAAGGGGTCAGTCTTCCTAATAATCTAATAACTCATTTGGCCCTGGCAAGGTGGAAAAGGAAGGAGAGATGGACAGCATGTGAAGAGCTATCCCTCATCCTGCACACTCTCTGACCTTGTGTTCCCTTCGTGCAAGAAGCTGGGATCTCTGTTATTGACTGTGGGACCTTAAATCACAAGGGCAGAGTAAAAAGTGAGGCATAACATATAACCTCTGCTCCAGTCAGTGAAGGTGGCCTCATGCAAGAGGGACTGCAGAATTCACCCAGCCAAAGATTGATGGTGCTGTGTGTCTGCCTCAGACACAATGCTTATAGGAGCTCCTGGTTTATCTCTGCACCATCCCCAACACAAGTGGTGGCTTCCAGGCACAGCTTAGCCCCAAAGCAAGAAACTCTAGAGGTACTGGCGGAAAGAGAATAATTCTTAGGAAAAGGTGCTTCATTTCATTTATGCCAGGTTCTTAGCTGGCTACTCCATCAACCATAAAGACAAGTTTTGTGCCCACAAGGAACAGTTTTTCCCCTTAGGAAAGATAGCGGGAGAATGCCAGGCTTTGACTTTTCACAAATCTAGTGAGGGAAATGAATTTCTGCTGATTTCACCAATAGTGCAGAACCCTTGGCTCAACTCTAATGGAAACCTGTCACTCTGTATTTTCTAGTTCTATCATGCCAATTTGTGTCACATCACAGCTGATTAATATGTCACTTCATGAGATGTGCTATAATAATATATTGTAATTCGAAACATAATATCTCCTGCAGGAATGTGCCCTCCATCTCACATAGGAAGTAGCTAACTTGAATATTTGCATGGGTAATAAAGCACACAGATGAAATTACCCACTTTGGCAACTATTCTTACTGGATGATTCAATGCTTCTCTTATCCGAATTATGTTTCTGTTATATATGAAAGGTCATTTCAAGGCATGTCCGAACTTGATCAAAATCAGACTTCTTTTCATAGCTGGCACATAATACATTATCTAGATTTAGAATGGCATAAAACAGAACAGACTATTTCAGTGAATTAAGGGCTATTACAACAAATTCTCTGCCTCTAGCAACATGATTCTTTGTATTCTTGGAAGTTAAAATGCTTCTCTTCTTGCATAAAGAATGTGTCTTCTTTTGAGGAGGGGTGTACAGGAACTCAGTGTTGCTCAATGGACTTCACCTTGAAGAGTAAAGAATCCATGAAACACAGGTGGGTTTTTTTTAATCTATTTCAGAATAATTATAAATTTAATAAAGAGAAAAGATGGCTTTATGGTAAAAACACTGGATTATGACCCAGAATATACTGTTCTGTGATGCAGTGATGCACCACTAACATAAAAGATCCTTCCTTTGGACATCAAAGGTTTCCCTCATGTGTAAATGTTAGAGGTTTTCCTAAATATTTCTAAAGTCCCTATTTTCTGTTATAATGAGCTATTATCCTTAATTAAGCTAGCTACTTACTGAGTTGATATATTCACTCTGTTTCCAAACATGAAACCTTTTTTTCAACATGCCTGCAAGGTATTCCTCTAGACAATGGTGTTACACCCAATTTGCACCTATCTGAGATATGAATCTGGCTCAACATTTCTCTCCCAAAGGGCTGTGTTTGAATACAGTGCAGACAAACTATGAGACAGGCAATAAGAGCATTGTGAGCTGTAGAGACATATCCTATATAGTTCTCCTACAGCAAGTTTTTGACCCAGAATTTCATCAAGCAGTGTTTGGTAAAAGATTAAGGATGGAGATTGCAAGGGGAACAAGTTGGATGCTTTGACATATCTCTTTCTGTGCTAAACCAGGTGGTAGCTTACCTGTTCTCTGGGAGTATGCTATGCGAGATTTAAAGGACCCCCTTGATGTCAGGTTAGCACACAGAACTACAAAATGACAAATAACTGGCTAGATGGTTGTACTATTGAAAAGGAGCTGAGGAGTTATAGTGGGTCACATATTGAATAGGATTCAACAGTGTGATGCAGTTGCATAAAGAGCTAATGTCATTGTGCACTAACCTCTTGCACACAGCCCTTGACAAGTGAGTGTGCCTGTACAATCTCTGTTTGTGGTGGTTCTTCAGAGACTCAAGCCAAGACAAAACACAGTCCGTATGAGAACTAAAGCAAGCCCATTCCAAGGTACAATTCCAACAGGAGGCTCTCAGTGCCCTTTTGTAAGTCTTTCTCTGTTCCCACTCTGGAAGAGAATGGTGCCCCAGGGCTCCTTCCCTGGAGGTAATATTTTCACCCTTTTAAGGCATTTCTAGCCACAACTCTCCAGGGAGGCTGCTACAATTCAATTCCCCTCACTCCACTGGGGTGCCACACTGTCCAGGTCACTTCCTCCAGGGACTAGAGCAGTTCCAGGCCCACCTGCTACTCAGGTCCCAGCCCAGAGACCCAGTAGATAACAGACCTCTGCAATGTCCCTTTAAATAACTGTATTGTTGCTCTAATTCCCTAGGCCACTTCCCCATGGCTCCAACAAATTCTTCACCCTTACCTCAGGGCTTTGTTTCAGAAGAGTCCCAGCAGCCTGCCCAGAGCACCAGCTACCATTCTCTAGTTCTAGCAAAGTACTTCTTTGGCTCTGGCCCTGCAGCCCTTCTTATGCTGACCTGCTGGCCCGTGATTAGCTGCTAATCACACAACCATTCTAGACACCTCAGAGGATCTTTCTACTGTACTTTTCTGGAGTGGGGTGTGGCAGAACCACAAGGCCTCCAGCAGGGGCCTCAAAGCCTACTCCAGCCTTTCATGGCTATATTTCCAGAGGTGTGTCCAGCTCTACTCAGCACTGGTGAGACCCCAGTTGGAGTACTACATCCAAATCGGGCACCACAATTTTGGAAAGATGGGTACAAACTGGAAAGAATCCAGAGAAGAGCAACAAATATAACAAAAGGTTTAGAAAGACTGAGTGTTTTTCTAACTGGACATGTTTAGTCTTGAGAAAAGAACAATTAGGGGCAAAATGATAATAGGCTTAAAATAAATTAAAGGTTGCTACAAAGAGGACTGTGATCAATTGCTCTCCATGTCCTTTGAAGGAGGGACAAGTAGAAATGGGCTTCATTGCAACAAGGAGATTTAGTTTAGATATAAGGAAGAACTTTCTACCTATAAGGATAGTTAAGCTTCAGAATAGGCTTCTAAACAGGTCGTAGAATCCCTGTCACTAGAGGGAGCTGGAGTAGAGGACCTCTCAAATTTCTTTCCTGATACACACTTTTATGAACCTATGATCAGTAATATCTACAGTTGGCCCTGAATATTCAAAAAAAAAGGCCCACTACAATGTGTGACAAGCTGCCACAGAGCCAGGCTGTCAGGATAACTTCATTTGTAGCTTGTCCAAGAGCCTAAAAGGGGAGAAGGGGCATAGGGGAGTAGGTTGACTAGCTCTTCCAACAGGGAGTGGGAAAGTTGGTCTATAAGCCAAGGCTCTTGGTGTCACCTTGTCACACGAAGAAGGATGCTGAGAAGGAAAGGATGAGGGATGCAATAACTGTCATGTCCAAGTTTTGAGTGGTTACAGAAGAGAAGATTTCACTCATTAGGTTCCACTGATGAGTTCACTGAACATGACATATAAAGAGGCTGACATGCATAAGATACATTTTTTCCTTCTTCTTTGCTCTTGTGTTTCTTCTTCCTGTTTACATTGATCCACTGGCCAATGTAATGGAGTTAAGTTTTTATACCACTGCAGTGGTAGTAGTATTCCAGCAGTAGATCCCAACTAGCAGTAATCAGAGCTGCATGTATACTCATTAAATTAAATGGGAACAGTTTCATTCCTTGGGTCTGTATTTGCTCATGTTGAAAATCACTCAAGATTCTTTTAAGAGCTGCCTTGACCAAGAATGCCTCTGCTTATCAATGTGATGCATTTAAGCTTTGGGCAGTCCATGTTACAGTTCCTGACTCACACAGCAGCAGAGGGAGCTGAACCATGTAACTCATGACAGTAAGCTTCAGTGACACTGTACAGTGCTCAGCCCTCAGCTTTTAAATCATATTTACCTTGGATTGTAGTTCTTTAAACAAGTGAATAAAACAGATTAAAATACAGATTCTGCAAATGTTAATTGAAGCTCGTGGCCCAGATATACTAAGACTTTCAATGCTTTTAACATTTGTGGAAATGAACTAGTCTAGCTGTTGTGGGAACTTTTGGCAACATTTCTTTAGGTAGACAAGGCTTTAAGCATAAACATCTTCATTCACGCCGACTGGGCAGAGAGACTTAAAGAAAGAAGCTGGAAGGGGAAGGGGAAAGGAGAAGAAGACTGAGATCAGGAAACTTGTGTGAAAAACACCATATCTTCATGCAACTAATGAGAACATTATAATGAATACATGCATAAGAAAATAAGAACAGCCATACTAGGTCAGACCAAAGGTCCATCTAGCCCATTATCCTGTCTTCCGACAGTGGACAATGCCAGATGCCCCAGAGGGAATGAACAAAACAGGTAAATCATCAAGTGATCCATGCTCTTTTGCCCATTCACAGCTTCTGACAAACAGAGGCTAGTAACACCATTCCTGCCCATCCTGCAGGAATTGATGGACCTATCCTCCATGAATTTATATAGATTTTTTTTAACCCCATTAAAGTCCTGGACTTAACTTCCTTTGTTAAGGAGTTTCACAGGCTGACAATGTCAGGGGAGACAGAAATAAGGTTGCACATGTGACCTTACATTTGATGCTCCTAACTTTTCAGTGCTTCACCTTAGTAAAGTTTTTAACATAGCTTTTGTGATCTTTTAATAGGGAACAAACTCATAATTTATTAAAACTCTCCTTCAGACCAATATGTATATCATGTTCCTATCAAGTCATTGGAACGATAATATACATTATTATAAATATACTCATCACATCCCACAGAAAATACTATTTAACCTAAATTTTGTGCATTTGTCCTGAGCAATAGCATTACTGTTTTAGAACACATCAACATGCACATTTCGGCTTTCATATCAATAATTGCTTCATGATAATTTACTGCAGTAAAGTGCTACACAAGGAGCACAGTATACTAGCAGATATTATCACAGTAAATTAAGAAGAAAGCGTTATTGATAACTTGTATAAAATTATTACATTATTGAGCTTATTTTTATCAATAAAGGTACACTCTGAAGGTCAAAAGCAAGAGGAAACAAACTCTGGATACACATCAAGTTGCTGGCAGAAGCACAGTCACTTGAAACTGCAGTATGGAAGTTTCACAGAGACATGAGAGGAAGAGATCATAAACAAGAGACTATAAGACAAATTCAGGTCTGATCCAATTCCATTAATTTCAAAGGATTTACAATTGCTTCTACCAGTGCTGAATTTTGAACCAAGACTGTAAAATACACATTGAACAACGAACACAGATTTGGCCACAGAATTTACTCCAGCTACCAGGCAGGTTTAAGTTGCTTCATTTTCACTTGTATGGTAGAACAGACATTCTGATTTTTAATTTGACATCATTAGAAAGACAAACATTGCTTTAAGATGACAAATATAGTAAAAAATTAACTTAGAAACAAGTTATTCTTCAACATCAAGATACCATGTGATGTTCCTTTTTTCATTTATACATTTTAATGATAATTTAGTGCTTGTAGAAGGTGCTGGAATGACAATCTTGGAGGTTAAAGTCTTCTTTATCAACATATAAGGCAGAAATAATACAAATCTGCTTCACCAAAACAACCCTCCAGGGATCATTTTTAGGTGTATAAAAATAGTTTTGTTTAATATCATAATGGCTTCCATCCCTGACTATGTTTCTTATTCTTCTGACTTGTTCCAAATTGCTGAAGATAGTTAAGACCAAAGCAGATTGTGAAGAGCTTCAAAAAAATTTCACCAAACTAAGTGATTGGGCAACAAAATGGTAAATGAAATTTAATGTTGATAAATGTAAAGTAATACACATTGGAAAAATAATCCCAACTATACATACAAGATGATGGGGACTAATTTAGCTACAGCTAGTCAAGAAAGAGATCTTGGAATCATTCTAGATAGTTCTCTGAAAACACCCACTCAGTGTGCAGTGGCAGTCAAAAAAGCAAATAGAATGTTAGGAATCATTTAAAAAGGGATAGAGCATACGACAGAGAATATCTTATTGCCTCTTTGTAAAACCATGGTATGCCCACACCACATCCTGAATACTGCATACAGATGTGGTCACCTCATCTCATAAAGATATATTGGCATTGGAAAAGGTTCAGAAAAGAGCAACAAAAATGATTAGGGGTTTGGTGCAGGTCCCATATGAAGAGAGACTAAAATGACTTGGGGTATGTCTACACTGCCACCCTAGTTCGAACTAGGGTGGCTAATGTAGTCATTCGAACTTGCAAATGAAGCCTGGGATTAAAATATCCCGGGCTTTATTTGCATGTTCCCGGGCACCGTCATTTTTAAATGCCCCATAGTTCAAACTACCTGCCTGCGGCTACACGCGGCATGGGCTAGGTAGTTCGAATTAAAGCTCCTAATTCGAACTACCGTTACTCCTCCTGTGTTGCAGGGCACACTCCATCCATGAGCCTTTGAACTTTGCCAGTGACTAAGACTCTTTTTCATTTTATGGGTGGCACCCCCGAGAACATTTATAAACTGAGTTTTTAAAACCCACCCACCATCATCTGGGACTAGGTAAGTTATGCTTAATACTTTTAATGTGTTATGATTTCTTGTTTCCCCTTTAACCACCCTTGACCCCCGGATTCACTTTGCCTTTTGTTGTAAACTTGTACATGCCTTAACTTTCCTTGGAAACATTCACTTCAATAACATTTTTCAATCCATTAATTGGTCTCTTTGATGAGACTGTTAAAGGTACCAAACTAATGCCAATTGTGAGGATTACTATTGTAATGTAAATGCAGGTAGGAGGTAAATTGAGAACTACCAACTGATTTATAAACAAACCACTGAACAAAGGGGTGAGAGCGGGGGGTAGGATGGTAATTGTTCCTGACATGGGATGGATTGGAAACTGTAACTGTGATGTCAAGGAGAAAAGCTCCATATTCCATCATCAATGCCTCTGTGCTGGCACACAGAAAATGCACAAGAGAAAAAAAACAGGAAAACGTGTACATACAAGCCGCAATGTCAGAAGCAATTCCCTCTAGAAATTAGATTCTATGCTTTAATTCCCTTATTTAAAAGCCTTATAGAATTATTTGGGATCAAATTAAAGAGATTCTCTGGAAATTAAAAAACTATAACGATCTACAGAATTAATCTAGAATTTCATCGTGAAGAGTTAACCTCTATGGGTTTTTCAAGTATCACAGAAGGTAGGACAGAATTAATGAGGATGGTGAAAACAAATCTAGAATAAATTTACCATTTCCTATTAAATGCTAGATGATTTTACGGAATAGAGGACACCTTTAGACGGATTGACAATGTAGGTGAAAGTTTGTCTTCATGAACTTTAAAACAGTTTCAGAGCATATGGGAGAGAAGCAGAAATGAATGAAAAAAGTAGGAGAGTAGCTAAACAAGTGGCATTAAAGAAGAAAGAAAGAAATCATCCACATTTCACAAGCTAGTATAACCACACACCTCCTGTGTCCCATGTAGTGGCACTTACACCATTTACAGAGAAAAAGAATGAGCTTCCTTTACAGCCTTAGCTGAGAGCTTAAGCTGTAGAGGCTCATGAACTAAGCTCCAAGGGTCCCAGGTTCAGCTCTGCCTGTTGCCTAGCATAATAGATAGTAGGTGTGTCACAAAATCAGCACTAGCAGTGCTCCCTAACATGCAACAGTACAAAGACACAATCTGTCATATTTTACATTATCCAGTCTTGCTCTTATATAATATGTCCCAACATTAAACCATACTGGAGCTGGTTTCTAGAAGACTATCGGATTGTACTTTCCAGTCACTCTGTTTAGAATACAGCAATTTTGGTAAAAGAAAATGTATAGTCACACATGATGTGAACAGATGTATTTTCCCTGTTCCTTTAGTTACACAGAGACAGAGAATTTGAGAATGAACACAGCCAGACTTGTATCACAAAGGTCTAAGAAAATGTATTTGAAAATGCTAACTGAACATCTGTTTGTTTGGGGTTCTAAAATTTCAAAAGTTCTAGAGAACTCTATCATTTCTCTGGAATCCTATGCATTTCTTCTCTATTAATTCTGAAGGACAGTCTTACAAGGAAAATCTCCACAGCTCTCGATCTGATTCATGGAGTCAGACTTCCTTTTCCTTTCACTTTTCCAGACACTTTTCCTTTCACTTTGTGCATCCCACATACCTTCTTTCTGTATATAGTTTTGAAAGCATTGCTGCTGAATACATCCTGGCTCGTTATTTTTACACTGCAGTTTGTAGTAGAATTCTTAAACTATCCACCTAAAAGGCCAAACTAAGTAACAGGTGAAATACTATAGGTATTTGAGAACTTTCAACTCTCATCAATATTACATAGTATATTTTCTAGTTAACTTGCCAAATTTGCTATAAAAGATTCAGCTTGTCTGGGGAAAGGGAGACAGAGAAATGGAGGATCAAGTCATCTTTGTTTTCACCTGACTCGATTTATCACTCCAGCAGCTCGGAACTACTCAGTTCTCCAATGCCAGAAATAGCCTTCCCGCAGTCCAAAGACAGCTGAGTCAGGTACCTGGCTCTTGTAGCATACCCATAGATTTTTATGGGTAGTTGTAGCTCCACTGACTTCCATACAGCTATGACAATTTGATGGTGGAATCCCATGTCAAAGTCAACATATGAGGATTCAGTGAACACTATAAGTGAATATGCATGTGCTAGGTCAAATCAACCCAAGAACCACAAACATTGTTAAGTGAGGGACAGATGGGATTGTCAGTGACCAGTGTAAAGTATTGCATCCTTGCTTTGCATGGTTCACATTTTCCACATCAGGTGTTAATGCACCTTGCTTCAAACTAATTAATTGCAATATGTCAAATCTGATACTGCCTTCCTCTGTCAGGGACTGTTGTTTCCCAGTTGCTGTGTCAATCAGACATGCTTTCAAGCTGGACATCCAGTGTGTCTTTCTATAATTTGTTCTGGCCACCATGAATATTTAAGCCAGTTGTGGATCTGTCTCCTATGGTTACTACCAAAAGTTAAACTTTTCTTTCTGAAAAAGAAAATAATTCCCAGTCTGTGCTTGGAAATTCTAATGAGCTTGGAATTGGCCATCTCTTTGCTATAGAACTAAATAATTAAGTTCATTGATATTTCCAAGGATAAACACTCTTCCTTCAGATTAATTGGGATTTGACTTGTATTATCACATAACAACAAGAGTGGTCTCATTAGAAACAAGAAATTGTGTGAAACCTCCCAACTGCAGCCTAGGATTTCATTTAATATACAGTACCACAATGTCAATGCAAATGAAAAGGAAACATTTAAACAGTGCTTTCCTTTTTGGGGGGAAAGTAGTGACAGCTTACTAGGATATGGAATCACACTGCTGGAACATCAGCAATTTTAAAGAAATTACTGGCATGCTGTGTTTGGTTTACTGTCTCCCACCTTGCATTTTACAAAGTGTATCAAAGCACACAGTGTAACAGCTCCAATTTCTTTCACAGCAGCTACACTATATGAGAAAAATTGGCAGATTAAATAGAATGCAGCCTCAAAAGCAACTGTAAACTATGGCTGCCCAATAGAACAGGATTACAGTTCTCAGAATACCATGTTAAGGAATGCTTTGGCGATCAAATGTAACAGGAGCTGGTGGTGCTATAAAGCTTCTGGACACACACACACACACACACACACACACACACACACACACACACACACAGTCCCAGCAATTGGAACCTTTAGTGCCCCAAGTGGAACCTCTCCTTAGAACAGAAATGTAGCTATTTATTCTTTCCTGGTATATGCAGTTTTAATTTAATGAATTCTCAAGCTGTCCTTCAAGTTATTTTTTTAAATCTGTTATTAACAGAAATTGATGATGCTAAGCTAAATGAACCCCCTACTGCTTCACTGCAGACATTAGTGTTAAGCCAGCCAAAACATGGGAAGTTCGCTACTTTAGCAAGCGTGACATGCACATGACTAAGTGCTCATGACATGTGCCTACATGTGTTATTTATCTTGATATAAATATATTAAATGGCTAAATTAATATCACAAACACTTTCAATCCAGGCTGTCTTCCCGAAGAATTACAAGCACCAGAGAATGAGTCTTTTCAACTTCAAAGGCCAGTTATGATGTTAACCTTATTGGATAGACAAGATATGAAAAACATTTTGTTATATTTTTTATTACTTGAACTGACACCACATTATGCTATGTATTAGAGTACTGCCGTGCAGCGTAGCTTTAGTCCGAAGTATATCACGGATTCCATTAAAAACTTCATTTTTGAATAGTTCATAATTCAGCCATTCAAATCAGTATGTAAACAGAGGCTTGAAACAGCATGTTCCCAAACTTGCACATATATACATATATGTATATGTTCTTTTTACAAACCCAATGCTTCAGTGTAATTTGGGCAGTCACACTTTTTAAAAGAATATCAAAACTGTGTCGATGGTTTCAGGTGTCATTTTGAGAGCTCTTCAGCACACAGAAGTGTTTTGTTCCCTTCCACAGGCTGACAAAATGAGCAGGTTATCATTAATCTAATCTTTGAGCCATTCAAAAAAGTTTGCCCAGGCAGCTGAACTATTCTTCTGTATGTCCCACCATTTTTAAAGGAAGAAGGAACTGGATATTATAATGAGCCATCTACCACCTGTAGAGCTTTGACAGGAAAAGTTAAATGTATACACTGATGGTGAACACCTTTTGATTTCCAGATAGGCTGCATTCTTTAGCTGATGAAATAAAAGAAATCAATGGACTCAATACCCCAGTTTTCTAAACCATCTTTAACTCTTTTCATACGATTCTTAAGAAGTCTAGGACCCAAACCAGCCCATACAGAATTTAGAGGAATCACAGGGATATTCTCTTCTAGAATGTACACTAGGTACCATTCCCCCACTGAGCAATCAGCACTCCCTCTGACCTGTCATACCCATTTTTCACCTTGGATTACTCCCACATGCTCACTTTGCCATCTGAGGATTCCCCTCAGCATTCAGATTTAAGGTCATCATAGGCCTCTTGTTTCCTATCCAACCATTAAAGCCATCTAAATCACTATACACATTTCCCCTGACTCTCCATCTTATTCCCTATGCTCTTCTTGTTCCCCTCTTGTAATTGCTCTTTTTGCCTCTGTGATATCCTCTGGCTAACTCTCCAACCTTTATTGTGTTTGTTATATAAATTGCAATGAGTTTAATATACTATGTATAGGAAAGATTGTGGTGTCGGCTAAAAAAAGTTAGGAAGCCCTTCCAAAATGAAGTGCCTATAAAAATAAGAATGAGCCTTAAAGAAGAGTATCCAAGTAGTGACGTAACTGGAATCACTGGGCCCATTTAGGCTGTGTCTAGACTACACAGTTCTTCTGGAAAAAGCTACGCAAATTGCGGTTCACAATTTGAGTAGCTTTTTCCACTTCTTTTTTTTGGAAGAGGCTTTTTCAACATTTGGCCCATCTACACTGGGCCAAATGTTGGAAAAAAACCCTTTTTCAGAACATCCCTTCTTCCTCGTAAAATGAGGTTTACAGGGATGCCAAAAAACCCACGTCTGCTCTTCCAAAAAAAATTTGGACACGGCAGAGTCTTCTGCAGTCTAGACATACCCCTATATACAATATATAAAGATAAGCAGGTCTTAGAAGGTTTACTGGATCATTCTCTGTATGGTGCAAGTTTGGTGGACAACAGTGAAAATGGCAACAAAAGCACTGTCCAATACAAAACCAAAACAAGTTTAGAGTAGAGTTTTGCAAACAACTAATTTTGTGTTTCTCTGGTCAAACCAAAAAATTGGGTTGTAGGGGGAAAGTTGTTTCAGGGCCACTCAAAAAATGCTTGAAATGTTTAGGCAAACTAAAAAGTCAGGACCAAATTAATTTGGAGGAGAACAAAATGTTCAACTAAAAATGCTTTGAGTTTTTTTAAAATAAAATTGAAATAAAAAAAATGAATTGAAAAAAAATCAACATGTCAATTTTTTTTCTGATTTTTTTTTAACAAAATTATTCAGCAGTTTGACAGAGGCCAAGCAATGTTTCAATCAAACTGAATTTGATTTTTCCATTAAACGTTTTGGTCCATTTTTTTTTTTTTTTTTGCCCAACTCTTTTTTAGAAGCATCTTTGGACATGGAAATTGGAGTCAAATCTCAGCTATAGATTTGGTTCTCCTGTATACTTGCGTATAAGTGAATATTCTACAGCCCCATGTGACACACATCTGGGACTTTTTAGGTTAGATTTAGGGGCTGGGAGTGCAGAATTTAAGGGAGCTCTCATGTACTGTGTATCAAGATAGGTATAAACTTGACTTTCTTTTCAGAAATTACTTTTTTGCCTCCTATTTCACCACCTGGTCTCAGTTCTTCCATTACTTGAAACCAAATGAAAATACAGCTAAGCTTATTTATATTTGAAAAGGAACACTGCATGCATTTAGCAACTTTCATAACAGATGCTAATGCATATACACATTACATTCTATATTATGAATTACTTCATGGTTATTCTAAAAACAACACATTAAATTTTGTTTGAATTAGAGTACATAGATTTACATAACAATTCCTTTCCAAGCAATTATGATGACCAAGTATTGCCAGGATTTTCAGTAATATTCTCACAAAGCAATAAGGTTTTCCATTGTTAGAATAAGATGCAATCTGCAGGGTTCTCATTACACAAAATGCTATTAACAGGTTAATAATATGATGTTGAGGAAATTGCTAACACTTTAATAAAAAAAACCCTAACAATTCCAGTGTAAGCAGAATTTAAAGCAATTTCTTTCTTATGTTTTATTTCAATTATACAATTAAAACCACGCAGCAAATCAACCAATACAAAGTGTTATAAATTGATCTTATGAACTGATTTCAAAAAACAAGAGCATTTATTTCACATCAAAATGGACAATTTATTGTTAACTAAATCCATTGAAGCTACATTTTAAAATGGTGCATGATTCATGCATGCTGATATAGCCAGGCAGGATAAGACAGGTAACTTAGGGTATGTCTACACAGCAAACTTATTTTGAAATAACAGCCGTTATTTTGAAATAACTTTACTAGCATCTACACAGCCAAACCACTATTTTGAAATTAATTAGAAATAGTGGAGTGCTTATTTCAAATTTGATAAACCTCATTCCACGAGGAATAACACCAAATTCGAAATAGCTACTTCGAAATAAGTGCTGTGTAGACACACATATCGAAATAGGGGGCCTCCAGCCTTCCCTGGGTGCCCTGGTAGCCACTCCAGCCTCAACCAAGAACACTCCTCTCCCTCCCCCCTCCACGGAGCTCTTAAAGGGGTTGACTCTGGCCACAGTGCCTGTGCCAGCTCAAAGCCTGCCAGCCCAGAGCCAGCAGTCACTGCCCCCAACCCAGTGGCCCCAAAACATGAGCCAGCAAGCCACTGGCAGCCAGCCCTTCACCACTCCCCAGGAGCAGTCTGCCAGCTCCCAGGAGCCTGCCAGGGCCCGGAGAAGGCAGGCACCTTCCTGGTCCAGGGTGGAGATCATGGACCTTATTCAGGTTTGGGAAGGGGACTCCCCCAACATCCATGATCTCCACACTAGACGGAGGAACGCAGCTGTCTATGGAAGAATAGCTGCCAGCCTGGCTACCTAAGGCCACATGCAAACCCAGGAGCAGGTTTGCATGAAAATCAAGTTGGTCTGGTGAGACCCCCAACCCAGAGCTTCCCCTCCCTCTTCTTCCCCTTACTTCCCCCTTCCAGCTCCCTCCTCCCAGGTTTCCCCCTCCCCTCTTCCACCCTCTCTTCTCCCCTCTCCCACCTCCTTTCCCCAGTCTCACCAGAGTTTCATCCCCCCCCCCCCAGTTTTGTTAAATAAAGAGAGTTTGTGTTCATGAAAATACATGTATTTTATTTGACATCAGGAAGAGGGGTTAGGGAGGGGTAAGTAGAAGGACGTGAGGGAGGAATGAGCCACAAGCCCCCAGTGGGGCAGACCAGGGAGGCTCTTAGTGCTCCTCAGGGTGGAAGCTCTCACGCAGGGCCTCCTGGATACTGACAGCCCCCCGATGGACCTCCCAGATGGCAGCCTGCAGAAAGTGCAGCCAGGCTCACAGCAACACGTCCAAGAGAAACACCAGAGTGCCCAGGGGCAGCTCTGGCTCCATGTTGCAAAGTGCTGTGGTGTCCCGAGTGAGGGCAACCAGAGTATGCAGAGACAAAATGCTTTGCTGTCCCTCATCGAGGTAGACAAGCAAGCAGGGAAACCTGAGAACTGGCTGTCCGGGGGGGTCCCTTTAAGGACAGACCTCAGATAGCCTCAGGCAGGAGCCCCACACAGTAAGTCCTGACCTGGTGCCCTGCCGGAACTGGTTCTGGCCAGCCTTAAATGCGATTCAGCGTCCACTCAGTGTGGACGTGTTATTTCGAAATAGCAAAATGCTATTTCGAAATGCATTTTGTGTGTAGACACATTATATCAAAATATCTTATTTCGAAATAACTATTTTGAAATAAGATATTTCGAAATAACACTGGAGTGTAGACATACCCTAACAGAGTTGCAGCAATTAGAAATCCCTTGTTTTCATCAATTCTAATCAGGCCTTAATACTATCTTAATGGAGTATTCTTTTTGTTTTGATTTTTAGTACTCAGTACTTCTCTCTTCCTTGAAAATTCCTGACACCTCTCTCTGTTTAGGGCCTTCTGCACCTGCAGTGTATGCCATTATTAACTAAAGGTTTGCCACTCTGAAGAGATTGGTGTACCACAGTGTCTCATATCCCAAGCATAGGAAGACACTGCAGCTATCACAGGTACCTGAGGTGGAGGAACATTGAGTTAATGCCTGTGTGTTATTAGAAGACAACAAGAAAACTATGCTCTTCCATAGAATCTTTTAAAAAATAATGTAGAGCCTGGCTCCATTTTAGATTATTCACAATGGAAATTATTTAAGAAAAAAATATGAAAACAACAAAGGAGTAAGATGATGATTTTTGCTTTTGAATTAAGTATAGTCCTTACAAAGGAGCATTAGTGCTTGTGAAAGGATTGGCCATGTGATTAACAACCAATATTTACCTATGACTTTATTCATGTAACATGTTGTCCCTTATTTCTTTCACCTTTCTAGAGGGGAAGCAACACAGTATAAGCAAGAATATTCCCATGTGTCATGCAGCGGGCCTCTGATGTCAATTGCATTGCTGGAAATCCTGACAAGCAATACAGATAATTTACTGCATTTACAGTAATACAGATAATATAATATACATTTACTGCAATACAGATAATTCAATGGGAGTTACACTGAATTTAAACAATATCAAGAGAACTGATTTATAGTACTAACAATTTCTGGTTCGATACTTACTGAAACTGGAAAATGAAACAAGGGGAATATGTAACACTGTTCACAGAAAGAAAATAAAAGGAGACAAAGAGAATGAAGAATGCATTTATAAAATAAACCTAACAGTAGTAATTTGCCCTTAGCCCAGCTTAATTCACAAGACTGTACTCTGCACTGACCTGCAGAAGTCCACATCAGCTCACAAGGTTGCTGTGTTACTACAGCAGCATCTTTCCTAAGTTCTGCTCTCAGGATGTCTCTCAAGATCATCTGAAGAAGTGGGTTTTGCCCACAACAGCTCATGATAATTGTATTGGGTTGCATTGGTTAGTCTCTAAGGGTGCGTCACACTACACGCATATTTTGAAGTAGCGCATCCACACTACAAATGCTGAGCTATTTCAAAATAGAGTGTCTACACTGATGGGAGTCTAAATCACATTTAAGGGCCCCCGAATGCACTCTGGGCAGGGCATCAGGACAGCAGTCACTTCTTGTAGCTGCTACCTGAGGCTCATGCTTGAAGGGACCTCTTGCCTGTTTAGTCATCTCTCAGGCTCTTCTCTGTTGCTTACTATTGAGGGACAGCAAACTCTTCTCACACTGTGCTCTGGTTGCCCTTGCAGACACCACAGCACTCCAGCTATGGAGTCAGACCTGCTGGAAAGCAGTTGCCAGCTCTTGGACCTGCTGCTGCACCTCTTGGTGCAGTTACTGTGGGCTGTCCTCGTGGCTCTGCAGGAAAGGGACCCACCACTCCCTGCAAGGCACCTCCTCTCCTCTCTCCACAGGCTGCTCAGGCAGCACTGACCCTCCTGCCCTTCCCTGCACACCGTGCACTGCTGCTTCTGGCATCTGGACACCAGCTCCGACTGGTGGGACCGGATCGTCATGGCATGGTGGGACAACTAGCCGTGGCTCCAGAATTTCCACATGTGGAATGACACCTCCCTGGAGCTGTGCAAGTGGTTCGTCCCTGCCCTCAGGCAATGGGACACTCACATGCGACCCGTCGTCCCCCTTCAGATGTGGGTTGTCATTGTTCTCTGGCAGCTCGCCATGCCAGACAGCTATCGCTCCATCGGGAACCAGTTTGGCATGGAGAGATTGACCATCGGGGCCGTGGTCACGCAAGTATGACTCTCTCTCTTGCTATTGTCCCGGAAGAATGGTTGGAATGGGGTTTCCTAGGGAAGGAGGGGGGCATGGAAGCTCCCTCTCTGGAAGGTTTTTCAGTCCCGCCTTCACAAAGCCCTGACGGGGGATGGGGTAAGTTGGGCTTGATCCTGGTGTGGGAGAAGCGGGGGGAGACGGGGTTAGGCTTGGGGAACACCCAAGAGCCTTGGCAACCCTGTGATTCTCTGTTTGTCTCCTTCTATAGGTGGTGAGGGTCATCAACACCATCCTGCTGCGCAGCGTCATCATCCTGGTCAATGTGGACCCTATCATTGCTGGCTTTGCTGCTATGGGCTTCCCCAACTGTGGGAGAAGCACTGATGGCACCCACATCCCCATCCGGGCTCCCTGATTCTATTAACTGGACGGGGTACTTTTCTGTGATCCTGCAGACCATTGTGGACCACAGAGGCTGCTTCACAGACATCAGCGTTGAGTGGAAGGGGAAAGCACATGAGGCCCACATATTCAGGAACTCCAGCCTGTTCTAGAAGATGCACACCAGTACTTTTTTCCCTGACCGCACCATCAGGGTTCGGGATGTGGATATGCCAATGTGCATTGTGGGGAATGCAGCCTACTCTTGCTCCCCTGGCTGATGAAGCTCTACATGGGACACCTTGATCAAAGCAAGGAATGCTTCAATGGTAGGCTCAGCAGGGCCTGCATTGTTGTGGAGGGCACCTTTGGCCATCTGAAAGGGAGGTTCCAGTGTCTCCTCACCTGCCTGGACCTCGGTGAGCGGAACGTCCCCCATGTGGTGTCAGCCTGCTGTGTCCTGCACAATCTGTGCCAAAATAATGGGGAGACGTTCCTGCCACTGTGGGGAGCAGAGCCCGAGCAGCTCAGGAGAGCCTTTGAGCAGCCATGCACGGCTGAGATCCAGCAGGCCCCATGGTGGCTGTGCCCATTCTGGAAGACCTGAGGGAGAATTTCAGCCAGGGATGCCTGTGACTCTCTCTCCTTGACCTCCCCACAAGGGGACTCAGCAGTGCCCCTCTGTGACTCTTTCTTCCCACCCCTCCCTTTCCTGTGTTCCCTTCCTCCCCGTTCTGCTCCTCTTCAGACACAATAAACCACACTTTTTGTTTTGTACCAATAAACTGTTTTTTTTTAATTGGGGTAAATATAATTGGGGAGGGACTGGGGAAAGAAGCTGGGGGGGAGAGGGAGGTAGAAGCAAGAGGAGGATAGAGGAGAGGCTCAGGGATGGGGCTGGGACTAGCAGCTGCCTTGGGTGGTCCTACCACCTTGGGGGGGCTAGAGGGGAGAAGCTGGAGGTGTGACAGTGGGAGCAGGAGCAAGAGCTGGGGCATGGGCAGGATGGTGGTTGCTGGACCACTAAATAGTGGCCACCAGGCCATTGACGGTGGTGGTGAAAGCCGCACACATGACCCAAGCCTGCTGCAGCATCTCCTGCCAGGTGATGTGTCGCAGCTCCAGGTCAGCATCCAGTCTGCAGTCCTGCCACTCAAGAAACCATCGCAGGGCGCATAGGCAGGCAATGTGCTCCCACTGCAGATCTTCCTGGGGTCTTCGGAGCCTGCGGGTCTTGCAGGGTTGGGAGGACGGCATGGGAACAGGTGGATGTGCCTCACTCACAGCTGATCCAGCTGTGAAGAAAAGTGAGAAGGGCCAGGAGACAGGGTGCCTAAAGCCTAGCTCTAATGTATGAGGTGACACAGTAAGATCTCGGGTCAGATGACAGTGATGTGCTTTAAGCAAGGCCATCTGAGGTCTAGGCAGTGAACACTTTCCTTCAGGGGCACAGACATACCTGGGGGAGGAGCCTCACTACCTCCACATCCCAGGGACAAGCAGGCACGGGAAGGTGCTGGCCAGGCCAGAGGCATGGGAAGGTGTTGGCCAGGCCAGGATCTGGCAGCTGGGAGGGGAGTGATGGGACGGCTCAGTTTCCCTCCATGCTGTGCACACACCGGGTCTAGCAGTGGTGGCATCCCACAGGTAGAGGATTTGTATCACTGCCTGCTGGAGGATAGAGGTGGGGAGGAATGTTTGAGTGGCAGATGCCACTTGCTGAGGAGGGTGCTACTGGGGTCCTCTCCACTTCCTCCCACTCCTGGCAGGCTCTCCTGGCACAGGCTCAGTGTCCTCCAACTCGCCATGCTTGCCCGGGAGCGGATGCTGCCCCGAGAGTGTGGGTATGCCCGTGTGCCATGTGTGGCTCTGCTGTGTGTGTCCATAACCCCATCCTTCTCAGCAATGGCTTGTGGTGGAAAGATGTCCCACCACAGAGTCGGGAGCAAGGCAGGCCTGTGCAGGAATCCTGTGAGCAGGAGCGCAAGGTTCCTATGTGGCAGCCTCATTGCGGCTGTTTGCTCTGGACTGGCACTCCATGTGCACCCACATCCCCAGGCCGCTGTGTGATCCCCAGGCCGAGAAGGCCAAGTGAGGAGCATGCAGCCCCTCACTGCCCACCATCTCCCCTCACGTGTGTCTAGGGAAAGTAATGCAACTCACCTGATGGGCCTTCCCCAGCCTCATCTAACTGTTGGGTGATATCCTAGGGGAGCAGGGAAGCTCCAGGAACAGGCTGACCTCCTGGCTGGCGGGCAAGGTGTTGCTGCTGGACTCCTCCTCATCTTCCTGCACAGCCCTGCCCTCATGGAGGCTAACGACAGGTGTGTCCTGGCCAAAGTCAATGATGATGGGAGGGGAGGTGACCTGCTCCCCACTCAGGATGCCATCCAGCTGGGCATAGAAGTGGCAATTCTAGGGTGCTGCTCCCGATTGGGAACTTCTTTCCCTGGCCTTGGCGTAGGCCTGCCGGAACTCCTTAATCTTCATTCTAGCCCGGTCCAGAGTGCGACTGTGCCCCCTCTGGACCAGGCTGTTGGCCATCCAAACATAGACATCAGCATTTTGTCATCTGGTTTGGAGATCCTGGAGGTTGAACTGATTCTCTCCAGATCTCAATGAGGCCCAGGGTCTCCGTATCAGTCCATGAGGGAGCCTTCTTTTTTTGCCCCCAGCCAAGGGCTGGGAAGCTAGCGGCTGGCTCCCTTGCAGCTGTGGGGGGCTTGAAGGGAGCACGGTGCTCTGCGATAGCAGCAGGGAATGCAGTGATGACTGCTGGTGTGTGGCACAGGGCTGGCAGGGCCTGCTTTGTGCCATAAGCCCTTTCCCCTGTGGTTGCAGCTTTAAGGGCTGTGGGGGAAGGGGAACTATAGAGTTCTGATGTATGTGGACAGAGTGGCCACCAGGGCATCTGTGGGAAGCCCTGGAGGCCAGTTATTTCGAAATAAGCATAGCTGTGCTGTCTACACACACCCTATTCCTCGTGAAATGAGGGTTACAGAATTCGAAATAAGAAGCCTGTTACTTCAAAATTATTTTGATATAACGGGTTTGCTTTGTAGACACTCATTTTGTTGTTTTGAAATAACATTGCTATGTAGACATGCCCTAAGGTATTTTATCATTTTAATGGTGTTTAATCATCTTATTTCAGGACTTATGCGTGTATTTGCAAATAAAAAGAGAGTTCCACTTAGGCCAGGTCTACATTAGGGAACAAAGTTGAACTAAGATATGCAAATCAACCTACACGAATAGTGTACCTGAAGTTAATGTACCCTAGTTCGAATTTCCACAGCATCCCCACTATGGGAAGTCAAGGTGAGAAACTCTCCTGTTGACTTCCCTTACTCTTTGTGTCTCAGTGGAGTGCCAGAATCAGTGTAGCTGTAATTGGCAATTGATTTAGTGCGTCCATACTAGACTCTCTAAATCGAACCCTGGGAGATCGATCTCCACAGCATCAATCTCCCGGTAAGTGGAGACATGGCCTTAGAATATACCCAGGTTACACTTCACTGATTTCTCTTTCAACAGAGCTAACTTGTATGGTCCTGAACATGTGCTGCCACTCAGCAGCGGGGTGACACTGGGGTTAAAACAGGATACTTACGGCAGATGAAGGGTCAGCATAATTTACAGTGATAAAAAATAGATAGGTCTTGCCACTGTGTATACTGAAAATGACACAAACTGAAAATGACAGGGAAATGCAGCATGTGTGCTGATTTCTAGTGCAGTGCAGAGAATAGGTGGTCATGCTGATTGCTCCTGTAGGACACATCCACACAGTAGCTTCCTAAATCATGGAGGATATTACTTATACTAATAGTGAGTGACAGGTGTTTTACATTATGTGAGAAATGAAGACTCTTTGTTGAACATGCTCTATTTGAAAAGCACAAGGGCTGAAAAGAACATTCCTATCACATCTACAGTACTTGCAAAGGGAAGCTTTCAGTGAACAGAACGGTATAAAAAAGTATTGTTAGGCTTAGACACCCTCATGTGATCACCAGCATCCCAGAGGAAGCTATAAATATACTTTTCCTCCTTCTCTGCCCTCCAAGTCAAACATACCAGAAATACTGTTTCAGAAAATCCACTTTTATTCCCATTTTCATTTTCTAAGATGGGGGAGGAGAGAAGAAATGATGAGGAATTGATACTTGATTTGTTTTCTTCTCATCCCTCAGCACTTACTTCCTTGGGAAAACATTATAGGTCAATTGACTCACTGAAAAGCATAAACACGGTGCTCCTCCACACAACTAAGCCAGAGCAATCCTTTGCTTTTGGAACTTCAGGACATTACTTTATTAATTCTCCAACACAAACCCCTTGACTCTTGGCACAAACAAAACAACAAATGGCAGCAAGCAAAAGAGGAATACCAAACCAAGTAGATAATGAACCTGTGGTAGACATGCCTGTTGGAAATGTGCTGCCCAGAGCGTCGACAAACATTGTGACAAACATTTTTCCTGTGGGAAACTGTAGGTCTTCCCAGTTCAATCAGGGCCTAAGTTGTTGGGAAATGTTCTTTCTCTTGCTTTCACTTGCTTGTTCCTAATGCACAATAAGGAAGCCCGGCTTACGGTCTTAGCTCTACTTGCACATGTTGAAAATATAACTGAAGTTTCCGCTTTATCAATGAAGGCTATTGCTTTGACAACCCATTCACCCTATTGTGTGCCTACGGTACTATCTTAAATTTACAGTGAGAACCTATAATAATCCATAATATGCTTTGTTTGTACATTGCATATTGGTGTGCACACTTGATAGGAATCACTTCTCCCCCACAAAGATACGCCTGATCCTGAGATTAAATTTGGCAAGTATTTGACAGTAAAAGGACAGCAATACTCTATAACAGTGGCCTTCAAGCTTTCCAGGCAACTGTACCCCTTTTGGGAGTCTGATTTGTCTTGTGTGCCCTAAGTTTTACCTCACTTAAAAACTATTTGCTTATAAAGTTAGACAAAAATACAAAAGTTCCACTGCTCACTTTTACTGCAAAATTGCTTCCTCTCTCATTTTTACCATATAATTATCAACTAAAACATTCGACAAATAAATATTGTACTTACATTGCAGCATATGGCACATAAAGCAATATAAACAAGTTATGGTCTATATGAAATTTTAGTTTGCATTGACTTAACTAGTGCTTTTTATGTAGCCTGTTGATAACACTAGACAAATATCTAGATGAGTTGATGTGCCCCTTTGGAAGATTTCTGTGTCCCTCAGGAGTACATGTATCCCTCATTGAGAACCAATGGTATATCATGTTTTAATGGCAGATAAGAAGGAATGCTGGTGAAATTATTTAGCTGAGATTTAGGTAGATAGAGCTTAATTATATAAAATATAAGAAGGTTGAGATATTTCTTTTCTTGGAAAAAGTTCATGGGATAGCAAATGATCAAGTGTTCAGAGCCATTGTTTTAGGACTCTTTTGGAAAATAGCATCTCCAGCAGCACAGTGCCCTGTAAAATCAGATTGGGGGCAGTGAGAGACTATTAAGAGAGAAGGCGGCCATGTTCTGAATCACCGTCTTCACATCCTATAGTGGCCCTCATTTTTCTCAGGGGGCTTATATTCAAGATTAACCAGAATTGGCTCATTTTACCTTAGGTTCAGAGTCTGAGGAAATAGAGCTACTAGACAATAAAAACCAAGGATTGTACCAGATGAATCGTTCTGCAGCTAAAGCAAACCATGCCAACATTCTGTTGAAGTGAGAGCTAAGGGTCAATGGATTAACAAAATTATGTAATAACCACATATAACAAATACCCTTATACTTGTATTCTGGATGGGACAGAATTCTCTCTGCTAGATGCAACCAAAGAAGGGCTTTGCATTTGTCATCTTCATTCTTGGTCTTCACCTAGTGTGAGACTTCCTTACACAACCAGTCCTGTGGTCACTGGGATACTTAGTTTTAAAGATACTGATTGTGGAGGAATGAGAGCAACGTGACTCCCCTATGCCAGAACAATTTAATGAAATCTAGCAGAATTGGATGTTGCACAGCAGTACGACTCAGATCACCCATGAACTAACAAAGTGACACCCATTTTGGGGGTCGTGTCTACATGGCCCAACCCCCCTCCTGCAGCAGATATCCTTGGTGCCTGGAGCAACAGATGGGCTTGTGGGTTTGCACTTTGGGGCTAAAAATAGTAGTGTGGCAGTTTGCATTGAGGCAGCAGCCTGGGCTCTAAGATCCTTACCCCTCAGCAGGTTTCAGAGCCTAGCTCAGGCCCACAAGTCTACACTGCGGTTTTTGGCCAGCATAAGGCCCACAAGGCCAGCTCAGTTGACCCAGGCTCTGACACTCACTGCCACCTAAGGTTTGTGTGTGTGTGTGTGTGTGTTGTTTTGCTGTGATCTGTTACTTAACATGGGAAGGTGCCAACATTTTCCGGAGCTTTGGTCACCTATTGGTGTGAAGCTTGCATTAGAGTGAAATCTATATGAATAAATTACACAGTCTCTCACATGCATATGGTAATTTTTGGTGTGCTATATATCAAGCTATTATAGAATGTCACATGCCATCTCATTTTCTGGGTCATGTCACATGAGTCTGGCTTTTCCACTTCATTATTTTTCCTAATTACTGAGACCAGCAGTGCAAGATCTAAATTGCACTGTACACTGAAATGAAAAGATGGTTTAAGTGTTTTGTATGTTCATAAATGAACACTTATTTCCCTCGCTCTTCTTGTCTCATACCCTATATTAACCATGATAACTAACATCGGTATTTTAATTTACATGGAATCACTTCAAAACTACTTCCAACCTAATTTTAGGCACCAAAATAAAAAGTAGCTTTGTTGTTAGTGGTCCTTCTATATCCTTTTACCATCAGCAGAAACTGCAGGTGCTCCACACCACTAACATTCAGGACATTTAGGTAGCTGTCTAACTTTGGGCTCTCAAGCTTGAAAAATGTAGAACGAACAGTGCTACATACACAGAAGGGGTCAGGTCAAAAGGTAATAAATATCTGCAAAGCTCCATTGAAGCCAGTGGAGCTAAACCAATTTACATCAGGGGAGAGAATCCAGCCCACATTTATAATGCATTATATCAGTATAATGTATTTTAGGTTAATAATCCTCCTAACAAGCAGAATCGTATTTGAAATATGCAGGATGGTATTTGCAATATTCCATAAGCCTCACCTCTCTGGGTCCCTAAACAGGAAAACACTGAAGTACGTGTTTAAGTTCATCCTTATTTGTGATGGCAATTAAACATGTTTAAAATTAAACATGTGCTTCAGTGCTGCCCTGGATAGGGATGCTTCCTTAAACTGGGACTTTAATTACATTAAATAAGAAAAACTCAGCAGCTGAATTAGAGATTTTTACCCTTCTTATTCCATTCATTTATATTGCTACTTCTGAATGGTATGTTGATATACTGAAGGCTAAACTCCATTTTCAGTTATGCCGCTATGGAACAACATTTTTGGGCTTTGGATGAAGAAGATGAAATAGCCATAAATCTAATGTCTATGTAGAGTGTGACTGTACCTCATCAAAAGGAAAATTCTCCTATTTAGTAGAATAATTGCAGAACTCCACACACCTTCCACATGCATCTATCTATACAATGGAAATACATGCTCATGTGAGAAAATGAGTGTTTTCTCTCTCTATGGCTGAAAGCCTCTATGGTTTATATGTAAATTAGAAAAAAAACTACAAACTCAGTGCTTGTTGCAAAGCATAATGAAGGAGAGGATGAATTCTGACATACCCAGAAAGTGATAATCCAAAGAAAAATTAACTTCCTGCAGGAGAAATGACCATGACAATAGTTTTTAAACAATCAGTACTTTACAAATTGTGCATTTTATTTTGCAATAATACAGAAAGTTGTGGCTGGTGCCAAAAGAACCACACATCATGGTGGTAGTGATACCATTTCATTGACACTTTTTGGTAGGAGGAGGAGAGAAACACACAACAGGTTCAGAGTCCTTGATTGTAGTGGTTTCAAGGACAGTAGGGAAGGATTGCATATGTTTAGAGAATCACTTATATTTTACAAGATGTTTATGGCATCATGTCTGATTTAGAGTTTTGTTCAGATTTCTCCAAACTCTCCCTCTATCAGGATTTGAAAACATTTTGTACTATCCCCTTTGTAGCTTGTCTCTTCTTGCTGTGATTATGACTACTGCTCAGGGCAGATAATCAAATTTCTTGTGAATCAAAAGGAATAAAACCATAAGGTGAAGCTGTTAAAAAACAGCCATCAACAAAAAGGTCAGGGCCTCTGGCAATGAAAGAAAAAAAATACTCCCTAGTCTTCAAACAGATTTATTCTTAATATAAAGCAGGTCCATTTACAGCTCGGCAAAATTTCAAAACTGGTAGTAAAGCATGTGACAAGCTTTCTTAATTCAATTTTCTCTGGCATTTATCATGTTTAATAAAATAGCTAAATGTCAACTAGATTTATAAAAATGTATTCATTGCTTAATAAATGCGGAAACTGGATTATTCATGAACACAATTTACAATGAGCATAATATCTTAAACTGATATAGATTTTTGTTTACTTCCTCATCACAGAGGTAATTAGTGTTTGTTTACAAAGACTTTATTTTATAACAGGTACTAAAAAAACATCTGGTTGTTTTCACAATACTATCTCACATAGTAAGTGGTCAACTTCATTGTATTTATTTTGCTTACTTCTCTTTATGATGAACTTTTATTGACTTTGAGATGGGGACAAAGGTGTACCAAAGATGCCTGCACACAAATCCAGTACTCTCAGAAATCTGACTCAAAACTGTGCTATTTACAATGTCCCTTCCCTTACACACACACAATTATCGAATTTGTTAGCGCTCGAGGTGAGTGGACTACTGTCCATGTCCTTGTGAACACCATTGAATTGATATAAATTTACCTCATTTTTCCACTAGCTTTAGACCTGTGTAGGGTCTAATGTTTCCAAGAGCCACACATGGACTTGGTAACTCATGAGCACCATCACCAACTCTGACAGTACTGGAGGAGACAACATCAACTAGACTTGCCTCTGTGTCACTAGAGCAGGGGTGGGCAAAATCAGGCCGGGCGGCCAGATCCCTCCCACCAAGCATTTCTCTCCAGCCCACTCAGCTGATTAACAGAGGTGCATATTTACAGTCAGCAGCCTGTGTTCTGCTGCCCCTTCTCCCACCCTGCTCCGTCCTGCAGCCAAGCTGCTGCCAGGATTCTCCTGCTAGCTGTGCAGAGCAAGGAGAGAGGGGGTGTAGGATAGAGGAGAGTGCTGAAGTCAGTTTCCTGTCCCTGTCCCCCATCTCTGCACAGCAGAATTTGGGGAAAGGGAAGCACACATGGGAGCTGCTCCAATCTGAAGCATGGATGGTGAGTCAGAGGAGGGTGCCTGTCTTAAGAGGCAGTGCACTGTTTCTAAGATTTCAGTGTTCCTTCTCTCTCCCTTTCCCCATAAACCATCTCTGCAGAGTGGGGGAGAAGGAAGACAACAGACCATTACAATCTTAAAGAGACAGAGCATGGCTTCTCTCAGAAACTTACCCAGCAGCAGTCAGCACATACACTCTCTTTGTCATTGTCATTCTCTCTCTGTGCCACACACACTCAATCTGTGTCACAAAGTCAGTCTCTCACACATAGTGTCTCTTTTACACTCACACGTGCTCTTTTTCTCTCTGAAGCCTCTATACCCACCCCTTCCTCTGAGGCCCCATCCCTTTCAGGGGGAGCCTGGAGCCAGCCCATGACCACATACTGCAGTTCATGAAGTGGTCCCCCTGTGAAAATTTTTGCCCACCTCTGCCCTAGAGCAAGACACTAAGCCAACCCATTTTGGAGTGTGGGGCTCCATTTTTGCCTGACATCCTACAGACCCTAAAGCCCTCCCTCAGCAGCTTGGTTCCATTGGCAAGAAATTTTTAAATCATTATAACAAGTTCTCTGCGGCATTTAATTCAGAATTTACATACTGTAACTCACGCTCAGAGTTATTGACACTGTACTTGCTTAAAGACAGGATGGGCCATATTCTGAAGATGGAGCGAAGACAAATCAAGGGGTTTTCTTCAGAGGGAACTGCTTGGAATGTATCAGGGTTACAGGAATCAGAATGCCCATCAGACTCATTTAAGCCCTGGCTAGGCAGCTATCCTGCTATTCAACTAGAACGTAAGGTCTGGCTCTTCATACTATGTATGAACATATTCAGCAACCCTTCAGCATGGTCATTTCTCCCTCTCCCTATAGAGAGGAGGAGGAGGAGAGCCATTAGGGAAGTCTTCTGCAGCCCTGTTGGAGCATGGTTAGAATCCCCTTAGACTGGCTCTCCACTGACTTGTTCTCCATTGCAGGTGCCTCATGGCATCCTTATACCCATTTGGCAGTTCTTAAGCAGAAGACCTGATTTGGGAACTGTTTACCAGCTTGCCGTGGTTATGCCAAGCCCAGTAAAATATTATAGGCAATTCAGGTTATTCAGTCTATCTAATATTTATAATGACAAAACTGATATTGAAATTAACTGGTATAAGAGAGGACCATTTTGTAGGTCTTTGGGCCAAAATTCTCCTTTCAGGTTTCATAAGTTCCAGGAATATAGGGTCAAAAGAGTATCAAAGTCCAGGTATGGAGAAATTCCAGAATACACTGTGCATATTTCAGAAAAGGATTCTGTCCTTAATATCCAATTTTCTAGCTCAGTGAAATTTTCTTGGGGGGGGGGGGTAAATTATAGTAGGTATTAACTAAAAGCAGTTATGCTTATAGCACCTGTCACTTTGGACAGCTGAACAGTCCTCTCTCTCCCTCTTTTTAACTCCCCCTACCAAACCTCCAAGCTTGTTTGGCCATTTCAATTTGGCTGATCTTTGTCATGAGAATTTACTGACCGCCCAAAAGCCTTTTAAGCTCAGCCTTCCTACTTCCATCTTCAGATAACTATTATATCTCTAATAGTACATCAAGTCAGTGTCAGCACTTCTTTCTGATAAACTTTAATGTTCTTTAATGACATCCATAGTAAAGATGATGATGGAGAATAGTACATTCTTAACAAGTACTTGAACATTTAGCGTAACCAAAGCTTTTATGTCTAATTAGCGCTCTGAGCTGAATTCTGGTACAGTACCATTTCTATCTGAAATACATTTAATGAACCTTTAGATACACCAGACTAAAGGACTACATGTTTCTAATACTATTAATGAATATTTTATATTAAAACTCTCTAAAATGCATCTCGGTAAGCAATACAAACAATTATTAAAGTAATTGGTGTTCCAATTTACTTTTACAAGGCATTTTTCATAATGCTGATGAAAAATTGAACGACGTTTCTTGCTTTTTAGAGCAAAAAAGGAAAACAATATGAGGTACAAATAGATTAACTTTAGAAAGAAGTGTTGTAGATATACACAAACACACATAGGTATATGAGGACCATAAAATCTCTATCGCTAATAGATGTGGATGAATGGGTATATTACATTATATGGTTTTGATGTGTGTGTGTCTATGTAGACACACACTTTTTTTCTAAACAATCTGTGCATTTTTTAAAGCATTTTGCACTAACAGCAAGAAACGTTGTACACACACCACACACACACAGAGCTATGTTGGCAGTTTAAAATGAACAGCCCCTAGACATTTTTAATGCAAAATGAATAATCTAATATAACGTTAAAAGCATTTATGATCAAGTTGCCCAGAAAGCTAATATATGCATGTTTCCTATCTACCCTAAATGCTTCCTGACCCCTAGCTAATATGGAAAGCCATATGACTCTTTCGCAATTCATTCCGTGTACTGGTAGCTGCAATGAAATGATAAAAGCTTTTATTACTTCTGAAAGTAGAACTTCAGGATGGTTCTCAGACTTTTGACTAGAGGGTCTTTGCTTTTTATATATCTTTGATTTCCTTTAAAAGCTGCCATTGGATTATACACAGTATGTCAAGGTCTTGGTGCTACCAACTCCATGACAAAGAGCCTACTGGGGAAAAAAACATCTCTTTTGCTATACAGAGCACTGTTCAAACTTTATCTTCAGAACTGGGTTGTGGGGCTGCCCGGCCTTTAAGTTGAACTCTGTATTATGAGTTTGAGTTTTAACATTTCATCTCAGTTTTGATTTTATGTTTTTGGAACTCATTCAATTTTATTGTGAGTTTTGAGGCAAAAATCAAAAAAGCAGGGCAGGTCCACTCAAAAGGTTTGCTCACTTCAGTGACAGCACTATTCCATGAACCTAGCGTGAGTGTCTAGTTGAAAAGTCCTAGATGGGGCCGGATTTTACCATGACTGGTTTGCACAGCCCTAAGTAACCCATTACTTTTGGGTGGTGGCTGGAAGTGGAGCTTCCTCATATGAAAAAATTAAATGGCAAGTGATGCAAAATTTAAATGGGAAGATTTTTTCATTATATAACAACCGTCACATATGTTATGAAGATTTAATATGAGTTAATGAATATTTAATTAAAATTGTTAATTCAGAAAATCTCTAAAGGATTAAAGAAATATTGAAGAAATTTATTAGACCTTGGCTTTTTTTTTTATAAAACATATGACTAATATGACTTTTCAACAAATGAATTATAAAAACAGAAATCTTTAATAAGTAAGGGTATGTCTACACTACAGCATTATTTCAAAATATCTTATTTCAAAATAGCTTATTTCGAAATAACACGTCTACACACAAAATGCATTTTGAAATAGCATTTTGCTATTTTGAAATAGCACGTCCACACTGATAGGATGCTGAATCGCATTTAAGGCTGGCAGGAACCGGTTCTGGCAGGGCATCAGGTCAGGAGTTACCTTGTGTGGCTGCTGCCTGAGGCTATCTGAGACCTGTGCTTAAAGGGACCCCCCAGACAGCTGGTTCTAAGGTTTCCCTGCTTGCTTGCCTACCTCGCTGAGGGACACCAAAACATTTTTTTCTCTGTGTGCTCTGGTTGCCCTCACTCAGGACACCACAGCACTCTGCAGCATGGAGCCAGAGCCACCCCGGGCACTCCGGTGCTTCTCCTGGACATGTTGCTGCGAGCCTGGCAGCATGTTCTGCAGGCAGTAACAGTCTCCCTGGTGTGCCCCACTGGGGGCTTGTGCCTCATTCCTCCCTCACGTCCTTCCACTTACCCCTCCCTAACCCCACTTCCTGCTGTACAATAAAAGACACATGTGTTCATTACAACAAAGCCTCTTTATTGAACAATAAAATAGGCTTTGTTGTAATGAGCACATGGGGGGGAGGGGAATGAAACTGAGGTGAGACTGGGGAAAAAAGGTGGGAGAGGGGAGGAGGGAGGGTGGGAGGAGGGAGCTGGCAGGGGGAGGCAAGGGGAGGAAGGGGGAGGAGAAGCTCAGGGCTCAGGGTTGGGGGTCTTGCTGGCCCAACTGTCTCCCAGCACCATGGATGTGGGGGCTTCGGCGTCCCTGGGGATGTGGGGAGGAAGAGTGGTAGCTGGGGAGGCAGCAGGGGCAGGAGCAGCAGGAGGCAGCAAGCTCTGCCTCAGGGTCGATGACCATCTGGGGGGCACGGACCATCCTGCCCCCCAGGATGCGGTCCATGGCATCAAAATAGGGTCAGAGGTCTGGGTCTGCCCCTAGTTGGGAGCTGCCCCCTATGGCCCTGGCATACTCCTGCCTCAGTTCCTTTATTTTCATGTGAACCTGCTCCTGGGTTTGCATGTGGCATTTGGTGGCCAGGCTGGCAGCCATTTGCCTGTAGATGGTTGCGTTCCTCTGTTTAGTGCAGAGATCATGGACGTTGGAGACATCCCCCCAAACCTGAATTAGGTCCCCGATCTCCGCACTGGACCAGGCAGGTGCCCACCTTTTCCGGCCCCTGGCTGGCTCCTGAGAGCTGGCAGACTGGTCATGGGGAGCAGTGAAGGGCTGGCTGGCTGGCACTGGCTGCCTGGCTCATGCTGGGGCCACTGGGTCTGGTGCAGCAACTGCTGGCTCTGGGCTGGCAGGCTTGGAGCTGGCACAGGCACTGTGGCCAGAGTCTACCCCTTTAAAGGCTTCGGGGAGAAGGGGAGGGAGAGTTTTCTTGGTTGTGCCCAGAGTGGCCACCAGGGCACCCTGAGAAGGGCTGGAGGCCACCTATTTCGAAATAAGCATCTACACAACACTTATTTCGAAATAGCAATTTCAAAATTGGTGCTATTCCTCATGGAATGAGGTTTACCAATTTCAAAATAAGCCCTCCACTATTTCGATTTAATTTCAAAATAGTGGTTTGGCTGTGTAGATGCTAGTAAAGTTATTTCGAAATAACAGCTGTTATTTCGAAATAACTTTGCTGTGTAGACATACCCTAAGTGAATAAGAAACTGAATAAGAACTTTTAAAACAGTAACTGGGAAATGGAAGATTTACAGTTAATTTCATTATTATATCAATTGTAAAAAGGTACAAATAAATATGCATTTTTTATATTAGGGAAATAATTTAGACCAGTACTACTCTAGTTTTAAAACAATATTTTCACATGAGAGAGTCTAATATTAGGCACCTACATCCATATTTAGTCATAAATAAATGCCTATGATCCAAATCCTATGGAACTGAAAGTATATCTGCTGACTTCAATGAGCTTTGGATCAGTCTGAAAATAGCTTGGCTTCCCGAAATGCTGAAGACTCATAGCTCACAATCACTTTATTCAGAGTGTGGGTGATCAGCACATCTCTGAGAAAGTCAGGCTTCTTACATGCCTAAATATGGATTCAGGCTTGACTTTCTTACCGCTATTGTAAATGCATATTTAAACACACACAGAGAGATTTAAATGATTAAATGTTAACATCCAAATTTGGACCTCACGTTGTGCAAGAATGATGTTTATCTGTTATAGCCTGTCAAAAACAAGTGCTAATTTTCAACTTGTATAATTTTTCTTTGGAGAAAACTTATTAACAGATGGTTATTAACTGTATCCTTTGCTGTTTGACCTCAATATTGATGGGTCTCATTCACTGACCTTTCATGGCTTGGCACAATTTTCTCTTTAATGAATTCATGTCAAGCCAATTAATGTCCGTCACTGTTCACAGACTAGTTATATTAAAAAAAAAGAATAAAAAAAGTATACTGCGAATTCTGCCACATTAAATTTTGTCTAGTTTCAAAGTTACAGAACAATGACCTATTAATTGCTGTGCAAGAAGTGCCTAATAACAGGAAATACAGTCTTATTGCTTTACAAGTGAGTTCTGTCATCTTAACCAGGTGGTAGACTTGCTCCGAAATGTTTACAGTTACCTATTCCATTTGATCACTGATTGTGTGGTTATTAGTTATCAGTCCTCTGAGCCAGCTCATCATGTCATGGGACACAGTCGCTTATAGGCTGAGCAGAAATATTCAAGAGAATAGAAACCAGGTTTAAACAGAAAAGGGGGCTGTTGATGGTTCATTTTACCTAACTCTAGAATTTGCTTCCACAACAACCTGTTGACACCTTCTGCCTAGCAGAGGATTTAAGTGGGTCCTGTCTAAGTAGGTCTGTGAGGGGGAAAAGTTTAGTGTCTTACACTGAGGTCAACAGAGCTACAGCACTCAGAGGTGTGAAAAATCTCACCCTTCCTCAAGAGGCATAGCTATGCTAACCTACACCCAATGCAAAGAAAAAAAATATTTCCATCAACCTAGCCACTATCACTCGGGGAGGTGTCATTCCTACAGGGATGGAAAAATGCCTACTCTGTGGGGATCTGCTGGTATAGCGATGGTGCCATAACTATGCTGCTACAGATCCTGTAATACAGAAACAATCCTTCATCTTGGTGATTTAAGGGAGTAGTCCCTTGGTGGTCTCTTCTCACATTCTGAGGGTCTTCCCTCTGAATTTGTTCCTTCTATTGCCAATTGTTCGCATCTAGTTTCCCTCATTCTACCCAATCATTTTTTTGTAATGAGGCTGAATCTGAATAGTTGGGTGCTTGCAGGAGTTAAAAAAATAACAAATGGATCCATGACTGCTCCACGCTGAGGAAATGAAGAGAGATGCCTCCGAAAATTCTCACCTACATTTAAACAAAAGGCTAAAACTGGATGTTTGCATCATGTGTCTGAGAAAATAATTTTCTGTAGCCCTACAGACCAGGGCTATAGGGAATAACTTGTCTGGGTTGATTATAATGGTTCTATCATGAAAATTACAGTCCTTGCGCTGTTAGGTTTCTGCAAGAGGTTTCTGAAGGACAAAGGGGCACTTTCTCTGTCTTTTTAGTTTGCTTGCTTTTCCATGAATGACATTTCTAGAGAGGAGGCACAAATTAAACAATTCGCTGTTACCTGCTAAAAATTCACAAGGAAATACTTGCAACAGTGCCCTGTGCTTTTTTGTGCTATTATTCAGTCCTTTTAATCTCATTTTCACCACTTTTTTATCTGTCTTGATTTTTTAAGAGTACTATCACAACTTAACCGCTCACTGTCAGGGCAAGCAAATGCCACCTCTGAAGCAATGCCACTGCCACTCTAGAAATCAATTAGCTGTTGATACACTACAGCTTGCCTTCCCTAGACTGCTGTCAAATGAAGCAACTCCCGTAATGTATCCAGCCCCTCAAGGAGTTCAGAATCCTCCCTGAACTTCACTCTATTAGTCTGGCTGAGACTCGGACTGTTGACTTCAGCCATAATTCATTTTTTTCTTATTTCTTTCCCTGTTTTAAAGCAATGTGCATTTGGTTACATTTTGATACAGGTTGCAGCTGTCTAGTCTGGCACCCTTGGAACCTGACCAGTGCCAAACCAAAGAATTTGCCAAACCACAGGAGGTCAATATTACCTAGCAGTATTACCAACACTTCCACTGCTTACTGGGCTCTTAGAAGATATTTGGAGTAAATTAAAGTTAAATAACAGCACAGAAGATGGAGACCCAGGACTGGTGGCCGTAAACAAACTTTGTGGGACCACAGGAAACTTGGCCACAGCAATGATAAGTGGACATCCAGCTAACATGAATCATGATGGACCACAGATGTTGCCGGACAAAGAGTACCAGACTAGAGAGGTTCAACCTGTATAAGCAAAACAAAACAAAATAAAACAAAACAAACCGTGTATTTTTTCTGTAACATGATGGACTCACTTGTATAGTTTAATTATTGCCATTCATAAAATAACATACATTTAGAGTTTAAGGGCAGAAAGGACCTTTATAATCATGTCACCTTACCGCCTACATAACAAACCATACAACTTCTTGTAATTCCCGCATAAACACCTTTGGATTGAAATACAGCATGACACATGGAGTAAAGTCTTAGTTATTTCAGACCAAAATTCTATTTCATTGTATTCTTTATTCCCAATGAAAACTGGGATTTTCACAAAGCTGCACATATTTGTGATGAAGGACATAACAATTTTCAATTACATAAAAGATTGTTACAAGGAGGAGGGTAAAAAATTGTTCTCCTTAACTTCATAGAAGACGACAAGACGTGATAGGCTCAAACAACAGCAAGGGAGGTTTAGCCTGGATATTAGGAAAGATTTTTCTTGTCAGGGTAGTTAAGCACTGGAACAATTTGTATAGGGAGTTTGTGGAATCAATGTCACTGAAGGATTTTATGAACAGGTTAGAAAACACCTGCCTGGAATGACCTGTTTATTACTTAAACCTATCTTGAGTGGAGGAAACTGAATTAGATGACCTAAGATCCCTACCAGTTCTACACTTCTACTGTTTTGCTGAAAAGGAAAATTTACTTGTTATTCTGGAACATTTAATGTTTTGCATTTACCTCACTAGGGCTCTGCATTAATGTCTCTCAAGTACAGTAATTTGCAGGATCAGGACACTAGTGGTTCGCTGGATTTCTAAAATGAAAACACATTTACAGCAATCCCTATTCCCTGAAGCCAGCCATGGTTCCCGCATCTGATTCAACAAGTTGTAATGTTCTGCTTATTTAAAGTGACATAAAATCTTGGAGAAAATTGAAATAATTTTATGGAAGATTGGCAGAGTTCACAGACACTCTGCAGACTCCATCTGTATGTTTTCCAACAAGCCTGCAAACTGTGAAACTTATAATAAGCTCCACAGAAGACACATACCACAGAGAGCAACCTTGATATGACTTTGAAAAACTTCCTCATTTGCTTTTAACATAATTAATTCCCTTAATATTCATGAATTTCTCTCTGTTCACTATTGACCCGAATGACATAGTCTAATGAATAGTGATGAATGAAACCCTATAGATTTGGAATTCAGGATTCAGTCCAGCTGAACACCCAGAAAATTCAGAGACTTATTGAAAAAATACGGGAATTTATTCAATACCTTATGGTTATGAAAAATTGGGCTGGAAATCTCAAGGACATACTGTTGTGTGAGATTTCTGGCCCTTCCAGTTTACAGCCAGCTTGTAAGTTGTCAAATAAAAACGTCTTTTTTGCTTGATCTCTGGAAAACACTAGTCACTGTTCACAGACTAGTTATATTTTTTTTAAAAAGAATAAAATAGTCTACTGCAAATTCTGCCACATTACATTTTGTCTAGTTTCAAAGTTACAGAACAATGACCTATTAATTGCTGTGCATGAAGTGCCTAATGGGAAATTACAGTTATGTTGCTTTACAAGTGAGCTCTTAACCAGGTGGTAGACCTGGCTCAAATGTTTACAGTTACCTATTCCATTTGATCACTGATTATGTGGTTATTAGTTATCAGTCCTCTGAGCCAGCTCATCATGTCATGGGACACAGTGGCTGACAAGGCTGAGCAGAAATATTCAAGAGAACAGCAACCAGGTTTAAACAGAAAAGGGGGTGGTTGGTATAAAGAAGAAAAAACAAATCAACCGAATTATTCCCAAACTTTACACAACTCTCATTTCAAGATTTCCAAAAATTATGTTTTGAAATTTTTTTCTATTCCAATCCATTCATGTTTATCTTTTTATAAACAAGAAAAAAATCCATATCAAATGTATATTTGATACAACTCCCATTCTGATTATTCATATTGCATGTCATGATAATATACTTCCATTTTATATTTAAGCCAGTTATAGCTTTCACAACTACATCTTCTTATCCCAGTGCAAAGAAAAACAGACCTAAATTTTCTAAAATTCACTAACAAAAGTGTGTCTACTTGGGTCCAAATGAGGCATGTGCAATGCCCAGACACAGTATATACATCTGGACTAGATGGGAGCACTTTTGAAGAATTTAATCTAAATTCTAGATTATTTCATTTTTAGAAACATTTACAAAACAATAAAGATGTTAAGGGCATGATCCATAGCCCATTAAGCCAGTGAAAATGGGCTTTGAATCAGGCCCCAATGATGGTCTTCAGGAAAAATTGTCTTAAGTCCAAAATGCCACCTCACTAGGGCTCTGCATTAATGTCTCTCAAGTACAGTAATTTGCAGGATCAGGACACTAGTGGTTCGCTGGATTTCTAAAATGAAAACACATTTACAGCAATCCCTATTCCCTGAAGCCAGCCATGGTTCCCGCATCTGATTCAACAAGTTGTAATGTTCTGCTTATTTAAAGTGACATAAAATCTTGGAGAAAATTGAAATAATTTTATGGAAGATTGGCAGAGTTCACAGACACTCTGCAGACTCCATCTGTATGTTTCCAACAAGCCTGCAAACTGTGAAACTTATAATAAGCTCCACAGAAGACACATACCACAGAGAGCAACCTTGATATGACTTTGAAAAACTTCCTCATTTGCTTTTAACATAATTAATTCCCTTAATATTCATGAATTTCTCTCTGTTCACTATTGACCCGAATGACATAGTCTAATGAATAGTGATGAATGAAACCCTATAGATTTGGAATTCAGGATTCAGTCCAGCTGAACACCCAGAAAATTCAGAGACTTATTGAAAAAAATACGGGAATTTATTCAATACCTTATGGTTATGAAAAATTGGGCTGGAAATCTCAAGGACATACTGTTGTGTGAGATTTCTGGCCCTTCCAGTTTACAGCCAGCTTGTAAGTTGTCAAATAAAAACGTCTTTTTTGCTTGATCTCTGGAAAACACTAGTCACTGTTCACAGACTAGTTATATTTTTTTTTAAAAAGAATAAAATAGTCTACTGCAAATTCTGCCACATTACATTTTGTCTAGTTTCAAAGTTACAGAACAATGACCTATTAATTGCTGTGCATGAAGTGCCTAATAATGGGAAATTACAGTTATGTTGCTTTACAAGTGAGCTCTTAACCAGGTGGTAGACCTGGCTCCGAAATGTTTACAGTTACCTATTCCATTTGATCACTGATTATGTGGTTATTAGTTATCAGTCCTCTGAGCCAGCTCATCATGTCATGGGACACAGTGGCTGACAAGGCTGAGCAGAAATATTCAAGAGAACAGCAACCAGGTTTAAACAGAAAAGGGGGTGGTTGGTATAAAGGAAGAAGAAAACAAATCAACCGAATTATTCCCAAACTTTACACAACTCTCATTTCAAGATTTCCAAAAATTATGTTTTGAAATTTTTCTATTCCAATCCATTCATGTTTATCTCTTTTTATAAACAAGAAAAAAAATCTGTTATCAAATGTATATTTGATACAACTCCCATTCTTGATTATTCATATTGCATGTCATGATAATATACTTCCATTTTATATTTAAGCCAGTTATAGCTTTCACAACTACATCTTCTTATCCCAGTGCAAAAGAAAAACAGACCTAAATTTTCTAAAATTCACTAACAAAAAGTGTGTCTACTTGGGTCCAAATGAGGCATGTGCAATGCCCAGACACAGTATATACATCTGGACTAGATGGGAGCACTTTTGAAGAATTTAATCTAAATTCTAGATTATTTCATTTTTTAGAAACATTTACAAAACAATAAAGATGTTAAGGGCATGATCCATAGCCCATTGAAGCCAGTGAAAATGGGCTTTGAATCAGGCCCCCAATGCAATTTGCATGGTCTTCAGGAAAAATTGTCTTAAGTCCAAAATGCCACCTGAGATTGAGTCACAAACATTTTATAAAGACAAAAGTCTCATAACAATCAGCTGGAGATTTTACTTTCATAAGGATTTTGCTTTTCATAATGGTAGCCGAGTTAGTCTGTAATGGGAAAAACTTAAAAAACAACAAATAGACTAATAGCACTTTAAAGACTAACAAAACATACAGATGGTATTAGAGTTTTCATGGGTGCAACCCACTTCTTCAGGTGATACCATCTACATGTTTTGTTAGTCTTTAAGGTGCTGCTAGTCTATTTGTTGTTTATAAGATTGGAGTGTTCAAACTGCACAGTGGCCAATGCAGAGGACATTCTGAATTGTTCATATTTTCCTCTGTATAGCTCTATAATGTATGTTCTTTATTTCACAGAAATGAGTCTGGTTTTGATGATAGTAAAGGTGTTTTTTTTTTCTTTAATGTGGACAGAAATGAGCTCTCAGAGTCAATGCTGACAATGATACTTAGTGGAAATTTTGAACATGGTCAGTTGAATTATTTGACTATTACAATTCTTTGAATACTGGAGCTCAGCTTGAATTCTTACTGGTTTCATGCATGTAAACTAAACTCAAAAGTGTCTGATTGCAATTTGCACGCTTCTTCAGGACTACCTTTATTCATGGGATGCTGTGGAAGTGCTTTGTACCATCCTGTCTAGGTACAGAACAGTAGTAGAATGAATGTCTACTAGGTAGGGCAACCAACTGGTTATCTAAGATGTTTTTACACGAATGCAAGAAGCCTGGGAAACAAGCAGGAAGAATTAGAATCCCTGGCCCAATCAAAGAACTATGATTTGATTAGAATAACAGAGACTTGGTGGGATGACCCACATGACTGGAGCACTGTCATGGAAGGGTATAAACTGTTCACGAAGAACAGACGGGGGAGAAAAGGGGGAGAAAAGGGGAGGAGTTGCACTGTATGTAAGAGAGCAGTAAGATTGCTCAGAGCTCCAGTATATAGAGGGAGAAAAGCCTGTTCAGAGTCTATCAGTCAAGTTTAGAGGCGGAAGCAACAGGGGTGATGTTGTGATTGGTGTCTGCTATAGACCACCAGATCAGGTGGATGAGGTAGACGAGGCTTTCTTCAGACAACTAAGAGAAGCTACAGAAAGGATGTGGATGCATTAGAGAGGGTCCAGTGGAGGGCAACCAAAATGATTAGGGGGCTGGAGCATATGACCTATGAGGAGAGGCTGAGGGATTTGGGCTTATTTAGTCTGCAGAAGAGAAGAGTGATGGAGGGGGGATGGATATGATAGCAGCCTTCAAATTCCTGAAGGGAGGTTCCAAAGAGAATGGAGAGAGGCTGTTCTCAGTAGTGACAAGTGGCAGAACAAGGAGCAATGGTCTCAAGTTACAGTGGGGGAGGTGTAGGTTGGATATTAGGAAAAACTATTTCAGTAGAAGGGTGGTGAAGTACTGGAATGGGTTACCTAGGGATGTGGTGGAATCTCCATACCTAGATGTTTTTAAGTCTTGATTTGACAAAGCCCTGATTGGGCTAATTTAGTTGGGGTTGGTCCTGCTTTGGATAATGAGACTACCTTCAGGTCACATTAGATAAGCGATAGGCAACCTAGGCTAGTGGAACCTTTTTGGAACATCCCTTCAGGAAATTGAAGGCTGCTATCAAATTATATTGATCAATGACAGATACATTAGATCAGTCAATTATACAGGCTAACTGGCAATAGGAGTTGTATGCCACTGAACTCTGCTGGATGGAATCAGAGTTGCTCCAGTGTTTGTGACTATTCTACTCAGAAGAGGTGGCCTTCACACATACAGTCTGAAGTTAATGCTAATAACATAATGGAAAAAAAAGCTTGTTTTACAAGTGAAAAAAAAGCTTGTTTTTAAATTGTAGTAGATCCTGAATTCTATTACCACTTTCTATGTATATGGATAAATGACCCACAACCACTCATTCTAGCTATTTCTGGTGGTGGCTAGACCATAAAATACACAAGGCCAATAAATAAATATCTTATTTTCCAGCTCAGTGTCTTTACCAGGTAGAACTAAAGGTAGATGCACTCCTCCATCTTTAACACCTATTAGAGATAACTCTACTCTTATAGCTCCCTAAGGGTACATCTACACAGCAGTGTTATTTCAGAATAACTTGAGTTATTCTGAAATAACATAGTGCAAGTCTACACAACAAGCCTTTATTATGAAATAATGTTGAGCCGGAGGACTTCTTACTCCAACTCATGGGCTGTGTCTACACTGGCACCCTTTTCCGTAAAAGGGATGCTAATGAGACACTTCGGAATTGCAAATGCCCTGGGGATTTAAATTTTCCCCGCGGCATTTGCATGAACATGGCTGCCGCTTTTTTCCGGCTCGGGGCTTTGCCGGAGAAAAGCGCCAGCAGCGATCTTGCGGAAAATAAACCCTTTTCCGCAAGATCTCTTATTCCTACTTGAAAAGCCCCGAGCCGGAAAAAAGCGGCAGCCATGTTCATGCAAATGCCGCGGGGGATATTTAAATCCCCCGTGGATTTGCAATTCCGAAGTGTCTCATTAGCATCCCTTTTCTGGAAAGGGGTGCCAATGTAGACACAGCCATGGTAACGCTCATTTTACGGGGAATAAGGAAGTTGAAGGAAGAGTGTTCTTCCTTCAACTTCCTTCTGTATAGACAGCGCCAAAAGCAGACTTAAGCTATTTCGACTTAAGCTAAGCAATTGACATAGCTGAAGTTGCATAACTTAATTTGACTTTAGCTCTGCTGGGTAGACGTATCGTAAGAAATGGGATAATCTCAGCCACCTATAGACAATACAGTAAATGTTGAAGGATGATTAAATTTAGAGAGAGGTTCTATGAAGACAATATGATGAAATTAAAAATTCTGGCATTTGACTACCTTGTAATTATTCTGCAAAGAGTAATGAAGTGGAAGAAAATTTCAAATCATCATTCAGAGGCATCAAAAAAGAGCAATAGAACAGACCATAAATAATATGGGATTAATTCTGTGTCTTTTCAATGAATTTGTAGGAAGGCAGGAATTTCCAAAGTGGGCCACAGCAGTGGTCCATCTAATGCAGTATCGTGTCTCACCAACACTGGATGCTACAGAGGGAGGTGCAGGATACTGTGCCGAGTGCAGTTATGGAGTTATGCTGTTACCAGCCCAGAGAAGTGTTTCTTCAATTAGAAGTAGTTTGTATTAGGATTTTTTTTCTTTTCTTAACTGCTATTATCTAGTGCAGTGGTGGGCAACATGTGGTCTGTGGGAGCTCTGTAGGTGGCCCACAAGACATTTTGTTTACCATTGCCTATGAGGTTGCCCTATTTCACTGGTTTCTGTATGTGTAGCTTTTTTTCCTACAGATATTTCTCGAGTGACATGCATGTAAAGCAAGGGCACATGAAATGAGGTGTATGTAGACTGTACACAACATTGCCTTGAGAGCCATGAACTCCCTCTGCATTCAATCAAAGCACAGTTACGGTTCAATTGGCATACCCTGCAAATTCTAGGTACACAAGTGCAGTTAGCAAAACTACCCTATCCCAGGAGACTGTCTTGGTTGCAACAATCTTGTGGCCCACTGTGGTCCCACTCACTAGCCTAGGTTGCCCACTGCTTATCTAATGTGACCTGCAGGTAGTCTCATTATCCATATAACTTCTGCATCTTTTTTTCTGAATCCTAGACAGCTCTTCATCCCAGTGATATCTTGTGACAGTAAGTTCCACAAGTTAGATTTTAAAGTGATAAAAAAATTATCCATTGAATTGAATCTCTTCCTTAATCTTGTATTGTAAGAAAGGGTGAATATGAGTTCCTTCTCCATAACATTCATTATTTTGAATATTCCATCATGTCCCTATTTACTCATGCACATATTAAACAATTCCAACCTTTTCCATCTGTCTTTATGAAGAAGTTTTTCCAGATTTCCAATAATTTTCATTGCCCATCTTAGAGGTCCTTGTATGGAATTTGAAAACAAAAGTTAACTGTGGATTCATGAAAAAATGGAGCAAGACAATAGATAAAGAAATGACTATGAAAGAGTGAATGGGCTGCCACTTTCTTTCTCTGTGACATAATGAAGCAAAATCATTCTAAGGTACTATACAGTTATCATTGGAAGTTCAGCCCAGGAAGTTTAAAATAAATGTCTAACAATGCTTCAGACACATGCTGGAAAAAGAGTACATTTATGTGGGATGAAATTGCCATAAGCCCCAATATTCTGAGAACAGAGAAAATTATAGGAACTACATGGCCAATAGATCTGCAGAGAGACAAGGTGGGTGAGGCAATATCTTTTATTGGACCAACTTCTTTTGTTGAGAGAATCAAGCTTCACTTCAGACATCCCTATATGGTTTTATATATTTAGGTCTTCTTGGTGATGGATATGATCAGACTGACAGTAAATAGGATCTTTACCTTGCCACCATTCTTTCCTGTGAACTGTCCAATTCAGGTCCACCTATGTTCTTAAACCAAACCTACCACCTCATGACCTGAGAAGGCAGTAGGGTTACACTGATTTACAACAGCTGAGGATCTGGTCCATTCTTTTTACATGCATGAAGCATATCAGATTTTAGACACAGCAAGACAAAATCCATTATAGGTGAACCTCTCTAGTCCAGCATCCTCAGGACCTGATCAGTGCCAAAGTAGAGAATTTGCTGAACCACGGGAGGTAAATATTTGTTGAGCAGCATTATCAATGCTTCCACTGCTTACTGGGCTCTTAGAAAACATTTAGGGGTAAATTAGAGCTAAAATTATAGCACAGAACACTGAGAGCCAGGACTGGTAGCTGTAAACAAATGTTATGGGAATGTGGGAAAGTTGGCCACGTCCATGATAAGTGTACATCCGGCTAACTAAAAACATGCTGTACCACGAATGTTGCCAGACCACTGAGTGCCAGACTAGAGAGTTTCAACATGCAGATAATTTGGGAAAAAAACTCAGCTAAGCCACAAACATTTTCCTGTCCAACCTACATACCAAATTTTGTCTCTAATGCTCTCTTCTCAACACTTTGATTTCAAATTTATTTAGGCATGGCAAAATATTGGACTCAAAGTTCTTTATACAAATCAGAAAGGAAAGGTATGTATCTTAAGATAGCACTAAACTGAAAACACGATTTAAAAAAAGTTCCTGGCCAATAATCCACAATATGCCCATGAAATCAAAAATCTGCACTCTCCCATACTGCCTTGCAAGAAAATACTGAGTATGTTATCCCTTCTTTTCCTTTGTATCACATACACACACTTTTACTACGCCTCTTCCTGTTTTGGACTACACCCATTTGTTAATCAGCTGCAGCAGTAGCTATCTTTTTGTCTTGGGTCTAATAACATAAACTAAGGGTCCGATTACATTTTTACTACATATTGCTCTGCCACCAAACTATTCAGATTTGCTCTGCTGAGAGGCTCTCTCATTCCCGGAATAGAAATTAATTAATCAGTATACTTGCCTCCCACGTACCAGGAAAAACCTCTCTGATTAAATTCATGTAGTAAAGTTTTGCAAATCACCAGTGACATAGCTATTGATTAAATGGAAGCTTTGTAAGCACTTAGTCATTTTATGGGTTTATTTATTTATTTTACTTCCTCTCATGCTTTTCTTTTAATTACCAGGGTGTAATTCTGAACAATTTGCTATTGAATAATATGTCTAAAAAAAAAAAAAAAAAAGAAGTAGATTAAATTCCTCAAATGATTTATGGTTTTGTGGTGAAGGCATTAGACTGGGACACAGGAGCTGAGGGCTGTGTTCATGGCTATGCCACAGACTTCCTAAGGAACCTGGAGAGTGTCATGTAATCTCTCCCTGCCTAAATTTATCATCTATAAAATGGAGATAAGGTCAATAAACATTAATAGAGGGTACATAAATACCTAGAGAGAAAACAATATAATTTAACTTATTATAGTAGAATAGCACAGCTAATATGTCCAAAAAGTTGGCGGCGATGGGCTGTCATAGCGCTACTGAAACTCTAAGGTGATAGTTTCTCTTTATCTTTTAGGTATTAGATACAGACAATCCCTGAGAAGGAAGAGGATTTCCTGCAAGTCTATTTGATTTAGAGTCAGGGAGATAAGGTCTGACCCAATGTCCATTAATATCAAAATGAGCTTTTCCATTAATTTAATGGCAGCTGGATGAGGCCTAATCTCTTAGGCATTGATTCTACATGGCAATCAGCATGGAGGCATTGTATACCCCCACAGAACGCCACTGAAATCAAATAAATCTCATAGTATCATTTCCGTTCTTTGATTTGATGAATCCATTTGAATACTTGCACTTGTGCATCTTCTAACTGGCTCTGTGCACTTGGATTGTCTTTAGTGGGGCTTCATGCAGGAGCAGTTAGCTCCTGTGCCGAGGACTAAAGATTCCTTTTTAGTCCCATTTGTGCCCCTTTTATATTCACTTTTCAAGTCCATTTAGGTGTTGGAGTTTCACTGACACCCAAGCAAGGAACAACAGTGTCACTTCTATCACCCACACAGCTAGGCAGCACAGCTGATATTTCAGATATTCATGATCAATCCAGAGCTTAAACAGACTCGCCATATTAACTGGGTTGTGCAATTAGTAAAATGGGTGATATGGGCACATAAGCGCCACCTTGCCCTTCTCTCCTCACTATTTGGGTATATCAGAGAACTCTGGTTCCTACTATCATCTCCAGACAGACTTGGGGATTGTGAAGGAAGGAATATTGCGCTCATGCCCATACTCAGGTGCATAGAATGCAGGGTCATTGGTGTTCAGTTAAAATCTGCTCTGTCAGAGAATTTGAGGAGTGATTCCTCATTGGTTAATTGTTTAATGAAGTTACATCCTTAACATTAACCTTTCTCTGGTGTATGTCTCGTTGCTTCCTTGTCCACTTCAATACCGAAAAGATGTTCATAGAGTAATTAGAGAAATTAAATCCCTGCATACATTCTGCTAAAAACAAATAGATACTGCAGTCATGTAATGAAATTCAGGTTGTGAATTTTCAATCAGCTCTAGTAATAGATCAGAGGCAATGATGGCCTCATTATCTTATTAGTTATCCCTATGCAGTTCTACCACTTGGTCTACATGATCTTTTATTAATTATCCTTGATCTGTCACTATCCAGGATTCTAACTACTCTTCCTTTCTTGCATGCAAGTGTGTGTTATGCTTACAGCATATATGTAGAGAAGTTACATAAATAAACTCTCTTACTGGAAAGTATAATGTAACACTATTAGTATTCAGAATGGTAACATACAAGAACCCCAGAGAGAGACAAAACAGGCTGCTCCCTAAAACCTTACTGCAGGAGGGGCATCTACAGACTGACTGTTCCCAGGCCCAGATGATATACATCCTTACAGAACCCCTTAACCTGCAAACATGAAAACCACTTAAAGTAACAGCTTACTGTTTTAACAGAGTTTTCGATACATCACAGCATCTGTGTGATAGAGGAAGTAGGCAGAATTCTGTAAAGAGTTGTATTATGTTACCAAAGTTGCACATTTTGAATTCTGAAGAATTGTATAGTATTATCAAAACTTTCAAACCTTGATGTGCATAAATAAGCAGTACCACATAAGGCAGATCTAATTTATGCACTTGCTATGGACCCAATTATGTACTCCATGCCACAGAGTGCCAAACAGATTTTTCTCAAAAAGCAGAATAGAATGTTGCATCTAATATTTATAGAATCACACCTGCATCCCAGTTTTAAAGTTCCTATCTCATTGTATTCACCTCAAGTAGACATAAAAAGGAGTTTAGAAATGGGCTTGGTTTTTTGGGCCATTTTAATAATGGAGCTATTGAAGATATTGGGATAGATCTTCAGGTGAGATAAAACAATAGCCAATAGAGCTTCACTGGATGAGGCTCTGACTCCAAAAGCATCTGATTATTGTAAAACACTGTTGGGGGTTCTACAAAATTTCATCTTATTGAATAAGACAGAAACATATATGGGATCATTAGGATGCTTTAAGGGCTTATTCGGTAGGAATTTCCCCATTCACTTCAACAGGAATGAGATCATGCCTTAATGAGGAGGAAAAGGAAACTGTGGTGCATTTCTGAATTTTGACATTTGTTTTTACAGGTCTTTCACTTCCAGCCTAAATGGCACAGATTAGTATCCCGTCCCGCTTTGTTGAGATCGAGGTGTAACAGAGCTAAGAAACTGAGGGTCAGTCCAGATTTAAAAAAAAAAAAAAAAAAAAAAAAAAAGACCTGATGTGATGGAATGAGGATAGCAAACTCAAGGTGCAAAGGGGTGATTTTATCTGGATTTCTGATTGCAAGTGTTTGCCTAATTTTTTTTTAATCTGAGTTTGCAACCTGGAAGTTTCAGCAGATTTCTAGTTATTGCTCTGTATTCATATATCAGCAGAAATCTTTCCCTTGTATCTGACTTTTTTTTCTGATGTGGTCTCAGTTTATTGATTCATAAGTTTGTCACTTCTACTGAAATCTTCCCTACTTGGGGTTTCATCTTAAATCAATTTAGCAAACCCGATATGGCATTCAACAGCCTGCTGATAAGCAGGATCTCTCACTGCAAGTATATTACATTGCTGTTCCGAGGTCTTCTCTGGTTGCTTGTCGGTTACTGGTGATAGTTTTGACCTTGGGATCCTGCTATTTCAGACACCTTATACTTTGCTGTCCCACACTGCCACTGATGAAGTTCATAAAGATACCCAAGCTGGACTCCTTCCCTTGGACAGGAAGTAGCTCCTGGTGAAATCAGGTCTGTGAAGAATCCTGGACTTTGGAGCTTGTCCCATTGGTTCAAAACAACCTCTTTCTGTCAATCCTCAGGACACATTACAAAAATCACCCTTTTTACCAGGCCTTGTGTGGAGGAGGCTGATACATGACTGTGACTATCTAAGAATAATGTATTATCTCCAGAGCACATTAGCATTTGCTAATAGATGTTTGATTTCCCTCAGTAATATTATGTGCGCTTAGCGCTTCGGATTGGCACGTTTTTAGTTCCTTCTAAATCAAAATAACAGGGATACAGAAGTGTAAAAAAATCAGGTCAGTATAGAGGTACCAGTAATGATGATGTGTAAGTCACATTCAATGAAGATAAAAGATCAAATTCAATTTACATATTTAAATAACAATTAACTAAATTTCTCCCTCTGTGAATGCTATTCATAATTATTGTGAATGCAATGTGTATTAACTGTAAATTTGGAACTAACTTTTAGTTTTGCAGCTTCAGCTGGAATTAAGTTGAGAAATTTGTTTACAACATATAGGGGGCTATCTGACTTGCAGAGTCTAGCACAGAACCTGCCACTGTTTGTCTGCAGAGTTGCTCTCCCAAAAATTATGTGCAGAAAAATGCAGGTGAAAATTAGACATCCCATTGAAAAGGCAACTGTTTGAAAACATGAAATTCCCTCAATTCATGGAGGATCTCCATTCCTCCCCAGCACACATCTTCATTCTCCCCAGCATGCACAGTTGCTGTGTGGTGTATTCACCTTCTTTCCCCTAAGGAAAACAATAAAGGAGAGGGTTGCTTCTCTCAGAATTTATGTTACTTCAGTTAGTCAGGTTGTTGAGTGAACCTCCTTTCCAGTGGTTAACAACTATGGCCCATGTGATCTTTAAAAATGAGATTTTAGGATATTTTCATGTGCCATTTTAATACTATATTAATAAAGTAGTTAAAAAGGAAATACAATATTTATGTTAGGGATGTAAAAGGTTAGCTGGTTAACTGGTAAGCATCACTCTTAATGGGAGATGCTTGCTGGTTCGGGTTAACCCGCACGGGGTCCACCGTGGAGAGGAGCTGCTCCAGACAACCAATTAAACAGAGTTTTACATCCCTAATCTATGTACATTATTCTGAGATAGCCATTTTGCTCTGTTTCAGAATGAGGCAGAACCAAGAAGTGCGGTAGGTCATTCCAGATGAGTTTGCACAGGAAAAAAAAAAAGAGTCCCTTTGGTATTTAATCACAATGAAGCCTTCTGATATTCATACAGATGTAAATTAGCTGCTTTCTTATGCAGAATGATATCTCCCAATCAAGAATATCCTAATGGACTAATAATTATGTTATTTATTCTGGCACAAAGCCTCTGACTTTTATGGTCATGCAGAATAGTATGACACAATATTTGTAACAGGATCTAATGTTAACATATTAGATTCAGACAGTAGTGCTCTTTATGGCCTTATTTTGTGTTGCACACCTGGATTCTATAATTCAAGTTCTACATCTGGGCATGAGTCGCATTTCCTGATAAAGATGTCCATCTGTAAACCTTTCACTTTTTGTCTGCAGATATTTTCATCCCTTTTAAAAAAACAGGCTTATAATTATTCAATGAAGTTTGGCATTTCTTAAGCAGAGGGCAGTATTACATCAGTAAATGATTACTGAAGTTGTCTAATCTAGAAATCGCACAAGGACACATAACAGTTTACTGGCTTAAGGCACAGATGTAAAACAGTGAAGCAGAGCTGTTGTCAAGTCTTTTATGGGAAACAGTAGTGAAAACACATGATTGATTATTAATGCCTTCTTTTTCTCCCAAGCACTTCGCCATTGAAAGTTGCCTTGTGACTTAATTTGTAGCTCAACTTTGACTTTATAATATTACTAGACCCTTTCCCCAGCCCAGTTCTCTTTACATTGTCTCCCTTTCCTTTGCATGCGCAGGGTCAGGATCATTAAATATTCACCATGCAGTTTGATGCATACATTTCACCTAATGTTCTGTAATAATGAACAGTGTCATATTCATTTATGCCTCTTCATGCAAAGCCAGGAACAAGAACAACTATCACAAGTTTCCCCTTGACTCTATGATGTGGGACTTTCTGGTGTCAGTAATCCCAAGCAGAAAATTTGTCAGGCTAATGATGCTGGGATCCATAATTGAAAAGTTGGAAATGATAAGTCTGCTAAGAGAGAGTATTCAAAAGTAAAAGACTGAATCCTAAAACTTTGCTCAACTCTTCAATATTTCAGTAACATTCTGAAATCACTTGCTCACACAGAGGTGTTGTTCTTTATCCAGGATACAGTTCAGATAGAAGATATTATCAATTCTTAATTGACATCTTTCACTAAACAAAACAGTTAATTAACTTGGCCCTTTTCACACATGAATATCTGAAAACGAACATGCTTTTTAACTCTTTGGCACTACACGTTCACTGCCTCTTTTCTCCCTTTAACAGGAACTTTAGCTGTCTGAAATGTAGTTTTGGGAAATTCCAAGCTAGTACTAGCCACACCCCATTAGTCAAAATCCTACACATCATGGGAGTGCTTTAGTGCTGAGATGGCTTTGGAATTCAAAATTATATATGAGAAAGCTGAAACAGAAATTAAAGTGAAAATCATATCTGGCTGTAGCAGCAGAACAGAAATATAATTCATCCTTTTTTTCCCCTAGCAACCACTGGGTATATTACTTTATAGAGTGAATTTTGTGCAAACAATTTAATGGAATAGGCTGTATAAGGGGGTTATAAAGATACTTGAAACCTGTATACAAAAAATGCATGGAGTAAACTCAGGACATGATGAAGAAAAAATCCTGAAATAGCAGTGGAGAGACAGCATTTCACCAGCTGGAGACAGGCTTGGGTAATAAGCAGAGACAATATGATTTGTGAGTTACAGTAAGTTGTAGAAAGCACTAAGGAAAAAGGAATGAAAATAAAATGAAGACGACAGGATGTTGGAGACTCATTGTGCAAATAATAAAATCACGTTTAGCATGCATCTCACATATACAGTGAAGCAGATTTATATGATTAGTTCTGACAATAATAAAAGAAACAGTACAAACAAAAATACCCAAACATCTTCAAGGTAAACAGTTTTGCCAGAAATTAAACTGCTAACTTCTGACTCACAATAGTCCATTGCCAGGAGAGAGCTAGAATACCACCTGTTTCATGTTACCTGTAACACACTGCACAATTATTTCTAGCTCTTGAAGACAGTATCTGAGCAGCATGGAAGCGCTGGCTTAAGAATACCCTTCTGTGTGTCAAAAGGTAAACGAGACCAGAAGTCTTTATAGATATGATATTCTGATCCCTGTTTAAAACACATTCACAATCCTTATGTTAATATGATGATGGAGTACCCAATGGAAATTTGCTGATGATTACCAGAAAAATGGGGCAATGTCCACATGAGCCATCTACAGAAAATCATAATTTGCAGCTTTCCATATTCTCAATGATAAATCAAAAGTACAGAGTCTTGGGCCCAGATGCTGCATTTGTTTGCAGTGCTGCATCTCTGTGGAGCCTCATCCTCAAACTGAGCTCTTGATAGAGCTCTGCAAATAACTGATTTTGGGGTGAGGGCAGGGGGTAGTTCTCCCCTCACTCTGAGTAATAATACTATGCTTCAGCTTGAATCAAACCCAAATAAGAGATGATATTTCCAGCAAAACAAAAGAAGTTAAAAGACTGGACCCAAAAATCAGTGTTTTGAGATTTTTAGCATTTTATAATTTTTAAAATAAAAAATGAATTTTTGAAATGAAATTTTGAAACATCTTTCCAGAAAAAAAAGTCAAAACAATCCCCTTTCAAAATTTCTGAATTTGTCCTTTATTCAAATGAAATTTAGCAACCGAAACAATTAATTGAAATCAACCCACATTCATGCATTATTACAGTCTCCCTGAAGTTGCATGTTTAGTGGAAAAAATTAATTCACGTGAAATTCTATTGTAGGATTGGACCCTCCATAACTTATTCACTCCTTCCTGACTTTTTTTTTTCTGAACAAAGAAAGGAAGAAAATAATTGAGTAATGCAATTAGAGGATATGTCAACCATGACACACACATCCTGGGAGCTTTAGCAATGCCACATGCCCTTCCTGCCCAAAGGGTGAATGTCACTGAATAATCATGAGTACCTTTAAACCAGGCATCACCTTCCTGAAGGAAAACACAGAATTTCTGCTTCCAGGATTGTAAATAATGAAGCTCAACCTCTGTCACAGGACTCTCTGGTTCAGAAGTCAGACATTCCCTCTTTTCTTACTGCTCAACTGGGCTCAGCTTAACCCGATTTTAAAGTCTGTCTAGAAGATTTATACTATGGACTGATGAGGAAAGGGCACAGTTCTCAATACAGGAGCTATACACACTGAAAGTAAAACAGGAATGAGTAAGCAAACAAAGATAAAATAAAGGTGTGATCCAGGGACCCATTGGTGCCTTTAGTGTGTGTATATATATATATATATATGGGGTTTATAGTGGTCATCTAAGTCTATTGTCTATATAATAATGCACCAAAAGGCTACATGTGAGGTCTAACCAACAGCCAACAATGCACCAATCATCCTGATCATTATTAGATGGATGGATGGATGGATATTTAAAGTGTTATGCATGAAAATTGTATACTTAAGGGGTGGGAGTTATGACAGGTCACCATAAGGTGATAAACAGGTTCTATCAAGGCAGGTGGTAGTAGACACACACTCTCACCAGACTTGAAAGAGAAACCTCTGAACTGTCATTCATGCTTAAATTTGACACTTTACGCCTGGGTCTCAACAAAGATGCTAATTACCTTGCCCATTACAAAGATAGCTTCCCCAATTATCACCTCTAATATCATTAGCTCACAGACATTAGCCTCCCCCTCATCCCCCCTCTGTTCTGAAATTTGATTTGTCCTTTTTATATGTGTTCACTTTTTTTGATTGTATCCCTTTGGTATATATGGTCATGCCAATTTTCTTCCACAATTTGATCTGAGGAAGTGGGTCTGGCCCACAAAAGCTTATCACCTAATAAACCATCTTGTTAAAGTGCTACATAGTCCCAACTCTCTAGTTGGTCCATTGTGGGTCTCACAATGTAAGTCTATTTGCATTGCTAAACTTGATACTAATGAAAAGACTGAATTAACATGAGAAGATATGCAAGAAAAAAAAAGAAGCAGGGGGCATAACAGCTATAAGTAAAGACAATAGAACTGGAGGGGGGGTTAAAACTGAGGGTGCAATGAAAAGAAACTGTCAGTGACACAAATTAACTTCCTAATTGTGAGAACAATAGGGCAGTTGAGTAGAATACCTTCACTGGAGGTTTTCAAAAGGAGAGTGGACAGACAGTCTTGGATGGTTTACACCAAACCAATCTGCATCTTGACAAGGAGGTAGACTAGTTGACCCTCACAGTACCTTCTAACCATGGGGTTCTATGATTGTAACCAATGTGTCTGGAAAATGTTGTAAAGACTTTGGGTGAACTCAGCATCTTTAAACACAAGGAGATATTTTGCTAATCAAGGCTATGCTGTAGGCTGCATATTACAATTTTATTTTATGTATTGCCATTTGTTTCCACTGCTTTGACCTGTGACATCTCAAATCTCATACACACCGTTAAATAAACTTTTCCTTATTTTCATCATTAATGTTGTGACCCTGGCTGACCAGTGCAGGCTAGAGGGTATTCAGGCCAATTCACTTGTGTATGAATATAGATCAAAGCGATTCATATTTTGGGTATTTACACTTTAGACAGCTAATGGGATGCATTGTTTTCACTTACCTGTTCCTGTCATAATATAATTGCAAACACTTACATTGCAAATCTGCTTGTAACTAAATAACTCAGACATCAAAAAAGCCTTAGAGAATGCTAATGAGGGACTTTGTCAGCAAGGTTTTAATTCCAAAGCAAATGGCCCTTGTGATGATGAACTGAGGTCACAGGCTCAAAGTGATTCTACACTCCATGTCATCAGAGAACATGGGTAGAGAGACTGTCAACTTGTCTTCCATGAGGAAATATAAATGTAGATTCAAAGAGCCTTTATTTCTGACTGTTTGGTCTCTTACAGGGGAATATGCCAAATTGCACAGCCAAGATCCCCACAGACAATTTGGGTATCCTGAAAGACTTGGAAAACTGGCAGCTTATTACATCTCTGCCACCATTTGGCATTTCCAGCTGATTCATCTGTACATATATTTTGCCTGCTTTAACATTTTAACAACACTCATACTTTTTTCTTAGCTAATAAACCTTTGGTTAGTTTACTATAGAACTGGCTACTATAGAACATTTGCCTCCACAAGTTCAGGTGATTGCAGCTCCTTTGGCCACAAATCAATGTTTCCAGCCAACGGGAGCTGTGAGAAGTGGCGTCCTGGTCCATGCTGCTTCCCATAGCTCACATTGGCCAAGAACGGCAATCCGCATCCAATAAGGGCTGCTAATTGCTCGTACCTGTGGAGGTGCAGGTAAATATAGTGGTGGCAGCCCACCAAGGCTACGTCTACACTGCAGGGAAGCCTCAAAATTAGTCCATGGCAGGCTTCCCTAATGTAAGCATGCTATCTCAATTTAGAGCCCCAGGAGGAATAATTTAGAATGGCCCTGACAAGGGGCTGTTTCGAAATAGCAGAAGTGGAGTGTCTACACATGCCTTATTTTGAAATAGCTATTTTGGAATAGGCATTCTTTGTAGAATGAGGTTTATAGAAGTCGGAATAAGCCATCCATTATTTCAAAATAATGAAATTGCTGTGCAGATGCTTACATTGTTATTTCGGAATAACAGCTGTTATTCTGAAATAACTTTGCTGTGTAGACACACCCCAAGGGATAACCCTGCAAACCACCACCATTTTATTGCCCTCGCTTGTTCTAGATAAAATAGTCAGTGAGACAAAATCAAATTCACCTGAGTATGAAGCATTAGAAAAAGCTTTGCCTAGATTAGACACTTCTAATTTTTTCTTAGGAGAATCGCAGAGAGATCGGAGAGATGGGAGAAATATTGTATTTGATGTACTGTGGATTATATTCTGGATTACTTCCGAGTCTTAGAAGGATAGTGATCTGATTTGATCTGCTTTTATAAATGCCTAACTCATGGACTGTATGCAGTTATTGTTGCCCATGGCTGTGGGACTGAGGAACGAATTACTGGCTCTCTCACAACCCTGAATACCTGCAGGAAACATCACAGTGGAAAGTCCCACCTCCCGGGGAGAGGAACAATCTGTAAATCCAGGGTGACTCCATTGGCCTCAGTGGAATTAACTTAAATTTACACTGGAGTTATCATCAAGAGCTGAAACTGCCCAAAAATACAGAAGAAAGAACTAAGAAGGGACCCTTCTAAGGTGCTAATATAACCACCACTGGGCGAATTTGAGACTGGGACCTCTGGAGCTAAGTGTAGGAGCCTCTACAGCTTGAGTTATAAAGTCAGCTGGCTCTTAGCTTAGGCTGTAGAGCTCCCTTGTTCTTATCTCTTGCTGGAGGTGGTCTAAGTGCCACTACATGGAACAGGGAATCACAGTAGGTGTGTGGGTTACACTAGCATATTAGGAGACAATTGGGGAGGGGGGTGAGAGAAGGTTTGGATAAAAGATACAGGACAAGAATTCTGATCCTTATATCCTGTGGTGTTTGGTATACCCCCAAAAGCGAGGTAAAAACAATCAGATCATTGGATTGTCAGTCTTGCAGGGTACAATTTTTGTTGAAAGGACAAGAGTGTGTGCAAGGAGCTTACTTAAAAACACAGACAAGTGTGTTTTTGAAATAAGTGGCATTAGGAGACAGAAGAAGAGACAAAGACAAGGTATAGGAATTTGCAGTAGTATTCCTAAATCATGGCAGAAATGATAATTTAATTCTAAAACACACATAGATATCTCTCTCACTTTCTCTCTCTCTCTCTCTCTCACGCACACACACACACATTCACATCACAAGCCAGTATTACTCATGACTGATTTTTAACTCAAACTTTTACTTAGAGTAAAGCCTTTAAGGATGTCAGTGGACAGCACAAAAGATAAATTCCTGTGTCTATGAGTGAGGAGATAAAATGGAGTTTTAGATTTTGTACTATGAATTGAAGAGGAAACAAATGAGATCTTGGAGCTGATGAAGAGGAGTTTATGATCTGAACACCATGAGTTGGATTGTGCATTACTGAGATCAATGTGGGTTTGCAATATACTTCACGGGCTGCATGATCAAGCCTTCTATTAAGAGATTCAAATTGGGAATGTTTACTATACTGTACTTGATTTCAGTAAGTTTAGGAGAACTAGCATGCATCATTCTATGGGTGGAAACAAGAAAAGGTAAAAGGAGAGAGATAGAGAAAGCTTGGAATACAGTAAGAATGCTACAGTAAAGGCAATCAGCAGAAAGCAATTCTTTTCCTAGATAAAATAGACGGAAAATGGAAAGGTCAATGTGGCTTTAGAGATAAGTTCTTAAAGATTTGAAGGGTGACAGGAAGTTGTACATTAAATGAAAAGGGGAGGGAGTAACAAGACTGCAGTATATGGGAGCAGTTAGATATTGCAGGCAAAACATGGGCCCTATTCTCACGACCTTTCTTATGCCTTGTGGAACCTTGATAACAATACAGCTTACTCCTAGTCAGAGAGGATTGGATCATTGTTAGTGAAAGAGGTAAACATAACTCTAGAACATAAAGTCATTTTATACTTTTATCACAGGTAAAAGGAACAGTAGGGCAATGAAAAATTACTTGAAAGCAAATAGTATAAAAAACGCAGGATGTTTGTTTACAGAATTTACCTTGGCAGAACTAGATGCAATGATCTGTTCGTGAAAAAGGAAAAAATTAAACATGATCTAAAGGGTCCAATCCTCAAGTTTTCTCTCAAGCAAAACGTCCTTCAGATACAATGGGTAACATTGCCTTCAGAAAGGAACCTGAGAACAACTACAAGATTTGAAAAAGGACATTTTGTATGGCGTTTTAAACTGATGGGTTGATGCATTGCTCCATTGTTTTAATCAAAGAGGGTGATGAAGACATCAGCACTAGAGATGCTTAAGAACATATGAGCTGAAATGTACTGGGACCAAACTTTGCTCTTGTAAACCAAAGTGAAGCCATTTACCCACACATTGCTATTGTTGCTATTATTTTTAGCAAAGGATCCAACCATGCTATGCTTATTCTTCCTGTTGAGTACCAAAATCAGATTTACTTTAGAGTAAGGTACTACTTAGCACAAGTAAAGTTAATAGAATCAGTCTTAAGTAAATACTATGTTACAGATAAACGGTCAGTGAAGCAAAATCAAATTCAGTGGAGTACGGAGCATTAGAAAAAAAGTTTTACATATATTAGACATTTCTACTCTTTTCTTAGGAGAAAAACAACACAGACATTGCAGAGACACAGGTAGGGTGTGTGGACTATTATATCTGAATTACTGTTAATTATATTCTGGATTTTTTTTCAACTCTTAGCTAGTGATCTGATTTAACCTACTTTTACAATGGCCTAACTCCAGGGATTTGAGTGCAGATATTCCAGATTTATACCAGTGTGAGATCAAAATCTGACACTGTAAATCTCTTTCCTTACCATTTATTTAGCAATCATCATATTTATATTTGATGGTCTAAATACTTTTTTGGGGAGGAGCGGGAGGTTGGTAACATGCACCTATGGCAGAGCTGGGCAGGGGAGGGCCTGGAAAACACAATGTCAATACACTATTAATATTTCTAGAGCAAACATTTAACTGTTTAATGTTTATTCACATTCCTGAAGCTGGGGTGAGTTTCCAAAATGTTAATTGACACAGTTACAAACTACCAGAGGAATAATCAAGGTGTACAAGACAATTAACAAGAGGAGAACTGATAGCAGAAGGCAACTATTTTAATAACTGGTCAAGATTATACGGTGAGGGTTTATTATCCAGGGCACAAAACATTCATTCTTATTTAGCTTGTTGAAAAGCTAGTGAAGCTGATTTAATGTAGAGTGACAGAAAACACTACAAGTCTCAGAAGCCTGATTTCCCTTTTTCATGTTAAGGTAGGGCTACTTTTAAATGTGGCTCTGGGGGACTGATAGAATGGCTGGGCTCCTGGACAAGGTGCGTGCCGGGGGGCATCCATGTTCCCAAGAAGGGGGAAGGCCTTAGGCACAAGGGGTGGGACTGAAGAAGCTACCCCTCAGTGCTGTGCTGTACCCTCCCTCAGAGCCACCTGCAATACAGTGTGCAGCACTGCAGTGGCCATTTAAGGGGCCCCGGGCTCTGGCTGCTGCTGCTGCCTCAGTAGCAGTGACAGTGGAGCCCCTGGGGCAGTTGTGAATAGCCAGGCCCCAAGGAAGTTGCTCCTTTTGCACCCCTCTCTTGTCAGCAGGCCTGGCTTCCAGCCTGAATCTAGGCAGTGTCAAGCGCCTCACTAACTAAGGAGTTGAGGATACTTTCTGATCGCTGTGCCAGAGTCCATCGGTACCTGGTAGTACGACTCCGCCTTTATATCCTTCTCATCTACTAATGAGCATTATCTTCATGCTGCCATAAGTCTTCACACAAGAGGAATCAAGCTACCTAGTGAACAGGGTTTTTAAGCAAGACAATATTGTCGACTTAAACTGTAAGCTCTTTGTGGCAGGGAGCCATTTGGTTCGCTGTTTGTGCCGGACCCATCACAGTTGCATCCCGGTCAAATAAAAGCAATGCATACATATGCTGGGAGTGGACGACAGGAGTTGGATCACTCAGTAATTACCCTATTCTGTTCATTTCCTCTGAAGCATCTGGCATTGGCCACAGATGGAAAAAAGGATACTGGGCTAGATGGACCATTGATCTGATCCAGCATGGCTAGTCTGATAATAATAGATAATAGGAACATTTGATTTATTTGGTCAATAGATTGAAGGTCCAATAAAACTTAAAGGCCAAATTTCACTCCGGTACAACTCATCTCCTTGGGGAAAGATATCCTCTTTGGGGACCTGGCTGAATTAGAACTGGTTGGTGGCCATAAGATCCTTGCACCTTTGCCCGGGGTACAGGTAGCCAGATCATAAACAAGCTGAGTTGACGGTTTCTGCTCTGCCAGAGAATTTTGCATTATTTACTTCGGCAAATGACTTTTTCAAGGTGATGGAGTCCATCCCAGGGATTGTTAGCAGCAAGAAGGAATCTTGTGCTGGAATCCCAGCAGGGGAGGGAAATGCCACAGGGGCTGCGGAGGGGACAAGAAAGTGTCTCTCTGATTCATCTCCAGCGGGAGTAGGCAAATTGCAACAAGGAGGAGGGGCAGAGAAAGGCAGCCCTGACTCTCTGTTATTGTCTAGCACCAGCGAATTTGTTCAGGAGGGGCATGGGAACAGCAGGGGGTTGGTCTGACCGCGGGAAGCACAGAGGTGTGTGTCTTGGAGCAAAACCTTAAGACAGAAGCTGGAATCTAAGAAGCTGCTGTGGGAGCTAAGGAATCCAGAGGCCTGATGGATGAGTTTACCCAATGGAAAAATAGAAAAGACTGCAGGGCTCTCCCAGGAAGGGTCTGTCATAGCTGGAAGCTATGTGCCTACATCTGGACAGGTGGCAGATGATCCAGAGGAGGGGGAGCAAGACTATTTCCACATCTTTGGCAGGTGGGGCTGGGAGATGAATGCTGGGGCTGGGGCTGTTCACCCAAGCTGTCCACCTGTCATTCTAGACTCCCACGGGGGGTGGGGTGGGGTGGGTTGACTCTGCTGTTAGCCTCTTGGGAGCCTAACCTGGGAGATCTATGGGAACTCCACAGATTCAAACCACACTAGTGTCAGGTACTGAATTGGTAACACCTAACAAAGCTAATGCCATCTCTTTGACACGGGAAGGTAGAAACTCCTGAGAGTCTATGAGTGCATGTGAGTGTGTTCATAGATCAGAGGAGGAAAGGAATGCCACAAAAGAGGACGGGAGGTACATTTCCATTAAACCCACTCCTTCCCAAAGCCTCAGAAGAGCTTTTAGCTAAGTAATTTATTTTGATCTCTGTTTTCACTTGCAACCACTTAAATACTGCTGTTTGTACTTAATAAAAAGTGCCTTTCTTTACTATCAGGCCTGGTGTAAATAACTGTGTGTGTGGGGATTGACCATTGTGCATCTCTCTCTTTCACTGATCAAGAGGGTGAACATCCTCATGAAAACTTTTACTCAAAGAAACATGGATTTTTTGGGGGGGGGGTTGATCCCTTTTGAGGGTTGGTTTCCTGGGTGTTGTGCCCTAGAATTGCATCCTCCCAGAGCTGAAGTGGTTCAGTGTCTGCATTGCTTTCCAGGGGGGTGTTAACCCCAACTCTGTGTCTTGTCTAGGGGAGACCAGAGAATCTGGCCCAGAAGGACAGCGTGCTGAGAAGCCCCAGAGAGCAAGGCAGTGGGTGTCAGAGGCATAATCAGCACACCAGGGAATAATCCTAAGAAGTCTTCTGTGACCACAACCAATCACAGAGGCTATGTCTACACAGCAGTGTTACTTCGGAATAACTGACGTTATTTTGAAATAACATAGTCCGTGTTTACACAGCAAGCAGTTATTTTGACATAATGTCAAAATAATGTTGAGCTGGACGACTTCTTACTCCAACTCCTGTAACCCTCATTTTATGAGGAGTAAGGGAAGTCAGAGGAAGAGTGTTCTGCATTGGACTTCCTGCTGGGTAGACAGCACCAAAAAGCTGAAATACAGTATTTCGACTTAAGCTATGCAATTGACGTTCCTCAAGTCCCGTAGCTTATTTTGGCTTTTGCTCTGCTGTATAAACTTGCCCAGAGGGATTATTATGAAACTTCACTAAATCTGTGGTTTACCTCTTTAACCCTCCATTCCTTTGTGCTGCATACCTTCTTCAAGTAGATTGCCTGCAACCTCTCTCTCATGTTCTGAAGCTTGAAAGAATTATTTCTTTTAATATTTATCATTATGACAACCATTGCTTCAGCCAAAGAAGAGATTCCTCTTTCAACTTTGCAGCACTGAGTAGGATTTTTGCATTCAAGATTGCTATGGTTCTATTCTGACTTGCTTGCCTTTCACTCCCAAGAAAGCTCTTTCATGTTCATTTTGATGCAGATTCTAATCAAACTACTTGCTGCCTCTCAATTCTCTTTCATTCTGACAAGGGCTTCCTAGATTACTAATACTTTTTGCCCTAGTTAACTCTGAGAATATTTAAATTACTGGAATGTGGACGATTGGGAATGCAGACATTGCATTTACCTCATTGTTAACAAGATGGAAATAGTGAGTGAATTTACCATGCTGAATCACAAAGTTTAGTGACTATTCTTACCTATAACAAGCACTCACACTAGTAGTAGTTCAAATAATATTAAATTAAAATGAGCAGTGGGATTAGTTGGTTTAGCAGATGAATAGTACGATATGGAACATTTCTTATCAAGGTCACCAAACCAAATTTAGCACCGATTGGTAGAGGCTAGAGAGGGGTGAACTTGTTTTACCCATTTTTAATGTGTTTGATTCAGGAGACACTAGGTTCTATTCTTGGTTTCCACATTGACTATGTGACCTGCAACAAGTCACTTAATCTCTCTCTCTCGGTTTTATTTATCTGTACAACATATAGTCTAATAACAAGTAGTCTGGTAGCACTTTATAGACTAACAAAACATGTAGATGGTATCATGAGCTTTCGTGGGCACAACCCGCTTCTTCAGATGACCGGAGTGTTAGATGTCTAGGACCAAAATAAATAGGGGAGATGAGAGGCGGGGTGGAAGAAGGGAAAATTGGGAGGTGGAGAACAAGAAAAGGCAGTGGGTAAAAATATATCAAGGGAAAGCCGAGTCCTCACTTACAGATAATCCCCCAACCTGAAATGTATTCTTTCCAATAACCATGCTACAAAGCTACATCATAAACATCCAGGAACCCATCCCTTCAATCAGCCACGATGCCAGTTCTGCCCACATATCTATACAAGCAAACTCATTACTGGAGCCAACCACATAAGCCACCAAATCAGAGGCTTATTCAACTGCACATCCAGTAATTTAATCTGCGCCATCAAATGTCAGCAATGTCCCACTGAAATATATATTGGACAAACTGGACAGTCCCTATGTGAAAGAATTAATGGACACAAATCAGATATATGTAAAGGGAACATACAAAAGCCTGTGGGGGCACACTTCAATCTCCCTGGGCATGCATTAATAGATCTTCAAGTGGCAGTTTTGTTACAAACCAATTACAGGAGCCAAATACACAGGAAAGGACTGGAGCTTCAGCTCATTCGCAAGTTCAATTCTCACACCTCTGGATTAAACAGAGATACTGGATAGTTAAGTCATTACCTACCTATCAAACAATGAGGGCCACAATGGTTCTTTGTCTTTGAAGAATCTCATGATACCATCTAGATTTTTCATCAGTCTTTAAGTGTTTCCTGACTCTTTGTTGTCTGCTAATTAATGGTTCTGATCTGCCCCCTTTGACTATCTAGCCTTTAGGTGCTTATAGACTCGGCTTTCCCTTGATATATTTTTTACCCACTGCCTTTTCTTGTTCCCCTCTTCCCAATTTTCCCTTCTCCCACCCCCACCTTCCCGTCTCCCCTATTTATTTTGGTCCTAGACATCCAGCACTCCAGTCATCTGAAGAAGTGGGCTGTGCCCACAAAAGCTCATGATATCATCTACATGTTTTATTAATCTATAAAGTGCTACCAGACTTCTTGTTGTTTCTTCAGTTTACCTGTACAGACTAACTCGGCTATACCCTGAAGAGTCTAATAACACTTACCCTTGTGAAATTTAGGTATTGTTTATCATCATCCCCATCCTTGGCCTGATGGGAGGAGGGAATACCAAAAGAAATGCAAGGAAGCAGAAAGCAGGCTGAGTGACAAAATAAAGGTGGAAAGATTGTGAAAGAACAGTTGAAAGGGTTTCTGCGGTAGAAGAAATGAGGAACCAGTCTTCACCAAATACCAACCAGCCACTGAATCTAAGTTTTGGAAAAAAAAGAGATTATTTTCCCCCCTAATACATAGACTTTAAGGCCAGAAGGGATCATAACGAACATCTAGTCTGACTTTCTGCAAATTGTAGGCCAAAGAATCTCACCCACAACTCCTATAATAGACTCCTAATATTTGCATCTTCTCTTAAAAAATAATAATGGATTTAAATTACAAGGGGGAAAGCAGCAGTTGAAATTGGACTGTGAGATATGTGAAACTTTAGATCTCTGTGCATCTAAGTACCTACGGTATGATACTCTATTATACTTTTGATACTCTTTGGTATGTAAGTCCCCAGGGTTCATTAGTCCCAAGCCTTAAGCCATTAAAAGTTGTTGATTACTTGGTAAAAGGAAATGAGAGGGCACTCTCATTTCAGTTCCTAAGATACACCAAACCACTATGGCAAGTGATATGTTAGCATTATGCTTGAAAGTCTTGAAAGATACACAGAGACTGCACTTTCCTTAGCCCTAAAAATATATCCATTCTGGTCAGGTACTAGTAAGCACAGAAAAAACGTGTATTTTTCTGCATCTGCTGTACCTATCCTGTGGGTAAACAGAGAACCTCACTTCCAGGACTGTCAATCTAGCATCTTTCATGAGCACTAAATTCACTTAACTATCCCTTGAGTTGTCTACAGTCCTGAGACATGGGATGATTGATGCAATATCTGAAATAACAGCTCCTCTAGCAATTTTAATTTTCCTGATTGTACCAGACATATTGTTTCGCAGTGCCCTTTAGAACCAATACCACATGCTTGCTTACAATGATTCAACATTTCATTTTTCAATACAGTAATTCTTTCCAAGAAGCAGTATTTTATTCCCTTTAAATAGTGCTCATGACAGCAGCTACCTATATCATTGTTGTTTAAGGCTCTCTCCCTCTTTCATTTAATAAATGTAGTTTATCTCCAACAGACCTCTCTGCTTTCAGCCCCAACCACTTTCATGCCCATTAGAAGACTCTCTCCTTAGTCTTTGAGTAGGTGATAGTAGAAATGATGTACATTTCTTCAAAACTCCCAAACCTGCTCTGACTGCTGTATTACAAAAGGGCGCTTTCCAAAAGATCAGTCAGAGATTGCAGTGGGAGCACTCTACCAGCCTTAAAACACAAACAAGCTCTGAGAGGCAATGTCAGAAGAACCCATTTATTCTGCCCATTTTCAAGCGCTCACTCAAGAAAACAGCCAACAGGCTATTTTTATTGTGAGCCTGAGAGAGTGCTCAAGCTCATCATCTAAACTCCCAGATTTGATAAATAGTCATGGCATAAATGTATTGGTTAAGGAAACTGCCCGTGTAAAGCTGGGAAAACTTAGATTGATATTGTTTACTGAAAGGATACAAACATGTTTGGCCTTTTCTTTAAAACTGTTTTTATTCATTCTCCCTTTTGTTCAAGGGTGGGAATTTAAAACCAGCCAGGACTTTTGACACAGTGTGTGTGTGCTAGAACCACGATTAGGGGAACTAACTAGACTGACGGACCTTCGGGCAAAGTGGGGGGAAGAGAGCACCCTTATCCCAAAGGGGTGTGGCCTTGGGCCTAAGGGGTGGGGCTGAGGCAGCGAGCCCTCATCCCACCCTAGGTGGCATGGTCTCCTCTCTTCCCCCTCCACTCTGGCCCTCAGAGCCAGCCAGAGCATGCAACTCTTCAGCGGGCCGACTGGCGCTCCGACAGTGACTCTAAAAGGCCCAGGTCTCTGGCCGCTGCTGTTGCTATGGTAGTGGTGGCAGCAGCCGGGAGCTCCGGCCGCTGTAGAATCACAAAGCCCTGAGATACTTATCCTCTTTGCCCCTCCTCCCCTCTCCCATCGGTGGGCCTGGCCAGGATCCAGTGATATTATAGAAATAAATTTGATAGGACTAGACCTCCTTTAATAATGACTTAAACCTTATTATTCACTTCAAGGACTTTATCTATCATATTAATGGGCACTTGAAAAAAAAATAACACTGTGCCTCCACCATTATCATGCAGGAGCCATGAGCTGTTTGTCATAGAAAAGCAATCCTCATAGGGGTGACCCCCTATTGTCCAAAGTATAATGCTGTTATTCATGTAATAAGTGGGCAATAAATCACTACAGCCTACATTGTAGAATCAGTTTTAGTGCTATTTCAGCATGGCGAATACTTTCTCCTTAATCAGAAAAGATGTCTAATGCAACAAGAAACTCAGATTATATCATAATCTAAGGAAGGAACCTTGAAATGTCTGGAAAATGGGCCATTTGTGTGCATCTGCACACACACATGCACTCACAAAGATTTATACCTACCATCCATCATCAGTATCAATCACAAGTGGCAGCAGTTTTAGCAGCATTATTTTCAGTACATATTTAACTAGATGACAGTTTAACCTTCTCAGAAGACCATGATAATCTCTTTGTACATCAACCAAGTTCTCGGATGTACAAATTGTTTTTCCATCTGATTTCATAAACATTCAAGTTGCTAATTTAATAGATATTTGGTGTTATTTTGAGTTCCGTGCACTCTTATCAGAGAGAGTAAATACCAAAGAACTCAAGTGCCATCATTCTGAAAGCCAGACTTGAAGTGATCAATGTAAGAGCCTGCATGTGACAGCAAAAGAAATAATCAACCCTGAAATCAGATAACCATTATAAGGAATTTAAGAACTTTCAATATATATTTGCACTATCCTGTGGTGGATAGATGTCCACAGCTTTTAATTTAAACTACTTGCAGAGCTCGTTCAAATATCTTAACTTGTGACCATAGTGGGCAAAATAACTGAACTAAAGCCTAGCAATGAACACCACCCCGGATAGTTTTTCTCCTTTCTTCATTCCCCAAATCTTGATGAGCCCAGTGCTAAATACCATCAGACTATGACCAAGTGTGGACCAAACTGCACATGTCAAAAGGAACTCATCTAGTTCTTCTGTGAACACAGATAGCTTCCTCTTGATCTCTCTACAGAAGTGCAACTTTAAGTAAAGAAAACTCAGCTTGCAAATGAAAACTAGCACCTTGCAGTAATGGCATCATCTTTGGGTTCCAGTTAATGCTACCATTTTGGAAAATTCTTAAAATAGTGCATACACTTTTAATAGAAGAAAGAATATTATGGGACCCACTTCCTCTGATAGAAGTACTTCCATAGCTTTAAGGTCATATAATAGTTTTACTGATTTTTTTTTATATTACTTCAAAACAATTGCTATTAGACATGTTTGCCTAACCAAGCCAAAAAAAAAAAAAAAAAAATCAATAGACAAACACACCAGGTTAAGCCAGGGACATTGAAAACTGTATTTTGAGTAGCAGCATATAGAGAACCTCTCACTAGCCTGTCATAAAAAGCCCCAATAGGAAAATACCACAAGAGTGAGTAATGGTGGCAGCAGAAATCCAACAAATAATTTCAAGAAGAATACTGAGGAGAAAAAAAGTAGGGAGAGTTGTCAAGATAAATGAAAACAAGTAGGAAGCAATGGAAGCAAGGGAGAAAGAAAAGACCTAAATAAAAGAGGAGATAGGGGTTCAGAGAGAGAGAGAGAGAGAGACTGCCCAGTAATGACCAAATAGTCCTAAGAGGAAAAATACTTCTCTTCTTTGGGACTTGAGAAGCATAGGCAGAGAAGAATAGAAGAACAGCCAAAGCTTGTGGTGCCTTTGAAGAAGACAGAAAGAGGTAGGAGATGTACATCTCAAATAATCCATTAAATGGCATTGACTAATGACTAATAGAGCTAATAGAAAAATGTCTCCAAACTGAATGAAATACCAGTCAGTCTGTGACAATTATTAATGTTCAACTGTCACAACCTCTTCTTCACCCCAGAATTATCACTTTGCCAATAAATGCTGAAGGGAAAAATAGTTTCAGATCCTTTCAATAACTGATTGTTACGTACACTAATTACAGTTTCCTATCCTAGAGCTATTGTCCAACATGTTCAGCATTTCCAGGCAGAAAATGATAATACTGAAGCTCAAGTACAATAGTACAGTATGCTTGCTGGTAATATTTCTAATTAAATTACACCGGCAGCTTAGCTGTTGAATGCAAAGTATTTCAGCTAAAAGCTTTCTAAGATTACTGTCTGCAAGCAGATGTTCCAGTGACCTCAACAGGTAATAAAAGAACAGATTCCACATCATTGTAAGTGTGTTCATAAATATTTACTTCCAGATCTTTACTTTTTGGACCTTTTTTCTGAAAATGAAAAGCTAATGCTGAGCATCTTGCTTACATACTGGACCATAGAAAGACACATTTCTATCACAAAACAGCTATGATGTCTCATTAAGGGAATACATCATGCATGTCTGCATGGAAGAATTAGACTACAAATATTCAACAGTTGCCAAATGATCTTGGATACTAAATGCTTATTTTTAAGATACTTTCCTAGTCAAATATATTAAATTTGGGAAAACATGCTGGTTAAGGAAGCATATAATACAAATGGAAAACATATGCTAGTTGAAAACAGTCAGCATTTGTGTAAAAATATTTAGTATAATATTGCTAAACAGAAGATAACTAAATAGGGCAGCTGTTTTGTTGATGCTTGTGGGTGCATCTACACTGCAGGGCTTAACTCGGAATAAGCTACGCAAATTGAGCTATGTCAATTGCATAGCTTATTTCGAAATAGCTTATTTCAAAATAGGGAGCGACTACACAGACTTATTTTGAAATAGAGCACTCTTCCTCTGACTTCCTTTACTCCTCATACAATGAGGGTTACAGGAGTTGGAGCAAGAAGTCCTCCAGCTTGACAGTATTTTGACACTATTTTGAAATAACTGCCTGCTGTGTAGACGCGGACTAAGTTATTTCAGAATAGCGCTAGTTATTTTTGAAATAGTATTGCAATGTAGACGTACCCTGTGGGTCACTAGTAGCCTGTCTATTACAGTCGCAGATTTTTTTTTCAATCAAATTGATATTTTGAAGATTCAGATTGCAAAACGTAAACCTAGAGAAATGTGAACACCTTTTTCATGTAACACAGATCTTGATCCTACTGTTCCTATTCAGGTAAAATTCCCATGACTTTTAGTAGGAGGAGCTGTAGTAATAATACCACCACATAGCTCTTAAATTCTTCTCATTGGTAGATCTCAAAGCACGTTACAACAGGAGATTAGTATTGTTATCCCTCATTTTACACAGAAATTGATAGCAATGGGAATTTCATTTGGGGAAGGCCTACAGCATCAGTTTAAGAATTATATATATACACACTACAGGGCAATATTTCTGAACAACAGATTGTTCCTGTTGGAAAAGTAAATTAAAAACTCTTCCTTTCTGACAATTAGAAAGTGACATGTTTCACCAGAGCAAATTTGATCATACAATTAACAAAAAGATCCAATTTCTCATAGCACCCCATTGTTTAGATGCAGTTGGAATTTGTACTCTTTTCTAATTCAAGTAAATACATAAAACTCTTCAATTAGAATTCTACACAAGATGCAAGCTGCCCAGGAGAAACATTTTAATTATTCAAATCTAGAAAAGGAGAACAACTAAGAAAATAAATATTTTAATGATGTGCTGTCTGCAACCACCTAGTACAGATAGAGTAATCATATCTCAGATTAGAGGAGAAGCACAGGGGAATTCATATATATCTCCCCCACAGTATGATTAAAAGAATGTCTTTTTAAAAAAGCTTGTATGGATCCAACAAAACTACTGACTGTAATAATTACTACCATGAGTACACCTAGTACATAGCTATTTTAGAGGTAAAAATTGGCTACCTCAATTTTAGAGGTGAAAAACAGACTATAATGGGATACTGTATCAGATCCAAAATAGGGATGTTAAACTTTTAACCAGCATCTCATGGTGAACTCCACGGGCAGCCAGTTAGGCTGGGCCTGAGAAGTCCTGGCCTGTTAGGGGCCAATAGGCTGGGTAGCAGGACTCTGCAGTGGGACCCCACACCCGTGGTGACAGGTGTTGTGTGAAATTGTTAGCCAGTTAAATGCTAGCATTCAACAGCATCACAGTTTTAACATCCCTAATCCAAAATAAATGACAGGGGACAGTAGGTAAAGCTCATTGTACCAATCTTGATTTGAATGAGAGTAGAGATTCAGGCCCCAAAGTTCTTTCACAATGAAATTCTGATTTAAAGCCTTACCTTGCACCATTGAAATCAGTCAGTGCTCTGGCATGCTAGCCCTAGCGCAAAACATGGAGGCCAAAATCTCATCTCAAACTAGTAAATTTTCAAATGCGGGTGATGTAAATTTGCTCAAGACCCAGCATTTTAAAATAGGCCATTTGAGTGTAAAATCAGTCAGTTAAAATAAACACAGTCTTAATCTACCTTCTCAATATTTTAATAATCATCAAGTTTAAAAAAGTGTTATGATAGATCCTTGGGAAGGAAAAGAAAATACAGCCTGCATAAGTAAACACCTGGAGTCTCAAATGAGGTTACTATTGGAAAAATGTGGGGAGGCAGGGAATTAAAATGAAAAAGTTAGGGGTTTTTTTTCTAATCCTAATTTCTGTAATATAAATTATATTGCTCAAAAATATCTTCACTCAATTTCTCCACCATGAAGAGGGTCTTAGCTACCAATTAAACTACCATTCAATACGTTCATGTAGTTTGAATTCTGAGAAACCATAGTGGAACACTGCACATAAAATAACAAGGAGTCCTGTGGCATTTTACGGAATAACAAATTTATTTAGGCATACATTTTGATGGGCTGGAACCCATTTTGTCAAAGTGGATTCCAACCAATGTTCCCTCTAGTCTTCTCCATCCATGTGCAGAATAAACAAAACAAAACAAAAATTGGGGGACTCTCTGTTAAATCATCTGGCAGCATCTGAATCTCTTCTGAGTGACCACACAGTTCATAGGGAACACTGGTTCCAATCCATGAAACCTTATGCCCAAATTAATTTGTTAGTCTTTAAGGGGCCACAAGACTTCTTATTGTTTTTGCTGAAACAGACTAACACAACTACCCTTCTGAAACCAGCATTTAAGCCATAAGAGATGACTCAACAATAAATATTAAAATATAAAAGCTGCACTTACTCCAATGCATGGTACGTAGTCTTGATTCAATTCACCACCACCTGAAAAAATAAATTAATACAGAAAATAACTCATACTGAGTTTTATGATTATTTGTGTGTGTTACATCATTTTTACCTGCGGGGTGGAATGGGTAGAGCTATTTGCAAGTGCAAAACAGAATATAATCTACAATTATTACAACAACATGAAATAGTTAGGGTACCTGCAGGTTAGCAATTCAAACTGTACCAGAAAATAAGAAATATTACAATGACAAGTAGACAGTTAAATGAGCACACGTGGAATACCTACTGTGCTGCCAATGAAGGCGGATGAGACTATATCATAGAGGACTTATTATGTGCAGGTATCCAAATGTCTGTCTATGAAGCTAAAAACTAAAGTATTAAAAAGGCCAGATTCCTATATCCTTCATTTTTACTCAGGGCAAATCTTTGTTTGATGGAAATTGCCTTGAGTCAAGATAGTTATTCCTCGGGGGAGGAGTAAACCCAGGAAAAGGGGGGAAGCAAGGTAGGTAGGAAGGAGCGTTCATATTTTTTCAGAAAATACAACATTAAACTGAAATGCTAGAAATTAAGTTTACAGAAAGGTATGATGGGCTGAAGTTACTCAAGATGCAAAAAGTGGTTAGTATTCAGTGGAAATGTACATGAAAGTAGCCATGCACACTAAATAAATACATCCAGAGATGACAAGAGTCAAGCATAAACAATTGAATGCAATCATCCCCTCCCCATTTAAAAAACTACCCTTTATTTTCCTGCATCCACATATGTTTTGGAATTATGAATGTCATTTTAAAAACCTGCCATTTGAAGAGCAAAGTGTTAACTGAACAAAGTAACAAAATGTGTCTTAAAAAAAGTAAGTGAGGCCAAGTACTTCACTGGATTTTTCCACCATATGATTCATAGCTCCCTTCTACTTGAAATAATTCTCTCTTGAACAGCTCTCGGCAGTGGCATATGACTCTTAGATCGAGCACTCACCGCACTCGGTAGCTTACATTCAAGTTCAAGAATTCTACTTGTGGCTATATGAACTTAAGCTTTCAGCTGCTTGGACTTAACTGTGGACTGAACAAGCTCTTATCAGCTGCCAAGTCCTCCCACTAAAACCCAGCTTCCTCCGCTGCACAAATATTCTCAATCAGCCAAAACTTGCAGATCTTCACTGCTAGTGTTAGGAGGACTTTCAGTTGCTCAAGATCACAGCTCACAGCTCGTAGCTGGGGAGGCCCAACACCCCAAAGCTTGGGTTAGGGGTCACTCTCCTGTCCGCTTCCCAGAAGTTCCAGATATGCAGTTAGCCAATTGTTCCAGATTTCCATCTACTCAAATTTTGGTTTAGGTGAAATGTGATGGCGGGGCCCACCCAATAGGACAAGGCCAGGAGGGATTGAAGTGTCTATAGAGGCCAATTAACTGCCCAGGTTGCATCTGAAGAAGGATACAAGGACTAGGCCATGAACTGGAAATGGGCTCAGCTGGGCAGAAATAAGAGAGGGCTGTATAAATTCCATAAGCTGTTAGCTGGTGGAGGCTTTTGGGAAGCAGTCTATAGTCACTCCTGGGGTGGGGTCGGGGGCAGGAGTTTGGGCTGGTAAACCCAGGAAAAGGGGAAAGCCAGATAGGTAGGAAGGAACCTAGGGAAACCACAGCAAGGGGTAGGATTGTATAGACTTGGCTGTTTCTTATACGGTCCCTGATCTGGAACCCAGTGTAAAGGGTAGGCCTAGATTCCCCTACCAGCCATTGGAAAGTGTCACAGAATATTGGTGACACCAGACAGGCAGCTAGTCTGCAAGGTTTTTGAATTCCCTAGAAAGGGAGGACCTTAGTGACTTGGTCAAAGGACCAAGCCACAAAAAGGAAAGTGAGCACGGTGAAAAAGATGGGCAGACATACCAGGTGAGCAAAGCAGTGCCCCACAAGAGCTACTACCCAGAGCCACCAGGAGGAGGTACCGCATGCAGTAAGTGGATCCCATGACAGTAAACAACTGAACATATGGACACATTACGAAAAGTAGAAAGTAAAAAATTCAGAAACAATTTGAATGAAAGGTTTTATAATATTTTTTTAATATACTAAGTATAGCACCCAGCTAGAGGACTAGCAAAAATCAGTTGCTTGATAAAAGGAGCTTTTGTATAACTTCCGTGGTCTGCTTAACCAAAAAAAAAAAAAGTGTTGAAAACAGTGTCCCAGAACAATGCTGCACCTAGTGACAGTCATGCCAACAACAGTAAGTTTCACACACAATTAATGGAACAGACCAGCAGACATTAACTACTGAACTATGGGCTCCCACAGAGATCCATCTTTGTACCATTGCTTTTTAATATTTATATCAATGATATGTCATTAACCCAGTTACAGAAATTTGGATACATGGATGATCTTGCACTCATCATTCAAGCAAGCATTTTCACCGAAGACATCCTCACAGATGATCTAAAAAACTGGAGTACTAATGGTCATGGCAGCTTCGACCAAACCACCCTCCCCAGTTGTCTCAATTTTCTACCAGAGCAATCAAATTACAATGAGGTGCCTGAATATCACTTTCTGCAACATTACACTGAGCCACAAGAATTTCCTGAAAGAGTTCAGAATGATTCTGGATCATAGCCTCACATACTGACAGCATCTGATGAGGAATGCTGCCGAGATAAAGGCTAGGAATAAAGTAACCCACACACTAGCCAAGACTAGTTGGGAAGCAGAGCTCACACCTCATGGGTAGCCGCTGTAGGTCTTTATCTTCTCAGCAGCTGGATATTGTGCGCCAGGATGGACAGGTAGCATGCACGTGAAACCTCTCAATGAGCAACTGAACACTGCTATGAAAATTGTCAGGCTGCTGACATCACAGACTGACTTCCTATCCTCATGCAGATCTTACCGTAATGCCTCCAAAGAGAAGCAATAGGAAAATACGTCTCTATGACGATGAACTCAGACTTGCCCACTCATGAAAATCTCAAAAACACTCTGAGATACCACCTTAAATCCAGGAACCTACTTCTGGTTAGCAGATGAAATTCTCATTGCTTTGGGATGGTCACCAAAAGACAAGTGTTGGAAGCCATGAGAAAACAGTGACACCAGGACTTGATGACAGATCCTAGAGACCACCATCTGCTTGTATTATGCTACAAAATATAGATTGTAGCAATCTGCATTTGAACCTCACCTGGAGTGTTGCAGTTACTTATTACACAAATGAAGAGGAACAGCCCAGTATGTCATCTTGTCGTTAGAGAAGATGTGCAAACCATGGAACATCTAGTGAACTTCTAACTGATTCATTCAATGCCATCAAAAGCCATAGAGTGGGTGACAAACTTGGATGTTAACTATTAATGTTGCTTTTCAAGTTGCCATATGAAATAAAGAATGTTTATGCAACATTTAGGTGGGTAGTACTTTAGAAATACTACGGTCTAAGCGCAGAGCACTTTTTACTCTAAATTCTTCAAGATAGCCAAAAACTAATAATTATTGGCCAAGCTGAGCCCTAACATAAGGCCTGATATTAATGGAGTTGGACTTTCTGATATCACCAGCCTCACTCCATGCACTGTATTTCATTGATTTTCAAACCAAGTCTGGTACTTTGCTCTGAATATGGAAAACTTTGCTTGTTTATTTTTTTTAAATGGAAGTTTGGGACAGAGAGGCTGGCAGGTATCCCTGGATGCATTATTTAATGTAATGGCATAATACTGAAGGAGAAAGAAATAAGGAATTGTATGTCTTTCAATTGTGTGTTGTATGCCTGCTCCTATTAAAGTCTTTGGTAGACATCTCCCATTTAATTCCTTGGAAACAAGTTCAAGCTCTAAATTATTTCCTAGATTATTAAACAATTTTGCTGGCTGTAATTTAATTTGCAGGAATTATACGTTGCTGCTCTGTATCGAAATGTAATAGGCACATTTCACAAATATCTATCACAGCACATGTAATTATACTTTATTTCTAGGAGACCGATTGACACTGTTTCAGACAGTGTTTGAAAGTCATCATAACTCTACTGCAGTCAAGAGATATATAGCATCTCAGAATCTATCCGTGGATATTGAGAAGAATGCATATAACCAGAGATGAAAAAAAGAATGTACATGGAACAATTTATTCACAATGACTTTCATTCATTTAAAGAATCTGCAGTTAAATAATAAAATTCTTTTAGAATTCATGGTTTGAGTAGAATTCTATGTATTCCTATACCCAAAAGGAGGAAATTCTGAACTTGCTTACACAGTCTCACATTTAAATCAGTAGTTCTCAACCAGGGATACATGTACCCCAAAGTACACAAAATTCTTCCAAGGGACACTTCAACTCATCTAGATATTTGCCTTGTTTTGCAATGAGCTACATAAAATGTACTGGTGAAATCAGTAGAAACTAAAATTTCATACAATGACATGTTTATACTACTCTATATACTGAAATGTAAGTATAATATTTATATTTCAATTTATTTTACAATTATGGTAAAATGAGAAAGGAAGACATTTTTCAGTAATAATATGCTGATACTTTTGTATTTTGATGCCTGATTTTGTAAACAAGTAGGTTTTTTAGTGAAATGAAACTTGAAATATGCAAGACAAATAAGATTCCTGAAAGTATGGTAGAGTCACTGATCTAGAGTAACTTTACACTCAGCCATATAGATCAGAATCCAGACAAACTGAGCACCTCGCTATGTAATGTTAAAGAATATGGATTCTAGCAAAAGGTCAGGATAAATAAAAATGTCTAGTTTTTTTAAATAAGCTTAGTTGAAACTGACAAACTATGTGAATTTAGTTAATTTAAATTTAGTGAATTTAAATTATTTGAATACAATACAAAAAAATTGCAAGTTTTCTGCCAAGTTTTAATGAAAGTCATATTATGGACCTGGTGGAAGTAAATGGTTAAAGCATTTGGAAGCAGTTGAAGTGCTAACACAAATTTTGACAATAGAAGCTTCTTCTGCACACTTGCATTATTTCAGTGTGTTCAGCTAGTTCATTCAAAGATAAAAAACCCAATAAGAGCTTAAAAAAAATCAGGAACATCTGTTTTCCTCTTCCAATCTATCAACTTAAAATTAGGTGTGAGAGAATGAGAGCTATTAGTTCTTAAAAAATTCAGTACATGGTTAACAGAAACAATCAATTCATTGCACTAATCACAATTTGTTTGATAAATCAGTTGGAAATGCAAAAGTTGAATAATTTTTTCTTATGTAACCAAGACATTTTTAATAGATATTTAATACTGGTTCTAAAAATAAATGATTTTGTGCACTTTAATTCGATTTGAATTTACAACCAAATAGACACATCACAATTAAAAAAATAATCTAGTAAACAAATACATCAGTCATCATTTTCTAACATAATACAAATGTAAAAATTAAGAATCAGAATAAATGTAAGTTAATTTATAAAACAATTTAAATAAATATATCCTACTGATTAACAAAAGGAAACACCAAATGTGCAAAGGTTATCTTTAGACAGAAATCAATGTTTTCATGGTTTACCACCAGTGAAAAATCAAATTTATTTAGGAAAATAACTAAAAAGTACAAACAAAAAAATGATTACAATCATTGTTCACTGCTTCCTGATTTAAATCATGATTAAAATTGCTTTGATTTAAATCATTCTACCTGAAGGGTTGAATAAAACTGCAAGGTAGGGGAGTACTTTAATGCAAAGGCAAACTTATATTTATGATTTTATCTGCAATGGCAGTTTGTAAGATTAATCAAAACAAACTGCCATTCTAACAACTTTCTACAGCATGAAAATATTTGCAAGATTTGTGTATTTACAGACATGCTTAAATGACAGCTTTGTATTTCAAGAATTGTCCTATAAGGAACAGCCAAGTGTGGACTTGGATGGAAATTTTCCTGCATAAAAACTGTCACATCAAGCTCAGAGATGAGTTCTGATGTCCTGTCTTTTACACCTTTTGAGTTCTGGACATTACATATTTTCATGTAGTTATATTTTCTACTATGCATTTGGTTTTGCTCTTGGATTCCCATTGTTTTAATTAGGAATTTCTTTTGATTTCCTATAAATCAGTTCAGTCTAGCATGATCTTAATCTACTCCTCCTTTCACTGTTTTGGGGTATTCCTGAAACTGATATGCAGATTCTGAAACATTTATTAGAGGAATTTCTCCTGGGATTCAGACTATAACAAGTGTCATTATTCTGTGTTCTTTGTTAAACACTCCACTAGTGTTAAGGAATACAATTCTGAGAATTAATTTTCATTCCTGAGAGCCACATGTAAATTGCTGCACTAAAGAGAGTTTTGTGACCTTAGAATAACTTCTGAAAGCATATTCTCTGTTTGTTTATCTCTAAATGAAAAAGGAGGGCAAACTCATTGGATGGTACATGGTCTGAAGTTTCCATCCGTACAAGGGCATGAGTGTAGAATGAATGCATTACTCATCAGTGGTAAAACCAAAGGCATCTTGCACTCATGCAAATGGAAACTCTAAATGGTACAGCTACGTCACAGTTAGAAGAAAATCATTCCAGAGCATCGAAGTGTTTGTCAGAGACAGGCTCCACTATGGATGTGTGACCGAGTTGCTGTAACCAGAAGTGCATATATTCATTATTGGAATTTGAAGTGTAGATTCTTGTGTATTCAAATAACATTTACTTCACCGGAAGCTGCCAGCATTTCACCCTAACATATCACCTAAAGAGACATAGATGCTGAATGCCCAAGCTTCCTTTGTGCCTTTAAAAATCTATGTTAGGGTTGCATCCTTTAAACACAGCTATGTTTAAAAATAACCAAAAATCTCTTGAAGTAGCTCTGAGTAATCAAAGCTGAGATCTTGCATTCATCTGGGTCCTGCATTTGTCTAGGTTTCCTGCAACTAATCCTCCTTTACGTGAACTCTTCATTAAGTACAGGTTGAACCTCTCCAGCCCAGCACTCTCTGGTCTGGCAACATCCGTGGTCAGGCATGATTTTAGTTAGCTGGATGTGGCCAAGTTTTGCATGGTCCCATAAAGTTTGTTGGCAGCCACCAGTCCTGGCTCTCAGTGTTCTGTGCTGTTATTCAGCTCTAATTTGCCTCAATCATCTTCTAAAAGCCCAGTAAGCAGTGGAAGGATTGGTAATGTGGCTAGACAATACTGACCTCCTAAGGTTCAGTAAATTCTCTGGCTCAGCATTGATCAGGTCCCAAGGGTGCTGGACTACGGAGGTCCAACCTGTAGTACTTAAAAAAATACCAAAAAAACTCTCAAGGAACTTCTCATTTAATTTTACTCTTGAGATATGCTGGGGCCTGATATGTTTCATATGCATTTTGTAGTGCATGTTTTCAAGTATTAACAGCAGAAATCCTCTTACTGTTTCATTAATTGGTGTCATTTTTATTTAGTTCCTGCCATAGATACAACTTCTCCCTAACACAACACTATAAGGCAAAGCTGATTGAGTGGCAAACTAGCTGCCTATGTTCAAGCATACATTTACATTTAGTAGAGAGGAGAAGAGAATGACAAAACCACCACATCAGATACAAAAACTACAGTAAAACTCCAATAGTCCGGCATCCAATAGTCCGGCACTCCTGATAGTCCGGCATCAAAATGGCAAGAGCCTAGTGAGTGAGCTTTGGCAAAAAATGAGTCATAAGGTAACAGTGGCAGCAGATGAACTGAGCAAAAAGGGTAAAAAAGGCTTAAAAAAACTAAAACATTACAGCATACTGTATACAGTATGTACAATAAAAAGGGTTAAGAACACTTTATATACAGTATATAATGTATACAGTATATATATAACCATTTTATAGTACCTCCTGATAGTCCGGCATATTTGATAATCCGGCACCACCTAGGTCCCATAGGTTCCGGATTATCAGAAGTCTACTGTAATTAGAAAACATCACCTTAATTGATTGTTTATCTGGTATTGCTTCTTTCAAAAGAGCACTGAACTGCACTCTAATAATTTCAATAAGATATCTTACTGTACATGTGTGTGGAGGTATATGTGCATGTGAGATTAAGATATATCCCACAGGAAGTCCCCAAGCCTACGTTAAGATGTTATGCACTCTAAGTCAAGAAATACCACAATTCACATTGCACGTAAACTTAATTCTTCCCCCCCTCCCCTTTGAGTCCTGCTCTAGGTCATATGCTGCTTAGGATGGAAAACCCTAATTTTTCCCCAAGCAAATTGCCTAAGGTCGACTGGTTGAGTGACCGATCAATGTGCCCCTCCTACCCCCAGACACTGAGTTAAAGTCGGCAGAGATGTGTGCCCAAAATAATCACCTTGATTACCTACATCCTAAGACTGGTCCCACTTCTGCATTCCCGCACAGCAGCAGATCTTGTTACTTATTTGATAATATGAGCAGCAGATGATGGAAGTGAAATGTATTTTAGGGAGATTTTAACAAAAGATTGAGGCTCCTTCTATGCCTCTCCCCCATCAACTTTCACAGGATAGTGCTGCTGTGAATACAGACACATCCTCCTCCATTACCCATCCTCCTCTCAAACACTTCTGTTTTCAGTTTAGGATTATTATACTCCCTCACCATTCCAGGCCATATTGTTGTCTTAGGTGTCCTGGAAGAAGATGAAAAGCATACAGGAGCTTGTTAAAGTGAAGTTCACTCCTGAGCACTGTGATTTTGCTCACTGCCAAGAAAAAAGCATTTGGCTCCAATTGGGTCCACTTAATGTGATATTTGTAAAGGTAACATATTTGAGCCCAAAATGATTTTGTTAAATTTCAGGACCTGTCTGGAAAAGAAAATAAATACATGAAGGAAAAAATATGATCAAAGTATTATAAAACCTTAAAAATATGCAGGAGCTGCTTTAGCTATAGGCAAAATTAGGTAATTATCTACTGAGGCAGATTCTGCCTAGCCAGGGAGCAGTGGTTGGGCTACCTAACCAGACAGGTGAGTAAGTGAGTTAGTGAGTGTTGCTGCAAGTTGTGGCTTTGCCCCCCTTCCTTTGGATGCCTTTCACCATACCCACCGAAGGGTATGAATCTCAGTTCAGAATCTCAGTAAGAGGGGGGCAGCACACTGAAATTTTGCCTAGTGCAGCAGATTGTCGAGTGGCCTCTGTCCATTTCTCCTTTCCATTTATTCTTTCATTCTCCTGTTTTTTAAAATAATTTTCCTCACTCTGTTCCTGGACCCCACTGTTAGTTTCATATTATTTTGTGGAACAATACATACACATCAGAGGGAAAACTTAGAACCTACATGTTTGTGTCTGTTCCCAAACACACTGACAAACACTTTCAGTTCGAAAGTATTCCTTTGACCTTTGTATATTTTACTCAGTTTGCTGTTCAGCACTGTGGGCGCATATCTGCATATTGTATTTGTATTATAGCCACATTCTCTCAGCACAAGGAACTCCCTCATGGCAATGAACCGACAGAAACTGACACCGCATACTGTCTTCTTGTCATGCGGCACAGTAGCCATGGCCACAAAACACAAGGTGGAATACGAGAAGGAAACTAGTCATTCTTCCCGCTATGATGGCCTGTGTGTTACCAAAATATTACAGTGAAAGCTTTATTATCCAGCACTCTGTTGTTAACCATGGGCGGTGGGGAAGGGGAGAGCTGGGGGCAGTCGGTGTGTGGCCCCAGCCTCCCTGGCCCCGGAGCACAGGGAAAGCGGGTGCTCAAGGACAGCAACACTCTGCCTCTAGTACGTGTACAGTGGGCATTCTCGGGGCAGAGTGTGGGCAGGGCCAGGCTGGAAGCTTTGGAAGCCTTCACCTAGCATACCCACCACCCATGCTGTTAATCAGAAAACTTTGTTAACTGGCATTGCCCCCAACCACAATACTGCCACATGTTCAGGCACACGCACCTGACTCCTGCCTGTTCAGCCGACTGAGAACCGGCATTGCTGGCTCATGCCCTCAGCCTACAGTGAGCTGCCAGGAGCCGGATTTGCCAGTAAGGGGGGAGAGGGGGCAGACCAATAAGCTTTGTTATCTGGCACATTCAATTAATTGGCAACCCCCATTCCCTATGCGTGCTAGAAAACAAAGCTTTCACTGTATTAGCCGCGTGCAGTAGTCAAAGCAAAAGAAATGTCAGGTTCAAAACAGAAGCATTGATTCTGTAGATGGTTTCATGCAAAGCACGACATTTACATAAACACTGACTCAAATACTGGGAAGAGGGACAAGTTTATAGTGCTTTAATTTCACTGCAAATATTTCACCTTGCTCTAACCCAAACTGTATCGTGCTCTGGTAGACACATGTTTGAGATGGTGATTAAAGTAATTGTACTTGTATCCTCACAAGCCACAGCGAACGCAGATTTCCACACTTGAAAATCTAATGCATTTAAACTACATTACCACCTAACAACCAGCAACCCCTGAGCAATTTTGCTTTAGAATAAATATCAGTCATAGCTTCCAATCAACTCGAAAACTCACTTTATACCCAGGTGGGAAACACACTGGAATTCAAATCTATGAAATTACTGTGAAACAAACATAATGCTCTCCTAGGTGCCACTATATAATGCACTACAACATAGCCTGAGTTCTTAAGATGCTCAAAATTTTTTGCATCCCTTTCTCTGCAAATCACCACAAGGAGCTGAAGAATGCAGATACAAAGTTGTCATTCCTTTTATATTTTGCAACAATTCTTTAACATGGCTTCCCAGTCACTCCTCCTGAATTTTGTTCTCTCAGCTGTCTTTTCCAAGAAACCAAACATTCATTTTTAAGTGATCCGCACTTCATATAGAAGAGTAAAACATGCTTCAAGGGGAAAAAAAATCACTTCAGGAGAAAAAAGAAGAAGAAAGACACTGCTTCATGTCACAGACCTGCTGTTTAATTGCACAAAAATAAAATATATTTTTCCAGGTGAAGACAGCTTTTTGGTGGCTGCTTACTGGGAGCTGTGACAACCGCCTGAAGACCATTTGATGTCAGCTGGCAACAGAAATCTTTATGCTGCACTCTGCATCGACTGAGTTCTGGAAGTCTGCAATTCTTGTGTATATTGGACATTAATGCAGACTGGTATTTCTCAACAGAAAGATGCTATACTCCAGCTAATGCACATTCACATCTATCTTAGGGTGCATCTACATTGCAGGGCTTAACTCAAAATAAGCTACACAAATTGAGCTACGTCAATTGCGTATCTGATTTTGAAATAAGGATCGGCTAAACAGCACTTATTTCGAAATAGAGCACTCTTCCGCTGATTTCCCTTATTCCTCGTACAATGAGGGTTACAGGAATCCGAGTAAGAACTCCAACTTGACAGTATTTTGACACTATTTCAAAATAACAGCCTGCTGTGTAGACACGGACTAAGTTATTTTGGAATAGCGCTAGTTATTTTGAAATAGTGTTGCAGTGTAGCTGTACCCTGAGATATTAATGTGCCCCCAATAACCACAGTATCTGAGTGCATCCCAGTTTTCAGTGCATTTCTCTTCACACCAGATGAGGTAGAGAACTCTTGTTACTCCTGCTCATACTTGGTTTGTGAGTGATGGGATGAGTGGAGAGCATGGAGAAAGTTCCTTTGGTCTGTGAGAGGGGTTCAGAGTACAACGAAAAGAATACAACCTACCTTGAGTTTCTCAACTCTTGAATCCAGAAGTTCAGGTTATTACATGCAACCAACGCTGTTATGCTATTGGCCATGACAGTAAACCTAATTGCACACTAGATAGTTAATGCTTTTGTTACAGATGTTAAGTTATAAAAAAATCATTGCCCTCCCAACAACTTGGGGTAATGTCACACAGCTGTAGGCGTCAAATCTTCAGGAGTGTTGGAGTAGCACTTTTACTAATAGGGGTGGGATACAAATGACTTTGGGGGCTGATTTGAAATAATTTAGAGAAGTCTCAGTTCTATTCTAAATTCCTCTGGCTTGGAAGAGGAATCTGATGAACCCCTAGTTTGAACAGAGCAGGAATAACTCGGTTCAAAGACTTTCCTAGCCCACTCACCCTTTCCCACACAATTATTTTAATTCATATTGTATTTTATAAGCAAATGGGGAAAAAGGAAAGCCAAGAATTTGACCCTATAGATCTCCCTCAAAAACTGTAAGAATGGTAGTTTTCAGCTCTGTGAAGGAAGCCTGGAACAGGTTTTGTTTGTTTGTTATAAGTAAGTGAAACAAACATAATAAAATAAATAAATTATGAGACAAATGCCGACAAGTTCTCAGAGCATATGTGACACTCAGGGCAGGCTGAACCTTCGTTCTGTGTAAAGGTGGAGTACAGCTAGACAGTCTCAGGAGATGCATTACATAGGAATTGCAACACAGTGGGACTAGATCTCCCACCTCCCAACGGAGCACCTAGACAAGGAGAGATTAGGCATAAAGCGACTGCCACTGTGGCATCCACCTCCATCCCAACCTCCCTGCTTCTCTGAATGGAATTTACATTCCCTGGTGAGTCGAGCTTGAAAGAGACTGGCAGAACAGTTTAGCAAATGTGTCACAATTTCTTTCAGGCTTTGTCTACACTTAACAGTTTGAAGTGCAGCCGTGGCAACACTATAAACCGAAAGTGTGGCCCTGGCATGAGTGCAAGGAAAGAGCTCTTCCAACGTTCAGTGTAAACCAGCTCCATGAGGAGAGAAACTAACAGTGCTGGGAGTGCAGCTCCCAGTGCTGTAGCCTGATTCACACTGGCACTTTTTATCGCGGTAACACGTTGCGCTGGAGGGGGGTATTTTTTCACATCCTTGAGCCAGAAGGTTACAGTGCTGTAACATGCCAATGTAGACTTAGTCTTAGTTGATCCTAAACTGCAATATGAGAAGAATAAGCCAGAATAAGCCATTCATCCAAAAGATTTAATTCAGCTGTATCCACTGGACATTTTTGGCATCTAATCCAAGGATGGACAAATACCGGCCTGCAGGCTGGATCTGGTCCATCAGCATTAGCTCCTGGCAGGTTCCCACCACTATATTTACCTGCATGGCCACAGATCCCAGCGATCCCAACTCCAGTTGTTCTCAGATCACCGCTTCCAGCCAATGGGAGCCGGAGGAAGCAATGTCCCGTTCCACACCACTTCCTGCTGCCCCCCGTTGGCTGTGAATGGTGATCTGTGGCCAACTGGAGTAGTAATTACCAGACCTGCAGCTACGCAGGTAAATACAGTGGTGGTGCCCCACCGGAGGCTAACCCTGGCAGACTGCTGCCATGTTATTGCCCCACCCCTGGAATGCAGCCACTTGTTTAGGTTTTTACTTATTCATTTCTTAAAAGAAACAAGACTGAGGAAAGGTCCATTTATGTCAATAGGTGGTTCCTTTTTAGAACTATTTGTTGGCAATGGCTAGATTGTGTGATCTTACCTGCCGTGAGTACAGTGCAGCACGTAGCTGCACTGCTCCCAGAGCAGACCAAGGAATGAATTTATTTTGACTCAGTCTCAATTTGTTTCCTGGTTCCCTTCTGGCTCCAGGAGAAAACGTTCTGGTACACATACCGAGTCATAGCTGATCATTTCCTCTTCGTGCTGGCTCAGTTGTGCTACTGGGACAGAGTCAAGGCTCCACTCAACCCCTACTCTTGTCTGCCCATCTACCACATTGAAGGAGGACCTTGCAGAGATTACCCTACCCTACCCCTGCACTTTGAGCTACCAAAGGGGAACGATGACAAGCTTTACCCTCCTATGACAGTGTATATGTAACCCACACACTTTCTGGGTGTAGTTCACAGTTGCAACTAGTGAGACGGAGGCCACTGAGAGAGAGAATATTGACTCTGCTCTACACCTGAAGCTACTAGCCAGCAAGCTTCTAGCTCATGCAGTAGAGCAGGGGTGGGCAATAATTTTTGCTGGGAGGCCACGCCAAGATTTTGGAAAGTGGTAAAGGGCTGCACTATTCCATGAGACTAACAGAGGAGATGTAGGGTCTGGGATGGAGGTTGGGTGCAGAAAGGAGCTTGGGGTAAGGGATTGGGATGCTGGAATGGGTGTGGGATGCTGGAGTTTGGGTGAAGGAGGTGGTTCTGAGCAGGGGCACTGGACTAGGGTGCAGGGGTTTGGTTTATGACTTATGGCAGGGGACTGGGGTACAGGGGTTTGGGCTGTGACTTAGGGAAGGGGGGGGGTTGTGTCCTGGGGCAGGGAACTAGGGTGCAGGGGTTTGAGTGGTGACTCTGGGCATGGGATTGGGGTTCAGGGTCTATGAGGGGGTATCGGTTCAGAAGGGGGACATGGTGTGATGGGGCACTGGTGTTCTGGGGGAGCCTCGGAACCCGCCGCAACACGGTACGCCCGGCGGGAGATGCGCCAGATCCGTTGTGCCACTTGCTTGGCAATTGCGGCGCAGCTGGGAGGAGGCGGGGTTGAATGAGGGTGTGGCAGCCTGCCCGATGTAGAAGGCGGGGATGCCCATGCCAACGACGCCCCACACTATGCAAGGGGCGGGGTCAGAGATGGCGGGGGGATGAAAAGCATACTGGAACTCAAGAGCAGGGAGGAGAGCGCACTGGAGATGGGGGGAGGGGCAGGTCCAGGGAGCACTGAGGATGGACCCATAGCCCCAGTATGGCCGTAAGAGAGTAGCAGGAGGGGTAGGAAGTGGCCCACGGAAGGGTTGTACTAAAGCCCGTGGGCTTGCGAGTTGAGGGAAGGATCCCCCGCCAGCCAGGCAGGGACTGCACTGACCCTGTCCTTAATAAAGTCCACAGGGGAATGATAGGCGAGACCCCATCCTGCACCAGCCAGTGTGGGAGCCAGGCTACGGGAGGCGGCACTCTGGAGAGAGAGAGCGCGAGACAAATAACCATACAAGGGACCAGACTGAGGACCCTGGGTGTTAGCCCTGCTGTGGCAAGGGTGGAGGGTTGTCACTGTGCCCATTCAGTAAGGGGGCCCCGACAGGGCCATTGGTTGCCCGATGCCGGGGGCACTGCACTGATAGGGCTAGAATAAACCAAGGAAGAGAACCCTGGGAGTTTGGCCCAGCCACGTCCGAGGCCACGTCAAGGGATCACCCTCTCACACATGGGGAGACAGGAGTAGGGGGGGCATAGGGGCTGAGGTGCCAGAGGCAAGCTTTGGTCAGAAAACTTACCTGGGTGACTCCTGGCCAGCAGCCAAGTAGGGTTCTCAGCTAGCCAGCCTGGCTGCCCTACTCTCACACAGGCTACAGAGGCCATGTATATTGGTGAGTAAGAGCCGGGGGGGAGGGGGGTTTGCTTTGCTCTCTGCCTGTTCTTCAAAACAGGCAGCTCCCATTGGCCAGAAATCAGCCAATGGGATTGTGACGGGGAGGGAGCAGCATGTGAAGCGCCACTCCTCTCTCCCGCAGGCTCACAGCTGAGAAAGAGAAATGGCTACGGCAGTGGCTTTTCTGAGTGGTGTGGGGGAACATGAGGCAAGCAAGGAGTCTGCCTAAGGCTTCCCGCTGTGTCCACAGGCCAGATCCGGTGGCTTGTCGGACCAGACTCACCCCAGCCCGGCCATATTTTGCCCAATCCTGCCATAGAGGCTCATGTTCTAAGCTACAAAACACCCAGGTTTGATTCCACCTGAAGAAGACCAGGCATTACACAGCAAGTAATCATTTTGCCTAAAAGGAATACCATGTGTTACTCACCTACAGGTGTAAGTGATAAATTATGAACACTTTTCTCAGCTATTTGAATCCCCAGCATTCCTCCTACCCCTGAATTCATACATTGTCATTAACGCAACAGATTGATGATGGCAACTAAAACTGAAGAGACACGATTTGAGAGGTGAAATATAAATCCTGTATGTATTTGTCATAAGCACATTTCTTGTTCATCTAAACATTCGGTAAAAGCACTCTAAGTGCAATCTGTCTTGCAGAAAGAGGACTCAGTCTAATCGCCACAGTAGCTCTCACAGGGTTGATTTGTTTAACTTCAAAGAGAAATGTTGTCAAAACAAAGAACTCAGATGGCTTGTAATTTCTCAAATGTGAAAATTCGATCTTTGAAAATGTTTTTTAAAGGTGGGAGAATGCACATCATCAGTTTGAGAGCAGTATTAAAAATCTCTATTGATTTTGAGGGTTCAAAATGAAATTTTCTTGATTTTCTTTACAAATAAAATGAACATTGAGCTGCTTGACTGCACGTGGGTAAATGAAACCATCTTTAGACATGATTTACAGAGTGAGTATGTAGACAAATATGTAGACATGATTTACAGAGTGAGTCATACACTGAAGATATTAGCCATCTACACTTGAATGTTTAATTCCTATATTGTTTACAGTGGTCTTTCCCTTTCCATTGAGCTAACCTCATGGGACTAAGTGGGGATTGTATTCATGCAGTTATGTGATTTCTACTGTCCTGCGGTATCTCTGTGGATATATCTAGACTGCTTTCCTCTTTTGAAAGAGGAAATGTAAATGAAGCGCTGATTAGCATATTCTTGCACTTCATCTGCATATCTTCTTCCGACCCTTTTTGCAGAAGAGGTTTTTTGTCAAAAAATGCAGTCTAGAATCCTTTTTTGAAAGAACCTGTAAACCTCATTTTTTGAGGAATATGGGTTCTTGTGCTAAGAAGTCTGTTCACACTGTGTCTCTGTGAACTAATAAACCTGTTTTACCTGCTGGCTGAGAGTCACATCTGGCTGTGGATGGGGATGCAGGGGCCAGTGACTCCCCACACCTCGGTGACACCTCAGTACACAACAATACTCTGAAAATATGAGAGCACATTGTGACAGAGTCAAAATCCATTCAGTGGTTTGCTCTGGGAGCAGTGCAGCTACATAGTGCACTTTATTCAGGGCAGAAAAATGTTTGGAAAACAATTGGCTGTGTGTGAAAACAGGTGAAAAGTATATCTGTCAATACAAATAAATGACTGCAAAAGAATGCAGTTTGGATTAGAACACATGCTCCTCTCCTTTCTACTTTAAATTCAATGAAATGCTTTATATCATTTTGTATTGCCTCAAAGTGATACACTAGTCTCTGAACTGCTGAGTAAGTGATTCTTGGCTTCTCTGCATACAGCACATCAACCTTGACACTTATGAAAGATTATTTAACAGTATGCCAGACTCCAATGCTAAACATAGAAGTTTGTTGCTGATAAAGTTAATCCTCCTTTGCTTATTTGAACTTATTTTGTTGTTGTCACATTTAGCAGCATCTTGCAATAGCCAGTGGTTTTCAGAGAAACAGAGGGTTATGGGTTGCATCAGCTGGTAGCCAATTATCCACGAAGAACTGCCAGGGTTTATACACTATCATTTTAATCTGCTGATTTATTTGTTCTTAAATTTAATGAAATGTCTAATAAGTAACAGCCAAACTGATGGCAAATGGTAGAACTCTACTTTTCGGGAGGATCAGTATTCTGTTCCTCATCCTAGTCTTTCACTTTCTAGAGCAGTGTTTCTTAAACTGTGTTCCGTGGCACACCCGGTGTGCCATGAGGCAGTCGGAGGTGTGCTGTGGAGAACAGAATTCAAAATAGCCACCCTTAAAGGGGCAGGGTTTTTTTCCCCCTCAATAACTTTCCCCCTGACCCTTCTCCTCCCCCCCCCCCACCTTTTTTTTTTTTTTTTGCTCAACAAAAAATCCTTGGTGTTCCTCATGAAAAAAAAAAAAATTGTTTGGTGTTCCTCAGTCTTAAAAAGTTTAAGAAACACTGTTCTAGAGCATCAAAATAGTCATGGAGGTCTCCAAGACACTGTTGGCCTATAAAGGAAGGGGAGTGAGAATGTCTCCTCTGCCCACAGAAAGAACAATGCTGATCAATTCTCTTAAGTGCCCCATTTCAGAGAACTGATCTTAAATAACCCCCTGAAATAACCCCCAGCCAACTATTGGTGGCTAAAGGAGGGGAAAAGTTCACATCTGCCAAAAGTCCAAAATGACTATTGCTTGTCAAGAACAAAAGCAGGTTTCTCCTAATTCTGTATTTCTTTTCCCCAAATAGTTGTATTTCTAAATCCTTTGCCCAAGAACCATATAGTACGAAGGCAACGATGCAATGCAAAGAAGATTTTCCATGGCAAGTCAGTACATCATCTTCAAAAAAATGCATCAGAAAGAAAATACAGAGTAAGCAAAAATCTTGATCTAGCAAAGTAGTTATCTAGCTGGCCATCAAGTTTTTTTTTCCCCATTTCTAGCCCCTATCTATAATTTTCTCATTTTCAGATATGTTTGTAGGGGGGAAAAAGAGGTTAAGAATCTTTTTAGAATTTACCTGATCATGTCTATGTGTATGCATTTGATTTTGATTCTTAGGCTATGTCTACACTCGGAAGATTTGACGACAAAAGTGCTTTTTCGGGGCATAAGGATCTTGTGGGAAAAGGGGGCTTTGCGCAAAAACCCCAGCACAAAAACAGATCAGCAGAAAATATGCAAATGAGATCACGATTCATGCAAATTAGTCCCTCATTATCATATTTTTTGCTGAGAAAACTCGTAGTGTAGACATAGCCCTACAGTACAGTGTGGTGGGAAGGCAAAGCTGATCTCTGTGCTTCTTGAGATCCCCTTGTAGCTCTGTGAGCTCTCCATGGTGCACAGCAGTCTTTCCCACTGCAGCAGAACAGAACAGAAACATTCCAATGTTTTACTTTGTGTTTGTTCCCCAAATGGAGCAGGCAGCTCACTCAGCTGTCAGACACTTTCCAGAGCTTTGAAAGGGAAAGGGCACATGTTTGCAGAGCGGCAGAGATCCCAAAACACTGAGCACAGCCATCAGGCCAAGCATTGTGGGATACTGGCAGAAGCCAGTTCTCTCGGCAAAACAAATAGCAGAGTTCACACTGGCTCTTTGTCAACAATAAAAGGAGGGGAAAAGACAAAATTTGCTCACAGGACTGGAAATATTTTGTCCCCAAAACTGGGTGTTTTTCCCAACAAAAGTAATATTGCAGTGCAAACGCTGTCACTATTTTGTCACCAAAAGGCAATTTCTGGCATTGAAGACAAGCCCTTAGTAAGATCAGTGTAACAGGACACCAGATGTCAAGAGCTCAGACACATGCCTAAACAATCTATGTTTTATGGACAGCATCTGCAGCAATTATTGACTTCCCCGTATCTTCCATTTTGCATTTCTTTAGAATTCAATCCTGTTTATTTGAAGTGGTGATTTAGTGGTTCTTTGCCAGCTAATATATTCATCTACCTAGTCCATTGATTACCACAAACGAAGGACTTGAATATTTAATGCTAGTTAAACATTTTACCAAGGAACTATAGTCACTAATGGTAAGTGAGATTTTAGGACAGCTCTCTCACTTTTCTGTGATAAGAAGATCAAATGAATGCATACCCAGATTCTGGCCTTCCTGAGCTCTCACTCAGTTTGTGTAGGGCTTGTTTGTTTTTTTAAACTGTTCCTTTTCTTCTGAAGGCTTCTTTTAATTTGTTCCCAGAAGAAAACTAGAAGCCACAATCTCAGATCACACACATTCTCCCATACACCTGCCTTCTCTTCCACAAAACACGGAACAGTTTGTTTCCTTCATCAATTTACCATAGAATTTTGCAAGTGAATGGGTCTGTGCCCCATGACCGGATATGTGAAGTCAACATAGAATTTCACAAAATCTGACAAGTTCACTCTATTAAAATAAATCAAGTGCTTCCCCCCTCTCTGTGTAAGAGAAGTCTTGACACAGAGGAGTATGGGTGAGAGACTTTATATAATGTGGTTACTGACTCCAGTAGCTACCGTGACAGCTTCCTTAAATAAAACACAATACACCTTAAACTCAACCATGGACCAATACCAACAATTAGTAAATAAAACAAAGTGGTGACATCTAGGTTGGTGTGTGGCTAGAACCGTTAGATGATGCAGACAGCCTGAAACAGAGAAGGCAAAATGTTTCCAATGAACAGTGTACCATTTGCACTCTCAAGAGACCCACATTGTGCTCCCATTTCATCAAATGACCTGAAGTATGACCTTGGGCAAGACTCAGTCATTACAGTTTGTCAGAACATAATGCTTTCCAACCTACAGGGATTTTTTTGAGATTTTGAACATTTTTCTTACCCTGAAAAGTGATGAAAAGTCAACATACCTGAATGTTTTGCAAACCCACAATGCCCCAAAATTTATTTTGAGTCAATCAAAACTTATTCATGCCCGGCTAGAATAGGAAGACTCATGCTCTAGACTAGCATCTTTCAATACCCAGATCAATATTGTAGGAACTGACTAATATATTTGATTGTAGGGTGGGATAATATTACATGGCTGTCTCTTTTACAAATTCTCTTCACATATGTAGAAATTTCATCTCTCTTATTCCAAATAAATATGTATCCTGGAAGGCGCCTGGACTTTTTTCCTATCAGCCAGTCTCCAGTATTATATTCTTAAGTTCTTGAGAAATTATCTTATCTTGGATTTCTATTCACAGATAATTTCTATCACCCACCTTGACCCCCACTGAATGAGATTTGTTATGAATTTGAACTTTGTATTTTGCTAACTGGTTTGACTCAGTATTGCTCAGCAGTTGTGAAGCATCAAGGATAGGGAGGTGGTCTCTGATATGGCTGGGTTGATGGCTTTGAATATAAGAACCAAGGCCAAATACCAGCATCAAAAGGGATCTGATAGCTAATGCAAGGTATGGAGTACTACTAGTCAAATGTGTTCGCTGTGGCTTTTCCACTGAGGGCCCAGTTTGCTTTGTTCTGTATAAACTGTAATTTGTGTTTCTTCTACCTGCAATCTAAGTGACAGAGAATTAGAACACCACCTCCGACATAATTGTAAAACAAACCTCAGAACTTAATTTTGTAAAGTAGCTTCAGATTTTTGATCCACCTTTTTGTATCTAGGAATAAGAGTGGGCCTAATTTTGCATACACCTGTAAGCAGAAAACACCATTTCTAAGTTGAAGCAGCATCCACATATAGCCCTGCTTGTTATTCAATTTCTTAAAGCCTGAGGCTGGAAGTCTTGGAATGGGGGGTGAGGGAAGAGAAAGGGAAGGGAGCTGGAACATCTATCTTCCCTCAGGAATGCAGTAACTAAGGACAATTTGCTGCATGGTTGCCATTTCTTAGACCTACAGGCAGGGCACAGTAGGACAAGGGATGGGGCCTTCAATACAGCAGGTCTCTTTATTATACTGTTGGCTGAGGAAAGTGAGATTTTACAGTCATCTGGATGGTATGTCTCAGCTTGTCTGTCGAGATGGACAGTGATAAACAGACTCAGTGCTCACAAGTTAAATCCAAAATGTCAGGGAACGTTTTACACACCAGTAGGCAGAGTCCTATTGATTTAATGAAAAAAAAAAAAAAAAAGAAAGTGGACACACACCCACAGAGCTTCTGGCATCTATTTAGCAAAACTATTGGTTTTAACCACGTCTGCAGTGGCAGTGAAACTATTTTTAGATGAGGTGCTGAGCTGTGCTCCCTCCAAACATTTTTGCATTCCTTACCGCCCTAGCTTGGGGTCACTCCTAGAGTTGCCAACTCTCCTGGATGGACTGCATGCCATTGCCACTAATGGCATCAGATCTGGGAGAGTTGGCAACCCAGCTACAGCTTGAGGTGGATCTTGAGCCCCAGGCCAGGGGCAGGACCTGGACTGACAGCGCAGCCTCCACAGATGGAGGGCTGCAGAGCCCACAGGGATGGCTGGTGACAGGATCCTAAGGGTTGCTTGTCCGTGGGGCCAGCAGGACCACAGAAGGGCCATCTGGAGGGCAGGACACAAGGCTGGTGGGACCATGGAGAGGCCAGGCACAGGCCAGGACATGGAGCTGGTAGAACCAGTGGCAGGGTCAGCCCCTTGGTGTAGGTTAACTGGGTGAAAAAATGGGTAATAGGTGGGAGTTTTAAAACAAATTAAAGGAATTTTTTCTTCATGCAGTGCACAGTCAACCTGTGAAACTCCTTGCCAGAGGATGTTGTGAAGACCAGGACTTTAACTGGGTTCAAGAAGGAACTAGATACATTCATGTAGGGTAGGTCCATCAATACTTATTAGCCAGGATGGGCAGCAATGGTGTCCCTAGTCTCTGTCAGAGGCTGGAAATGGGTCACAGTAGAGGGGTCTGTTGATTACCTGTTCTGTTCATTCCCTCTGGGGCACCTGGCATTGGCCACTGTCAGAAGACAGGATACCAGGCTAGATGGACCTTTGGTCTGACCCAGTATGGCCATTCTTATGAAAACCTGGGGGTGCTGCAACAGCTCCTCCACACCCCTATGCAGGTCTGTAATTGATCAACAAACCATTTGATGACTGACATTAACCCTTTCCAGCAGAACAACCTTTGGCCCCCATCTCAGCTCTGTCCTTTTCAGAAGTTAGAAATGTGGACAACTCAAGTGACTTCTCTCCCAGACACCAATAAAAGATCTAATTGAACAAATTACCAATTGTTGGGGGAGAGGTAGGAAGGATGGATTCAAAGAGCACTGGGCACATGCAATAAGCTTGGCCTATAAAAGTAATGATGTCTGCAACCATCGACTCCGGGGCTGAAGCACCACAGAAAAAAATAGTGGGTGTTCAGCATAGGGATGTTAAATATTGGTTAACTGAATAGTCGAGTAACCTCATGAATTCTTATCAGTTAGTCGACTATTCTATAGTCCCCAGAGGCAGGGGTTGGCAGCCAGTGCACTCTGGCCATCCCCTGCCACTCTGCAAGGGGTGCCAGGTAGGACCTGGTTTGCAAGGACAGCCAGTTTAAAAATCAGCTCCCCTCAGGAACCAGTTGCCTGTCGCCCTGTGTTGCTGCCTCAGATACAGAGGCAGCAGTGCAGAGCGGCAGCAGCCCCTGTCGGGGGGAAGGGAAACGCATATAGTCTATAGCATTAACCTATAAGCTTTTGCTTATCAGATAACTGGTTAATAGACTACACTATTACATCCCTAGTTCAGCAGCCACTAGCCACAGCTATCCGGTGATATGCTTGGTGGCTGTGGAAAGGCACTTGTGGGAGGATGGAGAGTGGGGAGAGAGAGGAAGAGAGCCCAGGGGAATAGATGGAACATTCCTGGGGGAAAATAAAAGTAAGTATCTGTGTGTGTAACCCTCTAGTTTACACCTCAACTTTGCTCTGCTTCCTTTAGACATGCACTATTTTATTTGACTCTCATGGTGTTAAAAGATTACGGGCATTTGGTGGCAAATCACAGATTTTGGCTGTGGGTAAAATAAACACCTTTTTGTTCACACCAAAACCTCCAGGCCTCTGTTCCATTTCTGGAAGTATCCTCACACACCAGCCAGCAGAGCGGGAGGTGGAAGGTTCTATGTTTCATGACAGTAAGGGAGCTACTTGATTCTGACTGTAATCTGACCTGTAGTGTTATTGCACAAACAAATCAGCTCTATGTACTCTAAGATGCCCTCACAGAATTGCCCCTGCAGTTATTTCCAGGTGTGTAATTATGGAAAGAAAATGTATGACTAAGCTGAGGCCCTGGTGAAAATCTTTGGGTCTGATTTGTTTGTTTAGTATAAGTCTCCATGGCTCTCGATATAGGTTTTTTTTCCAGTAGCAATTTGTATAAACCTACTACAGCAGCTCCTAAATAAACAACAACAAAAAATAGGACAATAGATTCCAGCAATCCATATGCAGTCACATTGCTTTCAGTAGCTTCTTTCATTTATCAATGCCCCTAAGAGCCATGGATTAATAATATCAAAGAAAGAAGCTTTTATGCTGTAGGCTAATTACAGCACTTACACATCTTGTGGAGGCATTTCCCATCTCTTGGCCAAGGGATGTATGACCTGAGGGGCCTGCCTTTTTTCTTGGCGTCCAATGGTGATTCAGCTTCCATGCTAATTCCTTTCTGTGTTTGTTCTGAACAAAAGCGGTCATCTGGGTTGAACTTAGCCAACATGGCCTGTGGCTGTGATATTGGAACAGCCATGAAATGACAGAAAACAAAACTTGTTTCTTTAATTGCACAATTAAAAAAAATACTGTGGGAGCCATAACCACAGTGCCTGAAATTATAAGACTGGTTTTCATATGGTGAAAATAGGGTTACAGATTCCAGCCTAAATAGTCAACCTTTGTCTTATAGGTGAATCTCCATCAAAATGCTGGCTCCAAATAGCCTTGCCCTCTGGCAAATTTCAGATGCAACTCCAAATTTCAATGCCATTGCTCATCACTATAACAGGCCAAGGCAAAACCTGGAACCAAATACTTGAAAACTTTGGAGACTTTTGAAGTATGTCACTCTCTGATTATTTTCTGAATTACCTTTTGTGATCAGTATTACAGGGGCCAAGTTACTAATTCAATGCCATTTGGGGAATTTATATGTTATACCATCCAAAATATAATATTTGTTCAAAGGTTACGATTGTGATCAAATTGTCTCCAATGGTCACTTTCCATAGATGTTACTGAAGTTGCATGTGTGCATGGGAAGCATACCAACCACCAAATCTGCCAATGTAACCAATTAAACATGGAATACCTCCATTTTGTTCCATGACATTCTATAACGTTGATACGTTATAATGTTTTTCACTATGAAAGCTATTTCAAAGGAGATTCTCTCCCTTCGTGAATTAAATAAACTATTTAAAAAAATACAGGATAACATGTATCATGTGATCAAAAAAGTGATTTTTCCTCCATATGGACCAGGCAATAAAGGTGATATTAGACGCTATGCCAGTGGCTTACACAATTATTTACTAGATAACAACAGACCACTGAGATTAAAAAATTCTTAGGTTCTATTTTTGCTTGTAAGAAAGGTACCATGATCTAGAGCTAAAGCACCAACCAGGCATATGTATATGGTGCATTCACTCTGAAAGGATGAGTGGATGGTGTCTACTTTTTCCACAATGGAGTTCTGAGTTATATTCCCAGTTTCACCTGGAGTGACTGCAATTTTTGGTTTATTTGTAAAATAGCATAATACTGGACTACCATCTAAGACAAGCACATATGATCTAGCTCAGTGAGAGTTTTTAAGTGTATAGTAATGTGAATAGCTGTTAGAGTAAGATTGGAACTCGTATCTTCACTAACTCAGTGCATTTTCTCCTTCCCTACAAATATTTTGGAAGTGGAGTTTCTCTGCCCAGACCACTCCATGTGGAACCTGTGATGCCTAATCTATATACCGGGGGGTAGGGGAGAAGAGGGACAACAAAATATAGTGCACTAGAGAGCTGGAGCTGAAGGCATAGAACATGATCCCAAGAAAAATAAAAGCTGTCTTGTCTTGGTTTTGCGTTACTAGAAGTTGTGCTGTCTCCCAGCATTGAGAACACGATGCAAACACTGTTATAGACTGTAATGCTTAAAGGTATTAATAGCTGCCATCACTCACAGACCTGCCTAAAGCTTATTGGTGTGCTAACTCCTTTTTTCAAGCTAAATGGAAGGAGCAATTATATGCTTCTTTCTGTAGTGATAGCTGAACACAGGAAAAAGGTATTGTTAAAGGCACTAGGCTACATGGCCACGCCTGAGCAGAGTTAAGCTGAGTGCATGGCAACATTCCCACTGAAAACCTGTATTTGGTTGTGCCAGATGGCTTGGGCTCACAGGGTTTGGGCTATGGGTCTGTTTAACTGCAGTGTAGATGTTCAGGCTCAGACTGGAACCCTGTGAGGTGGAAGGGTTGGGGCTCAGAGTTGGGATGTGGGGTCTATGACAGGGTAAAGGTGTGATGGAAGGTGACTCAGGGCCGGGGAAAGAGGGTTGGAATGCAGGGCATTTACCTGGGGTAGCTGCAGCTTGCCTTTGGCGGTGGTAGAGGAAGCGGGTGGCTCAGTATGGTCCACACTGCTCTGTGCAGGCCTGCAGGCAGTGCTCCCTGCAGCTCTTATTGGCCATGATTCCAGGCCAATGGGAGCTATGGGGGCGGTGCTTGCAGGTGAAGGCAGCACAGAGACAGAGCGTACTTCAGCGATATAGCTCCAGCTAGGCAGGACCAGATAATGCAGAGGAGCTCTTGTGCCTGCTGCTCAGGGCTCCCCAAGCCTCTTTCTTAATCCAGCCCCGCCTACAGTGGGATGGGCTCTGGATGCCAGCGTTCCAGCCCTACGTAGGGGCTCCGAGGGTCAGGGCTTCTGACCTGCCACATGGAAACTTGCTGTAGGCCAGACCAAAGTAAGCAGAGGGCTGGATCTGGTCCACAGGCTGCAGATTCCCTACCCCTGGCTTAAATGTCTACACCACAATAAAAGTTGAGCCAGGAGAGCCAATGTGAGCTTACCCAAGCCAGCAATGAATGTCTTATTGCAGTGTAAACATATCCTGAAGGGTTTCCCTGAGACTTATTGTAAACAGAGGTGCTGGCACAATATTTATAGTGGGGATGCTGAGAGCCACTGAACCAACTATAATACTGGTTTATAATGGAAACCACATCAAGCCAGGGGGGTGCAATAGCACTCCCAGCATTCATAGTTCCAGCACCTATCATTGTAAAGACAGGAGCTTAGTTGCAGCTATTTTTGTGAGAGGCAGAAAGCATGAGGAAAGCTAGTATACATGGAGGAAAGTAGCTGTGAGTATGGCTCTGGAAGTAAGCAGAGACACAAAGTTTTGGGAGTACAGTAGTTGCTGGAATGGAAGATTTGGATTTCTGAGCAAGGAAATTGCCCGATGTGGGTTTCTACTTTGTTCAAGGATATAGGACTTTTTGTAAACTCTTTGTAAAACAAACAAGCCCACCACACCAATGGCACCAAAGGCATACCTGATTTGTGTCATTAATTTCACCTCCTGAACAACCTGGGAAGGACCCAAATATTGGCTCATAGCTTGGGGCAAAAAGGTAATAATACTAAGCAAGTATTATCATGATGGAAATACTTCATATTCTGCATTTGGAGAACAGTAAACACCCATTCTAACCATCAGTTAAATGTGATATTAATTTTCACTCTTAGTTAATGTTGATCTAGTTGAATATTTTTCATCTTTCCTAAGTTCAGTTTCCCTCAACAGCGCACTGGAAGCAAGAAAGAAAATAAGGCACATCCTGGATCATAATAAAATTGATAGTGCACAAAGCGACAGTGAAGGGCGACAGTGAAGGCCTCATCAAAATTTCCAAAGCAAGGGAGAATGTCATTAACAACCAACGTACAATAAATCTTACTGCCTATGAGACAGCATTCAGGATTTATTGCTCAATGCAATTCTGCCACTAATCAGAAACCTCATGTTATGAAATTACAACTTCAGTCATACTGTTCCTTCAGGAGGATTCATGCAATACTGGAAAGTAATGGAGAAGAGACAGCTCAGGTAAATAGGGGGATAATAACACCTTGTACACACATGGATTTGGCTTGTAGTTTCTGTGCACAGGTCCTGTGGTATATGAGTTCACCTCACAAACGACACAATGTATATTACAACAACACTTTCAAGTGTAAACTTGTGTTTTCAGATGCTTATAATTTTGCTGAACTTTAACCATTTATAGGCTAACATTTTCCATCCTCTGGCTGAATGTTTTTGGCAAGTTTCACTAAAAGTGGTTCATCCTTTTCTGAGAAGGTGCTCAGTGAAAAACAATGTTTTTGTGAATGTTAAAAGATTTCTCCCAACCATGTCATTTGAAAAGCTCTACCACCTCCGTCTTGGTGTCAGAGAGAGACCTTCTCCCCCTCATACCTCCAAAATCCACTCAGAAGTCATAAGCCTCAGAGATCCACCTTCTGCACATGTTCATGCACAGCTTATTAGAAGCTTACTACTAAAACCTCTAACATTTCTCTGCACCGGCATGCTCCAACCCCACACCCAGTGGCATAGATCATGTTGGAATCAGGTAGGAAATGCCAGTATTAAGGTTGCCTCATGTCTTAATTTTGAATGCTTGTCCTTGCAAACAATATTTTGTAAAGTGTATTAATACAGGAGTTTGGGATAATTTCATTATGCTCAGATGCCAATAAAACCTGTGCATCAGTCCATGTCATTGTGCATACTGTATATACCAAAGAAACTATTATATCAATTTTTTAGATACTTTTTGGATTTCTCTCCTGTAAAACCTTGGTTACCATATGTAGCCATTTGTAGAGAGCTAAGATGAAGCCATAAAAATCGTTAATTATACTCTTAAAACCTTTCGTTTTCCACATCTTAAAAAAGTCAGATGTTTCATACCTTAAGACATTCATGGGCTATAAACAAGTGTTTACAGAGAAGTCAGAAGTCTCCCATTTCCAGTATATACATTCTTTATGCAAGTTATATATGCTCCAATGCCAATAGGATAGGATGGGTGGTAGAGGGCAGGGGTTTTCAAAATTGGGTCATGGACCTGCCCGGATGAGACTCAGGTGGATTGCAAGATGATTTGTTCATCTAAGCATCCACAGGCACAGAGCCTTGCAGCTCCCATTGGCTGCAGTTTGCTGTTTCCGGCCAAGGGGAGCTGCAGAAAACAAAACCAATAAATCATCTTGCAGCCCACCCATGGATTACCTGGGCCGGCCTTCAACCCAACTTTGAATCCCCCTGTTATAGGGGATATATAACAGATCTAGAACTAGATCTAGAATGCAGGTGACGGTTCAGTTCTTGGTTCAATCACAAATTTCTTCTGCCATCACCAGCAAGTTGCTTAATCCTCCCTGAGACTCAATTCTGCGTCTGTAAATTGGGACTAGCGGTTCCCATCACAGAGTTATTGCGAGGATAGGGTTAGGGTAAGGAATGCTAGGACACCTCAGCTCTGCAGACATTCAAGCACCTTGTATACTGGATTATTCAGTGCTTCCTTCATGATAAGCATAATGGATCCAGTTGCAGCAGCTGGCCTCAGGTAGAAGGGGCAAGGCTGGAAGCAGCTGGCCCGCAGCACCACCCAAAGTGCCCACTCCATGCCTTCGTCCTTGGATGCCCTCACAGCTGCACAGAGTATGCTGCATGGCACTACAGAGGTGATTTAATGTGCCTGAGGCTCCAGCCACCACCACAAATGCTGGGCGCAGGAGCAACCGCACCTTTTGCACTCCCCACCCCTGTCGGGCCTAGTTGTCTGATGTGCCATTCCCCTCATGCACAAGTCTAACAAGCTTTCTGGTACCTTCCACTGCTCTTGCATGAACTGCTAAACTGGTTCAGCTTGTCACATTCCTTGCAATCCTGTTCTAGTGTGGGACACTTTTTCTGTACCTGCTCATGGTGTCTGTGTCACAGTAAATGCATCTCTCTGTGGGTGTGAAAACCAGGCCCCCTGCTCTTTTTTACTCTGGCATCACTGCATGGACTACTGGGGGCGTATTGCCTCCTGGGGCATTCATTTTCCCCCTCTCTCTGTGGGCCAACATAGAACCGTAGCGAGGCTTGAGGCAGTGGTGAGTTTCGAGAAACACAGACCACTCCGACTTCTTCCCCAATAAGGTAAAAAATGGTTTTGCTTTCCTTCGGTTGTCCTTCTCCTGATCTGCATTCACTCCAAACTCCTCGGTCCATCACTGGGCTAGGTCTGTGTCTGCAAAATCCAGGGCTCTGGAGAGCTTCAGACCAAGTTCCATCCTGCCAGCTGCTGCACTGCAGAAAACTCTCAGCTCCAGCCTTGCCGCCATGTTTCATTTGCGAGGAATTTGCTGAAGTCACGTTAAGCTGAACAAGGTGGAACTGCATTAAACCCTGTGGACTGCTCCGGCCATATGACTAAATTGTTTCTGGCCTCCCACTCTGCATTCACTCTCTCTCCAGGGAACATACCCCCTCTGACTCTGGTTTCACATACCATGATACTTTTTCAAATATATTTAGGAAGCATTGTATTATCGCTGCCTGGTAGGCTGGACATATGGTAGCCAGACAGCTTTTCATTTCAGATCTCAGCTGTTTTTATATTCGGATATTTCTGAGAAATATCAGAAACTATGATGAATGAATTTTGTAATTCTTTGTGAGCTTCATAAATCACCATCGGCACCTACTCTGGTAGGAAATGATCTTTCTGCTTTTACTTTCCCCTCCCCCAACTTCCAGAAGAGAAACTGCTGTGTTAACAAGACATGTAAAGTACTTGGGAATATTCTATCAATTTATTCACTAACTTCAGACTGCTTGGTTATGAGTAGGAAAAAGGAAAGGTGGTTGGGGGAAGGGAACCCTGCTGCAGTGTAATCTATCTACATGCAAAGGTACAGAAAGCTATTAGTCTGTTTCCCAAAGATACCATACCATTTCAAACAGTAGAGCAAGTGACGCTATCCAGCCATGACACCTGTCAAAATAATGTAGGTCTTGGGTAGTAATTTGTAAGGTAGATTTCTTCTATTTTCAAGACTTGTTCAATTATTGTAACAGCATTGTGAATAAATGATATGGGTTTCCAGGGAAAATTAGAGGGGAAAAGAAAAAAAAATTAAACCCACAGTTAGCTAAAATCTCTTCCTGGATTTCTGTATAATTGCCCATTCTCCCTGGATTGCAAGATCTATTCCTAATGAAGAAGTGGCTTAATGGTTACAATTGCAAAAATATTACTCAGATTCACCCGTTTTGCCTTGATGGCCTCTTCATTATTTACTACCAAGTCTTCCTCTACTTACAGAGTTAGCATGGCAAAAATTAACTAACTGATTGCCTTAATGAATAGGGAAAGCAAATTTACCCCTTAATCTGTACATTGTCACAAACTATATGCACCATTACCATGTAGCTACTTTTGAGGACCAAGCTACTAGTACATAGTACAAAAATTGAGGGTTGGGGGAAAGGAATGGTTTGACTAGGACTCCAAGACAAGCCCAACAAGAAGTGTCAAGGGACTTCTAATATCTCTGTCTATCAGACATGACCAAATTCTTTAAGGTCTAAGCTGAAAGTTACCCACAGAGTAAATTCCTTGTTAGTAATTTCATTTTCTTTGGAAAGATGAAGCACTGAGGGATTCAGCCTTGTTAGGATTCTAAGCCATGTTTCTCGATCTATCCTGATGCATACTCCACAAATTAGAACACCTTGCTTCACTAGGTTTTGATCCCATTGACACTCAACATGAAATTCCATTTCAGGTGTGCACAGAAGAACTTCACATCCAACCCCACACACGCGGTATAGCCCAGGAGCAAGTGTACAGTAAAAAAAAGTTTCATTTACAAAAGTTTAGTTTAAGTGATAACAATATATCATGTGCAGCTTCAGGAACGTTTTTTTTTTATTGTGGAAAAACTCTCAATCATCTCCTTACATGTGCATGGACCCCACAGTACATTAGAGGAAGAGATGAGAAGCAGCTCTCCAAATAGCCATGTTACCTCTTGAGGAGGGAACTATAACATGTTCCACAGAATAGGCATGAGGAGTTTTGGGGCACGCTTCGGCCTGGTCTACACTACAGTGGAAAGTCAAAGTAATTTACGCAACTCCAGCTATGTAAATTGCATAGCTGGAGTCGACGTATCTCACGTTGTGTTTCCACGCTATCCACACAGCAGGAGGCCGATGGGAGCAAACACTCCCACTGGCTTCCCTTAATCCTCATGAAGAGCAGGAGTATCAGCACTGACGGGGTCTCCCTCTGGCTAGGTCTACACTGCCCCCATTTTGCGCAAAAAATATGCAAATGAGGCAAAGCGTGGACTATCGCCGCACCTTATTTGCATAATTAATGAGGCTTCATTTTTGCGCAAGAGCCGTTCTTCCTGAAAAAAAAAAATGTGAAAGAATGGTGGTGTCCCCCAAGGGTCAGTCCTGGGACCAATCCTGTTCAACCTATTCATAAATGGTCTGGAGAAAGGGGTAAGCAGTGAGGTGGTAAAGTTTGCGGATGATACTAAACTGTTTAAGATAGTCAAGACAGAAGCAGACTGTGAAGAACTTCAAAAGATCTCACCAAACTGAGTGATTGGGCAACAAAATGGCAAATGAAATTTAATGTGGATAAGTGTAAAGTAATGCACGTTGGAAAAAATAACCCCAACTATATGTACAGTATGACGGGGGCTAATTTGGCTACGACAAATCAGGAAAGAGATCTTGGAGTTATTGTGGATAGTTCTCTGAAAACTTCCACACAGCGTGCAGCGGTGGTCAAAAAGGCAAATAGGATGTTAGGAATTATTAAGAAAGGGATAGAAAATAAGACACAGAATATCTTACTACCCCCCTGTATAAAACTATGGTACCCACATCTTGAATACTGTGTACAGTTATGGTCTCCTCACCTCAAAAAAAGATATTTTGGCCTTGGAAAGGGTTCAGAAAAGGGCAATTAAAATGATTAGGGGTTTGGAATGGGTCCCATATGAAGAGAGGTTAAAGCGACTGGGACTTTTCAGTTTAGAAAAGAGGAGACTAAGAGGGGATATGATAGAGGTATATAAAATCATGAGTGGTGTGGAGAGGGTGAATAAAGAAAAGTTATTTATTAGTTCCCATAATAGAAGAACTAGAGGACACCAAATGAAGTTAATGGGTAGCAGGTTTAAAACTAATAAAAGAAAGTTCTTCTTCACACAGCGCATAGTCAGCCTGTGGAACTCCTTGTCAGAGGAGGCTGTGAAGGCTAGGACTAAAACAGAGTTTAAAGAGAAGCTAGATAATTTCATGGAGGTTAGGTCCATAAAAGGCTATTAGCCCGGGGATAGAAATGGTGTCCCTGGCCTCTGTTTGTCAGAGGCTGGAGAAGGATGGCAGGAGACAAATTGCTTGATCATTGCCTTCGGTCCACCCCCCTTCTGGGGCACCTGGTGTTGGCCACTGTCGGCAGACAGGCTACTGGTCTAGATGGACCTTTGGTCTGACCCAGTATGGCCATTCTTATGTTCTTAATGGCTCTTGCACAAGAGGGGGTTTTTGTGCAAAAATGGAGCTGTGTAGACCGCTCCTTTTTGCACAAAAACAGAGCCTCATTAATTATGCAAATGGGATGCAGCGATATTACATGCTTTGCCTTATTTGCATATTTTTTGCGCAAAACGGGGACAGTGTAGACATAGCCTTTGTGTTTGATTTAGAGGGTAGATCGACCACAGCAGCGTCAATCTTCTGTGTAGTGTAGACATACTCTTAAAGTCAGAGAAAGGAAGAACTTACATTTATTGTGGTCATTTGCTACCCAGCTACAACCCGATTACTGATATTTGTGTGTTTTATTTAATGAGTAAGTTACACTTCTGAACCCATGAGAATAAAATGGCATGTTTATGTTAACTATAGTGTATTGTTATACAGCTGTGGCCCTTTGATCTCCAAAACAGGAAATATATATATGGAAAGGAGGATGGCTGTGGGTAATGTGGTGAGCCTCACAGACTTTGTTTAGAATGATACCTAATGCTTGTATTATATGTTGTAGCTTCCTAGTGAAATTAGAAAGAGCATCATAGTTGGCTGTTGCCTGCATAAACATATGCATGAGGAGGACTGACAGTTTGGTGTAGTATTTGATATGATATCAGCAATGCTACTCACTTGATTGCAGCTTTCAATGGCAAAATAGTCAGTTGGTTAATTACCTTGTTTCTCCAAACATTCATTTTTATTAGAACAGATTTGTTGTGGCTACTGTGCAATGATTGGCTATGTAAAAATATGTTCTATTCTCACAGCACAACTGATGCCATCGATTCTCGCTGAAATATATAAATTTTGGGGGGAAACAAAAAAAAACCTACAGTGTTCCTAGCTGTACATAGGGCATAGTATATATAAAATATAATATCAGTATACTGTATATACATAAACACACACACAAAATGTTATTGTGTATGTTGTAGCTAAATGGTTGTACCACAACCAGTGCACTAAATGCCCCAACCACAACAAGGTGGGTGCAACCAGACTTCCACTGTGCCCTCAAATGAATTCATAGGAAAATGATAAAAGGACACAAACAACATATTACCTGTGGGTGAACACTTTTCACAAAGAGATCACTTGTTTCTGAAATAACAGTTTTCATCTTCAAAGTAAACCTGAACAACATCTTCCAAAGATGAGCCTAGGAGTTTAAATTCATAACTTTTCTAGACACTAAAATGGTCTTAAAGAGACTGGATATATATGCTTTATTGCAATAATCCGTAATCCACTATCTGCCCTTTTAGTCCTATGAATACAAGAGTGTTACTGGACCACTTCACTTTGAAAGGTCCTTTAGAACAGTAACGCCCAACCATTCCAGACCACTGCACCTCTTTCAGGAGTCTGATTTGCCCTGCGCACCCCCAAGTTTAATCTCCCCTAAAAACTACTTGCTTACAAAATGTGACATAAAAATTCAAAAGTGTCACAGCAGACTGTTTCTGAAAAATTGCTTATGTTCTCATTTTTACCATATCATTATAAAAAAATCAATCAACTGGAATAGAAATATACTTACATTTCAGTGTAAAGTATATAGGGCCGTATAAACAAGTTATTGTCTATATGAAATTTTAGTTGGCAATAACGTTGCTAGTGGTTTTTATGCAGCCTGTTGTAAAACTAGGCAAATATCTAGCTGAGTTGATGTACCCTCCAAAAGACCTCTGCATTCCCTCCCCCTGCCCAGTGACATGTATTCTGGTTACGTATCAAGGCCTTAGAATATGTACTAACTCTTGTACTAAACTGTCAGTTCACTCTTTTATTTAGCTGTGACATTCTCAGGACATCTCTCAGTCCAGAAGAAGAGCTGTGTGTAACTCTGTCACCAACAGAATTTGGCCCAATAAAAGATATTACCTCACCCACCTTGTCTCTCTATGCTTTGTGTGTACTAATGCAGCTGCCTGCTACAAGTGATTTTTGTAAATGTATGAAAATGAAAGAGAGAGAGAGAGCACACATGTAAAAGGACATATGGGGAAGCTATTTGAAATAGGGCAGGGCAATGCGTTCTGTTCAATTTGGGATTGACAAATGTTTGGGATTAAAAATGGAGCATTCCATTTGGCTTACATAAATGTAAGTTTACTTTCTAGTCAAACTCCTGTTTGATATTACTAGCATTAATCACTTCAAAATCATAGCTAGGTCCCCAGTGATTATGAGATTGGCTTAAAAATAAAGATAACAAAATAAACATTTGAGGCTCTTTTCATTTGCCTTCTGTCTCAGAGCTATACTCTTTACACATATTCATGCTTTTCTAGTGTAAATATGACAGCTAGTAACTTCCTTTTTTAACAAATGAAAACAGATTGTGTCACAGTTTCTTGCTTCTAGTTGCTGGAATTTTAGGAAAAAACAATTATTTCAAGATTTGCTATGAAATTGCAAGCATTATCAACAATACATTTAGTTCCCATGATGGGAACTGCTGGATGGAGCAGATGATTTGAGTTTGAAAAAGTTTGGCTGGTGGTAGGATATTGCTGCATTTAAGATGTATTTTCAAGTTACATCTAAGGAACCTAGAGCATATGGATTGGTGCCCTTCATAGCATTTCTATAAATAATGAGATAATTGCTCTACTTTCCTAGATTTCCAGACAATGGAAGCCTGGCAGGGATCAGTGAAATTGTGTTGCTGGGATAAAAGGAACAAAATCATACAAATGATCTTTGAGGAATAGGGAACGAATTCCTCAGTAAATACACTGGGATTCAAAACAGCAGAGTAGAGGAAAAAAATGTGTATTACAAAACTCCAGCCTGGTAGGAAATTTGGCTATGCCAATATTAGTATCATCCTGCAGCGCTCCATGCCACTCATTTTGTGAATCCTAAATATTCTCTCAATACCTTAAACTTCATTGAGTTTGCCTGTCCTAATCTAAACTGGCCTTTAGTTAGGGGGATAGTCAGGATATGGTCTCCAGGGTATGGACTCTTCGGCTTCATCTTCACTGTGAGTTCTTCCAGCAGAAAATATGCTAATGAGGGACTCATTAGCATATTTCCTGCCATTTCTTTTTGCGCAAGGGGTTTTTATGCAAAAAGAAGCAGTGTAAACTTTTTTTTTGTGCAAACCCCCCATGTTGTGCAAGATCCTTATGGATCCATAAGGACCTTGTGCAAAATAGGGGGATTGCGCAAAAAAACCCCATCCACATTGCTTCTTTTTGTGCAAAAATCCCTTGAGCAAAAAGAAATGGCAGAAAATATGCTAATGAGATCGCAACTTATGCTAATGAGTCCCTCATTAGCATAAATTCTGCTGGAAGAACTCGCAGTGAAGACGGAACCTTCATGAAGTCAATGGCAAAAGAAGGTACTCAGCAACTTGAGGATGACACAGTAAGGGAAATCTAGCCCCAAAGCCAATATTTACCAGGTGTTACCAGAGATCCTCCCTATTCTAAGCATAAGCAGTAATTAAGTGGACCTCAGATGCAGCATTGTGATAATTATTGGCTAGTGCTAATTTATTTTACAAGGGCACCATGTCCTGGGGTGTAGCAGAGCAGGGGCAGAAATTGCTAGTGCGGAAGGGGATCAGTTGCTTCTCCTGACTTTAGTTGACCCTTCCCTGTTGTTCATAGGCTGATATGCCCCACTTACTGCCCCTGCCAACTTCACAGGATATAACAGAATTACACCTAATAGTCTTTATACTGACAGAACTATGCTCCAGCCCCATTTTTCTGCATAGGCCACATTGTGTTTATTAAAAAGTCTTATTATCAGAATAATTTTAGACCAAACAAAAAGGAACAGCAGCGTGAGGGGAATAAAATTCCCATTAGAAACACTGGACATAAAAGCCACCATTACCTTTGGTGACATCCATAGAGTGTGCCCTTAGCAGGTATCTTAATGGGTAATGCTTTTGGTTAAAGATGCTACACAGAAAGCATTTATCCATGCTAAGAACAGAGGTAATCGTCTCAATGTGTCCTTATAAGATGCACTGGTAATTCTATCAAAACAGATCTAGCAACCATAGAATCATAGAGCTGGAAGAGACCTCAGAAGGTCATCAAGTCCAGCCCCCTGCTCTAGGCAGGACCAATCCCAACTTAATCAACCCAGCCAGGGCTTGGTCAAGCCGAGACTTAAACACCTCTAGGGATAGAGACTCCACTACTTGCCTAGGTAACCCATTCCAGTGCTTCACTACCCTCCTAGTGAAATAATTTTTCCTTATATCCAACCTGAACCTCTCCCACCACAACTTGAGACCATTGCTCCTTGTTCTGCCATCTGTCACTACTGAGAACAGCCTCTCTCCATCCTCTTTAGAACCTCCCTTCAGGAAGTTGAAGGCTGCTATCAAATTCCCCCTCACTCTTCGCTTCTGCAGACTAAACAGACCCAACTCCCTCACTCTCTCTTGCTTTCCTTTAGGCAGGGGATGGGTGTTATGGAGAGATGGCCATTATTTTAAAATGGTATAAAGTTTCAGGCTAAAGTGTTCATGCATGGCCAGTGATTTTGGGTACCTTCATGTTTTTGCTGCGCATCTTGAGACACTCTGAGGGGGCCTGAATTTAAAGGGTACTCAAGTTGCACACACCTCCCCACCCACAAAAAAAAAAAAAAAGGCAGTGAAAATCTTGTCACAGCCACTGTTTGACAGAAAGTATGGTGAAGAAGATGGGTGAAAGATTTGCGGATAGCTCCTTTAAATCCCAATATTTAATGATGCATAAATACACCATTCCCTTTACAAGGTGCAAATAAGTATGTGCAATTACATGCTAATTACTTAGCGTTTAATTACTGTGTAAATACAGCTATGTAAAAAGATAATCAGATGGTTACTTGTGCAGTGTAAATTAATTGATAGGAGATTTACAATTGCAAATTAGGGTGATTACACTTTGAGTACTATGGTAGATGTTAAGTATAATGCATAGTTAATCACTTATCTTTATTTCAATACATCATTGCATTGTGCATTAAACATGACAGCTTACACCCTGTATTGGGGTGAAACCAAGGGGAAGGATGACAATTTTTTTTTGAGTTTACACAATTACACTTTTATATTATTTAGACCATAATTATTCTGCATAATTTCTGTCATTATCTATTATATTCTTGGTGCTGCTGGCAACAGGTGACTTACAATTTGGTTTAGAGAAAAATTTCTGCAACCTTATCTTTAACTTTCATTTCAGATTCCTTCATCCGGCACTCAATTTCATTTCACTTGTGTGGCCGTCTGCAGCGATCAGCCAATTGTCTACAATGTTATGCCTCGAAAATGCTGCTTTGACCTGTATTTCTTTCATTATTTCTCCAGCGTGCAGTAAAAAAAGAAATGCAATCTATACCTAAAAAATGTGAATGGTTGTTTTTGCTGCTTACTAGCAGTGGTTTGTCCTCTTTTTAAACATTTCTTTGTGTTTGCGTGATTCCTGAATGTCTGCATGTTGTGTCAGATCCTTGCTAGATAAAGGATGCCTGCAGTAGCCACTTGCTGATGTTCTATTGACTTCTGTTTGAAGCTGAAGGTGTTTCTCATTACTTTCTTATAATACGGTGAGGATACCAATTTAGCTACATTGACCTTGTAATGATGTTTATTTCTTCTTTTATTAGTGCCTATGTTGAGCGTAGTTCTTATTACTCAATCCATGCCTGTGTGTTGTTGCTTTTTGGATGACATGAGAGCTAGTATGTTTTGTATGCATCTCTGAATTTATTCAGTTTCTATAATCTGAACATTTTTTTTCCTTATATCTAGGAACTTCCAGCACAGTCATCACTAGGATTTTAGATACAGTTTACCTAGGGTATACAACTTGCCTTAAAAATATGTCTGGGTTAAATAGTGTATTAAGTGGTATTTATGTATGATTCCTGAATGAATATGATAAAGCAATATATTGCCTGATTTAAGTAGTGAGCAATATCATATAAAGTGTTGGTAATCCTCAATCATGTCAATTAGACTTTAAGTATTACTACCTTTTATTATTTGTATAGCATCTACAGTCCCTAGTTATGGACCTCATTGTGCTCGGCACCGTACAAAGAACAAAAACTTCATTTTTTTATGAATTTACTAGAGGATTTACACAGCACTGCTCAAGTCCTTACCTGAAATAATTTTGGTTTTTCTTCATTTAAATCATTGCTCTGGGACGGACTAATTCAAGAATCTTTGTACTGGGGTGATAATTCTATTCAACTGTACGGAGTTTCTATAAAAATGGAATGGTTCACAGGTGTTTACCTCAGTGTGATGCAGTTTAAGATCTATCATATTGAGTCCAGTGCATACTAATACATGTTTTTGTGTTTCCTTGCTGTACACTTAAAAACACTAATTCAGTATGCACTGAGGGTCTACAATCAATTTATTACTGGTGCTTCTTGGATTATTTTGTCTCTGGCTTCTTTATTGCAGTACAAATTACATAGTTTTGATTATGCATCTCTTTTGCTAAAATTTAACATCCACGTTAACAAAGGCAGGTGCTAGCATTCAACTCTGTCTAAAAAAATTTTGGACCACTTAACTTCAGAATTGTTTGCCATTGAATTTGAACAATTTTCAGTTATCCTGACTGACTTTCATCACCTTTGGTTGGGCCAGGAAAATGGGATGTTGCTGAAATGAGGTTGCTTTTCATAAAACCATTCAAGAAAGAGACAAAATAATGAGGCAGGTGAAAGGGGCTGGCTGGAGGCACATCTCCCCTATCCTGGACTGCCCCAGCACCAAGCCTCCCACCCCCAGGTACCCTTTAGGGAGGGGAATGACTGAAGCTACCCCACCAGATTCTTACAGGAACATTGCTGGCGGTTCCCCTTTGTCAGGGAGCAAGGGAAAAGTGCACAATTTTCTGCATTCCTTATGCTGGCTGGGGAGTGCAAAGGGCAATCAAACCTGGACCTTCCCCAGCTGGGGAACTCCTCCCTCGGCTGTGCCCACTGGAACTGCAGTGACCATGCAGAGGAGCTTCTTACCTGGCTCCAACCTGCACAGTAAGAGAGGGCTGGGGTAGTCCTCTTTCCCCGGACGAGCCTGCATATTGAACCCCTCATCTCCAGCCTCCTCCCAAGCAACAATTTAATGTAGCATGTTCGTGTTCATTTTATTTTCCAAAAACCAAAAAAATAATTGAGTTTAGTACCTAATCAACACCGGGTAAATCTTCTAGTTCAACATTTTGAATGAAAATCCCTATGCATATAATTATTTCACAGGTACCAAGAGATTGCATCTTGCAACTTGTCTCCCCAAATCTAAACATAAAAAGAATAAAAATGGAAAGCCACCCTAAAATCCTCAGAATAGAGTTACAATTCAAAGAGATCTACTATATATTTTAGGGAGTTTGTGCATCTGTCTGTCTGTCCTTCTGAGTGTGTTTGCTCAAGAACTGCTCCTAAATGGTAAGAGCTAGGACCAGCAAACTTGATATGCAGCTTCCTCTTACCATAATTTAAGCACCAAAGTTTGGTTGTGCCAAAGCAATGAGATCTGTGTGGAATGTGATTGTTTTGCATCAAATGGAAATGGAGGGGTGTGATAGGTGGGACAATTTTATTCATGAATGACCACAGGGGGGCAGCCACTGTTTGGCAGCATAGCCCTGCCACCCCCAGCTTACCCTGGGGAGCAGCTGATAGCTGCTGTGCAGCCCCTGCCACACCAGGCCACCTCTAGGCCACAGTACCACACAACACCGGTCACCCCAGGCCAGCCTCTGGGAGAAACCAGTGGGTGGACTGCCCGGCCCCCACCACTCCAGACCAGTGCTGGGTAAGTTTTCTAGCATTCTATCAAAACAGCACAGCCAAGGCATGTATGTTTATTATCTGTCAGTGAATCCTAGAAGAAATCTGATGAATCAAGTTGCCAGCCCTGAAGACTTAGCTGATGCTCCTGAAGTCATGGTAAGAACTGGTTCTGACTCTGACATTATCAACACGGAGGTTTTGTCTACACTGCAGGGTTTTTGCACAAGAAGTCATTTGTGGAAGAGTTCTTGCGAAAAAACTTCTTGCGCAAAAAACACATCCAGACCTCAAAGCGCATTGCAAAAGTTATGTGCTTTTGAGCAAGAGAGCATCCACACTGCATGGACACTCTTGCCCACAAAAGCTCTGATGGCCATTCACAGAATGGCCATCAGAGTACCTGTGCTTTTTCCAATAGGGGTTTCTTGCGCAAAAACCCCTCCGGAGTGTCTACACCTGCCTTTTTGCACAAGAGCTGTAGCACAAAAAGGAATAACTCTACCAGCAAAAGCCCTCTGTTCTGTCAATTTTCTTGCACAAAAACGTGCTTGAGGTGTGGACGTTCTGCCGGTTTTTGTGCAAAAACTGTGGGTTTTGCGCAAAAACCTTGTAATGTAGATATAGCCTAACGTAAAACTTAGCCAACAACTGTGCTGATATGCTATATAAAAGAATCCAGTTCACTGTCCTATAGTGGTGCTGGCTCTGCAAGGCTAAACACGTCTTTCTTACACAACTCTGTAAACATCTCACTTCTGAGCAGAACCCACTTCAAAGTGCACAGAAGGTACTTCTTTAGCTTGAACAACATTATTCATAATGTTAATTTCATGACAATTATAGTATTTCCAGGCTACAGTGCATGTAACACACTGTGCCTTTGCATAGAGCGTGTAAGCCACAAGCAATCCCTACCTCTCATGCATAGTAATATGGGGCAATAGTGACAACCAGCGTACTCCCTGCTTACACAGAGCAGGGTATTTTAGACTGATTCAGCAGCGTTAGAAATCCCCGAATGGGGAGACAGTATTAATGTGAAAAGATCTTTTGAAGGGTGTGTTTTAAGTAGAAAGAAAAGGAAAAGACAACAGAGCCATTACAGACCAAATTGAAAGGAGCAGTAGCATATGGGCTCAAGAAGGGACTCTATATGTGAGTGAGATGAAAGTGGAGAGGGAGACTGAGAAATCTGTGGGGGATGTGTTGTTCAGTCACAAAGAAGGAAGTGGCAGTACCCTGATTTGTAGGTCATTTAACTAGCAAGAGCATGTAATCCGAAGGTTAAACATGCACGATTGTAAGGCTTGTTAGGAGTCTGACTGAACGAATTGATGGAACCCTCATGCTGTACCCAACTGACCTTATTTTTGTCCGGATTCAAAAAGGTCAAAGCTGAGTGATGACAGCCATGGCTTTTGAGGGAGCTTCCAAACAATAATGTGGTCTTTTACCAACATGTAGAGATATTTCACACCGCAGTCACTCCTAATGGCACCCATCATGGGAAGGCTGTACAATAATCCTCTGAGGGATGGTGTACAGGCAGGATCATTAACATGCATGGCATTCTTTACTTGTTATCCCATCAGTCGTCAGGTCCAGCCTTAGGGCAAGGTGAGCAAGACAGTTGTCCGTCTGACTGCTCACTCGCTGCCATGGCTGGGAGGCGCCTGACCACACAGTGCAGCCAACCACAACATGTCACCTTGGCCCCTGCAAACTCTTTGGACGGGCCTGTCAGTAGTGGGTAGGAATAGGAGGGCTGTAATAATGTAGGCACTGGCTCCAACCTTATTTATTCAGGATACCTTTACGACAGCAGCATTGGACTGACTTATTATATAAATGGGAATGGACCATGTATTTATGTTTCCAGTTGGCAAGCACTACTAGGAAATGTATGCTTTCCTGTGCTTTTCAGTAGTTTTTTTACTTACTCGCAGCTGAACTCACTGTAGGATTATTCAGTTTACAATATATTTGTATACAGGTAAGATAAAGTTCCTTTTTTAAAAAAAAGTACATCTGAGTCATTTTTCATCTGCAGAGTCTATTATTTTCTTGGGAGACAAAAATATCAAATAAAAACAGGAATTGATCTCTCTGTCATGGTGAGATACGAAAATATCTGAAATCATTCAGTGACAGGAATCAAAACAAAAGGGTCTAAATGTGTTTGGCTATTTTTCTAGCTATTACACCTGACTAGTGATATTAAACAGAACTGAGAACCTGAGAAAGGAGATTACAGACAATTTCAAGGTAAGTAAGGGGATATTTTTTCCATTCTACTTGCAGACATTGCACAAATGAAAGAAAAGGCTGAATGGTGTTGACAGAGCAACTGCCTTCTGCATATCAAGCAAACTCTTTTGAGGGGAGAAAAAGTTTATTGAACAGGGTTCACATGGAGCCTGAAATTACTGGAACTAAAATGGAGACCTTTTACAGATAGTTAGCCCAAATGAAGTCTAATAGCAATGTTAACTGTACTTGTATTTTAACAGGTGTTTTGGTAATGAGAGGAAAAAAAAGTTATGTGGACATCAGATAATCTTAAAGACATTACTCATGCCTAATTAATGAACTAGAAGGTCAGAGAGTGGATGAATTTGCAGCAGTTTATATGTAGCAAGCAGCCACATGAGAATTTCAAACTAATGAGCCTGAAAAGGTGTGGGGGCATCCCCATGCACCCTGTTGTGATTTGGTGTTGCACTGTGAGGGAGTCCCATCTCAATTTTCCCTCAAGTGAGGCAGTAACTGATTCACTTTATGAGCCCAGGAAAAGAAGAAGTCACACACACATTAAGAAAATAGCAGGTCGTCTTTTTCATAATCCTCTAGTAATGGAGCAATTAAAGTAAACAGTTGATAGGTTTCTCACCTCAAGACCCTGGTTCAGAGTCCCCACACTTAAGATCCATAACACCAAGTCTCGGAGTCTGACTAGGCTAATCTCCTGAAGCCTAAGAGAAACCACAGCAGCCTGAAAGATTTCTACTCCTTCCCTCCCTCATCTTCCTTATGCAGCTCAGCCCTAGCACAGGACCTCCTCAATTACACAGGCTGTCCTCAGCAAAGGCCCCAGCCTGTTCCTTAAAGGGATAGTAGAGTCATTCATAGGGCTTTCAAAAATAATCCTTCCACATCCTTGCCACCCCATAACATTATTTATAGAAATTCAGGGTCAAGTAGCTAGCTAATGCCACAACCTGAAACATGGGAATCATTTACAGAAAAGATGTTTCTAATGTAATTACAGAAAACAAAATTAGTCTAGCTGTCTGATACGCCAAGATGCACTGCTGTCTACCTTAGCTGAATCTAAAACCAATTTTCAAAATTAACTTTTTATTTGTTGTGTGATGGGTGTCTCTCAGAGGTCTCAAGGGAGATCAGTTACTCATTAGGCTAGGTTAGTGGTTTTCAATCATTTTAGCCCAAGGCCCACCCCCACCCAATTCAAACCTTTCAGCAGGCCACCAGCCATCCACACATGACAACAAAATGGGTGCAAGAGAGGGTGGGAGTGCAGCATCTGGCTGGGAAGTTGGGTGCAGGAGTGGACTGGGGGGGGAGGGGTCTGGCCAGGAGGAGATGTTGGTCGCTTACCTGGCTCTGCACCTCCTGCTGCTCCCAAGCCCTCCCCCCCACCCCCGAGCCCCAGTCCCCAGAGCCACCGCAGCCCGGCAGCCAGCGGTTTGTGGCCCAGCACTGGTCTACAGCCCAGCGGTTGGGAACCGCTGCACTGAACCACTCTACCTCCTGAGTGAATGAGTCACTGATGCTTTACAGTAACAAACTACTAGGCAGTTATTGCAGGGAAAGGTGCCTTTCAGAGCAACTTATTTTTAAAGAAGTGATTCTAGAGATTGCCAGCTATCAGGAAATCATGCTAAAATCTTTGGAAAGTCTACAGTAATGGAAAATATAGAAGCTCATTGCTGACAAGCATCACTTTTCTGAAAAAAGCAGTATGCTTTTTGTGTGAAGGTTAGAGCATTACAGGCCTGATTTTATCTTAAAAGCAGGTCCTTGAAAACAACTGGGACCATGCCAAGGAGTTACACGTGCACTTCATGGATTCTGAAAAGATATAGAGGCAGATAGCAAGAGACAAATTATGAGCAATGCTTTAGGAGAGTGGAATGCAGGAGAAGCTACTGTAGCCTAGCAAATCCCTTTGTGATGAGGGTAAAAGCTTCATATAGGTATTGCTCTTATGCCCTATGTTTCTCTCATTTGCTCTATTCTATTGGTTATACAGCCAGTGACCTGAGGGGGGAAAAGTCTTGGTTTATATACAATTGTTAAACTTGACTTGATTATACTCATTGGAATGACACAAAAATATGCCATATTTACAAAAAAAAATGTTGCCAGTAATTAGGAGGAATTATGTGAAAAGAATATTGTCCTCCAGGGAAGTCACTGGGCACTGGCATTTTGCATTAATAACACCAGCAGTTCACCAAGGGTACTGCCAGAACAGAAAGAATACGAAAGGTTAATGTGGCTTAATGATAGTCTGGCAGAGGGATAAATACTAATGCAAGTAAATTAAACAATGAACAACAATTTTTTAGGGTATACAATTGACCGTATTCCTGGAATTAAACTGTGCATGCCATTGAGATGCAAATGGCTGTGGTTTCTAATAACAAAATGCTAGGTAGTATGGCTTCAATGGAAGCGGTGCATAAATCCGTCAGCTCATGAATGAAACTTGCACAATGATATCTTGTCATTATACTATATTGCTTGGACATGGGACTGATTCAGTTGCTGCTAGGCCTCCAAAAGGAACCCAGGAAAAAAGTGTTTGAACAATATGCAACAAAATTCAACACTGAAGTGATTTATTAAATGGAAGAAGAGCCAACTCTACTTCTTATCTTGCTGTACTGAAAGGACAAGTGACACTGGATATGATTTAATCAGACAGCGACTTAGACGTCTACTCATGTACAGTGCAGGTAACTCCATGATCTTTTCACTATCTTCACAAGTCTTCCAACTTTTTTTCCTGTGCTGGTCCCCAGCCAATGAGACCCTGTTCTTGAATGAGAGGTAAGGTGTGCTATCAAAGAAGCAAGTAGAGGGTGGGCTCCTGCCATGCTAGTCATAGGTGCTCCAAATCCTCCCTCACTGCCCCCTTTTAAAACAACTCCTTCAATTCCTCTACCAAGCCACAGATCTGGTCACTGTATCCCTTCCCTAAGTGCAGGCTCCCTTTTACTACAGGAGCCTCTGACTTACTGGGAGGATCCTGTGTGCTGCAAACAAGCCCTAGAGACAACTTTCATGAGCCCTTCGGAAAAAGGAGGGATGTTCTTGTGCTTCCAGAAAGGGAGAGAACGAGAGTTGTTGGGCTGCATTATGGGGAGAGCAGCCACATTGCTCATATGGAGCCTTTTCCAGGCCAGGCGCTGTTGTATTGAAGCTAGAGCCTGCTGATGCTTGGATCTAGCAGGCTGCTTCAGAGGCTGTTGGTGATTGTCCCTAGAGGGAAGAGACTTTGGCGGTGTCTGTGGCTGGAAGGGCCTGTATAACCCTGCATAGAAGGTACTGTGTGTAACTGTGGCTCTTTGGGAAAGTGCCGCCTGGGACAGAGCACAGAAGACAAACTGACTCTGAGTGACCTGCCCAGTGAACCAGAGCTGCTGGTATTTGGTGGGGCCTGCTCCAGCGGCAGAGGGATTTTGCAGCTAGCTGCTTAGCTTGGACTGACACACACAACTTGTCGAGTGCTGTCTCCACTCCATCTTCAAGCACACAGCATGGGGCTCTGAATCCAGAGGAGCGCACTGTCTGGGGTGGGATAAATGGTGGTAGTGTAAATGCCAATTAGATAAGTTTCCTTTCTTTCTGTGTACTTTCTTAATTGATAAACTTAAAAAACAACCAATAGTCTGGTAGCACTTTAAAGACTAACAAAACATGTTGATGGTACCATGAGCTTTCATGGGCACAGTTCACTTCTTCAGATTCATTTGTGTATTTGCATGTTAATTAATGAACATACAAATAAAATGTTACTGGTCCACCAAAAGTTTGTGAATGGATTTGCTGGTCCACAGTATAAAAAGCCCCGACTTCCAAAGCCCCCCAGTGCTAGCTTCTGACCCTAGAGTGCCAGCTACTCGACAGATAAAAGTGTACAGTGCCGGTAACTCCATGATCCTTTCACTAACTTCACAATAGCTTCCAACTTTTCTTCCTGTGCTGGTCCCCAGCCCAACTATTTGAGACGCTGTTTTTGAATGGGAGTTAAGGTGTGCTATCAAAGAAGCAGGTAGAGGATTGTCTCCATGCTGTGCTAGTCATAGGTGCTCCAAATCGAAGAAGTGGGCTGGGCCCATGAAAGCTCATGATACCATCTACATGTTTTGTTAGTCTTTAAAGTGCTACCAGACAATTTGTTATTTAAGTTTATCCTGTACAGACTAACTTGGCTACCCCCTGAAGCTTTTGTTAATTGATGTTATCCACTTTTAATCTGTAAAACCCTGTTTCTTTAAATTATTAAATAAAGGTGTGTTAATTCTAATTTAACTAATTAGATATATATTATTTATAATTGTGGTCTTGGCATTAGATCCAGATTATTACTGGAATAATTTTATTCCTGGAGGCTCCCAAGGCACACCACTGAGTGTGTAAAGGGCCAGCCAGGTGGAGGTACTACCATTGTATATTCCTTTAGGAGCAAGTGACTGAAGCAACTAAACAACTTCACCACTAGGGTACTCAGGATCTCCTTTTATGTTAAAAACATCAGGCACACAGGTGAATGTGGCCTGCCTCCGAGTAACCCAGAGAGGAAAAAGGGAGTTAGATAAGGAATACCAGCACTGGGCAATTGCCCCAGCCTTACATAATGAGTAATGACATCATAGCCTAGCTCCCTTCCTATTCACCAAAACAACACCCTCCTCCTTTGAACATGCTCTGGGCAGGTGAAAAACCTCATTCCACCTTGGTCAATCTGGTGATGAAGAAAAATTCCTTCCCAGTCCCCTGAGAAAAGAGCAGCTAGAACAGTGCCCACAGAAGGTCCACACATGGTATTTTGCCACTTCCAAAATGGGTACTGTTCCATCTGGTCCAGGGAAAAGGGGCTTCTCTGACTTGAGTTACCCTTTACCAACTCCCCATCCCTTCCAGTCCCCGGGGATGAGTCAGTGTCATGACACTGACCCATTATGCTGTCACCTCCCCACCCTTAAAGTGCCCCATCCTCTGGCAAGGTAGACAATGCCCTCTCTTCCCTTAGCTTTACACCAGTGGAAGAGATTCCCTTCTGACGCAAGGGCTATGTCTACACTAGACTTCTCTCACGCACATCCCTTGCCATTGTTAACCTTGATGCAGCTTCACCACTGACAGCAGTGACGGGAGTGCCCCATGGATGTGAGGACCCCAGCCCAGCTCACCAGAATGGATCTGTTCAGAACAGGCTCCAGTCATGCCTTCTGACTTTCTGCTAGGCATAGAGCATTTAACACCATAATCCTATTCAGCTGCCCTAACAGCCAACCACCGTTGTCAGTAACTGGCAATTTCCAAGCATAGTCAAGACACATGATGTAAGGAAACAGAAGATGTTCAAGAAGATTAGGCATTTTTCAACATATCTGCCCTCATCTCAAGGTGATGGTAGAGAATCAGTGAGGGGACAATCTGGTCCAAGATTATGAGATCTTTACAGTGACAGTGTAATTAGTATTGCATAAATTTTCTTATTTACCCTTGTCAAACACACAGGTTTTAAAAATCTACAAATTCATGTGTTCAGAAAGATCATCCCCCTGCTTCCTGATTTAAAGGAATAGGTCACAGCCTTGTCAGCTGCTTTTGCATGCAAGAGAGCAGTTTATAGGAGACTATTATCATTATTGCTATTTGTTCTGTGTCATGCCAACAGTGTGATTCCATTTACTCACATATAAAGACAAGGTTCCTGCCCTGAGAGCTTATGGAGTCATCCAAAACCCATAGCAGTCAACAAAAGTCTTTCTGTTGGGATAAGTGGGACTGGATCGACCATCCTAAAATCTAAATGGGAATTAGGGGACCATTATGACATTTGAAATCATCTAACTGGTGTTAAAATATAATGATGAATTTGTGACTCTAAACAACAGAAGCCCCTTCCCCTTTTCGGTCTTCCTCCTCTATGTCATAAATGAACCTGGAAAATGAGATAAACAGTGAAGATACAATATTTGCAGAAGATACAAAATTATACAAGAGAGTTTAGGTTCAAAGCTGACTGACGATTTGCAAAGGGAGCCCACAAAACTGTGTGACAGAGCAACAGTATGGCAGATGAAATTCAGTGCTAATAAGTGCAAAGTACTGCACGTCAAAAAACAGAACTCCAACTATATATACAAAATGATGAGTTCTAAATTACCCGTTACCATTCAAGAAAGAAATGTTGGAGTCATTGTGGATAGGTCACTGGAAACATTTGCTCAACATTCAGCAGCAGTCAAAAAAACAAACAAACAAAAAAAGCAAACAATGTTAGAAAACATTAAGAAAGGGATAGCTAATATCATAGTGTCATTACATAAATCCATGGTATGCTCATATCTTGACGATTGCACATAGTTCTGCTCACCCCCATCTGAAAAAAGATATATTAGAACTTGAAAAAAAGTGCAGACAGTTATTACAGATATGGGAACAGCCTCAGAGAATAAAAAAAGACTTTTCCCAATTTAGAAAAGAGATGACTAAGGATATGATAAAAGGTTATAAAATTATAAGTTTGTGGAGAAAAATGTTATTTACCCGTTCACATAACACAAGGAGTTACACAGTGAAATTAATAGAGAGCAGCAGCAGCTTTAAATCAAATAAGGAAATACTTTGTGTCACAATGCATGATCAACCTTTGGAACTCATTGCTAGGGGATGTTGTGAAGGTCAAAAGTATACATGGGTTCAAAAAAGAACTAGATAAGTTCATGGAGGACAGATCCATCAATGGCTATTAGTCAAGATGGTCAGGGATCTAGTCTTATTCTCTGGCTTGCAGAAGCTGGAACCAGCTGACAGGGAATAGATTGCTCAATAAATTCCCTCTGAAGCATCTGGCATGAGCCACTGTTGGAAGACAAGATACTAGGTTAGATGGACAACTAATCCAACCCACTACTGGACGTATGTTTTTATGATGCCCTCCTTTTTTTTTAAACCACACAGACATGCTTTTGTGCCGTGGTTCCAAGTCATGGTCATACCAACTGGAGCAGCAAGTAGGGATAGTATCCTATGTCATGTGATGGGAGAACACAGATTTGGTGATTCAGTATCATTAAGATAAAACTTAACCAAGGTTCCTCTAACAGGAAAATTCCTGGAAAACATTCTCATGAGATTTCCCATACTTGCATGGATGGATCAGAAGTGCTGGGGTATTTCTAGTTGTAACTCAAACCAGAAATGGCCTATACATGCTATGACTTTTTAAAAAAATAGTGAACATTAATTTTGGTTCAAATTTGAATGTTTCTTATTTTGACTTAACTCATAGCACATATTGGGACGATTCAGAAGATTGATATGTGTTGACAATGTTAATTTCTTAATAGTGTGTCTATTCAATGGCAAAATGCTTTTTCTCCTTCCTGTTCAGTAGAATGGAACCTTACCTTACTTAAGATGCTCCATCATGTTATAAGACCTTATTAAAATACACAGTAGTTTAAATACACACACACACACACACACACACACACACACACACACACACACACTATTTGTTCAGTTTGTTATTTTGCATTTCATTGTAGAATAGAATGCTGTGGTCTTATTACTCCTTTCTACAAATTGATTTTTTTTTAAGCCATCACAGAAGGGCCCAGTCCTAGGAGATGCTGTGAAAACTCCCCTCCTCTTCCTATCATTGCCTGAACTTCCAATAAAGGATTTGTGTAAGACTAAAGCCATAGCTCAGGGAAATAGAGCAGATGAATCAGTAATAGCACTTATTTGGAATATAAATTAAAATCTATATTTTAATGACCCGATGACACTGGGAAGTGCCCAGTTCAAGATATGGGGTAACTTGAATAAGCATCTATACCAGTGAATGATTCTAAGTATTGCTCACTTTCAAAAATTGAAATTGATTTGTCAGTCATTGTGGACCCACCTTTCAAGTTTAATGGGTCAGATTCTTTACTGGTGTCAATCAGCAGAGCTCTGTTTAAGTTACTACAGCTATTCTAATCTACACCAAAAGAGGATGTGACCCTATATACCTACTTACAGGTGACATTTTTGGTTTTTCCTCTCAAGATGATTTTTAAGGATATCAGGATCAATACATCAGTTATATGGGACTTAATAGATAGATCACAAACTCAGTGAAATCTTCCTCTGCCTGTATGCTCCATCAGTCATAAACTAAATATCAACTCATTATATCCCACAAGTACTGTACTGGCTCACACAGGCTGGCTATGTCTACATTGGCACCCTTTTCCGGAAAAGGGATGCTAATGAGACAAGTCGGAATTGCAAATGCAGCGGGGATTTAAATTTTCCCGCGGCATTTGCATAATTTATAACTGCCGCTTTTTCCAGCTCAGGGCTTTGTGGAAAAAGCGCCAGTCTAAACGCGGCTCTTGCGGAAAATAAAGCCTTTTCGGAAGATCCTTATTCCTGATTTTAAGAGGAATAAGGAAACTTCGAAAAGGCTTTATTTTCCACAAGAGCCGCATCTAGACTGGCGCTTTTTCCATCAAAGCCCCGAGCGGAAAAAGCGGCAGTTATGTTCATGCAAATGCTGCGGGGAAAATTTAAATCCCCGCGGCATTTGCAATTCCGACTTGTCTCATTAGCATCCCTTTTCTGGAAAAGGGTGCCAATGTAGACACAGCCACACTGTTTAGCAGTACTTTTAAATTAGTGTTGCTGAAGTCTGACAGAATTCCAAACACTGTCTTTGCTATACTTATGCCAATATTGCCTATTAATATACATGTTTATATCGATCTGACAAAGGGATTTTTTCAGCTTAATGTGGAAGAGAAGCTAAATGAGTCAGTAAATGTTAATGTGTCCATGTTCCTGCTAGATAACTAGTTGCCCCTGGGACAATATCAATAAGTGGCATTTATGTGGTATTATGAATGTGTTAATTATGTGTAGACAAAATAATGAGTAAGCAAAGGTCATGGACTAATGCAATTTTCCCAGAAATACATATGAAAGCACTTCCAATATTTAGGTCATTACTGAATATTCACCACTATTTAAATTAAGTACATTTTATTCATTGTACTGGTATTTTTTGCGAGGGGAAGAGGGGAGTTATTGTGTAATTTGCAAACACTTCAGACAGATTTTTAACTAAATTGGGGAAACACACACTTGTTGGACCCCTTCAGCAAAGTTACTCCAGATTTTTAGCAAGCCTGGGTTGATTTTCAAATAGAACTTCGGTCAATTTATGGTTTGAGAGGGAATTTTTGGGTAGGGTTTTTCAACCGAGCTGGTCAAAATTTGACTATTTTGGCTAAGTTTAACTTCTAAATCTCAAAACTCAGTGGACTGCAAACATATGCAAATAAAATTGAAAAAGGTTTCATGGACCCTCGAGAACTAAACCCATTGGGTTTTGCCCTGGTCTGTTCATTTGATGTGTAGGGTTTTTTTTAAAAAAGAGTACTTTTAGACTGTTGGAGATTTTTTTAGAAATATATTGCTACACTCCTGTTTCATTAGTCAACCATAACCATAAACTTGTCAGTTGTAGGAGATTGTATTGCAAACTCGCAGAATTTCATGCAAAGTGTGTGTTTGCGGGGGATGGGGGAAACTCTGTTTAATATTAATGTTTATTTCTAAAGAAGCCAAGCTTGAATCATGCATTTTGCTTATCAGCACACAGATTATTTTTTGAGTGTTGGTGCTACTTTTCATTTGCCTTAGGCTTGATGAAATAGTTGGGTAACTCAGTTAGCATCCAAAACTTATTGTGCTGCTAGGCTGCTCAAAGAAACATTGAAATTAAGACTTCCCTGAGTCTCAAAGGTCTTCCTCACTCTGTTTTCTGGAAGTCTCTCTCTTCCAAACAAGATGTTGTTCATATATGAAATATTTATGTTGCATAATAAAAACCATAGTGCTCAATATTTTAATAATGTAAGCTGAAGTTATATTAACACTATATGTTTCTTTTAGCTATTTTTGTCAATTAGGATTTCTAAATCAGTTTGTCTTAGTTGTCTCAAGACAGCATTGTTTTCTGATTATTTGCCATGCTGTATCTTATTTCATTTTTGTATGAAGAGACACATTGCCTCTGCATTTAAGTTTGGAACTCAAGGGCTATGTTTACACTACAAGGTTTTTGTGCAAAACCAGCCATTTTTGCACAAAAAACCGGTGGAACGTCCACACCTCAAGCACGTTTTTGCACACAAAAAACCCCACAGTAAATTGACAGGACAGAGGGCTTTTGCCAGTAGAGTTATTCCTCTCCCCACGAGGAATAACTCCTTTTTGCGCTACAGCTCTTACACAAAAAGGCATATGTGGATGCTACGCAGGGGTTTCTTGCGCAAAAAGAGCCTATCAGAAAAAGCACAGGTGCTCTGACGGACATTCTGTTAATGACAATCAGAGCTGTCTTGCACAAGAGTGTCCATGCAGTATGGCTGCTCTCTTACGCAAAAGCACATCACTTGTGATGCACTTTTGAGGTGTGGACACGCTTTTCCACAAAAACTTCTTGCGGAAGATCTCTTCCGCAAAAAGCTTCTTACACAAAAATTCTGCAGTGTAGACAAAGCCAAGAAGTTTTTCTTCTTTTTTCTCTCTCAACAAGCATTTGCCATAAACTGATTCTATTCTTAGAAATTCTATTGAGGACAAAGAAGTCACTGTTAGAATGACAAATAAACTACCCTAAAGTATTGAGTGTGCTTTAATTCTTTCTTCCATCCTAGTACAAAAATGACAAAAACAATGTATTAATTATTACTTGTATAGTTACAATGTCTATAATAAAACATTTGTAAATAAAGTCGGCAAAAGAACATAATATAAGAATGGCCATCTTGGGTCAGAACAGCGTTCCATCTAGCTCAATATCCTGTCATCCCACAGTGACTGGCGCCAGATGTTTCAGAGGGTTTGAACAAAATAGGGCAATTTATTGAGTTAGCCATCCCATCATTCTCCACATCATTTATGACCTTCTATCCCTCTTACTCATTTTTTTTTTTAATCTGAACAGTTGCATTTTAAGTTTTTCCTCAGATGGAAAATAGGCCATACTCCAAATTATGTTTATGGCCCATTTCTACACAACCCTTTTAAATTCTAGTATATATATATATATATATATATTTGAGATGGAATCACCAGACCTATACACAGTATTCAAAATATTGATGTACCATAGAAGTGTATATTTAATACAATATTTTATTATAATATAATATTTTATGATATATTAACTCTTGCTTTCTTAATTGTTCCCAAAATTATTAGCATTTTTTACATCTGCTGCACACTGAGCAGATATTTTCAGGAAACTATCCATGATGACACCAAGACCTCTTCAATCAGTAGTAACAGTTAATCTAGACCCCATTATTCATATCTATAATTGGGGTTTTTTCCCCCTGCCATTATGTGCATTGCTGTGCACTGATCATCACTGAATTTCATCTGTCATTTTGTTTCTCTGTCACCCAGTTTTGTGAGATCCCTTTGTAGCTCTTCACAGTCAGCTTTGGACTTCACTATCTTGAGTAATTTCTCATCATAGCAAACTTTGCCACCTCTCTATTTTCCCCTTCGTTCAGATCATTGATGAGTATGTTGAAATGCACTGGTCCAGAACAGATCCCTGTGCACCATGCTCCTTTGTGACAGGAAACAATGTGTGGGAATAAATGATCTGCTGTCTTAATGAGCTAGTGATCCATGAGAAGATTTTCACTCTTATCTCATCACAGACTAGTTTGCTTTAGATCCTTTGGCGTGGAACTTCCACCAAGGAATCCTGGAAGTCTAAGTAGATTATATCAGCTGGATCACCCTTTTCTACCAGATTCTTGACACCCTCAAAGAACTCTAAAAAACTGATTTCTATGTTTCTTCCTCAAGATAGCATGTTCATTAATGTGTCTGGTAATCCTGTGGTTTAGTATAGTTTCAACCAACCAGTTTGACTGATACTGAAGTTAGACTTAGTGTGTAATTGGCAGGATCATCTCTGGAATCAGCATTACATTAGCTATCCTCCAATCAAATGGTACTTGAGATTTAAGCAATAGTTACATACCAAAGTTAGTAGTTGTGAAATAACATATCCGAGTACCCTTAGAACTCTTTGACGAATAGCATCTAGTGCTTGTGACTTCCTATTATTTATTTAAATCAATTTGTTCCAAAACCTTCCCTAACGCTATTTCAATATGGGACAGTCCCTCAGATTTCTCACCTAAAAGTATGTGTCAAGTATAAGGCTGTACACCCTGGCATACATCCAGGATCTCTATCACCCAATAACCTATCATGACTTCATAATTTGAAAGATAAAATGCAGAAGTCCAGTCTTTGCCAAAATCTGTTTCCTACGTATGATGAAAGCCTTTTCAACGCACCCATTAATGACAGTGCCTTTCCCTGCCATTATTAATTTTTCCCCACCAATGCAATAACTACCAATGCCCCTGCCCCAAAGGAGCGATGCAGGCTACAGAAGTTTACTTACATCCCTAGATGTGTTGGCCTGGGACCGATAGTGGCTCCTTCCTTTAAGATATTGATCTAGTTATTGCTTCTGTTCTCAATTTTAGGAGACCAGATCAAGAATTTAAAAATTTAAACATTTTTGTTGGAAAACACTGATTCACACCGACATTAAATTTCTCCTCAGAAAAGCGTCAGTTTTCATAAAGTTCTCAACTTTTGAACTTGAACATGCTTCAGCTGACCCTGAATTGATTTTTTTTTTTTTAATCTCTGGTTCATGAAAACATTTGAGATTTTGACTTTGTCCAGTGCAGAACAGGAAATTTATTTATTTTTTTGAGAAAAGAAAATAGAAAAATTGTTTCCTATGCATCTCTATCAAGAAAGAGCACATGGAGTTAAAGGCCTAGAAAAGATTGTGTTATTTAGTGAAAGAATGTAGTAGGTTTGAATCTAGTGACAGAAACACAGCAAGGGACCTAATGGCTACCATGTTTTGCTGTTGCCCATTTATTATGCAAAAGAGGTTGGAGATAAAATACAATTTGAATTAAGTAAAAGTCAGAAACAAATGAAGTCAACCACATGCCACAGTTAACAAAAATAAAAGGCATTTACACTTGTCTTATAGAAGGAAGAATTTTCCCTTAGGTCTCTTACCAAAATATCTTTTTCATTTAATATACATCAAAATGTTCCCAAATGAACTACAGGCCAGGAATTAGTCATTGAATGTTTAAAAAACCAACCAAACAAAACAAACAAACGAACATTTGAAAAACTCAATTTTTTGCAAACACCACTAAATAGAAAGGACAGAGTTATATCAAATCAATGATTTGCCAAGTTCTACCAGTGAGATTCTCATCTTGTTGCACGGGCTGCACAGAATATATATCTGGAAATGCCTGGTGTATCTGCCAGTTTAGTGACAGCTGAAGGATGGATCAAACCTGATACCTGGAATATTAAATGATAAGGTCTGAAAATGAAAGGAGTGAGTGACAGTAGGTGTGAGGGATGGACAGAACTTAACAGAACAAGGTCATGCAGTCAATACATTCTTTCGCTTCATTAATCATTACCATAATGAAGAATGGGTTGATTTCAGTGAGAAATATATGTCCCAGTACCAAGAGATGGCACTAAGAAACATCTGTTACAACTGTTAATGAAATTACTAACGTATGACTATCTTATGAAACCCTCTAATGATAACCACTGGATAATAGTAGGTTAGAGGCACAATGCTCACCTTTTCATTAAGTTTGACTTTTAAAAAATTAATGGGGTAGCCAAGTTAGTCTGTACAGGATCAACTTAAATAAAAACTGGTCTGGTAGCACTTTATAGATCATTGGTGGCTCAATGTCATGGGCACAGACCGCTTCTTCAGATGACCTGTCTGTGCCCACGAGAACTCATGATAGCACTTTATAGACTAACAAAACATATAGATGGTATCAGACCATTTTGTTTTTTAAGTTTAAAAAAATTAATGTCAGTACATGCATGCTTCAGTTCTAGCACTTTTACCTTGATCTACTGGGGGACAAGGCTAGATCTGTGAAAGTAGTAGAAAATTTTATAATTTGATAAAGCTAATGTTATCAGTTCCCTCCTAAAAAACAGAATTATGAAATATGTACTGAAAATATTGTAACTATTCTTTGAATATATGTACAACCCAAGCTCAATTTCAACTTTGACTTAACCGTATATTTGTTTGCTTTAGAAACGGGAATTTGCTTCCATATTATTATACTTAGTATGTTCTCTGAGGCTGAGTACACACCACAGCTTAATTGGTGTAAGTTCAGTCTCTCAGGGAAGTGAATAAACCGCTCCCCTGACCTAAAGCGCTGGTGTGGACAGACTGTGTCAGTGGGAGAGTTTCTCTTCTTCTCTCCTCACCCCACCCCCCACATAAACTACCACCACTCAGAGGGGCTGAAGTAAATCAATAGGCGAGCTCTATCCCACCCCCCATCTTAGAGGATCTGCACGAATAGCACTGCAGCCATCTTGCTGTAAACTCTGTAGTGTAGCATAACCTAAGGGTCATAATTACAGTTGGTTGGGAAAGGGAAATTCTATTGACATAAGCAGGGATTGGATGACAGGGGATGAATCACAGGCTATTTGCCCTGTTTTGTTCATTCCCTCTGCAGCACCTTGCACTGGTCACTGTGGGAAGAGCGGATACTGGGATAAATGGATCATTGGTCTGACCCAGTATGGTTGTTTCTATGTTGTTATTCTTCTAGAAATTTCAACCTTTCAAAAGTTGTTTTCATTCTTATTCAAAATGAAGTCAGAAGTTTCCCATGGAATGGAAAACAATATTTTGTTTTGATAAAGCGAAGACATCTAGCTATCTATATTAGAGAGCCTGTGAGTCCATCTGTCGGTTTGTCTGCAAGTGTGTTTAAGAACTCCTCCTAAATGGTAAGAGCAAGGGCCACCAAAATTTGGTATGCAGCTTCCTCTTACCCTAACTTAAAAAAAGGTCAGGGTTTCATGGTGTTAGAAAAATGGGAAGTGCCTTGAATGGGAATGTTTTCCAGAACATGGAAAGAGAGGAGCAGAGAAGAGGGATGAAATACTGCAGTGTGGCCACTGGGGGAGCTGCACCAGCAGCATAGTGCTCAGCTGCTGACAGGGCTCCACATGACTGGTCCCTGGACTGGGTAACTGCCCCCCTGTTCCAAACTGTCCAGACAGGGAGCCCACCTGCCCTTTCTTCCCCAGATCTGAGACCACCTTGGGTGTTTGGAAGTGCAGCCTGTCCCTCCCTCCGAGAACAGGCTGCAGACTGGGGGAGGCGGGGGGGGAGGGAAGAGGAGGAAGGAGGGCAGCAAAAGTCCCCAGACACTTGCTAATTGAAGTTTCCCTGATAAAATATTTTCCCTTTGCAACAAGCTGATTTGACAGAAATCAAAGTCTTCCATAGAAAATTAATACTGGGGAATTATCAAAATATTTTGATCTTATTGAAAGGTAAGATTTCATTTTGACTCATTCTGAAAAACCAATAAGAATGATAGAATGACATGCTTAAATAATTTAAAACCTTTACTTTATAGTTGTGTGTTGGAACACAAATAGATTACTTATGTATTTGATGTTACTTATCTTTAGTCTTCCTAAAACTCACAGTAGTTCTTTTCCATCCATATACAGTAGACTTCTCAAAGGCAGGGGCAGCCCTAGCCTAGCTACCAGCACCTGACGCCCTAGGCGAACCATGCAATCGGTGCCCCCACCTCCAAACCCCTCAATGATATTGTGCCACCATTTGGCGCCCCATTTAACTTGACGCCCTAGGCGACTGCCAGGTTCACCTATATGGACGGGCCACCCCTGCCCAAAGGTTCCAGATTATCGGATATGCCGGACTATCAGGAGGTACTATAAGTTGGTTTTATTTATTTATTTTATATATACACACACAATAAATTCTTTTAAACTCTTTATTGTAGCACAAGCACTGTCCAGCGTCACACAATGCCAGTGGCAGACTGACTCGGTCTCATCCAGTTTTGCTTGGTTCACAGCTGCTGCTGCTGCCTTGTGAGTGAGCTTCGGGCAAAAAACGAGTCACTAGGCTCTTGCCATTTTGATGCTGGACTATCGGAGTTTTACTGTAATACAGTCACCATGATTAAATTCCATGTGCAGGATCTGGATTTGTTATTGTTGTTTGGCGGGGTGGGGTAAATTTGTAACTTCAATTTTTTTTCTGTTCCTAATTGGTTGAAAAAAGTGGAATTTTCCCATGCCATGAAATTAACCAAATATGTATATTTGGAGTTGAAACATATCAGGGTGCTTTTTGTTGTTCCAATTTGACTTTTTTTTTTTAAATGTAGTAGTTTGAAACATTCCTACTCTTTGAATAGAGTATTTGTTTTCCATTTCAAAGTCTTATGTTTTAATCTTATGAAACCCCTAATATTTCAATTTGTCTTTCAAAAATTAATTTGTCAAAGGTGAAATGTTTTCTGACAAAAACAAAATGGTTGGGTAACTGCCAATCAATTCTACTTCCATGCCTGTTACTCTTTCTTCTACTGTATTTTTCAAGCTTCTTATTCTAGCTTTATAGCCTCCATTCTGTCTCTTTTTTGGATGATGCTTCCAAGTCCCTCCTCTGTACCAGCAATGTGGACATGAGCACACTGTTCTCCAACTATCATTTCTGTGCTGCCTTTCACATCGTTCTTACACAAAGAAGGTCTCAGCTGACAGCTAGGAGTAAGGGGGAAGGGAAGCAACTTAACTAATTTTAGACGGATCTTGATAAATTTATGAACAAGGTTATATGATGATGTTGTCAGTGACAGCAGGGGATTGGACTTGATGACCCAAGAGGTCCCTTCCAATTTTGTATTAGGTTCCTATGTAGTCCACAGGACCATAAAACAAGCCATTATGTTAATCATGACATAGCCATACATCACTTTGATGCTGTCTCTTGCATGTTATGCCCTGTGTTAATCACATCCCTGTTTGGACTGTATAGTCCATGGAACAGTGACAGTCTTCTGAAGTTTTCTGTACAATGCCTAATGCATAGGTAAAAATACCAGAAACAATGATAAAATTCATATGAAGCATGCATAAGTGGCGCCATTCATTTATACACATTTATATACATAATACACAAAATGTACTTTGCAGTATTAAAGTGTGGGAGACTTGGCAAATTCCCTTTCCAGGGATTTATACAACCTTTTCCCCCTATTTTCAAATCATATGGGTACAACCACCACATTTTTAATTGAAATTGAACCCCAAAACTCAAAGAAATTGGCAGAGACAGGTGTTTCTATATGTGTAGGGAAATCAGTACATAAGTTACCCAAACAATTCCAGAAGACTGAAAAAGGGCAAATATAGTGCCCATCTATAAAAAGAGAAGTAAGAACAACCCAGGAAACTACAGACCAGTCAGCTTAACTTCTGTGCCAGGGAAGATAATGGAGCAAGTAATTAAGGAATTAATCTACAAACATCTGGAAGATAAGGTGATAGGTAACAGCCAGAATAGATTTGTAAAAAACGAATCATGTCAAGCTAATCTGATAGCTTTCTTTGATTGGATATCAAGCCTTGAGGATAAGGGAAAAGCAGGGGACATGGTATCAATAAACTAGAGAACCTAGATAGGCTTATCAAGGCTGTTCCCCACTCTGGCACAATGCAGAAATGGGGTCCTGCAAGAGCACTCCAAAACCTTGCCTCTACAGCTTCTGGTACAAAAACTTCCCCCCCAAATCCTAATGTCCAGATTTTGGGGGATCCGCTGCCACCAAGTGTTTTTGAATCCACAAACAGGGGTGGACACTTGAAACTAATCCCAGGGGTATTCCAAGCTCTTTTCCCCAAAGCAGCTTGGAAAAAACAGAGAAAAACAACCTGCTGTCTATGGTAGCTGACCCCTTACTCAGGCATGCATGTACACACAGACAAACCTTCCAGGACACAAAGATCAACCAATACCAGTTAATTTAAAAACCACACAAACTTTTATCATCAAAACAAAACTACAGTTGCAAGCACGCTAAAGTGGCTAGATGGGAAGAGCCACCAATTGATATAGATACTCAGGGCAAGTCCCTGGGCTAAAAGCTTAGTTACAAACAAACAAACAAACAAACACTTAAGCTCAGACATTATTTCCAGACTCCCAAACAAGGAAAACAACAAAACCTGGTGGACTATCTAAACTTTTCCCTACTTACACATTTTAAGAAGTCTGTTTTCTCCAATCTCCCTCAGTCTTGGAAAAAACTGCTCTGCCTCTCAAGCCCAGAAGAGAGAAAATTCCCTCTTCCAGTTTGAAATTCCTACCTGCATTGTTATTGGTTGACCACTGGATACCTGGCTAGGTACAGGAGGCATTAGTTAACCCCTTAGGGTATGTCTACACTGCAAAGTTAATTCGAAATAACAACTGTTATTTCAAATTAACTTTAATAGCTTCTATACATGCAAATCGCTATTTCAAAATTAATTCGAAATAGCAGAGCGCTTAATTCGAATTTGGTAAACCTCATTCTACGAGGAGTAACGCCAAATTCCGAAATAGCTATTTCGAATTAAGTGCTGTGTAGACACTTACTTCAAAATAGGGGGCCTCCAGCCCTTCCCAGAGAGCCCTGGTGGCCACTCTGGGCACAACCAGGAAAACTTACTCTCCTCTCCCCCAGCCCCGGGGAGCCCTTAAAGGGGTAGACTCTGGCCACAGTGCCTGTGCCAGCTCAAAGCCTGCCAGCCCAGAGCCAGCAGTGGCCACCAGGGCCCCGACCCAGTGGCCCCAAAACATGAGCCAGCATGCCACTGGCAGCCAGCCCTCCACCGCCGCTCCCCAGGAGCAGTCTGCCAGCTCCCAGGAGCCTGACAGGGGCTGGAGAAGGTGGGTGCCTTTCTGGTCCAGAGTGGAGATCATGGACCTTATTCAGGTTTGGGGTGGGGGGGGGAAAATGCCGCCAACATCCATGATCTCCACACTAGACGGAGGAACACAGTCATCTATGGCAGGATAGCTGCCAGCCTGGCCACCATAGGACACATGCAAACCCAGGAGCAGGTTTGCATGAAAATCAGGTAGGTCTGGAGAGATCCCCCAACCCTGAGCTTCCCTTCCCCCTACTTCCCCTTGCTTCCCCCTTCCAGCTCCCTCCTCCTCTCTCCCACCCTCTCTCTTCCCCTCTCCCACCTCCTTTTCCCAGTCTCCCCAGAGGTTCATCCCCCCCCAGTTTTGTTCAATAAACCCAGTTTCTATTTTTGAACATATGTGTCTTATTTGACAGCACGAAGGGGGGGCTAAGGAGGGGTAAAGTGGAAGGACGTGAGGGAGGAATGGGGCACGAGCCCCTGGTGGGAAGGACCGGGGAGGCTCTGAGAGCTCCTCAGGGTGGACACTAACCCACAGGGCCTCCTGGATCCTGACAGCCCCCCCCGATGGACCCCTCGGATGGCAGCCTGCAGCAAGTGCAGCCAGGCTGACAGCAATGACCCCACGAGACACACCGGCATGCCCAGGGGCAGCTTTGGCTCCATGTGGCCGAGTGCTGTGGTGTCCCAAGTGCGGGCACTCAGGGCACTCCAAGACAGGGATGCTTTGCTATCCCCCATCGAGCTAGACAAGCAAGTGGGGAACCCTGAGAACTGTCTGTCCAGGGTGGGGGTAGGGTCCCTTTAAGCACGGAGCTCAGTTAGCCTCAGGCAGCAGCCCCACACACTAAGTCCTAACCTGATGCCCTGCCAGCACTGGTTCCGGCCAGCCTTAACTTCGCTTCAGGGTCCACTCAGTGTGGACACGCTATTTTGAAATAGTTTGTGTGTAGATGTGTTATCTTAATTTGAAATAGTTAATTCAAATTAACCTAACTCGAATTAACCGCTCTAGTGTAAATGTACCCTTAGTTACCAGGTGCTGGTCAGCATGCCTGATTATGACAGGGCTACTATAAGGTGGGTGCATAACTGGCTGGATAACCATGATAGCAGATTTCAGGTATCTACAAGGGTGTTACATGGAGGAGGGTGAAAAATTGTTACCTTTTGCTTCTTGTTCTATCAGAGGCTATGCAGCAAGGGAGGTTTAAATTTGACATCAGGGAAAACTTCATAATTGACATGGTGGTTAAACACTGCAATAAATTGCCTAAGGAGGTTGTGGAATCTCCATCACTGGAGAGATTTAAGAGCAGGTTAGATAGGCATCTGTCAGGGATGATCTAGATGGTGCTTGGTCCTGCCGTGAGGTCAGAAGACTGGACCTGATGACCTCTTGAAGTCCTTTCCAGTTCTAGTATTTAATTACTATCAACAAAGATGCTAACTATCTTACCCATTACAAAGATAGCTTCCCCAATTATCACCTCTAATATCATTAGCTCACAGACATTTACCTTTCCCCATCCCCTTCTGTTCTGAAATGTGATTTGTCCTTTTCATATGTGCTCATTTTTAATTGTATCCTTTGGTATATATGGTTGTGACTATTTTCTTCCACTATTTGATCTGAGGAAGTGGGTCTGGCCCACGAAAGCTCATCATCTAATAAACCATCTTGTTAGTCTTTAAAGTGCTACATAGTCCTGTATTTTGTTTCAGCTACACCAGACTAACACGGCTACATTTCTATCATGAATTCACAATACGAGATTAAATAAGTTTGTTTCATTCTTTAGTGAAAACTAATTACAAAGATTTTAAATGAGTCGTAATGGGGCATTCAAGTAAGAAATGGCTACAGGAAAAAAAAAAAAGAAGAAAAGAAAAGATGAAACACTTTCTAAACTTAAGCTCGTCTTGTTTCAAAGTGAACCCCTTACCCATGTTTTCAGTTCACTGCTAACCAAACTTTCAGGCCAATGTCCAATGACGGGGTTTTTTGTTTTGTTTTTAAGGTGAAAGAGAGATGGAAAGGAGGAGATAACTTGGATTCTCCCCCTCCCCCCCACTGTCCTTTATTTTTATATATTGCCCATCTTTTAACAGCATTTTCTTGTGTGACCCCTAGTTAAAGTTCTTTCCAGCTGAGAGCAAGGAGACCTGGAGTCCAGTGGAGGAAGGAAGCTTCATGCTCTTTCTTTTCACCTGTGTATAATGAAATGCAGATTTTCTTGTGTCTTTTCTTTTGCCTCTGGCTGGCTGAAGACTCTTTTTAAAGCTTATCTGTAAATTGAGATTTAAGACAAATCTGCTTGACAGGGGATACTTTATAACATTGCTACATACATTGTCATGATATTATTGTCCAGCAAACTATTAGTTTTCCAATGAAATCTTACAAAGCGTGTTTTGTTCAAAGCTTCTTATAAAGTGTGTAGGATGTGAATACAGTGTGCATTCTGTCACAATATGGCAAACACAAGTGCTTAGCTTTACCTGCAATCATAGCCTTATGGTTCTCTTTTAAATGACTTTTAAAAAACAGTTCACAGGGTGGAATTTTCAATTTCAGGACAGCATTCTCTGTGCTGTTGGATAAAGAAGATGATCTGAGCAAGATAATGTATATAATTTTCATCACCACTAGAGTAAATTCCAATGGAGAGCTACATTCTTGTGTTATGTGGAATTTAATCAATTATTAAAGCTGTCTGAAACCAGCTACATGATTTGATAGCTGTACTTGGATTGAGGTATTATAAAAAAGTTTTATGCACAATCTTAAGTAATTTGCAGATTTATAGCACTGTAATGTAAGGGTCTGTAATATGTTAGTGTCTAGTTTCCTATGGTGTTTATTCCTATTCATAGTACATGTAATTTAATTCTACTTTTGAAAAATTAATACATGTTGTATCAAGTATTTGATTAGGTACTCAATTTTTAAGTTTAATTTAGTCCTTCAAATATAGGAAGAGCAACAAATTTTAAAGACTCTCTGCTTAAGAGATAATTTATCCTACATATTCCAATAACAAAAACTGAAAATCTGAGGACTATACTAGCTAAAGCTGGATCCAAAGCCAAAAGAGATAATGCAACTTTGCAACTCTAGACCTTTTTTATTATTTTAAATCAGGTACAATATAGATTTATAATGCCATCAATGGCTGATATGAAATGTTATTAGGTGCATTTCTGCCCACTTTGAAGAGTTAAGAAGCAATAGAGATAGGTAGTATAAATAGAAGCTATTTCTTCAATAAATTCCTCCTATTTATCCTTCTCACTCCACCCACATCAGAACAATGAACTTACTTCCTCCTTCAGTCTTTTAAAATAATAAAATGCACTAGTGTAATTTTGGGAGTCTTCTTCCCCCCCCCCCAAGAGTCACTTTTGGTAGATCTCTGCATGGATACAAATTTGTGTCCTCGCAGGGCTCTACAAATTGTAACAGCTTAACAATTTAATAACTCCTTGAAGGTGTGGAGTTTTTTGGTTGTTTTATGGGAAGGTCTATACAGCTTTGTTACAGTGATATAAATCTGCAAACTGCTTAAGGGAACTAACATCTTATGTCTATTACAGACAAAGATGGGTAATCCAAGAACAGAAGTACCATTTTCAAGTGTGACCCTGAGGTTGACAGATTGATTTTATAGATATAGAACTGTTATTTCTGTAGTATCTGAACTCAATTTAAGTTTGATCTATATGATTATTTTCATTCATCCCCTTTGGACAATTGCAACAATGATATTTCACTTCAGCCTACCTGGATCTAATTTTGTCTAGCACTGCAACTCTGCTTAGAAAGCTGTTTGGCTGTGGTAGTTCAGAAATATGAATCAAGTTTTGCTGAATGAAATGAAATTAACCATCCAGGAAGAGATAATCTACTTTTCTAGAGGTAGTGATTCCACATTTTGTGCACTAGTACTGAAATACACTAATAAAATAGTTCTGAGACTTTTTATTCTCTACTGATAGCAAACAAATAGGCCAACAGATCTGCCATATTTTCTCTAAACACAGTGAAAAGTGTCTAGGGATGTTGTTCGGTCCACAAAGTAGTTGGCAAACTATTTGTTCAAGACCAAAAAAACAAAACAAAAAACCCTAGTAGAGCCACAAAGAACTTCCCTGTATTTGGAAACAAATGGAAGTAACTGGTCAAGCATTTGGTCCTCAGTACGTTTTTTATTCTGAATACCCTCCAGGCACAACTAGACACCTATGGCTGGCCCATGCTAGCTGTTTTGGGCTTTCAGGGCTGGCCCACCAATAGGGTGATGGGGTTGTTATGCTTATGGTGGCAACTACCCTGGGGCTAGGTGATTCAAAAGAGCCTGGGTCTCCAGCCACCACTGGAGTGGTGGAGGTAGCAGCCAGAGCCCCAAGCCCTTAAAATTACTGCCAGAACCCGGATGACACTCAAGGCAGCACTAGAGGCTAACCTTCAGCTCCACCCCTTCCACCCAAGGTCCCACCCCTTTACGGGATTCCAGAGCACTCCCTACCTTGCCCAGGGGCTGGCAACAGACCTGTTTAATTGCCGTGTAGACTTGCAGATTTGGGTGAGAACCCAGACTTTTGGACTTTGTGAGGTGGGAGGGGTTTTGTATGCAATGTAGATGTTCCGTCAGATTCCACATTAAAAATGCTTTTGATTAGGATTTGAAGGCGTTTCTCTTTTTAATGTACCAAATGTCATTTTGAATTGTAGTTGAGTAATATATTGGTGTATTTCACCCTTTCCATTGGGCACTCAGTAAGTGCCTCTTTTTGCAGGACAATGGCACAAGTTCCTAATCCAGCAAAGCACTTAAACATCTGCTTAGTTTGAAGAAGCACCTGAGACATCCCATAGAAATGAAGTGCTTTGTTGCTTTGGGGTTCATATACATTTGCTGACGTTCTTTAGCTTATAAGGGGAAAGGAGGTCTCTACCACACAGGCCCCTATTCCCTATGGAGCCTATCAGAAGAACTCAGTAACGATAAATCCATGCTGGGGTGCGGGCTAGGGTTGAGATGAATCTATTACCATCATTGCATCATTGTCCCCCTCCTGCTGTAGTGCATCTGGGTGAATTTTAGCCTACATTAATGCTACTTGAATTAGCAGTCCACTCTTTAGCAATGATCCCCCTCACAAAGAGGTTTTCAGCAGGAGTCCCCACCCACCCATCCACCCCCAGAGCTACTTCTCCTTTGACATCGCAGCTATGTCCAATCCTCTGAGGAAATGGAGATTCCCTTCAAATCAGATCTCTTCATGCTCCGATTAAAGTAGCAGTGGAGCTTTCAGAACTATAAATAAAGGATTCAGCAGGGAGGAGACAGATGCCAGAATAACTGAAAAGAGGAATCCTCATTGTTCCACTGATCAATCCCTACTCGCTCCTTCGTATTCCTTTCCCTGCTTCTTGCTCTGTCCCATGTTTATCAAACCTTCTCCATCTCATCATTTCCCTGTGGCTGCCCTATCAGAAGGGTGTCTAATTGCTTCGTTTTCTTTTCACAGACCCTGCATGCTCCTTTGTTTTGCAGGGGGCCTTAGAGACTAGCTTATTCACATGAGGATTCACAAAGGAGGATCTCAATATAATTAAAAACAGAAATACAAATATTGTACTTCTGCCCATTTACGCCCATCATTACAGATAGCGTCTTCAGGGTCCTTAATGTGCCATTGTTCAGGAACCATACTATATCGCTTAATCTACCCAAGTACTGTGTTTACACACACTCTAGTCTAGATTCCTCTGAGGTGCACTATTCAGCTGCATTGTGACCTCTTATGTTGGACTGAACAAATTAGAGCGTATATATCCCTGAACTATTTTCAGCTTCTTCTGTGTCTTACACTCAGTTTCTGCCTACAATGTTCCAGAAGACTAAAAATAAGTAGACAAGCTGATAACATCACACAGTTTAGTCAGGCTGGATACATTTATGTACCAGAAAATACAGATTAACCTTCAAACTTTTTTTAATCTCTGTTCTTCCCTTTGAGAACTAAGTAAAATGGGAGCAGGACATAACATTAAGCCAGAGGATCAAATAAACCAAAACTACTTGATTTATATCAAGCCAATGCACAAAATGATATTGTCACTAACACTGAATCAGCCTCATACAGTTATGCAATCACAAATTAGGGAATACAAATTTCATCTATGAACTCAGACATAACGTTGTGCTTTTTCACCAATACAGAAGGAGGGCTCACAAGAGCCCAAAGAGGTACAAGTTTGTAGCCAGCTGGTATAGCTCAGTTGAACAGCTGGGGCTGAGTAGGAATGGGCAGAACCACAGCATGTTGGAGATGCATTGACTGTGCACACTGAAAAGAGTTTTTAATTGCTTCATGGTGCCTCAGCCAGAGGTAGAGATGCTTACTCTCCACTGCTGTCTATCCCCCATTGACCTCTTACCAGGGAGAATGCTTTCTTGGGCACAGCTGCTTCTGTGGGAGGAAGATTGTCATAACCAGGAGTGCTGACCAGCACCTGGTGACTAAGAGGTTAACTCTGTATCTAGCCAGCCAATAACAATGCAGGTAGGAATTTCAAACTGGGACAAAGGAATCTCTCTTTCCCTCCTTTGTCTGACAGAAAGCAGTTTCTTCCAAGAGGGAGAGAGATGGGCCTCCCCTCTCCTTCAAAGAGGAGACTCTTTACAATGTGTAAGTAGGGCAAAGTTTAGATAGTCCATCAGAATTTTGTTGTTTTCCTGATTTGGGAATTTGGAACTACTGTCTGAGATGGTAATTGTGTTCTCTCTTTTGTAACTAAAGTTTTGGCCCCCAAGTACCTAGATCAATTGATGGCTCTTTCCATCTAGCCACTTTACTATGCTTGCAACAGTAGGTTTGTTTTGAAAATAAAAGTTTGTTTTCTTTTTCTAATTAACAGGTATTGGTGGATTGTTGTGTCCTTTGACTCAGTGCCTAGTTATCAGGGCAGAGTCCATTGTTGTCTTTGAATCCCCCTCTGTTTTTCCCCAACTCCAAGTAAAATGGAGGTTGAGGCAGGGGAGAGTTTTACTTTAGGGAGGAGGTTTCCCCAAGTGATCTCTTCCCTGGTTTTCTTGGAATTACTTGGGTGGTGGCAGCAGATTTCTCCAAAATCTGGGTATTAGGATTCTGGGGGGAAGTTTTGGTACCAAAGCCTATAGAGGGAAGGTTTTGGAGATCTCTTGTGGGCCCCCCACTTCTGCATTTGTTATGCCAGAGTAGGGAACAGCCTTGACAAACATGCTCCAAGTTTCACAACTGCACCTCAGGGGGTGAATCAAGTGTGCCTACTATCCCAGGGGATTAATTTCTCCTGGGTGGCACTGAACTCCCACTGAAGTTACTGGAAGTGCTGAGTTTCACAGGATAGGACCTATACATCTACTTTGAGGAAAATTGTAGAGTCATGTGATATAGTTTAGACAGCAAGCCCTCTCTTTTTGAATAGGTCAGACCTTCACACAGAAGGTTACATTAACTTAGTCAGGGATAATTAAACTCCACTTAAAAAATCCTATATGGCAAGATGCCTTTAAAACATTACATACACATCGCTCCAAAGTGGCCATAAATACCAGAAGAGTCACATTCAACTTGTGACACTCATCTTTTGTAAATATAAGGCAGGAAAACCCTGCAACTTGTTGTCAGGTATCTTCAGTCTTGGATAGGAGTACCACATGGCTCCAAGCTCCTTTTTAGCTGGAAAAGTAATGACGCTTTGGCATCTATTAATTCATTGCATGAGTTATAGACCCCTGCAGCACCTTTTGTTCACTGTCAGAGTTCTGCAACAATGATGAATGCAGCTACGGTTAGCCAAAAAAAGCCTCTAGAAATTCATATACTAAATCAATAAATGGCTATGAGCCTACCAAATGATTTCCTGCATAGCCTAGAATTACTATGTTTGGCGTCTCTAGTCATGCATTCTCTGGTCTGGCAACATCCATGGTCCAGCATGATTATAGTTAGCTGAATGTCCACTTATCAGGGGTGTGGCCAAGTTTCCAGCAGTCCCATAAAGTTTGGGTACAGCCACCAGTCCTGGTTCTCAGTGTTCTGTGCTATTCTTAAGTTCTAATTTACCCCTAAGTGTCCTCTAAATAAGTGCCCAGTAAGCTGTGGAAGTGTTGCTAATTATGCTAGACAACATCGACCTCCTGTGGTCTGGCAATTCTCTGGTCCAACACAGGTCAGGTCCTGAGGGTACCAGAATAGAGAGGTTCATCCTATACCAATGCTGCAGAAGGGTCTAGTAATAGCTTTCCACCAACAAAAAGTGGATCTGTGTGAAATTATGCACCAGGATTAACTTTTACTGGGAGAAATCAGAGCCCTTGCAAACATCAGGCAGTGATATCAAAGAGAGAGGGAAGGTTATGGTTGATCATGGCTAATTAAGTCAGTGAGTGCTGTGAGCTGCTAGATACATTTTCCTGCCTCAGCAGTACAATTGTATATGATTAGCCATTTACACTATTAACCCAACAAGAAAGTCTGCAGCTAAAGGAATAAACAAACGTTATTGCAAGTTATGATCAAGTTTTCTGTTTGGTTCCCATCGAGAGAAAGGGACTAAAACTGAGGTTGTGACTTTAAAACCCTCTAAGATCTTCATTATGGGCCCCACCCACAGCCCAGTGAAGTCATAAAAAGACTCCCACTGATGTCAGAGGGCTGTCAATAAGACCCCAGCAGCAGTAACTGTTCAGGGGGGAAAACAAACAAACAAACAAAAAACAACCCCCACACTTCCAAAATCGCCGACTTTCCAAAGAAATCAGAAACTACATTAAATTGGTGGGGAAAGGTTTTTTTTTTTTTAAATTCCCTAAGTTACTAGCAAGTAAATCATAGTGACAAACTAAGAGGGATTTTGCAGTCATGGTATCAATTCTAGGAGGAATACCCATTGTCACATGAGTAAAAAATTAGTTTGACCTTTGCAGGATTCTAGTACTAGGCTTTTTTCACTCTTGACTTGAGAAAATATTGAGTCACTCTACATTCTGTGCTCCTCATTCTCAGATCTATTTGACTAGTGGTTTCTCCCTACATTTGCAATTACAGTCAGCATATCCGACTTGAAATTCACCTGAGCAATCATTTCATGCAAAATAGTATATTAGCAACATTTCCGATAAAAGATATTAGAAGACTTATGTGGTGTTGCTCAGGTCCTTCTGGGCAGGGGGCTGGTGGTCTGGAGAGTGTAGGAGTCAGGGCAGGGATGTGGGGGGGCTCAGGGAAGGAGGCAGGGTTGGGTACTGAGGAGGGTTTCAGGGGAGAGGGCTGGGATGTGGGGGTATGGGAGTCAGGGTTAGGGGTAAGGAAGGACTAGGGCAGGGGTGGGGGTGCAGGAGTCAAGGCAAGGGGTTGGGAGAAGTGGGGGGTTCCAGGAAGGGGGACTCAGGGCAGAAAGTGGGGGTATCTGTCAGCTTCTGCCTAGAGCCAATCCAGGGCCGGGCTTGCACTCCACCTGCCAGCTTCTACCCCACCCACCAGTGCTCCCCAGAGCCGGGCTGGGCAGGAAGGGGGAACATGCAAGCCACCCACTAGTGCTCCCTGGCTCAGGGAAGCGGGGTCATGCTGCCAACCAGCAGCTGCTCATTGAGACACTTGTTGCGCTCCTGTAATTCATAAGTATTACTGTCCCTGCTATCACACTCCTCCCTTTCCATTTGTATGCCACAATCCCATTCCAGGCACATCCCATTTTCCAGGTACAACCAAACCCTGATCTTGCTTAAGTTAAGAGGAAGCTACATGCCAAATTTGATGGTCCTAGCCCTTACTGTTTAGGAGGAATTCTTGAACAAATGGACTCAGACAGTTCTAAATTATATAGCAAGATAATATTATGCCTACTGTTTCAAACTATCCCCCAGTAAAATGTAATATATACTGTGCAGTATGTACATAAAACACCAGGAAACAGACAGCAGGGAACTATCATGACTTAAAACAAATGGAGAGCAACTGCCATAACAATCGATGCATTTCCATGTAACTCCTCTTAGCGTGTGCTTTATGCCTTCAAGAAGCATCTTATCACAGCAGGTACTTAACTAGGAAATAAGTTCTGGATACCAGTACAGAATCCTCCTGAAAGTAGAAGTTTCTTCAGGTAAAGAAACTGAGAATGTGGAAAGGATGAGCAAAACTTTCTACAAAAGGATACAGAAAAAGAAGTAGTGTTGGAGAGAACAGGAAAAGAGACAGGAGTGTTGAGAGAGAGAATTCTGCAGGCCCTTGGCTTTATCTAACTGACCTTCCTGCTAGCACTGATGGAAGGGAAGAAGCTATGAAATCTCTACCACAAACTGGAAATTAAACCTCACACAGATGTGTTGTTCCAGTTAATAAACAGTTTTCCTTGAGTAGTGAGGGAGATTCATATCTTGGACTGAGAGCACCACTTTAACCCCAGTGGAAAACTGAAGTGACCTGTCTCCTGTGACTTGAGCAGTGTATTCCCAAGCCCAGGTTGATTTCTGAAATACCAGGCTAGCTGTTATTTACACACTGGGGCTACATCTACACTGGCAGCTTCTTGCACAAGAACTCTTTTGCGGAAGAGTTCTTGTGCAAAGACTCTTCCACAAGAGAGCGTCTACACTGCCATGTGCTTTTGCGCAAGAGCATCCATGGCAGTGTAGACGCTCTCTTGCGCAAGAAAGCTCTGATGGCCATTTTAACCATAGGGACTTCTTGCGCAAGAAATTCATGTTGCCTTTCTACACTGGCCTCTTCTGGAAGAGCTCTTGCGCAAGAGGGCTTATTCCTCGTGGGGAGAGGAATAACTCTTCCAGAAGAAGCCCTGTTTTACAACGCTGAACTGTAAATTTACTTCTGGAAGAATGCTCATGCAGTGTAGACAGCCGGCAAGTTTTTGCGGAAGAACGGCTGTTCTTGTACAAGAAGCTGCCAGTGTAGACGTAGCCTGGGTATATTTATGAGCACCTAGAAGGAGATGCCTCCCCAGCTAGTTGGCTAGTGAGCACGGTGGATTCAGAAAACTCTCCAGGGAGCCTGTGTACTGGGATTATGCTCTGTCCAGGACTCAGTACTAACTCCCCTGCATTTCAGTACAGGAGCCTTGCATGTGAATCTGCACTATAACAGACACCCAGGTTGTTGTCACCATTTCATATGGTTTCCTACTGTACTTTGAAACTGTTTCCCACCTCTCATCTGCATTTCCCAGCCAGACATCTGCCAACATTCCATCCAGAGAATATACTGCTTGCTCTGAGAGCTGTTAATTCGTGTTCTAACAAGACTGCTAGGGGATCCTCAACTTCTGGCTTTCTGGCCCCCGACTCATTGATCCTTTCATATGTTTTGCCAGCTACAAGAGCTGTCTGGGCTAGTATCTAAGGGTAAGTCTACCTAGCAGGGCTATTTCATGATACCGGAAGTATCCCAAAATAGCAAACACACCTGCTATTTCGACAAGTCTTGAAATAGCACATGCGCCATTTCGCCATTCCTGTAATTCTTGTTCCACAAAGGTTAAGGGGTGTCTCAAATAGCACATTTCAAAATTTGGTGCTGTGTAGACACACCAAATTTCAAAATTAAATTGAAATAAAAGATACGATTTGCATAGAGCAAGTTGCATATCTTATTTTGCGTTTAGGGTGCTGTGTAGCCATACTTTAAGACTCCCTCTTTCCCTGCTCCAAGTTCCCTCCCAATGAAGAGCAAGGAAGTTGGGGGAAGAGCAAAGAGGGGTCATCTGAACAACCAGCAAAAGCAGGGACAATTGGAGGAAATCTAAGCCATCAGTCAAACCACTACAGGTGCTACTGATGTTGGGAAGACTAGCTCAACACCAGGACATCATAAGTAAATAAGATTAATGGGGAGGGGCAACCAGGGTCAGGAGTAGTGAAGGGTAACAAAGGAGGAGAGACAAATTGCAGGTTGATAGAGAATTGGAAAAAATTGATGGAATGAGAGAAAAGGAATGGATGGGTGGGTAGGTGGGTAACTGATTGTTATTGGGGAACGTTATGGATTCTGATGCAGAGGTGAGTAGCTGAATACACTGTTAAGGATTAAAAGCAGATTAGCATACAGTTTGCATATGTGTAAGTTTGTCTTGAGTCCAGGCAGACAAGTCTGCTTCACAGGCTTCAAGGATCTGGGGGAAGAGTCAGCCAGGCAGAGCTGAATTGTCTGTGTTTTTATTCACTAGTCAGCAAGATGATGCTGCGTGCTTTGCACGGTATTACTATTCCCATGGGTCCTTTTTCCTCAAGCTACTTCTCCCTCTATCATCTTGCCCTAAGATAAACTTGTGTATCCAGACTGGCTCATTGATTCCTTGGAGGACAGTGCATGTTATGTTGGATACTAAATTTGGTATACAAATCTGGGCAATGCCCACTATATGCACATCCCCATGAGAGCTGGCAGACCTGCAAAAATAACCACACTCAAATCCAGTTGCCAATGACCAGATAAATGCCATAATCAAAGCTATCTAACACACAGGTCCTCTAGTATTCATTGGCTGCCACCATCTAATGGAAAAGGGGTTACATGTGTATATAATTTCTCAATTTGCACATACTCAGTAACTGACCACTGAGTTGGACACATGCATTTTGAAAATAAAGGCAGTGAGAGGATTCAGGAAAAAAAACCCTGACAAGCTGCTCCCAGTCAATTGCAAACACTGGACAATATTTGAGAGCTTCTTTCGGATTAAAACATATTTATATAATGATTTGGAAGCAGTGGTCACTCAAATATGCTCCGAATAATGAAAAATATTGTAATTCAAAATAATTTGCATGCACAAATTACCAATCTGCTGTATCTACAAAAATTCTATTTACATGCATATTTCAAGGGCTAGTTTGAAATCCTGTTTCATGTTGCCAAGAACTGATATTTGAAATGTATTTTTCCTCCTGCAGTGCATGATGATTTCTACTTCTAGCAATGCATGCACAGCAGAGGGCATTAGACATCTCCTAACTGAACAATATACGTACAATTAATAGGAGAAGTGATTCTGAAAATCAGAACTACTTTAGGCAAGTGTTCTGGCTTACAAAAGAATTGCTTGTTTAGCATTAGAGCAAGAGTTGTGTGCTAGTCAGGCGTTTACTTCAAAAGACTGGAATAAAGAGCTTTCATCCCCATGCACTAGAACAGGCTAGTATTTGATGACAGGCATTCAGTAGCCTAAATAGTTGTGGTGGCCTAATGGAGAAGCGTCCATATCCTTGTTTAGCCCACAAGAGTGTCAAGGTTTTGGGAGGCTTGACAACTGAAATAACTTCTGGAACCTTCTGATAGTCATTCCAGGACAGGGATGAATCAACATGTACAAATCTGCCTCTCCCAATGACTCCACTAGACCTATCCTGTGGCTAGGAGTGATTTCATTTCAGAGTTCTTGGTCTGTCACTTTCCATGAGTAAACTCACCTCAAGAAATATGAGAAACTGAAGAGGCCACATCTTGCCCTGATTTATAGTACCATGTCCAGAAAACTTGTAACTAAGTGGAATGGGAGTGCATTAGGTTTAAATCAACTCAGAATTTGACCCAATATTTAATCACATTAATCAAATGCAGAGATACATTGCACACAATAACCCTCTTGGCATCATTTCCCAGTTTTGCTGTCTCCTGAGAGAGGCGAGTCACTATCTAATCTTGGTATAATGGAGAGTCTCCAGAGAGTCAAGAACAAGGCAATGGACTGAGTAGACTAGAGGGGATAACAGCTGAATGCAGCTTGAACAGAACTTTATCATATTGTTGATTACTAGTAAAAGCCAAACTCCAGCAGGAAGTGAGTTTGGACTATAAAGTGAGGCCTACATTTGCAGAACAAATTCAGAAAGTGAGCTGGTCGCAATTTTTTTCAAGCTATAGATAAGAGACAAAGGCTGGAGAATACAATGAACTAACCCTATATGATGAAAAAACAAACCTGCAATATACATCCAAATACACTCAGCTTTCACCAATGGCTATTTTAAGTCTTGACCATGTGTTAATTGAAGCATAGATATGAAAATGTGAGTGACTATTTAGGTCTGATGTTATTTATATGTATTGGCGATAATACCCTGTGATCACCTGCAAAATAAGTGTATAATAGAGGATATTAAAGGTCTGACAAACTCTTGCATGTCATTGCCACTCAGTTAAGTGAAGGTTTAATTTTGTAATGCAATTTTTCTCCATTATAAACAAAATAAACTTTACTGTGACTAATTATCTTAGTTCTCTAGAAGTAAGATTACTTGATTGAGATATATCAGGTTTAAATAAGAAATAAATATATCAGGTTTAAATAATATATAAATCGGGTTAAATATTTCATATAAATGCAGTTGTCAAGCCTACAATTACCTTCTACTGTATATGATTTAGGGTGGCATCATCAAATCTCTCTGCTCTGTAGTGTCTCCTAGTGCCAACATGAGGCATTGCAGTGATTAATCTCAGATTAGTACCCCCTTCCATCATGCTGGGGTCTCAATAGTTTGAGATTGTGTGCATCCTGGCCCTCCAGACAAGTCACTGTCCAGTCCATTCCCCTTCTGCAGTTAATTGAAAAGCCCCTAACACAGGAAATTCTAAGTCTAATGGCTGACAAGCCCATTTCCCAGCCTCTATGTGCTGTTCTTGGCTACTTTGATCTTTGTTGACTATGTTTCCCCCTTGATCTAGGGGAAGCCCAACCCTGCACTTACCTCTGGATTCTAGGCAAGGGACCCTATTTATGTGGTTAAGGACCATTAAGGACCATTCCTTCTATCCCTTCACCATTCTTCCCAGGGCTGCTCCTACTTTTACTTCACTTAGCAGTATCCTCACAAGATCAGCATCCTCACAAGATCAGCAGACACTAGTGTTCCCACTAGGGCTTGGGCTCCTTATTCTACACAGCAGTTAATTGCCTGTAGATGGTCCACATCAGCTGACTCAGGCTGTGGGGATGTGACTGTCCAATAGAGATTTCAGGACCTTAGCTGCAGGTCAAGCTCTGCAATCCTATGGGGCAGGGAGAAGGTCCAACCCAAGCCTGAATGGCAACTGAGTTGCCCCACAGGCTGAGCCCCACAGTCAGCTGACATGATCCAGCCATGGGCATTTCACTGCAATGTAGACATATTCTGATTCCTCACAGCATCTCCCAGGACTAGCTCAGGAGGCAGCTCTTCAACAAGCCAGCCTCCCTCCCTCTCTTTAGCAGGTGGGCTGTATGACTAGCAGCTCTTTGTCCCTTGCCTTAAAGCAGTCAGCAGCTCTCTCCTTTGAGCAGCTGCTCCCACCAGCTATCTCCCTGGAGCTGGACGCGTGCCTCGAGCCTCTTGCCTTCAGTCACTCAGTGGCAACACCTTCTGCCAGCTCCCCTGCACTGAGCCCCCTGCCTAATTAGCCTTCCAATCTGGAGGGTACAACAAGCCAAACTTCTTCTGTCAGCATCCCCCTGCTCTGAGGAAGAAGGCAGCCTTTATGTCTCCTCTCCTCCCAACCTCCTCCTAGTTCACTGGGTGAGGGGGGAGCCTTGCCCTTCCTTCCCTACATTCTTTCAAGGGTTTCAGATCCTTTAAGGATGCCTGATGCCTTCTCTGTGGAGCTCTGAAGATTCCCACAGATACCTGTGGGAATCTGCATCTGGGGATGTGGATGCAAATAGCCAAGGCTCATTTTTGCAGATACAGATGCTGAAACAAAATTTTGCATCTGCACAGGGTTTTACTTCTAAGCACCATTCATTCCCAGGACTTAGTCTCTATAGGCTATGTCTACACTGCGAGTTTGTGGCAGAAAATATGCTAATGAGGGACTTATTAGCATAAGTCACAATCTCATAGCATATTTTCTGCCATTTTTTTGCACAAGGGGTTTTTGCACAAAAAGAAGCAGTGTAGCCGCTTCCATTTTGAGCAAGATCCTTATGCCTCTCCAGGACTGGCATAAGCATCTTGCGCAAAACAGGGTTTTTGTGCAAAATGGAAGCAGCTACACGGCTTCTTTTTGCACAATAACCCCTTGCGCAAAAAGAAACAGCAGAAAATATGCTAATGAGATCACAACTCATGCTAATGAGTCTGTAATTAGCATATTTTCTGCCGCAAAAATGTGTGGTGTAGTAGCCTTAGTGTATCTTAGTGTAGCCTTAGTGTATCTTTTGGACCCTTCTCAAGCCTTAAAGGTTCAAGTTGGGTGGCAGGGTGGGCTGACCACTAGAAGCTACTGTGTTCCATAGTCAATTATCCTGTCACAGATGGGTAAACAACAAAGTAGAATTGGGCTGAACTTTCTAGAGCAGCCATCATGCTCAAATGAAGGTATGTATGATTCTAGTAAGAACACCCCTTTTCCAGCATAACTATTCTGCTCATCAAAGGCCCTGCTACTTCGCTATGTGTCATTCCACAAGGGGCCAACTAAATCTAGTTTTCCTTGGTGCTGTTCTCTAATCTTGGATGTTCTAGCTTCCACTATATTATACATTCTAGAACTCCCTTAAGTCAGGGAATTCTCAGAACATGCAAGTTTGAAGACAGCATCTAGACAAGAAACTTGACCATAGACTAAAAATGGATATTAGAGAGGGATAGTTAAATGGGTGAGGGAAACCATAGACTGGGCAGAGGAGTGAGAAAGAACCAAAGTGTGAAAGAGGAACATTATGTGAGTGAGTGTGAGTGTGAGTGAATGAGAGAGAGAGAGAGAGAGAGAATTATGTTGTCTTCCTCACTGTGGGAAAGTAGAATGTAGAAAAAGATCAGTTTTCTGAGGTGAGCAGGTGTTCAGGTCAGAAGGGGAACAGATTTGGTTAATGAGAGCAAGGGACAAGGATAAAGGCACAAAGAATGTTCAAGAATGGAGAAAGACCACCACAGAAGGGTCAAAAGCATCACCTCATTGCTGAAGGGTGATCCAATTAAAGTCTATGAATGGGGGAATATGGTACAGTATAAGGTATTAACAGTCATATTTTGGTACTTAACATATACAGTAGACTTCTGATAATCCAGCACCTTTGGGACCCAGGTGGTGCCGGATTATCAGATATGCCGTACTATCGGGAGGTACTCTGGCAGGGGGGCTGTGACTGGTCTGCCAGGACCGCACTGCCTCCGGCGGGGGCAGGGGCTCGGCGGGGAATGGCGCAGTGAGGGCCAAACCCTCCGCCATTTTGCAGGGAGGCAAAGCCTGCAAGCGGCGGCAGCAGAGAGGGGGCAAGAGGCAGGTAGCTGCTTCAAGAAGTTGTTAGTCAATTACACTACTGCCGGGTGGATCAGCAGGTGACAGGCTCGCAATTTATCTTTCCTCTACTGCCTCTGGCGGGGGCAGGGGTGGGGATGTGGGGGGCGGCGGGGCAAGATAAATTGCGAGCCTGTCACCTGTGGATCAAGTAGTATAACTGACTAACAACTTCTTGAAGCAGCTGCTGGAGCACTTCCGGGTTCCAGTTGGTGCCGGACTATCAGGAGTGCCGGACCACTGGATGCCGGACAATTGGAGTTTTACTGTACCTGGTTGATGTGGATTCATAATATATTATTCTATTGAATTATGCTATGCAAGGTTCATTTCAACTAAATGTATTTATGGTACCTATAAAGTCATTACGAAGGAGTGTTTCTTTTTCTAAACATATTGTGTTATTTTTAGTTTAATTAAAGGTACATTTGAATGGTTACTCCTGAATATATGCTTTGTTTGCATATTAAATGTCACTTTGTTGCTTGTTTTTCCACACTCTGAATACAGACATATACAAACCACTATATTCCTTAAAAATGCTTTATCCCAATACTTTCACCCTTAATGAAATTTTATATAGTACTAGTCTCAGTTTGTGGTTCGTTATTGAAGACTCAGTTTGTGGGACTTTATTGAAGTATTAACAGAACAATACATTTTGTAAGACCAAGTTCTAACCCCTTCAAGCTATTTAATGCAATCATTTGGTTTACCTTTGAGACCTTAATCTTAAAAGTTTAGGTATTCAAGAAAATAGGCCATATATGCTAAGAATAAATTAGTCAAGACTGCTTTTAAATGGCATAGCAATGTGAAGAGCTTACCCTGTTTAAGTCCTTCATGTTGTTATATCTACTCTGTGATATTGAGTTTAGGTGCTTTATGCACTTTACAAATCCCAATCTATTTTAACAGAGCCATAGCCTGCACATTTTGCCTTATTGGGCAATATATTATCTATGCATCACGCATATAATCATGAAAGCTTTAAATTAAATGTTTTTAAAAGTTTTTGAGGCAGTTGATAACCACGACCACCATTTCAACAATTCCAAAGTCCCTGCCTTTATTTTTGTTGGTGTCACATTAAAATAGAGTTTTTTTCCTCAGATAAACAAAACAGTGCCTAGATCTAGGGAAAAAACAAAGAACAAAATTACTTCCTCACTACAATACATACAGTCTTGCAACCTTTGCTTCCTGTATGAAATATTGCTGCTCTGCTTCTATGAGGAAATGAGAAACTTGTGTGTCCTAACAGTGACATCTGAGGTTTTTAGGCCCTTGTAACAGGGTTTGCTACTCACCAATGGCACACTTCCTTGCGGCTTCTCTGGGGATTGGCTTGACTCAGGCTGGACACCTCTTCCAGCATTTACTCAGCCTGTTGTCTCAATCTCACCCTCCAGGACTCTTTATGATGTGTCCCTCTGGCCAGGTCCCTACAGCCCCTCTGTTCCAGAGTCTGCCAATGTCTCTCTGGGCTAGGGGTCTCTCTGCCATTCTAGGTAGTCTTCTGCCATAAATCCTAAATTGGGCCACTTGCCCAGCAGCTGACAAGGGTACACAACCCACCCCCTGCTCCAGGTTCCGATCCTTTGCTTTGCTGTTCTGTTCTGTTCTCAACTTCTTAGCTTTATAAAAATCCCACCTGTCCCTTCCCAGGTAAACTTCTTCCTTAATTAAGCATTACTGAGGCTTGGCTTCCATCCAGGTGCAGCCTATGCTGTTAATTGGCCCATCTACCCTTTTAAGAATGGTATCGGTTGTACACCTCACCCCCATTTGGGGATTATGGTATTATTGAAGGAATGGAAAGTGATTATATACTGCCAGATAACACATTAGATTCGTTATGCATCATCATTAGGTATTTATCTAATGAATAATCAAAAGAATGAGTCACTAGCATCACAACATTCCTATTTACATGTATATTTGAATAACAGTGAAACTATCTTCAACTCATAATTTGGCTGGTTTAGAGTTTTAAAGCTGAGATATGTGTCCCTCATGTGATTCATGTTACTTTTCTGTGTTTGTGGTTACCTTTGCCCCGCTGCAAAGGACATCACTCATGCCGCGACAAAAATACACAATTACTGTGTTTGAAGGAAAATTCCCACTGGTTCCCCAAGCACTTCACAAAATTTCCACCACCCAAGTGCACAGCTGTAAGTAGCAGATCACAGCTAACATGAAAGTGAGTTAGAGATAATATTTAAAGGAACACTGCCAGGTCAAATTAAGCCACAAATACAGGTGTGGTAAGAAAGCCAGATTTTACAAAATTTGTCATCAGCAGAAATAGGACCATGATTATTCTTAATTTCAATTAGTTTTGCTTGTTCTTGCCTCATCGCAGGAGGCTGGTTTAGATCACCTCCTGAGGTTCTTTCCAGTCCTACATTGCCTTGATTCTATTATTCTAATTAAAATATTGTATTTTTAAAGAAATAATATTCTCCTGCAGTGTCTCAAATCCACACTTCAGTGTAGGGCTACGCCTACATGTTCTTACATTGAGAGAGCTATCTCATTAGCAGCACCTACAAAGCACAAGGAGTTTTCCCCCCTTGATGTAGCTAGTGGATGTGAATCCAGTGGAGTGAGGGCAGAAGCATAGTCTTGACTTCAACTAGTTACAAAGACATGCAAACTACCTGGGCCATGTCTTCCACTAGGAGTTTACCTCCGGATCTAGATAGTTACATATAACCAGAACATGAACGTGGCTATAATTTCATGTGAAATTGATGCAGCTGAAAATAAGAAAAGCTATTTACAGCTTAAAAGTAAGGGAAAAAAATTAACAGCATTACATTTATGGCAGAAATGAGAAGGGGGGGAGGTGTTAATGCCACAAGTGTTACTCATAACATGGATAAAGAATTCTGCCAACTTCCTATATATATATATATATATATATATATATATATATATGAATTTTAACCCAACAGTGACGTAAGTGTAAAAAAGACTGAAAAATAAACCTGAAACTCATCAGCAAGCATTGTCTTCCAGCTAGTCACTAACAGAGGTTCTTGCTTTCCAGGTTACTGAGAGGCGCACGTGTCACCACGGAGGTCACACACTCACTTTGAGAGCTGTTTCAGCTCGATGACAGCACTTGTCTGCTGGCTTGCAGTGCTATTATTTCTGACTCCAGCATAGGTGAGTCTCTGCTGACAGGAAAACATCCGGGTCCAGAAAACGGACAATAGAGAGACTACACATATAAATAAGTCAGCCATAGTACAGGATGGTGGACATTTCAACGGTCATGATAAAAAGTGCTGCCCTGCGTTATTACTTCAAGTCATGGGAAAGAAGACTAGAGGCTACTAGCTGTAACTTGTCTCAAAACACAAGGTTTGGAGGCACTGAATGGTTGCACATAACTCCAGCAGTAAAGAATTTCAAATCTCAATAGCACATGACTGGAGTTGTCATGCAAGTTCATGATTAAGGCACTCAAGTGTTATTTTACTGCTCAATTTCCCTACGCCATGGCAAAGCTCCCTGGACTTCCTCTTGTTAAGGAAAAAGCAATTTCACTTTCAAACAGATCCATTCATGATCCAAGAAAAGCTTAAGCTTCAGGAAAATGAAAGCAGCTACAATGGAGCCCTTAAATTAAACTGTAAGAGAGATTTCCAAACTCTTCAATTCTAGTCATCAGAGTTACTCTGAATACATTCAAAACAAAGAGCTCTTCAAGAAATCTAGGCATTTTAGGTATGATTTCACTTAAGCATGATCTTCAAACAACCTATGGTGTAAATGGGCACCATTTTCAAACATGAACATTTTTTGAGCACATGCACAACTATTTACAAATGCCATACATTTAGAGCTTCAGCCCTACTCCCCTTCCCCCAACAGTTCACTGACACAAAGCCTGTTGAAGTTAATCAAAGTCTTTTTCCATTGACTTCAGTGGTGTTTGGATCATGACTTTAATTTGTCTTTGGTGTGCACACAGAAGCTATGAAGATGAAAGCAGTATAGTACTGTAGTGCACTCTGCACTGGAAGCCATTGCCTAAAAGAATCAGGAGTTTGGGGGAAATTAGCAGCATACATTCCTCTAAATGAGGAAGTATGGAACCTAACAGAACTACGGGGGGGGGGGAAATCTTTGTAAAATAAGGAGTTATAGCAGCAGATGAAGGAGTGGGGGGACTTTAAGAGATTATTGAGAAGTCATTTATGCAGGATCAGTAACTGGCAAATGCAATTTAATAACACAAAAGCTTTGATGAGCCTAGACAGAGAAGACAAAGTTTCCTGCAGAGAGAAACAGCAAAAGCACCAGGAATTTTTTCTCCCCTGCATTCCCCCACCACCAATCCAACACCTGATTTTACATATGAGTTTTGAGTTCTACACAGAGAAAGAGATGCTAGGAAGAATTACTGATAACTAGAGACATGAGTGGGTTATTTCAGGTGGCAAACTACCCTTGTTAAACATGCTCTGATCTTATGCCCCGTGGCATTCCCAGCAGTAGAAACAGATTTTTTGAAAAATAACTATTTAATAAAGGATTTCCAAAATAACGGGACTATTTTAATAGGAAGCCTGCATCAACTTCTACTGCATACAACTCCAGTGACTTATCTGTTAGCATATAAAAATCATGAACCATAGATTTTTTAAAATGAGGGCAGATACAAAAGATGAAAGAGGGAAAAATAATCGTACATGCATACATGTGGCTGGCATCTCTTTAATATTTTACCTTCATTCATCTACTAAGGGGCGGAAAAAACAAATACATGGCCGCAGACAAAAGCCTCCTTTTATCTCCTCCTGCAGAAATCTGCTTTCATTTATTCCAAAATGTGACCTAACATTAGTATGTAAGATCCAAACTAATTCCACTTGTTATGCAAGCAACATCGTGTAATTTGTAGGTTAGAGAGCAAGGCACGCTTCTCGGGGATAAATAAAACAACATGCTGCATTATGTTGCTCCTCACACGGAGAGCTAACATCAGCCCTCGGAAAGCAAGAGCTGCCAAACCCTCTAAGCATCAAGAAACACTCGTTTGCAACACGCGAAAGTTCTGCATAGGTTTGTACTAGGTAGCGACACAGCAAGCCCTCTACCCCCCCGGCACACACGCTCAGCTTGGTCCTTTCCTCGCCGAGCTGCACTCAGCATCTCCAGCATCTCCCAAGGACACTGGCTTGATCGATCTCTGTCAGGCGTGTCGGTCGGGGCTTGCGAAGCACCGGAGAGCCATCCCCTTGCACCAGGCTCCTCTCCAACACGCCTGGGCTTCGCCCTGCTGCAGGGATCTCGCGCACCTTGGCTCTTTGGCTCCAAGGGGGCAGCCGCGACCAGCGCTCCCCCAGGTTGAAGTTCGCAGGAGGAGCGAACGCGGTTCCCTTCGGGGCTGTATCACCCGAACGGCTCCGTCGCCGAGACCCACGGCCGAGCGCCTGGCGGGGAGGCACGATGCGGCGCGGAAGCCAGCCCGCCCGGGTGCCGCTGGCTGGGCTCGGTGGCCAAGGGGCTGCCCAGATAGCCGCTGTCTAGCAAAGCGGAGCGGGAAATCGGGAGTTCTCCGGGTGAGCCCTCCGTGTGGAACGGAGCAGTCTGGCTGGGGGCGGGGGGGGGAGATCAGAGATAGACACAGCCGGGAAGGGAGGGGAGCCGATGCCCTGGGTCTCTTTCACAAGCCCCTTTGCCACCACGCAACTTCAGCCCCTGGAGTTCTGCTGCCTCCCCAGTCCTCGCTGCCGAGACCCCGCAGGATCCAGCACTGGCCGATCCCCTCGCTGCGTGTCGCCCCCCCCCGTAACAAACCTGCTCCTTTGCAAAGTCCCCGAATCGCCGGACTCTCCGCCAGCGCAGGGACCGCCCGGGGAGCGGGCTGCTGCGGGCGCTGCTACGCCCGGTGCACTGGGGCCCTTTGCACAAGGGCGAGTCCTGGCCCAGGCGGTGGCGGGCTGGGGGCGGGGCGGGGGGCAGGGCTGTCCGACAACAAACTTAGTTCCCCGCTTGCAGCCGGAGCGGGCTGGGGCAGCAGGGGCCAGGCCGGCAGCTCCCCCCAGGCAGGTCCGGTCCCTCTGACCCTCCCCTACTCCCCCCCGCCTCCCCTCCGCGCCAGCAGCAGCCTGGGCGATCCGCGGCGCCCCGCTCCAGTCCCCGCCCGGGCTTACCTTCGAGCAGGCTGCGAGCTGCGGTCCGATCCCCCCGCCCCCCGGCCGGGCGATCAGCGGCGGCGGCTGCAGCGGAGACGCGGGCTCTGTGCAGCGGCGGAGCCGAGGCGTCCTTTGCCCGAGCGCTGCCTCCCCGCTCTGCCGCGCAGCCCGCAGGGCTGTTCTTACACCGAGCAGCCTTTGGCCGCGGCGTTGAACGTCAGAGATTGGGGAGCCCTGTGAGCGCCGCGCAAACCCCACCCCCCAAACCTGAGCCGGGGCCGCCCGCCCGTGGGGGAGGAGAGAACGAAAGACCAGGCGTGTGTGCCAACTACCCGCGCCTCCGGCGTGAACCCCGGTCCCCCAGCCCTGCGTGGGGCCCTGGCTGGATCCCCACTCAGCCAGCTCTCTGCAGGGGGCAGGTTCGCGCCGCTCCGGCTGGCCGTGGTTCCATTACACCCGCCTGCAGGGGTGACAGCCTTGCTGCAGGCAAGAGTCAGTCCACTCGCCCTTGCTTTCGAGGGGGTCACCGCTCCTTGATCCTGACGGACGTGACAGTAACCTCTGGAGACACCCCCTCCCAGATTCGGATCCCGTTCGGCCGTGTGCTGCCCTAAAGAGCTTACAGTGTAAACGCGCGGGCAAAGCAGAGAAAGAGGACCGGAGCGAGGAAGTGGTTTAGGGTACGTCTACACAGCAAAAAACCAAAACCAAAATAAAACCAAAAAACCCTACATCCAACTGGAGAACCTGGGTCTAGAGACTCCGGCGCACGCGAAAAATAGTCAGGTAGCCGTAGGGGCTTGGGCTGGCATTAGAGCTCTGAAACTCATCCCTGGACAGGCTTAAGAGCCAGACCAGAGCATCCACAGAGCTCCAGTTAACACGGCAGGGCAAGCTGGAATCTGTAGACCCAGGTGCTGAGATTGGCTTGTAGCAGGGTTTGTTTTTGCACTGCAGACATATAGTCAAAGCCACATAGCTCAGTGGCACTAGATGCATGTGCTCCTGGTCCCCAGGCTGATGCTTTATCCACTGGCCTAAATTTAGGCTTGGAAGAGTTCGATAGTCATCAGTAAATGTCAATTTCAACAGTCTTTCTATCTCTCTCCCCATTCCCTCCATAACAAGTAAAATGTATAGATAGGCAAAGTAAGAAACATGTTGTTTGATAACTTATTATACCTTGACTTAACGATACTTAGTTGGTATATTTTGAAATGTGATGTTGCCAATTTGTGTTATAATGGTTGTAAAGCTAACTTTTCGAATCTCAACCTGACATTATAATAATGATTGCCTGGCACACACTCTTAATTTCCCTTAAATATTATATTAATACAAATTTTTAAAAATGCTTAAAATCCAGTTAGGCACAACAGTGAACATGTAATCAGATAAAAAAAATCGTTTCAAATATTTAAAAATGAACATAGATATTATCATTGGATTTTTAAAAAAAATCAAATTCTTCCAAGTCTATGTTTCCACCCTATTAAAAAAACCCCTCCAAAACCTTCTGTATTTACTTTAACTCAGAGAAGATGTACCTTGAAAATCCCTAAAGTTTACCCAAAGGAAATGCCCAACAGCCTTCTGTTTGGTGAAAGGGGGGGGTAGAGCAGGGGTGGGGAATCTTTTTGGGGTCAGGGTTTACTGATGTACAGAAAAACTAGTTGCAGGTCACCCACAAGTAAGATTTTGTGTGCTCCAGCCCCACGGTGGAGTGGCAGGGGACCCCTGATCCTTGGGGACTCGATCCTGGCAAGCCAGGGTCTGCATCCAGCTCCCAGGCCTGAGCTTTCCCATCCCTGGGGTAGAGGATGAGGCCAACTGCCTCTCCCTCCCTGACTTGCCCTCCCTTCCCAAGATCTAATGATGGTGAGAGCATATGCAGGGAAGCAGGCCTTATGCATAGGACTGATGAGAAAACAACAATTCCATTTTGCAAACTGTTCTTTTCCTACATAGGAGCAAAAATGAGACATTTCAAAATTTTTCATGGAGAAAGAAGAGAAAGTGAGAGAAAAAGACACACCCTGAAATAGTCAATGTGATTTGGGGTACTTAGCAGAAAGTGAGAGACTCAGGTTTAAGTTCCTGTTTTGATTGATTCTGAGCCCAAACTGACAAGCTATTAATTCTCCCTCTTCTGTGTGTGTGTCTGTCTGGAGAAACTGCACCCTGGACCAGAGAAGCCATCCCAGTCACATTTTGTTAGAACAGATACAGTTCCATGAAACACTTTGGTTGATATAAATGGGAGTTTTGGTAGAAAAAAATGCCAAAACATTTTTCAACCCCCTTTGCTCATGAAGCCCACTTTTTGGGCTTAGTGGAAGTATAAGCAGCCACTTTTGGAGTCTAAGCAAACTTCAAGAGCCAGAAGGAATCTTCTTCACAAGGGTCCGAGGATGAAGCCCTAATAACACTCTTACTGTTCTCCCATCCCTCTGCTTTTTCACCTCTGAACATTGGTGAGGTCATTAGACTCTGACTTCTTAAATTACAATTGTGTACCTTCGATTTTACCTTTGGCCATTTGCTCTGCTCCCTGCCTCACATGCCTTGCCCGCTTTGCTTCTCACCAGCTTTTCTTCTCCATTTTTCCATTCACCTTCAAACTCCCTGGTCCTCTTCTTTTGTCCTTCCCACTCTCTTCCTCCTGTGAATTCATCCCTATTTGCCTGCCTTCTTCATCACCCTATCTGACCTCTTGTCGCATGCTTAAGAAAATCCCAAAATAAAATCAACTCAGGTAAGAAGCATAGGACATACATGACATTTTCCATCACTGTGATTGTTCTGCAGATATCCCTCTCTACTGCCCGAGCCCCTTTTTTCCCTATGTAGCTTTAGCTCTTGGGAGCAATACCCTCTGTAGCTTTAGCTCTTGGGAGCAATACCCTCTCTCTCTCTGTATGTCAGTAGGTCACCTGATATCATGAAGATTTCAGTCCTGATTAGAGTCTCTAGCTCAGGAGTTCTCAAACTTTATTGCACTACAACCCCCTTCTGGGAAGAAAAATTAATTACCCCAGGATGGGAGACCAAACCCTAAACCCACCTGAATCCCTGTGGCTGAGGATCCAAAGCCAAAGGTTGAGGGCCATGGGCTTCAACCCTAGGCAGGGGACCTGTGGCTAGGCCCTGCCACCCAGGGCTGAAGCCACTGGGCTTTGGTCCCTGGGCCCAGCAGGTCTAATGCCAGGGCAGGGGGTGTTGCCCCCCATGGCTGCCTGGGTAGGCAGAGAAGGGGACAGGACTTAAACCCATCAAACAGCATTCCCCAAGCAAATGCTCTACCCACTAGGCCATTCCAGCACCCTACCTTCAGGACAGCCCTTATCCTGCCTTCCTAATGCCAGAACCTGCTCCATCCCTGGAGAACTGGTGTTGGGGTCCCATCGTTTCAGAGCTGCTGCACTAGCTGTTACCGCAAACCAAATAAATAAGCCCACAGCTGCTTGGGGATTCAAAGTTATTGCAAGCCAGAAAGACGGAAATTTGGGTTTAAAGCTGTAGGTGGGACTTGCCTTTACACGTGAGTTGCAATCTCAGTTCAGTGCATGTTCTTAATGACTGTTCCAGCAGTGTCTTTAGTGCAGACAGGGTGCTTACCCTGAACTGTGCATCTCCTGGGTTTTGCTGGATTAACTGAAGCCATGATTATATTTAATTATCTTCAGTGCAGCTTTCTGTGCTCATTGCCTTGCTTTATGGTTTAATAAACTGCACATTGATATCAACCGAATGACAATTAACATTAGTGCAGGTTGGGTTTGCATTTATTGCTGTTCCTAAGTCTGCACACCACATGCTTCCATTCTATTGCTTCATTGCCATTTATCAGCACCTCCTTATTGGAACAGCTCCTGACTTTAAAAACAAAGCACTTGAATTTCCCCACACAGCTAGGAGGGTGAAGCTCCTAATAACTATCTGACTAGTTTTCTGCCAAAAAACCAAAACCAAAACCAACCAAACGACCAAACAAAAAACAAGGGAGCTTTCTCAAACAATTTGCAGGGACTCAGCATCCTCAGACTACATAGCCTGGGATGTTATAACAAGTAGTATGGGAGAGAAAATATTAGCACGTGTGAGTTCCCCAGGCACTAAGAAAGAATCATACTGTCTCAGGGTCCATCCCCTCCCCTCAGTCTCTGCTGTAGGCCCAATGCTGAGGGTAGGTCTAGACTACTGGGCTTTATCTGAAAAAGCTCCACAAATTGCACTCCACAATTTGTATAGCTTTTTCCGATCGCTTTTGCGGAAGAGGCTTTTCCTCCATTTGGCCCAGTCTAGATGGGGCCAAATGGCAGAAAAGCCTCCTCTTTTGGTGGAGCCCTTATGCCTCATGAAACAAGGTATACAGGGCTGCCTGAAAGAGCTCATTTGCTTTTCCGCGAAAAAAAGTGAAAGAGCAAACGCCTTCCCTGGATGCGGTGGGGTTTTTGCGGGATACCTTCGGTAACCCACAAAAACCCTGTAGTCTAGATGTAGCCTCAGAGAGCTGCCCGATACCAGCATCCCCCATAGTCTTTGATGGGAATGGTCATTGCTCAGCAGCTGTGAGAATAATTTAAAGAAACAGACTCAAACTCATATAATCAAATTAAAGAGCCTCCCACCGTGGATTTAAGAGGGGCACAGTCCTGCTTCCACTGAAAGCAGCTCAATATTTTAGATTGGATGGAAGCAATGCTCCCTTTCATTTTTTCCATCCATGTGTGGAATAAATGTTGTTATGTGCACTGAGGTATGTGCAGACATGCACCACCAGCAGAAACATATGCTGCTGGCTATGGGTGCTCTGCTAATCACTTGGGCAGCATTTAAATCTCTCCTGAGTGGTCACTCAAGCGCTCAGTTTATAAACAACCCTGGATGGGAGCCAGATCAGGTAGATGTGAGAGGTATGCATTTGACCAGCACATGATCGAATTCTAGTGTTGCATGAGATGTTCCATAAATGTTATTTATTATTTGCATAATCTCATTCTGATTTATACAATGGTAGTGGGTGCTCAGTAATCCAATATATATATTTTCAAGTTTAGCGCCGAGTGTTTTCAATTTGGGACTGCCTGTGTCTCCAAGGTCACCTCATAAATCCAGGTAGTGTGGCACTGCACTGCCGATCTGTGTGGGGGATAATAACTCTTAAGGGAAATCAACGCTGAAAATGCTTCCGAATTTTTCAGAAGGGACATGTGTAGAATACATCATCATAGCCCAGCTGAGCATGCAACATCTTTGCAAACACCGGTGAAATACATCACCTCCCCTCCGTTGGGTGGTGAGCAAAAGCAAATAAGATGCGTGAGGTAAATCATGGGACATCTGTGCAAAGGGATGACTTGCTTAAACAGCATTTCACTGATGCATATTTTCTGTGCATATTTTATCACCCATCACTGAACAAGTCCACCTGCTTTGTTCTAAATAAATTTAAAAAAAGTCAAAGGTAGACAAAAGTAGTCACAAATCAAAGGTGCCGGCTCAACATTCGGATGCATTCTGTTTAGAAAATAGTCTAAAATACTTCATAGACAGGATGATAAATTCAGCTACAAGACTGCCATGCGGACTGTTTTAAGATCAGTTGTAATAATAAGGCTGACATTTTGGACAATGCCTTGCAGACCGACCTTCAGGATCATACCTCTATGTAATTAGACTAGATGATTGACAATCAGGATATCAGCTTCAGGACATCCTAACGACAACTGTACGTGTCATGGTGATAATAATTAAACACACACAAACAATGTTTAATTACCATGAAGGTTGCAACACACGCTATAACACATGCTGGCAAGCCAATCCAAGTAAAATGTAAACGCTGGCACAATCCTTAACCCGTTCTATCATGTCCAGGTATTGAATTAAAAAGGAGTCTGGCATACATGTACAGCGTTGCAAATTCAGATCCTACCTCCACACCGTGGTTTCATTGCGTATCTTGTTGTGACTGTCTGTGTGGAGGGGCACATCCCCTGCATTGCATGGCTCTGCAAAGGTTTATTCTAGGACAGAATGTCAGGACAAGATGCATGAAGGCTGGGGTGAAGCCTGAGGAGTAAGGATTCAGAACCTACCACCCAACTTCACTGAGCAGTGGCTTCTTTATCTTATAGCGTGCCGCTCAGTGATTTTGCCATTATTTTGCTTCTGCACTGAAGCCTTCATTAGGTAACCCTGTCTTAAGTAACAACTTCAGAGTATCCCCAAGGTTTGCCGTACAATTTTGTTTGACCTTTAATTAAATACCAAGACTATCTTCACTAGGCAAAAGGTATTTGCTGCTCCCTCTGGGGATTTTTAATTCTAGTTCTTCTTTTATGTCAGTGGTTGCAATGAACAGGGATTCCTACTTGTATGCTCTTCTGTTTTGATCGGTGTGAGCTTGTACCCCATGAGTTTCACTTTGTTACAGGTTCAAATGATCCTCCAAAAAAACTCAAAGCAAAACTCAGATAAAACAGCAGTTTCACACGGTTTGACCTCCTTTCTAGTTCAAAACAAAGCCCCGATATGCTTGAAAACAGATTTGGGTTTAGATACCTTGTAATGAATTAGGGCGAATTCTTCATTTGTGACACAACCTGAAACCAGGTCAAGACTGGCAATGCACAATGTAGATCAGTGGTCACCAGCCGGGCAATGGCGCCCCGAAGGGTCGATCACTGCAGCCAGCTGGCCAGGTGGCTCCCCCTCTTTGACCCAGCCCCGCTGGAGCGTGGTGCAGGCTTGTCAGGCTGAAAGCCGCAGCCAGCTCGCGGGATGGCTGCCCCTGTTTGAACGCTATTGCTAGGTGGGCTGGAGCAGACTGCTGAGGCTGCGCCGCACTCCAGCTGGGCTGGATCCAAGAGGGGCAGCCACCTGGCCATCTAACCACGTGGCTGCTGGCCGAGCAGCTGCTCTTCTTTGATCTAGCCCAACTGGAGCACGGCGCAGCCTCCTGCTCTGGGAGGGCTGGGCGCTGGCACACGTGGCGCGCTGGGGACAGGGCTACCCTGCACTGTTCCCTATGGACTGTGTGCGGGGTCAGAGAGCCACCTTCCCCAGCGCCCTACTGCACCCTGGCAGGCTGGGTGCGGGTTCGGGGAGCCCCTTCCCCAATGCCCCACTGCGCTCGGCCTGGCTGAAGCCAGCCCTGGGCGGCCCCGGGCTCTGCTTCCCCCAGCCCCAGCCCTGGAGCCGCTGCCTGCAGGCAAAGGGCTGGGCCACGCGGGGAAGAAACTCCCCTTCCCCCTCCTCGCCCCAGCAGTCTCCAGGGAGCAGCGCAAGTCCCAGTGAGTGCCCTGGGGACGCAGGAATGTGGGAGCAGGAGGGGGTTGAAGGAGGATGAGGGGGAAGAATGGGGCAGAGCAGGGGTTGCACTGAGGGGCATGGGGTGATGCAGGGGATCAGGCTGCGGAGGCAGGAGGGGAAGGACAGGGCTTGCACTGAGGGGCAGGGACGGTGCAGAGGACCAGGTTGGGGGGAATCATGGGGCGGAGGGGAGCAATGCTGGAGCAGAGGGAAGATACAATTTTATTTTGCAGAAGCGGCACTTTCCTTTACTCCCCACTTGTTTGCCCCCTTCCCCAATTAGCTGCACTCTCACCCTTTCACCTTTTTCTGTGTTACTGCCCCAACCCCCTTCCACTCCCAAACTCCCTTCATACCCTCCCCCCCCCACATCCTCTCCTGCTGCTAAACTCCCTTCCAGACCTTGCATCCCTATCCCTCTTGCTGGCAGCCCTGTCCCACACATTGAGCCCCTCAATTTTGTTCCCACCCCAGAGACTAAGGGGGTCCACAAAATCCACTAACTCTGGAACCTCAGAAAAGTAAATCTGGCCTATGGGAAGCCCTGAACCTCAGTCCTTCCTGCCTCTTCCCCTCGCCCTGTGGGGACTGGAACGCCAGAAGAGTGAGGCGTGTCAGTTGGGGGCCACATCAGTGAGGGTTTTGGGAAGAGTTTTTTTTTGCTTCTCATTTGTGTGGTCCCCAACTGATTTTTCTGTGGGTCAGTGGCCCCCAACCCAAAAAAGTTTCCCCACCCCTGCCATAAATAAAGAAAACATTGAAACCTTTTGTGTGGCACATAATGTTTTACTTTATTTAAAATGAAGTTTGATCAGCTAACATGAGAAAGTTAAAACACTTTGTCTGTTTAATAATTTAAATTAAACCATTCTCCCCCCGCTGCAGCCCTAGCAAAATGGCTTGGGTGTAATTAATGGTGAGTTTCCATTAGCAGCAGGTAGTCTGTGGAGAGGTTTGAAGCAGGCGGGGCCTCAAGAAAGGGGTGGGTCTTGGGAGAGATCCTGGCTTGTTCTGACATTTTAAAGTGATCTTGGATGTAAAAAGGTTGGAGACCACTGATGTAGGTTAATATCCTGTGTGTGTTTACTTAATAGTGCTCTAAGAAAAGGAATTGACACTGGCCATGGCAGTGCCTTTCATGTAAATAATTGTTCACGCACAGTTAGAGTTTACACTCCAAATATGCATTTTTAAAGGAGATTTTAAAAAGCACTAGACTGTAACTAACTTCTTCAGGAGCATTATTTGCAGCATAATGTATAAATATTCTAGAGTTCACAGATAAGTGACAACATAAATGGTAATGTTTTCAAAGACTATGACACTAATGCACTAACTCCTGGGAGTATAAATCTTTTAGATAACATTTTAAGTGATTTTAGGACTGACAAAGAGGTGCTGAATTGAAAGTCCTGGAGGCCAAAGTCCAGTAAATGAAAAGGAACAGAATGGAAGAAGCACCTTGGTGTTCTGCCAAGCTGCTTTGACACTTGTTTCAGGAATCCTCTCTAGGAGCTAACAGTTGTTCTTTCTCCAAATTGATTCAGAACTTAGCCTTGGGTGATAGTCCTAAAAAATATGCCAATTAATGCCAGTTATGGAGGAGGGTTTATGTAAGCTGGACATTTATCTACAGGTTGAACTTTGCTAGTCGGGCCCTCTCTGGTCCAGCAGTATCTGTGGTCCAGCATGATTTTAGTTAGCCAGATGTCCACTTATCATAGGTGTGGCCAAGTTTCCCACAATCCCATAATGTTTGTTTCCAGCCACTGACTCTCTGTGTTTTGTGCTATTCTTTAGCTCTAATTTACCCCTGAATGACTTCTAAGAGCCCAGCAAGCAGTGGGAGTCTTGGTAATGTTGCTAGATGCTATTGACCTCCTGTGGTTCCTCAAATTCTCTGGGTCGGCACCAGTCAAGTCTCAAGGGTGCTGGACTAGAGAGCTTCAACTTGTATTAGGAGATGGATGGTGTCAGAGTTCAAGACAAGAGCCCTTGTATTCCTCAACCTCCATGATCTCTTGAGGGAATCCTTCCTAGTTTACCAGCTCCTCAGTTATCACCTGTCCTGATCTCTTTCCCATCAGACTGGTGATTTCCTAGGCTGCACTGTTCTTTACCGACACTGTGATATATCACCAGCAAGCCAGATCATAAAAGGCCAGTATCTGCAATTTGCTTTTTTATGACTCTTGTAATTGCCCCCAGTTACAAATGACTGCACTGAGCTTAATAAGCAAGCTCATTTATTCTTAAAGCAAAAACATTACAAAGAAAACATATTACAAGCCCATAAAAACCTACTCACATCCTATAAAGTTTATCTGAGATCACCCACAACTCCCGCCTCAAGCTCTGGTAGTTGTCATTCCTTCAAAGCTCATAACTGGATTTCCCCCCATATTTGAATGCTCATAACTTTCTCCAAATCAGGACCAGAAAAACCATAATTATTTCAGTATTTCTTTTACATCAGTTTGGGCCTTTGATCTTGGCCTTATGTAATGGTGATCCATAGACAATGTCTCAGTCCTCAGGATGTAGCTTCAAAGAGCTGGGTTTTTTTGCCCTGCCCGAAATGGGGAATTTGCATTCACTTCCTCCAGGAAAATCACTCAAACCTTTTGTTTCAAAAATCCACTCTTGTTGGGTACAGTGTTCAATATAGTTATTTAACCCCCAGGTTTCACATCGGTCAGATCTGCCCCCTGCAAGATTAGATACAATCCTAGCCAACAATAACATTCATTTAATACAATAGATGATGTCTTAACTAAATTGAGTAAAGTCTACCAAAGATATCATAGGAAATGGCCATAACTGTAACAGATGGAAACCAAACAATTCATTTAATATCCTTAGAGCCGGCATAGAGCCTTCAGATGTTCCTATTTATGCCCCTGCTGTTCATGGACATAAAAGTGTAGCATGAAGATTTCACTCACTTTTCAAGATATAATTTTTTAGAAGTCACCTTAATCACTATTCTGATTCTGCATTCCTGAAATAAGACATGCAGGCTTGTATCCTAAACTAGAGTTGTAAAAGCAAAACACTGTTTTTAATCTTAAAATGTGCAACACAGCCCAGGAGAATCCAGGCCTTTTTTGGTTTTGTTTTGTTTGTTTTTGTCGTATTCATCCATTGAAGACAGCCAAATGTGCCCCCAGCTGTTGAACAAAATGCCCGTATGCCCCAAGTCCAAAGCAAAGTTTTATGTCTGTATTTCCAAATCCTGAAATTAGGGATTTTGTAATGGAAATGCTGTAATTTGCAAATGATACCGAATTGCAATTTGTAAATTAACACATTAAAATAAAGCAGCATGGGAAAACCCTGCAGCTTCTCAGTTCAAGGGCTGTAAATTATTTTTAATCGTGTTTAAGATTCTAAGATGACATCCACCTCTATATCATTGTACATAAAGAACCACATTTATATAGAAAACTATAATCTGCTGTGAACTTTTGAGATATATTTTAACATGAGCCACCTCATTATTTCCGTTATTAAAAGAAAAGTTCAACAGTCATTTGAGTTCAGCACAAAAGAGAAGTTCTGAATTTTAAAACATGTATGGAAAAATGTAAATCAGAAGCAAATACATTTAAACACAGGCACACACAACATCCAGACTGTTGGCATGATAAGGTGCTGACCTTTCTGAAAGTCACATGAAGAAGAGATACAAAATCATTACATAGTCAAGCCTATTAATTTGCTATTGACAGTAAATATACTGCCTAGTGCCAGTGGAATACTTTACTACTTGTAAACATTTTAAATGGAAAACAAAATATTGTGTTATTATAGTTAAAGAAACACTTATCACAGATGCCTGTGGTCACTGATTGTCCAAAGATTGTTTAGTGGGATGTATTGATCAAAATCAATTTCATGAAATACCTGTGCACGGCCAGAGTCTCACTGAAAAACAAAACTGTCTGTGGCCATTGTGCTACATTCAGAAAGCATGTCACTACGGGGATAAAAAGACGCTGGGGGTGAGTAGCAATATTCCCTCTAATTTTTTCCATCCATGTGCAGAATAAATTGTGTTATATGCACTGAGGTATGTAAGATGTGCACCACCAGTAGAAACACAGGCTGCTGTCTGTGGGAAGCTATGCATGCTCTGCTAATCAGCTGGTCAGCTTTCTAATTTTTCCTGGGTGTCTGCCAGGAGTGAACACTGGTGGATAGTGAAAAGGGGTAGCTAAGGAGGGTGAGGAAGGTGAAGATACTGGAGAAGGAAAGAAAACATTTTTTTTACCCTGTCCTCATCCATCCAAAATGTCATACTGCTTTTTGGCAAAAGTTTAAAATATCCAGGCACTTGAGGTCAGTTTCCATCATAAGTGCTGCATTAGAAATTGTTAGCATTCCATGGCAAGGCTACAATCTGTAGTCTGATTCACATGCCTCCAGCTTTTAGGTGTTTCTTTGTTTTCAGTGAATCTCTCTGTGGTCTCATGTGGATCATGTTGTAGGAGTATTGCTGGGGGGATGGCTTTTCTTCCCAAGAAAGCTCAGCCATGAAGATGTGATCTTCAGGCCAATGAAGTGTTCAATGATTGGCTAGGGAGAACTTATGTCAGGAGACAGGAGGCTTGATAATCAGAGGTCATTGGATTTGCCCTACTGGATCATATTTGGTCCATCTAATCCTTTATCTTGCTTCTGAGAGGAGCCAGCACCACATTTTCCCAAGGAAGATTAAAAAAAGAAAAACCCTCTTAACCCTTACTAGTTAGGGACAGGCTGAAGTCCTTAAGCATCTGGTTTAATATCACTATAAAAGTTATATAAACACTACTAGAATTTTGGATATGGTTGTTATCCATATAAGTGTCCAATCCCACTTTTTTGTACCTTGCCAAATTTTGGTTTCAGAATTATTTTGTGGCAATTAGAGTATGGAATTCATTACATATTGTGTGAAAAAGCCTTTCCTTGTATCAGTTAACTTGCCATATTTTAATTGAATTGAATTTCCCCTTGTTCTTGTGTATGAAACAAGGATAACATTTCCCCATCTTCTTTCTCTAGATCATTCATTATTTTATAGATTCTTGTCATCTCTACTTTTCATCGCCTTTGTAAGGTTACAAAATTTTGATCTTTCCAGTTTGTCTTCATAGAAGATTTTTTGTGTGGCTTTTAGTCATTAGTCACTATTCATAGATTCCAAGGCCAGAAGGAATCACTGTGATTATCTGGTCTGACCTCCTGTAAAACAGCACTCCACCAACATAATTCCTTTTCAACTAGAACATCTCTTAAAAAAATTTTATTTTATAATTGCCAATGATAGGGAATCCACCACAATTCTTGGTGATTTGTTCCAGTGGCTATTCACCCTCACTAGTTAAAAATACTCCTTGTTTCCTGTATGAATTCATCTAACTAACTGCCAGGAACTGGCTCATGTTAGATTTTTGTCTGTTAGATACCTTTATCAAATATTTGTTTGACATGTAGGTTCTTATAGATTGTGATTAAGTGATCCCTTAACTTTCTCTTTGTTAAGCTAAATAGATTCCTTTTTTGACCACAATGGCAAACAGAGCTGTCTGCACTGATAATCAAGTCCATTATTTGAGATGATACAAAGAGTTTAAATCTTGCAAGGTGCAAGGCTTTTAAATGTCTCCTTCCACTGTGAACTACTTTGTGTTTATTAATATTGAACTTCCATTTAGGAGAGTGTTACCTTTTGTCACAGTTTGGCTAAGTCCCTCTGAATTTTCTCACTGTGCTCCTTAGACTTGCATAACATAAATAACTCAAATTTCACTACCTCACTGTTCAATCCCTGTGCAGATCATGAATAGATGCATTAAATACTGACCTAAGCAAGGAATCTTGAGGCACCCTGCTGTTTACCTCTTGAAAAGATGTCATGCTCCCTTCAACATTATGCCCATGAAAATAATTGCGATTAGCTTGGCAATTGGACTGGGCCCTGTTAAGAGCTGATGTAAAAAGCTTGACAAGAGGAAGCCATTTGCAATGCTCAACCAGTTTACTGGTCCTGCAGAACCCAGAAACTATGCTACTGCTTCTTGAGCACCATCTACTGGCACCTTAACTATTTACATACTTTACACACACACACATGCATATGTAACATACACACAGATATAGAACACTATCACAGGCAGACCCTGTGATTTCACAGGTGAGGATCTAAAGTTAGCATTGTAGGCCTGTATTTGCTCCCACTGAAGTCAACTGCAAAATTCCCATTTACTTATCAATGTAAGACCATGTCTTATGTGGCTCCTAGGAAGAGTGATGTATCCCTTCAGAATCAGACACAGTCTTGTATTGTAAGACTTCTTGGATTTTCTCTAGAGCCATCAGTCACTGAGGTGTTTTTAAGCTAGAAAGTCTGTTGTCAATATACAGACAAAAAAGGGACCAAAATAGAACAATGTTAATTTTCGCTCAAAAACAGAGAGAAAAATACATTTGTGCCAAGAAAAACAGCGTAAAGAAATTTTATTTGAAAGGTTTCTCTGGAGGCCATTGCAAACTGTGAAGAGAGAGAGAGAGAAAATGAAAACTATAAAGTAGTAGGGGAAAACATCTTTCTCTAGCTTATGAATAACAGATAAGCCCGATTCAAGTAATGATAACTTACAGTTAGTTGTTGATGGGGAGTAGTTGTTGAAGGGTAGTAGTCTGTCAGTATTAAAGGTAAAGACAAATCCATTTGTAGCAGTTAAAAGACAAACTCAGATGCATTCCCCCATCAATCTCCCCAAATAGAGGGGACATTAAATAAGCAAATTATTAACAATCATCTCTAAAAGTATACTGCAGAGTTATATAGCAGTAACATCATTCAAATAGTAAATTGCAGATGTGCTGGTATGGTTTGCTAACAGAGACATATTTTAATATTTGGCAATTAGCAATATGTGAACTTAAACATTCCTATTTAAGGTCTTTTTCTGAAAATAGTATCTCAGGTTGAATACTGTCCATGATAATAAATTTTGACGCTCTTTAGTAGTTTCAGCACATACAGTGTATACTCTAAGCTTAATTTTTGACTATTAAAAATTGACTAAAGACACACTATCATAGAGGTTCTACAGTATTTCTCAGTAATGGTAAAAATACTGCAGCATTAGTATCATACTGGTTTCCTATTAAACTCTACAAAATTTCACCTTTTACTGAATGTTATCACTAGTTAGTATAAGGCGTAACACGAGTTATCTGCAAATGGCAGTGTGAATAGAAGTGGTCCATTGGACTTGAATCAAGGACCATTTCTTTGTAATTTTTACAGAAACGGTGTATGGAGCAATTATGTAATGTCTGGGAAATTATATTCAAATATATGTTGAAACATTTGCATCTTTTCTTCCTACTCATGAAACACCTGAAATATTGAAATTTTAGGAGGGCATCTAGGAAGGGAAAGATTTTATTTATTTTTAAAAATATTAATTCTTTATATTACTAGAGATCTAAACCAGAAATGGGGCCCATACCAATAGATGGTACATGCTGCAAAGATCTTATGATCCAAGTAGACATGGCCTCCAAGAGTGGGGTGGAAAACAGAGACACCAAGAGGATAAGTGTCTTGTTCTAGTTATAAACCAGCAGATCAGAAAAGAGCCAGGCTGAACTCAGTACTGCCAGTTCAGTACCCTTGACATGAGACCATGCTTTCTTTCTTTCATTCTCTATGATACATACTGCTAACTTCTATACGAAATCCCGTCTAATTGCCACCTTGACACAATATTTCAGAGATTCAATCACTTTGCCATGTCACCATCAGCAACTGAGAATTACAACTGCCAAAAGGCTTTTCCCCAGAAGAGCTGCAGTGGAGCAAGCCACACATCTTGAAATTCCTCACCCAGCCATTCATTTCGCAAATCAGATCCATACGGGCAGATTAAGAAAGAAAGCCAACAGCAAGAGAGTCTCCCTGCAGCATAAGAGGGGAGTATAATTAATATAATGGATGCACACATCTTGTTCCTGTACTCTACTTCTGGGTAATCTACTATGATATATGATACTCACTGCATCAGTGTAGGATTCAGATGGTATTTTATTATTACAAACGGGTAGAGCAAAGTGCAGTTGGAATCTTTCAGAACCCTATGCACCTTTGATAAACAGAGACAGCCCAAAGAAAGGAAGAATGCATTGTGGAAGGTTTAAGGATAAAGCTAAAGCTTATATTGAGGCTCTTCTGTTGATTTATGAGTATTAGACCACAGCCTTAATTAACAGGGCTTCTCCTCAGGAAGAGAGTCAAACTATGGAGAATAATTCAAGGCGTTCCACAATAGTTATATGGAAAAATAAAGAGTACCTCATGTCTAGCTACTTTAGAAATAGGGATGGTGTCCCAAAAATGTATTTCAGCCATATATTAAGTCTGATAAATGTAGCACAAAGACTATGGTATATTGGACAGCAGCATAAAGTCAGGAAGCACCACATATGAGTTACTGAACATGCAATATAAATTGTTAGCAATAATGGATGTGTATGACATGAGATTGATAGCACCATCCATGAAAGGCATCGTATACGGACCATCAATAACATCCTTTTGTGCTTCGTATTGACAGATTTAGAGCTGCTACTCATCAGATGTTGAGGAAATTAGAGCTAGAGCTGAGGGCTCAGCTACCAAAGAAGTTTATCTTAGTTGCAAGAGAAGGGAACAGCAGCTGAAAGCTGCCTCTGTAGATGGTCATGACAGCCTACTATCCATTTGACAATGGTCTTTTCCCAGGCTTTCTTATCAGTGAAGAATCTACTTCTATTACAGCTATTCAGGGCCAATAGAAGGCTCAGTGCGTATGAAGGAAAGCAATTGTACTGATCTTTTGAGGCTTGAGTACAGGATGCTGAGCTAGAATGAGAGCGTGCTCAAATGGGAATGTTTTGGAGGCAGCTTGTTTTTGTTCATTGCATTTTATGAAATGTGCATAAAAATCGGGAAGCGTGGACCCTCTCACAAGTGAATACAACTTAACATCTTTCAGAGGTGAATAAGAAACCAGTCCTACGGACAGATCAAGCCCTGTCAGGCAACTGAGAAAGCAAAAAATGCACTGAGCCTTGATGGCCAAGAGAACTCAGGTTTGTCAGTCCAATGTGGTAAGTATTTCTAGGAAGTACCTCCTTCCTCCAAAAGAATGCCATCACCCTCTTCATGTTTCATTCTTGGGATTGTTAGCTGCTGACTTCGTCCATACCCGAGAGACAATCTAGGTGAGGTAATATCTTTTATTGGATCAATTTCTGCTGGTGAGAGAGACAAGCTTGCCAGTCATACACACTTCTTTTCAGGTCCTTGTAGCTCAAAAGTTTTGTCTCTCACCAAACAGAAGCTGATCCATTAAAGATATTACCCCACCCACCTTGTCTTGCTAATATCCTGCTATCGACAGGTCTACAGCAACACTCATTCACGTCAGCAGTTCATTGGCAGAGTTCTCAGACACCTAAAGCTGAAGCCATGCTGGGCATTAGAGACCAAAATAAACCCATTAAATTGGACTCATGAGAAGGAAGTGAGCATTTGCTAAAGATTTTGCCAATGGTATTCTGCCAGTTGGTATTAGTCGTTAGTGGAACAAGTGGAGAAGAGATCTTAAAACTGCTACATGTGTTTGCTGAGCTAGCAAATGAGTATTGGTGAGAAGAACTAGGCAAAAAGTTGAATATCTAATTGTTAGGTGGGGGCTGAAATTGGTTTCTCCATCTGTCCTCTGTCAGCTTTCCTTGTTCCGATGGAAGCTGGCTTCTCAGAGATACTAACAGGAGTAGCATGTGTCATCCATCACATGGGTTCTTAAATCCTTACGTAGGCTTTCAGTTTATTTGTGTGTCAACTGGGCCCAATCCTGGGTCAACTAGTGAACACTGCCAAGGAAAGTTTACACCCTTCCCCCCAGAATTGTAGCTCTGCACTAGATACTCTCTTGTGTCAGATCTCACCAGGGCTCAAGTGGGAGGGGAGGGGATATTTTCAGAGTGTTAATGGAAAGCTCCCTGAGTCTGGCCGCAGCACAATGCAGAGTACATCTGAATATGGTGGGAGATGTGATTCCTAGCTCACGTAGATCCTCACCTGCACTAGCTCTGCTTGAGCTAGTCCCTAGAAATAGGGCCGTGACAGCAAAGGGAAGCAGCTTGGGCTTGTGTTTTGAGCCACTAACATGAGCAGCTTCCTATGCTGCTGAAGATAGGCTGCTCTTTTTAGGCACTCACTCAAGCAGAGCTAGTACGGGTACATCTGTGTGAGCGAGCTGGGAATAAAACCTCCCATCTCAATTATAGACAGAGCCTTAGAGCAACTCCTCAGCTGCTCTAAATCATGTCACTGGTGTGGGGTCTTTAACAGCCTCCTCCAGTGGGGGACTGGCATAGTGAAATTGAGCTCTAGCACATATTTGGACCTTCAGCATTCCTCCTACGCCACTGGGCAAGGTATGGGTGAAAGGGATACTGCAATCTCAGGGCCTCCAGATCTAGCACACTCATCTTCACAGGGAGTTTCTCTCTTCCTCCAACAGGAACATTCTCTGGCATATACCTTTAGCCTCATTGTGATCCCATTGCATCTACTTAGGGAGAGAAAAGTTGTAGCTGTAGAGAATCTGCCCCTTGTCTCATTTGGATCAATTTTGTTTGGCTACTGAACATGCAGTCATGGATGTGTATGACATGAAATTGATGACACTGTCCATGAAAGTCATAGTATATGGACCATCAGAAACATCCTTTTGTGCTTCATACACATGTACGGATATAGAGATCCTATTCATTGGATGTTGAGGAGATTAGAGCTGAGGGCTCAACTACCAAAGAAGTTTATCTCAGTTGCAAGAAGAGAAGGGAACAGCAGCAGAAAGCTGCCTCTGTAGATGGCCATGAAAGCTTACTATCCATGTGACAATGGTCTTTTTTCAGGCTTATCAGTGAAGAATATTTTAAAATAGAGACTAGTGCTAAATGGCTTTTTGAAAGGAGAAAGAGGAAATATGGGACTGGTAAAATAGATAAAAGGGAATAGGATCTTTTCTGGAAAGGAGTGATCCAGCTAATTTAAGCTCTTTTATAAATGTTCTGCATTTGCTGCAAGTGTCACTATTGTATATAGCTGCATTCAGACTGTCTCACTATTGTCTTGCCTTCCAATTTATTTTTAGTTCTGTGGAAAGTACAGCAATTAGCTGCCTTCTTACTGTGGTTGTTTCTTCCCAGGCATTTGCAGGTCATTTTTAAAGTCCTGTTTTAGCAGTCTACATATCATACATTGTGCCATTCAGAGTATAGTGTGAGGATATAATGCCTATAATTATTAACTTTATTTTGTGTGTGTGTGTATGTGTGTGTATATATATATATATATATATATATATGATAATTCTAAGTGCAACAAACCATGCACACTCCAGAAGAAATCCAAAAAAACCCAAAACACACAAAACCAGTGTTCCATCTAAGCTGAGTGTTTGGGTGGCCACCCAGGAGATATTCAGGTGCTGCTCAGCTGATTAGCAAAGCACCCACACTGCACACAGCTTACAATGTGTTTCTATTGTCAGGCTGTGTCTAGACTACATCACTCTGTCGACAGAGAGTTGTAGATTAGGCACGTCAAAATTGCTAATGAAGTAGAGATTTAAATATCCTGCACTTCATTAGCATAAACATGGCCACCGCTTTTTCCTGACACTGAGCTTTTTCGAAAAAAATAGACGTCTAGACGGAGATCTGTCGAAAAATAAATCCTTTTTCGACAGATCCTGTATTCCTCAAAAATGAGGTTTACAGGATCTGTCGAAAAAGGGTTTCTTTTTTGACAGATCCCCATCTAGACTGCCTTTTTTCTCAAAAAAGCTCTGTGTCGAAAAAAAGCGGCAGCCATGTTTATGCTAATGAAGCATGGGATATTTAATCCCTGCTTCATTAGCAATTTCGATGTGCTTAATTTACATCTCTCTGTTGAAAAAAAGGTGTAGTCTAGACGTACCCTCAGTGCACATCCTCACATGCCTCAGGGCATGTAACAAAATGTATTCCATTAATGGATGGAAAACATTATAGGGAACATTGCACAAAACCCACAAAACCTTTACTCCTCCCCATAAATATAATAGTTATCTTTTAAAAATCACTGTTTACTGAGGATTACACATTAAAATATTTAATTCAGGTAATATGTAATAATAATGTCTTTGAACATTTTTTATTGAATGCATGTCTAACCAGAAAAGCAAAGAGGGTCCAAACGTGTTTAGCTTTGTAGATGCTTCCAACCGATCCACAGATTTCCAATTGTTTTGGATATGTGAATACATCCTGAAAGAGTAATTTGCATTAAAATAGATCATAGAAAGGATTTTAATGGAAATAAGTGACTGCATTATGCTAAATATGTTCCTTTCAAAAAGGTGTTCATTGGAATAAATCCACTCCACCAGAAATGTTAGGTTTTCTTCTAAAGGGAAGAGTACAGGTGGATAAGAAGACTATGTAGCCTATAAACATGTTTTCAACCGATGCTCACAAAGCCCTAAAGAATGTCTTTATATACGTGGGCATCGAGGTATTTGAAGGCCCCACATGCAGTCTTCTTCAGCACAATTTTTAGCATAATATTGCATGCAGATATAACATTAATACATATGAAACCTTAAAATGATAATGTATTTTAAGCAAGTCTGTAATTGTAAGAGATATTTAACTTCTGCTTCTGAGTTTTAAATCACCATCAGCTCACAGAGGTGCACAACTTGCTACTTGTCTCTGCTCTGTTTTGTCAGTGTAGTTAGCATAAGCTCCTTGGAGGAGGAATTTTGTTTCCTTATTTATTTATAAAGGGCTAAGTACATAGTTGGAACATGACGAATTAGCAAATATTTTTTTAAAATGAAGCAAAAGGGGTCGGGGCACAGCTCCAATTTCCTTCTAGTCTAGGAGGTAATTTGTACATCTTGTATTAATTTCTCTCGTCAATATTTCCAGTCAACCATTGCCTGCTTTCTAATTAGGAAAAAGCAGCTCCACACATACTTGTCCTTTTCAACTGTATGATTAAAAAAACGGGATAGGGTTTGAGTGGCGGAGCCTGAAAAAAAAAAAGATGACACAGCTTGCTAGTAACATATTGTACATTTTCACTTCCACCCACAGGTTTTGAGCCTGTGGAGGTTTTCTGATCATAGTAATATTTATTCTTACATAATCACACTTGCCAGAGAACACTCCCACTGTACTGAGGCTGGGGGAGAGATGCACTCTAATCTCTTGCGAAACCCCAGAGGGACATACTAGCAATCATTTTTTGGAGATGAAATGACATTGTTGTCATTGAATTCATGAACAAAGTTGGCAAGGGTAGGAGAGTTTCTCAGTAGTGTAGATGCTTTCTACAGTGCATGTCAGAATGTCTTCTCCAGAACCGGGCTTATACTTTATGGGTCCCTGAGTGTGTGTTATGGACAGTTGTTTGCTGCTGCCCTCTGAAGTAGAAAAGAAAGTGATGGGAGGCGGGGGGATGTCAGGCTACCATTGTTCTCCAAGTCCCTACAAGGGAAAGGAGGGCTTTAGTTTAGAGAAGCAGCTGGTGTGGGAGGGCAAGGGAGTGTTTATTATGATTTGAGATCTGTAGAATCTATGCCTCCAGGCAATACAATCCACCTTCTCGAAATTTATATCTAGCCTATTCTGGAGTACCTACAGCAGCAATGTCTAAACTACCCCCCTCAGTTCCAATGGAATAGTTCACAGGAGTGATGGCTCACCAGTGTGATTAAGGGAGTCCCCATCTGACCTAAAGCCAGACCAAACAGAATCCAATTTTTGTGCCAACCTTGACAGTCTGTCGGATAGTTCTGTCCCTAAAAATGTTGCTTTATGCCATTTGCTCTAAATGGGAATGGCAGTGGAATGTGAATGCTCAACAGCAAATATTTATTGAAACTGTACTTGAGAAAGAAATACTTGTTAGCTTTTAGACTGTGTCTTAGCCATTTGTGTATTTTCTGAGATTTTCACCCTGGGATCACACTGAGCAAGCACAACTTGTCCTGGCCCATTCATTAATTAGAAGGGAAATGTACTAGTTAAGCAAAGGGGAATACCTAACTAGTACATTTAGGCATTGTTAGACATACCGATGTCTGATATTGGGGTACTGGTTACAGATGCATCTGAGACACTCAATTCTAACTGAAGTTTCATTGAAATGCAGCCTTGATTTGCTTTTAACCTAACTTTTGGGAACTAGGAATCATTTCCACAAATGTGTTCATGTCTATAAGCTCATAATCAGAAAAATACATATAAACATCTTTTGCTCTTATGGACATTTGGACAATATGAATTTTGTATTTGTTAGTATAATTATAATTTGAATTGTGTTATCTGAAAAGCATTCCACAGAGCAGGTCCCATGATATTTTCCAAGGTGTTTTCTAGCAGTTCCAGTGAAAACCCAAAATGTTGAGGTATTTAAGGTTTATGGGGAAACAAATTAACTCAAATCCTACCCAATTTTTTTCAAACTTTAGGGATTATGGACTCTATGAGTCAATTTTGACTTACATTTGTACTCTTTTTCTAACTTGGAAGAATTAGCACAACTAACTTGGAATCAGATTATTTAGTTAAGCAAAGGGGAATGCCTAACTAGTACATTTCTGTATAAGAGGTTTCAAAAATATGACAAGTGAGGATAGATCAAAAGAATTAAGCCTAGATAGCCTAGAGAAGAGAAGGATGAACAGGGACAGTCTTCAGATAGTAGTCAAATAATAGTCTTCAAATAAGTAAATTATTTCTGAATATGGTGGTCAATTCTTCCCCACATCCATCAAGGGTAGGACAAATACAGATTACATCTCCCTGGTCTGGCACCCTCAGGACCTGACTGGTCCTGAATAAGAGAATTTGCTGTACCAGGTGAGCTCCCCTGTCCTTGCCCCTTCCCCCCAGCCCACCACCTCTCCTTCTGCTGGCTCTGCTTCAGGCCAGTCACACCTGTCTCTGGCCCAGCCAGTCCTGGGCCCACATACCACAAATCCTGCAGCTGATGTTGGGTCTGCTGCTGCAGGCTGGCTCCTGGTGTCCCAGATAGGGCTACTGAGAATGTTGGCCTGCTGCTATTGTGGACTGGCTCCCAGCACCCCATCTGGGGCTGCTGTGGACACTGGGCCCCGTTGCTTCTAAAGTTCTAAAACGTGTTGCCTAAGAAGCTAGTGAAATCCCCATCCCTGAAGGCTTTAAATAACAGGTTATACAAACATTGTTCAGGGATAGTTTGGTATATTTAATCCTGCCTTAGTGGAGGGAGTTTGACTAGATAACCTCTTGAGGTTTCTTCCAGCTCTACATTGCCATGATTTTATGGGCCTTCCTTTCAGAAGTAGTAGCAGATTCAAGTGGCTTTGATGTAGCCATGATGAGACAAAGGATCAATTTCCATCAGGAACAGTCCTTTGGAAGTCTTCCTTTTGCAATTGCTATTGTGGGATGGTTTAAGCGTCTTAAATTCCTCAAAATGCCATCTTCCAATCTCATTCATAGTGAGTCTCCTGATCTACTTCCTTCCACCTCAGCTCTACAGACCATCTGTAAAATGATACCTTCTTCTCTACATTGGACATTACCCCTCCATTGCAATGGTCTTGTTCTCAGCAGGTGGAAGGCTGCATCTTGCTGGGATCATCTAAGTATCTCTATTTGACCAAAACAAAAAGTGGAAAAATTATCAAACCAATGGATGCTAAGTGTATCTTCATTTATCTAAGTGTAAAGTAGATGTAATAATACTTTCCTTCCTCATAAAGAAATTGAGAGATCTATTTAAATCTAATATGATTTGGGGATTGGGCTGTATGACCTCCAGAGGTCTCTTCCAGCCCTAGGACTCTATGTTTTTATGAGCACATCACTTCGATGCTTTATGGCATAATGGTGTTTGAAACATTGTTATTAACTGGCATTAGTATTGCCAAAGGTACAAATGGCAAATGTTTGCATGATAATGAATGTTCCACCTACGATAAATATGTTGTGAAAACAAGCCATTATACTCTTCAAAAACCATTTTACCAGTTTCTGTTAATATGCTTGTTTACAGTGTTACATGTTGAAAAGTAGATATGCATCATCCGTGTCTTGTTTCAGCTCTCGATAGTGTGTTGTCAAATTAGAAAGGTGCATCTAGTGGGGTTTCACAGAGGTCAGTTCTGGGTTTGGTATTCATTAATATTTTCATTAATGACTTGGATAATGATATAGAGAGCATGCTTATAAAATTTACAGATGATATCAAGCTGGCAGGGGTTGCAAGCACTTTGGAGGACAGGTTTAAAACAAATTTGACAAATTGGAGAAATGGTCTGAACTCAGCAAGATGGAATTCAATACAGAAAAGTGAATGCTTTGCACTTTGAAAGAAAAAAACCAAATACACACCTACAAAATAGGGAATAACTGTATAGATGACTGCGCTGCAGAACAGGATCTGGGGACCACCAAGTGAATATGAGTCATCAACATAATGCAGCTGCAAAAAAAGGCTAATACTATTCTGGGGTGTATTAACAGGATTGTTGTATGTGTGACCCAGGAGGTAATTGTCCTGTTCTAACTGGCACTGATGAGTCCTGGGGTGGAGTACTGTGTCCTAATCTGGGCACCACAATTTATGAAAGATGGGCAAATTGGAAAGAGACTAGAGGATGGCAACAAAAATGAGAAAAGGTTTAGCAAACCTGACCTGTGAGGAAAGGTTAAAAAACTGGGCAGGTTTACTCCTGAGATAAGGTGACTGAGGGTGGACCTGATAAAAGTCTTCCAATATGTTAAGGTCTGTTAGGTCTGTGGTCAGTTGTTCTCCATGTCACCTGAAGGCAGGTCAAGAATTGATGGTCTAATCTGCAGCAAGGTAGATTTAGATTAAATATTATTAAAACTTTCTAACTGTAAAGGCAATTCAATTCTGGAATAGGCTTTCTTTGGAGGTCATGAAGTTCCCATCACTGGAAGCTTTTAAAAACAAACAGTTGTACCAACACCTGTCAGGGACACTCTAGGGTTATTGGGTCCTACCACAACAAAGGGGGGTGAACTGGTAACTTTGAGGTCCTTTCCAGCCCTACATTTCTATGATCATTCTTCATTCATGGTCTCTTTTTTTCACTTAGCAGTGTTTAACTGATAAATATGTAACATCACCTGTGACATATTTGCTGTTTTATGAGTCTTAGAGCATATGTCAGAGACTGAGTCAAAGGTAGTGTGGGGTCAGATACACCTGATAGGGCTACAGATTTTTGTTTTATTTTTTATGTTTCTTAAGATGCTCTTTGAGGTCTTGAAGCAGTGCCCTTCCAACTTGTATACATCAACTCAATAAACGCTCCTTACAACACCACAAGGAAGAAATGACACGGTGAATTTTCCTAACAAAGCAAAGTGAAACTACATAGAGTTTTGATTTATTTATATTTGATCCAGTGTGGTAATATACCTAGGCTGTATCTTCACTATAGTGCCTCTTGCGCAAAAACATATGCAAATGAGGCGAAGCGTGGAATATCGCTGCACCTCATTTGCATAATTAATGAGGCTCCGTTTTTGCGCAAGAGGCTTTTGTGCGCAAGAGCCATTCTTCTGCATTTTTTTCAGGAAGAATGGCTCTTGCACAAGAGGGGTCTGCACGGCTCCTTTTTGCGCGCAAAAGCCTCTCATGCAAAAACAGAGCCTCATTAATTAAGCAAATGAGGTGCAGCAATATTCCACGCTTTGCCTCATTTGCATATGTTTTTGCACAAGAGAGGGCAGTGTAGACATAGCCTAAGAGCAACAATTCTCAAATGCACACATTTCCTGGTGTAGTATTAGCACATGGGCTTGTACTGTAAAACAAATAAGAGTGGCAAACGCATAACTACAGGATTTCCTCTAGAAGTCAGTGCTGCTTTGTTCATTGAAATCTGTGTCCCCCTTTTCAGAATGGCAAAAAATCCCTTAACACTCTTCCATATTGCTATTAAGTGTTGTCTCCTACTCCTAAATTCCCTCTTCTGAAGCACAAAGTAGAGCTAGGGAGAAGACAATTTCATCTTGTGACAACTTTCAAGGTTTTAACATTTGGTTTTGTTTGGCATTGGAATGAGAACAAAACCATTAGTATGTTTTCATGAAAAGGGAATTGCACCGACTTGCCAGTTTTCAAAGAGGATTTGAGGTTCAGGTAGAGGTGGTAAAATGTCACAGAACATGGCAACTTGTGGCTAGGACACTGGCCTGAAAAGTGGGAGATTCAGTTTAAGCATATTTGGGCAATTTTTTTGGTAAGCCAGGCAAAGTGGCTGAATCCAAATGAAAACTTGGAAACAAATCTTATTTTGAGTCAATTGCAAGTATTCCAATTGATCAAATTTATTTTTAAAGAAAAAAAGTGTTGTGTTGATTCATTGTTTTACTCATTTAAAAAAAAAATTCAAATCAAGGAAAAAAGAGTCACCAAGACTTGTTTGAAGTTTGAATCAAACTGGAATATTTTCTTTAGCTTTTTCAGCTCAGCCTTGAAGAGAAAAATCTGTTATTTCAGATCCCTGCCCTCCCTTGTTAAAAGCAGAGAGTTTTTAATCTCAGCTCTCTCTGATTCAAGCAGAGCCAGGTCTCTCACCTTCGAGACTAGTACCCTAACTGCCAGTTGACACTGGTTATGTCTGCACTACAGAGTTTTGTTGGAAAAACAGCTGTTTTTCCGACAAAACCTGAGTTACGTCCACACTGCAATCGCATTCTTCCGAAAGTAAATCGAAAGAACAGAGGGGGTTTTCTGGTGTTGGTAATCCTATTTCTATGAGGAAGAAGCCTTTTTCCAAAAGTGATCTTTCGGAAAAAGGAGTGTGTGGACAGGAAAGAAGGAGTTCTTTCAAAAGAAGGGGAAAGAGGAAAAAGCACATGTGCCATGGTGGCCATTCTGTCCATAGTAATCACAGCTTAAATGCGAGATAGTGTCCACACTGAATGGACACTATCTTTCTAAAAATAAGATCACTTTTTCAATGAGCTTTTGTGTATGGACGCTCTCTTTCGGAAGAAGTTTTTTCGGAAGATCTCTTCTGAAAAAAGGTTATTCCGAAAGAAGCCTGCAGTCTAGACATAGCCAGTGTGTGGAAACATATTTTTCTCTCTTTCATCAATATTTTTTTCAACATAATGTTCACTCAAGTGAACACATTTTGGTTTCCCCCAGAGCTGTTTAGGTTAGCAAAATTCCATTGGGTCAAAAAGGTTCCAAGCAGCTCAAATGATTATAGAATTATGGGAGGCATCATGATACATGGGCTGAAGCATCCAGCTGAAAGTCAGAATGGATTTCTAATGCTGGCTCTGTCATGAATTCAGAATGTGACACTGGGGTATAGACATCATCTTTTCTTGCCCCAGTTTCTTTACTGTAAAATATGGATATACCTATAGCATCTTGAGAGACATTGATTTTAGTATGAGTTCACAAACCTTTTGGGTACACATTAGACACACCTTTCAAGGAACCGGGTCAAACTGGAGTTTGTAACAAATTAAAACCAGACAAATGTTTAATTGGTTTCAGGCTTCATTATGAATATTTTACATCTCTCATTAAGAGTGCAGGTTAGAAGATTCACTGCTAAATCAGACATTTCCTTCATTAATCCTTTGCAAACTGCCTAGGGATTGCAAGGAACATAGCTACTCAAAAAATGAGGAGTAACGTTAGTTCGAACCAAGGGGTTTGGTTCGAACTAACGCGTCCCGGCATGCACTTTCACTTTCGAAACAGCTGTTGTGCGGAGTAACGCGCCGGCAACATCATGCTAATGAAGCGCGGGATATTTAAATCCCCGCTTCATTGACTATTTCGAATGCCTACATTTGCATCCCTAGTTCGAACTAGGGTGCAAGTGTAGACTTACCCAAAGAGATTAGAAAGATTTATCATTATTGTCGGGGGCCACCCCTCATGCTCGGGGTTGCCGCCCTCCTCCGGGGCATAATCCAGCCCGCTCGGGCTTAGGCCCGAAGCGTGATGCCCCTTCTTTAGAGGAAATATGGCCCTCTGGCCTAGTCTCAAAGTCCACTGCCCCTGCAGTAGGGGATATATGGCCTCCCGGCCTAGTCCTCAATACGCAGGCCCTGAGGCCTAGTCCCAAAGTCCTTTTTCCCAGCCCCCACTCGCCAGGGCCTAGGGCAGCGGGGGAAGGGGGGCCCGGGCCCTCCCTCTCCACCGGGCCCCGACCCACGGCCCTATGAGCGGCGGGTGGCTCCCACCACTGGCTCGGCGGGGGCTCCTCCCCACGACGTGCCGAGCCCTCAGGGGCTTTCCCAGCTCCCTGCCCTGGGTCGCTTCCTACCCTCTTCCCCCGGCCCGTCGCGGTCCCACCTGTTGGCGCGGGTCGGGTGGCTGTAGCGGCACTTCCCCAGACAGCATCGGGGTTGGCAGTGTCCGGTCCGGTGCCTGGGTCACGGGGGGTCGGCCGGCAGCTCTGTCGTCGGGGGCGAGCCCGGCTTGGGCCTGGCAGCGGCGCGTTCAGTGGTCCTGGTGCCCCCCTCTCTGGCAGGTGGGCGCTAGCTCCAGCTCGGGCCGCGGTCTGTCCCTTCTGAGCAGGCCAGCGGCCTTTTATACCTGGGCTCCCCTCGGAGCATGCCCAGTAGGGCTGTGTGGGTGGGGCCCTCTCCGCCCCTGGCACCAGGTGGTTTCCCTGGGCTTGAGTGTGGGGCGGGGGCCGCTCTGTCACAATTATATTGAGAGCAGGTTCAGGAGTTTGAATTTTACCTGGGGTAGAATTGACATGGTCTTTTGCATTTTGGATTTGTTTAATTTATGAAAGGCCTTCAGGATCAGGTCAAAGTAGACTAAATTGCAGTAATCTAGCTTTGAGGTTAGATTACGTTAAGGAATAGGTATAGATCACCTTAAGGAATAGGTATAGTTTCCTTACTATTCAAAATGTGAAAGTGCAACATAGCTGTTGTCACTGCAGTCCTGAGTTGGGACTGGTATCGTAGGATCCCAAGAATCTTAACCAAAAAGAGGAGACATATTCTTATTAGAAGGGGAACTGATGTTTCTGCAAGTTACGCCAGGTAGTTCTTTCCTCCAGTCAGCACTATTTTAGCTTATTGAATTTGAGCTAGCTTTTCCCCAGAACTTTTATTTCCTTCAAACTGTGGAACAACACAGCCATCATAGTGTGTGGATTTAAAGAATAAAGGTTGGACTTGGGAATCAATAGCACATCAGTAGCATCAGAATTCGTACTGTCTTCCCAAGCAGCTTCACATGCATCATACATGGCATGAGAGAGAAAATAAGATTGAGACCTGTAGTACTCTACAAGAGAGGGACCATAGCGAAGTTGTACACTATTTTATCTCTGCACTAGGGAGGAGCAGAGCAGTATCAACAGTATCGCATGATTAACTTTGTGGAAGGCTGCCAGTAGGACTATCAATGCCAGCTTTGAGGAAATGGTCCATCAGCAGTGAAGACAAGGTGGCCTGCAGTATCTAAGGCAAAAGAAGATGGAAGTTCAGTCATGACTCTCATCCGATTTCAGGAAGGTAAGTCATTGTCATGTTTACACAGCTTTGGTTTAAATGGTTTATTAAAATAAAATTGAAAAATGTGTATAACAAAGAACTGTCTATATACTCAATACATTCTAAAAGCAACCCCTGACATCTTGTACACATTTGCAACAGTCACCCCATTACCTCTTGTGTTAAGAACAGATTTTGATCTTAACAAATAATCAATAAAGTATTCCGCTTATTCATGTTTATAAAATAATGTGCAAGCCCGGCTATGCTGCTATAGCTGCACAATATTAACTTTTAAAATGGTGATGGTAGGATGTCTCTGTTGTGAAGACACCTTGGAAAGCTAAAGTTTCAGTCAGACCAACACTGGATCAATGGAAAACATGACATTGTTCCAATTCAGGTACTAATTCCTCAAATTCCTTGGTCTCAAGTCTTATAGTTTATTACTCATCATGCAATCTGTGACCATTGCAAAATAAAAACTTGCAGGCCTTCCAACCTTAATTGCTGGACATGTGTAGAACATATTCATTTGCACATATATTTTTGGAACGTAATGTGGTGAATCATTTTGTGATTATGAACTCCAGAATATCAAAATAGAAGTACAAATCTTTCCAGTGAAATCACATGTGATACTAAATGATACAATGGTTGGAGTTTAGTGGTCAACAAATCTCTCTCATCCATTACCTATCTGACCATCATTGGAAATGGGAAAGGTTTGTCTCAACTGACTTTTACAGAATGGTTTAGTATAGAATGTTAAGACTTAATTTGGAAATCATACTTCCTTCTGAAAAATACATCACCCCACATACTGAATTTACATACATATGTCAGTGCTGAATATTTGCAGTTGTTGCTGAGGCTGTAGGTAGAGTTGTGTGTAATACTGTGATGATATTGGTTAGGGTGCATTTTCTTCTCTGCTAGAGACTGAAGAAATTACCTTATCATAGTCAGTAGAACTGTACTAGGTTAATAGGTATCCCGTGATTTCACATTTACTTCCTTTTAACAATTTGTTTTGGCATTTGGGAGGGAGGGCACTGCCACAATTAACCAACCTGAATTCAGTTTTTAAAGAATTTGTGTGTACATATACAAATACTCAATGGTTCTTCATAATTTACAGGGAAATCCAAGTGCTGTGGCGTTAGAGTACCCCACAATTTGTCATAAATTAACTTTGTGTCATGAATTCACTCGGCTACATTTTGATTTCCTTTCTATTCGTACATATCCTGTCTTACTTTCTCTCCTTATAGCTGCTCTGCAGGTTGAGACTCTTTTGTCTGCCTGGAATACAACCCAGAAATTTCCCTTTCATGTTACCTGTTGACATAGCCACCAGGAATTGCTCCCTGACTATCAGGACAGAACACTTTTGCTAGCATAAAAAGGATTTTCTCTTAGCGATCTTCACCATGTGGTCTAAAAGGCTTTGGAAATGCAGTGGAGGTAAGTGAAGGGGAGTGGATTTGGAGTATAGTGAAAGCACCTCCTTCACCCAAATATACCCAGTTGGATTGAACAGTGGAGAATTTTTATATTCTGCAAGACCCACCTGAAAGAGCAGACTCACCCCTGCAGCATGTGCACCTTCTAGGTGAGGTGTAATGGATCTTGCCCTGTTGACAATTGTTCTGGTTTTCCAGTGATCTATCTTACCCTGTAACTCAGCCCTCTGGCCATCATGTTTGAAGTTTACCCTTTACAAGTATTAAAGAGCCTGCACCCCAAATACAATAAACTCAAAAACAGTGTTATCTGAGAAGTCTTTTTGCAGGTCCCCATCCTCATCCTCCTTGTCTTCATGTCAGTCCTTTTAGTCTTCTTGGGCCCGGTCACCCCATCCAATAGGAGACTCATTTAGGCAGCAAGCTGTCCCAGACTCTTGTCTGAAACCATGCTTCCTTTAGCAAGAAAAATAGCAGAGCTCTCCTCTGCTTCCTGATGAAGAAGGGTTGGATCTCCTTCCTGACATCTGCTAAGCACTCATTAATCCCTCCTTTTCAATGTGGAGCCTGTATGTCCCATCACAATCCACTTATTCTTGAAGCTATAAAGCGCCTTCTCAGCCATGGTCAGTAGCTGACCATGAAATATGTTAATATCTGATATTTCTTTTGCATCCTGTGATGCATGGCTAGAGAGACAGATAATTTAGACCTGCCCAGCATCTTTTTTATTTATGGCAAATTAGAGGAAGGCTTTAAAAACAAATCAAAACAACCTTGAGTTCTCTCATTTCTCCTATTTTATCCCTGCTTTAAAAGGTTGCATTATCCAGCTGTTTCCACTTCTCCTGTGGGTGAAGTGGTTTGTGTATGTTTATAATAACTACAAGAAACTGGAGCCAACATGAGAGTTTAGATCAGAGCACAATGGACATTGCTGTGCACATATTTAAAAAAACTAAACAATAATGGCATAGAGCATGCAATCCAAAACATGATGCATAGCATTACTGTAATGGGGCTGCATTCCTCTTTCGAGTGCCCTTCTCTGGACAAGTGCGTGTGCCTGCACTATGTCGGTTTGAGCCTCTTCAGCAACTCAGTCCTCTGGCTGAATCACCCCCTGTGTGCAATCAAACACAACCCCCTTGCAGGGTACACATTTAACAGGGGCCCATCTTAATGCCCACAATATAGTGTCTCTGAGTCCGTTCCCCTCAGTCCATTATCCATTCCAGAAAAGAGTGGTGCCCCCAAGGGCTTCTGATTCTGGACACAGCTTTCACCTCAGGGCTTTATCTCAGAGTCCCACCATAGTTAATCAGTCTCACTAAGTTCACCACACAGAGCTATCTGCAATGCTGCCACTCCCCCTCTCAACTAATCATCCAATCTTCACAGCTTGAGGTCTCCAGAGGCACTGGCTGCTGCATGGTCCCACATCTCCTTTTCTAGGATCTCCCTGGCTCCTGAGTGGCCACTTCTCCTGAAGCTACTCTAGCCTGCTTGGAAGACTTCTCCATGGCTTCTCTTCTGGGGTGCAGTGTGGCAAGGCCACAAGCCTCCAGCAGGTGGCTTCAGGGCCTGAGCCATCCCATCACAATTATCCAAGTCAGTTAAGTCCAATTTGGTGCAAAATATCAAACATTTTAGCAGATATGGTGCATATTTTGAAATAGCTCCACAAATTCAGGTAAAAGCAGCAAGGAGGAGTTGGATACAACTCCAAAGGAAGTGGGAGGAACCCATCCATCCACTTGCAATTAATACAATAATAAATAGAGATGGGTAATTTTTTCCTTTTTGTTGGAAATTATGACAAACTGAAAAAAATGACTAGATTCTCTTTTTTGGCACATTTTGTTGTTTGACTAAAACAATTTGACAAAAATCGCATGAAATCACACAAAGTTTTGGTTTCACTGAATCTGCATTTCTTGGGGAAAAAAGGTTTATGAAAATACATTTGGTAAGCTCTAGTTATAAATTAATGGCAATCTCTAGTTATAAAGTAGTCAGAAAACAGACCTCTGTGACCAGTACTGTAACTCACAGCACTATGGTATTCAAGAAGAACTATATTCAGGTACTCTTACTCATTCTGAAATAGTTCTTAACTCATCACGGATCATCATGAAATAAAGTGGCTGTGGGTAAAGGCATCAGAATCTGGTCCTAAATTAATGCAAAAGAGATAATGTGAATATATGAAATAAAGCAACCCTGTGTTCCCTGCACCTCCACCATGCCTTTAGACTTAATTTTGCATGACCCCAAGTAGTCATTCAATGAGATGTGTTCACTTATTTGAGGAATGATTTTTTTACATCATGCTAAATCTACTAGTTTTGAAAAAACACAAATGCCGTATTTGTACTAATTACACTGCTTTGCTTTTTATAGCTTCACAAAAATGCACTCAAAGTGTAAACTGTTCCACCTATGTCCCTGCAAATCTCTAACATCCACCATGTGATAGGATCATAACTTGAGCTATGGGTAACAAGATATGTGACTTTTCAGGGATTTGTGGCAAACATTTTTTGTTTGTTTTAGCCCCCCCTTCCCATAAAAAATTTGCTTGGAGTTTCAGGTCAACCACACCAAAAATGGACCCAAAAAAAATCCAAACAGCTGAATTTTACCAGGTTTCTACCTGAAGCCATAAATCTTGAGCGAAATGCACTGCAAACTCAGCTGTCATCCACTAAAGCTACTGGTACTGATCCTAAAATTAGATGAATTGTGCCTGAATTCAGGTTTCAGGAAGAAAGCTGTAGGAAAGGGACAACCATGTCCTTCTGATTCTTATCCTTGACACCACCTCTTAAAAATTGAATTCTAAGCTGAGTTTTGGGTAGAACTTTTGCTAGGATGAAGAACAAATTAGTGTGCTAGGTACTTAGCTGGTATAAACTGGTGTAGCTTCACTAAAGGCTACACTACAAGCTGAGGATCTGTTCCATTGTTTATACAATCATGGCTGAAATAATGGTGGTAAAAATCTGTGCCAGCGTTTCCATAATTCCAGACTTCATTATTTTTTACACAAATTCCTTTTTAACTTGGATGATGCTCTCAAGTGGTATTGCAGCCCTTGGGGGTTACAGTGCTGCATGTAGTGTCACAGGCATTATATTTGAGAACTCAGGTAATTCACTGAACCATGACAGGTTACGGTAGAGTTTTAAAGATCCTTTACTTTTAGAGCATCAGATAGATTTAAAACCAACCAAAAGATCTGTCTGCTTCTCAGAAACAGGTGATAACATCAACTCCTATCTAAATAGTAAGTGGCAAATGCAAAATTACCTAGCAGGCCCACATTTCTCTAAAGGAGCCTGCTTTCTGACTTCCCCTTCATTCTGTAAGGACTCATTACTGGCAATGATATAGCCACATTTATTGGGAAGGCAAATAGACTGCTAATTTCCTGTCTCATCTCAGTCATTTTTTTCTCCATTGCTAGAAAGAGATTATCAATTTTCTATACAGTTTGTCACTAAATTCACAACATTTAAAATTTATTTCATGCAGCCGTAGCCCTAGAATTTTGTAACTAATAAGTTAGTTAGTTATAATGGATGTATGTTATAGCAAAAGGTTTGGATTAAACTTAAACACAAGGGCTATGTCTACACTGGCGGGTTCCTGTGCAAGAACTCTTGCACAAGAACATGTCCACACGGCCATGTGCTTTTGCACAAGAGCATCCATGGCAGTGTGGACGCTCTCTTGCGAAAGCAAGCTCTGATGCCCATTTTAGCCATAGGGCTTTCTTGCGCACGAACCCCTGCCCCACATCCACATTGCCTTCTTGCGCAAGAGCTCCTGCACAAGAGGGCTTATACCTGTTAAAAAAGAGCATAGCTTTTGCGCAAGAATCCCTCTCTTACCACGCTTTACTGTAAATCTTCTTGCGCAAGAGCAGGCGGGCAGTGTGGACGCTCTGCGGAAGAACGGCCATTCTTGCGCAAGAACCCACCAGTGTAGACATAGCGAAAATGTAGGTCTCAGACAGGCCAGGTAGCTTTGTTAACTTAGCTCCTGCTCTGTTTGATGTTAGTATGTTCTGATGTTAAAGTGAAGGGATGGAATATTGTAATGCATAATGATGTTAATATTAGGTAATGCCTTGTAATAGAAAGAAGTTTAATGTTGAAAGACTTTGTAACTTTGTTAAAATGACTACAAGTACCCTTTTGTCACATGCTGCAATTGTGTAATTGTATTGTTTGTGTGAATGAGAGAGAGACTGTTTTAGGAGAAATAAGTGTGAAGGCCATTGCATGCTCAAATGGTCAGAGGAGGGACCGGTGGAAGCACCAAATAATTATCAACTAAGTGAAAGCCCACTGAAGATGCAGACTACCGGGGCAGATTGATGGACCCTGAAGTTAGTGGCAAACACCGCTTGATAGGGAACCGATAACAAGTTTCGCCAGAAGACAACTCCCAGGAGGGCTCGTCAACGTACTGATATCAGATGACAGTGAGAACAACCTCCGGAAAAACATATGTCGCAGAAAAACTGATTGTGATGCTGAATGACTGATTAAGGCCTGACAAGGCAAAACGCATAGACTTGCAAGGAAAGAAAATCTTATAAAAGATGGGGTGACTTGTATGGTTCTTCAGGCTCTCACCTTGCCAAGAGGAGCATCAGTCCGGACTGACACGAACCTGGCTCCTTCCTCATACCTTACTTATCTGGCCAATAGGTTGGGCCAAGCAACAGACTGGTAACTATTCCATCAGCAGGATGTGTGTGTGTGTGTGTGTGTGTGTGTATCTAGACTACAGGGTTTTGTCGACAAAAGTGGACTTTTGTCGACAAAACTATACCTGCATCTACACTGCCGCTGAGTTCTGTCTACATAACGTCGACAGAACTCAGCAGTTTTGTCAACGGCTGTAAACCTCATTCTACGAGGAATAACCCCTTTTGTCAACAGAGTTGGCGTTATTGCATGTACACCATCCTTTGTGTCTACACTGTCATGTTGACAAAGTGGCTTGCTTTGTCGACAGAACTGGATGTAGTCTAGACGCTCTTTGTCGACAGAAGCTTTGTTGACAGTATCTGTCGACAAAACTTCAGTCGACAAAAGCTTGTAGTCTAGACGTACCCAGTATGTGTGTGTGTGTAAATGCATATGCTACTTTGTTATATTATCAATAAATGTTGTGTGTTGCCTTATTCCCATGAAAAAGAGCCCGTGTGCTTCTTTTAAGCAAAACACAGCTACTGTAACCCATTCCCTTGGCTGCTCACCAGGTTTGCCTCCAAATCTATGTGGGCTCTGTCATGCCACACATGCTAATAAGAATCCTTCTTGAATCTCTGGAAAGTTGCAGAGGGGGCTACGTAGCTAAACTTGGAAAGAGAGCAAGATTTTAAGATACATTTATTATATATGGAGAAGCCACCCAAGGCAACTTTAATTTGCTTGATCAGCTTTACTTAGCACATGATCAAAGGTCTCCATAACATTGGCAGATTAGTGGTTGTTGCAATATCACTTGAGTCGGCAATTTGAAACAGTCTGTCCAGAGCATGAGAAACAAACAGGCTCTTTCTAAGCAGCAGCCTTTCACAACTTCATTTTCTATACTCTCCTCACCCCACCAAGGACATAAAGGAAGAACAACAGGAAGAGTTTGCCATGTATTTGGCCAGCCCAAGATCCATTCTTTTAAAAGACAGACCCTCCTTTCAGCACAAGTACATGCTCAGTATATACCCCTTCTCGCCACTTCCAACAGCATGCACTACCACTGGCAGCAAAAGATCTGAGATGGCAGCTGTTAGAATATCAGCCTGACAGCCTAGGTACTTTATATATTGATAATACAGAGGCAATAGTTCTACCTGCCCATTTCTCATGGATACAAGCAGTTCCTGTGTGTGAACGGGTTCTGACCTCTTTGTAGAAATGCAATGTGTCAGTGGTACATGATAAAAGCCAAAAACTGTAATAAGTTGTTTACCTATGCCCTGTAATGTAAATGTTGATGCATTCATACTTGCACTTTCAGAAAGAATGGCTATGCTAATTTGAAAAGCTAAGATGACAAGTGAGCTCAAACAACAGTTCTTTCCATTGACCTTTCTTCTTTCTGAAATTAATTGAAGCTGATCTTTTCACTGCCTGCCCTAATTAGACTAATGAAAATATTTCTGGAGAAAGCATTGAATTGTAGATTGTTAAAAGGCTAAACCTGAAAAATATCCCAGCTGTAAGCACAGCCAGTCATTATTCTAATGTACTTTCTATAATTACTTATATCCTTTTAATGTTACAAGAGGGACAGCACTGAAACCCAATATTTTATGAGAGGAGACATCTAGCACTGAATGAATATTTGTAAGCATTTAACATTTGTCATATAACATTGGGTTAATTACAGATTAGTAATAAATACAACATGAAGGCACAACTACATGAATATTAATGACATTACATAGTTTGAGAATAATTTGGAAATGACTAAGCAAAGGATGTGTCACTTAGCTGCAGCAGTAGCATAGCAGATTTTCATGAGAGATCTGCATGCCACTTACATCTGCAAACCTGTGTTTGTGTTTGCAGTTGCATAACATTGTGCACACAAATTTGAGTTTTCATGCATGCCAATAAATACCCAGGTTTTTTTGTGCCCAGTTATTTAGGCAATTGATGAATAGGTAAGTTTTGCCTGAGGTGTTTATTTCACCACTATGGTATCTGAGCACCTCACAATCATGAAGAGTTTTTATCCTCACATGTCCATGAACTAGGGAGGTATTAATCTTAATTTACAGAAGGAGAAACTAACACCACGGAGATTTAGTGACTTGCAATGTTCACACACACAGAAAGCCTGTGTCCAAACTAGTGTTCTTAATTTCCTCTCTAGACTAGGCTTCCTATTTGGGAAACAAGGTGGATAAGGTAATACCTTTTGTTGTTGGTGGTGACAGAGGCAAGCTTTTGAGCTTATACAGAACTCGTTTTCAGAACCGGCAAACAACCTTCAGGAGAGCTCTGTGTGGCTCAAAAACTTGAACTGCTGATAGGTGGAGATGTAGATTTGAGCTGTAACTGGCTCCCTGAGAGCCCAGCTCTACTTCTCACCTGAAATCAAAATTAAACTCAATGAAACAACACAACCTAGCCCTGTCCGTACAGTGGGATAGTGGCCCAATATGTAATCTCACTTCAGAATTCAGTCAGGCCAAATTGCTGTATTCAGAATTTAAGCATTTTCACTGTGCATCTTTGAATATAGAGTACAGAAAGGCACAATATATTTGTGGGAGAAGTATGGAAGGAGGGGGGCAAACATATACATTTTTGGATCTTCACAAACTACTGTGTTTCAGTGATGATCCAGCATAGGTACTAAGGCTGTTGATTAAGCACAATTAACTCACATAATCAACTCAAAAATTAATTGTGATTAAAAGAAATTAATTGCAATTAATTGCTGTTCTAATCACACTGCCAAACAATAGAAAACCAATTGAAATTTATTAATTATTTTGGATATTTTTGTATATTTTCATTTACAACACAGAATACAAAGTGCACAGTGCTCACTTTATATTATTTTTATTACAAATATTTGAACTATAAAAACAATAAAAGAAATAGTATTTTTCAAGTTGCCTCAGAAGTACTGTAGTGTAACCTCTTTACTGAGAAAGTGAAACGTACAAATGTAGTTTGTTACACAACTGCTCTCAAAACAAACAAATATGAAATTGTAGAGGTTACAAGCCCACTCAGTCTTATTTCTTGTTCAGCCAATCTCTAAGTTTGTTCATATTCCCAGGAGATAATATTTCCCATTTCTTATTTACAATGTCACATTTGATTTGACAAAAAACAAAGAAGGTACCAATATGAGATTTCTAAAAATAGCCACATCACTTGACCATGGTTTAAGGATCAGAAGTGCCTTCAAAAATGTGAGAGAAATGAGGTATAGAACATATTTTCAGAAGTCTTAAAAGAACACCATTCTGATGTGGAAACTACAGAACCAAAACCCCACCAAAAGGAAAAATTCTAGTGGTGGAATCTGACTCAGATGATAAAAATGAACATGCGTTGATTCACACTGCTTTGGATCATTATCAGAACCCATCATCAGTATGGATGGACATCCGCTGAAAAGGTGGTTGCAGTGTGAAGGGACATATGAATCTTTAGCACATCTGGCACATAAGTATTTTGTGATGCTGGCTAAAACAATGCCATGTGAAGCAGGATTGAGTGGATTTGTAGGCTTTAAAGATTGACATTGTTTTATATTTCAATGCAGTTATTTTTGGTTCATAATTCTACATTTGTAAGTTCAACTTTCATGATTAAGGCTATGTCTAGACTGCAGACTTCTTTTGGAAGCTTTTCTGGAAGAGATCTTCTGAAAAAACTTCTTCTGAAAAAGAGCATCTACACAGCAAAACTACATTGAAAAAGCGATCTGCTTTTTTGAAAGAACTGAATGTATGCTATCTCATATTTAAGCTGTGATTACTATGGATGGAGTGGCCACCAGGGCACCTATGCTTCTTCCTATTTCCTCTTCTTTCGAAAGAACTCCCTCTTCCCCGTCCACACATGCCTTTTTCTGAAAAAGCTCTTTCTGAAAAAGGCTTCTTCCTTGTAGAAAGAGGTTTACCAATGTCACAAAAACCCCCCTGTTCTTTCGATTTTTTTTTCAAAAGAACATGATTGCACTGTGGATGTGATTTTTTTTTTTTTTTTTTTTGAAAAACAGCCATTTTTCTGAAAAAACTCTGCTGTGTACACATACCCAAAGAGATTGCATTACACTACTGGTAATGGGAGAATTGAAAAATATTATTTATTTTGGTTTTTGTAGCTCAAATATTTGTAATAAAAAATAAAGTGAGCACTGTATACTTCATATTCTATGTTGTAATTGAAATAAAAATATTTGAAAAGGTAGAAAACATCCAAAATATTTAAATAAATGCTATTCCTTTATTGTTTAACAGCACAATTCATCACACCATTAATTGCAATTAATTTTTTTAATCACACGATCAATCATGGTTAATTTTTTAAATCGCCTGACAGCCCTAGTTGGTACACTTGGCTTTGTGGGATGGATTTTTTCAGAGAAAGAGATTTCTCTCTCCCTAACTATGACTTATACATTCCGGGCCTTTTTATAAACTCACTCTGTTGTATATTTGTTGCACAACCTTCCCTCCCATTCCCACTGCCCTCTAGGTGTTTTTTGCACAGGATGGGAGATAGAAGAGGAAGACAGAGAAGAACAGTAACTTGCAATATACTTTTTTTGGGGGATGCAGCATAGTTTCTCCTGACCCTCTGTAGCTAGCCAGCTCCAATGACTAATAGATATGTGTGTGTGTGTGTAAGACACAGGGTGGTGGGGGAAGAAGAAGAGTAGTTGATCTGTGGCTCTGCCTGTTCTTCACCCACTTGCCCCTTGGAGTAAGCATCTGGCTGAGCTTTGTACAGCATTCGGAGCTGAGGTTGGAATAGCCTTGGGCCTGGTCTGCACTATAGAGTTAGGTTGACAATAGGCTGCCTTGAGTCAACTTGGCCATGTGACTGTCTTCACTTAAGGTTGGCCCCACAAATGTAAGTACCTCTCTATGCCATTTTGGTATCGCCACCTCTCTGAGTGGCATAGAGGCATAGCTCATGTAATTCGGTTGATGCACCATCAGGATAGATACTGGGTTGCTCATGTCAACTGTTATTGGATTTCAGGAGTCATCCCACAATGCTCCATACTGACAAAAAAATTGACACATGTGCTTTTGGTAAGGACACTGACACAAGGAGCCAAGTGTACACACACACACACACACAACGTGATTTAATAACTGGTTGCTGTGTGCTTGTGTAAATTGGGTCATCATAACTTTGTCATGTAGACAAGCCTTAGTGAGGCCTTCTGATGGGAGAGGGGAAGGCAAAAAGGGCAATTGCTCATACTTGGAGGCATTAGGGCTATCTACCCTTGAGCTCTTGGTCCTGAAAGAAGTTCATCCTGATGTTTCCCTCCTGGACGCAGTTGGCTAAGTGCATGGAGAGGAAAGGGAAATGAATGCCACAAATTACTGCAACGTAACAGGGGAATCATGGAAATAATTGTTTGAGGGATGTTTCTCAGGTTCTTCCAGTGTTCCATCTATTACCCAGGGATGTGCCTAAAGATAACTTAGCCCTACAACTGCAGCCATAGTAAATACAGTACAAAATCCCCAAATGACTACGGGTTTGGAGGTTTTTGGGGGGTCTTTTGTTTTTACGTTTCATTAAGAATTCTGCAGCAGTTGTTCTCCCCTTATCTGCCTGTTCCTAGTAAAATATCACACAGGTGTAGTAATATATGAAATATTATTTATCACTCTCTTACATATTCCACATAGGAGATGCATTACAACAATGGAATAGATTGTATCAACTTGATTTACTTCTTGTACATATGCTATATTTACAAGAAGGGATTTCACATGTGATTTATATTAAACTGTAAAAAAAATCCACAGGAGATCTATCAAAAGTAATAGAAGACATAACATTTCCTATTTGCATCAGTGAATGGATCTTTAACAGGATAGCTCAAAATACTGCCATGCAGCAGCTGTTGTTCAGTAGAGCAAAAATAATGGTTTGGAAAACAATGAATATTACAGCTTCAGTGCTTCTGAACTAAAGCCAGGCACTGATAGTATCACCATTATTCCTAATAGTCTCAGAAACCCTTAAGTCTGTTAATTTACAATTAATTATGATACTTCTTTATTTAATAGACTTTCCTTAGGTCTGCCACAAATCTGTGATGTGAAGTTTTGGTAGGATTGCAGATAATATAATGGGGGGAAATATATCTGTAAGTCTGAATTTTACAGAGAAATATATTTTGGAACTGAACCCAAATTAAATTGGAATATTTGTGAATCTGTTGACTTAAGATCTTTTTCAGGTTCCAGACAGTGCAATTTACATATTCATAAAAAATTAGACACAGACTCATATCAAGTCTCAGATCAGAACACATCAGATTTCAAGGGAAATTTCAACCCCAATCAGAATTGTATGGCTGTTCCATACCCTGATGCTCAGAATATAAAAGAATCAATTGAAGTCACTATAGGAGTCATCAAAAGTTTTCTATTGAAACTGTTTTTGATTAAATATTGGATTTTTGGCACACTATTTTCTGCAGAAAATTTCAGGGTTTTTGGTTGTGTGTGTGTAGTGGGGTTTTTGTTTGTTTTTTGAAAAACCAAATGCCCAAAACCTGAAATATTTCAGCTGGAAGGCAAAATTTTTCGTTTTGGAAATGTTGCCACAATGCCTCATGTCCTCATCTATTCTCCTGGTTAGGCTCACCAACCAGGCCGTGCTTCCCATGATGCACCATGACCAGGTGCTTCTTCTCTCCTCAGAGAGGGAAGAACAGGTGCCATGGGCCTGTTCTAAGAAGGAGGACCTGACTAAGAAGGGGAGAATGGCAGCTTGTGATACCCAAACTACAAGTCCTATGTGGAACTATGACAGCATTTCAAATGGAAATATTTCAGGGTATGGTTTTTGAATTTCTGCCAGAAATCAAAGTTTTCCATGGAAGATTAAAAAAAAATTAATTTTAATAGAATTTATTTTCATGGGGAGAAGAAACCCCTCTTTTTTAACCAGCTGCCATCCATGATACTATTCAGATTGGTAAAGTGCAACCCACAGTTAGTAAGGGTCACAGAATTGGGCCTTGTCACTCCCTGATTTTCAACTCTGCTCCCTTTGTTTCCAGAAATGAAACATTCAGTACAATCCAGCTCTGGCATTCAGGTATATTAATAATGACGGAAACCTAGATTTTGAGTCTGAAAAGAGAAGGGAAAGGAGGAGACTATTCTTAATGTGACAAAGAGTAGCAGCTAACATTCTGGAGTCAGCACTCCAGAAATACCATAGACAATAGAAGACTTGTAACTATTATCAGTGGTCACTAGGGTCATTATTGTCAGTGGTCTCTGCACACAATCCTGTAAATATGTATTACTCACATAAATGTATGCAGGGGCCTCCCACCAAGGTCAGTAGGTATCTTATTATATGGAAAAGATAGCAAATTTATTACTGTATTCTACTTAAGAATTCAACAAAGGTAAAAAATAAAACAGTATCAGACCGATTGGTTTGTGTGTATACGCTCACACACAGTGACTGGAATGTGTGTGTGTGTGTATGTGTATGTTCGCATCATGACCTCCTTGTGTCCTACATCTCAACTGGAATTTGGATCTGCATTTTATCACCATTTCTTATCTCTATGGCATACTGAACTAAGACCCCAGGTTCAAATGTTCTGATACATTTTTGATTTGCACTCATCTCAATTAAGAACATTTGTTTAGCCTTCTGGTGATTTGTCTTCTCAGCATACACTGGCCAGGGGATTTTTGCATGCAGATGTCTCTGCCACATTATAGCTAGTTTGCAGGTGGCATATTAGAGCAGACGTTCCCAGTCTTATCTTTACTGGCACGGTTTCTACACAAATAGCAGGTTGCATTGCAGCTACCCTTTTGACCTAAAGAGAAAAAAAAGTTGCACACTCATGATGTTTTGTTTTTCCTTGTGGTCTCCATAATGATGCAAACTGGCAAGTAACTCCTTCTTCATCTTGCTCCTTTTCAGCAACATCATGCCACTCAGCCCCATATCTTCTCACCTCTCAACCAGATCCTCTCCTCTCTTCTGCTTCAACTCTGTTTAAACTCTGCTGACTACTCTCTTGCTTTGTTAGTGCCACTGGGAGTCCTGCATTTGTCTTCTCCTGGCTGTTACTATTTCACATACTGAGTCTGAGGAAGGGGAGAAAGACATTGGTTCTGGCAGGCTCTTGTGTGAGTGCACAGACAGAGGTGGGATACTTATGGAATCTTTCTCCCTCTTGTGTATGACCCTTACTAGAGCCTGTGAACATTGCAGTCCCTGTCACCAACCACTCCTCTTTCTACTCATCCTGCAGGCATGCTATGGGTCTGCCACCTTATCTGCACCAAACTGCATGCAAGACTATGCACGGTGTGAAACAGGCTATGTCTGCACTGCACAGTTATTCTGGAATAAGCTATTCCAGAATAGTTATTCCAAAATAGCTTATTTCGAAATAGCACATCTACACTGCAGGGAAGCCTCAAAATTAGTTCGAGGCAGGCTTCACTAATGAAGACGTGCTATCTCAATATAGAACCCCAGGAGGAATAACTTAGAATGGCTCTGGCGAGGGGCTATTCCGAAATAGCAGAAGTGGAGCATCTATACATGTCTTATTTCAAAATAGCTATTTTGGAATAGACGTTATTCTTCGAAGAATGAGGCTTACAGAAGTCAGAATAAGCCGTCCGTTATTTCAAAATTATTTCAAAATAATGGAATTGCTGTGTAGACGCTTGCATAGTTATTTTGGAATAACGGCCGTTATTCCGAAATAACTTTGCTGTGTAGACACACCCACAGAGTGCAGCCCGTGGAGCAACTGGACTTTCTCTGAGCTCCTCTTGATGCTGTCCAACCCTTCATTGCTTCCTCAATGTGGGCCAGAGTCCAACAAGCCTAATATAGCAATAATGTAGCCAGGAGAAGACAAATGCATCAATGATCTGAGATGCCTAAATAGGTCTCATCTTTTTTCTCCCATGATCATGGCAATTTGATCCCTCTTCCTATGGCAGGTCAAATTCATAGGTGGTGTCTCTTCTTTACCACTTTGATTAACAGGCAAAGTTATAAACATTTACGTGGGGTGGACCATATTTTAAGATAGAGACACTTTTCTAGATCACCTGTCATTTTATTTGTTCAATACCCCCCATCCACATCATCCCTGCAGCAAAGAGAAACCATAGTTACCTGAAACAGTAATGTTAGAACAACACCAAGGTAAATATACACTCATTTTCATTTGGGGATGTATGATTGCTTGGTAAGCTCCCACGTTTTTATCAGTGTTGTTTAAATCCTTCCCGTGGGTGTAGGATTTGACATTTTAATTCTGAATCACACTTCATTGCCTACAGCACCCACTTCTCAACAGCTAGTCTTGTGGCTTGGTTCAATCCCCCTGTACAATTGCTACTGTACTCTGCCAATTTCAGTATCATCAGATATTGATGATGCTTTAATTATACCAAAGGATGATATGAAGCTGTCACATGGGAAGCTATCTGCTTGATGACTGATGTATGCTTTACCATGGTATTAACTGGGGAACCTCATAAAACTGCTCCACTAATTCAGAGCAGGTAAGAGATGTTTACTTCAAGAGGAATGTAAGGAGTATAAAATAGGAGCTGATTCTGTGGCATCATTGTTATACTGTACCCACTGGTGGACGGTTGACAGTGATGATTAAACCTAGGAACTCTGGTTCTCAAAACATGAGGTGTAACCATCATATCTTCCTTCCCTTCATGTAGACTATCAGCTCTGAGTCAGGGAACATGGGTTTTTTCATACTGATATTTCATTAGCAATAAGATGTTATTGCTAGTTGCAATAAAGAAAGTTTTATCAAGTGTGCTGAGCGATTAGGATTACATATTAAAGTTCTACAGTTTGCCTGTTATCAACCTCATCCCAGCACATGTTCTGTGACCCTGGTGTTATTTCAAAATAGGTTCCTCCTGAAACCAAACAACCTTTCTCTAATTCCACTCATCATACTATATTTGTAAAGCATTATGCACATGTATAATACATATAAATATTAGACCACGACCACTGAACTTCAGTACTTCTCACCTTGAATTTCACTTCCTGAAACATTCATAGCTCTTGTATACATGTTCCTCCCCCCGTTTCTTGCTCTCTCAAAGATGTCCTCGTGGCCACATGATGTCTACACTGCTTCCTTCTTGTGCAAAAGCCTATGCAAATGAAGCACAGATTAGCATATTGCTGTGCTTCATTTGCATAATTAATTAGGAGCCGTTTTTGCGCAAAAAGGAGCCATCTACACAGTGCCTTTTTGCGCAAAAGCTCCCTCTTGCGCAAGAGCCGTTCTTCTTCATTTTTTCAGGAAGAATGGCTCTTGAGCAAGAGGGGGGTTTTGTGCAAAAAGGTGCTGTGTAGATGGCTCCTTTTTGCACAAAAACCACTTGCGCAGAAACGGCTCCTAATTACTTATGCAAATGAAGCATGGCAATATGCTAATCTGCGCTTCATTTGCATAGGCTTTTGCGCAACAAGGAAGCAATGTAGATGTAGCCAAAGGTGCCTATCTCAAGGTAAAGCAATATAATATCTACATTGCCAGTTTAATCTTCAGTTCTATCCTACATATTTAGCATATATCTGCAACAGTACTTTCAGACAAGCTTCTACCTTCCTCAATTTGAAAAAACCTTTTTTTTTTTTTCATTTCAAATAATTCCATACTGTTGGTGCTAGGGTGAGATTAGTACTCAAGGGTTTAAATACACTTTATACACAGGCCTCTTTGGTCCTATTTAGAGGGTTTAAGTGAGACTTAAGTGAGGATTAAGGGCTTCCAGAATGTCATCGTTCTGTTTGGCTTCCGTGACAGTATGTTGGCTTGGTTGAATGAAGAAATGAAGAGAATTGCAATTATTCTCAATTATGAGAAACACAATGATACTTTATGTGAACTTTAAACTTTAAGGAACCAATTCATTCACAGGAGTCCAGTACAAACCCCAATTCACCACAAAAGCTGCACATAAAAAACAGAAAGGATGCATATGCCTTGAGTGGTCTTTCTGAAGTGGGGCAAGGGTCACCTATAATACAGTGAAAGCCAGAGTCTTCAGCCCCCTGAGGTCTCACAAAACAAGAATTGTTTCAATGATTTCAATGGAGTTACACCTTCTTTCAACAGAGATGAAGTTGCCCTTACATGTATTATTAACCTCAAACACTCTTTTGCTATTTCTGTCCAGGAATTCCAGGCCCCTCACAAAGATGGGTTTTCCCTACCTATTGGAGTAATCACATTTCTCCTGTACCCTTTCTACACCATTGCAGCTAAGTAGTAATTCAGAATGACCTGTAATTACCAAGTAAAAAAACAAAACAAAACAAAAACAGTCTAAAAACCCACCAGTGTTCTTTTCTACATCTGCTTTGTTTGGTTTTCCATCCTTTTTTTTTTTTTTTTTTTGTCTTTGTCTAAATATCAAATTTCAGTCACTCAACAATCACAATTTTACCTCTCTATTTTCTTTCCCCTATGTAAATTAGTTAATAAAATTAGGTAAAGACTGACAAGAGAAGAATAATCTCTAAAGGGCACTAGTAAGGTCACCTCTGATGTACAGTCAGTAAACAATGCCACAAACAGAGGAAGAGCATTCTTCCCTCAGACAATACACTGATGTATCATGGGAGCATAGGAGGAAAGAAACATGTTTAGTGAGGCTTTCCTTAAGTGAACGCATAAATTGCACACACATGCTAGACAATACAGGCCTTTCCAGGGTGCAATTTATCTTTGTCATAGCTCAGATTACTAAATTTTTCAGTATGATGAAATGAATACACACACACACACACACAGAATTTCACACATTTGAATATAGATTTCAATATTCTTGAATGTTCTTCAAATATAAATATTGATCATGCAATTGTCTCAGGCAAGCATGTAAAACAATTTGCATGCTGCCTGTGCAATTGTCTCATTTAAGAAAAACTGAATTTCTCTTTCTCCAAAAGAAACTAGAACTTCTTTTAATATGGTTAAAAAATAAATCACATCATATCTTATGTTCCAGCAGGTTTGTAGGTCCCCTCCCCACTTGAAAAAACACCCTTATGCTGTTCACAAGGCTTGAGGCCGTTTCTACCCCATTTATTTTTTTTGGATTTTTCTCAGCCCCATCTGTTTATTTTCTGTGGAGCAATCATAGGGAAGCAGATAGCCAAGATAGAAAGATCTGAGAGCAGGTGGGATTGGAAGATAATTTGAGAGACACAATGTTATGTTCTTACAATATAACATCTCTAATTTGATGATTTAACTGGTAATCTAATTTGCCTGTTATTCTTTATTTAATTGAAATAAATATATGTTGTGTGGCAGAGAAACATTTATTTGCGCCAAATACTGTGTGCCTATTTAAGGGGAGTCAAACAATATAACAAGGAAACTTACTTTCTACAAAGGAATTCTCAACTAATCTATTTTTAAGTAGATAAAAATTGCAATTTCCTGAAATTTTATAGTCTATGGACCTGATCATCTTAGTCCCTTCAAGTTTAGTAATCTCCTTTAAATTTGATTGGCTGATGAGATCATTAGTTTGCAGAACTGAACTCAGCAGTATGCCCCACAGTACTATTCAGAAGACCAAAGCAATCCTAAAACTTTGGTTACTTAAATGTTTATAAGAGGTTACTTGTACTTTAAATCTTATTAGCGTGGATAACATAACATTACAGAAATCATTTTAACGTCCCTTGCAGTGAAACATCAGAGGAAATTCACTAGACTATGTGGTTATGCATGTAAACATTTGTATATATCATCTGTTTGTGCTATTTTAAAGCTAGAACTAGGTTGGATAATTTGCTACCTACGGGTTTTCTATAGCAAAATATGTAAGGTAAGCCATTTCAGTATGAAGACTGAACAGACTTCTTTGCTTTGCTGGCTCAGAGCCAAAGTGTGCTTCATTAAGTGTCTTCTCACCACACCTGCAGAACTGTGACCATATGATTGGCTTTGGAGATGCCCCCCGGACTACACAAAAAGCCGATACATGGCAGCTGGCCATACTCCTAATGATAATAATGTGCTGCTGACTAAACTAGACATGAACCAATTAAGTAATGACTTACACACTGGGAGGGTTCTCTGGGGTATGCTAATAACAGCCCTGCATTTGATCGCCCATAAAGAAAAACCCACACTTCATGATTATACCTGCCAAGCCTTTGCTAGTGAGAATTTGCAGACTCCAACGGCTGATAAAAATAACCAGATTAGTCAATTTGAATTCTACTGATTCACAGACTGTAGATTGACAAGACCAACTGATCTATGACTGTGTGATTGCTTTCACCAAGGCAGTAAAGTGTGCACCAAGGTTGATTTTCTTTGATAACCTGAATAACACCCCTTCCCCCCCACTAACACTGGTGACCAGTTAAAATCACATGCCTCACTTCTCAGGGCAATCAAGACATAACCAGTATTGCCAACCCCAATGCTCAAAAATCACAAGTCAGGCTCACCATAAATCATGAGACTGACTTTAAAAGAATGAGATTATGTAAAAAATGAAAGATGTGGCATTTTTTATTTCTAGTATTTTGTGGGTTTTGAGATTTTAAGGTACACGGGGTCACATTTTGAAGCTTCCTTCACAGCCACAAGAGCTAGAAATTTATTTGTTTCTTTAGGAATGAAGGCTGAAATTTTCACATATACACATGACTCCAGGAATCAGAGCTTTAAGGAAAACAATAATTAGTATGAGAGTCATGGCAAAACCATGAGAGTTGGCAACACTGCCTTTATCTTGCACTCCACCACCTTCAGTTATTTGTAGCTTGATTTGTTCCCTACTGCCATCTCTTTCAAATTCATACGAGATGAACAGGGCCACTGATGGAGGGGAGAACAAAGGGGACAATTGTTCCGGCCGCCACCACTGCTAATGTGGCAGCAGCAGTGGCCGGAGTCCCTGTGCCATTGATCCACGCAGCTCTTAGAGCTCTGGCGAGAGAGCATGCTTTGCTCTGGGGGGAGTGGAGAGCCAACTGATTCAGCCCTGATCCTTCTGGGAGTGCAGAGCCAGCTCCTCTCCCATCTTGCCCAGGGGCTTGTGAAGGCTGTTGGCTCCCCTGGAGATGAGGAACTGTGTTTTAATTAAAGAGTTTGTGACAGCACAGGTATAATGGGAGGTGAATTTTAGAATTTTCACATATCAGACAAGTTAGGTTTCCAGAAATCTCCTTCCATAACTCAGTCTGGGTATGTCTACACTACAGCGCTATTTCGAATTAACTTATTTTGAATTAGTTAATTCGAAATAAGCTAATTCGAAATAATGCATCTAGACCCAAAAACTAATTCGAAATAGCGTTTTGCTATTTCGAAATAGCGCGTCCACACTGATTGGATGCTGGATCACATTTAAGGGCAGCTGAAACCGGTTCCAGCAGGGCATCAGGTCAGTAGTTGCTTTGTGTGGCTGCTGTCTGAGGCTATCTGAGGCTCGTGCTTAAAGGGACCCCCCTAGACAGCCGGTTCTCAGCTTTCCGCTTGCTTTCCTACCTTGCCAAGGAACAGCAAAGCATTTTCCTCTCCGCCTGCTTCGGTCGCTCTCCTTTGGGACACCGCAGCACTCAGCACCATGGAGCCAGAGCCGCCCCTGGGCACTCTGGTGCTCATGTTGAACGTCTTGCTGCAAGCCTGGCAGCAATTGCTGGAGGCTGCCTGGCACCTTCTGCTGCACCTTCTGGGCAGGCCATCCCCTTTGGGCCCTGGAGGAGCAACGCCTGGACGCCAGCATGCCCCGCCGCATCTGGCGTCTGGACACCTGCAGCGACTGGTGGGACCACATTGTCCTGGAGCGCCGGGGAGACCAACAGTGGACCCAGAACTTCAGGATGAAGAAGGACACCTTCCTGGAGCTCTGCGAGTGGCTCACCGCTGCTCTGCGGCGACGGGACACACGCATGAGGCCCGCCATTCCCCTCCACAAGCGTGTGGCCATCGCCCTCTGGAAGCTCTCCACACCGGATAGCTACCGATCCATCGGGAACCAGTTCGGCGTGGGGAGATCCACCATCAGAGTGGTGCTCATGCAGGTACGGCACTCACTGGCCACTAGGCCAGGAGGGGGGGGCTGCAAGGAGGATGTGGGCTGCCCCAGGGAAAACGGGGAGGTGGTGTAAGTGCCCTCTCCGGGACCGCCCGCGGTGGCCAGGATTGCAGCAGGGGATACTCCTGGGAGTGGGGCATGGGGCAGTGGCGGGGAAAGAACACTCCCAGCCAAACGGGCACCCCAGTGACCCTCGGTTTTGTGTGTCTCTCTGCAGGTGGTGAAGGCCATCAACAGGGTGCTGCTCCGCAGAGTCGTCCGCCTCACCGACCTGGACGCGGTCATCCAGGGGTTCGGCGCCTTCGGCTTCCCCAACTGTGGGGGGGGCAATCGACGGGAAGCACATCCCCATCCGTGCTCCGGACCACCAGGCCTCCCTCTTCATCAACAGGAAGGGGTACTTCTCCGTGATCCTGCAGGCCATGTCTGACCACCGGGGCCAGTTCACGGACATCAATGTGGGCTGGTCCGGCAAGGCACACGACGCACGGGTGTACCGCAACTCCTCCGTGTGCCAGAGGCTGCGTGCCGGGACTTTCTTCCCCGACCGCCACATCAGGGTTGGGGACGTGGACATGCCAGAGTGCCTGGTGGGGGATGCGGCCTACCCCCTACAGCCCTGGCTGATGAAGCCCTACACGGGACACCTCAGCCCCGGCAGGCCTTCAATGCTAGGCTCAGCAGGGCCCGCATCATGGTCGAGAGGGCCTTCAGCTGACTGAAAGCACAGTTTAGGTGCCTCCTCACCCGCCTCGACCTCTCCCAGCACAATATTCCGCACATGGTGGCAGCGTGCTGTGTGCTCCACAATTTGTGTGAGAGGAAGGGGGAGGCTTTCCTGCCAGCCCGGATGGCAGAGGCTGACCGCCTGGCTGGCCAGTACACACAGCCCCGCACGGCTGCCAGCCGGGAGGCCCTTCGGGGGGCTGTCCGCATCTGGGAAGCCCTGCAGGAGAGCTTCCAGGCGGATGAGGACTGAAGTCCCCCTGGCATGCCCCACTGGGGCCGTGTGCCTTACATTCCACCCCCACCTCCTTCCCTTCCCTAACCCCCCTTCCTGATCTACAATAAAAATACCTGTGTTGCCACAAAAAACTCTCTTTATTTAACATAACTGGGGTGGGGGGAGGGGGGAAGTGAGGGGGAAGAGGGGAAACCTGGGAGGAGGGAGCTGGAAGGGGGAGGCAAGGGGAGGAAGGGGGAGGAGAAGCTTTGGGTTGGGGATCTTGCTGGCTCTCCCATCTTGCAGCACTGTGGGTGCGGGGGTGTTGGGGGGAGTGTGGAGGGTGGGGCAGGAGGGACGGGGGGTGAGGAAGAAGCGGGAGGGGGAGCAGGGGTGAGAGGAGGAGCGATAGCTGGGACGGCCGCAGGGGCTGGAGCAGCAGGAGGCAGTAATCAGTCCGCCAGGGCCTGCAGGTGCTTGCGGAGGGCACGACCCTGCTCCCAGAGCTCCCTCAAGCTCTGTCACCACAGCTGCAGGTACTCTTGCACCCACTGCTCTTGGCTGTGGACCTGCCATCCCTGCAACCGCAGCTGCTGCCTCCGCAACGCCTCCAGGTTGCAGGTGTGCCTGCTGGCCCGGGTTCGGGTGGAGGGTCCAGGCGGGGTGGTGCGTCCTGCACTCGCAGGTGCTGCAGCTGTGGTGAAACAAGAGAAGTGGTCAGTTCTCCTTGGGGACACAGTGGGTGAAACCCTGCCCCCCTCTGCAAGGCGAGGACGGCAGGTGTCCGCACAATCATGTCCTACTATCCCCAGGAGTGTGAGCTGGCCCAGGACTGCACCCCAGCCCCTTTGCTGCCTACAGTGTGGTGGTGATGGGGGGAGGGAAGATGTGCCCTGCCTCGGTGTAGAGGGGGTATCTGGAGGGAGGGCAGTGTGCAGTGTCTCTCCCCGGGGTAAGGTCCCTGGGCTCCTCCTCGCCCCCCGCCCCGCATAAGGGGACCGTGATGTCACTCACATGTGGAGACCTCCCCGGCCTCGGATGAGGCTGCTGACGGGCTCTCCGGTTCGGCTCGGGGTTCCTGGGTGCAGGGCAGGCTCCCTGCAGGCTCCTGGCTGCCATCGTCCTCCTCCTTCTTTTCCCCTGTGTCAGGGCAGGGTCCTCTGCCCCGGGGTCAATGATGACCGGGGGGGCACGGACCGTCTGACCCCCCCAGGATGCGGTCCATGGCCTCATAGTAGGGGCAGACCTCCGGGTCAGCCCCTGGTTGGGAGGCGCTGGCATAGGCCTGCCGCAGTTCTTTTATTTTGTTCCGCACCTGCTCTTGGCTGTGCATGTGGCCTCTGGTGGCCAGGCTGACAGCCATGCAGCTGTAGACGGCCGCATTCCTGCACCTAGTGCAGAAATCGTGGGCATTGGAGGCCTCCCCCCAAATCTCAATGAGGCCCACGATCTCCGCACTTGACCAGGAAGGCGCCCACCTTTTGCGGCCCCTGGCAGGCTCCTGGGAGCCGCCAGCCTGGTCCTGGGGAGCGGTGGAGGGCTGGGTGGCAGCGGGTGGCTGGCTCATGGTGTGCCAGGTGCACGGTCTGCTGGCTGTGTGCTGGCAGGCTGGCAACGGCACTGTGGCCAGAGTCTGCCCCTTTAAGGGTTCCAGGGGTAGAGGGGGAGCAGACAAGTTTTCCTGGTTTGGCCCAGAGTGGCCACCAGGGGGAACTGGGAAAGTCTGGAGGCCCCCTAATTCAAAATAAGTGTCTACACAGCACTTATTTTGAATTAGCTATTTCGAATTAGGTGTTATTCCTCGTAGAATGAGGTTTACCTAATTCGAAATAAGGGCTCCACTATTTCGAATTTATTTTGAAATAGCAGTTTGTATGTGTAGACAGCTATTACAGTTAATTCGAAATAAGGTCTGTTATTTCAAATTAACTCTGTAGTGTAGACATACCCTCTGTCCTCCTGGCTTCCAAAATGCCTGCAGGTTCCATATCTCTGTTTCAAGCATAGTTCAAGCATTATTCTTTTTCTGAAGGGATTGGAGGAGAAGTATATTTAAAAAAAGAAAAGTACCACTGGCTTTAGTTCTGTGGTGGTGGAGAGTGGCAACCAAAGAGACTGCAGTTTTTGTAAAGATGTTTTTTTTTTAATCATGAAGCCATCCAGCCAACGTGTTTTTGTTCAGATAGAACTGAACAGTCTGCTTTCCACCCAGTACAACTCCACTGAAATCAAAGGGGATCAAGTCCTCCCTGAAGGATTCCAGTTGAGGTGGGGGTGACAGAATCTACACTTATTACATCAATAGCTTTTCCAGGTCTCCTTCTTCCTTTTGGGGGAGCACTGTATTATGGCAATAACATGATACAGGAGTACACTCAATCAGTCTGACTGTGGAACATTTCTTTTGAATGGGCCTTCTGTGTTATAAAAAAATCAGACCGGTTTTGTCTTAGTTCTGCCCTTATTTCAGGGCTGAGCAAATATTGGCCTGTGGGCTAGATCTGGTCTGCCAGAGTTAGCCCCCTGGCAGGTCCCCACACCGCCAACATGTTTTCTTGTGCCTCAGGAGGTATGGGCGATCACAGCTCCTGTTGGCCACAGATCACCGTTCTCGGCCAATGGGAGCTGTAATCACCCATACCTGAGAAAGTGCAGGTAAATATAGTGGCAGCAACCCTCCAGATGAAACTCTGCCTGGTGAAATGCTGCCATTTTATTGCCCATCCCTACTTTAAATGTCCACTGAGTTGAATTCTGAGGTGATTTGCATCCCTCCATCCCTATTATGCTGTTTATTTCTCCAGAATTACCAAGTTTCCAATGAAAGATGGCAAAAGCACCATCTTCTGCAATGTTCTCACAAGCAGCATCTCAATTATGATAAACACCAACTGATCAATGGACTAATTGAGGGACCATGTTGCTTTTGCCTTTAGTAGAGCTATCTAGCTGACAGCACACCATGAAAATTTAATAGCCCGGCTTCTTCTATCTTAATTATTCCTAATGAGCTGCTTGCTTTAACAAACAAGCAAATTCCAATATCCTGTCTATATGTTTCACAGCAAGACAATATCATGTTATCTGAAATTGTTTTGCAATAATTGGATGAATTTAAGAGAAATAGCATGTGATAAGATCTGTAAAAGATACTTATGTGGATGATCCAGATCCCCTCATGGTTACTGACAGTGGGGTTTAATTTATTTAATAAATACATCTTCCTTTTTGAAACAGAGCAGGTTTCAGTTAAAATGATATTTCAAAATGATTAAAATAAGTATCCTAATAAAGCTACTAACTGGAAAATATGTCTTTAGAGACAGCCATAAATTCGAATATTCCAGTGACTAATGTCACCTGTATTAACAGCTAAACAATTCAGAACACAATTTCCCATCAACTATGTAGACATTTTGCAATGTTCAGAATGCCAGAGAATTTCTTGCTAATGTCAGTTAACTCAGCTTTGATTGTGAACAGAAAGGTGTTGAGAGAAGTTAGCTCCAGAATAAGAGCACAAATATAGTTATCAGAAACAAATTCCAAATGACAAAAACAAAACAAAAACAAACAGCTGTTAGAGCAACATCACAGAGCTCATTTTTTAAAAAAAGGGAAAAAACCCAAAAATATTGAGAATTGAGCAAAAGGCCAAAAATGCCAGGAAACAGTCTGGCAGAAAGGTCAAGTAGGAAACTAATGTAAATCATGAGCATTTGCAAAAGATGAGAGGTATGAAATAAACTTTCTAAAATAGAAGGATGTTACATAAGTTAATTACTTACAGGCAAAGATGAGGTGCTTCATATAGAAGGACATGAAGTGCTAATAAATAAACACAACTGTGACATAGTTGGTATCACAGAGACCTGGTGGGATAATACACGATTGGAATATTGGAATAGAAGGGTACAGCTTACTCAGGAAGGATAGGCCAGGAAAAAAAGGGAGGAGGTGTTGCCTTATATATTAAAAATGTTTACACTTGGACTGAGTTGGAGATGGACGTAGGAGACAGACTTGTTAAGAATCTCCAAGTTAGGTTAAAAGGGAGATTCATGCTAGGGGTCTACTGCAGACCACCTACCCAGGCAGAAGAGGTGGATAAGGCTTTTTTTTAAAAAACAACTCATAAAATCATCCAAAGCATAGAATATGGTGGTGATGGGAGACTTCAACTATCCAGACATCTGTTGGGAAACTAACACAGCAGGGCACAGATTATCCAGTAAGGGTGTGTCTAGACTACATCCCTTTTTCTGCAAAGTGATGTAAATTAGGCATGTCGATATTGCAAAATGAAGCTGGGATTTAAATATCCCGCATTTCATTTGCATAATGGCGGCTGCCGCTTTTTTCTGAAATGGGGCTTTTTCGAAAAAAAGGCAGTGTAGATGGGAATCTTTCAAAAAAGGGTTTTATTTTTGAAAGATTCCCATCTAAACTGCCGGGTTTTTTTTGAAAAAGCCCAGTTTTGGAAAAAAGCGGCAGCCACCATTATGCATATGAAGCGTGGGATATTTAAATCCCGGCTTCGTTTGCAATATCAACATGCCTAATTTACATCCCGTTACCGAAAAAGGGATGTAGTCTAGACACAGCCTAAGTTATTGGACAGCATTGGATACAATTTTTTATTTCAGAAGGTTGAGAAAGCTACTGGGGGGGGGGAAGCTGTTCTAGACTGGATTTTAACAAATAGGGAGGAACAGGTTGAAAATTTGAAAGTGGAAGGCAGCTTGGGACAAAGTGATCATGAAATCATTGAGCTCATGATTCTAAGGAATGGTAGAAGGGAGAACAGCAAAATAGAGACAATGGATTTCAGGAAGGTAGATATTAGTAGATTCAGGCTATGTCTAGACTGAAGAGTTTTTCTAGGATATCGGAGGTATTCCGGAAAAACTCTGCTATGTCCAGGGAATGCGTCCACTTTCTCGGAACAGTTTCTGAAAAAACGTGCACGTTCTTTTGGAATCCCTGTATTCCTCATTTTATGAGGAATAAGGGATCTTTCAAAAGAGGAGGTTTTTCCAACATTTGGCCCCAGGTAGAGGGGCCAAATGTTGGAAAAGCCTCTTCCGAAAAAACAAGCTGGAAAAGGTACTCAAATTGCAGCTCGTAATTTGCGTATCTTTTTCAGAAAACCCCCCGCAGTGTAGACATAGCCTCAGAGAGCTGGTAGCTAAGGTCCCATGGGAAGCAAGACTAAGAGGAAAGCAACTGAAGTGTGTTGGTAGTTTTCAAAGGGACATTATTAAGGGCCCAAAAGCAAACTATTCTGCTGCATTGGAAAGATAGAAAGTATGGCAAAAGACCACCTCCACGTAACCAGGAGATCTTACATGATCTAAAAATCAAAAAGAAGAAATATAAAAAGTGGAAACTAAGTCAAATTACAAAGGGTGAATATATAAGCAAACAACACAGGAATGCAGGGATAAGATCAGAAAGGCAAAAGCACAAAACGAGCTTAATATAGCTAGAGACATAAAAGGTAACAAGAAGACATTCAATAAATATATTAGAAGCAAGAGGAAGACCAAGGACAGAGTAGTCCCATTGCTCAGTGAGGAGGGAGAAACAATAACAGGAAACTTGGAAATGGCAGAGGTGCTCAATGACTTCTTTGTTTTGATCTTCATCAAAAAGTTTGATGAAGAAGGGATTCCTAACATAGTGCATGCTAGTGGAAATGGGGTAGGTTTAGAAGATGAAATGAAAAAAGAACAAGTTAACAATTACTTAGAAAAGTTAGATGTTTTCAAGCCACCAGGGCCAGATGAAAATGCATTCTAGAATATTCAAGGAGGTGATAGTGGAGGTGTCTGAACCTTTAGTTACCATCTTTGAAAAACCATGGAAGTCGGTAGAGATTTCAAAAGACTGGGACAGGGCAATCATAGTGCCCATCTATAAAAAGGAAAATAAGAACAACCGAGGAAACTACAGACCAGTCAGCTTAACTTCTGTGCCAGGAAAGATAATGGAGCAGGTAATTAAGGAATTCATCTACAAATATCTGGAAGAAAATAAGGTGATAGGTAACAAACAGCCAGCATGGATTTGTAAAGAACAAATCATGTCAAACCAATCTGATAGCTTTCTTTGATAGGGTATCAAGCCTTGTGGATAAGGGAGAAGCGGTGGATGTGGTATACCTAGACTTTAGTAAGGCATTTGACACAGTCTTGCATGGTCTTCTTATCATTAAACTAAGGAAATGCAAATTACATGGGGCTACTATGACGTGGGTGCATAACTGACTGGATAACCATTCTCAGAGAGTCGTTATTAATGGTTCACAGTCATGTTGGAAGGGCATAACAAGTGGGGTTCCACAGGAGTCTGTTTTGGGACCGGTTCTGTTCAATGTCTTCATCAACGATTTAGATATTAAGTTTGCAGATGATACCAAGCTGGGAGGAGTTGCAAGTGCTTTGGAGGATAGGGTCATAATTGAAAATGATCTGGAAAAACTGGAGAAACGGTCTGAGGTAAATAGGATGAAGTGTAATAAGGACAAATGCAAAGTACTCCATTTAGGAAGGAACAACCTGTTTCACACATACAGAATGGGAAGTGACTCTCTAGGAAGGAGTACAGCAGAAATGGATCTAGGGCTCATAGTGGACCACAAGCGAAATATGAATCAACAGTGTGACACTGTTACAAAAAAAGCAGATATGATTCTGGGATGCATTAACAGGAGTATTGTGAGCAAGACATGAGAAATCACTCTTCTGCTCTACTCTGCACTGATTAGGCCTCAATTGGAGTATTGTGTCCAGTCCTGGGTACCACATTTCAAGAAAGATGGGGAGAAATTAGAGAAGGTCCAGAGAAGAGCAACAAAAATGATTAAAGGTCTAGAGAACATGAGTTATGAGGCAAGGCTGAAGGAATTGGGTTTATTTAGCTTGGAAAAGAGAAGACGGAAAGGGGACATGATAGCAGTTTTCAGGTATCTGAAAGGGTATCACAAGGAGGAGGGAGAAAAATTGTTCTCCTTGGCCTCTGATGATAGGATGAGAAACAATGGGCTTAAACTGCAGCAAGGGGGGTTTAGGTTGGACATTAACTGTCATGGTGGTTAAACACTGGAATAAATTGCCTAGAAAGGTTGTGGAATCTCCCCGTAACTGGAGATATTTAAGAGCAGGTTAGACAGATACCTGTCTGGAAGATCTAGACAGTGCTTGGTCCTGCAGTGAGGGCAGGGGACTGGACTAGATGATCTCTTGAGGTCCTTCCCAGTTCTAGTGTTCTATGAGTCTATGAAGTTCCTTGCAAGTATGATGGCTGGAAACCATAAAAAAGTAAAACTGGTATCAATGGAGATATACTGATGTACACCAGCTGAGGACTTGGCCTACAGAGTTTGAGGGCTCAGTCCAGTATGGTGCTGAGAACTCCAACCCTGATCCATCAAAGCACTCACTCATGTGATTAAATCCTTAAGTTCTGTTTCAGGAAAGCATTTAGGCACTTGTTCAGTCCTTTGAAGTCAAGCCTCAAATGTTTCACCTTAGAGCTACATCAAAATGCCATGGGTTTTGGCAATATTGTCATCAAGTTATAGACCTTTTAAAATATTTGACCAGATGTAAATAGGGATGAATAAAACAAAACAAACAGAAAACCAGTAACATTCCTCTCAAGTGATTGGCACAGGCAGACTGCTGCACCCATTGAATTCCGTGACAGGCACCAGGGTCTAGCCTTCTAGAGAGAGAACTAGAACTGTGTGGATCCATTTTCAGGATAAAGATTCATCCTCTGCTTGTGATGGCTTGTCTGTAATAATATTTAGTGTGAATTCTAGAATTTTCTACTTTGATTTGCAAGCACAAATCGTCCCACTAGCTCTAGTTTAGCTTAGCACACAATTGCTTGATAATAACTAAGCCCCTTCACCACTATCCTCTTGCATCTGACAAACTAAGCAGCAGGTCTTCTGGGGAAAGGGCTTGCATTATCTTCAAAAGAACAATATTTCTTAGACTGTGTCTCTCATTCTTTTTGTCAACTTCTCTACTTATTTGTTCACTTAAGTGTCTCCAGAGATACTAATAGATTGTGGGTATCAAGAATGGTGGGATAATGGTGGCTAAGGGGCGAGGATGGGGAAAAGAGTTGGGGAGGGAGACTAGAATAACATATACACTAGTAACTTCTAGTCTCAAGGTAACAAAACTGACTATAAAAGGTCAAAGCTTTAGTCACAATATTGCCAGATCTTCTCTAGTGCAGTTAATGTTAATTCATTAGGATCTCTCTTGTCTGTGGCGTAACACTCATTTCTTCCTCTCCTTTATGTATGAATATTTCCCTCTAACCATCCCTTTCTAGTCTGGAACCTCTGTTCTTTGCACATATGGGCAAGCTATCAGTGATATACGATGATCCCTCTAATCTTTTCCGTCCATATACAGATTTTTTTCCCATCCATGTATGGAATAACTTTTTAATGTGTGCCAAGACACGTACGAATGTGCACCACTAGTAGAAACACAAATCTGGATGTGGGGGCTCTGCTAATCAGCTGGGTGGCATTTGAATTTCTCCTGAGCAGCCACACAGGTGCACAGCTTACAGGGAACACTGGGATACGAATGGCTAATATTAATCTCTATTCCCTTTTTCTTTCTTCTGAAAGAAATTGTGCTGTTTTCTTAACCCAGCCCACAAACAGGGAGCATTTGTCCGTTTCCTTTTCTGTCCTTTTCTATTTCCTTTAACCTAAAAAAGACCATTAGCAGCTCTCCTGAGAAATGGCTGTTAGGTGTATCTGGATAAAAGCTCTTTCCCGAAGAACTGAAGTAAGTCCCAAACAAAGCTTCCCAGATAATGAACATCAAAGGTGGTACCTTCAATTAACACATAAATGTAATCCCATTTTAATTGAGAGGGAAGACTTCAGCTTCTCAGTTTAGATGAAAAGGCTGAAATTTATTTTTGATTATCCCACGTGCAACATTTTTGAGTAAATAGAAAGTGTCTTACTTGATTAGTAGGAGGAAAGAAATGTTGCAGCTTAGTTTTGAGACATTTGCAATGCATATCCCTTCCAAACCAGCTACTCCCTAAAAGCATCGCCGTACGCTCTCACTTGCTCAGTTGTGGGTGGTTTAAGGCAACCTACGTTAGAGGGGACAATAAGACTAAAGTATTATATATACTAAGAAATAAGTGCTGAAACAGGCATGACTTCTTTTACTTCAGAAGCTACAAAGCAGCGGGCCAGATTCGGGTCTTATACCAATACCCCCTCAGTAACCATAGATTAGCTTCGATGAGTGTAAATTCAATGAGAATTACTCTATTTGTTGCCATTGCGGTTTGAAAAGTAAATAGATTTGCCTTCATCTGGTAAAAAATGACTCATCAGGTGTGCCAGTAAAGGCAGTTAGCCCCCATTCCTTAATGCAAAATAGCATGACTAATGGTACCTAACATCTTAATGAAGTAGGAAATGACATAAAAACAAAGCTTCATAAGTGCCATGTAGTACCTTAAAACATAGTCTCCTCCATCATACTACACAAACATTCAGTTGGTATTCAGAATATCAGAAAGTGAGAAGTATTTAGCAAACACCATAGCAATTTGTAAATGAAAACAGAATTCCATGTTTGTCTTAGAAGTGCTGCTACATTTTGTAGTTTTCATTCTCTTCTCCAAGCTGTGTGGATGCATCTCCATTTTGGGAATTTGGGAAACGGAGGCAAAGAGAATTATCCAAGACCACAGAGCAGTTGAGAGGCAATCTTGGGACCAGCAAACTTCCCGACTCCTTGTTCAGGGTCCTATCCACAGAGCCACACAATCGCCCCTAAACAGAAGTAAAGAATTTATCTAAAACTAAAGGAATTCAGAGATGATGTTGTGGTGCAGGGTACTTTGGGGTTATGCAGTTAAAAAGAAATTGAAAGAGTGCATGTACAGTTACATAATCTGTAGGAAGAATGTGTGTTGTACTACATCTTCAGGGCCACACTCAGATCTCACGGTTCTACAGTTGTGTTGTGCCAGTGATTTCAACGGCGTTACTCTAGATGTGTGTCAATATGAGATCAGAATCAGACACTCAACACATCAAAGTGAGTCAATGTTTTCAGAAGCCACTTGACTGTTACCAAATGAAGTCACTCCTTACCCGCCTGCAGGGCTGCTCTTGACTGCCAGTGAACTTGCAGATTTGAATGAGATCCCAGTAACTTCAGATGAATAGAAAGCAAAGCCATTCAAACTGCAACGTGCCAGATGCCACAGTTCAAAGTGTTTAGTGCTTTTTAACTAGAAAGGAAGAAACAAATCCCAGAGTGTACCTGTCTCGCATACACTTTTAGGCTCAGCATTGCAATGCCTAATTTGGAGGTGCCCATCCCCTAGCTGAATCCTTAGCTCCTATTAATGTGTCTGGGCTCCCTATATAATACATTGGGAAATTTAGGTACCTAAGAAAGTGATTCACAGAAGACAGCAGGATGAGCAAAGAGCAGCATCAGCTCTCCAGGACTGAACTAAAACGAGAACGGGTGGGGCTTCACTCTCTTCCCTCAAACAGAATTAGACACCTCCCACCACCTGAGAGTCACAGGTGAAAACCCTCTGCTGGAGTCAGGCACCTAAGCCTGATCAGACCCTTCTCACAAAATACTGAGGAGAAATCTCCTTTACGCCCAGGAGATACAGATTTTGGGAAGCAGGTTCAAACACCCAAAATCTGCTTGATTTGGAACAGGGACTTAAAACCCCAGTCTCCAACATTTACTCAGATCCAGTGGCTGGGCCACTTGGCTGCAGGGTAGAAGCTCAACTTCTGTCACGCTAAAGCTTTGTAGAGACTATTTCAATATCCATTAATTGTTGCAGATGCTTTGTTTACCTGCACATCTGCATGTACAGCTGCTTGCAGCTCCTGTTGGCCACAGTTTGCCTTTCCTAAATGGGAGCTGCAGGAAGTGGTGTCTGGGTCCATGTCACTTCCTGCAGCTCCCATTGGCTGGGAATGGTAATCTATGGCAAACTGGAGCTGCAAGCAGCCGTACCTGCAGATGCGCAGATAAATAAAGTGCCAGTGGCCCACTAGGGGCTAATTCTGGTGAAGCACATCTGGCACATGGGACATTTATTATCCACCCCGATCTAGCTCTTAGTTTGTGACTGAGGCAGAATAATATGCTGGGTGGACCAGAGTACACTGAGTAATAGAGTAATAAGTCATTGTATGAGATGAATAAAATTCTCTCTCTCTCTTACACACACACCCTTACTGGAACAAATAGAAAATGGATTGATGATGGTATATGTAAAACAATGCTACTATACAAACTACTGACACTGTATGGTAACTCACCTTCATCATATAAGAAGTATGTAAAAGTTCACTGAGAAACCTGTAATGGCCTATGACTGACATATGCTATTTCTAGCATCTGATGACAATATTCAGAGATATGAAAGTCACCATGTAGGCTGTTGGTATTCTGCACTCCCCCAAAACGTACATTCCAAAAAGACTTACCATAATACTGCTTCAGGCTTCTGTGACCCAAGAATCTCTTCATGCCAACTGGCAAAGGGCATAGATGGGGTACAGGGATCCCTTGGGTTTGATGTGTGAATTATAGTTCACCACAGGTGGCACGCAAGGTCTCTAAAGAAAGACTGTATCCCACTGGTCACCATAATTCTTGTGAAATATATGTACATATGTCATGTAAGGAGTTATGTACATACTAGCCAATTAGCCCGTCATAAGACGGGATTTTCAGGTCTCTTCTCCACGTCAGTCTTCTCTCCTGAGCCTCCGGTCTCTCGCTCCGTCTCTCTCTCTCTCTCTCTCCTCCTCCTCCTACTGCCTCCCCCTCTCTCTCTCAGCTCTCCTCTGCCTCCTGCCTCTCTCTCTGTCTCTCTCTTTCTCTTTTCCTCCCCCTCCTGCCTCTCACTCGGGGGACCACGAAGCCCAAACAGTCGTTTGGGCTCTGCACTCCCCGTGCTGCATGGGGAGCGCAGAGCCCAAACGGTCGCTTGTGCCACTTGCTGCCATGCGGCGGCCCGGCTGAGCGGCGCAGAAATCAGCCGAGCGCCACAGCGGGAGGCGAAGGGAGGCGGGGCGGTGACGTTCACGGCCAGAGGGCAGGGCCTGGAGCCGCTGTCATGCCGCATGTCACTGCCTCACCCCCCTTCGCCTCCCACCGTGGTGCTTGGCTGACTTCTGCGCCGCTCAGCCGGGCTGCCGCGGGGAGCCCAAACGGCCGCTTGCTCCCCTGCGGCAGCCTGGCTGAGCGGCGCAGAAGTCAGCCGAGTGCCACGGCAGGAGGCGAAGGGGGTTGGGGCGGTGATGTACACGGCCAGGCCCCGCCCCCTGGCCATGTACGTCACCGCCACACCCCCCTTCTCCTCCTGCCGTGGCGCTCGGCTGACTTCTGCACCACTCAGCCGGGCCGCCGCGGGGGAGTAAGTGGCGCAAGCGGCCTTTTGTGCCCTGCACTCCCCATGCAGCATGGGCCGCCCAGAGGGAACAGCCAGCATTTCAGCATTACAGAGTCACAGACATTGGGCTACTATATATATGATACGGGAAAATGTTCTTAAGGTATGCAACTTGGAGGTTGGTCTCCAGCAAGAGTGAAAACAGGGTTCTTTTCCAGGCAGAATATATTTAGCCATTATCTGTGTAAATTGAAGTATTGTGTGGTTCACCAAGAGCAATGATATGCATGGAAAGTGACTATTTGTAACTATTTGCAGTCTGGCCTACATGCTAATGATGGATTGTGAAATCTCAGAAAAGAGGAAATGTACAGAAAGAAGTGAACCAGCAGGGAAGCCCTATTTACAAGTGAGCACAATAAACTTTTGAGCTGTAAGTGTAGGTAGGGAGACAAATGCTGTATCTTCCACTGAGGAGATGAAATGAAGATTTCAATCAGGAAATAATATGTTGGAAGGATTTAAGGCGAGGAAAACATCTTCACACAGGAAGTTATCTTGCTATTTAAATTTAAGTTCCAAAGTGCTTGTATGCAACCATTTGTTCCTGTCTCTTACACTGTCTTTTATAGGAATCGCTATTCTTTAGTGTATAAACTCGTCTTTTTTTGTAATTGAACTCAGCTGCTGTGTGTGTATTACAGGCGTGGTGGTTTAAGGTGAAACGGGTAAGCTGTGTAAACTGTTCCTTTGAAAACAGAGGATCACTAGTTCTGTGGGTATCCAGTGATCAAGGAAAGGCTAGATCAGTGATTCAGGATATCCAGTGATCAAAGGGGACATTTGAAAGAACTGAGATGCATCTATTGTCAGCCTGTAAGGGCTGGTGGAGCTCAGAGGAGAGTGACTGACAGGCTGCGTGTGTTACGGAACAAACACCCAGCTAACTCAGGCACAGGGATGCCAACAGCCTCTGCAGACCCCTGGACAAGGTTGGGGGATACCTCCATGTTGCCAGAAGGGGCATTGCCTCAGACAGAAAGGGCAGGGCTGGGGGCAGCCAGCCCTCAGTGCCACCTGGATCACAGCACGCCCTCACTTCAGCCCTCAGAGCTGCCCAGAGCACACAGCATTGCAAGGTGATTTAAAGGATCTGGGGTTCTGGCCACCACTGCTGCTGCAGTAGCAGCGGTGGCTGTCAAGAGACCCAGGCCCCTTTTATTTACTTGGCCCCAGTGCATCTGCCCCCATTACCCTCTCCTCCCCACCATCCGCAGACCAGACCAGGTAAAACTCCCTTGTTCTCAAAGCAAGATAACCTGCAACTCCGGGTGCCCTGAGAAGAATCACTGGTTCTTTTTTCTTTTTTTTTGGCATCAACCATGGTAAAAAGGGGTGCTTAAATAACTAAATACCATAGTCATAACACTGATGCACAAATGCAGGTTGGAAATACTGGCTCTGTGGTTTCTGGAAATGGCAGCAAAGCTTACACCAACACTTTTTTTTTAATTATTTCTGTGGAAAACACTGGGGCTGTGTCTATACTGGGCCACTTATTCCGGAAAAGCAGCCGCTTTTCCGGAATAAGCTGTGTGCTGTCTACACTGGCCCCTTGAATTTCCGGAAAAGCACTGACGATCTAATGTAAGAAATCAGCCGCTTTTCCGGAAAAACTATTCTGCTCCCGCTCGGGCAAAAGTCCTTTTTCCGGAAAAGCTTTTCCGGAAAAGGGCCAGTGTAGACAGCTTTTCCGGAAAAGCAGAAGAAACGGAAAAAGGCGCTTTGGACGGCGCGAGACCCCGTAGGAGCCCTGGACTTCCTGGTAGGGAGGCTGCTGGGCACACGTGGCAGGACCGTGCCACAGACCCTGCTGCCTCAGCTCTGCCACGTGCCCCTGTGCTGCCCAGCCACCCATCACACCTTACCATGGCAGCTCCAGCCGGTGAGCCCCCTGCATCGCCAGCAGAGGAGGCCCCCAGGGGCCGCAAAAGGCGGGCTCCCTCCTGGACCCCCAGGGAGCTGGAGACCCTCCTGGACCTATGGCAGGAGGAGGAGGGTCTCCACGATACCAGGTCCCGGTGCCGCAATGCGGACATTTTCGGCCGCATGGCCGAGGCTCTGGCCCACCAGGGACACCCTGCCCGGAACACTGACCAAGTCCGGGCAAAGGTCAAGGAGCTCCGGCTGGGGTACATGCGTGCCAGCGAGGGCAGGGGGGCAGGACCAGACACCATGCCCCACTACGACCGGATGCACGCCATACTGGGCCAGCCAGCCCCGCAAGCCCTGGGTGTCACTGTGGACACGTGCCAGCGCCCCATCAGCCGACCCACCGAGCCGGGAGGAGAGGACAGCGGCAGCGCGTCCGGTGGAGAGGAGGCCAGCGTTGCCACCACCCAGCAGGCCCCCTCCAGCAGCTCCTCCAAGGCCGAGGCCGGGGAGGAACCCACTGGTGAGTCTTTGCAGTTTGCACTCCCAAAGGGCGGGGGGCGGAGGGCGGGAGCCAGGTGCCCGGAGGGAGGAGGGGGAGAGCATGTCACTCAGGCCACGTGAGCTGCACGCTGCGTTGCATGAGGCAGCAAGCAGCACGTGCAACCTTGTGCAGCCTGGTGACCGAGCGGCACGTGGCCGCGGCAGGCAGCTGCAGGGCACGCCTGGGACCGTGCTGCTCACACACATTCGGCGGGACCAGGGGAAGGGTGGATGCCGGCTGGAACCGGCCAGGGCCCCAGGACTCAGCCCAGAGCCCCGCACCTCCGCCAAGGGTGCAGCACGGAGAACGGCACACTGTCCCATGCCTGGCTGTGAGGCACAGCCAGCTGCTCCTGGGAAAACCGCAGCGTCACAGTCCTGTGACCGTGGCCCCCCACTGAGCCCCTCGCCTGCTCCCGGTGCCTTGGCTGGTTCCCGAGGAAGTCCCCACTGTGGCCACACATGTCCCTGGGCTACCGGCCTTGCGGGAGAGATAGTGGGAGGACAAGGGCCCCTGAGTTTTGCTGCAAGGATGGGACACCCCACCCAGTCACTCTTCTGGTTCCGTCCAGGAGATATCCCACGCGAGGGGATCTGAGAGCCCAGACCGCCTCTGCCAGATGTGCTCCCAGGCACTGTGTGGGGATGCATCTTGCTCCTGTCAAACACCAGTGATTAGCCCAAAGCTTTTCACAGTCTCCACCAGCAGGGAGTTCCACAGGTGAAGCAGCACAAGCACCCTCCCGCCTCCACGGGGCCAGGATACAGACCGGTGCTTACAATACTGGAGGGAGGACCCTACTCCAGGGGCGGTCCTCCTTGCCAACATACAACACGGGGGCAGGAGGGGAACCGAGTGGGCCCAAGCCACACAACTGTGGGGTCACCTGGGCTCAGGGGTCGAGGGCATGAGGTGTGGGGACAGTGGACGGCCTGCCTGACTGACCCATCCTTTCTTCTCTTCCCTGCAGCGGGACCCAGCACCAGACCCTCCACTGCGGCAGCAGCGGCACCCCCAGCTGGCCAACCCCGGAGGCGCAGGCTGCGGCAGAGGGACCAGCTTCTGCACCGCCACATGACTGCCGTGGAGGCCATCCAGGCCTCCATTGCCGAGCGGGTGCAGGGGGACCTGCAGTGGTGGCAGGAGGGCTGGGCTGCCTTCCTAAGAGAGTGCAGAGGATGCGTGCCTCTATGGACATGCTCACGGCACATGTAGTGCACGCCATCCATTATGGCATGGCCGGACCACATGCCCCCGCCATCCCTCCCGGAGCACAGCCCATGCCCCCTCCTATCCCTGCTCCTATACCAGCTCCTGCCCCTGTTCCTGCTCCTGCCCCAGCTCCTGCTCCTGCTCCTGCCCCAGCTCCTGCTCCTGCTCCTGCTCCAGCTCCCCGTGCAGCCTGCCCGGACGCGGTCTGCCCAGCCTGTGCAGGTCCAGCGCCGGAGGAGCGCTCGCAGGGGCCGCCTGTTGCAGTAACTGCCCCCCCCCGTCCCAGTTGAAGGTCTCCCCCTTGTAAATAAAAAGTTTTCTATTTTTCTGTTCATTCTTGTGTTGGTTATTGTGTTACTGTAGTAACTGTAAGAAATGATTTGAGATGCCAATTAGCCACTTAAATTTAACAGGGTTACAAACTGTGGACAACAAATTCTTTACTCTATCACCGGGGGGGCCCTTTGTAAGTGGTCATTGGTTTGTGGCGCATAAAGAAATACTGAGACTTTTCAGTAAAATGTAAACCACAAACTATATTTACATAGCTAACAAACAAGCAAGAACGGTTAGAAGATGTACACTACAGATTATTAAACATAGTCTAGGCTCAGGGAGGACAATTGGGTAGTGTTGCTGGCCACCTCAATCCTTTGGTCCTTCCGGGCCTCGGAGAGGAACAGCCAGGAGATCCTCGATGGAAGATGACGCGGCTGGCCACCTCAATCCTTTGGTCCTTCCGGGCCTCAGGAGAGGAACAGCCAGGAGATCCTCGAAGACGACTGGAATCAGGTACGCTGACTTGAGCCTTCCGCACGACCCCCTAATCCTCTTCGCTGTTCTTCGGGACAGGCGATGGTGGCCTAAACCTAGCCTAAACTAAAAGAAAAACCTAACTCGCCCGGCGCCCGGCCAACAGTCACGATGACGGCCGATGTGCTTTGACCCGACGCTTACAATTGGGGGAGGCAAGGGGAGGGGTGGGGAAGGGTAAGGGATGGGAGGGAGTAGTCTGGGGAGACCCAGGCGACCCTACTACGGGGCTTGGGCAAACATGTCCACCAGGGCCTCTCTGATGCGCACGCATCCTGGCGCGCCTGGCGGACGGCAGCTGTGTCGGGCTGTTCCCACGTCTGTGCCTCGGCTGCCATCCATGCAGGGAGGAAGGCCTCCCCACTGCGCTCCACAATGTTGTGGAGCACGCAGCACGCGGCCAGGACCTCCACTGCATTCCGCTCACCCATCTCGAGACGGGTGAGCAAACAACGGAAGCGGGCTTTTAAACGTCCAAAGGCGAGCTCCAGTGGGTTTCGGGCCCGGTTGAGGCGGTCGTTGAACCGGGCCCGGTTCTGGTCCGGCTGCCCCGTGTAAGGCCGCATTAGCCAGGGCATCAGGGGGTAGGCCGTGTCCCCGACCACGCAGATGGGCATAGGCACATCCCCGACAGTCAAGTCCCGCCGGGGGAAGTAGGTGTCCGCCTCCAACCTGCGAAACAGTCCAGAGTTGCGGAGGATGCGGGCGTCGTGTGCCCGGCCGGACCAGCCCCCGTAAATGTCCAGGAAGCGGCCCGGTGGTCCACGAGGGCCTGCAGAACAATGGAGCAGTACTTGCGGTTCATGAAATGGGCGCTCGATGCTCGGGGCCCGGATGGGGATGTGGGTGGCGTCCAGGGCTCCCCCGCAGTTGGGGAACCCGAGGGCAGCGAAGCCGGCCATGGTATCATCCACATCGCGCAGGCGGATGACTCTCGGGAGCAGGACGTCGTTGATGGCGTGGACGACCTGCAGAAGGGTGCAGAGAAACACAAGGGAACACATCACATACGGCAGGGGTGAGTGTGCGCTCCCTTGGGCCCCCTTGATTCCCTCTGTCCTCACACACGCGCACACACACGCACACACACCAGGGCCCCCCCCATGGTCCCCCCCACTGGGCCTGTGCAAGGGAGGGATGGCTCAAACCCCTGGGCGACCCAGCCTGGAGTCTTGGCTGTCCCTGGGCCTGGAGTGCAGCACCCTCCCCATCCCACTCCCCTGGGACTTACCTCCCACGATCACTCCGACGGTTGATCTTCCCACCCTGAACTGCTGTGCCACCGAGCGGTAGCTGTCCGGTGTGGCCAGCTTCCAGAGCGATGGCGACCCTCTTCTTGATGGGGATGGGTGCCGCAGCCGGGTGGTGGCTCTCTGCAGCGCGGGGGTGAGCCAGGTGCACAGCTGCAGGAAGATCTGCTTTCTCATCCGGAAATTCCTGATCCATTGCTGGTCGTCCCATAGTCCGAGGACCAGCCGCTCCCACCAGTCGGTGCTGCTCTCAAAACTCCAGACGGGCCTCTCCACGGTGGGGTGCTGATGCCACAGGGTTGCCAGGGCCTCCCTGGTGAGGGAGTCCAATGTGATCTCTGCCTCCTGGTCCATGAACAGCAGGGCACCGGCCTGCAGCACGAGCTGCAGGCACTTGTACAGCTCCAACAGGGGCCCGAGCAGACAAATGGCCACCCACGGCTCCATGGCAGACAGAGCAGGGCAGAAAAACCAAAACTCAGGGAAAAGCAGTTGGGGGCCAAAGGGTGGTGTCCCCAAACTCAGAGGGCAACCAGCGAACCTGCTAAGGGTGCCAGTCCCTGGCAGAGGTCCCAAGGCACGGGGAGCAGGAGACCAACGGCTGTCCGGAGAGACCCCTTTAAGCACGTGTCTGAATGGCGCTCTGGCCCCGCCCCCAGAAAGGTCTGGTGGCCTTTGCCCTCTTCAAAATGGCTCCGGGCTTCTGCTTTTCCGGAAAAGCGCGCCGCCAATGTAAACGCGCTTTTCCGGAAAAGCGCATCATTATAACGGTAACTCCGGGCCAATGTAGACGCTCCTTTTCCGGAAATACTTAAAACGGAAAACTGTTCCGTTTTAAGCATTTCCGGGAAAATCATGCCAGTGTAGACACAGCCCAAGGGGTAGAAAAATATCCCAAATCCTACTTAGTTTGCCTCCTCATATGCCAACCCTCTTTTTTCCCTAATAATGCTATAAATGTATCAGTCACTTTCCATATATATATATATATATATATATATATATATGAGCATAATTTGAAAAAGGGTTAGATAAATCCCATATCTAGTAGCGGATTACATGGTCATTGAATCATGAAAGCTCAAACTAAGTTAAAAGTGATCTTTGTAGTGTGGTGGAACAGATAGCTTCATGTTAGTGCTGTTACTGAGATTTTAGAGAATTATTATACTCCTTGTAACAGGATCCTGAACAAAGTCTTGCAGAATTCCAGGCATTCTGTTTTCAATTAACCTCTTTTATGAATGAAGCTGAATGGGGGAGGAAAGGGAAAAGAGTGAGGGGTAGCATGTATACATTGCATGGGCAGTTTATAGCCTTCATTAATAATCTTCACAATTCATAATTTTGTGGATGACACAGACACAATTTTTACAGCTGTTCTTTAGAGAAAGAATAAGTTTCTCTTCATTAAAGACTAATGAATGACATTACATTTAAGTGCTTGCATTAGATTTGCTTCTTTGAATTTAATGATAGGGCAATGAGGCCTTTAATTAAATAGTCAAAAATTTCCACTGGGAGAAACAAAACAAATTTATCTGTAGGATTTTCCCCTTAAAATTAAAAATAAATCAGAGTCCATCTGTTAGATACGCAATGCTTTTACTCTTTAAATTAGGCCTCACGACTAATTTGTCTTCTCAAGATTTGTTCCCCATTTCTGAAAACCGTATGATGGGATCAAGATGCATTTCATTTGTAGATGTAATATCAACATCAATTAATGCCTAGATAGTGATCTCATTAAAAGGTTTTTTGGAGAGAAAAAAATACAAATCTCCTTCATAGCTCTCTGACTTGTTAATGCATGACAATCTGTCACTTTGTGGCATACTATAAACTCCTTCATATAGTAGTTCCTTTATCCAGTCAAAAATGAGATTTGAAGAAGCATTTTCAGACTATGGAAAGATTGCATGAAATTGGTCTGTTTCTTAGCATTAGAATATCTTATGCTTGGTGCCCACATTACCCAATGCTCTTTAATAAGTTATCTATCAAAGACCCATCCTTATGAGCTTGTTACTGAAACAAATAGGATTCAAGCTAGCTAAATTCCATTTCATATTTTTACTAAAGTCCTTACAGTGGAAAACAATTAATAAAACTTTCTATATTCTTGAACATGAGGAATAGTTAGTATCGGGTGACACTTGGAAAACTGGCCTGATTAGCCAACCATCTTATATTCAAGCAGACTGTTATTCTTGTGCACACCTCCATTGCAATAAATTGCTATAATCCAGACCTAATCCATAGGTTCACTAGGATTATGAGCAAATGAGGATTAATAAAATCAGTAGAGGAAGTCCATCTTTATTCTGAAGTTCCAAATGTCCTCCCTTTAATGTATTTTCTTTTAACTGAAAGGACCCTACTGTTGTTTAAAAAAATCATATGATGCAGAAATAAACCGGTATAGAAAATTGACCAGATTAATACATATAGTATCTGTTTTAAACTTAATAAAATTTGTGCAACAAACTTAAATCTATTTTAAAGATTCACTGTATTTCTTTATATGTCTGGTTTAGTGCACTAAAGTGTTTTATTTAAACTCTCCTTAATATTCACAGTGGTTGGCATAAATAAATCAACGTTTACCTTCATTGGGATGCTTGAATACAATATTTGCCTGTGCTTTCAACTGCAGCTGGATGACTCAATGATCTTTCAGTTCAGTGGCCAAACAGGGAGAAGGAGAAAGTTTCATTTTACATGGGGACAAAACATTTTACAAACAGTTTCAGTTTACCTGAAAATGTATTTTTTGGCAAATAACAGATTTGCTAAAAAAATTTCCCTGAGCTCTACTTAAAAGAAACAACTACTGTGCAATACCTCAAATAATTGGCAGATAACTTTAGATAAATACTGACTTTCCAATGATAATCGCTGTATTCAATTTAGCTAGAATCTTCTGTACTGCATTGTGTGTTTGTAGACATTTATATGATCAATACCTTCTTTCATGTTTTTAATAAATTGGAAGGAAGAAAAAAGGAAAGCCCGTTCCCACCTCTGTGGAAAAGTTGAAGAGCAAAAGATAAAATTAAAAAAAAAAGACAGCTACATACAATATGATTAAAACATACAAATAATTTAAAATGTTTGTTTTCAATGTTGACTTTATTGCAAACAATGCTGCTCATTTCTATTGCTGAGAATGAAAAATGGTTTTAAAATATTTATAAAGAAATCAAATATATTCATGAGTTATTCATTAAAGAAACAACATGATTGTTAGTCATGTAGACACATTTTTTACACATCACCTGATATCATAACATTATTTTCCAAATGGCAAGTGTTGGAAGTATAAGTTACATACCACATAGACATGAAGTTTTATGTAAAAATGTAGGTGACTGTCCAAAGGGGCACATAAAAATGTGTTTGCAAATTTCTCATTGATAACTACACATGGGCCTATTTAGATCCCTTGTAAATTTTCATATCTCTATTGAAGTTAATGGAATTTGCACCCACTGGGGCTATTTCTCCCACCTCTGTGTTCTAAGCCTTTGTTCCCTATTGTTGCAATGACACAAATGCACATTAAAGTGGCTAGATAACCAAAATCTATACTGTACATGCTTTTATATGAATTTGGGTATGATTTTTATTAGCATTGCTCACCCAAAGGACCAATTAAATTTAGCTTCCAATTTATTAAAAGTGATTTTAGCTATCGATTCCCTTCGTTGGTTTTTGCTATGGTCTAAAGATGGAGCTGGAATTTCCTGAAAAAAAAAAAAATCAAGGTTCTTATTTTCTTAAGTGTGACCATTGTTAAATGAGTGAATTGAAAACTAAAACTTGGTCAAGCAGCACCAACATATATTATCAAAACCAACACTCATTGTTCCACCATGCCATTCTCTCAATCACTGAAACCTAGTTTTAAAAAAAATCTGATTAATTAGCACTCCCCTTCAATTTAAACTCTGGCTAAGGCATGGTATGATTGAAAAATGGATCTATTACAAATAGGTTACTATTAACATAAAATCAACGAGAATTAAAAATAGTATATCAGTATCAGAGATAATCTGAACAAAGATTTTATCCACCAGGGTACTTAGAAATATGCTAACTGATTAGCACACGAGTAATCCATTTAAATCAATGTTACTCACATGCTTGTATGCCCTGATGCTGCAGACACTTAGGTGCATGCTTCATTATACTTCTGTGTAGAGGAGACCCATGGCTTTGAATGGGACTTCTTATGGTAGTAAAGATAAATTCATGGAGGATACATGCATCAATAGCTATTAGCCAGGATGGGCAGAAATGGTGTCCCTAGCCTCTGTTTGTCAGAAGCTGGAAATGGGCAACAGAGGCTGGATCACTTGAGGATTACCTGTTCTGTTCATTCCCTCTGCAGTACCTGGGATTGGCCCCTGGAAGACAGGATTCTAGGCTAGACCGACCTTTGGTTTGACCCAGTATGGCCATTCTTATGTTCAGGGCCGGCTTTAGGAGGTGCGGGACACGATTCGCAGGGGCGGGGCTGTGCATGCGCCGCGCGCCTGGGAGCAGGGCCCCCCTCTTAGGCACGGGACCCAATTTGGGTGAATCGGCCTAAAGCCGGTTCTGCTTATGTTCTTATATTCTTACATTCTTAAAGTTAAGCATGCTCATAAATATTTATAAGATTGGGGCTATAGTTGGGCACCTGCTTTAGAACCCTTCTGAACTGGATTTTAAGTGATAAATTATACCTGAAAATTCATAAGTCTGGTATCCTCAATATGCAAGCGAATAGTGCATGAATACTGGAAATTTACCAGCACCATATTCAAGGGCAGATTATGACATTGAGTCCCTAAACTATATCAAGTGCAAGAGGTGCCATACAATAAAAAAAATTATTATTTTCCACTGAAAGAACAGTGCTTTTTGCTCAGCCATGGCTTCCCATCTGTCAAGAATAAACATTAAGGATGTGTCTAAACAGAAGCGTTAATTCAGAATAACGGCCATTATTCTGAAATAACAATGCGAGCATCTACGCAGCAATTCCGTTATTTTGAAATGAATTTGAAATAATGGACAGCTTATTCCAACTTCTGTAAACCTCATTCCATGAGGATATAACGCCTATTCTGAAATAGCTATTTTGGAATAGCAGTAATATGGACACTCCATTTCTGCTATTTCAAAATAGCTCCTTCCAAGGGCCATTCAAAGTAATTACTCCCCAGTGCCTCCTGGGGCTCTAAATCATAGTAGCACATCCACATTAGGGGAGCCTGCCTCAGACTAATTTTGAGGCTTCCCTGTAGTGTAGACGTGCTATTTTGAAATAAGCTATTTCAGAGTATTTCTTCCGGAATAGATTATTCCGAAATAAGTGTGCAGTGTAGACTTAGTGACTGTTGAGGATAAGGATATTAGTGTAGCCAGATGGATATATTTTGACCATATTTGAGCAAAAAAGGTCTATAATTAGAGAATCTTTTTTCCCCATCTCCTTTATTTATGAGCTGATTTTAATAAAAATTTTAAATGGGGCTAGTTATTTTCATATTTAGATGCCCCTCGTATTGCGAGTGCTTTAATCCAGCACTAATCCAGCACAAAAATCTTACCTCCAAATGCAAAATGCATTTTGCAAAAATGTAATTGGTCACTAAATTAGAAAAGAGGAGACTGAGGGGGGATATGATAGAGGTATATAAAATCATGAGTGGTGTGGAGAGGGTGAATAAAGAAAAGTTATTTATTAGTTCCCATAATAGAAAAACTAGAGGACACCAAATGAAGTTAATGGGTAGCAGGTTTAAAACTAATAAAAGAAAGTTCTTCTTCACACAGCGTGTAGTCAACCTGTGGAACTCCTTGCCAGAGGAGGCTGTGAAGGCTAGAACTATAACAGAGTTTAAAGAGAAGCTAGATAATTTCATGGAGGTTAGGTCCATAAAAGGCTATGAGCCAGGGGATAGAAATGGTGTCCCTGGCCTCTGTTTGTCAGAGGCTGGAGAGGGATGGCAGGAGACAAATTGCTTGATCATTGTCTTCGGTCCACCCTCTCTGGGGCACCTGGTGCTGGCCACTGTCAGCAGACAGGCTACTGGGCTAGATGGACCTTTGGTCTGACCCAGTATGGCCATTCTTATGTTCTAAATGTTTGCAGGAAACCTCTATAAGCATTATAAGTGTCTGCTCCTCACTCATTTCTGCTTGTAGCCCCTACTTTATGTTATATAGCTTTTTTTAATACCACACTTACTACCATTCTATCTGAGCACCATCCATTAGTTTGTTACATGATATGATGGACATTTGTTATGTATTTTTGCTCTCATCCTCTCCCCGGGGTAGGGGTGGAAGTGTATGTAGTGGAGTGTTGTGGTAGGATGTTTGTTTTTCTTTTTATAAAATATGTCACAATTTATGGAATCTGTGTGTATTGCTCCTCCCGGCTCCTCAGCCATCTTGTCTCTTAGGTAGAGACCCATCTCTCTCTCTCTCTCTTCCCTCACAAAGTTTTCCCAGGCTGTGGTGTTCCCAGCATCCCAGACCACTTAAACAGGACAGTGTCTGTACTTTGCTTTCTGCTCTCTGCCCTCCAAAGAGCTATAATTTTCCAGAAGTTATAAATGACCACACAGTCTTTCATAAGCAAGCACATTTATCCTGAAAGTGAAACATTACAGAGAAAACATATAAAAGAGCTTTTATGCATGCTAAAAGCTTACCAGAGGTCACACATCAGTCTTTTCAGGTCTCAGCGGGCCAGAGTCCTTCTAAAACCACTTAGGAGGGATACTCCCCCTTGAACAGAAGGTCCTCTCCATTTGCTGGCTCAGAAAGACAGCCCTGAGTCAGTTTAAACTCAGGCTATTTATCTCAAAGCCCCTGCCTTGTCTGTTGGTCTCTGGAGACTCCAGTTTTAACTAGTTTACACAAGCAGTGTATACAGGTGGTGGTACTTCTCTGGAAGTGTTACAGCCTGAGTGAATTTGCTTCCACTGGTCTCAGTTCCTAGAGGAGCTCTGTTCACCTTCCCTCATGAAATTACCTGCAATTCTGGGCCCACAATGATACATAACCTTAATATAGTAAGATATCCCAAAGCCATTGCATAAAATAGTTCTCTCTTTCTGTGTGTATAATATGTTAGCCAAGACAAAATCAAAGAAATGAACTTTACATTTGAAGTTGATGAGTTTCATGAGGGGACTTAGATCGCTTGTTGAGTCACAAACTGAACCCCAAAAGTTCTGCCTTGTGCAGATGGAGCTTTGCCTTTGATGCAGAGAGTGCTATAACCACAAGTATTATGAAAATAATAATGGCACGTGTTAATAAAAGAAATAAATACAAGTAGTAGACACAGAAATGGCAGCTACATGATACTGGCCTCAAAAGATGAGAGCAAGAGTAAGTAAGGAGAAGAAAAGAAAGAATGTTATTAATATAATATGAAATTTGTAATGTACCTCACAAAATCACTTTTTCCTAATGGAACCACATCATCAAATCAGCATAGTCCCATGTCCAGGATAGATTAAAGAACAGGCACGCTACATCTGTGCCTAGGGACCCCACTCCTGGAGTCATGTGGTGATGTCAGAATCTCAGCTTTGTTATTTTTATACTGTGCTTTTAGACCTCATGGTCATGAAGAAAACCGTGACTTGAGAAATGATGTCGTGACATCTGCCCGAGTCTTCTAACAGACTGAAAAAGAGCCCCAAAAGTCAGGGGCCAGTGAAAAAACACAGTATGAGATCACAGAGTTCAAAACTATGACAGGATGCATAAACACAAGGACGTGGAATTAAATCTTAGCATGGGCAGTCTTAATTCTGGTTCCTCCTAACTTTTGAGTGCCTGACTAACATTTATTGTGACCAATACCTGTACATAGATTAAGGAATTGATTCTGAAAGGTGCTGTGCCCTCTGGACCCCATCTACCAAAACACTCAAGCATGTGCACTGACATCAGTATAGCTTTCCATGTGGTTAAGTTTAAGCATGTGCTTGGGTATTTACCTGACTTAGGGCCTGCACAGGCAGCACCTTGTAAGACTGAGACTAAAGTTAGCCAGATATAGGTAAGAATATCCAATGGGCGGGATTCTTCATTCCCCTGCTCTTTTCTTTAGTCATTTGCAGCAGACAATGTTTCAAAATGGGTCTAAAATGGCTTCTGATTTGGTAGCATTTTACACAAGTGCAAATCACTACAAAAGATGGCAGAGAGTAGAAAAATCAGGATCCAGTGCATATAGATACACCCTGTGTACTTTTAAATCTGTATCATCTTAATACATATGGCAAGGCTATATAGGCACAACTGTAATACTGTAGGTGTAGGCAAATAATGAACTGTACCTCTCCTGTACAGGCCTTGGGGAGTTGTCTAATTCACAGTGCTTGTTTTATTGTAGCTTGGCTCATATTGAATTACTGCAATAAACATTTCTTTCAATGATTCGTCATAGTACTATATCTGCGGTAGATGTGGAATGTAACCTACTTTGAGAATTATTGAACAAAGGTTGACTGAAGAAAGCCATAATTAGAGGTTTGGGGCTTGCAGAACTTTTCTAAATAAATAAGAAAATCAAGTGTGTTCTCAAAAGACATTGTTTTTATTTGCTTGCTTTATAGAACTACCAGTCTTCTCCCATGAAGTTTTATTCTCATTGTATTTCCTGAAAAACAGCATTTTAACTACTATCCATTCTATAGCTAGCATTCTCTGCTCTGGCTGGATTCTTTAAATATTTCAGTCATTTTCCTAATTTCTGCTTTTGGCAGTGTATGTTTTAAGCTGGAGGATATTGTTAAGGTAAGCTGTGTCATTAATGTTTACTAGCAATATTGACCAACATTGGACATACCCTACTAAACTGTATCTTTATATGCATTGCTCAGCTGGGCAATAAATACACTTCAATTTAGGTCAAATGCAATAGAAAATCATGTTTGTTTTGAACTGTATTTTTGATTCTGTACTGGACATTAGAAAGGTTAGCAACTTTGTCAAGGTGCAATCAGACAAAATTGTACACACAAAAATGGTGTTTAAACCATACCATCATATAAAGCAGTCTCTCTATGGAAAGACATTAAACAAGTTTTGCAACAAGATGCTTAGGGCAATTGAATAGTATGGTTAAAATATATGCTTTTAGAGAATCAAATGAATGTGTTAATTAATATTAGATCAATACTAATGGTACTAATTAAGGTACTGGACTCAAGACTTAAAATCTTGAGTTAAATTCCCAGTCCTCCTATACAATTCCTGTGTGTCTTAGGGTATGTCTACACAGCAACATTATTTCAAAATAACACCTGCTGTGTAGACGCAGACTAGTTATTTCAAAATAATGTCGAAATACTGTCAAGCTGGAGGACTTCTTACTCCGACTCCTGTAACCCTCATTGTAAGAGGAGTAAGGGAAGTCAGAGGAAGAGTGCTCTACTTCAAAATAAGTGCTATGTAGATGCTCCCAATTTTGAAATAAACTATTTCAAACTATTGACATAGTTCAATTTGCATAGCTTATTTCGAGTTAAGCCCTGCTGTGTAGACACACCCTTAGGAGAAAACATTTAGGCTCCCATCACAATAAATGGAAACAAATTCCCATTAATTTAATAGTGCAATTAATCTCTGTGGCTGGGATCCACAAAGGGACATAGGCACTGCAGCACTCAGAAGCATCACAGCATCTGGCATTTAGGCACCTAGAATAAATCACAGGAACAAACCTACCATCCGGAAATCCTGAGCTAAGCACCTCGGCTCTTGTACAATGAATGAGAAAGGCATCTTTGAGTGTGTTCCACAAAAGCCAGCAGGCTACACTGGGGGCCGCCAAAGGGAGATAGTTATTACTGTATTGCAAATTATTATTATTATTAATAATAATAATAATAATACTTTGGTGTCTTCCCTGATAGACAGCATACAGAACAAGGCAATCAGTTGCTTAATAGGAATAAACATAAAAGGAGATATAATAGAGATAGGAAAATGCTTCAATATTATTTTATTTTTCAAATCACTGGTGCCTGTGTAGTGTTACTAGGAATGAAGCTTCTGGTGAAGGCAAATTCCCTGAAAGTATCCATAATCTTTTATTATCTGTATAAATGATTTGCAAATAGATCAGAAAACAGCAATAAGTAAATGCTATGAGGAGTCTTGTAGCAGCTTAAACACTAATAAATGGATTTGGGCAGAGGCTTTCATGGGCTGGAACTCACTTCAGATGCATAACCCTAAATAAGGCTATGTCTGCGCTACCAGGTTATTTTGAAATAAGTTATGTTGAAATAATAAATCCCGAAATAGCTATTTCAAAATAAGCTATTGTTATTTAGAAATAGCGGTAGTGTGGACACTCAGCTGCTGTTATTTCAAAATAACTACTCCCCAGAGTCATTCAAAGTAATTACTCCCCCATCCTTTCTGGGGCTCCAAGTCAAGATAGTAGATCCACATTAAGGGAACCTGCCTCAGACTAATTTTGAGGCTTCCCTGTAGTGTGGACACGCTATTTTGAAATAGCTATTTTGGGAGTTATTATTTCAAAATAACTTACTTCAGAATAACCTGGTAGTGTAGCCATAGCTGTAATGTGGACACTCTACTTGTTATTTTGAAATAAGGGGAATTATTTCAAAATAAATCCCCAGTGCAGACATGCCCTAACTGCTGAGGCTCCTAATCCTTCACAAAGTGCCAAATACACCTGTCCTTTGAGCCAGCTGAAGAGTTCATACCAGCTGCCCTTTTTGTGAAACATTTATGCTCTGTTTCCCACAGCAGCAACATCACATCTCACTTTATTTTGCCACTTGCGGCTGCTACTTGAAAGAGGAAGGTGCTAAAGTCAATAATACATAACTGATGTGGAAAATTCAATGGATGAGCAAAGCTATTCAAGTAATAAGCATTTTCACTTCTCAGTCTGCTTACAGAAGGAGATAGGTCTGATAGACTGTAAAATCTTTTGGTGCACTGGACACTTATGAGCATGTTATGTCCGATTGCAAAGGCACCATTTGTCATTGCATCCTTGTTACTGACTAGTTTTGTGATATTAGGCTAGTCATGTTGGAGCCTTTCTGCACCCTTCTATAGCAGTCTCAAAAATGTCATGAGATTCACTTAGTAGAATTTCTGACACGTGCTTTCCTTCCAAAAGGAGAGGTTTGTGGGTGAAGAAGACAGAACATGTGCTTTCCAAACCACATAGGACTCCAAAATTAATAGAGAAAGGAATTTCAAACAACATTCTGGCTTTTGTTTAGCATTGCCTGGCCTCTGTTACTCTCCTGGAAGCAGTATTCCTATCTCGGAGAAGGATGAAGGCATGCAATAGAAAAGTTAAAGCTGGTCGAAACAATGTTTGACTCCTCCATGGATATATAAATATTCCATCCACTAGTTCCTAAGAGTATCATGCTTCATAGAACAGCTGCTCCTCCAGGTACTACAACACTATTTCGAAATAACTAGCGCTATTTCAAAATAACTTAGTCCATGTCTACACAGCAGGAACTTATTTCAAAATAGTGTCAAAATACTGTCAAGCTGGAGGACTTCTTACTCTGACTCCTTTAGCCCTCATTGTATGAAGAAGAGTGCTCTTTTTGAAATAAGTGCTGTGTAGATACTCCCTATATAGAAATAAGCTATTTCAAAATAAGCTATGCAATTGACGTAGCTCAATTTGCATAGCTTATTTCGAGTTAAGCCCCGCAGCTAAGCCCAGTTTGCCATTTACCATTCAAATCCTGCATAGTCCTGCTGACAGAGATAGAATATTTCTCTGGTGGGTCATCTCTGTGTTTGGTTAGGGCAAGTGGCTTGATCGGGAGCTTTCCTGCCAACCTCCTCATAGACCATCTGTACTGTTTTTTCCACAGAATCTCTTCGATCATGGAGACCCATTTTTGTAGGAGCCTCTAGGGCACATTCTCAGTGTCATAGCTCAACAGTCATGCTAATGTGGGCAGGAGGATTCTGGTGTCTTCAGGGATGTTGCAGAGATGGTTCTGGCCTTTCTGCTCATCCCAGAAGAGCTGCAAGGTTTGAGGACTAGTTCCATGACCCATTGGGTGTGGAGAAAGGAGAGGGAGGCACAAATCCTGATACCCTAGAAAGAGCAGTGTTGGGTAATTCTCACAGAGGAGTTATCACTTTAGCCCCGCCTCCACGTTTGTACCATGAGAAAGTACGGTCCAGCATCTTGTCTTTATCTGATACTTAAAACTGAAGAAACACAAGAAATAACTGTAAATTTTAAAAGAATAGGGGGAAAACCTAGTTTATTTCTGAAACTGAAACCTGGGTGAGTTGTTAGATGTGTTTATCAAAATTAATAGTGATTTGTTTTCTTATTGTTATTTCATACTTCATGACCTTAACAGAAAGTGCACCTTGGTAAATACTGGTAATCACAGAGAAACAGCCAATTAAAAATAAACACTTCCATATTTATAGAAGTTTAATCCAAAAGACACTTAATTCTGAGGAGAGAGAGAGCAGCCGGTCTTTGCAATGCTACCCCTTCAAAGTAACAGTAATCTTATGGCCCCTTTGGAATATAACACTGATTTTGGATTTCAATGAAGTTACACAAGGAGCGGGTTTGGTGAATAATTTTAACTTTTCCTAGACTTGATTGAATAGGGCTTGTGCCATTTGGGTTAATTACAGCTGGAACAGAAGTTGTCAACTAAGACAGTAACCCTCTTGTGTTTTTTTCTAGATTCACTTCAGCTTGAGAGGCACACACTTCAAGGATCTCAGTCAGGAAGAAGAAAGATTAGACGTTTGATCCTTTAAGTTGTTTAGTGCTTCAAGTCCCTTGAAAATCATTAGGTATCAAGGGAGTTCAATACCTGACTAGAAAGATAGTGACTACTATTATCTTTATTGCTACCTTGTTCTTTATCCCAACCTCCTGGGTGATGTCCTAATCCCTTTTACTTCAGTGAAGCCAGGATTTCACCACATGTGGTGAGCCCCATGTTGAATCTTGTCCTAATTCTAGACTGTTTTTCTTGTTTGTACAGGGCTTAACACAAGATGGCCACAATTCCTGATTAGTCCTCTATGTTCACTGCAGTGGTTCACAACCTTTACGAGCATATGGACCCCTTTTCAATCTATTAAAAAAAGGAAAAAAAAAAGAAAAGAAAAGAAAAGTAAGGATGCCCGAACCTTATTTTTAAACTTTCCATGGACCCCCCCGCAGTACCGTTGCAGACCAACAGACATCCTCGGACCACAGGCTGGGAACCACTGTTCTACCGCAATAGAAAGAACAACATTAACAAAATACCGGCATTCATTATCTTGCAAAATCAGTTTCTAGGCACCCTTTCTCTCCTGAGTGAAGTAACTAAAGTTGCAATGCCCAAAATGTGCAAATTAGAAAGACAACTTACTTATAGTGTAATCAATTTACATTCGTCAGGTGTATTTTAGCTGAAGTCTAGTTAAATACACTGCTTATGTACTCCTTTTAGGAGAAAATGAGTTAAGATGAACACCTGGAGATTAATCCAAATCATTGGCACTCTAATTGTCTCCCTCTTTGATGCCACTACTCACCCTAAACAAATGCTGCTTAAAAAACTCTTAGCAAGTAATGTGGTTTAATTTTGGAAGAAGTAAAGTATTTATATTCAAACCTACCTCTATTTTTTATTCACTTAATTTCATCTTAGTGAACAATACAACCCTGTACAAACATCTACCTTGAATTACACAATTTCTATAATAAATTATGGCATGAGTTTTAATTTTGAGAAAAATAATAGTCCATTAAAATTTTTCAGTTGTTTTGGATAACTAAGCCTTTGCAGTTGGATAATCATAATATTTGCCATAGTTAAGGCATTTCCTATAGTAAATTTAAGGAAAGTATAACATATAGTGGAGAAGTTATGGATTTATGGGGAGGAAGGGGCTTGATCCACCATTATTGTTCTTAGAGATTGATTGACTCTTTTGCTCAAGGTTTCTTTTTTGCCGTATCACATAAACATTATTGTTTTACAGTTCAAATGCTAAGTAATCAGATTCCCCATGCAGGGCTGAAGGGGAAAATATCTGTGCAAAGCTGTTAAAGAGAAGTTTTCAGAATGTTTGATAGCTGAAAGTGGCACTGAAGTTCTATAATATAAAAAGTGACCGAAGCTTTGTATTTAGCTGTTTCTGGGTTGTGCTAATTTTGATGAGGATGATATTTTATTTTCTTAGTTTGTATCTGTAATGGGGTGGTGCTCACCTCCCGCAATGCTCCTGTCTGGCCGAGTGCATGTGCCTGTACTCCCTCCATTTAAAAGCCTTTCGGCTAGTCATCCCTCCAGCTGGGTCACACAGCCTGGTATGGAACACAACCCCTTCCGGGGTATACCTTTACCGGGGCCCATGTCAGTGCCCATTGCTAGTGTCTCTCTGTTTCTGTCTCTCTCTTTCTATCCTCACTCTTACTTACTGGCTCTATCACAGTTCATCATATAAAGAGTCTCTCCATAGTCCATCTCTAAGCAACTGTCCATGGTGCTGCCATTAACATTGCTCCTTAACAGTAGCTAACTCAGAGCTGTCCATGGTGCTCCCATTCTCAGCCAGCCAGTTGCACTTGGTCTTCACTCCTTCAAAACTAGGCTACAACTGACTGCTGCTGTGCAGCTTCTTTTATAGGCCTTCCTGGGCCCTGGTTGGCTGGCTCCTCCACAGACGCTCTAGTCTCCTTGCAGGACTTCTCCATGGCCCTCTTCCAGCCTCAAGGCTGGTCCACCTTATCACAGGCTAGGTCTACACTACAGAGTTCTTGTGCAAAAATGGCTGGTTTTGCCCAACAACTTGCAGAGTGTCCACACCTCAAATATGTTTTTGTGCACATAAAATGAAAGAACAGAGGGTTTTTTTCTGGTGTAAGTATTCCTCCTCCTATGAGGAATAACTCCTTTTTGTGCTAGAGTTCTTTTGTGAACTCTAGAGGTCTTAGGTGTGTGCGGATGGGCAAAAGGGGTTTTTTGTGTGTGCAAAAACAGGAGAGAGAAAAAAGCACAAGTGCCCTCGTGGCCATTCTGTGGATAGCTATCAGTGATTTCTTTTGAGAGATTGTCCATGCAGTGTGGACACTCTCTTGCACAAAAACTTTTTTGATGTGCTTTTGCAGTGTGAATGCTCTCTTGCACAAGAAGTTTTTGTGGAAGATCTCTTCCACAAAAAGCTTCTTGCACAAGAAGCCTGTAGTGTAGACATAGCCACAGTGTCACATCAATTTTACAGTGCAGTTGCAATGAACCTGTAATTAAAATGGGAGTGTTCTATAATGAATATTAATCTGTAACCCAAAATGTGGCTATATATTAATTTACTAAGACATTTTTGCCTTTTCAGATAAAGAAAAGCAAATCAGATATATTACTGCAACAAAATCTAAATTTGTAATTCACAAGTATTATATCCAAGCTGAGATGGGCAGAAAGAGACCCACATATTTGTTACATTACATTCACCATTTTGCAATTCATGTGCAATCTGATTTCCACCTGAGTAGCCAATTTTATGTTCTGAAATCTATTTACTCTCTGGTTACTTTAGTGTGAAATCAGGGTAAATTAAAAAAGCAATGGGCCTGCTTATGCCTATGCTGAAGTTATTTAGAACCAGACTGGGAAAAATATGCTTCTGAGTCGTCCAACTGAAGCAGCACATTTCCAACCATTGTAGTCCACAGGATCATTCAGGTGAGCCCTTGTTCACCAGTGTTAAGGTGCTCAGCATCCATTTTTCCTCCAGTGACTTAATATTTATTTAATTAAAAGCAAACAAAAACAAATTGTAACCATGGCTTGGAGTTTTGAATCTTATTAACTTCTTAGCACTGTCAGGGCTATTGTCAGAGAATAAAAGAGTTCTGCCCACTGTGGTCAACAGAATTTTTTTTTACCAACTTCAGTGAATTAGGCCTGAGGCTAAGAAGAAGATCTGGGCAGAACGCAATGGGGAAACCCCATTGCTGATGAATAAGAGCTCCTTACTGTAGGGCAGGCTGAAGATGCCTACCCGCTAAGTTTAACATCTTTTTAGTAGGTATAAAAATCAAGCTTTTTTTTTTGTAAGATTCTTATCTAATGCCTAAGGCTGAAAACAAAGTTCAGTCTCAACATATATGTCATTATTTCTCCATAGATTTTTTTCTTCAGTTTTAAGTTTTGGGGACTTTTCTCCTTTGTATTACTTCAGACAATAATGTAACAAATTCTCTTCTGTCCTCACAGTTATGACAGGCAGATGTGAAAAGGTTGAGAGACCAGGTAAAATCCCTCGAAGTTTAGAGCTGAAATTAGGCTTGAAAGCCCAGAAGATCATGACAGTGCTTTCTTCTGTTGATTGGAATGAGTACAGCACACCTTTGGATACTCTCATTATAATTGTTATAATTATAAATTCCATTATGGCACATTTTCATTATATATTGCTCCTTAACAATATCCAGAAATACAGAGGTAAGAAACAAAAACTAAAAGTAATGGGAAAATTAACTAAATAGTTTGAAACAAAAAACAAATAAATGAAAAAACCCCCCAAAACAAGCGATTCAGCTCAGTTCAGTTTGAGTATTTCTTTAGGTTTTTAGTTGATGCTATTTTATTTGAACTTTTTTAGCTCTCTCCCTACCTAAAAGACACAGAGATACAGAGATACAATTAAATTACTTTTAAAAATGAAAAAGTTGCTTATTATTATTATTACTACAGATTGAACCTCTCTATCTTTGGGACCTGACTGGTGCCAGACCAGAAAATTTGCTGAACCATGGGAGGTCAATATTGTCTAGCAGCATTACCAACACTTCCACTGTTTACTGGGCTCTTAGAAGACATTTAGGGGTAAAATAGAGCTATATAACAGCACAGAACACCAAGAGCCAGGACTGGTGACTGTAAATAAACTTTATGGGATGGCGGGAAACTTGGCCACACCCATCATAAGTCAACATCCAGATAACTAAAATTATGCTAGATGACAGATGTTGCAGAACCAAAGAATTCTGGACTAGAAAGGTCCTGTCTGTAGATATTTGTATCACAGTAGTTTCTAGAGGTCTCAAATGAGGTTAGGGACTCATTGTGTTAGGCACTATGCAATTATGTATGGAAAAATGTGTTCTTACCTCATGTTGGTTAACACATGGTAACTAACAGAAGGTAAAATCGTTGAGAAAAGAAGCATTTGTCATTTTCACACATATTAGCAGCTAGAGGGTAGCTTAGTGTTTCCCTGCTAACATGTGTTAATACTACATATTATTCATGGATAGTGAAGCAGAAGCAATTGGAAGAGAAACTAATATAGAGCTCACACATAATTTGGAGAATTTAAGACACAAGAAATACACACTGCCCAGCTACTGCTCAGAGCACAAACCAAATCAGATAAGCTGAAGGAAGAAAGCAAGCAAGTTGAATACTTTAATCACTTCATGGGGAGAAGGCTTACTGTATAGTTGCCAAAGCTGGGGATATTTAGAAAGGAGAAAATTGATTAAGAATAGGTTAATGTGTGTAAGTAAAAAAAAAAAAAGGACTAGGATATGAATCCATCAGAGGGACTATTAGCATGCAGCTGGATGTCAAGGACTGGGGGAAAAGCAATACAAAATAAAAATACTGAAGTCAAGCAGGGGAACAAGGAAAAGGAGGTTGGAAACGCATATCAAGAATTATCCACAATGACTCGTTAGCCACCTCAGGCGATATCTCCACTTGCTGCACTGGAGATCCATCTTCTGGCATTCAATTTAGCAGGTCAAGTAAGGAGCTGTCAAATCGAATGCTAAGGGTGCCCCTGGTCGGCAACGATATTCCTCAATTCGCAAAGAGTAAAGGAAGCCGATGGGAGCATTTGGTCCTGTTGATCTCCCACTGTGGAGACATCACCAAGGTCAGCTTTTGGTATATTGACTCCAGCTACATTATTTATATAGCTGGAGTTGCGTACCATAAGCCGACTTTCCGGTCTAGTATAGACTTGCCTTCAGACTCTGATGGCAAGAGGATTTGGCCAGGTAAATATTTAGATGGTAGACCTTTAGACAAGTGATGTTGGAGATTCGATAGATGGCACTATTCCTCCTGACTCAGGCGGCCTAAATTTTCTCTCATTTACTGCAGTGTAAAGTAAGAATAATTCCACTGCAGTCATTGGGCTTACACTGATTTAAGTAAAAAGAGAATGAGGCCCAGCATGTCAGCATAATAGGAAATAGGGATTTTTGAACAGAATGGATGTATTGAGTTTGAAAGGAAAAACCAAAATCCTCCTAATCTGTTCCAGCTGATTAAAACCCAGGACTACTTTGATAAGAGTGATGATGCCAATCTCAGTAACTTGACTGAAAAGCAGCTCCAATAATTATATTTCTTCCCCCGACATTACCTCTGCAGTTTCACTTAGTTATATAGTGAGCACCATTAAAAATGAATATTTATCACATTTCAGTTCTTACCATCTGTGACGGCTCATCGGGGAGCCCCCCGAATCTGCACTCCCATCCACAGCCAGATGTGACTCTCTGCCAGCCAGTAGAGTAAAAATGGGTTTATTGCTTCTCCAAGATACAGCACGGCATAGGTTTGATATAGGCATAGGATAGGCCAACAGCCCTAGTTCCCTTGGGGGGAAGGGGTTCACAGGCCCCTGAACCCACTATATTAGTTTTTAGTCTCCTTACTCCATGCTGTCCCAGGCCCTGCCCCCCAGCCAAGTGGCCGTTTCTGCCTCCCTTCCTTTGTCTCTCCCTCTGGGAAGAGCCTTGTTATCTGCTCAGGCTGGGACTAGGTGTCTAGGCCAATACACATGTGGATGAGTCAGTGAGAATCACACATCACAGCCCAGCCAAGTGGGGACACCGGGTTACAGAGCAGGCAGCACCCCACTACGTCACACCATCATATTAGCTATATTCCCAGCACTAAGAAAGCTTAATACTGTATGTTCTGTGGTAAACTAAATACTAAGGGGAGTAACTTGTATGGCTCTAATGCAGCTCACACTCATGCATTTCTTAACGTCCTATCTCAGAGCTCAGTTCTGTGGTCCAAGGTATTCATGTTGATACCGGTGCCTGTATGGAGCTTCAGTGACTCCAGCAGGAATTCACATTGGTATCAGGGACCATCCATTCACATTCCTTATTAAAAGACAATAAGAATTCCCCCTGAAGGTTCACCCTCATGTATGAGATTGAAGGGCCAGCTCTTTGAGCTGTAGGGCTGAGATTAATTTCAGGTAACACATTCAGATTTGGAAGAAATGTGGATGTTTCAGAGCTGGGTAAGTCTCCATGAATTAGAACCCCACCCCCCATCCCTCACTTAAATTTAACATATGTATTGGTGTTTGTATTGAGGTATACAGATCAGACTCATAATGTGGGCAGGTGATCGAGCATGGGCTAGTTCTGACAATGGTGTAACTTGGAGTAGCTTCATTCAAATGAATGCAGTTACATCTACCATCTGAGTAGCTGGCACATTCCAATTAGTGTTGCCATGTGCTGTTAATTGGCTGCTGTATTCACCGCATTATTACATTTTACACTAAATTTTACTGTCACCTTTCTAATATCCATCACCAATCTCACAGTTTGTTCTGAAGTTTAATCTCACGTGATGATTCTGCTAGTTCTTCTCATGTGCAAGTTAATACTCCCACAAAGCATCTTGCATTATTGTGGCCTTAATATGCATATTAAAAGCTCCCATGAAAGTCACTGCTATGCAGTATCAGAGGGGTAGCCATGTTAGTCTGGATCTGCAAAAGCTACAAGGAGTCCTGTGGCACCTTATAGACTAACAGATGTATTGGAGCATAAGCTTTCGTGGGCAAAGACCCACTTCGTGAGATGCATGTAGTGGAAATTTCCAGAGGCAGGTATAAATATGCAGGCAAGAATCAGGCTAGAGATAACGAGGTAAATTCAATCAGGAGGATGAGGCCCACTTCTAGCAGCTGATCTGGAGGTGTGAACACCAAAAGAGGAGAAACTGCTTTTGTAATTGGCTAGCCATTCACAGTCTTTGTTTAATCCTGAGCTGATGGTGTCAAATTTGCAGATGAACTGCAGCTCAGCAGTTTCTCTCTGAAGTCTGGTCCTGAAGTTTTTTTGCTGCAGGATGGACACAATATTCCAGATGTGGCCTCACCAGAGCCGAATAAAGGGGAATAATCTCTTCTCTGGATCTGCTCCTCCTCATGCACCCTAATATGCCATTAGCCTTCTTGGCTACAAGGGCACACTGTTGACTCATATCCAACTTCTCATTCACTATAACCCCCAGGTCCTTTTCTGCTGAACTGCTACTTAGCCATTCAATCCCCAGCCTGTAACAATGCTTGGGATTCTTCCGTCCCAAGTGCAGGACTCTGCACTTGTCCTTGTTGAACCTCATCAGATTTCTTTTGGACCAATCCTCTAATCTGTCCAGGTCACTCTGGACCCTATCCCTGCCCTCTAGCATATCTATCTCTCCCCCTAGCTTAGTGTCATCTGCAAACTTGCTGAGGGTGCAATCCATCCCCTCATCCAGGTCATTAATAAAGATGTTGAACAAAACTGGTCCAAGAACTGATCCTTGGGGCACTCCGCTAGAAACCAACCACCAACCTGACATCAAGCCATTGATCACTACCCATTGGGCCTGACAGTCTAGCCAGCTTTCAGTCCATTTATCCAATCCATACTCCCTTAACTTTCTGGGAAGAATATTGTGGGAGACCATATCAAAAGCTTTGCTAAAGTCAAGGTATATCACATCCACTGACTTTCCCATATCCACAGAGCCAGTTACCTCATCATGGAAGTTAATCAGATTGGTCAGGCATGACTTGCCCTTCATGAATCCATGTTGATTATTCCTGATCATTTTCCCCTCTTCCAAGGGCTTCAAAATGGATTCCTTGAGGATCCCCTCTGTGATTTTTCCGGGGACTGAGGTTCCCTGGATTGTCCTTCTTTCCTTTTTTAAAGATGGGCACTACATTTGCTTTTTTCCAGTCATCCGGGATCTCTCCTGATCTCTACAGGTTTTCAAAGATCATGGCCAAAGGCTCCGCCAATTGCATAGCTTAAGTTGATATAGCTTACTTCGGCTTTTGGAGCTATCTACACAGCAGGAAGGCTGAGTTGGGGCACTCTTCCTCCAACTTCCCTTACTCATAAAATGAGGGTTACAGGAGTTGGAGTAAGAAGTCCTCCAGCTTTGATGTTATTTTGACATTATGTCAAAATAATTGCTTGTAGAGTAGACGCGGATTGTGTTATTTCGGAATAACTGACATTATTCTGATATAACTCTGTTGTGTAGATGTACCCAAAGTGATTTTCATTGTTTCAATATTTAATCCTCACAACCGTGAAGGCTTTAAAAAGCTTTACCTTTTCTCCACACAATATACTTTAAATAGATCCCGTTAAGACAGGAGTGCTTAAGAAATAAAGTAGACAGCAGAAAATCTCTTATAATTAAGATTGAATTATTTCTTTTGAATATCACAACAATGAGAAAAAGTCACCTGAATGCTTTAAAATATTTTTCTCACAGTTTATAATAATCCTTCTTGAAGCTTGAAATCTGTTTGCTTACCAAATATTCATTAGCTAATGTTTGTACAGTGCTTTGAAAATGTGAAGCACTAAATAAGTGCTAATTATAATTATAATTACTTTATTATTACCAAAACCATTTTCTTTCTCTTTTTCTTTTTTTTTTTTTTTTTTTTTGGCAAGGGAGCTCATAGAAGCTGGGCTGATGTCTTTATTTTTCCTACAGAAAAGGGTTAGGAAAGGGTTTGCTTTGAAGGAATAGACATTACCAAGGACTTTGCAATGCAGGCAAAACACAGTAGATCAAACATCAAATGTTGTGCCTATCAGACTTAACAATGTTCTTTCATTGCATTGCTCTTGATGGGCTTTATCCAAGTGAATGGAAATCTTTCCACTGATTTCACTGAGCTGGTCCGTACCGTGTTTGAGAGGCTAATTCATTATGGCTAGCTTCTTATGCCCTTCAGTTCTTTTTTTAAGAACTGAATGGCTCACAGTCCCTCCTCCTCCCCTGTTGCACTATTGGTAGCCTGCTGCATGCTTCACACATTTTTCCTTTCTTCACCATTTTATTATTATTGTTTTAGTGTCTTCTCAGAGCAACTCCTCCCAGGAAGGTAGCATCCTGCTCTCTATTCACACCTTTCCTAACACAAAGAGCAGCTTTCATTTTGATATAGAGGGGAAAAATTCCCTCTCAGATGATGTTGGGGGGTGATGAGCATGCAATCTCTGTGCGGCATGTGACAACTGTTATATTAAGAAGATTGCTGTTTATGCAAGGCTTTTCCCAGATATGTCATTAGCTGAGCAAGAACTGAATCTGACTGTGTCCTGTTGCAAGATGATAGGGAAAACACATCTAATTCATCTGTAGACTCAGAAGGTGGTACATAGGCATAGAGAGCATAGGTCAGAAACCAGAAGGCATGATTCCGTTGTCTGCTCACGCATCTCGAAATGGATGAGCAGAACATCGCTGAGGTTGTGGCAGCATGTTGTGTGCTGCACAACATAGTGGAGCGGAAGGGGGAGGCCTTCCTCCCGGGGTGGATGGCAGGTGAGGGCCGGGCATTTGAGCAGCTCCACACAGCTGCCATCAGGCAGGCGCACCACAATGGGCTGCGCATCCGGGAGGCCTGAAGGAGATGTTCTCCCAGGCCCCACAGTAGGGTCACTTCTGTCTCTCATCCACATCTCCCTCCGATCCCCAAACCTTCCCTCCCCCCTTCTCTCACCTCCCAATAAACAAAAATAATTTTTTTGTTTAAACAAGATAAACTGTAATTTTATTTACAATAGGGAGGAAGAGTGGGCAGTGGGAGGGGGCTATGAACTTGGAGAGGGAGGAGGAAGGGGCTCTGAAGTGGGAGGGGGAACTATTGCTGGGAGGGGTGGCTCCTGACAGTGCCTCTGTGGGTGCGTCATCCTTCAGGCTGGGTTGGGGAAGGCAGCACAGGGAGGTGGGCAGGACGGGGTGCAGCAGAAGGGGGTATGGCAACGGCAGCAGGAGGGGCAGCAGGAGGGGGCATGGGCACGGCAGAGAGGGCAGGAGGATGCAGCAAGGCCATGCCATAGCGCACGGCATGGCCGATGTGCAATGTGAGGGTGGAGATTGTGTTGCACATCCTGTCGCACCTGTGGAGAAACTGCCCCCACGCCTGCTGCTGCCAATCCAGGTCGGCCTGCAGCTAGGTGGTGACTTCCGCCTCCATCCTCTCCACAGCCTGGATGTGCCGCCGGAGGAGCTGGTCACACAGCCTGGCCCACCGGACTGGTGCCTGGGTGGTTGGTGCCACTGCCACAGGGCTGGAGGGTCCCGTGCTCCTAGGTGGTACTGCTGCACAGAACACAGAAAACAATGAGGCGGTCAGTCAGCCCTGCCCACACTGTTCCTGAGCCCCATGCCCTCTGCCCCGAGCCCCACGTGACACCACACAACTCTGGCTTAGCCCCAATCGGTCCCCTGTGTGTATGTTTGCATAAAGGACTAGCTCAAAATCTTGGGAGTGAAGTGATCCTCCATGGATTGTAACCCTTGGGAGACATCACTGTGAATGAAGTGATGTCTGTGTCCTAGCCACTTGGCATGTGGTGTGTGTCTGCGTAGCACTGTGCATACTCCCTCCCCAAGGTAGAGCTTCTACTCTTGTCACTGTCTGTGAGCACACACCGTTGATGCTGTAGTCATGTTTGAGTACACATCCCCACATTGCATGGGCGCAAGTGTGGCAGACGAGGTTTGGGTTCTCGGACTACTGTCGTTGATTTCCTTGGAGACGCAGCCAGGGCTACTGGGATTGTACTGTCCCTGCAGCAAGACTCAGTGTCCCAGAGGCCTGGGCTGGCCGCTTCCCTGCTCCCCCTCCTCCCAGCCCTCAGACCAGTAGCCCAGGGAAGTGTGTAGTCACAGTGGGGGGGCTTCCCTCGGGGGCAGCAGAGGGGCCGGGAGCAGCCTGGGGGCTCAGTGGGGGCCGCGCTCACAGGGCTGGCTCGCTGCACTTTTTTCAGGAGCAGCTGCTGTGTCACACGGGCAGGCATGGCTACGTGCTGTCTGTGTGTGGCACTCTTCAGGATGTGTGGGGTGTGGCCTGCACCCTTGGGGCTTGGCTGCTTCCAGCCAACATCCCCTGCCCCTCCCCCGGGCAGGACATGTGTGAGCAGCAGGGTCCCAGGCGTGTCCTGGAGCTGCCTGCCGTGTCCATGTGCCACACAGTCAGGCTGCACGAGGTTGCACGTGTTGCGTACTGCTGAATGGCATGCAGCTCAAACTGCCTGACTGACGCTCCCCCACCCTTGTGAGGGGGAAGCACTACACTCACCGGAGGATCTGTCACCAGCCTTGGATGAGGCCCGGGAGGTGTCCCGGCTGCTGGGCACTGGCTAGAGGTGGAGGGTGATGGGGTGGTCCTCACCCTCATCCTCGGAGCCAGTGGTCAGGCTGCCCTTCTCCTCCAGGCCAGGCAGCCTGACCACCAGGGTGTGCAGTCCTGTGTCCACTGCCGGCGAGGGCCCTTGGACTGCCGTCTCACCGAGGATGGCATGCAAGTGCTCATAGTGGGGGGAGGTGTCAGCTCCTGCCCCTCGCCCTCAGTGGCCCGGACATAGCCCAGGCGAAGCTCCTTAACGCTGGCCTGGACTTGTTCAAGGGTCTGGGCCAGATGTCCCTGGTCCAAGAGTGCCTGGGCAATGTGGCTGAGGATATCAGCATTGCAGCGATGGGCACGGGGTTGTGGAGGGCTTCCTCCTGTGCCCAAAGGTCCAGGAGGGCCTTGACCTCAGCACCGGACCACTAGGGGCACGCCTCTTGGTTCCCCTCCGGGCCTGCTGGGAGCCCTGAGGTGGCTGCTGGGAGGAGGCTCACGGGGTGCCTCTGGAGCAGACATCCTGGGGCTCCTGAGTGCAGCAGGGCAGCGCCGCATGGTGGAGCTGCTGGCTGTGCTGCTGCTACCATGCAGCATCTGCAGGCTATATGTGCCTTTAAGGGGGGGGGGCAGGTCCGGCAAGCAGGAAGTAGCGAGCTGTGAGTGCAGGTATGGAGTGTCGAAGCGGCCACCTGTGTTTTTTCCTGGGAGGCCAGTTCTTGCGCAAAATCTCTTGGCTGCCTGTCCATACTGCCCTCTTGAGCAAGAACGCTTGTGCAAGAAGGATTCTTCCTCATACGGAGCATCAGAGCTCTTGCGCAAGAAGCCCTGTTTTCCGACATTATACTGTAAATTTACTTGCACAAGAACGCGCGTGCAGTGTAGACACTCTGTAAGTTTTTGTGCAAGAACAGCTGTTCTTGTGCAAGAAGCCTGCAATGTAGATGTAACCTTACTGTTTGATTCATCTTGTAACAAACTCTAGCAGACTCATTGGAGGTACTCTGGGAAATGGCTTTTCACCCATGAGGAGAAGACAGCTTATATTTCTCAAAGGTTTCACTTATGCAGCATATGATTGCATGACCAACTCTCTTTTAATGCAAAAAAAAAGTCTTAAATTAAAAGCTTCAAGCAAAAATTTAGTATAGGTAATTGATGAAAGAGAAAGCAAGTGGACTGAGAGCAATAGTGAAGGGGAAATTTCACAACTTTGCAATCCACAATATAGCAACAGTGAAAAAGGCAGCAGAATGCTTGGGGATCCTGCTGGAGAAGTGAATATAAATCAACAGAGGAGGCCTAATCTCACCCGTCTGACCTCACCTCAGGTAAGTATCGGACTGGTCATTACAGTGCAACTTAAAGAGAATATAGCAGGTTTAGAAAAGGAATAGTTGTCTAAAGCGGAGAAAAAGTTCATCAGAGATTTTAGTTATGGTCACAAATCTAAGAAAACTGATCTGATCCTTACTGAAAAAAGGTAGACTTTGTACTTGATGATGCAAAACATTAGTGGGGAAAAACTATCAAACCAACAACACAACCACAATAATACTAAGCAAATAGGGATGTGAAAGGAGGATAGTTCAAGGAGAATATGGAGGATTTAGGATTAATCAGCTGAAATCAGGCCGTTCATGATTATTACAGCTGTATTTAATGTTCACAACAAATCACAAGCAATGAAACTTGCCCGGTCTGAGATTGTATTGATAACATGGAACTCAGATAAGATACAACAAAAGATTCATTCATGTACATAACCTTTTGCATAACTCTGCGGCCAGTTTTGAATGGTATTAAAATCATAATTTTAAAGTTTCACATAGTTTTGATATAAAAGCTGGGCAAAATCCTGCCATACTATTTTTTCAATCCAAAACAGTATGATAATCTTATGCAGGGGAGTAGGAAGAAGTGAAAAAGAGTGAATATGTGCATCAAAAGAAATGGCACTAATGAACCTCAGTGAAAAGAAATACCCCACTTTTGCAAAGATAAAAGCATCAGTTTTTAAGGCAAAATCATATGTCCACATACTAATTTGAATTGTTCTAAATTTAAACCTAACTACTAGGTTATTGGACAGCTTCATAAATGATGGCAAAGAAATTACATAGTGATGCACAAAAACTGTTACATTAAACTTCTTTTGGATATGTTCAAAGCATGGTGATATCTATACTGCACGCACAACCATTTGATCTCTAAAAGTCTTGTCTCAGCTCAGTGTAAAACTGGATGGATTCTATGAAAGCAGACCTTCCACTGATTTTTCTTAAGTCCTAGACACAAGAAAAGCTCCACAAGGATGTTCATATAGGGCTCCTCCACAATCATTCTATCAGAAATACAGAATTTTCCTGTCCATGAAGGAGACTTAGAATTCTCCTTCAAGCCTGGTGGATCCAGGAGAAGCCAGAACTGAGTATATGATAGGCTTCATCAAAATTATAATACACAGTTGTATGGCTTTGGGACCAGAGGGGGGAAACTACATACAACCCCCAGCTAAGGCCTATTCTTTCCTTCTAGCTACCCAGCTCTGTGTGGGATGTTGACCATGGAAAACCCTGTCCAGAATCTAAGTATAGGTACCACAGAGGCAGGTGACCCAGTCCATTCTGTGCAGAAGGCAAAGATCCACACACGCAGGGCCCTTTCCATATAGGTGCGCTGCTCAGCAATCTGAATGGGATATCCTACAATGTCCCATATACATATAGGGAGCTAGAGAGGAAAGAGAATAAAATCAAACACTGTGCCTACCATACACAAAAGACTAAGCATGACGGAGCTACTGGTTTTCTCCAGGCTTAGGAATCTGGATATACACTGGTGGACTTTTTCAATAGCCAGGAAAGGGAAATAAAGCTTCAAGCACTAGCCATTATTTATATTTATCTTTCTTTAGGGATTTATTACCTCTCCCCCAGATGGTCAACAAAAGCAACTCAACCAAAATACACTGGACAATAGTCCCCAATGAAAGAAGACACTCTTCTCCTTTGGCTCAGCTCACCTTTTATACTCTGCCCTTGGCAGCCATGTGGCCAACAGGGACCTATTAACACTTTATTGCAGTGCTGGCCAACCTGTGACCTGCTGGCTGCATGAGGCCCTTCAGAGTAATCTGATTGCAGGCCATAAGACATTTTGATGACTTTGGCTATCTGCAGAAACAGCCCCCTGTGGCTCCCAGTGGCCACAGTTCTCTGTTCCCGGCCAATGGGAATATTAGGAAATGGCGCCCAGCACATCTCTGTGGGCCCTTTGCCTACAAGCGCTGCTCCCACTCCTCCCATTGGCTAGCAACAGAGAACTGCAGACAGAAGGAGATGTGGGGGGTGGTGACATTTTTTTTAAAAAAGAACCCATTATTTAGTCACTTCCTATTTTTCTGGAGGGGCAAAAGAAAGCTTGAGGAATTTACATAACATTCTACTTTTGCTGCTGTTGGGCTGAAATGGAAACTCTATTAATTGATTAAATTTAATCTGAATTCCTGGGGAGCAAAGTTGATTGCTCACTAGATGAGATCGCTTTTCAGAAGCCCACAAGCCCTTAGCAAAAATGACTAGTTGCTCCTCATCTCATCTTTATTTCATTTGGCTCTGGCTGGAACTCTTTATTGCATTGCTTCCAACTACATTTGTCTAGTCCGTGCCATTATGCACTTGTTCTTGAGCAAGTTCCTTTCGCAAAAGAAAATTGTATTTTTCAGATTTGTCCACAGTTATTTATTGACATTTTATCCATGTATTTAACTACTCTCACTTAAACTGGAGAAATGAGCAGCAATGAAGATATTTATTTAAAGGATGCTTAATTTACTCTTATTCTGATCTGACCTATCTTTATGTCATGAAATCTTCATCTGCAACTTGGCCTAGTTTTTGGTAAACATCAGGAATACAATTTGGAACAAATTCTAAGCTTCTTTCCAGTATTCATATATGAATCTATGATAAGCGAAACCTACATTTTCATGACATCAATTCCTTTTTTTTGTTTTTCTTTTCTGGTCAATCTCAGAATGGGCTTCATCCAACACTCCCTGCAGTTAATGGAAAGATTCCCTGAGGTCAGGGGCCTCTACATAAGGCTCAGTGGTTCTCAGAGAAGTCACTTGACCACTTTGATCCAAATGAACTCTCTTTTATGCTGCTTCTCCAGTGGAAGGAGGAGTTAAAGCAGTACTAAACAGGCAGTTGGGGATTCTCTTGGTTTCAGTCCTATACCACCATAAAAAGTACATGTGTGTGTGAGTATTGTGTGTGTGAGAGAGAGAGAGAGAAAGGGAGGGAAGGAGATTTCACTTCGTTGGGTTGCTTCTTTTCTACTTTACACACCTTGTAGAGAAGGTTTTTTCTAGGGGGTTAGCATGTATAAAATATTTCACATTTTTGATCAATTACTTTAAAGGGAATGCTAAGAGATTAATATGTTAAGATGTTATCAGTTGAGATTCTAGAAAGACAGCTGTTAGCTATCTTTTACTTCAGCAATAGAACAACAGGCATTACACATGGTGGTGCAGTAAGAGAGCTAAAAGAAAGTCAATGTGGTATCTAAGAAAGAGAAGCAGACGAAAAAAATATATATGCATTTTTACTGATCACCATTACTACCCAATGTCTTTTGTCATTTGAATTATTTATCTGTAATTTGTTGTTATATTTGCACATCATGCTGTCACATATATCAGAGTACATTTTGCTATTCTCTCATCTCACCTGATTATGTATAACTGACAGTTTGTCAAATTTCAATACACATTAAAAAACAAAGTGATATAGGAGTCATCAGAAACATGTTCATCATAGTAAATATGCAGACTCTCTTGCTCCATAAACCTGGTTCTGAACAGAACTGTTAGGGAAGGGATTACTGAATACAATATAGTATCCAGGAGCCATTACTTTAGACAACTGCACAGCAATGTCTGCTACTGCAGAATTTGCATCTTGCTGCACAATGCTTCATTAGCATTTTCAGAAGCATATCTCAGCCAGGATTAATATTAATAGAGCTACTCCTGTGGTCCTTTGAGTTCCATCTAGTACTAGTTAAATGCTCGTTATTTTCTTTTTCTGTTCACGATAAAGTCTACAAGTCAGCAGTCACAAATTCTCAGAAATGCAAATGTAGTGGCCTCTAAAGCTTTATGAAAGTGGTTTAGAAAGGGAGGAACAAGGGATGGTACTTCTCTTTCAGAGAGATGATTTGTATTAGTTTTGCAGGTACCCAAATGTTGGCTTAGAAATGTACATAATAGTCATAGCAAAAAATAATAATTAACTCACATACGTTTGTGCCAAAAACATAAGGTCTGATGCAAATAATAAAACACATGGTGGGAGGGTTCCAATTTCATCTACTTATGTGTATATCAAGCACAACTCTAATAAAGTCAAGGGAGTTATCCTGGTTTAAGACCTTGTGAAAGGAAGTGGAGAATCAAACTGAAAATCTCTGAACACAAGCAGTTTACTCCTCCTTTACATAGCCCTGTAGCAAATAAAAGCATGAGTATTCATGCATTAGTCTGAATGACAAGGATGACAAAAGGACTAGACAATGTAATTCATCATTTGAAGCAAAAAGAAAGTGTCTGCCAACCCACATTGTTTATATAGAGCAATTGTGCTGGCTTTTGCGCTCCATCCAAGTCTTATTCTGTATGGGCCAAATCCTGTTCTTACACCAGTCTGAAGCAAGACTGAATATGCTGGTATCACACAATTTACACCTACCCAAATGCAGCCCAGTGGGTTCTTCTCCAGATTACTCAATCTGCTTCATAGCAAATACTCACTCCGTTCTTGTTCTACTGGTAGTTGCACAGCTGTTTTCTTTCAGTGCAACTCACAGTCAGACAGATGATGGAAGTAGTGACAAAGGGAGCTGAGTTTGGATAAGTGCATTTTACAGCAGACAGGTCATTTAGCAGAAGGAAATCACTGAGCAGATCTCTCTCTCTCTCTCTCTCTCTCTCTCTCTCTCTATATTTATTCCTGATTTTTGAATGGGGATCTACAAAGACTTTGGGTAATAATTGAAGGGTGCTGGTGGTTTTTAAAAAAATTATAGGATTAGAAATTTAACATCACTGGCCTCAGCAAACCAAGGTGTAGGAGAAGAAATGAACCTGCTTTGCATTATGAGTAGTGTTCTACCTTTGTATTATATGCTAGGTGAGTGATTTTCAAACTTTTTTTCTCATGGCCCAGTTGAAGAAAATTGCTTATGAGTGAGACACAACATAATTTGACTAAAGTGTGGGCTCCAAGGTGGGGCTGAGTCTGAGATCTTTGGCTTTGGAGGAAGGGGTGTCAGGGCTGGTGCAGAAGGGGCTTACCTCAAGTGGCTCTCAGTCAGAGGTGCAGTGGGGATACTAAGGCAGATTTCCTGCCTGTCCTGGCTCCACAGACCATGCTGTGCTCCAGAAGCAGCCAGCAGCAGGTTCCCAACCAATGGGAGTGCAGAGCTAGTGCTTAGGGCAGGAGCAGTGCATGAAGTGCAGTGTGTTCTCCTCCTCCCAGCTACCTGGGAGATGGTCCTGCTGCTGTCCGTTTCTGGGACATGGTATAGTCTGTGGTGCCAGGATAAGCAGGCCTTAGCCCCACTGAAACACTGGTCACCTGATCACCCTGAACAATGAGACCCAATGCCTGACATTCCATGACCCAGTACTGGGTCACGACCCATAGTTTGAAAACCACTGTGTTAGTCCATTCCCTCCATTTGTAAACCCTGAGGCCTTGGCTTTAGTTTGAATGTTAGATGGCAAATAAATTGGGAGAGAATTACTGAAGAAACAGTGTCAATGCAAGAGGCTACAGATGACAGCAAAAATAAGACTTTATTCCCATAGCCCTCTAAGTTTTAGGGGGTGATTTGAGTCCATGTCTTTCCATGTTGCATTTAAATCATAGACAGCTCATGAGAAAGTTTCCCAGAATTCTAGTAGAGAGTGTGCTGCTTCCTTAAATGCCACAAATCACGTGAAAAGATATTAATGTAAAAAAAAAAAAACAACATTAAAAGCATGGGCTTGCACTTTACTGGATGGTTGTGGAGGAGGTATGCACCTTCTGTGCTAAATACACATAAGCAAGAATGGACAAATCAATCTTTGTTCTTTTGCACCAATTGAAGATCTGGCCTCATCAATATTTCTTCAAACCAAGCTCAAAATAATATTGTCGCTATTCTATTCCAACTCAGTCAGAAACAAGAAGTGTAAGAATTAGAACAGGGCAATTAAGTAATGAGATGACACAACAATCAACTGCGTACAGAAATCACCCGACTGTATGGATAATAAGGGAATCTGCTCTTGCTAATACTTCACAATGCTTGTTCAACCATAAGGATACAAAAAACATCAAGTATAATTTTACCTACATTCTACAGGACAACTACAATACAGAAAAAGGGGGGAAATAGTTTATTGCATTATACAGGTACCAAATTTTTGTTCTCTGTTTATGGTTAGGAGAAATTTCACTTTGGAATCACTGTCTTTTTTTGGTGTGTGGGTGAAATGCAAGTATAGAAATAAGCAAACAATTTGCCACTAAGAGCAACAACAATAGATGTTGTCTCCTCTCATTTGCATTATGCTATTAAGTGTTCATGACAATGCTATCAATGCAGTGCAGTCAGAAAAAGATCTTAATGTCCAATATATCCCTTGACATGAACAGAACTTCCAAACACTTCAAAACTCTATGGCTGAATTTCATGTAACAGTTATAAATGCTTAATTAATGATGAATAAAAAATAATAGAAATTGCTTTCTTTACTGGTATATTTTGATAAGCAGTGCAAACCAGTTTTAGCATTGCATAAATTCTTGCAGGTACTCTAAGCGGGGTCTAGTTTGATTTGTTATCCATGGAAATCTATGTGCTGCACGTACATGGCTTAATGATTTAATTCCTTTTAAGTCATTACTAAAGCACAGGCCCAGCATGGTTCTAAGGGGCACTGTATCATCAGAGTTGTTTATCAGCTGAGATGTTAAGCTATAGGACAAAACATTATGCTTGAAATGACCCAGTTTTGTTGGTAAATGTTGATAAATATGGATTTCACCAGACACGCACACCCTGACAAATATTTCCACTGATAATCAAAATTTATAGATGGGGAAAGTCAAGAAAAATGCTGCTTTAAAACTTATCAGAACTTGACATAAGGCTACTTCTTACTTTGCATTTTGACATACAACATAGACAACACAGTATTTTAATTATTGTAAAGTTTCAACTTTAATCCCATTGTCTACTGTCACTAAATAATTATTGTTTGATCCTTCCACAGTCTGACTTTACCATAATTTCCTACACCTGTGAAAATTTAAAATTGACACAAAATTTCAAAGTGTTTAAAATAGCGATGACTCTAGCTGAAATGATTAAAAAATAATAATAAAATTTTGCCAAGCCCAATCATCACCGGCAAATGGGTCTTAGTTCTGCATAATAAAACTCACTAAATATAAGTGCAAAGCACTTCATTGAGGAAGGAAAAATCAAATACAAAACTACAAGCCCTGGTCTACTCTTGGACTTCATTTTGAAATAACCCCCCTTAGGTCCAATTTATAAGTGAAGTGTCCATACTACTAAGCCCATTATTTTGAAATAAGGGGCCGCTTATTTCGAAATCTGCACTCCTGCTTTTCTCAAGGAATAATGCTAATTTCAAAATCGTTATTTTGAAATAGCAGTAGTGTGGATGCTCCACTGCCACTATTTCAAAATAACTACTCCCAAGAGTAATTCGAACTAATTACTCCCCAATGCTTCCTGAGGCTGCAAGTTGAGGTAGCACATCCACATTAGCAGAGCCTGCCTCATACTAAGTTCAAAGCTTCCCTGAGGTGGGAACATGCTATTTTGATTTTGTAAAATTGGGAGTTATTAAGTCGAATTTAGTTATTTCAAAATAGTTTCCTAGTGTAGACATGCCCCAAGATGGGGAATTACAGGGTAGGTGATAATATTGCTGAAAAGGACATAGGGATTCTAGTGGATCACAAACTGAACATGACCCAACAATGTGACACAGCTGTGGAAAAGGTGACTCTTATGCTCAGGTGTATTAACAGCAAAATTGTATATAAAATGGAAGGTAATTGTCTTGTTCTACCCCACAATGATAGGGCCTTAGCTGGATTAATACACCCCATTCTGGGCACCATACTGCAGAAAAGATATAGGGGGAAAAGAGGAGAAAAAAAAACGGTTTAAAGAACCTGACCTGTGAGCAAAAGTTAAAAAATTGCATGTTTTGTCTTGAGAAAATAAGACTCAGGGCGACCTGATAACTGTCTTCAAATAGGCTAAGAGCTGTTTTAAAGAGGACAGTGATCAATTGTTCTCCAGAGCCACCAAAAGTAGGACAAGAAGTAATGGACTTCATTGGAACCAAGGGAGATGTAGATTAGATATTAAGAAAAAACATTCTTACTATAAAATGTAATTATTGTCTGGAGTAGGTTTCCAAGGGATGCTGTGAAATCACCATAATTAGAGGGTTTTAAGAACAGGTTGGACAAATACCTGGCAGGGATGACCTAGGTGTACTGAATTCTGCCACAAAGCAGGAGGCTGGACTTGATGACTTCTTGAAATTGCTTTTAGATCTATATTTCTGTGTTCTATGATTTATAAGAGAACATGACCCTTCTCAGAGTACAAGGGTGATATTATCTCCAGTGTTATGAGTATATTCAAGATCAGATAATTACATGAAGTTTTCAGGCTGTATAGCTTTCATAGGATTGACTGTCTATCTACCTGCTTTCCTCCTGATGCTTAACTTGGATAAACTAATGTAAATTTCTTTAGCTGAGAATTACTCTTGTATCTGTCTCTTGATAAACATGCCTGGTATGCATCTAGCCCAGTGGAAACTGCACTTCAGTAGTAGTTGTGATTTCTACAAAATAACATTTAAAATGTCTATGGCAGTTTCTATTGCCAGATCTCAATGTGCTATACAGAAAGCAGGTAAGCATTTCTATCCCTCTTTTACAAATGGGAAAATTCAGGCCCCAAATCTCTGTCCCCAGAAATATATATATATATTATTTTCAAGGCAAGCAAAAAGGAAGGACAATTTTGCTTTGACCTAATGTAGAGCATAATCAATCTCACAGTGGTATCAATGGGAAGACGTCACATCAATGGGACTTTCATTGGATCCTAATCTCCATTCCTATATTTGATGAACATATTATCTCAGTAGTATTGAAGATGTTGTGTTTCAACAAGAAAAAAAACATACCACTTAGTCTTATGCCTAAAATAGTGGAATTGAATGTTATTTTCAGGACATGTTTTCCTTCATCATTTGCACTGTAGGTGCAATGGGCTTTTCCTAGTGATGCTTTGAATTCTTAATTTCAGAACACATCTGTTTTTCCTCAGGAGTTAACTTTTTAAAGTAACCTTTCAGAAGATGAAAGCGAGACATGAAACATTTTCATTTTCTTGTAGAATCTCATTTCTCATCTCTCAAGAGATTGTTCCATTCGGGAGGTGTCTGCTTTACTTTAAATGATAGCAACTTGTTTGAAAAAAAGAAAGACTCAGGTAATAAAGAAGTTTGTGAATAAAAAAGCCAAACACAAAGCAGAGCTCTTTTTATTTTAATTAATCTGTACAAAAATTAACTGTAGAGTTTAAAGGCTGAAGCAAGCTAATGTTCCAGAATTGACAGATATAATCAGATAATTACTGCTTTTTAATGAACATTAAAACATCAAATATTCAAGCCTTGCAGCTCACTTTATTTTTAATTTTCTGCTGTAATGTTTTACTTTTTACCCTGGTTATAATTAGGAAAATCCAGTGCAATTCACCTTGACTGAAATTCATCCTAGTGCAGAGAGCCAGCACTGAGGTGTATGCACTACTCAAGTCTCACTTGAGATTTCAAAATAGGGCTTAAATGGGATATAAGTGGTACATAAACTTGTACTGAACCTCTGCCTAGGAATGAACTTCCCGTCTTATGAGCAAGCTAATCTGTTTCCCATATCCCTGAGCCCACGGGTGTTGTGAATTCAGGCAACTATTCTTACTGTTATGAAAAGGGCCAACAGACTTGCTGGGCTCCTGGGCAAGATGGGTGGGGGGTACTGTGCTCTCGGAAAGGGGGAGGCCTCCGGCAGAAGAGGAGGGGTTTGGGCAGTGAGCACTCAGTGCTGCCTGGAGCACACCATGTGGGTTCTCTCTCCCCCTCCCCTGCCAGCGCTCAGAGATGTCGGGAGAGAGAACTGCATGGCACTCCAGCAGCAATTTAAAGGGCCCGAGGCTCTTGCAGTAGCAGTGGCAGCGGCCAGGAGTCCTAGTCCCTTTTGAATCACTGGGTTCTGGAGCAACTGTCCCATTTGCATCCTCCCCATCGGTGGGCCTCTAGTTAGGGGACAGTTTAAAACACTGGAGGCCATAGGTTTGTGACAAGAAATAAAATAATATTTATTAATAGTTCCAAACACATAAAAACACTGCAATGTAGCCAAGTGTCAGTTGCCATTAATTTATCTCCACATTCAACAGTAATGATAGAAAATGCCATGTAGCTACCAAGCAAAACTGAGTTGGGGGAGTAATGGAAGGGAAAAGAGAAGTTGATTCCATTCCCCCTGTAACAACAAAGAATGCTCATTACAGATCCTGCCCTAGCTAATTGCTATTAATGGAAGGGATGCCGAAAATAATATTTCTTTTTATAATACATTGCAATTTTTAAGGTACAGTCCCGTTACCTATTCTCACATAAGTAGTCTGTGCTGGTGCACAGTCCTATTCAATTCAGTAGCTCTCAGCAGGAGATCAAGGTTAGAAGGATGGAGCCCTGATTCTGTGTACGCCATCCCAGATCCTAACTTCTATTAATTACAATAGGAGTGAGATAGCTAAAATAGCTCTGAGGATCCAGACCATCATTCCCACAAAATTCTTTGGCAAAGATATTGCTGGAGACGCTATTCACTGCCCTTCTTTCCTGACCCCCAAAAAGAAAGGGGAAAACAAAACAAAAAATTGTTTGAAAGGGAGACAGACAGTCAATGAACCTAACTGTTGTTTGGGTCCATATGAACAGAATTTAATGAAGTCTATTTATGTCCTTCCTGGCCTTTCATTCAGCCATATTCCACACATAAAAAGTCAGGATTGTCAGTTTTAAGGTATCAAGGGATTCACATTCAGAAAATTCCTTTCAACTCTAAAATCTTTCATTTTGACCTGCCATTTTATACATCATTCATCAGTGCTAGAAACTCTCTCTGAATTTGTAATGGTAGCAGCAGCTATTTCCTGAACAGTGGAACTGAAATCAGAAGGTCTATGTTCCCTGGGGCAACTGGTATTGACGGGACACCAGGAAAACAGGGAACTGTGTGGTGAGCTAGGTGGACACAACTCAGTCATATGGAAGAGTAGTCCACTTGATCAGCCTTGCCTGAATTGATCATCTCTCTTTCCAAATGACACAGAGTGGCAGTGGCTGAGCTATTATTTCTCTGCTGGCAGCATGAGCCATGGAACTCAAACAGGCCTTCTGGCCCTGGGCCTATCAGACATGGTGGTATCATGACTCTTTCTCCTTGAGTATGAAAGTATATTAGGTTTGGGCTGTTGGGACAGCAAAGCAACAATGGACAACACCATGCAACTGTGCAATTTCACTTGGATAGCAGAACCTCTCACTATGTAATTCTTTGAGAGCAAATTGGCCTTGAACACATCCATTACAAAGAACAGATGTAATCTAATAATATACAATAGGAGCATAATGCAGCCCATAGGAAAACATAACCTCATAGTAACTAACTTGAAAAAACGATAGATGCTACAAACTGAAGGTTGAGGTGGTTGGTGGTGAGCACCACAGCGCTCTCTTGAAGAAGACAGCCATACAAACCATGGATCTGATCAGGGTGCAGCATCAGCATTGTACAGCTCTAATGAAAGAAGCAAAACAGAGTCCCATGGTTGATGGAGAAAATTTTAAAAGCATGCAGATATGTTTTCAGAGGTGATGGATCTCTCAAAAGAAGGCTGGCACTAGAAGGAGGCCCTAGAGTAGAACCTGTGTTTGGAAGAGATGGGGAGTTATTTCGAAATAACAAGGTGAGCATCCACACTAACAAGCCTTTTTAAGTTTTTTTAGTTAGGGTACGTCTATACAGCAACATTATTTTGAAATAACTAGCATTATTCTGAAATAACTTAGTCCGTGTCTACACAGCAGGAAGTTATTGCGAAATAATGTTGAAATACTGTTAAGCTGGAGGACTTCTTACTTTGACTCCTGTAACCCTCATTGTAGGAGGAGTAAGGGAAGTCGGAGGAAGTGTGCTCCATTTTGAAATAAATGCTGTGTAGACGCTCCCAATTTTGAAATAAGCTATTTCAAAATAAGCTACGCAATTGACGTAGGTCAATTAATGTAGCTTATTTTGAATTAAACCCTGCTATGGGGATGCAACCTTACAGACTAACTCAGCTACACCTCTGACACTACAAGCCTGTTATTTCAAAATAATGGGCTTGTTATTTCAAAATAATAACTCGTGCTTGTGAAGAGGAATAAGCTTATTTCAAAATAGTTATTTCAGGAGTTATTTCAAAATATTGTATTTCAAACTAACCTGGTAGAGTTAAGAGACAATGTGAAAGGCATAACTGTAAATGATCCCAATGTGAAGGAAGGATAGGAAGTACAGTAAAAGGCCAATACCCAACATTTATTGTGGTGAACATGACTCTTTAATTATATCTGACAGTGAAAAGGGAATTCTACAAAACACACTAACAGACAACTTACTAAAAAGGAGTACAAAAGAATAGCATGGTCATGTAGGTACAAAATCAGAAAGGCTATGGCTCAAAATGAATTACATCTAGCAAAAAACATAAAAGGCAATAAGAAAAGATTCTTTAATTACATTAGGAGTAAGAAGGAGGAAAATATGGGCCCCCTTTTAGCAGCCAAGGGGAGCTAATAATTATTGACATTATGAAGGCTGAGGTATTTAATATCAATTTTGCTTCAGTCTTCACTAAAATGGTTAATGATGACCAAATACTCAAGACAATTAATATTCACAATTGGGAAGGAACACAAGCCAAAACAGGGTAAGAAAATGTTAAAGGATATTTAGACAAGTAGGATATATTCAATTCATCAGGGGCTGATGAAATTCATCATAGTGTCATTAAGGAACTAACTGAAAAAATCTCAGAACCATTAGCAATTATCTTCAAGCACTCATGAAGATTGGAGAAGATCCCAAAGGCCTGGAGGAAGACAAATATGGTACTTTTTCCTTTTTTTAAAAGGCGGGAGAGAACAAAGAGGACCCAGAGAATTATAGATGAGTCAGCTTAAATTCAACTTCTGGAAAACCACTGGAACAAAGTATTAAACAATCAATTTGTAACCCCTAGAGGATAATAGGAGAATAAAGAATAGCCAGGATGCTTTTATCAAAACCAAATCATACCGAACCAACCTAATTTCCGTCTTTGAAGGGGTTATGGGCCTACTGAGGGGAGTGGTAACAATAGATGTCATACATCTTGATTTTAGCAAAGCTTTTGGCACAGTCCTAACTGATATTCTCATGAGCAAAGTTGGGTAGTATGGGCTAAATAAAATTAGTATAAGGTGGGTGCACAAATGTTTGAAACAATGTACTCAAAGAGTAGTTATGAATAGTTTGCGCTGAAACAAGAAGGGCATATTTAATGGGCTCCTACAGGGGTTAGTCCTGGTTCTGGTATTACACTCACTTTTCATTAATGTCTTGAATAATTGAATGGAGAGTATGCTTATAACATGTACAAATGAAAGCAAGCTGGGAGAGGTTGCAAGCACTTTGGAAGACAGAATTAGACTTCAAAACAACCTTGAAAATTTGAGTAATGGTCTGAAATCAATAAGATGAAATTCAGTAAAGACAAGTGCAAAATACTTAACTTCAGAAAGAAAAATATCAGATGCACAACTACAAAATGGGGAATATCTGACTAGATGGAAACACTTCTGAAAAGGACTTTACACTTATAAGGGTTCACAAATTGAATATGAGCTATTGATGTGATTCATTTATAAAAAAAGCTACTATGATTCTGGAGTGTATTAATGGGAGAGTTATATAAAAGACATAGGAGATAAGGATACTGCACTGCATGCTTATTTCAGAATAAGCTATTTCAAAATTTATATATAGCTTATTTCAAAATAGCCTGTCTACACAGCAAATGCCCATCGAAATAGTGCTGAGCTATTTCAAAATAGAGTGTCCACACTCATTGGATGCTGTGTCGCATTTAAGGCCACTTGGAAGCACTTCAGGCAGGGCAACAGGACAGCGGTCACTTCCTGTAGCTGCTGCCTGAGGGTATCTGAGGCTCGTGCTTAAAGGGAACCCCCTGTACAGTCATGTCTCAGGCTCTTGTCCTTTGCCTACCTCCTCGAGGGACAGCAAAGCCTTTTCTCTGCGTACTCTGGTTGCCCTTGTGGACACCACAGAACTCTTGCCATGGAGCTAGACCTTCCTCTGGGCAGTCAACGGCTCTTACATCTCATGCTGCACCTCCTGGTGCATTTTCTGCAGGCTGCCCTTGTGGCTCTGCAGGAGGACCCCACTTATTGCGGGCACCTCCTCTCCTCTCTCCACATGCTGCTTATGGAGCTCGACCCCCACCTGCCCTCCCCTGCACACTGTGCACTGCCGCTTCTGGCAACTGGATACCATTTCTGTCAGGTGGGACCAGATCATCATGGAGTAGTGGGATAACCAGCAGGGGCTCCAGAATTTCCGCATGCAGAGAGACACCTTCCTGGAACTCTGCGAGTGGCTAGTCCCTACCCTCATGAGACGGGACACCCATATGAGACCCACCATCCCCCTCCAGAAGTGGGTCACCATCACTATCTGGAAGCTTGCCACCGGACCACTACTGCTCTATGGGGAACCAGTTCAGTGTGGGGAGATTAACCACTGGGGCTCTGCTCGTGCAGGCATGACTCTCTCATGTTATTGTCCCGGGGGAGGGAAGATTGAACTGCCGGAATGGGGTACCCTCAGGAAGGGGGGGAGGTGATGGAAGCCCCCTCCATGGGAGGTTTTCAATCCCGCCTTTCCAAAACTCTGCCAGAGGATGGGGTAATTAGGGATTACTCCCGGTGTGTGTGTGGTGGGGGAAGAGGGGCAGTTGGGCTCGGGGACCTTCTGAGAGCTCTGGCAACCCTGTGATTCTCTGTTTGTCTCCTTCTACAGGTGGTGAGGGCCATCAAAACCATTCTGCTGCATAGAGTCATCAACCTGGTTAAATACGGACTCCATCATCATGGACCCCACCAAAGGCTTCCCCAGCTGTGGAGGGGAAGGGGTGATTGACAGCACCCATATCCCCATCAAGGCCCCCGACCACTGAGCATCCGAATATATCAACCGCAAGGGGTCATTTTTGATGGGCCCGCAGGCCCTCATGGACCACTGCAGCCAGTTCACGGACATCAACGTTGGGTGGTTGGGGAAGACACATGATGCCCACATCTTCAGGAACTCCAGCCTGTTCCTGAAGCTGCATGCTGGCACCTTTCCCCCCAACCACACCATCAGGGTTGGTGACGTGGACATGCAGATGTGCATGGTAGGGGATGCAGCCTACCCTCTGCTCCTGTGGCTCATGAAGCCCTACACCAGACACCAGAGCAAGGAATGCTTCAACGGCAGGCTCAGCAGGACATTTGGTCCCCTTGGTCATCTGAAAGGGAGGTTCCATTGCCTCCTCACCTGGCTGGACCTCGGCAACCGGAACGTCCCCCAAGTGGTGGCTGCATGCTGTGTCCTCCACAACTGTTGTGAACGTAATGGGAAGACATTCCTGCCGGGGGGGGGGCAGATACTGAGTGGCTCACCAGGGCCTTTGAGCAGTCATGCACGGCTGCCATCTGGCAGGCCAATCGGGGGCTATACGTACCTGGGAGGCGTTAAGGGAGAGTTTCAACCAGGGCCAGTGGTGAGACTCTCCCCGGGCCTCCCCACAAAGGGCTTCTGCCATGGCCCAGTGTGCTTTTTCCTCCTCCATGCACCTCCCCTGCAGACACAATAAACCACACTTTGTTTTGAAAGAATAAACTGGTTTTGTTTAATTGGGGTAAATGTAACTGGGGAGGGGCAGGGGAAAGAACCTGGGAGGAGGGAGATGGAAGGGGAAGGAAGCAGAGAGGGTGGGAGAGGCTCAAGGATGGGGCTTGGACTGGCTCCTGCCTCAGGTGGTCTTACCACCTCTTGTGTGGGGCCCTCAGTGACTAAAGGGAGTTAGGGGGACAAAGTGGGAGGGCAGGAGTGGCAGCAGGAGCGACCACCAGGCTGTCAGTCATGTGGCCGTAGACATCCACATTCTTGCACCTGGCACAGGGATGCTGGAGGTTTGCCTTCTCTCCCCAGACCTCAATAAGGTCCAGGATCTCTGCACCAGATCAGGCAGGCGCTTGCCTCTCTCATCCCTAGGCACGGTCCTGGGAGCTGGCTGCCTACTTGGCTGCAGCTGTGTGGGAGGTTCAGATGGAGCATGAGGATCTCTCATGGCAGCAGGGACAGCTGTGATGGCTGCTGCTATGTGGCATAGGGCTGTCAGGGTCTGTGTTTTGCCACAAGCCTTTTCCCCTGTGGCTGCAGCTTTAAGGGCTACAGGGGAAGAGGAACTATAGAGTTCTGATGAGTGTGGCCAGAGTGGCCAGCAGGGCCGCTGTGGGAAGCCCTGGAGGCCACTTTTTTTGAAATAATCACAACTACACTGTCTGCACACTCCCTATTCTGAAATAGCTATTTCGGAATAGGCGTTATTCCTGGTAAAATTAGGGTTACGGAATTCAAAATAAGGTGCCCGTTATTTCAAAATAACGGGCTTGCTGTGTAGACGCTGGTATTGTTATTTTGAAATAACACTGCTGTGTCAATGTGCCCTAATTGTCCTGCTGTACTTGGCACTGGGGAGGCCTCACCTGGAGTACTATGTCCAGTTCCAGAACCCACACTTTAGGAGAGATGTGTTAAGTCCAGAGAAACAGAAATGATGACAGGTTTAGAAAACCTGAGCTACATGAAAAATTATACCGTTTTAAGAGTCTATAATTCCTAGCCTGTAAACACATGTCTCATGCCTGGACATGGACAGCTTTCTTGGGTGAGAATGGGTTTTTTTGTATTGCATGGTTATGTAATACAGCAGGGACAATAGCTCTTTGATGTCCCAATAATTTGTTTAAAAAGCGAAGCATATGGGGATCATCTTGTACCACTTACATTGTACTGAGCTTTGACCTGTTTAGCTGCATTTCAGTGGCTTGAACAATTAATTCACAGTTCTGAAGTAGAGCTGAAAGGTGGTGCTGGCAACAATGAAAGGAGCAGGAGGATCCTTGGTTAAACCTGTCTTTTCCTTTTCTGGCCATGGGTCCTGGCATATCAGGGGAGTCCCAGGTTCCTCTATCAGCAGCACAATTTTTTTTCTATTTTGTTTACAAAATGCACATCTAGTGATTTTAAGATTTTAATGTGCATGTATACATCTTTCAATGCTTTCTTCTAGTTATTTCTGGCTGGTATCAGAAGTAATGAAAGGAACATAACGAAAGAGAACACGCTATCTTTGAGATGAAATTTGAATATAAAATAAAAAGGGACCTATTTTGGGAAGCATTTATAACTGTTGGTTTGGGCCTCATCAAAAGTGTCCACTACTTTGTTTTCCTTTTTTACTCTCTCAAGCTTTTTTCTTTTCTTTTTATTTTTTAAGGCACCTGATATCTTTATACCACAAACCTTGTCCTTGAGCATCATTAAGAGTAACATTTATTGTGGTCATACAAAGTCCAGTTCTCTTACAATACTTTTTTCTAATAGAAAATTAGGTCCATTTGTCATCTTACTGTTCATAATCTTCTAGAAAACGCTCCACTGTGTGTTTGCTTTTCCTTGCTGACCCACAGAAATACAACTGCAGACTCCAAAGCTTTGGAACAGTGAAAGCAATGAGCCACGTTATGGTGTGTACTTTTGACAGGACTCTAAAGGCCCTTTGATGTCAGTGTGAGTTATTTAGTTGGCACTAGATGTGGCCCAAAACAAGCATCATAACCTTGTAACATTTCATAATGCTGTGCTTTCTTCATTGGTTTTAGGTCTGTAATATATGTACAACTAGAAGATTTACCCACTATACACCTATTCAACTGTAGGAAGGAGACACATAGACATGACACAGCTATATCTTTGATGGTTATTTGTGGCTCACCAAAACATTTTAATTGTCTTTTCCATGCCATCTGAGCGGCCTTAGAAACAAATGTCAATTTAAAAGTTTTTGAACTTGTGACATTTTTTAGTTTTCATTACAAAACAAAATCCTCCACTGATAACTTGCATTTGTTGCAAATTGGAGTCACAGATGCTACATATAATACAGTTGGATTGCAATATTTTTGCATTCATCATATACATTTTTCATGTTAAGTTCTGTCGTCATTAATTCTGAACACTTGTGCATTAAAATTAATGTTTTTATTACAATTCAGAGCAGTTTTAATGGGAGTGTGAACATATTTGTTTTGATTTTTTATTTACTAAGATCCTGACGTTGCAAACACTTCAGCAAATGCTTAATTATACTACCATGAACCGTCCTAGTGAAATCAGTGGGGCTAACCACGGGAGTAAAGTTAAGCATGTGCCTCAGTGCTGGCCGAATAGACACACTGCATTTTAAAATTGAATAAATTCCTCTTTATTAGACTCAGAGACTAAAAAATTTATTCTGAAATTTTAAAGACCAAAATAATCATTGATTAGATGATTGTTTATGAGTGAATAAATATTGCGTTTTTTTTTTTTTTTTTAAAGGAAAGAGTATTAAGAGTGTTTCACTCACACTCAAGTAGGAAAGCAGCTCAGCCACAGTATTCTTCTCTGGCCTGACACCCTTGATACCTGACTGGTACTGAACAAGGGAGTTTGCTATACCAGGGGAGGCCAATCCTGGCCTCCTATGGCCAGCAGCAGGCTCACCCAGGGGGCCCCCAGCCTCCTGACTGCTTGGCTTCCCTCCCAGCTGTGCTCTCAGCCCTGTCCCCGGCTCTGTTCCGTGTCCCAGATGTGGTCCCCAGCTCTGCCACCAGCCCTGGCTCCCGCTGTCGGCCATGCTCCCTGGCCTCAGCCCCGCCGAGCTCCTGGTTCTACTGTCAATCCAGCCTCAGCCCGAGCCCCATCTGCTGGCTGTGCTCCCCAGCCCCTGCTGCTGGCCCTGGTTCCCTACTTCCAGCCCCAGTCCCAGCCACTGGCTATGCTCATAAGCCCCTGCCACTAGCCTCAGCCCATGTTGCTCGCCCTAGCTGCTGGCCATTGAACTTTGGGATGGCCCCTGCTCCTTTTCTGGTACAGCAACTTCTGTTGTCAGACCAGAGAGTCCCTAACTGTAGGAGTTAAAATCCAGATTTTGCTGGAGTTCTCTTTTGGTTTTACTTTGACTACATTGGGCCAAATTGTTCTCTGGTTCACACTGAAATCATGCTTTTGTGATTAACTTCTATGGATCATGCCTCTAAAATAGCATATCTTATCTTCCACTTACCCTGCTGAGAATTTACTCTTTAGGGGATGTTAACATGATTATAGCTCATTATCTATTTCCTGAAGAAGTGCAATCAAGTTAGAGCCCTGTTCATGGGGAAAAAAACCCCTCACATTTTGGCAGAAAATGGAGGATAGTACCAACAACTCAGGACTTGAACAAAATAGGACATAGTAAATTAGATTTTATTTTTGTTCTAGAGAAAATTGCAGCTATTAGTTGGCTACTCATTAAGCCCTGGTCTACACTAGGGAGTTTTTCAAAATAACCCCCCTTATTTAGAAATAATAAGTGGAGCATCCACACTACCAAGCCCTGTTATTTAACATAACGGGCTGGTTATTTTGAGATCTGTACTCCTGCTTTCATCAGAGAATAAACTTATTTTGAAATAGGTATTTCAGGAGTTATTTTTAATTTAGTTATTTAAAAATGATTTCCTAGTGCAGACAAGCCCTAAGAGCTTACGATACAGTAAAAACAGGTTGGGGCCTTATAGTTGATAACTATAACGTGGAAGACATGGAGGGTATCAAAGATAGGGAGATATAGTCAGACAGATGGGGAAGAACGATGATGATAGGTGATGAAAGCCTGGACAAGGGTTTCAGTGGTGTGGATAGACAGAACAGATCAGCTTTTAGAATGTGTGGCAATGTTCTGGCTGTGCCCTCTGGGTCTCGTGCTACTGGCAGCTAATATTAGCATCAGAGACTCACTGTGGTCCTATACATAACCTCTTTCTCTTTACAGGAGCCATACTCATCACAAGCTAGTCCATTATTTTGGGGTGAAAACCCACTGATAGTCTTGGTCTCCCTACTTGGGGCAGGCTCTGTGTTGGCATGGGGGAAGTTTGGGGGGAACCTCGGCCCACCCACTACGCGGGTTCCGGTTCAGGGCCCCTAAAGTAGCAGCAGCAGTCAAGGTTTCTTTTTCTTTTGACTTGGCAGCTTTTTTCATGGGCCACTTCCCCAAACAACCCCTCCAAAATGTCTCCCTCTGGTACCGATTAACCTGCTTTTGGGCTGCCGTACATCCTCCTTCCCCTGAGCTCCTCCCCTCCACCTTTTTGGAAGGTGTGTGTTGAGGGGAGGGGGCTACTGCTGTTGGCAGGCAGGCTTCAAGCTACACTCATATTCTGGGCCAGGCTCCCTCATCTCTTGACCTGATTTCCTTGCAGACAGCTTCCTCCCCCAACCCATTCATCTCAGCTAGCTGTTGAGGGTGCTGGGGGTGAGTGGCGACCTCTGCTGCCCTGCCCCAGCAGGGGAGGGGGGAGGACCCCCTCTTTCATCTTCCTGGGGGGAGGTCTACCTGGCCCCTTTCCTTTTCCTTACTGCTGCAGGCTTGGACTCCACCATTCCTGCTGCTCCCTTTGGGGCAGAGGAGGTAAGGGGGCTGCTTTAGGGCAGCTCCTGGGATCTTTTCTCCCCACATCATTCTCTGTGGTGGAGGTGTTGGGGGGGGAGGGGAGTTTTAAGGGACCCACTTTCCATCAAGGTTCCTAGGTGGTGGCTGGTGCAGCTCCTGTGGGGCACTAGGGGTGGTGAGTGGTTCACCTCCCCCTGATTCCCCTGCCCCTGCATTTCTGCTACTGCTGCTGCTCCCTCCCCAGCTTCAGTTGCTGCAGGGGCCCTTTCCATTCTTGGCCCATTGCTTGCCTCCCCACCTCCTTTTCTCTGCTGGGTCCTGCAGCAAATGCTGTGGGTCTGCTACTCAGGCACCTGAGGGCACATTGGTTCTCCCCCACCCAGCAGTGTCTAGCTGCCCCCCACCTCTCCTGAGCAGGCACATCCTCACTGCCTGCCTTCCCTCTCCACTGCTTCCCCCCCTTCTTGTGTGTTCATGCCCCCCTCTTATTTTTTTTGGTGCTCCCCTTCTTTTTTAGTTACCCTCCCCCTACACACAGTTTCACTTCCCCCATGTTCTTTAAATAACTTATCCCTCATCTCCCCAGTGCAGCCGGAGGAGCCAGGCTTTCCATCCTGTGTTGGGAGTTGCACCTTTTGATCCTTTATCCCCCTTCCTCCTACCTGTATTGCTACCCTCCCACCCTGCTTCCAGCCTAGCGGGGGCGAGGGAGTGGTGAACCTTCTTCCTTCCCCCCTTGCTCTGTCTCCTGATACTATTGTCCTCTCCTAACTGTTTGTTCCTGTCCTTCCCTACCCACCCATGACCACAATGGAGGGGCTGTCTTGCTTCGCCCTTCCCCACCCCTCCTCAGACCTACCTCTGCAAGTGCCGACCCCTCTGGGGCTGCTGGGCTACCCACCAATACAGTGGAGATGGTAGACGTGGATGGGGATTCTGGGACCCTGACCGCTCCTTCCGCAGCACCTCCTGCCACCACTAAGGCAGCCTCCCTGTAGGGCAGGAAGGGCCAGGAGACCAAAAAGGGAAAGAGGTTAAACCTCCTGTAGTGAAGGCTCACCCCCCCAGTTGCAGCCCATGCTGGTTGTGGCTTTCCCTCTTTCCTGCTCCCCTGTTCCTTCCACCAGCTCTGGGGGCAACAGTATCTCAGCCCCCAGAATGTACGCCCAGAATGTAGGTGCCACACCCCCACCCCCACCCCCACCAGCCACCTCCCAATCCACTCAGGCTGCCTCCTGGAATTCGATCTCCGATGGCCGTGGCCCCTTTCCCACCCTCACCAGGAGGCACGAGGTCCGTTGGCTCCTGATGTCGGCCTTGCCCCACATGGAGACCTACATGAGGGCATTGGCACACAGGGTGGTGGCCTCTAAGATGTTCAGGAAGGTAGTATTCTTCCTGTTGTCCGAGGCCACCGCACAAGAGGAGGTGGAGAAAGGTTTGGCAGTGGGGGGAGTCCATTTCCCACTCGAGCCTCTGGAAGACCCTGAGCATATGGGTGGTATTTTCCTCCGTTCCTCCCTTCCTCCCCAACGCCACCCTACTACCTTTCCTCTCCACCCTGGGGAGGCCCTTGTCAGTTCTAAGTCTCCTTCCTTTGGGCTGCAAAGACTCTACCCTCTGCCATGTCCTCTCCTTCCACCAGCTATATATAAATTTTGAAATAGCTTATTCTGAAATAAAATGTTGGATCTCTGCAGGGGTTCTCCATCTTCCCCTGGAGAAGGGAGGGAGGCCAGGGCCCGATGTGCTTGTGCACGCAGGTCCACGTCCTCCACCTCCAGGCCCTGCAGAGGCTCCTATATAATGCAGGTAGTCAGTGTGGAGCATGATGGCACATGCTTTCCTTCGCCGCTTGTAAGGGCTCTGATATGACTGGCAGCTCCTTTATTTGAGAGGTCTTCCGCGAGACCTCTCCAAGCTGCCAACCTTCCACAAGGACCTCCTCCAGAACTGGAAGCTGCTTTTGTGACCAGGTCCTTGCGAGCCACCGTGGGGGCAGACCTTCTCATGGAGCCCCTGCTACACAATCCTTGGGGAAGGGGGGAACCCAGAGGTTAGTCCTGGCAGAAGTCACCAGGATGGGAGACCTCCTGGACTATGACTGGGAACTGCGTGGACCTTCTGGTGCTCATCCAGCGCATGGGGCTCTTCACCCTACATACTCCCTGGCTTCAGGAGGTGAGGGACGCTTTGCCACCCACTGTTCTGGTTTATCTCGACAGGGTTCTGCGTGAGGGTGCAAGCAGTTCTCCACCGATATGAATGAATTTGTGGTCCCAAATAACCACATTGTAAAAGAAAAAGGGTGAAATATTTGGTGCTATTTATTATATACAGATGTAACCCACACACCTACTGGGTGTGGTTCACTGTCCCATGTAGTGGGATCTTTGCAGAAAGAAAGAATGAATATGCGCTACGGTCTTGCCTGAGAGGCCGCTTGCTTTTAGCTCCAGTGGTAGAGGCACATGCACAAAGCTCTAGATGTCCAAAGTTATGCAGACAGTCAAGGGCAGGGGTGGGCAAAAAGGGCCTCTGCGGGCCAGATTCGGCCCACCAAGTGGGGATCCAGTATTTCCCACGCTTCCCCGCCCCCATGCCCTGATTGGCCTGGGGGTGGGGGAGTCTGCCAAGCCTCTTCCAGGGCATAGTTGCCTAGTGGGAAGGGTGGGAAAAGGGGCTCCCCCACCCTCAGACCAATCATGGTCCCCTGCCCCTTCCCATTTAGGCCCCACCCTTCCTGTTTAGGCCCTGCCCCTTCCGGGATGGCCCGGGGCTACTTCAAAAATTTTTGAAGTGGCCCCTGGGCAAAAATTATGGCCCACCCCTGGTCAAGGGGGAATCCACAGATGCTTTAAGGTAGCTTTCTATGTGCCTTGGCTAGCTCAATAAACTTATCAAATACCCCCACTATTGTTTTGTGAGCTATGGCACACAACAGCTGTCATATAGCCAGAGTAACTTCTATACCCTCTTTAAAATTTAAAACATTTTTAATGATTGTTGCAGCTGGAAAAATCACCACATTCCATTGTTTTCTCTTCTACAGACTCCCTGGCAGAAAGATTAGCACTTACAAGAGGAAAGGAGATAAATTATCTTCTTTGTAGATGATAACATTCCAAGCATTAATGTAAAAAAAGCAAAAAAAAGACTTAAAAAAAAGAATAAATCACCCCCTTTCTATTTTATGATGTTTAAATGATCCTGACTGATGATCCTGTTCAATATCTCAGTCTTTCTTATCTGAATTTTAGATTCCTGAAAACTTTGATAAGTCTGATTTGGCAATTTTATTCCAGCAAGTGCAACTCTGCATGCTGATGTAGTATTGTACAATGATGAAAACCTGGAGAAATACATGAAATATGAAAGGAACCCAAAGTGTAGTTGCATCCTCCAAGCTTATCTATAACAAAGCAATAGCTGTGATAAAAATGAATCGAATGGGAATGCATGAGTAAACTCTTCAGATGTCACAAGCTGACTTGCAAAAAGGGGAAAAAAAACTGTGGTGCGTAAGAAAATATGCTTTCATCTGGCCATTATTTTAATGCCTCATAGCCAAGATAGAAAGCTACGAACACAAATGTGTTAGTTCCCAGCATTGTATTTAAATAACATATGTGTGCTTCAAGACCATATCTACACAGCCATAACTGGCACCATCATTTTCACAATAGCAGTGATGGGAATGAAATGCCACAGGGAAGTGAAGAGGGGAATGAAAGGAGACGGAAAAGTGTCATTTATTTTCTTATAAACTGGAGATTAAAGAGTCTTTGCTGCCATAAGAACTGTGCTTATGTTAGAAATGTCTTGGGGAAGAAAGTTGCCTGTGAGCAAAATTCCGATTGATGTCAATAGTTGATTGTTTTCATCTGAAGAGCATTTGTAATGTAGGAGATCACCTGCTATCAGTGTGTGCTCTCTTCAGAAATAAAATATCTTTATCTAGACCATTCAAGCACAGAAAAGGTGCCACCCTTGGCACTGTGGGGGCTGATCTACATAGCATGAAACTCACATGTTAATTCATACATGTTTTGACCCCCCCACCTCAGAATCTTCCGTGCATATCTTTATACAGTTTGGTGCTTCTCCAAGTACCAAAGAGAGGTGTGACAGTTAGTTAGTTTTTGTTAAGCTTTCCAGTCTTGTATTGTTTGCATTGATTGTGTGGTATTGATTATATTTCTAATTAATTGTGTCGGGGGGGGGAATAGTGTGAGGCAGCTGATAGCTGTGGTTTTATAAATCAAATAAGCAAAGATATAAGAAAAAGCAGAAGGACTGGGCGATAAAACACACCATAAAATTTCCAATATGTGAGTGTGTGGTTATGGAGAAGAAATGGGACTATTTCCCAGCTCCTGTTTCCTTCACTGAGGGATGCCGTCTGTCTGGGCTTTCTCTGAAGATCCCTGAAGTTTCTAACAAGTATATTTTATGGGGGGTGTGGGAAAAGAGAAATAGAAGCATAAGATGGATGTGTGTCGGAGGAGTCTCTGAAAAGAGGCACATCCCTACTGAAATACATATACAATCAGCTATCATAGCAGTTTACTTAGCTCCTGTCACATTAGTAGAGCATTCCACAATCTTCAATGCATTTACCCTTGCAACACTCCTGTGCCCTAAGGAAGTGCAAAGACCTGCATTTTATAGATGGTAAATTCAGGCACAAGGAGGTTGAATGATTCAAAAAGGTAGCCCTGTTAGGCTTTAACTGGAAAAACGTAAAAAACAACAAATAGTCCTGCAGCACCTTACAGACTAACAAAAAAAATGAAGATGGTATCATGAGCTTTTGTGGGCACAGCCCACTTCTTCAGATGAATGGAATTTAAGGGGTCAGTCCAGTTTTAAAATAAATAGCACAGGGGGCAGGGAGGAGAAAGAAGAAAAAAAGGGAAAGAAATTGTCAATTAAGGTACTTCTAACACTGTACACTCATTTCGGAATAAGCTATTCCGGAAGATACGTTCCAAAATAGAATGTCCACGCTACAGGGAAGCCTGAAAATTAGCCTGAGGCTGGCTCCCCTAATGTGGACGCGCTATCTCGATTTGGAAGCCCAGGAAGCACTGGGGAGAAATTACTTAGAATGGCTCTGGTGAGGAGCTATTTTGAAATAGCAGTGATGAAGCATCCACACTGCAGCTATTTCAAAATAGCTATTTCAGAAGGGGAGTTATTCCTCATGGAATGAGATTTACAGAAGTCAGAATAAGCCACCCATTATTTCGATATTATTTCAAAATAACGGAATTACCGTGTGCATAGTTATTCCGAAATAACGGTGCAGTGTTGATGTACCCTTAGAGTGTCCATGCTAAATGTAGCTGATAAAGTGGGTACTAAATATTATTAATTTAGCTCCTTTTTTGTTTTTTTATGTCATTAGGACATAGAATGTGAATGAGTTATTGATGATCACACAGGAAGACTTAAATCCAGGTTTCCTAAGTCCTAACCTAGTGCCCTAACCACTGGACCTTAATTCTTGCTTCATCGGGTTGTTTCCAGTTTTTATTTTAGCTCTTCATTTTTGCCTAGTTTAGTGCCATGCCACTTTCTAAACTGATTTTTATGGGTTAATTTGGATTGTGACTGCTCCAATTAGAACAAAAATGTGTCGTTTAAAACGATCTCTTTTATTGTTTGCATCCTACGTTCCCACTGGAACAATGAAAATACACAAGCAACAGATCTACTTACCACCCTGCTGCTGCATGCAACCATGAAATGAGCCACAGGGAACATGAACAGAGAACTTCAGAAAGTGACACAGACTGTAATTAAAAGCTGACAGTGTGAGCAGAAGGTGAATTCCACTGAAAGTACTTTTAAAGGAACCAGGCCACTTGATGGTTCCTTTTCCACACCCTCCTCATTTTATTAATTAAAACAGATTCCTGAAAAACTATGGTTGTGTGCAGTTTTACGTGTTTTCAGTTTCAGCTGCGCAACACAGAAGTGACCCAATAGAAAAGGCTTATGATATTCATGACAATCTGGGGCTATACATGACAGCTCCTGACAGCCAAACGAGAGTTTTAAATATGGATTCCCAGGAGTTATCTTTTGTTCTTATCCATAGTCGCATCCAATGTCTTGACCTTCCCAGGCCATAGAGCAGCCTCAGCACAAGATCAGAACATTAACATATATTAATAATACTTGGCACTTATTAATTGCAATTTTCCCAAAGGAAACCACCAAAGAGCCAAGTATCATAACTCCCATTTTACAGAGAGGGAAATGCAGGCACAGGGAAGTGACTTATCTAAGACCTGTGGGAGAGCCAGGAACAGAACTCAAATCTCTAATTACAAGGGACTATCCACTAGGCTACATTGCTTCCAAATAAAACAATGGCTATCTTGAATTTGCAGATGATGCGAAATTGAGGTGAGTGGTAAATAATGAAAAGGAGAGGGCACTGATACAGTGTTCTGGATTGTTTGGTAAACTTGGAACAAGAAAACAATATGTGTTTCATTACAACAAAATGTAAATATGCCCCTCTAGGAACATGTATAAATCTAAGAATGTCGATCATACTGTCAGAGTGGAGAACTCCATCCCGGGAAGCAATGACTATGAAAAACCCATGGTGATCATGGTCAGTGTTCCCTCTAAGCTGCAGGGCAGCACAGATTGAGGTGATTTATCAGCCCCGCCCAGTCAGTCTCTGACTGGGCGGCGGGGCTGATAAATCACCTCTAAACTTGGAGGGAATTTAGAGGGGAACATTGATCATGGTAAATAATTAGCTAAACATGAACTCCTACTGTGATGTTCTCCCGAAGAGAGATCATTTGATCCTGGAATGCATAAACAGAAATCATGACTAGAAGTAGAAAGGTAATTTTTCTTTATATTTGGCACTGTTTTGACTCTGCTGGAATAATGTATCCAATTTTGGTTCCCATACAGTTATAAAAGAATGTAAATAAATTGGAGAGGTTTCAGACAAGAGAAGTGAGAATGATTATAGGATTAGAAAACATGCCTTTCAGTGATAGACTGAGCTCTGTGAGTCTATCGAGCTTAACAAAAAGAAGGCTAAGGGGTGACTTGATTACAGTCAATAAATACCTTCATAGGGAACACATTTAACAATGGGATCTTCAGTCTAGCAGAGAAAGCTATGACACCATCACATTCAGACTAGAAATAAGGCATATGTTTTTATCAGTGAGAGTAATTAACCATTGGAACAATTGTTTAAGGATCAAGGTGGATTCTTCATCCATGATCATTCAACAGCCTTGATGTTTTGCTAAGTGAGCAGCTCTACATATTATTTTGAGGAGGATCTAAGGCATGTGGTATATAGCTGGCCAGACTAGATGATCCCTGCATAACCAGGCACTTCTCACTAGCCTTGAAAAGCATGCAAGTTATATTAAGTTAGAAGGCACTTCCACTTTCTCACATGTGCCCTTTTGGTCACTCAACATGTATTGGGTTTTTATATGTGCTAATATAGCTCTACAGAGAGAACACAAGTTTTCCCTTTTAAAAAATAAGCTATTTTAAATTCTGCAACAAAAGAAAATCTGTTAATTAAGAACACTCACCCATCACTAGGTGATGCTGATGGAACTTGCTATCTGAAGTTTTTAACTTGCAAACACTCAGGCTGTCCTTTGACCAGTGGTTTCCCTCATGTATTGCTGTGCACACTCAAGCACATTTGCTTTGCTTTACATTCAGCTTTAATTAGTATTTACTGTAGGGCTGTGACTTTCTGGGTAAACAACATCCCATTTCTTCTATACCTATTAGAAACCGAGGCTGCTAGAGATGTCACAGAATTTCTGAGAAGCAGTATATAACAGGCGTGATCTATTCTGCATATGTAACCCACACACCTACCGGGTGTGGATCATTGTCCCATGTAGTGGCTTTGACCACTTACAGTGAGAAAGCATGCATTTGCTCTACAGCCTTAGCTGAGAGCCAGCTGCCTTTTGGCTCATGCTGTAGAGGCTCATGCACTAAACTCCAGAGATCCCGGTTCAGTTCCACCTGTCAGTGTTACACATGTACTCCTTGCCTCTGAATGCCACCACTAAACAACTCTAGAAGGAGGGGTATAATGGAAATTCCCCCACTTTCCCTAAAGTACAATTTAACCAAAGCTACAAAGTCTGGCTGCAGGTCTGCAGAATAGGTCCCTCAGTAACAATTGATTTGGACAGGCTATAATAACTTATGCTTGTACTGGGCCTTTGCTTGATCATTTATTTTCAATGTTTCCTTCTTTTGTTTCCACAGGAAACCTGGATCCCAAGATCAAGGATCCATCATACTACTATAATCCTGCATGGCCAGGCACTTGATTAGCAAAACTGCCACCTGTCTCAGATTTACCTGAGGACAGAGTGTCAGTTTAAGGATAATGATAGAAAGTAAAAAGCCACCACAAGTTAAGTAGATTTGTGTTTGTCAGGCAAACAAGAACATAGCTAAGCAGGCATATCAGGATTTGTCGCCTTGAGGGAACCTTGCTTTCAACATGCCTCTGTCTATAATTGATCTTTTAAATAAGCATATAGAGAAATTTAATACAATTTATGTCTGAATTTGATCTCACACCAATTTTCTCCATTAGAACTTCTTGAAAACTCAGAATACCTGTTTCATGGGAAATTTTCACAATCAAAATTGGATTTGTTTTGAGTTGGAACAAAACCATTCTTTGTAATTAAATCACTATTCAGTAACATTTCCATTGTCATGCCACACAGTGCCAATTTCACTCACTACTCTTAGGGCGTCCAGGGTCCATGGTTCCAGGGTAGACCCATCATGCAGACTGACTCAGGCTGGAGCCCTCAGAGATTATGCACTTCGCAGCAGCTGCCAGATGAGCTGACATGAAACTTTCCTCGTGGTTATCAGAAGTACATTGGACCCAATATGTTACTACAGAACATAGAATCATAAAATCATAGACGTGTGGGATTGAAAGAGACCTCAAGAGGTCTTCTAATCCACTCCCCCACACTCATGACAAGTGTTTGTCTATCCTGCTTTTACAAATCTTCAGTGATGGAGATATTACAAACTCCCGAAGCAATTTATTCCAGAGCTTAACTATCCTGACAGGAAGTTTTCCCAACCTAAACCTCTCCTGCTCCAATTTAAGCTATTGCTTTTTGGCAAATCTTCATAGTTTAAAAAGAACATTTCCCCCGCCTTGTAACAACCCTTTTGATTCTTGAAAATTGTTGTCACGCTCCCTCAGTCTTTTCTTTTGCAGACTAAACAAACCCAGTTTTTTCAGTCTTCCCTCATAGGTCATATTTTCTAGAACTTTAATCATTTTTGTTGCTCATCTCTGGACTTTCTCCAATTTGTTCACATCTTTCCTAAAATCTGGTGCCAAAAACTGGACATAATACTCCACTTGAGGCCTAATCAGTATGGAGTACAACAGAGGAATTACTTCACATGTCTTGCTCACATCACTCCTGGTGATAAATCCCAGAATGATTGCTTTTTTTGCAATGGTGTTACACTGGTGACTTATATTTAGCTTGTGGTTTGCTAGCACTCCAGCTCTCTTTCCTCAGTAGTCCTTCCTAAGCAGTCATTTTCTATTTTATGTGTGTGCAACTGACTTTTCCTTCCTATCTGCAGAACTCTGCATTTGTTCTTATTGCATTTCATCCTGTTAACTTCAGACCATTACTCCAGGTTGTCCAGATTATTTTGAATTTTAATCTATCCTCCAAAGCACTTGCAACCCCTCCCAGCTTGGTATCAGCTGCAAGCTTTATAAATGTTTATAAATATTCCAGATTTACTGTGGAACTCTCAGAAGACTACTTTCTGGGAATGGGTTTCCAAACTTGTTATGCATCCACTGTATAGTAGTTCTATCTGCAGAAAAGGGCCTGGGGATTACAGTGGACGAGAAGCTGGATATGAGTCAACAGTGTGCCTTTGTAGCCAAGAGGGCTTATGGCATATTAGGGTGCATTCGGAGGAGCATTGCCAGCAGATCCAGAGAAGTGATTATTCCCCTTTATTCGGCTCTGGTGAGGCCACATCTGGAGTATTGTGTCCAGTTCTGGGCCCCCCACTATAGAAAGGATGTGGAAGCATTGGAGAGGGTCCAGCGAGGGCAACCAAAATGATTAGGGAGCTGGAGCGCATGACCTATGAGGAGAAACTGAAGAATTTGGGTTTTTTTAGTCTGCAGAAGAGAAGAGTGAAGGGAGATTTGATAGCAGCCTTTAACTTCCTGAAGGAAGGTTCCAAAGAGGACAGGAGAAAGGCTGTTCACAGTAGTGATGGATGGCAGAACAAGGAGCAATGGTCTCAAGTTACAGTGGGGGAGGTCTAGGTTGGATATTAGGAAAAACTATTTCACTAGGATGGTGGTGAAGTACTGTAATGGGTTACCTAGGGAGGTGGTGGAATCTCCATCCTTAGAGGTTTTTAAGTCTCGGCTTGACAAAGCCCTGGCTGGGTTGATTTAGTTGGGATTGGTCCTGCCTTTGGCAGGGGGCTGGACTTGATGACCTCCTGAGGTCTCTTCCAGCTCTGGATTCTATCTAGATTGAATTTTCCTAGTATGTTTCTGAGACAGTCATGTGAGACAGTATCAAAAGCTTTCCTAAAATCAAACTACATCACATCTACTGCTTTTCTCTATCCACAAGGTTTGTTATCCTGTTGAAGAATGATATTAGGTTGGTTTGTCATGATTTGGTCTTGACTTTTAGTTATCACCTTATTATCTTCTAGGTGTTTGTAATCTGATTGATTAATTAATTGCTCAATTACCTTTCGGTGTACTGAAGTTAAGTTGAGGGGTCTGTAATTCCCCAAGTTGTCCTTTTTCCCCTTTTTATTGATAGTCACAATATTTGCCCTTTTCCAATCTTCTGGAATCTCTTCCATCTTGCATAACTTCTTGAAGATAGTTGCTAATGGCTCAGATATCTCCTCAGTCAGCTTCATGTGTATTCTATAATGTATTTCCTCAGGCCCTGGTGACATGAAGACCTCTAACTTTTCTAAGTATTCTTTTACTTTTTCTGTCCCTATTTTAGCCTCTGATCCCACATCATTTTCAGTGGCAATCAGTAAATATGATGTCCAATTGCTACTAAACATTTTGGGTTTGACCAGTCAGCATTTTCCAGCCATCTATAGTCTCAACTCCCTAGAGCACAAAGAACTTCCTGATTAACAGTGAGTTCAGAATCAGGCTTTAAACATTTATATTTTTTTTCTTTGTCCATGGCGAAGACATGTAATGACGAGCTTCCTGAAGAATATGACATGTAGAATCTTAGACTGGTGAGGATAAGCTTTCCTGAATTCTCATTTTTCCACCTAAACTGCTGAGAAAGGGCCACTGTTGTAATCTCTGCAGAGTAGCCTGCATGGAGCAGATCAGCTGCTGCCCCTAATCCCGTGTGTCCACCCATCTACTTAACAAATTTCCACCCACCCCACAATATTCTTACATTCTGGAATTCCCATTATCTGATTCCCAAATGCTTCATCTCCTTTGTCAGGAATACCTTCTCCCACTCACCTTCCAGCTGTCTCCTATTTCCTCATTCCTGATCTTTCAGCAGCAATATTCAGGAATTAAATTCCATCCCAAGTTCCCAAAGAGGAGAGACATTAGAAGTGTTCCAGCTGGAGTAGCGGCAGGAGCTAAGATTTTTCATAGCCTAAATATGTGCAGGATTTTGTGATATCAGAAGGTTCATTGTCTTATATGAGTTGGAGGGCCTTTTGGGTGTTGCTTAGGAGTTGAAACTACATGTGAGAGAGATGAAAACAGCCAAGCATTAAAATGGAAAACAATAAATGAAGATAGCAATAAAATAAAATCAAATCTGTGAAGTGACAGAAAAGGACATTTCATCAGCAATGTTAATTGAGGCAGCTGGGCAGGGGGATTTACTTGGGATAGTGAGGGGAAATCAAACCAAAAAGTAGTAACTAACAAGACAAGCACCTCAGTCATTTTATTTATCCCTATGAATATTACTGTTTGTCTATTTTCCTCTAGTCTACTATATGTTTTAGAGAGTTTGTCTTTGTTTGATCAAGAACACTTCTTAACACCTCTTAAATGGTAAGAGCTAGTACCACCAAATTCAATATGCAGCTTTCCTCTTATCATAACTGAAAGCAATGTAGAGGTTTGGTTGTTCTAGGAAAATGGGATGTATCTGAAATGTGAGGATTGCGTCTTTATTTAAAAAAAAAACGGAAAAGAGACAGAATCACCAAATCAAGTACAGTCCTCAAAATTGACATAACTGAGTGAATATTGAAAGGGTCTGAACCAAAATGAGCCAGAAAAATAGGATGAAAAGATATAAAACAGAAATTTGGAGTAGTGCTCTGCTTTGGCACAGCTAAATCAATGCTTAAGGTTGGAAAAATATTAGAAACCAAATTGACTGTAGCACTTTTTTGTTAAAACATAGCGAATGATAAGAGTTTATAGGGATGAAGAAAAAAAATACACTCGGAATTCCCATTTTAAAAACATTACTAAAAAATTTCAATAGAAACATTATAACAGTCTTTTAAAAATAAATCCAAAATAAAAATTAAAACTTATCAAAATAACACTGTATTTTTTAAAAATGCAAGAATTTAAATAAAGCAATAATTTGCCTGTTATTTTCCAAACAAAAACTTTAATTGAGTTTTAAGAACCCAACAAACGCCGGGTAAATCTGCTAGTTAGTCTGTAAACTCAAGGAAGTGTGTCATCTCCTGTACGACTGTATTACATTGACCCCAAAACAGCCCCACTTTGTGTTGCAATCCTACTCTTGGGTGCCCCACACACACACACAAAAAATAATGAAATTGCACCCCAGAGAAACCTCACACATTTAACTGTGGAGTACAGGAAACCTGAGGCTTTGGTGCTATGTAACTTTTAGTCTGCATTCAATGCAAGGTTTCAAGCTCATGTTGTTTGACGGGTAGATTTTTAGAAACCTGAGCTGTGTTGCTGCATTGGAAATGAAGAGCAGTGAGATTTCCATTTTGTCTGCCATCACATTAACACTAAGTCTATCTCTTCAAATGTTTCCTGCTGATTCCTATCGAGCCCAAGAAGCAATGTTCTGGTGATTAAGCGGTAATATCATTATAAAAGCCAAATGAATAATCATTGTGTTAATGAACTTTATCTTAGAAAAGATTAGTTTTTTAATGTTAAGCTTCTTTCCATATGAAAGAGGAAAGGCACTCTCATTCAATTTAATCAACTCAGAGATGCTCATGATCTATACAATTTAATTTTCTGCCTGCACATTTTCCTCCATATCTGCATATCTAGTTGTTTAAATAGATGGCGTCAAATCCTTTTAACAGATCAGAGGCCAATAGATCCTCTTAAGCAATATAACAAAAATGCTTGATAGAACCAGATGAATTTTGTCTTAATGATGCCTATGTCTTATTGGCTAGATTGCTTTATAATAAGCAACATAGTGTTACCTGATAAGTAATCACACTGCAAACTATGCGAACAGTTGGTGACTTGATATATTTTTGAGAGTATTTCTCAGGGACTTCTAGAAATGTTTTGGTTCTCCGATTGCCCTTGAATAGTTTGCATATAGATAATTACAAAGACAAGATTCATTTGGAGGAAATCTTTCCTTGAAAGAGAACTGTACATTTTAAATTCTACTTATTGTTTGTATAGTCACCCCACTGCTAATGGTAAAGGGCAGCAGGGTTTTTTTCCCCCCAAGTTAAAAGCTATTTGATAGAAATACCTGTTAGGGACTCATGGTATAGAAATAAAAAATTTGCATGTGCAAAAGAAAAAAATATATATTTTCTTTGCACATGCAGATTATATATATATTGGTGTCATGGTAGGCATGCTCTCATTTTTATTTAGTAAGTATTTTTCCTAGCTTTTAGTTGTGCTTCTGTAGCCTGAGAAAGAATTGTAGTGGACTTGTTTAAGTATACAGATCTTAATTACCTAACAGCATTTCATACTCACAGAATCTCAGTCTTCCCCAAAGGCTGGGCATGGAAGGACCAGCCTCCCTTCTCCTGAGAGATCTTGGTGCAGGTGGAGTATGAGATACTTAGAAGCCAAGTCTTAGACAGAATAAATTAAGCAAGATAGAAATATAAAGATAGAATAGAGAGGAGAACTTGGTTTCTGACTTTGAGAAAAGACAGTTTACACTCCAGAGCGGGCTCTGGCAGTGACGGCTGCAGCAGCCCTGACTTCCCTAATTTTGAAGCCTATATTCCCTCTTTGGGGCCAAAATGTCCCAGATGTCAGGGACTGTGACTTGCAATTCCCACTTACTGATATTCAGGCTGGGGGGAACCATCCAATGTGAAAGGTGCCTGCTGGTGGAATCTCTCAGGCAGCAGGTGGGAGAGCTACAGGAGGAGGTGGTTAGGTTGAGGAGCATCCAAAGCCATGAGCAATTCCTGGACAGTATTCATGCAGAGACAGCTGAGGTAGCTGTCTCAGTACACAAAACTGCTGACACACCACTGGTGGAGGAGGAGATGGCTCAGGGTGGACACTGGCACCTGGTTACTTCTGGCAGCAGGCAGTGCTCCAAACCCTCCCACCATGGTACTAGGAAACCATTATGATCTTTTTGATACAGGAAATAAGGAATCACCCCCTACAACAGAGGAGGAGAAGCCTCATACCCCCACGACTGAGAGGTCTGCTGCCACCACTGTGAAGAGGAAACATAGGGTAGTGGTGGTCGGAGATTCTCTTCTGAGGGGGATGGAGGTGCCCATCTGTCGCCCTGATATGTCCAGAGAAGAGCAACAAAAATGATTAAAGGTCTAGAGAACATGACCTATGAAGGAAGACTGAAAGAATTGGGCTTGTTTAGTTTGGAGAAGAGAAGATTGAGAGGGGACATGATAGCAGCTTTCAGATATCTAAAAAGGTGTCACAAGGAGGAGGAAGAAAAATTGTTCTTCCTGGCCTCTGAGGACAGAACAAGAAGCAATGGGCTTAAACTGCAGCAAGGGAGGTTTAGGTTGGACATTAGGAAAAAGTTCCTAACTGTCAAGGTGGTTAAACACTGGAATAAACTGCCTAGGGAGGTTATGGAATCTCCATCTCTGGTGATATTTAAGAGTAGGTTAGATAAATGTCTATCAGGGATGGTCTAGACAGTACTGGATCCTGCCAAGAGGGCAGGGGACTGGACTCAATGACCTCTCGAGGTCCCTTCCAGTCCTAGTATTCTATAACTCTATGTCCAACCCTTTACCCAAAGTTGGGCCTGGTACCCTAAGATTTTGATTGGTACCTCTAATTGATTGGAAGAGATATTGGGGGGAAGGAGGAAGTGAGGGGGTAGGCAACGGGCAGATGCTCCGGCAAGCCACGCAGGGGGATGGAGGGGCCCAGGTCCCCCTCCCGCAGCCCGTGAGCTGAGCTGGCCGTGTTTCACTCTGTAGTGCAAAGAGACCAATGGGAGGTCCCCCAGGTTGCGCCAGGTGGGCGCGAATAAATGAGTTTTACTAAAAACTGCCCAGAGGTCACGTCGGTTATTATGTGATTGGTCACAGGTAGGAAAAATATATCTTAGCAGGCTACACTTCCAAATCAGAGATGAAAGAAAAAAAGTGTTATGCTAACCTACTAGTCCCATGACCACAGTGCTGGAGTCGCTCACACTAATCTCACAGCACCGCAATGATGGATAGGAGGTGTGCTGTCCTATTAAAATCCTGAAGTCTGTGTTCCTGGGTCAAAATGACCCTGCCAGTGCTGCCACCACGTCAAGGCTGTTCCCTACTCTGGCACTTTGAGTGCAGAAAGTAGGGGCCTCCAAAAGACCTTCAAAATACCTTGCCTCTACAGGCTTCTGCTTAAAAGCTTCCCAAGGTCACAGATTCCCTGACCTTTGGATGTATCTGACACCACCAAGTGAGAAAAAAAACTTTCTTCTTGAACCCAGGAAGAAATCACTTGGGAACGCCTCCCAGAGGGGTCTCCCAAGCTCTTCTACCACAAGAGACCTTGAAAAAACAAACAGTAATCTCTGATAGCTGACCTCTCAGTTTTAGGCATCCATACACAGACCTCCTATTATCTTCCAGGACAAGAGAATGAAATCATAGCCTTAAAAAGGTGATTTTATTAACAAAACAAAAAGTTGTACTTGGTAAAGCACACACTGTTGCTAGGTGTTTTAAAGCAACTCAGTAAAGAAAAAATTAAAACACAGAACATTTTATCACTGGGAATCAACTTCAAGTTACAGTGTATGGCATAGGGACTTAACACAGAGACATGTAACCAAACAACAAAACAAAGAAAATAACCTGATCATGTCTAAATAAACATTCCCTATTTATTCACATACCATGCTTCATGGTCTAGTCCATTTCCATGCTTAATATTCTTTGTAGGCATGGTAGTCCTGCCTGGTTCAATTCATCTTGTTTCCCCAGCTCCTGGCTTAAACACACACAAAGAAAAAAAAAGCAGGGCTCCTTTAAATACAAATCTCAACACTTTCTCCCACTGGCTCTCCTGTCTCCCATCCAACACCTTTAGCTACCTGAGTTTAAACCTTTAGTCCCCAAGCACTGGGATGCCCAGAAAATAAAATATCACTCTGCCTATCCATCACCACTCCTGAGAAATACTTTAATCCCATTGACAGATGGGCAACAAAGGTACAGAGAGACTAAGGGTATGTCTAAACAGCAAAGTTATTTTGAAATAACATCCGTTATTTTGAACTTTACTAGCGTCTACACAGCCAAACTGCTATTTCGAAATTAATTCGAAATAGCGGAGCGCTTATTTCGAATTTGGTAAACCTCATTCCACGAGGAATAATGCCAAATTCGAAATAGCTATTTTGAAAAAAGTGCTGTGTAGACACTTATATCTAAATAGGGGGCCTCCAGCCTTCCCAGGGTGCCCTGGTGGCCACTCCAGCCTCAACCAAGAACACTCCTCTCCCTCCCCCCTCCACGGAGCCCTTAAAGGGGTTGACTCTGGCCACAGTGCCTGTGCCAGCTCCAAGCCTGCCAGCCCAGAGCCAGCAGTCACTTCCCCTGACCCTGGCCCCAAAACTTAAGCCAGCAAGCCACTGGCAGCCAACCCTCCACCGCTCCCCAGGAGCAGTCTGCCAGCTCCCAGGAGCCTGACAGGGGCTGGAGAAGGCGGGCGCCTTCCTGGTCCAGGGTGGAGATCATGGACCTTATTCAGGTTTGGGGGGGATGCCCCCAACGTCCATGATCTCTGCACTAGATGGAGGAAGGCGGCCATCTATGGCAGGATAGCTGCCAGCCTGGCCACCAAAGGCCACATGCGATCCCAGGAGCAGGTTTGCATGAAAATCAAGTTGGTCCGGCGAGACCCCCAACCCTGAGCCCTGAGCTTCCCCTCCCTCTTCTTCCCCTTGCTTCCCCCTCCCACCTCCCTCCTCCCAGGTTTCCCGCTCCCTTCTCCCACCCTCTCTCCTCCCCTCTCCCACCTCCTTTCCCCAGTCTCACCAGAGTTTCATTCCCTCCCCCCCCAGTTTTGTTAAATAAAGAGAGTTTGTGTTCATGAAAATGCATGTATTTTATTTGACATCAGGAAGAGGGGTTAGGAAGGGGTAAGTGGAAGGACGTGAGGGAGGAATGAGGCACAAGCCCCGAGCGGGGCAGACCAGGGAGGCTCTTAGTGCTCCTCAGGGTGGAAGCTCTCCTGCAGAGCCTCCTGGATACTGACAGCCCCCCGATGGACCTCCCGGATGGCAGTCTGCAGAAAGTGCAGCCAGGCTTGCAGCAACACATCCACAAGAAGCATGGGTATGTCTACACTGCCATCCTAGTTCAAACTAGGGTGGCTAATGTAGGCATCCGAACTTGCAAATGAAACCCGGGATTAAAATATCCCGTTCATGTTCAGCGCCGCCATCTTTAAATGCCCGTGGTTCGAACTACCTGCCGCGGCTACATTGGCACGGACTAGGTAGTTCGAATTAAAGCTCCTAATTCGAACTACCGTTAAACCTCCTTGCAGGAGGAAAACGGTAATTCAAATTAGGAGCTTTAATTCAAACTACCTAGTCCGTGCGCGTGTAGCGCGGGCAGGGAGTTCAAACTACGGGCATTTAAAAATGGCGGCGCTAACATGCAAATGAAGCCTGGGATATTTAAATCCCGGGCTTCATTTGCAAGTTTGAATACCTACATTAGCCACCCTAGTTCGAAATAGGGTGGCAGTGTAGACATACCCCACCAGAGTGCCCAGGGGCAGCTCTGGCTCCATGTTGCAGAGTGCTGTGGTGTCCCAAGTGAGGGCAAGCAGAGCATGCAGAGACAAAATGCTTTGCTGTACCTCATTGAGGTAGGCAAGCAAGCAGGGAAAGCTGAGACCCGACTGTCCAGGGGGGATCCTTTAAGCACAGGCCTCAGATAGCCTCAGGCAGCAGCCATATAAAATCACTCCTGACCTGATGCTCTGCCGGACCTGGTTCTGGCCGGCCTTAAATGTGATTCAGCGTCCACGCAGAGTGGACGCACTATTTTGAAACAGCAAAACGCTATTTCGAAATGCATTTTGTGTGTAGATGCATTATTTCGAAATAACTTATTTCGAATTAGCTAATGCTGTAGTGCAGACATACCCTAAGTGGTTTGCCTAAAGATCATACAGGAAGTTTTTGGCAAAGTAGGAATTGGAATCCAATTATCCAAAGTTCTAGGCTTGTGCCTTAATCACTAGAGCATCCTTCCTCTCTTTAGAGAAACTAAATTAGGAGTAATTCAGATCCAAGTCATGGCTATAGCCCTCAGGTAATTGCAGGTTGGTAAAATTTAATAACAAAGTCAAAATATATTGAATATCTTTGCACAATATTTCTTTAGAAGGTCTTAATGAACCATTTGAAATTATTGCCCATTTTAGACATTTTAATATCTTTATTTATTTATAAAATTCCACCATATAGTTTTTGTTTTTACTCCCTTAGTAGCATTTATTTTGTATTTCAGCTAAACAGAACTTCTGAATAACATTTTGGTGGTTGAACTTTGCTTCTTATATTTACAGATTTTCCTTGGAGCTGGGTTGGTTTCTGTTTTTAAACTTCATAGCCGTCTGAAAACAACACAAATAACCTCTCTCCTGCCCAACTTATTGAGGTTCTTCTTTCGTAGAAATAGAACGTAGAAAGTCTAGTTAATATTTATTTTCTTCCTTTGACTAAATACATGTTTAATAAGACATGTATTTAGTCTTTCTCCAATTTACTTTTTATTTTCTCTGTTATACTAGGTATATTAATGTTTTAACATTTTATTGATTTATCACTAAAAATGGAATTTAGAGGTTTGTTATTTTTTCTGTTTTTGTTTTGGCCACCTTTTTGGTTTTGGTTTTCATTTACTAATGTGTATTTTACATTTATAACTTAAACAAAAAATAATGTAAAAGCATGGAGATATCCAAATGGTTAATTAACAAAACTCATCAACCAGGAAATGTTGGCTGCTACTCAAATATCTTTGTTGGCTTTGAAATTTTGAATGAAACATTTGGACAGAATTTTAGTGGATTTTTTAACAAGATAATTTATTTTACACATACTTTTTACATTTTAAAATAGGTTTTCTTTTAAAAATGCAGTCCCTTGCTATGTTGTGAACAGTTTATTATGAGAGGCTGAATAAATATTTTACACTTGCTGTGCTTAGCCTTGCTAGTTGAGCCTTTGAACTTTCTTTAAAATAATTTTAAAAAGATTTTACAGCCCTGATGTTTTCCTTTTGTAAATTGCAAATTATAAGCAGATGACACATTTAAGTTGCTAACATTTTTAAATTGCAAATTTTATTTTTATATTTAAACTTTGAGTAAGTTTTTACAGTCAAAATAATTTTCTGGCTTGGGTTTTGATGATCGCTATATTATAGCCACATTTTGTTTTACTGCTGTTTTTACTTTTATTTTATTTTACTTTTGTATTTTAGTTATTTGAGATTTTACAAAGCTTATTGTTACACTTAACTTTTTCTGACAAATTTAGCTTTTGTTTTATTTATTTCTTTTTTTAAAACTTAGTACTACAATGTATTACTTTGGGAGGGAGAAGCTTAGGTTGAATTTTTATGGGTACATTTGGAAGCAGTTAAGTATACAGAAAATTTTATTTCCTTTAGTGATGTTAACTAAATTGTTTATAGATATAGACAATTTAAATTAGATTGGTTTTGTACCTACAGCAGTGAGCACAATTGACTATTTTGAAGATACATTTATTGGAAAAGACCCATTTTCTTTAGAATGACTGAAAGCTTTTTTGGTGGGGGGCGGGGAGGGGAGAGCATAACCACAACCCTGTACCTATAAGTGGGGGGAGGGTTGGGAGATATTTGGCTGGCTGGAGTAAGGGAATGCTTTATGGCTGCAGGTGTTGGGATGAAAATTGCTGCAAAAGGGTTAGTGAGGTTACCAACTCATCTCCTGTGATTTTAAAAGGGTAGCTTGCTGCCTGAAGCCTCCCTTTCACATAGAGAAAACTGAAGCAGGACCCTCCCTCAGCTTTAGGTGGTAAAATACCAGGTTTGGACATGACCTGCTGTGGAAATTACCCTGGGGGGCGGGGGGGAGGGAAGGAATGTTTTCCTTATCATATTGTCTGAGACACAAGTAGGGTTTTTTCACCTTCCTTACAGCTGGTTCAGAAAGGGTTCTGTTCATACATGGCATGAAGGGTGGTAGGTATATGTTGCAACTCCTTATTTAAGTGTAGGGGGGGGATGTCCAGTGCAGGTACTCCATGGGAAAGGTATAGAATCACCAGAAAAATATGGCTTAGAAAAGGACTTGAAAAAGGTCTTAATTAAAGGAATAAATAGAAGAAAATAAACTATGAGAACAAGATTATTTTCTATGCTGAAATTAATAAGATCATAGTTTGGCCACTCAGCAAGGGAAACTTGAGTATTCCAAACAAATTCAAAAGTAAGACTGATAATTGTGTTTGGCCTGGTTTGAAAGTTCTTGCTAGAGATAAATAAATAATTCTCAGCAAATAGTTTATTCAATGACTTTCACGTATAGTATTCATAAATTGATTGTGAACTGCATGCATTTTCCACAAATATTAGTTTTTTAAACTTAATCTTTGTAGAAATCTGGCAAATAACTTCTATTTTGCAATTTCTTCCCAAGCATTTCATTGTCCAGCTTTGTAATCCCTGCTAAGTTTTTCTTAGATAAGTCATATGATTATGTTCTTCTTCCCTGGTTGTCTGTGTGTGGTCCTTGAATTTTTTTAATTCAATATTCACCTCCACCATCATTTACTTAAAATTTACTGTGTCCATGAACACTGCTGCTGCTGATCGCATCTGCTACAATATTTCTAGAAGGCATATGCAAAGAGGCTCAAATGTTATTTGAATGAATATTTTCAAACATTTTTTAGGAACTCAAATGCTGCTCATTACAGCAACTGTAATCAAAGTTTCAGTCATAGTGGATACAAAACTGTAGGAAAGACTGCAGGTCCTGCCACATCTGCTTCACTGATGGAATATGCCTTTTTAGTCACTTTTTGCTCTTTCAAACCTTCATTTTTAAATGTAAGTAGGCCAGATGGACATGACACAGAAACAGGGAGAGGATAAAATTATCTCTTGTAGGAGCTATTAAATACCACAATATCACTGGGTTCCCATCTAAATGTAAGGCATGCTCCATTCACTTATCCCTTCCTTCCCCCTGCTTTCCAAAAAACAGCTACCCTCAAAGCAATCAGTCCCTGATATGTCCTCTAGGCACACATTGTACATATATTTCCCCCCCTTCCTGATGTGGAAAACATGGAGAGGAAACATCTATAGACATTAGTCTTTTTGATTAATTTTCTGATTCTAGAAAGTGCTTAAATACCACAATGATGGCTGTGGTCTAAGAATCTAACTTGAACAAAACAGTGCCTATTATCTTCCTATGGTGAAGAGATAAAATATTGACTGAATTCCATTTGTTGTCATTAAAAAAAAAATAGCTTTACCAACCTGTTACAACAATGTGGCATTTTATGTTAAAATGTGTCTTAAAATAGTACATAGCTGCAAACTCAGACCAAGATCCAACATTCATTTAAGAGATTGGAAAAATCTCCTCTTGACTCTAATAGGCATTGAATCAAGCTCTCATATAACATGATTCATGATTTGGGATCTGGTTGGTAAATATAGATTTTTTTTTATAACCATGTGCACTCTATTGGAAGCAATACAGGTTTAGAAGATTTGCTAGGTTAAGGGGTTTGCTGGAGATTTAATTACTTTTGTATGCTCAGAAGGTGATGGTGTTTCACATTTTATCCCGAACAGCACTAGACAAAACAAATCTTGTTTATTTGTTCATTGCAAATGTCAGCACACAGTTGGTTTTCTTCCGCACATTTCCTCAAATTACACATTTTTAACATCACTATAAATGCTGCTGCTTTCTTCCCTCACATCCATAATTCAACAAGAATTCAAGTTATGTTAAAATATGTCTTTAATTAGGTTCTCTTGTAATCAGTACAGTACTTCATTACCTGAACTATATCAGTGTGTTGCTACGGAATTTTTATCCATGTAAAGTAATGAACAACATGATAAGCAAAGACCACATTTATTATGAAAGAATGTATTTCTGTGGCATAACTCTGGAAAAGTAATTTTTTATTGGTTTGTAATAGATTTGGGAAATGGATAGCATATGTAATGGATTTAGGAATTGGATAGCATGTGGAGAGAGAGCCAGACACAAACACATGCTCAGAAGTCCAGAGGGAAGATACTCCAATAATTACAAGCTTTTTTTTTTTTTTGATTAATCTACTTGCAGAAATGCTTCAATGACATTAGGCACCCAAACAACTATTCATCCCCTGCTAAAATTAAAAGACCAGACCTTCTGGACAGTATAATTGTCCAGAAATCAGAGAAGAATGTGGTCATTTCACCTTTTACTGATGAATCCAAGCCAATTTCAGACTTCTAAAGGGATGCTCTCACTTTTTCTCAGCTGTCTATGACCAAAGGAGCCACTACAGTACTCAGCAGTATTCTTGCCTTGCTAACAAGGAAGAGGTCACATGGCAGTTACAATACATGCAAAATTCTTCACCTGCAGCATACACTGGCATTACAGCCTACTGGTGCTGTTGTTGCAGCTCAGTATCACAACAGAGAGCTGGAGCAATTATTTTAATTTTAGAACCAAAGAAAATGCAAAGCCCTCCCCCCACTATTCTCCCCCTTCATTCTATTGTCTCTTCTTCTCTTTTCTTGATACGTCTTCTCTCTGAAAATGTCAGAATCAACTATAGATTTTTTTTTTACCATTTGAAATTCAATTTAAAAGTTTCTCTCTTGAGGCACAGTTAATCTGTCTTCTGAGAATGGCCACGGGCGGTTGTTTCTTTGTATCCACTTATGGGAGCAAATGTCTTCCTCTTACTGCCCTGCACTAGTTACCTACATGGCTGTTAGCAGCATGGGAAGCAGAGGAGTTTTTGTGGGATCATTATTCCCCATCTGCATGGGTGAGATGGGTGGGCAATACGGAAAAGATTTTGGACCAGCAATGTCTGGCACATAAAACAGAGATCATTGTAGCACTTCCTTAGTTCCCAGGTGTCAGGGCCATCCTTAGGGGTTATGTGGCCCTATTAGTGCTTCTATGCCCAGAGCAGCCCGGGGTGTGAGTGTAATGACTGTTTTAGGAATAGGAGAGTGGGTACGTGGATATTAAGACCCAGTGGTACCCCAAATTTTAGGGTACTCTATGCATCTGTGTATTCTGCATATGGGTAAGGATGACCCTAACAGGAGTGGTGTGAGGATAAACACATTAAAGACTGTGAGGTGTTCAGACTGTATGGTTGTGGAGACCTTTAGAAATAGATTCTGGCAGCAGCAACTGATGGAGATAGGAGACTGACTGTATGGATCCACGGGTCTGATTCAAAATGGCAGTTCCTGCATTCTAGGGGAGCAAATACCAGGCCCTAAAAGTCTTTTTAACTTACAGGAGTAAAATACAACAAGAAACAATGGCTGGAAATGAAAAGGAGACTAGCTGATAGAGCATTTTATTACAGCTGCCAGGCATAACAGGCTCTCCTCCCTTTGCATTCCTTATTGCTCCACCTGCATCTAGCCAGGTCACATTTTATCCCACCCCTTTCAGGGCAACGAAGTCCAATGTCTTTACAAAAGATCTTTTGTCCCTACTCTCCACCCTATGGTCTTCATATCCTTCACTTAAATGCTTAGATGTCCTCATCTCCTTCTCATGAGTCTCAAACCACATTCCTCAGTGGCTGGAGAAGCCAGGCTGGCCCTCCACACTAGGTTCTAGTTCAGGGATTCTCTAATGAACAACCAAGGTTTGCTCTTTCAGACTCCGTGCTGCTGCCCGAACTTCTTGCTACCATTGTCTTTCTACAGACCACTTTGTGCTCACCCTTCTTCCTGAGCCAGGACTCACAGGGATCTCCTCTGATCCCCCAAGAAACCCGCAAATGCAATCCTCCATCTGTCCTCTTCAGGCTCTCTGCCTGGAAGTCCAAATCATGACCAATTTCAGTATGGTTGCCGCTGATGACTGAGTTGTGCATCTCCTCGCCACCTGCCAGATTTCACCACTCAAGAAGATCCCAGGGCCAATCTTCCTTTTAAGCTTTCTCCTTGAATCTGCCAATCTTTCTAGTAGCCGAAAACAACTACACTATTTTCCCATGCAGACGCCTTCCTTTCCTTTGTCTTCTTTTTCTTGACAAAGCAAATGTGACTGAATAGTCTATAGCCTCCACTACTATTCCTACATACTTAGCAGTTAATACACTCTCACTCAACCCTGGGGTTTTCTGGTAATGTTATAACACCTGTCTAATGCTACCCATTTCTTCAGGGGTTTTTTGTTTGTTTGTTTGTTACCTTAACATATTGGAATTCCTCAGAAAGCTTTCCCTTTTCTTTAGTAAAGCCCTTGCATATCCATAAAGATATTCAATTGTTTTGTCCACCTTAGAGAGCATGCATAGTCTACTGCTGTGTCTGTTTACTTGAAAAAGACTTTTAAGTCACAGTGAACAGTTAGTATTCTAAACAAAAGCACTTCATTTTTCCTGTGCAGGTCCTGAAGTATGTAGTTATCCTTAACTCTAGGGCACAATTTAAAATAAATAAATAAAACTCTTCCTCTTTTTTCATTAATCCAATTATTTTGCCATCTCTCTTGTAAACATTTCTGTGATAGGCATTTGAATTCCTGTTTACTCAAGGATATTTCTATGACACTTTCCATTCCTTGCCGCCTTTTCAGCTGTTCTGTCCACCATTTCATTCCCTGTTCTAATACGTATTAGGATCCAAGCTAAAGCTACATGCATCCCCATCTGTGATAACTGTATTAGAAATATCATTTCACTGATTGATTCAGCTGTATGTACTAAGACACCCTTTTGTATCACCATAAGGCCTGAGAGTGAAGCTGAAAAAATGACCGGCATTGCTGGGCATTCATGCCAGATCCGATTTTGTGCTAACGTAATTGCGGCTAGTTCAGCTCTTGTGCCAGCTACAAAAAGAAATATTCCTTTATATGTATAATTCTAAATTTTGGGATACAGCATGCTGACCCTATGCTTCTGTTTTTCTTTACTCATCTGTATATATTTAACACTACTGCCTCCACTTTTCATCTAGCTCACTAATGGGCCACAGATCGTGCATCAGGGTTCTGTGTACCCCCCAAGACATTCTGTCTACAGTTGCCCATGTATAGGGTTCCCAGAGTCTACTGGTTTTCATCTGCATAAGTTTTTTTTCCCCTGCCAGTATTACAAAAGAGAGACTCACTTAAAGGAACGGCACATGAAGTGAGGTGAATGCTGATTGCACACAACATTGTGAGAGCCGTGTGCTTCCTCCACAGCCAAAGTGCTGTTACAGTTCAATCAGCACACCCTGCAAAGTCTAGGTACACAAGTACTGTTAGCAAAACTGCTCTATTCCTAGAGACTATTGTGCTTATGGCAACCTTGCAGCCCACTGAGATGAAGGAGGGCCACTCATGTGGCCCGCTCACTAGACTAGCTTTCTCCTTACTGATTTATGTAGTGGTACACTTAATTTTTAATATTTACTGTCTCTTTTTGTTGCTTAAGTTTATAAAATAATTCTAAAGTCACTTTGGGACATGAGACGTCAGTACCGGGCAAATTAGTTGAAACAATAGTAAAGAATAAAATTGTCAGACAGATAGAAGAACATAATTTGTTGGGCAAAAGTCAACATGGTTTCTGTAAAGGGAAATCATGTCTTACTAATCTATTAGAGTTCTTTGAAGGGGTCAACAAACATGTGGACAAGGAAGATCCAGTAGATATAGTGTACTTAGATTTCCAGAAAGCCTTTGACAAGGTCCCTCACCAAAGGCTCTTTTGTAAATTAAGTTGTCATGGGATAAGAGGGAAGATCCTTTCATGGACTGAAAACTGGTTAAAAGACAGGAAACAAAGGGTAGGAATAAATGGTAAATTTTCAGAATGGAGAGAGGTAACTAATGGTATTCCCCAAGGGTCAGTCCTAGGACCAATCCTACTCAACATATTCATAAATAATCTGGAAAAAGGAGTAAACAGTGAGGTGGCAAAGTTTGCAGATGATACTAAACTGCTCAAGGTAGTTAAGACCAAAGCAGACTGTGAAGAACTTCAAAAAGATCTCACCAAACTAAGTGACTGAGTAACAAAATGGCAAATGAAATTTAATGTGGATAAATGTAAAGTAATGCACATTGGGAAAAATAACCCCAACTATACATATAATATGATGGGGGCTAATTTAGCTACAACTAATCAGGAAAAAGATCTTGGAGTCATCATGGATAGCTCTCTGAAGACATCCACGCAGTGTGCAGCGGCAGTCAAAAAAGCAAACAGGATGTTAGGAATCATTAAAAAAGGGATAGAAAATAAGATGGAGAATATCTTATTGCTCTTATATAAATCCATGGTACACCCACATCTGGAATACTGCGTACAGATGTGGTCTCCTCATCTCAAAAAAGATATACTGGCATTAGAAAAGGTTCAGAGAAAGGCAACTAAAATGATTAGGGGTTTGGAACGGGTCCCATATGAGGAGAGATTAAAAAGACTGGAAGAGTAAGGGGGGATATGATAGAGGTATATAAAATCATGAGTGGTGTGGAGAAAGTGAATAAGGAAAAGTTATTTACTTATTCCTATAATACAAGAACTAGGGGCCACCAAATGAAATTAATGGGCAGCAGGTTTAAAACAAATAAAAGGAAGTTCTTCTTCACACAGTGCATAGTCAATCTGTGGAACTCCTTGCCTGAGGAGGTTGTGAAGGCTAGAACTATAATAGGGTTTAAAAGAGAAGTAGATAAATTCATGGAGGTTAAGTCCATAAATAGCTATTAGCCAGTATGGGTAAAGAATGGTGTCCCCAGCCTCTGTTTGTCAGAGGGTGGAGATGGATGGCAGGAGAGAGATCGCTTGAACATTACCTATTTGATTCACTCCCTCTGGGGCACCTCGCATTGGCTACTGTCAGCAGACAGGGTACTGGGCTGGATGGACCTTTGGTCTGACCCAGTATGGACATGCTTATGTTCTTATGAGACTTTTCCCATGACAAAGTTTTGGTGTCATGCAGCTTTTCCTTGTGTTTTAACTCTTGCATGCCCACTTTAACTTAAATAGCATAAGGAGTTCTAACATTGATAGGTGAACTATAGCATGCAAAGTCCCAACAATCCTCATATATTTGTTTGATACATTTATCATTACAATTGGCCCTGACAGGCAGGTCCTGCAGTTTCATGTATAGCTTCTAGTGAAATGCCAGTTATGCTAACTATAGTACACATGTAGGTCTTGTAATAAATGCATTGCATGCACTATATAAAGCCTGCAGCCCCCTTCTAACCTGCACTTCCCTTCTCAATAGTCACTACACTGCTCCTTCCCCAGATGGATTTCATCTTTAATTAAGCCTGGCCCACTGTCCAGGTGCAGGCAGAGTAATTGATCTCTCAAGCCCACATTAACCCTTTCAGATATGGATGACAATTTTCTAATCTCACAAAATTGAACACCCTACCCTCTCCCTATCTCTTCCCAAAGGTCATGCTGCACACCTTCCCTGAGGCCTCACCCCTGCTCATGCCATCTCCCCTTCCCTCTGTTGCTTGTTCTCCCACAACCACTCCCATTTTCACTGGGCTATGGTAGAGGGGTAAGGGTGTGGGAGGGGATGAAAGCTCTGGGTGGGGGTGGGGGCTCTAGGATGAAGCCAGAAATGAGGGGGTCAGGGTGTGGGAAGGAGTTGCCAACTAAGGCATGTAGTTGGGGTGCAGGAGAGTTGGGGTGAGGGCTCCATCCTGGGAGGGTGCTCCCTGGAGTGGGGCCATGGTGAGAGGTTTGGGGTGCAGAAAAGACATCTGGGCTGGGGCATGGGGTTGGGGTGCAGACTCCTTCTGGGTAGTCCTCACCATGGGTGGCTCCTAGAACAATGGCATGTCCCTCCAGCTTCTAGGCTCAGAGGTGACCAGGTAGCTGTGCACATGCCCTGGCCTGCAGGCACCACCCCTGCAGTTCTCATTTGTCATGGTTCCTGGCCCATGGGAGCTGCGGATATGGTGCTTGGGGTAGAAGCAGTGCACAGAGATCCCCTGGATACCCCTGTACCTATAAGTTAGACATGCCATCCACTTCTGAACCAGCACAGGTAGACAGCTTGCCTTAGCCCTACTAATCCACCCACCAGACTTTTAGCGGCCTATTAAAATCTCCCAGATTGCTTTCAGTAGTCATTGGGAGATCTCTGTGATTCCAGTAGACTTCTGAACAGTCTGGGAAGGCTGGCAACTCTACTTTCAGAGCCAGAAAGGTAAGCAAAGTGGAGTAATGGGCTTTGCCCAGTCTTTGTGTAGGTCTACACTGTATATTTAAAAGAGAATTATAACCTTAATACAGGAGATTAAAACCATCCCATGGTTTTTAATAGAGAATTAGACCAGTGCTGTTGAATTCAATAGAATATCTTCGTACATCTATAGTAATGGTAGAATACTCTATTAAATTTATTTTTATTGATAACATTTATATAAAAAATTAAATCCCTTAGGTTTAATCTCTATTATACTGGGCATGACTTTCCCCCTCAGGAAATTTATATTCAACAACATAGCTAAGATGGCAGATAAACAGGAATCTAAAATTGGAGTTAATGGATCAAATCCTATTATGATTTCACCATTGCAATTCCACTGAAGTCCATGTAGATTTAGTTTTGGAACGGAGAACAGAGCATTGCCTATCAGGTGAAAATTGTTAAAAACAACCCTTCTTTTCAAAATTTCCTCATGCCGAGTTGTTGATTCCCAAGCAGACTGAGAGAAGTAATAATACTGGTGTCATTTGCTGATTTTCAGACCAAGTGGCTTTAATGTCATTCACCCTCATTAAAATTTAAATTAATACAGTGCACTTGCTGCACCTGTTTTGCTGGAAAATAGCTGTGGAATTAGGTCTGGACTTGTCCGCAGAAAGCAAAGAAGCCAGCTACCAAAGGGCAAAGGGCTGTAAACACTGTCTCCCTCAAGTAGCTGTGGAGTATAAGGGTCATTTACTATTGTAAGAACTGATTAATGAGAAAATAACTCTCACTTTAAAACGTCAGTAGATGATAAAGAAACAGGTGCAGAATTATAGAGCCAGATGTAAATTAAAGCCTAGTAGACATAAATAAAAATCTGTAAAATCTTATGTATATGAACCAAGGTCCAAAGAATAATATAATTGTGCACAGCCCTAAAAATGGCCATAGCTCTGGGGAACCTTCTCTTCTCTGCCTTTGTTCTTAATTCCACTTATATGAACAATGCAAAAACTTGTTCTTACAATTGATGAGTGTTGCTGCTTATTTTAAAAAAAAATGCCATTAAATGTCACAAAGCAGTTTCCTTCAGTGGGAAAGAGATGTTTAGGCCTGAATAGTGCCACTGCTTAGAAAGCAATGTTGGGGGTTTTTCCCCCTGTGAAAATTGACTTTTCAGGAAAAAACCCCACAATAGTTTGGATGACTATCAAAGGGGTAGCCAGTATCTGCAAAAACAACAAGGTGTCTTGTGGCACCTTTGACAAACAGATTTATTTGGGGAAAAGCTTTTGTGGGCAAAAATCCACTTTGGCATCTGACAGTGGTTTTTTGTCCATGAAAGTTTATGCCCAAATAAATTGGCTAATTTTTAAGATGCCACAGGACTCCTCAATATTTTGAATGACAACTTGAATATTTCTATTTGGAAATTCTGGCACAGTGTCCCACAGGAGTTGTATTCTGAGTGCTTCATGCTTATGCGCTCAAAATCAGACTCATGTACTAGGATGAACCACAGTTCCCTTTTTCGGTGAGGGAAGACAGGCTAAATGTGGAGCCCTCTGGCCAGAGCGCAACATGGGAGATGAAGTCTGGCTGCACAGTCTAGCTCATGGAGGAATGAGCATCTAAGGCAGCCATATTACAAACCCCAATGAAGCATCGTATCAGAACTGAAGTATTCTGATTTGTGACAAAAATATTTTGGTTGGCCTTTTTGATGGCAAACCCTCAATAGTCTCAATGGAAAACACTCTTTGCAAATAACAATGTTTAATCTAAACCTGATTTGCCATCGAAAAGCAGTTGTGATGGAAAATGTTTGACCAGACCCAGTAAATATTTCTTTTAAATATTTCATTCGAATCATATACATTAAAATCTCATTCTACACGTGCTTTAATGTTGCTTTAGTCTTTTTTGGATCAAGTTACCTCAGAGATCCTAAGAGAAACGTTGGTGTCTCTCTCTAGTCAGGTCTACACGAGAAACCAAAGTCGACCTATGTTAGGTTGGCTTATTACTCCTGGAGTAACGGCTTGGAATTGGGAGCATGGTACATAGGCAGCAGCTGTGCTTATTGCCATCCTGTCTATAGAATGGTTTGGGGCAGCCACCCCAAGCCCTATGCTTTTGGGGGGCCCTGTGGAGGCTGCCCCAACTATTCTATGGATGGGACCCCTGGGATTAACTGGGGCTGGAAGCCTGGTGCTGTGGCAGCAGGGATTGCCCCTCCCCCCCACTCATCATGGTGGCAGGAACAGGAGAGGCCCAGCCTGTTCTGCAATGCTATGCTGTCCCTTCCTGGCCTGCTGTGCTCGACTTCTCAGTGGTGGCAGAAGGCGAGGGGGGGTTGCCCTAGACTCTGCACCTGGGCCACTGTGGGGGGGTTTGCATGTGGCCCTGCAACCCCCTCAAGATGGCCCTGGCTGTGCTGCAGGAGCTAAGAACTAAGGGATAGCCTGGCTCCAAATGGGGAACAGGGTGAGTATAGCCAGGCTGGGAGAAAGGAGTTCATGGAGCAGCAGGGCTCTTGCTGGAGCTCCACTCCCTGCCCAGGGAAGAAAGCTGGGCTGTCACGTCAGTTGCCTGACTCCAACGTGGACAAGGAAATAGCCAACTGCTGATGTCAGTAACATACATTGAATCACCCTAACTACACGCATATGAGTCTTGTGTCTCTCGTAGTGGTGGAATTGGTGTAGTCAGGTACTTACATTGGTGGGAGCCAGGAGATAGGGTGTACGCTGACATAACCGGTTGACGTAAGATACCTAATGTCAACCCATTTTCATAGTGTAGACCAAGCCTGATTCACCTCATAAGAGATGGGTGAATTTAATAGGATTGTGTGTGTCAAGCATTTTCTTTTTTTTTTTTTTTAAATCCATGGGGACTAGCAAAGGCGCAGATTCTAGTGAACACTAGTTATAGTCTCATCTGTGTAAGGTTCCTTTGTGTCATTGGGCATCTGCCCAAAAGGAAGGTTAAGGGGAAATCCATGCCCAAGAGTGAAGTAGTTATTCCAACCTAAGCCCGTGTAGACAATGCTATATTGGCAGGAGAGTTTCTCCCACAGACATAACTACTGTCTCTTGGGGGAAGCTGGATTAATTGTGTTGATGGCAGGCAAGAGTTCTCCCATTGGTGTCAACGTTCTCATTGAAGTGCTACATCGCTGCAGCAGCATCAGTGTATTTTAAGCATAGACGTGACCACAGGTAGGAGAAAGAGACAGCCTGAGGAAACGGGGTCAAGAAAAGTACAACCCAGGTGTCTTAGTTGTTACAGTTTGACTTTGTTCAAGAGGAAAGGCCAGGGGCAGTCTTGGACACCTCTGTTCAAGAGAAATAAAATAAATGAATTAGGAAAAAAAAAAGGTCTGGATTCACAAAGGTACTCAAGGCCCATTTACCCTGTAAAAACCCAACCCCCACAGCAGTGAGTCTCAGACCCAGATCAAAAGGGTTCATACTATGGGGCTAGAAATAGTAATGAAGATGTTCCCGCTCAAGCTGGAACCGGGGCTCTGAAATCTGGCCAAGCCAAAGAGTCTCCAAGCACGGCTCCAACCCAAGCAGAACACCTACACTGTTACAGGGGCTAGTCTTGGGTTTAGACACCCAACTCCCAGATTTAAGCTCCACAAAACTCCAGTTAAACCCTGTAGGTGCCTAAACATACTTGAGTATTTAAGTTTTAAAGGGTAAAAGTTCCCTAGACACTTCTGCTTTGGCCTCTGAGCTTGTGCACTGCTGCGCCCATCTCAGCATCCTCACACCTAAGCCCCAAGGGGATTCACAAACAAGGACATTGCTGGCATTTAGCTGCCCCAGCCTTGTGCAGGATCTGATCCACAGAAGCCACCCACTGTATGGAGCCCAGTTCAAAGTGAGTCCAGAGGAGGAGGTGCCACCAACCATCATTGCCCTTCACCATCCAGTGACTAGAGCATGCACCCAGGTTCAAATGCTCCAACTCTGCCATAGGGGGAGATAGGAGTCCCCTATTCAGATCCTGAGGACAGCACTCTAACCACTGAGCAATGGGATATTCTGATGCAAAGCTCTCTCACTCTCTCCTGTTAAAGCTGTTCCTCTGTGGATTCATAATGAATTACTAGGGCAGAGGGGACATTGCCATGCACGCAAGGTCTCCTATCTCCCAGGTGAGTGCCACAACCACTACAGAGTCAGTCCCATGCTCTTCCTTTCTCTCTGGCTCAGTTACTGCTTCACTGTGGGTAAATACTTGACAGTTAAATGGACTCTGTAGCCCAGTGGCACCCATATAGAACTGAAAACTGCCGGTAACCTTCAAGGGGGGCAGCCTTAGGCTTCTAAGTTACCTGGTTTCCATTTGTGGATTCTTAAATAGAGATAAGTTCCTAATATACATCCCTCTTGGTGGGGTCTCCCATTGGCTGGCCTCGGTAGATCCATGCTGACTTTTTGTGGATATCATTCTAAGGTGTCTCTCCCCCCCCCCCCCATTCATTGTACAGGAAGCGAGGACTCCAAACTCAGATTTTGTGGATCACATTGTTGTTCCTGTGTTTCTCCAGTTCCCTAAAATTCAGGCACTGTGGATGATCAGCATTCCAATGCCACAGACCCTTTGTGAATCCCATCCCATGCATCTATATTGCAAGTTTTTCTTCTAACTTGGGCCCTATGAAATTCACAGCCATGAAAATGGACCATGAAATACAGTTTCCCTCTGTGAAATATGGTTCTTTTGTGTGCTTTTATCCTACACTGTATAGATTTCATAAGGGAGACCACTGTTTTTCATGTTGGAAGTCTTCACCCACAAGGGAGTTGCAGTGGTGTCATAGAGGTATTTTAAGGGGATCACAGTGTTTCCTGTACTTCTGTCTTGCCTTCTGAGCTGAGTGGCTGGAGAATGGAGGCTGTTGGCTGTACGCCCAGCTCTGAAGGAAATATCCTGCCAGCAGCAGCACAGAACTAAGGACGGCAATAGCATGCCATGCCATCCTTATTGCTGGCAGGGGCTCTGCCTTCAGAGCTGGTCTCTCAACCAGCAACCACGGCTCTCTGACTGCCCAGTTTTGAAGGCAGCAGCATTGTCAACAGCAGCACAGAGGACAGGGTATCAATACCACAATCCCCCTGCCACACACACACACACACACAACTCCTTTTTGGTCACTATCCCTACAATTGTAACACCATGAAACTTCAGAATTAAATAGCTGAAATAATGAAATCTACAATGTTAACATCCCATGACTGTGAAATTGATGAAAATGGACTATGAATTTGTTAGGACCCTACTTCTAATCAAAAGGAAACAGCAATTTCTTTGCAAATGGACCACAGCACACTGTATTTTACAGTGACCACTCATATTCCTTCTCATCAGCTATGTCAGAGCAAGCACAACATTAGTAATTCAAGGATGATTTGAAAGTACAACCTGCACCAGGCAATCAGATGTAATTAGTCAGCAATGCACACACAACTATAGATTGAGGGGTCATATGAATCTAATTATACTGTAGATCACACGTGTGTTTCCTTGGAATTCTCAAGAATGATTTGGAAGTCTTAAAATTCCTCAATAAAAATAATAGTTCTTTTTCTCAAATTCAATTACCTTAAATACAATAAAAATCTGTAAACATAAATTGCAATCTTCTACTGTATATTTGAGAAAGTCTGTCTGATTGTCCATTTGTTCAAGAACTCCTCCTAAATGGTAAGAGTTAGGACCAACAAAATTTGGTGCACAGATTCCTTTCATCATAACTTTAAGCAAAGTAAGAGTGCCAGGAAAATGGGCTGTGCCTGGAATGGGATTACTTCACATAAAACCATGCAGAAAAAAAGAATCATGAAGCAAGTGAATGGGTCTGGCTGGCTCCCTCCCCACCCCCATCCAGGATTGCCTCAGCCTTATGCCTCCCACCTCCCAGGCACACTTTAGGGAGGGCAGGGAGGGCTGAAGCTCCCCCCAGATTCATACAGAAATATTGCTGACTGTTCCCCTTTGTCAGGGAGTGAGAAAAAGTGCATGGTTTGCTGCATTTCTCACTCTGGCTGGGGAGCACAGGAGACAGACGAAACTGGACCTGTCCCAACCAGCCTCAGCTGTGCCCACTGGAGCTGCAGCAGTTATGGAAAGGTGCTTCTCTCCTGGTGCCAAGCTGCTGTGGTCATGAAGGGCTGGGGTAGTCCTCTCTCCCTGAAGGGCAGCCTGCACACTGAATCCCTCATCCCTAGCCTCACCCCAGAGCAATAATTTAAATGAAGAGTGTACATTTGCATTTTATTTTCAAAAACAAAAATTAATTGGTTAAGGACCTGAGCAACATCTGGTAAATCTTCTAGTACACTATAGTTGCTTCATTCAAAGTCATTCTTTTTTCCCCCCCTTTCCTTTTTACATTGAAACACTGAGTAGGCTGTCTCCTCAACAGCACTATAGGAAGATAATATACCTTGAGGCAAGTGTATGACCATATAATTGAAGCAGTAAATTGATGACAATTAGCACATTAGCAATGAATAGCAGCATTGGATAGTCTTAATTGACAATGCAGTGGTTAGTAATTGATGTTAATGACTCAAAACAGAAAAGGAGGAGAATAGTGACTAATAACCACAATTTTTATTGCTTTCTCTGCACATGAGCAATGCACAACACCCAGTAAATCAGAAAATTTATGGGGCACAGAGAGTTCATAAGAGGATATATTGACTCAAGACTTTTTAATGACAATGTGCACAAAAAGGCAATTCATTGATTAAGTGTGGTTTTTTGTACAACTTAGCACTTTTCAATTTAATAAGTTAAAATTTGATATTATACTCAGCTATACAAGGCAGTTTGATAAGTGTCTCAGCATTTCATAATTCTCAGAGATTATCTGAAAAAAAATTGTCTATTCTTTGCAATGTTAACAGTTCTGTAAGTGAAATGTGATTATATTCCTAGTTCGAACTAGGGTGCAAGTGTAGACATACCCTAACAGATTTATTGGAGCATAAGCATAAACTTTCGTGGGCAAAGACCCACTTCGTCAGATGCATGTAGTGGAAATTACATTTATTGCTTATTACATATAATTACTTATTTCTGTAGGTTTTTTAAAATAGTATTTTAAACATAAAATTTGATAAAGATTAAAAGTCATTCCATAGCTCTAAAACATCTGAATGCTGTCTGAATGTTACAATCTTTCAAGCATTCATTTTCAGAGGAGTTTGAAAGATAAAGGGTTCCCATAAATTTTAAAAGAATTCAGTTCTCTTTATAGTCCTTCTAGAATGCTCATTACTTTGATTCAAATCCCGGTAAGCATTTTTCTACAGCCTTGACATGACTCTCCATGGCCAACCTTTCATATATGGGGCTAGATTCTCAGCTAAGCAGAAGGCAATAGAGTCAATTGAAATCAACGGATCTATGCTGATTTACACCTTCTGAGGATCTAGCCCATAGTCTTTAAACTGTTGATGATTGCTTACACAAACAGATAACTCCAAGAACAGAGTGGAAAAAGCCTCCCCACCTCCATAAAAATATATGATCGATCACCTTAAGATGAATTCATGAGGCACAGAATTTTCATCACTCCTATGCAGAACATATTTTCTTCCTATTATCATTGAGGACAAGCTGATGCACTGCAGCCACAGAGAGAAACTACTAATTTCTACAGAACAGCAGGGATTCTGAATCAGCTTTCTCCCCGGCATAGAGGTTCAGAGTTGTGATGGATAGGAGGCATGTTGTCCAGAAGAAAGGGGTTTCTTTTGTTTCACTTGGTGGTGGCAGCTACCTCCAAAGGCCAGGGGATCTGTGACTTTGGGGAGCTTTTAAGCAGAAGCCTATAGAGGCAAAGAATTTTTTTAAAGTCTCTTGTGGGCCCCCACCCTCTGCACTCAGAGTGCCAGAGTTGGGGAACAACCCTGACAACAGTCAAAATAGTCCTTGAATAACTAAGGCCATGTCTATACTGGCAGAGAAAAATTGATACAAGATACACAACTCCAGCTATGAGAATTGCATAGCTGGAGTCAACATACCTTGTATCCATTTTCTTGGGAAGCCCTACAATAGGAGGTCAACGGAAGAAACTCTCCCATTGATCTCCCTTACTCCTTGCAACTGCGAGGAGTTCTGAGATTGATGGGGGTGCCCTCAGTGTTCGATTTAGTGGGTCCTTACTAGACCCACTAAATTGAATGCGGGAAGATCGATCTCCGGAGTGCTCGTCTTCCTGGAAGTGAAGACAAGGCTTAAGATTGAAGCAGTGGGTATGGAGCAGGGTGGTGGCAGCTTTTTTGCAACTCCTGTACACTAAGCATCTGTGCATGGATTGGGATCAGGGTTCAGAATTTGCCCCATGAAACACATAGAATCTTTGTTAAGGGAGAGAGAGTTTAAGAAGAGCATATAGGGAGACCACTGCCACATATATAACAATCGGGCCCATTGCACCTAACCCATAGAACATCCCTCTATAGCACCTCATGGGGAAAGTCTACAGAGTGTCATAAGAATGGTGATACTTCGTCAGACCAAAGGTCCATCTAGACCAGCATCCTGTCTTCTGACAGTGGCCAATGCCAAGTGCCCCAGAGGGAATGAACAGAACAGGTAACCATAAAATGATCCATCCCTTTCTAGTTGAGCTTTATGAAAGTCTTACAATTCAGAAAGTGCAAAAATAATTACTATTCTGATTGCTGAATAAGATGGACCAGTATTGTACATTTCTTAGTTGGAAGAAAATCTTTGTTACATGCACCCTTTTACTTTTCCATCTGCACAGAAAAAAATTTATTCTTTGCAGATCCAGTAAGCTCTTTCATGTATAATATATAGATTACATCCTATGGCCATTTTTCATAGGTGTCTGGCTATTACACAGTATAGAATTCATTCATAGTGCCTATTAGAAGTCATTATATGGTAACTGGTTTCCCTTCCTGAATATTTATAGCTTATGAGAAATTTATGGGTAGACCTAACAAGAGAGTTTTGAGAAAATACTGGGAAATGCTACTTTATAACACCATTAATATACTTTACATCAATGATAATGGACATAAAATGTCATCTGATTGCTAGACTCATACGCTGTCTAAACTTTGTGTTGATAGGGAATTTAGTTATTTATGCTAGCAAAGTTTTCTCCAGCTTAGAATGTCTTCAGGAAGATATTTGGTCTATTGCTTAAAGTAGGTATTTTCAATATAAAGATTAGCAGCTAGACTATGTCTAGACTACATCTCTCTGTCAACAGAGGGATGCAAATCAAGCACATTGAAATTGCTAATGAACCAGGGATTTAAATATCCCATGCCTCTTTAGCATAAACATGGCCACCACTTTTTTCGAAATTGAGTTTTTGTGAAAAAAAACGGCAGTCTAGACGCGGATGTGTCGAAAATAAAGCCTTTTTCAACAGATCCTGTATTCCTCAAAAAATGAGCTTTACAGGATCTGTCAAAAAAGGCTTTATTTTCAACAGATCTGCGTCTAGACTGCCGGTTTTTTCGAAAAACTCAATTTCGAAAAAAGTGGTGGCCATGTTTATGCTAATGAGGCATAGGATATTTAAATCCCTGCTTCATTAGCAATTTCGATGTGCCTAATCTACATCTCTCTGTCGACAATCTAGACACACCCCTAGAGTTGGGCTGTATCTTTAATTAGTTGCAATTTGAATCCAAGATGACAAACACTTGAAGGAAAGACAAAACTTACTGTTTTGTGTAAAGACTCTCTGGTAAACAGGATTACCCAAAACAAGATTAAAGTGGCTCATTTTATGATAAAAACAATCCTGAAAGAACAATAATAAGAAGGCAATTTATGTAACAATGACACCGTTTCTTTATGATGACTCACAATAAGTGGGTTGCGGAGGGTAATTTTGTAGAGAATCCTCTGTGGGAAAGAGAATGCCATCCACTGCAGAACTGCATATAACTGAAAGATTATACTTGTGTCCAATGTTTGCCATAGATTTTAGAAAGGCAATATTCCTTAAGAGAGATACCTTGGGAGCGAAATAATTTCTTCCTAACCTGATAACCTTTCAAGCAGTGGACTAGCAGGAATTAAACTACGAAACAAATAAACAGTGTTTTTCTTTAAAAAAAAATCTACTTTGTAAAAGAGGTTGTAAAAAAAAAATCTACTTTGTAAAAATCTACTTTGATTTTTGTGGAAAACTAAAATATCAAGAGCCATGTTTTGCCAGAAGTGTTTATTGATAGTATTGCACTTCAACTAAGATGCTACTCAACATGAGCTAAAGCAGAAGAATGTAGCATACATAAATGGCCACAGATTTCCAGTAAATGGATCATGAGCACTTAGCTAAAACTGTACATTTACACAACATTTTTTAAAAAATTAAACATATGATACATATGACAGTAGAGAAATGAAGTAATAGAGCTGTACAAATGTTTTCTATATAGAGAGGATGTAGAGCAGTTGGAAATTCTTTCCACAACTTCTTATCAGGGACGTGACAGGCAGCCAGCACTTGATATTAGGTAAATCGGGCTTGATTCAAAGCCAACAGAAGTGAACTGAAAGAATATTATGGGTTTCAATGGCATTTGAAAGATACCCTCTATTATGAGTTACCTGTGTTTAGCAGCATGTGGTATTCTTACTGCCTTACATAGATATGTAATATTATTCAATTGTTATCAACACCATATAAACTATTTGGAGATCCATATTGTTTTAGGCAATCCATTCCTTTTTAATACGGCCAGAATAAGTCAAAGTTAAAAAAAGTTTGCAACACAGAGTAGATGCTGATATGGGGCAAGAACAAATGCAGCTCTTTGTAATTCACCATGTCATTTTTAAGACCAGGAAAATTTAACATTTTGTTTGACTTTTCTCTCACCCAGACTTAATACTCTGAAATAAAAATTTTGCTGAATATAACCTTTTTGCCCATCAGCCTATCATAAAGACCAGCATGGAGAATGCATGCTAGTCTAAGGAATAATGATCTTATTATGCTCTCCATTTTCTGTCACCACTAGGTGTTCCACTGAAGCATGGCCTGGAGGGAAAACAGGTGTGGAGATATTTCAGATATACAGCCATCCCCTCACCACTTCAGTTCACTCATGTAGGCCCCTGTCTCTTCATGCAGCTGCTCCAGTGCTAGCAAGGCACTCTTCTTCTCAGCAGCTCCTGGCATCTGGAACAGCCTGTTAGCCGTGCCCTTACATCACCAGCTCCATCTATGTTTATATCTTATCTCTCCTCTTTTGACTGTCCCTTTCAGTTTCTCCTCATCTGCTTTTTATATTAACTTTATAACTCCATTTAACATGTCTGATGAACTTTGCCTGGAAAAACATCATCTACACCAAATATTAATTGAAGGTCAGATCCTCAGCTGGAGTAGATTCAAGTAGCACCACTAACTGTATTTTACACCAACTTAGGATTTGGCCCTTTTATTGTTTATGTTTCAGTATCATCTCCAAGAGCAAGATACCAGACAAGTATGTAAAACAATTTGCACGCTGAATATGGCATAAAATACATAGAAAGTATGTACAGGTTGAGCCTCTCTTGTCTGGCACTCTCTGGTCCAGCAACATCCATAGTACGGCATGATTTTAATTAGCTGGATGTCCACTTACCATAGGTGTGGCCAAGTTTCCTGCAGTCCCATAAAGTTTGTTTTCAGCCACCAGTCCTGGCTCTCAGTGTTCTGTGCTGTTATTTAGCTCTAATTTACCGCTAAATGTCTTCTAAGAACCCAGTAAATAGTGGAAGTGTTGGCAATGTTGCTAGGCAATATTGACCTCCTGTGGTTCAACAAATTTTCTGGTTTGGTACTGGTCAGGTCTCAAGGGTGTCAGACTAGAGAGATTCAACCTATAGTTCCTGACTGAGGACTTGTCTCCACTTACAGGACTGTAGTGGTACATCTGCCCTGCTGTAGCACTTAGTGAGGACATAATCTATGGTGCAGGAGTACCTGTTGGCATAGATATGCCTACTCGAGCTTCCCAAACATTGCAGGTAGGCCAATGAGAATCACCGTACCATTGGCCTAGCATTGATGACACCTGAAGTTTGGTCAGTATAACCGCATTCTCAGGGATATGGGTTTTCTATACTCCGGAGCAAACACTGTTATACCAATGTAAGTTTTTAGAGTACCTCAAGGGTCAGCAAAAAAAGCCCAAACAACAAGGAGTCCTGTGGCACCTTAAAGATTAACAGGTTTATTTGGACATAACTTTAATGGGCTAAGACCCACTTCATCAGACACATGGAGTGTAAATTACAGAGGCAGGCATAAATACACTAGCACATGGAAAGAAGGGAGTTACCTTTTCAAGTGGAGGATTGGTTCTGACTAGGCCAATTCAGTCACTGTGGATGTGGCCCACTCCCAACAGTTGATGAGGAGGTCTGAATACAAAGGGAGGAGGGAGATTGATTGTATCATGAGCGAGCCATTCTGGGTAAGTCTAGACTGCAGGCTTCTTTCAAAAGAAGCTTTTTTGGAAGAGATCTTCCAAAAAACTTCTTCCAAAAGAGAGCGTCCACACTGCAAAAGCTCATTGAAAAAGGGATCTGCTTTTGCAAAAGAGAGTATCCACACTCATTGGACACTCTCGCATGTAAGCTGTGATTACTATGGACGGAGTAGCCACCAGGGCACCTGTGCTTTTTCCTGGAGGCCTCTTTTTTTCGAAAAAACTCCCTCTTCTGCATCCACATACTCCTTTTTCCTAAAGAGCTCTTTTGGAAAAGGCATTCTTCCTTGTAGAATGAGGTTTACCAATGTCAGAAAAACCCCTGCCTTCTTTCAATTTTCTTTCGAAAGAACACAATAGCAGTGTGGACGCAAGTAAAGTTTTTGGAAAAACAGCTGTTTTTCTGAAAAAAACCCTGCATCAAGATGCACCCTCCCAGTTCCTATTCAAACCCAGATTAATAGTTAATAGTTTTGGGTGAGTCCAGGTGTGTAGCATCCAGGCCTTTATCTACTTTAATCTAGTTTTAGTACACTTGATGCATTTTAATATTGTATCCAGAGTCCCTCTTTTCCCCAGATAAAAATCTATGGCATTCCATTTGTTTGTTTTTTTTAAAGTGCAGGGGGAAGTGGAGTGTTTCCAGCAATTTCCAGTTAGTTCATTCACAAATTACAGTGCTTGTAGATGTTTGTAGATCACCATAAAATAAATCATGAACAATCAACTCAGGTCAGTGAACTTCATATTGTCTAGTATCAGTTACAAGGAGAACATAGAATGGAAAAAAAAAATCCAAATTCTTCAATAGTTCCTGGTCTTACAGATTTTTGGGAGCAGTATGGATCTCTGATTTAAAACCTCTAATGTTTCATTTACATCCAGTTGCATGAGTTCCACAAGGTTTTAAATGCTGATTTATTTTTTTCTGATGAATATTTCAACTAGCATTATTTACTACAGACAACAGAACTCTGGAGACACATAAATTGTGCGCTCTCTCTACTGGGACATTGTAGAACTACAGAAAAAAAGCTATGTGCATAGAACTTTGTTTTACACAATGTTAATTTCCACCAGCAATCAGGTTTAGATTTATCTAGGTTCAGTGTAGCTCAAATCTCCTTGTTTCACATATGTACTATTCACGTTCAGCCAACATTGGGTGTGTATTGCATGGCTTAGGGATATGAAAACCCTCCAAGCCAAACCAAACCAAAGCAAAAAACCCAAAACCAAAACAAAAACAAAACCACCTGCAGGGAATTCACAGTTTAGCACAGTAAGGGGCATATTAGTGATAAAGCTCTTTAAAGACTTTTTTATTCTTGTGCATTTCCTCCTGAGCACTCCTCTATGTATGATGTGAGAATTGTTTTCATGGTGAGTTAGTGCAGATAAACATGTGGTGAATAGTCTAGAAATTTCTTTAAACTTTGAAATAAAGATTGTCAAGAAAAAAAGAAACTTTGGGAAATCAAAGACATCAGCCTTAGTTTATGTTGTTCTGTCCCTTCCTTTAGGGAAAGAAAAAAAAAAGTCTAAATATTATCTCAAACCTCTACCTTCAACTTCATACTTAGTGTCTCTCTGTCAGCTTTTTGGGCCTGCTCTGCATTTATCTGCAAAGCCTAATTAGGCCTCAATCTTTCTGAATTAGTGTAGACTCTAGTTTGGTTTGATCGGTTATGGGTCTTCTGCTAAGGGTAGAGGCCACCATTTCATGGATGTTGTGTACCTAGGTGTATCTAAATTGGAGTTAGGGAAAGCTTCCATCAGAGTTTCTGGAAGAAATAGATGAACATTAGAGCCAGCTAAAAGCAGTAATCATCAATACCTATGAGGAAACCATAGGCTACCACACCAGAACGCATGAGGACTAGTTTGATGAGAATGATGTTGAAATCAAGCAACTTATCAATAAGAAGAAAATGGCATTTCATGATTGGCAGAATGATATAAATTCCAATACAAAGAGAAGCCCATGCTAAGACAAGGGTGGAAGTTCAACATAAACCCAGAGAACTCAAGAACAAATGGGCAATGTCAACACTGGTGGGTTCTTGCACAAGAACATCTTGTGCAAGGGCTCTTGTGCAAGAACTCTTGTGCAAGAACATGTCAACACTGCCAGGTGCTTTTGCGCAACAGCATCCATGGCAGTGTGGACGCTCTCTTGCGCAAGAAAGCTCTGATGGCCATTTTAGCCATAGGGCTTTCTTCTGCAAGAAACCCCTGCCACGCGTCCACACTGCCCTCTTGAGCAAGAGCTCTTGAGAAAGAGGGCTTACACTTGTTAGAAAAGACTGTAGCTCTTGCACAAGAAGCCCTCTCTTCCCACGCTTTACTGTAAATATTCTTGTGCAAGAGCAGGCGGGCAGTGTGGATGCTCTGCGGAAGAACGGCCATTCTTGCGCAAGAACCCGCCAGTGTAGACATAGCCCTGGTGAACTGAGAAAGTTCAAGAACTCCAACATTTTGTGGACATCTATAATACATGCTTCTTTAGTGCCATTAAGGCAGTTTATGGGACAGCTTGTCAATGCATGAACCCCCTTTGCTCTAAGGATGGAACCACACTTTCGAAGGACAATAAAGCCATTAATTTTCACTGGAAAGAACATTTTGAAGATCTTAATCATAACTCCATGGTTGCAGATGATGTTCTTAACAAATCCCCCAACAACCTTCTAGGGATGATCTCAGAGACCCTCTGAATTTGCATGAGGTATAAAATGCCATCAAGCAGATGAAGAACAACAAGGCAGCAAATCCAGATGGGATCCCACTGAAATCTTTAAAAACATTGGACCTGAGTTAGTTCAGCAACTTAACCTGCTTATCCTTAAAATCTGGATAAGAAGGAGATCCCCAGCGAAATGAGGAAGCCTTGATTATTACCCTTTTTAAGAAAGGGGATAAAGCTGACTGTGAAAACTATCATAGCATCCTTCTCCTTGCTGCTGCAGGCAAAGTTTTGGCATAGGTCCTTAACCCATCTTTTGCCCCTGTCAGAAGAAGTGTTACAGGAGTCACAGAGTGTCATCTGCCCACATCGCAGAACTGTGGATATGATCTTCATTCCACGAGAGCTGCAAGAAAAGTGTCAGGAGCAAAACTTCTCACTGTACATGGTTTTTATTGATCTAACTAAAGTCTTTGACTCAGTGAATCACCATGCCCTTTGGACTGTACTTCCAAAGATTGGATCGCCTGATAAACACAACAATGTCCTAAAGTTGCTTCATGACAACATGAAAACGATTGTTCTGAGCTGCATTGGCTCCTGGAGCGAACCTTTCAAAGTACAAACAGGAGTGAAACAGGGTTGTATATGCCCATTCTCCCAACACTATTGTACGAGTCTAAAACCTGGACAACTTACAGATAACACTTGACAGTCCTTGAGACCAATGCCACCTCTGCAAGACCTTGAAGATCAAATGGGAGAACAGGACAGCAACATTAGTGTTCTGAAAGAGGTAAAGACCACCAGTATCAAGGCAATGATCATCCATCAGCAACTTGGATGGACTGGTCACATTGTTTGGATACTAGACCATCACGTCCCAAAACAGGTCCTGTTTTCTCAGCTGAAAGAAAACAGTAACTGTAACTTGGGAGGACAATGGAAACATTGTAAGGACTTGCTAAAGCATACCTTAAATAAGTGCAACATTGATGTTGACACTTGGGAGACACTTGCCCAGGATTGCTCAAAATGGAGAGAAGCCCTATGCAATGGCTCCCTGCATTTTGAATTTGCCTGCCGAGATGCTGAAGAGGAGAAGAGGTGCAGGAGGAAAGGAAGACTGGCTTCTAGTCATGGTCAACAGCCTCCTGCTGTACCTGGAAACAGCTGTCATTGTAATAGAATTTGTGGTTCAAGGATTGGCCTTATCAGTCACCTGAGGGTCCACAACTCCCATGGAAGATGATCATACTCGGCAACGAGCGATTGCCCATCATCATCGGGGATACATAGGTTAAAAGGAGGATGTTTTATCCTCATGGCTGCCTCCCACACTGTCTCAATGGACCCCCACTCAGTCAGTGGTGGGACTTTGTCATCCTGACCCTAAAAGGCATCCTTAGAGTTCTGGGACAGAGAGAAGGAATCAATGATATCATAGTGGCCACTGGCTTTAGCTAAATCCTGAAGAGCACCTGGGATGAAAGTCTTAGGCTGTGTCTACATTGGCAGGATTTTGTGCAAAAGCACCCGCTTTTGCACAAAAACATGCTGCCTGTCTACACTGGCGGGAGTTCTTGCTCAAGAACACTGACGTTCTAATGTGTGAAATCAGTGCTTCTTGCACAAGAACTATGATGCTCCCACTCAGGAAAAAGCCCTCTTGTGCAACTGTTCTTGTGCAAGAGGCCAGTGTAGACAGGCAACGTGAATTTCTTGTACAAGAAAGCCTGATGGCAAAAATGGCCATCGGAGCTTTCTTGCACAAGAGAGCATCTACACTGACACGGATGCTTTTGCGCAAAAGCACATGCCAGTGTACATGCTCTCTTGCGCAAATACTTTAATGCAAAAACTCTTGTGTTAAAAGTATTTGCGCAAAATCTTGCCAATGTAGACATAGCCTTAGAGTCCTGCTCTCACCCCCACCCCAATGTCCCAGTTTTTCCTCTATCTTGTTTCTTCTTTTCTATCTTTGTCCTTTGATCTTGTGCTCAGGAAGAGTCTGGATTAGTTGGCTAAAACTACCTTTTGCAACACTGCTTTGAGCCAATGGTCAGCAAGGCAGCTAAGAGCAGCATACTAAACAGCCCAAATGCTGGCAACATTTGCTATATCTTGGAGTGGCTGATAAGACTCTGCTGTGCCAAAATGTTTCTCTAGCTGCTAGTTTGCAAGTAAGAGTCAGCACCCAAGACAGAAGCTGTATTTTCTAGCTTTGCTGTTTTTCCCCCTACATTTCCTCTTGTATGTTTTTTTGCTACATTTTGGGGCTTTACAAACAGACTTTAACAGCAACAGCTCCAGATTCTTTCAACTCACTTCTCCCGCCTCCCCAAAAAAAATCCCCACCCCAAAACAAAAATGAATTGTTATCTGAAAGACTTCAAAGAAGGAGATGGGAGAAGAAGTTCTTCAACTCTGCTAGCTAATGGGAATAAGGGACTATTAAAATGAAACCCTTACTTAATACTTTTAATTTTATATGCTTTACCTACTTTTCCCTTCTTTTCTGTGCCTTTAATAACACATTAATACTATTTCAGTACAGCAGTTATATTGGAATTCACCTGCACAAAGCTTCAGGGAATACTGAATTGTTCATAGTTACAATATAAACCAAAGATTTTATTAATATGTTGTCTCTTGTTGAGCCTGACACACCATAGCTGCTAGTCTGTTCATCCAGACCAGGGAAGGATTAGACACCACTAAGTCCCATCAAGTTCCTTCTTCAGAGCACTAAAAACTGGTACCTCTAACAACCCTCAACAAACCACAGAATCAGAGTTTTAAAACTAGGTATCTTTCTCCTGATCCAGAGACACTCTCCACTGCCACAAACACTAGTGTACTTCATATTGCTTCTCTCTCCCTAATGTGCTCTTTCAGCCTTTATAGTAACCCAGGCCCATCAAGCAATTACCTGATTCCTCCCCTGCTGGTTCTGATCATCCCCCTCTACCAAGCCCAAACACCTGTTCTTAACAGGGCTCTACCTCAGAACAGGGTGGGGTCATGCAAAGCTCCCCATAAAAGGACAGCCTACCGTGTTGTTTGTCCTTTTGTCCACACAACATAGGCTAGGTTTTGCCTTCCAATTCTGCCACTGACTGAGAAGAGAAAGGCAGATATTGGTTCTTTCTTTCAGGGCCTATCAAAAACCCAAATTTTCCTTCCATGAGCATGAAGAAGGCTCTAGGTTAGATTCAAGGAGGAGATTGGGTGTTGTAACACTTACTACTAGGCACCTAGAAAAGCACAGGAACAATCCATTGCTACTGCAGTCCATGAAGTTTAAGTAAGGTGCCTGGGCTCCCTATACTATGAATAAGGAGAGAAAGGAACCTTAGACTGTTACTCCCAAAAGCCAGAATTACTATATCTTGGTGCTAAGCTAGCTACTGGGAGAGGCTGGTGATAGAAGTCTCTCCTAAACCTCTCATAAAGATAGGTGCTTAAATGTTGGCTGAAGGGAAGTGCCTATCTCTACTTGTGTCTCAGCTGAGTCACTTCTCTTGGTGTCAGCCCTTTGTTCTGAGGTCTTCCTCAGACTCTCCTGATGAAGTGGTTTCACAGTAGAATAAATAATGAAAGAGTCATTAGAGCAGGAAGGTGGGATCTCCCTGATGAATGCTATAAGCACCAGGCTAGAGAGCAGTTCTCCGTGTTGCTCAGTCCCAAATTGTATTTAATTATTTATCAACAGTGGGAAAGGTTCCTCAGCAGAGACAGAGGGGCTATGTCTACATTGCCATGATCTTGCGCAAGAACTCTTTTGCGGAAGAGTTCTTGTGCAAAAACTCTTCCAGAAGAGAGCGTCTACACTGGCATGTGCTTTTGCGCCAGAGTTGTGCTTTGAGCAAGAGCATCCATGCCAGTGTAGACGCTCTCTTGCACAAGAAAGCTCCGATGGCCATTTTAACCATAGGGTTTTCTTGCACAAGAAATTCATGTTGCCTGTCTACACTGGCCTCTTGCGCAAGAACAGTTGCGCAAGAGGGCTTCTTCCTGAGTGGGAGCATCATAGTTCTTGCGCAAGAAGCACTGATTTCATACATTAGAACGTCAGTGTACTTGCGCAAGAACTCAGGCCAGTGTAGACAGGCAGCAAGTTTTTGCACAAAAGCAGCCGCTTTTGCACAAGATCGCACCAATGTAGACACAGCCAGGGAGCCCCATAACAGAAAATCCCTTAGTCCAATGTTTAGGGCATTCACTGGAGAAGAGGCAGATCCCTGTTTAAATCCCTTCTCCTCATTAAGTAGAGAGTAGACTTGATTCAGGGGGATCTCCCACATCCTGAGTGCATAACCTAGCCACTGTGCAAAAAGTTTGTGGGAGCACCTTCTCTTCTTCCCAGCTGTATTGTGGGGGGTTAGGTGGTCTTTGAGCATACCTGCCCACTTGGTGAGTTAGAGGGAGGAACACCTATCTACCCCATCTCACAAGTTGCTCTGAGAGGAAATAAGCAATCCTAGAGGGAGGCAACAAGTGAGCATGCCCAGAGGCAGAAGCCTGGGTGTCTAAGGAACTTTTACTGAAAACTAAACATGGGCCCTAAGTGATTTGAGACATCTAGGGGGTTCATTGACAGCTGAGTGGGGGGTTGGGTATACCAGTAGTGCCTGATCCCAGATTCAGTCATCTGAAGTTCCAGTTAGGAATCAATGCCCCTATGTGAATGGGGCCTTTATATGTCTAGTATGTTTAGGTGCCCACACAATTTGGCAGCAGCTGAAGCAGGAGTTTTGTGAATTGCAGTTCACATAAAGATGAACATACAATGTCTTTGCAAATCTAGCCCTCTTTTCCCTCCAAGTAACTAGCATCCTACAGCCTTCTTTTGTGCTCCTGCTTCTTTGAGTGCCACATGAAGGACAATTAGGCACTGATTCCAGCAAGATGCTTAAACACCTGCCTGTGCCTAGCATATGGTTCTTAAAAATAGGCATCTGCTTAAGATTCTTGTGGAATTAGGACCATTGTCTGCAGCAAGGTGCAACTGTACCTTTCACCACTATGGATAATTTACCCTTTCTGTTCTTCAGGAGTAAGGTCTGTAAACCCTGTGATTCTGTATATTAAGGAAGCAAAATAAAATGAACAATAAAACATCTTTCCTACACAGGAATGCTCCTGTTTTGCATTCCCTTCCTACATTTTGTCATTTCTGCATACTGAAGATAATGCCATTTAGCTCCAGCATTTTTCATCTCCCCTTCTCACTACACATGATTTTATAATCTGCTGTCATAGAAATCAGAGAGATGTCAAAAAACAGTGCACTGTGGCTTAATTGTATGATCACACCAGGGAAAGACAAAGCATTATACTGAGAGGCAGGTGAAAAATTTTGCAGCATAAAGCAAAAGAAGCAAACAATACCTTTGCTGTTAAAAAATTAAAATCACCTTTCACACATGAGGTTGTGTCTATTATTGTTATAAGCAAAAGACAATTTTCAGGTAACAATTATTTTCTGTATTTGTATTTTTCATTATTTTAAGCTTCAGAAGTTAACATGTACTTCTGAGGCCTGACCCTGTATCTGAATCAGTGTGTCCCATTTACAGTAAAAACACTGTAGGCTTATCTATACTAGAGATGCTCATTCCAGTTACAGGGACTTGACAGAATCCTATATTGTTATTTTTCATCACTACCTCCCCAGGTCAGGGATGGGAAATTTTGCACCTGTTGCCTTCCTTGGATGTAGTAGCTGTTTCTCAGGCTCCCTCTTTATCGAGCCCTGATTCACTGTCACCCATGGTCACCATAATAGGCATAGGAAGTACCATCGAAAGTTGAGAGGGCAGATGTTCGAATGCATCTTCATTGCCATGGGGGTATGCTGCACTACACTTGATGATGGTTGGGAGCACCTGTGACTGACATGACATGGATCCACTCCACCTCCTTTATAGTCCACCCCCTTAGCCCTCATTCAAGGGCCGAGAAGGGTGAGGTCCCAGCAGTGTACTGGCTGGGAAGCAAACTGGGGAAGGAGAAGGGCTAATGGAAGTCCCCTGGGTATTTATTGAAATCATTATGGAATTACGTATACTATACACCATTATATGCCAGAGTCTCCTAAACATTTTAGCATAAAATTGAGGTTTAATTAAACCACATCCACTGTCTCCTGTCCTTCTTCCAGCATAGCTGGACCAGTGACATTCTATCCTCATTTATATCCAAGCAACCCCATTGAGTCTAATTAGGTGGCTGCAGGTCACCATAGTATGTAGCTCATAAAGGCACATTATAGCTGCAGGTCACCATAGTATGTAGCTCATAAAGGCACATTATACCCTTGATTCTGTGCCCCCCCCCCCCAATGTATCACTATATCTTACATAAGGATGGGGCCAGAAGAAATACGATCTACAGCCTTATCACCTCAAGATTAAGTGGCATGACCAAGCATGGCCAAAACTAAGTTGGAATGTCCAGGACACTGCAGGAAATAGTGCTGGTGAGTGCTTGTTTGCTATAAGATAATATCGAATCAGTGTCCCAGCTCAGAGTTAAGTGTGATCATGCCATTATATGTGTACAGAATATGCCTGGTAAGGTACCAGATGAAAGTTAACGACATGCTGCTTTACTAATAGTGTAAAAAGTATGTGTTACCATGATATGTGAAGCTATGAATTTCCTCTATATGATGTTACAGGATCATGATTAAGACCAGACAGCCTGGCCTAGGTAAAAGTGATGAAAAGGTCTGTCCCAGACAAAGGAACATGGGTTTAACTCAATTTACATAATAGCAGCAAACAAAACCATTGAGCTAACCCTCTGGCGTTATTCTGATGGTGAACTCAAGAGTCAGAGAGTTAACACGGTGTCTGTGTAATGTCAACAGATAGACTTGAACCTAGGACCTTTGGCATTTACAACATGAGCCTCTACTACATGAGCTAAAAGCGAGCTGCTTATTAGCTAAGGCTGTAGAACAGACTCATTAGTCTCTCTATACGTGGTCTCTATGCCATTAGATGTGATATTACGCCACACACGGAAGGTGTGTGGGTGACACCTTGCACCTTAGAGAGACAAAGGAGATTGAATCCCCAATGGTTTTCCTGATTTGTAAGGCAGATATCCCTTTGGGGATCAAGGAACACAGAGAGAGATTCCATCTTTTTCCTTCACCTGAAGACCCATTTGATCTTTCTGGTGAGTCTTGGCCAGCCCAGCCCGTAAAGTGTCAAAAGAAATTGTGGATAAGAGAAATTATCTGTCTTTTGTGAGATTGAGTTTTAGATTTAGATGCATTTTTTCACTTTTATTTTGTTGTAACCATCTCCACCTTTCTCTCTCTAACCTGCTATCACTTAATTCATACCTTTTTGTTAATAAAATTGTTTTGCTTTCATGGTACATCATCAGGGATGTACAAGTTTAGCAAAGTGTGTGCTTCTAGAAGGTTAACAGGTTAGAGAGTTTCACTGTCTCTGTCATGGAGGCACATCTAACACTTCCTCTGTGAGGGTCCCATGAGAAGAAATGGTCCATGCAGTAGGGCATTTTTGGGCAAATTCTGGGCTGGAAAGATACCAAGCTCAGCTTACAAGGTATAAGCAGGTCAGGCAGAGCCATGGGCATTGGGTGAAAGCCCAGTTAGAGAAAGCAAGACCCAGCCCCACCGCTTCTGCCCAAGGCCCCAACCCTGGAGCCAAGCCCCACTCACTTCTAGCCTAATCCTGCCTGCCTATAGTGACTCGACTATTCACTTACATTACTAATTCTTGTGCTAATTATAATTTGCACATGCATATAGTGCTCTGAAACAGTTTGTCATTTTATTCAACTGTATTATAGCAGATGAATCCAAATAAATTAATACTGGGTCTGTAAAAAATTACATTGAAAAATTGCCTTATTCTATGCCGATATGTTATTTGCACAGGGACTAATCTTAGCAGGATTTGTAAAGCAGAGCTCTACTGTGGGAAAGGATAGAAGTAAGGAGTTAACGCTTTACTTTTCAGATCATTCAAAACCATACATACTTTTTGTGGTTACAGTAACAGCTTTGTATGCCTTTTTACCTCAGAGCACACACATTTCAGGAAAAAAAAATGAGCTGGATTCTATTCCAATGTAGACCTCCTCAACAAGTAAATTACAAGGTTTAGTAAATTACAAGGTTAGTGATGGATTAGCCACTGCAACTATGGAGCACATGCCTAAGGGCTTTGGGCAACTGGGGGAATACCCAGAACCCCAAGAATGTGAAGAAAATCCACATGCTCTGAAGCTGCTCCCAAGCAGCAGTGTTGGGTGGGTGGTGGGAGAAACCCACATGTCTCTGACCCTGCTTCACCTTGGCTGGATAAGGGAAATGCCCATGATCTTGGATCCCACTCCCTGGTGGCGGTACTGGGTGGCCAGGCCAGGTACAGTGGCAGGGGAAGTCCTTAGGGCCTCCCAACCCTTGCAGCAGCTGGCTGTGGCAATGGGATAAGCCCCTAGTACCTTTAGCCCCATCTCTGGCAGCAGCCAGGGGCAGATGTGGGAATCTTCGGGCACCCTGGGCACTTCCCCCAGTGCTCCATGGACTCCAGCCCCTCCAGGCTGCAGTGGATGAAGTCCTCAGTGTTCCTGACCCCCTGCTCTGCAGCAGCTTGGGGCTACAAGGGGAGCCTCTAGTGCTCCCAGATTTCATCTCCAACAGCAACCAGGGGCAAAACCTAACCCCATCCGCATCGGAAGATCTCCCCCCTCCCCGCCCCCGCATCAGAATCCCACTGCGGCCCTGGGACTGTAGGAACTAGCATCTCCAGTCTCAGGGCTGGGGGAGCATGAGTCTATGGGGGTGGCAGGATAGATCTTCCCTGATCTTGGGCAGAGCAAAATGAGGTGGCCCTGTGCGGAAAAGGGGGGAAACTTTGTGGAAAGAAAAGAAAGGGGCAGGGGCACGGGTGGGGTCCCTTGTGGAGAGGGCAGAATGGAAACGGGACTACAGGTGAAGGGTGTAGGGCAGTGTTCCCTCTAAGCTGTGCAGCAGCACAGCTACACAGGTGATTAATCAGCCCCGCTCAGTCAGGGGCTCTGGGCTCTGTGCAGCTTAGAGGGAATGCTGGTGTGGGGAGTGCTTTCCACTTGGGGGATGTCTACGCTACAGAGTTTTGTTGGAAAAATGGCCGTTTTTCTGACAAAACTTGAGAAGCGTCCACACTTCTTGCATTTTTCCACAAGAAAATTGAAAGAACAGAGGGGTTTTTCTGGCATTGGCAATCCTCATTCTATGAGGAAGAAGCCTTTTTGCAAAAGAGCTCTTTCAGAAAAAAGTGTGTGTGGATGGGGAAGAGGGAGTTCTTTTGGAAGAGGGGGGAAGAGGGAGTTCTTTTGGAAGAGGAGGAAAGAGCACAGGTGCCCTGGTGGCCATTCCTTCCATAGCAATCACAGCTTACATGCGAGAGAGCATCCATTCAGTCTGGATGCTTTCTTTTGAAAAAGCAGATCACTTTTTCGGTGCACTCTTGCAGTGTGGATGCTCTCTTTCGGAAGAAGTTTTTTTGGACGATCTCTTCCGAAAAAAGTTTCTTCTGAAAGAAGTCTGTAGTCTAGACGTAGTCTTGCCCTGATCCAGGACCCCAGGAAAACTTAATCTGCCTCTAGGGCCAATATGGTATTTGGGCAAGAAGCAAGAACCTGCAGAACACTGATTGCTGCTGCTAAGCAAGACGTAAAGAACCTAGCTTGATTCTGAGACCCAAGATGAGTCTGCAAGCCCAGCACTTAGGAAAATGAACAGACAAATCCAACCAATCAAAACCCCTGTAAATGGAAAGCATTTGATACAGGCTTCCTTGAGAGACAACAAACATGCAACTGCACAATGCCATTTTCATAGAAACACTGTTCAGAATATAGCTTCATTTTTCATTTAATTTGGGTTCCAGAAATTGAATTCTATGTAAAATAAGAATTGATTGGATATTATATGTTGCACTGGGACATATTCCATCAGAGGATAATATAACAGGTATTATGAGATTAGAATGTGATCTTTGATATAATGAAAGTGACCTCAGCCCCCAAACAACTTCAATAATAATTGCACAACATTTAAACAGACACAAGCAATAATATAATAACTATAATCTATTTACCAGTTTTTACAGTGTTTTAAAACAGAACAAATAGTGATTATTCAGTAACTGGCACTGCAGCAACCAGTTTATATCCCCAGAGTGGCAAAATTAACTAGTGCCATGCATGGTGAAATTACTTCATTCTGTCAAACCCACCTTCCCTCCTCCCCTCCAAGTCCCCAAACCTAGCCATAAGCCATGGTGCTAGAAGGCTAAAATGCTGAAAAATTATGAATGAGTTATTGATGATTTTTAAAAGCCTCCCTTTTATTGATCAAAGTTTTCTGTCTTGATTAAAATTGCACTACTAAGTCTTGTCTCAACATTTATAAGTGGAAATTCCTTACAGGTGAACAAATGTTCTCCTAGCTGCCAATGTTGATATCCGTGTCTGGCCAGTTGATGGACAAATTCCCTTTTACTATGACTTCTTCCCAAGTCTGACCTGAAAACTATTACTCCAGTGTCATATTTTTTTGTAAAGTAAATGTAAAGTTATAGAAAATATATGGAGATCTGCAGCATCTCTTCATTTAGGGCTTGACTGTTTTGAGGATCTTTATGCTCTGTGACCAGTCCCATTGAAATGTAAAAGTACTATTCATGCAGTAAAATATTAATCCTTACGAGGAGTGGCAGAATCTGTAATAGCACTTTCTTTATATGTTTCCCACACACTGGATGCTGACTGCTTACCAACTGGTTTTAGAAAATCCTGCAGTAGCTCTACATTGTTATAAACATATTGGCAGTATTACCACAGACTGTTCCCAATTTACTTCTGGGTAATTAAAGTATCCTATTACTAGTCGTGTCTTGTTGCTTGTTCTGTTTCCTTGTACAGTGTTCTGTAGTCATGTTCATTTCACCCTAGAGGTCTTTAGCAGATTCGTATAATTACATCTCCACATCTCTTATTCATTCTAACTGAAATTATCTCTGAACATTCGTTCCATTTGCTAAATCTGGTCTTGCTTTATTAACTTTAATCAAACTAACATATATTACTGAATCAAATGATGATCCAGGACTCCAATACCTGACTTGGCCCTGGAGAAAACACCCTTCTTGAAACAGTGGCACTAGTTCATTTTACCATTGTTGGGCTATAATTTGGCTGCTTTAATATCAATTATTGAATAGTTACCTACTTCTGTTTATCTGCTGCACTGTTACTGTGAAATAGAGTTTGGAAAAATTCCATATTAGTCAATGGAATTTAAAAATAAACTTGCTTTGACTATGGGTGTGCTACCTAGAGTATTTGCTTTCCATGAAGTTTCAAGTAAAAGAATGTTCAAACAGGCAAAATAAATTGAATGGGTGGAGGGATATTTAATTAGAGAGAGAAATCTTTCATTGTGTTTATTTTTAGAATTTGTAACAGACCGAGATGCAATAATACAAAAGCCTGGATGAATGAATGGACTAGACCTGACATCTCCGCATACGTTTGTTTTTTTTCATCCAATAGACAAAGGATGAACAAGTGTGCCTTTTTTTATCACTTAATTAAAACAATTTAGCCAAGAGACCTGCAAATACCGTTTTGCCCACTATTAATCTGCTTGTCTGAGTCTACATAAAATACACTATAAGGGCTCAATCCTGTCACCACTGAAATGGATGGAAATGTTGTGATTATTATCAATTCTGTTAAGTCCTATTAGATGGAGTCCCATTCGGGAAAAGAGAAGACCAGAGGTAAGCCCAAACTTCTTGCTTGTGCTAGCACCAACCATTTACACTCAAGAGTTTCTTATGGCCATCAGAAAAGTCAGTTATATTTATCATGTGGTACAATGAAGCACAGACATCTTGCACATCGAGTTTAACAAGGACTGGCAATTTCCAATAATTCATTCATTATTTGAATGAAAAGGGCTGGCTGGGCCAAATTAACCCTTGTACAGAGCAGACCAACACGAAAAGGCCTTCTTCTAGTCCCCTGCAGGCATTTTACTCATTGTACAATCTTATAATTAAATAAGATGGAGGGAAAATGTCCTTGTCAGGTGACACTGAAGAAAGTGAGTTCACAGCTTTCTATATTTCACTTCACAATGTTATTTGCTATTGACTCTTAATTACAAAACCATACTCATCAACACAGTCAAGGGGGACAATGTATTTATAAGGTATGGACTGAATTCTGCAGCTAACTATCAAAATAGTGAGAGTTGTAAATCAGAAGGATTTATTAGTTATCTGGAAAACAACACAGAAAATCCTTTATGTTAGTACAGAGAGTGCAAAAGTTATAGCAAAGTCAGTCTGGTTGAGTCCAGAGACCAGAGGCCTTCTCCTCAGATCCACCCTGAGTCTTAGTGCAGAATAAGGTTGCCAACTTTCTGACTACCCAAAACTGAACACCCTGTCCTGCCCATTTCAAAGGCCCCACCCATGCCCTACTCTTACTCCAAGGCCACATCCCTCCCTCCATTGCTCCCTCTCCCCTCACTTTCACTGAGCTGGAATAGGAGGTTGGAGTGTGAGAGGGGGCTGAGGGTTCCAGATGGGAGTGCAGGCTCTGGGGTGGGGCCAGAAATGAGGGGTTCAGAGTGTGAGAAGGAGCTCCAATCTGAGGCAGGAGACTGGGGTACAGAAGGGGTGAGGGCTGCAGCTGGCAGTGTGGGCTCCAGGTGGTTCCAGAAATAAGGGGTTCAGATTGTGGGAGAGGACTCTGCGCTGGGGAACAGTGTTTAGATGTGGGGAAGATGAGGCTCTGCCTGGGGTTGAGGGCTCTGGGGATGAGGGATTTGGGGTGTAGGAGGGACTCAAAGCTGGGGCAGTGAGCTGGAGTGTGTGGGGAGTGCAAGGTGTAGGCCCAGAAGAGAGTTTGGGTGCAGGAGGGAACACTGGACTGGGGTCACTGGTTAGAAAGTGATAGAGTGTGTGGAGTGCAGCTCCAAGCAAGTGGCTGCCAAGTTCCTGTGGGCCCTAAGCACAAGGAGGTTCCCCATGCTGCCCTTATGCTCACAGGCACTGCCCCTGCAGCTCCCATTGGTCATGTTTCTTGACCAATGGGAGCTGCAGAGCTGGCGCTTGGGATGTGAACAGCAGGAAGAGTCCCCTGCACGTTGAGGCCACAGGGACTTGACACTTCTGGGAGTCTTACAGAACCAGGCAGATAGGGAGCCTGCTTTAGTCCTGGGCCCCTGCTGCACCACCGACTGGACTTTAAAAAGCACGGTCAGTGGTGCTTACTCGAACCACCAAAGACACTTTATATGTAATATCACAATTATACACAGACAAGTAATACGGGGGTTACAGGGTGTTTCTCCAAGGTATAGAGTATCACATCCCACCCTGTTTTCCATGGGTACCCATCCGACAGATATCCTAAGGGTTTGGCTTGTCCAGTACAACAACATATCAGGACTAACTGGCTACTTCTATTATGAGGAAGCTAAAGAGTTTCAAATTATAAGGAACCTCTAAGGAGCCATCATTGTATTAAAACAATCACTCAGGCTCTATGTTAGAAGCAGTTGTCTTGTTGAAGAATTTAGTCCACAGAAATGACGGCTGGAGAACATCACAGCATATTAATATACAGTGCTGTCATCCATGGACACTGCTTATAATTATCGCGTCTTCATTATAGTTTTGCGCATGTGCAGTAATTGCCCATGTCAATAACTCTTCCATTTATATTGAAGGTAAGTGAAGTCCTTTGGCAGAGTTTCCCTCCCATCAAAGGAAAACCCTCTGATTCACTAAGCGTGCAAGTTACTTCAATGAGATCTTGTGTAAAACATGTGCAGATCTTATATCTTATTAACCACCCCCCCCCACTTCCACCTCAGCTCTTGACTTCACTGTTAACTTGAGTGTTGCCCCAACCCAACTCCACAGAGACACACAAATCTCTAGTTTTACTTAAGTATCAGAGGGATAGCCGTGTTAGTGTGGATCTGCAAAAGTGACAAGAAGGCCTGTGGCACCTTATAGACTAACAGATGTATTGGAGCATAAGCTTTCGTGGGCAAAGACCCACTTCGTCAGATGCATGTCATGTTTTACTTAAGTGGTGCTTTGTACTTGAGCTAGCTGGTGCATCAGGAGGTGCTGGTTGGAGCTCAAGAGGTGTTGACACTGGAGGTAGAAAGGCACTGGGGAATTAGTCACTTAATGCTGCTAATAGAAACACTCTATAAAGGTCAAGTGTTGTTTTGTGGTGTGACGGCTTTTACATTAGCAAGGCTCACTCAAGCTAACACTGCAGGACAAGTAGGGTAGAGTTCAGTGAACCATTAGGAGTTAGCCTGCTGCTTCTGCAATGTTATATACTTGCTAGCAGGAAAAGGAAGATTAAACCTTGCTGAATCAGTGAAACAATTTGGTTCATTAATCTCTACTAAGAATGCCTGGCTAAGGGCTCCATTGTGTTAGGTGCTGTAGAAAGACAAAGACATTTTTATAAATGATTGGGCAACAAAAGAGTAATGAAATTTAATGTTGATAAATGTAAAGTAATGCATATTGGAAAAATAATCCCAACTATACATACTGTATGATGGGGACTAATTTAGCTATAGCTACCCAAGAGAGAGAACTTGGAATCATCGTGGCAGTCAAAAAAGCAAAAAGAATCTTAAGAATCATTAAAAAAGGGATAGAGAATAAGACAAAGAATATTTTATGACCTCTATATAAAACCATGGTACTCCCACATCTTAAATACGGCGTATATATGTAGTTGCCTTAGCTCAAAAAAGACATGTTGACATTGGAAAAGGTTCAGAAAAGGGCAACAAAAATGATTAGGGGTTTGGAACAGGTCCCATATGAAGAGAGATTAAAAAGACTTGTAATTTTCATCTTAGAAGAGAGGAGATTAAGGGGAGGTATGATAGAGGTCTATAAAATCATGATTGGTATGGGAAAAAATGAATAAGGAAAAGTTATGTACTTGTTCCCACAATATAAAAAACTAGAAGTCACCTAACGAAATTAATAGGGAGCAGGTTTAAAACAAATAAAAGGAAGGTTTTTTTTCACTCAGCATACAGTCAACCTGTGGAACTCCTTGCCAGAGGCTGTTGTGAAGACTAGGATTTTAACAGGTTCAAAAAAGAGCTACATGATTCATGGAGTTTAGGTCCGTCAATGGCTATTTTAGCCAGGATGGGTAGGAATGGTGTCCCTAGCCTCTGTTTGTCTGGAAATGGATGACAGGGGAGGGAACACATGATGATTACCTGTTGTGGTTCCTCCCTCTGGGGCATCTGGTATTGGCTCCTGACCAAATGGACCTTTGGTCTGACCCAGTATGGCCATTCTTATGTTCTTATTTTTGCTGTCCCAAAGCATTTATGTCCCAATTCCCAAAGGTATTTAGGTGCCTAAATTCCAATGATGTAGTCATCTGCAGACCATAAAACTCCTCCTGAATTCAGTAGGCACCTAAATGCACTCGTCACTTAAGTTTGCAGGATAGAAGTTCCCATGCATCTACTCAGCTTTGTGGATCACAGTTTTGCTCTGTTGATTTACTAGGCACCCAAAAGTTAGGCACTGCAATGCTGAGACTTACAGTAACGCAGTCCCTTGTAGATCTGGGCTTTATAGTCTCCAAAGACTGGTGACATACAGTGGATGGAGGGAGAAGCACACTCAAATGTATGCAATGTGATTTCAGTGGAGCTAGATGCAGAATAAGGCACTACTCAGTATGTAGAATCTGCTCCTCAATTTTGAGTAATTAACAACAAAAATTCTCTCTGGTACATCATCGCTGTTTTCAGCACAGAATCTAAGTTTTAGATTCTTCTATTTTTGCCTTGCAATTGTTTTCAATCAATATCTTTTGGATTGCACAATAGTTTTAAAAATATGCTCAGCCAAACAAGCAGTGAAGTTCTAACCTGAAGGAAAATAGTCTTTATCTTTCAGCTGTTGCATTGCTGTAGTGCCAGATTCTTTCCTGAGCTATACCCTGTGTGACCCCATTAAAGTGACTAGTAGGAACTTATTGCTACTAGATATAATTGATGCCAAGAGCATGGTAGGATTGAGAAAAGGGTTAGGAACCTAAACTGATAATGAGAACTTCTTCATAGTAAATATAAGGGATCAGCACACTTATACATGAGCATGAGTCAACTAAATGGTAGGTGTGTTTGGCAGAATGGAAATACCTGCATGTCAGTGAGTGGGACAAAGGCAGTGGTGTCTTGGGGTTAAAGTAAGTTTCAGGCCCGGTGGTTAGAGCAGGCATTTATAGCTAGGAATAGGAGCCCAGGTCAGAGGCCCAATTATAAAGTCAAAGGTCAGAGCTGAAATCAGAAGTCAGAAACTGGTGCCAAAGATCAAAGCTGGCAAGTCTAAAGCGAGGGCTTGGTCTGAAGCATGAGTATCACAGCCATGGGCAGGGGAGCCGACAGACTCTGCTGGCCCCCAAACAAGGTGTGTGTGTGTGTGTGTGTGGGGGGCGGTCTTGGGTGAAAGGGGTGGGGTTGGAGAAAGCAGCCCTCAGTGCCACCTGGACAGCAGCATGCTCCCCTCCCCAGCCCTCAGAGCCACCCAGAGCACATGGCGCAGTGCTCTGGTGGTGATTTAAACGGTCCGGGGTTCCACTGCTGCCACTACCACAATAACCGCAGTGTCATCCACGAGCCTCAGGCCCCTTTGAAATGCCAGGCACTGGAGTAAATCCCCCCTTGCCTCCTCCCCACTGCCCCATTGGCAGGCCCGGCCATGGGCAAATACTTTGAGCAGCCACCAAGCTGCTGCTAATGGGCCTAAGAGCAGATCTGCTGACTCCTCCCACCAATCATGTGCTGTAGTCAATCGGGCAGCTCACTACTGCAGACCAGTTAAGCTTGTTGGGCTGCCTGGAGAGTGGTTGGCCTGATTCCTAACGCTATGTTCCTACCTTCCTAATTTGGCACATAGCGTTTTATCCCCAAATGACTTCTTAGCTCATATACAGTTTGCACACGTGACCTGAATAGAAGCAAAATTCTGCATTCATTTTGGTGCAGGTTCTGGAGATCAGGTCCATAACTCAGCCCTGTGTTTCATATGAAAAAAAAATCCAGTAGTGTATAGTTGTTTCTAACTATCCATGTATTTATATTGGGTGGGGTTTTCAAAAGTGCCTAAGGGATTTATCATTATTAGATTATATATACATATATGATTATTTCCCACAGGTATCAGTGATAACAGCACTGATAATAGTTTATCTTCTAGAGTTGTACTCCAACTCAATAGCCATTAAAGCCCCTGGATATATTTCGGGTCTCCCAAAAAACCCCTATGTTCCTACGTTACTGACAACTTTAGAAGTGCTTGGCTCAGTAATTTTACATTTCACGATGGGCTAATTAGTAGCAGTGTCATTGGCTTTCTTTTCCGTGTTGTCTCCGCAAGTCTGGTGGGTACATTCACAGTTCTGGTGAAGTATCAGCCACTCTACTAGGTGAACAGCACTACTCAATCCCAGAGCTCCAAGGGGTTTTTTTAAGTGTAAATGCTGATATGCTGAGGCAAAAATATGAATAATTTTCATTCTCATTGGGCTGACTACATTTTGTAATTTTTCAAGGTACTACTTCAACATTTTTCAGTGATTTGTTTTGCTGCTAAGATTGCTGCTTCAGAGAACATACAGATCCTCATCCTAACAATGAGCATTCATTTATTCTAAGCACAAAAATGTCCACATGGAATTTCACATTTCTCTTGGTTTCTGTGTGTTTGAGCAGAAGAAAAATCATTTGTTGTGTGCACTTAATGAATCTGGTGACCTAATTCTGTTTGTTCAGGTGAAGACAATAGTGTCTATTTTAAATGGGTTACAGATATAATCTTTGCAAAACTAATTTAGACAGTAACGCTCCTTTTGAGGGGATTGTCTTTAGAAGCAGTGCAAAATAAATCAAAGTGGAGTGAACTACTACTACTTAAATGTGGCAGGTTATCTGTAGGAAAGACTGCAAAGCAGAATATCCATCCAGGTTTTAAAAGACCTATTTAATGAGCTCTTCCCTTTTTTCTGAAAAGGGCTCTCATTAAAAATATGAAAGGAATGAATTTACTGGGTCACCTGAATAATCTGAAATGCTCTACCAGTTGCATCTCTCTAGTCAAGCACATGGCCGAATGAGAGAAGTTGCTGAACTACAGGAGGTCAATATTGTCTAGCAGCATTAACAACACTTCCACTGCTTACTGGTCTCTTAGAACAGTGGTTCCCTACCATTTTTATACTGGGGACTGGCAAATCCATTCACAAATGTTGGCATACCAGCAACATTTTATTTTCATATTCATTATACAAATAACAACAAAATGGAAATATGCAAATAAAATGTTACTGCTCCACCAAAAGCCCCAGTCCCTAGAACCTCCCCCCAGTGACAGCCCTAACCTATAGAGCCCCCCCACCCCCACCCCACATACTGGACCACGGATTTTGCTGGACCAGAAAGTCCCAGACTTAGAGAGGTTCAACCTGTACTACTAAAATGTCCAAAGGAAGCCATAATCCAACCTTCATGGGAGGCTCATAGAACAGGTCTTGATTGCTTTTGAGAAATCACATATCCCTCAAAATATTTTAGCATGCTTTGACCATTTTTTTATGGGACAGAAAATTAGAGGATTACACCAATTCTTTAAATTGGGGTTGAGGTTCTGCTTTTTTCCTGGACCCCCGTTCTTGCATGAGTCACAAAATTAGCAGTTGGTGTGGAGTTTTAGCCAACAGATGGCTCATATTCAGGCATGAATGCATCTACCCATATTAGGCACACAGTTTATATTTCACACCAAGGTGGAATGGACTGAAAAAAATGCAACACAGTTGATATACATAAAATATGTAGTTCACCCAACTGGATTATTACTTTGTATTATTTCAATCTTACCCCATTTTCCCTGGGGTATGGATTAAGAGAACAAGGAGTATCTGCAGTATTTTAATATTATTCTTATTATAAATTCAGAGGCTGATCAGAGCTTAGTTAACTAGGACCCTTCTGGCTGTTGCTTCTGTTGGCAATGAAGGAAACTGAGTGCATGCTGCAGTGAAGAGCTTTTTTCCTTTTTCCTTAGGAAAAGTCTCTCCCTCTGTTAACAGTGATAGATTGACTTTGCCTGATTTGTCCTATCCAATTCTTAGAAGCATCAAGATCCTAGCAAAATATCAGGTTTTAATTCTTCAAATGTCAGTCTTGTAGAAGTTTCATTAGCCCTTGTACCATTTGAAATTTCTGATCTTCCATGAACTATAGGGGTCTAGAGGGTGAGGGAAAAGAAGTGGGCTCAACCAGCAAGGAAACTGAAGGGAGCAACTCCAGCCAGAGCAAGTGAGGAAACCCAACAACACAAAATGATTTTTTTTTTTTTTTTGCTTTCCTGATGGATGGAGGGAAAGGATCAGCTTTACAGGAGTAAACCGAAAAGTGAGAAAAGTGAGGGGAACTTGAATCTATGCATCTACAATGTTCACTATCTTTCTTCGCTACAGAAGTAAGAAATTTGGGAGAGACAGGCTTTGCACATAGGCCACTGTAGCACAGCTGACAAAATGGTGAACTTTGTAAGAATAGTCCTTTCCTAGCAGGAGAATCTGCAGATATTCTCTCTGAAGCAGAATGCCATGTCGAAATCAAAACAGAAGTAGTGCTGATACATAACACCCTCTAGAGAATGCTTTCAGGGGAGGCTTGCCTCTTTGGGCATCAAAATGGGCAGCACTAACCACGGATTGAATTACTATGCTGGCATGTGCACAGTTAGAAGCAGGTGTGTGGGAAAAAAAAATCCCACAGTGGCAAAGTTTGATGCTACCTGTTCACAGTGCAGCCCAGTAACTTTCTATCTGCCTACTCACAACTGTCTCTTTCACATCTTCTCTGCTATTATTTGGTCCTAAGTCACAAGGCGCAGTCCTCCATTGCTCTTTCTTTACTGTCACTAGCCTCTGCGTAAAATGAGTATAATCATCAGTTTACGCTCTTGTATTAGTCCTAACTACGGGGAAGAAGGGGTGTCACCTGCTTGCTTTTGTTTTTAAAACTATAAAATGAATATAAAATCCACTGGCCTGGGAAACTATTCAAAAGGCTTCCCAGTTTTAATCAATCACCCCTTTAATCACAACAAAACCCAGATATACTCAAGCCCTCTCCTTCTGCAGAGCACTAGCACAGTAGATCCACAAAACTGCAACTGATATGTGCAATCAGTAATAAAGTATCCACACTATAGTATTCCATAATACTACCAGTGTTCTGGAAAGTAAGGACATTCCTCTCTGTACCAGCAGACTGATTCTAAACATCTTGAACATAATGTTTCCTTATCCAGGAAAGCATGTAAATGTGTGATTAACTTTACGCACATGCTCAAATCTCACTGAAGTGAATGGTATTCTAGATTGTGATTAATGTCAAGAACCATGCTTACATGCTTTGCTGAATCAGGGTGGTAATTCCTGATACAAGGGAGTAATTAACCATGTCTAGTCTCTCTTTGGGAAAGTATTTAACTTGTGCTTATCTTCAAACCTGTGACTTCAATGGGACTTGAACACATATTAAAGTTCTTCTGTGAATAAATGTCCTTTGCACAATCTGGGCTTTAAATGCTTCATTCCTATTCATGTTAAAAGGGTTAGTCCCATAAATCTCATAAATGTAAATGGCAGGGGGAAAATATGTGTCTGTAATCACATCAGGAGAAAACATTTAACATGACTTATGATTCTGGATAAAATGGGTAATGCAAAATTGATCAAAGTACTGTGATGGAGGGGGGGAATGTCCTTCTGCTAAGAAAATTAACTTAATTACCAATCAAACTGGAAAAAAAAAACAATGCCACATTGGAATGAAGTTTGAGGGTTTGTTGTAAATATGTTTAATCTTTAAAGTACATGTTAATTTAAAAAAACAAACAGAATTTCAAGTAGTTATTGTGTTTTATTAATAGGGTAAGATCTGTGTTTGGACGTTTAGGTTGCATCTACACTGCAAAGCTTAACTCGAAATAAGCGATGCAAAGTGAGCTATGTCAATTGCGTATCTTATTTCAAAATAGCATATTTGGAAATAGGGAGCGTCTACACAACATTTATTTTGAAATAGAGCACTCTTCCTCTGACTTTCCTTTTTCCTCATACAATGAGGGTTACAAGAGTCAGAGTAAGAAGTCCTCCAGCTTGGCAGTATTTTCACACTATTTTGAAATAACTGCCTGCTGTGTAGACGCCGACTAAGTTATTTCAAAATGCTAGTTATTGTGAAATAATGTTGCAGTGTAGATGTACCCATAGGCTACAACTAGACTGCCCCCTCTTGCGCAAGAGAATATGCAAATGAGGTGAAGCGGTGAATATCGCCGCACCTCATTTGCATACTTATTGAGCCTCCATTTTGCGCAAGGGGCTTTTGCACAAAACCCCCCTCTTGTGCAAGAACGGTTCTTCCTGAAAAAAAGCGGCAGAATGGCTCTTGTGAATGAGGGTTTTGCACATAAATGGCAGCTCATTAAGTATGCAAATGAGGTGTGGCGATATTCACCGCTTCACCTCATTTGCATATTCTCTTGCACAAGTGATGGCAGTCTAGATGTAACCTCAAGTAATAGCTGAGAATTGGGTATGTGTTCTGGCATGTAGCATTTCTTTACAGTATATGCTAGCAAAGTCTGTCTGTTGCAATTACCTTACTACTTCTCTTACTATGGCCTAATTCTGGCCTCACATATGTCTGTCTCACTGCAACATGGCTGTTCATTTCAGTGGAGTTACTCCTGATTTATTCAGGTTTATGAGAATAGAATCTGGAAACATTAGCTGCAAAGATACCTTTATTTGTAAATCAGTTTTCAGTATGATTTTTGCTGTAAGGCTGTCATTTATTATTTCAAGAAACCTGGAACAAGCTCATGTAGTTATTTTTAGCAAGAGTATGATGACACCATGATATTTCCCACTGAAAATAGTGTGAGATGCTGTTGAAAGTTCATGTTTCTGGGGTTTTATTGAAAGCAAATAGCAGAGTAAGAGAAAAATTTAGATCCCCAGTGGCCTGGCTGGTTGATTTTCCAGTCATCTTTCAGCCACAAGCCAAGAGGATATTGGCAAACATTGTTCAGTACAAAATAAAGTAATAATCTTTATAAGAATGTCTATACACCACTAAACCTGTAGGGTCTTAAGAACCACAAAGTGATTGTGAACATAGGTCTCCTGGGTTAATAGCTGGAAATCAAATGCATTAGGAAGTCCAGCAGGAAGATGCTGATAAGAAACGTTCTTTGTTCCTTTGGATATAGCAATACTTAAGATAAAAGTAGAGTACATTTTAGAGTGTGGATGAATCTAACTTCCAAATAAAACATGAAGTGAATATTGAAAAGAACAGCAGGAAAGCACTTTTGATTTTCTTCTAGAGCTCAATATTTGAACTTTAAAAATAATTTATTTGCTAGATGGTGTTAATGGCTCTACAATATAAACTTACTGGTTGCATAGCCATACAGTACCTGTATATTTGTGTCTATTTTAAAGTATGAATGCTTGCATGCTTTTTTTTAAGGAACACTTTGTACAAAGTTATTGGCCTAAGCAACATGGTAGTTCTGATGAAACCTGCATATTGATTTCAAGAAGACTCTGGGCCTTAATTTGTTCTGTATTATGCCAGTTATACAGCTGGATAATTTTCACTGTTTTTAGAGATGTTACATTTGGTTTACATTTGCACAAATGAGAGAAGATTCAGGCTTACAGTCCTTGAGCTGTATAAGCCCTTGTTAAATCTGTAGTAACATAATCCAGTGCAGTGCTCAAACATTCTGTGAAAAACAAACCAACCCCCTTTCTTACATTGTAGTTAGGTTATCCATTCACTGGAACTGGAGTCTAGGGGAGTACCCTAGCCACCAGGCTATGGAGTCATTCTAACACTCTGAGCACATACATATTTAATTGTCTATACAAAGTGGAACAGTTCCAATAGGAGGAAAAAACCACACCAGAGAACATACAATAGCTTAATGAACTCACCTGGAGAGGGAAGAGGTCTGGATTTAAGAGTCTGTTCCAGAGGGGAGATTCAAAGCTGCATCTCCTACATCCCAAGTGAGTGTCCTAGCCATTGCTTATAATGGGGGCATGCCTTTCTCCTACTCAGATTTTGTGGGGGGGTTTAATCAAGCCTTTCACTTCCAAGTTTCCTTTGCTTTTAATAAAAATCAAATCAAAACCAACCAACCAAAAAAACAACAACCAAGCCTGGAAATGAAATATTTCATTTCAGGTTAAACATTTTGTTGAATCTGATTTTTTTTCTGACCTTTTTTGATTTGTCAAAAAGCTCCATTTGGGATTGCTGCAAAACAAGTTGCTCTTTTTCAATTTTTCAGACCCACCAATGAATGCAAAAACAAAAAAGGACAGTGATTGTGAGGTAACAACTTTGGCTATGTCTAGACTACAGAGTTTTGTCGGAAAAACGGCCATTTTTCCGACAAAACTTGAGTTACGTCCACAATGTAAGCACGTTCTTTAGACAGTAAATCGAAAAAACAGAGGGCTTTTTGCACAATTGGTAATCCTCATTCTATGAGGAAGAAGCCTTTTTGCAAAAGAGCTCTTTCGCAAAAAGGTGTGTGTGGATGGGGAAGAGGGAGTTTTTTCAGAAGAAGAAGGAAGAGGAAAAAGCACAGGTGCCCTGGTGGCCATTCTGTCCATAGCAATCATTGCTTACATGCAAGAGAGCATCGAGACTGCCTGGACACTCTCTTTTGCAAGAAGTTTTTTTGGAAGATCGCTTCCGAAAAAAGCTTCTTGCATAAGAAGCCTGTAGTCTAGACATAGCCTTTTATAGCTTCCAAGTTTGCCAGAGAATGCTTGAAGACCAGGAATTTAACAGGGTTCAAAAAAGAAGTAGATAAGTTCATGGAGGTTAGGTCCTTCAATTCTTATTAGCTAGGATTGGTAGGAATGGTATCCCAAGTCTCTGTTTGGGAGAGGCTGGAAATGGGTGACAGGAAAGGGATCACTTGATGATTACCTTTTCTGTTCACTCCCTGTGGGGTATCTGGCAAGACTGGCATTGGCCACTGTCTGAAGACAGGATACCGGGCTAGACATGCCTTTGGTCTGTCTCAATATGGCCTTTCTTATGTTCTAATGTTCTACACCAAGCTCTTTTTCAGGTGTTGGACAGGCACTAAGGTCCTGTCACTAAGGTACTGTCTGCATGGCCACTTATGTTGATAAAACTTATGTTGCTTAGGGGGATGAAAAAAAATGTACCTGAGTGACATAAGTTTTCTCAGCATAAGTGGTATTGTGCTTGTTGAAGAGATTCTTTATATTGCTGGGAAAGCTCTCTCCCATCAGCATAGAGCAGCTACCTGAGCACTCTTACAGAGCAGTGCCTCTTTAAAGTCGCTAGAGTAGACATGGTCTTAAAGTGTCACAGATGAGTACAAGATTGAACAAATTGCTTACACAAGTAAATAACAAATATTCTAAAAGACCTTTCAAGGTGAAGTGGCTCATTAATGCCTTCACAGTCACCAGACTTCTGTCCAGTAAAGTATATGATTTCATCCACCTTGTCTCTCTAATATCCTGGCATCAACACTGCAAAGGGTGAGCTGGAGAAACAGCTATACACATCGTTCTACTCAGAAACATCAATTCACACAAGGGTTGGGAAGTCCTTGACAACTAAAGATCTTGAAGTGGCTTCTTGACACCATCCCCTGCTCACTGAGCAAAGCTCGATCACATCAGAGAATCAAACCTTTATCTTTCTTTTTACTGAGTGCTGGTGCAGTTCCTCCAACCACTGCCACATACTCTGTGCACCTTCTTCTCCAATCCACTAATACAGTCCAGTCTTTAGAAGCCATTGTTGCATATCATTAAAGTGTCAAAGAATGAAAAGAGCATCCTCCCTGCCCCAAAATATTTCTGTTTTATAAGCATCATTTATTTTATAACCATGACTATCATTAATGGGAACTTACTGACTCCCCTCAAAGCAAATTTCTCACATGACCTATGCGAGTGAGGAGGAAACAGAAGCAAATTTCTGAGTTCTTGTTCCTTGTCAAACAACTAAATTGATGGAGCCTTTCCAGTTTCATTCATTATAAGATTTCCTGTTCATTTGTAAGGCTAATATACAATGACTTCTGCTAGCTCCGTTCAATCATCCAGCCACTTACTCTACATGCACAACCACTTTGTTTCATTTCACAAGGAGACGTGTATGCATTACAACATATGCTCAGAATATTAAATGTAGTATCTAACTATTTATCTTAAATGTGTTCTCTGCACCAAAATAACATTTTGGAGGTATTTAAAATATTAAAACCTCATCTATTCAAAAACTACTGTTGGTTTGAAAGTGTGCAGGCTATGGTACACTGTAACTGCCATTTTTCAATGTACAGTAAGTAAATGGGTACTATAGGTGAAGTGTATGTGAAGAGCTAGAGTAGCTGCATATTTACAATCAAATTAAAATAAATCTTTCTGTTTTTCTCGTAAGTTTACTGAAAATGTCCTACAAAATGTAGGCTCTAGTTCAGCGAGTGACTTACATGTGACCATTTCTATCCCTATTGTCCAAGTATTTAAGCTCCTGCTTAATGAACTTTGCTGAATAGGGTGGGATTACTCATAGGCATAAAGTCAAGCATGCTTATATGTGTTGCTGAATTGGGACCAGAATAGGAATGGATGAAAAAGGGCTCTGGTGCTATTGTGGCCAGGATCCATGGGCCCCTTTGAATCACCCTGCTCAGGGACAACTGCCCCCTTTGCCCATCTTTGCTGGTGGACCTGTCTGGTCTCTACAAACACCTAGTTGGTGTGGAAATACCAGCGATTGTCTTCTTTCACCACTGGCTGGTGACTGAACTGAGTGGCACAGTTTGATACCGGACCTAACTTTGGAAAAGATTGAATACTTGATCCCACCTTCATTTATTTAGATCTCTTTCTATAATGGACCAAACTGGAGCACCACATTCCTTTAAACACTGGGAGAGTTTGGGCAGGAATCTGATTCTTGGGCTAGGCTGTGTACAAGCCCTGCTTGTAGTTCAAATGCAAGAAATTTACAGTAACAAAAAATACTCAGTATAAAGCCAATGAATGGGACTTTATCTGGGTGACATGTCCCTACCGTTATGTGTACATATGTACAGTACAAGGTGTACAGGGCAGTTACATTTGTTGAGGGTATTTTTAAGAGAACTGTCGTCAAAGTGAGCCATCCATTCTGATCCACAAAGGGGTCACCTGCCTTCTCTCCAGGTGCCCTCACGTTGAGGCCACACATATTTCCGTACATTGTGGGATATTAAAAAAAAAAAATCCAGAGATCCCCAGCAGCTCCTCCCAGAGTAAGAATAATATCAACCATACACTTCAAATGGCGGAAGATCACATCCTGAATGCTGAGCAGCCATTTCTCAAGGCCAAACTGAAATGTTTTTCTTCTTTGGGAGTAGGACTAGCTATTGCCAAACCATATAAATCAATGATTACCACATCACCGTACAGGCAGGTAATGGGAAATATCTGCCAGACAAATTCCAGCACTCTCTCTCATTGGTATCATTTCCCGCACCCTTCCTCCTCCAAAAAAGGATAATTTTTGCCAGCACCTTCTTTTAAACAGGGTTTAGGGGAAAAAGTTTTGTAATTTAGTTTAAAGAATAAACAGTATTTGCCTCCTGCCAACCATGGTTGCATTTGCTGTTGTGAGATGCTTTTGTTCATACGTTGCCAATATCTTGTATGTTTTTAGCAAATGACATCTAGTTAAGAAATGTACAAAAGGTGACAGATGTCATCAAAAATTATTCATGTCATGATAAAAATACAGAGAATGTGACAAGCACCATTAACATGTATCAAAAATAATCAGGATCTTTTCCCAGTAGGCTACCTGTAAAAATAACAACAACAAAAATGCCCAATCTTTTTGTCGTCACATACTGCAGTCAGTGTCCCTTTTCTTAGGTGTACAAAGATCACTGGCAGGGTATTATGAATATACTTTAGTTTTCTACTTTTACAAATTACATCTGCCTGTAGTCTCTTTTGGTAAAGGTAGCCAGAAACCCGCACTACTACTTCTGCTGTCATTTCAGAAATAGCAGCAGCAGAGAGGCAAGTTTGTGATAGCTCTTGGCAGCACTTACCGCATCCTGATGGGTTTTAGGGAGATTAAAATGCAAAGCAAGTTGATATTCTAATACTGAGTAACTTTCAAAGCTAAATCAAAAGCAAAAAAACCCCTTAACAGGCCTGTTTTCCTCTCAAACATTTCACTTACCCTGACCTTTGCTCTTCATCCACACAAGCACATTCTCAGCCCTTCCCTCCTCTATTCTCTGCTGAACATGGACAAATTAAAATTAAATACCTATAACATTCATAGAAGTTGCGCCTACTCATGTCAGCAGCATTATCAGTCAGAGCCATTGAGAACACATACCCACATACCATCAATTCCACTCATGCTGGATTTGAGTGCTTGGGACAATAGAAACAAAGGCCAGTTTCCAGACTAAAGTGATTTGTTGTATGGTTTGTGTTAACACTTAAATCATAAAGAAATCTGACTTCATAACCTGATGATCACTCAAGCAAGATGTTGTCCAGGGAATACTAACATATTTATTCATTTACTCATTTTTCTTCTTCAAAGAGCTTTGCTGGTATTAATGAACTAATCCAAAATGTACCCTGGTGATGTTCTTAAGTAAGCATTATAATCCCCATTTTACTGAAGCAAAGAAGATAAGTGGCTTGACAAGCAGAGACAGATCTGTGATTATAAATAAATCCTTGGTCCCTGTTACTCCACTCCTTTCTGGGCAACGAGCTTATCTAAATCATGTAAGTACAGAGTGGCCCTCTGCACAGAGGAACCTTCCTACCTGGATTCCTCTCCACAGAAAGGTCCTTTGGAAGGCAGGGTTATGTGTCAGGGTGCTAGGACTGCGAGACTCATCCTGATGAGACTCTGCCAAAAGTTATAAAGGACTTTTGTACAGGAGGGTTTGTACCTTCCATGAAAGGGCAGTGGTATTGGCCCCAAATTCTGCTGGCTCTCCAGGATCCAAAAGAAGTCATCTTTTTTTGAGTGGTGATTACAGGAGACACTTATTAGGTGTTCCCAGAACAGAAGGGGCTCCTGGGCAAAATATACCTGCTAATGGTGCATTGAAGGTTGGGAGAGGATGAAGAAATATGGGTTTATGGTACTTTTGCACTCCTCCAATCCTGGGGGTTACTCCAGGTTGGAGCCGCCTCCTGGGAGCAAGGATCAAGTTGCAATTCCTCCTATCCTTAACAACTATAGATGGGAGGAATCCCCAGATACCCCGTTAGGGTAGATTTCCATCCTCTGCAATGCAGTCAAAGTAGGATTGAGGATATGACCAGTGTTCACTGTAAGCTAAGCAATTAGGTGGCCACATAGGTGAGATTCAAATGCCAAAGCTGATTAGCAGACCTCCCACAGCCAGCAGCAGCATGTGTTTTTACTGGTGGTGCACATTTGAACATGCCTTGGTGCACATCACAAAATGTATTCCACACACAGATAGACACTATTAGAGGGAACATTGGACATGATCCTGTGAGTGGAAATTTGTGGAACTTCTGAGCATCTGGCTCTGTATTACCATTGAAAAAAATGTTGGTAGGCTGGTTAGGCAAGATAAAGTTCAGGAAGTTTGTCAGGGTGTATTTGGTTATAATTTGTCCTGATGTACCATCCAGAGTGTCTTGAAGGATTATAGGTTAGGATCTTATGTTTTCTATGCCTTGGATGATTGCTAGCTTTCAATTCACTAAGGGTACATCTACACTGCATGCTTATTTTGGAATAAGCTATTCCAGAAGAAATACTCTGAAATAGCTTATTTTGAAATAGCATTTCTACACTACAGAGAAGCCTCATAATTAGTCTGAGGTAGGCTCCCCTAATATGGACATACTACCTTGATTTAGAATGCCAGTGAACACTGGAGAGAAATTACTTAGAATGGCCCTGGTGAGGTGCTATTTCGAAATAGCAGTGGAGTGTCCACACTACTGCTACTTTGAAATAGCTATTTTGGAAGAGGAGTTATTCCTCATGGAATGAGGTTTACAGAAGTCAGAATAAGCCATCTGTTATTTCGAATTTATTTCAAAATAATGGAAATGTGCAGATGCTCGCATTGTTATTTCGGAATAATGCTGCTGTGTAGACTCATCCAAATAGTACAGGAGGACTGATTTCATTCCTCTCCCATATCTTTCACCTTTTCTGTGTTTCATGTCAGAGAAAATATTTCTTTTTGTATAAATACCCACTGCAATCCTGAAACCAAAAGATATTTACACCACAGCTAATTTGCCAAAGAAATGTTATTCTCTCGTGGCACACTGATCTTTTTCACATCGCATTTGTTCTCGTTAGCATATGCAGCAGCTTACATTATGCCATGCAGAGTAGAACACGTGCGGGATGTGCTTGTCAATTGTGTCAAGTCTGACAATCTATGATTAAAAATTATGTTACTCATTAACTATTGCAAATCAAACAGAATGAAATGCTTTCTGGCCAATTTCATAAACAAATCTGCCATTCAACCTTTCCTGTGATTTCTCTTTAAGGTGGAGGGGAAAAAGAGACAAACCTATAAATAAATAAATTTATAATTCTCCTTGCTGCATGTGCACACAGTGATTTCATGGTGATGGATACATATTTCATAATTCATTTTCTTAAAAAAACTGGTTTCTGCATTTTGGCTTGAAGTGCTATCAACACCAGTAATGATTTATATTTTTTTATGGCTGTTTTGTAAGTACAAGGTGCGTAGTCTCCTGTAGACAGATAACTATCATTATAGTACATTCAGTCTCCTCAGAGTAATGAAGAGTATATTGTATGAGAAGTAACATTCATGACATCAGTAGGCGTCTTCCAGTTATTTCCAGTTACTTAGGGCTAGTGTTCTCCTTGCTGAAGGAAGCCAGAGGGGACTGAAAAGTCTGTGAGGTTCTACAAATTGTGCCTTTGGCTAAGAGAGGTTTTCTGAGAAGGCTTGCAAAGAGGACCTCCCAACCCCCCAAAACTATGTCATTTGTGGGAAAATATGTCTTGAGATTACAGAGAGGAACCTTCTTGAATAGATTGTTTCCCCTTCTCACAGTGTTGCTATGGGCCCCCACCCAGACCCAGAGTTCAAGAAGGATCCATGGCTGAGTTTGCCCTGAGGCTGCTCTATAGCAGCTGCTGAGCAGCTCCTGAGGGAGTTAGTGGGAGAGCCAAGAACAAAACTGAATTCAGTCACTGGTTCAAAATAAACAACCAAATTACCTGAAGTTTCTCACAGAGCTCAGAGAGGAGATGATGGCTCAGCTACATCACATTCCCTCAGAGGCGTAGTGAGGGTGTTATGTGTCCGGGGGCAAAGGAAAAATTTGCACACAACCCCGCTGCCGCGTGGCGGGGCCTCGAACTTGGCGTATGGCTGAGCCTGACCCGGGGGCAGGGGGAGCTTTTATTGAATCTTTCCCTGCCCCCTCCAGTTTGGTCCCAGACCTCCGCACATGCTAATATGCCGGCGGAGATGGAGGAAGGTTGGGCTGGGGTTGGAGAGGTGTGGAGGAGGCTCCAGCTGGCGTCAGCGGGTGGAGGAGGAGCAGGCAAGACAAGGGATGACAGAGGGAGTGGAGGGGGACTAAATTAGCATCCCCCTTGAGTGGTGCCTGGGGGCAACTGCCCCCCTCATCTCCCCTTGCTATGCCACTGCATTCCCTACCCCCTGAAAAAGATCCATTCATTGATGTGGAGACAAGTTGACCCTTAAAAATTACCTATTACTGGTGCTCAGACAATATTGTGCCCCATTATCAGATGGAATGATACCAATAAAAAACATTCACAGGTTTATATTTTAGGATACTGGGAACTGCAATCCACATTTATGGGAATAATGAGAATTTGTTTTGTACCTGGCACTTCTGCATGTGATTAATTTATCCTGGTTTGCTTTGAAATGTGAGATCACTGAGTCATACTGGGCTAAATTCAACCCCTCACCCCATTGACATGAATGGAACTATACCAGGATTGAATTTGACCCATTATATTTTATGTGATATGGAAGAACCTACAAACAGCATAGTAACACTTGAATATCAAGGGCCACATCTCTACTACAACGAGGACTCTGGGTGAAAAAAAAAGGCCTTAGCTGGCATGGGGACCTAGCATACAGCGCATCTTTTGACAGTGTAGATCAAGTACAATGGTGTGTACACCAACCATCCTCTCTGCATCTATTGTTGAGGGCAGAGTCTGGGAACAAAGATGTGGCCAGGATAATCCTACAACATGCCAGCAACCTTTGTCCACCATCGTTATCCATACAGGCTATTCCAGGTTCTGTTAAGGACTAACCTTATACCCAGCAGTTCCAAGACTGGCAGCATGAATCTTAGCTTTCTTGACCTGTATTAGGCAACTGAAGAAAGGGAGCTCAGCCCTGACTACAGGAACAATGGAACTGTGCCATTTAGGGTGTGTCTGCACTGCACCCTTAGATCAAAATAAGCTATGCAATTTGAACTATGAAAAATGCGTAGCTTATTTCGAGTTAATTTTGAAATAGAGTGTTATTCTGAAATGTCCCTTAATTCTCATGGAACGAGGTTTACAGGGATGTCGGAATAGTGCGCCTGTTATTTTGAAAGCTATTTTGAAATAATGGGTACACTGTTAAGATATGGAAAATGCTATTTTGGGATACCGGAAGTATCTTGAAATAGAGCCGCTGTCTAGAGCACCCTTACTCAGAACAGCCGTCCATCTCATCCATTAACTTGTCTCTAATAGAGGCCAGGACAAGCTACTCCTGAGAGAGGTGCTGAAAAAATTCTCCCACAGGAAATTACGGGATAACTTGGCTATCAAGAAAGAATCTTTCTAAACTTCATTAATTAGCTGTATGGCCTGAAACATGAGGATATATATATGTGCCTTACAATTACTTTTATATATAATTCTGAATATTTTGTTATCTGTAATGTCTAATTTCTTTTTGAATCCTACTAAGATCTTGATTTACATCTACTTTGTTGATTTAGCAACCATTTATGGTGTGTCTACACTACAGGGTTTTTTCGAAAACAAAACAAAAAAACCCTTCCCCCAGCGTCTAGATTGACGCTGCATTCTTTCGAAATAAAATCGAAAGAACGTGGAAGTTTTTCAACCGCGGTAAACCTCATTTTTCGAGGAAGAATGCCTTTTTTCGAAAGTCTCTTTTGAAAAAAGGAGTTCTTGAATGCAAACAGTGCTTTTTCAAAAGAGAGCATCCAGACTGCCTGGGTGCTCTCTTTCCAAAAAGTGGCTCGCTTTTCCAAAATAAGCGGTTGCAATCTAGACTCTCTCTTTCAAAAGAGGCTTTTTCGAAAGATTGTTTCGAAAAAGCATCTTTCGAAAGAGGCTTGTAGTCTAGACGTAGCCTATATATTAGAGAGAGAGTTGAAATTGAAAGTGAATAGAACTGACATGTAGCCATAATCATAGGACTGGGAAACTATTTAGTGCTTTTATGTTTTTGTTTTTGCAATATATATTATATTCTCAGGACACTGAGGGTACGTCTAGACTACATGCCTCCGTCAATGGAGGCATGTAGATTAGACAGATCGGCATAGGGAAATGAAGCGCGATTTAAATAATCGCGGCTTCATTTAAATTTAAATGGCTGCCCCTCTCTGCCCATCAGCTGTTTGTCGGCAGATCGGGGCAGTCTGGACGTGCCGCGGTCGACAAGGAAGCCTTTGTCGATCGGCGCAGGTAAACCTGATTTCACGAGGCATACCTGCGCCGGTCGACAAAGGCTTCCTTGTCGACCGCACGCCCAGACTGCCCGATCTGCCGACAAACAGCTGATCGGCAGAGCGGGGCAAGCATTTAATTAAATGAAGCCGCGATTATTTAAATCGCGGCTTCATTTCCTATGCCGATCTGTCTGTCTACATGCCTCCGTCGACGAGGCATGTATCTAGACGTACCCTGATGGTATTATAGTTCATCAGGTAAATATCTATTTTGGTCTGCCTACTAATTTCCAAAAAATGGTATTAGTTACTCAGTAGACTGCAATGAATCATGCACATCTGTTGTGCTCTGTTATGTTGCTCCTTTTTAGTTCCCAGATCCCTGTACCAATAGAAGCCAAAAGATACTTTGGAGACATGATAGTCTATCATGTCAATGCAGCAGATGTGCCTACACACTAGGGATGCAGCCCTGTCCTCCACGACACACTGTGCATCATTGCGTCCTTCTCAAAATGTTTGTGCGTGTGCAAAAGCTGGTTTACAAAATGCATGGCAATGCACACCCAATAAAACCTACAGAAAGTAAATGAAACCCATCACCTGCCATGATTCCTTATTAGCGGCTAGTTGAAAAAAGTCACTCTCACCTTACAGTATCCCATCTAATTTAAATTGTTTCAAATTGTCGAGTATTCTTTGCCCACATCGTAAGTAAATATATTGCACTTCTAGATTCTGTTAGTTTATAAAGAAGATCATAATAATAGTAGCTAGATGAGCTCTTCATAATCTATGAAGTATATGAGTAAACCAGTAATTCCCAACCTTTTTCCCATGGAAAACCCCTAATATAATTTTTCATAGCCCAAGGAACCCCTACCTATGAAAACATTTGCTTGTCCAGAAAAAGTTGACAGTGGGGAGCACAATTCAATTACTGCTAAATTATTGTCAAGAAAATGTATTTGTAAAGAGCTGTTATGTATATATATGTCAGCTTACATTGTAAGAAAAAAAAATTATTTATTTATTCCACGATTTCTCGCGGAACCCCTGACAATGGTCTGCGGAACCCCAGGGTTCCTCAGAACCCTGGTTGGGAAACACTGGAGTAAACACTGTCCACCTTAGGGGCCTAACTAAAGTCATTATTTAACCAAGGTAAATCTCTTCTCGATTTACAGTTCCTGTTAGCAATGTTCTGAAGGCTGAGGTTGCTCAGTAAAGAGATCTTGGCTTTTAACAGATTATACTTGATCCAATGCCTGTTGGAAGTTCATGGGAGTCTTTCCAATGAGTTCAATGGGAACTGGAGTAGATTCTGTAATGGGAGGTTCCTGAGAATCTCTTATAGTGTGTCCTAAAGGCAGACTGTAAGTCCAGACTAGTTTGGCTGGCTTATTCTTGTCGAGTCTCTGCCTCCCTCCCCTATTTTAAAGTTTGCTTTGCATCACTCAGTTTTTCTGAGCGCCAAGCTTTTTGAATCAATTTTAACTCTTAGCTGTCCAAATATAATTTGAAGTAACTCCAGACCGTTAACCGATAGTGGAACATGGCCCTTTCTTTCTGGGCCATTCCTTTCAGATGGTTGTTTCTTTAAGTGATTTTTAATCTTTTTGTCCTCTAGGATGCTTATACCATCTGTGACAGGCTCTGTAAAAAAGTGGAGTCACTGCTAGCATGCCCCTGTGTGGCTGGCTGTGGCATATCAGACTCTCCTCTTCTAGCACCCACTGCCTACAGCCACTCTGGTCCAGTTGCCCATCTCCTTTCATGATCAAGCCCTCTGACCAGGTCACATTTGATCCCACCCATTCCAGAGTAACCAAACAGTCTAATAAACTAAACTCAGATTAAGTTAATACTTCACCCTACCCTGGCTCAGTCCTCCACAGACTTTTCATGCCTTCCTGGGCTCTGCAAGGGTGTCCTTCCATTCTTGGGCAGACATACTCAGCAGGGCTTTTACTTTTAATTTCTTCACTCCCTTGCATCAGGGTGTTTCTACACCAGTTTTGGGTTCCAGTACAGGGTTGCTGAGGTGAACAGATAAGGTCTACTTTCTTAGACTCCTTGCTACTTCCCTGGATTTCTGCCTGCCTAGGCCTTGTCCCTCAGTTCTTCCCTAGACTTACTGCATGTCTTCCCCTCTATACAGTCTTCCTTCAATTTCTAACAAACCAGAGAGAGCCTGCAGTGATCTTTTCCTTTCTCCCTGCAGCCCTCTTCTCATATGGCCTTCCTCTCCCTTTATGCTTTCCAACAGTTCTCACCTCCTTCCTCCCGCTGAACTTCATGTTAGGCCAGTACTTTAACTGAGCTCTCTCACTCAAGGTGAAATCTCTTAGTGCCAGTGGTGGATATAAATTGCATCACAAGCACCATGTAAATAAGACAATAACAAGTAATGAATGTTTGTTCTTAAATTACTGAATATCAGATTACTAAATTACAGAGCTGGTCAAAACGGGAAAAATGCAGAATTTATTTTTAATCAAACTTTGAAATTCAGAATGTTTCAATAAAGTTGCTCTTTAAAAAATGTAGAATGTTAATCCACGGGTAAGGACTGACAGCAACAAAAGGCTCAATGTATTTTCTTTATACGTTTTAAAATATGTTTCCAAGCCCAAGTAAATTTTCCTATATATTTCCTAAAACCTCCCCAAAACTATGGCCCCAATCCTGCAAACACTCATATATTTCCTCATGATTTCTGTGGGATTGCTTGGGTGCTTAAAGTCAAGTCCATATATATGTGTATGCAGGGCTGGTGCCCATTGTTGAAGTGAAAGGGCTTAGATCAGTGGTCTCCAACCTTTTTAAGCACGAGTTCACTTTTTGAATTTAAATGCAATCCAAGATCTACCTCAAACCCAAATACCCTTGTCCCGCCTTCATCGAGGCCCCGCCCCTGCTCACGCCATCCTCCCTCCCTTCCCCATCCTCCCTCACTTTCACCAGGCTGGGGCAGAGGGTTGGGGTGCAGGCTCTGGTCTTGGATTAAGGGATCTGGAGTGTGAGAGGGGCTCTGAGCTGAGCTAGGGGTAGGCAGTTTGGGTGCTGGAGGGGGGTCTAGGTGCAGGCTCTTGGACAGTGTTTGGATGCAGGGGTACTCAGGGCTAGGGCAGGGACTTGGGGTGCAGGAGGGGGTTCATGACTGGGGTAGGGGTTTGGGATCTGGGCTTCAGCTGGGCATTGGTCACCTCAGGTAGCTCCTGGGGGGTGGTGCAGTGGGGCTAAGGCAGGCTCACCCCTGTCCTAGTCTTGCACCATTCCCAAAAGCAGCCAGCAAACTCCATCCTAAGTCCTGTTGTGCCCCCTCTCTGCTCTGTGGAGATAGGATACAGAGTGGGAGAGGTGGCATCTTGACATCAGAACCCTCCTCTCCCTCCCCTGCCCTGCACAGAAAGCAGGAGGCTCCTGAGGAGACAGCTCCAGGACAAAGGGCAGGAGGTGCACAGCAGTTGGGGGAGGAGCAGCTGAAGTGCTGGCACTTGATAGCCTCTTGGCCAAACCAGTCAGGATCACCTGTCAGAGGCACCAAGATTTACCAGTAGATTGGGATGGTGACCACTGTCTTAGATAATACAACCTGAACTCTTACATTAAAAATATGTTGCTACAATTCTATTGCAGTAGTAGGAACATAATAATGATACAATAATAATATAATATTAATAGGGTTGCTAATGATCTCAGTAAATCCTCATACATGCCAACCAATTCTTCTCATTTTCCTGAATTAAAAATGCAGAGACTGTGTTTTGAGATATTTGAGTAGAAACCTAACGCTTCTATAAATGACAATAGATCTGAAATGAACTATGTATGCATACTGATAAGCTCCTCATTAAAAACAAATTTTATTGATGGTACTGTTGTCAATTAAGATACCATGATATATAGACAGTGGGATCATATATAATTTAAAGTATTCTCACTTTGCACACAGACAACTGAACAAATATAATTGATTCATGTATTGCAATTTTCATTCCATTAGTTAGAATATATATCCAAAATTGAAGATGTCAGTCAAATTAAATGAATGCATGTTTTCATAGTGCTTTGTGATTCCTTTTATTAAACTAAGAACAAAAATCAATCACTATTTTTGTATTCAGTCTCAACAAGGGTATCAATCCTGTGGCAAGTTATGTGGCAATAAATATACTTGTTTATTTTAGTCATGTTAAAAGATTATTTTGGACAACTTTGATCTATTAAATGTGCAAGAAAATAAGCTAGTTATAATAGCGGTATCCATAAACATTTTTAGCAATACATTTCATGCAAATACTCTAGAAGACTTACCCAGCATTGCCCGAGTCAGGCCCGGAGTGGGGGTGGGGAGCATACCCTGGTTACTAACTTCTCCCCAGGTTGGCCCAGAGTGAGTCAGTGGGGAGCCCAACCCAGCCACCAGCTTCTTCACAATGTGGGGAGAGGGACCGTGTACCCCAGCTGCTGGCTTCGCCCCAGGGCCAGACTGAGGGCAGAGGGAGTACTATGCAGGCCTTCTGCCAGTGCTTCATGGTCCTGGTCTGGGAATGGCAGAGGCCATGCAGTGGCTGGCAGCTGCTCCCTAGGGCAGGCTGGGGTGTTGGCTGTTGCCAGCCAGTGGCTTCCCGCTGGGGTGCTTGCTGCCCCTCTGTGGTCATTCCACAGTATAACTCCACCTACCAGATCATTCCCTTTCCATTTTATGAGAAACAATCAAATTCCAGGCACATCACATTGTCCTGGCAGAGCCAAACCCTGACCTTGCTAGGATAAGTTAGGGTAAGAGGAAGCTGCATACCAAATTTGGTGGTTCTAGCTCTTATCATTTAGGAGGTGCTCTTGAACAAATAGACTCACAGACAGACAGACACACAATAGGTAGATAGATACTCCTATTTCTGATTTTACTTATACCAGTTTTACACTCCTTTGCCTTCAGTAGAATTAATCTTGATTTACACCAGTGTACGTAAATGCTTTCATTCAGTTCTTGGTATCTAGATATTGAACTGCAAGATGAATAATGCTGAAAGGCAAACATTCCCAGATATTTCTGAGATCTTTTATTACTGAAGCACAGAATAACAACAAAGCATCGTACATAAACAAAACTCTCATTTCATTTAGTGGAGTTTTGTCTGCCCCAGAGGTCTTGGACCTGGACTGTGATGTGTTGTAAACATATCCTGTGAGCATTTTCTTTGGAAAAGTGGTTAACCAAACACTTTTAATCCTTTAAAAATTCCAGATAGCTGCTCCAAGGGAAGGGCCTGATACTGCAAACATTGAGATGTGAGCAACTCTAAAAGCTATTTGCAGCATCAGACCCTTTGAATCTTACACATAGAATGGGCATCAATTCAAGCTGCAATGGCAGTCTAAGTGAATCCCTCGCACACAACGAGCAAGAGCTGAGGCAGAAGGAAAAATAATATGAAGAAAGCAACTTTTCAGATAAACCAAGTGCCATCCAGGTTGAAAACAATTTTTTGGCAGCAAGCAGGGGTGAGTATTGCCTCACCTATTCTGTTCTTAAACTTTGTTCATCACTGTAGTTCATGAGTGCCTTGTGACCTGTGAGCACTCCAAAGAAACTGAGGATTACCATCAAAAGCTTTCCCCAAAGTAGTGGTTTATCATATTATGGCTATTTGACAGTTTCCACAGAATATTTTTATTTCAGTCACTGCTGACACTCAGCAGTTACTACATTTGTGCATATATAAAAGTTAGCATCTTTATAGAACATGGTAGTACGAATCCATCTCTTGTTTAACGAACAGGATTAGTTATTACTATTTGTAGTGTGGAAATGCCTAGGGGCCTTGTCTAGGATTGGGGGTTCACCATGCTTAGTGCTATAAACAGAAAACCAAAAGAAAGGCCTTGTCCCAAAGAGCTTACAATCTAAAGTCAAGGTTTGGAATACCTTATTCACACTGAATGAACCACAAGTTGTCTGATAGGTCAATGGAGCTACTTGTAAAGTAAGATTTTACTCAGCGGCAGTTAGGACATTATGATCTGCCTCTAAGGGCTTGTCCACGCTACAGAGGAGATCAAAGCTGCTGCAGTAGATCTTCTGGGGTTCAAATTAGTGGGTCTAGTGAGGACCCGCTAATTCAAATTGAGAGGGTGCTCCCGTTGCCATCGATACTCCTGCTTCTTATGAGGAGTAAGGGAAGCTGATGGAATGTGTGCTCCCATCGACCTACCGCTACGTGGACAGCACCAAAACACGATTTAAGATACCTTACTCCAGCTATGTAATTAATGTAGCTGGAGTTGTGTATCTTATTGACTTTCCTCTTTAGTGTAGACCAGGCCAACGAGTTTTGCTATTGATCTCAATAGATTTAGACACTATACGAGTTAGTAAAGTGCTGCGATAAAAGGTTCTATGCAGTGCCAAGCTCTGTGTGGCTTGAAAGCTTGTCTCTCTCACCGGTAGAAGCTGGTCCAGTAAAAGCGATTACCTCCTCCACCTTGTCTCTCATGATAGGAGATTTGCATTTTGGAATCAGACTTTTATCACCCTACCATACAATAAACACACATCCAATTTTCTCACTGCTAATTTTGAGCATATTACTGGGGAGTCAGCATGATTCGGAGAGCCTTATCACCCAGACCTGAACCATCAACTAATGTTCAAAGAAACTGCAGACAGAGAGAGGCTGTAAGAGTAAAAGTTGTATGCTTTTCCTTTTTCATCTTTCCAGCAGAACTCCAGTCAGCCTGCTGCAAGGCAAATCCATTGGGGAAAGCTGCGCTACACTAGAAACAGGCTATTTTAACGAATGCTGAGTCACAACTGAATAGGAAGGTTATAAAAAGTTATAACTGGAGATACACTCTTACTTTGGAAAAGGCAGCTTTATATGTCTACTCATTCTTTTCAACCTTACACAATAAAATGTGTACAAAAGGCTAAACAGTATGTCTACCACATCTGTACTGTTTGAAAACAATACAGCTTGCAGGTTATTGCACTGGGGCATTTGAAAATTTTATGTGTAACAGCAAGATTCTCCCAGTATGAGAACACCTGTAGTAAAGTGCTTAGTATCACAGAGTGCTTTTATATATATGGTATTAAGTCTTACTCCTATGGCTGTTCAAATCCTAGACAATTACATCAGGAATTCCTGCCAACTTCTTCTAGCCTGGCTTTGGTTTTGATATTGCAGACTTCATATAACTTGCAGCAGTAAGATTTCCCTGCCTTCAAATATGAGAAAAGAGAACAGGGATACAGACATGAATGCAGAGAAAGACACTAGGGGAGGGGCTGTTCTATATTTGATTTTGACAAATAGGGAGAACAAGTTGAGAATTTGAAGGTGGAAGGCAGCTTGGGTGAAAGTGATCATGAAATGATGGTATTCCTGATTCTAAGAAATGGTAGGAGGCAAAATAGCATAATAAAGATAATGGATTTCAAGAAGGCAGACTTTAGAAAATTCCAGGGAGTAGGTAGGAAAGATCCCAGGAATGATCTAGATAATATTTAATTCTGCCTTGAGTGCAGGGGACTGGATTAGAAAACTTCTTTATGCCCCTTTCAGTTCTATGATTCTTAGATCCTCTAACACTGATCCTGAGTATTAGATCTGCTCAGTTGTTTTTCTCATAGGCTTTGTCTACACTGCAGGGTTTTTGCGCAAGAAGCTTTTTGCAGAAGAGATCTTCCTCAAAAACTTCTTGCGCAAAAGCGTGTCCACACCTCAAAAGCTCATCGCAAAAGCAATGTGCTTTTGCACAAGAGAGCGTCCACACTGCATGGATACTCTTGTGCAACAAAGCTCTGATTGCCATTAACAGAATGGCCATCAGAGCACCTGTGCTTTTTCTGATATGCTCTTTTTGCGCAAGAAACCCCTGTAGAGCATCCACACATGCCTTTTTGCACAAGAGCTGTAGCTCAAAAAGGTGTTATTCCTCATGGGGAGAGGAATAACTTTACCAGCAAAAACTCTCTGTCCTGTTGATTTACTGTGGGTTTTTTTTGGGGGGTTTGCACAAAAAGTGTTTGAGGTGTGGACGCTCCGCCTGTTTTTAGAGCAAAAACAGCCATTTTTGCACAAAAACCTTGTAGTGTAGACATAGCCATAGAATCATAGTCTTTAAGTTGAGAAGGAAGTACAGTAGACTTCTGATAATCCGGAACCTATGGGATTTAGGTGGTGCCGGATTATCAGATATGCCGGACTATCAGGAGGTACTATAAGCAGGTTATATATATACTGTATACATTATATACTGTATATAAAGTGTTCTTAACCCTTTTTATTGTACATACTGTATACAGTATACTGTAATGTTTTAGTTTTTAAGCCTTTTTACCCTTTTTGCTCAGTTCAGCTGCTGCCGCTGTTACCTTGTGACTCATTTTTGCGAAGCTCACTCACTAGGCTCTTGCCATTTTGATGCCGGACTATCAGGAGTGCCGGACTATTGGATGCCAGACTATTGGAGATTTACTGTATTATGATCATCTAATCTGAGCTTCTGCATTCTGCACACCACAGAACCCCACCCATCCATTTCTGCAATAGACCCCTAACCTCTGACTAAGACCCTCAGCCTTCTTTTGATTAAGCCTAACAAGCCAAGTTATTTAAATATCCTCTTAGTATCTCAATATCCATGAGTATAAGGTAGTTTTACATTCCTTAGATAATCCTAGTATCCTTTCTTGGCACATGTTCCAGGTTGAACTCATCTTTTTCTCATCATTGAAAATATAGGTCTGCATATAACAGCTCTCTCTGCATTTCTCTTGTATAAGGTCCAGCAGCTCAGCTGCATGGTGTCATCCAACACACTTCTCTGGCAGAACAAGTGGGCAGACCAAGATCATATTTGGAAGGATACTACGCAGAGTAACGGAGGGCAGGTCTACTCAATAGGTCAGATTGACAGGGCAGTGATCGGTCGTGACAAATCGATAGCCAATCACCCTCCCTACTCTACCTCAATGAGAAGTGCCAGGGGAGTCAATGGGAGAATATCTGAGTAGATATAAGTATTTTGACTTCAGCTACCCTATTTCTGTAGCTGAAATTGAATAACTTAGATGGACTCCTCCCCTCCTGCAGAATGTAGACAACGCAAGGAGAAGTAAATGGTGCCCTGAAAGGGCATTAAGTAATCCTTTTGTGGAGAATGAAAGGAGCTGCTGAGAAACTGTGACTTTCTAGGTCATAATACCTTCCTGGAATGACTTGACTCTACTTCACCCTTTACCCTAGGGCCTAGGCTAAGCTCAATGGCTCAGGCTATCCATATTAAAATCATATATTTTACAGTTACCAACGCCTCACATTTCAGATACTAGAGCATTATTTGAAGTCATTTTGATTCCTTAGGGTACAGGAAGTTACAGTAAAGGGTTCAACTGTAAGATCATGTCCTAAAAATATAATTTTGAATAATAAGTATGTTTTAGCAACACAGGGAAGATTTTTTTTAAAAATATTTACCACATGTATGTAATTTTTACCTTAGAAGTGTTCTTTTAGCAAAATTATAGGATTACGATAAATAAGTGATCCAAGTAATTATCTGTTCTATCTATGAAATTTTCATTCTGACTACAATGCACAGTACTCTAATTATAAATGTAGAGCAAGATGTTACATAAATATGATTATAGTCATCTGTACTTTATTCACATAAGAGCAAATGTAAGGTTAAGTGGAAAAGAGACAAAAAAGCCTTTATTGCATCAAATTAACACAGAGATCAATATTTGTCTCGAGAGAGAGACATGCACTGTACTTGAAATTCAGCTCTTTAAAAATGTATATACCTGCCAAAGGAAATAAAAAAAGAACTATCACTAAATAAATAAACAAACAAACAAATAAATATTCATTCCTTGATTGATTTAAATGAACTAGACTTATATTTTGAAGATACGGCGTTGGATCTGATCACAAATGCCATTGCTCATATGAACGCGTGTATAGGAGAAAAAAGGCTCAGATTAAATTCTCCCCCTCTTTTTTCCTGCTTTGACAACCTATGCAGTGATAACTTCTAATACTTAGCTTTCTGCAGCTTTAGATTTAACTGCTAAAACACACCACCCAAAATATGTGTCAGTGCAACCCAGAGGACCTACTGCTCCAGAGTGATTTGAGTAGCTTTTCTCTTATTTAAACTATCACTTTTTTAAGGTCTCAGGTCCTTTAATGGCCTATAATCCTATTAATGATGAATTCCAGCCATATTTAGCTAAACCTGCTCTGTTCTCTTCCCAATGGTTTCCACACCTGCTGCACTTTGTTTTTGAACTATTATAAGAACGTTCCTGTAGCATTTTGAATGAATCCTAAGCAGACAGAGAGACAAAAGAGAAAGAAACTAACCCTGTAGTAGGGAATTTTGCCCTGTATAAACCTCAAACTTAATTTCTAAATATACATCCAACCCTCCTACTGATGTTATTAGGTGATTTAGACTGGTCAGGGGGGAGGGGAGCCAGGGCACTAGGCTAGGCCTTAGCAGACCCCTGGTGTCATGGCTATGCTGCATCATAGACTTCATGTGTGAGCTTGAGCAAGTCAGTTGTCTCTTTGACCCAGATTCTGAAAGGTATTTAGGCATCAAATAAACCGTGTCTTAGTTCCCTGTCTGTAATATGGGGATAATAGCATTTCCCTGCTTCTCAAGAGTGTTGTGAGAAAAAATGCATCACATAAGAACGGCCATACTGGGTCAGACCAAAGATCCATCTAGCCCAGTATCCTGTCTGTCAACAGTGGCCAATACCAGATGCCCCAAAGGGATCACAACAGGTAATCCTCACATGATCCTTCCCCTGTCACCCACTTCCAGAGAAAAGGTTGCATTAAAAGCATTAAAGGTTGTGAGGCACTCAAATACTATGGCAATGGGACCACATAAATATCTTAGATTTAAATGTGCAGGATGGCCTTTTTTAATAGATCTGTAGATAATTTTTAACCATTTTATCAAAGAAACCTAGGTCTGTTTCTGCAAACGTTTACCTCTGTGTATGCCCTTGTCTACACTAGGGTGTTATTTCCAAATACACGCCCCACCCCCAAAAAAATCAAATTTATAAGTGGAGCCTCCACACTGCCAAGCCTGTTATTTCAAAATAACAGGCCACTTATTTTGAAATCTGCACTCCTGCTTTCCTCGGGGAATAGTGCTAATCTCAAAATAATTATTTCAAAATAGCATTAGTGTGAATATGCCGGTGCCGCTATTTCAGAATAACTACTCCCTAGGGTAATTCAAACTAATTACTCCCAGTGCTTCCTGGGGCTCTAAGTGGAGGTAGCACATCCACATTAATGAAGCCTGCTTCAGACTAATTTTGAAACTTCCCCATAGTGGGGACACGCTATTTCAATTTTGTAAAATCAGGAGTTAAGTTGAATTTAGTTATTTCAAAATTTCATAGTGTAGACATGCCTTATGTGAGTAATGTTCATGGACTGGAGTTACTCAATGTATAAAATTGACATGGATAGGTATTGGTAGGATGTGGACTACAGCTGTATGGAGGAAAGTAATTCCGCATCTTGGAAGATATCAATATTTTGAAATCTGCTTTCATTCCAGTCAGGGCCAAAACCAAAAATATCAAAATTCTTTATGAAAGTAAATTGGTAGTTTGTCTTGGATTTAAGGACCCTGAGGCTATGTCTACAATGTGGAGCTATTTTGGAATACCTCCAATATCCTGAAATAGCTATTCTGCATCTTAAGAGTAAGCCCATTATATTGAAATATAACAGGCTTGCTATTCTGATGTCCCTGTAAACCTCACTGCACGAGGGTTAAGGGATGTTTTGGAATAGTGCCTTATTTTGAAATTTGGTGCTATGTAAACAGCACCAAATTTTGAAATAAGCTATTTCAAAATAACCTCAAAATAAGCTATGCAATTTGCATAGCGCAAATTGGGTGGCTTATTTTGAGGTAAGGGTGCTGCGTACATGCACCCCGACAAACCAGGGTTCAGCACCCGCCTATGATTTGCAAACTGGTGGGAAACCAGACTGTCCTGTTGGAACTTCAGAGAAATTGGGCTGTTTCCACAAAATGTTCCAATTTCACGAAATCTGCAAGTTCAGGTAAAACAACATCCACGTATATGGACACTATTAGGGTATGTGTTGTATTTGTATGATTTTAGGTATGAGGAAGGTGGGATATAAAATATGCTGGTAAAAGTGAGATAGTGGCTTGAAACCTAAAGACTCTGTGAGGGCCCATTGGGCTGTCAGAGCTAACCTGAGATCTTCTGTTCAAAAGTTGGCAGTTTGGAGGAGGGGTTAGTGTGGTGACTGGCTGGCTGGAGGTGGTTTGGTCCAGGCATGTTGAAGTTGGGAAGGAAGATCTCTCCAGACTCTCCAAGACTGGTCCATCAGGGAAGGTGTAGGCGGTGTGTGTGTGTGGGAGGGGGGGTTGAGACCAGACTGGGAGCAGTGTTTCCTCTAATCTTTTCCAGCCATGTGTGGAATACATTTTTATGTACACCATGGCATGTGTGAATGTGCACCACCTCTAGAAACACAAACCTAGCTGTGGGTGCTCTGCTAATCAGCTGGGTAGTATTTGAATGTCTCCTGAGAGGCTGTACAAGCACACAGCTCACAGAGAACACTGCCTATGAGAACATCAGGCTCCATGGCTTGTGAAGAGGAAACCTGAATTGGGGTATGAAATAAAACTTTCCGGGGCTTTGATAGAACAGTTAATCAGTACCAGAGTTCATTAAATGGTTCTAATTGTAAATAATATATTACAGGTTTGTTAATACAATCTGGAGTTCAGCTGTTAGTGGGGATTTGTATAGTGGCCTTTGATGAACCTACCGTAGCTATCAGGAGCCTCTGTCCTGAAGGTATGGGGTCCTTGTTACAAGGAAGCAAAAGGAGGACTGCTCTAAAATTAAATTTCTAAGTGAGAAGGTTGATAGTGGCAGCAAAGAACCAAGGTAGGTTGTAGGAAACCCAGGGTAATGGCAACATACTTAATTTTCCTGCCAAAATAACTTTCCTTTCCATCTACATAACCCAATGAATTGTATGGAGCTATCTGAGCTTCTGGCTTAGTTTGCTTAGTTTACTGTAGTAATTTATTTTATTGTTTTGTGTTTAGTCAGTCTCATGCCCTGCTTTGGCAAATATTTCTCCAGGATGCTGTGTCTTTCTCTCTACAAAAGTAGATTTTTATCAGAATGATTAAGATAAGAAAAAGTTCAAGTATAATATTTTCTTTGTATTCCTTTTTTTTCAAATTTTATTGCAAGCAAATGGATAGGTACTAATAACAATCCCAAATTTGTGTCTGATCAAGAAAGTTGCTGAGCACTTATAATTATGTTGACATCTCCCCTATAAATGCTATTTTATTAACTGAGAAAAGAGGTGTTCTAAACTTTAATTCTGATTAAAAATGTAGATATGTTCTTTTGAAAGCTTATGGGTCCATGAGAAGTTTAGAATGGCCCTTTTTCAATGTGGGCATTGCAGCATTCATAAAGTCCTAGCAATTGTCTTTTCTCCATGTTTGTATTTAATATCTTACCTCATAATGCTGGTACAAAGAGCTGCAATCTTCTGGGCTAATTCATTATAATGGAGATTTCATCTCTTTTCTGAAGCACAGAAAGTCATTCAAGTAAAAGAAAATAATGAAAGATATAGGGAAATTAGATTAGGTGGTACTATTCCACCTTTTATATAACACAAGAAAAAGGGAGATATTCAACAAAATTGAAAAGAAGTATATGTGAAACTGATAAAAGGAAGTATTTTTTCACATAATGCACAATTAGCCTTTGGAACTCATTGCAACAGGGTATCACTCAGCCCAAGTGCTTAGCAGCATTCAGAAACAAATGATTTGATATTTATAAGTTAATGAAAATGCCCAGAATTTTATTAGTAAATATTAAAAAATAAACAAGAGCCCTGGAAAGGAAAATGAAATGAAATAAAAACACGTTATGCATCATGGTATAACCTAACCTTTAGCTATTCAGAATTAGAAAGAAACATTTCCTGACATCAGATTATCCCATAACTGTCTATTGCATTTTTTTTTTTTTTTGCATTTCCCCTGTATCAGAAATAGCACATTTGAAATAGAATTAAATGCACCATTGATTAGATCCTACATGGCAAAGCCTGTGTTATTTTCTCCCCATGGATCCTCTGGCTCATCCTGCTCACAGGGATGAATTTCACCCCAAGACCTGATTAAACTCCTACTGAAATCATAATGGGAGTCAAGCTGTAAGAACACATTAGTAGCATATTTCATAACCACTCAGATAAGAAAATATCTTTTAACTTGAAAAAATGGGATAATGGTGTGCACAGATGTTTAAAACTCTGGCCATGTCCACAGTTACGGGGTATCAATGCTGCTGTTATCAATGCAATGGAGGTTAATTTAGCAGGTCTAGTGAAGACCCCACTAAATTGACCACAGAGTGTTATCTGGTTGACTCTGGTACCCTACTGGAATAAGAAGATTAACATAAGTTGATGGGAGAGTGTCTCCCATCAACACAACACAGTATAGGCTCATTATTCACTTAGCTGGAGTAGGATAACTTAGGTTGACTTACCGCGGTAGTGTAGACAAGGCCTCGGCTGCTAAATTTCTCTGAAGCCAAATTAGACTCAGCCATATATATTGTGTTTAGAAGTTTTTTTGTGCTTTTTCCCCCAAGTGGTCATTTCCTGCAGTATATACAGGCAGAAAATTTTTCTTGAAATATGATGTCACAACATGACAGCAACCAAAATGATCAGAAGCCAACTTGTTAATTAGGATAGTAGTATAGCATTTTTTCTTTCTTATTATTGGTCCAGGAAGCCTGTGTGTTAATTTGGAAAGTAATTATTGAATGGGTAGTTTTAAGAAAACTACTAAACCATTATATAATCATAGAATCTTAGAACTGGAAGGGACCTCGAGAGGTCATCGAGTCCAGTCCCCTGCCCTCTCAGCAGGACCAAGCACTGTCTAGAGTATCCCTGACAAGTATCTGTCTAACTTGCTTTTAAATATCTCCAGTGATGGAGAGTCCACAACGCCCCTAGACAACTTATCCCAGTGTTTAATCATCCTCACAGTTAGGAAGTGACTGCTGCAATTTAAGCCCTTTTTTTCTTGTCCTATCCTCAGAGGCCACAGAGAACAATTTTTCTCCCTCCTCCTTGTGACACCCTTTTAGATACTTGAAAACTGCTATCACGTCCCCTCTCAGTTGTCTCTTTTCTAAACTAAACAAGCCCAATTCTTTCAGTCTTCCCTCATACGTCATGTTCTCCAGACCTTTAATCATTTTTGTTGCTCTTCTCTGAACTTTCTCCAATTTCTCCACATCTTTCTTGAAATGTGGTACTCAGAACTGGACATAATACTCCAACTGAGGCCTAATCAGTGCAAAGTAGAGGGGAAGAATGACTTCTCGTGTCTTGCTCACAACACTCCTGTTAATGCATCCCAGAATCATGTTTGCTTTTTTGCAACAGTGTCAAACTGTTGACTCATGTTTAAGTTGTCATCCACTATGACCCCTAGCTCCCTTTCAGAAATATTCCTTCCTAGACAATCACTTCCCATTCTTTGTGTGAAACTGAGTGGAGAACTTTGCATTTATCCTTATTAAAAGTCAAACCTCAGACTATTTCTCTAGTTTGTCCAGATCATTTTGAATTTTGACCCTATCCTCCAAAGCACTTGCAACCCCTCCCAGCTTGGTATCATCTGCAAACATATTAATTGTACTCTCTATGCCATTGTCTACTCTAAATCATTGATAAAGATACTTAAAAAACAACGAATAGTCTAGGAGCACCTTAAAGACTAACAAAACATGTAGATGGTATCATGAGCTTTCGTGGGCCTCTTGTAACTTGAACAATCTAATTCACTATTTTTCCCTTTTTTCTTTTCCCCCAGCTCCCTCTCACTCCTCCGCCATCCCTTATTAATTTTTGGATCTGGACTTTTAATACTCCAGTCATCGGAAGAAGTGGCTTGTGCCCACGAAAGCTCATGATAATATCTACATGATTTATTAGTCTTTAAGGTGCTATTAGACTATTTGTTGTTTATTTAAGTTTTTCCAATTACATACTAACTTGGCTACTCCTCTGAAGCTATTGATGAAGATGTTGAACAGAAGCGCTCCCTTAACAGACCCCTGCAAAACCCAATTGTTATGCCCTTCCAGCATGATTGTGAACCATTAATAACTACTCTCTGAGAACAGTTATCCAGCCATTTATGCATCCACCTTATAATAGTCCCATTTAGGTCTCATTTCCCTAGTTTATTGATAAGAAGGTCATGCGAGATGATGTCAAATGCCTTAGTAAAGTCTAGGTATACCTCGTCCACTGCTTCTCCCTTATCCACAAGGCTTGATGTCCTATCAAAGAAAGCTATCAGGTTGGTTTGACATAATTTGTTCTTTACAAATCCTTGCTGGCTGTTATGTACCTTATTATCTCCACACATTTGCAGATGGATTCCTTAATTATTTGCTCCATTATCTTCCCTGCAACTGAAGTTAAACTGACTGGTGTGTAGTTTCCTGGGTTGTTTTTATTTCCCTTTTTACAGATGGGCACTATATTGGCCCTTTTCCAGCCTTCTGGAATCTCTCCTAACTTCCATGATTTTTCAAAGATGATAGCTAAAGAATCAGATACCTTCTCTATCAGCTTCTTGAGTATTCTAGGATGCATTTCATCCGGCCCTGGTGACTTGCAGACATCCAGTTTTCTAACTAATTTTTAACTTCTTCTTTTATTTTAACTTCTAAACCTACCCCATTTCCACTAGCATTCTCTATGTTAGGCATCCCATCACCATCCATCTTCTTGATGAAAACTAAAGCAAAGAAGTCATTAAACACCTCTGACATTTCCAAGTTTCCTGTTATTGTTTCTCCCTCTTCACTGAGCAATGGGCCTACCCTGTTCTTGGTCTTCCTCTTGCTCTGAATATACTTGTAGAACATCTTCTTATTATCCTTTGTGCATCTAGCAAGATTCAGCTCATTTTGTGCCTTTGCCTTTCTAATCTTGCCCCCGCATACCTGTGTTGTTTGCTTATATTCATCCTTTGTAGTTTGACTTAGTTTCCACTTTTTATATGACTGCTTTTTATTTTTAGATCATATAAGATCTCCTAGTTGATCCAAGGTGGTCTCCTGCTGTACTTTATATCTTTCCTATGTAGTGGAATAGTTTGCTTTGGGACCCTTAATAATGTCCCTTTGAAAAACTGCCAACTCTCTTCAGTTGTTTTTCCTCTTAGTCTTGCTTCCCAGGGGACCTTACCTACCAGCTCTCTGAGTTTACTGCCTTCCTGAAATCCATTGTCTCTATTTCAGTGTTCTCCTTTCTATCAGTCCTTAGAAACATGAACTCTATGATTTCATGATCACTTTCACCCAAGTTGCCTTCCACTTTCAAATTTTCAACCTGTTCCTCCCTATTTGTTAAAAATCAAATCAAGACCAGCTTCCCCCTAAGTAGCTTTCTCAACCTTCTGAAATAAATAATTGTTTCCAATGCAGTCCAATAACTTATTGGATTATCTGTGCTCTGCTGTGTTTGTTTCCCAACAGAAGTCTGAATAGTTGAAGTCCCCCATCACCACCAAATCCTGTGCTTTGGATGATTTTGTTAGTTGTTAAAAAAAAAGCCTCATCCACCTCTTCTGCCTGGGTAGGTGGTCTGTAGCAGACCCCTAACATGATATCACCCTTACTTTTTACTCCTTTTAACCTAATCCAGAGACTCCCAACAAATCTGTCTTCCATGTCCATCTCTACCTCGGTCTAAGAGTATTCATTTTTTAATACATAAGGCAACACCTCCTACCTTTTTTCTCTACCTATCCTTCCTGAGCAAGCGGTACCTTTCTATACCAATATTCCAATTGTGTATCATCCCACCAAGTCTCTGTGATACCAACTATGTCATAGTTGCATTTATTTATTAGCACTTCAAGTTCTTCCTGCTTATTATGACTGGGAAGGACTAATTTGTTTAAAAGTCTGTTAATTCAGATTCAACCTCTCCTATTCCCAATGCTCTGCCAATTTACCTTAGAAGGCCTTTATCACTTTCACCCATGCACAACTGTGGGACATGTCCACACCAACAGCCTGTATTTGGTATACTCTTCCACCCCATGAACATAATTGATATTGGCTACATAACTGCACACTTCTACGTGGAGACTACCTATCACCACTCCTTTGTCTGGCCTTGATACAATATTTATTTATTCTAATATTAAAAGTAAGACAGTTCCATGATAGCAGTTCGTGGTACAGTATAAGAAAGGAAAAAACTTCTTTACATGGCTTGCAATTTCTTGTCCTTGTATTTGTCATCCAAAACTTTCTCCTTCCTCACCTATAGTGTTCCAATGTCTAATGTGCTGTTTGACTCATGTATTTTCTGTTAAAGACCCTATCCTCTGAGCATCTGACTGCCATTGAGTTCCAGACGTATATTATTTTTGCTCAGACCACAAGTATGTTGTTTAGGGCTGGGATCTCAGTTCCTTTTGTTAGTAGAATATCAGAGACCCATGACACTGTGTGTAAATACAGTAATAAAAGAAAGAATAACGACATTAGACTAAATTCTGTTTTTGCCATGAACCCAATGTAAGAGGCAACGTGTAGTTGTGTTGGCCCAAGAACAGATCAGGGACCATAATAGGAGATGTTCACAATCTGGTTCCTGATTCCCATTCTGGTCTGATAACGATAATCAAAATCTGATGCAGATGACCTCTCCTGGCTCACTGGCCACCTAAACCTCTTCCTGCTCTATTGCGAAGGAGAGGGAATTGCTGCCTTTAATATGGATAGAGGGTACAGGAGAATAATGTAAATCTTTGTATCACCTATTCCCCCTACACTGCAACTTAAAGCAAAAGAAAATCAAGGCTTTTAATATTATTGGGCTATTTTGACATTTGGAACCATTCCACAAATATATGTACATATAATATCATATAAACATTGATTGGATGTAACCTTTAGGTTACTATTAATTTAAGAACATTTCTGTCTTTTAAGGGCAGATAAACTGAGAATCAAAGATACCGTCAACTTCAGGTTGAGGAAATTACTTGAATCAATTTAAACTATTCCAAATTTAACCTATTGTATTGATTTCATTTGGTAAACTGAATAAATCAGGATGATCCATTGTGAACTTCATAGAAACTAACTTAGTTCCTTCAAAATAGAATTATTTTGTTTCCAGATAAGAACAATCTGCACATTTATGTCTCTTAATGACTAAATCAAGTGGAAGAACTGAATGCATATCCATCAGGGATTGTATGCATAGTTAATTAAGTCTGAAATAATAAATGCCTGATTTCCACAGGCTAGGGTAAACAGCCAATTAAAATAAGATGCAGTATACACTTTTTCTACTCATTAGTCAAAGCATAAAGCATTTTAACATTTCCTAAATAATTTACTTGTATCAAAATAAAGTGAAATGCCTAAAACATTAATAGGGTACTTTACAATGCTGTAGTCAATAAGATGCTATATGAAGGTAATGTAAATAATTTATGGCTCTATTCAGCAGAAATGGTCTGCACATTTCTGCACTGCAGAAACCCACTGAAGCCATAGAACAGGCACCCAGCCAAGCACTTCCAAATCGCGATTCAACTCCTTGGCAGCTGAGCAATGGAAACCTCCACTGACATAAAACTGGTTCCTGCTAAATAGGGGTCCAAGCCTGCCAGGTGCTGAGAGTGCTCAACCCCCACTGAAGGGAATGATACACAGATCCTGGCAAGGTCAGGCCCCATGTGGGAGTAGTTTTGTAATTCCTTGCAATCTCTTGCCATTGAGATCAGAGGTAGCATACAACCTGGGCTAGAGGATTTCCAAACACAGTCCCATGCCTCAAAGAGAATAAAGTCTAAAAGAGAAAGATGGATGAGGCACTGGGGAGCAACATGTGACATGATATCAAGATGACCAGTGCAATCACGATCCCATGTCTCTTTAGTTTATTTTAAATACATCAGGCCAGTTCTTTAGTGGGTGTATAACAACGTAGAAAATATGGTTTTATACTGACTGAAAATCTTTGCCACTGAATTCCCTTCCCCAGCCTTCCTGAACAGTTTGTCTTCCCACAGCAGTCCCCAGATTCAGTACCAGTGTCCTTCTATTTCTCCCTCCAGGAATTGGACCCCATTTTTTCTCTTTACATGAGCAAATAATGTATGAATTGGAACAGCATTGAGACACAGCCGTATGTACCAGTGCATAATAAATAAAGGATAAGACCCCGTGTATCAGTGTTGTAGCTCTGCTCACCCTGATCCCCAGTCATCTTATGAGGTTCAGTCAATCCTCCCATTCATAGGAGGGCCCCCGGGCATCATAGTGCCCCGATTGGAGTGACATGGAATGTCACTGACTCTACACCATTTCTCTGAGTAGCATCTTTCAGCTAAAAAAGGAACCAGCAGGTCTAGAAAGCCACATAAAGCAAAGCACAAGCCACATGCCACCACTTGCCTGCTTGCAAGAAAATGACATCTTCTTTTGGAGCCTGCTGGTTCAAAAGTGTCATTGAATGGCACTGGGAGCTAAGCCCCTGAGAACAATGGCTTGAATGGGAAATTTTTTGTATGAGATTTGAAGGGTTCAAAAGAAGGGTGGAGGCTACAAAACAGGTGCACGAGGGGGAGATGTAATAGCCACAACAGGGCATTGCTGTGGATACAAACAAGATTTCCTGTAATGCTGAGGTAAAGTAAAATCCCTGAAAAAGATTGGATGATCATACAGAAAGATACTCAGCCCAAGTTTGGTTGTTGCGGCATCTCTGTTCACTTGCCTCAAGTTGTCCCTGTCCTATTTAAACAGCCCTTAGCTCTGGCACAGGAAGATGACAGTAAACTATGGCTCACAGGAGCTCATGAAGGAGGGAGGTGACCAGTGAGTTCCCTCAAGAATCTGTACTGGGCTGGGCCAGTCCTAGGCTATGTCTAGACTATGGAGTTTTATCGGAAAAAGATTCGCAAATTGAGTACCTTTTTCCGATAGTTTTGTCAGAAGAGGCTTTTCCAAAAATATGGCCCATCTACACTGGGCCCAATTTTGGAAAAACCTTCTCTTTCAGAAGAGCCCTTCTTCCTCATAAAATGAGGAAGACAGGGCTTCCGAAAGAGCATGTCTGCTCTTCCGCAAACAATGTCAGAAGGGCAGATATGTTCCCTGAATCCGGTGGAGTTTTTCTGGGTTTTCTCTGATATCCCAGAAAAACTCTGTAGTCTAGACATGGCCCTAGAGAGTGACAGGGCCTGGGACAACCCCCCTCTCCACCCCAGGCACCACCCCCTACCCTAAAGCACCCCTGCTCTGCCCTGGCACACCGCCACAGCACCCTTTCCCCTCCTACTCAATCCCTTGCTCCACCTCTTTCCATCCCTGCTCCACACTCTCTCTTGCCCAGGTAATCCCCCAGGTTCCTGTAGCCCCTGTGGGCTATCCTTCATATAGACTCATAGACTTTAAGGTCAGAAGGGACCATTATGATCATCTAGTCTGACCCCCCTGCACAATGCAGGCCACAGAATCTCACCCACTCTCTCCTAGAATAATCCTCTCACCTATATCTCAGATATTGAAGCCTTCAAATAGTTTGAAGACCCCAAGATGCAGAGAATCCTCCAGCTGTGATCTGTACCCCATGCTACAGAGGAAGGTGAAAAACCTCCAGGGCCTCTGCCAATCTACCCTGGAGGAAAATTCCTTCCCGACCCCAAATATGGCGATCAGCTAAACCCTGAGCATGTGGGCAAGACTCACCAGCCAGACACCCAGAAAGTTCTCTATAGTAACTCCTATCATCCCTCCATTGACCTATTTACCACTGATAATGAATGGTCAATTAGTTACCAAGATCATGTTATCTCATCAAACCATCCCCTTCATAAACCCATCTAGTTTAATCTTGAAGCCAGATAGATCTTTTGCCCCCACTACTTCCCTTGGAAGGCCGTTCCAGAACCTCACTCCTCTAATGGTTAGAAACCTTCGTCTAATCTCAAGTCTAAACTTCCTACTAGCCAGCTTATATCCATTTGTTCTTGTGTCCACATTGGTATTAAGCTTAAATAATTCCTCTCCCTCCTGGTATTTATCCCTCTAATATATTTAAAGAGTGCAATCATGTCCCCCTCAGCCTTCTTTTGGTTAAGGTAAACAAGCCAAGCTCCTTGAGTCTCCTTTCATAAGACAGGTTTTCCATTCCTCGGATCATCCTAGTGGCCCTTCTTTGTACCTGTTCTAGTTTGAATTCATCCTTCTTAAACATGGGAGACCAGAACTGCACACAGTATTCCAAATGGGGTCTCACCAATGCCTTGTATAATGGCACTAACACCTCCTTATCCCTACTGGAAATACCTCGCCTAATACATCCCAAGACCGTATTAGCCTTTTTCACAGCCATGTCACAATGGCGGCTCATAGTCATCCTATAATCAACCAGGACTCGAGGTCCTTCTCCTCCTCCTGTTACTTCCAACTGATGTGTCCCCAGCTTATAACTAAAATTCTTGTTATTAATCCTAAATGCATAACCTTACACTTCTCACTATTAAATTTCATTCTATTGCTATCACTCCAATTTACAAGGTCATCCAGATCTTCCTGTATGATATCCCGATCCTTTTCTGAATTGGCAATACCTCCCAACTTTGTGTCATCCAAAATTTTATCAGGACACTTCCACTTTTGGTGCCAAGGTCAGCAATAAAAGATTAAATAAAATTGGCCCCAAAACTGATCCCTGAGGAACTCCGCTAGTAACCTTCCTCCAACCTGACAGTTCACCTTTCAATATGACCCGCTGTAGTCTCCTTTAACCAGTTGCTTATCCACCTCTCAAGCTTTCATATTAATCCCTATTTTTTCCAATTTAACCAATAATTCACCATGTGGTACTGTATCAAATGCCTTACTAAAGTCGAGGTAGATTAGATCCACTGCATTTCCTTTATCTAAAAATCTGTTACTTTCTCAAAAAGGAGATCAGGTTGGTTTGGCACGATCTACCTTTTGTAAAACCATGTTGTAATTTGTCCCAATTGCCATTAGCCTCAATGTCTCTAACTACTTTCTCCTTCAAAATTTTTTCCAAGATCTTGCATACTACAGATGTCAAACTAACAGGCCTATAGTTACCCGGTCGCTTTTTTCCCTTTCTTAAAAATAGGAACTATATTAGCAATTCTCCAGTCAAATGGTACAACCCCTGAGTTTAGAGATTTATTAAAAATTTTTGCTAATGGACTTGCAATTTCATGTGCCAGTTCCTTTAATATTCTTGGATGAAGATTATCTGATTTACTCCCATTAAGCTGTTCAAGTTTGACTTTTACCTCGGATATGGTAATATCTACCTCCATATCCTTAGTCCCATTTCTTATGTTACCATTATCCCTAAGCTCTTCATTAGCCTCATTAAAGACTGAAGCAAAGTATTTGTTTAGATATTGGGCCATTCCTAGATTATCCTTAACCTCCACTCCATCCTTAGTAATTAGCGGTCCTACTTCTTCTTTTTTGTTTTTTCCTATTTATATGGCTATAAAACCTTTTACTATTGGTTTTAATTCCCTTTGCAAGGTCCAACTCTACCTGACTTTTAGCCTCTCTCACTTTGTCCCTACATGCTCTAACCTCAATAAGGTAGCTTTCTTTACCGATCCCTCCCGTCTTCCACTCCTTATATGCTTTCTGCTTTTTCTTAATCACCTCTCTGAGATGCTTGCTCATCCAGCTTGGTCTAACATACCTGCCTATAATTTTTTTCCCTTTTCTTGGGATACAGGCTTCTGACAGCTTCTGCAACTTTAACTTAAAATAATCCCAGGCCTCCTCCACCTCAAGATCCATAATTTCTTTAGTCCAATCAACTTCCCTAACTAATTTCCTTAATTTATTAAAGTTAGCCCTTTTGAAATCAAAAACCCTAGTCTCAGATTTATTTTTGTTTATCCTTCCATTTAATTTGAACTGTATTAGCTCATGATCACTCGAGCCAAGATTGTCCCCTACAACCATTTCATCTATGAGGTCCTCGCTACTCACCAAAACCAAATCTAAAATAGCATCCCCCCTTGTTGGTTCAGCAACTACTTGATGAAGGAATTCATCAGCTATCACATCTAGGAAAATCTGAGCCCTATTATTATTACTAGCACTTGTTCTCCAGTCTATATCTGGAAAGTTGAAATCTCCCATGATTACGCAGTTTCCATGAGTATTTACTTCATTAAAAACATTAAAGAGGTCTCTATCCATATCCAAATTGGATCCTGGTGGTCCATAACACACCCCAAGCACTATCCCAGGGGAGGATCTGATAGTTTTCTTCCCCAATGTGATTTTTGCCCAAACAGACTCTGTCTTCTCCATTCCATCACTTTTTATTTCTTTACAATCTACCTCATCTTTGATATACAATGCGACTCCACCACCTTTACCCTTATTTCTGTCTTTCCTAAACAGCACATACCCTTCAATACCTGTACTCCAATCATGCCTAGTATTCCACCATGTTTCTGTTATTCCTATAATATCTGGTTTCACTTCCTGGACCAATAGCTCAAGTTCCTCCATTTTGTTACCTAGGCTCCTCGCATTGGTGTACAAACATCTTAGTTTTTGCTGTTTGGCCTCACTCACATTCTTTACCCAATTTGGCATGGATGTTGTACCTCCAATATGACCTATTAGACTAGTATCCACCCTACCCTTCCTCCTTATGTCCATTCTCCTACCCCAGCTATATCCTTTCTTACTTTCCTTCCTCTCAGTGTTAAAATCTGGCGTAGAGATTACCTGGACATCTCCCAACCGTCTCCCCAAATTCCTAGTTTAAAGCTCTCTTAATCAGTTGAGCCAGCCTCCATCCTAGAAGTCTATTTCCCTCCCTACTTAGGTGAAGTCCATCCCGAGAGAACAGTCCTCTGTCCATAAATGCCTCCCAGTGACCATACATCCCAAAGCCCTCCTTATAGCACCACTGCCTAAGCCATCTATTGATCATCATAATCCTGTCACATCTTAGTTGCCCTTCTCTAGGAACAGGCAGAATGCCACTAAAGATCACCTGAGCCTCAATTTCCTTGGCGTCCTCCCAGCCTAGTATAGTCTCCCTTAATTCGTTCCAGTGAGAATCTAGCCGTATCATTTGTTCCTACATGAAGGATGATCAATGGATTCCTTCCTGCTCCCTAATAATCCTCTTCAACCTCAGTTCCACATCCCGTATCTTAGCACCTGGCAGACAGCACACCCTTCTATTCTCTGGATCAGCTCTGGTTACAGGCCTATCTATTCTTCTCAATAAGGAGTCCCCAATCACATAGACCTGCCTTTTCCTAGTGACAGTGCTATTCTCTGGTCTATCTCTTGCTTCCTCTGGCTGCAAGTCCTTGCCATTCCTGTTTTCCTTGTAATCCTCTTTAACCCATCCTGTATCCTCCTGATGCTCATTATTGGTATTGTCTCCATTAACTCTTCCCCTTTATCTATGGGACTAGCCACTCTTCTCTTCTTCCTTACCCTTCCATCTTCATTATCTACCTGCTCTACCCCTTCTTCATTCTCCAACTCCACATACCTGTTCTTGAGCTCTATTTTTCCTTCACTGACCCATCTTTTCCTCTGCCTGGTTCTCTTAGTCACATGCTTCCACTGTCCATTTTCTTCACCCAGCAGTCCCCCCTCTGAGGCCCTTGATCCTGCTTCCATCTGCATATCTAAACTTTCCCCTTCAGCCACGTCATGCCTTTGCTCCATCATCTGCTCAAACCCCCCTTCTAAACTCGACCAGAGTTTCCACCTGCATCTCCAGTCCTCGGATCTTTTCTTCCATCAGCTCTATCAGGCAGCACTTCATGCAAACAAAACGCCTTTCAGATAACCCCTCCAGAATCATGTACATACCGCAGCTACCACATCCAATCATCCTCCTTGTGTTCTCTACTACTTGGGCCATGGCCACTACTGCCTCTATGTTTTATCTACTTTCTCACCAAAATCCTATTAGTCCGGTGAACACAAAAACATAGGACACTTAGGTTGCTACCACGGGTTCCCCCGAAGCATGGGGCCCAAAGTGGCTGTCCCAAATCATCCTATGGATGGGACAGCTCTGGTAATGGGACTTGCGCTCTTCAACGTATTACTAATATTCTCGAAAGGGAGGTGAACAGGGAACCGTTTGCAGATGATACAAAGATGCTGAAGAATGTTAAATCCAGAGCAGACTATGAAGAGCTACAAACAGATCTCACAAACCTGCATGGTTTGGCAACAAAATGGCAGATGAAATTCAACATTAAGAAGTGCAAAGTAATGCCCATTGGGAAAGACAATCCCAGCTATACGTAAATAATGATGGGTTCTAAAATAGCTGTTAGCACACCAGAAAGAGATCTTGGAGTCACCATTCAGAAAGCTTGTGCAGCAGCAATCACAAAGGCTATTGGTATCTTAGGGCTTGTTAGGAAAGGGAAAAAATAAGACAGAAAATCCTATCATGCCACTATATAAATCCACGGTACAACTGAACCCCAATACTCTGTCCAGTTTTGGGTGACACATCTCAAAAGGAAGCGGTGGAATTGGAAAAGACTCAGAGAAGGGCAAGTCTTTGGTACTAGGGGCGTACAGAGGCTCTCAAGAACTGTATAAATAATTGTTATCAATGAATTAGAAGAAAATATGAAATACCTGCTAGTATCGTGTGTGGGTGATAAAATACGAGCAGAGTGGTAAATAAGGCTGAGGTCAGGGCAGTGATAGAGTGGTCTTGATCCCTTGAGAAGCTGGATCCATGCAAACAAAACAGGCTTTCACAGAGCCAAATGCAAGGTCCTACCTTAGCCCCAACACATGCAGGCCACACCCTTGGAATAGGGAGCTGTATCTAGGAAAACAGGGACTCTGAGAAGGATTTAGGAGCCACTGGCAAACAGCTCCCAGGGTGATACTGGGGTGAATACGGCTAAAGCTACCAATAGACGTATGAGCAGAAGAGTGAGTAGAGTGCAGAGGGTACATCTAGACTACAGGCATTTTTCGACAGAGGCTTTGTCGACAGATACTGTCAACAAAGCCTCTGTCAAAAAAGAGCATCTGGACTGCATAACGCAGATCAAAAAAGCAATCTGCTTTGTCGAAAAAGAGCGTCCAGACTGCCGGACGCTCTGTCGACAAAAGAAGGCACCCGGAAGTGCTTCTGGCAGGTCACAGGGGCAGCCTTAAATTCCAGGCGCTGCTGCATGCTCTTTGCAGAGACGCATGCTTAAAGGGATCCTCATGGACAGCCATTGCTCTTCGCCTGCTTCTAGCTTGCCTACCTCCTAGAGGGAAAGCAAAGCTGCTGCAGTTTTTGCTCTGGTTGCCCTGCTTCCTCAGACACCACAGCAGTTTATTTTCAGGTTTGGTTTTGTGCTTTGCACTGTGGTTTTGGCCATGGATCCTGAGCTGCCCCTGGGCAGGCGATGGCCCCACACTATGATGCTGGATGTTCTGCTGAATCGGCATGAGAGCATCATGACATCTGTGGCAGAGCTGGATTCAGAGCCCAGCTTTGAGCCCCTCACTCAAGCTGCAGCCCTACTGCCCTTGCCCCAAACTTATTCCTGGAGAGGCGAGTTTGGAGGCTGGACACCAGTTCTGATTGGTGGGACCGGCTTGTTATGCAGCAGTGGGATGACGACCAGTGGCTCCAAAACTTCCAGATGTGGAAGTCCACCTTCCAGGAGCTCTGTGCCTGGCTTGCCCCTAACCTGAAATGCCAGGACACCCACTTGCGGCCCGCCATCCCCCTGGAGAAGTGCATCGCTATTGCTCTGTGGAAGCTGGCCACCCCCGACAGCTACCGCTCCGTGGGACATCAGTTTGGTGTGGGGAGGTCTACTGTCGGGGCCATCTTGATGGAGGTAAGTCACTCTTGGGGGACAGTCCATGAGGGCGGGGGCGGGCGGATAAGGGGGATGGTCAGGACCGGGCACACAGGGAATGGGGGATGGCGTGGGAGTGGTAGAAGCCTGCCTGGCCTCATCCTGCGGTGGTGTGGAGGGCATGGGGGGAGGAGTTGCCTGACGGGGGACTCTTGGGGTCTGGGAGGGGAGGGGTGGGGTGGGGGAGCACCTCTCATCAGCTCACTCAACTCCTCTAATGTCCTGTTATGTGTGTTTGTATTTGTCCCATTCTGCAGGTGGTGACGGCCATCAACTCAGAGCTGCTTCACAGGACTGTCCGCCTTGGAGACCTGGATACCATCTTGGCCGTATTTTTGGGGCTGGGTTTTCCGAACTGCAGTGGAGCACTCGACGGGACTCACATCCCGATCCGCGCACCACCCCATCGAGCAGCACAGTATATTAATAGAAAGGGCTACTTTTCGATGGTGCTGCAGGCCCTGGTCAACCATCGGGGACAATTCACAGACATTTGTATCGGGTGGTCAGGCCGGGCACACGATGCCCGAATATTCCGGAACTCATACTTGTACCGCAGGCTGCAGGCTGGGGCATTATTTCTGGAGAGGAACTATGCAGTCGGAGATGTGCAGATGCCTACGTGCATCGTGGCCGATGTGGTGTACCCCCTTATGCCCTGGCTCATGAAGCCATTCACGGGACACCTGGATGTGAGCAGGGAACTCTTTAACTCCTGCCTGAATCGGGCTCAATTCCAGGTGGAGTGCGCCTTTGGCCATCTGAAGGGCAGATTTAGATGCCTGCTCACTCGGGTGGACATGGGGGAACACAACATCCCTGACGTGGTTGCTGCATGCTGTGTGCTGCACAACCTAGTGGAGAGGAAAGGGGAGGCCTTCTTCCCTGCGTGGGGGACACGAGCTGATGTGGAGGGGAAGCACTTTGAGCAGTCCCAGACAGTTGCCATCTGGCAAGCCCTCCAGCTGGGCTTGCACATTTGAGAAGCCCTGAGGGAGCAATTCTTCCAAGGAGCCCGATGATTTTCCCCAAGGTCTTCCAATTGTGGGATTGCCCCATGCCCTGGTGCCTTCCTCCACAAAACCCCTCCCAGCCCCACATTCACAAATTGTACACATTCATCACACACTAACAACAGAGACAGGTGTTGGTTATAAAAAAATGTTTATAGTTTATTTCACTGTTGGTTTTTTGGAAAAAATAAAATACTCTTTTGTTCAGAAAAATAAAGTGTTTGTAAACAAAGTAAAGTGCTTCCCTTCAGTGACTCTCACAGGTGGGAAGGCGGAATGTCAACCTGAGAGGGGGGAGAGAGGCTCAGGGCTGAGGGTGCTGCCTTGATGAAGAGCCCCTGGCACTTTGGCTGCGGAGGCCTTCTCGCAGATGGCTGCACATGCAGGCTGGGACAGTAGGAGGCTGGGCAGGAGGTGGGGCTGTACCTGGGTCTGGGATGGCAGGGACTGAGGGGGAGGGTTAGGGGCTGAGGGAGGGGCAGGGGCTGAGGTGGGGGACAGGCTGAGCAGGAAGAGCAGGACCAGGCACAGGACTGGGGAAGGCCATGGCCTCCCAGACAGCAGCACAAATCTCAGTGCGCTGCTGGACAAACTCGTCCAGCAAGAGCCTGTGCCACTCTGCCTCTGCCTCCATCCTCTGGTTCATTGCATCCTGCATCCCTTGCAGGATAGAGATGTGCTGGCGCACCAGATCCAAATACGTGCGCCAGTGCCGACGGGTTCCTTGCAGCCATCTGGGTGGTGGGGCATGTGTGGCGCTCCCCTCCTGGTCAGCTGGTCCAGCTGTGGAGGACAAGAGGGAAAAGTCATCAGTCATGCACGCTCACACTTTCCCTGAGGGGGCAAGCCCTCCTTCTTCTCAGCAGTCAGCGCCTGTCCTAGGGCCAGAAGATGCTGATGTGCAGCTCAGTAAGGCATGGTGTGGCCTGGCCAGCAGCCACGGCCCCCCTGGAGCCCAGAAGGTGTGCAGGCCACCATCCTGCCCCCCCTCACACACACCCCATGGCCAAGCAGCACAGACAAGTGTCAGGCCACAGTTGGGGTTCCCGCAGGTTGCTGAAAGGCCTGAAGCTGTGTGGCAATCCCAGCATCCCCAACCCATGCCTGCACCTGGCATCACTGCCTGCAGGAGCAGGTGGTGCCTCGCAGCCATGTGGGTGCATGGGTAGGATGGCCCTCCCTGAGGTCAGCCATGTGTGCCCCCCCCCCCAGGCTGTGATCAGCATGACATGTCACAGCACTGCACCATCCACTTTGCTCCCGCCTGCCCTGCCCTGTGTGTGTTGGACCCTCACAGCACTCACCTGATGTTCCCTCCCCGGTGTCCAAAGTTGTCTGGGAGGCAGGGGCGGCCTGTGACTATAGGCAGACTCGGCTGTCGCCTAGGGCGCCACCTTCAACGTGGCCCAATGATGACGTCAGTCCATTGACGGCCGTGCAGGTGGGGGCACCGATCGCTCATTCCACCTGAGGCACCAGCTGCCGCAGCCTGCCTCAGGCTGCTCCTGCTGGGAGGCCTCCTGAGTGTGGGCGTCTGGCTCCTGGGTCAGGGTCGCTGTGCTCCTGGTGGTGTCTTCCTCCTCCTCCTCCTCCTCTTGGAGCTGCTGGTCGTCTGCTGGGGTCTCACCCTGGAGTTGCGGCTGCTGCTGCACAGGTGTCTCCAAGCCAGACTCCACAACTCTCTTGGGAGGCAGGGGTTCCCCTGCACCCAGGATCCAGTCCAGGTCCTCGTAATAGGCACAATAGTGTGCCATTTCCCCAGAGCGGGAGCTGCGCGCACGGACCCTAACGTGCCCCTGCCGCAGCTCCTTCACCTTGGCTCTGACCTGGTCTAAGGAGCGGGGGTGGTGGCCTGTCCTTGCCAGGCCATCATCCATTCTGGCGTAGATGTCAGCGTTCCTCCACCTGGACTGTGGGGCCTGAAGAGCCTCCTCCTCAGACCAGAGCTCCAGGAGGGCTTTTATCTCAGGCCCAGACCAGGAGGGTGCCCGGCGTTTGGTGCCCCCTGGCTTCCTGTGGGGATGTGTCCCTGGAAGAGCCAGGAGGGTCTTGGGGGGGCTTGTCCCTGGGACATGGCTCAGAGGGTATGTCTACACTACAAAGTGAATTTGAACTAACAGCTGTTAGTTCGAATTAACTTTCATAGCGGCTACACGTACAAACCGCTAGTTCGAACTTAATTCAAACTAGCGGAGCGCTTAATTCGAACTAGGTAAACCTCATTCTATGAGGACTAACGCCTAGTTCGAATTAAGTAGTTCGAATTAAGGGCTGTGTAGACATTTAATTCGAACTAGTTGGAGGCTAGCCCTTCCCAGCTTGCCCTGGTGGCCACTCTGGGACAAACCAGGAAAACTTTTCTGCTCCCCTCCCTGCCCCGGAGCCCTTAAAGGGGCATGGTCTGGCTACGGTGCTTGTGCCAGTTGCAAGCCTGCCAGCACCCAGCCAGCAGACCCTGCACCTGGCATGGCACGAGCCAGCCACCCGCTGCCACCCAGCCCTCCGCCTCTTCCCAGGACCAGGCTGGTGGCTCCCAGGAGCCTGCCCGGGGCCACAAGAGGCGGGCGCCTGCCTGGTCTAGTGCGGAGATCGTGGACCTCATCGAGGTTTGGGAGGAGGCCTCCAACGTCCATGACCTCCGCACTAGGCACAGGAATGTGGCCGTCTAGGGCAGGATAGCTGCCAGCCTGGCCACCAAAGGCCACATGCGAACTCAGGAGCAGGTTTGCATGAAAATCACGTTGGTCCAGTGAGACCCCCGACCCTGAGCCCTGAGCTTGGAAATAAGAACATAAGAACGGCCATACTGGGTCAGACCAAAGGTCCATCTAGCCCAGTAGCCTGTCTGCCAACAGCGGCCAGCACCAGGTACCCCGGAGGGGATGGACCGAAGACAATGACCAAGCCATTTGTCTCATGCCATCCATCTCCAGCCTTCCACAAACAGAGGCCAGGGACACCGTTCCTACCCCCTGGCTAATAGCACTCCATGGACCCAACCTCCATGAATTTATCTAACTTCTCTTTAAACTCTGTTATAGTCCTAGCCTTCACAGCCTCCTGTGGCAAGGAGTTCCACAGGTTGACTATGTGCTTTGTGAAGAAGAACTTTCACTTATTAGTTTGAAACCTGCTGTCCATTCATTTCATTTGGTGTCCTCTAGTCCTTATATTATGGGAACTAATGAAGAACTTTTCTTTATTCACCCTCTCCACACCACTAATGCTTTTATAGACCTCTATCATATCCCCCCTCAGTCTCCTCTTTTCTAAGCTGAAAAGTCCCAGTCTCTTTAGCCTCTCTTCATATGGGACTTGTTCCAAACCCCTAATCATTGTAGTTGCCCTTTTTTGAACCCTTTCCAAGGCCAAAATATCTTTTCTGAGGTGAGGAGATCACATCTGTACACAGTACTGAAGATATAGCGTACCATAGTTTGATACTTCCCCTCCTTCTTCCCCTGGCTTCCCCCTTCCAGCTCCCTCCTCCCAGATTTCCCCTTCCCCTCTCCCACCATCTCTCTTCCCCTCTCCCACCTCCTTTTCCCAGTCTCCCCAGAAGTTAATCCCCCCCCCCGTTTTGTTAAATAAAGAGAGTTTCTATTTTTGACCACACGTGTCCTTTATTTTTTACATCAGGAAGGGGGCTAGGGTAAGTGGAAGGAGGTGAGGAGGAATGGGGCATGAGCCCCCGATGGGGAGGACTGGGGTGGCTCTGCGGGCTCCTCGGGGTGGAAGCTCTCCTGCAGGGCCTCCTGGATCCTGACAGCCCCCGGTTTGGCCCTCCCGGATGGCAGCCTGTGGCAAGTGCAGCCGGGCTGATGGCTGAGTGCTGTGATGTGCCGAGTGCGGGCACTCAGGGCACTCCAAGACAGGACTGCTTTGCTGTCCCTCATCGAGGTGGACAAGCAAGCGGGGAACCCTGAGAACTGTCTGTCCGGGGTGGGGGTCGGGTCCCTTTAAGCACAGCCCTCAGCTAGCCTGAGGCAGCAGCTCCACATTTTAAGTCCTAACCTGATGCCCTGCCGGCACTGGTTCCAGCCAGCCTTAACTTCGGTTCAGGGTCCACTCAATGTGGACATGCTAGTTCAAATTAGCAAAACGCTAATTTGCATTAGTTTTTAGGTCTAGATGCACTAATTCGAATTAGCTTAGTTCGAATTAACTAATTGGAACTAAGTTATTGCAAATTAGTGCTGTAGTGTAGACATACCCAGAGTGCCCCTACCAGGAAGAGCTGCGCAGTCAGGGTCCTGGCTGGAGCTGGCTTGCTACCAGAATGCTAATCCCGGGTGCCTGTGCCATTTAAAGATGGCTATAGGCAGGAACAATAGAGTTGAAAGCTGTGGCAGGAGTGTTCACCAGGGCTTCTTCCTGGAGGCCTTTATTGTCGATATAAATTCTTCCCCACGTCCACACTTACATTTTGTCAACAGAACTATGTCAACAAAGGAGTTATTCCTTGTAAAACGAGGTTTACCGCCATCAACAAAACTGCCGCGTTCTGTTGACTTACTGTCGACAGAACGTGGCGGTAGTGTAGTTACAGGTATAGTTTTGTCAACAAAAGTCCAGTTTTGTTGACAAAACCCTGTAGTCTAGACACACCCAGAGTTAAGACAGCATCACCGAGACTGAGATTGAATACTGTTTTATAGCTTGTATAGCCTGTTGTATAGGCCATATTTTAAAAAATTGGCAACGGGCATCGAGGAGCCCAGTGTTTTGAGGGCTGAAGGAAAATGACTTCTTATGAGCTATTAAGGGATCCCACCAGTTTAACGTCTATAAAAGAAGGCTGAGAGGTGACTTCATTGAAGTTGCTAAGTGCCTTCCTGAAGAGAAAATATCAGCTATTAACACGCTGTTTAACATAGCAGAAAAAGGCAGAACACAGCCAGTGACTGGAAGATGAAAATAGACAAATTTGTATTAGAAATAAGGCATAAATATTTCACAGTGAGGATGATTCACCCTTGGAACAAACTACCAAAGCAAGTGATGGATTCTCCATTTCTTGGTGTCTTCTAATGAAGACTAGATGCCTTTCTGGTGTGTGCTTTAATCAAGACTTAGCTACTATGATATACAGGAGGGCTGGGATATGCAGGGGTCAGATTTGATGCGCTAAGGATTCCTTCTGACCTTAAAGTCTACTAATTAATGAAAAACAGTGTGGCACAGGGAGCAGCCTCTAGGGCTTTACTGTGTAACTGGCTTGATCTCCAGACTCAGTTGACATTAAATGGGATGATACAGGGGAAGCCATTTGAAACATCCGAAGAGTCCAGCCAGGGTCAGAACACCAGTCTTATAAGGGAAGGGTAGGTGTGGCAGTGACATCATAAATGCCAGTTGCAGGACCTTGGCCTATTGGAGGAGAGTGGTGGACAGGTGTTGACCTCATAGAGAGACCCTGACAACAGACAGGCAGGACAGAGGTGCAAGGCAGGGGCAACCTCACAGACTCCTGTGGCTTCACAGCAGCCAGAGTCTTTCTCATGGTCTCTCCTTAGGGACTGAGAGAGAATTAGGATTAATGTGTGTGAGCATGAGGAGGAACCTTGTTGGAGTTCACTCCTTCCCTTCTACTGATTTTGTAGTCCCTGTTTAGAAGGTAAGAGCCTCAGAGAGACTAGGAACCTGTCCAGTTTGATCCACCTGGTACCAGCTGAATTTTAGGCATAGAAATCAATAGGTTAAGGTGATTTGATTTCTTGCCAAGGACTTTATCCCGTACAATCACTGGCAGGCATTGGGAGTTTGTCCTTTTAGATTTCCCTTTTCCTCCTTCCCTCCTTCTTTCTTTCTTTCTTTCTTTTTTTGGTTCTTTTTCCCCTTTATCATTCCTCCCTGCCTCCAACAAGGAGGCGGGTGTGTGTAAGGGGTGTTTGCTGTTACTGTTGGAGGCCCTAACAATGAGATGGGGCTCAAATAGTGCTTGGAGACTGATCCCCTCTGGTGGAGACCAGTGCTATTCTTTTGGACATCTCCTGAGACCCTTTTGCCCTCCCAACTCTGAGTCTTGATGTTGATTGGCCAAGCAGGTGACTATTGACTGAGAAGACTGACATCCTTTTGTTCTCTTTAAGACCAAACAAATAAGTCACAAGCAATCACGTATTTGATTGATCATGTTGCTTCTCTGCAATTATTGTGTCTGCACAGTTCTTGATTTTCTTTAATATTCCAGTTCTCCTCAAGTACTTGCTGAATAATGACTATGAGTGATTGTTGGTCTGTAGCTCATTTGAATGCATTTTATTCTGATCACTCTGTCTGACCCAAAGGGATGGTTAGGGGCAGGACGTCAGCCTTGCAGGGGAGGAGTGGGTATGGTAGTGACATCACAAAGGCTTGTTGCAGGACCTCAGCCTATTGGGGAAAGCAAATGGAGAGATTCTGACCTCACAGAGAGACCCTGACATCAGCAAGCAGGAGAACTGTCCAACCTCAGAGACACCACTCCTTCCCCTTATGGCTTTGTGAGAGGCCATCCCAAAGAGGTGGGGCTGGAATTGCTCTGAGATTGATCCCCTCTGGTGGCGACCTGGACCATGTTTTCGGATGTGTGGTGAGACCTCACAGCTTTCCACTTTTCAGAGTCTTGAGGCTGATTGGCTGAGCAGAGGACTATTGACAGGGAAATTTTTTTTCCCAATTTACCAACTGTGACCCATGGCTTTCCCTCCCTTTGCAGGCTCTGCACAAGGCCTTGTCTGACCTCAGAATCCCATGCTGGGGAACCTGCTGGAAAAGAGTCCCCAGACACAGACAGCCTCTATTACATCTTAGAGGTGAGCATGGTCAGAAGGGGTAGGAGGCAGTTTTAACTTAGTGTTGGGGAGAACTGGAAAGGAGTCTATCCTAGATTGCATCCTAGTAGGCCATTCTTGGTCAGGGCACTCGGAGCAGTGCTATTCTGAGCCCTTCCTCCTTCAGGGACAGGGGAAGGAAATGCAACTTCAAGTCAGGGCCCTGGCTGGCAGTGAGAGCCTCAAATCTCACGTCCTTTGACCAGCCTCCCCTGTTTTTGCCAGTAGATTCAGGAGATAGTGCTCACATAAGAATCACGGACTCCTTCCTAAAGAACCAGGTGGACCCAAAGGGAATTAGCTCTTCCCTCCTACCGGCATTGAGATTCAGGAGTGGGGGAATTGTCCTCACACTCACTCCCTTCCTCTGACCAAGGGCTTTTGAGCCATTGTGTGGAAAGGAATCTGTTCTCATCCTGATGAGCTGTTCATGCATTAGGAGTTCAGAAAGGATGGGAACAGCCCCACCATTGGACATTGTCCCCATCTACAGAGACAAAGACAAATTGTGACAATCCCCTTCTCAGCTATTCCACCCTGAGCACAACGTCTCAGCCCCAGGGATGGGGTGGGATCATCTGCACAGTATGCACACAAGTCTACTGATCCTGACCTATCTCCTTCCCCCACAGTGTGTCAACTTCTGCATCAGGTCCAGAGTGTCCTAGGAGAGAGCCAAAGCCATAAGGAGCAGCAGAGCCTTGCTCTGATTCACCCTTCCCCTCCCTGAATTTGATGTAAGTGACTTCTGACCCTAGCTTCCTGGTGCCAGGCATAGGCAAGCTGGTTCCAATAGGCTGTGGGACCTGCAGCTGCAGGGGCTGTGATTGGGAGTGTTCCCCTTGGGAAGGCAAAGTTAGAGCAGGGAATGGGATAGACTTAACTCAAGTTCATCTTCTCCTGGGTCAGTGGAGATCCTGGGACTTTAAGAGAACCACGTCCCAACCCCTGCTCCAACCAGGTTCATGTCTGGCCTTGGGTCCCTTCTTGTCATCCTTGGGTCCCTTCTTGCCCACATCTCTTTGCTCCAGGATCCCTCATGGGTAAAAGGAGCTGAGGAACTTGGAGGAGAAAGACTCCCAGCCCAGGGGAGATTGGGAGCTGACTGTAGAATGCTGATGGAGCCCCCTCTCCTTCCCTTCCATTAGAACTCAGCACAGTTCCCCAAACTAGGGAACTTGGTGGCTTAGCTGTGACTGTCCATCAGTGACCCAGCCAAAAACATTGGCCAGCTGGCCAACGAGAGGATTTACTGGCTTTACAGACTGCTACTACTGGGATAAGCAAACCCAGCTGGCAAATAGGACTCAATAGAGAAGTGACAATGGCAGAAACAAGGCAATGGGGCCCCTGAAGAAATGATCCATCTCCCACCTGAGACTGTCTCCCACTGCGTAATGGGAGCCCTGCTGAAACTCACCAAATCCTCTGAGTGGCCCCAGCTCAGTCACCTTCTCCCCCTACTCCGGTTAGGATCAACCCCTCTTCCCAGGCACCAAGGATACTCCACCCACCTTTGGCAGCAGAGCAGTGACCACTGGCAGACCACCCACCCCAGAAGCCAGTGCCAATGCTAGCATCAGTGCAGCACCGAAGGAAGCTTGGAATGATATGGTATTGTCTCCCTTCTTCTGCACTGCTGCTGGTGGGGAGGGAGGGGGGAGAGGCAGACAGGGGGTGCCACTGACCAAGTGCCTACCTCAGAAGGCAGTGCCACCACCAGCAGCAGTGCAAAAGGAAGGGTGTCATTGAATGGTATCGCCACTCTGCTGCACCATTGCTAGTGGCAGCTTTCCCTTTCAAGTTGGGCAGCCAGAAATTCAATGCCACCACCAGCAGTAGTGGCGAAGGAAGGGTGGCTTGGTGTTGTATTGCTTCCCTGCTTTCTGAGTCACTATGGATGTCAGCACTGCATTCCAAACGGGGAGGCCACAGAGCGGCAGCCTCTGGCCAAGCACTGAGCTTGGAAGGCAACACTGCCATCTACAGCAGCACATAACAAAGGGTGGCAGGTGATGGTATTGCTGTCCTTCCCTCCTGAGCCACTGTCTCCTAATCTGGGCATCTGGAAAGGCAGAGCCACTACCAGCAGAGGTGGAAAAAGAAGGCTGGCCTGATGGAGAAGGAAGGCCAGATGTGGTATTGGAACCTTTTCTTCTGCACTGCTGCTGCTGACGGTGCTGTGTTCTGAACTGGGTGGCCACAGAGCAAAGGGCTCTGGTGTCCTATTTGGATGGCAGCACTGCTGCCAGCAGCAGCACAGAAGCAAGGGTGGGGTGGCATGGTGTCACAACCCTTCTTTCTGTGCTGCCTGCTGGTGGCATCTCTGCCTTCCAAACTGGATGGCCAGAGAGAGCGGGAGCCCAGATTGGAAGTCCACCACTAGCAATTGCACAGAAGGGAGTGTAGCAAGCTAGGTTATTGCCCCCCTTGCTTGTGAGCTGCTGTTGGCAGTGGCAATTTTTTCCAGGCTGGGTGGCTGAGAGCAGCTGCCACTCCAGTCATCCAGGTCTGAAAGGAAGGAAAAATCATGGACATTTTTTTATGTTTTCAAAGTCCATCTGTATGGAGATTGGAGGACTAAAGAGAAGGTCATAGCTGGGAAATCCCAAATGTATGGTAACCCTAATAGTGACTCTCCTTGCCACCCCCTTTTTGGTGTGGGACCCCCAGTGTGAGAAACATTGCTCTAGGAGATTCCTCTATAACCCTGAGGTCCAACGCAGCTAACATCTCCAAGCTGTTGCTGGCTGCTGACATAACCCAGGCACCTCCTGTTCCCTGGCTACAGCGCAGGCAGGAAGGAGTTAAGCCCTTAGGATGCATTGTGCTCTAGGGCCCAGAGAATCTGTCTGCAGGGGCTTCAGGGAATCTGGCCAGAGAGGTGGCTCAGCAGGGGATGGTGCCTAGGGTCGGAGCAGCCCTACATGCCCTGGGCGTAGGACCTAGGTCAAAGCAGTGCTAAGAGGGTGTTGTGCCTTTGCCCAGGGCCTGCTGTGGAGCCTACAGGGTTGGGGTGCAAACAGACTGGAAATAATTTCCTGACCACTATAGCAAAAATTAGTAGGGAAGAGAAGCTTCCCCAGGCCAGTGCAGTGTGGGGCTTTGGAACATGCAGGTCTTGGCTCCTCCTGTCTAGTACCCTGGGCCATGGGGTCTTGAACTGTCCCTGAGTACCAGTCCAGCCAGAGGCAGTGAGGGAAGGAAGGAGCCTGTCAGCCAGGGTGTTGGTGAGTTGAATGATCTGACCAGGGGCTGGTTCTCTGCACAGCATCTGGTGTGGAACATACCCTGCCAGGGGGCATATGGAGGAGCAACAAAGCTGAGGGATGAATAGGCACAGCAGGGAAAGGACAGTGAGAGGAGAAGCATTAAAAGGACTGATGGGTAGGCAGCATAGGCCCACACTCAAGTATCCAGTGCTGTCTGTAAACAGGACAGGGGATGAAGAGGGCCTGCTGGCAAAGGAGGAGGTATCACAGCAAGGACTGCACTAGTGGACAAGCAGGGGAAGTGGCTGAACCCGCACGCTGCAGCTGTGCCCAACCACCAGCCTTGCTCCCAACCCCATCATCAGCTACTGGATGTCCTCACTCATTGCTGGTGAGCGTGCAGATGGTGAGCAAGGATTTAGCCAACAGTAGGACCCAACAGTACTGATGAGAGGTGAGACAGGACATCTGGTCACTCTAATCAGGGACTCAGTACAGGCTCAGTGTCACAAAGAGGGGGGGAACCCTCTCCAATGCAGTGGCCAGTAGAACTGAGTCAGTACAAGAGGTGAAATAGTCCATTCCCAGCGAAAGGGATGAAGTCAATAGCCTGTCCAACAAAACCAAGAGGGAATCACAACAAAATCATCCAGAGAATCAACTGCTGTTCATTATAAGAATCTGACTCTTTATTGTTAGCATCAATTTCCATGTCCAATGCTGATGAGAAAACAATAGACTATTTAAATAACCTTTTCTATATTCAGCTATTCAGGGCTTGGTCCTGCAGCTCTCTTAGAACCACAAGTCACAATTAAGCCAGTGGGAGTTTTAGATGTGCAAAGTTTGGAGGACTGGATTACAGCCAGAATTATAGGAGATGAAAAAAGCAGAAGAATGTTAAAAAAAAACCAACCCCTCACCTTGAAGTTATATATTGTAACTGACTAGCAGCTGGCAGGTGGGAAGAAGTGATGAGAGAGAGAGAGGAGGCTGCAAAAATTTGTTTATTATAAACAGGTAATGGATGATACAGTTTGGCAGGGTTTAAGTTCGGTTATCAACTCCTAGGGCCAAATTCATGCTGGTGTAATTCTGCTTAAATCAATGGATTTCCATCAGGCATCAATTTGGTGCATTGCTTTTCAAACAGATGAGGTTGTGGCAGGAAAGGAAGGAATTTAATTTTCAAGGGTATTTAGGCATCTAAAGATGAAGATAGGGGCATTAGGTGCCCAACCAGCTTAAGCACTTTTGAAAATCTCTCTAGGCATCAAAACATTGTTGGATTTCTAGCCCTAGTTGAGTAGTAACTTATTCTGCAAGTTGTCCTGGTTTGCCCTTAACAATGTGCCCAAGGGCTTTATAAATATCAGTGAAAGAGCTTTGAATTCCAATAGGACTATTCTTAAGAATAAGGTGTCTCTGCTTGACTTCAGGACTACTTTTTTTAAAAAGTAGTTTTTAAAATTGCAGACTAACACAGCCTCTGAGACTATTCCTAGGTATAATCTTTAGTTTGCTAAGTTGGGCTGTGTTCTGTCTCAAAGACAATTCCTTTCTACCTAGGGTGATGAGACATCCTATTTTTAAATGTGAAGTCAACATGGATTCACCAAGGGCAAGATGTGCCTGACCAACTTGATTGCCTTCCATGACAAAGTAACTGGCTCTGTGGACACGGGGAAGGCGGTGGACGTAATATACCTTGACTGTAGCAAGGCTTTTGGTATGGTCTCCCTCTGTATTCTTGCCAGCAAGTTAAGGAAGTGTAACCCCTCCTGTTCACTAGTTCAGTGTGAGTTTATTCAGCATAGGGGAAGCCTTGTGACTTCTTGCACAACTGTGGGAGGCTACACCTGAAGCTCCTCAGTGTGCTCTGCATTGTGTATTAGTGTGTATGCACCTCAGAGCAGACCAACTCAGACAAATGACCAGGAACAGGCTTTAGTCTATAAAAAAAAAAAAACATAGAACAGGATCACAGTTCAGCAGCCCCTCCTCTCTGCATTCTGCTTCTAGCTCAGTCCCTGCTGAGACCCTGCTGGGGGCAGTCGGTACATCCTGGCAGGAACCAGGAAGTTTTCCCAACATGCCACAGTTTGTAGACCATGACTTTTAGTTCCCAGGGCTGCTGTTGAGGCACACTGGACCTTGGACTACAGAAGTATGGACTGGATAAATGGACTGTAAGGTGGATAGAGAGCTGGCTAGATTGTCGGGCTCAATGGGTAGTGATCAACAGCTTGATGTCTGGCTGTCGGTCGGTATCAAGTGAAGTGCCTCAAGGGTTGGTACTGTGTCCGGTTTTGTTCAAAATCTTCATTAATGATTTAATGAAAGGGATGGATTGAACCCTCAGCAAGTTCACAGATGATACTAAGCTAGGGGAAGAGGTAGATACATTGGAAAGTAGGGATAGGATTCAGAGTGACCTAGACAAATTGTAGGATTGGACCAAAATAAATCTGATGAGGTTCAACATGGACAAATGCAGAGTCCTGCACTTGGGATGGGAGAATCCCAAGCACTGTTACAGGCTGGAGACTGACTGGCTAAGCAGCAGTTAGGCAGAAAAAGATCTATGGATTACAGTGAATGAAAAACTGGATATGAGCAAAGAGTGTGCCCTTGTAGCCAAGAAGGCTAATGGCATATTAGGTTGCATTAGGAGGAACATTGCCAGCACATCTAGAGAAGTGATTATTTCCCTTTATTCCGCATTGGTGAGGCTACATCTGGAGTATTGCATCCAATTCTGGGCCTCCCACTACAGAAAGGATGTGGATGCAGTGGATAAAGTCTAGCAGAGGGCAACCAAAATGAGAAGGGGGCTGGAGCACTTGATTTATGAGGAGAGGCAGAGGGATTTGAGCTTATTTAGTTCATATAAGAGAAGAATGAGTGGTGATTTTATATCAGCCTTCAACTACCTGAAGGGAGGTTCCAAAGAGGATGGAGAGAGGCTGTTCTCAGTAGTGATGGATGGCAGAACAAGGATCAATGGTCTCAAGTTGCAGTGAGAAAGGTCTAGGCTGGATATTAGGAAAAACTATTTCACTAGGAGGGTGATGAAGCACTGGAATGGGTTACGAAGGGAGGTGGTGGAATCTCCATCCCTGGAGGTTTTTAAGTCCTGGCTTGACGAAGCCCTGGCTGGGATGATTTAGTTGGGGTTGGTCCCACTTTGGGCAGGGGGTTGGACTTGATGACCTCCTGAGGTCTCTTCCAACTGTATGTTTCTATGATTCTATGAGTCCTGTATTTCAACCTACCTGAAAGTGTCCCAACTTTCTTAAAACTGTGCAAACTGTCTCGTATTTTCAGTTGCTCCCTGCGTCAGTACTGACAGTTCCTGCTCTTGGCTAGATCCCTGCTCGCCAGCTGCCCGCCCATCATTGGTGCATGCGGAGATCAGTAGCAGAAAATGGGGATGGTTGTGCAAGGCTGGTGACAGGGCAGAGCTGCAGTGTGCAGGGCCAGCTGCTTCCCTGCCGTCCGATCAGTGCAGCCCTTGTCCTCTCCCTGCTTTGTCTCTTCACATACACCACAGCCCTGCTGCTTCTTCATATGTCTCCTTCCTGAGCCCCTTCCTGCCTGCACTGTACCTAGGGGCACAGGGGGCAGTTTGGTTATGTCGATGGCCAGCAGCATCCTGGAGGTATTAGTGCCAAAAGACTGCTGTTGGCCACATTCTAATGCGAATCCTGGCAGAAATCTGGGAGGGTGCATGTGCCCCAATGTATCCCCACCGCATGTTGCCTCAGGTAAATGTGGAACCAGGTAGCAGAGAGGTGGGGAGGGGAGGTAAAGTGCCCAACCAGTCATGAAAAGTAGAGAGCACTGGGCAGGAAAGTGTGGGTTGCATGGTGAGTCACCCTTCTTGTATGGTAGAGGTGTATGGGAGTGTGTGTCTGTCACTTCTCCCTGTGTGAACTGTAAAGCTTTTAAGAAAGTAAATACAAACTTTTCAACTATGCAATATTTTTAATGGGAGCTCAGTCATCTTGATGTTAATTTGAATGTTCACACTGCAGAATTCTGATTTATTGTTGTTGAGCTCACTTGAACACTAGTGATTTTACCACGTGTCCCGTATACAGCACAGAGAAATATGGTCACCCTATCCATCTTGTCATATAAACATATGGTTTCCAAAAATATGACCTCATCATTCATGTACTGAACTTTTGTAATAATTGTTTGTGATTTTGAAATGACCCCAATGTCTTGAATTTTAATCTTTTTCTAAAACTGTAAACAGGATACGGAGCCTGTGTTTTGATGTCTTTTTTACAGTACTTAGCATCTCTGATTCTGATTGGGACCTCTGGACACCAAAGAACATACATATTAAATGATCATTCTGATAGTAACTGCTCTTTCTTTATCTCTTTGGCTGCATCTAGACTGGCAAGTTTTTCCGCAAAAGCATGCGCTTTTGCGGAAAAACTTGCCAGCTGTCTACACTGGCCGCTTGAATTTGCACAAGAACACTGACGATCTAATGTATGATTGTCAGTGTTCTTAAATACTATGCTGCTCCGTTCGGGAAAAAGCCCTCTTGCGCAAATGTATTTGTGCAAGAGGCCAGTGTAGACAGCTCAGGACTGTTTTGCGCAAAAATGCCCCGATGGCGAAAATGGCGATTGGGGCTTTCTTGTGCAAAACCACGTCTAGATTGGCATGGACGCTTTTCTGCAAAAAATGCTTTTGCGCAAAAGCATCCATGCCAATCTAGACGCTTTTTTCCGCAAATGCTTTTAACGGAAAAACTTTCCGTTAAAAACATTTGCGGAAAATCATGCCAGTCTAGATGTAGCCTTTCTGTCTTAATAGCATTACTGTTGCCATCTCTAAAAACTGTGGGTGAAATGAATCTCTGTGCTAAGGGCACAGTCACTATTTTAATCCCATTTTCAAGGATCAAGTGGTCCATAAATTGTACCAGAGTTCTCTACACAAATATGAATATTGCCATGTGTTATCTGAATTACTGACACAAAAACACAATAGGGATTTCAGCTTTAATTTCAGCTTTTACTCAAGTTTCTGTGTGTAATCTGGACTCTGATGAAGTTTGACTTTCATGTAATTAGGCTCATTTGAAATGAATCAATGAGCTGATCCCATTTATGGGAGTGGTAGATATGGCCATCCATGGTATTGAAATACATTTGGTGAACTAATTACATTTCCCCAAGGTTTCTGATTTCCATATTGAGACTGAATGAAATAACCACCATACTGATGCCTTGTAAATGTCATAAAAGAGTTCCTATCCCTCCCCTTTTTTATAAACTGCTTTCCAATATCTAAAATGCTGAGAATGAAATCTCATGAACTGTAAAATCTGATACCCCCAGTCTTTCTAGCAGATACTAAAACAGACATATGAAATGAGTTTAGACAGTCTTATCTTTCTCTTTACTTCCTTCTATTCACAATACACACATTTTCCAATGTGTGTGTACAAAAATTCAGGCATAGTGTTGCACATCACTGACATAGACAAACAGATCTCTTGATAAAAGCAGATCAGGATTGCTATATATTAACAATGCACATATAATGGACTGACATCTATATCATGTGTGCACACATTTTCATTAGACCTTTCGCAGTGTAGACAGACTTTTCATAAAATGTTCATATTACAATGTTGGATACAACTATAACAGGTGATATATAATTTCAAAGAAAACTGGTTTAAAAGAGTTTTATCATAAAAGCTGGGTAACATCATTTTACAGCTCAAATTTGCAGTTCAGCCAATACATAGGCATGGCATTTGGGCAGGACAGCTTTTTAGATTTCCCATATGAAAAAAAAGATCTTCCATCAGAGTTTCAATTAAAAGTGAGAAATTGGCATATTTCCTTTCCTTTTCCGTACATTAAATCAGGTTCTTGATGGCAAGTCTTTTCTGTTTATAGAAAGTGTGTACAAAGATGTTCTTAAATCACACCAGAATCCATCTGTACCAACAGGATTTCATTTGCATCCCGATAGAGCTTTAAAAATGTGTTAGTCCCGACAGTCATGACTTACAATTTACTGCTATTAGAAACAGTTTGTCTTATACTGGTTGTGGTTATTCTAGATAATTAATACACTGTCGAAAATGAATGAAATCCTCTAACATGTCCTCCTTCCAAATGTTACACCCAATTTCATGGCGATCTACTCTATACTTCTAAACTGATAAAACAGAGTACCTCAAGTTGACAATATTTGTTTCATTTTTATTTTGTAATGCTAACTTGAAAAAAAATCATACTAAAACTATGACCCTAGAATCTCTGTTCTTCAGAATTGAAGGTCAGACATACCAAAGGATGAATGCCACTCTCTGGATTAGATAAGCAGGCACTACATTTGAAACTTGGGTAATGGATCACCACCGGATATGTTTAAAAGAAACAAAAGATAAATCAGCCCTGCAATGTAATACTAAGCTATTGCCAGGATGTCATACAAGATAGCAAAAACGTAACTTGAGGTCACACCAGAATGCATGTTATCCCTTAGATACAGTGTCACTGCAAGATTCAAAATTAAGGGCTACAAAATGTATTCATGTTGCCATGCATATATTCCTGGAAGTAGCCCCCAGTGAGTTTACTTAACCATTGTGGGCATAATTTGCACAAACTTGCCCTATATCAATCATTTATTTGTAGTGACCATTTCCCCACATCTTTCTTTAAATTATTCAAGATTGTCCCAAAATGGAAAGGTACATTCCCCCTTTACAGTGTATTTCCTTTTGCATTATCTTTCGCTATTAATATTACTGTATTCTATTTACAGTATTGTGCATCTTTAAGGCACTTTTGTGGTCCTCCTCTGTAACCTGAGTGACTCTTTCAAAAGCCTGGCAAGGAACATAAATGTCACACCGTAGTCCTTTAAAGGTGTTGGGGATCAAATTATTATTTGCAAAAAAACCGCATAAATAACATTAAATCAATTAATTCCACTGACAAATGCTGGCCACAGTGCCCAGAGCCTCTAGCACCCAGGGGGAAAAGAGAACACCACCTCCCCATTACACTCTGGAACCTGCTTCTTGCTTCTTTTTATCCTGCCCAGCTATGTGAGAGGCAGAGATCCCTTAACCTTTCAAGGCAGCTGCTTCACATTGTCAGTTACCTTAAGTTTCAAATGCCCTGCCTGCTTATCTAATCCAGAGAGTGTCATTCATCCTTTGGGTATGTCTGATCTTCAATTTTTGGGTATCATTGTTAACCAGTAATGCCTCACTTTGCATCTCCATTGCAGCAAATGTGAAGATAAAACACAAGCCATCTTCTTAAATGTTCTGGTCAATTCCAGAATTAGACTAAAAGGAAAGGACCCTCCATATAAAATTTTACCATTCTGTTCAGTCCTAAAGCAGCCATATGTATGACAAGTTTGGAGGAAGCCTAAATTAAATTTGAGATCCAATTTTAAATAGAATCTAAACCTCCAGAGTAAACAATAGATGGAGCCTGCCTATTAAATCATTGTTTTTTAATTAAATTCTTTGCAGCTTGTGAGTTCTTTGAGCTGAGCTAGGTGATAAATGCACTGTAATTTTAATAGGGTTATATTTTGTGCTAAACTCTCATAGAGCAATGACACGAGTTACATACTGTGTTACCACCAAATGCTGCATGGCATTGTGCTGATAACTGCACAGTTGGTATAGGACATGGCAGCTTCATGGAGGAAACAAAGGCAACGTAAAGTGGTTTATTTTCAATTACAGACTTTTAAAAAATGGCGAGTAAGAGAGCATTAATGGCATTTTTTAAGGTTTATTATTCAAAGGCCTGTTCCAATCCCTACTGAAGACAGTGGAAAGTCCTCCTGATGAGTCAGTGGTTTTTGGATCAGGCCTCAAATGATGTATTATAAAAATAAGGAAGCTATTTACAAAAGTTTTTAAATGTATCTCCTGATGAGCTACTTAATGTAACATTAACTTGTACCGGGCCACAATAAAAGACACAGGAGGCATTATATATATATATATAAGCATGTATTTTTTTAACCAATAATGGCCCTTTTGAAGGTTTACCACTGGCTTCTATAAGAAGAGGATTGCACCCATGTGTGACACAAACGTGTCGCAAGACCAGGGCTGCTCACTTAGCTACAATGACTCACCCCTCTAACAGACCTTACAGTGGCTTGTTGTGAGGTCATGCTGCAGCAACTCATCTGCACCAACTCATCCCTGAAGCAAAACCTGAAGAATCTCCACCCTGAGGCTCGCCGTAGCAGTCTATCCCTAGGTAGGGCTATAGTCATGACTCCAGGGCACAGATATTTCACTGTCACTGTCAGAGCAGCCAGTTAATCTGTGGATCAGAGCCACTTAGCTAGGAAGCCTTTGGTGGCCTTGCAACATTACAGACTCCCTAGATTTCTACTTTGCCTTTCCCAAACCTTGTTTTAGTCTTCTTGAGCCATGTCTGTGCAATATTTTGATCCTGTTCCAGAGCTACTCTGGCCCTGCTCCAGAACAGCCCTCTCTCAATCTCTAGATACTTGGACCAACCCCATCCTGGTTTTGGCATTTGGCCTGCTTGCTTCTGGCCTCAGGCACAATTCTGAATTGGCTTGTCTATGGACTCTGATCCCGATTCTGACCAATAGGATGTCTCTGGGCCACAGTTTCAGCTCTACCTTTTGCTCATTCCTTACTCTGTCTGGCTTTTACCACTAGTCCTGTCACCAGTCTTACCATCTGGAACCCAGAACCTGACATGTCCATGTCGCTGCTTGTTCAAAATTAAGATGAACTCAAACTTTAATCTTCACTGTCATTTAGCTTCCTCCTTTTAGACTGGGAAAACCTGTCTAAACTGTTGGCAAAACTGTTTCTTTTTGTTGTAATTCTAAAATGAACCCTAATCTCCCTCACCACTGAATTTCTCCTCTGCCTCCTTATCACAGAGCATTCAATAAGCTTTTCCTACAACATACTGACATCATAAGAAGATTTGCCAGTAGAAAATCTGACATGGTCCTAAAACAGGTCATCATTTTCCACAAGCACAAACATAACATTTAAGGTGGCGAGATTCTTTTCATCCACGCAGCCCTTTTTAAATTGTATGCCAAATGCAATAAATGTCAGAGAAAATTCTAGCTCCACTGCAGTCAACTGGAGTGTATGCAGGAGTGTGCTGATATTCTTGGTATCTTTTTCGCTTGCATGTACCAAGTTCATCAACAAGGCCAAATTTTATCCTGATGTGACTGGGTGAGACTCCACTGAAATAATTGGATGAAGTGGCCTGACAACAGGACAGGCAAATGGGGCAGTTGCTTTGGGGCCTGGTGATTCAAAAGGGCCCAGTGCTCCCAGCCACCACTGCTGCTATTGTGGCAGTTGTGGCTACTGGAGCCCTGGACCCTTAAATCACTGCTCCTGGGCAGTACTGAGGGCGCACCAAGCTCCAGGCAGTGCTGACTATCCCTAGCTTTGCCCCTTCCACATGAGGCCCTGCCCCTTCCTGGGCATGGAGCATGGGCTCCCTGCCTTGTCCAGGGTCCCGGACAGACTCTTAGTCCCGCTGGTTACACCTACTTACAGCAGGGCTGTGTTTGGCCCAATGGTTCTGTGATGGGCATAGTTTCATGTATCAGGAAAAAAACCAATCCACATAATGGCACATATTACTGATGCTTAGAAATCATAATATATAATGCCTCTGTTGCTAGGTTTCTGCATGTAGAGTCCTGATTATTCCATCTGAATAGGAGCTTAAACAAAGGAACAACTGGACAAAAGGAATATATGTGCAAAGTCCAAGAACCATGCTATTGTTTTCAGTAGAGTTTTTCTGGCATTAGCTGCAGTAAAATGAATCACACTGAGTAACATTATTCACCATCCCCAAACATCCTACACTCTCGTCATATTGATGTACACCACAAATGTTCACTAGGCTGTAGAATGGGAACAAAGAGGGTTGCAGACATACAATTTGTCACCCTGATTTTATATAATAGCCAGATATAAGCATTTAAATGGATTGGTTTGGCAGGTGAAAAGTACAATTACAGGGAGAGGGGAATATTGTAGCAAATTCAACAGTTGTCATATTGCCAACAGATCCCTTTGCCATTTGACAGCTGTCGTATAAATAGTCTGAAAAATGACATTGTAGCTCTGATCAGTTTGATCTCCATTTCAATAATTTAGGATGGGACACATTTCCCTATAAAACCATAGCATTTGATCTCTCTTCTCATATCAATAGGGCTATTATGAAATGCACGTGTTTGTGTTCCTGCTTTCTGAAAACTCTAATGATATAGATGCATGATAAGTAAGAATACCCTTTTATCTTGTATAAATGAGTTTGCATTGTCATTTGAAGGGTGATTTTATAGATGTCCATGTGAGATTTGGGATTTCTCTTTTGTTTTTCAAATATTGTTTGATTATATGGGTTTTTTTTCTTTCATAAAGAAGGAAGCTCATGCTGATAACTGGCCAAATTGGGGTCTCATTTCCTTTGTGGAAGAAGATCTCACATGCAGCAGATAAGACAGTTACATCTCACCCTCTTGTGCAAGACAGGAACTTGAGAAAGGTTGTATCCTATAGAGCACAAGTTCATGTCCCTGTGGACAGAACCCATATACAGGACCTTGAGGGGTGAGTTAAGGAAAGGTTTGGTGGATATGCAACTGATGCTTTACATTTTCTTCAAGGCTACCACTTAGTTTGTATTTGTACTCAATAGTTTGTGGGATCAGATTAGTCTAGAATAGTAACATAAAACAAGTCTTGGTGCTGCAGTCAGGGTCTGATGTTTCATCGAAAATCAGATCAGATCATAATGTTCCTAACTTTACTGATGGCAGACATTACATTCATCATCAGTAGGTACTCGAGAGCTGTTTTCTGCAGATTTGCTTGTTTGCATTTGGGGTAAGGAAACTGAGGGAGAATGTTTTCACTAGTAACACATTATGGTTTTATTCTGATGACATGACATTTTTAGTGCTCTCTCCTGCTGCCAGGGATAACCATGCTACAGGAGGGTAGAGGCTTAGGGATTCTCAGGGTCTCTGAAATGACTTGGTTCCTCTTCTCCATTTTGAAACCTCCTGACAATGTTGTCCAGTCCTTATAATGAAAACATTTTTCTAGTCATCTTTATGTATATGTACATACAATTTAAAGGGGTCTCAATCAGCCACTAAGTTTGCAGCCACATAAATAGTAGGCACAAATAACAGGTTTAGAGGCACACAACTGCAAACTATTATACATTTTTTTAAAAATGTATGAGTATATTTTATCCACCAGAACAACTGACAATAAAAAGAGGCAGAGAGAGAGATGGGGGATACCTATAACAGAAAGAGCCATTCAACCCACTACTTTTACATGGCTGATGATAAAAAAATATTAATAGTAGAAGAGATGAATGAAATCAACAAAAGCCATTACAATATCAATGTACCCAGTGATAGCTAACTAGGTTTATACAAATGAAAGCAGAGAGGTTCACTTCTTAAGTTAGAAATCAATTTGTTAAATGGTTTTCAAATGTCTTTGTGTTTAGGAAATGCTACAACCAGCAAATAATTCTATCCACTGTATATGAAAGTCTCCACTGAACCTTTGCTGGTGCACATGGAAGCACAGGAAACATTTGCCTCCCATTTTCTACATGATAATCATAAGTAATACACTAGTACTAAGAAAATAGTATAGGCTTTGTATAAACCTACTATAGGTATTGGTGCCTGCTATGGATACATCTTTAATATTGTCTTGAAATCACATTTACTCCTGGTCAAGAGCTAGAAGTAATCTACTGAAAGGAGGAGTCAGCCCATTCATAGATCCACATGCTATGTTATGTCTCCATCAAAGTGATCCTACTGAAATGTAATTGCATGGTATTGGTCTCAGGCTTAATCTTAAACATTCTGCTTAATCTATTTTAGGATCATCTTTATGAATATTATGATCTTTATTTAAATCAATGAGTTTAAAGCTTTGAGTCAAACTTGTCATTCAGATAAAGATAAATGGTTAAATTCTGGCCCTATTTAGAGACAATGGCAAACCTCCCATTGACTTAGAGGGGTCAGGAATTCACCCCCAGGGTTTCAATGATTTGACTGTTGGAGTTGTATCCAGCTACATGTAGGTGCAACTTCTCCTTGTAAGAGTAGCTGGCATTGTGTCTATTTTATTATGAGCCCACAGCTGTTTACTGTATGACACTCAATTTTCAAAATAAGATACCTATTTTCAAAGTAAAACTTATATGCTTAAGTCTCATGTAAAAGGTTCCTGGCTACAAACAAATTCAGTTTACATAATGTGATCTCTTAAGGCTATAACTATTAATTTCAAAACACTTTACTTACAAATGTATCCCAGGCATTTGTTTAAAAAAAAATTAAGCCACACTCAAAATGTTGGCTTCTTTTTTTTTAACCATCTGTAAAGGTAATCAAAATATGGGGTCATTGGATGGAAGCAAGTTGAGAAGGTGGAATCTTATTTAAAGGCCAAACAAATTTTTTCAGCCTGAATAATTGCTATAGGTTCAATCATGCAAAAATATTGTGCATCAACATAGTTACACCAACTTAGCCCAGCTAAGTGTCATCTCCAAAGCTGATGACGATCAGTTGCTCATAGGAGACATTTCAGCAACCCATAGTCCTCATAAAGCCTAAGTATATAGGTAAGGATTTACACAGATCAATTATTGACTCATTGCATCCATGCTGATCAAACATTGTGGAGAGAGATGGGAACTTCATACGAAACAAAGTGCTAGTTTATTGCCAAGGCAAACAGAAGTTATTTCACTGACTATTTCTGTCAGTTATTCTGTACGCTGATATTTTGCTAGCAGCAAATTCCTAAAGGTTAAGGAACATTCAAGTACAGTACTCAGTTGCAGTATGGGTAGTAGTTTACCAGGTAAAGTGGCTAAACATGCTATGATTTAGAAAAATTAAATAATCCATTCATTGGCTCTACACCTAAGGAGGAGAAGCTGTGGAGTTCTATTATAAATTATACAGTGTCTTGAGTATGCATGCTGAAAATGACCTAGAGACTTAATATTTGGCTTTTACTTGAATTCATTTTCTAGTTCCAGCCTTGAGCAACAAACCACGTTCAATCTACTTCCATAGCAAAAAAATTATGCATTCTGTACTCAACAAGTTGCATATATTACATATATATGTGGGTATGTGTAATTATCTATATTATGCACATAAGTAGCCAGGCATGGCCAAAGGTGGCCTCACAGGTGTACTAGGGGGATGGACTCTTCTCCACAGAGGCCACAGAGCATCACAGGATAAAATTTTACCTACTGCCCGAGTGCTCAAATGGCTTATACTCTACTGGCCCTTTCAGAGGGCAGTAACTGATGAATCTATACAACTGTCAATCTATCAGTCATACCCCTGCTGCCAATCTTGTCTCAATGCTAGGCATCAGGAGCTGGATTCTGTGTTATGTGGAAACTATATGTGGGTTCAACTGATGCTCTCACCTAAAAATGGCCAAAGGTGCAAGATTTTCCCTGTAAAATACCAGAAGGCCTTTCTGGTTTTGCTTCATTTGCACTAGTAGAAACATTTGATTTTAAATAGATTTCCATGTCTGGAAGAATATCTTAAAATTAACCCACTCTGATCAGATATCACAAGTTAAACTTTTATTGAAATTGAATATGATTAATGTTTCCTCACTAAATCTATGCTACAAATTACTAGTTTATTTTTTAAAAAAGTTTTGTTCCACAAGGAATTTCATTTTAAATCTGCCCATGAATTCACTTTAGTATTGAAACGACCTGGTGGATAACTTTGGAATTTCTCTTTTATGACACAAACTTTTGGAGGAAAATATTGTTTATTCTTGAGTACAAGAGCTCAGACTAAATTGACAGCAACCTCCTATTCAATGAACCTAGCAAGATAAGACTTGTTAGGTATACAGTCCAAAACACTGTATTGGTAAAAACACGGCTGTGACAAACTGTCACTCTGCTTGCTGAGATGTAACTAGATAGATATTCGGCATTATAAAAAATGTAAAGACATGGGCAAGAGCTACTTATTATTAGGGATGCTACTCCGAACTCATAAAGGATGTTCTGGGAAACAGGCACATATTACTAACTATTTTCATTGCCATTAAAAGCTGCCTTTATTCATTTTGGTTTTGGTACTTCCATTTTTGATGGGCTTCACATAGGCTATTTTTAATTAAGAGCCAGGTTGTGAACTCTTTACTCACACTTATGAATAGTTACTCTCTTGTCTAGTCTCATTGATTTCAATAGGTTGCTCCTATGATGAAATGTTGGCCACTGTGGTAAGAGGTTCAGTCTCAGCTAAAGTGGGCAGATTTATGTTCTGCCCCCTCTAATGCCCTACAAAATAGAGTGGATTGCTTCTTAGTAACATTACTAGCTCAATAAAAGGCATCAAAAGAGAAAAAGGGCTAAAATTCTGCCCTCAGTTGTTGCCATAAAGTGCCACTGACTTTAAAAGGACTGCATAGATATATAGGCAAAGCAGGGTTAGTGTTACTACATGGCTGCTGTGAAACAAATTACAGGAAGCTGGTCATTCTACTCAAAAGTTTCTGGAAACACTATATGATAAGCTAAGCATCTGGATGAAAATTTAGAGTGATTGAACAACAGCAACAAAATCAATACTATGCATGATATATTACTTGTGGCCAATGATATTTAAGCCATAGCTCGCTGGAGGAAGCTGATAGTTTAAAATAGAGTGGAACATAGGTCCCAGAGCAATTTATAAAATGTACAGATTTTCCAGAGGGCAGTGGGAATCTCTAATCCCATCACTGTTCCTCTAATTTTTTCAGTCAGTCTTAGATTGAATGGAGGAAATCAACATGTTGGAATACCCAGTCCCTAATCACAACCCAAAAAGAGTGCCATTGTTATTGCTGCTATAGCTGTCAATATCCAAGGGAACATCAGATTGTATCAAACTTTGGGGTAGAAAGAGCAAACCCCATATTTTACCTGGAGTAGGTTGGGTGTGGCTGATTTATTCATTTGAGTTCCTCATGACATTTCCTAAAGTGAATGTTATTCCTATGTATAAAACGCTGCAAAAGATTTAAGTCCAATATCAATTCTAAGGAGATTAACTACTTAGGCAGTATACTGGCCTCTAAATTAAAGAAGTTGTATAAACTCAATTTCTAGAGCACTCTAAATGTGATTAAACTGCATATGCCATGATTAAATATCTTGCTGTTATCCATTTCTGGAAGGATTAACTTCTTTAAAACAAGCTTTCCCCAAATATTTATTTTAAATAACTTCTAGGGATATGTCTTACTTTGTGTTTTAAAATCTTACCAGTTTGGCAAATTCATGTGGAAAGTCATGAGATTCTTCCTGAAAACACAAGTACTCTAGAGTTTAAATGATAGGTGCACAACCCTCAACTTGCACCAACAATATATATGTCAAGGGGCGCGTTCCCCTTGTGCAGGGTCCCACGGTCAAAATTCCCCATGGGTCCACTTATTGGGGCCTGTGCTGCCCAATGGCTGGCATCTGAGTCTCCGATGCCCCTCTGTCTGAATCAATACGGCCCTGTGGCTCAGCGTAAATATGGCCCTGAGGCCAAGTCCTTGTGGTGCCCCCCCCATCAGGGTCAATATGGCCTTACGGCCCAGTCTCTAAAGCAGGCCCCTCTCTTGCGGTAAATATGGCCCTGCAGCCTAGTCATTGGGATGCCCTCCCCCATCAGGGTCAATACGGCCCTGCAGCCCAGTCCCTAACACTGGCCCCTTTTTGGGGTAAATATGGCCCTGAAGCCTAGTCTTTGTAGCATTCCCCTGTTGGGGTAAATATGGCCCTTAGGCCTAGTCCATAGGCTTCAGGGGCTACCTCTGCTTCGGAGCACTGCAGAGGGAGGGTTAGAGGGATCTGGGACCTCCCACTCCACCGAGTCCTAGCCCAGGGCCCTATGAGCAGTGGCTCAGTCCGCTGCTCACTCAGTGGGGGTTCCCGCCCTGCAACACGCTGAGCATTCGGGGTTTCAATTCCCTGCCCATGGCCACTTCCTACCGTCTCACGTGTCTCTCCGCTGCCGTACCTCCAGCCTGTCACTGGCGCTGGGGCTATTGCCATGGCTGCATCGGTGGTGGTTGCTGCTGGGGCTGTAGCAGCTGCTGCATCAGGTCAGGCTGTGTCAGCTCTTCCCGCTCTGGAGCTCGTTCCGCAGGTTCTTCCCCTTCAGCAGTCAGCCGAGTGATCTGTCTCAGGGCCTTTTATACTCCAGCTCACCTGTGAGCATGCTCGGCAAGGCCATGGAGGAGGGGCGCTCTAAGCCAGCTGGGCCCAGCCCACAGTCTGTTCTACAGTGTGGGGCCAAGGTGCCCCATCACAATATAGCAATTGAACACACACTTGTATCAAATTATAAATGAAAAAAGGCATGGTGAGAAATTGAATCCTTTCAAGTTTTACCTTAAACTACTGTATCTGGGGTTTTCATTCCCACAAAGGTTAACCCAAGCTATGAAAGCCATAGTCTTGACATTCAGCAAATAACACTTCACTAGTCACACCTGTTCCTGGGTTTCTTCCCTTCTGTATCTGAAAAGCTTTCAATATGTATTTAGTCAAGGCGCAAAAGCCTTCTTATTCAAATTAGAGGATAAGTTAGTCTTGCATTGTGGATATACAATACAGATCCATGTGAAAGTCATATGATCTTGTTGATTTCTTTCTTATTTGCAAATGAAAATTAGATATGGTCTTCTCTTATAAAACAGCTCTGCAGAATATTAATACCATGCAACTAATCGTCATGAGGTTTGGGAGGGGATAATAAAGGGTGGGGATTCTTAATTTTTTAAAGTGAGTTTAGTTCTTATGAAAGATCATAATGACAGCAGCCCTGATGACTGAAATCCTATACCCTATGAACCATTTAGGAACGATATATGTTCTGATAACAGGCATAACCCAGAAATTGGTAGTTACAATCACTATACTCATTGTTCTGCTGTAAGCTGATGTTATTCAAAGTCTAGGGCTCATAGGCGATGTCCCAGAAGCTGCTATAGTGGATCTATATATAGCAATTCCCTTAGATAGGGAAGATCATTTGGGAACTGGTTTAGCTGGCTGTAGAGCTGTACATCTGTAGAGTGATTTCAAGTTTCTTCAGTACAAGTCAGGATCTAGTTTAAAGGAGCTACTGTGGATTTACACCAATGCAACTGAGATTAGATTTGGCCTATATCGCCTAATTTCAGCATACTTGAGCCCATGGACGTAACAAAGGACTGTCCATAAACTTTCTGTGGTTCATTCAATTTCCTTAATTGATGATGTTAGGCAAAAAACTGAATAAAGTTGCATTTCTATACAGAGGACCGATTTCAGTCTTGTAGAAGTATGAAGCAGGAAGAGATCATATTGAAGTTAATGCAGCTAAGTGAGGTAGATAATCTCTAAGGGTATGTCTATAAAGCAACATTACTTCAAAATATCTAGAGTTATTCTGAAATAACTTAGTCCACTGCTACATGGCAGGCAGTTATTTCAAAATAATGTTGAAATACTGTCAAGCTGGAGGACAATTTAGGGTGCATCTACACAGCAGGGCTTAATTTGAAATAAGCTACACAATTTGAGCTACATTAATTGCATAGCTTATTTTGAAATACCTTATTTTGAAACTGAGAGCATCTACACAGCACTTATTTCAAAACAGAGCACTCTTCGGGTATGTTTACACAGCAAAGTTTTTTTGAAATAGCAGCAGTTATTTCGAAATACATTTCCTAGCGTCTACACAGCCATTCCATTATTTCAAAATTAAGTCGAAATAGCGGAGGGCTTATTTTGATATTTGTAAACCTCATTCCACGAGGAATAGTGCCAATTTCGAAATTAGCACTGTGTAGATGCTTATTTCGAAATAGGGGGCCTCCAGCCCTTCCCAGAGAGCCCTGCTGGCTGCCCTGGCCACAAGGCAACTTCTGACCTGATTCCCTGCTGGAACTGGTTCCAACCAGCCTTAAATGCGATTCAACATCCACTCAGTGTGGACGTGCTATTTCGAAATAGAAAAACGCTATTTCGAAATAACTTATTATTATAATAGCTTATTTCGAAATAACGCTGTAGTGTAGACATATCCTTCCTCTGACTTCCCTTACTCCTCGTACAATGAAAGTTACAGGAGTCAGAATAAGAAGTTCTTCAGCTTGACAGTATTTTGACATTATTTCGAAATAACTGCCTGCTGTGTAGACGTGGACTAAGTTATTTCGAAATAATGCTAGTTACTAGTGTTATTTCAAAATAATGTTGTTGGGTAGATGTACCCTTACTCTGACTCCTGTAACCCTCATTGTACGAGCAGTAAAGGAAGTCAGAGGAAGAGTGCTCTATTTCGAAATAAGTGCTGTGTAGATATTCCCAATTTCAAAATAAACTACGTAATTGATGTAGCTCAGTTTGTGTATCTTATTTCGAATTAAGCCCTGCAGTGTAGAGGCGCCCTAAGATCAGAATCAGTTTTTATTTCTGATTTCCAGTTACCATCCTATCTTGTTCTTTGCAGTGACATTATTTGTGGTCACACTTTCTCTATCCAATTCCTTTTCAGATAAAGGATTTCAGATGCAGCCAGACCTTGTTCTTAAGAAGAAAATTTACTGTCGTTACTCATTATCACTACCTGATACAATTGTCCTTTCAACATCAAAGATTTGGTATCATCGTTAAAACCTGAAGATATTTGTAAAGCCATCAGTTATAAACCACAAAATTGGTCTTTAAAGGCAAAGGTCTTACAAGAAGTGGAGAGACAGATGCTCATCTCTGGTGTAAATCAGAATAGCTTGGCTATAACTCCATATTTTTCACATCTGTCTCATGATATTTGTTGAGACTATAATGATTCATTTATTTTTTGTTGTGTTATTAAAGTGCGAAAAAATCAGATACCTCATTTGTTCACAGGGTTTTTTTTTTCATTCTCTTTGGGCCAGATTTTGATCCTTTTGTTCACTTAGAAAACCCCCTGACACCACAGGCAGCCCTTTGACCTCAATGGGATGATTTGTTTAGTGCAGGGCTTCAGCCGTTTGAGTCAGAGGATCGGAATCTGATGCGCTGAATCCTGAACCTTGACAGAGCCAGATTATGAAGACTTTGCTCGTGCAGAGAGAAATCCCATCTCCACTGAGGTTAAAAACAAAACTCCCATTTTCACACACTGAGTAGTTACTTACCCAATAAGTTACTCAACTCATATCAATAGGAATGTTTAAAAAGGAACGATTCAACATGAGTAAGAATGAAAGTCTGTACTCAGTCTCAGAGTTTGAAATTAGATCATGAGTATACTAAAATCCAAGGGATTGCAAATTCTGTTCTCCATTGTACTAATGGAATTGGAATGTAACTCCACTAATGTCAAAATAGTTAACATTAGAACAAAAGATTTTACAGTTGGGTCTAGTGGGCTAGAGGATGATTTCTTACACCAGTGTACCTTCATTATTTGATGGAATTACTCTCGATTAACACTGTTGTAAAGGAGATCAAAAGCCTTTTAATGAGGTCTGGATGTGGATCTCAGGACAGTGAGAGTTAATATGGTATACTGTACCTTATTCCCATTCAAAGCTAACTTTACTTTGGAGATCTCATGTGTATGAAGTCTGAATTTGGCCACTGGGTGATTGGGCAATCGCCTGTTATGAAAATGTCCTAGGCTAGCCAGAGACATTATACATTCCCAGTCCAGGAACCTGACCCTTTGCACTGACTGGCAGCATAGAACACCTGCTTTAGGTTATGATTCTATGCTGGATGCTACTTCTAAGATGATCTCTGCTCAACAAACCTCCTTACAGCAGTTAGTCTGAATTACAGCCACTCACAGCAGTGCAGGCAAAGCCAAAGCATAAGGCAACAGAAAACTGGGCAGACAGAGTACCCCAGAAACATGGGAAAGCACACCAGCTATAACTTGTAACAGGGTGCAATGTAGTTATGGCTCTGTCTCCAGTACCTTTGGGTACTCAGCACAGCTCTGACTTTCTCCCTACATCTTGTTGGACTAGTTTCGTGTAACTTTTTTCAACAATGGACCAGTTTCTTAGCATGAATGGTGTTCCATTGTGCTTTGTGACTCCTTCGCTAGTGTTTTACTAATAAAGTCTGGCCAGCAGTGAAAAACTGTTCAACTGAATGGATGTTAATCAAAGTGAATATTAATGCCCAGATCAGTAGTGACTGAAATCACTCCAATCGGATGTACTGTATGGAATGGCTTCACAAGTAACTTGGTCCCTATGGTATCCTATCTTTTTGTAGTAGATCTTCAAGAATATGGCATGCTAATATAGGGGGACATAGTGATAAGTGATGTAATTGGAAGGCAGGCATTAAGGACAGTTAGAGCATCAAATGCATTTCCATAAGCTCTCCATTTCATAGCTGGCATTGTAACTTTCAACTGTAGGCTTATTTGCCACTTTTTTCTATTTGTTTCATTTAAATAGGCTGATGTGGCAAGATGATCTACCTGTTGGATAGGTTGACCTCCTGCAGACTAAACATTCAGAAGCCTGTGTGTATCCTACCAGGTCACATGTTCATGGTATATCACCAGCTGAATGCTACATCGTTTCACTAGATGGAATATCAATCCAGGTTTTGTTTTCTTGCACATTTATATAACATGTATTTAAATGGGATGGGCTTTTGTGAAGTGAAATCCTGTGCAAGGATGCAAAATCAATTTTTCAAAGGTTTAAACGTATGCAAACCCGTTCATTTTTGTATACAGATCCAGATTTCAGCATCCCTTTTTGTTCTTTTCTTGTAATTATATAATTACTGTATGACAACACATTCCACTACAGAAAAGTGAGTCTTATTTTATTTGGATTTTTCCTTCACAGCAGCAGTCACAGCTTTTAAAAACGTTTTTCATATGAACACAATGAGAAAAACCAAAGTGTCATGACACTGTTTTCAGCTACTTTTTTCTTGCAAAGGCTGCTGATAATTACAGAGAGTGTGCATGTAGGTGGTGAGAGAGAGCCATAACAAAAAAAAAATTCTTAACATCAAATCTTAGTTTCACAGGTTTTACTGCAGATGTCTGCAGTGTCAATTTATCTATTTAATTTATTTGTAAACATCATGGTTGTCTCCTCCAAAGGGGACAAATAGCTGGTTTTAACAAGCATCTATGGCTTTGTATAGTGTAGGGGGAAACCCCTAATTGAAGAAGCTGGTACAGAGGCCACTATGAGTACATCTACACAGCAACATTATTTCGAAATAACTTAGACCGCATCTACAGAGCAGGCAGATATTTTGAAATGTTGTTGAAATACTGTTCAGTTGGAGGACTTCTTACTCCGACTCCTGTTACCCTCATAGTACGAGGAGTAAGGGAAGTCTGAGGAAGAGTGCTCTGTTTTGAAATAAGTGCTGTGCAGATGATCCCAATTTTGAAACAAGCTATTGGGAGCATCTCAATTGATGTAGCTCAATTTGTGTAGCTTATTTCAAGTTAAGCCTTGCTGTGTAGACCCACCCTATGACACTCCCATCCCTGTTCACTGGGGGTACATCTAGATTACATGCCTCTGTCGACAGAGGCATGTAAAATAGGCTACCCGACATAGTCAATGAAGCGGGGATTTAAATATCCCTGGCTTCATTAAAATATAAATGGCCGCCACGCTGTGCCGGCTCAGCTGATCGTTGGCACAGCGCACAAGTCAAGATGCGGATTGGTCGACAGGGAACGCCTTTGTCGATCGCTCCCTTATGCCTCATTAAATGAGGTGTACAGGAGTGGTCGACTAAGGTGTTCCCTGTCGACTGATCCGCATCTTGACTCGCGCACTGTGCCGATGATCAGCTGAGCCGGAACAGCACGGTGGCCATTTTTATTGTAATGAAGCCGGGAATATTTAATTCCCCGCTTCATTGACTATGTCGGGTACCCTATTTTACATGCCTCTGTCGGCAGAGGCATGTAATCTAGACGTACCCTGAGTGTGCCAGGATTAAGAGATTAGGCTGCAATGTGTTGCTATGGGCCCTGGTCTACACGAGGGAGTTATTTCAAAATAACTCTCCTTATTTCAAAATAACAAGCCAAGAGTCCACATTACTATGCCTGGTTATTTTGAAATAATAACTCCTGCTTTTCACGAGGAATAACTCTTATTTCAAAATAGTTATTTCAAAATAGCAGTAGTGTGGACGCTCTGCTGCTGCTATATCGAAATAATGACTCCCCAGAGCCAAAGTAATTACTTCCCAGTGCTTCCTGGGGCTCTAAGTTGAGGTAGTACATCTACATTAAGGGAGCCTGCCTCAGACTAATTTCTAGGCTTCCCTGTAGTGTGGACACACTATTTCAAAATAGTTATTTCAGGAGTTGTTATTTCAAAATAAGTTATTTTGAAATAACTTCCTAGTGTGGACATGCCCTAGCAGTCTTAACTATGGATCAACCCTGGAGAGCCCTTAAAATTGAGGTGGAATTTAAAGCAGCTCTAAGGCTGCCCTGGATTCTCCGGGGGCTGAATAGGCAACTGGCAGGCTGTAGGCTGGGGTAGCATCCTTCAGCTTCTTTATGGCTCTCCCAACACTGCTGTGCCCAGTAGAAAGTGAGTACAGAAAAAGACTGAGCCCTTCATTTTCTATTCTGTCATGAGCTGTAAGACACATGCAAAGAAGCCATACAATAATATATGAAGAAAAATGACCTCTAGAGCTTTGTCACCCTAAAGTTACTTAGATAGCTAAGTAACTTCAAAATATTATTTCTTATTTCAGATTCAGCATAATCCCTTACCAGCGTAAGGCTTCTCTTTCCTCTTTTATTTTGCCCAGTCTTCTGGAAAATTTTGTATTGTAGTAATTTTGAATCCCCAAGTCTATTTGCTTGGTCAGTCCTGTGTCTGTTATTGTAATAATGTCATACTTATCCTTGAAAATGTATAACACCATGTCTACACTCTTACTGTGGTCCTAGCATTTAAGAGTGGATAGAGAGACACAAACACACAGCACACACATACCAGAGACTGATTTTTCTTTGCCAGATTTCCTTTGCTTATTATCTTATAGTACCCGGGTACAGTGGGGCTAACAGCTACTGCAGGCTCAGGAGTGGGGGCAGCTCCATGTTCCTGGAAGGGGCAGAGCTGAGGGCCCTCCCCATCAGCCCTCAGAGCTGCACAGAGTGGTGCTCCTGAGGTGTTTCCAAGGGGCCCAGAGCTCCCAGCTGCTACTGCTTCTGCAAAAGTGGCAGCAGCCAGGAGCTCTGGACCCCATTAAATGCCAGGCCCCTGTGCAGTTGCCCTCTTTTACCCTCATTGGCAGGCCTGCCCTTTAATGCTAATCATTGGACACCTTACCGTCAGAAGTTGACATCTACCCTGTACAATCAGCTCCTTCACTATTACCATGAAACAAAACAGTAACAACAATACAAATCCCGAGTTCTTACGGTCTCAAACCACTTTCCAAACAACATCTGAATCATCACCATCATTTTACAGATGGGTAAATTGAGACACAGAATGGGAAAGCAATTTTCTACCACTGGCAGAGCTCAGAGCAGGGCTCATGGCTCCTAAGTCCCAGTCCAGGGCTTGATCACATTGCCTCAAATAGATGATTAGCCAAATTAATTTCCATATTAGAAGATCAAAGATTTCTTTTTACACAGATGGAACACAGCAGGCTCAATGACAAGACAGATGACTACATAACTTCTGCATAAGTCATTCAAAAACATAAAGCTAAGAACAAAACAGACAGCACTTCCTAAGTCCCAGAAATCTCTTCGGGCCAGATTCTAATTCCGTTACTCATGCTGAGTAGAACATTACTCCATGAATAGTTAATTGATTTCAATAAATGAGACCACTTGTGGTGTAACACATTATTTTGTATGACTCTGATCGGCTATGATTAGAATATTTAAAAGAAAAATTCCCACTAAGAAGATTTTTTTTAATCTCCTATTACTTTTTATTCTCTGTTAGCAGCAGTGATAGGAGTTATATTGTTTACAGCAGTGTACTGTATTACAAACTTGGTTAACCATTTCACTTCTGGGGTCTTTGGTTACACTGTAAATAATGAGTATTTTTTTCAGTTAATACTCTAATAAAGATATTAGGGGCACAATTTTCAAGTGCTATGTAAACCTGTACAATTTTCAGAAATAAAACTGTTTATACCCACTCAAATGTTAGCTCCAAAACTTACACGAACTAACCAACCCCCTCCCTAGCTCTGACAAACTAGACTGACAACCTCAGAAGAACAGGCTGTCCCATATTTCCAGCATGCTCTAGACTTATTATTACTTCCAATAGACAAAGAACAATAGTAAAATCACACATAAGCAAATCCACTGCAAAAGACAGATGTGCATTTATATAGAGCAGAAAAAGCATAGCCACAATAAAACATGGAACACAATTAAATAATCTTGAAGCAAATGTCACTGTGTAAAACCTAGACTTGTAATACATGACTGTTGGGGCATTCCCTGTGGGCTAAATGCCTGTAAAATTATTAAGATTCACAGACATTTTTGCATCAGGGATGGCAACAAGCAAACAAACACACAAACACCTTACTATTTATGGCAGACACAAAATAAACTGTGCTAAGTATTAACATTTGGAGAAAACAAAAATAGCAAGAGATCATTGGTGTTCTTTCTAGCATTTTAATGGATAGATTCAAAGAGCTTAAGATAATTGTCTTATTTATTACACCAGAGAATGATAGTACCACTCTAATTAAGGATCTCAGATAGTTAGCATTTCCATTCTAGCTTTAAAGGTTGGAAAAATTAATATGCATTGAATTTTGCCATACAAGTTTCATCAAAAAGCAGGAAGTTCTAGAAACAGAAAAGAAAAAGACCAGCCACAAGCATTGGTATGGAGAGAATTTTCCATTCATGCTATTTAAAAATTCAAATGTTAATGTAAAAAAGTTAATGGCAGTTGGCCTAATAAAGCAATTTTTTTAAAGGTAATTTTTCCATTTAGGCACCCAAAAGGGGCTCAGCAACCAGCAGCTCCCACTATTCTAACTTCTGAAAATCTGGCCACTTCATTTAGGCATTTAAATGAGACATAAGAACGGCCATACTGGGTCAGACCAAAGGTCCATCTAGCCCAATATCCTGTCTTTCAACAGTGGTCAATGCCAGATGCCCCAGAGGGAGTGAACAGAACAGGTAATCCTCACGTGATTCCTCTCCTGTCATCCATTTCCAGCCTCTGACAAACAGAGACGAGGGACACCATTTCAACCCATCCTGGCTAATAGCCATTGATGGACCAAATCCCCATGAATTTATTTAGTTCTTTTTTGAACCCTCTTCAAGTCCTAGCTTTCACCACATCCACTGGCAAGAAGTTCCAAAGGTTCACTGTGTGCTGCAAGAAGAAACGCTTCATTTTGTTTGTTTTAAACCTGCTACCTATTAATTTCATTTGGTGACCCCTAGTTTTTCATATATGGTAACAAGTAAATAACTTTTCCTTATCCACTTTTTCCACACCAGTCATGATTTTCTATCATATTCCCCCCTTTAATTTCCTCTTTTCTAAGCTGAAAAGTTCCAGTCTTTTTAATCTCTCTTCATATGGGACCCGTTCCAAACCCCTAATCATTTTTGTTGCCCTTTTCTGAACCTTTTCCAATGCCAAGATATCTTTTTTGAGATGAAGCAAGCACATCTGTACGCAGTATTAAAGATGTGGGCATACCATGGTTTTATATGGAGGCAATAAGATATTCTCTGTCTTATTCTCTATCTCTTTTTTAATGATTCCTACCATTCTGTTTGCTTTTTTGACTGCTGCTGCACATTGAGTGGATGTTTTCAGAAAACTGTCCACAATGACTCCAAGATCTCTCTCTTGAGTAGTTATAGCTAAATTAGTCCCCATCATATTGTATGTATAGATCTGAGCTCATTTTACAGATCTGTTGCATAAAGTGGTGACAATCATAACTGGTTATATTTCTCACATTTACATTTTATCTAAAATACAAATCACTTCATGTATCGTGTTTTGGATAATCATTAAGCATTTAATAGTTCAACAGAGTACTGTACACTGAATGAGTTATATTATTTGATCCTAATTCTTTAGTCAGAGTGATAAAGCTTATTCTGTAATTGTGTGTGAGTAAATCTACTACTATAAGTTTTACAGAAACTTCTCAGTCATAATATTAATGAATACCTCGTCAGTCCTGTTGTCTAACACAATCCATTATGGACACTGTAGCACTGATTTGGCATTTGTTCCTTTAAATCTTTCAATCTCCCATAGTTGCACAGTTGAGGTATCAGTAGAGTACACTTTAATTAGCCCAGAGGAAATCGCAGTAGGAATGAAATGAGTTGGCTTGTTGTTCTTCTGTTTGTACTAACTGCAAATAAAAGCATGTAATTATTGAAGCTGTTGCATTGTGACTATATAATAAAAGAATCATTGGACTAGACACAAGCCACGAGAATGACTCATGGTAGTTAGAGCACTTACCAGATACAAAGGGAGTCTTAGTATCTAGTCTGCCTGCTCTACTGAATTTTTGCTTAGACTTGCATAAAATATTAACATATTAAATGTCATATATTATATGGTTGTATATTATATTTAATACTAGAAGATTTACCTGGCGTTGCTCAGGTCCTCAACTCAGTTCACTTTTGTTTTTCTTCATTTCAAATCATTACTCTGGGGTGGTCTGGGAAGGAGGAATTCAGTATGCAGGCTAACCTGGGGAGAGAGGATGACCCCAGCCCTTTCTCACTGCAGCAGCTTGGGGCCAGGCGAGAAGCGCCTCTCCATGACTGCTGCAGCTCCAGCGGGCACAGCTGGGGGAGGGGTGCATGTCCCCTGGCTGGGGCAGGTCCAGATTAGTCTGCCTCCTACTCTCTCCAGCCAGAGTGAGGAATACGGTAAACTATGCACTTTCCCCTTATTCTCTGAGAAAGGGGAACAGCAGCAATATTCCCATACCTTGCGGCGGGAGGGGGAGAGGGGAATTCAGCCCCAACCCCCCCACCCTCCCTAAATAATTAATTTGAAATAAGCATTATTCTCCAAGGAAAGCAGGAGTACAGAATTTGAAATTACCAGCCTGTTATTTCGAAATAGTGTGGATGCTCCACTTATTATTTCAAAACAAAGGGGGTTATTTAGAAATAACTCCTTAGTGTAGACCAGAGCTGTGTCTGTTCTGAGTTTATACTCTCTTAACCAAAGATTAAATAACACTCCACAGAAAAATCCCTGACCCCTTTTCTAGGGGAATTTAGTACAAATTGAGCCTCTAAAGAAAAATCATCACCAACAAATTCTTTAAAAAGTACGTCTTACTTTTAATGGGGAAAAAAATCTGGTATGCTTAAGGATCTATATTATAAACCTAATGGAAGTGCTCCTTTCCTGCTGGGTTCTGAATTGGACTCTTTTCCCCCAAGTGTTGCAGAGTCCTGTGTTAAATGATACTATATGCCAGCCTTCAGCTTCATTTCTCCGCACAGACGTGTCACCACTTTTAATTGTCATGCATTTATTTATTTTGCTTTGAATGTATAGAGCTATACTCACAGTCTATAATACAAATATAGATGTAATGGGATTGACTAAGCGATGTGGCACCTCCTGCTGTTCACACCAGGATTTAGCTCTGATTGTTGAGTGCACCACTTTCTGGCTGGTGTCTCGCCCATTATCGCTCCGCTTTCTGCTCTGCTGCTTCTGGATCCAAATTGCGCCCTGGACCATGGTGTCCTTTTCAGGACACTGTCCTCTGGCAGTGCCCACCACTCCATTCTCGCCTCCTTCCAGGGGTATCTACCATAATCGATTGATACACCTGCCACCATGGCCAACTGCAGCCTCTTACTTCAGGGGGCCAGCTGCAGGCTATAGAGGCCATACTTCAGTGTGGTGCAAGAGGAAAGGGGGTTGGGGGGAAACCAAGGCTTATCCAAGGCTTCTGTGTCCTGGCCCAAAGACCTTATGGTGGCAGCCTCGTCCTGCCCTCCTTCACTCCCCTTTATTAACTGCTCACATTCCCTGTTCCACTTCCCTGTGACCTTTGCACCTTCTTGACCCTTGTATCAAGGCCCTCATCCTGGGAGCTATCAAGCAAGAAATTTTCTCCAGCTCCTGCAAGTTTGCCCAGCACTGCTCCACCCAAGTTGCTTTTCCCAGGGAACCAGTCCTTCCCCTTTACTGATCAGGACCCAACAGTCCTCTGTTTTGCTGAGCAGTTCCTTATAACAGTGCTGCCTCAGCAAGCAGCCCTTTGACTGGCTCCCTATAAGCCTCTCCCTGATTGGAGAGGTTTTCACAGGTTCCCTTCAGTCTGCTTTTAACCTCCCTTGTCAGAGCAGGACAGCTGCCCCACTACAATAGACCTGGCAGGTAATGACCAGTTGGGCTAATGTCCCACCAGAACTGTATCCAAGATTACCAAACCTGAAGTTTATTAAAGTGCCCTTCTGCCATGAAAAAAAGACAATATAAACATAACCCATGACATATCTACTTTTGTTGGTGGCTTACCACCAGAACGAGCTTGACTCCTTAGCACACTTGCAGAGCCAACACATCTATAACTCAATGGAATTGTTCCCTCGTGCATCAGCCATAGAAATATTCACTAAGCACCTATTAGTTATGCCTATGTAATTCAACTGAAGCAACACACTTCCCCAGTTGTCGCTGACAACATAGTACGAAATCATTGGGCGTGCCCAGAAATCACTACTGGCATAATTTGATTGGCAGAAACTTTATTCATGAGGATAATGCATGAGAAACAAAGAAAGAAAGCAACTTGGAATGTCAATACATCCAGTAACCTTAGGGCAAGTTGCAGGCTAAAAAAAAACACCTTTCTACTTGCAACCTGATAATGTTTATGATATGATTATGATATGGGCATGACATATAAATGAGTGACTTTATGAACATGTATCAGAGGGGTAGCCCTGTTAGTCTGAATCTGCATAAACAATGAAAAGTCCTGTGGCACCTTATACACTAAGGCTACGTCTAGACTGCATCCCTCTGCCGACAGAGGGATGTAGATTAGGCACTTCGGAAGTGCAAATGAGCCCAGGATTTAAATATCCCAGGCTTCATTTGCGTACTCACGTACCAACGCTGTGCCGATCAGGCTCAGTGTCGAAAGTGAAAGTAAAGTGTAGCTACGGCTCTGCCGACAGCGGGGAGCTTTTTCCTCTTTTTTTGAGGAGTACAGGATCTGCCGAAAGATGCATCTGACGAAGTGGGTCTTTGCCCACAAAAGCTTATGCTCCAATAAATGTGCTAGTCTATAAGGTGTCACAGGACTTCTTGTTGTTTATGAACATGGACATGGAACCCCACAATGCCATGGGATGCACTAACAGGAGTGTTGTGAGCAAGACATGAGAAATCATTCTTCCTCTCTACTCTGCTCTTATTAGGCCTCAGTTGGAGTATTGTGTTCAGTTCTGGGTACCACAATTCAGGAAAGATGTGGAGACATTGGAGAAGGTCTAGAGAAGACCAAAAAAAAAATGATTGAAGGTCTAGAGAGCATGACGTATGAGGGAAGACTGAAAGAATTGGGCTTGTTTAGTTTGGAAAAGAGAAGACTGAGAGGGGACATGTGTTGCTGGCAAGAGTGAATCTCAGGTCCAACACTGGGTTCTCAAAGTACAAAAAAAGCTACACAGGTATCTGTCAAACACAAGGGCTGTGTCTACACTGGCGTGTTCTTGCGCAAGAACGGCCGCTTTTGCGCAAAAACTTGCCACCTGTCTACACTGGCTGCGCGTTCTTGTGCAAGTAAATCTACAGTAGAGCGTCTGAAATCAGGGCTTCTTGCGTGAGAGCTCTGATGCTCCCGCTCAGGAAGAAGCCTTCTCGCACAAGAGTTCTTGCGCAAGCGGCCAGTGTAGACAGGCAGCCAAGAGTTTTTGCACAAGAACCTGCCAAACAGAAAAACAGCGTAGTGGCCACTTGGACTCTCCATACCTGAACTCACAGCACCAGACTTCCTGGTAACCGGAGGCCCCTTAAAGGCACATGCAGCCTGCAGAGGCCACGCGGCAGCAGCACCTCTGCCACCCAGCTCTCCCGCATGGCTCTGCCCTGCTGCAAACAAATGGCCCACCACCATGTCTGCTCCAGGGGGCACCAGGAATCAGCACCCTCCTCCCAGCAGCTAGCCCAGGTGTCACAGGAAGCCCCGAGGCGCGCCCTGTCTTGGTCCCCAGCAGAGGGAGAGGCTCTGCTCGACCTGTGGGCCGAAGAGGAGGCCCTGCATGACCCCCGTGCCTGTCGGCGGAACGCCGATATCTTCCGCCGCCTGGCCTAGGCGCTTTCTGAGAACGGACATCAAGCCCGGATCCTGGAACAGGTCCGGGCAAAGGTCAAGGAGCTGTGCCTGGGCTACGTCCAAGCCACCGAGGGCCAGGGGGCAGGGGCCAACAGCTGCCCGCACTATCAACGCCGGCATGCCATCCTTGGCAAGACGGCACTCGAAGGCCCCTCCGTGCCTGTGGACACTAGCGTCCAGCCACCTGTCACCAGGCCAGTCGAGGAGGAGGAAGAGGCCGAGCTGCCCACAGGATTGGAGGAGGAGGAGGAGGAGGAGGATGACCACGGTAGCAGCATCACCCTGCACATCCCCGAGACGGTGCCAAGCAGCCAGGACATCTCCCGGGCTTCGTTGGAGGCTGGGGAAGGATCCTCTGGTGAGTGTTGCGCTTTTCACTCACAAGGGTGGAGGGAGCCAGGTGCCCAGGGGGGAAGGGGGAGGGAGCGTCACTCAGGCAGTTTGAGCTGCATGCTGTGTACCAGTATGCAGCACGTGCAATCTTGTGCAGCCTTGACTGTGCGGCAGGTGGACGCAGCAGGCAGCTGCAGGGCACGCCTGGGACCATGCTGCTCACACACGTCCGGACTGGGGGGAAAAAGGGGTGCCGGCTGGAAGAAGCCAAGGCCCCAAAGAGCTCAGGCCAGACCCCACACCTCCTGAAGGGTGCCGCACGCAGCCATGCCTGGCCGTGCGACACAGCAGCTGCTCCTGGGAAACCTGTAGTGAGCCAGCCCTGTGAGCACGGCCCCCACTGAGCCCCTCGTTTGCTCCCAGCCCCTAGGCTAGCCCCCGAGGGAAGCCCCTCACTGCAGCCATACACTTCCCTTGGCGACTTGTCTGAGTGCTAGCGGGAGGGGGAGGGAGGAAGTGATCAGCCTGGCCCTAGGGCACTTGAGTATTGTTGCAAGGATGGTACACTCCTCAGTCACCCTTGGCTCTGTCTCCGAGGACATCACCACTTGACGGGGTCCGAGAGCCCAGACCTTGTCTCCCAATACTTGCTTTCATGGCAATGTGGGGATTTATCTTGCTCCTCTCCAAACTCTGTTGAATAGTCCTAAGCCTTCACAGCCTCCTGGCAAGGAGTTCCACAGGTTAACGCAAAACATGCCAAGGGGCCATGACACAGACAAGGGGTTACAATCCATGGAGGATCACTTTACTCCAGGGGGGAGTCCTGTATGCAAACATACACACAGGAGGGGGACCGAGTGGGCCCAAGCCACAGTACTGTGGTGTCACCTGGGCTCAGGGCGGAGGGCATGGGGCACAGGGACACTGTGGGCAGGGCTGGCTGACCGACCCACCATTTCCACTGTTCCCTGCAGCTGGACCATCCAGAAGCAGGGCACCCACCAGCCCTGCGGCAGCGGCAGCACCACCAACAAGAGTGCAGGCACCAGCCTGGCGGGTCAGGCAGCGGACCAGCTGCTCCAGCGCCATGTCCAGGCCGTCGATTGCATCGATGCCGACCTGGAGTGGCACCAGCAGGCATGGGGCAGTTCCTCGAATGCTGTGACCGCATGTGCGATGCCATCACGATGCTGACAGCGTACATCGGGCACGCCGTCCATTATGGCATGGCATTGCCACATGCCCCTGCCCTCCCTGCCATGCCCATACCCTTGCCCCCTCCTGCTGCCCCTCCATCTGCCCCTCCTGCTGCCCCTCTAGCCGTCCCTCCTGCTGCCGCCATGCCCTCACCTGCTGCACCCCATGCTGCCCACCTCCTGGTGATGCCTGCCCCGATGCAGCCTGAAGGCCATCTAGGCCTCCGCCCCCACAGAGGCACTGGCGGGAGCCCCCCCTCCCAGTTCAGAGCCCCCTCCCACTGCCCACCCTTCTCCCCCCATTGTAAATAAAAATAAAAGTTTTATGGTTGTTTTAAAAAAATTGTTTTGTTTATTGGGAGGTAAGGTTGGGGATGGGAGTGAGATGTAACTGGGAGACAGAAGCGACCCTACTGTGGGGCCTGGGAGAACATCTCCTTCAGGGCCTCCCGGATGTGTACTCCATCAAGATGCGCCTGGCAGATGGCAGCTGTGCAGGGCTGTTCAAATGCCTGGCCCTCTGCTGCCATCCACGCCAGCAGGAAGGCCTCCCCCTTCCACTCCACAATGTTGTGGAGCACACAACACGTGGCCACTACTTCAGGAATGTTCTGCTCACCCATCTCGAGATGGGTGAGCAGACAATGAAACCATGCCTTCAGACGGCCGAAGGCGCACTCCACTTGGTTGTGGACCTGGTTGAGGCGGTCGTTGAACCATGCCTGGTTGGGGTCTGTCCATCCTGTGTACAGCTGCATCAACCAGGGCATCAGGGGTAGGCCGCGTCCCCCACAGCACAAATGGGCATGGGCACATCCCCAACAGTAAAGTCCCACTGGGGGAAGAAAGTGCCTGCCTCCAGCCTGTGAAAAAGGCCAGAGTTTCTTAAGATGTGAGCATCATGTGCCCTGCCGGACCACCCTGCATAAATGTCAGTAAAGCGGCCATGATGGTCCACAAGGGCCTGGAGCACGATGGAGAAGTACCCCTTTCGGTTAATAAACTGGGTTGCTCGGTGTTCCAGGTCATGGACGGGGATGTGGGTCATATCCAGGGCTCCCCTGCAGTTGGGGAACCCCAGGGCAGTGAAGCCAGCCACCATTGCGTCCACGTTGTGAAGGCGGATGACTCACTGGGAGCAGGATGTCGTTGATCGCATGGACAACCTGCAGAAGGGTGCACAGAAACACAGGGAACACACCAAATGAGGCAGGGTGAGTGCATGATCCCTTGGGGGGGTGCCCGCCCCCCTGTGATGCCCTCTGATGCCCTCTGTCCCCAAACACACCAGGGCCCCCTCGCCCCACAGGCCCCCCCATACCAGCAGGCCTGTGTGAGGGAGGGATGGCACAAACCCCTGGGTGATGGGGAGACCCCACTCTCCTCACCCCCCCCCAACTGTGAGTGTTCCCTTTCCCCGGGCAGGGAGTGCAGCACCCCTCCCCCCCCAGGACTTACCTGCATCACAATGGCACCGATGGTGGACCTGTCCACCCCGAACTGTGGACACCGAACTGTCCAGGGTGGCCAGCTTCCAGAGTGTGATGGCGGCCCTCTTGTCCACAGGGATGGGTGGTGCGTCTCTGGAGTGCAGGGGCGAGCCAGGCCCATAGCTCCAGTAACGTCTGGTTTCGCATTTGAAAGTTCCGGGAGCCATTGCTGGTCATCCCATTGCCCCAGGACCAGCTGGTCCCACCAGTCGGTACTGGTGTCCAGTCTCCAAACAGGCCTCTCCATGGTGGGGTGGGGATGTCCCAGGGACGCCATCGCATCCGTGAGGAGGGAGTCCAGAGCGACCTCCATCTCGAGGTCCTGGAGGAGGAGTGTAGCAGCATGGAGCAGCAGCTGCAGGCACTCCAAGATGGCCGGAAGGGGCCAGAGCAGGCACAAGGCCACCCCTGGCTCCATGGTACAGCAAGGTGAAGGCAAAATAAACAAAAGGCACTAGGGCTCAAAACTGTGGTGTCCAATAAGGCAGAGGGCAACCACAACTGGAAACTGCTATGGTTGTCAGTCCCTACAAGAGGTCCTAAAGCTTACAGCAGGAGAGAAACGGCTGTCCAGGGAGATCCCTTTAAGCACGCGTCTCAAAGGAGCTCCAGCCCCAGCCCCCAGAAAGTCCTGGTGGCCTTTTGCCCTCTGCAAAGTAGTTCCGGGTTCACGCTTTTGTGCAAGAGCGTCCCGCCAATGTAGACGCTCTCTTGCACAAAAGCGCATGGTTCTGACGATGCACCGTGGCCAATGTAGACACTCTCTTGCGCAACTACTTTAACACAATAACTCTTGCGCAAAATGGTACTTGCGCTAGAACGCGCCAGTGTAGACGTAGCCAAGCAGTTTATTTCCTGACAGCTATCAGCTGTGCCCCTTAACTAAAAGAACAACATGATAGGAAAAGCGACATTTCTTACATCCCTTCTGCTAGCCGGGGAACCCGTTTCGGCTGTGGATAAAGTGGAAGACTATCTCAGCTTCCGAGGCGCCGGTACCCAAAGCCCATCGGTGAGGTCCAAATTGCTGTGCTCTGGTGCAGCTTTAAATACTGTGTCTCTACCTGGTTTGTGGCAGTTTGGAAATATCCAGGGGTTACTCATTGCTTGTTACAGTATGGCTCAGCTGTACTGCTTGTCCTTTGACTTTGTTTACATGATCAGTACATTTAGGTAAACAAGATTGTTATGTTCCCACCCTTATCTACAAATGGTTCTTGCTACAATGGCGTATGTTCCTAGAGGCTTGCTTCTGGATCATCAGTAGTAGGGAAGGAGGGGGAAATGGGAAAGGGGGGAGAATGCAGGCCTCACCACCCCTATACTTCACATGTACAGAGTTCTTCCACAATTGACCCCTACGACATGATAGCAGTTTTCAAGTATCTAAAAGGATGTTACAAGGAGGAGGGAGAAAAAATGTCCTTCTTGGCCTCTGAGGATGGGACAAGAAGCAATGGGCTTAAACTGCAACAAGGGAGGTTTAGGTTAGACATTAAGAAAAACTTCCTAACTGTCAGGGTGGTTAAGCACTAGAATAAATTGCCTAGGGAGGTTATGGAATCTACATCACTGGAGATACTTAAGAGCAGGTTGGATACACATCTATCAGGGATGATCTAGGGCAATGGTCCCCAACGTGGTGCCCGTGGGTGCCATGGCGCCTGCCAGGGCATTTATATGCGCCCACCGAATGATCTGGGCTGGTCCCGGCCCCGGGCGCATGGCGCATGGGCAGCCCCTGCCCTGGACGCGTGGCACATGTGCGATGCCGGCCCCGGGCGCGGCGCATGGGCAGCCCGGCCCCTGGGCGCCCGGTGCGCATGAGCGGACCCAACCCCAGACGCCCGGCAGCCCCAAAAGGTTGGGGACCACTGACCTAGAGATTCTAGACAGTGCTTGGCCCTGCTGTGAGGGCAGGGGACTGGACTCAATGACCCCTTGAGATCCCTCCTGGTTCAATGATTCTAACTAGATTCTTTTTCCAGCTAAAGACTCTCCCACTACTAACTCCATAACTCAAGTCAGCAACCTCCTCTTGTTCCCTGTGACACAAAATTAGAGATGTGACTAAAACTTTGATACTTGTTTGTGGATGCTCACCATTAAATTCTAAAAATAGGCTAGAAGGTCAGTGCATATTGCTAAAGCTAGCCAAAAAAGGGCATTGTTTATTCTTGCTGTCTTCAGAAGCAAAACATTCAAGGCAAATGGAATCATCTTGCATTCATTGTATGGTAGACAAAAATGCCCAGAGGATTTTAAGCTAACCATATTCTTTTTTTTTCATACCACAACCCATATTACCAAGCTTCCAGGGCCATTATGGTGGCAGTACATATTGGCTACGGCATTTTTGAGCAGTAGCTGCATAATCATACACTGACTTTACCCTCCTTACAAAGTCTCCTTTCTTACTGTGTAAAATAGTTAATCATGGACTGTATTTAATCCCAAATAATTATAATTTATATTGGAAAAGTGACAAAGCAGCTGCAATCATGGAATGAGAGACACCATTGTCTTTGGCATGCTGCTTCTATATTATTTTCCTTTATACGAGACCATCCTGGCATTAGTTTTCAAGCAGATTTCAAAGAGGCCAAAAGAGATGGATGCTCAAGAGGTCAGGATCCTATTATGTTTGGTGCATTACAAAGATATAAGATCCCAAAGAAATTAGGTGTCAATATCTTGTTGGATAGAGGAGGAACTGACACCACCAAAAAATCCCTGGATTATGATGTACTTTTGTAATGAAATATTGGTGAGGAAATACTTTGATGCCCATTTAGGTCTTAATTTGGATACATTGAGAAAAGATACATCACAACAAATGCTACCAGATCAAAGATCCAACTTTCCTTACTAGTGTATTTTTGTGGACCTGAACAGTTATTTCAAGTGAGTATAATGACAATGCTTAGCCCTTTTTAAGTTCTGATTTTACTTCAACTAAAGTGACTATAGGAATTTAATGTCTGTCTTTATTCTGTGACACAGAGGTCACTGCTGTGAGATTTATTTGATTTCACAGTTTGGCTAATTAATTTGCTCATTCTGAGCATTCACCGTCAGCACTGCTTTTGGAACAGTGCTACCAAAGCAATAGATTAATTTACATGGTACAGCACATCTGGTATAATTATTACCCCACAGAACTGTTATTGCTCAAAATCTGAAGGGAGAGGTAAACTCCCACTGTGATAAAGAGTTTCTGTTGCGGTTTTATCAACTGAAAACAACTACATGGACTAAATATATTTAAAAAAACCCTCTTGTTAACAAGAAAATATTGCAAATGCCCACAATGCTAGTTTTCCACCCAGTTAGTTTATTAGATATAATTCATTTCAAGTTTTAACAAATAAAAAAAGGAAAAAAGTGCATTATTAAGCTACCTCACTGATCAGTGCAAAAAACCACTGTAGACATTTCCTCATGACAGAGCCACAAGTTCTGTATTCCTGCATTGTGAAGATTTGTTAAAAAAATGGTGGGAGAACAATAAAAAGTAGTAAGGGATTGGAATATATCAAGGAAGTTCAAATGAGGTACGGAATATGAATTTTGCCCATGAATGACTATGTGGGAATGTGAAAGCCATTTAGACGATTTGAAGGACATAAAAACAAACAGGAGTAAAAGGAGTTAATTAGAATTTGCCAGCAGTGTAAAACTAGGATTAATGACATGAAAATAAGCAAAGGTAAACTGAGGGTAAGCACCATGAATATAATAGGCAAATGAGTCCTATTGGTTTTGGGAATGCAGTAGTTTTCCAGTGGAAGGTCTGGGATTCCCAGTTCCTGGAATCAACTGCAGCAAGATTGGACATGGGAATGGTAGATATATGAAAGAAACAATTATTCATTGGTGGGAAAAGATTAACTGATTTCTCAGACTCCACTTGTTGGGGTCCTTTTAATTGACTCTCTGGACCACTTCTTTTGACTTGCTTATTAATTCTTTAGAAGAAGGTCAATGAAGTGTCTGGGCCAGGGGTTGCCAGACTCTGGTGTGTGTCCAAGATCTTGATGTTCCATTAATTAACTTCATACAATTCTTTACAAAAATGTGTTATGTGGATCAATAACGTTTGTGGGATTGGTTGATTAGATTATTTTTCTTGACTTTCTCTTTTGAGCTGTGATTCTGCCCTCACTTCCTAGTTTCTGAGCAGTTATCACTCAGCTCATTAGGATGATAGAAAAAGTTTGATAGGTCCTGTGGACCATCTGCCGACAGTGCTCCTGCTGATTTATAGTCCATTCTGATGTTTTATTTCCTATCAAATGACAATGATCGTTAGAGGTTATTGTTTTTAATTGGAGCTCTAGAACAATTCCTTCTTCTCTATTCCATTCAACTTCACTACAGCTTTGTAATAATTATCAGGTTGGCATGTGTAGTGACCATAAACAGTGGTTTGATGGGAGTCCTGAGATTTTGGAGTTAGTCAATCTAAAATTCTGAGAAATCCTCACAAAACCTCAGGTCAAACACCTAATACAAGAAAAGAGAGAGATGAAGTCAATCTGAAAGTCTCTCGTGTTTTCTGAGGATGATAGGCACATCAGACAAAAGGGGTAATATAAAAAGAAAGGCCCTCTCGAGGCACATCTAGGCCCTCAGAAACTCCTTGAACTCCCTCTCAGGTAGAGTGGCCTAAGAGCCACTGAGTCTATGCAGTGCAACCTGGGTCCACGGTAGTACAGCCTAGTGGCCACAGAGTTAATATGCAATCTTCTAGTGTTCAGAGTAATATGACCCAGCGGCTTCAGAGTACACACACAGTATGGCTCAGCAGCCACAGAGTCAGTATACAGTCCCTCTGGGATCAAGGTAGTACTGCCCAGTGACCACAGAATCAATAAACTCCCCCTCTGGGATCAGGGTAGTGTGGCCCAATGGCCACAAAGTCAATATATAATAGACAATGCTCCCACCTATGGGGGGGGGTAATGGGGACCTAGGCTCTCCCTCTCCACTGGGTCCCAGCCCAGGGCCCTGATAGCATTGGTGCGACCCACTGCTAGCTCATTGGGGAATCGTACCACAACATGCCGAACTCTTGGGGAGTAATTCCCTGCCCTAGGCTACTTCCTACCCAGATCTTGTAAGAAGTCCTCTCTGTTTTCACACTCTGGTCTGGAGGCTTCTACTGCAATCCCTCTTTGCCTGGCTGCTTCTGTTTGGTCAAGACATGCTTCCTCCTGCAGTACCTCCTTCCACTGCAGCAGTCAGCCCTGACTGAGCAGCTCTGGATGCTTTTTGAACCAACTTCCAATTGAAGCATGCCCAGCAGGGCTGTGGGGATGGGGACTTCTAAGCCACCTAGGGCAGGTTAGCCACTTTGGCCCCAGTGTGGGGTTGATACATCCTGTCACAGGCCCCAATGACTGCGTTTTTCTATTTAGCCGGAAGAGGGAAGATGGGGGAGGGTGTCTATTATGGGTCAGGCTCCCCCTCAGGCTTACAGCCCTGTCATCATCGGGGTTGCCCTCACCCTCGTGCCCATCCACCCGCCCTCACCTCGTGGTTTTGACCGGTCTTAGTCCCTCCCAGTCTCTCAGTCCCCTAGTCCCAGTAAGCACAGTCCCTACAGAGTGGGGTCCGCCCGGCCCACAGTGCTGCAGAGAAGGAGCGGGACTCGGGCCCGCCCCCACTCTGGGTCCTGGCCCAGGACCCTAAAGACAGAGAGGCTGGTACATTGTCTGGTTGGTGGGGGTTCCCCCTTAACTCACCAACCCTCGGGGTGGTCCTGCTTGCTTCTCTCCCCCGGCGTCCTTCCTCAACTCCTTGCCCCCGGGCCCCGGGCTCTCCCCCGGCTTTCCTAGCCCATTCTCAGGGCTCTCCGGGTTCTCCGGGTTCTCTCCTGGCGTTCTGCCCCGCTCTCCGGGCTTTCCCCCGGCTTCTCCTCCATTGCTTTCTAGGGCCGGGTGCCTTTCAAACAGCCTGCCAGAATCGGCCCCGCCCCTTCCTTCCGGGAGCAGGGTGATGACATCAGCTGACGTCCTCTTTCACCCCGCCTCCGTACGGCCCCAGAACTGCTCCCGAACAGGCCGAGCAGGAGCGCCAGGGGGTCACATGGGTGCCCGGCTGCGCAGAGCTCCCCGGGCTTTCCACCTCCCCCCGCCGGCTCCCGGCGGCCCGCTCGCTGCTCAGCGCATCCACGGGCAGCCAGGGAGTGCAGAGCGCCGTGGACTCAGCCCGCCCCGAGCCCGGTGCCCCGTCACAGTGTTGAATTGCTGTAATTTAGTCAAGTGAACTAAAGACATGTTCCACCACAGACTTGTAACAGATAATCGACAAGTCAGGTAACATACAATTTGAAGTGAATTTTAAAGTGCACAGGTGAGAATGCCTCACACCTACCTTTAGTTATGATTTTCCTAAGCAACAGAATAGCCACCACACTCTTCTAACCAGTGTCTGTACTCCCCTTTCCTTGGACTCTCAACTTTTTCATCTAAAACAAAGCAAAGGATATTTACAAATAGGAAAGATGGAATAAGTCAAATGGAAAATTCTGTTCGTAGTAGTTTGACAACTTCATACTCTTAAACTGATGTGCTCACACTGAGATTTTGAAAGATCCTAAAGAGATTTAAACACCTGATTATTATTGCTTTCCACATCCCCCTAGACTGGCTTAAATACACTTTCCAAAATTTTAACATTTGTAGGATATGTTCAGACCACTTATAATACTCTATTCTGGGCCTTTATGAACTGTGAGGACATAGTCTTCCAAGTCAATCTTATTAAATACAATTTTACTGCAATGTAAATTTTACTGCAGACTTAGACAGGAACCAATTAACTAGTATCCCTATGAAAGAAAAGTGGACAGGATCAACAGCATGCAGCATTCCAGGAGCAAATAAAAGAAAGTAACAAGACAAGCATTTCTTTATCTCAGTGTCCCATATCTGGTGAGATATAAATACTGTAGCTATTCAGTATCTGTTGGATGTCTTTAAGGGATTATACTTGGTATTGATATTCTCCTGTGAGTTCCATGATAAAAGGCTGTTGCTACTGATTATGTGTAGTTCAAGCAAGTGACAAGAGTGACAAGAATCTTTGGCAAGACAGGTTGAGAAACATATCTGGACTTATTTGTCCTTTTTTTCTCCTTCCGCCCCCTTTGGCAAAACCTCAGTGATAATATAATTTACAGGTTGAATAATAATACGTGTTACAAGGAAGGGTATGACATCTGAGCATGATTCTCTGAGGAAAAGGATTTATATCAGGGATGGGCAATAATTTTTGATAGGGGAGCCAAGGTATGGGAATGTGGTCAAGGGTGGCACTCTTCCATTATATTAATGGAGGAGGTGCAAGGTCTGGGATGGAAGTTGAGTGCAGAAGGAAGATTAGGGTAAGGCATTGGGATGCAGGAGGAGGTGCAGGGGTTTGGGTTGTGACCTAGGGCAAGAAGGGGTTGTGACCCGGGGCAAGAGATTGGGGTACAGGGGTTGGGGTTGTGACTTAAGGCAGGAGGGGGTTGTGACCTGGTGCAGGGGATTGGGATGCAGGATCTGGGAGAGGGTATGGGTTCAGGAGGGGAGAATCATAGAGTCATGGAATACTAGTGTAACCCTTCTGCTGGGTAGGCCTGGCAGCAACTAGGGCCGGGTTCAATATCTTGGGTCCTCTCACACAGAACTGGCTCGAGCCCCCACCCAGTAACCTGGGAAATTCACACACCCCTGGGTGCCTCTGAGAGGCAATGCTTCCCCATTCGCAAGCACAGAGTCTGAGTGTAGGAAAGAAACATTTAATGAAACAGAGAGAGAAGTCATACGGCATTAACTTGGGAAAATACCACAAACAGAGTTCATAACCCAAACATGAGCTAAGCCCCAGCCAAGAATCACCTGAAGTCCCGAAGTCCAACACCCCAAAAGTATCTGTCACCCAGAGTCCAAAAGTTCACCCGCAGGGTTTCACCTCCCAGCCTGGGTAGAAATGGGGGTGGGGGGATAGATAGGGGCACCTTATGAGCCACTCCGCCACGCTCCACCAGCTGTCTCGTTCCACGCCACCAGACGCTCCGCTTGTCGCCTGCCGCCGCTCCTACCAGCCGTGCCGCGCTGCTGGTCACCGCTCCTCGCCTGCCGCCGCTCCTCACCGCTGGTTGCTGCTCCTTGCCTGCCGCCACTCCTCGCCGCTCCTCGCCTGCCGCCACTCCTACTGGCCACACCACGCCACCAGCCAGTGATTCCCACCAGGCACTCTGCTGGCCGCCGCCGCTTCGCTGGCTGCAATGGGTCTGGCTCCCAGCCAAACCAGTGATTTCAGCTCTTACTGATTTCAACTCTTTAGCCACCACCTGGACTGGCAAAGGATTCCAGCTTCTACGGGACTAGCAAAAAGACTCCTCATGGAGTCTGCTTTAGGTCTGTCCTTAACACAAAGGGGGAAAGGGGCAGGTTGGGCCAGTATTACAGCTCACACCTGGCAGGTGTGAAGCAGGCTGACTCAAGCCCTTTAACCCTTCCCCCCAGCTCAGTCCACTCAACTCTGGAAGGGGGGAGGCTTGTTCCTCGGAGACTTCTTACAATGATGGTGGTGTCTCTCCTGCAAGCACTGGTGGCATGTTTTACAGTTCCCACATTTAGAGGTAGCATGATTTGTGACCCCCACAACAGCCCCAAATTATTTACAATACACCACATTCCATTCCAACACTGATCCTCCATCAGCCCTGGCTGAATTGGATTTATATAGCCATACCTCGTATTCCCTCCCCATCCTGGCATGAGCTGTATTTACATATCAACAGTTAACAGTTAATTATCTTGCAGAGCTAAACAATTGTAGTGGGCACACCCACCCCAGGGCAGCTCTCTCTTGTTAGCTGGCTGATAGCAAGCAGCAGTTCAGCCCCTGCTTACACTAGAACTGGAAGGGACCTCAAGAGATCATCAAGTCCAGTCCCCTGCCCTCATAGGGCAGGACCAAGCATAGTCTAGATCATCCCTGATAGATGTGTATCCAACCTGCTCTTAAATATCTTCAGTGATGGAGATTCCACAATCTCCCTAGGCAATTTATTCTAGTTAGGAAGTTTTTCCTAATGTCCAACCTAAAACTCCCTTGCTGCAATTTAAACCCCTTGCTTCTTGTCCTATCCTCAGAGGCCAAAGAGAACAATTTTCCCCCCTTCTCCCTGTGACACCCTTTTAGATACTTGAAAACTGCTATCACGTCCCCTCTCTTTTCTAAACTAAGCAAGCCCAATTCTTTCAGTCTTCCCTCATAGGTCATGTTCTCTAAAACTTTAATCATTTTTGTTGCTCTTCTCTGGAACTTCTCCAATGTCTCCACATCTTTCTTGAAATGTGGTGCCCAGAACTGGACACAATACTCCAGCTGAGACCTAATCAGCACAGAGTAGAGCGGAAGAATGACTTCTCATGTCGTGCTCATAACACTCCTGTTACTGCATCCCAGAATCATGTTTGCTTTTTTTGCAACACTGTCACACTGTTGACTCATATGTAGCTTGTGGTCCACTATGACCCCTAGATCCTTGTCTACGTACTCCTTCCTAGACAGTCACTTCCCATTCTGTATGTGTGAAATTGATTGTTCCTTCCTAAGTGGAGTACTTTGCATTTGTCTTTTTAAAACTTCATCCTATTTGCCTCAGACTATTTCTCTAGTTTGTCCGGATCATTTTCAATTATGACTGTTTCCTCCAAAACACTTGCAACCCCTCCCAACTTCATATCATCTGCAAACTTAATAAGCATACTCTCTATGCCAATATCTAAATTGTTAATGAAGATATTGAACAGAACCAGTCCCTAAACAGACCCCCGTGGAACCCCACTTGTTATGCCTTTCCAGCAGGATTGTGAACCATTAATAACTACTCTCTGAGAATGGTTATCCAGCCAGTTATGTACCCACCTTACAGTAGCCCCATTTAAGTTGTATTTGCCTAGTTTATTTGTAAGAATATCATGCGAGACCATATCAGATTGGTTTGACATGATTTGTTCTTTACAAATCCATGCTGGCTGTGTCCTATCACCTTATTATCTTCCAGATGTTTGCTGAGGAAGAGGGTTTGGATTATGTGGGGTGGCAGTGGGTTGGGGGGAGGGAAGGGCTGGGTTGCCAGAGGCAGGCTCTGGCAAGGATGCTTTCCTGGGTGATTCCTGGCCAGGAGCCCAGCATTCCCCACCCCACCACCCCTACCCCCACAGGCTGCAGGGTCCAGGTGTATCTGTGAATAAGAACCTGATTGGAGCAGGGAGGGGTACTTTGTGAGCTGTCTGTTCTTTAAACATGCAGCTCCCACTGGTCAGAAACCAGCTGATGGGATTGTTCTAGGAGCAGGGACAATGAATGAAGCTTCTCCTCCCTCCTCCCCCACAGCTGTGAAACACAAACAGCCCAGTAGCTGCTTTTCTAAGCTTGTGCGAGGTGGGTAGGACAGGCAGGGAGTCTGCCTGAGGCTTCCTGCTGCATCCGCAGGATGGATCTGATGGCTTGGCAGGCCAAATATGGCCTGGGCTCCCTATTTTGCCCAGGCCTGGTTTACATGATAGTATCAGTTTATTTAAAAAGCAACGTTTGCAATAATATAAGTAGCTATTTTGTAATATTTGAGGTTCACACATATGTATCTTAGATCAGAGGAGACTCATTTGTAAGAGGCATTATAATTGTCTAGTATTTTGGTGTCTGGGGTTTGCATAATACCTTTGTTGTGTGCCTGCACTTTACCCCCAATTTAATATTATAAGTTCCATTTTACTACAGGTTGAACCTCCCAAATCCCAGACTCTTTGGTCTGGCAAGATGGGTGGTCTGGAAGGATCACAGATGTTGCTCAAACAGAGAGTCCCAGAGGTGAGGCATATGAGCCAGCTGGTAGTCCCACTGGTGGTGGGAAGCCCTGGCAGGCCTGGCAGGGGCTGGTCCTGCAGTGAGTAAGAGAGTCCAGCCCCAGGGAGCCCTAGCAGCAACCGGGAGGAATCTCCAGCCAGGAAGCCCAGCAGGATAGGGCCAGTGGTGGCCGGGAGGGAATCCCTGGTGGCAGCGAGGAGGAATCCCTGACTGTGGCCGTGGGTGGAGGCTGGAGAGTTCCAGCCTGAGAAGGCTGACCCTGGGAGCCCCAGCAGGGTGGGGAGCCCAGGCTCCAGGGACCCCCACATCTCAGAGAGGAGTCTTGACCTCCCCTGGTCCAGCAAACTCCCTGGTTTGGGACTGCTCCGGTTCCAAGGATGCCAGACCTGGAAGATCCAACCTGTACAATAATCAAATGTAGCCATAGGAAAAGCAACCAATCACTGGATATTTGGAAAGGGTGCACAGTCTTCACCCCAAGTAACATGATTTGACCATCCGAGCATGAAATATTTGATACAAGGGCAAAATATTATTACTTTACTGTATTAAAATGTGTGGCTGTAGTATTGTGTGTGTGCTTCCTAATGCCTATGAACAGACAAAATGCACCTGCTCTCAATATTGTATGCACTCATCTTTTCACGCTCTATACTTCTGTTTTCAAAGTGCTGAAGTTTTTAACACAATTAGACCAATTCAACTCTCAGTTACATCAGCATAAATTCAAAACAATGCCACTGATGGTAATGGTTTCAAACCTGTTCTAACTAAAGTGATATTAATGGGAGCTGAATAAGGCCCACTTATTTTATTCTTGATTTACTGTGTTGAACTGAGAGCGGAATGAGTCTGATGAGTTGAAAGTATTAAGAGTGATACCCTATCCTTGTTCCACATCAGGAAAATGGCACGGTTTAGCCTGAAGCATTGAAAGTGTATATATCATATGAACCTTTTTTCCAGCAGCTTTAAGAAAGCTTAACTATGTGAGTAAAATGGACTTAGAGTAACTCTATATTCTCTATATTAACTCAGTGCCCACAAAGTACCATCCAATCCATTTTACTCTGAATCATCCATTAGTCTTAATACCGATTCTGAAAGCTTGTCATATTTTTCATGGTTCTTTACTTCAAAGCTGTGTAGTAACAAGAGGCATTTAAAAGAAACCCCAAATGTTGGCTATAAGTACAATATTTCAGTTGTATGAACCTGATTGGAAGTGCATCATCTGGCAATGGTATATGGAGCTATTTATTCTTCTCTCACTGGTTCAGGTATAGAACCACTCAGTATTGACCCAAATTTATGACCGTTGAACTCAATGGGCTATGAGGAATGCATTGTGATATCAATCCAATTCCCAGTAGATGGTTGCCACCATCACAAATGGAAGCCTTGGCTTTTATTTATTGAGGACTTTAAAAAGATAAGGCCAAATCCTGGGCTGTTGCATTGGGCCGCATGGCTGATGTAGAACTGAGGGAGGATACCCTGGAGAGACAGACTTAATGGCAGTACAACTTATGTTACTCCTTCCCAACTTTTGGCTTAGAGGCATGGATAATATTTACCTATGAGCTGGTGTTCACTGGCTGTCATAACAGCCTCATGAGCAGCACAAATTCATTGCAGCTGCTCCACCCAGGTTAAAACCATATCTGCACTTACCTCTTATGATTAGGCCATAAACTATTATACAACTGCTACATATTTTTCATTATTGTTGTTGCTCTTGGTCATCTCAGGAGAGAAGAAGGTTTGAATGAACATGAAGACTAATCTTCATTCTGACACCTTAAATTGCTCCTCCTGGCTAGAAAAGGAACATATTTGGATAAAGGCAGGGTGATAAAGCCTGCAATGTCTTTGACCATGTAGGACTTGTTCTATGCACAATAGGTCTGATTCAGATAAGTGTTGATTATCTGCAACTACTAGTTAACAAGAGACATCCATAGCTAGTATTGCTCAAGATCAAACCAAAAAAGAAGTCTGCACTCTTCCATGATGTTCATCTAGAGCCGCATACCAGCAGCAAAGTCACATCTAAAACATCTGTATTAGATTTACTCATCTAGACTTGGAATAACTGCAAGTCTAAAAAATATGCATTTTTAATTTGTCATTTTCCTTCTTGGTCAAATGCTTTTAATATTTGTCATTAATGCATCTATTATCAGTGCATCATGCATAGGTTTATGTGAAGTATGAGAGATGTATTCATTGCTCTCGCCTCCCTTTTTTCTATGACTTAGGCCACCTTTTTTCTTATGCAGAGATCTATGCTGCGGCAGTTGATCTTCCGGTGTTTGATTTAGCAGATGTAGTAAAGACCCGCTAAATCAAATGCTGAGGGCATCCCTATCAACACCAGTATTCCTAGATTTGTGAAGAGTAAGAGAAGTCAACTGGAGCATTTGCTTTCATCAACCTCTTGCCATGGAGATGACACCAAAGCGTGAATTTAGGTACATCGACTCAAACTACACAATTCATGTAGCTGGAGTTGCGTATCTTAATAGCTTACCTTCAGAACCCCACTAGAAACATCCTTATTTGATGATCACTCTCAACTGCTGACTACTTTTGAGATGTCAGTTAGCCAATGATTAATCCATTTGACACATGCTTTAATGATTTTGTATAGTGCTATTTTTTTTCATGAGAATGTCATATGGCACTGAATCAAATGCCTTATACAAGTCCTAGCATATTGTATCTACATGATTATCTTTATCAATCACATTTGTGATCTCAAAGAATAAAATTAAATGTTTTTGATAAATACCAGTTTTCCCTAAAACCTGTGCTTTAATTCTTTATTAATGAATTCTGTATAAACTTTCAATTTTTTTGCCTGCTGCTCATGAGAAACTAACTGGCCTATAGATATCTAGATCATCATACATTCATAAATCATACATATTGTGTGCTAAGCACTGTGCCATATATATTTTCTCAGTCTACTCAAACCAAAGAAGTGACTGAACTAAATGGGTAATTAAAATGAAGTGTAACATATTACATGTAACAAATTATGTCTTCTTCAGGGCATAAGCTATGTTGCACATTGCTTTGATTTCAGTACCTACAACTTAACTACGGTACAGTAGAACTGCCACTTAAAATGAAGTGTAACAAGTTATTTTTCTTTATTTGTTTTCCAGTGTCTTAACCATCTGCTTCATCAGTTTGCACATCAAACCATTGCATGTGCTGAAGTGCTAATCGAAAAAGTGTTAAACATTTAACAGGATATTTGTCTGTTAGTAATGGACACAACCGAAGCGATTCTCTTCTGATATTTAAGCCATTATATTTTACACTCTACTTTTATAAAAAAATTAAAATATGTATTTAAAGCATGAACTTGTAGATGGTATCATGAGCTTTCGCAGGCACAACCCACTTCTTCAGATGACCGGTGCCCATGAAAGCTCATGATATCATCTACATGTTTTGTTAATCTTTAAAGTGCTACTAGATTATTTGTTGTTTTTTAAGTTTTTCCTCTTGCGGACTAACTCGGCGACCCCTCTGAAGCTTTTGAGCATGAACTTAGTTAAATTGGAAAAATGTCCTTACTGGGCTAAGACTCATATGTATTGCAGTTATTCTCCAGGAGTACTTGAGGAGCTCATTAAAGGATCATGGCCTAAGAGTACACACATAGCATATCCACAGTACAGAAATTCCTACTTTATTTATTGTTGTCTGGCCTTTAGCTACATAATTCCTTTGCTGTAGTATGGCGTGCCTAGATAAAGTCAAAGTAACTGTAACTCAATACTATTGGTACAGCTGGTATAGAGGTACATTGGACCTATTTAGAAGCCCACACTTCTTTTACTCTCATTGTTTGAAGAATGAATTGCAGAAGCAAATCTGAGGTGTAGTGCCTCTAAACCATGTGAGTCACACCATAATCCTACAGTTTGAGGCCAAATACTTATCTTGGAGCCATCAAACTTCCTGTACAAATACAGGCGCAAATCTGAGGTTGTACGGTGCACCTATAAAAAAGGGAGATTTCCCTTGTGAAAATTTACCCTTATTTTATTATTTATACCATGCTTATGAATTCCTGGTTTGATGCATGTCAGTTCAGCTTGATGCAAACTGTTAAAGCTCTGTGAAATGGATGCTTTATGATGCATTAGAATAGAAGGCCATGCGGATCTTCATTTGAAGTGATATTTGCAATGTCATATATTTGCAAACTGGTCCCAAATTAACAGTCTCTGTGGCCTACTGTAAAACATGGCTGTTACACTGAAACATACATGAAAACTTCCACACAGATACTACTGCTTAACATTTTGTTTGGCAGCTCCAGTATGCACCTACATTTCAAACACTGGGCAAACAAGAGTTTGGTATAGGATATATGCTGAGAATAGTCATGCGAATCTGGGCTGTTACACTGCATTTTGGGTGCAATTGTCATCTGCTAGATCTACATCAGCTATGGGCTGGTAAACAGGAACATTCTGCACTGCTGTATGTGCATAATATATGATAGGGAAACTTTAGAGATGAACTACAAAACAAATTACAAAATCTATGTGGCTGTTCAAAGAGTCTTCAGCTGTCTTGAATGCAAAGTGCACTAAAAGGGCTTGCTTGTACCATCATATGGTAAACCTGCATTACAGACGGTGTGGAGATAGGCTGCCTCCAGCTGATCCTTTGGAAGGCATGGTACTTCAGTGCTTCCCAGAGTTTCCTGGTGAACAGGGGGCAGCACATTCAGCAGTGTATCACCCTCTGAAGCCAGCCCTGTCCATGTTGCCTATTATTGAGTGGAATGGAACTGTGACCTCACTGTCTTCCCTTCCAACCACCCCTATTTTGATTGGTGATGTCACTAGAAGCACTAGCGAGAAGCAGTCCTTACACTTTGAATTGTACAAGAAATGTAGTTGTAGCTGGGCCCACTACAGGGAGTATACATAAAAAATACTCTTAGTACTTTTGCACCTCTCCCTTCAGAGGCTGGTTGCAGTCTGTAGCATTATCAATATATACCCATTTAGAGGGCAGTTAGGGATAGTTCCAGTAGGACATTAAAATAAAACACCATCTATGTGACTTAGGGTGCATCTACACTGCACCATTATTTTGAGATAACTAGCATTATTTCAAAATAACAAAGTGAGCCTCTATACAGCCATTTCATTATTTTGAAATAATTTCAAAATAACAGATGGCTTATTCTGAAATCTGTAAACCTCATTCTATAAGGAATAACGCTATTCTGAAATATCTATTTCGAAATAAGGCGTGTGTAGATGCCCCACTGCTGCTATTTCGAAATAGTCCCTCACCAGGAACATTCAAAGTTATTCCTCCCAGTGCCTCCTGCGGGGTCTAAATTGAGATAGCATGTCTACATTAGGGAAGCCTGCCTCGGACTAATTTTGAGACTTCCCTGCAGTGTAGACATGCTATTTTGAAATAAGCTATATCAGAATATATCTTTCGGAATAGCTTATTTCAAAATTGCCGTGCAGTGTAGACGTACCTTATGGAGGAGAAGTTCTGATGAGGTGGATTTGTTCTTTAAAGTCACTTAGCTACTTTTGAAAACCATAGAATAATAGGACTGGAAGGAACCTCACAGCAGGACCAAGCACCATGTAGATCATTCCTGTCAGATGTTTATCCAACTTTCTCTTAAATATATTCAATGATGGAGATTCCACAACTTCCCTAGGCAATTAATTTCAGTGCTTAACCACCCTGACAGTTAGGAAGTTTTTCCTAATGTTCAACCTAAACCTCCCTTGCTGCAATTTAAGCCCATTGCTTCCTGTCCTATCATCAAATGTTAAGGTGAATAATTTTTCTCCCTCCTACTTGTAATACCTGTTTAGGTACTTGACACCCTGTTAGGTACTTGAGTCTTACCCTTTGTCAATCAGTAAGAAATACTTATTCTTTAAATATTGGGCTGGCAAATATAAAAAGCTTTATCCTACTGTTTTATCTACTGATGCTCACATTGTAAAAAGGATATAGTATAACTAATATTTCACTTTTCCTTTGAGGAAACATACCATTCTTTGCAGGTTTTATGGTTTGAAGTCCTGAAGTTTTTATGGGGTCCCTGTTACGGCAAATATCCCTTGAAATCAATTGGAGTTTTGCATGTATCAAAATGCATAAGAATTTCAATTAGAATGGGATTTAGATTGACAGTAACAAAATGAATGCAAACTATTGCATTTTCTTGTTGCTAAAATTGTTGATTTGTGGGAAAGAAGATTACTAGCTCCACATTCCGTTCTCATGGTTATTTGCTTACCTTTTACACTTCCAAAGTTTTTGCTCATGGATCATAACTTCTCCAAGGAAACAACCTGACTTTCTAGATAAGGTACCCAAAATATGAAATGCAGACATGCCTCTTTTTAGTTGCTGAAGTACATTCTAACCCTTCAATGTATTTTCTAGTGATAATTCAGGTTAAAATTTAGCTCATATATTGTGAGCAAATGTAAGAAAGTCCATTTCAATCAGTTATATAATATCCCGATAATCATCTAGCAGGATATGCATACAACAGTGCCAAAGACTATACTTAGTTCAAAGCAAGGAGAGTATTTATTTTGTCTTATAATTGCATCTAGTTACATTAAGTTAATGAATCTTTGTTCCAAAATTTAAACAATAAACTGGCACACCACATTTATAAAGTACTAATAAAATCACATGTATTTGCATAGTCTTTGAACAAGGATTATTGTTGAGAAACTGTAATTGCATGTGCAAAGTACAAGGTAATTTTGACACAATACAAACCTTTTCCAATGCAGGTTGATTGCTAAGGGTCTATAGTCCAAGATTAATTTTCAAAATATATTGATTACCCACCTACATTCATAGTGGGATTAAGAATGCTATAGGCAAGCAATTATAGATTGTATTTCTACAGTGGTGAAGAAAATAAGAATTTTTCCCTCAAGTAAACTAATTTTTGTAGAGAAAATTATTTGCTACCTTATTCACTAAACATCAAACATAAATATTTCAGATTCACATCAGAGCTTACACAAACGGTATGCAAAACTGAGTCTAAATATTTGTAAATGATAATAATAAATTGCATGTCTCGCCTTGGAGAAGGCAGATATTTTTAAACTCCTCTATTATGTCGTCAAGTCTTTCTCAAACATGATACACATTTCAAAAATCAATGCATCCATCTTCTAAGGTGGGTGCTCATTGGAAATGTAATGAGAAATTTTGGGAAATGATGACTCTTATGTTAGATGACCTCAGTGTACTTAACTAATTTTAAAAACGCTCTCAAGCCAACTTCTAAATTTGACTGTCCTAATTTGTGCAAACAAATATTTGCATATGACCATTTGGGTGTATATAAATTTGTTTTTCGACTGTACAAAACACAACAGAAACAAAAACACAGGCCTTGTTCCTACAACAGTATTGGTGTGCACAAATCTGCTTTAAGTAACTTGCTTCTCAGTTTTTCACATCTACACTGGGTCAACTCATTGCCATGGTGCTTTCTGCTGGCCAGTGACTCATCATCAGTTACTTGCCTTCTGCACTGGTTCAGGCCTCGCGTTCCTTCTGACCTGCAGTGCCCTTTCCTCACTACCCTTCAGCAGTGTTCCTGCACTCTGGCATCCTCCCCTCCCAGAGAGCCCCAAACTGTTATACCCACCTTGCCTCAGTGATCCACTGTGAATCATCATCTAGCTTGGGTTGCCAGATACTTTCCCAAAAAATACCAAACATGTCAGGGAAAAGGGTCACTACACCTTTAAATCCCAGCGCTCCACACTGCTTGCTCCCTCCACCCCCGCCAGATGTGGCAGGGGAGGAATGTCCCAAGCAGCTTTCTGTCCAAGACAAACAGAAAATACTTTCTGGGGTTTTTTACCAGACAGAGGCCGCAGATACCGGACTGTCTGGGCCAATAACGGACACCTGGCAACCCTACATCTAGCCCCTACTCCAGTGGCTAACTGCTACCTGAAATGGCCATTTATCATTGGCAAGGAATTGTGGACCTGCTCTCTTTTGCTGGCCTGGCTGCCTCCCAGGAAAATGTCACATTGTAGTATAAACGCTTTCACTGTTTTGTCTCCAAACGGCAGGTTTTGGCGACAAAACATTCCAGTGTAGACAAGGCCTTAGATAGTGTGAGAAGGAGGGAAAAAAAACCCTCATTCTAATTAAAATGTAAACTTTTTATAAAGAATATATCATAAGCATTTCCTTTCCTCAACTTAAAGAGTAATGACACTACACTACTAATGTAGTGGCATTGCATTAGTAATAATAAAATGTCACATTTTTCTTTCCAAAATGATGCAAATAAAAGAAATGTGTTTTCTAGAAAATAGAAACTGGAGATGTTTTATCCAAGAGTTCTTTGTCAGGTGCTTAAACAGAAATAACAAGGCTAATGAAAGAGGAGAAAAGATAAACTAATATAACCAGAAATAAAAGATGAAAGGGGGGGGGGGAAAGTATGAAAACTCTCTAGGGGTTAGCTAGGAAAACTGTCAGGTTGCACACAGAGAAAAAAAAGAAAGATCAAATGGTAAAAAAACTTTGAAGTCATGAAAAGTGGATAATAGTTTCAGGTATGTATTCAGATATTTACATATATGCATGAGAAGTGAGTGGATTGTACAGGCAATAACTCTAACTGTTAAAGAAAATGCTAATGATGCTTAAGACAGAACCACTGAACTTAAGAATGGATATTTTATTTTAACATCTCACTTCTTAGGCACAGATTCTGATACCCATATACTACTACAGATGCTGATTTCCTTGACTTCAATAGGACTTCTTGTGGGAGCAAGTGCTACACTGGATTCTAGACCTTCTCTCTACAGTATTCTGATAGAAATACATGGCTGTTTTCTTTGCTATAATTATTGAGATTTTTTTTTTTTTTTTTTTTGGAATGTGACCGTATAAAAAAACCCTGTAAATATTATGAGCCAGATCCTTAGCTGACATAGGTGGATGCCAGTCCTTTGAAGTCAAATGGAGCTGTGCTCATCAATCCCACTGGGGGATCTGGCTCGGATGAAAGAAAAATAGCAGGAAATGATCATTTTTATCCTCATTGCTACAGTTGCATTGTGGCCTACAAATCTGTCAGTTTGTCTTTTACATATTATAAATGCCTATGCATTTCCTGTAAAGGCTGTGATAAATAATGTAATAGTATGGTCAATTTTAGTGCTTTAAATTACTAGGTACAAGAGCTACAGTCTTTCCTACTTAAGCTCCTAAGAAAAATCAGTCTGTGGGTGTTTGCTCTAGCTTAGTTCAGATGGTCAAGGGATATGCAAAGTGATTAATATAGTTTAGTAAAATAATTCTTCAATATGTGTGACTGCACAGGACATTCATCATTTCTCGGAAGTTCCTGGCTTTTATCAGGGTTCTTCAATACAGAATGGAACTCTCTACAGAAGGAGACCCCAGTTACACTAGGTTATGGGTGAATCAAAATTTCTCTTTCCTGGTTTCAAATTTATTCAGTGTTTGAGAGGACAAATAATTGAAGAACAAAAAAAGATCTCTTTTACCGAGGGTCATAAGCCAAAGGTGCTGTTTGCTACTAACACATGGTAGAATAATGCTAAGGATAACTTGCCTACATTATTTTGCAGGTATCCTGTCTCTTTGGACTGTGGTTAGTTTCTTTAACCCACTGAGCAAATCAGCAAATTATGTTTTGTTGGCTTCCCTGACAGGTGAAGGAGGAACATTTACAAGTTTGACTGCTTCTTAACCACCACTGTACTTGAATTCATCCAGTGGAGTGACTGAATTTCCTTCCCATGATATGGTTGGCCTGTTGCACTTTCTGTTTCTGGATTCTTCACCAGAACTCCGAAGGGCTGGTATACATGACTTTAAGGTTTATATAATCATAGCTATTAGTACTGAATTTTCTTAGAAGACAAAAAGTATACTAGGGAGAAGTTGTGAACAGAATGAATGAGAACCAACGTGCATGAAAATGGTGTTGCCCCAAAGTACTGCTCATGATACAAACTCTATATACTCAAGGCCACAGCTATTGTGAGCATGGTGTCAGCAGAATATCTATTTAGTTGTCTGTATTTTCACTCATGTCTTAATAACCATGAACCTAAAATCTCTGGACAAGGAATGACTTTTATTAGTTCTCCTGCTTCCAACTAATCATTTCAACTTTGGGGCATAAACAAATGATTTTGTATAATGTATCCCCAATGTGTATGATGAGTGAACCATGGGGGCTAAATGCAGCTCTGGGAGTAGTTCCATGGGTCCGAGATTCATTATTTAATACCACAGAATCCTGTATACCAAATGCCACCCATTCTCCTGAAATGAATGTGGTCTGGACACACACAAACTTTTGCCACTTACAGCAAAACAAAATACAATAGCCTCCTATGCAAAAACATTGGTAATTATCTGCATCTATAGTCTTTCCAATTCCCTCCATCTGCTCCTGTTTTTTCTATTGTACTGTATCTTTTGAAGATACAATTTAAACTTGAATGGGCTCTGAGTTCACCTAAGCACATTCCTGTTTTGCTGATAAAAACAGAGTAAATGTCAATGCAAAATTAAATTATATGTCAAGACTTTTGTAAAATTGGTTTTGAGATGACTTTTGTGTAAAATTATCATGTGAGGTATATTGGATAGTTCTCCATTTATTGGCAGTGTTCAGAAAGTCTCAACATCTTAGAATGAGCTAGTCCTAAATCTTTGGATGTGCATCCATAATATTTCAATTCCATTACATCTTATTTCTATTGTGCCGTTATGTTTTTATTTCCTATGAGCAACAGCTTTGCTAGTCTCTGCATTATAACCCCAGTCATCTATACAACCATAATAGAATTAACTGTCTGGTTCAAAGCTCACTGAAGTCAGTGGAAGTATTTCCCTTTTCTTCAATGGGGCTTCAATCAGGACCTAAAAGAGTAATACCAAAAGGGTCACAGGGAGGGCTAGTGCCAGGGCTTGCCAGGGTTGCGCGCTGGCACTGCGAGGCATGGCTGCACAGAAGTCTGGCATCTCTGGCTTGCTGCATAAGTTATGAAAGTAAAATAAAAAAAATATTGCTTGAGCTCTGGCACCTCTTTCGTTGCAAATTAAGTGCAGGTCACAAGATTATATTGACTCAGACATCTAGCTGCATCGATCTTCCAGGGTTCAAATTAGCGGGTCTAATGAAGACCCGCTAATTCGAACTGAGAGGGTGCTCCCATCAACAACAGTAGTCCTGCTCCAATGAGGTGTAAGAGAAGTTGACAGGAGCACATGCTCCTGTTGACCTCCTGCTATGTGGACAGCGCCAAAATGCGATTTAAGATACTTTGACTCCAGCTATGTAATTAACGTGGCTGCAGTTGAGTATCTTAATTCAAATTCATCCCATAGTGTAGACCTGGCCTAGGACAATCCATATTACAAAAAGTAAGATGGCACAAATAACCCAGCATTTTAATGTGCTCAATTATCATCTTCAAATACAGTTTTCCGCTCTTATCTTGCACCAGATGCAGAAATGGCTCAGACATGTAATCAGCAATCAAAAGGCTGAGCTTTTAAAATGTCATCTCTTGTTTTCTAGGGCACTGAGATCGAGATCAAATATGTTTCCAGTGGTGAACAGGCTTGTGGTCAGGCTGTAAATTAATGCAACAGGGCAGAGAAAAAAAAGTATGAAGCTTTCATACTGGGCAACTTCTCCAGCTTTTAGACAATCACGAATCAAAGTTGAGCACTCTGAATTTTCCAGAAAATCACAAGTTTGAGTTCAAGTTATTAAAAAGTGTTGAGTTGTGCGCTGTTTTTGTTTGTTTGCTCAATTAGCTTATCAGTTGCACTTATATCTGCTGCCCATGAGTGCGATGTGGGACGTATGCTTTTACTATTATTATTATTCACTTTAAATTCTGCCAGAAAAGTTTTTACCACTTTTTTAAAAGAAATTCCAGCACTATCTGGAATCCAAGTTATCGAATAATATGATTTACAGTATCTACCACCATCACCTTTAATCTACCATTTAATGAAATACTATCCTGAAATCAAAATTTGTTTTCTCAGAGTTTTGAGTTATTATCATGATATATTTATCTCAAAGGATCTTTTCAGAATGCAGGATGGCCTACTTGGTAGTGCATTAGAATGTGTGTTAGGAAAATTGGGTTCTGTTCCTACCTCTGCAACTAGCCCCCTTGCACTTCTCACTTCACTGTTTGGTACATCAGTTTCCCTGCTTGCAGAAGGATAATGATGTTTACCTTCTTATAAAGTGTTTGAGATCTGCCAATGAAAAGTGCTATATGTGAACTAGGTAACATTATTATCAGTCACCATTACCATTATACTGATTTTTTTCCCCTGCTGGTTTGGTACATTTTTATTGGAATGGGAGAGATAACTTCTAAACAAATAATTCCTGTTTTAATTGTACCCATCTCCAAACATGGCTACTTATGGTCCTGATTCTGCATCCTGATTGTATGGACCATAGAACGGAGTTACTGACTTCATAAGGATTTGAGTAGGTGAGTTTAGTCATCTGCCTACTCCTATGCTGTTGTACAATTAAAAACTGCAAGGAACAGCTAGGTCACAGCAAGATTCCCTCTAAGCTGCACAGCAGCACAGTCCTGCAGCTGCTTAATCAGCCTCACCCAGCAAGAGCAGAATCAGCCTCGCCCAACCAATGGAGCTGCCTGGCTGGGCAGGGCTGATTAAGCAGCTAGGGGAACATGCTGTCGCACAGCTTAGAGGGAACCTTGGGTCACAGTATTTTCATGCACTTGCAATAAAAACTTACTCAAGTATTTAGGGTTACTATAATCTTCACAAAAAAAGTCTCTTCTAAAATAATCGTAGGCTCGGATTTTGACCCTCTTATTAATTTTGGGAAGTATCTGAATTTAATGGGACTGCTCGTGGAAATGGGTGCTAATCAACATGAATGAAGGTGACAGAATTAGGCACTTACTATTGTTCTGTTGTTTTTTTTATATCTACTTTGATGATTATGGTAATACGCCACTTTTTATATAATCATACTCTTCAAAACACTTCTCAGGCTTAGGTGCCTAACTATATCCATTTAGGTCCATTGCTACTTACTGTATTATCTAATACACCATAATTTAAAGGAACACTGGTATACAGCAAGGCAGTCCAAGAAAGGATGTTCTGAAATTACCTTTAACAAACAAGTTTTCCACACAAAAAAATTGAAACTTTGTTTTAAAGATTGTTTCCTATTTTCTAACAAAAGATTTGTAAAGTGTCTGACTTTGCATCTGGAAATATTTCCATTGCCTCAGCAACTTTACATAGAAATTAGTAAAGCTTTTTCAGTGCTAACTTTCAGTGCTTCCAAAAGTCCCGCGTAAGAACACTAGTGCCTTCTCAATTTATATTAGCATAACTTCAAAACTTTGTTTCCACGTATGCCAGAGGTAGTACCTCTGGGAATGACAGAGCTAAATCCAAGATATACATCTTGAGAAACTCAAAACCACTACACCAACCAAGAACACACCAGCAATAAGTAGATAGCATCATGGAAGGGCCACCCAAGTACCTTGAGAGAATCCACTTCAATAATGATATAAACTTCCCTCTGACGACATTTACCATCCCACACTGGAATCAAAATGGGATATCATCAAACATTCACTACCCATACTGGATGGGGACCCCATCCTAAAAGCAATCTTTTCTAACTCTTCCTCTTCTGGCCTTCAAACAAGTCTCCAACTTCACTAACCTCCTCATCAGAAGCAAGGTTCCCAAGGACCAGCACACATCAACTCAACTAGCTCAAGACCCTGACAGAACAACAGTTGCAAAATCTGCAGATGTAGATCTCTGGATACAATGATCAGCTCTTCCACTACACACCTTAGATGCACGCTTTTCACAAACAGTTCATTCTATTTCAGACTCTATATAGAGTTTCCTCAAAGAAACCCTGCCAAACACTTTCAGAAGATGAGCCCAAGAACTTAAATTCATAATTTTGCTGAACACTAAAAATCACGAACCTATTAGAGACACAGGATTTATGGCTTATTACAACAATCTGTAACTGTTCAACACCCACCACTGATTCCCCCCTTTCCGTTCCTCCTCGTGGTTGAAGGGGTGTTAGTGGGCCATTTCACCTTGAAGGTCCCTTGAAATATGTGATAACTATGTATGCCAAACAATCTCTTCCATCTTGCAGTTAGCTGTGACACTTAGACCAGGTCTACATTACAGATATATATATTAGTATACCTACATCACTCAAGGCTCTGAAAAATCTGCATCCCTGAGTGACACATTTGTGCCAACCTAAACCCCATGTAGACAGCGCCACTAGGGGTATGTCTACACTGCAGAGTTTTTCAGGAAAAATGGCCACTTTTCCAGAAAATCTACACTTACGTCCACACTGCTATTGTGTTCTTTCGACAGAAAGTCGAAAGAACTGAGGGTTTTTCTGACAGCAGTAAACCTCTTTCTATGGGAAAGAAGCCTGTTTCTGAAATAGCTTTTTCAGAAAAAGGTATGTGTGGACGCAGAAGAGAGTGTTTTTTCGAAAGAAGAGGCCTCCAGGGAAAAGCACAAGTATGAAAAGACATATAGACACAGATTTTCTATCATGAGGTATGCTACATAGTTTTATCTAATATTTATATCTAATTGATCATAAATGTTTCTCACAATTAATAGTGGAGGCTATAATGCTGAATCTAAGACAAAACACAGAGTCTATGAGCTGGAGATATGTAAAATGCTTGTGTCAGGGCGTGAGGGGAGAACTCTGGTGGAGATCAAAGTCACTAGGTTGTCAGAAGATGCCTCAGGCAAGCAAGTATTAAATAGTGCCTGGTTTTGGAACCCTTGAGTAAAATCCTGGCTTCATTGATATCAATAGCAAAACTCCTATCATATAAAAAAATTCATTTAAAAAGGCCCAGTTCTGATCTTTCAGTGATTTTGTGCTAAATATCTGCAATGACTTCAACAGAATTACTCCTGAGTCACGACTGTGAGTGAAATCAAAATCAGGCTGTGGAGTCCTATTATAAGCACACTATAAGCATACAATTTATTAAACAAACAAACAAACAAAACCAAAGTTACCATTGCCTCCAGTGCCTGCAATCTAACACAGAAACATAGGACTAGTATTTGAGAATGTGATATTCACTGGAAACTATATAGGAAAAAACATGAAACTGTCTTGTATGTTTTCATGTTTTAAGAAGACCAATTGAAAAAATTAAATAAATAAGCAACTTAAATTGTGAAACATTTTATTAGTGATGTAACCTAATACAGTAATGATTTTCCTCAAAATATTCAATACTTTACGAGACAGCGTTCCTTTCATTTTTGTGTAGCACCTTGAAACATGTAAAGTGCTATTGGTAGTTGCCTATAAGTACTATTTTTAAAATGTTATATGTTAAGAATCTTAAAACATACCTTAAATTTTATTATTTTGATATTATAGCAGGCTCCAGTAATCTAAACTGAGAAAAGGACCCCATTGTGTTAAGAATTTCATGTACACATCATAAGAGACTGTTCCTGTGCATAAAAGCATGGAATCTAAATCAGCAAAATAGTTAAAGTGTGGAAGAAAAAGGAATATTATTTCCTCCAAATTTACTGAGGGGAATTGAGGAACAGAAAGTTTAAACCCCTGGTTCAGCATATGTAACTTTAAGTACCTGCCTAATCTCATTAACTTGCATAATTGGTTTAAAAACTGGAACAGGACACAGAAAAGTTGGATTCAGTCCCCATTTCTCCCACAATGTCCTTGTGTGAACTTGGGCAAATCATTGAAACTATGTCATTCAAACTCAATAGTGTGCTGGTCCATGATGATGGCACTTTGACACTACACGAATAAATAAATTAATAGTAATAGTAATAATGTGATTTCTTTTCTCAGATTATCTATATTTTTCTTCCTTCTTTATGAGTGTGCAAAAATATCTTTATTGCTTAACTAATCTGCTACTGTCTTTGTAATTGGAACCCTGGCCCTTTTGGAAATGACAAAGCTAACACTGAACAGAGTTAATAACCTACCTACTTGTCAGCTGTTCTGGACCTTTGGTCCATAGAGCAGAAGAGTATAAATGTTTATGAGGAAAAGTATAGTGCATACAGACTGAAGTAGTCATTTGTGAGGGTTACTAGGGATTACTATCTATTGGCCCTTCTTCTTTGTTTAAGGTTCTTCAGCAGGAAGATTTAAGGGAAGATTTAAGATTAAGAAGACTTAAAGATTGCCCAGGTCAGAAAACGTCAAGAGACAATAATGCAAATGCAGCTTTTATTCCTTTTGATTCAACCTTCCAGAGGAATGAGAAAAAACTGACTCCATTTAAGCATATATGTATGCTCCTTTCCGCTCGAGCTATAGCTTAACACTGTCCAATTTCCCAGGATCTATGTTGTTTTACTGCTGGGGTTTGCACAGTATTTATTTTATTGCTCTTGTCACTGTTTACGTTAAAAGGAATCAGTCATGTTTGGATAGACTGTGGGATTTTGCTGGGAAACAGGCTGGTTTTTCTATCTTACTAGAACAACTATTGTGTTCTTACCAGCCCCACTGGTACGGGGGGGCAAAGAGGGCAGTTGTTGCGGGGCCTGGCAATTCTAAGAGCTTGGGGCTCCTGGACACTGCTTTTTCAATCACTGCCAGAGTGCTGTGTGGTGTGGCCTGGGCAGCTTTGAGGGCAGGCTGGGAAGACAGAGTGCCACGGCTCATTGCAACCCAGGTGGTGCTGAGAACTTCCTGCCCCCAGCCTTGTCCCTTTTGCCTAAAGTCCCAAGAAGTCTGTCGCCCCCAGTTCTTACTGCTGCCTCTAATTCCCTTCCTGGCTGCATCTGTCCCAAAAATGATCTTAAGTTGCATGTCTCCAACTGTCTCCTCTGTCAGGACATGGGAGGAAGAATAATTCACAGTGGCAGCAACACCACAAAGGCCAGATGAGGATCCCATTAGCAGTGATGCAACAGACATGCCTGATTCCATTGGCTCTGCTCCTATTGATACCTCGGCCACCTGCATCACCAGCTACAGGGCATTGTGGGGTGTTCCTGATTGTTCAGGGGCTCACTCCTAAACAGTCCTCCTGTGCATGGACATGCTATATGACAGCTGCACTAAATCAATAGGGGAGAGCTTACACATGGACCGCTGCTTGTACTCATTCAGTGGTAAAATTGAGCTGCTGTTGATACCTTGTGATTTTGGTGCCAAGGGACCTCACCCACAGCGGAGAGCATATCACTAACTGCTTTGGACCCCTCTCCCTCCAAAGTGGCTTATGTCTGCATGTGTAGGACTATAACATTCTATATATCTCTGTGTTGTTGCTTATATGTAGCTTTGCTTACTTTTTTTCCCCCTTATATTTGCATGCCACTGTTGTCAAAGATGACTTTTAGGGATCAAAATGTAAATGTGAAATCTCAAGGTAGAAGCACACGTAGAAAGTGGATCTTGGGAAAGACAAACAAAAAACCCCCAAAGCATCCTCACATTGTATGGAAAGAGCCTTTAAGGATTTAAAATAGTGCAAAATGAATTAGTGATACTCGGGTTGTGAAATTTCATGACCAATTGCTTCACCCGTTTCATACATCCTTACTCACTGTACGTTCTGAAAAAGCAGGTAAGAATGCCTGCTAACAGGAGGATTATTTAGTGCAACCTGCACCAAACTTTTATCTGCCTTTTCTTCAGAAAATAATTGTATCCCATACTGTATTGCTAGACTTTGTGCTAAACTGGAAAAACACCATACTTTGGAAGTAAATGATCACAAGTAACAAAATGCCACGTGCAAGCGCTTTCATGAATTGTATTGCTACAATTGTTTTTTATCTTTTCCGGTATGCTCTGGGAGGTAAGGACAACTGGACCTTCACCTCCTCCCCTCCCCCATATGTTTAGATCTAAAGGAGTAGCTTTCTGAAGTGGATTATTTACATTAGCTACCTGTTCTTTAGAGAAAACTCTCTGTGGTTTGGGACTTCAAGCATTAATAGCAGCAGATGTGAATGCAGTAATGCCCACAGATCAACTTCTGTACACCAACTCACTGAAACAGGGGAAAATAACATGCTGTTTCTCACGTGAGAGCTGTAGAATCACTATTCTACACTATTAATCCTTTCCTTATTATGTTATGGAATATTGTCTTCACTGAAATCATATGCAAATAACTTCTCCTCCTTGCATGGATCTGAAGGGCGAATTAAGATCAGCTGGGAGCTGGAGTACATAACAAACAGCAACAAGGCAAGCTTTTGTAAGATGTGATATGTGTCAGCCTCAATCTTGTCCTGGACAAACCTCATCAGAGGATCATTAAGGCACTGGGGGAGCACTGGGAAGCAATCTGACTCAGAATGCTTCCTGAAGTAGCTGATATGCTAGATTTCAGCAGTCCAAATAATATCTAATTCAGGATGGTTTGCCTGGGCTTTACACTGCATAAAATACAACAAAAGTCTCCCATTGACTTAATCAGTAGGCCAGTAAACAGGCCTGGCTTCTTAGGGTAATGAAGAGGGAGGATCTATCTTTCTTCCTGTCTGCTGGTTTCCTTCAGAACTGACATTTGAAAGCAGCAACATGGCCTTTTTATCTGGCATGATGGGCCATGACTGGCCTCTGACTGCTTCCAAACCTTCTAGCCACTGGAGGACCAAGTCTCATTGGTTCTGTGAGCAACTGACATTGGCAGGCCTTTCCAGGCAACAATTTAAGGACCAAACTCTGTGCTTCTCTTCATATAGAACTTCTTCCTAAAGCAATGTGCGCCAATGCAGAATTATCTCTTGAGAGGGTCAGCAGTATGACAGTACACCTCGTCATACTGTCGGAGGTATGGAGAAAACAGTCGTTGGGGTCCCTTTAAGCACAGGCACTGGAATTCCACATGGCCCATATACAGGCCTGTGCTTTCAAATAAGGGCAGTCAGAATTTGGCCCTCAGTGCTTGGCCACACTGATATGACTACCAGCAAGCGTGTAAGTTGTGGACGTGGTTTTTTATTATGTGGAGTCTTGTCACTGAGAATTGGATTCAAACACCTCATTGCATATAGGAACAGGATTCTTATTCTGTTGTCACTTCTCTGTGCCATCCAATTCTGCGGGCACGCCCTTTCTGCCGATGAGTACATGCTACTTCACCATTCTACGCAGCCACTACAAAACTGGGGGTTCAGAGCCTCATTTATATTCTGAGGCCCAGATTTCTTCTCAAATATTGTAGTAAATCTCACTGTGGATCACACATAAGGCAAATTGTAGTGTCAGAATTAAAGTCAAATCACTCAATGCAACTTTAAAATAAACACATTGTCATAACCCTGGGAAATAGAATGTTGATCCTTTCACACTGCAATCCAAAGAATCCAATTGGTCTTTTTCAGATAATTTGCTGAAAGTTATCATTCTAAATTTACAAAACAAACTGGCACAAATTGCTTACTTGATCAGAATGAAGAGCCTTTGGAAAAGAGCATTAAACATACATGCACAAACAGTGAATACATAAAATATTATATAAGGCTTCTTTCTTCAGCTATGTAATCTCTGTCCCTTTCTTACACATGCACTTTGTAAACCTCACTCTCATTTTTTCCCCAGGCTTTTGGGAAAGTAGACGTGAGTGGGAATATGAATAATATGAGTAGAAGACTGAAGCTGGAGTGAGTGTTACTTTCTCTATTTTTTTTCTTGGCTTCAAGGGAGCAGTTGCATCTGATTTCATTGTACAGGTTGAACCTCTGTGGTCCAGGACTCTCTAATCCAGCAACATCTGTGGTACAGAAGGACCACGGATGCTATGGAACTAGAGAGCCCCAGAAGCAAAGGTTGCTGGTAGCTAGGAGCGGAGCTGGCTGGAGGGGCCAGAGGGGCAGTGGAGCCCGGGGGGCACCAGACCCCGCAGCCAGCAGGGCAGGGAAGCTGGCAAGAGGAGGGGGACAGAACTCACGGGGAAGTGGAGCCCCTCTGGGAATTCCGGTGGAGCAGCAGGGCTGCCATGAAGTTGGTGGGGTCGCTGGAAGCTCCAGTGGGGCTGCCGCAGCTCGTAGGGCCAGGAGCTTTGGCAAGGCTGCTGCAGCTTGCAGGGCTGGGAGGCTGGGGAGAGGATCCGTGGTGGCTGGGGTGACGAGCCCAGCAGGGGGGCTGGCGCCCTTCTCCCAGATCTCCCCTGGTCCAGAAAATACCCTTGTTCAGGACTGGTCAGGTTGGGAGGGTGCCGGACCAGGGAGGTCCAACTTGTAATAGTGCTTAATGTGAGTGGGAATATGAATAATATGGGTAGAAGACTGAAGCTGGAGTGAGTGTTACTTTCTCCATGTTTTTTTCTTGGCTTCAAGGGAGCAGTTGCATCTGATTTCATTGTATAGGTTGAACCTAAGTGGTCTTTTCTGTATTTTTATACAGAAGCCCTCACCATATGCAGGGAATGTCTTCTTGAGATCACTGCAAATGACAAAATCTACCAATACTGGGGGCAGGGAGGTGTTCCTGACACAAACCAAGCACATTTTCTCTATAAAATGATGTAATGATGCAATAGATTAATATTCACATGTGATAATGCAATAAATACATGTATTAGCTAACATTTCCTGGTACAGCAACATTGCAACTTCAATTTCCCTTTTAACTTTCAGACTCCTTTAACAGAGTGCACTGAAAAAGCGTCATCACGCTGCATCACGTACCTGGACTGGTGCAGCACAGAGCACGGTGAATATGCAAAACCGAGATAGTGAAACCGCGAATGGCAGGGGCTTCATGTACATCTAAATAAATCTTTCACCAAATATTCTAGAAATTCTTAATTTAGCATACTGCAGATAACTAATTGACTAAAACCAGCCCCAAACAAAATCTTTTTCACATAATATCAACAGCCCTTTATACCTAAATCACCCTCTTACTTCAAGCAAAGGCCTAATGGTTTTTGTAGCATAACTGGAGGGTCAACAAACATAAAGGAAATCTAAGTCCAAAGTCAAAGGCTCTCCACTGAGAATAACCTACTTCCAACCCACAGATCTATAATGTAGCAAAAGCAACCTCGCTATGTTAAACAGTCAAGACTATAGCTAAGAAAAGAAGGTCCTTAATTTACTTAAAATAAACTAAAACCTATGGATGAAATATAATCAGCTTCTTGGATTTTAAAAAGAGATCACTAGGTTATGAAAGTTACAGAACCCTGGTATAAGTGTGAGCCACGCAGTAATCACCTTTATGCAAGCAAGTAGCTGTGTTCTACACTACCTGCTACTTCCATGTGCTTTCTTTAAATGAAAAGCTGCATTGATCTGGCTGAAGCAGTCCAATATGGAGGACTCTGTTGTGGACAACTGTGTTAAGGTTCATCATATCTGAAGCAAAAGTTCACAGATGTGCAGCTTTCCAGGCTAGTGATGGTACACAGAAGTAGCTACGTCTAGACTGCAGCTGTTTTCCGGGATAGCAGAGATATTCTGGAAAAGCTATGCTGCATCCAAGGAATGCGTCCGCTTCTCCGAAAAAAAATTAGGAAAAGCAGATGCGTTCTTTCACCATCTTTGTAAACTTCATTTCGCAAGGAAGAAAGGATGGCTCGAAAGACCAGGTTTTTCCAAAATTTGGCACCGTATAGATGAGCCAAATTTCGGAAATGCCTCTTTTGAAAGAAAAGCAAAAAAAGATATGCAAATTGCAGTTTGCATTTTGCATATCTTTTTCCAACTTTTCTTTGATGTGTAGACGTAGCCAAAGATCTAAATGGACCCCTGGACTGTGAACCTCAGAGACAAAAAAACCCCACCCCTCCTTTCACAGAGGAGGCAGATTTTCCCTCTGTTGTTGATTCCTCCCCACTAGCCTCACAGTTTCTCTTATCTGGATTAATCTTTTGCCAGTTCACCCTCATCTGTGCTTCTGTCTCATTCTCATCTTGGCCCCATGTGTTCGAAGCTCTGAGAGGGCACAGCCATGGCACCATCTGGAACCAAAGAGAAAAGAGATGAACCAGCAGTGTTGAATGTCATCAGCATGCTGATGGAAATGCAGCCTGAGTTGTCACATTGTCTCTCCCCCCGGCTTCACATATGTGTTGAAACGAATGCCTGAAGCTTGCAACTCCTGCAGATAAATGCCAGGACATACTTCTTATAGTATATTTAGGGCATTATTATGCATGCTAACTAAAGATGGCAAAATGTTAGAAAGTCAATGTGTTTGAAGTTTTGACAGTAGCTTTATTTCCAGTGTGTTGTATGTACATATGTGAACACACTTTCAATATTGTGGCCATGCATAAAATGAAACGTTTAGAAGATAAAAGTCAGAGAGAATTTTATTAAGAAACTATTGCAAACTCAAAATGACACCTTGTGTATTGAAAAGTGAATTGTGAGCTGAGTGTTACAGAAGTGCAAAATCATTCCATAAATTATCTATGAAAGTGGTAAAATGTATGTGTTCTCTGCTATGGGTTATTTTTAGATCCTCAAATGATGCACAGCAGCATTCAAGAAACAATTACTCCATGGCAGCACATTGAAATTAAACTCGGAACACAAGTATTTAAAAGAAAAATTGCTAATTAAAAATGTGCAAATCCAACTGTGAAATTCCTGCTCCTTTCTTCCTGGAAATCAGATTAATTTTGTAATGGACAGCAATCACTAGGATGCAGTCGCAAATTTTTGATTCTGTGTCACATTATTTGACACTTGGATATGTATTGAAAGGTTTCACACATTTTCAACCTGTGGGTATGACTACACTACAGAGTTTTTCCGAAAAAACTTCACTTACATCCACACTGCAATCGCGTTCTTTCGGAAAAAAAATCAAAAGAACAGAGGGGTTTTTCCGACATTGGTAAACCTCTTTCTAAGAGGAAGAAGCCTTTTTACGAAAGAGCTCTTTCAGAAAAAGGCGTGTATGAACAGGGAAGAGGGAGTTCTTTTGAAAGAGGAGGAAAGAGGAAAAAGCACAGGTGCCCTGGTGGACACTCCATCCATAGTAATCACAGCTTAAATGTGAGATAGTGTCCATTCAGCATGGATGCTATCTTTCGAAAAGGAGATCGCTTTTTCATTGCACTTTGACAGTGTGAAAGTACTCTTTCGGAAGAAGTTTTTTCGGAAGATCTCTTCCAGAAAAGCTTCTTCCAAAAGATGCCTGCTGTCTAGACGTAGCCTGTGTGACAGGTATGTGTGCACTTCATGCCTCCTTTATGATTTACAGATGTAGGGGCACTGCATCAGTTCTTTTCAATTAACTCTCAGTGCAGCTGAAGAGAGAGAAGATGATGGCTCTTGGGTACATTTTTGCTTTTCCCATCCTGTGCTGGCTAGAGGCCAAAATGCCACAGGTGTAACTTAGAGCTGCCATTAAGGACTTGGCATTGGCTGAGAATCATGAAGAATGCTGTTTGCTTTACTCCATACCCTTGTGTCCTTGTATTCTCCCTCACTACTCCTGACTCCCTCCCCACATGGTCAAAGGAAACCTTTGGCTGCTCTCCTACCAGTTTCAGGGGCACATAGCAGCAGGAACAGGGCCCAAAAAGCTGTGTGTCATTGTGCCAATTGCACTCAGAACCTAGTAGGATGCAGAGTGCAGTTATGATGTGCTAGAAAAAAGCCCTGGGAAGTGCTTAGCTAATTGATCTTTGCTTTAATTTTAATACAGGTAACTTGCACTGATGGTGGATCTCCAAGTCACTGTGTTTTTTCAGGCCAATTCCACAAGCCAAATACACAGGGAATGGTTGGAACTTAACTTCATTTACAAGTTTAATTCTTATCTGAATGGAATGAACAGAGATATCTGCTGTCTCGCACACTACCTTCCACATCCTAATGACTTAACCAACCAACCAAACAATGGAGGTGCTAATTGTTCTTATCGGCCTCTTGTAACTACTTGAACAATCTATTCACTGTCTTTTTTCTCCTACATCTCCTCCCCTCCCCCCTTTCCCTTATTTATTCTTGGATCTGGACTTTTAATATTCCAGTCATCTGAAGATGTGGGTTGTGCCCACGAAAGCTCATGATACCAGCCACATGTTTTGTTAATCTTTAAGGTGCTGCTAGACTATTCATTGTTTTTTAAGTTTTTCTAGTTACAGACTAACTTGGCTACCCCCTGAAGCTTTTGCACTGATGGGTTTGGGGAGGAACTCTTTAAAGCATGCTATGTCCTGAGAAGTGATCTGCGTGTCCAGCTTCTGTTGGCTTGAATGACTTTGGTCCAAGATACGCGAGCAGCCTATGCAAAAGCTTTACATCTTAAAAAGGGAGGGCAGGAAAGAGCAAAGGTGGGGCAGTTCAGCACATGGGAAAAACTGCAACCCTGAGCTGACTTGTAGTTCTGATTCCTTTTCCACAGCATGTGGGAGTTTGCTGTTGTCTCCCACTATGGTTCTGTGAAGTTCACAGACCATTTTCCTCGGAATGTGAGCTGGGGGAAAGATAATGAGGAGTCCTGTGACATCTTAGAGACTGACAGATTTATTAGGGAATACATTTTCGTGGTAAAACTCACTTCATCGGACGAATTGGAGTAGAAGTTACAGAAGCAGGAATATATAGAAAGGAAGAAGCTGCTTGTGTTAACGAAGCTAATCAAGTGAGGGCGAAAATGGGCCACTCATAGAATTTGGTCTGGAGATGTGAATATTCAGAGAGGGCAAATTGTTACCTCTTTCTCTACGGTCACTCGATAACAAGTAGGACATCTTCCTGTCACCCTCCTATTTGTGGATCCGTTGATGGCTGACCAGCCCGATTCTGGAGCTCCAGATCTTATCACAGAAGGTGCTGGTGGTTATTGGAGGGGTGCAGAGCAGTTTTTGCTGCTCTTTTCTCCTTCTCTGCCTCTCCTCATCTACACTGTGGCGGGACCTCTCAAATTGTGCCACCCCCTAATGGATTATCGCTCTTCACTGGGGATGGTCCCGGGCAAGATTTTCCCAATGTTGACACCGATGATGAACTTTTTCATGTTTGCCTTCAACATGTCCTTAAATCACTTCCTCTGGCCCCCAACGCTCCTCCGTTCTTCCTTCAGCTTGGAAAACAGAATCTGTTTTGGGACACGCTGATCAGGCATCTGGACCACGTGACCAGTCCAGCGAAGTTGTTGGTAGATTATGATAGCTTCAATGCTGGTCATGTTTGACTCCTCCAGGATGCTAGTGTTCATGCGCCTGTCCTCCCAAGGGATATTTAGGATTCTCCTGAGGCAGTGTTGATGATATTGTTCAAGTTCCTTCAGGTGACGCTTATATGTTGTCCAGGTTTCACACGTGTACAGTAGTGTTGGAACAACCACTGTGCGGTACACAAGGAGCTTTGTCTTGGCACTGATGTCCCAGTTCTCAAAGACCCTTTGTCTCAGGCAGGCAAAAGAAGAGCTTGCACAGCTCAGGTGATGCTGGATTTCCATGTCAATGCCGACTTTGGAAGAGAGATGACGTCCAAAGTACGGGAAATGCTCCATGTTTTCCAGCAGCTCTCTATTGACTTTAATAGATGGTACATGAGATTGTCCTGTTGGCAAGGGCTAATGGAGCACCTTGGTCTTTTTCATGTTCAATGTGAAGCCGAGATTCTTGTACACTTCAGTGAAGGTGCTTAAGATGGTCTGAAGAACTATGGGGGAAAGAGCAGCAATCATATCGTCATCTGCGTACAGGAGTTCCATGATCAAAGTCATTGAGGTCTTGCTTTTGGCCTTCAGTCTTTTGAGATTGAAAAGCTTCCATTCATTCTGTAGGCAATCTTCACGCCATCTGGAAACTTGCTGTCAATGAGATGGAAGGTCATGGTGATAAAGATGCAGAACAGCACTGGGGCAATGATGCAGTCTTGTTTGACTCCCGTTTTGACCTCAAAGGAATGTATTGTTACTTAGCAATGTGGCAGTCATGTTGTTGTGAAGCAGCCTCAGGATGCTGATGAATTTTGGGAGGCAACTGATCTTTGAGAAGATGGTCCACAGGGCACCACGATTGATTGAATCAAATGTCTTGGTCAGGTCGATGAAACTCATGTATAAGGCTTGATTTTGTTCACAACATTTTTCTTGCAATTGCAGAGTGTGGCATGTCGAGTGGAAGATCATGTCCACTGTTCCTCAAAATGGTCAGAAGCCACACTGGGACTCTGGAAGAATTTCTTCTGAGAGTGGCAGAAGTTGATTGGCAAGGATTTGAGCTAAGATTTTCCCTGCCATTGCCAGGAGGGAGATGCCACGATAGTTTCCAGAGTCCAATTTGTCACCCTTCTCGACGTGACTGACGATCAGTGTGTCGCTGAACTCTCATGGTATTTGCTTCCTATGCCAGATCTTAAGAATCAGAAAATGGAGTTGTTTGTGGAGCTCTGGCTCACCTTCTTTGAAGACTTCAGTGGGGATTCCATCTAGTCCAGTTCCCTTGTTGCTCTTCACTGCTTGGACTTCATTCAAGGTAGGAAGTATTGCAAAATCATCCCTAGGTGTTTGCTAAGGGATTCTGGGACTATGGCAAAGGGATGGTTCAGGAGCTCATAAAAGTGCTCCCTCCAGTGAGAAGCAATGGCTTCATCATCTTTCAAGAGTTGGGTACCATCCTTTGATCTCAGGGGATTAACTCCATGATTTCTCGGTCCATAAACAGCTTGGGTGGCATTGAAGAAACATCACGTATCGTTGATATCTGCAAGATGCTGGAGCTCTCATGCCTTCTCGGTCCATCATTGATTTTTCAGAGTCCTTGTTTTGTGTTCTTGGCCTTGGCATGCACTTCTCTCTTCATTGTGCAATTGATGTTGCTTTGCCAGCCCTGAAGCCTTTCCTTTTTACCTCAATCAGACGTTCAATTTCCATATCATTCACCAATCCTGATGCTTCCTGGACTGATAGCCAATGGTTTCTCCACAAGCTCCAATGATGGCATTTTTCAATTGACACCAGTGTTCTTCAGCATCTTCAGGGTGTACTGTCATCAGCTTCCTTTGGAGAGCTATCTGGAAGTGACTTCATCTGGTGGGGTCCTTCCAGCCTTATATGTTGATCTTTCATCAGATAAGTCTCTTCTGAGTTCTCCATTTGGTGACAATCCTAATCACCATAGTGTGCATAGGAAGATGATGGGGGCGTGACTTCTTCTAACATGGGGGGACTATTGCACTGCAACCACCACACAATCCTTGATGGATAGAAGGCCCGGGTCCAATAGCATGGAGTCTACAATGATTGGGAGTCTCCTGTCTGCTGCAGCATTCATCTGCCTTCACAGCCATTGTAGCATTACCCTGGCTATCCTCCACCTGTTCCGCTGTTGAGAACTGTTAGGATCGTTCTTCATCTGGTACCAGCCCCTTGACTTTGCCACCATGGATGACTAACAGGAGTACAAGACTCCCTACAGCATCACTCTCGGGTTCATTGGAACACACAAGCAAACTCAACATGACAAGGTGATGATCTGGAGAGTGAGAATTGTCACTTAAATCTACACTGGCATACAAATTCATTTGGGGAGCTTTTAAGTATCCATGATAGGAATACCAAGGAGTTTCCAGATAGATTTGGAAACCATAGAATGAATGCCCCGAATACACATTTAAACTCTGATTCAGCAGGTGCTTAAGCAGGTATATGAGCAAGAAGCAGGGCAGACCCACTGAAATAAAAAAGACTACTTCTGTAGTCTTAAGGTTCTGCACATGCTTCAGTGTTTTTTCTGAATGTGGGCCTCACAAGACAGATTACATTTGGATAAAAATACATGTGAGAGCTCTGTAATAATCTTTTAATGTATTCAGCCAATAGTATTTATTTTAAAGGTTCCCATTTGCCATGATTACAAAGCAGATCACAATGGCTTTGACAGAATCAATGTGGGATATCATCCAAATAATGCACATTCTAAAATCTCTGCTGGGACACGGACACATTGTCTGCATTATCAGTGTGTTTAATGATCGGGGTGTCATCCTGCATTTTGAATTTCCCTATTTCAGTTACTTTGATACCCAGTATTAATGGTACTTAAAATATTTGTGTATTTATATTTACTCGCTTTCAATCTGCTTCACAACCAAGGAAAGAAAGGATGACATTTCTTCCACATTAAGATAAACAGTGCATTTCCTCTGTCCCTTCAGGTAATATATTAGTCAAGTACTACCATTTTTGCAGTTCACTGTTTATATTATTAATATCTCTGCTATAAGAAGTGTACCGTTCAACTGTCAAGAATGATTTGTTGCCAGATGTTAGTATAATTTGCCAGCTGTCATATTTTAATCACTTTTATTTGGCTGAAATGTGACACTTAACTTTTACGGTAAATCAAAAAAATGTAGCAGAACTTACTTGTTGTTACAGCATCTAAGGAATAAAAAGCAGTGATTTCAGTACTTTGAAGAGAGGGCCCAGTTCTGAAGTCTTATTTGTTTGTTCATCAAAGTCCAAAGTTTGTCTAAATGAGTATTTTTTGTATGCGTATGAAAGGAGGGCCTGATCCTACAACACACTCTTATTTGAACCATATTCATGGGACTAATTCTAGTGAAATCCATGAGCTCTCTTGTGTGAAAATGGGTTAATTGTGTGAGTAAGAATATAATAGTGGGTCAGAAACCTATGCCGTGATGCCTGTAAACGTATAAGCATATGCATCAGTTAAGTCAGTAAAACTAAGCCTATGCTTTAAGTTGGGTGCATGCTTAAGAGAGTGGTCGGATAGGGTCCAGAGCACTCAACCCATTGCAGGATTGAGCCTTAACTGAACACAGAGCAAGAGGCAGCTGGGAATATAAATAGAGAATCTGGTTAGACACAGTTGGTTTGTTTAAAATATTAATATTTAAATGTAGTACTTCTTCATTTACAAAGAGTGACAGAAGGAGAATAATAGATACATTCTATCTGGTTTTTAGTAGAGCATTTGGTTTTGAGCCATGCACAGTATTACTCTCAACACTAATTAAATTTGGTTTGGATAAGAACCTTCTCCTGTAGACTAGTAACTGACTCAAAGATCATAAATAAAGGGCCACCATAAAGAGACTCATTCCAGTTGTGAGGAGTTTAGTGGGTTACCACTGTAATTGCAGTTAGATCTGGTTTTAGTTCACATTTTCGTGCTCAAAATCTGGAGGAGCAGAAGCTAGACGGACTCTGTGGTGATAGTAGGGAGCAAATTTGGACATGGATTTGTGATATGGCAGCAGAAAACAATGTGACTTGGGGCTGAATATGTGGAGACATCAGGTAATACATTGCTTTTTATGACTGCTGTACTTGCAGCTGGGTATTACATGCACCAAACTGCCAGAGATATAGTAACATGTAAGAGTTAGCTTAGAGCAGAGCAACAGAATTTACCAGGGACAGGATGTTACACTGATTTATGAGGAGAGATTAAATGAAATAAATAAATGTGGCTTATGTGATAAATGACAAACAGGGGACACAATCATTGTCCACAAAACCTTGAAGTGTGCATTTACTGTGGATAGAGGGAAATTCTTTATGGGACAAAACTAGAGGTAGACAAATGAAATTAAGAAAGGGGAAACAGGCTGAATTTAGTCTGAAATTTGAAGGAAAAACTTCCTGATAGTGAGATGTAGAATATGAGGCCATGGAATAGTCTGCCAAGGGAAATGGGGAGGAAAAGTCTTTAAAAAAGACTAGACTCAACAATAGGCCATGTATTCTACTAGCAGGGATATTGAATGAGCTGATATCTTCTATATTTAACTTCCATAATCTCCGGGCCATATTTTGAAGCTCCTTACATCTGTGCCATCTTTCATAATTATTGTTCATCTATTTAAATAACACTGGTGTCTAGAGGTCTCAGCCAAGGTGAAGGCCATATTGTGCCTGGTACAGTGTATGCTAGGATAAGAAACATGACCTGACCTGAGTAGCTTACAGTCTAAACAGACAGTACAAAGAATGGAAGAAATTAAATTATCCCCATTCTACAAGTGAAAAATTAAGGGATGGTCTATACTAGATTAATTTATGTTGCTCAGGGGTGTGAAAAATTTATTCCCCTATGCACACATTCCACCGTGGCCTAACCTCTGTCCACATTGGCACTATCTTGGAGGGATACATTTTCCCATCAGCATAGCTTCTGACTCTTAGGGTGCGTCTAGACTACATGACTCTGTCGACGGAGCCATGTAAAGTAGTTTACTTGACATAGTCAACACAGAACTTCATTGACATAGTCAATGAAGCGGGGATTTAAATAATCTCCGCTTCATTAAAATAAAAATGGCCACCGCGCTATGCCGACAATCAGCTGATCCGGCAGAGCGTGGCAGTCTAGACACGGCGTAGTTGACAAGGGAAGCCTTTGTCGACTCTCCAGTAAACCTCGTTTCACGAAGCATACTGGAGCGGTCAACAAAGGCTTCCCTTGTTGACCGTGCCGCGTCTAGACTGCCGCGCTGTGCCAGATCAGCTGATTCTTAGCACAGAGTGGCGGCCATTTTTATTTTAATGAAGCGGGGATGATTTAAATCCCCACTTCATTGACTATGTCAATGAAGTTCTGTGTTGACTATGTCGAGTAAACTACTTTACATGGCTCCGTCGACGGAGCCATGTAGTCTAGACACGCCCTTATGGAGGTGAATAATTATGTTGACAGGAGAGTGCTCTCCTGTTGCCATAGAGGCTACGTCTACACTGCAGCCTTTTGTTGACAGAGACAATGCAAATGAAGCATTTGTCATGCTGTCATTTGCATATTTGTGCAAAAACAAGCAGTGTAGACGGGGGCCATTATACGCAAAAAAACCCACCTTTTGCGCAAGATCCCTTATGCCTCAAAAAAGGAGGGATACAGGATATTTTTGTGCAAAACAGCCTCATCTACACTGCTTGTTTTTGCACAAAAACCTCTTCCGCCGCAAAAAGCATCAGCAGAGAATATGCAAATGACAGCACAAGAAATGCTAATGAGTGCTTCATTTGCATTGTCTCTTCCGACAAAAGGCTGCAGTGTAGACAAAGCCAGAGTGTCTTCATAAGATGTACTACATCAGCTGTATTGATGGAAATCAATTTCCTCTTCTGTTAACTCTGATGGATTTTACAGGTATGACTAAGAATTAAATTTGGCCTTACGATTATGTGGCTGTATGTGCATAGGGAAGCATACAAGAGAGAATAAATACAGAATTACAGAATCATAGATTAGAGTTGGAAGAGACCTCAGGAAGTTATATAGTCCAACCCCCTGTTCAAAGCAGGATCAACTCCAACTGAATCATCCCAGCCTGGGCTTTGTCAAGCCTGGTCTTAAAAACCTGTAGTAATGGAGATTCCACCATCACCCAAGGCAACCCATTCCAATATTATACCACCCTCCTAGTGAAATAGTTTTCTCCTAATATCCAACCTAGACCTCTCCCACTGTAACTTGAGACCACTGCTCCTTGTTCTGTCATCTCTCACCACTGAGAATAGCTTCTCTCCACCCTCTTTGGAACCCCCTTCAGACAGTTGAAGACTGCTATCAAATCCCCACTCTTCTCTTCTGCAGACTAAATAAGTCCAGTTCCCTCAGCCTCTCCTCATAAGTCATGTGGCCCAGCCCTTAATCATTTTGTTGCCCTTCTCTGAACTCTCTCCAATTTGTCCACATCCATATATTCAGATTATTGCATCTGAGGATATTAAGGAATCTCCTAACATTTAAATCATGTGACTCTATTACTCTTACTTGAAAATTAATACACAATATTTAAATATTTATCCCATCTGGTGTCAATAACTCATGTGCCACTGGAGCTCAGGACTCTAGTAACACCTCATTCTAAATTCACTAGACTACCAAACAAAACCCTTTAACTAAAAGGTAGACATCATAGAAACATGCTCAGTTTTGCTGAACCAACTTTACTGCTGATGAGATTATTCAAGCATTTTCTTTTATCCTCACTATATTGCTGTTGTTCATGTATTAACCCCATGGTGCTAGCAGTCAGCACATTATTTGAAAACTTCACGCTGGGAGATTTGGACCACTAGTGACAAGCAGTTCAGAAAGCTGTAGAACAAGTTGGAATGTTACTACAGGGTGATTTTTGAGTCAAAGCCACACTGAGTTTATTATCTTCTGTGAGTCACAGATAGTAAGCCGTGTTGGATGATCCACTGTGCTTGTAAAAATTGTAACATACTCCGCTTAAAATATGTCAATAATCTCTTCTTGTATATGTGTTGAACATTTTTCTTTAGCTGACTGAACAACAAATTTCTGTAACTATTAAAAAAAAAAGGAAGAACACATGCTGCTCATTAGGGTGCTAAATTTCCCCATGCTCTCCCTGGTGTAGCATACCGTGTTGTTCGTTATGTTGCTGATGCATCACAACAGACAGCAAACACAGAAGAGAAGCCAGTACTTTATTTTACTAGACACAAACATATAAATATACACAGTTTAAAAGCGGGGCACTGTAGTGGTGATAAAAGCTGTGATGCATTGATTCCCATGGGACCCAAGCTGCTATGGTGTCTTGCAAAAAACACAGTAGACCAAATTTCATTCCTAATGTAACTTCACTTCCTTCAAGTGAGTTACTCCATGGATTAATTTAGCCCTATGCAATTTAGGCTCTCCACTAAAGGTATAAATCTGAAGAAAAAGGCATTTACAGCAAGATACTTCAGCATTCACCAAATACACAGGGCAGAAATTCAAGATCAGATAAACAAAAGTAGAGAAAAGATCCTACTTGTATCCCTATGATTCTGATACTGCCTTATCATATATGATGTGTTAACATACCCTGATAGGTGCTCTAAATTATAACTGCCTGTAATGTCCACAAGCTACCAAACACTTAATTTAGGATTGCTGTAGCCCATTGTTGTCCCTATTAAGCCATTTCTTACTAACCACACCATCTCCTGTCCTTCTGGGTTGTCTAAAAAGGGATATGTAATGTAGGAGCCTCAGTGGTATATTAATACAGGATCACACTTGCACTGTGGTGACATATTCTTAATAACTTAGCAATCATGCATCAAAAGTGAGCTGGTGCTAGCGTGATGCAAAGTACGCACATAAGTGCAGCCCTCTGCTTTTTAAATAAAAGAGCCAGGAAAACAAACTTAAGGCTGAGGTTCATCATCCTATTTCATGTATCAGGTTTATCTTTACCCTGTGCTCCATCACTGAGTGAATGAAAGAAGTGAGGCTGTGTCCTGTAATTGACTTCACTGTGTCTTCAATATGAACTTAAATGGCAGTTCTCCCTGAGTAAGAATGACAGGGTGTTGTCCACAATGAGTGTCCAGTTCTCTCCTTAAGACCCACCTCTTCAATGACCCCTACAGGAGTAGAAGTCCAGGTTATGAGAGAACACTTCCTCTTTCTCTTAATTCTTTTTTTTGCTAAAGGAGCTTGCTAGAAAATGGAAACTCTTTCCAGTGAAAAATTTAGCTTTTTTTTTTATCACAAATTATGATGAAATGTGAAAAATGCACACATTTTCACAGGAAGGGTTTTCATAGAATCACAGAATACTAGAAGTGGAAGTGACCTCGAAAGGTCATGAAGTCCAGTCTCCTTCTCTCGTGGCAGGACCAAGCACCATCGGAGCATTCCTGACAGATGCCTGTCTAACCTGATTAATGATGGAGATTCCACAACCTCCTTAGGCAATTTATTCCCATGTTTAATCACACTGAGAGTTAGCAAGTTTGTCCTATCATCCAAGGTGAAGGTGAATAATTTTTCTCCCTCTTCCTTGTAACACCCTTTTAGGTACTTAGAAAGCTGCTATGATGTCCCCTCTCAGTCTTCACTTTCCCAGAGTAAACAAACCCAATTCTTTCATTCTTCTCTCAGAGGCCATGTTTTCAAGATCTTTAATCATGTTTGATGCTCTTCTCTGGACCTTCTTCAAGTTCTCCATATCTTTTCTGAAATGTGGTGCCCAGAACTGGACACAATACCCCAGCTGAGTCCTAATCAGCACAGAGTAGAGGGGAAGAATTATTTCCCATGTCTTCTCACAACACTCCTGTTAATACATCCCAGAATGACTTTTTTTGCAACAGTGTCGCAACTTGTGACACTGTTTAGCTTATGCTCCACTATGACCCCTAGATCCCTATCTGCAGTATTCCTTTCTAGACAGTCATTTCTCATTTTGTATGTGTGAAATTGATTGTTCATCACTAAGAGGAATACTTTGCATTTGTCCTCATTGAACTTCATCCTATTTACCTCAGACCATTTCTCCAGTTTGTCCAGATCATTTTGAATTATGACCCTATGCTCCAAAACACTTGCAACCCCTCCCAGCTTGGTGTCATCTGCAAACTTTCTAAACATACTTTCTATGCCATTATCTAAATAGTTGATGAAGATATTGAGCAGAACTGGTTCCACAACTGATCCCTGCAGAACCCCACTTATTATGCCCTTCCAGCATAACTGTCAACCATTGGTAATTACTCTATGAGAATAATTATCCAACCAGTTATGCACCCACCTTATAGTAGCCCAATCTACATTGCATTTCCCTAGTATAGTGATAAGAAGGTAGAGTGAGACTGTATCAAATGCTTTACTAAAGTCTTGGTACACCATCTATTTGGGGACCTTTCTGGCTTCCTAGTTGCACTCATGGAAGGCTCCTGTCAATCTCACAAGGGAAAATGACAAAGTTCTTCCAGCCCACTTGCTGTTGGGGTAGGCCATGTAGGGTATGACTGTACTGAAGTATAAGCCCAGGGTTACTGGGACTTGAGTCCAGGGACCTAGGGTTTGCAAGACCAGGAGTTGAACATCTATGCTGAATATTGATGTTAGGTTTAGAATTTCTGAGACCAGTCTCCATACTTGGGGCTCCAGCATCCGGGCTCCAGCATCCACACTCCAGCATGCAGACCTGAGTAAATCCTCTTTCAGCAAAGAGGCAAAGCATGCAGGAGATGATGGCACACCTTCTGGTGGCAGTTTCTGATCCACTGAAGGTGACTGAGGGTGGCAGAGGAGGAAGAGGATTCACACACAGAAGAATCTAACTGAATGCTGCTGCTTGTGACTGTAAGTGTAGCTGCTAGTGTCCCCTATATAGACTGATGTATCTCGGGCCACAAGCACACACTAGAAAGTCATGCAGACCTGATATGACCAGTGGTGAGTGCAGAAATTTCTCTTGAAGACAGCTGCATTTCTGGAGCTTTGTGACCAGCTTGCCCTGACCCTCCTGTGTTACAACAGTTACTTGATTGCAGCCAGATAGGTCTATTAGTACCTTGAATTTAGCTACCACAGACTTCTACAGGCCCATTGCTAAGCAGTTCTGTGTTGGCAAATCAATCAAGGATAAAGTGTTGAAGGAGGTTTTAGGGGCAGTCAGTCATGTGATTTACCCAAGGTGGTGGGCATAATCAATATCCTTGAAGTTAGTGCTTGTTATGGAGGTTTTAATCCATTTCTAAGCTGGCCCTTGTGGACAACAGGGACTAATTTATGGGCACCATTATGGGCTGCCCTGGAAAACTTGATCAGGAATCTACATTCATAATCAGCTTGGTTACCATTTGCATCAAGTGACATTATCATAAATGGAGTTAATGTCCCCACTGTGATCCTGGGAAATCCCCCACATAAGCCTGTGCTTATGAAACCATATCCTGATCTCAGAAAGCCCAGCAATACTGGCAGTCTACAGGTACAGAATGATGACTGAATACACATTTATGAACCCATGCTCACACTGTTTACAGATACGTTTAGATTCCTGTATCATCAGTGCTGTGTGCATTATTGCAGCTCTTCATAACCTTTGTGAAGCCAAAGGTGAACTATTTGCCCCTGAATGGGGCTATGACAGAAATGAATTTCTGATCCAGCACACTCAACCAGAAAGTGCACCTATCACAGCTGAGGCAGGATGCCTCTGGGCAAGACAAATCAGGTGTGCTCTGTGGCCCTATATTATAGACTTATATGGGCCAATGAAAAAAGGAGAATTTTACATTTACAAATGTGAGTACAGGTACTGTCCTATCACACAAGGAAATGTTTGTGTGGGAGATTGCTAGGCATTGTACTTATGAATGCCATGACCATATATGAAATGGTGGGAGGGGTGAGTAGTGAGAAATTTGGATTTATAGCGCAGTCTGACGTAGAGAAATGCATTGAAAAATAGTGTTTTGCCTATTACTTCCCATTTGTCCGGTGTTAGGTACTTACCTTTATTATTAGAAATGCATGTTATATGAGAAAGCGGCAAGGAGTCCTGTGGCACCTAATAGACTAACAGAAGTGTTGGAGCATAAGCTTTCGTGGGCAAAGACCCACTTTGTCAGATGCATGTAGTGGAAATTTCCAGAGGCAGGTATAAATATGCAGGCCAGAATCAGGCTAGAGATAACGAGGTGAATCCAATCAGGGAGGATGAGGCCCACTTCTAGTAGCTGATCTGGAGGTGTGAATACCAAGAGAGGAGATGTTATATGAGGTGATGAAGTGATATTGATAACATTTCTAAATAAAATAAAAAAATATTTTGAACATACCTTTGAAAACTACAATATTAAACTAAAACCAGGTAGGTCAGTTGCCATTAGCACAGCCAAACACCAGTAATAAACTAAACCCAAAAACTTTAACAAAATTGACCCCTACTGTTGTGTGTCTCCATTATCTTTTGCCTTTCTTCTGGGTGTAGCACATGTTTGATGTGGCTGTGGAGTATGGTGGTGGTGAAGTTGTTCATGGGGACAGGCAGCACACAATGGATCCCCAATCCCAATATGGTCTATTTGGTAGGATCATACTATACATATTGGCTGTGTCTACACTGGACCCCTTTTCCGGAAAAGGGATGCAGATGAGACAAGTTGGAATTGCAAATGCAGCGGGGATTTAAATTTTCCCCGCTCCATTTGCATGAACATGGCTGCCGCTTTTTTCCAGCTCGGGGCTTTGAATGAAAAAAGCGCCAGTCTAGACGCGGCTCTTGCGGAAAATAAAGCCTTTTCTGAAAGATCCCTTATTCCTGATTTTAAGAGGAATAAGGATCTTTCGAAAAGGCTTTATTTTCCGCAAGAGTCAGACTGGCGCTTTTTCATTCAAAGCCCCGAGCTGGAAAAAGCGGCAGTTATGTTCATGCAAATGGAGCGGGAAAATTTAAATCCCCGCTGCATTTGCAATTCCGACTTGTCTCATCTGCATCCCTTTTCCGGAAAAGGGGTCCAGTGTAGACACAGCCATTTACTATCAGTAATGATAGTAATAATTTCATGTAACTGTGAAACTCATGTCAATATAGCATTTGGATGAACATTTTGGTGAAAATTCTGGGCAATCCTCATTATTTTGTGTGGATTCACAAAGTCCCTGAAGTAGAAAATACTGTGTGAGGTAGTGTGTATGAGAATGGATCAGTTATCTTTTGTCTGAAGGCAAGGGGGTTATTTTATTTCCCTTGTGCCTCAACAACAACAACAACAGAGAACAGTGTAGTCACTTTATACCAGAGCTTTGCACTAACATTTGTTCACATTTTTAAATGAATTAATTTTGAATTCACTTAGGCATTGTTCACTTTATAGAGAAAGTTTTACCTAGAATCATATAGAAGTTGTCTTTGGAGCAAAGAATGTTCTATTCTATATGTTTGTACCATGCACAGTTCAAAAGGGCATCCATCATGATTGGGATACATTGGTGTAGCTGTACTACAAATAATTATAATAACACTAATCAATAGATATATACAATTTTAATACCAGAGAAGACTATTACATTCTCTGCTGTGAATTTCTTTGTGTCATAAGATACTAAATCTCACCTAGTTACTCCTATATTGAAATTATGACTAAAATACAACTTCCAAAAAAAGTATCCAGTCTTGGATTTCCAGACATTAAGAGATGTAGAATCCATAATTTCCCTGGGTAGTTTGTTCCAAAGGTTAATCATCCTCATTGTTAAAAATTCATGCCTTATTTCTAATTTGAATTTGTCTGGTTTGGCTCAAGGCATTGGTTCTTATTATGGCTTTTTCCATTAAATTAAAAAGGCCAATATTTTCTCTCTATGAAGATGCTTCAGCTTATAATCAAGTCGCCTCTGAGTTTTCTCTTTGATAAACTAAATTTGAAAGAATGTTTCAGGTTCTCTTTCTTCACCCTCTACAATTTTTCAGTACCCTTTAAAAAATGCAGCCATATTAGTCTTCCTGTATCAGTCTCACAAATGCCATACACAGAAGTAAAGTCACCTCCCTACTCTTACAGCAAGTCTACACTACCACAGTGCATCGATACAGATTCACTATTGTAGCATATCTATGCTATGCTGATGGGAGAGTCCTCTCTTGTAGACATAATTACTCCATATCCGAGAGAGACGGAAGCTATGTTGGTGTAAGGATGCAGATACTGCTTTAAGTTGATGTAACATACATGGCATGGGGAGGTCATTTTTACACCCCGAGCAATGTAAATTACTAGCATTATAGACCAACCCTTCAAAATCACTCTTCTTTTTGCCCAACCATTCCACTGGGAGCTCATGTTGTGTTGTTGCTCATCAACTGTGACCCCTGCTTTCCAGAACACAGTCCTCCATTCTGAAGCTGTGGCCTGCAGCCCTTGTTTCTAGATACATCGTTATTAACAGTTTTACCTTTTCTAGCTAATAAAGGAACTATACAATTACTAGCTTTTTTTCATTCTTAATATAGTAAAAATTTCTTTGTCCTGGACCTGGTAGAACAGGGATTTTTCCCTTTTCTATACATCAGAACTTTACATTTATATTTTTTGCATTTCCCCATTTTTTCCAGTTATATTTTGCTTTTCTAATCTGTAATTGCTGCCTTCACATTACCACTGCATCAAGATGGGCTTTTAGTCAAAGTTGTACTCATTATTGATTGTGGAATCATGGGGGGGAGGAGGGTTTGGCCTCTAAAAAACATTTTTTAAGAGCTTCCAAATTTCAGTCACTTTTTTCTGTCTACATTCTTACCTCCTGGTCAATTTTGCTCATAATTTTCTGACTATAAGCCCTTTTGAAGCATCAAGTATATATAATACTGTTGGGACTGTCCTTTTTTTGGCCCATGGTGAATGTAATCTAGGTATGATCACTGCTCCCCCTAGGCAACCACCAACTTCCAATATAATAATCAAAGTAAATCCCATTTGTCCAGAGGAAAGTTCATAGAAACAGTGATTTGTATGCACATATAGAGGACTACTCACAAACAACATACTTTGAATTCATAAGAAATACTCGCCCTGGCAACCTGATTCTAAGTGTTATGTCCATCACAGGATTGATTGACTGCTCTCTGAAATGAATGGTGTCTCCTTCCATTGACTTTAATGTGTATTTGATCAGGTGCCCAAATCAGGAAATAGAAATTAACTATGGACTAGATGCTGAAAATGGAATCTCCCAGGTTCCTCCTTGTCCCTGCATGGAACCCCATAAAGACAATGGACCTCTGCATGAGACAAATCCATTTGCAGGATCCAAGTGTATCCAGTAAAAACAGTTTGAATTTGTAAAAAATGAATACCACAGGGAACCTGCTTGTGAATGAGTTACACACCAAAAATTATTTCCTGAAGCTATTCAGTGAATAATTCTGAATAAGGAATACATTTGAAAAAAAAATGTGATGTTTGCAGACTATTCATACAAAGAAAAAAGGAAATATGTTCCTCAGGTAAATAACTTGTGACAGTTTACCAAAGTTCCAGTTATCACTCTAATAACAGAGGACTTGGCTCCTGAACATTTTCACAAGTTCTGACAATGGTTTCTTTTAATATTCTAGAATGGTGAGAGTTTATTGTTTCTGTAGCTGTGACACTGTCCCCATCTACTCATGACTTATTTTATTTTGATCTGACATATTGTAAATATCTTACATTTCTTGCCTACTTTTACATTAAATTTTCAAAGCAAATGTTAGAGACAAAAAATGGACAGGGAAATACATCAGGATATTTAGGGACATTTATTGCTAGCTATAAAAATGATCTGTCATAAAAAATTAGTGACTATATTAAATATGTCAGTATATTTATTATAACAATTAAAACAGCAAAAGCTTAATAACTAATGAACCTGAAGATAACTTTGTTTTCTAATAAATTTGGTAATAAAAATTATTTTTGGCAGCCATGTTTATCATGAGCAGTCTAGTACCATTGTACTTAGTTGTTTCTTTTAATAAATGATGATAAATACCTTGTACAAGACTAGCTTAAATATGTGTTGCAAAATCGTCTTGAGAAATTGTACCCGAGTCTAATTAAATGTGTCTAATTAAAATTGTGTAGATAGGAAACAAATTAATGGCTTCATTTGTACTATTTGTTTATGTCATTGTCAAGTGTGCTGATATAATTGCAGTATAAAGAAGAAATCATGAAAATTGTCTTTTACCTTGTTGTTTCTCTGTTATAGCAATTCACTGCAGTGCCTTCATGCTCTCTGTCTTTAAAGGCAAACAAAACTAGCTAAATAAGACCTTGACCAGAATTTTTTTTCAGAACTATTAGATTGAGAATATATTTATTGAACAAACTGAAGGTTAAGCTTCAATTAGGCATTCCAAATATATTTAGTGAGATATTGAAAAGCCATAATGCTTCAGCCCACATGGTTCACCAAAAGCTATGAACAAAATAAATTATAATAGAAGCAGAAGGAGGATTCAGATGGTATGCTTTCAACATGTGACTTAAGCTGGGATGAAATATTACTCCCACCCTGGGTTGTATACAGTCTGTGGCAGGGAAAAAAAATCCTTTTATTAAAAACCTTTTATAATTGCTGCCAGACTCTCATGATACAAGTAAAGGACTCAGTGAAATTAAAGCTACATATGCATGTCTTTTTCTTTTCAGGGCCAGGCTTGGAATTCTCTTTTATTATCCAGGGAGGTAAGATAAGGTGTCAGAGATTATGTATAGTTTCCTCCACCTCTGGTTCCACTGCCTGGAGTGGAAGTTGATTTTGATTCCGTTCCCAATGCCAAGCAGGAGAAATGAGGTTGATGTATAGATAAATCTGTGGTGCTTCCAAAATTTAAGAGGCAAATTAATTGCCCTCATTCATTCTTTTTGAGCTATTCAGGCAATGTAAAAGCAGTTGAAAACTGTTTGGGGCCTTGTCTCTACTACACGGTGCATCGATGCTGCAGCAATAGATGCATCAGCAGTCGATTTATCGTGTCTCATTAGATGTGATAAATCAATTCCAAGCATTCTCCTATTGATTCTGGTACTCCACCAGGATGAGAAGAATCTCTGGAGTCAACGGGAAATCAGCCCATGTCGGCTTTACCACATGGAAGACTCGGTGGTAAGTACATTGACTTCAGCTACTTAAATTACATAGCTGAAGTTGTGTAGGGTTGCTCAATGAGGGAGTTTAGTGTAGACAAGTCCTAGGAATCCCCAGAAGACACAGAGATGATGGAGTCAGTTGTTATGCTTCTATACCCATGTCTCTGCTTCTCTGACTTGTTCCAGATGGCTATGTCTCCAAGGGCAATGGTGATTTCAGCCCCTGTGAGGTGGTATTGTGGCTCAGGAGGAAGCAGTGTCATGTCTAACTAGCCTGAGAGCAAGCATTTTGATCTGAGAATGTCAAAACCTTTTGTTTCAATTCCTAACTGTTCATTTTGGTTTTTGACTGAAAATGTTACACTTTGGGGGCATTTGTTTGTGACAAAAACTTGAAAGCAAAGCCTTTTTTATGAAAAAAATGTCATTGAGTTAGAAACCTAATTCCCCATTCAAAGCAGTTTAAATGGAAAAATTTCCACTAACCCTACTAGAGAGCCAGAACCAGCTCCATGATGTCCCACACTGAAATCTGGGCACAGCAGAGAATCTGTCCCTAAGGCACTGTCTGAAGGCTGTGCTACACTTCAATACACAAACTAACTTTTGCAGCCTGGGTAAGCAGAAATACGTGGGCAATTGGAGTGTGTTTGAAAGTCCTTAAATTAGAGACATTTGTTAGAGCTAGCCAGGCTAATGGCTTATTTACTGCCCAAATTAGAGCAATTAATCTGTACCTTTAAAATCAGAACAAAAAAGTGGCACTAAAATGCAAGGCCTTGAGTATAACAATTTTCTTGAAGGGTAGGAGACTAATCATGCTTCTCAGTGAGTGCTTTTCTTTCTCTCTGCTTACCTGCTTCTGAGAAATATTGGCACATTGAATAAAACAGCCATCATTCTCTGACTCCTGACAGTGAGACAACTTGGTCTGTTTTTCTCTGGGTTTCAGTCTTCTCCCAGGAATTCTAGGACAGTTACTAGTGCTCAAGTGCTGTTCACACAGACCAGCAAAATGAAAGGGTGAAATTATTATTCAATGAAATGTATAAACTGTAAAAAAAAAAAAAAATGAAAAAAAACCCCAACCTTTGTTAACACAGAGATAAAGTTTCAAAGGGACAGCTCATGTCCTGCTGGAATGTCGAGCAAAGCTCAAACTTCAGAAAATCAGGAAATGAAGTGTTAAGGCACATGCCAATGTAACCTTGGCTCTGCCCTCTAGAGCTGGCAGTATTCATTAGGATTTATATACATGCACTGCAGCTGCATTTGTAGTAAGCTGAGGGTCAGTAACATGGAGTAAGTAGGCCTGAATAGATGCCTGTAACATGAAAGCAGCAACAGGCCTAGAATCTAGTAAGCAAGACTTTGGTTCAGGAACACAGGCGCCAAGAAAGAGGCCCTACTGATAACTGTGTAATTGTGTAAGTTAGGTGAAGCATGGAAGGACACAGGGAAGCACCAAGTACAGACGGTAAGCCAAAGGGAGTAATGGAACATCTTAATAAGAAATGTCTTGGTACAAAGACTCCCCCAAAACTAATGCACATACCGACCTAGGTTCAGGACCAGGTCGGAACTGACAGGATGACGAATAGAAGGTAAGCCCCTCTTGCATGAGGTAAGGGGTGGTAACTAGGCAACAGAGGGTGGCAACCTGGTACATAAAGAAATGATGTAAGTTGTTTGTACCTGTCTATAAAAGGACACCTCAAAGGGTGCTCTCCAGCCGACCTTGCGGGGGGGGGGCGCACTAGGCACCTGAACGGCAGGTGTCATTGCCTAAACTTACAGAATGCATAGTATCTTAACTCTGACTGACTGCTGTTAATATCTGTTATATGGCAATAGGACTGCCCGGTGTTGGTACCTTGTCAACGCAGGCCATAATGCACAGTGGTGTATCATTGTACTGATCTCTGTTACCAACTGTTAGAGCTTCGCATTTGACAATAAACCTGCTCGATTGATTTCAAACCTTGCCTGCATCTGTCGTTTCCGGGGCCTCTCAGAGATCTCCTGTGTTGACCCAAGTGCACGGGGTCTAACACTCTAGATAAAGGGAGTACCAACTGTTAAGCACGCAGGTGAAAGTTTATCATCACTGACAGGGTAGAGGTCCTGTCAGGAGCGCGCCAGGACGATCTGGACCAGATAATGCTGACACTGACAGTTCAGACCACAGAAGGTACCGAGGTACAGAACACTGAGGTACGACAGCATTCAGTATATGAGTTGTGGTTGTGCTGAACGGTTGAGGCACTAGGTAAGGGATGTATCTATAAGCTAAGGAGATGGGAATTAATTTGATGTTATGATTATGTAAGGAGCTAATCGCAGAATTGTGATCATGTAACGGAATCAGGGTTTGTGCTCATCCCATGTGTAAGAGCAAAGAAAAGGGAGTGTGTACACTGAGGAGCTAATCTGCATCAATTTATTGCAAAATTGTGTGGATTGTCTCACTAGTGATACAGTGGGGGTGGGAGGGTTATTGCCATAGGAATTGTCAAGAGTGAGATGGAATATCATAGAATGATAGAATCATAGAACACTAGCACTGGAAGGGACCTCAAGAGATCATCAAGTCCAGTCCCCTGCCCTCATGGCAGTACCAAACACCATCAAGATCATCCCTGATAGATGTCTATCCAACTTGTTCTTAAATATCTCCAGTGATGCAGATTCCACAACCTCTACTGGCAATTTATTCCAGTGTTTAACCACCCTGACAGTTAGGAACTTTTTCCTAATGTCCAACCTAAACCTCCCTTGCTGCAATTTAAGGCCATTGCTTTTTGTCCTATCCTCAGAGGGGAACTATTTTTCTCTCTCCTCTTTGTAACACCCTTTTAGATACTTGAAAACTGCTATCATGTTCCCTCTCAGTCATGTCTTTTCTACACTAAACAATCCCAGTTCTTTCACTCTTCCCTCACAGATCATTTAATAATTTTTGTTGCTCTTCTCTGGACCTTCTTCAATTTCTCCACATCTTTCTTGAAATGTGGTGTCCAGAACTGGATACATTACTCCAACTGAGGCCTAATCAGTGCAGAGTAGAGCAGAAGAATCACTTCTCATGTCTTGCTCACATCACTCTTGGTAATGCATCCCAGAATCATGTTTGCTTTTTTTGAAACAGTGTCACACTTTCGACTCATATTTATCTTGTGGTCCACTATAACCTCTACATCCCTTTCTGCAGTGCTACTTCCTAAAAAGTCACTTCCCATATGAAAGCAACCTGTGAGTTTCTTGTTGATTAAGGGGAATTTTAGGATTTAAATCAGTAGTGGGCAACCTGCAGCCTGCATGTGGACCATCAGGATAATGTGATTTCAGGCTGTGAGATATTTTGCTGAAGTTGGCCACTGTAGGCACTGCCCTTTGCAACTCCCAGTGACTGAGGGTCACCATTTCCAGCCAATGGGAGCTGCAGAAAGTGGTACCTCCCTTTTGGCCCCCAGAACATTATTTTGTCCAGACTTCTTCCTATACAAAGCAGGAGTGCTTGAATGTTGTGGCATGTTGAATGTGAAGTAGTGTGCCTTCCTTGGAGTGGGAGTATGACCAGAAACCACCATCTAACCCACTTCTGTATCTGCCCAGTCCATGATGTGGAGAATTACATGCAAGTCTAGGTAGTACTCCATTGTCACTCCCACACATCTTCAGCAGAGGGTGGCAGCACAGGGAAAATGCATTCTCCTGTGCTGTCCACAGAGTCTAATGTCCCAGCAGGTCACCCAGCAGGATGAGTCTGAGGATGTTTCTGAAGGATTCTTTCTAGATTAATCTCAGGATGGAAACATGAACCAGATTGTGGAGACAGAATCTAAAGAAAGGGATTACAGAAAGGATGTGATGCAGTGGAGAGAGTCCAGCAGAGTGCAACAAAAATGATAAGGAGGTCAGAGCACATGATTTATGAGGAGAGGCTGAGGGATTTGGGCTTATTTAGTCTACAGAAGAGAAGAGTGAGGGGGGATTTGATAGCAGCCTTCTACTACCTGAAGGGGGATTCCAGCTGGAATGGAGAGAGGCTGTTCTCAGCAGTGACAGATGACAGAAAGATGAGCAATGGTCTCAAGTTGCAGTGGGGGAAGTCTAGATTGGATATTAGGAGAAAAACTGTTTCACTAGCAGGATAGTGAAGAACTGGAATGAGTTGCCTTGGGAGATGGTGGACTCTTCATCCCTAGAGGTTTTTAAGTCCTTGTTTGACAAAGCCCTGTCTGGGATGATTTAGCAGAAGACTGAACTCTATATCCTTCTGAGGTATCTTCCAATCTTATGATTCTAAGAGAGTATGGATCAGGAACCGGGCAATGGCCTGTAGCCAGGTCAGAGCCAAGCCATCATGCATTTTTTGATGTACATGAACTTGTTCTTGTGTCATTAGGACAGGATTTGTGGGTTATGACAAGTAACTTAATTGTCCTGGAGGAGGGTGTTTCATGCTTGGAGGATGTGTGTTTACACTAGACAGTGACTGATGCACCTCAGCCCCCCATATGTTACTTTCCTCACACCTGTTGCTGCAGCTGCCATGAAGCATCCAAAATGGTTGCCAAAACCAAAACACCGTTTTTTTCTTCTTTTTTCCATCTTGGAAATTTGGATTCCACATGGAGGCTGGGGGAGGAAGGGTAATAGAATCATAGAAATGGGTAGAAGTGATCTTAGTAGGTCCTTAGGTCTAGCCCCTTGTGCTGAAGCAGGACCAAGTAAACCTGGACAATCCATGATAGATAATTGTATAACCTGTTCTTAAAAACTCCAATGATGGGGATTCCACAACCTCACTTGGAAGCCCCATTCCAGTGCTTAATTACCTTTGTGGATAGAGAGCTTTTTTTTCTCATATCTAATTCAGATCTCACTTTTGCAGCAGATGAAGCCCTTTACTTGTTGTCCTGCCTTCAGTGGACATGGAGAACAATCGATAATCACCATTTTAGAAAAGCCCTTACCATGTTAGAATAGTATCAGATCCCAATTCAATAGCCTTTTCTCAAGACTGAACATGATCCTTTTTTTAACCTTTTGTTTAAGGTTTTCTAAACCTTTTGTCATTTTTGCTCTCCTTGGGGCTTTCTCTAATGTATTCATATCTTTACTAAAGTGTAGTGTCCCCAGAACTGAGGACAGTACTCCAACTGAGACTTCACCAGTGACAAGTAGATGGGGTAATTACCTCTCATGTCTTACATACAACACTCATATTAACGCATCCCAGAATTATATTAGATTTTTTCATAACTACATCACATTGTTAACACATATTCAATTTGTGAGCCACTATAATCCCCAGATACCTTTCTGCATTACTACTACCTCGCAAGTTATTCTGTTTTGTAATTGTGCATTTGATTTTGCTTGCTATTTGTGGCACATTACTTATCTTCATTGATTAGGGGAGCAGTGGTGGAAAAAAAACCCCTAACTGTCTTCAAGACTGAAGCTTGAAAAGCTGGATACATTTTGAAGTGGATATTATGATGACACTGTATACAATGGCATAAAGCAAATCTGCAACTTCCAGCAAAATATATCCCCAATGGCCAGTGATAAAGAAGGGGAGGATTCTGAGTTACTACAGATAATTTTTTCCCTGCTATCTGGCTGGTGGGTCTTGTACATATGCTTGGGAGCTATCTGATCACCATATTCGGGGTCAGGAGGGGATTTTCCCTTCGGTCAGATTGCCAGAGACCCTGGGTTTTTTTCATCTTCCTCTGCATGCTAGGGCGTCGATCGCTTTCAGGTTTAAACTAGTGTAAGTGGTGGATTCTCTGTAAATTGAAGTCTTTAAACCATGAGTTGTGGACTTCAGTAACTTAGCTACAGGTTAGGGTCTGTTACAAAAGTAGATTTGTGAAGTTCTCTGTGGCCTGCAATATGCAGGAGGTCAGACTAGATGGTTGTATTGGCCACTTCTGACTGCATAGACTTCATAATTTCATTTTATTGAATTTAGACAGATTCTCAAATTTATAATTCTAATCTGATCTGCCCAAGTGCTTTCAATGCTCCCCAGTTTTCAATGCTCCCCAAATTTGTTGTCATCCACAAATTTCATAAGCATATTCTCCACTCCATTCTCTAAGTCATTAATGAAATTATTGAATACTACTGATCTCCATAGGACCATCTTAGGTACACCTTCCCGCCTTTGTGTTCTTGACCAATCCATGCTGGACATTTTTTATAATCCTACTATCATGTAGGTGCTTAAAAACAGATTATGTAATAGTTTGTTCCAGTATCTTTCTGGGTATTGAAGTTAGACTTCTTTGTCTATAATTAGCTCTGGCTAATTATATTGTGAACCAAGGAGAAGAAAATGGGTCCCAGAGAATTGGAGAAGGGCAAATATAGTACCTATATTTAAAAAAAGGAGAACAAAAATAATTGCTACTGGTTCTAAGATTGCTTCAGCCAGTTCCTTAACTATCCTACGATGAATTTCATCAGGTGGTGGTGACTTGAATAGACCCAATATCTGTAAACATTCTTTAAGCTGTTCTTCCCCTACTTTGGTTTGTGTTTCTTCTACCTTGTTAACATTACGCCAGTTAATCACAGATCTCTATAGTGAACAATTTCTCAATGCTTCTTCTTTCTGGATACATCTACACAGCAGTGTTATTTGGGAATAACTGACATTATTTCAAAATAAAAAAATGCACGTCTACACAGCAAGCCATTATTTTGAAATAATGTTAAGATGGAGGACTTCTTATTCTGTCTCCTGTAACCCTCATTTCACGAGGAGTAAGGGAAGTTGAAGAAAGAGTATTCTTCCTTTGACTTTCTGCTGTGTAGACAGCGTCAAAAGCCGAATTAAGCTATTTTGACTTCTGCTATGCAGTTGACTTAGCTGAAGTTGCATATCTTAATTCTACTTTTGCCCTGCCGTATAGACATACCCTCTGCTACCAGTGATAGTATGCATGCAACTGCAAAAATTGGTCAATTTTCATTGTGATTTCACTCCACTCATGGAACATAAAAGGCGCAATCAAGGACGATAAAGCCATTGCGGAGAAACTAAATGATTTCTTTGCTTCAGTCTTCACGGCTGAGGACGTTGGGGAGATTCCCAAATCTGCACCGTCCTTTGTGGGTAATGAATCTGAGGAACTGTCCCGGATTGAAGTGTCATTAGAGGAGGTTTTGGAACAAATAGAAAAACTTAATGTTAACAAATCTCCGGGACCGGATGGCATTCATCCAAGGGTTCTAAAAGAACTCAAATGGGAAATTGCTGAACTATTATCTGTGGTTTGTAACCTATCCCTTAAATCGGCTTCCGTACCTAATGACTGGAAGGTAGCCAACGTGACACCAATATTTAAAAAGGGCTCTAGAGGCGATCCGAGCAATTACAGACCGGTAAGTCTAACTTCGGTACCGGGCAAATTAGTCGAAACAATAGTAAAGAATAAAATTGTGAAGCATGTAGAAGAACATAATTTGTTGGACAAAAGTCAACATGGTTTCTGTAAAGGAAATCCTGTCTTACTAATCTATTAGAGTTCTTTGAAGGGGTTAACAAACATGCGGACAAGGGGATCCAGTAGATATAGTATACTTAGATTTCCAGAAAGCCTTTGACAAGGTCCCTCACCAAAGGCTCTTGTGTAAATTACATGGCCATGGGATAAGAGGGAAGGTCCTTTCTTGGATTGAGAACTGGTTAAAAGACAGGAAACAAAGGGTGAATAAATGGTAAATTTTCAGAGTGGAGAGGGTAACTAGTGGTGTCCCCAAGGGTCAGTCCTAGGACCAATCCTGTTCAACTTATTCATAAATGATCTGGAGAAAGGGGTAAGCAGTGAGGTGGTAAAGTTTGCGGATGATACCAAACTGTTTAGGATAGTCAAGACAGAAGCAGACTGTAAGGGACTCCAAGAAGATCTCACCAAACTGAGTGATTGGGCAACAAAATGGCAAATGAAATTTAATGTGGATAAGTGTAAAGTAATGCACATTGGGAAAAATAACCCCAACTATACGTGCAGTATGATGGGGGCTAATTTAGCTACGACAAATCAGGAAAGAGATCTTGGAGTTATCGTGGACAGTTCTCTGAAAACTTCCACACAGTGTGCAGCGGCGGTCAAAAGGCAAATAGGATGCTAGGTATTATTAAGAAAGGGATAGAAAATAAGACCCGGAATATCTTACTGCCCCTGTATAAAAACTATGGTACGCCCACATCTTGAATACTGTGTACAGATGTGGTCTCCTCACCTCAAAAAGATATTTTGGCCTTGGAAAGGGTTCAGAAAAGCAACTAAAATGATTAGGGGTTTGGAACGGGTCCCATATGAGGAGGTTAAAGCGACTGGGACTTTTCAGTTTAGAAAAGAGGAGACTGACGGGCGATATGATAGAGGTGTATAAAATCATGAGTGGTATGGAGAGGGCCGATAAAGAAAAGTTATTTATTAGTTCCCTAAATAGAAGAACTAGAGGACACCAAATGAAATTAATGGGTAGCAGGTTTAAAACTAATAAAAGAAAGTTCTTCTTCACACAGCGTGTAGTCAGCATGTGGAACTCCTTGCCAGAGGAGGCTGTGAAGGCTAGGACTATAACAGAGTTTAAAGAGAAGCTAGATAATTTCATGGAGGTTAGGTCCATAAAGGCTATTAGCCAGGGGATAAAATGGTGTCCTTGGCCTCTGTTTGACAGAGGCTGGAGAGGGATGGCAGGAGACAAAGCGCTTGATCATTGTCTTCGGTCCACCCCCTCTGGGGCACCTGGTGCTGGCCACTGTCGGCAGACAGGATACTGGGCTAGATGGACCTTTGGTCTGACCCGGTAAGGCCGTTCTTATGTTCTTATGTTCTTATGTTCTTATGATGTCTGAAACTTTTTCATGGATCAGAAATCTGAGATGATTTTGCAGATTTCTTGGGAGATAACATTTTCTTGAACCACCGTGGGAGCTCTCTGTGTCAATTCACTCAATGATATGTATTTCCAGAAGCAGTTCCTATCATAAATTGATAGGATCCCAAAATTTGTCTCAAGCAAAATTTCCTTTATTCGTGTTGGTATTTTTTTAAAAATATTTCTGTTCTCCAAGGGTGTACATGCCTGTAACAAAAGTAAGATCCACCATAGTTGAGTGTGCATTAGAAAGGATTTCACCATTCCCTTACAAAACAAATTCCAAATATTTTTCCTGATTAAAAAAAAAGTTACCAAACCATGTTTGCCTCATTCTCCCTGTACCAAAAATGAAAATGGCTGTCCATGAGGAACAATGGAGTGGTTTCAATATGGCCAATTGTGATCTTATGTGCAGTATTAACAATTATTTTATTGGGGTTTTTATGATTATTCATTTATTCCTACATAATAATGTAGTTAACATACTGTGTGTTTTCTTCATTTGGTAGGCCCTTTGACATATGCAGAGCCAGGGTCCCTATCCAATACAGCGGGCCCTACCAGTGGCCAGCAAAGGGTCTGGAAAAAGAGGAGTATGGAATAGCTGTTTCAACTGGTGGCCCAAAGGAGTAAGGAGCTTCTTGCTTTCCAGAGGCCCCAAAAAAGGCACATCCCCCAAAAGGGAAGAATGTTGGGACTTTTCCTTCAAGAGGAGAGGAGAAACAGTGGCCACAAAAGGCTGTTCCTGGAGCAGATCATCACTATGCAAGCCACCAGGGTGGTTCAGCAAGTTCTACTCAGAGCTCCACAGCTTCCCAAAATGGGAGCGCCTGAGTCAACTACATTGTGTGTCACTGTCCAGATTCATGTAGCTGATCAACTGGAGTCTCCTTCATCACTTCACATCTTGGAACCACTTCAGGGTTTGGAGAACATTTGACTCCCCTTGAACTTCATGTCCGAACATCAATCCCTGTGCAGCCCTATACAAGGAGATCCTGGCAGGATCTTGAGGGTAAGGGGACTAGAAGTGCCACAACCAGCAACTGTTACACTACTACTTCAGTGCAGTATGGTGGATGTGGCAAGTCTGGACTGTTGAAATGCTTTCTTGCCATAATGACAGCTGCACACCCCCTTATTTCTGTTCTATCTGTACTTCTCTATTTTTAAAAAAAGTCTTCACTTTTTTATGCTTTAAATGCAGACTGGGTTGTCTGCCATGTGCACTTGCCTCTCTTTGCTTTATAAGATTTTCAAGTTAACAGAGAATTATATTGATATCAGAGTTGGTTGTTTCTTAGAGATATGTATAAATTGACATAAGCAATGTATACTGCTGTTGTACTTCATTTTTTATTAGTTACCCTTGATTAGGGTTTTCCCTGCATTGTATATGTGCTCAAAGTATTTCATGTGGTCAGTTTACAGATGCACATGATGTTATTTCTGGTGTAATCCCTTTCAGCGTAATGTTGAAATTCCGCTTTGCAGCAAAATTATTATTTGGGCTTCCTTTGTATTTCATATCTGATGGGTTTGTTATGTGCACAATTTACAGTTCCATGCTTTGAGAGGGGCAAAACCATAAAATAACAAAGTGTGTTACTTTCAGCAATGTGCATAACCAGTGTAAGAAAAATGAAGTACAGGGTAAGCCCCAATAAAAATAACAGTACACACGCAATATAGTACAAGTTCAAGGGTATATTGAAAGGGCAGAAAACGTAAACAACAAAGTAATATTGCACTTGACCTTTACTGAACATTTGGTTTTTATTGGCATGTTCCCTGTATTTTATATATCTGACTGGGTTTTGGTGTTCACAGTTGAAACTTCCTAACTTGTTTATAGTTTTACTCCTTTCAGAGTTACTTTGCACTTATGCTTAATTGGACAATAGATAATCAGATGTTATTTTTCCCTATCTTTCCTACTTGCGTGTTTTGGTTCCCTTGTTCCAAATATCTGTTGTGAAATTCATTATTTGTTATCTCATATCTGTAGTGTTTGGGTTATGTTGAGTTAGTGCTATAAAGCATACCTGTATATGTCTTACCTCCACCCCATATTACAATTAAAGTTTTTATTTTTCACTAATTGAATTTGTGAATTATGTTCTATGCGGTGTGGACGGTAGAGTTGTAAGGGATCAGAATTAAGGGGCTTAGTATCATTGAGGAAGGAATGACACCTGAAGTCCATACAATGCTCCAGTCACTGGAGACCTATGGAACTCTGTGTGATGACTACATCCAAAACCATGATCTTCTCAGGTGGAGGATCCATCAGCCCAGTACTCAGATCTCCAGTGTATATTGGGATTCAGTCACCCATAAAGAGAACACCTAGTGTTTGCTGGGTACTGGGGCAGCATAATCCCCCACACTATGGTGCTCTTTCCATCCTGTCCAACCATGCAAGCATACAGGAGTTGCTGAATGACAGGGGGAACAATGGGAGCACAGCTTATTGTAGGCAATTGCCATCCATAGCCTCACTGGGTTTGAATCCATAATCTGTGCTGGGCTTTGAGGTGGCAAAGGCCCACTGCATTATATCCATAAACAAAGACATGCATTGGTAACTGATGGGAAAAGACATAATATTTATTAACAGTGTAGGGCAACAACATCTTCAGATTTCATTAACTTCACCCTGATGTGCAAACATGTGGGCACAGACAACATCCCTTTCTTTACTGACATGCCACGCGGAACCAGAGTAGAAAGGTGCATTTTCTGGTTGCATGCGCCTGGCATCCAAACCAATGGTGCCATTCAAAATGTTCACTTGCATCCTCATAGATGTTGTGGAGGGCATAATAGGTCACATTCATATGGACAGCATTGGCCATACTGACACTAAAGGGTCAATTGCATCACCTTGCCTTCAGGCTGCCAAAGACACGCTTTCCACAACCATGCTCTCCAACTGCTGAACATGTAACAATACCTTCTTGTAGCAGATTCTGTATTGTTAGGGTATGGTTTCATGGACAATACTGGCAGAAGATATATAGGGTCCCCCAGTGGAACTGCAGGAACCAAAACCTTGTTGACAAAAATATTATTAGGATAAAATAATGCCCCAGCTTCTCCCAACATGTGCTGTTCCGATCTCTTGAAAACCCTCATGTCAATCACTTTCCCCGTGCTATTCACATTTTGTTTATGAACCTATCACTGTGGTTCACCCAGGCCAGAAGAATGATAGAATAATTCCCTCTGCAGTTTACCCTCTTGCTTCCTGTGGCAGACAAATTATAGGCACATGTGTAGCATCAATCATCCTACTGTACTTGGGAAATCCCATTCTCTGAAAACTGACTACCGTTTCTGTCACACATCTAGTGTCAACCACACTGTAACAATCACCTGGCAAACCTCCATCATCACAACCCTCAGAGTTCACTTAACCACACCAAATTGGCAATGGCTATGTAACTGACTGGGATAGCCAGCTTACAGGGCACAATAGCAACCCACATCTGCACTGATAAGGCTTCCCTCAATTGATTGTCCTGGTACAGGTAGGTAAGGGCATGCTCCTTGTATTGATTCAGAACTATCTGTCTCCTCATGAGGAAGTTCTGGAGTTACTGCTAGCCATCCCAGGTCTCCAGGAAAATGTGGTCTCATCAGGCTCTTCTTGTTATGCTGTACCAGAAAGCAGCTACACACATGGAAAATAAATTTTCTCCCATCTGCCATTATTGGACTAAGGCTGCCAGTTTTGGTTGGATGTATTCCTGGAAGTTTCATCACTTGACATGTTCTTTCATTAAAAATTAATGTTTAGTTACTGGAGACTCTAGGACAATCCTGGAGGACTGTCAACCCTCAAATGGATCCACCCCTTTAAGACTCCTTCACCTTCTTCATCTCAGAAACTTGTTCCAAAATACCATCCAGCATCTTGCCAAACAGTTATTCTGGGCTCATGCTCACAAACAGCAGCAGGTGGTCAAATGGATCCATATCTCATCCATGGGTTGGTGTGGGCAGAAGCTGAGCTGGTTGTACAATATGGCAGGCTGAAAATACACAGGTATGGGAGCAAGACAGAAAAGTTCTAGCACGAGAGGCTGCTCCACATCATGAGAGGGCTAAGGACAATGGGAACGCACATGTGAATCCAGACACATGTGAATCCAGTGTGCAACTGCAGTGTCAGTATGGATGTAGTTACATGGTGTGCGCCCCCATTTTGCCAAGTGCGGGTTCCTGCACTGCCTCAGTTTTAAAAAGCCTTGCAGCTACTCGGCCCTCTGGCTGAGTCTCACAGCCTCGTGTGAAATCACAAACCTCTTCCAGGGTATACTTCTAACAAGGCCAATCCCAGTATCCTCTCTCTGAATTCATCCTTTCAATCTGAGTTCCCATTCAGTAAGAGAGTGGTGTCTTCAGGGCTTCTCCTCCTGGAGACAGTGTTCTAACAGCTCCCCACTCTGAGCTGGCCTTGGTTCTACTAACCAGCCCCCTTGACCTTCTCCCTTCCAGGTCTGGGCTGTAACTGAGCTGCCTCTAGTCCTGCGGCTCCTTTTGTAGTTCCTCCAGGCTCCTAATTGGCTCATTCCTCCACAGCCACTCTGGCCTCCTGGAGGACTCTATGACCTTCTTGGCCTTAGTGCTTTGTCTCATTACACATGGGTTTGGGGCGTGGATATAGCTCTGCATTGTAGAGTCTCATGATAGACCTGGATAACATGAGAACACATGCAAACAAGTAGGACAGTCTCTAAAAGAGATTAGCAATTTAGGAAGACAGCCAGTGTTCTCATGTTTGATGTTACAATCTCCAGAGCACAACCTCAGAAAGGTAGAATGGTGAATCTCAGAGTTATTGAAGATCGTGTGTTTTTCCTATTAATCAAAATTACAGAAACACCTGTGCTAAGTAGCTCTGTGCTGATCAGTTTGCGACACCCTGGAGTAAATCTATATACTGTGCCCAACTGGGCAGGTGTTTCTTCCACACTGTGGGAAATCATTATTCAATAACTATCAGAATATCTCATTCCTTACATGTGGTGTGGAGCTGCAGCAGTAAACACATGGAAACTTCACTCAAAGTCACTTGAAGGTGGGATTCAAAGAAATTGCTAATATCATTTCTAGGGCTAGGTGAAGAATTTGTTTTTTAAGGCCTGAAAACTCTAAAGGGGTTACGCACTAAGTCCCAGTTTCAGAATCACTGCAATGCACAAAACTCCTTTTGAACACTACTAACATCTAAACTCCTAATCTCAGCTCCTAAGTTTACAGAGTAAGATGCCTATGCTTCTTCCTCTAAGCATGTGCACTGCTTTCTTCTTCTAGGCATCTAAACTTCTATCTATGACCTAAGCCCCAGGGTGATTCATGAATGTGGGGAGAAGAAAGGCTTTTGGCCACCCAACTCAGCTGTGGAGACTGATCTGGTCAGTGTACTTAGAAGCCTACTGGACTGGGTCCCATTGAAAATTACATTGGAGGAGGAAGTGGAAGTAATGCCCAACCTGTAACTTTTAGTCCATTAGTTAGAGCTTTCATCTGGGATGTAGGGGAGACAAGTTCAAATCGCTCCTTTCTGCCAGAGGGGGAGAAAAGTTTGAAAAGGGACATCTCAGCTCTCAGGAAAATGCTCTAACCATTGAGCAAGGGGATACCCTGATGGGTGACTCCCTCAATCTCTCCTGTTGAAACTGTTCCATAGTGGATAAATAATGAAAAAAAAATTGGACCCAGGGACAGGATCCACCATCTCTCACCTTTTGCAGTGGCCCAAGGACACTCCTTCTGACTCTTCCTCAGGCGCTATGACTGTCTCAGCATGAATAAATTCTTACATAGTCAGTGGGCCAGAGAGTGTGTGACATAGAGATAGACGATTTAAAAAGAAAAATCCAGATCTCCAAACATAGTTAGACACCTGAGGTCCAAGTACTTTTAGCACAGGGTTGAGCTACATACCATGGTGTGGGATCATCCTTCTTTGATGAAATTGCTGGTTCTATTGCTATTCATCAGTGTCAGCCTGTTCTGAGAAGGCTACAGAGATTCTAAAAGATGACCAGGCTTCCTTATGAGTCAGTGTTACTTTTCTTTGGACTTTTTAAAAGCACCCAAGGTAACACTACTGACTACAGGACAGTAAAAAGAAGGAGGGACCAAATAAAAGGGAGAAACTTCCGTTAAGTCATCTCTATTTTTTTTTTTACATCCTTATTGCAGAACTACCAATGTAGGATTTTCCTATATGACTTGTTCCTTTGAGGCTAGGTAACAGAAAATGGTATATGTTGAATATAGTAATCACTCCATATTTCCACTGAGCACGCAGAAACTGGAAGGGATACCAGAAACGTCAGAACATTCATTTGCTCACCATTTTGAAGCAAGCATTGGTTTCTACAACATTTATCACATTTTCAGTTGCATGTATCTATGGAAAATGTGTAGGAGAATTAATGGTGGATATTGTTTTGTAGAAAAATTGGATGCTACCTGAGTATTAACTAAAGAGAAAATCAATGTAGTGTAAAGGTTGCCTTCCAGGAAAGAAAATAATGCTTATAAATATGTTTGTCCCTCTGCTTTCTGCAAATAGCACATGTAGTCCCTGTAAACTTTGCTATATAGCCAAATACAAGATTGTAAGCATAGGGAGTCTGATGAGATGTTGCAGGTGTACTGAAATCTATTCTGTATATTTCACCAAAAAAACCCCCACAAACAAACCTTGAATTTTATTGCTCAGAACTTACAACTTCCACATTATTCCAAACACACCAGATGATATCCCAGTGCCAATGTACTGACTGGCCAAATAACAAGCAGTAACTAGAAGAGCCATGTCCTGCTTCTAAACAGTGAATCCTGCCATTGTATCTTGTTGCACTTGATAGTTCCACTGGGAACTACGTCACAGCATCAGACAATTAACACTGTCTGACACAATGATGGACCTTTCATCAAAGGTGAGCATAGGGTAACTGGTAGTAGTTGCTGTTCTAATGACTCTCGCTGAGCACAGCTGCAAGATAACATAGGCTGACATGAGTGTAGCAGGAAGGTTCTGAGTATGGGAAAGAAGGCAGCCATTCCATCAGAGCACGTCTACACTATAGGACAAAGTTGAATTAAGATACTCAACTTGCACTACTCAGCGGGGTTGAATATAAATTTGTAGAAATTTGTCTAGGATGTTTCACTGCAAATAGTGACAAGGTGTATTGCTTAAAGGAAATGTATTTTCAAATATATCATAATTGTTCCTCAGTGTCTTTCCTTAGGCTTTTAATGTAAAGCCTGATAAATCAACCAGCAGACTTTAAAATGTGCTGTCATTTTATTAGACTGGGTGTGAAAAATAGGAGAAAACCCACTTGGTGAAGTAAACACATGATGGTTACATCTAGACTGCAGAGTTTTTGCACAAAATCGGCCGGTTTTGCGCAAAAACTCGCGGAGCGTCCACACCTCAAGCGCATTTTTGTGCAAGAAAATCGACAGAATGGAGGGGTTTTTGCACAAGAGTTATTCCTCTTTCTACGAGGAATAACTCCTTTTTGCGCAAGAGCTCTTGCACAAAAAAGTGTTTGTGGACCAGGAACCGCTTCTTTTTGCGCAAAAAACACCTATCAAAAAAAGAACAAGTGCGCTGGTGGCCATTCTGTGAATAGCTATCAGCACTTTCTTTCAAGAGAGCATCCGTGCAGTCTGGACGCTCTCTTGCACAAAAATGCATCACTTTTTCAATGCACTTTTGCAGTGTGGATGCGTTTTAGCGCAAGAAGCCTGTAGTGTAGACATACCCCACAGTCATTAGCCTGGGAGGAGCTGAACTTGCTGATACTTACTCTGTAAAGTCTTAACTAAAATGTTTTCCTTGGTTTTCTTCTCTGTCTGTGATAAACCTGTGTTTTAGGACCTTTCAAGCCTCCACTCTTCAGAGTCCATTTCTAAGAATGTACAAATGGATCTGGAACATATGATTTGCCAGACTAGATCAGACAGGTATTCGATCTACTCTGGTATCCTGCCTCTGACTGTGGCAAGCCTTAGATGCTTCAAAGGAAGCTTCAAAGAAGCCCTGCAGTAGTCAGGGGTGGGGTTATTGGTCCCTAGGAATATAGGTTGGAAACAACTAATGCAGTGGTCTCCAACTTTTTAAAGCACAAAATCACATTTTGATTTTGTCAGTCTAGCATCTACCTCAAAACCAAATACCCCTGTCCCGCTCCTTCGTCAAGGCCCTGCCCCCTCACTCTGGGAAGATGGGGTACAGGAGAGGGGGGACAGAGTGACATTAGTGCCCTCACTTCTGTCTCCCCCACCCTGCACAACAAGCAGGAGGCTCCAAGGGAGCAGCTCGGAGGCTCTGGTCAGGAGCAGCAGGGCAGTGTGGGGAGGGGCAGCTGAAGTGCCAGTGCTTGATAGCCTCCCAGCCAAAACGGTCAGGATCACCTGTCAGAGGCTCCAAGATCTACTGGTAGATCCCGATCTACTGGTTGGTGACCACTGAACTAATGGCTAGATATTAGTTTAAGTCTTAAGCCTCAAAGCATGATGCTTTATATCCCTTCCATTTTGTTCAAGTTTGCCAAAGATGAGTTGAGACAGACAGAGCAGCGAGGCAGCAGTTAAGGAGGTTCCTCTATTTCCTGATATTGATGCATTTTAGGGCCATTTTCATGGGTCTGTAAGCCAGGGTTGTAATAGTGGCTATTAAATACAGTTGCCTCTTCTACAACAACATCCTTATCATCTCTTCTCACCAGGGCTAAGACTCACTGGCAGATGCATGTCATGCTTCTGAATCTCACACTGACTCTCCATTAATCCAGCACTATAGTTCCTTAATCAGTTTTAGTGAACTTATACAGAGCTATCCTGACTTCTGATTAATACCTGAGTGTAACAACATCTTTTGGCATGTTTGATTATTAATAGAACAGGTATAGTTAAATGTGTCAGCCAAATGTCCCCTATCCATGATTAATGACTTAGTGCGCTGCTAATATTTTCAAGTTTTCCTCCTTAGACCGAAGGAGGAAAATTGCAGAGTCAAATGTTATCTGAAAGAACTTTTTAAAAACTTTTTTAAAAATTGCTATTGAAGATGACTTGTTGCAGAGAAAATATTTGATATTTTATCATGAGGACAAACATTCATCATCTGAAATTAGAGAGGTTTAGCCTTGGATTTTATTGGCAAAGCCGTAGCAAAGGAAAACTGATGAACCCCAGTGTGATATGATATGCCTTTTGAAAGATGTAATAAAGTGCTTTTCATAAGTCTAAAGTTAATCAAACTGTATCTTTAAAGAAATTGTGCCAGTCATGAACACATTATAACATATAGAAAAGAGTGTCCTCAATGTGGCCATTTAAAACATGCTCTTAGATGAAGTATTTATTTTTGCAATATTAATAGCCTGTGGCTGTGTCTACATTGGCACCCTTTTTTGGAAAAGGGATGCTAATAAGACCAGTCGCAATTGCAAATCCGCGGGGGATTTAAATATCCCACGCGGTATTTCATTACATAACTGCCGCTTTTTCGGCTCGGGGCTTTGCCGGCAAAAGCGCCAGTCTAGACGAGGATCTTGCGGAAAATAAACCCTTTTCCGCAAGATCTCTTATGCCTACTTTCAAGCCTACTTTCAAGTAGGCATAAGAGATCTTGAGGAAAAGGGTTTATTTTCCGCAAGATCCTCGTTTAGACTGGCGCTTTGCCGGCAAAGCCGAGAAAAAGCGGCACCATGTAAATGCAAATACCGCTGGGGATATTTAAATCCCAGCGGATTTTCAATTGCGACTGGTCTCATTAGCATCCCTTTTCTGAAAAAGGGTGCCAATGTAGACACAGCCATAGTGTATAAGGAATTATGTGTACCTATTATGTTGTTTTAGACTATGTAACCCTGCAGAGTGGGCAAACAGGTTTTCTGCCGGACAAAACAGGTCTAGTACCTATCCCTGTGTCTGATGAAAATGGAGCATTGGAAGCCAAACACAGTGGAAAAGACAGTTAAATTCCAAATCAAAATGAGAATGTGAAGTCATTATGAAAAGATCCCAGAGACTAAAACCACAGGAGGCTGTCCTATCTTTGGGGTGCAAAGATAATGATCTTTGGAGAAAAAGAAGAAGGTATAAAAGGACCCCTCTTTTATCCTTTTCCTAGAGAGTAATTGGGCAGTGAAAATACAATGGTGAATATAGGATCTCACATAGAATTTGGTAAAAGAATGTGAAGGAAATTTGTATAAGATGGACTTCTTTACATAAGGTATTAGACTGGTAAAGTTAAATTTAGACTATGACAAACATGTTATACTTTTTTAAAATTTGTACTCTGTTCTTATTTACTTGCTCACTTTCTCTTAAATCTTAACCTTTGTTGATGAACCTGTAGCTGTTTCTTTACTATAAATAGATTGTAGTGCTCTGTTGGTATATCGGAGCTGATACTCAGTTGAGCCTAACAAAAAACAACAACCCCACAACACTTGTATGTGTGTATATTGTGCTTTTGGGAATAGCTTATCTGGAAATTTCTGTGAGTGTCCAGTGAGGGCAGCTGGATACCACAGGGAAATGCTTCTTCTGGGGACTCTGGGAACTGGAGTATATCAAGCTGTTGGAAAGGGTTAGCTGTGTGATTCTGGACAGCAGTACCACTCAATGGTGATACTCCTGGGCGTTTTCACAAAAAAAAGTCATATGTGGGTCTTGCAGCTTAGCAAGCCCGGAATGAAAGTTTCCATCCCTTTGAGTACATGGCCTGGGACTCTGCAAGCGCAAACAGTAACTGGCCCTTATCAGCTTTAATCCATGTCTTGAGCTCGGAAACTACTAAGCCATAAACAAGTTTGACCTCGGTCTCAGCTCATGAAAGTGATAAGAATGGTGTTGTGCCAGTACTTGCACAGCTAATAAACAACTGGGCTACGTCTAGACTGGCGCGCTTTTGCGCCAGAGCTATGCAAATGAGGCTCAGCGTTGGAATATCGCCGAGCCTCATTTGCATAACTAATGAACCGCCATTTTCGCGGAAGAGGCTCTTGCAAGCGGGGCTGTCTACACTGCCCCTTCTTGCGCAAGAAAACCCTGCGCGCAAAGCCGTTATGCCGATTATTTTCAGGCGTAACGGCTTTGCGCAAAAGGGTTTTCTTAAGAAGGGGCAGTGTAGACAGCCCCGTCTTGCGCAAGAGCCTCTTCTGCGAAAATGGCAGTTCATTAGCTATGGAAATGAGGCTCGGCGATATTCCAACGCTGAGCCTCATTTGCATAGCTCTGGCGCAAAAGCGCGCCAGTCTAGACGTAGCCATGTAGTATAACCCAAGACAACCCTATTCCATTCAAGCCCTTTGAAACAATGGCACTTGCACATGGCTCAGGTTCCACTCTGATCCATCGCCAGAGTTTCTTCCACTGCCCACAATGAGTTGCCACCCTTGACTCCTCCAGTTGGCAGGCTTCCAGGGATGTGGCCAGTGCAGGCATTGTGGAGCCCTGGCAGTTTGCGGTAGTCAGCTGTTGCACTTGACTGCTCTCCTCTTCAGTTAGCCCAGACTGAGCTGAGCCACTCTCTTTTAAATGTTCCTTTTCCTGGGAGGATACCCCGTGTAGGTGAAGGGATGGGACCTCTTGGGCCCAGGGCAGTTTTTTTAACCCTTGATTCCCTAGCCCTGTCACACAAGTGTTAACATGCCAGGCACAGCAGAGGTTGGCAGACCCCTGAGGAGATTGTCGGAGAATAATTGGCAAATGTCAAGGAACTGACATCAATAAGAACATAAGACAGGCCATACTGGATCAGACCAATGGTCCATCTGATCCACTATCCTATCTTCTGAAAGTGGCCAGTGCCAAATGCTTCAGAGGAAATGAACACATCACAGCAATTATTGAGTAATCCGTCTCCTTGTCTTCAAGTCCCAGCTTCTGGCAGGTGAGGTTCAGGGTCACACAGAGCATGAGGTAGTAGCTCTGACCCTATTGTCTAATAGCCATTGATAGACCCGTGTGCTCCATGAATTTAACTAATTCTTTTTTTAACATAATTATTTCTAGTCTAGCACCAGCCAATCTTTCTGTCATTAAGGCAGTAAGTTAACACAGTGATTCACTAACCTGGGCACCCCAAGGAAACGTCACTGGGGCAAAAGGACATTTTTGCTAGTGTAGCTGTCTCTACCTTGGAGCTTTTTACAGGACCTTGTGTCAATTAGGGTTGTGATTTATCCCTGCACTCTTCACAAACACAGCTATGCCAGCAAAACTTCTAAGTATAGATCAGGTCTTAGACACTTGTTGAGAGAACAGAGTAGATATTGATATAATATCCAGATCTTGACATAGTACTACGTACTAACATTTCTGAGTAGCATACGTAAGGCATTTTGTCCAGAATAAAATACCACTAGATATATATTTTATAATAGCAAATAGCAAAATAGTCATGCGACAGCATCTGAGTCAATTGGAAAATAAAAATAAAATCCATTCAATATCCATTACTATCACCATATTCCTTTGTCATTTCACATTATTTTGATTTAAAAATACTGGGATGTACTAGTTCACGGCTTCATCATAATGAAGTCCAAATCACCTTTTCTATATGGAGCCCCCTTCCTAAACACCCATGTTGAATAAGCATTTTATTTACATTTTTACAGGCACAAAGAAATCATCCTTATCATCAAGATAACTATGGCAACTAGCTCATAAAAGAGCACTGAGAAACTGTGATACAGGCTATAAGGTTCACAGATAAAAAACACTATCTGCTAAATAACTGGACCCAGAATGAGAAATTCTATGAAATAAACAGAATGCACAGCAGTCCTATCAGAAGTGAATCCAAGCCTTAGAAGCAACCAACATAAAATATGATGCATGTGGCATCATATAAAAGCTTCATAATTCTAGAATCAGTGAAATGTGCAAATTCTAGAGGTGTTGACATTAAACAAATTGACAGAAAAGAATATAATCTCTGTGGCATTCTCATGAAATCTAATGAAAATATTTTACCAGATGGACAACGAGCCACTGCCCTTCAGCAGAGAGAATTACTTTTTCCGTGATTGTTCAGAACTCAGCTGAGAAGCCATAATTTGAAATGTGTTAGCATTTATCTGACTGTTCGTTTTTAATGATATTTTCACACAGCAATTACTGCTGCAAATTCTTTGAACTCTATGTATGGCCACTGCATATTGAGATACTCTTCTCTTTGCAAAAGAGGGGGTCACAGCCAGAGTACAAAGAATATTTATTCACAAAGTAATATGAGGTGGCTTTTCTGAGGGAAAAAGCAAGGTGAGAAAAGTTTAGGGTTTTTTTTGGGGGGGGGGAATCATTTGGGAGTTAAACAGACACTCGATAAAAAATTGTGTCAGGGGTAGAATTTCACTTTGGGCACAGGTCTCAGCCAGAGATATTACTTAGCTGTGTGGTGTACATGGAGTCACAACTGACTTAAAATAAAACATTTCATTGGTTCAGCACATTGGTCGCAGAGGCAATGTGACTCAGAGTCCTTACTTTCATGTGAGAGCTATTAATGGTTTACTGCTGACATGTAGAAGCAGCAAATTAACCACATTGCTCAGTGAGAAGGCAGGGTGAAGTCAAGGCTTTATTCAATCCCTCTGGATTATTCAATCCCTGTGGATGTTAACACTTGTGTGACAAGGCTAGAGATTCAAGAGTTAAAAAAAGCTGCCCTGGGCCCAAAGGGGCCTGGTCCCCTTACCTTGACTGGGCATGTTTCCAAGGGAGGGAAAATTGACAAGGGATTAACTCTGCTCAGTCTGGGCTAACTGAAGAGAAGAACAGTCAAGTGCAGAAGACTCCTGCTACAAATCGCCAGGGCTCCACAATGCGTAAACTGGCCACACCCCTGGAAGCCTATCAACCGTAGGAGTCAAGGGTAAAAACACCAGCTGTGAAAGCTGGAGCTGTTGGGGGGAGAAAATTTCATCATATAAGGTGCTGAGCTCCCACTCCCAACTCCCCAATCAGGTCCCCTTAAGAGGGCTCAGGTGTTTGAAATGTCCAGGAGTCTCACTTTGGAAAATTGGAGCTGTTGCAGTTACAGTCAGATGACACTACGTATTAGAGCAGGTCAACTTTGTTCAAACATTGACATTTCAATGACATTTAGAATTAAAATAAACCAGAGAAGGAGAACATGAACTCCCCCTCTCCCCTCATTTTTTGACCTGCTCTATTGTATATTCAGAAATTCACAACATTCGTTCTGGAACCTCTTGACACTTTAACTTTTGCACACACCTATAAGGTTACCATTAACTAGACTGATATAACCATAATTTATGAGAAAACATGTTTGGGTAACTAGGGAAATTGGAGCTTAACATATAATGAATAGTTTATTCAATAAAGGAGCAGAGCTGAGCAGAAATTGGCATTTTTGAAACATTCCATTCTGAATCAGTTTGAAGTCACACGACTCTGAGGATGCATCATTCAGCTTAGTCAGTTTGGAAACTGAGGATCATCATGAAGTTTGACCAAGGAGATTTTCTGGAAATTGCATTGTTTCATTGAGAAATAATTTTGATGGGAAATTGCAGTCCAGCTTCAATAATGATCAAACTCAGGGGCAATTTCATAGCATGTGGGTTTGTACCTCATTTCCTTTGTTATATCTCTGACATTTCCAGTGGAGCTGGAGTGTGCCATGGCCAACCTGCTTATCATCCAGGCCCACACACACCCCCAACTCAGCTTTATCCTTGCCCATGTCCGCCCGCCTGGCACTCCTGCCGAGGTCTGGGGTCGGGATGCAGGCCTTGCTCTGCTTTTCTCTTCCGGTGCTCCAGCCAAAGAACCCAGTCAGGGACTTGTCCTGCTCCTCCCACTTGCAGCCTTTGCTGGAGAGTGGCATTGGTAAGCACTGTAAACCCCCGCTCCCACTCCCTGGCAGTAGTACTGAGTGGGTGCAGCAGGGCAAGTGCCCCAACTCCGTTCCAGGGACCCCTTCCCCTCCCATTCCATCCTCTTCAACTCTGGTTGGTGGGAACCAGCCCAATCTCTCCTACACCCCTCTCCTGCCCCCGTCATTGCCCCCACCATCTGAAGTCAGGACCCACCCAAGTATCCCCTTCTGGTTATGCCTCTGTGTCACACATTCTAATGATTTCATCTGAGAAGAAACCCATCAGGATCTCAATTCTTTTGTTGTCATTTTTTAACTAGTTTAAGGCTCAAACCCAAAATAAATTAGTTTATATTATTATTTAGATTTGCCCTATCCAACTCTTCAATGTTGTGAAATCCCAATAATGTATCTGCTTTACATGTAACTGAGGACAGAATATGTTATACCGTTTATTTATTTATTTAAAGAAATCTAAAAACCATCCAGGTGTCACAGAAGGATCACAAACTTCATTTGGTGTCTTATTGGACATCTGCCATCCGCTGAATGGTAGTCAATAACAATCTGTCACGCAATTAACAGAGATAATAAATAGTTACAAAGTAACCTAATTTGCCAGCCACTAGTAGCCACCAATTGGAAATTAATGTACTGCAGCTATTCAGGACCACACCTGATGCCCAACCAGATGGAAAAGAAACATGACATAACAGATGATGATTAATGATAAAGATGACATACAGAAGTAACAAGTACTAAGATTCTGAAAAATCTTTCCCAATCTGGTAGATGTGTACGTATCTAGTATGCCTATAACACTACATTCCCAAGGGAATGATGCCGTACATACTACTGGAATCCCATATGAAATAGATTACATTCCATCTGCCTCTCCTTCACAAGATGGGGCCCGAGTTTCTTTTTGCTTACACTGAGATTTTAATTTAGTCATTTTTAACGAAGAGACAAGTTTGTAGAATACTGATGAAATCCCATGTATGTCCATAGCTATTATCAAGTCCTCAAAAATTATGCAGCTAGCATTGCTAAACTCGAGGGTTCATTGATATTAAGGCCAGAAGGAACTACGGGGGGTCCTCGCTATAAATCCAAGATACGTTCCAAAAAACTTGGACTTATAGCGAAACAACTTGAAGCAGGGAATTTTTTTTCAGCAGCTGACTTAAGCAAATTGGGGGGAGTGTTTTGCATGACTTCCAGCGGGGAATGGGAGGACTCATAATGCATTAGTTCCTACAAATGTCAACGACTTTAGTGTGGAACGGATGTATACTGACACCACTCATAGCGGGAACCCCCTGTATTAAAATCAGCTAATCTGAACTCCTACATAACAGAAGTCATAGGATTTCACCCTGTAATTATTTCGCCAAGCCCATAACTTTTGGTTGAACTAAAGCAAGGGTGAGCAATAATTTTTGCAGGGGGGGGCTAATCCACCAATTTTGATAATGATAAATTGTCACAGGCCACACATTTCTACCATATTAATGAAATTATCTCACCATCTATTGTCAAAAGATCTCATTATGGTCTTTACAAAACAAAGTAATTAAACTTAATAACAATTAACTGAATAGACTATTATCTAAAGCTTATTTTAGAAGGCAATTTATATTGCAAATAGTTTTGTGAACACTCGTATAATTTGTCACAATAACACTAATGCTAAACTTTTACTTACAGTTTATGCTCATTAAAATTAAGTGTAAAAGAAGAAATCAAACTCACTAAATGTGAAGAAAATCACCAATGGGCATTAACAAGGGAGACAAAGTTGTGGGGCCTCCTGGGCAAGATGTGGAGGGGCCAATTCCAGAAGCCCAGAGGGGGCGGAGCCTTAGCTAAAAGGGGCAGGGCTTGGGACTAGCCCCCACAGCTAGCTCTTCAGCACTGCCCGGGGCTCAGGCAGTGATTAAATGGACTCAAAGCTCCAGCCATTGCCCTCACCACAGCGGCCGGAATAATTTCCTCTGTTACTGGGAGTCTTGGGGTATGTCTAGACTACAAGCCTCTTTCGAAAGAGGCTTTTTCAAAAGAATCTTTCAAAAAAGCCTCTTTTGAAAGAGTGCGTCTAGACTACAGCCAGTACTTTCGAAAAAGTGAGCCGCTTTTTCGAAAGAGAGCACCCCAGCAGTCTGGATGCTCTCTTTCGAAAAAGCACAGTTTTCCGTGATCAAAAAACTGCCACATTCTTTTGATTTACTTTCGAAAGAACACAGCAGCAGTCTAGATGCAGGGGAAGTTTTTTTCGAAAAAAGGCCACTTTTTTTGGAAAAAAGCCTGTAGTCTAGACATAGCCTTGGTGTGCCCGACAGAAACATTAGACAGGCTGTATCCAGCTCGTGGGCTGCATTTTGCCCATTCCTGAGCTAGAGCATATCTTTAAAAAACAAAATCCAATTTTGATATAAAGACTGCAAGTGAAGAAGAATCCCCACATCCCTCCTGTAAATTACGACAATGGTTGGTCCTCATCACTGTTAAAAAAATAGTGCATCTTAGTTTTAGCCTGCATTTTGCTAGTTTCAATTTTCAGTTATTGAATCTTGTTATGCCTTTGGCTGCTAGCTAAATGAAGCACCCTTCCAAGCCATTAGCAAGTAGCCTCTTAACTGTCTCTTTGATAAGCTACACAGATTAACAAATTTTACTTCAAGAACACTTACATTCTGTGGTATCCCTAATTCATTCTGTCTCCTTTATCCTTCATTTCCAATCCCCCCATTGTAGCCCCAAACACAAAGAACTATTGTTCATGGTTCAAAATATAAATTCACCTCCTTCCTGCATTGTATGCTAGGGAAGGAGAGAGTTTGTAAGCTGCTTCAGGCAATCCTCTTCTCAGTTCTCCTACCCCTAGCTGCTCTGTTACGCTTCAGCCTATTCAACTAGCCAGCATACACTTCTGGTTTCACATCATCCTACCTGGCTGCAAACTGACATTCCACTGCCTGCCTGAATCCATGGAAAACTATGGAAAAAATGCATTGTAATCCAATACCCCCCCTTTAGTATCCATTGTTGTGTGAGAATGTGGAGTATGGCTGCATATCAAAGACCGTCCATCCTCTATCTTAGAGGGCAGAACTCTAGGCTTCACACATGGATCAAGGAACTAAAAGATGGGACTTACAATAGACTGTGGTCACGGCGCTAAATGATGTGCTAAGAAAAATACTATAATAGTTAAATATTAGCTTGGGGAAAAAAATAACATACCCCCTCTTGGGAAAGCTGGAGAGCAAGAGATACCAGTAGCCAAGGACTTGCAGGGCAAGGGAAGAAAAAAGAAAATGACAGGCACTTGGCTGCAGCAAAATGGTAAATTCTACTGCAAGATTTTTGCAGGATCATAGAGTCTATAGAATTCACAGGGCCCTGATTGACATGAATGGAACAGTTCTCATGTTTTCGAGTGTTGTTTAGAAGACAGTCTGTCCAATTTATGCCTGGCTCACAATTCTGAAGCTATTTCAGCAGCCATAAAGGCTACATACTTAATATGTTTGTAAAGAAAACCTCATCTTCTGCAATATAATTCTGTTGCAATGAATGAATTTCCCAGCACATACCTTAAACCAGGAATACGGGAAGCCCTGGTTCTTTTGCACTCAGCTCAAAGATTTGTCCAAGAAAGTGTGAAGTGAGTCTAAGCTGGTGCCAATTACATGCTCTCAAACAGATACCCAATATCTATGGTATCAATTCACACTCCCTCTAGAAACCCCTCAACTTTTTTTTGTAAATAGGCTTTATTTACATTTCTAAAATTAAAACATAGTCATGACTGTGAAGCCATGGCAGTGCTTTACAGTGAAAGTGTGGCCACAACAGGAGCATTGAGAAAGAGCTCTCCCAGTGCTCTATGCAAACCACCTCCACAAGGGGAGTAGCTAACAGTGGGTTTATACTGGTGCTTTACTGCACTGTTAAGGTTTTTTTCATTATAGCAGTGGATCAGCACCTGAAAAAAGTCACTTTCTTTCAGTCAGAAATTGCCTGGAGAGAACAGAAAATTGCAAGCTGCAGGGGGGAAAACACTAACATGTATCATTTTCTCAAGCTCATGATTTTATAGCAACCTTATTCATAATATATTTTTCCTCTTGTCAATCAAAAAATATGTAAATTAAGAAAAATACAGTTAGTGGGCAGAATATATAAGGTCTTGGAAAAACACCTTCAAGCAAGGAATGCTTCTGCTCATGTAAAAGACTATCATAATTGCAAAATCCTCAGCATAATAAAATAAGTCTGGGTAAAATAACTGACTTAAAAAGTCAGGTCTCTCTCTCTCATGGATTCACACAGAGAGAGAGAGAAAGAGAGAATTATATAATGCTTTAGAGTATGAAGGCAGAGACTGATGTATTGAAAATTGTGGCATGATCTCTAGAAAGCTGCTTGTTTCTGGCAAGAGTTAAGAGCTGTCTCCATACTTAGTGTTGACCAAATATCAAAAACAGAGCATTTAAAAGATAAAAAGAGAAAAATGAAGGCAAGCTGACATAGAGCTTTGGACTGAAAGGCTGTTGGCCTAGACTTTGGGATCCATGCCCTTCCTTATAATTAAGGGGGGAAGAACCAACAGCAGAGGCCACTCCTCCTTGTCCCCACTGTGACATTCCAGAGGGTACAATCTGGGTGGTTAAACAACTGTACCCCCCTCGGGTTTCCACGCTGGGTGCTTTTTACACTTGTTCACTGTCAGAACAACTACTCCTGGTCTGTTTACAAACAGCCTCTACAATGCAATATCACTCCCAGTTGATTATACAAGTATTTCTAGTCAGCCACTCCTGAATTATATTGTAGAGTGATTTCCAGTCCCAGACTTGTCCCAGAAATGTGTATCTTGTGCTGCCCAGCTCTTTCCTTCTGGACAATACAGGGTCATTTAAAGACCGTTATTTCTTTAATAGACAATGATATGCACAGGCCCTGTTATCTGAAATGGAGATTTGAGATTTTATTGTTTCATCTAAACCACAGTGGTTTAGATGAAACAATAAAATCTCAAATCTCCATTTCAGATAAACCACACTGGTTTAGATGAAACAATAAAACAAGTTTATTAATAAGGCATAAAAGTCAGAATTGGTTACAAAGAAATAATAGGTAAAATACAAACTAATATTGAACATAACAAGCTAAGTGAATTTAAGCAAATGTTTTTTCACCATATACTTTAAACATTTCAGTTAGGAACCCTCCCCCAATTCAATAATGTTCCTTTTGTCTTTCAAACATTGTTGATGCTATGCGTAGAGATGAGGGGAGAGAGTTGATTTGTGTTCTCTGTCCTCCCTTTTATAGAATTTTTCTCCTTTGAAAATCACCTCCAGCTAGGATTCAGGCAATAGCAAGTCAGTTTGCCAAGATGTAAATTTCTCACTCACATCCTACTTCCTGCCAAAGAGTGGCTGCTTATCCAAGCAATTGTCCATTTGATTTGCTGACATGTGGCTGAGGTGTCTGTTTGCCTTTTATCTCTGAGGAACTGATTTGGAACACTTCCCCCAGATTTGGAATATGACTTAGTAGCATCCTACAGTAGAATCTTGTAACTTTATATACAATGTTGCCACATATATTTTACAAGGACAATAATGATCAGCAAATTATGAGTTTTCAAATGATACCTCACAAGGCATACTTTGTACAAAATTGTATCATAATTTTGTGAAAGTAGTGAATATAAGAGTATAGTCTGTCATGTGTATCTTCTCTTCTTGTCTTTGTTGTTATTTGCTGCTCCTAAAGCAACGAAGCAAATTATTGCATTTTTTCTGCTCCCGAGAAAAAAATGAAAAGAGGGATTATTATGATTAAAGACTGGTCTACAGTACAGAGTTAGGTTGATGTAAGGAAGCTTAAGTAGACCTAATACTAGAAATGTCAACACTTAAATTTTGCTTCCACTGATTTAACTGTCCTTCTAGACTAACTTAATAACTTCACCTCCACTAGCAGTGTAGAATCAAATTTGATGTAGTCAGATTGATGCAGTGTCACTATACATACTGCATTGCGTATGTCAACTGTTTTGGCTTTCAGGAGTCATTCTTCAGTGCCCCACACTGACGGTACAATAAATAGAAGTACTCCTGGGGAGGACATGTACCATAGACACAAGCAGCAAAGTGTAGAGGTAACAATGACAGAGCCCAGTCATTGTCAGTCAAGATCAAACCTGGGATCTCTAGAGCTTAGTGTATGAGCCTCTATTGCATCAGATAATAAATACATGCCCCTTAGCTAAGGTGCTAGAGCACATTCAATAACCTCTCAAAGGCTATCTCTAGACTATATTCCTCTTTTGAAAGAGGAATGTAAATGAAGCAAATTGAAAGTGCAAATGAAGCGTGGATTTAAATATCCTGCGTTTCATTTGCATATTCACGTCTGAGCACTTTTTCAAAAAAGGGTTTTCAAAAGTGAAAGTGCAGTGTAGATGCAGTTCTTTCAGAAAAAAACACCCTTTTTTGAAAGAACACATACTCCTCATTTTTTCAGGAGTACGGGTTCTTTCAAAAAACATTTTTTTCCCCAAGAGAACCGTGTCTAGATTGTGCTTTCACTTTCGAAAAACCCTTTTTCGAAAAAGCGCTTGGACGTGAATATGCAAATGAAGTGTGGGATATTTAAATCCGTGCTTCATTTGCACTTTCGATTTGTTTCATTTACATTCCTCTTTCGACAGAGGAATGTAGTTTAGACGTGCCCTAAGTGGTTTTGGTGCCACTAGATAGGACAGAACACCACACCCAGGAAGTGTGAGGAGTTATATAGAAACACCCAAGTGATCTATTGTGGTGGACATATGACAATATAAGAGAGGTTGACTTAACTTGGTAGCTTAGTTGTAGCCTAAAAGGTACAAAATCTCTTCTGGAGCTACTCCTTAGTGGTGCGACTTACTGATTATTCCTTAGTCAGGGACATCTCTAAAGAGTTAATTTTTTAAAGAGCATAGCAGTAAAATAGAGTGAAGTTGAAGGGGAAAATGCAAAATATGAAATTAGAGATGTTCAATAAAGAACAGTATGGAGAGCTGTATTTGCATCTGCTATCATAAATGTAAAAAAGCACATTCAGCTACACTGATGTAAAAAAATACCACATTAAAAATTCTATTGAGAACACACAGTTCAATATTAACAGTCTGTAGAAAGGATGATGACCATTAAGAAATAACATCTTTTAGATATATGCATGTGCAGTTCCTGGAACATTGCAGGATCCTTGCTTTAGGTGCTAGATTGTGAATAATAATAATAATAATTATTATTATTATTCACAAACAAAATTCATACAAGAAGAATATATCTTAGATAAGCCTATATATCCATTTTTATAAGCTTATTCTATTAAAGAGATTCCTCAGAAAAACTGGAAAGTAGCCAATATGACTCCATTATTGAAGAAAACACCTAAATACATGCTTTAAAAAAAAAATGAAGATCAGAAAATGTAACATCATTTTATGGTGAAAGTCACAAAAAGTTTCTTTTTAAGAGCTCAAAAGGGAAACACAGGGAAAAGCGCTGCAGAATTAAACATAGTCAATATGATTTAAGAAAAAGAAGATCACGCCTCACTAACTTTTGTAAATTCTTCAAAAGCATGAATTTCACGGAAGCCCTAGGGGTTGGAAGTACCAAATGTTGAACTCTTCATAAAGACATTACCAAAGGCGTATCTTGGGAGTTCATGTCTAAGTGTGAAATCACAGAGTAAGAAAAATGTTAAACTGCTGCCATTTTGCTGTGCTTTCTCCCCCAGCAAAGAAGATGGTTGTCTTCAATAGAATGATGGCTGCCAAGAGACAAAGAAGAAATAAATGGAACTGCATGAAACTGGAATTAATGTATTAGTGAGAGACAGTATTTTCCAGGTGATGTTAGGAAGATGTTTGAGTTCTATTCTTAAATTTGTTCTCAACTTACTGTGTAATTTTGTGCAAGTTCTTAAGCTCTTTATGCCTCAATTCACCCGTCTGTAAAATGGCTATAAAGACATTTACTCACCATGCTCAGAAGCTTTGTTAACTTCAATAAAATGCCGTGAAATTCTCAAGTGGCAAAGGCTTTATCATCTTTACTCTGTATCAGCCTTGTCAGATCTATTTTTTCCTAATAGTTATGTAGAGTGCAAGTTGTTTGGGGCAGTGTTCTGAGCAAAAGGCATCCATGCCCCTTCTGGGCACACCTCTGCTCCCCCCACCTGCCCCATTTAAGTCTTTCTGCACGAAGTTCACAACGTTCACCGAAATCCGCGAACACCACTTTTAATATGTGTCACAATTATCCTGAACCCACCTCTCCCTAGTGGTCGACCCTTCTTGCCATCCAGGTCGCTGGATATCGCCGAGAGGGAGGTAGGGGAACCCGGGCCCACCCTCACAACTGGGTCCCGACCCAGGGCCCTAAAGGAAGGGGAACACTCCTGCTCGCTCCCCTATGGTGAACGGGGCTGCTGCCTGTAACACGCCAACCCACGGGTGTTCTCCCACCCTGCCCTGGGTCACTTCCTACCCGCCTTCAGGTCACTTGGGTTGCGGGGGGTGGGGGTGGGGTTCTTCCCCCCGATGCCCTTCGGAATGTCTCCGCTCTTCTCTTTGACCCGCCAGCCCGAGACTCCAGCCCCACCCCCCTTTTGCCCACTGACTCCCTTTTAAACCGGGCACTGCACTGCTATGTGATGCGGCCGGCCTGTTCAGCGGTATGCCCCAGCCCTGCCTCCCGCACCGCACCCGTCCCAGCCAGAAAGTCGTGCCACATGACATCAGGCCCCGGCGCCGATGTGCGTTCAGCCGTGATGGCTCCGGCGACTGCTGCGCCACTGGGCTGTGGCCCGACCTCACCCCCTCCCTCTTGCGGTGAGGTTGGGGCCACGGGAGTGCGGAGCTCTGGGGCTCCATCACACACGCCCCCCTCTAACTTCGTCTGGGTCGCGCCCCTAGGCTCTCCTTCCCTCTCTGGGATTTGTGAAAGACAGTCCGTGTTCCCATGGGCTTTACCCGGTCGGTGTTTTACATCAAAACAATAGGGCTGTAGTGAGAGGTACCACCGCATGATCCACGGGTTTGTTTCTTTCATCGATTGGATCCATTAGAGAGAACCGGGATTAGCTGGAACCGGGTGCCTAGGAGGTAATAACGTAATAAGTCAATGGCCCATTTTATAGCCAGGGCCTACTTCAACTATAGTTGTGTAGTTCTTCTCTTGCTCAAACAATTTGGGCACCAATACAATGGGGCTATGCCAATCGCTACGCGACTCTTTTATCACCTCCAGGCTAAGCACGGTGTCCACCTCAGCCCAGACCATGTCCCACATCTTTCGGGGTAGGAGCCGGATCGCATCCCTCACTCTCTTATCAGGCTCAGTGTCGATATGGTGGGCCGCCCAGGTAGTTCACCCCGGAACTGTGGATAACACATGGGGATACTGTTGCAGCAGAAGTCAGGCCTCGGTGCAGGTCGGGGAAGAATTAACTCCACAGCAACAAGCCATCTCCTTGCCCCCCTAGAGGTCGCCACTCCAGAGGCCCAGCTCCGGTTCCGGTAGCCGGGGGTCAGCCAGCAGGGCCTCGCGGGATCTCCATTTCTTCAATAGGTTAACATGGTAGATCTGAGTATCCTTCTGTTTCCCTGAAAGCTGAACTTCATAGTCTACCTCTCCTATACGGCATCGTATTTCAAAAGGGCCTTGCCATTGGGCCATCAGCTTGGATTCCCAGTCTAGTAACAACAATAACACCCTCTCTCCTGGCTCAAATGTCCGTACCCGAGCGTCACAGTTATACCACTGGGCCTGTTTTTCCTGGGCCACTCGTTAAGTTACACCCGACCAAGTCCCCGAGGAACCGCAACCTCTCTCGGAGTTGCAAGATATATTGGACCAACCCGCGTACTCAAGATGACTGTGTTTTCCAGCCTTTCTTCATAACATCCAGGATACCCCGCGGCTGCTGCCCATATAACAACTCGAAGGGTGAAAACCCCGTGGAAGACTGTGGAACTTCCCTTATCGCAAACAACAGGGCCAGCAGTAGCTTATCCCAGTTCCGGGGATCCTGTTCTACGAATCACCGCAACATTGATTTTTAATGTCCGGTTGAACCTTTCTACTAAACCATCTGTTTGTGGATGGTACACGGCAGTCCTTAACATCTTAATGTGCATGAGATGGCACAATTCGGTCATTAACCAAGATGTTACGTTAGTCGCCTGGTCTGTGAGGATGGCCTGGGGCAAACCTATTTGTGCAAAAATTTTTATCAATTTGTCAGCTAACACTGGGGCAGTGATAGTTCTTAGGGGTACCCTCTTGGGGTACCGGGTCGTGTAATCTATAATAACTAAAATGTATTGATGCCCAGACCACGACCTCTCTAAAGATCCTACCAGATCCAGGGCAATTCTCTTGAAGGGCACTCCCACCACCGGCAGAGGTACCAAGGGGGCCTTGGGCACTCCCCTGGGAGCAGTTTTCTGGCATTCGGGGCACGATTCACAGAATCCCTATATACCGCTGGCCAATAAAACTGCTGGGTTACCTGCTGCAGTGTCTTTTCGAGTCCCAAGTGGCCGGCCCAAGGGTTGGAGTGGGCCAAATCCAACACCCGTCATCTATATCGGGCTGGAACGAGCAGTTGCCAGATCACCCCTTGGCCCTCCCTGCCCCTCACCACTTGGTAAAGTCTATCTTTACATACCTCAAACCGGGGTCCGCCACTTGGGTGCCCTCCAGGTGGGTCCAGGTCGTTCATGTCCCTGGCTTGCTCCCAGGCTCTCTACAAGGAAGGGTCCTCCCACTGGTCCTGGAGGAAGTCACTGTCTTCGCTGTCTGTCACCTGGCTCATGCTCTGGTCTGCTCCTTCCCCTCTGTCAGGTGGCAGTTATCCTCTCCGCTGTTGCGTAACCAGCACCTCTTGACTCCACCCCTGCCGTTGGCCCCAGCTCACTAGTAGCTGCTCGAACCCCTTCCAGTCTCTTCCTAGCAGCACCAGATATAGTAATTTGGGGGCCAAGGCCATCCAGCAGCACTCCTCGCAGTGGCCATCATTAATGCAGACCCACACTGTAGGGTACTGGCAGCTATCCCCGTGCATGCACCGCATCCATACTGGTGGGCCTGCCGGTGTTTTTTTTTTTTTTTTTTTTGGCAAGCTCAGTCAGAATAATAGTCTGTCCGTAGCCCGAATCTAGCAGGGACTCTATTGGCCACCCCTCCATCTCTATGAGGATCAGCATGGCTTCTTCCCTGGCCGACGTCTTCACCTGGGCGGCCCCTACACTTTACCCAAAGGTACAGTCCATAACAGGGCACTCGCGTCAGCTATGCCCTTCCTGGCTGCATTGGTAACAGACAATTTGGGGTCTTGACCTGGTCGGGACCCCCTTTGGTTTCTCCTCGTCCTACCCGCCTTCAGTTCACTTGGGTTGCAGCGAGGGGGGCTGGTCTTTCCCCCCAATGCCCTTCGGTCCGTCTCCGCTCTCCTTTTTGTCCCGCCAGCCCAAGTTTCCAGCTCCACTCCCCTTTTACCTGGCTGCTGACTCCCTTTTAAACCAGGCGCCTCACCGCCAAGTGACGCGGCTGGCCTGTTTGGCCGTATGCCCCAGTCCTGCCTCCCGCACCTGTCCCGGCCGGAAAGTTGCGCTGCGTGACTTCAGACCCCTATAGCAACAAAAATACATTTTAAAGTAACAAATCTTAGCATAAAGGATCAAAACAAGACATCCTCTTCAAGAAAAGGAGAAAGAAATACAGGACATAGTTTTGCAGACCTTTTCCCTTTGAACTAGATTGAGTAAACCAAGGTGCATAAAGGTTGCATACTTTACTCTTGAGACAATAAGTCCACACCACAGTCCAAATGGTGTGATTTAACCCTTATATATACACACTGTGCCCATATGTGTGGTAGGCACTTCGCTGGACAAAGAGAAAGACATGGCATTTATCCTGCCACAGAGAGCTTACAGTTCAGTTAGTATTAAAAGGATGACTCGTGCATAAAGGCAGCAGAGATTAGATGCATAGTCAGGTATTACTGCTATATACTTGTAGGGTCTGATCATTAACTAGTTCACCAAAATCAGTACAACTATGGGGATTTCAATCATAGAATTATAGAATCATAGAACTGGAAGAGACCTCAGGAGGTCATCAAGTCCAGCCCCCTGCCCAAGGCAGGACCAATCCCAACTAAATCATCCCAGCCAGGGCTTTGTCAAGCTGGGACTTAAAAACCTCTAGGGATGAAGATTCCACCACCTTCCTAGGTAACCCATTCCAGTGCTTCACCACCCTCCTAGTGATATAGTTTTTCCTAATATCCAACTTAGACCTCCCACACTGTAACTTGAGACCATTGCTCCTTGTTCTGCCATCCATCACTACTGAGAACTGCCTCGCTCCATCCTCTTTGGAATCTCCCTTCAGGAAGTTGAAGGCTGCTATCAAATCTCCTCTCACTCTTCTCTTCCATAGACTAAATAAGCCCAAATCCCTCAGCCTTTCTGCAGTGGGGGCCCCAGAATTGGACTCAGTACTCCAGATTTTGCCTCACCAAAGCCGAATAAAGGGGAATAATCATTTCTCTAGACCTGCTGGAAATACTCCTCCTAATGCACCCCAATATGCCATTAGTCTTCTTGGCTACAAGGGCACACTGTTGACTCATATCTAGCTTCTCATCCACTGTAATCCCCAGGTCCTTTTCTGCTGAACTCCTACTTAACCAATTGGTCCCCAGCCTGTAGCAGTGCTTGGGATTCTTCCATCCCAAGTTCAGGACTTGTCCTTGTTGAACCTCATCAGATTTCTTTTAGCCCTATCCTCCAATCTACCCTCTAACATATCTACCTTTCCCCCTAGCTTAGTGTTATCCACAAACTTGCTGAGGGTGCAGTCCATCCCCTCATCCACGTCACTGATAAAGATGTTGAACAAAACCAGCCCTAGAACTGATCCCTGGGGCACTCCGCTTGAAACCAACTGCCAGCCAGGCATCGAGCTGTTGATCACTACCGTTGAGCCCAACAATCTAGCCAGCTTTCCAGCCACCTTACAGTATACATTTATCCTTAACTTGCTGGGAAGAATATTGCAGGAGACCATATCAAAAGCTTTGTTAAAGATATATCACATCCGCCAACTTCCCCATGTCCACAGAGCCAGCTACCTAATCATAGAAGCTAATCAGGTTGGTCAAGCATGACTTGCCTTGGGTCAATCCATGTTGACTATTCCTGATCACTTTCCCCTTCTTCCAAGTGCTTCAGGTATGAATCTGACCTGCAATATTTAGTGCAAAGTTAATCATAAAAGGGGAAGATGAATATATAAAAGAAGTCCTTCAGGGGAGAGGAGGTCTCAGGAGACCAGATCAGAGTAGTCAGACCTACTGGCTGAAGCAGGAGGTTTGATCTGTGTTCAGAATCCAAATGCCAGAGTCAATTGTTGACACAAAGACAGAGTCAGAGCCAGGAACTGGAACCAAAGGTCAGAACCAGAGTCTGAGAAGGCAGAAGTAGAGCTAGTTCAGATGCATGAGTGATGCTGAGACATGGCTCGATCAAGACCAGATACAGGACAGGGTTTAGGCCACAACAGGACTTGGAGTGAGGCAAGCATAGGAAGGCAGAAAATCCACAGCCGCTTTCACTGAGTAGCCAGCAGCCTGATGCTACTACTGGGCTGAAGAACCAGTCTGCTAACTTCTCCAGCCAATAAGGCAGTGTAGTCTGTCAGGCAGTCTAGCTAATTCATTAGGGCTGCTGAGAGACCAAGAAGATGCACATGTGGGGTCTCATTCCTGACACTAGGAGAAAAAGAAGCTTTTAGACAGTTAGGGTTCTATTACACAAAGAATACAAAGCATTTAAATATCACAGCAGCACAGATCATTAAAACAAACAAACAAAAACACAACCAATGCCTAAAAGGGGCACATGTATGATATAGTTCAAGTGTTTACTACTTCTATATAAAGATTGTTTTTCTTTTTGATAGAACCATAAAAAGGTATTGGAGGATCGGTCTCAAGTCACCCAAAACTTGCAAAAAGCTTGCTGTTCTCCTGGTGGCTTTGCTCTTCAGAGTGAGGCTGTGCAATAACTTAGGGAAAAAAACCCACACTGACAAACAACCGAGAAATGCAAACTACTATCGGCAAGGGAACACAAAAGCTACTAGAATGTACTGAAATATTCTAAGGGTGATCACTTCATCTCTGACTTGAGCGCTGCCATTGACTTAAATAGGAGTAGGCGCAAACCCTATGCTATTTTGAACCGTGGTGGTATACTCATGTGAGCTGGAGAAAACATGGGAACTTGGTTTCAGAGCTCAAGCCATGCTGTCTCGTCACTTTACTCATATGATGGAGCCCACTGTGTTCCATCTGCTACACAGAGGCAAGGGACAAAATAGCTGCAACATTTGTGTGTACAGCTTCAGTGCCACCCCCAAAAGATCTAGGTTTTTATTTGACTTGCTTCTCTGTAATCCTGTATGTTAATCTCTGCAGTTTATGTTCCTCTCCACAGTATTATACAATTGTTTTTACATTAAACCTGGAGAAAGTAAGGCCAAACTGGGCCTACTCAGATGACACATCTATGGTTAATTCACCTTTAGGACACTGTAGATGTAATCCTGCTCATATGTGGTTTATGTCCTCAAGTCCTCTGTGTGTCAGTGTTTTCTTCCCTATAAACTTTAGCTCCCCATCCACAAGGACTTCTATATGTCCTATGTTACTTGATTGCTGTCAGATCTGGTGTTATGTTTTGTCATCACAAGGATAAGAGCTGGCTGCTTTCTGACATCCTCTCTAAGGATGCAAAGCCCTGTCGCAGCATTGGTTTTTTGGCAGTACAGTTCCTGGCCTTTATTTGAGTATGGTGCGTCCCTTGTAGCTGCACTGCCTGAACACTCTACCCAAGGTGTTTTGAGAAGGCTGAATGGGGCTAGTAAACTGCACATCACACTTTTCTCCATATAGGTATCTTCAAACTTTCATTCGTATACCAGAGATGACAAATAGGATCCCAGTACTTTTGTTCTCAAATTCAGTGCCTCAGAGAATTCTGTTAGCACTACGTCCACACATTCAGCCAGACAAAGACAGTTTTGTCATGATATTCTGGGGATGACTGAGCACAGAAGGAGGGGAGCATAGATTTGCCCTCATTTTCCTTCTGACACTTCCCATTTTAGCTTTGCAGTTGCTTTTTAGGGCTTTTTCTAAGTCAGCCAGGTAACACCATCTGGTTCTACTGAGTTCTAATCCCAGCTCATGCCCTCATTGTCATGATGTGTTGGATATTACCAGTTAGAACTCTCAGAGTTTCCAGACCTTCTGTAGATTTTTGTTAAACTAAAAAATAGGTGACTTGTTAACAGCGTCCCTGCATACTTTATTTATGTAGTGTGTAAAAAATTATAGGTATTTTGTTACCTTGAATAAAATAACACATAAATAAATACAAAATGCATTTGGTGCAATGCAAAACAATAAAAAAACCCAGAATGGACTTTTGCAGAAATGTACTATTTTCTTTTGCCACTTTTGCTTCTCCAATTGATCTACTGCTCTATAAAATTCCATAAATTAAGATCTCACAGGGAAAAAATGGCACCGGCAATGAATATTTCACAGATATTCCTCCTGAATGAAGTTTTAAATCTATAGGTAGCAACTGTTTAATAGTTGCTATTAATAAATAGCAACTATTAATAAAAAAAGGTGAATTGACCTGCTTATTTTGTTTAAATATTACAATCCTGTCTAATGCCCTTTAAAGGAAATGCAAGTCTATACTGTTGGATCAGATCCTAAATGAATACTTGTGAACTTAATATTTATAAAATCATAATGGAGGTCCATTGATTCATATAAACTAAGGACCCACAAATTTAAAAAATATACTGTATTTATCCATCATCAATTGATGACAGCAGAGGTAACTAAGTACTGAGGGAAGCTTCAATCCTTTAGGATCTTCTGATGTTGTTATTCCTTGGAAGGTAATCTCACAATTTAGGCCTTGTCTATACTTCTGTGGGCCATCTACCAACATTATACAACTTCAGCTACATGAATAACGTGGCTGAAGTCAATGTACTTAGGTCTGCTTCACAGTGGGAAGTCAACAGCTGACACACACTTGTTCACTCTGCCAGATCTTCTCATTGTGGTGGACTACTGAAGTCAATGGGAGAGCATCGGAGCCACTGCCCATTAATCCAGTGAGTAGTGAAGACATGTCTTTAGTTCCTGCAGAGAAAGTAAAGAAAAAATGATTTATTTTTTTTAAGGAGGAAGTTACAAGTTCTGGATTTTGAACACACCAAAGGATAGGGTCTGAAGATCAGAAGCTTTGGCAGGTGTAATATAACGGTAGGAGTACTGACAAAATGTTGACAGAGATCTTGATGCAGATTTTGAACAGTCTCCAGAAGGTTCAGGGACATTTGCAGTTTTGGTGTAGTTCCATTTCCTTTTTAATTATTTGGTTTATATATGGATTTATTGGTAGTTTAAGTTTACTGATGTAAATGGTAACTTCAGGCAAGAAGTAACTCCACTCATTTCAGACTGATTTCAGTGAAGCAGTGCTAACTTGCACCAGGGTTTCAATTTCAATCAGATCATCTGGAAGATTTGATATTTTAACCTGCTTTGTAATATTTTAGAAGCATTTCATATCACCTTGATCTTTCAAAATGCAAGAGCACAACTGCATGTGAGTATTAGGCATACACGCACTTCAGAATTTATTTCCTAACATTTAGAGAATGCTTTAAAAATGTGTTCTCTGCTACACAGCCTTGCCACTCTGTCACATGTTGTATATGGTACCTCTTCAATATCAGAGCTTTCCTAGGATCCCACATGTATTTCTCTTCAAAACACCTGTGTCTGTGTGCATTCCATTACCCTTTTGTTAGTTATACTTTAACTTTTCCTACACTTTGAGAAATAAAGTGCTATGCTTGCATAGAAGAAAAATTGAATTAACAGTTTGTGACACAGCTTTCAACATGCTAAAGTGTGATATTGTGTGCTCTTAGCTAAAATGTGTCTTGAACTTTCAATTTTTCAAAATATGCATTGTTTCTTTCAGCCCCGTTACACCTAATGAATTCATTGGGGACATATGGCTAAAATCTTGCTCACTGTATTAGAAAAGTGAAAAGATATGGTCTGATCCAGGGGTGGGAACCTCTGCTGTTCTGGCCACATGCAGTTCCTCAGGGTTAGCTGCTGGAGGGTTATGAGACAGTTTGTTTAACTCAGCTTCCTCAGGCATGGAGCCCCACAGCTCCCAGTGGCCATGGTTCACCAGACCCAACCAATAGGAGCTGCAGGAAGTGGTGCAGGCTGAGCAGCTCCCATTCCTGCAGTTCCCATTGGTTGGGAACAGTGAATTGCAGCTACTGGGATCTGTTGAGCTTTGTGCTTGAGGATGCTTAAACCATCTGGCAAACCATCTAAAAATGCGAACCTCTGGCCCCACCAGCAGCTAACCTTGATGAACCACATGTAGCTGGGGGGCCAGAGGTTCGCATTCTTAGTCTAACATTACCAGGTGTGGGGTTTTTTCCATTAGAAGTATCAGTCTCATTCACTCACTTGTGTGCAGTGAATTAGGGGAGGTGGGGTTTTCTCATTTATATCAGCTTAGAGTCATTCTGTCAAGGCTGATAGATCCCAAATTTGACCAACCCTTCACTTGGATAAATTTACAAGGCTCGTCTAATGATCTCTAGGGCAGTTTCTCAAACCAAATTCTTGCTTATGCTTAACAAAATAAAACCAATGTCATAACTATTACAACTAATATTGAACCGTCACAATCCCATTTTGTGGATTGAACTTTGCAGTTGAATGATGGCTCACTGAGAAAACTTTCAATTATGCACAACTCTGAGGGCCCAACTAGCAGCTTGAGACATTGAGGCCTGGTTTTCAGCTTCCATTGATCCCTGCTGGAGTTGTAGGTATTCATCCTCTCTGAAAATCCATCGTCAAATGCTTCAGAAGAATATGCAATGGATATTTGTGCTATAACAATACTATGACAAAAGTTTCCTCCTCACCCTAGACAGTTATTGCCTGCTCCAAAATCCATGGAAGACAATTTTTTTTCATCGGCTTTTGAATCAGGACCTTGTTGATTTTGAACTGTAATAGAATCATCCATCCAGGGATCTCAAAACATTGTGCATCCATTCAGGAAGTGCAGCAGTTCTGTTCTGAGAATGGAAAATGCCATCCCTATTTGATTTAGGCATGGGATGATTAAGTGACTTGCTCAAGTTCAGACAAGAGGCCCACCATGGATCCAATATCTCCCAGCCTTCAGTCTTGTGCTTGAATCCCAGGACCACTTATTTCTGCATTTATATAAAAGGGATTTGTGAATAACAACAGCATACCCAGGAGTTCTTTGTTGTCTTATATCCATTAGTAGATAAGTTTACAGAGGATAGATACACGTGATTGAATGAGGACTGAGTGGTTAATAGTGGTAAGGCAGAGGTAGAACATACATAATGACAAATATCACACAATCAGAACAGAAATGGTATGCTATGTTGCAGCAAGGCACAAGATATAGAGGTACATAATTGCCCAGTGAATGAGAGTGAATAAAGATTAATAATCCTGGAATACACATGAAGAGGACTATGTAATGCCAGATGATGACTGCTGGATGTATTGGGAAGCAAAAACAAATTGAACTCTGATGATCATTTCTAATATACACAAGTGAGGCTAAGAGATGGTTGCCTGGATGATACATAAATGAAAAAGGATGACTTTAAGCTACTATTGCTAAGTAGAAAAGAGGAGAACAAAGCTGAACAATGCCAGACAAGTTCTGTTTAGTGGATAGACTGTGAATGAAGATGAACAATGTCACAAGAAGAGTGTCAAGAAAATGTAAGTCAAACAAAGACAAATAATAACAAAGGATTATTACAGAGACTAGATTAGTGAATGAAGACAAATAAAGTCAGACATCAAAAGCGGAGCAGGCATTAGACAAACAAAGCTGAATACAACAAGATAAGAAACCTATACCACAAGTGTTTTAATGTGATACAAGTAAAAAAGAAACACCTTTGAATTGTAAGAGGAAAAAAAGCAAATTATCTTCCATACCTAGAAACAGGATGCTTTTTTCTCTCATGTCCTTCTATATATACCTCTGCCTTGCTCCCGAACATGCTTAGCTATTCTGTTTCCTCCTTCACTTACTCCAAAATATTTTCTCATTCTTGTGTTTTAGAGTATTTAGGGTCAAATTCTGCTTCCCGTTAGTATTGAAATTGTGATAGCATTTTTTCGTAAAGCATGTAGACTGGAGTCACACTACTGTAAATTAGAGAAGAATTTGTCATAAAGCACTTAGGATGAAAGTGATAAACACCAAAATATTATATTTCCTTACTAAAAATGAAAATAATCACTGTAATTCTGAAGGCTCCAAAGCAACCTAATGGAAATTACATGGCCAATCACTAAAATATGAGTTACCAGCGCACTCCATCCTGCCAGACAATTAGTGGCTGGTTTTTAGATTTCTTGAGGCAAAAAAACCTCTGGCATCCTTTGGGGAAAAAAAGAAAATAGATGCAAAATATAGATATGTTTTACATGAATGACAAAATAAATAGACACCTGATCTACTCCAGTGTAATGAAGAATAAATCAAATAACTGACAGAAAAATTACAGAGTATACATGAGAAGCAAACAGTCTCCAACACCGAAGTCTAGCTAGAAATGACTTCTCTATAAAGAGCCACCTAGATTGCTTCCAATTAACTACATTACTGCAGTCAAAGGGCTTGATTTTGCTTCCCCCCTTAAATAATATTTCTCCTCGTGGGGAGTCCCATACGAGAAAATCAGACTATTTACAAATTAAGGTACCACTTAGCATGAATTGTAGAGTGCATGTGTGTGCTTGCACAGAATCTGGTTCAAACTGTTGAGGAATGTGCAGGCAGAATGTACTAGGCAGAGTTATTTCCTAATAGATCAGAAGCTGTAGTGTAGAACCTGGAGTGACTGGGATAATGAGAAAGATTTATGAGGAAGAGGGAGCAGCAGGATGCATTACTTTCGGAGCTCATCTGCATGAATTTGTGATGTTCCATTTTTCCGGAGGAAATGTGATGTCCCTTGCCAAACAGTCTGGCACAGAAACATACAAAAGAGAGGCAAGATTGCCCATTGAGACATGCATACAATACCCCAAATATATAAATCCAGTCATTTGCATAGGCCTATGGGACAAGTTTTAATGCCATTTACCTCAAAGCAGTTGTGGTGGCTTAACCCTGGGGCCTAATTTTTTATTTACTTGTAATTGCCAGTATGTTTTCATTGCAATCTAGCAACAATGGGAGGAATATATTTTCTTCTATAGCATAGGCAGGGTTAAATTAAACATGGAAATAGATATATAAATCAGGAATGAATAGGAGGAAATACTCCTTTATGTTCGTAGCAGGACTTATCAACAGTTCATAGTTGCATGTGCTTGGAAAATTATTCAATAGTATGTATCCAGCTGCTTTATACTTCACTCTTCTTTTAAAGTGCAGCACCAACAAAAAAATAGCCTATAGAACAAATGAAACAGAAACCAATCCAAGTGATGTCTCTCATTGTCTGATCAAAACAATGGTTCATATCACATCCTGTTAATTCATTTCACCGTTCATTCACACAAAAGCCTCTGAATTTTATCACTTTGGATTCATTCAAGGTCATTCAGTGAAATATTTTGCTTTTTGATAGAGGCATTATGTTCACAGAGCCATAGACAAAGATTTTAAGGCCAGAAGTGGCCATTGTGACCATCCAATCTGATCTTCTACACAAGGAGTTGAACTAGGCCATATCATTCTGTGCCAAAAGAATATACCAGTCACCCCCTTCAATAATCCTGGTTTGTCTTCCCTCTGATAATTAGAGGCCATCCCATGCTTAGAGGAAGATACTGAAAACATGGGAGCAAGAAAAGGAAATAAAGGCTATGTCTAGACTGCAAGCCTCTTTCAAAAGAGGCTTTTTTGAAAGATACTTTCGAAAAAGCATCTCAAAAAAGAGCATCTGGACTATAACCAGTACTTTCGAAAAAGCAAGCCACTTTTTCTAAAGAGAGCACCCAGGCAGTATGGATGCTCTTTCGAAAAAGCACAGTTTGCATTACATAGTGCCTTTTTTTGAAAGAGCACTTTCGAAAAATGGTGTTATTCCTCGTAAAACAAGGTTTTCCGTGGTTGAAAAAACTGCCGCGTTCTTTTGATTTACTTTTGAAAGCACACGGCAGCAGTCTAGATGCAGAGGAAGTTTTTTTCAAAAAAGGCCACTTTTTTCGAAAAAACCTTGTAGTCTAGACACACCCAAAGAGGTGGTAAGGCTGGCTTGGTTGGTGTGGGGCTGGAAAGAGGAGCAAGCAACATTGTAAGAAATTATGTCTGAATTGTAGGCCATGGCAGAACTGGATAGGGCCTTAAAGGTACAGAATGAAATATAAATTTGTTGTGGTATGCAAGAAGGAAACAGGATTTTTCCTGCAGCATGGGAGAAATCTCTTGGGTTTTCCCAGAAAGCCAAATTTTGGCCCTCTTAGCTCAGAGCTTGGAGCAAAGCTTATTTCATTTTCATTTAGATCAGGGACTAAGTTCACCATTAATTATGTGTGACTGCAAACTGAAAAGTTTGAGGTACAGAGAAATTAAATACAAAATATTTATCTTAAATTCTTATGTTATTCTGAAAAAAGGGGTTTTCAATAGAGATCATCAGTGTGAAATAGACCTTACTGCTGAAAATATAAGGACTTCGTTTTTGGCAGACACATAGTTGTTGCAGCTGCTGTCTTACGGTAACTGAAAACTTCAAAGGTCTGAATCTCTGCTAAGTCCTGGTTCTAACGCAGGTTAATCAAAGAGGTTCAAGCCCATGCCCATACAGAGACAGGGTGAAGGGAGGCTTTTATCTTGTCATGACTGGAAGGAGATATCCTTGTCTAGGTTTTCCATCAGTTTCTTATTCTTCTGAAGACCTTCCCCTCTCCGCCTCACCACAGCTGACATCTACAAATGGTGAACTTTTGAACCTCAGCTTCATAAAAAAAATATAAAAAAAGTCAAAAGCATTCCGAGCTTCACTGAAGGGAAGAGAAGATATTTTTTTCTTTAGATGCAGCTTGACTTAGAGTGAATCCTAGTGTAAGTCTCACCACTGCGCCACATTGGTTTAGCTGCACCGATGCAGCTATGGTGCTGTAGTGCAAGATGTGCTATGCCGGGAGAAGAGTAAAGGAAACTGGTGTTTAGATACATTGGAATTAGTCAAGAGTAAGTCCATTAAAAAGGAAAATTCTGAGTTACTCCTGATTTACACTGGTGTAAATGAGTTCTGAAGACAGCCCACTGAGTTTAGCCTGTTCACTGTCTTATCTTCAGTTCTTTCAATTTCTTATTAAAGACTGATATTTTTCTTGACTACATCAAGAAATAAGATGACTACTCCTGAGACCCATAGTCATATACATGCAGTGCCTTTTTTGTTTAAAAAAAAAGTGTGGGTACTCCAGGGAAAAAATTGTTGAACAACAACAACAAAAAGGCAGTGGGGCTGGCATTGCCCTTTTAAGAGACGCAGCCCAGCTGACTGTCAGCCATTTTCATTACAGAGGTGCCGGTATGCTCCGTTCATAAGCTCTGACTGGAGGTGCCAGTACTACTTACTGAGCAGTACCGTCACACACACAAAAAAAAGCACTGCATACATGCAAGCACCAGAACTATCAGAAGGGATCCAATCAGCAGTCTTCAGTATCAGAACATAAGACATTGCTACTGTAGCTAGAAGTAAATCCCTTTATCTGTAGGTAAGGAGAAGCTCTTACAGGAGGTTGATCAGCCACAATTGGGAATCATGATTTCTTCTGCCAATTCATGACAAATTCTCTCTGGTGGGCATATAGACCATGTGATTGCTTGTGTATACTCCCCATACTTTCCCCCAGTGTCTACATCACACTGTGCTGGACATACATAGCCACACTGCCACTTGTAGTTATGTGACATTTGCATAGCTCAAATTGCATAGCTTGTTTTGAGATAAGGGTGCAGTGTAGACGCGCCCTAAGGGGCTTACATCACCTTCCAAAGCCAGAACACTCAATTTAGGATACCCATACTGGTTCAGAATCAGGTCGCTAGTGCTTTGTGGAAGTTGGCAGCACCAAACAGATGCGGGTCTGTTGCAAACCAGTTTGGGGGGCTTTACTGTTAGGGTGATGGTTATGCAAGTCTGTGAAGCAATGAACACTGAGATTTGCCCACATATATTTATATTTCAAAAATATTAGAAATTCCAGAAATAATAGCTGGACTTCAGAGGATGAGGTTTCTGGATTGTTCAGGAGACATTGATGGCACCCATATCCTTATACTTTGCTCTCCATAAGGGGGAAGTGAGCATGTGAAGCAGAAATGTTACTATTCATTTCTGCCAGACTTAGTGGACCACAGTGGTAGATTTATGGATGCAAACATTGGAAACACTGGAAAGGATCATGACGCCAGGATGCTCAGGAGTTCAGGATTATATCTGAATAGGAAAAAAAAAAAAAAAGGACTTCATTCCTCAAAAATAATACTGTTCTGTATGCGATATCTGTGCCCAGTATTTTTTTGGGGATCCTACATATACGCTACCTCTATACCCTCACATCAATGACCCTGGAAAGAGGGACTTTAATTACAAGCTTGGTAGATGCAAATTGGTCATGGAGTCCTTATTTGGTAGGTTGAAACTTGGCAGCACTGCATGCCCATATGGCAAATGCTGTTAGTATAATCCTCACTGGCTGCACACTCCATCCTGTTTGTGTGGGTAAATGGGATTGATGGAAAAATGAGTGAGCTCAGGCTGAGCATGGGTTAAAAACTCTGTACAAGCAGCCAGGGTCCACTCATGTGCACACTATTCCTTGTTCCCAGCAGGTGAAGGAAATCAGAGATGGCCATATGTGTGCACATAGTGGCACAGAAAGGAGGCAGGGAATACCCCTTCACATCCTGTACAAGCTGTACCTGGAAATGCGCACGAGGGAACATCAGCACTTCCTTGTGTGTCTGCATAGCTTTGTGAGTCCATTAGCTTTCATTCATGCGTTGTTGCAGCCAATTATAACAGGTCACCTCTGCTAGATTATCATTGTGGGGTTAGGCTTGTGTTGTGAAAGGTGGGGGCCGAATTGTTATGTGGGCATTGTGCAATGCTTTTATCTTCACTATTCATGTTTGACCATAAACCCCATAACACAACTTTGCTGTAGAAGTCTACCGTTTTGTTACTTTTTTCAACATTCCGGGAATATAGCTACTCGAGTAGCCTTGGTTGTCAGACTACTTTTGCAGCCTGAAGAGGAAGGAAGCAGAAACTTCTAACAGTAAGAATACTGTACTATCATTTATAATAATGTAAAATGTTCACAGTGTCTGAAAAGAGTCAGGGGGACTGCACTATCTTCCCCCTCTGTAATTTCTTTTTTTAAAGGCTGGACAACATTTGGAGAATATGATTATTTTCAGGCTATGAGAACAGAAAAGAGAGGTGGCTTTCCAATCCTAAGGAAAAAAATCACAATCCATGTCAGAGAGATGTTTTTGTTAATGGTTAGTCCTCTATTCATTGCTGAATGGGGTGGGGGGGGATTGGACAACTATGAAAGTAGACCAAGTAAAGTTGTACTATAATTGAACCCAAAGACCCAGCTGGAGTTTTTGCTACATCAAAAATTTGCTGAAATATGCAGAACTGGGAGTCAATTTGACAGGACATTGAGATATTGTCAGCTAGCATATAAAGTTTTCAAGTTGAGGGAAATGAGCATCCATGATGATGAGGATGTGGAGACAAGGTTATTGTACGTGTCACTATCCCAAACTGGTTAATGATGGGAAGTGTGGAATACCTCAAAGGTAAAGTGCAAAGAAACACGTTTTCTCTCAGGCTATGTATACACAGCAGCATTATTCTGGAATAATGTTATTCTGAAATAACAAAGAGCACATCTACACAGCAAGCCTTTATTTCAAAATAATGGCAAGCTGGAGGACTTCTTACTCCAACCCCTGTAACCCTCATTTCACAAGGATTAAGGGAAGTCGAAGGAAGTGTGTTCTTCCTTCAGCTCCCTGCCGTGAAGACAGTGCCAAAATCCGAATTAAACTATTTCAACTTCAGCTACGCAATTGATGGAGCTGAAGTTGTGTAGCTTAATTTGACTTTTGCCCTGCTGTGTAGACATGCCTTTGGGGGTAATAAATGGCTAAGTAACTCATGAACAGATTGAGTTTTGGGGGTTTTTTGTGACCCTTTATTCTGTATTTTAACTAGGAGGCTTTCTTTTTATATCATAATTAGGTATGTGAAAAATCTAAGTTGAAATCATTATGTGACTGGTATAGATAGATAGACCAGTCTTAAGGCTTGTAATATATTTGTCTTTAAATGATCATGTGTGTTTCCTTGCCAGAGAAGGTAAAACCTAGGACCCATTTTTCACACAGATATTTATAATTTAGAACCTAGAGCTGTACATTAGTAACTAATCCCCTGTTTTAGACATTGAGGGAATGAATCCATCCTACTGAGGTCAAAGGGAATTATACCATTCACTTCAGAGACCACAGATCAACCCCTAAGATTCCTGTCCAGCAAAGCAGTTGATCACCATGCTTAACTTAAGTCTCAATAACATTAAACAAATCAATTAATTCTGGAAGTTATTACTCGAGTAAGTTTTCATGTGGGGCATTGTAGTGGCTGGTGTCAGAGGGAGGCCACACTGACTCACCACTGCCTCCGGAGTCCAGGCTCCAGGCCTTACTGCTGGCCCACTCTCAGTTCTAAAGTCCTCATCCTTATGTGGGCAGGGTGATGAACAAACAAACCACGCAGTCTCTGGTACCCCAGGTGGCAGACTGGAGGCCACGCCCTTAGTTTAGGCGGGCTGGTGAACAAACAGTTTCAAATAAACCGCTCGGCAGTCTATACACCCTGGCCCTGGGTCAGGGTGGGCAACCAATAGTCTAGCAAATAGCCTATTAAGTAAATTCTAAACAGTAAATAGTGCACCAGGTTTAATGGCACCAGCCTATGTACAGGTGCGGACCGGGGTCGGGTCTCCGTGCTGGCAGAAAGCTGACAAGCACAGGGGTTTTTGTCCATGAAGTGAACCTGCCACCCAAAGGAAAGGGTGGCAGTGGGGGACGTGGACCCTCCCTACTTCACCACATCCCAGCCCAGGGCCCTAACAGTGGCAGCACCACAGCCACTGGACCAGCGGGGCTCCATGCCATAACACACTGGTCCAGGTAACCGGGTCAGCGGGACTCCAAGCTGTAACACACTACTCAGTTGACTTCCATGTACTCAGCCGCCTCAGAGTCAGGGGTCCCTGGGCCACTTCCTCATCCCCTCTGGGGGTCTACCTGGCTCGGGTGTGGCTCCTTGGTGTTGGTTGTGGATGGAGGTGCTGGCAGCATGTCCATAGGCTCAGGGTCCGGGGAAGGTAAGGGTCCCGGTCATCCGGCTCACTCGGCTGGGCCTTGCACGGGTCTGGAGCGTCCGGGTAGCTCCATGGGTCCAGGTGGTGGCAGCCTCCACAGGTATGTCCTGGGATCCAGGTCCAGCAGCGGCTAGGGTAGTCTAGGCCTGGGCTGAGGACCTGGTAGCGGTCCAGGCAGTCTGACCCAGTCATCCAGTGGTGCGTGGCTTGGCCGAGCCTTCCTCCACTGGGGCTGGGGAAGAGCCTCTGCCCTGCTCAGCAGCTGGGCTCTGACTGAGCTGGGAGCTTCCCTTCTTATACCCCCAGCCCTTGCTTCCTGTTTCCTGAGGGCGGGGCTGGGTGATTCTGGCACCACCCACCAAGGGGTTTTGAGGGGAATTTCCTCCTCTGGGTCAGTGGGAGGCAATGCTGACTCACTACAGGCATGTTGTCCCAGGACAGGAGAGGGAGCCAGTGTTTCCTTGTAGGCTGATTGTTCGCTTTGCCAAACCAAGAATGTTTGAGCATAGAGAGAGGGAGTAGATCAGTGGTTCCAGCAATAAATGGCTGCATTGTGAATATGTAAACCACATGCCTCCTGGGTGTGGTTCACTCTTCTATGTAGTGGCACTTAGACCACTTACCGAGAGAGAAAATGAGCTTGCTCTACAGCCTTAGCTGAGAAGCAGCTGGCTTATAGCCCAAGTGGTAGAGACCCATGCACTAAGCTCCAGAGGTCCCAGGTTTGTTTACCCTGTCCACTTTGCAAATACAGCCTGAATTCTGTACTTTGGATCCAATGCAATGTTCACTTAGGTCAAGAGAAGGATGCCCTTTGACTTCAGAAGGTACTGGATCAGGCCTTATATATCTGTGTGGGTGTTGCCTCTCTGTCACTGGCTATGCGGTGTTCTGCTATGAGAGAGGATGAGAGCATCTGCAGCTATATAGGCCTTAGCACTGCAGCTGTCTTATCTCTACTTAGTGTATAGTGAACCACCACAGAGCTGGGCTCTCTGCCACATAGTGGTATTTGAACTCCCTGCTTGGTCTCTCTCTTCTAAAGCAGAATTGCACCTCCTACCAGTGGGTCCTCTGTACTTGTGGAGGAGGAAGCAGGATTCATCTCTAGGTGCAAGCACATTCCCATCAGCACTATCTGATGCATGTGCAGAAATCCAACCAGGGAGCACTAGTAGTTTTCTTCTGAGGGGCATTCTTCCTTATCACTGGTAACTCTTGGACATGGTGGCCGATGTTACAGTAGTCAGATAGAAAGCTAGCATTTGATTCAGACTTTGCAGTTGGGGTGGGTAAAGGGAATGATTTATAATTTACACTGTCAACAAGTCATGCTTTGTTTTATATAAAGATGCCACTGAAAAAAGTTTGAGGCAGTTCCATATTTTGGCTTTCTCTGAATTCTTCCCCCCCCCACACACTGTGTTAATTGTGGTAGCTTTGCCATACCTCATGCTGTAATTGCCTAGCGCTTCTTTGTTTGCTTTTGTTTTCTCTTTTTTGCTAAGTACATTAAAGGAGGTTATACTGAGCACAGAGTGAGACCTTGAGATTTTCCTTTTGTCTATTAAATAATTATTAGAAAAAATATTTAAACTTCCATATGGCTACTTTTATATTGCAAATATGTTAATTATAGAGGTCCTGGAATTCTTCTATTTGAGATTGCATGGGTAGTACTTCAACTGACAATGAAATAGCTCTTTGGAATATGCAAGGGTTTAAATGAGCCATTGGAGATTTAAAATGCTTCATCTGAAAAAAGGAAAACAAAATCTAGAATGATTTAATTTGAAGAGACATCTAGAGGTCAAGGATAGTACTAAGTTCAGCAGGGACTGAGTGTTTAGTTGCTGTCATGCCTTAATTCAATTCAAAACAAAACCCCCAAAAACAAACCCAGAAGCACTTGTGTTATTCATTTTAACATTGACAAAGCATTGACACCTCATGCAACAGGGGGCAGAGAAGACTCATCCCAACGGATGCATCTATCAAAAATTCTGTATAATTAGTGGAAGTGTGTTGGGACTTAACCCTCCGCATGCTAGCATGTTCACTTTGCTAGGGGACCTCCATGAAAGCACTGTTCTCTTATCAACACCATGTGATCTTGGAAACAGCATTGATCATGTCTGTTGAGAATGAGCTATGAAGCTGGGTGTCTTCATTTCATTGGTGGTAAAGGAGACTGTGGTAATCCTATAGCCTTCCTTTGAAGTCTCATGTAAACCTTGGGAAAGTAAAGGTCCAGTTCTCGTGTCCGCAGATCTCAACAAAGGGAAGGACTCTGAAGGATGAGGATAAACAGCTGGTCAAAATTATGTGGGGGAGAAGACTGATTAAAACCATGTTTCATTGTTCATTTGTAGGTCAGTAGCAACTTGTGATCAGTTGTTCTGAAGCCTACAGAGATGTCAAATACTATAAGCATTATCACACAGTCACCCATCAGTGCTACGTGAGATGTCGGCACCCATGTAGTGGTTGAAGCTGGATTGGGAAAGACCCACACAGTTGACAAAAGCCAAGTGTAAGTTGCCAGGGCCTGGGTGGCAAAGTTTGGATAGTGGCAAACACAGATCCAGGAATCAGTCCAAATGTCAAGCTGAAGTCATTGTCGAGAAGCCAAACCAAAGGTCAGAAGCTGAGTCAGAAACCAATCCTAAACTGAAAGGTGAGACTAAGCTATAATCAGAGTTGTAGTGCAGATTTGGAAAACCAGAATGGAGCATAGAGTTAAGATTGAGGCTGGAGAAAATACAGGCTGTGTCTGAGCTGGAACAGGAACAGGGCTGGGAGCAAAGCAAGTCTTGGAGCAAAGTATGGTACAGGAGGAAGAAGTAGTAAAAGCAGGATAAACATGGCTATAGGCAAGGACAGGCCTGCTGATGGGGGAGGGGCCCAAAGGGGGCAACTACCTTGGGCCCTTTAAATCGCTGATGGAGCACCACACTCCAGACCCTGAGCAGGCATTGCAGAGAGCGCTGAGAGCTAGGCGGGGAGTGCAGCACAGTCTGGGTGGCATTGAAGGCTGGCTGGCCCAGCCCTGTCCCTTCCGCCCATGGTCCTGCCCCGTTTGGGAGTGGGGAGTAGGCCCCCTCCTCCCACCTTGCCCAGAGGCCTGCCTAGGCTGTCAGCTATCCTGGGCAAGGTACACAGAAACAGCAGTTGTGCCACTGCTTCTGCAAGGCTCACGTAGCAAACCATTGGCTTCTGTGACCAATCAGGAAGCAGAACTCGGTGGACATTGTTCACTGGGTCCAGCTAACCTTGCTGAATTGCCTAGTAGCCAGGCTAGGAGCTAGCTGTGTTCCTGACACCAAGTCTTGTTGTAGCTCTGTTGTCACTTCTTTCTTGATGATTTTGCCAAGAAAAACGATTCTCAGTTGGGCAATTATCAGCAGGGTTAACTGAAAAGTGGAAAAAATATTCTTGAACAGTTTACAAGTTCTAAATAGAATTTACCTTTGACAGTGTTTGAATCTCTAATTAGTCTGTCTTCACAAAGTTTTGTCTGTACAAATGTTCATTGAAAGTGAAATTCAGGCCCGGAGCCAAGATTGTTTTGATCATAAAACAAAGATAGCTTTCCGATGAAAGAAAAATGTTTAGGCTGTTTAGGCAATTCAGCCAGTAAGCTCAAATGGTGAAACACAAATATCAAACATGAATTTCTGCACTGAGCAGTTCACAGTTAACCTAGAAATAGACTGACTTTTCATCACGCAATAATGGCTAGTGAAAAAATCCTAAAAGTCAAAGTGTCTGCAGACAATTCACCAACAGAAAAGAGTACAGTCACTAATAAGTTATTCACTACAAATTGTACAGTATGGCAAAATATAATTAAGCTTTGTTTCCTCAGAACCCGGTGTGTTATTTATCTGTGTTAGGAGATTGCTTTCTTTGAAAGAGAGATTGTTAATTATTTCAGTAATAGGCCCAGTTGTTCATCACTAGCTTTCAATAGCAGGGAATGCCACTATTCAGGGCTTTACTTTTAACTTAAATGAGACAAATATCTGTCCACAAAACCATTTCATTTATTCATACTTATTAGGAACATTTCCTTCCCTTTAATTGATTTGGTTATGGTGGGAAAGCTTTGTTTAAAAGAAACATTTTGCAAAGTGTCCAGAAGCTGGGCAGATTGTACATTAGTCCCACCTGCTCTAGATGCTCCATCCACATCTGAAATGCATTGACCAAAAACAATTTGTCTCTGATGTGACAGTAATTATTACGGTCAGTCCCTTCTTTTTTCCCTACATTCTTTTCTGCTTCTCTCACTTCTCCAATCCATGAATCTGCCAAGCTTTCTGAAGTGCGTTCCCCTCCACTATAAAGGTTATTACACATTATTTCCATGTTAATTTCAAGTCACACCAATAGGATTCCTTTCAGTTTTCTAAAGTATTTTGAAAGAACAAGTAATGCGCTTTGCATACAAGTTGACCAGAGTCATTCAAACAGACATCTATTAAATGACAGAAATTAGAAGATCAATGAAGAAATTGGAGAGGGAGTCAAAGCAAAACTTTGGTGACCTTTGCAGCTCTTTGGACAGAGTTTTGAAATGAGTTTTTTAAAAAGACCTTTATAAATCTTTAGTGAACAAACAATTCAGATGATATTTGTTGTCAGAAGACTTTGAGAGAGGCAGGGATCTAAATGAGCTATCTATATTCTTGATCCAACTTTCATAACATGTTCAACTGCCCCCAAAACAACCACAAGATTAATTCTATTCTCCTAGACAATTACTATATAACAAAATTTAACTGAATTTAAGTTAGCCTCATTAAAATGCATAACATTTGTTTCTTTTTTTCTGGGAAAAAAAGAATACAAGTACAAGTACTATATTCTGTCCAAAGAGGAAAACTCTGCAGTTGTCTTTTAAATTCTTTACACATACAATCCACCAGGTTTTGACTGTTCTATATCCATAAAAGAAAAAAAAAAAGCAATTTTGCCGTAAGTTCATACATAGGTAAATTTAACTGATCAAACATGGCATGGCAATTATTATAGCAACTGTTGGAAACCTCAAGGGCGGCTAGAGAACAAACAGACCAAATGTTACTTAACCTGGCCACAGATTTGGGATACATCAATTTTATGTTACCTAACTGAAAACAGCTAGGACCTCATTTTTGGAGGTGCTAAATAAACTGCTGCCCCTATTGATGGGTTTGGAAGCTCAACAGCTCAGGCTTAGCATTCCAGATCAAAGGCCTTTTTGAAAATTTTAGCAATGGGGGTTGATACAACAGTTAAAAGAAAATGAATTTAGGACATGCTGGGGCAGTTTATGCATATATCATTTGATTATGTTAATATCAATGTAATTAAATTAAGGGGGGTTTATTCAGCTGTTGATTTATTATGCACAGGGAGTATTCAGTGCATTAGATAAACACCATCAATAGGATGACAGAGTTGTAAAGTGTTAATTGAAAGCTAACAGAATATTATTCATATATCTATGAATTGATATTATGCTTTACAGTGTCTTCCTATCTCCAAGGAACCATGACTCCAGAATACTTGATAGCACCATTAAGCAGCTGTGTAACACTCAAACTGAAACACAAAAGCTCATGCTGAAACACTGGAATTAACTGAAGAGAATACAAATTAGTTAACAGATTTATTTCTCACACTGACATAATAAACAAATATTGATGGTTTCCTGTGGTGTAATACATCCTTATTCACTGCTTCACAACTCACTCAGAGCTTCATCATTTTCTCTTCAGTGCTTCTGAATGGGTGATTTATCCCACACTTCTCAAAATATTAGCCTGTTTATAGTCTTCAGATAGCTAACAGATTGTGCATCATTATAGTTACAATGTGGAGGCTTGCATCGAAGGTTGCTGTGTAACTCACCTTTAACTTGTTAAGATTTTAAAGAAGCAATTAAACTGTGGTGCAGTTAACACAAAATATTTTTATTGTAGATCTTTTTAATGTCTTTGTAATAACTTATGTTCCCAAATACATTCCATTTTCTGAAATTTATTGTTTGGAGCATAAATCAAAATCCAAACTCAAGTCTGTGCTCTGCATAAATAATGGATATATGAGTTGAGTGCACACTCCAGGGACAAAGACTCAGAGAGTTTGAAGCATAGTTGCCAATTTTGTAAATAGCTCAAACACTCTCTGGCTCAAGCTTTAGATTAGAGTTTTGCACTTGATCACATTTCTAATACAGAGCTTCATAGTGCCTGTGCACTTCACAGAATCTACACAGGAATAAAAGCCCTGCAGTGCACAATCAGCTTGAAAACACCAGCCAACATAAGATCATGGGGCTCAGGCTGCGGGGTTAAAACTCACCATGTAGATATTCGTCCTGAGCCTGAATGTCTACACAGCCATTTTTCAGCCCCAGAGCCTGAGGTCTGCGAGACCAATCAGCTAACCCGGGGCCAGCAGTGGGATTTTATTCCTATGTAGACATAGTAAATCTTCACAATTCTATTGACTCCAAGGGTTCATCTAAACTACTTTTTTTTTTCGAAAGAGGATATGCAAAGTCCGTGAGAATTTGCATATCTTCTTCCAATCGCTTTTTTGAAAGCGGGTCTTTTGGAAGTGAAAGTAGTCTGGACATGGGTTTTTTGGAATAAAACCCCTTTTTCGAAAAAAACGCTCTTCCTAAAAAATGGAGGTTTACGCGGTTTTTCGAAAAAGGGGTTTTTTTTCCGAAAAAAGTGTCCAGACTACTTTCACTTTAGAAAGACCCGCTTTCGAAAAAGCGATCGGAAGAAGCTATGCAAATTCCCATGGCATTTGCATATCCTCTTTCAAAAAACCCCCGTAGTTTAGACAAAAACTGGGATCTAAAAGTATATGAGGCACTCTTTCTATTTACAAAGTGAAAACCATATTTTGTTACACAGCACTCATATTTTATCATCATCTGTAAAGATCTCCAAATACTTAAAATTATCATCAGTTTAGAATATTTGGGATGAAATTCTGATGCATTGAACACAATGGAAGATTAATTATTAACTTCAATAAGGAGAGAATTTCAACCTTTTTAGATTGTGCACATTATAGTCCTCAATCTTATTTCTTGAAGTGAAAAATTTCATGTAAGGTCTTAAGAATTCCAAATCGAGGAATTAGGAATGAGTGTGGCTTTTACTCACATTCTGAGGTAAGACATTTGAGTCTCTCTCATTTGGGAATTATCAAATAAGTAAATATCAGCCATTTCTGCAGAGAGGCTGGACAATGTTCAAGTAAAACAAATATCATTGGTTTGAATTCAGATCCATTGGAAGACCTTATTCAGTCATTTGCATCAGTTCTATATTTCTAATTGTGAATTTAGCAAACAAATTGACTTAGTGCCTTTCATTGACTCCATTGGGCAATTGACGCAAACCTTTAGCAAAGAAACTATCAAAACTTTTGCAAGTTGCTTCTTTTGTAGATTTGATATTTCAAACATGCCTATGAGTTAAATACTTAGTACAGTTTTCCCAGTCTTTTATAATACAAAAGCAGGGCTTTATATTTAATCATGTAACCTTTCATTCCAATGCACAGTTTTATGTGGGCCTGTGAAAAAAAAATGTAATGTAACATATAACATTACTCAACTGGTCTACAAAAATTTACAGAATTAAGGGATTTGGACAACTGGTGGAAATAATTTTTTTTATAAAATATCAGAATTTATGGAACTTTCATTAAAGGAAGGAAAACTAGAGAAATCAGTCAAGTGCAAATATTTTGGCCTGAGTTATCAATCTTGGGGGGAAAAAAAGAAATATATTTTACTAAAACTCTCTGTTTCGCAGCATAAACTACAGATTTTGCTGTAATCTTCATAGCTATAAAATAATATGTTTCACTATCATATACTGTGTGTTATATGTATAGTATTTGAAAAAGTATAAAAGGATAGAGCGTGCTGATTTTCACTACAGCAATGGCCCAATTATGAAGAGGGAAGGGATGAGTGAATCAAAGACATAGAATTCCTAACTGTCTTGGCAATGTAACTGTCTATTGAGGGCCCTGTATGTTTGAAGTTTTGTGGGGGGAAGGGATGGAACCAGGGGTAGAGTCTTCCTATGTGTCATCACTGATCTCTAGACCAGAGGGGAAATAACCTGCAGGATTAATACTAACACTGGCAACATTAATTTCCACAAATTCTCCTTACACTGATGCAGACTCCCCCTAAAGTGACAGGGCAAGCAAACCCTGAAAGTACTGTTTTTGTCTCCTCCAAACAAATGCCCTGGCCCTCCTGCACAGCTTGCCACTGAGGACATATGATCAAAAGAGAACTGGCAAGCTATTTCCTTGATACTATTACAAGCTGTACCTCCCTTGTCGGGCACCCTCAGGACCTGAGGAGTCCCCAGCCAGGGAATTTGCCAGACCAGGGGAAGTCCATGCTGGCTTCTCTGCTGCCATGAGCTGCAGAGCTCTGCTCCAGTGAAAGCAGCCATTGATCATGTGGGGACTGGGGAGGAGCGTTCGGGAGAAGAGGCGGGGGTGGCTGCAGATCCTTGAAGCTAGGGGCCAGGAACACAGATCTACAGGAGCTCCCTGAGCCCCCACAGCCTCTGGGGCTGTGTTTCTGGCCCCTGCTTCTTCCCCCAAATGTCTCCTTGCCCCCACTCCTCTCCTCCCATGCATCATGGATGGAGCACAAGCCACATCTATCCTTGACTAACCAAGAAGAGGCTTATTTCATGTTTTTAGAAATTTGGGTATTCCAGGTACCACTTGCTCTGCTTCCTGACCCTGATTTTTAAATTGTACTAAAAAAAAGTGAGAGTATTATTCTAATGCTTTCTCCATTTTGTTTCTTCCTTTCCTACAGGAAAGCTGATCAATTTTCAAAATTGCTAATAAGATGAAATTCACGCATGATCAAGTCCCTCTCTGTTCCATCGATTTCAAGTTTGGCGTTCCAAGGCATGCTTTACATTCAATAGCTGTAGATGTTTTGAAGAGTTTGCATAGAGACTCAGTATGACCAAGACTAAGCATTAAAACATCAGCCTGCCAAAACCATGAGACTGACCTATAAATCTTGAGGTTTTTAAAATATAAATGTTGGGTTCTTTGTATTTGCCTTCTGGCTTAGATGTACTTGCTTCATTTTTTTCAAACTTTTCTCTGCTACAACACCTAAGAAGTTACTTTTTTTATTTTGAAATAAAAGCTGTGAGTTTCCTGAACTGTCACAATTGCAGTGGCTCAGTCTTTAAAAGAAACACTAAATATTTTGAGACTTGTGATAAAATTGCAAGAATTGGCAACACCACCATAGTTCAACTGACCTTTTCCAAATGCAGGAATTTGGGTGCAGGATTAGGATCAAAATCCAATATTGTACTTACCAGTCTAAACTGTTAACTCATATAATTACAGTTTCTTGACTGAATCATTGCTAATAAATTATTCCATGAACTGAGCACTTTTTCTCCTCCTGACTTGCTATGATTTGATTTTGCTTTTTGCAAAGGCATTCATTATTCAACTAATAATAGTTGGGAGAAGCCCTCTTCTGTATATGGTTGTTTGTAACCTGTCCTCTTTGATTACTGATTAGTCATTATTTATAATGTGTTATCGGTCACCTACATAACATACGCTGTGTCTGATCCCTGATTAGATAGTTGATGTTCTTTAACAGGAAATTAACAAGTAAGCAATAGCAAATACTCTTGCTCACATGTGAATAGGTGTATTTCTGGAATGAACACCCATATCTCAAATATTCACATACACTAAAACTCTTCTTATGAGTGTTTGCAAACGGTGAATACTAAGGGGAATGAACATGGTGAAAACTAAACAGGTCCTTGGAATTCAAATGAATGTCCTCAAAATAAGTTTGCAGTATTTGGGCAGCTCTATTTAGATGTTTTCTGAAACTGCTGAGAACTTGTTCTGTGTGCATCACCCCTTGTAAAATTAGTTATTACATTTGTGTGCTCGTGCATAGCTGAGGGAAAGATTGAGCCATGAGTGTATGCCTGATATTCTCTTTTAGCATACCGAGAATTATGTTGCATTAGTGCAACTTTTATCAGCAAGCAGCCAACCATTCTGTGTAAACACAGTCCCTCCAAAAATTCCACGGGCTCTCTATTTCTTGTAAGGTTTAGACCTAAATTGCTCTCCATCCAGATTGTCAGCTGGTTCACATCAGCTGCTATGCCATTTTACATCAGCTGGGTTCTGGCCTCTTGTTTTTAAAGCCCACCATATTCATTTTAATTTTTAGTTCAACTAACATGGTTACAAATATTCCTCCCTCCCATACCATGCAGCTTTTCCTTCTCAGCTTGGAAACTAGGGATGTAAAGAACTAGTCGACTAACCGATAAGCAAAATGCTTATCAGATAGTTGACAGGATAGTCGACTAGTCACTTCACCCTCCCCCTCCCCCCCCCCACTGCTGTTTCTATGAGAGAGAGGTAGCAAGTGGGTGGGAGACAAAGGGGGTACTTAAAAGCAGCAGTGCCACACGGAGCCCAGGGTCTGCTGATCTGTGTGGCGCTGCCGCTTTTAAATATCGTGGGAAGCCCGGCATCAGGTTCCTTGCAGCATTTCAAAGTGGCAGCGCTGTGTGGAGCCTAGAATCAGCTGGGGACCCCGTCTTCTGTGTGGCATTTGAAAGTGGCAGCACCGCTTGGAGCCTGGGATCAGTTGGGGACTCCCCAGCTGACCCGAGGTTCTGCACGGTGCTGCCACTTTGAAATGTACAAGAATCCCCAACAGGGGCTCTTGTGCATTTCAAAGAGGAAGCGCAGCATGGAGCCTAGGGTCAGCATGGGACTCCCCGCTGGCTCCAGGCTCCACGCAGCATGCCAGCTTTAAAATGTACAAGAGTCTCCAGTGGGGGCTCTTGTGCATTTCAAAGTGGAAGTGCCCATGTGGAGCCCGGAGTCAGAAGGACTTCCTGCTGGCCCTGGGTTCCAAATGCACAAGAGCCCCCACTGGGGCTCTTGTACATTTCAAAGGTGGAACGCGGAAGAGCTTATCGCCTGGTCAAGTAGTCGATGGAAATTCCTACTTAACATCCTTATTGGAAACTGATATTAGTGTGCATGGGTCTGGGTATCAGTGTAAGTGCAGAAATCATCTCAGTTCTACTGATGATTTCTCCATGGAAATATTGAGACTTCTCTATGGTCAGTGTGGATTTATACCTCAACAGAACAGAATTTAACCCTGGGTGCATTCAGGGGCAGAGAGGTTGTTGCAGCAAGATTGGAATGTTGACTCTAATTCAAAACAAGGAAGCAAACAAAAACCTCACTAACACATACTTAATGTGCACAAAAGCTTATTTAAAGCCCATAAACTGTGCATCAAGTCCAGACAGAATTTATTTCATGATGTGCAATCACTGATGTACTCTGTACAACATATTCAGCTTGAACACTATTGGAAATGTCCAACACATGGGTAATGTTCTTTTTCTACATGCATGGTTCTAGAAAGTGTGTTGAAAATAAAACACTTAAGCCTCTGGGAGAGATTCTTCCTCTCCCACCCCCAACAGGAAACTGGTAAAATCTTTATCTATGTTACATTCCATAAGAGTCTTTCCTATAGCAACAAACAGGTGATAACCATTGATAGTTGAATAACGCCCACTAAGTAGAAGGTTGTCTTCACGTCTGGAAATGTTCAGATGCATTTCAGTCTTTGAGGCCTGTTCAATCTGTGTTACCTTAAATATGGTTGAAGTTGGTACCAGAAGTGCACAGTGGAGTTCTATTCCAATACATCTTGAGTCCCAGTTTCATCTGTGTCCTTTTACTGTTACCAAAATGAGTTAGCTAATGATTTCTATGCAATGTTTTTTGGATGGCCTTCCTGCAATAGATGAGGCAAGGGGTGGATTTGCAACTGAAAGAAGTGCTGCTGTTGCTTCTGGAATGTTAACACACAGTTAGATGACTTGATCTGTTATTCCAACCCTGGGCAAGTCACAGTGGTTTTCTGCTCAATATGGAATTGATTTCAAACTTCCTTTGATGACTCATAGAGTAGTATACCTTTGCATAAACCCTAGTCAATGTTTTAACTTATTTGACAAGCAATGTATTGTCTGTTCTAAAATATAGGTCTGAATCTTCTGGAACATTAACTTTTTTGTCCAGGGGGAACCCTAAATACAACATTCACTCCTGCTTGCAGCTGAAAATATACTCAGGAGACGCATTCAATTCTGAGCTTAAAGAATGCTGTTCAAGACTGTCCAAACTTTTTTTTCCTTATGTTTGACCCTTTTTTAAAATGACACTTTCCCCCCTTATGTTATTATTTACAAATTAATGTCATACCATCCAGCACTCCTGAATAGCCCGGCAAAGCACTGTGTTCATGTGCTGGAGGATAAGAAAGGTGGCAGGGAACAGATTTAAGCTTCAAGATTCCAAAAGGTTATTTACAAAAAGGATGGAGGTGGGGGAGGATGGGAATAGAAGGGAGAAAAAATGAATGATTTGTTTCTATACTGAATTATATGCTTCAGAAACAGAAGTGATTTTTTTTCCGGATGAAATAGAGCTGCCAGCATTATCAAGGCAAGTCTTAGATATCCCTCCTGAGAGATAAGCAATAAAAAGTGCCCTACAAGCAATATTACCTACTAAAGCACCATGACCAGATGGATATACAGCTGAATTTCACAGAACATCCAGTGATAAATTACTTCCAATTTTAGATGAGGTTTATAAACATTCTTTAGAGAGAAAAAACGTGTCCTTATTTTAATTAACCCATGTTTCTGTCTTCTCAAACTAAAGAAAAAATCCCATTTAGTCCCTTTAAAGTTTCAAAAAAAAAATTGCAGCTATTCGTTTGGAGAAAGTCACTCCTGTGCCTTTTTACCTGGTTCAAACCAGATTAGTTCTGGGTTGGTTCTTAGCAGATGGTACCCACTATTTAATGAATATGATAGGCCATTACAAATGGAACACTAGATATACAGAAAAAAAGGCTTTCAATGGGGTGGGATTTTTCATTTTTAAATACCACCTTCGGGGAATATTTTCTGAATTGGATTCAGTGTACAGTAAGCAAATGACATGAGTTGAAACAGACGGAGATACAGCTGCTTCTGCTCAGTATGAAACTCATTAGGGATCCCCAGTATGATTCCATTTGTTTTTAGTTTGTTCTAGAACCACTGCCACACCAGAATTTAGAACTAACCCCCTTGGCAAGTTGATGCTCGTAGGGAGAAACAGAAAACTGGCAATCTCTCTGCACTGGGTGATGCATGTGTGAGAATGGGTCACCTCCTGAAATATAAGAAAGAGACAAAATGTGGCAAATCAAAAGATTTAAAAGCACATAGCATCAGAAAGAAATAAGATGTAGCAAGCAGTAGCCAGTTACAAAATGGCTGCTTAGAGGCTGTAGCCATTTGCCTCTGACAAATTTAAAGGGACAAGCCCAGGAAGAAATGCTGACGGAAAAGTGCCTATAAGAAAACAACCCGGCCTACAAGGGCTGGGAAGGTGTTCTATGCTAGCTAGGGAGGCTTAGTCTGCTCTAGCAGAGGGTTTAAAAAGCACCTATGTAAACTAAATAGCAGTATAGGGTGTAAGGCAAGTTGAGATGAATGAGTTGTTGCTGTTTAAATGTACTTTTGAATATAATTTTAACAGGATATTCCTGTGCAGTTAAGAATATTTAGAGATTTCTGTCTGCATGAATATAAAACTAGATGGAAATTATGTTGATTCTTCTGATATTAAATAAGCTACAACACAACTTGATACACTTGTATTATCATAAGTGGAGCATAGGCATATTGTAGCTAGCTGTCTTTGCTGAAGTTTTATAAATCATTAACTATGGAAGAAGCATACAGAACTTCAGAAAGCTACCCAAACTTAGTGTCCAATCATGTCCTGTTGACTCAAAGGGGAATGATTTCATTCACTTCACTGGAAGAGGACATATTCCCAAGCTAATTAAATGTAATTATTAAAGGCTTGTTAGAGTTCATGGAAACCTCCTCACTACTACAAGGATTCAATGACTAGAGTTCAAGGTTGCTCATTCATGGGAATATTATACCAGCCCATGACGCAAAGAGAAAAATGCGAGTGGGGAGGAATATTTACTTATCTTCAAGGGTATGGTAAAATTGCTCTGGTATTGGTACATGTTATGATTCACTCCAGTAACCAATTATTAATTCCTAAACTCATCCTCATATTTGATTACCACCAGAGGCATCCTTTTCTGCTTAGGTATTATTATAGAGTCAGGTTATTTTTATTTAAAAAGTTATATTTAACAAGATTTGAAATTATTGAGTTTCAAGAGTCACTTAATTACATGATGCCTTTTTTTCTGGTATCTGAAAAATAGTTAAAATATGACAGGAAAAAAACCCTCAGGCCAATTATATTAGCCAAAATATTTGTTGCTAGCTTGATATAGCCCAAGGCAACAAAACAGTTTGATAAACATTCTCATCTGTTTTTTTCCTCTGAATTTCTGCTCCATAAGAAATTTTTGCATGAAGAAATATTGTTACTATGAAACATAGGCAATAAACAGCTAGAGTGAAAATAAGTACTGTTTACCTCTAACCATGTATGCCCACAAAATGCTGCCTGTTTCCCTATGTGCATAACAATGTGTTGCACCAGGTATTATCATGTGTATTATTAGAGGCTCCCGAGTGGTAGGTTTTGTACACACCTGTAATAAGACACAATCTCTGCCCTAAAAGGCCTTAGGGTATGTCTACACTAGCCCACTATTTCGAACTAGGGAGGCTAATGTAGGCATTTGAAGTTGCAAATCAAGCCCGGGATTTAAATATCCCACACTTGATTTGCATCTTCCCAGCCAGTCGCCATTTTTGAAATTTACAAGTCCGGACTAACTGCCCGTGTCTACACGCGGTAGGGACCCGGTAGTTCGAAATAAAGCCCTAGTTCGAACTACCTGTTATTCCTCCTGGAATGAGGTTTAACAGGTAGTTTGATTTAGGGCTTCATTTCGAACTACTGGGTCCCTGCCACGTGTAGACGTGGGCAGTTAGTCCGGACTTGTAAATTTCAAAAATGGCGATCGGTTGAAGATGCAAATCAAGCGGGATATTTAAATCCCGGGCTTGATTTGCAACTTCAAATGCCTACATTAGCCTCCCTAGTTCGAACTAGGGGGCTAGTGTAGACATACCCTTATAGACAAAGGGACATATTATCTCAATTTTACAGGTGGGAAAACTGAGTCAAAGATTAAGAAACTTTCCTGAGGTCCCACAGGAAGCAAGTAACAGAATCAGAATTTGATCTCATGAATCCCAGGCCTGTGCCCCTGCCAGATATCAATTTTTCCTTTTTAGCTATGCTATCAATTTTTCCTTTTTAGTCATCCACTTGCTGCTTTGCCGGGTGCTCAGGGACCATTTTCGGAAATGATATAAAAAACTCATTAATGACAATCTAACTGATATAGGAAGTGAAGATAAAGTACAAGTTGTAGCCGCAGTGCTCCTTTCACCCCATTAGGTTATATTTTGTAATTTTTGGAACTTGTTTTGGTTATTCCAGTTTTAAGCATTTGGATAATTTTTCCAGACTACATTTAGGCTACATATGCACTACCCATGCTCTAGACCCCTGTGGTAACTCAACTTAAGGTACATTGACTCCATCTCAGCTATTCATGTAGCTGGTGTTGCATACCTTATTGACTTTCTGCTACAGTATAAATGTAGCCTAAGATACTATATCATTTCTTCTTTTTCTTCTTCTTCTTCTTCTAAAAGGGTGTCACAAGAAGGAGGGAGACAAATTGTTCTCCTTAGCCTCTGACAAGAAGCAATGGGCTTAAATTGCAACAAGGGAGGTTTAGGTTGGACATTAGGAAAAACTTCCTAAATGTCAGGGTGGTTAAACACTGGAATAAATTGCCTAGGGAGGTTGTGGAATCTCCATCTCTGGAGAAATTTAAGAGCAGGTTAGATAGACATCTGTCAGGGATGGTCAAGTCAGTGCGTGGTCCTGCCGTGAGGTCCCTTCCAGTTCTAGTGTTCTGTGATTCTAGGATTCTTCTTTTTTAAATTTTAACAGTTTTGTAGTTCTGGAAAGGAAAGCATCACTAGTGCAAATCTGAAATAAGGTAAAAATTACATGAGTGTAAAGTGTATATAACTGATCATAGATTTGGCCCAAAGGTCTTCTAATTTATGTTCTTAATCTTATGCTCCCATTTTGTTACATCTCCCTAAGAATGTAACACAATGAAAACTTCTATCATGGTAATGAATGCAGATAAATAATATCAGGTTTTAATATGTTTTGCCCATGGATATGTGCTTTCCATGAGTCCACCAAGTCACAGCAGGCACTGCATTACTTGAGTCAAAGATAGAAACTGTGGGAAACAGTAGAAATGTGACATGACATTTAATTACCATTCAATAAAAAGAAATGTGTGAACTACTCTGGATTTTAGAATATTGATTCAGCAGAATGTGAAAGGAAACAGTATAAAAGGGTATTCTAACCCTATGGCTGAACGTAGGATAAGAACAATTAAAACTCATTCACTTCTGCAAAGGCATTTAATAATGACAATATCTTGTTATAAGAAGAAGTGTGATCTAATGAATAGATAGCTAGACTGGGTATCTGAAGACCTGGGTTCTGTTATTGGTGCTGTTCATGAGCTACTGTGTGACCTTAGTCAAATCACCTCACCTTTCTGTAACTCACTTTCCTCTCCAGCTCTTTGTCTAAGTTATAAATAAGGCTGCGGTTTTGCCACGGAGGTTGTGGAAGTCATGGAATCTGCAACTTCCAGAGATCTCCCTGACTTCAGCTATGGCAGCTGAGAGCTCTAGGGTACCTTTACTGGCAGAGGCAGTGGGGCTCTCCAGGCTCCCAGCCACCACCTGGGCAAGGGTGGACACCACAGATCCACTGCAGGAGGTATAAGGATCCTGCTACTCCCAGCTCTATGGGTAGCAAGGACTCCCAAAGCTCCCTGGTAGTTCCAAGCTGCCATAGCAGTGAGGGCCACTGGAGTACTGAGCCACCATGGGTGGTGGAGGTATCCTGCAGCTCCTGACTGCTACTGGCAGAGGGCAAACCCAAGCTCTGAGCTGCTCCAGGTGGTGTGAGCTCTTAGAGCTCCTAATATGCCCCTGCCCCTACAGCGGCCCACCTGGGGGAAGGGTTGTTCCCCTTCATTAGGCAGCTTCCCGGGGATATTAGTCAAAATCAAGGACAGGTCATAGGCTTCAATGATTTCTCTTTTTATTGCCTCGACCTGTCCATGACTTTAACTAAAAATATCCAGGCAAAAATCTTACCCTTAATTTTAATTTCTTTTGTGCTGGGATTGGTTCTTTTAACATGAGTTTGCAGTCACTAAAACAGGGCTGCTGTCTGAAGTGGGCAGGTCCTTGGGTGGAAGGGCCAGGACTGGGGCTTGCATTCACCCACCCAGCCTTTCAGAGCTGCCCAACCTGCGCCTCAGGGGTTCTGGCAGCGATTTGAAGGGCCTGGGGCTCCAGTTACTTCCACAGTACTCCAGGGACTTTTACATCACCAGACCTTCAGGCAGTTGCTCCTTTTGCACCCTTCCCCCCCACTCTCCCTGGCAGCCCTGAATACACACTAAGGAAAAATGATATCATGGCACTGTGGCCACGGTGGAATGGCAAATGTTGATTTTTCTTAATTGCAACCACAATAATCTTCTGACGATATTGCTTTTTAATCAAAGCTACCACGATAACTGTACAAAGCCCGAGAGATAAAGGACGTCAATACTACACTATATGCTATTATACAATCTACAATCTCTTGACACAAAGAAATACAATCCTCACGTGGCATGCTGCTTTAAGATCTCACTTGAAAGTGTGTTTTGGCAATGAAGTTGTTTTAATCAATTACATTATCACTTGGTTAAAAAACAAAAACAAAAAGCCTCACAGATTTGCTTAATAACATTACTCCTGCAAGGAAGTAGAAGAAAGGATTAGCAATAAAACTGGCTACATGTTAAAAAGGAGACACAACATATCATGTCGCATAAATCTTTCTTTTCTTTTTTGGAATTGCAAATGATTGTCCATGTATGATGCAACAAGTCATACAACAGATCGATACTGATAATCCCCACTATGTTAGATTTTGTTTTCTTCTAGTTACATTTCAGTCATGTTTCCTGAATTAGACTTCTCTGTAAATATATATACCGGTATTAAAGGGGAAGTTGTTACTAGGTACGGAGAAGGCTAATCAATTTGCCTTTCTCCCAGTTGATCATTCAAACCAAAGTCTAGTGATTTTGAATGTTTTCTGAGGCTACGGCTACACTGCCATTTTTTTGTGGAAGAGGATATGCAAATCGCACTCGCATTTGCATATCTTCTTCCGATTCTTTTTGCGGAAGAGGTTTTGCCGATAAAAAGACCTGTGTAGACGGGACCATTTGCTGGAAAAAAACCCTCTTTCGCAAGATCCTGTAAACCTTGATTTTTGAGGAATAAGGGATCTTGCGAAAGAGGGTTTTTTTCCAACAAATGGCCCTGTCTATGCGGGGCTTTTTATCGGCAAAATCTCTTCCGCAAAAAGAATCGGAAGAAGATAAGCAAATACAAGCGTGATTTGCATAGCCTCTTCCGCAAAAAAATGGCAGTGTAGCCATAGCCTGAATGTCTTAAAACTTCAGATCCCATTTCTTCACTGTACCTTTTCATTTTTTGCATATCTCAACATTTACAGTTTCTGGAAATATAAACCATAAGTCCCCCTAAAAGGCATGAAAAAGGGTTTTCTCATTGCATCTCTAACCTGATTGTAAGATGAAATTTCATGAAATTATTTTTCACTGAGTATCCATGGCTTGGGTGGGGGGGGTTCAGGTTGGATGCAGTCCACCAGAGTTAGCTCCTCATGGGCCACTGACCAGTGTTCCCTCTAATTTTTTCCCATCCGTGTGCAGAATAAATTTTGTTATGTGCACCAAGGCATCTGCAGAAGTACACTACCCATATGCTGTGGGCGCTGTGCCAGACAGCTGGGAGGTACATGAATCTCTCCTCAGTGGCTGCCCAAGTACTCAGCTTACAGGAAACACTGCTGCCAACACTATATTTACCTGCACATCCACAGGTACAGCCGCTTGCACATCCTGATGGCCAATTCCAGGCACTGAGAGCTACAGGAAGCTGAACAATGGTGATCTGTGGCCAACGGGAGCTGCAACTGGCTGTACCTATGAACACGCAGGTAAATATAGTGCCAGTGGCCCACCAGGGGCTAACACTGGCGAACCACATCTGACATTGGGGCTACTTATTGCCCACCCCTGCTGTAGTGTATAGGAATGGGGTAGTCTCCCTTTATCCAGTTTGTAACCATTATTTTTTGGATAGCATGCTGTTTGCAGAAACCACTTTTCTTCTATAGAGGAAATATCCTTCTCACAGTTATTGGTGGGGAACTTACTGTGTGCTCTGAGTTACACATGAAAAAAGATATATAGCCCCTAACCCCAAGTTACTGATAGCTTAGTATACTGTAGTTAAGATTAGGAGACATTACATATTACTACAAAATGTCTTTTATTTAATATTCCTTACTTCAATAGCACTACTCAAATATTTAAAATTATGGCTGAGCTTAAGAGTTGTATTGCATTTGGGCCAATGTGCATAAGGAAGTTAAATTTGGCCCTGAAGGTATCCAAATGAGAGTGCACAAATATTCCCAGTTGAAAAATGTATAAAAAATGGACTGGGTTATTCTGAAATCAATTCTTACTATTGTGGAGAGAGATTTGGGGGGTAGATATTTGTGTAGGATTTTTGCACTCTGACTAGAAGTTGGGATGCAAATATGTGTGAAAAAAACATCTTGAGAGCCTGCACATTTCTTAATGTCTTTAGTGATGGACTGTGCTTTTCTTTAACTCAGATTTTTCATTTGAATTAGAGAAGTTTAAATAGAGAAAAATGTCTACCAGAAATAATAGTATTATTATTGAGTAAAGAAAGAGAAGAAATAGTTAGCTTCTAAAACATGAGCAGTTATTGATAGGTTAACACATGATGCTTATTGTAGGGATACTTTTGAAGGGTGTGGTATGTAAGACCACTTGTATTTCAAGAGACACTTGAACTTAGAAGTAAAGAGACAAAAGGGAAATGTTTCTCAAATATTGATAATTTTGCATTCATTACATACTTAAATGTAAATAATTTGGAATTGCAATGATCACGGGTTTACAATGCATCTTCAAAATTCAGTGTCACAGCCAAGTTAGATTAATGCAACTGGAAACCTTTGATCAGCTTCATTATTCAGACCATAAAGTTCCTGATACATAGTCCCTTAGTACACATGTCAACATTTTTCATAAAGCCTATCTGATTTTGGACCTTAAATCCTATGAGTTTCCCACTGGGTCCAAGAATGGAGACTCTGGCTCATTCTACATTAAGTCAGAACTAATCTTGGGAAAATACCATCATATTTCAGTACAACACTTTTGTGTTGGAAAACATAGTCCCACTTTGTACAATGGAACTACAACTATACTCACAAAATGATGCAGTCTAAATTACCTGTTCACACTCAAGAAAGATTGTGAAGTCGTTGTGGGTAGTTCTCTGAAAACATCCCTGGCATGTACAGCGGCAGCCAGAAAAAGAATGTGAGTAATTATTAGGAAAGGGACAGATGAGACAGAAAATATAATGCAACTCTATAAATCCATAGTATACCCATGCCTTTGAATATTGCACGCAGTTCTGGTCACCCAACCTCAAAAATATATTAGAAATGGAAACGCTATAGAGAAAGGCAACAAAAATAATAGAGCATATGAAAAAGTTTCCTTCTGAGGAGAGATTAAAAAGATTGGGACTTTTCATCTTGGGAAAGAGATGACAAAGTGTGGGGGGTATGATAGAAGTCTATAATATCAGGAATGGCATGTACAAAGTGAATAAGGAAGTGTTATTTACTCCTTCACATAATACAAGAACCAGGATCACCCAGTGAAATTAATAGGCAGCAGGTTTAAGACAAACAAAAGAAAACACTTTGCACACCATACAGTCAATCTGTGGTACTCATGGCTTGGGGATATTGTGACAGTCAAAATTATAATAGAGTTAAAAAAAGAAATAGATACGGTCATGGAGGATAGTCCATCGATGGCTATTAACCAAGATAGTCAGGAATGCAAGTTCACGCCCTGGCTCTCCCTAGCCTTAAATTGGGGGTGCACAGCTGGATGGATCACTCCATGATTGATTTCCTTTTTTATACATTCCTTTTGAAGCACTTGGTATTGGCCACTGTGGAAAGCTGGTGCAATAGGCTAGACACACCCTAGCTGTGTCTACACTGGCGCGTTCTTGCGCGAAAACGGCCGCTCTTGCACAAAAACATGCCTCCTGTCTACACTAGCCACGTGTTCTTGTGCAAGTAAACTGACGTTGTACTGTAGAAAATCAGGGCTTCTTGCGCGAGAACGCTGACGCTCCCTCTCAGGAAGAAGCCCTCTTGCGCAAGAGCTCTTCCAGAAGAGGCCAGTGTAGACAGGAGACATGAATTTCTTGCGCAAGGAGCCCCTATGGCTAAAATGGCCATCAGAGCTTTCTTGCAGAAGAGAGCGTCTACACTGCCATGGATGCTCTTGCGCAAAAGCACATCTCTTGCACAAAAGCACATGGCAGTGTAGACGCTCTCTTGTGGAAGAGTTTTTGCACAAGAACTCTTCCGCAAAAGAGTTCTTGTGCAAGAAGCTGCCAGTGTAGACGTAGCCCCTTAGTCTGCCCCAGATGTCTGTTCTTATGTGATGTTCATCACAGATGAAAAACAGATTTGGATTTTTTTTTCAATTCTTCATTTCTCATATAGCGAAAGTCACTAGAATCGTGGGTTTGTTTCAAATAACCCTCTATAAATATAATAAAAACCCATAGCTCTTATTTAGGCTTCAATTATATTGAGTCCGCATGCAATATATGGTCACTCATTATTATCCTGTGTAAAGGGACTTAGTTGTTTTGAAAATTTTACCCAGAAGAAAAGCATTGTTGCAGAACTCACCGATATGTGCCGAACTAAAATGATTTATATACTGTTGAAGAGAAAATTTAAAAATAAGTGATTGTTTTAATCCAATTTGAGTTGAAAATATCTAAACATGAAAACAAACAATAACTGTCTGGGTGCCCCACCCAAAAAAAAACATAGCACATGAACTACCATCGTGACAGACAATACAGAACGTTTCCAGACTGTTAAACTGGTGGTTCTAAGGACTGATTTACAGGACATGCTGTTAAGGTTCTCTGAGAATTTCCTTGCTTTCATTCTCTCACTATTTTAATAACCCTTTAAATAAAAAGGGGATTTTTAAGTATTTTGGTGTGGTTTATTTCTACTCTGAGACTTGGAATTTAATACATGGTTTTAAATTTTATGCATACCATGAAACTAATTCAGGATTTGCCCACAAGGGGACATCCAGGAAAGTCAATCCAAATGAACTAAACCAATTAGTTTAGCTGCTTTAACCCGTGCAGAATAAGTCTTAGACCATGTCTATACTGCAAACTTTGGTGAAGCGAGTTATGGTGGTGCAAAGCTGCAGCAGTTATTATACTGCTGGGCTATGTCTACACTGGCGCGATCCTGCGCCAAAGCAGCCGCTCTTGTGCAAAAACTTGCTGCCTGTCTACACTGGCCGAATGTTCTTGTGCAAGTACACTGACGTTCTAATGTATGAAATCAGGGCTTCTTGCGCCAGAACTCTGACACTCCCGCTCAGGAATAAGCCCTTTTGCGCAACTGTTTTTGTGCAAGAGACCAGTGTAGACAGGCAACATGAATTTCTTGCGCAAGAAAGCCTTATGGTTAAAATGGCCATCAGAGCTTTCTTGTGCAAGAGAGCGTCTATACTGGCATGGATGCTCTTGCGCAAAAGCACATGCCAGTGTACACGCTCTCTTCTGGAAGAGTTTTTGCACAAGAACTCTTCCTCAAAAGAGTTCTTGCGCAAGATCATGCCAATGTAGACGTAGTGCTGGTATGTGTGCATACATTTATTTTAAGGTAAAATATTACAAAGATAATATATTAAAAACAATACCTTCCTATACCCATACTAAAAGCTTACCAGAGGCCACCCATCATGCTCTTGTTGGGCGATGATCTTTCCAACCCTTCTTCAGGAGTCAGAGACCTCTTTGGACAGAAGGTCCTGTCCATTTGCTGGAGGAAAAAGAAGGCCTGAGCAACTATAAATGACTGTTTTATACCCAAACCTCTTTCTTTTTCTGTTACTCTCTGGAAAATCTAATGTGACCTAGTACTGGCAAGGTGGAGGTGTTTAAACTCTTAAGTGATTTTCCCTCATCACTCCCTCCTTTTTTTTGGCTCCTGCTGGCGGTGCAGTACCTCCCGCTGCCCCCTGAGTAACATGTAATCCCTGGCCCGCAGTGATATACACACCAATTATAAACTTAATACAACAGGCAGGTCCACAGATGGGAGGTGGGAGGCAAAGGAGCTAGCTACCCTGGAGCCCAGCAGTTCAAAGGGCTGCAGCAGTGGTACCAGAGCCTCACACAGCATGCTCCGGGTGGTGCTAAGGGCTCACGGAAGTGGCACACCACATTCTGGGAGGCCCCGAAGCCTGGCTGCTCCAGCCCCACCCCTTCTGCCCAAGGCCCCACCCCTTCCAGGAGTGCGGAGCTGTCCCTCTTTTTACAGGGGCCAATCAAGTCTGTTACCGACATCCCAAACATAAGGCTCCCTAAAGATCCTTTTGTTATGGCAAGTATGTGGCAGGGTTGCAATCTCTCTCAGACCCAGGTGTGTTGAGCCCCGGTCTATTGCTTTAATTGCGAGACCACCAATTTCCCCAGGCCCCAGTGTGGCCATTCCAGTATCTGGCATTCACTGTAAATGTATTTAATTTGATTCAAAACAACCAAGCTTTCTCAGATCATTACAGATAAAGGGCAACTTTTCAGTCAGCTTCACTGTGTCATAGTTTTTTTCCCCGCTCAACTATATTGGCTGCCACATAGAGTTATCAGCATGTATAGTTCCTTCCTAATTGCTGATTCCTCATTTCTCCTTCCCCATACACAAATTTTGTGTCCATAAAGAATACAACTGTGCTATCAGTGATCAGGTTAAAACTTTATTAGACAAGTTCAGGAAGTTCTTCAGTATGATTGTGTAGCTGGAATACCAACATAGCAACATTTTTGACAGAAATAGAAGCGGGAAGGATCACAGTAAATGTCATATCCCAACAGTTTACTCTGTATGCTGTTTAGTCTGTTTTCTTTTTAGATTTCCATTTAATTATATCAGTATTACACAATGCTGTTAGGGGAGGATTGTTACGCTTGCATTGATAGTCCCAAAGCCAGCAGAATATTTTGTGGTTGTTGAACAATTATGCAATTAATTGCTCAATAAGATTAGCCATTGTGTTGCTAGGGAGATAGTCAAAATGATTTTTTTATTATTAGTTTTGTAATTCAAAGTCGGTCCCAATGAGTATTGGAGTTTCTGCCTTGTTTGCTGTCATTCGTGCTCTAAATGTCAATGAGAGAGAACCTTGTTCATGTAACACTCTGAGCATAAAGGCAGTGGAATAGAGGACAATTTAGCATATTGATATTTTTACTTTTTTTCCTATCTCTCTAAACAATTTTCTAGTTTTACAAATAATTTTATGAATCATATTCTTTTTTATTGTTAGAATAGTAATAAGATTTCATATATCAATTCCCTTCCCTTATCTTATAACATCTTTACTGAGGCCCTTTATATACAAGTTTTCTCTTGACTTTTGAACTTAAACACTATCATATGAATTTCTCTCAACTACATAACAGAAAAATAATGTGATCCATGCTTGCTGTGAAGTCATGTCAATTTAGCTGTTATATGTGTGTGGGTATGGAGAAAGAGAGAGAGCGAGAGCTGAATTAGAGGTCTGTGTAAGTTTGAAAACTTCTTTCACCAACATATGTTGATCCAATAAAGGAAACTACCTCATCCTTGTTTTTTTTCTTTCTCACGTTCCACACACACGCACACATGCACAAAGTATATACAGGAACTTGTATGTGTGCATGCATCTGTGCATACTATCTTTATATTTATGCAAGCTGGAAACTTCTCTGGAATTTGTGATTACGGCTGTGATTTTCCTCATAAGAAATCCACTGGAATCCTCTTATACTCATCTCATTGAAGGAGCAGGCTTTGAATAAAGATACTGTAAAATAAAAGAAGCAACAGAGATTGGAGAGATATATCAAGTTGTGTGTCCGTGTGTCTGTGTTTGCATGACATTTTTCTACTATATCTTTTGGCTGTTTCCTTCTCATGCTAATTAAATCTTCAGCAATGATGCACGTCAAAGAATACTTGTAATGATTTATTTTGAAATTTAATCATATTGTTTGGCCATGCTATTTTCTGGTTGCTGTTATAATAAAGAAGAGGAACCATATGGATGAAACAAAATGTAACAGAAATCCTACAAACGGTGATTAATACCTCTTACATACACCCCATATACCAATTAGTGCACCATGCTTCACCGCATGCAGCCTCATAAAAATAAACCCTCCACAAGGTTAGTGACAAGACATTTTCATCTATCGTTAACAGATGAAAACTGAGAGTCTCCATCCCACAAAAAAGTGGTTATCTGCTTGGATTTCTGACTGAGCTTTGAAAACTTTGGAAAATCCAGCTTCCAAGCAAGCTCGCTTTCTGTTAAACCAGACCATGTTTGCAATTTTGCGCTTGCAATTACATGTGAGCCTACGGGGTGAATGGCACTTAGCTTACAAGCTTTGAGGGGCTTATTTGCCAGACATCGAAACTCTAGTGCAGCTTGCTGCAATTCTGTTTCTTAATGGCATGTCAGGGAGTTATAGCCTGGGGCTATAGAAATCTATGGATGTGGGAAACCTGTGAATTCTGAGGATTTAGGGTCTTCACAAAGATTTCCTGAAGATTTTGGCATATTTTCCAGAATGTAAGCTTTCATTTTCAGAAAGTATAACTTTTGCAACAAGACAGGATGAGCTGCCAGGGAATGCGAACTTCAGAAAAAATAAATATCAAAGAAAAGTTTCAAATACAGTGGATTTGAACATGCAATTTTTACTCCCTCCTCACTGAGGGAAAAACTATTGATGGGAGTTTGCTTGAATGATGGCTGCAAGATTTAGCACTATGGGCCATAATCCACAAATATGACAATCATATCTGTCTCTTCCTTAAATCCATTTACTCACAAATGGCTAGAATGTGACATCAGGCACAAGCTTGAGCAAAAGGTGATATGAAGCATCAATCCAAGAGTAGTCCCAGGAGACATCATGACTCAGAATCACATTTCTGTCACAATTCTTCCCTTCCTTCCCACTTGCTCTAGGGGATTAGTACTTTGCTGACTGCCTATAGCTTCAGTAAATTACAATCCTCCCTCATCTCAGCTCTACTAGCCAGTGAGTGTGTGTATAGGAGGTAAGGGGGAACAATGAAGGCACTGTACATTCTTTGCTTCTCCCCCACATGCCTCTTCCAGCTCAAAGTGTAAAAGTAGCAAGTGACAAGAGAAAGTAGCACCTGTACTGTAACAGTATATGATAATTCCCCTTACTGCGGAGCTGTCTGGGAAGATGAAACAGAGCCAGAAATTCAGTCATATGCGACAGGGGCTAATGGACATAGGTAAGAGTCAGAGTAAATGTTGCAAAATGGTAAAAGGCAGGGACACCGATGAACAAGAAATGTCCCTAGAATGCTGGCCAGCAAGCATTTTGAGTAAACAGGTTGGTAGGGAATCATTTTTTCATTGACAAGTATCAATTTGTCGGAACTGAAACTGGGTTGAGTTTGATGAATTTCTTGACTCAAAAAATATTGAGAATTGTTTTTAGATTTTTAAAACATTTCACTTTGACATGTCCCAAATGAAAATTTCCAATCTTCTAGTTCAGAACAACTTTTTTTGTTTAGAAATTTAAACTCAACAGATTGAGCAACATGTTTAAAAAGGTTGAATTCAGGACACATTTTATAATCGAAGAAAAAACATTTTTAAAAAGTATCTTTGATTTGCCAATATTTGAGATTTTGACCTTTAATCTCAATCTGAGATGGGGAAAAAAATGGTGTACTCCGAACAACATGTGCAAAATGGGGAAACAGCTAGCCTAGCAAAAAAAACAACAACAACCCTATCTAAAAAGCATTTTTAACCTAACCTCTCTGTTTATATGCTATGAATGTAACACACAGGAACCCCCAAGGGTGCTGGAATGGTTTGTGTATTGGAGATGTTGAGAGGCATTGAATGAAACTCTAAATCCAATGTGTGAAACCACATTAAACCGGGGGTTACAGCAGCCAGAACCATTGTGTCCAGCTCTACATCCCAGAATCATATTTCTGTAGGATATTTTTTCAGTTTCAAAAGAACAGCAGCCATGGAATTATCTATGTGTACCAAAAAACATGGCAACAGAGAGAAAGAAGGTGAGGAAATCTGGACCCAGTTCTATTACTAGATAGGTCTGCTCAGCAACTTCATTTCAGAGGAATTTACCTATACTCGGGGCAGAATTTGGTCAGCTTTCAAATGAACCATGAGATAGCACTGGAGAAGCATCTGGGAAGCATTGATTAGACCAGTGGTCACCAACCAGTAGATCAGGATCTACTGGTAGATCTTGGAGCCTCTGACAGGTGATCTTGTCTGATTAGGCCAAGAGGCTATCAAATGCTGGCACTTCAGCTGCCCCTCCCCCACTGCTGTGCACCTCCTGCCTTTGCCTTGGAGCTGCCCCCCCGCCCCCCATCCCCTGCTTGCTGGGCAGGGCAGGGAAGGAAGAGAAGGGGGCACTAATGTCAGGGTGCCCCCCTCCCACCATATATTCTATCTCCACAGAATGGAGGGTGGGGGCACAACAGGACTTAGGAGGGAGCTTGCTGGCTGCTTTTGGGAGTGGTGCAGGGCCAGGGCAGGGGTAAGCCCTCCTTAGCCCCACTGCACCACCTGTGGTAAGCAGTGTCCAGCTGCATCCTGAACCCCAGCCCCAGTCATAAACCCCCTCCTGCACCACAAGCCCCTGCTCTAGCCCTGAGCCCCCCCCCCCCAGATCCAAACTCCCTTACAGAACCTGTACCCTGAACCTCCTCCTCCTCCCCAACTCCCTGCCCCAGGCTCAGCTCAGAGCCCCTTCACACTCCAAATCCCTTAACCCAAGACCAGAGCCTGCACCCCAAACCTCTGCCCCATACTAGTGAAAGGGTGGAAGGTTGGGGAAGGGAGGGAGGATGGAGTGAGCTGGGGTGGAGCCTCGAAGAAGGGGCACGAAGGAAGTGGGGTAAGGGTATTTGGGTTTGAGGTAGATCCTGGATTGCACTTAAATTCAAAAAAGTGATCTAGTGCTTTAAAAGGTTGGGGATCACTGCATTAGATCATCAACAGAGCACAGAGAGTGAATGGACGTTAGAGAAGAAGAATAGAACTGAAGTCAGTCAAATGATGGGAACAGAAGAACCTCAGCAGAAGAAAGAGTATGGATGTCTACAGAGGCAGCTAGGAAGAAAGAGGAGGCTGGCTTTATTAGGGGCCACGATTTTATAATGGCTGCCTTTACTAGCAGCCAATGGTCCATAAAGGGGAAGTGGAGAGGAAACAGATTGTACTGATTAGGGGTTTGGAATGGGTCCCATATGAAGAGAGAATAAAAAGACTGGGACTTTTCAACTTAGAAAAGAGGAGACTAAGAGGGGATATGATAGAAGTCTATAAAATCATGACTGGTGTGGAAAAAATGAATAAGGAAAAGCTATTTACTTGTTCCCATAACATAAGAACTAGGGGGTCACCAAATGAAATTCATAGGTAGCAGGTTTAAAACAAACAAAAGGAAGTTTTTTCTTCACACAGTGCACAGTCAATCTATGGAACTCCTTGCCAGAGGATGTTATGAAGACCAGGACTTTAACAGGGTTCAAAAATGAACTAGATAAATTCATGGAGGTTAGGTCCATCAATGGCTATTAGCCAGGATGGGTAGAAATGGTGTCCCTAGCCTCTGTTTCTCAGAGGCTGAAAATGGATGACAGAAGAGGGATCACATGATGATTACCTGTCCTGTTCACTCCCTCTGGTGTACCGTACCTGTTGAAAGACAGAACACTGGACTAGATGGACCTTTGGTCTGACCCAGTATTTGCTGTTCTTATGTTCTTTTTGGAGTGGGCAGAGTGCTGCAATTAGGGGTTCTTGGTGCTGTAATTCCTGGTTTGACATGGTTTCCCTCACACACACGATTTACAGTTTGATTCAATGGCTCTCAGCATCTCCAATCCAGCAAAGTGATCCAGCACTCTGGGAGGTCCCTGTGTGTTATATTCATAGCATATAAACAGAGAGGTTAGATTAAAAAAATAACTTTTTAGATAGCTTTGTGCTAGGCTAGCTGTTTCCAGTGGAATCTGGTTCTTACTCCCTTTAGGAATATTTTACTTTAAAGGATTTAATAAAAGCAAATAATTTTTGAAAGAGAGTTTGAATTCATGTTGAGCATTCATGAAAATGGATATAGAAGCAAAATATGTTATGGACATCTGTACTATCTGAGTTTATTTGGGAGTTGACAATCAGACAAAAGAGAAAGGGTTGAAATGGATTAATTAGACAACATTGTATTGGACTCTATTATTGAGGAAGCAATTTTGTTAGACCTCTGAATGCGTATTGTTGTTTTGTGCTGTAAAGTGCAGATTGCTTTTATTTATTTTTTATGGTTCCATAAAAAATAGAAAGGGAAGAAGAGCACTGATGGGCAATCTTGTTTTACATTCAGGGATTAGTACAATGCAGCTGCTTCAAACATAAGTAAAGGTATTCAACAGGCAATAAACTATTTTATCTCTGATTCCTTCTGTCAGGACTTATTGGATTAGGAGTATGTCTACACAGCAGGGCTAAAGTCGAATTAAGCTATACAACTTCAGCAACGTCAGTTGCATAGCTGAAGTCAAAATAGCTTAATTCGGTGTGTGGTGCTGTCTACACAGCAGGAAGTTGAAGGTAGAACACTCTTCCTTTGACTTTCCTTACACCTTGTGAAATGAGGGTTACTATGAGTCATAGTAAGAAGTCCTCCTGCTTGACATTATTTCGAAATAAAGCTTGTAGTGTAGACACGCACTGTTATTTTGTAATAACGTCAGTGTAGCTGCTGTGTAGATGTACCCTAAGGGATTCTTGATTTGTTTATTTTTACATAGATCCCTTCAAGAAAAATGTACACTACAGGCCAAATACTCAAATGATGAGTGAATCCTTGTATAGATGAGTAATATCTCTTGAAAGCTGGCTTAATGAAAAATGAGTCATTTCACTTTGGCTAATTGATCATGCCTTGTATATTTGTTTATTCACATGAAACCATTTGTTCCTGTTCCTATTTTGCATCTTTAGAAAAGCAAAGCTGGCAAGTGGTAAATTATGTAACAAATCTCCTTTGAGTCGTAGTGGTAGTGAGGAACTGTTAATTTCATTTTTGAGAAGTTGGTTTGCATTTCCTTTCCGATATATGCAAACTAAAAAACTGATTTTAAAATCACCTGCTAGATTGTAACTTGTCCTAACATGGTTGCACAAAGCAACTAAAGGAAGAAAGGTCATAGACATGTTAACAGAACTGTGCCAATAGCTGTTTTTTAACCATCAGAGAAGGAGTGAAGTTCAGAAACATCTTCAATAGTGGAATAAGGAAGGGGGACAACTTAGTTTTAAGAGAGAGATGGACAAGCGTATAATTCACATGAATTACTGTGCCCATGGGCTGCAGGATGCCCACTACTGACATAGAGCCTTTAAGGACCACAGAAAGGGATACAGCGGGAAAAGAAAGACAAAATAAAGAACCAGATTCTCAGCTGGTCTATAATGGCATAGCTCTACTGACGCCAATGCTACTGGGCTGATTTACAATAGCTAAGGCTCAGATTTATTAAAGTTATTTTGCAGTGCATACAAGTTGCTTTTTAGGACGTTGCATAATGATTAGTTCCAGCAGAAAATAATATTCAACGGTAAGCTATATTAAGGAAAGAGATGAAAAGAAAGATAGGGAGACTTAGTCTGAGGAGGTATACCTCAAAACAGGAAGAAAGTGGAGTGACTTTCAAAGGAATTTGATGGAACAGAATCCCTTGTCTTGTTGGTAGCAGCTAAAACATTTTTCATGATGACTATGATCACAATTAGAGGTGTATCAGTTCAACTGAGGGTCATTTGGCCAGACTAATCTACCCAGGAGACATGATTCCTTGAAAATAAAAGGAGTAACTTGACTACCACAAAATGTTTAATGCTCAAGGAAATAGGGTGACCTTCCACCCCAAGTTTGGGTGGGACAGTCCTGAAATACAAACTTCAAATCTTAGTCCCAAACTGAATGACTGAGGGACAGTATTAGTCACGGATTCCCTGTGACACTGCTCAATACCTGCCTGAAACTCAGAGCTGAGACCAGACTCTTCTTGGTGGGGAGAGTAGAGGGTTAGTCTCCCCTGCCACAAGCTCCCATCTGCCGTTCCTCCTATCCCTCCCCCACATAAAACCTCCTTCCCCTATCCAGACCAGAAGCCAGATCCAGGCAGTAGTTAAGAGCTTTCCAGGAAGCCTGAGCTACTGTAGAGATCTCTGGACTCTCCCTAGGGATGGGGACAGAGGCTAGGGGCTGGTTTCAGGGCCCCCCAACCAGTGCTGGTAGAGAATCTGGGGATCCCTCAAATACTCCCTGGGAGGTTATTACCACTTCTTGGCACCAGCTTTTGGCCTGGCCAGATGGTGGGATCTCGGTGGGGGGAGTGGGAAAAAGAGGAGGAGGGGCGAGGCCACAGAAGGGTTTGGCCTCCTGCTTGTGCCCTGCTTTTGCTTTTGGGTAAGATGGTCACCCTACATGGAAGACCCTGCATAAGAAGGAGTGTCTGGAGAAATACCAAGTGTTTTCTCATCATCATTTACCTGCTGGTGGATTAAGAAAGGGAACTTCCACCTCTGCACCCTTTCAAACAAGAGCATACAAGGGGAAGGAAGTGCAATGGGAAGAAATAACACTTACTAAGGTCAGCTAAGGGTGAAATTCACCCCTGCACAAGGCACTCGTCTGCATGCTTGGTATTGAACGGCCCTCTCCCCTGGTGTATTTAAAGCCATGAAGAGTGTTCGCACTGCCCTTGCTGCCCTATTGTCTAGTGTTTTCCTAGATTGACAGCTAACACAATCACACTGCCATTCTTCAGGACTCATTTCTTTGATAGACAGTAGCCAGTAGCCTTCCTGCTTTAATATCAGTTTAACCACCAGAAGAATTTTACTGTTTAAAATATTAAACACATCTTCAAATATTAAACAGTTAACATTTTTCCTGGTTGTTAAATTTGTATTGAGACTGCCAGGAAACGGTGGTGCAGCCTGTATCTGTGGATCTGCCAAAAGCTGGTGTCAACGGCTAATTCTGATCTTACATCCATATATAAAAGCAGAAAGTGTTTATCGTGAAAGCTTACAGAACACTGCACAGAGCAAAATGGGGAAAGCTTTCCTTTTGCAGGATATGTGCCTTTTGGGATTGATCCAGTGGGAAACAAATCTATGCCAATGAGCCTAAAGAGCAAAATTGATCCAAAGAATAATGGACAGATTATTTTTGCTTTTTTCCAATTTTAACAAATTAAAATAATTAAAAATGGGAAAGAAGATAAATGACAAAATCAACTTTTAGTGATTAGTTCCGGGGGCTAAATGCTCTTCCTAGTTCGCTCCACTCACTGAAAACAAAAGAAGAAGTAATAGGACTATGAACAAAGGAACTAAGGGGAACTACTGGGGTTGGAGTGTAAGGAAACCACTTTTCTACTCCTTTGAAGTTGTCCCAGCGGGTGTGCTGCTTCTCCACTGAAATAATTACAAGCAACGAGTTTTAGTAGCAGCTGCTCATCCTGCATACACCAGGGGAGGCTACGAAAGGTGTGGTTAGGATTGTTGATCCACGTAATGATGGACCTTTTGGCAAAACTTACACCATGCCTGTTCCAGCATGCCTGAAACCCCTCTTTCTGTTGCTATGAGGAGAGAGGCTTCACCGTGTGTAGGCGGTTCAGAGACGCTCCATAATCTGCCCTGTCCTTTCTTCTTGGCATGCAGTATATCTGTGGTAGGTCCACAGACAGAAATGAAAGGGGATATAATGGTTTCAAGTCAGACTCAAAGGGAGGCCACTCTGTATAATGATGCCACCTAGCTATTGATAATCAATTGGCAGGGAATTAGCAAGGTCTCTTGGGGGGTGATGGGAAACCAGCAGTCTGTCATGCAAGCTCTTCTCTTGGGGCAGATGGCAACCACTGTCAGGCTCCAGGCCTTTGGGTAGGGCAGAGCACATAACCAGTCTCTAGCCCAGCCTCCCTGGCTGTGGCAGACAGCAAACAAACACAGCCCTTCTGGCCTCAGGTGGCGGGGCTAGCAGCAGGGAATAAGGGGATCCAAGTTCACCCACTCCAGACCAGGACCCTAGTTGTGGTGAGTGATCCTGCCATTGGGTCAGGAAAGATCCTACCACAACACATTGACTCAAGTGCTGACACCACAACCAGACTAATTTCTGGTTTCCCTGGGCTACCTTCTACCTCAGTCTGTTCATAGGGCTACATCATTCACTGATCCTTGGGATACTTGGTGGACTGCAGTCTCAGCAGTTCCTTGGGGTATTTGGCAGACCGAGCAGCTCCCCGGAGTATTTGGTGGATGGCAGCAAGGCAGGAGTATCGGCTTCCTTCACTTGCTCCAGTCCAACAGAGCTGGAGGCCCATCTACTATACTTCCTATATCACTTCTTTGCTTCTAGAGTTGGTTTGACTTCGGAGGGAGGCCACTTCAACTTACTATGGGGAGGGAAACAGGGGGACCTGAACATGGACAGCAGGTGAAGGCCCAGCTGGGGATGGCAAGCTGAAGCCCACCCCTTCAACTGGAAGTCCTGTCCCTTCTAGCCCCACACCATATCCCTTGAACAACACCATTCCCCAATCAAGCCCTGACCAATCCCAGCTGAGGACCAGGGCTGCTGCATGACCCCAGCCTTCCCCAGCTGCCGGGGAACTAGTCTGCCATGTGACACAGCCCCAGCCCCTCCTGGGTAACTGGGCAGTGTAGGAAGTTTGGGGAAGACAATGCCTTCCCTTGCCTATATTACCCACTGCTCAAAGACCTGATTTTATGTATTTCTACAGGGAAAAAATGACACTTAATAAATATTGAACTGTGCTGTCATTTTCTACCTAGGTCCACTTTCTTATATTGGATTCATTGCTAAAATCTACTCAACCAGGTCAAAAGACAGAAATGTTAAATTAACAAGTTGTGGAGTTTTATCAGTGTCATGCAGCTGTTCCAGTCAATGTATTTACATTGAAATGACCCTACAACTTCAGGAGATTACGCAAACATTTATTTCATTACATTAATAGAACTTCATGAAATAATTAGTGGGATGGAGTTCACTAATCTTTCAAGTAGATTTGAAGAAAACTGAATTATGCTTGTGACAGTTCATCTATAGATAACATTGGAAATTGAAGTCTTTAATATATCTATACAAAATTTATTAAACCAACAGCAGAAAAGTAAGGTTCCTTACAACACTCCACTCATTGGCTGCGTCTAGACTGGCATGATTTTGCACAAATACTTTTAACAGAAAAGTTTTTCCGTTAAAAGTATTTGCGCAAGAGAGCGTCTATACTGGCATGTGCCTTTGCGCAAAAGATTTGCTTTGCGCCAAAAGCATCGTGCCAGTGTAGACACTGTCTTCTTGCCAAGAAAGCTCCGATGGCCATTTTAGCCATCGGGCTTTCTACGCAAGAAATTAACGTGGCTGTCTACACTGGCCCTCTTGCGCAAGAATACTTGCGCAAGAGGGCTTATCCTAATGGAGCGTCAGATATTGTGCAAGAACCACTGATTTTGTACATTACAAAGTCAGTGTTCTTGCGCAAATACTCACGGACAGTGTAGACAGGCGGCAAGATTTTGCACAAAAGCGGCTGCTTTTGCGCAAAATCATGCCAGTCTAGACGCAGCCATTTAGTATAGCCTAGACATGGAGAGAAATAATCTCTGAGTAGCTAATGGGGTTGGAGGATATGGAAGCCACTTCTCCACCAGTATAAACTGTCAATTAGGGAAAGTTTCATTGTTTCTTGTTGCTGTTGTTGTAATAATCCATCATTTAGGAGCTGGACTGAGGCATTCAACTCTTTAGACAGATTTGTGTCAGTGTTGTACAATTTTGTAGACTGTATACGTTGTATTTTGTCCAGGAAAAAACTGGTTAAATGTCAAAATATGAAAGTATCATTGAACACTTTGTTCTTTGATTGAAATTTAAGATTCTTGAAATTGAAAATCCTGAAAACTTCAACCATCTCTGCTAATGATTCTGTTTAGCTAATCCGAAACATATTTAATATTTACAAATGTGTTTATTGCTTGATAAGTGAAACAGCGTTTCATTTATTTGTTTTCTCTGAACATACACTTTACTGGAACTACAGGTTGGACCTCCCAAAACCGGAACACTCTGGTCCAGCAATATCGGACCATGGATGTCCCTGGACCAGGAAGTCCTGGCCGGGAGCCCCAGTGGCAAGAGGGCTGGCCACTGGGAGCCCAGCGGGGCTGGGCTGGGACTGGGGCCAGAGCCCTGGTAGCACAGCTAGGGCCATGGCAGCCTTGGTAGTGGCACTGGGCCCAGCAATGTGGCAGCCCAGGATGCTGAGGCTGCAGCAGCATGGCAGCCCAGTGGGGGGAGGGGAGACGATGGGTTGGGGGAGCTGATAGCAGGGTACCTCCCCGGTCCAGCAAATTCCCTTGTTCAAGACCAGCCAGGTCCCGAGGGTACTGGACCCAGAGAAGTCCAACCTGTAGTATGATGACTATTTATGTATATTGAGGTGGGATTTAAAGAGAGGCAGAAAAGTCCAGAACGTGGGAGAAAAAAAATTCCATTTTGTGAGACAAGAGATCATGCTGCAGAACAGGTCAAGTTTCAGGAAAGGACAAATCCATGTAAGACTTTGAAAAATATAAGGGGAAATATTGCATAGGATTTTTAAATGGAATAGAAGCCATTAGAGATTTCTGAAGGCTGTTTTTTTCCATAAAGCCAAATACACAGTTGTTAGCAATTTAATTTTCTTTCCAGTTTTAAGAATCCATGAAGGGATGAACTGCCACGGTTTTATCAAATCAAAGTTTATATTCTTAATCAAGAATCCCTAACTCAATTACAGGAGTTAAGTTCAAAAGTGCACCGGAGTCACATTCATATAAGAGTGTAAACTCACATATAAAAAGCTGACTATAAGAAGAGTGGATCTTTCTCCTATTTTGTTGACACTTCCATTCATATGGAAAATTCAGTGCCAAGTTTTCATCTTTTCATGTTCTGTTACCTCTTGTAAAAGTCAATAAGTTACTATTTTTTGTATGTCAGCTAAGACTGATTGGACTGCTGACTTTAAATACAGGTCAGAAAGTCATTGGGAAATAAAACAACAACCTTTGCTAGAACGGAACAATGCTAAATGTCACAGAACAAAAGACTTAGATGTATTTCAGAGAAAAAACATGCAAAATGTTTAGACTGTGGTGTTTAGGGGAGTGTGCTCTTAATCATATTATTTTTAACAAGCTTTGTGCAATGGGCCAGTTGTCCTGCCCCAGAGAACAAAGGACTAAAGCAGCCCTTGCAGAGGGCTGGGGCAGGAGCCAATCAGAAGAAAGCTGAAGGCAGCCAATCAGGGCCAGGCTAGGCCCTATAAGGAGGACAGAGGACACTTAATTTCTCCTCAGGGCTCGAGGGAGATGGACTGGTTGTCTAAAAGGGACTGGTACCACAGACACAGCACTGCCGGGGAAGTCAAGGCGGCCAGCAGGGCTCCAACCTGACTAATGCCCAGGGGTAAGACCCTGGCAAAGAAGTCCCAACGCGTACTAGGGCTACATAGGGGCATCCAAAGGAGAAAGAGGTAGCAGGTCCATCCCTCTTGCTGCTGATGAGCATGGCCAATTCAGAGTGCAGTTTGCCACTGAGGGTCCAGGCAAGACTAGGGGCTGCAGAGGGTCACTGATACAAATAGGATCAGGCATAGCTGGTACCTTGGGGAAGAGGAATCCTAGAGCAGACAACTCCAAAGGGTAGTAACCCTGGGGAAAGTGTGCCGCAGTGTGGGAGAGATGAGGGTCTCAGCATGGTGGTGGCAGAAGAGGCAGATAACTGTGGCAAGACACTGCCAGATGAGGGCACGCTGGGGCTGGAATGAGCTTATTCCCAGGACATCCATTGGTGGTGGAGACAGCATCTCCATTACCCTTTGCAATAGAAACATACAGATAGTGATAGCTTTACACTTCCTGTTCTCTTCTCAACTGCATCGAACTACCTGTACCTTGAGTACAGTGAGCCCTGTGTTGTGAACCATGCAGAGCTGCACCTACTGGCACTCTGAAGAATGTCTCCCAGGACTTTCAGCACACATGGGGAGTGTGTGAATTTCAACACTCCTTTTTAGAGCACACACCCTTCACTCCGTCCCCTCTCCATGGGCTGATGGAGTGGAGACTATGCCCCTTTTCTCTCCCCCCCATGTCCTTTTGGGCCGTTCCACAGGGAGAATAAAGAGATTTTTACAATGGCAATAAATGCTTCTCAGTAAAATGTCAGACCTGGGAATTCTGAATTTACTTCAGTTGCCTAATTCATTCCTTGTTCTGTGCTATTAATAATCATTCACAGAGCACTATAAATGCACAAAGTACTTTACAGACATAGACCGAGACATGTCCTTGACCCCAGAGAACTCTAATCTATGGACTCAGTTGGGAAACACTTATTCACACCAGTTGTCATCATTCACAAAATTAGTCTCGGTGAAGTAAAGAGAAATGTATGAGTGACAGTTGCAAGATCAGGCCCTAGCAATCACTTCTGCATGTCTTTCTTTAGAATACACTATTTTAGTTCCAGTGATAGAGCAACAAGTAAAGAGCACCATAAAATGCTTTTGACAAAATGGAAATTAAAGCATTTGCCTATTTATCATCTAAGATCAGATTTTCTTCCTAGCGGTAACTGGATTTCAGTTTTCAAACGTACATTTTTGGCGCTGTAAATAATCAGAGACAAACAATGAATGCGGAAAATAAAGTCCAGCTGTTTAAAACTTGCCTCTGACTGTACCTCAATTAGTATGTTCTTCATACCCCTTTCAAAGCCACAACATCAACATTTGAAAATATGATGATGACTGGGCACACTATGTGTATTAAATGTTTTCTAAGCCCCAAAGGCAATATTTTTAATTGCACAGTTATAGTCAATAGTAAAACAGAGTAGAAACTGGGAGATTTCAAGGTTTTAGTAATGGTATGTGTTATCTTTTGACTCTAGATCACATCTGACTAAATTTGGAAATGACAAAGGCATTACCATTTTATTGTTCAGTGTGAAATGCATTGTCAGTCTCAATCCTATTCCTAACAGAGGCACGGCCATCTCAAGAAATCTTCTATTACAAGGGGCATGAACAGCTATCCTAGGTGTCCATCTCTGCACAGAGAGCAAAGGTTAAATGAGCATTGAGATATTGGAAAGTCTCACCTCAGTGGTGATTGCTAAATTCTCCAACTCTAAATGAAACAAAGATAGATTCCTGCAAACACACGGGAAGTGGAACTCCTGCATGGTGGACACGTACAGTCCCTGGCATGGATATTCAGTTCAATATATTCAATATGCACAAACAGATATATCTGTTTAACAAAGCACCTACTAGGCATTATTTTTAAAAGTTATTTTGTTATTATGATTTCATGATATCTTATTTGTATGATATTAAAATAGTAAAAGGAATAATTGCTTACTATGCTACACTAACTTGTATTTGATCAAAGTTAACCTACCTAATAACTTTAAAGTAAAACATTTCATTTTAGTCTATTCCTGTATTCAAAGTTAGTCATGGATGTTATCAAGGGAATTCAATCTGAATTTATTTAAACTTTGATCAGCACAACAGTTTGAATAATTATTGCTGACAACCACAGTTATTATACTGATGATCTGTGTAGTCCCCTTTTTAATGGTGTCATTCAGAGAAAAATATATGTATCATATTAGCGTATATTTAATATAGTTTCTCATTCAAAATGCAAATCAATAGAGCTAAATTTTAAGCAGCTTTCTTTTTTTTAATGGTAACTAATCTTCAGGGCCAAATCACTCCACTCCAGGCATATATAAATTGCTAGACAAACAAATCACTCTAAATCTGGTTTGAACTCACAAAGACACAGCACCATCCTTTAAATTGCCAGTTTTGGGTGTTGACCTGATGAGGAGTTTGTGAAATCTGGGTACACCTAGGACAATAATTTTCTCAGATGTGATGTGACCACAAGAAGTTCTTATATTGCATGCAGAAGACACAAACTTAAATATGACCACTGAAAACTTCAGGATCACATCAACATCAGCATCATTCCAGCTGAGGAGCTAGTTCCCCAGATGTATTTATTTATTTAAGACCAGATCTGGCTACCCTACTCAAAACGACTAATACCTAAATTAATGAGTTGTAGTGTCATTGATTTCAATGGGATTGCTTACAAAGTCTTGTCATACTCCATCTCTATGTTTACACTACAGATAAGATCGAAGCAACTGCAGTCGGTTTTCTGGGGTTCAAATTAGTGGGTCTAGTGAAGACACGCTAATTTGAATTGAAAGGGCACTCCCATTGATACCGGTAGTCTTGCTTCTATGAGGAGTAAGGGAAGTCGAAGGGAGAGTGTGCTCCCTTTGACTTCCTGCAGTGTGCAAGGTACCAAAATTCGAATTAACATACTTGGACTTAAGCTACACAATTAACAAAACTCCACTCCCCTGCAAATATGAACTCCCGTCAGAGCGCTACTTCATTATAAGGCTGGGAATATAAATAGCCTTTGAAGTGTGCCCCAAAGGTCATTCTAATCTAAAAATGGGGCATGACTTTCTAAAAGATAACAATTCTTTAACATGTTTTTTATGATTTTGTATTTTTTCCACTTACAATCTCTATTTATAATTTAATTGAGAAACAAAATATTTTGCCTTTGATTTCCTGGAAAAAAAAATCAGCTTTCTTCAGAGTTCTAAGAGCTGTTTAAAGTCATTTTGTTTTTAAAGGCGAAAGTTAAAGGGAAACAATTTCAAAGAACCACAGAAGTGAGAAATCACAGTTACTGTGTCTTCTTGTGTGTATATACTTTAGAGCTTACTTAAAAGAAGGAAAAATATAGTCTGTTTTCTATGGGCTGAGGAAGTGAGACAAATACTGCTTAGAAATTGGCAACAGCAATGCAGAAAAAACTGACCCCCAACTCTCATTGAAATCAATGGGATCCTTTCCTATTTCTTTAGTGAGAAAAGGATATGGCTCTAGACACATTCTGTATTTACTCCATTATGTCATTGGGATTTCCAAGCATATTTAAGGGTAGAACATGATTATGACTTCCAGGTAGAATTAAACAAAAAAGTCACCTGCCATAGTGAAAAGTTACAAATCTGACATTTTCTGACTGTGAAGTTTCACCAACAGTGATATCTTGACTCAGAATGAAAACTAATTTCTGGCATTCTCTTCCCCATTTCCAAATCAGCTCTAATAATAAAATTGTTGCGCATTCTGCTGGCACCAGTGACCAGTCCAACACCACTAATATCCTTCTTCCAAGTGGCAACAGAGGAGGAGAAACCCATGTAACAGACGCTGGGTATGTTTAAAGTGCAACTTACTTTAATTACATACATACTCCATTCCTGCAACAAACAGCTACACACATGGCGCAGGCAATCTCCGCTTCCAGACTTTTCCATCCTCACATCTATGCCTAGTTCCCAGGATGATTCTCTAAACCAAGAACTCTATCCAAATAGACAATTAAGCAGAGATGAAATTCTATCTCTCATAGTTACTTCCAAAAGGTCACCATGTAACAAATCCGACGAGACATCTTTTCTTCAAGGACTGAAAACTTGCTCATATACTTTAAAAAAAAAAAAAAGCCTTATCTCTAACAGTACCAACTGGAGATAGTAATACTCAAAACTTTTAGGATTTCATTAATTTCAAAGTTGCCCAGAGTCAACAATAAAGGGCCGACACCTCTGAGGTGAAACACGGCATCTGCTCTACAGCACCCAAGTAAGCGTTGAAATATCAATTTACAATACAGTTGTCTTACAATAGAGAAGAATGTAAGCTTCTCAGCACAGTGAGGTATGGTTGTCCAGTGGAGAAGAAAAGTTTAAACAGAGAATTTTCGAGATTCCCTTTCCCCAAAGGTAAAAAATATTTTCATAAGTATGGGTAACAGTAACTGACTTTATTTTCTGCTTGTTTATAGATAGTTTAATTTTCTTTCTCTTTTTGACATTTTCCTAGTTTTCATAACAATAGGATTTTTATTTACTGAATGAGAATTCATACCATGTTTTGAAATATTCTCTCAGCTCTTTTTATTTCCATCCTCATTGTATTCCTTTTCTTCAGAAGTTGTCAAGGTCCATTGACTGGAGATATCTAGTCTGAACATCACAGAGGAAAGCATTTGACAGATAATATTAACCTTCTAAATGTAATCCCCTTTTATGCACGCATGCATGCGCACACAACACACACACACACACACACACACACACACAGTCCTACTTCATAATTTTATCTAATAAATGTAATCTGGCCTATCCCTCTTTTAATGATACTTCTTCAAAGAAAAATGTCACATTAGTGCAATGTCTCAAAGTGCCATTGCTTCAAATCTCCCTGGTACTGTAAAATCAGAACATATATTCAAAATATCTGATTATGGTCTTCATTGAGATGATAGCTTCTTTTTATTTAATTCATTTATGCCGTTGGCCCATATTCAAGTAAAAGTTTCCTGCTTACAGTGGTGTCTCTACTTGGAATATTTTGATCGCCATATTTGTTCTTACATTAGTACTAGCACAAATCCCACTCCCATTGAATCATAGAATCATAGAACCATAGAGCTGGAAGAGACCTCAGAAGGTCATCAAGTCCAGCCCCCTGCTCTGGGCAGGACCAATCCCAAATAAATCAACCCAGCCAGGGCTTTGTCAAGCCGAGACTTAAACACCTCTAGGGATGGAGACTCCACTACTTCCCTAGGTAACCCATTCCAGTGCTTCACTACCCTCCTAGTGAAATAGTTTTCCCTAATATCCAACCTGGACCTCTCCCACCACAACTTGAGACCATTGCTCCTCGTTCTGCCATCTGTCACTACTGAGAACAGCCTCTCTCCATCCTCTTTGGAACCTCCCTTCAGGAAGTTGAAGGCTGCTATCAAATCCCCCCTCTACAATTCCTATACAATTCCAGTTGACCTCATTGGGAGAAGGCTCATGTTCTGATTTTTGCCATTTAGTCAACAATATTTTTTAAAGGTTAGTTTCATTAGATCATTGCTTAGTCTGATCTCTCAGGACTTGTCTATACTACAGAGAAGATCGACCTTCCAGAGATTGATCTTCTGTTATTTGATTTAGTGGGTCTAGTGAATTCAGACTGAGAGGGTGCCTCCATCTGTGCCAGTAGCTCTGCCTTCTCACAAGGAGTAAGGGAAGCCTATGGAAGCATTTGTTCCCTTTGAACTCCTGCTGTGTGGATGGCATGAAAACACGATTTAAGATACATTGACTCCAGCTACATAATTAACATAGCTGAAGTTGTGTATCATATGCAACTTTCTCCTTTAGTGTAGACCTGGCCTCAGTGAGCTTTGCAGACTTTGGAGAGAGCTATAATGTCACATAGGAGAATCCCTACATTGGGGACATTTCAGGGTGGAGGGAGAAAAGCAAAGAAGAGTGATAACAACCTCCAAAGATTCTGCAAGAAGAAAAAAAGAATAACATTAATTAGATTATTTTAGTGCAGTGTTTAATCTTTTCAAATGAACTGAAATCTATTTCCACCCCATCTCTGCTGATTTCTTTTTCTATAAAACCTCAATGGAGTCTTTGTAGGGTTGTTTTTTTGTATTTGTTTTTTTAATTTACATGAAACTGTCCAACTAGCTGGTTCTGTTAATCCACTTCTATAGATTAATATCTAAATTACATTATCATATCTGTCCTGTATAAGTCTACATAATAGCCTTTCTTCCATTTTCAACATACCTTCATATAATCACTGGTCCCTATGAAAAGCTTAGTTTGTCATTTCCTAAACACATTCATCTTCTTTAAATCACCTTTTCAGTAATCTTTGAAATTAGGACAAATTATATAAATAAAAGACTTAACAATTTTATTTTATCTTCTGTTGTTGTTGTTTTTTTCTCACTATGGATCTGCTCTCAACAGTATTCACAATTTTTAAAGACTATTCAAGTTCTCTTGCAAAGGCTTCAGTAGCTCTTAAATAGTTTCATCTCTTCTATATTAAATATTTAAACTTCCAACATTTAATAATGATGAATAAGATTAAGATTGGCGCGCCAAGTAAATTAAGAAAAGTTATTTTATTTCAGCCAGTGATGGCCTAATAGTTTTATTAAAGAATTGTTAAAACTATCATTCCCATATTTCTTTTCAGGTCATAATGTTGTCCTCCCTTATTTATGTTTAAAATATATTCCCTTTTTTGACTGTTTGAATCACTGTTGCTGTGCTTTAGTATTGGTGCCTGAAAGATCTTAGTCTGGCCTGGTCTATTTGCCTACAGCATATTGCTTTTTATGTTGTCTTTTGGGAGACCTAAGTTTGAAAGTGACCTGAGATCTTTTGATTTTGTTTGAGCTCAGCAGGGGATGGAAGATGAGGGATTAATTTGCAAAACCCTATGCAAGTCAGACCAATAGGACACCTTCAATGAACAAGTGCTAACCTACCTGGCCCAATAATATTCTCTTTTGGGGCATTTTTCTTTCCCTAGAGTAGGAACCTGTTTTATCATTTCAAATAGTTTTTCTCAGCTCCAGAACTCTCAAATGTATTTTTAATGTAACAATACCTAATAACTTTCTAATGTTACCGTTATTGCCTTTTATTTTCATATCTCCCTTTGAAGGAAATATTGTACTTCACATGCAGTCTGTATGCACATAGATTATTTCAGGTGGTAATTCATCCTGTTTGTGACTCTTATGTTTATACAAGCTAAGTGAATCAGATGTAATCTCAGGGATAAATCTGATACAGAATTGCAGGATGCAGGTCAGTAAAATCAAGGCCCAATCCATAAAATCATCCCGTAACCACTGCACAGTAACCCGGGGCTACATTTTTGTTGTTTAATGATTACTTAGCAAAGAAAGCCCTGTTTCAGAGCCGAGGTCAATTGATTCAGACTCAGTTTGCAGAGCTAAATATATCGGTAATAGAAGACTTACCCAGCATTGCCTCAGACCTTCAGGGCAGGGGGCTGGCAGTGTGGGAGGTGCAGGAGTTAGGGCAGGGCTTTGGGAATGTCAGGTGGGATAAGGCAGGAGGCTGGGGTATTGGGTAGGTGCAAGAGTGAGGGTTGGAGGGGTTCATCTTGTGGGGCTTTTTCCAGGGTGTGCCAGTGCTGTATAGTGGTCCTTGCCTTCCCTAAGTTTGAAGAAGTGCACGCAAACAGACAAGTTCTATACAAAGTTCCTAAAATAAAAAAAGTTTGTTTCTCCTTGCTTGGCAGGAGGAAGAAGCAGATAATGTCTCCCTGCTGAAAGCATTAACTGATTGCATTGTTGCTTGAGCACAGCAGCTGTCCTTCTACATTTAGACTCCTAGTGACAACAAAATTAAGGCAGTCTCCCCTCCTGTCAGGCAACAAAATGATTTTTTCAACTTCTTTATTTCTTATGAAAACTTCTCAGATTAGGAGGGGATCACAGGAGAGAGAACAGAAGTGGTCTTTTCAGAGCTGCCCCTCTACAATGGCACGAAGCTAGTCATGTGGAATTAGTCCACTGGATCATCATGGCAGAGCCCACTCTTTAATGTTCCCCAAAAAAACAAAGAGAAAATAAACAATCAAAAACTCAAATTCCAGTGTGCCCCAGGGAGAGATTTCCTTCCTGGTCCCAAATTTCCCATTTAGTTTAAATTTTTTCATGTGAGGGAGTGTTTTATCTTGTTTAAGCCCAGACTAGCAAAGGCAATCCAAATAAGTGTTCACTGTCTTCTTCTATGCTGTTAAGTGGATCCTGCCAGTATATCCTCTGTGGCAGAGGACGATTATCCAGCCAAGGGAGGGAAAATGTTTCTGCAGGTATTTAACTCTTTCATTTTCCTTTCCTGAAGAAATGTCCAGATGCTTTCGCATTGCTGCAAAATTGAAGAAGATCCCTACTATCCCTAAGAGGACCTTTCATTGCAGTAATGTCTGCAATGACCCTAGGCAGTGTATGGATCAAGAATCAGACCTGCAGCTCTGTTATGTTGATTTTGTACCCCTTCTGAGGATGCCATATGTGGGGGTGATTTGGCCCTTGGCTGCATGTGGATCTGTATCTCCATCTTTGCCCCTTCTCCTCCTTTGGCTCTTGCCAAAGTTGATCTAACAGAGTTGGGGAGTCTCCATGTATAGAGGTATCTACATATGGCACAACCCACTCCCCATCACCTTCTTTTAGCTCCCCCACCATGGAAAGTACAAGTTGATGTCAAAACGAGGATAGAAGGGTATAAAGGCAGAGTGTAGTACTCTTCAGTGTTCCCCAGATGATGAAGCAACTGACCTAACTTATGTTGGGAATTTAACTAGCCTCAGCAATCTAAAGCACATGTTTCAAAGCATTCCCAAAGTCATCTTAACTCCTTCCTTTTCAGGAGTACTAATGATCCACGCAAGCTCGCTAGAGGATCTGGGGCACTATCTCTATTTCTTTCTACTGCCTTTCATGTTGAGCCATCATTGAAATATGGCTGTGTGATCTGGTATGTAGTGAGCAATAAGGAAACTCCAGATAATTTTACCTTCCAAGATTTTTGGAGAAAAATTATTAAGAACTCCTCCCTTCCCCCAAAAAACACTTTATCCATTTCCCTGTCTTCAAACTCCTGTGAATGTTTTTATATGAGTTGCCATCCCACCCTCCCATGAAACAAACAGATAGAGGCAGTCTCTTGAACCTGAGTCAACTGTTGCTGAGTAGAATTGCATATAGGTGAAATCAAAAGAAGAGGAGTACAATGGAATTACAATTTCACTAATATATAATGTTTTATGTGAGATAAAATGTTAACATCTTTTTAGGAAAGACTAAAGCACATATTTTTGTACAGATGTGGTTATACATGAGTGCACACCTACAGCTGAGAATTTAAGCCAAATGCTTAAGAAGCACTGCTGAGTTATTGTATCCAATAGACTATAGAAAAAATTGTTAAAACTTTTCAGTACTAAGCTAAATTATCAAAATTTGCCACCACAGGCCACCTGTTCTCTGAAACATTTAGTTTCAGTTTTTAACTTTTGATTTAAACCTTGTAACTCACAACTAGCAAATTGTACCCCGTTTCTTATGAAGCTACTAAAAACTGAGAAAAAATAAATGTGTCCATTTTAAACATTTGGGGTACGTCTAGACTACATGGCTCCGTCGACGGAGCCATGTAAAATAGTTTACTCGGCATAGTCAATGAAGCGGTGATTTAAATAATCCCCGCTTCATTAAAATAAAATTGGCCACCGCGCTGTGCTGATGATCAGCTGATCCTGCACAGCGCGGCAGTCTAGATGCGGCGCGGTCAACAAGGGAAGCCTTTGTTGACCACTCTGATATGCCTCATGAAACTTTTTTTGGCCACTTTTTTAGAAAAAACCCTGTAGTCTAGACACACCCAGAGACTGACAAAAACCTACTGCTGACTGCATTGCTGTGGGAAGAGGGGGCAGTTGCCTTCTAAATCACTTCATTACTGAAGATTTGAAAATGATTCTCTGAAGCTTTGTAATTGTTTCAGCTGCATTGCCTTTTAAACTCTGCAACTCATTGTAATTTTAAACCTTGCAACTCTGTAGTTTTTGTAAAACCTTGCAACTATGTAACTCTCAGCAACTTTGCTTTATAAGTTCAGAAACTTACTGTAAACTTGGTGATTGTTGAGCCTTGCAACTTTGTAATCTTTGTAACTCTCAGCCACTTTGCTTGTAACTTGTTCTAACCTGCATTCTCCCCCGAGATAGGAATGAGTGTGTGTGAGTGGAGACTATTGTGTGTTTGGGATTAGAAACTGTAAGGCTGAGCACTGTGGAGCCAGGTGATAAGTCATCAGACCAATTAAGGAGACTGCTGCTCTGCTGGATCAAGGGAAGTCTGGGCACGCTTGCTGGTGAGAATGTGGATGAGTTACAGGGGCTACGTCTAGACTAGCATGATTTTCCGCAAATGCTTTTAACAGAAAAGTTTTTCCATTAAAAGCATTTGCGGAAAAGAGAGTCTAGATTGGCATGGATGCTTTTGCGCAAAAGCGCTTTTGCGCATAAAAGCATCTGTAACCAATCTAGAGAGCTGATCACCATTTTAGCCATCGGGCTTTTGGCACAAAACAATTCTGGGTTGTCTACACTGGCCCTCTTGCGCAAAAGCATTTGCGCAAGAGGGCTTTGCCAGTGGGGCGTCATTGTATTTGCGAAGCACTGATTTTGTACATTACAAATTCAGTGCTCTTGCAAATTCAAGCGGCCAGTGTAGACAGCTGGCAAGTTTTTGCGCAAAAGCGGCTGCTTTTGTGCAAAAACTTGCCAGTCTAGACACAGCCAGGGGTTATGGCAGTAGCCCTCTTTCTGAGAAGCTCCTCTTTCTTTTCTGACCAGCTCCCCAACCATGATCAGCCGACAGACCCTCCAGAACCAACATGCCTTGGCTCCTTCTGCCACCCATATGCCTGTTTAAGTGTGTGAGTGCCTGAGGGCAGGAATGAATGTGTGTGAATGAATGGAGGTGTGTGTTTGTGTGAGAGAGATAGCTGGTTCCCCTTTAGTTTAAACCTTTAGTGGCAGCTCTATCCTCTTTACTTTAACCATATAGCACATATAGTGGAGTGTTAATTACTCAATGAATAAATCTATACTAGTGTAACCCTGGGTGATCTCCAGTGGAAAATTTTGGGGGTAACAGTTGCCACTGGAGAAAAACATCTTGGAATCATCATAGATAGTTTTTAGAAAACATCTGCCTAATGTGCACTGGCAGTCAAAAAAGCTAACAGACTGTTAGGAACCAATAGGAAAGGGATAGATAATAAAAGAGTAAATATCACAGTGCCACTCTGTAAATCCTTAGTGCAACCACACCTGTAATACTGTGTGCTGGTTGACCCATCTCAAAAAAAAATTAGAACTTCAAAAATACAGAAAAGGAAAACGAAAAAAATTATTAGAGGTATGGAATAGCTTGAATCTGAGAAGAGATTATAAAGTCTGGGACTGCTCATCTTGGAAAAGAGATAAAGTAAGGAGGATATCATAGAGATCTATAAAATCATGAATGGTGTGGAAAAAATGAATAAGGATGTGTTAATTGCAAATGATTCGGAGGGTAGGATTAAAATTCAAAATATCTGGAAAAGCTGAAGAAATGGTCTGAAGTAAATAAGATGAAATTCAATAAGGAAAAATACATAGTACTTCACTTAGAATAGAATAATCAGTTGCTCACATACAAAAAGGGAAATGATCGCCTCGGAGGAAGTACTGTTGGAAAGGATCTAGAGGCTACAGTGGATCATAGCCTGAATATGAATCAACAGTGTAACAAAGTTACAAAAAAAGCAAACATCATTCTGGGATATATTCAGAAGTGTTTTAGGCAAAACACAAAAAGTTGTTCTTCTATTCTATTCTGGGCTGATTAGGCTCCAAATGGAGTACTGTGTCCAGTTCAGGAAACCACATATCTGGAAAGGTGTCGCCAAATAGGAGATAATCCAGAGAAGAGCAACAAAAATAATGAAAAGTCTAGAAAACATGACCTATGAGAGAAGATTGATAAAACTAGGTTTCTTTAGTCTGGAGAAGAGATGACTGGGAGGGGACATGATAACAATTCTCAGGTACATAAAAGGCTGTTAGAAGAAAAATTGTTCTTCTTAAACTCTGATGATTGGATAAGAAGCAATGCACTTAAATTGCAGCAAAGGCTGTTTAGGTTTGGCCTGAGGAAATACTTCCTAACTGTCATGGAAGTATTGCCTAGGGAGGTTGTGGAATCTTCTTTATTGGAGATTTTTTAAAACAGGTTAGGCATACATGTGTATGGTCTAGATCATTGTTTCTCAATCTTTTTTTTAATAAAGTACCCCTTTAAAAAAAAAGTTATAAGTACCCCGAGTACCTACAGTTTTCAGACACACAATTTTTTTTTCTACCATTGCAACACATTTGTTTAAACAACTTAAACGTAGCTGGGCAATGACATTTGTGGGTGTAAAAAGTACATAAATAATAAAGCACGGTAAAACTTAAAACAAAAATTCAGTTTTCTCCAAATTTCAGTTGTTGACATACCCCCCTCCCCAGATTTCTCTCGAGTACCCCTAAGGGTACTCATACCACTGGTTGAGAAACACTGGTCTAGATAACATTTAGTCCTACCATGAGTGCAAGAGACAGGACTGGATATTCCTTTGAGGTCTCTTCCAGTCCTGTGTTCTATGATTTAGCCCTTCAGATAACACAAGAATGTGGGATCCCCCAACAAAATTAACAGGCAGCAGGTTTAAAACAAACATAGGGAGCACTTCTTCACACAAAGCTCAGTCAACTCATGGAGCTCATTACCAGGGAATGCTGTGAAGACCCAAAGTATAACTTAGTTCAAAAATAATTAAACAGATTCATGGAGATAGGTCCATCATTGCTATTAGCTAAGATGGTCAGGAGCACAATCCTACCACACTCTAGGTGTCCCTAAAACTCTAATTACTAGAAGCTGGGACTGGACAACAAGGAGTGAATCACTTTTATAAATTGCCTTATTCTGTTCACTCTGTCTGAAGCACTGGGCAAGATAGGATACTGGGCTAGGTGGACCATTGGTTTTATCCAGTATGGCCATTCTTATGTGCTTATCTTTTTAAACCTTTGTTAGCTAGGAGTTGCCATGGAAGATTGGAAACTAGCTTGTGATATAAAGGATTTTTTTTACAAAAATTACAATCATGCATTTGAATTTTAGCTTAAGAGATAAAAACACTCCTTAAAAAAACCTGAAGCAATGTGATTTCTACATGTTTTAAAATCTGATTTCAGCTATTAGAATCTTAGTGTGACATCTTGTTAGCCTCTTTGCAAGAAAAAAACTTAGAGCGTCCACACTGCCAAGCCAGTTATTTCAAAATAATGGCCTTGTTATTTCTAAATAACTCCTGCTTACCATGAGGAATAAATCTTATTTTGAAGTTGTTATTTCAGGAATTATTATTTTGAAATAAGATATTTGGAAACATTCTTTATTATATACTAGAAGATTTACCTGGCATTGCTCAGACCCTTATCCCAATTAATTTTGGCTGTTTTTTGTATGTTTGTTTGTTTGTTTGTTTTGAAAATAACATAAAAATGTACATGACTTCGTTTAAATCATTGATCTGAAGTGGGGTTAGGGAGGAGGGGTTCAGAATGCAGGCTGCCCCAGGCGGAGAAGACAACCCTAGCCGTCTCTCACTGCATCAGTTTGAGGCCAGGTGAGAAGTGCTTCTCTATGGCTGCTGCAACTCCGGTGGGCATAGCCATGAGAGGGGTGCATGTTCCCTAGATGAGGGAGGTCCAGGTTCGTCTGCTCCCTGCGCTCTCCAGCCAGAGTGAGGAATGCAGCAAATGGGCACTTTTCTCACACTCCTTGACAATGCGGGATCAGTCAGCAATGTTCCAGTACAAGTTGGGGGGAGAGCTTCAGCCCCCTACCCACTCTAAAGGATGCCTGTCTGGTGGGAGGCTTGAGGCTGGGACAATCCTGGATGGTGGTGGTGGGAGGGGGAGACATGCCTCCAGCCAGCCCCATTCAGCCACCTGGTGGTTCTGTCCCTTTTCTGTGGGTGTGTCTACACTGCACCATTCTTTCAAGATAACTAAGGTTATTTTGAAATAACAATGAGAGCATCTACACAGCCATTCTCTTATTTTGAAATAATTCAGAAATAACAGGAGGCTTATTCTCAAATTTGTAAACCTCATTCTACGAGGAATAACACCTATTCCAAAATAGCTATTTTGAAATAAGGAGTGTGTAGACACTCCACTGCTGCTATTCCGAAATAGCCCCTCACCAAACCCATTTTGTTATTCCTCCCAGTGCCTCCTGGGGGTCTAAATTGAGATAGCACATCTACATTAGGGAAGCCTGCCTTGGACTAATTTTGAGGCTTCCCTGCTGTGAAGACATGCTATTTTTAAATAAGCTATATCGGAATAACTATCCTGGAATAGCTTGTTTCAAAATTAGTGTGCAGTGTAGATGTACCATATATGTTTTATGTAAAGCAATCCCAATCCAGGAGCAACCCATTTTCCTGGCACAACCAAACCCTTACCTTGCTTTAAATTACAGGAGCATCAGAGGAAGCTTTATACCAATTTTGGTGGACCTAGCTCTTACCGTTTAGGAGTTCTTGAACAAATAGATGGATGGACATACAGACACACAAATTCAAATACATGGGAATAAATTGTTTCTTTGTAGGCACACAACATGAAGTATCCTTATATTTGGACCTTGCCACCTGCTTTCCATCTTTCTCACTCTTCCTCTCTGTTTGTGAGTGCCTCACACTAAGGACATTACCACATACCTCTAATGATTCTACATCGACCTCCACATTCATTCTGTCCCTAGCTTTCTATTTACACAGGTATTCATAGCCATGATGTCATTTATGTTATGAAATGGAGTCATGCTCACAGGCTATTGCTGTGAACCTTATTTAAATACCTAGATAGATGCCTATCACCATCTCATTCCACCAGAGATTCCTTTATCTGTGGCCTATTTCTTTAACATGTAAGCTAAATCAGTCCTACGATCGTTAGGACACTGTTGCTCAGTTTATTATTACAACAATGCATTTTACATTTAAATTTAAATTTGATTTCTTTTTCAGCAAAAATTGCAGGTTCTAGGTCTGCTATAACACAATAATTCTCACAATTATTATGAATCTTTCAATATTTAATATTTTTTTTAAAGCTCTAACAGCTGGGAAAAAAGTTTTGATTGCAAGAGAATCTCATTATTTGTTTCTCAAAAAAGTTTGTGTCTAGCTGTCAGGGATGCAGACAAAGGCTGAACCAAAGGCATTACCCAGCTCAGAAACCAGAAGACAAATAAAAAGAACCCCAATTTTATTATTTAGAGAAAACCCTCATAACTGTGTCTGACTAACTTGCAATGCTTCAATAAGCTCAGTGGAATTGTAGGGTCTGGCCCTATGGAGTTCTTAGCAGAACTTCATGGGTGGAAGGCAAATAAGCATGAAATTCACTGTTGTGCAGATGGCTCACATGAGGACTTAAGTCCTACCTATGTGTTATTTTGAATGCTTGAGTGGGTCTTAAGTAGTGTATAGGTTTTGAGCTGGCCCTCTTCACTGGTATGAATTACACTATCACAGGAAACAGAGTGGCCTATCCTCTCCACTGACGTCAGTGACATAAATTTTAGTGACTTCAATGGAAACAGACTCCAGATAGGGAACATAACCCACTCCATCCTTATCCTTGATCTCTGTCTTCTGGATGTGCCAGCTCATTAATTTCCAAAGGAAGATGGATATGGACAGAATGTTGGGTTTTTTTTTTAAATTTTTATTGAATTCCTCTCTCCTTACCAAGATTTTGATTTCTTAACTGTGTTGACCTGAGATCTTTAGTCAGTTTGTGTCCTACTTAACATGATACATTGCTGCTTCAGAAATTCAGAAAGTGACAAGCTTGTTATTTATAACACAAGACCAGAATGAAACTCCTTAATGCCATCCTGAAAGAGTTCTACTACCCTTTTTTTCTGAGCCAACAGAAACATATTTTGCATTACAAACCATTAAAGTAAATAATAATTGTCTTTTAATTCAGTAACCTCAGTGTATAGTCTTTCAATGCTACAAGGAAAGCTTAAAGTCATAGCTGCTAAATAGATCAAAATGAGCTAAGGAAAAATGCCTTTAGCTAAAGACAAATCACAAATGTTATTTAAGACACTTTATGTGTTTACAACATGCATGAATGCTAATCTTTGGGAAACTTCATGTAGCAAGCATGGTTTTAATTCTCATTTTTTGTTCTCTTAGTCTGGAACTGTAAATTAACTTCACCCTATAAAAAGAAATAGAGACATTTATTTTCTTAAGCGATCTGGCTTATTCAGCAGGAAACTAAATGTGAATTAATGGCCCTGATACACTGAATATAAAATTAGTGATAATGTGAAATGCACATAATGATAATATCAGATGAAAGAGTTATAATGTTAGGGTATAGCTTTCTTTCCATTAATATACTCCACTAAGATAAAAAATGGAATTCAATATGCTATCTAGCACTTGGATGCTTTTTCAAGAGCTTCTTTAAAAGAGATGGTAACACCAGCCATGCTAACACAATGAATGTACACTATATTTTATTTGTGTGAGACCTGATTTATACCTATGTTATCCATTGGGAAAATATGTCTAGAATGAGGCCTGTGTTTTGAGTGTTGCCTCTGGTTATTTCAGCTATCTACTGAGCTTAGATAAATATTCTTACATTTATCCTGAATAGCTATTTTGGAATAAGCATTACTGTTCATAGAATGAGGTTTACAGAAGTTGGAATAAGCCGTCCGTTATTTCAAAATTATTTTTAAATAACGGAATTGCTGTGTAGATGCTCGCATAGTTATTTCAGAATAATAGCCGTTATCCAAAAATAACTTTGCTGAGTAGACACACCCAAACTGACCAATGGAGGCAGAGGATTTCACTGGGTATTGTTTGATAGAAATATCTCTGTTTGGGGGCAGGAAGTACTCAGAAGTAGAGCTAGTTGGGAATTATTCAGCCAAAAGTATGGCTTTTTTGACAAAACTGAAACTCTTTGTGGGAAATGGTTTGTTTTAATGAATTTCTTAATTAAAAAAGTAAAAACAAGTTTTGAAATTGTCAAAATGATCCAGCTTGACATTTTCAAAATGCAAAATTCCTTTCTTATGCATTTGAAATGGCTTTCTATTTTGAAATGTAAGTTAATTATACTTAAAAAGACCTTTTTCAAGAGCTGGGATTCTAAAATGCTTTTGTCCTGGACATATTCCAGATTACTTAGTTACATCCTACCATTTGTCACTTCATGCTCTAAATTGTTATGTAGTGTTGTGATGCACTGCTAAACAGTTGCTGTATTTCACTTTACTGTAGGATACATTTCTTTTTATCTATGCAAAGGAATCTTGTTGAATGCTGTACAAGCAACCCAAACTCCATGATATCTATTTGATAGAATTCTGGGTATGTCTTCATTTGGGAACAAGATGTTTTCTCTCATGTTAGAAAACACATGATGACTAACGTGATTAAAGCTGTTGATTAATCACAGTTAACTCATGCGACTATCTAAAAAAAATTAATCATGATTGAAATTTGTTTACAATTATGGGAGATAACACCGCCTGCTTCTTATTTACAATGTCACCTGAAAGTGAGAACAGGTGTTCGCATGGCATTTTTGTAGCTGGCATTAGAAGGTATTTATGTGCCAGATATGCTAAATATTCATATGTCCCTTCATGCCTCAGCCACTATTCCAGAGGATATACTTCAATGTTGATGATGTTTGTTACAAAAAATGTGTTAATGAAATTTGTGATTGAATTCTTTGGGGGGAGAATTGTATGTTTCCTATTTTACCCAGATCTGCCATATATTTCATGATATAGCCATCTTGGATGTTGAACTAGCACAAGTTCATTTAAGAACACTTTCACTTTGAAAAATACAAAGAAGGTACCAAAGAAGATATTGAAGGACAGCTACAGCTTTAAGAATATGACACGCCTTCCAACATCTTAGAGGGAGGAATTGTAGAGCACTCTTTCAGAACTCTTAAAAGAGCAATGCTCCAATGAGGAATCTGCAGAACCTGAAGCAAAAGAAAAGAAAAGCAACCTTCTGCTGGTGGCATCTGACTTAGATGATGAAAATGAACATACATTGGGCCTTACTGTTTTGGATCATTATTGAGAAGAACACATCAGCATCATGGACATATGTCCTCTGGAATGATGACTAAAGCATGATGGGACATACAAATCCTTTGCTCATCTAGCTACAACTAATTAGAACAAGGCACATCTGTAATGTTACACTCCATTTTCTTTATGAAAATGTTCTTAGGATATGAATAACCAAGATATGCTTTATGCAAGATAACTCATGTAAGGCATTATTGGAAAGAGTCTGATTTCCTGAATATGATGCTCCTGTTTGTATGCATGCACATTTTTGTATTCAAAATTAGGAATATTGATTATGTATCTGTATTTCAACTATGCTACTTTGAATGATGCCCACTGCTAACAATTCTGGTACAACTGTGGAAAGTCCAGACAGGACAATCGATTTTGAAAAGACTCATAGATGCTGTGATATTAAACTCTATTTTGGACTGCTGAATTTTTCCACTAGGAGGTGGAGGAATTGAACAAAGGATTCCCATCTCACAGAAACCCTATATGAGGTAGGGAAGAAAACAAGGCATTTAGTTCATTTCTGTGTAGCTGGGTATGGCCCTGCCTACGTGCTTAGCTGGTAGAAGCTTGTGATCCTAGCCGAGCAACATCAAATAAAGGGGACCCAAGCTAGGCTGATACAGTGACATCTCAATATATCAGGTGGCACTCGAAAGGACTCAAGTCATCACAACACCTTAACTACAATTTTGGTTGACAGAGATAATAGTGTTGACATAAGGCACTTATATTTCAATATGATATTTGACATTGTATCACGTCATTTTGATTAAGAAATTGGAATGATACACAGTCAACAAATCACATATAAAAGTGATTAAAAAGTCTTAAAATGTAATTGTAAACAAGAGTAATTATTGATGGCATATTTCTAGTGGTATTCCACAAAGAGAGGTTCTTGCCTCAATATTATTTAATATTTTTATCAGTGACCTCGAAGAAAACAAAAAAAAAATCATCTCTGAAAATGTTTGAAGATGACTCAAAGATTTGGGAAATGATAAATAATGAAACAGAGACATGTCTGATATAGAGCAATCTTGATCCCTTAATAAGTTGGGCAGAATCAAAAAATGGGCATATCAATATAAATAAATGGAAGGCACAAAGAATGCAGGTTTTAATTATAAGGTGGAGAACACTATTCTGGAATGCAGTGACTAAAAAAGGCTTGGGAGGGCATGTCTTGGGGGACTGTATGTTGTTGGCTGACCATGAATTCCCAGTGCAATGTTGTGGTCCTTGGATGTATAAACACGGAAATACTGCACAGAGGTAGGGAGGACTTTTCACCTCTATATTTGATACTGGTTCAACTATTCCTTCAATAAATTGCTTACATTTGAAGGAGAATGTTACAAAAATTGGAGAGGGTTCAAAGAGGAGTCAGAAGAATGATTAAAGGATTGAGAAACATGCCTTATAGTGAGAGACACAATAAGCTACATTTATTTGGTGTATAAAAGAAATGGCTATGGAGTGACTTGATCACAGTTTACATCTACCAACGTAAGCAAAATAAATTTGGCGATAGGAGTTCTTCAGTGTGAAATATAAAGGTATAACAAATTCCAGTGTTTGAAGCTAGATGAATTCAAATTAGAAATAAGGCACTTTTTAAAATAAGTGGCAGTAATTAACAATTGGAACAACTTTCAAGTAATTCCGGTGGCTGCTCCAACACTGAAAATGTTGTAAATAAGATTGGATATTTTTCTAAAAGTTAAGTTCTTGTTCAACCACAGCTATTGAGCATCAAGAAGGAAGTACCATAATTCAAGGAAGTCGTACAGCCCATGTTATGCAGAATATTAAACTAGATTATCATAGTGGCTCTTTCTGGCCGAAAAAAGTCCATGAATCTAGGCTTCCTGATCGTTTGTGCCCATTAAGCACAAAATGTTCTCTGTAAAAATAAAGCCTGGTTTCATTACTGGTGATGATTGATTTCCCTTCTTTTCATACATTAATCTTTTAGAAATAAACAAATGTGTTAGATGTACTTTAACAAAAAGTTGCATTAAATTCCACAAACTTGCCTTAGAAAATTAATCCTGCAATTTAAAGCCTCGTCATTTTAACCTTTGAGGTACTCAGTTTGGAACAAAAGATGAGGGTAAGCAGCCAAAGTGTGACTCACAGGCCAAATATAATTATGAAATATGGCTTGCTGTCATCTTCATCTTTAATAGGACTATGGAGACTACAGGTTCCAGCATGCAATACTACATCTTAATATAAACAGAACTGCTGCAATATCACATGCTAGGACTTTTATTGTCTCTGTTTGACTTAAACTGGAATATTGAATGCTGGGACTAGAGCAGCTTGAAAAAAAAAACTGGACCATTTTCCATTGCAAACTGCAGTTCCATGAAAGTCTAAAAGCTTTGTAAAATCATATTTAATTTTGGGACAAAAAGATTTAAGCAAAAAAAAAAAGTGGGTGGGGGGAGGAATAGTTTGGCCATTGTCAAAACATTCTTTCTTGACAATTTTGGAATGGAATGGCTTTTTTTAAATTTTTCCTTTTGAAATAACTTTTACAATAAAATAAACATTTTGAAATGAAAACTTAAAACTGAAACAAAATGTTTAGCTGGACGCAAATCAATATTTTCTGCAAAATTTTCTTTCCTTAATCATTTGCAATTTTAGGGTTTTGTTCTTAATTGGAATGAAAATGAATTTTGAAATCTTGAAATTATCCGTTACATTTTTGTTCTTTTCACAACTGGAGCTGAGCCATAATTTTTTGGCAGGTGGTGACGCTATAAAAATGATGACAGAAGCAACAGTTTCCACAAACAACTTCCACAAACTACTTCCAGCACTTTGGCATCAAGTAAACTGCCTTTATGAAGTCTTTGAATAATATTTGGATGTCACCATGTAATTAAACCCCAAAAGAAATCTAGATAAAGCAACTAGTTCTGATAAAATAGTACATGTCTTGTATACAAAAGAGAAAATTCTCCTTTCAGGTCCACATGGCAAATTTGGACTCCAATATTCTATTCAGCTGGAATGTCCAGGTCCAAACATGAATGTTAGTTCTATGAAAGAAAAGAGCAGAATATTGGAGGCTCTGGATTGGAAGCCTAAGGACCAAAGAGTATTATTTTGTCCACAATAAATAATGAAGAATATCTTATTAAGCATCAGGGACCACATTGGCGTTCTGATTTTAAGATGATAACATAATTTGGTCCTGTATACTTAATATTATTAAATGCCAAACTACATACCCTCATAGCTCGTAGATCCTATGAATCAATAAGGTTTGACAGTTTTATTTTGTTTATAGCTGTGAACTACCATGAAGTGACCAAACCACAATTAATGTCTTCAATTTAATATTAAAAAACTCCAAACTGTTGGACTGGCACAATGACAAGCAACAGACTGTGATTTTATTTCATAGTTGTTTTTTAGTGTTTTTATTAAAAATGCTTTACAGACAAGGTTTTATCGAGCAGGGCATGTTACCATTTTTACTTTCTCACAGTGAGTAGTATGTCAAAGAACCAGTGATGTATTTATAGAAGAAATCTTCCAGGGGCTGTGGAAAGAAAAACACTTAACGTTTGGAAATGATTAGGAATCCATACTTATGAGTGTAGTACCATAGATAAATTAGATAAATTATTATGGTGGGCCTTAGATACAAATGTCTGATGCTATGCACTGCCTAATATTTCAGAATCACTTTGATTTTCCTTCTCTGGGAGAGAGGGGTGATGAATAATTTATCCATCTCTTGACTATTTTCTGCTTCTAAAATAAGGATTTTTAGTTACAAACTTTTTATTTTATTTTTCTAAGCATTCTCAATCTCTCTGTGCATGAACAATGTAAAGATATGGTGGCTTAGATATTTCAGAATTCAATAACACGAAGGTTCTTCTGGGATATGTTATTCAAAGTACAGGTTGAACATCTCTAGTCCAGCATTCTCTGGTCCAGTGACATCCATGGTCTGGCACAATTTTAGTTAGCTGGATATCCGCTTATCAAGTTTCCCGTGGCTCATAAAGTTTGTTTACTGCAGCCAATCCTGGCTCTCAATGTTCTATGCTTTTGTTTAGGTCTCATTTACCTTAAATGTCTTCTCGGGACCCAGAATGCAGTAGAAATGTTAGTAATGCTTGTAGACAATATTGAACTCCCGTGGTCTGGCAAATTCTCTGCTTCCGCAAAAGTCAGGTCCCGAGGGTGCCAGAGTAGAGAGATTCAACCTGTACTCTATATTCAAATCTCTGTCTCAGAGGGTACGTCTACACTAGCTCGTTAGTTCGAGCTAGGTAGGGTAATGAGGCTGCAAGAAAATAATTTTTAGAGAGTCATCAAATAAGCTAATAAAACTGAAAAACATGCTGTTCTATTCAGATCTTTTATGGTCAAGGTTACCAATCTTTTATGGTCAAGGTTACCAAGATTACACCAACAGGACCATTGTGGACCGATGAATTTGCAACATGTTAGTGCTTTTAGAAATCACAAAACCAATTATGCACATTTCCCTCATTCTGTAGACATACTCTTCGGTCACTTTTGAAAAGATACTTAGTCTCCTAAATCAGGGAGGTACTTTTGAAAATTATACCCCTTCTTTAATCTTTTGTTCTTTGTTATTGAAGCTTAACTGTAATTAACAGTTCTACACTACCACCTTCAGATTCAGTCTATCACTGCTAGACAAGTAGGATGGTACAATTGTTTTAATCAGATGTATAAGCTGCAATAATTATACTTTACATGCACTGCAGAGAACATTTCAAAATGTTTGTATACATATATGTAAATATAGCATCAAAGTCTTGACAGTTGAGGGCAACACAAACTAGCAGGAATAAGCTAGTCACAAAATGGAATTTGCCCTACAAGAAATTCTGATGTTTTTAAATTTCCTTTTGTTTTAAATCCACATGAAAAAGTCAAAATTTCTCAATTTATCATGGGATGGAAATGTCAAAATATTTCATTTCAGGATCATCAATTTACTCTATTAAAATATTTCATTTTGATATTGTAAAATATGTTCAATATTATATAATATATATTAAATATAATATACATAATGTGCTAAAATTACAAACATGAAAAAAAGTCAAAATGAAACAGGAAATTCAGAACAAAAACAGTTGAAATAAGGTATTACATTTTGATTCAAATTGCTTCATTTCTTTCTGTCAAATTTCACTGAAATTGACACATTCCCAAGAAATGTTTTCATTTTGATAAAAATATTTCAGTCCAAAAAAAAATCAACCATCTCTAACAGGAATACTGCCTATTCCTATTGTGTGGGCAAGAGAAGAATATCTATTATTTTAGGCTCAATTCCAGTAGTCTATAGGAAACTGGCATCTGTAATAGTACCCTTTGAAGTCAGACACTAGCTACAAGAGACGTTGTAGTTAATAGCACCTAATATTTCTATGCACCTCTCTTGACCTTGAATCAAGGAAAGTGTGGTTATGAAATCCCTCTCAGTAAGATCATGTTCTTCCAAGCGAATTCAGGAATCAAATAATGGTTGAGCTGATAAATTTCTAAATGTTCAGTTCTGATAAACACTTCCTATTTTCTTCACTCACTCGCTCGCTCTTTCTCTCTCTGGGTATGTCTAGACTGTGGGGGGGGGGGGGGTTTCGGATACTGGTTTTTCCAGGGAACACGTTTGCTCTTCTGCTTTTTTTTGCAGAAGAGCAGACGCACTCTTTTGGAAGCCCTGTCTTCCTCGTTCCACAAGGAAGAAGGGATCTTCCGAAAGAGGTGGTTTTTCCAAAATTTGGCCCAGCGTAGAATTTTGGGAAAGACTCTTCCGAAAGAAAAAGCGGAAACAGGTACGCAAATTGCGGAGCACATTTTCCATACCTTTTTTCCGAAAAAAGGCTGTATGGCTATCGATCCTTTACATAAGGATCCATGGCTTCAGTAATGGCTTTCCCAAGTGGGCTGTGGCCCATTTTAAGAAACATTGTTCTATAATTTTTGCAGTAGTGTAAATTTTGTATGGAAATCTTCACATCAGACAGGGGTGGGGAACCTCCAGCCCTCAGACTGCATGTAGTTTGTCAGGTTTAGTTTATGATAGGCCTCCAGATAGTTTGTTTACCTGAGCATCTGCAGGCATGGAGCCCCACAGCTTCCAGTGGCCACGGTTCACTGTTCCCAACCAATGGGAGCTGCGAGAAGTGGTGGCCCAACATGCAGCTCTCATTTCCAGCAAGAGCAAACTGCACCCACTGGGAGCTGCAGGAATCCCAGCTTTAGATTTTGGCAGGATGGAACCCAAATAACCGTGCAAGACTCCCCATTTTTATAGGATTTTTAGTGAAAATTCATGGATATTGCTGCATTATGCTGTAATTAGTCATTTGAAAAATATGTTTATTTGGAGATTGCTGGTGAGTTTTTTGGGTGTTGCCGTATCCTGAATTTGATGGGATTTATTATTTTCATACATTGAGGCTGTGTCTAGACTGGTAAGTTTTTGCGCAAAAGCAGTCGCTTTTGCGCAAAAACTTGCCAGCTGTCTACACTGGCCGCTTGAATTTGCACAAGAGCACTGACTTTGTAATGTACAAAATCAGTGGTTCTTGCACAAATACTTTCACGCTCCCGCTGGGGAAAAAGCCCTCTTGCGCAAGAATGCTTGCACAAGAGGGCCAGTGTAGACAGCAAAGAACTGTTTTGCGCAAAAAAGCTCCGATGGCTAAAACGGCGATCGGGGCTTTCTTGCGCAAAATCGCGTCTAGACTGGCCATGGATGCTTTTGCGCAAAAGCACTTTTTGCTCAAAAGCATCCATGCCAATCTAGACGCGCTTTTGCGGAAATACTTTTAATGGAAAAACTTTTCCGTTAAAAGTATTTCCGCAAAATCATGCCAGTCTAGACGTAGCCTGAGAGTGCTTGCTTTTAACTTTAGGGTCACCAATATGCCTCTGACCCATTACCAAATACTATGGGCACATATGATAGTTCCTTTGTGCCCGCAAGTGTCCGGCCATTTGACCATTCGAATGCTGTGTTTAGTTTTTTTAAACATTTATATGTTTGACTTACACAAATAAAAATTAGACAGTTACTTTCTGAAAAACAGATCTAGTACAAATATTCTAAGATTAAGTAACTATTACTATTACAAATTTTTCCATAATACAAAACACATTCTTATACTCTTAAAGAAGAAAACAATCCTAAGGATAAAATGATGGCCATAGTGATTCATAAGAATCTTCTGCTCTGTTCCTGTCTTAGCACTGATAACAAACATAAACAGACTGCTTGATGCATCTTTAGCAACAGCACTTGGTCGTTCCTTTCTGCTAGACAGAAACAGCAGCTGGCAGGGTACACTACACATTACATTGCAAAAGCTATATTTTAGCTATCTGGCTCCATTAAAAAAGGACCAGGGCCAAAATGCAGTCCTGGGCCCTTTAATTCCCGGGCCAATCCCCGCTCCCTCCATGCCAGCATATCCCAAGAGGCCTTCCTTCGGGTGCCCTAGCCAGGCCTTAGAGAAAACAGAAAATTTTAAATGTCAGGTATTTTCTGAGTTTTTTTACTGGACAGAAGGCGCAAATACCGGGCTGTCCAGTTCAATACCAGACATCTGGCAACCCTACTCTAGCACATTCAGGACCAGGTCCTGAGTTGCAGCTAAATGTTCCTCACATCTCAGAATAAAGAGAGACAAAGTTGACTTTTTTGTTCTCCTTGGCCATAGAATGACTCACTGCCCAAGCACAGACTAGAATGCTACATGAAGGCTACTCTAAGGCCTGGTATACAAAGGGAAATCAGGTCAATATCATTACATCACTCAGGGGTGTGAAAAAATCCCCCCCCCCATGACACAGTTAAATTGTCTTATGCTCTCTCCCCCCTCCCATGTAGATAGCACTAGCTACAACTCCTGGGGAAGTACACTAGCTACACTGGCAAGAGAAATAGTCTTCTTGTAAGGGAATCTAGAGACTAGAAACCATATCTGCAAAGCAGGAGACATCTGATGTTCCCATGATGTCATCAGTAGGCCATCCAGAGTCCCAGGCAGGAATCACTGTAGAGAATAGATGCTTCAGGAAGTACTACCCAATGTACTCAAAGTGATGGTACCCTGTAGCCCTTTGATTCGACAAGCATCCCATTTAACATTGGAGGTTGTCCCAGGAGGTGGTCAGGGCATCCACACCAACTTTGAGCTTGTTGCAGGAGGCATAAGGGATCTGTCAAAAAAGGCTTTCTTTCTCGACAGATCCCCCTCTAGACTGCTGCTTTTTGCCGACCAAGTGCTGAGTCGGCAAAACACGGTGGCCATTTTTATGCAAATTAGGCACGGGATAGTTAAATCCCTGCCTCATTTGCAATGTCAGCCTACCTAGTCTGCATCCCTCTGCCGACAGAGGGATGCAGTCTAGGCATACCCCCTGTCTCCTGAGCTCTGATTGCCTATCCCAGCCTGTCTTTCATTCTGAATCTCATCTCCTGGTTCTACCTCTGATTTCTGGCCCTAGTCTGACTTTGACCTCCAAATCTTGCTTATTGAGCCTCACTCTAGGGATTTCTCTGACCCCAAACTACTGTCCCTGATGTGTGGACCCCACCCCATCTGTGACTGCTATGATAGACTGCCTACTGCCACTCTCTGACACCTGTCAGCAGAGGTAGCATCCTCCCAGAAGTACTACAGGAGTTTAGCTATAGCTGAAGTGGTGCAGCTGTGCCTTGGCATAGCCAAGTATAAACAAGCCCTAACCTGTTCTGACTGTCAACAGCCTCCAGAGGCTATTCCAGGTTCATCCTCTGTCACAGGGGTTACCAAAGTGTAGGGATATCTTGACTGCCTCCCCTACATTGGAAAATTGAGTGATGGTAGTGATCATTTACCACACATTTTTATTTTAAAAAATCCAGAACACTATACAATTAACATGGCACTCATTAAATGGATTAAAAACTTGGTAACACAGGTCTCAGCTGTATCATTAAGTGGGCGTGTTTGTAGGGGTGGGGTCCCTCACGAATAAGTTGCTGGCCCTATGCTATTTAACATTTGTATCAGTGTTCTGGAAGAAGGCATACAATTGTCACTGATAATGTTTGCAGATGGCAAAAAAAAAAAAAAATGGTGAAATGGTGAACAATGAAGAGAAGTCACTGATTCAGATTAATCTGGATCACTATGTAGACTCGGCACAGGCAAACAATACATGTTTTATTGTGGCTACATGTAAATATACACATCTAGGAACAGAATGCGGGACTCGGGCCCAGCCGAATAGTTTGTGGGCCCTGAGGCAGCATGCTGTGTTTGGCTGAGCCACACGGCTGTGCGGCTTTCAGTAAGGGCAGCAAGTAAGTGGCCGGGTGGGTGGGGCCAGGAGCTGGGCAGTGCAAGGTCCTTAATGCACGGGGTCATGGGGCCCTGCATACGCAGGGCCCAAGGCAACCACCTCGCTCACATTCCCCAAAGGCCAGACCTGGCGGGACTCTATCCTGGGAAGCAATGACTTTCAAAAAAGATGTGGGGATCATGGTAGCTAGTCAGGTGAACAGGAGCTCCACTGCAGTGCCATGCCCAGAAGAGCCAATGAGAGCCTAGGATATACAACCAGAGACATCTCAAATGAGAGTTGAGTTTTTTCCTCTTCATTTGGCACTCGTGCTACTGAAGGTTGAATCCTGTGACTAGATCTGATACCCACAACTCAAGAAGGGTGTTGATAAATTGGAGAGAGTTCATATAAGAGCCACAGAAATTATTAATCATTAGAAAAAATGCTAGAGAGAGAGGCTCAAGGAGTTCAATCAATGTAGTTTAACAAAGAAAAGGTTACAGGGTGATTTGATTACAGCCTGTAAGTATCTACATGGGAAATAAATATATAATAATGGTCTCATCTGTCTAGCAAAGAACAGTATAACATGATGCAATGGCTGAAAGTTGAAACTAGAAAAATTCAGACTGGAAATAAGCATACATTTTTTCAGTGAGGGTAAGTAACTATTGGAACAATTTAGCAGGGATTGCAGTGGATTCATCATCACTGATAATTTTTAAATCAAGATTTTTTTTTCCAAACGATCTGCTCTATTATTATGGTTTGGGGAAGTTTTCAGGCCTATGCTATACAGGAGCTCAGACTAGATGATAACTAGCCCTTCTGGCCTTAGAATCTGTGAAATCCTCTAAGGCAGCTCTGTGTCACTCAAAGGTTTCCCTAGACAGTGGCTTCAAGCAGCTTTCAACCATAGAATGAGGCACAACTCATGTCACGTAAGCAACAATCTCAAGAATCATGAGAGAGGAGCATTATGTCCACTTTACAGACGATCATCTGAAGCCAACATTACCCAGCCATCCACTGGCAGAGGTGGGAATTTCAGATTCCCAAATAAGCTTTGCAGTGGTGATGCTGAGAGAGTCACCACGTCTAACTTTTGGTGCCTAGTAAAGGTTTCAGTTTCACTGGGTTAAGTGCCGAAACTTCCTGTATAATGAATGGGGAGTAATAGCTGCCTCACAAACAGATTTACAAAAGACAGGAGACATGCCTCATTCAAGCTAGCCAGACAGAGATGCAAAGCCCAGGATGTATGCTAAGTCTCGTCCCCCACCTGGTGTTAGATACCTAGCTCTGGGCTGAAGGGAGGTACCTGCCTCTGCTTGGGATTCTCAGCTGAAAGCCCTCTTTTGCTGTTTTAGCAAGTGACCAGGGCAGGAAGAGGCTGACATACCCTGTGACATTTAGCCCAGAGTTCTGGTTACTCAGCGGGGACGTGGGAGACCCAAAGTTCAAGTCCCTTCTGCATTTGAAGAAGAGAGAGGATTTGAGCAGGGATCTGCCAACTTTTGGTTATTTACCCTAGCACTGAGCTTTAGTATAGTGTGATGCGGGCTCCCTCACTCTCACTTGTTGAAGTTGTTCCACTGTGGAATAAATAATGCAAGAATCATTGGGCCAGAGACAAGCCTTTTGTGGTAAGAGCAATCACCTAACGGGGGAGGCCCGGAATCCAGGCCCCCTGATCTAATTTTTTAAAAATGTTTTAGCCATAGTGAAACAGCTTCAACAAGAGAGAATGAGGTGCCCCACTCCACAACGTCCTATAGCTCAGAGGCTTAGGCACTCGCATGTGAGATGATAAAGCTCTATACAAATCACTTTGTCCCCTTAGGTGAAGGAGGGACTTGAATCAGTGATCTCACATATCTCTAGTGAATACTCTTACCGCTGGGCTAAACTATACCATGGAGGTCTTATGGGATTCAGTAGGTCAGTTCTGGGCATGCTTGCTGGATCAGACCTCATGAGTGACTTACGAGAAGGAACTCCTATCTTCTCCTGGTTCTGGGGCACAGGCTTCTGGCTGCAATGTGCATGCCCAGAGGCAGAGATATAGGCACCTGTGGAAGTTCTAATGCCAAAATTTGAGCACCAAGCAAGTTTAGGCACCTGCAGGGTTTTGTGAATTGTAGAGGGGGAAGAGGCTGGAATTTAGGTGCTTAATGTGTCTTGTAGGTGCCAATGGGTGTGTCTAGACTACAGGGTTTTGTTGACAAAAGTGGACTTTTGTCGACAAAACTATACCTGCGTCTATACTGCTGCCGAGTTCTGTTGACATAACATCAACAGAACTCAGCAGTTTTGTTGACGGCTGTAAACCTCGTTCTACGAGGAATAACACCTTTTGTCAACAGAGTTCTGTCGACAGAAGATGTTATTGCATCTACACTGTCCTTTGAATCTACACTGTCATGTCGACAAAGCGGCTTGCTTTGTCAACAGAACTGGATGTAGTCTAGACGCTCTTTGTTGACAGAAGCTTTGTCGACAGTATCTGTCGACAAAAGCCTGTAGTCTAGACATACCCAATATGCTTTTGTGAATTTAGCCTAAGGTGTCAACTCTGCTGCTTTATCCAGTGGTCAACTCACCATTCCAGTAAACCAGTTCAAACCATACAAAGCAAGACTTCTTCTCCCCGTTCCTTCTGAGAACAGTGAAGCCACAACATTTCTTGCCTTCACAATTCTACATGGCACTCCCACTCTCCTGGTGATCTGTGGACGGTAGGGTGGACAGAGCTCACCACCAGCATCAGTGAAAAGCAGCAAACTCAGACTCACCTGGAAAAAAACTTCAAAGAATAAATAGCTATTTGATCTTTTCATTCAGAATGAATGGTTGTCCTTTTCACATCCAAATGTCCTATCGCATGCACTCGCTCAGATTATGATCAACTACAGTGATATAGTAGCGGCTGAGCTGTTTAGTGTTGGGAGCTTCTTTTTTTGGAGACAGCTTTTGCTTCGTACTTTCTGTGCCAGAAAGAGGAATGCAGAAATGTAGCACTGGTTCAGTCAGGAGGAAGACTTTTCTCAGCTCATTTTTGTCAATAAATAGCAGCTCTTTCCAGTGTTGTACGTACCGGGCCAGTACAATGGCAGAATAAATCAATAGCCACATTAATCAATACACTGTAAAATGCTGATCTCAGTGAATAAATTGTACCGCTGTAAGAAGGCCTACAAATACATTTCAAACCCACTCAAACTTTGTAGGCTTTCAATTTACTTAGGATAGTGAGATGTGTGACAGATTCCTGTTGCACATATGCAGTGCTTTTAAACCTCCAGGGTAGCAGTGCTGAATAACACAATTAAATCACACTCGCACCACCTAAACTCGCATGCGTCTACTTCATGGCACATCGAATGCCCCAGGAAATATCCTTTAGCTCATACCTGTCAGCACAGAAAATTATCATGAGGCAATAACTCAGAAAGAAAAGCCAGGATGAATGCAAAGGAGTGTAGAGACTACTGGATGCTGAATTGAAATCTTGGCAGACTGGCAGCACTGGATTGAAGGTTTTATGGAGGTAAATACGGGTATATTTGTGAATCCAATTGCCACTGGAGATGTAGTGATCTCAAATGCTACCATTCTGCTTAGGGTAGGCTGGAACAGTTCTCCCACCAAACACTTTCTGATTTAGTGAGTGACCTTTAGCGATATGACTGTACTTCAGCTGTGGGGTGCTTGCCAGCAAAGGCAGACAGATGGTAGTTCTGCTAGATCTAGCATGCTGAAAGGAGCAGCATGTCCATGGAGCAAGGTCTGGGGTGCCATTCAAGCAAGGAGCCCATGTACAAACTCAGCTGAACACTGGATATGCACCTGGATTGCTTGCCTGAGTCAATTGCTTGCCTGAGTCATGCAGCCACAATACTATTTTTAGCATGCTAGCTCATGCGGAGCTAGCACATGTTCATCTACCGCATTAGGAAGCGAACTCCTAGTTGCTCTGTAGACATACTCTACAGGCATATGATGACCAGAAAGAATATTAACATTAAAGATCCACTAAACTATAATCCTCAGATGAATGGCACTATGTACTCACAAAGTATTATTTTCTCAGCTTTAATAATAATTACTCATGAATATCTAACTAATAAAATGAATCCTTTTCCTTGTTGAGGTGGTCAGGGAGAAAATACATTTTTTTTCAAATCTATTTGTTGTTCAGAAGTATTCAGTAATTGTAGCTTAAAATTCAGGCAGCGTTCCTTTTTTTTTTTTTTTTTTAATGCGATCAGTAAGTCAGATGGTGTTGATTCTGTTACCTGATGAAACTTTAATATTTCTGATTAGGTTTCTGGCTAGGAGATAAGACTGCTTTTGAACTCACATTGGGGTACTTGGTATTTGTCAGAGTGAAATCCACTCTGTCGATACATCTTAGGTACTATCATATCTATGGGCCAGTTTCTAAAAGGCATTTACCTCTGCCTAAAGATGAAGATAGATATCTAATAAGATTTTTAAAAGCACTAGATACCTAATGTCCATTGAAATTTCTGCAAAGCAGCTTTAAAATCCGGGCCTGAACACCTCACTATCTTTTAATGTATGCATAAATCTTCACAAAATCACTTAAAATAGAGTAGCTCCGTTATCCCCATTTCACAGATGGGGACCTCGGGTAAAGACACTAAATACCTTGCCCAATATCACACAGACTGTTTGTGGAGGAGTAGAAATTGATTCCACCCATCTCCTACAGCTCAGTCAAGTGTTACCTAATCCATCCTTCCTACCCAAATTAGTAAGGTCCTTATTGTGCCCTATCTGCATAGAGTACAGGGCTGTTGCCAGCTATCATACAACCTGGAGACAATAAACAGAGCTGATGTGGGCCTTCCCCCTCATTACCTCACACCTAATATTAAAATGCAGCCCTTTTGCTGCCATTCACAAAGGCAATTTATGTGGTGCAAGTGTACAGGCACCTATTAGTGGCCACTGCTCTATTCTCCTTTCAAAAGGGACTTCAATGTCATGGAGGGCCTTGTGGTGTTCCCATATACCGCTTTGGATCTCAGAATTGTAGCCAACAAATAATTATCTTTCTAAAGACACATATTGGCATATGAAAGGGCAAATTAAGTAACGAAAAGACTCATACCAACAGTATAGAAATGGCATTCTAATTGCTACCTCAGCCATATTTTCAAGTACTAACTGCTAGGAATTTACAAAGGAAAGAAGTTTGCATTAGAAAACCAAATGATTGAGGCTGCGGCGAGGCCTTTATTTTACCATTCTGTCAAAAATGTCTAAGTGACCTTTTCTTCATGGGAAATTTCTCAAGAAAGACTTTTTATAAACCATTTCTTAACACTGATTTTTTTTTCATGCTTTTAGCGTTAGGTAATGGTCACCATGAAAGAAATGCCAAGCCACTGTGTATACTCTGCAGAAGATGTGGGGCACATTTGAATTACGCGCTGATCTTTTGCAACCTTGTTTCAATTTTCAAGAGTTCATATTTTTAATGCAGCACAAGTAGCAGAAATCCAATAATACACACTAAGAATTAGAAGGCGGGATACAGACATTATACAACTGCAATGTTAGAGCAAGATTGAAATTTGCATTTATTTAAATTATACCAAAAAGAGAGGTGCAGTATATGGTTCCACATTGTCTCAACTTTGAAAACTTCATCTGTATCCCTTTTGAACCAATTGATATGTAATTTGTCTATTAATAATTTTATTATATGCCAATCCACATTTCACCAAACATTTTCAAAACAGGCCATCTAAAACTAGGTCCTTAAAACCATGTTTAGGTACTTATATAAAAGTGGTCTGGTTTTCCTATGCAACTTCTATAGGAATTGTGCATGCTGAACAGCTCTAAAAGCCAGATCCTGGACTAAACATCCACCTTTGAAAATGTTGGCTCAGATAATGTTATTTAAATATTTTACCCAAAATGTGCATAGGCCAAATGCCACCTTAAAACACCAGGCATCATGTGCTGAAGCTAAGGAAGCTGCATAGAAGTAGCTGAAAATCCATCCCTCTGTGATCTTGTTTTCATGTTTGTCATCTCAGCTGCTATCAAAAATGTACTAGCAAGAACAGAGTGAAGCTATAGGCTCAGCTCATTAGTTCATTAGGCAACAAGGAGTATTTTTGCCTCAGCTGTGCAGAGCAGTTGGAGCTCATCCTACTCTGCCTTCATTATCAAAGAACAGGTCATTTCAGCTGCTTGCACATTCCAGAAGAGGAGGGGAAAACCTGTTCATGGGGGGAAGGAAGCCTTCTGTTAATGTGAGTGGCCAACAATCCCTTAGCATAGAACACCAAGATAGGTAATCAGAGATGGTGCCCTGAGGCCTGGCAGATGGACAAACAAGCCTTAAGCAATCCAGGCACATGCTCTGATATGCCAACAGCAAAAGATGTTAGAATAGATGCTGTGATATCGAGGCATTGACAGAAGAGAGGCAGGGGACAGTCTAGGAAGGGGGCCAAGTATCAGAAGTAGAAATGTACAGCTGTATCCTGCATATATTTCCAATAGCAGAGGACAGGTCAGCCCAAGGAACTGGTCTAGCTGGAATCTAAAATAGCAACATAAGTGCCCAGTATACATGGCATGCCCTGCCAATATTCTGTACAGGCACTAGAAGACAACAATATGGAGGGCATTATGCTGGCTTGGAGAAGTGACTAGTTCCAGCTCGAGAATACAGTGAGATGAGTGAGATTCTCCAAACCCAGACATTAGTGAGGCAGCAAAGAATCAAGACTCAAAAACACACACAGGTTGCTGGACCAGACATAATAATGCTTCACATGCATAATTCCCAAGACCTTCACATGGAGAGTCTACTATCCACTGATTTCTGTCATACCTCAAACATATTCAGTCACACGCTCCCACCTATGACCATGATGTAGTCAGGATTTGCTCGCTTTTGAGAGCTGTCATAGGGCTACCATTATTCTCACCATTGAATGCCCAATCCCCCATGCAAACAGAGGGAGTGAGTATGCATGTAAGGGAGATATATTTAGGGGTATATCTGAGATCTGTTGTATTCATAAAAAGATGTTACCAGCCAAAAAAGAAATAAGATGTTAATAAAATCCTTCTTCACTGTTAGAACATTTTAACAGGTAAGCATGGTTTGAGGTTTCATATCAAGTTATTGCTAGTGACTGCTTTTGTAACAAACACCACTACAAATCTTTACTATTTATTAAAGTGACAGAATAGAAGGATAGTTAAGACATTTGAAATGTAAAGTAACAAGTAAGGCCTTCATTAAGCAGCATCCCTTATTCCCTTTCTGTTTCATTATCAAATCCTCTTGGACAGTCGTTTAGTGGTAGTTAAAGATGGTATTAACAGCACCTTTCAGTCAAAAAGAGAACAAGTCAGTATAGATAGTCTTGAGATCTTGCTGAAGTCCAACTTTGTTTCCTTGAAGACAAAAAGAAAACAAATGTACACAGGAGGGAATGAAAATGAGCAGCAAGGATAGAAACAGTTCTGTCTTTGGTGCTGACTTTCATTTGCAACGTTGGTGCTGGGAAACACAGACCCATCATATGGTCTGATCAGTCACTCCAATGTGTGCCAAGCTTTTATTAGCATCGGGCTAAGACATTGTTTTTACCTCATCTTTTGTGTTACAGATTCACAGCAGTTTTTATAAAGGTTGTCTTGGCCAGCTGGGTCAGATTATAACTAGCAAAAGAGTAAGAAATAAGATGGGGAATGAAAATAATGTATGGGCGAGGGGAGGCAGCAGGAACCTCGGGCTCACATCCCAGGCGTTAATCAGGATTTAGCCCAAGCCAGTTGAGGGGTGACAATGCTTTGGTTCTCCCTCTGTGGCCAGGTCTGTTCACAGCTCTTACAACAAAGATCTAATGGTTCTGAAGTACATCTGGGGGTTCCAGATGATGGAGACAAAGTTAGCTCCTCCTAGTTCACACATCCCTCCATTTCTCTCAGGCTACATCTAGACTGCACTGTTAAATCGGAAAAAGATCCGCAATTCGTAGTATGCAAATTGCATATCTTTTTTCAATTTACTTTCAAAACAGGCTCTTTTGTAATTTGGCGCATCTACATGGTGCCAAATTGCAAAAGAAAGTGCTCTTTCGAACCATCCCTTATTCCTTGTAGAAGAAGGTTTACAGGGATGGCGAAAGAGCGCGTCCGTTCATTCAAAAAATTTTCAAAAAAGCAGACACTTTCCTTGGGTGCGGTGTTGCTTTTTCGGGATACCGCAGGTATCCCAAAAAAGCAATGCAGTCTAGATGTAGCCTCAGTAATGACCCCCACTCCGTTTAAAGATTGCCAAAAAGGTGTTGCAAGCTCTTCCCATTGCTAATAACAAATCAAAATATATTTTGGTGATTTAGCTGCAAATATTTCCCCCTATTTTCTAGAATCTTTGAACTCATTATCCTTGCTAACTCCTGGTGTTACCAGCAGCTTTGAAAAAGCCTCACAATTATTGCTAAACCTTAGCTATTCAAAAATCAGGAGCCAGGACCCTGAAAATCATGAGACTAGCTTACAAATCATGGTTTTTTTGTTTTGTTTTGTTTAAGAATTCCTTTGTCTTCTGGTTTCTAAGCCTTCAAGTTGCACTCACTGTACTTCATATTTTCAAGAATATTAGAATATTATGTGCCACAGGAAGAGAATGGGATGGATCAAAGTGCATCAGTCCTTAAGGCTTCCACATTGGTAGGGAAAATTCTTGAGTGACTATACACAGATAATCCAGGAAAATCTCCCACAGACAGAAACTGCATCATACAACCCCTAGGTCACTGCCTATCTGACCCAGTGGAAAATTCCTTCTCAACCTGGTAGGCTCTAAGCATGTGAGCAATAAAGCACCTGAGAGAATACTTGGTGCCATCTCAGAGCTTTGGCCTTCCCCACCCAATGTCCTATCTCCACCCATGCTTCAAATGATGGAAACCAAAAATATCTGAATACACTGGCTAGTGAGAGGAGTGTCTTCCTGACCATTGGTGATGGCCAGTTGAAACTGTGCATGCCTTGTGATTAGGAACATAAGATACACAGCACAGCAAAGCCCTGCCCATTACTATCACATGCAACCCTGTGATAAATTGCACTCGTAAATTTGTCCCACTCTCTGTAAAAACGAATTAAGTTGGTTACTGACACAAGTCCTATTAGGAAGCTATTCCAGAATCTCATTCCTCTGATGGCTAGAAACCTTCTAACTTCTAGCCTGAATTTATTTATAGCCAGTTTATACTTATTTATTCTTGCACTCAGTGGCTATGTCTACACTGGCGGGTAATTGCGCAAGAATGGCGGTTCTTCCGGAACGCGTCCACACTGCCCACCCACTCTTGTGTAAGAAGATTTACAGTACGGCGTGGTAAGAGAGGGCTTCTTGCGCAAGAGCTATGTTCTTTTTTAACAGGTGTAAGCCCTCTTGCACAGGAGCTCTTGCTCAAGAGGGCAGTGTGGACTTGTGGCAGGGGTTTCTTGTGCAAGAAAGCCCTATGGCTAAAATGGCCATCAGAGCTTTCTTGCGCAAGAGAGCATCCACACTGCCATGGATGCTCTTGTGCAAAAGCACATCCTTGACATGGGAGCGTGGATGTGTTCTTGCGCAAGAGTTCTTGCACAAGAACCCTTGCTCTAGAAGTTCTTGCGCAAGAAGCCGCCAGTAGACATAGCCAATCTGTGTCCTTTAGCTAAATAGCTCTTCACCCTTCCTGGTGTTTGCCACCCTGTTGTCTTAGTACAGAGGAGTAATATCCCCTCTTAGCCTTCTTTTTGATAGATTAAACAGCCCAGCTTCTTCTAGCCTTCTCTTATAAGATAGTCCATCTGTCTCTCTGACCATTCTAGTAGCGCTTGTTTGCACCTGTTCCAGTTGGAATTCATCTTGCTTGAACATAGGCGACCAGAACAATAAAACAATATTCCAATTGATGTTTTACCAGTGCCTCACACAATGGCATTAGTACTTCTCTATCTCTGCTGGAAATGCCTCATCTAATGCATTAGAGGATTGTGCCTTTTTTTCACAGCTGTATTAGATTTGTGGCTCAGAGTTATCCTGTGACTATCACACACCCACATCTCTCTCTTCTATCATTTACAGCTGAGTCCCAGCTTGTAGAAGAAATAATTATTAGACACCGAACGCATGACACTGCACTTTACACTTTTGAATTTTATCCCATGTTTGTTACTCCAGACTTCAGAAAGATCTGAATGAGCTTCTATAATACTCTGATCCTCTGTATTAACTATGCCTCCCAACATTGTCTCATCAGTTAATTTGATTAGCCTATCAAAATATTGAATAAGATTGGTTCCAAGATCAGTCCTTCAGAAACTCCACCAGTAACCACTCCCCAGTCCTATAATTCACATTTCGGCACAACATTTTGCCTTTCTCCTTTCGGGCCAATCCTTATCTAGCTCATAATTTTATACTAATCCCATCTTCTCTAATTACATTTCCTACGTAGTACACTGTCAAATGCTTTATATACTTCAAGTGTTTTATATCCTCTGCATCTCCGGTATCTAAAAAATCAGTTATTTTCTCAAAAGAAGAAAATCAGATTAGTCTGCATGTTGCATTGCATCCCTTTTATTGTTTATTTCCATAAATTTAACTATTCTATTCTGCACAATTTCTTTTAAAGCCTTGCATACTATTGAGGTCAGACTAACAGGGCTGTAATTGCCTGGGTCACTTTTTTCTCTTTCTTTACTATAATGAAGACACTAACTATTCATCAGTCATATGACACTACCCCAAGTTGAAAGCTGTATTATAAATCCGTTAATGATCTCATGTGCCAATTGTTTTAGTATTCTGGGAAATTATTTGCTCCCCTTTAAGATTTTCTTCAACCACAGATGTGGTAATTTCCATTTCTACATTCTCACTCCCATCAGGCTTTCCGCCTTCCTATGCCTCTTCCATATTATCATACTTATTGAAAATCAAGGTAAAGTGTTCATTTAGTTTTGAGTCATATGTAGATTAGCTTTAATCTCCTCCCCATGCACTGCCCATACACACTATATATAACATACTTGCCACACAAATACAATGCAGAATGCTATCAATGGCAGACTAAAGCAATGAGCATGGTCAATTTCAATTTCTTTTACTCTATAAAAGTTTCTTCAGGCAAGATATTAATATATGTTGTTAATGGTGAAATGTATCAATGACACCAAAAGCCTGTGTCCTGCTGACATATTTAGATTATTATAAACAATCATTTATCTGTACAATCCCAACAGTCTGCTAGTTGCTACTGTTCAATCAAAGAGTTCTCTAAAATTATAAATAGTTATAATATAATTATATTGAGCTAGATCAGGACAAACATTTTTTGCTGGGGGCCACTTCCGAAATTTTTGAAGTGACCTCAGGCTACACCAGAAGGAGTACGGCCTCAAGCAGAAGGGGGAGAGGGCAGGATACTTCCCTGTTTCCCCATGCACAGACCATGATTGGCCTTTGCTCTCCCCCTGAGGTTCCCCTTAGGCACCCATGCCCTTGGCAGTTGGAAGAGACTTTGCGCGCTCCCCCTTCTGCTCCCAGGCCAATCAGGGCTTGGGGGTGGGGAAGCGTGCAAAGTCTCCTCCTGCCCTGCCAGGAGCACATGGCACTTCTAAGCACCGTGTGCTCCTTGCAAGATGGAGGAAACTGTGCGCTTCCCCCTGCCCCTGGGCCCTAATTGGTCTGGTGGCAGGGGAGCAGCAGGGCCTCCACGGTCTGGATCAACCCACTTGGCGGGCTGGATCCAGCCTGTGGAGGCCCTTTTTCCCACTCCTGAGCTAGACTGTGCCTTAGTTACAGCCCTATGGAGCAGTCCCAGGCCAGAAATGTGATCCAAAGGGACACAATTGAATCTTGGCTTCCAGGTTTTTTTAGGGTAGTTTAATACACATGTACCTGTCCTCATATGGGTAGTCCCATTGCCTTTGCAGAAGCTCCACACTTTTATGGACCCACTCACATGTGTAATGGCTGAACTTTGTGAACATTTCCTCAAACAAACAATGGGACTAATTTCATGAAAAAGGGGTTGGTGGATTAGGTAAATGTTTGAGGCTAGAATGAGAATAGCAAAGCATAGCTAGGAAAAAATGCCTACATTTAAAAAAAGTCTTCAAAAAGGAGAGAGAGAGTGCAAGCAACAATGCTAAGGAACAACACTGTATATCAAGCTGTCCCCGTGAAATGTTTCATTTTCAACTAATCTTCATTCTCTGATGGAAAACCACTCCCTCGGAGAAATTCTGACCAGCTCCTACTGTAACTAATATCTGCTTACCTGTGACCAAAAGATAACAATTTTTTTTCATTATGGTATGCTCCTGGTAACACTACACAAGGGTACATGCATGAGAGAGTGAAATGGATTCTCTTCTGGCTGTGATATCATCGACATGAGAGGGAAATTTGTAACAGTGAGGGCGATACACGAATGCAACAGCTTACCTATAGAAGTGAAAATGTCTCCATTGCTTATTGTCTTTAAATCAAGATTAGGTGTCTTTCTAAAAGACAGGTGATGCCAGGTTACCTGATATTAACATATCTCTCGTAATACTTGGTGTTTTCCATAAAGCCGCAGTAGATGAAGTTCTATCATGGTATGAAAATCTTTTATTTTGTATGCAGGAATATGTGTTTTTCATGGTGGTAGAGAAAAGCTTGCAAATGCAAACTCTAAAGACTCAAATACCAGATGGCAAATAAAAATTGTATGATTTTTAAAATCATAATTCTAGGTTCTTTATAAGACATTATCATGATTTTGGGAAAACGGACTCATTCTTTTTTGAATGTATGGTACTGGCAAAAGAAACCTCATTCAACTACAAATGATTTAACTCAATGCCCAGATTATTAGATAGAATTATATTTGCACAAGCAGTTGTAAGGCAGCAGGCTCATAAGATCTGGCCCCAGACTCTAGAAGGATTGTTTACTGGTGGAATGAAATACAAACTCTTATATAAACAAAATCCTTATTGGCGTCAGTAATCCCTTTTCAAGCAGGTTTTGTCCACTGCCCTGTGTCAGAGTAGCTGTGGCCAGTGAAGCCAATCCAAGGGTCTGGTCTATAAGGGTGTGTCTAGACTACAGGGTTTTGTCAACAAAAGTGGACAAAACTATACCTGCGTCTACACTGCCGCTGAGTTCTGTCACCATAACATCGACAGAACTCAGCAGTTTTGTCGACGGCTGTAAACCTCATTCTACGAGGAATAATGCCTTTTGTCGACAGAGTTCTGTCGACAGAAGGTGTTATTGCATCTACACTGTCCTTTGCATCTACACTGTCATGTCGACAAAGCGGCTTGCTTTGTCGACAGAACTGGATGTAGTCTAGATGCTCTTTGTCGACAGAAGCTTTGTCGACAGATACTGTCGACAAAGCTTCTGTCGACAAAATCCTATAGTCTAGACGTACCCTAAAAGCCTGTTAGAGGAGGAGTTAATGGGACAAGGTGTGCTTTAAGAGAGAGAATCTAATCCCACTCAGGCAGCGAGTCCTTGGAGGAAGGGCCAGGGTGCCTCCTTCCCACAAAGGATGCCCAGGAGCTGTTATTCCAAAGAGTAATAGAGCTGGCTGAATAAGATTATTAGATTCCAAGGCAGAAGGGACCTTTGTAATCAAGAAGCTATATTCTAGAAAACCACCTAGTCTTGATTCAAAATTTGTCAGTGATGTAAACTCCACCATGACCCCAGGGAAGCTGTTCCAATAGTTAATCATTTTCACTGTTAAAAATGTACATCTTGTTTCCGGTCTGAATTTGTCTTGTTTCAACATCCAGCCCCTGGATTATTATATTTTCCTCTGCTAAACTGAAGGGACCATTATTAAATATTTGTTCCCGGGGTAGATGATTAAAGACTTTAATCAAGTCACACCTTCACTTCCTCTTTGTAGAGCTAAAAAGATGGGCTTAAGGAGTTCCGTCACTATAAGGCATGTTTTTTAATTGTGTAATCATTCTTGGGGCTCTTCACTGAACCAATCTGTCAACCTCCTTCTTGAATTGCAGGCACAAGAGCTGACTATAGTATTCCAGCAGTATTCAGACCACTGTCATAAGAGAAGGGAACTGGCTGGGACTGGAAAGCTGCAAGAAGTAAGATTACCAAGGAACCCTGGAAGAGGAAACTGTGGAAACTTAGGACAAAGAGTGAGCTAAGGGGACTTCTGTTGTTCATTTTACTAGCATATGTTTGTACAATAAGCCTACTTAAAGGAGACGGGGTGTGGCAATATAAGGCAAGAGAAGCTCTCTCATAAAGCACTCATGTCTTACATATACATTTTCACATCTTTAACATATTTATATCTCTAGATACAGATTCAATAGAGAGATACATGGACACACACAAATATGCACACACTTTTATGCTTTCTCCCAGGTTGCCTCTCATACTTAGCAACTCCCTGAAAATAACAAAACTATTTAATTGTCCTCCTTCAAATCTCTCCTTTAAACTCTTCTTTGATATGATACTTAATAAAAATACTTGAAAACAGTTAAGCAGCTAGAGTGCTGAGATTACTCTGGTCAATATTGTCTCACTGTTTCCCTGTGCTCACACCTGTTGCCTCTTGTCTCCAACTTAAATCGTGCACTCTTTGGAGCAGGGACTATCTTTTATCCTGTGTTTGTACAGCACCTAGCATAATGGATTCCAGGCCAATGACTGTGCTTCCTAGGCACTACCAGGATCCAAATAATGAATGCATAATAAATGTATTCACAAGCAGTTTTAACATTTAAGCATATGTGTAAGTGTTTGCAGGATCAGGGCCAGTTGTGAATTTTGCCTCTGTAAAGGCTGCTGCAGAATCTTTGAGTTATAGGCTATGTCTAGACTGAGGGTTTTTGCAGGATACTGGAGGTATCCCACAAAAACACCACCACGTCCAAGGAACACGTTTGCTCTTCCGCTTTTTTTCACGGAAGAGCAAATGCGCTCTTCCGGGGAGCCCTGTATACCTCGTTTCATGAGGCATAAGGGCTCCGCCAAAAGAGGAGGCTTTTCCGCCATTTAGCCCCATCTAGACAGGGCCAAATGGCAGAAAAGCCTCTTCCAAAAAAAAGCGGAAAAAGCTACACAAAATGCAGAGCGCATTTTGCGTAGCTTTTTCTCCAAAAATGTTGCAGGCTAGACCTAGCCATAATGCCCACAACCCACAAAGAACCAATGTAACATTTAGAGCCTTCGTAAGTACAAACATCATTTCTTTGTGAACTGAGGAAGTTAGATGTTCGATTATTGAGAGGTAATTAACATGGGAACTTCCAGAAGCACACTTGCAGAATGGCATTCCGCAATAGAGCTGTGGTTTTGTTTCGTGACAGAATCTCACAAGACAACATAAGGATGCTCAGCCTTCCATCCCTGTTATTGTTTTGCTTGTGGTAGACGCTAACAAATTCAGAGTGTAAAAATCTGAAATTGCTATTAGTATGGAAAGGTGCCACATGAACTGTAACCTACCTGCTGTGCCCATAAATTGACAGATACGGCACTCACTCTGACTATTCAAATTAGCTGAAAATAGTTTTGCATGTCTCTATTTTTAAATGTCATCTGTTATCAAATATGAAGCAACTCTAAACAATGTTCAGATGGCTTGTGGGAATGGGCATGCAGTCAGATATCTGCTTTGGAAGTTGGCACTGAGTGTGAGCTCTCCACAACGCAGAAGAGTGTCAGCATCCCAGCATGTGCTTGCAAGGTTAAATCCAACTGTAACGTAATGAGACAGCATCTTCATTTTGAAAAAGACAATAAACTTTTCTGATGTTTAACCCCGTTAGTAGGTTGGGTGGTCTTAACACAAACAGTCTTTTTTATAATTAATCTCAGTTTTGAAATTCCTTCAGTGATGATGATGGAATTACTTCAGATTTGCACCAATTGGGGAGGAGAATCTGGACCATCTTGCTCTTAGGCCATCTGTTCCTTTTTTGAAAGATCATTCACAGTTGCTATAACAGCAAAGGTTGCCAGGTGAAACACTTGAAAATATGTGAGGTTCTCCATCTATAGAGGGTATTTTGGACCTTAAATGGGGTGATGAGGCAAGCTTTGAATAGTCCTGATGAATTTCTTTGATTTAGAAGAAATAATTTGTTATTATTCATTCTTTTCTTACTTACAAATACTCATTGGCCTGGTCTATACTAGACCAGAAGATCGGTTTAAGGTACACAACTCCAACTACGCAAAATGCGTAGCTGGAGACAGCTTATCTTAAGCCAAGCCTTGGCGGCATCCACACAGAGGAAGGCCAATGGAAGCAAATACTCCATTTGGCTTCCCATACTCTTCACAAAAGTAGGAGTACGAGACACCAGTGGGAGCTGCTCTCAGTGTTTAATTTATGGGTCTATACTAGACCTGCTAAATTGAATGCTAGCAGATAGACTTCCGGAGCGTCAATCTTGCGGTCAGTATAGATGTGCCCCTTGTCTCCCAGAAAGTCTTCAAGGGAAATAGAGAGACAACAGCATTAAGAGAAAGGTTGAAATTAGAAGAAATGCTATGGGTAAATATTTGAAGAGGAGTTGCTGTAGTCAATAGGCAGACCGCAGGCCAAATCCAGATTGCCAAACACTTTTGAACAGACTCCAAAATCTTTTTTACTTATTATGATCCTTATTGTTGTTTTTGTATGAGTTTTTTCTGGAGTGTAGGCCTCGACTATATCTTGACCAAGAAATTTGAACTTTGCCAAAAATAATTGGCTCACCCCCGGCCTCCAGGCTAAATGTTCTGCTGCAGTTTACATGGATTTTTAAAATGAATACACTAAACAAAACACCTTTGTGCAATTAATATATTATAGAAAGCACAAAGATAATAAATACCTGTAGTATAAATCCTGGTTCTGTATCTAGACCATAGTGATGTCCCATGTACTGGATTACATTGGGGGAGAGGGAAATCACAAGTACTGTCTCCATCTTTCAAGGGTGGAATACAAGTTTTAATTGTCTTCCCTGGAGCTGCAAAAGGATTTGTATCAAATACAAAGCAACCCTCCTCAATGTAAAATAATTCAGGATCCCCAGAATTTATTTTTCCCGTCTGCAATTCCCCAGCATATATACCTTATCAGTCCAGCATTTGGAAGTAAGAAATTAAAGCTTCCAATGTTTGAATTACCCTACTCTAAAAGACAAGAAATCTGTATTTATCTTGCTACCCTGGTCCTGATTGGCCCCAAACTGTGTTTTATTCAGAGGCAAGGTTAGGTTTGCTGAGAGTTAAACCAAGACAATTAGCTCTGTCTTGTTTGGCCAATTGTTGTTAAGGCAACCTAACTGAGTCCCAGGTGTCAGGAATCTCTTATGCTTATTTGATTCCCAAAAGCAAGAGAGAAAGGAGTTCAAACAACAAAAACAATTCTGCAGCATAGACAGAGTGTAGCACAGAAAGAGAAAACACGACAAGATGATATTTCATGCTCTATTTACAACACATAGACACACCGAATCAAACCACATACAACACTGAGGTTTATAAGCTATGGAAACACCTACAAAACCCACAAAACTCCAGACCGTCCTGAGTCCTGTCATGGCACATCTTCTCTCTGTGCATTACCAATGTAAAAAAGGTGTCATTAATAACACCTACCAGTGTGCTGGTAAGAGATTGATCTTTATTTCCAACTCCAGTTCCAATCAAATGACGTAAGTCCAGATGACAAAAGGCTATATCATTGTCACATGCCAGTGAACATTGTCTATTAAGTCCAGGGTTTATTGTTACCTCTTCTTTTTGTTAAATCATATGCAAACAACACTTAGTTTCAATGCAATTAACAGTCATTAACAAGCACAGGTGATCAATGAAACACACCAAAAGAGATGGAAAACTTTTATGTTCTCATAACAATTCAGTGGTTGGTTTGGCTTCTGAAGTGGATAGTTCACCTTAAGCCTGTAATTTTTCAGTGCCAGAGACTGAGCCGCTTGTGTTACCTCCATCAGCAGCATTTAGGATGTCTGCAAAAAATAGAGACAGTGTCTGCCTTACTTTTGTTTAAATATCTTATTTTTCTCCAATACAACTATCTATTGCATGTTGTGGATTAAATAGATATTAATTAAGTACATTGGAAACAAATTTCTGTTTGAAATTTACCATTCTCTCCCACTTGACATGGGGTTACTGTTTGACATTTTTCTTGTTCTTTATCCTCCATTAAAATTTCCTGGCATATCAGTTTCTTGTGGAGGTGGCTGGAACACTTTCTGAAATTTTTCATTTGGCTGCAATATACTGCTTCATCAAAGCTGATACATTTAATGGGGGTGTATTGGTTTTGACAACATTTACATTGGAAAAGAGAGAGAGATTTCCATGCAGGTTGGTGTTTAGGGCACATACCTTCACACACGTATGTGCACACGTATACACACACACACACAGAAAAATCTCAATTTTGTCTGAAAATGGGCATTTCAACACAATTCCATTTTCATCAAACACATTTCAAATTTATTTCTTTTCATGCCAATGTGGAAGAAAAACAAATTCTGAAACAGCAAAAGTTTCTGATATGGAATTGCCAATTCTACTTATTTTATCTACTTTAAAGTCAATCCCTTTGTCCCAAGGAACAGTTTAGACATTGTGATTCTGCCCATATGTTTGCAAAATGGTGATCCTGCTAACACACTAGAAAGTGTAATAAAATATTGTAAACTATCTTAACTATGAGTCCCTTAAATTTCATTAAGGATATCTTAGTAAATTCTTTGCTATTTGCAGTGACTTTTATGTTAATCCTTTTAATTGTATTTAGTAATGGATTGGTGCTTATATATCAGAGTTCCTGAAATAAACTATATATGAATTGAGGTAAGTTATCATTTCCTAACAAACTATGACTTACAGTGTATGGTAATAAGCAATTACATTACTCCTCAGGGGGTTCTCTAACAGCTCAATTTTCAAAGAAACTGAGTATTAGCCCCCTTTCTTTAAAAAGGAGATTTTTTTTTTATTTATTTCAGATATGCAGGTCTTCCAGGAAGGGTGGCCAGGAATATCATGCGATTTTTCTGCATTTCATTGTATTCATTACAAACTCCTTTCTCTGCAGTGCCTTCTTTTCACTTACTCTTGAAAGTATGCTCATGATAGGAAGTTCCTCTTTGGGCCAGTATAATTTAATGAGGGTTTGTTTGGTTTTTGGTTTTTTTTTGTTTTTTGCAAATTCATGCAAATTTATGAATGTGCAGGTGTGCCCTCAAATAATGATACAGGTTGAAACTCTCAAGTTTGGCACCATCAGGACCTGACCTGTGCTGAAACAGAAAATTTGCCAAACCACAGGAGGTCAGTATTGTCTAACATCATTACCAACACTGCCACTGCTTACTGGGCTCTTAGTAGACAGTTAGGGGTAAATTAAAGCTAAATAACAGCACAGAACAATAAGAGCCAGGACTGGTAGCTGTAAACACACATTATGAAACTGCAGGAAACATGGCCACACTGATAAGTGGAAATCAAGCTAACAAAAATCATGCCGGACCAGAAAGCACCAGACTAGAGAGATTCAACCTGTAATACAATTTCCAGTGGTTTCTAATTTCTACCTCAGCAGATTTCTGCCAATATACATATTCATGAAACGGCTCACAACGAAACACAATTGCCAGCAGGTTGTTTTTTTTTAATCTCAGCATAGTTCTGTATGCCACAGGTGACTAGTCTGCAGAATGATTAGTCGCCTACTCCATCTGAACTCACATGTGTTATAGGCAGCACTGGTGCTGCTCTGGATGAAGCCTTTGATGCGTCTGGATGAGTATGGTGGTTTGAGCTGTGAAAAATGTAACCTGTTCAAAATAAATACTAATTTTATTAAGAACCTGTTTTTATTCCTCTGTTCCTTTGGCCAGGTCTACACAACGAAAGAAAGTCAACCTAAGATATGCAACTCCAGCTACTAGAATAGCATAGCTGGAGTCTACATACCTTAAATTGAATTTCTGTGGCATCCCCACTGCAGTGGGTCAACGGAAGAAACTCTCCTGTCAGCTTCCCTTCTCGTGACCCCAGGAAGTACCAGAATTAATGGGGGTGCCACTAGCATTTGATTTAGTAATTCCTTACTAGACCCCCTAAATCAAATCCTGGAAGATCGATCTCTGGAGCGTCAATCTCGGGGTAAGTGTGACCTTGCCTTAGAATGCAAACAGATTTCTCTTCCCTCTGGGTCTTTTGTGAAGGGGGAATGATTTACACAATAATCATCAGCAGGAACATTCAGAAAACGTATCTATGTTTCATGGAAAGAATGGATATTGGTAAATATTTTCTACATATTCATTTTTTTTTTAAAGGAAAGTGGACACAGCACTGGTCATTCTGCTGAGCTTGCACCTTACATAGTTTTCAGTAGTGGAGTGGGAATATAAACTTGTGTGAGAGGCTGAGGAGATTTCTGGGCCCATCACCTTAATGTAAGAGAGCCAGTCCATTGATATTCGTGTTCATCAAGCTTCAAGTTATAATCAACCAGTGTTGATTCATATTTTAAGCCAAACAAATCTATTTCAATCACTTACTACAGGGCCGAGTTTGACTAATAATTGGATAAACAGAAAAACTTAATAAGATGATTTTCATTATATTGTAGTATAAATATAAAACATTGCTTCTTTCCTTCCTCCTCAAACTCCTGTCTGAAGATGGATACACAGCTTTATATAGTGACTAGATAAATACCAGTTAATACATAGTGATTGAATCTGTCACAAGACTAGTATACTTTTTTTTAGTGACAAAGGATTTTAACGAGATCTGATAGAGCATCATTGATCTGGTAAATGTGAGAAAACAGTGGAAACCAAACACAAAAGGGAAGAGTGAGATTTTTTCCTTATGAAGATTGGTAAAATCTATACTGTATACTTCAGAGAGAGGGAGAGAGACAATTATAACTAACAGTCCTGCTGAATTAATTAAAGGTCATGTTTACAAAACAGTAAAGCCATTGGACCCTATTTTCCCACCACATGCTTTGAGTATCTTCTGGTCAGATCTCCTTAAGGGAACTTAAAATTAAGCCAGTTATGTAATATGTGTCAGGTGATATTCTGCCCCATTGAAGTCAATTTTGCTACTGACTTTCTCAGGGCCAAGATTTCCTCCACTATGTATAGTAATAGAGAGGTAGCCGTGTTAGTCTGATCTTGCTAAAACAAAAGGAAAAACTATGTAGCACTTTAAAGACTAACAAGATGGTTTAATAGGTGATGAGCTTTCGTGGGCCAGGAAGTGGGTCTGGCCCACAAAAGCTCATCACCTATTAAACCATCTTGTTAGTCTTTAAAGTGCTACATACTTTTTCCTTCCACTATGTACAGGCAGAGATGATCACATAAATGTGAATACCCTGCTATTACATGGTTCAGCACAAAACATTTCAGATTTTTTCCCCATGTTTGAGATTGTTTATGTGAAATCAATATGCAGAACTTTCCAACAAACCACTGTATAGTTTATTGATATCAGAGAAAAACTCTCTTGAGATTCATCATTAATTCCTTCAACTGTTGCATTTTATTCAATGGCATAGTATTGGTATAAAATGATATAGTGAAAGTGTGCTAGGAGTTTTCTAAGGTCACACATCAACTTTTCATCTCACAAGCTGTACGTTTGTGAATTCTATTAACACTAAAGGAAATTATGTACACAAAGCATATCCCAAAGCAGCAAGATGAAAATACACTCTTGAATATTTAAGTAACCATATGATTGGATTATTCAGTTATTTATTTATTAGAAAAACAGAATGGAAGCAGACATTTAAGAAAGTGAAACAAAATTACATGGAGTTTCAAATAAGAAATATAGTACATCCAATATTTTCGAGACCAGTTGTGAAAATGTTTCTTATATTAACTTAAATGTTTAGCCAGCTCTGAAATGCTTGATTTATTGACCAGAATAGTTTCATTGCATGAAAAAAAACCATTATTTGTGAATGTGAAGGCTGTAGCATAAGAATTATTGTCTCATTAAGGGCTTGATCTACTGGTTTTGTGATTGAAGTCAGTGGGATTGTTTTAACTGAATTCAGTGGGTTTTGGACTGGACTCTAATTCCTTTTATACAAGAAGGTGACTATTTCCTTTTTCAGAGAAAATAATTTGGTAAAGGTCGAAAGATTACATTGCATGCCAATTCCTGTCTCATGACATCGTAATGAATGATAACCTGATGCAAAAAGGTGCAACAAGTAAACAAATATTTTTCAATAAATTGCAAAGTATCATTATTATTCTTTTTATATGTTAAAATGAGGAACATAGAATAAATATCCACTTCACAAACAACTGCAAACCTATTCCCTCTTTGTTATCAATTCACAATTTATGAGTTGACCGAAGTCATTTATGTTTTTCATACAATTAACCTGGATTTGAATCATAACTCACTGTTAGCAAAATATAATAGGGGTCACTTGTTACAATCACACATCTATATTTTGGCACCACTCCATTAATTTATATATATTTATCCTCAGACTTTAATAGATCTTAATTAATGTAATATTTACATTCTTAATAATGTACAGTGTATATTCCCACCCTGCGATAATATAGTCTTCGGGAATGTTGGCTGTGACTGAAGTATCAAGATAAAATCTACAGCTGATTAACTTTCAAAAGTCTATGATTGTCCCTGGTTTTAATCATCAAAGAGCTGAGAACGTAAGAATGCAACTCAGAATCATAATCCCATTTGTTACCACATGGACTACCAACTCAAATGATTTTGTTCCTCTGGAGTTTAAACCTATAAAAATACAAAAATAAAACCACTTAAGGAAAGTATGCATGAGTACTTTGTGTCAGATCTATTTTTCAAAGAATTCAGAATCATTCATATTTGTCAACAAAAATGCATACACAAATGTTATGAATTACAATAATTCATAATCCAATCATGCAAAGTGTGGCATATCCTCAGTGCCACTGATGCTAGCACTTCACAAAATTAGGACCATGGTGCTCCGTTTTCTTTAATGGGCTCACGTATATTTTTACAGCAGCATTGCCCAGGAATTACAGAAATAAAGTGACATAAGTGCATCTCAACAAGAGAAAGGAGGAACCTTTCCTGATAGCTGGCACCTTCTTTGAAGATACTTTTGGAGGAAAGCATTGGAAATGCGACACCCTACCCCAGTCAATTACCACAAAATTGGGACAACATAATTCCTATTGATCATACCCTGTGGCCATTTTTTTTCCAAACTGGGTGTTGGTCCCCTCTCTGGGCCACTGCAGGACTATGTCTACACTGGCGGGTTCTTGTGCAAGAACTCTTGCGCAAGAACAGGTCCAAACTGCCATGTGCTTTTGCGCAAGAGCATCCATGGTAGTGCGGATGCCCTCTTGCACAAGAAAGCTCTGATGGCCATTTTAGCCATAGGGGATTCTTGCACAAGAAACCCCTGCCGCACGTCCACACTGCCCTCTTGCGCAAGAGCCCTTGCGCAAAAAGGGCTTACACTTGTTAGAAAAGAGCATAGCTCTTGTGCAAGAAGCCCTCTCCTCCCACGCTTTACTGTAAATCTTCTTGCGCAAGAGCGTGTGGGCAGTATGGATGCTCTGAGAAGAATGGCCATTCTTGCGCAAGAATCCACCGTGTAGACATAGCCCAGAGGTACAGTTACCCTGAAAAGTTAAGTCACAACCTGACTGTATAAATGGCTTTCCCTTTTTTTTACATTAAACATAAAACTATACAAGCAACTGTTTCAGGTTTATCCAGAATTAAGCCGTGCTATTGCTCATCTATGGTGGTTAAGATCTAGTTCGCCTTCCCTTTAGAAGAGCACTGCCTTCATGTTAAACGATAATATTCAGGAAAAAAAACTTACTTGACATTTTTGGAATCCTTATTTCCTCACTACTGCTGCCATCCCCACCGTCACTGACTGTTCTTATTTCTATGAGATAATCTTCCTCAAATGGGACCATAATCTCAGCGGAGGTATTATTTGTCTCCAATATATGAGTTTTGCTTTGTCTATTTTGCCTGTACAAAATCTGAATGTAAAGGGATTAGAAAAAAAAGAAGTAATTGGATTTTTTAGGGTCTTTGAGAGAGCATTATTTCTCATCTCTCACACACATGTAATTCTGCATTTTCAGAACCCTGCAGATTTATTGAGCAGAAACACAGACTACTTCAGAAACTTAGACTCAGTATGGGGGCCATAATGGGTGTAGTGCTTCACGTACAATGGCAATCCTTGTCCCAACTGCAATACAGTATTCATGCAATATAAATCCAAACCTCGTTTACAGTGTAAATTCAGGCCAGGTCTACACTACACCGAAAGGTTGGCTTAAGGTACGCAATGCCACCTACATAGAATATGTAGCTGGAGTTGCCTTTCCTTAAGCTGAGCTTGGCGCTGTCTCCAATGTGGGAGGTCAGCATTGCAAAGCAAACACTTCTGTCAGCTTTCCTTACTCCTCACAACTGGGAAGAGTACAGACATCGGCCGGAGCTTCCCTCAGCACTTGATTTACAGGTCTATACTAGACCTGCCTAATTGAATGCCAGAACTTCGATTTCCGGTGTGGTGAATGAAGACATGCCCTCACTGAAGATTATTTAAAATGTATTATTCATGTATCTATTTCACTTAGTGTGGAATTACTGAGGATGGACATAAGGCCAGAATTTGGTGCTTCTCATCCACAATGGAGGCCAGATTTGAAAACGACTCAGCTCTCATTAAGATATCCAAGTGAGGGATTTATTTTCATAAATGCTCATCACTCAGCCTCTCCCCTTGTGACACTCATGACCCCGTTTTCAAAACAGCAAAGAACCCATCGTGCTGAGCTCTTTTGAAAATCTTCCCATTTGCTTTTGATCTAAAGTCCATCAACATCAGTACCAATACTCGCACTGACTGCCGTGTAATGCTTATCTGCAGAACTGAAAAACAGTGAAGCCACCTGTAGGTGTATGTGTTAAAAAAGCACAAGCAGATAAATTATGTTGGACAGTGTCGGGTAGAACTTCCTCTCTCCTTACACATACTTCACTGCATTTAGTATTGTTCATGTGGACTTTTTTTGATATCATTGTGTCAGCTTACAGATTGTTTGGTCTATTTCACTGGTGAATGTGGGCTAGCTGGTGATACATTTAGATGCAAATCCTGCATGCACAAATAATTTCTTCTTCAAGAAGTCTTTCTTCTTTGCATACATAGCTCTGACAGTATATGACTTCTTGCTCTTGACAGCTTTTTGAGATTTTTATGCTAAAAAGATAACTGAAGAGTGAAGTGGACAGAAAAATGGTATTAATGGGCATTTTAAAAATAGTTTTTTTGCACTGAGTACTTAAAGATATTTTAAAATGTTGAAATAGAAAAATATTTCCTAGAAGCAAATCGCCAAAGGAGTGAGCCTAACAGAGCTCAGCAGTTTAGTCTGTTCCCCAAAGCGTGTAGCTTGTCAAATAACATAACCGACTAATAACATAGTGTGGGCTCACCTCTTTTCAAAACATGTTGCACTTTTTTTTTGATTGGGAAATAACTGGGCATAACCTTGGGTTGAGTAAACCAACAATACCACAAAAGCCCTTTATACCCATACACACGTGTGTGAAGACTTGCATGGATAAGAGTTTTGCCTAAAGTTCAGTATCTAAATTCTTCATGAAGGGAATGAAGAATCTTTCCTTTCTTGAACTGAATCATTGCCACATCCCTTCTTGATCAAAACCACTAAACAGGCTTCACACTAACTTTTCCTTTTTAAAATAATAGATTTATTTTTAAAAAAATCAAATAGTGCTCCTTGGCTCTTTTGTTATTTAGAGGTCTATCCTCTGATATGTGTGGAGATGCATTTATGCATTCACAAATTATAAGAGCAGATGTCAGCCACATTTTAATTTTTATATTTAACTGCTCATCATGCATCCCAAACACTGAAGAAGTCAGTATTTCTCATTTAGTGATTATTTTCAGGGAGAGTTGGATCGTCACGAAGCATTTGCATTATTTGTGGTGCCTCTATTATAACCAATATGTATGATGCATTAGACAAAGAAGTTACTTACCTTATAGCCTAGCACTTCTGATTCATTTTCCATTGTTTTTACATGTTCCCAATTCAAGCATATTTTTGAATTTGTCAACTTCCATGCAATGTTTGCCGGTGGTTGACTTGGTGCTTTAAAAAAAGATAATAACAAGAGATAATTGGATATTAATTTGCATAGTGTAATCAAATAATCTGCTGACATGAAAGTAACCAATGCATGACTGATCCAAGTGAAGAAGAGTAAAAATATTTTCAGGTCAGTCGTTACTATCATTTTAGATAGAACAGTAAAGTTCTACTCAGAACACATATCATTTACTGACAAAAGTGAAATTTTGGAATATAGGCAGAATCTGGTTCTTTCTGACAATATTATGTTACACTGAATAGATTTTGTTGAATTTGAGGTGCTATTGTTAGTGTGTAGATGCAGTGTACTACAAAATGCTTTTTTTATGTGTCCTCTATTTCAGGGGGAGAAAAATGAGGTCACAAAGTTTGAAGCAAGCTCAATGAACAAGTCTGTATTTGATAGGTCAGACTGCCAGTGTAACCCACTCACCTTCTGGGTGTAGTTCACTGTCCCAGCTAATGGCACTGAGACCATAGAGAAAATAATATGTTTGCTGTACAGCCTTGGCTGAGAAGCAGCTGGCTTTTAGTTCGTGCAGTAGAGACTCTCGCACTAAGCTCTAGAGGTCCCAGGTGTGATTCTGCCCTCAAATTTCTGGGGTCTGCCAGCATTACACCAGGTTTTAGGAACCCTTATGTACAGTCGACATTTGAAGGCAAAAATAAATGCATTAGATCCTAGATCCACAATGTTCTAGATCCTCAAAGGTACCTAGGTGACTAATGCCTATAACAATCCATTGGAGTTAGGCTCCTAAGCACCTTTACATGATTAGTGCCTAAATTTAACATTTAAGCACCACTGACATGCAATGTTGAATTTAAGCACCACTGAGATCCTCAAAACTCTGCTCAACTGCCAACTAACGCAGTAGGCACCTGGAGTCTCCAAGGACTTGTGGGCATGTACAAAAATGCCTAAGTTCTGACTGCCACCAAGTTGCTTGGTGCCCTCACCATTGCAGGATCCCTTAATCTGGGATGTGTGCTCACAATCCTCCATCTTTTTTCATGAGAAAGGACTGACTAGGCTTAGGAGACAAACCCAGGAGAGGGTTCATGGCTGAGAAGCCTAAATAAGGGGCTGTGTCTCTCTTTGCCTGGAATTAGGCAACTAAATATCTTGGGGTGGAGACTGAGGGATTTAAGCCCCCCCTTCCTCACATCTTTGCATGTCCTTCTGGCAAGTTTAAGGAGCCCCTTACTCAGCTGTCTTGGACTATGTCCCATTTGTGGATTTAGATCCAAGTATCTAAGCACTGTTTGTGCCATTGATAATCTACCCCCAAATGACTGGGTTTACATACTGCCAGATTCAGAGATCTCCAAGTATGTGTGAAGTTGAAACTGCATCTCTGAAGTAGATGGGAGATTTAGAATGGTGGGTTGTCTTCTGGCTGCATGGTGTATCCTTCTGGATTAGGGACACATCTGGGAGAAAAGTATTTAGGGAAAAGTAATTGAGGGAATGAGATGAGATTGCCTACAGAGGTATGTGGACCATTGGCAACTGCAAGTAGAAAATATCTCCAATAGCCAGAGATGGGACATTGGATATGCAGGGCTTTGAATTACTATAGTGATTTCTTTCCTGAGTGTCTTCTCATTGGTCTCCCAGATATGCCCATGATCTGATTGTCATACCTAGTATTGGGAAGGAATTTTCCTCCAGGTCAGATTGGCAGAGATTCTGGGATTTTTTGGGGGTTGGGGGGGGGCTCTTCCTTTGCTATATGGGGCACAGGTCACTCTCAGGTTTGAACTGGAATAAATGGTTGATTCTCTGTAACTGGGGCTATGTCTAAACTACATCCCTCTTTCGAAAAAGAGGGATGTAAATTAGGCAGATCGAAAGTGCAAATGAAGCGGGGATTTAAATATCCCATGCTTCATTTGCATAATCATGTCACAGCGTTCTTTGGAAAAAGGGTATTTCGAAAGTGAAACCGCTGTCTAGATGTGGTTCTTTTGAAAAAAAATCCTCCGAGGAGTACAGGATCTTTCGAAAAAGTGTTTTTTTCCCCCAAAAGAACCACGTCTAGACAGCAGTTTCACTTTCAAAATACCCTTTTTTTGAAAGAACGCTGTGATGCGATTATGCAAATGAAGCGCAGGATATTTAAATGCCTGCTTCATTTGCGCTTTCGATCTGCCTAATTTACATCCCTCTTTTGAAAGAGGGATGTAGTTTAGACATTCTCTGGAAGTCTTCAAATCATGATTTGTGTATTTCAGTAACTCAGCCAGAGGTTATAGATCTGTTATAGGTTTTATGGCCTGCAATGTGTAGGAGGTCAGATGATATGATCATGCTGGTCCCTTCTGGCTTCAAAGTCTGTTAATGTAGATTTGGATGGAAATGAAGAAAGTAAGGAAGAAAATGGATTCATTCAGGCCAGTATGACTCCTATGGTTGGGCTTCAGATCCAAGATGGATATGTTAATTTTCTGGGATCCATTTTCTCCCTTTTAATACTATGTACTGCTGTTCCCATAGCTGACCTTGACATTTAACATATGTAAATTATAAGGAACAGTTAATTGGATAACAATCTGTAATCTCTTTTGTTTCCTACAGAGGTAGAACAAACTAATTGTTGATTATGTGAGAAAAGTTGTGCTGTTTTTTCATAATTGTGAAGAGGTTTAATCCTTTATATCATTAGGAAATGAAGATGTTGGTTAACCACCCAGGTATAACCACACAGATGTGTGCATATTTCAATTACTCTCTCACTCAGAAAAAGTGTGAAAGCTGGGTGAATACTGATTTCTTTTTTTAAAAAAATTCATGAACTTGAATAAAAAATCAACTCACTTGAATTCATATCCTCTTATTTGCTTTTCTCAAACACTTTTACAAGCAATTATGGAAAAGATAGATACATTTAAAATATGGACTAGCTTTGGCCTGCTGGAGAATAGGAAACCAAGTCTTTATTTTTTTAACCACAGTATTTCAGATATCTTGGAAGACAAATGGTTTGATGGCATCAATTTTAATACCCTTATAATAAATGTATACTGTTTATAATCACTTCACATATTATCAGTTCTCCTTATTGAAAGATGGGAATATTTTTAAAGAGTTTGAACATTTAATACATATTTTAAAATACTGAATTTGTTATTTTTATGTTAAATGAGCCATTAACATAATCCTTAGAGTGGGGGTAGCATTAGTCGTTGTACAACAAGCATACATTTATTTTCTTCCTGTTCTGCCATCAGGCTATAATGTATTTAACCATTGTTATTCATGTACTAAAAAGAGGATCTTCTCTTACATGTACTGAATCATTTCCAGAGACTGTCCATTTTCCATTATTCAAATGTCCTACTAAGAAGATCCCACCCCTGGACCACAGATATTATGGCTCAGTTTTGCTTTTTTTTTTAAAATGTAACAGTAGCTCACACTATGAATTATTATTTTTTAAATACTTACATTGCACTTTTAAGTAATAACATGGAGATGGTATTTGATCAAAAGGAAAAATGCATAAATGAGAGAAAGACATGGTAAATACTTTGTTTTTGTCTATATAAGGACTGATCACATGTTCACAGATGAAGAGTAGCTTGTAGATGCAAGGCATAAGAAAAGTTATAACACTTAGTACTGAATTTGGGGCAGTTAAGTTTAGAATGTATTTTGAAAATCTGGTCTATTTCTGTGTGTATGTAAGAGAGTGAGTGAACAAGAATATTTTCTTTCCAGAACTGATTTTCTCTTTTCCTATAAACTAACACTGATTCTTGGGATCCTGGAAAATACTGTGTGTTTTTACATAGGAAATATTTGACTACTGATAAACAAATTCAATGGGGGCAAAATCTGGTTATTCTACTATCCCCAGAAGTTCCAGAGATCTCTAATATGGCACGATCACTGCCATAGGCCTGAGCTGTACAGTCACAATTCCTGTTATGGTATAGATTCCGGTTGCCTTGTTCAGTAAAACTGTAATGGAGGGGAAGGAGATCTCAGAGGGAATACCTTGCCACCCTATTACATATAGGTAAAGGCCATCCAGAGTCTGGAACTAGTATTAGTTCCCTTCAGCACAAGAATGTAGGCTGGCCTGCCATCATGCATTTCCTAAATACCAAAGCGTATTCTTCCATGTAGCCAGAAGTACCATATCCACTGTTGTAGGTGATACATCTGGGAAGGCCTGAAGATGAAGCTGGCGTTCATTGTGCTAATGGAATAGTCAGTGGTGCAGTCACTACCTATGTAAATTAGAGCAGTCTTAAGGTTGCTCTAAGTTACTCTGGAGGCCCAATTGGTCCCTCCAGCCAGTCCTACATCAATGGACTAGAAAGGTGTTTAAGAGCTATCTTTTCTCATCCCCCACTCCTCCTTGGGTCTCTGCAGAAAGCCATGTGACTGGACTGGTAGATCTGGCCTATGGAGAAAAAATAATGTGCATACAATATTCTTATTAAAATAAATTAAGCAAACAAACCAAAGCCTAACAGTCTTTGCAATATTTGGAATTAGATTTTCTTAAGCTAGAAGCTTAATCCCATTGAATATTCTGATAGGCAGATCTCACTTTGATATGTCATTTTAGTGCCATGATAATCAAAAGAAAACACAGATGCTTTACTAAACCTCAAGTATTTTAGTGCCTACAGAGAAGTGGGCAGTTGGTGGTGGAGGTAGGAAGTATCAACAAAGCTGCTATTGAACATAGCCAGTGCTTACCCTCTTTTCTGTCAGTTATAATAAATACTAAAGATTGGCCTGAAACACACAGATCCAAATCCTCTTCAACTGTAGGGAATTACAGTTCTAGATCAGAGCTTCTTAGTTCAGGCCCATACCTACTGTACATTTTTAGGAACTGTTCTCAAGTGATAAATATTAATCTAAAGTGCTTAGTTTCATTTATTATTACTCTTATTTGATACTTGTCACATCTATAGCACCTATCTTCTGAGGAATTTAGAGTTTTTCAAATATTAGCTAATGAGGCCTCAGATGTCTTAGTATACTTACATGCTTTTAATAGACAGGTAAATTAAGCTTCTAAGAAATTAAGGGAGAAATTCTGCCATTTTCAGTCAGGGTGAGTAATGCCTTACTGTATGCTAAGGTGACCAATTGCACGGCTTGAATGTCAGATTGTAGTAGGCTTGCGGCTTTAAAGGCTAGCCAGCCCTTGTTGCTATGCAGGCATACCTGAGCAACGCTCAGCTATTAAGAAAGCGGGAAGCTGCAGAGAGGGTATTCCCTGGGAGAGCAGAGTGGAGAAGGAGGGAGATGACTGATTGCTCAGAGCAAACAGGCTCCAGCAGAGAACACTGAGATACCAGGGATGAACTGGGAGAGCAACTTATGGAGGAGTTTATGAGAGAGTTATAAAATGAATCCAAAGGCTGCTGGGAACAAGTAGCTTCCAGCACAGAAATCTGGGACTTGGGGAGTGAGATCAGAGGCAGGAGTCCACCAAGTAACCTGATGAGAAGATGTAAACAGATCAGCTTGAGGAGGGATTTGAATGTGAATTAATCTAATAAACCAAAAACTAAGGAGATGTGTGAATGGACAAAAGGAATTGTGAGGGCACTCAGCCACATGATGACATATTCTAATTGTTATATGTCACGAGCTGCTCATAAAAGAACCATAGGCTAAAAGTTTCACCTAAAATAATCATTTTGAAAGGTAAATTAAATGGCATAAAGCAGCCACTTTAATCAGGAAAAAAGACCAAATTTACTGGATAAACGGTTTGTTACAAAATTTGTGTTCAGCTCTAATTCTGATGTACTCTTGAGGAATAGGCAAAATTCTGTTTTGCTGACAGTGAAGGTTACAAAAACCATTACTAAACAAAACATATGTTTTCTCTCTTCTACAGGACAATGAAAATGCTACTTTTTTTTTTCTAGTAGCAAAGGTTGCAGATCTGGTCAAGGAAGCCATATAAGTTGTGGGATGAAGGTGGGGAGAAGGGACTCAAGGTTATTGCGAGTAAAATAAATTATATGAATAGTAACTAGACATTTAGAGTGGGAAGGGTAGATCTTGAATTATTTGGACTTCCCCTATGCCCTAAGTATGATATTGCCAAAGAAACTCAGTGTCCAATTACAATTGAATTTCAATGGGAATTGGACACCTAACTCACTAAATCCCTTTTGAACATTGCCGTTTAATTCATAAAAAGGATGCATTGTGGCATTCTGTTTAGAAGACTACATGGTGACTAACAATGCATTTAAATTTAAATATGAAATTCCCTTTATCTGTGCATACATGACCATCTCTCCATACGTAATCAAGAAGTGCACAATCTAACTAAAATAAGGATGGCTATGTTCTTGTGGATTTAATTCATACACTCAATACAACTGTCTCTTAAACTGACATTAATAGGGGATTCACACTTTCTAACATCTAATCTTTGTGAGGAAGAGAAGATCCATCAAGGAAATGCAAAACATTTTGAGACCATTGAGGGCTTTTTACACAGGCCCTAATTCTGTATAGAAAATGCCACTCCAATTCTGTTTTTTCTAATAATACTTGAAATACATAAAGAGACGAGAAAAACTATTTTCATAAGCTATATGTCCTGGAACACTTCTGAACTTTCATAATGTATCATAGCATTACACATTAAAAAATAATTCGATTCTTCTTAGTTGCCAATATGTTTTGCTTCCAGCATATGCCAAATTTACAGACTCTGTGCCAGGTTTCTGCCTGAAGTTATTTTTCACTTCCAACTCAGAAACAACCAAAAATAGGAATTTATTATGAAAATGATGTAAAAAATGTATAGCAGAGTTTACAGCCAGCACTATAATAATAGATTGGTTTTATATATCCCCTTGTATGTGTATTTTTCCATCTGTAGAAATTATATGTAATAAAGGCAAAAAAACAGAATTATGACTAGGGTTAAGACAGTATGTGAGATACTCAGCATGTATTTAATAGCAAAGAAAAATGTATATCAATTAGTAACTGATATCTCTAACACTCCCACCACTGAATTTAATTAAGTATTAGTATACTTTCTAGCTGTAAATGCTATCAATCTTCAAGGGAAAAGGGAAGTTTAAGTAGTTGATTTAAACCTTCGACAACAATGTGCTTATTTAGACATCATCTAGAGGTGATATAGCTTCTTAATATGTCATATGGCATGCACATGCATGCTCGCTATTGCACAAAATTGTTCTGCAAATTCTTGCTATATGTATCCCTCCAGTGTCCACTGAAGTTGACTTCTACTGGGACTGGATTAGTCTTAAATCTTATTCTTATCGTGATTCTACAAATACGTTCCTTCTGTGTAGATCTGTGGTTTAATGCTTTTTCTATTACTGCTAGCTAATAAGACTCTCACGTCACTTTAAAAACTCGATACTGCAAGATGCTTGGTAGCTCCTGGACTGTACTTGATATTTCCAGGAGTTTCTCAACACCTTATAAAGACAAGCCTTAGACCATCATCAGTTATTAGCTTCACTGGACAGAGTTCTGAAAAGGGAGTGATATGTTTTGTCATAATTCTGTTAGGGAAATTTAAATGACTGGATAATATACCTTTATATGAATCCATTACATATATTTCTCTCATTCTACAGAACAGTGGTGGATAGCAATGTAAACAGTAAAAACTTTTATTGCAAGCAAACAAACAAACACCCTGAAGGAAACTCGTATTCCTGGTTCCCAATATTGTGGTTTGCCATTTGGAACAGCTTGTCTTTATTTGCTCGGCACCTCTTTTGAAATCTCATGTGAAAACATGCAGCAGTGAGGACATAATTGTTATTGAAAAGTAAATGTTTTTCAATGGTTGCCGCACAGCAACATCTGAAATGCAGTAAGGAGTCCTGCAGCACCTTATAGACTAACAGACATCTGACGAAGGGGGTCTTTGCCCACGAAAGCTTATGCTCCAATACATCTGTTAGTCTATAAGGTGCTACAGGACTCCTTGTCGCTTTTGCAGATCTAGACTAACACGGCTATCCCTCTGATACTTGAAATGCAATAGTTACTTTCTGTACCAAAAATTGTGAGCAACTGCGGAAATCACCTAACAGTAGACTATAACGTACAAAATAGCCTGTAGGGGTAAGATCATGGTCCTATTTATATTAAAGGGAATTAAGCAATTGCCAGGACTAGATGAATCCACATTGCAATTAAACCCATAATTAGCCCATTCTGGCTGGCATACACTTGGTTTAAGGGTCAGTTTTATTGTGTGTAGACATTTGGTCTCAGCCTGGTGCTGGGCTCTCAGACTCTGAAAGGTGGGAGGGTCCCAGAGCTCAAGTTGCAGCCTGAACCCAATGTCTACACTTTAATCAAACCAAACCTAAGCCCAAATCTCTTACCCTAATTCAGGTAGCACAGGTCAGCCAGTTGTGTCTAATTGTAGTGCAGATATATCTATTGCAGCCAGGATTTCACCCCAGGAGTTCCCTTTTGGTGGCTATGTACTGAATTGGCACCTCAGATATCACAATGTAGGAAACTGTTGGTAAATGTTGACTTTCTCATGGCAACTACTCTGCCTATTTCAGAGGGAGAGATACAGTAGTTTATTTTGTAAAGAAGTTGATTTTGCTTAATTCTGTGAAGCTATTTGGGATACATTTATTAACGTCATCACATAAAACAAAGATGTATTGTAATATATTTATATAAGGCTACACATTTGTTCTGCTTCTATATTCCTTATTGAGTATGACAGTAAATACTTACGAGACTTCTTAGTAGTGATGTTGACTGGAGTGCTAGATGGTCCTGTTCCAGCTGTGTTGTAAGCTCTTATTGTTGCAAAATATAGTGTGTTGGCTTTTAATCCTGTGATGTTTTTTGCTGTTACATTTCCACTGACTCTAACTTTACCAGCTGCGGCTTCCTTGGAATCATCTGTCCAGTATAAAACCTGAATATTAAGAGCAAAGAACAGGCAGTTCATTGTTTTCCCACCAATTACAGTCTTGATTGGAAAGGAGATAAGCCAACAACTAAGGTTTCAAGGAAGACAGCATGTTTTGTAATCAAAACTGCCAGGAAATAAAATGAAGCATGAATATTTATAGTGAAGAAATAAAATTTCAGACTCTGAATACAAATTAGAAAAGCAAATGAGAAATCATTAGTTTTATAGATGTCCAAAAGGGAAACCTTGAGAAGGTAAGAAATTTTAAAGGCTTGTCTTATTTTATAATTTGAGCATATTTGAAGGAAACTTAAAAAAAGACTCGAGACACTTATATCAGCTATCAAGGAGGATTTTAATTATGTTTCTTGACTATGTGGTTTTGTTACAATAGCAACTATTTTCTTAGACATCTCTTTTTTCTAATAGATGTTTAATTTACTAAGGCTTGCATACGCTACACCCTTGCCACTTTGTTTGATAAGTATATGAATAATGATAGGACAATAGAAATTTACATATTTCTGTTGTCTGCATTAGCTTTATTAAGGGCTTATTTTAACAAGGGGGGAGTCATAATGCATGTGAAATGGGCTGGATTTACAGGACTGGAAGCTCAAGTAATACTTCAGTGTCAGTGTATTCATAGAACATATAGAGCACAAATGGGGGTAGAGTAAAAAACTTCCTGCCCCGCACCCTGCACCAGAGTGCCATAACTCTTTGCTGAAGGCATCACTTCTGGGGATCAATTATTTCCAGATTTATATCCCATGAAAACCCATTGATAGCAATGGAATTGCATGTTGCGTACATAAAGGTGGAGTTTGGAGCAGGCCTTCATGACTATTCAGTGCAGGAAACTGCCAATCAGTGTGTGCAATAGGGAGAAATGTGCTATTATTGTAAGCTGTTATTTTTTATTACTGGGATAGCTATTCGCTGCGAGCTGGGCTGAGAATATCAATGCAATTTACATAAGCTACAGAACAGTCTTTTGATGATAACAATTTTCAGTTACTCCCGATTTCAAATGAATTTGTACTGGTGACCCAATGTCAAAACACTTGCTCTCGCTCATCTATATGCCTCAGAACCATCAAGTGCCCGATGTTGCTCAAACACTATTGTAATGCTTATACTGTAAGAACATGAATGGATAGGTGGATGAACAGTTAGAGTTTTTAGAATAAAATACAAGTCCTCTTATATAGGTTGAACCTCTCTAGTGCAGAAATCTCTGGTCTGACAACATCTGTTCACTTATCATGGGCGTGGCCAAGTTTCCTGTGGTCCCATAAAGTTTGCTTAAAGCCAACAGTCCTGGGTCTCAATGTTCTGTGTTGTTACTTAGTTCTGATTTACTCCAAAATGTCTTCTAAGAGCCCAATAAGCAGTGGAAGTGTTGGTAATGCTGCTAGACAATGTTGACCTTCTGTGGTTCAGCAAACTCTCTGGTTCAACACCAGTCAGGTTCTGAGAGTCCCAGACTAGAGAGAGTTAACTTGTAGTATTCATTGCAAAAGAGCAGACCTAAGGGTTGATTATGAAGGCATAATTTATTTTTTGCCATTATAGGAAGGCACAGACAGAACTGTAGTATTCAAATCCTTGTGATTATTCCAGGTGAAATGTTGCTAATGAGAGCTGGGTGAAGGTTTCTTTATCCATTAACTCACTGTAATGGAAGGCAAACTAGAATATGCATGGCTCTCAGAAGAGATATGATTGCAATGAAGTCCAAAAAGAACATCTTTCAACAAAAATATAATTAATGTTACATGCATCACCTCATAGCCAAGCACCCTTCCTGTATGCCTGTTCCATGCTATAGCATTCCAGGAGACTTCAACTTCAGAAGCAGAAAAGCTCTGCACAGAAACCCCCGATGGTGCAATCTGAGGCTCTAAGATCATAGGAAAGAAAATGCAGGTCTGTAATAAATGCAATTTACAGAACATATCATTGGATTAAAAGCTGAGAACATCAAAAGTGCAAAAACTAAAAGGAGCAAAAGGTATTGTGGTTAAGGCACTGGGCTGTAACTCAGGAAATTTGATTTCAGTTCCTTGTTTTTCAGACATCATGTGTGACCTTGGCTAAGTCAATAAGAGCATGATTTTAAAAAATGCTCAACTCCTGCAACATAAGCCAGATTTTCAGAAAAGCTCAGCTCCAATTTAAGCACCAAAATAAGTGGCTATGTTTACAATAGTGCTTAGCATCCACAATATCAAACTCTTTAGAAAACTATGGATATAAGCAGCATCTTTTAGCCTTCTTCTGATTCCATAGATGGGAGCTGTTAGATGCTGAGTGGTTTTGAAAATCTGGACTCTCTTCACTGGAACCCCCTATCCATAAAATGCAGGTCATATTTTTTCCTCTTCTATGAAACAGCCCCAAAGAGAATACAATAGCAAGCAAAATGTGGTAGCATATCTGAGCAATGCCTGGCACTATGAGGCCATGATTCTCTATATTCTAGTAAGGAGGAGAGGATGGAAGATGACAAAATATGGATAAGATCAGATGAGAAACAGTCAAATGAAAAAGAGTGCCATTCAAAAACATCAGGAAATGCCAGATGGCTAAACAGTGACAAATTTTGAAACTGCTTATACACAATGCTAGAAGTCTAAATAATAAGATGCGTGAACTAAAGTGCCTCATATTTAAGGAATATATTGATATAATAAGCATCACAGAAACTTGGTAGAATGAAGACGATCAATGGCACACAGTCATACCAGGGTACAAAATATATCGAAAGGACAGAACAGGTTGTGTTGGTGGGGGAGTGGTGCTCTCCATGAAAGAAAATGAAGAATCAAATGAAGTAAAAATCATAAATGAGCCAAAATGTTCCATAGAATTTCTGTGGATAGTAAATCCATGCTCTAATGATAAGAGTATAGCAGTAGGGATATATTACTAACCACCTGACCAGGAGACTGTTAGTGACTATGAAATGCAAAAGGAGACTATAGAGAGGTTATCAAAATAAACATTCAATAATAGTGGGGGATTTCAACTTTCCCATACAGACTGGGTACACGTCACTTCAGGATGGGATGCAGACATAAAGTTACGTGATACCTTAAATGACTGCTTCTTGGAGCAGCTGGTTCTGGAATCCACAATTTTGGGGAGAAGCAATTCTTGATTTATTCCTAAGTGGAGCACAGGATTTGGTCCAAGAGGTAAATATAACTGGACTGCTTGGAAATAGTGACCATAATGTAATAAACTTGAACATCTCTGTGATGGGAAAAATACCTCAGCAGCCCAACCCTGTGGCATTTAATTTCAAAAAGGGGGACTACACAAAAATGAGGAAGTTAGTTAAACAGAAATTAAAAGGTACAATGCCAAAAGTTAAATCCCTGCAAGCTGCATGGAGACTTTTCAAAGACACCATATTAGAGGCCCAACTTCAACGTATACCCCAAATTAAAAAACACAGTAAGAGAACCAAAAAAGTGTCACCATGGCTTAACAATAAAGTAAAAGAAGCAGTGAGAGATAAAAAGGCATCATTTAAAAAGTGGAAGTTAAATCCTAGTGAGGAAAATGAAAAGGAGCATAAACTCTGTCAAACAACTAGCCAAAACCTCAAAAAGTAATAGCGAAATATTTTTAAGTACATCAGAATCAGGAAGCCTGTTAAAAACCAGTGGGACCACTGGACAATCAAGATGCTAAAGAAACACTGAAAGATGATAAGGTCATTGCAGAGGAAATGAATGAATTCTTTGTTTTGGTCTTCACGGCTGAGGCTGTTTGGGAGATTCCCAAACCTGAACATTCCCATTCATTTTAAGTGACAAATCTGAGGAATTGTCCCAGATTGAGGTGTCATTAGAGGAGGTTTTAGAACAAATTTATAAACTTAACAGAAATAAGTCACCGGGACCAGATGGCATTCACCCAAAAGTTCTGAAAGAACTTAAATATGAAATTGCAGAAATATTAACTGTTGTTTGTAAACTATCCTTTAATTCAGCTTCTATACCTCATGATTGGAAAATAGTTAAGGTGACACCTATATTTAAAAAAGGGCTTTACAGGTGATCCTGGCAATTACAGACAGGTAAATCTAACATCAGTACTGGGCAAATTAGTTGAAACAATAGTTAAGAATAGAATTTTCAGACACATAGATGAACTTAATTTGTTGGGGAAAAGTCAACATGGATTCTATAAAGGGAAACATAGCTTTCCAGAAAGCCTTTGACAAGGTCCTTCACCAAAGGCTCTTAAGTAAAGTTAGTAGTCATGGGATAAGAGGGAAGGTCCTCTCCTGGACTGATAACTGATTATAAGACAGGGAAACAAAGGACAGCAATATATAGTCAGTTTTCAGAATGGAAAGAGGTAACTAGTGGTGTCCCCTAAGGGTCCGTACTGGGACCAAACCTATTTAGCCTATTTATAAATAATCTGGAGAATGGGGTAAACAGTGAGGTGGCAAACTTTCCAGATGATACTAAACTGCTTAAGATTGTTAAGAACAAAGCAGAGTGTGAAGAACTTCAAAAGGATCTCACAAAACTAGAGGATTGGGAAACAAAATGGCAAATGAAATTTAATGTTGATAAATGCAAAGTACAGTAAAACTCCAATAGTCCGGCATCCAACAGTCCTGTACTCCTGATAGTCCGGCATCAAAATGGCAAGAGCCTAGTGAGTGAGCTTTGGCAAAAAATGAGTCACAAGGTAACAGCTGCAGCAGCTGAACTGAGCAAAAAGGGTAAAAAAGGCTTAAAAACTAAAACATTACAGTATACTGTATACAGTATGTACAATAAAAAGAGTTAAGAACACTTTATATACAGTATATAATGTATACAGTATATATATAACCTGCTTATAGTACCTCCTGATAGTCCAGCATATCTGATAATCCAGCATCACCTAAATCCCATAGGTTCCGGATTATCGGAAGTCTACTGTAATGCACACTGGAAAAAAAATCTCAACTTGCTATACATACAAAATGATGGGAACTAATTTAGCTATAACTACTCAAGAGAGAGATCTTGGAGTCATTGTGGCTAGTTCTCTGAAAACATCCACTCAATGTGCAGTGGGAGTCAAAAAAATCAAACAGAACGTTAGGAATCATTTAAAAAGGGATAGAGAATAAAACAGAGTATATCTTATTGCCTCTATACAAATCCACGGTATGCCCACATCTTGAATACTGTGTACAGATATGGTCGCATCATTTCAAAAAAGATATATTGCCATTGAAAAAGATTCAGAAAAGGGCAAATGATTAGGGGTTTGAAATGGGTGCCATATGAAGAGAGATTAAAAAGACTGGGATTTTTCATCTTAAAAAAGAGGAAACTGAGTGGGGATATGATAGAGGTCTATAAAATCATGACAGGTATGGAGAAAGTGAATAAGGAAAAATTATTTACTTGTTCCCATAGCATAAGAACTAGGGGTCACCAAATGAAATTAATGAGTAGCAGTTTAAAAAACAAAACAAAAGGAAGTTTTACTTCATGCAGTGCACAGTCAATCTGTGGACCTTCTTGACAGAGGAGGTTGTGAAGACCAGGACTTCAACAGAGTTCAAGAAAGAACTAGATAAATTCATGGAGGTTAGGTCCATCAATACTTATTAATCAGAATGGAGAGGAATGGTGTCCCTAGCCTCTGTTTGTCAAAGACTGGAAATGGATGACAGAAAGGGATCACTTGAGGATGAGCTGTTTTAGTCACTCCCTCTGGCGCATCTGGCATTGGCCATTCTCGGCAGACAGGATACTGGGCTAGATGGACCTTTGGTCTGACTCAGCATGGCCGTTTTTATGTTCTTAGGAATGTGGCTGGGAACTAAAATGCTAATTGAACATTAATAAAATAGTAAATAATAATGACAATTATATTTACCATCTTCTCCTGCGTAGACAATGGATATGGAGCTCAGGGTTCCTTCTCCTTCATTATTGTAGACACCCACTTTAACTTCAAAAGGGAATAGAGGCATAAGACTTTCATTTCTGTAGACATACTTTGATGATTCTACCGAAGACACCACTGCCTTCGTCCAGCTTGTTGAACCAAGAGGTCGAAACATAATTATGTAGCCAAAACCTTCCCCATTCTGTAGTTCTTCAGGAACTGACTGTAGATGTAGAGGAAATCAATCAATAAGCATTTGAAAGTATATACAGTTTTAATTGAATCTTCATTCTATCAGTATATTTCAGGTGCATTGATTTGGTTGACTGTGCCTTAGAGAGAAGATAATAATATTTGCTCCATCAGTCAATTTAATATTGAAATAAAAATCAAAACAATACATCTATTGAGGCAATCAATTTAGAAACAAAAGATTTTATCAGCCCCATTAAAGACATGCTCTTGCAAGTGTGAATTTTTTTTAAATTAAAAGCATTTCACTCAACTCAGGATGTATCTGAATTGTTCCCCCCACAGGGACTGAAATGCTAATTTTGGATGATTTCTAAGGAAAAAAAAGAAGTTGGAAAAGAGTACATGTGGGTTATACATAAGTGTATGTTAATTGCATACTTGTATGCGCACCTCTTTTATTTCAATTTTTAGCATGAGTGCAATCCCGAGTGCATAAAATGTCTTTATTTAATTTTGTCTTGCATAGCCATAGACAAGTTATTGAAGGGCTACATAGCAAAATTAATGTTTCTATTAATGAAATCTCCTCTCAAGGTATATGCTAATGGCTCATACCAAGCGGGCACTTTCATCAGCACTGTTTGTTTTGTGGTTTTTTTGAGGAAAAGAACACAGTCACACTGGCATTTTGAGGAGAGAGAACATTTGTATAATATTTTATACAAGGAAGTGAAAGGACCAGTGCTGCATGATACAAGATATACAGGATGTTTTCTGTAGCAATATATCACGCAGTGCAGATATTCACATCAAACAAAGATGCATTGAAAAGCATCCGTGCACAAATGGTAGAAAATCTAAAGATATAGTCAAGGACAGGAAGAACAGCAGAACTGTTAGTGATTGTTAGTTTAGAGTTCAAAGATCTACCATACATATGAATTACTACAACCATCAATATCGTAAAAAGAAGCGGGGGAGGGGGAGGCGAAGAGCATAACAAGCTTTCTAAGGACAATATATTTGCTTATTCTCCTTAATCCTCCCAAGCCCAATGGCAAGTACCATATGAAATAGTAAAGCTTAGCATCTGTATTAAGCTTACCCATCCTGAAGTACAAATAAATAGCAGAGAAAGAAAGCTCTCTCTTTCTCTGATATTTATTTGTACCCTGGGCATCTTAACTCCATTCTTCTGAAGAAGCGGGTTTGTTGTGCCCACGAAAGCTACATTTTTTTTAGTCTCGTAGGCTATGTTTAGACTACAGGCTTCTTTTGGAAGACCCCTTTTTTGGAAGAGATCTTTAGAAAAACCTTCCGAAAGACAGCATCCACACACAAAAGCACATCGAAAAAGGGATCTGCTTTTTTGAAAGGTAGAATCCACACTGAATGTACGCTATCTCACATTTAAGCTGTGATTGCTATGGATGGAGTGGCCACCAGGGCACCTGTGCTTTTTCCTCTTTCCTCTTCTTTCGAAAGAACTCCCTCTTCCCTGTCCACACACGCCTTTTTCTGAAAGAGCTCTTTCAGAAAAAAGGCTTCTTCCTCATAGAAAGAGGATTACCAATGCCAGAAAACCCCCTCTGCTCTTTTGATTTACTTTTGGAAGAATGAAATTACAGTGTGGACATAACTCAGGTTTTGTTGAAAAAATGGCCTATAATTAGACATACCCTAAGATCCTGCAGGACTATTTGTTGTTTTAAGTCTTTTCAGTTACAGACTAACACAGCCACCCCTTTGAATCAATCCTGAAGTGTTTTACAAACATTGATCCTCAAAACCCTCTGTAGTATATTTCCCCCTTCTATTTCTTACCCAGGACTGAGAGAGTTAACTGTTATATTATGGTTGTGGTGGGGATATGTCAGAGTTTAAGCTATTTGCTAGAGCGCTTAATTTGTTTTGAGGCTTCTGTGACCTCAGATTTTATCAGGGTGGTTGGTCAGTTCATCACAGTAAGCAGAAGAGTTGTGTTCTGTGTTGTTAGCCTGGTATAATTAGCATCTCTCATGGCTGCTCCTCAGGATAGACTGTAGAGTCCCATATGCTAGCTTTCAAAATGGGGATGTGGTGGTGCAGCTGCTTGACACAGGTAACAGTGGGGGTTAAAGCAGCCCTCAAAGAGGCTGAGCAGAACTCTAATCAAAGGGCAGGGGGCTTACTGAAATATCCAATAGGGAGGAAGCGTGTTAGGGCAGCCAATCAAGGTCACAGAGGGCCATATAAGAAAGGCTGCTCAGCAGAGCAGAGGAGTCTCTCCCTGGAGTGCAAGAGAGGAGGACTGGCAGCCAAGACAGCAACACCTTCAACACAGCAGTGCTAGGTAGGATCAGGGGAGCAACAGGGAGCTCCAGCATGACCGGCTGCTAGATTGAGACCATGGTGTGAAGGCAAATTAGATGCTGGAGCTACTGGGAAGTGAACAAGGGAAACAGGCATCAGAAGCTGGAGGAGGGGTGGTACAGCTATATGATCCTTGGGTTGGGGGACAGACTACTGGGTAGAATTGGTCTCCACCCCAGCCACCCACCCACCCTTGTTCCACTTGCCATTAAGGAGAGTGGTCAAAGCATGGACTCCAGCGTGCCATTGAGGCAAGTGGCTAAACAAGCAAATGCAGTTTGCCACAGAGGCAAGTGGCTGGACTGAGAATTACTGGCCCTTCAGAGGGGGAAAGAGAAAACTTAGTGGGGCTGTGCCCAGAAAAGGGCATTGTGTTCTGGGGAATGACATGGGTCCCAAGAGAGGAGACAGCAGTGATGGCAGGCAGAGATCTAATTCCCAGAACGGCCAGCAGGAGTTGCCACTGTAGTGACTCCCAGCACATTACAGAGGTAATTTTATGCGGCCGTCTGGCTGTTTTTCATGATGGAGGAACAGAGGAGAAGAAAACAAAAAGAAGAGAAAGTAGTATATGGAAACATAAGAAAACCATCATTGAAATGACATGGGCATGGGCACTCAGTGGACCTGATATCCAAGAAGAAAATCACATTTGCAGCAGTATATGAAACAAAAAGCCCATTTTGCAATCTAAATCTTTTATTTCAAGATTTTTATTTGCTCAGTAACCAACTGTGAACTATTTTACTGGAATCACCACTTGCTCTTGGATTCTTTCCATGGAGGAAAGAAAATAATGGCAGTGTCATTTCTCAAGGCCATGGAAATCAAGGGCTTCTACTTGTTTCTTGACACAGTGTAACAGAAGAAGAATTTTTCTAAAGAAGCTGAGTGAACTGTCTGTTTAACATATGATCAAACACAAGTGAATTTAGATTTGTTGTGGCCATTAAATATGGAAATTGCACCATTTAATTGTCCTTTATCTCTTCTAGGATTACACCCTATCTGTGGGTTCGGTTCAGGACTCTCCACTCTTTGCAAAGGGAAGCAAACTCATGAGGCAAACAGAGGAGCAGAATCAGATCAGGTTCCTCCAATCATCCTGAATCCATAGAAGAGGGAACGTTGCGAACAGAAGAGCCTGACCCAAAGTCCACTGAAATAAATAGGAGTCTTCCCCCTTAAAACATATTTCATCTTGTAGAATTCCATATCTACTCCCCAGCTCTGTCCTATTCAGGAGAGGGTGTGGCCTACTTGGCTGGTCTTCAGCCTACAATCTGGGCTGTAGCCTCCTTTTCATATACAGGTTGACATTTTCTAAGACAACTAAAATATTTAACAGTGTAAATCCCATAAATTTAAATATGAGTTGTGTGTCTAAATCCCCAAATCACCTCAGAAAGCCAAAGCCACATTTCTTATCTATAATATGCCCCCCCCCTCCAAAAAAAAACAAAACAAACAAACCCTGAAGAGAAAGAAGAATTGTTTTAGGTGTCTTTCTGACTCCAGAAGTGGTGATTGGAGTTTTAATCCAGACCACATTTTATGGGTAGTATATTTTAAGGAAGAGATTTCCTTCAGATATATGATTGGTCTTTATTCTCTAATACCAAGTGTATGCATTGAAGGCCTCAGCTCTTTTAATACATGGTAGGGTATGCCTTGTCAGCACAGTATTCCCAAATAAAGAACATTCAAACAAAAGTGTAAAAAATGTTTAAGGCAGAAAATAGCCAAGCAGATTAGCATGTTAAGTGATTTTCTGTAGTATGGAGATAACAGGGTTATAGACGTGTTCTAAACATCTTTACACTATGCCTTTCAAACTGTTTATTTCTATAAATTATTAATGACAAAGAAAACCTGATTTATATCTTTTGAGTATTTCCATGCCAGCAGAGGGTAAAAGTCCTGGCTCTATTTAAATCAATGACGAGACTTGTGGTAGCTTTAGGAGGTCCTGGGTTTCACCCATATTCTTTTCCTCAAACTATTTAGATCAATTGATTTAGATTAGACTTTACCTCCCATGTGATGACAAGCTCAGAGCGACTTCCTCCACCTCCGCTCACATTTGTTGGTGCCACTAGAGGAACTAAAGAACAAAGGACATTTGTAACTTGCAATTAACAGCAGCTGTTGTCAAAAGCATGATTGCAGCCTCCCATGTCAGCTGTTTTGATATACAGTAACTTCGCTTTTCGAAATGTAATGTGTAGAGTCTGTGGTTTAAATGAGTTTAAATTGTATTTACACATTTTAAGTTTTCTAAGGCAGAGGTCACAGATGCATTTGATACCTGGGTATCCTGGTTGAAAAAATTAAACAACCTAGTATTTGACACTCATATTCATCAGCTAATTGACAAAATGATTTTTCAATCAGGCTGTAACTGCTATTCCACTGATTTTCTGGCTAATTATACATTTGAGCAGTAAATATGTTCCTGGAGAAATATATATTTTAATTAGTTTTAGGTTTTCCTTTTTCTAAAGAAACTTGACACCCCTCAAAAAAAATCCCACCACATTTGTGCTTGTCATTTGACAAACTGTTTGAAGAGGCCAAAGGTATTTAAATTTGGAGTTTGATTCACCCTAATGCTATCATTATAATGTCCAATTAATGTAATGAAATGGTATTTCAAGCTGAGGAGCATACTTCATAGAACTTCCAAGCAATGTTACCTCTTTTTTTCCCATCCATGTGCAGAATAATTGTATGCGCACTGATGTATGGGCAAATGTGAACCACCAACAGAAACAAAAACCTAGCTGTGGGTGCTGTGCTAATCAGCTGGGCCTCATTTGAATTTCTGCTGAGCAGCTGCATAAGCACCCAACCTACAGGGAACATTGCTTCCAAATGAGGGTTGGGGAAGGAATTCAAGAAAGCCAAGGAAATTGCCTGCTTCTTTCAAAAAGTTCCCAGCAAAAGGAAACTGTTTTTAATCCTTTCTGTGAACCAGATTCTGCAACCCAGAATGTGCCAGATCTTAGCAGCATTACTCAGAGGCTGTGTCTACCTTGGCACCCCTTTCCGGAAAAGGGATGCTAATGAGACACTTCGGAATTGCAAATCCGCGGGGGATTTAAATATCCCCCGCGGCATTTCTGTTACATAACTGCCGCTTTTTTCCAGCTCGGGGTTTTGCCGGAGAAAAGCGCCAGTCTGAAAGGCGATCTTGCGGAAAATAAACCCTTTTCCGGAAGATCCCTTATTCCTACTTGAAAGTAGGAATAAGAGAAAGTAGGAATAAGAGATCTTCCGGAAAAAGGTTTATTTTCCGCAAGATCGCGTCTAGACTGGCGCTTTTCTCCGGCAAAACCCCGAGCCGGAAAAAAGCGGCAGCCATGTAAATGCAAATGCCGCGGGGATATTTAAATCCCGGCGGTTTCATTCGAAGTGTCTCATTAGCATCCCTTTTCCGGAAAGGGGTGCCAATGTAGACACAGCCAGATTGAATAGCACCTCATACGTAGCTCCAGTGGGAAGGATTCTCCCTTCCACTATGGCTGCTATATGTTGCTGCAGCAATGCTTTTGGAATGCTGGAGCCATAAGAGCAATCCTTTCATTAGTAGCTTTATGCTGCCCTACAGGGCCTCTACGGCAAGACTGGATGTAGAATCAGTATCTGACATGTCAGAGATAGAAAGGGGAGAGCTTACATCTCACAGCTCCCTCAAATACTGGAACTTCGATGCACCTCAAGCGGATGAGGTCTGAGAGTGCACAAAGGAGGCTTAAAGCCACCGGAACTATAGGCAGGCCTGATGGGAAGGAGGGCACAAAAGGGGCAGCTGCCCTGGGGCCAGGTGATTTTAAAGGGCCTGGGGCTCCAGAAGCCGCCACCGCCAGCCAGAGCTCAGGGCCTTTCAGAATTGTAGCTCAAGCGCCAGGCAACATGCTCCAGAGCCCTGCGCCGCATGCTCTGGCTGGCTCAGAGGGCCAGCAGCAGGGAGACACTGCATGGTTTGAGCATCGCTGGGGGCTGGCTGCTGGCTGCCTCTGCCGTGTCCCTTCCGCCTGCGGCCCTGCCCTTTCCTGCAGCACGGAACCCCTCCCCCCACCACCACACACACACATTGCCCGGGGGCCTGATACTCCTGTCAGATACTCTGGCTGCAAGTTGTTCTGTGCCTCTCAGAGACAGACCGTAAAATCACACCCATTGTCTTCAGAGGAACAATTTGTGGAGGACAGTGCTATTAAATCAGAGTACAGGTAACAAAATCTGGCCTATGGACCAAATTCTGACACCTTTTGAGAAGTCCCTTATTCTTGACTATTCTTCTATGGGACTAATGACATAAATTAAGTTCCTAGTTAAAATCAGGAAGATAGTAGCCACATATGTTTATGTGGTTTGTATTGCATTTAACCCGAAACGTGACCACACACTAATTACAGGACTCCAGTACAGTACTAAACCTTAGTGAGGCTTCATCCTCTCTAGCGATTTCATACCTAAATCAGTTTTTCTCCAAGGAAACATATTCTGTAGCCCAAATTTAGCCTCCACCTCATGTCTTCTGCACAACATTTCTGCAGACTGGGTGCCAGGCCATTTGTTTTGCTTTTTTTCCCCAATTTTAGAACTTTGGAGAGACTATTGTTACAAAATGGCTGAATCTGATAAAAGTAAAGCAAGATCTATTGGCGAACTTATTATAAGCGGTTAAAGTTTGTCACTCATATCCAGTGTCACTGTGTGCTTCATAGTTAAGGCATTTAAGATGGGAAGGAGGGGGATTAATCTAAAGAAGTAAATGAAAAAAAAAGACTTTCACGCCAGACTCAACTAGCGCTCCACTGTTCCATGAACCAGTTGATGCTCAATTAGCACATGTGTTAAATGAGTTCAGTGTTTACTGCATTTGCATGGGGAAAAATTTATACTACTGCTCAACAGAGCCTCAACTGGGTCATAGTTGAGAAACAGATGAAAATTTACAGTTGAGTGCACCAACAGAGGCTCAATTAATTCTCAGCTGCATTTTAATGAAATGAGCAGTGGTTCATTTGCATCCACAAATCTACTAATGCTCAATCAGGTTTTAGATGGCAAAATAGCTATTACAACAGGGCATTTCTAATTTACCCTTTCATTGCTAGTCTTCTGCTGCCACTGCTGTTTTCTTGCTGTGAATTCAGATTCTGTGAAGAAAAGAAGGCTAAGCTGTGTCTAGTATACCTTGCTGCACAGCCGTTGTATTCAGCCCATGTGTACAGCAGCTGGAATGCTTTACCGCAATAATGTGCTTAAGGCACTAGGTCCTGAACCAGTATAGTTTATGGAAGCCTCTGCCCTGGCATCAGTGCATTGGGCCAGGCCTTAGTGAAGCATTGTGAGCAAGCTGTTCTTTTCTCTTATTTCAATTTCTTCCCCAACTGCCTATTTTAAATGGCCTGATTGCTATTGGGTTTTCCTTTTTTTGTTTTTTGCTTTGCAAACTGCTGTCTCTTTGCATCTAATCTAGTGCAGCCCCCTGGCAGAGCTATTGAAAGTTTTTACTTAGGCCAGGTCTACACTGATGGAGGAAATCGATGCAAGATATGCAACTCCAGCTGCGTGAATTGCCTAGCTGGAGTCAACGTACCTTGCACCAATTTTCTAGGGCAGTCCTATAGTGAGAGGTCAGCTGGAGAAATGCTCCTGTTAACTTTCCTTACTTCCTACAACAAGGAGTACTGGCATCGACGGGGGTGCCCTCAGCATTCAATTTAGTGGGTCTTTACTAAACTGGCTAATAAAGTCATGGCCTAAAAGAAAGAATCTTGAATTCCAACATACTACTTCTCACTGAAGCATCATGTAATCAGCAGCATTGCTAATTAAGTGAGGGAGACTAAAAAGCATCTGACTCTCTTATTTGCTTTTTAAATCTCAACCTGAGAAAGTATTTTAGTATTTGTTCCACTCTAGGTTGGTGCAGAATTAGAACCTTACCTGGTTTAGACTGAACTTTCATCCTCACTCCTCTGTGAAGGATAGCACATAGTACGGCCCCAGCGGCAGTTTCAGAAAGTCACAATTCCTTACGTACTCCCCACTTGCTCCAGGGGAAGAAGATATATTTTACTACAACCCTTTTTGGGATGCAGCATATTCCCCTTGCTTTTAAGAAAAGCTGGCCTGCATCTTCACTTTATTCACCATCACCACATGAATGAGAGGAGATGAGTCACCCATTCCAGCTATGTGGGTCCCAGTCTTTAAAAGGCTTCCAGTGGGGGGGTAAAATGAAGGCAGCCTGGAGATTGGAGCTATGTCTACACTGCAGCGCTATTTCAGGATACGGGATGTATCCCAAAATAGCTGCTCTGTGTCTTTTGGGCATGCCCATTATTTCAAAATATAATGGGCTCACTGTTCCACAAGGAATAAGGGATGTTTTGGAATAGTGTGAGGTTTCACAATTTGAAGCTGTGTAGACAGCTCCAAATTACAAAATAAGCTATTTCAAAATAAGATAGAAATAAGATACGTAATTTGCATAGCTCAAATTGCATATCTTTTTTCGAGCTACGGTGCAGTGTAAATGCACTCTGAGGGAGTAAGGCAGTTGGTGACTATCCCTGGAACACTTCTCACCTATTGCTATAAATTAAATCTGGGGCCAAAAGAGAAGCTCTTTTTATACTGGGGACTTGGCACTGAGGATTCTGGGCTGGTTGCTGTGTTCTGAAATCTAGACGTGGCTGACGACTGTCTGGATGAGACTGCCCTGCAGTTAGATGAGTTAGCACCTGTTTTCTAGCAGGGCTTTGGAGGTCAGAGCAGTATGGTTTTTATTTGAATAGACCAGTTATTAAAGGCAGCTAGGAGAGAGGAAGGGTGGCCAGATTTCTCTATGCTGAATATGGGACACCTATTTAAATTATGCATATCCAAGAGAGTTCAACAGCAATCAATCAGAACTATACAGAACAAACTTTCATATTAACATTACTTGACTGAATCCCCATTAAAAATACTGTGTAGTTGGATTTTTTTTATCATCAAGGTTTTGGGGATCACATGGGGAGAAGGGACACACCTCTCATACACAGGGGGTGACAGACTAACCCAGCACTCCTTGCCTGTTACTCTGTGCCCTCCATGCCTGGATGAATCCTTGGGGACAGACCCACCTCTCTTGGTATCAGGCATCATGACTTCCTGAGACAACACAATGGGGTGGGGGAGCAGGGTCACCCTTCCCCCCCCCACACACACACACACTGATTTTTGCCACTGTTCATCTCAGAGTATGGCTACCAGAACCTTCCGGCACGATGCAGAATGGACGAGACAGGAACTGCTTCCAGTGGGGGAATGGAGGAGTAGGAAAGGAGAATGACCAAGCCCACGATTTGACTTTACAGAGCTTAGCCCTTCCTGCCTGCACAGTGTTGAGGGGCAGCTATCACCTCCAGGCTGCTGCTAGCCACCAACATAACTCAGGCACCTCCGGTCCCTTGGCTGCAACATGATCAGGAAGGTGTTAAACTCTAAGGATGCATTGTGCACAAGGGCCTAGGGAACCGTAACAAAGAGGCTTCAGTGGCCATGGAGCCTGGCTTAGCAAGAGGGAAGTAGCTTAGTAAGAGGGCTGCCTAGGGGACAGAAGAGGGAGGACCAAAGATGGGGGAGGGGAAGCAAAAAGGGTGTTAAGCCCCTGCTAGGGGGATGGCTGTGGAGACTGAAGGTTTGGGATGGGAATAGGCTGAAAACTGCTTCCACACAGCACTCCAGAGCTTAGCTGAAGGGCAGAGGGGCTTCTCTATGCCAGTGCTGTGTAGGGCTTTGGCATATGCAGGGCTTGGCTTGTCCTGGACATCACCACAGACTGAAGGTTCTTGGATTTGCTTAGGGGGGGCAGCCCAGCCAGAAGCAGTGGAGGACAGAAGGAGTCTGCCAGTCTGGCTGCCACTGAGCTGAGTGCTCTGACCAGGGGATAGTTCTCCACACAGCACGGGGAGTGGGACACACCCAGCCAGGGGTGCTATGGAGACGTAAGGCTCAGGGTGTGTGAATGGGCAAAGCATGGAGAGGGTAGTGAGGGGGGAGCACGTACAGGGCCAATGGGTGGGCAGCAGAGGTCACACAGAACTGGTCCCACCTGGCATCTGCCTACACTCTGCAGCCATTGTAGCTCACAGCACACAGCCAGCACTGTCTGGACATGAGATGGGGCGGAGGACTGCTGGCCAGGAGCCAGCACATAGTGGAATCTGTGCTGACAGACCAGCAAGGGCAGCAGCTGGACCCATATGCTGCATCTTTGCCCTGTCACCAGCCTTCCTCCCCCTCCCCCATCATCTGCCACTGGACTCCACCCCCACTCAGCACCGGTGGGTAGGCAGTTCAGGAGCCAAGATCTGGCCAGCAGTGGGACTTACCGTTACTGATGGGGGAAGGGTGGAAAGACAAAAAATATGGGATAATTTGCATGTTTTTAAGAAAAAGTTGGGAGGCCTGAAGGAAGGATTAAATATGGAACTGTCCCTTTAAAAATGGGATGCCTGGTCACCCTATAGAGAGGGGTTGAGCCACTCACTCCTGCTATGTGGGGCCCATACTTAAAAAGGGTTGCAAATGAGGCTAAGCGTGAAATATCGCCGAATATCGCTCAATAAATTCAGAAGGAAATGGTTAGAGAAATGTATATGGACTAGGCTGACTGTGTAGCAAAATATCACAGCCACTGAAATCAGTGGAAACACTCCTATTGTCATCAGTGGTCTTAAATGAGGTCCTAAGTCACTTCCTCTAGCTAAGCGCGGGTATAGGTGGCTGAGCTGTCAGACAAGTTTTGAATGAAAATGTAAAACAGTGGGATTGTACTCAGGAAGAAAACATTCACCCACTGCATGCTGATTCTTTGCTTAGTGGCTGTCATGTACACACCATTATAACTGTAAAAAAACAAGATCAGTGATTGGTGTTTAAACAATAGAATCCATATCTTGTTGTAACAGCATGGCCAGACTCAGACCTGGTATAACATTGAGATCAGTGGAGTTTCATTAAGACTAAATTAGCATATGATGAACTGAAAAATGCTTCCATAAATCTAATGTACACAGGGCCTAGACCATGGCTCATTGATGTCAATGAAAAAACCCTCTTTGATTTCAGTGGAGCAGTCCCATACCCGGTGTAATTTCATTTTTAAGTAGAATAGTGTAGTGACTAGGGGTACATCTAGACTGAGTTGCTCTTTCGGGATACCGGAAGTATCCCGAAATAGCAATACCGTGTCTTTAAAAGTTTATTAAAGGCATGCTATTTAATGTAGCCCTCATTCCATGAGGCATCCCTGTAGCCCTCGTTCCATGAGGGTTAAGGGATTTGTCAGAATAGTGCCTTATTTTGAAATTTGGCATTGTGTAGACAGTGCCAAATTTCAAATAAGCTCTTTCGATTTAGATTTGGAATAAGCTACACAATTCGTGTAGCGCAAATTGCGTAGCTTATTCCGACAAAAGGGTGCTGTCTAGATACACCCTAGGAGGTTTCTACAATCATTGGAACAATTCAGGAAGACTTACTGGATGCTTTCGTTCTTAGCAGCTCTGATGGTCTGCTTGGCTCCCCAATTCCAATGCTATTGCCAGCAACTACACGGAATTCATATTCCACCCAAGGGTTTAAACCAGTCACTGTTGCTGTATAGGTTCTGCCACTGAGAACTTCAGGAACTAAATACAAAAGACATGTGAGTGAAAAACGCATCTTCGGATAAGTCATGTGACAAGCATGAACGTGAACCAGAAATTTCAAATTGCTTACCGGTTGAAACTGCCTGCCAACCAACTGAAAAAGGAGTTCTTGTCTGAACACTGTAGATCTGGACTGGACTATTATTATCTGTTCCTGGTCTCCAGGATAGTAGGGCAGTAGTGCTAGAAATGTGTTCGACTCTAACATCTTGCGGGGGACCTGGAGGGCCTGATGAAAATATGTATTTTAGAGTAGCTGATGCTTGAAAAAATGACATTCCTGTAGTATTTAAAACAAGATATTGAATGTACATATCTCTGTTGTGAACATGAAGGAAACAGAATGCAGTAGAAAGAGCTTTATTGTACAATACAAAAGTGTGAAACAGCATTTTGGAACCCATATTCCCAGTACATCCAAAATCCCCACTGAAAATAATGGGAAATTAGGGTCCGCAAATATTGTGGTATGGAGCCTTATATCTAGTAGAATTTGACTTTTCCTAAAGTTTGAAATGGATGCATAATTCAGCTCCAGCACCTATCATAGAACATCTTTTGGGGTTCTTAATTGTATCTTTTTTTTTTAGCAAGGGCCACAAAATTGGAGTCTCAGCAGCCAATAGAATGCCCACAATGTTCCATCCTAAGAACACTAAAGGGAGATGGAGAGAAGGTGGGACCGTGACATTTCCTCTTTGCACCGACACGAATAACCTGGACACACCTGGGGGAGAGCAGGCTGTGTCATTCTGAAGGTTGGTGCAACCTGTAGTGACAACCTCCACATTTACTGGAATTCTTGGGGAGGATGTTTGCCACTTTATCTTTAAATGGGGCTTGCTTCTATTGCTCACCACCCTTACCTTGGCCAGTAGCTACCAAGCATAGCTTGGCCGAAAGAGAGCAATGAGTGTGGGAAATGCCATCACATTACTGCATTGTTATATCAGAGAGCCACAAACTTTTTACATTTCACCAACCCAGTTGCTGATGTTAAGCATTTCACATTCTTACATAGAATATTATGTTAGACTTCTACACTTAATAGACTTACCTCTTACAATTACATCTGCTGCTGCAGATAGACTGTCTATGGTTGTTTGTACCATGCAAACATATTTCCCGGAATGATTTAGCTGAATATTTCTTATCATCAAATCCCCAACAGATTCCTTGAGATAAAAGGAAGAAAAAGATAAAACTAATCACTCACAACATATTTTCCAACTGGACATTTTTATAACTTGCTAAATATTAATAAAAATGCAGCTTTTAAATTAAAGCATTCATTGCCATCATCAGTTTATTTCAGTTTGACAGTTTTATTATGACTTCACAAATAACTTGTTTATGAAATATAAGAAAGCAAACTAAATGGATGTAACTTTTATAAAGTAGCCGTGATTTGACATGCATATAGAAAATGAGCATGACAAAAGATGTTCATGTGGTTTAAGGATTGTTAAGAAGAGTTTGATGAAGCACTAAAGTATCTGAAGAACTTACTCCTCCAATTCTTTCAAAATGATTCACTCCTCTTTTAAAATCTATCACATTTCCATTGAATGACCATGTGAATACAACCTCAGCGGAGGGGTCATGAGACACCTGACACGGTAGAACTATACTTTCTCCAACTGTAACATCCATTTTACAAGGCGGAACAGTAATTACAGTCCTCTCTGTTGAGAAAAATCATTCTTTATTATAAACAAGTGTATAAAAATACCAGTATATGATTGTAATAAAAAAGTAGAAAACTGAATGATTTTTGCAACATTTCTGAAATGGTTTAAATTGATTCAATGTTCTATTTCAGTCCCTATTAAAGAAACTTTAATATTTCAATGATTACAGTGCATTATTCATCATTTATAACCTACTACCAAGAGCACTGTGTATACAGTGAGTGCTATGTATATTTTAGAGAAGACCTGAAGATGTGCAACATAGCAAATTATTCATCTCCTGTAGTATGCTGATTCATAAATGTCATAGTCACTTGACTTAATTTCAAACAATATAGTATACAGTGTTGAAGCTGCTAAGACTACAGGGAGAAAGGGAAGAAACATGATAATGTAGACATTAAAAAACTTTCTTTACAGAACACTGCAGCAAAAGAAAATGTGGTCATTGTTTTTTCTTAGTTCATATACTGAGATTTTCTGGTCATTTAATTTATTATTTGAATACAATTAATTTTCATTGGCAGTTTCTTACAGTGTCACATGCATTGCAGTATTTCGGGTCCAAAGGAGATGACTTGAAACCTGAAAAATCATTTAATATTTTTTATCCCCTACACCAATAAAGAGAGAAGCAGCTTTCATTAATGAAAAAGGTAGCTTGCTGAAGCTGAAATAAGCTGGTTTACATGGCTTTACTGTTGTTGATGTTATTGGCACCACCCTTTTTGTGAACAATTCTCTCGAATAAAGTCTTTGCATGAATTTTTATAAAACCGTGAGAATTCAGATGCACATGAATAAAATTTGCAGAAATCAAGTCAATGTTAGTAATGTGTTCTGAAAAAAATGCTTGTGTGTATGTGTTGGGGGAAGAGGCTTTCAGGAACTGCATTAGTTCAGCATGTCTATCCCATGCCAGGATAAACCCTGTATTGGCAAAGTATTTGAAAATACAATACTTCATTCAATATGTGGGGCCTTCAAAGGGATCACTAATTTATTAAAGGTAGAAGATTCAGATCTTATTAATTTGTGATTTAGAACACTCTTTGAGAAGATTGCTAAAGCAATTCCAGTAACTGAATACTACATAGGTGGGAGCATTATGTACAGTATTGAACTTCAAGTGACTTCCTCACAGAGTTGAGTTATGAGTTCTGGGACTGTCAAGGCAGGTGTCAAGTAGCAATGAGGAGGAATACTGCACTTTCTGTGATCGTTCTTTTGAACTAAAGCTGACTCTCCAGTTACTGTGTTTACACCAGTCTTTAACTGGCACTTCCCAAGGAAATCAAAGAAAGGTCTTTGCATTGTTAAAACGGATTAGCTGGTGCTAAAATCTTTTTCTTGTTGGACTTCCCCTTTAATGGGAACAAATGGCAAGGAAAGGAAAAAAAAGAATCTTTGAAGCTCTTCAATTGTTGAAGCAAAGCATACTCTTTCTTGATTTCCATTGCATGACTTAATGGCTATTTGGAACCTTTTCTTTAATGATCAGAACAGTTTCACGTCACTTGGAGGTTTTGTTGGGTTTTTTTGGGGGGGGGGGGGGGAGGAGAAGGTTTGCCCCAGTGTGGGAGCATGACGTGACAATATTATTATAGATTTTCTTTAACTAGTAGAATAGAGACATTTTTTCCTGTCTGAAAGCAAGAGTAGGCAGGCGCACTACATTTCAGATGCATTCAAGTCCCAAATTATCTGATGGCATGACCACAAATATTCACATTTTGTGAGAGATGCAAAGAATATTTCATTCTAAAAAACTTACAACTCATATAACATCAATGTAGTTATAGTGGGGTATTTGATTCGCCTTTTACGTCTAGCTTGATTAATCTTTAATAAAGCTGTGAATGTGCATTGTATTTCCCATGTGCCCAATGCCCTCCCTGTCCTTCAGAATCCTCTATACCCTTTACAGAGATGTTGCTGTGTCAATCTCTTCTTGAGTGTCTGAATACCACCTGGTGCCTGAGCAGTTCTCCTGTAAATCCTACTTGTCTGTATTAGACGGTAAATCAATTGGGGGTACTTTTTGCCTACTCCGTAAAGCTGTGTGTGAAGTTATAGCACTCTATGAATATTAATACTGCTATTATAAATAATGTATCCTCATGACAAAATTATATAAAAATGATATTATATCAATAAGATTGTGTGTAAATTCATAGAAATCTTGATGGAAATCATTCAGAAATCTATGGAATGTAATCAAAATTTAAAAGAAAGGATATTATTTTCTAACTGTTCCGTGGGGCATATGTCACAATACATGGAACACTAGCCTCACTTAGGGGCCTGGAATGAGTTGGGGATTTCTCAACATTTTTTTTTTGCCAGAAACAGCCAATTCATCAAATCTAAATATTTTAATAAGAAAGTGTTGGCTTTAAAAAATTTTCTGAGTTGAGACATTTATCAAAGGAAAGTTTTGACGCTGTCAATACGAAATATTGACACTTTCTAAACAAACAATTCCAGTTTTCTACTTCAAAAGGACTTTAATTTTGAAATGGTAGCTAATTATAGATTTTAAAAGTAAAAATGGTCAAAGTCAAAACAAAATGTTTCAATTGACCTAAGCTGATTTTATTATTTTTCACAATATTTCAGTTTGCAATTTTTGGGGGTGATTTTGACTTGTCACAACATGGGGTGGGAAAATAGCTTTAAAAAATTGAATTGGAAAACTTTTCTTTCCAGCAATAGCTGTGAGTGGGTGGAGTCTGATGGATCACACTGCACACATGAAAGAAAAATAAAATCTATAAAAACTTGCTAGGAGCCAGAACACAAAGAAAGAGCAATTTATCCCTTCTTTCTTTCTTCTGCTTCAGAGGGGTAGCCAAGTTAGTTTTTAAGGTGCTCCCAGACTATTCGTTGTTTTTTAAGATTTTCCAGTTAGGGTACGTCAATACTTGCACCCTAGTTTGGGCTAGGGATGCAAATGTAGGCCACCGAAATTGCTAATGAAGCGGGGATTTAAATATCCCACGCTTCATTAGCATAATCTCGTCCACGCTCTATTCTGATCACCAGCTGTTTCAAACCAGGAAGTGCGCTCTGGGCCGCGTTAGTTCGAATCAAACCCCGTGGTTTGAGGAGTAACGTTTTGAGGAGTAACGTTAGTTCGAACCACGGGGTTTGATTCGAACTAACGCGGCCCGGAGCACACTTCGTGGTTCGAAACAGCTGGCAATCAGAATAGCGCACGGGCAAGATTATGCTAATGAAGCACAGGTTATTTAAATCCCAACTTCATTAGCAATTTCGGTCGCCTACATTTGCATCCCTAGTTAGAATTAGGGTGCAAGTGTAGACATACCCTTACAGACTAACAAAACATGTGGATGGTATGATGAGCTTTCAAAGGTACAAACAACTGCTTCAGAAGAATACACACATCTGAAGAAGTGGGTTGTACTCATGAAAGCTCACAATACCATCTACATGTTTTGTTAGTCTTTAAGGTGCTGCTAAACTATTTGTTGTTTTTTAAGTTTTTTCTTTCGTCTGCTTTGCATCCTACTCCCTTCAAATGCAGAACTTTGTTTCCCTGTCTCATTTCTGGTTTACCACAGTGTTCAGTTGTAAGCACAGAGTTTAGCAGCACAAGCGAGCATACAATGAGGGAGAAGGATGCCCATTCTACCAGTTACCAGTCACGCCAAGCAGTACATCCAACTTCCACTGTGTCTGCTTATTGCTATTTCCCTGGAACCATGCCATTGTGGCCACAAAGAATTGTTGGGTAAGGTCAACTGGAAGACATTTTTATTATTTATTATTTGAGTCTCAGACTCAAAGAAACTGAAAACAAACCACTATTCTAGCATTTGATAGTCATACCCCTCTGATAGAATGCTATAGAGAGAATTCTTAATCGAAGAGACAACTTGTAATTTCCTATTGAATCCCATAGCACAGAAGCATAAGGGACAGTTTGAAAGTAGTTTGAACAATGTAGTACTTGGGCTTCCCACCACAGATCTTCTCTTTTGGAATATCAAAACCCACAAAGTCTTCCATTTATACACTGGCAAAGGCCATGACTACACAGTCATGCAAACGAGCCTGGCTTTCTCAAATCTTCTCCATGCTGGCTACCTTTTTATTTTTCCACAAAGACATATTTTAACTGCATTATTGTGAATTATAGGGTCTATGAGTGAGAGTGGGTGTGTGTATTCTTGCTGTGATAGCAAAAGAAAAAAATACATCTTTATAGAGGCATCATACTATGAGATGATTGTTCTTTTGGGTTCATCGTTCTTGCTGGGCCACAGCACATGACATGCCTCATGCCTTCTTGCTCACTTAGTATGATCTTTGCTGTTTCCATTATGAAGCTGTGTTTAAAACCTCTGTCTCAGACCCTTTCAAAAGCCTCTCAGAAACTCTTGGTTTCCCATTATCTATCCATCTTGCTTAGTAGCTGCAGAGACACATTATATAGAATGGCTTTCATTCCAGAGACAAGTAAATAGATAAGATGCTCTGTGTGCTTGAGGTATAATAAAGACTTCTATCACAAAGAATAAACAACTCAATGAGCAGCAATAAACTTAATTTGCACATTAGATATGCTTTTCCAAGTTCTGACATTTCAGTTGAAAATAATGCTGAAGCAATGAGCCCTATAATTGAACAGCCAAAACTTCTCCAGAGGGGAAACAAAAACAAATGTTCCCTGCAAACAAGATCATTTTTATACCATGTTATTACTCTGTTTTTAATACATTTTGTAAATGCCAAATGAAATAATTTTGGTGTTGTTTTTAATGTGTTTTGTTGTTGTTGTTGCATACTGCTCCATTAGGAAGTATATATGGTGGTATGTGCAATGGTATCTAATTCTCATGAAGTGAGAGCTCCTCAAACACTACATGACTCATTTTATTCACTGCTAGCTGTGCTGTAACATTTTCTCAAATTACACCTCACATTGATACTAATTGTACTTCCAAAATATGAATGTGAAAACTACTTTAGCCAGCTGCAATATGATAAGGAGGAAAGTCAGGCCTGCAGGCTAGAAGAAATGATCATGAAGTTACCAAAAACGAGCCCAATCCAAAAAAAAAAAAAAAAGTGTTACAAATGATGCTGAGTAATCTCTCATTCCTATAACTACAGGTTCTAACATTATCTAACATCAAGAGTTGTCTTCTCATAGATCTGATAATTAATTTCAAAGCTACAGGTTTTACTTTCCTTTCTCCACTTTTTCATTGTTACCATTTAATGTCACCCAGTATGGATGTTTTCATAAGAAACCAATTATATTAAAAATTGCAATCATGTTTCATAAGGAGCAAGAGGAGGCTCTAAATTTTCCACAGTTTTTCCTGTTCTGGCAGCTATATTGACTTAATGATTAACCCATCCACTGATCAGCAGGGCCTGAACCCAAAACCTTAAGCATCAGTCAAAAGCATCCTATTACACACAACCCAAAAAACTCTTCTCCCACCCTGTCCTTCTCCACCCTAACCTGCCATGCCCCTTTTCCAAGACCCTGACCCTTCTCTGAAGCCCTGCCCTGCTCACTCCATCTCCCCACCTTCCATTGCTCATTTTCTACCACCCTCACTCTCTTTCATAGGCTGGGGCAGGGGGTTGGGGTGCAGGAAGGGACTTGGGGTGCAGGCTCTGGCCTAGCAGCACTTGCCTTGGGTGGCTTCTGGTTGGTGATACAGTGGAGTTAAAGCTGGTTCCCTGTCTGCTCTGGCTCCACACCACTCCCGGAAGCTGCTGGCACATCCCTGCAGCATGGTGGGATGCGGAGGTAGGTGTCTCTGCCCACTGCCCCCACCTACAACCACCACACCTGAAGCTTCCATTGGCTGCAGTTACCAGTCAAGAGAAACTGCAATGGTGGTGCTCAGTGCAGAAGCGGTTCAGGGGCAGTGCGTGGAAGCAATGTAGGGCCATGGCGGGCAGGGAACCTCCTTTGGTCCCAGTGCACTGCCAGACTTTTAGTGACTGATCTCACAGTGTGGCCTCAGGAGCCTTTGAGAGATCGAGCCCAATTCCGGGAGATTTCCAGTGAAACCAGAAGGGGGGACAACCCTTTAGGACTGTCTTCAATGCAGTTGCACTAGTGAAAATGCTTATTATTGTCATGATTTACACTGCGGCAGTGAATTTTCCTGTGCTTAAAAAAAATAACAATATTAAAGGCAAAGGCAAAATGCACCATTATCACGCACATCTGCACTCAGGGCTTCCAGATGAAGTTCCAGTATAGACAAGGCCTTAGTCAGTGTATAATAGTCACAAGAGAGAGAAAAAGGTCATACATGCATAATACGCTTTTAACATGATTCCCAGAACAGCAGTAGGAAGTCGGAGACATTGGAGCTGACAATCACAGAGAGATATTATAGCTATAAAGTCATCAATCCATCCAGCACAAACGAGCACCCTATTTTAATAACATAAAAGGTGCATAGGCCAGTTGCTGACCTGGTATGCTACACAGGGATGAATGTCACTCACTCACCCTTTCCTGTGCTGAAAACTTGATCACTATTTATTCTTTTTTTCCCCCATTCTTTTAGGTTTCCCACCTTTTCTAGCTAAGCCTGCTATGTACTATATAAAGCGGTCTGGATAACTAGGCTTAAAAAAAAAACCCTGTCCCTTTCTAACCATTCTTTTTGTGGGTGATCTTTAGGATAAGTAGACGGGATCAGTGAGGGCAGAGGGCAATTTTATGAGGGTCCTGAGCTCAGGGAGGGCCCAAAATATCTGTCTGATCTGTGTGTAAATAAAGCAAAATGGGGAAAGGTCAGGTCCCAGAGAACATGATGTTTTGGGGCCTTGACATTTTTCTCATGGGCTGTTAGGTGGTAGGCACTTACTTGTACTTAAGAAAAAAATATAGGTAAGGCTGATGGGTAGCAGCATTTAATATGTCAGCTTCACAACACTTTCAATAACAATTCATATACTTGGGAAACTTCTCTTCACACATTAGCCTGGGGGGTGCAGTTTGACATATCCCATCAGGATACTTCAGTCACATTCTCTTAGAACACTTCAAATCGGATTTGTCATAATGCAACCTGACCAGGACAAGTCCATAGTGATGTCTCACAATGTGACATCAAGTCAATTTCTTTCAAAGAACAGGATTACAAGTTCAACTAATATGCAATTGGGGTGGGAGGGGAGGAACAAGGAGAGGGAAGGTGCTTTTTTCCTTCACTAAAATGACTTGCTAGGTGATGTGAGCATTTCTGGGTTTTGGCAGCTCAGATTACTCCCAAAAGGAGCAAATATTTTTAGCTGTTGGAGCAGGCAGTGAAATGACACAAAAGAATCTGGAAAGTTAAGATGTTAAAATTCAGGCAAGTAAATTGGCAGGAGATATTACAACTGCTCCTGGTGTCCTTTGGGAGTGAGTGTGGGGAGAGCATTTTAATTTTAAGAAAAGGAGACTATATGAAGGACCTAAGACCACTTCTCTTTCAGCTCTGTATTTTTTGTGTGTGATATGCCAAGGTGGTTAACCACAACTATGACATAGGGAAACAGCTTCTTAGTGATTCTGTGTTTTATTAGAATGAAGTTTTTATTTAGCTTCTGAACAACTCTTTTTTTCAAATAGAACAAAACAAAATGAAACGATCTGATAATCAGAGTAATTCACTCAGGCTGTGTCTACATTGGCACCCTTTTTCGGAAAAGGGATGCTAATGAGACACAGCGCAATTGCAAATCCACGGGAGATTTAAATATCCCCCGCGGTATTTGCATTTACATGCCGCGCTTTTTCGGGGCTTTGCCGAAAAAGCGCCAGTCAGACGGGATCTTGCGGAAAATAAACCCTTTTCCGCAAGATCTCTATGCCTACTTGCAAGTAGGAATAAGAGATCTTGCGGAAAAGGGTTTATTTTCCGCAAGATCCCCGTTGACTGGCGCTTTTTCGGCAAAGCCCCGAGCCGAAAAAGCGGCAGCCATGTAAATGCAAATACCGCGGGGGATATTTAAATCCCCCGGGGATTTGCAATTGCGCTGTGTCTCATTAGCATCCCTTTTCCGAAAAAGGGTGCCAATGTAGACACAGCCTCAGAGTATGTCTACACAGCAAAGTTATTTTGAAATAACAGCCCTTATTTTGAAATAACTTTCCTAGCGTCTACACAGCCAAACCGCTATTTTGAAATAAATTCGAAATAGCGGAACACTTATTTCAAATTTGGTAAACCTCATTCCATGAGGAATAACACCAAATTCAAAATAGCTATTTCGAAATAAGTGCTGTGTAGACACTTATTTTGAAATAGGGGTGGCCACTCCAGACTCAACCATAGAATCATAGAATCATAGAACCATAGAGCTGGAAGAGACCTCAGAAGGTCATCAAATCCAACCCCCTGCTCTAGGCAGGACCAATCCCAACTAAATCAACCCAGCCAGGGCTTGGTCAAGCCAAGACTTAAACACCTCCAGGGATGGAGATTCCACTACTTCCCTAGGTAACCCATTCCAGTGCTTCACTACCCTCCTAGTGAAATAGTTTTTCCTAATATCCAACCTGGACCTCTCCCACCACAACTTGAGACCATTGCTCCTTGTTCTGCCAGAGTTTCATCCCCCCACCTCCCCAGTTTTGTTAAATAAAGAGAGTTTGTGTTCATGAAAATATGTGTATTTTATTTGACATCAGGAGGGGGGTTAGGGAGGGGTAAGTGGAAGGACATGAGGGAGGAATGAGGCACAAGCCCCCAGTGGGGCAGACCAGGGTGGCTCTTAGTGTTCCTCAGGGTGGAAGCTCTCCCGCCGGGCCTCCTGGATACTGACAGCCCCCCAATGGACCTCCCGGATGGCAGTCTGCAAAAAGTGCATCCAGGCTTACAGCAACGCATCCAAGAGAAGCACCAGAGTGCCTAGGGGCAGCTCTGGCTCCATGTCGCAGGGTGCTGTGGTCTCCCGAGTGAGGGCAATCAGAGCACGCAGAGACAAAATGCTTTGCTGTCCCTCATCGAGGTAGACAAGCAAGCAGGGAAATCTGAGAACTGGCTGTCCAGGGGGGTCCCTTTAAGCACATACCTCAGATAGCCTCAGGCATCAGCCCCACACAGTACGTCCTGACCTGGTGCCCTGCTGGACCTGGTTCCGGCCGGCCTTAAATGCGATTCAGAATCCACTCAGTGTGGACCCACTATTTCAAAATAGCAAAATGCTATTTCGAAATGCATTTCATGTGTAGACGTGTTATTTCGAAATAAGCTATTTAGAAATAACTATTTCAAAATAAGATGTTTCGAAATAACACTAGTGTAGACATACCCTTAACCTCTTTTCTTTAATTTACAGTGGCAGAAATGATCTTTTGTAGCCTGGGATCCAATGTAAGCTACAAATGAGATACGCTGATTTAACCCATTGTGCATACTGTAGAACAGATGGATGTTCAGAGGACCGCGGCCATTGTGGTTCAAAAGTTTCTGGTATTTTGCTTACAAGCTCTTTGTGGCAGGGGCTCTCTGTTCCGTGTTTGTACAACACCTAGTACAATGAGAACCTTGCACAGGACAAGGGCTCCTCAGTGCTACTGTGATACAAATGATAAGTACTGATTGCCATATATTTGAAGTCATTGATCAACTGCCAGACAGGGACATCCTCATGATTTATGGGAACATACATAGTGCTATTAAATTGGTGCCCCTATGAAAACAGCAACCCAGAGGGTGGGGAATGGTGATTTTTTAGAGATGTAATTTTATAATCTTCAACAACACACTAATAACGTATTTTAAACTAAAGTTCTGTTGACTGAAAGAGTAAATTCAGAAACTGACAGCATATAGCTGGGGTTGCCAAATGCTTGTTAAATGGCTTCATTACCTCTTGAATGGCTCTCTCACAGGTTTGGTGTTCTGCTAATAGAGATGGCAGGCTTTTTCACTTTTAAGCTAGCTAGAGCCTCTCCCAAGAAAGTAGAGCCACAGAATAAGGATCAGAAGAGGCGAGTGGGCAGACATTAAGACCCAGTTGTGCCTCAAATTTTTGGTAGCCGTAGGCCTCTGTTTCTCCTATGTATGAGTAAGGACAGACCTGCTGCCAGATTTCTGTTGTTCTATCAATATTTTTCTTAGACGTGCTAATTTAAAATGATATTGATAACCCAGAGGGCCTTGGTGAAAGAATTAGGCTTTGTTGTCAATATCTTCTAAGAATGATACTAAAGCATAGTCACGCCCTATGGACAGGCAAAACATTTTAACAGTTGTTGCAGCCATTCAGTAGCTATGGTTCAGTATAAAGATTGGTTTATATCTTGCATCATAACAGTATTATTATGATCTTTGACATGCCAGTTTGTTTCATCAAATATGTATGTACATTTCCAATATTCATAAAGCACAAATGAAGGCAATAACATACCTTTCACAACCAGGTTTCCTGAGTTCCTGGCAACTCCAAATGGATTCATTGCTATACAAGTGAACACTCCTGCATCTGTTTTGGTAATGTTATATATCTTGAGACTGCCATCCTCTCCCATAAAGATCCTAAAAAATATACAGATAGATAGATTTACACAGATATTGTGCCAACTTCCTGTACAGGAACTGTAATAAAAGTAGCATCATATTGTTAATATTCAGATACTATGATGATGATTATACTTTTCTACAGCAAACTAAATGTATTCCAATTATTTTTCAGTTCCATCTCTTAACTATCAAATATAATTTAGATGGGGCTACTATATGGTGGGTGCATAACTGGCTGGATAACCATTCTCAGAGAATAGGTATTAATGGTTCACAGTCATGCTGGAAGGACATAATGAGTGGGATTCCACAAGGGTCTGTTTTGGGACCATTTCTGTTCAATATCTTCATCAACTATTTAGATGATGTGATAGAGAGTACACTTATTAAGTTTTCAGATGAAACCAAGCTGGAAGGGGTTGCGATTGCTTTGGAGGATAAAGTCATAATTCAAAATGATGTGGACAAACTGGAGAAATGGTCTGAGGTAAATAGGATGAAGTTTAATAAGGACAAATGCAAAGTACTCCACTTAGGAACAATGCATTTCACACACACAGAATGGGAAGCGACTGTCTAGAAAGGAGTACTGCAGAAAGGGATCTAGGGGTTATAGTGGACCACAAGCTAAACATGAGTCAATAGTGGACCACAAGCTAAACATGAGCCAACACTGTTGCAAAAAAGCAAACATGATTCTGGGATGCATTAACAAGAGTGTTGTGAGCAAGACATGAGAAGTCATACTTCCGCTCTACTCTGCACTGTTTAGGCCTCAGTTGGAGTATTGTGTCCAGTTCTGGGCACCACATTTCAAGAAAAATGTGGAGAAATTGGAGAAGGTCCAGAGAAGAGCAACAAAAAAAGCCCTAGAAAACATGAGTTATGAGGAAAGGCTGAAAGAATTGGGTTTGTTTAGTTTGGAAAAGAGAAGACTGAGAGGTGACATGATAGTGGTTTTCAGTTATCTAAAAGGGGGTCACAGGGAGGAAAGGGGAGAATTGTTCTCCTTGGGCTCTGATGATAGGATGAGAAGCAATGGGCTTAAACTGCAGCAAGGGAGGTTTAGGTTGAACATTAAGAAAAACTTCCTCACTGTCAGGGTGATTAAAGACTGGAATAAATTACCTAGGGAGGTTGTGGAATCTCCATCACTGGAGATATGAAAGAGCAGGTTGGATAGACATCTATCAGGAGTGATCTAGACAGTGCTTGGTCCTGCCCCTTGAGGGCAGGGGACTGGACTTGATGATCTCTCTAGGTCCCTTCCAGTTCTAGTATTCTATGATTCTATAAACCAGAATTGACCATAAACATCCAGTCCAATTTTCTGTATCCTTCTGTGTTCAATGTTGGATGTTTCAAAAGAAGAAATAAAATCCCAATAATGGAGCTAATTGTGTTACTTTATACTAGAGGGGTTTTCTCCCCCTCTCATCCCCTGACCTCAGATGGTAAATCACTTATGATGTGAAATATAAGGACTGACAGCCAGTGTAATTTTGCTAGTTTTACAAAAAGTTGTTAGCAGTCTAGAGGAGAGTCTGAAACACCACCTCACAGGCAATGAAAACATAAAATACACAGCTTTGTTATATTGCCCTACGAAATAATCTTCTTCTACTAAATCATCTTTTTAGTGGCTATGTTTTACATTGCCCAGTTATGCACTGATTTGTGAGTACTGACTAGATTATACTGGCTAATATTATGAGAATCTCAAAGATAATGGTGAGATGTGTGGGGAGGAAGTTGGAGAAATATATACCAGATAAAAATAGTGACGATTTAGCTGAACTGTCTCAAGCAGTATAAACCCAAGACAGTACCATGCCTGAATTTTGTATTTCAGATTCATCACTGATTTTTATTTCTTTGAGTCAATGTGGTGTTTCAGAGTGCAAGCCAGTGAAGAATTTGGCCCAAGTTCTTGCTAGTTAAACTTTAAGGGAGCTTGAGCAAGGACTCAACATTGTGTCACCTCCCTGTTAATGAATACAGAGAGATAACATTAGACTTTTTGCTGTGTCTTTTTATAGGCACATATACAATGTGCAACCATCCAGAGGTGGGCAAATTAATTTCAAATCTGAGTTAAATGGAGCCATAAATACTGGAAATAAAAAGAGACGGAATTTTCTGGCAGAGGGGCAGATATAAATCTGATTAAAAAAAACTGTTCACATAAGAAAAAAATTGAATATAAGTCTCACAGCCAGGGTGTTCAATATTTACAATGTAATTTTAGATGATTTAGCATTTAAATTATTAAAGCAAATGAACAACTAGAGTGCAAAAGGAAGTTGGCGGTAATATAAAATATATTACATATATACAAAATATTATTGGATCTTGTATTCCGACATGTATTTATATCCTTGTGTTTAGCTGCATAACATACCATGGACTATGTTCTACTTTTGGTTTCAATTCTCATTTAGTTAAGAGCCATTCCGTGAAGGTGAATACAGTATCTGGCCCAAGTTTTGATGAAGTACAAATAATAACTCTTTGTGGAGCACCTCTGTGAACTGCATGAACAAATTCTGATTTGCTTGGAGACAGATACATTATTACAGACTGTGTTCAACTAACTGTCAAATGAAAGGGAGCTCTCACACCTGTGTTTAGTGTGCTGGGTGATCAGGTGTGAATATAAAAGTTAGCTCTGTGGGGGGTGTTTTGTAAGGGGGCTTTCAGTTTACTGCTGTTGCTGAATCTGCAGGATGCTTTCATAGGTCTTAGAACTGACTAAATTTATCTTCAGATCTGCATTGTCACCACATGTAATTCTTGTTGCTTATTTCCAGCGCTGATCATGACCTAAATATGGCTTTTTTTTGGTGGGTGAGATGAGGCAAAATAAAGGTCCGGATTCTCTTCAGCTCCATTGAAATCAGGGAAGGGAAAGATTTGCCATAGTCCCTAAGGATGCGTCTAAACAGTACCCTTACATCGAAACAAAGCCTCAAATTTCAAAATAAAGCACTATTTTGACAAATCTCTTAACCCTCATGGAACGAGGGTTACAAGGATGCCGGGGCAGCGCGCCCATTTTTTCAAAATATGTTTCAAAATAACAGGTGCGTTTAAAGACACAGAATAACTATTTCAGGATACCAGAGGCATACCAAAATAGCCCCGCTGTGTAGATGTAGCCTACGTTAATTAACGAGAAGTCCTGTGGCACCTTATAGACTAACAGATTTATTGGAGCATAAGCTTTCATGGGCAAAGTTAATTAGGATCCCAACTCCCCCCTCTACACCACTTAACTACTTTAGAAAAATCCATCTATAAATCATACACTACTCTAACTAGTGAACAAAGAAGGTAAATGTGAAGTCAGTTTAACCTCTCCATGTCATGCAGAGGAACTTTGTAGCTAGAATGGGACTTATTTATTACTAGATCATAACTAGTCTTAACATAGCCACATTGGGAAGAAAAAAAAGATGGATTCATTAAGATTTTACCTGCAGAGCTGCCTTTTGTGAGACATTGGTCAGCACTGGAAGTGGATTGGAGAACAGAATAGATGCCCACTAAGTCACTTCCTTCCCCCTTTCCTCTGCCCTTGGCAAGAGCAAGAAGGACTCATGGAAAGTATTGTGACTGTATTTCCCAGGGCTGCTGGGGTGCTGCAACTATCAATTGTGCAGGACCATGCCTCAGGCCACACTAATGTTGATGACAAGATTACTACACTCCCACATCTTTGGATGTCAACAAATTCACTAATACATAGCAAAGCCAAGGGTAGAAAATATTCTCTTTGAGAAACCCGCCAGTGCCTTGTACATCTGCCTCTTTATTCCCCACACAGAACATCATTTTATACAGTAGTTGTGATTGCCCTGCTATGTCAAAGTATTTGCCAAATATGCACTAGTGAAAAAGCAATAGAGGCTCTTTTGCAGCACAGCTTGAGTGTCTCATCTTACAGACTGTGTCGAATGACTTCCCTAAGGTTTTACCAACAGCCAAGAGCTTTAATGCAGCCAAAGGGTTGGTCCTAGAATGGACAAGTCTTTGGGATGCCCTGTGCATGAGAAGCTGCAACGAAGGCACTCGATTTTGCTGCACAAGCATGCAGTGCAGTAGGAGATGAAAGAGGATGACCAGACAAGACCATCCATTGAGCTGTCCTGTACAGGGGCACAGCAGCATTTGGGACAACAAGTTACAAGAGCTGCCACAAGTGGTGTATATAAGGTGAAGGGAAAGTTTTACCTGCTGGGTTTGCAGTAGAAAGAGGAAAGGATTTGGCTGTAAGTGAATATCCTTGTTGACTTGGTTATGAGGCTGCTGAGGTGCATTCACATGCATAAAATTAGTAGCATGGTAAGAAAGTAAATTTGGATTTAACAGCCATAAATCAAAACAGTCCAAAATCAACCTACCTTAGCAACATATGAACTAAGAGGTAGACTGTTAGCTCTAATGACATACTGACTAGCTGACATTTTCAGCTAAGAATGGCTGCACGCAGAAGAATAAACTAGCACTTTTTAATTGACATCATTAAGCTCTAGACATCAGTGCAAGAAACTCAGGTATCTCTCTTAATCTGCTGTGGAGAGAGCTGTGAGGGTTGTATTTGGAAGAAGGATGTACATCAGTATGAAGAACCATCTTTGGAAAACATTTCAGGTTCTGTTCTGCAAGCTTGACTGGCATTTAAAATAGGGCTATGCCACAATTGCAGTGTGATGGGGAACCTGCCCCACACTGGGCTCTCAGGAGTTAATGGAGCCCTAGGGAGGCAGCTAATCACAGAAGGGCTTCTGGGAGCAGCTACTCAGGGTTGGGAATTGCAGACCAGCATGAGTCACTTGCTGGAACTTGAGGAAGGAGAAAGAATGTCTGACTAGCAGGCAGAGGACAGCAAGCTCCCAGGACAGAGCAGTGCCACAGGCAGAGAATCGGGGAGCTAAGGGATGCTCTTGTTGGACACCAGGAATCAGCAGGCTGAGGCTCTGAGGCAAGGGAAAGGGTGCTATGGCCACAGGTAAATCTACTGTGGAGTCAGAGGGAAGGTCGGAAGCAGTGACCTTCTACACAAGGTCCTTGGGCCAGGGTCCTTGGACCCAAAATAGTGAGCAGACCTGGGTCCTTCCCCTGATGCCACTCTATATAGTGGCTGGACACTGTGATATTCACTCCTCCTCCCCCCAAGAGTGCAGCACAACTGGAGGGCTGTGTCACAAAGAGGGCGGCATGGTCCTGGAAGTGATGTGAAATAGTCCTGTATTTTGTTCCTGGAACAGAAGTGATAGTGCAAGATATCACCAGAAGAGTGTGCACTGGTGAACAGAGCTAATCCCTGGGATGGCAAGCAGGAAGTGCCACAGTGGTGAGTCGAAACCCCCCTCCCATCATATGCAGCTACATGGCCAAGAGAAAATATTGGTGACAAAATAGAATTAGGTGACTAAGAAGCAAAGACTGTGCATTCTGTATAGTGAAAATCAAAGACTATTTCACTTGTGGATCACCATATGGTCACACGCTGTATGCTTGAATTATAACTCAGACTGAGCAGGAGTTAGAGAGTTTAATCAGATATTATGTATTTATTATTCATTTGTATTGTAGTAGCTCCTAGGAGTGCCAGTCACATGGACCATGCTAGGTTCTAAGTAAATAGATAATCGCCTGGAAGTATCTTTACATGCACCAGAACCCTTTAGCACTTTGTGTGTCAGGAAGTAAAAGGTGGCTTTCCATTACTTCATTTGTAGGTCAGCAGAGTCCATTTCAGCTCCCAGTGTAATCTGCAGCAAGCCTTAGGGCTTTTCTAAATCACACCAGATTCCAGTGGCCCCCAGAGGTCATTATGTGAGTAAGTAGCAGCAGAATGTGTTGTGCTGTGAATATTCACCCAATACTAGGATGCAGGAGGTGTGAGGAGCATGTACTGTAGACCTGGCTACCTCATCTCGAGTGAAGCAGAGAATACCCAATGCCAAGGCATTCCCCTATTTAAAGCATTTACAAATTCCCTTTGTACTGCCAAAGCATTTGTCCCCTGATGGTCAGGGCAGTGCGTGTGTGTGTGTGCGCGTTATACACCTGAGTCTTCAACTGCTGGGACACAAGGTCCCGTCGCAGCGGGCGGCCTTAGGGGAGACCGACGGGCGCCCCGAGAAGTTTAACGTCCGTGTCTTTGACCGCTAGGACCAGGTCCCTTCGCGGCGGGCAGCCAACAGGCTGACAGACACCCTAGAGTTTACAGGGAGAGCTTATTACACCTCAGATTTTGACTGCTAGGATACATGATCCCTTCGCAGCAGGCAGCCTAGGGAAGGCTGAGAGATGCCCCATGAATCTGTCCTCTGGAAGCGACACGATCCAAATGCCCAGCTCTGCCTGTATCTGTCCCTTATGACCGGCTGGAGTTTTTTAAAATTGTGCTTGGTTCTGTTACAGCAACTGAAGGAGTCAGGTTAAAGCTTAACCAGTTACAGGTTTATTAAGGAGACTTATAAAACATGTGGTTTCAATGGCTATTGCTCTACTTCTTAATTATTGACAAATACAGGTCTTAAAAAGGGAAAATGGTTACAAAAGAAAGAGAAGATAGAAAATAAGAATAATAATGGTACCAAGTGATAGCTTAATCCTTAAAGAGCTCTAATTCTATGTATATATATACTTAAACAAAGGACACATACAGGTACAATTTTTACCCCCTTCTGTGCCTCTCGACTCCAGCGTATCAGGCCAGGGCCGGTCCCTCAATTCCTAGGAAAGACGAATACGAGGTGGGCGTCCCCGTGGAATCTCGGGAGGCCAATCACCTAACCCAACCAGCAGATAGATGGTAGATTGACGCTCAGAGTAAGTGTGCTGCTGGACCCATCTTTATACCCATAGGGGCCCGTATCCTCTTTCTTATATAAGATGCCAAATTGAGTTGGTCCGTCTTTGTGACGCCAGTTCTTACAAGGGAGTTTCAACTTAATTTACACTTGCAAGAGAGATAACTAAATTGTGAGTACTGGACATTCTTTACTGTGTTGGAGATTTCTCCCCCCTGGACGAGTGTGTGTTCGTATCAATATGGGTTTCAGTCAAGGGTACTCCTCTGCAGCCTCTTGGTCAGCAATTAGCTTGATCACCCTCATATCTCTGCTTATAGTTGTCCAGGGTCACTGTGAGCTGGCATATCTGGGCCTCCTGTCAAGGCTTCAAAGACTATGCTGATTTTACTGCTCTGTGTGCCCTGTATGCTCCAGGCATCTCAGAGAGGGCCAAGCAAAAATGGATGTCACAGGGGGGTTCCTGTCTGGCTACAGCAATGTAACAGAATAAATGGACACAAATCAGACATCAAGCCTGGTAATATACAAAAAGAGCCCTGGGCCCCTTTGAATTGCTCCCAGAGCACCGCTCTCCACAGCTCTGAGAGGCACTCTGCGCTCCAGGCAGCGCTACGGGCTGACTTCCATTGGACCCACAGCTTCTGCCCTCAGGCTTGCCCCTTCTGGGCTGCAGAACTACTCCCCCCACACCTTGCCCCATGGCCCACAGTGCCTGTCAGCCCTGCTGTTTGATCCCATAAGAGTGGGTCTAAACAGGGACTGGGAATGGCTCTCTTTATTACCATACGTAATTTTCCCCTTTAGGTATTCTCACCTTTTTTTCCATAGCTACCCTGATTGAATTAGAATTGATGTAACACTCCTATTTCTGTATCCCTACTATCTCTTTCTTTCACTTCATGCATCTGATGAAGTGAGTTGCAACTCATGAAAGTTTATGCCATAATAAAATTGTTAGTCTTTAAAGTGCCACTGGACTCCTTGTTGTTTACATTCTAATGTAAAATTTATGAAGTTAATCCATCTCTCTGAGAGAGATTACTGCTGCTGATGGTTCATTTCCTGCATGTAGCTGCAAACTCAGATATGCTTCTATATTTTTTTATAGAAATCTAGACTGGCATGCAGTTGGGCAAAATGATTACTGTATATTGTGCATGGCATCTTGGGTACGCACATGTTTATCCACCAGGATTGCTTACTGTCCACTCAGAAGTTGGTCAGATAATCCTAGACCCAGGGAATCACTCACACAGTAATGCTTAAATTATCAGCCAGTTTGAAACTCAACATGAACAAAATCTATGCTGGCAAAGAGAAACTATGGCATAAGCCAGTGGAAGTTTTCAAATGGTTTTAGAATTTGAAGTCACATTATCTACAAATTAGGAAGCTGGCAATAAATAGAAGCAAAGGCACAATTATTTCAAAGGGTAATGAATACATAATTAACTAAAAGAAAAAGCAAAGAGTGTGAGTTTATTTCTGGAAAAGGAAAAGGATACAGAGCATGGCAGAAAAGCAAAACAAAATTTAAATACATCCAGAAAAATAATGTGGTGAAATCCTCAATTTCATTCAGAGAATTGGGATGATTGGCCTGTTCCTTGTATTTTTCTGTATGTCTGTTATATAGTGAAATTGTGGGCCTGATCCAAAGCTCACTGAAGATAATGGGAATCTTTCCATTTTCTCTAGTTGGCTCTGGATCAAGTTCTCTCAGCAAGGCCATGTCTACATTACAGATAAGATCGAAGCTGCTGCAGTTGATATTCTAGGGTTCGAATTACTAGGTCTAGTGAAGAGCCGCTAATTCGAACTGAGAGGGGGCTCCCATCGATGCGGGTAGTCCTGTTTCTTTAAGTCATAAGGGAAGTTGAAGGGAGAGTGTGCTCCTTTTGACTTTCCACAGTGTGGACGGCACCAAAATTAAGATACTTTGACTTAAGCTACTCAATTAATGTAGCTGAAGTTGCATATCTTAATTGGAACTTATCCCCTAGTGAAGACCAGGGGCAACTGATTAGAAAGATCAGAAGTGGTGAAAAGTGACCCCATTTTGCTTTCTGAAGAGCTTACTATAAAACAATAACTTTTCACAATGTTTGGACGGGATGAAACTTGGTAATAATAAATCTTATGTATATCAAAAGTCAAGATAATTCCAGCTACCCAAACAAGATAATAATGTGCATTAATATTTAAAGTTCAATCTAACACAGGTAACCACAGAATAAATTTTCTTCTCCAAGAAATTCAGCTTTTGTCTCATTTGCCAAAGGACAAATTGAATCAAAGTTAAGGTAAATCTCATAGGCGTGCGCACAGGGTGTGCCGCGTGCGCACAGGGTGTGCCGGGTGTGCACAGGCACACCCTAATGTTTCAAAGGGCTGCCCGCCTCGGCGCTCTGGAGAACGGGCGCCCGGCCGGGTTTGCTGTGCATGTGCGACTGCGCAGTCAAAACCGGTGACTCTTAGGACCCCGAGGAATGAGGCGGCAGGGACGCAGCAACTTCACCCTGCCGCCCCGTTAAGCGCGGTGAGTTCAAACCCTGGGCGAGGGGGTAGGAGAGGTGGGGGGTGCCCCGGGCAGGGGATTGGGTGCAGCGTGGCTGGCCCAGGGAGGAGGGGGTCGGGCCCGAGAGGCCGCGTGCTCGGGCTTCCCTGCTCGGCAGGAGCGGGAAGGGAGTGTGCAACGAGGCTTCTTTCCTCCGCCGGGGGTCAGCCCCGGAAGCAGCGCGCGGCGGAGGCTTCCCTCCGAGGCTGGTGTAGGGGACTCCCTGCCCCCACTGGCACCCTGCCCCAGAACCTTGTCCCCCACCCTCCTGCCCCCATTCCCTCTCCCCTGCCCCCAGCCACAGAACTGTCCCCAGTCCCCACTACAGAAACCTCCTCCCCCGCTGAAACCTGCCTCCTGGCACCCTGCCTCCTACTGCAGAAACTTGTCCCCCACTGGCCCCTGCCCCTGCTGCAGAAACCTGTCCCCTGCCCCCTCCCCACACTCTGTTCCCTCTCCCCTCTCCCCAGCCGCAGAACCCCGCCCCCACTGGCACCCTTCCCCAGTACTGTACCATGTCCCCTGCTCCCAACTGACTTTTCTGTGGGTCAGTGACCCCTGACTCAAGACAGGTTCCCTGCCCTTCTGGTAAATAAAGAAAATGCAGAAACTTTGTGTTTGACATAGTATTTTATTTAAAAATGAAGCCTGGCCAACAAATCCCCAATTGGGGCCAAGCCCCCATCTGGCCACAGCCACTCCTGCACTCCCCCTTGCCCCACACCCTATATCTGTACACTGGAACCCCCTGCCCTGAGCCCCTCACACACCCCAACCCAAATTCCTGCACCCTCACATCCACAAACCAGTGGCTTGCTTAGTACCCCAACACTGCCCGGCCTGGAGCCCTTCCCCGAGCCAGCGTCCCCTTCTCCACCTCCTCCTTCATCCAGATATCCTCCTGAAGTTTGCACCTCTCACCCCTTCCCACACCCAAATCCCTCATTCCCATCCCTGAGCCTACATATCCTGTCCTCAACCCAGCAAGGGTATGGCTAGACTGCAGAAGTTCTTCAGGATTCTGGAGATATCCCAGAAAAACTCTTCTGCATCCAGGGATGCGTTTGTTCTTCCGCTTTTTTTAGCGGAAGAGCAAACATGATCTTTCGGTCACTCCTATATTCCTCTTTCCACGAGGAATAAGGGGGCTTCCAAAAGAAGGGGTTTTTCTGACATTTGGTCCAGTCTAGACAGGCCAAATATTGGGAAAACCTCTTCCTACAGAAGAATTGGGGGGGGGGGAGGAAGCAGCAGTATAAGGATTGGGGATAGCAAGTGATGGAGAGGAGGAGAATAGAGAGGGTGGGGCTTCAAGGAAGGGGTGGGGTGGTAGGTCTGTCATTTAAAAAGTGATCTTGTGTGTAGAAAGGTTGGAGACCACAGGAGTAGGGGGAGCACCAGAAGGGTGAAAATCAGGGTGACCCTAGAACTCTGTTACAGACCAGCTGGTGGCTGCTGGAGGAGAAGGGAAAAAATAGGGGAAAAGGGTCAGAGAGGAAGGGGCTTGTGCTGAGGGGAGGGGGGCAGGTCAGGAGAAGAAAGGGGAAGGCACTAAGGGACAGGATGGAGGAGAGAGACAAATACCAGGGAGCCAAGTGGAGACAATGAGAAAAAGAGCAGGAGGGGAGGTGTCAGTGAGAGGTGGGGACAGGATAATGCTGGGAAAGGAGAGGGGAAGGGCTTTGGAGGCTAGAGGGGAGAAGGGGAGGTGCCGGGAGAAGGCTTGAAAGAAGGGGTGGGCATGAGGAAGGCGGGAATGGAGCAAGGCACGTGTGAGGCACAGGGGCATGAAGGGAACTGGGGCAGAGGGTGGTGAGGGGTGGGCATCAGGAAAAAGGGGCAGGGGCAGTGAGGAAAGGGGGAGGCACCAGGAGGGTGCAGGGGTAAGAGAAGGTGCAAGTGCCAGGGGATTCTGGAGGTGAAGCAGAAGGGCAGACACCTGCAGAGGAGGGACCAGCACCAGAGGAGAGAGGCAGGGTGGGTGTGTAGAGGGAGGTGTTAGAAGAGGGGATGAGGAGGGGTAGCTCATGATCAGAGTGGGGCTCCTGGAGGAGTGGGCACGGGGAAGAAGGGCTGGTGGAGGGGGGCAGGTCTCAGGAATGCTGAGGGCAGTGAGAAGGGCAGGAGTCAGGACAGCAGAGGTGGGTGAGGAGTTGGGAGGGGCAGCAGGCACCACGGGAGCTGATGGAGCAAGGGGAGGAGACAGGGCAGCAGAGGGAAAAGGTAGAGGTTTATAAGATATTTATTAATAACTTGGGTGCCACAGTGGCACATCCAAACAAGCCACAAACTCAGTACTGGTGCACAACACAACATTTATTCTGCTCATGGGAGGAAACTCTTAGAGGGGACACTTCCCCCAGCCTCTCTGCCCCCTGAGTTACTGTTACACACGTTGGGTTAATGCAATTGCAGGATAGTTGCATGAGCGGGGTTTGGTGGGGGCCAAACTTAACCCTATTGGTAGGAGGATGGTGGGAAAAGTCCTCGGGGGGGGAGGGGTCACATGACACCTTTTACTTCTGGTCATGTGTCCATCTTGCCCCGAGAGTGTTACCTCCAGAGGTGTGGTTAACAGGGGTCAGGGGCGTGGCTAATGGGGGTCAAAGAGTACATTTAAAAAAACTTCTTTGGGTGCACACCCTAATGAAATGTGCTGCGCATGCCTATGGTAAATCTGTTAAAAGCATCTCCATTAAGATAGGTCTGAAGACAAGTGTGCAAAGAACTTTTCTCATTGATGCCCTATAACAGCAAGTTACTTGGGTGTGTGCCGAAATCTGAGTATTAACTAGTACCAATGAAGTCAATAGAATGATTCACTGGCATAAAGGTAGTCACATGCTTCTTATTCTAATCAGGATCTGAGCTTTGGTACTTTAGTGTAGGAGAATGACACAAATAGGTGACCATTCTGTGTGAGATGAAGGGATGAATAAAAATCCTGCGATTCAAACACAACAAATGGACACAGCCACTACAGATTTGAATGAATCCATTATTTCTAGAATTATTGCTTCATCAATGAGATAAACATAATATAAAGTCCTATTTCTTTAACTAGAATCCCTAGCTTTGGATGCCTATGTCTTTAGACTACAAAAAAAATTAAAGGGACATTGTAAATTTTCACCTGAGTCAATATTTTCTTAACGGTCTCCAGAAATAAAGACAGTATGCCACATTTGTGCAGAAGGCACAGGCTGAGGAGCATCAAAAGTGTTCATTAAAATTGCCACACATAAGTAAAGAAAGTTAAGAAATCCAGCAGAGATGATATATACAACTTTTAATTAACTGCACCAAACAAATCAACTCCCAAAGTGATGTCTCAAGTGAACAAAAGATTGTTGACTGCTATTTCCCTTGATCTTGAGAATATAATATGTGTTTACCAAAGTAAACAGAAAATAAAATCTGGGAGGTGTAGCAGGTGTCAACACATTACCTCTGCCACAGTTTAAAATCTAATATGTTCCCTGTTAAATTATTCAAACCATGGCGTGCCCTGCTATGTCATTCATGTTATCTATGTACACACTTACACCCTGCTTCACCATTGCCTTACTTCAGTACAGCATCAGCCTACTGCCTCTGAAATGATTGGTTAGTGTGGTGTAAAGTTTGACTTATGTTGTAGAAAATCAGACTCAATGGTCCAAGTACTATAGTATTTACTCTAGCCAGTGGGACTTTTTTTTCCTTATTAAGGGCTGCAAATCATAGCCTTTTAATTATAAAAATTGCCATTATTTAAACCTAGTGCAATTAGGACAATGAGGGACACAATTTTTCAAAAGTTAGATCTGAAACTGTATATCCAATTTGTATGCACAATTAGCACAAGTCTGGCAACTGCATACACAAAGGAGGCTGGATTAAGGAATAGGCACTCTAGGAGTGTGCCTACACTGCATCCGAAGTGTGAAATAAGCTACGCGATTTGAGCTACACAAATTGCATACCTTAGTTTTAGTCAATTACTAAATAGCTTATTTCAAAATTTGGCGCTATCTACACGGCACTTATTTCAAAATAAATCGCTATTCCAAAACACCCTGTACTCCTCCAGAAATGAGGTTTACAGCGATGTCAGAATAGCGAGCCCATTATATTTCAAAATAACGGGCACACTCAAAAGACGTGGAATGGCTATTTTGGGATACCTGCGATATCTCGAAATAGTGCTGCAGTGTAAAGGTAGCCTAGGTGCATGACTAGAGAATGTACTCCTGGAATTGTAGGATTAGAAGGAAATGAGATTTGGGGAATAGGAAGAAGTAATTTTCTAGTCCTCTGGAATGTGATGAAAAGCTTTAATCTCTGAATCGATCAGAATCAACTCTAACATCTGCCTGAGTCTGCAGAGTGGTTGAAATAACTGTTGAGGCTGGTGTGCAAAATTCCACACATTTCAATGGATTCCTAGCAACAAGACCAACTAGTCTACTTGGTCTAACTAATATCACCCATATAGAGGACTCTGTGTGGGAGGAGTCAGCACATCCAACCAAGCAGATCAACCCCAGCTGCTGGGATAAATATGGTGGAAGGATATCACTCTTTGCAAAGAAGGGGCCCCCTTTACTATCATCACTCCAAAAGAGCTTGAGGTGACATTGCTAGGCCAAAACTATGCGGAGATCCATGTTGCAGTGTGTTTATAGGCCTTAGTTTAATCTGGCTCTAAGCATAAATAACAATTGTTGACCATTTGTGAATGCAATTACTTATATAGCATCTACAACCAGCGTACCTGCATTTATAAATTAGGCCATGAGACCCTAAAGGTAGGCTCACATTCATATATAGGCACCCCAATTAATAGCCTCATTTTCAAAATACAGCTGAGTAGGTTCAGAATTCAAATGAGAGGCTAGATTACAGGGATTTGGATATGTAAACAGAAAATGAGAAAGAAAAGAAAAGTGGGCCAAATTCTCAAGTAACTTCTCTAAGGGCAGTCAAATGATTAGACACTTATAAAGGTATAAATCAGAGTGAAATTTAGCTAAGTGAATGAATTGTGCCTCATGACAGCTTTAGTTTTAGTTAAAAGATTCTACTGACTTCCATCTTAGCCTCAATTGTTTATATTATATGTTAATGATCTCTGTACCTCTTTATCCTATTCAGAGTATTAATTTGTATGCTAATGGTATTGCTATTTAATAAACTATGTTTAAAAGAAGACTTTATCTGCAAGCTGATATTAATGAACTTCTAAATCAAATGGCACAATTAACTGCAAACAAAATAAATTGCATTAAAACCAATGTTTAGTATTTGGATGAAAACAAAGTTACAAAATCTAACTAAACAAGGTTATTAAAATATTTAAATAAAGAATATTATTAGCAATCATAATAAGCAATAACACAACATTGTTCCTTCCTAATTAAAAAGCAGGTCTCTTATTTTTACTATTTTTTCTCATAACCTAGGGTGTAGGAACTATGCACAATTTGTGAAGTCAAATATTTGTTTTATGCAAATATAGACAGACATCTGAGTTGTGTTTTGCTGCATGATAAAGCTTCAAGGCAAAATGCAATATGGTGAGAAAACTAAGTTTCCATAAAATATATGTTGTTAGAGTTCCCCATTTTATCATACAAAAGAACCTAATACAACCCAGGATGTAACTTGTGAATTGACCTGATTTAATTTTTTTTAAGAAAAAAAAGGGATAGTGGATCCATTGTTAACTAACAACTCCCATCAGTACAAAATATACATGACACAAAAGCACATTGATGCACCTGGATAAATCATAGCATAATGAAAAAGTAGAATTGGAAGGGACCAATCCCACTCTGTGCACAGAGGCAGGACTGAGCATCATATGGAACATTTCTGATAGATGTTTTTTTCTAACCTGATCTTAAAAATCTCTAATGACAGAGATTCCACAACTTCGCTAGGTAATTTGTTCCAGTGCTTACCTACTTTGACAGTTAGGAAGTATTTTGAAATGTGTAGCCTAAATCTCCCTTGCTGCAATTTAAGTCCATTGCTTCCTCAGTGGTTAAGGAGAATAATTTATCAACCTTCTCTTTATAACAACCTTTTACATACTTGAAGACTTGTATCCTAACCTACTCCTTCTTCCCTTCTTCAGTCTAAATACAGTTTTTTCAATCTTTTCTCATGAGTCATTTTCTAGACCTTTCATAATTTTTTTGTGGCTCTCCTGGACTTCCTCCAATTTGTCCACATCTTTTCCAAATTCTGGTCTTGAGAACTGGCTACAATACTGCAGAGGAGGCCTTAACTGTGCTAAGTAGAATAGAAGAATTACTTCTTGTGTCTTCTGATAAATCCCAGAATGATGGCTTTTTGTTTATTTGTTTTACATTGATTCATACTTACTTTGTGACACATTATGTTGACCCCCACCCAATCTTTTTCTGCAGTACTCCTTCCTAGACATTGATTTCCTATTTTGTATCTATGCAGCTGACTTTTTCTTCCTAAGGGTATGTCTAGACTACATGCCTCTGTCGCCAGAGGCATGTAAATTAGACTACCCGACATAGTCAATGAAGCCAGGATTTAAATATCCCCAGCTTCATTAAAATAAAAAATGGCCGCTGCACTGTGCCGGCTCAGCTGATCATCGGCACAGCGCGCGAGTCAAGATGCGGATCGGTCGACAGGGAATGCCTTTGTCAACCACTCCTGTAAACCTTGTTTCACGAGGCATAAGGGAGTGGTTGACAAAGGTGTTCCCTGTCGACCGATCCACGTCTTGACTGTCTCACTGTGCCGACGATCAGCTGAGCCAGCACAGCGCAGTGGCCATTTTTATTTTAATGAAGCCAGGGATATTTAAATCCTGGCTTCATTGACTATGTCGGGGTAGTCTAATTTACATGCCTCTGGCGACAGAGGCATGTAGTCTAGACATACCCTAAGAATAGTATTTTGCATCTGTCCTTATTGAATTTCAGCCTGTTTATTTTAGACCACTTTTCCAGTTTGTCAAAATCATTCTGAATTCTAATCCTGTCCTACAAAGAAATTGCAACCCCTCTCAGTGTGTTATTGTCTGCAATCTTTAGAAGTGTAGTCTTGATGGCTTTATCCTCCAAATCATTTATGAAGATACTGAGCAGAACTGGACCTAGGCTGGATCCCTATGGGATGCTACTCAATATGCCCTTACAGCTTGACTGTCCATTGATAACAGCTTTCTGAGTGTGACTTTCCAACAAGTTGTTCTCCCTTCATAAGAAGTTCATTATTAATCCATAGTATATCTTTACCTCAATCACAGATACAAACTGCAACTCCCCATGCTTGTCTTTTTTAAGAAGAAAACTGGACTCCATGTGTGTTCAGGCTACTTACACTGTTATACTCTGGCCCACAGTTCAGACTATTGGGAGTGAATAACAGTGTGGACCAAAGCGCTGTGGGTGTGAAATGAAATTTTCCTAGTTCAGATTAATGTGGTCCAGTTAGAAGATGACTATGTAACACACCCTAAGAACCTGTTCTTGTCTGCACACGCAACAGTGACACGGAAGAGTTACAGCTCAGTAATTTGCTGAGCATGGCTATTCACACCCCTGTAGTTCTAAGTGAAAGGCAGTGTACATGTGCCCTCTGTGTTAAGGCTCATCCATACTAGCTATGTCCCATCTTCTTTCTAGCCCCACCCTCCTCTTTCCAAGAGAAGACTAGAAAACTATGCCAGAGTTCTTGCCCAGCCTCAAAGTTGTGACAATATATACAATCCTTGGGTGTCTGTAAAGGGATAAATTACCCAAACTGCAAACTGAGATCACATTCTATCTTAGAAATGAAAAATAACTAGCCAGACTGCTCAAATAAAAATTAATGAATAGTGCAACTACTGAAAAAGTACACCAAGACAGCCAACCTAGGTTCATCTACCACAGACACAGATACAGAGAGAGAGAGAGAGAATAATTTTTCAGCCCAACTCTGTAGGAAGAAAAATTTTGTCCCAACTACAAATTTAGTAATCTTAGGCAGCGTAACCAAGGACCAATTCAGATAAGGCCTGTGTCACCATCCTGTTCGGTGCTATGGACCCAGCAGACTGCCACTTGATTGAAAGCTGTAGCTATAGTGAAATTACCTTTTATCAGCATAAGAGAGGAGGAATAATCTTCCCATTCAGTCAACAGTCATACACCAAAACTCAGAGTCAAAAAGTCACCAAAACTCAGAAAGATGGAAAGTTTCTATGGTATGATTCTGCTATGTGAAGGGAACACAGTGAAACATAGTCCTTACAGACCTGGGAACCTGGGGTAAGAGTCCACAATAGAAAAAACATAAAATATAGCTTGCTGTTGAGAGGGGAAGAATCAGCTTCCACTGGTTGTTGAATTCTGCAGTGAAAGTAGAAGTGTAAATGTCAAATATAATTGTCAGAAAGATAGCCTGCCAATTTCCTCTATTTGCTAGTAAATCCTGCTGTCTTTGAAAGATATTAACAATGCAGGAGCTCCAGAGAAAAATCTCACTTACCCTGTGACAGTGTGCCCACACTGCTATTATTAGAACTAATTCCACCCCTGATCATTATTTTTCATGATGTTTCAGCCAATTATTACAAGTTCAGATACAGCCTCAGATAAAACCAGACTCAATACTGATATCAAGTTATAGCCTTAATTCAGGACAAAAGTGGGATTTCAATGGTCCGGTGGGATTTCTGAGACCTTTTGTGTGGGAGTGAATTCACTCCCAGAAAATTCTGCCTTCCACCAGTATATAGAGTCAACATAAAATTGAAACTGCTACTGTCTCACAAATATACCATATTTACTGCATGTAGAACAAGAAAGTACCATTCATCCACTTACCAAATGTAAAAGGCCTGATTTTCAGTCCCTGGACACTTAGGGTGCATCTATACAGCAGTGTTATTTTGGAATAATGTCCGTTATTCCAAAATAACAATGTGAGTGTCTGCATAGCAATTCTGTTATTTCAAAATAATGGGCAGTTTATTCTGACTTCTGTAAACCTCATTTGACGACGAATAACGCTTCTTCTGAAACTGCTATTTCGAAATACCAGTAGTGTGAACGCTCCACTGCTATTTCGAAATAGCTCCTCCTCAGAGCCATTCAAAGTAATTACTCCCTAGTGCTTCCTGGGGATCTAAATTGAGGTAGCACATCCACATTAGGGAAGTGCTAATTTTGGACTCATTTCAAGGCCTCCCTGGAGAGTAGATGCGCTACTTCAAAATAAGCTATTTCAGAGTATTTCTTCAAAATTGCTTATTCCGAAATAAGTGTACAGGGTAGACATACCCTGACTGTCATGAAGGTGTTGTCTAAACACACCCAGTCTGCTGCATGTGCATTTTGGTGTACTAATATCCCTTTCATGCCATTGAAAGACTCCAACATGCAAGAGATGAAATAATTATAATGAAATCACACTAGTCAAAATGGAACTTGTGAATGAAAATTATAATATCTGTAACAGTGGGATGGGGACCAAGGACAAGAGACAAACAGGCAGGTCTACATTTCACTCTTATGAAGAACTCTTCATTGTCATCAGTCTTCCTGCCTGATTTCAACACCTGCCTCTCCCTCTTTTCCCCTCTTCAGAATCCTCCACACTCATCTTTAGGACTTCAGATGAGTAGTGATGACACATCTGACCTCTTAGCTGTACACTATATTCTTGCCCTCACCTGTGCCATCCTGATTAAACTCTCTGACTCCAACAGGGCCAATAACTTGATTTGGTCTCCATCACATATTGCTCTTTCTCTGATCTCCCTTTTGCTGAGTTCCCCATCTCTGACCATCACCTAACCCCTTTCAGCATCATTCATAAGCCCCATACTCATGCTCTGCCACATAGCCATTCCATGACTTCCAGTCCACCAGAACCAATACTTCTCTTCAGGGTTTAGCCCTCTCTACTCTCTGCCCTCTGTTCTTTTTCACTGATGTCCAATTATCTGCATCCTCACTTTCCTTCACTTAAAAAAACAAAACAAAACAAAAAACCCTTAAAAACAACAAATAGTCTAGTAGCACCTTAAAGCCTAACAAAACATGTAGATGGTATCATGTGCTTTTGTGGGCACAACCCACTTCTTCAGATGACAGTACTAGTTTTGCCCCTCTGTCTCATCACAGTCAGCCCTGGCTCACCCCCATCATCTTCTTCCTCAGCTCCTGTGTTCATGCTGCAGAGCATCTGTGGTGGCAATCCCACAACAAGGCTGATTTATTTCACTACAGATAGTGGGGCTGGTATCCTTGTGGTGCTCCTGGGCAAGGTGAGGGGAGCTCCATGCCCCTGGAAGGGGTGGGGCCTCAGGCAGAAGGGATGGGGTTGGGGCTAGCTTCCCCCAGGAAGCCTCAGCGCCACCTGGACTGCATTACAGCTACTTCAGGAAGCCCTCAGCACTCGCTGGAATGCTCTGTGTGGGGCTCCATTGGTGATTTAAAGGGTCCAGGGCCCCTGTGGTAGCAACGCCGGTGACCGTAATCCCGGGCCCTTTTGAGTTGCTGGGTCCTGGAAAAGATGCCCATTCATCCCCCATCAGCAGGCCTGACTACAGATTTGTTCTTTCCTCCTTTAGTTCTACCATCTTGCCAGCTAAACAATCCTATACCTCCAATGTAACAGAATTCCCCACCTGCCATCTCAACTGACTATTCACAGCATCCTCCAGCTGACCCTGAACTTCTGTCTGTGCTTCTCTATCTGCTCAGAATCTCACTGAGTACTTCCAAAAGAAAACTGACAAAATATGGCAGGCCCTCCCCTCAGCTTCCCTCCCCTTCTTCCTTGCCCTCTGACAGTTTTTATTATTATTATTATTATGTCACCTAAGAGCCCAGTCGTGAGCCAGGACCCCATTGTGCTAGACTCTGAACAAACACGGAACAAACACCCAGTACTTGCCCAACAGAGCTTGCAATTTATGGGTAAGGCAAGAGAAAACAGATGGGTACGGACAGATTACTGACTACAAAGGAAACAAAGAGGCTATATCCGTGGTAGGCAGTGGTCATACAATCCAGGAGCCTAACTATTGTCAAGTTTTTTGGAGGTATCATGGCAAAGGAGAGATTTAAGGTGGTAATTGAAGGTATGGTAGCTATGCAGATATGAGAAGGATGTTTCTCTCAGTCGAGGGGCACAGATTCTTTCTCCCTAATATCACTAAAGGTATGTCTAGACTGCATCCCTCTGTCGGCAGAGGGATGCAGATTAGGCAGGTCGACATTGTAAATGAAGTGGGGATTTAAATATCCCGTGCCTAATTTGCATAAAAATGGCCGCCATTTTTGCCGACTCAGCACTTTGTTGGCAAAAAGCGGCAGTCTAGAGTGGGATCTGTCAAGAAAGAAAGCCTTTTTCAACAGATCCCTTGTGCCTCCTTATGCCTCCATAAGGCACGGGATATTTAAATTCCCGCTTCATTTACAATGTCGACCTGCCTAATCTGCATCCCTCTGCCGACAGAGGGATGCTGTCTAGACACACCCTAACATACTGTCTTTTCTATCTATTCACACAGCTAAAACTCTCAATCATACTCTGAGCATAAAACATCTGAGTAAATTCAACATCCTTTTCTCTGATCTTGGCAAATAAAATTTTCCCCCGTTCATACCCATTCACAAAGCTTCTGCAAAGATTGTTTTCCTACCTAGCCCATTGTTTTCAGTCCTTTCTTAGCATCCTCCACTGGCTCCCCCTTCCCTGTTACATAAAGCATAAGCTGATTATTTTCACTTTCAAAGCCCTTTATGGCCTGCCTCCCCTTACTTGTCATCTCTTATTATCTTACGTCGACTTCCCCCTCCAGTCTTCCCATGATGCCACCCTCCATGGAGCACTTGTTAAATTTTCAAACATGCTTTCTCCCTCTGCCGTGATGCTTGGAGGGAGCTCCCTCAAAACCTTCTCAACACTAATTCATTACCCTCCTTAAAACTCTCCTTTTTCCATGATAGGACTTATGGGCTGGATCTACTGAGGTGAATGGAAAGCCTACTGAGGTCAATGGAAAGAGTACCACTGATTTTGTTTGGTTTTGGCTCATGCCCTCAATATCAGTGATATTTCCCTGGATGAATCAAGGGCTGAGTATGACACTCAGAAAGAGTGACAGAGGACTCATCAGTGACCCTCACAGGATTTGAGCTTATTACTCCATATAAAATGCTACAAGTGGCAGATTGTTTGGGACATTTTCAGAATGTACCGCATCCCCTTTGGTATAGCCTACCTTAACAAGGCTCCCAGGAGCTCAATATGAACATTTTTTTTACAACGACAACATACAGAAGGTAAATTGTAATATGTTGATTATTATGCAGGTTGTCATTCTTCCTTAAGCATGAGAACATATGGTTCATTTGCCTACCTGATGCTCACAGGAGCTACTGTACTAAATGCGTTACATTAAGAAGTCGGTGGCAGATGATGAAATTAGGTTTATTGGCTTGTTCCGTTATGAAGCTCTCTAAGGAGGGGGGAGTAGAAGAAAAGGCTCTTTGCCTACTGCTTTCTATTGCACTATTATTTTTATGTTAGCTGCCTGCTAACATTTTTTGGGTCAAGATGCTACATGCATTCAATTCAGCATTCTCATTATATTTCAGTGGAATGGCTTCAGCTGTAAAGAAAACAGCAAAGGAAGAAAGGGGAACAATGAAACAAAAGTGATAAAATCAGCAAGATAATCTTCTTCCTTTTCCTATCCCTGCTCATTCTTCTATTATCTGTAAATATTTGTGTACTGTATTTGGGGAGAATGATGTAGTCATGTCATACAAAAACACTCCTTTCTTTCTATAGTATCTCAATAGGGTATTAAATAACAGCTACTAAAGTTAATCATTTTAAAATCAGCAGATCCAGATAACTTGAATGCCAAGAGTTTTAAAAGAGCTGACAGAGGAACTTGCTAAACCATTTATGTTGATTTTCAATATGTCTTGGAGCACAGGAGAAGTTCCAAGAAAGTGAAAGAAGGGCAATGTTGTGCCAATATTTAAAAAGAGTAAAGAGGATGACTAGGAGAATTATTGGCCGTTCAGTGTGACATTGATCCCAGGCAAGATAGTGGAGTAGATAGTATATGATTCAATTAATAAAGAATTAAAGGGGGAGGCCCATTAATTTGGAAAATAGATCCCTCAATATAACTTGATACCTTTCTTCGAGGTAATAATTTTGATGTAATATACTTATATTTCTTTAAAGTGTTTCAATGTGTACGACACGGAATGTTGATTAAAGAACTAGAGCATTATAAAATCAACAGAGCATGCATTAAAGGGACTAAAAGCTTGCTGACTCATAGATCTCAAAATGTAATTGTACATAGAAAATTATAAATGGAGTTTGTTTGTATTGGAGTCCTTCAGGGATTAGTTCTTGGCCTTATACTGATTGATATTTGTATCAATGATCTAGAAGACAACAAAAAATTATTACTGATGACATTTGCAGATGACAGAAAAATTAGAAGAATGGTAAATAATGTCTGAGTGAACATGATTGCTTGGTAAAATGGGTGCAAGCAAATAATACACCTTTTAATGTAGCTAAATATAAATGTGTAGATCTAGGAACAAAGAGTATATTTATATTCATTGTATGGGTACTAAAAAGATTTGGGGGATGTGGTGTATAATCAGCAGAACATGAGCGTCCAGTGTGAAACTGTGGTCAAAAGGGCTAGCTAATGTGATAATTGGATGCATAAACAGGGAACAATTCAAATAAGAGTAGAGTGTTTTTTCTACCTCTTAATTTAACACTGGTGCTACCATGCCAGAATATTGTGCAGCGCTAATGTCCACAATTCAAATTGGAAAAAATGGAGAAGTTTTAGAGACGAGCAAGAATGATTGAAGGATTAGAAACCATGCATTATAGTGATAGACTCAATTATTAAAAGAGAATGGTAAGGGGTGACTTGATTACAGTCTATAAGGCTCTACATGGGAAAGAAATATTTCATAATGAGCTCTTCATTCCAGCAGAGAAAGTATAACAAAATCCATTGGCTAGAATTTGGAGCGAAAAAAATCAGCCTGAAAATATTTTTTTTTGACAGGGAAATTAACCATCGGAAGCTGTTTACCAGGTTCAGGGTGAATTCTCCATCACTGGCAATTTTTAAAACAAAATTGGATTTTTTTAATAAAAGCCATACTCTTATCAATTATTTGGGGAATTTCTAAGGCCTGTGTAATAGAGGAGGTCAGACTAGAGGATCACAATGGCCTTGGGAGATATGAATCTCTCTTCTCTCTTGTCAGCTTTCAGCCACTAGTGAAAATAAGAAAGGCAATATTTGGTCAGTCCAATGGTCCATCTAGCCCAGTATCTTTTCTTCCAACAGTGGCCAATGCCAGATGTTTCATAAGAAATGAGTAGAACAGACAATCATTGAATAATACATCGCTTGTCATCCATTCCCAGCTTCTAGCAGTCAGAGGCTAGAGACACTCAGGCTACGTCTACACTGCACTGTTTTGCACAAGAAATATGCAAATGAGGTGAAGCGAGGAATATCGCTGTGCCTCATTTGCATAATTAATGATTGGCCACTTTTTGCGCAAAAAGGAGCCATCTACACGGCTCTTGCGCAAGAGGGTTTTTTTGCGCAAAAATGAGCTGTGTAGATGGCTCCTTTTTGTGCAAAAGCCTCTTGAGCAAAAAGCGGCCGCTCATTAATTATGCAAATGAGGTGCACTGATATTCCACACTTTGCCTCATTTGTATATTTCTTGCACAAAACAGCTCAGTGTAGATGTAACCTCAGAGCACTGGGTTGCAACCCTTATGATCTTAGCTAACAGCCATTGATAGACCTATACTCCATGAACTTATCTAGTTTTTTTTTTAACCCTGTTATACCTTTAACTTTAATCTTGACTGGAGTTTTTCAGTCTCCCTGAACCCCACCACTCCACACAGATCTACTGCTCCTTCCACTTTGTAATCCTCTCACTTATCTTAATGGAAAGAGAGACTGATAGGGAGAGAAAATTGTTTGAACCTAGAGACAAATAAATATGGTTAAAATAAACTTGGAACAATTGGTCTCTGTCATGGTCTTTGGATTTTGGTGTCAGTGTCTTTGGGTTCCCCCATTCTGTGCTGTTAGACAAATGGCCCTGTTTCTGCAAACACTTCTGCATATGTTTGGTTTTTGCGAACAGACCCACTGAGTTCAATGATGCTGTTCAGAAGTGCAATGTTAAGCATGTGCACAACTATTTGTAGGATTGTTTATAATTTACTGCAAATAGAATAACAAAAGAGTCATTAACAGATAAATAGATTCTCAAGGCTTATAAATCCCTTTTTCTTACATGTTTTTGTCACAAAACGTTATTGGCCATCCAGCCATGTAGAGAGAAAAGCCACCATGCACAAAGAGGGAAATATAATTTTAAAACACAAATACTCATTACTGTTGCCAGCATTCTCCTGAAAGAGATGTAATGATGATGTTTGTTGTCAGGGTTGCAGGGTATGTTCAATGTTTAGTGTTTTCTGTCAGTAGAAAAATCAAAGTGATTCTATAGAGCAATCTGAGATTTTGCATGCATTTTCATATCTCAGTAGATGATTCCAGAACAAGCAATACATGAGCACTGGAAACAGGCAGGCAAATCTATGCATTTGATTTCTGTCACTTCACTTGTTAGCTAAGAATGAAACTGAAGTGATTAATCAAATTTAGCAGATGTGGATTCAGTTCCATTGGTTCCCTAAGTCAAATTAGAATGTCACAAAGAGATAAGCTTAATCTGTATTCATGTTGATTTACAGTGATGCTGCCTAAGATATCTAAACCTGTTCTGACTGTTAATGCTAGTGCTCACTTTCAAACTAGAAGGGGAAATGAACTTTCTTCTTTACAAGCATACACATGCTGATAAGATACTGGGTGAAAGGGAATCATCAAAGTTAAGAAAATCTCCTACTAAAGGAGGATCAAGAACTATAAGGCTGTGTCTACACTGGGCCACTTATTCCGGAAAATCAGCCGCTTTTCCGGAATAAGGTGCGAGCTGTCTACACTGGCCGCTTGCTTTTCCGGAAAAGCAATGACGATCTACTGTATGAAATCAGCCGCTTTTCGGAAAAGCTATGCCGCTCCCGCTCGGGCAAAGTCCTTTTTCGGAAAAGCTTTTCGGAAAAGGGCCAGTGTAGACAGCTTTTCCGGAAAAGCAGAAGAAACGGAAAAAGCGGTTTGGTCGCCACGAGACCCGTAGGAGCCCTGGACTTCCTGGTAGGGAGGCTGCTGGGCGCACGTGGCAGGAGCACTTCGCAGACCCTGCAGCCTGAGCTCTGCCACGTGCTGCTGTGCTGCCCAGCCACACATTGGACCGCGCCATGGCAGCTCCGGCTGGTGAGCCCCTGCACCCCAGCACAGGAGGCCCCAGGGGCCGCATCGCCGGGCCCCATCCTGGACCCCAGGGAGCTGGAGACCCTCCTGGACTTGTGGCAGGAGGAGGAGGGTCTCCACGACCTGCACTCAGCGCCGCAATGTGGAGCTGTACACACGGCTGGCCGACAACCTGGCACAACAGGGACACCCCACCGGAATGCCGAGCAGGTCCGCTCGAAAGTGAAGGAGCTGCGGCTGGGAATGCGTCCGGGCCAGCGAGGGCAGGGGCAGGACCAGGCGCCTGCCCCTACTATGACCGGCTGAACGCCTTCCTGGGCCAGCCAGCCCGCAAGCCCGGACGTCCTGTGGACACCTGCCAGCGCCCCATCAGACGACCCACCGAGCAGGGGAGGAGAGGACAGCAGCAGCGCGTCGGCGCGGAGGAGGCCACCACCCAGCAGGCCCCCTCCAGCAGCTCCTCCGAGGCCGAGGCCGAGGCCGGGAGGAACCCACTGGTGAGTCTTTGCAGTTTGCACTCCCAAAGGGTGGGGGCGGAGGGCGGGGTGGGGAGCCAGGTGCCCAGAGGAGGAGGGGAGAGCATTTCACTCAGGCCACGTGAGCTGCACGCTGCGTCGCATGAGGCAGCAAGCAGCACGTGCAACCTCGTGCAGCCTGGCGACCGGCGGCACATGGCGCGGCAGGCAGCTGCAGGGCACGCCTGGGACCGTGCTGCTCACACACATGCGGCGGGACCAGGGGGAAGGGTGGATGCCGGCTGGAACCGGCCAGGGCCCCAGGGACTCAGCCCAGAGCCCCTCACCTCCGCCAAGGGTGCAGCACGGAGAACAGCACACTGTCCCATGCCTGGCAGTGAGGCACAGCCAGCTGCTCCTGGGAAAACCGCAGCGTCACAGTCCCTCGCCTGCCCGGTGCCTTGGCTGGTTCCCGAGGGAAGTCCCCACTCATGTCCCTGGGCTACCGGCCTTGCGGGAGGGATAGTGGGAGGGACAAGGGCCCTGAGTTTTGCTGCAAGGATGGGACACCCCACCCACTCACGCTCTGGTTACGCTCCAGGAGATATCCCACGCGAGGATCTGAGAGCCCAGACCGCCTCTGCCAGATGTGCTCCCAGGCACTGCGTGGGGATGCATCTCGCCTCCTGTCAAACACCAGCGATTAGCCCAAAGCTTTTCACAGTCTCCACCGGCAGGAGTTCCACAGGTGAACGCAGCACAAGCACCCTCCCGCCTCCACGGGCCAGGACACAGACTGGTGCTTACAATACTGGAGAGGGGACCCTACTCCAGCAGGGGCGGTCCTCCTGCCAACATACAACACGGGGGCAGGAGGGAAACCGAGTGGGCCCAAGCCACACAACTGTGGGGTCACCTGGGCTCAGGGGTGGAGGGCATGAGATGTGGGGACAGTGGACGGCCTGCCTGACTGACCCATCCTTTCTTCTCTTCCCTGCAGCGGGACCCAGCACCAGACCCGACACTGCGGCAGCAGCGGCACCCCCAGCTGGCCAACCTCGAGGCACAGGCGGCGGCAGAGAGACCAGCTTCTGCGCCGCCATGTGCGTGCCGTGGAGGCAATCCAGGCCTCCATCGCTGAGCGGGTGCAGGGGACCTGCAGTGGCGGCAGGAGGGCTGGGCTGCGTTCCTACATGAGTGCAGAGGATGCGCACAACCATGGACATGCTCACGGCACATTTGGTCCATGCCATTCATTATGGCATGGCCGACCCCATGCCCCCGCCATTCCTCCCGGAGCACAGCCCATGCCCCTCCTATCCCAGCTCCTATCCCAGCTCCTGCTCCTGCTCCTGCTCCTGCTCCTGCCCCTGCCCCTGCCCCTGCTCCTGCCCCTGCTCCTGCCCCTGCCCCTGCCCCTGCTCCTGCCCCTGCTCCTGCCCCTGCCCCCTGCCCCTGCCCCTGCTCCTGCTCCTGCCCCTGCCCCTGCCCCTGCTCCTGCCCCTGCTCCTGGTCGTGGTCGTGCCCGTGGTCGTGCCCACCTCCCGTGCAGCCTGCCCCTCACGCGGTCTGCCCAGCGTGTGCAGGCCCCCCGGAGGAGCAGTCGCAGGGGCCATCCATCCCAGTAACTGCCTGCCCCGTCCCAGCTGAAGGTCCCCGTCCCAGTCCCAGTTGAAGGTCCCCTGTCCCAGCTGAAGGTCCCCTGTCCCAGTCCCAGTTGAAGGTCCCCGTCCCAGTAGAAGGTCCCCTCCCCTTGTAAATAAACAGTTTTCTATTTTTCTGTTCATTCCTGTGTTGGTTATCGTGTTACTCTAGTAACTGTAGGAAATGATGTGAGATGCCAATTAGCCACTTAAATTTAACAGGGTTACAAACTGCAGACAACAAAATCTGTACTCTATCACTGGGGGCCCTTTATGCTCATTGGTTTGTGGCGCATAAATAAATACTGAGACTTTTCAGTAAAATGTAAACCACAAACTATATTTACATAGCTCACAAACAAGCAAGAACAGTTAAAAGATGCACACTACAGATAATTAAACATAGTCTAGGCGCAGGGAGGACAATTGGGTAGTGTTGCTGGCCACCTCAATCCTTTGGTCCTTCCGGGCCTCAGGAGAGGAACAGCCAGGAGATCCTCGACGGAAGATGATGGCTTGGCCACCTCAATCCTTTGGTCCTTCCGGGCCTCAGGAGAGGAACAGCCAGGAGATCCTCGACGGAAGACGACTGGAATCAGGTACGCTGACTTGAGCCTTCCGCACGACCCCCTAATCCTCGTGGCTGTTCTTCGACAGACGATGGTGGCCTAAACCCTAGCCTAAACTAAAAAGAAAACCCTGACTAAGCCCGACGCACCCGACGAACAGTCACGATGACGGCCGATGTGCTTTGACCCGACGCTTTACAATTGGGGAGGTAAGGGAGGGGGTGGGGAGGGGTAGGGACGGGAGTAGTCTGGGAGACCCAGGCGACCCTGCTACGGGGCTTGGGCAAACATGTCCACCAGGGCCTCTCTGATGCGCACCGCATCCTGGCGCGCCTGGCGGACGGCAGCTGTGTCGGGCTGTTCCAAGGTCTGTGCCTCGGCTGCCATCCATGCAGGGAGGAAGGCCTCCCCGCTGCGCTCCACAATGTTGTGGAGCACGCAGCACGCGGCCAGTACCTCCGTTGCATTCTGCTCACCCATGTCGAGACGGGTGAGCAAACAACGGAATCGGGCTTTTAAACGTCCAAAGGCCAGCTCCACTGGGTTTCGGGCCCGGTTGAGGCGGTCGCTGAACCGGGCCCGGTTCTGGTCCGCTGCCCCGCAGGGCCGCATTAGCCAGGGCATCAGGGGTAGGCCGCCCGCGACGACGCAGATGGGCATAGGCACATCCTCGACAGTCAAGTCTCGCCGGGGAAGTAGGTGCCCGCCTTCAACCTGCGAAACAGTCCAGAGTTGCGGAGGATGCGGGCGTCGTGTGCCCGGCCGGACCAGCCCCGTGAATGTCCAGGAAGCGGCCCCGTGGTCCACGAGGGCCTGCAGAACAATGGAGCAGTACTTGCGGTTCATAAAATGGGCCGCCGATGCCCGGGCCCGGATGGGGATGTGGGTGGCGTCCAGGGCTCCCCGCAGTTGGGGAACCCGAGGGCAGCGGCCGGCCATGGTATCATCCACGCCGCGCAGGCGGATGATTCGCGGGAGCAGGATGTTGTTGATGGCGTGGACGACCTGCAGAAGGGTGCAGAGAAACACAAGGGAACACATCACGCACGGCAGGGGTGAGTGTGCGCTCCTTGGGGCCCCCTTGATTCCCTCTGTCCTCACACACACCCACACACACACACACCAGGGCCCCTCGCCCCACGGCCCCCACCAGCGGGCCTGTGCAAGGGAGGGACGGCCCAAACCCCTGGCCGACCCAGCCTGGAATCTTGGCTATCCCTGGGCCTGGAGTGCAGCACCCTCCCCATCCCACTCCCTGGGACTTACCTCCACGACGATCACTCCGACGGTTGATCGTCCCACTCGAACTGCTGTGCCATCGAGCGGTAGCTGTCCGGTGTGGCCAGCTTCCAGAGCGCGATGGCGACCCTCTTCTTGATGGGGATGGGTGCCCGCAGCCGGGTGGTGGCTCTCTGCAGCGCGGGTGAGCCAGGTGCACAGCTGCAGGAAGGTCCGCTTTCTCATGCGGAAATTCCTGATCCATTGGTGGTCGCCCCAGACCCCGAGGACCAGCCGCCTCCCACCAGTCGGTGCTGCTCTCGAAACTCCAGACGGGCCTCTCACGGTGGGGTGCTGATGCCACACGGTTGCCAGGGCCTCCTGGTGAGGGAGTCCAATGCGATCTCTGCCTCCTGGTTCATGTACACCATGGCACCGGCCTGCAGCACGAGCAGCAGGCACTCGTGACAGCTCCAACAGGGGCCCGAGCAGGCAAATGGCCACCCACGGCTCCATGGCAGACAGAGCAGGGCAGAAAAACTAAACTCAGGGAAAAGCAGTTGGGGGCCAAAGGGTGGTGTCCCCAAACCCAGAGGGCAACCACTGAACCTGCTAAGGGTGCCAGTCCCTGGCAGAGGTCCCAAGGCAGGGGAGCAGGAGACCAACGGCTGTCCGGCGAGACCCCTTTAAGCACGTGTCTGAATGGCGCTCCGGCCCCCCGGAAAGGTCTGGTGGCCTTTGCCCTCTTCAAAATGGCTCCGGCTTCTGCTTTTCCGAAAAGCGCGCGCCATCGTAGACGCGCTTTTCCGAAAAGCGCATCGTTATAACGGTAACTCCGGGACCAATGTACGCTTTTTCCGAAATACTTATAACGGAAAACTGTTCCGTTTTAAGCATTTCCGGAAAATCATGCCAGTGTAGACGTAGCCTAAGTGAGAACAAACTAAAACCAGGCTCCCAAACTGAAAATACATAAAGCCAGACTATTTTGTAGGTTCACATGTGTTCATTGAACATTTTGTTAGAGAAAGCTGAAGTCAAAAGTGCCAAAACATAGCGAGAAAGGTTGTTCCCATGTAAAACTATAACGCCAGTCAGAAGTTCGCATAGGGATGCATCTACACTGCATAGTTATTTCAAGATAACTAGTGTTATTTCAAAATAACAATGCAAGTGTTTACACAGTCATTCCGTTATTTCAAAATAATTTTGAAATAATGGACAGATTATTCTGAAATCTGTAAACCTCATTCTATGAAGAATAATGGCTATTCCAAAATAGTTATTTCAAAATAAGGTATGTGTAGACACTCCTCTGCTGCTATTTCAAAATGGCTCTGGTGAGGGGCTATTCTAAGTTATTCCTCTGCAGTGCCTACTGGGGTTCTAAACTGAGATAGCATGTCTACATTAGGGAAAACCGCCTCAGACTAATTTTGAGGCTTCCCAGCAGTGTAGACGTGCTATTTTGAAATAAGCGTGCAGTGTAGATGTAGTCATACAGAAGCTCCCCTCACTTCAAGCAGTGGGTGCATAAGGTAGTTTGATCTTTTCTCTGGATTACTAATCTAGGTGTCAGGAACCCTGGGGTCTGCTTCTCTGCCACTGCTCTTATGTGTGACCATCAGAACACCACTTTGTCTGACAATTTGCTCTGGTTTTGACTGGAGCATCTATGCATCCAAATCATGGATGAACCCATTTGCTTTGAAGGCTGGTGGCATAGTTCAAAGGCAATACCTTGCTATAAGCAGATTGAAATCCTTAATGAAACTTTCTGGGTCATTAAACACCACGTTAGGAATGGGCACAGCTCTGAGTTTAAGACTCCAAAGGTCAGCTCTAAGACTTTAGCAATGACTGAATAATCTTTATTAGGCAGTGATATGATTCTGCAATTACAACATCTGTTCAGTTGTTTAAGTTTTGTGTAGCTAGATTATTAAAAGACAGAATTTAATTCTTCTTTTTTCAAGATTTTTTTCACTGTTTCCTAAAGAAATAAAACAATACAAAAATATCTGGAGTTTTAATATTATGAATATTGTTATTACTAATTATGAATCCATTGAAATGGCTGTAATCTATTCCTTCCTTTTGCTTTATTAACAGATGTCTATGTTTTCCCTCAGCAGGCTTCCTGTATCTATAAGTGAAGATTGAGCAATATATATATGTAAACACATACATGTGTATTTGTGTGTATATATATACACACACACACACACACACACGTGTGTGTGTTTACACATTTTATACAGAAAACAGAGACTTTGACAAATGATCAAACTGAAATAAGATTCCCATCTACCAACTTGTTTCAGCTGAAAATAACTTTTAACATATAGCAAGATTTTCATTAGGCCCTGATTCTGCACCGTTGAGGTCAATGGCAAAGCTACTAATGACTTGTTATGCAGGATGAAAGTCTAGATTTCAGATAAGTCTAAAACTTGCTTTATCTGAGATGCAAATCACTATTCCCTCTCCCTACCATTTCTTCATTTTTCACAATTTGAGTAAACAGCTATACTTTTATAGATAGAACATGAAGGTAGATCTCAGTTGATTAGCCAGCACAGCTTAATAACCTCTTTGTTTTTATATGTAGGAGATAAAATAAATAAAAGGCAACATGTTCAGACCATGTGATATTAAAAAAGGAATTGCTGCAGATGATAAATCTATGCATAGCCTTCAGAAATAGATCAAATCATGAGCAAGCAGAGGATGGGGGGGAGGTGAAAATCTTTTCTGCTTTAGGGCAAAATATTCTCCACAGATTTGGTAACCCCATCTCCTTAACAAAGGATTTAATTTGTCTAGATCATCCTAAAGGAGCTATGTGGTTTAACTTATTTAGCAACTTGTCCATCATCACATTCTTGTCAGAACTGTGAAAGATATTTCTTCTCAGATAATATGCCAGCCAACAATTCAAAAAGGTTAGCAAAGGAGTCCATCGAGATTATAAATGCTGCACAATAAAATAGATGGAGAACTCAGGTAACCTTTATTTAAAATAGTTCAGATTTATGTGTTCTGCTAGAATTAAAATATACACAAAAAAGCTAGAGCGGATGTTCCCCGCTCCCCTTTTTATAAGTAAAGATGCATATGATTTTTGCTAGGTGAGGAGAAAACACCTATTCAAGTCCCTTCATTTTCTGTATGCTACTTCACATTCTATGGAACTTCTGGAAGAGTTTGTCTTTAAAATTGTGGCATCAACTACTTTATGATTTAACACTCAAGGGAAAGAGCAATTTGCAAAAGATTGAACGTTGATTATTATGTTACTTTATGTCCAAACGATACATTGTAACTGCATCGGAGGAAGTTGGGGGTGTTATTATATAGGTGAATTCAAACATACAACCATTCCCATTGTCATTGAAATTATACTTCTGTGGTTTATTTTTGAAAGGTGCCTGGAGCCCCTCAGAATGGAGGTCCACAAAAACAAGATTGTTATAATTACTAGTAATAATTTAATATTATCAAGGAACATTTATGTCCAAGTTAATATTATGTCTGTGTGCATGCATAGCACATGCACATGCAAATCACATTGGACCCACACTGCCAATGCAGGTCTTGACATAGAAAAGTTTAGACTGCCTTTATCTCTTTACTGCTGTATATAAGAAAGCCCAATCAGTCTCTGTGAAATGCATCCTATAGCTGTAGCATTTTAATGAGGTTTTATTTCAACATTTTGTATAATATAACAGTAAATATTTTAAATATTGTATAATATTAAATTAAAACAATATTCATGGTAAGTAATAGCTGAATGTTTTCCCCATAATTTAAAGATAGCTCTTCTGCTATTGTCTCAGAGAAAAAATTATTAGGAACTTCTGTTCTGTAAAAGCAACTTATATTACAGTCTCTGGGCCAGGTTCTTTACTGACTTTATCTTGAGTAATGATTTACACCTGTGCATAATAGATACAAAATGCTCTCTTTTTGATCTGTTAGCATTTTACACTCACTTACTAAAGGTGGAAACAAAATGCAAACAAATAGAAAATCTGGCCGTCTTTTCCTACACTTAACACCCCTATCCCCAATTGCAATATTGAATTTGGAGTAATTGCACATTTGTTGGTGGAATGCCTATGAATTAAAGAAGTGTTGTTATGGAAACTTAATAAGTATAGATAGTAGATTTAATTTGTTAACCCTGAAGTAGGGGGGGAGAGAGATTTTTCCTTGTATGGGTCATTGAAAACCATAGGTAGATTTCTCCTTAAAGTCTTAGCGTATGTCTACACTGCAGCTGGAGGCATGATTTCCAGAGCAAGCTGTCAGTCTGCTCAAGCTGATGTACTAAAAATAAACAACTCAGAGTAGCCAGCCACACTATGACTCAGTGTGTCAGGCAGGCTTGAACATGGTTGGCTCATGGTAAACAAAGGAGGCTGGGGTGGAGGACTGCTGCAGAAGGGCCAGCACATGCAAATGACTCTACCACTTTTCTGTTCCACTGGCAAAATCTCCTTGCTTAAGGATTAAAAGCACAGACCATGGAAAGTGATGAAATCATGGGTTGCTGTGCTGTCTCTATAGCTACCATGCAGTTGATCTGGAGTCCTGAGGAGGATTTCATCCACTCAAACCTCCACTGATCTTCCTTATTAGAAGTGCATTCAATTAGGCTTTGCATGGGGTAAGAAGAGATGGCACAGAGAATACTGCAATGATATAGCTGTTCAAGAAAGCAAAGCATACATTCCAAGTGTCTTTAACCCAGCTTTGTTGTCAATCAACTTTCTATCTACAACTGTATGGCTAGAGCTCATAATGAATAGGCCTACAGCATCAGTGTGCTCCAGCAATGAGCTGTCAAAAGCAACAGTCAACTGATGTTCTTCCAATACCAGAAAACTAAAAACAAGCAAACAAACAAATTAAAAAAAAAACCAGAACCAAACCAAACCAAACCAAAACAAAAAAAAAAACAAATCCCAGCAATCAGTTGACCGAAGTACCTTTTATTTTGTCGCAGATCATTGGTGCCCTTTTTCCAGTTAATAACTGCCCTGGGAGAAGCGTTTGGTTTACATTCAATGGTAACTTCACCCCCAACTTGAGCTACTGACATTTGTTTCACAGGATTTTTGGAAAAATCCGGGGCTGAAGCTTTAAAAGGAAAAAAAAAAAAAGAAAAGAAAAAAATGAAGAAACTTCATGACATAGCTGACAAAGTACATTAATTTTCTGAAATTAAGTCCAATTGCCTTCTTTGCCTTTGCAGATTTGGATTAAAGATTTTTAGTTGCACTCTAAGAATTTAAATCCATTTAGTGGCTTTGTATTTCTATTGTCTTGTGTGAATTTTGTCCATCTGTAAACAAAAAGTATTAGAACAACCCAGCTTTCTATGTTATCCCTAGTAGGCTTTATTTAGGACAGTCTCTGAGAACTGGACAGAAGGTTTGTGTTAGATTAGGAAGGAGGTGACTTAGCAGAGTTCTAACAGGCTGTATAGGGAGAATATACCTAGATGGACTCAGGTGGACTGGCATAGCCCATGATAAGGACCACACTCCTGCATCTTCAATTTATTTTTAGAAAATTAGTTGGATTAAAGCTAAAATGGGTATGTCCACATGAGCTACAAATCATATGCTCAGCTGCAATGCAGACATAGTAAAAGCTAGAGCAGAATTAAGCCTGAATCTTGTCCATTTTATTCCCTACTAAAGTGTAGATTATTCATAGCTAATATATTTGTCAATTAGATTTTTTTTCTCAGGGTCTCATTCTGATTTCTGAAATCCATTCATTATTCACAGATTTTTATCAAACAATTCATGGGTGAAATTTAATCTTGCCAAGAGGAGCATCACAAGATCCATACAGAATTTGTGTGATTGGAGGTTGTATTTGGAAAGGTTAACATCTGTTGGGAGACCAATACAACAGTACACAGACAATCCAGGAAGTTTTTGGAGAATGTTGGGCTTGTTTAGTTTGCAGAAGAAATGAGTGAGTGGGGATTTGATAGCAGTCTTCAACCTCCTGAAGGGGAGTTCCAGAGAGGATGGAGGGAGGTTGTTCTCAGTAGTGACAGATGGCAGAATGAGGAGCAATGGTCCGAAGTTGCAGTGGGGGAGGTCTAGGTTGGATATTAGGAAAAACTATTTTCTTAGGAGGGTGGTAAAGCACTGGAATGAGTTATCTAGGGAGGTGGTGGAATCTCCATCCCTAGAGGTTTTTAAGTCCTGGCTTGACAAAGTCCTGGCTGGGATGATTTAGTTGGGGTTGGTCCTGCTTTAGGCCCGGGGCTGGACTTGATGATCTCCTGAGGTTTCTTCCAGCCCTATGATTCCAAGTGGGACCTTATTGTTTTATAGGCTGCAAAATGATTCTCTATACAGAGATGAATTTCATCATATGTGAACAAATTGTAGCCTGTGGGTGTTGCTGAAATTCATATTGAGATTATATGCACTAACTGTGCTGTTGGCTTAAGTCACATGACATTGGTTTTGCTCCCTTGAAATGATGACTGATGTTTTTTAATTGCAGAAATCAAATAATATCAAGAAAGGAATAACACTCAATAAGTGCCCTTGTTCACACACAGAAATGCTGTTCACCCAGCATGTTGAAAATACCAACGAAGAACACCCGTTCCCCCAAACATTCATGCAAACAAAACACGTTTGGACAAATGTTTGTGAATAGTAAGGGATACAAACATAGATGAACTGAACAGCCTTGTGGAATTGAAATAGAAGTCCACAAAAGCTGACTTTGCAATATTCAGTCAGGTCTCTTCATTTCTTATTTTTTCAAAATTTTGAAATTAATTTTACACTCTAGTTACTATCTGCTTTTTAATGATCTGTTTACTTACCTATCACTCTTAGCTCAGCATTGGCATAAATAGTATTGTATTTGTTTTCTGCAACACACTGATAGAGGCCAGAATCTGTCATGTTCAGCATAGTTATGGTAAGAGTTCCATTTTCTATTTGAATTCTCTCCTAACAAAGGAAAAACAAGCAAACATTTGTTTGAAGAGGTGAATATAAAAACAGATGGTCATGAGTTAGAAGCTAATATTCTGTTATCTTTGAATGCTTATTAAAACACTATAAAAATGAAACAAAAAATGAGGAAGCCAAGTACCCCAGCTAAAATATATATATATCTTAGAATACAGTTTAATGATGGTTATCATGATATCACAGTAGGTGGACAAATAGTTTCACATGAAACTTCTTTTTGCTGAAAATTCAGATTCAGCAACACCAGCATATTTTGCAAATCTGTAAAAAAATGGACTGTTTCACTTAAAAAATTAACAAATTACAAAACATTTTAATTTTTCTATTTTAAATAACCTTTCATTTAGAAACTTTCTTCAATTTATTGTTAATAAATAAATACATAAAAAACCTTTGAAATCAAAACATTTGACCCCCCAAATTAAAATGTTTAACTTTTTGGGTTTCCAAACATTTAAAACAAATGTTTATAGCTTTTTGGGTTTCCAAACATTTAAAACAAATGAAATGAGGGGTTTTCCAGGGTTTTTTTTAATTACCAGCAATCCAAATAATTTATTTACCCAGTTCTAATTTTAAAGTCCCAGTTCATCAAAGCACTTAAACATATGTTTAACTATGGACACATGCTGAAATCTCATTGTTTAAAGGCAATGCTGCATTGAGAGCTAAAGGGCTATGCTTCAACAGGAAGCAGACACAGAAGCAGCTGCAGCAGGGACAGCTGAACCATGAGAGGAGGTGGAAAATGAGACCTCAAGGGATTTACCCTTTTAGCACCTGGAAGACAGAAACCTACAGGGAGACTCCTCCCCAAGGGCAGTAAAACGGATATAGCCTACTCTTCCCCGCCAACCATGTGGATTTGGGGAAGAGAAAGACTACAGAAACTCAGCAGGCAGGAGCAGATACAGAGGCAGTTGCATTAGGGACTTTTTTGATGTCTACAGGCTCCATTTCTCAGTTTTTACTTTGGAAATTCTTTGCCCTTTGCTGATTGGCTGTTTGCTGCAACCCCCCACATAGCCTCTCTGACATGCCCTCCTTAGCGGTCATGTATCACAGCCTCACTCCACCTGCCCCCCTGCTTCCTTCATTTCTCCTTTCCCCCTCTCCTTTCCCTTTGCCCTTCTTCAGTGTTTCTCCTCTTTCCTTGCTTTTTCTCTCATTCCCTCCCAATAAACTCTCCCCCTTGTTTTTTGTTTAATCATGGAACTAACAGGATGTTTGCCAATATTCTCATTATGTTCTAGCTTTTTCCTTTTTTCTTTGTTATAAACCACAAATAACAATATGTTGAAAATTGCCACCTCACCTGCAGGACACTACACAGTGCCACATGTCCTGCACATGTCCTGCTAAAGCTCACAAATTCCCACACAGAGGAGCAGCTGTCGAGACTGAGACAGAGAACACAGGTAGGCTAGATTACAAGAGCATCACTATTGTTTTTGCAAACCTGTCTCTCTCACCAACTGAAGCTGGTCCAAGAAAGGACATCTCCACACTCACTTTGTCTCTCTAATATCCTGGGACAAACAAAGCTATCACATGGCAAGCAATATTATTTCTTGTTGTTAGTTAAATGAATAAAGTCTCCCTAAACCTTACTTCTGTCACCAGTTAAATATTTCAGGTGTCCAGAAGACTTGATAATATTGCCTAGTACATTTACAGCATGAGTCATATGAAAATAACCAGATCTGCACAATCAGAATAAAATTTGAGAGGGCTTTGGATTCTTTTCCATTAATATACATATTTAGTCCTCCCACTTTTGATCATTTAATGATATACACCATGTGTGAACACAACTGGTGTCTATCCAACTATTGGGTCCATACCTACAGTTGTTATTCAAGGGTACATTACTAAATATTTTAATTAGGCAGGTCTCAAGTCAATCATGGCTTTAAAGGACAGTCATCACCTTAAACTGTACCTGGAAACCCATAGGTAGGACCATCCCAAGGGGGGTGCAGAACCTGGGGCAACCCCCTGCAGTACCAAAGGCGGGGGTCTCAGGGCAACCCCCCTCACTGCTGGCCCTGCCTCTACCCAATCTCTTCCACAAGCCCCATCTCTGCTCTGCCCCCCAATCTGCCCATTTGCCTCCTCCCCTGAACAACACAGCCCAGGTGGATTACCAGGGCCTGGCATGGAGCAATAGCAGGGTCACCCTCCCCCTACTTACCATGTGAGCAGCAGGAGCTAGAGTGGTTTGGTAGTCTACTCTGTCCCGCCACATTGCCACCTCCCAGCCTTCTGTGGTGTGGCAGGAAGTGGAATGCCCTGAAGCCAGAGCGCTCTGCTTCCCACCACCATGGAGAGGCGGGGCACAGCAGGCTGGGAGAGGGTGATGCAGCTGGGGGTGAAGCAGGCTGCCTACGCCCATGTGGTGAGTGGGGGGGAAGGTGACCCCTTCTGGTGCCTGATGCGTGGCCCCCATAATCCCTCTGGTCTTTCCCATCATTGGACGGTTGGGATGGCCGCTGTGGGGTCCCCAAAAGTGCGGGGCTTGGGGAAGCTGCCCCGATTCATCCTATGGATGGGACAGCTCTGCCCACAGGCAGCCAGCACAAATCATTTAGTGGAAGCTGGATATGCTTAGCTTCAATTTCAGCTTTTACGAGGCCAATTTAATCAATGGTACGGTGATGATGAAGTAAAAACAACAATAAAAACAAAACAAAAAGTTCACCCCCCGTCCCTCACACACACATGCACATAGAAACACTATGAATAAATCTGGCCCATATTTTTGTTTCTATGCTTTAAGCAATTTTTCCTTCACTTTTCCTCAGCACACAATGAAACTGGCTCTGTACGACTAACATAACTTAAAACCAAATATTTCAAGTCTTACTATCGCTATCCTCTGGGGACAATAAAAGCCACACTTTAAAGTAGAATACCAAAAAGCAAGAGAGAGCACTCTCTCCAAAATGAATCAGTGAGAAAGAAACACACAACAACAGAATATAAATTCCATCACGGAATGCCAGTCTGGAAGCAACAGATTTGTTTTTTTATTATATTTCTTTAGACTGGCTATATTGCCTTCATAGAATTTAGAGTGAACCGTATAGTATATAGCATGTAATAGAATCCCCAGCTGAAATACTGTATGCATCTGAAATAAAATGTACATTTCTGAACTAATCAATGTATTTCATGTAACTTCTTAATAGTTAAAGATAATGCTAGTTGCAGAGATTGTTTGATGTCATCTTGTTATTACATAGATGCATAGGAAAGAGTGCCACCTATTGAGACAGCAAAAACATTTTCTTGGCATTCTGATTTTTCCTCCCACTCAGAGGTCTACAAACCAAGTACTAACCCAGCCCAACCTTGATTATATTGAAAATTTGATGAGAGCATAGCCTGGAGTAATATAGCTGATATATTGCTAACTAATTAACAACATCCCATTACTTATCCACTTTTTTTCCCTCAAGTGTCTGACTACAGATATCTTCCGCATATTTAGTTCTTCCTACAGGGTGTTTGCTATCCTCTCAATGTATTTTTTTTTCTTTTTAGCAGACATTCTATGAATCTAAAATCCCTTTTAAAAAGTAATGCAAGCAGTTCATGGAGAAGATGAATTCCCCCTCCACCCACATCTGAGATGACTTTTTTTTGTTAGTTAGTCAGACAAAATGAAGAATGAAGTATCATTTGCACACAAGCAGAAATAATGTAGAGATGACCAGCTATGTGGTCAGAGAGAAGTGGTTTGTTAAACAGTGGGCCTGTGTTATCGAATAAACCCTAGGGTGGAAGGCAGCTTTCTAAGATGTTTTCAACAAGCATAGTTCTGAGACATAGTGAATATTCACCTTTAACTATCCATTTAGTTCATTGAGTAATAGCATCCAACATTTTGTTTCCCAAAATATTCCATTTACAGTGCACTGTAAGTGCTGTGAACAATATTAGTGAGACTTTAGAGTATTTTATCCCTCTTTCATGAAAAGGATACCATTAGAAAATGGCAGGCTGTAAATAACATCTTCAAAGACAGATTTGATAATTCCACTTCACACAGGACAACAATAATAAGAACATAAGAACGGCCATACTGGGTCAGACCAAAGGTCATCTAGCCCAGTATCCTGTCTGCAGACAGTGGCCAATCCCAGATGCCCCAGAGGGAGGGAACACAACAGGTAATCATCACGTGATCCCTCTCCTGTCATCTATTTCCCAAACAGAAGCTAGGGACACCATTCCTACCCATCCTGGCTAATAGCCATTGATGGACCTAACCCCCATGAATCTATCTAGCTCTTTTTTTAACCCTCTTAAAAGTCCTAGTCTTTACCACATCCTCACAAAATGATTAGGGGTTTGTTTTTTTTTTTAGAACATCCAATGCCAACCCCCTCTGCTAAACAATGTAAAAAAATGTTGCATCTTACCTCTGGCATAAGGGGTTCACCATTTTTTAACCAACTGTAGGAAGGACTTGGTTTTCCACTTGCCTTACATTCCCAAAATAAGCTGTCATAGAGAGAGAGATAGGCATTTTGGATTTTTTTATCCCATTCAGGGAGAGCTGTATTAACAAGACAAAAAAATGGAAAGCATTGTAAACAGAAGCATGGCTTTTGGTTTGCTCAGCTTACAGTCTATCATGTGGACCAATATTGTCTCACTGTTTCCTTGTACTCGCCAGTCTGTCTGTATCCATCTGTTATCTTTTCATCTTACACTCAGACCATAAACTCTCTGAGGAAGGGATCATCTATTTGTTCTGTGTTTGTATAGTGACTAGCACAATAAGGTCCTGGCAGGCCTGTTAAGGGGGGAGGCAGCAATTCAAAAGGTCCTGGGGCTCCTAAGCCCTTTAAACAACCAATGGAGCACCGAACAGTGTGCTGAGGGCAGCTCTGGCAGCTGCCAGGGAAAGAGGTGCGTGATACAGATGCTTCAGGCAGTGCTGAGAGCTGGCTGCTCCCAACTCTGCCCTTTCTGCCCAAGTCGCTGCCCCTTCTGGGAATGTGGAGCCAGGCTCCCACATACATTGCCCAGGGGCTCAGTGAGTCTATCACCCCTCCTCTGCCCCTCCAGGGTCCTAGTTTATGACTGGGGCTCTGAAGTACTAACAACATAATAGTAGTAATAATACATAATAAACTGCATTCCTGGGAAGGGGGGGCACCCAGAGTTATTCCTGTATGAGCTCTTTGCGGACAAGGGGACTATGCCAGATGATGGGACCTTCTCTCCCTGGTTGCTGATCCTGCTCCAGAGATTCCAACAGAGGAGAGCAGGAGCACAACCTTATCTATTGCTCACCACTGTTTGCCTTCCTTGAGATGATATGCATCCCCCAGAGGTATACAGAGGGAGCTAGTACTGTGCTCTCCTGTAAGGGACCCTTGGCAGAGATGCTGTTTGTGCACATACCATCTTACACTACAGTGTAAAGGCCCATCAAAGTCCTGCCTTAAGTAACAAAGAAGATCATTGTTATAATTTCAGGGGATAAACAGAGCCAGATATTTGACAAAATAACTTTCAATATAATTCCAAATATAGAGCAAGTTATTGGTTGGCTCCTGACTCTGTATCTCCAGATTGTTCATCCATGGATGCAGACCATTCCTAGAGTCCAATCCAGAAATTGTGAATGTACATTTGTGAGAAAAGAACAAGTTGGTAAAGCGGACCATGCTGACAGTTAATTATGAATAATATTTACTACAATAGTGCTCAAGGACTAACCAAAGTAGGAGCCCCTTGTGCTAAGCACTTTACAAACAGAGTGTACCGGACAGTTCCAGCCCAAAATAACTTGCAGTCTAAATAGACCAGGCAGACACAGGGTAGAGGATATGAACAGAACATTCTGCAACAGTGTGGGAATTAAGAAAGAGGAAATAAATCACACACAAATCATGCCAACCTGCTTATAAAATCATGAAAAATGTGTTAGATAGACAGATATAATCTACAAACAATTATGAATGAAAATCCAAAGTACAATTAATAAGCTTGTAATGTTAATTACATTTATATAATTAAATCTGCAGTTATTAGTCATGGCAAAATAATCTGCTAAATTGAATACAACCATTTATTCATGTTTCATGAGAATAACTGGACAGTGAGAACAAAATGACCCCACCAAAAGCATCACCAGCAGCAACAATTAAAGCAGCAGCAACAAATAGTTCTATTTTTGGCATAAGCCAGTGCTTTGGCATGAAGGCCTGTCTCCACTTACCAGGAGATTGATATTGTGGGGATTGATCTCCCAGGAGTTAATTTAGCTGCTAAATCGACTGCTAATCACACTCCTGTAGACTTCACTGGGTTGTGAGGAGTAGAAGAAGTCCACAGTGGGGATGCTGCAGCAAGTTGAACTAAGGTATGTGGACTCCACCATGCTATTTACATAGCTGGAGTTACGTACCTTAGTTTGACTTTGCCCCCTACTGTAGACCTAACCTGGAGATTGGTAGTTTGTCAGTTAAACCAAAAACTATACATTAGAATGAAAAAGTTTCCTTTTTCAACAAAGGAAGAAATGTCTGCTGACATAGAGCCAAATGCAGGATCAGGGAGCTTAACTGAGAATGCTCATTTCTCATTGCCCCATTTTATTTTTTACTCTCTTCACTTTTACATTATTTCTGGCCTATATAGATGAGCACCATACTTTGCTATTTAGGGCAAGAATGTTTGTTTGTCTTATGTACCTTGCATGAGAACAAAGGTGAAAAGATGCCCACTGATCGTCCTCTGCATGCTTCCTTCATCCTAGTTCACAGAGCAGGAGTGGGACTGGTTCCGTGGGACTGCTCTTCCCCACTTCTGTGCACATAGCAAGGTGTAGCTGGAGAATTACTTTCTTCCACAACACATTGGTCAACACAGATAAGCCATTATGGTGGGTGAAATAAGCTGCTACTAGTATAGATCAGAGGGGCATAGTTCCTTTCCTGTGCTACTCCAGGACATCATAGATACATGTTCCTCCCCATAATATGGGCTGAGAGTAAATTTTCTATCTATCCCTTAATGTTTCATGTAAATACATGAGATTTCTTTCTGCCTTATATTAACCTTTATAGCTGCAGCATGGCACAGCCTACATTTTTTCAATCTGATACTAATACACAATATCTTGTACTCGCTGAAGTTTAAATTGTAATTCAGAGGTCATTTCAAGGCTCCAATCCTTTTATTAATCAGCTTAACCTGAAACTGCATTCTTCACTGATATCTCCTTTCAAGGGGCTAATGGACTTCATTATCTTTCTCTTGTACAGAATATTTCCAAATGCTAACATATTCTACATAAAAAACAATTCCATTTGCTCACCATAGATTATTAGTTGACCTCTTGCAATGTTTCTTCCTCGAATGTTTCCTGTAATACATTCATAAAAAGCCTTCATCTTCCTGCTGAAAATCTGGGATTTCAAGGACTCCTTTGGATTTGTAGTGTTTGATTTTCCTTGACAATGGGTGTCCATCACTCCTCTTCCAGTTAATACTGGGAACGGGACTAAATAATTATACTATATTAAATGTGGGGATACTTTTATCAATACACCACAGAAAAGGTAAAACGTATTCCCTTAATCACTCTAGGGGGAAGAGGGAAGGATTTTAAATAAATTAAAACATAAAACTTGTACATTTCTAAAAGTTTTATTAAAGTGGTCTCCATGGGATTTGCAGAAGCATTCAATGATTTAGGAACACAAGTCTTATTGACAGGCAATGGGAATTGTGTTCCCAAGTCCCATATGAGCTTTTGAAAGTACTGGTCTTAGTTCAATATCGCTTCACACAGATTTGCTCAACTTTTAGGAACAAATCCTGCCATCTGATGAAGAAAGAAAGAAAGAAAGAAAGAAAGAAAGAATGCATGGGATGGAGGAGAGAACTCAGAAAACTTGAAAGGGCATCTAACCTTCATGCAAGCATCTGAATTATTGGTGGCTTTCAGAACAAACAAAATGTCTGCACCACTTCAGTTACTTATCACTAATCAGAATGATGAAACATCAGACAGGAACACAAAGGAGGAATGAAGAGCTATAACTCAGGATATAAAAGATGGAGCAAAGAGAGGGTACAAAAAGAGAAATGAGCAGAGAACAGAAAAAGAACATGAGTGACAATCAGAAGGAAGGCAAAAGGGAGTTTTTTCCTTGTTTTGCATTTTTATAGCTTTTTATCATTTTCATTTATGTTTGGATCAATATATTCTATATGATAAAAAATAGCCACGTATGACAAAGGCCATACATACTTCCTGAGTTTCTGGTAATATCACAGACCATACAAGCTTCACCTTCATGATTTGTTATGTCACCAGAACACTTCGAAATATTAATAGTCTTGCATTTCCAGATTGCTTTTCATGCTACTGAAAAGTAAAGTAAGCTTCTTTTCCAATGCAGAAGATCTGTTACACTGTGAACAGCTTTTTGAAGTGGTTTTGACTCAGTGCTGGAGATGTTTTTTTGTGTGGCTTATAATATCATCAGAAACCATTCTGTGTTAAAATTTAGAATGGCAACAACTATATTTTGTGTATGTTTCTAGATGCCTGTTTCAAGAGAGCAGGAAGTATATGTCCCGGCTCCCAATCCTGCACAATCATCTTCACAGACGGATTTCTGCTCCGTAAGAAATCCTGTATGTCTATATTGAATCAGCCCATGCTAGATGATTCAGGCTCACAGAGCTCAGGTAAAGGGGCTCTTTAGCTATCGTGTCAATTTTCAGGCCCAGGTTGCAGCCCAAACTCTGAGACCCTACCACCTCATAAGGAGGGTCCTAGTGTTCGGGCTCTGTAAGAGAGTTAGAGTCACCAATAGGTATCTACTTGTAGAACAGGAGCTATAGTGCATATGACTTTGTCTAATTCTATCGAGAAAGAAGTCAAATGTCATCTGTATGGAAATATCATTATCTAAGTAGGAAAAAAACAAATCTTTACAGAACAATTTACAGTTGGAGTACCATAAAATATAACGAAAGATAAAATCAGGTAAACCTCACCTAGTTTGGGTAACATTAATAACTCGAAACTCAGACCAGACACATATTGTTTTCAGCAATCTAGTGCTGGCAGAAGTTGATAAATTGTGCAGCTGAAGAACTTCTAACCTAAGCTCCTTTCTGCTATATGAAACAGAAAAGGATAGCATCAAGACCAGAACATTAGCTGAAAACCCTCTAAGAACTATTTAGAGAACTCGGTGATCTATCTAGCTATTATTTCATCATAACTACATTGCCTACATGGACGATGTATGGCTATACACAATTCATTCTGAGTCTTACTGTGGCTCTTAGCTCCAGCCCTGCACATGTGTATATATAATTCTAATCTGACCTCTCCAATGTAGCTGAACAAGTTACTATAAGTGAGATTGGGAAATGGCTGAGAGATAGGCTGTGTCTAATCCAGTGCACAGAAGCAGAGCCTATATAATTGTTTGCAGGCTTTCATCTGAAAAAAAAAAAGAATATAACTTTCTAGGGACCAAAAATAATAAAAGTCATAATGACAGTGCCTGCTTTCTGAACATCCAGAAGATACCTGGGGCCCCAAAAGCCCTGTAGGAGCCCAGGATCTTTCAAAAAAGGGTTTTAGTTTTGAATGATCCCCATCTAAACAGCCATTTTTCTTTCAAAAAGCCCCATTTCGAAAAAAATGCGGCTGCCATTATTCACATAAAGCATGGGAAATTTAAATCCCAGCTTCATTTGCAATTTCAAAATGTCTAATTTACATCCCTTTTTTGAGAAAAGGGATGTAGTTTAGACACAGCCAAAGAGAGAGATGAAGGAGTCTTAACTGAATTAACACTCAAGGCAATGTCAGTAGCAAGAGGAAACACTTGGAGGAAGCACCAAAATTTTATCTGTGCCCACAATTTTCATGCCATGCCCTCTTTTGTTGTGCAAGTTTGAAACCTACAGGGCTTTGGGGGCCCCAGGTATCTTCTGGATGTTCAGACAGCAGGGACTGTCATTATCACTTTTATTATTTTTAGTTCCCTAGAAAGTTATATTCTTTTTTTTTTCAGATGAAAGCCTGCAAACAATTATTCAGGATCTGCTTCCATGCACTGGATTATTGCAAAACACACTCCTTAAATTCATGTAAAAATGGCAGCTAGTGGGCAGAATAGCTCTATTCCCTCATGATTGTGATCAAGATTATGAAAAAGATTAGTTGGAGTGGCTCTTCCTATAGGTTGAAAGAGACAATTGATAATAGGCAGAACATGGATGGCTTTTAAAAATGATATTGCATATTAAACAGTGGACTAATTGCTATAGTTTAATGTCAAAACCACAATGCACGAAATGCAAAAAGCATTTACGTAAACTTCTGGCCCAAATATGACAAAAAGATGAAGAGAAAATAGGAACCATTGGTGGTGGAGTGGGAGAAGAAGACAAAAATGATTCTTTAATTTTTTCCTACCCTGTTACTGCTTTTTCCCCCCCTACCCTGTTACTGGTTTGTTTTATTTTAGCAATCTCTATTCATGAATAAGGAAAGTCTTCATAGACACTAAGGCCAGAGGCAGAGCTCTGTGGGAAAATGCCTCTTCTGTCAATCTGTCAGCTCAGGTTTACCAAGGCCGCAGCTGAAGATGACCTTCTGTTTTCCTTATCCATACCAGATCTTTATAATTACTTCCTTGGGGATCTTTCAAGACAAAATCTCCTCCTCATTTTTGTTTTTGGCTTTTGGGTTTTTTTCCCCCCTTCCCTCTCCTTTATACCAAGATAGTTTGAAATGTATTTCTTCTCTGATGTGAACTATTAGAATGATGATAGAAGGATGATACATGATATTAGGATGATAGAAGTAAAATTCAGCATTTGGAGCATCAACTTTGCTCTGTGTAAATTAGTAATTGTAACATATACTCAGTGGTACTCTGTGCTCTCCTAGCAGGGGCTTAGACTAAAGAGGTGGCCTAGTTTTATGAAGAGAGAGAGTTCATTTGTCAGGACAGCAGCTCTAGCAGACCTTCTCCAACCTAAATTATAGGTTAAATGACTGCTGTTGCAGTCTAGAGTAGTTTCTGTTATGTGCCTATCATATATAAATACAATCTGCGTTATCTGGGCCTTTTCAGAAGATCTTTTTTTCCACTGGCTTTTTCTGGTAGCTCATTAGCATGGGCTTTCCATGTCTTCAGTCACTATTTATTGGACAAGGCAACTTTTTATCTGGTTTCTATAGATTTAAATGACACCCCGTTACCAATGAACTTCTGTTCATTCTAGTAAAATCTCTTCATAGTGACCCATTACAGTGGACCAAATGAAATAGTTTTGACTAAGGGGAGGGTAAAAAGGAAACATTATATAGGATTTTAAATGGGTGAATTAAAATTCACCTTGGCAAAGTGAAAGCTGTTCATTTTTTCCCTCTTGTCCCATTTATTAAAAGCCAGTGCTTTAAGAAGGAACGTTGAAATATGGCTAACACACAAACAGTTTGTCCAGATGCTAATCTTGGACTTTTATAAAGGGAAATCGTTATAAAGGGAGGGTTAGTGTTCAGTATATTTTAGGATCAGAATTATCCCAATGGCTACTGAATGACCATAACATGAAATGTCAGGCAATAGTATCCTTATACTGAGTAGTACCTGACCCAATCAGTTGACCCACTGACAATAGTGAGAGTGCCTGGGATGGAAAGTACTACGCAGGGTAAGTAAAGATATTACAGTCTGGCCTTGAATATTTCTCCTCTTTTTAACTTGTCCTTTCTCAAACACATAGTAGATGGCTCAGTCATCTAGGGTGTGTCTAGACTAAATGGCTTCGTCAACGGAGCCATGTAGATTAGGCAGAACGGCAAAGGGAAATGAAGCTGCAATTTAAATAATCGCCGCTTCATTTAAATCAAAATGCCTCGTGAAACGAGGTTTACAGGGTCTGCCAATGAAGGGTTCTGGGGTCGGCAGATCCCCGCTAGACTGCTGCGCTGTGCCGACAATCAGCTGATCGGCACAGCGCAGCGGCCATTTTTATTTAAATGAAGCGGCGATTATTTAAATCGCAGCTTCATTTCCCTTTTTCGCGTAAACTAATCTACGTGGCTCCGTTGACGGAACCATGTAGTTTAGATGTACCCCTATTGTGCATTCACTCTAAAAGGGAATTTGTTTTCAGCAGATTGTTGAGAGCCAGCCACTTGAGCGCCACTTCTCATCTGTCATTCCCTTTGAAAACACATAAGATGGCATAAATGTGGTGAAGTAGCATGGATGCAAAGTTATGAAAATTCAGCTTAATGGAAATTTAAGCTCAAAAGTGACCACCCAGCACTTAGATATTTGGCCTGTGAAAGCCTCTTACAAAATACAGTCTGGATTGTCCATCATAATGGGAGGTCAGTCCTACACACACAAATGTTTCCCCTTGCCCCAGGTCCCTGGTTCCCATTTGGATTTAAATCTCTACTGTGCTGTGGCGGTCAGGGAGCTTCCATAGAATAGGTCTTTCTGGAACATAAGGGGGGGGGGCTTCTCTTGTGCTGCCTCGCCGAAGTGCTGTCCCTCTACTTCTAACCCAGTCCCTCGCTATTCCCAACACACAAAGTTGCTCGAGGTCTGTTGTGACCATGCCCTCCACAATGAAACAGAGGCTCTATTTGTTCCTGTATTACCGACTCATGTAAGTTTGCTTTTGTTTAATAACTATTTGTTTGGGGTGGGAAAGATTTGTAATGTCTAAGAATTAATTGAGGACAGTTTTTAAAAGTATTGCACTTCACAGACAGCAAAATCTTACTCTTTTCTTCCTAAATAAGAAAACTAAGAAATATAAATTTCTGTGTGTCTGTGAACATAAATCTGTAGTTTACTGAAAGCTTCAGAGCAACTAGGAACACTAGGCACTAATGTTACTTTTATTCATACTCTACTGCAAAGATAGCAGAATCACAAATCCCTAAGGGTATGTCTACACTGCACGGCTATTTATAGCTACCCGCATCTATACAAGCTGCCTGTTATTTCAAAATATGTTTCCAAATAACGGGCGCGCTATTTCACCATCCCAGTAAACCTCATTGCACGAGGGATAAGGGATGGCCCGAAATAGCGTGTTATTTCAAAGTCTGGTGATATGTAGATGTGCCAAATTTTGAAATAAGCTATTTTGAAATAGATTTGAAATAAGATACACAATTTGCAAAGTGCAAATTGCATCTTTGTGACGGGGGCGGACAGGCCCCTCACTGGAGGGCAGGGGGTAGCCCAGGCCCAGCTGGCTGAGAAGGCCCCGCCCCTCCAGCCCTGCTGGGCATGCTCCCAGCAGAGCCTGGGTATAAAAGCAGAGAGAGCCCTGCAGCCAGGGAGGCCGCAGGGTGAAGGAGTAGCCCAGGCCATGCCAGTGTTTCTGCAGCAGCTGAGACCGGAGTTGCCGCCCGAGCCCGACCCAGAGGCCGCCAACCCCAGGGAGGCAGGAGCGCACCCGCAACCCCGACGGCAGCCCCGGCAAGTACTGACTCGGAGGAGGCAAATGGGCCCCAGGGGAACCAGGGCCTGGTAGGAAGCAGCCCAGGGCAAAGGACTAAATGCGCGGCTCAGCGTGTATCGGCCGGATTCCCCGCCGAGCGGGCAGGAGCCATCGTCCCTGCCTAAAGGGCCCTGGGATGGGACCCGGTGGAGAGGGAGGGCCCGGGTCCCCCTACCACCCATTTTCCTTACCCTGGATAATCAACCCCTGGTCCCGGAGAGGCTTCTCTAGGCGGCTAGGCCTCCAAAGCCGTATTTTCCCTGTTAGAGGGGCATGGACTTTATATTGTTAATACTGTGGATGCCCTGAGCTAGGGGCCCGAGAGGGGCAACGAGACTTTAAAAGGGGGTTGGGGAGGGCGCAACCCACACCAGGGGCGTACCCCATGACAGGCTTATTTTAACTTAAGGGTGTTGTGTAGACGCACTCTAAGTTACTAAATTAGTAGAGCCCTGCAGATCCACTAATATCTGCTTTATATTCACAGATATATGCATCTATAGATGTGAATTTGGATATCCTCAGCTCATGTTTGTGGATGTAGATACAAAGTTTGTATGTAAAACCCTGCATATTCATGGATATCCGCTTTATATCCATGAGCATCCGCATGTACGGATGTCAATGTGGATATCTGCAGCTCATTTTTGCAGATGCAGATACAAATTTTGTATCTGCCCAGGGCTCTATAAGTGAGATAGAAAAGAAGTCCAAAATATTTTATTTTGGGGCATAAATCTTGTCACACTGGGCCTCAATTTAACGTGCTTGTACTATCATAATCTGCACCAATAGGAAAGTTCCATCTCTTGAAGGCACACATTGCATAAGTCAGTCGATCAGAGCATCTTTCGTGCTATGCCTCTCAGGGCACTTCACAATGAAATTAAATTTACAGTTTAGATAATTAAGACCATGCCTGGTTAAACAAACGAGACAAAGCTGAGATGTGAAAGCTGCTATGATGACTGCATCAAATACGGACACGAGGAAGAATGAAGATCCAAAGGGCATAATAATTAGAGGGCTCAAGGTTCCAATCATTCTGCTTCATTACTTGGAGAGCAGCTGAGACTTCCATTGCTGTGCAAGGCATGTTTGGCCAGAAGTGTGATAAGAATCAAGTGGTCCACCCTCAAGCAGTATAACAGTGAAATGAAGATGATCCCTCTAGAGCTTCTAATTGGTGATATCATGCTGTTATCAAATTCTAGCAGGCAACCAGCAAAAATATCCATTTCCTGTATTAGGGGTGTTGGCTGGATGTTGCCCAATCCACGGACAGTGTACTGGAGCTGGGATATATAATTAAAAAAACTTGGGAGCCTTCTAGTGATCCTCCTTCTCTTCTATTTCATAAGCCCCCAGATCCTCACAGAGCAGCTGTGTGTAGAGTTAGGTAGACTTTGTATGTGTCTGTATAGTTAGTAAGCATGCTTGGAACGCATAGACACAATGCAATCTTTGTCCTAAAACCATGGCAATGTGTTGGTAGCTCCCTCTCCCCCCCAGAGATAAGTGTTCTGAGTTATAATTCACAGGGCCTGCGCAACATAGTCCATGTGAATAAGCTTGTATGTTCTCTGGTCCAGCACAGGCTCCCCAAGATTATTCCTGATGTTAGCAGAAATAATCTACACGTGGAATGACTAGGAAAAGGGTTACTCTCGGCCAGAATAAAAAATAAATTTGCATTTACAGCACGTGTGCCTGTTTGGGGTGCCGTTTTGTTTATTTTCTCAACAAACCCAGCCTCTAACTGATGACCATATTCGGCATTAGGAAGGAACTTTACCCCCAGTCAGATTGTCAGAGATCCTTCTGCCATCATTAGCTGCATAGGGCAGGGGGCATGTACTGCTTTCAACTACAGTAAATGGTGGATTCTCTATAATGTGAAATCTTCATATAAAAAATTGAGAACTTCAGTAACTCCACCAGAAGTTATAGGCTTACTCTAGGAGTGAAAGGGTGAGATTCCATGGCCCATGAAGTATACAAGGTCAGACTAGATGATCATGATGTTCCCTTCTGGCATAAAGGTTATGAGTCTGATCCTTTATTGCATTAACCCCCTTCAAAAGCAACGTTACAGTAATATCAATATAATGTTACTGATAGATAATGTGACAATGAATGTCGCATGGAGATAACATTGTTCAGTGGAATGAACACAAGGCTGGAACTTACAAGTTTAGATCCCAGTTGTGATAATGAGTTGCCGAATCGAGTAACAGTTCTGAATTTTAGTTTCCTTCTATGTAAAATGATGAAACTAAAGCACATTTAAATGTGTTATGTGTCCTATTCTGTTCATCCTTCTAGTTAATCATAAATGTAACTGCTGTTCATCTGATGGTGATGCATTTTTGTTTCCTCCAACCCACCCAGTCATCCAGCACTTTCAGTACCAATTTATTTTCCATCCACGTCAAAGGTTTCTTCGTGGTCTGGGGAAGCTACACACACAGTCTTGTCGCATTCTTCAGAATACGATTCACTGTCAGTAGGTGATCCATGATTTGAAAATTACTTTTGAATACTGCCTGCTGCATACTTGATGCAAATGGAACGATATTCCATTCACCACTAACTATGGGGTCCTTCATGCTTGTCTTATCACTTGATATTAATGTTGTTTTTCAGCTTGGAGGTATTCCTGTCCTTCAAATATTGTGTGAACAGGTAACCTACATGCAACCTCTCCATCCACTGAGAAGCCACTTCAACTAAATTAATCTAATATTGATGCTCTGTCCACCTTCACTTTCTTGGTAATTCAATGTTCTGATTTCTGAGATCTGTCGTGACAAAAATTGCCATCTCCTTGGTAACCAAATTGCCAGTGAAGCAGAATTCTGCAGGGATTTTTGCTCCTTCTCCCAGTGAGCTAATTGGTCTTTGATCAAACAAGTACTTAATTATGGGTTATAGCTATTATAGTCAAGGGCACCTGAACCTTTGTAGAAGTTGGCTGGGGGGCAAAGCCAAAATACCCTCTATTTCTTTGAAGCTGATTGCTCTGGTTGTGAGCCAGCTGCCCTCTCAGGTAACACAGCAGCTCCTTCTGGGCAAAAGGTATAACGGCAATGCCTCCTCTGCAGAATCTATTATTCTGCTGGGGGAAAAAAAAAAATCTTAGGAATGTTCCAGAACTCATGATTTGTCAAATAATGTAAGAGACAGAGGAAGCTAAATGTCTCCTTTAACCTTCAACTTTCCAAAACTATCCAATCAAAAGATAGTGGGCACAGTTTTATTTTTACTTATAACTAGAGATAAATAAACATTTTTAAATGAAACCTCTTCCTAGGTTCACCACTTTCTAATATTCACAGAAAACATTTATTGCAAGGTTTTTGAGACAGGGACTGGGCTGAAATGTTGGATATATTTGGAGACCCTCAAGCACATTGTGTGCAGAAATAATACTTATGAATTTGTTTAAAAAAATCAGGTAACTTCACCTTTAAGATCCAAGTTTATCTTTTTTGTGTATTTTGCCCTTACAAGTTTTCATTAAGACGAGATAGAAGTAAATGTAGCTTTCTGGCCAAGAAGTCATAGGAATCATCAGTAACTCATAGGGCTCATCTAGACTACGGGGAACAGTTGAAAGAAAGTATGCAAATGCCGCAGGCATTTGCATATCTTCTTCTGATCGCACTTAAAGTGGTTTCAAAAGTGAAAGTAATTAAGACACCGCTTTTTCGGCAACCCTCTCCCCTCGTCGAAAAGCCACGTAAACCTCCTTTTTTGAGGAAGAGCGGCTTTTCGATGAAGGGGGGAGTTCACCAAAAAGCCACATCTTAACCGTTCCCCATAGTCTAGATGAGCCCTAAGAGAAAGACTAATCTGACAAAACTCTCAGACCTAAGAAATCTGAGCAAGTTCAATTAAGATTAGATAACTATCTAGACTTCTAAGGACAAATCTTGAGCTTGTATAGAATGGTGTAAAATGGAGTAATTTCGTTCATTTAAGTAGATTAATTTGCAGTCCTGAGGACTTGGCCCAATATTCTTTTCAGAACCCAGTCTATGAGATTTTGAAGGTGAACATTATTGTGTATTGCAGGACTACTCAACTTTGGAAGCCCCAGTGGCCACAATTATACTCACAGCACATGCCGAGGTCTACAACTTAAGTGTGGTTGCATGTGCATGCAAATATATGTAAATAGCTTCTTTCACACTGACAGACATGAATACAAAGATTAAGGCAATACTACATAACAAGTAGGCCCCATTTAAGTCAGTTCTGCTGATATTAATAAAATGCAATATTTACCTGATTTCCAGACATATGATATCACTTTTAATGAGCAATGACAGTCCAGGAATTTAACTACTAAAACCTATATCAACAGAAGACCATTATAGTGACTACTTTTTTGTTTTGGTTCCCATCCACAGGCCACGTATTGAGCCCCGCATAAACCCAAACCATACCATGGGCCACAAACAAACGGGCCGTGGGCTGGGCCGCATGTTGAGTAGCCCTGGTGTACTGCAATAATTATTAAAATGTTTAAAGAAAACTGCAGTATCTCACCCTTTTAGTAAGGGAAGGAGGAAGAAATTCAATAGATGTTGAATCTCTCTCTCTTCCAGCACCCTCAGGAACCTGACCGGTGATGAACCAGAGAATTTGCTGAACCACGGGAGGTCAATATTGTCTTGTAGCAATGCCAACACTTCCACTCCTTGCTGGGCTCTTAGAAAACATTTAGGGGTAAATTAGAGCTAAATAACAGCACAGAACAATAAGAGCCAGGACTGGTGGCTGTAAACAAACTTTGTGGGACCACAGGAATCTTGGCCTCACCCATGTAAGTGAACTTCCGGCTAAATAAAATCATGTTGACCATGGATATTGCCATTCCAGAGAGTGTCAGATTAGAGAGGTTCAACCTGTATTTTGTCATTTCCAATTCTCACTGTTTCATAGTTGGTTTGTTTTTGTTTTGTTTTTTTTAATCCTGCTGTAATAAATAATTATCCAGACCATTTCAGGCTATCATGATACTAGTTTACATGAAGAGTAAATCTATTGACATCTATTGACAGCATTTACATCAATGAAACACCAGTCCATCCCTACCCCACTTTTTAATACAGTATCATTCATTTTATATATAATAAAAAATACAATACCACCTTAATAATCTTGATCTAAGCTATTGCAATACTTTTTTCTTAAATCACCATTACTCTGGAAAATAAAATCAAAATAGGACTAATGGATTTTGAAGTAATGAATAAAATCCATTAATTACAATTAATGGTAAATTATTCTTTTTAGAACTGACATTTTATATTATGTGTCTGCACTTATTACCTGAACTTGCTCTTCTTTTTCTTGCCTGACATTGCAGCTGGTCAACAAGAGAATTGACAAGGCAGAACAATTCTCTGGATGTCGCCTCCAAGGTTTCCCCACTAGTCCTTTAATTTTTAAAGTCAGTGGATGATTTTAATCTCTATTGATTTGGTAACTGAAATGTTCAATGTGATAAAGGGATCATTGTGTGGCATCCACTTTCTTGGACATTGAGATTAATGGAGATTAAGATTAGGAATGCAAATCAAGTACAGAAGGGACCATTTTTAAATCCAGAAAGGACCATTAGATAATCCTCTCAGACCTTCTATATAACACAGACCATAGAATTTCATCCTGTTAGACCCATTATTGAGCTGAATCACATGTATAACTATAGCATATCTTAGCAGGGAGAGCACTGGTGGACAATCTAAGAGGAGATTCACTACAATGTGTAGCAAATTCCCCAATATTAGGTTTTTTCCCCCAAAATTCATTTGTCATAGCAAATGCAGTATATTCAATATCACTTAATAAACATTGTTCATAGTTAGCTGCATACTGTAGCTGAAAGGGCCAATCATCTCTTAGAAGCAGTGTATTTCCACTAGTACTATGAGAAGAGGACAGAACACCTGCTCCATCTCTAATCGATCCGGTTTATCTCTAACTATCATTTAAAAATAGCAGTTAATTGTGCTTTAATATTCAAAACATGAACATGTTTTTATCTCCAGAAAATGCCAATTAATCATTCAACAAGATACTTCAGAACCTGGTCAGATTCTCAGCTGGTATAAATTGGTACAGTTCCATTAACTTCATTGAAGTTATGTTGAATTATACCAACTCAGGGTCTGGCCCACTGTGTTGCTCAGTGAGTGACTTACTGCACAATGTGTTGTGAAATATGAGTTGAGAAGTCGAGTGACTTCAACTACTCCTTTGGACAAGTGTAATAGTTTTTTATAAGTACCATGCCTAAAGGATATAGTCCAGTCCTGATAGGTGACGAGTATCTGCAACTCTGCCAGATTTTAATGGAAGGCTTAATCCTTAGCACCTCTCAAGAAATAATCAACACTTCTCAGCCATGGGTATAAAGACAACTGTGTGAATGACAATGGTTTCATTTTGGAAGGGTCCTTGGAATACATTCAAGTTCAATTTGTATAAGTTCATCCCATATTTTGTTCTGAGATGTGAACTGAAACCCAAAATTTGGTTTCACATGGGATTTTAAATGATTTAAATGCATAAGTGCAAATCAGCTCAGAAATGCTTCTTACTGACGCTTGGTCATTCTTCCAAGGTTTAAACAGCTCAGTGAACCTTTCAGTGAATGAGTCTTAGTTGTGAGTTTGTAACAAAACTTACAATTAAGTCAGCTTCAGATTTTGTTTGTTTGCCTTTATCATTGTGAATATTCAAAAGAGAAACAGAAAAGCTGCAAAAAGGTGTTTTAAAATGACCTAACAAGGTATTATTGACATTTGGATGACAACCAATCAAAAAAATTTCCACTTTAATCAAGCATTCTAAAGATACTCACAATTCTTTGTGATTATCACTATTGAATAAAAAACATTAAATAAAAACAAAAACCCCTTACTTTCCAAGAGCAAAGCATTCCAGTTTAACAGATGAACCCTTCGCTGCGTATGTTGTTTCTGGAAAACGTACTTCAATCTTTGGTTCATACTCTCCCATCACACCTGTTGAACATCAAAACAGCTAGCACTCCAGTTGTGTCTCAGACCTGTCTAGTACAACAGAATTTCAGTGTAAAAGAAAGAATGTCGTTATTTCTAAAGTTAGAATCTCATCCTGATCCCATGGGACTCAATTAGCATTTTTTCAAATGATTTCAATGGGAGTAGGGTAGGGGTTCTGAGTGAATTTTAACCACAGACAGCCACCGCAAGCACCATAACTTACATAAGTCTATATGGATGTTAATTAGTATATGCTGTCGTTTTTATGCTGGGTAAATTCCACTTGTGGGTACAGATGTTTGAAAGACCTCAGCACCCAGATGCTCTTATTCAGAACAATGACTACCAACACACAGAGTGTTAACCACATTACCGTCAAATATCAAAAGGAAAATGGCTAATGTTCAGGATGACATGTGGGTGAAGAGGAAAACAATGAAAGCAGCTAGGTACTGAACATTTTTGAAAATCTGACTATTTCATTTAGGCTCCAAAGTGGGATCTGAAGATTTTGGAAAATCTGATCCCAATTTTCTGTACTGAACAGTTTGGAAAAATCAGTCTAAAGAGCTAGTGTTTGCAATACTTACTGTGAATGGGATCCGTTTGAGGGTGCTTAGCATTGCAGTGAATGTAGGCTTAATTTTAAGCAAATGTGCTTCAGAGGTGTAGCTGAGTTTGTTGTTTTTTAAGTTTATCCTGTACAAACTAATAGTCTGGTAGCACTTGAAAGACTAACAAAACATGTAGATGGTGGTATGAGCTTTCGTGGGCATAGCCCACTTCTTCAGATGACCGGAAAGCTCATGATACCATCTACATGTTTTGTTGGTCTTTAAAGTGCTAGCAGACTATTTGATGTTTTTTTAAGTTTAACTGTACAGAGATAGGATACACTACACTACAGTTAACCAATCTGTTCAGATGTTTCTATTGATCCAATGTCTTTACCATATCCCATACTGGATATAAACCAATGCTTCTTTTTTATGCTTAACAAGAATTTTGTAATCATGATGTGTGTTGTTTTTCATTGTTTCTCAGTGCTTTAGAGATCCTTGTCCTAGGGCCTGATCCAGAACCCATTGAAATTAATGGAAATACTCCCCTGAATTTCAGAAGGCTCTGGATCAGGCTCCTACTCACCCTAAAGTAAAGAAAGGGGAAAGCAGATAAGGAGTGGAAGACAGATGGAAAAAATTAGGGGGTAAGGAAAGGAGGGTAGAAAAAAGGAGCATGTTGGTAGAAAGGGGGTGAGAAGAATAGGAGCAAAACATGGGGTGTTTGTACCAATGTTTTATATAAAATAGCTAATGTATGAGCCTATGGAGCATGATGTTTCTTTGGAGGCTGTGGTCTTCATGCAAACAACACAAACATTATCTGAATTAAAATGTGATCTGAACTTTATGGAGGAAATATCCTATAATTCACAAATGCCTTTCATTTATTCTAGGAATGTAACCTTCAGCTGTATTTTGTTAGTGTATCAGAGTGCTTTGAAAGCAGTATGGGGGATTACAATTCAGGTAAACAATCCCATCAAAAAAACTTTGCTAACAGATTTCCCAGCTATATATTCCCCACTGTGAACATTTATTTAGAGAGCTGCCTAAAAGGCGTTTGTTTTTCTCTCACTCCAGTGACTCACTTAGTTTTGAGCTATCTCTGGATTTTATATTTGAGCAATAACCTGAATTTAAGTTTAGAAAGCTTTGCCAAATTCAAATCCACATGTAAGCCTTCCTGGGACCAAAATTAGAATGGAGAACTGGAATTTTTTTGCTGTCTTTCAATTGTAGCGTGTCTTCCCTTGTTGTAGACATATTTATTAACCCCAAATAGAACTTCTTTCTTCATTTTACAAAGGTCCGATCCAAAGTCCACTGGATGTAAAAGGGAATCTTTAGCTTAGACCCCAGATAATAGTATGAATGTACATATTTGCATGCAAGGATTAGTTACAGCCTCAGAATTAATTGCTAACATCAAAGTCAAATAAATGATTTTAAAAAGTTTTGAGTGGGTTTGTTTTTTCAGAAAGTCAAATTAAAAGAACTTACCATCGCTACGAAGGATAAGGGGAGTGGGGAGGGCCCCGAACACTTTGTTGTGCTTTAGCATTAGTTACAACACAGGTGTAATTGCCCACGTCAGATGGCTCTACTTTAGCGATATATAGATTTCCTGTCTCTTGGGATACAAATCGACGACTATCCTCCTGAACATACAAGGGGTTATCATTGAAGATCCAAGCATAGGAAATGTCTGGAAAACATCAAATATTCATGATGCATCCTTTCCAAAGTACTGTATTCCACATTAATGCCTAACCCCGATGTAGCCAGTTTCAAATAGCCAGTCACCCTCATAGGATGCATTTGGGATGAACTTAGATAAAATAAGCAATTGTTTGTCCTAAAACATAAATCAAAACTTTTCAGAAGTTCACCAACTTTTCGACAACTTTTGGGCAACAATCAATTAATTTAATTTTCCAGTGTGAATCTTGCATAAAACATAACTTAGTTAGTATGCCATATTCATATCGTAACAATATTTCTATGAAGAATATGTGGTGTAGCCTCACAGAAGTATCACACCAACACCCAGTATTCTATAACTATTGCTTGTTTCTGTAGTGCTGCTCTTTGCTGATGGTATCAGACAAGATCTAATGCATGCATGCATATCACCTTCTAAAGGCAAAACATATAAGAAATTTGCTTTAATATTACTGATTCTAAACAGCTCTTCTTTGGGTCAGTAACAGAGACTCATGTGTCTTGTTAAAATTATCACAGGTACACTGTGAGATAACTGACACTGTTTTGCAGATTGCTGACCACCTACATGGAAGAGGTCCTGAATATTGACTATTATATCCTGTGTTCACCCCCAATATTCTATTTTACTCCTTTTCTTCTGGTTTAAGCAATATGAACAAAGTAGGGTAATTTAATAATATATCACCAGATTCCTAAGAGGGGAGGAAATGATGGTCTCATATGGACATACACAAGTTGTACATTGTTCTATTTTTAAAATGAATTATAGAAAAAATAAATATGCCCTTTTCTACCATCTGCTTCTTGATATCTATGTCTCACTTCTCCTATGCTCTTTGTGCTTCACTGAATTCCTTATCTCCCTCTCTGCTAACCCTTTTCTTTCACCCCCTTTCCTCTTGCTTTGCCTACATTTCTTATTTTTCTGTCTGCCTCTGCCACAGTTACTCCTTCCTGCTGCCTGGAGTTTGACAGCTGACTGAAGGGTTTTTTGCGTTTTTTTTTCTATCCTGTTCCAGAAGTGGCAGGAGTAGTACTGAAATTCTATTTTTAATAAAACACACTAAATCAAAAGTTTCAAAATCCAACAGCTTAGCTTTTTTTAATTGAATGTATAATTCATGAGCTAACAACGTTCCGCCAACAGCTTCATTTTTACACATTTTCCCTGCCATCATCAGTTATGACATCAGTATGGTATGCTAATAAATCTGTAAATGGCAGTAGTTTGGTGGAGTTTTACATTATCACCCTCCAATATTACAGGAGCACAATTAGAAATGACACAACTCTGGGGACTGATCAAGGACACTTTACCTAAGTGGCTAATGCCTGTTTTACTGCTAGACCTTACACTATTCCCTCTAATAAAATACAAAACAAAAACCTGTTCGGGGGTTATGAGCCATTCCATAGAAGTTAATGGAAAAATATATGCCTGCTATAAAAATCAATAGTGTGGTATTAGAAAAAAGATCTATAGAAAGAGTCTTGCTCCCTACTAAACGCTATGTAATGTAAGAAAATTTCTACAAAATTCTATTAAATGTCTGTCAAATCCTTCCAGAATCATGGCATATAAAGCTGTCCCATAAGGCTGATATCAGAGGCTAATGAATCAGCAAAGAAGGGCCCATGTCTCTCTGTCCTTCTCTCAGTTTTCTGTAGTCTCCAGTTGACCTCAGCTACTATTCACTTTGCTAGGCATCTCCCAACATCCCCATCACATCATTGTCTTTGGGTTTATCAGTGTCAATGGGAGATTTTGCCATTAACTTACTTGGGATCAAGTGCAAGTCCTTCTCCTTCATATCTGAATCTATGGGTATGTCTGCACTTTCACCCTAGTTCGAACTAGGGATGCAAATGTAGACATTCGAAAGAGTCAATGAAGCGGGGATTTAAATATCTCGTGCTTCATTAGCATGATCTCACCGGTGCATTACTCTGATCAACAGCTGTTTGGAAAGTGAAAGTGCGCGCTGGGACGCGTTAGTTCAAATGAAACCCCTTGGTTCAAACTAACATTACTCCTCAAAAAACTCCTCATTTTTTGAGGAGTAACGTTAGTTCAAACCAAGGGGTTTGGTTCGAACTAACTTGTCCCAGTGCGCACTTTCACTTTCAAATAGCTGTTGATCGGAGTAACGCGCCGGCGAGATCATGATAATGAAGCGCGGAATATTTAAATCCCCGCTTGATTGACTCTTTCGAATGCCTACACTTGCATCCCTAGTTCGAACTAGGGTGCAAGTGTAGACATGCCCTATATTTCTTCTGGTAGAAGTATAAGAGCTCCTAGTCTTCTAACTGGAGGTTCCCTCCCACCTCTTGCAGGCCATGCTTGCCTAGAGGCCAATTCAGCTCCCCCTGAAATCAAAGGAAGCCTTAATTTTACCAGACTTCAATGGGATCAAATCTCCAGAGAGCAAGATACCAAACTCTAGAGCTCTTCTATATGGCATAACACTGAACTGTCAGGCATGCTTCACTTACACTAACTTCTTTTCTAACGCAGCACTACATTTTCTAGTCTATTATCTCTGTGAAAGTTAAGGTACAAATACTTACACACACATGCCTGTCACTATATTTTGGGTAAAACAGCTTCAAGGCAGAGCCATTAAATTAGTGTATTATTGAAGGAAGGTGTGCTGGGACTATGTCTGTCACTTGTAGGATTTCCTTCATTTTTATGACTATAGGTATCAGAGCAAAGAGTCTGGTAAGGATACTATTGGACAAGTATATAGGAGTGGTGTGTAGATGCAGTAAAAGCACAGAGAAAATGGTTGACAGTAGGGCCCTAGCAAATGAGGCTTAGTGAAATTAAAAGGCTTGGTGGTTGTAAATATGCAGGCTGTTTCATGGAAAGTCAAAAAAGGGCACCCTTATCTTTTTATTTATTTGTTTGTTTTGTTTTTAATTTACCAACAGGATCGCTGTGAAAAACACAGTTGTGTGAATCACACCTCTTCCCTGTGACAGTCAACATGACTGTGACAGTTTAGAGTCTACAGGATTCAATAATTCTGAGTGTGAGGACTACAGTGTTGCAAGTCGGGATACATATTTTAATCTTCAGCACTGGTGAGAGTTCTTGCGATTTCTTCTGTTCAAAGAATAGTATCTTTGAGTACATTTACACTGCACGGCTATTTCAGGATACTGGAGGTATCCCGAAATAGCTATCCCACATCTACAACAAGCCGCCCGTTATTTTGAAATATTTTTCAAAATAACGGGTGTTCTATTTTGCCATCCCGGGAACTCTCGTTCGTTGCATGAGGTATAACGAATGGCTCAAAATAGCGCATTATTTTGAAATTTGGCAATGCGTAGAAGCACCAAATTTCAAAATAAGCTATTTCAAAATAGATTCGATTTAAGAAACTCAATTTGCATAGTGCAAATTGTATATCTTATTTTGAGTTTAGGGTGTTGCGTAGATACACCCTTGAGATTTTCCCTTTGGGAGTAACTATTTCTATATGAAATTAAAAATGAGACAAAGTTTCTGAAGTTAGGGAATAGAGGATTTTCCGTACCAGATTGACACTTGATCTTACTCCATTGTTCTCTTCAGCCCTAGACAATGTCTCATGCTTTAGAAATATGAATACATTTAGCAAAATATGCAGTCTTGCATAGGAGGGTGTGTGTCAAGGTAGTTGGAGCCCTTTTAGAATCACTTGCAGTCAATAAGCTTATTCCATGAAATATGAGATTTCTTTCAAGAAATATAATAAATGGTCATAAAGTTACCTAGTCTGTTCCAAATGTGGAAGAGCTACATAAAAGATTAGATAGAAAGACAGACAGACAGACAGATAGTAGATCAACCCACATCTAACCTACAATGGATTAACAACTAGGCAAAGTTATATCATTCATCAAACTAATAAAATATCTCTAAGAAGATCTGTACTGTTCTGAAAAGAAGAACACACTGTCTATAATATGTTTTAGATATTAAAAAGACTGAAGAATTAAGTTCTTCAATAGGTGATTTTTTTTTCCATTTGGGCCAAAACCCATATAACTGGTAACACTGAAATCAATGAGGCTATGCACAGGGTGAGTCAGACATGGTCTACACTAGGAAGTTATTTCGAAATAACTCCCCTTATTTTGAAATAACAAGCAGAGCATCCACACTACCAAGCCCATTATTTCAAAATAAGGGGCTGGTTATTTCAAAATAAAAACTCTTGCTTTCCATGCATAATAATGCTTATTTCATTTCAAAATAGCAGTAGTGTGGATGCTCTCCTGCTGTTGTTTCAAAATAACTACTCCCCAGAGTCAAAGTAATTACTCTGCAGTGCCTCCTGCGGCTCTAAGTCAAGGTAGTGTGTCCACATTAAGGGAGCTTGCCTCGGACTAATTCCCTGTTGTGGGGGCATACTATTTTGAAATAGTTATTTCAGGAGTTATTTCGAAATAATGTCTTAGTGTAGATGTGCCCTCAGTGTGTAATCTACTGCTGAATGGGGTTAATAGGAGCAAATGCTGTTGAGTTACACACTGCTTGTGTCAGGAAAGCAGAATCTTTGCCCCACCCACTTTTATGGTGTTTTCTCTAAACTTTTGAAACAAAATCATCTGCCCTACTAGCTGGACTCATTCCAATGGTACTGCTGGAACAGAGTGAAATTTACCCTTAGGTCACAAAAATGTTCTGCTAACCTTATGACAATTTTACACCTGGAGAGAAACCCCTAGCTATATGTGCCTGCAAATAATGATTGAAAATGAAATTCACAGACGTGTGAAACTTTTACGATTAGCTTAGCAAAAACTCCTCAGCAAAATTGGAATGCATATAAAATACTCATGTCACTTTCTCCTCACATTTTTAACGTAACACTGAGGTGGCAGCCTCTCAGGAAAGCTTACAAAGTGTAATTATTCTAATTTGGTTAAAATATTTTGATTATATTCAGCCACTACATAATAAGCACGAAATGACATTTCCTATTAGCAGTTACTGCTGCTTGGTCTTTGCCCACAGCAATGTGCTTGAATAACACCAACACCTAGGCATCTGCAGGTGGAATTGAACCTGGGGCCTATGGAGCTTAGAACATGAGCCTCTACAGCATAAGCTAAATGTTTCTAATATTCAAATGGCAATGGACCCTGAGCCCATAACTGACTTTGGGTGAGTAGATCCTTTCAACTTCATAGGACTCCTGTCACTTCAAAGGAGATCCCTGTCCATGCAAGGGTCCCATCCAGGGAAAAAAGGCCTTAGACACATATCTACAAAAGGATTTAGGTACTGAAGTGCTGAGCATCATAACACCTAACTGTTAGGTGCCTAGAACCAGTCAGGGAGGCCTGGGTCACTATAAATGTGTGGGGAGAGACAGAGGACTTAGAAAGAAGTCTAAAAAAGCCATCCATGTTAGATGGCTGCTACTTAAGCAAGGCCAGGTAAGTGGTGAAAGCTGGCTGCTCCTGGCCCTGCCCTTTCTGCCTGAGGCTCTGCCCTTTCTGGAAGTGCAGAGCTGCCTGTCTGCCCCTCTTCCCCCCTCCAGAGGCCTGGTGAGTCTGTTGGTTCCCCTTAGAGTCTGGGTCCAGTTGTCCTGCCCAAGCGGTTTCTAAGCCATTTTGTGGGTATTGGCCCTGGTATCCTGCTACACATGCTGCAGAGCAAAGACTACCTCCACTAGTGCTACATCTGGAAAGCACATATGTCCTTTATCTATTCTCACAAGTAAGCCCACTAAAATCACAATAGGAAAGTAAACATTTACTTACATATAGGGAATTAGAGTCCAGTCCCACAAACCCTTATTCATATGTCCAATTTTAAGCATATTAGTAGTTCTTCTGTTATCTATAGAACTACTCACATGCTTAAACTCTTCTGTAGTTGATTGAAGGAGCAGAGCTTTAAGTTTCATATACTGGTAAAGTAAAGAGGATGATAACTGGTCTTTGGTTCCAGTGCAGCACCAAAAGAACGCAACTTCCTTAATAAACAGCTCCAACCATCTCACATCCCTGCTGTGCATTCATTTGAATGAATTAACAGCTTGTTTATTTACTCATGTCATATAAATATATTATCCTTTCCTAAATACACCCATTACTTAATAAGGTCACAATTTCATTTTTAACCTGTATATAATTGAATGAGAGCAGGAAAACATCCTCAGATTTCCTGAGGTTTTTTTCCCCTTTTGTTCTACTTTTTAAAATTGCACCAAATTACCAGTTAGTAACTGATGTGGCTGACAGTTCTCACAGAGACTGTGGCAGTGATAGAATTAAAACACCTCCCATGACAATCAGCCCTGTTGAACCTTCTTAACCAGTCCAGATAGTTTAGCAGCTGCATCTTGCAGAGTGTTGATGAGCATCATTAGTAAAAAGCTGCTGAATTTATTTGGAGATGAGGGGCAGGGTATATAAATCCACATGGAAGTAGCAGCAGAAAGGCACAAAGATGGGTTAGGTATTGTGATAGAGGACTTATTTATGAGCCTTATTATGTGCTTTAAACATGGAAGAAATCAGCTTGCTTTATTATTTTGCTTACTTTGAACTTGACAGAAGAAAGCCTTCCCTTCTTTTGATTAGTGCTAACAAAAAAAGTTATGAAGAGGCAGGTTATTCTGGATGGTCACATTCATTTTGCTCTAACATTTACCATCTTTATCTATTAATGTGAGTTAAGAGACAGATTAAGGCTGAAAGTTTTCAGGCATGGCTAGTGACTGGCAGTTTTAAGGTGCACAGTTTGAGACACCTTAAGGCTATTACTGAAAACCTTGGCTAAATTGTTTGAACTCCACCAGAGTGTTCAGGATTTCTTGCTTTCATGCTAAAAATCTTTATCTCCTTTCTACATGGCAACCTTCCTACACAATGTATAATTGATCTCCTTTCTGAGATGGTGTCAACTTCTCCTTCTGTTGGAAATGGAAGATAACCATTCTGTCTTGGGTTGGGGCGGGGGGAGGTGAATGCAGTCCTAGAGGCACAGCTGGATTTTTTTTTTTTTTTTTACCTCATACATAATATTTAAACTTTTGGGAAAATCAGCTTATTTTAAAAGTCAGCTTTTAACATTTAAGGTACATGAAGATAAGCACTTATAGCCACCAAGGTATCTCCATATTGCAAATTCAGAATGCACTAGTCGCCATTGCTCTGTTATCTTCTCATAGCAAATGTGGGACTAGAGGTGAGGCTGGTTTCAAAACATTTATAAAACAGAAGGGCCAGACCCTCAGCTGCTATGAACTTGCACAGTTCCCAGACAGACAGAGAGGTCCAAGCCAAGCTTCTGTCCCCCCACTCCCAACCCTGCTTTACTTCTCCTGCCAGGGGAGAGAGGAATAGTCTTTTCTCTGAAGGACTGGATACATCCAGTAGGACTATGATTTTTTCCTCCATCATCTCATGTTTTTATTTCTCGGTTCAATGAACATGAAGTCCTAGGGCCCCAGTTGGCACCTTAACCTACATTCCCCTCCTCTTGCTCTTGCATTCCAATCTTCTAGCAGTGGGGTGCGGAAGGAGAGAGAGAATTTCTGCTCTTAGGATTATCTGTACTTAAGAGTATGGAGAGATCTTTCTCTTCAGTATTCACTGTCAGCATTTCCTCTCTGCATATTTAGCTTCAATTCTTCTACATGGAGTACAAAATAATATGGCAGCTTTCAAGTCAAGACTATGTCACATTCAACAAGACTGTGAATTCCTCAGGGCAGTCTTTTCACTGTAATATGTAGAGCACTATGGATGCATACTACATCCTGCAACAAGTAATAGTAAAATAAATATACGGGGGTCCTTATTTTATGCTTTGCATGTAGAAATCCAATGGCATCACTAGAATGTCATGTATGGAACATATACACTCTGCAGTATGCATCCTAGGGTTTGGCAGAACAGAAAAGGGAACATAATTATTTTTGGTCTCAATAATCTACAAATAATGCAAGGAATAAGATTAGATACAATTTTGATTTAAAAACTTCGTGATAACATAATACTATTCAAATGGTCTATATTAAGTGGTGATCATTTTTTTATTATAAGGTTCTTTTGCAGCAACTGGATTCATGTGTTTATTTCACAATATTAAACCAAATGATTAGCTGAAATATAATGTCAAATGTATTTGAGTGACCTAGCTATATCAGTAATGAGAATTGTGCCAAAGTAACAGAGATTTTATGTACAGCCTGGGTGTTATTCACTGTAATGTTTGTGGGAACAATATTAAGATGTCTAAAAAGGATCATCAGTAGCAAATTCAGGCAACCTTGGGGCAGGGACCCTTGTTCTCTGTCCAGTGTGTAACACAATGTGGTCCTGGTGAATGATTAGAGCTTGTAGGTACTACGATAATCTACAATATTTTTTAGACAGTTTGTGCATCTGTCAGTGTGTGTGTGTCTGTCCATCTGTGAGTCCATTTGTTTAAGATCTCATCCTAAATATTCAGAGCTAGGACCACCATATTTGGTATGCAGCTTCGTTTTATCATAACTTCAAGCAAGGTCAGGGTTTGGTTGTTCCAGGACAACAGGATATGCCTGGAATTTGATGTTTCTCATAAAATGGAAAGAGAAGGGTCTGGCAGGAGGGACAATTGTATTGTAGAATGACGCAGGGGACAGCAAGGAGCCAGAGATGGGGACCGAGACAACTATAACCCCATTTGGCCAGCAGGGGGCAGGGATGGAGAAATGACAGCTATCTACTATATATTTCAGAATTAGTTTGTTTGTGTGTCTCTCCATCCCGCGATCAAGGGACTTGCACCCTCCCCCAGCTGTGCCGACTGCAATTGCAGCAGCCATGGACAGATGCATCTCACTTAGCCTCAAGCTGCTATGGTGACAGAGGGCTGGGGTTCTCCTCTCTCCCTAGGGCAGCCTGCGTACTGAATCCCTCATCTCCCTCCCCACCTCAGAGCAATGACTTAAATAAAGAAAAACAAAACTTATGTTAAGGACTGAACCACACTGGGTAAATATTTTAGTACAAATATATGATAGTTAATACAAATAGCCTCATCTTTAGTTCTGAGACTAATCTTAGATTGCAACAAACTTACTTTATTTTGTCTTAAAGTAATAAATGCAAAGAGTACCACCTGTAGAAACTTAACTTTTGTTTAAAGAAACAAAGACCAATTTAATCTGAGCACTCTGTCTCTCTCTCTCATGAAGAATGTCCATTCAATAAGGATCCCTCTTATTCTAATCCGGATCCCCCCTTTGTATAAAACAAGGAAATTCAACACATTTGCAACTGTTCTCTGGCACAGGGTACAATCCAAGAAAAGTAAACATCCAACTGTTTGATAGCTAACTAGTTTCCTTCCCATTTATTTTAAGACCTAAATCCTGCTTGCCTTACTCACACAGAACTCCCATAGAATTCAGTGGGAGCCATGCACAGAGCTACTAGATTTTTCTCTTTTAGGTGTAAGGGGAGAGAGCTTCAATCAAAACACCTTTTCCACAGACATAGAACTGTTTCACTATCTTAGAGCCCTAGAATAGAATACAATTTATATGTAGCTCATGCCTTACTCCTCATCCCTATGGCATATACTTTTGGAGCACATACAGTGTCAATGGCTCACAGGAGGAGAGGAACTCAATTTCCATTCTCTGAAGGCTTGTTATTTCAAATAACATTTTTGGTTTTCATGCACATTGGTCAGCAGCTCACATTTCCAACCAATAAAGCACTATGGAACAGGGTTTGTTCATGACTGTCCTTCTGTCAGTTCAATTAATCTGGGATCAGTTCACCTTTAACTATTGGATTCCATTATGAATGCCTTCCCCAATTTTATGTCAATATACTGTTTTACTTTACGAATCTAGAGAAACCTGCTAGTCTGAGGATGGTTAATTATCCCATCTGTCCCATTGATCCATCTGAAGGACTCCCTTTGGAACTTTCCCCACCTTTAAGGACTGGGTTTCAGTTAATCTCCCTGATTATATACTGCTTTCACAGTGCTGTAAACGTTATATGAACTGACATTTTATTCTCTGGGCTTATGCCAATTGATGGACTTCATTCCCCCTCTGATATAGTGCTTTCCCTTTACAGATCACTATTTACCTTCTCCTCTTGAGAATTTGTCTCATAACTCTGTTTCTTTAATAAGAGTTGAGAAAAATATTGGAGAGAGAGACGTGTGAGTGCTAGAACTCAGTAAACTATTTTTACTTCCCAAGCATGTGTGGTCACCTCCCCTGGAAGACGGACAAAATGAGTGACCAAAGAAAAGTTGCTTCTTTCAGTTTGAAATACTGATTTGACCATTGTGCTATCTTTCTTCTTCATGTTGTTATTTTTAAATGATATGTTCTATGCTCTTTAGCAGGTAAGACAAGCAGTTTGGGCCACATTAGAAAATAGTGGGGTTGTGAGCATTCAGTTACTCCTGGGTAGAATTTAAAAGGTTTGAAGGTGTGATCTGGGTTATAACACCCAGCATTTTTGTTTGTTCATGCAAATGGTTCAAGCTCTCTTCAGATTTGCAAGGCTGAGCTGCAAAATCTCAAAAGAACAGGTTTTCCTGAGTATAATATCACATATTTCTGGTAGGGACATAAATGCATGAGAAAAATACATCTATATCAGTTTTCCCTGTAAGCTGAGAGCTCATGTGGCTGCACAGGTGAGATTCAAATGCCACCTAGCTGATTAGCAGAGCACCCACAACTTCCCAGAGCCAGTAGCATGTGTTTTTAATGGTGGTGCACATTTGCACATAACTTGGTGGACATAAAATTTATTCTGTACATGGATGGAGAAATTAGACGGAACATTGATCTATATAAGCATACATGCATTCACATATATGTGCATTCATACTAAAATATACACGTGTGATACTGGTGGTAGAGGGTAAAAGAGAAACAGCAGTGTAGGAAATCAATGGAAAGATCAAGTAAGTACAATATCCAAATGTAGAAAGGCTACATGTGATCTTGGGCTACAAGCAAAAACTAGATCAATGTGGTTGAATAGCAATGTCTTGAAAAGGAATATATTCGCTACTGAAATTTTGCCGAATCCCATCTTTCACAACCAAAAGAGGTCATCACTACAAAATCCACCTGCTCGGGAGCACTGATGGCTTAGAAATAGCAGTCGTGGGGGCAGCAGAGTCATCAAGAAACCTCCAATCAATTCCTCCGCACTCTTTATGGTGTTTAGCCAAAGTTTTACTGTGTGTTTGTGTACTGTACACAGTTACAGCACAAAACACACATGCAAACACACTTGGCTTTGCCAGAGTATTGAATCAGAGGTATTCCACAGAACACAGCGAGTTTCCATGTCAGACTGAATGTATAAAATATTGAATCAAAGTAACAGGGAGCACAAGGACAAATGGCACTCTTCTGCCGCCCAAAGCAATTTTAATGTGTAATGAAGTTCTTGCTACAGGCTACAGTTCAGTTAGTTCACCTAGAAGATGGGGGAATTTATATGGGATGAAGTGAGGTGCTGTTGCCTGTGGATTCAGAGCATAAAGGGATACAAAATGTTTTGAACTGTCCTACTTTCCCTTCCTCACTTTTGTTCTTCAGAGGAAAAATAGCATACTCTTTTCCCTCTGCAATAATTCTTAAGCTATGAGGGACATGGGGGAGGGAGGAAGGGAGAGGGTAGAGGAAATACAAATTAGACCATTACTGAATGGAAACTATATAAGAGTGTGCAGGACATCACTCCTGCCTACATAAACCAAATTATCAATGCAAAAATGCACTATTTTCTTGCCCCTTTGTAGGCCCCTCAATGGACCCTTCCCCTGATTTTCCCCATTTCCCAGTATGGTTGTTTTTTTGGAAGGTATCACTGATGACCACGTATCCCCAGCAGTCACTTCAGTAAACCTCATGTCTGCTTCCTGACCAGCATGTTGTCTTGCTTTCTCTCACACAAGTTTGAGGAAACAAGAGAAAAAAACCTTCTAATGATCCTTCCACGCATATAGAATAGACTACAGGTAATTAAGAAGATTGAGGACATATCATGCGACTTCATTTGGGTATTGACACCCAAACAACACAGCTTGAGGTGCTAAACACTTAACTGAAAACACTGCCATGTTTACCTTCAACTAAATACTGAGGAGAAGCATTTTGCACAGAAGCCCTTCAATCTCAGGAAGTGTGTTTAGTTTCTCAACAAATGTTTCACACAGCTCTTAAGATGTCATAGTGCATATGGTCAACATTAGCGTCATGGAGTTGTATATCTAGGGTGATCCAATTTTATAGGGACTCTTCTGATATTTAGGGTTTTTTCTTCTATAAGTGACACTCCCCCGCCCACTTACTGTCCTGATTTTTCAAACTTGTTATCTGGCCAACCTAATTATATCTATGAATTGTATGCCTATTTTCAGAGTTTCCACTTTCTTTCTGATGATGGAGGGGTATTGAATACTGATGAGGGAACATTTGCTGTAACCCATTTCCAGATAGGGAACTCCAAGTACTTAGTTCTGTGGCACAGGGACCATATTTATGTGTGGTCAGCACAATGGAGATTTGATCTTGCCTGGAGTTGTAATACAAATGATAATAAATAAAAGTTTGGGTTCGTCCATGACCTTATAAAAATGAAGAACTATCATCTATCTGAAACAAAAGACAGGACTATGCAGCACTTTAAAGACTAACAAGATGGTTTAAAGTCTTTAAAGTGCTGCATAGTCCTGTCTTTTGTTTCAGCTAGACCAGACTAACACGGCTGCATCTCTATCACTATCATCTATCTGAACTTCTTTGATCTTTGAAACTGGACTGCTAATCTCATGAAAGAGGGTGTCCTTTACTGTTTTGCTTCTGGTGGATCTGGAAATACAATGAGACCTTTATAATATACTTTGCACATTTTATTCAAATCCCTTTCTTAAGACATCTATCACAGCATACTCTAAAGAATACTGTGTACATTTCTGCACCACCAATATTGGAAGATCCCACTCTCTCTATTAAGGAAACAATTATTATCAGTGTTTTTAATTTGCATGCTGCATTGTATTGACAACACATTTCCAGATGTGTTTGCAACTTGTACGTCAGGTTGAAAACGCTAGAAGGTTTGATTACAGTTTTATGTTTAAGTGAATATGTTCAATGGCTTTTATTTTATACAACCGGTTTATACAGCTCTAGTATGCACCCAAGTATAGATTAAAGCCCCGATCCTGCAAACATTTTATGCACTTGCTTAATTGTATTGCCAGAGAGAAGAAGTCCAATTTAGGGATCTTAATGGTGAAAATCCAAGCATCGAAAGATACCCATTGAAGAGCATAGCTTTAAAGGTTTAAATATGAAGAATAATTAGTCATATCCAGATTGTGATGCTTTGAAACAAAATGGCCAATTTACTATTTATTATTCTGTTCAATTTACAGTATTCTATTGTCCAACACCTTGCGAGCTACAGGCTACTGTTTCCTGGATAGGACAGTACCTGTACAAATTAATCCCAACTGCACAATTCAGAACTTTATATCATACCTCCATAGTGTGGTGGAGGACCACAAAGCAAAACCACTCCTTGTCCTTCTCTGACTGAGACGGTGCTTCTTGTTTTTGTTTCAAAATTTCCAAGATCTTGAACAAAAGAAAAGAAAACAAAAAAAAATGCAAATATTAACTGTCAGATTTATTTAGCTGCAAACGATGGGTCCAATTTTTCAATTATTATTCTGACAAAACTCTAAATGAAATTAACAGAGCCAGACCTTTTACTCCAATAGTATATTAGAACTTCTGTCTGCAAATATGCTCATATACCATGTCAGACTAATGGTCCCACTAATCTCAAGTCCCTATGGGAAAGAATTAATGGACACAAATCAGATATCCACAAAGGGAACATACAAAAACCTGTTTGAGAACACTTTAATCTCCCTGGGTATATATTAACAGATCTTCAAGTAGCTGTTTTTGTTATAAACCAATTCCACAAGCCAAATACACAGGGAAGGACTGGAACTACAACTCATTCACAAGTTCCATTCTCACACCCATGGACTGAATAAAGATACTGGATGGTTGAGTCATTATCAACCTACCAAACAATGAAGGTGACAATGGTTCTTTGTCTATGTAGAACAGTAATAGAAATGTAGCCGTATTAGTCTGGTCTAGCTGAAGCAAAAAACAGGACTATGTTTTTTAGTCTTGTTAGCACTTTAAAGACTAACAAGATGGTTTATTAGGTGATGAGCTTTCGTGGGCCAGACCCACTTCCTCAGATCAAATAGTGGAAGAAAATTGGCATGACCATATATACCAAAGGATACAATAAAAAAAATGAACACACATGAAAAGGACAAATCAAATTTCAGAACAGAATGGGGATGAGGGGGGGAGGTAAATGTCTGTGAGCTAATGATATTAGAGGTGATAATTGGGGAAGCTATCTTTGTAATGGGTAAGATAATTAGCGTCCTTGTTAAGACCTAGGTGTAAAGTGTCAAATTTAAGCATGAATGACTGTTCAGAGTATTCTCTTTCAAGTCTGGTGTTAAAATGTCTTTGAAGCAGGATGCAGGTAGTTAAGTCCTTGAGACAATGCCCTTTCTGGTTGAAATGGCAAGAAACTGTTTTTTCTTTGTGATCCTGTCTAATATCTGTTTTGTGTGCATTGATTCTTTGGCGAAGTATCTGAGACGTTTGTCCAATGTACATAGCAGACGGACACTTTCGGCACATGATAGCATAAATTATATTTCTGGATGAGCAGGAATATGTGTTCTTGATCTTATAACTCAATTGGTTAGGTCAAATAATGGTATCAGCAGAGTAAATATGTGGACAAAGCTGGCAACGGGGTTTGTTGCAAGGGAAGGTTCCAGGGTTGGTATTAGTGTGGTATGTCCTGTGGTTGTTGGTAAGAATCATCTTGAGGTTAGGTGGTTGTCTATAGGAGACTATGGGTCTGTCATCACCTACAGCCCCCCAACTTAAACCCGTCCAACACATTATCAATAAACTACAACCTATACTGGAACAGGATACTAAACTCCAAGAGGCTCTGGGAGACAGACCCATAGTCTCCTCTTCGCCAAAGAATCAATTTAATTATTAGGTGGACATCAAAGTTAGCATTTATTTTAGTACATAGTTGAGAATCTGTGCTTAAATACCTAAGCAGGCAGACATTTTTAAATGAATCTGCTCACTTTAGTTCACATCCAAAGCCCCCTGAAGTCTAGGGAATCTCTTTCTTAATATGAATGGGATTTGCATTCAGAGCTATAGGAGCAAATGAAGAGCTTTACAGGAGACAAATGGACACTAGGAGATTCATTATTGTGTAAAGTCTCCCTTTGCCAACACACACACACACACACACACATGCATAACCCATGCTTAAGTGTAATTTCTATGGCAATTTGTCAATTTCTTTTAACTGAAGCTATGAATATACATAAGGAGAAGAGTCTACTCTTTGTTTCATTGCTTATTAAAAAGGTACAGATAATAAGTTTCTCGGTATAGTTCCCCTTTAATAATGTGACTCTAATGACAAAAGATAACATAGCAGATGTATCTTCCAAAAAATTCCATCAAAGCCAATGGTTTTCTTTTTGTTCCAAAAGCTCTCATTTAAAATGCCGAGATTCATTACTTTCATGTCAGAGTGCCTTATGGCAGGGGTTGTATCAAATGCTATTTTTTTTTCATTCAAACTGTGATTTAATAAAATATAACAGGATATATCATCTCCTCCCTAGAGCTATCTATACCATATAATTTCACATATTGTTCGCTTTATTTACTTTACCACAAGGGTTTTGACTCAGAGCTTATTATGTTCATAATCTGAAAAGTAAGTTTAGGTTCTGTTAGGCATGGAAACTTACTCTCATAAGATAGTGTCATACAAATCAGACTGATAACCTACAAGAAATCAGGTAAATAATAGCTGTGTTTTCTTTTTCCACTGAATTTACCATTGTATCATCCCTTCTCCAAAGCATCAACCAAGCTTTAGATATCCACTTAATTTGTACTTATCAGCAAGTCATTTCAATAATGTGCTATTTTCCCACCATGAACTAAACCTTTTTATTTAATTCTGTTTTATTTAGAGCTGCACAGGGAGATGGATGTGTCAGGGGACTCTGCTAATGGGGCAGCTAAATGTCAGGGTTAATTCAGGTCATTTGTATCCAGTGACAGTCAACTGTGTCTCACTGTGAGAAATAATCAGATTATTCTGTGGTTAAATTAGCTCGGATTTGGCCCAGGCTGTCTGCTTCTGCAGTCACCTTTGGTTTTTTGGGTTTTTTTTTTCCAATGTCAATTGCTGAGATGCTGGTGGGGATAGGGAAGCTTTCTGTTATAATCTGCAAATGGAATCCATTTCCTTCTCAGCTAGTGAAGGCCACCAGGAAGTTGCTGAGGCTATTGTTGGAAATAATTTCCATGAGCTGTCTCTGGTAGAGGACTTATAATTTTCTTTTAAAGAGCTGATTAAGCGAGCTGTCACTGACAATGACAATCTCCAAAAAGAGTTTTTTTTATTTTTATTTTTTTATTCCATTACTGAAAATTATCAAGAAAGCTCTGGTGGAACCGGTTGAGAATCTAATATCTCTCTCAGGAATATTTACCATAGGAATATTTACCATAGAGACTATGCTGATAGTGGTGGTCAGCAGATGAAGAAGATAATATGTCCATGCGGTTCCTTTTGTATCTGTCAGCTGCCTGTGATAGCACTAACACTCATGGAACTTAATATGAAGCAGTGGAGTCACACATGAATATCTTTGTCCTTTTCTTTTTGAGAATCATAGAATCATAGAATACCAGGACTGGAAGGGATCTTGAGAGGTCTTCGAGTCCAGTCCCCTGCCTCATGGCAGGACCCAGTACTGTCTAGACAATCCCTGATAGACATTTATCTAATCTACTCTTAAATATCTCCAGGGATGGAGATTCCAGAACCTCCTTAGGTAATTTATTCCACCCTGACAGTTAGGAGCTTTTTTCTAATGTCCAACCTAAACTTCCCTTGCTGCAGTTTAAGTGCATTGCTTCTTGTTCTATCCTCAGAGGCCAGGAAGAACAAGTTTTCTCCCTCCTCCTTGTGACATCCTTTTAGATACCTGAAAACCGCTATCATGTCCCCTCTCAATCTTCTCTTTTCCAAACTAAACAAGCCCAATTCTTTCAGTCTTCCTTCATAGGTTATGTTCTCTAGGCCTTTAATCATTCTTGTTGCTCTTCTCTGGACCTTCTCCAATTTCTCCACATCGTTCTTGAAATGTAGTGCCCAGAACTGGACACAATACTCCAGTTGAGGCCTATTCAGTGCAGAGTAGAGTAGAAGAATGACTTCTCGTGTCTTGATCAAAACACACCTGTTAATGCATCCTAGAATCATATTTGCTTTTTTTGCAACAGTGTCACACTGTTGACTCATATTTAGCTTGTGGTCCACTATAACCCCTAGATCCCTTTCTGCCGTACTCCTTCCTAGACAGTCGCTTCCCATTCTGTATGTGTGAAACTGATTGTTCCTTCCTAAGTGGAGCACTTTGCATTTTCCTTATTAAACTTCATCCTGTTTACCTCAGACCATTTCTCCAATTTGTCCAGATCATTTTGAATTATGACCCTACCCTCCACAGCATTGCAACTCCTCCCAGCTTGGTATCATCTGCAAACTTAATAAGTGTACTCTCTATGCCGATATCTAAATTCTTGATGAAGATATTGAACAGAACCGGTCCCAAAACAGACCCCTGTGGAACCCCACTTGTTATACCTTTCCTGCGGGATTGTGAACCATTAATAACTAATCTCAGGGAACGGTTATCCAGCCAGTTGTGCACTCACCTTATAGTAGCCCCATCTAAGTTGTATTTGCCTAGTTTATTGATAAGAATATCATGAGAGACCTTATCAAATGCCTTACTAAAGTCTATATATACCACGTCCACCGCTTCTCCCTTATCCACAAGACCCGTTATCCTATCAGATTGGTTTGACAGGATTTGTTCTTTACAAATCCATGCTGGCTGTTCTCTATCACCTTATTATCTTCCAAGTGTTTGCAGATGATTTCCTTAATTACTTGCTCCATTATCTTTCCTTGCACAGAAGTTAAACTGACTGGTCTGTAGTTTCCTGAGTTATTTTTATTTCCCTTTTTATAGATGGGCACTATATTTGCCCTTTTCCAATCTTCTGGAATCTCTCCTGTCTTCCATGATTTTCCAAAGATGATAGCTAAAGGCTCAGATACCTCCTCTATCAACTCCTTAAGTATTCTAGAATGCATTTCATCAGGTCCTGGTGACTTGCAGACATCTAACTTTTCTAAGTGGTTTTTAACTTGGTCTTTTTTTATTTATCTTCTAAACCTACCCCCTTCCCACTAACATTCAATATGTTAGGCATTCCTTCATCAGACTTCTCAGTGAAGACCGAAACAAAGAAGTCATTAAGTATCTCTGCCATTTCCAAGTTTCCTGTTACTGTTTCTCCCTCCACACTGAAGACATAGAAGGTGATAGGGATTGTTATATAGCTAGCTAGAATTCATGAACTGTGATATCATCAGTATGCAATACCCACTAGCTCTATTCACCAATCTCTTCAATTCAAACTTCAGTCAAGCATATTGCCTAGCATCTAATTAAGAGGTTAAGGATGAGACCAAGCTGATGTAGTTAAGAATGAGGTAACACCGAGGGTGTGTCTAGACTACAGAGTTTTTGCGAAAAAAGTGGCCTTTTTTCCGAAAAAACTTCCCCTGCATCTAGACTGCTGCCGCGTTCTTTCGAAAGTAAATTGAAAGAATGCGACAGTATTTCCGACCGCGGAAAACCTCATTTTACAAGGAATAACGCCTTTTTTCGAAAGTGCTCTTTTGAAAAAAGGCGCTATGTAATGCAAGCTGTGCTTTTTCGAAAGAGAGCATCCAGACTGCCTGGGTTCTCTCTTTCGAAAAAGTGGCTTGCTTTTTCGAAAGTACTGGTTGTAGTCTAGACGCTCTTTTTCGAAAGAGGCTTTTTCGAACACATCTTTCGAAAGCCTCTTTTAAAAGAGGCTTGCAGTCTAGACATAGCCCTAGTGAGCAAGTATAAGAAATGGTGGAATGTATATCTCTTATCATTTATTACACCAGTTTGCAACTGCTATGTCTAAATTACATTTCTCTTCTGAATGATGAATGTAAATGAGCCTGATCGAAAATGCAAATGAAGCGCGGCTTTACAAATCTTGCACTTCATTTGCATAATCATGTGAGAGCACTTTTTTGAAAAAGGATTTTTCGAAAAAGAAACCGTAGTCTAGACGGGGTTATTTTGAAAAAAAACCCTTTTACTAAAGAACCCATACACCTCATTTTTTTCAGGTGTACGGGTTCTTTTGAAAAAGGGTTTTTTTTTCTGAAAGAACCCCGTTTAGGCTGTGGTTTCTTGTTCAAAAAACCCTTTTTCAAAAAAGCATTCTCACGCGATTATGCAAATGAAGCGTGAGATTTGTAAATCCATGCTTCATTTGCATTTTCGATGGGGCTCATTTACATTCCTCTTTCAGAAGAGGAATGTAGTTTAGACGTGCCCCTAGTGTTTCCCCTAAGGAACATTTATCCTTTAGTGCTGGGACTGCCCAGTTTGGCCAATATACGTGGCAGAGGGACAATGCTGGCACTTGATGGCATACATTATGTTAGTGGATGAGCCCCTGATGTTGTGCCTTATGTGGTTAGGTCCTGTGATGGTATTGCTTGTATAGATATGTGGACAGAGTTGGCAATGGGGTTTGTTGCAGAGAGAGTGTTGGGACATTTCTTGCTTATCAATGCCTCAATTAGCTCCCCCTTGGATGAACCTTCGACAGCTCACTTTATTTTTTCCTCTTTCTCTCTCTTCTTATGTATTGGTCTTCTATGTCAATATTGTCTATTCGGAAGTGGCTGAATTTAATTAGAGCTGCAGCACTTCTTGAGCATGTTCCACACTCTGTTATGGTGACAGTGGTAGGTATTTGTCAATGTATTAGAAAAGCATTTTTAAGCTCTATGACATCCCTTTAACTCCTTGTTTGCTAGTGCTTTGTGTTTGAGTATTTTATGGGGGGGAAAGACAAACAGAAAAGGAGAATATAGTGTGTTGTATTCACTACCATAAACAGAAAGCAAACCAAGCATGGCTCGGTTCTGTAAAACCTCACTATATTAATTCAAACTTAACTAATTGTCAGAGCTCTCCCACCTACACCTGGGAAGAGGTGGGGTGGCGTGCAGAAGGGGGGGATGGCCCTGGTTATTGTTCTATTTATTGGTGAACTAGCCAAACATCCAGTCTTTTAAACCTTTTACAAACATGTCTATGTCCTTGTTCTGAAAATTTAGTACAGTATAAGGGTATGTCTACACTTGCACCTTCTTTCGAGAGAGGGATGCAAATGCAGCTGAGCTAAATTGCAAATGAAGCGCGGATTTGAATTTCCCGTGCTTCATTTGCATATTCGCATTATGGTGTTATTTCGAAATAGCGATATTTAAAAAAAAGAAACGCTGTCTAGACCCGATTATTTCGAAAGAAATCCCTTCTTCTGAAATAACCCTTATTCTTCCTACAACAAGGCTTACCAGTTATTTTGGAAGAAGGGTTTTCTTTCAAAATAACTGCATCTAGACAGCGTTTCTTTTTTCGAAATAGTGCTATTTCGAAATAGCACCATAATGCAAATATGCAAATGAAGCATGGGAAATTCAAATCCGCGCTTCATTTGCAATTTTGCTCAGCTGCATTTGCATCCCTCTCTCTACAAGTGTAGACATACCCTAAATGATAGAATCATTGAATTATGCCTGTTCTCTTTTCTCCAGGGTGTTAACAATTTGCTGCAGATCCATATCAATTCCCCACCCATCTTCCTTGGAAAGGAGATTGGCAGGTGCATTGTACTCACTCACAGCTGGCCCCAAATACAGGCAATGCCACAAGTGCATAGGACCTACATGTTAATGTTGACTTGGTTTATGTACATATAAAAGCCTCTCAAAGTCGTGTGCTTATTAGAACTTAGTAAAAGTCAAGTCACATAAGATCTTCCAACACCGTGATGAGATACCAGCAATGGCATGTGATGTCTGCTATGAAAATTCCATTTTTAGACAGTGTGTTAACACCACTAAGACATGCTTTTGAGAGGATTTGGTAGATCATCATCAGATCTACTACATTTAAAAATGTCACCAAAATATTTGGGGATCCTTCAGGCCTTGGATTTAAAAATGTCACCAAAATAGCTAGAGAAATGCATGGAGGTTAGGTTCATCATTGGCTATTAGCCAGGATGGGTAGGAATGGTGCTCCTAGCCTTTGTCTGTCTGGAAATGGATGACAGGAGAGGGATCACGTGATGATTACCTGTTGTGTTCCCTCTGGAACATCTGGCATTGGCTACTGTCGGCACACAGGATACTGGGCTAGATGGACCTTCAGTCTGACCCAGTATGGCCATTCTTGTATTGTTATTTGGGGATCCTTCAGGCCTCAGATATTAAAATGTCACCATAACATCCATCAGGCCTGAATGTCCCAAATTTCAGAGTTTAGGTTTTAGGAGAAGAGACCTATTTATCTTTGGAGACGGGGGAACTACCATGGTCTTCAGTAAAAGAAGGGTAAGAAAACCTTGCAGTTTCAAACTCACACTGCGGTTTCAATAGATGAGCATGGGAGATTAACTCTTCTAGACAGGAAAAAATATGTACAGAATGGAGACACTGGCTTTATGATTTATTAGTATAATCTGTTACCCACTAACTCCCCCGTGACTATGAATTTTCATGGGCCACTCTATCTAGAACAATCCCTTAGGGCACATCTACACAGCCAGGCTAAAACCAAAATAAACTACGCAACTTGAGCTACGACAATTGCGTAGCTTAGGTCAAAATAGCATATTTTGGCTTTTGATGATGTCTACACAGCAGGAAATCCAAGTTAGAGCACTCTTCCTCCAACTTCCTTTACTCCTCATAAAATGAGGGTTACAGGAGTTGGAGTAAGAAGTCCTCCAGCTCAACATTATTTTGACATTGTCAAAATAACTGCTTGTAGTGTAGACGCGGACTATGTTATATCAAAATAACATCAGTTATACCGAAATAACACTGCTGTGTAGACGTACCTTTAGTGTAGGTCCTAACTACTTATGTTAAACAATTTCTTTCGCTTTGCATTTAGCTGTGATGCTGGGAATACCTTTCCCAGACCTGAAGAAGATCTGTGTGTGTTTTGAAAGCTTGTCTCATGCACCAACAGAAGTTGGTCCATTAAAATATATGACCTCACCCACCTTGTCTATAATATAATATATCTCAAAGTGGTCTGTGAAACCACTTTTAGAATCCTGCTAACTGACTGCGCCGATGTGTTTAGTTACTAGCTCAGCGGCCATGGAGCCTCACAGCTCCTATTGGCTCCAGTTTGCTGTTTGCAGCCAAGGAGAGCCATGGGAAGTGGCACGGGCCTGTTGGCTGCAAATGGTGAATAGGAGCCATTGGGAGCCACGAGGCTCTGTGGCCACAGAGCCAGTAAGTAAACACACCAGCACAGCCAGTTAGCAGGTTTGTCAAAGTTGTTTTGCAGACCACTTTGAGAAACACTGCTTTAATATCATGGAACCAACACAGCCACAATTGCACTGCATACAAAGTTACAGATTGTGAGATCACTTCACAGATGGTCATTCAAGAGGAAATAAAACAAATCTTTTGAGGTTTGTTCATGAGTAATAAAACCCTCTCAGAAATACTTCTCTCTGAGCACATTCTTTCCTCCCTTTTGCTAATGAAGCAAAAAGAAGATAAGGTTTTATTTTTTTATAACAAAATACAACAAAACACCCTGAAAAATGTACATAGTTTAGTCAATGGTTTCTACTCCCCTTCCATTACTATAAATCGTAGACTCACAGTTCTGCTAAGAAAAGCTTTTGCTGGTAAAATATGCTCCGTTAGGGAAAATAAAGAGCAATACTGTGAAGATTTTCACACAGAGGAAAAGGTAACCAAGTTTGCATTGCTGTTCTTAGAGTTCTCCAAGTAATTTTACACATCACTCTGGAAACTGGTGCATTTGCTAGAAAGCGGGAGACAGCCAGAAGAAACTTTAGTCTAATGTGACTATAATAATCTCTTTTTGTTCCACCATCTACCTTCCCTTTGTGAATTAATTTCCCTTTATTTTCCATTTAAAAATCTCTGAATACAAATATAAATAGTATAATGGTAGCTTAAATCCTAGAAACTCCTTTTGTTTCCTGATTAGTAGGATTAATTGTGATGTGGTGTAAGAAATTATCTTCTGTATGTGACGGTGCTGTGCCAAAATACCAATTTCACTGTCATTTTTGGTGGGAAACTAGGTCAGATTTACCCTCGCCACAACTGGGAACAGATTTCAAAAAGAATTTAATTCCCATTTGGTTACCTGAAGGAAGCAGCCAGATTATTTAGAGGTACACAGCATCCAGCATGTCCCATTACAACCAATGGACGCATACTGGATGCTTACCAGTTTGTCATATTCTTTGTACATAAAAACTGTTTTCCAATTGGCCTCTGCAGAAAATACCAAATTTTCATAACCCCTCATACACCTGAAAAAAGAGGGGGGAAAAGAGGGGAAAATATTCATAAATACCTCAGTTGTGCCTCATGAGCTCTGTTATTCAGGTGCCTTGTTCTTCTCTGTGGGCTCGGTTTCTCAACGCTTCCTATGACACATAGCAGCCAGGGACTCCCATGATGTACTGTGACAGCTCCTGGGAGACTGGGACATGTAGTCTAGCCAGGGAACCCAGCCCATAGAAAAGGAGGGTGGCATGAGGCTCCACAACTGTATTTCCTAATCCAACACTTTAGCTGAATTTGTTCCAATTTTGGCCAAAAAAATTGGGTTTTGTTTTTTAGTTTTTCACTTGAAACAAATGTGTTTTAATGTGTGTCATTTTTTTTCCTTAGGACACCTCCACCCTTCACCCCCCAATTTTCCAATCAGTTCGAGAGAGGAATGGTTTTGAAAATCTGTCCACCTATTTAAAGGACTAAATGTGAGCTGTTAGGTGCTGAACCCTTTTGAAAATCTGGGCCAGCATGAACATTTCCAATAACAGCAGCAAAACCACCCTGCCTTCCTTTTGACTGTGTTACCTAGCATAACTTTATAACATAACATGACATAACCTAATAAAGCATAATGTGGCCTGTCAAGAGCTGTATTAAATAAGATAGCAAAGATCAGGTGTTTGGCATGTATTTAGATTGCTAATATGCACTTAGGAATAGTGAGGCTATGTAACAGATGGTATATTTTGCTAACTGTAGTGTTTCTGCAGAAATCTATAAATAAGTTATTACCTATTTCTCTATAAATTCCTTCTATTCTTTGCCTGCGTTTCTCTCCCTTTGTGAATAATGAGTTGCCACAAACTGCATTGTACCATGAGCTGCAAGTCAAAAAAATAATCCCCTTTTCAGAACTGTGTGTGCTGGCAGATTACTATTGGGATGGCACAATTAATCAGTCAAATGTAATAATGAGGGCATGTAGACTAAGCAAAACACTCAGGTGAATAAGTGATTCTTCACAATGAAGGGTGGAAATGTATGGACTCAGCTGTGTGGGGCAGCAAGTCATCATCTTCAGTAGGGAACTTTTGCAGAGCTCAGCAAGAGAGATATATGCTTAGAGCAGGAAAAACATATGTTACCCTGTGGAAAGCAAATTAGCAGCTGACAGGACCATTTCTGATAGAGGCTGAAAAATCTGAGGTAGTGGGGTTTCCAGATTTGCATGGGGTGTAAATATGTGAGGGAAGTTGCTATAATGGGTATGAATTGTTATAGGTCTGTCAAAGTCAACAGAATTACACTGATTTACACCAGCAGAGGATATGGCCTGTGATTTTTTAATTTGGATATTCAATTACAGTAAAAGCAGAAGGTAAAATGAATAGTATTTTAGAGGAGAATGAACATCAGAGCAGTTTTGCTAAGTACTGCACTGCAGCTACCAGGAGATAAGCAAACCCATAGTGATCAGTGAAGTGTTTAGTTAAGGTGATGAATGATGATATCTGGAGAAATGCACTAATGTAATATACACAAACATTTCCTGCTCATTATGCTCATGCTACTGCATTAAAAGGGCTGATGATCAATCACTGAAAGGAGTCTGTATCCCAAAGTCTTTCTTTTAAAAGTGTTTAATGCCAACCACTACCAGAAATGCTGATTGCACCAGGAATTTATAATTATTTTGATTTTTGCCTATAGGTTCCTCGATTTTTTTAATGTAAATTGCTTTTAAAATAAAGAGATGGAGTAATTCTTTGAAGTCACTCAACAGTGTATCCTAACATGTCACAATGCAATGACTGGATATGGGAAGATGATGCAGTTTTGTACAGTTGGGTATCAAAATCCCATCAGGAGTAGGAAAAAAATTAATATTGCCTATATATGATAATTTTGCATCTACATAAATTTACATAAGGGTAGTTGGGACACTTTTCCAATCTGCATCTTAATCAAATATCTATCTTCAGGGTGATGGAATGCTATTCTGTTCTTTTTTGTGCATTTTAAAATGTCAGGGTGACAAAGTTGGCTATGTCCTCACCTTTCAGACAGAAGCTGGTAGGGAGAGAAGGATGAACAGGTGCAAATAAAACATGAACTGGCTCAAAGCTGATTGTCCATCTCCTGATCTGAATCAATTTTTTTCCCTAGATCAAGTCCCCTTATTCTGCCTTACTCTGGTTCTATCAACATCCCTACTTTCCACCACTATTCTTAGTCCATATCCTACAGCTGATTTCTCTTTTTTGAAAATATTGGGTACAGCATATTCTTTAGTGAGCCTTGGCAACTAACAGCTATATGACTAACATGCTGACTAAAAACTAACTCATTGTTCTAAAAGTGCTCTTCGGTGATTTGAATACAAATGAATTTGATGATATCTGCATTTCTTGCTTACAGATGCATATCATTCTGACATCATGGTGAGGGAACTATGTAGAAAATAATAAATCTGCATACTATTCTGTGAAGTAGGAGCATAACATGCATCAAGACCACGAAGTACTGACACACCCTTTGCAATAAATTAAATCCAGTTTATACACCCATGCCTGTTGAGTGATAAATAGTGCTATTGTAACCCAAGCCTGCTTGATGTGGCTCTCTGGCCCCCTCCAGTGGTCCCTAGGCTATCTAGAGCAGTGGCTTTCAAACTATGGGTTGTGACCCAGTACTGGATCATGGAATATCAGGCACTGGGTCTCATTGCTGCACAGTTATCAGGTGACCAGTGGGGGTGCTAAGGCAGCTAGCTACCTGCCTGTCCTGGCACCACAGACTATGCTGTGCCCCAGAAGCAGCCGGAGGCCCATGGGCGGGGGTGGGGAGGAGAGGGGGAAGCGCACAGGGCTTTGTGCACTGCCCCTGCCCTGAGCACTAGCTCCACACTCCCACTGGCTGGGAACCTGCTGATTGCTGTTTCTAGGATGCAGCATGGTCTGTGGTGTCAGGAGAGGCAGGAAGCCTGCCTTAGTGTAACCCACACACCTAGGCTACATCTACACTGCACCTCTCTTGCGCAAAAGCCTATGCAAATGAAGCACAGATTAGCATATCCCCACTCCTCATTTGCATAATTAATTAGAGGGCATTTTTGCACAAGAGGCTTTTGCGCAAAAAGGAGCTGTGTAGACGGCTCCTTTTGGAGCAAAAAAACCCCTCTTGCACAAGAGCCGTTCTTCCTGAAAAAAATGAGGAAGAACAGCTCTTGAGCAAGAGGTGTGTTGTGCTAATCCACACTTCATTTGCATAGGCTTTTGCACAAGAGAGGTGCAGTGCAGACTTAGCCCTCTTGTGTTCACTGTCCCATGCAGTGGCACTTAGACCACTGCAACAGATAAAGAACAAGAGACCTCTACAGGATGAGCTGCGAGCCAGCTGTCTTTTAGCTCAAAGGGTAGAGGCTCCTATACTAAGCTCCAGAGGTCCCAGGTTCAAATCCACCTAGTGGTGGTTACATTAGCATCCACGCTGCACTGCTTACTGGATGCCGTTCTAGTTAAGCGCCTCCTGCCACAGCCCTCACACCCCAAAAGCTAGAGCCTCCTCCTACACCACAAATCTCTCAGCCTCACTCTAGAGGCTACACTCCAGTCAAATTATGTTGGGTTGCGGGTATCAACAATTTTCTTCAGCTGAGTCACGAGAAAAAAAAGTTTGAAAACCACTGATCTAGACAGCGTTAGTTAGCTAGGCCGCAGGTGGATTTTAGCTCATGAAGCAGAGACTCATTAATTTTCAGAAGTTACCAGGTTCAGTCCTGCCTATCCACAGCTAGTCTTAGAATACTCTTAGCTTGGGTTCAGTTGGGATGCTTATTAAAAAAAAACCTGTCAGAAATATCCAGACCTCCTGTCTTAGTAAATTTGGGTTAGGAATGTCACAAGAACAGGTTGTTTCATGATGTTCTCTGACATTTCCATCACTTCTGCTCCCCTGTTATAGCTGGAAATATTATGAGGATAGCTGTTATTGTGGCCTTCCAGCATTTCTTGTTGCAGTTCTCGCCAGAAACACAAAATAAGAATATAGAACTGCATGGGGGAGCAAACAATCACTATACTCTTTTTCTAAGTTTTGAAGACCAGCTCATAAAGAAAGTATTGATCCAAACATTTCACAGGTTCAAAAAAAGTTTTAGTTATTCATTCTAAAAATGGGTCAAGGTTCAGACCACTCCAATTCATCTGATGCAGTGGGTTATACCCATGAAAGCTCATGAGTCTATATATTTTGGCCAGTCTCTAAGGGCATGTCTACACTAGGAAATTATTTCAAAATAACATATATTGTAATAACTCTCAAAATAACTATTTTTAAAAAGTGTGTCCATGTTACAGGAAAGCCTTAAAATTAGTCCAAGGCAGTTAATGTGGACATGTTACCTCGACTTAGAGCCCCAGGAAGTACTGGGGAGTAGTTACTTTGAATGTCTCTGGGGAGCAGTTATTTCAAAATAGCAGCAGTGGAGCGGCCACGCTACTGCTATTTCAAAATAAGCATTTATTCCTTGTGGAAAGCAGGAGTTATTATTTCGAAATGACCAGCCCATTATCATGTATATAGTAGCCCAGTGTCTGAGAGTCTGTAACGCCGAAATGCTGGCTGTTCCCTCTGGGGGGCGCTGTTGCCTGAAATGCTGGCTGTTCCCTCTGGGCGGCGCTGTTGCTGAAATGCTGGTTGTTCCTCTGGGCAGCCCGTGCTGCATGGGGAGGCGGGCCCAAACGGCCGCTTGCTCTCAAGGCGGCCCAGCTGAGCGGCGCAGAAGTCAGCCAAGAGCCATGGTGGGAAGAGAAGGGGGGGCGGGGCGGTGATGTACATGCCCAGGGGGTGGGGCCTGGCCATGTACGTCACTGCCCCACCCCCCTTCGCTGACTTCTGCGCCGCTCAGCCAGGCTGCCACGGGGAAGCCCAAACGGCTGCTTGCTCCCCTGTGGCGGCCCGGCTGAGCAGCGCAGAAGTCAGCTGAGCACCACGTTGGGAGGCAAAGGGGGCCGGGGCGGTGATGTGCAGCGTGACAGCGGCTCCAGGCCCTGGCCGTGGACATCACCTCCCAACCCCCCTTCGCCTTCCACTGTGGCGCTCGGCTGACTTCTGCGCCGCTCAGCCGGGCCGCCGTGTGGGAGCAAGTGGCACAAGCGACTGTTTGGGCTCCGCGCTCCCCATGCAGCACGGGAAGCGTGGAGCCCAAACGGCCGTTTGGGCTCTGGAGTCTCCCGAGTGAGAGGCAGGAGGGGGAGGAGAAGAGAAAGAGAGAGACAGAGAGAGAGGCAGAAGGCGGAGGAGAGCTTAGAGAGAGAGAGAGAGGAGGAGGCAGTAGGAGGAGGAGAGAGAGAGAGAGAGAGAGACGGAGCGAGAAACCGGAGGCTCAGGAGAGAAGACAGACATGGAGGAGAGACCTGAAAATCCTGTCTTATGACGGGCTAATTGGCTAGTTTAGAAATAACAGGCTTGGTAGTGTGGAGCTCCACTTGTTATTTCGAAATAGGGGGAGTTATTTCAAAATATTTTGAAATAACTCCCTAGTGTAGACCAGAGCTAAAGTGCCACAGGACTACCTGTTTTTTTTTAATTTTAACTAGTACTGTTGACCCTAGATGTAAGCCTAGCTTTATAGGACAAGACATTTTCAACTATTTCTTGCACTGAGAAGAAAATATCTCTTGCACATTAGAGAAACAATGGAATTGGGACTGAGAGAAGAATGTAGCTCTGGCTTGGGGGATCCTTGAATCAATCTGCTAGTGCAGGACAGTGTTTCAGAAAGACAGTAGCCAGAAAGCCAGTTTTACCGCTCCTCCTGAAAAGACCAGCATGTATTCCCATTTGTATGCATGTTTCCTAACTTTGAGAATGCACTATATGCACAGTAGCCCACTGAATTTTCCATGACTCCAACCAGGATACTATGTTCTTTTGGGATCTTGGTTAGTGTCATTGTCACATATACCTCTGTTTGGACAACTGATACAGGTCATGCAGCAAAATGGGTCTGATGCAACAGTATGGTTCGGTTACTCTTGATGTATTTATTTATAGATGATAAAAACACCACTGATTTGGGACTGTGAGAATTGGTCACGCAGGGATAAATTACATTGCTTTATTGCCAATAGCTTAATAGAAGAAAACATCTTTTCTTTAATTAGAAAAAAATAAAAGTATGTTAACTTATTTTAGGAATGAATATGGGACAGCCCTACAGTACTAAATAGCAAACAAGGATATAAGAGAATTTTAATCCATGAGATTGTTACAGACAATTAAAGCAAATGAAATTTACCACCTTGCATAATTACTAACAGTTCATCTGAATTAATGCAATTTCATGCTTTCTTAAACTTTTGATTCTTTTCCCTAAATGTTTTGTCATTAGACAATCCCAAATATTACTGCTATAATTATGGGCTCTTATTGAATAAAACAATAAATGCTAAGTCATTAGAAGTAAGAGCACTTCACAAACTAGAAGTCCTGCTGAGGAAAAATCAATAGTCTTTCTCACATTTCTGTGGAGATGTGCTGATTTGTGATACACCACATTGGGTTCCAGTTTCTTCTCTTTGTTTTAGAGGGTGTGATGGATCATAACATGATTAGTGTAACTGTGCATGATGTATCACAATGCAATTTTCCTCATGGAGAAGTGTGACCAAAAATTGTGAACTCAACAGATTTCAGAAAAAGCTCTTTGTTAATATTTGCGATGAGCAATTCTACCATCTGTGATGATAGACTGGTTATTTGTTACCTATTCTTTTTCTGTGGTGGAAATTACTCATATAACACACTGCTTTTATGGCATATGTTACAGGTCTTTCTTTGTGCCTGATTCATAGGGGATATGGGTTGCTAATATAGCACCCAGCTAGAGAACCTGGCTCTTTACTTCAAGCTGTAAAAGTTCATGCTTTTATTTTTGGAGTTCCCTGATTCAGTCCTGATCTGTGGTCAAAGATGGAAGCCATAATTCACACACAAATGGGTTCTAGTCACGAGTTAGCCCCAGTGCAAACAAATGAGGTTACTCACATAAAGCTTTGCAGGACTTGAATCTTAGACACAGGATTACCTTTGTTCCTATTTTTAATCATTGTCTTTCTTCATGTAGGAAGGTTCATTGACTTCAGCAGGCCTACAAAATTAGTTAGGGACAGATTTGATTGCCCCTTATATGCATCCACAAGTGTGAAGGACACCAGAATGCTCCAGAAGGCATTGCGCTTCCTAGTAATACAGTGCCTCCAAGTGTACCTGTTTGGGCACTGCAGCTTTGAGCAATTGCTAAAGGAGATTGGTTCTAAAATGCCATAACTGGGGCTACATCTAGACTATAAGCCTCTTTCGAAAGAGAGCATGTAGACTGCAACCATTTCGAGCCGCTTTTTCAAAAGAGAGCACCTAGGCAGTCTGGATGCTCTCTTTCGAAAAAGCCCTGTTTGCATTCAAGAACGCCTTTTTTCAAAAGAGCACTTTCAAAAAAAGGCATTCTTCCTCGTAAAGTGAGCTTTACCATGGTCGAAAAAACCACCGAATTCTTTCAATTTAATTTTGAAAGAATGCGGTGGGAGTCTAGACGCAGGGGAAGTTTTTTCAAAAAAAGGCCACTTTTTTCAAAAAAACCCCGTAGTCTAGACACACCCCGGGTGTTAATTTATTTGTAATGTCAATGTGTTTCTTGTCATCATGATTACATATTTGAAAACTTTTATGTATAGCTCTTTTAAAGAAAATCTAAAATAGAGAGTTAAGCGTATTGTACCAGATCCTCCTTATCATGGGTATGTGGGAAATTTCATTGACGTCAGTAGGTCTAGTAGCCTGAGCATAACAAGCAAGGATTTGGCTCACACTGAAATCTAGTGTTCTCACTTCAAATAGCATGAGGAAAACACATAAAAAAAGACCGTAGAGTGAGACTTAAAGAAAGGTCCCCACAGAACTATTGTTCTTTGTAGTGCTGTTGTAGTTGTTTTGGTCTTAGGATATGAGAAAGACGGAAGAGTAACAGAAATTGGTCCAATAGAAAAGAAAGCAACTCACCCACTTTGGTCTGTCCCAATTAAACTAGTAATAAAAGGGAATGAATAATTGTCAATCTAATTATCTATTATTAACTGCATTGTATAGCTGATTTGTTTAAACAGAAAGATGTAAGTATACAGCACTGGTCTTGATTAAAAAAATTTAGCACATGGGAAATAAAAGTCCTGATATAATTTATCTATATATCTATGTGAAGTGATTTTGAACATCAGAAAGGAAGCCAATAAAATTAGGATTCATTATTAAAAATCTTGAAGATACCTACAAAATATCTCGAAGATTAGAGTCCTCAAATTTTTCTTCTACAGAAAATGCCTCTCTTTCAACATCATAGAAAAGAGATAAACAAATATGAAAAACAAAAACCAAACCAAAAAAAAAAATTCCCTAGAGATCAGGTAACCTCAGACTATGTTGTTAATCAGGGAGGGATAAACATCAATTTTATCAATGGTAACTCACATTTAAGCATATAATAGCAATGCTGCTTTAATCACTTATTTTAGAAACCTCCATTGTAAGCATATGAATGTTGGTTTTAGGAGTTATTATGCTCAGTGATCTAAATTAGTGCAGTTGGTTTTTTTAACCTTTTGCACACTGAAAGTCCATTTTACAAAACAGTCCACTTTCTATGTAGCTGTAAAGAGGTGCGGGATTCCTACTGACTGTTCATGACCCCTCAGAATTGTAATTAAAAGGTTGACATTTTTAAAAATCCTTGTTATATGAACTTGAAGACAGTGATAAATGATGTTCTTCATTGGCATTGCCACCAAAAACACCCTTTTGGGATTCCCTGCCACCATGGAGTAGAACCTGATAGAAAACCACTGGGGAGGAACATAAGAACATAAGAACGGCCATACTGGGTCAGACCAAAGGTCCATCCAGCCCAGTACCCTGTCTGCCACCAGTGGCCAATGCCAGGTGTCCCAGAGGGAGTGAATCGAACAGGTAATGATCAAGCAATCTCTCTCCTGCCATCCATCTCCACTCTCTGACAAACAGAAGCTAGGGACACCATTCCTTACCCATACTGGCTAAAAGCCATTTATGGACTTAACCTCCATGAATTTATCTAGTTCTCTTTTAAACCCTGTTATAGTCCTAGCCTTCACAGCCTCCTCAGGCAAGGAGTTCCACAGATTGACTATGCGCTGTGTGAGGAAGAACTTCCTTTTATTTCTTTTAAACCTGCTGCCCATTAGTTTCATTTGGTGGCCCCTAGAGGAGAGGAGTATGTTCCAAATTCTAGAACCAAGGTATAAACGTCCTTATCCACTGAATGGGTTCCATCTTCACAGTGCAGGGCTTGAGTCTATAGTGTGGATCTGTAAGGGCCAGGTATTCATAAAAGTAGTTATGCAGGTAATCACCCTCATTATCTACACATTTCACTATGACAGTGCACAGTGATCACAGTCACAAAATAGTTAAACTTTCAAAAGTGAAGTAAATTCATCAAGTAACATGTCTGACAGTTCCTATATCCTGATAATGTGGTGATGCTATTGATCTCTTTCTTCTTTTAACACTATCTAATCTTCAATTTTTACTTTCTAAGTGATTTTGCATAAATTCATTCAGAAGATTAAGAGCAATGCTATCTCTAATTACAGCAGCTGACAGCTTCTTAGCAGTAACCACCTCCTTATTTAAATCCTTGTATTGTCCACTAAACACTTAAAGAACCTTTCTTTGGCTACGTCTACACAGCTTCCTTCTTCCGCAAAAGCCTACGCAAATGAGTAATGGATTAGCATATTGCTGTGCTTCATTTGCATAATTAATTAGGAGCCGTTTTTGTGCAAGAGGTTTTTGCGCAACCCCCCATTCTTCCTCATTAGTTCAGGAAGAACGGCTCTTGCACAAGAGGGGGTTTTTGTGCAAAAACGGTGCAATTAATTATGCAAATGAAGCATGGCAATATGCTAATCCATGCTTCATTTGCATAGGCTTTTTTGCAGAAGAAGGAAGCTCTGTAGATGTAGCCTTTGCCATCATATATCTCTTCTGTCCCCTTTGAACATGTATGTTGGGTAAGACTCTGATTTGTCATAAACATAATCTTGTGTTATTGGTTCAACAGCCCAGAGGGCACTGTAGAGACACAATGATTGTGGCTGAACTAGCAACCATAGAAAGCAATGAGCATCCCATTCTACTAAGCACAGGTTGAATTACTAGGGTAATATTGACTGCTCATGTTCCCTTGTTCCATCCGGCATACACCAGCGACCTACCCCTACCTCCTGTTTTTCATCTTTTTTTCCTCATTATTTCCCTTCACAAAGACACACTCATCCTGGTCACTGTACATTATTTCTTCACTTTGAATTCCCTCTCTTCTAGCCCCACTTGTCATGGACTTGTCATGGAGAGCTGTTTAGAAGAAGTGAGGGAAGAAAGTCAGTCACCAAAGCAGTTCCCTTTAAAGATCTACCCAACGGAATAACTTCACAGGAGGTCTCAAAGTGTCACAAATTGGCTTTGGAGCATTCTGATGGAGAGTTGAATTGCAATGAGAGGCAGCCTATGCTGAGTATTAGGCAACCTCCATACAAGAATATTTGCCTATAGCCTGTCCGATTTAAGAATTAGTGGCAGAGTGCATAACCATTCAGTGATTTCTGAAATGATTTAGGCTGCTGTTTTAAGGCTCTGGCTTTTTCAGCTATGTTGCCTTCCTCATTTAGAGCAAGTTGCTTCTGTTGGCCAGGGGACAAAAAATATTTTTAATAATCTATAATCAGGCCAGAAATCCTCTAGCTTGTTCAAAATTGCAGCTAACACTGCATAATGATTGGTGGAAGGCACTTAAGATACTAGAGTGGGATATTGAAGATTCGAGTTCAATTCCTGACTCAGTCTCAGTCTTTCCATGTAATTTAGGATAAGATCTTTTAAGATATTTACTATGTAGGTGACTATCTACATCTGCAGATGCATCATTTAAAATCTGGCACTCCATCTCTCTGTGCTCTAGTTTCCCTGTTGCAAAACATGGATAGCAACTTTGTCTGTCTTGTAAAATAAAAACTAAGTTATCTCTGCAAGATAATATTAAGCACCTCCATGGAGGAACAGCAAGAAGACCACAATTAAATTGAACAGTGAAAATCCTTAGCTGAGTTTATATTTGCAATGTGCATGAAGAAACTCACTGCAAAGCATATCTTATGATGTCCTTCAGCTGGTTCTATGATTCTATGATTCTATGGCCCACATCTGACTCTTTCATCTCTAGTGTTAACAGTATAAAATATTAAAACCCACTTCTGAACTGAGCCAGAGTGAGCTATCCTGAGCAGTGAGTACTGATAGAGGCTTTCACTCTGAATTCCATCTCTCTGCAGGCCAGAGGTACAACCAAGGCATTGACACCCACGAAAGGAAATAAAATATATATTTTAAATATTTATATTTTTTGACCGTTTTCTCGCTTGTCATTATAGAGTCTATTTGTCACCAGTCAGCACAGAGTCACTTTACCGTCTACATGATTTTTCCCCAGATTGGAGTGTTCTTAAAAACAGATTTCTCACCACAAGTCTAAATCAAATGGGCCAAATTAATCCTTCAGTGCACCTACACTAGGGATGGACTTGGCCCCTTGTGTCAAACTGTACCTCATGGCAGAGGTATTAATAGTCATCTTGAACTAGTCTCGTCTATTTCTATTCCTCTGCTCTCCTATTTGTATTTTTCAGTATGCATATAGATTTTTACGTATGACTAACTTTGCCCAATTGGTTTGCTCACTCGGCCTACATCTAGACAGCGGGGCTGTTTTGAGACACCAGAAGCATCCCGAAATAGCAATTCTGCATCTTTAAACATGCCCTTTATTTTGAAATATATTTCGAAATAATGGGTGCACTATGCCAGCATCCTTGTAACCCTCGTTCCAAGAGGGTAAAGGGAATTGTCGGAATAACCCTTTATTTCAAAATTTGGCACTGTGTAGATAGCTTGAAATAAGGGAAAGACCCTGGGACTCTGATCCTGCTATTGGCTTTAGACACACGTAATCCTCAACCTGCACAAAGCCAGATCTTGCAAGGTGCTGAGCACCTCCTGTGAAATGCTGAGTGCCCTCATCTCCAGTTACAAAAAGAAATACATAATAAAAACTGATTAAATTACTTTTTACTGTGAATTTTATGTGGTTTTCTTATTTTTTTCCACGACTCCATCTATCTTTTTTTTTTTTTTTGCACCAAACTAAAAATAAAAAAGTTCATGTGGACATTGTAGATATTGTATTCCATAATTTATTGCAAGCTAAGTCATACTGTGTGCAATGAAACTAGGAGAGAGAAAAAGGAACTTCACCCACTTCGCAAATAAAGAGACTGGTTATACCCTTCAAAAATATTAAATTTTATCAATCAGAATCCAGCAGCTCTGGGACTAACAATATTTCAATCACACATATTACTTTTCCAGGACAGCTTGCAACAGGCTGACTTTGGAAAAACATTTCTACAGAAGAGTAAATAACCTATAACTAAAAATAATCTTCAAATGTGTATATGGTCCCTATTACCTGAGCTATTCATAATCTTTAATACTCCACATAACAACTCTTTGCTATTTGGAATTACTATTATATCCCCATTTTATTTTATAGACATACAGGGAACTTTGACACAAGGAGAGCAAGCAACATACTGAAGGTCACACAGAAAGTCTATGGCAGAAATAGAAACTGAAAGATCTCCCAGGGTATGTCTATACAAGGTTGGATTGAAAGACTCAGGCTAGCAGGGTTTCTAATGGCTGTCTAAAAAGAGCTGCATAGGAAGCACTTTGAAGTTGCCACTTGGGCTCTGAAGCTTAGCAATGGATGAGCTTCAGAGGGGGTTGGGTTGCTGATCTGTGCTCGTAAACAGATGGACAGATTAATTTTGCACGAGGCAGAGCTTCTCCAGCCAATTGAGATTTGTTTCTACATAATAAGGAGTTGCATTTGTGAACTTCAGGCTTATCTACTACAACTCCGTGGGTATGTCTACACAGCAACATTATTTCGAAATAACTAGTGTTATTTTGAAATAACTTAGTCCACGTCTACATAGCAGGAAGTCATTTCAAAATAATGTCAAAATACTGTCAAGCTGGAGGACTTCTTACTCCGACTCCTGTAACCCTCATTGTACAAGGAGTAAGGGAAGTCAGAGGAAGGGTGCTCTAATTCGAAATAAGTGCTGTGTAGACACTCCCAATTTTGAAATAAGCTACACAATTCACGTAGCTCAATTTGCGTAACTTATTTCGAGTTAAGCCCTGCTGTATAGATGCACTCTATATGCCCATTCCCATTGGTCACATGCTAGCCAGTCACAGATGGGATTAGGCATTTACTGTGGCTAGCTATTTGAGTACCCAATCATAATGAAGATCCCAACAAGGAACTCAGATTTGTGGACCCATTTTACAATCTGAGGGCAGGAGTCAGTCAACAGTGGGATAGCTTCAAAGCAATCCCCTCCTACTGCCAGCATCATTTTAGTCTTCCTTGAGTTTGGTATACTGAGCTGCTCTTTCCTCTCTACGTGGCAGGCTTCATTGCTACCTTTTGGAGGTTGAATCCATCCTGGGCATATCTTGCCTTGATAACAGTGTGAGATGAAATGTACTGGACTAGAAACCACGCTGTTTCTAATCATCAGCAGAGAGAGGTTCTGGAACAAACCTTCAATAGGAGTAGGGGGCAAACAACTAAATTAGTTTTAATAAGGAGTTTGATAAGATTATGAATGGATAATCCAGAGGACTGGACTGAGGGTACATCTACAAAGCAGTGTTATCTACACTACAAGCAGTTATTTTGAAATAATGTCAAAATAATGTCAAGCTGGAGGACTTCTTACTCCATCTCCTGTAACCCTGATTTTATCAGGACTAAGGGAAGTCGGAGGAAGAGGGCTCTAACTCAGATTTCCTGCTGTATAGACAGCGCCAAAAGCCGAAATAAGCTATTTCGATTTAAGCCACGCAATTGACGTAACTCAAGTTGCGTAGCTTATTTGGGCTTTAGCTCTGCTGTGTAGACGTGCCCTGAATGACCGGGGACATTCCTTCCAGTCCTATGTTTCCTCTGTATTCTATCTGGTCCTATATGTGCAGACGAACCTTTCCACCAATTTGAAGCAATGATGGCATGTTTAAGATGTCACAGTTTGCTATTGCATTTAGCTGTCATGAGAGAGCAGTGTAAAACAAAGGTCAAAATTGTGACTTGCCCTATGTGCCCCTACAGTGGAGTTTCTGGTTTGAATTTGGCAGTGCTACTTCCTTTCACCTCATAAGAAGGAAAGGCATGGCCAGACAGTGAGGAATAAATGGATACATAACTCTGTGTCTCTTCCCTTTTCCCCATTCATTGGCCAGTAGAGAGTCAGTACTGCTGGGAAGTAAATTATTACTGATATGGGCCAATTATTCATAGCTTTCATCTCTGGATGTCACTACTCTTTCTCTGAGCTGCTGTAAGGGGGCATATTAATAGGCAGCTCCTTACCCAAAATGAGAAACAGGGTAAATTTTTCAAAAGTTAGTAAACGAATGGGATTAAGACCCAAATCCTCAAAGGTGTTAGGGAACTAGGAATTAGGTACCTAAGGACTTTTGAGAATTGGGCTTTTGACCTTTAAAAGCCCCCTAAGTCCCCTTTGAAGATAGAGCTGAGACTCCTACTTTACTTAGGAGTTTTTGAAAATCATATCCATAATTGTAAAACTTGTCAAAAATGAATAAAATGTAAACAACACAATAAAATTCACACTATCACTTGTTAAGGAGAAAAAAAGTTGCAATGATTTTTGTGTCATGCAGTGCAACAAGATATACAAGCATCTGTTGGTAATTAATTGGTAATCAGTGGTTCAGATTATGAGAGAGAGCTTGAGAGAGAGCTTTTACTCCTAGGCAGTAGATACTACGCCCACTATATCTTTAATTATGATATAATCACAATGGGCATCTCAGTACATGTACAGTAGTACACTATCAGCCTAGCTAGGAGTATAAGAGCCATTTAGACTGAAATTCATGCATGTCGAGACTTCATAAGTTCAGAATAGCTGATCTGATTTAACTGCATTGATTTTTCCATTTTCTGTTTCAAAACATATGGTTCAAGCAGAAAGGGTTATGACATTTTGAGGCATGCCATATTGCTTTGTGATGTTCATGTAATTTGTGTGCAGTCAAAGGTAAACAAGATGATGAAGTAATCAGATGAAAAGTGGGATTTTATGCTTTCTGAACATCTCATACAAAAATTGTCTGAAAGGGCTCTGCACGTAGCTAAGACTGTCATGGTCTAGCTAAGACTAAATGAATCTGAATGTTTTAAATATCTTATCCTAAAATGGTTAGATAAAAATAAGTGTTGATGTTTGGGATTTTTTCTGTTATACTCTAGAAGATCATGTTCTAGATGGGGCTATCTCTCCTTCATTTGGCATTTTAAATATGAGACTATTTCATGTGTTCTACAAAAATCAGGCAAACACTGTGTTAGACTATTCAGGAAATCCAGATTTCTTCCATCTCTTCCAATCCCTGCTTTTGCATCCATTATTACTGAAGCATGTGTGACATCATTGAAGCTTATTTCCAGCCAAGGGCAGAGAGGATAAAAGTGCAACATGAGGTGCTCTCTCTATCATTGATAATAAGGCCCAGGTTCTGAGGCAGAATAGCATCTTACTTTCTGACCCATGGAAATTTATGGGTATCTGAATGTGGCCATAAAATGCCAAGCAAAATAACATTATTTACAATTAGAGCTCTGTTTAAATAAAGAGGGAAGCTTTTTGAAATATGAACAAATATCAAACAGATTGATCAAACAGTATTGTTCTCTTTTAAAACCCATTTACCTTACACCTACCTTCAAATTCTTGTGAATGTTTCTAGAAATTCATAAGAAAAAATGAACATTTCTGACTATCCCTTGATTTTTGCATGGGATAGAAACAGACATGTGTTTAACAGAAATTATCTTTGCTTCTGATTAGTGATAGAATAGGTGACAAAATGATTTTAAAGTATTAGAAAGAATCTCATTTATGATCCCTGACAAATTAAGTGTTTTAAATATTTGGACGGCTCTTTTCACTCCATGAATTTTCACTCCATGAATAGTCCCCTTGCAATCTTATTTGAGTTGCCATTTCTGGAATGTATTTTTATATGTTTGGCTCATTACTTGTTATTTTAAAAAATAATAATATAGGCAAGGATGGAGTTTTACGGTAGCTGGTTGTGGGTATTTTCCCCAACCCCAGCTGTTTGCAAATACTTAGTTTATATAAAACTGTTGAAATAATTACTGCAAATTCCTTGTGCTTGAGGGATAGAATCCTAGCAGAAGTAGCACTCTCAGGCTTTGTCTACACTGCCGGCTTTTGCGGGCAGAGAGTATACAAACGAAGCACTGATTAGCATTTTGTTGCACTTCATTTGCATAATCAATTCGAGCCCTTTTTGCGCAACTCCCGGAGAGGCATAAGGAAAAAAACTCCCACTGGTCAAAATTCTTCCCTGCACTGAGATGGTTTTTCACCTTGTGGATTTTCTGGTGTGGTTGCTATTTCTGGCAATGAAATTATACCACCTGAATTGCTGTGTTAATGGGCTCTGTGACAGTTTTGAGAAACACCATTTACTAATGGTATCACCACCCACAATCCTGTCATTGCACACTGGGTCTCTAGGGGATCTAGGGGATGCTGGCAGTGGACATTTTTAATGCTATGTTCATGAAGTGAAAAGCAAACTAAAACTCTCCATTTGGGGAAGCCTGCACCCAAAGCAAATGTCGCATCTTTGGTTTGGAAAACACCGTGCTGAATGCAGCACCAGTAGTTTGTTAATCGTCATTCAATATTTGCCCCTCATCACTCAAAGTATCATATAATTATTGCTCTGATTGATTTTTCAGACTGAGTGAAGGGTGATTAAGATGGGCAAGGGACTCCTTGGCAGCTACTCCAGCATATGTGTTTGTTTTACTTGTGTAGTGCTTTTTTGGGACCACCAATTGCACCTAAGCTCAGATTCCATGGCTCAAGAATGAACCTGCCCCTAGTCCTCCCCCATCACCAGTCTTCTATTTGATGCTACTCCCTCTGAGCTGTCCAAAGGAAATGCAGATGCATCTCTCCATGTCAGCTCTCTGGAAGGTTCTCCCCATTCTGGGGTTAAGCATTGCATAACTTCATGTTAGATCGCTGCACCATGGCTGCATTTGTCACCTAGATGATGAAAAAAGATGACTGCTGACTTCTGACTCTGGGATAGGAGGGGTTGTTCAGATTCTAAATCTAGTTCCAGGCTCCTTTTTTGTGACTGGCTGCAGAAGCAAGATCTGGGATCTGTTTATTTGAAGAGGTTGGAAATCCAGATCTCGATTTGGATTATCAGCTCCAGTTCTTATCAAGATAACATTAGCAGTTGAAAACCATATTCAGCCATTTTAGCCATCGGGCTTTCTTGCGCAAGAAATTAACATTGCCTGTCTACACTGGCCTCTTGTGCAAGAACAGTTGCGCAAGAGGGCTTATCCCTGAGCGGGAGCGTCAGAGTATTTGCGAAAGAAGCACTGATTTTATACATTAGAACGTCAGTGTTCTTGCGCAAGTACTCGCCAGTGTAGACAGGTGGCAAGATTTTGCGCAAAAGCGGCCGCTTTGCACAAATTCTTGCCAATGTAGACATAGCCCAGGGTTTTTTTAGAAAAAAGTGGCCTTTTTCCAAAAAAACTTCCCCTGCGTCTAGACTGCTGCCCTGTTCTGTCAACAGTAAATCGAAAGAACGTGGCAGTTTTTTCGACCACGGAAAACCTAATTTTATGAGGAAGAATGCCTTTTTTCGAAAGTGCTCTTTCGAAAAAGGCTCTATGTAATACAAATTATGCTTTTTCGAAACAGAGCATCCAGACTACCTGGGTTCTCTCTTTCGAAAAAGCAGCTTGCTTTTTCACAAGTACTGATTGTAGTCTAGATGCTCTTTTTTGAAAGAGGCTTTTTCAAAAGAGCCTCTTTCGAAAGAGGCTTGCAGTCTAGACTTAGCCAAAGGTGTTAGCATAAGATCTGAGACAACAGGTGTATGCAAGACCTGATTCAGAAGCTGGAACCAACTGGTCAGATCCCTGCATTCCCACAAAGCCCTAAGAAAGTTCCTGCTGACACAATAGCAGGCTTAGGGCCTAAGTGAGAAGTCAACTGAAATGAATGAGACTGCTCCTGTAGAGAGCTCTTACTGTTTGTGAGAGTGACAGAACTGAGCCAGTTTTGTTTTAGGAAAAATTACCAATAAAAACTATGAACTTGATAAAAGCTAGTAGGATCTTGTTCTGCATTCCCACTCAGGGCAGCCATGAACTCCTGACCCACTCAAAACTCCTATTGATGTTTATGGGGCCCTAAAGTGGGCAATGTAATAACTGGCTATTAAGCAGTGCAATTTCAAAATGTTAAAAGAAAACTCAGGGTTTCATTTATCAAGGCCTGTCCCTTAATTTTATAAGAACAATTTTGTGGCTCTACTTTTGCACAGCAATTTTACTTCTCTTTTTATTGGACCCATGGATGTAAGGCAGGTTAAAAGGTATGCACTTTTTTAGTAGGATTGGGGCCATGAGCCATGCAGTCCCAAAAGTGACTAGTTTGAATAAATTAAAAGCCCTTTCTGTGATCCTGTCTTTTCAACTATTTATCAAAGACTTTGTACTGGACTCCTCACCAAGGTGCCCTTGTGCCTTTCTCAATGTTGCTGTTTTTTCTTTCTGTAAACCAGGTTATGAGTCATGTTCATAATGCCTTTTTTATTGGGTGCTTTCACTTCTGTTTCTTGCTGCTTTGTCTGACAAGGAAAAGGATGTACATTTCTGCCATCTCCTCTGATAATGAAGCCTTCAGACTGAAATTAGTATCTTATATGTCTTTATATTTCTGTTCCTTATACTTCTGCATACTAGTACTGGAACTTGCTGGTTCATCTGATCCACAAAAATGGAATCTTGTGTTCAATATTGGTCCCACAAGTAGCTGTGCAAAGTGTGTTTCTGGGGACACAAAGCCTCAGTAAACTAACTGCTTGATCTTTAACCTCTGAAACCAAGGGATCTTATCTCTCAATGAATTAAGTTATTCTGGTAGAATGCTTCACCAAGGTAGAGTGCCAAAACTCCTGTATTAAACAGATAAAACCACTTAACACTATCCATACAGTCATAGTCCTTACTAGTTGTTGAATTGCTTTAATTGTATCTGGTTGTGATGTAGCTTTTCTGGCCAACAGACAGAAGAAAAAAATATTTTATATTTTTCCTTTAAGTTTGACTCCTAATAACATGTGGCCAGTTTTTGGTACACTAATCTAGGATTGAGAGAGTATCCTATGTAATATCCTTGCTTTCCACTGCTGAAGCATATTGAATTCTTGTTTGTACATCTTAATAATATTTGTCTGGCAAAGACAATTTCCTCTGCGTTTCTGAGATTTATGTTGTACTTCTGAAAGAAATGCATCTACTTTTGGCCTAGCACCATGCAATAAAGTTAACTCCCACTCAGTTTGGAGATATGTATCTTTGCAGTTTGCCTCAGATTTATTCTCACCTTCAAGTTCTTTGGCTAAATACAGGTTTGTGTTTCTATTCCACTACTTGGCAAAGTTTTCCTTCTCTGCAATGGTGGATGTTCAAACACCAGCTCTGCATATGGAATGTATCTCTGTCAGCCATCCTGGCTAATACCATTGATCATGTGATTCATGCCAAAAAATGTGTAAAATCAACATTGCAAAAGCAGCCTGGCAGAGAATGGTTTCCCTTTCCTTCTTTCAAGTGAAAAGAGACAGTCCTTCCTGCAGGCCACCCTTCTCTTCTATTCTACTCTTCCAAAGCTCCTTTTCATATTTTGTAGCTCCCTCCTTTTCCTACCCTTGCAATCCAGGCTGTGAAAAAAGGAATATTCCCAGAAACCCTCAGGAAATCCTGTGGATAGGGTACGAATACTTTTTTATTTTTTTCTACAGGGTCCCTTTCAATGGATACATCTTCCTCTTGGCAGTATAGTGTGCCTATGGTTGAAGGAACTGAGGGATTTCCTTCAACCCATGTGGAGATGGAGTCTGTAATGAATACCATAATTGCAGGTGTTTTTGACATATATCCTTCAGCTTCCTCCTCATAGTCTCTCCTGGTACATTCCTTTTCCTCTTTTGATCTTGTCCTCTTCCATTCATTCCCCAGTTTCCTCCCAGTAACCTACCCTGCTTCTTTCTTCACTTACAGGGTGCGTCTACACAGCACCTTAAACTCGAAATAAGATTCGCAATTTGCGCTATGGAAATTGTGTATCTTATATCAATTCTATTTCGAAATACCTTATTTTTAAATTTGGCATGTCTACATAGTGCCAAATTTTGAAATACCACACTATTTTGAGACATCCTTTAACCTTCGTGGAACGAGGGATACAGGGATGCCAAAATAGCGCACCCGTTGTTTTGAAAAATATTTTGAAATAACAGGTGGCTTTTTAAGATGTGGGGTAGCTATTTTGGGATACCTCGGTATCCTGAAATAGCTACGCAGAGTAGATGTACCCACAGTTTCCACAAACAAAATTCTAATATGGCTGCTCCACTATTTCTGCCTGACAGGGATTTTGTTTGGTCACAAAGCAAATTTCACCTACAAGCTTGGAATTCATTTCCCACGAACAAAAGGTTGCTCGCAGAAATATTTGAGAAAAGCAAATATAAAAGGGTCAGACTATGATGAATTAAAATTTGGTTTTCATTTGCCCCCATCTCTAGAGACCAAAGCTCTTTGCTTAAGAAATTCAAAGGAAAAATTACAAAACCCAGTACAAATGATAAAACCAAATGATCAGCTTTATGAAAAGAAAGTCTGTGAACTATCTCAACTTCTGATGTCTCCTTTGTATAACCTTTGTGACATGAGATTGGCTATGAGAAATGGAACAGGATTAATAATTAATACATTTACTGATGTCTGAAATAGCGACATAAGGTTGGCTTTAGATGTATGTTTTATTAATGAGTTTTGAAAACAATTGCTTTCTCACAGTAACAGGCAGTGCAGACCTTTAGACAGGAGAAAAAAAATGAGTGCATGTAAAATGTGTGGCTTCCTTCAAGTTTCCTTTGAGGGTACCAACAAAATTCAGTCACCATTCAAAAATGTGCAGAAGAAATAAAAAAAGGGTTAGCATAATAATTCATAAACTGGTTCAAATTGACATCTGCGACTGCATCCAACCCGGCTGAAATATGACACATTTCAGCACAGCACAACAATATCCTTTTACACAGTGTATAAAGAAGAAGAGAATCTTCCTGTATATCTCTTAATGTAACAAAATGTCACTGAGGTAATTACTGGTGTGACATTTATGTGACACTGCTGGGCGTCATTATGCAGAAGCAACCATAAAGCCTAGTCTTCTGCATTTTTTTAGCTTTTTTTTTCTTTGCATGTGTGGCTAGGTATGGAAGAAGATAACTAATGAGCATCACTCAGGCCAAAAAAACCCACCCTCTTAAAAATTATAATAGCTTTATTAAACAAAAGTAATTGCATTCATCTTTCTTGACCTTTCAGTCATCAGTGGTAATTATTGTTCTCTGAGTGCTGTAAGGAATCGGAAGTCTGTTTTTGTTATAAATATTTATAAGAAAATAGGATTTTTTAAATTTAAAATAGAAAAGCACTGCAGAGATAAATCCACCCCTTTCATTGTGGTCATTGTGATACTTTTAATGATCAAATAAATGACATGACACATACAGAATTAGTTAGAAAGTAATGCTTTCATAACTTACATGCAAACTGAAGCTTTGCTTTCCTGCTCAGAATTGTTCCAAATGAATTTGTGGCCAAACACTGGTATGTTCCAATATCCTGTTTTGTATGTGGGTTATTGATTGCCAAGCTGCCTCCAACCAACCTGTAGTGATAACTCATGGTAAGATCAATATCTGTACCATTTTGCTTCCACCTTTGAGGGGAAAAAAATCAAATTATGCTTATAATTTACAGCATCTATTCAGATTTATCAAATAGTGTGCTGTAGCATCCCTGTAACAAAAAAGTGTATCAATCTTAATATTATCAATATTTCTTCGGTTTAAAAATCTTTGCTGCTTTTATGTTAGTCACCAGAGTTCAACCCATATCCACAAAAAGTAATTATAACTTATTTATAAAAAATTAAATTATCCATCCAATTGGGAATACAGATACCTTGACTGCAGATGCATTATTTTTATAATATAAATGGTACCTGAAAGTGTTTTATGGCCCTTGCAAATGATGTCATAAATTTGGTTATAGAAATGTTTTAGAGATATAAATCAGGAAAGGATTATACTTCAAAGAGCAGAAGAAAACAGCCAGGTTTTCTATAGCATGTCTGAGATTGATAATATAATAATAAGAATGGTGCTATTTTAAAATATGAGTTGTCACTATCAGTCTGTTAAGTAGAAAGATTGAGTCTGCAACATTTCACAGCTACTTCCAAATGTCAAAATAAACATAATATTTCACTGAAAATAAATATATATATATTTTTAATTTTTAAAAAGGAAGTATCTCAGGGCTTTGCCATTATTCACATTAGAATGGAATTCACATAACTCAGTGAAAGCCCAAAAAACTAGCATTCATATGGGCGAGGCCCCTCAGTAGGTGTTGTCCAAGCAGTGGTCTTGAATAATATCTAGAGCCTCATCCTTGCACTATACATAAGGGTTTTTTTTCCACACTGGTTCCACATGATCCTTATCATTTTTCACCTAATGCATTCCCCCATTCCACTCTATCTAAACACTGCACTGACATGTAAAGGTGATGTGGACCCCTCTATGGCCTGCAAGGGTATGTCTAAACTACATGGCTCCGTCGACGGAGCCATGTAAACTAGTTTACCTGGCATAGTCAATGAAGCGGGGATTTCACGAGGCATAAGGGAGCGGTTGACAAAGGCTTCCCTTGTCAACCGATCCGCGTCTAGACTGCCGCGCTGTGCCGGATCAGCTGATTGTCGGCACAGCGCGGTGGCCATTTTTATTTTAATGAAGCGGGGATTATTTAAATCCCTGCTTCATTGACTATGTCGGGTAAACTAGTTTACATGGCTCCGTAGACGGAGCCATATAGTCTAGACATACCCCAAAAGATATAGAAATCTTGTACATGGCTTAAGTGGCATGGATGCCTTCTGTAAATTCTCTGCACCATGGGAATTTTGTTTAATTATCCATAGACTCAGAGCAAAATATAGAGTACTAATTAGTTTCAGCAATAAGTGATGATAGTTTAGCTGAACTAGATACTATAGTCTAAAACTTGAAAGAGACTTTTGTACCTGCACCAATATCTTCTAAACTAAAACTATTTCCCACAAATGTAAACACTGGTAGCTGATCTTCAGCTGTCATAAACTGGCATAGGTTCATTAAAATCAATAGGGCTATACATCTGAGGAGCTGTCCCTGCTATATATTGCAAAAAAATTTATATGAGCCAACCGCTGAGAGGGGTTTCTCCAAGAATTTGATTGTGCGGATTATTTGTGAGTAGGAGAAAATGCTTCAAAGAATCATGTGAAATGTCATTGCACGCTCTAAGGAAAATCTTGACAAATATATACAGAGAAAGACAAGAAACATGACCTTGGAGAGGGATATATGCTTTTAAAGATGAGAAGTGATTGATCAAATATCAAATCAATTGAATTTTTGTGAACAAATTCTAGAAGCTTTAAATAATTTAGCTGGATCCTCCATATCTCTGACTTCTGTTTTATGAATGCTTTAGCATTAAGAAGTCTAGTGGCAACTGCAGAACATCAATAGTTTGCTTGCCTCTAGTTACTGCTAATTTTGATCCCTGGATTCCTTTATCTTTTACATTTTTATCAGGACAAGCAGAGCTGTAGGCAATGGCCATCCATCAGTCTTTTATAAGAAGCAGTTCTCTATATCACAGTCAGGAGTTCTCCATATTTCATAATTTGTGTACTGTACATGCTCTCTGGACCTTGGTTCTCCTTTTAGTTTTCTAGCATAGGAAATAGTGGTATTTAGTTTGCCAGCTCTCTTTAATTTGAGAATCAATCACTGAAATAACTGCTGTCATCATTACATGGCTCCCAATTAAGCTCCATAATTGTTTTTCAACACAAATGCAAAGTTGTTGGCTTAGTTGCAGCGAATGAATTTTTCACACTATCCCCATAATCATTCTAATCACCATGGTACAATGATTATTAAACTGTGCATATAGATCAGGGGTTCAGCTCCTGGTGTGGGCTTTTTTCCTAATTAATATGTTTAAATCAATGAAGGAACAGAATTAATGAATCCATGTGATTGCCAGACAAGTGTTTAATCATAGCATGTGTGCCCTAGTGTATTTATCTGATATTAACTAATCCATGAAGGATTATTTCAAATCATTTTTAATATCTTTATATTAATCCCAGTTGATCTAATAGTTTTATGAACCTTTTTTTAATTCAATAATTTAAAATGTATATTTATCATTGTATGTCAAAAATACATCACTGACTGCTAATTTATCTTCAGAATAGAACCAAAAATATGCAAGTCACTGAGCTTAGTTTAAATATTTGCCTAGAGAGGAAATGTTCTCAAATAAGACTGACAAAAAAAGACCTCTAGTGAAATAAATACTACACGTGTTTTATAGATTCATAGAGTTTAAGGCTAGACAGGAAAAATAGGATCAACTGTTCTGACTAAGAATGTTAAAACAGTTAACTGATTAAATGATAGCACTTAACAGTTACCCATTTTAACTTAGGTTCTGCCACCAAGACCTGTCGATGGGGGAGTGACAAAGAGTGCAAATGTCCCAGGGCCTGGTGATTCCAAAGGGTCTGGGGTTCCTGGCTTCTGTCACCATTACTGCCACAATGGAGGCACCCTGAGCCCTCTAAATTGCTGCTGGAACACCACACAGCATGCTCCAAGCAGCTCTGGGAGGGAGGAGGCGGTATGGACAGTACTGAGGGCTGGCTGACCCAAACCCACCCCTTTCCATCTGAGGCCCTGCCCCTTCTGGGAGCTTGGAGCCAGACTTTTCCCCACCTTTCACAGGGACCTGGCAAGGCTGTCAGCCCCCATGCTGGCATCTAGCTCATCAACCAGGAAGCCTACTATTAAGTCTCTTGGTTACCAGTATGCTTTCCAGTTAATTTGTTAACATTCCTAATTCTGATCTCTTACATAATATGAAGAATAGACCAAATCCTCCATCAGGCCCAAAACTTCTGGTTGAACTGGAACATATCTTTTTAAAAAGACCTGTAGTGATCATTGGGGCCTAGTGCAGCTACCCCAGCTATGATCCTAAATGCAAGGAAGTGAATAAAACAGTTGATAAAATAGCACAATAATCTGTAACAATAAATATTTATCAGGAAAGGGAGACAGATTATTGGGCCAAATGCAAAAGGCCTACAGATATAATTCAAGATTTTGTAAAGATCATGCCCTGTTAAACAACAGAAGTGTGGGACTGAAAATCGGTGGACCAAAACTGGTGTGTTAGAAATTAGGACTAACTGATGGACAAAGTAATGAAGGGATAGGCTCCATTTCTACCCACCTCTGCCCTTTGGGAATTTTAAAAATGATACTCTCGGAGGAGAGGGGGATTGGTTATCATGGATGCTGGTTGACTGATAGCAGGGAGAATGTAAGGGTGTTAACATCCACACACTATTTCTTGAGATCTTGTCTTTACTAGAACTCTGGAAGATTGATCGCAGCAGCATCAATCTTCTCCCTAGTGAAGACATGGCCTAAGATGACATTTCCAGAATAAGCAATGGTACCTATTTGTACAGTAAAAAAACAAGAAGTGGGTCAGCGATGAACCATACAAGTAAGGCTCCCCCCCTCATTCCTCTGTTTCCCTCATAACATTATAATACCTAAATGTTGGTGTGAGTATATCACATGTTTCCTAGTTACCTGGACGTTGGTGGGAGTGGGGCTGATACAACTCCTACTGTAATCAATGTGAGACTTTCCTTTGAGCTTTGTATTAGATTCTAAAACATCTCCTCTGACCTCCTACACCTCTCTAAAGTCTCTCTGAAGTAGCAGCAGCAGCTTCATCAGAAACCAAGTGAGCAGTAGGCATTCATTGCTCCCACTAGAACACTTTTACACCCTCACTGTAGCATCATGTGGAGGCTCATCTCTAGTCAGAAGACATATGGATGTATTAGTCATGTAGCTGATTGAGGTTCGATGATAGTTAAGCCATGAAATGAAAAAGTGTATGTAAGGGCCAGATTCTCATTTTGTATAAACTCTGTCTAATTATTCCAGCTGATTATCTAGCCAATGTATTTAAACCAACACAAAATATGTGTTTTAAGAATTCTTGTGTAGTAACAACATCTTCTGTTAGAAAGGACGTTTTAAAAGTCTTCATTATTAGAATTCTGTTTTTGTCGTACATCTTTGTATTCATCTGGAAAATCTCCTACACAACTCTTTAGAGGAATACAGTTCTTTTTTGTAATCAATATTTACTTGTAAGCCTCCCGGGCTTATGTCCATGAATGATCACAAAAAAGGAAGGGAAAAGGCTAACATCTAGTGACCAAAACAGAGGAGAAAGAGATATATAATTCACTAATGCTTTTTATATGTTCTTAACATGATGTCCATCATATAAATTTGATAGTTGCCTAATTGCTAAATTCTTCGCCCTAGGCAGCCTACTACAGATAGATATTTATTTAGGGTGATGAAAAGACAAACATAATAATGAATAAATTAGAGGAAACAATGATATGCTCATAGATATTTTTCAGTTAGAAAAAGAGGCTAAGTATATTTGTAAAATAATTCATTGTCAATTATTGACTCCACTCTAATGAAAATATTCATGTGCAATGAATTAGACATTTATCTTGTAAGCTTCTGTGATATTTTTTCCTTTCACTAATATTATATTAAGTACAGTAGAGATACTGGACCAAATATTGTAATAAACAACCAACTTTGTCATTAAAAAGGTATAGTAGGGTATTAGATTTGAGGTAATATAACTGAATGTTCATGTTTACTCACTATCTAAAGTTATATTTCTATCTTTAGTTTTGTTTTCATTGTAATCTGATCTGCATTATACTATTTCTAACATAATGTCTCATTTTGCACTTATTCACTATGCCCATTTCAGTTCCCTCTGTGTGTGTGTGTAAAATGTGTGTGATTATTATACATCTTTTTTTTTTAAACTCTGAAAAAATAGACTAAAATCAACAGTTTTCTTTAAAAAAAATATAATTAAATTCTTATTTAAAAGACCTTTAGGAAATGCTAAACATTTCCAATTTATTTATTTGTTTGTTTGTTTTATCTTTACATCAGCATATTTATTTTTATGTAGAAAACTACAAGGTAGAAAATTACATTGTATATAACTTTATTCCTACTGTAGTACTTCTTTGTTTACGAATCAAAGAAAACCTTTGCACTTTGTCCTTGCAACCATGAACTCTTTACTCAGCCTAGAATATTGCTACAGTTTCATACCGTACTCAGTTTTCTAGATACATGAGAACCTAACATATATGGACCAGATCCTTAGCTAGTATAACAGATTTAGCTGCATTGAAATCAAAGAAGTTAAGCGATTTACACTAAGGCTATGTCTACACTACAGAGTTTTGTCAGAAAAATGACCGTTTTTCCGATAAAACTTGAGGAACGTCCACACTGAAATTGCGTTCTTCCTCAAGAAAATCGAAAGAACAGAGGAGTTTTTCCAGCATTGGTAATCCTCATTCTATGAGGAAGAAGCCTTTTTGCAAAAGAGCTCTTTCACAAAAAGGCATGTGTGGTCGGGGAAGAGGGAGGTCTTTCTGAAGAAAAGGAAAGAGGAAAAAGCACAGGTGCCATTCCGTCCATAGCAATCACAGTTTACATGCGAAAGAGCGTCCATTCAGTCTACATGCTCTCTTTCGAAAAAGCAGATTGCTTTTTCAATGCACTTTTGCAGCATGGATTCTCTCTTTCAGAAGTAGTAGATCTCTTCCAAAAAAAGCTTCTTCCGAAAGAAGCCTGGAATCTAGAAGTAGCCTATTCCTTCTCCCACTAAAATCAATGCAAGAGTGCAGACGGAACTCCAGGAAAAGATTTAATCAGAGAGAGCAACCAGGATTTTAGAAAATATTTTATATGTTGCAAATCTTAAAAATGTTGAAACTGATTCTGACATCACACTAACTGTGCATCTGTAACCCACACACCTAGGGTATGTCTAGACTACATGGCTCTGTCGACGGAGCCATGTAGATGAGTTTACTAGAAATAGGGAAATGAAGAGCGGCGATTTAAATAATCGCCGCTTCATTTACATCAAAATGGCCGCCACGCTGTGCCGATCAGCTGTTTGGCAGCACAGCGGGGCAGTCTGGATGCTCCACAGTCGATAACGGAAGCCTTTGTCGACTGCATCATTATGCCTCGTGGAATGAGGTTTACCGGAGCGATCAACAAAGGCTTCTGTTGTCGACTGCGGAGCGTCCAGACTGCCTCGCTGTGCCGCCAAACAGCTGATCGGCACAGCGTGGCAGCCATTTTGATGTAAATGAAGCGGCGATTATTTAAATCGCCTCTTCATTTCCCCTATGTCTAGTAAACTCATCTACATGGCTCCGTCGACGGAGCCATGTAGTCTAGATATACCCCTAGTGTGGTTACTGAGCAATGCAAGTGGTACCTAGACCACAGCAACAGTTAAGATCAAGAGACTTCTACAGCATGGGTTGGGAGCCAGCTGGCTTTTAGCTCAGAGGGTAGAGGCTCCTATATTCAGTTCCAGAGGTTCCCAGGTTCAAATCCACCAGGTGGCGGTTACACATCACTGTAACTCCATTTACTATAATGGCATGACTACACTAGGAAATTATTTTGAAATAACTAAATTCAAAATTATTTTGAAATAACTAAATTCAAAATAATAACTCTTGAAATAACAAATAACAACATTGAAATAGTGTGTCCCCACTACGTGGGAGCCTTGAAATTAGTCTAAGGCAGGCTCCATTATTGTGGACATGCTATCCCAACTTAGAGCCCTCAGGAAGCACTGGGAAGTAATTTGAATTACTCTGGGAAGTAGTTATTTTGAAATAGCAGCAATGGAGCATCTATACTAACACTATTTTGAAATAAGCATTATTCCCCAAGGAAAGAAGGAATACAGATTTTGAAATAACTAGCCCTTTTTTTTCAAAATAATGGGCTTGGTAGTGTGAACACTCCACTTATTATTTCAAAATAAGGGGAGCTATTTTGAAATAACTCCCTAGTGTAGACCAGGGCCAAGTGAGTTACTCCTGAATTAAACCAAATAAAGTGAAAAGGGAGTGAGAAAGAAAACACCACCAAATGATTTGTCCCAATTGGAAATATGTAGGGAAAAGGAGGTAAGGAATGCAGGAGAGGGAGAAAGTGAGAAGCAGAATAAGAGAGAGGAGGGAAAGGGATGAAATGGGGGACTATGGCATGTGACCAAGAAGAGTTCCTATTCCAAGTGTCTATCGGGATATTGGGGGAAGATCCACAAAGGAGCTGAGACAAGTCTCCCAGGCTGAGGATCCGTCCCAGTGAATTTGTAGTGCTGAAGGCTACTCCTGCTACTGCACCGATTATTTGTGCATGTTTGCGGCAGAGAGGAAACTGTACAGGTCAAGGTTGGGATTTTAATGATCTGCCAAGGAAACGTCATCTTCCCCTGATCATTGTGAAAATGAGTGAGTAAATGGGCTGGAGAACCTGGAACTCAGGGTCTGTCTACACAGCAAAGGTATTTCAGAATAACGGCTGTTATTCCAAAATAACTATGTGAGCGTCCACACAGCAATTCCATTATTTCGAAATAATTTTGCAATAACGGACAGCTTATTCCAACTTCTGTAAGCATCATTCTACAAAGAATAATGCCTATCCCAAAATAGTTATTTTGGAATAGGGGCTGTGTAGACGCTCCACTTCTGCTATTTCGAAATAGGCCCTCACCTGGGCCATTCTAAGTTATCCCTCCCAGGGCTCTAAATCGAGATATCACATCTACATTAGGGAAGCCTACCTCGGATAAAGTTTGAGACTTACCTGCAGTGTAGACGTGCTATTTCAAAATAAGTTATTTCAGAATAACTATTCCAGAAAAGCTTATTCTGAAATAACTGTGCAGTGTAGATGTAGCCTCTGTGACCTAAAGCAACTGATGGGTACGCTGGTAGATAGCAGGGGATCATGGGATGAGGCTAAAAGACCTATATATAGTGAAAGGCTACAGTTATAAAAAAAAAAAAAAAAGGCGGGATGGGGAGAAAAAATATACTGAAGCCCTGAAAAGATTTAACTGCTAAAAAGCTACACTTAAGAGACAGAGAAGCCAGGTTCCCATTTATTATTGACAGCTTTGCAGGGAAAACCTGCACCTCATACTTAAAAGTTATTTAATATAGTTTCCAGTATTTTAGGTAACACTAGATTTCCTTCAATAACTTGCATGCACTATTTCTTGTTCCTCAGTTTCCTTTTTCCCAAGCCTTTGCTTTAACCCCATGTAATGAGGAACATATAGCATCCTTTTCTACACTTACAACTTCTCCTTTTATAAAACTCAGGTTTCCTGAGCCTTGGAGCAAAGGGCTATGTTAAAATAAGAGTCTAAGTCATTGTTACTGAATGAGCAAACAATTCTTTGGACCTAGATTTTATTAAGTTAGCCTATTGGGTATAGTAAGCGAGAAATCAGAACTGTGCCATGCAGTTTCTCTAAATAAACCTTATAAATATATTCATGAAATGTTAGAGTTAAGCAAGACTTGTGTTTTTTGCTTTATACATTTTTATGATACACACACACACTTAGGCACAACAAAATGCTACCCTTTTCTGGTTTTCGCAGCTATGCTATGGATTTTAAGTAATTTTGTAGGTTTTAAAACACTTTATGGGAAGTTTTCAGTGATGTGTTTTCTTTATGTTAAACACTCATGAAGTTGCACCAGCAGAAAGGACATTCTAATGACATGTACTCCACAAAGTTGATATATTTGTGCATTTTTTCACCATCTTTTTTAAGGAATTCTGAACAACTCAGGCCTGATCCCAAACTAGTGAAGTTAAGAGAAAGATTTCCATTGTCTTCAGTATGGTTTGAATCCAACTCAATGGGATATATTATTTCCAAAAGGTCTAGTTTTTGTTTGTTTGTTTCCTGCCCTTTACATACGGTTTCTTAATAATATTTTAAACTGTTATTAATTTGTGATGATTATAGTGTCTTTTTTATGTTTTAATGTAAATAGCTAATCAAATTTTATGCAAATGAAGATATTACATTGTTGAAGGGTAGATTGTACCACTTTTACTCATATTGGTGAGTATCTGCTCACAAAAGTAGCCCTATTTATCCCTTAATACCATTAGTGTGTGTGTAAGCACCTACTAAAGTCAGGGATGTGCACCTGAGCTTTTCAGGAGCTATAGTTTAAGACATTGACAGGGAGACCACAGAGTTGCAAAGATAACTTCACCTGTAGTTTGGCAATGGATATCCTTTGGCTGTACAATTCAGCAGTATTTCTGAATCCTCTGAACCAATAGAATAAGTGATGTCATATGGCTCTTGGATAAAAATAGGACCGTGAAGAGTATCTTCCTCTGTGAAATAAAACAATAATGTAAGATTAGCCTTTTAAATGTTCTGATAAAACACTAGAACTTCTAGTGTCCTTTCCTTTGTTTGAAAATGAATACTCTGCAAACTATTATATTGGGCATCAGGTTTTTTCCCCTTGTAATGGAGCAAATATTTAAAAGCAGATACATAATACAACTTCATTCTGGGAGATTCATGGTTTATTTGTATAATGAAAGTGAAGAGTAGCTTGTTTCTATGTTTCCTACATAAATTATGTGGATGTCTATTATATTTACTTCCTCTCCTCTCAGCATCTCACTTAGGGCACCTCTAGACTGCCCGTGGCTTTCGAAGGAAGATATGCAAATTCGGCGTGAATTTGCATATCTTCTTCCGATCCCATTTTCGGAAGAGTTTTAAAAAAAAGCAATCTAGATGCGGTTCTTTAAAAAAAAAAAAAACCTTTTCAAAAGAACCTTGTACACCTAATTTTTTTAGAAAGAAGGGTTCTTTCAAAAAAGGGTCGGCTTTTTTTTTCTCGAAAGAACCACATCTAAACTGCTTTTTTTTCCCGAAAAAACTCTTCTGAAAACAGGATCGGAAGAAGATATGCCAATTGACACAGAAATTGACATATCTTCTTTCGAAAGCCACGGGCAGTCTAGATGTGCATAAAATTTATGGTGGAAGCGAAGATTGACAAAGAGATGTCATTCCACCAATCTAACTTTAGTATATGTGTGTTGTACAAGGCCTCAAAATTGTTAACACATTTATCCTTAGAGTAACGCTGTGACATAGGGAAATACTATTATATCAGCATTGTACAGATGGGGAGCTGAGACACAAAGGGCCCATCTATACTTACCGGAAGATTGACGCTCTGGAGGTCGAGGAGTAAGGGAAGTTCCTTCTTATGCGAGGCATAAAGGAAGCCAACAGGAGCATTTGCTCCCATCAGCCTTCCTCAGTGTGCACACCACCAAGGCGTGGCTTAAAGTAAGCAAACTCCAGCTACACATTTTACTAGTGTAGACCTGGCCAAGAGACTTAGGGTGCATCTACACATCAGCCTAAACTCGAAATAAGATACACAATTTGTGTAGAGCAAATTGCATATCTTGTTTCTAATCTTTTTTGAAATTTGAAATTTGGCATATCTACACAGTGCCAAATTCTGAAATAACGTGCTATTTCGAGACATCCCTTAACCCTCATGGAACGAGTGTTACCAGGATGCTGAAACAGCATGCCCATTATTTCAAAAAATATTTCAAAATAACGGGCAGCTTGTGTAGATGCAGGGTAGCTATTTTGGGATACTTGTAGTATCCCAAAATAGCCGTGCAGTGTAGATATACCCTAAGTGAGCTGCCCAAGGTCACACAGGAAGTCTGATGAACAGAGAATTGAATCCAAGTTCTAAGTCAGTACCTTGACCACTGGACTCTCTGAAATGTTTAAAATTAGTGTGATACCACTCACCAGTTTTCAGTATGAATTTTTTGGTTTCTGGGGTTTTTTTTCTTGAGAAAAGGATGATTCATTGGTTAGTAACGTACAGACATACTGCAATACACTTAAGTATATATTTAGTTCCTGATTCTGCACGTAGAACTTCAAAGAAAGACTCCTGTACTTGCCCAAACCTCAATTGATTTCAAGGGTCTATCAGCTCACAACTTGCAAGAACAAGGCCTTATAAAGTATATTGTGAAATATAAGGAGCCCTTGTTACATGATTGGTGTAATCCTCTTTGATCTTCTTACTGTTATTAAAGCTTCTTCTGTTCACAGATAAGATCAGAATTTTACAGTTTCATGGATCTGAAACCAATAACATTTGACACTTGCAATAAGTCAGTTGAAATGTTATGATCATATAAAAATCTTGTATATTTTAACTTTATTACTTAAAAGCTTTTCAAGGATTGCAGCAGACCATCAAGACAGTACCAGAGAAAAAAAGATGCTAATAAAAGGCTATTAAACATAGAAGCATTTTTGAAAGACTTGTAAGAAGCAATTGCCCATTTCCTATTTCCTGGTACATTCTTGGCTTTTTTGTTTTATTGCTATCCAATTTAGTGGTTAATCATTTATAATGAATAATAATCTAGGGAACAGGATTAGTTAACATAAGATAATACGATCACTATTTTTGAACTATAGCTACTGTTGGATTTAAAAACAACAAGCAGTCCAGGGGCACTTTATGCTAGGTCTACACTAGGGGATAAGTTCGAATTAAGATACGCAACTCCAGCTACTTTAATTACGTAGCTGGAAATGAAGTATCTTAAATCGCATTTTGGTACCATCCACACAGCATCAGGTCGACGGGACACATTCTCCCTTTGACTTCCCTTATTCTTCATAGGAGCAGGATTGCCACCATTGATGGGAATGCCCTTTCAATTCAAATTACTGTGTCTTCACTAGACCTGTTAATTCTAACCCCAGAAGATCAACTGTGGCAGCTTCAGTCTTCTCTGTAAAGACTGGTGTACATTAGAGACTAAATAAATATATAGACTCATGAGCTTTCATGGGTAAAACCCTTTGTTCAAATGAATTGCAGTGGAAATAAAAGAAACCAAGAGTTATATATAACATCAGAAGAAGTACCTGTCAATGGTAGGACTCATTAATGAGACTAATTAAATGGGCTGGATGTGTCCCATACATAGCTTTTGATGTGGAAATGCAGATGTTAAAGGCAGGAGAAATTTGTTTCCTGACCTACATTGGTGTGTTGTGCTGTGCTCTTGAACAGCTTTTTATTCACCCAGAAGTGTCTGCTGCTGCTTTTGTAAAAGAGTAACACAATGTTGACTACCAGTCTTTTCAATGGAAAGTTTATATTGAAATATCAGTGGCCTTGTCAGGAATCCGACTGAGGTTAAACACAAGTGTTTCCAATATATATTTAATGTTACACTCTGCCCAGGAACAAATTCTGCACACCAATATAAGCTATATTCGGTCTATGCTTCTGGAACAACATAAAAATGCACAGAACTCAACCTGACTGCGAATATATTTTTATGACTAGCACTTGGTAGAAATAGCCTCCGCAAAAGGTGGAGTTAAATTGTGAGTGGTAGTCCAAAGAGATTGATTTGTTTTGTACTGCAATAGCTGTTGGGGAAGACACATCTCATTTTTAAAAGAGTATCTTGTGTTATAAAGGAAATGGTATGGGTATACATACATTAGATACACTAGAAAGATAAAATACATCCGCCAAGTATAGGATATAAAGCTAGAACTATACAATATTTCAAGCCAGTAAAACAGCTAAGATGAGCTAGTAGTTTGAAGGTAAAACATTAAACTTCTCTGAACATTATATGAGGTATTATAAGTGACATAACAGACCATAAAATGATGTAAATCATATGAAAAAGCATCAATTTCCATAACTGTTTATATTCTGCTGAACTTTACAGGCTATATCTGAACTTGAATGAGACTTTTGAACATTTCTTCATTTAGCCATTTCTAGTGGACATAAAGCAAGCTTCCCATAAAATACAAAGCAAAACCAGTGACAAGATGTAAAAGATAGAAAAACAAATATATAATTGAATACAACCATTGGTGCCATCTCACCATTTTCCTTTAGTGGGACTACTTGTTCTTTAAAAGAAGTATGTACTTCAGTGCCTTGCTAGATCAGGGCCTAAATTCACAAATTGTTGTTGTTGTTACTATTACTGCTACTACTATTATTATACTGCATTATGCTAGGTGCTGTGCAAACACAGATCAAGAACAATCCCCGTCCCAGTCTTAGTCAATATCTAAGTAGGGCTCTCAATTATTTTTCTCTGCCTGCTGTCCTGTTTGCTTATACTAAAACTAAAGATATTTTCCATATTGTACAGAAATATTTCTAGTAGTTGAGGTCTTCATAATTTTTTCCCATCTCTCTATATATACATTATAGATCTAGGAGTCCGTCCATCTGTCTGTCTGTGAGTCCATTTGTTCAAGAACTTCCTCTAAACGGTAGCAGCTAGGACCACCAAATTTGGTATGCAGCTTCCTCTTATCCTAACTTAAAGCAAGGTCAGGGTTTGGTTGGGCCAGGAAAATGAGATGTGCCTGTAATTTAATTGTTTTCCATAACATGGAAAGGAAGGGGCAGAGATGAGGGACACTGTAGTACAGAGTAAGCACTGGAGGCAGCTGCATCAGGAAGGGAGTGGCCACCTGGGGACTGGGCTCACCATCTTGGCAGCCACCAGCCCAGGTAAGTGACTCTCCTGCCCCAAACTCCGCTCACTGGACTGCGGAGGAGGAGGGGGGAAACCCTGTCAGCCCCATTGTCACGTGCCCTCTTCCCTTCCCCCACCCCAGAACACTGCCAGAGATGAGCAGCACAGCCGTCCCTCTCTATCCCAGGCTGGCCACCCCCTCTGACACTGGGCCAGGCCCGGGGAGTGCCAGTGGGAGGCTTGTACAGTCCCCACCCATGCCCCCTGCTAGACCTAGGCAATGTCAAATATGTCTTCTAGTATTTTGTAAGGAAGGAATCAAATCAGGAGTGGCAGATCGCAGAGTCACTCTTCAGGTTGCTCCCATTTCCCTGAGCCCTGGTGAAGAGTCTTCACAGACACGTCCTCCATGAGGCAAATGGTGGGAGAGAAAATCCATTAGCACCAATTTATTCAGTTAAACACCATTTTAATTTTGAAAATTCTTTGTGGGGGAGTGTCTGGAGAGGACTACCAAAGACCGCAGTTAGCTATGTTACCATAGAAATGGGGAACTCTGCTGAAGCATTTGACCTCCCTATAGATGGTTTCTACTCAGTCAACACACATTTAGGCATGTCTTTTGGTTTAAATAAAAGAACAAGCACCATTTATCCAATTCCTTGAGAGGCAAAGGAGAGCAGACCCCTCCCTGAAGATGCAATGCAGAGTTTGCAGTGCATTTTTCTCAGTGGAAAGGCACAAAACTATTTTTTCCATTGGATTAAAAAATGGACAAATACACTAATGTATTATAAAAAATATTGGGAGAAAGAGATGCTGAAGTGACTCATACATCTGTCCCAGCTACCTCCCTAGATGCTTTCAAATATACTGTTCTTTCTCTCGGCATTTCCTACATTGCGACTTTTTTCCAACATGGCTCTGCTAGATCTTTTTAATGCTACCCTTAGTAGGACATTTGTCAAACTGACCATATGCTGAGTAATACAATTTATTTAAATTCTCTCCCTCTGTGCCCTATGCTTTCTTATTTTTACTTCCTTTCTGAAATTTTAGGGTTATTATTGCAAGGGCCAAATTAGTTGCCTTTCCTTCAGTAAGTACCATGTGATTTTCTTGCCTTCTATGTTAATCTACAAAGCCTTTTCATCATCATTATCTTTTTGTGGCTCCTGTCTAACATTTTTAGAAGCACCTATATGTTTTAGAAGCATTAGTGCCACTTTCAAACATGATTTTGTCCCTTAGAACACCGTTCCATTGAAAATCAGTGGAACATAGACTTTCAAGGGCCAGATTTACAAAGGTATTTAAACACTCTAAGATGCAGATAGGTGCCTAATGGGATGTAAAAAAATCGCGTGTGCAGATTAGGCTCCTAACGCCCAATGAAAATCTTTGTGCTACAATATGATGCCAAATATGTTATGCCAGTTGCTCTAGAAGGATCTTTGAGGAAGATGTGTTACTTACCCCTATTAGAAAAATTACCCAGGTATTGTGCATGATTTTTTGCATGTTTCTGACAATGGCTTGTCTGACAGATGAACCTCTTGATGCCTACTGGCAGAGGGCACGGGGCCTCAAACATACGCTCAGTAAGATTGCCTAAGGGTGTTTTGTGATGTCTCTTCAAATAGACAATGGATTGTCCTAACAACCGAAATGTACATATGGATAAAATTTAAGGAATTATGTACCTATACTGAAAATTGTGTTCTCATGATATGTGAGTTAAAGCAGGTCACCAGGAGATAATAAACATGCTCCTATCAGGTAGGAGAGAAGAGATGCTTCTCTCTCTCTGGCTGGTTAGATGTGTTGTTTAGTTTCACAGTGGAGGCCCAGCTGCAGTCTGAGACAGATGCAAATCAAGAGGCACATGGGTGGGGAGAAACAACCAGCAGGGGGCATCCCATTTATGAACAAGGACAACAGTAAGGATAAAGGGTATAATGGGGGTACAGGAAGCATCCTGGATATTTTCTATTGAGGAGCCAAACTAACAGAATGGCTTTTCTGAAGCATGGAAGTCCACAGCCAACCCTGGCTATAAATTTGGGGTGAGTTTTGCCCTATAAGATGTGGCAGTAACTAGTTAAGAGGGTTTATGGCTAACCTGTAGAGGGACAGCAGGACCTGGATACTGACGCTATGTCTAGACTGCAAGCTTCTTTTGGAAGAAGCTTTTCTGGAAGAGATCTTCCAGAAAACCTTATTTTGAAAGATAGCATCCACATTGATTGGACACTATCTCGCATTTAAGTTATGATTACTATGGACGGAGTGGCCACAAGGGCACCTGTGTTATTTCCTGGAGGCCTCTTCTTTTGAAAGAACTCCCTCTTCTGCGTCCACACGTGCCTTTTTCCAAAAAAGCTTTTTCGGAAAAAAGGCTTCTTCCTTGTAGAAAGAGGTTTACCACCGTCGGAAAAAACCTTCTGTTCTTTCAACTTTGTGTGAACTTTGCAGTGTGGACGCAAATATTATTTTTCCAGAAAAATGGCAGTTTTTTTCTGGGAAATGCTGCAGTAGAGATGCACCCTGAGAGGGGAGTGCTCATATTGCCCATGGTCAGTGTAGCTGGACACCTGACTCCTGCCAGGCACGGACAAGGGTTCCTCCGGCTAAGAGCAGGTGGTAACAAGGTGCCTCTGGGAAGAGCCACAGCATCCCAGTATCAACCTGTCTTCATTCTAACATCTTTCTCCCACCCTGCGAGCTGTGGAGGATGCCACCAATTTTGTCACAATATACTTGCATTGTTGGAGATGATGTAGATTAGGTTTTATCAGTCTATATTTCTTCAGCTATGTTAGGAACCCATTCCTTATTACTGTCTCTCTAAAAAAGGTCAGGCATGGTCATTTCTAATTTCCTGATTCTTCCGTTATCCTTTCTTGTAGACCATAGTCATATATTTCCTCCTATATTGGCCAAGTACCCCTGTTCCTCCATAATTAGTTATGACAAATGAATCTTTTTAGTATCTCTAATTTCTCTAGTATTTGGATTTGGATTTCAGTCTATCAGAGTAATGGCATTTGACTAAATGGATGTATTTGTCCACACACCTTGGATGTGACACTTCTGCTTAGCATCTGAAAGCAAATACAAACTCTCATTAGGAAACACATCCTTAGAAAGTCAAAATGTATGCATTTCTCTATGCCGCCTGATCAGTTTGAGCTCCATAAACATAATTATTATGCTAGCTTGAATTCAAATGTGGAATGTGGAAATGAAATATCATTCCTTTCATCATTATGTGACATTGTCTTGAGCCAATTAAAGATTATCCCCCCTGGTGGAAGCCTATTCTTTTCATAATCATAAGTCAATGGAGGATTTCAGTGTGGTTTTCTTTAATGTCTATATAGGCAGTACATTTTTTGTTATGTGGGGCTGAGGAACTCAATTCAGATGCACTTAAACAATTTTCAGTGTGTGCCTTTAGATTTTTAGTTGCTTTTATGCTGTATCAATGACAACATAGTTAAATACAATTCTAAGTCTATTAGGGTATGTCTACACTTGCAGCCTATTTCGGAATAGGGCTGCAAATGTAGGCATTCAGAATAGCAAATCAAGCCCGGGATTTAAATATCCAGCACTTGATTTGCATCTTCCATCTGAGTGCCATTTTTGAAATTTACAAGCCGGAATAACTGCCGCGTCTAAGCGCGTAGTGAAAGCAGGCATTCAAATAAAGCCTATTTGAACTACCTGTTATTCCTCCTGCAATGAGGTTTAACGGGTAGTTCAAAATAGAACTTTATTTCGAATGCCCATTCACTGCCCGCATGTAGGCATGAGCAGTTATTCGAGCTGATTTCAAAATGGCATGCTGAGGAAGATGCAAATCAAGCGCGAGGATATTTAAATCCTGGGTTTGATTTGCAATTCCAAATACCTACATTTGCAGCCCTATTCCAAAATAGGCTGCAAGTGTAGACATACCCTTAGATATGCTTGGGATCTGAAAAGCAGAGAACAGATCAGCAGTTCCCGTTCTTTTGAAACCCTCATACCCCATCACAAATGGATGTATATGGAGTATACAGAACTATGTGGGTTTCCTTTATATTATATGGGTTCTATTTGAAATAGAATTATAACCCCTGTTACATAGTGCCATAATTACTTTTATATGCAGCCTCTATAGCTAAAAATGACCTATGCATAGAGGGCACCTACAAATGTCCATGCACTGCTTAAAAGAAAAGCCATAGAGGGCTTTTGGCCTTTTTGCAATCTCCAAACAGACCAACACAAGAGGAGACACTAAACAAGGGTAGGGCCCATTCTACCCATTTTCATTAACCCAGAAGCCCATATATGATGTATAAACAGAAGATCATGGGGGTACTGTGTTTCTTCTTATTTCTTATTATATGTACTGTGGTAACATATAGGTACCCCAGTATGGGACATAGGTCCCATTGTACTAGGTGCAGTCCTAACAAATATCAATAAGATAGTACAATACCTGCCATGAAGACCTTGAATTGTACCAATGACTCTTTTTTTGTCCCATACTTCTGAGTAGCAGACACAGAAGGACTGCATTGCTGTCCCATAAAATGAAAGTGTGGGTATTAAGGGCAGCCTAAATAAGTTGAAATATCACAACATAAAAAAGGTTAGAAAAAGAAAGCACTATGGTAGAGACTATGTAGCCAGAAGCTTCTAAAGGTGAAGCTGCAATAATTCACATAGGGAAACCAGATAAGGAGGAATTTACCCAAGTTATTAGCTTCCAGGAAGGTTATAAATTTCAGGGGTCATGAGTCTTTAATGAATTTTTCGTAACATCTTAGGCAGAGCCTCATATCTGATTCAAAACATTAATATGACTGTATGAACCAAAAACAGAAGATGATTAAGAGGTGTCTTTTCTAGCAACCTTATAGTAAAGACCAGGTCAATGTGAAAGAAAGAAAGAAAGAAAGAAAGAACAGAGCAACATTTCTCCCCTGCCCTGTAGCGACACCATGAGGGAAAAAAATACGGAAAACCAGACTATCTTGAAAATCAGTATAATTGTTGGACTGGACACACTAAAAAGTTTTAATCATATCAGTACAATTATTGCCTCACATCAATACAGAGCACAGTTAAAATTATGTATGTGTATTCACTGTGCATTTTCATAGTCAATAAGTAGGACAATTACAACATCCATGTAATGTAATCAAATCTAAATTAATGCACATATTCTCAAACATAATTCCATTTGAAAGGTTTTTTTTCTAAAAATGTCTTTGTTTTATTACCACTTATTTATATTCTGGTAGCATAGATGCTCCAATCGGTACAGGGGATCCATTTTGCTAAGCATTATGAAACAGGTATCAGGCCCAAAATACTTACACTTCAACAACTATATTATGACTCTTATGCTGGGTAGCAATTTATTCTGTGATGTTTCCACTGAATGCTTAGTACTACTCATCGATTAGGAGTGGGATTTTCTAAACAGACTTCTGACATTTCCAAATTTCTTTTCCTCCTAAATGAGGATGAAATGCAAAATCTAAAATATTTTGTGGAATGGAAATTTTAAAAAAATAGACAGTTAAATAACCCTAAAAAAATATTTTGGTTCAAGAATGTCAACATTGAATTTCAATATTGTGAAATGTATTAAATATGAATTATGATGTATGAATAAAATAGTAACATTAATACCATCACATATAACTTCATATAAAGGTAGACATGAAATGAAAAAACAAATGAGGCTCCACCAAATGAAAAAGCCAATGATGCCTCATTTATACCCAATATCCTAGGGAGAAAAGGGGGACAGGGTTAAAGACCTCTGTCCCCCAGCAGTTGCTTTCAATCTCTCTCTTTGATGCTTTCCCACTTTATATGAAATATCTGAATATTTATTGGGTATGAGAGAGTGCAAATAACTCTCAATTCCCATGGCCAGGGAACTGAAGTAGGAAGACCAGGTTCCAGTCCCTGCTCTAATAAATATTTAATTGTGTATACAAGGTGGAACAGTTTCAATCAATTACAGTACGACTTGTGATCCTAAACCACTCATGGACTTTGGACAATCACACCATGGTGTGTGATGTTGGACATGTGTAAAGGTGTAAGCATCTGGTTCTAAGGAAGCCCTGCAGTCATAAGTACAATACAAGAAGACAGTATTTTTTTTAAATACTACCCCACATATATGTAAAGAAGAAATGTTAGTTACCCCCCCCATACTAAAATTGTGTGTGATTCTCTTGTTGCAAACAATGCTAGGGATTTTGAGTCAGTCCTGTTTGAAACAGAACAAAATGGATATTTGCTTCAACCAAAAAGTAGCTCAAGGGCTTTTAATAATATGACTGATACAAAAGAACAGGCAGTGGACAATATGAAGTGTCAGTCCATTAACTTGTTAACTCCAACGGGGCATAAACTTACAATAACATATTAATGCAAAGAATTAGATATTTTTCCAAACAATGACAGGTAGAAAAGAAAGGGAATTAAAGCATCCAAGAAAAAGAATAAAATATGTGAGACATAGCAGACATTGTACACCCAAGGAGACATATTTTCCCCGTAAGTTGTTCAAATCCCAGCCTGATATTGAACGCGGAGAGTAGCGTACCGAAAGTAAGATTAAAGGACATATTACAGGCTTCAGCAACAAAAACAGCCTAAAGCCTGTAGGGTTTTTCCCCCTCAGGAGTCTTCAACTTTCATGTGCTTTCTTCCCCTCCAGAAACTGAAGTATAGAGCTTCAGAGATATTGGGTTCCTTTCAGGTTTCAGTTTCTGTTGAAAAAGTCATTTAGGGAGCAACCAAGACCTCCTAGTTTGTCTCTTATCTGGAGCTAAAAATAGAAAGGAACCCAACTTTCTGAAATGCTCAAGAATGTGGTGGTAGCATTCTACGAGGCACTTGGAGTAAAATCTTAGTCCCACTGAAACCAGTTGAAAAACTCCCACTGACTTTAATGGAATTGAGGATTTCAGACTCAGGCTTTACATGATGTGGCCATATATACAATTAATATATGTAGATAACTACAGGTTGTACCTCCCAAAACTGGGACTCCCTCATCTGTCAACATCAGTGGTCTGACAAGTATTCCTGGACCAGGCAGTCCTGACTGTGAGCCCCAGTGGCAAGCGGTCTGGGTGCTTGGAACCCAGCAGGGCTGGGGCTGGGGCTGGGACTGCTACCAGACCCCCAGTAGTGCAGTAAGGGCCATGGGAGCCCCGGTAGCAAGGTTGGGGACGTGGCAGCCATGGTAGCAGGGCCGGGGTTGGAGATGCAGCAGCCGTGTTAGCCGTAACAGTGGGGTTGGGTCTGGGCAGACCAGGCTGTCGGGACTGCATCAGCACAGCAGCCCAACAGGGGGTGCAGCTGGGGCCGGCAGCAGGGAGGGAAGATGGTCTGGGGAGCCAGTAGCAGGGAACCGCCTCTGGGCCGGCAAATTCCTTTGTTCAGGAATTTGAAGCTTTGAAGTTCTGTGGTCCTAGGGTGACCAGATAACAATGTGAACAATCCGAACAGAGGGTGGTTAGGGGGGTAATAGGTGCCTAAATAAATAGGTGCCAAATATTGAGACTGTCCCTATAACATCAGGACATCTGGTCACCCTTTGTGGCCCCTGGCCGCTGGACACAATATAAAGCAGAATTCTTTTCAGCAAGTCACCTTTGTACCTGCAGAATAATTTATATCAAAATATCTATGGTGTGTTGACTGGCTAGAAATCTGGGGTAGTTGGAGGTGGAGTGCCCATTTTTACACTCTTAAATTCCATACTACTTGTGTAATCTCTTAAGTATTTTGATGCTGCAAATACAATACTCATGTAAACTATTACCTTATTGGAGTTACTTTCTAATCAGAAATTACTTATCAAAAGTTACTACATTTAATGAAATTGTTTTCCTGAAAAATAACACACTGAAATTTAGGGCCAAACTCTATGCATGCAGAGGACTAAAATAATTTGATTAAAATTTCAAAATATTCCCTCTCCCCCAAAGCATTCAGAGTTAAAAGCTCATGCTATGGCATAGAAATATGTCTGGTAAATTGCATAAGAGTGTTCTGTCAATGACATTTAAATCAGTTCACCCCAGATGAGGATGTGACATTACATTATGTAGACTTGGGTGCTGCTATGTATGGATAAATTCATTATATAGATGTTGGTATAGATATATAGACTATAAACAGGTATAGAGAATATAGACATACATATCCATGAGTTTATTAACAATTGCACAATACCACATGGAAGAAAACTTGCAGGTTTACAATTGACAGGTTTTGCTGGAGTAGAATGACTTGCTGTACCCTGCTACACTGTTTTTACAGCACATTTTCTGAAGATATTGTACTATTGTGTAAGATGCAGACAAGATAAAGAAAGCCTTTTCTTCTGTGAGGGTGATTTGTTTTATATTCTGAACTTGGCCATGTCCTTCAGATAGAAAAGTATTGCAGAACAGGCATCTAATTACACAGACAAATATCCACAGTGATGTTAAAAGGATGTGTCTTTATGATGTACAGTAATCCTGACATGCATTCTTCTCAATGAAATTTCATTAGTTTTTGTGTTACCAGGCAAGACGAATAAATAATAATGAATCTTTTTCCAATCTACTGCACAAGCATTTTATTCACTGTAATTTTCAGCTATAAGTGAGACCTAGATTCAGTGACAGATATTGTTTGCTGCATTGTACTGTTGTAATATTTATTTGGTACTATTGCCAAACTGACTGAAGGTTTAATTCAATAATTTACAATACAGGAAAAGATAACAGCTATATTATTTAATATCCTGCCAGTTAAATAAATCCAACGTTGTGTTTTCATAACTTTTTCTGAGTAAAATATAACCATGCTTACTACATTAAAGGAATAGTTAATTAAGGTCAGGCAATTCTGACAGGTGCTACCAACTGTAGTTTGCTCTGTGCTTTTGTGGAATTTACTCAAAAATCTATCACTAGCATTTCAGTTCTGTTAGTCAGCATGTTGATCTCAGATTCAGGTTTAGATAAGGCGGGAAAGAGACTTAAGTGCACTAGCATATAATAGTTGACCCATTGCAAAGTTTTGTTTAGACTCAAAAAAATATTGCACAAAAAATAAATTGGTATGAAAAATATTCTTCCCACCTCTGTGTTTGAAGAATCATTGAAAGTGTATTCAAAACAGAAGGACATTTGCTTACCTGTCTATTTTTACATTACTTTAGTGGTTTAAGTAGATTTAGACACAGGTTTTTACTGAAAATTCTTATTTTATATATTTATAGATTATACCTGTCATAAGGCAACATTGACCGAGTAACTTTATAATCCATCTTGAACAAGGGTGGTAGTTAACTGCACTGCTTGGGGGCATAGCTCAATACTTCCCCTACTTCTCCATTGCTCTGTGGAGGGAAGAGATTACTTTAACTCTTTCGTGTAGCAGTGCATGGAGACAGCTATGGCTGAACTGTGCCTTTGTATTTGTATAGCTATGAATCATTCCACTCCTTTTAGCGCCTCCCATTTCCACCCTCCCCAGGAACTGAATATTCTCAAATCTCTCCCTACATCCTCATCATATAGTAGGAAAGACAATCTGAACAGGGTAAAGGAAAGAGGGATGGGGGTAGGAGATGAGGGGATGACTTATATCTCCTTCATCTCTTGAATGAACAAGAAGGGTTAGGGGGCAACCTAGCTGCTAATCTTTGGGGGCATTTATGAAATCTGTAAAACCACATTTGCTTTTCACTTATCTGATTATCTTCTGGAAAGGTTTATTGTAGGAGCTGATGGAAATAAAAGGGATAAATACAAGAAGATTTATATAGAGAATGACAAAATAACCTTTCCCCTCTTCCACAGCATGACTGTAGTTGCAATAAAGAAACATATTCATAGGTGCATGATAAATGCATAATAGAAATGGCTTACATTTTTACAGCTGGTGCTAAGAAAAATTTCATGCCACAAATTGAATGCTTCATCAATTTTCTCTCTTTCTGTATAAAGGGCATGAGTCAAATCCTTTTGAAGTCAAAGAAAGCCATTGACTTCAATGGGTATTCGATCAAGCCTATACTGAGAATATCATAACTGTGTATATACACCACTTCCTCTCTGTGCGTATACAGATGTGTGAAAATACTGCTATTGGGCACACTGTGTGTGTGTGTATACATATACATATAGATACAATCTGGAGAAGCACACACATAAATACACTCCTAATGAGAAAGAAATATTACAGAAGAGTTTTTATTGCCCTTCTATTCAAATTGAATATTGTGCTGATTACAGTATATTACACAGGAAATAATAACCTATTTACTGTATTACAGTGCCTGATAATTCCACCAGAACTGTGCGAAATAGCTAGTGATTATTGAAGACAACTGCATTGTTGTGGATGAGATATTAAGCAATAAAAAAATGGACCTGAATGACAATGAAGTGATGAAGGAGAGTGCATAACCACACTTTTGTAAATGTACTGTGATAGACTCAAGCCAGTTGAATACAGAAAAGTAGTCTTATTGGGCTCCAGGAAATGAGTGGGCCTAAGTGGGAATTTGACCCATTAGCCTGTATTTAAATAATTTATAGCATCTTCATGTCTACAAAACTCCACATAGTCTTAAAAACCCTCTGTATAATACAGATATAGACTTGGGGAAATAATAAGGAATGATTGATATAGCAGATATTTTCTTTTGGGGGAATCAATAAGGACCATGGAGTCAAAGAGACCCAATGAGAGAGTTTATCTTGAATTGGTAGCCCTCTCTGCTGTAAATACAGCACCACATTTCAAGAAAGATGTGGAAAAACTGGAGAAGGTCCACCAGAGAAGAGCAACAAATATGATTAAAAGTCTAGAAAACATGACCGATGAGGAAAGACTAAAAGAATTGGGCTTGTTTAGGTTAGAAAAGAAAATACTGAGAGGGGACATGATAGCAGTTTTCAAGTATCTAAAAGGGTGTTACAAGGAAAAAGGAGAAAAAATGTTCTCCTTGGCCTCTGAGGATAGGACAAGAAGCAATGGGCTTAAATTGCAGCAAGGGAAGTTTAGGTTGGACATTAGGAAAAAGTTCCTAACTGTCAGGGTGGTTAAACACTGGAATAAATTGCCTAAGGAGGTTGTGGAATCTCCATCACTGGAGATATTTAAGAGCAGGTTAGACAGACACCTGTCAGGAATGATCTAGATGGTGCTGGTCCTGTTGTGAGGATGGGGACTGGACTTGACGACCTCTTGAGGTTCCTTCCAGCTCTAGGATTTTATGATTCTATGGAAATAATCATACCTTCCAACATATATCAGGTAAACACAAAATGTATACTAATGGCATATGAACATAAGTTTATTTGGCAAAGTGGTCCCATCTATAAATATGCTGGTGTGAGAATTTAATTTGGAGAATGAAATTGTGCATCCCTCCAGGGACAGTGAAGTATAGAGACAGAGCTGTTTTGATCTGAGAAGAATGTGAAAATGTAACTTTTTTTCTGTATTCTTTATAGTGCTGAACTAATCTCTGAGGGTACGTCTACACTAGCCCCCTAGATCGATCTAGGAAGGCTAATGAGGGTGACCGGAATTGCAAATCAAGCCCAGGATTTAAATATCCCGCACTTGATTTGCATGTTCCTAACGATCGCCATTTTAGAAATTGACTAGTCGGTAACTGCCCGGCGTCTACACGCAGCAGTGAAAGGGCTTCGATTTAAAGCCCTAATTCAAATTGGGTGGTAAACCTCACTGCAGAAGGAATACCACCTAATTCGATTTAGGCTTTAAATCGAAGCCCATTTCACTGCCGCGTAGATGCGGCAGTTACTCGGCTAGTCAATTTCTAAAATGGCGACGTTGAACATGCAAATCAAGTGCAGGATATTTAAATCCTGGGCTTGATTTGCAATTCCGGTCGCCCTCATTAGCCTCCCTAGATCGATCTAGGGGGCTAGTGTAGACGTACCCAGACTGATAATCTTTGATTAAATAATTCCAGTTGTCTGACAATCTTGAGTCATCATTAGTTGTGGTATACAACAAAGTGGAGATCCTGAGTTGAATCTTAAAAGCTAGTATGTACGGTTCCTTTTGGAACTACAAGCCTGGTGATGGTGCATATCCATTGGACAAGGGAATAGAGGCTACCAGGAATGCTTCAAGGACTGAGCCACTGGTGTATGCTTTTGCTAACCTGACCAGAGACAGTAAAGCCCATGCAGGCCTGGAAGACAGAGGTTGTATTGTCAGACCTGGGAGTTTCAGGGAGCTCATCAGCAGCAAGCATAGACTCATGTTAATGGTAAGTGGTGGTGAGGTTCCTCACAACTCTGGGTGCCCCTGAGGAACATACACAGACCCAGTTTTCTTTTCTGGACAATAGAGAGCTAGGCAGAAACTTTTTAAAAGCAACCTCTCTGTCTGTTAAGTCAGTGAGGGAGTAGAGTGGGTGGGTAGAATTGCATTTTGATCTTAGAGCAGGGTAGAGAAGCCAGACATGGAGATTGCTGGAGAAGCCATGTGGTAAGATGGGAGCAGAGAACAACAGCAGACTGAAGAGAAGTTATGGAGTTACGTGCAGAGCAGAAAACTAACCAACAAAGCAGAAGTTGAAGGGATACATGTCTAGCAGGGAATGAGTGGTTGGTGGTTCAGTGGGATATAGATCTACCCAGAACTTGTGGGAAGGAGCAGAGACTGAGCAAGCATCTTGCAGCCAGAAAGCTTGAAGAGTACTCTCAGAGACACAAAATGAACAACAACTCCTCCTAAGCTGACAAGATCCTGGAGAAGCTATTGCAACTGACGTGCCCCAGACAAAAGGAATTATGTCCCAGGAACAGATCAGAATGTTATGGGTAGGTGTTGGACCCAAAGAGAAAGGGCTAATATTTTTAAAGGGCACTCATATACAAGCAGGGGCTGTGGGGGTGGAGTGCATATCTTAATTCCCACTGGAATTGGAGGAGCTTGCAAGAAGGCAAGTGCTGCTACAGTAGCAGGAGGGGATCAGTGCAAAGGAGCCCCCAGCAAGATATACCATGAACTGATACTGCCCAGGAAAACTGTATCTTAGCACATTGCCTTTAACAGAGCCCAGGACTGGAGAAAATACCCTAGGCACCAGACCTCAGGAGCCTTAACTCTTATTGCACTTACCTCTGGGGCCAAGCTATGAATTACTATACTGTGTTTTACCTTGAAATATAACTGGTTTGTCCACTGTATGTGCAACTTCTCCTTTATCTGCCAGCACTAGTAAAATATCCCTTCACTTTGGCCATAAGAACGGCCATACAGGGTCAGAACAAAGGTCTCTAAGGGTATGTCTACACTAGCCCCCCTAGTTCGAAGTAGGGTGGCTAATGTAGGCATTCGAACTTGCAAATGAAGCCCGGGATTTAAATATCCCGGGCTTCATTTGCATGTTCCCGGGCGGGCGCCATTTTTAAATCCCCTTAGTTCGAACTGACTGCCCGCGGCTACACGCGGCAGTCAGAAGTTAATCCGAACTAAGTCTAGTTTGGATTAACTGTTACACCTCATTGCAGGAGGTGTTTAAATATTTAAATCCCGGGCTTCATTTGCAAGTTTGAATGCCTACATTAGCCACCCTAGTTTGAACTAGCGGGCTAGTGTAGACATACCCTAACAGTGGCCAATGCCAGATGTCCCAGAGGGGAGTGAACAGAACAGGTAACTCATCAAGCGATCCCTCTCCTATCATCCATTTCCAGACTCTGACAAATAGAGGCTAGGGACACCATGAGCTGTGTCCCATGAGCCTATAGCCATCATGCAGCTCTCTGAGTTTTGGAGATTTACCCCAATTATTGAAAACAGAAAATATCCAGAATCCCAGAATGCAATAATCAAAGTTGGGGTTGTATAAAACCATAATCTGATGGTAAAATAATGTAAATACACAGGAAAGCCAAAATTATTCAACCTTGATCAGTCTGCAATGTGAATAAAATAGAAAATAGAGACAAGTACAACCAAGGTCAGAAATGACTAATTCCTTTTATACCAATACATTTTTTCTAATCAGGGGAGAGTAAAAATAATTGAAAGAATATTCATTTACCACATTTTTGGTCTTCCAGAATAAGCACTTGACTGGAACTTGGAAGATCTAGGTTAATTTCCCAGATCTGTCATGAACTTTTCATTGACTATTGGCACACTGCTTACTATTTCTATTCCTTTCTATAAACCTGAAATAATAATATTTCCCTTCTCTGATCCTTTTCTATTTAATCTACAAGCTGGAGCAAACACAGTCTCTTACTAAGGCTACGTCTCTACTGCATTTCTCTTGCACAAAAGCCTATGCAAATGAAGCATGGATTAGCATATTGTTCTTCATTTGCATAATTAATAGGGGTCATTTTTGCTCAAGGGCTTTTGCACAAAAAGGAGCCATCTACACAGCTCCTTTTTGTGCAAAAACCCCCTCTTGCGCAAGAGCCATTCTTCCTGAAAAAATGAGGAAGAACGGCTCTTGCACAAAAGCCTCTTGTGCAAAAACGCCCCCTAATTAATTATGTAAATGAAGCATGGCAATATGTTAACCTGTTCTTCATTGACATAGGCTTTTGTGCAAGAGGGAGCCATGTAGATTTGTTTACTGGACAAAGGGAAATGAAGCGGCGATTTAAATAATCGCTGCTTCATTTAAATTTAAATGGCTGCCGCGCTGAGCCGACAAACAGCTGATCAGCTGTTTGTCGGCTCAGCGCGCTAATCTGGGCGCTCGTCGACATCAAAGCCCTTTGTCGACCGCCCGGTAAACCTCATCCGGCGAGGAATAAGGGGCGGTCGACAAAGGGCTTTGATGTTGACCGCGAGCGCCCAGATAGCGCTGAGCCGACAAACAGCTGATCAGCTGTTTGTCAGCTCAGCGTGGCAGCCATTTAAATTTAATTGAAGTGGTGATTATTTAAATCGCCGCTCCATTTCCCTATGCCTACAACCCTAATCTACATGGCTCCGTCAATGGAGCCATGTAGTCTAGACACAGCCTAAGAGTGCCAATCTTAGGTCAAACTGCCAGAAAAGAGAACAGGCACCACAAACTTCTGGTATAGTCGACGACGACAACTATACATCACCAAGCCAATAACAAGTGTGAACTCCTGGATCATTATGCTACTCTTATACATGGAGACACAGACAGTCTCTTTAGGTGCACCAGCCTATCTTGTCACCAGACAAACTGGACTTAGTGATAATGGTCACATAAACCAAAAATCACATCACATCAGGTTACTCACAGTTACAAAGGATCAGTCATTTATCCTTGACGAATTGGTACTTTGGATCTCAAACCAAAGACAAAACTGACAGATAATTCCCTAGTAAATTAATTAAAGATTTATTAGCTAAGAAAAAGAAATGATTTATTGAGAGGTTAAAAGAGATAAAATTGCAATAACAGATGAGCGAGTCAATGTCTGTAAGTCCAAATTCAAACAGTTGTGTCCATTTATCCTTTTGTTGTAGAGACTGTCCATGTATATTGGCTAATACATGGACAGTATCTACGGTAAAGGATAAATGGACACAAGTCAGACATCAGAAATAGTAACACGCATAAACCTGTAGGGGGACATTTTAAGCTGCCTGGGCACTCATGAATGGATTTAAAAGTAGCCATTCTTCTACAAAGGAATTTCACCAGCCAATTACATAGAGAGAGAGAGAGAGAGAGAGAGAGTGGAATTGATATTCATCTGTGAATGTGACACTGTTTCCCTGAGTTTGATCAAAGACATTAATTGGAAGTCACATTATAAAGCCAGCCTTCCCTGCATTTAACATCTCATTTTTACATCAAAAGCTTAGTATGGGACACTTTCAGCTCACTTAATTAGCCTGATTTGCACCGGTACTAGAACTCATAGGTACCACAACTTTTTTTTTCTGTTATAAATTCTGGGTTTCTAATATCCCTCTCCAGCTCATCTGATGAAGTGGGTTTTGCCCACGAAAGCTCATGATACCATACAAATGCTTGTTAGTCTCTCAGGCACCACAGGACTACTCATTATTTTTGATCTAGGGTTGACTAGTTATAGGGATATACATAATGTAATGCAATAGCAGTTAGCAGATTATAGATAAGTGAATACAATAACATTAGCATTTCCTTTGAACTGAAGTAACACTAGTTAAGTGGCCTGATCACATTACAATACCTTCTGATACTCTTTTAATTTCTATCAGTGTATGAGGGAATTTTCCCATAGTCCGACCTGAACTGGCACCAGGATAGATAGCATCCTAAAGGTCAAAGAGAAGATTGATAGAACAACAAGGTGTGATAAATGTGGAACATAATCCATGCAGTCTATTGGAAAGAATGTACAAAACATGAGAAAAGTAATCTTAGTGGAGGTGGGAAAAGCCAAACATACAGTACATAAAAATGCACTCAACAGACTGAACTCTCCCTGTTGTGGTTGTAACAAATGTAAACAGTATTGATCTTGGGGGCTACCAATAATTATAAGCAATTGTAACATGCCTTTTAAATTACCCTCAAGGGACCAAATCAATCTTATTTTATTGAGACACTATATTAATTTATGTCACGGACCTCATGTGCACTAAAATGCAAATGAAGGTGAAAAGAGGCTCTGGGGCTGATTTCCCAGCTAAAGGAGAGATGAGCTAGTGTACAATCATCAGCCAGGAGAATGATTCATATCAGATCAAGTGCTTGATTGTATCAAAAGAAGTACAGCTTGTATGAGACCTGAGTGCATATGAATAGATGAACCTGATTGAACAGGAGTGTCCAGTAACACTAAGCATTTGGCTTTGGTTCTTGAGTGTCTGAATTAATTCAAAGATGTAGGAACCCAGACATTCCATGCATAGCATCATCTGCTGCTACTTCAGATTTATCCCAGACTGGGAATATTCTTGTGCAGTTATTATTTTGGCATTCTGCCAAAATTTTCCTGCACAACAGAAGGGAAATACTGATTTTTGACAGTTTATATTTCAGCCAAACCTAAATGAAATTTCATGGGACGTAGTCTCAGGGATTTCCACCTGCTACATTTCAAAGACATGATGAAAACCAGAGAAGTACAAGAACTTCTCAAAAATGGTCACGAGAATATTTTATTGTGGAAATTATTTGGCAAATTACATACTACACTGCTGCTAACAAAATTAGTGTTGTATATTTTATTGTATCAAGCATCTCAAGCTCATAGTCAGTTTTAAAATAAACATAAACAGAGATAAATAACTCTGAACTATGTTCAATTAGTAAAGTAAAAACTATTTTATTACTGTCAATTAACACCAAAAGTCAAAACACAAACTATCATTATCACTCATTGATTAAAAAAAAACAGTTTAGTATGTTGCATTTCAAATAGCAGTACCTGCCATTTGCATGTTATGTATTTCAACATGAATGGCAGCACAATATTTTTAAAAATAATTAAGAACACAGCATGTGTGATCCGTGTTAATGTTCTTGAATAAAATTACCAAAGCAAATGATTACAGATAAGCAAAAACACAACTCAAAGGAGTTGTCTTTTTTGAATATTTAGGATCTTGATGTCAATCTCAGTCTGTGCAAGTTATTTTCAGAAACAGGGATGAAGTTGAAAGCAGTTCTAATGTCAGTATCCTGCCGGTTTTTTTTTTTCCGAAAAGCCCTGTTTCGAAAAAAAGCGGCGGCCGCCATTATGCTGCCATTATGCAAATGAAGCGTGGGATATTTAAATCCCGGCTTAATTTGCCCTTTTGATACATCTAATTTACATCCCTCTGCCGACAGAGGGGTGTGGTTTAGACGTACCCAAAAGGAGGAAGAAAAACACAACCTAAAAGTAAGTGGTGGTGGTGACACATAGCAAACCTCTTGGTAGCTCTCAGACCTTCTTCTCCTCCTCCATTGAAATGATGTTTCAGGAGGTGACTGAGTGTTTCTCTTTTCTGCAGGGAGAAAGGTGTTTGTTGGGAAGTAAAGACAAAAGTAGGAAGCAAACGAGATTGATGGAAACAATAGCAAGAAAGATCAGGGAGAGAGAGAAGAGTTTAGTGGAAGGGTCAGACACATGACTGGAGCAGGCCAAAAAACTTCATGTAGCAATGTCCTTGATGACATCTGAAGGCCAAGTATTTGTCCCATGCTATTTTAGCAAGGCAGAAGCCTTTCATAAGTCTTTCAGTTCCTCTTCACCTTTTGATCTGAGTGGTGGAGATCATCTTTGCTTCAGATCTGCCTTTACAGAAAAGTACTACAGTGTTCCACAGAAATAGTCAAAAATACACAATTAGAAACACTATCCCAGAGGATACCACTGCCAATCTGGTAGCAGACCTATGTAACTTTGTTCTCACCCACAATTATTTCCAATTTGGGGACAACTCATACCTCCAGATCAGCGGCACAGCCATGGGTACCTGCATGGCCCCACAGTACGCTAACATTTTTATGCCTGACTTAGAACGTTTCCTCAGATCCCGTCCCCTTTTACCCCTTCTCTATTTACGCTACATCAATGACATCTTTATGATCTGGACCCATAGCCAAGAAACACTGGATGCATTCCACAGAGACTTTAACAACCTACACCCCACCATCAATCTCAGCCTGGACCATTCTACACAAGAGATCCATTTCCTGGGCACCACTGTACAAATCACAAATGGTAAATTAGATACCACTCTCTACAGAAAACCCACTGACTCATACAGTTACCTACATGCCTCCAGCTCCCATCCAGAACACACCATATGATCCATCATCTATAGCCAAGTCCTTAGATACAACCGCATCTGCTCTAATCCCACTGACAGAGACCAGAAACTTCAGGATCTCTACCAAGCATTTATAAACCTCAATTACCCACCCAGAGAAATAAAAAAACAAATTGAAAGAGCCAGACGAATACCCAGAAACCATCTACTTCAAGACAGACCCAAGAAAACCAACAATAGAACACCACTTGTCATCACCTATAGCCCCCAACTTAAACCCGTCCAATGCATTATCAATAAACTATAACCTATACTGGAACAGGATACTACACTCCAAGAGGCTCTGGGAGACAGACCCATAGTCTCCTATAGACAACCACCTAACCTCAGGATGATTCTTACCAACAACCACAGGACATACCACACTAATACCAAACGGGGAACTTTCCCTTGCAACAAACCCCGTTGCCAACTTTCTCCACATATTTACTCTGCTGACACCATCATTGGGCCTAACCATGTCAGTTACAAGATCAAGAACACATATTTCTGTTCATCCAGAAATATAATTTGTGCCATCATGTGCCAACCGTGTCCGTCTGCTATGTATATTGGACAAACTTCTCAGACACTTCTCCAAAGAATCAATGCACACAAAACAGACATCAGACAGTTTCACACAAAAAAAACCAGTTTCTTGCCATTTCAACCAGACTGGGCATTGTCTCAATGACCTTATTACATGCATCCTTCTTCAAAGAGACTTTAACACTAGACTGCAAAGGGAAGCCTCAGAACTGTCTTTCATGCTTAAATTTGACACTTTACGAATGGGCCTTAACAAAGATGCTAATTATCTTACCCATTACAAAGATAGATTCCCCAATTATCACCCCAATATAATTATCTCATAGACACTAACCTCCCCCCCTCACCCTCCCTCTGTTCTAAAATCTGATCTGTGAATTTTATATGTGTTCACTTTTTTTGATTGCATCCCTTTGGTATATATGGTCATGCCAATTTTCTTCTACAATTTGATCTGAGGAAGTGGGTCTGGCCCACGAAAGCTCATCACCTAATAACCCATACTGTTAGTCTTTAAAGTGCTACATAGTCCTGTCTTTTGTTTCACACTTCCACTAGTGATACTACTGCAGTGTCCTGATATAATAATTGGGGCAGAATAGGTCAGCATTTTTAAACGTGTTGACTCAGGTCTTCACTCCTCTCTTTTCCTCTTGGGATGTAATTTAAAGTCCTAACTGTGCAATTCTTTACTTCACACACACACACACACACACCCCATCTGACTCACTGGACCATCCCTGAAATGAGCAACGACTACTTTATCTTTTGAATTTTTTTTCTCTATTTCACTGTAATAAAATGGGAAGACAAGTATAGTCCTAATTTAACACCTGCTTATGTTTCTCTCAGGCTGCTCAGTACTGGATGATTTCTTGAGTTTCTTCAATTTGGTTCAAATGGAAATACTGAGTTGAGGTTTTATGTGAACACAAAAGGGCCTGCAAGACATTTCAGCACAGGGCAAAAAAAAAAAAAAAAAAAAGAAATGTAGGGAAAACACACTGTATAAAACTTTTCTGTATATTTTCACTAATGAAATACCACATGTGCCTCCCAGCCCCCACAAAAATGATGTCTATGCAGAGGAAAGTAGATGTTCCAGAGTGGTAGGAGAGGGAACACTGCATACAAGGACAGAGGATTAGTCACCTCATCAGTGAAAGTGCTGAAATTCAGGCTGAAACTGAAAAAAAGAATGATGAAAATAAAGAGGCAGAATTCTGTAGTATGGTAAAGGAAGAAATGCACTCAATTGGTGGACCACTTCAAATAAGTGGGAGACAGTGTTTGAACTGAGAGACAAACTGAGCAATTAAAAGTATTCTCATCTAAAAAGAACACAGTAAATAACAAAATAGATGCTACCCAAAAGCCATGAGGGCATTTGGGAATTGAAATGCAATGACAGTGGGCCAAATAAATATATGGTCAAAATCGAAAACAGTAAAGGCACATAAATGTCCATGAGCTGTGTGCTCACTTTAAAATACAGTACAGATATTAAGTGTACTCATCCACTCCTGGAAAAGCCTGATTCAAAAGGTAGGGGATATACTTGTTTTATTTACAATGGTTAGAGAAATTTATCATGGAATTATATTCATTGTGTCCACTGAGTAGCACTACCAACAGCACCCTGACAAACTACCTGGAGGCCATATTTCTAAAGAATGGCACAAAAGTTATTGTTGTGATGTTAGTACTCTAGTTTAGCTATGCAGAGGGGATAAAGTTTGCAATGAAATAAAGCATGGCAACACTTCCATCATTTTGCTTTTGAGTGTGTGTGTCCAGCTGTGGGTGGGAGGCTGGGGGATTCATGGCACATCTTCATAGTTTCATATATCCCAAGTCCAGAAGGGGCCATTGTGATCATTCTTCATGTACCAAATATTTTCCACATGCCTATATTTAAACCAGCGTCTCGTTATCCTGAAAATTGCACCTGAACTACAATTACATTTCAAAGCTTTAGCACGTTTCTAGTGAAAATGGTAGTTGACTTAGTGTGAAAATGCCACAAAAATATACATGTAAAAGAATTTCCCCCATTTTCTAAATACTAGCTAATTTATATGTACAGTATTTACATGTGTTAGTGTAACCCACACACCTAGGCCACGCCTACACTGCACTGTTATTTTGGAATAAACTATTCTGGAATAGTTATTCTGAAATAGCTTATTTTAAAATAGCACATCTACACTGCAGGGAAGCATTAAAATTAGTCCAAGGCAGGTTTCCCTAATGTAGATATGCTATCTTGATTTAGAGCCTCAGGAGGAATAACTTAGAATGGCCCTGGTGAAGGCTATTTCGAAATAGCAGCAGTGGAACGTCTACACATGGCTTATTTTGAAATAGCTATTTTGGAATAGGTGTTATTCTTCGTAGAATGAGGTTTACAGAAGTTGGAATAAGCCATCCATGATTCTGAAATTATTTCGAAATAATGGAATTGCTGTGTAGACGCTCGCATAGTTATTTCGGAATAATGGCTGTTATCCCGAAATAACTTTGCTGTGTAGACACACCCCTAGTGTGGTTCACTGTCCCATGTAGTGGCACTTAGGCCACTTACAGCAAGAGTTAAGGAAAAGATGGCTCTACAGCCTAAGCTGAGAGCCAGCTGGCTTTATAGCTCAAGCTATAGAGGCTCCTCCCCTAAGCTCCAGAGAGCCCAGGTACAAATCTGCCTGGTGATGGTTACATCAGATTGCTTGAAAAACCATTTCTCCTATGCAATGCATTATCTGAAACATGTATATTAGGAAATGATTTATTGGATAAAACTTGACTCAAGACTTAAGTCACTACAACACTTAAGTCACTAGGGTCAGATTCTCAACTGGCGTAAATCCATAGAGCTACACGGACATTGACGATCTGGACATTTACCTAGATGAAATCAATTTGTTGTTAACTAGAATTTCTTAAAGCTTAGAATCCTCAACAGAAATCCATTGAGTGACCTTTTCCTTAGCTTTCATTAGTGAATTCCCACTTCCTAGGTTTCACTTTCAGTGTCAAATTAGAATGAATACAAACACTTGGTATGAAACTCAGCTAAAACCCAATTTTGGGCTGACCCCAGCATAGACATGATTTGAATATCAAGCCTGGAATCCAAACAGGTTCCAGAGGAAAAATTGGTCCTTTAAAAACATTTTTTGAGTTTGTAGCAAAAAAAGGGCACAGGATTGAGAATTAGTACATCAGGGTTTGGCTTTATGTGCTGCCACAGATTTTGTATCCTGTGTGACCTGAAGGTACTCACTGAACTTTCTGGCTTAAGGGACTGTGTTGTTATGAAATGGCGTGATATGAGATGTTATTATCAAATAAGTGTTGTTAACCAAAATTGTATGATAGGGTGTGTTGTTGGTTGAAGACAAAGAACATATGCTGTTGAATATACAGAGGCACGGGGTATATCTACACTTTAAAAAAAGTCCTGTGGCAGTGGGTCTCAGAGCCTTAATCTACAGACTCTGGCTTGCCTGGTCCTTTGCAGGGCTAAATGCAGCACTGAAATGTGACATTCCCACTTGGGCTGGAGCTCAGATTCTGAAGTCTGGCGAAAGGGTGAATTTCAGTACCTGAGTTCCAGCCCAAGGAGGAACATCTACATGAGTATCTCAGAGCCATAGTGTGAACCCGCATCTGTAGGTTTGAGCTCTGATACTCAGGGTCTTGAGTGCTTTTTCTGGAGTGTAGACATACCTCCATAGGCTTGGATTTCTGGAATGAAGCTTTGCCCTAACTACTTGTTCCGAACTTTAGTGGAATTGAAATTGAAAGGGCTGACAGCTGGCTTCAGAAAAGAGAGAGAGCAAGATTGCAGAGGAAGTTAGGAAGCTAGACTGTGCTCAGGAATGGAAGTACAGCTGGGATCTTATAAAACTAGAGATTCCTTCTGGGAATGGGAAGTAGAAGGGTTACTGCATACTGCCTTTTGGTTTATTCTGGTTAAAGTTAGTGGGCTTTGAGACTCAGAAATTGGAAGTGTTATTGATCGGTGGTTCCCTTACCCTAAGAGATCTGCAGTGCTCTTGAAAAAGAATGAGTAATAGCAGCCAAGATAATACAATATTCACAGACAAGCTTTTAGACAGGGAGTTTTGAGAGGGGAAAGAGCTATGATAATGACCCAGAGACAATGGTATTAAATCAGGAGTGTGCACAAGAAGAGCAGGTGGTGACAGCTGTAAGGGTCTGTTTAGACTACATCCCTCTGTCACCTGAGGGATGTAAATTAGACATACAGAAATTGCTAATGAAGAGGGGGGATTTAAATAGCCCGCACTTCATTAGAATAAAAATGGCCGCCACTTTTTGCCGATGCGGCAATTTGCCGGCAAAAAGCGGCAGTCTTGATGGGGATAGGTCAGCAAGGAAAGCCTTTTCCAACTGATCCCTTATGCCTTATGCAACAAGGTTTACAGGATTGGTTGGAAAAGGCTTTCCTTGTCGACCGATCCCCGTCTAGATTGCCGCTTTTTGCCGGTAAATTGCCGCGTTGGCAAAAAGTGGTGGCCATTTTTATTCTAATGAAGCTGGGGATATTTAAATACCTGCTTCATTAGCAATTTCCGTATGTCTAATTTACATCTCTCTGGAGACAGAGGGATGTAGTCTAGACATACCCTAAAATAGTGAATGGGTAGGTAAAAGTTTTCAAAAATAGCTACATGTTTTAGGACCCAAATCCCATTTTCAAAAGTGACTGAGTCAGTTAGGATTCACTGTCTAATTTTAGAAATTAGGTCTCTATCTTTTAAAGGTATTTAAATCAGCTTCTGTACCCAAGGACTGGAAGACAGCTAACATAACGCCAATATTTAAAAAGGGCTCTAGAGGCGACCCTGGCAATTACAGACCAGTAAGTCTAACATCAGTACCAGGAAAATTAGTTGAAACAATATTAAAGAATGAAATTGTCAAACACGTAGAAGAACATAATTTGTTGGGCAAAAGTCAACATGGCTTCTGTAGAGGGAAATCATGTCTTACTAATCTATTAGGGTATGTCTATACTACATGCCTCTGCTGACATAGTTAATGAAGCGGAGATTTAAATATCCCCCACTTCATTAGAATAAAAATGGCCGCCGTATTGTGCCGGCTCAGCTGTTTGTCGAGGTTTACAGGGTCGGTAAGCAAAGGCTTTCCTTGTTGACTGATCCCCGTCTTGACTGCCAATTTGTACCGTACTGATGGCAGTCTGTTCAACCTGAGGCGACTAAAGGCCCATACTAAGACAGTGCGGCAACTCATCCGAGAATTACTCTTCGCTGACGATGCTGCCCTTGCTTCTCACACGGTGACAGCGCTGCAACGCATAACATCCTGCTTTGCAGAGGCTGCTGAACTCTTTGGACTAGAAGTCAGCTTGAAGAAAACGGAAGTTCTCTATCAGCCCGTACCTCGGGAAGATTACTGCCCTCCCTGCATCACCATTGGCGAGTCAGAGCTGAAGACAGTTCATCAGTTCAGCTACTTGGGGTGTATCATCTCCTCGGACGCCAAGGTTGATAAAGAGATTGATAACAGACTGGCAAAAGCAAACTGTGCATTCGGTAGGCTGTATAAAAGAGTCTGGAACAACAAGCATTTGAAGAAAGATACGAAGATTGGTATGTACAGAGCCGTTGTACTGAGTACCCTCTTGTACAGTTCCGAGTCGTGGGTCACCTACTGGCATCATCTGCGTCTCCTTGAGCGCTTCCATCAACGCTGCCTCCGCACCATCCTTAACATCCACTGGAATGACTTCATCACCAACATTGAAGTCCTCGAACAGGCGGAGGTTACCAGCATCAAGGCCATCCTATTGAAGACACAGCTGCGTTGGGCAGGGCACATCTCCAGGATGGAGGATCATCGCCTGCCCAAGATTGTGCTGTATGGCGAACTCGCCACTGGCCATCGCGACAGAGGAGCACCGAAGAAGAGGTATAAGGACTCTCTGAAGAAATCCCTTGGCATCTGTCATATTGACCACTGCCATTGGTCTGCTTTAGCCTCGGAACGAGAGGCCTGGAAATGCACCATTCAACAGGCTGTCTCCTCCTTCGAGAATACACGTAGGGCTGGTCTTGAGGACAAAAGGACATGGAGGAAGAATCGTGACACCGCAGCACTAAACTTAGAACAGAATTTCCCTTGCTGCCACTGTGGCCGAATCTGCCTGTCCCGCATTGGACTCATCAGTCACCAGTGAGCTTGCATCAGATGTGGACAAACCCCTTCCTTAATCTTCGTTCGCGAAGTTAAGCCATGATAAAATCATGAGTGGTATGGAGAGGGTGAATAAAGAAAAGTTATTTACTTGTTCCCATAATATAAGAACTAGAGGATACCAAATGAAATTAATGGGTAGCAGGTTTAAAACTAATAAAAGAATGTTCTTCTTCACACAGTGCACAGTCAACCTGTGGAACTCCTTGCAGAGGAGGCTGTGAAGGGTAGGACTATAACAAAGTTTTAAAAAGAACTAGATAAATTCATGGAGGTTAGGTCCATAAAAGGCTATTAGCCAGGAGGTAAGGAATGGTGCCCCTGGCCTCTGTTTGTCAAGGCTGGAGAATGATGGCAGGAGACAAATTTCTTGATCATTGTCTTTGGTCCACCCCCTCTGGGGCACCTGGCACTGGCTACTGTCGGCAGACAGGATACTGGGCTCGACGGACCTTTGGTCTGACCCAGTATGGCCATTCTTATGTTCTTATGTGCCTAAAGAGGCAGATAGGCTCAATCACGGTTGTTAGGCAAATCCCACAAGAGACATGTCCTTAGGTACATATTCACTGAGAGCCAAACTTTTGAAGGTGTTTATGTCATTTTGAAAATGGGACTTAGGCATGTTCTGTGTTTCCCGGTACCCTTGTCTTTTGTGTGGTCACTCTAATGCTCCTCTATTATTGGCAGTTTGTCTCCACCCTTTTGCTGTGGGGGCTGGTTGTTAACAGGTGTTAGGCATCTACTGAGCAGGCTTCCTGGATTGGGCTTCAATGACAAAATAAGTGTACCCCCACCTACACTGAGAGTTCTGCTTTGTGACTTCCAGGGCTCCAGTTTGAGCGATGGCTCTAAGGAGGTAGTTAGTTGTGGGGGAGACATTAGCACTTAGGTGACTTTGCAAATCCCAGCTGTAAAGGCTACAATACTTAGACTCATACCTAATTAGCTGGTAACATGTCAATAGTCACTCAATAGTGGACTTAGACACCTAAAGATGAAGAAGGGGCTAATTATCTATAAGGTCTGGGCCTAGGATCCAGAGATGTTATTATTCCACTTTATTCGGCTCTGGTGAGGCCATATCTGGAGTATTGTGTCCAGTTCTGGGCCCCCCACTACAAAAAGGATGTGGACGCATTGGAGAGGGTCCAGCGGAGGGCAACCAAAATGATTAGGGGGGCTGGAGCATATGACCTATGAGGAGAGGCTGAGGGAGTTGGGACTGTTTAGTCTGCAGAAGCGAAGAGTGAGGGGGGATTTGATAGCAGCTTTCAACTTCCTGAAGGGAGCTTCCAAAGAGGATGGAGAGAGGCTGTTCTCAGTGGTGACAGATGGCAGAACAAGGAACAGTGGTCTCAAGTTGCGGTGGGAGAGGTCCAGGTTGGATATTAGGAAAAACTATTTCACTAGGAGAGTGGTGAGGCACTGGAATGGGTTACCTAGGGAAGTAGTGGAGTCTCCATCCCTAGAGGTGTTTAAGTCTCGGCTTGACAAAGCCCTTGCTGGGTTGATTTAGTTGGGATTGGTCCTGCCTAGAGCAGGGGGCTGGACTTGATGACCTTCTGAGGTCTTTTCCAGCTCTATGATTCTATGATCCTGTTTCACTTAGACATTTTTGAAAATTTTCTCCAGAAATACTTACCTAGCTCACAAGAGTTTTCTGAGGCTCTATCTATTATTGTGTGTGAAGTTGAGACACTATGTCATAGAGATACATGCAAACAAATAAACCAAAATGAACTTTGCAGATGAGTTTTATGTAGCTTCAGGTTTTATAATGAAAGTTTTCCATTGCTTCTTTTATTAAAGGGCACATCCAGGAGTGATGATTAAGTATCTCATTGTTTGTCTTCAGCACTCTATAAACAATTTTTGATAATACAGAAGTGATTTTAGTCCACAGATCTCATAGCACTTTTGTAAAGTTGAGGTATAATTATCTCTATTCTTCAAATGAGGACAGGTGAAGTGACTTGGTCAAGGGCACATAAGAAGCCGGTGGCAGAGTTGATAATAAAACCTGACCTACAGACTCATTCCTTTTATGCTGCACCATACTGCTCTAGTCCACAATAAGTATAACGAGTTGTTAAGAAGACTTGGTAGATCATCATACTTACTCATGGGGAACCACCACAAATCTCACTCAGAGCAAAGCCCATTACTAATACAAACAAATAGTTAAAGGTATGTTTACTTAATAAAACAAAATACAACAAACATCTTCAAAAACAAACCAACCAGTCTTACAAAAACAGGACACTTCACTTTGCCCTCTGGGGAAAAGATGAGTCACATGACAGATGTGTAATTCTATTGCTTACTGCCCTACAGGAAGGCTCACAGATACTGCAGTGCTTAGTCAAGTATAAAAACTTATACAGAACAAAATAGAAAGCAAAACTGATGAGCACATGTAAGGCCATTCTCCCAGTTACAATATCACATACAATTTACACATTGCCAGCTTATGTTACAGAAAGGCTGAGGGTTGTTGAATGAATGAATGAATGAATGAATGAAATGCACTAATTAGAAGATGCCAAGTCATGATAGATAATACCCTTTTCAAGCAAATAAGAGTTCAGTGTCTCTCACTGGAAATTACTACATTTCCTCTAGCCTAGAGCTAAATATTCTCAGTTGTAAATAAACAAATGTTTACAGGGGGAAAAGATACAGAGAAAGCTCTCTTTTCATCTCAAATACATACAGCATAAAGCATAACAAATTTAATTATCAATATCATTTACAGTGAGAGTGTTAGATTCTGACCTCAGTCACAACAATGTAAATCTGGCTATCAGGCATATCTTCTGTGGATTTACTCCAGAGTAAAATCAGATATTGTCTCATAATGTTCTTGTCAACAAATTCAGTGAAGGGCTAATGATGACATTATAGAGATTTACTCCACCTTGTTTAGGGGTGTTTTTGTTTGTTTATTTGTTTTTTTTTGGCAGAGCACCTACTGGTTATAAATTCATCTGAGAGTCACATGAAAGTGAGTAATTTTCAGTTACTATTGGGTATGAGTTTTTGTAGTGTATAGAGTGTGTATATATACCTGCCTATCAATACAAAGTATGGAATGCAATAATATATGTATATAATATGTATATAACATTGCATTCCATAGTGTGTCTTAATATTCCACATGTTGTATGTTGTATATATGTATATTTTGCATATATGGAATATTGAGATACACTATGGAATGCAATATTACATATATATTATTGCATTTCTTATTTTGTCTTTGTATGGATAGGCAGGTGATCTAGGCTTAGGCATCAGTTCTTGAATAATTTCATTTGAATAGGTTTTACTGTTAATCTACAAAGTAATTTTCCAGACTGGATCAGGACAATCTCTTTTAGAAGGAGAACATGCTGCCATCGGGAGGAAAAGCCAATGTAGATGTTTGTAGAGGTGACCAAATGCTATAAACAAGAAACTGACCAAGACTATATAAGAAAGGCAAAGAGGGAGAGGGAATATCTTTTACTGGACCAGCCTTTTCACAGAGCTCTACTTCAGGTCTGTTAGAAAATCTTATATAGCAATTCAACAAAGGCCCATCATCATTAAACCTGTATAATCTACTGCGGATCACTGTTGCCACAGTTAATGGTACGGCACTAAGTGTGATGTAGTCAAGTTCCCAGATATGTCTCAACATGGTGAATATTAAAATCTCTGTGGTGGCCCTTTAGGTGCTGTCAGGTAGAGCCAATACATACACCCCTTCATGCATCCATGGAGACTTTGAGAGCCTAATGTGCTGAGATGTTTTTGCCCAGCCTGGTGATTATAATGAATGTCTGGAGGAAGGTTAGTTTTCTAAGGCCTGGTTTACACTAGGGGATACGTTTGAATTAAGATACACAACTTCAGCTATGTCAATTACATAGCTTAAGTCGAAGTATCTTAACTCGAATGTTGGCACCATCCTCACTGTGGGAAGTTGAAGGGAGCACACTCTTCCTTTGACTTCCCTTACTCCTCAGAGAAGCAGGACTGCTGGCATTGATGGGAGCTCCCTCTCAGTTTAAATTAGCATGTCTTCACTAGACCCGCTAATTTGAACTGCGGAAGATTGACTGTGTCTGCTTCAATCTTATCTGTAGTGTAGACACAGCCTGAGAGATTATGATGTTTTGCAGAAAGTAAGCCTGCTTTAGGCTTAGGATTTGGCACTGACAGAACATATGGTATGCCTCTAGCTGCTCCAGGTCTACCTGCAAGAAGATTCATGTTTCTGACCTATATTGCAATTCACATCGTACATAGGTTTGATAGATCCTGAACCAGAAGTTTATGCATCCATAAAGTGAGACATGAATGTCATACAGAAGGCAGTTAGACCTACTTGTTGAAGAATGCCTGGTTTGGCACACCCATTCAAATTCTGCTTGCAGCCTAGGCAGATGAACACATTAACATTCTCTACGTTACTTGACCCAACGTGCACCAGTGCTTCTGGAGGGCCACCTTCAAACTTCTGTACCTTGGTGTTCTACCCTGACATGGTTCCATGTCTTTTTTTCAAAATGCTTTTTCCCTTCTTCCCCTCCCAGGGTATGTCTACACTAGCCCCCTAGTTCGAACTAGGGAGGCTAATGAGGGCGACCGAAATTGCAAATAAAGCGCGGGATTTAAATATCCCGCACTTCATTAGCATGTTCCCGGCCAGTCGCCATTTTAGAAATTGACTCCATGAGGTTTAACTGGTAATTTGAAGTAAGGGGTTCATTTCGGAATCGCCCTTCTCTGCTGCGTGTAGATGCGGGCAGTTTTTCCGGGCTAGTCAATTTCCAAAATGGCGACCGGCCGGGAACATGCTAATGAAGCGCGGGATATTTAAATCCTGCGCTTCATTTGCAATTTTGGTCACCCTCATTAGCCCCCCTAGTTCGAACTAGGGGGCTAGTGTAGATATACCCCCAGTTCAAAAGAGCCTGGATCTGTTGATCACTGGAACATCTTCAGAATTTGCCTGTTTGATTAGGCCTCGAGGATGGAGGGGGAAGGTAGCTGACAGTGATGTGTCCAACCGATGAAACAGTGTGATGGAGGTGGGAATTTTAAGCATATTCATTGATTAGCAGTTATGTCAAGTATAGCTGAGTTGGGGAGGAATATGTGTTGCAATTTCAGACTATTTATGCTTTGTCATTCTGATGATATTGTGTTTTCCAGCTATATCAGGAGGGATTTTTGTTCTAGAGTGGGGTTCTGTTCATGTGATTTGTTTCAGAGAAAAATCCAATTAAAAGAAATAAAAAGACACAAAATTCAGTCTTTTTACATAGTTATGTGGCATTAAAAATGCACACTTATAATGTTGTATATTTATATATTAGGCTAGGTATTGTAAAGAGCAGTTTTACAACATAATGCACTAATTTACAAAGACTTCAAAATAGCCCCACACATTGATTCAAAAACATTTTCTTTATAGTGATACTTTTTATAACCAATGTCTATAAAGCAATTGAGTATAAATGGCACTTTATATTTTCAAAATACCACAAAAAATGTTAACACAATATATCAAATTTGCCAGACATAATATTAATAAAAGCATATATGCCATTTTTTTAGTTATACACAAATAAACAATCACGCAATAAGCAACCACACAATCAATACCAGTGTCAGAAATAGTGACACTAATGGCATTTTAACGACATACCCATTGTGTGCCCTCTAGTGGTTCAGGAGCAGACATAATTGTGTATCAATTAAAATAATACAAATATGAGATGAAGACGCTAGGTGGGGAAAATGCTGTTCACAGCACACAGGCTGGATAACTGGACGTTATTTGCATTCACATTCACAGAGGATAGGACAGAAAAAAATTCTCTCTCCCAAAGGACAGTATTTCAGTGCAGTCCTCCAAAGCGGGGTACGGCAGCCTCCTGCCCAGCTGCTGTGTGACACAATGTTTGGTGAAACCTGTGGTATTCATTGCACCCTAACCACTTTCACAGACATGTAGATCTTCTTAATCTCAATGGGCTCCACCATATATTGTTGAATCCAGGAACCTCCATGACCCAAGTGGGAAGTAAATCTGTCACTAAACAAACAGCTTCAGTCACTGGATTCTTTTCTTGACTATTCAAGGCTACACACACTGTGGCAAGACTAAGGGTGTGTCTACACTGTACCATTATTTCGAAATAACTAGAATTATTTTGAAGTAACAATGCAAGCATCTACACAGACATTCCATTATTTCAAAATAATTTTGAAATAACGGATGGTTTATTCCAAAATCTGTAAACTTCATTCTATGAGGAATAATGCCTATTCTGAAATAGCTATTTCAAAATAAGGAGTAGATGCTCCACTGCTGCTATTTCAAAATAGCCCCTCACCAGGGCATTTCTAAGATATTCCTCCCCAGTGCCTCCTGGGGCTCTAAATCAAGATAGCACATCTACATTAGGGAAGCCTGCCTCCGACTAATTTTGAAGCATCCCTACAGTGTAGACGTTCTATTTCAAAATAACTATTCCGGAAGTTAATTTTGAAATAAGTGTGCAATGTAGACGTACCCTCAGAGGGAACACACTAGTTTAAAAGAACTGGTTTATGTTTAAATAGATACAAATGTAATTATAGCAAGCTGAAAAGCAGGAGTATGTATTTTTGAGCTCAGTAGTGTCACACAAAGTCACTTAATTATATAGCAAAAACGATTTAGTAGAATAACACACTAATAGAGATTAAATTATCACAACAACATAATAATAATGATGAAATAATAGAGCTATACTAACTATGATAAATGTATCAATTGGGGAACTCAATAATTGGAGTGTAAGCAGGGAAGAATTTTCACATCGGACAAAAGGGCAAGGTAATATCGATATAAGAGGTATACAAGAATAAAAACAACCTGGCTAGTAAAGACATATTGGTTAGTAACTAAGCACTGTAATGAACCTTCCTGTGGTAAAACACACAGGAAGGAAATGTATTGTCAAGGCCAGAGCTTCCTTCTTTATGCTCCCCTCATAGTACAGGGATTTGTGGGGCCTGGATGAAGTAGATGATGTAGCCCTCTTTTCATGTGGAATCAGGAGATAACCAAGGAATGATAGATCCAAGAACTTCTACACTAATTTGAGGGTCCCTTTTCTCTTCAGGAATCATGCTGCCATTGGTTTTATCCTCTCCTCCCCACACGAAGCAGTGTAATGGAAGCCCCAGAAGGGACCTTATCACTCATTTTAATGCAATGTTGGCAACTTCTGTGATTTTTATCATAAATGTTTCAACATTTGGTGTTTCTCATACAGTTCCGGGTCGTGGAGTCATGTCATTTTTGTAAGAATATGAATTTTTATTTATTTGCATTTTATTTTTAAATAATAAACCAGGGTTAAGGAAAAAATCTTAAAGGCATGCACTCTAAGGTCTCAAACTAGAAGTCAAATAAAAAGAACCCATTGTTGTTGTTCTTGTTGTTGGTATTTATTTGTTTATTTATTTGTTTGTTTATTTAAATCTCCCTGTCATTATAATTGTGGGCCACAGCTATACATTCTGATTCTTGGGGAAGCCTGCAGAATCTTTTTCAGACCTGCCATGGACATCAGCTGCTCTCTACCTCCAACCCAGTATCAGTGGAGTTCCAAACATGCCCAAGCATGTCCCTGTAATTTCCTGGGGATACCACCTCCATTTTCTGACAAAGACTTCAGAAAAACTAAAGAAGAAAGATTGCCTCCAGGAATCTCTCTCAAATGTTGCATTGAACAGACTTCATGCAGCAACAGGACATTGGGGCAACGGAAAGAGGATATGTAGCTTAGTGTGAGTTTTATTGATCATATCTGCACTATTCAGAGTATTGATAAAACTCCAGCTAAGCTGTATTTTCTTCCTCTATTCAGATCTCTACACTCTCTTAATGCTGCCCTCCCTACATCTGGCTCTCCCCAGCAATCCCTATCTAACACGATTCTGGCTCAATATACAAATAAGGGTCTGGCTCTGACTAAAGGTTGGCTTCATGCACACACAATCCAACTAACAGTTATTTTGGTGGCAATAGGGACTCAGTGGTCCAGAGAGTTGTCTAAAAATTCCAAGCTCTCCAAATAGATTTCCTCTCCAATCAATGCATGATCATCTGTGTCTGAATTTTGATTAATTGTGTTCAAATTAAATTGTTAGCTCTTGAGGGCTCTGTGCAAAGCACACTTCTCATATTCAGCTAATTCTAGAAGTAAAAACAATAGTAACAATGAAAATGGTTTAACATTTCTTTTTTACAGAGAAATTGAAAGGCAAAAAGGAGTTTTTTGAGTGCATAAACACAGTTACTGAGTTAGTCAGCTTTTGCTCATAACGCTTCTTTTTCAAATATATTGGTAAATGCAATCAAACGGAATTCAAAGAAATGCTTGTGTTAATTTCTGCTTCACAAGAAATATGCAAATCCTAACACAACTCAATGTATTTTAAAAGAAAAAGAAGTAGCAAAATTGGTAATAACTAAAGAAATTTTACTTTCAAGCTTCTGCAAAAAAACTGAGAGGTTCTTTTGTTTATTTGCTTGTTTGTTTCGGTGTGTTTAATGACACACTGAAAAGTAGTAGATATTGTCCTTTTAGTTTTGGAAAGACAAAATGGGTCATATCCAGAGCTGGCATCAATGTGTGTAGCTCCATTATCCATGAAAATGTACACCAGCTGAGGATTTGGTACACAATTTCCATTACTACATTAGGTAATCACTTTTAACATTTTTAAAAAATGTTTTTAATTATCTGAGATTATACATTTGAAAATTAACTCCTGAGAGTGCACGTTAACTCACTTGTACTCATTTTTTTTCTTATTAATTATCCTCACAGTTGTTGATTATTATTTGTATTATCAGAGCATCTTGGGATCTTGGTCTTAGACCAGGAACCCATTATGGCAGCTGCTGCACAAGCAAAGCAAAAAGATGGAACTTGTCCCAGAGAGCTTACAATTTAAGAATAAAACAAGAAACAGACTGACTAATGGGGGGTGAGGTAGTGGCATTGGATTCTTTTGAGATCTCACATTACAGGTTGGATCTCCAAACACCGGGACTCCCCTCATCCAGCAACATCTATGTTCCAGCAGAACCATGAATGGAGTGATGGCTGGGAGCCCCAGTGGCAAGAGGGCTGGTGGCTCAGAGCCGCTGGGACTGGGACCAGCAGCACAACTGGGGATGCGGCAGCCCCAGTAGCAGGGCCGGGGATGCTGCAGCTGCAGCAGCCTTGGTAGTAGAGGTGGGTGGGGACGTGACAGCCGCGGAAACACCAGCAGTGGGGTGGGGGACATGTCAGTCCAGGTTGCCAGGGCCACAGCAGCCCAGCAGCCCGGAAGGGGAGGGGGGAGGCTAAGGCCGGCAGTGGGGAGGGAGGTGGGCTGGGGGTCAGTAGCAGGGGACCACCCCTAGTCTGGCAAATTCCCTCATTTGGGACCGGTCAGGTCCCAAGGGTACTGGACCAAAGAGGTCCAACCTGTACTTTTTACACTACTGCAATATTACTGGTCTCAGTAGAGTTTCTCTTCATTACAGCAGTGCATATGTTATCAGAAACAGACTCTGAAACTTTAACCGTGCTTGTTGGTACTGGCAGAATGTGGCCTACATACAATGTTATTAGGGCTTGTCTACCAGGGGGAGTTAAAAACCCACAGTAACTAGTGTGCACTACCTACTCTGCTCTGACTGCTTGGGGTGGGGGGAGGGCGGCACTTTTACTATACACTAAGGATACATCTAGACTACACGCTTTTGTCGACAGAAGTTTTGTCGACAGATACTGTGGACAAAGCTTCTGTCGACAAAGAGCGTCTAGACTACATCCAGTTCTGTCGACAAAGCAAGCCGCTTTGTCGACATGACAGTGTAGATGCAAAGGACAGTGTAGATGCAATAATGCCTTCTGTCGACAGAACTCTGTCGACAAAAGGCATTATTCCTCGTAGAATGAGGTTTACAGCCATCGACAAAACTGCTGAGTTCTGTCGACGTTATGTTGACAGAACTCAGCGGCAGTGTAGACGCAGGTATAGTTTTGTCGACAAAAGTCCACTTTTGTCGACAAAACCCTGTAGTCTAGACACACCCTAAGAGTTCCTGTGTATGCATTAGTTTAACACACTTTGGAAGTATATAGTGCTAAATAGCCTCTTAGGGCATGTCTATACTTACCAGAAGATTGATGCTCCAGAGGTTGATCTTCTGGCCTTTGATTTAGCAGGTCTTGTATAGACCCCTAAATCCAATACTGAGGGCAGCTCCCACTGACGTTCAATACTCTTTCTTTTGCAAAGAGTAAGGGAAACTGACAGGAGCGTGTGCTCCCGTTGGCCTCCCGCAGTGTGGATGCCACCAACGCTCATCTTAAGGTGAGCCAACTCCAGCTATGCATTTTACGCAGCTAAAGTTGTGTACCTTAAGCCAACCTTCCTGGTCTAGTGTAGACCAGGCCTTAACGTGCAGGAAGAATGTCTACATGGGAAATTTGTGGGGAGTAGTGAGTGCACTTTAAGTTCACTGTGGACTAAGTTTTCTATGTAGACAACCCATTAGAAATAGCCTGTGATCAATAATGTGACTTCCTAACTCCTTCAAAATTTAGTGGGGGCTAGGAGCAGGAGAGGTTGAATCTGAAACTCATTCTAGATCCAGATTTATAGCTGATTCTTCATTTTCGTAATGTGCTGAGCAGAAACCATCCCAAACACTGGAGGCATTCAAAATCCAGCTTTGAATTTTGCAACTGGGAATTATTTCTCATTTCAGCAGAGGTTTACAAACAGAGACTCCAATAAGTCAAAGAAAAGGGAAGAGTTATCTACAATCAATGAGTAAGGCTTGAAAACCAGACCAGGATATATTTAGATGAGATGCCAGAAACCTTTTCTTAATAGTTAGATCTTTCAATTTTTCAGTTAACCTAACTGATGAGGTGACTAGCCTTATCTTTGAAGGAGTTTACACATAAATAAAGTGAATCAAGTCTATTAGGTCAGAGAAAAATCCTAGCTAGTACAGTAGACTGGACAAGGTGACTTTATAGTCTTTCCATCATTCTGTGCTTATAATAAATTAGAACAGATTTACGTTAGAAAACAGTGGTTGGGTCTGATTTAGTCATTCTTGTTACCTACACATTTTAATATTATCTTCCTAGGTTTGATTTTTAACATTTATTTTCCCACTTTAAGCAACAGTCAAATGCTCAAAAATATTTTAAATCCTTAATCAGCTACAATTCTCAGCTTCTTGGCAGAGATAATGAAGTGCAATTGAATTTTCCTGGAACCTGCTACATACAAAAATGAAAACACAAAATTATTTCTAAAGTACCAAAAGAATGTTATTTTCTAGAGTTAATAAGCCTCATAGGCAAAGATAAAATTACTTGATTGAAAATAGAGAAAAACACCAGTAGATAATATATATCTTCTAACAAAGAAACTTATTGAAGAGCTTATGAAATAATTATTTAAAGCACAAGGTGGTAGTATTTTCAATTTGAAGTTATACACTACCCACATATAGTAAACCTTCAGCTGAACAGGTACCTCAAGTAATGACTTTTATCTGTGCATTCTAGTACACATCACGTAACATTAAAAACTGTAAATAAAATCTTCTTGGCAGGTAAATCAATGCAAACTAAACCTGAAAGTGAATTGCTCCTCAAAGCATCATCTGTGTTTTAACCTCTTTTGCGCCATATGTCTGTGCACTACAGGGAATTCACAATAGAGCAGACAATCTTCTTGGAAATGAATTGTGAGCAAAGATTGCTCACAATACTGATTGTAACATTGTTATATGATTTTTAATTACTTTCTGTTCCTTGTGTTTAACTGGTCATTTTGATATGCTATTATGTTTTTGGGTAACTGAAGACTCCATAAACAACAAAGAGTGCTATGGCACATTAAAAACTCAGAAGTTACTCTTTAAGATGTCACGGGACTTTTTGTTTTTGCTGAAACAGGCTAACACTCCTCTGAAACTAGAAGACACTGTATTTCATTGTCCTAAGTGTCTGATTTGTTTTAAAGGCAAACTTGAAATAAATCTCTGCAATTTCAAAATGGAATGTGTGGGAATTTCAGAAGTCCTCAGCATTGGTCAGCTCCCCAGTTGAAGTTGAACAATGATCCTTATTGAAATGGACTGCCGATAAAACATCATTATTATTGACCAGTCTACTTCTATGCCCATGTCACCACAAGATGAGTCCAGGCTAAGTGTGTTTGCGGAAAGAAGTCACTGACATGCTTGACTGCTTGTTTTGTGCCCCTGAAATTACAACATACTACAGTTCTTAGAAGGAGACAGAGGGAAACAATCAGCATATGAGAATTAGCACTCTGAAAAGCAAGGAGTGGGAGCCAAATTCTGTGTGAAATCCATCAGAGTGGTACTGAGAGCAAAACTTGCTCTGTATTTAATAATGGTTCATTCTCCATGTCAGACTACTTTAGTCAGTACATGGAAAACCTGTGTGATAGGTACCACCCTTGAGTGATTTAATCAAAGCTGGCAGCCACCAACCCATTTACATTAACAGGGTACAGTTTGTAGGATTGAGTATTTTTAACTCCTTTTTGTTATGCACTGTAGAGAGGATTTCCTCTGCCAGCTGATGTTTCTACTGTGCCACCTCTTTGTGGACCATAGTATTTTTCTGATCAACAGAAAAGGAGTTAGAAACATGTTCATGTTTGAATGCATGTGTTGCTATTCACTGAAGGACATGGTATGGGCAGCACTTATATGGGAGCCTTCTCCCTCCCTTGAATTGCCCACCTCAAGGTCAACCACAATAACAACCTTTGCACTGCAGGGAAAGATGCCTCTGGATGTTCTTGAGGAGGAGGCAGATGCATTGCCTTGTCTCTTCCACTCTACACCAACATTCATGGCACACTCCAAGCATTCGGAAAACCGGCTGCACCATCTTGAGAAATGCGTCTCTGAGGCTCATGGACAGAGTCTTGGGGCCAGGGGAGGGTGAAAAATACCTTTAACAGATCAGAACGGTTCTTGGGGAGGAGGAAAGAACCATAAAAAAGCAGCATCTTTAAATCTAGAAAAAATGGGTGGTAGCCTGAGGGCAAAGATGATCCTACCCTTCTTTGCCCTCCCCCCTTCTTTCCACATGGCAGAGATGTGAAGGGGGAGGCTGGGAATGACACAGCAGACTAGCTAGTGTGAAAAACAACTAGACTATACAGTTCCCCTCTGTATTCACTGCTCAGCAGGTAGCCCCCAGCAGTCCTGTTTCTACCCCCTTCTCACATAACTTTGATTTGCTTTGTGAAGGAGTGAAGGACACATTGTGCTTTTGTGTCATCCTTCTACCTAACCTCAGAGGAAGATTATTACCCCTTCTCCTGACCCCAAGCCTAATGCGGTAGTGAAAAAAGAGATGAGAGAGTCACTGCGCTGCTTTCAATATTTGTATTTTTATATTAATAATGTTATTGTTACTTGTATTACAGTGGTACTCAGTGGCCCCAACTGGGAATGGGGTCCCAACATATTAGGCACTAAACAGAGAAAGAGAGAGAGAGCGAGAGAGAGAGATCATACTCCAATAAGATTAGAAGCCAAAGAGAAAAGACAGGCAAAATGTGGGAATAGAAAAGTATTATGATCCCTATTAATAAATGAGGAACTGAAGCACAGGGAGATGAGGTGACTTGCCCAAGGTCACATGGGAAGTCTGTGGCAGAGTTGGGGACTGTCCCTTATTCCATCCTAAACCACAAAATCATCCTTAATCTCCTCTCCGAGACAATTTGTCATTGTCCTTGCAGATTAGTGATGGAATGCAAAATAAGGGCTGAAAGTAACAGAGCAGATAGTCTAAAGACAAGGAGACGCTGAGAAGAAAGAATTCTCCTTTGCAAACAGAATGGTCACTTCTCTATTATAATAATCTTTTCAACATTACATCCAAGTCCTTATTCCTGAAGTTGGATGTTCTCCCTCAACATATTAATATCAAGAGACATTTGCATTTCATCAACAGTGGGAAGGGACAGCCCTTAGGCATCCTTATAACAAATACACAGAATTTAAAATAATGATCTCTGTGTCCATCCTCATCCTCATCCTTGCCTCTGGTGCTATGTTTAGATCTGATTGTCTCATTTCAATAGCAATGGGTTATTAAAGAAGAAGAAGAAAATCCTGAGCTGTTCCTTCACAGTGCCACTGTGCATACATACAGTCTTAATATTATTTTATTTCTGTGGACTGTAGACTCAAGAAGGCTTTATTTATTTATTTATTGCTAAACATACTCTGTGGGAAATGAGAGGTGGAGGGAAAATTAGTTGCTGCATTTTAGAGCTGCGGTTCTCAGGAATCAAACAGATCATCTCATCTGAAGAAGTGGGTTTTGCCCATGAAAGCACACAATAAAGTTACAGACTAACATGGCTACCCCTCTAAGATATATATATATCTTTTATGCAGTTAATTTAGTTAAGATATTCTTTGTAGACTTACTGGTTCAAATGTTTAACTCTTGGTATCAGTTCCACACAGCTGTGACTCCGTTCTTCTTAGAAATCAAGGAAGCTTTGTCCTCTTACAGTGGGTTTGATTATGGTCACTATGCAGATTTCAGGCCAGATCCTCAGTGGGTAAAAACCAGCTTATCTCCATTGGAGTTATGCCAATCTTTTCTAGTTGACAACCTGACCATTCTTCCACTTGGTCAAATTGATTCTACACCCATTTCAGTTAGTGGCAATTTTGTCATTCATATAAACTGCAGCAGAATTAAGCCAGGGGTATGCTGTATTACTAATAACACTAGATTATGAGACTTTTTTGTGTGCTATCTTTCTTGGATACATATTTCTATTGTTTTCAAGTCTTTCATCTATATTTCAATAGTCATCACAAAACTGAATATTACAATGTAACATCTGTATCCCTTAATTAAAAAAATTCCAAGATGCTGAGCTCCATTTAAAAGGTTATGTTTGCTCAGGAAGAGTAAAATAAGGGTACATAATTATGAAATGCAGACATTTTACAAAATAATGTTTAAAAAGACTAGGAAAGGGAATAGTTAGAAAATACAACAGTCACGTAGGGAAGCAAACATACTAGCGCAGTAATAAAATGGGCGTGCACCCTGATGCAAATCAGTATATGCTGATATAGTGGTGTCTTTGTGAGTCTCCAGGCAATCTGAATCAATAGAGTTGAGAGGCGTGAAATGTCCCTGTTCATCTCATAAGGGTGAAGAGTCTGAAGCCTAATGATGATCATTTAAATGTCAGCACTACTAACTACTCTGTTGACTAAAGAAGGCAAAGAAGAAGAGAGAGAATGCTATAATAAAAATCTTCACAGCTGGTGTGAGTGGCATCTAAAGTATGTGAGTCTTGTGTGACCCAGGGACTTCTTGTGACCTAGGGACTTCTTGGCACCGACTGGCAGAAGGTACGCATTGGCATTTACAGAGATCCCTGGGTCAGATATAAGCATAATAAGTCAGTAAAAACTGGCATATCAAGCCTCTACCAAGAGGAAATTGCCCACTAGTCATCATAATATTGCTAAAGGTGGGGGTGGATAATATTAAATAAGCTATGGAGTTAACAGGAGTGCATTAACAGGAGTGTTGTGAGCAAGGCACAAGATGTAATTCTTCTGCTCTACTCTGCACTGATTAAGCCTCGGTTAGAGTACTGTGTCGAGTTCTGGGCACCACATTTCAAGAAAGATGTGGAGAAATTGGAGAAGGTCCTGAGAAGAGCAACAAAAATGATTAAAGGTCTAGAAATAATGAAGTATGAGGGAAGACTGAAAGAACTGGGTTTGTTTAGTTTAGAAAAGAGAAGTCTGAACAGAGACATGATGGCAGTTTTCAAGTAGCTAAAAGGGTATTGTTACAAGGAAGAGGGAGAAAAATTGTTCTCCTTGGCCTCTGATGATAGAACAAGAAGCAATGGGCTTAAATTTCAGCAAAGGAGGTTTAGGTTGGACATTAGGAAAATCTTCCCAACTGTTAGGGTGGTTAAACACTGCCATAAATTGCCTAGGAATGTTGTGGAATCTCCATCATTTGAGATATTTAAGAGCAGGTTAGATAGACATCTATGAGGGAGGATCTAGATGGTATTTGGTCCTACCATGAGGGCAGGGGAAAGGACTTGATGACCTCTCAAGGTCCCTTCCAGTTCTAGTATACTATGATTCTATGTATTGTTACTGAAAATTACATTCTGAAGGCAGGTAACCAGGGGTAACATTTGTGAGAGAGGCTATTTTTGGGCGGTGGGTAAGACACATTTATCGCTCTGGCCATTGTGAACTGTGTGCTTATTTGAATACTAAGCCAGATGCTGACTAAGAGATTGAAAAATCTACAAGAAGTAAATATACAGTGAAAAAACAACAAGCAGCAGGTGTCCTGTTTATGAAGAAGGACAATGTCTGCAGTGCAAAGAAATACCATTGATCTTTCAGCAGGAAGGCAAATTGACAGTGTGACTTATCTCATGAAAAAAATATATCATAGCCAAGCCTGGCTAAAAAATACTTGAAGGATTTTGGGTGAGAACTGCTGTATTAGACAGAACAATATCTAATTAAAAATTATTAAAAATGAGTAGTGCGGTGGCACCTTAGAGTCTGTGTGTGTGTGTGTGTGTCTGTATTTGCCATCAAGTGCCAGCAATGCGCCTCTGTCTGATTTGGCAAATATACATGACAATCTCTATGACAAAAGATAAATGGACACAAATCAGAGATCAGAAACAGTAACACACATAAATCTGTAGGGGAACATTTTGACCTGTCTGGTCACTCAATCAAAAGTAGCCATTCTTCTACAAAGGAATTTCACTACCCACTTACAGAGAGAGACTGCAGAACTGGAATTCATCTACAAGTTTGACACTGTTACCCTGGTCTTACCCTTGAAAACTCATGATTCTATATATTTTTGTTAGTCTCTAAGGTGCCACAGGACTACTCATTGTTTTTAAAGTTACAGACTAATACAGCTCCCCCTCTGAGTATCTAATTACGTTTGGGTTCTAGAATGTGTGCTATGATTTTATTTTATATGTAACCATTTGTTTCTAAAACTTCAGTTTGCAATCACTTAAGTTTCTATAGTTTGTTAAAAGAATTTTACCTTTTTTCAGTAAAAACATATCAGAGAATTGTCTGCCAAGCAGAGCAGCAATCTGGGGAGAAATTGAGAAGCTGGAGTGCCCTGCTTCTCTGGAAGTAGTGAATCTGTGAATGAGGATCTAGTACAGCAGTACCTGGACACCGCGGGGAGTCATTTAGCTCTGGTCTACACTACAGAGTTATTTCAAAATAACCTCTGTTATTTTGAAATAATAAGCAGAGAGGCAACACTACCAAGCCCATTACTTCGAGATAACAGGCTGGATATTTTGAAATCTGTACTTCTGCTTTTCCTGGGGAACAACACTTATTTTGAAATTGTTATTCTGAAATAGTGTTAGTGTGGGCACTACACTGCTGCTATTTCCAAATAACTTCTCCCCAGAGTCATTCAAAGTAATTACTCCCTAGTACTTTGTGGGGCTCTAAGTCGAGGTAGCAAGTCAACATTAAGGGAGCCTGCCTCAGACTAATTTCGAGGCTTCCCTGTAGTGGGAACACCCTATTTTGATTTCATTATTTCAGGAGTTATTATTTCAAATTTAGTTATTTTGAAATAATTTCCTAGTGTAGATGTGCCCACTGTGGGCTCAGAGGTTGGGGTATGCCCACTGCCGACCCATAGATAGAGAAAGCAGGCCTGCACAGACCTGGAGAGGAGTGCTTGTGTGGCCTGTGATGAGTGGAGTTTGCCCCCCATCTGATCTTGGATTGGAACTGTACTTTCAGAGCTGAATTCCATGTGCTCATGAGGAAGAGCCTATACTGAGTGTCCTCATATCTTTAACCGAGTTTTCAATCTGGGGGTAGGCTGAGGACAAGGGAAGCAATGTTGGATCTGTGAGCATTCAGGCCATGCAACAGACAGAGGATTTGGTCCAAAATTAAAGCAGAGACAATAACAGAATTTAATTATTTTAATTGTTTGTTTCCTTGGCAACCTGGATTTCAGTATATCAACCTTTTAAAATGCTTAATATGTGGCTATTTGTCATTGACACAGCTGCCGTTAAGTATTTATTTAATGGCAAAATCTATATTACTGAAATTCTAGATTATACCGAGCATCTATTCAATCAAATATGACCTGGTTTCATTTTAATTTTATTTTAAAATGCTACCTCAGGCTGCATTCTATATTATCTTCTGTTCATTCTTCAGGTCAAATATAGCTGCTGACTCATGAATGATATAATTAATTTAAGCATCATTTGAGATTGCTATAATTAATATAATTACATCATAAGTATATGACATATAGACCAATTGCTTTAAAACCTTTAAAAGTCAATGCAAATTTAGGGGTTGACTTTGTCAGGAGAAAGATTGGGCCCTTTATGTAGACAATCCAAATAAACAGTAGAAAAGGAAATGCAAATTGTTTGGTTAATGGACCATAAATATCAGAAATAGGCATGATAATGTTCGCATTTGCTGATGCACATGGAGTGAAAATTTCAGTTGACAGAAAATCCTCTGAAAATTGGAAGATAGTCACACATTTCTCATGATATGTAACTTTCTATTTTTCTTTTTGAATGCCACAGCTTAGAAGTATGTTGATGCGCAATATCTTACTTTCTCTTAGCACTTCAAACATGTTTTTTTTTTTTCTGGTTCAAAGTCAGCAGTGTGTATTGCTTAACATAAAGGATCTCCTACAGAAAAGCTGCTTACTCACTGGTTCATGAGAGTAAGTACTGTTAGTTTTAGTAATTGCTTCTCTTTTTAAAAAAGGCGTTATGATGCTGACATATTTATCAATCACAAACAGTAATAATGGAACATTTTACCTGGGTTGCAACTCATGAGTGGCAGCAGAATTACTAGTTTCCATAGCAACATCATCTCCACTTTTCAAGGTCAAAAATCCCTCCCATCCAATCAGCAGAGAATAAAATATATCTTCCTGTAACTGTCTTTATATTCTGTAAAAAAATAGTAAGAGATGTTGAATGGTTAGAACGTAAATCTAAGCCAAGTACACAGCCAGAATTTCCCTGGGGATGTAGCCACTTCCAGCTGCACTGCTGGAGAGCTTGCCTCTAAAGGTGCATTTCTGGTTCAGGGAAGCTCATGAAGGTATAAAGGAGATTCACAGATGCCATAGACCTAAGACACATGCAATTCCTCCTTCCAGCTGTAATAGAAAGAAGAGCATGGCCAAAGGAAAGGGGACATGGCTGAGAGGATTCTCCAGTGGTATGATAATCCTTAACAGTAGTTTCCATCCCTTGAGACCATTTCTTGCTGTTGTGTGTTAACCAACGAAGTGTGAGCCTCATGTTTATGCGTGAATCACCTCACTGATTTAGCAATAGGGTCTATCGGGGGGCCAGCAGGATTGCCAGGCCTTGAGGCAATGTGGGGGAGGGGCCCAACTCCACACTCCCATAAGGGGCAGAGCCTTGGGTGGAAAGGACAGGCTCTGGCAGTGATTTTAAAGGCCCAGGGCTCTGGCCTCTGCTGCTGCAATAGCTTTTTAATGGCGAAGTAATTGCCCTCTTTGTCCCCCTCCCACTGCCCCGACACTGGCACACCAGGGTTCTCTGAATAGATCCCTACAGATTCTTTCTGCCACTTAGTAGGTGAAAATCAGTCTTGGGAAACTGCCCATGGAAGGCAGTTTCTAGAAACATAGAATCATAGAACTGTAAGGGACCTTCAGAGGTTATCTAGTCCAGTCCCCTTCACTCATGGCAGGACTAAGCACTGTAGCATTAAACTCTCAATATGTCACTCTAGAGGGACTTCATTGGGGCTTAGGCCTTTCATGGAATCTTGGAACAAGAGTGAATTTACTCAGCTAAGAAATCAATAGAATCTCTGTGGGATCAGTCCACAAAGCAACTAGATGGATGGCAGACAGTGCATGTGCATAAATAAGCTAATCACCGCTCCCTCCGCAAATGCTGACTACTCTGTGATGCACCTAGCTGGTTCTTGTCTTGGAAATGGCTGGAATACAAATGGAGTCCCTGCACCTCTGCAACTGCTGCTGTCATGCCCACATGCACAACAAAAGCCAGAATGTGGTCCATATTCCAAATGCATTTGGCCCCATTTTGCCACCGCAATAAGTAAAAAGTCCCACTGAAATTAGGAGGTTTTCAGCATGAGAATCTGTTGCATGTTCTTTAATAGAAATCATTTTATTTTGTATCAGGGATGGATAAGAGTTGTCATTCAGATAAGAATTCTGAAAGCTAGTGTTCATGTTTGTGTGGGTTTTCAAATTACAGAGTACTAGGCTCTTTTAGTCTGTACGTTCTCATAGTAGCAATAGGATTTCATAGAAACCCAATTCTGTGATCTTCTTTAAATGTCTTAAATCACAGGTATTAGACATCAAAAAACAAAACCAAAGCCCCACAAAGCTTGACAAATGCTTTAGTGTGCCACATTATTCCAGATGCTAAGTACACTCCAGGGATGGAAATGCTACATATAACACACTAATGTTAATTTTACTGGCCAATGGTGACTGGCCAGTTTTAATGGGGACCACTGGGAACCTTCTTTGTTACCTCTCTCCCCTTCCATTTTTATCAGTATTACTGAAAATGCAACTATAAAAGAAACATCATCTGCTAAAGACAGGGGGCTCATGGGATAAAGATCTATATATTCCATACGGGACTTGTGTGAGGGACTATGAGCATTTCATGCAAGCTATGAACAAGCTTGGAGTTCCCCTTACACTTGAATTAAACCAGGATCCTACAAAGAACTCTTGACAATGCCCCAGGACCTGGGAAAATATTGCCAGAAGGCAGTGGCTCTTCTACCTTCAGCATGGGCCAGGGGAGATGCATTGGCATGTTGAGGGGAATGCACAGGGTTTATCCTACTAGTAGAATTCTAACTCTCACAATTAAGGTAAAAGCAATATAGTGTCATTCCCTATCTATAAAATCTTTCTTTTTGAAGATTAAAACATGTTTCCCCAAAGGTTTAAATAACAATTTGCTCTAATTTCCTCTGACATTTCAATCATTGTATGATGAATTAAATCAAGAAAGAAAAAGAATCACTGTGGCCTTTACTCCCAAAGGGCAAACTTGTATTTTCCCGCTGGGAATCAGTTCATAAAAGTCAAAACCAGAAAGCGCTTGATAAAGTGGGCTTAGCAAATTATAAAATCATTCTGGACCTTTTTAGTGCTGAAAATTGTCCAGTGACAAATTAGGCTTTTGGTCAGTATTTAGGGCCCAATTTTCCTCTCCTTGTCCCACTTTATAGCAAAGAATCTCCACTGATTTCAATAGAATAAGTCCTTATTTACACTGATGTCAGCATGAAGTAATATTGAAGAAAGTGAAGGGTGCTGGGTGCTTAGAACTGTGGAAAATCCTCCATCTTCTTTAGGTGACTAAATATGGACTTAGGAATCTAACTTTAAAAGCTTGGCCTTAATGGATTGTAGGTGGCATCACAATAGACAAACAACCCAATTCTCCACAGCTTCTCCGTTAGGTATTGTTCACACCCTCACAAAATGGTTGTAAAACACTACCAAATCAGAATTCACACTATATGTACACTATTAATAGCACCTATCCTCCAAACAATTTCACCTAAACTTTATCTCAAAAGGTGAATTTTCAGACATTTATGAATATGTGAAAGCAGGGATTTTCAAGGATTTCGGAAAAGCGGATTAGAATATCTTATCCAATCTAAAACTACAGTGGTAATTCAGTTTAAGCATGCTCTAAACTTTAAGGATTAGGCCTGGGCCTTTACGCATGTGTGTAGTGGGTTGGAGAGGGTATAAGGGACATACCTGTGTCAAGGTTTGGCTCACAGGGAGCATATTTGTTCTTTCCCTACTCCTCTGAGGATGTACAGCACCATGAAGAGGATGGGGAGGGGTGGAGAGAGAGGTGTACCTCAGCTCCATCTCCAGACATGTCAGACAGAAGAGTTGGGTGGCCATTTTGGGGAGACAGTGACACACACATGCCTTCTTAAAGAGTTTCTCAACCCACAATTTATCAGGTAGTTGGAAGCATTGTATCTCTTCGAATGCCATCGGTGCCTTCACCGTCATCTGAGGTGATGCAGCTCCATACTACCCCCAACTCAGGAATGCGTCTGACTCACAGGTGAGCATTGTTTTACTGTTTTTAGCTTTCGGAGCGAGGCAATTAAAGATTAATCTATAAGTAATCTAAGGCCAGGTCTACACTGGACCTGAAAGGTCAGTTTAAGGTACACAACTCCAGCTATGCCAAATGCGTAGCTGGAGTCGGCTCACCTTAAGCTGAGCTATGGTGGTGTCCACACTGCGGGAAACTGACGAGAGCAAACACTCCCGTTCACTTCCTTGACTCCTCCCAAAAGGAGGAGAACCAAATGATGATGGGAGCTGCCCTCAGTGTTCAATTTATGGTTTAGACCTGCTAAATTGAATGCTAGAAGATCAAACTCTGGAGTGTTGATCTTGTGGTAAGTATAAATGTGCCCTAAATGTCTTGTGGTTTCTAGAAAAGAGAAACGTAGTATGCAGATTGTTCTGCTGAAACATGTAAGAATACCCATTAAACTGCCTGTATCCAGTAGTCTCTTGTAACACAGATGCAAGTACATGCTCCTAACACTATCAAAAATACATATCCAGAAATCATGACATTCATATATTTTAAAGATATTTATTAATCTTCTGATTTGTAACTGCCCTTCCACTTCTAACCTGAAACTCACAAGTTAATGCACATGATAGTGAAAGTTAAAAAATGAGGGGGAAAGAAATCTATTTTATTTAGATAGTCCAACTATTTTACTTATTTAAACTCTTCCAGAAAAAAAGACCTTATAGGCAAACAAGTACTTAATAATTTTTTGACAACAGCTTTCCAACAACAGCTTCCATACAATTATTTACTGTCAAACTAAATCAAGAATACATCAAAAAACTGAAATATTTATAGTTTGAGAAAATCTGGCTCAGACTAGAACCCCAGTGTGGCATTCAATCAGACAAAGTAACAAGATAAATCATGCCATGATCATCTTTTTCTGGATTTAATGCAATCACTTATAATTGTCATTCCATACTCAGAAACACACAAGCTACTTTAGATAGAAAACAAAGTATGCTAAATATGATCATGGGAGAGACACTAGATTTTCCCCATAGAAATACTGGTTGCATGTCCATTTATTAACAGCTTGTAATTTATAGAAATATGTTCATTACAAAAGTAGTCAGCACCAGCGTATTGCTACTTTCTCATTAGAGGCACAGAAATCAATGGAAAAGAACCCACTCATCAGATATTATATTCTAGTTGTCATTTACTTCCTTTCCTTTTAACATTGGATGGGAGGAAATGACTAATAAGTCATATGTGGGGGGTTATATTGTTATGTGCTTGGTATATATAGTTGCAAGTTTGAGGTGAATACATCTATAAAGTCTGATGGATAGAAATGTGGCTGAATGGAGATGAGGATATAAGGGTTTACTGTCAATCACTGGCAGTCATAAAGGGACCAACTATGCCAACCTTAGTCAGACTGTGTAATATGTTACTGTCTGGCTGTAACTTTTGAGGGGTTTTTTTCACAGACAGTAATCTGCCCAGCTCTGTAGGAAAGAATGCACACAGAGTAATATTCTGATGAATTACTTTCATCTCAGAATCTAGAATATTGATGATATGGGGCCAAATTAAGGCCTGATGTAAGCCAATGTACTGACTCTAGTAGTACTGTATCTAGAGTAGTGGTCTCCAACCTTTTTAACCACAAGATCACTTTTTCAATTTAAGTGCAATGTAAGATCTACCTCAAACCCAAATACCCTTGCCCGGCTTCCTTCCCACCCCTTCTTTGAGACCCCGCCCCTGCTCCAGCCCTTCTCCGAGACCTCACCCTGCTCACTCCCTCCCCCTTCCTCCCCCATCCTCATTCACTTTAACCAGGCTGGGGTAGGGGGTTGGGGTGCAGGCTCTGGTCTTGGGCCAAGGGGTTTGGAATGTGGGAGGGGCTCTGGGCTTAGCCTAGTTTGGGGATTGGGGTCTATGAGGAGTTTCAGGGTGCAAAGTCTGGGAAGGAGTTTGGCTGCAGGGGGACTCATGTCTGGAGCAGGAGGTTGGGTGTAGGAGGAGGCTCAGGGCTGGGACAGGGGTTCAGGAAGCAGCATCTGGCAGGGCACTGTTTAACTCAGATAGCTTCTGGGTGTTGGAGCAATGGGGTTAAGGCAGGTTTTCTCCTGCCCTGGCCCTGCACCAATCCTGAAAGCAGCTGACATGTACAGCAATGGCTCCCTGGAGCCATATGCTGCTTCTCATCCACTGAGCCCATAGCTTCTACTGTCCATGGTTCCTCATTATTGATCAATGGGAGCTGCAGGAGTGGTGTCTACTGGCAAGGACAGCATGTGGAGACACCCTGAGAAAGGCGGAGAAGGGGCTGCTGGAACATGCTAGCCACTTCCAGGAGCAAGCAATTGCCACAGGGAGAATGACTCCAGCCATGATAGGTTCGGCATTTTAGAACTCACTACTCAAAGAATTAAATTTAAACGTAAGAGAGAAATGAAAATTATGAAATGCACAAACCAGTCAAAAAGCAAAAAAAACACATTTTGCAAGTAGTAACAGAAGTAACAACAACCCCCACGTGTGTGTTGGGTCGAGAGATGCGAAGGAAGGACAGTGTGTGTTTGTGAGAATGACAGACAAGCAGGAGGCTCCCAGGGGGGCAGCTCCAAGGCAGAGGACAGGAGCAGCAGGACAGTGTGTTGAGAGGCAACTGAAATGTCAGTGCTTGATAGCTTCCTGGCCAAAGCGGTCAAGTTCACCTGTCAGAGGCTCCAAGATCTATTGGTAGATCCCGATCTACTGGTTGGTGACCACTGATCTAGAGTAATGCTATGGATAAAGGGAAAATTCTTCTGGGCCCTAAGATCAATATTTGAAATTTTATTGCTCTTCTCTTACATAGGAAGAATTTAGAAGCATAATAACATATAGCTTTATTTCATCATTATGATGAGGTGACGTATATAATGGAATAGCATAACAATACTTAGTATATTTGTGTTCTAGGGGCTTTAATTTTATTTTTGTTATTACCCTTTCTGTTTGATTAATCCATATGCTAGTTTTAGTCTTTGTCTACACTGGCACTTTTGTTTAATACTTTTGTCACTAAATGATGTTTAAAATACACCCCTCTGAATAACAAAGTTTTAGCAATGAAAAATGCCAGTGTGGACATCACTTTGTCAATAGGAGCTACTCTCCAGCAACCACTCTCATTGGGGGTAGTTTAATTTTGTCCCTGGGAGATCTCTTTCCCTGTGAGAGAGCAGCTGCACTGCTTACCCTGCAGTGGTGCGGCTGCAGCAGCACAGATGTGCCATTGTAAGATGAACAGTGTAGATATAGCCTTAGTCTGTGCCCTTTTTGGTGGTATAATAGATTTTATAAAAATGTGCAACATTTCTCCTGTCCTCAGTGTCTATCAGTTTTTTAGAAGTGAAAGAGAGTCACTGCAGGTAGAAAACTAAGGGTATGTCTACACTACAGCACTAATTCGAACTAACTTAATTCGAATTAGTTAATTCAAACTAAGCTAATTCGAATTAGTGCATCTAGATCTAAAATCTAATTCGAATTAGCATTTTGCTAATTCGAACTAGCATGTCCACATTGAGTGGACCCTGGACTGAAGTTAAGGCTGGCCGGAACCAGTGCCAGCAGGGCATCAGGTTAGGGCTTAGAGTGTGGAGCTGCTGCCTCAGGCTAGCCAAGGGCTGTGCTTAAAGGGACCCGACCCCCACCCCGGACAGACAGTTCTCAGGGTTCCCTGCTTGCTTGTCTACCTCGATGAGGGACAGCAAAGCAGTCCTGTCTTGGAGTGCCCTGAGTGCCCACACTCGGCACATCACAGCACTCGGCCATCAGCCCGGCTGCACTTGCCAGGCTGCCATCCGGAGGGGTCAATCGGGGGGGTGTCAGGATCCAGGAGGCCCTGCAGGAGAGCTTCCATCCCCAGGAGCCCGCAGAGCCATCCCAGTCCTCCCCATCGGGGGCTTGTGCCCCATTCCTCCCTCACCTCCTTCCACTTACCCCTCCCTAGCCCTCCTTCCTGATGTAAAAAATAAAGGACACGTGTTCAAAAATAGAAACTCTCTTTATTTAACAAAACTGGGGGTGGGATTAACCTCTGGGGAGACTGGGAAAAGGAGGTGGGAGAGGAAGAGAGAGGGTGGGAGAGGAGAAGGGAAACCTGGGAGGAGGGAGCTGGAAGGGGAAGCCAGGGGAAGAAGGAGGAGGGGAAGTACAAAACTATGGTACGCCATATCTTCAGTACTGTGTACAGATGTGGTCTCCTCACCTCAAAAAGATGTTTTAGCCTTGGAAAGGGTTCAGAAAAGGGCAACTAAAATGATTAGGGGTTTGGAACAGGTCCCATATGAAGAGAGGCTAAAGAGACTGGGACTTTTCAGCTTAGAAAAGAGGAGACTGAGGGGGGATATGATAGAGGTATATAAAATCATGAGTGGTGTGGAGAGGGTGCATAAAGACAAGTTCTTCATTAGTTCCCATAATAGAAGGACTAGAGGACACCAAATGAAATTAATGGGTAGCAGGCTTCAAACTAATAAAAGAAAGTTCTTCTTCACAAAGCAAATAGTCAACCTGTGGAACTCCTTCCCACAGGAGGCTGTGAAGGTGAGAACTATAACAGAGTTTAAAGAGAAGTTAGATAAATTCATGGAGGTTGGGTCCATGGAGTGCTATTAGCCAGGGGGGTAGGAATGGTGTCCCTGGCCTCTGTTTGTGGAAGGCTGGAGATGCATGGCACGAGACAAATGGCTTGGTCATTGTCTTCGGTCCATCCCCTCCGGGGTACCTGGTGCTGGCCGCTGTCGGCAGACAGGCTACTGGGCTAGATGGACCTTTGGTCTGACCCAGTACGGCCGTTCTTATGTTCTTATGTTCTAAGCTCAGGGCTCAGGGTCGGGGGTCTCACTGGACCAACTTGATTTTCATGCAAACCTGCTCCTGAGTTCGCATGTGGCCTCTGGTGGCCAGGCTGGCAGCCATGCGGCTGTAGACGGCCACATTCCTGTGGCTAGTGTGGAGATCGTGGACGTTGGAGGCCTCCCCCCAAACCTCGATGAGGTCCACGATCTCCGCACTAGACCAGGCGGGCTCCTGCCTCTTGCGGCCCCGGGCAGGCTCCTAGGAGCTGCCAGCCTGGTCCTGGGAAGAGGCGGAGGGCTGGGTGGCAGCGAGTGGCTAGCTCATGCCGTGCCAGGTGCAGGGTCTGCTGGCTGGGTGCTGGCAGGCTTGCAACTGGCACAAGCACTGTAGCCAGACCGTGCCCCTTAAGGGCTCCGGGGCCGGGAGGGGGGCAGAAAAGTTTCCCTGTTTTGTCCCAGAGTGGCCACCAGGACAAGCTGGGAAGGGCTAGCCTCCAACTAGTTCAAATTAAGTGGCTACACAGCCCTTAATTCGAACTACTTAATTCGAACTAGGCGTTAGTCCTTGTAGAATGAGGTTTACCTAGTTCGAATTAAGCGCTCCCTAGTTCGATTTAAATTCAAACTAGCAGTTTGTATGTGTAGCGCCTATGAAAGTTAATTCGAACTAATGGCTGTTAGTTGGAATTAACTTTGTAGTGTAGACATACCCTAACAGAGTAAAATCTTGTCATTTTCATTGCCCCAAAATGTTCTCCTCAAAGTTAACTACAAGCACACTGACAATTTTATCTATGGGTATGTCTACACTAGCCCCCTAGTTCGAACCAGGGAGGCTAATGATGGTGACTGAAATTGCAAATGAAGCACGGGATTTAATTATCCCACGCTTCATTAGCATTTTCCTTGGCAGTCGCCATTTTGGAAATTGACTAGCCCGGAATAACTGCCTGCGTCTACATGCGGCAGTGAAACGGGAGTTTGAAGCAAATCCCTAACTCGAATTATCTGTTATTCTTCCTGGAATGAGGTTTACCAGCTAATTCGAATTAAGGGCTTTACTTTGAACTCCCATTTCACTGCCGCGTGTGGATGTGGGCAGTTATTCCGGGCTAGTCAATTTCCAAAAATAGCGACCGCCCGGGAACATGCTAATGAAGCGCGGGATATTTAAATCCCACGCTTCATTTGCAATTTCAGTCGCCCTCATTAGCCTCCGTAGTTCGAACTAGGGGGCTAGTGTAGACATACCCTATGATATCATGTTGTGGAATGATTGCAGAAATATGAACACTTTTGACGTGAAGAGGAAAGCAGCAAAGGACTTAGGCCAAATTTAGTAGTGATAAGGATGGGACCAAAGTATACATCAGTGAGAACATGTTGGTGTAATTCAAATGACAAGGAAATGGAAACATGAGATTGTATCTGGAAGAATGAAAGAAAGATTATCTCCTCCTAAGATTAGGAGATAAGTTTGTGCTTATCTTACGCTTCTTGATAGGCCGTTGGAGGATGTTATTCTGTAATTGCAATCTCTGTCCTCCCCATCCATTTAACAAAATGCCTAAATTTCAATTTGGCCTACCACATCTATTTCTCCCGTTCATGTATGCAGCTTCCAGGAAAGAAGCTGAAGTCTGACCTAGCCAGGCTTATATTCTTGGCTCACCATTATTTCTGATCTCTATATTGTCTCCCAAGCACTTGATTTGTGGCATCTTATGTGAAGATTCTCATGAATGCCAATGATAAATGGGTACATTGTTATTTTCAAGACTTCAGACTCTCTGACTCAGACTCCTTCCCAGATATCCATAACAGAATGAATAGCATATGCTCATAACTATATGGAGCTAAGGCAAGGGAGACCAGTTCTATTGACTCAGGGAAGAATTTATGTTGGTAGGGCTTTTCATTTCCAATTATTGAATCATATTTTGTACCTACTGTCAGTTTTCTAGACATCCTTTGTTAAACACAAGAGGCCAAGTTCTACCCTTGTATATGTGACTGTAGCTTCTCTTGGGTCACTTTTACCAAGGACTTGACTAGCACTTATATGCACACATATATGGGCAAAATCTGGCTTCCAGTGAAAATGCCACTGTATGGTTCTATGGTGTCTGTGTATAATGAAAATAGGCTTCATTTTCAAAATTCCCTCTCAAGGACTGGCAGGTCTCTGCCTCAGTTGAACTCATCTCTCCATTGATAGTGGAAATGAATCTTCACAATGTTACCAGTCTTATCTATGGTTGCAAGATGCTTACAAATAGGAAATTACTATTGGATGAAAGAAGGAAAAACAAATCTTGTTAGAGACATAGGGTACGTCTAGACTACAAGCCTCTTTCAAAAGAGGCTTTTTTGAAAGATATTTTTGAAAAAGCCTCTTTCGAAAAAGAGCATCTAGACTACAAGCAGATTTTTCGAAAAAGCAAAACGCTTTTTCGAAAGAGAGTCTAGATGCTCTCTTTCGAAAAAGCACAGTTTGCATTCAATAGCACCTTTTTTCGAAAGAGTACTTTCAAAAAAAGACATCATTCCTCGTAAAATGAGGTTTACCGCGATTGAAAAAACTGCCGTGTTCTTTCGATTTTCTTTCGAAAGAACACGGCTGCAGTCTAGACTCAGGTGAGGTTTTTCCAAAAAAAGGCTATTTTTTTTCTCAAAAAAACCCTGTAGTCTAGACACACACAGTGTTTTTAGCTTTGCTATTTTTCAGGGGGCAGTGCAACTTAAAATGGGCTGTGTATGGCCTTCCAGTATTTAATGGTCTAGAGCTAGGATTGTTTGTGTCCTAGCAAAAAAAGAAAAGCAATATAGATATAAATTACCTCATTGTGCTTTACATTTCAGTCTCCAGAGTTTCTAATCACACACTGAAGAATGTGTGCATACTTTGCATGCACATTTATGGTGACTGCACACATCATATTTGAGATATACATGCAAATTACCAATAGAAAATCTAGATGATCATTTGCTCATGTAGCTATTACAATTGCAAATAGAAGCAATAATACTGTGTTCCCAAATTATGCATGAAGCCCCACACATATGAGTTTTTGTGTACAAGAATTAAAGTTAACTGTTTGTGATCATTTGCTGCATTTAACACAATTATACAGAATAAAAGATCTAAGCCCTAGCATGTTGCATTGTTCACAAATAGTACAAAAATGTCTTTTAAGCATACACTGCTCCATCAATAAGTCATAATGAAGACACCTGTTATAATAGAATCACAACCCTTAACCCAAGCCTTAGGAAAAGCATAGTGAATGTACAGTTATCTCATAAATACCATTGTGTAGACTGGTGTAGGCTGAGGTTAATGGTGGGGTGGAAACTGTTGAAATCACGGTGAAATTCTTCCAGAGCCTCCTTCCCGTGGAGGCTTCCTTCCTCCACCCGACCATCAACCTCAGCTTAGACCAGTCTACACAAGAGATCCACTTCCTGGACACTACAGTGCAAATAAGTGATGGTCACATAAACACCACCCTGTACCAAAAACCTACTGACCGCTATGCCTACCTACATGCCTCCAGCTTCCATCCCGTACACACCACACGATCCATTGTCTACAGCCAAGCATTAAGGTACAACCGCATTTGCTCCAACCCCTCAGACAGAGACAAACACCTACAAGAGCTTCACCAAGCATTCCTGAAACTACAATACCCACCTGAGGAAGTGAGGAAACAGATTGACAGAGCCAGACATGTACCCAGAAGCCTCCTGCTACAAGACAGACCCAACAAAGAAAATAACAGAACACCACTGGCCATCACCTACAGTTCCCTGCTAAAACCTCTCCAATGCATCATTAGTGATCTACAATCCATCCTAGACAATGATCCCTCACTCTCACTCTCACAAACTGACTGTAGGCCAGTCCTCGCCCACAGACAACCCGCCAACCTGAAGCAAATTCTCACAAGCAACTATACATCACACCACAGTAACTCTAACTCAGGAACCAATCCCTGAAACAAACCTCAGTGCCAACTCTGCCCACATATCTACACCAGCGACTCCATCGCAGGACCTAACCACATCAGCTACACAATCGTGGCTCATTCACCTGCACATCTACCAATGTAATATATGCCATCATGTGCCAGCAATGCCCCTCTGCTATACACATCAGCCAAACTTGACAGTCCCTATGTAAAAGAATAAATGGACACAAATCAGATATCAGGAATGGTAATATACAAAACCTGTAGGAGAACACTTCAATCTGTTCAATATCTTCATCAACTATTTCAATATCGGCATAGAGAGTACGCTTATTAAGTTTGCAGATGATACCAAGCTGAGAAGGGTTGCAGTTGCTTTGGAGGACACGGTCATAATTCAAAATGATCTGGACAGACTGGAGAAATGGTCTGAGGTAAACAGGATTAAGTTTAATAAAGACAAATGCAAAGTGCTCCACTTAGGAAGGAACAATCAGTTTCACACATACAGAATGGGAAGCGACTGAAGCGACTGTATAGGAAGGAGTACAGCAGAAAGGAATCTAGGACCACAAGCCAAATATGAGTCAACAGTATGACGCTGTTGCAAAAAAAGCAAACATGATTCTAGGATGCATTAACAGGTGTGTTGTGAGCAAGACATGAGAAGTCATTCTTCTGCTCTACTCTGCACTGATTAGGCCTCAGCTGGAGTATTGTGTCCAGTTCTGGGCACCACATGTCAAGAAAGATGTGGAAAAACTGGAGAAGGTCCAGAGAAGAGCAACAAGAATGATTCAAGGTCTAGAGTTCATGACCTATGAAGGAAATCTGAAAGAATTGGGCTTGTTTAGTTTGGAAAAGAGAAGATTGAGAGGGGACATGATAGCGGTTTTCAGGTATGTAAAAGGGTATCACAAGGAGGAGGGCGAAAAACTTTTCTTCCTGGCCTCTGAGGATAAAACAAGAGGCAATGGGCTAAAACTGCAGCAAGTGAGGTTTAGGTTGGACATTAGGAAAAAGTTCCTGTCAGGGTGGTTAAACACTGGAATAAATTACCTAGAGAGGTTGTGGAATCTCCATCACTGGAGTTATTTAAGAGTAGGTTAGATAAATGTCTATGAAGGATGGTCTAGACAGTACTGGGTCCTGCCATGAGGGCAGGGGACTGGACTCAATGACCTCTCGAGGTCCCTTCCAGTCCTAGTATTTTATGATTCTATGATTCTATCTCCCTGGACACACAATAGCAGATTTAAAAGTAGCCATCCTGACACAAAAGAACTTTAAAATCAGACTTCAAAGAGAAACTGCAGAGCTACAATTCATCTGCAAATTTGACACTCTTATTTTAGGATTAAACAAAGACTGTGAATATCTAGCCAACTACAAAAGCAGTTTCTCCTCCATTGGTGTTCACACCTCCACATCAGCTGCTAGAAGGGGGTCTCATCCTCCCTGAATGAATTGACCTTGTTATCTCTAACCTTACTCTTGATTGGAACTCTTTTCTTATATCTGTATATTTATACCTGCCTCTGGAATTTCCACTACATGCATCTGACGAAGTGGGTCTTTGCCCACAAAAGCTTATGCTCCAGTAAATCTGTTAGGCTACGTCTAGACTGCAAGCCTCTTTCGAAAGAGGCTTTTTCGAAAGATGCTTTCAAAAAAGCCTCTTTCGAAAAAGAGCATCTAGACTACAACCAGTACTTTCAAAAAAGCAAGTCACTTTTTTGAAAGAGAGCACCCAGGCAGTCTGGATGCTCTCTTTTGAAAAAGCACAGTTTGCATTACATACCGCCTTTTTTCGGAAGAGCACTTTTGAAAAAAGACATTCTTCCTCGTAAAACAAGGTTTTCATGGTCGAAAAACTGCCACCTTCTTTTGATTTACTTTTGAAAAAACGTGGCAGCAGTCTAGACTCAGGGAAGTTTTTTTGGAAAAAAGGCCACTTTTTTGTCAGAAACCCTGTAGTCTATAAGTTGCCATAGGACTTTTTTTTTTTTTTTACTGTACCAACAAATGTTTAAGTTAGGTCAATTATCTCAACTTCAGACAACATTTTGGACTATGAAGTTATAATATCTATCATTTTCACTCTAGTTTGTGTTGTGTTTAATAAACAAAGGCAGGAATTCTCCCTTGTGCTTTACTACTGTAAAGTTGTCCCTAAAGTTGGTGTAGTGGCTCCCAGGTACCTGCTCCCTTATGCCAGTGGAGGAACAAGGCTGAGAGTTAATGGAGGATGGATGGGGCTTTTGGTAACACCCAGATCCCTTATTGGCCCTTTGGGTTGTTGGCAGCAGTCATAATTTATAGCAGTCATTAGGCTGCTCTAGTTTCACAACAGGATTGGCTTGGTACCTAGCTAGCTTTGCAACTCCTCCCTTCTACAACAGCACTACATACTCACTGGCCTCAGCAAAGGATCAGCTCCAATCCATTTACATTTCCAAGCAAACCCTATGAACATCCTTCACATTTAGGGAATTTCCTTCTTTTTAAAAAACATGAAAATATTGTATTTATTCGAAGTAATCAATATGATAAAGAAACGTACTGATATCAGGGAATGATAGTGCAGTGCTGCGATACCCAGAACATTCAAATCTTCTCAAAGTGTGGCTGTTAAATTTCTTCTTTAAACATTACCGCTTTTTAAATTTCATTTCTGTTTTTCTTCCCCAAAAGTGTACAAATCTGTCATCTAAATCCCACTGAATTCAGAGAAAGACTTATTGATGTCAATGGTTTATGAATTAGGCCTTAAACAGTGTGCTTCTTGCTGCAGACTTTGTGGCCACTTATTTTATTTTTCAGTACCGATGAAAGACCACGAATAAGATCTACCCTTTATATTAGCACATAAAGCCTGACCCAGGCCCCTCTGTAGACAATGGACCAGCCCAAACTCAAGCAGTTAGTTGGCAGTAATTTCAATTCTGAACTGAACTGTCTCTAGCACATGACAGCCTCATAGCTACCATAATAGTACCCACTGTCCAGATACCACTCACTGAAGAATCTGCTTAAATTAGAGATTTTCCAATAATACTTGTTGATTAATGTATCTGATTTTCATGGACTTTTTCTATTAAATTCTTCACTGAATGATTATTTCCCTTTTGATTACTCAGCTTTACTAAGCAGTGGCAAAAGGAATGTTTCCTATTATAACTTTGCTCCCAAAATACTCAGTTAAGAATGTGAGATGGGGGCTACACTGTGGTCCACTGAACCCTGGCTGACTTACTGACACTTTGGCATTACTACAGTTCCTTGGCCATTATCATTGTTTATTGCCTATATCCTCTTGAGCATGACAATGGCCAATGGCAATTTAAAATGACCATCAGCAGCATTTTAATCCTCTGTACCTCTAAGGGTAACCCCATGAAGAGCTAAGTCTTCATATTACCCAGCTGTGATTGCCTCCCAGTTCCCAACCCAGCCCCATTTGCAGATCCCTAGTCGGCAAATTAGCCCCTATCTTCAGAAGCAACAGCCACTACTTCAGTGAAATGTATTCCCTAACAAAATTCAAAACAGGAGTGTGTGGCAGACCTAAACAATGGTTTGTTAGCCTGTAGCTCTTTTTAGAAACTAAATCAAACTGAAGTGCGGCAAAGTGCAGTAATTATATGTCTTATGTTGCTTGACAGAAAAACAGAAGCCACACAAATGCTTCCTGAGGCCATATGGATAATGTAAAGAAAAGTTCACAGCACTGATAGCAACGTTTAGTGATGTCTACCTCATTGCCTCCGACTGAAAGAAGGCAACACTAATATAAACCCTTCTGTTTCTGAAGGCAGCATGTACAGATTGGCTGACATTGGCCTTCTGTCTCGCTGCATTTCCAGTCACACCAATCTTAGAAAATTGTATGAGAGGTTTAAGTCTTCCACCAGGCCTCTATCTCACTTCACTTAAGACTGGAGTGCATGATTCCCAGTACAGTACTCATGGTTTTAGCACATGTAGGTAAGAAAGATGTGGGCTTGTGTCAGGGGCAGACTGGCCCGGCAGGATACCGGGAATTTCCCAGTGGGCCTCCTCTGAGTGGCTGGCTGAAGGGCCAGCTGGTGGCTGCTGCAGGAGGAAGGGGATTGTGATGGGGCGCCACAGCCCCGCACTTTAAATTCCCCAGCGCCAGCCATGTATGGGGCACAGTGGGGCCAAGGGAACGCATGCGCAGCATGCTCAAACGCCGTGCAACAACTGAGAGAGGAGATGCCCGGGCATGGCATGACATCATGGCCCGGGACTTTAAAACCACCCAGCCTAGAGTTGCACCGCGCAACCCAGCTCCAGGCCTGGCAAGTGGTCTGGAGCCCCGGAAGCAGCTGGGGCCAGGGCTGCAGGGACTTCTGGGGCCCAATCACAGACTCCAGCGCCGCAAACTAGAAGGCAGAAGGTGGGGGAGGGGAGGGGGGAAAGTAGAGGGAAGGGGTGGGAGAGGAAGGGGCTTGTGCTGAGGGGAAGGGGGCAGCTCTGGAGAAGAAAGGGGAAGGCACCAAGGGACAGGGTGGAGGAGAGACAAATGCCAGGGGACCAAGTGGAGACAATGAGGAAAAGGGCAGGAGGGGAGGTGTCAGTGGGAGGGGGGACAGGGTGATGCTGGGAGAAGAGAGGCTAAGGGCATTGGGAGCTGGAAGGGGGAGGTGCTGGGAGAAGGCTTGAAAGAAGGGGTGGGCATGAGGAAGGCAGGGATGGAGCAAGTCATGTGTGAGGGCACAGGGGCATGAGGGGAACGGGCAGAGGGTGGTGAGGGGGTGGGCATCAGGGAAATAGAGGGAAAAGGAGGCAGGGGCAGTAAGGTAAGGGGGGCACCCGAAGGGCGCAGGGGTAAGGGAAGGTGCAGGTGCCAGGGGATTCTGGAAGTGAAGCAGAAGGGCAGACAGCTGCAGGGGAGGGACCAGAACCAGAGGAGAGAGGCAGGGCAGGTGTGTAGAGGGAGGTGTTAGGAGAGGGGATGAGGAGGGGTAGCTCACAGGATCAGAGTGGGGCTGCTGGAGGAGTGAGCACAGGGGAGAAAGAAGGGCTGGTGGAGGGGGGGCAGGCCGCAGGAGGCTAAGGGCAGTGAGAAGGGCAGGAGTCAGGACAGCAGAGGAAGGTGAGGGGTTGGGGGGCAGCAGGCACCAGGGGAGCTGATGGAGTAAGTGGGAGTCAGGGGGTATGGCTAATGGTGGTCAGGGTGTGGTTAACAGAGGTCAGGGGTATGGCTAATGGGGGGTCAAAGAGTAAATTTTTTAAAAATTCTTTGATGTGAAAAAGTGGGCCGTTCTCAACCCATTTCCTGGGCCTATTTTGATTGCCAGTCCGCCCCTGGCTTGTGTACTTATCTGACGAGCAGGAGACAGAAAACTCCCAAGATCAAACTCCAGCTCTGATACTGATTGTAGCCACATTCTGAGAGGTCAAATAAATACCTTGCCTCATTCTCTCTGTTTTACAGGATCATTCCAGAGTCTTTACTGACAGGCTCACTTCACTCCTTGGATTATGCTGGGGGAAAACAAGCTAGGCCCCTGGAGATAACAGGGCAGACCTGCTATCCGGGGTGGGGGTGGGGCAGGAGCAAAGCACGTAATATGTTTGGGGCTGGCCAGGAAGGAGAGTACTTTCCATAGACACTCTTTCAGGGACCCTCTGCTACCAAGCTTCATGTGGTGCTCTGGGGAGAGTTTAAAGCGGCCCTCTCCTGGCACAGGGCAGAACTACTTCAACCTGCCCACATGTTGGTGTCAGTGCTGCCCCCCAAAAGAAACTTTTCTGAACCACAATTCCTCCCCTTCCCCCAACCGCAGCCCCCTTGTTCTCAGGGAGAAGTTCAAACTTCTTACTTCCCTCCCCTGCCTACTCTGTTGGCTGGGATTTTGGGTTGCGGAGGCCCTGGCTTTGTAATGTCCCTGCCTAGATCTATCCATAGGGGGGAGTAGCAGCCTCAAGTAGCCTGGTCCTCTTTTTGTGACCAGGATGATCATATGGCCAGCAGCCACAATTGAGCATTGAAAGGTTGACTTGCAGCATGATATGTGTACTGAGGGTGGCAATATAGCTGAAATTGAAAGAGGAGTTATTAGAAAGGGAATTAGTGTGTTGTTGTGGTTGAGTGTCCTGAGGGCCGCTGGCTACTACTTGAACATCACTTCTATGTTGGGTGTTCAGGTTGCCTTAACTTATGATTGCTTTGTGTTTTAGAGTTTTATTGTCATGAGCAAACTTAACTCCAAGTTCTCTGCTTTATTTTTAAGTTCTGATTTGCACGAGGCATGTGCAATAAAAGAGGACACTGTCCTATGTCATCAGAAGAAATATAAAATGCATTTAGAGAGAGAAAGTTGCAAGCCTAGAGAAAGATTGGCTGCTCATTGTTTTTTTAAATAAAAATATTAATAACAATAATTAATGGAAACTTTGTACTGATGTAGCCTTATGCGTCGGTGCTTCATAAATGAGTGAACTGTGAGGAGGAAGTTGTAAGTGAGAGGAGGTATTCCTGAAGCACTGGGACTGAAAGGGTTGTTTAGTAGCAAGCACCATTGAAGCAGGCATACATATGAGAGAGAAGGAGACAAAAGAGTGCATTAGTGGTGGGATAACAGGAGCATACAGTGCAGCATAACAAACCTAGTTAGTTCCACTACTGAGGTATTATACTTTGCTAATGCCCCAGGACCACTGACAGGACTCCAGGGCCCAGTGCTTCAAAGGGGCCTGGAGCTCCCAGCTTCTGCTGCTGCTACTGTGGTTCCCTGGGTCCCTTTGAATTGCCACTGGAGCATCATGCTTGGTGCTCCATGTGGCTTTGAGGTCTGGAGAGAGAACCAGCGCTGCGTCCAGGAGGCACTAAGGACTGACTGCCCTCAGCCCCATCCCTTCTGCCTGAGGTCCAGGCCCTTCTGGGGGCGTGAAGCCAGGCCCTTCCCACCAGCTCTTTCCAACAGCATGAATGACAGAAACTAGACTCATGCAATTTATCATTTTATTATTAAGCATTTAAATAATCTAGTAAATACCCAAGGTATATTAATTATTGGAACTGTCTGAATGTCCAACTTTTAACTCAGAACCTCTGAATCAGACTGGTAGCAATATGCCAATCACAATAACTAATGGCAACGTCACCCATTTACTAAACCTAACTGCACAAACACTTGATCTGGTGAGCTAAAAACTCTGAACACCTAAGATCATTTGAGGTATCCTGTCAATATGACATAGCAAAACACTCACTAGTCAATACCATGTGATGAAAAACGCTGCCAAATTCAGATTAAAGCCCTGAAAACACATCAGTTAAAAGAAGACACTGTAATCAGATAGAATTATTTAAGGGGATGACTTGTATGTAATTCCTCCTATGTAATTTGGTGTGGTAGAAACTTGCAGCCTAATTTCAATAGGTTCTAAACCTACTGTATTTTCAAGAGGCATTTTTCCCCACTTAGTGAACAGGAGCAGCTAACAGGGAGTTTTGTGAGGGAGTACTCCAGGTGAAGGAGGAGCAATTATGGGACCCTTGTGGTACGTGCATGTGTTTCTGTTTGGGAGGTACTTGCTGGTTGCCTGAAAGATACTGTGAGCTGAGCTTGTGTTTGTCTGTTTGTTTGGAAGTCCATGTGCTGAGGATGGCAGTTGGAAGCTGTGGGCTTCCTAATGAGGATTTGAATCGTATAACCCTCCATTCATTGGTGAAGCCTTAACCAGGGGGCAGGGATTTCTGGAAGGCCAGGGCAATATAGAGCCTGTTAGTAAGCAACCAGGGAGCTTAGTGAACAGGAATAGCTAACAGGGAGTTTTTTGAGGGAGTAGATAGGAAGATTTTGAAGAGGGCTAGATACACTTAATATTTTTTAAAACTTCTTTTAAACGCAACTGTGATGGAGTGGACAAAGCCCAACCTCCCCGCTGGAGGCCTTTCAGCACCCTGGCCAGCAGCAGGAGCAATGGAGAGGTCCTCCAAGCCGGGTAGAGGGGCAGCCTTCACAACAGCCAATCAGGATGCAGCAGGCTGCTATATAAAGAGCTGCTAGGTAAGTCCTGTCAGTTCCTTCCTGGAGCTCAACCCAGGCAGACCTCTGGGCTGACTGGGGAACACCAGAACCTTGGATAGCTCTGTGTGGGAGCTGGGCCCTCCTAACTGAGTGGTGCTATATCCTGCAGCTAAAGGCTAGCCAGCAACAACTCTGCAGAACCCCAGACAAGGGGACTTCAGCAACAAGGCCCTATAGAAGGGCTGGATGAAACAGCATCCTGGGGAAGTGGCCCAGGGATGTGACCACAATTATGGACTTTGAAACTTGGCAGGTAACTGCTACATATAGGGTCCTTGGGCTGGGACCTAGAGGAGTGGGCAGGCTTGGGTCCCCCAACCTCCTGCAAATCACACCCAAGTGCGGGGGGGAGGGGGAAAGAAGAGGCCTGAACCCTGGCCATGGACTGGACATTGACTCTCGTGCAGACAGGAGAGTAAATATTGCAAGACCCCTCTTCAGCCACCAAGGGATGCTTGCACACAGGACTGAACCTGTTACAGGAAGTAAATCCAAAACACCTGATTTAAATAAAAACCCTATCAAAAATCTAATTATTTGTGGGAGAGAATGCAGGCAGAAGCCCAGCAGAAGAATTGGGGCTATCCTGTTTATTGCAATCAATACAGACTGTATGATTACCTTCCCTATGGACAGGTGGCATATGTGTGCATTTGGTGCAAGGAGTGCCTGGCCCTCACAGACCACATACTGGCTTTGAAGGCCAGGGTGGCTGAATTGGATGAGCTAAGGAAAGCAGAGAGGTACATAGATTAGGCTTTCTGGGACAACGTAGAACTGTCCCACCTCCGGTCAGACAGCCTCTGTGCTGTTGAGAAGGGTGAAAGGCTCAGGGAAGGGGAACATTCAACTGGAGCAGAGGGAAATTAACCCATAGTTGGGACCCTCCTTCCAGATGACATTGTAGTATCCTCTCACACTGAGGATACCTCTTTGGGGGCGAGAACTCCAGTCATAAGGAAAAGTCAGGTGTTAGTAATGGAGGATTTGATCATTAGAAACATAGACAGCTGAGATTGCAATGACCGAGAGAATTGTATGGTGACTTGCCTGCCTGGTGCAAAGGTTGCAGATCTCTAAAGACATTTAGAAAGACTTATGTGTAGTGCTGGGGGGAGCCAGTGGTAATGGTACATAGGGAAGAATAGGAGATGGGTCCTGGAGGCCAAATGTAGGCTGCTAAGAAAAAAGACTGAAATCCAGGACCTCAATGGTTGCATTCTCTGAAATGCTTCTAGTTCTGTGTGCAGGGCCAGGTTGGCAGACAGAAATGCAGGGTCTCAATGTGTAGATGAGATGATGGTATAGGGAGGAGGGGCTTAGATTTATAAGGAACTGGGGAAACTTTTGGGATGGGGGAGCCTATACAGGAAGGAAAAGCCCCACATAAAATGCAAATGGAACCAGATTGCTATCACTCAAAATTAAAAAGATCGTAGAGCAGTTTTTTATACTAAGGGCTGGAGGAAAGCTGATGGGTGAGGAGCACATGGATTAGACAGAAACACCTCTTAGGGGACAGTCTATTAATAGAGAATCTCTATGTTCTCTTAAAGAGGAGAGGATGGAAGATGATAAAATATGGGTAAGATCAGATGAGAAACCATCAAATGAAAAAGAGTGCCATTCTAATAGATCAGGAAATGCCAGACAGTGATAAATTTTTAAGTGTTTATACACAAACACTAAAAATCTAAAAAGTCTAAAAATAAGATGGGTGAACTAGAGTGCCTTGTATTTAAGGAGGATATTGATATAATAGGCATCACAGAAACTTGGTGGAATGAAGACAATCAATGGCACACAGTCATACTAGGGTACAAAATATATCGGAAGGACAGAACAAGTTGTGCTGGTGGGAGAGTGGCACTATACATGAAAGAAAATGTAGAATCAAATAAAGTAAAAATCTTAAATGAACCAAAATGTTCCATAGAATCTCTATGGATAGTAATTCCATGCTCTAATAATAAGACTATAGCATTACAAATATATTTCTGACCACCTGACAAGGACAGTGATAGTGACTATGAAATGTTAAGGAAGATTAGAGAGGCTATAAAAATAAGAAATTCAATAATAGTGGGGGATTTAAATTATCTCCATATTGCCTGGGTACACATCCCCCTCAGGACAGAAAGCAAAGATATTTTGTTGACACCTTAAATTACTGCTTTATGGAGCAGCTGGTTCTGGAACCCACAAGAGGAGAGGCAATTCTTGATTTAGTCCTAAGTGGAGCACAGGATTTGGTCCAAGAAGTAAATATAACTGGACTGCTTGGAAATAGTGACCATAATGTAATAAAATTTAACATCCCTGTGGTGGGAAAAACACCTCAGCAGCTCACCACTGTGGCATTTAATGTTAGAAAGGGGAACTACTAAAAATGAAGAGGTTAGCTAAACAGAAATTAAAAGGTACAGTGACAAAAGTAAAATCCCTGCAAGTTACATGGAGACTTTTCAAAGACACCATAATAGAGACCCAACTTTAATGTATACCCCAAATTAAAAAACACAGTGGCTGTCTAGACTGGCCAGTTTTTCAGGAAAATCAGCCGCTTTTCCGGAAAAACTTGCCAGCTGTCTACACTGTCCGCTTGAATTTCCGCAAGAACACTGACGATCCCATGTAAGATTGTCAGTGTTCTTGCGGAAATACTATGCTGCTCCCGTTTGGGCAAAAGCCCTCTTGCACAAATGCTTTTGTGCAAGAGGGCCAGTGTAGACAACGTGGTATTATTGTTTTAAAAAGCCCGATCGCGAAAATGGCGATCGGGCTTTCTTTGCAAAACACGTCTAGATTGGCACGGATGCTTTTCTGCAAAAAGTGCTTTTGCAGAAAAGCGTCCATGCCAATCTAGATGCTCTTTTCCGCAAATGCTTTTAAAGGAAAACTTTTCCGTTAAAAGCATTTGCAGAAAATCGTGCCAGTGTAGACGTAACCACTAAGTGAACCAAAAAAGTGCCACTGTGACTTATGAAGCAATGAGATAAAAAGTCATTCCTTAAAAAGTGGAAGTTAAATTTTAGTAAGGAAAATAGAAAGGAACATAAACTCTGTCGAATGAAGTGTAAAAATAAAAGGAGAACCAAAAAGCAGTTTGAAGACCAGCTAGCCAAAAACACAAAAATATCAAATATCAAAATGTTTTTTAGTACATCAGAAGCAGGAAGCCTGCTAAACAACCAGTGGGGCCACTTGATGATCAAGATGCTAAAGGAACACTTAAAGATGATAAGGTAATTGTGGAGAAACTAAATGAATTCTTTGCTTTGTCTTCACAGCTGAGGATGTTAGGAAGATTCCCTAACCTGAACCATTCTTTTTAGGTGACAAATCCGAGGAACTATGTGAGATTGAGGCATCATTAGAGGAGGTTTTGGAACAAACTGATAAACTTAATAGTAACAAGTCACCAGGACCAGATGGCATTCACCCAAGACTTCTGAAATAACTCAAATGTGAAATTGTGGAACTATTAACTGTGGTTTATAACCTATCCTTTAAATCTACTTCCATACGTAATGACTGGAAGATAGCTAATGTGACACCAATATTTAAAAAGAGCTCTAGAGGTGATCCTGGCGATTACAGATGGGTAAGTCTTACATCAGTACCGGGCAAATTAGTTGAAATTATAGTGAAGAATAAAATTGTCAGACACATAGATTAACATAATTTGTTGGGGAAAAGTCAAAATGGTTTCTATAAAGGGAAATTATGCCTTACTAATCTACTAGGCTATGTCTATACTGCAGGCTTCTTGCGCAAGAACAAATGTTCTTGCGCAAAAACTTGCGGAGCATCCACACTACAAGCCCATACTTGCACAAGAAAGTTTACAGTAAATCATCAGAAGAAAGGGCTTTTTGCGCAAGAGTTATTCCTTTCCCCACGAGAAATAAGCCTTTTTTGCGCAAGAGGTCTTGCACAGAAAGGCCAGTGTGGATGGGAACAGGGGTTTCTTGCACAAGAAACCCCTATGGCTAAAATGGCCATCAGAGCTTTCTTGCACAAGAGAGCATCCACGCTGCCATAGACACTCTTGCGCAAAAGCACATCTCTTGCGCAAAAGCACATGGCAGTGTGGACGTGCTCTTGCGCAAGAACTTTTTCGCAAGAACTCTTGCTCAAAAAGTTCTTGAGCAAGAAGCCTGCAGTGTAGACATAGCCCTAGAGTTCTTTGAGGGGGTCAACAAACATGTGGACAAGGCGGAGCCAATGGATATAGTGTACTTAGATTTCCAGAATACCTTTGACAAGGTCCCTCACCAAAGGCTCTTAAGTAAAGTAAGTTGTGATGGGACAAGAGGGAAGGTCCTCTCATGGATTGATAACTGGTTAAAGGACAGGAAACAAAGGGTAGGAATAATTGGTGAGTTTTCAAATTGGAGAGAGGTAACCAGTGTCACCCAAGGGTCTATCCTGGAACCAATCCTTTTTAACCTATTTATAAATGATCTGGAGGCAGAGGTAAACAGTGAGGTGGCAAAATTTGCAGATGACTTTTTTCTCCCTTTCTTCCCCCTTTCCTTTTTTATTCTTGGATCTGAACTTTTAATGCTCCATTCATCTGAAGGAGTGGGTTGTACCCACAAAAGCTCATGATGCCATCTATATGTTTTGTTAGTCTTTAAGGTGCTGCTAGATTATTCGTTGTTTTTTAAATTGCTCAAGATAGTTAAGAACAAAGCAGAATATGTAAAGTTGCAAAAGGATCTCACAAAACTAGGTGACTAGGAAACAAAATGGCAAATTAATTTTCATGTTGATAAATGTAGAGTAATGCACATCGGAGAAAATAATCCCAAGTACACATACAAAATGATGAACACTAATTTAGCTACAACCACTCAAGAGAGATCTTGTAGTCATTACGGATAGTTCTCTGAAAACATCCTCTCAGTGTGCTGCGGCAGTCAAAAAAGCAAACAGAATCTTAGGAATCGTTAAAAAAGGGATGGAGAATAAGACAGAGAATTGGAGATAAGACAGAGAATATTTTATTGACTCTACATAAATCCATGGTATGCCCACATCTTGAACACTGCATACAGATGTGGTTGCCTCATCTCAAAAAGATATATTGACATTGGAAAAGGTTCAGAAAAGGGCAATAAAAATGATTAGGGGGTTTAGAATAGGTGCCTTATGAAGTGATTTAAAAGAGTGGGACTTTTCAGTTTAGAAAAGAGGATACTAAGGGGGGCATATATTAGATGTCTACACAATTATGACAGGTATGGAGAAAGTGAATAAGGAAAAGTTGCTTACTTGTTCCCATAACATAAGAATGAGGGGTCACCAGATGAAATTAGTAGATAGCGGATTTTAAACTAACAAAAGGAAGTTTTGTTCACATAGCATAGAGTCAACCTGTGGAACTCCTTGCCAGAGGAGGTTGTGAAGACCAGGACTTTAACAGGGTTCAAGAAAGAACTAGATAAATTCATGGAGGTTAGGTCCACCCTTATTTATTAGCCAAAATAGGTAGGAATGGTGTCCCTAGCCTCTGTTTGTCAGGGGCTGGAAATGGATGACAGGAGAGGGATCACTTGAGGCTTAGCTGTTTCTGTTCGCTTCCTCTGGGACATCTGGCATTGGCCATTGTCAGAAGCTAGATAACTGTAAAGGAATCATTTAGAATGATAACTCCTATAGTAATTAACAATTACTTTAAAAGTTATTGGAAATACCTTCTTTACTCAAAGATCAAGAGCTGTAAGTTTAAAGAGCACACGCTCTCATTCAGATACAACAAAGATGCTTAAGATGTGCTGTAAGGCTAAATGTACACTGCCACTTTACTTTGCTGAAACTTTCTTGCTCGGGCGTATGAAAAAACACTCCCTTGAGCTCAGCAAGTTTCAGCACTGGAATGTGCCAGTGTAGAGAATACTATAGCACTGGGAGTTGTGTTCCCACCACTGTATGCTACTCCCCTCATTGGTGTGGTTTTTCAGTGCTGGGAGAGCTGCGATTACATAGCCATTTTACATTGCCAGTGCTGACATACCCTAAGTGAAAACTCACAACAAGAACTCTGGAAAATAGCCTCCAAAATAGTTTCAGCATGATAATGGCTTGATATCAGTGGCAAAACTCCTCTTATTTTAATCATGCAGGATCAAAACTGAAATGCTGTTAAAAAGTGGGAGGATACCTCTTTAAGGAGGTTTCATAATGGAACTGCTGATAAAATCATTCAAATGGTGTCTTGAGGATCTTTTCTTTTCCAAGATCTTACACAAAGGTTGTTACATTGTGAGCCAGATTCCACAGTAGCACTTTAATTTATACCATGAATTCCCTTATTTTGGTGTTTTAAAAGCAGACATTTGCTTCATAACAAACATCACAGATTGTTTCTTTAAAATCATATTAAATCTCTTGATTCCTTTCCACTACACTCTCTTTAAGAGGAATGGCATCCGTTAGTAGCAAAGCACCTGCTCCCATATTCCTTGCACACCTTTCTGACTTCAGTGTCAAGTTTCTGTACAAAAAGAATGCAGGCACCTGTTCTTAGTGAATGGCACTGGATACAATCTGCTAAGGGAAGACCTTCCTAGAGTTTTTTATAGCAGTAATACTGTCTGCTGATTTGTACTATATCTACCACTTCCATTCTAATACTTGTCTTCTACTCTAGAGCCATGCATCCAGCTAAGGTGCTTTTCTTAGTTACACACAAAATCTCTCTCTCTCTCTCTCTCTCTCTCTCTCTTTCTCCCTCTAATCAGTATGTAGCAAGAATGTATCATTTACTGAAATTATCCTTCTTTTTTTAGTGCTCTTGGCTTGTAGACATATCACATATTTACCTGCCTAGAATCTCATTTGCTGTTTATTGCTCCTACTTCTGAAATTATCCTTCTGTTTCTTATATCACTCATTTATGATTCCTTCCAGTACTTGGCCAACTTGAAAACCTGGCTTCCATCATCTCATACTGGGACTTATTGCTAATTCTTCTGGTAACTTTCTTGTAACTTTTCTTACTCAAAAAACAAGCTAAGGCTATTTTGTTAAATGAATATTTTTTCCTCACACTCTCACTTTGTATTCTGGAGGGGGGAGAAAAGGAATCATGTGTTCAGCATACAAAGCATTCCAGGCAAAGCAAATAAGAGCACACATGGGAGGCTGGCTGTATAGAGGGAATCCAACATAACATGCAGTGGTATTGAACAAGTAGACATTAAATATAGCCATGGAGCCTAAGTGCTGGGTCGAGTGTTTCCCTACACCAGTCATCCATTAGAGCAATTCTGCAAGAGGTTCACAATAATAATCCTATGACTCCCTCGAGAAGAAGTGGCACACTTCCTGGGCATCGAGGGAGGATGAAAAAAAAGCTATCTTGCAGTAAAAAAATACAAGTGTCTTGTCTTCACTAGGATTTTACAGCAGAATATATCAGGTGATAGCCTGCTGAAAAAAACACACACCTATTTAGCAGTGAATACATAGTATAAGATAGTCGCTGTGGTCCGGTAGAAACTATTATACCTCAGCCAGAATATAGGCAATAGCTTCCTCTGTGATTCATCAAAGCATGAACATGTGATATGCTCATGTGATCCTTGACTCCATCTTAGGCCAGTAACTTTCCACAAACAAGCTCTGAGATTTGTTTGAGACAGTAAATTTCCAGGCACAAGGCAAAGGATATAAAAAACCTCTGAGATGTCTCCATTTTGCCTCTTTCCTGCCCTGATTCTCTGGACTATGGATTTACAACTAAAAGGAACATATTGAACTACAGACTGAGGACCTTGCAATCTTTTGGAAGTTACCAGAGAGACTTGACAAGCCAGCAGTCTATAGCTTCACTGCTACAAAGCAGATATAAGAACTTTGCAATTATTGTATGTAAATGATCATGTACCTTTTAACTTTTTTTTTTCTTAGCAATAAACCTTTAACATTTTGGTAATGTTTAGATTGGGAACAGAGTGATTACTGGGTAAGGTCTGAGTTATATATTGATCCAGCTAATTGGCTGATCTCTTGGGATTAGAAGGACCCTATATTTATGAAATTGTTTTCAATAAACATTCATTATAAAGTGCAATGTCTGGGTGGTGAGACAAAGGCTGGATACCTAACAAGACTGAATTTTTGTTTAATTCTTGGTAACTAATGTGATGAGACAAAAAATTACATTTGTTAATGGCTTGATATAATCTAAAGACAGAATAATCATAGGTCTGGGGTACTTCTGCCCTATTTCTCAGCAGGTTGTCCTGAACCCCAGTATTGTCAGCTGTGACCCACTGAGGCACAGTGACACTCCTGACCTCTCCAGCCTGAACCCCTTGAACTCAGGATTTACAACAGTTCTTCTAATCTCCTCGGCTCCTTGTGCCCTTTAACTAAGGGTGTGTCTAGACTACAGCCTTTTTTTAAAAAAAAACTTCCCCTGCATCTAGACTGCTGCAGTGTTCTTTTGAAAGTAAATCAAAAGAACGTGGCAGTTTTTTCGACTGCAGAAAACCTCATTTTATGAGGAAGAATGCCTTTTTTCAAACATGCTCTTTCGAAAAAAGGCACTATGTAATGCAAACTGTGCTTTTTCGAAAGAGAGCATCCAGACTGCCTGGGTGCTCTCTTTCAAAAAAGCAGGCTTGCTTTTTCGAAAGTACTGGTTGTAGTCTAGAAGCTCTTTTTTGAAAGAGGCTTTTTCAAAAGTATCTTTCGAAAAAGCCTTTTTCAAAAGAGGCTTGCAGTCTAGACATAGCCTAAGGTGTCTAGACTACAGGGGTTTTTTTTCGAAAAAAGTGGCCTTTTTTCGAAAAAACTTCCCCTGCATCTAGAATGCCACTGCATTCTTTTGAAATTAAATTGAAAGAATGTGGCAGTTTTTTTCGACCTCAGTAAACCTCATTTTACGAGGAAGAATGCCTTTTTTGAAAGTGCTCTTTCAAAAAAAAAGGCATTCTTGAATGCAAACAGGGCTTTTTCGAAAGAGAGCATCCAGACTGCCTCGGTGCTCTCTTTCGAAAAAGCAGCTCGTTTTTTGGAAAGAAGCGATTGCAGTCTAGACGCTCTCTTTCAAAAGAAGCTTTTTTGAAAGATTCTTGTGAAAAAGCCTCTTTCGAAAGAGACTTGTAGTCTAGACGTAGCCTAAGAGTGTTACATTAGCTCCAGCAGCATCTTTCCAGCTCCCTGACTGCCTTACTAGCTCTCAGTTAACTTTTCCTAGGAAAGTCAACATTGAACAGTCCCTTCAGGACTCCTCTACAAGGATCTGTCTTCTACCCTAAAGGCATGTCACATCACGGCATGTCCTGTCTCCATCAAATTGAGCTTCCTCAGACTTTTTATTCTCAACCTTTCTTTCCTCTGTGCCATTATTCATCCTACCTTATTGAGGAAGTACCAAGCAGATACTTTCTTGCTGCAGAAAACCAAATAATCAGTTAGCAATGGGTTGACACAGTCAGACTCGGGAGTCTTACACTTTAGAGTTGGACATCTTGTCCTAGAATTTCAAACTAAGAAACAAAAATCTGAGGGAGAGGGATTTACATTGTACCAAATGGCCTCCAAGTTCACTTGCATCAGTAAAACGTGTAAATCAGATTCTCCTTTTTAACTTTCTACGCAAAGTGGATGGGTAGAGCTGCAAAAGATCAGAAGAGTTTAGTCACTTTTATGAGTTGCTGGTGAGATGCTCGTTTGAACCAGATGCTGAGAAATTCCTTTAAAGTGGGAGGGGGAAGGGGAAGCAAGACCGCCTATCACTCTGAGCTCATGAATTTATGGATCATAGTTTGTAACAAAATAAAAAGTGAAAATAGGGTTAATGTTACTTCCTAGGCCAGAACCTGGAATTTTGCCAGCTTAATAACGTTCGGGTCTTCAGCCTGGCAGAGAGTATTAATGCAACATGAATACAAATTCTTAGCTTCAGATTTTTTCAGAGAGCTGTGAGGAGATATTAGATTTTGTAATAGCCAAATATTGCTGCAAAAGTGATAAATAAGAAGATTAGGTCAATTTCTACCTAAAGCAAAGCGACATGAATTCTTATGGGTTAGGTGAGTTTGAACCATCTGGAAATGACCCTAAGTGAAATTCTAAATAATATAAATACAAACCAGGCAGGTCTGTATCTCCTGAAGCTAGCCAAGCTGTCTACTACTAACTGAGCAATACATGGATGCTATCTTTGTCCCCGAGAATAAAACCACAAACACTATTTACACATACATGTGTACATACATGCCAGAAGGTAAACTTTTTGCGCTCAGGGTTTATTATTTAAGAAGTAAGTGATTCAAATTACAATGCTAATCTTTGTAATGTCATTCTTCTTTAGCAGATGGAAATTGTTCCTATTAGTAAAATTTAGAATCTCTTTTGATAATACCAAGAAAATTGGAAGCAGCAAGTGATTTTAGCTCACATCTGAATTGGGTTTAGCGAAAGTAATTTCTTAAGAGATAGAAAAGGAAATGTGTGAGTGGGATAATCCATTTCAGCATTTTAAAGAGATTGATTAAATTAGATGTTCTCTATCGGATTCTAGCTAATCCAGTAGCAACGGACGCTCCCAAACATAATAATCAAATCTGCAGAACAGCAGGATTGGATGGAGATGCAGTCCAGAAAAAGAAAAGGCTGATTATTGGAACAAGAGTCAGGGAAAAGAGCAGGAGACATAGTAGTGAAAGAGCCAAAAAGGGCTTCATTAATGACAGTCCATTTTGTGCAGAAGACTTTCTGATACTCTGGTGATGGGAAGCAGTACATCCCTAAGGTGGAGCAGCAATGAAATGAATGAGCAAAGACTAGAATGTCTCATTTCACCAAACAAAGCTGTGGGACTCTGCATTTAGTAGGTATATTTTCTACACTTTTCTCCAGTTGCAGATATATTATTTGCAGACCTTTCCACAGCTGAGGGACCTCTCGTACCCCACCTCCTTCTATGCACCGATGCATGGAATGTAGTTAGCCTTCTATGATGCACAGCACACATCGTGTGTATCACTCCCACCTCCATTTACTTGTCTTCTATCCAAAATAGAAGGCCACCCATGTCACTGCCAAAAGGCCCTCTGCAGCCAAGGAAGGATGGTGCTGGATTTGCATAGCAAAAACAAACAAAAAAGACTCAGTTGATATATGGATATGAAATCTTATTGCACACCAAAGCCTGCAACTAAACTAAAGCAATTCTCTGTAACTCTGGCAGGGCCTTTGATGAGAAATCAGCACAGTATGGCCCAATGTTCACATTGCAAATGATAGACTCCTCAAGGATAGCAACGGGACATGCAAATTTTCAAAATGCCACAACTTTTCCTTTCTCCTTTTTTCTTCCCCTCTGAATTTGGTAAGCCATAAATGTCAGGCATCTTTTCATTCTGAATATTCTTAAAAGGTAAAAGCCAGACTGGGATGATTGTATTGGTGTGCAGGAAGGAATGGGTGCCTTGTACCAGGACCTTTCCATCCACCCCTTGTGTAATCCAAGCAATGGCCAATCATAACAGGCTTTGTCACTAGGGTCTGTCCCATAATTGCTCCATCCAGAGCAGTGGAGGGAGGACAAAAGTATGGAGGAAGTCAGCCCCTGGCCCTGCCCCCCTGTGCCCTGTGCCAGTGCACAGCAAGGAACAATCCACATTGCACCTTAAGGTTGATGCAAAGGCCCAGCAGCCTAAGGAGGTATGGTGTTGGCTGAGCCCCAGTCTCTCGTGGAGCACCGTTCCACCACTATACATAACTGTGTGTAAAGTGCACCACCTAGTTCTTTGTATAGTAGTGTGAATAATGCACACACCTATAGAAATCATACAGCCAGTGGGTGAGGGTTGAGGGTTTTAAAATCTGCTGGTGCTTATTTGTCCAAACTCAGTATTCCAAACAGGACAAAGATAGAGTCCACAAAAGGGCTGATGATGTCCACTGAAGTTCTAATAATAAATAATTTCAGGGGCAACACTTGAGGGCATGAGAAGTCACATGCCCCCGGAATGTCATGATGGGAAAGGCCAGACAGGAACCTCTGTGGGAGAGGGCGGGACTATTCTACACTCTCCAGCAGGAGCAGAGCAACCTTGCTCCACTTCCCCTGCTGCTGCTGGTGAGTATGAGGTCGGACGGACCTCTGCTGCTGGCACTGGCGCCCGGCTGCTAATGCCAGCCCTGCTAGTCACCCAGGCCTCTTCGGTTGGGGGAAGAGGCAGGAAGAGGGCAGAATAAGGATGAGTAGGGGAGAAGAGCAGCAGTGAGGCCTAGGCAGTAAGGGAGGGTGGTTCTCCAGGCCCTTTTATGAGCTCAGGGAGTCACGTGGTTTTCCCCAATCAGTTGCCTCTGAATGATTTGTAAGTGTTTTATAAAGGTTATGTAGCCATGTCTTACCTAAATAGCTTGTTACAAAGCAGGCATTAAGTACAGTTTTGATTTCTTAACAGGTACACTATAGCAAGTTGCATAAACCTATTGCCGCATGTAGATTATAAAATATTGCAATTTCCTTTTAAATTGATGATTACAAAATGAAGCATATGTTACCATAAGCCATATTATTGAATATATATATAAAATGTGTTAATTTGACCTGAATAAAGCAAAAGGTTAGAAAATACAGAGCACTGGCAGAATTTTGGCAATACTTACATCTAATTTCTTTCCGTCTACAAGAAAATATGCCTTTTTTTGTAGAAATTTAAAATCACTTCCAGTGCCTTCTAAGTCATTTCACATACCTTGTAGTTATATCTTCCCACTGCTCAAATATTATGATGTAATTCTATTACTAAGATTAATTGTTTATGAATGACTTTCTTTCAAAATCCATTCTGTTTCCTTGAAACCACATGTGAACTGTTTGTGCATTCTGAAAGCAGCCCATATCAACTATCCCCAAACAAGCAAAGGCAATAGAGAAAAACATAAATACATTTTATTACATTAATTACTACTGGACTCCCATTTTGCACTTGATAGATTATTTGTTTTAATTGATTTTCTTTCCTGATAATTATACTGCACTCAGCCCAAGTCATGGATGTGCGTATTAATACATTTGCATCTGCTGTATATGCAGCAGACAATTTATATAAATTCTGACCATGTTAGACAGAATTTTAGTTTGAATAATAATAAGTATTTGTGAATGGTTTTTTCCCCTCCATAGCTACACTAAAGAGATATGAACTTGAGTTTATCATTCTGCAGGTATTTTATTTTATTTTATTTTATTACAACAAATGCAATGGGACACATCCTATGCTGGGGTAAATTGGCATAGATTCCTAGATTTCGATGGAGTCATGCTTATTTATGCCAGATAAAGAACTGATGTGGATATATTTGGGGAAAATGCTTTTTATATTTAGCCAAGGCAAGAACAATAAGGATGGTCTTACTTAGTAATTATTAATATGTAGAGACCTAGTGTTGTGGTCAAACCATATGTACTGAAAAGCAACAGAAGGGCCAGCTACTAAGCTGACCTACCTAGGGATTGAGCTAGACCAGGGCTGGGCAAGATGTGGCCTAGGGGATGGATCTGACCTGCCTAACATCTGGCCCGCAGACTGCTTCTGGCCACTTTCTATTTATATCTTGCTGCCTGTGCCACCAAATTTCCAGGCAATGGCTAAGGCAGCAGGATCCTATTTAAATGGCTCACGGTCATGGCACTACCCGGGCAGGGCCAGAGCCATGAGCCTTTTAAATAGCTGCAGCAACCCTGGGTGGCTGCCAGGCAATGCAGAAGCAGCAGGCCATGCACCCTTTTCTGTGTTTTTAATTCAAAGCCTCCCACCCCAGACTACTTTGGGGGTAGGCTAGTCGTTAGCCCCACCCCTTCTGTGCCAGGCCCCACCTCTTCCTGAGGATGGTGGAGACAGCCTGTGACCACATAGCAAAATTCATTCAGTGGACCCCTGTGAAAATTATTGCCCACCCCTGAGCAATCATCTTATCTTCTATAATCTTCTTTGTAGGGGCACCTGAAAGGACCAAAAAGCCCCTTCCTACCAGACTGCCAAAAAATCCTATCCCTTCATTTTAAGTGAGCAACTCACTTTCTCCAGGGCCGCACGGCTTAATACCTGGTGAGGACACTTTTAGAGAGTGAATCTGCTTTTCATTCTGCTTTCTTTTTTTCACCTATGAAATTGTGTATTGAGAAGGAAACAGAACCTGAATCTGCCTTCTTGTTCCATCACTGCTCTGAGAAGCCTTTTTTTAATAATACCCATCTAGTCAGAACTTTAATTTAGACTCTTTCTATGGGCATGTCTAGACTACCCTCAGCTTCGGAAAGAAGATATGCAAATTCGGTGCTAATTTGCATATCTTCTTCTGATCCCTTTTTCGGAAGAGATTTAAAAAAAAAAGCAGTCTTGATGGGGGGTTTCGCTTAAAACCCCTCTTTTTCAAAAGAACTCTGTAAACCTCCTTTTTTGAGGAATCAGGATTCTTTCAAAAAAGGGGGGGTTTCGCATGAAAAACCCCATCTAGACTGCTTTTTTTTAGAAAAACCTCTTCCGAAAAAGGGATCAGAAGAAGATATGCAAATTAGCGCCGAATTTGCATATCTTCTTCCGGAAGCCGAGGGTAGTCTAGACATGCCCTATATTAAAATATGTAGCGATTAATTGAAGGGGGACTAGCAGAACACTAAACTACCTGTTCAGGTATATATAAAAAAAAGAACAGTAAGAGATTAAATGTTTACCTGTCTCAATCAGGCCATTTTCTGCAAACCTCAGGTATGTCAGATAGCACTTATTCATATGTTTAGTCCTATTGTCTAAATGAGGGGTGGGCAATAAGTGCCTCATAGGCTAGACACAGTTCGCCAGGGTTAGACCCTGAAGGGTCACTAAACACTTCATTTACTTGCTCATTCATAGGTATGGCTGCTCTTAGCTCCCATTGGACACTGTTCGGCATTCCTAGCCAATGGGAACTGTGGGAAGCAGTGTGGGCCGAGCCACCACTTTTCACAGTTCCCGTTGGATGGGAACAGTGATCTGAGGCCAGCGTGAGCTACAAAGTGTCCGTACTTGCAGGTGAGCAAGTAAATCAAGCGTCTGGCAGCCTGTCAGGGACAAACCTTGGTGAACCACCTCTGGCCCATGGGCTACTTATTGCCTACCCCAGTCTAAATGCTAGATAGCAGATTTTTGAAACAAAATTGGCAAATTTAACAGAGTTCTGAGGAAATTTATAAAAAGGCCATCACAGCAAATGTGTACTAAAATATCTACCGTGAAACAAATTGAAATTGACCCGAGTCAGGAATCCATATTAATATGGATGAAACTGATGTTACCTCAAGCTTTGGATATTTGAAAGACTCTTACCTAGACTGGATTTTGATCAAAATACTCAGGTAAACTCCCTTCTAGCTCCATAAATTCTCCCTGTGTTTACAATATTCTCTGTTTTCTATCTTAAACAGTTGTATAGCATGTCTGTACACTATTTAAACAGCTGCTTCTTTTTAAGCCTCAATATGACAGCCTTGCAGTGGTGGGTGAAATGAGTTCAGTGGTTAAGGCACAGTGCTCTTCTGAGATCCACCACTCTAACGTTCTATTTTTAAAGAGGAAGAGAAATCTTATTGATGTCGGTCATGGGATTCAACTCATATTGTTTTTCCTTTATCAAGAAAAGGGAGTGAAGTATTGAGATCAAAATCCTCCAAGTAGATGTAAGAATAAAAATTTATTTAGAGTTTATAAAGTGCATAAGGATACTACCAAAACATAAACTAGATATAAAATTAACCTAGAATTAATTTGTTATTAAATAATCCAATTAAATTCAGTTTTTCATGCTTGCCTAGTTCATTGTATTACTCTTCTGTGAATGCATGTTTTCATTCTCTTTGTGTTATAGAAAATGTTTTAAACATACCAGAACACAAATCCATTGTGTGCACATTCCCCGGTGCCTTTCAAGGCTACTGCATTATGGTTGTAAGCCCACAAAGATCTGAATATAACTCTATTCAGTACAGTTTCATGTAGGCTCTGTAATATTTATACATGAGTCAAGGCTATATCACTTGCCAAGTAGAAACATCTTTCCCAGAAGTACCTATAAATTACCTATACCAAGCATTACTTACACGCTTACTATACTGTCATCTTTTCGTTTCCTTTTAGAAAAGGAAGCTTTTCAAAGGCCTACAGTGCTCATAGAGAATTAGAAGCATCAGAGATGCTTCAAAATCTTTCCATCTATGTTACAATTACCCCATCATGCATATAACAATGGTTTTGTAGATTACTTCAAGTGACTCACAACGTGTACAGATTTATAGGACCCTATATCAAGAAGCAATTTTTGTCTTTTGACAATGATATGTCCTTCCTCCAGGATAGCATACCTGTTTGGAATGGTTTGTTCATTTTGAAATGTCCTTGCTATTGTTTAGCAGAGTTTGATATGGTTTAAGTCTATCTTGTTATAAGACAGAGAATATTTACATGTCCTAAATCAAATGACATTTTTGGTTGTTTACATTACTGTGACAGCACATTATTTCTGCACATCACCTTATATTACCCCATTTTTTAAACCCCTGCAAATGCAAATATGCATAGAGCATGAAGCAAAAATCCCGAGTCAGTAAATCTTATACACACTTGCTTATAAGAATTTAAACGTATAGCAGTGTATAAATAAAGTAAAACAAACCAACCAGCAAAAGTTGGTCTGGAGAAGCGAACTGCCTACAACAGTATGGTTTGGCTGTTCGCTATTGATCATTTTCTGGCCGGTGCACAGAAGCAGGATCATAACCTTGATCCAGCCAATCACTTATGTATTTAGACTGTAATCTCTTTGGAACAGGGACTCATGTGTTTACAGTGTCTAGCACAGCCAGGCTCCACCTTTGGGTAGTCCCTAGGCACTACAGTAATAAGCATGGCTATTAATATTAGCAATTAATAATACTGTGTATAATGTTAGTCATGAGACTTCTCCCATTAAATCAGTAAAACAGTTTAGATGCTAATCACTAAACATATGCTCCTAGACAGGACACATGTATGCAGGGATGAGGAAAGGAACACTCATTGGCCCTCAAGGCATTGTGTAGTGTAATTACTGCTGCTGCTACTCAGCACACTGCCTGGAGGAGAGGTGATTTGCCTGGGGGTCTGGGTAGCTGCAGATTTCCTGGGCATAACCCTTGAACAACCCCACCCATGGTAAGGTGTTAGGAATCTCTACGGAACAGTGACCCACAGCATACAATAAATGGTCCCCTACATCCTGCCCTCTATGCACAGCGGGGGCCACAACGATTGTGCTGGTTAGGACAGTCTGGGACAGATTTTGATTGCGTGTAAACTAATGACATGTCAAGAACTTACCTGTGTTGGAGCCAGGTATCTCTGTAGTTTTAGCTGTTTTAAAATAGAGGTTGAACCTCTCTAGTCTGGCACCCTCAGGACCTGACTGGTGCCAAACCAGAGAATTTGCCAAACAATGGGAGGTCAATATTGTCTAGCAGCATTACCAACACTTCCACTGTTTGCTAGGCTCTTAGGCTACGTCTACACTACGAGTTTTCTCTGCAAAAAATATGCTAATGAGGGACTCATCTGCATGAGTCATGATCACATTTGCATATTTTCTGCCGATCCGTTTTTGCCTAGGGGGTTTTTACTCAAAAACAAGCAGTGTGGACATTTTCTTTTTGCGCAAAAACCCCTTTTCCCACAAAATTGGTAAACCTCCTTTTTTGGGGCATAAGGATCTTGCAGAAAATGGGGGTTTTGCACAAAAAAAAAGTCCACACTACTTTTTTTTCCCACAAAAACCCTTTGTGCAAAAACGGTGTGCATAAATTATGCAAATGAGGTGTGGTGATATGCTAATCTGCACCTCATTTGCATACTCACTGCCGGCAAAACTGGCAGTGTAGACGTAGCCTTAGAAAATATTTAGTGGTAAATTAGAGGTAAATAACAGCACAGAACACTGAGAACCAAGAGTGGTGGCTGCAAACAAAATTTATGGGACCACGAGAAAGTAGGCCACACCTGTGATAAGTGGACATCCAGATAACTAAAATCATGCTGGACCACAGATGTTGCTGGAGCAGATAGTGCCAGACTACAGAGGTTCAGACTGTTCAGAGCTCCTGGCAATCATACAGAACAATTATACTACAATAGATGCAGGTCAGGACTATTACCCAAATCCAACAAAGTAGGTCTTTCAGCAATACACACTCAACCCAATCTAGTGCCTTACTGGCATTTAATGGTATTTGAATAAGAATGAGTGTGGAAATATGGAAAGGAAAGGAACAGACAGCAATGAGAAGGGATAAGGATGGAATTCAAAATCTGGCATGGGCATTTCCTTATCATATGTAAAGCTCTGGACATGTAGCACACTCTACAAGCCTATACAGCATGCACGTTCAGTGTCTGTGTCTCAGTACTTCATCTAGCTGTCATATTTTTAAAAAGAGCATCTCTCACAGCTGCAACAAAAAAAGTGAAAGCGTATTATATGAATCATTGTCCATCAGCCTTCAAACACACTCTCAGATACAGGCTACGGCATGGATGTCATGGGTGTGTTGACATATACAAATCTAAATAGTTGTAAGCCCTTCTATCAATAAACCTCTGTATGTTGATTTTAACTCCACTTTCTTTAATCTTGAAATAGAGTTCAGTCTCTAATGACCCTAAACTAAATGTCTGTTTGCAGAGAGGGAGCTGAGGAGGAACTCAGCATTAAAAGGGTCTGAATTTTTGCATAATAAAGTTATTTTCATCAGTTATGCTTGTAATAATATATATTCATTTCTGGGATATTACTCCTTATCTGTTTCCCCTCTTCCCCCCCCGCCATCCCCAGCCCAGCATTCTCTTGGGTGGCCATGGAGGAAATAAGAAGCAACTTTCTGAAGCACACCCCAGATCACTTTTTGTGTAATTATTCACTACCTGCTACTCAAGGCACAGTATATTATTGCTCATCTAGCCTTATATTTCCACAGTCAACTGTAGTTTATGGCATGATGAAATATACTTATTCTTGAAATACCAATACACCATTCTGTAGCTTGGGAAAAAATGTGTGGGAGCCACCCAACCAATCTATAAAACTATATGGAATAAACTGTGATTCTATAAATACAAAGTTGTCCCTTGAAGAAAGATTTCAAGCTGTTCTTGTCTGTCTATTTTGGTCTCATTAGGCTGCAGCCACTTGATTAATGATTTCATTTAAGGGTAATTTAATTTATAGCATGGTATGTATGAAAGGTTATTCTTTGTTATGCCCCACTCACATAATGTTTACCTTATAAAAACAAATTTTAATGACTCAATAAATAGAGGCCACAGATAGACTGTGTAACAAATTATATATTGGATAACAATCTATAACCTGTTATTAGGTTATGAGTGCTGCATTGATTTGAATTTTACCCGAAAGCAATCATTACATTTTGAAAATTGTGAAATAAAAGAACAACAAAACCCCATTGTGTTCTTTTTAACATGTGTCCAATTCTTCCTTTCCCATTAAAAAAGAAACAACTCTCACCAATGCAGTCAAATACATCTATCCTGGCTGCAACATGTTCTGGCTTTTATGCATGATCAAAGAAAAACAGACAAATCAATTAAAGAGTGGGATAAAGCGCAGAGGTACATAATTATGCCAGGTGGAACGATCATTGTGACGTTCAGACTGTGATTAGAAAAATACCCATAAGACTCTATTGTCACATCTTCATTGTGGAATGTTAGTCGTTTACAATTAATTTAATCAATGCAGGTGGGTGAAATTGCATACAAAAATCAAAAAGCTCATGCTTTGGGATGGTGTCTCCTAGTCTCTCTCTTTGCCAGGCACTGGTAAGGAGCACTAGGGAATGGATCATTTGATTATTACCGTATTTTAGCGCATATAACCTGCGGGTTATATGCGTTTTTACAAACCCCGCACCGCCCCCCCCCAGGGTATACTCGGGTGCAGGGTATACAATATTTTTTTTTACTCACCTGGTGAGTTCCTGCACAGCCGCCAGCCTCTGGGTGGCGGAGCACTCATCCCCCTGGTTCCTGTGCAGTCACAGGAAGGGGTGGGGGAGCACTCATCCCCCGGTTCCTGCGCAGCCGCAGGAACCAGGAGAATGAGCGCTCCCCTGCCCGGAGGCTGGAGGCTGGTGGCTGCGCAGGAACCGGGTCGTTTAGGTTAGCTAATTCCCCGACACCGTAAATTAGCTAATATACCCCGGCACAGTTTGAAAGAAAAGTCTTGTATACCCTGCGAGTTATACTCGTGCACGGGGTATACAAGATTTTTTTTACTCAATTTGGAAAAACCGCGGGGTATATTCGGGTGCGGGGCATATTCGATAAAATACGGTACCTGTTCTGTTTACTTCCTCTGGGGCACCTGGCACTGACCTCTGTCGGAAAAGAGGATACTGAGCTAGGTGGACATTCAGTCTGACCTAGTAGAGTCATTTCTATGTTGTTCATTTTTCACAATTGTCTATTTCCAAAATTCAGAGGTTTTCCACAATTTTCAGGGACAAAAATTCATAATGAGTAATGTTAAGACTAGACAGACATCTTCACTTGAAAGTTTGGATTTATGAATTCTGGTGATGGATAGAAAGTCTGATTCCAAACTCATTGCATTTGCTGAAAAGACTACCATTGAGTCCAGAGTACATTGGATCAGGCCTTAAATAAATGTAAAAGGTAATCCGGATTCTTTCTGGGTCTTGTTATTGACTTCAAAAATACAGGTTGGACTGTTGGACCTCCCTTATGTGGCACCCTCGGTACCTGACCCGGCCTGAATGAGGGAATTTGCCGGATATGGGGACGTCCCCTGCCACCGGCCTCCCAGGATTCTCCCCCTCCCTGCAGTTGGCTCCACTCTGGCCCCACTGCCACTGGGCTCCAGACTTCAGGGCCTGGACTTGGGTTCTGACCCCTGGGGCTACACTTCTCCCCCGTCCAACTGGGACAGAGCTCCCCAGCCATTGTGGCCCCACTTCTCCCCTGCCCGACCGGGAATCTCTGGGGACGGGATTTGCTGGCTGCCTTGCTTCGTCGCGCTCCGCCAGGAATCCCTGGGGATGGGGCTTGCCAGATGCCCCACTTCTGTTGTGTCCTTGGGACATGGCTTGCTGGCACTGCTTCTCCTGCAGTCTTCTGGAGATCCCCAGGATGGAGCTTGGCAGCTGCTCTGCCTTTGCTGCGCTCTGCTGGGATCCCCAGGCCCAGGGCTTGCTGGCTGCCCTGCTTTTGCTGCTGGCTGCCCCTCTGCTGCCTGCCTGTTCAGGGCTCTCCGGTGATGGGGCTCACTGGTGTCACTGCTGCCCCGCTGGCTGGGACTCCTGGGGGATGAGGTCCCAGCTGGTTTGCACTCCTGGGCTACAGGGCTTTCTGATCCTACCGGACCACGGATGTTGCTGGACCAGAGAGTCCCAGATTTCGGATGTTCAGCCTGTACTTTGCTTTTATTTACAGACATTAGTTATCAAGAAAGTCTTAATCTTCAGAGATTTTTCAAGGTCAACGAACAAGTCAATGTCAGAACCAGGATTTGGACCAAGATCTTTTTATTTCTACCTTATCTAATACAAATCATTTTAATCCCAGGTAAATACTGTTATCTTTCTTAACCTTGCTTACCCACTCCATAAAATGAAGCCAATAACACTCACTACAGGCAAAATCAGAATATATATCAATACAGAGCCCAAATATGCAAATGGTGGGCTCATGGGAACTTCTACCGCTTTATGGGAAGATGGGGGTTTCCATACTGGCTCAGATCTGGGATCATTCTAAGCCAGTTTCCTGCTTCCAACAGTGTCAGGAATCAGAACAGGAGCACAGCCTGTCTCTGGGAAACCTATCTAGCAAAGCTAACTTTTAATAGGGAGCCTGATTGACTACACCACCGTATTGGTGGAAAGAGTCACCAGATCAGCTGCTAAACTGAGCCACATGGTGGCTTCTGAAAATGTTTGTTTATGGGTGTGACACCACCTGTGCCTGCTTGTTCCCCTGTATCTACCTTGCCTCAGTCCTGGTAGCTCAGTTCTGACTGTTGGCTCCTATTCCTGGCCTACTTCTAACCCTTAGGTCTGACCACTAGGCCTGATTGTTCACTAAGAATGGTTGTTCCAAAGGAAGGTGAGAAACCCTCCACAGCGGGCAGAGGAAGGATAATATTCCCCTCAGTAAAGGCTCCACCCATAATTCCTAGAGATTTGGTTAAACCCTGAATCTTTAAATCTGATATCCCACAGTGATGGATTGGATCACAGAAATTCCCTTCAGACTGTCATCCAAAGTATTGATCGTACCACTGAGCCCACCTACCTGTCCTCTGTGGAGCCCACCACCCTGTCCTGCTGCACCAGATGTTTAAGTCTCCCCGAGGAAAGGCACACAATTAGGGCAACAGTCCCTCCCCCCCCGCCCCAGCAGAGTAACACAGATGCTGATAACACCTCAGCTCTGAAAGAGTTCATCTATAAGGGCTCGAAAGAACCTGGGAGCACAGCCCTCAAAAGGGACCAAAACACCAGATAAATCCTTCTGATTCTGAATAAAAGTTTTACACAGAGAAAACTCATAGAGATCGCTCTCTTTCTCAGTAAAAGAGAGGTATGCACCGCCATTGGTCCTCCCCCCTTTAGGAGATCAAAGTAAATTACTACACCAAAATAAAACAAAACACACTAGTTAAACCTAATACACAAAGAGAAATTGTTACAGAACATAACTCCTTACTTCTCACCCCAGTCCTTATTTCAAGTAAAATTCTTCACTTCAGAGGCTGAGCTGATCTTTTCTATGACCCATTCACACCTCGTTCATGTTTCCAGGTCTCTTCATGTGTTTATCGTCTCTCTGTTCTTGGTAAATCTATTGTACACTGTAGAATGCTGGAGATTACAACTGGTAGTACTGAAGGGCCCAGCTGGGGCCCTCCCTTCTGGACAGCACTGTCCTGAACCTAGAACTGTATAGGGTAGACTTTCCACACATCCTCTGGGGCACTAAGTCCTAGGTGATGTCTTCATACCATCGCCATGTGGTAGTGTAGAAAAACTGCAGATATCAGCCAGCCAGGGAATCCAGCTGCTAGAGGCAGCAGCAGTTAAAATAAAGACCCCTGGACAGTCCAATCAAAACTATCCTCTGACATTGCACTGATTGGTTATTTGTTCCAACCCTCTCTCTGCACCCTGCCTCCTCACAGTCTCCTCACTTAAGCTTCACTCCACACATGTCCCTTCTACTCTCTTCTCTCCTGAACTCCGCTTCCCTTCTCTTTTCTTTCTTTAATCCCAACTAAGCAAACCTACCACTCGAAAAACCAAAACATAACAAAATAAAATAATTGTGGATTAACAGGACATTTGCCTCGTTAGTCATGTTACTTGTGTGTTCTAACCATTTCCCCTCCTTATTTGTGTGGTCTGTTTAGATAATATTGTCTCATTATCACCCTATACATACCCACCTGTTGGTCTGCATCTGTCTGTTTTTTCTTGTCTCCTACTTAATTCCTAACCCGCGAAAAACTTACAATTTATCTTCTTAGTCTGTGCTTGTACATCACTTCACACAATGAGATTCTGGTCTGTGACTTTGACTCATAGGTGCACTGATAATACAAATAATAAATATCAATAACTACCATTTAAATTTGATCGGAATCAGTAACTGTTATCTTTCATCCGTGTATATTCTAATACAGATATTTTGGTTTACCAGTTACTGACTGAAATTAATTGCTAGTTGTTTCTGGCCTAAATCTTTGTTCCTTAAGATCCTAAATCCAAATTTAAGCCTCATACATTATCCAACACCTACTTTAACATGTGGAATCCCTTGGATAGCTGTGCAATTAATGGCTGAAATACCTCAAGAGCAGAACTAATATCAAATAGTATTATCTTAAGTCTTTAATGTTCAAACATATATTAAGATCTAGCTTTGTCCTTGACTCCGCTTAGGATTCAGATTTTGCATCTAAGTGAATGTTTTTGTTGTTTAAAACTTAGCTGCCATTTCTTAAACAGTTTTTACAGAATAATATTATATGGGGTGATTTTAAATCATCATTTTAATACCTGCCCTTATTTTACTGGGCTTCATAATTGCACCTATAGAATTGGCTGAGAGTTTTCCATGTGAATGTTCACCATTTATTTATCTGTTAAGGTAAACAGATTTTTTGGGGAGAGGAAGAGAGAGAATGAGACATTGGCAATATTAATTAGTCTAACTGAATGTAGTATTTTCCTTCCAAATGACTTAGAACTTCGGAAGAATTCTCTTGCCAGGTTCTCTGTGCTCCCTGTAGGCAGGGCTGCTGATGAGGGGGTGGCAAATAGAAAAGATGACTCTGGGCCGGAAGACTTAAAAAGTTCTGAGACTTCTGGCTGATGCGGCTGCTTCAGCAGCAACTGCAGCAACTGGAGCCCTGAGCCCTTTAAATTGCCACTGGAGCCCTGGGAAGTGTGTACTGGGTAGCATGTTGTATATTATTGATCTTATCAGACATTTTAGAAATGGGTATCTCTCCATCTGTGAGTCCATTTGTTCAAGAACTTGTTCAAGAGCTAGGACCATGCAGTTTCCACTTAACTTAAAGCAAGGTCAGGGTTTGGTTGTGCCAGGACAATGGGATGTGCGTTGAATTCAAATATTTATCATGAAATGGAAAGGGAGAGGCCTGGCAGAAGGGAGTTATACTGCAGAATGACCACAGGGGGGCAGCAAGGGGCCAGTGATGGGGACCAGGACAGCTATAACCCCATTGGGCCGGCAGGGGTGGAAAAAGGGAGAGCTATCTATAATATATTTCAGAGAGTCTGTCTGTGTGTCTGTCTGTTCCCAACTGGGGGACATGAACCTTTCCCCCAGCTGTGCTTGCTGCAGCTGCAGGGGCCAAAAAGAGGCATTTCTCACCTAACCCCAAACTGCTGCAGTGTGAGACGGCTGGGGTTGTCCTGTATCCCTGGGGCAGCCTGACTCCCTCCTCCTCAGCCCCACCCCACCCCAGATCAATGATTTAAATGAAGAAAAGCAAAACTTATCTGAGTTAAGGATCCAAGTAACACCAGTTAAATCTTCTAGTAGTAGCATATTTATAATTTGTGTATGATTTTTTACACTGTAGGAGGAGGAGCATTTACTATATGGGAAGTGAGTAGTGTCTCATTCAACAGTTTGGAAACCCTTTACTGGACCTTCTTCCTATCTTCTCTTGGGCTACATCTATACTACGAGTTTTCTCAGCAAAAAATATGCTAATGAGGGACTCATCTGCATGAGTCGAAATCTCATTTGCATATTTTCTGCCGATCCATTTTTGTGCTGGGGTTTTTGTACAAAAACAAGCAGAGTGGATGTTTTCTTTTTGCACAAAAATCCCCTTTTCAGCAAGATTGGTATACCTCCTTTTGGGGGGGCATAAGGATCTTGTGGAAAAAGGGGGTTTTTGTGCAAAAAGAAAATGTCCACACTGCTTGTTTTTGCGCAAAAACCCCAGCACAAAAACGGATCAGCAAGAAATATGCAAATGAGATCACGGCTCATGCAAATGAGTCCCTCATTAGCATATTTTTTGCTGAGAAAACTTGTAATGTAGACGTAGCCTTGCTGTAGTCATCAGAACCCTGCCGGAGCCATAGATCTTACATGTTTGTGTATAGTTAATAAACATGGTTATCTGGAACCCAACTGTGTCTGTGTGGCTTCCTTCTATTATTAATGTTGTGTAGAGGAAAAGGACATACTGTTTCTTTTTTTCTTCTTTTTTTTTCTATTTTCCTTTTCTCGTAACAAGAAACTTTACAGCAGATGCTGCCAAGAATTTTAATAACAAGACTTTATTTCTGACCATCTTCCTTCATTTGGTCTCGTCTTTAGAGACTAGAACTGTATTAAAGGATCTAAGTGAGGGAAATGACTCTCTCCCCGAACACTCCATTTGCAGTGTGTGTCATACACACCTCCCACTTGTATCAACAAAACACACAAACAAAAAACCTCCACAGCGACCACAGTGCACACTCTGACAACTTGATAAGCTATTTCCACAAAGGGCCAGATTGTGCCCATTAGGACAGTGCATCGATGTTAGTTCCAAGAGTTATTGCGTACTGCCTTCCAGAACCACCAGTCTTTGCACAATAAGCCAGATATATGGGCTCTGTGTGACAAAGGGACACGACTCAGCTTTCTCCCTGATGTCTTTGAAACAGCTGGTATCTCAGGGGTGCTAGCAGAGGACTGTCTTTGTGCTGAAGATGTACCCATAGGTGGCCCCTTTGTGTGAGCATTCAAAACTTTTGTGCCCTTGCACACCTGTCCAGAGATCAGCTGAAATCTGTCTCAAAGCTTTGACTGACCAAGGACACTTAGACTACCTTATTGCATTGGAGTTTATTATGGGGAGCCAAGCAGGACAGGTTAATTCCTTCAAGTGCCTGAGCCCTGCCCAATGTTCTCCATTATTCCAGTAGACAAAGACACCATTGTGACAGGGTGCTGGCTAGGAAACCCTGAATCAGACTTTTGTCATGCCAGCTCCAATCAGGAACGGGGAATTGGAGGTGGTTGAATAAGCTCAAGCCTAAATGGCAAGTAGGGAACAGCTGTCAGCTTCATTAGCCAGGGGCTTCATAGAGGCTGGCAGGAAGGAAGCCAGGGGACAGGAAAGGGAGGAGCCAGGGAGTTAGAGGCAGCTCTTCCCTGCTGGCTACAGAATCTAGTAGTTCCTCAGGATGAAGAATTTCCACCAAAAGTTCTGGTTGTCCTGGCGGACAAGAGGTGTGTAGCCCTGGGCATTTCCCCAGAGACTGAAAAACTGGGCCACCCACTGGCTGAAGCATGAGAGTCAATCAGTGGGGGAGATAATGGATGCCCATGGTCCTAGAACAATTGCTTCAGATCTTTCCTGAGAATATCCAAGTCTAGGTCTGGCTACATTAGCCAAGTACAGTCAATGCAGCAGTAAAGTTGACTGAGGAGTACATGGAGGAAGACATTCCCCGAAGGGAGGGCCAACCAGAGGTGAAAGTAAAAGAGAAGATGTATGCATGCACCCAGTGCCACCATCCTAGTTGGGGAAGCATCTCTGGGCCCCCAAAAGGGAGGGAGCTTGGGTAGAAAAGGATAGAGTTGGGGGCAGACTCTGCAAGACAGCCTTTCATGGATGTCAGTATCACATGCTGGGAGCTCAAGGGGTTCTAGTGGCAATTTGAAGGGCATAAGGCTCCTGGCCTCTGCTGCACAGCCAGGAGCCCCTCAGAGGCCCTGCTGGTAAGGACCAGTAGCGCACCTGTGGCAGGGCTGATGACATGGGGGGAGCAAATGGGACAGCAATGTTAAAGCTTTAAAGTGACGGTGCTTTTAGGTCGGCTGTGTGTGGGCTGATACCAGTGGCCAGATCCATGGGCGGTGGATATAAGAGTCAGGAGAAGGCAATGTCTATCCAAATGACCAGCCTGGCCCTGCCCACACTCCAACCCCAGCTTCTGCCCTATTCAGCAGGGCTTCCCCAGGATTATCTGGCTTCAGCCCATAGAGGCTGGGGCTGTGCTGCCAACACTCCTGGAGCCGGGGAAGTTAGGACCAGGTACTGCTCACACTCAGGCCAGGGAGGGCCACCTGCCATGTGCCCACCGGGGCAGGGGTCCCACATACCCTCCAGAGCCAGAGGCTCCAGGGAAGGTTGAGGTTGCGAGTCACCCAACCTCCCGCATGCTCCTGGGCTGGGAGGAAGGCTGGGGCTTCATGCTTCCCTCTGGGGGAGGGGTTGCCTGCCCCTAAAGTGGTGCTTGACTCCTACGTGCTCCTGGGCTTCCCTCCTTCAGCTCTAAGTTCACCATCTGCCCATGGCAGGATCTCATCAGTACACCATATTGGCCTGCACCAGCCCACTTTCACCTCTGGGCCTGACCCTATAAAGACAGAGAGTTGGGGAAGAAACTGAGGTAATCCCTTCCTGAGAAAGGCCCAGAGAAAAAGGAGGAACCCTGAGGAGCTCCCAGTACAGCCTGGCAGTGTGGTGACTAGGACATATAAAATGAAATTGCCCAGATGTGAAATGTAGGTGGGTCGAATTTTGTGTCTGAATTCATGCTGAAGGGCAGACACAGGAGCAGAGGCTGTTCACCATCCCCCTGAAGGCAAGGAGGAAACCCCTTAGGGGCCTGGTGAATACAATTTCAGCCTGCTCGTTCATCCAGATCGGAGCTGCTAAAACCACACTGGGTGATTCCAGGTGCATGGATGGCCCTGAAGTTTATCCATAGGGACAGGAGACACAGCCAGATTGCCCAGGTCAGGGCAGCTTTAAATGAATGAGGGTCATGGAGGTAGAAGGGTTACCATGCCCCATTGTTTTAGGTAGGGAGAGGGGCCCTCTCCAAAGGAAAAAGGAAAGATTCCCCAAAGAAGGGGGCAGGGACCCCTAGACTGAGATGCTCCAGGGAGGAAGAGGAACAAGATCCTTGGAGTAGCAAATATGAGAAACCCTAGACTAGAGAGCCTAGATAGGGTAGACAAGTGAGAAGTAGTACAGAGGAGGCCAGCCAAAGTCCCTTAAAGGGGGAAAAAAGGCAACTGGAGCTACCCACACCACACTGATGCCAGGAAAAGAAACATAGACCCTACCGGTGGCTTTGGAGAACCCAAGTCCCGGGGTGTTGAGCAGAAGGCTGGGATTGGTGCTGACCCCCCTACCAGAAGAAAAGGGGTAAAGGAGAAGGGTGCAATTGGTGTGAGGACTTGTAAATTATGGTAGAGCTATGGGGAAATCTACCTCCCAACCTGTGTATTTGTTGCATGTGAGGAATAAAGGAATCTCCAGGAAATGATGCCTGTAATCACCTGAAAGAGGAGGAGACAGCTGTCCATAGACGAATCCCACCTGAAGGGGGTGGAAAGGCCAAGGAAGGACAAACCTAGCAGTTCATGAGCGGGGAGGTATGGAGGTAGGTAGTTAGAGGCTGCTCTTCCCTGCTGGCTGCAGAAGCTAGCAATCCCTGAGGCTGTAAGCCTGAGGCTGTCTGTAGCTACAAGGTGGTGGGAACTGGTACTGTAGGAAAAAAAAGAGCCTGGGTGATTGCATCAAAGCAGAGGTGTCTGACTTGCAGCAGAAGATAGAGGCACCTACCTGCACCTTGTTATACCCATCTGATATGACCAATGGAACTTTTAAAAAAATGTCTGACAGTGAATTCCTCTCAGAACCACAGAAGGCATGTGCACATCACCAACTCTTTCTTAGCTCAGGACAGGCTATTGTTGGGTATTCCTGACATGGATTCCTGCCACCACTGTTGCCTATGCATGTTGGTGTGTCTACTTACACTTGTTTAGATGGTTGACACTACGCACCTGCTCTTTGACAGGATAACAAAGGGGGGCTTGGGGTGGATCTATACAATAACACCTTGAATGCAATCTCCCTTGAAAGCCCACAGGAGTACAGGCACTATGTGGCAAGAATCAGAGCAGCAGTGGGTTAGAATGAGGTATTGCTCCCAGAACATCTGTCCTCCACATTCCGCAGTGACATTCCATGGACCAGGGCCTCTCCACCTCTGCACCAAGACTCCACTGAAAGAATCTGCAGCTGGAGCCGAGATCTTCAGTGGTGCACAGAAGTGAGGGCATGCTAGGACAGCAGGGGTATGTCTACACTACATGGCTCCGTCGACGGAGCCATGTAGATTTGTTTACTGGGCAAAGGGAAATGAAGCGGCAATTTAAATAATCGCAGCTTCATTTAAATTTAAATGGCTGCCGCGCTGAGCCGACAAACAGCTGATCAGCGTGCTAGTCTGGACGCTCCGCGGTCGACATCAAAGCCCTTTGTCGACTGCCCCGGTAAACCTCATCCCACGAGGAATAAGGGGGCGGTCGACAAAGAGCTTTGATGTCGACCACGGAGCGTCCAGACTAGCGCTGAGCCGACAAACAGCTGATCAGCTGTTTGTCGGCTCAGCGCGGCAGCCGTTTAAATTTAAATGAAGCGGCAATTATTTAAATCGCTGCTTCATTTCCCTATGCCTACAACCCTAATCTACATGGCTCCTTCCATGGAGCCATGTAGTCTAGACACAGCCCAGGGGACAGCAGTCAGGCACTACTAATACCTGCTCCTGGGGGTATGTCTACACTGCAGAGTTTTTTCAGAAAAACTTCACTTATGTCCACACTGCAATCGCGTTCTTTCGACAAAAAAATTGAAAGAAAAGAGGGGTTTTTCCGGCATTGGTAATCCTCTTTCTATGAGGAAGAAGCCTTTTTGTGAAAGAGCTCTTTCGGAAAAACGCGTGTGTGGATGGGGAAGAGGGAGTTCTTTCCAAAGAAGAGGAAAGAGGAAAAAGCACAGGTGCTCTATTGGCCACTCCGTCCATAGTAATTGACACTATCTTTCGAAAAAGCAGATTGCTTTTTCAATGTGCTTTTGCTGTGTGGATGCTTTCTTTCGGAAGAAGATTTTTTGGAAGATCTCTTCAGGAAAAGCTTCTTCTGAAAGAAGTCTGCAGTCTAGACATAGCCTGGGTAGCAATGAGTAATAAACAAGTTGGCTGCGTCTAGACTGGCATGATTTTGCGGAAATACTTTTAACGGAAAAGTTTTTCCGTTAAAAGTATTTCCGCAAAAAGCGCATCTAGATTGCATGGATGCTTTTGCACAAAAGCATCCGTGGCCAGTCTAGACGCGATTTTTCGCAAGAAAGCTCCGGTGGCCATTTTCGCCATTGGGGCTTTTTTGCGCAAAACAGTCCTTCCCTGTCTACACTGGCCGTCTTGTGCAAGTATTCTTGCACAAGAGGGCTTTTTCCCGAGCGGGACCATGAAAGTATTTGTGCAAGAAGCACTGATTTTGTACATTACAAAGTCAGTGCTCTTGCGCAACTTCAAGCAGCCAGTGTAGACAGCTGGCAAGTTTTTGCGCAAAAGCGGTTGCTTTTGCGCAAAATCTTGCCAGTCTAGACGCACCCGTTATGTCTTTGTAGTCACCCTGATCCTTCTGCATGTGTATAAAAGTTTCAGAGGGGTAGCCGTGTGCGTCTGTAACTGAAAAATGTTTTTAAAAACAACAAATAGTCCCACACCACCTTAGAGACTAACAAAAAAATGTAGATGGCAGCATGAGCTTTCGTGGGCAAAGCCCACTTCTCCATTCATCTCAGCTAAGGGTGATTGCCCCCCCTTCTCTTGGCAACCTTCAGAGCTGCCTGAAGCGCATCACACAACACTCTGGTGGCAATATAAAGGGCCCGCAGCTCCGGCCACCCCTGCTACTGCAGTAGTGGTAGCTGGTAGCCCTGGGTCCTTTTGAGTTGCTGGGCCCTGGAGCAACTGCCCACTTTTCCCACCCACCCACCCACCCATCCACTCCTGTCAGTATGCCAAATCCCAAGTAGACAACAAAATGGAAGATTTACAGCACCCATGCAAGTGGAGTGGGACAGAAGGAAACAGGGCAGGGATTTCACCAGAACCCTGATTAAATGGTGCTCAGCTGGTGCTAGCAGTTCTGAAAAAAAAATCATCTCTTTTTCTGTCCAAACTAAGTCAGAACATTGAAGAGAATTCAGACCATGAGTATTAACAGAGCAGGGGAGATATGCTTAGTTTTTTACTGCTGATCCACAATTTTGCCCTTTTCATTCTTATGAGAGACAGAAACAGACATTTGGGGCTAAAAAACAAAGGGGTCTCAGGAAATCATTATCTGCTGCAATGGCATCAAAGAAGCAGTTTGGTAAGGCACAGAACTATAAATGAAGTGAGGTGTTGAGTCCTTAATTATCGTGTGGCTATTGTGGAGCAATTAATTTTACAGTTCCTGAACAAATGGGCGAAAACACCTTTAGTCCTCAGGAGAAAAAACAGAGAAACTGCTTTTTAATCTAATCAACTGTATCTAATCTACAGGGCAGGGCTGCACTGTGCTAAAATACTGCAGATGAGATGAGCGCCTGACAGAAATATGTCCACTAACCTGACTGGAGCTTCCCGGGGAGGAGAGGTAGAGTTGTGTTATGAAGGTATAAGATGAACAAAATGGGTACCATAGTCTCTCTCACTGCCTCAAGGGAGAAATTCCAAATCCTCTTTCTTCTGGTTTAATTTCCACTGCTCCCTTTTCCAAAAGAGTGTCTTGTCCGGATTCTATTCTATTCTATTGCACAGAGGTGTTTAAAGCACTCACAGCCCCACAACAACTGAGAAACTTCCAATGGTACATTTAGTGACTTCACTTATACCTGCCACATGTGGTTTGTCCTCCCTCTTAAACTCTGCCCAGGGGGAGAACTGTGTGTGCAGTGGAGTGTGTTGTTCTGGTAGGGTTTTGATTTTCACAGTGTGAATCAGTCCCACAGATACTGTGTTTTTGGAAAAAATGCATTTTCTGTCAATCCCATTTTTATATTATGAGTTTAAATAACGTGAATAAATCAGAGATTATTAAATGCTGGCCTACCATTTTGCAACTACAAATACATTCACCCGAATAGCTACATAATAGATTAGATACAGAAATCAGAGACTTTGGTGACCAAGGGATAGTAACTGTAAATGTAACTGTAAAATTGAACCTGGAATTATTTAGGCAACCAGTATGGGAAGGCTAGAATTTTGGCCATATGTCTATAACCCCTTTTTACTACAACTTTAATAACAAAAAGGGGAATTTTTGAGTAAATCTTGTTTGAATGCATCCGCTTTAAGAAACTTCACTTGAAATTTATATCTCAATGGTATGTCTCAAAGGAACACACCCTCTACAGAAGGGTCTGTCTGCACCCACTGAGTTGGAAAAAAGAGGAAAGCCTTTGGAGCCCTTACTCAGAGGCCATGTCTTCTATACTAGGAGATTATTTCGAATTTACTAAATTCAACTTCTTAGCACCCAGTTTTACAAATTCAAAGTTCCCTGTCCTCACTACGGGGAAGAATTGAATGTCGTCTGAGACAGGCTCCACTGATGTGGATGCAATACCTCAGACTCAGAGCCCCAGGAAGCAGTCTAGGGAGTGGCATGAGGCCTCCCGGAGGCCAATTAGTTCTAATTAGTGGCACTGGAGCGTCCACACTAACATTATTTCGGATTTACAAGTTTGGGAATAGCATTATTCCTCATGAAAAGCAGGTCTACAGAGTTTGAATTCCATGGCCCCTTTTCCGGAAGAATGGACTTGGTACAAATTTGACCTTGGGGGGGCTAATTTTGGACTGAGGTCCTAGTGTAGAACAGGCCAAAGCTAGGGAAATCCTAATCTTAATTCCCATAGGGTGTGTCTACACAGCAACGTTATTTTGGAATAACGGTCGTTATTCCAAAATAGTAATCCAAGTGTCTATACAGCAATTATGTTATTTCAAAATAATTTTGAAATAACTGAATGTTTTATTCCAACTTCTGTAAACCTCATTCCATGAGGAATAATCCTATTCTGAAATAGCTATTTCGAAATAGCAGTAGTGTGGATGCTCCACTGCTGCTATTTTGAAATGGTTCCTCCTCAGGGCCATTCAAACTAATTAGTCCCCAGTGCCTCCCCTCTAAATTTAGGTAGTACATCCACATTAGAGAAGCCTGCCTTGGACTAATTTTGAGGCTTCCTTGTAGTGTAGACGTGTTATTTCAAAATAAACTCTTTCTGAGTATTTCTTCCGGAACAACTTATTTTGAAATAAGCATGCAGTGTAGACGTACCCATACAGAGGTACATACAGAGATACTGAAAAATCTCAGAAAGAAATTTAACAACATTACTGTATAGATAGATGCATGCACATTCTTTTAAGGAATAATTTCTGTTAAAATACAAAACTAAAGACACACAATACACACGTACAACCAGAACTCTGCCCTCTTTCTGATGCCAAGTCTCTTTTTCATTCTTTTGGGAGTGGTCAATATTGTAATACTGGCTTATAGAAATCGATGGATTTTTGGACCACTGCAAGTAACAACTCCAGCACACAAAGGCAGGACTAAATTTCCTACTACTCCCTTCCCTCCCAATCAGATATAACTACTTAAAATCAAAACAACAATTTAGCACCAAGATACAGTTGCTGGTAATGCTGACCGTTGTTATCATTACAACATTTGCCTAAACTGCAAAAAACTGATTTTAGGAAACCCCATCATTCATTGCTAGCCTCCCTAATTATGGTTGCAAAGCTGGAAGAAAGACAAAGTTTATCTTCAGTTTTATGTAAAGTGCAGAAGTTGTTTTCCATTCTTTACAGATTTATTCTCAAATTGAAAGCACTAGTTCCTAAAAATAAAACCCACAAGTATCAATGTCTCACTAGCATTTTAAAGAAGATTGTTATATGTATGGGTGTGTTTTATTATTCTGTTTCACTTTACAATCTGAAACATAGTAATCATGAGAATCACAAAGATAAGAATTTAGAACTTTTTGTGTGATCAGATCTTTGAAGCAGAGAGACAAGCAATGCCACACTGACTTAATACCCCTGAATCCCTGAGGCAAAGGCATGCTGATGAAGATATATTGGTGATGCTGTGATGCTCAGGATTGCAAATACTGTAAGGTTTACATTTGTTTTCCCACATAAGATTTACAGAACTTTCAAAATATTTGAGAAGATGCAAGCTGTTTGATTTCTGTCTCCAGCAAAAAAAAAGTGATTTAAAAGAAGTAACTGTTCTGCATTCATCTTATGACACATACCTATAAATTATGGCAAACAAGTACAAAGGTATGTATAGACTATTATCTAAAAAGCCTTTTCCCCCTATTATTTTACAATTGTAATTATTCTATGACTGCTGTAAGAAATTCCTTGCATAAAGTTTTATTATAGCAGTAATATAAGAAGAATCCCTTTAAAGATGCAACAAATGTCTCAAACAAAACAAAACAAAAAAAGCACAATGGAAGTATACTGTTATCTAAAGCACCACCTGAATGATCATCATTTGATTGTTTTTGGATGGACAAACTTCCAAAACTTTTAATAAAGTATTGTAGATCTTTTAAAGCAGCAACATGCCATATAAATAACTGACAGAATCAAAATTGCAACTCATTCAGAAATCTTTGAATAAAAACCCACAAGTTCAGCATATGTTATCACTTTGTTTGTTTGGATTATTTTGCTTTGCTTTGTTTTATTTTGTTCCTCTCCATTTAAATAAACAAAAGGGGAAACTTTCATCTAAAGACTCACTTACATCAGCAGAAGACATGTTTATTGCTTCTAAACGTTCAGTTTTCATAAAATGAGATGAATCTTGTGTTACCTTCCCCCACCTTTTAATATGCAGCACCAAGTCATATGAAAGTGCCAAAATTAGCACTGTCATTCTCAGTGTTGCCCATTAGTTTTACTGCAGCACAGAGCTGGTGAAACACTCAGAAATATACCTGTGGTGTCTTTATAGCAAGACAGTCTGCTATTATGTTTTATCCCAAGCTCACTTGAATACAAATTCAATATATATTTTTCTTTAGCAAAGAAAAAACACATTTTGAGGATCAGTAATTCATCGAAACACAGCATAAATAAAGCATGATTTCTTGTGCTCTCCATTTTCTACCTTTTATGCAAATTAAAATCACAGAAAGAAAGAGCAAATACACCTTCCCCAGCATTATTCACATTGCAGTAGTCACCACAGTTTTGTACTTACAGATCTTAACAGTGAAATGTCTCAGGATCTTTACAATTTTCTACAGAACTGTTTCAAGCTCTCAGCAAGCCACACTGTTCATCCAGGCAGAACCAAGCCGTATGGAATGTCTATGCAGCTGGGAGATAATGGAACTATTTTCCCAGCTGGGACTACAAGCCTTTTATCCGCTGAGCATTGCGTATCTCTTCACTGGTACTACCCACGAAATACACTTCTTTCTTGCTTGTACTGGTGACAAGACCTGGATAATTTGTGTTTGAATCACATGCACACATAACCACTACAGCTTTTGAATATTCATATCTGGAAATCTTGTACATATAAAAACCAGCTTTCTACTAATCATCATTCAGGCAATCTGAGAGAGCAAAAGCACAGCTATCATACTGTTAGCATTTGTGTGCAGTGTTGTAGCTGTGCATGAAAGATTAAATTCTTTTCATACAGATATGAGCTCCTGTCAGGTAATCAGAAAAGCTCTCTTCTTGAAAACTGGGTCACTAACCAGTAGTAGATTCAGAACAGGAGTGGAAATAATTTTTTTATTTCCTGGTCCCCCAACTGCTCCATGCACTGCATGAAATTAAGCATGTAGGAACTCCTTCTAGACTTAGATTATATTGTAACACAAACTCTCTTCATGAAACTTTAAAATAAAGTTTTATTTTCCTTTGCACTTTGCATCTTCTGCACTTTGTGTACACTTTAAAAATAGACTTACTTGTCCAAATGTGTAACCACATTATATTTTTTAATACACTTCAAAACTGTCCTGATTTCCACTACTCTTTTTGGGATTGCTCCAGTGAAGCAGCCTGAGACACAAGGATGCCTCTACTTTAGTAAGTAAATTATTAGTAATCACAGGAGAGGGACATGGAAAAGGCAGTTTACAGAACATTTCTGCCAAGAGAAGTGCATTGTTTCACAGCTATTGCTTCATCAAAACAGTTTAATGTAATCCCCATGTAAATCCATTAGTTTGTAATGGGATTAATTGCACGCCTGCCTGAGCAATAAGATGCTGAGAGGAAGTGAAAGTCAGGTAGCAACAGATATACACATGCCAAAAGATCATAATGACATGATTGTAAATAAAGCAGAGGGAAATTTTTATTTTGTTTAGATTATTTGGCTTGACTCCAGTAATAAACACACAACATACATGCAATAATGCAACATAAGCTTTTAGCACAACTCAATGGGACTTTGGTAAATTTACACCAAATTCAATTTGTCCCCTTTTTAAATGTGGTCTGCTACATAGGCATATTTATGATGATGCAGCATGGATGTAGATGTGGTCGCCTCGTCTGAGAAAAGATATAGTGGCATTGGAAAAAGTTCAGAAAAGGGCAACAAAAATTATTAGGGGTTTTGGAACAGCTGCCTCATGAGGAGAGAGTAATAAAAATGGGACTTTCCATCTTAGAAAAGAGGAGACTAAGGGTGTATATGATAGAGGTCTATAAAATCATGACTGGTGTGGAGAAAGTAAATAAGGAAAAGTTATTTACTTGTTCCCATAACACAAGAACTAGGAGTCACCAAACAAGATTAATAGGTAGGCGGTTTAAAACAAACAAAAGGAAACATTTCTTCACACAACACACAGTCAACCTGTGGAACTCCTTGCTCGAAGACGTTGTGAAGACCAGGACATTAGGGGTGTGTCTAGACTACATCTCTCTGTCAACAGAGGGATGCAAATCAAGCACATCGAAATTGCTAATGAAGCAGGGATTTAAATATCCCACGCCTCATTAGCATAAACATGGCTACCGCTTTTTTCGAAATGGAGTTTTTTCGAAAAACACTGGCAGTTTAGACGTGGATCTGTTGAAAATAAAGCCTTTTTTGACAGATCCTGTAAACCTCATTTTTTGAGGAATACGGGATCTGTCGAAAAAGGCTTTATTTTCGACAGAGCCGCGTCAAGACTGCCGTTTTTCCAAAAAAAACTCCTCTTGGAAAAAAAGCGGCAGCCATGTTTATGCTAATGAGGTGTGGGATATTTAAATCCCTGCTTCATTAGCAATTTCCATGTGCTTGATTTGCATCCCTCTGTCAACAGAGGGATACAGTCTAGACGTAGCCTAACAGGTTTCAAAAAAGAACTAAATAAATTAATGAAGGTCCATTAATGGCTATGATTACCTGTTCTGTTCATTCAGGGGCAGCTGGCATTGGTCACTGTTGGAAGACAGGACACTGGGATAGTTGGATGTTTGGTCTGACCCAGTATGGTTGTTCTTGTTTACTTATGTTCTAAAGATCACTTTGGAAACAGGTATCTCGCAATTGTGTGCCAGGCATATGGAAATGTACATAGTAGCTAGTGTTCCTCTGGAGCACTAGCCCCAATGGATGGAATGCCAGATCTGCTTGAGTGTGTGCTATGTCATGAGGCAATGGCAAGCAAGCCCTTTGACTATATAAACTTTTATATGACAGTACAGTAACTAACTTCTACTCTCCTTTGGCTCAACTGGCAATGCCATAGGGTTTTGAAGATATTCCTGAGTAATTCTTGAAGTAAAGGGGATCATGTTGGAGGGGCAGAGGGGTGATGGAAGCAGCTTCCCACAAAGCAGAAGAGAGTTCACCTACTCCTTCTGGGTTGAGGAAACCCTCTGCCACATATTCAAGGAGAAAGGATAAGATTTTCACCTGCTACTCTGGTGACCTAATTCCCATTTTTTTTCTCTACCAGAGACTTAAGAACATAAGAACCTCAGAACAACCATACCAGGTCAGACTCATGTTCCGTCTAGCCCAGTATCCTGTCATCTGACAGAGGCTGGTGCCAGGTGAATGAACAGAATACATAACCAGTAAGTGATCCATTCTCTGTCACGCATGCTCAGCTTCTGACAAACAGGGCCTAGGGACACCATCCTTGCTCATCTTGCCTAATAGCCATTGATGGTTCTATCTGCCATTAATTTATCTAGCTCTTTTTTTAACCCTGTTATGGTATGACCGTCACAACATCCTCTGGCAAAGAGTTCCATGGGCTGACTGCGTTGTATGAAGAAATACTTCCTTTTGATTATTTTAAACCTCTTGCCTATTAATTTCATTGGGTGAGCCCTCATTCTTGTGTTATGAAAATGAGTAAAGAGCACTTCCTTATCCACTTTCTCTACACCAGTCATGATTCTGTAGAACTCACTTATATCCCCCCTTAGTCATCTCTTTTCCAAGCTGAAACATCCAAGTCTTATTAATCTCTCCTTGACCGGCAGCCATTCCATACTCTGAATCATTTCTGTTACCCTTTTCTGAACCTTTTCACATTTCAAAATATTTTTTTGAGATGGGGTGACCATATCTACACACAGTATTCCAGATACGGATTACCATGGATTTATATAGAGGCACTATAATATTTTCTGTCTCATTATCTGTCCTTTTCTCAATTATTCCCAACATTTGGTTTGCTTTTTTGACTGCTTTTGCATATTGAGTGGATGTTTTCAGTGAACTATCCACAATGACTCCAAGATCTCCCTCTTGAGTGGCAAGTGCTAATTTAGACCCATATCATACAGTTGTGACTGTTTTCCAATGTGCATTACTTTGCATTTATCAGCATTGAATTTCAGCTGCCATTTTGTTTCCCAATCATTTCTTGTGTGACCTTGTACAAGTCCCTTAGTCTCTGTGCCTATAAAATGTGGGTATTTGTGCTCTCTTAGCTCATTGGGGGATGATGTGAGACTACAATCACTTAATATTGTGAAACACTCATGTACCATGGGGACTGTATAAATAGCACAGATAAACAGTAGGTTGTGTCCACCATTGACCAATGTGGCCATAACTATTCCCCTCTATTCAATTTACTTTTAATCACTCTTCCTAATTTCAAAACCACAATATTTTGCATTCCTATTGTAGCTTCCATTTGAGGATCTCAAAATGTTTTTCACAGTTTATTTACCCTTTCAGTGCTCTATGAAGTAGGCAAATATTATTATTAACAACACTATTTTTAATTAGAGAAGAAATTCTATTTTTTTGGCATTTGTCATTAAAATTCTTCTTCTAAAGTGTGTGGATGTCTTTTCCAAATTATATGAAAAGAAAAAGCTTAACAGAAAAGTAAATATTTGCAATGTAATGAACTGGTAATCTAGCTACAAAACAAAAATTTAAAAATGAAACCATTTCTGTGTTTTGAGATAACACTCCTCAAAAGAAATGGTGTTGCCTAGTAAGTTGTCTATATTGCCAGGCAGGAACATGGTGTTTCGTTTAGTGAGAAAATTAGGGATTTCTGTTTTTCTCAGCATTTTTGAGCAGAATAAAAAAATCCTTCAAGGAACTTCCAACCAGATCTTAGTGTACATTAAAATATTAATATGAAATAAAAATCCATCATATTTTCCTATTTACACTATAATTTCAGAAATCTAAAACCCTTGAAAGAAGTTTCTCCAAAAATGAAAATAAAAACACACCTGTTATATTCATAGACAACATCTCAATTCTATTAACATATAGTAAAATAGTCATTGCTCTACAAAATAATCAAAATAGTACTATAGTGAATACAAAAAAGATTTCAATGGGATTTCTCCTGTAGATAGCAAATCATATATAAATAGAGAAAAGTTTTATCAGCTTAAATCTAGAAGAACACTGATATGAGGGTCGTCCTTACTCTGATGCAGAATATGCAACTGCATAGGCCCCTTAAATTTGAAGGACCACCAGATTTTAATGTCCACCCACCCATTCTTCCTATCTGCTGTGGCTTTGCATCCTCTGGAGAAGATCTAGTTAACTTAAAAGTGAAAAAGCCTGCCAGACCTATTAGCAGAACATTGAACCTGTGAGAGAACCATTCAAATGGTAATGAAGCCATTTAACAGGCATTCACCAACCCCAAGTATATACTGTCAGTTGCTAAAATTACGGTTTTAGTCTACAGGACCTCAGTTTAAAATTTGCTTTAAAATTATTTCATTGGTGCGCTGCTGAAGATTAGAAAATTTCATCTCTAAAAAATCATTCCCACCCCCAAGCTGTCTTTGGGGATAGGGACACTAGTTCAATAGTACTCTGTAAGGCCCCATAAATCCTAAGGACAAACCTGACTGATATGATTAAAAGTGTCACAGGTGGAAGCTACTATATGAACTAAAAGATGGGCAGGAAGCAGGGGGTATTAGTCTGATGAATTTGTTGACAACATTTTAAAGATATTCTCTTATGCCCCATTTTCTTTATAAGAAGATGAGATTTCATAGCCTTTGATTGTTGGAACACATGAAATGGTCAACAAAAACCCATGTAATAAATCCAGCCTATCTATATTGGTTAGGAAATCTTTAACGAGTGAGGTTTATTGACATTAAATACAAACAACTTTGGTGTGTTAACACAAAATGAAGAAATGAATAGAGACACAAGGAGAGAGTGTTGTCCTGTACCAAAAATTTGAGTTAGGAAGCAGAGGCAGAGCTGAAAACAAAACTCAGAATTTCCCTTGGGCAGCATCATGGGCTTTCCATAATTGATGTTTTCCTTTCAGTAAAAAGTGAATTATAGAAAGGCTGTTGATGCAGCCAAAGCCATGTATATATCAGAGCTGATACACCTGCAAAAAGGAGTCACTTTTTCATTCTTACCTCTGATGCTTTTTTTTTTTTTTGAAGGGTTCAGCTTTTAGTTTTCCTCTTTCTTCTTCAGTATGTCAAATAGCAACATATAATTGTCTCATAAAATAACATACTAACTCACTTAACTGGGAGATTCAGTGTGATAGAAAATCAGAGATGTTTCAGGAAAGTTCATAAAGTATATTAGATCAATGGGTTTTTTTATCAGATATACCTATTTTGGATGGAATCCTTCAATGTAGCATGAGTTTCTTGGCTTGAAACTAGTGGTTTGACTGCCAAGTGGCAGTGAATAATAAAGGGCCAGATCCTTTTCGCTATACTCACTTTGAATAATCCCATTCATTTTAAAGGCACCACTCATATACAAATACCTATTCCATATGAGCAAAGGCATCAGAATTTGGGCCAATATGTGAGGGTTTTCTTTTTCACTTTGGAAGCTGAATTATTAAACTATCAATTGCTAATTAGGAGTCTGTATGGTTTTCATTATTGTAAAATTCTCATATAGGGGAAGTAGAGGTATGGGGGTTGCCCAGTTTTTGCATTTGTTCTCGTCATGCTTTGGGGGCTGGCCTGGTTGCCAACTCCTCCAGCCCCAGGGGCAGGCCTCTGGGCAGCCCTTGCAGGGTCCTGCCAGCCCCACATGCTTTGCCAGCCACCTAAAGTCCTGTTGGCCCTCAGTCCTAGTCCTCCTCTAGCTCTGCTATGAGTTCCACAGCGCGCTTGCCCCACCAGCCCCAGGGTCCTACTGCTAGCCCAGGCCTCTGCAGCAGCCCCCCAGCTCTGGCCTCAGCCTGGCGAGATGATGATTGCCAACTCTCCTGGACTGGATGGACCAGACACCATTCACAGCAATGGAATCTAGTCTATCCAGTCTGGAAGAGTTGCCAACCCAATCGCAACAGGTCTAAAGGGAGGGTGCATCTCAGCACCCCCCACCCCAAAAAATAGTTCTAGCACCACTGAAGGGTCTTGTTGATCTCTCTGTATCCCAAGCTAGTTACTTGGGCAACACTGAATGTGGATTCTACAGGCCCTATTCTGTAATCCTTACCTAAGCAAAATTCAGCCAAGCATAGCTTTTAGAAAAATTAAACTCCATCCACACCGGTTAGCACAACTGTGTTGGCAGCAAAAATATTTGAAACCCTTGTTTTTTAAAGATTTCCTAACACATGGGAGGCATAAGTACCAAATGAGCCACAGGGTCCATGAATGGGAAATTGTATTTCTTGCAATCATAGTACCTTCCTAGAACCTAAAATAGGAATTTGCATTTGCATAGGAATTTGCATTTGCATAGAATTAGCAGCTACGTGTAAACTAGATTTATGGTTTAGCTCAACAATTTTGGCAGATAGATATAAAAACCATTGAATGCTTACAGTTAACATATGGTTATTATTCTGTTGACTAATATAACACCATGTGTCAAGGTGGGATTAGTCCAATGGGTGGACAGAATGGAAATAAGTCTCTGTGAAACAAGGCAGTAAATGGGGACTGATGTCTGGATTCGGTCCTTAGGGCTCCCATTTGCTTCCCGTGCACCTGTGACTTTGGGCAAGTCATTAAATTTCTCTGACTCAGTTTCCCTTCTGTAAAATAGGGATAATCCTTTTTTCATTGAAGTTCTTGTCTGTGTTATCCAGGAGAGCAGCACATCATTTTAATTCCTTCTAGCCTTCACATCCATGAAAAAAAGAAAATGCACTTGTCCAAATGAAATGTAGTGTTTACCATTAAAAAGTCATCATTTACCTATAGATACCACACAGAGAATTCTGAAACTTTCCCTGTGCTTTTTAAATCCAAGGCTTAATTTGTCCTGAGTCCTATTAGGTATATATGGAGTAAATAGGCACAGAAAATGGTTGACATATGAATATTATGTGAGTGAGAATCTGTAGTCTTTTTATCAACAAATTAGGTTGTATGGTCTTCGTTTTATGACCATACTTTAAAAAGTCCCTCTTAATATGGAGCTTTATATTGGTGAATATGTGGACAATTTATTGCAAATATTTATAAATTGTGTAAATTAGTGAAAACAAATAGAAATATGAAGTCAATGGTGCTATGCCAATGTTTAAAACAGATAAGGATCTGGTGCACCAGGCTTAACAATGTAAATTAAAAATAAAAAAATAAGTCATTTAATTGATTAGTGAAAAATGTGACCTAGCTTGGCAGAAGAGCTAAAAAGGAGAACAAAAATCAAAAGAAATCAGAAGCAAAATGAACAATAACTTGTTCAATTTTCTCCAGGTCAGTATGCTGTCAAGTAATAGTAGTTCATTTCTGCATGGTTTGGCATAACAATTAAATGTCTTGCATGTTAGATTTTAATTTAAATGTCCTATGAGCTGCTCGTCTATATATTTCAAATCTTTGGGTGTGTGCGTGTATATAGAGTAGTCATTAATGTGTTCCATTTCAGAAAATGAATGGTATATTACGTTTCATAAAATAAAACCTCAGAAATCAATAGACGCAATTATGGGTCAAAGGTCAACCTTAACTCTGTCCGCTTGTGTTTCTGTCCTAAAACAGTCTGACTTTTTATGAAATGATTTGTCAGTTAAATGAAATTGACAAAATATTTTAAATGACATTTTCTGTGAGTGCCATGTAAAATGAGGAAGGGTGTGAGCTCTTGTAATGCTTAATTTTGTCAGGTAACTGCAATCAGGAAATGAAGATCAATATTTGCCAGCACCTTTGCACATAATCAGAGAATACTAGAATTGGAAGGGGCCTTGAGCGGTCATCAAGTCCAGTCCCCTGCCCTCACTGCAGGATCAAGCACCATCTAGATCATCCCTGACAGATGTTTATTTAACCTGCTCTTAAATATCTCCAGTGATGGAGATTCTACAACCTCCCTCAGCGATTTATTCCAGATCTTAATCACCTTGACAGTTAGGAAGTTTTTCCTAATGTCCAACTTAAACCTCCCTTGCTGCAACTTTAGCCCATTGTTTTTTGTCTTATCATCAGAGGTTAAGGAGATTAATTTTTCTCCCTCCCTCCTTGTAACACCCTTTCAGGTACTTGAAACCTGTTATCATGTCCCCTCTCAGTCTTCTCTTTCTCAAATTAAACAAACCCATTTCTTTTAGTCTTCCCTCCTAGGTGATGTTTTTTAGACCTTTAATCATTTGTATTGCTCTTCTCTAGATCTTCTTCATTTTCTTCATATTTGTCCTGAAATGTTGTGCCCAGTACTCGCTATGCCATTATCTAAATCAGTGTTTCTCAAACTGTGCTCCACGGAGCCCCAGGGCTCCACAAGACATCTCCAGGGGCTCCACGAGGTTGACAAACTGGAAACATCGATAGGTACAACACATACAATCAGTGGACCGCTGGGATTCTGCATAAGTACAACACATACAATCAGTGGACCGCTGGGGCTCCACATAAATTTTTACGCCTGTAAAGGGCTCCGGAGCCCAAAACGTTTGAGAACCGCTGATCTAAATCATTGATGAAGATATCCCAAAACTGATCCCAGTGAATCCCACTTGTCATGCCCTTCTAGCATGCCTGTGATAACCTGCACATTCACTGATATCTGTAAGGAAATCCAATGAGTTAGAGAGCACGTCTGGAAGGTTGTGTTCCTTGTATGTTACAGCTATATCTTTGCACGAACCAGTCCCACTATCCACCCCCTCCACACACACACACTTCATGGCAAAATGATTCCCTGAAAGCAGTAGTCCCAAAATAGTCCCTCTTCTGAGATTCAGGTCTACAGAGGCAGAAATCAAGGGTCAGCATGAATTCACATTGCATGTTCTCCACCAACTACAGCGAGGGTGAGTCTGTGAAACAATGCCTTATCTTCACTTTATCAAGGCAACCACAGACTGTGCGGGGCTGGGGCACTCCTGTCATTGCTCCTCTCTCTCTATCTTCCCCCACTTGTACCTCCTGGATCTTTAACAACTCCCAGCAGAACTGATTGCTGTTTGCTGTCAGTGTAAAAGGTCAAATCAAGAATTTAACCCAACTCTGCATGGCAGGTTCATCAAGCACATAACTCCTATGTTAGAAACAGCATCACATTAGAAACTATACTGTTCCTTAAATAAGCCTCTCTTTCACAAACCTACATAGACAGTACTTCTGTGCTAGTCCCATACAGTGACTGCCTGGCAAACAAGGAATCTACAGATGGCTACTTTTCTTTTTGTTCATTTTTTTTCTGGTCTGATCCCCCAAAATGAGGCCTTGGTTGCCTTTGAAAGCCCTCTGGTTCATAGTCCCATAAGCCACAAAAGCGAAGCCACTGACTTCTTCAGGTGCTCAAATTAATGGATTCACCAATAATTTACTTTGGTTGATTCTTATACTTTCTTTCCCCAAAGGAGTATCATGTCTTAAAACCCTGTCCCCAGTGGGTGTGCATGACTAATTTTTACCTAATTAGTATTTTTGGAAGGGGCTAGGAAGGGTGGTAGTCAACATCACCCCACTTTTACTCACTCATCAACTATTCAATCTGTCTTTTGCATGACCTTCTGTTGTTAGGATGACCAAATCAGCTTGTGATCCCTGCTGGATATATACTTTTCCATAGGCCCATATTTACTGAGCAATAAGTCCAGTATTGATTGTACATGCAGTTCAGTCTGTAATCCTTTTCCAGTTTGACTTCTCAAGTTTATTTCAGTTCACTTCTGCTTAGTGAGGATCTGCTTCCAGAATCCTGTTATTCGGCCATCTTTGAGTCATATTTAAGTCACATTCATCATTTATTCAGTATGGCCACACAAATTTGGCACCATCCCAACAAAAAAACAACAACACTGAGCTTCCTAGACTTTTTCATACCAAACCCATCAAAAAAGTCAAAATACACTAGTTTATAAATTATCGCTTATTAATTATTTGTAGATGTCAATTCCACACAGCTCTTTATATTATTGTGGCTATGATTGCACTGGCCATGAAGTAATGTCTGATATTAGATATGGGGCAAGATACAATTGTTAATATGGAAATGTAACAATTAGTAATGCTTTAATTGCACATAGTAATTAGCCATCACCTGAACTCATACGCATAAATTAAAATGAGACCTTTGATCCAGATATTCTTTAACTTTATAAAGGGGAAGGAGGGAGAGCGAAAGAATGAAAGAGAGAAAAAGAGAGCATATACTGATGAAATTAATCCCTGTGCTAAGGTTCAATGATTGTGCCCAATCTTTAGAATAAACAGAAAGATTGAATTGAAGTTAATTCGTGCAAAATGCATTGCTTGTTAAGGATCATTTTTGTGGGTGGAGGGGGTGATTACCTTTGAAACTGTATGAATAATGCAAGGAACAAAAGCTTGCAATAAACTGGTTTCTATCATTTCATTAGATCAACATCACTCTCTTTGCCATTTCAATTCTGCCACATAGCAAAGGATTTGAAAATGTTCTGTCTTCCACAGATATTTAGTTCCAAATGAAAAAAAAAAGGCTCAAATCAATACCTGTGAGCTTATCTATAATGGGACTAGAAGCTCTTTAGCTCTAGAACTGAACTGTCAGGCCTGATTAGAGATAATTGGGCAATGAAGCTCTAAAACTATGAGTAAAAATAAACACAAAACCACAAAAGCTCTTTATTGAAATTATTTTAAAAATAGCTGCTGGTGTTGTATTGAATGTAGTTTCTATATAAAAACAATTCATTATTAAGCAACTGTAGACATCAAGATCATTATAACATTCTTCATGATGCTTTTTAGTACTCTCAAGATGGCCTTGTGGCTTTATTTTTTTATTCATAGCATGTCCGTTAAGAAACAAATTGTTTTTATTGTTGTTGTTGTTGCTTTAGCAATCAACAGGCTGACAAAGCACCAATTGTGTTTCCTGATTTTTTAGGTTTTATATGTGGCTGCTACTTCCTGGATGTGAAATATCAGATAAGTGGGTCACTTCTCACATTGATTTTTCTGAAGGGAAAGAAAACTAGAAGAATGGAGGCTGAAACATGCAATGCTGCATTTCTTGAGCTTGCTAAATGGTCATGTCCACCCTCTGTACTCTGCTGAGGTCTACAAAGAAATCAGTGACTATAAATGTAGGGTGCTAGTCGTCACTCAGTGGGTGTCAGCTGGACATAGCCAGCTAGGCAAGAGAGAACAAAACTTGAAAAAGTGCACTAAAATGAATTCATTAAGAAATGTTCTTTGCAATAAGAGTTTATTGTGGACATTGACAGTTTCCCCTATCCAATAAGCTGGGCTTCACTGTTACTAATGTCCTGAATTTATGTGAGGGCACCACAATTAAAACAGAATACACTGTGGCTCAAATAGAAAATGCCTTTTGTTTTGAAGTAGAATGGCAGTCCAAGTTGTTTCAATGTACTCTAATGTGGAAATTTCAATTCCGTTTATAATGAACCTTGATTTACAGATATACTATTGTGTGTGCACAGCAGGAGGTTGGGGGACTTCGTTGTAAAAACACATTGGACTTTGATGGTAGGCTGTGGGAAAGGGAGTGCTGGTATATTGCCATTCTGGAAATCCCTGTCTGTGGCCTCCCTAAGTGTGTAACTGCTCCATAGCATTACATCTTACAGAACAAATATTAATGATATTAAATTCCAAAAAATAAACTGCATTAAAGTAACTTTAATGTCCTCTGTTAAATCAAGAGAAACTGAGAAACTCAGGCCAGGTCCACACCGAGGGAGAAATTCTCTCATCAACTTCCCTTACTCCTCATGACTCTGTGGAATACCGGGGTTGATGGGGTGCTCTCAGCATTCGATTTAGCAGGTCCTTACTGGACCCACTAAATCAAACCCCAGAACATCAATCTGCAGAGCATTGATCTCAGCGTAAGTATAGACAAGGCCTCAGAGTTAAAGCTGATATCCTGGTTGTCACTTTTCTCCTAGTATATATTACTATGGAAAGCGGGGAGGGGAGGAAGCACCATTGAGGGGCTCAATTTTACCATTTTGTCTCAAACTCATATAATTATTCTTTCTCGGTGTCTATGGGTGCGTCTCCACAGCACCCAAAACTTGAAATAAGCTACACAATTTGCGCTACGCAAATTGCATAGCTTATTTCAAGTCTATTTCAAAATACAGCACTATTTTGAGCCATCCCTTACTCCTCGTTCAATGAGGTTTACAGGGATGGCGAATAGCACATCCGCTATATTTTGAAATAGCGGATGTGTTCAAAAGATGGGGGGTAGCTATTTCGGGATACCTCAAAATAACTTTGCTGTGTAGACATACCCTATTATGTAACTTTGTAGAGCTTGGATTCCTGGGTTCAAGGATGGGGCATCAGCTTTGGACGTATAGCATACTCCTCAATAGGTTCCCAGACTAATTTACGTGTGTGTGACTGGGATGGGGTCTTCTCCTCCCCTCCTCTTCCTCACCACTTTCAAGTGTGAGGTCTTACTTGTAGACTTGAACACTATATTTTACAGGACTGCTATAACAGTGCAAAATGTGGTGCTCTCTAGCTCTCTTGTCTCTTCTGGAGCTCTCTTCGCTACAGTACCATAGACCATCAATTTAAGTTACACATCTTCAGCTACATGAATAATGTAGCTGAAGTCGACATACTTAGGTCTGCTTACCATGGTATCTTCACAGCAGTAAATCGACAGGTGACACTCTGCCATATATTCTGCTTACTATTCTCATTTTGGTGGAGTGCCAGAATCAGTAGGAAAGTACTCAGTGGTCCATTTATAGCATGTATATTAGAAATGATAAATCAACTCCCTTTGGAACCATTGCTGCCCGTTGATCCAGCCCTTAGAAAAGACATACCCTATGTCATTTTCTCTGCCCATTTTGTGTGCTCATGATTCAGCAATGCAAAAAAATGGTCTTTAGGGAATTAAAAGTTAGAGCTAGATAGGAACTGGATTTTACATTTCATGGGAATTTCATCTATTTCAACTTTTTTTCTCCTTGCAAATCAGAACAGAACCAAATACATTTTCAGTTTCCCTAAATTTCTCTTCAATAGAACCAAAATAATTTTGCAGGAAATGTTTATTTGTGATCAAATAAAATTCCTTACAACACCAGAATTAAAACTTTAAAAATAATATTTTAAAAATTATTTTTTGTTGAAAAAGTCATTTCAGAATAAAAAAATTGAAATGTTTTCTTCTGGAAAATGTGGGAATGGGCATTTATACATTATTGAAATGCTTGGTATTATTTTTGTATTCTCTAAATGTCAAAACTGCTACTTTTTCAAAGGTGTCAATTTTGACAGAAACAGCATTTCATTGAAATATTGTTTGGATAAAAAAATTCCGACCAGCTCTAATAAGGACAAAGTTTTAGGTGGATTTTTTCACTATAGTAATGTAGTGAAAGAATCTTTCCACTGACTTTAATTGGTTTTGGATTGGGCTCATAATTCATTGTGTCTCACATACAATGAAAGTACACAAAGTTATGGATTTCACTGTAACATATATCACCATATTCAGTAATACATTGTATTTCTGGGTGGGCATTGAAAGACTGAGAGTGAGTGAGAGAGAAAGAGTAATTATTGTTTATAGTTCATGGAAGTTAATCTCAGAATGTGCAAACTTGGATGTCTTATGCTAAGCACCTAAATAAAAGCAACCCGATGTTCAGTCGTGCTGAGCACCTGCAGCTCTGTTAGAAAAGTTTGGCCTTTTATTCCCTTTGCCTCCAAGATGCAATCTCAATTTCACTGTAAGGCCAACTCAGTCTCACTATCTCGCACCACAGGGGTCTGATTGGCCCATTTAGTGGAAATAATCATGCAGGAGAAAAAGATGTACTGAGAAATTTGCTGCAGCAGGGTAGCACTTACTGATTTTTGTTCAGTGACCCAGGTGCAGCTGGACTTAGCTTTCAGCAGCTCTGTGACCAAAACAAAATAAAGGACAGTATCAGAGCCACTGTAAAGTCCTTGTACTTACAGGTAGCCAAAGGATAACAAACCAAAGGGGGGGACATCAACCAGAGTCTACTATCAGACAGGATATATGCCTCATTAATAAATTCTGTGAATGTGATTATGGAGAAAATGTACTAAGAATGTTCCAGAACAGAAGGGTATCTATGCAGCAGAGTAACGACATCTTATTACAGCTTTTCCTGTTGACCTCAATGAACTAGGTACTAATATTTGCAGTCATAGAATGTAATCATCAGCATTCTTAATGTTAAGACATGGTTCTAGAGCTCCCATTATATAACTGATACAAGAATTGCGGCACCTGCTCTCACACAGTTCCAAACATCCATGCATGTATAAAGCATAAAATCTTTGATGGCCTTCAGTGATCCAATCAAATTTTTTACTGTCTAAAGGGAGGCAGGAAGCTAACATGCTGTTTTTACTTGTGTTCTGAATATACATTTGCCACTCTACCCTTGTGTGGGAGTTGGCAGCATGCAACACAAGGCTTTTTGTCCGCACTTTTGGCCCAGTGCTGTGCATTATGTTGGTGCATCCAGAACATTATGGTTTTATCTCAGATTACTCCAGATGTTTAATTTGAGAGCAGAATCTCCCTAGGTACCTTATTTTTTGCCCACGTCAGCACTTTTCTACTCTGTATGCACTTCATTTGCACAAGTCCAGCTCCTGGCTATATTCCCCTCTGTGCACGTTTGAAGAAATGCTTTTGGTATTCCTTGTACATTTTTTCTCTAGCTGTTGATGTATTTTGTGAGTTGTTTTCCTGATGCCTACCACACAATAGGAAAGATCAATAACTATGTATCTCTCCCACCCCACTTTTTCACTTCCAAACCCCTAGCTTCAAGATCAGTCACTTTAGTACATGCCTTCTTTTTCCTCCAAGCTTCTTTCTCTGACTGTGCAGCCTCAAACCCAGTCAAGAGTTGAGTATGAGTTATTTCAAGGTGATTTTTTTTAACTTATCCAAGTCTCAGCATTGCTTCTCACATAAAATACAAAGCAGGTTAAGCCAGTCTCTGACTCATTTTTCTGTTGTGAAATTATTGCATTTTCACCATCTATTTGGCAGTGAAAGTTGCAGCTTCATTCATGTGTTCTCCAGCCTCGTGTTTAAATTAGAGAAGTCTAAGCAATTTGTAATTTTTGTAAAAATTGTGGGTCAAATTCTCTCCTATCCCAAAATATGCTGGGTGTAGGAGAGAGGGGCTGAACTATCAGGGAGCTAATTCTATGCCTTGTACAGTCCACTTCTGACTCCAGCCAGTGGTAGAGCAACCTCCAGCCAGTGTCAGTAGGTGATGGTCTTTCCGGAAATTGTCTTCTATTTTGAGAGTTGAGAGCAAAGCCCCCAAACTGCCTGCCCAAACTCTGACAAACTATCCAAGGTATATGCCACCCTAAATACTAAGTGAGAGAGAAACTCAGCTTAGCTGGCCACATAAATCCATTATGCAGCTCCATGTGCAATTCCACATTTTTACTGTTGGGGTATGTCTACACAGCAAAGTTATCATATATATAGTAGCCCAATGTCTGTGACTCTGTAACGCTGAAACGCTGGCTGTTTCCTCTGGGGCGGCGCTGTTGCCTCCCGCCGCGGCACTCGGCTGACTTCTGTGCCACTCATCCGGGCCCCTGCGCAGGAGCAAGCACCGCAAGCGGCTGTTTGGGGTCCGCGCTCCCCATGCAGCACAGAGGTGCTGCGTGGGGAGTGCGGGGCCCAAACGGCCACTTGTGGAGCTTGCTCCCATGCGGCGGCCCGGATGAGTGGCGCAGAAGTCAGCCGAGCGCCACGGCGGGAGGCAACAGCACCGCCCAGAGGGAACAGCCAGGGGGCAGGTCCTGGACGAGCGAGCGTGCGTCTCTGATTTCAGGAAAGGGCGCTGGATTCAAAAGGAGGAAAGTGGAGAAGACACAGAGGATGCGGAGGAGACAGAGAGGAGAATGGAGGAGGCGGAGGACAGTGAGAGAGAGAGTGAGAGAGACACAGTAGGAGAAGGAGAAGAGACACACAAAGTGAGAGGCAGGAGGGGGAGAAGAGAAAGAGAGAGAGACGGAGAGAGAGGCAGGAGGTGGATGGGAGCTGAGAGAGAGCGAGGGCGAGGCAGTAGGAGGAGAAAAGAGAGAGAGGCCATTTGCGCTGCTTGCTCCCGCGCGGTGTCCCGGCTGAGCGGCGCAGAAGTCAGCCGAGTGCCATGGCGGGAGGCGAAGGGGGGCAGGACAGTGACATACACGCCCAGGGGGCGGGGCCTGGACAAGTGTGCATCCCCGACGGAGACAGAGGAGAGCAGAGAGAGAGTGAGAGGCAGGAGGAGGAGGAGAAGAGAAAGGGAGAGTGAGAGGCAGGAGGGGGAGAAGAGAAAGAGAGAGACAGAGAGAGAGGCAGAAGGCGGAGAAGAGCTTAGAGAGAGAGGGGGAGGCAGTATGAGGAGGAGGAGAGAGAGAGAGAGAGAGATGGAGGGAGAGACCGTAGGCTCAGGAGAGAAGACCGACGTGGAAGAGAGACCTGAAAATCCCGTCTTATGACAGGCCAATTGGCTAGTTTTGAAATAACAGCCCTTATTTCAAAATAACTTTCCTAGTGTCTACACGGCCAAACCGCTATTTTGAAATGAATTCAAAATAGTGGAGCGCTTATTTCGAATTTGGTAAACCTAATTCTACGAGGAATAATGCCAAATTCGAAATTGCTATTTCGTAATAAGTGAAGTGTAGACACTTATTTCGAAATAGGGGGCCTCCAGCCTCCACCAAGAACACTCCTCTCCCTCCCCGGCCCCCGGAGCCCTTAAAGGGGTAGACTTTGGCCACAGTGCCTGTGCCAGCTCCAAGCCTGCCAGCCCAGAGCCAGCAGTCACTGCCCCTGACCCAGTGGCCCCAAAACATGAGCCAGCAAGCCACTGCAGCCAGCCCTCCACCGCTCCCCAGGAGCAGTCTGCCAGATCTCAAGAGCCTGCTAGGTCCTGAAGAAGGCAGGAGCCTTCCTGGTCCAGGGCGGAGATCATGGACCTTATTCAGGTTTGGGGGCGATGCCCCAAACATCCATAATCTCCTCACTAGATGGAGGAACGCAGCCATCTATGGCAGGATAGCTGCCAACCTGGCCACCAAAGGTCACATAAGAACCCAGGAGCAGGTTTGCATGAAAATCAAGTTGGTCCGGCAAGACCCCCACCCCTGAGCCCTGAGCTTCCCCTCCCCGTTCTTCCCCTTGCTTCCCCCTTCCAGCTCCCTCCTCCCAGGTTTCCCCCTCCCCTCTCCAACCCTCTCTGCTCCCCTCTCCCGCCTCCTTTCTCCAGTCTCACCAGAGTTTCATTCCCCACCCCCCCAGTTTTGTTAAATAAAGACAGTTTGTGTTTTTGAAAAAACTTTTATTTTATGTTACATCAGGAAGGGGGTTGGGCGTGGGGAGGGGTAAGTGGAAGGACGTGAGGGAGGAATGAGGCACAAGCCCCCTGTGGGGCAGACCAGGGAGACTCCTCAGGGTGGAAGCTCTCCTGCAGGACCTCCTGGATACTGACGGCCCCCCAATGGACCTCCTGGATGGCAGCCTGCAGAAAGTGCAGCCAGGCTCGCAGCAGTGTGTCCAAGAGAAGCACCAGAGTGCCCAGGGGCAGCTCCGGCTCCATGCTGCAGAGTTCTGTGGTGTCCCGAGTGAGGGCAATCAGAGCACGCAGAGACAAAATGCTTTGGTGTCCCTCATCGAGGTAGGCAAGCAAGCAGGGAAATATGAGAACCGGCTGTCTGGGGGGTCTCTTTAAGCACAGGCCTCAGATAGCCTCAGGCAGCAGCCACATAAAGTAAATCCTGACCTGATGCCCTGCTGGACCTGGTTCCGGCTGGCCTTAAATGCAATTCAGCGTCCTATCAGTGTGGACACGCTGTTTCAAAATAGCAAAACGCTATTTTGAAATGCATTTTGTGTGTAGACGCGTTATTTCAAAATAACTTATTTCAAATTAACTATTTCTAAATAAGATATTTCGAAATAATGCTGTAGTGTAGACATACCTCTGTAGTTTAACACAAGTACATTCTTTAGTGCTATTAATCTGCACTAGAAATAGGCTATGTCTACACTGCACGATTATTTCAGAATAAGCTATTCCAGAAGAAATACTCCAAAATAGCTTATTTCGACATTCCACAGGCTCCCCTAATGTGGAAGTGCTACCTCAATTTAGAGCCCCAGGAAGCACTGGAGAGTATTTACTTTGAATGGCCATGGGGAGGAGTTATTTTGAAATAGCAGCAGAGGAGCATCCACGCTATTGCTATTCCAAAATAGCTATTTTGGAAGAGGCATTATTCCTCGTGAAATGAGGTTTACAAATGCAAAATAAGTGCTCATTATTTCAAACTTATTTTGAAATAACAGACTAGAGGTGTAGATGCTCACATAGCTATTTCAGAATAATGTCCATTATTCTGAAATAATGCTGCTGTGTAAACATAGTCATACAGATCAAAGAAAATGAGGGGTTGATTTCCATGATTTACAGGCCAACGCTTGCTGAGGAAGTAACTGTTGTTTTCAAATATGTGTGTGAATTGGATCACTGGAATTTATTCAGATGGGCAACTGCTTACTTTCTCTTCCATCTGGAATACAAGAGCAAGGAAGCAGATAACGGCCGATTAGAGAGATGCAGGTTAAAAATGAAACTTTAATTTCCTCTGGGAGCACTAGATAATATACCTGCCCATAGTGAACAGTGTTCTTTTTCAGTGTCTGTGTATGACTCTGCTGGACTAGAAGCCAGGTCTGTGAAGCCTGCAGTAGCTGATGTTCCCACATTACCACCAGGAAGCCATGTAGTGCTACATCTAAAGAGTACTGTAAAGATTAGGTATAGCAGGAAGTATTGCCCAAAGGAGCCAGAGTGACAGCACCCGCGACCCTCTGATTGGCCCACACTTATTATCATTTAAACCTGGAGGGTGTTCCAGGGAATTATCCGAGATACCATGCAGATGTCTGTCTGGCTGTGGCTACAGACCTTGCCTCAATTTTCAATCTCCATTCTCCAACTCTGTCCTGATTCTTACTGACTCTTGCCAATTGATACCACTTGTAGTAATCACTCTGATCCTTGCTCATATGGCCATATTTTGACCTGGTAACAACAGCCCAGCAGTGACCACTAGAGCAGATGCCTGCTCCTGGTTCCCTTATAGTAGATAATTAAAGAGATATATTGTCATTGAGACAGCATTATATGGGCGTTATAGGCCCATGTGAGTCTACCACATCTTCATTCCTTGCTGTCCTTTATAATACAAGACCATACTGAGCATACTTGCTATGTATATTTGTGCACATATCCACTATCCCTTGATGCAGTAGATCATTCTGGCAGCTTCGGTGAAAGTGATCATGAAATCATAGAGTTCATGATTCTCAGGTATGGTAGAAGGGAGAACAGCAAATTAGAGGCAATGGATTTCAGGAAGGCAGATTTTGGTAAGCTCAGAGAGCTGGATAGGTACCGTCCCAGGGAAAGCAAGACTGAGGGGAAAAACAACTGAAAAGAGTTGGCAGTTTTCAAAGGGACATTATTAAGGGCCCAAAATCAAGTTATTCTGCTGCGCAGGAAAGATAGAAAATATGGCAAAAGACCGCCTTAGCATAACCAGGAGATCTTGCATGATCTAAAAATAAAAAAGGAGTCATATAAAAATGAAAACTAGGACAAATTACAAAGGAGGAATATAGGCAAACAATACAGGAATGCAAGGGCAAGATTAGAAAGGCAAAGGCACAAAACGAGCTCACACTAGCTACAGGCATAAAGGGAAACAAGGAGACATTCTATAAATATATTAGAAGCAAGAGGAAGACCGAGGACAGGGTAGGCCCATTGCTCAGTGAGGAGGGAGGAAAATAGTAACAGGAAACTTGGAAATGGCAGAGAGGCTTAATGACTTCTTTGTTTCGGTCTTCACTGAGACGACTGATGAAGGAATGCCTGACATAATGAATGCTAGTGGGAAGGAGGTAGGTTTAGAAAATAAAATAAAAAAAGAACAAGTTAAAAAAGCACTTGGAATAGTTAGATGTCTACAAGTCACCAGGGCGTGATGAAATGCATCCTAGAATATTTAAGGAGCTGATAGAGGAGGTATGTGAGCCTTTAGCTATTATCCTTGGAAAATCATGGAAGACAGGAGAGATTCCAGAAGACTGGAAAAGGGCAAATATAGTGCCCATCTATAAAAAGGGAAATAAGAACAACCCAGGAAACTACAGACCAGTCGCTTGCCTTGTAACCTCAGTCATGCAGAACGCAATGCCATCCACAGCCTCCAGAACAACTCTGACATTATAATCAAAGAGGCTGATAAAGGAGGTTCTGTTGTCATCATGAACAGGCCTGACTACCTGCCATGAAAAGGAGGCTGCCAGACAACTCTCCAATACCAAATTCTACAGGCCACTTTCCTCAGATCCCACTAAGGAATAGACTAAGAAACTGCACCATCTGCTCGGGACGCTCCCCACACAAGCACAGGAACAAATCAACATACCCTTAGAGCCCCGACCAGGGTTGTTCTATCTATTACCCAAGATCCACAAACCTGGAAATCCTGGACGCCCCATCATCTAGGGCATTGGCACTCTCACTGAAGGGCTGTCTGGATATGTGGACTCTCTACTCAGACCCTACGCCACCAGCACTCCCAGTTACCTCCGTGACACTACTGATTTCCTGAGAAAACTACAATGCATTGGTGATCTTCCAGAAAACACCATCCAAGCCACCATGGATGTAGAGGCTCTCTACACAAACATCCCACATGTAGATGGAATACAAGCTGTCAGGAACAGTATCCCCTGATGATGCCACAGCACAACTGGTGGCTGAGCTCTGCGACTTTATCCTCACACACAACTATTTCAGATTTGGTGATAATATATACCTCCAGACCAGTGGCACTGCTATGGGCACCCCGCATGGCCCCACAATACGGCAACATTTTTATGGCTGACCTGGAACAACGCTTCCTCAGCTCTCGTCCACTTACGCCTCTTCTCTACCTACGCTACATCGATGACATCTTCATCATCTGGACCCATGGGAAGGAGACTCTGGAAGAATTTCACCACGATTTCAACAGCTTCCACCCCACCATCAACCTCAGCATGGACCAGTCTACACGGGAGGTCCATTTCCTGGACACCACGGTGCAAATAAGTGACAGTCATATAAACACCACCCTATACCGAAAGCCTACCGACCGCTATGCTTACCTGCATGCCTCCAGCTTCCATCCCGGACACACCACACAATCCATTGTTTACAGCCAAGCAACAGAACACCACTGGCCATCACTTACAGTCCTCAGGTAAAACCTCTCCAACACATCATTAGTGATCTACAACCCATCCTGGAAAATGATCCCTTACTTTCACAGGCCTTGGGAGGCAGGCCAGTCCTCGCCCACAGACAACCCACCAACCTGAAGCATATTCTCACCAGCAACCATACCCCGCACCATAATAACTCTAACTCAGGAACCAATCCATGCAACAAACCTCGGTGCCAACTCTGCCCACATATATACACCAGCAACACCATCACAGGCCTTAACCATATCAGCCATACCATCACTGGTTCATTCTCCTGCACATCTACTAACGTAATATATGCCATCATGTGCCAACAATGCCCCTCTGCTATATACATCGGTCAAACTGGACAGTCCCTACGTAAAAGAATAAATGGACACAAATCAGATATTAGGAATGGCAATATACAAAAACCTGAAGGGGAACACTTCAATCTCCCTGGACACACAATTGCAGATCTAAAGGTAGCCATCCTGCAGCAAAAAAACTTCAAGATCAGACTTCAAAGAGAAACTGCTGAGCTACAGTTCATCTTCAAGTTTGACACAATCAACTCAGGATTAAACAAAGATTGTGAATGGCTAGCTAACTACAAAAGCAGCTTCTCCTCTCTTGGTATTCACACCTCCAGATCAGCTACTAGAAGTGGGCCTCATCCTCCCTGATTGGATCCACCTCGTCATCTCTAGCCTGATTCTGGCCTGCATATTTATACCTGCCTCTGGAAATTTCCACTACATGCATCTGACGAAGTGGGTCTTTGCCCACGAAAGCTTGTGCTCCAACACTTCGGTTAGTCTATAAGGTGCCACAGGACTCCTCGCTGCTTTTACAGACCAGTCAGTTTAACTTCTGTGCCAGGGAAGATAATGGAGCAAGTAATTAAGGAATTCATCTGCAAACACTTGGATGATAATAAGGTGATAGGGAACAGCCAGATGGATTTGTAAAGAACAAATCATGTCAAACCAATCTGATAGCTTTCTTTGATAAAATAATGAGTCTTGTGAATAAGGGAGAAGTGGTGGACGTGGTATACCTAGACTTTAGTAAGGCATTTGATACAGTCTTGCATGATATTCTTATCAATAAACTAGGCAAATACAACTTAGATGGGGCTACTATAAGGTGGGTGTATAACTGGCTGGATAACCATTCTCAGGAAGCAGTTATTAATGGTTCACAATCCATGGGGTTCCACAGGGGGTCTGTTTTGGGACCGGTTCTGTTCAATATCTTCATCAACTATTTAGATATCAGCATAGAGAGTACGCTTATTAAGTTTGCAGATGATATCAAGCTTGGAGAGGTTGCAACTGCCTTGGAAGATAGGGTCATAATTCAAAATGATCTGGACAAATTAGAGAAATGGTCTGAGGTAAACAGGATGAAATTTAATAAAAAACAAATGCAAAGTGCTCCACTTAGGAAGGTACAATCAGCTTCACGCATACAGAATGGGAAGCGACGTCTAGGAAGGAGTACAGCAGAAAGGGATCTAGGGATTATAGTGGACCATAAGCTAAGTATGAGTCAACAGTGTGACGCTGTTGCAAAAAAAGCAAACACGATTCTAGGATCCATTAACAGGTGTGTCGTGAGCAAGACACGAGAAGTCATTCTTCCGCTCTACTCTGCGCTGATTAGGCCTCAGTTGGAGTATTGTGTCCAGTTCCGGGCACCACATTTCAAGAAAGATGTGCAGAAATTGGAGAAGGTCCAGAGAAGAGCAACAAGAATGATTAAAGGTCTAGAGAACATGACCTATGAAGGAAGACTGAAAGAATTGGGCTTGTTTAGTTTGGAAAAGAGAAGATTGAGAAGGGACATGATAGCGGTTTTCAGGTATCTAAAAGGGTGTCACAAGGAGGAGGGAGAAAAATTGTTCTTCCTGGCCTCTGAGGATAGAACAAGAAGCAATGGGCTCAAACTACAGCAAGAGGTTTAGGTTGGACATTAGGAAAAAGTTCCTAACTGTCAAGGTAGTTAAACACTGGAATAAATTACCTAGGGAGGTTGTGGAATCTCCAGCTCTGGAGATATTTAAGAGTAAGTTAGATAAATGTCTATCAGGGATGGTCTACACCAGGTTTTCCCAACCTATGTGTCGGGACCCAAATATGGGTTGCCATTACATTTCAAAAGGGTCGCCAAGTATCTCCCCAGGTGGCTCTGCCCCCCCTCCTTCTCCCAGTTTTGAATTGCCTTGGGTCACCAAGTCTTCTTGAATTGTCAAAATGGGTCCCCATCTGGAAAAGGTTGGGAACAGTACTGGGTCCTGCCATGAGGGCAGGGGACTGGACTCGATGACCTCTCAAGGTCCCTTCCAGTCCTAGTATTCTATGATTATGATATGGAAAAGGACCAACTCCCCTCCTAGTACCTATACTGCCTGGTTCTCATCTGGATTCTGCAGGATCAAACTCTACATTGCTTAGTTTTCTGACATTGACTGACATAAACTTATGAGGCCATTTTGTTGGAATAAAGAAAGGCTGGATCAAGGAAGATGGGATGTCAAACCTCATTAGTTGGGTTTGGTTTGTAAAGCCAGCACTAGGGCTAATTTGGAATCTGGGGGCATTCAATCAAAACCCCAAAATCTGGGAAAGGAGAGTGTTTTGATAAGGTTTTGTTTCTTGTCTCAGTAACACACACACAGGGTTAGCACTGGGTTTGCAAACCTCAGATCAGTGGTGATTTGGTTTTCAACTTCTTTTGTATCAGAGTTGTTTACGTGATGGAGCTTGGCTTAGACCCATCTCTACAAGTGGTTGGGTTTTGTTTCCAGGAGGCTTATGGATTGCAATTTATTACCCTTGATTCCTTGGGAGCAGATAAGGGAATCCAGTGTAGGTAGTGTAGACATACCATAACATACCCTGCACAGTGTAGATGTACTCTGATGTACATTTCCAGGGCAGTGAAAGCGGAAGCTTGCACTTGCTCTGAGGATATTTATAAGCCTTCAATTTCCAGATCTCCCAATCCAGCACAATTCATCAACACTAAAGCTATGTCTACACTTGCGGCTTCTTGCGCGAGAAATATGCAAATGAAGCTAAGTGTGGAATATCGCCGAGCCTCATTTGCATACCTAATGAGCAACCATTTTTGCAGAAGAGACTCTTGCACCAGAAGGAGCAGTCTACACTGCCCTTTCTTGCGCAACAAAACCCTCTTGCGCAATGCTGTTATTCCTGAAAATAATAAGCGTAGCGGCATTGCGCAAGAGGGTTTTTGTTGCTCAAGAAGGGGCAGTGTAGACAGCTCCTTCTGGTGCAAGAGCCTCTTCTGCAAAAATGGCGGCTCATTAGGTATGCAAATGAGGCTTGGCGATATTCCATGTTTAACCTCATTTGCATATTTCTCGCGCAAGACGCCGCGAGTGTAGACATAGCCTAAATGTATTTACACAGAACTTAAGGAAAAGCGAATGGAATGCAATTGAAGTGGGGAAAATGACTGGTTTGTTAGATTATTATAATTTTAATATTTATATTAAATGATTTGGATCCTTTAGTGCCTGTGTTCTATAAATCTATAGTATATTGTATAACCATTGCAATATCATTATCAGTATATCACCACAGACTTACTCCAGTTGTATGCTAGTATAATTCTCAGTTTAGGGTTGTGGCTAATTTCAATGGTGTAAACCCAGTGTAAAATTATGGCTTAATTCACACTTCATCTTTTCATCTACTCATACAGTTGTTGATAGTGTAGTATTTGACTATCTCCAGGCTCCACCACCATAGGAGTATAGTCCATAATAAAAATTAACCAGAGTCTAGTTTATATTGCTTACTTTATATTGCTTACTGTTATGCTTGATTTTCATCCAGGGAAGTAGTACATAAAAGCCACTTATTAATGACATATATGAGATAACAGTATATTGAAATTTTATAGATTGGATTTTAGTGCAGAAAACGTAGTTATTTTGTGATCTCAACAGCCTTAAATCTGCATATAGATTTTTTAACAGTGCTGAATTAACTTGGATAGAATTAAAACATAAAATTCTTCTGGACTGTTCCTTGGTTTATCTTTGAATGCATTTTTCATTTAGATTTTTTTTCCAAATGGCAAACATGCAAACATATTATTTTTATTTCTAGATGTTGCCAAAATTAATGAAACTAATAAAATATGCAGACAGGAATCATCTGTGTTAAATAACTTGCTAGATGTTTTGCATAGAAATATCCTTGTGTTTTGACAATCTGATTTCTTGTTTTCTGACAGTAGTATAATTTGGTTTAAGAATTGCTTTAATCAGTTCCCAAATATTTCTTATTCACCATTGGATAGTAATAATTGAATTTTACAAAGTTGTTTTAAGCTTTATTATGGGGGGAAAACTTTTTTTTATATAATCCTATCAACCTCCCTCTCAAAGATACATTAAATTAATGCCTCTGAAAACGTTACTTATGAATTATAATGAAACTGTACAGGATTTCACAGCAATGTTTTTCTCCTTGTGGTTGGCTCTTAATATTATACGATGAGATGGGAGGTTGTAAATAAGGATCATTCTTGCTTTCCGTTTTAAACTCCTGCTTTCAGAGGAGTTATAAATGCCGTAAAGGACAGAGCTTGGTAATATCTCAAATCAGAAGGCGGTTAATTTTTTAAATGAATTACAGTTGTGCTCCCCACTCATTTCCGAAAAGGAATAGACTTCCGGGGTGAGATCCTGGATCTGCTGAATTTGGTAAGACCAGAATTTCATTTACCATTTGTAAGATGGTACAGAATCAATTTATCTGCTATGAAAAGAAGATATAACTTTTCTTTGAAAAAATAGATTCATGTTTTTAAATTGGCCAGATTCATTCCTGATGTAACCTCCATTTAACATAAGGGAGTTATTCCAAAGAAACATTTGGCCCATTGTCCATTTTCTGCCTTTAATCTCTCCTTTCCCAAATGTAATCCTTCCTTTGATATGGATTTATCTTTCTTTTCTTCTTTTTCCTTTTTTTCTTTTCCTCTCTCTTTCTCTCTCTGCATGAAAGAGGCACATTTGTAAGTGCTAACAACTGGGGAATCATGAGTAATTTTTATAAAATTCCCTAAAGTCTGGGGAAATTTAGGAATCTTATTTTAGTCCACTTATGTCTAGTCTAATCTAATTCATTAGAGTCTGTTCTGTTAAGTGTCAAATTCCTGTATTGCCCTCATCCCCATATTATCTGAAAACCTATGTTTTCTCACATAGGGGATTCAGAACATAACATATTGTTTCAGAGGGGTAGCCACGTTAGTCTTTAAAGTGCTACCAGACTCTTTGTTGTTTTTCAAGTTTTTCCTGTTACATACTAACAAAATATGTAGATGGTATTATGAGCTTTGGGGGCTATAACATATTATGACAGTGCACCTCCATATTCTTTATGGAAATAGGGTTTTGAATATGAATATGCCTAACTCAAATATGCTTTATACAAAATTTGGCATGTAACCTGCAAATCCCCTGAATGTGTATATTCTGTTTGCGTGCATGTAACAGTCCTATATTTGAAGTTACAAACCTGTGAATATATCTAGATGTGCTAATGAAGGCCATTAGTAGTACTCAAGGAACTCAACGGCCTGGTATTTGGGACAATGATCTGTGAATAGTCTTGCTTTTCCTGTAAGCCTGGACTATGGTTGGTCCTACAAAGACATGTGACCATGTCACTTGGTGCTGGAATCCATCTTGAATTTTGTACTTTTCCACAGACATATGGGGAATTAATAAAGACTCCCAAACCAATGGAAAATCTATGTAAGGAAAGGAGAAGTACACAATGATTGTCTTCAGCTGTTTTTTTAGACAGCTACCTTACTCTAAGAGGACACAGGATAACACCTGGAAACAAAAGAATCAAAAGGAGATGGGTGGAGAACTGCTGGATCCAAGCCGGAAAGGACATTTGTGGCCTGAGAAGGATTTAACCTGAAACAAGGACTAGGATGAGGAATTATTATTTGTAATAAGATTACTTTAATCTATTTTGTTATCACTTGCAATCACTTAAATCTTACTTTTTATGCTTAATATAGGGGACAACACCTGTTCATATCTCTGTTTCATTGATAAAGAGGGAGAATAGTTTATGAGCTTGCATGCTATAAAACTTTTATGCAGAGTGACAGATTTATCTGGGGATTTGATCCCATTGGAGCAATGCACCTGGGTGCTGTGTCAAGTCCCTGTGGCCTGGTCTACACTAAAGGGGAAAGTCAACTTAGGATACACAGATCAGCTATGTTAATTATGTAGCTGGAGTCAAAGTATTTTAAATCGTGTCCACATGTTGGGAGGTCGACAGGAGCACATTCCTGTTGGCTTCCCTTACTCCTCGTGAGGAGCAGGAGTACTGGCACAAAAGGGGGTGCCCTCTAAGTTCAAATTAGCAGGTCTACACTAGACCCGCTAATTCAAACACCAGAAGATCGACTGCAGCAGCGTCAGTTTTCTCGGTAGTGTAGACAAGCCCTGTGACTGAGCCTTCCCAGAGCTGAGCTGAGCTGTTCTCAGTGCCTATGTTGCTCTGCTGTGGGCCATGACTTTAATTCTGTGCCATGCTAGGGAAGATCAAAGGTCTCTCTGTCGACAGAGAGGTGTAGTCTAGACACAGCTGGGGAGTGGAGTGTTACTGCCCCAACACCTGCTCTCCCAGTGCTCTGGGCCGGGGAGCCTGAGGACATGTGACCTCCTTCCTTCCCATGCTCCAGGGTCAAGGAGGCTGGGGATGTGTGCCCAACTCTCCTCCCCTTAGTGGTGAGGAGTGTATGTGTGTGGTGTGCTAGCCCAACTCCCCATTGTGGTGGTGGGGGAGGCAGCTTGGGTCCTGTGGGGGGCGGATCCTTAGCAGAAAGCATGGGCCTGGAGGCTTGCCTCCCCCAGCCCTAGCCCTACCTTCACCAACCACCAACAAGTGGACAAAAAACTTCATTTATTGCTCTCCCCACACTCATAAAGAAGAGATGTGCACAAACACTGGTTCCCTCAGCTTGAATTCTGGGGGAAGGGAATACATGAAATTGTTATCTCTGTGCTGCTGAAGCAAAAGCAAGGGATCCTCAGTTGTCTGGCCTGGGTTAACCTTAGAGGACTTATAGCGTGTCAATATAACACCAGCTTCTATGACCTTTTAGAAGCTAAGACCGTAACTCATTTGAGTGTGTATTTTTACTGCCATAACCTTGTAAATATAAGTGAATAAATCTTTAGATAATTTATTATAGGATTGGCTACAAACATTGTCTTTGGAGAGAGAGCTAGTGTGCAGTTGACCCAGGATACATGACTAGCCTTTTGGGGCTATTATATTATTGTCCTGCCCTGAGTGCCAGGGACTGGACTAGGTGACCTACTGAAGTCCCTTCCACTCCTATGCTTCTATGATTATTGTGATTCTTTGATGTAAGGGGACATCTATCACAAAGGCAAGATAGATCAGACTGTCAAGGGTGTTATAGCGTGTGAGGAGTTCAAACTTGACACTTGATTGGTGGAATTTAAATATAGAACTCACAGCTCCTTTGGGATTTGTGTCCTTCTTCACAGTTTGCTCTGAGGTTTGTACTCATGTGCATGTCATGAGCCACACCAGAGAGCTTGCCATATTAATTTCCTAAACCACTGCTAATATTTTGCACAGAAATAATCTACTGCACTATTGCATCCTGCAGTATTTCCATTTATCAATGTCAAATATTATTGCATTTTTATAAAGAATGGCATCACACCTGATTTTCTTAGATGACCCAAACCTACCCATTCTCACAAATAAGGTCATACAAAACCAATTCCTAACAGCTTAATAGCCCCTGTAATTATCCTCCTGTAAAAACTGGTGCTTTCCCCACATCATTGTCCTCCACATAAATCTCTGCATATTCTCCTTTCCACTGTTCTAACCTCTATGTTCATTTCAATAGCACAATGATTTTATCAGACTATTAAAAATAAGCTATTCAGGCTCCATGCCACACAATCAAAACCAAATAAAACAAAACAAACAACAGCCTCCTCCCTCTTCCCCCCAGCTTGTTAAGCATTTATTGTCAGTGATCAAACGTGCTAAGTGTCTGAAAGGTTATAGCATAACTCTTACTGAAGTGAAATAAAAACATGTCTCAGGAGCAATTATGTGCACTTCTGCGTGATCTAAAAATCAGTTTAGATAAAATTTCCATGCACAGCTTCTGGATCTGTTCCCACAAAACTGCAGTCAGATCTACTAAAGAAAGTGCATAATCAAAAACAGGTGTTTGTTCATTTTAGAGGCAGGGTTTGATTCATATCCCTGAATGTGAGTTCTAGGTTGTATGCAAAATTTAAAGGGGCTTATTTTCTGGTTCTGATTCACCTGCAGTCTCAATCGTAGAAGAGAAACCCTCATTTGATCCTGTGAGATTTTTGATCACTCCATCAACTAATTATGACAACTCTGTGATTTGGGGCTGAAAAATCACATGAGAGGAGATAAGATTTTGATATTATTTTCATTCCCCATCCTTTATTTGGCCTCATACCAGAATTTCATCATGTGTCCAATGCACATTTGAAACCACTAGCTCCACAGTCCACCTGTATAGGAAAAGATGGGAGTGAGTAGCTCCAATATCCCTGATATCATTTGTTCAAACTTGCCCAAGGCAATTCTTGCACTTTTTCATTCTATTTTGATGCCTTGGCTTTACTGAAAAAGCAAATGCCTTGAATGAAATTCCTAGTAGCTCATTTTAATTTTCCTTTGTGCTGTCTGAGTGCTGATATCCTAAATCAACTTGATGGTTGTTTCAACTAATAAACAGCATATATTACCCACTGCATATTGCTGCTAATAGCTTGTACATAATCCCTGAGGCTATGTATATTCTTCTAATAATTAATGTATTAATGCTATCCCTACTTGGGCAGCAGTGAATGTCTAAGGGTGCTAGGAAGAAATAAAACAAGAGTGGGGTTTCTGCATTATGTGTATTCATATTCATATCCTTCATTATAAACACATCAAATAATAAGTACTTGGGAGTGGGGGCAGGAGGGAGAGGCAATGATCATTCAAGTTAGTACTGCCAAAGCTTCCTAATAATCTTGTGGTCTTCCTTTGTGCTTCCTATGCCTTGTGAGTAATGCAATTAAGAAGTGTGACTTGCACAAGCAGTAATAGCAAGTGAAGAGGAGAATTGCACATTAGCAAAGAGTGTAGTTATGCCTAAAATAGCTCACACTACGGTAGAACCTCAACAGAAAGTCATTCTGTTTAAACAGAGTTTTTGATACCATGGTTTCAAACACATTGTGGAAAGTACAAAAGACTATGTTTATACACTGCATAAATCAGAGCCAGAGCAAGGAGAAAATGAGATTTTCAATTTATGTAAATACAAAGCACCATTAACAAATGGCAGTCAACAGTCTATTTTTTAATATCCTGAACTAATCTCTAGACCACACTCTCCTCCCAGAACCAAGAACTAACCCTAATTAATCATAATTATCACATTCTACCTCTAAATATATATATAGGTTTCATGAATAACACCCAGGGTATGTCTACACTACAGCACTAATTTGAACTAAGCTAATTCGAATTAGTGCATCTAGACCTAAAAACTAATTCGAATTAGCATTTTGCTAATTCGAACTAGCATGTCCACATTGAGTGGACCCTGAACCAAAGTTAAGGCTGGCTGGAACCAGGACTTAGAGTGTGGAGCTGCTGCCTCAGGCTAGCCGAGGGCTGTGCTTAAAGGGACCCAACCCCCACCCCAGACAGACAGTTCTCAGGGTTCCCCACTTGCTGGTCTACCTCCCTGAGGGACAGCAAAGCAGTCCTGTCTTGTAGTGCCCTGAGTGCCCTCACTCAGCACATCACAGCACTCGGCCATCAGCCCGGATGCACTTGCCACAGGCTGCCATCTGGGGGGGTTAATCGGGGGGCTGTCAGGATCCAGGAGGCCCTGCAGGAGAGCTTCCACCCCGAGGAGCCCGCAGAGCCACCCCAGTCCTCCCCATCGGGGGCTCGTGCCCCATTCCTCCCTCACCTCCTTCCACTTACCCTCCCTAGCCCCCTTCCTGATGTAAAAATAAAGGACACGTGTTCAAAAATAGAAACTCTCTTTATTTAACAAAACTGGGGGGATTAACCTCTGGGGAGACTGGGAAAGGAGGTGGGAGAGGGAGGTGGAAACCTGGGAGGAGGGAGCTGGAAGGGGAAGCCAGGGAAGAAGGAGGAGGGGAAGTACAAAACTATGGTACGCCATATCTTCAGTACTGTGTACAGATGTGGTCTCCTCACCTCAAAAAAGACGTTTTGGCCTTGGATAGGGTTCAGAAAAGGGCAACTAAAATGATTAGGGGTTTGGAACAGGTCCCATATGAAGAGAGGCTAAAGAGACTGGGACTTTTCAGCTTAGAAAAGAGGAGACTGAGGGGGGATATGATAGAGGTGTATAAAATCATGAGTGGTGTGGAGAGGGTGCATAAAGACAAGTTCTTCATTAGTTCCCATAATAGAAGGACTAGAGGACACCAAATGAAATTAATGGGTAGCAGGCTTCAAACTAATAAAAGAAAGTTCTTCTTCACAAAGCAAATAGTCAACCTGTGGAACTCCTTCCCACAGGAGGCTGTGAAGGTGAGAACTATAACAGAGTTTAAAGAGAAGTTAGATAAATTCATGGAGGTTGGGTCCATGGAGTGCTATTAGCCAGGGGGTAGGAATGGTGTCCCTGGCCTCTGTTTGTGGAAGGCTGGAGATGGATGGCACTAGACAAATGGCTTGGTCATTGTCTTCGATCCATCCCCTCTGGGGTACCTGGTGCTGGCCGCTGTCGGCAGACAGGCTACTGGGCTAGATGGACCTTTGGTCTGACCCAGTATGGCCGTTCTTATGTTCTAAGCTCAGGGCTCAGGGTCGGGGGTCTCACTGGACCAACTTGATTTTCATGCAAACCTGCTCCTGGGTTCGCATGTGGCCTTTGGTGGCCAGGCTGGCAGCTATCCTGCCCTAGATGGCCACTTTCCTGTGCCTAGTGCGGAGATTGTGGATGTTGGAGGCCTCCCCCCAAACCTGGATGAGGTCCACGATCTCTGCACTAGACCAGGTGGGCGCCCGCCTCTTGCGGCCCGGGCAGGCTCCTGGGAGCCACCAGCCTGGTCCTGGGAAGAGCGGAGGGCTGGGTGGCAGCGGGTGGCTGGCTCATGCCGTGCCAGGTGCAGGGTCTGCTGGCTGGGTGCTGGCAGGCTTGCACCTGGCACGGGCACCGTAGCCAGACCGTGGCCCTTTAAGGGCTCCGGGGCCGGGAGGGGGGCAGAAGAGTTTCCCTGCCTGGCCCAGAGTGGCCACCAGGGCAACCTGGGAAGGGCTATCCTCCAACTAGTTCAAATTAAGTGGCTACACAGCCCTTAATTCGAACTACTTAATTCGAACTAGGCGTTAGTCCTCGTAGAATGAGGTTTACCTAGTTTGAATTAAGCGATCCGCTAGTTCGAATTAAGTTCGAACTAGCGGTTTGCATGTGTAGCGCCTATGAAAGTTAATTCGAACTAACGGCTGTTAGTTCGAATTAACTTTGTAGTGTAGACATACCCCCACTTCCTCATATGAGCAGAGTGAAGAAAAAGGAGAAAACTTACAATATATAACAGAAAAAGAAGGGAAAGGGAGAGGGAAAAAACCCTGTCAGTTTTACCTCTGTCTTTCAAATAGTCCTCTAAGGATATTTCTACAGTAAAAAATTAGGCTGAGTTTATTGATGTTAACTGATTGTATTCCATTTTGTAAAGTTGAAGATCCATGTCCCCACTAAGCACATTCAGTCGACAGAGTGCATCCTCACTACCATGGCTAATATAAACTCTAATAGTGATGCACTGTGGGTAGCCATCCCACAGTTCCTGTCGCCCTTTTGAGTTGTGGGTTAGCCTCCAATGCCCGATGGGACAAAAACATTGTCACAGGTGGTTCTAGGTGTATGTCATCAGCCTCCCATGATGCACTTACCTCCCTCCTTCTCTCCTTGAGAGCAATTGCGAACAATCATTTTGTCCTTTTTTTTTCCTGGTTATCCATGCAGACACTATAGCATGGCAAGCATGGACCTTGATCAGCTGCACACTGCTGTGACAAGCATTGCAAACACTTTACACATTATCCTGCAATTTGTCCAGCAAGAAGTTATCAATGAGAGGTAGAAAGTGAGGAAGCCACTGGCATTCAGGAACCCATTGAATGGCGCAACTGGCAAATGCTGGTTGTGGTTAAGCATGTTGATGCAATGGAACACTGATTCTGGCCATGGGAAATAAGCACGGACTAGTGTGGCCACACAGTTATGTAGCTATGGGACGATCAGCAGTAGCTGCAAAACTTTCACATGTGTAAAGCAATGTTCATGGAACTTTGCAAATTGTTTTCCCCTACACTGAAGCGTAGCAAAATGAGACCCACTCTGACAGCTGAGAAATGAGTAGCTATAGCCCTGTGGAAACCTGCAACACCAGACTGCTACTGGTCATTTGGGAATCAATTCAGAGTGGGCAAATCCACAGTGGGGGCTACTGTGATTAAAGTAGCCAGGGGAATCAATACTCTTCTGCTAGGAAGGGTAGTGATTCTGGGGAACATGCAGGACATAGTGGATGGTTTTGTGCGGTGGGAAAGTAAGCAGAATGCATATCACCATATTGGCACCAAACAACCTTGCCAAAGAACACTAAACTGCAAGTGTTACTGATTAATGGTGATGCAAGTACTGGAGGATGACAAGGGATGTTTCACCAACATCAACTTGGGATGGTCAGGAAAGGTGCAAGACACACACATCTTTAGAAACTCCGATCTGTTCAGAAAGCTGCAAGACGGAATTTTCTTCCAAGACTGGAAAATTACCACTGGTGAATTTGAAAGTTATCCGTAGAGACCTAAACTACTCCTTGCTCCCATGGCCCCTGAAGCCATAGATAAACAGCCTGGACAGCAGTAAAGAACAGTTCAACTATAGGATGAGCAAGTCCAGAATGGTGGTAGAATGTACCTTTGGACATTTAAAGGATGCTGGCACAGTTTATTAACTAGGTTAGACATCAGTGAAAGCAATATTCCTATTATTGTTGCTGCTTGATGTGTACTGCATAATATCTGAGACAATGAAAGGGGGTGGAGTTTCTTGCAGGGTTGGAGATTGAGTCAGATTGCTTGGCATCCAATTATGAGCAGCCAGACACCAGTGCAGTAATAAAAGCACATTGAGGTGCACTGCACATCAGAGAGGCTTTAAAAACCAGTTTCATGAATGACCAATAATGTGACAATTATGTGGTGTAATACATGTACTGCCCTGTTTTACCTGTGCTGCCCTGTAAACCAGATGGCACAGCGAACAAAAATACTAATGTTCTAACCAGGCATTTTTATTTTGGCAACACTGAATGGAAACAGAGTTGCAGGCATAACAAGGGTCTGATGACATGAAGAGGAGGTGGAGTATTACAGTCGCCCTGTGTAACAGTCAAAGATGTGAGAATGACAGCCTTCTGCTCCGTGAGCTATCCCTTGGAATTGAGTGAATGGCTTCCCTGGGGCTTCCTTCCTGCCCCCACATTCTAGGGCGTCGGGGGGAGGAGGATATGGAACTTGGGTAGGAGGGCATGTGGTTTATCAGTGGGTGGGGGGTGGCTCTGTGTTCTAGATGCATTTTCCTGCACCTCTACCAGGCTCCTCATTAGGTGTGTTTGCTCCTCTATGAGCCTCAACATTTGGCCCTGTATGCTACACTCGTGTTCCCTGCATGCTCTCCCATCCTCCTCTAAGGTGCAGCTGAGGATGGGAACTGCATGCAACTCCATGCATTGGGTTGTGCCCTATTAGTGTGGGTGGATTGCATGAGCTTGTAAAACATTTCATTGCATGTATGGGGCTTTTCCCCCTTCTAATCTGCAAATGCCTCACTGCTAGAGCTGCTATCAATCAGTCAGGAATCAATTCAGAGTGATCTGCCCAATACCACAGACAGGACTCCAGCTGCATTAAAAAAAACCCCACAAGGATAGATGTTACAGAAGATACATTGTAAAAAACAGAGGGTTAACTCTTTTACAGAGAACGAAGCACTTTATACCACAAAGCACATGTGTTAGGTACAAGGCCGCATTTTTCATTTTAAATTGAGCACATGCCAGCAAGGTATAACACACTCCAGAGCACTGGGCAGCAGAACTCATTTTGCAGGCAGTCATGGGAAGCAACTCGTTAGGAGGGCTCTTTAACTTCCGCTTTGAAAATATGTGGGGAAGGGTGCTTGCAAACTGCAGCCCCCATTGTTGTTCACATGTTTGCATTTCCCAAGGGGGGGCACTAGGTATGAGGAGGAGGGGTACAGATGCGCACAGTATGGGGTCACCTCCTCTGCCCCACAGAATGCTTGCAAACCTAATGCGACTAACTTTGACCTCACCTCAGAGTGTAGACCAGGCCCAACTCAGGGCTTGTCAACACAAAAACAGGTTTGCAGCAACCTGAGGTGCAGACCTGCCTTGCAATAGCCAGAAGAGCAATAGGTGTTAGAGTGGAGCCTGCTGCTGCACACTAGAATTTCCCTAGCCTGCTTCAATACACTTCCATTTAAAAGTGGGGAAGATCAAAGGGTACTGCCGAACTTTTAGTGCATAATGGCAAGGTCCACACAGACATTTGTCATCCAGCAAACTAGTGAGAAGTAGATTTATGTCCCAGATTACTGTGAACTAAGTGTTTGAGTAAACAAATCCTCATTGGCACAGTTTGTGTGTCACAGCCTTTTTAAAGGCTAGCATACATAAAATAGAACTGGTTACTAATTCTACCGACTACCTAGTTATTCTTTTACTTCACTGTCTGATCTGTGGGCTGGTAGTTCAACCCCTGCTCCTGATCTGTGCAGGAGAGAGAGGATGGTCCTGAGTCATAAGCTAAAGTTAATAACCTTGGGCTCATCTAGACTACATCCCTGTGTCGAAAGAGGGATGTAAATGAGACCGATCGAAAGAGCAAATGAAGTGCGGATTTAAATATCCCATGCTTCATTTGCATATTCGAGTCTGAGCGCTGTTTCGAAAAAGGGTATTTCAAAAGTGAAACCGCAGTCTAGACATGGTTCTTTCGAGAAAAAAAAAAACCTTTTTCGAAAGAACCCGTGCCCCTCATTTTTTCTAGACTGCAGTTTCACTTTTGAAATACCCTTTTGCAAAACAGCGATCGGACACAAATATGCAAATGAAGTGCAGGATATTTAAATCTGCGCTTCATTTGCACTTTCGATCGGGCTCATTTACATCCCTCTTTCGACAGAGGGATGTAGTCTAGACGAGCCCCTTGTGTCATCTGCCCTCAGTTATATGAATGACTTCATTGGAGAAACTACAGATTTGCACTGAGTTAGAACAGAACTGAAAATGGTATTTGTCTCAGCTTCAACTCCCATTGGCTTTAATAGGAGTTACAGCCATGTAGATGACAGTAGATTTGAGTCTATTGTTCCAATTTTATTGAAAAGAGAAAAAATATATTGTTGTAAAATGTTGGGGGGGATGTGAAGATAAGTCCCAGCTTGATTGACAGTAATGATGGAATAGAGAACAATTAGCTCTGAGAGTTGGAATAAAAAAATTGCAAACCTTCAAGAACTGACAAAATTGGTTTATAAATTGATAGGGCTGGTAAAACCTAGAATCCAGAAAATCAGAAGGAGGGTGGAAATGTGTCATTAACATTCCTCTGTTCATTAAATTAGTTCATTATACTCATCTAGTTACATAGAAACAAGTCTTTTAAATATCAAACCTCTGTCCAGGTCAGTGAGTAACACTGTGTGGCACTGAAAGATTGCATAGAATTCCATTAAGGATGCATAATATCGTCTCTTGTGGGCATAGTGTATGACAGAGCTGCAGCTGCAGCCTAACAAAGAAGAAGTTTACATATGGAATCATATTGGTCATGAAAAGTTCCTTTTGAACAGTGCTAATCATTTTTACTCCCATGGAAAAAAGCCAAACAATGTGTCTGTTGGTGCTGGATTGAAAAGAATGCTGCTTGAAACCACATATGTTTGGTCTGATTCTCAAATCCAGCTAAGTTGTACTCATCACTCAGCATGCACCCAGCCCTTTATGATCTTGGTGACACCAGGCTTTTAACTGCTGGGCTAAGCCCCAACAGAAAAAATACTACTCTCAGGGTGTTTTATTCTATGAGGAGATGTTCTGCAAGTTGGACTCAGCTGAATGCCACCTCAACCTTGCACTTATGGATTAAGGAAGGAAGACTTCTACAGCAGTTATACGCCAGTGGAAGGTTCCACCATAATGAGGAATTCATCACAGGGCATGTCCTCTGGGTTTATGGAAGCTTCACATGAAGTCTGGAACACCGTGGTTGCTGAGGTGGCTGTAGAGTGAGCTATATCTTGGACTACTTCTCACATCTCTGAGTGCACCTCTGCAAGTCTCAGCTTTTGTGTCTTTGCCTGGCTCAGGGAGGAATCCCACTATTCTCTCACTCTTACCCTGTATGGTGATTGCGATTAACTAAGCAAGACCGACTGTGTTTGGAACCTGCAGTTCTTTCTTTTGGCTAAGCGATTAATACTATGACACAAGAGTGCCTTCTTCAAAGAAAAAACATTGTTTTGTTAACCAAGGGAACAAAGCACAACATGAAAGAAAATGGCATGTAAAATAACAAAAAGTTTACGTGTACATCTGCCTTACGTGGAGCCTAACCATCCTTCTGTTTTGGGTCTGCACATCGTAAACTCAAAACTCCGGTGTTCTGAAGAAGTGGGCTGTGCCCACGAAAACTCATGATACCATCTATATGTTTTGTTAGTCTATAAAGTGCTACCAGACCATTTGTTGTTTTTTAAATTCATCCTTCTGTTGGGGGTGTGACTTGCCAGACAGACCAACCTCTGAAGTATGGGTTCACCATACTATCAAAAACACATCTCCCCTTGAAAGAGCATGAGACTCTTTTAAACCCTGTCACATCTTTTCAATCACACCCAGCCCCAGGGATAAGTCATTCCTAGGAAAATCTGTCCCAGATGCCTAGTAGGGCTGAGATAGGGCTTCACAATGAATGGCTGTTGCACTGTCTTGTCAGTTTTCATAGAAATCTGTATCAGAACCCACCCCTCACCTTTGTAATTGCATTTCCTGATAATACGGCTATTGCATTAACTCAGTATATGCAGAGAGTAAACATCACAATAACCTAGTCAAGGAACAAAAATAATAAATTATTACAGGTGGCAACAACTCTGTCACAATCACCATATGGCCATGAATCTGATACATTATTATTAGAAGAGAAAAATCTGTTATTTCAGTATCCAAGTAAACAGAAACATTTCAAAATCTTAATTGACCCTTTTTTCATGAGTGTCACCTACAAATGGTTAAGTTACAAATAGCTTGACCAGAATTATTCTCCCAGTCTCTGACATGATCTTTTGAACCTCCTCTCCCTTATAATGATGATAATTGATTCTGACTACAGAAAAACATTCCTGGATGGAGGCAATGAAACGAGTCTCCAAGAGCTGTCAGACTCACAAGCCTTGACCTCATTTATGTCACTGATAATGTTTTCTTGAATTAAGAGGTTTTCAAGGCCAAAGTATTGAAGAAATACCTAATCTATGTGTCTTAAATACACAGGATAGACTTGTCAAGCTGCCTGTAACTTTGAATCAACTCAGGTGTGATCTTCAAGAGGGCAAGATATACTGCTCCAGGTTGCTGCTGGCTGCTGCTAGCTCCAGTCCCTGCCCCATCCACTACTTCAGCCCGGCCCCTCCTGGATTGCCATCCTGCCACTAGGTACCAGAGTTCTCATGTGCTTAATAATGTTACATCTTGATGGGCCTCTAGCTCGAGTAAAAACTACAGCGTAAGTGCCTATAAAATCAATGGATTTTTTTTTTTTGCCTGTATAAGGACCACAAGCCTTGAGAAGACATTATTGAAAATGACAAGGGAAAATCATAACCAGGCAGTGAACCATTCCATTCATTCTCCTGTCTTCCCCTAGAGTTCCATGGAAAATAAAATCATGACAATAATTCATATACCTGGTACATACCCTGTCACAATTTCATCCTGCCGAAAGATAAGGTACTGTTTAAAATACTTGATGAATATTTAACAATCTGCAGGCGAGCTTATGAAAGATTGCAAGAAAACATGTTCTTATAGATGTTCAAGAGTTGATTTAGATACATTCATGTTTCTGCTACAGCTAAGCATCATTCCCTTTATATAATGTTAAATAATGTATGTGTACATCAAAATGTCTATTGTAATGTGAAAAAAGGTATGGAATCACTCAAGAATCACCTTTTTGTTACTGCAAATGGTGCACAGCGCAGCTTCATGAATGCTCTGGTGGACTGGAATCAATTTCAATTCTTTTATTGCAGATCTAAATCTGCATTTTTAATGTGGCTGTATGGTATAACATTGCCACTTACCGCTAAGTGCTACAGTACATGGTAAGGCATACACTGCTGCTTTATCTCAGAGATTATGGATGATACCAATGATCTTTTCTTCTGTTACAGATCTTTTTTATATACATAATTCATGGATTCACATAAACTTACAGAAAGAGTCTACAGTAGTATATCATCTCCTTTATACCTTATAGGAGAATGGTGGGATTCATAAATAAAGGTACAAGAAATTTTATCTTCAAAAGATTTTTTTCTTTAAAGATTGCCAGTGGAATATAATGTTTTCAATTTTAAATATCCTGAACTTCACATACAATTTTTTGGGGGGTTATTCCCAGGGGATTTACTTTGACTTAAGAGTAGTGTCAGCTGATGGGGAGAGACTGAAACTTTTGTTTTACTACTTGCTCTTAATGTTTTCTGTATCCTTATTTAAGATCTTTACTCTCTTTTTCCATATCTGAAAAACTGTGATATTATTTATCTGTGCTATAATGATTTTGTTCATTAGTTAAGTTATACAGAAGTCATGCAAAATAACTTTGTACATGAGTTAAAAAGTCTCAGGGGGTAGCCATGTTAGTCTTTAACTTTGAAACAACTTTTAAAAATAATGAATAATCCTGTGGCACCTTAGGACTCGTCTACACTAGGAAATTATTTCAAAATAATTACAATTGAAATAATAATTCCCAAAATAACTATTTTGAAATTAGCTTATTTCCTGAGGGAAAGCAGGAGTACAGATTTCAATATAATGGGCTTCGTAGTGTGGCCACTCCACTTATTATTTCAAAATAAGGGGAGTTATTTCGAAATAACTCCCTAGTATAGACCAGGGCTTAAAGACTAAAACATATATATAAATATATATGAACCCACTTCTTCCATGATACTACATAAGTTAGTCTCTAAGGGTATGTCTACACTTGCTCCCTAGTCTGAACTAGGGATGCAAATGTAGCATACGAAGTTATAATGAAGCGGGATTTAAATATCCTGTGCTTGATTAAGCGTAGCGTCTGGTCGCCATTTTAAAAATCCACTAGTCGAATTAACTGCGGCGTGTAGAGCGGTATTCGAAAAAAGAAACTTCGTTAACTGTTAGTACTCATTGAATGAGGAGTAACAGTTAATCCGAGGGAAGGGGTTTCTTTCAGAATACCTCATCAACATGCGGCGAGTTAATTCAGACTAGTGGATTTTTAAAATGGCGACCAGACGCGAATATGCTAATCAAGTGCGGGATATTTAAATCCCGCGCTTCATTAGCAACTTCGGTATGCTACATTTGCATCCCTAGTTCGGACTACACACCCTAAGACATACCCTAAGGTGCTACAGACATACCCTAAGGTGCTACAGGACTACTCACTGTTTTTAAAAGTTGTTTTTAAACTATGTGCATAGTTGAAATATAACTGAATTGACAATCTGTTCAACAAGATGTTCACTGTGCACTGATTGTTGTATACTGAAATCAATCACACATTTGCACTTGCAAATCAGTTGTGTAACAATGCTCAGCTTCGCATATGCACTTGTATATTTGATTTTGAAATTCAGGCCCTCATTGGTTTCTTTGGATGAAATATTGACTCAGTTGAAATCAACAGAAATCTTGCCATTTGCATCAAGGTGCCAGGACTTTTCCATATCTGTTTATGTGACAATATTTGGGGAGAAGCTCCTGTCCCACTGAAATCACAGTACTCCTTGGTTTCAATTAGACTGGGATAATACCCTTCAGTTTGAAAATCATTTCTTCTTTTCCTTAAAGTGTTAGAAATACAGTGATAATATTTGGAATTGTTAGTATAAATGTGTAGGGGAACATAAAATAGTAAGTGATTTAGTCTGAATTTAGAGTATTCCCCTCTTTCTATTAATGACTCATTCATTTTTCAGATTTTCTTAGTAATTTTCAGATAGCTATTGAAAATACAAAGTCATACCATAAATTTAAAACATTCACTTCTTGTAGACCTCAAAATAGCTGGTTTTGCTGCTCTTTTAATAATTTTTTCTAAATAAACCTTTCAAAAAGCTCTTCAAAGATGCCAACATATCAGTAGCATTTCTTTAAAGCAGAAAAAGAACAAAACCATAGGGCAGGGTTGTATTTTCCTGAGTTCCTGTTCTTCCTTTGTTTTGCTTTAGCTCTATAAATTATACTTCTCCTGAAGGAAAAATAAAACGGCTCATTTGTTCTCCCATTAAAATCAATGACAAAACTCAAATCCTATAGATACATATAGAATGGGATCAATTTAGGCATATTAGTTCATTCATTGATCGCTCTTGGGGATATCAACTCTTTTCTCTGAGCTGATAATCTACTGTAAATTTCTCATCAACTGATTCCTCCTTGCTAAGGTGGTGAGAGACTGCTGCTTTTTGTCTATATAATTGCTTTGAAGATTTCAGGATAGATTTTAATCTCGGAAAAGCATTATATATTTCTGTGCATCTCACAAGAAAGAAAAAGACCTGCTGGAAGCACAATCACAGTAGCAGATTATTCCTCATAGTAAACAACGCATGGCATAAACCTGAGATTAGAATCTGGAACTCATTCAATTTGGGAAAACAAAACAAATAGGAGACAAGGAGTCCTGTGGCACCTTATAGACTAACAGATGTATTGGAGCATAAGCTTCCGTGGGCAAAGACCCACTTTGTTAGATGCATCTGACGAAGTGGGTCTTTGCCCATGAAAGCTTATGCTCCAATACATCTGTTAGTCTATAACCGTGGTCACCAACTGGTCGATCGCGATCGACTGGTCAATCACGAGGGCTTGACCAGTCGATCGTGAGGTGTTCGGGAGCCCCCCCATCTTCCCCCACCCCCGAGAAGCCCCACTACCTACCTCCAGAGAAAATGGAGGTAGTGCCGGCTTCCTGCGGGGTGGACAGGAGTCCTGCAGCTGCGCGCCACTTCTGGGGGTTCCAGAAGTGCACTGGCTGCTTCCCTCCCTCAGGTCTGTGATGTGCTGGAACTTGTGAGGGGGTCCCCAGAGGAGGCGCGCACTGGGGTTTCCCTCCTCTGCAGGAAGGGGAGTTGGCCCCGGAGATGGCACGCGCGGGGGCTTCCCTGCACCACAGAAGGAGGGAGTTGGCCCCGGAGATGGCATGCGCAAGGGCTTCCCTCCTCTGGAGGGGGGGGGGTCCTGGGAGGAGGCTAGTGCAGGGGACTCCCTGCCCCCACTGGCACCCTGTCCCCTGCTGCAGAACCCTGTCCCCTCCCCTGGCACCCTGTCCCCTCTCCACTGTGCCCTGCTGCAGAACCCTGCCCCCACCCCAGCACTCTGTCCCCTGCCCCAGCACCCACTAGCACCCTTCCCCAGTACCATGTCCCGTGCTCCCACCAGCACACTTGGGGCCACATTAGTGAGGCTTGGGGGGTTTTGGGGAGGAGTTTTTTTTTGCATCTCCCTTGTGTGGCCCCAACTGACTTTTCTGTGGGTCAGTGACCCCCTGACTCAAAACAGGTTCCCCGCCCTTCTCATAAATAAAGACAATGCAGAAACTTTTTGTGTTTGACATAGTATTTTATTTAAAAATGAAGCCTGGCCAGGCCCCCATCTGGCCACAGCATTATAACACTCCTGAACTCCCCCCCCCCCCCCGATCCTAGATCTGAGCCGATCATACACTGGCACCTCCTGCCCTGAGCCCCTCACATACCCCAACCAAAATTCCTGTACCCTCACAGCTTGCTCAGTAACCCAATCCTCCTTCTGACCCCAACACTCCCCAGCCTGGAGCCCCCTTCCCGAGCCAGCATCCCCTTCTCCACCTCCTCCTGCATCCAAATTTCCTCCCAGAGCTTGCACCTCTCACCCCTTTCCACACCCAAATCCCTCATTCCCACCCCAGAGCCCACACATCGTGTCTCAACCCAGTGAGCGTATGGCTAGACTGCAGGAGTTTTTCCAGGATTCCAGAGATATCCTGGAAAAACTCTTCCACATCCAGGGATGCGTTTGTTCTTCTGCTTTTTTTAGTGGAAGAGCAAACATGCTCTTTCGGTAACCCCTATATTCCTTGTTCCATGAGGAATAAGGGGGATTCCAAAAGAAGGGGGTTTTCTAACATTTGGTCCAGTCCAGACAGTCCAAATGTTGGAAAAAACCTCTTCCTACATAAGAATTGGAAAAAAAAAGTGGCAGTGTAGAGTGCATAAGGACTGGGAATAGCAAGTGATGGAGAGGAGGAGAATAGAGAGGGCGGGGCTTCAAGAAGGGGTGGGGTCTTGGGGGAAGGATGGGGTGGGAGATCTTCGCTTGTTCTGAGATTTAAAAAGTGATCTTGGGTGTAAAAAGGTTGGAGACCACTGGTCTATAAGGTGACACAGGACTCCTTGTTGCTTTTGCAGATCCAGACTAATATGGCTACCCCTCTGATACTTGAAAACAAATAGGGTTCTTGTTAATTTCACTGCAGATTTACTATTGGTTGTGATCTTTTTCTCTTCTAATAATACTCATTGCTTCCATAGCGCCTTCTCTTCAGGGATCTGTGAGCTCTTCTACAAACTTTAATGAGATTAACCTTATGAATCCCTGAGAGGATATATAAATATTACACCCATTTTACAGATAAGGAAACTGAAGCACTGAAATCACAGCATTCAGGTGACATAGTGATAGCAGTTATATTAAAACTTGAAGAAAACAGAGACATTGACTTGACACAGAAAAAATCTGAGGGAAAGCCAAGAAAAGAACCCAGCTCTCACACTTCAAGTCGTGTTATAACTGTAACCCTTCTGCCGGGTAGGCCTGGCAGTAACCAGGGCTGGGTTCAATATCTTGGGGTCCATCTCACATAGAACCGGCTCGAGCCCCCACCCAGTAATCTGGGAAATTCACGCACCCCTGGGTGCCTCTGAGAGGCAATGCTTCCCCACTGCATAAGCACTGAGTCTGAGTGTAGGAAAGAAACATTTAATGAAACAGAGAGAAGTCATACGGCATTAACTTGGGGAAAACACCACAAACAGAGTTCATAACCCAAACATGAGCCAAGCCCCCAGCCAAGAATCGCCGAAGTCCAAAGAGTCCGACACCCAAAGTCTCTGTCCCTGGTCCGTGCCACCCAGAGTCCCAAAGTTCACCCACAGGGTTTCACCTCCCAACCTGGGTAGAAATGGGGGTCGGGGGATAAATAGGGGGCACCTTATACGAAACTCCGCCACACTCCACCAGCTGTCTCATCCCACGCCACTGGATGCCTGCCGCCGCTCCTCGTCTGCTGCCGCCGCTCCACACCATGCCACGCGTCGCCGCTCCTCGCCTGCCGCCCCTCCATGCCACGCCACGGGTCGCCGCTCCTCGCCTGCCGCCGCTCCACGCCACGCCGCTGGTGGCCGCTCCTTCGCTGGCTGCAATAGGCCTGGCTCTCAGCCAAACCAGTGATTTCAGCTCTCAGTGATTTCAACTCTTTAGCCACCAGCTGGACTGGCAAATGAATCCAGCTTTCACTAGACTAGCAAAAGAAAAGTCTCCTCAGGGAGTCTGCTTTAGGTCTGTCCTTAAAACAAAGGGGGAAAGGTGCAGGCTAGGCCAGTTTTATAGCTCACACCTGGCAGGTGTGAAGCAGGCTGACTCAAGCCCTTTAACCCTTCCCCAGCTCAGTTCACTCAACTCTGGAAGGGGAGGCTTGTTCTTCCGAGACCTCTTACCATGATGGTGGTGTCTCTCCTGCAAGCACTGGTGGCATGTTTTACAGTTCCCACATTTAGGGGTAGCATGATTAGTGACCCCCACAACAGTCCCAAATTATATACAATTCTCCACATTCCATTCCAACACTGACCTTCCATCAGCCTTGGCTGAATGGGATTTACATAGCCACACCTCGGATTCTCTCCTGAGCTGTATTTACTTATCAACAGTTAACAGTTAATTACCTTGCAGAGCTAAACAATTGTAGCGGGCACACCCACCCCTCCTTTTAGCTGGCTGATAGCAAGCAGCAGTTCAGCCCCTGCTTACATAACTATAATAAACATCTTCCTTTGTCTTCAACTTAGCTGTGATCAAATAATGACATAGGTATGGCCTATGCATATCAGATAAATTGTGGTGGTTTCTTTTCTTTCTTTTTTTCATCTACTTGGAGTACAAGAACAGTACTTTTTCATATTATAGTTATTTTTTTAGTTGTTTATAGAACCTGATAAAATTCATCCTTTGGAATTTAAGGAACTAGCTGAAGCAAACTCAGAACAATTAATTATTTTCAAAATCTCATGGAAATCAGGTGAGAACCCAAAGATCGGGAAAAAATGCATACATAAAAAAGATTCAGGGGAGCCGAGTTAGTCTGTTACAGAAAAAAATGACAAATGGTCTGGTAGCACTTTATAGACTAACATCTACATGTTTTGTTAGTCTATAAAGTGCTACCAGACCATTTGTTGTTTTTTTATGCATAAAAAAGGGAACAAAGAGGAAAAAGAGAATTATAGACCAGTCAGCCTAACATCAATGCTGGAAAGATACTGGAACAAATTATTAAACCATCAATTAATGAGCATCAAAAAGGATAGTAGGGCCATAAAGAATAGCCAGTGTGGATTTGTTAAGAACAAATCCTGACAAATCAATCTTCTTTCACTGGTTACTTGCCTAGACGATGGGCAGGGAGCAATAGATGAAATATATCTTGATTTTAGTGAGGCTTTTAACACTGTCCCACATGACAGTCTCATAAACAAACTGGGGAAATGTGGTCTAGATGAAATTGTTATGAATTTTGTGTACTACTGGTTGAAACATCATACTGAAAGAGTTCTTAGCAATGATTCACTGTGAAAATTGGCTGTTTCATGTAGTGAGTCCCACAGGGATCAGTCATGGATTTGCTGTTATTCCATATTTACATTAATAATTTGGACCATAGAATAGGTACTGTAGGGTGGGACAGGAGTGGGATTAAAAAATCAATCCTCCCATGCCATAAACAATGTGAATTCTGCAGCCAACAACCGCTCTTCTACAATTACCCAGCCCTAAAAGCACTATAAGAACAAGAAGTCCTGTGGCACCTTAAAAACTAACAGATTTATTTGGGCATAAGCTTTCATGGGCAAAAGTCTTTAAAGTGCAACAGGAGTCCTTGTTGTTTTTGTGGATACATACTAACATGGCTATCCCTCTGATACTTCTAAATATAAAGATAATTAAGCACTAGAATAGGTTTCCAAAGAAGGCTGTGGGGTTTCCACCACTGGAAGTTTTGAAGAACAGGTGGGACAAACACAGTTTTTGAAGAACAGGTGAGTGAGACACAGTTGGAGGAATCCACGCTCGGTGTGGAGTGAGTGCACCTATCTCCCTTGTGGAGCACATATGCAATTCCCTGCTTTGTTTTCCCCAACCTGTGTCTATAGGTTCATCTTCAGTCATGTGGCTCTATGGCCCAATGGCCAGAGTCAGTAAACTTACCCCAGTTTGCAGGGTAGTGGGGCCCAAAGGCCAGAGTCACTGCCAGGAGGTGGTGGGAGATGCATATGGAACCAAATTATTCAGGGCAGCTGAGACAAAGATCAGTTAAATGACTTGCCAGAGTAACATCACGTGGGAGAATTGTAATAGAGCCAAGAAATGAATCCATTTTTCCTGCTTAGCCTCTATTTCTTTCTCTTTGTCTTATGGTTTGGTTGAATCTGTACTTTATCAAAATGTTTCTTTTCTTTTTTTATTTTTCTGTGTAGAACATAAAAAGTTTGATTGACATTACATAGTCTTAGCTATTTCCAAAAGATTAGGTTTACTAGCAACTAACTGTGGGTTTCTGAAGAAAAAAAGTATACGTTAGGTCAATTAGACCCTTTCTAAAATTATGACAGTGATTCCACAAATACAGACAGCTGAACTTCCGCAACCAAATTTGGATAGTACTCTTCATTAATTCCCTTTGAAATAATCAGAAGCATTTGGAAACCTAGTTGTTCGATTGTGGTCTCAATTTGTCATTACAGTTCAGGTTTCCTGATCACCACCCTCTTCTAGTCCCTGAAGAGAAAATGGTTTTTTTTAGATCATCTATTCTATCAGCCTGTTAGCAAATCGAGGTGCCTTTTCTCTTCCATCAATCCCTGTGTTCTGCATTGTGTGTTATGGGGATAAAACAGGGGTGAGCAATAAAAAATAATGGCAGGCCACGGGTTAGTCCTGGTGGGCTACTGCCATTATGTTTACCTTTGCCTCCATAGGTATCGCCGGATCATAGCTCTGGTTAGCTGCAAATCACCATTTGCGGACAATGCAAGTGGCGGAAAGCCTTGCAGCCAACCAGAGCTGTGATCCTCCAATATCTAGGGAGGCCCAGGTAAACATGGAGGTGGGAACCTGCCAGAGACTAACCCTGCAGACCACATCCTGCCCACGGGCCAAAATTTACCCACCCCGAGGCTAAAATCTTGGCAAGGCTGAGATATTGCTTGACTTAAACCTTGTCACTTTGTGAATATGCATGGCTATAGTTCTTGTCCTAATGTACTGTGATGTATTACAACTTGATTTCTTCAGAATTCTTCTTAGTTTACAAATAGCATACTGTACGTTCCATTTGAAACTAGCATTAGGCTTATCCCTAACTTTTTCTATTTAATAACTAAGTATTATTATTTATTTTTCTATTTTTGCACTGTGAGCTCTGAGGAATAGATTATACTGGTAGATACCTCTTCCCCAACAAGAGCCAAAAATGTTTTGGAGATGCCCTCCAGTATATATCTCCAGTAGCTCTGTACCCTGTTAAAGACATGACTGAAGTTCCCACTCCTTTTGCAAGGCTCTTCTCAAGAGCGTGTAAATAAGCCAGCAACAGCAAGTAAGCAAGCTAGTCTTTTGCTTGTATTTGTGGTCCTGGCCATAAATTCATCCATGATGTCATATTATATGAAAAGTTGAGCACTATTCAAACCTTGGATCTTACCAATCCTAATTATGAATCATATCTCAGTTCTGTGGCTACAGAGTTATAAAGATACATTATGTATGAATATCCCATACACTGTGTGCTAAAAATAGAGTTTATTTGTTAGTTATTACTGAGTGCACAGTATGTTTAAAGAGCTGGAATTGATTTCAGGGAAAAGTTGGCTTTTTCTTCTGTTGCTCATGCTGTGTTGATATGTTCTTTATCAGCTAAATAGTGTTACCTCTTCTATATTAAAGGCTAATCACAGACTTGGAGTCTGCAGTTACCACCTACAGATAGAAAGATTTTTCCAAACCAGACTATAACATTCCTCAAACAGTTTTCCAACTTCATAAGATTTTTTTTTTGTTTCTTACCATCTGCCTTGCAGTTAAGTTATTTAAAAGCCCCACATCAAAGCAATGTTTTAGTTCCCCACAAATAGATTGCACTGTTGTACTCTAAGTGGTGACAAAAATAGATGCCTATCTACTTCCATAGCTCTTTAAAAAAATGAAATAATTTTCTCTTAGTATTCCTTAATGACTGTGTGAAGGGGCTTAGCCCACCTCACTTGCAAAGCAGAAATAAGAAATCATGCTCTGCACCTGGGGGATGATTAACTGATTGCCTCCTAGCCAGAGGAGACAGAACTAGGTTGTACAAGTAGACTAAGTGCATCTACACAGCTGGACTTAACTCGAAATAAGCTACGCAAAATGAGCTACGTCAATTTTGTAGTTTATTTTGAAATAGCTTATTTCAAAATTGGGAGCGTCTATACAGCACTTATTTTGAAATAGAGCACTCTTCCTCCGACTTCCCTTACTTCTCCTTTAATGAGGGTCACAGGAGTCGGAGTAAGAAGTCCACTAGCTTGACAGTATTTCAACATTATTTTGAAATAACTGCTTGCTGTGTAGACGTACCCTATGGGAGCACAGTTGGAGGGCACGGGATGGCACAGGAGGCAGGCCTCCCTCAGGAAAGATGTAACGAAACAATCGAGGAGGAATACTATAGGAACAAGCTATGCTCCTGCAATGGAAGCCCTGAGATAGATCCAACCAGGGAGCGAAGGAGAAGCTTAAGAAGGATGGAAGGGATATTAATATAAAGAGCTGTTTGGGTGTTTATTTAAACCTCTTTGTGTTACCTCACAATGGGCTGTGACTTGGTCAGAGGGCTAAACTACAGAATACCCAGAGGAGGAGGTAGGAGAAGATGCAGTCTGAGAAAGGTCATTGCAATCCTAAACGAGAGCTACAATGAATAAGTACCCAGAGATGATGGGTGCCCACAAAGTGAGGACATGGTTCTACAGAGTGCTAAGAAAACCATATAATAAAGATGACATGTTTTCAAGCTGTCTACTATATATTTGAGAGTTTGTCTGTCTGTATGTCTATTTGTTCAAGAACTCCTCCTAAACAGTATACAGCTTTAGTCCGTAAATAGCTTCCTCTTATAATATACAGCTTCCTGTTATAATACCTTAAAGCAACATACAAATTTGGTTATGCCAGGAAAATGGGATATGCCTGGAATGGGATTGCTTCTCATAACCATGCAGAAAAGAGACCGAATCACTAGGTAAGTGAAAAAGGCTGGGTGGGGGTGCACCTCCACCCTGTTGGGGACTGCTTTAGCTACAAGCTTCCCACCCCTTTCATGCCCTTTAGGGAGGAAGGGGGGAGGAAGTGCTGGGGGACATTGCTAGCTGTTCCCATTTATCAGGGAGTGAGGGTGTGTCTAGACTACAGGGGTTTGTTTTTTTTTAAGTGGCCTTTTTTTGAAAAAACTTCCCCTGTGTCTAAACTTCTGCTACATTCTTTTGAAAGTAAATCGCAAGAAAGTGGCAGTTTTTTCAACTGTGGAAAACCTCATTTTACGAGGAAGAATGCCTTTTTTTGAAAGTGCTCTTTTGAAAAAAGGCGCTATGTAATACAAACAGGGCTTTTTCAAAAGAGAGCATCCAGACTGCCTGGGTGCTCTCTTTCAAAAAAGCGGCTTGCTTTTTCAAAAGTACTGGTTGTAGTCTAGACGCTCTTTTTCAAAAGAGGCTTGCAGTCTAGGTGTAGCCTGATGGGAAAATGCAGATTTGCTGCATTCCACGTTGTGACTGGGGAGAGTAGCAGACCAGCTGTGCACTTCATTCTCGCTCCCTGACAGGGGCAGGAAAGGAACAAGCAAGCAACCCTGGTATGAATCTTGGGGGGAGGGTTGCTTCCCCTACACACACACATACACACAGAGAGAGTCCCCTGTACCTCCTGAAGGACCGAAATAACTCTGGGTAAATGTTCTAGTTGATAAATAAAGCAATTCCTGCTAGTATAAAATCCAGTCAGACAATACAGACCAGTAGTGTATATCTTTAATATAAGCCTTTTTCATGGATTCTTAAATTGCATTATAAAATTAATTCCTATTTTTATTCTACATGAGTTTTTAGGCCTGTGGAATTGCTTCAATAAATAAGGAGCATAAAGATGTGATTCACTATATATGTTATATTTGTTTAATTATGAAATAAGGAAGTTTATATTTGAATTTCAGTCTTTTAACAAGTTTCTAGCATAATACTCGTGGAGAAGTAAGAAATCTCGTGTTTAAGGTAGTCCCATATACTGCTTCTTTTGCCAGGTAGACAACTGAAAGTGGGAAGAGTTGAAGAAAGGAACTGGAGACTCAAAGTGAAAGAGCTAATTCAGGGACCCATTAATTGCAATTCTTTAACTGTACCATGGGGATGAATCTGTTATAAAAAAGTACAGTGTCTTAAAATACTGCTATAGGTGGGGTGAAATGAGTTGTTATGGGTTGAGTTAAAACCTCACTGAGATTGTTATGGGTTGAGTTCAAACCTCATTGAGATTGAATGTCAAAGCACTCTTCAATTCGCTTAACTCATCCTGAGTGTTAGTCAGAAGCCTGCATCCCTCAAGCCAAAAGTCGGTTGTGAACCTGCCCAGAAGTTTGGAATGAGCATCCAGAGGGCTTTTGGTTGCATGTGTATGCATGCCCAGGTGTACGGAGCAGTACACACAAATGCTGAGAACATGCATAAATAGAGAGGGGCAGAGGCACAAAGCAAGAAAGCCAAGCAGTAGTCTGTGAACACAATGTGACCTTGGGGAAAAAGCCAGAGTTTGTTTTCAGTTCATTCTGTTTTCCGAGAAGCAGGACTTTGTACATTCCTTTTGAATAAACAGGATCACATCAAAGAAAATACTAGAGGCCATTAATTTTTTTACTTCCAACTGGAACATCCCAGTGCCCTGAAGAATGATTACCCTGTTGGGTCAAAAAGGGGCAATAATACTAGAAAGTGTATTTGAGAAGAAATTTTAAAAAACTTCTAGCAACGTTATAATCCCTCTATCCCATAATGCCTGTTTAGAAAAAGAAAAGAAAATTGTTTGTTTTTTAAAGACTTGAAAGATCAGAAACGGTATAAAAGGGCAAAAAGAGAGTCAGAATAAAAACTTGTGTAATTTTTAGTGTCACAAAGTTATATTTCTGTTAGAAGTTCCACTCTCAAAGGGAATTCAGGAGATGAAAAGGTTGGAAATATTATTTATGACTTAGCAAAGAAGAACATTTATAAGAAGTGAATGGAGCTTAGAAATAATTGGAAGCTAGGGCTTCATTAGCCCAGACAGATGGTCACCTTTGTTTCATGTAGAGAGGTTTCTAAATGACCCGAAACATAAAAAAGATAATCAATGGGGTTGGATTGTTTGTTTCTTCCTGTCATTGTGATCACTATCTCTCTTGTGCCAGGAGAAGAAGAAAGCAGATCCTACTGGATGACTGTTCCCAAACTAATGGCCAAATTTTGCCCTCCACTCAGTTAATCATCATTCACTTGGATTTATCTCATGGCTGTGACTTCTGCCAATCAGTCTCAAGTGATTTCAGCTCCCAGTGATTTCAGCAAGGGGAATAGAAAAAAAAAGCCAAAATAATTTACATAACAAAGAGGCTCTTAATGATGCCTACTTAGCTCTGTTCTTTGAAGAGTATGTGTGTGTGGATGGGGAGGGAGCAGGTGAAACTAGTCCAGGCAGGACAGGGTATGCAATATCCTAACCAGAATAACCTTCCCTCATTCCCTCTGCTCTCAGGGCATGTCTATACTGGAGAGTTATTTCGAAATAACAAAGCGAGTGTCCATAGTACCAAGCCCATTATTTCAAAATAATAACTCCTGCTTGTGAAGAAGAATTGCTTATTTTAAAATAGTTATTTCAGGAGTTATTATTTCAGAATAACTTATTTTGAAATAACTCCCTAGTGTAAACATAGCCTCATAGAACTATAAGTCGAGACCTCTTTTTTAGCGAGGTTCTTTCTGCTGTTAGCCCTTTTCTTTGGAACAATTTAGTGGAGTCCTACTTTTCTGTATTCCCACAAAATTACAAACCTTGGTACCATATTTCAGCTATCCCCGTATTTAAAACAAACATAGCTGGTGTTGGGTCACAAATTAAGTTGATTACACTGAGAAGAATACCATGCCATCTGCTGAATGTCTAACAAATCTAAGAAAAGCAGGAGCAAACTGTATTTACATAGCCATACTCAGGGTCTCTCCCCCCTTTCAGCTAGATGTAAGGGTAGCATTCCTTCAGATCCAGCTTACACTCTTTCTTTTGGCTCTGCAGCTTTGTTTTATTGTCTGGTTTTTGTAGGGGGTTATCTATCTGAGCGATAGACAATACCCATGTCAGAACTGCACAATCTGTTGGTGACACAGTTTCCTTTCACTTTTCAATTTGATTTGGTTTTCTCATAATATAAGTGTGTTCTCAAGACCAAAGGGGTTTTTTTCTGTTGAGTTCACATCTGTAAAATTCTATATAGGTTTTCAATGGAAGTACCTAATTAATGGAGCTATTTCCCAGAATTGCATACCAGGAAACAGTTGTCTATAAATTAAAATTGCTCCTAACTTCAGGGAAAGGCAAAAGCCAGGGCCTTTTGCTCTCCTCCCCTAAAAAGTCGCTTATATAATTGCATTAAAAAGTGCAATTCCTCTTGAATGTATCAGATATCTAAATGGTAATTTTAAAGAATGTGGTCTGAGAAGTAAATGATGAAATAAGTCACTCTGCTCTTAAACTCAAGGAGATGAGGACTCCGTGGCTAATTCAAGACTGGAATGAACTCCTGCTTCTGAAGAGGAATAGCTTCTTTCAAAATAGTTATTTTGGGAGTTATTATTTCCAAATAACTTATTTTGAAATAACTCCCTAGTGTAAACATAGATTCATAGAGCTTTGTAAGTCAAGGCCCCTTGCTAATCTCAATCACCAACTTTCTGCTTTAAGTAGAACGTAGGGGTATGTGTGTGTATGTAAAATAATTCCAGAACAAAACCTGGGGGGAAAGTGAGAACAAGAATATGACAGATCTTAATCACACACACAGGACAATGTTGATCCAGGTTATAGTGCAGATGTAGTTTTAGATTATGTCTACACTGCAAGCTTCTTGCGGAATAAGCTTTTCCAGAAGATATCTTCCGGAAAAGCTTATTTTGAAATAAAGCATCCACACTACAGAGAAACTCAAAATTAGTCCGAGGCAGACTCCCTTAATGTGGATGTGCTATCTCAATTTTAGAGTGCCAGGAGGCACGAGGGAGGAATAACTTTAGAATGGCCCTCCTGAGGAGCTATTTCAACATATCAGCAGTGGAGTGTTTGCACACATCCTCTTCCGAAAAAGCTTTTTCAGAAAAGAGCTTATTCCTTGTGGAATGAGGTTTACCATCATCAGAAAAAGCCACCAGTCATTTTGACTTTCTGTAGAAATAACACAATTGCAGTGTGGATGCTAGTATTGTTTTTCCAGAATAACGGCCATTATTCCAGAAAAATGGTGCAGTGCAGATGCACCCATAGAGTTGGAAAGTTCTGATTTGAGTTCTAGCATCCACTTGCCTCTTGTAACCCTTCTGACAGGTGAAGCTAGCAGCAGCCAGAGCTGGGTTCAATATCTAGGGATGTGTCTAGACTACAGGGTTTTGTCGACAAAAGTGGACTTTTGTCGACAAAACTATACCTGCATCTACACTGCCGCTGAATTCTGTCGACATAACGTCGACAGAACTCAGCAGTTTTGTCGACGGCTGTAAACCTCATTCTGTGAGGAATAACGCCTTTTGTTGACAGAGTTCTGTCGACAGAAGGTGTTATTGAATCTACACTGTCCTTTGCGTCTACACTGTCATGTCGACAAAGCAGCTTGCTTTGTCGACAGAACTGGATGTAGTCTAGACGTTCTTTGTCGACAGAAGCTTTGTTGACAGTATTTGTCAACAAAACTTCTGTCGACAAAAGCCCGTAGTCTAGATGTACCCTAGGGATTCCTTTCAATCCACACACCTGCCTGGGCTCCTTTATTTTCATGTAGCACTGCCAGGCATCCCTGGTGTATGCTTTTTTCCACCATGGCCTGTGCAATCGTGGCACAGATATCAGCATTTCTTTTGCTACTTTGCAGTTCTGCTTTAGCAGATTCTTCTCCTTATACAGCAATGAGGTCCAAGATCTCCTGCATGCTCCATGATAGAGCTCATTTGTGATACTGGGCATTCATGGTCAGGCATACAGCTGAGGTGTGCTGCCTGCTCGGAGGTCTGCTCACCATGCTGGCCAAATCAGAAATGAAAGTCAAATTTTCCCAGACCTTCTCTTGTGCACCTGGAGAGCAGCAGAGTTGAAATTTATGACCAGAGTTGCCACATTGGGGCACTATGGAACACCTTACAGAGGCCAAGAATGTTGATTTTCACAGTGCTGTGTCTGCACTACCCTAAAGTTGACCTTGCAAGGTCAAATTTAGAGTTACTTTTTGAGCAAAGCAGGAGTACTTAAATCAACTTTTACAGCCCTTTAAGTCAGAAGAATGGGCTTGGTGGTGTGAACTCATTGTTTAGAAAATTGACCTAGTGTGGCTAAGTTCAACCTCACCTGCTGACCATTCTTCTCCTCCTCCCTTACCTCATCCACAATATACTTCCTGTTGTTGCCCAAGGTTGCTGTCTGAAGAGTCTATTGAGGAATCCATGGAATTCAGCTGGGACACGGTTTGGTACCCCCTTAAAATCCCAGGCAGCTGCTCACAGAAGTGGCATGTTTGTGGCAGTGACCCAGATGGCTAATGGCCCCACCCTTTCTGGGAGCGTGGAGCCAAGAAAGAACTCACATAGAAACACACCTTGCTTGGGGGCCTGGCAAATATGTTGCCTTCCCCCTTGCTGCACTGATATAGGCCTTAAGTTACTGTTCCTCTGCTGAGGTAGCCAGAGCATAGAAGCATGCTCCCTATCCCATTTCATAGGTACTAGACCCTGCGTCCAAGAGGACAGCCTGATATACGCCAACCAGGGAGCCATCTTTCAACCACTTTGCACTGTCCCTGCAGAGGCCAATATATATCTCTAGCTAAAAAGCATTTTATGGACTTTATTCAGTTCCCACTGAAGAGAATGAAGTCTCTCCACTGACTTCGATGGGCTATGGATCAGGCTCTGTATTTGTATCTGCTAATATCTTTTCCTGTGTCTACAAATCAAATCTTTGACATAGTAAGGGTCTAAAGAATGGTTTTGTAAATTTTGAGACAGTCAGCATGAAGGTTTTAAAATTCATTATCAAAAACAGAAACAGGAACCCCTTTGCCTTCTTACATTCTTTTTATTTTCATTCTGATTATTGGAAGCTACCTAATTTGGCTTCATTGTCAAGTTTCAAGGGAATGAGTCTAATTGTTTTCAAAGCAATGTCAAAAGTAAATGTCTTAATTTTGACAATCATTTTGTTGCTATGAACTCGTAATGATTGTTTTAGTTGCTTCTTTAAAATTATATTTTCAAACTAGCAAAGGATCTTAGTTGTAGAAGGGCCCCATAAAAATAAAGAGTACAGGTATTGGTTTTGATATGCTTCTTACCTGATGTCACTTTACCACAACTTTGTCTTCACATGTGCAATTTTAAAGCCAACCTCCAACAGAAAGAATCAAATTATTTAATGGGCCTTGGTTCAGTCCCTAAACGCCTTCATTTCTTCTTGCCTTGGATACTGTAACTTTATCCTGTATGACTTCAACACATTACTGTAATATAGGCCCTGTAATAGATGACAAACATTGTTCCCTATCTTCTCTCACATCTTGCCCATTCTCCAAAAATTCCACTGCTGTCACTCATTGAGAATGCACTTAAAAACTGCTCTGATTTTAAAACCATATATGGTTTTGTTCTAACCTCATTCATGAATCTTGTCTCACTGGGTTTGCCCTTCCTCTTCTTCCTTGAGGTTGACGCCACCTGTAAAAGCCTTATCCTCTGCTGACCTTGCCATCAGAAATAATCTTCTTCTGTGTCTTAGCTGTGTTCATTCTCTACCCTTTCTAAAATATGATCTAAAACATGTTTATTCACCTTTCTCTGCATCACTTAAGTAACAGCAGAGATAAAGAAATGACTTTTTGTAACTGTATTCTCTATCTCTGTTTGTAAGGCACTTTCTTTAAGATGCTATTCAGAATAAACTTGTATTTTATTTTAATTTATATTTTACACGTCTAAAGTGAATGGAATTCAAATCTGTGCTGTAAAACAATGGAATTCAGGTCAGAATTTGGCCCACTGACTTGTTTGCACAGGACATAATGTACCACATTATTCAAGCAAAAATCTCATTGACATCAAAGATAGTTTTGCCTAGATGAGGAATAAATAAAGATGCAGGAGTCAGACTGTAATATTTAGTAGTATAGATTGTAATAAAAATGAAGAATCTTGTATTCCAAATAGCCAGTGTTTCTTCCACAGGGCTCTGTCTTGGCCTCATCATATTCTTCTCAAGTGTTAATGAACAGGCTTTTCTTTAGGGCAAGAACTCCAGGGTCGTTTTTATTAAGAACAGCAGTACGGAGTTCAAAGCAGAAAGCACTGTAAGCAGCTCTGCTATAAAGCAAAAAAGGCCCCTGAAGGAAATGAGAGCACATACTTAGAGTGAGCCCTGTGGTGGCTCTAAATTAATATCTGAAATAAAATATTCACTTTAATAGGCAGGTGTTAATGAGCAAGAGCTTAAAGGCTGAGTTATTCTGTCGATCTAATGACTATCTCAGAGAGGCGAACCTTAACCTGATCAGAGGAAAAAAAAAAAAAAGCACCTGCAGCTGCAGCCTGACTAGCAAGGAATAAACATGCTGAGCAGACCACGAAAGGAAACATAACTGATTTATACAATTCAGGCACCAGGATATTATTTGGAGGAAAAACATCAAATTCCCATTGAAGTTTATAATGAATCATGTTATTTTCTATCAAGTGAACTCAGAAAATCAGAATGTTTATAGGTGACCTGATACTTTGCAGTTTCTTTTAAAAGCACATTTGCTTCAAAAATATAAAGATCATTTACCCTTAACTCCTTTACAAAAATGAATTACTCAAAATCCCACAAGCACTTCATCCCACCAGAGCATACAGACAGGGCAACTGTTACAACCAGCATGAAAAGCATATGTGTAAGGCGGAGGAAGAAAATAATTAGGCTGAAAAATGACCAAGTTTAGTGAACAAAAGTTTAGTGAACTTAATCAAAGTGCTGCTTTTTTTTAATGTTGGTGTCTTTATGTCCCTCATTATTAATCTGTTTCCAGAAGAAATCCAGTCTAAAACACTTCTCTCTAATAGATACAAAAATAGCTTATGTTTACATGGCATCTTTCATCCTGAGATTCATCAGCTTTACAAACTATAAATAAATGAGTCATATATAAATGATGTTTGCCAGGCCATTCTGAAAGGGTAGATTTTCTTTGTTTTTTAAACAATGGTGCCTGGGTATGTACACTGTTCCTTAAGAAAAGGGTTAATGAAACACGTTACATGCTAGAAGCAGAAAAGAACATTAAAGGCAAGACTCTGAGTACAAAGCTGTCTTCCTTCAGGATGATAAAGCAAACAAGGTGATTTTAGGACAGCTAATTGTCAGAGATAAGATATGAATGTCAGGAATGAACCCCCAGCGTTCTGCCCTGAGTACAACATCCAATAAATGTTAAACATGGCACCTGTAGTAGCAGCTTCACTGATCCTTAGCACAAAAGAGATGAGAACAGCAAGATTAAGTCTCTCTCATTTGCTTCACAAAGAATTGTATCTGTGGTTTATGTCTGAAATACTCCAAGTTAAAAATATACTTTAATAACAGGCAAAAAAATGTTCAATACAGTTTCCCTGCTAGGATTGCTTTTTCTAGAAAAAGCCTGTCATGCCACTCCAGAAACAAAGGGAAACATAAATCAGAGAGTTGAGTAAATAAAGCATTTAAAAGTCTGTTTTCTATCATTATGCAAACCACTTATTGTTATAACTGTTCCTAGGAGTGTCATTTTATCGAAGCTTATGAAACATATTTGTACCAAAGAAGCCTACCATAAGTACCCATTAAAGTCACTATTCAAAGTATTAAGTGGAAGCCATTTATAAATATAATCTGAGAGTTCTATGTGATTAGTCATTCTAAAGGTATTGATAGAGACTCTTATTAGAATTACTAGAGATATTACTTACTCATTAACTTACTGAGGAATAACAGTGTGTGATGGAGTAAACTGTATGGAGTTAACTTGTTTATGCTTAATAAATGCATTATTGTTATCTAGAATTAGTATTGTTGATCCAAAATTATCAGCCATGGCCAAGACAATCACAATTTATTTATTTTTAAACACACATGCATACACAGACATTTAGGTTTAGATGTGATTTAGGTATCAAGATTATAGCATGATGCTTCACATTGTACACTGAACAGGCAACTGATACTAATGCTTCATCTATAGTTACGCGCTGTAGATCAATTGTAGCCATTTGATTTAGCGGGTCTAGTAAAGACCTGCTAAATCAAATGCTGGGGGCACCCTCTGTTGGCGCTGGTATTCCTTATTGTTGCAAGGAGTAAGGGAAGCTGACAAGAGTGTTTGTTCCTGTCGACCTCCACTGTGAAGACAGTGTCAAGCTCAGCTTATGATATGTTGACTCCAGCTACATTATTTATGTAGCTGGAGCTGCTAAGCCAACCTTCCTGGTCAGGCATAGAATTGGTCTAAGTCTACCTAAGTAACATGGATTATCATGTATACTAAGGTCTCTTTATTCTCTGGAGATGAAGGGGCCATTAAAGTGGATTTGAATTACATTTACATTGACTCTACGGCCCTTTTATGCTGTGAAAATGCTCTTTCCTTCAAGAATCAGTATCAGTCACAATTTTCACAGATTGTACACACACAAGAAGAGGAAGTTTTCAGACATTTTAGCTGTGAGCAAAGAGATAAAAAAAGAAATAGATCAGAAGAAAGACTCTCCCTCCCTCTCTCTCCCATCTAAACCTTGGAGATGATACCACAAGGACAGTTTAAATAATAAAAGTAACTGAGGTATAAACTGCAGAATAATTCTTATTTTTTAAAATGATGACTCTGTCTCTTCCAAAACCTGCTGCCGTCAATTATTATGAAGCTCTCTGAGCAGGACCAGCTAGTTGCATGCTTTTGAACTTCACCTGAACAACATATCTCCCCTGAGGAATTTTTCTTGAAAGGCAATGAAAAGGAAGAGAAGGTTAAAATAAAAGTTACAAGAAAGCATAGCACAGCCACAAGGAACAGGGCAGGAAACAGCAATTCCCTACAGATTATTAAATGAAAAAGTCTTGCTAATTCATAAACTAAAGATGTCTTTTGGATCATAATGCCAAGGATCCTGTAGCTTTGTCCTGTTTTATTAACCATTTGTGGTGCTGTCGGCATTTAATTTTTTAAGTCTGAAACTTGCCCAGTGCCTCAAGTCTTGTTTAAGATGCCTGCTAATTCCTTGTAATAGGAATATTATTGTGACATTGCTTTCTGGCAAAGGTTCATGTCTGCTCTGAGAAAATCCATCTGATGTCCAGATTTAGAGGAGAGAAATGGGACTCGAAGGGGTAAGTGGAAAGAAATGAAGGATTGGTGAAGAAGGAAAGAAAGAAATAGTCTACCTCCTCACCCCAATTAGCCTCTCTCACTTAAAATGAATTTATTATTTGCATTCCAACAGTCCCTGAAGGCCTCATTGTGCTAGATGCTGTTCATTCATTTACTCTCTGTACTGTATGCAGAGAACAGGGCTTATGATAGCCCTATCTCAAAGATCTTACAATTTAGTACTAGACCAGGGTCACACAGGAAGTCTGTAACAGAGTCAGGAATTGACACCAGATCTCCTGGGTCTTAGCTCTGTGCCTTACCAAGAATCACAACAGATTTACTCAAAACAATAAAATTCCCTCTGACCTGTTCTTTTACCTATTTTTGGAACTTGACATACAGTGAACCTGAAAGCGAGGTTCTGAAATGTAATGATAGTTTTTATTTTTTTTATTTCCAGTTGGAATTTGAATGTAAAATGCCAAGCTATTGCTGGAAAGGCCATTGCCTAGTGTGAGACTGGGAGGTGCTATCTGAGGGTACGTCTACACTTGCTCCCAAGTTCAAGCTAGGGATGCAAACGTAGGTGACCGTAATTGCTAATGAAGTGGGGATTTAAATATCCCGCACTTCATTAGCATGATCTCGCCGGCACGTTACTCTGCTCACCAGCTGTTTCGAAAGTGAAAGTGCACGCCGGACACGTTAGTTCGAACCAAACCCCTTGGTTCAAACTAACGTTACTCCCCATTTTTTTCTTCTTATGGCATATCTACACATACTGGAGGATCGGTGCTGTGATGATCAATCCCACGAGAGTCGATTTAGCAGGTTCAGTGAAGACCCACTAAATCAATTGCTGATCACTCTCTCATCAATTCTGGTATTCCACTGGAACAAGAATCATAAGGGAAGTTGATGGGAGAGTTTCCCATTGACTTCCTGCAGTGGAGACTCTATGGTAACTTGGCCTAAGGTATATGAACTCCAGCTATGATATTCACATAGCTGCCATCACATTGCATAAATTAGGCAAACTTTTCTCCCAAAGTGTAGTCATGCCCTTAAAATGTGATTTACAAAGTCTTATAGGCAAAAGGATGGTGATAATTTTAAGAACACTTCAAGGGAAGAGTAATAAAGTAACAAAAAGACAGGCAAAGGCAGAAGACTACTTACCCCAATTGTGCCTCTCATGTCAAGCATTGTTCCCCTCATAGTAAGGTAGGATCTTCCCTATATTGCTCCACTGGGAGGGATGAACACACATTGCATTTACTGTTTCCTGTGGATGTTTCTTTCAAAGGAGAAAATAAAGGCATGGGGTTTCATCTATCTTTGATCCTGCAAGGAATCTATGCGACTGCCCTGGCTGGATAAAAGCTGATTTATCTCTTTATCCAGATGGTATAAGCACTTATATTGGTAGAGGATTTCTGAAAGTAGAGGACTCTTTAATTTAGCAGATAAAGGTATAACAAGATCTAATGGCTGGAAGCTAAAGCTACATAAATTCAGGCTAGAAACAGAGCACATTTTTCTAACAGTGAAGGTGATTAACCATTGGCATTACCAAGGGATGTGGTGGATTAAACTCTACCATTTGAACTCTTTACATTTAGATTTGGGTGTCTTTTTATATAAGTATGGTGTGGGATTGATGCAGTGATTACAGGTGAAATTATGTTACCTGTGTTATGAAGGAGATCATAGATAATCAAAATGGTCCCTTCTGGCCTTAAAATCTAGGAATATATGTAAAACTGATATTGCTGTCATATGAAAGAACCCTAAAATTTTAAAGTAATATTTTTAACTCCAAAAGCTTCAAGATTAAGGGAAACATTCCACAAAATAAGGACTTTATGGTGCATCCCAAATACAATTTAGAAATTTTATTTCAGTACAATATCTCAATCTTTATCTCTGTCTCTATCTAGTCTTAATTTTCAGATGAGATACATGGGGAAAGGTTTATTCATTCATAAATTACATATGTGCAGTAGACTCTGGGTAGTGACTCTGGGCAAAATCCTGCCCCATTTCAGCCAGTGTGGTCTTTTGATATTGACTTCAATGAGGTCAGACTATAACCCTCCATCTGTAAGGCTGAAGTGAGGTTTAATGGACAGACTCGCAGCAGCTTGTTTGATGCACTTCACAAAGAAGGGCATGTCTGAGAACTCTGAGAGATATTTGGGAAATGCACATGGTGAGCAGCCACTCATTTTCCCCAACATTTTGGGAAATCCTACATAATTTAAAATGCCTCAGGACCAATAATATGTCCTCCTGGTTAACTTTAAGCTAGATTCTGATACCCTTGTTTTTCACTATATAGTACCATACTCAGCAAATATTTCCACAGAAATCTATGAAGTAAAGTACAGCCCACCAAGAGTAAGTGAATCAGAATCAATTTCTTTATTGTTATCTTGCAGAATTCATTCTTTAAAATTTGCTTGCATGTTGTGACTATTGGGGGAATCAGTCCCGGGGCACCAACAGTCTCCCCATGCTCCTGGGCGAGGTGTGTGGGAGTATCTCCACACTCCTAGAAGGGGCAGGGCCTTGGACATAAGTGGTAGGGCTGGGGGCAGCCATATCTGAGCACCACCCCAAAGCACACTATTGGGATATATAAGGATTAACTGAGGGGTCTGGGGAAGCGTTACCAAGGTATAGTGAAGAATAGCAAAGACAGCACCACTTCTTCTGCATGGTAGACAATGTTTGCTATCCTTTCCCTTCCTGCTTGTTATGAGTGTGCAGTTGTACAAGGAATATAACTTTCAAATAAATGCTTGGTGTGTAAAAGTAGTGTTATCTTGCCTGCTCCCTTCTCCTTCCCAGATGCATACAATATATATTCAGCGTCACATCTCCTTCCCCCTCCTGTAAACTGCTGATTCTGGGAGTTTGTGATGTTAGAACTATATGCGTCAGCTAAAAGTGCTGTAAACAGTACATGGGGTGGGTATAATTATATTAATTGCATGTTTATTACTATTCATTATACAAGTGTTCATATTACTAAATAAGGGATTAAGGGGAGCTGTAGTAGATAAGTGTATTTACAAACTAACTTTGATAAAAGAGTGTACCTGTGGTTAATTCGTTGCTCAGAGTTTTTGGGAGTCCAAGGTGGAATGAGTATCTTCAATAAAGAATCCCGTCCTGTTCTGGCCCACCTGTTCTTTTTCTAACACACACCATGCCAGCCCCAGGTAGCCTTCAGCACCACCTGGAGTGCGATGTGCCTCCTGCCCCCAGCCCTTAGCGCTGCCCAGAGTGCTCAGTGTGGTACTCGGGTGGTGATTTAAAGGGCCCGGGGCTCTGGCCACCACGGCTGCCATAGTAACAAAAGCAACAGCAGGGAGCCCCAGGCCCCTTTGAGTCACCAGGCCCCAAGGCAATTTCCCCCTTCTCCCTCCCCCCCACCCCCATAGGCAGTCCTGATCTCTCCATACAAATTCTGAATGCTGTGAAAGATTATGAAGTCTCTGTAAGTATCTTTACCAAGCTGCAAGCTGCAAGCTCCATGTTCAGCCCTTTGTTTTCTCCATTATTCCTTTAACTTCATGTTAATTGAATGTTCATTGGCTAGTGATACAGAGCTTGCAATAAATGGTCACTGAATTGAGTTGGTCCTCGACTCCAATATAAACATTATTGGCAAAATGCTGACTCCCACTTAAGAAAGCTCAATGAGGTAAGTTGGAAGGGGTCTGTGACTGTCTGAGGAGGCTGATGCACCTGACAAAGGAGTCTGGAGGTTATAAAAGTGGTCTAATAAAGGTTTGGGGACATTTTCTCAATCTGAAGGAAGCTGCTGTAGCAGCCTTGATGAGGCAGGGGGGATCCTGTCTATCTGAACACAAATAATACCCAAGGATACTCTGAAGTGAGCTGCTTTGACCTTAGGCAATTTGTTGTTTTCTAAGGGTATGTCTACACTACAGCGTTATTTCGAAATATCTATATTTCGAAATCTATATTTCGAAATAACGCACCTAGACACAAAATGCATTTCAAAATAGCGTTTTGCTATTTTGAAATAGCGCGTCCACACTGATAGGACACTAAATCGCATTTAAGGCTGGCCGGAACTGGTTCTGGCAGGGCATCAGGTCAGGGCATCAGCACCTTGAGACCTGTGCTTAAAGGGAACCCCCGGACAGCCAGTTCTAAGGTTTCCCTGATTGCTTGCCTACCTCGCTGAGGGACACCAAAGCATTTTTTTCTGTGCGTGCTCTGATTGCCCTCACTTGGGACACCACAGCACTCTGCAGCATGGAGCTGAAGCCGCCCCTGGGCACTCTGGTGCTTCTCCTGGACGTGTTGCTGCGAGCCTGGCAGTGCGTTCTGCAGGCAGTAACAGTCTCCCTGGTGTGCCCCACTGGGGGCTTGTGCCTCATTCTTCCCTAACGTCCTTCCACTTAACCCTCCCTAAACCCCCTTCCAGATGTACAATAAATGACACGTGTTCATTACAACAAAGTCTCTTTATTGAACAAAACTGGGGGGGGAGGGGAATGAAACTGAGGCGAGACTGGGGAAAGAAGGTGGGGAAGGGGGAAACCCGGGAGGAGGGAAGGGGAAACCTGAGAGGAGGGAGCTGGCAGGGGGAGACAAGGGGAGGAAGGGGGAGGAGAAGCTCAGGGCTCAGGGTTGGGGGTCTCACCGGCCCAACTGTCTCCCAGCACAGTGAGTGTGGGGATCTCGGTGTCCCTCGGGGTGTGGGGAGTGTGGGGAGGAAGAAGCGGGATGGGGAGAAGGAATGGGAGGAGGAGCGGTAGCTGGGGAGGCAGCAGGGGCTGGAGCAGCAGGAGGCAGCAAGCTCTGCCCCAGGGTCGATGACCACCTGGGGGGCACGGACCATCCTGCCCCCCCAGGATGTGGTCCACAGCATCAAAATAGGGGCAGGGATCTGGGTCTGCCCCTGGTTGGGAGCTGCCCCCGTGGCCCTAGCATATGCCTGCTGCAGCTCCTTTGTTTTCATGCGAACCTGCTCCTGGGTTCGCAAGTGGCCTTTGGTGGCCAGGCTGGCAGCCATCCGCCTGTAGACGGTTGTGTTCCTCCATTTAGTGCAGAGATCATGGACATTGGAGGCATCCCCCCCCCCAAACCTGAATTAGGTCCCTGATCTCCGCACTGGACTAGGCAGGCGCCCGCCTTTTCCGGCCCCTGGCAGGCTCCTGGGAGCTGGCAGACTGGTCCTGGGGAGTGGTGGAGGGCTGGCTGGCACTGGCTGCCTGGCTCATGCGGGGGCCACTGGGGCAGGTGCAGCTACTGCTCGCTCTGAGCTGGCAGGCTTGGAGCTGGCACAGGCACTGTGGCCAGAGTCTACCCCTTTAAGGGCTCTGGAGGGGGAGGGAAGGGCTGGAGGCCCCCTATTTTGAAATAAGTGTCTACACAATGCTTATTTCGAAATAGCAATTTCGAAATTGCTGCTATTACTCATGGAATGAGGTTTATCAAATTTGAAATAAGCGCTCCACTATTTCGATTTAATTTCGAAATAGTGGTTTGGCTGTGAAGACGCTGGTAAAGTTTTTTCGAAATAATGGCTGTTATTTCGAAATAACTTTGCTGTGTAGACATACCCTAAATGATTTGGGCTGTCTTGTGCTCTATCTCTTAAATAAATCAGAATGGCATTGAGACATTGATGCAAAGTCTGTCTATGTATGGTATGTGCTACCTCCATGTAATTTGCCACTGTTGGAGGTGAGCCACATCCATTCTGATTTTATTAGCATGGATGTCACACTCCCATCTCTCTATACTTCCTTTTTTTTTCTTTTCTTTTTTCTTCAAGCATCTGAGGAAGTGAGTTGTATCTCATGAAAGCTTATGCCCTAATAAATATGTTAGTCTTTAAAGTGTCACCAGACTCCTTGTTGTTTTTGTTGAAACAGACTAACTTGGTTACCCCTCTGAAACCTACACCCATTGTGTGTCCCTGAAGAGTCAACTAGTGATGGGACTAGTTTCAGGACCTGTGCAAATAGATCACAGGGAAAACAGGGATCCACTGCCAAGAGGACCATAAGGGACAAGGTCTGCATTTGGAGTGTGTTCCTTGAGGCCCAAAGCCATAGATAAGGTCAAGACTCTGCCCAGACTCATCAAGCTATAATCAAATGAGATTCAATACCTGGATCCCCTTACACTCATTCGGTGAGTGGGAACTTAGTTGTGCTCTGTGCTACACATCATATACATTTTCCTGTTGTGTGAAATATAACAAATGTAGACCTCTAAAATATACAGTAAACTGGATGTGAAGCAGTTTTCACATCCTGCAAATATTTTGGAAAGGTTTCTTATTCCCCCATTCTAAATCAGGACCCCCCAAAAAATCATGAACCAAAATACAGTTTGGTTTGGGACAATCAGAATGATTTGTTACATAATTTTAAAACATTTTATTATGATTTTTATTCCAAATTCTTTTTTTATTTTAAACTTTTTTTTATTCTAATAAGGTGAAAATTCTAAATGGCAAGTCATTCTGAACAGAAAAACTGGAATTTTCAGTGTGTCCAAATTAATTGTTGAAATTAAATATTTCAACAATTTTAAATGTTTTTTAAAAAAATGTTGTTACAGTGGGAGATTTGTTAAAGCCAGGCCTGTTTCTCATTCGGTTTCAGTTTTGATGAATTTGCATTTTTTGTAAAAACATTTTTTTGAAAAATTCTCAACAGTTTTAATATATGGTGACAGAAAACAAAATAATTGAATTGCCAATTAAAAATATTTTGAATATTTTGTATTTTATGCATTGTACTGCATGATTAAACATTGCAGTGACATTTATTGCTCTTAATGTGCAATGCTTATAAGAGTTTGATAGTTAAATGCAAATTGGATCCTTCAGGCTCAATTGTAACTCATTATTCAAAATATTACCATTAGTAGGTGAGAATAAATTATATTATATTGTGGATCTGATGTCTAAATTTAATGCTGAATGAGTATGTCTGTCATAGTTTTCTCTGTATATAATTTTTCAGCAATGAATATTGCTACATATATTGTAATTACACAGTGATAATTTTGCAATATTAATGCTATAGTCTGACTACTAATAGCAGAAATAATAAACATGATGGTAAAAATAGATGTACTGTTGCTAACTGGATCTGAAAAATATAATGCTGTTTATCTTCTAGTGTATAAGGAAAAAATCCTGCAAAGTACTGGGAGAGTTTGAGGTTTAGTGTTTCCATTCACTTAACTGGGAGATGGAACAATTCCTGAATTCCATCTATTCCCATTAAAACCCATTGATTCTTAAAATTTTCAGCACTTGTAAAGACTGGATCCCAGGTCTGTGAGGCCTGGATTTACAAAAGCATCTCCATTCAAAAAAGCACCTAAAAACCTACTTAACTTTAAAGTGATTTATGTGCTGTCATGAATAAAGATGGATTTAAGCATCTGCTTAAACATTTTCCTGAATATACTCTAAATGTGTCTGTAAACTTCTATGCTTTGCTGGACTTCTCAGCTTTACACAATTACCTGCATTGAATTATTTTCTGCTGATGCTTTTGTGGTGATGATTTTGCCACTTGGTAGGAATCTGAGTTTTTATGAGACCTCATGAATCATGAAAGTGCATTTACTTTTTAATTAAATCAATCAATCATCCTCTTCAATGGAACCATGTAAAACCAGCATCTGAAGAAAAGGTCTCTGATGTAATAAAAAAAATGTTAAAACTAAATCTTTGTCTATATTTTTTAATCTCAATTGCAGGACCAATAGGAATGGGACTAGAATAAAATTACCTCTGAAGCTCAGTGAAACTTAACACAGTCAGGCTATGTCAAGACTGCAGGCTTGGAAGAAGCTTTTCTGGACGAGATCTTCCCGAAAAAGCTTCTTCAGAAAAAAAGTGTCCACACTGCCCAAGTGCATCGAAAAAGCGATCAGCTTTTTCAAAAGATAGCATCCATTCAGTGTGAACACTATCTCGCATTTAAGCTGTGATTACTATGTCCAGAGTGGCCACCGAGGCACCTGTGCTTTTTCCTCTTTCCTCTTCTTTTGAAAGAACTCCCTCTTCCCTGTCCACACACACCTTTTTCCAAAAGAGCTCTTTCAGAAAAAGTCTTCTTCCTCATAGAAGAGGTTTACCAATGTCGGAAAAACCCCACTGTTTTTTCGATTTTTTTTGAAAGAACGCATTTGCAGTGCGGACGTAAATGAAGTTTTTTCAGAAAAATGGTCATTTTCCAAAAAAACTCTGCTGTGTAGACATACCCTCAGAAAACAATGGAAGAGTAATATTCAGACAGACCTTAAAATGTTGTATTCCACTAACTGAAAATACTATTGGAAATTAATTAATAAGGAGCCTATCAAACATTCAACATCTAGGTCAATATTTAACTGTATATACGCTAGTTACAAAATTCATCAACTTTTTCACTTATCAGTTTTCTCTGTTATTGTATTTTTTCTTTTTTAATACATAAACACAACTGAAAAGAGATGACTGCATAATAAAAAGACACAAAGTAGATCTTTACGAAGTAGAGCTGCAACAAATACAGACTAGATATACATACACAAGAAATTTATATTATTTTAGTGAATTTCATATCTTCTGATCTGATATAGCAAATACTGTGGTAAAATTAATTGACACAATCCAAATTTTGTATCAGGAACTGTTTATTACATTAGTGAAACAGCATTTATTATTTGGTCAACTCACTGATATAATACATTATTATGCTTAATATGAATCATAGAATCATAGAATACCAGGACTGGAAGGGACCTCGAAAGGGCATCGAGTCCAGTCCCCTGCCCTCATGGCAGGACCAAGTACTGTCTAGACCTCATGGGGGGAGAGGAAGGGAAGGGGGAAACTGAAGTTGCGGGCTTCCCATATACCAGATTTACTTTTCTGGGGTTCTGGAGTTAGTGGATTTTATGGACCTCCTTAGGCTCTAGGATAGGGACAAAAATGAGGGGTACAGTGCATGAGACAGGGCTGCCAGCAAGTAGGATAGGAATGGGTGTGACTGACCGGGCCGGGTCTGGGCACCGCCAAGGGCATCCGCTCAGGGCGAATTGCTGAAAATCGGGTCTCCTTACAGCCCCCCAACTGGAGACCTTCCCAAATAGGCCACAAATCAGTCCCACAGAGCTCTTCAGCTGCCTACTTGGCCAGCCAGAAGCCTCACGAGCAAAACCCCTCCGACAACCCAGCAATATCCATGCCCCAGATGGCCCCGGGCCTACCCACAGGTGAGGGGTTTTAAAACCCAATCTCACCTTCCCCGAACAAGTTCTGTCCGGTTCCAAGAAACCAGCCACAGATCCCAGGTCAATTTACGCTCTGGATCTTACCCACAAACCACTCTGAGCCAGTCCTTTAGAATCTAAAATCTAAAGGTTTAATACTAAAAGAAAGAAAAGCATGAGAGTAAGGTTGTTAAAGTATCATACATTACATGCATCGAATCTCCCAGTTCTCGATGCAGGCTTGCAGCAGAGATGTTATAACTGCTGGCTTAAAAGTCTTTGGTGTACATCCTATTTCAGGATGGGTCCACAGTTCTTTCTGGCTCATTGATCCCTGCAATCTTGCATCTGGGATGAAGAGCTGAGCTGAGCTGAGCACCAAGATGGAGTCGGCCACATGGCATATTTATATCCCCTCCTGGCTTCTTCCAAGCTGGAGAGTCACATGGCCAATGGCCAGGTGTGTCTTGGCCTCCAGAGGTCCATTGTTCCCTAGAGCTTTGCTCATTAGCATGTCCATGGGCAAACATTCCCGGCCCATTGCTCTGCCTCAGACAGAGAATCTTTCAGCATCAACACAGAGTACATATTTATAACTTCACACAAAGACATTATACAGGTATATGAAGAGTATATACAGAATCCGTAGACAATAAGCTTTTGTTTGACACCTTACATGGCCCCCTTTCTACCAACTTTTGGGGCAAACACCCCCCCATGGGCACAGCAGTGACCTGGCTGCTTCCCTTAAACTCCAGTAATGTGACAATGGGGTGCAGGATCTGGGAGGGAGCTGGGGTGCAGAAGCAGGCTGGGAGTAGGGTCTCTGATCAGGTGGAGGGAGGAGGAACAAGGGAGGGTGCAGCGTGTGGCCAGGAGAGAGGGTGCAAGAACAAGGGAGAGTGTCGGAGCAAGCTGGGGGTCCTGGGTCATGGGGGGAGGGAAGTGATGGGATTGGGGTGGCAGTGGGAAGGTGTGGGCATGAGGGGGAACCTAACCTGGCTTCATGCTCTCTTGCAGAAATGGCTGCGGCCACGCTGTCCCGGCTGCCCCAGAAGGAGGTCCTACTTCTTCCCCCCACCGTGCATACCCATTGGGTACGGGGCCTGTAATTGCCTTGTGGGCCGGATCAAAGCCCAAGGTGGGCTGGATTCAGCCCACTGAGAGGCTTTTGGCCACCCCTGCACTAGACGGTGTGCTAGACCCTGGTTTTACAGCCATACTGTTGTGGTCAATGTGGGTACAATGAACATTGTATATAAACTAGTGCTACTTGTTATAGACACTGTTTTAAGATTCCAAATAGTTTTAGTCAGGCATGTGAATATTCTGCTGGTAGTAGTTATCCCTTTAACAATGTCATCTCCATAACTGTTTGCATGTGGTAAGATGGGACTCAAGTAGCAGAAGCTAACTTGTTCAATGTCTATACGGCAAATGCTTAGTTTAGCCTATTTGATTTCCCTTTCTTTCCCTTTCTTTTCTTGGTGTTATCATTAGTTTGGTATTTTGTTAATTCATTTTTAATCACCATTCTTTGGCTGTTATGTACAGGTTCTTGGCTGTATTTCTCTGTCAGCATTATCACTGGGATATTGTATGCAAAGTCAAGGTGATAATTTGCCCCCAGTGTCTCACAGCTTCCATCAATGTTACTAAGGGAATTGGACACACTGTTTTCTACATAGAGAACAAACATTACTGCACCGAATATGCATCCCTGTTTGACACCAGTTTTCACTTCAAACCACTCTGTCAGTTTGCTGCTGACTCATACTGCATGCTAATCTATATTATATAGACTCTGAAGTATTTGAATCATCTTGCTTCTAAACCAATGCAACTTGAGCACTTTACACTCAGCCTCTCTTTTCATGGAGTCAAATGCTTTCTTCAAGTCAATGAATGTGAAAAAAGGGCTTTAAAAAAATCTCTGTGTATCCAAGTTTTGATGAAAATCAAATTCTTATAAACAAATGCAAAAAACAAAGTCCCTGCCTGCCATCAGTTTACGATCTAAATATAAAACAAGAGATAACAGAGGGATACAGATAGGCAAATGGGGAACCACAGGGTAACAATCAGACAATATTAGCAATGATAAGTTATGGTCCCGGTGCACCATCAGCTTAACTGCTGTCAAGTTTTTTTATGCCTAAACTTACAGATATAATGATGAGGGACAGGGGAATGTATAGTATTTTATGTTATTGTTTAAAAATAGGAATACAAGAATTACCATACTGGATCCAACCTATCATCTATCTCTAGTCCCATATTTTGTCCCTGGTAAGGGCCAGCACCAAATACTTCTGAGAAAGGTGGAAGAAACCCCTTAACAACCAGATCTGAAATAGTCTTTATACCATCTTTATTGCTTATGGTCACAGAGATTGGTTTAAACTCTAGAGGAAGATGTTTTATGCTCTTGGAATTTTATAATATTATAATACTGGATAATTTTGTTATCACTATAAATGTTCAAACCTTTTATGAATATACCTATGTTGTCGGTGTCAATGGCATCCTGTGGTAATTAGTCATAGATGCATAGATGCTAAGACCAAAGGGCCCACTTTAATATTCTAGCCTGACTTTCTGTATAACACAACCTCTGGTGGACCATGAGACATTTCTGACATTGACCATCTGAAGGTATGCCTCCCTCCCAGCCCCAGTGGCCATGCTTAGCCATTCCCAGCCAGTGGGGGCTGCAGGAAGTGGCATGGGCTGCAAGGATGGGCTGGCTTCCATTTCCCACAGTTTCCACCAGCCAGGAATGGTAAACCACAACCACTCAGAGCTGCAGCAGCCCTGCCTGTGGATGGTCAAGGTCAGAAAAATGTCTCATGGCCCTCCAGCAGATTATCCTGGTGACTCAAGAGGCAAGGGTTGCCAACACTTGCTCAATATTATTGTAGTTCCCACTTTAACAAGACTATGATACATTTCATACAAAGTATTCCTTGTGAGGTATCATTTGAAATAGTCGCCACCAGCTAAACATCATTATCCTATTCAAATGCATATAGCAACACTACAGGCTAGGTGATAACATTCCACTACTTGATTGTTACTCAGAATTACAATATATTTCAGTAACACCCACAAATCAGTTTTTCTCAGACAAAGACATGCTAGCACCCCAGAGAGGTGTAAAAGGACCATCACTTACTCAAGCAGATATCCTCCCCGGGGGAGGTGAGAAGGGATAAACAAGGCATTTATATTTCATTATAGGTATTGACTGCATGTCACCATGACTCAGCAAGGATGTTTCTAGCACAAGAGTTTGAATGATCAAGAAGGAAAACATTTGACTTCAGCGCACCTCCTCCTAGCTTTCCGTTCATGACATCAATGACACTCAAAGGAGAAGCCGGGGAGGTGTGGTTCCAGGCTGAAAGGAGCCCCATCCTGAGATATTTACAGCAACCTGTGGTGAGAGAAAACATTTGCTTTTAAGTTCACTTAGCTTGGTAAGTGAAGGTATTAGCTTGTGTAATACTCGGATTTTCTTTTGCAAACAGTCCTGATGTTTATGCATTATCACTTGTAATCACTTAAAATCTATCTTTCTGTGGTTATCTTATTGTTTTATCTCAACCAGTCCATTTGTACTAAAGTGAGTAGAAAACTCCATTTGGGTGAGCAAAGCTGAAATAACAGGCTTTCTATGAGCATACATTGTTCAGTAATATGCTGAAGAGTACAAGATGCACATTTCTGGGGGAACCAGGCTGGGGATACGAATTTGTGGCTGTCACCTAGCATACAAAAGGCTGTGAGTAGGTGAGTAGTAGATGTTCTGACAGTAAAAGCAGCATAAAAAAATACCTCAGGCCTATAAAATTAAGGTGACGCATCTGTTCAACAGTCCAGATTGTACTCGGGTTAATATCACAACAAAGCCAGAATTGATTCCTGTTTCATCTAGAATACATCTTTTAGATAAACAACCAGTCTTAATTTAAGAATTGGCAGGAAGGGAGAATCAGTGCAACCCCTGATAAGTTATTTCATTGGTTAATAACCTCATTGTTAAAAAAGGGTGCCTTAATTCCTAGTCTGAATTCATCTGGCTTCAGCTTCTAGCCAATTGTACACTGTGCATAAAAGTGTTTCCTCTTCTCAGTTTTGTATTTGCCACCTTTCATTGTCCCTTATTCTTTTGTCATTAAGGGAGATACTGTTCTCCCTAGCTATCTTTTCTACAGCACTCATACTTTGATATGCTTTTATCATGTCTCCTCTTACTCTTCTCCTTTCTAGGGCAAGGAATCCCAATCATTTCAACTTCTTATTATATAAGAGAGTTTTTTTCCCCCATCTGTTAATGATTCTTGAGATCCTTTTCTGAACCTCTTCTAAACGTAACTGTTTATCCACGACCTGGGAAGGAAGCAGAGTTGATAAACTATCTTAACTCCAATGGGAAGGCCCCCAACACTGGGGTTACTTTCAGAGGGGAGGGCATTTCTACCTCCTCAAATACCCCTCTATATTTTACCAGCACAGCCTATGGAAGAGCTAGGCTCCAGTTTTACAAACCCACAGAGACCAAGACAAAACAAACAAGTTTATGTAAGTTACATTTCATACAGCTATGCCTGTGACACATTTCTCTTAGTAGGTAACTGTCAGCCAAAGCTACTGAAAATTTTTATGGGTTGTGATAAATTACACATACCAGATGGGAGGTGGTGATTGCTCTGTCAGCTGAAATAAGTCATAATTCCTACAGTACAAAAGATTATGAGAAATCTCAGCCTAGAAACAAAAATACAAATCAGTTTATAAAAAGCTGATTTGTATGCAAAAATCCCAATTGATTCTGAAGTGTTAGCTTTATAAGCCATACCGTAACCTCTCTGAGACATCAGTGTCTGTAAAGTCACATGTTTAGTGTTGGTAAAAGATGCTGAATTGACAACCTTGGAGTCTAAAATAATCTGTTTATATAGAGAACAGATACATCTCTGGCAGTAGCAGTATGAAACAGTTCCATGACCATGCACCCCTTGGGCTAGACATGTCTGAATTGTGTTATGATTGCCTCTATATGTATTACAAACAAATCTGGTTGCTGCCACTTGTTTACCCTTGTATTCTGTCTTTCTGTCTTCATATGTATTTTAATTAGATGCTTTTCAGTTCCTTTGCTGCTTGCTAACCCTTTAATTTGGGCAGCAAAGTTTTTATTAGTGCTACAAATACCCAATTCTTTCCAAAGTCAAGTCGTTTACTTCCCATAAGATTTACTTAAGCCCATTCATTAGTTATTCTAATAATAGTGTGGTCTTTACTGGTATATCTACACTGTACCAAATGCCCAGGTTAGTAGAATTCAAGTTAGCAGACCCTTCTTAACCTAGAGTGTGAGCATCTAAACTCATTTGCAGACCCACGTTATGAATTGCTGAATCTAGGATCCCAATCTGGGCCTCCAGCAACTATAGTGAATTATGCAGGCCCGAGTCTAACAATCCATATCCCAGATTTTCTAGAAACCTCTAAAATATTGCCACTATAGCCCTTTGTTTATGATGCAGCGTGGAAAAACTTTCCAGATGGCAAAAACTCAGCCTGTGGGGGGATTGTGGATAATTTTTGGCCAATCCCCGGAACATGTATCTAGTGGGGCTATGTCAAGCAATAGGTTCTTGAACCTGTGTCCAGTCTTGATTTTGTACCCTTCACCCCTGGAGGGAGGAGCGCATCCTGGGACCTTGAGTCTGAGCACTTTGTTAGCGTAATTTGTGTGTAGACCTAAGCAGAGCTAGGCCGGAGCCTGGGCCTACAGTGCAGTATAGAATAGTCCATCTCTTAGCCTCTTCAAATTCACATGATTTTGTTACTGATCTGGAGCATATTGATCAGGGGTCTCAGCAGAATGCGGTGATGTCCACTGTCACTCAAGAAAAGCATTTTCTTGATATTTCGGAATGTTTGCAATCTTCTTCATAGTCCTGCTAGAACGCACTGTGCATTTCTAACACTACTAACCCTGCCCCAGGTAGCACTTGGAAGATTTTGCATTCACCAGTGTTTGAAAAAATTGGTTGATTCCAGTAAAATTCAGAAGTGCAGCAATAATGTCCTCCAATTCTCTGCCATGTTCCATTCCTGACTGGAGGATTCAGAGGACTTCATGTTGCCAGATGCTTTGTTCACTTTCCACACCATGCAAAGCAGTTAGTTGACCTTTGTTTGCCACCTGCAGTTGGTTCCTTTTCTGGTTACGGGCAACCAATTAAGTTTAGAGGGGAGAATGGCTCAGAAAAAATGATGGGAATGATTAGAAGCATGGGGGAAATAACTACTCTTATCAAAAGAGATTGTCGAAAACTAGGATCTCTTACCTTATCTCTTCTTGTTCCTCTTTCTGATGCAATAAAAATATATCAAATAATGAATGTGAGGGTATGTCTATACTGCACAGCTATTTCGGGATACTGGAGGTATCCCAAAATAGCTACCCCATGTCTACACAAACCACTCATTATTTTGAAATATTTTTCAAAATAACAGGCGAGCTATTTCGCCATGCCGGTAAACTTTGTTGCACAAGGGATAAAGGATGGCTCAAAATAGCACGTTATTTCAAAATTTGGTGCTAGGTAGATGTGCCAAATTTCAAAATAAGCTATTTTGAAATAGATTCAAAATAAGATACACAATTTACATAGCACCAATTGCATATCTTATTTCAAGTTTAGGGTGGTGTGTAGATGCACCCTTATTGAAAAGGCAGAGTGAGGGTAAAAGATTGGTCTTTATATTTCCTGAACTCAGTAACCTAACATAGGTGAAGATTTCAAAAAAGGTAAGAACTATATCACATAACAGGAGTCTGTATCCACAGATTCCCCATTATTGTTGACAAAACAGCCACAAAGAAGGTATATGACATACATCTTTCTTCACTGAAATGCATGTAAGAAGCTAAAATATATCACAAAATTTCTTCTGCTGCTTTTGGATAAAAGTAAACATGACTTGAGGAAGGATTCAGCGTAGCTCATACACAATTTTAGGCTTTTATGGGATGTTTAACATTTTTGTTAAACATTATTTAGGGTCAACCTTTTGCATTAGCTGTTGCATCCCTGACTTCAAGCATAAGTACCATGTTCCTCAGACAATGTTGTTCTCACTTGGAATAAGGAATGAGGTAGGAAGAGGATGAAGGAATTCATGAAACAATTGGAGTAAAGAAATGTAGATTCTCATACACTTCCACTCATCCAATCGCACCTCACTCTACAAGTAGCTCATGGACTTTGGTTGCACCCACTCACAAAGTAAGGGATGTCGTGAGCATGCATATCAGCATATAAGCACAACTAACTAACATTTACCTAAAGAAAGACACAGTTATAGAGTTAGATATAGTTTAGAATAGGACCATGTGCTTGAGCTCTGTAAGTCTGGTGCCACCGAACTCTGCCATATCCAGCCTGCAGACAAACAAGGAAATGAGTTTATAGATTCAGATTAAAAAATCAGCACAGACCATTGTGATTATGTAGTCTGACAGCTTACCACAAACCATGGGATTCCTGTGAATACATACTTGAACGAGCACATGTCTTTTAGAAAAACATTCAATCCTGATTTTAAAATGTCCAGTGATATAGCACCCACCACACCCCTGGACATGTTATTCCAATGGCTACTAAACCTCACTGTTAAAAATGTGTGGCTTATTTCTAGTCTGAACTTGTCCAGCTTCAACTTCCTGCCATTGAATTTTGTTATACTTCTCTCTGCTAGACTGAAGAGACTATTATCCAATTTTTGTTCTTCATGTAGGTATTTGTAGACTGTGATCAAGTAACCCCTTAACCTTCTCTATATTCAGTGATTGATCTCCTGGCATCTATCACTCTCCGGCATGTTCTCAAATTTCATGTGGCTCTTCTGTGAATCCTCTCCAATTTTTCAGCAAGCTTTCGGAATCGGCACACCACAGCTGGACACAATAATCCAGTAGCAGCCGCGACACTAGCAAATAGATAAGTAATATAACCTCCTTATTCTTCATCTCCTGTTTATACATCTAAGTATCTCATGACCCCTTTGGCCCACAGCATTGGGCTGGCAGCTCATGTTCATCTGATTATCTGCCCTGTCCTCTGAGTCAGTGCTTCACAGGAGGATGCTGCATCCCCATGCCAGAGTCCCAGCTACTGCTCCCTGCCCCAGGTCCTGGCTGCCAGCCCCAGCACTACGCTTCTGGCCCCATGCCCACCCGCAGCTCAGATGGAGGGGTGGTCTGGCGTAAGAGCTTTCAGCACCCCCACCATTAAAAGCGTTTCCATGCCAATGGGATAATGTCCTTCAGCCAATAAGTATGGCCTACATTCTTTAATTCTAGATGGCTCTGCACATGTGCAGAAATAAGGGAAAACATCAGGAGATCCTTGTATAAAACTTGGAAAGAGGAAATTAAGCCACAGTTGATGGCAAATGCAGAGCATCAGCATTGGTGAAAGTGAATTTTGTTGCTATTAAGGTGCATTGTCATGATGTTTAAGGTTTTTTTATACAAATGGAAAGCATTCGTTTTCATTTTTCCACTGAAAACTTTCAGACCAAGAGGCATTGTTAAACAGCAAAGTAAATGACATAGGATAAAGGTTTGCATTTCCTTTGATCTACTCAGGAAGCCTGACAGAGCTTTCACTTCATTTACAAAATGGATCTGATTTGATCTTAATTTACAAAGAATAGTCTAAGTGCACTGAAGAGTCCCCAGGGGAAAGAACCTTTTCAAGTAGCACACACAGAATCAGACCACACTGCTAAAAGACCTTATAATAGATTCATCTCTAGAGTGTACATGTCTATCTGATACATTTACAGAATTTTCAACTAGTATTTTAGCAGATATTTTGAAAGGTGGTCACTTTTCCCCACATCAAGAAATAAGTAATTTAGTTTTGAATGATCATAACAAGCAGTGCTGTGCAAATCTACAGATTTGTTTTAGACAAGTATCCCAAATATTGGATGCTTCTTAGCAGAACTGTTTGGAAATTATCCATCTTGTGGGAAATTCTGATATATTGCAACATTATATTTCAAAACAGGATGGAAAGTTTTCATGGAACAAAAAACAGGCAAAATTTAGATTCAGAAATATCACATCAATTTTTTGTATATATTTTGGTCAAAATTAAGAGATGTTTGTTTACAAATGTTGAGCTCTTTTATATTGTGAAATGCCAATTCAACACAAATCATTTCTTTCTTGACATGTTAATTCATCATTCAACATTTTGATTCAAAGTCTCCTTTTCAAAAATTGGAAGACATAGACAAAAGTTCACATTATTACCTCGAAAAGAATTTCTGTTTGAGTGAAACTAATATTTCATTTGGAAGAAAACTTTCAGTGGGATAATTTGACCAACCTGCTTCTCTGGAGCCTGGAGTAGGACTACATGAATTTACATATGAGGTCATTACACTTGCTGTCAGTCATGACTGGATATAGTACAAAAACAACGTGTTTTCTGGCATCTAGGCCCTAATCCAAATCCAGATGAAATCTGTGGGATGACTCCTGTTAACTTCAGCTGGAGTTGGAACAAGCCTATGTTCATTTTTCACTCTGATGTCAGTCAATGTCTGGAAATGAGAGGCTTTTACTGACATGTAAACAGAAGTAAGTGGAATATTTTATAACCCAAAATAATGTTTAAATTGACTCCCCGTAAAAATTATTCTGGATGGGTGTGATGGGATTTTTGCCATGCTTAAATGATTTAGCACTTCTGGAATGCAATAAATATTGCAGCAACCTTTTCTTTTCTAGTTGTTTTTGTTATAATTTAATTAGGAATTTTCCATGTGAAGGGCAAAAGGAAAAATCGTTACAATATTCTGCTGGAATATCTAGAAAACTCATTGAAAAATAAAAAAGTTTGGGTCAGAAATATAGGTCCGAGGTTGAACAAACTTTTTAATTTGGCTTTTGAACATGGATCATTTCCTGGAAGTATAACTGATGCTATAATCTCATTTGCAATAAGACAAAAGTTCCATTATCTTACAAGAACTATCACCCAACTCATTAAACAGAGCCAGATTTGTAATTCCTTAGGAGGCAGGATGTTTTGAATTAAAATCCCATTAGAGAACATCATCACATATTTTCTTGCAGAGATTCCTCAAGTTGTGGTACCACACTCTTTAGGCACTGAGGGTATGTCTACACTACAGAGAAGATCAAAGCTGCTGCTGTCGATCTTCCAGGGTTCAAATTAGCGGGTCTAGTGAAGACATGCTAATTTGAACTAAGAGAAGCATTCCAGTTGATACCGGTAGTCCTGTTTCCATGAGGAGCAAAGGGAAGCTGAAGAGAGAGTGTTCTTCCTTAGACTTCCTGCAGCATGAACAGCACCAAAAGTCAATTTAAGGTACTTGGACTTCCACTATGCAATTAACATAGCTGAAGTTGCATATCTTAATTCAACTTTATCCTGTAGTGTAAACATACCATGAGAGAGCATTTGAAAGGGAAAATGGCTGTTCTCCAAACATTTCAGTTTGATTCCTGTGCTGTACTGTGGATCAGAATGTTTTATGCCTATCCGTATGAGATTATAAAGACCACTGGTGTTATCTCTTCATGTTTACAACTAGACCAGTTGGTTAGATAAGAGTGTGTATTTTCTCCTTTGTTGTCCTTCATGAGCAAAGTTTCTTTTTTTTTAATGGCTACAATTTGAGTTCTTCAAATGGATACTCAATTGTACATTCAAAAATCTGAAAACAAGATTTCAATTATTTGAAAATAATACAGAGATTTCTATGATGGACCCTAAAAACGATCTCAGTAGCAATTAATAAATAAAAGTGAAAGTCTTTTCAGCTACAGAAAACAGATGGGAGAAATTAAAGACATCAGTTACTTATGATGCTGTTCAGCTGGCCTAATGTAGACACAAAGGGCTAGAATATGACTTGGACCACAAACTCTTTCTGCCAGTGACTGTCATTTACTAGATGTTTGCATAGCGCTTAGCACAATGCAGCCCTTCAGTGCTATCACAATGGTCATAACAATTATTCTCAGACAAGGGGATAAGTGGACAAAATGCCTACCCAGGCAAACCTCCAATTTTCTTTTTATACACCATTATTATTTATATTATGATAGTGGCCAGTAGCCCAAACTGAGATCAGGTCTATTATTATTTGCTAATGGCATTACCATAGTGCCTAGAAGCTCTTCATGGACTATGTGTCCCAGGTGCTTGTTTAAACAGAAAACTAAAAGATAGTTTCTGCTCCAAAGATATTATAATTTAAGTACAAGGCAAGATAGAAGAGATGGATGCAGACAGATGGAGTGAGAAGTATAAGGAAACCATGAGATAATATTAGTCAGCCTGATAGGTTAGTCCGTTGGTGTGCCTGTATTAAGTTTTTGGAGGCTTCAAGGCAAAGGAGAGTTTTAAGGAGAAATTTGAATTAGTATAGTGAGCGAGTCTTGTGGATCGTCTCCCAAGAATGAGGAGCATTATGGGAAAGAGCATAGAAGTGTTTGTTTTATAATTTAAATTAGTGGAAAATGTAAGATGAAGGCTGACTGTTGGCTGATGACAGACAAAATTTATGTATAAAGATAGGTGTGATGGAGATCAGCCACAAGGGCCCAGAAAGAAGACAAACAACTTACTTTCATGTGATAGACAAAGGGGAAAGAATTGATGCAGCCAAAACAATGGCCTAGCAGAATAATCTTTGTAGCAGAATTCTGAATGGACAGTAGCAGGGCAAGACTGCATTTGTGAAGGCCAGAGACAAGGATGTTGTAATAACTAAAGAGGTGAAATATATGAGACTTTGGACAAGAGACTGAGCTATAGGGTTGGATAGAAAAGGCTGTATTGTAGAGATGTTATGCAGAAAGAATTTGTGAGATTTAGACAAAACTTGGAAGTGAAGACCTAAAGAGAGGTCCAAGTCAAAGATGATGCTCAAGTTACAGGCCTGAGTGAAAGGCAGGGGGGTGGTGTTGTTCGAAGGGATTAGGAAAGGCATTGGGGACAGAAATATTGGGGGTAGGGGAGGGAAGTTAAGAAGAGCACTGCTCTTCCCATATTGAGTTGATATCTAGACACCCACAAGGAGATGTCAGGAAGACAAACAGAAATTTCAGTTTGAACAGAAGAAGACTAGTCTAGTATGTGAATCATGTGCTTGGAGATGGTAGTGGAATTTATACTTGTAGATGAGGTTGCTGAGACAAAAGGTATAGAAGGAGAAGAAAAGGGAACCAAGAATCAAGCCCTGTGCAACCCCTGATAGAAAATAAGGATCCTCTGAAGCTGAAGCAGTGATTAGAGAGACAGGAGCATAACAGCCAATGAGAACAAGATTTCAAAATGAAGAGCATGGTAGGCTGTGCAAAAGGTGGCTGATGGAATGAGGAAGAGGAGGGTTAAGTAGGGTTCTGAATTTAGTGAGGAAAAGATAAGAGATTTTGGTGAGAGCAGTTTCAATGGTGTGGAAGCAGTTTGGAGAGAATCTGCTACAAACAAGTAGTAAAAACCAATTCAGGCCTCAAAGGGCTTACAATCTAAAGAAGCAGGAAAGACATAAGATGGGAGAAAGGAAATACATCTCTTTCTTTTATTACAGAGAAGACAGAGAGATGAAATTACTTTATTTGTGGTTACGCAGGAAGTCTGTGGCACAACCAGAAGTAGACTTGAGACCTCCTGAGTCCTGGGACATTGCCTAGCGCACAAGGCTGTTCTTCTTGCAATCTTTCTGAGTGTTTGAATTTTGGGCAATAATATCAAGAACTAGAAAAGGGGGCATGAAAAAAGACAATGAAACCAAAACAGTCTAATCTTTGTGTCTAGAGTGCTTTCAACCAGGAGTGGCCCGAGGCCGGCTGCAGCAGCTGGCGCCCTAGGCAGGGCGGCACAATCGGCGCCCCTGCCTGCATGGCCGTCAATGGCCGTGACGTCATCATGGGGCGCCCGGGCCAGCGGCGCCCTAGGCAGCTGCCTAGCTCGCCTAGGCTCATGGGCCGCCCCTGCTTTCAACAGCTACTTACTTCTCTTTCTCAAATAAATGATTGTAGGGGTAAATGTTAATAGAATAATTCACTTCGTCATAGGAATGTTAAATAAATAAAATAATTTACTCTTTACACATCGCTAATGATATTATACTAAATGTGCCAGATGAAAAATGCCCACTGCCCTAGATGGGCCCAAGAAAATCAACAATAGGACACCACTTGTTATTACCTATAGTCTATAGCCCCCAACTCAAACCCTTCCAGCACATTATCAATAACCTGCAACCTATACTGGAACAGGACGCTACACTCTGGGAGGCTCTGGGTGACAGACCTATACTCTCCTATAGACAACCACCTAACCTCAGGAAGATTCTTACTAACAACCACAGGACATACCACATTAATACTAACCCTGGAACTTTCCCTTGCAACAAACCCCGTTGCCAGCTTTGTCCACATATTTACTCTGGAGAGACCATCACTGAACCTAACCATGTCAGTTATATGATCAAGGGCTCATATTCCCAGCAATGTCCCTCTGCGATGTATATTGGACAAATGGTCAGTCACTTTGCCAGAGAATTAATGCTCACAAATCAGACATCAGACAGCTCCACACAGAGAAACCTGTTAGCAGACATTTCAACCAAACTGGCCACTCCCTTAAAGACCTGACAACATGCCTCTTACTTCAAAGAGACTTTAACACCAGATTACAGAGGGAGACTTCAGAACTTTTATTTATGCTAAAATTCGACACGTTGCAAATGGGCCTTAATTTAGATGATAATTACCTTACACATTACAAAGACAGCCTCCCCACCTTTTGATATTTGTAGTTACTCCAGATTAGCCACTTAATTGACTCTTACAATAAGCAATTTCCTCCTTCCTTGTCTCTTCCTTGTCCCCTCTCCCCTACCTTCTATTCTATGTAGCTGATTTGTTTACTTCTTCATTGTATCCCTCTGCTATATAATGGTCATGCCATTTCACTTTCAGAATATTATCTGAAGAAGTGGGTCTTCCCCATGAAAGCTCATCAACTAATAAAACATCTTGTTAGTCTTTAAAGTGCTACATGACTGCTTTTTTTGTTTTGTGTAGCACCTGCCTCCAAAATTTCCAGACCAGCTTTTCGATACCAAAAAGATCATTCATTTTGGATAAGCTTTCAAATAAACCTCCTAAACAGAGCTAGTGCACATCATTATTTTATATTTATTGTCTTCAGAAGAGGTAGCTTCTTATAGCAAAACACTTAAGTATATGCTTAAATTCAAGCTTTTGAAAAAGTCTCATTTAATTAATTGAAATGCTTGAAGTTAAACATGTGGTTTCATGGTCTGCCTTATTTGGCTGCAAGGTTTAGGGAGTGGGAGGTTGACTAATGCTCTGGAAATGTTAGTGGACCCATAGGATGGACTATGCTTGAATACAACAGGAAGGGAGTGAGAAGTGGAAAGAATAAAGGTTACATATCTTTTTTTCAAATAAAGCAGAGCAATACCTCCATGTAAAAACAATGATTGCAGCAAAAAGGATGTTTTTCTATCTATGGAAAGTTTATGGCCCCCATTACCACAGAAATGTGAATAATCTTGGCTGCATATATCACCATAACACCCCTCTGAGTTAGGAAAGTGCTTTTTTTACCTCACTTTACAGATGGGGAACTGAGGCAGAGAGATTCAATGACTTGCCCCAAGTAATATACAAAGTCTGTAGGGGTACGTCTACACTACAGCGTTAATTCGAGTTAACTTAATTCGAAATAGTTAATTAAGCTAATTCGAATTAACGCATCTACACACAAAACCTATTTTGAAATAGCGTTTTGCTATTTCAAAATAGCGCCTCCACACTGAGTGGACCCTGAACTGAAGTTAAGGCTGGCCGGAACCAGTGCCGGCAGGGCATCAGGTTCGACTTAGTGTGTGGGGCTGCTGCCTGAGGCTAACTGAGCTCCGTGCTTAAAGGGACCCTACCCCCACCCTGGACAGACAGTTCTCAGGGTTCCCCGCTTGCTTGTCCTGTCTTGGAGTGCCCTGAGTGCCTGCACTCGAGACACCACAGCACTCAGCCACATGGAGCCAGAGCTGCTCCTGGGCACGCCGGTGCATCTCGTGTGGTTGTTGCCATCAGCCCAGCTGCACTTGCTGCAGGCTGCCATCCGGGGGGTCCATTGGGGGGCTGTCAGGATCCAGGAGGCCCTGCGGGAGAGCGTCCACCCCGAGGAGCCCTCAGAGCCACCCCGGTCCTCCCCACTGGGGACTCGTGCCCCATTCCTCCCTCAAGTCCTTCCACTTACCCCTCCCTAGCCCCCCTTCCCGATGTCAAACAAAAGACATGTATGTTCAAAAATAGAAACTGGGTTTATTGAACAAAACTGGGGAATGAACCTCTGGGGAGACTGGGAAAAGGAGGTGGGAGAGGGGAAGAGAGAGGGTGGGAGAGGGGAGGGGGAAACCTGGAAGGAGGGAGATGCAAGGGGGAAGCAAGGGGAAGAAGGGGGAGGGGAAGCTCAGGCCCCAGGGTTGGGGGTCTCGCCGGACCAACTTGATTTTCATGCAAACCTGCTCCTGGGTTTGCATGTGGCCTTTGGTGGCCAGGCTGGCAGCTTTCCTGCCATAGACGGCCGCATTCCTCCATCTGGTGCAGAGATCATGGACACTGGGGGCATCCCCCCCAAACCTGAATAAGGTCCATGATCTGCACCCTGGACCAGGAAGGCGCCCGCCTTCTCCAGCCCCTGGCAGGCTCCTGGGAGCTGGCAGACTCCTCCTGGGGAGCGGTGGAGGGCTGGCTGCAGTGGCTTGCTAGCTCATGTTTTGGGGCCACTGGGTCAGGGGCCCCAGTGGCCTCTTCTGGCTCTGGGCTGGCAGGTTTAGAGCTGGCACAGGCACTGTGGCCAGGGTCTACCCCTTAATGGCTCTGGGGCTGGGGGGAGAGGAGAGTAAGTTTTCCTGGTTGTGCCCAGAGTGGCCACCAGGGCTCCCTGGGAAGGGCTGGAGGCCCCCTATTTCGAATTAAGTGTCTACACAGCACTTAATTCAAAATAGCTATTTTGAATTTGGTGTTATTCCTCATAGAATAAGGTTGACCAAATTCAAATTAAGCGCTCCGCTATTTCGAATTAATTTTGAAATAGCGGTTTGCATGTATAGACGCATTAAAGTTAATTTGAAATAACGGCTGTTATTTTGAATTAAGTTTGCAGTGTAGACATACCCCAACAGAACAGAAAATTGATATATAATCTCTCAATTTCCAGATTAACATCCTAATCACCAAACAGTCCCTTTTCTTAGCCCAAACTCAGTTCTGCTTCCATAGAAGCATAAACACCACAAAACTTTTTTTCTGACATGCATGCCCTAGCCATGACCTCAAAGATTTCAGGCTTCATTTGTTAGCAGGGGACCAAGATTTTGTGGCTTTTTTTTCTTTTGTTGAAGATATCCTGCATGTCTAATATAGAACTAGATGTTGGTATTGGCATGATTTTAACAAACTCTTCCTCTAATATATACAGTAGACTTCCGATAATCCGGAACCTATGGGATTTAGGTGGTGCCAGATTATCAGATATGACGGACTATCAGGAGGTACTATAAGCAGGTTATATATATAGTGTATACATTATATACTGTATATAAAGTGTTCTTAACCCTTTTTATTGTACATACTGTATACAGTATACTGTAATGTTTTAGTTTTTTTAAGCTTTTTACCCTTTTTGCTCAGTTCAGCTGCTGCCGCTGTTACCTTGTGACTCATTTTTTGCCGAAGCTCACTCACTAGGCTCTTGCCATTTTGATGCCGGACTATCAGGAGTACAGGACTGTTGGATGCCGGACTATTGGAGTTTTACTGTATGTTTTTCATCATATCATGAAGAAAATTAATAAGTTGACATATTTGTCATTCATTTCTTTAAAAAATGCAGCACTGAAAGTAAAAACTATAGCCCTTTTATATTACACAGTATGTAGAGAGAGAGAGGCAAATTATGAATGTTCCCACATAATTGTAGATAAAGAGCGAGAAAGGTCCTGTATTAACTGCAAGAGGCAGTCACAGCTGGCTCCATGTACTAGGAAAAATGAGGAACACTGATTAGCAAAGCCAAGCAGAGAATGTGAAAAAAAAGACTGTATATGTCTGAAGCTATACATATACAGAATGTTTACCTAATATGTGTATTCTTTCCTTATACACGTCCTTGTATGTAGCTTTGGACATATACAGTAGTGATGATGATAAAGAGATGTATTATATGGACCACCTTAGTGTACAGATAGATAAAAAGATAGATATAATAGATGGATGTACCACTGAAAGCTGAGGGGCTCTGAATGTCCTTGCTTCAGTAGTGTGGTGCTTTATTGCCCGCGGCACTGTAAATAGACTCTATTTATCTATAAAATATGGTGTACAATGCTGACCTGACAACTCTTTACGTAAATACTTAAGGAAATGTTTGAGGAAAAGAACACCTTAGTCTCTTGAGTCTGTCAGCCTTAAAGAAGTTGCTGTGAGGCTTATTTTTCTCTAGGTAATTTTCTTTTCACTCCCCTATAGGCAGAACTATTAACAAGACATAAGATCTTTATTGTTTTTGTTTCCATGCTGGAAGGAAAGAACCTTACACAATCTGCTTATTAAGATGTAGTCTTTTCTTACTTGTGTGTATTTTTTTCTTAAATAGAGACTTTGTGGATTATATCCCTGAAATTATGTTTTTGTATCACTTTCATCTGGTGAAATGGAATTTTTTTCCACACAGGATCAATGGAAAAACCTCTAGTCAGTTTCTTCACTGATTTCAAGCTGTACTCTATACTCTTCTTGACATCGAGTAGCACAGGTTGAACCTCTCTAGCCAGAACAATCTGGTCCGAAAACATCCATGCTCCGGCATGATTTTGGTTAGCTGGATGTCCACTTTTCATGGCTGTGGCCAAGTTTCCTGTGGGCCCATAAAGTTTGTTTACAGCCACCAGTCCTAGATCTCAGTGTTCTGTGCTGTTATTTAGCTCTAATTTGCCTCTAAATGTCCTCTAACAGCCCAGTAAGCAGTGGAAGTGTTGGTAATGCTGCTAGACAATACTGACCACAAAATTCTCTGGTTCTGAACTAGTCAGGTCCCGAGGGTGCTGGACTAGAAAGGTTCAAACTGTACCTTATTCCCAGGCCCACTGATGGGTGTTGGGGGAATGGGCAAATGGGATACAAAGGGATCAGGGGATCCTGGTACTAGTGATACTACTGCAACTGTGGCAGTGGCATCTGGATCTCTGGGCCCTTTAAATCACTGCTGGATCACTGTGTGGTGTACTTCAGGCATCACTGAATGCTGTGGGAAGGGTGGGATGGTGGAAGGCACTGAGGTCCAGATGGCACTAGCTGACCCAGCCCCACCCCTTCCGCCCAAGGCCCGACTCCTTCTGACAGCACAGAGCCGCCCTCCTCCCACTTTGCCCAGGGGCCTGGCAGAGCTGTCAGCTCCCCTGCTTATTTCATATGTGGTCCCACTGCTTGCAGAGAAAGATGTCATGTACAGAGTAAGGTATTACTGAGTATGACTTGGGGTATCAACATTTGTCCCTTACTAGCCAAATGACAGAGGAGTAAGTGGAAGAAATGGGCCAAAAATAGTATCAATAGTATAAGCCAGTTCGTATGTGGGAGATTCAGATATAATGCGACTCAAAGTCAAAATATCTCTGGCTTTGCTTTTTACAAAAAAACACACCCCCAAAGGCTTTGCAACCCTCTAAGCCAATGTTTCTCAAAGTGGTCCACAAAACTCTGAGAAACCTGCTAGCTGTCCACTCCAGTGTGTTTATTTACTGGCTCCGCAGCCACGGAGCCTCGCGGTTCCCATTGGTTCTAGTTCACCGTTCGCAGCCAAGGGGAGCTGCAGGATGCGGCATGGGTCAGGCCAGTTAGCAGGATCGTCAGAGTGGTTTTGCAGACTACTCTGAGAAACACTGCTTTAAACCATTCCCTGCTTCTGTCCCTCTGCAGCAGGGCCAGTCCTAACCAACTGTAGCCAGACAGGAACCCCCCGTAACATCCATTTTTGCTTGCCTGGAGCATACAGGGCACACAGAGCAGTAAAAGCCTTGAACAGAAGGCCCGGATATGCAGGCTGCTGTGACCCTGAATGGCTGTAAACAGAGATACGCCAATTGCTGACCAAGAGGCTGCAGAGGAGTGCCCTTGACTGAAATCTATATTAATACGAACACACACTGTCCGCAGGGGGGAGGAATCTCCCGCCCAGTAAAAAAATGTCCAGTACTCACAATTTAGTTATCTCTCTTGCAAGTGTAAATTAAGTTGAAACTTGCTTGTAAGAACTGGCGTCACAAAGACGAACCAACACAATTTGGCATCTTAGATAAGAAAGAGGATACACTATGGGTATAAAGATGGGTCCAGCAGCACATTTACTCTGAGTGTCAATCTACCATCTATCTGCTGATCGTCGGGTTAGGTGTTTGACCTCCCGAGGTTCCATGGGGCGCCCACCTCGTATTCGTCTTTCCTAGGAATTGAGGGACCGGCCCTGGCTTGACCCGCTGGAGTCGAGAGGCACAGAAGGGGGTAAAAATTGTACCTGGATGTGGTCCTTTGTCTTAAGTGTACACATAGATTTAGAGCTCTTTAAAGATTAAGCTGTCTCTTGGTACCATTATTTCTATTTTCTATCTTTATTTTCTTTGTAACCATTTTTAAGATCTATATTTGCTAGCAGTTAAGAAATAGAGCAATAGCCATTGTAACCATATGATTTATAAGCCTTTTTAATAAACCTGTAACTGGTTAAGTTTTAACCTGACTCCCTCAGTTGCTGTAACAGAACCAAGCACAATTTAAAAGAACTTCAGACGGTCATAAGGGACAGGTATAGGGGGAGCTTGAGTGTTGGATCGTGTCGCTTCCAGAGGACAGATCCGTTGGGGCATCTCTCAGCCTCCCTGGCTGCCCACTGCGAAGGGATCCTGTATCCTAGCAGTTGAAATCTGAGATGTAATAAGCTCTTCCTATAAATTCTGGGGCGTCTGTCAGCCTGTTGGCTGCCCTCCGCGACGGGACCCCGGTCCTAGTGGTAAAGGCACAGACGTTAAACTTTCGGGGCACCCTTCGGCCTCCTAGGCTGCCCGCTGCGACGGGACCTTGTGTCTTAGCAGTTAAAGTCTTGGGTGTCACACACACACATACTGCCCTGACCGTCGGCTGACACCAATTGGCAGCCCCCAGGCAGGCTCGTCCATAGAGTTTCCAGATGGTTTCAAAAAAAATACCGGACCAAAAAAAAAAAGGAGGCTTGGGAGTAACCAGAAAAACCTGGGGGGAGGATTCGGGAGGTCAGGACGAAATGCCCTAAGACTGGCTCTGTCGGCGGCCCCTTGAAAATGGCGGCCCGAGGCGACCGCTCGGCCCGCCTGCCCGTAAGACCTGCTCTGCTCTGCAGTATTTAAATATAACAAACTAGCTAACTGTAAAAGAGTAAGGACCCTACTAGAGATGTTTGCAGCCTACGAGACAAAACATAGGCTCTTCCTGTGGAAATGGATGATCTCTTCAGGTCCTTATTGAAAGCCCATTGATTCTTGCTGACTTCTTTCCACTGACTGAATGCATAATTGATGGCCTATTATCCACGACATCTATACAAATTCTCGTTGCCAACATCAAGTCATGTCAGTGTTTCTGTTATTCGTTAGTAACAGAGCTGACTTTCTTCCATGTGCTTCCTTGTGGCCCATGGTCACATGACAGGCAGCCTGCCTCTGTTTCCATATCAGACTTTTCAAGAAACTAAAAAAACAAACAAACAAACCCCACCAAGGCTCTTTTTTTAGAGTCAGTCTCTCCTTGTAGTTTCTAATCACTGAACATTCCCCCTTCATAGCAACCTCCTGAAGCTCTTCACAAGGCAGTCATTCTAATCTGTCTCCGATGTAGCTCATTCTGTAATTAGGATTGGCTAGCCCCAACCTTCCAGCCTTTAAGGGAAGAACTGTGCTGGTACATTCCTCACAAGTACTTTGAAGTCAGGTTAGAGCCAGTGAAAGGCACCAGTTTAATAGCAGAAGGAAGTGGAGTAATTTGTCCCCCAAACAAATACACTGCAGAGAGTAATAGTTCAAGCCCTGCTGTTCTGCCTCAACAACCTCAAAGTGGCAGGCTGGCCCACAGTGGTGACAGAATAATTCAGTCTCTAAGTGCCTGTTCGGTTGGCTGAAATTCATTTCCTCATGCTCTGAACTCCCTTAGGAACTCCTTATGCTTGAAATGTAATGATGAAAGAGCACTAAGTTGGTAGTAAGGCTTGTGATGAGCAGTTCCCGTCCTTTAGGAGGTGACAACATGTTTTCTTTGCTCAGTTCCACCATATGTCAATGGCAGAAGAGAAGGTGGTGCCTTATTTTCCATGGCCAGCAAGAAAAATCTTTGAGGCTATGTCTAGACTGCAGGCTTCTTTCGGAAGAAGCTTTTCCGGAAGAGATCGTCCCAAAAAAACTTTTTCTGAAAGACAGCATCCACACGGCGAAAGCACATTGAAAAAGCGATCTGCTTTTTCGACAGATAGTGTCCATTCAGTGAATGGACACTATCTCACATGTAAGGTGTGATTACTATGGGCAGAATGGCCACCAGGGCACCTGTGCTTTTTCTTCTTTCATCTTCTTGTGAAAAAACTCCCTCTTCCCCATCCACACACGCCTTTCTCCAAAAGAGCTCTTTCAGAAAAAGGCTTCTTCCTCGTAGAAAGAGGATTACCAACACCAGAAAAACCCCTGTGTTCTTTTGATTTAGTTTTGGAAGAATGCGATTGCAGTGTGGACGTAACTCAGGTATTTTTGGAAAAACGGCCGTTTTTCAAACAAAATTCTGTAATATAGGGTATGTCTACACTAGCCCCCTAGTTCGATCTAGGGAGGCTAATGAGGGTGACCAAAATTGCAAATGAAGCGCGGGATTTAAATATCCCGTGCTTCATTAGCATGTTCCCGGCCGGTCGCCATTTTAGAAATTGACTAGCCCGAAGTAACTGCCCGCGTCTACATGCGGCAGTGAAACAGGATTCGAATTAAAGTCCTAAATCGAATTAGCTGTTATTCCTCCTGGAATGAGGTTTAACAGCTAATTCGATTTAGGCTTTAATTCGAATCACTGCGGCGTGTAGACGCCGGCAGTTACTTCGGCTAGTCAATTTCTAAAATGGCGACCGGCCAGGAACATGCTAATGAAGCATGGGATATTTAAATCCCGCACTTCATTTGCAATTTTGGTCGCCCTCATTAGCCTCCCTAGATCGAACTAGGGGGCTAGTGTATACATACCCATAGACATACCCTAAGAAGACTGCACAGGAGCATAGAAGCCAACAGAAATAATAAGATTCCAGCAGCAAACTTAACTCAAGGCTCTCAGGAGATTGAAGGCTTCCTCCTCTGCTCTGTTCTGCCTTGTCTACACCAGATAAGCTAGTTCCTGTTTTTCAGCTCCAATAAAGGGCATATATTTGGTACTGACTCCAATATAAGAAACATGCTAGTAATATGAAGGGAAGGGTTGTTAACATTAGCAAATCTATGCTATAGATACTTTTATTTGATCTTATAACACAACTGAACTCACAGGCACCACTTGAATGAATAAACACAAGAGAATTATTTGCATTTGAGGAGCACATGGATGTGGTAGCACTTCTTTTTTTTCACAGAGACCAGCGGAAAGGAAATATGTGGAAACTTCTATCTGAGAGTAAGGCAGGATCTAGCCAGAGGTCTCCTCACTCACAGCCTCTACTCCTTTTGCAGCCTCTTCTTCCTAGATCTTTTTGGTCTCCTTCATATTTTGTTGCCCTGTGCATGCTCTGGAAGAGCAAGGAAACTCAATAATCTAGTGTATGCAGCATCACTGGGTAGAAAAGAAACAGTGCTGAAGTAAATGGCAAATATCGAAACATGACATTGTTATCTGGAGTTGATAAATGTACAAATATCTGGACAGTTTACAGTCATACATATGGAAGAGTAATTAAGCATTGCTAATTGGAGAAGATGGGTAGCCCAATGTGCTGAAAAGCACAGGGTGGATGATGGTCTTAGGACACATCTCCCCTTGCTGCACCAGAGATCAATCTTCTGGCATTCAATTTAGTGGGTCTAGCTAAAATATGTTAAATTGAATTCTGAGGGCTGCTCTGGTTGGCGCTGATACTCCTTGCAGTAAGGCAAGTCGACCCGAGTGTTTGCTCCTTCCTCTGTGAAGGTAACCTGACTCCAACAATGTATTTTACATAGCTGAAGTCATGTACCTTAACCTTCCAAGTCTGGCCTAAGGTAATTGCTAATCAGACTTACTTAAGGCTTGTTTCCACTTACCCCGAGTTGGGATGATACACATAAGAACTAATGATAGAGTATAACTGTTCAGTGGAGCTGGATGAACACTGAAAAAAAATTACACACACATTTGTTAAAAGAACACATAAAGGCTTTTGTTTTCATTAATTTTATGCCCATTTCATGTAACCATTCCAGCAAAGGAGTGCACTAGCAGAAATTTTCATCAAAAAAAGCAAGCTTCAAGGGACACATTCTGAATTCATAAATGCCATCATTTGCACCTGAAGCTTAATTATTGGAATCTTAGTCCTCATCCAGTTGGGGACAGTAATGTGTCATATGACGTATGTGTCCAATCAAGCCTGTTCACATTTCAGTTCCTATAAACTATCCATGAATGAGCTGCAGACGATAAATTATTCACAGCGATTAATACATTCATCAAGAAAATCACGATCTGTTCATGGACAATTTGTTAACGGAAAAAAGGAGTTGACATTTGTTGTATAAATAATTAATTATGAATTATTCCCTCAGCCTTCAACCTGGGCCTGATAATATGCTGTCTTTGTATTGCTTCCAATTGCTGCCTGCTCAGCTTATTAAACCCAAACCTTTCATGCTCCAAGTAGCACAAAGAGCTCTTAATGGGTCGCCACGCTGCTTCAATCTGTTCCATAACCTTGAACTCAATATACTTTAGAAGCCTGCCAAAGGACAAGACTGGCTAATATATGAATATACTTAATAGGGCCCTGTGTCCTATGTCATCAGGAAAAAAAACCCACTTTGGTCTTGCAGCTGGAATTTAAGCAGTATTATAGTGGTCAATCAGAAACTTCAATGATATAACGTCAAAGAGCATCAAATAATGATTTAGCATCTGTAAGAGAGTTTGCACTGTACACAGTAGTTAATTGATTGTCACCAGATTGAATAGCCTCTGACTCAGTGACTTCAATTAAATGGAAAAAAGCTAACAAGTAATAGCACGGTATTCAGAAGAGTTAACATGAAACAATTAGTAGCTAGCCTGCCTTGCACTTTAAATACAGAAGGTACTTAAAGAATAAGGAAAGTCTTTGAGCTGAGAACTTGACCCAAAGCCCACTGTAATCAATGGCAAGTCTTTCTATATACCTCAGTGAGTTTTGGATCTAATACAGTATCTTTTAGGCTGGAATAAGGGGGAAAAAACCAATGGGAATTTTGCCAGAGGAAGGACTGCATTGCCCCGAACGAGCCATAAAGAAAGGTAGACTACATAGCTTGAGTAAAAAAAAACCCATCACAAACTAGGAAACGGGCATTAATTTCATGTATGGTTCCTGGGAATGTTTTGTTTCTTTTTTACTGTAGAAAGGGGTTTCATGTTTCAGTGATAGATAGTTATCGTAGTCTCAGATAACCACAGGCATCCTAGTAACTCAACCATCCCTCCATCCTGCTGTGAGTTGACATCATTCCCACAAGGTACATCCCTGATGTACAATGTACAGTTCTAGCAAATCAGCATTTTCAGTACAGGAAAGCAATGTTCCTTTCAAAGGTCCATAAATTATATCTAAAGCACATTAGTATCCCTATGGGAAGGCTAGAAATGAGGATAAGCAAGTATCTCCCTAAACACAAAAGAGCAGAAACTTTGTAGGGAGAATCTGAACCCCTTTTAGCATGTGTTATGCTTTTCATCTGCACAGTGTTCATATTCTCCCCCACCCCAATACAAAATTGCATGTAAAGCCCCAAACACAAAGTCATTCCAAAATGATGGGAGGTTACATAAATAATCACATAAATAATAAAACTCTATTTTGATTTCCCTTCCCTTTTGATGTGATGTTAAGTCTTAATATTATTAATTTATAGCACTACAAGAACGCATGATACTCCACAAAAGAGGAAGTGACAATCTAAATAGGTTGGACAGCTCATGGGTGAAAATTGCAAACTGCATAGAAAAGGTGCCAAGCATTCAGATTAAAAAAAAAAGATGAAATCTGTGCTCTATGTCATCTTTCCCACTGGAATGTTCTCAATGCTGAGGACTTATGGGGGAGTGACATAGAAATGCTACAAAAATCACTGACTGTCACCAGAGCATCAAAAGTGCATGATCCCAGTCCAAATATGTAAGGCTTTCAATGATCTGGGCCCCGTATTTGTAAAAGATCACCTAAAACTCTGGGGAAATAGACTGTGGTTGACAACTCTGCTTCTCAGATATAATGGAGCAAGCTACTGAAGGAGACAAAGTCTTTGGGAAACAGTCCTAGGCTGTGGAATGAATTCCCATAGGAATTATAGGCCACCACAGACCTCACTACCTTCCACTCTGAGCACAAGGGGCACTCCTGTGACCAGGGGAACTGACAGCCTCACCAGCCCCTCGGGCAAGGTGTGTGTGTGTGTGGGGCGGTGGGGGCTGCTCATCGGTCCGGGAAGGGACAGGGCCTTAGGCAGAAGGGGTCAGGCTGGGGGCAGTCGGTCCCTAGAATCGCTGGGACCATGATGCCTGCCTCCCTAGCTCTCAGTGCTGTCTGGCCCCGCCTCCCCAGGCAGTCCTAAGAGCCATGCAATGCTCTGGCAACAATTTAAAGAGCTGGAACCTCTGGGCCCTTTTGGAATGCCAGGCCCTTGGGCAACTGTGACATTGCTTTTAATAATATATGTGAATACTTTTTTTGGGGGTGAAGAAACTATCCTGCACATAACCATTTTTTCCCTGGGAAGAATATGAGAAAAATAAGATGTAAAATGTGTGTTTGGACGACCACCTAGGAGAGAGTCGGGTGCTGCCCAGCTGATCAGCAGTGTGCACACAGCCAGCAACATGTTTGTATTTGTGGTGCACACCTGCACATGCCTTGGTGCACATAACAAAATTCATTCTGCGCATGGATGGAAAAAATAGAGGGAACACTGAACCACATGTGACAGACATTAGTCATGACAATTAATGCACTACTGGAAAGTCTTCAGATACTATAGTGACAACGATTGTAAAATAGAGATTAGACTCAACTAGAAAAGAATGCTATCTAAGAGTACTTCTACACTGCAACACTATTTCGAAATAACTAGTGCTATCTGAAATAACTTAGTCTGCATGTACACAGCAGACAGTTATTTCAAAATAGTGTCAAAATACTGTCAAGCTGGAGGACTTCTTACTTTGACTCCTGTAACCCTTATTGTACGAGGAATAAGGGAAGTCGGAGGAAGAGTGTTCTATTTTGAAATAAGTGCTGTATAGACGCTTCCTATTTCAAAATAAACTAGTTTGAAATAAGCTATGCAATTGATGTAGCTCAATTTGCGTAGCTTATCTCGAGTTAAGCCCTGCAGCATAGACACACCCTGAGAGAGATTTCTCTTAGTCAGGAAGAATTTCCAGATAGCCAGCTAAATGATTTTGTAGATATGTCCACTTCTGCAGTAGTGCAAAACTGCTGATTCAGAGTGCAGGATCTCACTGTGAAATATTAATTTGCCACATAATTGTTTCAAGACCTTTGTCTCAAAAATTACATAACTCCTCATTGGCGCAGCCCATTTGGGTGTTACTGCAATCTAGACAATAAATTATTGGGATGTAATTTCCCAAGTTCCTGTTGATTTTCATGGAGACTTTTACTTTTGAAAATTCCAACTTAACTATTAATAAAATAATAATAATGACTAATTAATTGTTAGCACTTCCTGTGGTTTGCCATTTTTCTTCACCAAATATACATTGCATATTCAGATTAGTTATAAACCCAGAAAAAGCAATTAGAACAAGCAGAGAGAAATAACAATGTAGTCTATGTGTGTGGGATGGTTTCCAGTTGGGATAGCTATCAAAAGTGCTTTACAAAAAAATTCAGCCTCATGTTTTTTTAGACACCCCCCACAGAAGCAGTTCTATTATTAATTCAGAATAGAAAATGTTTTCTTACATGTCTTGTTTGAATAGTTAGCTAGAAATGTGGGACACTGTACTCGCAACAAGGGTGCTGGGGCTCACATTTGTACTTGCACTTGTCCTGCAGTGTAGTAAAAGAGTTTTCAGCACCAGCTGGCAGATAGGAATATCATTAGCACATTTGGGTTTTTATCTACAGGGTTAGACAGAATCAAAATCTCTTCAGCTGAAAGTGACAAAAAGCAGCAAAATGCTGGAGTGAAAATTGTTTTTCTAATATGTCTTTTTGCACTGATTTAAAAGTTTTACAATTAGACTGAGAGTTTATTCTCAGTCTTGAGGAAGGGTGGGGCTTAATGACACCCTCCCCGTGGGAAATTCTGTCTCAGAGGCACAGTTCCAACCTTGCTTCCCTCTAGATTCTGAGCTGAAATGTCTTTCTGTGGTCCTCCTGAAAAAGGCCCAGATAACTCCTGCTGTGCTATGCTCCATTGTCCAGAAAGGAGTGGCGAAAACACAGGCAAGGCTCTGCTTGCACCCTGCACTTCTCTGAGCCCTCTCTACCTTTTTACTTACAAGGTAGAGAGTCTACACCAGACCCCAGCTAGGTGTTGGCCAAGCCACAGAGAAAAGGAGCTTTAATCCCCTACGTGCCCAAAGCGACCAAAACACATCGATAACCCTTAGGTAGAATCTGAAGATTTTGTAAGATTGATTCTGGTTGGCAAAAGCTACAACACAGTTCACAATTTATGGGATTCAGTTATTTTTTCTAGACTTAATATCTGACACTGATTAAGGCCTGTTCAGCGTGCCACCCTGCCAGTAAAGAAGATGGCCAAATTGCAGGTGGTGCAGTATCACGATCTGTGCCTAAAATTGCCGCACTTGATTTTAAAAGAATTTCCTTGAACTAACATTGCTATATCTGTGTAAGACAATACATAGAACCTTATGTACACATTACCTAGCATCTTGATTGTTTTCTAATTTAAATTTCATCCGTAGTTCTTTAAAGGGCACTAATTTGGTATCCCTGCAAAATAAGTTACCTACTACCACATTTTTTGCCTCTGACCAATGAGCTGAGCAAAATATCTCCCCATCTATTCATAACTTTATATTTCCCCAAAGCCAAGAATGCCTAGTTAATTCCGGTCAGTGTTTACCCAGTAAATGAGCATGGTTTGAAATTGTTCTGTGTTATTTTAAAATTGGATTAGTAATAATTCTCTGTAGAGCAGCTACATTTGGCTTCTCTTGCTTCCTAGGCGCTCCAGAGGCAGCCATACTGGCAAATGAATCATCTAATCAAACAAGTGAGTTAACTTCACCACTCCATTAGCTGCATAATCTCTCACTTAATTCAGATGTCCTAACTATACCTTCCCCTTCTGAGCCTGAAGTCACGTCAGCAGACTGGCCCTGCAACCCTTATTCACAAGGGGTTAGAATGAGCCAGTAGATTCAGCTCTAAGAAGGGGCCTGTGGGCTCTTTCCTGGAAGCTACCCTTGGATTGAATTGTACCTCAGAGTCCTAGATCCTCAGCTGGTATAAATTAGTGAAATACAGTGGAACCATTCGGATTTACATCAGCTGATGTTTTAACCAAGACATACACAATTCCTTCTTTATTTATCTTTCTTCCTCCTTGCTGGGAGAAAGTCATTACAGCTTTGCAAAGGGAATATTCTACTCCCCCCTCCTCACACTTGGCCAGCCATTCCAGTCATAGATTAAGGACTCAAGGCCCAATCCTCCCTGCCCACTTGTCACAGGGAGAGTCCCCTAGAGCAGGAGCCATGAATCAGATCTGAACCCAAAACTTAGGTAGGCTGAGTGAGGTGTGGACGTTTACTTCACAGCTTAGCTAAGTTCGACAGTCTGCTCCGTGGTGTTATTCTGGTCCTAAATAAAGACTCAGTGTTGCAGTGTTATCAATGCATTGGTTTTTGTTATTGGTCTCAGCATGAGCTGCGTAGGATCCAAATTTCATAACGTGTGATTTTACTCTGAAATGTGACTCTGTAAGTCTAGCTCCTTACTATGCATGAATCTTGTCAATGCGTGTATTCAGAGCCCTAGACTGGTTACATTAGAGATGTTCCTATAAATATGTACATACTTGTACGCTCACGCATAATTATACTGCCACTAATACATATAGGCTACGTCTAGACTGGCGCTTTTGCTCCAGAGCTATGCAAATGAGGCTCAGCGTTGGAATATTGCCGAGCCTCATTTGCATAGCTAATGAACCGCCATTTTCGCGGAAGAGGCTCTTGCGCAAGACGGGGCTGTCTACACTGCCCCTTCTTGCGCCAAGAAAAAACCTTTGCGCCAAAGCCGTTATGCCTGAAAATAATCGGCATAGCGACTGCGCAAAGTTTTCTTGCGCAAGAAGGGGCAGTGTAGATAGCTTGCCGTCTTCTTGCAAGAGCCTCTTCGAAAAATGGCGATTCAACTATGCAAATGAGGCTTGGCGATATTCCAATGCTGAGCCTCATTTACATAAGCTCTAGCGCATAGCGCCGTAATCTAAACGTAGCCATATAGAGGTGCATGTGTGTGCACACTGAGTACCCATTAATATTGAGAATAGCTATGTGCAGATATAAAAACAATACATGTGAAATGTTGGGTGGTTGTTTCCAAGGGGCATTTAATAGGAAAACTGATACTTCCGATAAAGTTAATAAAGTTTCAGGACACATACTCCAATCGGCACTGAAAAATTGACCGTGGGTTGATTCAGGTTTCTTATTAGCAAGGCTAATTAAAGAAAATGTCTCCAGAGGTATAGGATTTAACGGAAGATTGTGCCAATCTGTGAAAAATTCTGGCAATGTCTATATGACACACCCTGGTGGTGGCTTGTAGGGTATGTGTAGCTCCACTCTATAGAAAAAAGCCTGCTGTATCTAAAGTGCAGTGGGTAGATCGACATGGCAGTGAAAGACTCTGGCAGGGAGGAGGCTGAGCCTATCCCACTACCTCTTCTCTGCCAGAACCTTTCCCCTCTGGTGGAGACTTTCACTGCAGCAGGGAAGGACTCTGGCAGAGGGGACCTACTGGAGATTTTTCACACTGACTCCCTCTCCACCCAGCCAGAGCCTTTCTCTGCTTCACAAGTCTTTTCCTGCAATAAGGAAAGTCTTTGGTGGGGTGAGGTAGTAGAAAAAGATGATTCCCCACTTCCGGAGCCTTTTCCCACAGAGACAAATTTTTCTTCTGCCAGTGTCTTTACCAATGGTGAGGAAGAGCTCCAGCTGCAGGGAGCTGGCAGCCTCTCCCTGCTGCCCCCCTCACTCCTGTGGCGAGTGTATTCCTGTGTCAGAAAAGGCCCCAGAAACACGACCTTGCTCTGCTAAACTTAGCAGTAAGGACAGAGGCACAGTTTGAGAGAGCAGCAAGAGTGCAGAATAGCTAAGCTGCCAAATTCACATGAAAAGCACAAAAATTGGGCCATTTTTTGGCTTCATTGGTTTACAAGTTGTGTGCTGGCTAATTTTTTGCTTGTAGCTTGTTTGGCTTGGGGCTTGTTGTTTCTTTTGTGGGGGTAAGGAGGGCAAGGGGAGAAAGTTCAGAGGTGCACAACAGGCACACTACAGTCCCAGACAGGATGTTGCAGGGGGAAATCTAGTCACATAGGCCATGTCTACACTAGGAAATTATTTCAAAATTACTAAATTTGACTTAATGACTTCCGATTTAATTTAGTCCAATTTCGAACTGGCGTGTCCACGCTATGGGGAAGCCTCGAAATTAGTGCGAGGCAAGCTCCATTAATGTGGATGCGCTACCTTGGACTCAGAGGCCAAAGAAGCACTGGGGAGTAATTACTTTAAATGACTCTTGGGCGTAGTTATTTCAAAATAGCGGCACTGGAGCATCCGCACTACTGTTATTTCGAAATAACTATTTCACGTAGCATTACTCCTGATGAAAAGCAAGAGTACAGATTTCAAATCCCGCGGCCCGTTATTTCAAAATAACAGGCTTGGTAATGTGGATGTTCTGCTTATAAATTCGATCTTGGGGGAGTTATTTTGAAGTAAAGTGCTAGTGTAGGCCAGGGCATAGAGTGTCAGGGGTCTTTTAGGGAATGGCTTCTTCATGATTTGTATGAATAGTTGCTTCTGTCTTGGTTTATCAGGAATTATGTTCATTTCAATGAGTTTTATGTTCAGATTTTGGAGCTAAATGACTTCAAAATTTCAGTGTAAAATTCAGCTGGAACAAGTGAATGCTTTCTTATTCTATGTAAAAATCTATGTGGAATTATACATTTTAAATGGTTTGGAGCCACAACAATAAAAATGAACTTAAGTACACCGAAAAGTTTTGTAAACTTTAGCAAACTTCTCTGTGAAACTGGTCTGAGTTTTTAATATATAATCTAATCTGAAACCCATGGAAATTTCAGTCTCACAGTTTTCATGCACAGTTTGAGAGTATAGTAATTCACATGCACATTGTGAATATTTAATCAATATGCTAATAGGTAAGTGAAAGGTAGGAAAGGAAGATTGGAAAAACCCTGGCTGAAATGCAGACTTCTCAGAACATAAATTCCCCCTTAACAATCTTCACATACAAAAATATTGAATTAAAATTGTCCATGAATTTCCAGTAACTTTTCCAATTAGGAAACAGAAGTTTGTATTATTATTCTTTGCATGGAAATATCACCATAATAAACTAAAAATTAATTTCACTTAGCAAATGCAAACTTTTTGCCTGCCCCTAGAGTGAGCTGAACCACATTTTTCCATCTGTACACTCTGATGTTTCTCAAAGTGGTCCACGAATCCACTCTGAGAAACCTATTAACTGGTCACTCCAGTTTGTTTATTTACTGGCTCCATGACCACAAAGCCTCACGGTTCCCATTGGCTCTGGTTCCCCATTTGCAGGCAAGGGGAGCCACAGGAAGCAGCAGCCCGCCCCACGCCACTTCCTGCAGCTCCCCTTGGCTGCAAATGTCGAACTGGAGCCAATGGGAGCCACGAGGCTCTATGGCTGCAGAGCTAGCAAATAAACAAACAGAAGAGGCCAGTTAGTAGGTTTCTCAGAGTGGATCTGTGGACCGCTTTGAGAAACACTGCTCTAGAACTTTGAAAAATTTTAATCCATGGTCTTGGATCTCTTTGACTGAAATAACTTTTTAAGGAAAACAAAAATCTAACTTAATTGTATGGCTTCAGAGGGGTAGCCGAGTTAGTCTTTTAAGTTTTCCAGTTACAAACAACATATAGTCTTGCAGCACCTTAGGGTATGTCTACACTAGCCCCCTAGTTCGAACTAGGGTGGCTAATGTAGGCATTCAAACTTGCAAATGAAGCCTGGGATTTAAATATCCCGGGCTTCATTTGCAAGTTCAAATGCCTACATTAGCCTTCCTAGTTCGAACTAGGGGGCTAGTTTAGACATACCCTTAGAGACTAACAAAATATTCATCTTTAGAAATGGGTTGTGCCCATGAAAGCTCATGATACCATCTACATGTTTTGTTAGTCTCTTAGGTGCTGCAAGACTATTTGTTGTTTTTAATTTTATGGATAAGATCTGTGGTGATATTCAGAATTCTGCTGTTCCCATCTTCTATAATCATTTGCCTGGTGCAACTGGTCAGCAAAGTAGGGATAATACACAGACCATCTGTCCAGTGAAAATTACACCTTTATCACTTTGTTCTTGTTATTTTGCTGGAAAAAACATATCTATATAAAACAATATACAGGTTTCTGGGTGACATAGGCATACCCACCTATGTGCCTTTTCTGTGCTCCCACTATTCATTTTCAATAAGAGGACATATTCTTGCTTCTTTTCTTTTTCTAGTGGTGTAAGATTTCCACATATTATACAGTAAAATTTTACAGAATGAAAAGACTAATGCCCTAGCTGTACATCCAAAGAAATTGAAAGAGTGCTCTCTTTCTCAGAAGCTGATTAAATCAAGATTCTTAAAACACTTCTGCTTTTATGACACAACTATTCTGAGCTCTATTGGCTATGTGAGTTTAAACACGACAAGCAAAATATTAGTTTTTGGTCTGTAGTGCATTTACAGCCCTGGGTTTCTGAAATGAGCTTATCTGGAGGGCTCTGTTTATGTGAAAGAAATTGCTATGATCAATCACTGTGTAGTAAGGGATCAAAGTGCTGAATCAAAATTGTTTTTCATTGCACTCGTTCAACGAAAGACAGGGAACAATGCAAGTGAGTGGTTAAATATTCTGCAAAGAAGCTATAGTTCATGTAAGGTTTTTTGCCACCATCTGATTGAAACATATCAACATATGGTTTCCTAACTCATCTCCCCCACTGCACACACTCTCCTCTCTTCCCCCTCCCCCCCAAAAATCAAATCTTGGGCTCCCAATGTTAAGAGAATGAGCAGAGAATGTTGGTAGCCCAGACTACTGTCAGACTACTGTATTTTGCAAAAGTGTGTGTTCCTGTCAGTGTCAAAGCAAATAACAGCCAAGTGATTTTTGTTTTGCTCTGCAGTTTTGTGAGAGAGCTGTCTTTTTATTAACTGGGCAAAATCCCAAAGAGTTTTTTTTTTGTGGGACTCCCTTTTTTTCACTAGGCAAGTGAAGCTCTGCTTTCCAAATCTCAGGCGATTGTTGTGGTTTTGAATCGGCTACCATATATGTCTGAGTCCTCTAGATGAGTCTGTCAAGTGCCAACATTTTCCTCTTCCATTTCAATTTCCTTTGGTTAGATGAGCTGCCTTTTCTCCTACAAGAGTCTTTTGGGAGCACACTTTAAGCAATGCTTTTGAAGAGGGCTGCTTGTTTAGATCCCTGATCCACGGTCTCTCAAAAACCTGATCACTCCCTCTCCTTTTTGTAATAGGCGGACAATTATACCCTGCTTCTTATGCTCCAGAACCTCTTCCACTGACATTGACATTAGCCCAGGTGCTTTCCCACTAGAGTTGGGTGGAACAATTTCAACCTTAGAATCATAGAATCCTAGGACTGGAAGGGACCTCAAGAGGTCATCGAGTCCAGTCCCCTGCCCTCATTGCAGGACCAAATGCTGTCTAGACCATCCCTGATAGACATTTATCTAACCTACTCTTAAATATCTCCAGATATTTTGTCACAATGTGTTGTTTTAGTTTTGACAAAGTCTTCATCAAATTTGTTTTTTGAGAGAAGACCAGGAAGAGACTCCCTCCACTACAAGATGGTTGTGAAAACATGAGCTTAAGGCATTGGAGACTCATCTTCCTACTCTTCCAGTGATCTGGGACATGAACCTTTGCTTTGAATCAGCCACATCAGAGACTTGAAGCTTGGCCTTCCATATCCTAGGCAACCTCCTGACCTCCAGACACTCACTCTGGGACAATTTGACACAATTCTGTTTTTGTCTAATATTTCAAAAGCCTTGTGTTTGTTATTTTTTCCCTCTGCAAATTGAAAACAAATTTGATACTCTGAAAATTGCCTCAAAATACAATTGTCATCCTCCACTCAGCTCTGTCCCCCACCACAAAACCTACAACACCACACCTTGAAGAGGGCCTTCCCAGACTGGGAAAGAGTGGAGGTGGAGCGGAGGGAGGCCAGAAATGGTGGCAATAGAAAATTGCATTGAATTGGTTGAAAGTTTCAGAAGTATGTGAATCCACAAAATGAGGCAATCCTGCTGAATTACTCTCAGAAACCTCATGAACCAAATGCACATTTTAAAATTTGCAAAATCCATATGAGCCTAAATCTTCAAGTTTTGCAAGACTCACCTTAGCTCATATGAGCCAAGTCTCTCTCTCTCTCTCTCTCTCTCTCTCACACACACACACACACACACACACACACGGTGTGTAGCAGCACAGCATAACTCTTTAGGAAAGGAGGTGAGCAGGACATTAGCCAACTGAATCTACAGAGTTATGATGTGTTGCTATGCACTGTAAAACAGATACCACTTTCCTTCCCCAAAGTGGCTGCACTTCAATGGTAGATGGAGCAAAGGTAAAACTACATTTCACTCTCTCTCTCCCATACATACACACATATACACATACTTGACAAGATGACCAGACTTATGCATTTTTCTCTCTGGCCTGGTAGAAGTGGCAGGAGAGAAAAATGCACAAATCCTGTCACTTTGTCGAGTCAGGCATGATAGTACCAGAGTGGGTTTTAAATCTCTCTTACCCACTGAAGACATATGAGATGAAGTGACCAGTGTATATCAGCTGAAGTGTGTACAGCATTTTGGGATGAGGGGTGCTATTTTATGGGTGTCAGTCTTGCAAGCCAAGCACTGAGTGAGGAATATATTATCCAGCTCTCAAGTTAATTTAAGATTACACTGCAATTTGGCCTGCTCCAAGCAGGAGCCTCCACCACTATGACCACCAAAAGAGCATTCTACAGTTTTGCATACAGAGCTGGATGCTACAAAGGAATGCTTAGGATCATATCATTGTTGTAGTTCTGTCAGGTGAGTGAGCTAATGTCTTTTACTTCTGTTGGTGAAAGAGAGCTCTTCTTCAGGACACCCTGTGTATACTGGCACTTGGTCCACAAAAAGAAATTACCTTCCTTTCCCACCTTGTCTCTCTAAGATCATACAGTAAGTTTGCCTTTGCATCAGGCTGTGTCTTTAAAGACTATTTGCATTTGAAAAGACAGAAATAACAGAGATGAGAATTAGTCTCCCACTGAGAAAGGGCTGCATGATGTTCACTCCTTCTAGTTACTTTACTTTACTTCTTTGCTGATATGCACAGCTTTTCTGCCATCCTGTGGAATGCACATAAAAGAGGTAGAAAGGCAGGACTGGAAGATATGGAGGTGGGGGAGAGAGAAGAATTATATTGTGGAAAAGGCAGAGCAACTCCTGTGAATCTTTTCTTTTTCTTTTTTTTTTTTTATGAGTATTAACTTGAGTCTGGCTAAATAGTTTCCCATAATACTATTTAGGATGTATTCTCATCAAGTTTCTTGCAGGTCAGCAGAACTCTGAAGTTGTAGAGAGTAAAATGCTTTTTCATAAGTTTCTTCCCTTTATAGTCATAAATTACATGATCACATACTATTTCTCAGATAGGTTATCATAATATACCATATTTGCTTACTGAATGTCATTTCCTATTCTCTATTCAAAATGGAGTTCAGGAGAGTCATGCATGAAAGAAGTATAGAACAACCTCAACATTAGATGTATAACAGTAATATTGAGATTTTGCTGACCCACAGAAAGGTATTTATTTTAGCCACTGGTGTAGTTAATGTTGGTCTACCTAATTTCAGACAAATAACTTAATTTTAAAGCCACAGTATAAGCAAGGACTAAGTTAACTCCTCTCCAAACTCCCCAGGAAAGAGAATCCAGTCTTTCCCCAGAATCCAGGTGATTGGGATTCCAGTACCTGTCCTTCCACATGCTTTCTTTGTGACCGTTGGCAAGTCACTTAGGCCTAAAATCCTCAAAGATATTTAGGTTCTGTGTGTCTCACTTCCCCACCTGTAACATCGGAATTACAGTACTTCCCTACATCATAGGTATGTTGCAAGAAAAAACACATAAGATTAAGACTATGATATGCTCATGAGTAACTCTATCACGATATGAAGATTAAAGGAAAAGACTCCAGTGTGGCACCTCTGGTCGTAATTTACTGTATTACATTTTACACCCAGTTTGGACAACTGTATATGACTACACAAGGTGTTACGCAGTGGAGCATCAGGCCCAAATGTATCATATAAGGATGCTGTGATGGATAGGAGGAGTGCCCGGCCAGTACCCAGTGACTAAGGGGTTAAACTCAGGTAGCTAGCAAGGGTGTTGGCAGGGGGCCAGAAAAACCAATGGGGATACAGTGCTGAAATTAGAATTGGATATATATACTTGGTCTGCTCTTCTTTTATGAATCCTAAGTAAGGGCCTGAGGGAGCAGATGCAGTACTCAGAATTACCATGCCTATAAGAAATATTGGACATGGGAGTATTTTTCTTTTGTTTTGGTTGTTTGGTTAAACTTCCCTGTGGGAACCCATGCCTTCCCTCCCCCACTCACCATTTAGGTTACAGCCCAAAGAACTTTGTGGTTTTGATCTGTTCTTTTCTTAGTTGCTCTGTAACACGTAGCAACCAAGTATGCTTTATCAAGTATATCTTGTTGTTTTGTTAATAAAATCACCTTTTTTAAGGTGATGATTTGATGCTTATGTCCTCAAAGGTAACAGGAGGCCTGTGTATGTCTGTGGAGCCGTGGAGGTCAACTGTCAGAGATACAGTTGTTTTCTGTGTTTTTTTGCTTCATTTTTCAAGCTCTCTTGAAAGAGCTTGGGGTACCCCTTGGGAAGGAATTCAAGTGTTCATCCCCCTTTTTTTTCCAAGGTTAAATCACTTGATGGTGGCAGCTAATGTTTTTCTCAGAGCCAGTGCATCTATGACTCTGGGGAGTTTTTGTAAACAGAGCCTATAGAGGCAGGGTATTCTTGTGGGCCCCGTCTTCTGCACTCGGAGTGCCAGAGGGGGGAACAGCCCTGACAGATGCTGAGAAGGACTAGAATACAGACCTTACTAATTCCATAAAAATAGCCATCAATACAGACACACTAATTTAATTGTCATAATAGGCCAGCTCATGTACAAGAGCCTACACACATACTAATAAGCTTATCAGAGATCACCCACTCTATCCTCCCTCCTCCTCCCCCCGCTTTTTTTTTCTGTTGGTCTCTAGGGAATCCAGTTTAAATTAGTATGTATGCCTCTCCTGGTGGTAGCTCTGAGAAAATGTTACAGTGCTGAGTGAGGTCGCCTAACCACCTCCACAGCATGGGCAGCAGTTGTGTGGTCTGGGGTGCCCATGCTCCTCCAATGCTGTGGCTGAGTCTCTCCCCTGACACTGCCAGTTGCTCCTGCACACCTCCCCCAGAGCATCTCCCAGCCCCATATGCTGGAACCGCACACACCTTCCCTGGGTGCCTCTCCTGACCTGTGCCCTGGGCAGCGAGCGGTTGCCCTGGGCCTCCTGCTGTCCTTTGTGGCTGCTGCTGCTGCCTGGCTATAAGGGGTGGTACTGGAAAAAGGCTGACTGCTGTGTCTGAGCAGGGAGAGGGGAGGAGGCACATGGCAGCCCCTGCCTGGCAGGCAACTCCAAGTGGGGCTTCTGTAAGTCATGGGAGGGGGAGTCCTCCTCTCTGGCCCCATCCCAGGGCAGCCTGGTTTCTGCACCCTGTTTGAGCTATGCATTTCCAGGCCAGCCCCTACCAAGAGCCTGTACTCCCAGGCAGAGCCCTCACCAAGGAGCTGACAGCCCCTGAGCATGGTGCAGGGAGGGAGGTGGGGGGTGGGAAGGTGCCACTGCTGCAAAAGCTGGCGGACAGAATCTTGGGCCCCTTTGAACCACCGGGCCCAAGGGCAAGTGCACCCTTTGTCTCCCCATCGGTGGGGCTGGCCATCATCTACCTGAGCCCAAACCTCTGCCCCAGCCCTGAGCCCCTAACACATCCCAAACCCCTCATTCCCACCCCAGAGCCCACTCTCCTGAACCTCAACCCTCAGCTCTAGCACTGAGCACCTCCCCACCCCACCTCAAAGCCAGTGCCCTTGTCCCAGTGTGTGTGTGTGTGTGTGTGTGTGTGTTTAGGGAGATTTGGACCTGATCTGCACACCACCAAAAATTATAGAAACCTGCTGCCAGTGAGTGCCCCACTCTTTTTAGTTCCCAGCTTGACTGTTGTCATACTCCTCCATGTAATTATAGACAGTCCCTGGCCCACAATGATGCATAAGTTGAATACAGTAAGATCTCTGGAAGACATTGCAATAAATTGCCATATTTGTCACATTCACTAACCAAGTCATTGCCAAGTTCATGCCAATTAATTCTCCATAATCTCCACAGAGTAATAAATCCATTTATTAGTATCACTCTAAGAGGCCTGTTTTTGTCTACTCATGTTTGTACAGCACCTAGCACAGTACCTACCTCCACGAGCTACTCTTAATAAGACTCTAAACTTCAGAGAACAATGCTGGTGAACTTCTAAAATAGCCTAGATAGAGGATACCTATATTAAGGCACCAACCTGAGGACACTGCTTTTTTTTCCCTCAGAAAATATCTGATTTTTCCATACTAGCAAGCTGGTTCTTGTGGTAGTAATATAATGGACAAGAGCAAAGAAGTGAGAAGGAGTTCCTTTGAGACACTGTTATTTATAGCTTTCCCCCAATCCCTGAGAAACTCCCTTGCCAGGTTAAGAAGACCTAGGCGATAAATCTGTCAGTGTGACTAGGTGGATATGTAAATTAAGATGATATTTCCCAGTATATGACCATAGTCCTAATAAGTATTCAGCTGGAATTATCTGGGAGAGACCTCAGGAGGTAAAGAACTATAGGATTAACTGCTCTGTTAAGTTGGGTTTTTTTAATGGAAGATAAAATGGGGACCATAAGAGTGAATGTTTCATACAGATTAATTTAGTGACCATGTCTTAAAAAGAATAGTTGTAACCAAGAAAATATATGAACTTCCTTCCTCTAAAAAGCTTATATCTGACCTTTCCCCAACATGGAGTAATTAATAAGCTATGACAGAGACCCAGCAAATCTTCCGTGTACAATAAGCAGGCCATTTCAGAAGCAGAAGTAAAAGTAGGGGCTAGAGTCTGCTGCCTTTGAAATCCATGGACTATGTGCAGACTAAGTTACTTACTTCATATGGATAAAGGAATCAGAATCTGAGCCTAAGTAAATAAGGCTCTGATTCTGATAGGTTAAAGTTAAAGTTTCTCAGCTGTTTTTGCCTGCTGGTTTATAAAGGAGGCTTACCCAATATAGGACATTGCACTGTGGTTCTGTCAATCTGTGGATAAGTATATTGAGCCTAACTACAGCAGAAAAACAAAAATTATGAGCTATTGTCCCTTTCCCCACACTTTTCTCCAATGATATGTAAATTGTAAAACATAGTCTAAGTCTCAAGATCTTTTGTGTACAAAGTACAGCATGAGAGATATGGGATGCAGGCTTCTAAAAAAGTGAAGTCTGTTGCATAAAAAAGCCTCCGCCTGAGCTCACTAGATTTATATACATGGATTTTCTAAAGCTACACCAAACTGTAAGGTCTAAGGTTTTAAACTGCAACTTATTATGATCCTTGTCAATCTTTGCAATCTGTATGACTCTCAAACTTACTGTAAACTGCAATTTTGTAATCTTTGTAACATGCAGCCACCTTGCTTGTAACTTTCCCTAAGCTGCATTCTCCCCTGAGTGATGAGTGTGAGTGTGAGTGTGTTTGAAGAAGGCTTGGAACAATGGACCACATGGCAATGAGTCATCACAGTATGGGCATGCTCCCTGCTGGATAAAGGGAAGTCTGGGCATGCTCCCTGATGACAAAGTGAATGAGTCACAGGAGCCATTCAGACACTATATAAAGAGAAGGAGCACATGTGAGATGCTCTCTTTTTCCTTCCACTGATCCTGAGAAGCTCCCCTCCAGTGTCTTTCCTCCTGACCAGCTTCCCCAGCCATGATGAGCAGACAGACCCTCCAGGATCCACATGCCTTGGCTTCTTCTGCAACCCATATGTCTGTGTAAGTGTGTGATTGCCTGAGGGCAGGAATGAATGGGTGTGAATGAGTGAATGAATGGAGGGGTGTGTGCTTGCTTGCTTGTCTGTGTGTATGTGTGTGAGAGAGAGAGTTCTATCTTCTTTAGATTAAACCTTTGGTGGCTGCTTTCTCCTCTTTAGTTCTACTTAGTGGAAATAAACCCATACTAGTGTAACCCTGGGTGGTCTCCCGTGAGTATATTTTTGGAGTAACAAAGTCAAGAATCAGTCATATGTCAACAATAAGACTAATTGCCTCCCTCTGTGGCAGTTTCATTTTTTTTTTTTCTGGAACCTGAAAGATGGTACTCTTACCTTGCCTCTACTTCCAGATTGGTTTTTACTAATTAGCCTCTTCCTAATCTGGGCAGCTTCACACAGAAGAAGTAAGTTTTTTCTTTTTAGCAGTATTGCATTCCTACCTTTATACAGCACCATTTCCAGGACAAAGCTCAAGGAAACAGGCATTAGAATGATGGGCACAAGGGGTACCTTGTCTGCTTCAGAGCTCCCATTATTGCTATCACAGGGGAAGTGACCTGGTGTTTGCAATGGTGAGAAATCCTGGGGAGGGGACAGGAAGAGATCTGATATAAACAGAAAAAATACTGAAAGAGTGTACATGCTCTTCTTTTTAAAGTGTTCTGTAGGAGACTCTAAAATGCTTTCTTTCTAAGCAGGGCTTTCCTTGAGTCAAACAAAACTCAGCAGTTTGTAAACAGGGATTTATACAAAGCTTTTTTAGGCAGTATCACTGTATTTAGATTTAATGAAACATGAAATTGAAAGCCAAACTACTAAGTTTCTGCTGGTTTCATTGTTGAAACTGCTCACCTCTCCATCATGACTTGAAATGGTAACTATCAGTTTGGAACCATGCAAGCCTGTGCTGAAGGGCAGGGAATCTCACTGAAACCTTCTGGGCCTCTCAGCTCAATTTCAAATATGCAACAAGAGTCTAGATTTCTATGGCTTCAAGGCCCACAGCGAATATTTTCCTGAACTCTAAGCCATACTCATCAATGATAGTTTAGTTAAACTTCATATGAAAGATTTAAACACACACACACACACACACACACACACACACACACACACACACAGAATCCCTCAAATTAACTTTTTAATGTTAGACAGTATTTCTTGTTTTCCAGGCCCATTTTTAAAGGGCCTGAATGAAGATAGTGTGGGGGGAAGGAGCTCCGTTCTGAGCATGTCAGGATCTGGTGAGTGGTGTTTCTCAGCAGAAGCTTAGGAATGAATGTGACATCACAGGTAAATCATGTTTCCCACCCTACCAGGCAGAATGGGATGCAGGATGAAAGGAAGAATAGTTCAGTGTGAAAGCATACAATCTGGTGAGCAGTATCAATTATGAGAGGGCAGGTAGGCTGTGTCTACACTACTTTGAAATAGCGCATCCACACTACAGGGAAGCCTCAAAAATTAGTCTGAGGCAGGCTCCCCTAATGTGGACATGCTATCTCAACTTAGAACCCCAGGAAACACTGGGGAATAATTACTTTGAATGACTCTGGGGGGTAGTTATTTTGAAATAACAGCAGCTGAGCATCCACACTAACCCTATTTCAAAATCAATTTCAAAATAGGTGTTATTCCTCGTAGAATGAGAGGTTATTATTTTGAAGGTGGACGCTCACCTTGTTATTTTGAAATAATGGGAGTTATTTCGAAATATCTCTAATGTAGACATGTCCATAAAGAGCTGTTGACAGGCCAAGCAGCTGTCTCTGAAGAACCACACAATTCTAGGAACAACTTTAATTTCTTCCATGACCTTTGTACAACTATCCGTAGCTGGCTCTTTTTCCCGCCTTCTCGCAGTGGCAGTGCTTTTCTTATTAACTTGAACCAGATTGCATTTGTGTGACGAACAGCAGAATGCGGTTTTAACTAATATCAAACAATGCAACAAGAAATCAACCAAAGCATTTACTTTTTTTATTAATTGTCCATACACATAAGTGTCTGTGGATACTTTTCTGTGATTTCACAGATGACTTTATTCACCTATGTTTGCTATTCAAGCTGTTGAGGAGAGAACTGACCAGAAGACATAATTAATAGGCAGTGGGATAACTGCTAAATTAAACACTTTAGCATATGGTCTAAATCCAATAACATAATTTAGTAGCCATTTAAAGAGCAGTAATCTCTTCAAAGGGAAATGTAGCCTCTAGCTTTTCAAAAGTCTGTTCTGCTTCACATACAGCAGTTGGTGGCACTAAGGTCAGCATTGCTTTACTCTCCTGGCTTCTGCTAAGATGATACATTATAAATCTTGCTTTGTATAAAATATAATTCTAGGGAACAGTTTCTGATATGTTCTGTGCTTTGAGAAATCTTCCCCTGTCATCTTTCATGTTAGCTTTCACTCTTGGTTTTCTAATCAAATTCCTATTTGTAAATGTTTTTACACAATGGAATTACTTATCCCTGGTCTACACTAGGATCTTATTTCAAATAACCTCCTCAAGGTTGAATGTATAAGCAGTGTGTCCACACTACCAACCCCATCATTTTGAAATAATGGGCCATGGAATTTGAACTTTGTACTCCTGCTTTTCACAGGAGTAACACTAATTCCGAAATAGTAATTTTGAAATAGTGTGGATGCTTCAGTGCCGCTAGTTCAAACTTACTGTCCTCCAGAAGGCCTACCGCAGCTCTTCAAAGTGTTTCCTGGGGCTCTAAGTCCACATTAATGGAGCCTGCTTTGGACTAATTTCCAGACTTCCCCGTAGTGAGAACACGCTAGTTCGAATTTGTTAAATCGGGAATTCTTAAGTCGAATTTAGTAATTTTGAAACAGTTTCTAGTGTAGACATGGCCTTAGTTTTGTGATATTGAACATTCCCTAGACGTTCAGCTCTCCTTGTCTAAATTCCATCTGCACTACCAATTGTTGATTATAGCCACCTTTTATAGCTAAACCTAAATTATCCAATCAGGAGTGTGGGGAAGGGGAGGGGTGTTCTTTGTGCTAAGGAGAACAGTGTGTATAATGGATTTTTCAGTTTTCTGGTGGTTCCAATAAATTTTACTTTTAATTTTTTTAATGGGTTAATCCCCCCCAACACATACACACTCCATTTTTTGGCCTTTTCTTAGGAGCAAAAATAAAGTAAAAATAAATAAATATTTCAGATTGAATTAAAACATTTAATTTGATCCCAAAATGAAATGAAGGAACTGTTTAGTTTTCAGTGTGATTATTTAAAAATGTTTTTTGCATTTTGTAAGTATAAAATTAATGGAATTCAGAAATAAAAAAAGTCGTTTCACCCTGAAAAATTAAAACACTTTGGTTTGAAAATGTCAAAATAAAAGGTTTAGACTTTTCTAGAACTTTTGTTTTAAGGGTTTTGTTTTTGTTTGTTTTTGATTTAGATGAACAATTTGGTGGAACTGACATCAATTTGCAAAACATTTTCACCAACAAGATTTCACCTAGCTCTATACTGAGCACTATATGCAAACATGAATAAAGAAACAGCTCTTGTTCTGGAGAAATAAAGCATATGTTTACACTACATTGTAAACCAGGATCTGTGGGCCCAGGCTTCTGGACTTGGTGTTTCCATGCTGCATTGTAAACCTGGGTTTAAAATTCCTGGCAGGGACAACTGGTGAAGAAGGATCCGGGGGGAAAAGGGGACAGTGGCCATGTGCCACCCAGGGGAGAGCCAGAACAAAGCTTCCTCCACCTCAAGCCCCACCCCTTCCCTGCCTCTTCCTGCTCCGCCCTGCCTCTTCCCCCAAGTCCCTTCCCCGAGTGATGTGGGGTAATAATGGGGGTCTGGCTCCTGCAGCAGGAATCTTGTTCCCCTCAGCCACTGGCAGTGGCTAGGGGGCAGTCTCATTCCTTCCCTGAGTGACACACTGGCAGCCTGGGAGCAGAACCACATCACTTCACTTCCTTTCCCAGCTGCCAGTCAGTACAGGGAGGGCCTGAGCCCTGCTGCAGACACCAAGGCCCCCAACTAGTGCGCTGGTCCATCCAGAGGTTCTGGTCCCTTGCCTTCTCATGCATGGTGTTTGGGGTGCATGTGGCCTCTCGAACCCGCCTCACACATTGCCAGTGATTGCTGGACCCCGGTCTCACAATCATATTACCACATCTATACTGGGCTCTGCAGACCTTCTCATTTAGACCAGCAGCTTGTGCTGCCTACACACTGCAAAATGATAGAGCTCCAAGTCACGGTGGAGCTCAGGCACGGAAACACCTTTCCAGCAGATCTGCATCCAGAGTGATTCGCACGTGGATGGAAGTGGGGATTGGGCTCCCAAATGCACAGCTCACCTGATTCTTGTTCTTCGGGGAAGATGTGCCCTGCTGGTTTTCTGACTGATTCTAGACGTCTAGCTTCAATGGCACTCTGCCAAGCAGGCCCACCAGCAGGGGGGCAGAGAGGGCAACTGCCCTGGGGCCTAGTGACTCAAAGGGCCCTTGGCTCCTGGCTGTCACTACTGCTACTGTAACCACAGCAGTGGCTGGAGCCTTGGGCTCTTTAATTCCCCATTGGAGCCCTGAATAGCATGCTCCACGACTCACTGAGGGCTGGCTGTCCCAGCCCCACCCCTTCTGCCCAAGCCTCGGCTCCTTCCAGGAGTTCAGAGCCACTTCCCCCTCCCCCATACACACCTTGCCCAGGGGCCCAACGGGTCTGTCAGCTCACCTGATGCCAAGTAACTAGATGAAAATCTGATTGTGAGAGTCAGCCCAAGTTCTGAATCTATATATCACATTACTCCTGCCTGCAATGTCGTTACATAACATAAGAACATAAGAATGGCCGTACTGGGTCAGACCAAAGGTCCATCTAGCCCAGTAGCCTGTCTGCGGACAGTGGCCAGCATCAGGTGCCCCGGAGGGGGTGGACCGAAGACAATGATCAAGCAATTTGTCTCCTGCCATCCTTCTCCACGTTCTGTTTGAAGGTGTAAAGACATCCTGACTTTTATCTCCCTTTGGAGAGGCTGTCTGGGGGAGAATGGATGGAAGAGAGCCCATCCCAATTAAGCTGCATGAGTCACTAGGATAGAGCTGAAATAATTTGTTTTAGTTGTGTAAATTTAACACATTTGTCATTGCTTTTTTCTCACTACAAAACAGGTTTAACCAATGACTGTGACACACACAATATCCTGAAGTCACTTGAACCACAACAGGTTCCAAGTGCAAATTTTAAACAAGCAACTGTCATGTAGCAAGTATAGTGGGTTGTTGCAGCTACGAATCTGTCTGGGCTGTCCTGGGAAGGCACGGACACACTGATGCAGTAAACACATTAGCAAGCATGAGCGTGGAAGGGGGAAGGAAGCTCTAACAATAGGTAATCAGCAGTTTTTCAAACTTTAATACATAAAATAGCCCTTCTTTTTGCAAGGTATGACGCTATACAGAACTTTGAGAATACAAGGAAAAAATTCAAACATACTGTTGTAAGAAATAATAAAATAAATTATTAGTGAAATAAAATGCCTTCCTGGAAAAATGTAACCTGTGTATATAAGCTGTAGCCCATGCTGGCCTATGACTAATAATGGGATTTTCTGTGTGAAGTGCATTTTAGAACCTATCTACCTGGTTAAGAGGCTCTGTTGAATCAGTATCTGACACAAAGAGCTCACTGATTTATCTGGAAGGTTCATACTCTTCAAAGGTGTTTAATAAACAGCTACTGTACATGGTTATTAAGAAGTTTGATGAGGCATTAATTGCCCACTTTGTGGCATCTTTATTTGATCTGGTCACAGTTTGAGATGACACCAGACCAGTTTTCTTATTCTCTGCTTACCTGAACCATTTATAATAGGAATAGTCACATTACTGTGGTTGATATAAAGGCAGTTTATGGTTGGTATAAAGGCAGAGAAGGGGTGGGGAAGGAGGTGAGGCAAGGGTATTTGGGTTTGAGGTAGATTCTGGATTGACTTACATTCAAAAAGTTATCTTGTCTTAAAAAGGTTGGAGTCCTCTGCTCTTCATTATATTTTAATAATCCACATTTTTCATCAACGCCCATCATGACACATCTCTCTTTTTTTAAAGAATGATTTATACGAACGCTAATTTTGAGCAAAGCAAAACTCAGCATGTTACAGAAAGGTTGGCTGTTTTCTTTGTCTAAAAGAGATCTGAATTCTAATCAACCACAGGATGTGAAGTCTGATTTAATGAATGAACTTGTGTAAAAAAAAAAAAAATTCAGCCTGTAGCTCAACAAGAAGAGACAAACGTAGGTGAATGGTATATAGAGTCTCAAGAAACTAAAGCTGTCCTGCAACATTAACCAATGCCACAGAAATAGGAAAATTGCTGCTGGTTGGGAGGAAAATGTCATTCTGTTCCTAACTGAGGGATCTTTGTCTTACAGCAGTTTTACAGCAAGACATATGATAGTAGAGGGAGTAGCACACTAGTGTATAGACTGAAGTGAAAAGATGGCAGAGCTCAAGCTACTTATCTCATGAATTTCTAAAGTAAAATAATACGATGAGTCTGGGAGAAAATGATAAAAGGTTGCTACTGTTGAGCAAAAGGTATCTCCAATTGTTTGACTAAACTCACGGTTTGTTTTTAAAAGTGTTCAGAGATACAAATAACTGAATGTATTGTCTAAAGACAAAACAGTACAATACAAAGGAGGCCTACATAATCTTCTGGGAAATAATTCTTATCTTGCGGGAGTCGCAACAAGTTCAGCTTACACAAAAGGTATACTTCAAATATACATCTTTTAAACTGTATTCATAGAATACTTCCACAACCAACACCAGCATTTGTACATTGCTCAATGTGTAAGTTTTCCCCATGAGTTTATGCCAGCTTTGACCTTAGCATCTCGCTGTACTTTCCCATATCTCGTTTTGAATACTACACTTCATGTCTTGATGTGCCATCAGGGTATTCCCTACCTGTGCATGGTACCAACTATTCATGCATCTTTCCCTTGAAAAGTTTCCTATTTTCTAATGCCAAAGCTGGTTTCAGCTTTGAAAGGGTTGTGGGATGCTTGACATGGGTGAACTGAATTCTGGAAAGAGCATAATACATTCAGTTAACAAACATTGCAGCATCCATTTATAATATAACATACATTGGAATATTATTAAGATGGTATGTGCTATGTCTAGCATATATGTATTGGCTAACACTATGTTTTGTAAGCTTCAGGGGGGTAGCCGAGTTAGTCTGTACAGGATAAACTTAAAAAACAACAAATGGTCTGGTAGCACTTTATAGACTAACAAAACATGTAGCTGGTATCATGAGTTTTCGTGGGCACAGCCCACTTCTTCAGATGACCGGAGTTTTGAGTTTAGGATGTCCAGACCCAAAATAAATAGGGGAGAAGGGAGGGGGGAGGAATAAAAGGAGGGGGTTTTGCTAGAATGGGGAAAATGATGGGGACATATTTTATTATTTTATCTGAGGGGAATAAACCACAGAACATCCACACTTTGTTGTCCAGCATGGAAAGCATACCCACAGCTACATGCAGCAAGCTCAGTCTGTGACAGAGCCAAAAAAACCCCTCTCATGAGCACTTCCTTTGGTTGTGTGTGTCTGCATTCTTTCTCCTGTGATGAACTCCTTTTTTGTGATTCTCAGGTGGATTTTCTAGCCCTGCCTGGGGCTCTGTCTTGAAATAACATCAGCCCTGGTATGGGGCTGTATGCCCAGGACTTCCTCCCTGATGACACAATTCTGGTGGGGTCCTCCCCAGCTCAGTCCTCACCCAGTCTGAGCAGCCAGCCAGAAGCCTCTCTCTCCCCCAGTCCCTGCCCCCATTTAGCTGTTGGGCTGAGGTGCTACTAGGAGCTGGAGGAGAAGGAATGCATGCTCAGCTGCCTGAATGTAAGTGGGGGAACGGTCCCACTACTGAGGGAAACTTTCTTGGCTTCTACATGACCCCTGTGAAATGGGCTAGTGAAAGGATCTGAGTCTTTGCTCCCACTTCCTTTAAGCAGAGGCCTCCCTGATCTAAAGGGCTCCCCTTCCACCCTCCTGCGTAACAGAGTCCTCTTAACCCCAACACAGCGGGGCCCAGGATTCCTGGGGGCTCAACCTCTAACCTTGTTGTGGTCACCAAGTCTGTTCCTTTTAGGTCCCAAGCCTCCTCAGGCCGTGGATGAGTTGCAGGGATGCTGCAGGTCAGACACTTGGTCTGAGGGGCAGAGCCCTTCTCCGCAGTGTTAGTCCCCCACCCCCATCTGGCCTGCAAGGCCTCGTGGCTGGTGAAGTCCCCCAGTGTTGGGCCTCTACCCAAGCTCCCCTCTGCTCTCCCATGGTGCTCACCACACACAGCTCCAGCCTGCTCCAGCCCAGTTCCACCCTGAAGTGCTACCTTCAACTCCTGGGTTGCTTCTTCGGCCGCTCTGGCTCTGTGGCTGCAGCATTTATAAGCTTGGCTGAGCTGTGTCTCTGGCTCCCTCTGATTGCCATGGCTCCACTCCCCAGCTCAGCTCAGGCACATGTGTCTCCTTAGCTCAGCCCTACTCAGTCTGATTCAAGCAACACCCCGCTCTCAAGGACAGAGGACCAGACTCTCCCCCAGACTTCTCACCTCCTCATTGGCCAGCGTGCCCTTGCAATCAGGCTGACCTGGAGCCCTGGCCTCTTGCCATTGTTCTTAGGGGCTATCCGTCTCAGGATCCTGATTTCTCATTCCTTTTGATACTGGGAGCTAACCAACCAAAAAGCCCCACTGAGTTTTAGTAAGGGGAGAGTAGTCCCCTTTAGGTTTGCCAGATGGTTTCAACAAAAATACCGAACGCCCCCGGCCCCCCAAAATGGGGAAAAAATCTGTTGAGGGGGGGGAAAAGGGGGAGAGACCAAAGTTGTTGAGCAAAAAAAAAAAAGGACCCCCCCCAAGAGTTATTAAGCAAAAAATAAATAAATAAAATAAAACAAACAGCATGGCCCCTTTAATTGCATGCAGAGTCAGAATAGGGATAGGTAGAGGGGAGGTTGAGCGCTAAGACCCAGGGAAGGCATTGCTTCCCCTTGCTCAGGTCTTTAGGTTTTTTGCCGGTGGCCATCTTGTTTTCTTGGTCAAGCCAGAAGGGAGCTTCCCTGCAGAACTAGGTAAGCAGGGGCTCCAGGGGCAGAGGTTCGGGGGGCTGGAGGCTGGGCCCAGTTGCTGAGTGTGTTGTAGGTGTCCGGTATTTTCACCTCCTGGAAGGGAAAAAAAAACAGAAAATAGTGGACATTTTAAGAGTCCAGTATTTTCTGAATTTTTTTACCGGACAGGAGGCGAAAATACTGGACTGTCCAGGTCAATACCCTAGTTCCCTTAGTGAAGGTGGTATGCAAGGCAAAGCTTTGCAATGTTTATCTCTATTTAGGCTCAGATCATGCCAACACTTCTGCATGTGCTGAATTGTCCTACACATTCCGCATTTAAATTAATAGATTTACTATGATAGCAAAGTTGCACATGCAACAAGCTATTCATAGACCCCTGGGCCTACATGTAACCCAGTTAAAATCAATTGGCTTTGGTAGGTGCAAGGGTCCATCCATGCAGAATAACTTGCAACAATAGGGCAGTATTTGTTTTTAAAATTGTGAGATTTTTCTTTGGCCAAACTTTCACAATTCATATTTTTTAATGTAAATGGATGAATGCAAGTGGCTTCTGTAATACTTAATTTCCCCCACAGTTTTGGTTTCGTCCTTGTAAAACTCAAGCTTTCTGTAAAAAATAAAATAAATGTTTAACCTTTCCATTGGTGAAGGTTTTTCACAGTACAAAGAGCAGGTTGTTTTGTTGCCCTCTTAACCTAACTTTTCAGAAAATTTTCTCTTGCTAAACAATAGCAACAATGGGGGAGGCGGGGAGGGAACTGTACTCCACAATTCACCTCGGGAAGGCATTAACTTCAAAGTCTAAATTTCAATGAAAATAGCAGCATTTAAGGAAATCATTCAATTGAAGCTGAAGCACTTTAAAAATGGTCTTTATTTCTACTTTTTCTCTAACCCCTATTTTTTCCAGATTGACTCTTGGCTGTGATAGTGTCTGTATTGGAAGGAAATAGTGATTTTTTTCCCTATCTTGTTTTAATTTTTCAATTTACCTTTCTTTGCAGAAATTGCAGTGTAGCACTTTAGTTCTGAATCAGACTACCAGTATTGGGCTACTTTGAGTTAAAGGAGAACTACAAAGGAGAGAATGCCATAGAAGTTCAGAGACAGTCAGGTATGAAAATATAATGTAAAAAAATGCATGCAAACCTTTTGGAACCTGTAGCCTGACATGAACCCCATCTTGTTTCCCCCCCCCCAAAGAGCAAGAGAAAGGCAGTCAGCCTTTGATGCCCTGGGAACGCAGGTGTGCTGCCTGTCCCTGACTCTACCATAAACAGAAACCAGACAGTAAATGGGCTAGCTGACGACCTGGGGCCTCCCGTCCGTCGCCCTGATGGCTAGTACCAGTAATTGACACGCCTGCACTGTCCCAGGAGAGGAATCTTTGCCCATCACATACCAGAGGTGCCCATTGTCTGCATTTTCCCAGGTGTGAATTATGCTTTTGCACCCTTCGTGGGAAACTTGGCATTCAAAGCCATTTTTCCTAATTGGCCACTTGAGACCAGGAAGAAGCCTACCTGACCCAAGGGGTATAAAGAGGGGTTTAGTAGCCCACCCCATTTGAGCTCCAATCATCTATACCTGCTGGCAGGTATTGATTGTCTCCCGAGGTCTGTGGGACGCCCAATCTCGCCCTACTTCTTCCCGAGGGATTGAGAGAAAGACGCTGGCCACGCCAAGTCTGGAACGCAGGGGTGAGAATATATACCTGCTATGTGTCTATTTTGCATGCATTTTATAAGAGCTCAGAGAACCAAAAGGGTTTCATGGTACCTGTAAGTGACTTTTGTTTTAAGTGTAATTTCTGTCCTGTCCTTTTGTAGTGGCTGTGTTATCTGTAACACAGCAGTAGCATTTAACAGCTAAGTTTACCCTGTAACAATAAAATAGTAACTGTTTAAGCTTTAACCTGACTCCTTCAGTTGCTGTAACAGAACCAAGCACAATTTAAAAGAACTCCAGCCGGTCATAAGGGACAGATCCGTTGGGGCACCCGTCAACCTCTTCCAGGTTGCCCGCTGCTAAGGACCCCGGTCCTGGCAGTTGAAGTCTCGGGTGTATAAGCTCTCCCCTGTAAACTTATTGGGGCGCCCGTCAACCTCTTCCAGGTTGCCCACTGCTAAGGGACCCCGGTCCTGGCAGTTGAAGTCTCGGGTGTATAATACACACACACACACCACTCACTGCCCTGACCATCGGCTGACAGAACCTCAATTTTCTTTTCATCTGAGGAAAGTGTGTCTGGTCAGATCTTACTTTATTTTTCTTTTTTACACCTATCCCCCTGTGTACAATAACATCCTTCCCATTTATTCTTGCATTTTATTATTCCTAAATATAACACTGATGTAGCAGTAACACCTAAACAGTATTTCTGGGGTGAGTTACCTCTAAAACATTACAAGATTTAGCAAGCTAATTGGAATGGAGTTTGATCAGTTCTTAGATGGAAGTTATCTAAAGAATAATAGGTGCATGATAATTATAACTATAATGTTCTTGTCAGGATTAATTGGAGAAGATCATTTTCTTGTCTATAGTCTGTTTTAATAGCAAAAAAAGTGTTTTCATATCAAGATAGTTTTCTTAACTCACTGATCTAAAAGCAAAATCCTAATGCACACAAAGCACAAGTAGTTTATATTTTGATTTATCCAGTGGTCAATACTAACTTTCACCTGAACTTCACCTCAGCTACCTACATCAAGGGAAAACCTATCCATCTCCTAGGATAATGATTTCCATGTAACAGCACCCCTTTTTGCTGTGAAGACAGAGCAAGCTTCAGACTTCATTAGGCAGGTTTTTTATCCACACAAAGTAGCACTGAATTTCTGGGAGTATTGGAGACATATCTTTTTGTGTAGCATTGCTTCATGTTTGTGGACACTTGCTTTGCTCATTTCAGAGTTACCTGCATGTAAATAATGGATTAAATGTGACTCCTTCAGGATGAAAGGTGGTGTCTAATGAATTACATGTCCTCTGCAGCAAACTGGATGTGAATGTTCTGCAAAAGCCCACCTTTTTGCCAGTTCCCAATGACAGAATTCTTCAGAAGGCTGCATGTTCTGTGACAGGTTCAAGAAGTTGCAAAAGCAGAATGCTAATTATCACATCAAACATGGCAATAGATAATTCAATCAGTTTGGTTCCTGTATTCTTTAATACTAAATATAACATTTTATATTATATCCTGATTTTAATTTCATCCTATTCCTGATTGGAGAACACTTAACTGCATTGTAGAAGAGAGGAAGTGGGCGGTTTTGACAGCTGGTTATGGGATGTTTAGAGATTTTGACACACAAGAAGATGGCTGAGGCAGAGAGAAGTACAACTTGACCACCGCCTCTGCTTTTTCATCAAGCCTAGGTACTAATTGCATTCAGTACCTACCATAACTTTGAGGAATAATAAGCATATTAAAGTGTAAACTTAAAAAAACCAAATGGTCTGGTAGCACTTTATAGACTAACAAAATATGTAGATGGTGGTATGAGCTTTCGTGGGCACAGCCCACTTCTTCAAATGACTGGAGTTTTGAGTTTAGGATGTGCAGACCCAAAATAAATAGGGGAGAAGGAAAAGGGGGGAAGGAAAAAAAAGAAGGGGGTGGGACACAAGGAGCAGAGGGTATGAAAATATCAAAGGGAAAAACAAGTAGGCAGAGCTGGTAGTCTATAAGCACCTAAAGGTTGGATAGTTATTAGAAGCAGATAAGGATCATAGGATAGCAATTAGATAGGAAGGGTACTAACGCCCTTAAAGTGATGTGCAGTAAGAGGTAAAATTATTGAGTCATTCAAAAACTTACAGAAATGAACAAACCATTGATATAGGGAAAGCAATGATGTAGCTGTTTTTCTCTGTTTACGTTCAGATAGTTTGCTTTACAACAATAAGGACAAGAAAAGGGGTTGTTCCCCCCCTCCAATCTCCAAAAAAACTTCTGACAATTCTATGACATGGTTAACAAAGTGGCATAGTACTTGGCTACAAAATTCAAAAATATATAGAATCATAGACATTTGGGGTTAGACGGGACTTTAAGAGGTCATCTAGTCCAGCACCCCCTATGCTGAGTATGCCTAGACCATTCTTGACAGGTCTATCCAGTACTTACTTATGCTTATGGTTAGAAAGCTTTTTCCTAACAAGCAAGCTAAGCTTCCCTTTCTGCAAATTAAGCTTCTTACCTTACTTCCATGGATATGGAGAACAATTGATCACCATCCTCTTCAGAACAGCCCTTAACACATTTGAAGATTTTTATCCGTCCCCTTTCAGTCTGTTTTTCTTAAAATTAAGCACACTCAGTTTTTAAAAACCTTTCTGCTGAAGTCACATTTTCTAAACCTTTGAATCATTTTTGTTGCTTTCCTCTGGCCTCTCTTTCCAACTTGTCCATATCTTTCTTAAAATGTCTTATTCACAACTAAAACTGAGGCCTCACCAGTGCCACAAAAAGCAGAACAATCAGTGCTATATCTTATATACCACATTCCTGTTAATATACCCCAGCTGATATGAACTGTTTTCTCAACTGCACCTTATTGTTAGCTCATATTCAATTTCTGATCTGCTATAAGCTCCAGAAACTCCCAGATATTACTACATGAAGACGACCTGAATGTAATGTAAGAAAATCATTAGTGTTATGAATTTCCATGTTTTATATTTAGATGCACTCTTTCAATCCTTTGTGAATAAATTCTACTAAGCTATTTTAATAAATTAAAATGTCATCATATTGTAAGATTGTTCTTTGTCAGTTTTCAGCTTAATTATTGTTGAATTACATAAACAGTGGAGATTTGGAAGCTTTGTTTACATGTTTGCACATCAAGGGCTGTCTCAACTGACCTCCAATCTGCAGGATGAGTCAAAGTGAATAGCTAAAAAGGACAATGACTCATGCTATTAATCCAAAGTAAACAAAACCCCTTTTCAGTGTAAATAGTATTGGCTAAAGGAAATTGGCATCATTGTGCTAACTGTCTTTGCCAGTGTTGTTGCTGAGTTGGAATCAAAAGTTCTTTGCCAAAATTTGGTAAGAAGTATTTTACCCTGGCTTTGCCGGATATGAGCCTTTTAACTTGTATTTTTGCACTTCCTACATAATGATGTGATTTATGTCTGGAATATAATCTAGGCAAATCAAAACTACTGACAGCTATCTGTACTTTGTATAATATGATGTAATATTGTAATCATTATTACATTTATTTATTGAAGTATCTAAGATATAAGTGATTCCAACAGCACTGATTATAATGCCAGAATTAATGATCTACTGACCTAAATACAAAGGACCCTACTTCACTCTTGCATAGAGAGGTGCAACTCCCATAAATTGCAATGGGAATTGCATGCATAATTGAAATATCTTGGAATACCTTTACTTATTTTGACCTTAGTTTCAAACCTGGCAATGTGGACTCAAGCCTTCATTTACCTGATGTAAATAAATTGAGCATCATAGAGCTTACTATATAGAGGGGCATTCAGTTGAAATAGAAAGTAGAACTGATTTACAGCTCTTCTCTATAGAAGAGTTTTAAAAAAGACTTCATGTGCATATTTCATGTACCTCAGTAACTTCTGGAAATAGTTTTCACTCAATTCCTAGTGATGATAGTCCTTACAATTACGCTTTGAGGATGAGGGGGAATGCAACCTTCAATCTCTATGTAAATATTAGTTGAGATCTTCAGTATTCTCAACTTTGTTGTCAATTTTCAGTTTGTTGCTTATATCAATACATGCAAACAAACATATGTTTCATAGTGGATATCACCAGTTGGTGATTTTATTTATGGACTACTCCTTGTTCTCAACTAGATATATCTATGGCATACTGCAAATGATTTCACACATTCTTCCTGTTTTATTTGTTTTTGTTCTTTCACACAGCAGTAGGCATTCCTAAGGCCAACATAGTTGGTTTCATTAGTAGAAAGTGTCATCTCTTGTTTTCAAAAATCCATTATTAAAGAGCGGCTGCACGTATCTATATATGACAATGAAGACCTCTTGTGACAATCTAGATTTACTGATAATTGCATTCTCTGAGGTCCTTTTTTGATAAAAAGTTTTCAATATTGCAATACTTGATGCAGCATTCATTGCCAGAAAATTAAATAAAACTACCTGGAGATGGTCAAATAATATAATTTATGATTGAAAATATGTTCATAATTTTAAAAATTGAAGGCAATTCACTGTTATTTGTGGTGATCAGGTTATCACTGTTCAATAATTGAGATTGCTCTAGGGTATTCATGAATGGAGTTGATTAGAATTTTTTTTTCATTTTTGATCAAAATTTCATCTTTGAAATGTTTTTATTCTTCTCTTTTGTCAAAGCATTTTTAAATCTAAAAATTTTCACAAGTTTTAGTAAGACTAGTTATGCCTTCAAATATTTGTGCTAGAAGGTGTACTTTGTCATTCTGTATTCTCCAGTGCTTGTTTTTAGTTTTGGTTTGTGGTTTGGTTTTTTGTTGTTGTTGTTTTTTTGTTAAGTTTTAGTTGTCCATTTTGGGAGCAAAATACCAGTAGATCTTTAACACTTAGATTACCAAGCATCCACCAGAAATAATGCAAAGCAAACAGTTTAAGTGAGCAAACGAGTGAAATATATTTACATAAACGGTGGCTAGTTAAAATAATAAATAATGCAGTTTCAAAGGAAAGAGAGTGAAACTCAAATAAAAGTTTTTTTAAATGAATTATTTGGTTGGCTCTGCTCTTATCCAGATTACTATTGTAGCTATGTCTGATTGTATTACATTCAGATAAAGTTTAGTGATCATTTTATAAAATCGGGAGCCATAGGAACAGAGATATCAGTGTTGTTCTCAAGGTCTTCTCCAAAAGGTTTCCAAAGATCCTGCTCTTAATTGTCCAATTCCCTGTTTTCTTAGGAGCAGTATTACTGGATGAGTAGAGTAAAATACAGTTCAGATTCAACATCTTTTTTTTATGTTATCATGAGTTCCATCCAAATTCATGGGTTTATGAAAAGGTTATATGTCTTGTGCATACTTATGGCAAAAAAGCCAATCAGACTTTCATTAGTCCCTGGTCCTTTTCTCTAATGGCTAGCCCATGTGACATACCTTCATTAGTATGTGTGTATGGGTCTCCATCACTGAGAAGAATTTAACAATCACTTCAGGTGTGTGGTTAATAATCCTACTTGATGATATGGCATATGTGTTGTCTCAGTAAAAAGATGTTTGTGTTTGGTTGAGAATTTGATTAGACTGAATTACTGTGATTAATAAGAATGGGACAGATAACAAAAGAAGTCAGGACTCCTCTGTTCTGTTTTCAGCTCCACCACCAACTCACTGCATTGATTTGCAGTCTTGTATTTTTTAGTTACTGAGTAAGGCCCTACTTCTGACAAAGGAACAACATACCAAATCTTTGCACTCATCTGGCATCCAATTGAAATCAAGGTTCTACTTTGCAGCCTAAGGCTATGTCTATACAGCAACATTATTTCAAAATAACATAGTTTGCATCTACACAGCTGGCAGTTATTTCGACATAATATTGAAATACAGTCAAGCTGGAGGATTTCTTACTCCAACTCCTGTAACCCTCATTTTACAAAGAGTATGGATAGTCACAAAAAGAGTGTTCTATTTTGAAATAAATGCTGTGTAGACAGCACCAAAACTCGTAATAAGCTATGCAATTGACGTAGCTCAATTTGTGTCGCTTATTTCAAGTTAAACCCTGCTGTGTAGATGCACCTTAAATGAGTTATTTACCATAGATTTTAAGGACTCATATTTCTCATATTAGTCCTCATTCTAATTCTATGTATATTAGTAGTAATATAATTATACTAGCATTTCAGTTCTTATTGTAGCCCTACATTCAACGTGTTTGTATACGTTTGTCGCTAGCCATTAAAGGCTCATTCCTTGCAGAAGAATATCTTCCACTGAATTTAATGGAATTTATGGACTAAATGAATAGTTGCACCACATAGGGCTAGACTGTTATTTGCAAGCTGCCCATAGTAACAAGCATGTTGTGTCTCAAAGAGGCTTCCCAAACTGTTACTCTGTTGTACTCTTCTGTGGCATTGGCACGTATATTTGGCTGGGCTGATGTAGTTGGGATTGGCCCTGCTTTGGGCAGGGACTGGACTCGATGACCTCCTGAGGTCTCTTGCTGCCCTATGATTCTATGATATTTGCATGTTCAAGACTGAGCTTGATAGTTTTATGGCTGGGATGGTATAATGGAATTGCCTACCATGGTACATGCCCATTTGTAATTGACACTAGTAATTATCTCCAACAGCAAGAACTGGGAGACCAAATGGGGAGGGCTCTGAATTCTTTCCTGGGTCTTTGTCTGATGGGTCTCACTCAGGGTCCAACTGATCCCCATATTTGGGTTCAGGAAAGAATTCCCCCACCTCCATCATGTAGGCAGAGCCCCTGGAAGGGGTGGGGAGTGTTCATCTTCCTCTGCAGCATGAGGCATAGGTCATTTGCAGGTTTAAACTATAGTAAATGGTGAAAGTCTTTAATTCACAATGTGAGGACTTCAGTAACTCACCCAGAGTTTTTGGCTTTATAACAGGAATGAGTAGGTGAGGTTCTGTCGCCTACAATGTGCAGGAGTTCAGACTAGACAGTGATGATGGTCCCTTCTTGCCTTGAAGTTTATGAGTTCCTTCTGATTGGGAGAGTGTCTCTAATCACCTGGAGCTGCAATGCTGATAAGCTACTTCTTATCTCTTTTCAGACCATATTGGGCTTATAAAGAGAGGTATGCAGTGGCCTTCTTTCCTATAACCCTACAGGTCCTCCTACATTCAGACTATATCCGGACCATAAATATCTATTGTATTTCAAGCAATACTACTTACTTTTAGCATGGACAAGATCTAAATTTAGAATAAAGCACCCAATCAATGGCACTGAAGCCAGTGGGAGTTGTTAGAAGTTTTGCCTGAATGAAAGCCTCAGGATTGTGTTCAAAGTAGTAAAAATGAAATAGGATCACTTATTTTTGTTTCATATTCTCTTGGACAACTCAATGTTTCAATAACCCTACCCTTTCTCTAATCCCCCCAAAAAAGCAAAGAGAATAATTCCCCTATTTTAACATGGATCATTAAAAATATTCTTTAGACTGGCTACAGAATTCTTTAACAAACCAGAAAAGAAAAAATATTTCTCTGTGGTCTTAGCCTTAACAAAAATAGCAGTGACAATGAGACTCACTTACATTTCTCAAGCCAGGCTAGTAAAAACACTGACAGGTCTAATGCCTGACATAATTACAATGCAATGGTTGTTGAGAGACCTCAGTTTAATTCTAGTGTGAAGTATGGGAGAAATGCTTTATTGTTGTCAGGCTATTGCAGTAGCTTTTCAAAAGTCAACAAACAGTAACTTGACTGATAGTAATTGCAATTTTTGTGTAATTATTAGAGCTTTGAAAGATTAGAAATACCCGGTTGTGAAGTAATTTTCCAATTTTCTTTAAAATAAAATAAAATATAAAATATACTCTCTGAAATTGCAAGCCTGTGGAGAGCATAACCAATGCCATGCATTTCAAATATTTGACACATGTCTAGAAAAAATTGCATCAGTGTGGGCCAGGGGTCATATAATCTTACATCTCTTATTTCTTTGAAGTTTAGCATTGGCACATTAAAACAAGCTTGCCTCAGAATGTACTGGTTTCCATAAAAATTCTAAGGCAGGGCTACCCAACACGCGGCCCGTTTGTTTGTGGCCTGTGGTGCAGTTTGGGTTCATGCAGGGTTCAACACATGACCTGCAGGTGGGATCCTTTGACCATGGCCTCCACTGGGAACACACTCCACAACAGCGAGGCATCTCCCACGTGGGGTGAGCATTGAAAGACACAAGCGGACGGGCTGGCTGGAACAGACGGGTACAGGATGTCGGCATTTCTAGCCCCCAGGAAGGAGGTGCTGGGAGCGCCAGGGCATTGTGTGAAAGAAGCTCTTTGCATATATTTGCATATATATTTGTATGTATATGCAACCACACTGAAGTTGTGGCCCTCGGAATGTGCTGTGAATATCATTGTGGCCCCCGGGGCTTCCGAAGTTCAGTAGCCCTATTCTAAGTTTTATCTAAGGCTAATTTGTTTTGGACTCAACATCTTTTGTTTTTCTGCCTGGTCTAGTCCTCACATGCTGCCAAGGATGTAAAGTGAAATCCTGTCCCTCTTGAGATGGAAAAACTCCCATTAACATCAATGGAGCCACAATTTCATCTCAGAAGTATAATTGGGATCACATTCTACATCACCAACAATGGCTGGTTAACAATACACAGAATTTGGAAAATGGGAATATAGTAGGCTGGTCTAAAAAGAAAACTTCCATCTTAATTTTTCCATGGCACTTTTCTTCGGTGTACTTCAAATATGATATCACAAAGATAACTCCTGGAGCTCCATTACTCTTTGATCAAGCAAATACCCACTGAAGTCAATAGGTGATTGACTGAATTAGATTTAAAAAATTAATTAGGACGTCTGCATTTTTCTGGTCATGGTATTCATATTGCAATGAGGTAGATGTTTGATTTGTTTTAGGTCACTCAATATACCTTATCCAAGTCAAGCAACATGGTTATTTAAGATGGCAGAATAATTATCCATAATGAACTTTGAAAAGATAATCTCTGCTCTTGTAAAAATTTCTAAAGGCAATTAGTGAACTGGAAATGGTAAAGTTTTACATTTCATTTAAATGTAAATGCATGCACCACCTGACCCTCTGCTTCAGGACCCGCTTACTCGCCCTATCGGTTCAAGATGTTCCTGTAGGCCCCTGTCCATCACTCTAGTATGGTTTTGCTCCTGGCAATGTTGTCTAGGGTTCCAACCCCCTTCTTCATGGGGATCTGAGGGCCTCCCACCCATGGGTTTCCCCTCTGCAGGGCCTTGACTCCCGCCTTTGGGTTTCTTTCCCCTTGCTTCTGGTTGGTCTCCTCCCCAGGTCCTCTTTCCCTTTTGAGACAGGGTCCCATTCTACACCCAGCACCACAGAGTAGGGCAACTCTTCGCTATCAATCTATTCTCCCTGACTGGATCTGGCAGGGCAGAGCTAATTAGGTGCTTTTGAAGCAGCACCCTATCATATGCCCCACAGCACCACGTGAATGTGATGATTAAATTCTAAGTCAGAAGAAAGAGTGTCACATCTTCTTTCACCAATATCACCATTTTTCAGGCTTCTTCTGCCTTGAAGGTCAACGTTTCAAACTAGTGAGCACCTATGTGCATTCTGTCTTTTGTACACACCCAATTTAAATTCATTAAGCCATATATCAACACACAAGTCAGAATTGTGGGTGAATGACTAATTCTTCATGAATAGAAGTCCATCCTCTGAAGGTTCATTAGGGTGACTGTGCGTGTCTAAGAAACTCAGTGTGGCATTGTTGTGGTATATAAAAAGTTCTTTTCTTTGGTCTGTTCACATTTCACAGTATGTGTAAAGAAATGTATGAAAGAATTGGCATCTTCCCCTTAAATATATAATTTAGGATATGGATGCAAAGCTGGATATATTTTGTACATTTATTTGAACATGCAGCAATGTGGACTCAAACCCAGATCCTCTGCAATGCTGGCTACTTCATCAGCACAAGTTGGTTCTAATGCCAGCTCATCCAGCCATGGGAAAAGAACTCAAGTATAAAGATATTGTTTGGAGGTTTGGAACTTGTACAACATCTCCTGAGCCAGCTCCCTTCCTGCTGTCAGCAATGGAGAAGAGGAAGGTTATCATTAGAGCAGGGGGGAAGCATAGTTTAAGTGTCCTTGCCTATATTTAAGGCTCTTTCAGCCTTGTGGGGACATTGTAACTTACAGGAACCTTCAGAGAGGTTTACATTTTGCTGGGGGCCCAGTGAGCACAGAGCCATCCTATGATTGAATGAGTGCATCCTCCATGCTGAGCTAGAATCTTGGGCTACGTCCAGACTACAACCCTTTTTCGATAAAGGGATGTAAATGAGGCACTTTGATATTGCAAATGAAGCCGGGATTTGAATTTCCCACTCTTCATTTTCATAATGGCGGCCGCCGCTTTTTTTCGAAATGGGACTTTTTCGGGAAAAAAAGGGCAGTTTAGACTGGGCATTTTTGACAGAAATGCCCTGTTTCGAAAGATCCTGTACTCTGGCAGGAAAAAAAGCGGCGGCAGCCATTATGCAAATGAAGCATGGGAAATTCAAATCCCGGCTTCATTTGCAATATCAAAGTGCCTCATTTACATCCCTTTATCGAAAAAAGGGATGTAGTCTAGATACGGCCTTTGCTCCTCATCTGTATCTGAGGATCTGGGCCAGAGAGGATGCCAGCAGATGCATTTTATTCCATATTAATATTCTCCTATTACCTGCTTTGAAAGCCACTTCTAAGGATACTAACCTGTTATTTTAAGGTGCTGAATCCAAGATACAAAGCAGTAACCAAAGGGCTGACTCTTTGAACCAAATTCACATTTTGCTTGAGTGAAGATTCCAAGAATATTTTTGTCTGTGAAGCAATTAAATGAAATAAATCAAAAGAGTAAAATATGATTAAAAATACTTTAAAACTGTTTACTTTTTTAAAGACTCAGTAAAGTCTACCAGAAGTTGAACAGTATGTAAATGCATTATGTCAGAACGCTTGCAACATTTCAAAGGTCATCTTAGGTGTATTGAATGCCTGCCTGCTTTGACAGTTTGACAGTGATTTGTAAACTAAGGTTGTTGACCTGGCATGTTCTGCTGTCAGAGAAGATACCTTAGGTACCAGACCATTTACCACTTGAACGTAAAGACAGGATCCTGCTTTCTAATAGATGTTTTTATTGTGGGGGACAAAAGGTTCTGGTTTTGAACCCATAAGGAGGCTGATCCAAATCTCATTCAAGTCAATAGAAAGACCCCTAGTTGACTTGAGTGGGCTTTGGTGGGATAAAGTCCTAGTTCAGTAGAATCCCTTGTTATAATATATGTGATGTACAGTATGCATCAGAGGGTGGGCTGGAGCTACATAATTTGAAACCACATATAAAAGAGGGATTTCATTAAGATTAGATAGATACCATCATATAAATGAAGACATTAGTATTTATAACTTGAAGTCATGTGGTTTCACTCCACATCCAAACGTCTGCTAGGTTTTTCTCTTGCTCTCTAAATTTTCTGGTACAAATATGGCTTCATATTTTATGTTACTCTGTGACTCAAAACATGATTCTTAGATTTAAGTGTCCACTATAATCTCTGTGAAATATACATAAAATAAGTGTCTGTAAACAATCATTTGAGGTTATAATATTGGGGGAAATGGGGGAGATTAAACCAGTTCTCTAGAAATGGTTTTACAGTCAAAGAAGATGCTGTCTACTGGGATGCTAACAAACATACAAATGGAAGTACTTCCAACACTCCAGTCATCTGAAGAAGTGGGCTGTGCCCACGAAAGCTCATGATACCATCTACATGTTTTGTTAGTCTTTAAAGTGCTACCAAACTATTAGTCTGTAACAGGAAAAACTTTAAAAACAACAAATTCGGCTACCCCTCAGATACTTTTAAATATACAAATGTTTAATTGGTATGAATGCATATGAAGCACCACACCTGCAAGTGTGTTAGTCAGGAAGAACTATAGTGCGTCACAGTGCAATATATTACACATTAAACTGTGCCATATTACATTATTAAACTGTACGTTTCTATGGCTAACACACTTTGCAGGTGTGGTGTTAAATGCTCAGTTGCACCAGTCAATTCTACAAGATTTTCAAGCACCTCAAGCAGGCAATTTGGAAACAGCACATTGATGGCAAAAGGTCAAATCTTCAAATATTTTTCATTTGAATTATGTTTTATTGTGTTATATTTTATGCAAATCTCAGAGCAGATACTCTGTGAGACTGAGATTTTCAGGAAATTGAAAGTGGATTTTTTTCTTGTAGAACTCTGGCTTCCTTTTTAAACATACCTGGATGAGCAATGTCAAATACTGTCAATCATGTACTATCTATAGATCACAGAACGCTTTATAAACATAAGCATCATTCATGATTCCCATTTGTATAGTCTGGGAAACCGAGGAGCAGAGAATGCTCTATTCCTGCTTTCATTGGCAAGTTATTTCAGGTGGAAAATTGTGCCACCAAACACAGCTGAAGATTTGTCAGTGGTGCCTAAGGTCAGACAAGTTCATGACACAAATGGAAATAAAATCCACAAGTGGGTATAGAATCCAGGTCTCCAATCACCAGCCCTCATCTCTAACCATGCAGTGCAAGAATTTTTTAAAAAGCACTTTAATTAATATAGCAAATGACATTTTTAGATGCCCATTATTTGAGAAATGTAGGCAAGTCTTTGATTCAGCACTGGAAATTACTGATTTTATGGTAAGTAAAATGAAGAAGGTCATTTGAAATTTACCATATGTAAAATGCATTATGTTTGCATGCTCATTTCCACTGCATGACACATTACTTAGTTATACATTAGGCTAAGGTAGAACAATATTAATGAGGAAACCAAGGTATAATGTTCTTGCAAGAATGCTGACAGAAGTAAGTCTGAGTTTTAAACAGGGATTGCTTGCTTTAGCACTATCTCTACTACAGTTGAACATGTTCTACATTTTCTGGGCAAATATCACTTGGAATTAATTGAATGGAAAGACGGATGTTCAGAAAGGCAACTTTAGAGTTGGTGAAGTATGACTTTTTAATCAAACTGAGTCATTGTAAACATAAACTAGGTCTTGTTCTTCCTGCTGACTTGAACATAGAGCAGGGTGAACCCCTTTTAGGGGCGAATCTTTTCCTCGTGAGTCTACAGTTTCAACCTTGTGGATGTTTGGCAGTTATGATAGAACTGTTATTTAAATGGCTATTATATCAAAGCACAGACCTACCTTTGTGCATGTAATACTTCTCAAATATCAAACACTGGAAGACTTACTTGGTGTTGCCTGGGTTCTTCAGGGCAGTGGGGTTGGCAGCATGGAGGGTGCAGGAATAAGAGCAGGGCCTTGGGCATATGGGAGGCTCCGGGCAGGAGGCTGTGGGCATGGTGGTGTAAGGACGGGCTCAGGCCAGGGGGCCGGGGATGTGGGGGGTGAGAGTGAGGGTTGGCAGGTAACGAGGGGCTCAGGGTGGGTGCAGGAATCAGGGCAGGGGACTGGAAGGAGAAGGAGCTCAGGGAAGAGAGGCCCACTGCAAGGGTGTGGGTGGCCAACATCTTCTTCCCGGGTGGTGGAGACTGTGCCCCCTGCCTGCCTGCTTGTCCCCAGGGCAGGGGACCCATACTCCCTGCCCTCCAACTTCTGCTGGGGCTGTGGAGGAGGCATGCACCCTGCCTGCTAGCTTGTCCCTGGGTGGTGGTGGTGGGGGGGGGGAGGCGGAGCTGCATACCCTGCCCATTGCTTTGTCCACAGGGAGCGAGGGTGAGGGAGCCCCAAGGAAGGAGGGGCTTCATAGGCTGGCCCTGCCAGTGCTCCCCAGTCCCAGTCTGAGGGGAAAGACAGGAGGAGGGAGGAAGGTAGTGCAGGATGGTGCTCCTCAGACCCACTCCAGGATCCGGAAGTGGGCGGCCACTCAGGCTGGCCTTGGGAGTGCTCCCGTGCAGACGGGATGAGATGCATGCATGCTGGGTAGCCCAGTGGTGCTGGGGGAGGTGAGCTGTGGCTCCTCTGGAGGATGTTGGGGTTTTTTCTCCTCCCCCATGTGGCATGGCCTTTTCTGGGCCTTTTCTCCCCGCCCACTCCATCTGGCAAGGGATTTCTCCCCCTTCTGGTGGGGCTTTTTCCCTCCACACACATATCCCCCACTCAGGCCAAGGACCAGTGTGGGAGGAGTCTGAGGTAGCGGGGGGCACTTATCAGGGCCAATTGCTGGCAAGATGGCAATCCCCAGCCCCATCTGGCTACTCCTGGCTCCACACCAGCTTGCCCACAGTGATTACTCTGCAGTATAGCTGTGTCTCCGATCAGCCCCCTCCCTGTCCATGTTATGGAAAACAATCCCGTTCCAGGCAGATCCCATTTCCCTGGCACAACCAACCCCTGACTTTGCTTTAAGTTAGGAGAAGAGGAAGAAGCATACCAAATTTTGTGGTCCTAGCTCTTACCATGTAAGACGAGTTCTTGAACAAACAGACTTACAAATGGACAAGCAGACAGGCAGATGCACATTTTTAAATGTTTTCCTAAACAAAAGGAATGGTACAGTATACAGAAAAGGCATAAGACAGATGCAAAGTACAATACTTTGCAGGTACTTCCCCAGTGGTGGCAGAAAAACAGCATTAACATCAAGATACAAAAATTGATTAAAAAAAGGACATGGCAGACAGTCCCGGAACAATTCCATATCAAAATTAAAAGCATTCCAGGCTTGGATGGATAGGTAAGTTCCTAATAAACAAGCTGCTGACCAAACATCTGAGTCTCTGCATCCTCTTTAGCTTTCCAAATATTGTGAATATATTTTCAGACTCTTGCCTAATAAAGACAGAGCAAGCAAATGAGTAGAACTGTTCAGACCTCAAAGCAGACGAAACTTTATAGCAGTGAAACAGATTCTCAGTTCTGTCATGCTTTTTATATTCATGCATATTTCATTTAGTCTGGATTTTTATAGATTAAATACTTTAAAAGGAAATCACAATGTCTTAAATACTAGTAAACTCAAAGGAGCAGAGAGATACAATCAAAAGGAGCATTGCTAAAAAATTCAAACACCCACATAAGGGTAGGGACTGGTTTTCAATCAGAAAATTAATCCTCTATTGCCATTTGAAAAAGTGAGCTGTAACTGATACCTTTTGTGGCTGCTGTAGCTCTCTCCTCTGGCATTGTATTGCCTAGCATTCTATGTATTGTACTTCCAGAGATAGAACAACCAGACCAGGACTAGGTCTCGCTCCACCCGATCCTAAGGCCATGGTGATGCCAGGACGCAGGAAGGTGGCAGGACCCTGCGATCAGGGGAAGCAGCGGCCTACTTGCGCCCCCCTCCCGCCTCTAGGTTTTCAGTCCCCCTCCCCCCTCCAGGTTTTCAGTCCTCTACCACCCGAGTTAAAGGTCATTTGAGTTCTATAACAAAATCTTTATTTTTGAGTGAAAGATTTACTTTTACACATTTGAACAGTACACAGATAATTTTTTTAAACAGTTGGCACATTTTCTTTACTGATAGTGTTTCTAATAAAAAAACTAATGTCTGTGTACAAAGAACACCGGGTGTGCATGTATTCTTTATGGGAAGAGGGTGAGGGTAGAAGAGGGACAGGTAGGGGTGGGCCAGGCCAACCCCCCCATGGGGGAGGCCCTAGGGAGAGTCAGTGGGCTCCTTCTGAGAATCTCTCCCTCAGGGCCTCTCGGATTTGGACACCAGCCTGGTGAGCCTGGCGGATGGCAGCCGTCCGGGGTTGCTGAAATGGCCTGTCCTCGCCATCAGCATCTGTCCCCCACCCCAGCAGGAAGGCCTCCCCTTTCCTCTCTACCAGGTTATGAAGGGCGCAACATGCAGCCACCACCTCCGGGATGTTGCGTTCACCCATCTCCAGCTGTGTGTGGAGGCATCGGAACCTCCCTTTCAGCTGGCCGAAGGCGCATTCCACCTGGATGCGAGCCTGGCTAAGATGCGTGTTGAAAAGCTCCTTGCTCACATCTAGGTGGTCAGTGTAGGGCTTCATGAGCCACGCAATCAGGGGATAGGCCACATCGGCCACTATGCACACCAGCATCTGCACGTCCCCGAGTGCAAGGTGCCGCTGGGGGAAAAATGCTCCTGCCTGCAACCTGTGGTACAGGTAGGAGTTCTGGAATATGCAGGCATCATGTGCCCACCCCGAGCACCCGACACAAATGTCCATAAAGTGTCCCCGGTGGTCGACCATGGCCTGCAGCACCATCGAACAGTAGCCTTTCCAGTTTATAAATTGGGCTGCTCAATGGAGTGGTTCACGGATTGGGATGTGAGTCCCATCAAGGGCTCCTCCGCAGTTCGGGAATCCAAGGGTGGCAAACCCGGCAATGATGTTGTCCAGGTCCCCCGAGATGGACGAGCTTCTTCAGCAGCTCCGCATTGATGGCCCTCATCGCCTGCAGCACGAGACAAATAGAAAGACAGAAACCAGGGAGTTAGACAGGTTACCTAAGCGCTTGGGAGGAGAACCCTCCCCCCCAACCCACCCCTCCCCTTGTCAGGATACTCCCCTCCCCCGCATCAGTGCAGGGGTGGCTGAGGAGCAGCCTCCGAGTGCCACTCCCTCTCCCACTCCCTCTTGCCCTTGCCTGGCAGTCCCCCTTTCTTAACCCCCGCCCCCCCACTCAGCAGGGCCTGTCCCCTGACAGTGACTTACCCCCATCAAGATGGCCCTGACGGTAGACCTCCCCATGCCAAACCAGTGTCCCACTGAGCTGTAGCTGTTGGGGTTGGCCAGCTTCCACAGGGCGATTGTGACCCGCTTCTGCAGGGGGATGGCGGGCCCGCAGGTGGGTGTCCTGGTGTTCCAGAACAGGGGCAAGCCAGGCACACAGCTCCAGGAATGAGGCCTTCCGCATCCAGAAGTTGCGGAGCCAGTGGTCATCGTCCCAGAGCTGCATGACGAGCCGGTCCCACCAGTCCGAACTCGTCTCATGCCTCCAAATCTGCCTGTCCCCAAAAAAGTTTGGGGGCAAAGGCAGAACTCCTGCATCCTGGAGGAGGGTCTCCTCGGTGCGGTCCGGGTCCATATAGGGCAGGAGATTCATGACAGAGTCATGCAGATACAGCAGAAGCTGCAGTATGGCAGCGTAGGGCCATCTCCTGCCCAGGGGCAGCTCAGGCTCCATGGCCAAATAAAAGGTGAAAAGCAGAAAAAAACCCAGAAAATAAACTGCTGTGGTGTCCGAGGAAGCAGGGCAACCAGAGCAAGCATTGCAGCAGCTTTGCTTTCCCTCTAGGAGGCAGGCAAGCCAGAATCAGGAGCAGAGCAACGGCTGTCCAGGGGGATCCCTTTAAGCTCGCGTCTCTGCAAAGGGCAGGCAGCAGCACCTGGAAATAAAGGTTGCCCCCATGCCCTTCCAGAAGCACTTCTGGGTACCTTCTTTTGTTGACAGAGCATCTGGCAGTCTGGACTCTATTTTTCAAAAAAGAGGATCGATTTTTCAATCCACATAATGTAATCTAGACACTCTTTTTCGGCGGAGGCTTTGTCGACAGATACTGTCGACAATGCCTCTGTTGAAAAAGGCATGCAGTCTAGACGTAGCCTAAGATGTATGAGAGACCACCTTTTCATAATGCATGTGTTCAGTACCTAGTACAATAGTTCCCCAGTGTGCATAGGGCCATCTCGAGAGGGAAGTGCGACCTGAAAATTAGTCCTCCTCCTGCCTCTGTTCCACCCCTTCCCCAACCACCACCCCCACACACACACCTCACCTGTTTTCCCCTCCCCCAACCAATGCAACCTGGGAGATTACAGAGACCTGGTGCAGCAGCAGCAGGGGTCGCCTCCTCCTCGCACTCACCACACAGGCGGCCTGCTTCGCCCCACCCCACTACCTTCCAGCCCACTGCACCCCACAGGTCCTGGGGCAGCCGTCCCGAAGCATCCTATGGATCGGACATCCCTGCCAGTGCATGAGCAGGGCTTCTATGTTAGAGCTGGTAAGAAACAGAATTCCATTGAAAATTGTCATTCAAACAGTATTCCAGACTTTACGTGTGTGTGTGTGTGTGTGTGTGTATGAAAGAGAGATCATGCTGAAGTCAACATTTTCTGTAAAAATATTTTTCCTGAAACAATAAAATAAATAGGAAAATAGAATATTCTGGCAATTGTCATAGTATGACATGCCACAGCATATGAACACTCCCCCTCCCCCAACACAGCTTTCAAGATTAATAGGCCCTACACATGCTATCACATGTGGAGTATCTCATGCAGAACTTGGAATGTCCCCAAAACCACTATGTAAGGGAAACCAGAGAGTCACTATTCTCTTGAATAAACTCACACAGAAAATGATAAAAGACACACATTTACTCAATTAGTCTGACTGAAGTACGTGGAAGTACTCAGTTAAGTAAGTACTACTGATTTTTGCTAGAACCTTAGCTGGTATTGAACTCAGTGGAGATATGACAATTTCCTCCTACTGAGAATTTGGTCATAATATAGATAAGATGTTGCCTTAATTAGTTAAACTACTTATATGAAGGATGCTATCTTAGTGTAAAGGTTATTGCTGATTATTTTATTTTCCACCAGATTTCCTTCAACCTCTTAATATGGTGATTCTCAGTTTGTTAAGCATTTTACCAGCAATTGGCAAATAGCAAAAGGTAAATCAAAACCCTGTTCAGTTTCTAATACTAATTTTATCAGTTTGTCTGCAAAACACTTGAATAAGATGAGCTAAAGAAGTTGAGTGTGGCATTTTAAATCAAATATGCCAAATCTCATCAAACAGTAAGGATATCTACACAAATATATTAGAGATGTAATGGGTTAAAATATTGTGTATCTAGCTTATTGTGTTTGTCCGGGTTGCTAAGTTACATGTGTGAATGATATGAAGTAGCAGGGTACACTGCTTATGGAAAAGTAAAAATGTCTTATTTTTGTCTTCAGCGAAATCAATGTCATCTCTTGGGTGCTGCGTCAGACAGGAGAAGACTACAAACAGAACAGAAAACCATTCAGTGTCTTCCATAGAAATTGTCAGTAGATACAGTGTATAAACTTTCAAGATAAATACGGGTATTATCCTTAAAAAAATACAGGTGCAGGTTGCCAAGCATACAATACAAGGATATACAATGTAGCACCATGGAATAGAATTCAAGACAATTTATCCTGCATTCATATAGTGTCATCTGTCTAACATTACATGGGACGTTAACAATGAGATACACAGAAGGACATCACTGAACAGTGCAGTCTGAGCAAATAAAGTTTTAATTTTGACTTTAAAAAAAGGAGATGCTCAAAATGCATGTGTAGAAAACTAAGATACTCAACTTGCTTCATAGAGTTCAAGCAGTACAAATTGCATTCATTCTAATGGGAGATGCTTGGCTAACACACACACAGACACATACCCTATTTCAGGTCAAAATGATATGTTTTATTCAAACAGGGTATGTCTACACTACAGTGTTATTTCGAAATATCTTATTTCGAAATAGTTAATTTGAAATAAGATATTTTGAAATAACGCGCCTACACACAAAATGCATTTCAAAATAGCTTTTTGCTATTTTGAAATAGCGCGTCCACACTGATTGGACGCTGAATTGCATTTAAGGCCAGCTGAAACTGGTTCCAGCAGGGCATCAGGTCAGTAGTTAATTTGTATGGCTGTGGCCTGAGGCTATCTGAGGCTTGTGCTTAAAGGAACCCCCCGGGATAGCCGGTTCTCAGGTTTCCCAGCTTGCTTGCCTACCTCGTTGAGGGACAACAAAGCATTTTTGTCTCTGCCTGCTTTGGTTGCCCTGACTCAGGACACCACAGCACTCGGCACCATGGAGCCAGAGCTGCCCCTGGGCACTCTGGTGCTCATTTTGGATGTCTAGCTGCAATCCTGGCAGCAATTGCTGGAGTCTGCCTCGAAGCATCTGCTGCAGCCCGACCCCCAGGCCCTCTTCTGGACCCTCCTGGGGAACGAGGAGGAGCAGCAGCAGTGCCTGGATGCCAGTGTGCCCCGCTGCATCTGGCGTCTAGACACCAGCAGCGACTGGTGGGACCAATCGTCCTGGAGTGCTGGGGAGACCAACAATGGACCCAGAACTTCACAATGAAGAAGGAAACCTTTCTCGAGCTCTGCGAGTGGCTTACCCCAGCTCTGCCGTGACAAGACATACACATGAGGCCCGCCATTCCCCTCCAGAAGCGTGTGGCCATCGACCTCTGGAAGCTCTCCACGCTGGATAGCTACCGATCCGTGGGGAACCAGTTCGGCATGGGAAGATCCACTGTCGGAGCAGTGCTCATGCAGGTATAGCAGTCTCCGACCACCGTGCCGGGAGGTGCAAGGAGGGATGGGCTGCCCTAGGGAAACGGGGGGGAGGTGGTGCAAGTCCCTTCCCCGGCAGGGTTTGTTCTGTCCCAGCTGCACTACGGACTGCCCACGGTGGCCAGGATTGCGGGGGGGGCAGTGGCAGGGAAGGAGCACTGTCAGCCACCATGGCACCCCAGTGACTCTCAGTTTTGTGTGTCCCTCTGCTGTGGTCAAGGCCATCAAAAGAGTGCTGCTCCGCAGAGTCATCTGCCTCACTGATGTGGACGCGGTCATCAAGGGCTTTGGCACCCTGGGCTTCTCCAGTTGCAGGGGGGCAATCAACGGGACACACATCCCCATCTGTGCCCCAGACCACCAGGCCTCCCCATACATAAACCGGAAGGGATACTTCTCGGTCATCCTGCAGGCTGTGTCTGACCACCGGGGCCGCTTCCTGGACATTAACATGGGCTGGTTCAGCAAAGCACACGACGTGGGGTGTACCTCAACTCCTCCGTGTGCCAGAGGCTGAACGTTGGGACTTTCTTCCCTGACCACCACTTCAGGGTCGGGGACGTGGACATGCCTGTGTGCCTGGTGGGGGATGCAGCCTACCCACTACAGCCCTGGCTCATGAAGCCCTACATGGGACACCTCAACCCCTCCTGGCAGGCCTTTAATGGCAGGGTCAGCAGGGCCCACATCGTGGTGGAGGGTGCCTTCAGCTGGACCTCACCCTGGACCTCTCCGAGAGGAATATTCCGCACGTTGTGGCGGTGCACTGTGTGCTGCACAATTTGTGCGAAAGGAAGGGGGAGGCTTTCCTGCCAGGCTGAATGGCAGAGGCCGACCACTTGGCTGGCCTGTGCACGCAGTCCCGCACGGCTGCCAGCTGGGAGGCCCATTGGGGGGCTGTCGGTATCCGGGAGGCCCTGTGGGAGAGCTTCCAGATGGGGGAGGAGTGAAGTCTCCCTGGCATGCCCCACTGGGGCCTTGTGCCTTATTCCACCCTCACGTCCTTCCACTTTCCCCTTCCTAACCCTCCTTCCTTATGTAAAATAAAAACACGTCTGTTGCTAAAAACAAACTCTCTTTTTATTCATAGAATCATAGAATACTAGGACTGGAAGGGACCTCGAGAGGTCATCGAGTCCAGTCCCCTGCCCCCATGGCAGGACCAAATACTGTCTAGACCATCCCTGATAGACATTTATCTAACCTACTCTTAAATATCTCCAGAGATGGGGATTCCACAACCTCCCCTGGGCAATTTATTCCAGTGTTTGACTACCCTGACAGTTAGGAACTTTTTCCTAATGTCCAACCTAAACCTCCCTTGCTGCAGTTTAAGCCCTTTGCTTCTTGTTCTATCCTCAGAGGCCAAGGAGAACAATTTTTTCTGCCTCCTCCTTATGACACCCTTTTAGATACCTGATGTGGAAATGCAAATATCAAAAGAGGAGAAATTGCCTTTGTGGTCCATTAATTAGTTAAGATCTTTATTCAAACCTAAGTTGATAGTATTGAACTTGTAAATGAATTCTAGTTCAGTTGTCTCCCTTTGTAATTGGGTGATTAAAAGTAGCCATCCTTCTACAAAAGAATTTTAATCCATTATTGAATATCCAGGGAGGTTAAAATATTCTCCTACAGGTTTATGTGTGTTACCATTTCTGATGTCTGATATGTGTCCACTTATCCTGTCTGGTATGGCCAATATACATGGCATTATATATACCCTGGATTCTGCAATTTCCACTCCAACTCACCTGATGAAGTGGATTTTACTCACTTTTGTTAGTCTCTAAGGTGCCACAGGACTGCTCGTTCTAGCTACACAGACTGCTTGGAGATCTTCAATTTTTAATCATCAACAAGTAGTTTATTTCCATTATTAAATCTACCACTTTACTGACCCATATGCCTCCCAATTTACAGCATGAGTTTTCTCCTCAGTCCTCAGCTGAGATGAGATCTCTACACTCAGAGTTCCTTCTTGAAGGTTGTTCTATTAGCCAGCTTCTCCTTCCAGAATATCCTTTCTGTGCCTTCTTCTGCACTCTTTGCAAATGGTCTAATAAGCTCTTTTGTCTTCCCCAGCTTATTATAATCCACTAACTAAGCATAGACAGGCCCTTCAGGGGTGGGAAATAATTGCTATTTAAGTGGTCAGAGTGCTGGTTCAGCTCTTGGTTCCCACTACTCTGCCACACATAGGTCATGATTCATGTCTCCTCAAAAGAGCATAATTGTCTGGAAAAAAACAAAAAGTCACCGATGTTTAAAACATACTGTTTGATTTCCTATTTTTATTCTGGTAGCTCGGATACTACAGATGAGCTCAGGTATTTTGATTATTGGTTGGGACAAGGACTTCCATAGAGAAAGAGAGAAAGGAATAAAATGATTTGCCACTGCATTGAAACCAGTAGTATTTCATCAGTTAAGTGGAGTAATTCAGTGGTGGCGAACAGATCAAGTCAGTCTTAGTTTAGAACAAAGTAACAAACCTTGGAAAATCCAAGCAAATCCCAGTTACAGAAAGGGACTTAAAATTCATTCCCGCTTTCATTGTTCCTGGTAAATAATTTAGATTGTTTTAAATTCAGTTCATGAGTTTACTTTCAACAAGTCAAAGAATATGCTTGTTAGGTTTTGCTTTTGATAAGGAAAAAAACGTAAATTATCTGCTGGACTGTTAATGTCACAAAGAACTAATCAGACACATAATCATGCATGATATATTATAGTCCTCATGCATGGGAATAATGTTAATTATAAAGATTCCATTCATTATGAATGAGGAAATATGTAGGCCTACTGTATGAAACGAATTGATGTACTATAATTTTAAAGTGTTCCTAATTTGATGTTAAGTGTTTCCTAATTATCCATGTGCTATTTTTATTTTTGTGAGGAAAGATTATGCTATGTGCAGAATCACAAATCTTTTATTATTGTAAATCACGGATGGAAGGTCAGGAAAAGATTTGAGGGACAGGATTAATTTCTTCTAAATGCATCCTCTACTATGATTTGAAAAGCATTCAGAAATAAACAGTGCTAGTACCACAGACACTAACATAAATAAGAAGATCAGAATTTGACCCATAATCAGAGTATTTATTTATTTATTAGTATCTTCTGCAATAAAGTGTTTTGAAGACTCTGCCCTTATTTATCACTCCAGTCTTGAACATTTGTAACAGCAGGCTAAGTTAAAAATAGTGTTAGTGCTCGTTTCTCAGTCATCTGTGTATCATTTCTCAATCATCTGTGTCAAAAGATCTCAGTTGTGTAGCACTGAAAAATGAGGGAAAAGAGACCAATGTAATAAAATTTGCTCATTGACTTAAAATAGGACATTATCTCCTCTTTTGCCTATGTAGAGATAAGGAAATCTGAACTGGGTAGAAAACAGTTTTCCCATCCTGCAGAAATGTGGGATTTCCTAATTTTTCTTCCATCTCAAAGTGGGTCGAAAAGCCAAAATCTCAAAAATGTTTGCAAACTAAATATCTAAGGGTATGTCTACACTAGCCCCCTAGTTCGAACTAGGGAGGCTAATGTAAACATTGAAGTGTACAAATGAAGCCCGGGATTTAAATATCCCGGGCTTCATTTACATCTTCCAGCGCCGCCATTTTAAATCCCCTTATTCGAACTCCGTGCCCGCTGCGCAGCGTAGGTAGTTCGAATTAGGATCTCTGGTCGAACTGCCTACTCCGTGCAGCGTGTAGCAGTTCAGACTAAGGGATTTAAAAATGGCGCCAGATGCAAATGAAGCCGGGATATTTAAATCCGAGCTTCATTACAACTTCGAATGCCTACATTAGCCTCTAGTTCGAACTAGGGAGCTAGTGTAGACATACCCTAATACTTTTGTTTGTTTGGGTAAACTTAAGTTTTGTTTTGATAATTTCAAAATGTTCCTTTTCTTTTTAAGGGTGTTGGGGTTTTTTACATTAAATAGCCCACATTTTGAAATAAAAATCACTTGGAACCCTAAACCAGAATTTTTCATTTAGAAAATGACAAAACAAACTTTTATTCAAGTTTATTTTCAAAATTATTTGGAATTGAAAAACTTGTCAGAAACCAACCCTTTATTTTTTATCAAAAATTTTCTGACCAGCTGTAAAGAGGATGTCTCAAACAATGATGGGTTTTCATTAGAAATGTTGGCGAGCAGATAGGAATGTCAGTCACTTTTAATACTTTATTTTAATATAATTCTTTGCCTTTGATGCCTATCATCAGGAACAATGGACCAGATTATACTCACATGGTGGTAAATATACCAGTGTGAAAGGAAAATCAGAACGAGCAAGTATAGGAATGGATAGATCTGGAAATATTACTAGTATCATTACTGGTATTTTGGAAGTGTTGAAAAGCATCTACACAAATTAGCACACCAGTTTACCAGGCACAGTGCAAACATAGTCAGAAAAAAACACTAAAGACCTCACATTCTAAATAGACAAGACTGATAAAGGAAATCTGATAAAGGAAGTATTATCAACCTATTTTACAGATAAGAGACTGAGATTAAAGGTTTGCTTTCAACCCCCTCAGTGTCTCATTCAAAGCTTGAACTCAATGGAAAGATTCCCATTGACATTAAGGCTTTGTCTATACTGGCAATTGAGTGACAACGCTTTTGTCCTTTACAGGTACTTTACACCCCCAAGTCCCCAGCTTTGTCAGGGCAGGTACTAGTGTAAACAGTGCTTGGTCCAGAGGAGTGCTTTCCTGCCCACAAAGCAAATGCACTTCATAAGGGCTAGAACTTAACAGCAAAAATGCCCACACACACAGTGTTTACACTTCTGACTTTTAGCAACATGGATGTGTCAACACAGCCCTGACCCTAAAAGCTGTGTAGTGTAGATATACCCTCAGGACCAGATGTGAGTGGGTGCCTAGTGGTACTTTCAAAGGTGCTTAAAGCTGCAGATCAATGAGAGTTAGGTGCCTAATTTCCTTAATTACATTTTAAAATTCCAGTAGGCACCTATCTGCATCTTTAGATGCCTAAATATCATTGAAAATGGGGCCCTAGATGATAGCTGTGTTCACACACAACATTTCTGGCACAGATGAATCTAGATCTGCTAGGTGCCAACTTTGTGCCTGAACCGTAAGACCGTGTTTGGAATGGTGCTCCTACTCTCAGCAGCTTTACACCTCTACACTGCATATTAAGGGCCTGATGTTCGAAAGTACCAAAAACTCACTGCTCCCACAGTTAGAGATGTGGATGATCAGAACCTCTGAAGTTCAAGCTCTGTTCAAGCTTTGTTCAATGCATGAGTGTTTGCTCCTTTTCTTTAAAGGACAGAAGTACTACAGCACATTGAAAACAGAATCATAGGAAGTGGGTTTTGCCCACGAAAGCTCATGATACTATATATATATATATATAATTTAGTCTCTAAGGAGGTGCTACAGAGCTGTCATTGTTTTCATAGAATCATAGACTACTAGAACTAGGAGGAACCTCGAGAGGCCGTCAACTCCAGTCCCCTCGCAGCAGGACCAAGCACCTGACAGATGTCTGTCTAACCTGCTCTAAAATATCTCCAATGATGTAGATTTCACAACCTCCCTAGGCAATTTATTCCAGTGCTTAACCACCCTGATTAATAGTATAAAAAACAATTTATTTGGAAAGTCACTTTCTCTATTCCTGAATGTGCCTGTTACCCTCTTATTGGGTTTGAACATGTAGTTCCCTTTTCACAAATCTTCATCTGCATGCCTGAACCCTGCAATTAATTTAGGCACCTATCATTATTTAATATAGCCTGAGGCAACATAGGGAATCCAAAAGAAGATCACACTGAAGCCAAATGAATCAGCAAAATCTACTCGAGAAGGGAACAGAATGGGCACATTTATTAGTTATAAAAAAATTGCCAATGTGACTATGTAACATAATTTGAACCTATCTAGGTCTCAGCCAGAGGTTATGATCCAATATTCCTGATTTGCTGAACAAATGCCAAATATTAAATGTTGTGAGCAACCCCAACTGGGTTAGCAGAGAAAATAAATATTGGTGAAAGAGGAAAGGAAAGGTCATTACAAACATTCAACAAAGAAATCTCCATCATTGCTGCCTCACCAACATAAGAACGCAAGAACATAAGAACATAAGAACGGCCGTGCAGGTCTCAGCCAGAGGTTATGATCCAATATTCCTGATTTGCTGAACAAATGCCAAATATTAAATGTTGTGAGCAACCCCAACTGGGTTAGCAGAGAAAATAAATATTGGTGAAAGGAAAGGAGAAGGTCATTACAAACATTCAACAAAGAAATCTCCATCATTGCTGCCTCACCTGATGCTAAACACAAAGTTTCTTGTAAAATGAAGGATTTTGCACTGGAATTATAGCTGCAATGCAGCAAACCTTTCAGAAACACTTGCTAAAATAAGGAAAATGTCAATGTCCTAATAAGAGGGTTCTAAGGGAATACAAAAACATTTCAACTGGGGAATAATTAATACCAATTATAAGATGTATTTGTCCAGTAAGTCTATACATCCATGCTTCCTGGAGAAATCAAATATCCTTCTCGGGGGCAGGGGGTATTCAATTATACCATTGCAACTACACCATTGTAGCACTTAGTAAAGACTTTATGTTGACCGAAGTGCTTCTTCAGTGCAGGTACTCCACTTCCCTGAGCTATGTTGATGGGAGAATGCTGTCTACGCTGGAGGCTAGGTCAGTATAACTGTGTTGCTCAGGAACGTGGACTTTCCACACTCAGAGGCCACATCTTCATGACGCAGAAGATTGACACTGTCATGGTTGATCTTCTGGGGTTCAATTTAGCGGGTCTAGTGAAGACCCACTAAAGCGAATTCACAGGGCACCCCAGTTGGCACTGGTACTCCTCCTCATGTGGAGTAAGGGAAGCTGATGGGAGCATTTACTCCTGTTGACCTGCTGCTATGTGGATGGTGCAGAAACTTGAATTGCCAGCTACGTAATTAACATGGCTGGAGTTGCATCTCTTAATTTGACCTTCCACTGTAGTATAGACCAGGCCTGAGTGACACAGTTATACCAGCATAAATTGGAAGTGTAGCCATAACCCTAAAATAGACATAAGACATAGATATTAGGTAATCCACTGATCAAGGAAATAAACACAGGATTACTGAATTTGCTTATCTTAAAAACATCTTATCCATTAATGGGTCTAGTACTGTTGCATAAGAAAGCAGGAGATATCTATATAGGACATATCTATTGATGATACTGTATTCTTTTCCCTGAAGAAAGTGTAACTTCTTATACAAGACAGTAGAGCAGGCTGTCAAGAATTAGATACATTGCATTGTTTATTAGAAGCGCTGTGAACAGTAACTGGCAGACACTACTGGCAAGCACTGCATACATCCCATTCTTTTCAGAGGTTACTGACAATTAAACATCCTTTTTCACTCAGCAACTTCAGTAAATCAGAACAAGATGTAAGAATGCAGAGAATAGAGCAGTCGAATCAATTGTTCTCAGCTTTAATTGTTTTGGAGAGGTACATTACATAGATCTGGACAATTGATACCCAGAGAAAGGAAAGGTGAGCCTGAATACCAGCACAAGATCCATTCTCCCCATGTAAGTCCTTATACTTTGAGTAATCTCGGATTCATATCTAGGATTTCATATAATTCATAACTGGGTCTGTGGACTGAAATGTTGAAACTGATACTTCCAGTTTTCTTTGATAAATTCATGGAAAAGTAGACTAGAAATTAGTTGGATCTCAACCTTTCTGAGCTCCTGAAGATGCTGGAGCCAATAAACTTCTGACAAGATAATTACTCCATCTGAGCCAGGTCTCTGTGGTGTATCACACACATGGTTTAAGTCATCACCAGAAAACAAGTAATTAATAACATTTCACTGCTCAAGAATCAGGTAGGTGAGAGTGCCAGTCAGGCAGCTGCTATCGGAGCTGTGTTGGACAGAGAAGAAAGAGAACAGTAATAGCATTAAGGGTATGTCTACACTACAGAGAAGGTCAAAGCTGCTGCTGTCGATCTTCCAGGGTTTGAATTAGCAGGTCTAGTGAAGACACGCTAATTCGAACTGAGAGGGGTGCTTCAATCAATGCCAGTAGTCCTGCTTCCACAAGGAGTAAGGGAAGTTGAAGGGAGAGTGTTCTCCCTTTGACTTCCTGCAGTGTGGACAGCGCCAAAAATCGAGTTAAGGTACTTGGACTTTAGCTACTCAATTAACATAACTGAAGTTGCACATCTTAATTTGACCTTAGCCCATAGTGTAGACATACCCTAAGAGACTATTCCCCCCAATTCACAATTTAGGCATCCATCAATTATTTGTATTAGTTGAGAATGCAAAGAGAAAACTAATGCAACAATAACATAGTAACACTAAAAATAATAGACATTACTTGGCTGATGTAATATTAGTTACATATCACGTAAATCCATAAGTATAAAATAAATACATTTTCTCCAGTATGATGTACCAGTGGAGTTGGTTAATTAGTTATTGTAAATAAATTATCAGAATGCATCCACTCTTTTTCTATTTGTGAATCGTTTCTGATCAATCTAATATCTCTGCTGTGGTCTGATTCAGCTGCCCTGAGGATCAATTTCCAGCAGTTTCAATCTCTAGAAGAGCAAATTATGTGCATTACTGTCTACACTAGTGCTTCTATTAGTGCAGCCACACAGATGGCTAGAAATCAATGGACCATGGTGTGGTCCCAGTCCCAGAAAAGGCCTAATTCATATGACTGTTTTTTGCTTCCAGACTTGATGAGTGAAACTTTCTGGACAGACAATTAATAAACATTGAGTATCAAATACCGCATCATATGGTAGATGTTATCAGATAATAGACATTTGTGATAGAGTTTGTGCAATATTCATTATACAGGTTGAACCCTGTGAACCGGGACTCTCTGGTCCAGCAACAGAGATCAGAGAGTCCTGGTGAAGGGCTGGCTCCTGGGCTCCCTGCAGCTGGGCTTCCTGGTGTGCCACAGCTGGGTTGCCAGGCGCAATCCAGATGGGCTACCAGGCAGAGCCATAGTCTGACATGGAGCTGTCTGGCGGGACTGGGAGCCCAGTGTGCCCCAGCTGGACTGCTGGCAGACTTGGGAGCCTGGTGTGCTGGGAGCTGGCCTGTAGCTGGGCTGCCCGTCTCAGCAGGGAAGGGAGGGGGGACCAGCAGGGCAGCGGGGCTGGCAGCAGGGGGAAGGGGGAAGCTGGCTGGGAGACCATCAGCAGGGGGGGCCAGATATAACCTCTCCTGGTCTGGTAAAATCCCTCATCCGGTTGGGTCCTGAAGGTGCCAGACCAGGGAGGTCCAACCTGGCTTGGAAGTCCAACCAATCCTTGGTTAACAAGGATTTTCCCTTTAACTATCTTGCTGGACATGTTGACTTTTATAATACAAGAAGCATGCTCCCTTTTTTAATGGGCACTAATTTGCTTCTTTTACAACATCTGTATCAAGTTGGATGATTTCTTCAATCCAAATTCTTTTCTTTTGATAGGGGACTAATTTTTCTCAAGAATGCTTGTTACAAGAAAGCAAGGTGCACCAACTGCAATAATGAAACCTTTTTCACTTTTCCATCTGCATTAAACTTGTCAGCACTTTTATATGTCACATGATTATTTTAATTATGAGAGACACTTAACTGGAATTTTATATCTAACCCCCCTCTTTCCTTCCCAGGTTACTCAGGAGAAGACGACACTCATCCGTGGGCCTAGTCACCTGATGTTTTTAACATAAAAGGAGGTCCTGAATACTCCCCTGGTGATGTTGTATAGTTGGAGATTCCCTGTCCACCCCCTTGCTCCTAAAGGAATCTACAATGATGGTGCCTCCACCTGGTTGGCCCTGTACACACTTAATGGTGTACCTTGGAAGCTTCCAGGAATAAAATTATTCCAGTAATAATCTGATCTAACTCCAAAACAATAATTATAAATAATATACATCTAATTGATTAACCTTTACTTAACAACTTAAAGAAACAGGGCTTAAGAGACTAAAAGTGAATAAAATCAATTAACAAAGTACACAGAAATAAAGGAAACTTATCTAACTGGCATTTACACTGCCACCATTTATCCCACCTCAGAGTGTGCATTCCTCTGGATTCAGAGTCCCAGACACTTGCTTGCATGGGCGCACATGAAGGTTATACAAGCCCTTCTCAGCCACAGGCACAGCCAAAGGGTACTTCTAGACTACAGAGCTTTTCCGGGATACTGGAGGTATCTCAGAAAAGCTCTGCCACGTCCAAGGAACGTGTCTGCTTTTCCAAAAAATTTTTTGGAAAAGCAGACATGTTTTTTCGGCATCCTGTAAACCTCATTTTATGAGGAAGAAGGGATGTTCCGAAAGAGAGTTTTCCCCTGACATTTGACCCTGTGTAGATGGGCCAAATGTCAGAAAAGCCTCTTTCGGAAGAAAAGCAGAAAAAGATACGCAAATTGCACTTCGCAATTTGCGTATCTTTTTCCAACTTTTCTTTGTAGTGTAGAGACAGCCAAAGTCTTTCCCCTTCAGGGACAATTACACTAAGAGCCCCTGAAGCAGCCTGCTAGATTCAAGTCCCAGCAAGCTCTCAGCAGCAGGCTCTAGTTTCCAACAGCAGCTCCTGGCATGAGAAAGGCTCCACTCCAGCAGTCTGTCTCCTCTCTCCAAAAATGGAGTCCCCTCTCCCCCGCCCCAGTCCCAATTCTCTCCCTACACTCCTGGAGGACAGCAAGAGTTTTTCCCTCCTTTTTTCCAAGAGCTCATGGGAGTTGTAATCTCTAGTGCTGGATTGCAGCACAAAGAATCCTCCCAGTAAAAGTCAGAGGCTCCTATAGTAAGGGGACTACATATATTTTGAAGAATTGTCTCAAAATTGTTTCCAATTGTCACTGTTTAGAAACAAAAATCTTCTAATTTTTTTTAATGTTTTACTCTGATTGCAGATGATAAAACTTTTTCCATTCACAATCCAAATAATGTACCTTATAGTAGACACAACTCTGGATTGAGAGGGTAGATGAGACTCTATGACTTGTTCAGACCTCATGTTTTTTGAAGAAACTTCTGACAAGAATGTCAACTGGGAGCAAATTGTGATGTTGCTTAGTGTGTGGGCTTTAGGAATTAGAGTGTGAGCATTCTGGGTATGCTTGTATGGTATCAGATTTGTTAGCAACGCATGAATCCCATTACCAGCCTTCTCAGCCAAGTTGCCAATACATTTGTTTGTTTTTGAAAATGCTGAACGCAACAGCAGTGAAATAGTATTATTTGAATTAAATTTCCTCTGCTTCACTTTTGAAAGAAATTGTATCTTACAGAATGTTATTCCCTAATGTCCAACTGGTTTTGTTTTCTTTTTCCAGAATTACTTGAGGCTAAATTGTATTCTTCCACTCATGGGAGAAGTTGAAAGTGGGCAGACAAACAAGAACTCCATGAGATTCTCTTTTCAGAGGCCAGGATTCAAATTCATTTGAAGTGAAAGGAAAGAGTGAAGATTTTTGTGATATGAAATGTAAAGTCTTATAAAAAAATTGGTCCTTCTGTGTATCTCCCATTTTTCTGACTGAGCAGCTACAATTGGATCCATCCTATGATTGGACTCTGCTATTTTGTGTTGTGGGTGCAAATATATAGTGAAGTGGAGTGGGCACAGAGTTTAAATTGTCAATGCTTCAGTCATGGAAACCCACGAGGATATACAATGCCCAAGGAAAAAAATAAAATCTTGTGGAAGTGTAAGTGGACAAACCTCTGTCACCTCAACATCAAAAGTACTATTTCTCACAAACCTGTGAGAGTAGAGAGAACAATGTCAAAGGGGCAAAATTTCTTCTCTGTATTCCCCAAAGAAGCTCTTCTTAAGTAACATTTATTTCATTCACAGAGGAGCTAAATTTTTTCAAAGGTGTATCCTTTGCAGCCCACTGAAATACTCTTTTTCAGTAATTCAGCAGGGTTTGTGCGTGTGTGTGTGTGTGGGGAGGGGTTGTGCTTATCCTTTGATCCAGTTGTTTCAGATACCATATTCAACTTTATACACACTCCTGTGCATTCATTCATTTATCCCACCACAGTAACATGAAATATATTCATTCTGTTTAATTAGGAACAGTTATTATCAAGGGTAATTTTAACCTGATCTTCAAGGAACTCTCATTTTAATTATGTATTTATGAATGCAATTTGTCATGCTCTAGTTGTATTAAAATGTTAAAATACCTACTTTTCCAACAGCCTCCCAAATATACCTTAAAAACAAAAATGGACCTTCAAATAAAATTAGTCCAAATCCCAGACATAGACAACATCCTAGCTGGCATAAGGAATATGAGCAACCTCATAGCAATTGTCCAAGCATAACCTTTGGTAATGCCCAGAAAGAAAGCGACCCCAGTGATATACAGCTACAAACCACACATATATCAACAGGTCCTTTGATATAAAATTGATCAGCTTACTTCAGCAGCATACCATTTAAACAAGAATCAAAATCTGATTGTCAGCAATTTCAATGGGGATACCATCAGTCAACTTCTTCAGAGCAATTTCCATATGATAGTAAAATCTAAACCCAAATAATTGTGGTCAAATAAATATGAAGATTCCAATAAAAGGGGGAGGAGGTCTAGGTTGGAAATTAGGAAAAACTATTTCACTAGGAGGGTGGTAAAGCACTGGAATGGGTTCCCTAGGGAGGTGGTAGAATCTCCATCCCTAGTCCCGGCTTGACAAAGTCCTGGCTGGGATGATTTAGTAGGGTTGGTCCTGCTTTGGGCAGGGGTTTTGACTTGACCTCCTGAGGTCTCTTCCAGCTCTATGATTCTAAGAAAATTAATGGTGTTAGGTGTTACTGTTCAATAAGGCTACATCTACACTACAGGGGTTTTGTGCAAAAATGGACATTTTTGCTGAAAAACCTGCAGAGCGTCCACACCTCAAGTGTGTTTTTGCGCAAGAAAATGTACAGTGAATCAGCAGACAGAGGGGGGTTTGTGGTACAGGTAGTCCTCTTTCTACGAGGAATAACTCCTTTTTGTGCAAGAACTCTTGCACAAAAAGGTGTGTGTGGATGGGAAACAGGTTTTTTTGCACAAAAACAGCCTATCAGAAGATGCACAGGTGCCCTGGTGGCCATTCTGTTAATGGCAATCAGAGCTTTCTTGGGAGCAAGTGTCCATACAGTCTGGATGCTCTCTTGCGCAAAAGCGCATCACTTTTCCAATGCGGTTTTGCAGTGTGGAGCAAGAAGTTTTTGCAGAAGATCTCTTCTGCAAAAAGTTTCTTGAACAAGAAGCCTGAAGTTTAGACAGCCTAAATGTCCTTTCCAAAAACAATGGATTTGTCAACAGTGCTAAAATTAGGGAGATTTTGTTGATAGACAGATTTCTTGAACAATTAAACTAACAAATGTTTCTTCCTTGCAGACTGTTGGTTGGCAGAGATTAGAGTTAGAATGAAGACTGGTCACTGGCCCTTTGGCACAGTTAAGTTGGTGCTAGTTAATGCATGACAAGTTAAATTTGGGCAAATTATTTCTCAAGGGCTAAGGGTAGGGTGGGGATGATTGTCTCAGGATTGGGCCAGATTGGTGGCAAAAAAGGATGAGATAGGGTTGAGGAGGTGTAATTCTCTATATATGAACAGGGCTGGGAGAAGATGATGTGCCTGGGGAAGAGTTAGTGTTGGATCTGGATGGAGGATCCAGATTAGGGGTGCAGCCCATTGGTGATCCTATGTTAAGCCTAGGGCTTAGGCCAAATGGTGACACCAGGTCAGTTTTAGAGTTTGGGGGGAATTGTGGCTGGGTACCTGATGATGGCCTTAGGTCAAATTTGGGACTGACCCATACAAGAATTGGGGTACTCTGGGTTTATGGCTTGGCTTGGGGCTGAGTAGAGTCCTGGGACCAGGGTTTGAGTCAAGACTGGATTCAGAGGTTAAGTTATGGACAGGGTTGGGAGAGGTTGGTGGTCCATGAATAAGATTAGGTTTATAGCCTGTTGATGGTTTAGGGCCAGGGTTAGGTTCTGATGCTCACTCTGGGCTTGGATTGGGCTAGGATGGCCACCTAGAACTACAGCTAGGAATTGGACAAGTTGGTTACCCTGGGCTAGGGATAAGATGGCTGACAAATCAAAGCCTGGTTAGTGGCTTCAGGCTAGATTTAGGATTGGGGCCACATGGTGGTCCTAGGACAGGATTAAGGTCAGCGTTGGATGATTGCCTGGGACAAGGATTAGCACTGAACCTGGGCAGTGACCCTAATGAAGATTTTAAGGTTAGAGCTGGAGGGTTGCCCTGACTAGCGGTAGAGTTGACCCGCAATATTTGACTTGGGTGAGATTTATAGATGGGGCAGATGGTGTTCCTGGCTAGATTTATGGTCAGTGTCTGGTTAAGATTTGATAGGGGCCGGTTACTGGCCACTGGTTAGAGCTAGGGTTCAGCTGGGAGGTTGTGGCCTAGTCTTAAACTTTAGGATTGAGGGTAGCTCCTGACTAGGATAAGGGTTACAGGTGACTGGTTAGCCCAGGAAAGTCTGAGGTACAGATTAGTAGGAGGAAGAATGTTAAACCTTCTGTTTACATGCCACACAAAGACTATTATGCTTTAATTAGCTGGAGTTACCCGGTATTGCTCGGGGGCGGGCGGTGGAGTCCTGCCGTGGGTGCCTTGTGTGAGGTGTGGGAGGGGGCGAGCACGGGACCTAGGGTGGGCGGAGTGGCCTGCAGGTGCCACGGGGGGCAATGACCCCACTGCCCACCCCGAAACTTTCACCCTGCTACCTGCCGCACCATGTGGCCATGCCAGGGGCTCCTCTCTCCCGCAGGCTGTGGTGAGCAGGTGCCGGGCTCCCCCGCCACGCGACCAGGAAGCTGCGCCAGACCCCAGGCCGCTCCCAGCTCCGCCGCCACGACCTCCCTGTTGGGCTCGCCCTGCTGCGCCCACAACCGCCACTCGGCAACCCTCGGCCACTGCCAGAGGGGAGGAACCCGGGCTGAGTGACATCATGGGTGGGAAGGAGGAGGGGGTTCCCCCGCCCGGACGCACCTGCGCAGCGGAACGGCCTGGTAGAGGCGAGTGGGGCAGCTGCCGCTTGGAGCGACACCCCTCCCTTCACGCCTCTGCCGCCGGCCTTAGTGAGTGACTGTCCCCGCCACTTCCCCCGGGAAGCCACTTCTCCCCGTACTGCCAAAAGTACCTTAAAACCTTCTCCTGGAGGAAAGGTTACCCCATGCATAGTTTGGTTGCTGTAGCTCTTCTAGTGCACAAACATGCAAACATTCTCCTTTATATATTAGATTATACTAGGGGGGCTATACCCTCTGCTCGCTATGCTCACCTACATCCCCCCTCTTTGGCCGCTTTTGCTTTGCTGAGAGAGCCTGTTGATGCTGATGACACTGATGATGTGATGATGTCATTCTGTCACAGGAAAAGCTTTTTAGAGAGAGAGAGAGATTATATCATTCACAGGCCATTCACTTTTTAAAAGGATCCTTGAGTTCACCTCAGCCACACCAATGAGCAATCTGTTTAAACTGAAACCACATAAATGAACTTAGGGACATTTTACCCCTAGTCATGGTTGCAATTTATGATGTTTGCACCATTTTTAAATCAAAGGAAACAGCAAATCATTTTCAGTTGCAATCTGGCCAAGAACCCAAAGTTTTATGAATACTTTTTATGTCACATTATTTTAAAATCATTTTCAGAGTCTTGTATTCATGGGTCTAACACACATGAACCTAGGAGAAAAACAAAGGATTTAACTTATCTAAAGGCTGCATGTTTTTTCCTGATTTTAACCAGTTTTCAGACTCATTTATTGTCTCTTATATGTCACCATCATAAACAGTAACCATTAATCACATGTACTAGGCGTGAAAGCCTATAATAGGATTATCCTCACTGTCTCCCAGCATTCTTTGCTTTCTGTCAGGCAGGGAAGTGTATAATATGGTACTGAAATCTCACAAGAAGGTGATGAGAAATGCAAAATAAAAATAATAGGAAGAAACTTTAATTATATGGGGTTTTTTAATAGGATTCATCTTCTAGTAAGTTTCACTTCTGTAACTTTTTTTTTTCCTTTTTGCTTCAAATGGCCACTACACCCTCTAGTGGAATTTAGCAGATTTGTAGTGGCTCCATAGACATTTATCAAAACATGAAATCTACAAATAAGGTATTTTTTATTTTGTTTTGCTTGTTTTGAATGCACAATAATAATTACTGTACCCATGAGCTGCAGGCCATAGGATTGCAATGGCGGGTTTCAAAAGAGCAACGGTTGATGTAGAAGAGCATCTGGTATAAAGATGCAATCAACTAGGGAAGGGGTCATTAGAAGGGAAGAACAGCTTGTAAAAGGAGGGTGAGCAGATGTAGCTGTTACTGGGAAAAATATGGGTAGGACATCTGGGAAGCTGTGTGATGTTTTTGACAATCAGGCTGAGAGAATTGCCCCTGGAGTTAAGACAGGGCTTAAAAAGAGCAGCAAGTTTGAGAATGGATTAGATAAAGGTTCCAATTTTTGAAAACCTCAGAATTTCTTTTATTTATACTACCTGTCATTTCTGATAAAGAGTTCAGTCTTGCATTTTTTTTCTCAGGCAAAAGTAAGGAAGTCTGAAATAACCAGACACAGCTGCCTGATTTTTCGTACAAGATCCAGTTTGTTGATAACAATAGATCTAGTAATGAGAACTGACTGCAAACAGTTGAGATACAGGTCTATTGTTTATTAGCTATTACAGCTAAGGATGTGTCTACAGTGCAAGTAAAAACTCATGGGGATTGGGGTAAGGGATTGTTTAATTGCAATGAAGAGACACAATGTGAGTGAGTTTGTATCTGTTATTGGGCCAATTTTGGTTGATGAGAGAGACATGCTTCATGACAGCATTCTTTCTAGAACTCTCTGAGATGGGAGGATATCAGAGCTCAGGATACAGCCTGAGCCCAAATGTTTATGGCACAATTAAACAGCCTCTTAGCCTAAGTCCTAAAAGCAAGTCAGCTGTCTTTGGTTAGCTCCGGGTATCTAATTGCAGTGTGAATATGCACTTAGACTCGCAGGATCAGATAGGTGTATCACTGGTGTATCATCATCAGACAATGCAATCTCTCACACTCTAGCTTACTGAAACAAATAGTGAGCTGGTGAATCATCATTACAGACGTTATAAACCCACGAATACTCAACAAGTGGATAGTCTCTTTTTTTCATTTAAGTCTTCAAGCAACTAAAAATCTCCTTCCAGCTCTGATCTTTACTGTGCCTCCCCATTCCCACTTTCCTTCTCCCCACATTAAAAGTGAACTCTACTGTACTGTGTAATAAACACCAAAATTAATTTTAAATGTTAATGTTTCACAAACAAATACTTAGAAGTTAGGAAAGGCCAGAATTAAGTCCCCTTGTGTGTACACAGAACTATCCAGGATTTGTTTAAATGATCATGTGCTATTTTTTCCTCGGGCTGTTTCCCTCATTTAGGGCATGTGTTGGGTGGTGATCACTGAATAAAGTGCTATTTAGTATTTAACCTCATTGTTCCATGTCTGGCCACAAGCTTTTACCTCACTGAAATCCTTCTTTGAAACAGAGAATTGTTCATTTCTTCATGGCTTTTTTATGGAGTTCATTGTCACAAACTTTGCTTTGCAAACATTAATTAATTTTTTTCACAGTCCATCTGAGAGATGTGAGGAAGCATTTTAATCCCACTTTACAGATGAGGAACTGAGGCATAGAGAGATTATTATCAAAAGTGTATACTAATTGTGGGGGGCACAACTGGAGAAGTCTATGTTTCAGAGCAGTTTGAATTGGATAGCACTTTGTTTACATCAATTGCAGTTGTCTGTGCTCAGATTCCAGATGTCTCTAGTTAGGCACCCATTTAGGGTGTATCTAGACTACAGGGATTTTTTGAAAAAAAGTGGCCTTTTTTTGAAAAATCTTTACCTGAGTCTAGTCTGCAGCTGCATTCTTTCAAAAGTAAATTGAAAGAACGTGGCAGTTTTATTTATCACGGTAAACCTCATTTTACAAGGAATAACTCCTTTTTTCGAAAGTACTCTTTTGAAAAAAGGTGCTATTAAATGCAAACTGTACTTTTTTGAAAGAGAGCGTCTAGACTCTCTTTCTAAAAAGTGGCTTTCTCTTTCATAAAATCTGCTTGTAGTCTAGACGCTCTCTTTTTGAAAGAGGCTTGTGGTCTAGATGTAGCCAAAACGAGGAACCTAATTTCAGAGATTCACCTACAATCTCACAAGGATTCTGTGGCACAGGAAGGAATTATCTTTCAGTTGCCTTAACAAGGAACCGTTCTCTCTTTTTCTGTAATCCCCTGCCTCATTTCCTATACACCTTCCAACAACTCCTCCATGGAGCCATGAGTATAAGCATGCACCTGCTTGTTCATGTACTTCCCTTGAAATGTGTCCCTTTGTGTGGTAAGGAGACATTTATGTAGGATGCATAAGGTTGCAGCTCCTCTTCCAGCCCCTCCACTTTTCTTACTCAGGTTCTCACTACACTTTCCCACACATATTCTGTGTCCCACAAAGCTGCAAGAGCTCCTTATCAATCTCTTCCTGGCACTGGGCAGGAGGAGGAAGATGTAGGAGGTGACCAGGGAAGGGAAGTGCTCTGCAACTGTGGGGCCTATTCCAGTCCTTCATCTGGCCATGCCTCAGGCAGAGTTCTGTTAAGTGACATCCACCGGCCTCTTAGCTTTTCTACTTGATGTCCTCCCTGGGACTATAATTTTTAACATCGAATTTTCACTCCTGTTTTGTTTTTTTCATTTGCTTCCTCCAGTTTTGATCTGGGGCCTTGTCTTAAATGGAGATGCCTATCTCCTAGAACTGGAAGGGACCTTAAAAGGTCATCAAGTCCAGTCCCCTGCCTTCACAGCATGACCAACTACCATCCCTGACAGATCTTGCCTCAGATCCCTAAACAGCAGCCTCCTCAAGGATTGAACTCACAACCCTGGGTTTAGCAAGCCAATGCTCAAACCACTGAGGGGTAGGCCTTTAGCATTGGCTGGGCTTTGGACCTTCATAAACCTAACATGTAAATATCTTCCAAGATCTGCAATAAATGAGACAAGGGATTTACAAGCTTGATTCATTCCAAGAACACCATCCATCCTCCAGGCTGAATGAGGCAAAGTCCTCTGGAAAAATAGTATATGATTATGTAACTACAGTATCATAATGAATCTGCACAATGGCGCAAAATTAAGGGTGCGCAACCTGATTTTGTTTCAGCTATTTTGAGCAGAAAATGGATCATGCAATACATTTCTTCAGGGTAAGCCACAAGCATTCTTCATCAAGAAGACAGTCTCTCAGCTCAGCCAGTTTTGCAATTCAGTCATTCCCTCAGCACTCCCTACAGAGAAAACTTTAAATAACACAAGATTTGTGCAGTTGGTGCGTGAAGATTTTCAGGCTCTCAGTGTGCTGCTGCCTTTAGTTTCAGAGACAAAGCAAGCTGGAAGTGTAGGAATGATTTTTTCTTTTCTTTTCTTTTAAATTTTCAGACCAAGAGATGTTCCTCTGACCACATCTATAGTTCCCCTTCTCAACTTTCCTCTCTCTAGTCCTCCATCTATTTCAAGCCCTGGGTCCCCAAAACCTTGATTTATTTACTCAAAAACACATACACCTAGGAAATATCCACAAACCAAATGTCATTAACTTAGGTTAAAAGTTGCTTAAGTGTATAGCCCCATAACAAAGACTAAAATTTAACAGAGATGTTCCCATAGATGAATACCCTGAATGCTACATAATTATATTTTGTCACACATCCTTGATTCCATCCCATTCGTATAACTCTTTCTTTAATGCAGAGTTGGTTGAAAAAAAGTTAAATTTTTTGTTAAGTATGAAAAGTTTTCACCATTTTAAAATTTTCATAAAATGAAATGTTCCAACAATGTGCTGGAAAATGAGAATTTTTTTTATTGAAAATCCAGAAAATTTCAGGGGGTTGTGTTTGTTTTATTATTCAGAGTTTCTTCCTTTTCTCCTTTCCTTTCTATCTCTATACCTGCCACTTACCCACAGTTTTCAGTGAGAAAATTAAAAAGAAAATAGGAGGAAATTTAAATAGGAAAAAATAGGAGGAAATTTTAAAAAAGAAAAGGAAAGAAATAAAATGGAGAAAATCTGGGGTGTGTGGGTTTTTTGGTTTTGTTTTGTTTTTATAATCAGGTCATTTTTATAAAAAAACTGAAATTTTTAAAAGCTTCTCATTAAAGTTTTTTGTGGTTTTTTTTTTTAAAGCCATCTTTTCTCAAAATAATTTTGAATGAAACATTTCAACCAACACAAATATTGTAGAACATGGACAGCACAAATATTATAGAACATACATTTCAATATGGTTTTCTTTAGAGATGTAGATTTAATAGACCTATGAAAGAAGTTATAGGGAAGAAGATAATGTACATAGAATAGATTCTCCTGTGTTTTTGGTAAATGAAAACATGCTGTGTATTTAGTCAGATCTGAAATTCCTTACATTGTGTGTACATGATGTGAAGATGGTTGAATGTTAAAGAGGCTAATTATCATTAGAGTACAGGTTGGATCTCTCTGGTCCGGCACCCTTGAGACCTGATTGGTCCCGTATGAGGGATTTTGCCAGACCAGGACAGGTCTTCCTGTCCTCCACTGACACTGGCCCCTCCCATCCCTGGTTTTGCTACCAGCCAGAGGCCAGCTCCCCCACTGCTGCTGGCCCCATTGCCAGGTGCCAGGACCCAGCAGCTCTGCTGCTTCCTACTGGGTTTTCTGGTCTCACTGGGAAGTCCCGGTGCTGTGAGCCAGGCCAGGCTTCCCAGCCTGCACAACTCCTGTCCACCAGCCCTTCACTGGCAGTCTCTGGTCCTCATAGACTCATAGACTTTAAGGTCAGAAGGGACCATTATGATCATCTAGTCTGACCCCCCTGCACAATGCAGGCCACAGAATCTCACCCACCCACTCCTAGAATAATCCTCTCACCTATATCTCAGATATTGAAGACTTCAAATAGTTTGAAGACCCCAAGATGCAGAGAATCCTCCAGCTGTGATCTGTACCCCATGCTACAGAGGAAGGCAAAAAAAACCTCAAGGGCCTCTGCCAATCTACCCTGGAGGAAAATTCCTTCCCGACCCCAAATATGGCGATCAGCTAAACCCTGAGCATGTGGGCAAGACTCACCAGCCAGACACCCAGAAAGTTCTCTATAGTAACTCCTATCATCCCTCCATTGACCTATTTACCACTGATAATGAATGGTCAATTAGTTACCAAGATCATGTTATCTCATCAAACCATCCCCTTCATAAACCCATCTAGTTTAATCTTGAAGCCAGATAGATCTTTTGCCCCACTACTTCCCTTGGAAGGCCGTTCCAGAACCTCACTCCTCTAATGGTTAGAAACCTTCGTCTAATCTCAAGTCTAAACTTCCTACTAGCCAACTTATATCCATTTGTTCTTGTGTCCACATTGGTATTAAGCTTAAATAATTCCTCTCCCTCCCTGGTATTTATCCTCTAACATATTTAAAGAGTGCAATCATGTCCCCCTCAGCCTTCTTTTGGTTAGGGTAAACAAGCCAAGCTCCTTGAGTCTCCTTTCATAAGACAGGTTTTCCATTCCTCGGATCATCCTAGTGGCCCTTCTTTGTACCTGTTCCAGTTTGAATTCATCCTTCTTAAATATGGGAGACCAGAACTGCACACAGTATTCCAAATGGGGTCTCACCAATGCCTTGTATAATGGCACTAACACCTCCTTATCCCTACTGGAAATACCTCGCCTAATACATCCCAAGACCGTATTAGCCTTTTTCACGGCCATGTCACAATGGCGGCTCATAGTCATCCTATAATCAACCAGGACTCCGAGGTCCTTCTCCTCCTCCGTTACTTCCAACTGATGTGTCCCCAGCTTATAACTAAAATTCTTGTTATTAATCCCTAAATGCATAACCTTACACTTCTCACTATTAAATTTCATCCTATTGCTATCACTCCAATTTACAAGGTCATCCAGATCTTCCTGTATGATATCCCGATCCTTTTCTGAATTGGCAATATCTCCCAACTTTGTGTCATCCAAATTTTATCAGGACACTTCCACTTTTGGTGCTAAGGTCAGCAATAAAAGATTAAATAAAATTGGCCCCAAAACTGATCCCTGAGGAACTCCGCTAGTAACCTTCCTCCAACCTGACAGTTCACCTTTCAATATGACCCGCTGTAATCTCCCTTTAACCAGTTGCTTATCCACCTCTCAACTTTCATATTAATCCCTATTTTTCCAATTTAACCAATAATTCCCCATGTGGTACTGTATCAAATGCCTTACTAAAGTCGAGGTAGATTAGATCCACTGCATTTCCTTTATCTAAAAAAATCTGTTACTTTCTCAAAAAAGGAGATCAGGTTGGTTTGGCACGATCTACATTTTGTAAAACCATGTTGTAATTTGTCCCAATTGCCATTAGCCTCAATGTCTCTAACTACTTTCTGATAGTTTTCTTCCCCAATGTGATTTTTGCCCAAACAGACTCTGTCTTCTCCATTCCATCACTTTTTATTTCTTTACAATCTACCTCATCTTTGATATACAATGCGACTCCACCACCTTTACCCTTATTTCTGTCTTTCCTAAACAGCACATACCCTTCAATACCTGTACTCCAATCATGCCTAGTATTCCACCATGTTTCTGTTATTCCTATAATACCTGGTTTCACTTCCTGGACCAATAGCTCTAGTTCCTCCATTTTGTTACCTAGGCTCCTCGCATTGGTGTACAAACATCTTAATTTTTGCTGTTTGGCCTCACTCACATTCTTTACCCAATTTGACACGGACGTTGTACCTCCAATATGACCTATTAGACTAGTATCCACCCTACCCTTCCTCCTTATGTCCATTCTCCTACCCCCAGCTATATCCTTTCTTACTTCGTTTTCCTCCCTCTCAGTGTTAAAATCTGGCGTAGAGATTACCTGGACATCTCCCAACCGTCTCCCCCAAATTCCTAGTTTAAAGCTCTCTTAATCAGTTGAGCCAGCCTCCATCCTAGAAGTTTATTTCCCTCCCTACTTAGGTGAAGTCCATCCCGAGAGAACAGTCCTCTGTCCATAAATGCCTCCCAGTGACCATACATCCCAAAGCCCTCCTTATAGCACCACTGCCTAAGCCATCTATTGATCATCGTAATCCTGTCACATCTTAGTTGCCCTTCTCTAGGAACAGGCAGAATCCCACTAAAGATCACCTGAGCCTCAATTTCCTTGAGCGTCCTCCCAGCCTAGCATAGTCTCCCTTAATTCGTTCCAGCGAGAATCTAGCCGTATCATTTGTTCCTACATGAAGGATGATCAATGGATTCCTTCCTGCTCCCTTAATAATCCTCTTCAACCTCAGTTCCACATCCCGTATCTTAGCACCTGGCAGACAGCACACCCTTCTATTCTCTGGATCTGCTCTGGTTACAGGCCTATCTATTCTTCTCAATAAGGAGTCCCCAATCACGTAGACCTGCCTTTTCCTAGTGACAGTGCGATTCTCTGGTCTCTCTCTTGCTTCCTCTGGCTGCAAATCCTTGCCATTCCTGTTTTCCCTTGTAATCCTCTTTAACCCATCCTGTATTCTCCTGATGCTCATTATTGGTATTGTCTCCATTAACTCTTCCCCTTTATCTATGGGACTAGCCACTCTTCTCTTCTTCCTTACCCTTCCATCTTCATTATCTATCCTGCAGCATCCGTGGCAGACCATGGATTGTTGCCAGACCAGAGAGTCCTGGTTAATAGAGATTCAACCTGAATTAAATAACTTGTTGGAGTTACACTGTATATTGAAGTGTAAGTTTCATTTCTCTGGTATTTGGAAGAAGGGAAATGCCTTTTGTATACTTAAAATATTGCCACTTTTGGTATGTGCACATGTAAATTGGCAACACACTGAGGCTACGTCTACACTGCAGGCTTTTTGCACAAGAACAGCTATTCTTGCACAGAAACTTGCAGAGCGTCTACACTGCACGCACGTTCTTGAGCAAGTAAATTTACAGTACAGCGTCGGAAAACAGGGCTTCTTCCGGAAGAGTTATTCCTCTCCCCACAAGGAATAAGCCCTCTTGCACAAGAGCTCTTCCACAAGAAGGCAGTGTAGACAGGCAACATGAATTTCTTGCGTAAGAAAGCCCTATGGCTAAAATGGTCATCAGAGTTTTCTTGCGCAAGAGAGTGTCCACACTGCCATGGATGCCCTTTCACAAAAGCACACCTCTTGCGCAAAAGCACATGGCAGTGTGGACGCGCTCTGTGGAAGACCTTTTGCACAAGAACTCTTGCGCAAAACAGTTCTTGCGCAAGAAGCCTGCAGTGTAGACATAGCCATAGAGTAGGGTATAGTGGCATAGACCTTACCTGTATAACTGCATCTGCTCTGACACAGTGAAGTGAAACAGCTGTACCAATATAAAGTGCCTTATACTGGTATAACTGCATCTATTTTAGGGGCTTTTACTGGTATTATTAAGGCCTGAGGTGAACCCCCTATCAACATGATAGTGTCTGTGAAACATTTGATGTGTAAACCAGGCCTGACAATATTATTAAATTGAAAAGGAGGTTTTTAGGTTTTCAGTAGTTTGAATATCATTATGGTAGGAGGCTAATGATGGGAGACTTGCATTATATTGCTCATGAAAGATACAGATTGTTTCCTTGCTTTTTAGTATGTGAGGAAATACATTTGAGCAACCATAACCCTATTATTTATTTGTTTGTTTACTTAAGGGACGATGTATCCAGCGTTGCTCGGGTCCTTAATTCAATTTTCTTTTGTTTTGAAAAATAAAATGAAAATGTACAGGCTTCATTTAAATCATGCTCAGGGGTGGGGCTGGGGATGAGGAATTCAGGATGCAGGCTGCCCCCGGGAGGGAAGGACTCCTTCAGGCCTCTCTTACCATAGCAGCTTGGGGTGAAAAGCACCTCTCCATGGACACTGCAGCTCTAGCGAGCACTGCAGAGGAAGGGGTGCATGTCCTGGTGGGGGCAGGTCCAGGTTTGTCTGCCCGCTTAGTCCCCCAGTCAAGGTGAGGAATGCAGCAAACTACACTTTCTCTTTGCTTCCTGGCAAAGGGGAACAGCCAGCAATGTTCCCATACAAATAGGAGAGGGGGGAGATTCAACAGCTCTCCCTGCCTTCCCTTAAGGGTGCTTGGAGGGGGGAGGCTCAGGGCTGGGGCAGTCCTGTAGAGAACCAGCCAGCCACTTTCACCTGCCTGGTGATTCTGTCTCGTTTCTGTATGGTTTTATGAGAAGCAATCCCATATCAGGCACAACCCATTTTCCTGGCACAACCAAACTATTACCTTGATGTAAGTTATGATAAGAGGAAGCTGTATACTGAATTTGGTGGTCCTAGCTCTTACCATTTAGGATGAGATCTTGAACAAACAAATGCACAGACAGACAAACTCTCTTAAATTTCTAGTAGATTTTAATGGCAGGAATTTTAAGGGCCTAATTTGACAATCTGTAAAGATAAAGCAAGCTGTTTCATTACTGGAATTTGGATCTGACACTTAGAGTGCATCTACATAAGTACTCTAAACTCGAAATAAAATATGCAATTTGTGCTATGCAAACTGTGTATCCTATTTCGGAAACTATGTTGAAAGAACTTATTTTGAAATTTGGTGCTGTATAGATGCACCAAATTTTAAAATAATACACTATTTTGAGCCATCCCTTATCCCTTGTGCGATGAGGTTTACCGGGATGGCAAAATAGCGTGCCCGTTATTTCGAAAAATATTTTGAAATAATGGGCAGTTTGAATAGATACAGGGTAACTATTTCAGAATACCTCCAGTATCCTGAAATAGCTGTGCAATTTTAGACATACCTTTAGGGCTTATTGATACGTATGAGAAGACTGACACTCCAGAGGTCAATCGTCTAGTTCTCGGTTTAGCAGATCTAGTACCGACCGTAAATTGAACACTGAAGGCAGCCCTTGCTGGCATCCAGTACTCCTCCTTCTGCAGGGAGTAAGGGAAGCCTATGAAAGCCTTTGCTTCCGTCGACTCCTGCTGTGTGGACCCCCACCACGGCTCTGCTTAAGATAAGCCAACTCCAGCTACGCAAAATGTGTAGATGGAGTTGCATACTTTAAACTGATCTTCCTGGTCTAGTATAGACCAAGGTCAGTGAACACTTGTATCAGGTTGGCTGGAGAAAAAATAAAACATTTTCTTTCTTTCTTTCTTTCTTTCTTTCTTTCTTTCTTTCTTTCTTTCACTAACTGTATGAGCATTTAGCTGATTCTAAGTCTGCTGAGGCTTCAGGAACTATTTATTACTATTTATTACAGAATAGGCATGTTCAGAATCTTAACACAATTATTATCATAGTCTATAATGGGATGCCTTATTTGCATTGCCATTCCCGTAGTAAGAATACGGTATCCATAGCCCTCTCGATTAAGCTGAATGTGTACGTGTGTGTAATTTATATCCTATGAAAAAATTGTAACTTGCCTAGGGGGACATAAAAGATTTATTTTAATAAAAATATTGCTTTGCTGTGAAAATATAATGATATGAAAAGCCTCAATTTTTGTCACCATTGCCAATAGTAAATATCTTAACTGGATCATATTATAACCAGTAAACAAATATTCCCTAAGCAGCCAGCAATACACATCTGTATGAAATGGATTTGTTCTGGATATAAACCAAAGAGAGCAGAATATGTTTTTGGCCCTGGTGGATATATATGATAGAGTTGTGTTCAATGGTTCAAATTAAGATGGAGAAGGTGTATAACTGGTATCCCTGGACACAAATGTTTATACACATTTCTTTCCTCTATCCCACCTGTAGCATATTGTAGCTTCTCCCCCTACCCCCTATTCTCAATAAAGTGAATTTTAAAGTTATATTACTTTTTTTTTCATAATACCAGATGGATGTACATAGTACATCTCTCATGAAAAGTAACTATGCAGATGGGGCTGTGAAAACTTCTGCAGTTTATGGATCTATCATTAGTAATATCCATCACTTATAAATAATAAAAAAGAAGGGTCCATTTGGCACATTTTAGTGTTTTGTTTTGTTTTGCTTGTTTCATTTGTTTTGTGGCAATCCTCAAAGAGAAGAAATCAAATGATCAAAGATTGTGATATAAAAACTCCTTAGGTGCTCTATTTTCAGTGAGCAAATAATGACAGTTTGGTTTATTTCTTTTGTATTGTTATTGATGTATGGTGGATATTAGTTTAGCTTCAAGATGGAAAATAAAAGAAATGATTATAAACATGCTTGGTAATGAATCTTGGCATCAAATTGGCCAAAGGGAGAAGTGGGTCTGGTGAACATTTATATTTTATTGGACAATAAAGGGTGGTAACGTCTAATCATGGCCATTGTAAGTTACACTCCAAAGGCACACAAGTTGTTGTAGCAGGGGAAATGTCCAAGGGTAGGATTTAAGAATATGTAAAATAATGAATATCCCGTTTGATTTATCATGTTCCTCATAATCCCTCCTGTTGGCCTGTTTTCATGCTACACTATCCCCTGTCACTCTCTTGTGATATTTGGGGCCCATCCAAGAGGTTCTGTCACTACCTGCCCTGTAACACTAGGGTCTTTATGTTGTGCACCCATGGGTCAATTCCCTGACTCCAGCAGCCTTTCCCCAAGCACAAGGTTCTACCAGCCTCGTCTGTCTTTGCAAGGTTGTCAACAGGGCTGCTAGTCCCGAGTTTCTGCAAAGCCATCATCCCTGAGTTCTTCAGTACCAAACATTCAGGCAGGTCCCCTCTGGTTCATCACTCCAGAAGGCATGAAATCAGCCCACCATGCTTCAATGTGGCACACACTGTCCACGCTATTTGTACACCAGAGATCCACTTTGCGATTTTTCTGTTAAATAAGCTTTTTGTTTATTTTTACCCAGAGTAAAAGATGACCTAGTAAGAGAAGAAAAAAATATACAAGATATCCACTTTTATATTAGATAAAATAATTTTGCAATGCAAGTTACCTATTGCTTCTGAACAGTTTTCTAGAATACCCTTAGGTATAGGAGGGATCTAGTGTTCACAGACTGCTTCCTTATTAGAGAATGTCCCTTAGTTTCCAGATGTAAACCGCAGCTACAAGCCTCTTTTTAAAAAAGATTTTTTTTTCACCTTTCTCTCATGGAAGTTTTACTCATGATTACTCAGATGGAGGAATTCCCGTCTGGGATGTCTCATTGTCTTCCCATTAACTCTAATGAGAGTGACAAGGTGTATGAGGTAACATCATTTATTAAACCAACTTGGGTGCGTCTAGACTGGCAAGATTTTGTGCAAAAGCGGCCGCTTTTGTGCAAAAACTTGCCAGCTGTCTACAGCTGGCAAGCTCTGCAGCTTTAAGCACCTTTGAAAGTCCCACTAGGCACCCACTCACATCTGGTCCTGAGGGTATATCTACACTACACAGCTTTTAGGGTCAGGGCTGTGTTGAAACATTCATGTTGCTAAAAGTCAGGAAGTGTAAACACTGTGGCTGCGTCTAGACTGGCAAGATTTTGCGCAAAAGCAGCTGCACAAATACTTTGACGCTCCCGCTCGGGAAAAAGCCCTCCTGTGCAAGTGTTCTTGCGCAAGAGGGCCAGTGTAGACAGGAAGGAATTTTTTGCGTAAGAAAGCCCCGATGGTGAAAATGGCGGCCGGAGCTTTCTTGTGCAAAATCGCGCCTAGACTGGCCATGGATGCTTTTGCACAAAAGCACTTTTGCGCAAAAGCATCTGTGCCAATCTAGACGCTCTTTTGCGGAAATACTTTTAATGGAAAAACTTTTCCGTTAAAAGTATTTCCGCAAAATCATGCCAGTCTAGAAGCAGCCCTTCTGTTAGCAAAAGAGACAAGCTATAAAGTTCCATGGGGTTCTTCTTTGGTCAGGTCTCATGTCCCCATTAAGTAAGAGTTGTAGTGGCTTGATGAAACCTCATATGGATTCCAGCATGGCTGATGACCTGTAGATGTGTGCAGTCAGCAAGAGTTTTATTTCTATATTGAAGCAGACTCTCTTGGTGTATTTGGATGGCCTGTTCCATGATGTGATTGACTTCTCTGTTGGAGTGTCCTTATTTGGTGAAGGAGGTTGTGAGTGGTTAAGGTGCATATGCTCCAAGGAGAACGTCCAGGATATACAGCATTCCTCGACCTGAGGAAGAGTTCTGTGCAGCTCTAAACCTTGTCTCCCCCACCAAGTTCTGTGCAGCTCTAAACCTTGTCTGTTTAATTAACTCTGATAGTTTGTATTTTCCTGGACTGGAAAATGGATGGATTCTTGAAGCTAATTTTCCATAAACAACTGGCTTGGGAGTTGCCACCTTGTTATAAAGTGGAGTGGAAGTTTATGAACACACAGGCACAAACACATACATTCAGAATTATGATGTGTATACATAATGATTACCAAGTTCAGAACATTACAAGGTTTCCTAATAGATCTTACTTGATACAGTTTTGGAGCACAATAATACATTATACAAAAAGATGGTTTATCTTTGTTCTCTTAGTGACTGAATCTTGATTGTCACGACACCAGTTTATATCCATTTGCAATCATGCTAATTAAGAAGCAAATCCAGATCCTATTTTCAGGTTTGCGGAGATCTCCTAAAGTGTGGGACTGGAGTGGTTCTGCCAGGGCAGGGAAGTATACCTGTTTGTCATGAAATCCTCTGTGTGCCACTCTGCAGGAGAAGAGCTTGGATGGAATGGGAGAAAGGGGAGGTAATGGAGTCATGATTATTTTCTTATCTTCATCTATGCATCAAATTGCACACTACTCTGCTCCATAAGGGTTGGAAGTAGGCTGCATGGCTAAACCCTCTCCCAGAAATACTGTACATGTGCACATACATACATCCTTACACAAATGAACCCATTTCAGTGGGTATAGGGAAAACGTTAGATCTGTACCTTTTGCTGCCTGACTATATTTCTTAACAGAAATGGGATGTATTGTTCAGTGGCACCACTTTTTTTTTTAAGGTGGCCTCTTTGGGCTATGTGAAGCCATGGCTCATTTGCCTCAAGGAGGCTTTATTAGGCACAATTCTGTCTTATCACTGCACCTGCTGAAAATAGATACGAAGCATTGGGAGAAAGTGGCAGGTGAATTTGCATGGTCTGCTGTGTCTTTGATGTCCTAAAGCAGCTCAGATCTAAAGCCCTCTCTTGGGTCTGACTCATCTAGTGCAGTGGAATGTTGATCCTCTGTTTGCATGAGGTCAATATTTGGATGGAAGCTGGCTGGCTGAAGCTCAGACTAGATAAGCCTGGGAAAATGTTGATAAGATGTGAGAAACAATGGGAACTCTTTCTGAAGCCAGTATCGGCACCCTGGATTGAGGGAGAGAATCCACAGTTTGTGAGAAAGAGCTCTTAAGATACACACACACCGGAAGCCAAGAGTACTTCTTTATTTGTGCCTGGTGAGATGAGTGAGACCTTTCTTTTCCATGTGAATCTTGCTACATTTTGCCATGCCTTTGTTATCATGATATTAGACTCTGATTCACTCCATATGGGGTTACATCAAGTACGTTAGTGTTTATTTATGATAAATTGAAGGGCATTGGTAAGTAGGAAGAATTCCTCTTGTGGCCCATCCATAGGTATCAGTGAAAACACCAAAGAAGAACTTGTCACACTCAGTAAAAAATTACAATGGAGAAGTATTGACCAATGCTCCTGATAAAAGATTCAATTAAAACAAGCAAACAAACAAAAAATCCTTTCAACATAGTGCATGTAAAGGCATAAAGGAGGAAAAGAAACATCCCGGGGTATCAAAAACAAACGTTAATATTTCAGTAGGGAAGGCAGTGAGGAAATGATTGAGGTTTTCAGCATTATTGGCTCAATGTGTAATTCTCAGAAATAAAAATGATGAAAGAGAATGTGTACAAAGAATGGTTAGACTCGTCGTTGCCTCAGATGTTAGATTCCCAGGATCCATTACACGGTGTGGAGATTTAAACAGGTTTAAGATTTGACCCTTCTCTTCGATTTCTGAAAGAATGATACACACTTCATCCTGCCTTTGAGAGCGCATAAAGTTGCTTTCATTCCTGCTTTGATTTACAGAGCTAGTCTCTATCAGACATCTGTTGCTGGATGGATTAACACCACACTGTATTTATCTCTCTGCATAGCTATGCAAACACCTCAATAAAAATGAGTAAAAATATTAGTGACTATAAAGGAATGCAGTATTTTAAGTTTAAAAAAAAACCCTAGTCATATGGTAAATTATGATAAAAATGTCACCATCATTTGTCGTAACGGTATCAAGGGACGAGAGGCAGAATAATAAATATTTTAAATGTTTCATAGTTATATTTATGAACATAATACACAGACATTTCAGCTTCTATTTCCCATTCTACAGGCATGAGAGCTATAAAAACACTGTGCCCTGTGGGGTGACTGGTCCCTTCATGTGGAGATGTGACCAGCCACACCTGTACCATGAAGAATTGGGAGTGTTGCAGCCTGAGGAGGCAGAGGTTAGGGGTCAGCTGATAGTCCTGTTAGAAAGCTCAGGTGTCCCTTAATCTGAGAGATCTCAGTCTGGGGGTTGGAAGAACTATAAATGGGAAGGCTTCTGAGAAAGAAGCTGAGCCAGGCTGGGTAGGAGACTAGGTACTCCAGGGGAACCATTCTGGGGTCCCAGAGCTGTATATAGGAGTGGGGAAGGACACAGGCTGATTATGGTATTCCAGCTGGGGAACTCATTGGGAGGAGCCAGGAAAACTTTGCAAGGTAGCCCAGAAAGGGGCTGTGAACAGGGTCCCAAAGGTAGAGTGAGGATAAATCCTGAAGGGCAGAGTGGCCTTTTGCGTGTTAGGACATTTTAGTGGTACTTATTGCTACCCTGGAAGGAGTTACATTTTGTTTGTGACTTGATTAGAGGAATAAACTTCCTGTCCAGCACAGATGGTGTCTTGAGACTGAAGGAGACCCACCTTAGGGAGGAAAAGGAAGGCAGAGAGCACATACAGCACCATGCTTAGCCAGATGGAGTTGTCCCATGGCAGCCACGCTCCACAACACACCCTGATTCTATAAAGGGTATCCACGTGCTGCAACTGGGTGTTGGGATGGACCACTTGGAGCAGACCGGACGAATCAGAATAGACAATTCTCCTAAACTGTTGGTTTATTTTATAATTAGGTTCACCAAGCCAGCAATAAAAGAGATTCTGCAGTACTGTACTAGTTAACCCTAAGCCCAGCACAGTTCCCTTTAGGCATTCCAGCCCTCGGCTCCCATCCTGACAACCAGGTCTAAAACAGTGAGAAGTTATTGAAAACCTAATTCAACATATGTGAGGTTTTACTCCTCCCAAAAGATGAGACTCTTACTCGCAGGTCAATATGTATCTGACATCTTATTCAAACATCACACCGTCAGCCAATCCTTAGAAAGCTAATGAAAGATGCATTAACAAAAGAAGAGAATTAAAGTGGCTAATAGATAATATATCTACAAATGATTGCAAAGTTCTTATATCTGGTTTAGAGCAGTGATGGGACAGATTGATGGCTTGCAAAAGTTTCTCTGGTAACTTCCAAAGGACTGGAACATCCTCCGCCCAAAGCGCTACTGCTCCTTTTAGTTGTAAGTCCACTTTCCAGAGAAGTTGAAGCAGGAAAGAGGCAAAATGGAGATATTAGGTCTTTTTTTGTATCCTCTTTTGCCATGTGCAAAAATCAAAATGTTTTGGTCTGACCTTGTTGGAAACTTTTACCTCTAAAATAAAAATTTCAGTAAAATTGATAGTCTAATAGTGTTTAGATGGACCAGCATTTTCAAGTGGAAAAATGCAGTCATTTATTTCTGAACAGCTCTATTGGAGACTATGAGTCAGTAATATTAAGGTAAAACACATTAGAGGTATGGTATAATTCTCACAAGCCTAACTCAGGGCATTTAAAAGCAACAAATATACAAATAATTTAAGTTATGGCAACACACAGGTAGGGCATTTAGAAAACCTTAGCTCTGTCTCTAGGGGCTCTACGATGTGATTGTGATTAAGGTACTTTAATGGCTATTGTTCAAGATTATATTGCATTGCTTTTTAAATATCTTTTCTCTTACTTGCTCTTATTACATGATCATATATGATTTTTCCTGATGACACTGGCCTCCCTCAATGTACAGGATGGTACACAGTGGAGACAAATTAGGGTTCTGTAGTAAAGTAGACTGCTGCCTGTAGGACCCGTTCCTCATTTGTTACAGAAGTTGAAAGATGTGTAAAGGCGTGTAGTGAATGAGGCAAGGGATGATAGGAGGAGAAAGTGTGATCTCACAGTAAAGGCAGCTGAATACACCCCTTGACAATTTTGTCTAGAATCTTTGGCAGTGGCAGAGATAGGATTAGTCACTTACACAAAACATTTTAGAGATGGTCACTAACTCTGTGTCTTCATCTGCTAGATGTCCAGCTTGATACACTGATTTCTTATTTGCAAGCACCCATAACTGTAAGAGTACGTCTAGACTACATGGCTCCGTTGATGGAGCCATGTAAAATAGTTTACTCGGCATAGTCAGTGAAGCGGGGGGATTTAAATAATCCCTGCTTCATTAAAATAAAAATGGCCGCCACGCTGTGCCGACGATCAGCTGATCTGTCATAATGCGGCAGTCTATACCGGCGCAGTCAACAAGGGAAGCCTTTGTTGACTGCTCCGGTATGCCTCGTGAAACAAGGTTTACCGGAGCAGTCGACAAAGGCTTCCCTTGTCGATCGCGCCACGTCTAGACTGCCACGCTGTGCCGGATCAGCTGATCGTCGGCACAGTGCGGCAGCCATTTTTATTTTAATGAAGCGGGGATTATTTAAATCCCCGTTTCATTGACTATGCCAAGTAAACTATTTTACATGGCTCCGTCGACGGAGCCATGTAGTCTAGACGTACCCTAACTGAATAAAATGGAAAGTGTGCCTAAATATATAAGTGCCGTATAAAGTACTCTGAAAAAAAGGAGATCCTACATATCTTAGTGGAAACTTTTTACCTTAATCTTTGTGACTCTATTTCTTAGCTGTAATATCACCGTTTTATGTTTCAAGATTATGGGAAGATAAAGTAATTAATGTTTGTAAAATACTCCATTATGATGATTCCCAAAATCAAAATCTCCTGAGGAAACTAGTAATTCGTTCTGCATAGCAGAGTTTGAATAATGTGCAGTAAATATGGTATGTAGTCACAAATTAAACAATGAGATAAAACAAAATATCAAATAGCTGGTCATTAATTGTACACCATCCATCCCGTGCATTGAATAAGGTAAGGGTCTTATGGAAAAATAATATGTGATCATGTAATTAAAGACTATCTCATATTGCATACAGCAGGGGGTGGAATTAGGATTGCATAGGAAACCTTAATTTTGGCATTTTCTAACTTTTCATTGCTTAACTTTGCAATGTTAATTATTCTATATTTAACAAAGGAAAAGCAACATTAAAATAGCATTAAGTGAAAAAATCATTAATTCCCTATGGTAGTCTGGTCACCACGTTTACAAGTCGATGATAATTTTTTCACAAAATATGCTTCGTGAGATATTATTTGAAAACTCATAATCTGCTGAATATTATTGAGGTAATAAAATACGTGTCTCAACATTGTATGTAAGGTTCTACTGTATTACTGTCACAGAATTATAACATATTTCAGAGTATCACCCACAAACCAGTTTTTCAGAGGCCAAGACATTATAAGCACCCTAGACAGGTGTAAAAGAGCCATCACCTACTTAGGCAGAGGGAGAAAATGCAAACAAGAAATTTACATTTTATCACTGGGACAATTCAAACCTCATGTCCACAATGGACTGCATGTCATCATGACTCATCAAATAAGTTTTTAGCACAAGAGATTGTATTATAAAGAGAGAAGAAAGCACTTGACTTCACATATCCTTCTCCTTTTCTCTGCTGATGACATTAGTGACTCTCAAAGGACTGAATAAGGGGGAAGTGGTCCCATGCTCAGTGTGTGAAATTTCCTATAGCATATGATGAAATAAAATTTTTGCTTTAAAGTTCACTTAGCTTCTTAAGAGTAAAATGTAAGCTAATACCTAACTTATTTTCTTTTGTAACCAGTCTTGACTTTTGTGCATCATTACTTCTAATCACTTAACATTTATCTTTCTGTAAGTAAAAAAAAACCTTATTGTTTCACCTTAACTGGTGCGTTTGGATGATAGTGTGTGAGAAACTCCATTGGGTGCATTTATCATTTTCCTTTGATGAAATCATGGTCTTTCTATGAGTTTGTAGTGTTGAGTAGTGTGCTTTACCATACAAGATGCACAACACTGGGACAAGAATTTGAAAGTTTTGTCCAACAGTTTAATTCTTAAGAGACACAACAGAGTGCCATGTATTTAGCTGGGAGTGAATTTGCATGCCAAAGGTGGTGTGATCAGGTCAGGAGTGGATGATCTGACAGAAAAGCTGTGTAAAAGGCACCCCAGACTAAAGAACTAAGGGGATACAGCTATTCAGCCTTCCAGATTGTACTCTGCATAATGTCACTTTCCCCTCTTTGCCCTCCTCCTTTCCCCAACCCGCTCACAAAAAAAGATTTTTCAATTGGAGTCCAGGCACAAGATTTTAGCTGTAAAGGAAGCTTGAAGTCATTTCATTATTCCATTAAGACCAACAGTCTGTCTCTGGTTATTCAATGTTTTAACTCATAAACTAATTAACCAATTTATTTATAAATTCTCAGAAAATTAATTCTGTGCTCAAAAAGTGAGAGCTGCGATTTTGGGGAGAATATACCGTGTTCTTCATATATGAGTAAATAACTGCAAAATCCATTTGGGTGGTGCCTCCATCTCTCTCTCGAGTCTAGTCCAACAAAACGATTTTTTAAAGAAATGATATTAACATAAACAGGTATATGGTAGATTGATGCAAAGACACACATACAAGTATGTTTGTGCATGTCTGCATTTCGATCATCTACATATTCATGTACATGAATATTGTATCTGTAAACAAGAAATCATTTCCAGTTACATAGTGGAGTCAATGCTGCTCTCAGGTCTCCAGTACATGGGCTCAAATTTCATTGTCTTAAATAGGAATGACTTGTTCTTCTTTTATCTGAGGACGTATCTGATCCTCAGTTACCAAAAGAAATAATAAAAAGATGAAGTGGTTTACTAGTGGGCATCTCTGTGATGGAACATAATGCACGCATTGCATTCTCAGGGTTTGTTTTTTTTTGTTTTTTTACTTTCATTACACTATGTTGAAATATTTCTGTGACTATATCTCTGAAGACCTAAAACGTCTAAGCTATTTATGTCCTTTGGAAAAGAGGTCATACTTATTTGTTCAATCCTATTTAAAAGCAACATAATTTCTTTATCTATTCATCTCTGTGTATGCTCCTATGGGCCTGTCATAGCACAAATGCTTTTATATAGTTTGAAAATAACAGTTAATTTTAGAAAATGTAGGAAAATTGACAGTAATCTTACATTTGTATATTTAAAAGTCAGTCCCAGCTGTAAATCTGTATGAATAAAATCAAATCCATACATGAAAAAGAAACACAATGGTCTTACTATCTTGTATATTTCCAAATCTTTTATTCAAATAATCCTGCACCTAAAAAAATTCAAAATAGGTAATTGTCTACAGTTTTCATCACGGCACAGAAACCTCTCTCTAACATTTTGTAAGGGGAAGAAAATCTAATGGATAGCTTTGCACAAGAACACAGTCAATGAAAAGGAAAGCATACCTAACACGTCAGCTGGCATAAGATTCAGGGACAGGCCTGGAGGGTAGCTCCTAGATAGCCTTGTTGAACAATGAGCGACAGAGGCAGCCTCTCTAAGAGATGAGCTCTCATTGAGCAGTCCTGATTTCTGGAAAAAAAGCCTGTGGATTGGCTAGATGTGGCACAGGGCAGTTGGCAGCAGCATGAGAGGCAGAACAGATGCCCTTCCTGCTCTGTTCTGTGTTGCAGCAGGTTGGCATTGCTGGTGGAACGTCACTCCTTGGGGAAAAATGCCAAAAGGCTGTGGAAAAGCAGCAAAAACCCGTATAAAAAACCAAAAGGGTAGTGGACACACTTGGTATCAGAAAATGCTTTGATAGGCCTCTCTCCTGATAGGCCTCTCTACTGCAGACTTCTCCAAAAGACCATAAAGATGCATGATGTGGTCAGGAGCAGAAACTGACCAGCTTTGAAGTTGGTCCAACAAAAGGTCAGTTTTGTTGGACCAACTCATCCCTCCAATTTCCTGAGAGCAACACAGCTACAATGCTGCATACTGCTTTGGAGGTGTCAAATAGCTAGCTCCTTGACTACCTGTTTATTATGTGTTTTCCACTATTTATTTTAATTGTTTGGAAAAGATCCCTAGTAAATGCAAAGTATTTTGGCATGCTATTGCCACACTACCTGTTGACTTCGGACTGAAATAATTCCCAGAGATGGTAAGCTCAGAACTGCTTCCGCTGAAGTCAAAACTCAAATGAACAACAGGAGTTAAGCAGACCTTGTGTCTTTTGAGGATACTGGACAAGGGCAACCTTTGGAGAGTATGAGGGGGCAGATGTGGCCCTGAATGCAGGTGTGGGAGGGGCAAGGGACCAGCTTGCTCTGCTCCCCAGTGCATTGTTCAGGGAAGGGGGCGGGACTGCCCCTGCACTCACCAGAAGGAAGCAGAGCGCTGTGGCTGTGGGAGCAGAGCAAGTTGAGGCCATGTTGCTCCACTTTAAACACCACTGCCGGTGAGAGTGGAGGGCTGGACCTCTGTTTTGGGCCAGGTCGCCTCATTAGTCCCTCTGGACACCCAGCGACTCTGGCCTCACCAGCTGCTGGTTCCTTGCCCCTCCCACCCACTGCATCTGGGGGGCATGTACCCCCTCATGTTCCCTACCAGCAGTTGGCTGGAGGGAATGGCCAGCCAGGCAATGGGAACAGCAGCTGGCAGGATGGCTAAGTGGAGAGGAACAGTGGCTGGCCAGCCAGCCAGTCAGAGTAAGTACTCAGATGGCAGAAACACCCAGGTTACTTTTTCCCTGAGTGGGAGGCAAACTCACCCAGTTGAAACTCTGAACCATGGGTCCTCACTGACAAAGGACAACCACTTTGAGTGAGGTGGGGTGAGGGAAGAGAGAAGGGCACAGAAAAGGAACTTCTGGTGGTAGAACTCAAGAACATGAGGTGGACATGTACACAGAGGTGGGTGTCCCAGTCACAGTTATAAGTTTATGAATCCTACTTGCAGCATTTTCCCTAATTAATATTGGGTGATTTCTCTCCTTTCACTACACTTTTTTTTTTGCTACACTCAAGGTGCATCTAGACTACAGGGTTTTTTCGGAAAGATGGCTGTTTCTCTGAAAAATCGTCACGTCCACACTGCTATTGCATTCTTTGGAAAGAAAATCGAAAGAACACAGGGTGTTTTCTGACATTGGTAAACCTCATTCTATGAGGAAGAATGCCTTTTCCAAAAGAAATTTCCCAGGTTAATGGGCAAGGGCTCGGTCCATTCTGTGTTGTTTTGTTGGAAAGGAACCCTTAGATATCAATATTGGTTGCCATCTGCTCCCCCTGGGTTACACACACATGCTCAGGGTCTAATTGATCACTAGAACTGGGATTTAGATTGGCAAGGTCCTTTGAAGTTTTTCACCTTTCTCTGAAGCATGGGAAATGTGTGGCTCACTGCCTGAGTAATCTTGGCACAACCGAGTTCATCAATTCCCTTCCACTGCAGAGTCTTCAGAAAATGATGGCACATCAGTTTACACTTTTTATCATAAAATACACAGCATAAGTCACATCTTCAGTGAGTTTAAATATAAACTCCCACTCTGATAAAAGAAACTGCTTCCAAAATACTATGTATATGCAGTTTTAATATTGAATCTATTATTTGACCTTGTCTATCAGGGATGATTCATAAATCTATCATCATGGAGTCTCATTTTGATGATGCATTTACTATATTGAAGAGATAATTTGCTTTGATAATGCACCAATTTATTTGCTGCAATAATAGAAAGTGGGAAAACGATAATTATAGAGAGGTTCTCTAGATTTTTATAAATTAAGAGAAGATGTTGTTCACAAAAGTGGGTATACATTTTTATTAGCACAGCAAATATATTCTTGCCATGGAATATTGGTAATTTTCCTCACTGCAATGAAGATAACATTTAGATCTGATCTCAGGTTACAGTCTAAACATCACAAATTTCAGATGCATTCAGATCTGGGAATTTTATTTTATTAAAAAAGATTTTCTGCCTTGATATTAGCTAGGCAAATTGTATTTATTTGGTTGATTGATGCACAACCAAAGTATCCTTATTTTTTGACGTAGACCTTTACAGAGCTTTAGAAACTGTATCAGTGTAAATGTCAGATCCAGTAGCATCACTTTACCTACATCGTTAAGGCAACTGAAAAAACCGATTCTAACACAGGTAATATTTCTTCCTCACTCTTCCAGCTCCCTTCTCGCACAAAATCCAAGCTAATAGATGATGTTGGCAGCATGTACTGAAGATAACAGAGTCTGAGTATTTAGGATCTTGGTGACTAATGAGTTTCAGCATCAGTTGGATGAATGTGTGATATCAAAGGGCTAGACTGTGGCCCAAATGCTTTGATGGCACAATTGCCTTGAAGACAATGGAGTTATGCTGTTGGATAACCAGCCCTGAGTTATCTCATTGTGTATAAGGGGTTGCACATAGCTACATCACACCACAATTAGCCAAGGAAAGCAGGCATGCTTTTTCTCGTTCCTAAGAGGCTAGTGTTTTACTACCACTCTTTATAGTTCAGACATACTCCTTAGTTTGCACTTTCTCTTTGCCCTATTGCCTGGTGCATGGTAGGGGCAGTATAAAGACTCATTGACAACTCTCATGATTTTATTATGAGTGTCACAATTTTCTTAACTTTCCAGCAGCTGGAATCAAGAAATAACAAGCGAGACTCATATTTCATTTTAAAATAACAAGGATCTAGCCCCTCATGGCTGTCAAGAAGAGCTTGGAAATGTGAAGCACATGCACCCTTTGGGTCAGAAGACAAAGAAATAGAACTTAAGATGGGGGAGTGGCTGGCACATGATTTTTGAATGTTTGATATTGAGGACTGTAGCTACTCTCTTCTCTTCATCCACCAGAATGTACAGCCCCAACTCTCCCATAGAACAATGATTCAGGCAAGGTGTGGGAAGAGGAAGGGAAGCATTTAAATATCCCTCCTATCTTGTGCAATATCTTAAGGCCAGTTACAGTCTGCTTATCGTATATAGGTCAAACTACCCCAAGTGATAGCAGCAGATATTTGTAGCATAACATCCTACTCAGTAAATAGTATGGATGGCAGAAGTGGGCATGAAGGAAATTGCCTGATCAACCCCCTTGTGTTTTCATAAGCAGTTGCTTAAGGTTTTCAGTAGGTAAATACAGGTGGTTTCATTTCTCCAAAGTTCTATCTCCAGCGGTACAGATGATTGACAGCCCTTAAGTGCACTATCTGTCACAACAAACATAACTCACATCCTTTAGATGGGTAAGATGAGACATACAAATCGAATAAAGTAGGTCACATTCTTTCATTGAGTAAAAATATAGCTGGTGTATAGAATAAAGTATGTATTAATAAGCATGTCAGGCCAGCGGCTTCAACATAGTAAATGATCAAGAAGCAAGTCAAGGGTTTAGTAGCTAGTAGCAGGCAGCTCAGGTCCTTTAAATAAACATTTACTTCAAAAATATATATTTTAACTGAACGTATTATTCCTTGTGTGGAATTTGCATGGAAAGAGAATAAAAGGTGTGGTATGGCAAGACATTTTTGGGGAGATGGCCACAATAGAGGATGAATCCATGGATATACTAGGCAGATTGTCACAATTAAACCCGCATATAAACAGATATGCCACATATTTTATAGGACTCTTAATTTGGGAAGAAGGCACTCCAGTGTGACTTAGGAGGCCTGCCTGTATCCATTCAGGGAAACTGCAATATATGTCCAGTTCATTGTCCAGCATGGGTTCCCACATTAGCTTCAGGCTCCTCAGTCAAGACCTCTCTTAGATGGAGATACACGGTATTCTCCCTTGTGAGGTATTCCCAGGCTACACGGTTCCCTTACCATACTGTGAATTCAATAGCAAAACACATGCTGCTAAAGCAGATTTGTGTTGTTTTCATTTCAGAGATGATTAACAGAGTAATTGTAACAGCTAATCTACCGCATAGCTCCTTCTAAGCAAGTACATTTTAGTCTAAAAGTAAAAGCACTGCAGAGGAAACATATTTAAAATGATAAAACACCCAAAGTGAGCAGTCCTTCAAAGCCAGGGTGCGTCTACACTGAGGTATCCTGAAACAGCTACCCCTATGTGTTAACAAGCTGCCCCTTATTTCAAAATATGGGCATGCTATTTCGGCATCCCTGTAACTCTTGTCCCATGAGGTTTAAGGAATGTCTTGAAATAATGCATTATTTCAAAATTTGGCACTGTGTAGATGCGCCAAAATTCAAAATAAACTATTCTGAAATAGATTCAAAATAAGATACGCGATTTGCGTAGCACTAGTTGCATATCTTATTTCAAGTTTAGGGTGTTCTGTAGATGCACCTCCACTGAGGAGTTTTCCTGTGGTTTCAAGTTCATAACAGTTGTTGCACAGGACAAGGACACAGTCTATACATTTTCATGGGCAATCTGCAGCCAATGGGCTGCATGCATCTCATCAGAGTAATCTGACTGCTGTGAGACATTTTGCTGATGATGACCCTACACAAGCACCAGCCCCTGCAGCTCCCAGTGGCCACAGTTCACCAGTCCCAGCCAATAGTAGCTATGGGGGCAGTGCTTGCAGGCAAAGAGGATGCAGAGACATGCTGCCACTGCTTCCTACAGCCAAGAACTGAGAACTGTGGCTACTGGGAGCTGCAGCGAGTGGTACCTGCAGACAGGCAACATCAGTAAAATATCTTGCAGCACACATTCAGATTACCATGTTGGGACGCATGCAGCCCACAGCCCTCAGTCTTCAGGTTGTTCACCACCAGTTTACAAGACATCAGCAAGCCAAATCCTTCCAACCTTTCCCTGAAGATGGGGTCCTCCATGGACTGGAGGGCCTGTCTGGTTCAACAGCCTCACGGTAAACTCTTCTTGCTGGTTCAGCAAACAAACACCCTTTCTTTGTGAACTTATTCAACATTTTTCAGATGATGGTGCTTCTCTGAAGATGTTACATCCTGTGTGCCTGTGAATAATCAGCCCCCACTGGTCTAGGTTCACAGAAGAGATGTATACATTCTTCACATGGAAATACATACAATGTGTGATCCACAATAACACGCAAACAAATGCATTTTTAATACAGGTTGAACCTCTCTAGTTTGGCATCCTTGGAACCTGACTGGTTCCGAACTAGAGAATTTGCCTAACCACAGGAGGTCAATATTGTCTAGCAGCATTACCAACACTTTCACTGCTTACTGGGCTCTTAGAAGATATGCAGAGATAAATTAGAGATAAATAACAGCACAGAACACTTTGAACCAGGACTGATGGCTATAAGCAAACTTTATGGGACTGCAGGACACTTTCCCTCCCCTCTTGGTAAGTGGACATCTGGCTAACTAAAATCATGCCAGACCACGGATGTTGCAGACCAGAGAGTGCTGGACTAAAGAGGTTCAACCTGTAAAATGGACCTCAGGGTTCAATAGGGTTTACCTTAATTCAGTAATGTTCATCTGGGATATTGCAAAACATTTCTCTATTTGTCACAGTAGGTAGACTTCCTAGCTCTGAGGTAGATTTGCAGTGTGACTCTGGTTGATTAACCAATTTGTAAATGTATTTAGATATCAACTGGAATTTTCAGATATAACTAGGTTCCTGAATCCCATTGATTTCAATGAGAATTATGTACCTGGGTGCTTCTGAAAATTCCACTGAGAATCTACCTGTATCTTGAGGTGCTTAAATACTTTTTAAAATATGGCCCTTAATATCTTTAAACTATAGCCCATCATCCATATAAAAGGATTCAGTGTATGATGCGGTCTTTACCCTAGAGTTTACAATCTAAATATAATAATTCCCACCCTTTGTTTTTCTTGTTTAAGTATGTATGAAGTCTACCACAAACACACTGAAATATTACTAATTTCAGTGATAATTTGTAAGCACTACAGTAATGCAAATAAGAATAAGAATGTTTTGTAGAGATTTGAAACTATTCACTGGGACAATATTTCATTTATTCAGCTGTAAAATCAGTCACCATTATTTCTCATGAACTGAGTCAAACAACACAATAATGTTTGATGGGAAATTCAGTTTTGATGGAAAAAATTGGATTTTGTTGGAAGTCTTCTCATTTCCATTGGGAAAATCAAAATGATTTTTTTTCAGGTCAGATTGTCCCAAAGCAGAACATTCTGTTTTGTTTAACCAAATCAAAACTTCTTACTTTTGGATGAATTAGCCACTAATCTGAACTGTTGTGAAAACCCCATGAGAATTGTTCTTTTTGGTATCTTATGCTTTCATTATCCTTGATTGGCTGGCTCCCTAGGTAGATTACACCTCCTCTGACGTACCACCATCTCTATTATAAATGAACCTTTGCAGAGCATCATGGGAATCCTATGTTCATAATGCATGCTGGACAATGCAGTATGGCCATGGAGCCAGACCCATAAAGGAGAAAAAGGTCACAGGATACCCATACTACATCTTCCATGAGTCTCCATGATAACTCCGATGGATGAAGTTCCTTGTTCAATCAGGTTGAGCTATTTCAATATTTTGACTCAATATGGGATGGAAAAAAGGTGAAAATATTGGAATTTCCTGCTAGATGAAAATCTTTTTTTTTATTATCTCTAATAAATATGTGTATATTTAAAAATACCTCTGCAAGTTACCTAAGTCCCTTTTCTCTAAGTAAAAGTGCATGCATCTGTCGAAGTGGGTTTTTGCCCACGAAAGCTTATGCTCCAACACTTCGGTTAGTCTATAAGGTGCCACAGGACTCCTCGCTGCTTTTGCAGATTCAGACTAACACGGCTACCCCTCTGATACTTGCTACAACTTTGGCATCCATTATTTTCAGATCTTCCAGTCTAAAAGCTAGTGCTATATGTCTCATTGGGAATGTATCTCCTTTCCAACAGCATTTAGGCTTCTATTTTTAACCATTGTTGCACTGATATTATTTCATTAACTTAAGGAGATTTACTCCTGATTTATATCAGAGTAATTGAGAGAAGAATAAGGCTTTACACATGTAGCATCGTACCAGGCCATAAAATGTTGAATATTAAACCAATTGGTGGTCTAAGATTACTTATTGCTACAATGCAGTCCCTAGCTAGTGTAATGTTGAGAGAAATTTAAAACTTCATTATTCGTTGATTCAGAAAAACTTGAATTGCTTGATTATGTATTTTTTGCATTTTATATAGGAGTGCCCATGTCAGATCTCAAAGCAGGTTACATGTGAACTTGAGATCTCTCCTTTGATCTAAATGGACCACCTTTATTCTAATTTGGGTGCAGTACAAAGCAAAAGAAACACTTATCAGACCTGATGAATTTGTGGTACTCCCTTTTATAACCTGAAAGATTTCAAACAACTGACCTTCAGGACAAGGTGCTAAAGTTAGCATTGCTCTAGCTTTTTCACTGGTGGACATGTCCAAGTGCTTCATAATTAACATTATAGACATGTGTAGTTGAATTATGAAAGTCTGTAAAGTGGCTCTTGGAAGAGATTAAGGCTTTTAGGCAGGATTTAATGTTTGCTTTTTGTTGAATAATAAATTGGTTTGGCTGTTGTTTCAAACTTTAAATATACACAATTAACCCTTCTCCTCACACAGGGACAATGGAACTAATTTGCCTTTTATTTATCAGCGTCACACTGGTGAAACTCCATTGACTTGAGGAGATTTACTTTTCATTTATATCTGAGTATTTGAGAAAAGAATCAGATTTCACACCTCCCTTGTTTTACCAAGCCTATTCTCAGCCAAATCTGACCTTTAGTTTCATTTGTCCCAGTTCTGACGGTTAGCAAAAAAAAAAAAGAATTGATTATGAAAATAAATGTAAGTAGAGGCCACACGCCTGTCATCCCAGAACACAAAAGGTTTTTGGTTTAATATTTGGTGACTCTAGCCTACTGGAGAAGGAAACTGTCACAAAAAGTTGTAATAAAGTTTGTGTAATTTTTGGAATAGAACAAAACAAAATGTTTGGACCTTTAGAGATCCTCTCAGCGGTAATTGTGATTCAGTAGTTCCTTCACTGTCAAAATGATAAATGCCAATGTGGCAAAATCGTATTCTATTCAGTATGAAGTTAAAGCCATGTTTGTCTTGAGATCTATGAATTTAATATACAACATGTTTCTAAGAGAGTAAGTGTTCTTTTTATCTAAACACAGCTGGTTTGAGTGAAAAATTTAAAGCTGTTTTATAAACCATTAGCTTGTCTATTGGGAACAAAGACACAGCTTGTACATGGGGAAAAATGCTTATTTTGCTAGCCAAAAGTGCTTTTTGTAAACAATGCAGTGTTTAAAGTTCAATGACAGTGGCACATATTCATAAGAAGCTCATGAATAAAAAAAATGATTTAACCTATTTGCATATGTCACTGACAAAATGTCATTTTATCTGTCCTAACAAAGGAAATGGAAGATTTGAACATTAGTTGGTATTTTTTTTTCTGAAAACTAAAGGTCTTCTGTGGCATTGCTATTAAGGCATGAGGCATAAGGAGCCGAGGCTTAGCAATCCTTTATGCAGCCTTTCCCCCATTTAAAAAAAAAAATCAGGAAATACTGGAGAGGATCAAATGAAAACATCAAGGGCTGTTCTCCAGATATTTAAACTTTTGTTATCTTTTGCCAACTGAGGGAGGAAGTGATAAGGTGAGGAGCAAAGGACAAGAAGCAATGGGCTTAAATTGCAGCAAGGGAGGTTTAGGTTGGATATTAGGAAAATCTTCCTGAGTGTCATTGTGGTGAAACACTGGAATAAATTGCCTAGGGAGGTTGTTGAATCTCCATCACTAGAGATTTTTAAGAGCAGGTTGGATAGACATCTATCAAGGATGATCTAGATGGTGCTTGGTCCTGTTATGAGGGCAGGGGACTGGACTTGATGATCTCTCAAGGTCCCTTCCAGTTATATTCTATTCTAGTCTATTCTATTCTATTCTACTTAAATTTGCCATGGAGTTTAAATTGGGAAAAGTTTGTCATAGCTTTCTTTTCTTAACTGTGGTATTATATTGATGCAGACTATTAAATTTCTTGTGCATTTCACCCCTGAGGTGGTTGTCTTGCAGTGCAATTATTCCTGAGTGCAGTTGGTACGTTGGTTTGTAAGGTGCAAGGAGAAAAAAAAATTAGGTGAGTTGCTAATTATCTCTCTCAACATTTGGGTAAGTACTTGAGTCCTCCGTGTAAAACAGCTATCAAGATCATTCCACAAATTGTCTTCAAGGTGGGATAGATATTCTTGTTCCATTAGCCTTTTTGAAAAGAATGAGGAAATTTACTGATTGAAATTACTGTGAATGGGATTCAAGCTAATTGATTTATATATACAGAAAGACCTTTTTAAGTTTCTTTCTTTTTGCACTCTGGCATTTTCTTCTGGGATTTATGAAAAATACTTTCCTCTTTATTGATTGATTGAATGTCATTTTTCTTTTTGAGGCAGGGATACATTTTGGGTTACATCAGACATGTCACATACATCCTGACAAGTTGCACAATGTTTCGACCTACTGTGATTAATGAGTCTGTAGCTGACAGGAGGCACCTGCCCCAAAAACTGGCCCCAGGGAAATTTGTAAGCCCTGACCCTGCCTAGATTTGCTAGCTGGTGAATTTTTCCTCTGAGATTTTATATATTTATTTATTTCTCTGAGTACCGACAAGCAAACTTTTCTAGGACTTGTCTCCCTGGAAGTTTAATGTAGCTGCAGGCTAAAAGCTATGCAGCATGGACAGCTTGGCAAACAGGTACCTTCTTGGATGTGAGCTCGAAGAATCTGAAAAGCTAATTTTTCCCCCTCCTTCTACAGGCATCGTGTGAAAGCTAAAAAGCTTGAGCAGACAAAGAGGGAAGTCATTAATGTGAAGAGCGCAGTAGAAAAGTGCACTGCTAAGCATATTGCTACAGAAAGAGAGAGAACAGGCAGCAAAGGACACAGGTCTGTCCTGAAATGTTTTCGATAGAGAAAGAGTGAGCACTCGTGTTCCACTCTCACACCAAAAAACTCAGAAGGGGGAATGCTTATCTCCAATAAATAACATTTGCGGAACTGTATGAGTGTTGTTTTCAAGGAAGGGCTGATGGAGACAGTTTTGGTAGTGGTCTGGTTGGCTAGAGATCAACTAGAAGTCCAATCCTTGCCTATCCCTGGCATACTCTTCAGATGTCTTCCATCACGTTTAGCTCATCTAGCTGATTGTCCTATTGCCATGGGATACCTCTATTATGTATCTACTGTTCATTTACACACACACACAACCCTTTGCCCTGGGTTGGGCTTTATGGTGGCTTTAACACAGAAAGCTTCTGCATCACCTTGAGGCAATTCAACGAATAACTGAAGGTGCTTTGCCATGGGCATATACTGCACAAATCAACAGCTCTTTGATTCTGAGACATCTTCTGCTGGCCTTGTCCCTATCACATGGACTTGAGCTCATATATTGGTCTCCCAGAGGATCTGCAGCTAATGAGTAGACATGCAGCTGTTGCTTCTGGGATTCTCTGTACTCTGTACTTTAAAAAGAAGAGCCCTTCTTTTTAAAGGATGGACTGTATCTCTTTCACTCCTTAATAGCAATAAAAAGTTAATTAATAACCCAATTATTACAATTTAAACATGTCTGCTGCCACAGTATGGCTTGCTATTTCTCCCCTTCCAAAGATAAGTGCTTTGTTGGTCTCTTTGGAGGTTGCTGTGTACCATCAGATGATTGATTGCATGGATGCAGGGGTTGTGCTGTTTGCAAATACAAGTCAAGAGTGAGCCAGTGTCTCATACTCATGCAAAGTATTGATTTCCTGGGTTTATACTATGTGACAGCAAAGAGAAATCAGATCTCTCTGAATAGGAAAAAAAAAAGCCCAGCTTACATACTGTTGCTACTAGGACTAGTTTATGTCACATGGTGCAGGCCCTCAACTCCAACTGACTGAGGTGGGAATTTAGGGTGCTCAGCACCTCCCAGGAGTGTGCCCTCCTGGGAAAAAGTGGAATTACTGCACTAAGCTGTCAAATACAAGAAGGAAATGAGAGGCGGGAAAGAGCTGCTTGTACCTCAGAAAAAATGAACGACATCCTTCTGCTCCACACTGGCACCACACTAGCATGGCTGTGCCTGGGGAGCACTGTATATTGAAGTACAGTCAGTTCTCCCTCTGGCTCAATCCTCTTTATTAGTTTCTCCCTCCACAGCTCTTGGTGGCTGCACAAGGTAAATTCCTAAGCAGGCAGCCTCAGAGTTCATTACCAGAGAAAATGGAGCTATTTTTATTTTAGTTTTAACACCAAGTGTCTCCGGTGGTGTTTCTTCTTAGCACAAAATTGCCTCAGATCTTGTCAAAACACTAGCTGGCCAAAGAGCATTTGGAACCACCTATTTTAGGCCTTCCCAAATGATGGTGGTGGTGAGAAGGCACAAAACTGACCCACCAAGTTATGCTGGTGCTAATTGGTCGCTTTAGATTCAGATCTGTGTAACAGGGTGTATGTACCCCAACCCTCCCCCAGTAAGGGGAAGACAGGATTAACCCATTCACAAGGAGAGAAAAACCCTGGCAGACCTCAAGGGCTGTGAGCAGGTGTCAATCATAGCAGGAGGAACAGGCATCTGGACTTCATTAATGCAGATTATAAAAGAAGGAGGGGCATTTCTATAGCAACATTTTCCTTTACAGCTGGAATCTTGGCAGGAGAGGAGCTGCTTCTGCAGGTCTAAGGGCAGCCTTGTTTTTGTTTTACTTATTATAGTTGGTAACTAGATGGGAATGTTGCCTGCTCCTGTGGGGAACTGTAATTCCAATAAGGCCAATGATTCCAATGAGCAGCTACCCCATGTGGAGAACACAGTCAAACTATAGCCAAACCCTGAATCCAGAGGCTGTCACACATTCTGTGTATTTAATCACCCTTCACATGCTGAAGGAGAGATCTGTATGGTTCAAAAGCTTCTCTCTCACCACTAGAAATTTCCCTCAGCAACAGAAGTTGGTCCAATAAAAGACATTACAGAAAGAGAGACAAGCGGGGTGAGGTAAACGACTGTCTTGGATTCCCTAGGTTAGGTATTGTAAAGCTACCCTTTACAATAAGAGAGGAAATGTGACTTTATGGACTAGCAGGCCTCCTGACAGGAGAAGGGGGAATAGATGGCAATTGTCCTGTTCCCTTTAAATCACTGCCAGAGACCCAGATGGAATATTCTGGGTAGTGGTAAGGGCTGCCTGGGTGGGGCACAGTGTAGTTTAGGTAGCACTTAGGTGTGGCTGCCCCAGCTCTGCCCCTTTTGCCTGAAGCCACGCCCCTTCCAGCAAGTCTGTCTGCCTCCCTGAGAACTAAAACTATGGATTCACTGCTCTTTGGGGTGAGTGAGTTCAATGGGAATAAATAAGGCAGGGAGCTCTTAGCCTTGTATATGAAGTCCCAGCAAAACTGTCCTGCCTATGTTTGCGCATATTCGCTCTCATACATTTTATGTAACCAACTTTTCCTTCCCGTAATTGTACATTAGTTTTATTATTTCATTTCTCTATGCTCTCCTGTACACAGGAAAAGACTATCTGATGTCAGCCCTAAGGAGCTTGCATTAAAAATGACTCAACAGGTAAAGGAGCTTATTCTCCACTGCCTTCCACACTGTGTAATTATTTGCATGTATGCAGAGTAGGGAAAAAGGCTGCCATTCCTGGATTCTTTACTTGCATCTAGTGATGGTAGCGTTTGAAACCCACATTAGCCAGATATAAATGCCTACGCCAAGGCAAAGCAGTGGAGAATCAGACTATTGCAGGGTCGATCAGAAGATGGCTTATTTTAATGTACTTCAAAAAATGTATACTCTGCAAGAATATAAAGAACAATTCTTCCAGCCATACTGTATCCTTTTTGCTGGTTGAGACAGATATTATTTAAGTAATAACATCTTAATTCTGCTTGCTATGTCCAGCGTTTTCAAACTTGGATGCCTAGCATTAAGCACCTTAGGGTGAAATTCTGAGCCCACTGTCTTCAGTGGGGTTAGTATTTCACCTCTGAAATCGAAAATATTGGTGGGCTAGGCCAGTAAACAGGTGCAGCTTCTTCTTCAGTAACATTTAGTCCCCCCTGTTAAGTATTCCTAGGACAGCAGTAACATTAACTTGAATATCTGACATTTGGGGTTCTGAACATTCTGAACATTCACAATATATATGATGCTATCATGCTATGTTTAATGTGCTATTTACATGTGAGACTATTCACTGGAGAGACTACAAAGGACGCTAATGGGTGAGACCTCTAGACGATGGCAAGCTTCTCTTATTTGTACCACTTTACAGAATAGAGGTATGTCCACACATCAAAGCTATTTTGGGATACCCCGCGTCTTCACAAGTCACCTGTTATTTTGAATTATTTTTCAAAATAACAGGTGTGCTATTTCAGCATCCCGGTAACCCTCATTCCACAAGGGTTAAGGGATATCTCAAAATATCACTTTATTTCAAAATTTGGTGCTGTGTAGACAGCACCAAATTTTGAAATAAACTCAAAATAAGTACGCAATTTGCGTAGCACACATTGTATATCTTATTTCAAGTTTAGAGTGCAGTGTAGACATAGCCAAATTCTCTAAATGTTAGGGCTGAATTGTATTGGACAAGCTGGCATTTAGCAACTGCCTGCTCTGATTGGTGCTATTGAGAGATGTGTGACAAAAGTTGCACTTTCCATCTGAAGGGGTCTAGTTCACTTTCATAGGGATTTTCACATTTTGCCTGGGTGCATACATTCCTGTGGCAACCACGGCTGTGTAAACTGGCCGCATGCGGAATTGCATGCGCAGAAGTCATCCAAAAGGGTGTTTGTTTACAGGAGAGCATTATCAGGCTATTCTAATGCCATAGTGGGATTATGATCCAAAGCCACACAAGCCACCTTTACTTTGAAGTATTACTCTCAGGAGGGCATGGCTACACTACAGCTGCTAGAGTGGCACAGCTACAGCTCTGCTGCTGTAGCACTGAAGTATGGACGCTAACTGCATGGATAGAAGGGGTTTGTCTGCCATCCTAGCTGTATCTACTTTGGGGGCTAGATTGACCTAATGATGGCTATCAGGGACCAGTTTTTTCATAACCCTTGTCTAGGTCAATCTAGTAAATCAGATCTCATTGTTCATCCTTTCATGGGGGAAACTATTGCTAATAAAACCTTTAGATTCACTAGCAGCATCCCTCTGGATTGTAGCTGTTTTAGTGGTTCAGATGAACTATCTTTGAGTTAGTCCATGCAGCTCCACTGAAAGGTATATACATAAATGGTGCACAGAGGGCTACTATACTGAGTAAACCACTGAAGTATTATCTGGTGTATCTGGATTATTATTTTTTGAATTCTGCCTGAATGCTAAAACTGCTTTAGGTTCAGTGTAGCTTTGCTGAAAGGTCTGCAAACCTCAATGGCCCTCTTGTGAACATGGACTGAGTTTCAGGTGATTATGAACTCTGCACTGAGTTGAATTTTACCTTGTTTTATATTGTGTTAGGCAAGATTTTCTAGGCTCTCACTGTTAGACCAGCATTTTCAAGAACACAAGACTTCATCAGCAACAAATAATTATATTAAATAAAACTAACTTACATGATAAAAGATATCCCTCAGCTACCTTAATTTAGCACTGTGAATCAGAGTCTAATTTTGCACATTCTTTTTCTCCATGAAAATCCACATTTTCTTTCACATATTGCAAATTCTTCAGTGTGTTCATTCTTTTCAGCATATCTTTAAAAAAATTAGACTAATGCTCTATTGAAATCTCTTCCTAATTAGTGATCAACTCAACAACGCTATGCAGATTTTCCTTGTAACCTCTGTTTAACTCAGCTGCTGTCAAAATAATAGTGTCTGTTACTTGTGTGCCTCCAATTTACTCTAGTTAATGGTGCCTTAGTTGTTTCTGAAATCATCCTTCAAAGATGATTTTTAGTGACATCTGTATAGGCCTAAAGACCTGAGTTGCCTTCTAAATTATATCTACTTGTGCCTAGGGATTTAATTATGAATTTGAAAATACAGAAATAGGAAGAAGAGCTTTAGAAGATTCAGCTGAAGGATTTTTTTTCCTCAGTAGCCAGGTTGGTAGACAGAACAATAGGACCCTCATTAATAAATTGTAAATGGGTTAATTAATTCCACATGATGTGGTTTTTGAAGGCAAATGAGGATGAGGGTGATGGTTAATGGGGTTCAACTGGAGTGCCCATTACAATTACAAACTTCTATTTTAGGATTCTTTTAATCCAAAGCCAAAATCCCAAGACTTAAATAGGACAGAAGTCCTTAACCCTGGGCTTTTACTTTTCTGTTTTTAATTGGAAATGTACGACACACACAGCACTCCATTTTAACATGTTTTGACATAGATTCACTTTATACGGGTTTACCCCACTTAAACAATGCAAACTTGCCCATGGGAAATTGAGATGATATCATGGGATTACAGAGGAGTTGCTGGATTTAGGGATGTTGGGGAAATAACTCAAAAATACAATTTTGGACATTGTTGTGCATTTAAAATTGCCCAGATTGTTATTTATCATCCTACATATTCAACTAAAGCTACTGGCAAATTCTGACTTCTTTAAGTGGCTGCAATTTTATTAGAGGAATAGAATCTGGTCAAAAATAAGTACAGTACATTTTCATTAAAAAAAACCCCAACCCTATAAATAGTCTAAGAATAAAACAGTTCAAACACTGGGCATACGTTGTAGGGGTTTCTGACATGATCATAGGTTATTTGGCTGCTTTAATACCTCTCCCCTCCTCCCCACACATACATACTCCTAAACTAACAATTCAGACTACATTCTGTCTGGAACTGTTAAAGAAAGTTCCATGGTTGAGTAGAGAAAGTTCTTAAAATCTCTCATGAGGCCATTGTTGCCAGAGAAACTGCTACTTTGCTATTTGTCCAGTGCGAACCTCTGCCTCTTTTTATCTGAGTAATGGAAGTTGGGGAACACTCATATTGGTGGCAAGGTTTTATTTGTTATCACAAGTGTTTGGGATTAAATGGCAACAGTTGTTTGAAGGAATCTTGTTTGTGAAGGTGTCACACGGGGTGGGTTGGTTTGTGTCAGTTGTAGCCTTGATACCAGAAGGCTAGAGCGTTTTCACGGGTAACAAGCCTTCATTTTTCATCTGAACGCTTTACAGATCTCCCGGAAGGAAATTATGGCTGTTGTGTATCTCCTGTTATGACAGTTTGGGAATACATTTGGAGTTAGCTTTGGTTAACTGTAGTATCCACCCTGAAATCACCTGTGACTCCTTCATGTGCAAGCCTATCCTTTATTTTGACCCACCACATGAACCACTTCTGTCACAGGATGTCACCCGTTTGATTTAGTGACTCTCACCAGAGCAAATTTAATATTACCCAGAATGACATAAATCAAACTTCCGCTGGGAAAAGGCAGCAGTAACCTGAAGATGAAATAAATCAAATGACTTCTATTACATGCTGTGTAAGATGGGCAGCTTCTTTTAGGCCATGTCTTCACTATGCAAAAGACCTGCTAAATCGAACTCAGAAGGTACCCCAGTCAGTGATGGTACTCCTGCTCCTCATGAGGAGTAAGGGAATCTGACAGGTGTGTTTGCTCCTGTTGGCTTCCCATTGTGTGGACAGCATGGAAACTCTAAGGGTATGTCTACACTACATGGCTCCGTCGACGGTTGACATTAAAAGCCTTTGTTGACCGCCCCATTATGCCTCGTGGGATGAGGTTTACCGGGGCGGTCTACAAAGGCTTTTGACGTCGACTGCTGAGCGTCCAGACTACCGCGCTGAGCCGACAAACAGCTGATAGGCACAGCGCGGCAGCCATTTTGATGTAAATGAAGCAGCAATTATTTAAATCGCCACTTCATTTTTCTGTCTACAAAGCTCATCTACATGGCTCCGTCGACGGAGCCATGTAGTGTAGACATACCCTAAGATACTTTGACTCCAGGTACGTAATTAAAGTATCTAGAGTTGCATATTTTAATTCAACCTTCCTCTGTAGTGTAGACAAAGCCTTAGTGTGCTAGTAATTACTTCACTCTGCATAACAAGATATGGCTGTTATTCCGGAAAAACGGTACAATGTAAACACACCCTTAGAATCTTTGGTAAGTTTCCCATTGACTGCAAAGGGTGTTGGATAAAGCAATATATATTAAAGGAGTGAGAGCTGCATTATCTTGAAGTACTCCCATTTAACAAAAGGTATGCAGGATTGGTCCCATAATGTAAATATCTAATATAGATATCGAACTACTGACAAACAGCTATATGGTAATGTTTCATGTGCTTACTGATTTGAAAGCACAGTACATTACACTGTCTTAACTATATGTTTTCCTCATATGAGCAACTTTACTGGAGAGACACAGTTTTTCAAATGTTATGGGCCACAGTTTTAAATTTAAGTCCAAACTTTCATATGCAGTGGCTAGGCTTATGCATTTAAATGGGATAACTGTGGAGTCAATGGAATGAAACTGCTCAGTGGTGATCCAATTTACGACAGGACATGTAAATTAGATACCAAGTACCTGCCTAACTTGGGTGAAAACCTAGTCCATGTGTAAACACATTTCATTTATCTGTGTTCCTCAATGGGGCTGTGTGTCTATGACTGTGAGCAAAATCTGACTTCTTGTGCTATGACTATCGAGAGCCTGCTAATAGAGAAGCAAGCTATAGGATTTGTTTAGCAGCGATCTGTACAGTGGGCCTTTTCCTCACAACACTTTATTAATCATTAGGGCCTGTAAAATGTAATATTGATTCTTAGAATTAACTGCATTTAACAAGTCTTTTATCATCCAAGGTGCATTACACAGTTTATATGTGGAGCTGTAATCCAGCAAGGAAAGCTGACCTATAGTTTCAAGCTATAATAAATGCCCTGGATTATTTGAATTGGTGGCACTTCATTGTTTGCCCACTCTGCACTACCGTGTATAATGTTCAGATAAGTCAGCATCTAGATTACTTCCCCTAAAACAGGCTTGAACAGCAGCCATCTAATGTCACATTGTGTTGACTGAGTGTGCCTTATTTCTCCAGAAAGCACATTGGACTGGGAGCATGTTACTGTCCAGCTAAAAATATTGGCAGTTTGTTTTGTCAAGTTTCCATTATTTCTTCTGGAAAGCCTTCAACTGATGCTATGGGCCATCACACAGAGAGGCGGAACAGCAGCCAACCATGCTCAAAACATCCAGTTAAACATTTGGAGCTACGACTATGTGGCAGTATTGGCCTGGCAGGGGGCTTAGCTCTTTGCTTCGCTAGGACCTTCAAGAATTTAACAGGTGGTAGAATGTGGAAAATGGGCTGTGGAAAAGTCACATTAGCCAGATCTTATGGGGTTTGAACAGCCTACACTAAGTCCACAAAATAGCAATGCTACTGCAGACATGAATGTGTTGGCAAAAATTAAGAAGAAATAACCCTTAAGAAAAAATGCAAATATTCTGTCTTGAATGTAGTCCATGTTCTTATCTTTTGTGGAATGAATTTAATGGATGTTACCTATTTTTTTAAAAGCATGTGGGTTGGATGAGGAAGTGTGTGTGTGTGTCTGGAACCAGTCTGAGACACTTGTCTTCTCTCCTCCCACTTTTAAAAGTCACCCCCAGAAAGCTATTGGTGATTGTACTTCGCATCGTGTGAATGGATATCAGGAAGTAATAAGTCCCTCAATGTGCTTGCAATGAAGTTAGTATTGTGTACAATGAGCTAAGTGCATCACAAAGGACCTTCCCTTGCCTTCCTTGAGAACACATGCTACAAACTATAACCAGAAGGAGACATTTACACCTACCACCCCTAAATAAATCCCCTACCTTTTTGTCTAAACCAGCCTCCTATTTGGGATGTACAATTGAAGCAAAAGAGAGGCTGGGTTAATGACAAGGTGAAAATCAGGTTTTTTGTCTTCTCTGATTTGGCATTTGGTATGTGGCTTGGATTTAAATTACTCGGATGGAAGAAAATAGTGTTTATCACAAAGGGCTAAAGATATGAAAATCTGTGTTTTACTCTGGAAAACCCAATGCAGCAACCAGGAATTTTCTTTCATACACTTAGTTGTATTTTAAATGATTATTAAGCAAACCCTGGTCCAAATTCATGGAGTTTTGTTTAACTATATTTTCCAGGAGCTACTTAAACATTAATTCATTGAAGTAATCAGAGGTTGTCCTCTTCCTAGAAGATTTCTTAATCTCTAATCTAGATTTAATGATTAAATTAATTTTAAAAAGGTGTTTTTTTAAGAACAGTCCCTCTGCTAAGAGGAAAAGTAAAAAAATAAAGCATTCAAACTGAAGGTGATGGATCTTTTTTAAAAATATTGCATAAAGGAGGTTATTAATATTTGATGTTTTAACTTTTCTCTGCTGTCTTACTTTTTCTTTCTATAATCTCTACTGTATCACTCATTCCTTTTAAACAGAATACTCTGTGTTGCACTTTTAGCGTCAAATAGCACACAGCTGCAAAACGATCTTAACTCTCACATTCTTGGGTTTTAGTAAAATAATGTTGGAAGATAACAGAATAACGTGATACAATGGCTGTAAAGACATTTTGTGGAGGTTTTTGTTTTTTGTTTGGGTGTGATTCTTTGGGAAATCTGAAAAAAAATGGTCTAGTGAGAAGATGGTGAAGATCTGGTGATCATCATTTAAAAATAAATAAAGGCACACAAATTTGAGATACTATAGTTACTATTCTGAATAACTCTGGTATCACATAGTGGTAGCCAATGGAGTTAGAGACTTGGTCTCCTACCATACCACAGTCCCTGGTGGATGACTCTTGTCTTGAAAGCTTTACAAAGTTCTCCAATATCAACCCCATAGAATCTTGAGGGGTAAAAGCCCAGGATAAATTCCCTTGAAAGGCTATCTAAGGCCTGGTCTACACTACATTGGAAGGTTAAAGTAAGATAAGCAACTCCAGCTACATAAATTTCAGGAGTCGACTTATCTTACATGGCATTTCTGCGCCGTCCACACTGCGGAAGGCCGATGGGAACAAATGTTCCCATCAGCTTCCCTTACTCCTCGTGAGGAACAGAAGTTGAGTTTAATCTGGCGGGTCTATACTAGACCTGCTAATTCCCAGAAGATCAACCGTGGCAGCATCAATCTTCCTCGTAGCGTAGATGTGCCCTCAAAGTCATAGTACTGAGTAAGTCTGGACCCACTATTAGGCCAATATGAGCTTAAGCATCTAGGTTTGAATGGAAGCTCCTGAAAAATGCAAGTCGTCTTTTGTGCTGTGATATGAAACCCAATGAAATTCATCATCCAAGCACCTCTCATCCCGCAACTAATTTGTTCCCTATGTTAAATGACAGGAACATTATGGTTCTTTAATTTAAACCCAGTTCTCTATAATTGCAGGCAGACACCCCAGAACCTGGAAAGTAAGGGTGCAAGGACCATACCCTCTTTCTCTCATCTCTTTGCCCCTGTTGTTCCAAGACAGGCAGGCTAGAACTGGTATGGCAGTGCTGTCATTTGGTATCTACAGTTTGAGGATAATGTTGTGGGCTCTGGCTACTTTTCACTAACATAAAATGCAAAGCAGCCAAAATGTAACTAGCTTCTTCTGACCCCCCCTGGCTTCATCTGAACCCAAAACTCAAAATGAAACTCAGGGTCTATGAAACCCAGAGTTCAAACCAGAAAAAAATGTTTACACAAATCCCTCCAAAACTGCTCTTTCCTCAATGGATCATTTAAACTTTGTGATGTATATATCTGTAGCCTTCTTAACCCTCAAATATAAAAATGTCATAAACATGTCTCCTGTTTGCTAATTTAGTAACTAAAGCAGTTGTTGGTAATCTCTATTCTAAATTAAATATCTTTATCTATTAAGAGAAAAATTGGAACTATCTCTTGCAAATAACCCTAGACAAAGAGTCAAGAACTAAACTAATACCTTAGGACATTCTTATTTAGAGATCTAATTATTGCACAAAAGGGAAGGTTAGTCATCTGGATTATAAAGTCGAGCATATAACTTGGAGCTTCAAGATAAAAATATCAATTGAGGAAACTAGAATTTTTAATTGTGCCTTTTATCACCCTGAAGGCTCATTAAAGAAACGTTGTCTCATCCATGCAAATTAAAAAAAAAACTATTTTGGAGATATTTGCTTAGAGATACTGCAACAAAGCAGCAAAGGATTAAGAATAGGATAGTATAACTTTCTTCTTCTGGTATAGTGAATAGGCATAGGTAAATATTTCATGTAATTTATATCATGTTTAGTTCTTAGTATTTTTTCAAGCCTAAATGTCTCAAGAAGAAAGAAAATGCAGGATGTATTTTCTGACAAAATGTTGCTTGGTTTTGTACCTAGAGTGAGAATTTGTCCACAAACTAGAGGAATTTTCAAATGGTTGTATTAAAGCTGACACCAAAATTGCCTTGCTAAGAAAAATGTGTCAAGAACAGTGATGGTAATAGAAAGGTATTGTAATAACACATACGTACACTAAAGAAATAGAGCATGAAGTGAAAAAGAACAAAGGAGCTTTTGCTCCTCTGGAATTAAATATATGCTTAAACTAGGAAGCCACTAAAAAGCATGGGGTTGTCAGACCATTGTTCTTTCAGAGAGACAAGTTTCCCTGAGAATATTTTTCTCTTAAAGGAAATAAGTTTAGACACTAGGAACTCTGAGTAAATTGCAATAGGGGAGACAAACATTGACTCTGAAAATTCTCCATCCTGCCTGTTGCTGAGTGCCCTCAGCTCCTACCGGCTTCAATGGGAAATGAAGTTACAGGGGGAGGCCTTGCAGAAATGCTCACCACCTTGTATGGGGGAGCTATGCTTTCAATGAGCTATGGAATTAACCCTATCATTAGGCCACAAGTTCCCAAGCTGTTTTTGCTGAGCCCCATTTGAAGATGAATGTTCCATGTATGCCCCCTCTTTCCTAAGAAACAGTGTTTTTGAGGAGGTTGGAGGGGGTAGGAGCCCATGTGACAATTGAAAAAGTCTTCCAGGTGAAGTGGCCAGGTGGTTTGCACTCCCAGGATCTGGCTGTCTGCCCATTCCATTTTCCCCACTTCATTTCCTTCCCATGCTGGTGGAATAGACTATTGATACACAAATGGAGACTACTTCTACTCAGCAGGCTTAGACCCACATCCTAACTTCTAAACCAGTCACTTAAAAAAACACCAGAGAGGGAACCTTTGAAACACATCAAAGCCTATTCCATCCCAAGTCTGAGCTTTCAGGCTTCACTAGTTGGTTTTTTTTTTTTAATTAGCCCTATAGAAATTGTGACCACAACTTCTTATGAGTATAAAAGGGTGTATTTTTTTTAACAATCATATAACTAAAAATGAGCGGCATGATCAAATACTCCAAAGGGAAGAGGCAATATTTAGCTAAGGGCAAGCATATAAAATTCAGCCCCAACAGGAAATGATCCAGAAAATCATGAACAGTTGAAAATAGATTGGCACTACAGAAACAGGCTTGTTACATTTTAGACATGATGTCAACTTAAAATCTGGTCAATTTCAGCTACTGTTCCTTTATAAAGCTGTCTGAAAAAAAAGGGGAGGGAGGGAACAGGGAATTTCATGATCTCTGTTTTTATTTTGTTGTTGAAATTCAAAATTTCAGTAAAAAAAAATTATTGCTGTAAAGTCTATAACAGCTCCACCCTGAGTACAGTAATGCTTGTGCAGTCACTTCCAAATTTCTAAAGTATGGTGAGTGTCTCCCCCTTTCCATCTCCCTGTTGCTTTGAACCACTGATCCAAATGGCAGAAAATACTTTAATCCTGGAAGTGGATTCAGAAAGGTAGATTCCTATTCATGTGTGGAAGCCCCAATGTCCATCAACATGATATCATCTGGGTACAGTCGTTGGCTTTCCTGGCTTCATTTGCTGGATCAGAGACTAACTTCACATATGAGGGAATCAGAGAAAATGATTCTACACAACGTTTTGCCAAATATATAATGTAACTTGGGAAAAGGGAGGATGATATTTTCTTCTAATCTCTTTTATTGTGATCTTGTTACTTACAATAGCAATAGGTAACAATCTTCCATAGGCGCTGACTCTGTGAGTGCTGCAGCCCAAAGTACCCACAGACTCAGTGCCTATGGAAGATTGTTTTTTATTGTTATTTTAAGTATCTAGCCCAAGTGCACACACATGGGAAAAAAATAGAGGGGGCTGAGCCAATCTCCCTCCTCCCCCTTCACCCATGACTGTTCCTAGCTACGTGTAAAACATGAAACCGTGTGGGGCACCACAAAATTTGGGGCACCAAATTGCCCCAAATTTCATGGTTCCCTATGCATAGGTGTGGTGCCTATGGACTCCGGCAGCCCCCATTCCCATCCTCTCCCTTGTTATAGGCTCAGTGCTAGGGCTCCGGCCACTCTCCCCCGGGGCTCTAGCATCACTCATCCCCCTGCCATCCCCTCAGGACTCTGCCCTCAGCCCCTGTCCCCCAAGTCGTGGTGAGCAGCGCTCATGAGGCTGGAAGATGGAGAAGGTGCAGGGGGGCAGCCGTGCAGCAGGTGGCTGGAGAGAATCGGCGCTTTTCCTTTAAAAGTGCCACTTCTCTCTAGTCAGCAGCATACCCAACCACGGCTCCTCCGGGCTGCGCCTCCTTCCAGGCCCTGCTCCAGGATTGCCAGTTCTCTGGATCAGACACCAGTACAATAAATGCCATCCAGTCTAGGAGAGTTGGCAACCCCCTTTCTCGCAGCTTCAGCCCCACCCCTCGTGTGGAGGCACCACTCAGGGAGGGGTGGAGAGGAAAGTGCCGATGCTGGGCTGCATAAGGCTCAGAACCAGTTTGGATGGCCCTGTCTGTGTCTCTCATGTGCCAAAGGCCCCGCCCTTACCACCTCCTCCCCATCCCTCCCAGCCCTTCTGGAGCACCACAGACAACTGAGTTGTAGTGTGCAAACTCCAGGGGGAAAGTAGCAGGGATGGGGTATGCTTGCGAGCTAATCATAGAATCATAAAATTGGAAGGGATCTCAAGAGGTCATCAAGTCCAGTCCCCTGATCTCACTGCAGGATCAAGCACCATCTAGATCATCCCTGATCGATGTCTGTCCAACCTGCTCTTAAATATCTCCAGTGATGGAGATTCCACAACCTCCCTAGACCATTTATTCCAGTGTTTAACCACTCGGACATTTTGGAAGTTTTTCCTAATGTCCAACCTAAACCTCCCTTGCTGCAATTTAAGTCCATTGCTTCTTGTCCTAACTGAAGGTTGAGAAGTGGTGGGGCAAGGGTGAGGGCTTGAGGAAAAGAGCTGAGTGGGTGCAGGGCCTGGAGTGGAGCATGGGGGATCAAGCACTCCCGCCCCTCAATATGCAAGGTTAGTGCCTATGCAATCTTCAGGGAGAAGGCTTACATTTGCTTTCAACGTTAATTGTGTCCCTTGGCATCGTTTTAGCTACTGAGTTCACTCTAATGGAGGAAAACATGAAGACATTTCAAAAGTCTTGTATTCCTGCATAGATTGTCCATTCCCTACTTGAGAAGCTCCATTCTTTTTTATTCTCTGTATGGGATGTTAAGTTTCAGAAAAGTTTCTCTGAGAACAAAACATTTTTTTAGAAGTCCTTCCATTCTTGTTTATATTGGTATTCCATAACAGCCCCTGTATGCTGGGCATTATCCTCAAATGTACAGTCCACTTCTGCCCCCAAAGCTATCCCAGAAATACCCTTGCTGAGCTACAGAAGCGTATTGATTCTCTGTGACTACTAGTACTTTCATTTCAAGACCAGGCTTGGGGTTAGTTTGGTGTATTGTTGCGGCTGCTATTCAGTGTATCCAGAGCCTACCCTTCCTCAATCCCTTCTACAGAGATGTGCCAAGATAGCTTGAGATTGAGATGGATGGTAGTACATAGCATCAGCATTCAGCTCTATATACCAAGGGAGGAAGCTTTTCAGTATGAATTAAGTACTGCCTTCCCCCCACTCATGCATCAGAATGCCAGGCACCTGGAAGAAGCTAAGGTATTTCAGATATATAGTTTAAGAGGAGGATCTCTGTCTAGCATCAGTCTCTCTTTTCTCAGTGAATAGCCTGGTTCCGTGGACATGATGCAAAAGTGCATTTTCAATTCAGGCTTTCAAATATCGGAAGTATTCATGTCAAATGAATGGTGAACAAATTGGTCCTCATAGCTAGTTCTTCCATCCACAAGCATACAAACCCTCTTTTACTGGTTTCCGATTGTTCTCCAATTGCTCTGGAAAGTCATTAAGAAGGAGGAGAGAGAAGGTCTTGGGCTGGGCCCTGCACTCATCAACTCCTCCTCTGCTCTCCCCGAGATTGTGGAGCATGGCAGATAGCTCATTTATGGTGCTCAAGTTCAGAGAGGTAGGGGAAGCAGAGAGTATGGGGAACGCTTGGGGGAAGAGGCAGGGTGGCTGCAGAGACCTGCAAGGCTGCTCTCTTGGCACCATTCATGGGGCTCTTTACCTGAGCATCACCCCACACCGTCTCCACCTGGTTAATATCACCCCCTCTGCTGCTACCCCAGAGCAGAGCCCCATAGCTGGCAGCAGCAGAAGGGCTATCACTGAGCTCCTCTGGTTTGGCATATTCCCTGGTTCAGGACCATTCTGGTCCTGAGCATGCTAGACCAGGGAGGAACAAGCTACATAATATTTCTGGACAACAAACTTTCTATATTTATATACCCGAGTAGATTTTTTTAATCTAATAAGGATAGGTCTAATGCCTGGAATTCTGTCTTTTCACGTGCAATAAGAACATGCAAAATAGGCACCTACAACTCTATTCCAGTTGCATAAATTGGGATACTTGCCCATCTCATGTTTTTTCTGCAAAAGGGAGATCTGCCCTTTAGATAATCTGGCCCAATTGTTACATTCTCATGGACTTCATCCTTTAATATAGAAGCTGCAAGGACATTTAATTGATGGAAAGTAGAACCTCAGAGTTATGAGCACCAGAGTTATGAATTGGCCAGTCAACCACATACTTCATTTGGATCTGGAAGTATACAATCAGGATTTAGCGCAGCATAACTAACAAACAAAACACACAAACAAAGCAAATACAGTGTAGGACTGTGTTAAACATAAAATACTAAAGAAATAAAAAGAAAGCAGCAATTGTCTTCTTTGTATCAAAGTTATACAAGTCAATGTTGAATTATAAAATTTTGAAAGAACAATTATAATGTTTTGTTCAGAGTTATAAACATTTCAAAATTACAAACAGCCTCCATGCCTGAGGTGTTTACAATTCTGAGGTTCTACTGTGACAGCAGTTGAATATTCTTCTTGAGTTTCTTTTCTGATAGTGTGGACCACTGAGTTCCCTCGTGGAATAGAATGTCATTTTGGTGATGAAAAAGAATGCAGAACTTTTATTGATAAAATTTCTAGGTACAGTTTCTATAGGAATGCTCTTAGCTGGCCTCTGGGCCTTGACATTGATAACTATACTCCATATGTTCCAGTTTTAACAACAGGGAAGAATTTTGAAAAAGTGAAAGAACAAATCATCCATCTACTATAAATACCATCCCCACTGCCAGCCTCCTAAAAGGAAATCAATTAATACTATAATAAAGACATACTCCTGCTCTCATTGAGTCATTTTCTGAGACTTTGTGCATTGACTTAAATGAGAATAGGACAGAACCCTTGGGCTATGTCTACACTCGCGGCTTCTTGCGCGAGTAATATGCAAATGAGGCTAAGCGTGGAATATCGCCAAGCCTCATTTGCATACCTAATGAGCCACCATTTTTTTCAGAAGAGGCTCTTGCGCAAGAAGGAGCGTCTACACTGCCCCTTCTTGCGCAAGAAAAACCTCTTGCGCAATGCCGTTACACCTATTACTTTTCAGGAAGAACGGCATTGCGCAAGAGGGTTTTTCTTGCACAAGAAGGGGCAGTGCAGATGCTCCTTCTTGCGCAAGAGCCTCTTCTGAAAAATGGTGGCTCATTAGGTATGCAATGAGGCTCGGCGATATTCCACACTTAGCCTCATTTGCATATTACTCACGCAAGAAGCCGCGAGTGTAGACATAGCCTTAGTGTAGTACATCCATGAAAAACTTTTCAAATTATGCAAGAATAAAGTATGGGAAAACATTCTGATGACTTAGGATAGAAATTTATACATGATTGGTGTTAAATGAATCAAATTCAGTAGTGCATGCATGGCATAAGGTTAAATAACATAAACATGTACTCACTGTATTTAGTGCAGAAGTTCTCATTGTGCAGCTGATGCTTTCAATGATTAAATAGCTAGTTTTATTGTTAAGCCACTGTGGCATTCCCACTGTTACTAAAAGGCCAGCTGCATTCTAGACCAGTCCCCAGTGTAATTTAGAGCAACACTGGGCCTGCTCAAATTTACCTGGCTACCATAGTTTCAACAGGCTGCTCCAGCAGGGAAAAAACAAGATGATGTGGGGTAAGCCAACAGAACCCCACCTTTACTTGTAAACTCTCCATAACCAGGAAATGGGTGAGAGTATATGCAATGACACCAATAATATGTGGGCTTTGAATGATTAGATTTTTATTGGTAAATATTCATAAATGTCAATGGCACTGTACCTACACAGACAAAAATTATTTCAGAATTCAAAGACAGGAGAAGTAAGAATAAGGCTGCTTGAGAACTTATTTAATGAGTTTGATTTATAGCTAAAATGTTGTCCTATGGTGTGGCCAGTTTGTACTTTAACCGATAAAGCTTCAACTTTTTCGATCTCAGTGTTTATTATCATTAAATAATTATTGACTGATAGTTTGAGCACGTACGATTTTGCATCACTCTGGACGTTTAAAATCAATAAACACTAAAAAATACTTTAAAATAAACACCAATATTATCTGTCAAAATTATTTAAAAAAATCGAATTCTACCAAGCCTAATTATATGTCACCTTGGGATTCCCCACACACAAGGACAATCCTCAGCATGCCAGTTAAACAGTGATTTCCATTTGCTTTGCATTGGTACAGCACAACCAGGATTAAGGCTCAATATATTTTTGTAAGAATGTCTGCATAGAATTTCTCCAGAGAGTCACGGAATCCATGTCCCTGCAAGCTCTCATTTGTTCTCAGAATGAGCTCTGATGCAACAAGTGAATTGACTAAACTTCAGCTTCTTCCTTGCTGTTCTGCTGTTTTATTATTTTACAACAATAGCCTCTGTCTTTTCAAAGTTCATTCCGCCTCCCAAACCGATTCATGCTAGAGTAGGTTTATAGCCAAAAAATTTCCACCTGACTAGACAGTCATATCTCTGACAGTCTGAAGGAAATAACTTGTATTTGTGGGTATGAGAGTTACACCACCCTCCCCCTCCATTTGAAGCTAATTAGAAATCCTGTCTTGCCAGGTCTCGGGCCTCATCAATAGCCAGTGCACACAAGATACTTCCTGTCTAAGCTTCCCCAGTGAAAGTGCTACAAGCTTTTGATCACCTCCAATTACATGTGTGCTCCAACCCTTTCTTTCTGCCAATTAAATGACAAGGAATATTTTTGATTGTGTTCACAGAGTATACCCTTGGCAAAGCACTCGGGGGTTATTGTGCAGTCAGGAAAAGGCACAGTGCAATAAAACAAAGTAATAAAACAGAACCCTTCACGCAAATTCCAAAAGAAAAAATAATCACATTTTTTTCAGCTGGAGCTTGATAGAGAAATTAATGAATACAGAAATATCAGTGCCCGTTCTAAACACATCTGTGACCTTAAGGAAGAAATCCTCAGCTGGTGCTAATAGACCCAAAGCTGTCATTTACATCATCTTAGATGTGCCCCTACAACAGGTGTAAGATTACAATCTAGCCTTCAACAAATAATCTGTCCTGAGTGGCACATGGCTGTATGTTCCCAGGAGTAAACAAGCAGTAAATTGTGACATTGAAAGTATTAATTGCCTATTTGATTCTGACTCCCTGTCACCTTCCCTCAGCCAGAAGCAAAGTGCATTCCTCCCAGCACTGACTCAGAGCCATCAGATAGAGTCAAAGCTGCATTTATTTCCCATTCCTGTTTCCTCACTGCCTACCCAGCTCCACAGGGGGAATAGAAGCCCTGCTATGGAATAATAGTAGTGTGTGCTAGCCCCCAACCCTTCCTTTCCATCACTTGGAGAAGAGAGACTCTTTAATATGTAATTCATCATGAACAGCAGCTGAGGGAGAAAGGATGGAACTTTTACCATTGCAACCATTCACTCCTCCCCATATAAACCCTTCATCCTTTTGCTCTCCATATTGCCATAGAGGAGGGCAGACGCTGACCACTGATCGGTTTGCATGATGATATCTTTACAAAGCAAGACCCCTCTGTGTATGATAAGCAAGACTGTAGTTCACCTATGCCACTTGTGCAGCTTACATGCAACACCTCTTGTGTGGTAGGAGCTGCACTAAATCATAGTTCTTACGGACATCTTGTGTGAAATCTTTGTGTAGTGAGAAACACTCCCAACGTGAGAGAGGATGGGCTTATGGTTAAGATGGTGGGTAAGATTCATGAGATATAAACTGAGTTCTACCTCTGCACTGATTTCTTGTATGACCTTGAATAACTCAATCTCTATGGTTAATTTTTTCAAAAGCACCCACGTCCCACTCTCAGTTAATCAATCGTCCAGTGTTAGGCACCTACATGCCTTTCAAAATCCCACTAGGCACTTATCTTCATCTATTAATATCTTTAAAAATCTGGATTTGATTACCTTGCAAATGATTTAAGCTCCTAAATCACTCAGGCAGTTTTGGGAAATCTACTTGTTGTGCCTCCATTACCTGTATGTAAAATGAGGTTCATGGGGTTTTTTTCCCCACACATACGGCATGGCTTGTACACTAAGGATGTGACTACATACCAATTAAACACTCGTGGCTGGCCTATATCAGCTGACATGGGCCTCAGGCAAGGGTTGCTTTATTGTGGTTTAGACATTCAGGCTTGGGCCAAAGTCTAAATTCTGGGACCCACCCCACTCATGGGGATCTCGGAGCCCAGGCTCCAGCCCAACCCTGAATGTCTACACCACAATTAAACAGTCCCTTAGCTAGAGCTTCTTGAGCCTCAGTCAGCTGATGTGGGCCAGCCACACCTGTTTAACTGCAGTGTAAACATATCTTAAGGGTCAGCTTTTCTAAGTTATTTAGGCACCAAAAGATGCAGATAAGGAATTAAGTGCTTTTAAAAATCCCACTGGACATCTGTTTACTTCTTCAGGTGCCTAAATACCTTTAAAATTCTAACCCTTAGTCTTTGCCTGGATATTCTCATACCCTATCTCAATATGCACAGGGCTTAGCACCAGCAGTCTCTGATCTTGGTTGAGTTCTTAAAGCTCTACTGTAATACAAATGTCATTCAGACAACTTGAATAACCTCACCAGAATATCCGTCAACAAGAGCAATTCTGTAGTTTGAGTATCTGTAAAAAACCAGACAAAAAAAATCACTCCAACCACCACCAACATAATACAATATAATAGATAAAACTAAGTGAAAACAATTTTATTTTTATTTTACATAGTAAAATTACAAATACAGAGCTTCATAGGGTTTTAAAAATTAAAAAAAAAAAGAAATGTAACATCACATTTTATGTGACTGTGAATGTTTAGTTCCCCGTCTCCATAGCATTTTGTTAGTAGGAGATCTGAGGATTAAAATAAGCTTCTGTGACAGGGACAATCTGTCTCCTCACCTCCTTCCCCCAAATTTTAAAAGCACTTTATTATGAGCTGTTGGGATTTTATCTCTAGCCTCCCTTCAAAAGCTAATGTGTGACAATTAGATCACATAGAGAAGAAATCTATAACTAGAATGTAAGGACTGTATCACTTTCTTATCCCATTGTAATTAAAATAGAAAGTGATTGTACTGTGAGCCAATATAGCAATGGAGAGACTACAATTTGCAGAAAGGAAAGCATGACAAGTTTCCCCAGGACCCACTTAGCTTTTAAAAATTATGTTCTGCTTTTTGTTAGTGAAACTCCGAAATTCACCAGCTTTTTCATCCTTTCTAAGCCAAGCAACTCATTAACGTTGGACAATTAGAAGTAATGTGCTATTAAATTGTTATCCATTATTTCCATGTGTGCATTCACTTTTCTTGACACATTTAACACATTTCAGAAGAAACCATCACACGTGTAGGCATCCACTGTATCTGTTTTGATCTGGACTGGTGCATAAAGTTAACTGATAATGTGCGATATTGTTCTGCCTGAAAGAATGCTTATTGTTGTGATAAATGACAAAACACAGTTTCAAGCACCTCAATTCAAATTCAATTCAACTCACTTCAAATACCAGAAAGAGAGCATTATTCTACAAGACTATACATATATATTCAGTAATTGATGATAACTGAATAATGATGTAGTAAGCATGCAATTAGATATAATTTGCTTATGTAAGTGAGCTGAATAAAAAAGATCAATATTCAATCTACACCTGGTTTAAAAAGCAATTAGTTTAATTGATGAAAAATCTCTGTGTCAGCTAATTACTATAAAATGACCTAATATATTCATACAAATTAGGATTATTCATAATACATTAGTATTTTAATTACATTAATCATTTTTACCTGTTAACTAGTTGTCTTTATAACATTTCCTTATGGATTTAATTTTCAGGAAAATGTCACCTACAAAGAGTTTTTCTTTTACACAGATTTGATTGTTGTATCCTTTTACAAACAATGCCAGTAATTTTCAGGGGCATATATAGATTAAAATACTCTTGGAAAAATCAAACTTCAAAACACATTGTTCTGATTTTGTGAATAGTTTTTTGACAGAAGTCAAATGCTAAATTAACACTAAACATACAATAGCCAGGTTGTGAAACAATGAAATGGAGAGGTTGAATGTCGGGGCTGAAACTAAGTTATTAACTAACTGAGGTAGTTACCTTCAGGTTGTTCGATCGCAATTGGCACCAATGACCTTGGAGGATCATAAACCTGAGGGTGACTGAATGTATTCATATTCCCTCTCCACCCTGAGGGTTGCCAAGGAACCCTGACTGGAAGCTAGACTCTCTCAACCCATTTCCTTCCTCCTCACTGGAAGTAGAAAAAATGAGATAAGGGAGGCCATAAGCTTAAAGGTGAAGTGTGAGTTTCATAAATTAATTTCTCCATTCGTTTCAAGGAGAGTAAGGCACTTAAATACCTTTGTGAGTCTGACCCAAACCTGCTGGCCAAGCAATGCAAAGCTCAGGACCAAGCTGCAACAATTGAATCTAAAATATTCAAATCAGCCTGTCTGGGAAGGTGAAAAAACTGCATGTGGCAGTTTGTCAGTTTTGCCTAATGGGAAATATCTCTAACAGAACCAAAGCAGGCAATCAGACTAGCCCCTGGCATGGCCAGAAATTCAGCAACTAGAATAAGGGTGGGACCAAAACAAGTTTTCTACAATGGCTACTGCACCTGGACTAAATCAATCCTACAGCTTCACCTAACATAAACCAATCAGCAGGAATAAATAGCACCCCCAATGGCAGCAGGTTGGTCTTGCCTTTGAAACAGATGCAGCATGGGGTCTTCCTGCCCCCATATCCCTAATCTTACACCCCTAAGCAGGAACTGGCAGTGGTGAGGGGCACAAGAGAGAAAACAAGCAGCTGATGACAGAGGAGGAGGAAGGAAAGGAAAACAGGTGTGAGGAAAACTGCTTCAGTTGTGTCTGGTTGAGATCTCCCTCTCCCGGCCACAAAAAAATGTTTCTATTGCTTCTAGCCCCATCAAAGTCCTCACAAGTGAAATGAGCATTTTCAAAGCTGAAATGTCCAAAACTAAGGTGTGGTATGAACAGAAAGTAGCAATTAAGTAAGCCCTTCATAGTGATCCTTTGTCAAGCTAGTAGGGATATGCAATATCCATTATGACACCTTCACAATCTCTGCTAATTGTCACTGGGCTGATCAATGAATGTTGGATCATGGCCTTGGTCTTTAACTGATGAAGTCTGATTGTGAAGAACTGGGTGGACTTTACATATGTGTGCATTGAAGGCACATTGCATTCAGAAAGGAGACATGCAGATTTGGTCCCATACAGATTCGAAAAGCACAGCTGTAGCTTATTTTTACAGCCTTTTCCCCTCTCAAAATTCATAAACTAATATGCAAAAATCCATCCAATGAACAATTAAAATATATCATGCATTGTTAATCATGATATAAATCATGATGTAAATCAGTAATCTGATTTACATACCAGTCTGCACTGAAGATTCTGCCTTCCCTACAGTAGTGTATTTTTATAGAGAATTGAGAGCTATTTAATAGATTTTACCCCACACAGTATAAAATCCCCTATAGAACAAGTGGTATTTTCTGGCTTCATGCTTTATGTTAACTTAAATGTCAAGATGGCTTAAGGTACTTATTAGGAGATCCTATTTTGCCATTGTAAAGAACCAAAAGGCTTCGAAAATGTAAATAAAGTTTGTTTTCTTGATTTGTAAGCTCTCCAGGACAGAGACTCTGTCTTCTAATATCTTTGTACTGTATTTACCACCATCTGAATATAGGTAATGAATAAAATAATACCATATAAAGTAGGTGCATAACTGTCTGGATAACCATTATCAGAGAGTAGTTATTAATGGTTCACAATCATGCTGGAAAGGCATAACAAGTGGGGTTCCTCAGGGGTCTGTTTTGGGACCAGTTATGTTCAATACAGCCTCTCTCCGACTTACGAACCGGTTACAGACCAAGCAATTGGTCGTAACTCGGTTTGTTCGTAAGTCAGACTCCATAGAGTTACACGCAACCACGCTGTTCGTAAGTGCGGATCACGTTTGTAACTCGGGGTCCGCCATTTATGACAGCTTTGGTTGTAACTGCGAATGGTCATAAGTCGACCGTTCGCAACTCGGGGACCGGCTGTATCATCATCAACTATTTAGATATTGGCATAGAGAGTACGCTGATTAAGTTTGCAGATGATACCAAGCTGGGTGGGGTTGCAAGTGCTTTGGAGGATAGGGTCATAATTCAAAATGATCTAGACAAACTGAAGAAATGGTCTGAGGTAAATTGAATGAAGTTTAAGGACAAATGCAAAGTACTCCACTTCGGAAGGAACAATCAGTTTCTCACATACAGAATGGGAAGTGACTGTCTAGGAAGGAGTACTGCAGAAAGGGATCTAGGGGTCATAGTGGACCACAAACTAAACATGAGTCAACAGTGTGAGAGTGTTGCAAAAAAAGCAAACATGATTCTGGGATGTAATAACAAGAGTGTTATGAGTAAGACACAAAAACTCATTCTTCCGCTCTACTCTGTGCTGATTAGGCCTCAGTTGGAGTATTGTGTCCAGTTCTGGGAACCACATTTTGAGAAAGATGTGGAGAAATTGGAAAAGGTCCAGAGAAGAGCAACACAAATGATTAAAGGTCTAGAGAACATGAGCTATGAGGGAAGACTGAAAGAACTGGGCTTGTTCAGTTTAGAAAGGAGAAGACTGAGAGGGGACATGATAGCAGTTGTCAAGTATCTAAAAGCATGTCACAAGGAGGAGGAAGAAAAATTGTTCTCCTCGTCTTCTGATGATAGGACAAGAAGCAATGGGCTTGAACTGCAGCAAGGCAGGTTTAGGTTGGACATTAGGAAAAAGTTCCTAACTCTCAGGGTGGCTAAACATTGGAATAAATTGAGGGCAGGGGACTGGACTTGATGACCTCTCGAGATCCCTTCCAGTTCTAGTAGTCTATGGTTCTGTGACTCATAGATTTACTGTTATGATAGGCCAGTACAATACATTACAGCTGGCAGGACGCAGAACAAAATATTAATGAAATATCTGGCTCTCATCCATGAGTAGATCTCCAGACAGTCAAGTCACTGTGGGATCCAGAAGTTCCACTGAGTCAAGAGGTTTATTAAAATTAAGCAAGTTTCTCTGTACATGAGAACATGTAAATTGCATTTTTATTATGTTCTAATGAAAAACTATTAGTTTGCACTTACATACCTTTCTGCCTACAGTGTATTACAAAAACAACCAGTTGCACCCTTCTGGCATGGATAAGCATATAATAGGATCATTGTTTCTCAATCTGGAAATTAATTGTAAATATTAGGTGATTTGCCCGAAGCCACACAAATCAGGCAAAGTGAAGCTGGAATTAGAACTGCTTCATAAAAGTCCATTAATTACTGGCTGCCTTTCAGCTACTCCTTCTCCTCTCCTCTGCTTCCCCGTACCTCCTCCCAAAAATATCCTTTTGTGCCAGGAGTGTCTCTGGAATTGCACAAAGTAGATGTCAGAGCAGAGCATCACTGTGTTCATTAATATTTTTGTGATCACAGGTGAGGTGACAGAGTTTTACTTGGGTCTTTGCTATTCATTCTTCATGCTTGCCATCCAAAGTGTTTGAGTACAACCCTGCTCTTTTGCACAACTGCATAATACAGCATTAGTATGCAGTGGAGACTTCATACATATTCCTGCAAATTATGTAAAGGCGTTAAGCATGAATCTTCACAATGCCCAAGTGCATACTACAACAGCTCTGGTGACACTGTGAGCTATATTACATTTTTGTTCTGAAGTGGTGTTCCTCGGAGAGGAGGAAGAAAGTTATGTGCTGTCAAAGAGTCTTCATGTGTTTCCAGCAATATAAGTTTCGTACTTGAAAAAAATGAATGAGGCTTTTGGAGGGAATGCCCTAATCTTGGACTGGAATAAGGATGTGCATGCATACAATAATGGTTAACATGGTAGTTGGACCTCTGGTTTGGCACCATAGCTGCTATGGAAAGAAGAACAAACTATTTCTAGAGAGAGAGATTATACAATTATATGTTGTACTGTATCAAGTGCTCAGAATTTTTACTCATGCTGAGCACAGCTCACTGAAAACTCCCTATTTGCAGCTTATTTTTTTCTCTCATTTTATATAGTAAATAGTTACTCTTTCAATAAAGATGCACAATCAGTAAACCTTGTCATGGCTGTCAGTCAGATGTGTAGCCAATATGTAAGCAAGCAACTATCATCTACTAAGTAGAATCAGAATTGTTCAACTTCTTGTCATAGTCTCTAAACTCTTAAAAATGAAGATTCTCCTTTAGCTTGGGTGCTAGACATCCTTGATCTCAGGCTGCTCCTAAACAATACATTCTCTTATAGATGAAAGTTAACATCTTGAGTAGCTCTGAGAAGCAGATGCAATGTGCAATTCATTTGTCATAAGTGTAATATGTGACATAGTTTAAAACATGTGTCTAAATATCATACACATATTCCTAATAATGGAAAAATATATTAAGCTCTAAAACTTTGGATAAAAAACTGATTTTCATGATCCAATTCTGTAACTTTTGGCACCTCCAAACAAATCTTTGTGCCATTTTTTTCTGGGCATAGATCATAATCGTTGAATGTACCACGAAACCTTGCATCACATTGGAAGTAACTGTTGTTCACATGGGAATAAAAATAAAAGCTGAATGTGTGCTTTCATAGATTGCCCAGTTCAAGGTCTACAGAAACACTTCAGAAGCACAGAATAGCAGCTAACCATATTACTTACCTCGCTATGTCTGGAAAAAAGCCTAAGCAGACTTATGAACTTGGTTACTTTCTGTTGGATATGAACCAAACACACTCATCTGATATAAAATGATCCACTTAGGAACCTTAGCACTAATGTCCATTCATCACAAGGCTCAGTCTGACCTCCCTTGTTGACCAGATGAGTTTTCCCAGTAAATTCAATAGGACTATTTGCATGAGTGAAAGTTCTAAGACAAAGTCCCTGTTTCTGAAGGTGAGCCACAGCACCAAATTCATCCTTGGAATAGCTCCATTCAGTTTATTTAAACCAAAGATACATTTGATTCAGGGGTGTCCCTTTAATTTGCTGCTATCTCTCTCTAGTCAACACAACTGGAGAAGATAAGCTTCATGTGTAACAGCAAATAGATAACCTACAGGCAACATGGAAAGTACAGATAATTATTCCTATGATAATTATTCCTATGATTCTCCCCTTGCATCTAATTATGGGAGTGTTTATGCTTCTCTTTCCTTCTTGGCTCACCTTCTAAAATCTCTGAAAGTTCAAATGTGTGTTTATGCATTGACTAATGGGTAAATGCATTCCCAGACGTGATATACTGTGTTCTCGTCAATGCCTGTCACTGTTCTATTTGACTTTACTGACTTTACCAGTGTTCTCAGGTGCTATGCCCATGATTAATGAGGGATTTGTTCACAACAAAGAAGGCAGTTAGGAAGCACATTTTCTCTTAATGATATGCATAAATGAATTAACTAATGCCAATCTAGTTTATCTCATGATGGGCTTGGACTCTTATAGCTGCTGTTTTATTGGCATGTTTCTTTCTTATTCATGGTCCAATTTGCCCATATCTTACTAAGGAGAATCAAGGTCTGGTCAGGAGTTGAATATGCAGTCTCCAAGGTATGCCCTCTGGTGCTTCAGGCATAGCATTAATGATTCTGCAGGCAATGTTTTTTCCTCTGAGTCAGTTACAGAACAGATGCCATGGGAATGAGGGAAGAGGTTGAGGATGCTACCCATTGAACAAGGTACAAAGCTTAGGTCCTGGCCCCCGGCACTTCTTACAAGTGTAAATGTATGATCCTGGAAATACTGGCCACATTCCAAACTGTGTAATTAATTGCCTCCTGCTTACTTTACAGAAATCCCTTCAGCAGTTTCAGCAGGACCTGGTGTTCACATATTGTCTTTGATATCTAAAGATGGAGCCATAGTGTTCTGAGATCTTGAAATGGACTTTTGCAGAGGTAAGGGACAAACAAGTCTGGTTTGGCGATCTAGAGTGCTTGCAGCTTATGTTGTTGTGCACCATTAAATAGCCATTAGGTTTCATCCTGACAGCAGCTGCATATCACTGAGAGCTGTAAAAGGGGATGAATATTACTGTTGCGTATGATTCAGTATTATTATTTGGCACACCACAATTATTTTTTAAATAGTGTATCTTTTAAAAAAAATCTCAAGTCATCCGTAACTCTCACAGTTTTTTTCCTTGTAAGTTATGAAAAAAACATCCTCTTTAACTTTGAATTCTCAGCTTCTGCTGGTTTGTGTTGTAATCTTAACTCTAAACATAGCATTGGTGCCTATATTTCTATAAATACACTTTCCAAAGTTGTAACATAATTGGGCAAACTTTAACTCACAGGTTTTTAAAAAGCCTAAATTAATGGTGTGCATTGAACACTTTCAAGAGACAAAAAACCTAAGATCAAAGCCATGAACAATGTCCTCTGTCATGGGGATGAAAATATTTCTAGCTGGATACTAGCCAAGGACAGAACAGAAAACATGAGACTCATAATTAGAGTTTTGTCAAGCCAAATCTTTATACATATATTTTAAATGTTTGAACCACTTAAAATATGCTGGGATAATAGATCACATTAATGTTGTCTCTTTTCGATTTGTATCTTCTAATGTCTTTAAATAAGAACAGATGTGTTGTTACTCATAATGGTTTTGATCCGAGTTTTCCTAAACACCATCTAGCTTTGTGACTATTTTGCAATTTTGAGAAGGCAGAATCTTTGCTACCTAGTCCAAGTGTTATCAGAAATATGAAATCGCCTCTATACCAGAGAAAATACAGCTCTAATGTATTCCGTACCTAATGACGGCTTCTGTACCTAATGACTGGAAGGTAGCCAACGTGACACCAATATTTAAAAAGGGCTCTAGAGGCGATCCGGGCAATTACAGACCGGTAAGTCTAACTTCAGTACCTGGCAAATTAGTCGAAACAATAGTAAAGAATAAAATTGTGAAGCATGTAGAAGAACATAATTTGTTGGACAAAAGTCAACATGGTTTCTGTAAAGGGAAATCCTGTCTTACTAATCTATTAGAGTTCTTTGAAGGGGTTAACAAACATGCGGACAAGGGGATCCAGTAGATATAGTATACTTAGATTTCCAGAAAGCCTTTGACAAGGTCCTCACCAAAGGCTCTTGTGTAAATTACATGGCCATGGGATAAGAGGGAAGGTCCTTTCTTGGATTGAGAACTGGTTAAAGACAGGAAACAAAGGGTAGGAATAAATGGTAAATTTTCAGAATGGAGAGGGTAACTAGTGGTGTCCCCAAGGGTCAGTCCTAGGACCAATCCTGTTCAACTTATTCATAAATGATCTGGAGAAAGGGGTAAGCAGGAGGTGGTAAAGTTTGCAGATGATACCAAACTGTTTAGGATAGTCAAGACAGAAGCAGACTGTAAGGGACTCCAAGAAGATCTCACCAAACTGAGTGATTGGGCAACAAAATGGCAAATGAAATTTAATGTGGATAAGTGTAAAGTAATGCACATCGGGAAAAATAACCCCAACTATACGTACAGTATGATGGGGGCTAATTTGGCTACGACAAATCAGGAAAGAGATCTTGGAGTTATCGTGGACAGTTCTCTGAAAACTTCCACACAGTGTGCAGTGGCGGTCAACAAGGCAAATAGGATGCTAGGAATTATTAAGAAAGGGATAGAAAATAAGACCCGGAATATCTTACTGCCCCTGTATAAAACTATGGTACGCCCACATCTTGAATACAGTGTACAGATGTAGTCTCCTCACCTCAAAAAAGATATTTTGGCCTTGGAAAGGGTTCAGAAAAGGGCAACTAAAATGATTAGGGGTTTGGAACGGGTCCCATATGAGGAGAGGTTAAAGCGACTGGGACTTTTCAGTTTAGAAAAGAGGAGACTGAGGGGGGATATGATAGAGGTGTATAAAATCATGAGTGGTGTGGAGAGGGCCGATAAAGAAAAGTTATTTATTAGTTCCTAAATAGAAGAACTAGAGGACACCAAATGAAATTAATGGGTAGCAGGTTTAAAACTAATAAAAGAAAGTTCTTCTTCACACAGCGTGTAGTCAGCCTGTGGAACTGCTTGCCAGAGGAGGCTGTGAAGGCTGGGACTATAACAGAGTTTAAAGAGAAGCTAGATAATTTCATGGAGGTTAGGTCCATAAAAGGCTATTAGCCAGGGGATAAAATGGTGTCCTTGGCCTCTGTTTGTCAGAGGCTGGAGAGGGATGGCAGGAGACAAATCGCTTGATCATTGTCTTCGGTCCACCCCCCTCTGGGGCACCTGGTGCCGGCCACTGTCGGCAGACAGGATACTGGGCTAGATGGACCTTTGGTCTGACCCGGTACGGCCGTTCTTATGTTCTTATGTTCTTAATGTTGGTTTAAAAAAAAATATATATTTTTAAATGATTAGAAAAGCACCTAGATTTTCTCAGCCAAATAATATGTTTAAATAATCAAACAACCATGAAAGTTTTATAAACATCCCAATTACAATTTACACTGTCCTTAATGACAGAAGATTATTTAGCAAGCATGAACATTCATCAAAAAATAAGGAATAAAGATAGCAGGTGTACAGTGATATTGATTTTTTTTAACCCACTGATAAGTGCCATAACAGTGTACTGATGTTTCATTCTTATGCACTCATCTCATTTGTACCTATGTTGAATATATCTTTTATTTAAAACGTAGTTGTTTTAAGATCTTTAAAAAATCTCTAGTTTTCTGGTATGTCTAATTGTTTAGTGGCCAGTTTCAATTCTATATTTTAGCATGTTTCATTATTGTTGATACATTTGATGCCATATTGTAATTCCACTTGCTTACTTTCACTATTTTGTAAACCTGGATATGCAATAAGTGGCCTGCAGGCCAGACACAGTTCTCCAGGGTTAGCTAGTGGTGGGCCACCAGACTGTTTGTTTACCGGAGCATTTAAAGTTATGGCCACTTGCAGCTCCTGTTTGCTTTTCCCAGCCATTGGGAGCCATGGAAAGCAGTAGCCCAATCCAGCTTCCTGCAGCTTTAATTGATCAGAAAAAGCAAACCACGGTAAACAGGAGCTATGAGTGGTCGCACTTGAGGACACTCAGGTAAACAAACCATCTGGCAGCCCACCATATTGTAATGGTGCAAATCCTAGTAAACTGTGTCTGGCCTGTGGGGTGCTTATTACCCACCACTGTTCTAAACCCTGCCCTTTTTATTAAAGCCAGATCCCAAAATGACTGAGACAGATGGGAAATTTTACAGTGATTTCCATGGTTTTTAGATCAGGTGCATAGCACCATCGTCTCAACTCTTCAGCACCCATAATTGGAGTCAAATTTTTAAGCACTAATTTCTCTCTCAGCACTTTTGACCCCTATTTAAATGCCTAAGCAGCCAGAACTGTAATACTCATGGACATTTCAAAATTCAAATTATTTCTGCATTCTTGGACCAATGAACTATTTCCCCCCTCTCTGGATCTATCAATATTTAAAGCAGTGGCATTTTCTTTCCTGTACCCTGACTATATTTTGTAACTGCAAAATAAATGCAACTTTCCAGAATTTCAACCTGTAAATAGGAAGAGATCAAAAGCTAAATACAGACAATAGAGGGAAGTTACATTCCTGAAGTCACAGGGTGAAGCCTAAGATACACACTTTAGAGAACAGTCAGTATAGATAACATTCACAATGTTGGAAAGCAAGCACCTTCATAGGGCTGGTCGGAACCTGGGAAAGAAAGACATTTGAGAGAAATCAATTACTGGTATGGAGCCACTAGCCAACTATGAAAGACACAACACAGAGAGTAATCAGGCACTGATGCTATACACACAGTCTGTTTGGTCTCAGAAGGAAGTTTTATTAGTGTAAATTGATCTCTGTTTCTTGTGAGAAGTAAGTGGGTAATCTATAGGGTGGAGACAGCATGACAGCTAAAATTTTAAAAACCTTCCTGGTAATTGAAATAATAGAATCATACAAATGTAGTGCTAGGAGAGAGGTAACCTAATCCAGCCCCCTGCTCTGAGGCAAAATCTAATATACCTAGACCATCCATGACTGGTATTTTTCCAAAAGCCTTGCATGCTGGACATTCCCCAACCTCCCTTGGAAGCCTATTCCAAAGTGTAACTATTCTTGTACTTAGAAAACTTTTCTTAATATCTAACCTAAACTCTCTTGCTGCTAATTACACCAATTACTTCCTGCTTTCAGTGGACACAGGGAGTAATTGATCATCAACTGCTCTATAATAGTCCTTAATTTATTTGAGAGTGTGTTATCAGGTCTTCCTTTAGCTTTCTTTTATTTAGAATAAGCATGTTCAATTTTTGTAACCTTTCCTCATCCATCAACTTTTTCTAAACCTTTTGTCCTTGTTGTGGCTCTTCTCTATGCTCTTCCCTATTTTCCCTCCTCTTTTCTAGCATGTGGCACACATCACTTGACACTCTAGGTGAACCCCCACAAGTACTGCATAGAAGAGGACAATTACCTCCCATGTCTTATATGACACCCCTCTTAATACTTTGCAGAATATTAGTCTTTTTCATGGTTGTGTCACATTGTTGACTCGTTTAATTTTTGAGCCACTAAAACACCCAAATCCTTTCTTGCAGATGTACCACTTAGCCAATTATTTGCTTGTTTAATTTCTTATTGATATCAGACTGGTTCTCCTATTTGTCAAGATTGTTTTGAATTCTAATCTTGTCCTCCAGTGAGCGAGCAGCCCCTCCCAACTTGCTGAGATAATCAACTTTTAAGGGCATACTCCCCACTCTATTATCCAAGTCATTAATAAAAATATTAAATAATACCAGACCCAGTACATGTCCCTGAAAGACCCCATGAGATATGTTTCCCAGTTTGATAGCAAGTCACTGATGACTAGTCTTTGAGTATGATCTTACAAGCAGTTGTGTAGCCACCTTACAGAAATTTTATCTAAACCACTTTCCCAGTTTTCTTATGAAAATGTGATGTGGGACATACTAAAGTCAAGATACATTATGCCTACTGCTTCATTGCCTATCTACTAGGCTAGTAATCCTGTCAAAGAATGAAATAAGGTTGGTTTAGTATGATTTGTTCTTGACAATTTCACACTGACTATTTTTTATAGCCCTATTATCCTCTAGGTACTTACAAATTGAATGTTTAATAATTTGTTCCAGTATCTGTCCAAGTATCAAAATTTGGCTGCTTGGTCTATAGATTTCAACATCTTCTATTGTTCCCTATTTTAAAGATAGGTACATTTTCAGTTCTTTCGGTTTCCACCTGTTCTCTGTGAGTTCTCAAAGATAATCACATATACTTCAGCTCAATCATTAAGTACTATAGGATGAATTTCATCATTAAGTGAAGGACCCACATTTTTCTTCATCTTTCTCTTGCTCTTATTAAAGACTCTTATTGCCTTTTATGACCTTTGCTAGGTGTTACTCATTTGTTTTGTGTGTTATCCTTTCTGATTTTGTCCCTACATGGTTGTACTCTTCCTTAGCAATTTGTTCATGCTTCTACTTTCTACAGGATTCCTTTTTGATTTTCAGCTTATTAAAGAGCTCCTAATGAAGCTATGTTGGCTTCTTTCTATTCACCCTATCTTTCCTTTACATCAGAATAGTTCACTGTTGCACCATTAATTTTGTATCCTTGAAAAACTGTCAGCTCTCCTGAAGTCCTCTTTCTCTTAGATTTCTTCCCATGACATTTTTTCTACATTTATTTGAGTTTGTTAAAATCTTTGAAGTCCATTGTCCATATTATGCTGTTCTCATCCCTTCATCCTCTGTCATTCTCTGCACTCATTCTATTTGTTTCTTTAGAATCATGCTATCTATAATTTCATGATTACTTGAATCCAAATTGCCTTACATTTTCAGATTCACAACCTTTTCTTCCCTATTAGTCAGAATCTAGTATAAAATGGATGTTCCCCAGGTTACTTCCTCAGCCTTCTGAAAGAAGAAGTTACTAGTAAATCTGAAGAACTTATTGGACTTTTTGGTTTTTACCATATTACATTTTCAGAAGATGTCTAAGTAGTTAAAAGTCTCCTTACCCCCAATCTTGTGTTTTGGATATTTCTGTTGCTCATTCTAGAAACACCTCATGTACCTCCTCATCCAGTTTTGGTAGTCTAGAGTAGACCCACTACTATAACAGCTCACACATTTTCCCCCTTTTATCTTCACACACTAGGGCTGTATCTACACTGGCGCGATCTTGCGCAAAAGTGGCCGCTCTTGAGCAAAAACTTGCTGCCTGTCCACACTGGCCACGTGTTCTTGCGCAAGTAAACTGACGTTCTAACGTATGAAATCAGGGCTTCTTGCGCCAGAACTCTGACCCTCCCACTCAGGAATAAGCCCTTTTGCGCAACTGTTTCTTGTGCAAGAGGCCAGTGTAGACAGGCAACATGAATATCTTGTGCAAGAAAGCCCTATGGTTAAAATGGCCATCAGAGCTTTCTTGCGCAAGAGAGCGTCTACACTGGCAAGGATGCTCTTGCGCAAAAGCACATCTCTTGCGCAAAAGCACATACCAGTGTAGACGCTCTCTTGCACAACTACTTTAATGCAAGAACTCTTGCGCTAAAGAGTTTTTGTGCAAGATCACGCCAGTGTAGACGTAGTGTTTTTGTATATTGAAAAATCTGGATGAAAAGAAGAAAAAATAACTACCAGGAGACAATCAAAGCAGTCTCTACTTCTTGATTAAGATTAACAGTCTCCTTTTTATTCAGGATTCATGGAAGTATAGTTATTCCTGAAGTATCACTGATTTTTATACTTCATTTCTTACTCAAGATACCTGTTTTGCACTTTGTGCATTTATCTTCAACATGAATTTGTGAACAGAAACAAAAACACATTTGTTTTTGCTATTTAAAGGACCCTGTTAAAACTGGGCCATATTCATTGGCTAGAGATATGCCAATTTAAACCAGTTGAAGAGCTGCTACTGAGGGCTCCATCCCAAATTCCAGAACTCGTCCGAAAACTCAATTTCAGAAGCCAATGGGCATACCTGAGATGAATGATGCAACACAGTGTCAATAAGAGTAGCAGAATTGGGCCTTTTGTATTTCACAGGAGGTTCAGGAAAGAACAAGGTAGAAGATAAGCGGTCACAGTATGCTTTGGTGCCAAATACTAAATAATATACTATAAAAATAATTTATTTTCATTTATTTTATTTTTTTGAATGGGGAAGGTCTGGTTTTATGATGAAAAAAGTCTGCAAATGGATATAAATAGTTGTAACTGCAGTTTTAATAAGTGCAGTTACCGCAGTTTTGTTCACTGCAAATAGAGGATGCAACACTCTAATTTTGTGCATGTGATCAGTGGAAGGAAGCTTTTGGTGAAAAATAGTGGATCGAGCATAAAATATTTGCTTTTGCTTTAAATTTTGCAGAGCAAGGGCCTCTGCTACCCATTGGAAAGGAGAATGGATTACCTCTTAACAGTTTGGGGAGTATGACAAGCAGTTAAGCAATTCTGGTTCTGTTCAGTAGAGGGTAATTGTATGCACACATACTAGCCAGTTAATTAAATATCATGATAGCTGTTGATGATAAAAGCACCAGTGAAAAATATTTCTTGTTTTCTGATACATTTGATCCTGTAGTGACCAATTTCAATTCTAGATTTTAGTATGTGCTTCACAATTGTTTGTACATTTGCTACCACAGTGCAATTTTTCATGTCTACTTACATCATTTCCAAACCCAGCCTTCCACTTTTTTAACATTCACTGTAGCCCAGTGAATCAAATCAGATGAACATATTTTTATTCATGTGAGCATGCTGGTCACATAAGCTTTCCCCGGTTGCAATGTGCAAGGAAGGCAGCTGTTAATGAGAATTGTCGAAGTGAGAAAAGAGACTGTTGTTGTGAGCAAATTCCTGGAGCACACAGTGTGATTATAAGGGAGCAAAACATGTACTTGTGGGCTGTTAAATGGTGAATACAAGCTTTTAATCCTACTTAACAGATTATTGTTTACAATCAGCCTTTTTGCTGTAGATAAATGGTACATCTTTTTATCTTAAGTGCCTGTTTGAACTATCTCCCATCTAGGGTTGCCAGGTGTCTAATTTTTTATGGGAATGCATAGTCAAAAAGGCACTCTGGTGGCGCTGGTCAGCAGTTCCATTAAAAATCCAGTGAGTGGCATAGTGTTTGTGGGGGCTGAGGGCAGACAGGGAGCTTCCTGGAGCTCCTGAAAGTGGCAGCCAGGTCATTGCATCCCTAGGTGTAGGTTCCATCCAGTCACTGCCATCATGCCCACATGTGCCGCCCCCGCAGCTCCCATTGGCCAGGAACTGTGATCAGTAGGAGCTGCAGGGGCGGCACCTGCTGTCATGGTAATATACAGAAGGAGCTTCCATGCACTTGTGGGCTGCAGGGATCTGACACCTTCTTCCTGGAAGTTGCAATAAACACTTCTGGGATCCCACACCACCAAGCCCCTCTTGCTCCCCCACTCCCTCCTGGAGGTCAAACCCTCACCCCTCACCATGAACCCTTCATTTCTGGCCCTACCCCAGACCCTGAACCCCCCTGTATTTGTTGTTTGAAGCAGCACAGGGGATGTGGGAAGTGCAATTGGGTGGGCCATGAGTAAGCTCAGTGCAGCAGAAGAAGCTTGCCAAGACAGTATGGCTTGGGCCAGCCCAGGAAGGGAAAGGTTTGGTCAGAAGCCCATAAAAAGTTCCCCTCATTGCTCACCCTCCTGATCTATTAAAAGATCTAAAAGGCTATTAGCCAGGGATAGAAATGGTGTCCCTGGCCTTGTCAGAGGCTGGAGAAGGATGGCAGGAGACAAATTGCTTGATCATTGTCTTTGGTCCACCCTCTCTGGGGCACCTGGTAATGGCCACTGTCGGCAGACAGGCTACTGGGCTAGATGGACCTTTGGTCTGACCCAGTATGGCTGTTCTTATGTTCTTATGTTCTTATCTATTGAGCAGTAGAAGGGTTGTTTAAGGGTACTGTGAGGGAATGGGCATGTGTGTTCCCATTGCCTCACCTCAGTGCACCTGCACAAACCGGGACAAGGGGATTGGTTCTGGTGATAGAAATGGAGTGCTTTATTCAAGATGAGGCTGTATAAGATTTATATAATGTGACTAAGGGGCATTATATAAATGTGCCCCCTGCTCGCTATGCTCACCAACCCCTCTCTCTTTGGAGGTAGGTAGCTCCAGCTCTCCATACACACACCCCTCCTTCAGCCCTCCCCCCACTCACCCTCACTGGCCGCTGAGGAGTGCTGGGCTGAGACCGAGGTTGCACCAGCCCCGGTTCTTCCTCCGCCCCTCTGGGAGGGCTGAGCCGAGGCCACACCATGGCAGCCCTGGCTCCTCTGCCACCCCCAGCTGCTCGGGAGGGGATGGTCGGGCTGGGGCCACAGCGCAGCAGCCCTGGCTCTCCACATGGCCCATGTGGGGGGGTCAGATTGGGAGTGGGTGGGAGTTTGGCTCCTGTGGATGCAGGTAACATGATGACATCATTCTGCTGGAAAATGTTTACATATAGAGAGAGAAAGAGATAGAGATTAATCCTGTAATGTATTCTTCTACTTCTTTCTTTACACAACCTCACAACTCCTCTGGACTCGTTACTGCCAGTCATATGAAGCAAACGTGTCCTTTGACTCATCACCTGAGTCTAAGTTTTTCTTGAGAAGCTAGAACTAGTTCAGAATACAGGGACTACAAGTATTTTAAACAATTTCTTCTAGAATTTGTGTGGCATTTTATTTTACCTGGTTTAGCTAGGGTCTTTTGAGTTCTTCACCTCTTGTACAAGGTAAAAACAGGTGGCAGTGTTTGCTCATTCCGAGCTACCAGCTCAGTATCATGCTCAAGACTTGATTTCTGAACTCCCTCCCCAATATTAAGCTCTTTTTATGTTGTGAGATGTTTATGTGGCGGCTTTAAGACCCTTGATTGTTGCACTTGTGCTAGTGTAGGTATGAACCACTGCAAATCATGGTGTGTGCAAATGAGCTTCATCTCTACCAGGAATTTGCATCCATGCAGCTATATCAGTGTAGCTACATTATGGGCAAAACCAAGGTTAGACAAGGCATGCAATTCAAGACAATTAATTTTCTTTAATTTTGCATCTCCACGTTTTAATTAAAATGGTCAAATGTGAAATCCAGTTAGCCTTATTTATCAGTAACCCATCAACAATTTAAAAAAATCTGCTCCAGGCTTTGGGCTGCAGATGAAATTTGTTTATAAATTTCACTATTAATTGTTGCCAAAAGGGCTTCAGAATACAAAATATGAGAGCATATGCTACAGCAAGTCTGAAGGAGTGTGAAAACCATGCATATGAGTCACAATGAATAATAAAATGTGGCTAATATTTTTTCATACTAGCATCTTATACTTTCTTTTTGCTAGACTGTGTATAAAGTTTGGGTTTTCTTTAATTTTGAAATAGCTCATTACCATGTATATTATTGTTAAACAGATTTGTTATGGCTTCACTTAGGCCTTATCTACACTAAAGAGGAAAGTCGACTGAAGATATGCAACTGCAACTATGTTAATTACATAGCTGGTTTCGATTTATCTTAAATTGTGTTTTCCAGCCATCCACACAACAGGGCAACCAGTGCTGGGGTGCCCTCTCAGTTCAAATTAGTGGGTCTTCACTAGACCCACTAATGCGAACCCCAGAAGATCAACTATGGCAGCATCGATTTTCCATATAGTGTAGACAAGCCCTAAGATTGAAGACTAAGGTTCAAGCCCTGTTGCACAGGTACTGCTAAACACAGAGGATTAGAAAGCCTCTGACTCAGAAAGTATATAATCTAATAGACAAGACAGATGCAGGGAGGGGAAAAGATTATCACAAAGCAGAGTGAACAACACTCTGATATCAAATGTTATGTTCTGCAATATTTTTACATGTAACAGCCTAAGGATAAATATCTTTGGTAGTTAACTTCTTAAAGCTTCACAAAAATCAGAGTAGGGTTGACAATAAAGGAAACATTTAGCGTTTGGTGTAGATATGGGGCCCAATCTTGCAAATGCTAACTCATGTGTGTAGTTCCAGTGAAGATAGTAAAACACTATAAAGACTAACTGTATGGGGAAAAAGTAGTCACGAATAGGCCCTCAAGGGCCTGCCTCTCTGTTTTTATTTGATAAACACTTTGTGCTTACTACTGTTTTATCCATCTCTAAAGAACAATCAAGAAATTTCAGGCAGAATGACCTTTGTTTCATATTAAGAGAACTACATCAAAAAACAAACCTCAAACTCAAAGTAAAGTCTTTATGAAATAGCATGTGCTTTGTCTGTGGAGGATGTAACAACTCTGAAGACCTTTGGTGGGGTTATTTAAAAGTACAGCATGCAGAACACAAGTTATAACATATGTATCCAAAGGAGAGCTCAATATTCTTTAATTCAATTGATGCAAACCCTGATTTGTCCTTTGTACCTGTAGGGGACCACACTGGTGCAGTTATGCTGACTGCAGACTACCAATAGCAGAAGAGAGTGCTTGAGTGCAGATAAGGCTTAAAGAAGAACCTTTCCCCTGGAAATACATTCTAGATTGTGAGAAACTATTTGTTTTGCTCCCATATTGCCAGCACTGTTTTATTGTGATTCTAGTAATTTGGGTATGTGGGGTTTTTTATATAGCTCAGGAGACCATGATGAAAGGTGACAACTCATGATTTTTTCCTTATTCAAAATAACTACAGGTTGAACCTCTCTAGTTCAGAACTCTTTGGTCCAGCAACATCCACGGTCCAGCATGATATTAAATTTCTGGATGTTCACTTACCATGGGTGTGCCCAAGTTTCTCGTGGTCCCATAAAATGTGTTTACAGCCACTAACCCTGGCTCTAAGTGTTCTGTGCTATTATTTAGCTCCCATTTACCCTAAATGTCTTCTAAGAGCTCAGTAAGCAGTGGAAGTTTTGGTAATGCTGCTAGACAATATTGACCTCCCGTGGTCTGGCATATTCGCTCATTGGGTGCTAGACTAGAGAGGTTCAATGTGTACCTGCTATTACAGCCAGTTGGGTTGAATCCAGCAATAGGGTTGCCATTCCCCTACAGTCTACCTTCATATGGAAGTGAGTCTGCTCTTAATAAAGGTGGCTGACATATATCATTGTTTTCTGTGAAACTGATGTCATGCCTACAGACAGAATGGATGCCCACTTATGGTTCAAGGGTCTAGACAGGACTCAGCGATTGAGGAGCAGCAGATGCACCATGCAAAGTGAAGAGGAAGGCTGAAGAGCAGGACACTGGGAGAGTAGGAGGCAGATTTAGCAGTTGCCAGGAAATTATGTGCAGAGAGAAGTGGGAGTCTGAGGGGTGGGAGGGTTGCAGAGAACAGTGATATCATGGAAGATGGAAGGGATAAGATGCCAATTCACTCTGCCTGGAGGCACTCTAGGGAAGTGTTTCTCAATCTTTTTAAATAAAATACTCCTTTAAAAAATAGAAGTACCCCCAGTACCTTCAGTTTTCAGACACACAAAATGTTGTTCTACCATTGCAACACACTTGTTTAAACAATTTAATTTTAGCCGAGAGGGTGATGATATTTTTGGGTGTAAAAAGTACAAAAATAGTAAAGCGCTGTAAAAACTTAAAGCAAAAATTCAGTTTTCTCCAAATTTCAGTTGTGTTGACGTACCCTCCCAGACTTCTCTCAAGTACCCCTAAGGGTACTCGTACCACTGGTTGAGAAACACTGCTCTAGGGTAAGAAGAATCCCTGCAGAGCATCCAGGGTAAGGCAGTATTGCCGATTCTCATGAACTGATTATGAGTCACTGATTTTAGAGACCACAGAAGCTGTCATGATGATGTGAGAAACTCCTCCAATTCTGTGATTTTTTTTTTCCAATGCTGGGCACATGGACTGAGCTATGTGTGTCTATGGACACAAATCTGAATTCCCACTGAGCCTGGAATTTGTGTATGGTCGTATAGCAAGGAGAAAGTCCTGGGCAACACAAGGCATGGGAGTGGGGAGTAGTGGTAGTGTTTCTGCTTGGCCCCCTAAGAATATTAGAGAGTTTGTAAAAATGTCATACTTTGAACCAAAACAACAACAACAACAAAAAAGGGGTTGCAAAATGTTCAAATACCTCCTCACCCTTCCAAAAGTTGGGCAGTCATAAGCATAGAGGTATGGTTGCTCAGTAGAATCTGTTCCCCCCCCCCCACACACACACACTATGCTGACTGGCACTCAAGCAAGGCTGCATACTGTTTAGTGACATTTCTTATCTGCTTCCTCCTTCCTCCCCTCAGCTTCCTGCTCTTAGTCCTCTGAATTGCCATGTATGGCAATTCAGAAGATCATTCTTTCCCCCAGGTTGCTGTCCTGAACAAATTGTCCAATCTTTACAAACCCCTACTTCATGCTTTTTTGAAACTGCCTGAGAGGGTGTACAGGTGTATTGAGTTCACCTGATACATCATGCACAATTCAGTCATTTTTTCTGCTAACAGCATCCGTTTTGGTCCCAGATCCATTTATTTAGAAGGCTGGGCCAGCTGTCAAAAGGAACGCATGTGCATGGCCATCAACATCAACTCCCCTTTATTCTGCTAGAGAGACTAGTGCCTTTAATGCTGTGAGGCAGACACATTTAGCTACAGCACCAACTTGGGGTTTGTCTCTCGGAAGTGATCATGCTTCATCAAGCACATGCCCAGGTGCGGCTTATATCAGAGCTATTTTGAAGTTGAGCATAAATTAATTAAGCTGCATTGAAAATCTGTAGCTGTCCAGAGTCCAAAAGTAAGTAAATGTGTTGAGCCTTCGGCACTCAGAAATAAACCGTCGCTCACTTCATGCCAGTAAAATAATCAGCATGTTTCCAGGATGCTAACAAACGTTTTATGATATTATTATTCACAACTGGTGCACCAGCAAGAGCTGTCCAACATTTCCTCCTAAAGGGCCACTCTCACTGCTGCACCGTAGCCAAGCTTTCAAAGTGGTGAAATTGCAATTACAGCCAGGATTTCTCTAGCACCTTCCATCTGACTGTTTCAGAATGCTTTGCAAACATGAAGCTTCCCAAGGCCTGTGTGGAGCAAGGCTTTGAATTCCTGGGAAAACTCAAGAGGCCCGATCCTGCTCCAAAATCCTGGCTGCACAGATGGAGCAAGTGGGTGTCGGTGCCGTGGAAAGGCACATTCCGCTTCCCTATCTGTGCCCATCCAGCTCCACAGACATAGCCCTTCTGCCTATTTCCAGTGCTGGATAGATTTTGTTTCCTGGAGCTTATGGATGGAGGAATCTTAATGTTCCCTAGAGAAAAAGGGGCTATGATACTCCCTGGACAAAGTTAAAGCTTCTTCCATCCTCTCCCTTTCCTCTATTCCTAATATTGGTGCTAGGGACAAATTGATCTAAAGTTGTGGTTCTCAGCCAGGGGTACATGTACTCCTTGGGGTATGCAGAGTTCTTCCAAGGGGTACATCAACTCTTCTGGATATTTGTTTATTTTTACAACAGATAAAGCACTAGCAAACTCAGTAGAAACTAGCATTTGATACAGACAAAATAAAAAAGTCAGTAATAGTGTGATGTGATCCTTTTATAGTTTTGGGTGATTTTTATAAGCAAGTAGTTTTTAAGTGAGGGGAAACTTGGAGGTGTACAAGACAAATCAGTCTCCTGAAAGAGGTACAGTAGTCCTGAAAGGCTGAGAACCACTGGCCTAAAGGGTATCAGCTCCTAAGGAAAGTATCCTGCTGCTAATGAATAGAGTCAAGCCACTGAGAGAAGAATGACTGCCCATAGGGAGGGAGCAAAGCCCTAATCAGTGAGGTGGGAGAAGAGGTTAATTATAAATTTCTAATAACTCCCAGGTAAGTGTTTTTAATTAAATAAAAGGACACAATTCAAAATCACAGTAAGTCTATTCTGCTAAAATCTGCAGCTCTGCTTTGTGACGGGGCAGGGGAGAAGGGGAACTGCCAAGGAAATGCTGAAGGTGCCTATTTGCTTCAAACAATACAGCACACAAATTAAAACTGGAGCTACTATTGGCTTGTTTCTCACTCCTCTATTAGGCCAGCAGGGCAGCATTAGAGTAACGTACAAGGGGAGGATGCAATGTCATAGACCTGAAAGGGAACAAGAGGACCGGTATATATGGCTCCCTTATTCTATTTTTCAACCCAAACTTGCCGGAGGAGTGAAACTGCCAGGCTTGTGCAGGTTTCCAGTGATGCTGTGAATGGTTGCATGGTGTAATTTGCAGGGTGATGTTTTAAGAGGTTGACACTCTCCCCCGACTTGTCAGAAACCCCTGTTTGTGAGGATTGATATACAAATACTCCTTTTTTCTCCCCTTTGTCTTCCTTTTCAATAGCTGTGCTATGATTTTACACTGTTGTGAAAAGCCTTGGGACATCATGTGCCATACAGTACATGCTGTGCTATCTCAATGCAAATCATTATTGGGCCTCTTGCCTTTCAGGTTGGATGGTCTGGCACTATAATTGCTTGGTTCCAACATTATCTGTCCCAAGGCTATCAATTCGTTTTCAATCTCTCTACCTGTTGGGAGAGCTCAGGTATCCCACCGCGTTTTGTCCTAGGCATCTGCTACTTAACTTAACTTAATTTATTATGCTCCTAGCTGTGGAACATAGGCACACTGAAGAATTTCTACAACCAGGGTCAGACCTGAGGGTTGCTTTTGTTTTCAACTGTTTTGGCTGGAAAATAGCTGAGTCCCCTCCCCCCTCCCCCCCACACACACCTTTTTTTCCCCACTTAAACCTTGTTGGAAAGCTAATTGTTGTTGCACTGCATATATTTAAATTCTTTTAACCACGAGCTGGCCAGTGATAAGTTCTGCTATGCTGGACGATCAGCACCATGCATGCGAATTGAATGAACAAAAAAGATGGCAAAGAGCACCTAACAGGAAAAAAAAAACCTTATAAATGATTGCCTCCTAATAAATGCACCTATCTTCCCCTGTTGCTAAGCTTGAAAATGACATTCTGGTATGATAGAACTAACTGCGTTAAAGAAGCCAATTTCTGCCTTCTGTTACATTTGCACAGCTCCCATTGATTTCAGATGGCAGAATTTATTCCCAAGCAGAAAGGGAGGAAAATAAGATGGAACGGTAAGGAAACAAAAATGAACAAATACTCCCCCCTTCCTTTGAAAAACCAAGGCCTAGCTCCTGAGTTGTGTTCTGCTCAGCATGGAATGGGGAAGGGAGGAAAAACTGGTACCGAACCACCTCTGTGGGCCCAGGTCCTGAGGACAGCCAGTAACTGGTTTGTGCTCCAGCATACGATGAACCATCCCCAAAATGGCTGTTAGCATGCCTGTCAGTGGCCACAATAGACCTTCTACTAGTTAGGAATAGTTAAAGTCCAGAGATAACCAAGCTGCACTCCTTTCCCCTTTGCCATGTTCTGTGCTGCTGGAGTCCTGTATCTAACATATGACTGAGACGATTTCCTTAGTACAAGGGGTATGAACAGCAGCTGAAGTGTCCTGTTTGGAAGAGTAGCCCTCTGCCCACCTCTTTTGGTCCAGGCCCCACTCACCGATTTCAGCCACTCCCATACCCTCGTGACTAGGAGGAATTGAGAGCTTGGCTCCTAACCCCTCTTATGGCCCCAGCCTGGAGGGGACTGAGAGCTCAAGCAAGGCCACAGAGTGGGGGGGAGGGGCTGAGAATTCAGCCCTAGATAGGATCAAACTCAGTCTCAGCTCAGACTGTGGTGGAACGCTTGGCCCTGGCGAGAGCCCTGAGCCCCTTCCCCATTCTGCTCCTTCCGCTCACAACCCCACCCATGGCCCCACTCCATTTGTTTCTTCCCTCTCAGCCCTGCCCCTTTCCAGCCATGGCTTTTCCCCTTGCTCCTCCCACATTGCCTTGAGACCGAAGAGATTCTGTGCCCCTGCGACAGCTCCTCCAGCTCTCAGGCTGTGACAAGGTGAGATTTTTTTTTTCAAGGGGTCCCAAATCCACCATTGCCCCTCACCTATTGGGCATAAGCTTTGGGAAGGCTTAGCCTTCTCTGGCCTACATTATTTGTTGCCTGTGATAAGAGGAATCCCCAGATAAAAAGGTTAAGGAGGGAGAAGAATGTGCACCACTGTAATAGTGCAAAACAGCCAGAGCAAGGCCCAAAATGTGGTCTCTGTTTCCCACCCAAGAGCTAGATAGTACGAATCAACCATGCACTGAGCAAGTGTGTTGTATGTAATGATTGGATAGGTGCATAAATTAAGTTGTAGGGTAATTATACCACAGATATTTGAATATAGTTAAAGGTGGACAACATTTCCAACTGCAGAAATTGCTTTTCCTGTCAGAATTCAAAATGCTGTCAAGCAAACCCACTGACAACTGGCTCACTCTTTACTAAATCTCACAAGTCTGCCATGAGCAGACAAAATACCATTGATATTTCTTCTCTTATAAACTATTTTAGCAACAACAGGTATAAAAATCAAGTCAAAATTAGGATTTTTGTTCAACTTTTGGGGAGGGGAAGGGGAAAAGAAGATGCAGGATAAATGGTCTTGGGATTTGGGGTGTTCAGCTGCTAGATGGGGGAAAGAGGAACGTGTCTTCCAAAACACCAGGCAAGCAAGCAAATTAACATAAATACCAATTCTTTTCAGGGCTATAGTTCCCAAGTAAAAAGGAACAAGAGATGATGTGGTGCTGAGGCTAACTGGAATTGTGAACCACTGTGTTATCCCACGTCTGCTAACTTGATGTCATCTTTTAATAGGAGACTAGTGGAAGGAAAAAAATCATGTCTTCTCCTACAAGATCAAGGGTTAAAGGTGTACAAACATTAATTCTTGATCAAATCCCACCTCAGGCTGATGACATGACACCATTTTCTTTCTGGCAACTGCTGGCTCTGAAATGCATAATAAACATGGACATGTGTGAAATATATTCTGCCCCAAACATGACTATATATTCTCTCCTTAATACTTTATTTGGGTATTCAGGACCAAGCAAATCTGGTTCAGGTTCATTATTTAAGGTGAAAGGACTTGCTGGTGTCCTTGTAGGACCCATGCCTCCTTCACAAAATCACCGTATCATGGTTGCCATCTTTTCTGGCTATTTGCTTGGCTCATTCAGTCCTTTGCTTCACTCTGTAGAGTGGATCCATCCCTGTATCCCTGGGGTGTATGCCTTGAGGTGGGACTTTCACAAGGTCCAGGATCTCTGCACTAAAGCAGGAAGGCGCGTGTCTCTTTCGACCCTGGGCAGGCTCCTGGAAACTGTCTAATTGCTCCCTGGGAGCAGTGGAGGACTGGGTGGGAACAGCAGACAGGCTCATAGTGAAGCTGTGGCAGCTTCTGGGTGGCTCAGGGCTGTCAAGGCCCACTGCATGCCACAAGCCCTTTCCCCTGAGGGTGCAACTTTAAGGGCTCCAGGGAAAGAGGGGACTATAGAGTTTGGCTGAGTGTAGACAGAGCAGCACTGTGGGAAGGACTGGATACTCCTTATTTTGAAATAACTGCAGCTGCCCTGTCTACACAGCCCTATTTCGAAATAGCTCTTTCAAAAGAGGTGTTATTCCTCCCAGAATGAGGTTTACCAACGCCAAAATAAGCCACCTGTTATTTTGAAATAACAAAATTGTTGTCTAGATGCTTGCATTGTTATTTCAGAATAATGGACATTATTCCAAAATAATGTTGCTGTGTAGATACACCCTTGGTGTTCCTAGGATTTATGCTCCCAAGGTATTTGTGTCCACATGAGAATTTCACCTTTTACCATTAGGGATGGATTGAGGAACAATTGCAGAGCAGTGTAAATTAAGCCTGATTGTCATGCTGTATCTATTTGCAGATAAATAGAAGGACTTACCTCAGTCATGAGTCTTCCTCAATACAGGTGCTTGCCTGAAATAAGTGTAAAAGTAGAATGGACAAAACAGCAGTCAAAGGTACAGTCCTTCACTGGGAGGTGGAGTAGATGACTCAGCACATTACTCCCACTTGTATTAGTCTTTGATTAAATACATTTAAATAAGAAGAGATGACAATCTGAATAACCAGAGAATAATCTTTATTCCCTTCAAGATAGGGCTCATTGGAAATGCAGGAATCACTGGTTTCATAGCAGAAAACTAGGAAAAGCATCTTCAGAATTTGTTCCAGAGCCTCTGGATAAGACCTTTCAAGAAATAACTTCCATAGAATACAGGTCCCAATCACCTTGGTAACAGAGTGTCCTTCACCAAATTGCCCCCAACATAACCCACAATCTTTCATTCTTCTTTCTTTCTTTTTTTTACTGTTCACAATAATCTATTGACTATTTTATGTCTACTACATCTTCCATTTCTCACCAGTGGACAAAGAAAGTAAAATTAGCCTTAGCAGCAGGTCTCCTGTTTTTGAAGTGCTTTAGTCAATTTAGATTTTGATTTGTGTGATCTGAGATTGTGTGGGGCGGGAGGTCTAAGTGAAAGAGGGAGTGAAAGCAGAGTTTAAATGTTTTAGTAAAATGCTTGTTCTGCTTTTTTTCTGCTGGGGGAAAAAAAACCCAAACAGAAAGATAAACAGCACAACCATTACAGCTTGGCCCGAATCCAATCCCTGAGTTACATCCAGGCCTTTAAGGCTGCCTGAGAAAGTCATTTTAAAGAAATACAGTTATTACATACATTAGTCCTTACATCCTTGGAGGTACATCCATACTCTTCAATCTTTCTGAATTACTTCAAATGTTTCCTGAAGGCTTTTAAATCCAGTGAAGACTGATCTAAGGGTATTCTTTAGGCAATCCTTCTCTTTTATTCACTTTACAATCAGAAAGAGATTTAAAAATAGCCCACAAATTAAAAACAAAAACTCTCCACGTAATTAAGAATTTGCCTTCAAAACTACCATGAAGAAGGAATCTTACTTAAGCAGAACCATGCCACCAGAATGAAGTAAGATTAACCTTTCAGATGCCATTCTCAAATAATGGATTTCATAGCCTATGGGACCAAAAACTCCCATCCATTTTTGGTGCAGCTCCAGTGACTTCAGCGAAACTCTGGCAATTTATACCAGCTGAGGGTGTCACCTTAAGTCTTGTTCTCAGCTGACTTAAGGTTTACCCAGTGGGAGAGGTGTTCACTTCTTTAGTATAGCATTGAAAATGATGGGTACTGACCACACTTATACTAGTTTTTGAATTTTGAATTATTTGAGTTAGGCTAATGTGACTCTGTCCATGAGGGCAGATCTGAAATATGGTCTGAGATGACTCGATGACCTCTGGAGGTCTCTTCCAGTTCTAGTGCTCTATGATTCTACAGTGTCTGCTATTTGTTAATTTGAGGCAATGATGTGCCAAACCAGAACTCTAACTGAATCTGGCAATGCTTACCGTGCTGCAGACTATTGCATAAAGTGAAAAACAAATTCACAGTGATATGTTGTAAGAGGATTATCCTAACAGACAGTTGCTCACTAATGCTGCTCTTCCCCCAAATGATGACATTTGTAATGCCAACAAACTGTTGCATTCCCCAGCCCTGGCTGTGGGAGCCACTGTGCATTTGATGTCTGGATCTCAGCCACTGTATATTTGCCATCTGTATAGCTTCTGTGCTTTGGCTTCTATATCTGATGCCCTTGTCAATGGAAAAAGACAATGAGCATGCCGGGTGTCACCGTACTAAACCTATATAGTAGGTGGTTAAAACAAGTGGTTCAAGACCAGTTCATTCTGTTCACTCAGTTGATGTGATAACGAGATGCCAAGAGCTATCTCTGCATGGCTTAAGTGGTGCGTAAAGCAGATTGTATACCTTACACCTCGGGGGAGCTTGAGTGTGAACTGTTTTCTCAGTTTTTTTATTTATATTGAGCTGATCTGCCTCTCCCCACCCCCATCTATTGTTTTCAATATGAAATTTGAATTGAGTATTGTATTTTCTTTGCTCACCTGCTGCTGCGGAGTTAATGAAAGAGACGTGCTCTCACCTGAGACCTCTTCCCTTTTGAAGGTGGTATCCTCTTAGCCAGTCACATTGGCAGGTAGAACTTGTTAATGTGAAAAGGGTTTTCTTGTTTGAGTGATTCCGGTAAACTCCCCACAGGAGGACTCTGCATGAATGCAGCAATCTGTGGTCTAAATAATTGGGGAATAACCCACCATTGTGGTGTCCATAGAATGCAAAGTTGAGAAGTGAGATTAATTGTGGAATAAAGGAACTAACCCAGCAATCCAGTTTGTTTTATAGACCATTATCAGAGAAAACATGCCCCATAGTAACTTGACTTTTACTAATTTTTACAGATACTTTTCAGCTAAGTTACCATGAAGATTTCCTTTTACTGGTTCAGTTCACATGCAGTACAAAATAAACTGTTTTTTTTTCTTTCTGATAAATTACACAGCTCAAAGGTCAATAATGGTACCATGTATCACTAGTCACTTTCAGTGCTACCCAGTGCTTAAGGGCAAATGTTTTAATGCAATCTGTCAGCCCCTATTTAACAGATTTAGTGCTTGCTTGTAATCCATTAATAGTTCCATTTTTAGATTTCGCTTGCTACCCAAATAACAGTGGGAAATTGATTGCCAGCTCAGTGGCTTGAGACTCGAACCAGATTGCTGAGCATGAATTACAGTCAGCCACAAAAATGGTAGTGAGATGTTGGAGCTCAAGGTGATAAACAGGAGATGCTTTTTCAGATACGTGGGGTTGGGGGGAAACAGGAGTTGTCATGCTCTTCAGACCTTAGAAAGCCCTACCAAGCATGGCTGGAGTTCTACTACTCCAGCATCACCAGAGAGTATCGTTTGAAACAAAAAGGACAAGAAACAGAAGGCAGTAAAAAAAGGACATTATTTAGCCATCCCTTTTTAAAAAACAAAAAACAAAATCCTTGAAGGGCCCATTTCTGCGCAGTCACTCCGGCCACACTGCCACTGCATGCATAACAATTACACCTAAGGGAGGAGTGTGCAATGCTGTTCCCTCGCTGGGGCTTTTCTCATTCCCTTCAGGTGAAAACAAAACACAGCTCCAGCATCAAGTCCTTCCCATCTCAGGCAAAGCAGTTCCAACATATCAGGAAGCTGCCTCCTTCTGAGCTTCTGAACAACCCAAGCTGTCTTGGGCTTGGGATACTCCCTGTCTATCCTCATTCTTTTTCCATGCTATATTATATATTATTTGATAAATATTAGATGTCTTGACTGCTCAGACCCTGAGGATGAAATTGTGGCCCCACTGAAATCTAAAGGGCCTTGACTTCAAAGGGAACAAATTTCGACCCTTGCATTTTTTCCTGCATGTTTCTTAAATACTAAAGAAAAACAAGGAAAAGTGAGGTTGTTCTTGAGTCTGATCCTTCTCTGGTGTCCTTATCTTCTGTGTTCAAGGTCATCTTAAGACCTTTATGGCCAGTGTCCTCTGTCCACAAAGGCTTAATAAAAGCAGTATAGTTGGGTTTAGTAAGACACTAGACTTTTTAAAACTTTGTTTTACAATCCAGAATTATTTCCTAGATGTTTGGCACACTATTGGTAGTTAAATAGTAAAATAATTCATTAATGATAGATAATAAATATTATACCCTCAGCTCGAAGTAGTAATTCATGGTGAGTTTTACATCCTGAGGTATAATAAATTATTGGTCTAAATAACTTAAATTAGTCAATCAGAATGTTGTAGCTGACATTTACTAGAAAAAAGAACCTTCAAATTGGTCAATTGTTTATTCATTAAAGTGCTGTCATATATTTCAACTATTCTTAAGAATGGCTGGTTACAGGTGTGACAAATCCTGTTTGTTCCCTAAATCTATCAAAAATTATCTATTCAGTAAAAGTATAGAAACTGCAATGTCCTAGCTTTTGGCACACAAATTACATCTATAATTATCTGACAATCAAAATAAAGTCACAGTGAAAGAAAGTTGTCAGAGCATAAAGATCTTGCTTTTAATGAAGGTTACAATATTGCAACCATTTTTATGGCTAATGACTAGCTTTACAATACTTTAATTCTCCACTGGTGGCAGACCATTATCCTGTGACAAACTTCTGTTCCCACAGAAGACCTCATAATTAGCCTATTATTTCAAAGTGTTTCCTGACTCCAAAAGGAAAGCTTACTACATGTACATGTCTTCTACTTTTAATAGTTCATTATTCATATGCAGTAGCTCCTCATCTTTATGTATTGTGTTTTCCTACACCAAGGAACCTCAAAACAGACAAGAGTCATAACCTAATACAGCACGTAGAACTAAAAACATCATAAGATATAAACTTGGATACAACTGTATGTTTTGAGTACTGTAAATTTATCCTTCTGCTGTTGGAGCCTATTTTGAAATGCTCCCTCCCATCTAAATATAAAAAAACTCTGAAGAATCCCTCTTTGGTTACTTAGCTTCAAATAAGCTGGTAAATTTCTTTTTTTTTTTTCCAGTCCTGGCCTGTTTCTGGATTACAAAAGGTAATTGCAGTATGAAATACAGTTCCTCCCAAGGGGAAGGTAGTACTGCACGAGATCTAAGAAAATTCTGCCAGCAGTTCACTTATACTGTATCAATTATGGCTGAATATTGTTTTTACTTAACTATTGTCAGTGGAGGTATGCTGGCTCAAACCAGAGGATGATGTGGCCCAATAGTTGTTAGGATTTTCTTAGATCTGCTGCTATGCAGCTAGACAATTTTTATAGGGCAAGGGAACCAAATATAGAATGCATAATGAAATCGGGGTGCAGTCTAAATTTGGGGATCTCCATAACAAGAGGAGAGAGAGAGATTAATTATTAGTTTTTAAAACATTTTTAAAATGCATATGGTCATCCCTTTTATGATCAGTATTTGTTCTCTTTCTTTTCCCTTTCTGAGACAATAACAGGTATCTTTTTATGTAATTTGATGAAAGCAGCCATTTTCCAGTAATTGTGACATTTTATTTACCAAAATAGCTATTCAGTTTGGGACTTTTTCTCCCCTTCTTTTGAACTTCAGAAGATCACAGGCACCCATGTAGATGTTCTTTTCTGTGAATCAATAAAAAAATAAAACAGAGAACTATGTACAGTAAAAATTGTTGAAATGAAAGTCACTTGTAACTTATTTTATGCAATTGTGTCTTTTGTTCACGGAGCTATTTTCAGCAATTTCTGAGATTCACAGAGTCAGTTTTATAATGTCTCTTGTGTGCTAATTGAATGTTGGAATCCCTAACTACCACTATCAGGCTGCGTCTAGACTGGCCAGATTTTGCGGAAATGCTTTTAACGGAAAAGTTTTTCCGTTAAAAGCATTTCCGCAAAAGAGCGTCTAGATTGGCACGGGTGCCTTTGCGCAAAAAGTGTTTTTGCGCTGGCCAGTCTAGATGCGATTTTGCAAGAAAGCCCCGATCGCCATTTTTGCCATCGGGGCTTTTTGCAAAACAGTCCTCCCCTGTCTATACTGGCCTCTTGCGCAAATACATTTGCGCAAGAGGGCTTATCCCTGAGGGAGCATCATAGTATTTGCAAGAACACTGACAATCTTACATTAGATCATCAGTGTTCTTGCGCAAATTCAAGCGGCCAGTGTAGATAGCTGGCAAGTTTTTGCGCAAAATCTTGCCAGTCTAAATGCAGCCTCAGTGTCTAAGGTCAATATTTAGGTGCCATAGACATTCACGAAAACCCCCGCTAAGCTCCTCTCTAACCTTGTAGGTGTCTAAAATTCCCAGGTACATGTTTCTGCCATTAGTCCCCAAGCTGCCCTACATTTCAGTGGCTGGATATGCCAAAATTTGCCTCAGTCCTGATAAGCTCCAAGCTATTGAGCAGTAATTCATGTCTAAACCAAAGCAGGCTTTAGAAACTGGATGCTCTTCTGCAACCTTGCTTTTGGGCCCAACCCAGGAGCATGCCTAAAACCACACAAGCCAGCCAGGGGAGAAGGCTGTGCCCCCCTCATTATATTTAGCCCAGTGACTGGGCCCCTCACTTAGGAATGGGAGGCCTTCATTCATTCTTCTCCCCTCCCTCCCCTGCCTGATGTGGAGAGGAGATTTGAATTTGATTCTCCCACCTTCCAGATGGGGACCTGCCAACACTTCCTCTGCAGTTTTTCTTGGTGGAGAAAAAAAAGACTAACAGGGCATAGATGCAAGAGAGGGTTCATGGCTATGAATCCTAAGTAGAAAACAATGCTTCCTTCCATCCAAGAGTCATTGCAAACTCCCTGAGAAGGGTGAGTTTTAAGCTATAACAAAAACCTCAGAAATTTGCCTGGTTTCGGTAAATCCTCCTCATTTTGCTGACTTTGGTGACTCGCACCCTTAGAAGCCTAACTCTCTCCCTGCATTGTATAGAAAGCCAGGGCATCTAGCTCAAGGTTGCAAATTCACCTTGGTGGCAGGTTGTTTAAAAGACAGACATTGCAAAGCCTCCACTCCTTTTGTGAATCCCACTCATTAACTTTTCTGTAGAGGACTGGGATCTTAATCCATAATCTACCCCTCTGGGTTTCACCTCACAAAGCATTTTCCAGTTACTCCACTGGAGTAAAGATTTGTTTTCTTAGCCCTTGAAAATGCCACTGCACTAAATAATTCACAGCCACCTAAGCAAATAATGAGTTGTTTTACCCAAAATCATAGGTGCAGACTCTGGGTGTTTCAGGGCTCAAAACCATATGGGAAAAATAGTAGGATGGCTACTTTTAAATCTGTTACTGAGTATCCGGGGAAGTTAAAGTCTTCTCAAAGAGGCTTTTATCCACAAAAGCTTATGCCCAATAAAATCTGTTAGTCTTTAAAGTGCCACAGGACTCCTTGTTGTTTTTACAGATGCAGATTAACACAGCTACCTCTTTGAGTCTTTCCATTGATTTCAGTGGGCTTTGAAACAGGTTGTTAATCATTTGAATTAACTAAGCCATGGAATGTTTTAAGACCTTTCTTGTCTCAGACCTGAGTCATGGAACATGTAACAATACAATGCTTTGGAAATATCCCCAGTATAGCAGAAGTTGGGCAGAGAAACCAATAAAACATGCCTCTTACTCATGAGATCTGAAGAACCTTGGAACCAACTGCACTTAAGACATCTTTAGGCTTGACGTATAGCTGCTTGGTGAGATGCATGCACACAAACAGCCCTGACTTAATTTTATTAGCAACACACACAGCTCAAGAATATGCTGTAATTTGCTGTAGCTATAAAATTGGGAGGAAAGAACTTTGTTACTTATTCAATACATTATATCACCCACTCAGATGCCCAGCACTCTGAGAGAAAGAAAGGATATGTTTCAGTTTGGGGAAATGGCAGGCCTAAGGGACAATCATTATACACCACATGTTCCACTGAGGCGGAAATTCAATCAGCAAAACCAGTGGAGTTAATACATGCTTGGAGCAACACCAGCTCTGCATCGCTCCCTCCACATGGCACGGTAGCAGCTGAGGCAGTTATTGATACCATAACTTCTGAAAATCCATGCTGCCAGGTGGGAAAGGAGCCACAGAGAGAAATGCACAGGGGACATCCCTCTGCAAAGGTTGGCACTTTCATTCACAGGGTATATGTAGCACCTTGCAGGGAATGTGGAGGAAGGACCACAGGTTCCAGGAGGGAAGTGTTTGGAAGGGAGAACAGGAAAACAGTCTATATGCACTTGGCTTGAATACTAGCTGCAGCTGCACCAATTCTGTAAATAGCTCTCTTAATAGAGATCCAGTTTAGTTTGGGAAACTTGTTATTACCCAGCATGTGGTACACGAAACAGTATGTTTCGGTTCTCTCACTAGAGGAGATTAAACTTCTCAGCTCAGGTTAGCAGTGTGAATATGAAGTAGAAATGCACTCTCCAGGAATACTATGCAATGTTGGCCTCATCCTAGCTGCTTTACTGAGCATTCCTTCTGGCAAACCTTCTTGTTAGAACATTTGCAGGGAGTGAATACAAGTGAACTTGAACACGCTACAAGCAAGTTTGTTTTAAAATGCAAACAAATAAGCCACAAAAGCCGTAAGCAGTCACCCAGCTCTTTGAAGCTATGTCTACACTGCAGGCTTTTGCCGGCAGAGAGTATGCTAATGAAGCGCTCATTAACATTTGTCGTGCTGTCATTTGTGTATCTCTGCCGCTGCTTTTTGTGCAAGAGGTTTTTGCGCAAAAACAAGCAGTGTAGATGGGTCCGTTTTGTGCAAAAAAAACCCCTTTGCGCAAAATCCTGTATACCTCCTTTTTTGAGGCATAAGGGATCTTGCGCAAAAGGGGGGTTTTGCACAAAACGGACCCAACTACGCTGCTTGTTTTTGCACAAAAACCTCTTGCGCAAAAAGCATCTGCAGAGATATGCAAATGGCAGCACAACAAATGCTAATGAGTGCTTCATTAGCATACTCTCTGCTGGCAAAAGCCTGCAGTGTAGACATAGTCTCAGTGAGGGCAAAATCCTGCCTTTCCATGCTCGTAGGGTTGCCTGAAGGATTCCTGACCCAGGGTGCCAGCACATTTCAGGATGGCTCAAAGGGACTGAGGCAAACTGCTTAACGTGCCTCACCAAAGGAAAAAATCCAGCAAGCTCTTCTTAATAGTCCAAGTGGCCAAATGATGTATATGAATAGGTGGAGCAGAGGCGGCTTCATACAAGCTGCCCTATGGCTCTTCAGTCACCACAGAATGCTGCCTAGGGGCTGAGGCACATTAGCCATTCCACTAGTCAGCCTGGAATCCTGGCCAGCTTCTGTGCTTATAATAAGAGACAGCTGAATGCATAAAGGAATTAGGCATTATGATGTAGAGCACAGAGCCTGCCAACTCCACTATTGCCTGGTGATTAAAGCATGCACACCCCTGCCCCAGGAGCTGAGAGACCCAGGATCCAGTTCCCTTGCTGCAGTGACCTTCATTATTCAAATACAGGTCAGTGGGAGAGACTGAATTAGACCTCGCATCAGAATTTCCCATTTCTGTTTGGTTGGAGCACTCATCTGACAGTTAGCAGACCCCTGTTCAAATCTCTTTACACCCTAGGTAGTAGGGACACTTGAACTGGGGGGGAGGTCTTCTGCCTCCCAGACAACTAGCCTAATCACCGGCTAAAGGTTATGAGGGAGAGCTTTCCCCCTCGCTGCAGTCTGTACAAATCACCTGAGGAGCCCAATGTGATCAGCATGCCCACCTGTGACTGCTATTTTCCCCATTAGTTAATTGCTCTGGGGCTTAGGTTGGAGGCAGGTATTTGGACACCCAGAGAGAGGTGACAGTGCACATGCCCAGAAGCAGAAATATAGGTTTCTAGGGAGCCTTTACAGCAAAAATGTAGGCATCTGGGACATGTCTATACTTACAGGAAGATTGACATTCTGGAGGTTAATCATGTAGCATTTGATTTACGGTGGTCTAGCACAGACCCATAAATTGCATGCTGAAAGCTGCACCCGCTGACATCTGGTACTCCTCCTTTTGTGAGGAGTAAGGGAAGCTCATGGGAGCACTTGCTCCCATTGGCGCCACAGTGTGGATGCTGCCACAGCTCGGCTTAAGGTAAGCTGACTCCAGCTATGTATTTTGTGTAGCTGGAGCTGCTGACTTGAAGCCAACCTTCCAGATCCTGCCTGTGTAGACCTGGCCCAAGTGATTTTGGACACCTACAGAGGTCAGTAGACATTTTGTGAATTGCAGAGCTCCTGAACCTGGGACTTCGGTGCCTAACCCCTTTTTTGCATCTGGGTCAGAGCTTTTGCCTTCCTTTTCACAGCATACTCCTGTAATTCAGGACATGCTTTTGCCCCAAGAATGTAGGTCTGTTCTAAATGATTGAAGTTTCCCTTAAAGTTCTATCTCCCATTGATATCAATGGGAGTCTTTCTACTGACTTCAGTAAGCTTTGGACCAGACCCTAAGGGCTTTTGCATCCTCGTGGTAGGTAAGATCTCACCATCCTTTCACACACAGACAGGATATATTGTTTTGCAAGATAAGAAATACAGTGCAATTGTACTGTTTTGAAAACCAAATTATTTCTGTGGACATTTCCAACTGTATAGCTATGGCTTTCTTCTTTGGGGGAAAAAAACCCTATTACACAGAGGCGAATACAGATATAAGATTTAGTTCCATTTTGTCAAAATAAAAAGGCTCCTGACATATTTACAAAGAGGAACTTTCCTTCATGAGAGAGACACTTGTGCCAAACAATGCTTTGCAGTTTAGCATCAATTTTTGTTTCAGCATCTGCATTCAGTTTGCTGCTGGTGATCCCCCTTTGTACTGTCACTTCCTTCCCTTTCATGAGATGGAGTTATAAGGCTTGGGGTTCTTGATAGGGACATACTCTCCTGCATGAATTGTTGGCAATAACATTTTATTTGTTTACTTAAGCATAAAAAGTCCTACAACATGATCCAATACAACAGCAACACACTGGCAGATTTTAAAGAGCATTATCCTATTTCATTCATACTCACTGGCTCTTTCTCTCTCACACTCTCCGGCTGTGTCTAGACTGGCCAGTTTTTCCAGAAAATCAGCCGCTTTTCCAGAAAAACTTGCCAGCTGTCTACACTGGCCGCTTGAATTTCCACAAAAGCACTGACTTCCTACTGTAAGAAATCAGTGCTTTTTATGAAATACTATGCTGCTCCGTTTGGACAAAAGTCCCTTTGCGCAAAAGGGCCAGTGTAGACAGCTCAGATTTGTTTTCAAAAAAGCCCGATCGCGAAAATGGCGATCAGGTGTCTAGATTGGCCACGGACGTTTTTCCGCAAAAAGTGCTTTTGCAGAAAAGCGTCCGTGCCAATCTAGATGCTCTGTTCCGAAAATGCTTTTAACAGAAAACTTTTCCGTTAAAAGCATTTCCGGAAAATCATGCCAGTCTAGACACAGCCTCCTTGTTTAAATACATTTGTGAGGATAACTTAAGAAGTAAACAGATGAGGAGGCATAATTCTCTGAATGTAGAATTTCTAGAGAGAAGTAATTGGTTCTACAATGCTAAACAGCATAGCACTGAAAAATTAAATGTCTTACATTAGGCCCAGGTCTACTTAGGTATTTAGGCTCCTAACATACATCGACACTCAACTTCACTTGTAATTAATGGAAGTTAGGAGCTTAAAACTTTTCGGGGAACTTAGTCTTAGTTCCTGCAAACCCTTCATTTCTACTGCTCTTCTTGGAATCACTTAGCTTGCAGGACTGGGCCTTTAACTTCACTTAGCACAAACTGTTTTAACCACCAAAGGCTCTAATCCCACTATGAGTGCATCCCTCACTGTATGACTAAGGTGTAAAAGAGCCAAATTCTGTCCTTACACGAATATATGATTTCACTGGGAGCCATGTCATGATGTCTAATTTTGTCAGTCGCACTGCTCTGGACTTTTTATTCAACAGTATATTAGTAAAGGACTTTCATTAGGCCTAGCCTATATTTATGGACTATAACCTCAAGCACATGAATCAACCAAAGGCAGACAAAATGATCAATAAATGACTAATTCACAGTACCTTTCCAAAACCCTTTGTTGCCCCCACACTATAACTAACACACAAATTCATCTGAAGAAGTGGGTTTTGCCCACGAAAGCTCATGATTCTCTATATATTTTTGTTAGTCTCCAAGGTACCACAAGTTGTTTTTAACACTCAGTGACAATTTTCATGGACCAAATTTTATTAATATATGAGGCTATGTCTACATAGTAGCGTTATTTCGGAGTAACAGATGTTATTCCAAAATAACATAGTCCACGTCTACACTACAAGCAGTTATTTCAACATAATGTCAAAATAATATCCAGCTGGAGGACTTCTTACTTCAACTCCTGTAACCCTTATTTTATGAGTAAAGGAAGTCAGAGGAAGAGTGTTCTTTCTTGGACTTCCTGCTGTGTAGACAGTGCCAAAAGCTGAAATAAACTATTTTGACTTAAGCTACGCAGTTGACATAGCTCAAGGTGCTTAGCTTATTTTGGCTTTAGCCGTGTTGTATAGCCGTAGCCTGATAGGGCTCATTGCTCAAAATATAGTAAATCTGTTTCAAAAGAGGACATTTTTTCTTTAATTGAATGGCAGGATTGGTGCTATATTCATATTTTACACACATCTTATAGTGTTGCATTGAAAGTACCTTTGATTGAATCAATTCCTTTAGTTCCTATTCTCAGGATAAAGAATCTTGAAAATTATTCTGCACATATGTAAGACTGGATTGACTTATATCACAGCTATTAAATTTAATTTCACTATTGACTACTGAGCTATTTTTTTCCTCAAAATATATTTTAAAAGAAGAATCCAAAGTGAAATTGTTTCAGAAAAGATTAACTATGCTACAAAGAGTAATAATCTTCCTTAAAAGTTCTAACATGAGCGTGATAAGAAATTGCACCTTCACCACTAGCCCTCTCACTTGTGGAAATCCACAAAGATCAGTGTGGATCTATATCACTTTTCTATATCAGTGTGCAGCAACTAAAAGAACCGGTCAGATGACATGGACTCAAGTGCCAACATTATGCAGATAACATGTAACTTCCTCACTGATTCTTGTACACTCGTAGCCAGTCAGCGAAGAGACTCAGGCCCATGCTAGCATCAGTTTTACACATGCCTTTGCCACCCCATCTGGTTGATGGCAATGCAATGCAATATGTGAACACAAAACCATCAACCCTTAGCAAACTCCATCTAGTACAAAATACTTCAGAACATCTCCTTTACAACTCAGGCTACTGGGAGCATAACAAATCTGTCCTCCCCTTAAGTTATCAAACTCAGTCTTGATGCCAGTTAGGTTTTTTTTCCCCCACAGCTCCTCTTGGAAGGCTGTTACAGAACTTTACTCTTCTGATGACTAGAAACTGTCATCTAATTTCAAGCCTAAACTTGTTGATGGACAGTTTATATCTATTTGTTCTTGTGCCCACATTAGTGCTTAACTTAAATAATTCCTCTCCCTCCCTGGTAATTATCCTTCTAATATATTTAAGGAGAACAATAATATCTTCCCTCAGCCTTCTTTCATCTGGGTTAAATAAGCCCAGTTCCTAGAGTATCCTTTTGTAAGGGAAGCTCTCCATTCCTCTGATAATTCTAGTAGCCCTTCTCTGCACCTATTCCAGTTACCAATTTCATCTTTCTTAAATGTGGGAGACCAAAATGTCAAACTCCGCTTTCAGATGAGGTTTCACCAATGCCACCTATAATGGAGCTAAAATTTCCATATTTATACTTGAAATACCATGACTGTTGCATCCTAGAATTGCATTAACCTTTTTCATAGCCTCATCACATTGACAACTTAAAGGATTCCTTTGATTACCCAATATACCGAGATTTTTCTCCTCCTCTATCCAGTTCTGGAGCCCATAATTCAAGAAGAATGTTGGGATCAGAGAAGTGCCATGAGAAATATTAAAGGTCAAGAAATCATGCTTTACACTGCTATATTCAAAGGCCTGGTCTACACTAGGACTTTACACTGAATTTATCTGCCTATGGTAAATTTTCTAAGTGATGTGTCCACATTACAAAGCCTGTTGTGCCACCCTTAGGGGCTGCTGAAGTCAATTTCTGTACTCCTACTTCTACTTCTGTACTCCTACTATTCCCAACCATGCATGGATGAAATGATGCTAGAGTAGATGGAGCATTGCCAGAAATTCAATGCCACAACTTCTACATCTACTGCTCTCCCTTTGGGCTCAAAAAGCCCTGGGAACAGTATAATAGCCTGTCCCATGTGGCCAACTTTGCAAGCCCTTTGCAAGACTTTTGCAGCATACCATGGGACAGGTGAAAATGAGTTCTTCTCATAAGGTTTTTGCGGAGGTCAGCCTTATGCTGTCCTCCATGGTAGGACACTTTCCCATGCCAAGCCACCTGTAAGTGGTCTGGCACCATGAAACTACAAAGCAGTGCAACATAAGGCCCAGGTTTATGGCCACATTCAGTCAGCATTCGCTCCCGATCACTTGCTGTGATTCAGAAAAGACTGATATCTTGCATGGCAACCTGGAGGGAGCAGGAGGGGATCCTATTTGCACTCTCCCCTATCTTGTGTGCCAGGCACACCCCTTCTCCCCCACTCCTTCCACCTGGAAAAGAAGCAGTGTCCCTGGGAGGCTGCATATGCCACACCCGGCATATGTGCTGGACACAGTGGGATACCATCCGGTTTTTCCATTGCTGTACCTGAAATTTAGGCAGTGGGCATCATCCAAAGTAACTTAATTGAAATACAGATACATGGTTAATATTCTTAACTTCAGATACAAAAATGATACATGCATATGGATAGGATAATCATATTCAGTAAGTCATAACCTTTCCAATGATATCTTACCTTGCATAAAGCATAGCTTACTTATGACATACTCATATCATAAGCACATTTTCATAAAGAATGTGGAGTGTGATGTCACACTATGTAATGCTGATAACTAAAGGAGATATTTTAATTGGCTCAACTGATTGAGGCTTGTCGTTTTGGAGAAGTATGAAGGTTCTTTTTACACCACTGATCCAAGGATTATGAGCAGTTATGGTATCCACCATCACAAAATCCTTGTTAGCCAAGGAATTGCTCCTCTTCTTGGAAAACCAAACTCTTTTACTTTTCTGGTGGAGGAACAATAATTCAATCCTAATCCAAACTTCACGTTGCTAGTCTTTTTCTCTTAAAACAGATATGCTACATCCTAAATGCTGGGGAAGCTCTAATTTGTATCTATGTTTGGGATAAACCACATAGATCAGGCTTATTGCTAATTTAAGATGAGGTGAGTGGGAATTTTATGCATATATGCTAGTGGTGAATTTGATTAAGGATATGTACATCTCACTATGCCATGATAGGAGACATATTTCTGGCAAGAAAATAAATTAAACAGTTAATGACAGTTAAGAATGCTTTCAGAATAACTTGAAATAGCCTGTTAATTTCAAGAAGATTGAACAATACAGCTTAGGAGAGCTAAAGCAAGCCTGATTTCTTCATGTGGTCTATTTCTCTCACTGTTGCCTCTTTCTGACATTCTCCCTCAATGCAAGCAGTAAGCAAACAAAAATCTCACTAACCAGTTTTCTCTGAGACTTTGGAGAAATTACAGCCATTCCTCAAGAGTTATTCATTTAGAAAGTGACAGGTCACCTCCAAAAGCATATTGATAATACAATAAGTGAGACTGACTCCTGTAGCTACAAATGAATGTGGTATTAATTACACTTCCCTCTGTCTTCTTGCAGTGGTTTTCTCCTTTCATTCATTTTACTCTGTAAGGGCAGTAAGCTTGATTTCAATGACAATTTTGCCTACATGTAAACTGTAAGAGCAGGCTTTTTATACAGCGAATGTACCTTTCATTATAATGAGCATAACATAAGAGGCAATATAAGATGATGCTGATATTCTTAACACAGTTCACTTCAGAAACCTTTACAAAGCTCTTCTGGGTTTGTATTTAGAGAGCTGTCCTTAAATCTTCAAGACTAAAAAAAATCAAATTCATCAAACTTCTGAAGAATTCTGCATGAAAAAAAAGGAAGGAGCAAAGAGGAAAGATTAGCTTCAATTGGAGTTTTGCACAAGTAAAGAGTGCAGGAGCAGGATTTGATTATATTAAATAAACCTAAGAATCATAGACTTTAAAACCCATCTAATCTATTCACCCAACTATGAAAAGCAGTTTAAAACCCAATGTGAATAATAATCTACTGCAGCGAGGGGCAACCTAGTTTAGTGAGTAGGCCGCATAAGTGGCCCTCCTTCATCCAGTGGACCTCAAACTTTTCATAACCAAGACGGTCTCCCAGGATACAATAGTTTTGCTAACAGAGTCTGCATACCTAGAAATTATGAGGTGTACCATTTGAACTGTCAGCAACACTTTGATTGGATGCAGAGGGAATATATAGCTCTTACAGTCAACGTTCTGTGCAATTAGCATGCACCTGACTTCATGTGCCCTTGCTTTATGTGTGTGTCATGTTAGTAATACTACTAGGAAAAAAGTACATTGATGCAAACCTGTGAAATCTGGCAACCCAGTGACTGGTAAACGAAATGTCTCACGGTCCTCACATAGAACCCAAATGGGACATAAGTTGCTCAGACGGATCTATTGTATGAACATTATATAAGATATTGGAGTCACCATCTATTTGAATTAAAGCTACTAAAATTCTAGTTTCTCATTGACCCACTATTGTAAACTGTGGGCCACATCCCTCAGCTAATGTAAACAATTATCATTCTATTGAATGCAAAGGGGTCACTCTAGTTGACATTGGATAAGGATCTGTTCCATAGCACCGAAGCACTAGGTTTAATTCCTAATGGTGGGGGAAGGGAAGAGAATTCAGCTGCTAAATTACAATGGCTATAATTTGTGCAGTTAGTCTGAGGCACTGATCTGGGTAGTACTTTGATTCTTTCTTTTCTCATAAAACACCTTTACTGTCGAGTGCCAGTAACATGAAGATTATAAAACAATGTAGCATATAAAGATATTTATTGGTCCTCTATTTTAAACTTTCTTCCTAGTTTCCTGGTGAAGGAAATAAACATAAAAATAAAATCAGAAGCTTTAGAATTTAAGGTGTTGACAGTTTTAAATAGCCTATTAACATCTTCCCCACAGCAACTGCAATGGCATAAATGAAGAAAATGAGATCCCATATTAATATAACAAGATACAGTTGCAAGGTTTCCCCCTGACTGCACTTAGATATATTGTAAATATCTAGCACTGTTCATCTGCACAATGGACTATGCACATAAAATAGATCAGTGCAAGTTCTGTTAAAGCAAAAATTTCCAAGTCTTTCCAGGAAGGTAGGAATTAAAGACCCAGTCCTGTAAGTGCTCAGCACACTGGTATGATCAATGGGTTCTCCTTGCACTCAGCACCTTGCAGGATTGCACCCTAGAAAGTAATTTTCGACCCTTTCAAGTGAAGAACATTCTAATCAGTTGTCACTGAATTAAGAGACTTTTACAGATGATTTGTGTCTGGTTAATTCCTTAAGTGTCAGATAGAAGCACATCTAATTCATTGTCAAAGTATAAAGGCCATTAAATGTTACCAATAAAAAAGTGCTCCAGGGTTGTTCTGCGTAACAGGACATCATTGTAATATTTCTCTGTACGCTGTGAGCTTTGTTATGTAATATTAGTATCGGACAATTAATGCAGTGCTACTAGAAAAGGCTCATAAATTATAACAAACCATAGACCGCAGGGTTTTTAATTGTGCATGAAATTCATTTCATGTCTCATCCATCAAAAAGAAGTAAATTCTAACAAACTTGATTATGAATTTTAGGTTTGAAAGTCACTGGAATGAATGGTAACAATGGAATGCTTGTGTCAGGAGCCCATAATATGGTAGACTCAATTTTCAGAGGAACTATCATCTAAATGGCTGAAATTTTAAAAAATAAATTCGGGTTTGGGAGCCTAAGTTTAGGAACAGTGAAATAAATAACTGGTAGATGATTTTCAAGAGAGAGCTGAGCATCCAGTCTCTCCTCCTGTAATCAGTGGGGTCTGCCATTTCCTAAGGATTTTTGAAAATCTGGCCACTCTATTCAAGGAAGGAATACTGATCCTATGGAAATCAATGGCAAAACTCCCTTTGACCTCAGTGGGTCAGGATTTCACCTAGGTAAATCTAAATATTGACTAAGAAGCTTGGGAAGCTAAAGGTCAAAGCTGAATTTTCTGTTGGTGTGTCCCACTTATTTTAGATGTAGCATTATGTGTGTTCAGCAGAGCAAGATGTGAAGGCTGGCCTGATAGCAGGGAAGGAGGGATGGCTGTATGCTGTACAGAGAAGGAACCAGTGGAACTGGAGTTCTATAGCAATGCGAATGACATAATTTGGGAACATATTTCCAGGTCCACTGGCTCTGAAGTTATGAATTGCCTTCAGTGTCAGCATCACTGAACACCTCTCAGATAGCTAGGCATCAAACCACTTTGAATGGGCCTTTCAAAAGGGTCTGATTTCACTGGGCGTTCGGTGCTTTTGAAATGCCACTATTAGGACTTTGTAACAGAAGCCTGCAAATCCTTAAGTCCATGGGGAGTTCAAGTGCCCATTGTGATCGACAAAGAGCTAAAGGAATTTTAAAAAGCATTTCGAAATTAAGAGAGAGATTGTTCTGAAGTTGTCTCATTCACCTCCTGTTTTGCTAACACAAACACAATTGTTTCAGAAAGCATTAAACATGAGGACTGAAACTTCAAAAGGACCAAATTCTCTGCTCCTCTTGTAATTATTATTTAAAATTATTACATGGAATAAACCCACACATTTGTTTGAATCTTGAATGGTACATAATACAATCTAAAATGGTACACTACATCCATGTGTGACAGATGTAAAATATCATCTAACATAAATGGTGAAATATTCCATGTAAATGTAATGCATGTCCATGTGCATTACTTTTTATTTCAGCTATACATCTAGAAGGAACATAGATCATTTAAGGAATTCAAAATTATATTGGAAAAATACTCAGATGTGACTATCAGCTCAGTTATTTGGGGAAGCCTGAAGTTGGCAGTAACCTCTCCTTTGACTCCCATTGTAATTTAATTTTGTTGGTAGTGGTGGTATGTGTTTGTTTTACATTTGTTTGTTTTATGTTTGTTAGGGTCAACTTTGGAAATTTTGATGAAGATAATGAAAAATACTGCTTTTATCACTTGAAAAAATTGCTCTCTGAACCTAATGGCTGCTGATAATTCTGTTAATTTAGAAACCCCACTGGAAACTTTTACATGCCTTCTTCATTCTGCTACAGGTTGGATCTCCCTGGCCCAGCACCATTGGGACCTGACCAGTCCCGGATGAGGGATTTTGCTGGACCAGGGAGGGTCATTTTTTGGGCCCCCCTACCACCGACTCCCCCAATCATGGACTCATTGCTAGCCTCCCAGCCAGCTTCCTCCTGCCACCAGACCCTCTACAAGAAAAGCCCTGCTGCCGGGCTCCTTGTTTCACTGCCACAGGGCAGCCCCACTACTGAGCTCCAGCTCCACTGCAGGGCTCCTAAGCCACCAACCCTCCCCGGTACTCCTTGGTCCTGAACATCCCCAGTCCTTGTGCACCAGGGATGTTGCCGAACCAGAGAGTCCTGGTTAAGAGAGGTTCAGCCTGTACTTCTTACTGATCCGAGGCAAGAGCAGTTGGGAGAGCACTAAACTGTGTAAACCCAAACCACTTGTTTTGCCTCTGAATTGTCATATGTGACTGTAGAAGAGTAATTGTAATAATGAGATTTGGTTTGTCTTAACCAATATCATCAATATAAGGGAATATATTATTTATTTTTTATTACCTTACTGCCTAGGACGTAGGTAATAAACACAGAACAAAAAGAAGATTCATGCCCCACGTGGCTTATAATCTGAACATGATGATTTATAAACATGTAAAGATTTGTCAGTAGAGCAAGTATGGATCATAGAATCATAGAGCTGGAAGAGACCTCAGGAGGTCATCAAGTCCAGCCCCCTGCCCAAGGCAGGACCAATCCCAACTGGATGCAACAAGCCAGGTAGTAAAATTACAGTGAGCTCGCTTGTCATACTGTAATCTCCCCTGGGGACCCTGCCACAGTACACTGAAAGTCTGAGTGCAGTTTGACACACCATGCTTTTAAATAGAGGTACATCAAGCCATTTTCTGGGATATTCAGGCTATTTCTACACTACACTGATCTATACTGTGGAGCACAATTTGCGTACCTTTTTCCGATAGTTTTTTTGGAAGAGGCTTTTCCGAAATTTGGCACGTCTACACTGGGCCAAATTTCAGAAACGCCTCCTCTTTTGGAAGACCCTTTCTTGTGGGAGGAGGAAGACAGGGCTTCGGAAAGAGCACATCTGCTGTTCCGCAAAAAAAAAAGCAGAAGAGCAGACACGTTCCCAGTGTATCCCAGAAAAACCCCATAGTGTAGACATATCCTCAGTGAATTGTAACAATGTACAGAAGCAACAAGCTGTGGTGCTGTAATTTCCCTGTACCTGTACCTTGCCCAACAGACAAACCCTACATTAAGGCCCCTTTTACACATAAAATGTTATGATAGGTAGTTTCCATATTATACTTCAAGGGGGGGATTTTTACTGGTAAAGGGAGATAAGCATGTGAAATATTTGTGGGCAAACATAGAAAACACTATGACTTTCTCTGAAAATTAAATCTGACTAGAAACCTTGCTTATTGGCTGCACTAAAGCTATGAATTTCCTTACAGCTTTGTTGTAATACATTATTTAATCTGGACATGGCCTGCCACTGAAAAACTTTGTTTCAATCCTATTGCATTTAACATAACTGGGTGAACTTTGAGGTAAGATTAATTTGATTTGACAGAGTAAATTAACCAGTTCAGCACCAAATCTATACCGCACCCGTTGAGGTGACATTTTTAACATAGAATAAATGAAACCACTCTTGCACTTTGCCAACAGCAGGAGAAAGATATCATTCACCTAGTTAAATATAAATTAATTTATTCACTTAGGAGGAGAACATAGAAGTGTAAAAGCTCTGTATTGAAGGATATAATGAGATTGATTCTGCATTCTGGGAATGAAAACACATGACATTTAAAAGTTGGCTCTATCAGGGAAGAATGAGTGATTGAGATGAACACATGCAAAATAGAATGAGATGGATTAACGGCTAGAAATGTGTGAATCATGTAAAAATTAATGAGTTGTCAGAGTGCTGGGGAATCTACTGGTTTATAATGTGCCTGTCTATCATTACTTGTAATTTTGGGCCTAATCCATCATGGAGTTTTACTCTTCATATTAAGCTAACTGGTAAAATATCAGGCAATCCAGATAAACACAGAGGCCGGGTCTACACTAGACCAGGCAGGTCGGCTTAAGGTACAGCATCCAGCCACACAAAATGTGGAAATATTTTACAAAATGTGTATCTGGATTCGGCTGGCATTTTGCCTAGCTGCTGCAGCATCTATACTGCGGCAGGCTGATGGGAATATATGCTCCTATCAGCTTCCCTTACTCCTCGCAGAATGAAGAGCACAGGACACCAGCGAGAGCTGCCCTCTGAGTTCAATTTGGGGGCCTATACTACACCCACTAAACCAAACAGCTAAAAGATTGACCTCTGGAGGGTCAGCCTTCCCAGTTGGATATATGTACCTTAAGGGTATATCTACACTAGCCTCTAGATCGATCTGGAGAGGCTAATGAGGGCGACCGGAATTGCAAATCAAGCCCGGGATTTAAATATCCGGCGCTTGATTTGCATGTTCGGTCGCCATTTTAGAAATTGACTAGCCCGAAGTAACTGCCCGGCGTCTGCGCGCACGAAACGATTCCAGAATAAAGCCCCTAAATCGAATTAGGTGGCAAACCTCATTCCATGAGGAATACCACCTAATTCCATTTAGGGCTTTATTCCGGAATCCCGTTTCACGGTCGCGTGTAGACGCGGGCAGTTACTTCGGGCTAGTCAATTTCTAAAATGGTGACCGGCCGGGAACATGCAAATCAAGCACAGAATATTTAAATCCCGGGCATGATTTGCAATTCCCGTCGCCCTCATTAGCCTCCCTAGATCGATCTAGGGGGCTAGTGTAGACGTACCCTAAGAGCTTTGGTATGGTTTCCATCTCCTTCTTATTGATATGCAAATCTTAAGCAATCTTAGCACAACTATATAGAAACTCGAAAAACTTAAAAAACAACAAATAGTCTTGCAGCACTTTAGAGACTAACAAAACATTGAAATGGTATCATGAGCTTTTGTGTGCACAACCCAAAGTGGATTGTGCCCACAAAAGCTCATGATATCATCTAAATAGTCTAAGGTGCTGCAAGACTATTAATTGTTTTTTAAGTTTTTCCAGTTACAGACTAATTCGGCTACCCCTCTGCAGTATATAGAAACTCATCTGTCTCAATAACAGTTAAAAATATACTGGATTTTCTTAAATACTAGAGAAAATGTGACTCATAAGAAAAATGGAGACACTGAAGTGATCAATGGATAATTTAATGGCTGGCAAGGAAAGGCAATCTCATTAGCTAAGGCAAATAGTCTAAAATGTTTTTACTAAACTGGCAAAACCTTTATAAAACTCATTATTTTCTTTTGAAAAAAAATAACATCATGTTTCAAGATAGCTTATTCAATTAAAGCTCTCATTTAGCAAGTTACTTAGGCATGTCTAAATGTATGGATTTCAGTGAGACTATTCTTATGCTTAAAGTTAGACATATATTTAGGCCCATTCCAAAAATATTTACGTGATTAAAAATGTTTTATGCCACTGGTGAGAAACTTACTTTATCTGTCTTTGATATTTCTAAAGGGCACGTCTTCAAAGAATGCAAGCAATTATGCTGACGGTATCGAACCATATTAGTGTCATTTTTGGCAGACCTTAAAAAAGTTACTGAATTCCAAAGAGGGTGAAGTGCTCAATGCCACAAAACACCACCAAATAACAATACCAAATTTGCTTTCTATTACTTATGGGGAAGTCAATTTGAATAAACTAAGAACAAGCCTGAATTAATTCACAAAAGTTTGAAATGGTCCCTAGCTGAACTTTTCTCATCCCAAATGTTCAGAAATGTTATTTCATTATTCACATACAACCAGAAACTTAAGTCTCACAATGCTTTCAGAGTCCATGCTGCAAGTGATGCCGGCCAAACTGGACGAAGAGATTACTAGTAATCACATAAAAGTCTATTTTCATGAGATTTTCAACCTGTTTTACAGACCCCAAATCTCTGAAAACTTCAGATGGGATTTACACAGGTATTCTCACTTTAGTTGCTTATCTGAACTATACTTCCAAATACTTTGCTGCATTTCATGGGTTCCCAAAGCCCCTAGAGATTTCAATTTATGATATCAATTTGAGTACAAGTGGCATTAATATTACACTTTATGTTTATAGGGGATTGCACAGATTCCCTTAAAAATAATACTTTGCTATTTCCAGAATACAGTTCAGCAACAAAAAATTCTTGCTTTCAGACAAACTAATCAATTTTCAACGTTTATTGAAATTAGTCTACCACAGAACATCAAGAATTGCAGCAGCTTGCTTTCACTGGGCCCTAGTTTTACCTTATTTTCTGACTGGGTTTGACTGAGAAATAGGCTACGTCTAGACTGCAGGCTTCTTTTGGAAGAAGCTTTTCCAGAAGAGATCTTCTGAAAAAACTTCTTCTGAAAGAGAGTGTCCACACTGCCAAAGCGCATCGAAAAAGCAATCTGCTTTTTCGAAAGATAGCATCCTCACTGAGTGGATACTATCTTGCATTTAAACTGTGATTACTATGGATGGCATGTCCACTAGGGCACCTGTGCTTTTTCCTCTTTCCTCTTCTTTTGAAAGAACTCCCTCTTCCCCATCCACAGACACCTTTTTCTGAAAGCTCTTTCGGAAAAAGGCTTCTTCCTCGTAGAAAGAGTTTTACCAATGTCGGAAAACCCCCTCTGCTCTTTCAATTTTTTTTGATAGAACACAATTGCAGTGTGGATGTAAGTGAAGTTTTTTTTGAAAAACAGCCGTTTTTCTGAAAAAACTGTGTAGTGCAGACATAGCCATAATGCCAAGTAAATGCCTCCATTTCACCAAATGTTTATTTGATTTTATATATATCTATATATATATAAATACATATAAACATGTAGAGAGAGAGAGAAATTATAACCCTGAAACATTAGTAAAAACTTCTTTAATCAAGTCTTCTGACTGCTGCCTCTTGCCTATTAACATCACCTTCACCCCAACTCTATAACATACCATTATGTCAGGGAGGTTTTCTTTCTTAAGGTCTCTATGCTTTTCAGGGTGGGGAAGTGAAATCTTAAGAAAACAAAGTTCTATAAGGTCCACCAGAAAAGGATCAAATTATACCCCCCACTTCCTGTTCCTGTGTTAGTTGGCAGGATTGAGGGAATAAGTAACACAACTGGAAGGTCAGAAGCAAGTGGAGGTCATCTGGCAGACCAGCCAGATGGTGAAGATCCCACTTTCAGTTTAGGGTATGAAAGGAGCTCTTTAAGCATGGTCACCATTGTCACTAATATTACTCTCAAGAGCTTGCTCATGTGATGAGAATTCTGAGCCTGATGAGTCTCCCTGTGTCTGAGTGCTCTGAGCCATTTGAGGCAATTATCTGTGAGTTTTTACTGTCTAGCCAATCACAAGCAAGGGCCTAACCACCTACATGGTCTTTTAATGAAAGCAGATAGTCCCCTCTGCTCAGCATTGATGCCCTGTTGGGGCTTTGCCTAAGTATCTGGTAGTTCTGCCCCTGCTGAAGCAACTGCTGGTTTCCTGTCTGTTCAAACAGCTCAGTGGGAAGGATAGCATCAGAGAATAAAGTGATGTTTAAAAAAATTCTTTGAAAAACTGAATCCTCTTTTTACTTCTGGTCATAGCATCATTTCTGTCATTGTGTTTTCTAGAGCAACCTCTTTTAATCACAATGAAGAATTTTTACACAAAAACCTGTTGCTGATGTCTTCATAAAACCTTGAACAGTCAAAGAAAAAACTAAAAACATGTCTATGAACAATTCTCAGGGTATTGTGTCTCCTTCAAAAATAACTAAGCAGGTGAAGAGAAGGTACTGATAATCAATTACCAAAGAGGTCATCACTATATTTTGGTCATGCAGTGAAATAGACTTCACTCATTAACCTGTCCTGATGGTAAAAGGCCATTCATCATGATGTCTATCATTGTGTCAAGAATCAGGTCCTTCCAAGAAGATATCTGTCCATCATGTCAAGATCTTCTAGTTAGCCAATCCATCATTTTGAATGGCACAAAAATAGTCTTATCCCTGTCTGTTGCTTTACAAAATTCGTACCTAATTCCATGAAAGGTCTACGTAGAAGAGAGACCTATTTTCAAATCTCTAAAAGACTATGATGTAATTAAAATAAAGAAATAAATCTGACTAAATAATCTGACTGAAGACTTGAAAAAGTAGTAGCATTAGTGGGCCAAACTGAGTGGATTTCCTGCATGGATTTATTCTGCCCAAATTAAGGAACGAATGAGGTATTGTTTTACACATGCACACACATATATACATTTACTTTTAATCTAATGTACTAAAGCATCAAGTGAAATATGCTAATCAATTTTAAAAAATAAAGGCCCAAAATCTTTTCTTCACTCCAAGTAGCATACATATCAGCATGTGCCTTTAGGAAGATCTAAATTACCATAGAAAATTAGCCTGGCACTGGGTACATCTACATTTGCACTAAAAGGTTTGGTTCCTAGCTCCTGTAGATGTATCAATTCTAGCTTGCTCTGACAGCATGTACAAATAGTCGTGTATACATCAGGTCATGACCCTGGACAGTGAGGGGAACTTGGGCCTCTGGAAGGGGTGGGGCCTTAGACAGAAGAGGTGGGTTAGGGACAACCAGGCCTCAGAACTACCTGGACTGAGCCATGCGGTGCTCCAGTGGTGATTTAAAGGACCCAAGGCTCCATAGTAGCAGAAATGGCAGCCCAGAGCCCTGGGATTCCTTTAAATCACCAGGCCCCAAGGTACATGTCTCGTTTGCTCTCCTCCGGCAGCAGTCCTGGTGTCCATGCTGTTACGGGTGGTTGCTCACATAAGTTGCCTGTCCCACGTACAATCCCACCAGATTCCCTATGGACATACTAAGGTCACCTGTACAACCATGAACTGTCATCTGTACGGCCATGAATCCACTGCTATTTTCAAGCACTAACTTGAGTAGAGCTAGCATCAATATAAACATGTGGCCTGGGAAGCATACATTCCAACTCAATTCTAGACATAGCCACAGTGGTCTTTGCACTCCCCTAATCCTATTCTGGCTGTGTTAGGTCAGTCCCCTGAAATCATATAGAATAGTCTCAATGTTGTTCAGTGTTGTGTCATCTGCCAATTACCCCCCCATGTGCCCTTTCCTCAGACCAGAGCTGTAGGAACAGCGAGGTGGGGTGGAGTAGTAAATATGATGATGGCTGTAAGTCACTTGAAGAGCCCATCATTGGGATGCACCTCCTTTGACCAGCAATGGTAGTTATAGTGTTGCTTTGCGTCAGCAGTGTATCATAATATGGGCACAACACTGAGGCAAATCTGGGTAATATCTGCAGATAGAGGACAGTACAAGGGAAAATCTATATGAATGCAAACAGCTGTTCATTTAAAATAATTAGGTGTATGATATTTGCTTCCAAAACAGACCAATCTGCCAGATCTTCAGCTATAAATTGCATAATTGACATCAATAGAGCTATAGGAAAGTCGAAAAATTTGGCACACAAATAAAGACAGAAATTATGAAAAATACACTAAATTTTAATTAATCAATTATAAATTGATTGAATGGAGCATTGGGGCATTATTATTACTACTGATCAGATTTTTTATTAAACCACCATATTTTGGAGTACAGAAATTTGTCCTGGAATGTGTTTGTGAAAAATCTACAGAACTACAATATGGCCAGATAAAAGAACAATAAGTGTGAACACAGTCTGATGTAAGTAATTCACTTTTAATTCTGAAGTTTTTGATCTCCAAAATTAATCAAATTCAAATGACATTGGGACTGACTGAAATATGGAGCTGACATCATTACTTTGATTTTTTTTAATGTAGGAAGAACAGAAATAGTAATAAAAATCCAGCAATATTATGCTAGTAATATTTTGTTACTTTTATTTACTCAGATGATTGGTGTGAATATTTCTAGGAAAGGTTTTGATTTTTAATCCCCATTCAATTTGGTAGAAATCAACAAATGAAAACATGAAAAAATATTTATGAATCAAGTTCCATTTTATTTTTTTTTATGCCTGACAGAATGTTTTTTTAAAAAAAGGATTGTGCTTTTTTTTGCATAGATAAAAAGAACTATAGCAAGAAGATGATTTGAGAATGTATTTAATTGTTTGTTTGCATATGTTAATATCACATGCTTCCATTATTCTTTATTGCAATGAAGCCAAACCATATTGAAGAAAAACACTTGTGAAGTTAGAGATGTGTACAGATGTAGTAAAAACATTTTATCAGGTTTTAAAAGAAAATACCATCAGATATAGCAAGAATCAATAAGATAAGAAGCTGAAAGTGTGATGGCAAAGCTGACACATAGGTATGCTCAGAACAGAGACAGATTAAAGCATAAGATAACTAACCTACAGTTTACAGTCTTGCAGTATGAGGGGCCTCTAAAAACTGACTCTATTTATCAACTGATTTTGATGAAATTTAAAGCAAAGACAATATGGGAAAAAGAAGATTGTTTCCAAATATAGAAATTTTTGTTCAAATATGACAAAATATACACATCTAGTTACACGAATGTCCTAACCCTACCCTTATCCTTCACTATTTCTTGTTAATTGACAGACACGAGGCCAAGCCTAGGAAGAAATGATAATAGCACTTGTAGAATAAGAATTTCTATGATTAAATCTGCTATCAGTCTCCTAAACCAGCATTTTGTTGTCCAACTGTTACCGGTAAAATTCTGACCAAGGCTTCATAACTGATTTAAATAAATATATAATCTCACTGCCATCAAAATTGGAGAAAATGTGGGGCCAGAGATTACAGGATTGTGAAGTAATCCTGCCAATCTCATAGAGAAGGCTTCACATGGCTACATTGCTGTTTTTTTCCAGAAGAAGATATGCAAATTGCGCTCGTCAAATGTCGGAAAACCCCCCTCTTTCTCAAGACCCCTTATTCCTCATAATCGAGGTTTACAGGGTCTTGGACAAAGAAAGGTTTTTTCAGCATTTGGCCCCGTCTACACGGGGCCAAATATCGGAAAAACCTCTTCCGCAAAAAGAATCAGGAGAAGTTATGGAAGTGCGAGTGCGATTTGCATATCTTCGGAAAAAACTGGCAGTGTAGCCATAGTTGTATAATGTCTTCATGCCTGTTTTCTTTAAGGTTTAGTGTGTTCTTTCTTCTTTTGACCTGTACATATGTACAGTTATGTATTTTAGTGTGTACATCACTTTCTGCTTTATGCACCATCTACACTTCACTTGCTTGAGTTTGCAGGGGATATCTTGGGTTGAATGGATCTTGTATTGGCTTCCCTCCATCAGGAGTCTTCACTGTATTTCTATAGTATGGCAAAAGAAAAATCCCAATTCATTGCAAAAATTGAATCCAAATGAACATTTGTAATCACATTTTATATATAGGCCTGGTAAACTTTGTATTTCCCTACAAAATTATTCAAATGCTTTTTTTCATTTATTCATAACAAAAAAGGATCATTTTCCTTATACATGATGTGTGTGTGTGTATTTATATGTGTGTGTGTGTGTGTGTCTGCATGTGTATATACATTTCTTGGTTTCCTGTAAGAACATACAAGTTTTGTGTTTCTATATTTAAGGTCTTTTCTGTGAAAATAATAATTTCATTGTTATGGTATGGGGCCTCTTACACCTGATATCGTTTAGAGCCTCCAATGTCATAATCAGGCCCAGAAACTCAGACTCAGAAACAAAATATCCAACTAGCAATGATAAAAATTAATTTCATTGCTGAATCCATAGGGTAGGTTATCTCTGTCTTCACTGAGGCACTTCCTTTCAACAGCCAGTGAAATTAAAATTAGCCACTGCCTACTGAAGTACATTCAAAATTTGATCTGGAATACAGCTTCTATAGTGATGAAGACAAGGTAGTTACAGTAATACACCCATGATGAAGATCAATTACATTGTCTTTTCAGTAGCTGTTCTGTGATATCATTGCTACAGAACTTCAGTGAATTACATTTCAATCTCACTATTTTAGTATTCCAAATGCCATAATGTAATGGAAAAAGCATGACTTTGTGGTGGGAAGTAGTTTCAGGATGGTACCATTTCTCATAGGCTCAAACTCATTCACTAATAATAAGAGATCCACCTAACAAAACCCCACCAGCTTCTGTGAAGTTTGGAAGTAACTGAAATCAGTAGAGCCAAATCCTGCTTACTTTATCACAGAAAGAATTCCCCTTGATCAAAAGGGCCTTCACTGTGGTTACTGTCATGAGTGAAAGAAATAGGATTTGTCCTAAAGCTCAGTGCATCTGAGTAGCACCCTTCTCCAAGTATGCAAGCAATATTTCAATGTAACACAAGTCTCTTATCTTCAGCAATGGTGTCAGGCCAGTATATTACATGAAATGAAAACAGTGCACATGTATGCTTTTCACCCACATTTACTCTTGCCTGCTTTCAAAGCCCATGAAACTGCATAGTTAAACAGCAGAATTTCTAGCTAATTGTTACATATTTGGCAAGAAAACAGGCAGTTAAACGGAAGCCATTGGTCTTTTTTATTTATTTTATTTTATTTTATTCCAGCTAAGAGTGGGAGAGAGGGCTTAACAATAAAACTAGAATGCAATGTCATTCATTTTGTGTGCTACTTGGAGATAGGCAGCTAAATTCCCCCATGCTGACCAGAGTTTTTAATTTCATTTATTCATTTATTTTTTTAAACCGTCTGTTTAGGCTGAAATGTTCCTGCTGAAAATGAGTCCTTTTCTACCCATAAACAGATAACAGAGATCAGTAAACTGAAAAATGCAGATGATATGGTTCTTATCTTTGCCATGTGGAACTAGCCAACATAATAAGGTAGAAAAAAATAATTTCCACAAGTATCTATTTTGACTCCTTTTAAATACCCGTAGAGAAGGAAAAGTATCATTACAGAAGTGGGTGCAGGTTTTACTGGATTATTTTATTTCCACCTCATAATAAGGAACTTTCATATGAAAAACTCTTTGCTGCATTAAATATTTCAATAATTAATTGCTTTTAGCATAGAAACCAAGGTACCTGATGATGAAGCATAATGTTGTAAAGAATTTAGACTGTATCTCGGGACAGTGACAAGCTGCTTATAGAACCATGATAGGTAGGGGGCAAGGAATATAGAAAGTTGGCATGTCCTCAAATTATCATCACTTTTAAGTTCCACTGCTAAGTGATCCTGCAGACTATGCCACACAGGGCAGATCCTTCTTTGGCCCACAAATTCTCACTGGCTTCATGACTCTGCCTGCATGGAACCATTTTGCAGGATTAGAATGTAAATCTAATTAATTTATTTTCATGGCAGAGAGAATGTGAAGATGTCATTTGAGCTATGTCTACGCTGCAGGCTTCTTGCGCAAGAGATCTTCTGCAAAAACTTCTTGCGCAAGAGCATGTCCACACTACAAAAGCACATCGGAAAAGCGATGTGCTTTTGCACAAGAGAGCGTTCAGACTACATGGAAGGTCTCTCTCAAGAAAGCTCTGATTGCCACTAACAGAATGGCCACCAGGGCACCTGTGCTTGTTTTGATAGGCTGTTTTTGCGCAAAAAAAACCCTGCTGCCCATCCACACACACCTTTTTGCACAATAACTCTTGGACAAAAAGGAATTATTCCTCATAGAAAGAGGAATACCTATACCGCAAAACCCCTCTGTTCTGTTGATTCACTGTAAATGTTCTTGTGCAAAAACACGCTTGAGGTGTGGATGCTCTGCAAGTTTTTGTGCAAAAATGACTGGTTTTGTGCAAAATCTCTGCAATATGGATGTAGCCTTAGTAGTTGGGACTGATCAAAACCTTCCTAGCGACACTCACATTTAAATTCCAAAAATATGCACTACCAAATATCCAAGTCCTGAAATCCATTCTCTTGTTTTATGTTCTGCTAGGAGCTTACACTTTTGCACAGCTGTGTTTTGGTCATCAAGGTGGTTCATAATGATAATTTGCCTGAAAATTCTGCTTGGCTATGAATATCCTATAATTCAGCACCTACTGGAGCTGCATTCCAAAACTGTAGCAAATTATTTTTGACAGTTCTTACATATATACACACAATCTAGACTTTGCTGATGACATCACTCTTCCACATGAAAATGCTGAAGGACTTCCAGCGTTCACAAATGAAGTTAAAGAAACAATAGAGAAGGTAGGGCTGAGGTTCAATGTAAAGAAATGTAAAACCATGGTAACTGGAGATATGGATGTAAACATCAAAATCAACAATGAACAGCTAGAGAGGGTAGATTGCTTCAAATATCTTGGAAGCACTGTATACCAAGATGGTATGTGTTCTGAGAAAATAAGAATAAGGATTGGCAAAGCGAATGCCACCTTCAGCAAATGTAGGAACATTTGGAAACTTAATAACCATATCTTTACATACAAAAATTAGCATCTATCTTCTTAGCTGTTGTTGTGGCCATAGCAACCTACGGCAGTGAAACCTGGCAATTTAAGAAAACAGATGCTCAGAAGTTAGATGCATTTCATCACTAGTGCTTGTGGAGAATATTAGGAGTACACGATGATAAAAAAATGAATGATGAGATCAAAAAAATGGCTAAAACGAGGTCTCTATCACAAAAAATTTGTAAGAGAAGATGTCAGTTGCTAGGATATGTGTTATGAATGGCTCATAACTGACTAACAATTATGAGTCTCTGTTGGAAGTCAGAAAAGTCAATAAAAAAGAGAGGTAGGCCTCGTATGTCTTGATAATGTATGATTATCAACAACATAGAAAAAATTAATTTGAAATTAGAGAACTTAGGCCACCTGACAGCTGATAAGCAAACATAGGGAATGTGGGTAGCCCAATGTACTGAAAAGCAGAGGTTGGTCTAAAGACTAAGGTAATAATGCATATTTTGAGACACTCACCAAGTCTAGAGAGAAGGGTATTGACAACTTCAGCAATTACCTAAAATCTATATACCTGAAGAGGTTTAAACATGCTGAGGTTAACTACCTCCTTTGAAAGATTGTTGTTGATTTTCCTCAAGAGGAAAAATAATAAATGGACCCTTATCTATTCAGCCCTATAGTTAGGTATTTATTGAAGGATCTTGATTCACTGTAATCATTTATGGCACGCAGGGTAGCAAAATATAGTGTCCAGAACTTTAGGAAAATAATTAAAATGGTATCTTGGAAAGGAGTGAAAAGATTCTTAAAGCATTGTCAAGACCTTCCACATGCTACAAATTATACTTTGTCCCCAACACACAGTGACTCTGAGTTCCACTGGGGTAAGATTTTGTCATCATGCTCAATGGAAAAGTGACAAACAAAAATGTTCCATCTCACTTTGTTTCATTTAATATTTGTTTGTTTCTGTGTTCTTCAACTTTCTTCATATTACTGAACAACAATCTCATCTCTAATATGAATAAAGCGCACCATGCATAACCATATGTACTTTTACAGTAATGAACACACTTTAAAAGTTTTAGAGGGGTAGGACTATTAGTTGTTTTTTAAGTTTTTTCAGATTAACAAAAAATGTAGATGGTATCATGAGCTTTCCTGGGCACAACCCACTTATTCAGATGAATGGAGTTAAGGGGTTCAGGTTGCAAAATAAATAGCAAAGAAAGAGAGGGGTTGGGGAGAGAAAGAGGAAGAAAAAATGGGGAAAAAATTGTCAATTAGAGTGTCCTTGCTAAATTAAGCTGATAGAGCGGGTTCTAAGTACTCTTAAGTACTTGGTGCTTGGCTATTAATGTCATTAGGACATGAAATGTGTAATCCAGTTAAGGTCTTTGTTTAAATCTCTATTGCAGGTATCATACTTGTAAATGAAATTAAGTTCTGCAGCTTCCTTTTCAAGCTGTTTTTTTAAATTGGCTTGTAATAATATGGTAACTTTGAGATCCATTAATGAGTTCCCACACAAGTGAAAATGTTCCCCAACATGTTTCTGTGTGTGTTACCTTTTCGAATATCTGATTTGTGTCCATTAATCCTTTGTCATAGAGACTGTCCAGTTTGGCCAATATGCATGGCAGAGGGGCATTGCTGACACTTAATGGCATAGATCACATTGGTCAATGTGCAGTTATATGGTGGCTTATGTGATTAGGTTCTGTGATGATGTTGCTTGTAGAGATGTTTGGGCAGAGTTGGCACTGGAATTGATTGCAGAGGTGGGTTCCTGAGTGAGTAGGATGGAGGTGTGCTGCGTGGTTGCTGGAAAGAATTTGTTTGAGGTTAGGGGGTTGTCTGTAGGCAAGGACTGGCCTGTCCCCCAAGGCCTGTAAGAGTGAGGGATCATTTTCCAGGATAGGTTGTAGATTGTTGATAATGAGCTGAAGGGGTTTAAGTTGGGGCTATAGGTGATGAAAAGTGGTATCCTATTGTTTTCTTTGTTGGGCCTGTCTTGAAAAAGCTGATGTCTGGGTACTCAACTGGCTCTGTCAATCTGTTTTGTTTTTTTTTCACTTCTCTGGGAGGGTTCTTTAGTTTTAGGAATGCTTGATATCAGGGCCGTCCTTAGGATTTATGGTGCCCTAGGCAGGATTATTAAACTGGTGCCCCTATGCCTGACTTACTCTTCCATCCCTCCCCTTCCCTTCCCTGAGACCCCATCAGCCAATCCCCTCCCTCAGACTGTGCTGCAGGCAATGCATTCGGCCCTCTCTAGGACCCAGCCCTGCTGTTACATGTGTAACCCTTCCGCTGGGTAGGCCTGGCAGCAATCAGGGCCGGGTTCAATATCTAGGGCTATGTCTACACTGGCGGGTTATTGCGCAAGAACGGCTGTTCTTCAGGAAAGCGTCCACACTGCCCACCCACTCTTGCGCAAGAAGATGTACAGAATGGTGTGATAAGAGAGGGCTTCTTGTGCAAGAGCTATGCTCTTTTTTAACAGGTATAAGCCCTCTTGCGCAGGAGCTCTTGCACATGAGGGCAGTGTGGACGCTCGGCAGGGATTTCTTGCGCAAGAAAGCCCTATGGCTAAAATGGCCATCAGAGCTTTCTTGCACAAGAGAGAGTCCACACAGCCATGGATGCTCTTGCACAAAAGCACAGCTCGCACATGGCAGTGTGGACATTTTCTTGCGCAAGAGTTCTTGCACAAGAAGCCGCCAGTGTAGACATAGCCTAGAGCATCTCACACAGAGCCGGCTTGAGCCCCCACCCAGTAGCCTGGGAAATTCACACACCCCTGGGCGCCTCTGAGAGGCAATGCTTCCCCACTTGCAAGCACAGAGTCTGAGTGAAGAAAAGAAACTTTTAATGAAAGAGAGAGAAGTCACATGGCATTATCATGGGAAAATACCACAACAGAGTTCACTTACCCAAACTTTCTCCGTACCCCACTTACAGCTCTGTCCAGTCAGTGCAGACCCTGACACATCATCCAGATGACTCCCCTCCTTGAGCCTGAGGCTAGGCCACCTTTGTGCTACTCCTGGGCTACGTCAACACTGGCAGCTTCTTGTGCAAAAACTCTTCCACAAAAGAGCGCCTACACTGCCATGTGCTTTTGCGCAAGAGCATCCATGCCAGTATAGACACTCTCTTCCGCAAGAAAGCTCTGATGGCCATTTTAACCATAGGGGCTTCTTGCGCAAGAAATTCATGTTGCCTATCTACACTGGCCTCTTCTGGAAGAGCTCTTGCGCAAGAGGGCTTATTCCTCCTGGGGAGAGGAATAACTCTTCCAGAAGAAGCCCTGTTTTCCAACGCTGTACTGTAAATTTACTTCTGGAAGAACGCTCGTGCAGTGTAGACAGCCGGCAAGTTTTTGTGGAAGAACAGCTGTTCTTGCACAAGAAGCTGCCAGTGTAGACGTAGCCCTGTAGTCCGCTGGCTGCTCCCGCCAGCTGGTCATTCCCTCCAGCCGCTCCACTGGCTGCAATGGGTCTGGCTCCTGGCCAAACCAGTGATTTCAGCTCTTAGTGATTTCAACTCTTTAGCCATCACCTAGGCTGGCAAAAGATTCCAGCTTCCACTGGACTAGCAAAAAGACTCCTCATGGAGTCTGCTTTAGGTCTGTCCTTAAAACCAGGGGGAAAGGGGCAGGTTGAGACAATCTTTTAGGTCCTACCTGGCAGGCATGAAGCAGGCTGACTCAGCCCTCAAGCCCTTTCCACCCCAACTCAGTTCACTCAACTCTGGCAGGGGGGAGGCTTGTTCCTCTGAGACCTCTTACAATGATGGTGTCTCTCCTGCAAGCACTGGTGTCATATTTTACAGTTCCCACATTTAGGGGTAGCATGATTTGTGACCCCCACAACAGCCCCAAATTAGTTACAATACACCACATTCCATTCCACACTGATCCTCCATCAGCCCTGGCTGAATTGGATTTACATAACTATACCTCGGATTCCTTCCCCCTCCTGGCATGAGCTGTATTTACATATCAGCAGTTAACAGTTAATTATCTTGCAGAGCTAAACAATTGGAGTGAGCATACCCACCCCTCAGGGCAGCTCTCCTTTTAGTTGGCTGATAGCAATCAGTAGTTTAGCCCCTGCTTACACGTGCTCCACTGCTTCCCCTCTGTCCTGGCAGAGTGGTGCCCCAGAAATACTGGTGCCCTAGGCAACTGCCTATTCTGCCTATGCCTAAGGACGGCCCTGCTTGATATAGATCCTGTCGGTGTTTGTCTCTGTCTGTGGGATTGGAACAAATCTGGTTGTATTTTAGGACCTGGCTGTGGACAATTGATTGTGAAATGTGTCTTGAGTGGAAGCTAGAGGCATGTAGGTAAGTGTAATGGTCGGTAGGTTTCCGGTATAAGGTGGTGGAAATGTGTCCATCATGTAATTGTACTGTAGTGTCAAGGAAGTGGATCTCTTGTTTGCACTGGTCCAGGCTAATATTGACGGTGCAGTGGAAGTTGTTGAAATCCCTGTGCAATTCTTCAAGGGTCTCCTTCCCCTGGGTCCATATGATCAAAATGTCATCAATGTAGCATAAGTAGCGTAAGAGTACTAGGGGACAAGAGCTGAGGAAATGTTGTTCAAGGTCAGTCATAAAGATGTTGGCATATTGTGGGGCCACGCAGGTGCCCATAGCTGTGCCGCTGACTTGAAGAAATATTCCAGCATGGCTCCACATTTCCAATAGAGATGTGAAGCTGCATGATAATATAATCACTTCTAAAAATCAAGAGTGTGTCATCAATGCATACAGTGTACATGCTTATGTATCTTTTGCCCTATGGGCTTTATAGGGTAATCCTCTAAACCTGCAAACTTTTGTTCATGCACTTAGCTTTCCTAACATGTCACAATAGTAAAGTTAATCATTCTCATAAGTGTTTGCAGGTACAGCACCTAAGTCTTTGTTACAAGGATTGTTTCTTTGACATTAGCAGATACATTAATTGGCACTAGCTTTTCTTCAATGCCTGAGAAACTGAAAACTTGCTGTTCAGTAGAGGTCAACTAAATCACAAGGAAGGTTAATATTTATGCTATCATAGGTCACCTTGCCTTATTCCAGCCATGATGATCTGAAGCAATGATTATGCCTATTGTGTCTTATCGCTGATTTTTGTTTATTTCTCTGTAGCCTACTTACTTTGTGTGGTCAATAGGTACAGCTGAGTAAAGACCTCAGAAGAAGAGACTGTGAGTATTGGTTCACATAAAAAAGTGACCAAAAAGGAATGTGAATTAATTTTTTTAGTGACTTTCTTTGTGACTTTCACAGAAATTTTCATGGAAAGGACATATAGATTATCAAATACTCATGGAGAGTAAACCTTTGAATAGAAATTCAAGTGCTCACTCAGAAACATGATTCCAGGAGTTATAATAGTTCATGACTCAGCTTTACACTCACAATGCTAACTATAAGAGTAGTTCGATTGACATTTATGCCAGTATAATGCACTTGAAGTTACGAGCATGCTTAATTACTTTGATGAAATGGGACCACAGTCAAACGACAGAAACAATACATATAACTTAGGTCTCCAGTGAAAGCTACCCATGCCCCACAACATTGAATATTCACAGTAGACTGCTTATGAACAATCCACTGACCTGTAATTAGCCACCAAACTTATTTGGTAAAAGATGAACAAACTGGCACAAGCTATGTTTGTACAATATCTGGGACAGTGATGGACAGTGACTTAGCCCCACCACTGATCTAGGACAATGGGATATAGGGACACCTAGGCCCTATTGCAATACAAATAGCTAATAATATTCTTCTTCCTTGTATTAATCCCATCAAATGGGCTCTGCTCTACAAGTCCTCTCCCTCAAAGAGCTCTGTTCAGTGCCATGTCTTCTCTTGCACCACATGCTAACATGTCTTCCTTTATGACATCCCACCACTTCTTGGGTTGGCCTTGCTGTCTTTTTTAATGTAGTCTTATCTGTTGGACTTTCTTACCTATATAGCAGTCAGATCTGCACTTTGTAAGTCCAAATAACCTGCATTTTCTCTTTTTCCCCCTCATTTATGGGTGTTATGTTGAGCATATCTCTCATATACAGATTCCTCATCTGGTTTTCTCTCATTCATTTTCACATTTGCATTTCTGTGGAACACATCCAGTGCTCATGTTTCACCTTTGTTGTCCAAATTAACAAGAAGACCTACAATGATAAAAGACAAAATTAGTGGAAACGGCCATTGGCTGTGAATGATTTGCTCACCAAAACAGAATAGTCAGAGTGAATGCCCAGCGGGAACAGCAACACTAGAGGCAGTACAGTAAATTTGACAAATATCCATTATTATGTATCTATTAGGAATACATACACTTGACACTACAGTAAGTAAGTATTTAAGTGCCACCTGGTGGATGTTTTATGAACTCAGTATCAGTCACACCTTTTCTGAATTGCTATAAATTATACTCAAATGCACAATGGTTGACAGAGTTGAATTATATTTTATACGCGTATGTGCACTAGTATTCCATAGCTTGTGCTATTCTTGTATGAAAATCTGTTTGCTTGAAGTTAAGATTATTCATTTGACTGTGCTGTGGAGGAATTAGCTGCATGAATTGTGATCCATGTTGGAAGTACAAGGAAATCTCTTGAGTTGAGCATGTAAGTTGTTTTGGTTATTCTGAATAAGTTATGTTAAGTAAGGCTTGTGAACTTATGTTGCTTTAACTGGTGATGCCTTGATTTTTCTGTTATTGTTGGTACTTTGGAATCCACCTACAATAACTCCAGTATTGTATGTAGGCCCCACTTGGACTACTCACAAACTTCAAATTAGGGACAAAGTCTCTGATCTGGCATTTGGAAAACTCCCTGTGCATTAATACATAATATATAATTAATACATAAAAATAAAAATTGCATCTTTTGCTGCATCAGGGATATAGTTTGTAAATCCTCTTGCAAACATTACAAAACGCCTTGGGATCATTCCATGAAAGGCACCGTGTAAAAGCCAGTCATTTATTTATTAGGAGCTTTTCACTTTGTTTTCCAAAGCCTGTGTTACTTAAAAACAGCTCATCTACAAGAGCTAAAGTTGGTGGAGTGACTGAATCCGTCTCAGAAGGAACAAAACTGATCAATAATGTACCCCCTGAATAAGCAAAAGCAATCATTTTCATTGACTGTAGTGAGCAATTTGAGTTCATCTTATAGTGCAGCTGGCATATGAACAAGGAGAGGAGGAAAATATACAAGTGGCAGCATGTCAATTGATGCTGGTGGTTGTGGCCAATTACTGGAATTAAAATATCCTTGTTCGGAATATAGCAGGATTAGCTGTTGACCCCATTGACCTAATACAATTGCTATGATAGTTATTTTCATCAGTCCTTCTGCCCTAACACAACTGATTATTCTGTAATTGAAAGCACCCGCTGCAGTATGTATTGATGCTGCTTCTGCATTCAGAATTCATGGATCTGAAAGTCTTTTAGTTATTCGGTTAATAGGTATAGGGAAATATTGAAGTAAAATTTCAGTAGCTAGAGCAAAAGTAACTGAAAACAAATAATTCAATAGCTACTGTTTGAGAAAAGAAGGCTACTGAAATCTGCCTCTCTCGGATAATAGTATGGAAGCTACAAATCAATCTTGGTCAATTTTGTTGTATCTTTATGTAACTTTCTAAAATAAATATGTTTGTTCTACTCCCTCTTTCCATTAATTTATAATTTGATCTTATTCATGGTTAGTGAAGAATGTCATAAGAACTCAAGGAAACCTAAGAGATGGGTATTATTACTACCATTTTAGAATTTGACAACACAACTCTTGTACTGATGAGGATTTACTCAAACATAGTGATGGCAATTATTGTGTGTTTGAGTAAGGCCTGATCAGCATAAGGAGGAGTTGATTTTAGGGATCACTCCAGTGTCCAGAGTGACCTGGACAAAGTAGAGGATTGGGCCAAAAGAAATCTGATGATGTTCAACAAGGACAAGTACAGAGTCCTGCCCTTGGGATGTAAGAATTCCAAGCATTGTTACAGGCTGGGGACTGACTGGCTAAGTAGCAGTTCAGAAGAAAAGGACCTGGGGATTACAGTGGATGAGAAGCTGGATATGAGTCGACAGTGTGCCCTTGTAGCCAAGAAGGCTAATGAGGAGGAAAATTGCCAGCAGATCTAGAGAAGTTATTATTCCCCTTTATTTGGCACTGGTGAGGCCACATCTAAAGTACTGCATCCAGTTCTGGGGCCCCCACTATAGAAAGGATGTGGACACATTGGAGAGGGTTCAGTGGAGGGCAACCAAAACAATTAGGGGGCTGGAGCACATGACCTATGAGGAGAGGCTGAGGGATTAGGCTTCTTTAGTCTGAAGAAGAGAAGAGTGAGGGGAAATTTGATAGCAGCCTTCAACTTCCGGAAGGGAGGTTCCAAAGAGGATGGAGAGAAGCTGTTCTCAGTAGTGATGGATGGCAGAACAAGGAGCAATGGTCTCAAGTTAAAGTGGGGGAGATCTAAGCTGGATATTAGGAAAAAATATTTTAATAGGAGGGTGACTTACCTAGGGAGGTGGTGGAGTCTCCATCCCTAGAGGCTTTTAAGTCTTGACAAAGCCCTGGCTGGGATGATTTAGTTGGGGTTGGTCCTGCTTTGGGCAGGGGGCTGGACTCAATGACCTTCTGAGGTTTCTTCCAGCCCTATGATTCTATGATTCTATAATTGGAATAGATAGTTCTAAGGATGTTAATTGAAGTGGGGTAAGAGCCAGATCTCAAAAGTATTTAAGAATCTAACTCCCATAGAAACCAGCTTTTAATTAATGTAAAAGGTATGAGTTTTAAAATATAAAACAGACCTTCATTTTAAGCTATATCTAATTTTTTTGTTACAGCCAGCACAATTTCAGAGATGCATATTACAACTTAAACCTGCCTCTGACTGATCACATGTATAGACACATCCAAAACTAAACTGTTTCCATCCCATATGAATAGCCACATGTTTGGACTGAGTGGTATCTTAGTTGTGTGACCTCAACAAGCTTGAAATATCCTAATTTAGACACCACCAGTCCGCTGTGTGCTGTGACTAACTGCAAACTAGATGCTTCAGAGCATGAACAGAAACAAGTAGATAAGTATTTTAAGTGAGATGTCCATTAATAGTTAGATGAAATGTTTTAAATTTTCTCTTGATAGAGAACATCACGTAGAATCAGATCAGATTCCCACAACATGCGCACTGAAAGAAGAAAGGCAAATTGCACCCTCTGTGAAGTCTTAGCTCTATTCAAGCATAATGAGGTCATTTACTCCTAAGACATCAGGCTGTCATGTATAACAAAATAAACTTAAAAAACAGTCTGGTAGCACTTTATAGATTAACAAAACATGTAGATGGTGTCATGAGCTTTTGTGGGCACAGCTCACTTCCTCAGATGATACTCCGGTCATATGAGGAAGTGGGCTGTGCCCATGAAAGCTCATGATACCCATCTACATGTTTCATAAGAACATAAGAACAGCCGTACCGGGTCAGACCAAAGGTCCATCTAGCCCAGTATCCTGTCTGCCGACAGTGGCCAGCACCAGGTTTCGTTAGTCTATAAAGTGCTACCAGACTATTTGTTGTTTTTTAAGTTTATCCTGTACAGACTAACTCGGCTCCCCCCTGAAACTTCATGTATAACAAGAACCTTCTATAACAAGAAAGCCAACTAGCAGGTTGTCTTGCTTGAAGAAAATTTTATATCCATCTATCCAGTGGTCCTCTGTGCAGAGAAACAAAAAAGAAGTTCGATCTTTTTCATAAAAAGTAGATGTATCACTGTTACATCTAGTTTATGTAGGCTGCTAATAGGGCCAAGATTGGGGAGGAGAGGGGACAAAGCAGACAGACCCCATGGGTGGGATCCAGACATTCCAAAGGATGACTTTCTAGTGATGATGCTAAGTGTAAGGAGAATACCTGCAATACTAGTAAGATACTTTGAGCTACCTCTTTACAAATTGCAGGTCTGCTTACTCAGGCTACATCTAGACTGCAGGCTTCTTTCAGAAGAAGCTTTTCCAGAAGAGATCTTCGGAAAAAACTTCTTCTGAAAGAGAGCATCCACACAGCAAAAGCACATCAAAAAAGCAATCTGCTTTTTCGAAAGATAGTGTCCACACTGAATGGACACTATCTCACATTTAAGCTGTGATTACTATGGGCGGAGTGGCCACCAGGGCACCTGTGCTTTTTCCTCTTTCCTCTTCTTTCGAAAGAACTCCCTCTTCCCTGTCCACACACACCTTTTTCTGAAAGAGCTCTTTCGGAAAGAGCTGGAGAGAGGGATGTTCAGAGCAGGAGTTCAAAAGCTTTTTTCATTTACTGTTAGATGTTACCTTTTGAAAAAAAAAACACATTTAGCTGAATATGGGGGTATTTATAATTTTTTTCAACAAACAAGTTCCATTGTGACTTACACATTACGGGCATAAATTTCTATGAAATCTACCCCCAAAGGTCAGATTACTGTTTCAGTTATCGAACCAGTTCATGTGTGAAGAATATACTTAGCCATAGAGGGCTCTGTTAATGTGTACTCATTCTTTGATTCAGGCATGAACAGGCTTGACTAAAATGCTATGCTTAGACTGTTTGGCTGACTAGTTATTGAAAGAAAATAAAGCAGGTAAACTATTCAGAATGAGTAAGAATGCAAGGCCATAGTTTGCAAAATAAACTGAAGCCTGGGATACTAAAAAAGGAAATAATATAGTGCATAAAAGTGATTTGATGGAAGTGAATGTTTAAGGGAGACCTGGACCTTGGCTAAGCAGAATCCCAATAAACTCAATTATGCCAATTACTACCTCCTTCTCTAATGATATGAAAGCAGTTCAGTTACTCAGTCATCCCTTACAGAATTATGATCTATCATAGCCTAATCTTTTCTGTACTCCCCTGGGAATACAGGGAAGAAAACAAATCTATAAATAAACAAACAAAAAGACAGCTATAAAATGCTACTCATCCATCAGGAGGGCAATCAATATTAAATATCTTTTACTTTGCCAATGATTGATTGCTCCTCACCCATTGTAGCATGGCAGAAGGAGTTGGTTTTGGAAGAGACAAATATCTGGACACCTCAAAAGAAAAGAGAATGATTCCACACTGTAGTATTCATATGGAGGCTGGAGCAGTTAAAAACATGAGCCGGTCAAAAAGCTGAAAAAAAATTTCTCTCTTTTTTAAGCAAATTTTTCCAACCTATACTACTTTTGGCACCTAAATGCTGACTTGATCTTAAGCACTGAGAACCTGATCACGTAAGTTAATGGAGTATAAGTGCTCAGAATATAACACTAGAAGACAAAATACAGAAAGGCTCTGTATATATGGCAACCCAAGTGAGAAAAATAGACTGTCCCACTTAATAAAGAAGGAACCTCAAGCAACCAACCCTTAAACAGCCAGTTTCAAAAGTGTATGCTAATATTCCTTTATTAGCACCTTTCCCTCTACACGGTTGGTTCTTCTGACTATTAAAAAAAAGGTTAGAAGACAGAATGTAGAACATTTTATTAGAGATTTTCATTAGCTCTACAGAGCCTTTTATGATAGTTAATCCATTCTGAATATAGCAATACTTCAGTGGGCATATCAGTATTGTCTTTCGTTTTGTTGATCACACAATCCCATTCTGATCTCTGGATAAACTAATTTAAAATTAGATTTGAGAGAATAATGTTTCTATCCATTTAAAATTAGTGTAGTGAAGAAAGAAAGGAAACACCACAACTTTTAGTTCTCTACTGAATGAACATTGGGAGCAGTGGCTTCAAATTCTTAGCAAGGGTTTTATTTACACCCACATGATGGAAGTTAGAAGACTTTTTGTGTCAAAAAGGAATATTTAATTAAGTCAATAAGAATGCTTACAATTATCTTATGAAAACAAGCTAAGAACCTATGTATATTATATAATATTTTGAAGAACTAAAATATGATGGTCATGGAAATCTTGTCTTATTTGTGGATAATACTGCTGATATATCTGTAAAATCAAGATACATACTATGCTCACTTTCACTGAATCATATATGAACATACTCAAGCCATCATATACAATAAGAAGAAAAGACTATGAAAGAATGTATACCAAAAGATATGTCAGGAATCATAGACCTTGAAGAGCTAAGATCCATTTTACTGATCGGACAGTAAAAAAATTGTTATATAATGACAGTGGTATAGTTTAAGCTTTCAGCCCTGGATTTCATTTATTTCAATAGTTTTTTTGACAATTATATACAGGTTATTCATTATTATTTTAATCAGCTGATTGTTTAATAACAATATGCGCGTTATTCTAATACTTTCTGGTAAAGGATATTATTTATCTTTAAAGAAAAGAAAAAGAAGGAAAACTTTTCCAAGTTGCAAGAGTGAAAGGCATTTCATATTCCCATCTTCAGTAATGGTGAGATTTGCACAGTGCACACAATCTACACAATGGGTGTGTCTAGACTACAGGGTTTTTTCGAAAAAGGTGGCCTTTTTTTGAAAAAACTTCCCCTGCATCTAGACTGCTGCCACATTCTTTCAAAAGTAAATTGAAAGAACGTGGAAGTTTTTTTGACCACAGAAAACCTCGTTTTACGAGGAATAATGCCTTTTTCCGAAAGTGCTCTTTCGAAAAATGGTGCTATGTAATGCAAACTGTTCTTTTCCAAAAGAGAGCATCCAGACTGCCTGGGTGCTCTCTTTTGAAAAAGCAGCTTGCTTTTTCAAAAGTACTGGTTGTAGTCTAGACACTCTTTTTCGAAAGAGGCTTTTTCGAAAGATACTTTCGAAAAAGCCTCTTTCGAAAAAGGTGTGTAGTCTAGACGTACCCAATGAATATAAGACACTGAAGTTTCATTAAAGCCATCAAAATAGGGCCTTCCTAGGACTTAAGCTGGAGATAAGCTGTCTGTAGAGGGATGAATTTCATTCTAAGTAGAAATAGTGCAATGTAAATATAGCAGTTTTCATATTTTTACCATCAGCTTGCTAATAAATTGCATCCCTTTTTCCCAGGCAAGGACCTAGCCATACCAAGCCATGTGTCTGTCAACTCTAGTCATCGTTAGTGTAACTAATGAGCAGGAACGTACAGGGCCATTAACAGAATTTAGGCCTACAAACTGAATTAAAATTTTTTTTGTTACTCTAACACATTGGATGGAAGGAAGAAAAAAGTTTTCCTTGGAGAGCTTACTTGAAGATTAGATTTCTCCTCTTTCCTAAAAAGCTACAGGTTGGAAGTGGGAAAATCCCTCAAAGTACCAGTGACAGTTGGAGATGCTGCTTTATAGGTGTACTTCATTCTGGATTAGAAAGCTATCTGATAGCAAGAGAATCCGTTATTAATTTACATTTTGTTGGTAAAACTTAAAATAACTCCCATTACATCTTTATATTGCAAGGACATCAGAACTTGACTCAATATTTATAAACATCTAACATGCCCTTATTTCACTTTTGGGTCTGAACACTATGTCCATAGCAATGATATTAGGGAGTGTATGTTTATGGTGTGTCAAACAAGTTTCTAATAATGATTTTTTCAGTCTATTCAGAAGTACGGACTTAATTTTACTATACATTTTGTCTCACATCCATAACTGAGTAGTGTAACTGGATACTAGACATTAAGGCTATGTCTACACTGCAGGCATTTGCTAGCAGAATATATGCTAATGAAGCACTCATTAGCATTTGTCGCGCTGTCATTTGCATATCTCTGCTGATGCTTTTTGCTCAAGAGGTTTTTGTGCAAAAACGAGCAGAGTAGATGGGTCCATTTTGCACAAAAAAACCTTTTGCGCAAGATCCTGTATACCTCCTTTTTTGAGGCATAAGGGATCTTGCACAAAAGGGTTTTTTTGCACAAAATGGACCCATCTACACTGCTTGTTTTTGCGCAAAAAACTCTTCCGCAAAAAGCATCTGCAGAGATATGCAAATGACAGCATGACAAATGCTAATAAGCGCTTCATTAGCAAAGTCTCTGCCCGCAAAAGCCTGCAGTGTAGACATAGCCTAAGGGTACATCTACACAGCATCACTATTTCAAAATAACTAGCATTATTTCAAAATAACTTAGTCCGTGTCTACACAGCAGGCAGTTATTTTGAAATAATGTCGAAATACTGTCAAGCTGGAGGACTCCTTACTCCGACTCCTGTAACCCTCATTGTACGAGGAGTTAGGGAAGTTGGAGGAAGAGTGCTCTATTTTGAAATAAGTGCTGTGTAGACATTCCCAATTTCGAAATAAGCTATTTTGAAATAAGCTACACAATTGACATAGCTCAATTTGTGTAGCTTATTTCAAGTTAAGCCCTGCTGTGTAAATGCACCCTAAGTAAATCAAAATGAAAAGTTCAGTGTTAACATGCATGTTCCCCATTGTCCCCTCTCTCCTCAAGCTCAGGCAAACATCAATATCAAAATGGATCACCGGGGAATAAAAATGGGAGATTTGAAAATTATCAGAGTTTTGCATGTGGTTTTTATTGAGGCAGAATTAGAAAAGAAACGCAATCTAATACATGAAGAACATGAAAAAGATTGAGAACATTTCAGAGATAGGTGAGAGAGAAATAACTGAAATGCTATTTAAAGAAAAGAAAAGAAAAGAAAAGAAAAGAAAAGAAAAACAGAAGACTAGGAAGAAGCCATAAGCAATAGAATTTCAAATGTTGCCTAGGGCGGAAAACTGTCAAAGTGCCAGGAGTGTAACTGAGGAGGAAAACAGGTTGGCATATACTATTTGCATTTTAAGTGCTTAAAAAGTTTTGTGGATGATTAGTTGTATGCCTTTATATTTTTACCCTTTCTGGGCCTAACATACTCTTGGAAACCCACTGACTTCATCTCTGTGGAACTATATTTTATTTTAATTTCTCTCAGTTGGATTATCAAATTTCATATTATATAATAGGAGTAAAGATAATGCCAGACTGAATTACTTCAGATCACTATATTCAGAGAACTGAAGGATGGAGGAGTGTGGTGATTCTGGAAAGAAGCAATTTGATCCATCAATGAAATAGACTGTGTCTTCTCATCCTGTCACCAGTTCTATTATCAGTTCAAAGCAACAATCAATTTTCTTTAAAGCCATCAATGGGCCAAGATCCATATATGCCAGCAGTTGTGTTCCCATCCATGAATTGCCTACACAGGTGTATTTCTCTGGGACAATTCTGCTCACAAACTACTGGATAAAGCTCAGGAGAGCTGCATTATTTGAATACTTCCATGTTTGAAAAATATCCAAATCTTGCCCTTCCTTAAACCGCCTATATGACTATTATTCACACTCCCTCTCCTCCACAGGTACAAGAGATCCAGTTTGCAGTTAGCGACTTCAATCTGTGGGGGTATCTGTACTGGCAGGAAGGTTCACCTTACCTCTCTCTGAGGGTGTTTGCCAGAGGAAGCCAGCCAGCAATGGTTGCCCAAAAGAGAGGATAGATGAGCATATCTCCTTGCTGTCTGGCATTGCTCTTTCCTGCATCAACCTTGACCGTCTAGAGTATCACTGACTGTCCCAGCTATTCAGAATAGCAGGGTTTGCAGGCAGCTTCCGTCATTTCAGCTCATCTCCAGAAGGACTTCTGCCCCTAGTGGTTTCTGCATGTTTTATTAAAACTAAATAATAATAACAAGGACTGATGCACAGCTAACATTTAGTAATATGGAAAGAAATACGTCAGGTTGGTAATTCTGCTTTAGCATTTTATCTCTAATCTAATCCAAACTTGACAGTAATATGTGTGCATCTAGAGATTAAACCAGTTTTCCATAGTCAGTTAAAAATATCTTTAGTTATCTGTTGCTTTATCCCCACTGAACTATGCCCACTCTTCATAACTAAAAACAAGGCTAATATGTGATTGTGGAAGGGGTTTGGGATTTTTTTTGTATAAAGTATTTCATTTGTAATTTAAAAACTCTAAAAGGACCAATGTTAAGGTTTTCAAAGGTTTTTAAGGGACTTAGAGCTCTAGTTCTCAGTGAAAGTCAGTGGGGTTGATACTACACCTTCCAGGTTAACACAGCTATGTAAATAACATAGCTGGAGTTGACAAACTTTAAGCCAAGCTTGGAGCCATCTTCACAGCAGGAGGTCTCTGGGAGCAAATACTCGCATCAGCTTCCATTACTCCTTGCAAATTAAGGAGTACCAACATTGACCAGGGACATCCTCAGCATTCAGTTAAGCGGGTCCCCACTAGACTTGCTAAATTGAACACTGGAAGACAGATCTCTGGCATGGCAAGTGGAGACCTGGCCTGGGATTTGGATAGCTAAGGGTAGGTCTACACTGATTTATAAACCTGGGTGAGGGTTGAGTCCAACCAACCTACCACCCACATACAAATCTATCTGGCTCAGGTCAATAAGCATTCAAGACCCAGATCCTACGACTCATCTGGAGGAATGGATCTGATTATGAGTCCTTGCTTAGACTTGGGTCTCAGTTCTGTGATCATAGAATCATAGAATCATAGGGTTGAAAGAGACCTCAGGAGGTTATCGAGTCCAGCCCCCTGCCCAAAGCAGGACCAACCCCAACCAAATCACCCCACCCAGGGCTTTGTCTAGCCGGGACATAAAAATGTTTAGGGATGTAGATTCCACAACCTCCCTAGGTAACCCATTCCAGTGCTTTACCACCCTCCTGGTAAAATAGTTTTTGCTATTATCCAACATAACCTCCCCCACTGCAACTTGAGACCATTGCTCCTCATTCTGTCATCTGTCACTGCTGAGAACAGCCTTTCTCCATCCTCTTTGGAACCTTCAGGAAGTTGAAGGCTGCTATCAAATCCCCCCTCACTCTTCTCTTCCGTAGACTAAATAAGCCCAAATCCCTCAGGGTATGTCTACACTAGCCCCTTAGTTTGAACTAGGGAGGCTAATGTAGGCATTCGAACTTGCAAATGAAGCCTGGGATTTAAATATCCTGGGCTTCATTTGCATGTTCCCGGGCGGGCGCCATTTTTAAATCCCCTTAGATCGAACTGACTGCCCGCGGCTACACGCGGCAGTCAGAAGATAATCCAAACTAAGTCCTTAGTTCGGATTAACTGCTACTCCTCCTGCAATGAGGTGTAACAGTTAATCCAAACTAAGTCCTTAGTTCGGATTAACTTCTGACTGCCGTGTGTAGCCGCGGCAGTCAGTTCGAACTAAGGATTTAAAATGGCGCACATTAGAACATGTAAATGAAGCCCGGGATATTTAAATCCCAGGCTTCATTTGCAAGTTCGAATGCCTACATTAGCCATCCTAGTTCGAACTAGGGGGCTAGTGTAGACATACCCTCAGTCATTCCTCATAAGTCATATGCTCCAGCCCCCTCATCATTTTTGTTGCCCTCCACTGGGCTTTCTCCAATGTGTCCATATCCTTTTTGTAACAAGGGGCCCAGAATTGGACATAGTACTTCAGATGTGGTGAATAAAGGGGAATAATCACTTCTCGAGGTCTGCTGTTAATGCTCCTTCTAATGCACCCTAGTATGCCATTAGCCTTTTTGGCTACAAGGGCACACTCTTGACTCATATCCAGCGTCTCATCCATTGTGATTTTACATGAATGACACAGCTCAAATCTCAGAGGCAAGTCAGAGGGTCCAAATAGTGCAGTGTGGATGTATTGCCACAGGTCAAGCAACTGTGTAGTGGGTTTGCAAAAATACACACGATGATTTAACTCCACAGACTCCCACATTTGCAAATTGTTTATTTAAGTGTGAATCTCAATTTGTACAGGCCAATGCAGATTTGCGAATGAATATTTGACTGTGTCAAGTATACAGTTTTTGTCAGCAAATGCCACTCTTAATGCACATATGCAGGTTAAGGAGCATGCAATGTATGTGCGTGTGTGTAATTATCAGAAGTGTGCTATGTCCTCCATTGACAATTCGTCTCTGGAAGCCATTTCAGGAAAAGTAACCTATGGCATTACCATGAGGATTGAAAATAATTCACCTTCTCTGTAACTTATATTCTGCTGTTTGTATTACAAACATAGAGAAAAAGAGCTAGAAGTGATTAAGGATAAAAATATAATCCATCCTTTTTGGAGAGAGTTCAGTTAACTATTCCACTGTCTTATCTGACAAACCAAAAGGATATCTAAAAGAAGGACAAGATGGTAATAGTGGTTATTAATTTCATGGTACTGAACTAATTCTCAATGAAATACGTTCACTGAAAACTTCTGTGAAGATGTGCGTAGGCTGAAGCTGCACTGATTTACATTAGCCATGGATCAGCACCCATTATTTTTAAAGTAATATAAGGTTAATATTGCAATATTTCCTCTGAACACAATTTCATGCATATTTTTTATTTCTGAGAAATCTATGAAATTCAAAATACGTGGTTATGTGTAATTATGATTCATTAATTTTCTTATCTCTTCACTCAAATCCAGCTTTTTCAGGCATCTGTAAACATCCCACATCACAGGTCTGGATGAATTCAAATTGTAATTATGAATATAACTACATAAATCATTTCCACGGAAAGCTAAGACTTAAAAAATGTCACATTTCAGCATTTAATGAAGTTGCAGCAAATGGAAAACTTTGTCTTGTTGTTTAAAAGACATCCTCATGAAATGTAGTAACCTTCCACCCATCTCCTTTCCTTCTCCCCCTCCATCACTTTTTTAACAAATAAACAGGAAAATGTGCTTACAGGAAACCAAAACCACCATCATTTCAGTTTATCGATAAAGCAGTAAGTCTTAAAAATGAAATTCAATCAGACTTTTCACAGATGTTCTTCCTGAAGGGGAATAATAATAGTAGATTTTGAGCAACTTTCATACCTAGGAGCTTATAATTTCCTTGCAGAAAATCTCCTTGGCAGTGCCACATTATGTGCTTGCCCCTCTGCCAAAAGGAGAAAGAAAAATAAATATGAACACAAAGAAGATTCTCTCCTAATACTTTCTAAAATATGGAATAATATTATATTGTATATTCAGCAAGGGCTAAATTCAGTATGCCTAGATTATTCTGTATACTGATCAACTTCCCAGTGAAGTAAAGGAAGCAAGGATTTTAGAATGTGGCTATTAGGTTATTATGCAAACAGTACATCTGCCTGACTGTTTTGCATCAGAACAATTTACAAAAAATCCTTCTTCATTAGGTACAGTAGCAAAGTTCTTTAATGTTGCTGGGCTTGCCACCCTCTGGTTAGTTTAATTAAAAGCAGTGGAGTTTTGTTTTAAGTGAGTGAGATAAGTAGGACATGTTTCATATCTTCTCTACAGACTTTCTCTCTAAAGATTTCACGTCTCCAAAGCACCCTTACGAAAAGGAAATGGCACATGGAGTGTTTTGCACAGGCACAAATTCAATCTTGTGCATTTGGCACATACAGTAATTACCTTATTTCCCATTTGCTATAAAGTAGCAAGCCAACAATATCCAGGTTTTTTTCTAGGGGGTAGATTACCCACCATTGTTACAATTTCCCAAGCAGTCCAATTACTAATAAAATATTTCCAACAAAGAGCTCAGCAGTCTGAGTTAGAGTCACTGCTCTCACCTTCCCCCAGGCTGCATCACTGTACTCTCCAGGTTTGCAATGTGAGGTCATTGGCAAGGATGTTGTTTTTGCTAGAATTAGACAAATGCAGGTGGTAATGAGAGTTAATGATATGACAGTAAGGGCAATGGATAGCCTAGAGAATGATACAAACTTCTGCTGATTTTATTCCACGCAAGAACAAATTTCAACAATGAAAAAGTATTTCCTAAGAGAAAAGTCTCAGAGGGATAGCCATGTTGGTCTGTAAATTTAAAAATCAGTAGTCCTGTAGTGCCTTATGGTATGTCTATACTACAGCATTAATTCGAAATAAGTTATTTCAAAATAACGCATCTACACACAAAATGCATTTTGAAATAGCGTTTCGCTATTTCAAAATAGCGCGTCCACACTGAGTGGATGCTGAATCGCATTTAAGGCCGGCCAGAACCAGGTCCGGCAGGGCATCAGGTCAGCAGTTACTTTGTGTGGCTGCTGCCTGAGGCTGTCTGAGGCCTGTGCTGAAAGGAACCCCCCCGGACAGCCAGTTCTCAGCTTTCCCTGCTTGCTTGCCTACCTCGATGAGGGACAGCAAAGCATTTTGTTTCTGCGTGCTCTGATTGCCTTCACGTGGGACACCACAGCACGCTGCAACATGGAGCCGGAGCTGCCCCTGCGCACTCTGGTGCTTCTCTTGGACGCGTTGCTGTGAGCCTGGCTGCACTTTCTGCAGGCTGCCATCCGGGCCTGGGGTTGGGGGAGCATGTGAAATCTCTCGTTCCCTGCCCCTGCCATGTAAGGAGCACACGGTGCTTAGAGTTAATGGCCAGCTGTTCAGCTGGTGGTTCACACTAAGCGCTGCATGCCACTGGATGGAGAGGAGGCCCTGATTGGCTTGGGGGTGGGGGAGTGGCAGGGAGTCTTCAGAATTGATTAATTCACTTGGATCAATCCAGATTCAGCCCGTGAAGGCTCTCTTGCTAACCCCTGCTCTATGGTGCAACAGGACTACTCGCTATTTCCTTACAGAAAATAATTTAAGACAGGATCAACACATTTCATTTTTTCAGAGTTCCTGATGGGACCAAGTTTGAACCAAAACAAAAGGGGGAGGGGAGTGAGAGCCAGGCAAAGACTAGAAAGAAGGAGTCAACCTGGAAAAATGTAAGTTAATGTGGCTGAAACAAAATAATGTAGCACTCCTAAACCCAATGAGAGGAGGAAGTGTTATGTAGAAGATCCTACAGATGACAGTAAGCAGCCAACTGGAATTGAGTCTTGAATGAAATATGGCTTACAAAAATATTAATACAATTTTCAGTTTCATCAAAAAAGGAATCTCATCATAGATTACCGAGGCAATTATCCCTTCCTATGCAGCATGGGGCAACTACAGCTGGAATACAGTGTTCAGTTCTAGACACAACATTGTCTGAAATATTGGCATGCTAGAGAAAGATATGAGGAGAGGAAGGACCAGGAGTGTGGAGAAACTTCCCTGTCTCCCCCTCTCCACACCACATCTGCTTATATCCACATGTTGTCTTATAGTTAGATTGTAAACTCTTTGTGGGAGAGGCATTTCTCTGCATTTGTACAGCTCCTGGCACAATGGAATTCTGGTCCATGATACTAACAATAGCAATGATTAAAAATAAAGAGTTGGGGGTATACAGCCTATGAAGCAAAAGCCGAAGTGGGCAGACCTGGAACATGTCAAGAATCTACAAATACCTGAAATAGAAGACAAAAAGGAATTTTGGTGGCATTGTGGCTGACCATCAGGTCTATGTAATTGATGTGAAGGTGGAGGGAGAGTGGACAGGAAGGAATCTTTCAGCTGAGATCTTAAAATTCAATGTCCTATCGTTGTAGTGATGAGAAAGTTCTCCCGGCACTTTTCATAAGGGTAAGACACCCACAGAGAAAAAAATAGTGGGTGTTTAGCACGCACTGGCAATAAAGCTCCCCTTTTCCTGCTCACCAGTGGCCTCCACTGACAACTCTTCTCCCTTCCTCCCAGCACCTCCAAAGTACTGTGGATCAGTTGTTCTGCAGCGTGCAGATGCGCTGTGAGGGAGAGAAATATGGATGGGGAGTGCTTGGGTGAGGGGGTGGAGAGAGGTGGGGTAGGGCCTGGTGGGAAGGAGGGAGTGAAGGCAGGAATGCATGCAGGATGGGGGCAAGAAGAAGTGGAGTCGGGTGGGAGCTTAGGAGAAGGGATGGAATGGGGGCAGGGCATGGAGATAAGCAAGGACTGAGCACCCACAGAGAAAATTAGAAGCTGGAGCCTGAGAGAGTTAAGTTTCGCTGTGGTGTCACTATCTATAAAATACGTTTCATACAAACGCTATTGTGTAGTGTTCTATAGTTGGCACTCTGTACCTCACTGCACAGGTATAGCAGTATACAATTTATAAAATGTTTTGGCAAGACCTAGGGGCTAGACACTGTAATTGGGTCCACTGGGTCGCAACCCACTAACTTCACCTGGGCTTATAGTTGTTTTTGACTGGATGCTGGAGCTAGCCTTGTCAAAGCAGCCAAGTGCACCAATAGGAATTTATTTTGCATCAACCCTAGTAACTCTGTTTACTGATTTGAAAACTGCCACAAGATATTATAAACACTTGCCCTCCTCCAGCAAAAGACCAGAGTAGCACAATGAAATTGATTACTATCTTAAGCATCTCATCAAATGCATTTGGTGGGAACACAGATACTTGACGTGTATAAATTCACAAGACAGGCACGGTTTATAGTTCAAAGACTGAAAGCAGGCTTGGAAGGATTTGATTGTTTATCAGGGAATGTGTATGAATGTTGATCTCACCACCCATACATGGGGAAAAAAACAATGAAAAGTGTTTCCATCTAAAATAATCAAAATATATACACAGGCAAAGTAAGAAAAGGTTGTTTGGGACTTATTAGAGTTTGATTAAAGTCTATTTACTTTTTATATTTTGACATGTGATGTTGACAATTTGTGTTTTAATGGTTATAAAACTTAATTTTTTTTTGGAATCTCAACATCCACGATCATTAATTTAATATCATCTGACATCCCCCCCATCAATTCCCACAACTGTGAAAACTTAAATTGATAATGTAACAAAAAATGCTTCCACGTAATTTTTGGAATTGTGAATATTTAAATAGAGGAAAACAAAAAATGCTGAAAATAAACTTTGATATTATCTATAAAAGTGATAAAAAAATAAAATGATTGCATTCTGTCAAATCTAACTATAGCTAGCACTGTGCACATCTGGTAACTATTTGTTCATGTCAACCACCAAATAAGTCTGTGTTGGTTTCTTAAATATATTTTTCATAAGATAATTGACTGGTTCCTGCATTGCCAATGCTTAATAATGAAGCAAGGGGGGAATTAAAATGTATTTTTCATGCTTTATACATAGAAAAAAGGAAAAGTATAGTTTAAATTCCTGTGGTTTTTAAATGAGTAATGAGGCATATTAATTTGCTGTTGATTTGGAAAAGGGAACATTTCTAGGGGGGAAAAAGAATTCCCCAGGGAGTTGATTGTAACCTTTTTTTGTACAAAACCATTTTTAAATGTTGCATTCTATTAAATGACAGTATAATTAAAGGTTGAAATAATAGTACTGATGTCTGTGTGGTAATTCAAACAAACAGTGAAGATAAATAACATTATAGACTCAAACAAATCTAGGGTAAGGTTGAAAGTGTTATAACATTTACGATACCACATTTCTAAACGTTTGTGGTTTATGAACCTTTCATAGATTCTATGGCCAGAAGGGACCAATGTGATCATCAGCTCTGTCCCCTTGCATAACACAAAGAGGATATCTTATAGAAAAACAAAATCATCATCAGTGACGGAGAATGCACCAACACCCATGATCGATTGTTCCAATCATAACTCATGTCACTGTTCAAACGTTGCCTTATTTCCAGTTTAGCTTTCTAAATTCAGCCATTGGACCATGTTATACAGTTCTCTGCTAAACAGAAGAGTCCCTTATTACTAATTATTCCTCATGTACATACAGGTTGAACCTTTCTAGTCCAACACTCTGGTCCAGCAACATCCATGGTCTGGCATCATTTTAGTTAGCCAGATGTCCACTTATCATGGGGATGGCCAAGTTTCCCATCATTCCATAAAGTTTATTTACAACCACCAGTTCTGGGCTGCTATTTAGATCTAATTTACCCCCTAAACGTCTTCTTATAGCCCAGTAAGCAGTGGAAGTGTTGGTAATGCTGCTAGACAATATTGACCTCCCATGGCTCGGCAAATTCTCTGATCGGCACTAGTCAGGTCCCGAGGGTGCTGGACTAGAGAGGTTCAACTTGTACTTATATTCTGTAATCAAGTCATGCTTTCACCTCCTCTTTGTTAAGCTAAATAAATGGAGTTCTCTGTGTCTAGCACGATAAATCATGTTTTCTTTCCCTTTAATCCTTCTCAGGGCTAGTCTCTGAACTGCTCTAATTTACCAACATCTTTCCTGAATTCTGGGCACCAGTAATGGGCATGCTCTTCTGGCAGAGATTGCACCAGTACCAAATACAGAGGTAAAACAACTTCTCTGCGCCTACTGAAATCCCCTGTTTATTCATCCCAAGGTCACAATGGCAGAGTCACATCTCCACACCGGGAGTTCATATATAGCTGATTATCCACAAAAAAATCTTTTTTTGAGTCAATACATCCCAGGATAGAGTCCTCCATCCTGTAGGTATGGCCTATATTCCTTATTCCTAGGTGTATATGTTTACATTTTGACATCTTAAAAACCAGATTATTTGTTTGTGTCCAGCTTACCAAGTGACCCAGATCTCTCTGAACCAGTGACCTTTTATCTTCATTATCTACCACTTCCCATTTTTATGTCATCTTCAAATTTTGCCAGTGATCTTTTTTTTCTTTCAAGTCATTAGTGAAAATATTAAATAGCATAGGGCCAAGAACCAGTCCTTGTAATACCGCACTGTAAATCAGAACCATAGAACTGGAAGGAACATCCCCCTGCACTCATGGTAGGACCAAGCATCACCTAGACCGGGGTGGGCAATAAAATGGCAGCGGTTGACCAGGGTTAGCCCCTGGTGGGCTGCTGCCACTATACGTATCTGCGCTTCTGCAGGTATGGGTGATCACAACTCCCATTGGCCAGGACTGGCAATCTGCAGCCAACAGGAGTGGCAATACCCCATATCTGCAGAGACACAGGTATATATGGAAGTGTGAGTGCCTGCCAGAGGCTAACCCTGGCTGACTGGATCCAGCTCATGGGCCAGTATTTGCCCAAACCTGATCTAGACCATCCCTGACAGGTGTTTGTCCAACCTGCTCTTAAAATTCTGGATCAGGACCCTAATAATACTTAGGTCATGTTTTGTAATGCACTTGAAATTCTGTAAGTCAAAAATAATTCAAGGGTGGTTGATTTCTAAAGACTCTACTTCCCTGTCCAGACACTCAATTTTGGGGAGTGGGTTAAGAAGAAATGGGGGTGCTGTTAGGCTCATTTACTACACAGTCTGTCACATGCTATCAATCTCAGATTACGAGACTCTTAGGGTATTTTTACACAGCAACATTATTTCGAAATAACTTAGTCTGTGTCTACACAGCAGGCAGTTATTTTGAAATAGTGTCAAAATACTGTCAAGCTGGAGGACTTTTTTCTCCAATTCCTGTAACTCTGATTGTACGAAGAGTAAGGGAAGTCGGAGGAAGAGTGCTCTATTTCTAAATAAGTGCTGTGTAGACACTCCCTACTTCAAAATAAGCTATTTCGAAATAAGTTATGCAATTGATGTAGATCAATTTGCACAGCTTATTTCGAGTTAAGCCCTGCAGTGTAGATGTACCCTTGATGTGACACACTGACACAAGTGGACATAGCATACTCTCCATGAAACCTTGACTGCAATGGGCAGAAAAAAGATTTCTAAGTCTCTTTTCTTACTTTTTTAAAAATGCATCACTGTAAACATATAAATTAGTTTAGAGATTCAACAGTGAACACAGTGCAAAGACGTGGTCATGCAGAATGTGACCTTTAAACTACAACCCTAAACCACTCAAAATCTGTAAAAGCAGGGGAAAGCGCCAGCGGGAGTAAGTAAATACTCTCAAGTTTCTTTGCTGAATTGTAATTCAGTTTGTCCCAAAAGATGAAATTTACCCTTATGTGGAAGATGAACAAAAGACTCGGTGTGCACAAAGTGCCCAGGTACAGGGGAAACCAGAGTGGAAGTGTAATCGCCACCAGGCAGAGCTGAACCTGGGATCTCTGAAGTGGAGTATAGGAGCCTCTACCTGCTGAGCTAAAAGCCAGCTGGCTCCCAGCTCATGCTGTAGAGGTCTTTTGGTCTTAACTGTTGCTATGGTCTAGGTACCACTTGCATTACTCAGTAACCACACAGGGGGTGCGTCTAGACTGGCAAGTTTTTGTGCAAAAGCAGTCGCTTTTGCAAAAACTTGCCAGCTGTCTACACTGGCCGCTTGAATTTGCGCAAAAACACTGACGATCTAATGTAAGATTGTCAGTGTTCTTGCGCAAATACACTGACGCTCCCGCTCGGGAAAAAGCCCTCTTGCGCAAATGCTTTTGTGCAAGAGGGCCAGTGTAGACAGGTAAAAACTGTTTTACGCAAAAAAGCCCCAATGGCGAAAATGGCCACCGGAGCTTTCTTGTGCAAAACTGCGTCTAGATTGGCACGGATGCTTTTGCGCAAAAGCACTTTTTGCGCAAAAGCATCTGTGCCAATCTAGACGCTCTTTTCCGCAAATGCTTTTAACGGAAAAACTTTTCCGTTAAAAGCATTTGCGGAAAATCATGCCAGTCTAGACGCACCCTAGGTGTATGGGTTGTGGCAGAGGATTCTGCAATGACTCTGAACAGCCTGTCCAATGGGGTGCGTTTGTAGATGTGGGGGTACCTAGTCACTGGATCTGTAAAAGTCAGAGCAGAAGAACAGCTCAACAAGGGCTGTGCAGAATCCCAGCTGTTTGCCCAGAGACTTTGTTCCATTGGGTTGTTCTTAAAGCTCTTTGCCTATGATTGGTAGGATGAAAAGGGGGATTTTTCCTAGTGAAATCAGGAGGATTAAAACCATATTAGCTCCATCTGTGATGCTGCATCACAACGGGTACCTTCAGTACATCCTGAGTGCTATCCCAATCTAATAGTGTGCAAACAATAGCCTGATTACTCACATTGAACCACTAGCATGTCTTCCAGACTCTGTCCCAATGGAGAGATTGCCAGCTAGAGTCTAGATTCCTAGTAAATTACTTAAGATCTTGAGAAGTCAAAAAAGTCAAGAAACTAGTAGACAAATGTCTTAAATGGACAGAATAAATCCTGAAGGTTCAGGCATTCAACCTGGACTTGATGTCTCTGTTATCACTATGCAAACTACTATGTCAATTCATTCACACAAGAATAAACCCAAATCTTTCCTTTTTCATTACTCAGGGATTCACTTTGCATCAGTGTGAGAAGATTCGCAAGGTTCAAGGATGCAAGATTGTCCATAACCTTACTTCTTATGGTTGGACTGAAAACTCTTCAAAAAACTATAAAATAAATTTTGTTTGCTGTTGACAAATGAATACTGCTGCATAGGTGGAAAAGTAGGTCTTGAGTAGTGTTGATAGAATGTGAGGTCAGCACTCTGAGCAAATTACGTTATAAACTTAGGGGAGAAAAAAAACCTTCTTACAGTTGTATAATGTTGAAAGAGTTAGAAATAAATGTAAAGTAATGCTTCCAGCTGGAAGACAATGTGTATGACACGATTGTATTTCATGAATTAAATAAAGAGAGGTGAACTGTCATCCCACGGAGATATTTTATTTATATGCCTCCTTCCTTTCAAGGACTTCATAAACCCTGAAATGCAATACTTACAGAGACACTTTAAAACCCTTTCAGAGTAGCTGGCTTTTAAATCAATTTTACCTTTTTAAAATGAAAAAAATAACCCTTAAATTATCACAGATTAGGATTTGCTCATCTGTATGATTCATTTAAAAGCATTCAATAATATGGTGGCAATAGAGACACCATAGGAGGGCTTTACATTTTTTACATTGCAAGGAAATCAACAAAACCAGAACTGGATGTGATCCTATTGTCACTGACCCCATTCTTCAGCAGTTTAACTCCATCTACATTAGGGGAATTATTCCTGATTTTCACCAGTGCAACTGAAAACACACTCAGCCCCATTGTATTTTGTCAACCAGGAGGTGCATATCTCAAAGCAACAATGTTTCGCAACCATCACTGTATATGGGTACATATGAGAGGGCATATCGGGGCATGAACATGTCACTTGTGAATGGACGTTCCAATGCTTATTATTATGCATAGGCAAACATCGTAGGAACATTATTCACACATAAATGTAACCCACAATGGGTCTCCTACTACCTTTGTACATTTGGCAGGGGTGTGTGAGATGAAACAGCGACAGTGTTTAAGGGAAGATTCTCAAAGGCTGAAAACAGTAGGTGGAGGCATACCTCTCATCTAAAGCCAGCCCTCCAAAGAAAGGGAGTGGCGTGGTCCATCCAACAGCCCTCAGAAGACCTGGTAAGATAGTCAAAAGAAGGGAATGCCAGTGTGACAGAGGATGGGGAAGTGACCAGTATCCTCAGAAGGCAATGTAAAGGAGTATTTGAGGAGGAAGTATCCTGGAGGGCCAATGTTAAAGGGAGGGCTGATTAAAGTATAGTTTTATGTAATACTATTCTTTAACAAAACTGCAGGTTTCAGTAGTTTTATTGCAGGAGAGAGACAGAGAGGGAGAGAGAGGTGCACCCACCCACCCTGCTGAGTATTCCTATAGCTTGAAGGTTGGAAAATGCCTGTATTCTGTAGGTTAATATGACATGCCAGAAATTATTAGAGAGCTGTGTTTTGTTACCAACAAATTTTCTACCCTGCTTACCAAGCCATTTTTCTTCCTATCTCTTAGCCTAGCATATTCTATTATTTCTCACTCCCTTTGACATTTATTTTATTGCTCTCTGGAAAACTGGCTCATACTTACATATGTTTGAAAGTAACATCTTTCTGTAATACTTTTTTAATTAGTCTGTACATTCTCTCCGGGATCTCTGTTTGCTCTAAAGCAAGGTGCCTATTTCATACCATATATGACACTATATTATCTGAAAACTATATAACCTCCTTGTCAGTATTTTGCAGCATTTAATTTTTAGTTTGTCATCCCATTATTTTCCCCCCAGGCCTTACCCATCAGGGGCAATGAAAATTACTGGCAGCATGGAAGGAAATTCTATATGAGGAGACTAGAAAGATTAGCACAGAGATTTTCAAAGCTACTTCTGAGTTTTGTACATTCAGTGTCCACATTTCTTTTAATGGGATTAGGTATCCTAATCCTATAGTGCCTTTCCAAAATTTGTGCCTGATGTGTTAAGTTTAGAGTAGAAATAAGTACATGGGGACATGAGAGAGGTGCACAAAGTAAAGCGTGATACAGAATAGGGAAATTATTTATCTTTTTTCCATGTGTCTTTTGTACCTATAAAAAAACAACTGGACTAAACGGGACACCACTGTTACTATTTATATGACTAAGATTTGCAGAATTGGTTCTTAACACTGATCTATTCCTTCTAATATATAAAGTCTTAAATATTTCCACTGTAACTGTCAATTAAGTTCCTCTGTATTCAGTAATTTGTTCCCCATCCATTTGTACATTTGCCTTCCTTTAATAATTATTTTTACATTGTACATCTTGTACCCATAGTATCTTTGCTCTTTTGAACTCAATGCACCATGCTAATCTCAGCATGTTTTATGAAACACATGTTTTATATATTAGTTTATCAGCAATTTTGTTGCTCTTATTTGTGGAAGATCAAAATGGCTGTAAATACAACCTCGCAATTCTTACCTGAGATTTAAGTTTCCCTTCTAACAGCTGATATCTTGATTTTGGTTATGTGAGCTCTGTTTTGGCCTATTTCATTACCGTAATTCCTTTGCTGTGCTGTAGCTGGCAATTCAGCAGTATTCAGATTAGTTATCGTAATGTGATCCATGTGCCATAGCTCTACAGATGATCTCTACTGCTATAGATTTCTCTACTAAAATAGTTACTACAAAATAACTGATGAAACATAGCATTTGGGGCAAATTCCTGCAGCCTTTACTTGGGCTGGCCTCCCATTAATACTTGAGACCCTCTGGACTTTTATTTGGAGTTTGCCTAAGTAAGGACTAGGTAAAGACTATATCATTCTCTTCTCTGGCCTTGACAAATTATGTCTTGTGCTGCATATATCCATTCAAAATATTGCTACAAAGATAATTTTCCTAGCTCATCATGTCAACCATGCCACTGCTCTCCTTGCATCTCCTCCACTGTCTTCATTGGATCAAATCTAATATAAGCTACTTGTCTTCACTATTAAGACTCTCCATGGCCTATTCCTACCCATCACCTCTCACACACTGTTGAAATACCAGTTCCTGACTCTAATCTGCCAATGATTCCAGTCGCTACTGCCTACTTCTTAATTTTAATTAAACACCTTCCAGCTTTTTCCTATGCTCCCATGTGAAATCTGTAAGCAACTGTGAAAGCTCCTCTTTGTCCTCCAGTAAAATTTTTAAATCTCTTTTTCATGATGTACCTCTCAGCTCCCCTTTCCCCCCAAAAAAACTTGACAGTGTTTAAAAAGCTGGAATGTCCAGACTGCTGCCTATTTTGGTGACCAATATTGTCTTTATTTCTCCTCACTGTGCTCCCTAGATGGTCTTTATCATAGTCTGTACATTGTAGTCTTTTTGTCTTTGTGTTCTGTATTTGTGCAGGGATTCTAGTTCTTGACTGGGTTCCTTGGCTCTACATCAATATAAATATTAATTAATAGTAGCACTTCCTTGTTTATATAAATGTTTGCTGAGATACTGCATGCTTTAAAACAATAATTTCTTCAATAATCTGCTCCCCTTGGCTTTGGTCTAACCTATGTATTGACAAAAAAATCTCCTGCCTTTTGTGACACAACCCTGCATCCACTACGAGCTTCAGCCACATGCCGTTTGACTTCCTGTTTGTTTTTTTTTTTATTTGCTAACTTAATGAGCTGGGAAATCATTCTTGTATTCTCCATGTGAATGGAGAAGATAGAGATTCTTCCTTAATTAGCTGATGTATTTATTTACACATTTCTTAGCACATTAAGACCAATCAATTATCCTTATTGCTGAAGTGGGTAAAATATAGCTTAGCTGCCCTAACCATTAAATACTAAAATCAGTTTAAATTTCTGTATCCTTTGACTCAACCCCTCTTTTCCCATTTAACTAGCAAATTTCCCATTGATTTCATTAGGAATGTTGTAAATCCTTTGAGGTTAAGGTGAAGATGTTTTCACTGGAGAAAGACACATAGTTTGAATAAAATAAGGGGATGATACCACACAATGGTGGGTAGTCAAGTAACAGAGGGGTAGCTGTGTTAGTCTGGATCTGCAAAAGCGACAAGGAGTCCTGTAGTACCTTATAGACTAACAGATATCTTGGAGCATAAGCTTTCATGGGCAAAGACCCACTTCGTCAGATGCATGTCTGATGGAATGGTGAGTACTTTCAACAAGATACTGAAGGTGAAGTTGAGCCAGTCTATACAGCAGGTCTATGCAACAATCAAGTCCCACTTATCCCCTATTTGGAGGATTTGGGTGGGATCATGTAATGAATTCACTTTGTGCTGGACCTGTTCATAGTTTAAGTTTATCTTAATTATTTGGACATTTTGCAGCGTTGTCTGTTTGCATCCATGGAGCAATACACTCATAAGGTAGGAATGGTCTTAAGTATGGATATAAGCACCTAGGTTTAAAAGTTTTGAATAGTATATGTAGTGGGCCCAAAGAGATTGAAATTGGATAGATTATAATGAATTAAAGCAAAGAGAATAACAACAGAGAAAAAAGCTGCATACTATTGATTTTGTTTGTGTCATCAAGATGAATGATGATTTGAGGTTTTAAACAGTAATACAGTACTGACTTAATTTAGGCACTAATTCATTTTTTTTACTATTCTTGCCTGATAGTATAAACAACACCAGTGATACTCCCATGTTGTTTGTGAGAGAAGCAAATACAAAACTGAAACCTTAGTTTCAATCATTCACCTTTACTCCTTTTTTAGCATCATACATCACTTTAATTATTAATTTTTCAAGAAGGAGATTAGAAAAGCTAAGGAACAATAAATAAATTAATTAAATAAAATAAAAGGCAAACGTTTGCCTATGTTTTCAGACATAAAATACTGCACAAATTTTCTGGAGAGCAAGTCCATTTTTCAAGCTGTCTTGGGGAAAAAAAGATTTGGGTTGATAGCAATAAGCAATTTTGAGAACCATTTGTAATCTTGATAAAGCCCATAAAACTTCACACCAATCTGAATCACAAGTTTAGTTCTAAACTGAAAAGGAAGTAGCCTCCAGATCAATTTCAGTTGTGACACCAGTGTTGAAAATCATTGTCAAAATAAATGTGTGAAAACCAGAATCTGTGTACAAACTTCAAGGGCAAACACTTTCCAGAGTACACTGAGGCCAATGCACAGATTGACGTCAATGGGAGTTTGGCTATTGACTTCACTGGGAGATAGATGCAACTATGAGAAGCTTGTCCTCAATTGTTATAAACCTTTTTATACCTTTCATTTGTATAAATATAATGCACATCAGTGAATGATTAAGCACTATTTGTATTTTTCAGAGATCAACTGTAATGCATTATTGTTTATGCAACACATAAAATTTGAACATTAAATTGAGCTATGAGTTACACAACTGTTAATTTTCTGCAAAAGGGAAAAGACTAGTAAGTATGTATGTCAGGAAAATTGCATTTGACTAAAGTAGTAATTTGCAACCCTGCTCCTGAGTCTATACTCTCTAACATGTTAATTGCATATGTTTAACTGTTAATTTGCTAAGGCGTGATCACAATGGAATGAATCCCACTGACTTTATTGGTGGTTGAATTAGGCCCTAAATACTTTCACCATGTATCAGGAAAAACACTTTTTCAACCAAATTTGTCGATGCTCATTCTGATAGGGTAGCGTACTCCCCCATCAGTTCTCTCACTAATTTAAATGGGATGATTTGCAGACTATGATACTACTCCTAATAAACTGTATATAACTTTACTTACATGAGTACAATAGTCCTATAACAGAAAAAAAGATGAGACATAACTGATGGCTGCATTTAAAACATCAACATTTCCAGCCGGTATTTTGGCCCACATTCATTTTTTAATGGTGATCGCTGTATTTGCTCTTGGTTCTTTGGCCAAAGGCTGTGTCTAGACTGGCAAGTTTTTCCGGAAAATCAGCCGCTTTTCCGTAAAAACTTGCCAGCTGTCTACACTGGCCGCTTGAATTTCCGCAAGAACACTGACAATCTCATGTAAGATTGTCAGTGTTCTTGCAGAAATACTATGCTGCTCCCGTCAGGGCAAAAGTCCTTTTGAGCAAAGCTTTTGCGCAAAAGGGCCAGTGTAGTCAGCTCAGATTTGTTTTGCGCAAAAAAGCCCCAATCGCGAAAATGGCGATCGGGGCTTTTTTGCGCAAAAGCACATCTAGATTGGCATGTACGCTTTTCTGCAAAAAGTGCTTTTGGGGAAAAGCGTCCGTGCCAATCTAGACGCTCTTTTCCGCAAATGCTTTTAACGGAAAACTTTTCCGTTAAAAGCATTTGCGGAAAATTATGCCAGTCTAGACGTAGCCAAAGTGTCTCTTTGTTAGAGCAGTCACATTCTCTCTGTTTCATGACCTGCGCTCCAAAACCACTGTGCAATTATTGTCACATTCTGCCGTACACAAAGTAATGGAGTGGAAAATGGAGTTATCTTAGTTGGACTCTTGGAAAAAGACTAATACTTGCAAAATTCCTTATGTAGTTACAATCATACATACCATTTAGTAAGGAAAAATGCCCAAACTTTGGGTATATATGTACTGTAAAAGTTAACCTGGGCTCTTCATAGGTTTTAGTCCCAATCTCTCCTACCCTTCCATCCAGATAGGAAAACCTCTTACCTAGGTTTGGAGGTGCTGTAAGTCCAGGCAAGTTTATCCAGTCATGGCTATATGTTATAGCCTATATGCTGTTTATCCTTTTTTAGTGAGGATGCAGGCAAAATGACTTGAGTTCTGATAGCCCTCCAATGTCTTTCCCATAATTCCCACTGATGGACAGAGAAGTTTTACACAATTTCCTGGGAAAGTCTCCTAGAACATATCAGCACAAAGACGCAGGATATATCCAAAGATACACATCTAGGCTACGTCTACAATGCAAGGTTTTTGTGCAAAAATGGCTGTTTTTGCGCAAAAACCTGTGGAGCATCCACACCTCAAATGCTCTTTTGTGCAAGTAAATAAGCTGTAAAATGACAGAACAGAGGTCTTTTGCCAGTGTAGGTAAACCTCCTTCTACAAAGCATAACTCTCTTTTGCGCTACAGCTATTGCGCAAAAAGGCAAGTGTGGACGCTCCAGAGGGGTTTCTTGCGCAAGAAACCCCTATAGGAAAAAGCACAGGTGCTCTGATGACCATTCTGTGAATGGCAATCGGAGCTTTCTTGCGCAAGAGCGTCCATGGAGCGTGGTCGCTCTCTTGGGCAAAAGCACATCAATGTGCTTTTGCAATGTGCTTTGAGGTGTGGACATACTCTTGTGCAAGACGTTTTTGCGCAAAAACTCTTGTGCAAAAGGCTTCTTGCACAAGAAGCCGGCAGTGTAGACATAGCCCTAAAGAGTACAGAAATGGTGAGAACAGGCAGGATTTTGCTATGGGAATGCTCAGAGCTAGCCAAAGCACACCTGCATGCTCAGACCCTGCTGATAATCACACTGAAACTTTTCAGTTTAACCCATCGTTATAATTGCAAATGGAGATAACCTAGAATTTGAAAACACTATATTTGGGAACTACCAAGCCTAGTCAGCTCACAGTGTAAAGCAGCTCCTTCTCTTTTTACAATTACACTAAACAGGCTCTGTCATGAAAACAACAAGGCTTCTAATTGTTTTCTCTGATGAGAATCAATGAGTTTATCTATAGTTACAAAGTACACCCACCATTTTTTTTCATGCAGACAATTAAACACCAATTTGCAAGGAAAAAATGCAGACAACAGAATTAGTTCATGTTCCAGTGACTCTTCATTAATAAACACAGCTGGAACTGGTCTACTAGAGATGAGAGAGGCAAAATGCTAATATGTCCCCTTTCATCAGTAACAATGCTCTTGACTTTCTAAGGCCTTGCCTACACATAATGCTCCTTCTGTGGTGCTCTAGCATCAACAGTGAGAGTGGTGCCCGGTGGGCAGCTATTCCACTGTGGTACTTGCCGCTTTCTATAGCTAGGAGCTATGGAAACTCCCAATCTGTCCAGGAATCAGAGTTGCCTGAGCTGCTGAGCACTTACAGTAAGAAACATCAGAATGCTTTTGGCACTCATGGAGCAGCTGTGGTGGACCACTGTTTTTGGGGAAAAGATCAGCGGAGCGATGTCATGACTGATCTTCATATCCCCTTGTGCATGCTCCCCAGACTGTAACTCCCTATCTGGGGGAATCAAACTAAGTCCACTCCATCTGTGGAGGAGGGATCATGGATGGGATGTGTTCCACAGTGAATTTATGACACAGAGATGGAAAAAAAACCACGCTTAATGGGAAATGAGCTATTTCTTAGCTCCTTTTCTTGCTGAAATATGAAGCTCTTTAAGCCCTCCCCACATGTGGGCTGCTGTCATGAAAGATCTAATTCTGTACCCATAACACGTTCCTCCAAAGACATGCCTGTCCACTCAAAATTAGTGAGAGAAAGATTTCAACAGCAATTTTGAAGGGAGTTCAGCTGGTGCACAACTCCAGCTGAAGACCAAAGGGAGGGGGAGATGACATAATGCCGAAATATACGCAGCGTTAAGAAAAGGGATTGTTACTATTGAAGATACAAACAGCTTGACTCTTCCTTTGAAAAGTTGCAACCTACCTTTAGCTCTCTCTGTGGGTGCTTCATTTAAAATACTAAGCACACAACATTAGCTATCTTTGTTTTTGTTTTGAACTCAGACCAATCTCTAGAGTGGATAACTACTGTTTCTGAAAGAGGTCATGTGTGAGCTGGAAAAATGTGATCCAGGAATGACAAACGATTTCCTGGTGGTTTTGCAATTTTCTATGCCGTATTGCAGCAGCCTAGGTCCATGCTCACCTGCTGTTTCCATAGACAAGATTATGCCAACAAGGAGTAACAACTTCTGCAGGCCTACAGGAGCCAAACTGGATAATCTCCAGTTATACAGGAGAAATAGGTTAACTGCATCACTCACAACATATTTTAGTGGAGACATTTTACACTTAAATGTTGTGATCCATGGTGAGTGTAAAATCAAAACCCATAATGGCCACAGAGAGATGTTTCACACTGAATATTTTAATGAAAGTTTTATTTATGAGATTTGACTGCAGCTTTATCTTTCATTAAATATTTATAGATAATGCAATTTAGTGTGCAACAGCAATACTGAAATGGAATCTGGTTATTTTATATTTTAAGCATTTCATGTTATATGCAAACAAGACTGAATTCTGGATTTTAAAAAAAACTAATCTGAATAGAGCACAGTTAGATAAACAATAACCCTTGTTCTTTTTTTTCAGTTCCTTAAAGTAATAAAAGTGGCAATTCTATTAAAAGAGAACATTTATCCATATTAAGTATAGAGGACTCAGACCAATAAGTTCAAACTTGGAAACCCAAAACTAACCACAGTCTATACTGTATATTATAAAGAGTTTTTCTGTCTGTCTGTTTGTTCAAGAATGTCTCCTAAATGGTAAAAGATAGGACTGCCAAATTCGGTATACACTTCTTATCATAAATATGGGACACATATGGGACACAATAAATCAACATATGGGACACAATAAATCAATGGGACACAGTCATACCAGGGTACAAAATATATCGGAAGGACAGAACAGGTTGTGCTGGTGGGGGAGTGGCACTATAGGTGAAAGAAAATGATGCTTTAATAAGAATATAGCAGTAGGAATATATTATCGACCACCTGACCAGAATAGTGATAGTGACTATGAAATGCTAAGGGAGATCAGAGAGACTATCAAATAAAAAACCTCAATAATAGTTGGGGATTTCAACTATCCCCATATTGGGTGCGTGTCACCACAGGATGGAATGCAGGGATAAAATTTTTTGATACCTTAAATGACTGCTTTTTGGAGCAGCTAGTTCTGGAACCCAGAAGAGGAGAGGCAATTCTTGATTTAGTCCTAAGTGGAGCACAGGATCTGGTCCAAGGGGTAAACATAATTGGACAGCTTGGAAATAGTGACCATAATGTAATAAAATTTAACATCCCTGTGGCGGGAAAAACACCTCAGCAGCCCAACACTGTGATATTTAATTTCAGAAAGGGGAACTACACAAAAATGAGAGGGTTAGTTAAACAGAAATTAAAAGGTACAGTGCCAAAAGTAAAATCCCTACAAGCTGTATGGAGACTTTTCAAAGACACCATAATAGAGGCCCAACTTCAATGTATACTAAAAAAAAACCCACCCCAGCATAAAAGAACCAAAAAAGTACCACAATGTGGTATCATTTAAAAAGTAGAAGATTATCCTAGTGAAGAAAATAGAAAGAAATATAAACTCTGTCAAATTAAGTGTAAAAATATAATAAGAAAAGCCAAAAAGTTTAAAGAACAACTAGACAAAAAATCAAAAAGTAATAGCAAAATGTTTTTGTAAGTACATCAGAAGCTGGAAGCCGGCTAAACAATCAGTGGGACTCCTGGACGATTGAGATGCCAAAGAAGCACTCAAAGACGATGAGGTCATTGTGGAGAAATTAAATAAATTCTTTGCTTCAGTCTTCATGGCTGAGGATGTTAGGGAGATTCCGAAACGTGAGCCATTCTTTTTAGGTGACAAATCTGAGGAATTGTCCCAGGTTGAGATGTCATTAGAGGATGTTTTTGAACAAATTGATAAACTTAACAGTAACAAGTCAAAAAAGGGCTCTAGAGGTGATCCTGGCAATTACAGACCAGTAAGTCTAATCTAAGTACTGGGCAAGTTCGTTGAAACTATCCTGAAGAATAAAATTATCAGACACATAGATGAACATAATTTGTTGGGGGAAAAGTCATCAGGTTTCTGTAAAGGAAAATCATGCCTTACTAAACCACTAGATTCAGAGGGGTAGCTGAGTTAGTCTGTAACAGGAAAAACTTAAAAAAACAATGAATAGTCTAGTAGCAGTTCTTTGAGGGGGTCAACAAACGTGGACAAGGGAGATCCAGTGCTTACTTAGCTTACTTTATTTAAGAGCCTTTGGTGAGGGACCTTGCCAAAGGCTTTCTGGAAATCTGTCATGGGATAAGAGGGAAGGTCCTCTCATGGGCTGATAACTTGTTAAAAGACAGAAAACAAAAGGTAGGAATAAATGGTAAGTTTTCAGAATGGAGAGAGGTAACTAGTGGAGTCCCCCAAGAATATGTACTAGGACCAATCCTAATCAATTTATTTATAAATGATTTGGAGAAAGGGGTAAACAATGAGGAAGAATTTGCAGATGATACTGAACTATTCAAGATAGTTAAGACCAAAGCAGAGCATGAAGAGCTTAAAAAGATCTCACCGAACTAAGTGTGTGTCTACACTACAGGGTTTTGTCAACAAAAGTGGACTTTGGTCGACAAAACTATACCTGCGTCTACACTACCGCTGCATTCTGTCAACAGTAAGTCGACAGAACGTCGCAGTTTTGTCGATGGCAGTAAGCCTCGTTTTACAAGGAATAACGCCTTTTTTCAACAGAGTTCTATCGAAAAAAGGCACTATTGCATCCACACTGTGCTTTTTCAAAAGAGAGTGTCTACACTCTCTTTTGGAAAAGCGGCTTGATTTTTCGACAGAACTGGTTGTAGTCTAGACACTCTTTTTCGACAGAGGCTTTGTCGACAGTATCTGTCGACAAAGCCTCTGTCAAAAAAAGCCTGTAGTCTAGACGTACCCTAAGTGGGTAACAAAATTGCAAATGAAATGTTGATAAATGCAAAGTAATGCACATGAGAAAAAATAATCCCAACTATACATACAACTCAAGAGAGAGATCTTGGAGTCATTATGGATAGTTCTCCGAAAACATCCACTCAATGTGTAGTGGCAGTCAAAAAAGGAAACAGAATATTAGGAATAATTAAAAAAGGGACAGAGAATATCTTATTGCCTATATATAAAACCATGGTACGCCCACATCTTGAATACTGCATACAGATCATAGAATCATAGAATACTAGGTCTGGAAGGGACCTTGAGAGGTCATCAAGTCCAGTCCCCTGCCCTCATGGTAGGACCAAATACTGTCTAGACCATCCCTGATAGACATTTATCTGACCTACTCTTAAATATCTCCGGAGATGGAGATTCCACAACCTCCCTGGGCAATTTATTCCAATGTTTGACAACCCTGACAGTTAGGAACTTTTTCCTAATGTCCAACCTAAACCTCCCTTGCTGCAGTTTTAGCCCATTGCTTCTTGTTCTATCCTCAGAGGCCAAGATGAACAAGTTTTCTCCCTCCTCCTTATGACACCCTTTTAGATACCTGAAAACTGCTTTCATGTCCCCCCTCAATCTTTTCTTTTCTAAACTAAACAAACCCAATTCCTTCAGCCTTCCTTCATAGGTCACGTTCTCTAGATGTGGTCGCCTCATCTCAAAAAAGATATACTGGAATTGGAAAAGGTTCAGAAAAGGGCAAAAAATGATTAGGGATTTGGAACTGGTGCCATATGAAAAGACTGAAAAGATTGGGACTTTTCAGCTTGGAAAAGAGGAGACTAAGGGGAGATATGATGAGGTCTATAAAATCATGACTGATGTGGAAAAAAGTGAATGAGGAAAAGTTAATTACTTGTTCCCATAACATAAGAACTAGGGGGGTCACCAAATTAAATTAATAGGTAGAATGTTTAAAACAAACAAAAGGAAGTTTTTCTTCACACAGTAGGCCTGTGGAACTCCTTGCCAGAGGATGTTGTGAAGACAAGGACTTTAACAGAGTTCAAGAAAGAACTAGATAAATTCATGGAGGTTAGGTCCATCAATGGCTATTAGCTAGGATGGGTAGGAATGGTGTCCCTAACTTCTGTCAGAGGCTGAGAATGGGTGACAGGAGAGGGATTACTTGATGATTCCCTGTTCTGTTCACTCCCTCTGGAGCATCTGGCATTGGCCACTGTTGGAAGACAGGATACTGGACTAGATGGACCTTTGGTCTGACCCAGTATGGAGGTTCTTATGTTTTTATAAGGGTTTGGTTATGCCAGTAAAATGGGATGTGCCTGGAATGGGATTGCGTCTCATAAAACCAAACAGAAAAGAGACAATCACCAAGCTCTTGCCCCAGAGAAAACAGAGTTGCAGGCTCTGGATATAAGTAAATGTCCTGAGGTAAATCATGGGTGACACACAGGGACTGCAATTTAGAACCTGGTCTGCAAGCAAAAGAACTATATAATTCCACTTGAAAACACGGTAATAGCTAGAGGCTTGAGAACTGGTATGTAGAACAAAACGAAGAGGGGTCAGTAGTACAGTTCACTCTAACCATGATATTCTTCCACCACTAAAAATGTGGTCCTTAATTTTTAACAGACAAGGCTAAAATTATACAGAAATAAACTAGTTTTGATAAAATAAGAACTAGACATAAGCTTTGCCTGTCCCTTCAATCACACTTTCATTGAAGCTCTGAGAATTGTTGGTGATGCAATTAAAGAAGATGCAATTAAAGAAGTCAAAACCCCAGTGTAAAGCCCTCAGTGGTTTTTTATTCCTAGTAAATCTCACCATCTTGGTGGCTACTTCCTCTTGCAAGTTATTAAATGAACCTTAGTAGACAACTGTGTATAAAACAGCATTGGTTGCAGTGCCGGTTCCTGAACTTGCTATCTTATTTCCACTCTTTATTTCTTATAATTCATTCATTCATTCATTCATTCATTCATCTAAATTTAGGTGATCTTTCTGCTTTTATAGATGTGTACATTACCTTACCAGAAGCATTTGGAGAATCCAACCAAATAATGAATACTCAAGTTCATTTTGTTTTTCCCAGATTTGTTAAAGTGCTGAAGGACATGATGTTCCCCTGTTATGTGTCTCTGCTGAGTTATCCTTAACCAAATATTATCATTTGAACTCCAGAATCCATATTATTTTCTGTTCTTAGGCCTCTGGTCATTTTCCCAGGCATTGAACTGGTCTTTCCAGTCGATAATTCCTAGGTTCACATTTAACTACTTTCTTTTAATTTAAGATAGTAGTATGTTGATGGTGGAACAATGTCATGTGATGTGTCCCCTGCTTCACACTTCGTTTCCTTAAGAACTCCTGTATATAAACCATCTGTCCCTGGCGATTAAGGGTTTAATGAACTGAGATCTAGAAACCTATCAGGCTCCACTGATTTTATTTGGAGTTGAAGATACCCAGGATCTCACAAGATAGTTTCTCACATGGCCCCTTAGCTTTCTCATTAGAAATGTAATTCTTGTAAGATCATACACTGGTTTCCTTTGAAAAATGAAAAATGAATTTTCCATTTCCCTCAACTCTTTGTACCAATATAAATAATATTCATTTAATTCTTCCCCAACTTCACCATCTTCTCTCTGCAGCCTAAAAAATTAAGCCTTATACCTCTAAGAGATGTAATTAAAGAAGTCAAAACCCCAGTGTAAAGCCCTCAGTGGTTTTTTATCACTTTTATGATGGGAGGTTTATGAAAAGCATGGGTAAATACGAAGAGATGATAATATGAAAGTCACTTAACTTCGGTACTCAACAGAGAACTCTTTTAGGCTATGTCTAGACTACAAGCCTCTTTCGAAAGAGGCTTTTTCGAAAGAATCTTTTGAAAAAGCCTCTTTCGAAAGAGAGCATCTAGACTCTAACCACTTCTTTCGAAAAAGCAAGCCGCTTTTTCGAAAGAGAGCCCCCAGGCAGTCTGGATGCTCTCTTTCAAAAAAGCCCTGTTTGCATTCAATAACATCTTTTTCCGAAAAAGCACTTTTGAAAAAAGGCAGTATTCCTCGTAAAATGAGGTTTACCACCGTCAAAAAAAATGCTGCATTCTTTCGATTTAATTTCGAAAGAATGTGGTGACAATCTAGATGCAGGTGATGCTTTTTCGAAAAAAGACCACTTTTTTCAAAAACCCCCCCCCTGTAGTTTAGACACACCCTTAATAGGAAATGTGGTAACAGCTGCCAGGAGAATACATGGCCTTTCCAGGACACAGATATATACATGCAAATCAGTGTGTAAAAATTGCATGTTTCACATGAATCTTTTCAGATTTTCAGTTACTCCTTTTACCTTCTAGGAATTGTAGCTTAGTTGTACATGCTTACACGCTGCACTCAGGATGAAATGAATCCAGAGGCAGTCACAAGAGCTAGCCACTTACACAAATGCCTCTGGTGGCTCCCATGAAAAATAATCTCTTCAAGGCAGCTGCTTGATATAATATAGCCACTGTGTTCTTGCCAACTCACCAGCCTGCAGCACCTGCTCCCCCCTCACATTACTTATTGGAATATGAGTTGTGGATCATCATGCTCATCTGTGCAGCTGCCCAAAGTAGATGTCCCACATATTGATTGGTTCCTTGATGTGGCACATGAAGCTTCCCTTAATAGAAAAAATAGCAGCACCCAACACAAGAAAAAAAATATTCAAGTCACATGGACTCCATTCATTGTATAGCTGCCGTAGCTACAGCATATAACTGGAACATGGATAGGTCTGTTACGACCAGTATGCGCTGTTTATATTTAAAAACAAATATTTTTTCAGACACAAACACTGAGCTCAGCCACTGTTTGTACAGCAATACATTTATCGCAGTTTGTATTCTGAGAGATATTGTCAGTGTTGAATATTATGCTGTATTTCATTAGAATATATGTATATTAATTCCCACTGGCATTTCCTGCTGCTTGAAAATTTATGAATTTGATTTTCAAGGGACAACACTAAGCTCAAAGCAATTTTCAAGGGACAGGTAGAAACTCTAGCAACACTTTGAAAATAATTTGTAGCTTTTTTACACTAGGAAGATTTGTTATGTTGGTTACATGAATATTATTACAATTATTTATTGGATATTTTTTCTAGTACAGTTAAAGTAATCAGAAATACAAATATTGCACATTTACACCTTGTTTCTACTACCCATAGGGATTCCCAATTAGACCTTTTTCTCTTGGTTTATCCAGAAAACCTTGCTCAGTTCTGGGAGATCACTTTGTCCACTTCACTGAAATCCAGAAACTTAGCTGAAATTCAGACTCCTCACTAAGGTTTCTTTTTTGGCATTTTATAAAGCAACACAAGATGTGGTCAGACTAAGGTGTAGACGGGTGTGCTACGGTGCTCCACAATGCCAGAGTTCATAAATATAAATCAGATCCTAAACATATTCTAAAACAGACTAACACATACAAATTGCATTCTACATGCTTTATGTTTAGCTTACTCATTTTGTGAGCCAGTTGCTGTACAGATCATAAACTACATGAGTGCAAAGCTGTAGCTGCAAACTTATCACATTACTTTTCTTGTATTTCTTGATCTGTTATCTACATACTATTTACAAAGCTGCATATGAATTAATGCTTTGACCATTGTCAGCCTCTGTTTCCCTTACTTCTGTTCTCTTTCAATGTTCATACAAGGCTTACACTATCCACACTCTAAATCACCCCATTACTGTGTATTATGTAGCACAGGATGACTAATTTGTACCAAAACAATCAATGTTTTATGTGTTTTTGTTGTAAGATCCGAAGAGGTGAATAATAAATACAATCTGGCTACAATCGGGCATTTGAAGATTTAACAGAAGAAGGTGTAGGCTAGTTGATTTGTTTTGTTAGTGACTTGGTTGAAGGAAATTTTTTAAAAGATTTTTTTTTTTTTAGCTAACAATGTTTTTAACAATGATATCTTAGAGGGCACGTAGGTGTTCAAATTCCACTGGTTTTCAAAGGGAATTGGCACTTAATGGCAATTTAAGCATTTTACTATCTCTGCCTTAGTCCCCTTTGAAAATTTCCCCCTAAGTAATATCTACAGCACGGGCTGGGAGGCATGATTCTCAGTGTAGGCAGTTAGACATGGATAGCTCTTCCAGCACAGCTAATACACTTAGGCTATGTCTACACTGGGAACGTTGGCAACAAAAGTGCTATCGACATGCAAAATTCGCCAAAACTGTCAAACCAGTTTTTCTGCCTCCCATTTTTGACATTTCATAGCCATGTTGTTAGAACCCTGTTGACAGATAGAGCAAAGGATTGTGGGTAAGCAGCCTACAGTGCAGTGTTTTGGGAAGGCAGAGCTGCTTTATGAGCATTCCATGCTGAGGAATACAAAGTAACACAGCCGTCTCTCCAGCCATCCCCCTGCAGCAGTCTGCCGCTGTGTTCCTAGTGCAGGGAAGAACAGGAAGGAGCATTCCAATTATTTATTCTTTGTTGTTTTCCCCAAAGGGAGCAGCTCACTCATTTGTTAGATACTTCCCAGAGCTTTGAAAGGAGAGGAGCACTGTCCTGCAGGATTGCAGAGATCACAAAACACCGAGCACAGCCATCAGGGCAGGCATTGTGGGAAACTGGCAGAAGCCAGTTCTTTTGACAAAACAAACAGCAGAGTCCATACTGGATCTTTGTCAACAATAAAAGGAGTGGAAAAGACAAAAGTCTCCTGCAGGAGTGTAAGTTCTTTGGCACCAACACTGGGTGATTTTCCTGACAAAAGTTACATTGTAGTGTTAACACTCTCAATGTTTTGTTGCCAAAAGGCAGGTTTTGGAGACAAAACATGCTGGTGTAGACAAAGCCTAACTAGCTCTTTGTTGGCCTTGCAGCATGGGTGGTGGTTTGGGCTAGCTGCCTGAACCCAGATCCTGAGGATCCAGCAAGTTTAGTCTCCCAAGCACATATCTAAATGTCCGCTCTTCTACTTTTAGTGTGCTAGCTCATGGTGAGCTAGAGTGAGTCTATTTACCAGTGCCTCCCAGCTGCAGTGTAGAAATACCCATAATAAATCATACTGACATGTATTGGGCCTATGTTGCATCCATAGCAGGATCCCATTGTGACACAGAGATTCACTGGTGGTTCACTAACTCTTGCTAGCAATCATTGTCAGGCCTGACATATTCATGACACCTAACACTCTGATGTCATTATAAATACTCCACAAATGGCATATATCATTGCACATCTAATAACTCACTGAACATTAATATTTTTGTGTGATACATGTATGGGGCATGTACAAAGACTTATGGATATGTGCTAATAAACTTGTTTGAATTTCAAAATGAGCACTGGGTTCATTTTGATTAAAAATTCGAAGTGGAGAAATAACTTATTGAGAGTTCTACAAGAGGGCTGGACTTCCGGATAGATAGTTTTAGGGAAATGTGAGTCTGGGAGTGAGTTAGGTCACCTGCTGTGGAGAATAGGATGGAGTTGTGTTTTAGGCAGATTGCTAGGATAGTAGTGCTCAATAAGGGACACGCGGCATACACACAAGAAACTGTATGCTTGCCTGTTGGTATACAGAAGTGAACTCCAGCAGCAGAGCATTTAATGCACCCGATGTTTAGGAAAGGCAGTGACACAATTTCCCACTGATCTGAACTGAACCTTAAAACTTGACACAAAATATCTCAGAAACAGCTTGGGAAAAATACAACCTCACATTAAAATACAAATGTGCCTGGCCTATTCTAGAGACCCATGTATGCATGCATAAGGACAAATGCAAAGTACTCCACTTAGGGAGGAATGATCAGTTTCACACAACTAAAATGGGAAGTGACTGGCTAGGAAGAAGTACTACAGAATGGGATCTAGGCGTCATAGTGGATCACAAGCTAAATATGGGTGAACAGTGTGACACCGTTGCAAAAAAAACAAAACAAAACATCCCCCAGGATTCTGGAATGCATTAACAGGAGTGTTGTGAGCAAGATACGAGAAGTCATTCTTCCGCTCTGCTCTGTGCTGATTAGGCCTCAACTGGAGTCTAGTTCTGGGCACCACATTTAGGAAAGATGTGGAGAAATTGGAGAAGGTCCAGAGAAAAACAACAAAAATTATTAAAGGTCTAGAAGACATGAGCTATGGGGGAAACTGAAACAACAGGGTGTGTTTAGTTTGGGAGGAAAAAAAAAGCCTGAAAGGGAACATGATAGCAGCTTTCAAGTATCTAAAAGAGCATAACAAGGAGGGAGAAAAAATGTTTTCCTTTACCTCTGAGGCTAAAACAAAAATAAGTGGCTTTAAATTGCAGAGAGGGAGGTTTAGGTTGGACATCAGGAAAAAACTTTTTAACTGTCAGGGTGGTTTAGCACTAGAATAAATTGCCTAGGGAGGTTGTGGAATCTCCATCAGAGGGGATATTTAAGAACAGGTTAGACAGACATCTGTCAGAGATGATCAGATGGTGCTTGGTCCTGCCATGAGGGCAGGAGACTGGACTTGAGAAACTCTTGATGTCCCTTCCCATTCTAGTATTCTATGATCCTATGAGAGCAGTGGATCATAGTCTTAGTTCCTCCCACTCCCTGCAGTGACCAGTGATCACTTTGGTCATCTGAAGAAGTGGGCTGTGCCTACAAAAACTCATGTTACCATCTGCATGTTTCGTTAGTCTACAAAGTGCTACCAGACTATTTATTGAACTTACAGTATAAATCAAGAGCTTCATAACAAAAGCTTAGTGCCCCCCACCAAAACCCTGGTCTTGAAAAATCAGCATTAAAAGGCACAGTCCTGAACACGTTCCTGGGGGACCCTGTTATTTTTCTCTTTCCATGATGAAAACTAATAATCTGTTCCTACCTTTTATTACATAACTTTTAACTGGTAACTGATCCATGAGAGGACATTCTGTTTTATCCCATGCCTGCTTACTTTGCTTAAGAAACCTTAACTAAGATTACTTCTACACTACTGCTGTCCTCATGAAGTGAAGAGTTATACTGGCTTTGGATGGGATTGGATAGCAAAACCTGCACTTCCTTGAGTTTATGGATTAAGACTGCCCTCTGATCTAGCATAATGGTGCGTGTGTCAGTGAAGAGAAGACTCTATCTGCCCACAGTTATTCCTCCATTCAATAACATTTAATTAAAAAAATAAGATGTGCCAACAGGGGAAGAAGGAGGAAGGAGAAGTGTCAGAAAATCCATGTCTGCTCTTTTATCAAGATCCCTGGAGACTCAGCCTGGCTTGGCAAACCTGCAGATTGTAAAGTTTGCTGGGCAAGTTTCACTGTTTACCGGCTGCAAGTTTTGTTCCATAATGTCACGTCACAGTACTAGATGGTACAAAAATATAGAAAGAAAGAACTGACAAACTGGCAGGCCTATTTCTGCTTTTTTTCAGTGAGCTGTTTAGAGACTCGTACTTCACCAGTTGAACCTGTTCTCTCCCACTAACACTAAACTGGGACTATCGCACTGGTCCTTGTTCCCCAGTTGTGCATCTATATGTTCCTCTCTGGGAAGCAATTATGACATTTATCTGTTTGTCCTTGCCACAGCTCCTATTCTGGCATCTGATAAACATTTACTGCACTGATACAAATTATATAATCTAGCTCAATAACTAAAGTTATGGGGTTCTTAGATTATTACATAGCAGCTTTTAAAATACTATGTACTGTGTGGAGATAAACTTGTTGGGCCTCTTGACCAAGGCTATGTGGTCAAATTTTCTATGGTAATAAGAATTCCTTGTTTTCCAAGCAAGAACAATCACGTACTTAATTCCCACATTGTCATACAAAAAGAATCATGTTATCATGTGATGCAGAAGAAATCAACCAATGTGCAGAGCATATCTCATTTTCTGATATATTTGTCAAGTATGTGATTTATTTGTGATACAGCAATACAGGAGTTTCATTTGAAACAATCTAAAAATCAGAGATGCACAGCAGAAAACCAGGTAATTCCTATGCAAATTTACTGCAGGGTTCTATTTTCTTTGAATAGAATCCAATGGAATTTAAGAGCATACTGGCTGGAGAGCTCTTTCAAATTATAAGGAGAGCAAAATAGCTCCTATTATGTGATTTCCCAGTTCATTTTAGCTGTTTCTCTCTTTCCAGTGGAGACTGCCTGAAGTAAGATGCATCAGCTGCTCCTCCAGAGAGAAAACAAGGCCTCTGGAAATACAAAAACATAAATCATTGTATTTCACTGTAAAAGAGCAATATATATTAAGAGAATGTCTTTTGAAACATTATATTACTGTCTTTGGAGTAGCAGGCTAATAGCATAAGAGGTTAATTTAAGTATGGATTTTCCAACAAATTTGCACATAAACACTTAGGCATAAATATGTATTTTCCACCTGCAGCTGAAGGCTCAAGATTGTTTTGCAGAAAAGGGGCATACCTTTCACATCTTTTCCCCACTTTATGCAGTTAGCCAGGGTGAAGTTTTTTCTTAGGGATAAGTACAATGCAAAAAAAAAAAAAAACCTATTACTGATTGTTTGTGTTACAGTTAATTAAAAAAACAGTAGTTTGCCAATACCATTATTTTGTTTAAGGAATATTTCAGCAACATTTTCTTCTAATATATGTTTTGTGACTTAGCCTTCCTTAGGTACAAGTCAGGCAATGATACGCTTAACTATAAAGATAATTTTGTTTTGAAGTTCGGTGGCCTATATATCCTCTACATTTGTACTATTTCTTATCTACTATATATTTCAGAGTGTTTGTCTGGTTGATCAAGAACTCCTCCTAAATAGTAAGAGGTAGGACCATCAAATTTGGCATACAGTTTCTACATACCGTGACTTAAAATAAGATAAGGGTTTGGTTGTGCCAGAAAAATGGGATATGCGTGGAATGGGATTGCTTCTCATAAAACCAAACAGAAAAGAGACTTAATCAAATACAGTCCTCAAAATTGAGATAACTGATCAAATGTTGAAAGAGAGTGAACCAGGATGAGTCAGAAAAACAGAATGAACCTGGAATAGGATTGCTTCTCTGTAAACCTTACAGAAAAGAGATTAAAATGGGAAAAATTGGAGTAGTGCTCTGTTTTAGACCAACTAAAATAATGCTTAAGGTTTGAAAACTAGAAGACAAAGTTATTGGAAACCTAATTGACTAGAGCCCTTTTTTGTTAAAACATAGCACATGGTAAGAGTTCATAGGGATAAAGGAAAAAATGATGGAATTCCCATGTTTAAAAAATTACTAAAATTAACTTTATAAAAATAACTGTATTTTTGGAAAAATATAAATAATTTCAGTAAAGCATGTACATTTTCCTTTTATTTAAAAAAATGAGTTAAGGACCTGAGCAATGCTGGGTAAATCTGCTAGTGTTTTATACTTCCTAGATGGCATGCAGTGTGAGAAAGCCATGCTGTGTACTTTTCATGTGACTTTTATGGACTTATAGTACAACCAAGTATTTTGTCTCAAACCCACTTGTTTTCTCATCCACCTATTACATCTTGTCATTTAGATTGTAAGTTCTTTGGGGGCAGGGACTATCAGTTACTATATGTTTACAAATCATCTAGTACTGTATATCCCTGAGTAGCATGACCTCCAGGTGCCATTGTGAGATACATGTTAAACAGCAATAGTCAGCTGCTACCTTGGTGTGTGTGATATTTACTGTGCCCTTTGACAAATAGGATGTGTTCATGTAATTAAAGGATATATTATAAGGCTTTCTCAAAAAAGGGTAGAGTTGAGGCTAAATTAGCTGTATCATCATGTCATGTGCAACCCAAACTTTTAGCTGTACTTTTAGCTAAAAGAATGACAGAAGAATGAATGACAAAAGAAAATATTATTTACTCTTCTCACATTCAAAAGCTGCAGAACCATTTTTGTTCAAGCTTGCCAAAAAAAGAAGGAAAAAACCTGCTCAGCCTCAAAGAGACTACATCCAGAATATTTTAGCCCAAAAATTGAAAGCATCAAAAAGTTAAGTGTGACTGAAAATGGTCAGATAGCTTGAAAACTCTCATGTAACATTATCTCCAGCTATTGGTTGTCTTTCCTGACATGGGCCCCATTTTACTTCAGAGGCTGGGCCAGCCAGACTCTGCCCTCAGGTTCAGTGGGTGACCAAGAAGACCAGATCACCCATCCTATGGGACTGTGGCAGGGAGCAGGAATGAGACTCTCGTGGTGTTTTCTTCAGATTGTTCTGTGAGGGCGTGACAATTGCATAGCTTAAGTCAAAATAGCTTATTTTGGCTTTTAGAGCTGTCTACGCAGCAGGAAGTCCAAGCTAGAGCACACTTCCTTCGACTTCCCTTACTCCTCGTAAAATGAGGGTTATAGGAGTCGGAGTAAGAAGTCCTCCAGTTTGACATTATTTCGACATTATGTTGAAATAACTGCTTGCTGTGTAGATAGGGACTTTGTTATTTTGGAATAACGTTAGTTATTCTGAAATAACGCTGCTGTGTGGACATAGCCTGAAAGGTGTAGGATTTATTCCCAAAACAGGGGGGAGGGGAGGTTTACTGGTGGCCAGGACTATGTGTACAGAGCCCCTGGTTGAAATGCTGGCTCCAATGAATGGCATTGGCAAAATTCCCTCTGACATCAGTGGGGCCAGACTTCCTCCCCTCTTCTCCTTCCCCTCCCCCCCCCCACATCATCTTGGAATGTTCTCTTTCTCTTGTGATCTGCTGTCAGATAAGTGGTTCCAACCCAAGGACTATTCCACAGGAGGGATGAATCCTGCAGAAGAGTTAATACCATCTCAAACTACTCTCCTTTGTGAGGATTATTCTGATAAATCTCTCCTCCTGTATTCTGGAGAGGCTATAAATCAAAAAGTAATTGCATACTCATACTGTATATTTTGTTCAGAGACTTCTATGTGCAATAAAGTACTACCCAGCTCCAGAGTTTGTCAGAACTGAAGCAGCTGTTAATCTTACAGTGATAATATACCATTGTTCTTGAGTACACATTTCTGAAGTTGAAAGCATACCCGGCATTCTAATCTGAAGCAACTCAGGTAAATTAACGTGATGAAGGATTTTTAATGTATTTAAATCACATGCAAGATAAATTTCTCTTCTGGAAAAGGAGAATCAAATAAAATATTATTTTCTAATGCTATTAAAAGGAGTTACAGTTCCCTTTCCAGAAGCAATCATCTAACTACAGGCAGTACAATACAGTAGCCCGTGTCAAAGACCATGCCAGTCGCTGCAGAGATGTGATTATTCCTCTTTACTGAGCTCTGGTGAGGCCACATCTGGAGTATTGTGTCCAGTTCTGGGCCCCCAATTACAGGAAGGATGTGGATTCATTGGAGAGGGTCCAGTGGAGGGCAACCAAAATGATTAGGGGGCTGGAGCATATGACCTACAAGAAGAAGGCTGAGGGAGTTGGATCTATTTAGTCTACAGAAGAGAAGAGTGAGGGGGGATTTGATAGCAGCCTTCAACTTCCTGAAGGGAGGTTCCAAAGAGGCTGGAGAAAAGCTGTTTACAGTAGTGATGGATGGCAGAACAAAGAACAATGGTCTCAAGTTGAGGTGGGAGAGGTCCAGGTTGGATATTAGGAAAAACTATTTCACTAGGAGGGTGGTGAAGCACTGGAATGGGTTACCTAGGGAAGTAGTGGAGTCTCCATCCCTAGAGGTATTTAAGTCTCGGCTTGACAAAGTCCTGGCTGGGTTGATTTAATTGGGATTGGTCCTGCCTTGGGCAGTGGGCTGGACTTGATGGCCTTCTAAGGTCTCTTCCAGGTCTATGATTCTATGATTTACAATTGTTGTTTAATCCAATAAATTGAGTGAAATATTGTATTTTTATTACTAGATGGATAGCTTAAACTGCATGGATCATTTAATTATTAACTTTGACATGAAAAAACAAGGAAAGACTCCTCAGTGTTTTAGGAATTTGGAATTTAAAAGGAATCACCTTTTGTATGAAGTGCATAAACTGGTTTAAAACCAGCGTATGCTACAGGCCCGTATGCAGGAATTTCTGTGTGGGAGGTGCTTTTTCTGTAAATGTGGACTGCAATTTTTTAAAATTAATTTAAACTAATTTAAAGCAGAATAATATTAATACAAGGAATCAGCCCAATTGTGGTGAAATTGCCTGTATACAGTCATTCCAAAATAAACTGTCAGTGATGAAAAGCTAACACACACATTTCATCAGTTTGCCTACTGTTGCTTTATATTGGCGTCCTAACTGGTAGCCATCTTTGCAATGAAAAGAATAACAGAGTGCTACCAAGCAGCGCTAATCATCTGACACCTGTGGGACACCCAGCAAGGCCCATATATAGCTCAATTATCCTATATCTGGGGTGCCCAAGATGTGGATCATGGTTGATCAGTCAATTGCAAGTGGTCAACTAGTGGCTCACGAAGCAAACCAATAGTCCACTTCCCCAGCTGTCCGGGAGGGCTGGGGCAGAATCAGCCCTGTCTGGCTGGGCCATGGCTGCTACAACCGAGCCTGAGTTGTGGGAGGGGCTGGTGGCTGCCCCACTCCTGCCACTGCAGCCCAGCCCCACCCACGGTCTCACTCCAATCAGTCCCAACCTCATCCCAGTTGACCGTAGAACAAGGGACGGCAGCTCGGGCAGCACACTGTTCCAGCCTTCCCTTGGCCCGCTGGAGCCTGGGGAAGGGAGGCTGGGGCAACTGGGAGACAACTCATGGGGTTTTGGGGTGTGCATTTGGCCTTATATGGGCCTGTGCTAACTTCACAGGAATTACTCACAATTTCCTTGAAGGAAAAGGTAAACCAGCATTAATGGCAATATTCTCTGCAGTAATAAATGGTCACATTTCCATGGAGCTCTAGCTGCTCACAGTTAAATTGTGTTGCTATATACTGTAGATACCATCTCTCATGATGGTGAATTATTCAGACATGTGTTATCACTATGCATAAAGCACTTGTTTCTGCTACTTTTCATACACTTGGAGACATTTTGGTTTGTAATTAAGAGATTTTTTGTGGGAGTTCATAAATGAGCTAAATTATTTCCTCTGCATTTTTATGGAGGATTGTTATTACTGTCAGTAACACTTGTTATCTGACATGATAATTTTAAAAACATTTCATCTTATTTGCTTTTCATTTTTGCCTTGCTTCATTTTTCATTTCATTTTTGCAGAGATGAATCTGTGCTGCAAATAGAACATATAGTCTCTATGCAGCTTTCTCCCTTCAGTCCGTTTTTATTGGTGTTAAACACCGCTGATGCTATATGCTTTGCAGTCCTTCTACTATATATGTACATTATTAGGTAGCCATTCACCTCAATTGTCTGCCATTTTTAGACTAAACTTGTTTTTACAACTTATTAGCAGGGTTGACTTTTACTGTCCTTATACTGGTCATAGTGCATTCTATAGCTTTGCAGGAGTGCTGGAACAATTTGTCAAGTGGAAGGGCTGAGAACCAAGCTGTATACTATGAAACCCATTTCCACATTTTTTATTAATTATCCAGATGAACTTCCCTTCAATCATCATCACATTCTTCCTTGGTGTAAGAAATTGGACAAAGCAGCCTAAAAAGTCATGGTACTGTCATTATAGCAGATGTTATCTCTGAAGAGAAGACATAAATAAGGTTACTGGCATGGACTAGGATGGGAGCTATAGATATGCCAATACCATGACTCAATAATATTGAAGAGCAACAACAAACACTGAGGACGAAACATAGGTGGAATTTTTCAACTGAACAGAAAAATTGTCCCCACAAATATCGTTTTGGAGCAACCAAAACCATTCATGAATGCAGCTTGAATTTGGCAAATAGTTTCATATGAATTGGGAAAATGTTTAATTTTGCTATTTTTGAAACAAAACATTTTTACATTGGCTTTAAAACCAAGCCATTTCAAAATATAACCCTAACATGTAATAATGAAAAAAATGTGCCAAACAAAAGGTTTTGATATATCTGAAACATTTCTTTATCTTTTTATGGATAAAAAAAGAGCTTGAAACAAACTTTTTTTTTCTTTTTGCAATAATAACAACTATTCACCCAACTGTACTGTGAAGCAGTATAGCCTAGTGGTTACTCTATCTTTGGCAAAGACTATGAATTCTTTCCCCTACGCTGCTCTGGTGTCCTCCCCTCTCACAAAGCCCAGTCACTTAGGTGCTCTGCAGAGAGAAGTGAATTTCACTACTTATGCTTACTCAAACGTGTGTGTTTTTATGTTGCATATATCTTTGGCTGCATAGTTAGAGGAAGCCCATGGATCAGTGTCAGAAACCCTCCTGATGGCATTTCTATTTCATTTGTGTTCCTTTAACACAACTAGACTATAAATAAGCAGGGATAGCAGTTGTACACTCTTAAGGCATGTCTAGACTACATCCCTCTTTCGAAAGAGGGATGTAAATTAGAAAGATCGAAATTGCAAATGAAGCCAGGATTTGAATTTCCCACACTTCATTTGCATAATGGCGGCCTTGCGTTCTTTCGAAAATGGGTATTTCGAAAGTGAAACCGCTGTCTAAACGCGGTTCTTTCGAAAGAAAACCCCTTTTTTGAAAGATCCTGTAAACCTCATTTTTTGAGGAGTACAGGATCTTTCGAAAAAGGGGTTTTCTTTCAAAAGAACCGCATCTAGATGGCGGATTCACTTTCAAAATACCTGTTTTTGAAAGAACTCGTGGCCACCATTATGCAAATGAAGCATGGGAAATTCAAATCCTGGCTTCATTTGCGATTTCGATCTTTCTAATTTACATCCCTCTTTCGAAAGAGGGATGTAGTCTAGACATAGTCTTATTGTCCTTAGCTGCTAGCGCTTTGCAATTATAATAATTGTACCACTTTCCATCTTCCTATATTTAATGAAGATTAAGAGCAATAGGAGGCTGCGGACAATAGAGTTTATTTTCTTGTTCTAATATAATACAAATGTATCATTTGGGTCAGAAGGACTGATAAATGCCAAGGTTCCAGTACACCACAGTATACCATAGGGCCCCGCAGAAATCAATGGGCATTATGCCACCACCTTCAACGATAGGAACCTAGATAAATGATGATGCATGGAGCCACTTATGTGGTAAATGTGAAAAATGAAAATGACCTACACATTACCTTAACCATGATTCCATCCCCTCTGTATCCTTCTGAGGCAGAGAAAGCGCTCGGTTAAGGTAAAAGTTATAAGTGAGGTCTTTTTTTCCTTTTTTTGAAGGAAACAGTTTCTAAAGGTCAGTGCTGGACTCCAATGGAAGTAAGCCTTTATATTCTGAATGTAGCTAGATAAAGTGAGTCTTTGTTTTCCTCCAATCACTAATGCATTTAGAAGAGTACATGGCCAAATTCTGCTCTCGTATACCCGTATTGGGGAGCAGAGTAGCAGCTCACAATTGAGCCTTAAGTATACTATATATAGCTCATTTATAACAAAACCTGACAGATTTCCTGAAGAACTGACGTCTGGAAAGGAGAGGGGAGGAGGAAATGAGAGAGAGAGAGAGAGAGAGAGAGAGAGAGAGAGAGAAAAGTAAAAATTTAGTTACACTGGTAACATTTGCTTTAATTCTTCCCCTTCTGTTCTCAGGGCTTGTCTATGCTACCTCACAATTCGGACTACAGGAGTGTGACTAGCAGTTCATGCAATGTGCTATGTTATAATTCCTCCATGTGGATGCCAGGGGTGTGACCATAACAGTCCAGAGTTCATGTTATTATCCTCTTTCCATCTGAATGCAATGGCAACACTCCTGCATTTTCCTGAGTAGATTCTTCTTACCTTTATTCTACAAAGAAAAGTGGTAAAAGTGTTTTGCAACTAAGTAACCAAGTTTGTTTTTACAAGCACATTTATAAGCCCCCTGTAACTGTTGTTTCAGGATTTGCTTTTTCCTTTAATGACTAAGGACTAATTACTTACTAAATATAATATTTATTTATTAAATGTAGTTTTACAAAAATATAACTTCAAACCAGTTTGTTATTTCCTATTCTAATAAGTCAGTCATATTTAACAAAATGTTAAATAATTCTTTCCTTTGCGAAGACCTTGCATGCCAACTTTTAGAACAAATATTTATAGCTATTATAAATATTTGAAGAATGACTTTTGTAATACGTTTGCTAACACAACCTTAACTATCATGGCACAAACTGTCCTGCTAACATACATCTCCCTTGGACAGCTGGTATGGTCTGATATCCAGCAGATAAAAGATACCAAAGAGACAGACCAGTAGAGGCAAGAATACAAGAGGGAGATAAAAGACTTCATGAAGCACAGTCTCATTCTTAGTGCAGAAAAAAAAGTCAAACAAGTTCATCTTTTTGAAAATGACATATAGCTCAAATACACAGTCCTTCTGCAGACAAATAAAAGATAAATTTACTCACGTCTCAGGGAAAAGGGATGGATCAATGATGAGAATTATGTTACATGATAGCAAGCTGTAGCACCAAGTAGAACAAGAGAGTAAAGTAATAGATAACGTCTGAGTAGGAAAATCAGAGGAGAAGATGTCAAGAGACAAGAAAGACACCGTAAGGACAGATGGATACAGAAAGAATGTGGCAGGAAAATGCTAACAACTGGTCATGATGCCTGAGAAAGGTGAATAAAAAACAAACTGTTATAATGGGACGTGTATAAACCACCAGGAATGCTGAGGGAGAAAATATGTGGGAAAGGAGAGTTCATCCACCATGGTGCAAAATATTTTGTGGAGAAAAACAACCCTTAAAATGTGGGTATAGTCTGAAACACAGTTTACTAGTCACCTCCAACAGATCATCATTTCCTTGCATATTGTAGGACAAAACATTATAGAACCAGCTCTGGCCTATTTAGGGGAGCTTCTCAAAGCAGAGCTTTAAGTGGGTGTTGTTTTCACAGGCCTGTTGATGGAGTTGGGGGAGGGCAATTGCCTGGTGCCCAGCAATTTAAAAAAGCCCAGTACTCCCAGTCAAAGCTGCCATTAATGTAGCAGCGGTGACAACTGGAGCCCCAGGCCCACTGCAGGCAGTTTGGAAGGCCAGAGAGGTAGAGGGGGGTATGGCGTACCATATGGGCAGCACTGCAGGGTAGCTATCTCAACCCTGCCCATTCTGTGGGAGGCCCCACTCCACCCAGGAGAGCAGACCCGGCCATCCTGCTCACACCTCCCACTGCCCAGGAGCCTGGCAATCCTGTTGGTTCCCCTGTGTTTCCAAGAATGTTGTAGAGCAAAGGGCCAGTCACTTACCCATGACTGAGGTATACTCCAGATCTCTCCAAATTCAAGGCTGTAGCCAGTTTCTCCAGTAAACTAACTAAAGATTGGTTAGCTAAGAAATGAGTTATTGAGAGGTTAAAGCAGGTAAAACACAGTTCAGGTGAATCAAAGTTTGTAAATCCAATGTAACATAGGTGTAGTAAGTTGCTGGTTTTCCATACATTTTTCAGGATTCACAGAGTTCTGTCCAATGGCTCAGAATGCCACCCTGTCCAAATTCATCAGTTCGGATATGAAGACTCATTCCCAGGGCACACTTTTATAGCTGACGTCTAGGAAAAGCAGCCTAGCAAATGCTTGCAGTCACAGCAGAAATTCTTCTTTTGATGAAGAATGCATTTGGAGTCTTTGACCTTGGGCCACCACATTGAGGCTTTTTAATTAATATTCTATTTCCTGTACATACACAAGTAATTCAATTACAGTGGTATACATGATACAGTTACTGTCTCTTCATTATAATAGGGATGGATAAGTGAAAACAATACAGGTAACATTCATTGGTATTCAGGAAGTTTGCACATTAAGTAAGTTCCCATCTCAATACTAACACCATCCTTTGATCTACTTTTAACTACAGTACATGCATAAAAGCAAAGAAACAAGTTACAGATAAGTGAGGATAATACCATTATGTTTTCTTTGAATTATGCCCACATACCAATGAATTGGCCTGATCACATTACCATGCTTTTTGACACTCCTTTGCTTTCTATTAGTATGTGAGTGAATTAGTCTGACTGGCAGCTTGCTAGATGGCATCACACAAGCAAAGTGAGCTCTGCAGGATTTCCATAAAGCCCTAAAGAGCAATTGGTCTACCATGCCTTTACTTTTCACAGTATTTGCAGACATCCTCCCCCAGAACTTTGAAAAACCCATTCAATTCTGGTTGCACAACTTTAGGAAGACCATTTTACTATTCAACAAGGTTCTAATTTTCATTCAGATTCATATAACCCCCACATTTCAGTGCAAAACTTTAACCAAGTACAGAAAGTTCCTTTGGATATTCTCCAAAATGTTCTGGTTACAGTTTGGGTGCGTCTAGACTGGCAAGATTTTGCACAAAAGCAGATGCTTTTGCGCAAAAACTTGCCAGCTGTCTACACTGGCCACTTGAATTTGTGCAAGAACACTGACGATCTAATGTATGATTGTCAGTGTTCTTGCGCAAATACACTGACGCTCCCGCTCGGGAAAAAGCCCTCTTGCGCAAATGCTTTTGCGCGAGAGGGCCAGTGTAGACAGGTAAAAACTGTTTTGCGCAAAAAAGCCCCAATGGCGAAAATGGCCACCAGAGCTTTCTTGTGCAAAACTGCGTCTAGACTGGCACAGATGCTTTTGCGCAAAAGCACTTTTTGCGCAAAAGCATCCATGCCAATCTAGACGCTCTTTTCCGCAAATGCTTTTAAAAGCAATGCCGTTCTTCCTGAAAAGTAATAGGTGTAACGGCATTACGCAAGAGGGTTTTTCTTGCGCAAGAAGGGGCAGTGTAGACGCTCCTTCTTGCACAAGAGCCTCTTCTGAAAAAAATGGTGGCTCATTAGGTATGCAAATGAGGCCTGGCGATATTTCACGCTTAGCCTCATTTGCATATTACTCGCGCAAGAAGCCGCGAGTGTAGACATAACCATGGGGTAGATGCTCCTGGCTTTGATCCCTAAGGTTCCCAAGTTCAATCCCACCTGCTGACGACCCAGGCTCATAGACTTTACACGTAAATGCCCATTTTCTGTGCATAAATTCTCCCTTTGTGTAGCCAAACTGGGCATTTTGCAGACTCATCAAAAGTCCATTCATTCTTGTGTATCAAGAAAAATGGAATTCCAGGACTGATTGCCCAGTTCCAAGCCTGGAATAGACAGGAAGTCACCAACTCAACCCCTTTGCTTTGTTTGAGAAAGCAATTATCCCTTGTCTCCTTCCTTGTGCACATGTGTCTCTTATCAACTTATCAATTTGGACACAGATTCTAATTTAGTTTTCTCAATAAATTCAGTATCATGTTACAAGCCAGGAAATATATAAGGCTAAGACTTCATCGGGAGAAAGAAATGATCACAAACACGGTACATGCTCAGTTGGTTTATATTGTCATAGACCTATTGAAATCAAGCCACAACAATTTACACCAGCTGAGAATCTGCCCTTTAATGTCCCAAACTCAGTTGAGTGGATACTTTTATTGTTCAATGAGCTGACAGAGTTGAGGACAGAAAACTCATTGGAAAAGAAGAGGATTATCCCTAAGAGTAGTAGTATTTTTCTGAGTGCTCAGAAATATAATAAGGACTTATGGAAATACTGTCATGACCCCTATACAGAGAAGCATATACCCTAAATGTGATGTGATGCAACCAAAATAAATGAGAATCAAACAAAGCATGGAGACGATTAGAGAGAAGGGCCAGGAGTGACAACAATATGACTGCCCAGTGATTAAAGTCTGTGAGACATGTAGTTATATAAATGGGGGTTTTAGGTATTTTTCAATGAAAAGTTTTATAGAGATGGAAGAGTACGTCTACACAGCAGGGCTAAAGTCGAATTAAGCTATGCAACTTCAGCTACATCAATTGCGTAGCATAAGTCGAAATAGCTTAACTCGGCTTCAGGCACTATCTACAGAGCAGGAAGTCAAAGGAACTCTCTTCCTTCAACTTCCCTTACGCCTCATGAAATGAGGGTTACCACGAGTCAGAGTAAGAAGTCCTCCAGCTTGATATTTATTCATAATAAAGGCTTTTAGTGTAGACCTGCTCTTTGTTATTTCAGAATAATGTCAGTTATACTGCTGTGTAGACGTACCCTTAATTAAAATATCCAACATTAAAACTGCTATCCAAGCCCTCTGATTTCACTGAGCATTTGAGGAAATATTGAAAGTTGTCCATTATGTCCCCATTTCCCAGAGCTCTCTCAGTCTGTCCTTAACACCTAAGCCATCTGCCTGTCATTTGTTGGATCTCCCCACACCTCATCATAAACAAACCATCTGTTCAGTGCCTTCAAACTTCTATTTACAATGCATTCTCTTTTATCTACTTTACAACTCTTTGTAGATGTCAAAATTTTAATTACACAGTCACATATTAGGATGTCAGCAACTCAGGGTGCTTTTTCTAACAACAGTGTCTGGGATGGTCTAGAAGGCATTTGAAATGCATTTTATGGCTCAGTGATATATGGCATTTATGAAACATACAACAAATTTTAAAGTGAAGAAGCAGATGATGTATGAAGTCAATAATTGTTCCAAGACAGCCCCAAATGATTGATGTCTACAAAGTTCCACAAATGCTGTCATTTTATTAAAGTACAATAACAATATTAATTTATATGAAAATTCAGTTCTGCTAACAGCTAATGCATTTAAATTTCAAAGAATCTAACAATGCAATCTTCCCTCTCTCTATTGTCAGGCTTAAAAAGGGGAAGGTTACATCTTGATCACCTATAAACCCTCAAAATATAAAATATAAGTAGTTGTATTATTATAAATACAAAATATTATTAAGAAATCAAACTCTGAGAATATGGGCGAAACTGATCGAGTAAACAGATTTGACTGGAGACGGCTGCACTGAAAGCCCGAAAGGCAGCTTTGATGTCAATGAAAAAATTAACACGTACACAAAGTTACAGTTTCATTCCCTAACCCAATCAAAAGGGGAAATGACAACAGCCTTCAAGTACTAAAAGGTTGTTTCAAGGGGGAGGGAGAAAAAATATTCTCCTTAACCTCTGATGATAGGATAAGAAGCAATGGCTTTGTCCACACTGCAAGGTTTTTGTGCAAGAAGCTTTTTGCGGAAGAGAGCTTCCACAAAAATGTCTTGTGCAAAAGCGCATCCACACCTCAAAAGCGCATTGCAAAAGTGATGTGCTTTTGTGCAAGAGAGCGTCCACACTGCATGGATGCTCTTGCGCAAGAAAGGTCTGATGGCCATTAACAGAATGGCCATCAGAGCACCTGTGCTTTTTTCTGTTAGGCTCTTTTTACTCAAGAAACCACTGAATCCACACATGCCTTTTTGTGTAAGAACTGTAGCGCAAAAAGGAGTTATTCCTCATGGGGAGAGGAATAACTCTACCAGCAAAAGCCCTCTGTCCTGTCGATTTTTGCAAAAAAACGCACTTGAGGTGTGGATGCTCTGCCGGTTTTTGCGCAAAAACCTTGTTGTGTAGACATAGCCAATGGGTTTAAATTGTAGCATTGGTGGGTTAGGTTGGACATTCGGAAAACCTGTCAGGGTGGTTAAACACTGAAATAAATTTACTAGGGAGGTTATAGAATCTCCATCATTGGAGATTTTTAAGAGCTGGTTAGACAAACATCTCTTGGGGTGATTTAGATGGTGCTTGGTCCTGACATAAGTGTAAGGGGATGGACTTGGCCTCTCGAGGTCCCTTTCAATTCTAGTTTTCTATGATTCAATTATTCTAACCTAGAAACAGAAATGGGAAAAATGGATGAAACATTTTTCACAAAAATGTGTTTAAGATTTTTCCCAATTTATTCATGATGACTGCATCCCTAGTATTTTGCTTTGTTTGTACAAACTCAGGAGGCTGAACGATTTGCATAGGCACATGAAAAAAACCCAAAATGATCCTTCCTATAAAATTATGGCCAAGTCAATTTGTACATAAAAAAATTAAAGGAGGTTAAGGTGATGCGGTGTCTTCCTAGAGCCCACATAGTCCAGAGGAAGAATTTGAGATCCCAGAACTCTGAAATTCTGTTCTCATCTCTGCTCCTGCTTTGCATTCATTATTCCTTTTTCATTAGGTAGCTCTTTATACTATTAATTAGCTAGAGACTTTAGGTGTGCTATATGACTGCTCAAATTTAAAGCTCAGGACTATATCCTGCAAAGTACTGAGTGCCCTCAGTTCCCCAACATTTCATTAGAAATAACTATATTCAGCACCGTGCAGGATTCCTTGGTACCTTGTGATACTGAGCTCCCAGAGAAACCATTGACTTGTCTAATGTTGAGCAGCACACTTGTGTCATAACCACAACTAAGCCTTGTCTACACTAACCCCTACCTTTGATCTAATCTATGTGACTTCAGCTACTCAAATAGCTTAGCTGAATTCAACATTCTTACCACAGAGTCTTCTGTGAAGTAAGGTCAGGAAGGGCTGCTCTCCTACCGACTCTGGCTATTCTTCTTATCCTGGTGGAGTACCAGAGCTGATGGAGGACTACTCAGAGATCGATTTATCATTATGATCTACTACATAGTGGAGACAAGCCTTAGATGCCCTATTGTCAAACACCTGGGCTCATAGCCTCGCCAATGTGACCACACCCACCCTTTCTGAACTATCCCTTTTTGTTTGACTTGCCTGCCTCATCTGTAATAATATTTACCATAGTGGAAGTCAATAATTTGCAAAGTTAGAATATCCACAGTTCTACATCATTATAGAAATATCATACCTGATTTGAAAAAGGGAAACTGGAGATTCATTTAAACCTAGCAGAGGATGCTGCAACTCCCACTAAAGTAAGCACATGTTGCCCCTGGTTACACAAGGGCTGAGATCATTCAAACAACTAAATTACTTATCTGGAATGGTCTTGGTTAGAGATGGGCAGGATTTTAGGAGGCTTCGGTTCTTAGTCTAGTTCTGCCACTGACTTGCTCTGTGACCTTGAGAAAGAGACATAATCGTTTGCTTGCCTCTCTGTAAAATGTAGCAGAGAGGCTTGCCTGTTTGTTGGCAGGCCTAAGTGCTAAGCAAAAGTAGATGATAGATCCAAGCAATAACCAAATTGATTATGCACAAATACACTTGGTTGTGTCTCAATAAAATACCTTTCAAATTACCTTAATTAAGCACAATTCAAGGAAACAAATGTTAGAAATTCAGCTGAACCGAGTTAATCATAATTATAGAACTGGAAGGAACCTTGAAAGGTCATCAAGTCCCCCCCCACACACATAGGCCATGGGTTACCAAACTGAGGGCATGCCCCCCTGGGTGGTGGGGGCGTGAGGCAACCCAGTCCCCCGCCATCAAGTTTTGCTGCCCCGGTCAGTTCCTTTTTTTTTTTTTTGCTCAACAAGTTTTGCTGTTGGGGGGGGGGGCGTGAGGGTTTTTCAAAAATCAAAAAGGGGGCGTGATGCCGAAAAGTTTGGGAACCACTGCCATAAGCATTTTATTTCAGTGCTTAGCCACCCTGACAGTTAGGAAGTTTTTCCTAATGTCCAACCTAAACCTTCCTTGCTCACTACTGACTTGAAAGCACAACACATAACCCTCTCAAATTATCTGATAGCAGACTGATATGTGAATGTACTGCAGGTGGATTATCTGTTGCAGGTAGCTGTGCTTGAGTAAGCTGCATATAAACAGATTTTTTGGAGAAGTACACAACAGTTGTTACACAGACAGACAGACAGACACGACTAATGTTAATCCATCACTCAAATGAGCTCGAGACAACAAAGCTCCACCCGCACAATGAATCCACAATTGTGCTCCAGACAAATATGTGCAGCTCTGCCTGGAATGCAGCCAAACCAATCGCACACCAGTTGTTTGATTCAAGGTAGGTTGGGAGATGGAATCCTATAGAGAGAGAGAGTCAACAACACAAATAAACCTCTCTCCCCATCACTGATCTCCTTTTGTATCTCCCCTCACAGATCCATTTTTTTATCTCCCTGCCAACTTTGATAACAGAGCACCATGCTGATTGCCGAAATTCACAGCAGTCATTTTCAGGGACTGCTTTGGTACAAATGTTTCTGAGTACAGATGGGATGCGCTGCCCTGTTATTTAAAGGTGGTTGGATGATTTTAGTCCCTCTTTGTCACCATCTAACTCCACCTGTGCAGTGAGAATTGTGTGTGTGTGTACATGTACAGGTGTGTGTGTGAAATTTTATGACCTTTAGTAGAACAAGCAGATGTCCTAATTCTGAAATGACTTGGTAGAATGGAATTATGCCAAAAGAGCTATTTTAGTCATGCCAGTGAAGTAGTGTACCTCACTCCCGCATCTTTTTTTAAATCTGCTTGATTAAGGCAAGCAAATAAAGAGTTGGATGTCTTTAAAGGAGCCACTATAATATGTGAATAACACCTCTTTCCCTTTAATTAGTCTTTTTTTCTCCTTTAGCGGCTTGGCAGTTTGTCTTATAATTCTGATCTCAGCTACATAGATGCACATCTCCATTTAATGCTCTTGTATATACATATAATGCCAGGCTTTTAAAATAAATGCACCAGCACATGTCCTTAGTGTTATTTAAGAATAAACAACAACAAAAAATCAAAATAAGCCCTCAACTTTCCAGCTGTTTTCTTGCTTCATAGTCATTTCTACCTGCATTCATGAAAACAATGCAGCAGTGTTGAAGGAATGTGGATTTTTTTCTTTATTCTAATTCTTAGAACAGAGATTGCTTTAATTCTGCTCTCAGCTGGTAGTGCATGAAATATTTTTTTGATGTTGGAGAAAAATGAGAACTTACTGTACTCCTAGGAACGAGCAGTGGGTTTAAGAGGCAAGTAAAGGCATTGCCTCCTATTGGTCTTAGGCTATGTCTAGACTGCAAGCCTCTTTCGAAAAAGAGCATCTAGACTACAACCAGTACTTTTGAAAAAGCAAGCCGCTCTTTTGAAAGAGAGCACCCAGGCAGTCTGGATGCTGTCTTTTGAAAAAGCACAGTTTGCATTACATAGTGCCTTTTTTCGAAAGAGCACTTTTGAAAAAAGGTGTTATTCCTCATAAAATGAGATTTTCTGTGGTCGAAAAAACTTCCGTGTTCTTTCGATTTACTTTCAAAAGAACACGGTAGCAGTCTAGACGCAGGGGAAGTTTTTTGAAAAATGGCCACTTTTTTTGAAAAAACCCTGTGGTCTAGACACACCCTAATGTCCAACAACTCACTTTTTCTATCCCTATTCTGACCCTTTCTGCAGGCTCCCCACAGCAGGCTGTTGCAGCATGGTGAGGCTTCCTCCATGGTGGATTTAGTAACTTGAAATTAAAAAGTTTTCCAGCTTGCCAGACCTATTAGCACAACATTGAACCTGTGAAAGAGCTATTAAATCTTAATGAAGCCATTTAACAGGCATGTGCCAACCTGGAGGTATATTCTGTCAGTTTCTGAATTTACTGACAAAAACACTTGTGCATTTCTGCACTATTGTAGTATGTCTACAGGACCTTATTTTAAAATTTATTTTAATTATTTCACAGGTTTGCTGCTGAAGATTATAAAATCACACCTCTAAAAATTCTTGCAGAGATTTTTAGATGCACAATCGGAGTGTTCAACTTTAGCCTTAAATGCTTGGATCATCAGACATCTTGTTTTTTAAATAAATTCTTTAAAAGGCCACCCTTATGTAAAATACACATTTTCGTTTTAATTACTATAGTACAAAATCTTGCTTCCAAAGTCTTCCCATCCTTCCTATCCATCCTTGCTGTAATTCCTTCACCCCTTGTTGAAGAAAGCCCTGAAAGAGACAACACCCCTTTTCTTCTAGATATCTGTACACATGAGTTTCCCTTTCGTTCTTCTGACTATTGATGAGCTGGTTTTAAGAGAACCCTCCATCAAAATCAATATTTTAGTAAGATATAAAATTCTTTGCCTTGCCTAAAAAATTTGGAAACATTTTTCACACAGAACTATGGTGAAAATGTATAAATATGTGCCTTATTATGGAGATCACACAAAATAAAGTGTTCCCTTTTTCTAAAAGCAATGAACTTCGTTATGAGCACACTAAACCGCTCTGGCTGATTAATTTAAAATAATGTCTTTGGGTGAGTTAAACACGTATTAATCTAAAATGATTACATTATGAAGACTTAAGAGTACATTTAAAATATACAATCAGTATGGAAGTACTGATGAAGAAAATGTAAAACAGAGAAGAGCTGAATCATGTATTCCACAATATGTAATGTTGTATTCAGCAGGACAGCTAGTTTGCCCTTGCCACAAAGTTTTTGAAACTAAATCCCTGACAAAATTCAAGGTATATCAAAAAACCTGTGCCTGACATTTTTATTTCCAAATGTAGTGCTTTTAATTAGGTACCTTCTGCATGTCTAGTCTTCACAATCTGGCATGCAGTAGAAAACATGCTCCATTTTCATTAGAAAGGAATTATAGAAGCATGGTTTTTCTCAAATGTTATTTGCTATATTTGGGTATGTCTAGACTACATCCCTCTGTCGCCAGAGGGATGTAAATTAGACTTACCGAAATTGCTAATGAAGTGGGGATTTAAATATCCCGCGCTTCATTAGGATAAAAATGGCTGCCGGTTTTTGCTGACATGGCAATTTGCCGGCAAAAAGTGGCAGTCTAGACAGGGATCAGTCGACAAGGAAAGCCTTTTCCGACCGATCCTGTAAACCTCGCTGCATGAGGCATAAGGGATCAGTCAGAAAAGGCTTTACTTGTCGACTGATCCCCATCTAGACAGCTGCTTTTTGTTGGCAAATTGCCGCGTCAGCAAAAAGCAGCAGCCATTTTTATCCTAATGAAGCGCGGGATATTTAAATCCCCGCTTCATTAGCAATTTCAGTATATCTAATTTACATCCCTCTGGCGACAGAGGGATGTAGTCTAGACATACCCTTTGAGTTCAGGGATTTGGCTAGAAGAGGATGAGTAGGAAGGGGGAGAGATGAGAAAAGTGGGAGACAATGCGGAGGGGGCTGGGCCTGGGAAGAGAGGAAAAGATCCTGAGGAGGAGCAGGTGGGGAATATGGGTGGGACCATAGACTGGGGATCCTGACACCCCAAGCAGCAGCTTCAGCCCATCATGTATGTCTGTGGTTAAACAGAAGGGCAGAGTAAATGTCTTTTGCATTGCACCTATTCCAAACTACTTTTTTCCCCCATGCACACAAAGGACTTTAACTGCTAATCACAAAGGAACAGATTTTGGCACCCTTACTTAAGGTGAGTAGCATATTTGACAAGTTGCCATTTTGGGTCCTTCAGGTTCTGCATTCAAAGGCCCTACTCATGGAATAAGACACTAAGAGTATGTCTAGACTACATGGCTCCGTCGACGGAGCCAGGTAGATGAGGTTTCTAAACATAGGGAAATGAAGCGGTGATTTAAATAATCGCCGCTTCATTTACATCAAAATGGCTGCCGCACTGTGCCAATCAGCTGTTTGGTGGCACAGCGCAGTAGTCTGGACGCTCTGCAGTCGATAAGGGAAGCCCTTGTCTACCGCCCCGTTATGCCTCGTGGTATATGCCTTCCCTTGTTGACCGTGGAGCGTCCAGACTACCGCACTGTGCCACCAAACAGCTGATCGGCACAGCGCGGCAGCCATTTTGATGTAAATGAAGCGGCGATTATTTAAATCGCCGCTTCATTTCCCTTTTTCGAATACATTAATCTACATGGCTCCGTTGACTGAGCCATGTAGTTTAGACGTACCCTAAATGACCAGGGTAGGGGGTATCTAAAGCTGTGCAAAATATTTGCAACAAATTAAAACAATGCTCCAGCTTGGGGGGTTTGTTATTGACTTGAAACTCACACCACATTTAGCAAAAGTCTTCCTGTGTCAGGGACAGCTGCCCCCTGAGAGTCTCCTCAAGGCACAGAGGAGGCTTTGCAGTGGCCTCACTAAATTTGCCTCCCTTTCTGGGGCTTGTTAGAGAACTCCACAGAGACTTCCATGGCGTCCAGTGACAACAGCCCTCTTTAAGGTGTGCTTTATTCACTTTTAGTTCTAAAACAAACACAATAGGCAGCAGGTTTAAAACAAACAAAGGAATTTTTCTTCCCCCAGAGCATAGTCAACCTATGGAACTCCTTGCCAGAGGATGTGGTGAAGGCTAGGACTTTAACAGGGTTCAAAAAAGAGCTAGATAGATTTGTGGAGGTTAGGTCCATCAATGGATGTTAGCCAGGATGGGTAGGAATGGTGCCCCTAGCCTCTGTTTCTCTGGAGGTGGGTGACAGGGGAAGGATCACATGAGGATTACCTGTTGTGTTCCCTCCTTCTGGGGTACCTGGTATTGGCCACTGTCGGCAAGACAGGATACTGGGCTAGATGGACATTGGTCTGACCCAATATGGCCGTTCTTATGTTCTTACAAAAGTACCCCCTTCACCCAGCCTTAAGCTGGGCACAGTTCCAAACTTTCCTGTTACCTCAGAGACCTTCTTGCCACAGCAGGTTACTCCTAGCCCCACCTAGATGGGTTAACTCTTCTGGTCTCATTCTGCAGCCTTTCTACAGCTTTCTGAGAATTTTCTCTTCTATGCAGTTTTCTGCTGCTTTTCATAGGAGAATCAACTTCTCCAGACCCGGCTGGAACAGTCCTCGTGTTCCACTATAGGGTTCTTGCTCTGCAGGGTGAATATTTTTAAATAACACTGAGCTTTAGCACTAATAAATAAAGCAGAACTCCATTCAAGATGGAATTTCAAGGCTCCAGAATGGGATTGAAGTCAGAAGATAAATCTTATTTCTATCTAACGTAAACTTGTTACTGATAACAAAGACAATATAAAAGTCTCAGAAATTACAATGGAAGTGTGTCAACAGCGGGTCTGATATTGACATTCCAGTGCATACAAAGCTCCCAACATCAGTAAAACAGGCTCATTCACAGAAAAAGTGGACTCATACAATCATAGGCGGAATGAGCAGCAAGCCCATGGTTCAGGTTGCCTGTCACTTCTCATGTTAAGAACCGGTTTTCAGGTGTTCATAACAGAGCCAAACATTAATTAGACAAAATCTCACAGAGTGGGTATCTGCTTCAGGATGATTTTTTTTGAGGGGGGGGGAGAAGCGTTTCAGCCAATGAGATTGTACCATTTCCAAGGAAAAGATTAATGACAAATACATGGTTGCACCCAAGTTAAAAATATTCTTACAGATGTTTCACAGAGAAGGGCTTATGTCTCTATGCTTTGAAACAAAAACTTGAAATCTAACAAAGTGGTCAGAGATGTCCCTTTTTTTGTTGTCTCAGGAAAAACACACACCCAGCTTTTAGCCAAGTGATAATTTAGTGAAAAAAATTCAATTTGAAGATTCTCAGCAGAGACTTATTAGACCTTGGCAGTTAAATTCTCCACAGATTTCATTTGCACTGCATAAGGTACGTCCCGGAGCTTTAGGGGCTGAGCAGAACTTTACCTGAAATTGCTCCTTGTAGCTAACGGGCATGGCTGTGGTACCAGCACAAGAACTAAAATCAGAGGGTTGAGAATTGAGGTGGGGACGCAGGGGAGAGTAATGGGAGGGAAGGGAGAAACAGAGGAAAACAAGAGGCATGGGAGTGGAAGAAATGAACAAAGAGAAAGAGGACAGGAGCAGAGAGGAAAGAGGAAAGAAGCCAGGGAATGCAGGGGAATGGGTAGACTAGAGGGGAAGGAGGGGAGAAGTTAAAGAATAGGCGTCCCTCAGACCCTGCTCATAGCGCATAAGAGGGGGAAGGGAATGGGAAAAAACAGTACCAGCATAAGTCCACAGCAAGGATTTCAATTTTAAAGCACTCCATCTTTAGGGGACTCCTCTGAATGCTCTTATTGTATTTTCATCAATTTAATATGCCTCCGACTAAGATCAGATATAGGCCCATCAGCCACTCCTTCCATAAATTCCAGTTGCCACAGTAGTAGTTTCTTCCACAGACATGCAGTATGAGCAATTAGAGCATGACTCTGTTTAAGCTTTTACAAGCCCCCAAACGATCCAGCTGTACAAAACAAAATATGTTGCAATATTGAGATTTCCAGACTATATGTAAATGGGTATTTTTAATCACCTTTTTCTGCCGCATCTTTGTAAGGTAAGCAGTTAGGATTAAAAGTGTTTTTTTTAATGACAAATATGAAATATCTGGGCCTGATTCTCAACCTTACTTCCCTACTATTTGCCCTCTTGAGGTTTCAACCCTTGCATGGTGTAAAAGAACCATATCTACCTGCAGTTTAGGTGCAGGGTTTCTATTAGCAGAATAGCTGGCTTCTGTACCAGCTTCCACTTGCCCATGGCATAGGGGGACTGTTGAGGAAATGAAATAGTCTAAGATGGAGACTAAGGGGGGAGTATAGATTTTCTAGCAATTTTCCATACAAATATTAAGTATTTGCTGCTCAGACATGCTATAGATAGGAAGAATCTGTTTATGTTCAGATTTTGTACTTCATAGTGGAAGAAATTTACATATATTTTTAGAATGATATACTCCATGTGAAGAAGATACAGTCTAGGAATCATAACTTTTCACCTACAGCCCACAATGTGGATTTCACTGCCTAGTTCCTGTTTTATTTTTTTATTAAAAAAAACTCCTCTCTTCCAGAAGAGCAGGTGGAACTTTATAGTCTGAGGTCTGTAACTATGATTTCTTAGTTGCTTCACAGAAAAGTATTAACCCTCTGGCCAATGTGCAACTATAATGAAGCAGAAAGCAAACAAGTCAGTAAATCATTTCAATAAAAATACCACTGAGTAGCTTCATAGCAGTCTGCACAGCTACTCTGATTTACTGTAGCTGACAAACCAGTCCCTCTTGCTGAGGCTGTTGCATTAGTATTATGTAAACACAGTCGCCTGATACTCATTCAGAGTATTATATCTTGGATTTTGTTACCCTGGTTTTAGAAGGGTATTTAGAGGGGATTAAAAAGAAGCAAAACAAGCAGAATCCTATCAGATTAGTCAGGGCATGTCTATACTGGGGAGTTATTTTGAAATAATTCTCTTTATTTTGAAATAACAAGGCAAACGTCCACACTACCAAGCCAGTTCTTTCGAAATAATGGGGCTTGCTATTTCAAAATAACAACTCCTGCTTATGAAGTGGAATAAGCTTATTTCAAAATAGTTATTTTGGGAGTTTTTATTTCAAAATAATTTATTTTGAAGTAAACTGGCAGTGTAGACATAGCCTCAGTTCCAAAGACAACTTCATGTGTGTAAATTTCTGAAAAAAGAGGAAGGTGAATACTGGACCATGTGATTTTTGTGAAAATGAGGTGTTCTGTGGCACTTTAAAGACTAACAAATGTGTCTGACAAAATGGGTTCCAACGTATGAAGGCTTATGCCCAAATAAATTAGTTTTTGAGGGCATTTCTACACTAGGAAACTATAACTAAAATCGATTTAATAACTCCTGAAATAACAAAGTGTCCACAATACCGCTATTTCAAATAAGCATTATTCCCCGAGGAAAGCAAGAGTACAGATTTTGAAATAACCAGACTGTTATCATATATATAGTAGCCCAGTGTCTGTGCGTCTGTAACGCTGACATACACAGCCATGCCCCCTGGCCGTGTACGTCAGTGCCCCGCTCTCCTTCCCCTCACTCCCTGGCTCTTCAGGCCCCACGGCCCCCCAGACACCCTCCCCGCCAGCGCTGCTTCCTCCCCTCTTCCTCCGGCCCCCATCCTCCCCTCCAGCCCCCAGCCCCCGACCCCAGCTCTGCTTTCCACACCCCTTCTGGCCAGCCCCGTCCCCTTCCCCTCACTGTGTGGCGCGCTGTGGCTCACTGCGCCACTCCCAGCTGAGCGGCGCTCCCGCCAGGGCCCGGCCGAGTGCCACTCGTGACCGGCGGAGCGGCGGTCAGCTGGGCCTGGGGCAGCAAGCGGCCGTTTGGGGTCCGCGCTCCCACGCATGGGGAGCGTGGACCCCAAAGGGCCGCTGCCGCTTGCTCCCCCACCGGGGCCCGGCGGGAGCACCGCTCAGCTGGGAGCGGTGCAGCGCGCCACGGAGGGGTGGGGAGGGAGGGAGGAAGGGGCGGGAGCCACACAGGGAGGGGAAGGGGCGGGGCTGGCCAGAAGGGGGTGGGAAGCAGAGCTGGGGGGCTGTGGGCTGGAGGAGGATGGGGAGGAAGCAGCACTGGCAGGGGCGTGTCCGGGGCTGGCCGGCAGGAAGAGGGGTGGGAAGCAGAGCTGGGGGGATCGGGGCTGTGGGACTGGACAGGAGGAGGGGGGCAGGAAGCAGACCTGGCGAGGGGGGGAGGGATGCAGCCACTGGCCACTTGCCGCCACTTGCTCCCCCGCCAGGGCCCAGCTGAGCGCCACTCAGGTGGGCCCGGTGGGACAGGAAGGGGGGAGGGGCAGTGATGTACACGGCCGGGGGCGGGGCCGTGTACGTCACCGCCCCCCCTTCCTCCTCCCGCCGTGGTGCTGAGTGGTGCGCCCCTCAGCCGGGCCTCCATGGGAGAGGGGAGGGAGGGGCGGTGACATAGACAGCCCCGCCCCCTGGCCGTGTACGTCACTGCCCCACCCCCTCCTCCCCCGCGGCAGCCCGGCTAAGCACGCAACACTCAGCCGAGCTGCCATGGAGGGAGGGGAAGGGGCCGGGGCGGTGACGTACACAGCCAGGGGGCAGGGCCGTGTACGTCACCGCCCCCTTCCCCTCCCGCTGTGGCACTCGGCTGAGTGCTGTGCCCCTCAGCCAGGCCGCCGGGGGAGCCAGCAGCGCAAGGGGCTGTTTGGGCTCCCCCGAGGTGGGAGGGGAAGGGAGGACGGTGATGTACATGGCCCCGGCCCTGGCCGTGTACGTCACTGCCCGCCCTCCTCCCTTGCACCAGCCCGGCTGAGCAGGCAGCACTCAGCCAAGCGACACGGCGGGAGGGAAGGGGAAGGGGAAGGGGAGAGACGGAGGGGAGAGAGAGGCAGGAGGAGGAGGAGAAGAGAAAGGGAGAGTGAGAGGCAGGAGGGGGAGAAGAGAAAGAAAGAGATGGAGAGAGAGGCAGGAGGCGGAGGAGAACTGAGAGAGAGGGGAAGCAGTAGGAAGAGAGAGAGAGAGACAGAGCGAGAGAGCTCAGGAGACAAGACCTGAAAATCCCGTCTTATGACGGGCTAATTGGCTAGTTTTGAAATAATAGGCTTGGTTATGTGGATGCTCTGCTTATTATTTCAAAATAAGCAGGGTTATTTCGAAATAACTCCCTAGTGTAGACCAGGGCTAAGAGGCCACAGGACTCCTTATTGTTTTCGCTGACACAAACACAACCACCACTCCGAAACACATTTTGTAAGTTACCAAAATAGAATTCACCATTGTTTATCCCCACAGCAATCAGGATGTTTTGTATCCTTATTGCTAATTGAAGAAAAAATGTACTCTGGACCACATTCTGCCCAGTAACAACTCACTGCTCAAATAGCTATTGATTTCAGAAGGGTTTGTGATATAAGGTATTAAGCCATTAAAGTGAGTCAAGAAACTGACCTGATGGCTGCTTTAAGAGGATCTACAATCCCAGTTAAAAATCCAACTTACACCTCTCATTTTGTCAAAAAGAATTTTGAAGTTTGTTCTGTCTCGCAGTCAAAATATGTCATGCACACACTCGCCCACAGAAAGCAGGGAAGGCTATAAAGCCTATCTCGGAGCATGTTTGATTTCCTGGCTGCCTTATTTGTTTACAACAATGTTCTTAAAATTGTCTCTACCATCTGTGTGGCTTCTAGTTGTTTGAATGAGAATGAGATATTAAAATGCCATCCAGATGTCTAGATGCATATCAGCATTAACATATTATGCAAATTGTCACAAAGATAGGGGGAAAAAACCCTTTTCTTAAACAACAAAAAATATTTTCAGATAGAATGGAAAGAAATAAATCTGCAAAAGCTGACCAAAAAAAAAAAAAAAGTACTAACTATACACAGCATAATTTCTCAGTCATATCTTACGAAGTAGTTCAGGTACAAAATGTTTTTGGTCATTTCTAATATAAATCAGTGGGAGAAAAACTATGAAAAGGCAAATTTTAAATAAAATAGCCACAGTGAAGAGAGGAAATGTCACTGGACTTGGTGATATGACAAAGTGAACATGAAAAAGTTAAATTTAAAAGTTATCTCCCATATATTTTGTTCTTGGAGGTAGCTCTTTGAACACTGAAGAAAACTGCTAGCTGTTGAACATCAGATTTAAAAGAAATCTTCTGCTCCTTGCCTGAATTTCTACGTAGGAGCGCAATTATGAACTCATTTATGCAGGATCAAGCCTGCTCTTAGTGGAATTATTTTTGCATGGGACTGTTGTCGTACATAGGACCAGAGAATTAAAGTGAATCTATTGTCTGTAGGCAGTTATAATTGGGGATCTTGAGTTCTGATAGAACCTTAGTCATTGAGTAATTCCATCGGCTGCAAGGGCAAAAAAATGCTCCTTAGAATGAATAAAGTTAAGATAATCTAATCCTGTGAGTCATTCCATCGGGAAAGCTTTGGAACCTCTTATTTATATTGGGGTGAAATCCACCACATGCTGAGGAACAGCACAAGAACTAGACACCATTTAAGTCTCAAAAATAGTCCTCCTTTAAGCCAAATGTTATGGGATGTGAGTGCTGATCAGGTTTTAGCTCTGTGTGTGTGTGTGTGTGATGAATTTCACCCAGGGTATAAGAAGTTTATGCTAGCACTTTTCCCATCTTTTCATCAGCAGCTCAGGGGTGAGCAGTTTCCTCGCTGTCTTTTGGCAAAATCATTTTATGAATCCATTTTTTCTCTTCCCAGGTTTTTGCTTTCAGATATGTGAATCGAGGTGGACGTTTCGCTTAAACATACATTGCTTACAGAACAGCTTTTCTCCTAAATCAATTATACTGAAATCAATATGTGGTGTGCAGCAACAGCACTTTTATGATCGCTTGAGTGACACTCTTCAGGGAGAACTCAGCTAACAGTCATTGCCTCAGAACATGTTCCCTTACAATTATGCTCTATACACTACCTGAATGGCCATCTTTAAAATTGAATTTGTTTATTACAGAGAATGTTAATTTAAGACTAAATGTCTGTGGTTCAGCCTCTGAATATACTACATTTAGTCATCTAAGTGATTTTACTTTTAGAGGCACGGCATCTCTAAAAACTGCTACCATAAAGACTTATAGAAAATCTTTGTATTATAACTAAAAATATGTGCTGTAAGTAGAAAAGGAGAGACACTTACCATTGAGCCACAGAAAAATCAGTCAGGGGCCACACACCAAACAAGTGAGAAGCAAAAGCAATAAAATCCTCATCAACGTGACTCCTGATTGAGGAGAAAGACACTCCCCACTTTTCCCTCCCACACCAGAGCCTGGGGGGCAGGCTAGTAGATTTTGTGTGCTCCAGCCCCACGGTGGGGCAGAGGGGGGGTAGGGGGATGGAGCATCGTCATGGACTCCCAAATGCTGGAGGGGGGGAGGGCACTGAGCCTCAGGTACTGGATCCAGAGAAGCCAGGGACTGCATCCGGACCCCTGGCCTGAGGTTTCCCATCCCTGGATAAGACACACCACATCTCTGAGGATAACATCATGTAACTCCCACAGTATGGCTTTCTCACCTTCCTGTGGCTGGACCACATAGAGGGTTATGACCCTTTAAACACAGAAAGCTTGCTCTGTTAAGTTCAGACAGATGAGGGTTATACTTTAAGGTCCAAAGGTTTCACACCCACTGCTGCACAGGGATTGTGCCTTATCACTGAAGCACAAGTCTAACAATAGAACCATTTTTACAAAGGAAAAACAGGGGGTTTTTTGGGCCGGGTTGGGGGTGGGATTTATGTTACAAAATACTGCTGTTTTGCAATGTGGACATTATGAAATGTGGATATTATGAAATTTGGGGAGGTATGTGTGTTTCCCCCCTTTTCTGTCATAGTTCTCCCTCGCCCCCAATTTCCCACTGAATGGAACAGATTGAATGATTTATTTTCACTTGTGCATTTTTCTTTCATTCCCAGTATTCATCAGAGATAACAGGGCGAGGGGATGAGGCTGTGATAATCCCCCTCTGCCAGAATGGCTCCTTGGGAGATGTGGGCAGGCAGCATAATGAAGAACAGGTTCAAGGCTGCTCTTTATAAAGCCAGGAAGGGAAGAGGGGTGTAAAGACAACGTCTATAAGCTAACCTCCAGCATGCGATCCTTTATTAATACCACATACCCTAAATCACGCAAGGCATAATTATTTTCAATTTGTTCCATTTACCGGTGTTGACTCTATTACCCTATCAATTTAAAACAGGTTTGATGTTTGTGATTTTGATAATTCCAGTATTATGCATCCACTGCCTCAAACGTGTTTTCAGCAGGAGGGATAAAAAAGAAGTTTTACTCCTGTTAGCAAGATAATTTGTGAAGATATATTTTTTAACTGTAATTGCCAAAATAGCTACTTTTTGAGTATTGTGCTATTAGCAACAGACTCACAGCAATAGGCTGTGGAGAACAGTTAGAAAGCATTTAAAAACTTACATAATGATGTAAAAAAATAGGGTTGATGTATTTCAACTGAATTTAATTCAGGGGCATATGGTACATTAGTTAGAATGGGACCTTAGTGCACAAAGACATTTCAAAAACAGTAGCAGTTCCCCTAAAACTGACAGGGAAGATAATGTATATTTAAAAAAATGGTACTGCACTTGGTACAGAGCAGGAGAAAAGACTTTAAAAGAGGTTTTCTGAAGAAGCTGCAAGTCACCATGGATAGATTATTGAAGATGTAGGAAAACGAGTGAGATTCTAAAGGGATGAATAGAGATTTCATGCTGGGCTTGATCAGAGTAATCTGATAGAGTCCACACAGGTTCTCTCATGGACGCATTTTAAACAAAAGGGTGCAAAATGATTCACTTTAGTACCTTGTACCGTATAAACTGTCCTACACACTTGCTGCTAAACCAGCAATAAATGTGTGCAATGAAGCTTGAAATTGTATAAATGCTACACAGTTTGGGGGCCCATTACAAAGTCTAGACTCAAGACAGATTTTGAACAAAATTGGCACAATGTTATTGTCCAGCACTCACATCATGCAATATTCTTGAAAAGATGGAGTGTTACATGTTCTGCACTCTGCTCAATGTATAGAAAAGTCCAACTGCAAAGAGTATTCTTTAGTTCAGCCTGTCACAGCTTCTGGAGTTCTTGTGTTCAATCCTCAGACCAAAATGACGGTTATTACATAAGTGGATTTCATGGTGAGATTTTGGGCATCTTCCAATAGAGAGTGAAATTTTGCCTGTAAGACCTTGTACACATCAAAAACAACCAACCTACTGCTGAGCAAAACTTCCAAATGTCATATAATTCCACTTGTGCACTTCTTGACCCTAGAAACAGTGCTGAATTTTAATGGACACCTCTTGGGGTCACAGGAGAATAAAGAAACCTAACTGCATATTTCAGTTTCTTCTGTAATTAAAATAGGACTCCTGCTCTGGGTGACAAAGATTGCTCTTTGGGGGACAGATAACCACTTGGAGGATAAATCTGTTTGTGGATTATTAACTGCAAAGTAAAAGCCTATTTACTGTTCTTTATGTGGATTCACCCTTAGAATCTGCAGTTAGAGATACATTCACTTGCAAATGAAAATGTTTTACTCTCCCCTCTTTCAGTGTACACAGCTTCATTTAGGGTTTGTGATAGTTATTAATTAACATCAAAAGGATAATAAATACACACACACATTTTTTTCTATCTTGCATCTTTGGTGTTTTAGCATAGTATATAGAGATCAATCAATGCCTCTTAAAACAACTGGTTTCTATTTTGAAAGTTGCTGTAGCTGAATAATATAAGGCATCTGATTGGCAAAGCCTTATAACCAATAAAATCTCTAATTACAAATAATACAGTAGCAATCAATTTTATTTGGGTTATATTCTGATATGCTGTGAAATCTTCCTGAAGGTAGCCAGCCCTGATTTACAGCATATTTTTAATATTACCGCTCAACTTCATAAAGCTCTAATTATAACACGATCTCTGAACATCCATTATGAAGGTGGAACAGAAGATGAAAGAAGAGTTTGTATCACTGTTACTGGCAGAGTGAATCTCTGGACCCTGAAAATATGCATGACAACAAGGTAAATTGGTTCTAACACACACTGTCCAAGTCTTTAAGACTTCCTCTTTCATAGGCCACATCTTCACTTTGCAGAAGATTGACGCTGTCGCAATTGATCTTCTGGAGTTTGATTTAGTGTTTCTGATTAAGACTCGCTAAATCAGACTCAGAGGGCAGCCTTGCTGGTGTAGGGTACTCCTGCTCTTGCCAGGAGTAAGGGAAGCCAATGGGAGCATTTTCTTCTGTTGGCCTCCGGCTGTGGGGGAACCACCAAACTTGGCTTAAGGTAAGCCAACTCCAGCTATGTATTGTATGTAGCTGGAGTTGTGTACCTTAAGCCAAGCTAGTGTAGACCTGGCTATAGTCTAGCTGACAGACTTTCTTGTTTCAAGTGGCATGGAAGGAATTTTGGTTGGATTTCAATTGATTTCAATCTCCCTGCTTTTATATGTCAGTGTTATGTAAGCTGGGGAGCTTGCATTTTATCTAGGCATTAGCAGTGCCAATATGATTTAGATTTTTCACACACTTAAAGGCTTTTTATTTTAAGCTGATTTGGATATTTTCAAGAATGGTCACCTGAGACTGTGGGATCCCTCACTCAAGGTTTAATTCAGACTACTGGCACCAATGAAAATCTCCCAGTGACTTCAATGAACTTTGGATCAGACTGTCAGCGCCTTTTAGTCCACGTTTGTCCAGGTTGGTTACCAGCAATTCAGCCTCATTTCCATGGGATAAACCTTTCATGTTGTATCTCCTGGATTACCTCCTTTTCTCTCATCTGACACCCTCTGTACAGAATTCTATCATGAGAAGTAGTGGATTCTCCATCTCTAGAAGTGTTGAGATCAAGACTCAGATACCTTTTTGGAAAATATGTTGTAGTCAAACACAAGTTATTGGGCTTAATGCAGGATCACTGTGTGAAATGTTATGGCTTGTATTATAAAGGAGATTAGATTAGAATATCTAATTGTCCCTCCTGAAAAGCTACAAATCTATGAATTAAAGTTAACCAAATAACAGCAATAGCTTTTCAGCGATAGTGAAATTGAATTTTGATTTGATGTTGTTGGGCTCGCGCAGCTTGGGCTCCCAGGCTGAGCCCTGTAAATAGAAGCAGTTAAAAGGTATCACAGCTGCCGCCCCACTGCTAGCACATTCCCTGGGAGTCATGTGCGAACCCTTTCAACTGCTTCTATTTAAAGGGTTCACACCTTCCTCATGGCTGGCAGGCAACAGCCCCAGGGAAGGCGCCCTTTCAACAGAAGCAGTTGAAAGGGATTGTGGGTCTCCGGCTCCTAGGCAACACGCTAGCATGGGGCCGGAGCTGCGACCTCTTTAAATAGCAGGAATTGAAAGGGCTTGTAGCTCCAGTCTCTGGCTAACATGATGCCTGGGAGCTAGAGAGGAGGCACGAGCCCTTTCAACTCCAGCTATTTAAAGTCCCCCCACCTTCTCTCTGAGACTCCACCCCTTCTGGGGTGGCCCATGACAACTTCACAATTTTTTGAAGTGGCTCCCCTCAAAAATTATTGCCCGCCCCTCCTGTAAACCCTTGGAAGAGTAAGTTGGGAGTTTATCTCCCAAGAGGAAGGACTGCTGATTTGGTTGACCATTAAACAGAGTATACAAGACTATAGAGGAAAGGGTTTTTTACTGTCTCACAATAACTGTGCACCTGTATAAGGACTGGGCAGAATCTAGCCCTGCAGATCCCTGCTGTCAAGGTGACCTCAGGTGGGTTTTGTTGGCTTGCTCCGATTAGCTTATTGATTTTGATTTACTACTAGCCTTTTCAGAAACAATGATATCAATATGTCTCAGTTGGGTTTCCATTGATTTTAGTCACCATAAGCAAGCTGACCTCTGTCTCTGAAAAAAAGCATGGATGAACTGTGAGGTTTATTAATATATCTAACCTTGACCTGAGGGAGGGAGGAGGGATGTGTCACCAATATTATTCTTTTTGGTTGCTGGCCAGAATGAAAATAACATCATGCTATACCGAGAGAGAGAGAGGCAGACAGACAGACAGAGTATAATCTATGTCCAGTGATTTTCATAGATTATATTTTCTCTGCTGGAAATATGAACAGGATTTTTTTTATTGCTGAATATTAGCTACTTGAACCTTTAGCCTTTATATGTGTATATCTAATGTTGAAACATATAAGGACTTTCATATGGGAATAACATTTGTATTTGATAATATGCTTCTTTATTTAACCCTAATGGCTAACTGTATCTTTTGCTTTCATTTTTTACTCTTTCTGTGTTATTGTTTTATTGGCTTTTAAAAATGGTTGTAATAAAAACATTATAAACTAGAGAAGAAATATGGTAGAGAGTGGGAAATTAATTTGTTAGTCCTTTGGATACACCTCACTGAAAAATTAATAGCACAACTTCCTCTTCACACATAGACATCAGAATTGATTGGTAGGCAGGTCATATTGCCACCCCTCCAATATAATAAGAAAGTACAGATGTAAAAGGGATTCATCTTCAGGGCTTTATGCAGGCTTAAATTATGTTGATAAGCTCAGTATGAACAATTAAATGTGAGCTATGTAAAATATCAAAGGGGAAAATCACAAAAGGCATCAGAAAGCAATTTTTCAAATCCAAAAATGCTAAAGGAAAAAAATAGACTTACTAACCAAGGTAATCAATTTATTAACCAAGATTTTGAGGGAAAACACTTCAATCCCACAAGAAACAATTGTGGAAATAGTGCCTTAAAAAGACAAGTCTCAAAAGGTCTGAACTGCTTTATCCTCATACTCTTTTTTTATGGAATTCATCTAACTGCATGCTCACTCTCCTGTGTTTGAATTTTCATTTCCCCATACAGTATGATTCTCTGTCCTCCACTGTAAGGAGATATGAATAAACTAATACTCTCAAGGCTGCTGAAACATATGAAGTTCTTTTATTGAATTGTCTTTGTAGAACATAAAGAGTGTAGGAAGGAGATAGCAAAATGTTGCCCTTCCCCAACACTCTTTAGAAACTGATTTACTCCCAGCACAAACATACAGCATAAAATAAACCACAGATGCATGTAAATAAAGAAGCTTATGCTAGAGGACTAAATCCTACCTCTACTGTGCAAGGGTCATGGTTGAAAAGGGCAGCATCTTTATGCAGCTAGGAGGAAAATTCACCCTTATGTAGGGGGATAGCTCATGGCCTATGAACCTTTTGGATTTAAGAACTCCTTTTTTGTACGGTTTAGTGAGACTTAAGTGTGGGATAGTTTATGTGCAGCTCTTTAGTATGCGGGTGAAATTCATTCCTATCTGTGCATCACATACCCCAGAGTGCTCAATATACGATTCAGAGGGTTTGATTAGCTCACTAGCCAGGTAGCGCATGTGCTTTCAAAAATGTATCTATCATTGCAATTCTGCAGTCCTGGTCACATTCACAAGCAGAAAGGCCCAGATAGTTCATTGAATCCATCTTCTGTTATGTATGCATTAATTATTGTTCTTTTGGAATGTGGGTAAGGAAATAGTACAAAAAAACACATTACATATAAAGGTTAGGGGATTCTATAATGTCAACTGTACATAGTTTGCCTTTTCTAGAAATAATGAAAACATGTTGACAATATTGAGTTAAAATTAGTAATTTATGGAATGAAAATCATCCATAAAGTAGGTATTTAATCTGAGTACATCAACTCATTACTCTGGATAATACCTCGGTAGTAGTGTAATGGATTGGAACCAAATGAATTTATTAGAATGCTTTATCCACATGTACCGTGTTTCCAAAATATAACAATCTTTTTCCTCAATTAAATAACAATGCTAAGCACATTTATTGATGTTAATGCCCAGATCCTAGTTAGGAATTTGAGACATCCACATTTTCCTAGTAGAGATTTATCTTCACCAGATGCATTTATCCAGTCTTTTCCAAAATACATTGACTATTCTGTGTTGAACCCTAAGCCAAATCGTCCTGGTTTTTTATTTACAAAACTAATCTGAGACCTTGCATGCATACAAACCAAGTATATAAGTATGCACTCCCTTATGTACAAGGCTTTTCATTTTTGCAGAATGAAAGGGCATCACATTTTCACTTTTGAAAATGGAGCCCTCGGTGTGCAAAGTGACATAGCTCAATTCAGTTAACCATGGTAAAATGCATCCTTAGCAGTAGTATCACATGACCAGCTACTAAGGACTAGCATCTTAGATTAAACACAAGTGACATCTATGGTCTGATATGGGAGACACTTCTGTAAGTAAAAGAGAACACCACATGTTATATATGCTAGTTAGGTTGCTTAATGCACTTTTGGAAGGCACTCTGACACTATAGTGGTGTAAATGTAGAAGTAAAGTAGTATTAGACACTTACATTCTTGAAACAGATGTACACAGGTCAATCTGTTACAAAACAAAACATATGATAAAATTATAATTTTCTTTATATCTCTATGTCTATTGTTTCACTTCAAACCAGATATTGTCATAGATTATGTTACAACTTGAAAATATCAATGATTGTTGCTTTGGACATAGGGAAAATAATGTGAAACTATATGTTGGGCTTCTCTTAGTTCACGAGCAATGATTTCCCAAGGTGAAATTAGCAACAGAAAAGGACAACAAAAATGCCAAGACTACAACAGGGTTCAAAAAAGAGCTAGAGTAATTCATGGAGGATAGTGTCCATCCGTGGCTATAAGACAGGATGGGCAGAAATGGTGTCCCTAGCATCTGTTTGTCAGAAGCTGGGAATGGGTGACAAGGGATGGAACACTTGATGATTACCCATTCTGTTCATTCCCTTTAGGGCACCTGGCATTGACCACTGTTGAAAGACAGGATATATGGGCTACATGGATCTTTGGTCTGACCCAGTATTGCCATTCTTATGTTCAAACCCAATATACTAATATTACACATGATTTAATAATATGGGTCAAATCCTTCTCACCTTATTTATGTTAGACCGGATTCAAACCTGTTTCTGTTGATTTCACTAGGTTGTAGTTAAGGCCTGTAAGAAGTCTTACTGAAGTCAATGGGACTAGTCAAATGAATATATTATCTTGAATGTTACCCTAAAACTTTTTATGGAAATCAGGATATTTTATCTATATTGCATCCCTTCTACCTTGAAAAGTTATTTTCTTGCCTAATGTAAAAGTTGTTACCATTAGTGCTAGAATCTCATCGTCCACAAAACACACATTCTTGATCTGCCCACGGCTACTCCAGATGGCACCCAGCGGGCTGAAACCCTGTAGTCATAGTTCCCTTTCAACGGTCTAGAGGACAGGCAAGCAGCTTTCTTTCAGGAAGATGTACAAAGCTCTAAATAGCCAAAATCACAAAGCTGGCACAAAGCTAACATCTGAACAGCATTAATTCCATTGCTCACATTCGTGAGTTAATCTAACTACCAGGATAGAAACATTTCTGTTCCTTCCTAAAAGACACACACAGAGAGAGAAATCTGTGTATGCTAAAAGTGTCATAAATAAAACAAAATTCTCTCTGTCATGGAAACAAATAATTTGTGTTCACACATGCACCACTATTTCTTGGCAATGAGTCCTTACAGCTCTGTCCCTAAGAGAATAGAAATGTATTTTCAGTAAATTAAAAAAGGAACGTCCATCTTAACTTCTGAGTATAACCTGACAGTCTTGTTGATTTACTCAACTTTTTTTCATTCCATAATTCTTCTAGTCTGCACTCAAATGATACCATCTTGCATTTGTTTGATGAAGGTTACCAATCTGGAGATGCCATCTACTTTCACCTTGATTTCAGCTGCTCTCTTTTCTTCCCTTTAATCTATTCCAAGACCAAAATTTCTTTTTCCCCTTAGACATAAGGAATTGATGAATATTCTCCCTCTTCATTCTGTCCTTCCACCTAAATGGTGGGAACCTTTGCAAAAACAATAAATTCTTTGCCTTACTACATGTTAACTTTCTAATTTCGAAACTGAAATTACACCAAGAGCTGTAGTAATGTTATGATTGCAATTTGAATAATACCCACCGTTGTAAGTCATAAGCTAGGTAATTGATTTATAATAACTATCTTAAATGCATGTTATTGGATATAAATAACTGATCAATGTTATTTTTTTATTATCCTGGCAATTACTTTCTTCACTCTTAGTGGTTAATAAGTAACCTTGGTTGGACAGAAATGTTCCCAACATATTTTATCAGCCAACAACTTTCCAAAGTGTGCTATGTTACATTAGAGCTTGTCCAAACTATTGAATCTTGTAATATTTCTTCATCATCAAAGGTCTATATGTCATCTGTTCTTTCACCACCTGTTAATCCATCTCCGCTGTAGCTGTTGTCTTGATTTATAAACATACCCGCATCTTACTAATACCATACATGCAACCAGTTTCCAGCTCTGTTTGTCATTTCATCAATAATGTGGCCACCTACATTTTTTTTCAAATTCCAGAAGGTAAAAATATGAATAATTCTATTCCAATTACAGTCATTAGATTTGTTTTCAATTTCATCTTAAGGTCCTGACATTATGTAGACAAACAAGGAGGCTGCTGCAATACAAATTTTGATCCATGATTTTTACAGCCTTTAATTTCTCAGTATCAAAAATGAATTACCCTGTATAATATATAGAAACATTTGAAACAAGTGTGTTTCTAAACAGGTAGGGTTATAAGCTATTCCCTGTTGAGTTGACTCAATGCAACACATATATGGGGAAATTTATTCTACTTCTAATCTGTAACAATTTTAACAGTGCTATTTTTCTATTCAAAGTTATGGAAAATATTACAATATTCAGGTAACTTATGCCTTTTTATTTGTCAAGAATGTTTTCTTTTGCAAACCCCAGTTTTGTGCCTTGCAGCATCTACTCTGCTCAGTTATTCTGCCTCTTAAGTTACAACACGTTAAGGAGCACTGTAGCTGTAGAAGTCCAATGATACAGTGAGTAAAAGAAAAATATATTCCTATGTCACAGGGTTGAATTTTCCCTAGAACATACCCTAGAAGTTTTCATTAAACCAGGCATTTGTATTGATTTTGAATTGATATGAGTGGGTCTATTTCTGTCTTATTTTGACAACAGACCTTCATGGAAGATTCATTGCTGTATTTTTTGATGACCCAACTTTATCTTGACCCACAATTCCTATTCTGCCCTCAGCACGTCAGTAGTCTTAAGCTTTTCTTTTGCTTGTTATAATTAGTTCACACAGGACTAGAAAACATACCAATTAATATCAAAAGCTGACTGCATTTATCAAATGCCTCACTGTTGGTTATTTGGTATGACCGAAAAGTCACAGCAATGAGAAAAAATACTATGGTGACCGTGAGCTATCTGCCCTCACATTCAGGTAGGATGATCTTTTAGCTGTAGTTGCTGAATTCTTCTTCCATCAAGGCTCTTCCTTTCAGCACTTCACTTGACACTGACTAAGTCAAGGAGGAAACAAACATGCACTGGCCTTCGCACTGTTGCAGCCATATCGGCAGCAGTCAGGGGGGAGCCAACAGCTGCTGTGGGCTCCTAAGCTACACGTGTGTGTGTGCGGGGGGCGGGGGGAGGGAGGTCCCAGCTCCATATGCCTGGAAGGACTGGGGCTTCAGGCAGAAGGAGTGGGGCAGGGGCAGCCAGCCTTCCACACTGCACTCTGCCCCCGTTCCTCAGCACTTCACAGAATGTGCCACACAGCACTCCAGCGGCAATTTAAAGGGCCCATGACTCTTGTCGCCTTTGTTGCCACAATAGCGATGGTGGCAGCCGAGAGCGCTAGGCCCCTTTCAATCACCAGGCCCTGGGTCTGGCCCCAGTGGATGAGATACAAGGTGACTGAGGTAATATCATTCACTGTGACATTCTGAGGAGGGGTTCCCCAGTGCTCTGGACGGGGATGCCAAAAGCTCAAGTGCTACCCAGACTGAGGGGGTTGGGGGGAAGAGCTGTAACCTGAACCCTGCCATCCAGAGCTGAGGCTTTGACCTTAGGCAGCAGGTCTTGGGCTTTAGTCGTGGGCCCCAGCAAGCTACAGCCAGCCGTGGTGACCCATTTAAAAAGGGGTCATGACCCAATTTGGGGTCCTGATCCACAGTTTGAGAAATGGTGCTCTAAAGTTTGTCTCTCTCATCTCCAGAAGTTGGTCCATAAACAGATGTTGCTTCATTTCTTTGTCTCTCATTCACTGGCCTGTTTTTTTTAATTGATGCAGTTAAATGGGTCCGTGTCACTACATGTGGCTCTTATTACACGTTTTACATATAAAAGGCTACACTGTCTCACACCCTTATATGATCTGAGGAGAGGTACTTACAGGGAGTCCTTTCCTCCTTGTATCCATCCTAAATTACAAGCATGAGGGATTTTGGAGTGTATGTCTTATGGGAACACAGGGCCTGCTCTCTCCCAGGCTATGTCTACATGACAAACTTTTTGCAGAAGAGGCCATGCAAATGAAGCATTCATTAGCATTTTCTCATGCTTCATTTGCATAATCTCTTCCAATCCGTTTTGCAGAAGAGGTTTTTGTGCAAAAACAAGCAGTGTGGACGTGTCCATTTTGCACAAAAACCCCTTTTTGCACAAGATCCTTATGTACCTGTATTGCCTCTTCCACACAAAAATATAGTGTAGACATAGCCCCAGTGCACACACCCCACATCCACCTTTCCTCTACCCACACTGGTTACCAGAGCTGGTAAAGCACAGAAAGGAGGACATGATGCAGTAGCCTAAGCAATGAATTAGTATGCACACTGCTTGTTGGTGTGCTGCAGGCAGACAGAGCAATCTGTCTTGCAGTTCATCCCTGAGAAGAAACAGAACTGCACCAAACCCAGCTCACAGCTGACCCTTTAAGGCATAATTGGGCCATAGGAAAATAAGGTATATATGGATGTAGCTTATCTATGGAGATAAAAATGGAGAAAAATATTCAGTAACAGTTTCAGAATACCCTAAGTCTCATTTTAAAAATAAGTGACTTAGGAGGTTCTTAGGTTTTCAGGAGTAAGGCACCTAAATATTTTTAGCCTAAGTGTCTAAATCACAATAAAAATGGGACTTTGACTCTTAAAACTTTGCTGTATAACATAAATACTTGTCTCTAAATAGCACATGACAATATCTAATCCAGCAGAAAATCTGGGGATAGAAAGAATGTCAGAAGCTACTTGACTAGGTTAATTCAGTTATTATCTAAGTCATGCCGCAAGCTATAGGCTGATATTTTCCAGTTTCCATTAATTGTTAATGAACATTTTAGGTACCAAATTAAATTAAATTCCATTTGATCATTCAGAGTTAATGATTCCCTGCTGGGTCCTTTTTAATGTTCAGAACTGGCCTTCTGTGAAATGCTATTGGCAATTTTGCCCTTTTGGGGTCCTCTGCTGAAGAGTACTTTGAAATTTTCACCTTCACCTTTCAAACATTTATATTTATAATGTTCATTTCTAATATAAGCAAATGTTCCCGATCATTGTGCATTGAAGTAAAAATGCTATATGAATGTTGTAAGGCCCAGAGCTCTGTGACACTTGAAAATTAACCCCTGAGTTTACAAACCCAGATAAAATTAACTTGCTGATTAACTGTCTGAACTGAAACCAGTGGTTCAGTACAGCACGTGGATATGTTGTCCTCAGCCACAGTATAAATAACAGAACTGCCTGGTGCAACACACTGAAAATATTCTGCCTCATCCTGGACGAGCTTTACAGAACAGAATACATTTCACTGAATCAAGTTAAACCTTATTAAATGAGATTCCATACCTTTGTGGTCCGCTGTACAGGTATTAATAATGCAATTGGGTATGTGTTCTTGTGACATTTTATGAAACTCCTCTATCAAGGGGCAGATGTTAATGAAATTCTCCCTTTATTAGCCCTGAGAAGGCACCCTTAGAGAGGTATTCCATATATTATATATCGCAGCAAGGGAGGTTTAGGTTGGACATTAGGAAAAACTTAGTCAGGTGGTTAAACACTAGAATAAATTGCCTAGAGGGGGTTGTATAATCTCTATCACTGGAGATATTAAGAGCAGTTTAGACAGACCCCTATCAAGGATGACCTAGACAGTACTTGGTCCTGCCAGGAGGGCAGGGGACTGGACTAGATGACCTCTCGAGTTCCCTTCCAGTTCTAGGATTCTAGGATTAGTTCAAACTGGATTCTCCAAGGGCCAGCATACAAAGAAAGGATTTGGAGATAAATAACCTGGCTCAGGGCCTTCTTCCTGATCCAGAAAACAGACATAACTGTGGGTGGATGGAAGGACCTAATTGGAAGTATTTGGTCTACTGAGGCTCCAAAACACTGAGCGCTTGTTCTAAGCCGAAACTGTGATGAACCTGAAACCACAAGGAAAGACCTTGGGTAGGGTTTTGAAGGACTGCTCTCATAAACTTGTTAGCATGTGTGTAGGTTCTTTTTATTGTTCTTAAGGTTTCCCCCCCGTGGTGCTTTCATCTTAACAATAAAATATGCTTATACAAAAAGAGCTATGTGGGATTTATAACTGTGGGGAGAGACACTTAGCCTGTGGGAAGAGAAAGCAGCAGGTGATCTTGGGCAGCCTGTCTCTGCTGGGAATAACTGTAAAGCAGGAACTGTGCAGCCTGGGAATACCCCGAACAAGAGGGAGACATGGGTCTTCAGTCAAGAAAGATAACAGCTGGGGAGCTGCAAGCCCTGAGTGGATGCCCTTGCTGGGCAACTAAGCCCTGGTCTACACTAGGGAGAAATTTCAAAATAACGCCCCTTATTTTGAAATAATAAGTAGAGTATGCGTGCTACCAAACCTGATATTTTGAAATAACGGGCTGGTTATTTGAAAATCTGTACTCCTGCTTTTCTCAGGGAATAACGCTAATTTTGAAATACAGCCTCTCCCCGACTTACAAACCGGTTATGGACCAAGCAATTGGCCGTAACTCGGTTTGTTCGTAAGTCGGACCCCATAGAGTTACACGCGACCGCGCTGTTCGTAAGAGAGGATCACGTTCGTAACTCGGGGTCTGCCATTTACGACAGCTTCAGTCGTAAGTCGACCGTTTGCAACTCGGGGACCGGCTGTAGTTATTTTGAAAGTGTTAATGTGGATGCTCCGCTGCTGCTATTTGGATATGAGTGGGTCTCTAAGTTGAGGTAGCATGCCCACAATTACAGAGCCTCTCTCGGACTAATTTCAAGGCTCCCCAGTAGTGGGGATGCACTATTTTGATTTTGTTAGTTTGGGAGTTATTTCAAATTTAGTTATTTTGAAATAATTTCCCAGTGTAGGCATGCCTTTAAAGAAAAGACAGGTGCACTTGCCCTGAGCTAAACTATATGATACCATGTAAGAGATCAGAATCACCTTCAACATTACTGGTATAGTGAAACTCTCTAGTGTGGCACTCTCTGGTCTGGTGACATCAGTGGTCCCACATGATTTTTGGTAGCTGGATGTCCACTTCTCATGGGTGTGACCAAATTTCCCATGGTCCCATAAAGTTTGTTTACAGCCACCAGTCCTGGTTCTCAATGTCCAGTGCTGTTATTTAGTTCCAATTTCTCTCTAAGTGCTTTCTAAGGATGTGTCTACACAACAGGGTATAACTCAAAATAAGCTATGCAAACTGAGCTATGTCAATTGCGTAGCTTATTTTGAAATTGGGGGCAACTACACAGCACTTATTTTGAAATAGAGCACTCATCCTCTGATTTCCCTTACTCCTCATACAATGAGGGTTACAGGAGTCAGAGTAAGAAGTCCTCCAGCTTGACAGTATTTAGACATTATTTCAAAATAACTGCTTGCTATATAGACGTGGACTAAGTTATTTCGAAACAATGCTAGTTATTTTGAAATAATGTTGCTGTGTAGACGTACCTTAAGAGCCCCAAAAGCAGTGGAAGCATTGCTAATGCTTCTAGACAATGTTGACCTCCCGTGGTCCGGCAAATTCTCTAGTTTGGCACCAGTCAAGTCCCAAGGGTGCCAGACAAGAGAGGCTAACCCTGTATTCCTTGAATCTCCCCCATGCCTTTTTCTCTTTTTGGGGGGTTCAGCAGTAGTAGATATAGATTGCACAGCACTCTCATCATCATTGTAAGAGCAGTATTCATCTATACAGTGCTAATGACAGCGCAAAGGGTGGTTAGCATTCCAATAGCAATTCCCAGGGTATCAAAGAGCTTTGCGAACATTAAGCTTGAACAATCTACTGAGATAGAATTATATAATTTACCAATGAGAAAACATAAGCACAGAGAGATTTGAAACTAACTGAATTCCCACTGAAGTCAAGGGGAGTTATTTCATTGCTTCATTGGCCTGTGAGATGCGTAAAGGCCACACAAGATGTCTTTGGCAGAGTTGGGACAGGAACACAGATAATTTAACTTCTTGTTTAGTGGCAGAAGCACAAGGTTGATTTTCAAAAGACTATTGTGCCAATATGCTGGTAAACCTCACTTAACATAACTTTATGTCATCTGAGCTGTGTTTGGCACAAATATAGGGATGGGGGGCTTTAAGACACTTTTATTTTCCCCAAACTCTAGAATATCTTTCCTTGGAGAAAATCATTGTCAACTGAAAGTGGTCTTATAATGTACTAAGTGCCAAAAGTGCTAAGAAGTCATTCTGGAATCTTTCTGGTCATGTCCCCTACACAAGGAACACGAAGCTGCCCTACTTTGCCAAACAATCAGCTCCTCTGTATCTGTTTGCATAGTTTCTCCTGGGTCCATGCAAATAATATGACAAGTAGCAGAGGGGTAGCTGTGTTAGCTGTGTTAGCCTTTGTGTAGTTGTGTATGCACATAAACAAGTACTGTGTCACCTTAAAGACTAATAGATTTACTTGGGCATAAGCTTTTGGAAGAAAGATTCACTTTGTCAGATGCAGGTGACAAAGTGGGGTTTTGCCCACAAAAGCTTATATTATATGGTGCACTTTCATGCATTTTAAGCCACTTTCCATTTTAATAAATCTCCTCTGACTGTTTTAAAAAATATAAAAGCAAAGCAAACACTTTCTTTCTATGCAATATTTTATTAATTCAGAGTATCCAGTTTTAAGGTCCTTCTACTAGCAGGGAAGCATAACCACAAATAATGTCAGTTTGGTAAGTTCCTATATCTCTAGTCATATTTCAAGAGTTTACTACGTAGCTTCAGAATGCAGCATGCATTGCCTGTGTGGCTGGGCATTTCAATATCAGAAGAGTTGAGATAAATACCAATGCCACTATCATAACACATTTCAACAGAGATAGGAAATATAGCCTTCTATTTAATAGATTTGATCTATTCAGGGATGAGGGCTGTAATAACTTAGACGTCGGACCTATTATGCACAAAACTGCTGGAGCATATACATGATTGTCTATCAAGATGGTGTATATGTAGTGCCAGTATTATGCATTAGCACTTACTTCGTATAACAGGAATAAATATGCCAAGAATGAACACAGAGCTGACTGAAAATATATACCACAAACACATTTTTATAGTGAACCAATGGACTATTGCTTTCACACGGAACATGTGAGTGGTAGCCAAACACAAACAACAATAAAAAAACCAACAACCCAAGTAGACAATAAAATTTTATTATGGTGATATAACTAAAAGCGTCTTTTTAGATTTTAAGTGTGAGTTTTAAGTTTGCTAGTGGTATCAGTTCATCTTATTACGTGACAGCCGGAGGTCATTTCAAAATCACAGAATGGCAAAGCAGGAACAGGTACAGGTTCAACCTCTCAAATCTGGGACTCTGGTCTGGTAACAGCTGTGGTCCAGCAGGACTACAGAACTTGCTGGACCAGAGTCCCAGCCCTCAACCAGCAGCCACTGGGGAGCCCAGTCTGGAAATCCCGGGCTGCACTGGGAGCAGCAGGCTGGTGACTGGGAATCTGCAGAGCTGAGGATCCCCAGCAGAGCTGGGAGCAGCTAGGGATCCCCAGCGCCATGGATCCCTGGCTGAGTGGGCAGCTGCACGGCTGGTGGCACCAGCAGAACCCAAACCCCGGGGATTTCTGGCCATGCTGGCAGCAACAGCCTGGAGGTGGCTGTGAGTCTCTCCAGGGCTGGGGCTCCCCAAACAGGCTGACAGCATGGAATGGCAGTAGGCTAAGAGGCTGGCAGCAGGGGACATTTCCTGGTCTGGCAAAATCCCTCATTTGGGACTGGACAGGTCTGGAGGATGTCGCAACAGGGAGGTCCAACCTGTACTTCTACAGTATGCAGAAAGCAGTTAGATATTTGTAGTAAATTGGTCCCAGCAAAGTGCAGTGTGCAATAATGAGTAAATTGAATTAATCATTCCAAATTGCCAGATGAAGTGCTTCACATGTTCTTATTAATGCAGCTAGTTAAAGTTTACAGTTGAATTATATGTAAAGGAACCCTATAGGTCCTTGGAATGATATTGACATTACAGATGTTGAGAAACTGATGAGTATTGTAGTCTTGAAGTTCAAAGAACAAACAGCAATCAATTCTGCTCTGACAATATTCCTCAGATGATAGAAAGCAGGTTTTGTCATGTCACTAACATGTTTCCTGAAGGTTGAAATAGGATCCAGGATCCTCCCGTGACATTTACAGCATGTGATGATTAACATTATCTCCAAAAGGAAATGAGAGTTAACTCTGTGCATAAATCAATATTATCTCAAGAAGAAGAAAAAGAAAGAGGCTAAACATAAAGTTTCTCTTTTCTAGAATGATTAGGTTTGGAATTGTCACTTGTAGGCTTGATATGTGCCAAGATAAAAATATCACTTTCCCAGTCACACCTGCTTTTAGTGGTACTTACACTGAATTATTGTGGATCATTAGCTTTCTCCAAATCATTTTCTGTGAAGTGATTTTGAGCTGTTATCTCATCTCCTGTGCATCTCCACAAGTTCCTCATGTTATCTCATGCATGGTTTGTTTAAAAAAAAAAGCCCTTCCAGAAAGGAGAACTTCTTGAATATTGGCAAAGTTTGGCTCAGTCGAAGGAACAAGTTAGTGCTGACTCAAGAAAAAGGAACTTTTAATTAGCAATGACAAAAATGATTGTACATAGTAGGTATATACCACCAGTCAGAGATTTACACTGTCATGGCCCAAGGATTTGGGACTCCAAAATATTTCTCTTGTTCCTTTTCTTATCATGACCCAAACCCACAAAAATATTTTGAAGACCAGTTAACCTTACAACATTATCTATCCCAATATTACCAAGACCCAAGCACCTAGAAGCCGGGATACTGCAAACACTTGCCCTCTTGTAAACCACTTTTCTCATTTATTGAAAAGAAATTCATACTTCAGCACAATGTAACATCAACATTAACGAAGAGAACAGAGGAGATCTATGCATTGTATTTATCAGATGCAAGAGATGATATAGGCTAGCTGCCTAGAGTACACACCTGCCTGAGGGTGGGGTCATATTTGGAGCAGGTAATCTATGATTGTACTTGCTACAGCCCATATTAGCTTGATGAGAGGTAGTACAAATGGGTACGTCTAGACTACAGGCTTTTGTCGACAGAAGTTTTGTCGACAGATACTGTCAACAAAGCTTCTGTCGACAACGAGCGTCTAGACTACATCCAGTTCTGTCGACAAAGCAAGCCGCTTTGTCGACATGACAGTGTAGACGCAAAGGACAGTGTAGATGCAATAACGCTTTCTGTCGACAGAACTCTGTCGACAAAAGGCGTTATTCCTCGTAGAATGAGGTTTACAGCCGTCGACAAAACTGCTGAGTTCTGTCGACGTTATGTCGACAGAACTCAGCGGCAGTGTAGACACAGGTATAGTTTTGTCAACAAAAGTCCACTTTTGTCGACAAAACCCTGTAGTCTAGACACACCCAATATGACTACTGGAGCTGTGAATCACATACTCCACTCCAAATGTAAATGTAGCCTCAGAGTCTTTGCTATACTCAAGGCAGACTCTAAGGTTATAATCTATTCCATACAAAGAAGAAATATCATGCATACACTTGGAGAAAAAAATAATCTAAAAGTTTTAGGTTTATTTATTGGCGAGCTGCGAGGGTTGGGCATTAAGGGGTTGGGCTGCTGTATCTCAGATAAATCCCTAGTACAAATACATAAATACATATAAGTAGTGTTGCCTTATAAAGAAGGAAGATGTTTTGATCCTGGACTAGAGCATCATAAAAAAACCCAGGAGATGCCACAATTTTGAAAATGCAGAATGGAAATTTACTGTTTGTTCTTGAGTTCATGCTCTGCTTTTCTTTAGGGGAATAGGAAATTTTTGATTAAAAGGAGCCATGAGCATGGGGATCAGTATTCATCCTAAAGTTCAGTTTTGTACAGCAGCATTAACAGATACATACTTTACCCCCTGAATCTGTCTGCTGCCTCAGTGTGGCTGGAACTTTCACATGGGTGATCTAAAATCAAACATTCAAGGGAGATACTGCAGTTAAATATTAAACCTGACATCTTTTATGTCGTGTACATAAGAACATAAGAACATAAGAACGGCCGTACCGGGTCAGACCAAAGGTCCATCTAGCCCAGTATCCTGTCTGCCGACAGTGGCCAGCACCAGGTGCCCCAGAGGTGGACCAAGACAATGATCAAGCAATTTGTCTCCTGCCATCCTCTCCAGCCTCTGTCAAACAGAGGCCAAGGACACCATTTTATCCCTGGCTAATAGCCTTTTATGGACCTAACCTCCATGAAATTATCTAGCTTCTCTTTAAACTCTGTTATATTCCTAGCCTTCACAGCCTCCTCTGGCAAGGAGTTCCACATGCTGACTACACGCTGTGTGAAGAAGAACTTTCTTTTATTAGTTTTAAACCTGCTACCCATTAATTTCATTTGGTGTCCTCTAGTTCTTCTATTTAGGAACTAATAAATAACTTTTTCTTTATCGGCCCTCTCCACCACTCATGATTTTATACACCTCTATCATATCCCCTCAGTCTCCTCTTTTCTAAACTGAAAAGTCCCAGTCGCTTAACCTCTCCTCATATGGGACCCGTTCCAAACCCCTAATCATTTTAGTTGCCCTTTTCTGAACCCTTTCCAAGGCCAAAATATCTTTTTTGAGGTGAGGAGACCACATCTGTACACAGTATTCAAGTGTACAGCAATTCACTTCATGTATTGCTAACCTACTCTGCAGGTGAAAGCAGTCAGGGCAGTTCCATTTCATAGAGATGGCACTGGTTTATTTTATTTGTGCATCTGAGATTTTTAAAAGAGCATGGAAGTAATTTACATCTCTATTTTATTTTTAAGAACATGTATATGAATGAAGAGTATAAGAAAGAATCTTGCATTGAGAAGAGGACCAATTCAATCTAGAAATGTCTTCTGAAAAGGAAATATTAAGGTCATATAGCTATCTAACATGCCTTCCCCACTTCTTTTTGGTCACAGACTTTGCTTTGGTAGGATTAGTCACTTGTTTCCACACTTTCACCTTTTAATTGGCACTTGTATTGATTTTTATTTGCAGAATTTGCTCTGAGGATAATTCGTCTGTTGACAGTGGTAATTAGCCAGAGGACACTGCTTGGTATTATGGGCTATTTCTATGTTTATTGACTCTCTTTTTATTGGTCCATCTGGTCATCTGGTATATGTTGTTTCTTGTTAGACCATGTTTCTCTTAACCTGTCTGTACATGTGAGTATTTGCATATCACATAATCTGGTTGATTCCCGCCCCCTCACCTCACTTTTTATTTCAAGGCTTAAAAACAACAACCCTGCTACAAGCCAAATCTCAGCTGAAGTAAATTCGCAGTGGCATAACTTCCTCAATGGATGTTTTCGCATGCCACAGATGAAGACACCCCAGCTGTGACTGGAACCCTTAGATTCTATTTCTTTACTAAGACTTTTCCAGATAGAGACTATGCTTACCCTCCAAGTCTTATTAGGAATACCTATGTCTGCTATCTACTCCTCTTCCCTATTATTCTCTGAGGGCACGTCTACACTACATGGAAGATATAAAGAAAAGTTGCTATTTAAAATACAATATACTGTGTTACAGAGTGAAGAAAGAATATAGAGTCTGATTCTCCACTGCCTTGCACCTCGTAAAATCATTTACTCCTGAGCAAAATGTGACAAGAATATGAATCACAATGTCAATGTTATATATTCACCCTCCAGTTGTAAATCACTGACAAGATCCAGGGAAGTGAAGACCTACCGTGCATATCTGAACATATTTGTTGCAAAACTTTAAAAAAGAAGGCTCATATTCCTAAAGACGCTTAGGGATTTTGGAGTGAGTTAGGCACCTAGATTAGGCATTTAGATCAGATTCACACAGGGAGTTAGGCACCTAACCACAATTTCCATATCCCCAAATTCTGGCAATTATTTATCTACTTCCCAAGCAAAACACTACTTGAATTAGTTCTGGTCATGGGAGCAGGTCAAATGTACCAGCTATGGTATTGAACATCACAAGTTTCCTGCATCTTCAACACATTATCCACAAAGCAAATTCTGTTGAATTCTTAGTCTCTAAGGTGCCACAGCACTACTCATTGTTTTTAAAGTTACAGACTAACATGGCTACCCCTCTGAGGCTGCTTAGGTGTAGATACCCTACTCAGGCCTTGGAATCTGAAAATCTTATGAACTTGATATGAGGGCATTTTCTCTGGAAAGAAGGCAATTACCAATAATGACACTGATCAATGGACATTAAATCAGGCCCAATATGGCTAGATAGGCTAACAGTAACTACACACTTCTTTGACAGGTAACTTTCACAGGTTATTTATCATGAGATATAAGTGCTACTTTTTTCCTTTTTTTTTTTTTTTTTGCACATTCACTCTTCTGGGTTAAAGAAAAAAATGGTTATAACTTTTCCTTTAATTCTATAATCTTATCCTAGCACCAATAAAAGCTGATTATGAAATCAGAGGATATTGAGAAGTTGGAAATGTTTTCCATTAAGTTTAACTTGATTTTATTTTTAAGCAATGTGGTACTTACTGTAGTCCAAATCCTTTTAAGACTATCCAGGGAAACATAAACCCATGCAGTGAGCCATTTTCTGTCAAAATTACATCTGACCTGCATATTTTTGCAATTCTCAGATGCATTATACAGTCAGATCAGGTTGTTCCTTGACCAGTTGTTCACCCCTATGAATTGCATTAGCATTTAACCTGTCAGTTTAAATTACAAAGGTACCAAAGGTTTAGGAAGGTTACAATAGATTCAATCTCCCACAAAAGTGGGAAAGAATAATCTTAAATCATCCATCAATGTGAATGTTATTTTTTTTTTAGTGACATACATATACTCACCTTCTAGAAACTCCAGTGTTACTGTGTGTAGCATTCTTATTGGATAGACCTTATGCAATGCAGCAAAGTTCTGGATCAGTAATAGAAACAAAAGCAGCATTTATGTGCTATTTAAACTTACACTCTGACTTCTTTATCTTGGCATCATTCTCCCCTCTAGTGTGTCTCCTCTTTTGATGTTAAATTATTTTTCTGTATAGATTTTATCCCTCGTTGCAACAGTAAAGCAGCCCTTCTGCTCCATATTAATAGAGCCCTGAAAATTCCTGTATATCCCAGGGTACCCACATCTGCAGATACAGATATAGATATTCCCGACTCATTTTTGCAGATACAAATGTGGATAGAAATTTTGTATCCTCAACCCGCAAATTTGTGGATATCCATGGGTATCTCCATCTGCAGATATGAATGTGGATATCCTCAGCTCTTTTGGGTGGATTCAGATGTGAATGCAAATACAAATTTCGTATCCATGCAGGGCTCTACATATTAACTGTAGGGCCCATCCTACAAGATCTGGAGCAATGGGGAAGGGGCTGGATGCCCTTGAGTCCCAAAGAATCCTATTAAAATAGAGCAGGTGTGGGCAAGAGGCTGCCAGCAGGCCGGATCCATTCCAGTAAGCCACCGGATCCGGCCCTCAGCCACCTCTCTGGAACTGTTAGGCAGAGAACAGCTGGGGAGGGAGGAGGGAGACTTCTCATGCTATTCCCACCTCCCAGCAAAATCTCTTAGCTCCCATTGGCAAATCTCTCAGTTTCCAACCAATAGAAGCTGAGGATTTTTTCTGGGAGCAGGGGTAGTGTAGGAAGCCTTCTCCCTCCTTCCTCATCACATCCTCGTTCCCTCACCCCCATCCTCTCATGCCTGGAGCAGAGCTGTGTGGAGCAGAGAACAGCTTCAGGTTTCTGCTGGTAAGCGCCTCCCAGTCAGAACCTGACTCTGGCATCCTAGCCCCACCCTTCCCCAACCCTCTGCCCCCCTCCACATACCCAAATGTTCAGCCCCCTCCTGCATCCATACCCCTCCCAGATCTGGTGCCCCAATCTCCTGCCCCAGATCATCCCCTCCCACCCTAGGTCACATCCCAAAATCCTGCATCCCAGACCCCTGCCCTAGGTCACAACTGCCTCCTTCACTCAAACTCCCTCCCAGACTCCAGTCTCCCTCCTGCACCTCAGTTCCTTACCCCAATCTCCATTCTGCACCCTACCTCCATTCCAGACCCCACATCTCCATTAATATCATGGAAGAGTGCGGCCCTCGACCACTTTCCAAAATCTTGGAGTGTCCCCCTGTCAAAAATTATTACCCACCCCTGAAATAGAGAAAACTAACCACCCCTCCCACACACACACACACACACACACACACAAAAGGTGGCCAGCCACTTGCAGGATCAAGCCAATCTAATAGGTCTATGCACATGAATACACCTGCATTATTTAGGAATAGTTAATACACTGGGGCTACGTCTACACTGCAGGCTTCTTGCACAAGAATGGCCGTTCTTGCGCAAAAAACTTGCAAAGCATCTACATTGCATGCGCATTCTTGCGCAAGTAAATTTACAGTAAGGCGTCAGAACAGAGGGCTTCTTGCACAAAAGTTATTCCTCTCCCCATGAGGAATAAGCCCTCTTGCACAAAGAGCTCTTGCACAAGAAGGCAGTATGGATGGGCAAGAAACCCCTATGGCTAAAATGGCCATCAGAGCTTTCTTGCGCAAGAGAGAGTCCACACTGCTATGGACGCCCTTGCGCAAAAGCACATCTCTTGCACAAATGCACATGGCAGTGTGGACATGCTCTTGTGCAAGACCTTTTGTGTAAAAACTTTTGCCCAAAACAGTTGTTGTGCAAGCAACAGTTGTTGTGCAGCTGTTGTGCAGTGTAGACGTAGCCATATTGTTTGTATAAATTTCACTATACAAATATGAACAAATACACATAATGTAAGAATGCACCATTTACCTTTCACAATTAAAATGATAATTGAATAGCTAGAGTCAATGTAACCAATGTCCAGCCAAAACCACTAAATTTTCCTTAGTCAATGATACTAACTTCCCATTCTTTTCTACAGCTGCGAGTAATGCCAGGACTAATGAAAAACTTCTATTCATTTTGCAATCCCAATATTAATTGTTTAATTTCAGTTAAATATCAAATGGTAACTTGTCCTGTATGAAGACTGTTGTATACTACAGCGGAAGGTCGAAATAAGATACACAACTTCAGCTACATTAATTATGTAGCTGGAGCTGATGTATCTTAAATCATGTTTCCTTGCTGTCCACACAGTGGGAGGCCAACGGGAGCAAACACTTACGGGAGCAAACACGGGAGCAATCAACTTCCCTTACTCCTCACAAAAGAACAGCATGGGATGCCAGCAGGAGCTGCCCTCAGCGTTCGATGTATGGGTCCATACTTGATCTACTACATTGAACACCAGAAGATCGACTTCTGGAGCATTGATCTTCCACAGAGTGTAGATGTGCCCTGAACGTGCAAGACTAGGGACAAGAACACAAACAGTACCTTCCCATGCTTTGCAGTCATGGCCATGGACCAAACACAATGTGTTTGTAAAGTGCAGGAATTATGACTTAAGCATTTCTAGGCTGTCCATGAAGGGCTGGTTGAGCATTTCCTGAAGCCACTGAAAATCAGGGAAGAATTCTCATTACAGGTTTACCCTTCTAAAATAAACTTAAAAAACAACAAATGGTCTGGTAGCACTTTATAGACTAACAAAGTCAAAGTCAGAAATAATTCCTCCTCTGGAACTACCCCAATTTCATCAACCAGTTTACTGCCCTGCCTCACCCAGAACAATGGAGTATACATTAAAGGCACACTGTTGTCCTATACAACCAATAGACAGTATCTCATGCAATGAGGCCGCAATAGAATGGAATCAACAAGAAAAGCAAAATTCACCCTAAGCTATGAATCTGTAAAAGGGAGCCCAATTTCCTTCAAAGCCTTTTCCCACAGATATATTTTTCCAAATGTCTATGTGAGTATACCTATGGCCTCATCCTCCAGTTCCTCACAATTGAAGTGCTTGCTGATGGCAGTGAGCACTGCCTGCCTAGAAACTGGGGGATTAGGATATTAGAGAGGCAATGCCTTTTGTTGGTACATGCGGGAGGACTGTGCTGTTTCTGAGCTTAAGAAACACAATTTACCTATACCCTCCTCTAGCAAGAGAAATAAATAATATATTGTTATAATTGTAACAATGATATTATAATATGTATTCTGAGAACAGTGAAGAACACAAATAAAAACAGGATCTGGAAATGTGAATATATGAATATATATTGAGTTTTAGCAACAGACAGCTGCTGAAAGGAATATGTCAGTGGATAAATATTTCAGCTTATATATTCTCGTGAATTTACAAGAATTTATTAACTGCACCTTGTTAGCTGTGCCATGGTGAATGTTGTTTAATAACCAAAGGAAATATGTTTAATATAGATTTAGATACATTGAACTTGGTTCATCCCTGTCAGAGTGAGTATATGCCGATGGCAGCTCCCTGATTCAGCAGGGACTGCTGTCCCCGGGAGTAGGGAGTTCATGCTAGAGAGAGTCCAGAAAGTGTTTGCATTTAAGCCATCTAGCAAGGGGTTCTATGAGGGGTGGTCATCACTGAAATGTACTTTGGCCATCAGTGCAAAGACTCCACAGTGCTCAAGTTACCTTGTCCAGCGCTCCTCCATGGCAAACTCCACCCACCTACAGCAATCACTGACTTCTAAATCTCACTCATAGAGAAGAGGTTGTATCCTCTTTATGGAATAAAGGTCTCAGACCCCTGGGGACTTGCACCAAGTTTACCTCCTTGTGTTTTGCTGCAACCAGCTCCACCTTGTTCCAGTGAAACCACACATAGAGAGCCCCCCATTTATGAAATCCAGCAGTGTAATTTTTAATCCCCATAAGAAACATTTATATTCATATCTTCAGAAATAGATGAGGATCACAATTGGATCTGCTATCTATGCTCACAGGAAGTAGATCTCAATAGCAGCCAGTATGAATTCCCACCGAACATTTACAGCAGTGCAGATGTCAGGAAGATGATCTTTACAGTGACAAGAACCAGTCAGGCCTTATTGATGTAACCCATGATATTACCACTCTAAAGCAATGACAGATTCCTCTTGAAGTGACACGCCAGCCTTTATTAAAGAGAGGAATGGGAATTGTCAAATTTCTGAAGTCTGCTATAATATTCTGAAACTCAGAGGGTTTGTCTTTACCATGGGGAAATACACCCTACAGAGATGTGATTTCTAAAGTGCACTAACATGTTGCACATTGTTGTATACTAGAGTTCTTTGAGGGGGTCAACAAATATGTGGACAAGGGAGATCCAGTGCATATAGTTCACTTGGATTTCCAGAAAGTTTTGGACAAGTTCCCTCACCAAAGGCTCTTAAGCAAAGTAAATTGTCATGGGATAAGAGGGAAAGTCCTTTCAAGGACTGATAACTGGTTAAAAGATAGGAAACAAAGGGTAGGAATAAATGGTCAGTTTTCAGAATGGAGAGAGGTAAATAGTGGTGTTCCCCAGGAGTCCATATTGGAACCAGTCCTATCCAACATATTCATAAATGATCGGCAGAAAGGGGAAAGAGTGAGGTGGCAAAGTTTGCAGATGATACAAAACTGATGAAGATAGTTATGTGCAAAGCAGGCTGTGAAGAGCTTCAAAAAGATCTCACAAAACAAGGTAACTGTGAAAGAAAGTAGCAGATGAAACATGATGTCAAACGTTTCTGCCATCAGCAGGCAGGGCCAGGTTCAATATATAGGGGTTCCTCTTCTATCCATCCAACAGAAAGCTGGCTTGAACTGCCACCCAGTAATCTGGGAAATTCACATACCAGCTCTGAGTGCCTCTCAGAGGCATTGCTTCCCCATTCACAAGTAGAGTCTGAGTGTAGAAAGGAGACTTAAAAAAAGGGAGGGAAGCAACTGGGCTTTAATTTGCGAAAACACCACAAACAACGTTCATAACCAAAAGCCACGAGTAAAAGTCCCACCACAAGTAGGTTGGGCAGTGTCCTTTTCCTCTGAGGTCCTTAGGTCCAGCAATGTGAATGTCCCCTTCACATGCCCACCCTTTCTCTGCACCCCACTCACAGTTGCTGCCCTTGGTCAAGGCAGACCCAGAGTTCAGAGATGCACCTGCTAAGATCACCTCCCATCCAGAGTTGGGGAAGGTAAAGAAAGATCTTACTCATTCCATTGGTCACTCACCATCTATCTGCTTACTGCTCTTGGCCACTGCCCTGCTGGCCATTCTCTCACCTCTTAGCCACCACCCTGCTGGCCAATTGTCGTGCTGTTGCTGCTCTGCTGACCACTCATTGCATCTCTTCACCACCACCCTGCTGGCTTTCAGTTATCATCCACTTCTTGGCTGTGACTTCTGTCCATCAGTCTCTAATGACTTCAACTCCCAGTAATTTCAACTATTAGAAAGCAAGTAGAAGGAACACAACTCCAATACAATGAACATAAGAAGCACCTAAGGAGGCCTTTTTTAGCTTGGTTCTTTGAACAGTGTGTGTGGAGGGAATGGGAGGGGAACAGGTCAAACCAGTCCAGGCAGAAGAAGCAAATATAGCCTCCTGATGAGTATAACCTTCCCTCATCTCTTATCTTGCATGGTGCGCTAAAAGTCGAACCCCTGTAATTACAAGATTCTTTTTGCTAACTGTGAGCCCTTTGATTTGGAACAATTTAGCATAGTCCTACTTTTCTGTATCCCCAGAAAATTACCAACATTGGTAACCATATTTCAGCCATCCCTGTATTTAATACCAAAAAAGCTGGTGTTAGGTCACAAATTAAGTTGATACAAATAGCAAATACCCTTCCATCTGCTGAATATCTGACAAATCTAGCAGAGCAGGAGCAAACTGGATTTACATAGACATACTCAGGGTTTCTCTCCCATTTCTGCTAGCTGCAATGGAAACATTCCTTCAGATCCTGCTTATAAATTCAAAGCTGTGGATATTAGAAAACATAATCTCAACTATACGTATAAAACGAAGGGGAATAAATTAGCTGTTACCACTCAAGAGACAGATCTTGGTGTTATTGTGGACAATCCCCGAAATCATTCACCCAATGTGCAGTGGCTGTCAAAAAACCAAACAATGTTAGGAAAAAAAAAAATTGTCTCTATATAAATCCATGGTACAGCTAAGGAGCTGACTGGTATAGGGAATCCTTCAATGGCATAGTGCCTGTCTCTCAGTCCATCTCAGGGCTGTATCCAGAAGAAGGGAATATGGTGGAAACACCGTTGCATTCATGTAATCATCAGTTTCCCAAACACCCTTTGGGTTCGTTACTTCTTAATGAAAATTTCTGCTGCTTTGAGGATGGTCTAATTTGAACTGTGGGCTTTACAATTCCATCTCTTCTTTGGTGAATTGCACTAGAGTCAATTTCATTTGATAAAAGTGAGTACCTTTTAAATAAAAGATATTTCCTTCTTATACATTTGGTGAAAATATAAGGATTCAGGACTGAACTGGGCCAAAATCTGTTCTTTAGTGTACTCATGAGCCTCAGTGTATCTAAGCACAATTAGACACATTCTAATTTTCCATCCTGCAAAAGTTAATGAGCAAACAATTTAATGTGAAATAGACAATCTACTGTCATCACATGTATTGTGAGGATGGTAAAGAAACCAAAAAGCTAAATCAGTAAGATCAAAAGTTGAACAAATAAGAGAGAACCACAGAGAAATCTTCCATACATGTGTGTACATTTCTGTGGTCATAAAATCAGAGACTAGAGCTGAGGATAGCTAAAGCTTTGGTCATAAAATTATATTTTCAAAAAGGATCATAAAACAATACAGGCATTTCTGTGTGTTTACACATTGAGAGGTTTGGGGCTCAGATTCTTGGCTGAATTAATTAAATTTCAGTTATGTTGCTTCAATGGCATCTCCCATCTCAGAGAAAGATTTTTCTTTGGGGGAATGATGGAGGGGAGCATAGCCACAAATTAATTGTGGATTTTAAATGCCCTAGATCCCTTTAATGCATTTTTCTATTTATTACAAATTTTGAAATCCTGCAATCCCACGGGTGTTTGCTATTGATATTCAAAGCAACTGGATGAGATCCTGTAATATGTGTGAATGAGAACTGCTTATTCACATTCAAATGTATTAGAGGCAATTGCCTGAAATAATAATCACATTCTCTTACATTTACTAGAGGCAGCCACTGGAGATAGCACTGTTTTGTCAGACAATCCCATATTTCTCCACTATCTGTCGCCAATTGCTTTCTGACAATTGTCACACACGAGAAAAAAAATCACACTAGAGAACTTCATAGCAGTGTCCTGTCATACTACAGATTGAAAAAAAAGACGCAATCGAAGCCCTGTATGCACTGATGTTGGCCACACGTAACGTAGGATTTGTCAGTCCCTATACTTTCTTTTTAAAGAAAGATAGGTCTTCATAGCACAGCCAACATTTGTCAGATGTTTTCATAGAATGTATCTTCTGTCCTGTTTGTTTCTTGATCAACTCTGGGATGCTTCATAATATTCTTCTATTTGACCTGAAACTAATATTTGCCTTTTCAGAAAGATAGCAATTCATGTGGCCTATGTAAGTCAGGCCAGAGAAGATGGTACTGGATGAAGGATGTTATGAGCTCTCTCCTGGCTAGACATATAGAGAAGGACCTTATGGGGAGAAGGGTACATTGACCTATACATGTTGTCTGTGGGCCTGATCCTGCAATGTACTCTGCTTTCCAGTCCTGGCACTAAACTGGGCTGGGCATTAAGCTGGAGTTGGTTCAACAGGGTTAGCCCCTGGTGGACTGCCAGCACTTTATTTACCTGCAACTCTGCAGATACGACTGCTTGACGTTCCCATTGTCCACGAATTGCAATTCCTGGCCAATGGAAGCTATGGGAAGTGGTGCCCCAGTCTGTGCATCTTCCCTCAGCTCCCATTGGCTGAGAACAATGATCTGCCCACCACTATCCTAGACTGACTACAGCATAGCTGGAAAGCATGGAAGTTCTGTGAGTTTTATCACTATCTTATGAACAAAGCTCTCACTGAAGTCAATTTGAGTTTTGCCTGTTTAGAGACTGGATCAGGATATCAGAGAGGCAGATCCTTCTGTTGGTGCACTGAGGAGGAAATTTCTACTACTGAGTTTAGGAAATCTTGTCTGCACATAACCTGCTGTGCCACCAGAGAGAAAGATTGTATTATTTTGATATGTTTGAGTACAGTGAAGAACACAAACAAACAGGATCTAGCAATATGAGTGCTTGCATATATATCAAGTTTTAGCACCAGATAAATGCTGGAAAATATTCTTATATAGTTCAGCCCATAACGTAAGAGCTGGGAGGCACCAAATGAAATTAATAGGTAGCAGGTTTAAAACAAACAAAAGGAAGTTTTTCTTCACGCAGTGCACAGTCAGTTTTTGGAACTCCTTGCCAGAGGATGTTGTGAAGACAAGGACTTTAACAGGGTTCAAAAAAGAACTAGATAAATTCATGGAGGTTAGGTCCATCAATGGCTATTAGCCAGAATGGGTAGAGATGGTGTCCCTAGCCTCTGTTTGTCAGGGGATGGAAATGGATGACAGGAGAGGGACCACTTGATGATTACCTGTTCCTGTTCACTCCTTTTGGAACATCTGGCATTGGAAGACAAGATACTGAGCTAGATGGACCCTTTGGCCTTTATTATGTTCTTATGCGCTTGTATATTTACAAGAACATATGAACTTTACCATGTTGTCTGCACTATGAAGAACATTGTTAAGTAAGTAAAGGAAAAGACTCATCTAGATTCAGATTACTGGAGTTGAAAATGTGGGACTGTGAAAGTTCACCTACCTGAGCCAACAGTAACTGCTGAACTGTGGAATTCCTGAACCTCCCTGAGGAGGTTCAGGAATTATAGTCCTGGAGATTCCACAAGAGAAGGTAACACTGAAAGGTTGCCTATGTATCACAGAGGACTCTTCAATAGAATCTGCACAGGAGATGCTCCAGATTGGTGGCCCCATTTCTGTGTGAACCATCACTCCTGAGAATTCCATCAGCCTTTTAGGTAGTATTAATTTTCTTTGACCAGCTGGGAGAAGGGAGTTTGTGGGCCACTATGTTCAACCATAACATCTCCTTCAGATGGACCTTGGATTACCGGGTTGTTCACCGTCAAGCCAGTGTGAAGAACTGTATCTTTTATTATTATTTCTAAAATCATTCCAGTCTGCACTAATAGGTCCATAAAATGTATTGTTCTTCCTAGGGAACATACCACAAATGTGCCATCTAATACCCTGAGAAATACATCTCAGTATCAGTGTGAATTCCCAATGAATGGTACATGTGGCAGAGAAAGAATCTTGACAGTGACAAGAACCATTCAGATCCTATTGATGTAACCCACAATATTACTTTCTTGAGCAAAGTCAGATTCTGGTAAAGTTATAAGCCAGGCTTTATTAAAGAATGCAATGGAGCTGTGAAACTTTGGAAGTCTGCTATAGTCTCTGAACACCCAGAAAGCACTTCTGAGCTCATCCTGCAATGTTTTTTTCTGGTTTCAGTACACAGGTTAAGAAAAGGAATGAAAGATGACATGAGTTTTCTTTTCACTTCATCGTTTCAGCTCAACACTAATTCTGTTGAAGGAGAAGCTTCCACCCACGCAAAAGATGAATAAAGGTCCTGAGATGAAATGTTGGCACCACTGAAGTCAATGAAAAATTTGTTAGGCAGTTCAATGGGGCCAGGCTTTCACCCCTGATTTTCATTTACATTATAGCCATAAGCCCTGGTCTTAGAGGCAAGCAAGCCGGGCGGTCACCTGGGCCTGCCATTTTCAAGGGGCTGCCGACAGAGCTGGTCTTAGGGGTGGGCCCGACCTCCCAACTCCTCCCCCCTGGTTACTCCCTGACTTTTTTTTTCTTTTTTGCTTGACAAATTTTTGTCCGGTATTTTTTTTAAAACCATCTGGCCTGGGGCCAATTGGTTAGGACTGGCCCTGGCCATAAGGTGAATATAGACCCATTTTAAGGCCTATTTGTGGACCCACACTGGTTAGAAGAGGATAATGAAAGCTTCTGGACCCTGTTGGTCTGGGCCTGTTACACCTGGAGCAGATGTCAGGAATACAGAGGGGAGTTAAAAGAGTAGACTCAGCTCGGGTTGGGAGCTAACCAGAAAGGTGAGCAGAGCTCTTCTTTTCTTTTGGTGAGGGAGGCCTGGTTTCAGCTAAAACCTTGAGACATCTTGCTCGATGAGCCTGTTGGTGGGTGGTAAGACCAGGACTTGGAAGCTATTGGAAAGGACTGGCTAGAGGAAGACAAGCCATAAATAGACAGGCAGGGTTGAAGACTTCTCAGATGAGAGATGATCCTAGTTTTGAGTTCATATTATCCTTGTTTTTTTGGTGGACTTAAGTGTGAGCTTAAATTGTGATATAGTTGAAGAGTCAGCTCATGGGAGGAAGCAAACGAGAGGGCTAGAATAACCAACGGGGGATGCCAGTTAGAGAGAAAGCTCATGCCCAGAGCTAGTAGTTAGTCCACTCTTTCCCAGGCCCCTTTAAACTCACATGTAAATGAGAATCAGGCAGCACATTGATTATATCAAGCAGCACTTGTATGGCATGTTATCAGCTTACGGAGTACAATGCAATAGCCAGTCATAAAGTCAAGCACTGTGGCTAAATAATTTCATGACCTCAAAGTTTGTAAGGCTTGTATGCAAAATAAGCTAATATTGAATCTTATGCTTCAAGGCATACATTCATCAGCTGAAGGTTCCAACGTAAGGTAGTGTATAATTGGCTTTGTGTAGTGTGATGGATATGGTTCACCTTCCTTTGGAGTATTGCTATTGGGTCATTGCCAAAGGTTTCATGATACTAGACAGGACGACTAACCCAGATAAGTCTGGTACTTTATTGCAGGTCATATGACCCTGTGATAATCTAATTGTACTGTTAATCAAATGAACTGGTCCAATCCAAAAATAAATGTTAAGGAAGTCCTAGGAGCAGATTAATAACAGCCATGGGGACGTTATGTATCACATTAATAGGTCAATGTGGCATAGCAGGGACTTCTTTCTGCTGTCATGATCCCAGCTGCAGTGTTAGCCTCTTCCGGATGCTGGTAGTCTACATAAATTAGATGCTGCTGCAATTTACTCTGTGTGTTAGCTCATGACTAGGAGTATGTGGGTCAGAGAGCTCCCTGCACTTCTTTCTCATCGCTGGCAATTTAAAGTTAAGGTTGGCTGTTTTTTTTTTCTAAAAAAAATATGCTCTAGTTCAACCAAATTAATTCAGAGAAGTCCTATGGCCTATTGCATAGGGAACCAGACTAGATGATCACAAGGGACCCTTCTGGCTTGATAATCCCTGCTTTACACTTGTTAGTTGCACCCAAGAATTTGGATTTTATCAAGAATGTATTGCATACACCGTTAGTGGCAAAAAAGCCTGACACCTCTGCTAGTTTCAACCTTGTATCAACCTTGTATCGGGTGATCCTATAATCTTGTGGATTTCCTCTGATGGGTTTCAAACATAATGACGGCAATTTGCTGAGATCCTCTGTGAATGTCTGTGGGCGTGCATGTACATGCCATACGTATGCCCTATTCATTTGCTGTTCAGGCAGTCCAAATTCATTAGAGGTAATTGACTGAAATAAGCCAAATGCACTCAAAATGTTTTGAAGACGCTACTGGGAATAACACTGTCTTTACTCAAATATTTCTTTATCTTCTGTTAGGAAATTTCTGATTATTATCAAAAAGCCAATCACACCAGAGATGTAGTGTACAGGCTTCTTGAAAACAAACAAAGCACATGCATGCATTAAATTAGTGACAATTCGTAATTTGTGTTAGTTACTCCCATATTCTGCACAGCTCTAGCCAGGGCTGTGTACCTGGATGCAGGGAGATCCTAAACACTCAAGCCTCCAACATAGCTTCCTGGAACAAAGCAGGATTTTAAATGGTACACATATGACTATGTGTACCAGGGGTGGCCAACTTAAACCTGAGAAGGAGCCAGAATTTACCAATGCACATTGCCAAAGAGCAACAGTTGTGTGTCACCAGCCCTGATCATCTCCCCTCCACCTCTCTCAGCACATCCTGCCCACTGGCAACCCCACTGGTCAGGCCTCCTTCTCCTTTTCCTCCCACCCACTGTGATCAGCTCTTTCTCAGTGGGAGACACTGGAGGGGGAAGCATGCGTGTGACAGGCTCAGTGGAGAGGGAAGGAAGTGGCAGGATCCTAGGGGGAAAGAGTGGAGGGGGACAGCGCCCAGGGCAGAGCTGGGGGTTGAACAGTGAGCACCCTCCGACCCAGTGGAAAGTTGGCACCTGTAGCTCCAGCTCTGGATTTGGTGCCTATGTAAGGAGCTGACTATTAACTTCTGAAGAACTGCATGTGGCTATGAGCCACAGATTGGCCACCCCTGCCTGTGCTATGCTGAGTGCTTTCTGTGAGAAACGGAGAGCAGTCAGTAATTTGAGTTAGGGCCTCAGCACTTTGTGGGTTCGCTCTCTGAGGAGAAAACAATGTATGCCTCTCTTAGGGACATATAAGTGTCAGAATACCATGTGCACGTGAGCCTGAATAAGACTTCGTAAGCTCAAATGTCTGCTAACTCCCTAACAGAATGGAGAATCTCTCTCAAATAAGGTAGAAGTAATATAATTCTAAAGGAAGTGAAGTGATCTGAAATAAATACTCAAATGGGTGCATTTTAAATCAGCAAATGCATAAAACAGACTGTGTCATCCATATAGCTGATTCTCCCATCACTTTAATTCTTTAAATCACTGCTGGATGTCTTTGCACATGAGGTGCTTTGCTTCCACCCAAAAATTATAGATTTGATGATGTAATTACTGAGTGAATTTGCATGGCATATGGTATGCAGAAGTTTATAAAGGGTGATTTGTAAAAGTTCCTGTTAGCCTTAAAATCTATGAATATTTAAATACACTCTAGCATATGATTCTGCAAGATGCTAAGGGCCCTCAAATTGCGTTACCTAAAGCACTCTACTTGATAAGGTCCTTGAGCCAGGGATGATATGTTTCCTTACCTACTGTGGAGGGTCAAGCACATTGGATGAAATCCTAGCTCCCTCCTAAGTTAATAGAAGTCGTGCCATTGACATAAATGGGAACAGGATTTCATCCACTGTTGGAGTTCAAAAAATAAAAGTAAAATTACTCCTGTCTGTAATTGCCTTGCTACAAAAACAGTCTTTTCTTTATATCAAAAGCAATAAAGCATCAGAAAATATGCAAAATAAATAGAGCTTAAGAGCTCTCTGAACTGCGGTATCAAAGAGAACAAGTAGCTATTCTGAACTCCTGAGACATTTAAGAAAACTCCTTCACACAGGCAGACTCTTGAGCTATGTAAGAGTATTTGTCTTGCAAATCTATTCCTGCACAGGATAAATGACTTTTCTATTTGTTGTTAAAATAGCAGATAACTAATATTGACCTCTGTCCTTCGTGTAAGGATAAAAATAACAGGTCAGGTTACTGCCTGACATGGCATTGAAAATAAAATAGTTCTTGGCAGATTCCGTATCTTTTGCCTCCCTGTCTCCCATTTACAGTGCTAACACTCTCTCACTTAATTAATATCTAAAGAATGACCCCAAATTATATTACACCCTTTAATATTTACACTATTCTTTAATATTACATAATATTTAATAATATAATATTCTTTATTATATTGACAAATATAAAATCATATCTCCCCATTCTACCATATTATTTCTGGTCTTTAATATGTGTGTATGTATTTTATATATGTTATACATACACACATTTTTTAGTAAATATTGTTATGGACTAGTTAGTCTAACCTTAGTCTGTTCAAAAATGGTGAGTATATATAATGTGTAATAAAAGAGGTAGATAAAATTAACCAATCTACATATTAGCTTTACTCTGAAATCTAATGATATTCTTGTGGCTAAATGTGCTCATTCCATATGTAACATGTTAAAAAATATTTGAGTTATTCCTATCACATTAAGGGAACAGACTGTTGCATGGCCACAGCTGCTAACTAAACATACACTTCCAATGTTGAAAAAGAGAAATATTGTGAACTACATTTGTGACCTTTGCATGATGTCTTGTAGCCATATGCATAAGGCAATGGTATTCACATTTTGAAATGTCAATTTCTTTTAAAAAATCAAATATTGACCCCAAATTGGAAGTTTTTCTAAGTTTTCAAATGCCCTCCTCATCCTTGTTTTTCAACTGGCTCTAACTATAATAAACATCTTAGCTTGTATGGTGTCCTCTGCTCAGGCTTGACGGACAAGTGGGGAAAGGGAACCCTGGAGCCCGATGATACAAAAGTGCCCAGAACTCCCAGCTTCCACTGTTGCTATTGTGGCTGCCTGTGGGAGGCACAGTGTTCTCCAGATGCCCTGAGCCTACCTGGAGAAAGCTAGCCCCAGGTCTGCCTCTTCCACACAAGGTTCCACTCGTTCCAGGGTAGCGGAACAAGGCCTCCCACCAGCCTTGCCGAGTGAGGCTTTTGGCTCCGCTGCCCTACCCTTTAGCGGAGAGAACACAACCGCTCATCAGTGTCACAGCACTGAAGTTCCAATTAGCCATTGGGTGCAACACAATTACAATTATAAAAGCCTAATTGGTCACAGATTTATTACAAAGTCAAAGGTGCACATATCACACATTTCTGATAGAACAGCCAAACTTTTTATTTTATTTTAGTGATGTGCCACACTTCTTATTAACTTTCTGGTGTGCTTGTTGTAGAAACATGACAACAATGACAGCCCAGCCCAGTTCTTCCTCTTTTGATGTATTCTCTCATATAGTTTATGTACACATAATACAAGTACATGGCAACAACAGTGGATTTAGCTAACACTTGTATAATTGGTATGCTGAGATCGTTGCAGACAGCATCTCTCCAGTTTCTGGTCCATAGGGGATATGAAGCCTAGGCTGCCATTTTAATGAAGTATCCTGAATGAAATAAACCCAGCTAAGTAAGAAATAAGTTTTTCCCAAGTCCAAAGAGACCACAAGAAAAAATAATAACTGCAACTGAACTGATTAATATTTATAGTAGCACAATTTTTGTTATCTGTCACTGTAGAATTCAAATTCTACAAGCTATTGCTAAATCTTTGAATGAAATCCTGACTCCAGTGAAGTCAAAAGCAAAATTCCTATTGACTTCAGGGGGACTAGGATTTCATTCTGTCTCATGAGGTTGGTGTGTGTGTGTGTGTGTGTGTGTGTGTATACATGCACCCGTTTTTCCTTTTCCCTGCATCACACTAGTCTTTCTTAAGGGAACAGTCTCCTTTTTCTCTCACACACAACCTGCTCCTAATTTCCTCCAAGCTGCCAAAGTAAACTCATGAAGAACTTGGCTCATGAGTCAAGTTTTACAAGAATTACAGTCAAAATGGACTGTAATTCCAAACAGAGATAGCAAATCTAACTATATAGACTGGGTTTGGATTCGTTCACCCAACTAGTCAACTAGTTTTGAAAACCCTTTGGAGCAGCAGCATGTCTTCCTCTGAATTTGTGGACCACCTTGTACAACAGAGCTTTGATGTAAACATTAAATGATAAGAGTAATATTAATCAATGTCCAGCAGTGAAAGGTTCTGAATGACCTCACCTCTGGTTGGCTTTACTATTTAAATGAAATTAAGGAGGTCACGGTGGTGATCAGATGGTTAATACCCTGTTCTACCTTGAGATTGAGTTTGATCTTCCAATATGTTTTCAAATTCCATTAGAGCTACCAAATGTTAGGGAACTCAGCATCTCAAAAGGAAGTCTTCTATAACACTCTGAAATGCTGTTTTTGACTACGTAGCATTAACAGATTTATGAGAAAGCCATTGTGACAGATAGAGTAATTTCATGTAATATCCTGGACAAGACTTAATGAATTAAATTAAAGACAGAACTATGTAGCACTTTAAAGACTAACAAGATGGTTTATTAGGTGATGAGCTTTCGTGGGCCAGACGTCTGGCCCACGAAAGCTCATCACCTAATAAACCATCTTGTTAGTCTTTAAAGTGCTACATAGTTCTGTCTTTTGTTTCAGCTACACCAGACTAACACGGCTGCATCTCTATCACTATTCTGAATTAAATTAAGAATTGCTGAATTACTTTTGAGTAGTTTATTGACACATTAAAATTAAAGAAATTATTTATGTATTATTGTAAGAGTGTATGAAATTTCTTAGCGGAGGAGACATAACTAATGTAAACTGTATGTAGTGCTACTGACTCTCCTTAACAATTGGTCAGACAAGAGGGAATGTTTGGGATAAACAAATTTGAGGATGTTTCCTAGAAAATATTGGAGAGGTGGGACTGCAAATATCTATCTTCATACCCAATCTTTTGAAGATATAGACTGAGGAGAAACCCATCTGGAATTACCTATTCCAGATCAAAGACTCAGGCTGTATGGAAGGAGGCCAACACTTTTTTTATGAGTATTATTCTCATTCTGTGCAAAAGCTGTTGTGATATTGCAGTCACAGAAAACCACTTTTGAGTGTGCGATATTATCCGATTAAAATCTGCCCTTGTTGATCATTGTTATATAATTGCAAACATTCTTGTACAAAGTGTATCAAGCAAGGTGTCTGTAGAATGGGTATGATCTGCTGAATAAGATTATGCTGTGTCTATGCATGCACCATTTTTGTATTTGAAGTTATAGTATTGGCTCCATATCTGAATTTCAAATTTTTTTGTAACTCTGAAATGGTATTTAGCCTGCACATCTTGAAGGGACTCTTCACCCACAGTTAAGCTACCACGCAACTCTTACTAAGCAAGCACATGATTTCTTAAGGTGAAAGCATTACAGAGAAACATATTAAAACAATGAAAACTTACACATGTTAATAAGCTTATTGGAGATCACCATATCTTCAATAAGAGCAAGTGAAAAGTGCTTCAAACTCCTTTGTAATTGTGTCTCTGTGGGTCACAACAGAGAATACCAAATTCAGGATAAACTTCTGAGAAACAGGCCAAACACATCCCGAAACAGATGGTTAACCTTCCATAACATAAACCAAATCAGCAAAAAAGTTAACTTCTGTTCCACTATAATGAGAAGTCAGAAAATCGGTTTCCTTAGGCATGCCAGTCCTTGCGTAACCAACAAAACATTAAACTTAATGATAGGTTTAAAAAAAACCAATTTAATCAAATAAAAGTTTTTTCGGATCCCAAAAGACCAGCCACATACCCAGGTAAATATATCTCTCTGAATTTACTCAGTAATCATGCTGCTGCCAATCCTTTAGTATCGAAAGAAAGAAAGAAAGAAAGAAAGAAAGAAAGAAAGAAAGAAAGAAAGAAAGAAAGAAAGAAAGAAAGAAAGAAAGAAAGAAAGAAGACATGAGAGTTAATATAGGTTAAAGGAATTAAATACATACAATAAATGCAACGTTCTTGGATCAGGCTTCTAGTAGTGATGAAATAGACTTCTGGCTTGTTAAGACTCTGGTTGAATCCAAATAATTGGAATTTCCTCAGTTCCCTCCCTTGGGTAGAGCTGTGGAGCCTGCAATTGGATAGTGGGTGAAAAAATTCTCCACTTAATCCACACTTATCAGGACTGTTTTAAGTAGATAAAACACATGTTGATGCCTTAATGTTTAGGAATGTTTGGTCTTTCCTTTCTGCTCTTTTGTAACCATAAAAAGCAGGAAAATAATTCTCTCTGTGTTCTTTGATCTATCCCTCAGCCAACAGATCACTAAAGCTATCTCTGAAAAATAATACTATTTCCAAAGCAATACAAACTCTTGAAGAACTACCAATATGTTTGCTTGATAAATTTTTCTTCATTCCTATACTCATACAAAGTGCATGTATTTTCACGTTCCATTGAACATTAAGAGATAGTGAGAATTTCCATAAGAAAGCTGTTATTATGTTGTTCTCTTTACTGAAGTGATGATTGCTATGACTTTTCAAAGTACAAAGTCAAAATCTCAGTAATTCTCTCATGAATGATGTTGAGTAAGGATTCCAAATTAATAAAAAAAATTGATATGCTATTAATTGGAGACTTCTGCATATTTTATTCTTAATAGAATGAAATGTAATCCCTGGAAGTATTCTTCAAACTCTTAACATGATTCTCTAGGCCAGATTGATGTTGGTAGTATTGGTGTCAATCTGGAGTAAATCCATTATATCAGTGGATTTACACCAGCAGATCTAAGATAAGAATATGCTCCCATTTTTCCAAAGTCTGAACCACAGCTATAACTTTCTCTTTATTCCATGTCTGGGTCAGCAAAAGTTCCCCTATTTTTACACTCCTCATTATGCATGTTAAATCCCAGGTGGACTTTGAAATGAGAGGAGTGAGGGTTCCTGGATTGAATGTGTGTGTAGATCAGGGGTGGGGATCCTAAGGTTTGCCTGGATTCAGCCCCTGAGGCTCAGGGCTCCCCCTCAGCATTTAGGAGCCCATGCTGGTGCTCCAACACCTTTTCCCCCATGGGGCTGGAACACACAAAATCTACTAACCTGGTCCAGACTGATTTTCCTGTGGGTCAGCAGCCCCCGGCCCAAAAAAGGTTTCCCACCTCTGGTATAGATAGATATAGTGGAAGCTCATTTTCTCTTTCAGATTCAAAAGGAGCCTTTATAATAAATCAGAGTGAATAACTGACTATTTCTTTTGGTTTAGAGGCTGAACTGAAAAATAAAAAACAAAAAACAACAAAATAACTTTGGGTCAACACAGAGAACAACGTTGTAGCTTTATCTCAACAAAAACAATCATTTGCTTTGCGTTTACCATTTTAAAATTAAAACTAGCTGGATTTCAAAACAAACATTGTTTCAAAAATAAGAAGAAAATACTTAATTTAGCAAATGCCAAAATGAAATGTTTTGACTTCTTTGGAATTTTTTCTCCCTTCCTTTTTTGGCAGTGCATGATCCAAAACTGACTTGCCTCAGGGAGAAGCAGGAAGACAGAAATGAATGTGAGCATTATTCTCCTCCCTTCCATCCCTGCTCCTTGGCTAGGGGTGGGGTTGTTGGATGTTTTGGCTCGACCTCCCACACCAAATAATTCCTCTAGACCAATGTGGAGATAAAAAATGTCAGTGTCAGGAGCTGCAGTGACTTTCTTGTGGGTTGAAATCACTGATTTGTGAGGGCCAGATGGCCCTTTCACAGAAACTTTGGAGTGGGAGGGAGGGACCTAAGTGTGCGATGTCCATAAGGTTTTCTTTGGACAGGGTTTTAGAGGCTCCACCACACAAAGACAGAGAGTTGGAGAGTTTTCCTTTTCCCTTGGATTGTCCAGGAGCTAGCAGCAGCTGGGAGTATAGATTCCAGGAGTCATATTGCTATAGCTGCACTATCAGACCAGGATGGCGTGGTAGATTCCATGTTTCTTACTGCTCAGAAATTAGAGGCAGGCAAATGAACTCTATAGAGGAATCTGATTTAGTTAGAAGGCTCTTAGGCTCAACTTTTGAATGCTGCTGGAGACTCTGGAACATAAGGAATATTTCATAGTTCCTCCCTCTCCATGTGTAGACTATTGTGTATGATAAACATGACATGATATGATAAATAGGAAAGATGTATTATATGTTCATGGGCATTATTATGAGAATGTGTTTTCATTTCTAAAGCCACATTGTGACCAGAAACTGTGGCACTGAAAACCACTATAGAAGCTACTATGACAAAGAATATAATAGTATATTTAATATGAATTCAATAGGGGAGATTCTGGCTTAGTCTGGTCCATGTCTGGAATTGTTGGCAGAGAGCCATAACATTAGAGAGATGTGTGGTGATCCAAGTTGTAACAATGCAAAGTGGTTGCAACTTCACCTACAGGGGGTACAAATGGGCAACAAAGGAAGTTCTGGTAGTATAGCATCTGTTGAGGGAAAGCTGTGCTTTCTTCCCTCCTCCCCTTGGGGTAACGTAACATATGTCTACACTATGGGACAAAGTCGTATTAAAATACACAACTTCAGCTATGTTAATTGTATAGCTGAAGTCGAAGTAGCTTAACTCGGCTTTTGGTGTTGTCTACACCACAGGAAGACGATGGAAGAGTGTTCTTCCTTCAACTTCCCTTACTTCTCATAAAAGCAGGGTTACCAGCATCGACCAGAGGGCCCTTCTCACTTCAAATTAGCTGTCTTTACTAGACTGCCAATTTGAACCCTGGAAGATCGACAGCAGCAACTTCGATCTTCCTCTGTAGTGTAATCATACCCTCAGCGATAAAGAGAAATTCACCCTGCTCTTTACAAGGGAGACTCTTCATAGGGTACAAGGGATTTACTCCTCTAAAGGCTATGTCTACACTATGCGCTTTGCCAGAAGAGGCAATGCAAATGAAGCGCGGATTAGCATTTTCTTGCGCTTCATTTGCACAATCTCTTCGATCCGTTTTTGTGCAAAAACAAGCAGTGTGGACATTTCCTTTTTGCGCAAAACCCCCTTTTTGTGCAAAATCCTTATGCCTACCCCAGGAAGAGATTATTCAAATGAAGCGCAAGAAAATGCTAATCCGCACTTCATTTGCATTGCCTCTTCTGGCAAAGCGCGTAGTGTAGACATAGCCTAAGAGCCTCTGTATTTCTTCCAATCTTTAACAATCACGTAGAAATATACTCTTGACATCTTGGAACAATCATTTTCAAACTGATGGTAGCTTAAGATGTTGATTTAGTCTCCTTTGAATACACTGATGTTTTCTGTCTCTTCAAACTGTGAACATTATGGGCAATTATTAAGTGTATAATGCTATTCTAGCCAGATGAATTTAAACCATCCCCTCTGTGTCTATAACTCATGGGTCACATGGAGTATTCAGTAGCTATGTGATCCCTGGATGGTGCCTTTCTGTCGTATCAGCACTCAGAAGTTTAATGCAAGTGGAGATCAGTAAAGAATTGCTTTCACTGTAAAGGAGACTATTTCTGAATATTTACAACCAAGATATAAATCATGTTTAACACATCATTCAGTGTAATGGGTTCCTGTAATTAAAAGAGAGCTTTATTGAATAAATTACCACTGTGATAATTATATGTATAATACTGTTGCTATATCTATGGCAATTCCTGTGACTTTATTGCAGATAAAACAATGACCTTGTCTATTTTCAGAATGCTTGATCATTTGAAAAAGGCTGAAGAAATTTTAATTACACATTGTGACATTTTAAAAAATGCTACCATTAATCGCAGCAGTACTGTATATAGACAAATATAATTCTGGGTGCTTAGTGTGTGATGCTCCAACACCCCAATGTGGCTACTGGTTTTTGAGAGAGCAAGGGATGCAGGATAAGCTATTAGTGAGCTGAATGAAAGTTTGCTGTGCGATGTCATATTGATTTTCTAGAAAACAGGCTGGAGATTAAAAATCATCAGTAATCAGTCAGAAAAGGGCCCCAGAAAATTCTTGAGGAATTACAATATCTGGGTGGTTTTTGATTGGTTATTGGTGCCTTGCTTACAACTGACATTTATTGCATATAAATCATTATTTACTAAATTTGTAGTTTCCCCCTTGCTTTGGCAGCATTTCCTTTTTTACAACCCCAATTAAACTGTCACATATGTACACAAGCACACCCCTCCAGTGTTTGTGTTAAATACTTGCTGGGCATGAGTTGTTTGTTTGTGTTGACTGTCTTCTACAAATATATGCATATGTCAGATCTTTACAGGGACTGGATTGATCCCTGTAGGATCACATTCTGTTTTAGTTGGAGACAGTGGAGATTAACTGTCCCCAGATTTTGCATGTAGAGACACTAGACACCAGGAACGTAGTTGAATTATGTTAAAATTTTATTAGCTTCCTAGACTTAGTAAGTTATCTGGAAATGCAGGTCCTGTACCATCTGAGGCAACATGAACACTGCAGCCTTTGTCGGTAGAGACAATGCAAATGAAGCACTCATTAGCATTTCTCGCACTCTCATTTGCATAGTCCTTTCCGATCCATTTTGCGGAAGAGGTTTTTGTGCCAAAAAAACGCAGTGTACACGGGGCAAAAAAACCCTTTTGTACAAGATCCTGTATACCTGCTTTTTTGAGGAATAAGGGTTCTTGTGCAAAAGGGTTTTTTTGGCAAAATGGCCCCGTCTACACTGCGGTTTTTTGCGCAAAAACCTCTTTTGCAAAACAGATCGGAAGAGACTATGCAAATGAAAGTGCGAGAAATGCTAATGAGTGCTTCATTTGCATTGTCTCTGCCGACAAAGACTGCAGTGTAGATGTAGCTTGAGTGTGGGGTGCCTTCATCCCCACCCTTTCCACATTTTTACAAAGGCCCTACCCTTGTTTCTAGTGCAAAACACCCTCTCCTCCTGGAAGGCTGGAGGGAAAGGGAATTGGCCTTTCACTGTACCAGACATTAGAATCGCCAACATGCTTCCCAGCTTATTTGGGGGATGTTTTCCCCTAATCCTAATGGCAGTTCTATTTTTTTCCAAGGAACCAGATCTCCTGGTAAACAAGTACCTGCACTGGGCATATGACTAGCATCACTGTTAATTCCTTTCATAATGTAAAACAGAATCATCGCCAGGCAACACAGACAGGTGTATATCCCATCTCCCTGAATAACTCAGCTATTGAGTTTCATTATGGCAGTGGAGCCAACAGCCTCGCCAGGACCCTGGGCAAGGTGGTGGGTGGTGGTGCTCTTGGAAGTCTACACATGGGGCTTATCTAGACTACGGTGAACAGTCGAAAGAGGATATGCTTTCGAAAGTGAAAGTAGTTTAGATGTGGCTTTTTCTGTGACCCCGCCTCCCCTTGTTGAAAAGCCGTGTAAACCTCCACTTTTGAAAGTGCAATTCTGCTGGAATTTGCATATCCTCTTTTGACTGTTCCCCATAGTCTAGATAAGCCCATGGAGAGAGCAGAACTATGAAATATTCCTTATGTTCCAGAGTCTCCAGCAGCATGAAAAAAGTTGTGAAATGCTCATGTGCATTAGCAATTCAAATTTAAATCTGCAATGATGAATGTGCAGGCTTTCACTGGAAGGCAATATTATCCAAATGATTACATTTAATGCCAAAAAATAAAGTCTCAAAACAAATCTTGATCGCATACAAACTACCACAGTTACCTTTAGATAAATGTGTTCAAAATCTTCATTATTTAAATATACACTGATTAGGCCATGACAGCATGGAGGACATGTCATAGTGAAATGCCAAGAGGCAGAACCAAACCTGGGACTTCCAAAGCTTAGTGCATGAGCCTCTACTGCTCGAACTAAAAGCCAGCTGGCTCTCAGTTGAGGCTGTAGAGCAAACTCATTCTTTCGCTCTCAAGTGGTCTAAATGCCTCTACATTGGGACAGCAAACCACACCCAGAATGTGTTTGGGTTACAATAGCATCAGAACACAGGAACTCCTCAGTGAACAGATGTGTCCGCTGCCCCCTTGCTCAAGTAAAAACTTGATAAAAAGGTTTAAACATTCATAAGCCAAGTAAGCCCTAGCCCAAAAGGTACACAACAGTGTAAACAAAACATCAATCTAGTCATCCCATTTTATGACACAGAATCAATAGTTATAGGTCAGACTTTGACCCTGATAGTCTTTGAGAGATGGGGAAACTTTAGATGTTGAAGAGTTTGAAATCAGAAAGGTTGCTGTAATCACCTGGGTGTGCAAGTGAAATTATTTCAGAAGTCACTGAAAAATAGCACACATCCGAATTGTTCTGAAACCAGCTTTGTCTCTAGGGATGGTCATAAACTGGGGAACAAAGCATAAACCCTTCTGAACCCATTACTGCTGTCTGTTTGAACAGGTATCACAGTAAAGCACTGCGGCAATAACATTCCCATGCTGGAACAACGGCTACTGAAAATCTGGGACATGCTCATGGCTGAATTAAGTCTAGTTTAACAAGAACTTTATAATCAATACCTCAACCCTGGCTTCCCCTTTTCACATACCCTGAACAAGAATATTGAAGGTAAAATAACTGAACTACTACAAGGAGTCCTGGGACTAGGAATGGCTAATTTGTTACGATAAGTAATTTTGCCCTTTAGGTATTCTCACCTTATCACTGTTGGAAGAGTGTCACATGCACCTAGATTGAATTAGCCTAATTAATAATAATGTAATACACCAATCTGTGTGTATTATATATATATATATATATATGTCTGCCATCTGACTCGTTCAGTTCATGCATCTGATGAAGTGAGCTGCAGTCCATGAAATCTTATGCCCTAATAAATGTATTAGTCTTCAAGATGCCACAGGACTTCTCATGGTTTTTGCTAACAGACTATCATGACTACCTCTCTGAAACTTAACCATTACATTTTCTCAATGCTGACCTTCTTTGATCTAGAAATCCAAATTTTTTCCATTGAGAACATAATTTTTCACATCAACTAATTGTTTACTTATGATAATAGGCATGTTTACTTATGATAATAGACATTACATCATAATCCTGTTAACCTTGGTGCCACATAAATCTTTCCCACACAGTATACCTGCCTTATGACTGGCAATATAAAAAAAAGAGCTATCGTTGGATAAATATTTTGTGATAATTATTTTCTTTTACTGATTTGACCAACACCCTTCAGCTTAGTCTCGCTGGCATGCAGGACTCAAACTAACTTATAATTCATCTAGACAAGGTTCTTCCTAAGACAAGGTTTCATCCTGCAGGGAGAAAACAAAAAGAGAAGTTCACTCCCAATCAAATCTGGACTCTCCATTTGCAAGGATTCCTATACTAAATCACAAAGACTGCAGAGTCCCCTAAATTTTTTTCCATTCTCCATTTTTTTTACATTCTGCCTTTCAAGGAGGTCATGTTCCTATACTCCATATATAATATCATCTTACAATATATTTTAGAAATGTATGTCTGTCTGTCCATCTGTGAGTCCATTTGTTCAAGAACCCCTCCTAAAAGGTAAGAACTAGAACCACCAAATTTGTATGCAGTATCTTCTTATAATAATTTAAAACAAGGTAACAGTTGGCCTGTCCCAGGACAATGGAATGTACCTGGAATTTGATTTTTTCCTCATGAAATGGAAAAAGAGGGGTCTGGCAGGAGGGACAGTTATACTGAAAAATGACCATGGGGGGCAGCAAAGGGCCAGAGATGGAGAATGGGACAGCTATATCCCCATTGGGCCAGCAGGGGAAGGGGTGGAGAAAGGGACAGCTATCTACTATATATTTCAGAGAGTTTATCTGTTTGCATGTCTGTTTGTCTGTCCCACCACCAAGGGACATGCACCCATCTCTCAGCTGTGCCTGCTGAAGATACAGTGGCCAATGATGCCTGTTTCCCATCTGGCCCCAAGCTTCTGCGGTGAGAGAGAACTAGGGTTGTTCTCTCTCTCTGGGGCAGCCTGCACATTGAACTCCTCATCCCCATTCCAGAAAAAATTATTTAAATGAAGAGAAAAAATTATTTGAGTTAAAGACCAGAGCAATGCTGGGCAAGTCTTGTTCCATCGTAAACTAGCTTTGCTGATTTCTAATAATGAAAAGTGAGACGAAGCATAAATGCATCCTCAACCATTATAAAAAGATTGGTTTCATACAAAACTAATAACCTCTGATTGATCAACCAACATTTACTAGATTACTTCTGAAAACTACTCAATCAGTAGTTTGTAATAGGTTACTTTATGTAAGTAACTAACAGAGCTATCTGCAGATCGCTGCATAACATGTAACAGAAAATGGCCAGTAGGTAATATGACAAATCTTAAAATGGATATATAGAATTAATAGGATGTCAGATACTTTAAGGTATCATTGAAGTAACCTCAGGCATTTGACATCAAAGCCAATGGAATAGCACTACTGAGATCAAAGACACTCCACAAAATTAGACTTTTTGAAGTTTGCAAGTCATGTAAGCTGGAGACATGTTAGTCCGTTTACCCTTGCAATTTGCTGAATTCCTGAATGCCTGGAGTCAGTCCAGGAACATCTGATGTTTTGATACACAAAGAACTGAAAGATGCAGAGAGTGTCCAGGTTAATCTACACTGACAGGTAGGTCTATCTCAGAAACCCATTGAGTGTGCTCTTTAGATTTTGCTTGGGGAATTAACTCGGCTTTACTCTTTAAAACAAAGTTTGCTCTTCTACATGTTATGATGAAGAAGGTTCATGATGTCAGCTGTGTGAGGCAGGAAATGTCTCCTGTTTTATATTTTTGCAGAATCCAGCTGAATGGGAACAGTTCCTGAAGGGGCATTCTGGGAGCAAAGCTGATTGCTGTGTCTAATAGTAATAAATGCATGCAAGGAAACCAGGGGAAATTATTTGAAAGCTGATTGTGATTTGCATCGATATCTTATTAAATAAACATTTCAGTATTGTTTGATCTGAACTCACTTCTTTTGGTTTGGGCATGTTCTGATTTGCTTCTCAGCCCACTTCTTTTCTTTTCTTTTCTGTTACAGTATATGGACCTAAACTTGCAACCCTTATTTGCTTATGATCAGTTAAGTTAAATTCATATTAAGAAGCACAGGAATTCACCCACTGGCTACTCAAGGCATGGTACTTTCATCTGTAGTAAGTTGAGGGTCAGTAACATGGAGTCAGCAGGCCTAAATAGAGGCCTGTAACATGAAAACAGCAACAGGCCTGCAATCTAGTGATCAAGACTTTGGTTCAGTAACACAGGAGCCAAGAAAGAGGCCCTACTGATAACTGTGTGATTGTGTAAGTTAGGACACAGGGAGGCACCGAGAACAGACTGTAAGCCAAAGGGGAGTAACAGAACATCTTAATAAGAAATGTCTTGGTACAAAGACTCCCTAAAAACTAATGCACATACCGACCTAGGTTCAGGACCAGGTCGGAATCGACAGCATGAAGGATAGTAAGTAAGCCCCACTTCCATAAGGTGAGGGGTGGTAACTAGGCAACAGAGGGTGGCAACCTGGTACGTAAAGAAATGATGTAAGTTGTTTGGATCTGTCTATAAAAGGACACTGCAAAAGGTGCTCTCCGGCCCACCTTGGGGGGGGGGCGCACTAGGCGCCTGAACGGCAGGTGTCATTGCCTAAACTTACAGAATGCACAGTAGCTTAACTTTGACTAACAGCTGTTAATATCTGATATATGGCAATAGGCCTGCCTGGTGTTGGTACCTTGTCAACGTGGGCCATAGTGCCCAGTGGTGTAACATTGTACTGATCTCTGTTACCAACTGTTAGAGCTTCGCATTTGACAATAAACCTGCTCGATTGATTTCAAACCTTGCCTGCATCTGTCGTTTCTGGGGCCTCTCAGAGCTCTCCTGTGTTGACCCAAGTGCACGGGGTCTAACACTCTAGATAAAGGGAGTACCGATTGTTACGCATGCAGCCAAAAGTTTATCATTACCGATGGAGTAGAGGTCCTGTCAGGAGCACGGCAGGACGACCCTGACCAGACGACGCTGACACTGACAGTCCAGACCACCGAAGGTACAAGACACGGAGGTACGACATCGTCTACCACTTGACCCCCAGAAATAGCATGGAGAACACATTCAAATGCACTGATCAGATTTGGTTTCTTCCATTGACTTCAATAAACTTTGAATCAAGCACTAACTGGAATAAGAGTAAAGTGTACTGTAGTGAACAGGAATAGGATCTGATCTTTAATATTCTTAGTTGACATCAGTTGTAGTTTTATAAAGCTGGAATAATCCTGCTAATATTGATACACTTAGGCCAAACAGCGATGACCCACTCTACCCTGATGCCAAATTCCTCAAGTTAACCCTGAATTTGATTAGAGATAGAAAAGGGGAAAATATTCTTTTTATGTGCTCACCCTCTTGAGGGCATAACTGCAAAAAACTGTCCTCTTGAACTCCTCTGTGTTCTGATTTTCAGGTATACCAGGATACTTTTTTACAGAGATGCTCTATCTGTACATAGGACTGAACAAAAAGAAGGATGTACAATGGTACAGTTTTGCAGCGCACTAGCTGAGAGAACCCCCTTCCAGTATCACACATTTGCATGAGATGGAAGCATGGCTTTGATGCTGCTCTGAGGACCTCCGCCAAGTAATATTTTTTGTCACCACTTGTTTTACAGATGGCAGGGCAGGCATATATAAATGTATGCATTCCTGATTCATGGTGACAGATATATAGTTGCTTATTTACTGGTCTATCTATCTACCAGATGTGGGGGAAATCAAGTAGAATCTCTCTTCCTCATCTCCATTTCACTAATCTCATCCTCTTCTGCATTGGTCCATCCAATTAGCTTTCACATTCTTGTTTTCCACCCTGACTTCCTCTTATTTAGACTCATTACACTATTTCACACCTGGATGGAAGACCAATTTGAGTGGAATTAATCAGATTTGTATCTTACACAATTTTTCAGTGGAAAATATCTTTACTCAAACTTAATTTTTTCCCCTCTAACTGCGATTGAAGGTGAAACAACCAAGAACACACATTCAAACAAGCTGTGCCTTCTGAGATTCAACATCTCTGCTATCTTAAAGGCATGGAAATACAAATGATGCTGCACTCCAAAGTTGTAGAATGGTTACCCCAATACATATACCTCTCTTAGAATCACATACATGTTGAATCTCTCTAGTCCAGCATTTTCTGGTCTGGCAACATCCATGGTCCAGCACAATTTAAAAGCCCAGTAAGCAGTGGAAGTGTAGGTAATGCTACTAGACAATGTTGATCTCCCATGGCATGACAACTTCTCTGGTCAGGTCCCAAGGGTGCCAGACTAGAGAGGTTCAACCTATAATCTGTTTACAATGTTTTTAACCTATTGCTATGGCATGTGCTGTTAATCCTCTTGGGTCAGATAGAAGACAAAATAATTGTTAGGATACAATGAAAAAAATAAGTAATGTATTTGTGCAGGATGGGGAAGGAGTGGCAGAAATCTTTCCTAATAACATTTGTGATTCTCCACTGATACCTTGGGGGCACCACAAAATGGGGAGCTATTTTAATGGTGCTTCAGGATGGCACACTCATGAGTACCATGTATTAACCATTAGTACATTCAGAGCAGAGTCAGTCACAGAGATTACACATCCTAGCCCATCAACATCAACAAAACATGACTGTGACAGAACTTCTGAAAGCAGTGAAATAACAATATCGTCAGATTATTTTTACAGTCATGCAGTGATGCATAGCACACCTCTTCGATACTGGAGACCCCCATTGTAAGTCATGCCACAAAACAGAGCTGGGTAATAAGACAGAGGCAGTTTGGCAGGGTTATCCCCTGGTGGGCCACTACCACTGTATTTAGCTGCACCTCTGCAGGTACGAGCACTTGCAGATTCCATTGGACATGGATCCTCGCCAAAGGGAGCTGTGGAAAACAGTGTGGACCAGAACACCACTTCCCACAGCTCCCATTGGCTGGGAATGGCAAGCCATGGCCAATGGGAGCTGAGGCTGCAAGTACCTGCAGAGAGACAGGTAAATACTGTGACAGCAGCCCACTAAGAGCTCACCCTGGCCATCCATGTCCAGCCTGTGGGCCAGTTATTGCCCACCACTGCCACAGAGCAAATCAAACTTTTGCTTGCAAAGCAACTTACAAACCGAATTGCTTATTCTCTATATAAGAGAGAACCTTTGATTGTAACATTCTAGGGGAAAATAAATGTCCAATAACCTAGCATAGAAAATTATCCTATGCAGATAAAATGATAATAAATCTTCATATCATTCTGTATCTCTGGGGGATATCATCCTAGTCCTGTACCAAAGTCCTTGTAAAATATCCTATACATAATGATAAATCTGTTTGTTTTTGTTATGGTTGCTCCATCACTTTCCAGCTGCTTTTGTTTTGTGTTTGAAAGCACTTGATTGTGCCATTCTCTGTCTGTTTTCAGCATCATAAAATGAAATTCACCTCATTGATCAAAAGATGACCTCTATCCAGTGTGTCTTAGATTAGAGATAACAGCAGGCTGCTGTCTAACTGAGAAATAATTTCTTCAGCTCCTTCACTAATCCTTTTTTATTATGACTGCTTACTAAAATGTCACTTAAAGTGCTGAGTGGAAAACAAATAAGAATGCATTCATCTAAATATTTGTGTTGGGATTTACCAAAAAAAATGTTAGCACATATTGCTTTAGAACTATTTTATTTTACCCTTTGCAGACCAAAGTCATGTTTAGATTCACATAATCAATACAAATTAAAGGAAAAAAAAAGGGATTTTTTTCCTATACAGTGGGGAAATGGATGCGTGCAGACATGGAATTACAACTTTGTGCATGTACGAACAGATTTTTAAATATCAGTGTTAAAGATCACTTTGGAATATATTATCACATTCTACACAGTAACATTTGTTACATATCTATAAAAAGGATGCATAGAGGAATGAGCATACTCTGACAAATATTTTCTATGGTGAGATTTTTTCAAAGCATCATTCCAGGTGTTTATTCATGCTACGTGGGAAAACTTGCAGCATCCTGTATCTCCTACCAAATGGCCTTCTTTTTTTCTGGATAGTCCCAATTTGAAAGGATCATGGGTACTGTGATTTTACCTTACCATAGATGCTTGAATTTAGGGGGAATTTCAGCCAACAGCTAATAGCAGGTATAGATTCTGGGCACTGCCACTTTGGCTATTAGGCTTTTTTTTTAAAATGACTTGCCAGATCCTGTACATTTTTTCAGCTTCAGTCTTATCCTTCCCTTCAGTGCACTGAAAAACGTATTCTTTAAGAACAGAATGGACTATTTCCTGCCCCCTTCCATTCAACAAAACTTTCAGAGCTACAATTATTAGAATGGGGTTTTGACAGCTGACCTTATTTTACCAAGAAATACATCATCAAAGCAACATGGGTCTGATGGTATATTGCACTAGCACAGATGAAGTATTGCACTAATAGATCATCAAAGTAATGTCACTTTGATGATGTATTTGCACTAATATAAGCTAGCAAGCAGAAACTTTCTCTCATGGCATATGCCTTTCAAAGTTTACTTACAAGAATTTTATTTTGTGATATCTTTTAGGACAAGGCTAGGAGAGAAAAAAAATGTTTATACTGTACTTGGCAGGAAGTTTGCTAACTTCTTTCAGGGTGGATTGGCCAGGTATTCTGAAGCTAGTTAAAGCCCTCAACTTCCTTGTTTTGATGAGGAAAAAATAATTCCCCTCCTCACCATCTCCCACCGCTTTAGAAGAGGACCATTTTTTGTTCCCTTCGATGATCTTTCCCTTGATGCTTGAACACAGGTGGCTGAGCTTGATACAGGATGGATCCTTGGGTGGATTCAGTAGGACAGAATTTTTACAGGCCACTATTGCAGCCCCTAGTGGGAAACAGATTTGTGATCCACCTAATGATGGAATCATCAGCTCTATCATATCCCCATATCTCACTGTGTGACAAGATTTGATGCCTTTGGTACTCTATATGGCCATGGTGGAAAGTCTGCATCTAAAGTCAAGTCCTCTTACTCCGAGATCAACGCTCCAGAGATCAACCTTCCAGGGTTTGATTTAGCAGGTCTAGTAAAGACCTGCTAATTTGACCGCTAATAGTTCCCCCGTCGATCACAGTACTCCATAGAGTTGCGAGGATTAAGGGAAGTCAACGGGAGAGTTTCTCCCATTAACCTCTTGCAATGGGGATGCTGCAGAATTTCAACTTAAAGTACGTCAATTCCATTTAGGTATTCTTGTAGCTGGAGGTGTGCATCTTAGGTTGACTTTCTTCTACAGTGTAGACCTGGACTAAGCCGTGTAGAGAGTAACAGCAAATGAATAAAACCTTCATCTTCTAGAATGGAAATACAGAACAATACTTGTCTGTCAGGAATCTGGTCTGAGATTACAGCCATGGACAGGAAAAGAAAGGTGCACACCAGTTCTTAGAACGGGAGACTTCCTTTAAAAAGAAAGGGGACCAAATATAGTGAAATTAGACTGGGTAAGAATTAGGCTCATAATAATCATTAGTAATAGGTAAACATTCCAAACCAATAAGAGGGAGTAACTATAAAGGGACTAAAACAAGGCTATGTATGATCAATTGCACACCGAAACAAAATTCAGACAACAAAATGCCTTGAAAACTCAGAGCACGTTCCTAACAGAAGGTGTTAAAAGTTTCTTAAAGTCAGTTCTTTTTGTAGAATCACAAAGCAAAATAAAAGATCTAAACCTGAAAACATGAGGTATACATCATCTAATAATTACATATTTCAGTTCAGGACCAATATATTTTATTGTGTGTACAATAAAGAAGTAGAAATAAAGAGATTTTGGTCTAATCCTGGCTCTATGAAATACTTCCTATAGAAGTTCAAGCAAATTACTAAGCATCTCTCTGGAACAACTGAAAAATAGGGATAATTCCATACCACATTTGTTGTTATGAGCCGTAATTCATTAAGGTGTGAAAATGCTTTGAGATCATCATGTGCTTGACTCAAACTGACATGCAAAGTATTGTTACAGGTTCCTTTATTTCAGTAGATTTTATCTACTTTGACTAGTGAATTTTGGAAGCATAGAAATATTATAGATAGGATGACAACTGCCTTTCCCCACTGCAATGCTACTATTGGTTGCTACATTGCATTTCACAGAGAAAAAGTTACTGTTATTTTTAAGTTATCTGATACAATGGAAATTTTAAAACAGTGATTCCACTCTCCCCATTGAAAGCTCATGATGCACATAGAAGATAAATTGTGTCACTGTTTATTTACAGTTTACATTCCTACAGTTGATGCATGTCATATAGAAATTGATCTTTATAAGAACTACTGCAGCACATTATTTTTGCAGCAGTAAAATTGATGGAAATTGATGATGCCTGAAAAACACACAATTATAGTGTCTTGATTAAAAATGGAGCACATTTCAACTAACTTTTTTCTTCTTTGTATGATTATGATACACAAGTACTAACATTAATGGTATTTTTATATATATAATGAACCATAAAATTATAGTTGGCAGTCAAGAGCACTCTAGCAGATAAGTAAGGCAATTTTCCTCATCATTTTTCCCTTTGTTGTCAATCTTGTTGCATAGCCCATTGCCTTTTCAATGAGCTGTAATGTGAATATTCAAGATCTTGCTTTTCTCTGGTGTATAAATTTTGGTTGAAACAGTTGAGTTTAATACCACCCACTTAAATAACTTTTTTAGGGTTTCCACTGGTAATATACTAGAATTTGATTCCATATTGAGGAAAAAAAGAGCAATGGCATTTAAATTGTCTCTATGTTAAGCAAAAGTGGTTATGGAGCTGACTGTACAAAAATGCTTTAAGTTTGCTTTTTGTCTTAGAAACCCCAACTTACTAATGCAATCTTCTTGGAATTTCCACACAGTACAGCATCTTTTTATGAATTGTAGGCATATTTGAAAACCTACACAAGTAATGTATGGCAATCCAATGAAATATTCTAAACTGAAATGAAGTTACCATGAACATTTACTATAGTTTTCAGCTTTCATACAAAGCTTTTAAGCAGCAGTTGGTTAATGAGGATAATGACACTGATTTGCTTTGTAAATTCCTTTGAGATTTGCTGATGAAGACTGCTAGAAAAAAAGTATTATTATTGGGTTTTATTTCCTGATGTCCAGCAATTTACAACTCTTGAAAACTTTCAGTTTGGTAGAGGAGAGATTTTACTGTTCTGTGATTTCATCCTATGTAGAATGTGAGATAACATAGGGGTAAACGTTTAAAATGTTATTCATGCTTAATAGTGATAGGAGGAGGTGCATAGGTGCAATCTGGTGGATGTATACCAGCCCCCCAACTTGCTCAGAGGTAGATTAAAAAAAAATCACTAAAAAAGTTGAGAGTGGTCAGTACCAGCACAATGCAGAAAATCTAGCCAGACAAATAACAATTAATTGCACTAATTTAAACACTATGTTTCGGAAGTATGTAACGTCCACTTTTTAAAAAATTTGCTGCAGGAACACTAAGGCTACGTCTAGACTGAGGCACTATTTTGAAATAACGGGCATGCTATTCCGGTATCCCTGTAACCCTCATTCCTAGAGGGTTAAGGGACGTTTCAGAATAGCGCTTTATTTCAAAATTTACAGAGCCAAATTTCAAAATAAGCTATTTCAAAATTACCTTGAAATGAGCTACTCAATTTTGAGGTAAAGGTGCAGTGTAGCCACACACTAAGGGTACGTCTACACTAGCCCCCTAGTTCGAACTACGGAGGCTAATGAGGGTGACCGAAATTGCAAATGAAGCATGGGATTTAAATATCCCGCGCTTCATTAGCATGTTCCCGGGAGGTCGCCATTTTGGAACCTCACTAGCCCGGAATAACTGCCAGCATCTACATGCAGCGGTGAAACGGGAGTTCGAAGTAAACCCCTTAACTCGAATTAGCTGTTAAACCTCATTCCACAAGGAGTAACTTCTAATTCGAGTTAGGGGTTTACTTCTAACTCCCATTTCACTGCCATGTGTAGACGAAATTTGCAATTTCAGTCACCCTCATTAGCCTCCCTAGTTCGAACTGGGGGGCTAGTGTATATGTACCCTAAGGGAATTGGATATAGTGTCAGAATTAAACCCCTCTCCTACTATAGTTAACACCGCCCAAGTACAAATGCAAGAAAGTTCTCTTCAAATCCAGAATCCCTGCAGGCTTGAGGTGATGTGGAAGTGCCAGAATTATTATTAATGCTGTTCCTCTAATGCTGTCCTCATCCTTTCCAGAATTTGTATAGGCTTGGGATGACCTGGTGGCATCAGCACTGTTAGCAGTGCTATTCCTGAATAAAAACTGTGAGCATTATAGAATGACAAGACTAAGGGTTGCTCACAAATTGACAGGAGGTACTGGGGTTGAAATCCCAGCCCCACTGAAATCAATGGGAATTTTTCTATTGACCTCAGTAAGGCCAAGATTTCAACCTCAGAAAAACAGGGATGTTGAGCCCCACATTCAGTGTAGGGGAGGGATTCTACCACATTCTTCTTCCAGCTTTCACTCTCCTTTTAAATTTCTCCTCAGTGATGACTTTTAAAAGTCATCACCTCACAGTCACACACTGTAAAATGGCATGCCAGCAGTCACTAAGGTAGGCAAAACATGGGGCTTCACATAATTCAGTATTTCCTTCCATAGCAGTGTTTCTCAAAGTGGGCCACAGTCCCACTTTGACAAAGCTGCTAATGGGCTACTTCAGTTTGTTTATTTAACACTCCACAGTCACAGAGCCTCCTGGCTCCCATTGGTCGTGATTCGCCATTGGCAGCCAAGGGGAACAACGGGAAGTGTCATGGCTCAGGCCACTGCTTCTCGCGGCTCTTGTTGGCTGCAAATGGCGAACTGGAGCCAATGGGAGCCGTGAGGCTCATGGCATCAGAGCCGTTAAATAAACAAACTGGAGCAGCCTATTAGCAGCTTTCTCTAAGTGGGCCATATACTCTTAACAGCTTTAATTTACAGGAAAAGGAAAAGGAAAGAAAGCAATCGCAAAACTCAAAAGTGAATTCATACATGTGATGAAGGCATTTCTGCCTATGTAGGCATTTGCACCATGCTGATCAGGGTGGTCTGAACATCTTAAAAATTCTAAAGATATTATATAGTAGAGCCAGATTTCCAAAAGTGTTCAATCAGTACACTAGAAAAAAACAAAACAAAAAAACCCTAGTCTTAACTTAAGTGTCAAAGTGAGAGCTCAACTCTCTTGAAAATCCAACTTCTTCAATTTTTGTAATTTTTTTATTCAACATATTTTTGTTGGTGTATAATAAAATACTTTTTTGGCAGGGAGGAAAGCCAAATGAAGGAAGTAGATTTTACATTTAATCTAGAAAGCTATTAGATTTGAGGTAGTTCCAATCTCTTCGGAGGTTCTACAGCTGTAGGCTAGCTTCTGAGAAAGTTCTGCCTCTTATGCATGGGGTTGCACTGTTCTAGCAGAGTAGGTGTGGAGACAGGGAGAGGAGGCGTCATGCCTAGCTTAGGTGAGCATCATGGAGAGCTTGTATCTGTGTGATTTATGTAGAGATGTGTGAAACTCCTTGCATTTTGGTATGTAGCGAGTTTGTGCCATCTGCATGTCAGTTTCAGTTCAGGGTTTGAATAAATGTCCAGTTTTCTGATTTCCACTCACATTTTCAAATCCTTTCTGGCAATGCAAATATTACTGTATTATTTGCAAAGTGTGCATTCTGAGTTAGGAAGATAAACAATAGGATACCTCCTCTACCTAAAGTTTTAGGGTTTGGCAATGATGTGAGGTTTGAAACATTTAGCAATTCCTGAGAATAGCAGTTACAAAGGTGAATTTAAAAAAAGGATACCTTTTCAGACAGTTACAGAAAGAATACCCTGGAAGTGACAACCTTCAGCTCACAGATATTTGACCTACTGTAGAATGAGCTGTCAAGCACAATGTTCGAGCTCCCTTCTGAGTATTTCTGCCAACTGCATATTTATTCATGCTCACTCTTTTAAATTTCACCCTATATAAAATTTCCAACCTATACAATTTCACCTGGTTCACATCCTGAGAACAAAAATACGAGAAAAACACAACAATAATCACCACCTCCCAAAGAAAATAAACCAATACTGGTGACATGCACAAGGCTGAGTAATAACGTAATTAAAAAGTTTTATTCCCTCTTTGAAGTTTATTTTCAGAAAAACTAAAATCTACATAATGGCATGATAAGATAGCTGTCATGGGAATGAAAATTTAAGTAGTCAATTTAAAGCTGATTTTGCTCCCCTGTAAGCTTACATCAGTGAAGATACGTTTTCATTATGTCTTGTTACCTTTTGTTAGATCAGCATACACTAAGAAATAATGCACCAAAAAGGGAAAAGATTTATGAAACAAGTTCAACTTAAAGAAGATTACTCTAACTTTCATTCTGGCTGTCCATCACTATATGAAGGATAGTGCTGACCACCGGAAAAATACTCCTTCAGGGCCAATAAAGTTTCTGGCAAGTTCTCACTTTAATTAATTTAGTCCACATTCTGTCACACTAAATTCAAATTGACTTCAACAGGAATTTTGCTCATTTAAGGAACACATACTTTGACCTTACATTTTTACTGAATACTGTTTGAAGATCGCCATGATACCAGTTCACTCACAAAGATTTCTTTGCAAACAAACCGGGGTGGAAGGGAGGAACCTTTAACTTTTTTTTTCTAGGAAATGAAGATAAGATATTCTTGTCAGAATAAGATTGCATCTGAAATAATTAGATATCTAGTATAATTCCCGTAGATGTGTAACGGACTAATGTTTGAGAGAAATGCAAGAACTTCTCTCATTTTTCTGTAGATGGTTATAAACTAATGCCTTCAATATGGATTTTCTGGTTATATGAGAAAACTAGAGGTGAGTGAGAATGTAAACCTTTAATCAAGAAACTGGTCGCATTTCATGGTGCGGTATGTGTTGTACTGGTGTTTGCTGAGCTAAAATCACATCTGTGATTTTGATTGGGACTAAAGTCTGAGACCTAGAAGCAAGCTAATCTCCATTTTTACTGTAATTGGTTACAATATTGCAAAACTAGCTCATGAGATTTTGACACTGTCAAATTGAATCTCGGCTGAAATGAAGTCTATATATATAGCTGAACCACAACTTTTCAGTCCATTTCTCGAGAAAAAATAACCACTACGCTATACAGTGTAGCATCATTCTGATAGTTAATCAGCAATAGCCGTCAAGTTATTATTAATTACACTAGGACATATCCAAGGATAGGGTGCTATATTGAACAAGTGCCAGCAGAAATGGTAATGCAAATAATAAATAATACAAAATGCACAGAAGCCTAGAAAATAAATTACAGCTAAGATGGCAATCAAATGTCATTAGTGTGATTAACAACTTCAAATGATTGTATAGTTTCCTGCTATGGATTTTAATGTGCACAAGAAAAGAAAAAAAATTGGTTAATCTAGAAGATGTTATGAGTAGTCCAGTTAAAGGACAGGTTATTGAACAAAGGGTCCCACTGTAAGGAATACAACACTGTATATCAGCTTTTGATCTCTCTCTCTCATACAAACAGAAGTATCTAATCTTGTCTCTGAGAACTCTAGTAAAAAAAGTAGGACTGAGAAATGAAGAGTGTCAGGTTTGCAATGAGCTAATGTTGAGTTAAGGTCAAGGTTGACAAATCTGAACAAGGCTAATGCCTTGAACATGCTCAGTAAAGTGTTAGCCCAGGAAAGATAAATGAAGAAACCATCAGCCAACTCCAGTCTAAACAAAGGAACAATTTAAAGTGGAGGGAATCATAATTTGAAGCAATTTGTTTCACATTGCACAATCATTATAAGGAAGTCTCAATTTTTCTCTTTCATGCTGAGGTGTAAGAATGGCTTCAGCAAAAGTGGCAAGACAGCTTTGTCCCTCATACAAGAAAAAAAATCACATTTTAAGCAATATTTATGGATATGTCTAATTGACACCTCAGTTGAACAGGTGCAAGTGAAGGCATATTAGAGTTCATATTTGGGAAAAAAAGAAGATACAATACCAGCTGCCGTTTTAGCATCCAAATACACAATAGTGGGTCGTTCAAACATATATTGGGGGAAGTTGTTCTAGGCATCAAGTCAGAAATGCCATGTTAGTTCTAAGAATCACACCAAAACTGTTACCAGTGTAATGTGCCATCTGTTTCCCAGGCAAATTGTTTTTGGAGACAGTGCTATCCGCATACTGATATGAAAGTTGTTAAATACCCAGACTAACTCATACTCCTCCAAATCACAACTTTAGATTTTTCTGCCCTTTAAAACTAGTATAGCTAAGAGGAAAAATCTTTATTTTCCACACATCAAACAACTCTGATCTTGTACCTTATTAAAGGCAATATGTGTGCCTATGTGTTTAACACATACTATACTGTGTGAAAATAACATAAAAGCAAAAAAAGTAAATAGGTTGTAGCGTATGTTTCACCACATAAAATGCAATTTTTACCATTTATTAAGGTGATAAAATGAATGAATTGAAATCTATAGATCTCACTCATGCACGCTGTAGCTTACACTATGGTTAGAAGATACTGTTGAAGAGACTTAATGAATCCATAATCCTATGCTGGTTGTTTTTCCTTTGTCTTCCAGCTTTTAGTAAGTCCATTATGGCACTAGGACAGAGTTAAAGATAAGGTCTGTGCAAAGTGTGAATCAAATTCTAAGTAATTTTGAGTTAACAGCGCTTCAATAAAAACTTCCCTGTTACTAAATTTGGATTTTTGTTGATCATTTCTCTCTCTGTAGCCAAAATGGAACATAGTACCTCTTCAGACTTCACATCTTACACACTGGCTAGATTCAAATAACTAGATTTTAATTAAGCAACATTAATTATCTTTTTGTGAATAGTTCTGGGCCCTGTCCACTCCCACTGAGCCCAATAGGAAGGTTTTTTTTGCTACTGATGCCAACAAGACTGGATTCAAATACTGTACTTACGTATATTCTATCCCAATGATCAGTTGTAATTTAGAAAGAATTCAAAAATTCTTTTTATGACTATTGATGATCCATTAGCTCAACAGGGAGAGAACTGTATTCAGCTCTAGGAATTGGAGGGTTTTAAATATGTCTCAAGTAAATATGTGCTACAACAGCTGGCTGACAATATCTACATCCTAGAGAAACCAGGGACTCAATCTTAGGCCTTGTCTCCACTACATGGTGGATCGAAACTACAGCGATCGATCTACCAGCCATCAATTTATCGTGTCTGTTGTAGATGTGATAAATCAATCTCTGAAAGTACTCTTGTAAATGCCAATACTCCACAAAGACAAGAAGAGTAACCAGTGTCGATGGCAGAGCTGCCTCTGCCGACCTTACCACATGCAGGACACTGTGGAGAGTATTCAGCTGTGGTGAGAGTTCAGTATTTGAATAGCTGAATAGACTGATGGTGAAGATAAATGTAGACAAGGCCTTACTTATACATGTGAATAACTTTACTCATGTGAATAGTGAATTCAACTGACTAAATACTTAAGATATTAGTGCTGAAAGCAGCTCTGAATAAACAAGTGCCTTCCTGTTTATTTGCTATAGATTTCAAAATAACACTGCATATGTCTATACTGCATTTGTGTGGCATGGCTGCAGCATGTGTGAACATACCCAAGCTGGTCTATCTAGCCTGACAACCTACAACAGGAAAGCTCTGGTAGCATGGGAAGCCCATTTGAGTACTTACATGGGCAACTAGACCATGGGTGTGTCTCGACTACAGGGTTTTGTTGACAAAAGTGGACTTTTGTCGACAAAACTATACCTGTGTCTACACTGCCGCTGAGTTCTGTCGACATAACATCGACAGAACTCAGCAGTTTTGTCGACAGCTGTAAACCTCATTCTACGAGGAATAACGCCTTTTGTCGACAGAGTTCTGTCAACGGAAGGCGTTATTGCATCTACACTGTCCTTTGCGTCTACACTGTCATGTCGACAAAGCGGCTTGCTTTGTCGACAGAACTGAATGTAATCTAGACGCTCTTTGGCTGAGTCTACACTGGCGCGATCTTGCGCAAAAGCGGCCGCTCTTGTGCAAAAACTTGCTGCCTGTCTACACTGGCCACATGTTCTTGTGCAAGTAAACTGACGTTCTAATATATGAAATCAGGGCTTCTTGCACCAGAACTCTGACGTTCCCACTCAGGAATAAGCCCTTTTGCGCAACTGTTCTTGCACAAGACGCCAGTGTAGACAGGCAACATGAATTTCTTGCACAAGAAAGCCCTATGGTTAAAATGGCCATCAGAGCTTTCTTGCGCAAGAGAGCGTCTACACTGGCAAGGATGCTCTTGCGCAAAAGCACATGCCAGTGTGGACACTCTCTTGCGCAACTACTTTAATGCAAGAACTCTTGTGCTAAAGAGTTTTTGCTCAAGATCACGCCAGTGTAGAAGTAGCCTCCGTCGACAGAAGATTTGTCGACAGTATCTGTTGACAAAACTTCTGTCGACAAAAGCCTGTAGTCTAGACGTACCCCATGTTGAAGTTCATGCTACTACGGCTTCACTGCTAATGGTACCTGAACTAGCTAGATTAAAGCTAGTTTGGATGTATCTGCATGTGGTGCTATCACATCTCTGATTGCAGGCTAGGCAAACCCATTTTTTCTCATGTTCTAATTCCCTTTTGTAATATTGAGACTATAAAAAGAAAAGTTTGACAGTAATATTTGTCTTCTTTCGACAATAAGTTGATATTACTTTCCTAAAGAAGATGTTGCCAAAAGTACATTTGAAACTATAATTGAAAGCAAACTGGTGATTTACACCCAACAATGTTTTCTTAGAATGATTTAAGACCTTTTCAGATTGCCAGGACTGCTGTGGAGTCAACATTTTAACAGAAAGAATCACACTGAGATCAAAATGGCTTCCTCAAAGACATGATCATAATGGAAGTGAATGAGGCACTCACATTCTCTCCTCTCTTTAAGTTACTATAGCCCATTGTGTTAATGGGTATTGTGCAGTTAGAAGTTTTAATTCTTCATATGCTCACTAGTTCTGTTAACTCCTTACATGCAATAGCTTAGCTACATTTCTATGTGACTTTTACTTGTGATTTATATTTTAAAACAATAATCCATGTTCTACCATACAAGCCTCCAGAATCTCATGTTTAAAAATTCATCTTTCAAATGCAAGGGCCATTTTAAATAATATTTGTCACTCTAGAACTCTTTGCAGAATTTGTTTATGTGCTCAAAGGTGTTTGTAGCAGGAATCTATATATCAAAATCGAAGCGAGTTATTGAAATCCCAAAATACTTGAAACATTATATTTCAACACATATGTTCCTTTCTAAAATATGAAGTTCACTAAAAATGGAAAATAGAGTCTCTTAACACATAGATTAGAGGGGATATGTACACCTGTCAAATATAGGGGCTTAAACTCCCAAGCAAAATTGGACCCCATTGTGCTATTCAGGGTATGCAGTCACAGTAAAATATAATCTTTATCCTGATGGCAAGATAGACAAAGGATGGAGAAAGAAATATTATGTCCATTTTACAGATGGGGAACAGAGAAACAAAGCATTTAAGTGATTTTTCCCAAAGTCAAAAACAAAGCACGTTAGGAACAGGGATTTGAGCAGGAAAAATAGGGCTGAACAGTGGCAAAAACTGTTTTCCTCCATTAACAACTTTATTAGTTCTTTTAGTTCATTTGCAGCATGGTACAACACAAATTCAATAGGAATATTTGTTTATGTTAGGCCTACTCCTGTAAATAAGGCTAATAGGATCAAATCCCTGGCTTAATAGTCAATAGGCCTACTTATGTAACTGGTGAGCCTAAATTTCCAATACTGTCACGTTATAAGTAAAAAAAAAAATCAGATAATTAGAATTTAAGCTAAACAAACAAACAAAAACAACCAAGATAAGTCTAGTGACAGCCCTTTCACAGTGTTAATTATAGGAAAGCAATTTTTAAAAGTATGAAATTGATAACTACAATAGCATCACAAAGCCTCTATTATGTTAAAGAGACTGGGACTTTTCAGCTTGGAAAAGAGGAGACTAAGGGGGATATGTTAGAGGTCTATAACATCATGAGTGGTATGGAGAAAGTGAATAAGGAAAAGTTATTTACTTGTTCCCATAATATAAGAACTAGGGGCCACCAAATGAAACTAATGGGCAGCAGGTTTAAAACAAATAAAAGGAAGTAGTTCTTCTCACAGCGCATAGTCAATCTGTGGAACTTCTTGCCTGAGGAGGTTGTGAAGGCTATAACAGGGTTTAAAAGAAAACTAGATACATTCATGGACGTTAAGCCCATTAATGGTTATTAGCCAGTATGGGTAAGGAATGGTGTCCCTAGCCTCTGTTTGTCAGAGGGTGGAGATGGATGGCATGAGAGAGATCACTTGATCATTACATGTTCAATTCACTTCCTCTGGGACACCTTGCATTGGCCACTGTTGGCAGACAGGGTACTGGGCTGGATGGACCTTTGGTCTGACCCAATATGGCCCTTCTTATGTTCTTATGATGAGGAATTGCATTAAAGCCTTTAGTGAGGACTTTTATTTCATGACTCCAGCGAAGTCAACAAATCTCCTCGCATGCTTGAAGTGCTTTGTTGGTCTGGGGCCTTAGGCAAAGGTTGTAAAGGTATTTAAAAGTATTATGATGCAGGGAGGCATTCAGTGGAGGTTTCAAAGGTACCTAAAGCCAAAATGAATCTCATTAATGGGAGTTAGGCACCAAGAGACTTTTGAAAAAACACAGTAGGCAACCACCTGCATGTTTAAACACCTCAGCTTTAAAAATTGGGCTTTAGAGGCTAAATTTTATCTCTGATTTATATAAGTCATAGCTTAGCTGAGTTTCACTTCAGGAAAGCAATATGCAGAATCAAAATCTTTTCAAATACTCTGAGGGTATGTCTACACTACAGGATAAGGTTGAATTAAGATACTGAAGGGTATGCATGTGTTCATTTTAAACAAAATGTGATTTGGAAAGTAGGTATGCATAAAGAAGCATGCTGTGGCTCACCACCCTAGGAACAGTCTAGAAAAGGCCAAGGGGAGGGGGGTGAGCTCAACATGTGGAGTGGAGAAGTACAAGCATGTGACGAACAAATCCATATATGGAAAGATTAAATCTGATTGGTTTAGAGGTTTGTGTGATGTAACTTGTTATGTAACCTGGTATGTGCTCTTTTTGTGCACATTGAATAAAGTCCTGTTGAATTGAATTGAATTGAATTGAAGTATCGAAGACCCTTGATTCTGCCCAGCATCTGACTCTTTGGGAACCACAAAATCCCAACAATACGCAATTTCAGCTACGTTAATTGTGTTGCTGAAGTCAAAGTACCTTTACTCAACTTTTGGCGCTGTCCACACTGCAGAAAGTCAAAGGGAGAACACTCTCCCTTCGACATCCCTTACTCCTCGAGGAAACAGGGCTACCGACGTCGACCAGAGTGCCCCTCTCATTTCAAATTAGCGTGCCTTCACTAGACCTGCTAATTCAAACCCTGAAACATCAATAATGGCAGCTTCAATCTTCTCTGGAGTGTAGACATACCCTCAGAGTTTAGGCAATAAAGGAAATAAGGGAAAGATAAAGAAAAGTATTCTTAAAATTAGACCAATTTTCTACCAGGACATAAATACGACTGAAAACACTTCACTAAATACTCTGCTGGTGTAAATTGTCATATCTCTGTTGACTTCAATGGAGCTGTATTGATTTGCACCAGCGAAGGATCTACCCACTATATATAACACATTTCTCAATGGAATTTAAGACCTTTAAGGTTACAGAAAATGGATTCTATAAAACTAAACTTAAAAAGCATATTTTTTCTCAGAGGATACAATTGTAACAAGCTTTACCTGATGGCAAAAATCCAATTATCTTAGTAAAGGTTGTGCACAGTTATTTCTTGCTTTGTGTCAAGTCAAACTGTAAAATGAGGTGTATAGGAAGTCTGTTATTCTGCCTTTAACAATACACAGACTTACATTGGGTATCAATTTTTGTTAGAAAACAAAAGCCAGAAAAAAAAAAAGGATAACAGCATCTCATGCTACTGAGGAATTTTGATTATAGTTTAAAAAAAAATACATTTTTCAAGAAAAGCTTAGCATTGACTGGATCAAATATATATGTTTATTTCCAGCCAAAATAAAGTTCTTTATCTCTATTGAATTTCTTTTCTTCTTTTCAGATAGCTTGGTCTTGTTTTACATAAGCTACTATGTTGCTGTTTGCTTGGTTCATTTAAAATCCAGGCAGGAGAGTAGAACTCTACTTGGAACTGAAGGCTAAACCAATTATTTTTAGCACTTCTTCATTTTCAGCAATAGAACAGGAGGGTGGTGAAGAAAAATGACTTTTCCATTCCAAAAAATCCAGTTGTATCAAAAATGACACTGAGTAGAATCTGCAGCATGTTGATAAACTATATTTTTCCCTATCCATTCTCTTTTGCATGTTCTTTGCTTAAGCCCTTTGTGAAGCGACAGCCCCATGGAATAGTAAATGTAAGCTGCACCTCCACCACTAGATCTTTTGCTTTGGTGTCCCACAAAGATCAGTTCTGTCTAGGCTTATTTTGGCATGCAGCCGTTAAGGGCACTAATAGCACACACACACACAGATCTCTTCAGCCATCACTATATATGACCATTCCTTAGCACCGAGATAGTCCGGTGATTGGACAGCATCAACTCATGGATCTAGAACAGCTCATTGAAGTTGAACGTGACACAGAGATTATGCTAGTTAGCCAAAAAATGCACTTGGAAAGGTTTGTAGCCACAGTCCATCCTTCTTTGCTTTGAGTTACAACACTAGGACGTCTCAACATTTAATGTTGTAAATTGGAAAATGCGAATCCATTTAAATGTTTTGGGTTTGATTTTGACAGCTCTAGTGTTCCAATGGAAATTTGTTTGGTTTTCTGTCAGCTTGCCCAACAGGCTACTAGAGCCACACTGCTTCTGGAGTCCATCACTTTGGGGCAGCTTCACTGCATGCTCTGGGTCAGAGTCAGAGACTCCAGGACTTCCTGCCACAGAGGCAGGAGCAGGAAAGCCATGGCGCATTCAGGGGGGTCTCAAGGTGTAGGCTCTCTGCAGTGGAGATCCTGGAAGATCTGGATTGAGTCCCCCTGAGTCCAGGGCAGTGACTGCTCCACTACAGTTACAAAATATATAAACAAAATGGTTACTAAATAATAATAATAATAATAATAATAATAATAATAATAAAAGCTTCTGGAACCTCCATTCCACAGGATATTCAAAACATTTTCATTTTTGTTCTGAAACAGAAAGAAAATCTGTTTGAAATGTTGGAATTTCCTATAGAATGGAAATTCAGAATTTCAATCAACATATACCCAGAACTGACCAATTCAGTCTGCTTAGGAGTGCTCTTAGTGTGTGTCTAGACTACATTCCTCTTGTTAAAGAGGAATGTAAATAAAGGAAATTGAAAATGCAAATGAAGCGCAGATTTACAAATCTCGTGCTTCATTTGCATAATCATATCCAATCGCTTTTTTGTAAAAGGTTTTTTTAAAAAAAGCAGTCTAGACAGGGCTCTTTCGAAAAAAAACCCTTTTTGGAAAGAACCCTGTAAACCTCATTTTTTCAGGAACAAGGGTTCTTTTGAAAAAGGGTTTTTTTTCCCGAAAGAACTACGTCTAGACTGCATTTAAAAAAAAAAAACTTTCAAAAAAGCGATCAAAAGCGATTATGCAAATAAAGCGCGAGATTTGTAAATCTGTGCTTCATATGCATTTTCGATTTCCTTCATTTACATTCCTTTTTCAAAAGAGGAATGTAGTCTAGACGCACCTTAGATTTCTCACTGAAGCCAACCTCTCATATAGCAACATCTGAGAATACTTTCTAACATCTCCACTTTTCTAGACAAATTGTCCCATCTTGGGGAAAGATGACCTGTTATACATGTTATATTACTTCTCATCAGGTCAACAGGAAGACACTACACCTGAAACCAAAGCCCCTATGTAACGCCAACTAGTACAGAATGCAGCAGTATGTTTCCTCAGTAACACATGCTGCTGTGAGCCGATAGGCTCTCTCTTCCACTCTACACTTCTGGTATAGTATCTCAGTCCTTATCTACACTCCATTCAATGGTGTGGGCCCAGAACATCAAAAAGATTAACAAAAGAACAACTAGGATGATGAACAAAGGTGATGCATAATTCCATTCTTCAGGTACAATGGAACTTTTTAGTATAAAAGGTAAAAGCCAGCCTCTTTCACCTGCCTGGCAATTCTGTCTCTTTTCTGCATGGCTTTATAAGACACAATCCCATTTCTGCCCCATCCCATTTTTCTAGCACAACCTAACCTTTATCTTGCTTTAAGTTATGATAAGATTAAGCTACATTCCAAATTTGGTGGTCTTAGCTCTTAACATTTAGGAGGAGTTTTTGAAAAAAGACAGACGGACAGAAAAACTCTCTCAAACAGATAGTAGATAGGGTGACCAGATAGCATGTGTGAAAAATTGTGACACATATTTTAACTTGGGGAGTGAGTAGGGGAACGGCACAAAGAAGATGAAGACCCAAATACTGGGATACTTCAGATAATATCAGGACTTCTGGTTACGGTATAAAAACAGCAGCATATACATCAAAATAATCTCTACAAAAACAAAAGCTCAGCACATTATATGGCTCACACAATTCTTCCCCTGGGGAAAGAATCTGAGAAAAGAACAAACTTCACATGACAGATGTTTGTCACATTGCTTAAAACACAACTGGAAAGCACTCAGATATGATAATGAGGACTATATGAGGAGGACAATATAAGAACCTGGAAAGAATAGAATTCTATCCAATTTTCAGGCCCATTAATCCTTCTGAAGTAATTTGTATCATTGTTATACATGAATGGCTCTCTCATTGTCTTTAGTTTGCCTGTTCAGAAAGAAATCTTGCTTATATCCTAATGTTGCAAATTATACATCAACATGTAAAACAATCAGCTCTTGAATGTCCATATGAGTCCCACTCAAAGAGTCCATTGTACTATGCCAGAATTCTCACCTGAATAAATGAGAGATCCTTGTAAGGTTGAACTTTGCCATTGGTCTTCATTTATCAAGACAGAATTCCAAGTTAGGAAACTAGCTAACAGCAAAGTGTGGCCTTCAAAAACTCTGTAGCCATTGAACTAGCCCTCTTAGCAGTCTTTCTAGGTCCATAAAACACACTGAATTAGAACATGATTTTTTTACAAGGACTTCACAAATGTGGATAATATTACAGGTGACTGAAACCCATTCATGCCAGAAGCTATGTTCTTTTGGGTCCAATATGTAACCTTTCTCCACCCACAACCCTGAACTCCAGTTGGTTTATCTCTGGAGTTCAGAATGTATGAGACTTGCAAAAGTGCTTTCTTTAATGGTGGTTTCCACTTTAGCTTTCGAGCATTCCAGAGCCTGCTGGTTGCCTATCCTCATTCCGTTTTTCTGGATTTGTATGCATACTTGAGACTTTGCCCTTATTCATTTTTCTGCCTTCTTACGTACATATACAGAACAACAAGTCCTCTCCATATCATCATTGTTATCCCCCCTTTCTCTCAAAGAAATAGCTTTTCAGAAGGGCATGGTAGTTTATTTACATATATACTCACATTCTGGCTAAACTGCAGCTGGAACCAGAGCTGTGTTACAAATAATGGAATTATAGAATGACAGTCCTTATCTACTTTGCCCACCAGAAGCTTTAGGCAGAAGACATTTTGATCTATGTTCCCTTTGCCATTAATTAGCAGCATTTGAAAACAGACATGGTTATACAACCAACTGTGTCTGATATCACTTGACATGACTTAATGAAATTTCTGTGAGGCTGATTGAATCAGAGTTAAATAAAACTAAAATTAAAAACTAAAATAAAATACACCCACTGAATAAGTCCTGTCCACTCTTGATGTGAATGAAGGTTAGATTCCTCTTAATGTGCACTGTTATAAATGAGCTTATTTAATGAGAAGGGCATTGGTGAATCAAGTATATAAGCTAAACAAACAAAAAAGGGCCACTTTTTGCCAGTTATACTCATGGAGTAAGGCACCACTGAAGTTAACAGAAAACAGATTAACAGAAATGGAAACAAGGTAAAAGGTGCATCTTTCAAGTCTTCCTACCCACATTTAATGGACTATTGACAATGGCCACACATCATGTAGTCTCTGTTAAAGAGAGCAGTACATAATAGTTACATAGAGCTAGATAAAACAATATGGTATGTGTGTCTGTTAGAATGATCAGTTTGAAAGTTATTAAAATTTTCTATTAATTCAGTATGAGCCTTAAATTCCTTTATTCCTCTATTAAGTTACAGAGTTGAGTGCTTGCTTGACAATTACGTATTGAGTGCTGATGGTGTTTTCTACGGCTGGATAGGAGAGCTACACTTGAAGTCTTATTCTCAGAATGCACTTGATAGATTCCATAGATACATTCTTCAAGGGCTGCATCCAGTTTAGTGTCTCATTGTCCTGCTCAGGAGCAATCTTTTCTGGATATCACATGAGAACGTGTCAGGAGATGAACAAGCCACAAGAAGTGAGGGTTAAGGTTCAGATTCTGCTTTCGCTCACAATGTCCAGTAACTACATGGAACCCAAGTTATTGCTTCCTACTCATGTTCCAGTAAGAAGATTTCTGAAAGGGCTGATCTCATGGGGGGATTTTTTTGTTGTTGGCAACAGTGAACTAGCCAGCATCTTTTAATGCAGCAGAATGCAATTATGTTTGCACTATCATGCATTTCATGGTGCAAACACAATGATAGCAGGAGCCTCAAGCTAAACAAGCCAATGTTTGCTTTCGGTACCAGTTTCAAATATTTACTCATCCCCAATTATTTTGGGCAATGACCTTAGCACTTTTAATATAGATATGACAATCAGACTGTTGACACAGGACTGATATTTATTTCCTTAAACCAATCATCTGGCCAGAGTTCAGGCTATAAAGGGTTACATTACATCACTTGAGAGGGATCCTTCCAAAGACTCTCTTTGCTATTGTTACAGGCCTTACATCTATCCTTGTAGAAAACTTGCTCAAGTAATGGGGACAGAGTTTGGCTTTAGATGTTTAGAACAAGTTCATTTCTCAGACTGGGATTTTATAGATGCACTTTACAGATCCTGGACTGGTAGCACTTTATAGATCAACAAAACATGTAGATGGTAACATGATACTATCTACAACCTGTTTTGTTGGTCTATAAAGTGCTACCAGACCATTTGTTGTTTTTTAAGTTTATCCTGTACAGACTAACATGGCTACCCCCTGAAGTTTACATATCCTATTACTGACAAGATTATCTTGCTCTCTGTGCAACTGACTATTCCATGCTACAGTTCAAAAGATTTACTATTTATACTAGTAATGTAAGTAAAGGCTTGTTATGAAACACAATAGCTTATACTCAGTATTTTCATCCTCTTTAGCCCCATCCTCTTCAAGGAGACCATTTATTTTGCACGCCATCCAGTTTATCCTTTCCTTTTATAAGTCTGTCACCAAAGACCAGTGCTGACCTCCCATACTCATCAGTAACTTAAACACACCCTCTCTGAGACCTCCAATCCCATGGGCAGTCTGGGTTTACAGTTTACCTCTTCAGGGTCATATGGTGGGTGAATCAGATCACATTATATAACACACACACACACACTATAGCTATTGCAAGGTTTCTAACTATATTTATTCTTTACTTTCAATAGCAGAACGGACACACAGTTTCAGACAAAAACAACAAGTTATTTATGTGTATTTCCCTGTTGATTTCCTCGCCACTCTGGGCTACAATCTTCTGGAATATCCTGGATTCCCTCCTCACGAGTTTCCTTTAAACCAGGCAGTCTCTCAGACCCCGGCAGCTAGTACCCTTCTTCTCTCTCCTTGAAAATGGCACATAAAAACACTGCCCATTCCCTTTGTCAGATGACCCTTGTTCAGCCTTGCATTTGACCCATGTCCCTTCCAGGTTATCTGCTGCTTCATTACCTCCCTTTCCCAGGGAGCTCAGACTTAGAAAAAACTGTTTTTTTCCTAGGTGGTAATTATACCTGTGTCCAAAGCTGCTTTATTTGAATGGGCAATTGTCTATGTCGAATAAGCTTCCCTTATTAGCCCTATGCCAGGTGCAAGAATTTCTCCTCTGGGCTTTACCTCAGTGCGGAGGCAGAAGACAGCAGAAGAGACAAACAAGTGCCACATTCAAAATGGAGTTTTGCACAGTGTTCCCCCTATCAACTTGAATTCATAAGCTCTGCATAGTCAGGATCCCCCACATCATCACAGGCTCAGTTTGTGACTGCTACCTCTGCTGAGACCCAATCGTAATTTTATTTTATAGGCTTACTGCCAGCAGGTTTAAACGCATTAAACTATATTGCTAACACTTTCTGATTTCTTAAACGAAAACCCTTGAGAGAAAACCCCTTTGAGAGGAAAACAAAGAATGGAGAATATGTATTAAAAGCAAGAAAAAAGGAGAGTGGATATTAGTGACAATGTATTATTTTCCGCAAGAAAAAGGAGAGTAGATATTAGTGACAAATGACCTCTCCATCTCTGTGATTTCAGTATACAAACTGTGGTAAATTGTCCAGGTTAAGTTGCAGCCTTCACCCACACAGCATGTATTATATTTTCATATTCAACATTATGAACTCTTGAGTTTCTAGTGGCTTTTTTTTTTTAATTAATTTGCTAGTAACCCTATCTACATCAGTGCCACTGAGTGCTAGTATAATGTACTGGACAAATTGTCACTCCTTTGCCAATTAATATATATAGAGAGAGGTAAAAAATGTGAGGATATTAACAGATTAATCTAGGATACTTTTCGACAACCTTTTAGGTAAAATAAAATGGTTTTATTCCAATCAATGTGAGATCACTGCCCTCTACTGGTCATTTGTTAGATTAAACTAAACACACGGTCTTTGTGCTTATTTGATACAGTGACTGCTTCTTAATCCCAAACTTAATTAGAGAGGGCACAATTTTAACGTTAGAAAAAGAAATCTCTCACGTCAGAATCCCCTTTTCATTAGCAAAACTACAGATTACTGAGAAGTTTAGGGCCTAGGCTATACAAAAAGATTAACCAAGAAGAATGAAAGCACCTCTTTACGCATTACAGGTCTTCTGGCTGAAATTCATGGCATCACAAAGGATGTTCTGCTTGGTGCCTCCTTGCTAGAAATTGTTTGATTATTCACAGAAGGAATAACAAAGGAAAAGATACACTCTTTGCATTTTAGGAATATGTATGGAGAAAGCTGAAAGTCCAGCTTCTGATACCCTTGCTCACCATGAGGGTATTCCTTATTTTGGAAACCATCCTATTGATTTTAGGGGGATTACTCATGGAGGAAGGTACCTATCAAGGTGAATATGACTGACAGATTCAAGTCCCAAGTGAATAAATTAAAGACAGTAACAGCAACGTCCCCTGTACAGGAATAAATGATCAAGAATCCACTTAAAATGTAATTGTATATCTCCTTTTATTCTTCACTGAAGCAAAACATTGTATTTTATAAAAGTGTTTCCCAAACCGTAGGTCATGACAGTTGCTGCAGCAGGGTGAGTTTGCTGTCTACACTCAGACACCCTGATGACACCCCTCAGCACCAGGGAAAGATTCGGGTTGCTCTGCTAGGGTGAGGGTTCTGCTTTGGATCAGGGCCACTGACGGACAGGGCAAATGGAGCAGCTGCCCTTGAGTCCAGCAGTTTGAAAGGGCCCGGGGTTCCAAACTGCTGCCATGGCAGCAGCAGCAGCTGGAGCTCCCAGCTTTTTTAACTGCCAGCAAAGCCCCATGCAGCACGATCCATGTAGCACTGAGTGTCGGCTGCTCCTAGCCCGCCCTCCTCCTACTCGAGTTCCTGCCCCTCCTGGGGGGAAGTGGAACCAAGCCCCCACCCTAATTGCCCAAGGCACCAGAGAAGTCTGTCAATGGGCCTGCTGTAGATGGTCTATGCCCCCTTTGGCAAAGTGATAAGGACGTGGCAGTAGCATTAGAGGAGGTTGCTGGCCTATGATTTGGTGTCCCCAGCCATGAATTTGAATCCTGAGTGGTTGCAACACAAGATCACATGAAGCTGTGGTGCATCACCTTATTATCAAGTTTAGGAACTATTGTTTCACAATATTGGCACTTCCACATTTATAATTTTAACCTATCAAGTATTATACAGTTGATATCATTGCTTAGCTTAAACATATGGTGGAATATTTTCTGTAAAGGATATTGAGGTATCTTTGCTTGCTACAGCATCTAATACTTTAGATGCAGCCAGACACTATCACAGCTAAAATGTAATGTAATACTAGGGGATATCTGCACAAGCTGGCTCCAGACCTGCAACTAACAGCACATGCTGAAACCATGCAGAGCCCCAGTGAAGCCAGCTGTAGACGCAAAACTTTATTATCCAAAAATAGAAAGAGATGCAAGAAACCAGGAGAGGTAAGAGAAGAGAAATTGGAACAGTATGAAGAGAAGGGCAACAGTATAGGTTCAGATATTGCCTGCAAGGAAGGGGCAACTGCACCGCAAAGATTTTTAAAACCAGGGGTAGCAGCTGGTGGATGTTGGTTTTGTTTTAAAACACATTGTTTGAGGAGTCTTTTTATATTATTTCATTTCTATGTTATCATCAGTTTAAACTTCCAGCAGGGCAGACCACATGAACACTCAAATGTGATCAGCATGTTCAAATGTGACAGAGATGACAGCAAAGAGAGATTATTATGATTATTACTATTTTTCACAGAGAAAGCTTTTTAAGATAAATACAGGAGTCTGTAATACTGAATTCACCTCAGACTTTCAACTCTCCACATTTTCTATGTCTATTAATGATAAAAAACATTTTCAAAATGATTGTTTGTGGGTATGCATGAAACTACAAAATCCATTTTGCTAAGCTATCAGAAATATATTACAATATTCAAATCAGTGTCCTTTACACATAGTCTATTGAATATCCCCGGCTACCCAAAGGTATTTAATCTTAAAATTTAGCTAAGAGCTGGAGAGCATTCTCACGTTTATGTTATTCATTAATATTTCCATTGTCCAGTTACCAATACTTGTACTCTATTTATAGCAGGTTGACTGGAAAAATTCTACTTTCTGTGTTATTAAGCTCTAGATGTATATATCATAATGGAGAATAGGGTCATAATTCAAAATGATCTGGACAAACTGGAGAAATGGTCTGAGGTAAATAGGATGAAGTTTAATAAGGACAAATGCAAAGTACTCCACTTAGGAAGGAACAATCAGCTTCACACATACAGAATTGGAAGGGACTGTCTAGGAAGGAGTACCGCAGAAAAGGAGCTGAGTCAACAGGTATGCTTTTTTGGGGAAAAAAGAAAACATGGTTCTGGGATATATTAAAAGGAATGTTGTGAGCAAGACATGAGAAGTCATTCTTCCACTTGACTCTGCACTGATTGGGCCTCACTTGGAGTATTGTTTCCAGTTTTGGGCAGCACATTTTAGGAAAGATGTGGAGAAATTGGAGAAGGTCCAAAGAAGAGCAACAAAAATGACTACTGGGAAGATTGGATTGGGTTTGTTTAATTTGGAAAAGAGAAGATTGAGAAGGGACATGATAGCAGCTTTCAAATAAATCAAAGGGTACGTCTACACTAGCCCCCTAGATCGATCTAGGGAGGCTAATGAAGCGACGAATTGCAAATCAAGCCGGGATTTAAATATCCGCTTGATTTGCATGTTCGTCGCCATTTAGAAAGTGACTAGCCGAAGTAACTGCCCGTGTCTACAGCGGCGGTGAAACGGATTCGATTTAAAGCCCTAACTCGAATTAGCTGGTATTCCTTCTGCAATGAGGTTTACCAGCTAATTTGAATTAGGGGCTTTAAATCAGAATCCCATTTCACTGCCGCATGTAGACGCGGACAGTTACTTCGGGCTAGTCACTTTCTAAATGGCGACCGCCGGGAACATGCAACTGGCGCGGATATTTAAATCCCGGGCTTGAGTTGCAATTCCGGTCGCCCTCATTAGCCTCCCTAGATCGATCTAGGGGGCTAGTGTAGACGTGCCCAAAGTGTGTTACAAGGAGGAGGGAGAAAAATTATTCTCAGTAATATTTGATGACAGGACAAGACGCAATGGGCTTAAATTATAGCAAGGGAGGTTTAGGTTGAACAATAGGTAACATGTCCTAACTGTCAGGATGGTTAATCACTGGAATAAATTGCCTAGGGAGGTTGTGGAATCTCCATCATTGGAGATACTTAAGAACAAATTAGAAAACATCTATCAGGGATGATCTAGATGGTGCTTGGTCTTGCCATGAGGGCAGGGTCCTGACTTCATGACCTCTTGGGTCCCTTCCAGTTCTAGTATTCAGTGATCCTATGGATTAATGTTGTCAGTGCTCATCCAATAATCAAACATTAATGATGGATTGGTTGATTGGTGGGGAACAGTTGTTAATTACATAGTGTGGTGTAGTGGGGTAGGGTGGCTAGGAGCCCTTTTGGGCAGAACCTGACTCCACCCAGTCACCTGACCGGAAGCCAGACAGCGTGGCCAGGACTATAAAAGCCCAGTCTGAGAGCCCAATCTGGGCCCAGCCTCCAGAGAGGCCTGGGAGGCTCAGATCTGGCCTGGGTCACCAGGTGTGCCTGACCTTGAAGATGGGCCCGAACCCCCATGCCCGAAGACTGGCCTGGACCATCAGCTGTGCCTGACCCGGAAGACTGGCCTGACTACTTGAGACAGCCTGTGCCTGAGTACTGACCGGGACTGCTGGTCCTGCAATGGGCCGAGGACTGGCCTGGACCACCTGGACCCCAGCTGAACCTGAACCTCAACCACTGGAAAGACAAGCATGAAGCCCAGGTACTGCCCAAGGGGGAGAAGGGAAGAAGCCCAGGGGTAGCTGACCACTGTTTGGCTGGGCCAGAACCAGGGCAGTGTGTTGCGGTATGGATCCCTGCTGACCCAGAAGCAGACTGCTCTGCTGCTACTAGGGCCCTTGGCCTGGCACGCAGTGGAGTGGGTGGGCCTGTGTCTGCCCTGCCATCCCACTCCTTGGTGGCACTCTCCCTCTTGGCTGTTCCAGAGTTGCAGCCTGCATCTACTGGATACCTGCCTGAGTAAGGGAATCCAGCTGGGTGCTCAGATTAAGACTGTTTATTTGTTTACCTGTTGCTCTGCCCCAAACCAAGGCCGGGCTCTGAACTGTCTGCCTGTTGCCCCACCCTGTACCATCGCCGGGCTCTGAACTCTCAGCCTGTCGTCCCGCCCTGAACCAAGGCCAGGCTACTGGACTACTGATTTGCTGCGCTTTGTTATTGCCCTGCCTGAGACCCAGGCATGGGCTACTAAACTGGGGGTTGTCTAGTGACTACTGTAATGGGTGGCCGCCCACTGATCCAGAGGCAGAGGAGCCCCTCCGGGAGCCCCAACTGGCTACATGTGGCTATAATAATTATAAGTAGCATGCAAACATACATAATGTGCAAGACAGGTTTACAAGATGTTTACGGCAGTACCTTAGTTTTGGCTCCTTCATGTCGCATCTAGCACAGCCTCTGAACCTTCATGGGGCCTCTCACTATTACTTCAGGATAATACAAGTAATTGACTGAGATAATGTGTAGTGAAGAATCCTAATTGTTGATGCGCACAAGGCAGATTGAGAATCGATGCTTTCAGCAGGAAGCAGAAGACATTTTTAATGCTATTCCAGCAATTTTCTCCAAATCTAGTCCCTGAACTAGTTATAATTTCAAAGCTAGTTCAAGAAAGTTTCATTTTAAATTAAAATTATTGGTAGTTGAAAAGTACTTTCGGTTTTGCCTTACTGGCCCACAGAGACAATCTGAGTTGTGCAGCCTTAAATGAAGTGGGTACTGTCTTTCCCAAGTTAGAGGAGATCTTGAGAACCCCAAGGGAGATTCAGTTACCTGTGAACATGGAGATAACATCTAATCTTCTAGAAGCCATGTTCTTTCTTCACTCTGCTCTCTCCCTGCTCTCTGGCACTTCTAAAATGTCCATCTCCTCATAAATCATCCATGAAATGGCTGATTCGGTAGTGCTGAAAGTCTCTCCTCTGGAAGTGTTGCCTTTGGGAGTTAATGTTTAAGCACAAGGTTACTGTTGGCAATGGCAGGTTTCCTCCTGATCTAAAGAGAGAAAGAAGTTTGTGAGCCCTGGGTGGACGTAGTTACTACATATCCTTAGTACCGTCATCTGTCTATATGTTAAACAGTAGCACGACACAAAAGAGGACTGTCCTCAATTTGCTGTGTTGGGCCTGGTCCAGGAACACGTTAATCCTTCCAGTTGTGAACAGAGTTTGCAGACAAGCTCCTATGATCTGTTTAAAAACGGGTAGGGTGCAATCTAATTTTGGTTCTTAATCATAATAATCAGGGCTGGTCAGTGAGCAAGACTTCCATTTTGTTCCAAATTTTGAGATTTCACCATTGTTTTCAATTCCGTATCAGAATTTATTTTTTTTTTAAAAGAGACCTTTCAAAAAAGTGTTGAAAAGCATTAAAATGAGCGAGTGGGAGACCTACCCCAGAACAACTAATAGCTGAGTGGTTAGGGCACTTATGTAGGACATGAGGGACTCAGATTCAAGTCCCTGCTCTACCTGAGCCCTGTGTTGTGGTTCTGATGGGAAGGGGCACATTTGGCGAGCCTCTATGAACGTCCTGGAGCCCAGATTGGAGGAGTGTGCTGGCATAAGAGCAGAGAGTGAGTGCATGTGCCCATAGCTCCTCCGCCATTGAGGGTGAAATAGTGGTTGTGAGGTTGACTTCCCTGTAGGGCTTTGTCTACACTACAGAGGGTGTGTCTAGACTACAGGGTTTTTTCGGAAAAAGTGGCCTTTTTTAAAAAAACTTCCCCTGCGTCTAGACTGCTGCCGCGTTCTTTTGAAAGTAAATTGAAAGAACGCGGCAGTTTTTTCAACGGTGGAAAACCTCGTTTTACGAGGAATGCTTTTTTTTTTTAAAGTGCTCTTTCAAAAAAAGGCCCTATGTAATGCAAACTGTGCTTTTTTGAAAGAGAGCATCCAGACTGCCTGGGTGCTCTCTTTCGAAAAAGCGTCTTGCTTTTTCAAAAGTACTGGTTGTAGTCTAGATGCTCTTTTTCGAAAGAGGCTTTTTCGAAAGTATCTTTCAAAAAAGCTTCTTTTGAAGGAGGCTGGCAGTCTAGATGTAGCCAGAGTTACATCAACAGAAGGCAGCTTACATCAATGATGTCAATGTACACAGTACAGCCTTACTCCTGCAAGCGTAAGTGCCCTCCTACACCAACATAATAACTCTACGTTCACAACAGGTGTAGGGCTTATGGTTTTGTCATAGTGTGACACCGTGTCTGTGTTGACACTGCATGAGTTACGTTGGCTGGTGGCTATGGGTTTTGTCATTTTCACAGCTCTAGCATGAAGTCATGAAGTTGACCAGAAAGCTGGACTGTCACCATGGGGCTGGAGCCTGGATGCCCCCGAGGCTGCTTGCTCCAAGTCAGGCTCTTCCCCAGACTTCTGATTACTGCTCCAACCCAGACTCACACCTATGCTCCCTGCTCTGAGCAAGGCTTCTTGCTCAGAGCCAGGCTGACTCCTGGCTCCTAGCTCTCTGCTCCCAGCCACTGTCCAGGGTCCCTGCCCTTACCCAGACTTGTTTGGAGCCAGGCTGTCTCACCGCCCCATCTCTTTGCTTCCCAGTTCAAGTTAGGCTGTGCCTGCATAGCTACTAGCTCCTGCTCCCAGCCAGACTGTTGCCTGGATCTCCCCGCCCCATTTCCCACTTTCCATGGAGTGAAATCCTGGGTGTGCCAAAGTCAAATAGTTTTGTCATTGACTTCAATGGTGCCAGGATATCACCCTAAAGTCACTGGTATGCATTTTTGCTGGCTTGCCCCTGGTTTTCTGCATGTGCTCATTTACTCTAGATTCTAGAGTCATTACTCTAGTCTATGGTGTCCAATCAGTTCTGAAGCAGTAGCCACTATAGAAAACTAGCCACATTATTCTGAACATGGAAATAATGTTGTGAGCCAACTAGCCACACTCAGCCAGCCAAACCACCACTGGTGGCTAGTGTGTTGGACATCTCAGCAGAGGCTTGGATTTTACTGGATTTTACCAGATTTTACTTATGTGAGTAGCCCTACTGAAGGCTAAATTGGGATTTTCATAATCAGGCCACAGCTCCCCATGACAAGGGGAACAATAATCACTTCACGCCAAGCAAGAACTAAAAATAGTTTTGGAGAAAGGGGAAGAACTAAAATTCACATTCTGGAACTGGCCTGATTTCCAAACCTTTATCGCCCGGAAGGCAACTAGCAATCTCACAATGCTGAATAAATACAACGTTCAGAATAAGCAGATTGTTTCCAAGGAAGCTGGGCAGCTCATTTGGAATAAGAATTTTGCTTGCTGCAGGAACCTGTGAGACGAGCCTGGGGCAGAGCTGGAGGTAATCAGACTCCGCGCTATGGATGCAGAGACACTGACAGAATGAGAAAAGGGGCGGGGGAGAGGAGAGGAGTTAGAATCCAATTCTGCATAAAACAAACCAGAAAACATGAAAGTCTGATGGATTCTTCCCCTTTGACCTCCCCAGGAGGAGATGCTCTCTGGGCAAAGAAATGGCATGAGTTTCCCCTTGCAAATATTTCTATAGGACATTCTTTGGGGGCAGAGGGCACAGATTGGAATGAGTGGAGAGATCTCAACAACCAGACCTGACCCGAACTAATTCACATTTCAGGTTTTCTGTTGCCCCTCCAAAACATCCTTTCTGAAAACAGAAATTTAACCATTAAAATGAAATGCATGTCCTGGCAAAGATGGAGACCCGGTTTTTGCATTGTTTGTTTGTATTTATTTTGAATATCCAATAGGAAGTTTGCTCATGTGAAGGGAAGGAGGAGGGGGGAAGAAAATACATGTTTGCTAGGGGAAGGGTTTGAGTCTGCATCCCTATGTTCACTCCTTTTACAAAACTATGCACTACATTTTGTACAAATATGCCTTGTGGAGTATTGCTTGAAAACTCATAGTTTGTTGGAAAAATGTGTGTGTCAACATTGTTTGTAAAATAACAAGAATCTGCTATATGACACATAGTCATGATATAGTCTGGCCAGCCAAGCCGCTTGGATCTGGCTCATGGGCCACCTAATCCAACTCCTGGGGCATCCCACTGTGACACACAAGCACAGAGCAGCTGTGGCTCTCTGCTCTGGGCGGTGGGGTGAGGAGAAGGCTTCACACAGTCTAGTCAATGGGAGCTGTCCCAGACCCTGCAACCCCTCCATAAAAAGTGCAGCCCTTGAACCCTTACCAAAATCTTGGAGTGGCCCACCATCAGACATTATTGCTCCCCCCTGCATTACTCAGACTGACATGTTCCAAGTTTAGAAAAGCAGGTACAAGCCAGTTCCTCAAAGACAAAACACCAAACTGATGACTCAGTCACATGGCAACAAATTCAAGTGGACTCTCACTGAGTTAAATGGCCATCCTTCTGCAGGAAAAAGGCTGTATACAAGACATCTAAATTTTGAAAAAAGAAACAGCTGGAGATTCCCACCCTCCAGACCATCTGTCTCCTGAACCTCAGCTGGAAATTATTTTAAAAGAAAAAGAGAATCTAAAAGGAGGAACAGACGCTCTAAAGTACACTTCCCTTTCTCTCTGCTTGAGGCATTCACAACACCTGAAGGACAAGGAAGTAACACTCCAGTGGGGAGGGATCCTGGCAGAAAGGAATCCAGCCAGTTAGCATGCAGTGAGAAATCTTTGCTTTGAATTAATTTAGTTTAAGTTAGATAGAAGTTGCATTTTACCAGTTCTGACTTTTATACTTCATTACTTGTAATCATTTCAAATCAGGCCCACCAACAGCAATTCCAGGTCCCAGGGCTGACCAATCAATGACTCCCACCCAAACACGCGCACCATGTGCGTACAGACAGAGTCTGCCTGACATTTGGGCAGCGATATGCCTGTGCTTCCACATGCCCAACTGTCTAATCACACACACCCAAAAGCCCTTGCCTCGTCCCTGGCCCCGAGGCCATGCCCCTGTCCTGCCCCTTCTCTGAGGCCCCACCCCTATTTGCTTCATCCCACATCCTTCCGTAACTGGCTCTACCCCTCACTCACTCACTTTCACCAGGGTGGGCAGAGGGTTGAGGTGAGGGAGAAGGTGAAAGCAGGTGGAATGAGGGGGTTGGGGTCTGGGAGGGAGTTTCATTGGGAGTGAGTGATCTGGCCTGGGGCAGACAGCTGGGGTGCAGAAGTCATCAGGAGGTTGACTTGGGCAGCTCCTGAAAGTGACCAATACATCCTTCCACCATGGCCTGCAGGCACACCCTACTCCCCATGCACACACATCTCCTATTGGCCTCAGATCCAGGGCCAATGGGAGCTGCAAAGTAGGCTCTTGGGACGGGAACAGCACTTGGAGACCTCCTGGCTCCCCTGCCCGCACACCCCGCAGGCCACAGGGACGGTGCTGGCTGCTTCTGGGAGCTGCACGGAGAGAGGGCAGATAGGAAGCCTGCCTTAATATTACAGTGCTGCCAGCAATGGTGGTGACAGCCAGGGCCCTCTAAGCTCGTTTGAATGGCCTGGATTCCTGGGCAATTGTCCCCTTTGTCTCCGCACCCCCTCATCAGCAGGCCTGCTTCAAATCTATTTTTGTACTTAATAAGCTTGTTTTATTTAAACCAGTGTTATCTGGGAAACTCTATTTTGTGATACCAAGGATTTGTGCCTATCATTTATTAGTGAAACGACGGCCTTTATATGAGCTTAGGTTGGTGCTGGGCAGTGCAAGATGCACATTTCTAGGGACAAGTCTGGGACTGGAATTTGCTGGGGTTGCCCTGCAATGTCATTCAGTCCTGGCTGGCTAGAGCAGTCCTATGATATAGCTGGAGGCTGTGTCAGCAGACCAGGAATGGCTGCTGTCCCAGCAACGCAGCATAAGAGGTTAGAGAACTGAAGGGACACAGTTGTCCACATTGTGACATTACCCAGCAAAAAGGGGCTCCTGTAGCAAACCCAGTTCTAATATTTTTTTCTCCCTTTAAAATTTAAACTAGACCATTCAAAGTGAGAGACTGTTGAATACCTTTTGGTGTTTTCTTATACTATTTCTTACAGTATTTTATTTGAATTTTCAAATTCATCCATCAGCAATGGAAGTTCGGATGAAAAAGGGAAGAGAACATTTTTTTGCTAGGTTAATAGACAAACCAATGTCTCCCACTCTGATCTAAGTTCTCTACATTTCAGGGACAGATCTGCAACTGAAATCTACGGTGCTTTATTGATCTTAATGCGGCAAGGCTGATTGGCACTGGATCTAACATTTCTGAGGGGTTTTATTTCTTAATTATCAGGCTAAGGAATATGGACCTGAAATGTCGTGGTCAAAGTTCTTCTGAGAAGTTCTAGTTCTGTTTTATTTCTCGGGGACCATGTGTGGTCCCTTAGAGATGGTATAAGAAACCTGGAAGGTTGTTTGCAAAGGGAAGGGTGAAATCTGCCAAAAAAGTCAAAACCCACAATACTGCCTATTATAGCAATCTCTCAGACAGAATCCCCTGAAGGAAGAGACTGAATGAAATTAGGAGTTGTTTCTCTGTCTGACAAAGGATTGACATATACCATCTTTATTACAAATCCTAACTAAGCAGCATTAGTCACCCATCATCCATATTTCTTGCCATAAGTGAGACTGCATGCAGTTATAGCGTCTCTGGAGAAGGCAATTACAATATTAATTTAATCTAAATGACAAGTTGAAAAACACTAACTAGTTGAAGGAGTTCGGCTTTCAGAGTCAGATGATGAAGGCTACTTCCCATACAGAACCCCCACGTAATCTTAAATGAGCTCTCTGGACAGCCCTGTGGAGAGTGATAGAGGTGAAGGAAGATGTTTCAGCAGTAATGAATGTCAGAGTCTTCAGCTCTCTCAAGCCACAATTGTGTAAATAGGCCAGGTCCCCAAGGATGGCAAAAACACACACATGGCCATATCCTTCGCTGGATTTAATAAGCATAGCTTCATTGAAATCCATGGTGGTGGGGATCTGGACTGCATAAAGCAAACCAAAAGGTGCAAAGCAGTTTCTAAAATCTCATCTTTGCACTGCCATAATAGTGGTACTGGTCTGGGCATGGCAGCTTTCTAGGCGTTGACTTAGAGAAGACTAGGGGCTGCTCTTACTCACACCAGCTTTGCATGACCACAAGGAGCAAAAGACAGACTAGAGGTCACCTAATATAACAATGCCCGGGCCAGGCCTCCTTATCCACATAATTTCCTTACCCTGATGCTGCTACTGTCACACAAACTCCTATGTCAGCGTCACACTACTGCAAGATCCCACCTGTGCTGGGTTGATCCTCCCTGGCTGGATAATTTAAAAACAGAGAGCCAAATAATGCCAGTGGAATGGCACAAAGTGGCCAAACTACACTAAGGTTCTGTCCCAGTGAGTCTGAGAACAATGGTGAGAATAAAGCATTTACCAAGAGATAATCTTGTGCAACATTCTTCATTGCAAACATGCCTACCACAGACAGTCTTTCCTTCCTTTCGAAGACTTGTTCAGAGCAGTTGTAGCTTCAAGTATGCAGCTGTCAGATTCACACTCCCGGAACTCCAACTAGGCTGATGAAACTCCCCACCTTAATACAGTGACTGCTTTCAGTTTTGTTTTTTATTGGGGAAGTGCTATCAGCCCTGGCATGTGGCGGCCCTGAAACAAAAGCTTAAAAGAAACCCTAACTAATAATTAAAAAAAAAACAATCCACAAAACCTACATTGTTCTGAGAATTCCTGTTCCCAGCCATCACTGTGGGTTCCATCAGAGATGGGGACACGGGCGATAGGTAATCTAAGCAAGGCAAGGCACAGACTTCCCAAAATTACCTCCATGCCCAACCGCCTACAACTGGGGCTTCTACTGGGGAAGGCTAGGGCTGCGGCATGGCAGCCTGGCTCCCCCCACAGCCGCTGGGGAGGGATGGGGCTGTGGCACAGCAAACCGGCTCCCCCCAGCCACCAGGGAGGGATGAGGCCTTGGCGCAGCAGCCTGGAACCCCCTGCCATGGCAGCTCAGCCCACCCCAGCCACCGGGGAGGAATGGGCTGCAGCAAGGCAACCAGGGTTCCCCAGCCTCCAGGGAGGTCCAGGCTGGTGCTGCAGCACAGCAGCCCCAGCTCTCCACATGGCCAGGAAGGATCGGGCTGGGGGGGCAGGGCCTCAGATGGAAGGGGTGGGGCCTCAGGGGGAAGGGACCAGGCTGGGGCTTGCCTTCCCCAGCTGGGATTTCACCCGCCACCCACGGGTGGGGGAAATCACAACAGTCTCTGCAGAAGCATTAAAATCTTCCTTTTAACAGGGACAGATCCCTATAGGTATGTCTACACTACAAAGTTAATTCATAAGAACATAAGAACGGCCATACTGGGTCAAACCAAAGGTCCATCTAGCCCTGTAGCCTGTCTGCCGACAGTGGCCAGCACCGGGTGCCCCAGAGGGGGTGGACCAAAGACAGTGATCAAGCAATTTGTCTCGTGCCATCCATCTCCAGCCTCTGACAAACAGAGACCAGGGACACCATTTCTATCCCCTGGCTAATAGCCTTTTAACAGACCTTATTTTGAATTAACTTCAATAGCGTCTATACATGCAAACCGCTATTTCAAATTTAATTCGAGATAGCGGAGCGCTTATTTCAAATTTGGTAAACCTCATTCTACGAGGAGTAACGCCAAATTCGAAATAGCTATTTCGAATTAAGTGCTGTGTAGACACTTACTTCGAAATAGGGGGCCTCCAGCCCTTCCCAGGGAGCCCTGGTGGCCACTGTGGGCACAACCAGGAAAACTCGTCTGCTCCCCCCCACAGCTCCGGAGCCCTTCAAGGGGCAGACTCTGGCCACAGTGCCTGTGCCAGTTGCAAGCCTGCCAGCACACAGCCAGCAGACCAAGCACCTGGCACAGCATGAGTCAGCAACCCGCTACTACCCAGCCCTCCACCACTCCCCAGGACCAGGCTGGCAGCTCCCAGGAGCCTGCCAGGGGCTGCAAAAGACGGGCACCTGCCTTGTCTAGTGCAGAGATCATGGACCTCAGTGAGGTTTGGGGGGAGGCCTCCAATGCCCACGATCTCCACACTAGGCACAGGTATGTGGCCGTCTACAGCCACATGGCTGCCAGCCTGGCTACCAAAGGCCACATGCGCAGCCAGGAGCAGGTGCAGACTAAAATAAAAGAGCTGCAGCAGGCCTATGCCAGGGGCTCCCAACCAGGGCTGACCTGGACGCCTGCCCACACTACGAGGCCCTGGACCACATCCTGGGGGGTCAGACGGTCCATGCCCCCCTGGTGGTCATCGACCCCGGGGCAGAGGGCCCTGCCCCTGACATAGGGGAAGAGGAGGAAGAGGACGAGGATGACGGCCAGGAGCCTCAGGAGCCTGCAGGGAGCGTGTCCTGCACCCAGGACCCCCAAGCCGTACCAGAGATCCTATCAGCAGTCTCATCCGAGGCCGGGGAGGCCTCCACATGTGAGTGCCATCACGGTCCCCTTATGCGGGGCGGGGGAGGAAGGGGGAGCCCAGGGACTGTGCATGTGGGCCTTTTCGACCACGGAGCAGGCGGCAACCTGTGCATCTGCCATGCCAGCCGGGACATGTGGCCCCAGCTGGGTGCCATGCAGGGGCCCTGGCCTGTTCCCCACATGCGTCTACACGTGAAGGCACATGACAGGCTCCTGACCCCGGGGAGAGACACTGCACACTGCCCTTCCTCTAGATGCCCCCTCTACACAGAGGCAGGGCACATCTCCCCTCCCCCGCCCCATACCACACTATAGGTAGCACAGGGGCTGGGGTGCAGTCCTGGGCCAGCTCACACTCCCGGGGATAGCAGGATGTGATGGTGCAGAGACCTGCTATCCTCGCCTTGCAGAGGCGGGCTGGGTTTCACCCACTGTGTCCCCAGGGAGAACTGACCACTTCTCTTGTTTCACCACAGCCACAGCACCTGGGACTGCAGGGCATACCACCCTGCCTGGAACATCCACCCGCACCCGGGCCAGCAGGCGCACCCACAACCAGGAGGAGTACCAGCTGCAGCACCTGCGGTTACAGGGAAGGCAGGTCCACAGCCAGGAGCACTGGGTGCAAGAAGAGCTGCAGCTGCGGCGGGAGAGCTTGCGGGAGCAGCGGGAACAGGGCCATGCCCTCCGTGAGCACCTGCAGACCCTGGTGCAACGATTGCTGCCTCCTGCTGCTCCAGCCCCTGCGGCCGCCCCAGCTATCGCGCCTCCTTCCACCCCTGCTCCCCCTCCTGCTTCTTCCGCCCCTCCCTTTCCCTCCTGCCCCACCCTCCATACCCACTTCCCCCCAGGGACACTGAGGCCCCCGCACCCACAGTGCTGTGAGACAGGAGGGCCAGTAAGACCCCCAACCCTGAGCTTCCCCTCCTCCTTCCTCCCCTTGCCTCCCCCTTCCAGCTCCCTCCTCCCAGGTTTCCCCCCCTCCCCTCTCCCGCCCTCATTCCCCTCCTCCCCCCACCCCAGTTATGTTAAATAAAGAGAGTTTTTTGTGGCAACATGGGTGTTTTTATTGTACATCAGGAAGGGGGGTTAGGGAGGGGAAAGGGGAAGGAGGTGGGGGTGGAATGTAAGGCACAAGGACCCAGTGGGGCACACCAGGGGGACTTCAGTCCTCGTCTGCCTGGAAGCTCTCCCGCAGGGCTTCCCAGATGCGGACAGCCCCCCGAAGGGCCTCCCGGCAGATGGTGGCAGGCTTGCAGCAACACATTCAACATGAGCGCCAGAGTGCCCGGGGGCAGCTCTGGCTCCATGGTGCCGAGCTCTGTGGTGTCCCAAATGAGAGCGACCAAAGCAGGCAGAGAGGAAAAAGCTTTGCTGTCCCTCAGCGAGGTAGGCAAGCAAGCGGGAAAGCTGAGAACCGGCTGTCCAGGGGGGTCCCTTTAAGCATGAGCCTCAGATAGCTTCAGACAGCAGCCCCACAAAGCAACTACTGACCTGAGGCCCTGCTGGAACCGGTTTCAGCTGCCCTTAAATGCGATCCAGCGTCCAATCAGTTTGGACGCGCTATTTCGAAATAGCAAAATGCTATTTCGAAATAGATTTTGTATTTAGATGCATTATTTCAAATTAGCTTAATTCAAATTAACTATTTCGAATTAAGTTAATTCGAAATAGCACTGTAGTGTAGAGATACCCTATGTTAGTTTTATATGCTGATAAATGTTTGAAAGCTCCCAAGTGATTTCTCTCTCTCTCTGGAATCTTACATGGCAGCTACATGAAGCATGCATGGGATATTGTGAGTCTCACCATGTAGAAATGCCTGGGATAACCTACATCTGGGCAACTTTAAGCGCAGCCCCATTTTACTGGAACTTTGTCCTATTTTCAATACTTCAACAGGATTGAAAAATGTGGAAATGGTGCTTCTTTGTCTGCTGTCTTTTTTCCATTGCCATTTAGTATAATATAAAAGATTATGCTAAAAAAAAGTCCAATAAGAATTGTAGCTAGTTTCCAGAACTTCTGCCTACATCTTCAAAACTGACAGAAACAAGATTCTGACCCCAATTAAGAAGCCTCATCTCTATACTTCAGAGTAACAAACAAATAGTAGAATGGCCTACCATATGTTTTGATTTTCAGTTCATTAAACCCTTCATTGAATAAAACCTTTGAAGAGAGAGACCATACAAAAGACACACAAAGGGTTTGGGTTTTTTTTTTTCTGATTGTTTGGAAGAATCTTATTAAACACTTCCTCCAAAGAGAAGCAGCATGACACTTAAATGAATTATTCATGCAAGGCTCTGCAAGATAGGCAAGTTTCCTGCGAGATGAGCACAGCCAGGGGGTGTTATAAAACTGAAACTGGTATGTGTAGAGAATGGATGGAGAAGATTTTGAAAGATGATCTCTGTTGAAAAACTTCAGAACTTTAAATTTGCTTCTTTGCAGCAGAGGGCTTCCTAAAATGCCCTGCTTCTCTGCCTCACCTCAATTCCTTCTGCTCTTAAACATGGTTGGAAAACAATATGCTCTTTTTAAAATTAAGACATTTAGTGATAAGTGCAAATTGAAAGAATTGCTGCTAACAACATTGGTTTTTATGATCTTATGCAGGCTTTCATTCATGAAACTAATGGGAAGAGGTTTTATATTGCTGTAATTCTACTGAAGTCAATAGAGTTCTTCCTGATTTACACTGGCATAAAAAAAAATCAGAATTTGGCCCAGCTTTTTTTAAAACTGTGAGTACAGTAGTATGTGCACTCATCAGCATACATTCAGAAAACTCTGTGAGTAGCACTTGCATGATTTGTATGTTGAGTCTAACTCTACCACAGCTATCTGGCAAGTAACACAATGAAAATTGACAGTTCAAGAATTAAAGCCTTTAAGTTTTACCCATATTTGCAGGACTTGATATTTTGAGGCAGCACTCTGCATCAGTAAATAAATAAGGCTTATGTCATTACCAGTTCATCCCACTAGACAGGAATACAAAGCCTGTGGCTAAGATAAAAAAAAGCAGCAAGATGCTGTATATATATACATGGGAATAAACAAACACAAACTACAGATATGCACCTCTTCGTATACCGTAGTCCCCCTTAGAAATTATTCAATGCCAAATAACTTGGGAAAGAGGCACAAGGAGGGATGCAGTCAATAATGTCACAGAAAATTGTTTTGGTGACATTTGTGCTAAAATAATCATGAACACAACAGATTAACAAATTATTGTTGGGTATATTGTAAAATTAACTCAGCAATTAATTTAAATCTATTTTAATTTCACCTTAGAAAACCAATTTTTCCGTACTACTTCTTTTTCCCTCTTCAGTGAAGTACTAGGTTCCTTTTGTTATCGAGCGCCGACACTTTGGAAACATCACAGAAGCAGCAGGAAAATAATGAAAAAACACGTATAGTGCTGAGATTTCCAAGCTATCCAGAGGGCTCTTAAAGATCCTGCAGATAAACTTTAGAGAGTATGCCAAACAGCTGTGTCATATAAAGATACCTCAAAGTCTGTGCCTCATGCTGTGTCTGAAAAGTCAATGCCCAATAAACCCTGATCAGTTTGATTAGCCATGGATTCAGTGCCAGCTACTAGGAAAGTTCTGGAAAGAAGAGCTCAATGAAAACTAAATCAGCAGCTGAAATAGACTATTTAGCTGTGAAAGAGTTGCTGAAAGGATCAGAAATATATTTTTGGAACCTGTGCCCCTTTTGAGTCAAGCTGTTTTGTCCTAGCCTTTTGCTTCTCAGGAATATCATTCTTAAAAGCAGCATGTGTCTCCAGGAGCAAAATTGGAGGCATGATGATAGCATGGGGAAGGATTCACCTGTACTAAAAGAAATGAGTAAAGAGCTCTTTAGATAAAATATCAAATAGAGCTCTCAATTTCATGTCCCCAATCCAGATGTTAAGTCACATTTTTCCCACCAACTACATGGATTGAATCTCAGTCACTTCCACAGTTATAATTTTGGGGATGAAATCCTATGCCCATTAATGTCAAAAGGAGTTTTTTATTTCATTGAGTCCAAGATTTCACTGGGAGTGGTTCTATTCTATCCAACCTCCTTTGTATTGTTTTAATTGAAGAATGAATTTTATGGCACTTCCTTTCCTAAAATGTTGCATAGGAGCCAAGTCTTACTTTATAAATAAAAAGGGTCCATTTTACTAGACAGTTACTAGACAGTTTCTAGAGTAGAGAAGCTGAAAGAGTGGAGAAACATTGAAAATCTTGCAAGGGTACTAGATCCACACTATCACGCATTCATGTTTAGGCTGTGAATGCATGAGGCTTCAAAAGTCTGATTATGACAGATAGTGATAATCTATGGCTACATCTACACTGGCATGATCTTGTGCAAGAACTCTTTTGCGGAAGAGTTCTTGTGCAAAAACTCTTCCAGAAGAGAGCGTCTACACTGGCATGTGCCTTTGCGCAAGAGATGTGCTTTTACACAAGAGCATCCATGCCAGCGTAGACGCTCTCTTGCGCAAGAAAGCTCTGACGGCCATTTTAACCATTGGGCTTTCTTGCGCAAGAAATTCATGTTGCCTGTCTACACTGGCATCTTGCGCAAGAACAGTTGCGCAAGAAGGCTTATTCCTGAGCGGGAGCATCATAGTTCTTGCGCAAGAAGCACTGATTTCATACATTAGAACGTCAGTGTACTTGCGCAAGAACTCACGGCCAGTGTAGACAGGCAGCAAGTTTTGGCGCAAAAGCGGCCGCTTTTGCGCAAGATCACACCAATGTAGACACAGCCTGCATGTATGCATGCTCTTGATTCTGAATATGAGTATTATTTCATAAATGTTCATTCCAACAGAAGGTAGGGACGCTATACCCACTACGAGACTTGAGGGATCAATTTTGGAGTTTAAGTACTGAATATAAGAATGTAGGCATTGTTAATAATCTATAGGCTACTATCACCGATTTGATTGTGATAATGTGAATATACAGAATGCTGAACTGATCTACAAATAGTGGGATAGATTTGCAAATATTTTGCTGGATTTTTTACTCAGCAAACTATGTAAGAGATCTTCCCAGCTGTCCCCATCTGATTTGAATACAATTTTGGCCCAGCTTTACAGAAAGATTTTCTTCATTAAGGGTACATCTACACTGCATGGCTATTTCGGGATACCAGAGGTGTCCCAAAATAGCTACCCCACATCTACACAAGCCACCCATTATTTCAAAATATTTTTCAAAATAATGGGTGCACTAGTTTGGCATCCCGGTAACCCTCAGTCCACGAAGGTTAAGGGGTGTCTTGAAATAGCTTATTTTGAAATTTGGTGTGTCTGCACAGCACCAAATTTCTTGCTATTTCAAAATGGATTCAAAATAAGAAACGCAGTTTGCATAGAGCAAATTGCATATCTTATTTCACATTTAGGGTGCTGTGTAGACTCACCCTAAGGGAATAATTGTTGTCAGCCCTTTGAGGTTTCTTTTGGTGGGACATAAAGATACATTTATACAGGATATGCACACCTTGCTGTTTGATTGCAAATAACTTTATTCTATATCATAAAAAGATTAATTTGAAGTTATGTATAGCAATAGGAACTCTTATTGCTCTGGTTTTTGCATTTAATTCGTTATTTGGATTTCAAACGTTATACACAGATTGACCTGCTCCAGAATGAACCATGGTCTGATAAGCCATATGAAACACATTCTAGTTTTGGAAAACAAAAGATTAAAAGGGAAAACTTGAAGTCTGGGCCACTTGTCAGTTAGATGCTCTTTTAGTTTACCCTTATTTTCAGTGCTGATATAAATAGGGTGACCATATTTCCCTAGGTTGAATAGGGGATGCCTGGTAAAATATTCATATTCAAGTGAATTCAACAGTAATCAATCAGAACTGTGCGGTACAAATGTTCAATTCAACATCAAGTTGACTGAGCCACTGTTATAAACATTGAGTAGTTGGATCCTTTTTATTTACCTTTTATCATTAAGGCTTTAGATGGAGAGGGGGACACACACCCCCATGCATCTCTCTTACATGGTTGGGGTGACCAATCAACCTGACTCTGGCCAGCACTCTCCACTCTGCTTGTGTTGCTGGCAAGAGTAAGTCTCAGGTCTGACACTGGGTTCTCAAAATACAAAGAAATGCTGCACAGGTATCTGTCAAACACAATCAGTTTATTTTCTGACAGCTATCAGCTGTGCCCCTTCACTAAAAGAACAACATGATAGAAAAAGCGGCATTCTTACATCCCTTCTACTAGCTGGGGAACCCCGTTTCGGCTGTGGATGAAGTGGGAGACTGTCTCAGTTTCCAATGCGCCGGTACCCAAACCCCATCAGTGAGGTCCAAATTGCTGTGCTTTGATGCAGCTTTAAATACTGTGTCTCTACCTTATTTGTGGCAGTTTGGAAATTTCCAGGGGTTACTCATTGCTTGTTACAGTATGGCTCAGCTGTACTGCTTGTCCTTTGACTTTGTTTACATGATCAGTACATTTAGGTAAACAAGATTGTTATGTTCCCACCCTTATCTACAATTCGTTCTTGCTACAATGGCGTATGTTCCTAGAGGCTTGCTTCTGGCTCATCAGTAGTAGGGAAAGGGGGTGGGGCATGGGAAAGGGGGAGGGAATGCAGGCCTCATCACCCCTATACTTCACACGTACAGAGCTCTTGCACAGTTGACCCCTTCAGCTTGTTTGACTGGACTCCCAGGACATAATCCTCCAGGTACCTGGAATCACATTTTTCTGAGGCAACACATGGGAAGGGTCGCACTCTGCAGGCCGAGGGATATTGAGGAGCAGTGGAGTTGGGGGACATGTAAGGGCACAGCGGGGAGATAATAGCAAAATGGGGGAGCATATAAAGGACCAATGGGTGGGCAACAGAGACAAGAAGTAACCAGCTGCCATCTAGTATCTGCTCATACACACCAGCCACTGCTACTCGCAGAGTGCAGTCAATGCTAGATGAAAACAGGAGGGGCGGGGGAAGGGCTGCAAGCAGGTATCTGGCCAGCAGCAGGACCTACCAGTTCTGATGGGGAGGAGACAGAAAATACAGGACAATTTGCCCATTTTTAAGAAAAATGTGGGACACCTCCAGGAGGGCTTAATACAGGACTGTCCCTTTAAACATGAGATGTCTGGTTATCATAGATATAAAAATTATGTTTGTCCACACACGAAAAACAAAAGGTAAATTTGGTCAGATAGTCTTGGGCTCAAAATCAAATAATTCTTTAAAAAAAATGCCAAGACGACAATAACTCAATTAGAAAGGAAATATGTTGAGCCTGATTTTCCATGCATTACACCCATTTTAGCGATATTATATTTATTTGTATTATCCTCGTGTCTAGCAGTTCTAGACATGGCTCTGGACACCAGTGTACTCGGTGCTATATAAACACAGACCCAAAGATTGTCTCTGTCCCAAAGACATTATAAAATTCCACCATAGGAATACTGGTATAATGGAATGGGGAAATTGGACCACTCAGTTTAAAGTTGAAGTATTAATGTTTTTTTTTTAAATTAACGGGTTTCTTTAAATATTTATTTGACTGTGTCCATGTGCCAAAACCTTGAATGAGATATTTAGTGATATTGACAATGTTGCTTATATATACCACAGGGGATGTAGGCAAAAATAAGGACAATTTTGTATTGGCTTCTAGAAAGCTCTTGCCTTTTGCTTTCCACATTTTACACAGTCTGATCCAGAACCCCTGATATATGTTTCCCCTAATAAGAAATGTCATAAAGTTCCCTTAAACCTGAAGAAACTTGGCAAAAAGAAACTTGGGAACAATACAGCTGAAATGACTGACTTAATATACTGTTTGAAGTGTTGCTGTATCTGTGTTGGTCCCAGGATATTAGAGATAAGGTTGGTGAGGTAATAATATTTTATTGGACAAATTTCTGTTGACAAAGAGACAAGCTGTTGAGCTTACACACAGCTGTATTAAAGAACTCTGTCATAAAGAACTCTGTGTAACTTCAAAGGCTGTATAGATGATAAACAGGCCTTTATTCCTACAGACACCAACCTTATATATAAAATGTTTCAGACTTCATTTAATGTTCATGTATTTTGTATAGAGATATACTCCTAAGTTTTTGATAACCAAATGTTTTGTTCACAGACCAAGGCCTAGCCATCATACTCTGATTAGACACGGTGTTTAGCCTGAAAAGCATCTTATGATAGAATAATGTGTAGTGCTCATGAGAAAAAGAAGCAGTTTCAATAAATCAGTTCACTATTACTTACCTATATTAAACTATAAAAAATTATGTCAGTTTTTATAGAGTGTTACTTTAGATGCTCCTGTAGGACTAGGACCAACTTCTAATAATGATATGAGAACTGATTTTTCTCCTAATTATGAAACATTCATTGTACTTCCCGATTTACATGTAAAAAAATCGATCAGGAAGTTGTTTAAATCTTAGAGTAGTAATTTATTTTCACTCCTCATAACTAAAGATGTTAGATCATCTCCATGATTCAGAGAATTTGGTTCATAGAATCATAGAACTCTAGGAGTGGAAGGGACCTCGAGAGGTCATCGAGTCTAATCCCCTGCCTTCACAACAGGACCAAGAACCATCTAGATCATCTCTGACAGGTGTCTGTCTAACCTGCTCTTAAATATCGCCAGTGATGGAGATTTCACAACGCCCCCCCAGCCCAAGCAATTTATTCCAGTGTTTAACCATGTGGGAAGTTTTTCCTGATGTCCAACCTAAACTCCCTTGCTGCAATTTAAGCCCATGGCTTTTTGTCCTATCTTCAGAGGCCAGGGAGAACAATTTTTCTCCCTCCTCCTTATAACACCCTTTTACATACTTGAAAACCGCTATCATGTCCCCTCTGTCTTCTTTTCTAAATTAAACAAGTCCAGTTCTTTCAGTCTTCTCTCATAGCTCCTGTTTTCTAGACCTTTAATAATTTTTGTTGCTCTTCTCTGGACCTTCTCCAATTTCTCCACATCTTTCTTGAAATGTGGTACCCCAAACTGGACACAACACTCTAATTGAGGCCTAATCAGCACAGAGTAGAGCGGAAGAATGACTTCTCTCGTGTCTTGCTCACAACACACGTTAATGCATCCCAGAATCACGTTTTCTTTTTTTTGCAATAATCTCACACTGTTGACTCATGTTTAGTTTGTGGTCCACTACAACCCCTAAATCCTTTTCAGCAGTACCCCTTCCTGGACAATCACTTCCCATTCTGTATGTGTGAAACTGATTGTTCCTTCCTAAGTGGAGTACTTTGCATTTGTCCTTATTAAACTTCATCCTGCTTACCTTAGACCATTTCTCTAGTTTGCCCAGATCATTTTTAATTTTGACCCTATCCTACAAAGCACTTGGAACCCCTCCCAGCTTGGTATCATCTGCAAACTTAATAATCGTACTCTTTATGCCATCATCTAAATCATTGATGAAGATATTGAACAGAACCGGCCCCAAAACAGACCCCTGCGAAACTCCACTTGTTATGCCCTTCCAGCATGATTATGAATCATTAACTACTCCCCTCTGGGTATGTCTACACTACAAAGTGAATTCAAAATAACAGCAGTTATTTCAAATTAACTTTAATAGCGTCTACACAGGCAAACCGCTATTTCAAAATAAATTCGAAATAGTGGAGCCCTTATTTTGAATTTGGTAAACATCATTCTACGAGGAGTAACACCAAATTCGAAATAGCTATTTCAAATTAAGTGCTGTGTAGACACTTAATTCGAAATAGGGGGCCTCCAGCCCTTCCCAGGGAGCCCTGGTGGCCACTCTGGGCACAACCAGGAAAACTTACTCTCCTCTCCTCCAGCCCCGGAGCCATTAAAGGGGTAGACCCTGACCACAGTGCCTGTGCCAGTTGCAAGCCTGCCAGCCCAGAGCCAGCAATGGCCACCGGGGCCCCTGACCCAGTGGCCCCAAAACAGGAGCCAGCAAGCCACTGGCAGCCAGCCCTCCACCGCTCCCCAGGAGCAGTCTGCCAGCTCCCAAGAGCCTGATAGGGTCTGGAGAAGGCGGGCACCTTCCTGGTCCAGGATGGAGATCATGAACCTTATTCAGGTTTGGGGGGGGGGATGCCCCCAATGTCCATGATCTCCGCACTAGATGGAGGAACGCGGCCGTCTATGGCAGGATAGCTGCCAGCCTGGCCACCAAAGGCCACATGCGAACCCAGGAGCAGGTTAGTATGAAAGTCAAGTTGGCCGGGCAAGACCCCCAAACCTGAGCCCTGAGCTTCCCCTCCCCCTTCTTCCCCTTGCTTCCCCCTTCCAGCTCCCTCCTCCCAGGTTTCCCCCTCCCCTCTCCCACCCTCTCTCTTCCCTTCTCCCACCTCCTTTTCCCAGTCTCCCCAGAGGTTCATCCCCCCCCCACGCCAGTTTTGTTCAATAAACCCAGTTTCTATTTTTGAACATACGTGTCTTTTAGTTGACATCAGGAAGGGGGGCTAGGGAGGGGTAAGTGGAAGGACGTGAGGGAGGAATGGGGCACGAGCCCCCAATGGGGAGGACCGGGGAGGCTCTGAGGGCTCTGAGGGGTGGACGCTCTCCCTCAGTGCCTCCTGAATCCTGACAGCCCCCCGAAGTACCCCCCCCTGATGGCAGCCTACAGCAAGTGCAGCCGGGCTGATAGCAACGACCCCACGAGACGCACCGGCGTGCCCAGGGGCAGCTCTGGCTCCATGTGGCCAAGTGCTGTGGTGTCCCTAGTGCGGGCACTCAGGGCACTCCAAGACAGGACTGCTTTGCTATCCCTCATCGAGGTAGACAAGCAAGTGGGGAACCCTGAGAACTATCTGTCCGGGGTGGGGTAGGGACCCTTTAAGTACGGAGCTCAGTTAGCCTCAGGCAGCAGCCCCACACACTAAGTCCTAACCTGATGCCCTGCCAGCACTGGTTCTGGCCAACCTTAACTTCGGTTCAGGGTCCACTCAGTGTGGACGTGCTATTTCGAAATAGCAAAATGCTATTTCGAAATAGTTTTTGTGTATAGATGCATTATTTTGAATTAGCTTAATTTGAATTAACTATTTCAAATTAACTTAATTCGAAATAGCACTGTAGTGTAGACATACCCTCTAAGAACAGTTATCCAGCCAGTAATGCACCCATCTTATAGTAGCCTCGTCTAGGTTGTATTTCCCTAGTTTATTGATAAGAAGATCATGCGAGATCATATCAAATGCCTTACTAAAGTGTAAGTATACCATGTCAGCCGCCGCTTCTCCCTTATCCACAGGACTTGTTATCCTATCAAAGAAAGCTATCAGATTGGTTTGACATGATTTGTTCTTTACAAATCCATGCTGGCTGTTACCTGTCACCTTATTTTCCTTCAGATTGTTTGTGGATGAATTCTTTAATTACTTCATTATTTTTATTAATTTACAACAATGCCCATGTCACTTCATTTTCTTTTTTCCAAGAATTTGTTACAATACCGATTACAAATTCCATGATATATTTACTGGTGAATATTTTCTATGTAAGTTTTCCATGTAAAACACTGGACCTGTGAAACAACATTGGACCAAAGCTATGCTAAACTGATACTAGGCAGGTATCAGGCCCCAATTGTGCAATGAAATCCACTAGCATGGACCATTTTGCCTAAATCCTTTCAAGGCATTTTGAAGAGGATTAAAAATGCCACTAGAGCTTTGGTTAGCATGTCTGAATACAGAGAACAACAATGTACCCGTCTGTCATGCGTATTTCTCTCAGCAAAATACTTCTTGTTGCTTGTTTAATATTTCCTCTGTATGATTGACAATTAGTTTAATTTATGGCCCTGTATGTCAAGTTAAAGATTAATCCCAAAGAACATTTTGAAATAGCTGCCCAAATGTCCATCTTTTAATATTAACTTAAGAAATTTTGATTGAGGGATTTTTTTTTTTAAGGATAGGTGCTTCCAAAACCATCAGTGCCATATAGGATAAATTAAATATAGAATGAGCAAGTTTTCAGTTCCATCCAGTGACAACCTATTTTCCTATGATTAAATATCCATATAAGATCCCAAGTACATGTAAATAACATTCTAGAAGCCACAGAATATGATAAAATCAACTCCTGAGGAAACTATGGCCCAGGGACTCAAAGCTTAACCTTGTTCTCACTGAAGTTCATGGAAGTTTTGGAATTAATTGCAACAGATTCCACATCAGAATCATGATTTTGTAACCTTATTGACAAGAGTAATTTTTTTCCCCATGCAAGTAATCAGCAGAACAGGTTGTAAAACAAGAGTTTGAAGATAAAGCCGTTATGACAAAGCAAAATAGAGAACCAGAGTTCTGGAAAAGGAAGCAGGTAAGGAAATCACAGGTGAGGAGGTAAACAGAAAGAATTTGAAAAAAAATTGATTTTATATAGTTTGAACCTCTCTAGTCTGGCACTGACTGTTCCGATAACATCTGTGGTCTGGCATGATTTTAGTTAGTTGGATGTCCACTATCATTCCATGAGGTTTAACTGGTAATTCGAAGTAAGGGGTTTATTTCGGAATCTCCCTTCTCTGCTACGTGTAGACGTGGGCAGTTCTTCCGGGCTAGTCAATTTCCAAAATGGCGACCGGACGGGAACGTGCTAACGAAGCGCAGGATATTTAAATCCCGCGCTTCATTTGCAATTTCGGTCGCCCTCATTAGCTTCCCTAGTTCGAACTAGGGGGCTAGTGTAGACATAACCTCAGCAACTTCACATGAGAGAGCCTAGCTCCACTGATTTCTGTAGGATAAGATGGTTTGTTCTATTATTTAAATAGCTACTAAGTAGCAGTCTGATCCTCTGGTTTACTAAGCACCTTCTGCTAGGGCTCAACAGATGCCACTTTCCTGCAGGTTTGATGGACGTAAAGGCCACCAGTCAGGAGAAGAAGTCTCTTTTACAAGGTGCAGGATAATAAATTGCAGCCCATTGCAGATTGATGCAAAATGACACAAATTTCATACTCTAAAAGCTCATTTTAAGGATAACCTAATAATGCAGGATTCCTAAGGGGAAATATTTTGCTCATATTTGAGTGTGCAATTTTGATGGCAAGTGATTTCACTTTTTTTTTTTTTTTGTATTTCTCCATATGAGCAATACTCAGGGGAATAAACTGCCCCTCAGTACAGTGTAAAATATATTATATGACAATAGCACATATAGGAAATTTTCACTGGATCTCAATCCAATCAATAAGACTCCAATGTTAATCTCTTGGGTGTGCAGCAGTGCTCTATTACCTATATCTTTATGTTACTGCATAAATATAAAAGCTAATGAAGGCCATTAGCTCAGATTAGACGATATGTCTAACTTATTTGTATGTTATCTATCATAAACACATTTAGTCAATATACAAATGCTGCTGTGCTTGTCTACTACAAGCTCACCTACTTTTTTACAGTGAAAGCTAATCAATAACATTTCTGGTAGCATAATTTAATTCACATTATAGAAATGAGGTTGTTTATGAACCACGTGCTTCCTGATCGCCGTGGTAGGATTCTTGCTGGATATCATACTGTACTTTAACATCATGCTGGAGGGAGTTATTCTGAAAATGGCAGCTATCAATAGTCTGATTTGGTTTTTTCCCCAGTGCTGGATGACTTCAACTCCTGAGACTCATACAAAACAATTCAGATCAGCACTATTGACATGTTAAATGACCAAAAAAAAACCCCCTATGTTGCTGTCACCATGCTTACAGTCATCATGGAATGAGGGCCTTCGTTTCAATTTCTCACTCACAAAATGAAATAGATCATTCTCTCTCTTTCTCTGGTTGCAACAAGAACACCACCCTTACCATGGTAACAAATGTTCATAGTCCAACTTAAACAGACAAAATGTTTGCCCAATCTTCTCTGTTGCAGGCTCTCCATTGAATTCTGTGTAATTATGTCTTCAGCCCTCTCCTACAAGCTCCAGGCAGAAGTCCCTCTTCCCCCAAGAAAACTAATGTCCAATCCAGGCCTCAAGCCCACTCTGCTTCCTTACACTAGGTTTCTTTTTTCCTTTATTCCCATCACTTTTCACCTTCTCTGGGATTCCTAAACAAAAAAGGTTCAATAACTCTTCTTCTTGAGCCTTCCCCAGTTCTCTCCATAGTTCATGGCCAGGATCTTGTACTGGTCTTCTCTCACTGGAGAGACCAATGGATTCTGACTTTTCCCAGTCTTCTTCTCTGAAGGGACCATGATGTGCACTTACCAAGGAGGAGGAGACATCCATGAGTTTCCTTCCCAATCTCACAAGCAAAAGGAATATACAAATATACAAGCAAAAGGAATTTTGTGTTCAAGTGCCTCCTTTCCCATCTTTCCTTGCAATTCTCTACTGCTTCTGCTCTCTCAACTACATGTTTTCAAATCCTACTTTTCTGGCCTGAACTAGAACCAAGGTTATTCTGGGGCCGGGAGTCTTTCTTAAAGGGCCAGTAGGGTTTGGCTACATTCCGATTACAGACATATCTCTGAAAATTATTTGTGCATAGTCATGTACTTTTCTTCCAATACATTTCTATTGTAATTGTTTGTTTGGGATGCAGTTCCTCATGTGTATTATAGTAAACAAAATACGAGGAAACCATTTTGAGGTATGAGACCAAAATTCCATGTCAGGATTCTAGTGTTTTGCTCACAACTGATTCCTGTAGTCTCTAGAGCTCTGAAATGAAATTATCACTCCATATAACTCAGTCACATGCTAATTAACGTATATTAGTGATACCAATGAAAGACAGTATGTTGTACACTCAAAATAGGTACCTATTATAACAATGAAGCCTTCATTAGGGATTCTATTAAAAGTACCATCCATATGTTCAGCAAAAATGGGATGTTATCTTATTGATTTTTTTTCCCTCGGTTGTGAAAAGCACATTTACAAACATTAAGCCAGCAAAACAACATTTTATCTTTCTCAGAAAATTGCAGAGGCAGCAGACAAGATAAATGTCAGGTGAACAGGACTTAAAATTTCTACCTTCATAAACTCAAATTTGGTTATTACTCGGCTTAAATTCTGTCAATAAAAATTGCCTAATTGTTGACCATATGGCCGATCTCATTAAACAAATTCTGCATTTGCCAGTAGAACAAACCTATTGAAAGAATAGTTTCAGGCATAAAGGCAAAAATATACACAAATACAATAAAAGCGTTATGACATGCACCTAGAAATTAGATTGTGAGTGTTGGAGACTTTAAAAAGGTAACATTGATGGTTAACGGATGAAAAAAAAATGAGCTATATATTTTTTTCTTATAGTATTGGCAGTGATTTTTGCTCTCCTTACTAGTTTTATTCTCTATAGAGGGCTTGATGATACTGTCACTTACATTGGTGTAAGTCAGGAATGACACCACTGATGTCAATGATGTTTCACTGGTGTAATGCCAGCATAAGCGACCTCAAAAGTAGGCCCACTAAATCAGAGTGCATGGCAACTGATTTTCCAGGAGAAAAGGAGAACAAAATCAGGCCTTGTATATATTTGCTGATGTCCTTTCTCATAAAAATCTTATTTAAGTCTATGTATTACTTGCAGGTTCTTAAAAAAAGCATCTCCAATAAACTTGGTAATCTGTTTAGAAACATCCCAGCTAAATAAAATAAGAGATCAAGGGCTAATCAGAAAAGACCCATAAAATTTATGTTTGAGAAAGAAAAGAAAATCATATTGAAGAAAAGAAGAATTGAGGAAAGGCTGAAGAAATGAGAATTCCTGAAAGCAAATATATTCCAGGAGCAGAAGTAAAAAGTAAACTCTGACATGCTTAAGCTTCTCAGTATATTAACATGCTTTTAATGGTAGTACAGGGTGGATCTCCTTCATCCAGCACCCTTGGGACTTCATGGGTCCTTGACAAGGGAGTTTGCTGGACCAGGGAAGGTCAGGGCTCTCCCAGGAGTGCTGGCTACCCCACTGGCTCCCTTCCTGGTTGTCAGCCTGCTCCTGGCTCCCAGTGGCTACCAGCTTCTGGCCCAGGGACTGCAGAGCTGGCCAGGCTGTGCACCCAGCCCTCAGGGGTGCCGGGCTCTGCCCCTGGTGGCTGCCATGTTCCACTCCCACCCCCCAGTAGCTGCCGGACTGCCAGCCCTCAATGGCTGCCAGTTGAGTTCTGCTGCCAGCCCTTTGCCAGACGCCCAGCAAACAGCTGCTGGGGCTCTCTGGTCCAGGGTTCTCTGGTCCAACAACATTCGTATGTTCCTGGACCACAGAGTCCCAGAGCAGAGAGGTTCAACCTGTACAGTTTTTTAAGTGGGCATAATGTTGAAAGCTTAGGGTGAAGACATCATTGGCATATTTAAACTCAGCAGAGGCCCTTTATTTTGACAACAGCACATAAAACCCCTCATAATAAAATTCAGAGAATTTAGATTGCCCAGCTGTTTGGTTTTTCCCATGGAATCTAGATGTCATCCCATAGAATGGGTTTATAGCGCTGGTTTAGATTTTGCATCTCTCTTCTCTATGGTGTAGAAGTAATTTACTCATGTGGCCTCTCGTTATAGTCTCCCCCATCCTGTAAGTTTATTTTCCAAGAATTTACTGTGAACCACTGTTTTTCTTTCACTTCAGTTGTCTGCTTCACCTTTCTTTAGGAAGCATAATGTCTTAAGGCTGGAATTTTCACTAGATGCATCTGATGAAGTGGGTCTTTGCTCATGAAATCTTATGCTCCAATAAATCTGTTAGTCTATAAGGTACCACAGGACTTCTCATTGTTTATGCAGATTCAGACTAACATGGCTGCCCCTCTGATATTTGGGACTACAACTTGTGTTCAAGGGTAGACGGATGCTACTGCCTGATTCTGGTACATTTGCAATGGGTGGAAAGTCAATGATTGGCATGACTCAACTCTACTTTTCTTGCATAGACATTTCAGAATGGCATTGACTACCCAGCCTATCCTATTGTCAGCAGCCATATGCAAGCATATTATTTTATTTCTAATACCCAGCACTCTCTTTTATGTATGTGTTCTTAAATATTACAAACAGATATGGATTTATCAAAGAAAAGAATTGAGGTGACAAAAGAGAAATTGTCATTTGTATCCTGTGTCACAATTAATGCTAGCACAGCTTTAATCAGAGTTGGTCAAATATTTAGCAAAAATAATAAACAACATCTTTTATGGCTATTTCAGTGTATACAAGTTCCAAGTCCAGTTTGTTTTGATTTAAGCCATCAACTTATACATTGAGTATCTGGATGGTCAACATTCATTCAAGAAAAGGAGGAAGGTATGGACAGAAGATTTCAGAATTGACAGAGAGGCAGGAAATGAAGGCTGAAAAATGTGCCATTTTGCAAGGAATGTGGTAAAGGTGAAGAAGGGCAAGATAATTTAATGAGAGACCTTGTGTCATATGGAACCTTTCCTAGAGGCAGAGAGCAGAGCTCTGAGACACAAATTCTTCTTTTCCTTAATGATCCATTTTCTCTGAGTGTACACCATACCATATGGGCACGTTCAATATTGACTTCTTGATTCAGGCCTGTGAGACTATCTTCCTCGTGAGTATTATGTACAGTTAATGCCACTTCAATTTTTCCAATGGGGAATGTTGAAGAACAACCCAGGGTCAGCTCTCTATCATGAGTAATATTAATAGCAGAGGAAACAGGTGTCCCACACTAACTCCCAAACCTTATTTGCACCTCAATTTTTAATTGCCACATTTTATAGCTTATGGTGTTCATGCTGCTAATGGAAATAATTTATCTGAATGACCTTGTAGATTTGAATGTTTTGTTTAGGTAACCATGAAGCCTCCCCGCTTTAAGCAAACAAGATCATCGGTCTTTAAAAATTTTAAATTCCTAATCTTGGAATCATTTTGATGCCTCTAAGATGCCTAGACAGAATTATTCAGGCATCTAAAGGTATGTCTAGACTACATGGCTCCATCGACAGAGCCATGTAGATGAGTTTTACTAGACATAGCAAAATGAAGCGGCGATTTAAATAATCACCACTTCATTTACATCAAAATGGCCGCCGCACTGTGCTGACGATCAGCTGATTGGCACAGCGGGGCATTCTAGACGCGCCGTGGTCGACAAGGGAAGCCTTTGTTGACTGCTCCGTTATGCCTTGTGAAACGATGTTTACCGGAGCGGTTGACAAAGGCTTCCCTTGTCAACCACGGTGTGTCTAGACTGCCCCGCTGTGCCGATCAGCTGATCGTTGGCACAGCATGGTGGCCATTTTGATGTAAATGAAGTGGCAATTATTTAAATCGCCCGCTTCATTTTGCTATGTCTAGTAAAGTAATCTACATGGCACAGAGCCATGTAGTCTAGACATACCCTAATACTGCAAAACTGAGGCACATGCTTAACTTTACTGCTCCAAGGAATTCCTGCTAGTAAAATTAAGCACATACAAAGCTGTTTGCAGGATTGAGGGCCATATGTTGTAAATGGTCACAGAGGCATGGAGGACTTACTGTGCTACACAAATAAGGTGTATGAAGAAATCATAGAGTGCAAACTTAGAATTAAACTTGAAACATTCAAATTTGGAGTTCCATTTGTCTCTAGTCAAAAAGCTATTCTTAGCAGCTGCATTTCTTCATTGTATTTTATTCATTAATTATTTTTATTTATAGAAGAAAACCAACTCATTAATTTGTAGGAAAAACCATTTTTGCTTGCATAATACAGGTTGTCATTTAGTTAGAAAAATATTATGAGTTTTGGTTTGTTATAATTTTCTCTCCAAAAAATTTAAGAGAAATTATATTGTATGAAATCTGGAAGAGTTATGCAAATTAAATTTTCTGTTTAGTAAGCCCCTCAAAACACCTCAACATTCTCCAAACCCCAGTGAGGAGTAATACATACAGGCTGTGTCTAGACTGGCAAGTTTTTCCGCAAAATCAGCTGCTTTTGCGGAAAAACTTGCCAGCTGTCTACACTGGCCGCTTGAATTTCATAAAGCACTGACTTCCTACTGTAAGAAATCAGTGCTTTTTGCGAAATACTATGCTGCTGCCGTTTGGGCAAAAGTCCCTTTTGCACAAAACTTTTAAAAGGACCAGTGTAGACAGCTGAGATTTGTTTTCCATAAAAAGCCCCAATCGCGAAAATGGCGATCGGGGCTTTTTTGCGGAAAAACGTGTCTAGATTGGCACGGACGCTTTTCCGCAAAAAGTGCGGAAAAGCGTCCGTGTCAATCTAGACGCTCTTTTCCGAAAATGTTTTTAACGGAAAAGTTTTCCGTTAAAAGCATTTCCGGAAAATCATGCCAGTGTAGACACAGCCACAGATTTTAATGATATTTGTCTTCAAAAAATATGTTTATATTAGGAGAGAATATTCAGACTATAAGAAGTAATAAATGTAACAGCATCTGTAGGTGTCATCTCAGAGGTCAAATTCAACATCTATTAAATTTTGAAAGATCAATTTACAATTTTACATTTTTTTCTGGTGTGCATTTTTCAATTTGCCATGGTAGCAACATTCTTATTCTGTAGCTCTGTGGTATGCTGTGGATACTACACATTTCCTTGGAGCACTGAAAGACGCTGCCTAACACTGTGGGCTCAATTTTTCTCGCACTGAAGTCAATTGCAGAAATGCCATTCACTACACTCAGTGTCAAGTGAGACCTGCTATGTTTGGTCAAAAATTTCAACAACCTATTGGAATATAATGAAAGGATTAGAATTCGAGACAACCTCACGAACTTGGAGATTTGGTCTAAAATCAACACAATTAGAAGAAAGGAAAAAAAATCAAATGCACAACTACACAATGGGGAATAATCAGCTACGGTAGCAGTAGAACTGATAAAAATATCCAAGGGTTAGAATAGATTACATTGAAAGAGTTTAAAAAAAAAAGACTAATAATTTGGGATCCGTCCACAGGAACAATGTATGTAAGGCACCAAGAGGTAACTGTAGTGAAGTCTCAGCTAAACTGTGTCCCCATTTTGGGGTATGGCTCTAAGACAGACAAATTGGAGACAGTCCAGAGGACAATGACAGAAATGGTAAAAGGTTTAGACAACACCATGATATATGGGGAAAGACTGGGAATGTTTAATCTTGAGAAAAGAAGAGTGTGGAGGGAACGGGGCAGTTTTCAAATATATTGAAGGTTGAATAAAGAGGACAGTGATCAATTGTTCTCCCTGTCCAAAGAAGGTAGGACAGGTAGTAATCAGCTTAACCTGCAGCAAGGGACATTTTAAGTTAAATGCCAGGGTAAAAACCGCCAGATTTTCTAACTATAAGGACAAATAAATATTGTGATAGATTACCAAGGGGATTGTGGAATCTCTATCACTGGAGGCTTTTAAGAACAGATTAGGTAGTATTGTCAACGTATACTTGGTCCTATCTCATTATGTGGGGCTGCACTAGATGCTCTGTGATCCCTTCCAGGACTACTGTCCTAGGATTGTGTGGGCATTCTATTTAAAACATGTTCATCTTGGTGGGTGTTTGTTTTATTTCCCGGTGAAATGTATCCTATCACATGGTCAATATCTCCCCCACACCTATTACATGAGAAAATTTTACTGCTTTTCCTACCACCTCTTTAATAAAGATCAATAGCTAGGTCATAAACCACTTAGTGCCTGTGGGGTTTACAGTGTTAGACAATCTAAGAAAGTATTCTTACCACACAGAAACTAAGTCACAGAGATTGTGTGACACTGGAAGAGCTAGGAGCAGAACTCATGACCTATCAAAGCTCTCTGACTGGGCCCTACTAACTCCTGAAGGCAAGGAACAGGAAGCAAACCAAAGATTATGCTAAAAAATGTTACACATTGTGGCCAGAAGGCTTCCCCCTTTGCCAGGGTTGGGGTTTGCAGGTGGTTTCCAGGGTAGGGAGCCCTGCCACTCCTCCTGGTAGTCCCCCCCTGTGCTGTTTCTAGCTCTGTAACTACTAGAACTTTGTCTCAAACTCTTGTTCTCTGTCTTGCTTCCTGCCCTCTCACTCGCTAATTGGGGAGGCTTTTAAAGGCCTCCAGCAGTTCTGAAATGGGGCCAGCTGGCCCCAAGCTGCCGGGGCCAGCTCCCTGCCAGTTGCTTCTAATTGTCCTGCAGCCCTCCACCTCTAATGATCAGATCCTTTTACCCTTTTTGGGCTTCCTTTTCCCCACTCTGTAACAGCCCTCTGGCCTGACCTTGTCACAATATTAACTTACTCAATGTAGGGACCAAAGAGAAAGTGAACTTTCAAGAACTATTTAAGTAAAAGGGGCCTGATTTTCCACTTCTGGAAGGGTATTCCATTTATTTAAAGCAGCACAAAGAGAGGCATAGATGTCTGTAGAGAAGTCGATAAATGGAACCTCTAAGCCAACATCACTGGAGGAATATAAGGAGCATGAAGTGAAGTAATAAGAGGAAAACTGAAGGAATAGCCCTAGCACATAGGTAGTGCTCCATGGCCCATTTTATTCTGTATCTTTAAAAGCTAGTGTAACCCGCCTTTTCCCTCCCTGGATTACTGGGGAGCAGGTCACACTCACAGGTGTGCCTGGACGCCAGATGTTTTAACCCAAAAGAGATCCTGAGTACCCCAGTGGTGATGGTGTTTATTTGGGGAAAAGCCCTATCCACCCTCTTGCTGTAGTCCCTTGCTGGTAATGAATGTAAAGTGGCGGTGCCTCCACCTGGCTGGCCTTGTACACATTCACTGGTGTGCCTTGAGAGCCTCCAGGAACATACTCATTCCAACATAAACCTGGATCTAATTCCAGAACAACTACAAATCATATACATCTAATAGAATACTTTAAAATAAAAACACTTTACTTAAATAAACAGGGATTAACAGATTTAGCAATGAATAGCATTACAAAACACATAATAATTGAAGCTTATATAGCTAACATTTGTACTACCAGTGACCCCACCCCAGAGTGTGCACACCCCTGGAGCCACAGTCCCAGACACGTGCTTGCGTTGGCGCGCTGATGTTGCAGCTGTAGTGGAGATTTGGTCCAGGCTAGACAGCAGCTCTGTCCCAGGCAGCACTTTTTCAACAAGGCCCAAAACTTACTGCCTCATGCTGTGCCTATTGGAAGCAGCCTGCTGAATCCCAGTTCCAACAGGCATCTAGTCCCGGTCTGCAGCTGCCCTCCAACAGCCCCTGGACAGGATCAATGTCCTTGGCAGCAGCCTGGCTCCCCCTTCGGTTCCAAACTCCAAGGCCAAGGCCCAGCTTGCTAGGCCTCTTTTCTTCAGGCACATGGAGAGAGTCTCTCTCACACCAGAGTACTTCCTTCCTGTTTTTCCCAAGGGCTCATGGGAATTATAGTCTGGATTGCAGCAGAGGGTCTTTCCAGGAAAAAATCAGAGGCCCCTTTAGTAAGGGGACTACACTAGTATTAAAACATTTATTATTGGAAAGTATGTAACAGTCTCACTTCTGCTTTTTTCCAGTAGCAATTAAGGAAAATAATAAGCAACTCTTTATGTTTGAGCTTGCTTTTGATTTGTTCAGTTAACATGGATTTACTGTCCTCTAGTTAAAAAAAAAAAAAGATCATGAAGCCTATGGTAAGAAATGATAGCAGAACTATAAGGGGGAGGGGAGAAAGACACCTCAGAGCTGAGCTGCACAGTACAACAATGAAAGTGCAGTGCAAATTAGGTATATTGTATGAATTTCTCTGGGGTTTGTGTCATGTCTAATTCACCTTGAATTAGAAACTACTTTTCGTGAAAAGAGAATTTGGTTTCCCATGAAATTAGGACAAATGAGTAGCATAAAGGTAAATTATTTATTTCTAACTCATATGAATAGTCATAAAACAAGAATGACATGAAACTGTCAAGTAAAATTCATTTAAACAGCTGTAGAAATCTCAGCGGGAAAACTTCCTTTTCTGTAAAATACTTTTACTAGGAAGTGGGTCAGTTGTATAAATGCACAGTCTCATTTCTGCTTGTGAAATTCTCACAGCACTACTTGGAGCAATAGGGAAGCCGCGATTTAAGCACCAGATTTCATTTGACTTAGAAAACAAAAGTATAAAAACCCAAACCTACATTTCTAAGTTACTTGTGGAAGCGAACATGCTTCCCTTTAGGGTGCTGAAACAGTGAAGTGACTTCCAGACAGCAGACCTGTTTCTAAGCTAATATTGTATAAATCAGAAGCATCTCCATCTAAATTACACTGGTGTTAGAGCTGTGCAAAAAATCAGAACCCAGTTCCCTGTCTCTTAGGGAAGAGATTTTCATATGAACACTCATGCCAAAACAAAGCTCAGACGCTTCCATCTTCCACACGCAAACACTTTACATCTTAGATCACTGTTCAAGATCGTGGGGTATAGCTCATATGCATAAGAGCACAGTTAAGAGTTTTCATGTGAAGAGTACATAACATTTCCCCCTCTGCACTGAGCCTGCTGCAGCTCTGAATTTTTGCCAGAAATAGCCAAACAGCACAGGAGAAACTCAATCCTGGCCGCTTTCTTCCTACCAAACTCCTTTCCCCTCTACACCTGTAATAAAGTGAAGGTTTGGAATAAGATTCTAAACTTTTGTCTCTGAAAATCCATCATACATGGGATTGATTCTACCTGGGTGGGTTACACTGGCTTTAGACTAGAATAAACTAATGGTATGAAATCATAGTTTTGTTGCATTTCTCTCTCCTTTGCAGTAGAAAACCTTCAAGTTGTTAGTGCATCAGGAACTAAAAGAGATGGTTGTTTGCATCATGAGGGAATGGTTTGTTTTGCAGAAGATTAAGTGGAAGATAGAGAAATGCTCATTATTTACTTTCAAAAAGATTTGGGTTTATAAATATAACCTGATGCTGCTTCAGGATTAAATTCCTGAAGAAGGCAAGAGAAATGGCAGGATTTAGTGACAAAAAAGTCTGATTTGAATTTTTTTTTTTTAATGACAGTATCAAGATATCTTTCTCTGGCAGAGTTTTCTTACTTTCTCACACCCAAGTAGCATTAATCCTATTGTAAAAGCTGAAAACAAATCTTTTTACTGTGTCCATTTTTTATTTTCTCCATTGTGTATACATACAGACACATAAAATGAGGAAGAAGAGGTTGAGTCTTCTTGTGTTGCAGAGAGCACAATCAAGTAGTATTAAGCACCATGGCTCCTGCTCTCTCTCTCACACACACACATACCCAGCTTGAGAGAATCAGTGGGAGCTGATGGCATTTAGCAGCACTTGATTGGATCTGATTTGTCAGGCAGATGGCCAAAATTGACCAGATTCAAGTGTGATTTACTTTTCTTCTTTCATCAGTTTACTAGCAAGACTTTATGCCTAAAGTATATTCCTTAACTAAGGTCTATGGAAACTCTGATCCAGCAAACAATTATGCACATGAGTAACTACCCACTTCAGCAAATGCAGTGGTACTTTTCATTGCATGTACAAAGCTACTCTCATGTCTAAGTGCCTACAATACAAGTCTCTGAACAGGGACTTAAGAGCTGGATATTTAAGCCACAGTTCAGCAGAGCATGTGTGCACATACTAAGTGCTTTGACAAACTGGAGCCTTTGCTGTGCAAATGGAAAACAAAATGGAAAATGTCAACATAGCAAGTGATGTCATTTACTAAGACTGCAATTAAAGGGTGATATAATTTTTCAAAATTCCAATGATTGTGTCAGCAGTAGGCCTGATTCTAATAAGTTAACATGTACTTTTTCTTAAGGAAAGTTTCATTAAAGGAAGAGAGATGGGTGAATAGTGTAAAGTTTGTCAATACTCATATAAAAAACCTCATCAAGACAATTATTAAATTGGTTAAAAATCAAACTTTTAAGCAGTCAGTAATGTTCCTGGAAACTTCCCTGACCACCTGGGAGACTAACATGTCTTTAAAAAGAAAATAAATGATGCTGTAAGGCTAATTGAACTAATAATCAAAGTTTGTCTCTAACTCCTGGACTATGCAGTCAATTGCTAAAATAAATTTGACAGCAGACAGATAATTATATGCAATTACTCTGCAAAGATGTGATAATTATGACAAGAATTAACCTGTATTTTCCATTGAAGTGAAATATATCAATTTTCAGTGGTTATCATCTTGATTATAAGAAGAAAGATTCAACTATGTCTTGTCAAGCTGTCTAGAACCTGAAAATACAGTATGAGTTGAAAACAGGCTGATGAAATAAGCCAAAGTTTAAAATTTCTTTTCCTTGGCTGGGAAGTTAAATTAGAGATGTGAGAGTATTTTAGCATTCAGAAAGCATTGCTGTCTGAGAGCTGAACTGTTCAAAAAGCTATTTAAAAATACAGCAAGACTAGAAAAAGTCTGTGTACATAATGTATTTACAAAATGGGAGCCATGTAGTGAACCCCTCACTAATATTGGGAGTATTTACTAACCCAGGCATTAAACAATCATGAGTCAGCCCCCCTTAACTAATGAGATTTAAAAAATAAGCATTAGTTTTGGGTTCTTTCCTTTGCTTTCCAGTTTGAGCATTTAGAGTTCATACTGTCAATATTTTGTCCGCATTCAGGAAGGAATTTTTTTTCCCTTTTCGTATGAAATCTGAAAGGCTCATATCTTCTTGAGATTCTTGAGAAGGTGGGGATTTAAACAAACCCATGAATATTGAAAAAATTATGATGAAACAGAGTGCTGGCAAAGTGCATGGGTGAACTCTGACTCACACAAGGAGCACCACTGAAGTAAGCTGAAAAGAGTAAAAAAGAGTACATTGGTCTAAGGCAGCAATGCTCAGACTGTGCATAGGGACCCCAAAGTGGCTTAAATTTGCTGGGGCCCAAGCCAAAGCCTGAACCCTACCTCCTGTGCCCAAAGACAAAGCCTGAAGGTTTCAGCCATGGGCAATGAGGCTCATGTTAAAGGCTCCCTGCCTAGGGCTGAAGTCTTTGGGCTATCCTCAACTGGGGTGGCAGGGCTCAGACAAGTCAGGTTCAGACTTCAATCCCTCCTGCTACGCTCAGGTCATAATTTTTGTTGTCAGAAGGGAGTCATGGTCTAACATACTCTTTGAAGGTGCCAGAAAAAGGTATAAGCTACAGAACATTAGAGTCCTTATAGCATCAACAATGACAGAGTCAGAGCTAGGAATTGCACTGCTATTGCAAGTTACGAGCTACAGACTGGGGGACAGCTGTTAAGTCAATTCTTGCCAGTGTTTTTATGTTGTTACACGTTACATGAATTAGTGTGTTAAATTATCTGATTTCACTGCACTTTAGGCTGATTTACTTCCTTAATGGCATCTCAGTTCCATGCTGAGTTTGGCTAAATTTAATGTGTTTATTAGAAAATTAGCTACTACTCAAGCTTTTTTGCAAATTACCACCACATTGTCAGCTTAAATAGCTTAGTAATTTTTATATATTGCACACATACCGTTTTCTAAACTATTGCTCAGAGGAAAATAAATGCACAGAATGAATACCTGAAATAGCTCCCCAAAAAAGGATAATGCAATTGTTATACAGAATTGTTTATTTGATAGTGTATTTGTATTTCTTTAACAAATCTTCATAAAAAGTCACTCTAAAATGTAAGTAATGTCTTAGATACCATGTATCCAATCACCTACAGAGATGCAGTGTGGTGCATGTTCCTGTGAATTTAATTGTACAGGAGATAGTGCCATGAGCAATTAGAAGGGTTTCCATGAGCCCTGCAATAGCACCAGCAGGTCCCATAATGAGACAATGCTCTGCGATGAGTGGGAATAAAGGAAGACTTCAGCTAATGGTGATTGCCACCAAAGCCACATCCTTCATTTGGTAACTAGATTTTAAGTACCACAGAAGTACTGTATAAGTTCACAACTTACACAGTAACAAGCAGGAAAATTACCATGGCATGACTAAAGAGACAAGGAGAATAGATGCAACTATGTAATAAGATAAAACCTCACTCAAATCTCCTCCTCTATTTTGGATGTTTTAAATGTATGTGGTCCAGCTTCTTGAAAACAAGCAAAAAAAAAAAATCAAAATGCCACCAGAAGAACATGTGGAAGATAATTAACCTCGGTTATTCTTGCTCAAAAGCACAAGACTAAAATGATCACCAAGATCAGGTCTCAGGAAGGCATCTCCCCCAGGGGTAGGGACAATGGTGGTAGGGATTCTTCTCACCTTCCCTGGAAAGATGAGCTAGGATTAGGTTTGTGCAACATATTGAGCCCTGATTTGTAGATTCTGAAGTGGCTCTGTATTTGTGGATGTTCTCTGGAAGAGAGGTCACATAAAGCTTCTCCTGTCCCTGATAGGCTTGTCTCCCACCATGTGATCATAGAGTTTGGGTTTGACAGAGGGCATTTCACTTACACAATTTCTCCCATTCAGACAGACATTTTACCCATCTGTCTCCCTCTTTTAAAGCTATTTCTCCACATGAATTCATTATACCAAAGTTGAATTAATAACAGATTCTCTCACCTTACCCACATAGTAGATGCACAAACAGTAGATGGACAGCCAGTCCCCCCTGCTGGGAATCATGTGCTGAATATATGCATGAAAGCAGCACAGGAGTCTTTCAGGGTACAGTACATCTAAACTACGTTCGTCTGTCGAAAGAAGATATGCAAATTCAGAGCTAATTTGCATATCTTCTTCCGATCGCGAGGGTTTTTTCAAAAGTTTAGACAGGTTTTTTCCAAAAGAATGCCCCTTTTTCGAAAGAACCCTTCTTCCTTAAAAAATGAGGCGTACAGGGTTCTTTCGAAAAAGGGGGGTTCTTGGAAAAAAAACCCATCTAAACTGCTTTCACTTTAGAAAAAACCTCTTCCGATAATGCAATCGGAAGAAGATATGCAAATTAGCTCCAAATATGCATATCTTCTTTCGACAGACGAACGTAGTCTAGATGTACCCTCATAGCTACTCATGTGTGGTTTAGAGTGGAGAGACCAGAACTGCTCTCAGGATCCATAATATGTAGCAAAGATGTGTTTAGCATATCTTAAACCTAAGACCTTATTCCATCCCATGCTCGTCAGCACACTGGGATACCCACTTTTTCCATGCTTGCTTATCAGCTGTGATGGACCCTTACCATGCTTTATGAAATGGACTTATGGACACAAATATACATAACTCAAAGATGCTTGGGACAGATTGGCTTATGTAACCTATCAATCTTAATGTCTTAACCTATTGAGTCTGTATTCTGGTGTATGTATCATTCTTGTGTGTAAAGTTAGATATATGGTGTATGGAATGATTTATGGTTTTAAATGTGCAAATGAAAGACATCAAAGGTGTTACCCTCAGATGTCTAGATGACCAACTGTAAACATCCTCTTTTGTCCTTTAAGTCTTAGCAGTGATTGGTCTTAGGAAGTCACAAGTCCACCCCAACTGGTAGGGGCGGACCAAGTAATTGTCCATGGAAAGGTGGTATCTATAAAATAATAGGAAACTTGGAGTTTCTTTGTCGTTAGCTGGTATGGCACACTCAGGAGGATAATCAAAAACCCCAGGGAAAAGGAGACTCCCCTGGTTTTGAAGGCTTAGCTGGAAAAAGAACAGTTTCATGTTGAGTTTTTGGTGTTAGAATTAGCTTAGAATTTTCTGTTATTTTAAATTTGTAATTAGCTTTGCTCTACCTGTTTTCTCTTACAACCTCTTAAATCCTACTGCCTGTACTTAATAAAATCACTTTTATTTACTATCTAGTCCAATGTAAATAATTGCAACCTGGGGGAGCAGTGTGTATATTCCCCCTTTCATTATTAAAGGGGGCTTGTCTAAATAATTCATTTGGGGTTCTGATCATATTTGGGGAGTGATATCCCAGGAAGCTGGGCCCAAAACTGCATTTTCCTTGGACCTGAAGAGTTTCAGTGTCTGCACTGCTCCTCGGAGGGGCAGGGATCTTAGCTCTGTGCTTTGGCTGGGGGAGACCAGGGAGCTGGCCCAGCAGGACAGGGTGGTGAGAAGCCCCAATGAGCAAGGAGGCAAGTATTGGTGGCTTGCCAGCACCCCAGGAAGCACCCACAAGAGGTCTTCTGTGACCTCACTCTGTCACATCAGCTGCCATGTGATCTAAATCCTACCATTTCAAATTACATTTTTCTGTCATTGATCATTGTAGACTTCCAAGTTATCAGGAAGGTCTACTCCTCTCTCTTGTTGGATTTTCTGTCTCCTAACTAAGAGCCATAACTGGTAGTCCATTATGATCCTTCATAACACATGCCCTAGCCATTCAGGTCTTCTCTTACAAATTGTTCGTGATAGTGACCTTGTTTTAGCCATTTTTCTGATCTCATCATTTGTTTTTCTTTCTTCATAACTTACTCCTAATATTCTCCGCACGTACTTATAATGAAACACTTCTAACTTCTGAGCATCTGTTTTCTTAAGTTGTGAGGTTTCACTGCCATAGGTTGCTATGGCTACAATGATGGCTGAGTAGACACTTAGTTTGTATGTAAGGATATGGTACTAAGTTTCCAAATGTTCCTAATTTTACTGAAGGCTGTGTTCACTTTGCAGATCCTTATTCTTATTTCTCCAGAGCACCTGTCATCTTGGTTTATCGTGCTTCCCATCATTGATTTTGATGTTTAAATCCATATCTCCATTTACCATGCTTTTTACATTTCTTTACATTGAATCAGTCCTACCTTCTCCATCATTTCTTTAACTTCATTTGTGTATGCTTGAAGCCTTCTGCATTTTCATGTAGAAGAGTGATGTCATCAGTGATATCTAGATTAAGCCATATTGGTTATTGTTACATTACTTGATGCTATAATCCATTACAAGCAAGAACAAGTATGGAGAGAGGAAGTACCTTTGCCTTACCCCTGTCTTAATTTCAAATGACTTACTTAATTTTCTGTCCATTTTAACACAGTATTTAGAATTAATGTAAAATTACATTAATAAGTTTCATTGGAATTCCATACTGCCTAACAATTTTCCACATTGTATCACTATTAAACGTGTGGTTTTTTGAAAGTCTATGAAATTAATATTGAGGGTTCCTTGAAATTCATTCATGTTTTCAATAATCCTTCCTGAGGTGAAAATCGCTTCTGTATATGAATAACCTTACCTAAAACCAGATTGCTCCTGGTGAAGAATGATATCCGCTTTTCCTTTCATCCCGTTTAACACAATCATAGCTAAGACTTTTCCTGTGGCAGAAAGAAATATCACTCCTCTCCAATTCAAGCAGTTAGTTAAGTCTCCTGTTTTTGGAAGCTTGATGATAGTACAGTGTCCATTCTTCTTGAACTGTCTGTATTGTAAATTGCAATGTAAGAGGTTATTCCAACAGCAGCAAATTCTTTTGCTACACTAGTATTGCCACTCTAATATCATACCACTTTGACCTTGATCACAACTAGTGATGCTTAAGGGCAATTTCCCCAACCTTGGTTATACCCTAAGCCAGTGTTTCCCAATTTTATTTGACCACGGAACCCTTTTAAATTCGGAAGAATTTCAAGGAACCCCTACAGTCAGGGGAAAAGTTTGTCAAGCAAAAAAAAAAAAAAAACCCCACCCAAACACATGGACCGGGGAGTGGGCTTCCACTACACCACAATTAGTAGTAATAAGATGTTAAATATGGTAATGAGATCACTATTCATTTTAATTCAACATATTTTAAAACAAAAATCACATTAAATGTGTACAAAAAATAAGGCTAAAAAATAATATGAATTATATTGGCAGTTTTCAATGCGAAGAGTGGTTTTTCTTCTTTTCTTGGCAAATTCTCTTTATATTTGGTTTAATACTAGAAAGTTAGATTCGCATATCTGGCACAGCATTCAGTCTATTTCTGCATTTCATTTTTGTTGCTGCATAGTTTGAGAACCCAGTTTCGCACAAGTATGTGCTGTTCAAGGGTAACAACTGATGAACAGCGCTTCTTGATAAAGATGAATATTCTTGATTTTGACATAAGTTGCCCCAAAATGTAATCAGAGAAACTTCTTTAAATTTTTGTATTAATTGTCCATTTGAAGCGATTTCGATTAGGTTTTCATAATCTTGTGTAGAAAAACTGATTGGCTTTTCTGTTAAACTTAATGGATTTCAAATCCGGTTATTGTTGTCATTTATGGTTGGAAAATACTTAATGATGTTTGTGTATAAATCGTGGAGATGATCTGCAATGTCACTGCGAATATCTTCATCAAGTTTTCATTCATTTTCTTCAAGGAAATCATTCAGGGTTGGTAAACAATCCAAATTATTTTGTCCTACAGACGAGATCCAAAACTGTAGCTTCCATGACAATGACAAAATTTTATCTTTTGCATTAAAAATATTTACATTCTTTCCTTGCAGAGACAGATTTACTTCATTTAGTTTTGTAAAGATGTCTGCAAGATACGCAACTCTCGATAACCACAAAAAGTTTGTTAAACGATCAGACAGTTGTAATTTGTGATCCATCAAATATGCGGAGAGCTCATGATGCAACTCAAATAATCTAACCAGCACTTTGCCTCACAATAGCCACCTGACTTCTGTATTTAGAAGCAGGGCTGTGTGCTGACTACCCATATCTTCACACATAATTTTGAACAGTTTTGATTGTAATGGTCGAGTTTTTATATAATTAATAATCTGTACTGCTTCGTTCAACACATTTTTAAGAGAGGGAGAAATATTCTTAACTACCAGAGCGTGTCTGTGGAGAATGCAATGACTGCTGGTGCAATTTGGTGTTACATTTTTTATTCACGTTACAGCACCAGCCACTGTTCCTACCATTGCTTTGGCGCCATCACTGCACACATCAACACATTTTTCCTAGCTTATTTCATGTGTTTTCATAAAGTTATTGATACAGTTGAATATATTCTCACCAGTCGTATTGGTCTGCAAAAATTCACAAAAAAGTAAGTCTTCTTCAATAGAACTATTAAAATCATAATGGACAAATACAAGCAAAACTGCAAGACCTGCCACGTCAGTGGACTCGTCTAATTGTAATGAATATGCGTCACATAAATGCAGCCGAAAAATAAGCTCCTTCTCGATGTCAGCAGCAAGATCATGAATACGATGTGTGACAGTATTGTTTGATAGTGGCACAGCCTCAACTTTTTGACAAGACTCTTGATCCAACATACACATTACGATATCTTTTGCACATGGTTTTATGAGTGATTCCCCAATAGTGTGTGCTTCTCTGGAGAGCGTATACGATAGCTAACTTTGTAAGATGCCTCTGTTGCATTTTCATGATCAGATTTGGCAATTTTTGACATGAAGAGTTTATTTTTTTCAAGCGATTCAAGCTTCCGCTTAAAAAAAAACTAATGTCTTTATCTTTGTATTCTGAATGATTTGTTTCAAAATGTCTTCGCAATTTAGCAGGTACTAAACAACTGTTAGATAATATTTTGTTGCATAGTACACACTGGGCACCTGGAGCATCTTCATTTCCATTGCTTGTGATTCCAAATGACAAATATTCCTCACAATACCTGCATTTCTTATTAGTTGGCTGTAATTTTTCATAATTAACTTGAACTGCCTCAATATTTCCTTGCTGGTTTCAGTAAAAATATGAGAGTTTGAAGTACTCACTTTTTTCTTTAAAGTTCCTTCTTTTAACCAATGGTCCATGGGGAATTTTGATATTAACTTGTATTCTTAAAGTCACACACATGAGCCACACGTCCTCACTGTGAGTATGGGGATTTCCGCTCCCTCACAGTGAGTAAAGGATTTCCTGTATTATACGCCATGGCATGTGATTGCACCACTGACTGATAGCATCCCCTCCCCACCCCCACACACACACTCTGCTTTTACAAAGGGACCTAAGTAGCAACAACAGCTGCTGGTCCTGCTTCTATTGATCAGCACAAGATTTCTCTCCCCCCATCCCCCGCTGCCGCTCTGCATTTACAAAGGGACCTAGTAGCAGCAACAGTTGCTGGTCCCACTTCTATTGATCAGCACAAGATTTCTCTCCCCCCGTCCCCCGCTGCCACTCTGCAGAGCCACAGCAGGGGAGGGGAGGTGTCTGAAAGCCCGGTGGGGAACCAGAGAAGGAGGCAGAGTCTTTGCGCGCCAGGCTCCGCTCTGTCTCTTTAAGGGCAGGGGAGGGGAGCGATCGGGTTCTCACAGAACCCTTACTTTCACTTTGCGGAACTCCAGAGTTCCTCGGAACACCATTTGGGAAACACTGCTCTAAGCAACAAAGAAAATGAAGACAAAGAGGAAAGGTACTTTCAGTGGCACTTCTGTCTCAGGCATCTAAAAAATGCAGGTAAATCACTTAGTGTGCCAGGCAAGAACCACCCACTTGAATTCGTCATGCAGATAATCTAGTGGTGCACAGCACACCAGGAGACAACAATGACAGGCTTCGTGCTTTAAAAAAAAAGCTTCTAGTATGTTTATTCCATCAATTGTAATCAAGTATTTAGTTAGCAGCTCAGATTAGCATCAGCCACAAAGGGCAGGATGGTTAACAGAAGATGTCCCTTTAAATAAACAACTAGCAATGTATAGTCCCTACAGCAGTGTCTGGTCAGTGAACTTCCAAACACATGAGTTTATACACTGATTTTGCCTTATCATAATCTTAGTTTGTGAGTTTGGAGTAGGCAATAGGGCCTAAACCATAAAACAAATGATTAGGGTTAATTGTTTACATTTCAGTAGTGATCACTGTCCTGAGTGCTATTCAGAATACTGGAAATCACATCAGAAGAGGAGGAGAAAGGATATAAAGTGCAGAAAAAAAAAGGTGGCCTGAGTGGTGATAAGCACAAATCTTGATACTTCTATATATGGCTTCTGCGAGGACTGACAGGAAGATTTGAGAGGAAGTCACAGGAGTGGGTAAAAACGAGGGAAGATAGTGGGTAGAAAAGATGGGAGGTAAGGACAGGGAGAATGAGGCTGGATCACTGAAGGGTTGCAGTGGTGGTAAAATGATGGGGTGGAATGGGAACAGCCACCGATGACCATTCAGCAATTGAGGTAAAACGTACTGGGAACCTGAGTTTCAGAGTCTCCTCACATTATTGAGGAGGGGAAAGGAAGTATTGTTCAGGTATCCCAAAAGGGAAAGGGTAAGGGAAGGCCTACTCAACTGGCCTGCTGTGTATCGACAGTAACAGACATTTCATTTCAGTTGGGAATTCAGGGATACCATGAAGTATATGGGAATCTCAAGTAGAAATTATAGAAATATCTTTACTTCAGAATAGCTAATGATTTTGACCCCTCTGCACCATCTAAAACCTATTTGGAAACTGTAAGTCAGTGGCTAGAGCACAAGATGAGATGGCACGAGACCTTGGTTCTATTCCCTGCCCTGCTGTTGCCTTGCAAATTACTTTGCGTCTGCGTGCCTTTGTTGCCCCGTGTGTGAACATGGGATAATAAGGCTAATTCTCACCTTTGTAAAGTGATTTAACACAGAAATATTTACCTGACCATACGTCAAGGCTGATTCCCCACTCTGGCACAATGAATGCAGAAATGGGGGGCCCACAAAAGCAACCCAAAACCTGATCTCTACAGGCTTTGGTACAAAAACTCCCCCCAAAATCCTAATACCTGGATTTTGGGGACTCCACTGCCACCATCAAGTGCTTTTGAACCCACCAGGGGCGGATATAGGGCAGGGCGAGCGGGGCGGCCGCCCCGGGCCCCGCGCTTCAAAAAGCCCTGCGCATGCGCCGTGGCGCCACTGCGCATGTGCCGTGGCAAAGGGGGGCCCCGCAAAATTGTGCTGCCCTGGACCCCGCAAAACGGTCATCTGCCCCTGGAACCCACAAACAGGAGTGGACACTTGAAACCAACACCGGGGCACCCCAAGCTCTTTTCTCCAAAGAGCTTGAAAAAAAAAGAGAAAATACAAGTTGCAGTCTGTGATTGCTGTCCCCTTGTCAGAGGCATGCAGATCCCACAGACAGATTTTCCAGGACACAGAAATGAACCAATACCAGGTTAATTTAAAAAAAAAGAAAGAACTTTTATTATGAAAACAACACCCTAGTTACAAGCATAGTTGGAATGGCTAGATGGTAAGAGCCACCAATTTGGCCCTGATTCCCCGATGGGCCAAAAACTTAGTTGCAAAAGAAAGGAAAACCCATTTCTAACAGCACAGACTTCAGATCCAAATTCCCAAACCAGAAAACAATAAAACCTGATGGATTTATCTAGACTTTACCCTACCTACACATTATGAAGAGTCTTTTCTTGGAGAGAGACATGTCTTCTGTCTCCCTCAGTATCTAGAGAGCAAAACTGGCTCAGAGACAAAGGAGGGAACCCAAACCCCAAGATTTCTTTGTCTCAGTTTGAAATCCCTATCTGCATTTCTATTGGCTGACTGCTACCTGGCTAGGTACAGTTAACTCCTTAGTCCCCAGGCTGCTGGCATCCCTCATGGCCAGGACAGCATATAATGTCTGATTTAAGTAATAACCTGTATTCAGGGCTCTCCAAACCTTGGACAGGGAAAAATTCTCAGTAGAAACAACCTGGACTTAGGTTCCAAATACATAACTCTGGATCTAATCCCTTTTTCAAGAAATATGAATCCATGCCATTGAAAGGAAGGTCCTGATTCTGTAGGTGTCTGCAAGAAAAGAGGCCCCATTGAAATCAATGGAGTTCCACAAGGTAACAGGTAGTACTGGAAACAAACAAACAAAAAAATTCTTCCTTATGTTTAACTTTTAACAGGTTGACTTTTCAGGGGTGAAAATAGAGGGTCGCTTTGATATTCAAAGAGTTGAATTTAAAGATGGCTGAAATAGCTTTTCATTAGCAGCTGGAATTCAGAAGTATTGAGAGATTAAACTTAATTCACTGTGGGTAGAGATTATTCACTTCATACCAAGAAAAAAACGACAAAACTATGCCTCCCTCAGGTATCTAATTTAGTAAAGGGAGGCAATTAGAAGACTATTCCAGGGCCATCAATGTTTTCTGGTGGTAAGAGATATGTAGAGTTTGTTTCATGCATTGTTTTTAATTGTGCATAAAGAAAAACAAAAACATTTTTTTATTAGAGAGTTTCGCAGAGAACCATTTATCGAACAATAACAGCCAATTTTCCCAGGACTCCTATGGTGGCAAATGGGTCTTTCATTACGAATGATTCCAAATCAGTTTTGCTACTGCTGGATACTAATCTGCTATTCAGTTAAGGAAGTCCATAATGATTTGATTATTGTCTGTCTCTAGAACCCACTGAGTATAATTGGAAATGCTGCGTCTCTGCAATCACCTCTCCTTTGAAACAATACCTCCAATCACTTCTTATTTCATCCGACTCCTCTGTGTCACCAAAATAAGCTCGATGCCTCCTCCACACGGCTGATTAATTTCTGTTCTCTCCTATTGAATGCACATCAGGAGTTCTCCTCTTGGCTAATTCTTTAGCTTCCAGTTCCACTATGCTCTGTGGGGTTCTGTCTGAGTTAACGGGGACCTTCCATGATAAATCCCCCCTTTTATTGCTTGTGTGACGGGGCCCCAAGACCTCGCACTGGCCCCCGGGGGGTAGGCGCCCTGTTGGCACTGCCGGGGAGCCCTTACCGGCCGTGCGCCGGATGCTCCCGTGCCGCGGTGTGTCTGGGGGAACGCCGCCACGGCTGCGGAAGAGGGGAGGAGTCGACCTCGCGTCACGATGACATGGGGTCAGAACGACGCCAGTGACGTCGGAGGACGTCCGGCCTGATGTCCGGGGCGGCGGGAGATTCAAAAGCCGCCCGGACAGGAAGGTGAGGAGGCACGGAGGAGGGAGGAAGCCACCCAGGCAGGGGTGGGGAGGCCCCCGGAAGAGGTGCCACAGGAGGTGGGCGACAAGCCGGTAGGACTTACCTGGTCGGGGGAGGCTGTGAGCACCCGCACGGAGACAAGGAGGAGAGAGGAAGTAGCCCAGGGCAGGGTGGTGAACCAAACCCATGGGCTGACGCGTTTAGGGGCACAACCCCATCAGCCGGACTGGGACCGCAGTGTGGTCCGAGTGCTTAGGGCCCTGGGCTGGGGCCCGTGAGTGAGGGCGGGCCCGGGCCCCCCTCTCCCCTCCATCTCGGGTGGAGGCAAGCCGCAGCTAGACGTCTGGCAAACCGAGGAACGCGACCAGCCGAGGAGGAGCTGGTCGGCCCATCCTAATAGGGCAAGACACCCGGGACCGTATAGGGCTCGAGACTTGAGACATCGGGTCCACCCCAGGGACACGGTCACAGCTTGTATCATCTACTTCATCCTCTTCATTGTGTATTAGCTCACTGGTCCTCAAATTCTTGGTTTTAGATGCTGCAGAGAGGTCAAAATCATTAGCTCTTTCATAAAAAGGCATGTGTGGATGGGGAAGAGGGTTTTTTTTTTTAAAGAAGAGGACTCCAGGAAAAAGCACAAGTGCCCTGGTGGCCACTCTGTCCATAGTAATCACAACTTAAATGCAAGATAGCGTCCACATTGATTGGATGCTATCTTTCGAAAAAACAGATTGCTTTTTCAATGCGCTTTTGCTTTGTGGACGCTCTCTTTCGAAAGGTATTTTTCCAAAAGAAGCCTGCAGTCTAGATGTAGCCTCAGGGAGTTTAGCACCTATGTCCAGATAGGGTTGCCAAATTTCTGATCAAACAAAATCGAACACCCTTTCCCCAGCCCTTCTCTGGGACCCCACCGCTTACACCATCCTCCATCCTCCATCACTTGCTCTCCACTCACTTTTTCTCTCTCATGGGCTGGGGAGTGCTGAGAAGAGTCCCGTTCCAGCTGTTCAGATGAAACCCAATGTCCAGGCTAGAGGGAGACACCTGTTTCTGCCCAGATCGTCAGCTGTGAACGCTCCAGTGATTAAAGTGTTTATTGCAAGAATTTTGAAAAGTGGATGGAGGAGGGTCTCCATAACAAGATTCAGACCTATAGTTGGTCAAGTCTCATCCTCTGTCTGTTGGGTAGAAGAGATCTGAAAAAGGCTTGGCCACCTATCAGGGCAGTAACTTAATCACTGAGCAATGGGAGAGTCTAACGTGGAGGTCCCTCAGTCTCTCTTGTTGTAGCTGTTCCACTGTGGATAAAATAATGAAATAGTTATTGGGTCAGAGAGAAAGCAAGCATGAGAATGACTCTATTAAAGGGGTGGACAGCCTGTGGTCTATGGTCAATGTTCAGTGTGTGATCCACAAGACATTTTGTTAACCATTGCCTGTGCGCAGAGCTGCCAGATTCTGCTGCTTTCGATCCATGTAGGGTTTTTTTCCTACCAGTTTTACTAAAAGGACACACATGTAAAGCAAGGGCATCTGAAGTAAAGTGCATGCTGATTGCACACAGCATTGACTGTGAGAGCCTCTGCATCCAATCGAAGTGCTGCTCCGGTTCAATCGGCACACCCTGCAAATTCTAGGTAGGCAAGTGCAGTTAGCAGAACTATCCTGTCCCAGGAGACCATCTTGGATATGACCATCTTGCTGTCCACTGAGATAAAGGAGGGCCACTTGGATGGCCCACTCACTAGCCTAAGTTGTCCAGTGCTGCTCTATTGTCTGGCAGTTACATCACTTACCAAGGGTGTGGGAACCCCAAGGTCCAGTCCTCCTGCTCTAATGAATTATTATTCCAAAATGAAACAGCTTAGACAGGAAAAACTGCGGTTGCCCCATAAAAGAATAACCCAACACTTACGGCACTCACCCGAGAGGAGACAGATTCCTGTTCAACTCCCGTATCCCCCCAAAAGTAGAAAATACGTCTCTTTTCATTATAACCAATTGTTTCACATATTCTGCCCCACTCTGTCCTCAGTGCCTGCCTTGTCACCATCGTCTTCTGAGGCACCAGGCAGGTGGACAATATGAGCTACGGTGCAACAATTGTATAATGTTGACTGTGTAACATGATGCAGTGCTAGAAATATAAACTTTACAAGCTAATGTTTAACACAAGACTTCCCAAGTCCTAAGGCTAGACAGTGATATAACCTTCTGTGAGCATGTGCCTTCCTCTTAGCAATAAAAAGGGGGGGAATAACATGAGTTAAGAGCTAGAAGACAGGAAGTTGCAGAATGGCCACAAGAGAGATGCTTGCTTCCAAAACTTTAAAATACTATCTCCAGAAAGGCACACTGGGGAAAAAAAACATCTATATGAAAGACACTGGGGAGAGCTAGTAAGGATCAACAAGCCACTGTGGGAGATATGCAAAATGCAGAAGCAGTCTGTCAGCATTATACAGCACCACCTGCATTGTAGAACATCCATCCTGAATACATGATGATGGCATAAAGGGGGGGATAATAAAGCTCTTTGGCTGGCTGCAGAGCTGACAGGTTAATGTTTTCTATGGTGTTGTGTGAATGACATGTAATCCATCATGTGAGCACCGGCCCAATTCCCCTGCAGTGATACAAACGTGGCCTTCAACTTGCTGAAGAGCTCACATTGCGCTCCTCAGAGCACACAGTTAAAGAGTTTAGTGCACAGTGGGTGTGGACAGGCAGAACCAGCCTCGATTGAAGTGCAGTTTGCTCCCTTGTCAGGATGGGGACAAGAAAGTGAGGCCATTATCAAGCCCAATTCCATTCCATCCCGTCCCTGTCATTGATGACGCATGACTCCTAGTGGTACTTAGAGGGAGCAGGGCTCCTCCTTACCTTCAGTGCTTGGAATCAGATGTGACCTGTCAGTGCGCAAGTGTTCCAAGACACTGTGTGCCCTCCCCTTCCTTCGCTCTGCCCCACACCCACATAAGGGTCAGTGACAATCTGGCCCTTCTTCATTTCCTGAGATGAAGAGAACATCAATCCACAAAGCATCTGATCTGAATGAATGTTTATTTGTGAGATGAGGCGGGTGAGGTAATATCTTTCATTGGGCCAGCTTCTGTGGGTGAAAGAGAGATGCTTTTGAGCGACACACAGGTCTTTTTCAGAGCTTACTTAACATTGCATTATTACCCTTTACTGAAGAGCCATGTGACTTGGTCTCTCCCCTTCCCCCAGTCCGCTACCCTACCCCCTCTTCCCCAACTACAGAAAGCCCATATGGCGCCACAAAAAATAAAATCAAATAAACGTAAACTGTTGCTAACTGTTGGGACTTGTGCCATCCATATGTGAAGTGTGATTAAGCTTTGGGAGAACATACAGAAAAAATCCGGGTTTTTTAGTTGGAGCCACATTGTGAGGTCTTACACGGAAGGGGGATAAATTAGACATTCAAGGAATCTCTTGGACTTCAATATGCTGCTTGTGTGAATACAAGGTTCACAACCAGGCTCTTAATTTGACTCTTTCTACTTCCATCTCCAGCTTCTTTTCCATACAAGTTTAGTGTTTCCATAGCTTTTTTATAATTGACTCGTATATCCCTTCTCAAAGATATTTCAGTACGGATATTCATTGATCTTTCCTGGCTTTAAATCTACATCGTGAGGAAAACTATCTTAGATAGCTTATGCTGGATCAGTATACAAAATACAAAAAAGAGAATGCTGCCATAGGCCCCAATTCTGCAAACACTCATATGAGCAGTTCCAATAAAGTCAATGACACTACTCATTGGAAAACAGTTAAGAACATGAGTAATTTTGTGCATGGCTAGCATTTATTTTGAATTGTGTTTGTTCTTGTTATAACTATTATTTTGCCTTGCTTTGCTTCTTGATAGATGCTGTATCTACAACACAGATTCTGGAGACTTATTTCCAGATTTTATTTCCTCGGTGGCTGTTTCCTTCTCTTCTTGACTTGACTGCCATGACTGAGATCTAGCTGTAGTAACCCCTTCCTGGTTTTGAATAGCTGTCCACACCTTACTGTGTGATGTTTTTTTGGCTGGAGTTGAAATGGAACAGGTGCTACGGCCAACAACACCACTGCATGCAATTTTTACAATACTTGTAATGGATTTCTCTTGAGTTTTCTGATGGATATTCAGCACCAGGAGATAAAGGTGAAGGTGGATGCTAGTCAAAATATTTAATTACATAGCATATCACAATAGCTACTCACCTAATAAAACACATTTCATCAATGATTTCTATAAGTATACAAATCATGTGGATGCTTACTGGACAAATCCTTAGCTGGTATCAATTCATGCAGATCCAACTCAGTCTGGCTGTTGGCACAGAGAAAGAACAGCACAGCACTCACTGAATGTTGATTATAAAACCTGCAGATCTTGCATATTCAGTGAAACTGGGAATCGTCAATTGCTTGGTGACATTTTTACCTTATGATTGACTTTTTTCCAGACTGAGCTTCATTTCAATACTATTAGGAAATGGCAATGGTGAGATTTTATGGAAATATTGACCATACCGAGCAATAAAAAGAATACACTGCATATCAGAAATAAAATTGTTGAGGTCCTTTTGGCCTGGCCATACAGGACATTGAAGGAATTGAGGTATCATCTTCTAATTTAATAGGTTGCCACTCTGAAATTTAAAAAAAACAAATAAAAATAAGCTTCTCCTCTCTTTTCTCCTTTAATTTGTGCTAGGGACCTTCAAGTCTGACATCAGTGGATTGCAGTGAATCAAAATATGTCACTTCTGCATGTGAGGGTGGCTGTTGCATCTTTATTCTCACTCCACTGGAGCACATGATTGTAAGTCTTTTCCTCTCCATTATGTTATTGAAAAAAGTGTAACTCTCATTACATTGGAATATGGATAATACTAACAAAACTTTGAATGCCCTTGATGCTTTCCTGAAAGGTTAATACTAGTTATTATATTCCTACCTGTATTCATATTTGCATTGAAGGCTCTCTGAGTTTATGCAGTTGGAAAATGTGTTAGAAAACTCCTGAATTCCTCCTGTTAAAGTGAAGTAGCTGAAAACCCAATGGGGAGAAAATAACAAGTGAGAATTTTGCTTTCACCGAGCCAATAAATTTATAACACAGATTAATGTGTAGAGTATTATCTTAAATATTATGATGAATATCCTGTGACTATTCATTTTAAGCAATTTATTAATCATTTTTGGTCATGAAATCTGTCATTGTTCATGAACAGATTTATTTTAATTGGTTTATTATTTATAAATGTTTGACAAATCAGTTGTACATTAATATTAAAGTCAATGAGTTTTTTGCCAGCTGTTAGTAATTAGCACTCTTGAGTATCTGCTAGTTGGAATTTGCTATTTAAGGTGTGTAATTATCTAACTCAGGTCACATAGTACATTTTTGGCCTCAGATTGGATGGCCTAGTCTATTTGAGGAGGAATAATTGAAGAACCCACTCTACACTGACTCTTTAAAGAAAAGGGCAGGGATAACTTTATAGAGTGATTCAGAACAGGAGAGAATCAGGCATGGGAAATTTTAGGAGACATCTTTTCTGCCCAGATCCCCAAAGGTATTTAGGCTCTTGATTTCCCTTTTTACGAGACTGAATACCCTTGTGGAACTGGGTCTTCCTGTCCTCTTTTGCAAAGAAAGATCATTCATTTTATTTGGCTTTGTATACGGACCTCAGACTTTAGAATATCTAGGTCTCTTCCTGAGTAAACAATACAAAGATTTCGAAAATAATTATTGGGTGTCTCATGGACTTTGATAATAAACTTTCTTTTGAAACGTTTGCAGAAATATTTGTGCTGGTGTATAATCCTAGGGTTGCCAGGCACCTGGTTTTGACCAGAACATCTGGTCAAAAAGGGACCCTAGTGGCTCTGTTTGGCACTGCCCACTGGGACATTGAAAGTCCAATCAGTGGTGCAGCTCAGACTTAGGGCTAAGGCAGGCTCCCTTCCTGCCCTGGCTCCACACGGTTCCCAGTAGTGGCCAACAGGTCCCTATGGCCCTTAGGTGCATGGGAGGAAGGGACTGGAGGCTTCATGCACTGACCAGGAACTACAACCCATGGGAGCTACAAGGGTGTGGTGCCTGTGAGCGTGAGGGCAGCAGAAGGAGCTTTCCCAATCACCCATGCACCTAGGGACTGCAAAAACCTGGCAGCTGCTTCCTGGGAGCCTTAGTAAGTGCCACGAGGACCCCGCATTCCAACTCTCTGCTCCAACCCAGAATACACCCTCATCCCCAGCCTTTCAACCTTAGCACAAGCCCAGAGCCCTCACCCCCAACTAGAGCCCTTTCCCCACCCCACCGCACCCAACCCCAACCTGGAACCCTTTCCTGCACCTTGAACCTCTCGTTTCTGGCTCCACCTGAACTTTCACTCCCAACCTAGAGCCCATACCCCCTCCTTCACCCTAACCACTGCCCATGGTGAAAGCCACAGAAGGAGGGGGGGGCAGTAGAATGAACAGTGGTGAGGCCTCAGAGAAGGGGTGTAGCATGGATGGTGCTTTGGGAAAGGGATGTGACCTTAGGGGCATTGCAGGAATGTTCACTTTTGTGCAATTAGAAAGTTGGCAGCCCTACATGGTCCTGGAGCATGTCTACACTAGGAAATTATTTCAAAATAACTTAGGGTACGTCTATACTAGCCCCCTAGTTCGAACTAGGGAGGCTAATGAGGGCGACCGAAATTGCTAATGGAGCGCGGGATTTAAATATCCCACGCTTGATTAGCATATTCCCGGCTGGTCGCCATTTTGGAAACTGACTAGACCGAAGTAACTGCCCGCATCTACACGCGGCAGAGAAGCGCAATTCCGAGATAAACCCCATAGTTCGAATTAACGGTTAAACCTTACTTAAATCCCACGCTTCATTAGCAATTTTGGTCGCCCTCATTAGCCTCATTAGTTCAAACTAGGGGGCTAGTGTAGACGTACCCTTATTTGAAAATAACTCCTGAAATAACTATTTCAAAATAGCATGTCCTCACTACAGGGAAAACCTCAAAATTAGTCTGAGGCAGGTTCCCTTAATGTGGACATGCTACTTTGACTTAGATTCCCAGGAAGCACTGGGGAGTAATTATTTTGACTCTGGGGAGCAGTTATTTCGAAATAGCAGCAGCGGCACATCCACGCTTCCGCTATTTCAAAATAGTTATTTCAAAATAAGCGTTGTTCCTCATGGAAATAACAAACCCTTTATTTCGAAATAACGGGCTTAGTAGTGTGGACGCTCCGCATGTTATTTTGAAATAATTCTCTAGTGTAGACCAGGGCCTAATGAATTTTGTTTAAGCATTGTGGAACGTGGCCCACTCAGTCTACCTCTATTCCACCAATTCCGGCTGGATAAAATATTATTTTCTTTCTTGTGTATGTCTGACATGTTCTCTTAAACAGCTAGAGATACTAGAGATGAATGCATTTCTGTGCTCAGTAAAATTACATTTCAAGTAGTTGGCTCACCACTTTGTTAAGTTTATAAGTGCTTTGGGGCACATGTAACTTTGGCTACATGATGCATGAAACTATTAAGATATATTATTTATATATGCTAAATTTATTTATTGATTTCTCAATACTTTGTCTGTGAAAACCATTCCTGAATTTGCATTATGAATTAAATGAACACATTGAAGATCCGGAGTGAATAGATATGCTTTTTTCTGATTCAGGTTCACCTCCAGTTTTGCAAAGCTCACCCATGGAATCAGTGGAAGATACAAGTATTGAACACCTCATGAAATTAGTCTCAAGATGAGAAGACAGAAATTAGGCCCAAGATGAGAAGACAGCCTGTGTGCTGGAAGCTAGAAATGAATGGCTTTATCTCTCCATACCACATGCCTCTTTGCTCTGTTCATTTTTAGTGCTTTTGAAAACACATATCTGTTTGTTCAAGAACTTCTCCCAGATGGTAAGAGCTTGGACCACCAAATTAGACATATCACTTCCTCTTACTATAACATTAAGCAAGGAAAGGGATTGGGGATTGTCATAAGAACATAAGAACATAAGAACGGCCGTACCGGGTCAGACCAAAGGTCCATCTAGCCCAGTATCCTGTCTGCCGACAGTGGCCAGCACCAGGTGCCCCAGAGGTGGACCAAAGACAATGATCAAGCGCTTTGTCTCCTGCCATCCCCTCCAGCCTCTGTCAAACAGAGGCCAAGGACACCATTTTATCCCCTGGCTAATAGCCTTTTATGGACCTAACCTCCATGAAATTATCTAGCTTCTCTTTAAACTCTGTTATAGTCCTAGCCTTCACAGCCTCCTCTGGCAAGGAGTTCCACATGCTGACTACACGCTGTGTGAAGAAGAACTTTCTTTATTAGTTTTAAACCTGCTACCCATTAATTTCATTTGGTGTCCTCTAGTTCTTCTATTTAGGAACTAATAAATAACTTTTCTTTATCGGCCCTCTCCACACCACTCATGATTTTATACACCTCTATCATATCCCCTCAGTCTCCTCTTTTCTAAACTGAAAAGTCCCAGTCGCTTTAACCTCTCCTCATATGGGACCCGTTCCAAACCCCTAATCATTTTAGTTGCCCTTTCTGAACCCTTTCCAAGGCCAAAATATCTTTTTGAGGTGAGGAGACCACATCTGTACACAGTATTCAAGATGTGGGCGTACCATAGTTTTATACAGGGGCAGTAAGATATTCCGGTCTTATTTTCTATCCCTTTCTTAATAATACCTAGCATCCTATTTGCCTTTTGACCGCGCTGCACACTGTGTGGAAGTTTTCAGAGAACTGTCCACGATAACTCCAAGATCTCTTTCCTGATTTGTCGTAGCCAAATTAGCCCCCATCATACTGTACATATAGTTGGGGTTATTTTTCCCAATGTGCATTACTTTACACTTATCCACATTAAATTTCATTTGCCATTTTGTTGCCCAATCGCTCAGTTTGGAGAGATCTTCTTGGAGTCCCTTACAGTCTGCTTCTGTCTTGACTATCCTAAACAGTTTGGTATCATCCGCAAACTTTACCACCTCACTGCTTACCCCTTTCTCCAGATCATTTATGAATAAGTTGAACAGGATTGGTCCTAGGACTGACCCTTGGGGGACACCACTAGTTACCCCTCTCCATTCTGAAAATTTACCATTTATTCCTACCCTTTGTTTCCTGTCTTTAACCAGTTCTCAATCCAAGAAAGGACCTTCCTCTTATCCCATGGCCATGTAATTTACACAAGAGCCTTTGGTGAGGGACCTTGTCAAAGGCTTTCTGGAAATCTAAGTATACTATATCTACTGGATCCCCCTTGTCCGCATGTTTGTTAACCCCTTCAAAGAACTCTAATAGATTAGTAAGACAGGATTTCCCTTTACAGAACCCATGTTGACTTTTGTCCAACAAATTATGTTCTTCTACATGCTTCACAATTTTATTCTTTACTATTGTTTCGACTAATTTGCCCGGTACTGAAGTTAGACTTACTGGTCTGTAATTGCCCGGATCGCCTCTAGAGCCCTTTTAAATATTGGTGTCACGTTGGCTACCTTCCAGTCATTAGGTACGGAAGCCGATTTAAGGGATAGCTTACAAACCACAGATAATAGTTCAGCAATTTCCCATTTGAGTTCTTTTAGAACCCTTGGATGAATGCCATCCGGTCCCGGAGATTTGTTAACATTAAGTTTTTCTATTTGTTCCAAAACCTCCTCTAATGACACTTCAATCCGGGACAGTTCCTCAGATTCATCACCCACAAAGGACGGTGCAGATTTGGGAATCTCCCCAACGTCCTCAGCCGTGAAGACTGAAGCAAAGAAATCATTTAGTTTCTCCGCAATGGCTTTATCGTCCTTGATTGCGCCTTTTATAGTTTGATCGTCTAGGGGACCCACAGGTTTTTAGCAGGCTTCCTGCTTCTAATGTACTTAAAAACATTTTGTTATTTCTTTTGAGTTTTTGGCTAGCTGTTCCTCAAAATCTTTTTTGCTTTTCTTATTACATTTTTACACTTGATTTGACAGTGTTTATGTTCCTTTCTATTTATCTCACTAGGATTGACTTCCACTTCTTAAAAGATACCTTTTGTCCTCACTGCTTCTTTTACATGGTGGTTAAGCCACGGTGACTCTTTTAGGTCTCTTGCTATGTTTTTTAAATTGGGGTATACATTTAAGTTGGGCCTCTATTATGGTGTCTTTAAAAGTTTCCATGCAGCTTGCAGGATTTGGCTGTAGTCACTGTGCCTTTTAATTTCTGTTTAACTAACCTCCTCATTTTTGTGTAATTCCTTTTGAAATTAAATGCCAGGGTGCTGGTCTGCTGAGGTGTTCTTCCCACCACAGGAATGTTGAATGTTATTATATTATGGTCACTATTCCCAAGCGGTCCTGTAACGGTTATTTCCTGGACCTGATCCTGCGCTCCACTCAGGACTAGATCGAGAATTGCCTCTCCTTGTGGGTTCCTGCACCAGCTGCTCCAAGAAGCAGTTATTTAAGCCATTGAGAAATTTTATCTCCGCTTCTCTTCCTGAGGTGACATGTATCCAGTCAATATGGGGGTAATTAAAATCCCCATTATTATAGAGTTCTTTGTTTTGGTAGCCTCTCTAATCTCCTCAGCATTTCAATGTCAGTATCCCTGTCCTGGTCAGGTGGTCGGTAATATATCCCTACTGCTAATTTCTTATTTTTGGAGCATGGAATTACTATCCATAGCGATTCTATTGAACATGTTGATTCATTTAATATTTTTATTTCATTTGATTCTACATTATCTTTCACATACAGTGCCACTCCGTCTGTGCCAGGAAAATGGGATGTGTCAGAAATGGGACTGCTTCTTATAAAACCAAAGAGAAGAGATACTCACCAGGCAGGTAAAAGGAGCTGGCTGGGGACATGACCCTTCCCCCTCCGCCCCCCGCCCATCTTGGACTACCTCAGCCCAAGCCTGCCACCCCCAAGTGCTCTCTAGGGAGAGAGAGGGCTGAAGTGCCTCCCCTGCAGATTTGTATGGGAACATTGCTGGGTGTTCCCCTTCATCAGGGAGCAAGGAGAAAGTGCAGTTTGCTGCATTCTTCACTCTGACTGGGGAGTAGCAGGAGGCAGACAAACCTGAACCTGTCCCAGCCAGGGGACATTCACCCCTCCCCAGCTGTGCCCACTGGAGCTGCAGCAGACATGGAGAGGTGCTTTGCACTTGGCCCAATGTGCTGTGATGATGGAGGGCTGAGGTAGTCCTTTCTCCCTGGGGCAACCTGCATACTAAACCTCGCATCCCCAGCCCCACCTCAGAGCAATGATTTAAATGAAGCATGTACATTTCCATTTTATTTTCCAAAAAAAAAAAAACCCCACCAAAATTAATTGAGTTAAGGACCCGAGCAATGGCCTGTACATTTTCCAGTACTCTATAATGAACAGTAGCAATTAGGTACAGTTCTGACTTTTTTATTGCCTCTTGTTGAAACATTCATTGTTTTCCCTGGCTTGGATGCATATGTTCAATTGCATCAATTCGATAGACTTCCAGAACCTTTTCCTCAGCTGGCATAATTTGCTCCCCTGAAGCCAATACAACTACTTCACCTTCCACCAGCTGAGAAGGTAGCCTTAATTTAAAATCAAAACAGAACTGATGACAAAGACGTGTAAGAGCAAAAAAATAAATGGTCCACTCGCAAGTTAGGCATTTGAAGAATACATCAAGTCAAACTTTTATTAGCAAAGTTGAATTCCATGTATAATGAAAATATCTTTTAAAACCATACATGTACATAGGCATGATACAAACAACAACTACAGTACAAACACCTTTTTCTAAACCTTAATAAATTTACATTAACATTCACCTAGTAAAAAAAAAAAAGTGTGAACTTACTACCATGTTTGTCTTGATCTTTTTGCATGAAGTAACAAAATATTGTGTAAAATTTAAAAAATACAGTATGCTTTGGCTCATACCCATAGATTGGTTCCTGCATGAAAGCTGAACAAATTACTGCAGATTACAAGGCTTGATATCATAGGCAAAACTTTTACATGAAAGATATGGTGCTGAAGTGTAAACATGTACTAATAGTCAGGAGATCAATGGAAAACATTAGGTATATGTTTTATTCTGAAACTCTAAACATTGAGGGTATGTCTACACAGCAGTGTTATTCCGAAATAACAAAGAGCTAGTCTGCAAGCCATTATTTCAAAATAATGGTGAGCTGGAGGACTTCTTACTCTGACTTCCCTTACTCCTTGTGAAATGAGGGTGATAGGAGTCAAAGGAAGAGTGTTCTACCTTTGGCTTCCTGTCGTGTAAACAGCACCAAAAGCTGAATTAAGCTATTTCGACTTCAGCTACACAATTGACGTAGCTGAAGTTGCATAGCTTAATTCGACCTTTGCCATGCTGTGTAGACATGCCCTAAAAAAGATGCTTTTGAGGGCATGATCTTTTGTAAGTTGATGGAATTTCTACCAGCAAGCCCTAACAATGATTACCCTTAATTGACCTCTTTTTACATGGTTGTTATTTAAAATAATTGAGATACACTATCTAGAACACATCTAAATATCCTATTTACTTGTATAACTGACTGCATGATTGAAATGACAATGAAACGCCTCTTCAGATGTATACAAGGCTTAGAATAAAAGTACCCAATTAACTAACATTGTTTTCCAAAGCTATGTATAAAATTATTGTCCAAAGTCATTTTGTATGAAAAGATCCATACTGCTAGGAATATTTTTTTAATTCACTGAGGAAAAAATTCTTATCCTGCAAACTTTTCTTTACATGAGGATCATTGGCTCACATGGTTTGTCCCATTAGGTTGATGGAAGAAGGGGTAATCATAAAGGCTTGTATGATCCGGCTAAAACAAAGTGACAATCATTGAACATCTGCATCATGCAGGTATGTTGAAAGTTTACCTACAGAAAATATGATTTCCTATGATAGATACTTTTTCTAGTATGTATACTAAACAACCTAGCTACTGTATTTCAATAAATGTATCACTGAAGTTACATGATGTGGGTTGCTGAACTGAGATCTATGAGCCAGGAGGTCCCTTTTTGCCCATGTTCCAATGTGTACTGATTGATTAGCAGGGGAAAAGAACATTCCGATTTGGAACAATTTTGCTCTTGGTGAAGGCAGTGGGAGCTTCTCTATTATTTTAACAGGGAGCAAACATATGGTGAAGACATGTACCCAGTAACAAAGACTCCTGTGGAAACCCACAAATGTCAATAGGGGAGTGGACAGAGATAATTTCCTTATCCATACTGAATGGGCCATATTTCATAAGTATGGAATACTAAAGTAAATGTGAATACTAGTGGAGGCTTGGAATATCCAATGAGTAAAGTGTTTGGTCCCTATTACTAGGGAGTTGTTGTGACCCCCTCCCCCTCCATATTTTGGTTCCCTAAGACTTTGCATTGTAAAAAATGTTTGCAATCTTTTCTATGAGCAGCTTTATCACCTCCATTGTTTAAAAGGGGCCTTTGATGAAATTCATGAGGGAGAAACCCCTGGGAGCAGAGAAGTGCCTTTTCATTGTCACAGGAAATTCCGTTCAGCTGTGGCTGAAAAATAAGCTTCTGAAAATCACAATTACCCTTCTGTGACTTGTGCTGTCAGTAAAATGTGGACAGCATGCCAAAATAATAATAGAATTAACTTTCTAATATAGGCTCGATCCCATGTCACAACCAAAGCAGCAGCAGATAGAACAGGAGTGAGGGGAGAGAGAACCCAACTTTTCTCCTTTCTAAAACCCCTTCCCTCTTCTTCTTCCAGCAGTACCACATGAGCAAGGTGTTTCCTTCACCCCCTGAAGGTTGAAAAGAGAACAGTTGTTCCATGCTCATCGCAATCTCTTCATTTTCCTTAGACTCAGCACATGACTCTTTATTTCATGGTGGATATTATTTGATTAAGGGAATATCAATCACTACTGAAAAATATGAGAAATGCCTGTTGTCTTAATTATGGTAGTGCATTCATGGTGCATTCATGCTAATACTGTAACTACCTCCCTCTTTACACCATGCCCCACTGAAATGTATGAATCTGGCCTGCTATTGAATGAAGGGAAAAATTGGTTCCAAAACTATAAACTAGTTTGCTGTTTTGCTTTTAAAGAGACATCTCTTTTGGAAACATATTTTAATCTTCTGCACATTCCAGAATATATAGTAGAGATAATGGTGCCTTAAAACAATCACTGCTGAAAAAGAATTAATCAAGAGAGATAATGGAGTTAGAGAAGAATCTTAGGGAATTTCAGACATTTAAGATTCATTGGACAGATAACTAAAAATTTCATTGCACAACTTTTTTGTCACAGTGTGATTTTTAGGCCTTGAGGCATGAAGATTTAAAAGTCTGAATAAAAAAAGGTAAAAAAGCACTCATTCTGACATCATAGAAATGTCATAAGCAACTCTGAGCTACAAATGAGCGAAGGATATCACCGGATTTTTATTAATTATCTGATAAGAGGATGTTCTACTAATATAGTTTGAAATTTGTGTGTGTTTAACATAGATGTTTTGGGGTGAAATGACTCCAGTGAAACCGAATACCCTGTAAGGACAAGAAATATGCATGTCTTTATTGACTTTTACTGAGTTATATCACAACAAATGTATGACCAGCTATCCAAAATTGTAGGTGGTTGTGGCTGACAACCTAACAGTCCAAACAGGTTTGCCCCGTCAGAGGTCCAAAACCTTTATACATGGGGAGTTGTTTAGCAGCTACGGGGAGCAGCAGGAGAAGGCAGACTCCTGTAACTGAACTTTTATTTAATATAGTCTAATGCCCTAGTCTGGACCTTTCCCACCTTCACTAGTCAGATTTCTCTCTCAAGACTCTGTGATAGCCACAGAAGTTGGCACAGCAGTAGGGAAGAAGAGACAAGGTTCTGGCTACTCAATGGACCATTAAAATCAAACTAGAAAGGCCCGTAGTTAGAGGATGGCATTTGGGCACTTCTTATTCCAGCTTGCTGGATAAGAGTGGCTAGGGGCTCTCCCTGTCCTACTAAGAATTTCCTTAGATGATAGGAAGAGACGGGGTGAAGAAACTACATTTAATGTTTACAAAATCCAAGGCAATAGAAAAATTTCAATTAGTTTTTTTAAAAAAAGAATATCAAGTGGAATAATGGAGAAAGTAAGGAAACTTGCCCCTGCAAGCCAAACCATGGGCTAGCGCAGAGCTCCTTAAAAGTGAAATGGAGTAGGAACAGATTAGCAACAAATTGACAATTATAAACACAAGTCATCATAAGTCTGGTCAATTTTCATCAGTTTCACATTTAGCTTCTCATGCTCTAGCATCAGTGGATAATCATCCTGTTGGGTAGTTTGTCTCGAGTCCTGAAAAAAAGTCAGTTTATGTGACTTAGGACAGGATGTAAGCTTTCAGTTTCCAGACTCCCGTGTGTGAGTCCCCCCCCCCCCCCACAGCTGACCATCCCCTTTTCAGTAATTAAGTTGAACTAACTGTATTACAAAGAGTACAAATACTGAGAAATTTGTCTAATTCCCCAATTGTAGTGATCTGAGGTGCTAGTAACACCTCAGATGGTGTGCTGTTTTAAACCACAGCCATATCATGCTCCTCCAAGTCACATAAGTAGTCCCACTGGCTTTTATTACAAATAGATGGTAGAGAATTGACTGAATTAGGATAAAAGATTTAAGGCCAAGTTTTCAAAAGGATTCAGGATTCACTGGTTGTTGAACACTTTTGAAACTCTAGGCACTTCATTAAAGTATATGAATGGGAGCTTAGCTGATTACAAAATGTGATCCTGTAGGTATTGTATAAAATTAAAACCACTGTTATAATTATTTAACGATGTGCATCATGCAGCTCATAAAGCTGCAATTCTGGGTCATATTCTGCTTACCTTAATGGAGCTATTTGCCTAAGGACTACTCATATGAAAAAGATTTTGCAGGAATTGGCATTTATATAGTAAGAATTCTTTCAGTGGTGACTGAAATGTATTGTAATTGCAGATAAAACAAATTAAAAAGAACACAGAACTTTAAGGAACATTTGCATTGTACTGTAGTTAGGAAGGAACTTCTCAAAATATCAAACAATAATCATCATCATTCAGAGACCAAATATAAACAGGCCAAAAGTGTACTATGCAGCTTTGCTGAGTTTGTAATGGGAATGACTAGCAAAGAAAGGAGCGACTGCAGATTAAGCCTTCTATATCAGTAAACAATATAGAAAAGAAACTATTGTAATCCATTTGTAAAAATGTAACAATGCAGAATGTGAAAATAAAAATTTTAAAAATCCCTAAATATTCAAGGTTTATTTTTTGGAGAGAGAAACAATTATTTTAAGATATCACCCAAAAGAAGGAGGAAAAGCAAATATGACAGTTTTATATCCAACTTGTCCCTCTATTACTACAAAGAAATACAGATTCATGCTAGGATCATTTCTCACTTCAAATTAAAACCAATCTGTATTTTCAGTTATGTAAATATGTATGAGAGATATAAGGTGGATGTCTTTTACTGGACCAACTTCTTCTGAAGAACTCTGCATATTTCAAAAGTTGGTCTGTTTCCTCTACAGAAACTAGTATAAAACAAAGATATTACTTCACCCATCATACGTCTCTCATATCCTGAAACTAACATCACTACAGCAACATTGCAAATAATATATACAAGGCATTCCTGAAATATATGCTAGCATATAAATATACAGACAAAAGGCAGACGAAAATAGTTGTTTAGAAATGCAGCTTTCAAGGAGACCGGGAGTCAGAATCAGGTGGCCGTTTTCGTAGTCTAAAACCCTGGCTGGGATGATTTAGTTGGGATTAGTCCTGCTTTTTGCAGGGGGTTGGACTAGATGGCCTCCTGAGATCTCTTCCAACCCTAGGATTCTGTGACCTGATCCTGGTTCCTTGACACATACAAGAACTGTAGGATAAGCCTCATTAAACTCTGCCAAAGGAAAGCTAGTATGTCTGAACTTTTTTAAGGAAAGAGTGACAGCTACTGGAGAGACGACATAGATACCAGATTGGAAACTATTTCTTTTAAGAGCACGTTTGAGATCAAATAACATTTGGATAAAGCTGCATCTCTAAGTAATTGCAATCAGCTCTAGCCACTAATTCTAGAATTACTTAAACAGATTTTCTTTTTCTCCGTGAAAATTAAATAATATATTGAATGTGTATGGTATTTTCTTTTTTTTTCTTGATGTTAATTTTTTAAGTAATTTTTCCCTTCTCCCACCCCCACTATCTGCTGACCGCCACAAGGCTAAGGTCATTATATATTAGGGAATACTGGAGGTAAATGTATATACAAAGTGATAAAGCATACAAGAAAGAGAAAGTAATACAGAGAAACATGTAGGCTAGCAACTATCTTTATACATATGTAACACTGAGAGGCTATGGTTTTGGTCAGACCGAGTGGTATATATTATATGTGAGAGTATTATTCACCTTTTCTTTATTACATGAAAACACCCAAACTATCAGGACTGAAAAGTGTCAAAAATCATTTGTTGATAGCAGCGACTAATTCCCATATTAATTGGAGGTTGGGGTCCTCTCCTGATTGATTCATTCTGCAACCTACTGATCACACATGGCAATAGTTGGTTACTAGTAAAGATAAATATGGCAATCTGAAATTAATAATGTATGTTAATATCTTATGCGTGAAGAGGAAAAGTTGCTGTAGAACTTCCAGTGCTTTCAACTGACCCTTTTTCCTTAGATCCAACATAAGCACCAATAAATGAACCATCTTCATTAAACATCCCTTGGTCCCCTTCTCCATAATCTACCAAACTATCAGCACTTTCCGTAGCTTTAATGTCCCCGTTAAGTGACTGCAGGCTGCCTTTGAGTGGCTTCTCATCGCTGTCACTATGAAATAAAGAAAAATCTTCCCAAAATCTAGTTTTGTATTACAACAGCAATTATTCATTTCCTTTATCAAATAAACAGATATATTGAAGGAAGAGGGAATTGGATACATTTTGATTGGGATAGTTTCAGAACATTGCACACAACACAGTATTCCCTTGTTTCCAAGTCAAGTCAATAAATACGGTGAACCTGGTGTACCCTGCTCTGTGCATTGTTTGCACTTTGCAATTTTTGTAATTTTGAATTTAATGGAATAGGTAAAAAACAAAACAAAAATTGCAAACACTACTGAATAGAATGCATTGCAAACAGTTTTTGTTTTTCCCTTTTTTTTTCCTTCCTGTCCCCTTTTCTTCTCTTGCCATTTAAAATGGAGGCAGGGGCTACGGATCAAAAGGAGGAGGAAGGAGGAAAAAGGAAAAGCTGAAAACCAGCTGTACTGGTTCATCATTGCATCTTACTTTGTTCCTTAAAAAGAGGCATTAAGGGTCTGATTTTACAAAGCACAAACCCAGTTGTGGGGTCCATTTGTTTCACCTGGTCTATGGAGTAGAGTAGATAGATTGAGGTAAAGGTTGATGTTTGGGGGTATTGGTATTTTATTGTGCCCTGATCTTTGGTGGAAGGGGAGAGCACTTTTCTATCTTTAAATGATTGGCCTGGTGCTAGGTAAGCACTTTTATTTTTTATGAGTAATAAATACAATAACTAAAAATACACTTGTGCATATCTATCTATTTGACAATTGCTGAGACATAATCCACATTCACTCACTGTGACACTATGTTCCCATCTAGGGACAACTGGACTGATGAGCCTATTAGCAGCTTTGGATAAGAGAGCTGGATCTCTTTTGCTTTCAGATGTAGAAGTGCCAGATTTGACTTCAGTGCTGAAGACCCATCTGGAGCACAGAATTACATAAAGCAGGTAATTGTATATGTACAAACAGGTAGGCCTCTAGACAGCTGCGCTCCACAAACACTAATCTGTGCACACAATTGCAGTTACTGCACTTGCCATAATGGATGTGGATCTTAACTCATCAATAAAATATTGGGCCCAAACTTCACTTCTTCGTATCATTTGTATTCAGTAAAAAGAGACCATAATTTCCTTTGCACTAGAGTTACTTGGGAAGATTTTCCAAATCTGTGTTCGGCTGCTCTGGCTTCTCACTTAATTCACCACTTAGCATTCCTTGGTCCCATGTAGGGTTTGTGGCTGGATTACACCCACAGATGCAGGGATGTTGGCAAACCACACTCTCATCAGATGCACTTCAGGATTAGGGAGCCACAAAGGACCCACACACTGCATTTGTGCCAAAGGCACCCTAAGCAGATCAGAGCTCTAGGCCTTTACCTTTGCAGCAGAGCTGGTTGAAAGATATCTCCCTTTTTCCATGAAAAGGGGGACACTTATTTTGCAATATTTTTCACAAAGGATCTGTTCCATTTTTCAACTAACTCCATCTTTATAAAATGATGGCGCCAATTCTGAGTGTATCTGAGGAAAGTCGTATTTATTGACATGACAGGAAAGCAAAGTCTTGTCTAGGGGAATCTATCAGCACTAGTGCATTGGTTACATTGTAACATCTCTAGCAACAAACTCTTAATATATATGAAAGAATGATTCAATTAAGTATTAAGATGCCTAGTATTATTTGGAAAAAGCTATTTTTAATAAATTTAAGCTAATCTATATTAATTAAAATCCTTTTTTTATTAGACATGCCAAAATAGTAAATAAGACAACACTAAATAACTAAGAAACAGTCAAAAGAGGCAATTTACAATGGGAACCTGTACAAGGCTGCTACAAAAAAAAGTGCTTGAAACAGAGAAGTTCTAAAGAAAATGGTATCTTCTGACTAAGGTATTCCAGTGGAAATGGCATGGGACATCCCATGAGATCTTGCAATGAGCCTGTCATTGTATATTCTGGAAAGCCCAGCATTTCCTGTCTCAACAAAGCTGGGAGTTTGTCACAGAAGTTTCCCATCTGCCACAAGATATAAGTAATATTACCAGAAACTCTTATACTATGAAAAATGGACAAAGTAGTAATAGCATTTTTAGCCAAATGTTATGAGTTTAACTGGAATCCCTGAGTCATTAGACAACTGGGCCATATTCCTGCTCTTATTTATGCCAATGTACTCCTAGTAACTCCACTGAAATCAATGGAGTTTCACTGACTTACAATGAAGAAAGTGACATCAGAATATGTCCATGTATATCTATAGGATATTTACGTCTCCTGAAAAGACATTTATGTCCAGTAAAGTAAATAATCTTATGTACATATGCAAACACATAATGGTCAAGACTGACTATACTCAGTTATATGGTTCTCTTACAGTGATTTCAGGAGAACCAATAAACAAATCCAACTTACCATGGTTGCACATAAAAATTGGGTAACCTGTGCACAACTTCACCCAACTATCTCTCAAGATGTGAATGCAATGGCACTGTGTGCTGGTCACCTCCTTGCACTGCAGCCTCAACAACTCAGCTATCTTCTCACTCTAGCTCCATTTAAATGCTATATAGAGACTGTCACACATTGGTCTGTTCCAAGTTCAGATATTCAGGATAGGCATAAAACTACACACTTGCCCCTCTCAGACCAATGGGTTGAAGTGTTAAGCATCTCCTCCAAGCTGGGATCAGTATTTTTTAATTCAATTTATATCAATGGGAGCTGAAGTTGGTAGGCACCTCACGGGAGGTGCTCATACTGCCACAAGATTACTTACTATATTTTTGTATGATCAAAAGATACTAACCTATTAGTTTACATTAATCAGTCCCACTCTGTTGATGTCAGTGGAACTGAAGGTCATTAGAATCACAAAATACAAAGCTCTCGCAAGTATGTTTTCATCTTTCATGGAAAAAAATAACCAAAGAAAAATGGAAAGTAGTTGTAGATGCTATAAAAATCTTCCAAATTGTTGGACCCGAGGTTGGGCCCCTAACATAAAAGTTCAACTCTGCCATCCTCCCTTAGCTCAAATTCTTACTAAAGTTATTAGTAACATTGAATAAAGATACCAGTATCTGGCCCCAAAATTTGTCTTTTCACACTCTGTATACAAGAAATTTTGTTGCTCTTTTTCCCCATATATAATATTTGTATTTCTAGAAAACAGAAGCTGGAATTGGGGGGTAAAAGTTGCTAACCACATGATGTTCTTACCTTTCTAAATATCTGTCCCATTAGAAGGCATTAAAAATTAAATAAAGATGAAATTATGCAGGAAAAACCCTTATCCTTTGTAAATAATCCACTGTACATATTGGATTTAGCCAGTAACTTTTGTGTTTGAATGCTAATAAGTATGCCAATATGGCTTAACACAAGGATGTATTTTTCATATAACAATGTAAATATAATATAAATTAATAATATAAATATATAATGTAATTAATTAGCCTTTTTAGTCTGGAATGCAGCCAATCTTGTAAACTACTGTACTATTACTTATTTGCTATTTTTTATCCTTTTAATTCTCTCTTTTTCTGCAGATGAACCTCCATGTTACAAAAGTCCCAATCAAAATACATTGGAATCAATGACAGCGTTTCCATTGACTTCAATGGACTTTGGATCAGGCTCAATATTAACATTATTTGTATTGTGCTAAATGAGCAACAGATGGACAAATAGGGCTACTCCATCAAAAAATTACCTATGTCAACACTTGGGTGGATTAAAGTGTTCTGGATATATCTTTACATTCATATTATCATCCACTCCCATGGGGTTTGCTTTGAAAATGAAAAAATAGTGTTACTAGTATGCTATAATAAAACACATTCAAGAAATATTTGTGAAGATATTTTTAAAAACATGTTCTGTAGTAGATCGTATTTACCTATATTCTCCAAAGATCTCATCTTTTATTGATTGAGCTTCAGGATCGGGATGCAAATCTTCTTTTTCTTTCACTGTACAAATGAAAGAGAATAGATCTGTTCACCAGGCTGTTTCCTGTATCATTTGTATTCCTGGCAGGTTCTGTGGGAAAACTTTCCATTCTTATCAAGAGCTGGAGGGCAACAACTTTAGTTATATGTTTGCATTGCGCAAAGGAGAATGTTTTCAAGAGGTGTAGAAGAAGGTAGCTGCCTAATTCCCAAGGATCTTAGTAAGAGTTTTGCAGCTAACTCCTTGTACGTTGCTATGAAAATGCAGCTCTTACACTTTGTTTTACTAAGACACATTTCTTTCTGGTTCAATTCAGGTGAGATCAGGAACCGCAGTGTAGGTGTGATTATGACACTACTTAGTTGGAATATGAATTTGCCAATTGCCATACTGGAGAAAAAAGGTAAAAGAGGTAAAGGAGTAAAGGGGAATCTAGTCAAGCATCCTGTCTCTATCAGTGGGAAATGCAGAATGTTTCCAAGGATGGTGTAAACTTCATGTATTTTTTTTTTTATTTTACAAACCTAATTCTGCAGTACCATACCGCGTGTGTGTGTGTGGTGGTGGGGGGGGGGATTGCTTCCTGATTTCTGCTGATGATCAACATGCACTACAGAATGGCATATTATCCTTATTCCTATTTCACTATTATTTTTATCCTAGTTTGTGTAATTGTGGTTATATTTAGGGGGAAAAGATTATCATAACTGGGTATATAAAATAGGTAACTGCACATATAAAAAAAAATTAAAAGGTTCATTAAAAGAGTTGAGTCCAATAAACACGTGCAGTTCTAGTAAATATATCACCACCACCAGGAGGATTTCAACCTGGGACCTCTGAAGCTTAGTAGAGGAGCCTATTCAGCTTGAGCTATAAAGCCAGCTAACTTTCAAACCATGCTGTAGAGGTCTCTTGTTCTTATCTGTTGCTGTGGTCTAAGTGCCACTGCATGGGACAGTGAACCACACTAGGTGTGTGGGTTACATATGGACATGCTCTTTTGAGGAATTTTGGTCCCAAATGCCCATTGAAATCAATGGGAAATAGGCATCTTAATTACCTTTATAAAAATCTGGCCCTGTATGTACAAGAAAGGGCCACACTCATGCAACTGGATCCCCTAGCTTGGTCCCCTGCTTTTGTGTACTGCTCGGTGAAATAAAAAAAAATTATCACAACTACTGTGAAAAAACATAGGGTTTTTGTCTATACTTACCAGAGGGTCAATGCTCTGGAGATAGGAGCTTGATTTAGTGGGTCTAATAAAGGAGTTTGATTTAGTGGGTCTAATAAAAACCCGCTAAATTGAATGCTGAGAGTGCCCCTGCTGACCATGGTACTCCTTGCAATCATGAGAAGTAAGGGAAGTCAATGGGAGCATTTCACCTGTCAACTTTGCTCTGAGAGGCTGCCCCAAAAATTTGATGTAACATACATCAACTCCAGCTACACGACTGTCATAGCTGTAATTGTGTATCTTACACCGATTTCCTCCACCAGTGTAGACTTGGCCATATAGGGTTGCATTGTAACCCTGCTTGAGTAAGGGGCAATGTACAACATTTTAATATTTTAGCCTGTGGGTATAATGAAAATTATTGAAAATTATCGTAGTCTAATATTCCCATGGCATTTAATTTTCATTTCCATGTCTCGTCTCATATCTAATATTCCCATTGTTTAATTGTATAATACAAAATCTGGAGAAAAGTGGAACAGAGATTTCTAATGGTGCAGCTCTGACAACCCAAGTAATGCAATGCTGGATGTACTCAGAGGACATTAAAGAAGGCAAAATTCACATCAAATTACCGACACTGAGTGGGCCTGCCAGGACATAATCTCAAAATTACCATGTGTAAGACACTGGATGAAACGTGACCATCTATCAACTTGGAGACCCACTCACTTCAATTATACAGATACATGGCCTAAACAGAAATTGCTTCCTGAATCACATGTAGAATATCCTCTCTAATGAAAATGAAACGTATAGGGTCACTCTGGGGCATGAAACAACCTATATTTCTAAGCAGAGAAAAGTTATTCAGATGTTAGCCAATGACAAGATTGATAAAAGAACAAAAGAATTGACCAGAAATGTGGAGATCTATTGGGTGAGATCCCTCTTTCACCCCTAAAAGGGCCAAGAGTGTTGCAAAAGCTTTCTACAAGCCCTGGTGCTGCTTTGAAGATAATCCATAGTGCAATCAGTACAGAGAACACCCATAAATCTGCCTCCTAATGACCCCCTCACAAGACATGGAACATTTTGGGAACAGAACTACCATGTGATGGGCTGTATCACACAGCACCATGGATATTCTGAGTAGTGTAGCCAACTTTCTAACTGCACAAAACTGAACACACTTGCCCCATCTCCTGCCCCCCCTTCTCAAGAGACCCCACCTACTAGTCACTCCTTCTCCAATCTCACAATTGTTCGCTCTCCACTATCTTTACTCACTTTAAGTGGGCTGAGGCAATGCCTGGCTTGCAGGAGGGGGTGAGGGCTCTGACTGGGGGAAGAGGGTGGGCTCTGTGGTGGGTTCAGAGTGTGGGATGGGTCTTTGGGCTGAGGCAAAAGGGGGTGTGGCCTCCTGCAAAGAGCTTGGGTGTGAGAGGAGGCTCAGGGCTGGGGCAGCAGATTGGGGTGTGGAGTTCAGGCTCTAGAAAGAAGTTTCAATGTAGGAGGGAGCTTGGGGCCAGAGCATGGGGTTGGGCTCCAGATGAGCATTACTTATTAAGGTGGCTTCGTCTGGCCCCTAGAAGCAACTGGCATGTCTGGCTCTTAGATGAAGGTGTGGTTCCCAGCCAATGGGATCAGCAGAGCCAGCATTCAGGGAAAGAGCAAGTGCCACTAGGCTAGACACTTCTGGGAGCTGAACAGAGTCAGGGACTGCCTTAGGCCTGCTACTCCACTGACTGCACTTTTAATGGCCTGGTTAGTGGTGTTGACCAAAGCCACCAGGGTCCCTTTTCAACTGGGTGTTCTGGTCAAAACCAGATGCCAGGAAATCTTACAGCACACAGGGCAGCATGGGTTGTAACTAAGGTAAGACCTCTGGCTGTTTCAGTTAAATGGAGGGATCCTGGAATAGCCCAGAATCAAGAAGTTTCAAAGGTGGCTTAAAGCCATCTTAGCACCACCTCCTCTGAGGTGAGTATTCTGTGCTGCACCTCCTACAAATAGAGCACAGAATCTCATCAATTGAGTAGAGGTGTGTTAATGTATATTTAATTTAACTCAAAGTTATACTTATTAAAAGCTACACAATACAAACGTTGTATTTCAGTTGGTATAAGTTTGGCCTTTGGGACTGAAGGCAAAATATTGAGGCATATTCACTTTAAGTTATTTGTGTGAAGAATGACAGGTACATAAATATCTTTAAAAGTATTACAGCATCATTTACCTGAGTATTTTCCGCCTTTATTTCTTTTGACAAAGCACATAGTTAGCATCAACAAAGTAAGCAAAGCGATGGCACACATCAATCCAATAAACCAGCCTTGGGTGGAGATTCCTTCATAAATGCCAGCATATGCTTTGTAAAAGGAGAGATGTAAAAACATGTAACAATAAAACAGAATATTTTAGCCATAAAAAGAACATTTAACATTTTTGGAACTAAACCTGATTTGCACCAAACTATTGCTATTTACTGCTTTGCTGATTTCAGCGTAGCATAAATAAAGGATAAATACTAGCTTTAATAAATAATGTTCACATTTAAGGGAAATAAAGTGTGTGCAACACAACAGATATAAAGTAATTCCAAAGGAGTGTTTGATTCAGAGGATTAATGCCAAATAGGAAAGTTGGATAGAAAATTGATAGCCTCTCATGCAAGCAGTTTTGCAACAGATATAGAGTTAAAAGTGTTTAGGATACATGCAAACTGCTCAGCTAGCCACACTGACGAGGTAAAATGTAATAACGCCTACCTAATTAAAATAGCATAGTTGTTAAAACCTGTAAATAATATGTATTAGAAATTATTTGAGAGTCATTATTTACTATTGGGAAGATAAAATACAAGTTTGAATTTAAAAATTATGGATTCATTCTTGCACCTATTGAAATAAATGGCAAGAAGAGTCTAAGATTTCAGTATTTAACTGTTAAACTCTAATTACACAACGTAACATTTAATATCATTATGTCTTGAAAATGAAAAATAAAATAATCTTGTTTTATTACAATGGAGTTATCCCCCTAAAGGGGTTCGTTTCTCACCTCTCTCCCTTGTCTCAATTACATCTTCAAAAATGCTATTGTTATCAACCCAATTCTTAGTCACTAGACGAACTGTATATTCAGTTCCAGGCTCAAGTGCCTCAATGGGGTGAAACTTTTGGGTGGGATTTACTGCTTCTGAAATCTTCCCGATCCCTTTACCTATGAAATGTACATAGTCAAATCACATTGATTAATTCTGTTCATTGAATAGCAGGATTCCGAAATGCACAGTTACAAATGACTTAAGTAACAAGTGGTAATAAGTTACTCTAATACAGCATACATGTATATGTTTAACAATTGCCTTTGGATAGCATATCTTATTTTTTTAAAGGCAGACAAGAAAATAAAGTAGAAAAGCATTTTCTGTGTTTGCTCTTTGATATTATGCAAGATAAAATCAGTATCAAACTGAAATAATTCTGAGATGTATGTTTTTTTTAAATTTAAGAATGAAAATAAATATTGTTGTAATGACATATAGGATTATAGACCTGCTTTAACTAATGAATGCTTAATTTAAAAAACACACCTGAATATGATTTTGGTTTATTTACATGAACTGTAGCTTGATCCATCTCTCATTAAATTGGAATAAATGAGATAAGACTGAGGCTACGGTTACCAATTTTGGCTGGACACACTCTTGGAGGTTTCATAACATGATATAATCTTTAGTTGTTGGAGACTCCAGGACAATCCAGGAGAGTTGGCAACCCTAAGGCCCCTGCTATCCTGAAGCAGATAATTCTCTCTCACACCGGAAAAATCACATTGCAATTTATACTCAGATTTTCCTTACTATAATAAATCTTCATGTCCCCATTTATTTGACAATTGTACTAAAACTATAAGTAAGCGCTCCTTTATGTAAACATGAAGGGGTTTTTAAAATTTATTTCTATGTACAATCTTTACGTGTTCTAACTGATATTTAATTTATATAAAAAGTATTTTCAATCTTTTTTTGGGGGGGGTTTTCCAACAAAGTCTGTCTTGCACTCCTTTTGATTTCAAAACTCTCACTGACTTGAACAGAATGTTTTTTCTTGGATCTAGGACTGTGGTTTATTAAGTGAACTTTACAAGAAATTCATGCTAATTGCAAAATGAAGCAACTGTTATTCACTACAGTGAAGAGAGCAAGATTTGCCCCCATCATGGACACAGTATAGTATAAGTCATATATGGTATCAGCCTAATCCAAAGTCCATTAATTCTATAGTAAGGCTGTCATTGATGTCAATGGACTTTCAAATCAGGCCTTGGTAGAACAGTTTCCAGGTCTAGTGTTAGACACCAAAGTTTGGTGAAAAATATTAAAATATTTGCCTTTTTACTTCTGTTTGTTTGCTTAATTTAACTAATCAACATTCTAAAGCCAGCTAAACAAAGGGATGTTTTTATGGTTATGTATACATACAGCATAACTCAAAAACTGCTTGACCAATTTGTGCTTATAATATGGACAGTAAAGCAATGCGGAATACTGCTGAAACTGGTAAGCAAGCAAACAAAAAGCTCTAAGCGATTAGCCCTTGGTTGATAACTGAAGGAAAAGAAAAAAGAGATTAAGAGTAGAATAGACATGGTTAAAGGATCTGTTGAGGATAAGTTTTCCAAGAAAAATATACATATATCACAGTAAGCGGTTAAATTAGTAGGCCACTGGGAATCAGACAGAACATGTTCAATTGGAATAATGCTGATAGTAAAGCACAGCGTATTAGCATCACATTATCTAGTGGTAGGTTTTACAAAATGAGCTACATGAAGGTAAGCTATACTTTTTAATCAAACTGCAAATTAAACAAGACATTGCAGGTAAATTTTCATTACATTTTGTAAAATCAGGATGTCAAAACACTGTGTTTCATAGAAAAGCTAACCATAAAGTAACAAGAAATAAAGCTCTGCTAGGAAAACTGTAACCCTGTTGGTAAATAAACACCATAAAACATTTAAAAGACGTCGGCCAGACAAGGTAATCATAAACACCAGTTTGTATGCATCATAGGTCTGATCTTGTATCTCTACTCACTGAGAACCTGAGGCAGCAAAGCACTTAAACTTGTCCTTAACTTTAAACATATGAGTTATCCCACTGAAACCATTTATTTAATGCAATGACTCTCATATTTAAACTTAAAATGCTTTGTGGGATCAGGGACTAGGTGTATAGCTTATAAGGCTGGCCAGATTGGGAACAAACTTTTACATCACGAGTTCTGCAGGACCTTTCATATTTAGCATCACAACATTGTATAAAGGATTTTCTGTATCCTAATATGTAACATAGGAGTCCAATGGGGACTGTGGGTGTGTGTGTGATTTCTTTCCATGTAAATCTGGTCTGTATTATAAAACTAAATGCTATACAAGGCCTATGGAAAAGAAATAAGGAGTAACCAAGGGCACGTCTACACTACAGAATTATTTCGTAGTAACTCCTGTTATTTCGAAATAACAAGGTGAGCATCCACACAGCAAGCCCATTATTTCAAGATTATTTCAAAATAATAACCTCTCATTCTACGAGGAACAACATCTATTTTGAAATTGTTACTTCAAAATAGCGGTAGTGTGGATGCTCAGCTGCTGTTATTTCAAAATAACTACTCCCCAGAGTCGTTCAAAGTAATTACTCCCCAGTGCTTCCTGGTGCTCTAAGTCAAGATAGCACATCCACATTAAGGGAGCCTGCCTCGGACTAATTTCAAGGCTTCCCTGTACTGTGGAGATGCTATTTTGAAATAGTTATTTGGGGCGTTATTATTTTGAAATAACCTTGTAGTGTGGACATAGCCTGAGGGAAGATTGGTAGAGGAAATAGAAAAAATAGTATAAAATTCCCGGGGGCGGGAGCAGGGCAAAGACATACAAGGAAGGAAATGTTTACTCAATATACTGCAAGGTCAGTAAACTACAGAAATTGGCTTCAGAAAACTGAAAGCAGTTAGGTTAGGTTTTAAGCTACAATACAGTAAAATAAACTTTAGTAATAAAAATTTATCGCCAGCATTTGTCATCTCTCCTCTACTATTTATCATCCATATCATGGGATTCACATGAACATTAAACACTGAACTGCAATTTTACAATATTCCTATTGGATTTAGAGATTTATGAGAACAATGGAACATACTTTCTTTTTTTATTGAAGCCTATGGAATAATGGGAAAACAAGATAAACCTCCCCCAAAGACATACTATAGTGTTGGTTCTCCAAAAGTTAGCACATCTGTTATGAAACTTACTTATTAAAAACAAAAAGATTGGCAATCTTGCACCTGAATTATAATTGTAGGTAATATTTTAATTTATAACAACACCTGTCTGAATACATCTGTCTGGAATAAATGGAAATATCCTTTCATCAGTTTTCCTCCACAGAATGGCTATTAAAAGCTTATAAATATGCATCATAATTATACTCTACCTTCTGGGCTTTTGTATTCTAGGAGGTAGTTCATGCTAATTGGGAGGGATCTTTTTTTTTTAAACTGATAGTTTACAATTAGTCTCATGTCCCTAGAATTCATTAGATGAAAATTATTAGGTCATCCTGCTTAACTTGACACTCAAACTATCCATCTTGACTCTTGGGTTGTTGGTCTTTTGAATATTGCACAGAAGAGAGGATAGCTCATTTTACCTTACTACCATTTCTTTTCTATTTACCTTTTGCTCCTGGGATGTTGACTGGTTGTAACAGCTGGCATAGGTATGGATGATTTAATTGTAGCAAGGATTCACTAGATAATGCTTAGAATAGCAGTGCCCTGGTTAAGGAAAAGCTGGTATGTACCACCAGGGCTTGCAGAGTAGCTCCCAGGATATGTGCAGATCAGCAGTGTGGCTTGCGAGGGCAGGTTTTGTTGCTCTGGAGGAGGCTCCTTGAGGAGCTGCATAAATGTTGGGGTGTGGGAGCTGTTAACCAAATTGGTCAACACTCAAGAAATGATTGCATTAAGATGTTATTCTATTTGGCTAAGAAATCTTTGGTTTTTATCCCTCAAAATATCCTATGGCAAAGGAGAACTGAGTAGGATCTTACTTCATGTGATGATAGGCTATTATCATGATCTTGAGAGATGTCATAAAGGTTAGCACTCTCAGGCTGGGATTTTAAATGAAGCCCAAAGGAAGTAGTTGCTCAGTTGTCACTGAATTATAATGAGATGGGAACATGTAACTTCCTTAGGCTTCTTTGAAAATTACAGGAATAACTACTGTTTCATATGCATGGTGCGGGATTTGACCTGACACACGTACACATTAAAATGTGAATCTCCTCTGTAAAGGAACTATAGGGAAATGGATCCTTCTGGTGCAAGCAAGGCTCTGGGTGATTGGGGTATTCTCTCTACTCCAGGACTGCAGAAAGCTGCTCTAGTCCAGTGTTTCTCAACCAGTGGTACGATTACCCTTAGGGGTACTCGAGAGAATTCTGGGGGGTAGTTCAACACAACTGAAAATTGGACAAAACTGATTTTTTGTTGTAAGTTTTACAGCACTTTATTATTTTTGTACTTTTTATACCCAAATATGTCATCGCCTGCCCAGCTACGATTCAGGTGTTTAAACAAATGTGTTGCAATGGTAGAAAAAAATTGTGTGTGTCTGAAAACTGTAGGTACTAGGGGTACTTCTAGTACCCTTTTTTTAAAGGGGGTACTTTATTAAAAAAAGGTTGAGAAACACTGCTCTAGTCCATTGAGAAATGAAAAGATGGTTCAGCACAGCAGATTTTCCTCCCTGTTTTTTTCCCACTTCCCCATGTTCTGTGATGCAACAGCCACCATGGAACTGTGGTATGAAGTAGCTTGGGACCTGCCACTCTTTGTGCTCTGGCTGGTTGGTATTCAATGTGCTTCATTTTCAAAGAAAAAAATCTACCTCTATCTATTTTAGGGCTTCTATAGTTCCCATTACTCTAATATATCCAACTGCATGATGGGCTTTGGAAAATGCACAACCTACTCCCCTAAGATTAAAATGCATCAATTCAATGTTTTTCAGGTATAATAGAAAACAAACAAGCATAATAATATACCTTTAATATAGCTATTATAATGTCAGGTCAAATATGCCATGTGCCAAACATGACTAAATCCATACCCACAAGCCTCCTAGACAGCTATACTTCTCTGGGACAGTGCACTTTCCAAAACCCACAACACAGTATGTAACAGTTGAGTACTAGACTAATGGGAGCTATAGAAGCCCTAAAATAATACAAAGGTAGATTTTTTTCTTTTGAAAATGGAGCACATTGTAGGCTCTGGTTGGCTGGTATTCAATGTTATTTTATAGAGTCTCATTCCACAGTAGAATCACATTTTAAATGTTTCACTTTAAATCTGGGCAACTGTAACTGATATGCCTTGACTATGCTCCCTTTTTTGACAGACTATATAATTTATTTAACTGAGACAGCTACAAATTTGATCAGCCTCTTTGCATTTTGAGCACAGTGGGCAAAATAAAAAATGCGTAGCTGGATTCAGCTTAATTTAAGCTGAGCTGCCACAGTGTCTACACTGCGGGAGCCTATGGGAGCACATGCTCCCATTAGCATTCCTTACTCCTCACAGAATGAGGAGTACAGGACACCAGTGGGGGCTGCCCACAGTGTTCGATTTAGGGGTCTACACTAGACCCACTAAACTGAATGCTAGAAGATTAACCTCCGGAGGGTCGATTTTCTCCGTAGTGTAGACAAGCCCTTAGAGTTTATCGAGATTATGCTGTTCTATTTGTTGTGCAATCTGCCGCTCTTACTTTCAGTAGAATCTCTTGCTGCCATTGCAGTTGAAACAAAATCCTTTGAAAGAAAAGAAAGCAAACAAGGGGAAAATTCCTATTTGTTTATCATGTTTCTTAGCCACATGTTACTGATAGTATTACCAAGATTCTTTTAAAACCTAGAGTTACACATGGTTGTGCAAATTAACAACATCCTAAATGACCAAATGTAGGACTCCTGATCTCAGCAAAGAATACATGAATAAATGCTGAATGAAGAAGCACTGTATTTTACTAGGCTTAGATAGAAAATAAAATACATTTTTTAAATTATGTTATCAAGGACAAAACTCTGATATCTAAAATTATGTTTTTTAATTTCGCCATTAATATCATATATCAGTAAAAAAAGTCACACTTCCCTTAATAGTATAAGAAACAGGGAACAGAAAGGATACTGGAAATAGAGGTCCCTTATTAATATAGTGCCAGATTCTCCATGGCCCTGAAAAGGATACACTGTACAGTGGATTTGGAGGACATATGCAATGTATGGTGGGATTGATCTACGTCAGTGAAAAGGCATTAATTCAACCTTATGACCAGTACAATATACAGTTACCTAAGGGAAAGAATGTGGCAGAAAAGCCCAGCGTAGGGGCTTGTTTAAGTGAAATCAGAACTGGTCTGTGATAGAAAAACTACCAGGTATTAAATCTGGAAGGGCGTCATTATCATTCAAGTAGCTTTGATGATGGGAAACTACATGAACTACCGAGGGTGGAATAACAGAATATTTCACACCTTGTTATCTGCCAGTATCCTAAGACTTTCCTGAATAATTTCCTGAGCAAGAGCATATGTTATGTGTGGAATTAATTAGAGATGGAGTCCTGGACCAAGATTTGGATGCATTACTCTGGTCTGGGTAGGTTGATTCCTGGAAATAATATTGCACAGACTGCAGGTCTGACTGGAAACTTTCTGAAGTCTAAGGAGAACATGAGAGGGTGTATATTTATTTGTGTGTGCATGTGCGCACAACTGAGTTCATCATAGGGTAGGCAATCTTTGACAATTTGTATAGGATGAAAATTGGGAAATTTGTCTTTAGATCTATGCATGGATTTGGAAAGATACTGAAAGTCATCACATGCACAACCAGGTCTTTATGCACAAACATTCATTAAGGAAGACAACAAACGTTCATGTGGAAGACGACAAAGTGAGATGGTTGTGTCTGTTCCACAGATGGGGCCTTAAATGCTCCTTAATGACTAGATCCTGAAATCAGGAGTGGTACATGAATTGGATTAAGAATCTTTTTTTTTTTTTTTTTACCAGGAACTGTGCTTTGTCTTCAGCACCTAAAGAGACTATGCAGGATGAAAGTCAGCTAGGATATGAAGTTACATGGCTACCGTATGTTATAAGTGTTAAAAATGATGAGGTCAGGCCGTTTCTGCTGATCACATTCTTTTTGTCTTTTTCTGTGGTATGTCACCAGCAATTATTGTTGATTAATAGCTAGGAACTTGTTCATTGGTACTGTAGAACTTTCAGAGTTGCTGAGCGCAGTATATTTTATTTCAGCTAAATGAGACAGACTGGCTTGTTCTTTTAATTTTCTTGCAAATCACTGGACGTTAAAGCTGTAGGATAGCAAGTAGCCTATTTCACTGTGTTAGTTTATGGAAAAATAATGCTATGCATGAGCAAACACACTATTGCTAGCCTTATGCTAATCTTGATTTGTGGGTTACCAAATTCTGTCCTCAAATGACAACATATGGCTTCCATTAATACCTGTCAGAATCCAAAATGGCCATTCAACAGCAGAATATGGTCCTGTAATATTATCAAAGACAGGTTTTTGAGTTCTCCAGCTTCCTGTTCATGGTTACTAAAGGCAAATTGCTAGTTTTAATAATATCAGATGAGCTAATTGTTTGGTTGATGTTGCTGCACAGTGACACAAAATAACTAAACCATTTTTGAAGGATCCAGGTTCCAACATTTAAAAGTTCATTGACTGTGCTAAGGCAAAGCAGATTTTAAAAGCAAACAATTCCCTCTAATCAGAGAGGAACATGTCAAAACTGGAACAGTCTCAATGGATTTACCATTATTGTTACAACCTCTCATCATTAAATTATACCCCCTGTTAACTTACTCCCTTCTGTTATTGTTAATCCTTCTTCTGTGATTGGTTTCCCACAGCCTTTTATAGTACAGGCCCTCACGTAGAATTTATACTTGGTGCTGGAGCTCAGATTTGAAAACCTCCAGCTGAAAGTTGAAGGGTTTGTAATATTGACATCGTTTAGTGGTCCAATCTCATCGGTTTCATTTACTGAAAGAGAAACAATAGAGTTCATTCAGGCATGGAAGCTAAATGTTACCAGAATGTGAGTGTATCAAAACAGCTGACAGAAAAATGCAGTTTATAGTAAGTAGGAAGGATGATATTTTAAATAAATGTACATCTTACTATGCAGATATATTTGTGAGTCTTCAAATGGGATTTACCATGTCTAAATCAATCAATTGTATGATTGGATATTATAATAATGGAAAAGATTCTGTGATTCTAGAGGTCTCTTTACTGAAAAAAGAGAAAGGCCTGACTGTTAGGGCTATACAAAATGGTGGTCTAGAACCCTCATAAATGCTCATTAATTTAGAATGCTCAAGAATTTTCATTTTGCTCCCAAATATCAGTCTGGGTTCTTAAACTTTGACAGGCTTGCAGCCATGATGCAAGTTTCTGGGGTGCTTGAAGGAAGTCTAGCAGCTGACTGGTATATACGTAATGGCCATTTGAACACCCTTGCTTGGCCCTCTCCAAAAATGGAAAGCATCCAACCATTACCCTTACCAAAGTACTGTATTACAAAAGTAAGAGTGCAGTTTCCTTATGAAGGATAAATACTGAGTGAAAAGTTCACAACAAGCATGTCCTTTGGCAACACATGTTGAACGTCCACTCCATTCCAACAGAGTATGCTGAATTACCCTACAAACTTACCCCCAGTGTTTGACTATACTGGTAAATTATAATCAATAATGCAACACAAACTTTCCTCCCTCAGCTTGGTGGCTCCTGGACCATATCTCTTCTATCTCCTTAGCTTCTTTTGCCCCCCACAAGACATGCTTTATTTTTATTTCCTTGATATCCTGGTTACACTCCATTGGACCCACCCAATTGTATGACTCAACAGTAATTTTCTGACTCTAAAATACAGAGTTTTTGCAAATGGGCAGAGCATTTGCTGAAATGAAATCAATAAATAATATGGATAAATGGTCACAAAAATTTTGCATTATTTGCCCAGCTGTACCAAGTATGCATGTTTAAAGATTCTAAGTCTATGCACATGAGTCATGCATTATTATCACAAATTATTTCTTCTTTGAAAAATCAGGTGCATTTCTAAAAACAGCTATGAATTTTCTCAGTGCTGTTTAACTATTGGGTTAACCATTTGTGAATTTGAAAACATTTATTACATGATTTCATTAATTTGTAAGAGTCTCTCAATGTACCTTGATTGCAAGATGAGCTTATCTAGACAGAAAAAGAAAATGCTGAAAACCTTTTTCCTTGGAAAATGGAATTGGCCTGCCCCCAGCAGGCTAAACTAACATCTGTAATTTTAGAATTTTTTTTCTGTGCTGAACAAATTGTGACTTACAGTTGAAAAGGATTATTGTACTTTGCAGTTACTATATGTTTTAAATAACATTCTATTTAAAATACTGTCTGATATAAATATGACCTATTTGCTAAAACTCTACATCAAAGCAGAACATGTACTTACTTATCTGGTATTGCAAAATGTAGCCAGTAAGAAAGCCATTTGGTTTTCTTGGAAGTCCCCATGACAGAGTGACAGAATCCTTATCAAATGATAGTATTCTTAGAAAGCGTGGCTGTTCAGGGACTGGAAAACATAGGAACTGACTTAGTTTCAATGAATGTAGGTATTATCTTAGCTGCTCAGACTCCATACATTCCAGTTAGTATGACACAACTTCATCCAATATGCACAATTCTCCATTCTCAGTCAACATATGCTAAATGCTTAGGGCCTGATCCAGCAAGATGCTTGCTGACCTCCTCTTGAAAGTTCTCATTAACTCCCATTTACTGCATAGATTTGGACTTTTCTATTGGATAATTGCATGAAACTTTTTTTTTATGCTAGCATAATAATATACTCACACAGTTCTTGGTATAATTAATTGTTCTGATTTCGATGAATGATTGTTTAACTTCCTCCATCCCAATATTTTATTTTTTCTTACCTCCTTCTGGAGTTTGGAATATGGTTGGAGAGCTTTCAGGTCCAGCTCCTTTTGCATTGAAAGCCAAAACAGCTAAGTGAAATTCACTAAATGGCTCTAGACCGGGAATCATTCCATAATTTCTGTCTCCTGTAAATGTTAGGAAGTGTTTGTCTGGGTGATGTTGTTTTCCATCCATCAAACTCCTTGTTTTCCACCAAATGACCTGTTTGGAGAAGGGCAATTCTGTAAGAATATGTCGATACAGTGGCTCTATTTCAGGATACTTCTGGTATCCCGTAATAGCTATTCTGCGTCTTGACAAATAGCTAAATATCTTTCAAAATAATGTGGCACTATTCCAATGTTCCTGTAAACTTCATTCCACGAGGGTTAAGAGATGTTTCGGAATAGTGGTTTATTTTGAAATTTTTGCAAAATAAGCTATTTTGAAATTAACTTGAAATAAGCTTGTTTTGAGATAAGGGTGCAGTGTAAACACACCCTAACAGATTAAGTTCTGAAGGGATGAACACTGCTCTGATATCCCTCAACTTCACAACTGTTTTAAGCTGAGATACAGGATTCATCTAACACAGCATGAAAAGACATCTGATAATTTGATGAGTAAATGATGATAACCTTATGTCCTTTTAAGTGTCCACGAACTCGGTCTCTTGGAATGCTGGACCAGATCGCTTTAACTAGTGTGCTATTCATCACTTCCACCATTACACTTGAAGGAGCAGCATCTGGAACTGTAAATATGTAGGTGTTATATATACTGAGCATACTCCTTGGGAGTTATTTTCAAAGAGTAGCTCTAAATGTATAGATACTGCATGCCCAACTAGCATGGGTACAAACAGCAGCATAGATAGTGAGGCACTGGTCAGGTGAGTAGAGGGTCCTGCACATCTAATCATTGGGAAATATCCCTTATATGGGTCTCTGCATGCCAAAGCAGCACCTCTGATGCCTACAGTGCTATTTTTAGTATAGTAGCATCCCTGTTGTCCTGCTGGAGCCTTTCCCTACCACAGAGCAAGGCTGCTCCAGCTTCAGGGAGTGCTGGAATCTTTCTCTGCCATAGTTGGACAGTCTCTGGCAGTGGGAAGAGTTTATGGCAGCTCCCCGAGTCCTTCCACATTAACAGGAGGGAGGGAGAGTCTTTTGTTGTCCTGTGTAGCTACACAGTGCAGTGAATGTGGATGTAGTCTTCCTTTCACTGCGATGTGTAGTTATATGTATCCCACACGCCATAGCAAAGGTAGGCAATTGAGCAGGCCAGCCGACAGGGGAGACAAAGGCAGCAGTTGCCCAGGGACCTGGCGATTCAAAGAGGCCTGGAGCTCCCAGCCACCACTGGCTCTACTACGGCAGTGGCTGGAACCTCAGACCCCTTTGAATTGCCACTGGAGTACTGCTCTGTGGCTCTGCATGGTTCTGAGGGCTTGGGGGCGGAGTGCGCCACAATCTAGGCAGTGCTAATGGCTGACTGCCCTCGACCCTGCCCCTTCTGCCAGAGGGCCCAGCCTGTCTGGGGGAGAACAGCTGGGGCTACCACACACCTTGACCCTGCATCTGTGGTGGATGCTGGCCCCACTGCAGGTAACGAAGAGATCACAGTTCCCCCCAGCTACTCAGCCTGGTTCAGGTTATAGAGGCTCATGCTTTTAAGGCTAGGTCTACACTATAGCCTTTTTTCGGAAAAAGCTACACAGATTGCACTCCACAATTTGCGTAGCTTTTTCCGTTTGCTTTTCTGGAAGAGGCTTTTCTGCTACTTGGCCCCGTCTAGACTAGAACGAGGTATACAGGGCTCCCCGAAAGAGCATGTTTTCTCTTCGGCAAAAAAAAAAAAAGCAGCAAGCAGAAGAGCAAACGTGTTCCCTGGACGCAGCGGAGTTTTTCCAGGATAACCCCTGCAGTCTAGACGTGCCCCAAGTCTGTAGATTTCCCCAGTTTGAGTTCCAAATGGCAGCCATTACATTTGTATGCGTGAGGATAAAAAAACCCTGTGATTAACTCTTCATTCAAAAATGCAGTTTTAGAATTCTTTCTGTAAGCAGTTTTCCTACACAGCTAAATCAGCTGGTTAAACAGTAGGGCTGCGTCTAGACTGGCAAGATTTTGCGCAAAAGCGGCCGCTTTTGTGCAAAAACTTGCCAGCTGTCTACACTGGCCGCTTGAATTTGGCGCAAGAACACTGACGATCTAATGTAAGATTGTCAGTGTTCTTGCGCAAGAACTCTGATGCTCCCGCCCGGGAAAAAGCCTTCTTGCGCAAGTGTTCTTGCACAAGAGGGCCAGTGTAGACAGGGAAGGATTTTTTTGCGTAAGAAAGCCCCGATGGCAAAAATGGCGGCCGGAGCTTTCTTGCGCAAAATCGCGTCTATACTGACCACGGATGCTTTTGCGCAAAAGCACTTTTTGTGCAAAAGCATCCATGCCAATCTAGATGCTCTTTAGCTGCGGAAATACTTTTAACGGAAAAACTTTTCCGTTAAAAGTATTTCCGCAAAATCATGCCAGTCTAGACGCAGCCCTGGATTTTAATAATCACAGAACATCAAGAAACTAATTCACCACTTGAAATGACTAGACCCAGAGTCAATGCCACAAAAGTCAAATGGAGTCTTTTAACTGACACCAGTGGATACAGGATCAGGTCCATAGAAAGCAAATTGCAAGTGTAACTGAACACAAACAGCAAAATTTCACTTTTTTACTTAACTTTCACTATCTACGGGATGATTTGTTGTCCTGTGTTAATATGGAGACCGTGAAAAACCTTGTCCCTCGCCTCGCACTCACAATCAGCGAACAAGAGCTCTTACTGCCATGAGACTCTCAGTAGTAAGGGTTTACAAGCTCAGGAATTAAATTAGCAAACTATCAGAAAAATCGTAGATACATCTATAAATCTAATACAAAGATTTATCAAAATCATTTTATAATATAGGAACTTTGTAAGTCTTTTAACTTTGTATTAAGTCTTTTCATAATGTCTTATAGAAACTTTGTATTAGCCTTATAATGTAGTCTCCTTATAATGCTTCATATTGTAGAAACTTTGTATTAAGTCCTTTCATAATTTGTATTAAGTCTTTTCATATTGTAGAAATGTTATATTAAGTCTTTTTATAATGTAGAAACTTCGTATTAAGTCTTTTTATAATGTTATAGTCCTTAGGAATAATTAAGGTAAAAAATGCCTTTGTATTACAAATAGATTAGAACTTTCCCCTTTTACTTGATTGCCCAATTGAATGAATGAGGTCTGAATGAATAAGGCATGGAAGGCAAGCACCTCCAAACAACTGCAACTGTTGGAGAGGGGAATAGGATCAGATCCAAGGATAATAAGACCTGTCAAGTGGACAATAAGACAATAAGACCTATCAAGTGAGAAAGATCAGACTTACTAAGTCAGAAGCAAGTACCTTGGGAGTCAGAAGCAAGCACCTTCTCTGGAAGCAAATTCAAAAACCCTCTTTGAAGATGAATGTTGTAGCATTGAGGACAACACCCAGAAGAAGGCACCATAAATGACTAAGGACGCAGCTAAAGATGACTAATAGATCTGCATGAGAGGGAAGCTACTATAAATGTAAGGTGTCTTGCAGGGGACCCCAGGTCTCGTCTTGTCAACATTGGAGCATTATCCGGATTAGCAGAAGCCCAGCTCCTCTCCCCCGCATCTACCTCACCTGGCCAGTGAAGTTAAGGGGAGCAACAAGTTGGTAACAACAACAAAACCAAGTGTGTTTGCGTGTGTATGAGTGAATGAGTGTGGTATATCATATGCATATGATATATATATATATATATATATATATATATATATATATATATAAATAAACCCAATAAATGTGGCATTTTGCCTTATCCTCCTGAAAAAAATCCTGTGTAGTTCTTTAAGTACCACAAAATGAAATACGACAACAATCATTGCCCATTGAAAGCAGCTATTTTCCAAACAATAATTTAGCTAATTCTAACAGGTCATTCAATGGAATTTCAAAACAAAACCTAACTGAGGGTTAGTTTCTTTCTATCACATCCAGAACAGTTTCCTTGTTAAGCTATTGTTTGATGTTATGATAATATCATGATGTTTTTTATAGCACCTACTGGGAATAGACACAGACTGAGCACATGTCAAGAAGGAGCCACAATAGAGAGGCTGGAGGAATGGCCCTGGGGTAACATCTGTAAGACAGTGCAGTTCAGCAATGGCTAGTGCACAGCATGACGGATTAAAGAAGGATTTTGGTTGTCTGTCCATTTTAATAAGTAATACAATAAACAGTTGCCTCAGTTAGCTAATCTCTTAAAGGCTTTTTTGTAGGCCATTCAAGCTGTCCAAGTTGTTTTCCTAATAGCAAAATAGATGAAGGTTTCAGACAAGGGATGCAAACTGCCTGACTTTACATAATAAGGTTAATCTGCAATATCTGAAAGATGTACAATTTGTAGACACTTCTGACCCTGCCCTGTGAGCTGTCCTCAGCCCCGGATGCTAATGACTAATGCATTGGACATTTGTCATTTGTGTCAGGGAATCTTGGCTCCCCATGCTAGCTGGTTACACTGGTATTTATTTATTTATTTGAATGTTTGTAGCCCGCCTCTCTATTTAAAATATTTGGGGCGACTTACAAAATGTTTTAAACAAAATACAAATGTATATAAAAATTTAAAATAGGAGACCCCAGAGGGACATAAAACCCTCATTGATTTAAATCCCTAAATCCTAAAAAGATTTGTTTGCTAATGTTGCTTAACCGGGTTGCCCACTGCAGAAAATCTTGGTTTGTCATCATTGCATCTGGGGATTATATAATCCTCCCAATGTCTTTTTAAACAACATGGGAGAGAAAAAAAATCGCATAGTGTTAAGAGGAATTGGAAGGACTATTGTCCAATAGCTCAGATATCATAGAAGGGATTTCCCAATCATATAGTAGCCAGAAGCATGTTTGTATTAACTCCATCAGCTGTGATGCAGCATTAGTGCTGTCACTTTTGCATTAAATGCTCACTGGAGGAACATGATTACTAACGAGCACTATGATGCGAAGAATTGGCAGGTACAGGTAGATTGCTGGTATCACAGGCTGATGCTCATATTACAAAAGGAATAGCAAACATGATTATGTAGGAAACTGGGACAAACAAGTTCCTTGAGGGCTTAAAATCTATGAACAGAGATTTATGATACGAGCGCACAATGCTTATATCAAGGCAGTCATTTAAGAAGAAAGAACGATGCAGTACGGACACCGGAAAGAACATTGTTACCAATGATGCCTCACTTTGAGAAGTGGCCTCCAGTTATGACAGGAACACCATGAGATCCTTAGTTATTTGAAAGATCAAACTAGCACTTACAGAATTAGAATGTGTATCTAGTAAGTGTAGTTTCTATCAAAAGCAATAATACTGAGTCGAATTTGGGGTGGCTGTGAAGCATACATATTAAGAGTGGCACAAATGGATCCAGTTTGAAAGAGATGATTGTGAAGGTCATTTCATGAGAAAGTACGCTATTCCTAGCACAATACACAACGGATAAGTGTGTCAGTATCATGGACAAAACTATGCTCAAAATATGTAATGTTAAAATATACTAAGATGCTTTCTGCTTATGCAAGGCTCTGATATTACTTGGAAAACACAACAGATCTAGTGCTGATACATTCTTCAGTGTTCAGAGGAGAGCCTTCATGATAGTGCTACCTGCTTTCCCTTGTGTGGTTGGTTCATCATGTAAATGGGTATCAAGGAACCAGACCCATCTTCTTTTTGGCCCCTTTTGGATACCCTGCACTCATTGGGTGCATGGAAGGGGCACACATCACTTCTTTTTTGCAACATTCTGCATTCTTTTTTGGCATGCAATGGCTGTATGATATATATGTTCTGTTTTAATTGTAAAATGCAATTGTAAAATGCCTACTAACTGAATATGTGCACCTATCTAGGGATGTAAGTGACTAGTCAACTACCCAATAAGAATTGGTTTATTGGGTAGCAGAGTTGACTAGTTGTTTCCACCCACCCATGCTGGCTCTGTATCAGAGGCAGCAAGGGGGGGAGCAGGAGCCACTACTGGGGGAAGACAGCTTAAAAACAGCATCTCCACGGGAGGGAGGTGCTAGCAAGGGAGGCAGAGGTGCAATGGGAAACAGCATGAGCGGGGACTGCTTGAGTCCCTGCTCACTCCAGGTTCCCGGGGGGGCTCTTGCTACATTAAAAAGGCAGAGGTGGCAGCGGGGAACCTATGGCGAGCAGGGACTCAAGCTGTCCCCACTCGTCTGGGGTTCTCCGCTGTGCCACCTCTGCCTTTTAAATGTAGTAAGAGCCATGGGCAGCTCTTACTACATTTAAAAGGCAGAGGCACAGCCGGGACAGTCAGTTCCCTGCCCCACTCCTTATCCACTAACCAAGTAATCAATAGAAATTCCACTGACTACTTGATTAGCTGATTAATCAGAACTTAACATCCCTACACCTACCTGCAGAATATTTTACTCCCTATAGTTAGAGGTGAATGGGTTAGGACCCAGTCCAGGAAAGTGCATAATTTTAAGCATGTAGATAATCCTTCTGATTTTAATGGGACCATTAAAATACTTAACATTAAACATGTGTTGGATTGGGGCCATCATTAGGTGCACAACTCAAGCAAACAACTGTGCACTTGTTTTTGTAAGGATAGCTAAACTTTTTCAAACTGAAGACCTTGATAGTAAGGAAACTAACAAAGAAAACTTGTTCCTTTTAGTATTCCAACATTTAAGCATTTTTCTTTACAAGCTGGTCTAATAAAACTTATTATTCACTTATATTGCAATGTGAGAATCATCTACAATATATACTTTTACAAAAATGTTTAAGTTACTTACTGTCCTCTCCTGAATAACCAGTGGTCACATTAGGTTCAGGACCAGATCCAAAATTGTTTACTGCTTGGACTTTGATATCATAAGGCACAAATGTGGGAGTATTCCTCAATGTCAAGGAATGTTTTTTCACAGTTTCCTCATTCCAATCTGTTTCTACTCCCTGCTGTCGCCAGCTGACTTTGTACTCCAGTCCTGGTCCATTTTGCTCCATAGGTTTCAATGGCTACAAAAAAATGTAAAAAAGATACTAAGCTACCTTTGTTGCTATAATCATACAAGGCAGCTTCAGTAGGGAATAATTTTAAAGCAGTATCCACATTATTTAGAAAGAAAAAAAAATCTTCTCTACCATGTTGCTTTTAGGATAGAAAAATGCTAGGGTTCTTAAAACAGCATGGGGGAATGAGAGCTAGATTTTAAACAGGTTAATTATTAAAGTACATATAGAATGCAGTCACCAGTTTTTTTTCTCCAGTTTTATGGTAACAAAAATATGTAATCTTCATTAAAAGTAAAGTTCAAATTATGCCAAATATTTAGGTGGCACAGCAAGTTGGGTCCTTAAAATTTAGATTATCCTGTACAAACCTTAAGTGTGCACAACCACTAGACCCCCTCACACACACTCTCCACCCAAATAGATCTGGAAACTTAATAGGTAATTGATATACTCTTTATCCCCCTGCTTGGTTAAGGAAACTCTTAGTGATGTAACCCTTCTGCCAGGTAGCACCAGCAGCAGCCAGGACTGGGTTCAATATCTAGGTGTTCCTCTTCATCCTTCCAACACAGAACTGGCTCGAGCTCCCCACCCAGTAACCTGGGAAATTTACACAACACTTCTGGGAGACAATGCTTCCCCACTTGCAAGCATAGAGCCTGAGTGTGGAAAAGGAACTTTTAATAAAAGGGGAGAGAAGTAACATGGCATTAATTTGGGAAAACACCAGAAACAAAGTTCATAACCAAAACCACGAGTAAACATAGCAGCGCAAGTAGGTTGGGCAATGTCCTTTGCCTTTCAGGCTCTCAAGTCCAGAAATGTAAATGTCCCCTTCATGTGCCTGCTCACAGTCATTGCCTTTGGTTAGGGCAGACCAGAGTTCAGAGGTGATCTGCAGAGTTCACCTCCCATATTGAGGGTAGGAGGGTCACTTGGCATCCATCTGCTCACTGCTCTTTGGTGCCGCTCTGCTGGCCATTTGTCACCCCTCGCTGCCGCTGCTCTGCTAGCTGCTCCTCAAGCCTCTCCATCAGTCGCCCCTCACTGCTGCCTCTCCATTGCCACCCTGTTGGCTGTTCATGCTGCTTGTCGCATCTTCCACTGGCTTGTGGTGGATTTGGCTTTAGGCCAAACCTAGTGATTTTAGTTCTCTGTGATTTCAGCTTCTCAGTGATTTCAGCTCTTGACCCAAAGTACAATGCAGCCAAAAAAAAAAAAAATCCACCATCCACTGGAATAACTTTAAAAATAATATCTATCATTAGAATGGCGTGTGTGTGTGGGTGAGAAACAGGTTGAACCAGTCTTGCACCTCATGCCTGAAGGACTTGCAACCTGCTGATTCAAAGCTCTACACCCCCAGGTCAATTCCAGAGTTCTGGCAGAGGAAGCCTTGTTCAGCCGAGATTTTTTACACTGACAGTTTCTCTCCTTTGAACTGAGATACACACAGTCTGACTTTTCTGTATTCTCCAATACCTGAAAGCATTGGTGGGCATATCTTACAATTCCTGCATTTAGTGTTAACACAGTTTGTCACCCCACAACAGCCAAATTGGTAACAATGGGCAAAACACCATTCTAACAGTTGAATATCTAGCAGGACTAAACAAATGGAGTGAACTGTATTTACATAACCACACCCAGGATTCCCTTCCCATTTCAGACGGTTGTAATGGAAGCACTGATTTATACCCTGATTACAGTGATAAACCTCTCCATGGATCATCACCTTGTAGTAGTGGAGAGGCTTGCGTCTTCCTATGATCCCTGAAAGGAATGCTGCTTGGAGTCATGTACTCCCTTAGGATCACCGATGACAGAATGGTCAAGGATAAGGTTCCAGACAAAATGTGATGCAAGAAGACCTCAAAAGCAGAGCAGATGGAGGACAACTGCACAATGGAATTGAAACTGTTGTGTAACATTACAGCGGCTGTGAAGGCAGATGTAGGCTGCAGCAGATAGAGGATCTCCATTCCATGCCATTGGTTTCAAGTCCTCTATCTGTCAAGGACAGTGTGGTGACTGTTGTTCACCAGTCTCCCCACTTTAAAAGAAGTCCTATACAGGTATTTTCCAGTTTTGGGGAAAACAACACCTACGCAAGTCAAAAGTCTGGTGGCGATCGGCAAGAGGTGACAGGAACAGGACAATGAGATCTGGAAGTTCCTAGTCACAGACCGACACACAGGCGGTGGGTATGTGATTCAGTCATCTTGCTCGAGGACTGAGGCAGGTCCAGAATCTCAGCTGCTGCATCCATGACTGAACAGTCCTCTTTAGGGCCCACTCTGCTCCCCCCACATGAAAAAGTGCCCTAAAATAGTCTTGCCCTCTTTTCCTCCTGGCTGGATAGCCACATATAGCAGGATCACCAGCCCAGCGGTTGAAAACATAAGAAACTTTTCAAACTTTGGAACCTGGAATGTACTGTCTGATGGACAATTCAGACAGTGACCGACCAGAGTGACATACAGCTATCATTGCTTGTGAACTGAATGGGTTTAACATTGATATTACTGCCTTGTTCAAAACTAAAAGAGCTGATGAAGGACAGGTGAGGGAGGAGAAAGGAGGATTCACTTCTGGAGGGGAAAATCTTTAGATGAACCTCGATTGTATGGAGTAGGCTTTGCTATTAAGAACAAGGTCATAAGGTGCCTCTCTGAACTGCCAGTAAGCATCAATGAGCTGCTTATGACACTCCAATTGAGGCTCACCAAAAGCCAACAGGTAACTATTGTGAGCGCCTATGTGCCAACAATGGACACTGTTGAGGATGTAAAGGAAGATTTCTACTCTCAGCAGGAAATCATTTTATCAGAAACCCCTATAGAAGATAAGATCATTCTTCTGGGGGATTTCAATGCATGCGTTGGACGAGACTCAGATCTGTGGAAAGGAATAATAGAGAAAGAAGGAGCAACTCAAATGCAATCCTGCTTCTGACCAAGTGTGCTGAACATGAACTTATCACAAACACCCTTTTTTGACAAAAGGACAAGTTCAAAACATCTTGGAGACACCCACATTCAAAGCACAGCCATCTTCTCGACTATGTCATAGTTCGTGCTCGAGATCATAGTGACATCCTTCTTACAAGAGCAATGACAAGTGCTGATGACTGCTGGACTGATCACCAATTATAATTTCCTTTTTTAATTTTTGAGGCAAATTGGGGGAAAAATTAAAAAATCATTTCAAATTAAACAAAAAATGCAATTCAATTCAAATATTTCAATTTTGACCATTTTAAAATGTTTTTGAGAGGAAAATTCATTTTGACCTAAACATCAAAATGGTTTTTTTTGAAAACTCAAATAAAAACATTTAGATTTTTTCAGGATTCTTTTAAAGTTATCTATTCAACCAAAACAACTTGGCTAAATTAACAGGAACTCACGAATGTTTCAGTGTGACAGAAATTTGCATTTTTTGTCAAAAAGGAGTTGCACGCAAAACAATTTTGCCTAGATCTTGATTTTAAAAATATATTTTTATAAACTATTTTTAGAATTTAATTGTAATGTATATAAGCAACAAAATATTAATAATTCAAGCATCGTATTAAAGTTTTTGCTGGATTATATCTTAAATTGATTTAATTAGGATAACTATTTAATTATCTGAATTAATAATGTCATTAATTGAATTGTCATTTATTATAAATATTGCAAAATGTTTCAGAGCACATGCCTAATGAAAGGGATCATCCTTGCATCACCAAAGCATTTAATCAGGGGTCTCAAACTCAATTGACCTTAGGGTCAGCGCAGTCCCCAAATCCTACTAGCGGGCCAATGGGCACCCCCCTCTGGCATGGCTCTGAGGAGGAGGGGCTCCGTAAATTTTCTCCCCATGCCTCTCACAGTCCCTCCTGCCACTCCCAGGCAATTTAAAAGCCACCAGGTGCCCTAGCTGCCACCACCGACAGTGCAGCAGTGCAAGCGTGGCTTCCTGCTACCAGCTCCTTGCCACTGCCAGAACATCCCTGTGGCCCGGGGGAAGCATATGTAATGCTGTCTGGCCCATAGGTGTACGCTGTGAAACTATTAACTCATTTTGTGCAACTGACTAGATATCAGTGATGCCAGCTCTCCTGATCTGATCACAAGCCACCTGATAATTGGTTTTGTTTTTGTTTTTCGTAGAAAGCCCTAGCCTCGTTATTAGAAGTAAGCCAGATCAGGGAACTTCACTATCTGATGCCTCATGCACTGCTATCAACTATGACTTAGTATATTAGTATCACTCTGACTTAGTATATTATTGTGCTTGTTTGTTGGCATCTGGTATTAGAGGAAAATCTCAGCCTTTTTCTTTTTTTAAAAAAGGAAGGCTAATATTAAGACTAATAGGAAGACTAAAATATTCAAGGAAGACTTTAGATCTCATGGTTTGTGGAGAAATGCTAGAAAACCTGTCCCAAGTTCAGAGGAAGACCTCAAACACTAGCTGCCAAATAAAAAGATCCCCAAGACTATTTTTATCTACGGTTTTAAGATGCTATTCTCTTATTGGGAGGTTGGGTAGGGAGGCTGATTTATGAATTTTTAATGCTTGGGTTTGTCAATATAGTACATGCAAGTTAATAGTGTTCCCCCCTGTATCCAGGAGTCCAGACAGATACATGAAACTGAGTCCTCACTCTGACCCCCTCATAACCTCACAAGGGATGTGATAGTGTGCACAGGCTCATCAGTTAACCTTCAAGGTTACACACAAGGCCCTCCCCCCACCCTGAGCTGTGGTATCACAGGCGGCAACACGAGGGAAGAGGAGGTAGACAACTCCATGGGAGCTGGTGCTCATGAGGAGCTGGCTTAAAAGCCGGTTCCCCAAACTCACCGGCTCCCACGGAGCCGACTCCCCCCTGCATGTAAAAATGTAACAGATGAAAATTTCAGCAGTTACACATTTACGAAAAAATAAAATAAAAACTCATCCCTAGTCCTCACACTGGGATCCCCCACTAACATCCACACTTCCTCCCCCCACTAACTCCATGGCCTCATGCTGGGATCTCCCACCTCTGCCTGGGGAATCTGAAAATGAAACCTACCAGCCCTGCTCTGCTGCCTGCAGTAGAGTGTCAGTTTGGGTAGCTCCTTGGCCAGTGTGGTTTGCATCTTGGCAGAGGCAGCTAGCACAGCTTCCTGGACTAAACAGCACCCTCTGTGACTGGGATAATGTGGGCGCCAGGGGCCAGTGTATTGCTGGGAGCTCTGTGTGAGGGTGAGCTCCTGTGTGCCACCCTTCTCTTCCTGCCCTCACCCCTTGGCTAGCAGCTGCATGGGCCTGATTAAATAACTTTGTTAAAATATTTCACGGGCTGGATAGGGGGAAGTGCTCTGGCCACAGATGGCCACTGGGCCTACATTACATAAATTTCCTAAGTGAAAAACTTAGGAACAAAACTTTGAAACAAAACTTTGAAAATTAATCATTTAGTAACACAACATAAAGAAAATTACTACTGCAAAATAAATTCCAGTTTAGAGTTCAATTTCAGACCCACTCAACTATTATTTTAATCTTCTTAATGCTGCAAAGCCTTGGCTGAAAATCCTATTGCTAATGCTCATCTGATCTGTTAATCCAAACTAGGCAGATTAACATCATTTTTCAGAATCAGTATGTGTATTTCTTTGGTCACTGTCTGCTAGAAATAAAGCATTTAGTATATAGAAGGTATAGGATATCTGCTGTAAAGCCTACAAGCAAACTAAATAAACTGTGCATTCACAAAATAGTCTAAATGAACCTATAGAATCCCCTGCGTATTCATATTTATTTAAGCATATCCAATCCCACTCTATTCTCACCTTTCATTGTTGTGCTACAACTGAATTGTAGATTGAGAGATTTTTGGGGCAGAGATTAAGTTTAGCTAGCAGTAAAAATAATTAACAGCAACATATGCTGTCTGTGTTGGTAGCTACCTCTGTGTAACCTCTTATAAAAATAGAATTGTGCTCACTGACTATGGAATATTTTGTAGAATGACGTTTCACAATAAAGTAATAGTCAATAGAGGCTTCACTTCTAGGCTACATCCAACCTAAAATGAAAATTCAGATTGCAAAAATCTTTTTTGCTAGAACCAGAGTGGAAAATAATCTTTCCACATACAATGCAAAATGTGTTGTATTCCAATTACACAACATTACTTTTACAATTATTAAAACTTATGTTGAATTAAAGAAAAACTATATCCCTCTCAAGATAAATTGGCATATAAATTACAAACAGTCTAGAAATCTGAAGGCTGGAATTCTGTCCTCAACACTTTAACAGATTTCTTTAACACATGCACTAATGACCTTCTCCTGCCCTTGTATTTGGGATGTATTCTCCCCACTATACATTCATGTATTACAGGCCTTCTTACATTTTTCCACAGCATTTGTGACACAGGTGTCAAAAATACATTTTTGAACAGTAAAGCAAGGAAAGAAATCCTTGCCACATTGAAGTGAATAGGAACTTTGCCTTTGACATGGTCCTTGGATTTCACCCATGGAGTTTACTAACTATGGCAAGAGAGAGCAAGAAGAAACCCATGAAATCCATATTGAAAATAAAGGTACTTTCTTAACATGATCCTAATAATGTCAGTAATGCTTCAGGATCTTCAGCTTGAAAGGAGAAACCATTTCACATACTGTATCAATGATAGGAACTTTTAAAATTACCTCCCATTTCATAACCATTTCATTTGGTTCAGAAGCTTCAACTCGGATGTTGTCTGGGTTCTTGTCTGGAGCTAGAACAGTAGAAGGAATACAATTAGTTTACATCCTCTTTCCTTTATTAATCTCATCTTTCCCCCCTCTCCTGAATGTCCTACATCTTCACAAAACAACCAGGTAGGTGTGAAAAGTGCCTGGTTAATTTCCTTTCCTGAAATGATTTGACTTTGTGCAACTAATCAACATGTAAGCAAAGACCACTTGACTAAACATAATTACTTGGCACAACAGTGTGTTAGTGAAAAAATATGTAGTTTATATGGTTTGATCTTGAGCAGCCTTGTTGGTTAGTTTTAGTCGATATCTCTAAACTGACTTTTTTGGATTTCAGAGCAGCAGATGTAGGGGGATTATTCTGAAGAGACATTTTCCCCGTTGGAGATGGAGAAACAGAAGGTTCATCATTTGTGTATGATGCAGAGCTGAAAAGCTTTGGAAGAAGCTCAGACAAGTCAAAAAAAAAAAAAAAGAAAAAAAGCTAAAGCAAAAATAAAGCAAAGGCAATGCAAATTATACAATGTTGAATAGCTGGCCTATGCAATACTTTCAGGAACCAGTCATTTTGTGTTCCAATGAGAACTGTGTTGTGAATGAAGATTTGTGACAAGTTCAGAGCTGCTGGGAAGCTTACTATAAATCTTGCTAAAGACCCTATCTAGCAACTGCTTGTATATGAAAGGGCTTTGAGGAGCAGAACCAGCTGGAGCCCCAGAAGCATGGTGTCAGACTTAGTTTGCTTTCCTCCAGAGCTTCAGGAGATGCAGCAGGGCACTGCTGCTGTGCCAGACATATGCTCCCCTTTGCAGGCTACCAGCTTTCCTGGCTGGTGAGGCTTAGAGCTCCGGTGTCTCTGTTTCAGAGATAATTGAGCACAACTTCAGAGAGCCCCATTTGGCTTCACTGGGATGAATCATGGAATAGCTATTGCTCAGTGTTTGCAAAGGTATGAAAATCTGGTCCTGATCACTTAAAATGGGCTGATAGAAATCCTCATGGAACAAAGCTGATTGAATGTTATTCTAGAAAATAGACAGAGAAATGAGATGACAGTATGTACCAGTGGGAGGAGTTTCGTAGTGTGCTGATGGTGCGCTAGCCTTGCTTCTTCCAACACCATTAACGGATATAACACGGAACTGGTAATTTATATAAGGGGCTAATGATAAAACAGCAGTTGTGTTGTTCCCTGGGATTCTTGTGAGTTCCCGCCACTTCCCAGGCTCCCAACGATTCATTTCAAATTCTACGATGGACTCTGGAAAGAGAAAAATAAAAATGAGAGAAATAATATGAAAAGCATCGCTCTAAATTAAAGCCCCTATAAATTCAATGGCAAGCGCAGAACAAATTTATGACAAAGTTGCTTCAAAAATAAAACCAATTAGGTATGTCTATGCCTATTTGCTTATTCTAATAGAAATCATAGAATCACAGAATCATAGAACCATAGAGCTGGAAGAGACCTCAGAAGGTCATCAAGTCCAGCCCCCTGCTCTAGGCAGGATCAATCCCAACTAAATCAACCCGGCCAGGGCTTTGTCAAGCCGAGACTTAAACACCTCTAGGGATGGAGACTCCCTACTTCCCTAGGTAACCCATTCCAGTGCTTCACTACCCTCCTAGTGAAATAGTTTTTCCTAATATCCAACCTGGACCTCTCCCACCACAACTTGAGACCATTGCTCCTTGTTCTGCCATCTGTCACTATTGAGAACAGCCTCTCTCCATCCTCTTTGGAACCTCCCACCAGGAAGTTGAAGGCTGCTATCAAATCCCCCCCCTCACTCTTCGCTTCTGCAGACTAAACAGACCCAACTCCCTCAGCCTCTCCTCATAAGTCATATGCTCCAGCCCCCTAATCATTTTGGTCGCCCTCCGCTGGACCCTCTCCAATGCGTCCACATCCTTTTTGTAGTGGGGGGCCCAGAACTGGACACAATACTCCAGATGTGGCCTCACCAGACCCGAATAAAGGGGGAATAATCACATCTCTGGATCTGCTGGCAATGCTCCTCTTAATGCAACCTAATATGCCATTAGCCTTCTTGGCTCCAAGGGCACACTGTTGACTCATATCCAGCTTCTCATCCACTGTAACCCCCAGGTCCTTTTCTGCAGAACTACTACTTAACTGGTTGGTCCCCAGCCTGTAACTATGCTTGGGATTCTTCCATCCCAAGTGCAGGACTCTGCACTTGTCCTTGTTGAACCTCATCAGATTTCTTGTGGCCCAATCCTCCAATTTGTCTAAGTCACTCTGGACCCTATCTCTGCCCTCAAGCGTATCTACCTCTCCCCCTAGCTTAGTGTCATCTGCGAACTTGCTGAGGGTGCAATCCATCCCCTCATTCAGGCTATTAATAAAGATATTGAACAAAACCGGTCCTAGAACCGAACCTTGGGGCACTCCGCTAGAAACCGACCGCCATCCTGACATCGAGCTGTTGATCACTACCCGCTGGGCCCGGCCTTCTAGCCATCTTTCTATCCACCTTATTGTCCATTTATCCAATCCACATTCCCTTAACTTGGTAGCAAGAATATTGTGGGAGACCGTATTAAAAGCCTTGCTAAAGTCAAGGTATATCACATCCACTGACTTTCCCACGTCCACAGAGCCAGTTACCTCATCATAGAAGCTAATCAGATTGGTCAGGCACGACTTGCCCTTTGTGAATCCATGCTGACTATTCCTAATCACTTTCCTCTCTTCCAAGTGCCTCAAAATGGATTCCTTAAGGATCCCTTCCATGATTTTTCCAGGAACCGAGGTAAGACTGACCGGCCTATAGTTCCCTGGATCGTCCTTCTTCCCTTTTTTGAAGATGGGCACTACATTTGCCTTTTTCCAATCATCTGGGATTTCTCCCGATCTCCACGACTTTTCAAAGATAATGGCCAAAGGCTCCTCAATAACATTTGCCAACTCCCTCAGTACCCTCGGATGCATTAAGTCCGGACCCATGGATCTGTGTACATTTAGCTTTTCTAAATAGTTCCTAACCTGTTCTTTACCCACCAAGGGCTGTCCATCTTCATCCCATCTTGCGTCACTTAGCGCATTAGTCCGGGAGCCCACCTTGTCCGTGAATACAGAGGCAAAGAAAGCATTGAGTACTTCAGCTTTCCCCACATCATCTGTCACTAGGTTACCTCCTTCATCCAGTAGGGGCCCCACACCCTCTCTGATCACCTTCTTCTTGTTAACATGCCTGTAGAAACCTTTCTTGTTATCCTTCACATCCTTAGCCAGTCGCAATTCCATTTGCACTTTTGCCTTCCTGATAACCCCCTGGCATTCTCGAGCTATACATGACGCATTGTAACACTCAAACATGTCACTAGAGTCCTTCATACCATAAATGGGACTGTTGTGACTACTTCCTGCTCTCCAGGATAATCTAACACTTCTGTTCTGTTTTTCTGAGAGAAGTAGCTCTTCAGGTGGGTCAGGAACATCTGAGAACAAAAGGAAATAGCAGAAAGATGGTGACTTGTATGTAGGGTAAGATTTCAAAAGTGCTGTGCATTGGCCTAAATGCTCCAACTGAAGGCTGCGGTAAAACTTCCACAAAGTGGATCCTCTGATTTTCTGGTCTCCCTTATAATTGTTGTATTAATTGTGAGGGAAATCTCCCTGTACTCTTAGCATAATAACCAGTGCAATCTATTTTTTTTTCACAATCAATATAAAGTCTATATCACAATGAGTAAATCTCAGTGCTGTTTTTAACAGAAAGCTGCATTTGCCTCACCTGGATTAAGTGTGATCCAAACCACAGTGATGGGGGAAGAAGAATGAACGTCAGCAGATATTAAACCTACACCTCTACAATGTTAGTGGGAGGAGAACAATCCCTGGTGGAGTCCCCATCCAACCCTGTACTATGTGAGGGGAGAAAGAAGTTCATCACCCACCTTCTCAGTTCATTATCTGTCCACAAGTTAGGACAAAAGGCAATTGGGTGCTTAAATGCCTTGGTGGTGGGTGTGAAGTAACAACCTGGCAACATCTCTCCTCCAGGGACAATGAAGATGACTTTTAAGCACTCAGCAGTCATTCCAACTCCACTTACAACTCCATCTGTGCCAGAGCTGATTTTCTGACATACAGGAGTTCATAATCTGACTTGTAAAGTTTTAATACAGCACATACTGAGATGGATTAACCAGCAGGAGAGCAGGAAAATATCATGGGAGGACAGACATTTTTGCAGAACAACCTAGTGTTTCTCAACACATGTATAAGGTGCAATAAAGATGATCTATGGTTTGGGATAGCATGCATTTGTGAAAAAATATATAGTGAATGCTTTTAATACAGGCTCATTCTAACTGACAGATGATTATCTTTATCAGTTATTGAGACTTGTTTAGTCAATTTTGCCATTCATTTTATTATATGTATATGGCTTGAGGAAAAATAACAGTTTTTCATAACAGTAGTATTGTAGTAGAATATGTTTGTTTAAATTAACATCTAAATACAAACAAAAACCTCACCAAAGAAATCCCAAAAGTTCCTATTAAAAACTATGTGAATTATAAAAATGTTTTTTAAACCTCAAAGTAGAAATGATTCCATCATCACTCTAATCTATGGCAATGTGTCATAGTAATTAAACAAATTACTTGAGCCCGGTCTTTGACCTTCTTGTGCCTCAATCAAATCACCTGGATAATTGTCTAAAACTAGGAGTGACACTCCATTTTTTAAAAAATACTATATAGGCGTGGGATTTTTTTTTAAATGAGGCCGTGCCTTCTTATCATGCTTATAATATGTAAAGATGCAAGAAAGATTCTTCACCACACCCCAGCCCTTCACTCTTCCCCACTTGTATTATCCCTTTGAAATATAAGAAATACCCAGTATGGTCTCCCTAAGTTTTGCTAGTGGTACTCTTAGGGTCTCAGAGCACATTCATTGCGAGTTCTCAGATCTTATTTGGTGAGACAGTGGTCCTCTATTTTTAACGAAGATATTCTCCAATATGTCCATTAGTCATTGAAGGATGTTAACAAAACCAAAGAGTTTTAAACGGTCCAACTAAAAATTCCTTCCAGCTCAAATTGAGGTACTTTGCTTTTAGTGAAGTTGTCTAGTCACTATAGAGATTTAAAAAACAGAAAAGGCTTGAATTTTTAGTTTGAAAAACACAGATTGGGTTTTTTTTAATCCCCTCTGGATTTTTATATATATCATAATAAAAACAAACAAACAATCAAACAAAGATCGTGACTATTTTCCCCCAAGTAGTCCAACTTCAGAAAGGGAATATAGCCCTTCATGCAATTTTCATATATCGGGTAACCAATACTTAACAGATATCACTCATCTGCAGGATTTTACAATTACTTCATGCATTAATGATAAATATTGGTTTTCAATAGAAAGTAAATTAACAGTATGACATGCCATTTATTTACAGTTCTGTGCTTGTATACTACTGTGTAATTCAAGTCCTGTTACAGCCTCTGCCAAGAAAATAAATTGATGTAATTTAAACAAAAAATTGCCCTTAAAATAACATTCCTGTTAATATCCAGTTCCCTTAGGGTACGGCTACTCTTGCTCCCTATCTCAAGATAGGGATGCAAATGTAGGCAACCAAAATTGCTAATGAAGCGGGGATTTAAATATCCTGCGCTTCGTTAGCATAATCTCGCCCGCGCACTATTCCAATCGCCAGTTGAGTCGAACCAGGAAGTGCTCTTCGAATCAAACCCCTTGAGGTTTTTTTTTTGAGGAGTAATGTTAATTCGAACTAAGGGGTTTGATTCAAACTAACGCGGCCCGGAGCGCACGTCCTGGTTCGACTCAGCTGGCGATCAGAATAGCGTGTGGGCAAGATTATGCTAATGAAGCACGGGATATTTAAATCCCCGCTTCATTAGCAATTTCGGTCACCTACATTTGCATCCCTAGTTTGAACTAGGGTGCAAGTGTAGACGTACCGTTAGATATCTACTTAGGCTCTGATTCTGCAATGGATTGCATGTCCATGCACCAGTTCGCCTACCCAAGACTTCAACAAGGCTTCACATGGGCAGAGCAGTATGCAGTCCATAGCGGGGTCAGAAGAAAAGGAGGCTGGTCCAATGGTTACTGTGCCAGCCTAGGACTTGGGTGAACTGGGTTTCAAGGCTCAGCTCTGCCACTAGCTTCCTGTGTGACACTGGGCAGTGCCAGATCTTGGCTCTCTCATCAAGGACACTGGGCAAATCATTTATTCTTTCCATGCCTTAGGCCTGGCTGACTTGGGTTGAAAAACCCACATCATCAATCATCTCTCAGGAGGTGAATTAATTACACTGATGTGAGAGAACCACTCCAGTTGGCATACGTTGTGCTACTGCAGCACTTGAAGTGTAAACAAGCCTCTGGTTCCTGTTCTGTAAAATGGGAGGGGGCAGAACTGTAGCCATTCCATATGCTGCTCTGTCCTTCTAGTGGTGGCTATGTCACATATGGAGAATGATGAGTCTGCTGCAGACAAAAAAGCCTGAAGTTGTCAAATGCAAGGACTGAACCTGGGACTTCAGGCTCTTCAAGCATGAATCTCAAATGCATAAACTAAAAGATTCTATTTGCCATAGCAAATAAAACAATAGCCTTTAATAACTGACTACAGGTTGAACCTCTCTAATCCAGCACTCTCTGCTCCAGCATGATCTGAGTTAGCCAGATATCCACTTATCATGGGTGTGACCAAGTTTCCCCCGGTTCCATAAAGATTGTTTAAAGCCACCAGCCTTGGCTTTCAGCGTCCTGTGCTGTTATTTAGCTCTAATTTACCCCCAAATGTCTTCTAAGAGCCCAGTAAGCAGTGGAAGTGTTGGTAATGCTGCTAGACAATACTGACCTCCCATGGTCTAGCAAATTCTCTGGTTCGGCACTGGTCAGGTTCTGAGGGTGCCAGACTTGGGAGGTTCAACCTGCAGTACATAGATAATAGTACTTCTGTACTTTGCAGAGGATTTTGTGAGGATAACTACATTAAAGATTTCAAGAAGCTCAGTTACTATGGTAGTGGGGAACATAGAAGTACCTTGGACTTTAGATAACAAAACTGCCTCACTATTTTTGCAGGAAAAGTATTCCCAATCCTAACTGCAGGGCTGCCTTGGGTTCATTCAAATAGCAAGGTAGATTTACGTATTGATCTTAGAACAAATTTGTAAGACTTCATAGGTGGCCCGCTGTAGGACTGCATTGCTCCATGATATGGTCTAAGTGGCTAGGCCATATGCTGGAGAGCTCTATGGAACCTTGGATAGGGGAATCCTCTCCCTCAGGTTGCAAAGTGACAGCATAACTTTTCCACCAATGCTATTAGAGCCTCCAGGGTTCAGGAGCTCCTTCGGCTGGTGCGACTGCCACTTGCACAAGAGAAAATTATGGATGGCACTGCCAGATCTTGGCTCTCTCAACAAGGACATGATTGTGTGCATTATTGTATCAGAATATTATGCTCTTGGGCCCAGTTTCCAGAGATGTGGAGGAAGCATAATCCTAACCCAAGCTAATGCATGTCGCAGGTGCTCTCCATCTCTGATAATCAGGCCATTGATGCGTGGCTTGATGTGAACTCAGTGTGTAGGGACACTGGTCTGAATCACAACACTGTTTAACTTTTTCTGCAAAGCTGGGGGAAAAAATTACTTACCAAGGACAATTAATTGGGATTCAGCTGTGACACTGTCCAGAGATGTACTAGCCACACAGGTGTAAGTGCCCTGATCCCCTAATGTCACGCTTGATAGGAACAATGTATCCATTTCAATAATTATCCTTTGGGACAAAACAGAAATTGCATAATCATGAGAGACAGAATTGGAAGGGAAGAATAATATTGACAGGCTTTTTTTCCCCTAAAGACCTGTTCATGCATGCTGTTGTAACAGTGGCACTTGGAAGAATGCAGTGGTAGGACATGTCTGTTACTTAAAATTATATCTTTGATGCAGACATTATATACTGTACTTTAAAATATCTTTTGTAGCAATTTAAAGCTCGAATGTTAGCTTGTCAGCTGGGATAAATGGCATGGCTTTATAGAACTATGCTCAATAAGAATCTGGCCCTCCTCAGTCTTTTATGCATGTGCGTACTCATGTTATGACTTGTAAGGCAGTGGTAGGATGTGGGGAGGGGGAAGCGTGTACCACTTCTGTAACTTACAAATAAAAGGAATTTAATCCTCAGGAATTGTCCTTTCCAAACACTTAACAAGGATTCAGGGCCTGATCACTGTCCTATCAAATTCAATGGCAAAACTCTCCAGGAAACATAGTTAAGCCCTTATTTGACTCACTCATATGCTTAGAACACCATCACTTAAAACACACTGGTTTTAACGTATACTATTTAAACTAAAGCGTCTAGCTATTGCTTAATCCAAGTGTGAAAGGCTGGCTCCACTGATGTGAATGACAAAACACCCAGTGGCTTCAGTGGAGCAGCATTTCACACTTAGATTAAGTGCAGCCAGCTAAGTTTGGTACTTCTCTGTGCATGGTACATATAGAGACATATAGAGCACTACAGGATAGCAAGTCAATATGAACCTAGCTAGGTATCTTGAGGCATGTCTAAACTAGGAAATTATTTCAAAATACCTTATTTTGGAAGTAATAACTCCCAAAATAACTGTTTCGAAATACTGTGTCCACAACACAGGGAAGCCTCAAAATTAGTCCGAGGCAGACTCCCTTAATTTGGATGCACTACCATGACTTAGAGCCCCAAGAAGCACTGGGCAGTAATTATTTTGAATGACTCTGGGGAATAGTTATTTTGAAATAGCAGCAGTGGAGCATCCACACTACCACTCTTTCGAAATAACTATTTCAAAATACGTGTTATTCCTCATGGAAAGCAGGAGTACAGATTTCGAAATAACACGTTTGGTAATGTGGACACTCTGCTTGTTATTTCAAAATAAGACTTGATTTAAAACAAATCAAAGTTTTAAAATATTTGAAAGAACACTGTTGTGTCCACAAAAAATGTGCTGCATGAACAGCTGTGATAGCCACAGATTTGTCTTAAAGTTATGAAAAAATCATAGATCTAGGACACAAAGTTAACCATGCTACACGTAATACAATATTGCTTCAGAGTCAAAAGAAGGAGAGACTTTTTCCCCCACAAGGTTACCTGCCATCTTCTGTGCCATTGATTTGAAACTCATCTCCATCCTTCTTCCAGGATAATTTTAAACTTTGTTTCAAGTGTGCGTCATATTCAGACTGACATTTCAATAAAACTGAATGTGATTTCAAAACGTGAGGGTTCTCAGGAGTAACGATAAGTTTTGTAGCATCTGGTTGTTCACAGAAAGGTATTTTGATTAGTAATATGCATGTTCGCCAAGCAATTCGAACGCAGAAAATAATCATAGTAGTTTTTCTATAGTCAAAATAAGGAGAAATATTTTTATTTGAAGTTTTGCTAGCAATAAAAGCATCTTCCTTTGAGTTCAGTTCATATGAAAGAGGATCATACAACCAATCACAAATTTATAGGAAAATATCACAGGTGAATATCCTAGCTAACGGTCTGTGACAGTATGTGACAAAATAAATGAGATAGAAAAACTTGACTATGATTTTTATGTTCAATGCTATTTCAGATAGACTTTGGCAATGACCCAGAGAAAATTACAAGCTAATTAAAGTCAAGTAGGAACAATATCACAGTGATGTTTGTTATTTTAAAATCAGTCGGAATGAAGAAATAGGAGAGTAAGTAACCAAAAGTAATAGCTATTTTATCATATACAGTGAAAAGTAGCTTTATGAACATTTTATTGCATGTTCCCATATTTATTGACTCTCAATTTCTAAACAAACACGTCCAGAAAAAAAAGAGGTGTGTTTTTTTTGTTTTCTCCCCTAATTATAAACACTGCAAATCAGCTTTGGCTCAGATTACTGGTGGTCTTTCCTATTTTAGACAACCCCTAAAGAAATGGGAAGAGCAGTAGGGTGGAATGTTCCCAATGTTTGGTACAGCAAAAACCCAATTTCCCTGCCCTCAAGTCTCAAAAAGAGAGAAAGGCAGCAGGTTTGCAGAAATGCTGCTGGGACCAGGTTACTGGTATAAAAGAGAAAGGACTGAGAGAAGTCCTCCCCAAGGTGGTATGTATTACAATAGAAAGTTTGATCTGCACTGGGCAAGTTATTGCTAGATAGTTCCCAGATAAATTAGTTAATAAAGCTGTGATCTAGTTAAACCATATTTCTTCGTGTTTTGTCATTTTGTTTGCAGTGCCCTGGACAATGTGAGGGTCATGCACAAAATATGCAAGAGTGCATACCTTGTCTTGATTCTTGCACATTTCTTGCATTAAACTTTGCATAGTTGTCCATTGCATCATCCACACACGATGCAGGATGCTGGACTGGGACTTTCTGAATCAAGCATTGTTCATAAGCCATGTAATAAGTTTTGAGGCAATTACAAGAAGCAGAATACACCTCTGTTTGGGAATATATTTTCTCTAAAGTCTTAACAGGTTTCAAGGATGTGCCTATTCATAAAATGAGGAGTTACCTCTGATACCCAGATTGGCAGTGATTGCACTTTTTCCAACCGAATTTGTCACCCAACAAGTATACGACCCAGAATCTTCTTTCTTTGTCTCTCTGATCTCCAAAGTGCCATTTTTATATTCTTTGTAACGCGGACCTTCAAGTGGCATTGTGCTGTCATCCCTCAACCTAACAGCATAATAATGGTTACCAATTATTTTCAAGAGTCTTGGAAACCAGGCTTTCACATCAGGAGAAATTTAAATGAGGCAGTTATTGAAAAGGACAAAAATAACACTTCAGGGTTTTGAGTGACTGAATATCTCTAAAGTAAGTCACTTTAGCCACACTATATCTCAGTTTACCAGCCTATAGGATATTACAAGATCTTCCTTAAACATATGGTATGGGATTTTATTAATTTTTATATCAAATAGTGCCTTGAGATCCTTGGATAAAAGACTAGTTCAAGCTTGCAGAACTGATCTTATCTTATTCGTTATTTGTTATGAAATTTAACTCCAAACATGAGGACTGTGAAAGATTTCCATGTGTTTCTACAGCCAAATAACATGTTTCATATAAAACCAGTGATTTAAAACAAGCAGCAGGCAAATTGTTATCAATGGCTTACCAAATAATGTCAGCAGGAGGGGAAGAAAAAACTTGACAATGCAAGAAAGCACTGTAACCAACAACTGTGGCATAGTCTTCACTGTCTGAGGTTAGCACTAATGGAGCAATATCTGCAAAACAGAATGTAAATCATGTTATTTCTCAGGTCCTTTTTCCAGTCCCCCTCCGCCACTGAGTTCAAGTACTTGGACTGGTGCAAGAGGGAACTACACAATGGGGAATCATTCCAACTCTGGACCTTCCCACTGACCTACCACTGCTTGGTGCAGCTGCAGCTCAGATGCTAATGCAACTACTGCTGCCAGCTCATGAGGATCAATGCCTGGTGTATCTACTTAATGAGAAAACCACTGCTATATCTCCCTTTTCAGCATGCTCCTTTGTCATAGCTAGTCCTTTTCTTTACACCATCCTCCTATGAGCCCTTGGCTTCCTTCTCAACCGCCACTATGTAAACAAAGCAAGAAAGCCTATTGTGAAAGACAACAAGAGGTTAGTTCTATGACATGCAGCGGCTGTGGTGCTCAGGGCTTACTCCAGAAACCTTCCTCTCAATGAAGGAACTACACTAGCTGTGCTGCCTTTGGGATGGATTCCACTAATCATTTCCCAGCACTAGGATTGTTTCTTAAACGAACTAACTGATAATAAAAAATGAAGTTCCAGATTAATGATTGAAAGTTAAGGGTACAATTTACACCATCAACCCTAACTCAGCAATCAGTTATTGTTTTATTTAATGGAAGTCTTTGAGCTAGGCAAAATTCTTAAAATAGAGTATCCACACAAGCCCTGGTGTGATGACACTAAATATATAAATATTTGTAGTGCCCCTCTCCACCCGATTACCTTCTTTAATGCCAATCTGCCTATAAGTTTCGGTGGACAGGTCTGGGTTCTTCTGGATCCCACCACACACTCAGCAGGGTGTATCTTCTTTATTTTTTCCTATGAATTTATTTGGCAGTGCCTCCATCCCCCTCACTCCTTCCTGGCAGGGTCACCAGGGCAGTTTGGGAGGAAAATTCTAACCACAGGGTAATCCCCACTTACTTGCCAGATAGTTGGATACTTCAAACAATAACACAAATACATACAATATATTCAACACAATAATTATATTAAACAGGAAACAGTTATAACATAACAGGGTAAAACACTATTTTTAGGTTCACCGGTGCCCACGCTGCTAATACCTGTGACTTTCCCCAGTCACGTGACTTGATGTAGCAAATGTAAGATTAGTGTCCCTTGGGTACACGTACTTTGTTGGGGCCCTTGATGACTTATGACCACAAAATTCTTCTCTGCAATGGTTTAGCAGTGTGGCTGAATGGGTTCAGTACTGCCCAAAGGACTCACAAGCGGGAGAAGGTGGTAAATCCCCTCCACAGGTTTAATATGCAGCAGGTTATAAAATCCCCAAACCCTTACTCCCTGGCTTGAGGACACAGTTCAGGGAGTAGGGGGGCCCCAAAACAAATTCCCTGACTGACTAACTAAAAGATGGTGCACTCACAAACTCCATGAATGATTCTCCAGTTCAGAGGTGACTCTGGACTCCTCAGTCACTGCAGTGGGGCTGATCTCTGCTAGCAGGGATCCTATTCAGGCAGGAATCAGGCTGCTTCAGTCCCAGGATTTCCCCTCATCACAAAGGGGTGCAGGGCTCAAGGTGCAGATTACACAACTGTACTAAAATCCAAACTGTAGTCTCCTAGCCCAGCACCCAGACATACACACAGCAGGCAGCAGTCCTGCCAGCCCTGAACTAGCAGGCAGAGCAGAGCTGACCATGTAGTGACTGGTCTCACCTAGGGAGCTAGAAGGCTAATTCAGCCTGGCTGGGGAAGTTTCCCAGCAAACTCTACAAACTGGGAATCACCAGTGGAGAAAGAAAACCCAGCTGAGGGATCTTGCTTTCAGGTCCCTAGAGGCCAGTTCTCAGGGGGGACCCTGCATGCAGGCCTGGGGCTTACCAGCTCCCCACACAGCCAGTCCTGCCTTTGCTCTGGCTGGCTCCAGACTAACTCATAAAAAAACAATGGCTTTTCCCCTTTCCTGAACTCCCTGGGAGGGGCATCTCACTCCCTATTTGTTGCCTGGAAGACTCTGAGTTTGCCTTGGCTCCCCCTCCCTATCAGGGACAGTGTGCCTCTCCCTGAGCTACCAGCAGACAGAGCCCCAGGAATCTAGGTAATCTCCTTGGGGGTTACATATTGTACATGTGATACAAGGCTCTTTCAATCAGACTGCCCAATGAATAGCAACTCTTCAAATTCTTTACTAATGCAAAGTTGAGAGGAACATGTTAGAATCCTGATGTTATCACAGAACAACTGCCAGCTTTGGCAAAACCAAAGCATTAACCACTGTGGGCCAGACCACGCAAACTTTTACTCCCATGATTTATCCTCAAGCAATGATGGGTTAGCAGGATAGGGCCCCTCGGCAGGAGCACCCTTTCCATTAACAATCTAATGTTGTTGAAGTACTTACTTAAAACATTAACATTAGCAGTGGCAAGGATGGTGCCATGCTTGTTAGTTGCCTCACACTGATACACTGCGCTGTCCTGCACTTGTAGGTTGGTAATGCTGATCTCTCCAGCAGAGACTCTGCCCCTGAAGGTCCTTTCTGAAAGAAATCAAATCATGTCAGTAGGATGAGGAATGTTCATTACTTTAACAAATTCGCAGAGCATCTCTGAACTGCTTCCATTTTAGATGCAAGCCAATAGGGCAGGTTGTATAGTCAGTCTCAGGCTAACAGGTCCCCGACCACCAGAAAGCTGCTGGAAAGCATTGCCCATGTTAGCATTCTTATGGAGTAAAATAAGTGTCCTGGATATCTTGGCTTGCAGTACAATGCTTTTCTACAGAGACATTTTACTTTGGACAGAAACGGCATGGCTTATATTTGTATTTGTAGGTGCTGATTTCCAGAAGCACCTGCAGCATCTAACTATCTGATTCCCATTCAAAAGAATGTCCAATGCCACTAAGAAACTCTGAGTTTCAGCAATACTGTATGTTCTTTACACCAGTGTTCAGTATGATGGGCTTAGACAGGTGTGCTGGGTACTGGTGCAGAGTGAGAATGGAGGGGGCACACTGCAGATTGGGTCCCCGGGAGAGAGCAGGGCTTCTACTCTTCAGACACACTGTGGTTTATCTCTGTGTTGGGCACAAAGTAGGTCAGTGGGGTGCTAGTATTGTAGGAGTCTGATCCAAGTTCCTAAAGATAAGAAAAATATACTATCTGGATGTGGGCTTTAAATAGTAAACTGCCATATTATTGTTGCTTTAATTCTGCTCCCCTACTTATCACTATGAAGTATTTGCTTTGCCTACACCAGACAAATCAACTATCATATGATGCATTTGGATCCATGCACCAACTTTTGTGCTGAGTGTACAGTACATGCTAATCTTGTCCAGCTGTCTGAGCAAATTATTTTGTACCCTGTACTTACTATCAATAGGCATCCCATTACGTTTCCACTTTATAGTTGGCTCAGGCTTGCCAGCAGCTTCACACAATAGCAAAGCAGATGACTCATTGCTGTAAACACCACTTGTAGGCCTCTTTATCCAGCGGGGAGGTTCTGTTAAGAAGATAAATGACATTTCAGCAGAGGTTTTAACTACAGGATGAACCTCTCTAGCCTGACACTCTCTGGTCCTACAACATCTGTGGTCTGGCATGATTTTAGTTAGCCGGATGTCCGCTTATCATGGGTGTGGCCAAGTTTCCCGCAATCCCATAAAGTTTGTTTATAACCACCAGTCCTGGCTCTCAGTGTTCTGTGCTGTTATTTAGCTCTAATTTACCCTTAAATGTCTTCTAAGAGCCCAGTAAGCAGAGGAAGTGTTGTTAATGCTGCTAGACAAGATTGACCTCCCGTGGTTAGGAAAATTCTCTGGTTAGGCACCAGTCGGGTCCCCAGGGTGTCGGACTATAGAGGTTCAACCTGAATTAGTAATAAAAGCTCAAAGAGATGCTGCTGTCACTGAGGTCTTCCAGCAGATGGCGCACACAGTCAACTATTGAAGAACAGGTTCTCTTTTAAAGGACAAATCCGTTCTCATTTTATTTTGACTTATAAAATGATTCTGCCAGAGAAATTAAAATGATATATACACATTCTCCACTGTTTACATGGCATTTAATTTCCACAAACACTAAGGAGAGGCTGTGGGAAGTGGACAGTGTTTGACAATGCCCAGCTCTAAGCACAGAGCTAAATGTTTGCATTTGGAAAGGGTGGTGAAACTGGCAAGGTTGTTTGGTTTCATATTTTCAGAAAAAAACTCTCAATATGGAGCTCCTATTTCTGAAACGAAGAATGGACATCTCAGCAATGAACCCAAAATGCAAATATCTCTTCAACCCAAATCCTCCCCATGGAAGCAAGACCATGTGGCTTCTACTGACTTCAGTGGGAGCTGGATATAATTGCAGATAGAAGAACCTGCAGTGTTGAGAATATTTTGGTTTCTGAGGGAATGCAGGGGCTGCTCCCATTCTTGTCTCTTTGCATGGGCCAAAGAGGTTTCCTGTGCATTCGACACCTTTGCATCATCCTCGGATTAGCCAGACAACTGGGATCCCAGGGGCCTGATCCAAGATCACTGAAGTAAATGGGAGTCTTTCTATTGACTGCAGTGGGCTTGGAATCAGGCCCTAAATGTTTAAGACAGAGCAGTCACCACTCACAAGTCAACAATGCTAAAAGTTGCCCGCATGGTGGAACCAGAGATGCAGTGCTGCTCTGCCATATTTCCTTGGTCTTAGAACAGGAAGTAAATACTTCGTCTATATTAATAAGGATAATTGAGTGGGTAGCGTAGTGTTTGTTTTGATAGGCTTTTCCTTTTCTTTCTTAAATATGTAAACAATGCTGTGGCGTTCACATTACGGAAGGTCAAAGCATCACATCTTGCACATGGAGCAGAAGATGGGGAAGTCTGATGGCCCTTGGTATTTATGAGAATTTTTTCCCACATGGTATGGACCCAGTCAAAGTTCTGTTTCTTTCATGGATGAGGTAGAAAGTTCCATTGTGACTGAGAAGTGGAGTGGTTAATCACAGGCCTCATCCTGGAGCTTTAGGTAATCTTCTAGATTGATGCTGGGCCCAGGTCACTAAGAATCTTGAAGATAAGGACCAAGACAGAAATGAGATGGTGACAACACTCTAATAAAAAGGTTTCTAAAATGTACCCCAAGATCACCTGTTCTCGATGGAGAATTGCTGGAAGTCCAAAGAGGCTGCCCCCCATATGGTGCTACCTCCTCATATCTAGCTGCTCAGGAGAATTAGAGGAGAGCTAAAAATATCCAGCCTAAGTACTTTCCTAATGATATATTTTTTTTAAAGTAAGAAACTGCTAGAATTGCCTCATCAATCTTGTGCAATTGTGAGTCTACAGGTGTCCCTGAGACAATCTATATTAAAATGTAGTCTACACTGTGAAAACACTAGAGAAGCCCCTCTCTATGAGGAAGCGGTGCTGTGCTGCTTATTAGTATATCAAATGCAATGAATGCAGCATCAAAACACAAATACACATAACTTGTATCTGCAAAATCCCACATTTATGCCAGCAAGTTGCTGATGTGTGAGCAAGATAAGTAAAGGCAGACACTTGAATGGGGAATTCACCCCTCTTAACAGAGCTGTAAATGTGGGCATTGTGATTATAATTGGTATGTGGTTTGGCGTTGGGCTTTTTTGGAAAATGATGTCCCTTCCCATATTATTATTATTATTATTATTATTAACTACTATTATTATTGTTACAGTAAAGATTAGACACGCCCAACCAAAATTAGAGTTATGATGCCAGGTACTGTGCTAGTTAAAAGCTTCAGAGGCTAGAAGAATTGCAATTGGGGGGGTAATTATATGCAATAAATAAAAGTCTTTGAAGTCATGACAATTTGTTTTTTTAAAAGAACCTAACCCTGCTATAATGGCATTAATAGGGTTTTCTGTCCCTGTTCCAATGTTCTAGGCTGCATCGCTTTTCAAAGAGAGATTAAAATGTTCAAGCAGTCCTACAATTTGCTGGCTGAACATTTTTGTATGCTTTGTCATAATTGCTTGCAACTTGGCCCTAACACTATTGTAGGATTAGTAAACGGGCTGCATGCAAATGCCATCACTTAAGAATGCTGTTACGAAGACTGGGATTTTGTTTTAACATGTTTGAGAATCAACAAGAGGAACTGCAGGTCTGACACACTGAGGAATGAGAGTTAGATTCTGATTGATACAAGACCAATAGGAGAGGGAATGGACAGAACAGCAGTGCTAGTTAATAGCATGGAAAGCAATTTTTTCTCTTCCTGTACACATTCCCAGAGAAAAACCATCACACCGTAGATGCCACAAAGTGGCATGACTTCACCAAGGCCAATAGAGCTACACTCATTTACACCAACTGAGGTGCTGACCCTGTCACGTGCGCAGAGAGAGAATGAGACTAAATACATGGCTCTGTGATGGATACTCATGACATTTACTGGTTTCTAGGAAAGGAAAATGTTTGGGCTTAATTGTGCCTAATATTTTGCATGGGAGGAGACTACTAATAAATTAAATTCCTATTAATGACAGCAACCTATCTTAGTTATATGCAAGAGAGAGGGGTTTTACCTCTCAGAAAAAGTATTCTCTCTATGGCAAAAGAGTAGTTTTTGGGGACTAGCTGGTTAATGAATAGAAAATTATTCATCACAAAGCTTTTGTCCCTGTAGAGATCTGTGGTCAACATACTGAACAACTTAATTAATGTTATTCCCTTTGTATGCTACTTTTTGAAACTTGTGCGATTGCTTTGATGGCTTCAGTTTTTACAGTCGGGAAAACCATGACCAGATTGTTAAAATATTCAGCTACTGCAGAGACGTTCCACACCATCTGGAGTGATTTCTAAGCGTCAGCAACTTCAGCAACTGGCGCATTTGAAAACTCCAGGCCATGGTGTCCCATTCCTCACCACTTGCAGGAAGAGAATAAATAATACCCTAGTGTGTCACATGACAGGGCATGATGGGTCACATTACATTACAAAACACTGTGTAGGTGCCTGAAAGGATGCTTTTCCTCTCTGGTTTCCTGTCTATGGAGGAGTGAGGAGATATGGAGAAGTGAAGAGTAAAATCGAGCAGCTGGCTGCTGTAGATGGCTTAATAACCCACGAGCACATTTCTCTCAGCAAAGTGCGGGTCTCTCTTTTGCTCATGGCAAGTGAAAAATGTTTTCACCGAGTCTTTCAGTTATGTTTCAGATTCTTCATTCCATAGCTATTTTGGGTGTCTGACCCAAACCAGCAGCCATTAGCCTGGCTGAAATAGTAACATTAACAAATAACAGCATCACTCAGTGTTGTACTCTCCTCTGTTGGGGAATCTTGAGCCCAGCTCTGTGCCTGGACACAGCAATACAGGGGAGTAAATAAAGATCCACCACATGCTCCAGCATAAGCTCCCCACATCCCTGCTGCATTTAGAGCGATGGAGGGAAGAAGATGCCACCAGGCTGCTACTCCCCCTGCTGAGCAGGTGGTGGGTGGCTGGAGCCAAGTTTCCACCAAGTTAGCCAATGGATACTTGGAGACATAACCTTATGCAAAAAGAGGAATGGTGCACATCCCTGTGCTCCGGAGCACTGCGGAACAAATCACATTGCAACTTTCACACTGTTCTGACTCTGTTACTAAAGCAACACAATTACATGCTGCCTGGCAACATTCCCTCTCACCTTTTCCATCCATGTGTGAAATAATTTTTGTATGTGCACCAAGGCATGTGCGGATGAGCACCACCAGTAGAAAAAAAAACTAGCTGTGGGCATTCTGCTAATCCGCTGGGCGGCATTTGAATCTCTCCTGAGTGACCACACAAGCATACAACTTACAGGGAACACTGCTGCCTGGTCCTGGGGCTGGATTGCCCTGTTAACTTTGAAGAAGAGGCATTTATCTGCAAATTCACTTTATTACTCCTGCTGGTCTAGGCACTGGTTTCCCTCCAGATGTTTTCTCACTTTTGATTCACAATTGGCAGTGATTTGTACTGTTGTATAGCCCACCTATTGCCTATTGTAAGATACTATATTGACTGGTTTTATCACTCAATATCCCTTCACTAATAATAATAGACAAGAAAATGTGCACATCCGTGCAAAATCCATTGATTTCAAACCAAGTTCTGGTCATTGGGATAGAACACTGGACATGTTGGTCTAAAAGCAGGCGCCTCTAGGGACTACATTGAAAGATCTGGGTCTCACAGCCAAAGGCTGCAGTAGACTCATAAAAACCTTCCTGTGGTCCAGCCACTATAGGTCGACGTAGACATCCAGAGGAATCATGGGTGACACTAACAGAGCAATTTTTCACCAATGTATTATTTAATTGCTGGAGACAGAAATTTGTGATGGCATCTTATGACCGGGGCTGGTCTTTCTAGCCTTTGCAGAGGAAGAGATACAGTTTGCAGATCTAAAGTTAGACAAGCCCCCAGGCTAATGTACACAGATAGTACAGGAGTAACAACAACAGTAATGATTGGGGCTGTCAATAGACTAGTAGGGGGTTACAAAACAGAGCAAGTGTGGAAAAGTGAGTCAATGGCGAGGTCCCTAGCTCTTTGGAAGGCTATTTGCTTTTACAGTCAGAATTACAGTCAATTATATTGTCATGTTGTGGTAACTCTGTGAGCATTTTATTAAACTTTCACAAACTGTAATATGTGAAACACTGGCTAAGTGTGAGTGATCATGTAACCTCTTCTACTTCCATCAGCTAATTAAGTTACTCTTTTTATGCTTGTGCTTTTGAGGCTGAAGATCCTGGACACTCCATCCCTGTTGATGAATCCAAGGTAAGTTAATTCAGGGATGAGAGTTGCCAGAGGATGTGGTGAAGGCTAGAACTTTAACAGGGTTAAAAAATGAGCTAGATAGATTCATGGAGGTTAGGTCCGTCAATGGCTATTAGCCAGGATGGCCAGGAATGGTATCCCTAGCCTCTGTTTCTCTGGAAGTGGGTGACAGGGGAGGGATCATGTGAGGATTACCTGTTGTGATCCCTCCCTCTGGGGCATCTGGTATTGGCCACTGTTGGCAGACAGGAAACTGGGCTAGATGGACCTTTGGTCTGACCCAGTATGGCCATTCTTATGTTCTTATGTTCAAAGGCAGGTGCTCTAGAGAAGATTGGTTGTCAGGAAAAAAGTAGGGAGAGGTGAGGGATGAAAAAGGAGAATGATGTCACTGGGCGCATTGGATGGTAAGGAGTGATTCCAGATGTGTGGGGTAGTGTGAAAGTGGAATTTGTATTTTGAAGACGAGGCCAAGGGATCACAAAGATAAGCAGAATCAGCAGAGTAAAAGATGAGCATTGGCATATATTACAGAAGCAGCAGAGTCCTGCAAGTGAGGTTGAGAAGTTTCAACAGAATGTAAGATGGGCCAAAGAAAGAATCAGAGAGTCATGTGGTAGGAAATAGTGAAGATTGTTCATCTGTGGCATTTTGGGCAACCTGGAGGGGACATAGGTAAGGGAGTTGCAGTAATCTAGCTGAGAAATCACTGGCAACTTTCAAATGGTGGCAAATATAATTAAAAGCAGGTAGATTACTCTTTGTGACTGTGATATATTCCCGTTATTGAGAAGAGGATTGTTTCTCCTAATTTCTCTTTCTATCACGGATGCTTTGGATTTAACAGATAGACTTTACAGATTAGGAGTTATGTTTGAATAAAGAGTGCAAGATCTGGTCAAAGATATTACATTTCCCACATTTAAAACTAACTAAATATGTAAATTATACCTCTCATAGTTTCATAGATTTTAAGGCCACCAGGGAATATTAAATTGTCTAATCTGACTTCCTGCATAACACATGCCACAGAATTTAATCCACTAATCTTGCTTGACTAAAACATATCTAATTTATAGTACTGTTTTTGTATATAGTACCATTTTAGCTTCCCATGCTACAAAATCTTCAGGGCTTGTGAAAAGAGTATCATTTTACAGGAAATGTAAGGTTATGCCATACAAATATAAAATCATAGGGCCAGAGCTTCAGCTGGTGTAAATCAATGCAGCTCCATGGACTTCAAGGGAATCATGCTGATTTATGCCAGCAGAGATGGTGACACACCTCTTTGTTTATTATTCAAAATATAAAACCCATTAAAATGTACACGGCACCTTCCACGTGGACATGAAACTCATGTTTTGCTCTTCCCACAGAGTTGCTTGCTGTGCATTCATACGTTCCTTCATCTGCTGTAGAAACTTGTTCTATCTTCAAAATCTTTCCAAAACTTTCCGTCATTGCTCTGTCCTTTGGCAAATCTCTACCAACCTTGATCCAGTTAAGATGCGGAGTTGGGCTAGGAGAAAAATGAAAGAAGATATTGAGTTAAAAAACAAGAGATAACATTTCAGTTCAGTATAACTACAGAAGGTAGGAATGTTTGCATTTCCCTTTGCAAGATCATGATTTCAGAACTCTCCCAATGGCCCTTCTGTGTGTGTAATGTTTTACCCATTAAAACATCCTGGCTGAAGGTTCGATATTGTCCATAGTTTGTACTGCCTGTGGGGGAAAAGGGGCTTGTATACAAAAAACCCTTTATAGCTGACACTATGCCACAAAACAGGCATGCATACCTTGTAAACATATTGGCATGAACTGTAGTAGAGGCACTGAAGCTTGTTTTGTCCTGTTCCTCAGGGACTTCTTGTAGACAGACAAGGGGGTAAAGACTTCATTAAAATAACTCTGCCCTGTACTCTGCCTGATTAGACAGGGCTAACTGCCTGTCACAGATGGCTGAAAAAGCTACTTTATAGGTTTAGAAAGTTAGGAGCACGCTCAAAACCAGAGACACAGAAGTACAGGACAGATTGCTGTCTGAGCATTCCCAGCTGGGTTTCCTGACCCCAGCACCACACATGATGCATAGACACAGTGTCATATCTGCTTACTCTTGTGTCCATCTGTTAAGATGGCAAAATTCCCAGGCACAAGTTACTCAAAGCCCCAGGTACCAAGAAATTATGTTCTTTTATGAACAGCATGGATAATAGTGCAAGTGTCATATTTTCTGCAAGAGAGTTCATCCCTGGTATAGTATTGTAACAACGACAGTAAAGCAACCCCTACGTTTCATCAGCACCTGTGTAGATCATTGTACCAAGTACAGGAGTCGCCTGCCATTTTCAAGATTTGGATAAAACCTTCAGAGATCTCAAAGTGGCAATATAGTTACTGCTGTTAATTATTCTTTGATTGACAGGTCCTAGTCTTCAGACTTCGATACTTGTCTCAATCTAGCTAATCTAGTTCCTGATTGACATGGGCTCATTGCATAAAACAGCTACAGGCATGAACTGGAAGGGGAGGCAAACTGGAGGAATATAGTTAGAACCTACTGAAAAATTCCATTATTAGTTTTCCAAAGAAAAATATCTTTTTGATTATACCTTTTTTTTTTTCATTTTGGCATCATTTGATCATGTTTTGATTAGGTATATTAAAACAGTTATTTAACCATTTATCTCTGGGCTCAATGCCAGGCTGGTCCCTCAGCCCTGTCTGAGATGGGGTCCCCACCACCTTTCCCACCAGTCTCTGCACAGCTGGAACTGCCACCGGGAGTCACGATGGGAGGGGCCAGTTAACCAGTTAAACCTTAAGTATACCAATAAGCTTAATAGTATACTTAATGATTAACCATTTTAACATCCTTTGTTTTGATGCACTACTTAAAAACACAAAAATAGTTTTTAAAAAAAAATATTCATTTTGTTTCAGTGAGGATAATGCCTGCCTCCCCCGCCCCCCCCCCCACACACATTTTGTAATTCATTACCATCCCAACTCTTTCTTTTAGATTTGAAAGAGGAAGTAATTTTCCTTTTGTGAAAATCTCATTTCAATTAGGTGTTTTTTGTACACAAAAAATAAACATGCCATGGAAAATGTTGAATGAATGGGTAAAGTGTTCATTCCTTTTTGAACATTTTTATGGAGTATACTTTCCTTTCCCCTCCTTGTTTAATTATAGTTAGAGTATCGCTAGATTCACAGCCATGAAAAATGCATAATGGACCATGAAATTTTGTCTTTTACCCCATACTATGCCAATTTCAGGGGAAGTGTTTCTTGAATTGAGGGTCCTAATCCAAAAGTGTTTCGCAGGGCAGGGTGCAAGATTATTTTAGGAGAGCTGCAGTATTGTCATCCTTACTTCTGTGCTGCCTTCAGAGCTGGGCGGCTGGAAAGTGGCAGCTGTGGCCAGACTCTCAGTTCTGACAGCAGCCTGCTGACAGCAGCAGTGCAGAAGTAATCATAGCAATTCCATACCATGCCATCCTTCTGCACTGCTGCCTTCAGAGCTGGGTGGCTGGGAGCGGCAACTGCTGACTGATGGCCCAGTTCTGCAGGCAACAACACAAAAGTAATGGTGGCAATACCATAGCATGCCACCCTTATTTCTGTGCTGCTGCCGGTGGTGGGTTTGCCATCAGATCTGGGTTACTGACCAGCAGCCACCATTCTCCAGCTGCCTGGCTCTAAAGGCAATTCCCGCACCAGCAGCAGCACAGATGTAAAGGTAGCAGTACTGAAACCATCTCTACAATAACCTTGCAAACACTTCCCATCCCCAATCCTTTTGGGGTTAGGTACCCTACAATTACAACACCATGAAATTTCAGATTTAAATAGCTGAGAACATGAAATATGCAATTTTAAAAATCCTATGAGCCTGGAATTGGCCAAAATGGACAGTGAATTGGGTAGAGCCCTAATTATATAGCACATGGGGAAAATTTTATGAGGAAATTTGAAGAACATGTCCCATACTGTCTTTGTTTGAACCAACATGATCACTTCCTTGCATTCCTGAGCATAACATTTGCACATTTAAAAAAATAATCTATCTACTGGGTAAAAAGGAAGTTCACAGGCACAGGTAACAATGAACTAGGCCTTGGACGTACTGCAAAAAGGAATTACTTGTAATGAATGCAGTTACTTGGAATTAAGCCAACAGAAATGAGTTGTTTACTTGCTCTCAGAAAATGGTAACCAATTGCAAAGTCATAATCTTGTCTATCCTAAGGGTGAGTGATGCCCTTTCAAACAAGCATGTACAAACAAGATGCCCTGAACATATTTGCTCAAGCAGATAAACACTCTGATTTTGAGATTTATAGTGGGAGATAATTGTGCAAGCTTTAATATGGATCATTTATCTATTAACCACGGTGAGAACATAGGGACGTGGAGTTCAATAATACAGGTTGAAAACATGATGATTTCAACACCCATTCAACATGGAGCTCTATCACACAACAGCCAGAAGCAAATGTGTTTTCCCTACTAACTTTACTGGGTAGAGCAGTTTTAGGCTTTACCTTCTAGTTTCTCTACAACAACTTTTTCGGGGTAGAAAGTTGCATGCATAAATACAAGTTGAAAACTGGTGATCAGGAAAGAGGGTATAGGTTAGTGGTCTCCAACCTTTTTAACCACAAGATCCCTTTTTCAATATAAGTGCAATGTAAGATCTACCTGAAACCCAAATACCCTTTCCCTGCTTCCTTCCTGCCCCTTTTTTGAAGCCCCGCCCTTGCTCCACTCCTTCTCCGAGGCCTCACCCTGCTCACTCCATCCCTCTTCCTCCCCCATCCTCACTCACTTTCACCAAGCTGAGGTAAGGGCTTGGGGTGCAGGCTCCAAATCCCTTGGCTCAAGACAAGAGTGTGGGAGGGGCTCTGGACTTAGTCCAGGGCGGGGGATTGAAGTCCAGGAGGGGGTTCAGGGTACAAGCTCTGGGAAGGAGTTTGGGTACAGGAGGACTCACGTCTGGAGCAGGAGGTTGGGGGTAGGAGGTGGCTCAGGGCAGGGACAGGTTCAGGAAGCAGGCTCCGGCTGGGCACCATTTAAGTGAGATGGCTTCTAAGTGGTGGAGCAGTGGGGCTTACTCCTGCCCTGGCCCTGCACCACTCCTGAAAGCAATTGGCATGTACAAAAATGGCTCCATGGTGCCATGTGCTGCCCCTCATCTACAGGCACTGAGCCCACTGCTTCTACTGGCCACAGTTCCCTGTTACTGATCAATGGGAGATGCAGGAGTGGTGTCTGCAGGCAAGGACAGCATGTGGAAACCCCCTGCTCTGCCTTTCTCAGGGGCTGCAGGGACATGTCAGCCACTTCCAGGAGCAGCAATTACCCTAAGGATAATTACTCTCGCCATGACAGGTTAGGCATTTTAGAACTCACTATTCAAAGAATTAAATCTAGGCGTAAGAGAGAAATGAAAATTATTAAATGCACAGTCAAAAACCAAAAATAACCCACTTTGCAAGCAGTAAAAGTAGTAACAACAACCCCTCCCCGACGTATGTGTTGGCTCAGGATACGAGAGTGAAGGACAGTGTGTGTTTGTGAGAATGACAGACACACACACAGTGTGTGAGAGTAGCAGAGATTTGCATTGCCAAGCTCCCTCCATCCCCGTCTCTCTGTATGGAAATAGGGTACAGAAGTGGGGGGAAGAGGGACACCCTGACATCAGCGCCCCCCCTTCTCCCTCTCACATCCCACGCAGCAAACGGGAGGCTTGTAGGGGGACTGATAGCAGGGCAGGAGCAGCATGACAGTGGGTGGAGGGCAACTGAAGTGCCAGCGCTTGATAGCTTCTTGGCCAAACCAGTCAGGATCACCTGTCAGCAGCTCCAAGATCTACCGGTAGATCCCGATCTACTGGCTGGTGACCACTGACATAAATAAACCTAATCCAGTTTTGATGAAAGTGCTTCTGCCTGGCTGCCAAACTACCTCTGTCCACTAGGAGGAGTTGGGCTTAGAGGAGTATTCACAGGTAAGCACCACATCATCATCAAGAAGCAATGGGCTTAAACTGCAGCAAGGGAGGTTTAGGTTGGACATTAGGAAAAACCTCCTAACTGTCAGGGTGGTTAAACACTGGAATAAATTGTCTAGGGAGGTTGTGGAATCTCCATCTCTGGAGATATACAAGAGCAGGTTAGATAGACATCTATCAGGGATGGCCTAGATGGTGCTGAGAGGGCAGGGGACTGGACTCGATGACCTCTCAAGGTCCCTTCCAGTTCTAGTGTTCTATGATTCTATGATCATGAAGGTTGCACTTCAATCAGGTCTGCTTAGATTTTCCCATTTTCCATGCATTTTTCATCCTCTGAGTATGGCAATAAAGATGAAATCTCACTGTATGTCTATATCTATTTGTTGCATCTTGTCTTAGGATATAAGTTTTTGGGGCCAGGGATGCTCTTTTTGTACAGTGACGAGCATAACAGGAAGTACTAGGACTCTGTGGCATGATGGTATTACCAATACTAATAAAGATGGGATCTGAGATTTCCATTCAATGCAGAGGGCTAATCCTAGGCCTGGGGACTAGCTATACCTGCACCCATTGAAACTGGTCCAAACTAAACCCTGAACATTCCCAAATGTGAATCCATATCTAATTTTGCAGGTGGAGCCTTATCTTCATCATGGGAAAAACCAAAATCCTGATTCAAACGCTCCTTATCTTTTACTCAGTTGTTGGACTTGTTTCTGAATGGGCATCGTGGAAAGCATGAAACCTTGTAAGAGGGTACTCAAGAAATTGTACTGCAATCTCACTGAAGGTGGAAAAGCCAGGGCTGGCCTTACCATAAGGTGAACTGAGGCGGCTGCCTCAGGTGCCAGACTGTGGGGGGGGGGGGCACTAGGACCCAGAGAATTGAAGCCTTTCAAAGTTTTGGCCCAAGCGAGGGGGGCATGGAGGTGTCATTTGAGCTCCCCACCTCAGGTGCCAAAATGTTGTGGGCCGGCCCTGGGAAAAGCTCACTAATGTATTGATACCTGATCAATATTCTGAACTGGCCAAGCTAGAAGAGAAACAGCTTTATTGGGGTCCAAACTGTGGAGCTTGAATCAGTTCCTAATGTATTTAAAAGAATAATAATTTTCAGTGGTTACCATACAGAAACATCTGCTATGCCAATCATCACAGCATAGGGGTGCAGCTGTGGTATGCCTGTTACTGTGGTAAATAGTGATTCTTTAGATATAAACTTAAAAAAACAACAAATGGTCTGGTAGCACTTTATAGACTAACAAAACATGTACATGGTATCATGAGCTTTCGTGGGCACAGCCCACTTCTTCAGATGACTGGAGTTTCCTAAACTCAAAACTCCAGTCATCTGAAGAAGTGGGCTGTGCCCACGAAAGCTCATGATACCATCTATGTGTTTGTTAGTCTATAAAGTACCACCAGACCATGTGTTGTTTTTTAAGTTTATCCTGTACAGACTAACTTGGCTACCCCCTGAAGCTTCTTTAGATATACTTGTCTATAACCTGTATGTTACTCTCTCGTCAACATAAAACTTTCTCCATTGTAACTCTACACTAGTTTTCAACAAGTACAATGTATTTATAGAGAAAGTTTTGGTGTAAAATTATACACTTAGTTGGAGATTTTTTAAAGATACTTCCTTAAATTTTATTCCACAAGTCTGTTAAGTGCGTGCGATACTCACAGCCCTTCAGCAATGCATTCAAGTAGTAGAACTCCTCCTTTGATGACAGTAACTGATGAGCTGCTACCAGATGGTTCGTGTGGTATCAGTATTTTGGGTTTTCTTTCCTTGATGAAATTAGCTACAAAAAAAGAGAAATGAAAAGGGTCATTAAGGTGATCATCCTGTACCCTCTAACCATCTTAAAAATATTGCTTTGGACTGAAGATTTCTGGAACATTCATTCATTGAGTTATTTTCTTTATATTTATATTGGTGGTATTTTTTCTAAAGGCCCTACCCAGGGCTTTGTTTTATTACTTACGTTCCAAACACAGGAATAAAATTAAAACCCTCTCTCCCCCAAAACCAGAGCCCTGAATCTGCAAACCCCTTAAGAAGATACACAACTCTGCTCTCATGAGCAGTTCATTTTCAGCCAGCTTTCAGGGGTGGAGTCATACAATAGTGGGGGCCTCTTTCTCTGGCTGCTACTGTTGGTGTCATAAAGAGGCAGACCTGCCCAGAAGATTTTCAGGGGGAGGCTAGTGCTGAATTATGCTGCTACAAGAGCTCCTGGTTGCTGATGATGCTGGTGGTTGGGGGATGGCAGTCTTAAAGGGGCCAGAGTTATAACTACACCCGTATGACTCCCGAATTGTAGAGGGTGAAGGGGTGTGCACTGGGGAGCTGGTCCCCATGAGCAGAACTGGGCCCAACTCCCTTGGGTCAGAGCAGGTGAGCCCAATCCAGCCATTAAAGCAGTGTGGGATACCCCTGTGCCTAGTAAGGATTACCAGAGGGCAGGGCATGGGAGATGGAAGGGAATGATTGGGACAGGCCATGCCTAGGGAAGGGAAGGAAAAAAAGGGTGCAGTACTGGTGACTCCTATGATGGGGTTCCTGGAGCAAGCATTCCAGGGCTCCAGAAAGCAACCCTGGAGCTAGTACTCGAGGAAGGGAGCAAAGCTATCAAGAACTGGGATGCTGCCAGGAAGAGGAACACCAGGGACTCATGTGAGTCTGGCTCTGAAGCCTGAGAGAAAAGGAGAGTTAAAACTCTGTTATCTGTTGTTTTACTTGCCTATGTTAAGAGATTCCAGTCCCTCCAAACTAAGATCCAAGCCCTATTCCTCCAAGCAACAGCCTAAGAAAAATTCGGCTTCCTGCCTCCAATGCCCTAAGAAGTGTGCCTTGTCCTCAACCTCCCTCCCTGGTTCCCAGGCAAATTTAAGACTCTGTTCAGAATGTCCTGCCATGCCTCAAAAAAAAAAAAAAAATCTCTCCTGAGGATTCGCTGCAGCCTCTCTCCTGGACCTCCCCCCTCCCTTTTTCAGGACTGATCAATCTGCTTAGCTACCATTTATCTTCTCTCTGCTTCCTTATTTCCGCCCTGTGCCACACACACTGCCCTATGATGGTGAATGAATCTTTCCCTCATCTGTTCTTGGCATCTGAAATAGTCTTCCTCATACATTTCCCCTCCACTAACTCTATATGGTCTTCGAAATCTCAGCTGATATCAAATTGTTTCTTCTTTGCCAGTTGCATAGAATTCTCCTTCCCTCTACATTTGCCGAATTTACAATAACCCAGGAAAGCATTTGGAAGTACAGCTTGAAAGCAAGACACTGTTCATAACAAAACTCACTCTTACTCTACTGGGTTTCAGATAACCATTTATGCTAGACTGCCAACAACAACAACAACAACAAAATCAATTGTTTCTTTGACAATGCAGTTTAACAATTCATATTGTTAAATGGCTATTCAATAACAATTAATAGCCAATATGTCATTCAAATGTTTACTGCTTCTTCAACAGAAACCGTTTACTGACAGTTTCTTAATATATCATTTCTACCTTACAAGCCAGTTTTTTTCATATTTTTTTTTTGCCTTCTTTAATTGCTTTGTGTCTCTTGGTATAGTGTGTACTACATGTACCAATGAGTACATGTTCTGTACACAGATGTTTAAGCCCTGCATATCTGCAGATATCCACAGACAATTTTTGCGGCTAATGGAGCGGATGCGGACACTTGTGCAGGGCACAGAGAGAGGTGCTGGTCAGAGCTCCCACTGCAGGCAGGACAGGGGAACAACAGGTTCCCCTTGGTCAATCCAAATGCCCCTCCTTGCATGAGGGGACCAGTGCCAGCCCTGACGGCTGCTGCCCCCCGCCTGCTGAGCACTGACGTGCAGATGCCCCAGGGTCTGCCTCAGGGAGACACGCTGCCCACCACACACCACTGTTCCGGTGCTGCTGGCTCTTGCAGCTGAGGCATGCATGGGGAAGGTGACTCATTTCTGGGAGAAGAGGAGGAGGGTGCCAGATTCCAGAAATGCAGCAGGCTGCCCTGTTATGATGAGGGAGGGCTCAGCTTTGCAGGGCTGGAGCTATGGGGGAAGTGGAGCTGGCACCTGGGGCAGGTGGTGGAATGGCCAGGGGCATCTGCCCCTAGACCTCCCAGCCTCTGTGTGCACTGAGCCCATTCCTGGGGTGCTGGAATGCCCCCAGGAGCCTCCTGCAGGGCAGTTGGTTTGGCCAGTGGTGCTTGGCCTATGGTGTTCAGCTGGGACAGGCCTTGGGGCACAGCACACTCAGGGCCAGGAGCCTGTGGCTGGGGCTGAATGGCAGGTCACAGTCAGGGCTGTCCAGCACCAGTTCCTTGTGCCACTTCCCGGCCAGCAGCTTGGACCCCTTATGCAGCACCAATGTCCCTACCATGGCCCAGCCTGGCAGTGCAGGCTGCACTGCCAGCTTGCAAGTTCCTGGGCAGCAGGGCCTGCCCCCTGCCACAGGGATTGGAGCGTGAAGGGCCCTAATGCCATGCCCTTCTCTCCTGCCACCCTGATCCTCAATCCCTCCTTTCCTGCTGCCTCTTCCCTGCAAGACCCCACCCCCTTGCTCATCTGTGCACTCTCCCTCCTCCCCTCCAGATGGCTTGCTGCTGCCAGTTCAGATGAATGTAAAATCTGACTAGCAGATTGGATGAAGGGTTGAGCCTGTGCAGATTCCCATTTTTGTATCTGCACAGTGCTCTACAAATATTCATGCACCTGTGACAAGGTTTTCAGACATGACCAGCAAACTTAGACATGCAGCCTGGGATACCTGAAAAGGACCTGATTCTCAGAAACTGTCCAGCATTAGTCCTGTGAAAAATCAAGTTCCTCCCAGGTGTGGTTGCTTGGGTACTCCAAAAACTGAGGCACTCAGAATTACTAATTTTTGAAAAAGATTATTTTTAAATATATTTCCTTTATCTTCAATGATTGATAACTGTGTTTTAAGGGGAAATAAAGTATTTGATAGAACTCAGTGGCAAACAGATTTTCCATCTTATGAAAGTATTTCTTTTGAATCCAAACTGTAACAAAAAGCCATAATTCTGAAATTTTTCATGAAGTGAAATACCTCTCAAAAATGCCATTAAGTCACTTGAACTATTTTGTTTCACTGAACTCAGTCCTTTCTTTTTACTGACCATTTAGTGTTCTATTTGGGAGGAAAAAAAAACCTGAGGAGGCGGAAAGCTTATGATACAATAATAAAAATAAAAACTTGTAGATCCAGAGATATCAAAATATGACATTTAAATATTTTAATGGCTTTTTTCTTTTTAAAAAAATCCTGAAAATCCATCCTTTTTGTCAAAACAGCATTTTCCAACAGAAATCTTTCACCTAAAATCATCCAACACATTCTAGAATTTAGGTTGAGAATCCAGATATATTCTGTTAGCTACACACCCTTCTCAATCCTATCCATATTTTCTGCTATTGTAACATTAAACGTGGTAGCATATTTTAACATTAGCTGGTCACCAGAGATGATTTTTTTCCATCTAGCTTAGAGCTCCTTCCCTTTTAATCACTGTCTTGATCAGGAAAACTGGCAACTCTGGAAAATAGTTTCTGTCAGGTCCACTTCTCTGAGTTCTTTATTTCACATGGCAAAAGCGTTGCAGTAATGTTAAAAATCCCTCAGACCTCAGTCAAGATAGTAAAGATTGAGTAAATACTGATGCATGCTCTGCTTATACTCTGTAGACACATTAAAAGCTTTTCTAAAGCAGTAACAGTATTTTATCTAAGCTGATATACTACTTCATATTACTAAAATTTCAGATTACCCAATACAGTGAGTGTTCTCATTGTGAACTCACTCAAAGGCAAAGGAACAGGTGCATTCAACTCACCCTTAGTAACAGCAGCATTAGGTGAGCTTGAGTCATTGGTATGTTTAACTGAAATAAACAAAAATGAAAACCAAATGCAAACGAAATAGTTGATATAGATTAAAAGGTCAAACACAAACAAAACAACTAAAGTAATCACACACACAATACTTCCTTAAAGGAAATATAAATATATTTTATATGAAACAACCAAAATAAATTAATGCAAATCTACACAGACATTGAATTTCTGTATGTATAAAGAAAACTTTTAAAAGATGTAAAAGCTCTGAAAAAGATTCACTAGAAAGTAATTTTATCATAGTTATATCTATAAAATTGGTAGGTTAGTAGCATTAGTTAAAAGATTCTATCCTTAACTTTCTCTTTGTCATTTATCGGTCTTCTTCTTGCTCTCATATTCAATGCACTCTGGCCCTGATCCCACAAAGCACTTACACACGTTAAGTACATACATAGTCCCATTGGTTTGAACAGTAATGTGGATATAACATTTAAATGGTTTCTTGCCCTGAAGCCAGAGTGCTCCAAACCCTGCAGGTTGAAACCTCTCTAATGTGGAGACATTTGAGTATCTATAGAGTTCTAATATTTTATGTACAATTAATAGCCTAAAACATAGAACCACAGATTATAGGAAAATAGGTTTAGAAGGAACCTGGAGAGGTCATTTAGTCCACCCCCACTTGCTGAGGCAGAATCAAGTATATTTAGACCAGCGGCTCTCAACCTTTCCAATATACTGTACCCCTTTCAAGAGTCTTATTTGTCTTGCATACTCGTAAGTTTCATCTCACCTACAAATGATTTGCTTACAAAAATAAGACAAACAAATATGTCACAGGTCACTATTACTGAAAAATGTGCTTATTTTCTTATTTTTATCATATTATTATAAAATAAATCAAATGGAATATAAATATGCTTTCATTTCAGTGTACAGTATATAGAGAGTAGTATAAACAAGTTACTGTATGAAATTTTATTTTCTACTATAGGGATGTAAAAATTTGGTTAAAAAGGTAATTGTGTAACCACTGAATATCTTAGTGGTTACACAGCTGCACACGCTGCAGGCTCTGCAGTATAAAGCTCAAATAAGTTTTATATTGCAGAGCCTCCAGCGAAGCCTCCCCAGTTTAACCGATAACATTAATCAATAAGCATCAGTTTATGAATTAACTGGTTAATCTCTAACATCCCTAGTACCTAAGTATCCTTTCTGAGAGTTTTTCCTAATAGCTGAATCTCCCTTGCTTCAGATTAAGCCAAATGTTTGCCTTATGTTTAGTGGATATTCAGAAAAATAATTCACCATCTTCTTTATAAAAGCCTTTAACAAATTTGCACTGTTATCGAGTCCCCTCTCAGTCTTCCTTTCTCAATACTAAACATGCCTAGCTTTTCTTTTTTTAATCTTTCCTCGCTGGTCAGGTTTTGTAAAACCTTTGTTATTTTTGTTGATCTCCTCTAGACTCTCTCTAATTTGTCCATGTTGTTTTTTTCAAGTGTGGCACTCAGAACTGGAAACAGTCCTCTAGCTCAGGGCTCAAGCATTAAGGTACATGGATTTAATATTAATAATTCTTTATCCGTTTACCCCAAGAAGAAAATATATGATTTATAAGTTAAATATGGAGGCTTTCAGTTGGGAAGAAAATATCCTTGATATTATAGGAAACATAAATCCCCCAAAGTCAGATATTATGGAAACCAAAAGGGTGACTTAAAGGGCACAGCCAATCTAATATAATATATACAATCAATTTATTTTAATATATTATTCTTGCAAGTGACACTTAAAATTACTGCAACCGAATGAGGCAAGTAAAAGAGCTTCAGCTTGTGTACACTGTCATAGCTCCACTGAGGTCAATGAAGCTTTGATTACCATAGCCTGAGAATGTACCCTACTATATTTTTCTTTCTTTTGTTCGACTTTTCAAAAGCACACTGTTTCCTGTACATTCTGTTTATTGAGTCAGTTTGTTTCCTTTGTTGTTTGGGCTGAAGTTTGATACAGCAAAAACTCAGAACTGGAAACAGTCCTCTGAGCAAGACATAATACATATATAAGGAAATGTAACTGTAAAACCATAAAATGGACAGTGGGACTCAGAATTTTGCCTTCCAGATGAGAAGTCTCAGGTGCAGGTGCAGGTGCAGTATCTGAAGCTACCTTTTTCTCATTTTTGGAAAGCAAACAGATTCAAAGAAGCTGGTGTTCTTTTAATCTGCAGGAAAAAAAATGGCAGCTACAATGCCAACCACTTAGAACACAAACACCCCCCTGTCTCCTAGTTGCCCTTTCACTCAGTAAATGCAAAGCTCTTTTCATGCCATATTATGCTAAATTCCTCTGTGCTTTTTACTTCTTACTAGAGGCAGTCATGCAAACAAGATTTCTGCTTGCTCTATATATGAGTACATTTCTTGTGACTGGGGAAGGATTGACAGACAGTTCTCCACTCCTCCAAGACTATAAAAGTTGATGCTTATGGACCGTACCTTACAAAGTAATGCAATTTGCATGGCTTTTTTCTTAGACAGGTGATTTTGAACGTTCGGAGTAGGGGGCGCCATTCGTGACTTCTATTGATTTCTACCTTCTCTGAAGCACTTAGCAAAAGTGGGCAGGGATCATCTACTACTATTTTTTCTGTTCTTCTCACAATGGGACATCATACTTGACTGTTACTTTGGCACTACTGTAATATACGTGATTACTACTGATAGAAGCGAAGGCAGATGGTACCATTGGCTCTCCATAGCTGAGCTCAGGGAAAGACTTGTTAGGTATAAATCAAGAATTCTAAGCTATGGTCTCTTTGACATTCTCTAATATCCAGTCAGCCAAGCAGGAAACTTACTGCACAATAGGACACCTGGACTATTCCCTGATCATGCTAACTGTAGCTCCCTAATGTTGTTCTCCAGAGCCTGACTGCCAAATCGAGGCAAACCCAGCCCCAGGGGGAAGGAGGCAGTATGGGAATGCCTAATGATTATCTACTCAGTGGCTGAGAAGAGAGTTGATTTCCCAATGCATCATGATTAGATTTTATAACAGTGTAGAACAGAAGGTCAATAGTGCTTTTGCAGCCCAACAGCCCAAAAGTTGGATCTAGCTCTCAGAGTAAGGCTTATCATATAGGAATAAGCACATTTACATGCATTTTCTTCTGAGAGAATCAAGTTAAACACGTAGCAGATATTTTTATTCTGTGACAAGTGGGAGTTAAAAAAAAATTAAAAGACTTACTACGTGTAACCCTCAGTGTCATTGGCATTTTCTGTACGATTGTTCGCAGCCTTGGAAATGCCGCAAAGCAACAATAATCGCTTCGACTGTCATTTTCTTCAACATTTGCAAAGTAAAGATCTCCCTTAAGGCTCATGGAGACTCTTTCATCTTGCGGAATGTGTTGTAAATCTAGCAAGAAAAAGTAATTATGAGATGGTAATGATATGGAGCCATCCCCCCATACGACTATTTACACTTCCCATCATATGTTTGCTTTTTGATGCAAAAGAGGAACCATAATTGCTGTGTCCTTTTACATCCATGGGAATGAGAGGTTATGAAACAAGAACCCAAGTAAACTTTTTACAGAAAAAGAAGTCACGAATTCTCTGGAAAGGCAGTTTTGTCCATATATTTAAATTCTGTAATTACTAGGGATGATGCAGTGAAAATCCCCCAAAGTGGCAGTGCTACAAAGGCTTATACCACTGCCATGAATGCCTGATTTCTAGGTTTCCATTGTACAGAACCCAAACTCATCTTCCCTGTAACTACACCTTATAGCATGCAATTCCTAGACCAGACTGAGATTGTGTTGTCTCATTGTCAATCCAGCCAAATACAGATAAGAGCAATTGTATATCTAGTCTGGAATCCTGTCTCTGATGGGACTCCAATTTCACCCTAGGACCTAAACACTATCAAAGTACATTGGTGTTTGTCATTTACGTCTACTTGGGCAAGATGATACCCTAAACATGTAAAGAAAGTGACAGAATCCCCAAAACAGACCATTATGCAATAACCAGACAATAGAGGAAGATTATTTCTAATCTTGTGAGTGAAAAGCCTGCTATGTGTTGTTTACTGTAACTTACCAATATTCATCCAATAGATATGCAAAGGTGGAATTCCTCTGGGAGGATTACAGTGCAAAACCATAGAGTCACCATACTCTACCTCCATTGGTTCAATTTTTTCTTTTGGGAATTTTGGTACACCTATGACAAAAACAAACAGTTTTGATCATTTTCTTTGCCCTCTTTAGTCTGAATAACCCATCTACCTCATATCCTTCTTTTTTTGTTCTCTGTATTAACTACTATGATGTACATAAAAGCACAAATTGACTAAGCAAATTTTTTTTTAAAAAGTATGAAAAGAAGATCCCAGAAAAAGAGTTTTTATTACACAAAGAACTCTCTGCTCCTCTGAGGAAGTGGGCTTTGCCCATGAAAGCCCATGATACCATGTATATTTTTTGTCTTTAAGGTGCTACAAGACTACTCATCATCATTGTTCTGAGACTTTTAGACAAAGAACAAAGGAATTGTAATGGAAATCAAAGAAATGGTCATGTGAAGGGTTGAGTGTAATCTGCTTGAGTGAGTATCGTAGTGCACACTCCTCCTCAATCCTCCACCACTCAGGGGGCATACTGGAGAGGAGTGAGAGCAGGACTGTGTTTTGATGATCCTCTCTGTCATAATGGCTTCCAACAAACTATAAGGCAATGCAAGTGAGAGCGGCATTCAGATGGCTACTATAAGTTGTGCAAGGGGCTTGGCCCTCAGCCACTCCCTGAATTAGAAGCAGTAGAAAAGTAGCTATAGAGTTTTCTTTGCTTCCCCCTTTCTCAGGTATGCAAGCTTTGCTTTGGAATGGCTGCACACGGACCCTACATCATATTGACGGTCTGATCTTGCTTTCTTTGAATAGGTAAGTGGACCAGGGCCATCCCTAGGTATATGCAGAATATGCAGCTGTGTGTTGCATATTCGGCAGTGCTGTTCTGGCAGCCAGCCCCCTGTGGGCTGCCCCTAGTTGCCACTTACCAGCTGTTTCCCCTTCTGGCAGAACAGGAAATTGCCGCTTGTCTCTGACCAGCTGCATGGCCACCCCCTGCTCTACTTCTGGTTGGCAGCTCAAGTCACAGACTGGTATCTGCACCTCCTGTATAATCCTCCACCAGCCTCCCTGCCCATCTGCAGCCCTGGCCCTGGTCCCCACAGCCCCAAAGAACAGCCCCATTCCTCCCAGGATGCTCAGACTGCATAGGGCACCATGATTTGTAAGGACAGCTCTAAAGCAGACCTTGTGACAGACATGCACGCCAGCTAATGGATCTGGCTATGGTTATTAAATACAGACCAGTTGATCCAATAGCTTAGGACCTGATCCAATGACCAGAATTCACTGAAGTCAATGGAAACCCACAAGAATTGTGTATAAAGGTCAAGAACAGCAACCACCCCAACTTCAAACCAGCCAGCTGCAAACAGTAACAAAGATCCAGTCTCATGTAGGCATCCCCAAAGGCAACAGTATTACATCCACAAGTAAGGTGAGCCAGCTGTGATCCTGGAATGAGCACAGAGAAGCCACAATGCAACAAACAAAATTCACTTGTTAAAATGTAACTGCTCTTCAAACAAACCAAGCTGAGACTGTTGCAGGGCAGGCGCTGACTCCTACTTATGTTCAAGGCAAGTTAAAACCGGTTCAAGGTGCAGTTCTGTCAGTTCCGTGCGTCATTAGGCAAAAGTAAAAGAATGAAATAATCTTGGCTCTTAATAGCCACAGGGAAACACTACAAAGTGCCAGTTTTGCACACGAGTCCTTAGCGTGAACTCCAGTGCAGAGCACTTGCCTGCTATAAACACTTCTTAAATGTCAAAATGTGTCTATGCCACATCCTCTGCTGATGTAAATCAGTATAATCCCACCAAAGTCACTGGAACTGTGGTGATTTACACCAGCTGATAAACTGGCCCTTAGTGTAGGAGTTGAGGAACTGAAGGATTATGGAGGATTTTGCATACACATATTAAGAGCAAGATTGAGACTGTGGTTGTGTAGTTGTGGGAAGCAACTTGCATCTTAAGCTTGGGTGCAGAGGGGAAAACAGGGGCTGAGTGCCTCATACCTCCTGCTCCACTGTGAGTAGGTAGCTGGGGAGGAATTAGGAGAGAGAAGGGGGCAAATTATGTGCCCATCCCAACATAGCCACAACATGCCACATCTACTGGCAGACATGAGAAGTTTTTCTGAGTTACAGTTTCTTCTTAAATTTCCTTCTGGTGTGACACTAGCTAGTGAGCTTTGGGAAATGTCTCCATAACAGGCAGAATGCAGGTGGGCAATTTTTCATCTTGTGGCTCTTTTTTTTCATGCCAATGGATTATCTGTTTCAAACAATTGCAACATGATGTTGATTACTTAAGTAAGAACTGTGTAAGGGAAGATATTACACTGGCCCAAGGGAAGATATTACTCTACAGTACAAGATAAAATGGAAGGAAAGTTCTCATGCCTACCATGGTTCATGAACATTTATACCAGTCTTGTCTGGAAAGAGAGATAAGCAATTTTTTAAATCTCCAGTTAATAAGTAGAGTAGGGGTCCATAATAAGCAGTAAAATGGTGATCCCATGAATCTCACCCACAGCACAAGGGACAACAGAGAGAATACTACAGTACAACCAATAGCTTCCTCACTGATCAAGTCCTGCCAGGTATACCCTGTGACAATTCCAGTGCTTGAGCCAACCTGTCAGACAAGCATATGAGATTGAAATTTAGGTAAGCTTCCAATTGATTCTCTTGCTGAGGCACAATCTGTCTTCTCATCTGGAAGGCAAAATTCTCCTACATTCTGTGAAAAGGGAGCTATTAAAAATCCAAGGAAGCTAATAATCGTTACCCCTTTCTGACCCAAGTCACTTCTCACGTTTGTGACACTGTGGGTTGTTTTTAATCAAGAGAAACTGTTTATAGCCAGTTATTTCTTTGATGCAATCCAGACACAAGAAGAAAACAACAGGAGTTAGTTTCTCTGATTGCAGTTCTAAGTCCTTTTCAGCCAGCACTTAACTTAAAAACTCTTTTATCTGTTCCTCAAGGTCACACTTATGAGTGTTTTTCATTCTGGTGCATGCACATGTGCACACCCCTACCTATCACTGTCCTGTCCCTGTGTTTGTTTTCAGCTTTAACCAGCATATCTGGACCACACCCTAGGATTGCTATGGTGGTACAAGACCCATAGCATTGGTTTCCATTATTTCAGTTATTAGTATATCGGTATTGAATGGCTCTCACATTTAGCCTGAACAGAAGGTGCTTAATGCACCCATCAACCCAACCAGCTCTGTGATCTATGCAGCCAACAGTACTCAGAGCATAACATTATCATAAGCATTATCATAAGCATAACATTATCACTAGCTGTGATATCGCTCATAAGTGCATATATGTATGTAACCTTTTTTTCCATTATCCATCATGTTACGTCTTGAGTATTATGTAAGCAATTGCTACTAATTTGTGGCTGATCACAGAATCTATAATAATTGAGCTAAACTGGTACGTGGTACCAAGCTCTGTACAAGATGTACTGTTTGATGGCAGGTTTTGAAATTGCATGGAGTTATTCATACAGCATGTGGACAATGTGACATTTGAAATCAATTCATCTAATTGCCATGACATCCTCCAAAAAGGTCACGTCAATCTTACATGTAACTCCCCACATACGGCCATAAAGAGCAGGACCAGAAAATCTTCATAGTTCAAGGTATTCCATCTCATATTTTCATTACACAGGGGAAGAACAAGCTTATATAAGGGCTTCAAAATGACCTGTTGAAATGCCAGCAGATGGATTCTATCTAGACATAGACAATATATTGACAGGGAGTAAAAAAGGAGTCACAAGATGAAAAATGGCCCATCGCATTCTGCCTGTTATGGAGACATTTCCCCAAGTTCACTGTGATATATTACATACATAGAACAGTCTTAAGAAAGATTCCTTGCACCACATTTTAACTCCTGCCACAGTAATAACTGGTGTTCTCTAATACCACAGTGTCATTAAACTATGGGTCACATAAAGATCAAAAGGATGTTGGCTTGTGCCCAAGTTCTCAGCTTGTGACTGATGTTGACCTAAGGAGTGACAGATGCCCTCATACTGTTGTGAACCTGGGTTTATCCAATCCTTAAAGTGGCTTACAATTTAATGACCAAACACTACTAATTTGGCTACGACAAATCAGGAAAGAGATCTTGGAGTTATCGTGGACAGTTCTCTGAAAACTTCCACACAGTGTGCAGCGGCGGTCAAAAAGGCAAATAGGATGCTAGGTATTATTAAGAAAGGGATAGAAAATAAGACACAGAATATCTTACTGCCCCTGTATAAAACTATGGTACGCCCACATCTTGAATACTGTGTACAGATGTGGTCTCCTCACCTCAAAAAAGATATTTTGGCCTTGGAAAGGGTTCAGAAAAGGGCAACTAAAATGATTAGGGTTTGGAACGGGTCCCATATGAGGAGAGGTTAAAGCGACTGGGACTTTTCAGTTTAGAAAAGAGGAGACTGAGGGGGATATGATAGAGGTGTATAAAATCATGAGTGGTGGGAGAGGGTGGATAAAGAAAAGTTATTTATTAGTTCCTCAAATAGAAGAACTAGAGGACACCAAATGAAATTAATGGGTAGCAGGTTTAAAACTAATAAAAGAAAGTTCTTCTTCACACAGCGTGTAGTCAGCATGTGGAACTCCTTGCCAGAGGAGGCTGTGAAGGCTAGGACTATAACAGAGTTTAAAGAGAAGCTAGATAATTTCATGGAGGTTAGGTCCATAAAAGGCATTAGCCAGGGATAAATGGTCCTTGGCCTCTGTTTGACAGAGGCTGAGAGGGATGGCAGGAGACAAAGCGCTTGATCATTGTCTTCGGTCCACCCCTCTGGGGCACCTGGTGCTGGCCACTGTCGGCAGACAGGATACTGGGCTAGATGGACCTTTGGTCTGACCCGCTACGGCCGTTCTTATGTTCTTATGTTCTTATGTTCTTATGTACTGGAAAGATTAGAGTTAAATGAATTAACTCAAGATTAGAGTTAAATATTTTAAAACACCACTGAAAAAAGGTGCAGAGGAGAGGAAAAAATTCAACAAATGTCTGGGAATCCCTTCTCCTATTTTCCTATTTACAGAAAATTCAAAATCTCAATGAAAAAATAAAGAGGAAGTGGGAATTATGTAATTACTTTTTTTTTTAGTATAAGCAGCAGGCCACAATCAGTTCATTGATAAAAAAAAAAACCCTGAAGTTACATAGGTCACTTCACTAAACTCCAGTTTTTAGTGGGATTAGTCTAGATTTACTCACACTTATAACGTTTTTTCAGTAAGGAGTGTGAAACATCCACCTTCTCCCCCAGCGATATATCTATGCTGACAAAATCCCCAGCAATGGCGCAGCTATTTTGTCAGAACAATGCTTCTGTCAACATAGCTAATGCTGTACAGAATTGTGGTGTTCGAACACACACACACACACACACACACACACACACACACACCCAGTCCTGTTGGTGTGAGCTATGTCTAAACTAGGAGCTATGCAGGCATCACTAGACTGACAGACTCTATGGTGTAGACATATCCTCAGGCTATGTCTACACTGCCTGCTTTTGCGGGCAGAGAGTACGCAAATGAAGCGCTGATTAGCATTTTGTCGCACTTCATTTGCATAATCTATTCCAAGCCGTTTTTGCGCAAGGGGTTTTTGTGCAAAAAGGAAATGGCCACACTGCTTGTTCTTGTGCAAAAACAGCTCGAAATAGATTATGCAAATGAAGCACAACAAAATGCTAATCAGCACTTCATTTGCATGATCTACTCTCACTGGTTTTACATGGTTGTAACTCCATTGACTTTGTGGATTTACACCAGTGTAAATTGGAAGAGAATTAGTCTCATTGTTTGGTTTTTAGATTTGAAGCCTGTGTGGAGTGGAGGAAGCTAGCACTGGGAAGCTGTGCTAGGAAAGCATGCTGTGAAGAGATTCTCAGATGCAATTCAGCCAATGGAGGAACCACCCTTCTATGCAGGTATAGGAATGTATATATTCCCTACACAGAAGGAATCATTCATTGGCTGACTCATAAACCTGCATAGAAGAACTAATTCATTGGCTGACTCCGGCAGATTTATACCTACTTTGCACCAGACTAGCAAGACAGAGTGCACACAAACTGTTGTTGCCCAGTCTTGAATAAGAATGGCTCAGAGGACAATGGCCAGGTGATCTCCATTTCCTGGCAATCTCCAGTCCCCAGAACTCTTCTTGGCCACTGATAACCAGCAGTAAGCAGAGCCGCCGTAAGGCTGATTTTCTATATGCCAGGGATCAATCCACTGGCCAGCAAACCAGAGTCACACAAAGGGGACTTACAACATCCTTCCACCTGCCCTGCACTGAGCATGGGCTGGAATCTGTCTCAGTGTATCCATTTCACTTCTGGCTTGTCCAGCTTGAAGTCAGTAATTATCATTCCAGGCTGTCTTTGAAATGTTTACAAAGGATGATTCTGCTTATTTATGGAATGGTTTCTAATTGCCACTTTAAACTGAATCATGTAATGATTGGCTGTCGGTTTAGTAAGGCATCTTGCTATGGGATAGATGCCAGTCCTTGCCCTACATTGAAAATTTTCTCTACAACCCATTCCCAAGGACATTTATCCCCATAAATGACTTGGGATGGTCAGAATAATCACAATGAACTGGTTGGTAAACTGGGTGACAAATCAGATAGGACACTGGACTGTGTTCTGTTCCTAGCTTGTGTACAACCTGCTGTGTGATTTTGCTCCATCACTTAGCCACTCTGTTTTCTCATCTGTAAAATGGAGATAATATTGCTCATCTACCTTTGTAAAGTGCTTCAAAGCTAGCTATTAGTTTAAACCAATTCAAAAATTATTTTAGCGTCTTTACCACAGAACAGAGTATGCACATCTATGTGCCTTTTCAGATATCAGATAAAGCATCCTTTTCCAAGTGGACTTTGCAATCAATAATGTAATACACTCTCGGTGAATTTATTTTTTGGTCAATTTATTTTCATGGTGTACTTTCCTCCTGTAATTTTAAGAAATTAAGGAAAGTAATAAAGACACGGTAAATAAATCTTGTAAATCAAAGAGGCAGTGTTACCTTTTGATCAATTGTAAACAAGGTTTAAATTTCTAGTCCTAATACGATTTCTCCTTTTAGCACTGGGCACATTAAATAACTGAACTAACAGATCTCTAGGTTCAATAGTATAGTGGTTGATAAATAACATGCCCTGCCTCTACTCAGGCTCAAAAATTCAATAAACAGGCATCAACTAAGGAAAGTTTTATGGTTTTGTATATTTAAGTAGTTCTTCTTTTGGAATCAATGGATCATCACAATATCAGAAGACTTTTTATTACTGAAGGTCGCATACTGTAGAAGGGACATAAAACTGAGGTCCTGACCAGTTTGGAAAATTAAAGGCTCCCAGCACTTTTCTTGTGAGTAGTGGTGCCAACACCAGTGCCTGGCCAGATTTCAAAGCTAATAAATTATGTTCTGCCTAGAGCTTTGAATGGCAATGTTGCTCTTTTTCACCCTGTCTAAAATTGCTGGATGACATTAAACAACTATTGTGTCCCCTCCAGTAACAACTGGATCATTCAGTTCAATTCAACTGAAAACACAAGCTCCTGTCAAACTGTTGTGCACTGCTGATGAGTTACATCCTTTCAGGCAGCTACCAATTCCTATATATGCACACCTGACCTTTGTGGCCAGGTGGTGTCATGAGGCTTATCTGGCTAGCTAGTGTATACAGCACACCTCTCAAGACATCCATAAAAAGCTGGTCAATAGAAAGGAAGATTCTGGGAGATTCCTCTCATGGAGTATTTAATTTCAGAATATTCTATCAGGAAAGAATCTCCCTGAAAAAAGACATTCCACAGGCTCCACAAAATCCACCAGGGACTTCACTGATGCTTCTAATTTAATGCAGAAGGTGCTCTGGTATTAAGGGCAGCAGCACAAAATGAAAGATAGATAGAGATCAAGATAGAGAGAGAGAAAAATATTTTGTCCATACAGAGCAAAGATCGAGAGGCTATTCCCCTGTGCAAACTGCACCAACAAAAATCAATTTATGTGGATTCTCTGTCCTAGCTCTGGGGCCCCTTCCCAGACTTCTCTCTCTTCTGTGACTAAACAGCTCCAATACAGCCCCGTTACCAGGGTTTTCTTTATTTATGACCACCCTTAGAAAACTTTCCAGGAGCTGTTCCTTGGTACAGAGGAAGGGATCCATGGGCCCTAGTCTGTCAAGTGCTTTGGCATCCTTTGATAAGAGGAAGCTCTAGAATGCAAAGTACAATGACTGGTGGCACTGAATGAGCACAACTGCAGTTTTAAATACAAAACAAAACAAAATGCCTGCCATGAGTTTTATGAAAAATGCAAAAGAAAAGTCATTAGATTGGCATTTATTTTCATAGCCTCCATAGAGAAATAGAGAAAATGAGCAAATCATTTTCTGCCACAGAACACTCAATTCTCCTGAGGATGCCAGTAAAAACAAAACATGCTGACTTATTCTTTAGAGAAAAAGCATGGTGAATGATATTCTGCATGTATCAGTAAATAATAAATGTTCTTGAAATTAATATAGCTGGAAAACTATGTTACCCAGTCCCTTTTAATTTAAAAGTGTTTTGGGGATGTTCTTTAGCATTTGTCATAGAAAACTTAGAAGGTTTTCATGGCTCAGGTAGTAATGTTTTGAACTTCTATGCTGTTTACTCAGATTTGGTGATTAATTCCAAGCAAACAGCAGCTAAGACTGCTGTGGTGCAAACTTAGTGAGTGAGTCAGTGAGAGCAACAGAAGTGCTGCATACTTATTGGAGTGATTACAAAGTAGCTAGGAATATGCTGGACTCCCACATCATGCTTCCCAGATCATAGCTGTGGTTTTTTTAGATGACCCACTATTCAAAAAGTCTGAAATCAGTTCTGAGTCCTGTGGAAAGTCATCACATCGGGACATTACAACTCAAAGGGATCACAGTTTAGCACACTGTCATTATGCTGTAACATGATGGTGCCTTGACATTATATGACACCACTACCACTTTACAATGTCATTGCAAGCTGCCTGTCAAATTGACTCACAAGTGTGGCAAACAGCTCCACCAGAAGTCTTGTCCAGAAAGATAGTCATTTCTCATACACAAGGACTTAAGGATATTATGATTAAATGCAGAAAAACCCTGAAGGTTTCTTAGGGCTCCCTAAGAGATATGGAGGACGTCAGGGAAAATATATGTCATTCAGAAAATATCTATATCTTTCAACTTTTTAGGCTGATACCATCATAGCACACTACAATAAATACATACAATAGCATGCAGTATATGACATAACCTTCACTTTTCTTATATTGAGATAGCATCAAATACTCCCTCCCATCATTAAAATTTTGACTAATATCTGCTGGTTATAAATAAATAAATCAAATAAAGTACCAACAACATTAACTATAATTATTTCAAAAGTGATGTAGCCAACCTAGCCTATACCAAAATCCTGTTCACTTATGCTAAGAATCCCATAGCACCTTGTATTTGCTCATGTAAGCGCCCGGCACAAGCAGGTAAGAAATGTGTCATTTGTTCTATGTCTTAGTACAAGCTAGGGAAGGACCTTCATGGATCAGTACCTGGAATGTTAGTAACACCCCCCGCCTCCCCCCAAAAAAAACATATGGAAGGAACAGAACAGGTTACAGAACTGGTACAAACTGGCTTTTTAGTGACAACTAATGCTAGCTGAAATGTGTAACACCTGCTTTAGGTGAATAGAACACCACTGCATAGCCAACTGTTCTTTAGAGACTGGAATCGTATCAACTCTTTTTCCTGTACCATATTAATAAACATGACTGACATTGATTACTTGGTCTCTTCAGTATATTTCATAAAGACTATGCAATTTATCAACAAAAAAGAAACACGGAATTTCATTTGAGAAACTTACTTGGAACTATGAGTTCTATTTCTTCTGACATGGCAGTTCCCAGTTCATTTGAAGCATAACAACGATATTTCCCTTGAAAATCAGCTATGATACCCTGATTTTGGATCACAAAGTTTCCTGAATTTTTGAATGTAATTATCCTGGGGTCAGATAGTAGATTGAATGGTTTCTCATCTCTAGTCCAGTTAAAACTGAAAGGTAATACAAACATTAAACACAGGATCTTAGAAAATAATGTGCTGTAGTATAAACATAACGGTAATCAAGGACCCATTTCTGATTCATCACAGGGAATGGCAAAATTCCTTTGACTTTTATGGTATCAGATCCTGGTCTAGACAGAAATTTAGCTAGTATTAGCTATTGGGCATATGTCTCCTATTGAACACATTGTTTTGAGATAAGTGGCTGACACACCAAATATTAATCCAGTGCTGAAAACAATAAATGAAAGTCAGTCTCAAAATACTGGCCACAATTAAGGGAATTAGAACTTAGTGCTGTTTATTGGAAGGGCTGCATGCAAGTAAACCCTTTCATTGGTTGTGGCTTTTGTACATTTGAAAAATTTAGTTAAATCCAATGAGTTTCCTTCAGTTTGGAGCATACACATGAGATGTTTCTAGTGGTCTTTGGTTTTGACACAAAAGCTCAATTTTTGTGTGATTTTGATACAAGCTCAATAAATAAAGTTTTACCTACTTTATTTACTCATAACTCAGTTCAAATTGGCTTGAAACTAGACTAGATTCATTCAGAAGTAAAGCTGGCTGAAAATTTCCTAATTGCAATGTTTTTTTAATTGGAGAATGCAGTTTGTTGAAATCTAAACATTCTGTACAAGCATGTTCATTTTGAAGAAACCGATGAATCTCTCATTTTGTTTTAATAGTGTCAAGAACTAACTGAAGTTAAAAGTGTTTAGTTTCCACATTGTATCAAAATAAAAAAAAGTTTCATTTTGATTTTTTTATATAATATCAGAAATCTTACCCTTCATTACCCAGGTCCAGCCCGGGGCCAGGCGTAGGGCCCGCATAGACCTCCCACCAGTGCGCCCCCGACCTAGCCCAGGGCTGAAGGGGGAACCTAGCCCAGGGTCAGAGTGGAATATGAAAGGGATGGGCAGGCCTCCTGATGGCTCCCAGGGACTCTTCTCTCCCCTGATCCAGTGCTGGGGCTCAGGGGTAGGGACTGGGGGCAGGCAGGCCACTTACCTTGGCTGGTGGCAGGCAAGATGGCCAGCCGTGTCCCTAGCTGGCCACTCCCATGGTGATGTGGCTGCCCCCAGTGGTCACTCTGCAGTACAGTTGTTCCCTGCACTCGCTGCCCCCAGTGGTGACAGTAAGTATGGTGTCCCTCTGCTCAGCCCCTCCCTTTCCAAATTCCAGGCACATCTCATTTTCCTGACACAACCAAACCCTGATCTTGCTTTAAGTTACAATAAGAGGAAGCTGCCTACCAAATTTGGTGGTCCTAGCTCTTACAGTTTAGGAGAAGTCCTTGAAAAAAATGGATTCACAGACAGATGGACTCACAGACAGAAAGTACAAATCTCTAAATATATATATGTATGTGTGTGTGTTCACATGTGCAGATGTGTGTACACATGCATCTCTACACATAATATTATATATACTATGTTTTGACATTATTGAAACAAAAGTTTTGATCGTCCCAAATAATTTTTTTTCATTTTAACTTGTGAGAAATGTTGACATTTTACTTTAATTCAGAATGAGAAAAAAAATGTCAAATTTTCTCAGTGAGTATTCAGTTTTCTGACCTGCCCTATTCAGAAGATTAGCAAACCTTGGCAAACTTTTCAGTGAACCCACACTGACCTTTCAGTCAGTAACAAAATGAAAGAGAACAAGTTGTTACCATACTGCACAGCTCCAGTCTGAAGCATCTTGAAAATGACTGTGTCTTCTTTAATATTAAAATGAAAGTTGTATTAAATTCACCACATTTTAAACTTGGTTTGCTTGGTGGAGTAATGAATATCAAAACTGTACAGTCACAATCACACATACACAGAGCTCTAGCTAGTGAATAAATAATTTAATCCCCATTGAACACACCTTCAGAAAGTATATTACCAAAACCACAAATGTATATTAAAATAAGTGATGCAAAATATTATCCTGTGCTTATATATGAGAAAACTTTTGTGATATTAAGAACATATAAAATATTAAATTCAATTTCAATGTGAGCACTTGGTACTTAATGAGTCTGGTATTTTCATGGGGGATAGGAGACTAAGCAGTGTGAAAAGGAAGTGGATACTGGTACCCTTTGACTTCCATTACACTCCTCATATCTTTTGTAATTCTGATGAATCAGCCTTATGTAACTGTGGGGGAAAATCTGAGAAATGAAACCTTTCTAAACAAGAAAAGTCATGTTGATCTCTATTCATAGTGAGTGGAAGAGACCAAGCAACAAAAGTTGGGTGGCCTAACAGAGAATACAAAGCTTAACTTTTCCCCCAGGTTATGTGCAGATCAGAATGCATCATTTTTTCCCTTTCCCTGCCAAGTAAGAACCATGTTTAGACAACAGCTAACAGAGGTAGAAAAGGAAAACAAACTTTTGATTATTCCTCTAGTTTAAAGAAACACCTACATGGGTTGTGGATTTCCTTTCGCTTCACATTTCATTGTAAAGTCTTCATCAAAAGGGTATGCAACTAGGGTCCTTGACTGCTCTGTAATTGTTGGAACCTGTGCAACTGAACAGAGAACATCTGATTAGATCAACTGCTAGTCAAACAAAGCTAAGCAGAGTTCAGATTATTTACAGGGATAACGTGTATGATGTCAAGGTTGTCAGACCCAAATACATTATCCCTGCAAACATTTTGGAAGTGTCTTTATCAATATTTTCCTGATGATGAAAACACTGTCAACATTGCGGAGTGAATGTTTCAGGAGTCTGAGCACCAAAAGAGAGGTTTAGTGGCACTTGGCTAAAGCCTTCCAGGACACATATTGCAGTATATTGCAGTGAAGTAATTGCAATATAAGTAATTATTGCAGTGAAGTAATAATATGGCTTTTGCCCTACCCTCCTCATGCATTAATCCTTGCCTGGAGGCTGATCCAAAGGCCACTGAAGTCAGTCAGTGTTTTTTCATTGATATCAATGGGCTTTGGCTCACACTGCTTTAGAATAATGATGGCAGCTGCATGAACAGAAAAGATTCTGCTCTGCCATTCCTACGTTCACCCCACAAAGGCATCATAACTTATTCCCCTGTCTGAAAGCATAATGCATCAAGAGGCTGCATTATAGCAGGTGTTTTTGCTTGCATGTCCCTGCATGGCTCTGGCTCATAAAGCCACAAGAGTGACCACAGTCTCTTCCAACATATGCTACAGGTAGCAAAAGGGGAGGTTGACTATCTAATGCTCATGTCTGTACAGGAAACCCCCACCTCACGATGGCCCGAGTTGCGATCCCCCGCACTTATGACCATTTTTGTAAGTGCGGAAGGGATGGAAACCCCCTGACTTACGTCCTCGGTCTGCATGGCGCCTATCGTAAATGCAGGTTCGAGTTACGACACCCCTGACTTGCGACACTTCCCCAGGAACCGATCGCAGGTCGGGGACTGCCTGTACTGAGCTCTAATTTGTCTTCTGTGAGTTTGTGAGCAGTGTTTTTAAAAGCCAGGTGACTAGAAGATACTTTCCCCTTAACTACTAATCTGTCAAGGAGGCAAATCTGCAGATAAAGCCAATATGTGCAAAATACATATGGGTTTCAATAAAATGGAAGATGGAGAATTATACACATCCCATATTATTTGTATTTGAGATATATTTCTATTGTTAGTCATAGCTGATCATTATGAAATGATGAGCTGTGACTCAGAATAGAAATATTCCCATGAAAGTCAGTCATTACCTATGTCTTGCTTGCAAGAGCATTAATCTATTTCATGTTGGACTGAATTTAATAATTTTAAGGAGATTAAATTATTAGCCTGATGTGTTTTACTCTCTCTCTTTCTCTGTATATATACACACCTATACAAGTATCATATATATATCACACACACACATACATATATTATACACACATACTGTACATGGTAAATCATTCTCTCTTTAACATTGGGTCCACTATAGAAAGATTATACCGTTTTCATTCATTTGTGGAATGAATATGCATCATTACTATGCATAAAGCAAACCAATGATGTTTCACTGAATTTTCTACGGTATTTAAAGTGCTGAGTAACAGAGACACATAAGAGAGAATGTACTCCGCACTGTAAGCTGGGATAACAGCTCATCACATTTTTTACACACAGCCAGAATGTTCTCTGGTTTCCCTTTTAAGTCAAACTAGCCATGAAGCTCAGACATAGCTTGAATACAACATAGCATCTTGCTGTACCATGTGTTATCAAATGCTTTGCATCTCTACTGAGTCCATCCTTTCCCACTAGCTTATAAATATTCATACATAATTCCATTTGATTAACATATAAACACTTAATTCAAACAATTAAGGGACAGATGGTTCCCCAGAGTTTGTGGTTACATTTAGGTGAATGCCCAAGGAACCTGTCACACCCTTGGCTAAAAATCCCATCTGGTACATACTTGAGGGCATGGAATTCTCCTGGCTATCCAAGTACTAGCCACTTACAAAGAAAAGGGTCACTCACAGTTCTTGCTGGAGCCACAGTGCCTTAAAATTGCAATGGAATTCTAACAATTTTTTAAACTTCTTATAGGCCCCTCGTGGTTGCAGTGTCTGAGACACAGACCCCCAACAGTCCTTAGGGGTCCAGACCCCCAAATATATTTGAAGATCAGGCCCTGAATGTCTAGAAAAATAATCCATGTTTCTGAGACAATTCATCTAACAATATTTACAGGATAAGATTTTTTTCCAAAACAAAACTGTAGTATGCAATCAGAGTTATTTAGTTGCCTGCATAAAATGTAGTTTGGGGGCTAAACCTTCCTCCCTTTGCTCCTTCAGCCAGCGGCACTGATCTCAGTGGGATTGGCCTTTCATGAAGTTCATTACATTTTTTACACATGAACTGAAGAACTAGCCATGTAAAATATGCCGTTTGATGTGTACCATGGCCAGGCATGGGTAAAGTAGGTGCTCCTGCAAGCAGCATTCAAGTGATGGGAAATATTCTCCTGGGATAAAACTCTTCCTAGAGAGCCACACATGTTCTCTTTTGAAAATCAAGTAGCAGGTTGCAAGGCAAATAAATAAATAAATGGATAGGTATATCAGACAAGCTGCAGTAAGACTCATAGCCAAAAAGAGAGAGATTTATGTATAGAAGAGAACTGAAATTTCTGAGCCGACTAGAGGGTAGGATCTCAAAGGTCAGTGATGCACTATCTCGATCAGTTTACTCTAGTGTCTAAAAGGGTCTGAAGAAAATAACTTACAGTTTTACAATCCATAAATTCCCAAAAGGCCATGGTAAGGCAGAATAAAATTTAAAATCGAACACCTAAAATGGGGATAGAAAGCAACGTGTTTTTCAGAGGAGGAAGAAAGCAGAGTATTCAGTAAATAGCTACAACTCACCTGATAATGGTATTTCAATAGCTGCTGTCAAATTTAATCCAAAGAAAAGCAGATATATGTTGATCCTTTTTGTGCTTAATAATGTCTCCATGCCTCTTCTGAAAACAGGGATTCCAAGCAGAATGAAAGAATGTTTTTCTCCTACCTTCAGTTCAACTCAGATGTAAGGATATGAACTTGCAAATCTAGTTAAGAGGAGAAAGAGCAATATTCATTCACATTATTAACTTGGTTTTAATGAGGTTAGTAAATTAAAGCAATGCTCAAGGGTTCAGAGCTAAAGCAAAAATTAAGCATATTAAAGGTGTATTAAATTGTACTGTCCCCGCTTTGATTTTGAAAGGTACAACAGTAAAATATAGCAACAGAAAAATATAAGACAAGTAATTATACCACAGAAATCTGATTACTTTTTGCATTGCTTTTAAGAGCAGGGATGGGTATATTTGTAATCATTCCAGTTCATAAATTTTTCTAATTGAGAATAGTGCTAGCTGGAAAACAATGTAACAGATCTAATGATAGAGATTCTGTACTCCAGTAACCCTGCTCATAAATATCATACATTCTTTATCTTTTATTTATGCTTAAAACAGGGTATTTAAACAAATTTAATTAATTAGTAAGGACCATCCTATGAAACCTTCGCTTTTCTTCCATAACGCCAATACTACTATATGCAAGGTTTACACCTCTCCATTATACATCTTACATTTATGTATACATTGTGAGACAAAAATATCAAGAGTCTACCAAAAGGAGAAAATGTTCATCTCTAATTAGTATTTAATTGCTATTCACAGAGGAGTACAAAGACAGTTCTAAAAAGGCAGGGGTATAAAAAAATTCTTACTGTCAGCAGTGTTGTGTTATTTCAGTTAAATATTAACCAAAAAGGCAGATATGTTTTTCAGCTTTCTATGTATCACTATCTGTGGAATGTATAGGATGCCAGTTACCTCTATATGACAGATATCAAATGTCAACATTACCTAGACAGGACAATTTTCAGGCAAGAGATGATAAAAAATGAAGTAAAAGCCTGGTCAGATACAAGCAGCATCTGACTGCCAAATGAAAATAAAGACAGACGGCTTGTATTCCCCTACAGAAGTTTCCTCCATGTGGAAATAGTTGACTTAATCTGTTTTCTTCCTTACCCAAAGATAGAAAAAAAATTAAAAACCGTGACTAGTAGAAAATAGTGAAGAAAACAACCAGCCAGCCCTAAAGAGTCCAAGAGGGAAAAAAGTCACAGCTGACTGACCTACAGCATTTGTGGGCAGGTGTCACAAGCAATTGGTTTGTAACAGGGTGGAAATTGTACCAAATTCAGCAGGTTTGTAGGGTTCTGACTCAAAACCAGTTGGAGGGTAGAAATTTTGACTGTTTTCCCCCTCTATAAACCTCTAAACAGAATGCAATCTGTCAGTGAAAGCCAGAGGGTTTGAACTCTATTAAAATGAAAGTGAAAACAAGATTTACAAAAAACTTGTTCTGAAAATCAGAAGTGCTGTTTCAGACTTGAAATAATCACTGAGAACTCTCCAATTTATCCATAATATGGGAGAGAAAAAGAAAGAGGTTGCCTATTAAATCTCATACCAAAATCCCAATCTTACTCTTCTGCAGGAGAGATGCAGAAGACCTTTCAGTGGGTGAGTGTTGTACTCCAGAAGTGCCAACACCCAAATACCAGAATAGCTGTAAGAAGCTGTCCTGAATCCCCCAGAAAGTATGAGAACAGTAACCCAGAGTATTCCAGCAGGACTTAAGCACAGCCACTTTTCAATATTTATATGACAAGGGTTTATATTACATCCACTAACTGGTCTTTCCACGGACTTATTCTGTCAGCCCAAATCATTGAGTAGATACAACAAACTACATATTTTAATTCAACATACCACAGAAATGTGTATTTCTTCTCTCAAATGTGAAATTTTAGCTCAGATTACAGTGGCTTTAGTTCAGCAAGGGCATTATTAATTCTTGTGTTAGCAGGTGTAACATTGGATCACTCATTGTCCATTGCAGCTAGGAACAGAATCTTTAAATCAATAGAAAGAGGAGATTCCCATCTTCGCATTAGGGCCTGTAGCACAAGTCTTTAGATGGAAGACTCAAAAATATTGAATGTTGAAGTTTGACACTTTATGCACAGAAAGTTATTTTAGCAATATTTGAGAGGTGTATTAAATGTGTTATTTCTGATTTTCATCTCACACTGGTGTAAAACCAGTGTAACTCCTTTGAATTCAAAAGAGGTACTCTTCACTTACACATAAGTAGGTGTAAGGGAAGTCAGGGTTATTGTGCATTGCTCTTTGTGGTACTGTTAGACTTGCTGTAGCAATGGTGCAGTGCTTGTCTTTACAGGTGAAGAACAAACTTGTTTGAGATTAATGCAGTTAATTCCAGGCTTGCCATCTGTGGTCATCCCAAACTCAGTCTGATAAGCCCTTTTATACTAGGGATGTGACTGACTAGTCAACACACTAGTCAACTACTCTCTTTCCCCCTCTTTGCTGCCTCTATCAAAAAGTGGCAGCAGGGGAGGGAGGAGTGCTTCAAAGTGGCAATGCCACATGGAGCCCGGGGCCAGACCCTGGGCTCCATGCGGTGCTGATGCTTTGAAACGCCACGTGGAGCCCGGGGTCAGCTGGGGACTCCCCCGCTAACTCCGGGTTCCATGTGGTGCTGCCACTTTGAAATGCCGTGTGGAGCCTGATGCTGGGCTCCCCATGGTATTTCAAAGTGGCAGCGCTGCATGGAGCCCGGGGGGTCAGGTGGGGACTCAGAGTCCCCAGCTGACCCCCCTGGCTCCATGTGGCGATGCCTATTTGAAACACCGGGGAGCACAGGGCTAGTGGGGAACTGCTTGAGTCCCCTGTTGGCCCTGTGCTTCTCGCAACGCTTTCGCCTTAGAAATGTAGCAACAGCCCTGGGGATGTTTCTACACTTCAAACGCAGAGGTGCCTTTATCGAATAATCGAATAGTCAATGCAAATTTCATCGACTATTTGATTAGCCAATTAATCTAAATTTAACATCCCTATTTTATACCTCACATATATCCTGCATTTGTAACCCACACAGTTGCTAAATGTAATTCTCGGTCCTATGTAGTGGCATGTAGACCACCTACAGACAGAAAGAATGACCTTGCTCTATAGCCTTAGCTGTGAGCCAGCTGGTTTTTAGCTCAAGTGGTAGAGGCTCATGCACTAAGCTCCAGAGATTCCAGGTTTGGTTCGTCCTGTTGACATTACACATATACAAAGTACATAGTCGTTTTCTAAGTAATAGTCACTAGGGTTGCCAACTTTGACTGAAGCTATTTCAATATGATATAATGTAATTTTCTTTCAATACCCTATTAAAATCTCCTGGATTGCTTTCAGTTGTCACTGGGAGATCTATGCTGATTCCAGCAGACTCCAGGCCAATTCTGGAGGGACGCCAAACCTAACAATCATGCAATGACTGCCCACCACTTGTTAGTGCAGTGGCCATGTTCCTGCCCTGCTCCTCACTGTCTGACTTGTGCCTACAGGTAATAATATTAAGTCCTTAATCAGTTCTATTTATAACTAATATATGCCCTGTATGCAACTTCAGTGGTCAGAGGGACTGCAGATTATGCTGTGACAAGGCACCTACTTTGCCTCATGAGACTCAGAGATGGGAAGGAAGGAGTTAGAGGGAGTTGCAGTAAATCAGTTCCACTCTAGAGAGCTTTTATTTCTCACTCAGGTTTATTTTTTAACATTTACAAAGTAGGCAGGGCCAGATTAAGCTCTTTGTAGGCCCTAGGCAAATTCATAATTGTAGGCCCTTAAATAAGACTATATAGAAATATATAAGGGAGCACCATGTGAAAAGTTCATGGTACTTCATTGTAAAACAACAGCCATTTTGTTGTATACTACAATTGTATACTTAGGATTTAGCTGATAGTTAACTGGCTGATAAAGAGAAAAATAAGGTGATGTTGCTGCCACTAGGACTGTAAAATCCATGGAGCAATGCAGTGTGCCGCAGAGCTGATAACTTGGCAACATTGTGTCTCAAGATCGTTCAATATCATTTACAAAATAACAGTACATTGTGTAGCCAGCATCAGCCATTTCCACCAGAAAGAGTGTTTAGTAGTAGCCTAGAGATTCTAAATTACAACTGTGAAATGCAAACACTGTAGTAATAAGCAGTGCTCCCTCTAACATTTTCCATCCTTTTGGCACATTGAATTTTCTTATGTGCACCACCAGTACAAACCAAAAAACTTGATATAAATATATATTTTAAACAGTTCTTAGGTATCTAAGACAAAAATTTTAAAACAGGGGGTATTTAATAAGGAGCAATGCTTATGATGTTTATTTAATGTCAAATATAAAGAAAATTAACACTATCTTGGTACTACCTGTGTTTTATCATCCTAACAACTCAAGCTAGTAAACACACCAAAATGTCTATTATCCATACGTAGCTCAGCTTTAAGATGCTAAAGCAATCTATGGATCAACTGGAAACAGTTATGCTCTCCTTGCAAATATTAATACAATATTTATTTATACTGGAAAGGAGAGAAAAAGGCATACACTCATCTTTGGGATGCCAACTCTTAATTTGATTAATAGTGCACAAACATAGAACAGTAAAAATAAGTAATAAAACAACACAGAAAGCAAATAAAGCCACAAACATGAAAATAGGAAGGGAAGTAAGACATCAGGTGGTTGATGATGGGTGTTTTAAATGAATGTTTAGGATCACTATGCAAGTGAAACAGAGACCTGTAAACATAGTTAAAAGTTATCCTTGTTCGAAACTTTCACACTGTGTGTGTGCCACCAAATGAAAGAGTAGATGTTCCAGAGAAGCACTTTAACATGTGGCTTCAGACTTTGTAGGCAGATCCATTTTTTAAAGAGGTTGCAAATACAGTCTTCATCCTACAACACACCTAGCATCATACCTAGTATGCCCATTGACTCATAAGAGCCGGAACTGTATAATACAGAAAAGATCGAGCCTTAATGCTCCTCTCCAAACACATTCTAAAATATAATGGAAATCGCTTGTCTGAAATCCAACTCTACTTGAAAGGCCAAACAAATAAACAGGTTCCCCTGCAAAGTTCTTCCAGTTTTAACAATTTACCATGTATTAATTGGTAACACAGGATATTTAAAAAAATAAAGATCAGAGTCTCCAGAGATCTACAGCACTCAAACAAAAATCTGTTAAAAAGAATCCTTTTCTTTACGTAATTTAAGCCATTAATACCTATGTAAACTTTCTTTGAAATGTAATCATGCAAATGTCATGAGCAAGGCATATCCACATAATCCTTATCTACAAAAGGAACCTAATTGCTTTACAATAGAAAATACCAATACAGGTGAAGTCAGATCCTGCATTAAGATCTGCTAATGCAGTATCTCTCCACCCTCTTTATTTGTCTGCTCTGGATCTGCCTGCTCCAAACAAACTAATTTTTAGTTCAGGCTAACATCTCCAGGCAGATTGCATCTTGTTAACAAACTCAACTTGGCCAAAAGCAAGCTCTTTATCTTTCCCTCCTGAAAGTAGGTGAAAAATATTTTGGTCTAGTGCTTCTGAGGCATCACTGTTCTGCGTTTGCTCTACAAGTCTAACAGTGGGTGCTACATTATTCTTTCCCCCGTCATATCGTCCTGGCATATTTAAGATCTTGTAATTATATCACCAATCAGTTGGTAATTAACACCAACTCCTCCTCACTCCAGCCTCAACACGAAAAGGGAAGATATATTTGACTAAGCTCCCTCTGATGCATTAATGAGACAACAAAGTTTCCACTGCAGCATCCCCATCTCCCACATAGCCACATTCCTCCATACTCCAGTATATCAGCATACCATGCTCGCCCCCGGCCCCCCATGCAGCCTGCTTCCCAACCTCCCCCCCAGCCGAGGAGAAAGTCCTATGTCTCTCCCTTACACCAGCAGTTGCAGCCCAGACAGGAGTGAGTCTGGACACCCAACAAACTCCCACTACTCATCACACAAATGCCAGCACCCACCCACCCCTCTTTCCCTCACCTACCTACCCCACGCAGTCTGATCCCTCTCTCCTCCCCTTCCAGCCCAGCAGGCTGGAGAGTGCTGGGTTTCTGACATGAAAGTGCAGCTAAACCCTGCCCAGCCAAGATGCCCAAACCCCCCCATCTAATCCTTCCCCCCCCTACAGCCACTTATTGACTCCTCCTCCTCCTTATGTCCCCTCCCTACCAGCTGCAAGAGGCAAACTCCATCTCCAGTATGGAACTGCTGCTGCTGCTGCTGCTGAGGAAGAAGTACCCCCTCCCCCATTAAGGCAGCTCCTTGTGAAGCAGCCCCTAAGATCCTGGGCAGGGCTCATTAGGCAGCTGAGAAGCCATGCTGCTTCCCAGCTTACAGGGGACATGTATGAATTGTGTGTGTTAATTGTATGTTATACCTGTATGTTGTTTGTTGACTAAAGGTTTAATATACCTGCATTTAATTGATCTTCAACATTTGCACATATATTCTAATAAAAAATAGCAAATTATTAAGTTTGATTTAGCAGTTTTCTATTCTTATTTTTGAGTCAATTATAACATTTTTGTTTAGGCCCTAAATTTTTCGTAGGCCCTAGGCACTGTGCATACTGTGCCTAATGGATAGTCTGTCCCTGGGACTAGGGTAGGCCCATGGAGCACTCTTCAGCCAAAGAGAAAGTAACAAGTTCATAACTTGAAAAAGAAATACCTTACCTTGCTACCTTTCTGACATATTACCCTCTTACGTTGGCCAGCCCTTTCTTAGACTGTTCATTAGCTCATTTGATTACAATGAGGAAGGCAACCTTCCTCTCAGGAAAAGCCTTTCTCCCAGCTGCCACCAGCCCTTCTGCAGCTTATCTTTCATTTCTCCTTCCTCTCTGAAGAGAGGAATTTTTAAAGGTCATAGACCAGTGTTTCTTAAACTGTGTTTTGGGCACACCAGTGTGCTGCAGAGAACAACAGAGTTCAAAATGGGCACCCTTAAAAGGACAGGCGACTTTTTTCCCCCCTCAATAACTTCCCCCCAACCCTATTTTTTTTTTTTTTTGTTCAACAAAAAGTCCTTGGTGTTCTTCCGTCTTAAAAAGTTTAAGAAACACTGTCATAGACAGCCCTTAATTGAAGTAACTTCTTTTCTGCTCATGAAGAAAAGGGTCTTTACCATTCAAGGGCTTATATATCTGCCCTCCTCCATTGTGTGGTGGCTCTCCAGTCTGAGTGTCACAGTGCCTACAAAAATCTGACCAGAAAGGTGCTGCTGGTTGTATGTTACTGATAACAAAGCAGACCAACTTTTACATAGGCCAACTTTTGCATGTAATGCTGTCGAGGTCCAGCAGCCATATAGACAGACTCATTGGCATCTGGGAGAACATTGAAAATGTAGAGAAGCCAGAGTTGCAGAAAGAAGTAGCTGCAGTAGCATGTTGTGAGAGACACATGGAAAGGAGGTGTCCCTTTAACTGAACCACACCAAATCTAATTGACCTTCTGGTTAAATCCAAGGAAGATGTGAAGGTCCAGGTGGCTTCCTTTAGCTAGCCCATTAGCCCATCCATGCTACATTTTTAGAGAGAGACAGAAATGTTTAGAGTAGAGGCATGATCTTTTATCATGTGGTGTGTGACTTGTCTCTGCAGATCACTATAATTAGTTGGCTCATGTAGCTCTCTCTTTCTCTTTCCCTATTTTGAATACTAATGCAGGAGAGCTGCCTGAACCAGCACTGGGAACGAGTGAGCACATTGAGCACATGATGGAGGGATGATGCTACACTTTCTCGAGGTAATAGCCACTTGCAGCTGTGTCAAGCTGAACTATGATTTAAGCAACTGCATCTTTCACGAGGATTAACCTAGTGATAAGTATCTGGCAAGATACTAAAGGGGTAGTAAGTGAAACACATCAAGGTAACGTCTATACTGCAGGCTTTTTGTGCACGAAGCTTTTTGCGGAAGAGATCTTCTGCAAAAACGTCTTGTGCAAAAGCGCGTCCACACTACAAAAGCGCATTGCAAAAGTGATGTGCTTTTGCACAAGAGAGCGTCCACACTGCATGGACACTCTTGCGCAAGAAAGCTCTAATTGCCATTAACAGAATGGCCATCAGTGCACCTGTGCTTTTTCTGATAGGCTCCTTTTGTGCAAGAAACCCCTATTGAGCATCCACACACACCTTTTTGCGCAAGAACTCTTGCGCATAAAGGAGTTATTCCTCATAGAAAGAGGTATACCTACACTGCAAAAAGCCCTCTGTTCTTCTGTTCTACTGTACAATTTCTTGCGCAAAAACGCGCTTGAGGTGTGGAGGCTCCACAGGTTTTTGTGCAAAAATGGCCATTCTTGCGCAAAAACTCTGTAGTGTAGCCCAAGAGGCACAGTAACAGTGATATCATTTTCATTGTGCTGTGTATAATCAAACTGCTTCCTGCCCATATATACTAAATTCTGATTTCAGTCTGGGAGTGTGTCAGACTCTCAAGGCTTATCACACTCTCCTGAGACATATAGGAAGAAGAACAGTCAGCAAGACTATCACTATCTTTATACTCACACATGGGAATAAAGGTGCATAAAGTGCCCCCTGCCACTTTTTCAGAGAAGCTACCCACACTACAGGTTGCAGTGAAGGACACAAAGATGCTGCTTCATGGCCCTGCACAATTTGGATGGGGAGGAGTCAGAGGGGCTTAGAAAAGGGCACAGCTTAAATGTACTGGCTCATGTATCTGAGCCCACATGCTGAATAATGGCCTAGAAGAGGTTACTTCTTTCCCAGAGCAAGTTGGGCAAGACTGGGAGGCAGATTATGATGCTTCAGGTAACAGCAGGATTCCTGGGCTGCTCCTGGAGCAATGCAGTTGTTTCCTCAAGGCAGATTTCAAAAAACATGGCCTAGCCCTGTGAGAGTTTCTCCTTTGGGATGAAGAATATGACTTTGTTAAGCTGCCTACTGACAGCCACTCTTGCACAGTAGCAGGTGTCAAGTCTAAGAACGGAGCAAGAGTTAAATACCTCAGTATGACAGGGCTAGCTCTTAAAAGCATTTTCTCTCAGACATGCTCTTCTCTATCTTTGCCTGCCCCCTTTCTGCACTGAGCTCTGAACAGTAAGGCAGTGGTCAAGCAGGAGGTTAGGACTCAGTGGGGGAGGGAGACTGATTATTCTCACTAAAACTGACAACTAGACATGGGAGGGCTGACAGGTATTAAGCAATTTGTATGGATGTCACATAGTAGGCAGCCCTGTCATATCTCAGTCCCACAGCTAAGCTAGACATCATCAGCCCTCCCATCTACCCAAATACTCTAGCATCCCTCCACCTAGCCTAGAAATCCCTGAAAATCTCCAGGTCGTAGAACACCCAGAGAAATGCTCCAGCTTATCTACAAGTTTTGTGTAGCAGTGTCTTACCCCACCATAACGTGGATCCAATGTTTATGTCATATGCAAATTATTTGTTAATGTGCAGATTAGCTCATTAAATAATTTGCATATCATTTCTCACATATAGCTGCACAATCCTGGCAGCTATGAGCAGGATTTTGGTCACACTTGTGCTGAAGTACAACAACCTCATGTGGTCTGCTATGTGCCAAGCAAGGATGTGCAAAATCTAGGCTTTGGTAAATGTAACAGGTCAAATCACCAGGCTGGTAGCTAGATGAGCCCCAAGTGCTTACCTTGAAATGTGTTCTTTTCAAAGCAGCTTTTCTACAGAGGAGTCTGCACTGAAGGGACTGACTTGGAGGAACAGGAACCCAATATGTTACAATGGCAAAAGGGCTAAATCCACTGGAACTACTTTTCTTCACAACAAAATAATATAAATGCTCTGTATTCTATATATACTATGCCTTATCCATTTTTCTTGATCTCTCTTTATTTTCTGTTTTTTTTTTCTTGCCTGAGGTTTAAAGCAGGTAGATTGAATTCACTTCAGATAATTATCCATAGTTCCTTACCCGCAGTTCTTTATTTATTATGCTGTTCAGTTAAAGTAAATACTGATTGCTTTCAGGATAGTTCATTTGTTTGCTTAATGAGATGTCCTTAACTTACAGTGAACAAATCTTTCAGCATACCAGTTTTATAAAGGAACCATGCAGTGTCAGGTTCCAGTATTGTATATGACCCTTTTCAAAAGCATGTAGTAAAAATATTGGGCAATCAAACAGGAAAAGAAAATATTAAATTCCCATTTGTCTCTTAAACCTAGTGAGCAATTTTCGCTGCATGTAATTACTATATTAAAATAACTCATGAATACTAACAAGAGTGACAGCCAAAAAACTCAGCTTACTGCTCTACAGCTATCAAATGAAATTGCACTGTACAGCTAAATACATCATCAGCCCAGCAATTTTGTTTCCTCCTAAAATATTTAAGTCTCCATCTCTGTTTAAGTTCTGTACAGTACAGCAAATATTAAGGAAACCATTGGATTCCCTAAACCTAATAATTATTAATTTCAGAGATGACCTTTTTGTTAGCTAGGTTTAGATGTAATGTTCCAGTAACTTATATGGTAAACAGTTTTTACACAAAAGTTATTGGTAATTAGAAAGTAAAGCTATCAAGCATGCCCCCAGAAATGAGATGGGAGAGTAATTCCTTCCCTCTCTCCCTCCTTTCCTATCTCTCACATACACAAAAAGGAAGGAAGTTGATTATTTAATTATACAACATGTGGAATGATAAGGGGACTATATAACACCATGGTTAATGAGATATTACTACTCTCTCAGACATGACCACAGACAGAAGAGAGAAAAGTACTGCTTCAACCAACATTTGTTCATACCCCCAAAAACAGAAGTTTCAGCTCAAAAAATTTCAGTTATGGCAAATACAGTATTACAGCTGTGCTGGGAAATCATACACAGGCCTTGCTCACACTATGGCTAGTTATAGAAGATGTTTCTTGTGTCTTTTGCATGTCTCTTTGTGACCCCATCAATGTAGGAATCCTCTTTCCAGGGCCCTCACTACGATTTTATTCAAATCTCGTATGCTTAAGGAGAATAGTCCCAGAACACACAATAGTCCCCTTGGCTTGAATCTTCAGAGTCCTCCCCTCTTATCACTTGGAAAGTTGTTTCAATGGTTATTTACTCTGTTAAAAATGTACTCCTTATTTTCAGTCTAAATTTGTCTAACTTCAACATTCAGCCATTGAATCATGCTGTATCTTTCTCTGCTATACCAAAGACCACACTATTAAATATTTGTTCTTCGCGTAAGTACTTATACACTATAATCAAGGGACCCTTTAAACATCTCTTTGTTATAATAATTACATTTAGCTCCTTAAGCCATTTACTCTAAAGACATGCTTTCTAATCCTTTAATCATTCCCATAACTCTTTCTCTGAACTCTCTTCAGTTTATGAACATCTTTTTGAATTGTGGACACCAGAACAGGACACAGAATTCTAGCCATGGTTACAATTGTGTGAAATACATAAAAATTAACCTCACTACTCCTACTCAAGATTTTACCCTGTTTAAATATCTGAGGATTACCCTAACCATTTTGGCCATTGAATCACCCTGGAAACTTATGTTCATCTGACTAACCCCCACAATTGCCAAATCTTTTTCAGAGTCGCTGCTTCTCAAGATAGAGTACCCCATCTAAGTGTGGCCTACTCTCTTGCTTCCTGGATATATACAGTTACATGTAGTCATAAAATAACATATGGTTTGCTTGCACCCAGATTACCAAACAAGCCCGTTTGCTCTGTGTTATTGACCACTCACCTTTTCTGGTGTTACTTGCAGACTTTATCAGTGATGATTTTATGTTTTCTTCCTTGAGTAATTTATACAGATGTAAGCAGGGTCAGGATAAGCTCTACCCAGACATCTGGTGGTGAATTATGGCGAGTGGTGCAAAAAGACTTCAGGGGCTGATCTTGTTTGCATAGGCACACCCACCCCGCCTAGTATGAGCTCACAGCAGCCCAAATGGTCACTTTGGCTGCTGTGGGATCCTCAGTCTCTCTGTTACTGAGACAGGGGGATAAAGTGTTGTTACCCTGATTATGTGAATCAAGGACAGTGGAACAGTGGAACTGTTTTATGACAGAGTGATTCACCATCAACTAAGTAGCACTCGCTAGACAAGGGGCATAGGTTCCAAACCCAGTGAAGTGAAAGAAGCTGGGGACAGGTATTTGTACCTGGTGGTGGGGCCCCCCTGTCTGAGGGCCTGAAACACCAACTGCACCTCCTCCTCTCTCCATTGTGGAATATCAGAGCTAATTTGGATTCCATTAGGAGTCTAGTTACAGGCTGCTGAGCTGACTTTACTTTGGGCCAATGGTGCACTAGCACTGAGGCTCCTCTACTACGAGCTGAAATCACTGAGTGCTAAATTGCTGAGCTGCTAACAGAACAGTTTGCAGGATGGCTGGCAGAGCAGTTGGCGGGAACGACCCAGCAGAGCAGCTGGCAGGAACAACCGGCGGGCGGCTGGTAGGAGCGGCGGCAGGCAGACTGCAGAGCGGCTGGTGGGAATGACTGGCAGGTGGCCAGCGGAGCAGCTGTGGGAATGACAGGTGGGCGGCCGGTGGAGTGGAACGAGACAGAGAGGCAGAGCAGGGCAGTTTGCGGGATGGTTGGAGCAGCTCACGGTACACCAGGTGGAGTGTGGTGAAGTGACTCACGTTAAAGGCGGCAACAGAACCCTGCAGAGAAGTGGGGCCATCAGCGGACCACGTAAGGTGTATCAACCTCCTGCCCCCTCCATTCCACCTAGGTTGGGAGGTAAAAACCCTGCAGGTAAACTTTTGAACCTGGGGCGGAACTGACCCGGGACAGAGACTTTTGGGGTGTCAGGACTTTGGGTGATTTTTGGGCTGCTGGACTCAAGAGACTCTTGGGGTGTTGGATTCTTGGGGACTTTGGGTGATTCTTGGCTGGGGTTGGGTCTTTGCTCATGGTTGGTCTATGAATCCTAGTTGTGGTGTTTTCCCAATTTAATGCTGATGTCAGTTACCTCGTGTTATTAAAGATTTGCTGCTATACTGAGGCTCTGTGCTTGCGGCGAGAGGGGAAGAATTGCCTCTTTGAGGCGCCCAAGGGTGTGTGTAAGATTTCCCAGGTCACTGGGTGTGGGCTCGAGCCGGTGTCGCATTACGTTGTTGGGAGGGGACCCCCTAGGTACTGAACCCGGCCCTTGCTGCTATTAACTCGGCCCAGCAGGAGGGTTACACAAATGTTAAATAGCATTCGGCCAAAGGACTAAACCCTGCAAGACCTCATTAGAAACACACTAGTTCAATGATGATTACCTATTTACAATTAAATTTTGAGATCTATTGTTCAGACAGCTTTTAATCAATTTAAGATATGCCATGTTAATTTTATATCTTTCTATATTTTAATCAATATATGATATGGTAGCAAATCAAATGCCTTACAGAAGTCTAGATATATTACATCAACACTATTACCGTTATCAAAGTTAATATCATGCAAAAGATATCAAGTTATTTTCCATAAACTCATGTCACTTGGTATAATTTATATTACTGTACTTTAATTCATTAGTAATTGAGTCCCATATCACCTTCTCCATTAATTTCCTGGGATTAATGTCAGCCTGACATGCCTGTAATTATCCAGGTCATCCCATTTACTATCTTTAAGTATTGGCACATGAGCTTTCTTCCAGTCATCTGGCACTTCCCCAATGTACCAAGTCTTATTGAAAAATCAACATTAACAATCCAGCAGACTCCTCAACCAGATCATTAATAATTTATTCATTCAAAGTACAAATGAGAAGCTAGACAAATACCAGGAAAGATATTCAAAAGAAGTATAGTAGAGCAGAACATTTGCTTTAATTAAAAGAAGGAGTAATTTAATTTTCTAATGTAGACCAAGGTGTTAAAAAAATGGCTAGTGATTCCTTGTGGCCAGTCATAAAGGGGCCTGTTTTCCACAGAGTGGATGACCGTCACTTAATGGAAAATTTAAGTTGTGCCAGGATCTGCATTAAAAAATTGCACACCATTATTGTCTTTTGAAAATCTTGGTCTTAAATTGCCACTCACCTGACTAGCATTCACCCTTCCCATCTGAGAGAAATTCTACCATCAAAGGCCTTTGCCCTCATCCACCAATGTCCAGTGAAACTGACAAGGTCTGCAACATACTCAGACAACCAATGACTTGGGGTCTTTCAGACCAAGGAGAGAGAGAATTCCAAAGGGAAGGGGCTATCATAGAAAATGCTCTAGAAGCAAACTTCTCTCTTTCATATCATCCCAACTCATTTTGCTGATCTTAGCTCAAGTAGAGTTGCATAGAGAGAAAGAAGGTCTCCAAGGTAGGAGGAACCTAAGGGCTATGTCTACACTGGTGGGTTCTTGCGCCTGAAATATGCAAATGAGGCTAAGCATGGAATATCACCGAGCCTCATTTGCATACCTAATGAGCCGCCATTTTGCGGAAGAGGCTCTGAAAATAAATGCTGATTATTTTCAGGAATAACGGCATTGCGCAAGAGGGTTTTTCTTGCGCAAGAAGGGGCAGTGTAGACAGCTCCTTCTGGCGCAAGAGCCTCTTCCGCAAAAATGGTGGCTCATCAGGTATGCAAATGAGGCTTGGCGATATTCCACGCTTAGCCTCATTTGCATATTTCTGGCGCAAGAACCCACCAGTGTAGACATAGCCAAGCTGTCTGGGGATTTATAAGTCAAAACTAACATTTTAACCTCTACGAGCAGCCAAAAGACATAGCCTATGCAGATTCCAGCATACCACTGATTACAAAGATGGCTGCCACATTCCTCACTAGCTTCAGCTTCCAGATGGATTTAAGTGTAGCCCCATCTAGGTCTGATCCAAAGCCCTATTAAGTCAATGACAGTTTCCTATTTAATAGTAGTCCCTCCCAGAAAGATTTTACAGTGTACATAGAAAGAGTGAAAGAATAGAGGCATTTTTGTCCCCATTTTACATTTGGGAAACAGAGGCACAAACAGATTAAGAGATATGCCCATAGTCACACAGGAAGTCTGTAGCAGAGTCAGGAACTGAATGAAGATCTTCTAAATCCCTGTTCAGTACCTCAGCCCCAACACTATCCTATCTGCCTGTAAATTCTTGAAGACTCATTGTTGCAAGAGTGACTCGTTAACACTGATAAGATATTTGCACTGAACACAATGGCCTCTTAGCAGAGAGAGGGAGGTCATGCAGGAAACTTTAGGAATAATCAGGTTGGAGAAAAAGCTTAAGCTATTCTATTCAATTTTATTCCATGTAGATCTTGAATCATAATTGTCTCCATAGTATCTAAGCATTTTCAAATAATGTATGGGAGGAGAGGAATGCCTATTATGAGATGCATGCAGCTCTTTCTCTCCCAAAGGACAAATGTATGTTCACTGGAGTGGTGCGTGTTTGTGGGTTTTATATATGTTGCTATGTGTTTATGTTGGAAAAGGTAAACTCAAAATTTGACTTGCATTCATAATACAAGATGGTGAGCTTTTTGATGGTTGAGATATTATTTATAATATGGGTTACCAATAAAGTCAAATCATGTGAAGAAGGTAAGCTTGCACAGCACATGTAGACTTTAACGGGCCATCTGTGTCATTTTATTATGATTACTTTTCAAAGCAAAACTGCACTTCAAATTCAAACTTTTTTTTAAACACTCAGTGTAGAATAGTAATAGAGATGTAGCCGTGTTAGTCCGGTCTTGCTGAAACAAAAGTCCTGTCTTTTGATTCGCAATGTAGAGGCACTGTTTAGCCTATTTCCATGTAAGTAACAGCTTAACATTGACTTTAGTAGGAACTATGAAGGTCTCAACACTAGAATTAGCCACTTCTTTTTGCACATCTTGGCCTTAGATGTCTGTGCCAATCAAACTGCAGGTGCAAAAACAGAGGCCTAATTGTATTGGGTTGAAAATCTGAATTTTTATCCATGCGTAGTTATAATTTTACCATGGCAGATTCAGCACCTTTATCCGTTCATTAGTAAGTTATTTCAGATCATGTCATCTATCCTCCTGCAATTTTCCCACGTTGCAACTGAATATTCATTTCAAGCTGCTAAGAAAAAAATTATAAAATTATAAATATCTTGCTGATAGTCATTGACTATTTAATGGAGATGTTCAGGTATGTTTGTGGCTTGTGGCTGTGGATTTTAATCTTTGTTGCATATAATCGGGTAGCAGGTTTAAAACTAATAAAAGAAAGTTCTTCTTCACATAGCATGTAGTCAACCTGTGGAACTCCTTGCCAGAGGAGGCTGTGAAGGCTAAGACTATAATAGAGTTTAAAGAGAAGCTAGATAATTTCATGGAGGTTAGGTCCATAAAAGGCTATTAGCCAGGGGAGAGAAATGGTGTCCCTGGCCTCTGTTTGTCAGAGGCTGGAGAAGGATGGCAGGAGACAAATCGCTTGATCATTGTCTTCGGACCACCCTCTCTGGGGCACCTGGTGCTGGCCACTGTCGGCAGACAGGCTGCTGGGCTAGATGGACCTTCGGTCTGACCCAGTACGGCCGTTCTTATGTTCTTATGTTCTAATCCTAAAACACAGTCTTATTAAAGGCTCACAGTATACTGCAACCTATGGTTTCAATCTGCTTAAAATCTGTCGATAGTGGTTGATATTTCCCTTTCGTCACTGTTTTGCCTTTATGATTGTGTCTGACAGTTTGTGATTTAATTTATTTTGGACATCTATGAGCTGAATCACTACACTGCTAAATTAGAACATACAAAGGCCCCTTTTAAAGGTTTTTCATGCTTTTTAGACCCCTGCGGAGACTGAAAACTAAAAAAAGACTCCAAAAACATGAATTCTAATTGCTTCTAATGGACTGATTTTTCATATTTACAATAACTGATAATGCATAGTCTTTTCATGAGCAACTAGGAATGATGTGGCAAAAGAACATTCAACCTTCGTTTTTGCCAAAATAACATTTTTTTCTTTATGGGCTTGGTTCAAATCCCACTGCAATTCTTTATATCAACTGCAGTTAGGTTTGGATCAGATCTCACATTACAAAGGTTTTTAATATTTCCCCAGCAGCTGAAGTTATGTCTTCAGTGGCAAATCGTCACCTTATTTTCAGCTTGCTTACTTCTTCAGTGGTGCCATGTTCTCTTCTAAGTCAATGATGTTTTTTGTCCCTAAGAACTACAGCATTAGACAACATTCCAGGCAACAGATAGCATGTGGTCACTGCTCACATAATAATTTTATAAAGAAACCTGACAATATTGATTTGGGCCTCTCTGTCTTCTTGACTAAACAATGCTATGTGTATTGCAATTGGATCTGAGTCAATACCAATAGGAATAATTAATAAGTGTCATTCAATTTGATTTTAAATAAATTCCCCTACTTTTATGTTTACTTTCCATGAATATACTTGTGAGCAAGGTTGGACAATGAAATGTTTGACAAAGCAGTCCATTTTAACCACATGCTCCATACGCATGAAAGCAAATGTCAAATATTCAATCTTGGACATTTACGCTGGAACCTAATTCTCTGGATAAACAACTTTTGACTTACTGGGTCCAGTCACAGTAGTTTGAATTTGAAGCATCAACTAGTAAAAGGCACACACACCATGCATACACATTCAATCCATTCACTTAAACACATAAGTGCTTGAACTACAGAGAATTTACTGAACCAGGTCAATGTTGTCTAGCAGCATTACCAACACTTCCACTGCTTACTGGGCTCTTAGAAGACATGAAGGGGTAAATTAAAGCTAAACAACAGCACAGAACACTGAGAGCCAGGACTGGTGGCTGTAAATAAACTTTATGGGGCCTCAGAAAACTTGGCCACACCCATGATCAGTGGACATCCAGCTAATTAAAATCATGCCAGACTATGGATGTTGCTGGACCAGAGAGTGCTGGACTAGAGAGGTTCAACCTATGGAGGTGCAGGGGGTTCTACAGCACCCCCTGGTTTGAAATGGTTTCCACTGTACACAGGATTTATAGTTTGGTTCAGTTGCTCTCAGCACCCTCCCACCTCCCCACATACAAACTATAAACATTGTTCCAGCCCTCCTGCTTAAACATATCAACATAAAACATTCCCTGAAAATTTCAAAAAAAGAACAAAACACATGGAAATCAGGATTTGTATTAGGACAGTTCAGACACAGAAATTATGGTAAAACTTGTGAAATACATTAATATTTTCATCTAGTACTTGTTATGACACAGTAGGTCATCTGGTATATGGCATAAATAGTTACCTCCACTGAGGTAGAGACTAAAGTTAGTAAAATTATACTGAAACATAACAATGCTTTGCAGCCAAATTCTCCCTGTGGCTGCTATTAGAGACAGTTATTCTGAAAAGTACCTAAGTGTGTGCATAAACTTTAGTGACTAAATCATCCCATTTAAATCAATTGAGTCATTGAGTAAATGGGATCCATTTCTCTGTTTCAGCTTCTGATAGATATATTTGTAGCTGATTTGTAACCAACTGATTAACTCTTCTGTTATGAAGTCTCAGAGGGGTAGTCATGTTAGTCTGTATCTTTAAAAACAATGAGTTGTCCTGTGGCATCTTAAAGACTAACAAATATATGAAATCATGAGCTTCTGATAAAGTGAGTTTTACCCATGAAAGCTCATGATTTCATATATTTGTTAGTGTCTAAGGTGCCATGGGACTACTCTTACGTTATGGTACCTGAAGCCAGTTCAAACAAAGACATAATGTACTGTAATTGTAGGATATTTTAAATTATAGGATGGAGGCACAATGTACATTTTATCTGCAGTTACACAAACTATTCCATGCCAAATATATGCATGATTACAAATAAAATTCTCAAATGTAAATTAAATTATACTATACACAGTATATCTGTTGTATCACATTGTTTTAAAAATACTGAGAATGTTTCTCTTTTGGTGTAGCTGTTGAAATCAGTGCAACCCTCCAGAGAAGAATTTGGCCCAATGTATTTAAATTTATGAGAATGGAGTTTTTAAATTTTGTTTGAAAAATACGACAGGTGATCGGACAACATTTGTTGAAAAGGAATGTTATCAACCTGGCTTTTTCACAAGCTTACAAATAATGAACAGTTAGATTGTGCTGCTGGGGATACCAAGGTAGGATTAATTAGAGCTTTGTGAGTGTAACTGAGAGCTCATCAGGCCTTTAAAAACATACATGTGTTCCATTACTCTCTAGCTACTACTTTTTGATTTACAATACAACATCAAGGAAGTGAGCTGACATTAGTTCTGGATAAAACTAGTTTTATGTTGATTGAAATTTTCAGCAGTGATTAGCATTTTATCTCATAGGTCAACTGTGAAGTATAATACAAAGCAACTTATCAACAGGGAACAATGATTAGAAATGATGGAATGCCAACAGCACACAGACAATAAAAGCAGTTTGCAGTTTATTTTCCGATGGACGTGGTTAACAGAATTTCCCAAATGAAACTGATGCAAAATCTCATGATCTGAAAATGAATTTCTGTCAAGGGGATTTTCTCTTATTGTCCCCTCCCAGACTCCAGTTTCTCTGCTTTAAAACTCAATACATTTTGTTGTATTGAATTATGATAATGCAACCTTTCCAAGGTGAAAAATAAATATATTAAATTCAAGTGACATCCTGCTTTAGTTGGAGCTGTATATGAGTAAGAGGAGCAGGTTTTAAGATGCCACAAAGGTGTTTTTTTTAGCCAGTAAGACCCAGCCTCTACAAAATGTTCACTAGGCAGAAAGACATGGAGTGTCCCAGTGTCTTCAGACCACTGAAAAGCACAGACACCAACTCTGTAGAATGATGCTTCAGGTCTTGGAGCACCCATGTGAAAAAAATGGTGAGTGCTCAGCATTCACCATCAGCCCCACTATCATCATTCCCCTTCCCCCACTAGTGTTTCCTACCTGCCAGCACCAATCAACACCTTCCCCACTCACCCAGCACTTCCCGCCTGAAGTGGATCAGCTGTTTAGCAGCACACAGGAGGGACTAGGTGGAGGGTAGAGTGTGGAAGGAAGATGCATGGCAGGGGTGGAGCCTTGGGGGGAAGGAGTGGAGCGAGGGTCCAGCACACCCCAGGAAAAATCAAAATCAGTGCCTGTGGGAAAAAGGGTCTACGTATGCATAACTCCTTGCAGGACTGAAGTCAGATTTAATTGTTCATTCAATATAAAACTGGTTTAAAATAGCACACTTTCTCCTCCTATACGCATACATATCATGCACTTTAAGTTCATCACAACACGCATATGGTACTTTATCAAGTAGTAAATGAGAAAAATAAAATAGCAAAGCCCAATATATAAGCTTCCATTTAAAATACATAGTGACTCACAGTAGGGAAGTAATTCTCCTGCCATGAAAATCATTTGCCTCCAGCGGTGGTAACCACTTTACAGCACTGAGGTTTCCATTCTGTGTAGTGATTTTCACAGCATGGGGCTTGTGTTCACTGAGGCTATGTCTACACAGCAGCGTTATTTCAGAACAACATCAGTTATTCTGAAATAATGTAGTGTGCGTCTACACAGCAAGCCCATTATTTCAAAATAAAATCAAAATAACAGGCTTCTTAGTCCAATGTGTTTAAACCTCATTGTATGAGAAGTAAGGGAAGTCAGGGTGAAGAATGCTCTATTTTGAAATAACTGTTGTGTAGACAGCACCAAAATTCAAAATAAGCTATTTCTACTTAAACTACGCAATTAGCGTAGCTCAAGTTGTGTAGCTTATTTCGAGTTTAGCCCTGCTGTGTAGACATGCCCTGAGAGTCCCCTGCACTTGCAACTAGATGACATTGACTATAGGAAAAAAGATATTTAATTATAAATGAATTACATTTTTAAACATAGAAAATAGCTATTATTGCCATGTGATCTATTGATATTAGTTGTTTCTGATGTTACAGAAGAAGGAAGATTCATTTGAAAGATGTATCGCTCTCGGGTAGCAGGTTTTGTTTGCTGCCTTTTATATCAGTTTTGGGTCTGAATTAACTGTCTTGTGATATGAAAGTAGCTTTTACAACATTTATCTCACTCTGCCACAAACCACATATATTTATAAGTAAGCTCAGCACATTCTCCAAGAATTTTGGGAGGAAAATGCTGGTTGTTTCTAGTTTTTAACACATTAAAACAAAGCAGATATTAACATAAAAAATTGCACAAATTTCCACTTATACATGTACCATTTTTGTATCTAAGGAAAGAGCAGTTACTAGAAAGGAATATCCAACAGGATACTATGTGGATCTACTTTAAATTGCATTCACTCACTCATGACAATTGAAGGTTTTATGACAGCAAAGTCTTGTTTATTTGCTCCTTTCCTCTGATTTTTCCCCTCCCTATTTAATGAAAGATTGGCTTTTCCAGCTTCATAGAGGTTTTAAGAGTGCTTACATTTCCTGATAACTGAAATCCATCAACCTTCCATCATTTCTTATACTACAAGGCATAGGAGAGATTATTCAACAAAATCAAGTGGAAATTAATAATTTAACAATATAAATAACATGAACAATATTCTAAGGTTGTGTTAAATTTCAGATATATCCCATTGAGCCAGGAGCTGCACTCCTTATTCTTTCCTTATTAGGATAATCCCATTGAATTTTGTGTGAATGAGGAGCAACACAAAGCTATCATCACCTTACCCTCCCCTATCGACCCTGCCACCAGCCCCAAATAGTATGTCACATCCCAACTCAGGCATTCTTGTTCTCTTTTATGTGTAGATCTCCCATTCACTGCAATGGAATGGGCACATTTGCCTAAGTGGTTTCAACTTCATAGGTAAGAAATGTTTAATACCTACATGTAACATTGTACTGTCACCTATGTACTGAATGAAGGCTGGATTTCCAGGCTTAGCATTTCCTTGCTTACAGTTGTAATTTAGATACTTATGTTATTTTCCAAATCAAGGAGCAGCTTAAAAATAAAGGATAAGAAATAAAAATAAAGGATAAGAAATAAAAAACATACTTATGGGAGGGCATGACACTATTATATTTCATTTTTCTTCTTCTGTGTCATTATGATCTCAGAGGAGGTAGATGAACAAGTGTTATGGTACAACTGACATCTCAGCAGAGTATAGTTTATATACAATCTTAGCGGAAAATATTCTATTAAGTAGCATAATATTACAATTTATCAGGCCATCGTCTTGTTTCAATAGCTGGTATTAATGGAAATACTTTGTTTTGAGGCTTTCAGGGAAATGGAATAGCTGATAAGATTAAAATTAGTTCTAAACATGAGTGGTAGTAACTATTTATGTAGGGTTTTTTCAACATTTCAATGTTGAAGATGTCTTCCTAAAATTACTCTGATTTACCCACTGCCACCAACATTGCTCTGCATGAATGCCTTTAACCTCAGAATAGAATCATAGAACACTCGCACTGTACGGGACTATGAGAAGTCATCAAGTCCAGCCCCCTAAACTCACGGCAGCACCCTATCAATGGGTGAAGCTGAAGAAGTCTGGCTGACTTTCATGCAATATGAATACAGTATCTTTCAGAGGAAGGAAAGTGACTTGTTCATTATTCTACTTCTCTAAATAAATAATTTGACTGAATTGCTATCATTCACCCTTTTCCACGAAGAGTGGGAAGTGAAACGTTTTCACTGACTGATTTGTTTTCATGTGCTATTATCGTGTAGACATGAGTGTATATATGAATATTCACATACAAAGTATTGTATACTATTTATTAAATTTACTTTGAGGGTCTCACTCAGACCACTCAACCTCATGAAGGATTGAAAGGAAATCAAAATGCACTACAACAAATGCACAACATCGGTATACCTCCTTTTTGGAGGCATAAGAATCTTGCGCAACAAGGGGTGTTTGCACAAAAAGGAAATGTCCACACTGCCTGTTTTTGTGCAAAAATCCGTAGAGCAAAAATGGATAGGAAGAGAGTATGCAAATTAAGCATGAGAAAATGCTAATCCATGCTTCATTTGCATTGCCTCTTCCGGCAAAACTCGTAGTGTGGATGTAGCCTAGGTGAATGCCACTAACAATAATGCACATGACTCCAGCTAGAGGTGGGGTGGGGGGGAGAATGGAGGAACAGCAGTATGCAAAGCCGCTTTCCACTCTCCCTCAGCCGGCAGAGCCACAGCATGCAGGGGCTTCAATGGTTGCATTCTTAGAGCCTATTAAAATGTATGTTCTTTGAGGTTTTCTATCTATACTCTCTTTTTCCTCCTTTTATTTAACTGAAGTTATTTAAAAGACAAATCTCTGTTTAAGCAGCTGCTGCCATGACACATCAGGCCAGGCAGCAATTTTAATTAAATATTTGCTGCTGTGCAGGGTACTCTCTGTCTCTCTCTCTCTTTCCCGGCCCCCTTCTCCCACTTCCCCATCTTCCTTGGAAACAGAATTTGTTCTTGTGAAGATAACAGGTCTATTAAGTGCCCTCTGGTTTTGCCTTAAAGATCTCCCTCTGATGATAAGCAGTGTGTCAATTGCTACCCGAGAAACCTATCAACATGGAGGAAAAACAAAACTCATCTGAACTTAATAATGATAAATGCCACTTGCATAATTAAACTTTACTTAATTATTACTACAAATCATTTCTACAGTAATATACACTTTCACAGCCCTTCACAAACAAAATAAGATGTATTCCTTTCCCCTGGGAACTTACAATATAAAACAAACCAGACAACCAATTCAAGGCAATATGTGGAGACATGACAGTGCAGGGATCAGGATGCTGAGGAGAGGAGCATAAAGATGTGAGAAGAACAAGAGGACAAGCATTCCTGGGAGAAGTGGATTTCAAATATGATTCTACTCCTGAAAAATGACAAAGGAGAAATAGCTGATGCTTAGGGAAACCAACAGGACTGATGGGCTCCTGGGCAATATGGAAGGGGGCCCAGCTCTGCACTCTGGAAAGGAGTGGGGCCTCAGGTAAAAGGGGTAGAGCTGGGGGAGCCAGCCCTCAGCACCTCCCGGAGATGGGCTGGCATCCCACTCAGAGCTAGCCAGAGCGTGCAGCACGGGCGTTCTGGTGGGGATTCTAACGGGATTTGACTGCCATGAGTCCCAGGTCCCTTACAATCACCAGGTTGCAAAGCAATTGTCCCCTTTCTCTCCCCACCCCCCAGTGACAGGCCTGATTTTGCAATAATAAAATTGTTAAGTCTTTAATGTGCCACCAGATTCCTTGCTGTTTAAGCAGAAATAGCTCACTCTTGCTCAGCAGATCAGTGCCCTTTCTGTATTCAAAATCGCATCTGGCTAAGTTGTAGACAAACAGAGATTTGCACTTTCTTGTGTTCCTGTTACGCCTGCAGAGCTAACTCAACTACAAATGACTGAGCTGTAGATTCTAGTCTACCACGTACATGAGCAGAATTGTGTACTATGTTTCAGTCAGTTAAAGTTATACCTCTGAAGGCAACTGGATTGACCAGGTGTTGATCTGGTCCTAATTTGGCCTGCAGAGCCTTCATTCCTGCTAATGCATGGGAGAAAGAAGGAAAGACCTTGTCTTGTCTCTTAGGGGTTGGAGAAGATCTTGACTTATCTCAACACTATAGAGAAGATCAGTCCTCCAGAGGTCGATCTTCTAGTGTTCGATTAAGCAGGTCTAGTGTAGACCCCCAAATCTAATGCTGAGGGGAGGCCCCTTCGGCATTCTGTACTCCTCATTCTGTTCCCATTGGCATCCCACAGCGTAGACACTTCGGTGGCTCAGTTTAAGGTAAGCCAAATCCAACTATGCATTTTGCATAACTGGATGTCGTACCGTAAGCCATTCTGCCTTGTCTAGTGTAGACAAGTCCTTAGAGCCGAGACTGTCTGCAATATGGACAGTTAAGATGTTTTCTTGTGTTCTGTTTTTTGGTCTTTTCGCTGGAAGAATGACTAGTTATGGACACAGAGAAAACTAGCAATCCATGATTCCATTTATCAGAGGAATCAGAAAGCAGGGAAGAGGATATGTGGCACACTGAAGTATGGGAGGTATTCCCAAGCAACAGATCAGCTTTAAAGAGTGCATGATTCAGAATGGGAAAGGGAGGTGAAGTTAAAGTGCAAGCCAGATGGCACATAGGAGGAAATGAGAGCAGAGACCACAGAGGTGGCTTCTACTCCATCGGGCTTTGAAACAGCTTTAATTAGATGTGGAAAGACAGGGAGCTGGTGAACAGATCCCCAAAGATGACTGAAATAGTCAAAATGGCAGGAGAGGCAGTTTAATTTGGAAGCAAAGGGTTGTATAGTCTGCGTGGAGGGAGAGAAAAGCAGTGAGGTCAGATTAGTGGAAGTGGGGGAAGGGACATCATTAATCATTTGGAGTTGAACTAAAAATTATAAGGCATGGAGAAGCCATGGGCTCAAAGTAACAAGTAAGGCTGATGTGTTGCCACCAAGGATGCATGTATATATATTCAGGCTACATGAAAAAACACAAATGCATACAAAATTCAAACATACAGAACAGAGTCTCAACTAGTCCAGGTGTACATCAGCCCATGTCCTTTGGTTTCAAAGTAGATTGACACCATTGTGAGAGTCTAATCCAGTACTTCCATGAGACACCTATATTTTTGCATCATAACAGCTACCATCTCCCACCAGTACATGTCATCAGGTGTCAAACCACATTTCAGAATGAAAACAGCATCAGCAAGTAATGAAAATATACTGTTCCATGTATTTATATTGTTTAGAATTAATCCTAGTCTTGGTGCATTTAATACTAACTTAGACAAATATTTACACTTTTTAGACTTACTGGACTTGCCATATAAATAACAATAAAACTATAGATCACTTTTCATTGGGAAGGATTCTAGCACATGTAAAAAGGCACACTATCAAGGGATTTCAGAGGGGTAGCTGAGAGTCTGTAACTGGACAAACTTAAAAAACAACGAATAGACTAGCAGCACCTTAAAGATTAACAAAACACATAGATGGTATCATGAGCTTTCGAGGGTACAACCCACTTCCTCAGATAACTCCATAATTCCATTCATCTGAAGAAGTGGGTTGTACCCACGAAAGCTCATGATACCTTCTACATGTTTTGTTAGTCTTTAAGGTGCTACCATCAAGGAATAAAATTTAAACATGACAACTGGTTAGCAGCACACAGCAATGATTCACTAAATAGGACAAAGAAAGCAGAAGAGATATTGACCTGTCATGGAATTTGGCCAGAACTCTCCTTAATCACCATACTTACAAAGCATGTCACATGTTCCTTAATTACACCCAGTCAGGACCTTGGTTTTAAGTTCCTTCAGAAATATAGTCTTGTCTTTGTCCCTAAACTTCTCACTGGAACACTTATTCAGAATTGACTCTCAGGGAAGAATGAGGCCTAGTGAATTGCAAAACCACTTCATGAAACACCTGGGTTTTCCTTATAGATCTGCCATCCAGGCATCAAGCCCAAGGTCACGCAGCTCCTGAAGCTGAGTGGATCACAGCATGAAGTGGTATGGCTGCAAGCCTTCATGCTCTTCATCTGAGCATGTTTTCCAGTTAATGTTTTCTTAATCCTAAAGCACAAAAAAAAGGCTTAAAATATGTGTCAATCATGCTCTCTTCCTACCGTTCTTCTCCTAGCATATTCAACCTCATTGGGAAAATTGCTATTCAGACGACTGACATACTGAATGTAACACTGTCAATGTTTGGAGAAGGAGAATTAAATCGCATGTGTGAAACAACTACGACAAAACAAAGAATCAGCAGGAGACAGAATAAATGCCTATAAACAAACCCTTACAAAATGTCAGGAAATATCCCATTAACATAGCTTCCCATTTGTTATTGATTTAAAAATGCTTATTTTTGCAGGAAGAAGAACATTAATATTTTGTTGCTTTGAAGTTTTCTTCTGTAACCACTGTGCCATTATTTTATTAGTCTCAAGTATCCATGCATTATCTATACGTGACACCAACATTATGTGGTGAAGTCAAGTAAAAGTTTGTTTTAATTACATGCCCAGAAAATTTGATAATGTTCTAGAATTAGCAAGTAGCTCACTAAATTATATATCACTTAATCTGCAATTATTACATCTCAGGGAAACAATGCATTTTAAATTACAACAATGATCACATTGCACATCACTGTATATTGCAAACCTGTAGAGTGATTGTTCTGCCTTGAAATTAGCTACCATGTAATCTACTAATTGTTCTTTGTGAAAGATTCAAAGGGCAGGAAAACATTCTCATAAGTTTATTTCAACAGGGCAGTTTTCAAAATTCGGATCTTACTATTTGCTAATTTAAGGGGACTCATTAATGAATGCAATAAAAAACTATTCAAATTATTTTAAAAAAAGAGGCAGTTAACTCATGTCACACAATTTGCACTAGAAATCACTTCAATTTTTTCTTCAGTACAGAACAGATATTTAAGTGGACTGGCTCAATTCAAGGGTGATTAAGTCCTAACTTGAAATAGATAGCTTGAAACATTTAAAGGTTAAATTTATAAGCTAAGCAAGGAGATACTGCTTTCATGCTGAGAAGTACTATATGGCCAGCCAGCATGAGTAAGATTTTTTTTCTTGAAACATATGTTATTAAAGCTTTTGGTCTGGCACAAAGCTCATTAAGCTCCCTGACAATCATTTTGACAAAGCATAAGCCAAGAGCTACTGCATATTCTTCATCTGCTGTCAAAATATTAAGCAAATAGAATGGGTTTAGAAGGTTTTATATGCAGCAAATGCTGGCTTTAGAGTATTACTCTAAAGAATAGCTTTATGAACACAATGTAATTAAGAAGATCTCTTATTAATGATCTATTTGATTAGATTGATAGGCACTGCAAAGTGCTATTAACACAACTACTGTATTTCACCTCAGAGGTGGCTGCACTTAAGCATTGGGTAAAGTGATTTCCTACAAACTGTACATAGGTTGTCAAGTCAGTTGATAAAGCATTTTGACAGTAGCTGTGAAGTAAAGAACAATTAAAATGAGACAGAAAGAAATCTGCTCCAGATTTAAGACAGAGATAATGGAGCAGATTATCTCTGCCGCTGGAATGCCAGTAGGCACAGAAGGTGGCCCGGGCATCAGGGAGCTGTTTCTCAGAGCTAGATTGTCCCTGATGTGACCCAGAACAGCTGGTGCGCTGCTCTAAGATGCACTACTTCTTTAATGTCCATTAAAGAGCTCGGCTATGCCCCTCTCCCCACCCCACCCCACCCACCTGAAACTGAAAAACAGGTAATGCAGAGATGTGACCTGGAGGAGGCACTCAGAAACACCAGGAGAGAGGTTCCATTCCAGAAGGGAATTTTTGCTGGCAATTTGCAGCCACAATCCAGCCCTTTTGTGCCACCAGAGTGATGCATAGGAGGTGAATCTCAGAAGAGAATTTTCAGCTCTCTGGTTTATTTTTTCTTCTAAATTAGTTTAACTTCCTTGTTTTATACAGAGCTCTCTGTGTGTGCAATGTCTCATGATTTCAAACCATGTAAGCCTAAAACAAGGTGTAAAAATAATATGTTGTCACCAGTGTTCCCCCTAAACTGCTGCAGCACAGCTTCACAGGTGATTAATCAGCCCCACCCAGTCAGAGGCTCAGGGCTCCATGTGCTGCTTCCCAGCTTAGAGGGAACACTGGTTGTCACTTAAGGCCTTACCAGTCATGCAACTGCTGACTTGGAAAATCAGCAAGAAATAGCACATACATGCCTTGCCCCTTTACTATACATCCCAAAGCAGTGACCAAAAGACAAACAGGATGAGTGACAAATTTGTACGAAAAGTACACTGATGCCCTAGCGCATGGCTACTCAACATGCAGCCCACAGCCCATTTGTTTGCGGCCCACGGTGCGGTTTCGGTTTACATGGGGCTCAACACATGGCTCTCGGGTGGGATCCTTTGAACATAGCCTCCACTGGAAACACATTCCACAATGGTGAGGCATCTCCCAGGCAGGGTGAGCATTGAAAGATGCAAGCAGACGGGTTGGCTGGAACAGATGGGTACAGGGTGTCAGCGTTTCTAGCCCTGAGGGAGGAGGTGCTGGGAGTGCTGTGTGAACAAAGCTATTTGCATATATATTTGCATGTATATGCAACTACACTTAAATTGCGGCCCTTGGCATGTGCTGTGAATATCATTGTGGCTCCCGGGGCTTCCAAAGTTGAGTAGCCCTGCTCTAGCGTATAACAATCTGGAGTGGTTAACACCACCTCAAGAATATAAAAGCATGCAGGTAGAGAATCAAGTAGTGGAATATGGAAGTAGAACTTTGAAGAGCAGCAAAGCACCTGATGATGTTATTAGAGTCAGGGACAGCAAGGTGGAATGCATGTCAAGACGCTCTAATCTAATTGGCCAATATAGTGCTTTCTTTTGTAGTGTTCAGAGAAGGCTTCCATGTTTAGTCCGAAGTCCTGGGTATGTCGTTGGGTCCTAGAGCTTCAATTCAGCAAGACTTAAGGTTAGGAACATGTTTACATATCTTGTTGAACCAGATTCTTCTCCCCTTGAAATCAACAGCAAAACTCCTGTTGACTTCAATGGGAGCTAATAGCAGGCTCTAAAGGATTTTTTCCAGGGTGACCAAGTCTGCCAGATGTGTGATGAGGGAGTTTACCATTAGGCCTGATATTGATAGGCTTAGCCACCCAGTGCTTGCTCTCATAATTAAAATTAAGCTCAATATTGATGACTAGTTTCAGAAGTTTCAGCATAAGAGCCCATCTTCTCTGAAAGCAGAATGTTTGATCAGTGTATCCAGTAAGCTGGTTTAAGTGGATCTTTACACATTACAGTTAATCTTGTTTCACACAGTGACTAGCAATAAGATTCCACAGGGAGGATATTTCATAGTGACTTGGGACCCAGTTCCTGCAAGTGCAGCCCTGTGTTGACTTCTCATTGGAGTAACTCAGGGGGGGTAGGGAGAGATTCTGCTGGCAGACAGTGCTCAAAATGGGATCCCCACACACAATTGCTGACTAGTGAGATGGGACTAGCTACTAAATTACATTGTTGATTAAGAAAACTTCTCTGACAATGAGTTGGCTGCGGTTAAGGGGAGCTAATAGCTTTAAAAAATACATAACCGAAGGTCAAATTCCACCCTGCTTTAAGATCTTGCAACTACACTGAAGTCATTTGGGAATTGCAGGGAATGAGGTGAAAGGGGAGGTAGAGCACAGCACAACCTAAGATGCTTCTATCTCAAGGCAGTGTTAACATATGCACTTTTCGCTTTGCAACTGTCCTAAATTTTGCAGAGGGGTATGAATACTTACTGTACATTAGTACACACACACACCAATTTTTCTCCAAGTTATTTTTGCTTGTGTACTAGCTGGCTTCATACCACTTCATATCTTCATAAGAAGATACTACTCTTTTTATTAGAAAGACCCATATCAGTCCAAAGTCATACAAAACCTCTAGAGAAAAAATGCAGTCTTTAGGAATAAGCCTCTGTATTTTAGCTCTGCCCAATTACAAAGATTGTCTTAGTTGCCTTTGATACAAAACTCTGGCTAGCTTTAGTGGGAGAGTGACCAGGAAAAGTCTTGGTATTTTACAGTTAGTGCTAAAATACAAATCCATCTTTGAAAAAAAAACCTCTATGGCTGCAATATATGTTTAGCTAGCTCATGCAGGATATGTCATTACAAGGCATATTAATTCAGAATGTGCAGAAAATCTAACTAATACCAATTTATACAAAGCATACAATTTTATTTGTATTTTGTGCTTTGGTGAGTAAACGTACTACTTACTAAAGTGAGAGGATTAATAGTACAGCTTTTAGACATGCACACATAAAGTCATTGTACAGGCTATCATTTGCACTTGTGAACAAAATTAAGGCTTGATCTCAACTTTCAAAAGATAAAAGGGATAGGACACTAATGCATGTTGCTACTTCACTCTAGCCCTCATGTAGTAAGCAACTGCTATATTGGAGATATGGTTTAGTTTATCTGAAATATATGAAAGTTCAAAGAAACTGAAGAATCTATAATCTGGCACATTTTAGCACACACATCATGGCCTGTTCAAGGAAAAAGACTGCTGATAAAAATGGAAGCACCTTTTTCCCCCCTCCCATCACAGAACAGACATGTAATGTACAATAAAAGAGTTAATTTCTATGAGTTTTCCTGCCAACAGCATATTGCTCTTTATCTGACTGGCAGCTCCTACTATAGCACTAACATAGTATGGGATTCCTTAAACTGCTCTATCCTGATAAGATATTTCACTGATCTCTTCCTATCTAAATGTCAAATATGAACGTTCTTGTAGCAATCTGGGTACAGTCAGGAGAGACTTGACATGTGAGTGAAAAGCACAGCCTGCTTTTTTATAAAACAAAACCCACAACCAAAAAGTGATACATAATTCAATGTGCCATTGTCCTCAGAATAACCTTGTATGCTATTCAAAATGTCAAAACTTTGTTTGATGAAATTCCAAGTTACTGACATTCCAGACCGAACAGAAGACAATTTTGATAAGAAAAAAAAAAGGTATTTTCACCAAAAGCTCAACAGCAAACCCATTGGGACTTTGCAGGATTGGATGGAGATTTTCCTTGACTAATAAAGGGAAATATAATAATATAATACATTATATTATATTATTGACTTGTGTTTGAATAGATGATACTTGGATGTTTGTTCATTTATTATGATTTGTCTCATCGTTAAATAAGTGAGCTCCTGCCTTCTGTGCCATATATTAAAAATACAGAAATAATTCCATCTAAAAAATAAAGAAAAAAATAGCTCTTCCACTAATCCCTCCCATCAGCTCACCTCTGGAGACCTACAGAAATCTCTTTGCAGTGCTGTTAAATGAATAATTGCTTTCCAGTGAGGAATTGAGTGCTCCATTTGTTCAAAGGGGATTGGGAAATTTGCCCTATGTGTCTGTTTCCACCTCAGAAAGAAACTTGATTAGAACTAGTTATGTGTTTTTACAGAAAGGGGATGAACAAGTTTTATACTGTTTCATGCTATTAGCTATGTATGACTCTGCCTCTCTACATCTATTGAGTAGTAGCGTAAAAATTCTGAATTACTTTTTTTGAATATTCCAATTGTAAAAAGACTTTTGAATTCAAATGCCGTAGCAAGCAGATAGGCAACAAACAACAACAAAACCCACAAGCTTTGGGACTGTGCCACTAGCCTCCAGACAAGTTCCTTAATAAAAGAAGAGATAAGAATGTTGACCTCAAAGAAAATGTTCTTGATTTCTTTTCTTTTTGCCTGTAATAACTCCAACTCTTGTTTTCACCCTATCTCAACATGATCTGTAACGAAGGCTGTTGCCTGGTTTTGAGATTCTTCAAAATGCAAAGCATAAATTTTACTAATGGCAGAAATGATAATGAGATTTTATTAATCTAATTGCTATTTAAACCTAATTCTTCATATTATACATCTAATTCTTCATATCATATTGTACAACTATTCCATTAATGTTCTAGCATGTAAACCATTACAAATCAAAGATAGGAGTAATTGCTTATCTTTATCTGTTTATGTATGCATAGGCATGTAATTTCAGAATAAGTTAGCTTGTCTGATATCCAGTTATATTAATACTGCATTGCATCTGAGTAATCTAAGGCTCCAGCTACACCTCGAGATGGAGTGTGATTCCTTTGCCCGTGTACACATACTCACACTAGTTGAGCTAGTGCAAGTATAAATAGCAGTATGAGGCTGTAACACAGGCAATGGCCGAACCATACCAGATACAAACCTGCCTGTGAAACCAGTGGGCATGGCTCAGCCATGTGTCTGCTGCCACTACTAGGTAGCATGGAAATGTATACACAAGCAAGGGAACCACACCCCTGTCATAGTGTAGATGTGCCTTACTGTGCTTTATCAGGCTACATGCTTCCACTTTCCCCATTATTCGGAGTTTAAAAAAATATCTAGCACTGCAGAATTCTCTTGCAAGAAACTCTGAAAGAACTCTAACACTGAACAAGGAATTTTATTAAAATAAGAAAAATCACTATTATCATCCACAGCCATCTCTGTTTCACTGCATTTTCTTCCTCAAACCATCTCCACCTCCCAGTGTTCTGATACCCTGCCACAGTTAAAAGAAAAAGTACTTATAACTAAAGATCCAAAAGGTCTCATTTCTACATTATGGAATGTTAGATGTGAGCATGTAGATTTACAGTGATTCATTGTGTGTTTTACAAATGATATATGATAACTGATTGCAACAAGAGTCGCAACAAACAATATACCAGTCACGTACTCCCATGACCAAGCTGCAATAGAAGACAATAAAATAAAGCATGAAACATTTGATGCCAGCAATCAGTGGCATTTGAATACAAGCAAAACACTGCTGTCTCTTTGGATCTTCTCATGAGTCCAAATTTTCTTCCTGGCCTGTTTTCAGGAATGTTAGTGGAATTGCAGAATAAAAGACTCAGTGTTGCATCTAAAATGTTGCAGCTCTTCATTAGAGCTAAAATAAGGTAGCAGTGTGCATGAGGACTGGAGGAGAAAGAGTCTGTGTGAATGAGTGGGGCATAAAAGCTATGTTTTCAAAACCCAAAGTATCTGCGTTGATATGAAAATAGATTTAATGCAGGAAAGGATTGAAATATCGTAAACTGATGGCTTTGCAGCAGCCTGGCTCATATAAAATAGGGTTTTTTTCTGTTTTTATTTATTAGATTATTATTGCATTTCCATGCAGACACACTGACCAGGACAGTCTGAACATCTATCATGGTGATATACATTTACCAAAAGAGCTGAGATATTATTTCTACTTAATCAGCCAAATACTACTTCAGGGATATTCCTCAACTAGGAGCCCAGGGATGCCCCAAATGCATAAACTGGAAAATCTCAAATAGGAGTAGAGAGATTATTTTTGCCTCTGTATTTGACACCAGTGCAACTGGCTCTGGAATACTATGCCCAGTTGTGGTGACCACAATTCAAGAAGGATGTTGATAAACTGAAGAAGGTTCAGGGAACAGCCACCTGAATGGTTAGAATATTAGAAAATATGCGATACCAACAAGGAACTCATTCTATTTAGCTTAACAAGATAAAAGTAAGGGGTGACTTAATTATAGTTTTTAATTACTTAGATGGAGAACAAATATTTAATAATGTGCTCTTCAATCTAGTAGAGAAAGGTAGAATATGATAGAAGAGCTGGAAGTAAAGCTAGAGAAATCCATACTGGGAATAAGGAATAAATGTTTAACTGTGAATGTAATTAAGCCTTGAAGCAACTTCCAAGGGTCATGGCAGAGTCTCCATCATTGAAAATTTTAAAATCAAGATTGATTCCCCCCCCCCCCAAGACATGTTCTAGAAATAGATAAGTTCTTTCAAAACAATACAAGGAAGTGAATAAGTCAAAGCTTCCTATAGTATATGCATTATAGTTAACCATCAATCCTCAGTCTTACAGTAGTTTTTACTAGTGCTCACTATTTACAATAATGAGCTATGCAATGCTCTGAAAAGCAGATGATTAGATAAAAGACAGAGGAATGTAGTGTTTGAAAGCATGGACACTGTTTCCTTCAAAATATTTAACTTGTGTGCACAGAGAGCAGCTTAGTGTATTTTTACTTTTTTTCTTGTTTAACCTATTAAATACTACAACTAGTCTGGCTAGATGTGACTTAACTGTGATAGCAAACATGAAAGTCCAAATCAAAGTATTCAAAGGTCTTACTTTAAATTTTAATAGAGGGCTTAAAATGGTGTTGGAAGAGCTATCTATTACTTTGGAGAAGAACCTCAATAATATTTTAGCACATTATAAACATTTTCAAAGTCACTCTGCCACACAGATCAGCTTTCTCAAGTACATTTGCAAATTTTAAGGCTCTGCATATTGCCTGTCTTACACAAAGATTACAAACCAAAGTGATACTGTACCTTCAAATCTCAGAAATAGGTATTTTCTTCATATTATATTTCATTGTTGATATTTGAATCCTTTGAAAATGTATAAGCAATGCAAGAGCACTCTTCACGTTATTATTTTTTTTAAAACAGGTTTGTGATAACTGATATGAGTTACAATAATTTCAAGCAAAAAAAAGCTAGACTCAGCAGCTATCATACCTCAAGAGTATTGATAATATTAATTCTCCACCTCTGAGAACCCTTACTACTTGATTATTGGTGTATTGCATTTTCTCATGAAATGATATAACTTATTTCAAGAAGTATTGTTATTATGGCTTAGAATCAAGCATAATGTTGTCAATAGCACTACTTGTGGTGGTAAATACTATTTGCTGGTTCAGGACTATGTTAGAAATGTAGACTTCTGTGGACGGTCAATTTACTTGGAAAGAATATATCCTTCATTTGACACAAAAGAAAAGTCTAAGGATATATCAATAGTGACAACTTAATTAATTTTACCACTTGATTTACTAGTATGTAGAGAAACACGTCAGACCATTGGGCTAAAGCAATCAATTGCCTAGTTAAGTGTCCACAGTACTGCGTCTAAGTCATTGTATGAAGCCTAATAGTTTTCTCTAGAGTAGTGAAATATTTCACTGCAGCAAGCAATATGTGCAATCTCCCTACACGGAGATCAAAAAACTAATATGAATTCTCTTTTAGTGAGACATGAGGAAAGTGGAGACTGATATACTTAGAAACGCATAAAAATGTTGTAAGACCAATGTTTATAATGTGATAGTTCCAGGGCAACAAGTTGGAATTAGATGGATCATTTGAATGGTAATGTGATCTTCGTTTATTTAGAGCCAATTTCCCCAGAGCCAATGCACCCAGCAGCACAAAATGAACGAAAAGCTGACATAAATGAGATAATTTTTCTCCCCTAGAATCCGGGAATTACACAGGAGGTGTAAAGCTAGAACAGCTGACTCAACCACTCCCACCATACAAGGATGTTTGGAGGCCAGAGATAAGTCGGGACAGAGCTAGAGTTCACGGTGCTCGAGTTAATCCGTGGCCAACCTCAGGGTTGGAGAGCAAAATAGTGGTGGGTATGGAGAGGTTACACAGCATCCCCATCTTCAGCTTGCTACCACTGAAGTTCCAAGTCTTAAAATGTGTATCTTGTATGACACGCAGTCCTGATTGCAAGCAGTATCCTTATGTTATATCAAAGCAAAATGAGAATATACAATGTAAATCAAAAAAATTTCAGGCATTAATGTTTAATTATTTCTTGCATGGAACCAATGGACAAATTTCCCCCCTAACCATCCATCTTTGAATTAAATGATGATGTCTTTACTCAGTTTTTATTCAGCCCTTTCTCTAGAATAATTCCCACTGAACTAATGCTGGACAAAGGGTTAAAAAAATCTGAATTAGAACTTCAAGCTTTTTCCCTTTGTATATGTTTACACTACAGAGGAAGATCAAAGCTGTGGCTGTCGATCTTCCAGGGCTTATATTAGCGGGTCTAGTGAAGACAGCTAATTTGAACTGAGAGGGGCGCTCCAATCAATGCCGGTAGTCCTGCTCCACGAGGAGTAAGGGAAGTCGAAGGGAGAGGGTACTCCCTTTGACTTCCTACTGTGTGTACAGTGCCAAAAGTCGAGGTAAGCTACTTAGACTTCAGCTATGCAATTAACGTAACTGAAGTTGCGTATCTTAAATCGACTTTGTCCTGTAGCGTAGACGTACTCTTTGAGTATCTAAGGGAAATAGCCCTCTGCTTATGCACACAGGGTTTACTTTTGTGTAATGTCACCTATTTCAATGGAGTTACTTCTGATTTACAGCAGTATAACTAAGAACACGTATAACACAAGATGTGACAGCTCAAGAAATGAACCACCATGCTATTTTACTCTCAAACTGCCAAGAACTAGTTATGAGTGCATTCTGAGTTAGGTTATTACAAACGTAAGACTGATGCATGTGATTATATGGGTTTTGCTTATATCTTGTAGAACCACACGTCAGAATTGTAGGTGGCATTTGATTATACTGTGTAGTGCAAACCACTTTGTACAGACATGCACTGCGTTGTGTATGACACAATGGGGCAGTCTGATCTCCTGCACTCACTAGAGACAAACATGAATACTTCAAATTAAAAAACATTCACAATCTGGAGGGAAGTATTTAAGATGAAATGTTACATGTAATATGGTTATGATAGATGAAGGACTGAGAAAACTGACCCTAGAGAATTAAAAGGTATGGAAAGTCATTATGGCACTGCACTGTCTTCCCATCCAATGCCATGATCATTTCTACCCCATCTACATTGAGTTTAACCCACCGGTTAATATGCAACATGACCCAATCACATAAGACAAACTGGTTATATATGTACATACAAATTATGATATGTCCCATTATGCCAGATTATCTGTTCACATTCAGATGTCACCAGACTTGCAGCTGGAAGTCCTTTCACATAATTCATTAAATTTAAGATGGGAATAGTTCTCAAAGATATATTGAAGGGTGCAGTCCTACAGTTGGAGGAGATTTTACTGAGGTGGCCATGTGACACAGTCCTCTACATCTAGACTCCAATGTATGCACAAACTACATGATCATATATAAGCATATACTTGTTTATGAATGACTGATGAGAAAGTAGGGGACTGAATAGACCAGAAATGGTACTTATCATACCTTTAACTTTTAAATGCAAGTCAGAGAAATGTGATGCAGAAAGAGGGCTTTTCAACTTACTACATATTAATAGCTTACTGCTATTAATAAAAAAAATTAATGTGAGATAGAAAGTTGAATATTCATTATTTCCAATCCATTTAACGTTTCATTACACAGTCTATAATTAAATAAGAAATTGGCCTAATAATTCCTGATCACATGGTATGTGAGCAAAAAGGTTTCCAACTAGACCCCCAAAAACGTTCTTCTTGGATTGGGTAACTGTATATGGTCATTTGCATGTACAATTATCCAACATACATGTATAGTCATCAGACGTGCATACACAAATAAATGGGTACACAATTTCCTTTGCTTTCTGGGTGAAATGTGCTTCTATCCTCAAGACTAATGCAGAGAATGATCTTGGTTTAAATTTTCAAAAGCACCTAACTGGTATTTAGATTCCTAAGCCACAAGAGGCAAAATCTTCAAAAGCACCTAAGGCACAGTCTGTGATTCAGGAAGACTGAATTCAATTCCCTGCTCTGGCACACAGAATTCCTAAGTGATCTTAGGATCTTGGGAGCTGATATTATCTCCCAGTGCCTCCGTTTCCTGTCTTCTGCTTGTGTGTAGTACTGCTTTCTCCCACCTTTTGTTTGTCTTATTTATTCAGATTGATTGCTCTTTGGGACACGTCCCGTCTCATACTATGGGTATGTCTACACTGAAGTGAAAAGGGATCATTTCTAGCTTAAGGAAATGTACATATGCTAGCTATGATAAAAGTAGCCCTTTTAAAATAGCAGTGTGGCCATTGTGGCACAGATGGTGGCTCAAGCTAGCCAACTGAGTCCAATTGCATCCAAGACGCTAGGCATGTACTTGAGCAGGTAGCCTGAGCTACTGTGACCACGCCGATGATCAAGTTATACATCTATGCAAGCTGCAGATTATACCTCTCATCTGCAGAGTAGGCATACTCCATGTATATGTACAATGCCTGACATCATCCTTATACATCATGACATCATCCTTAACACAGGCACTTAATGCTACAAGTAGATTTTTAAAAAGGATGGTTAATGTCTGTGTGGGGTTTTCTTGGTCAAGACGCAACTGTACAATCATGATAGTGCTGCATTCTGTGGGCACTAAACAGGGAGTAGCTTCTGAAACTGCGTGACTGTTCTAGGCCAGTAATAGAGATGTAGCCGTGTTAGTCTGGTCTAGCTGAAACAAAAGACAAAGTGCTGCATAGTCCTGTCTTTTGTCCTAGGCCAGGAACCTTGATTTTGGACTGGTTCTCGCCTGCAGCAAATGTGGTTGTAGGTGCTTATCAAAAATCACTGAAAACCAAGATGTACATGACCCTCCACTTAGCAACAATAAGTATTAGGAGACTAAGTGGTGACTATGAATCCACATGTAGCACAGCACTGCTTCACTGAAAGTCTTGCGGGTTCTGATTTCTGAAGGAGACCCATGGTGAGGAGATAGGAGGGAAATGCAGAAAATCAGGTGGATGGCAAGAGTGTGGATTTTCCCTACCTCCCTTGTTCTCTCAGAGCTACAGGACAGTACTCACACTGACAGACATCTTACTCATGGTTAAGACCCATTCATGTCAACACGGGGGAGGGGGAGAAGGGTGCAAATGCACACACACATACACACACACCCAAGTTGCCCCAGCCTCCCTCCCCTGTGTTCCAGCTGGCCGGGAGGAAGGCTGGGGTAGCACGCTGCCCAAGCCTCCTTCCTCCATGCTCTGGCCAGCCGGGGGAAGGCTAGGACTAATTCCCCCGCACTCATGCCCAAAGAGCGAGGCCAGAGCAGGGCTGGGTTGCCATGGCAGGAGTGGGGCAGTCACCAGCCCCTCCCTTGTCTTGGGCTGCCCCAGCCAGACAGGAGATGATTCTGCCCCAGCCCTCCAAGGCAGCTGGGGAAGCAGACTGCCAGTCGGCTTTGTGATCCACTGGTTGACCACAATCTATGTCTTTGGCATCCTAGATATAGGATATAATTGGGCTATAATTGGGCTTGCTGGGAGTCCCACAGGTGTCAGGTGATTAGCGCTGCTTGGTAGCAGACTGTTGTTCTTTTCATTGCAAAGATGGCTACCAGTTAGGAAACCAATATAAAGCAACAGTAGACAAACTGATGAAAGAAATGTATGCGTTAGCTTTTCATCGTTAACCGTTTATTTTGAAATGGCTGTATACAGGAAATTTCACTGCAACTGGGCTGATTCCTTCTATTAATATTATTCTAGTTTAAATTAGTATTTATTTTTGAAATTGGTTTTTAGGCACAACTGGAATAACTGGAAAATAAGGGACCATTTTAAATGTAAATGAAAATTATTTAAAAATAAAATCCTTTATAAAAAATGGTCCTTTATGTTCCAGTTGTGCTGCTTTTTATTCAAAACAGATTTAAATATTGCTCTGGGGTGAAAAGGGCAGCAGAAAAATGTATATTGAAAAATATTAAAAAAAAATGTTGGTCCACATTTACAAAAAAAAGCACAAGCACCCCCAGAAATTTCTGCATATGGGCCTGTCAACAGACCTATTCATGGAGCAAAGTGACTAAGGGTTTCACTTTCTGGCTCTCTGAATATAGGAATCTAGATAACGGAGCAATTCCTCACTAATTCCCTCCCCCCAATCCCCAGCTCTGATAATTAAGCAAAGCAAAGATTTTTTGCTGTTCCTCAGTTCTTCAACCTTTTCTCTGCCCTTCTACCCAGACCCGCAGCAACAAAAACAATGCATACTTGATCCAAAGAGCCATTCAAAAAGCAGAGGTTGTGCTGATAAGCAAGCCTTTGGGGATGTAAATCAATTTCAGATTAGGAAGAATTTTAGTAACTTTGGTTCAGATAATCAAGGTTGTATATTACTGTACTTTCATTCAGTTAGATTTCTTGATCATTTATCATGTGGCATTATCTGGGAGTGTGGATCTATTTTGCATATATCATTAAATACGAGAGCATTTAGTTATAAAAACCTCTGGAGAGAATATTACCAGAGATTATGGACTAATTTGGCCAAAGATGTCCCTTGCGAGTTTCATTGCTTCAGAGGAGACAGGCATGATAAGCATAAGGCATAGTAATACTGTACCAGAATTCAAGAAAGCTTTCTACATTTGGATTCTATACTTACTAAACTGGCCTCTAATCTCCAATTTTTTTTATTTGTATTAACAGACTATTTAAACAATGCTTGCTTTTTGGGCTATTGCATAACATTTTGTTAGTGTTTCTTTTAAACTAGCCAATTAGCCTGTCATAAAACGGGATTTTCAGGTCTTCTCTCCTGAGCTCTCTCGCTCCGTCTCTCTCTCTGTCTCCTCCTACTGCCTCCCCACCTCTCTCTCAGCTCTCCTCTGCCTCCTGCCTCTCTCTCCCCATCTCTTTCTTGCTCTTCTTCCTCTCCTGCCTGTCACTCTCCCTTTCTCTTCTCCTCCTCCTCCTCCTGCCTCTCTCTCCCCTCCGTCTCTCCCGGCCCCCCTTCCCCTTCCCTTCCCCTTCCCTCCCACCGTGGCGCTTGGCTGAGTGCTGCCTGCTCAGCCGGGCTGCCGTGAGGGAGGGGGGCGGGGTGGTGACATACACGGCCAGGGGGTGGGGTTGTGTGCGTCACTGCCCTCCCTTTCCCTCCCACCGCGGGGGAGCCCAAACGGCCCCTTGTGCTGCTGGCTCCCCTGGCGGCCCGGCTAAGGGGCGCAGCACTCAGCTGAGTGCCACAGAAGGGGAAGGGAAGGGGGGCGGTGATGTACACGGCCCCACCCCTGGCCGTGTATGTTACCGCCCCGCCCCCTTCCCCTCCCTCCGTGGCGGCTCGGCTGAGTGTTGCGCGCTCAGCCGGGCCACCACGGGGAGAAGGGGCAGGGCGGTGACGTACACGGCCAGGGGGTGGGGCTGTCTACGTCACCACCCCCCCTTCCCCTCTCCCGCGGTGGCCCAGCTGAGAGGCGCACCACGCAGCGCCACGGCGGGAGGAGGAAGGGGGGGCAGTGACATACACGGCCACGCCCCCTGGCCGTGTACATCAGCGCCCCGCCCCCTTCCCCTCCCACTGGGGCTCAGCTGAGCAGCACAGCGGGAGCGCCGCTCAGCTGGGCCGCGACGGAGGAGCAGCGGCAAGCGGCCGTTTGGGGTCCGCACTCCCCAAGCATGGGGAGCGCGGACCCCAAACGGCCGCTTGCCGCCCGGGGCCCTGCTGAGCGGCACTCCCACCGGGGCTAGGTTGCCAGGTATCCAGTTTTCTACCGGACAGTCCGGTATTTGCACCATCTGTCCGGTAGAAAAATTCAGAAAATACCGGACATGTGCAATGTCCAGTATTTTGTGAATTTCCGGCTTGGCGCCGGAGGGAAGCCTGGCGGGGTGGGGAGCAACTGGGAGGTGGAGCGCGATTGGCTTTGGGAGCCCTGTGGTCACCCGCAAAAGCCGGGTGGGGCGGAGCAGGGTGGGGCGGGGACCGGGACTCCCAGCCACTCCCCCCCCCGCCCGGCCTTTTTACGGGACCAGAGGCTCCCAGTGCCAATCGTGGCCCATCTCCCAGCTGGGAGCCTCTGGTTGCGAGCACAAGCCGGGCAGGGGGAGTGGCTCCCAGCCCCTCCCCCACCCCCGCCCCCACCTCTGCCCCGGCCCCCGCCAGCCTTCTGCTGGCAAGTAAAGGGAGCACCTGCTGGGGGCGCGGCTGGAAGGACTCCGGCTGTGGCCAGTGGCTGCACCCTTCCTCTTGCCAGGTCTGCTTCCCGCCCCCCTTCCTCTGTCCCCCCCTCCTCCCGTCCAGCCCCACAGCCCCCGATCCTCCCCAGCTCTTCTTCCCGCCCCTCTTCCTGCCGGCCATCCCGCGGCCCCGGACACCCCGCCAGCCCTGCTTCCCGTCCCCTTCCGGCCAGCTCCCCTCCCCCAGACAAGCGTGTCCGGTTTTTCAGTGGGGTCTACCTGGCAACCCTAGCCGGGGCCCAGCTGAGTGGCGCCGGCGCTGCGCCGCTCAGCTGGGCCCCAGCGGGGGAGCAAGCGGGGGCAAGCGGCTGTTTGGGGTCGCGCTCCCCATGCATGGGGAGCACAGACCCCAAACGGCCACTTGCTGCCTGGTGCCCAGTTGAGCGGCGCTCCCGCCGGGGCCCAGCTGACCCCAAATGGCCGCTTGCCGCCGCTTGCTCCCCCGCCGGGGCCCAGCTGAGCGGCGCAGCACTCGGCTGAGCGGCCACAGAGGGAAGGGAAGGGGAGTGGGGCGCTGACACACACGGCCAGGGGGCGTGGCTGTGTACATCAGCGTTACAGACTCACAGACACTGGGCTACTATGTATATGATTAGTTTACATTTTATTTCTTAATGCTTACATCTTTATTTTTCTCTTAGAAATACTTCTTAATACACTAATAGCCTAATTAACATATTTAGACCTAGGTCCTGCAGTCCTTACACCAATAAAACTGCAAGAGGTCATACAGGTTTGAGTCTTTAATCTCTTTTTCAAATGGATAGATACCTAGATCATATTTCACTTAATCATATGAATATTTATATTTATATTTTAAGTGGTTTCAAAATTCACTATCAAACTGACAACAGCAGCATATTTTAGAGAAAATTCAGCACCGTCTCTGAAAAAAATAGATCTGTAATTATACCTCATAAAAAGGCCAAAGGACGTAATCTTCTAGTTTACGAAACCAAGAGGAAAAAAATAATTTTTAGTGTATAAAATCTTTGATAGAGCACTATTGAAAATCCAATTAGACAAACACTTATTTAATATAAAAATAATAAATGATATAATATATAGTATATATTTTCTTTTCAATGGATGTGTGTCTAGCTGCATTTGTAACATAACTCTATCGAAGTCTTAATTAAATATTTTTCCCTATTATCCTCAGAGAGGAATGTTTCTGGAAATGGAGGCTCAACCCAAATTCTCACAAGAAAAAAAAACAGTTATTGCTTTCAATCTTGATAACAGGAACACTAAAGCACACCCTGAGAGCTTTTGTGACCTAGCTAGACATGATCCATTCCTGCCTATCTCAGGGTATGTCTACACTAGCCCCCTAGTTCGAACTAGGGAGGCTAATGTAGGCATTCGAAGTTGCAAATGAAGCACGGGATTTAAATATCCCGGGCTTTATTTTCATCTTCCCATCCGGGCGTCATTTTTAAATCCCCCTAGTCCGAACTAACTGCCCGCGGCTACACGCGGCAGACAAACGTTAACTCGAACTAAGTCCTTAGTTCGAGTTAACTGTTACACCTCGTGGATTTAAAAATGGCGCCTGGATGAGAAGATGAAAATAAAGCCCGGGATATTTAAATCCCGGGCTTCATTTGCAACTTTGAATGCCTACATTAGGCTTCCTAATTCGAACTAGGGGGCTAGAGTAGACATACCCCCCGAGTGAAGCTGGTTCACACACTAGCCTTCCACGACCTTCTAAGGAAGGTAGTTGTCAAGACAAAGACAAGGATCCACCTTGTTCAGCAATGGGCAAGCACATGCTGAGGAGCATTAGTATCAGTGTTATGGACATCAGTGGTGGCCCTTGTGTACTATAGCCAAGTACCGTGCACCAGTATGGATGTGAAATAGCCATACTCGACTTGTTGATTTTCAACTAAATATGGCAACATTGTGCATCCCTTGGAACCCTCAAATCAATCCCAACATCTTGATTAAACAGTGCTCTCACATATTGCAACCCCATCTGTTCACTACAATCCTGGAACTCTTTGGAGCTTAACAACCTCCCTCACCACTGCTTGAAGTCATGTAAGCCCTTTTGGAATCCAGGTTCCATACATGTCATCCAATTTCAAAAGAATTCATGTCAGATTTTTCAGGAGAAAACAAAGGGGAAAATACATATTTAGTGTCAAAGAGGGCTCTGCATTATTCATCATCATACGTGCACTGACAGATCCAAAATAATTAGTATTACTCACATTAATTAAGTTAGGCAATTCCCCTGCCTAAAAGAGAAACACAAAGAAATGCAAACTAATTATGCACTGATCACACATTCTTCTGTTGATCTGTATCTGTAACCTCAAATTTATCTCTATGAATGTTGCATAAGAAAAATGAATGTCATCCAGGTGCCTAGTTTGCTAGAATGATGCATTATGCTTTACATCTGGTAAGTTGGTCTTCACAAAGAGATACTGCATATCAAAATGTTAATGCAGAGAAATCGGTGATTGTTTTCCTAGATAGGATTTGAGGCTGTCCACTGAAAATGTCACAGAAACATCTAATCCCTAGCTCCCCTGAGCAGTACTAGAGATATACTACATGGTCTAATCGGGAAGATCAAAGATAATTTATAGTGTACTAGAATTACCCAGAATTACTTGGGTCCTTAATTCAAATGAGTTATTTTTGTTCATTGAAATCCTTGCTCTAGAGTGGAGCTAGGGATGAGGTGTTCAGTATGCAGACTGCGTTGGAAGAGAGAACAACCCCAACCCTCTGTCACCACAGCAGTTGGGGCCAGGTGAGAAGCACCTCCATGACTACTGCAGATGCAGTGGGCACAGCTGGGGGAAGGGTGCATGTCCCCCCAGTTGGGGGACAGACACCAACAGACAAGCTCTGACCTATATAGTAGATAGTGATTAAAATTGCAGCTGGCAAATTAAATGAAACTCATGAAAATTTTCTCTGATAATTTATAGCTTATCCAAACCTTAGAACCTGCAGAAATCACTTCACTTCTTCCTTCTCTTACAGACTCCCCACAATCCCTGCACGCTTTGGGAAGCCAAACATGATCCCAGTGTACAGAGAACCTCTCTCACACACAAAACTATTATCATGCGCACATCTCTTCCTTCCAGTGCCATACCCTATAATGCCACTCACATTTACCCAGTACATTACTTAATGTCTGAGATCCAAAGAGGGGTATAAACACCAGTCACAAGATTCTGACATAACAGCTACATGAGAGCAGTTTGCACTGCAATATTCAAGGAAATCCACAGAGTACCTAAGATTTCCCAGCTGGCATTGCGGCATGGCAGTTATGTCTTGGTACATAGAGAGTTGCAGTAAGTATTCTGCAGTATTTTGGCCAGGAGTCAAGCCTCCAGACATGGTCTTGTTCCCAATCTTATGATGCCAAAGGTAAAAGGAATGAGACTTAAGGAGAGGGTGTGAGATGGTGCTAAACTTTAGATCTGGAAGAAAGATACATGGGGGAGGGAAGAGAAGAAATCAGGAAATAAACAGTGAGTGGGAGGCAATCCATAGAGATTAGGTGGAAGGTCAAGCAATTACTGGAGAGGATGTGATCCAAATATCTGGGGTCTATTCAGAGGATTGGAGGTCTAGTCAGACACTACTTTTGCCCAGTCTAGCAAAATAATGCAGAATATTTTGTGTATAAATGTTCTTAGGTTGTCCTCTCTCCAGTTTCCTATGAAACGAAGTTATTCTTTCAGTTGTCATAAGACATGAAAATCTACTGACATCTAACCTTTCAAAAAGACAATTTATCTGGAGATTAAGGCCCTGATGCATCACTTAATGGGTTTGCCATGAAAAAAAAAATGCATCTGAGGCTATTTGCTTGGCTTGTAATTTCCAGAGGGAAAATATTAGTACTATGGTTTACATACATCTATAGAATGTAAAGAGATCCTCCCTATAAATATCTGAATTCCAGGCTGTGAAACAGGAAAGTTTGAAATATGTAGTAACAAAGACAGATGTGATTTAATAAATGAAAATATAAAGAATTCTACAATTCCTATTGAGATTCCTTCTTTCCCTCCCTAAATCAGGACCAAATTGGTCACGTACAAAATATTTTTTTTCTGTTCAAACATGTTGGTATAGTTTCTATTATCACATGCCTTGTGTTACACACTGCATAAAAAGCCCAATGACTTGAAGATAAAGCCATATCCACTTAGACTTCTTTAATCGTAACTTAAAAATGGTGGGTTCTGGTCAATACTCAGATGAATTACCTACAAACAAACCCAAAGATACTGATAGAACTGTTGATATTGATTCAATAGTTGTCACCCATCCAGCTGATTCCCTATTGTTAGAGACTTCACAATAACTTGCAATATCCTGAATGAACTTTACTGAATTAAGTTTAACATATCAGGAGCCCACTGTATTAAAAATGCAATTGTGTAGTGCATTCAATCTGGAAGCAATTAGGAACTTCAAAGGGCTTTTGGGAAAAATACCCATGAAGTCAATTTCCTAGAAAATATCTGGGGAACGTAATGGTACATCTATACAGTAGCGTATAGCTTGAAATAAGCTACGCAATTTGAGCTACGTAAAATGTGTAGCTTATTTCAAGATAGCCTATTTCAAAATTTGGCTCTGTCTAAACAGTGCTAATTTCGAAATAGAGCACTATTCAGATGAGTCCCTTAATCCTCATGCAATGAGGTTTATGGGACATCGGAATAACAAGCCCGTTATGTCAAACGTATTTCAAAATAATGGGCTTGCTGTTAAGACACTCAGAACGCTATTTCAGGATAATGGACATTATCCCAAAATAGCATCGCTGTGTAGATGTACCCTAAATGACCCACTTCAAATCCTCCCTTTTCAAGCTAGCAACAGGAGAGGAAGTAAACATAAAGGGTGGAGTACACATGAACCTGTGTTTATCAGGTCAGAGCTTGCTTCAGACTATGCAGCGGGGCTGGACGAAATGCAATGTTATCCCAAACCAATCTTTGTTTATCGATAGTCCATACACAGTTGTCAAAAGGCACCTTTAATGTCTGTCAAACCACTGAATACAGGGTATTATTTGGCCCTGTAACCTCTTGTAACCTAACCCTTTTACTCTTTGTGTCACTACTAGCTTGAAGTGAAAATATCTATCATACTTGCACAAACAGACCAAAAGCCCTATATAAATTCAATTTCTTTAACCTTTCCTCTTCAAACATATTCTCCGGTGTTTATTACTGTGGCTGAGTACTGACTCTTTTTGGTATATTTTATAGAGTGAAGGCACAATATTTATGTGCTTCCTCAGGGCACCATCTTGCTCCCACTGAAGGCAACTGGATGTTGGTCATTGACTTCACTGGGAGTGAACTCAGGCTTATTCATTCATTCAAACTCCCTGCTTGGAAAGACAGTTTAGTTGTTTTCAAAGTACGAGAATCACTTCAAATACAAAATGGACCCGAGTGAAGAGAAAATTAAGCTCAAATTAAATTGAATGCTGAATACCAGCCCCTCCCCCCATTTTAATACTTTTTAACAGTACCTGCCCAAGCCTACACACACACACACACACACACACACACATTAATAGTTTTTGCACACAATAAAAATAAAGTTTCAGGTCTATGAATTTCCAGTAAACTACAAGGAGTCCACCAGCTACAGTTCTACATGGAACAAAAAAAATATGTCAAAAGCATTAGCATTACAGAAGGAGATGAATGGCTATGCTTGTCTTCAAGTCCATTTGCTAAAGAAAGCATTTAATAATGACTGGCATCTAGAGCTGGTTTCATTGTGAACAGTAGCATACTGTGCAACAAACAAGAAAAGTGTTGGAAGTGCTTTCTTAATGTTGCCATCTTATGCCTCTTAATGTTTCCTGTGTCATAATAAGAACTGTATTACATACACTATGTAAAAGATTATTTTAACTAGTAAAGGATTTTAATCCTACTCCCGTTGAAATCAATAGCAAAACTCTCATTGTATCAGCAAAAGCAGGACTGAGCTCAAAAGCTTTACTGCCCAACCCCTTTAAACCAATAACTAATTGAAAAAAAAACCCTTGTAGATTTTTGAACAGCCAGACAATCCTTTCTCTCTTCAATTAATTACTTGTGTGGACTATCAAAAGCAGCAAATTCCTAATAAATAAAACCACTGAAGGAAACTTATTTTCAGATATGATGGCAATTTAAAATAGAGCACACTGGGAAGGATTTACAAGGCATTAAACACAATACTTTATTAAAAAGCAAGGACCAGATTATGTTCTGTTTCCCCTGTGAAAATCCAGAATAACTCCTCTGAAGCCAGTTGATTAATAACTGAAACTGTTTTCGCTTTCTTTCAGATTAGAAGAAAAGTTTTATAATTTACTAAATTAAACTCAAATCTACTCTCTTTCTTGACTGAGGGTATGTCTACACAGCTTGCAGCTCATGGACATGTACCTAAATGATCTTTAATTAAGCAAGCTCGAGCACTGGCGCAATGAAGCTACAGCAGTGCATACTTCATCAGGGACTAGCCCCCACAATGAATTTCCTAGAGTTCCAGGCAAGTTTTTATAGCCTGTGCTGAAACATGGACTGCTGTAACTTCACTGCTCTGGTACCCACACCAGCTAGATGGAAGTTAGCTCAGCTAGGTCTACACAAACCACAGTCACATCCCATGTTGGGCAGCTTTTTCATTCAGCTTGGAAAATGAAGCTAGTGCAGAAGATAGCAGTTTGCCTGATATGTGGTGTCTTTCCATGAGCACATGGCTCCAGGATCTTTAGACTGGCTGGCTGTTAATTTCCAGGTGGAGTTTAAAGGGTTGGTCCTGACCCATTAAACCCTATGGCTATGTCTACACTCGCAGCTTCTTGCGTGAGAAATATGCAAATGAGGCTAAGCGTGAAATATTGCTGAGCCTCATTTGCATACCCAATGAGCCGCCATTTTTGCAGAAGATGCTCTTGTGCCAGAAGGAGCGGTCTACACTGCCCCTTCTTGTGCAAGCAATACCCTCTTGCACAATGCTGCTATGCTGATTATTTTCAGGACTAAGGGCATTGCGCAGAGGGTTTTTCTTGCGCAAGAAGGGGCAGTGTAGACAGCTCCTTCTGGCACAAAGCCTCTTCTGCAAAAATGGCGGCTCATAATGCAAATGAGGCTTGGCGATATTCACGCAGCCTCATTTGCATATTTCTCACGCACTTACACTCAAAGCAACTTCAGTGAGAGTTGGATCAGGCTCCAAGGGTGTGTCTACGCAGATGTGGAGGCTCCCTCCCAATTAGGAAGACAGGTTCACAGAGCTCAGGTCAGTGCACTAAATGTAGCTGCAAGACTTGAAAGAACCATCCTACAGCAGCAGGGCAAATGACTAGACAATCAGCTAGATCTCTTCCACCCTCTGTCTTGCATGATTTTATGATACCATCTTTTAAAAATTAAGCTTCAGTTCAGGTGGTAGCTCAGTCTTGCAAGGATCTGAGCTCACGTAGCTAGCCCAAGTCTCTGCTGAAGCTGCACGTACACAGCCAGAGGCTCCAATAGCCTAGGTAAGATGGTGGGGGCAGCAGCTCTGCACTCCTGCACCCATCTCAGGCAGAAGCAGTGGGTCCAGGATAGCCAGCCCTCCACACCACCGGAAGGGCGCCACAGCCTCCCATTCCCAGCCCTCAGTGCTGCCTGGAGCACATGGTGTGGTACTCTGGTGGTGATTTAAAGGGCCAAAGACTTCGGCCACTGCAGCAGCAACAGTGGCCAGGAGCCCTAGGCCCCTTTGACTTGCTGGGCCCCAGAACAACCATCCCCTTTGCTGCCCTCCCCCACCCCGGCAGGCCTGTACTGAACTATCACTAGCTCCAGTCCCTCTAACATGCACCCATCTGCCTTGGCAGAGAGGTTTTTCTCCCAGCTTCAGTATAGACATATCCTAAATGGCATAGGACCTGGCTAACTGAAAGCTGCAGCTCCTTTGCTATATTAGGACCCTCTCACTTTGGAATTCACTCCCTGCCTTGTCTCAGACTGAGCACAAATTCATTGACTTTTAGAGTAAGCTGAAAATCTTATTTCTTGGGGCAGGTAGTTGGGGAAGGCTGGGGACTCTCTTGGGGAGGTGCATCTTTATTTGCGGGGATTCCTTTTGGGGGAGCTCTGAGATAGGGAAAGTTTGGTCTCACTTGAAAGGGCTTCTGTGGTGTGTAGAAAGTAGGGCTTTTGTGTGTTAGTTGGACTGTATTATTAATTACGTTGAGGGCTCTTACAGACTGCTATTGTTCTACTCTAGGTCTAAATCAAACAAAGCAATATTAGCAGTTTTTACATAAATGTGAATGACAAATAAAAAGTAATATCAACATACTGCAAAGAACCATCCTACAGCAACAGGGCTAATGACTAGACAATCAGCTAGATCTCTTCCATCCTTTGTCTTGCATGATTTCACAATACCATCTTTAAAAAATTAAGAGGAACTGCAAGACCAAGCACTTTTTATATTGTCCTCATAAAGCATTCTTCAAAGGATAACTCTCTCCAACCAGTTCTCCCATAGCCAACGTCCAGGAACAAAGACACTCAAATTTGAGGCTTAATCATTAACCAAAAATCACATAGTGGGAAATTAATGCTTACTTAATATGAGAGGTTTCATACACATCATCCTCATAAACCCTATTTGTTCATTAATATTCAAGCAGAGGATTATGAGAGAAACAGTATGTCTTTGTTTTCCAGTATGGCACATTCAAGATACAATGCTGAGTGCCTTATTAGTGGGTATATTTTTCCACCACTAACAGAGAGCCAAGATTTCTCTTTATGACGACAGAGAGAGTAGTTCATTGATGATTTCCAGACACTGGAGACTGTCAGATAACTGGTTACCAGAAACTATGTTTTCATAGCAGCCTCTTCTGCATTCTCAGCATATGCACATATCTCCTTTGTGCTATCTTTATGATTACACATCTCATGGCTTTCCAACCCATCCCCCTTCTAAATCTACCCAGGAAATAACCCTGATCTCATGTAAAAATACCTGGAGCATCTCTCAGGCACTTATAAATGTTATGCAGGTGATTATAGAAAACAACCCCATAGAAGAAGCCCAAAAACTATAGCTGGAGGAGTCATAATAGTATCCAAGTTCTTCATTTTAATGAGTTATCACTTAGGGCCAACTCATAATACACATACAGAAGGAAATAATTCACTTCTAAACTATTCAGTTGGGCTTTACCTTTCCATATACTAGATAATTTTTGTCTAATTGTAGCCATTATATGTATAGTGCTTTATTTTCTCTAAACTCCATATGGAAGGAGCAAACCACAACTGTTCTGTAAGGGAAGGGTTTTAAACCACTTTTATTAAGGGCTCTCTCTTTCAAGCCATCATTCCCCAAGATGGCTCAACCAGTAATCCACTGACACCCTAAAAAAATAAATCAACCTCTGCAGAAGAGTGTATAGAAACAAAACTCCTTTGTCACAGGATGAGACTGAAGAAATACACAGAGTGAGATATCTATAAAATAATATTTTATACATCCAAGAAGAACCATCACTCCTCTGGGACCCTCCACTATGGGTCTGTGCATTGCCCCTCTTAGCCTTTCCTCCTATACCCCTCCTTTCCCTCCCACCCCTGCAGAGACAATAAAACACACTTTGTTTTGAAAAAATAATCATTTTTTTTTATTTGGGGTCAAAGTAACTGGGGCTGGGGAAAGAACCTGGGAGAGGGATGAGGAAAAGCTCAGAGCTAGGGCTGGGGCTGGTGCCTGGCTCTGGTGATCTTGTGGCCACAGCGGAAGGGGGAGAGGCAGGGGCAGGAAGCATGCTCACTATCAGGGATTGAACTGCCGAGCACATGGTGCAGCCCTGCTCCGGCATTTCCCGCCAGGTGTCTCAATGAAGCTTGAGGTTTTCCTGCAGTCTTCGGTCCAGAATCTACTTCAGGGACCATAGTACTGCAAGGCGCGCCCACTGGAACTCGTTCATGGGTCTCCTGCGCTGGCAGGTCCCTTGGGGTTGGAAGGCTGCCCCCGGTGGTGTCGACCGCCACCCTCTTTCAGCTGGTCCGGCTGTGGAGAACAGAGAGGTGGCAAGTCATCCCTGGAGACACTGTGCCTGAAGCTTAGCATCTCTGAGGCAAGACTGAAAGGTGTCAGGTTGGGGTGAAGGTGATGTGCTTGAAGCAAGGCAATGTGTGGTCTAGCTAAGGCGTCCTTTCCTGCAGGGGCTCAGAAGTCCAAGGGGGGAGCCTCACTACCCCCACATCCCGGGGGGTATGTGAAGGTGCTGGGCAGACCGGGATCCTGCTGGTGGAAGGGGGGCCACAGGGTGGTTGGGTTTCCTCCATGCTGCACACATGCTGGGTGCAGCAGTGACAGCATCCTGCAGGGAGAAAACTTGTATCCTGTCCCCTTCTCCTCCAGCAGGCAGGAGTGTTGTGGGGAGGTGTGTGAGTGGCAGATGTTCCTGTGCCTTGTCATGCTGCCCCGAGAGCGTGGACATATGTGTGTGTGTGTGTCTCTGTGTGTGCATTTGTCTCCATGTCCCCAGCCTCCTTCTAGTGGTGGCTTGTGGTGAGAGGGTGTCCCACCCCGGTGTCAGGAGTGTGGCAGGCCTCTCCAGACACCCTGTGGCCAATAGCTGAAGGGCTCTCTGATGCACATGGAGTGCCAATCCGGGGCACACAGCCCCAGGAGGCTGCATGCCCCGGATTGGCACTCCATGTGCTCCAAGGTACACAGGTTGCTGCACGATTCCCAAGCCACAAAGGCCAAGTGAAGAGCACACCGCTGCCCCTCACCACCTGCCACCTGCACCCTGTGTGTGTAGGGAAGGTGATAGCACCCACCTGATGTGCCTTCCCCCAACCTCGGACGATGCCTGGGACATGTCCAGAGCGTGAAGTACTGGCTCCAGGGTCAGAAGAGTTATTGTGCTGGCCTTGTCCAGCTCCGCCTCCTCATAAGCTCTGTCCTCCAGGAGGGCAACGACGGGTGCCTCGAGTCCTGAGTCCACTATCGGATGAGGTGCAGGTCTGAGTAGTAGGAGCAGGTATGAGGTTCTGTCCCAGAGCAGGGGCTACACTCTTGGGCCCTGGCAAATGCCTGGCAGAGCTCCTTGACTTGCACATATGCACCTACTCCTGGGTGAGGATGTGCCCCTTAGTGGCCAGGCTGTTGGCCATAGACATTGACGTTCTGGCATCTGATGCGGAAATCCTGGAAGTTGGTATCAACACCCCCAACCTCAGTAAAGTCTAGGTTCTCTGCAGCAGACCAGGAAGGCACGCATGTGTTTTCCTTCTTCTTGCAGGCTCCTGGAAGCTGGGAGACTGTTCCCTGGGACCAGCAGAGCGCTGGGTGGAAGCAGCAGAATCACTCATTGTCTATACAGGCACTATTTCAAAAGAGGCATTATTCTCCTGGAATGAGGTTTATGAAGGCTGAAATAAGCCTCCCATTATTTTGAAATTATTTTGAAATAACGGGCTTGCTGTGTAGACGCTCGCAGTTATTTCGGAGTAACGTTCCTTATTCCAAAATAACGTTGCTGTGTAGATGGAACCTAACTTATTGGTGCATTAAAAAGCCAATTCCTTCCACCTTTAACATCTGCATTTCCACATCAAAAGCTATGTATGGGACATTTTCAGCCCATTTAATTAGCCTCATTAACACAGATCCTACAACTGACACACGGTACTTCTGCTATTATGTATCTCTCTTGATTTCTGTTATTTCCACTCTAATTCATCTGATGAAATGGGTTTTACCCATGAAAGTTCATGGTTCTATTTTTTTTGGTTAGTCTCTAAGGGTATGTCTACGCTGCATTCCTCTTTTGAGAGAGGAATGCAAATGCAGCTGAGCGAAATTGCAAATGAAGCGTGAATTTGAATTTCCCGTGCTTCATTTGCAAAATTGTGTCTGGCCGCTTTTTCGAAATACCCTATTTCGAAAAAAGAAATGCTGTCTGGATACGGTTATTTCAAAAGAAAACCCTTCTTTCGAAATTACCCATACTCTTTATAAAATGAGGTTTAAGGGTAATTTCGAAACAAGGGTTTTATTTTGAAATAACCGCATCTAGACAGCGTTTCTTTTTTTGAAATAGGGTATTTTGCATAATCGCATCCAGGCACTATTTTGAATGAAGTGCAGGAAATTCAAATCCATGCTTCATTTGTAATTTCATTCAGCTGTATTTGCATTCCTCTCTCGAAAGAGGAATGCAGTGTAGACATACCCTAAGGTGCCACAGGACTACTCGTTTTTTAGTGCAAGTTTGTGTCTCAACAATTATTTTAGTTTATTAGTGGGATGCTTTGATTTGGCTTCATCTAGTAAAAGAGCTGAACTGACCCAAGAGAGTACACACAGGATTTTGCATCTATTTAAAAACAAAGTTGAACTGGTACCTCATTAGTATGTGGACAAGGCTTTAGACTGTTCATTACTGCAAACATGACTTTTTTTATCTAGATCTATTTTTATCAATGTACATTTGTCACAATTACCACAAGAGAGCAAAATCTTTGTCTGCTTCTAGCAACAGATTATTATTACTACTACCACTATTACTACCCACTTTAAAAGCCTACTATTTGGGGGAGGAGGAAATCCACATAGGGACCATGAAATGGAGGAAAATAAGAAATCTACTTATATAGATATTAAGCCATGTAACTTTGGATAAAATCCTCATTTATTTTGCTGTACATGGAGTTAGGAGCACTGTAGCAAAGCATAAGTGTTTCAAAAGGAAAAACTGAAGACTGGTACTAAAAAGAACCGGTATAATACCACAGTCTGGGTTGACCACAGTGCACAGGGGCTGGAATTATGAACACTCAGACTGATGCAGCATGTTTAGTCGGTCATTTCTGGAGAACATCAGTTCAGCTAACTCAAACAAAAGTGGATGAGGCAGTTAAAATGGATTTTCAAACTGTCAAAAACAAAACAATTTCCCATAATTTAAAGATTAAAAAGCTCCTGGCGCCGTATGGAAAATACTGGAAATAATAACAATAATTTCGTTTACAAAGCATGTGTGTTCATATAATCAAATTTCTTGTCTAAGCCTCTTTCTTGTTTATTACTCTCATAATTCAGAGAACATTATAGTATCCCACTTTTCAGACTGTAGTTTGCTCATTTATTGAGCTGTTTAACAACTTGAACCATAATTTTGGGGGCAAACTCAGGCTAGCCCTGAGATAAATAAGAGTATCAGAGAATTATAGCATACCTTTAAACAATCCTCTGAAAATGACTTCAGTCAGTCTTTCTGTTGACTAAGAGTTGCAAGAATTAGCCTCAGGACTTATCTAAAATAATTGTCAATGGCAAATTTATTAGTTAATTCCCTTAACACCACAGAATGCAAATCATCCAGATCAACCAATTTGTATATGTAAATGTTAAGCTTTCCAAGCATTCCCTTTCTTGCTTTTTAGCAATAGTAATGGCTTTTCATTACTTCCTAATTGTACAAGCCTCTTTCCTTTATTCTTCCCTTTAAGGACAGATTAAAAAAAAAACCCACAAATATTTACAATCTAATGCATAATTAAGCAATGGCTAAGAAGTTTCCTGGCCCATTGCCATGTGTTTTATTTATATATACACGTGCATGCGATGGGCTGTGTCGGACAATCTTGATTAGAGGTGATGCTATCACCCCAGGCTATTTTATATGCATTTGCACACATCCACAGCTTAGAAAAGAGGAGACTAAGGGGGGATATGATAGAGGTCTATAAAATCATGACTGGTATGGAAAAAGTGAATAAGGAAAAGTTATTTACTTATTCCCATAATATAAGAACTAGGGGTCACCAAATGATGTTAATAGGTAGCAGGTTTTTAAAAAAAGGAAATTTGTCTTCACTCAGCATACAGTTAACCTGTGGAACTCCTTGCCAGAAGATGCGGTGAAGGCTAGAATTTTAACAGGGTTCAAAAAAGAGCTAGATAGTTTCATGGAGGTTAGGTCCATCAATGGCTATTAGCCAGGATGGGTAGGAATGGTGTCCCTAGCCTCTGTTTCTCTGCAAGTGGGAGACAGGGGAGGGATTACACGAGGATTACCTGTTGTGATCACTCCCTCTGGAGCATCTGGTATTGGCCACTGTTGGCAGACAGGATATTGGGCTAGATGGACCTTTGGTCTGACCCAGTATGGCTGTTCTTATGTTCATACACACACACACACACGACTCTTCCAATATAATACCCCATTTTCAGTTGCGTAAACCTTTGCAAAAGTAAATTTGGATTGAAATTTTTCCATATTGCCTGCCTACCTCAGATTAATTATTCTCATCATCATCCTCAAAAAATTCAGCCACAACAGCTCAGTCATTTCCAAGAACAAGGTTAGTGAAAAATGTTGTAAATGTTGTAAATTTCCTTTGACATACTCCAGCCCCCACATGTTTTAGAGCAGAGAATGGAAAATTGATCACAGTATGGCCTTTGCGTCAGGGATGTGCCTTGTGTTATCCCCATAAAAATCCACCCAAATTCAGCCCAAGTTATACATCTTTGAAAATAATCATTCATACTTTCTCAATAGCAACTTAGAGCTTAACAGCTAAAAGCTTCAGAGATGCAACTATTTGGGCATGCTCTGGCTTTTCACCTCTTCTAATGCTGACCATGATACATGCACCATCCCCACAGAGCTATTGAGCATGCTCCAACCCTAGAGTAAAAGTGACCTAGAGAATTCGCCTACTGACTTAACAAGTTGGGCTGGAGCTAAGAACTAGAACCAACAGCATGGCAGCTGCATCTCCTGTGTTCTTGTTAGTGGCCTGGAAAAAGCGGGAGGAGATTTATCTTCCCTGCACTTGACTCAGATGAGGTTGGATCAGAAGGACTAGAGAAGAGGAAACAAGCAAATTGGGACAAGGAGTCTGGTGATATTGGGAGGATGAAAAGAAACTGACTGGGAGATGGAGGAGGGACACAAACTGGCTGGCAAGTGAACTGGGCCTACTTGGGCAAGGATACTAGGATTGGGGGGCTGATGCAGGTCAGAAAGGCTGGACAAAGAGACAAATTGGGAGATTGGGGGAGGGTCAGCTGGAACCGGAAACTAAAGACAGAAATGAACATTAGGAGCCACTTAGCTGGGGGAAGGAGGGGACACAAATCAAATTTGGAGAGATGATGATATGGAACTGGGAAAAGGTGGGCAAGGAGACTGGTGAATGGGTGTTGATGGACAAGTGAAGAAAATCTGAAAAGTAGCTGTGGTACTGGGACAGAACTGCAACAGGATAAGCAAAAGACTGGGACAAGGAACCAGAAGAACATGTGCAGGATATATTGGATGGGAACATATGGAGGAAGACTAGGCCTGACAGACAGTGAAGAGGAAAAGGAGAGAGCGCTATCTAACACAGAACCAGGAAGGAGAATTGGGACTGTCTGGGCAAGGAAACTGCAGACAAGGAGTTGGTGCGGGAAGGGAACTGGCGCTGGTTTGTCAAGAAGACTGGGTCAAGATGGGAAACTGGGAATCAAGTGAGAAGAATGGAACAAGAAGCCCAGGTGGGGAAGAGAGAGGACTGATCCAGAGACAGGTTGGAGAAGATAGGACAGAATACATTAAGCTTGGGAGGAAAAGCCAGAAGAATTTGAGAGCTAATATTACATGACCACGTACTGGTTTTCCCCAATCACACTGGTCTGAACCCCTACCTCATTCAGTGCCTAGGAAGAGCCTGCTCTGGGAATGAATTAGGCATGGGCAGCACATATCACGTGCAGGGGAAGGCATTGCCTTCCCAAATTGCCTGATCAGGCCTCATCCATGCTCTCCTCTAGTAATCCCCCTCCTGCCTTCTCCCAGAGGTTTGGACTGGCAGGCTGGGGGGCTGCTGTGTACCCCTGGGGCTGCTCTGGCAACCCAGCAATGGGACTGGACTCAGGCTGGGCTGGAGGCTTTGCTTGGAGGGGTGGCATCATCAGGTGCCAAGGGCAGCTGGATTCACACTGCCCACCTGGCCCTTGGGCACTCCGGGGCCGAAGGAGGCATGCTGCCTACCCAGCTCTCAGGAGCTCTGGGACTAGGGGTAGCTGGGGCCATGCTTCCTATCTGGCTCTTGGGTGCTCCAGAAACTACTGCTCATGCTGCCCAGCAACCCTGGGCTTTACGGCCAGGAAGCAGGGGCACCACTCCTCATGGCTATAGGGTTGTATAGTGAAGGAGCCGGTTTCCTGTAGGACCCCTGCCTCATTGTTCCAGATGCTAGAAGCTTTGTAGCAAATAAGGCAGGGAACGGCCAGAAGAAAGGACATTCTCATGGATAAAACAATTGAATGCTATTCTGGAGAGCTGGATTCTATCCCTGCTTCTGCAGCAGTTAACCAGTGTGATGCTAATCAAGTTATTTAAATGTAAACCAAGTTTTTTGAGGTGGTTACTAATTGTGTGTTCCTCATTTTCTGGATGCCTCAGGTGTGATTTGAAATAGAGCTGGGCATTCACAACTGCAAGTGAAATCAGTGGGTTTGAATATAAAGACTGCTACATAATGTAAGTATTCCCTGGAATCTCAAACCCAAAATTAGTGGAGCCTATTGACCTGAATCTCCCTGTGCATCAGTTTCCATCTGTAAATTAGGGGATATCATCTGCCCCCCGAGATGTGAAAATAAATAAATTAATTCTTTTAAGGAAGTACTCAATTAATATAGTGATGAGCTCTATAATCTATGAGGAAATCAATAATTCTGTCTTCAGAAAAGGGTTTGAATAGCGTGCAGTAAATAAGGGACACAGAGATCAATAAGGATAAAACAAAACATTGAATAACGGCTCAGTAACTAAGCATTGTTCATCCTGACCACTGAAGGAGGCAGAGGTCCTGTGGAAAAAATAATAAGATTGTGTCACTGAATACTGTGTTATAAAGCAGAGGCACAAGGAATCCAGAGCATGACTGCAAAGGCAGCCTTCATTCCAGCATTTCCTAACTTTTGAGCACTTGACTTTTCAACCTCAATAATGTTTTTAATGAAGCTTTTCTGTTGATACATACACACAAATCTAAAAACTTCATTTCAATTCAACTAATGAAGATTAATTAAGAGCTAAAAAGCATTTCATAAAAGCTTAATGGTGGATGAATTAACTATAATTAATTTGAAAAAGATTTTATTTCAAAGAGTTGTGGTTTTTCACAATAAATTAAAATAAATTACATTGAGAAGTGTTTTACACCTGTGTGTACTTTTTGTGAAAAGGTTTGTATTGGTTAAAAAAGCCATTTTCATAAAAAACATTGATCAAAAATTTTTAGTCAGCACTAATATATAAATACATGGATGCAGCTGCAGATAGCTCGTTTTTAAGTCTCCTGTCAATGTATAAATAAAATAGAAAATTTTAATAAACACATTCACTCAGAAAAAAAAGGGCATGGTCCTAATTAGGAAAAAAAATCCTGTTCTAGGAAGGGAGCACAAATACAGCACTAAGAATGAATACTTCTGCCTCCACTATATTCCATAGAATGGCACCTTCCTGAGTTCTATAAAAAAAGAGACAAATTCCATTGCCACAGAGCTCAAGTAGAAACAGCGGAGGAAGGCGGAGAGGGAGGAAGGAAAGCTTCCCTACACTGTGATTGTTGTGAAGTGGCTACACAGCCCTTGTATGCTTCCTTTTCCCTTTGCTATCAAAGCAGAATAAGACCACCTAGTGAAAACACCGAGCCACTTCAACTCTCTGGAGCTTGAGGAAAGTCACTGACAATCAATTGCAATCAAATGTCCCTAGACACTTGTGAGTTAAATAGGAATAGTGGCCAACATGTACAGAATGGAGCTTTCAACTAGAGTGAGGAATTTTCCCAGACTCCAGGAAAATGAAGGGAAGTGGGCACATCAATGCCCACCTGTCACCCAACCCTCCCACATAGTCACTGGTTACCAACTTGATCGCTAGTCTCTACCCCCCATTTTCTCTCTTTACTCTCCATCTCAGTCACCTCAGCAGGATTTTCTCCCATAAAGTTTACCCCCATAAATCAGCTCCATGGATTGTGACCACAAAGGTACTGTTAAGATGCTTTGTGTCTTCATCTGCTGGTGCTTGTCTATTAAGCTTCAGAACAGACCAGGTCAACGCAGACTCTACAAAGAGTGAAGGTTCTAATAGAGCCCATTATAAAACAAGAGCAGGATCTAGTCTTAACCATGGAAGACCAAATTCTGCTCTACCTGAACCCCATATGTGCTCCAGTCCAGTTGTATGTCAGCACAGAGCAGAGCATAAATTCTAATTTATGACTGAATATACAGAACAGTGTGATTGTCGTAGGAGAAGAAAGTTAGGTGCATTTATCATGTACACCAGGACCCTTACAGAGTTTCTCTTGAAGAATTGAGGAATATAAATGATATTAGCTGTATTTCTCATTCTAAGTGAAGAGGGAATATCATACCTAATTGCAAAAAAATTGAATGTAAGGGCTTCCATGGCAATTTTTCTTTATTGGACAGTCTGCATTTTTTTGGACGTGGATACATTCCTTTATAAACTCACTTCAATATAGATCCAAAGTCTCATAATGAGCTATTTTGATCCAGTTAATTAGCAGCTTCCATCCTCACCACTTTGATTAAAACAAGTGTGATTCTAGGGTTGATAAGAGGCAGTAAGCCAAGGCATTTGACTAGCTTTGAGCTCATTAAAAGTGGGGCCGAAATATGCCTGTAGTAAGAAAAAGTCTTGGTTGTCTTATCAGCACTGTCTCTAGTGCAAAATATACCATAAAAAAAAATCACATTACAGCAAAACTGGCTGCCTCTGCTCAGCATAGTGCCAGGTTTGTAATATGGTGGCTGTTTTGCAGCTCAGCTCAGAGATGTATTATTAGAGCTTTGTGCTTGAGCTTGCTCAGCACCTGTGTACAAATGCTTTTCTTCAATCGGTTACCAGTTTCATTTTCTTGATACTCACATTCAAACATTAAAAACACACAAGAACAAGTTTCATCTCTATTTTCAACCCTTCCCTGTATGTAGTATATATAAGCAAGAGCAATAGGTGATGTGTATCTCAAAGCCTGCTTTGATGTATATATTTCATTTATACTCCATTATTTTGTTTGGTGCATAGGTACTTAACTTTGAAGTTTATCTACTTTTACCATTGGCTCATTTGTGGGAAGTTGTATTAGACTTTGATTGGGGCTTTGATTTATTAGAGTCACTGTTTGATCAGTTACTTGCCGCATGCGTGTTTGATCTACTTGGTAGCCTTTCCTATTTTCTTAAAATTCTTTGTTATATATACACACGCCCTATTTTGTTTGCTTTGTTGTCAGGGTTTCGAGGGCTTAAAGTCTCATTCCACACAACTTTTTTTCTAAAAATTGATTTTTTTAAAAATTGGCAGACTTATAAACTGCTGTTCTTTGGAATTTTCCATTAGCATAGCCTGCTCTAGATTTCCTTAGGGCAGAAAGCCATTCCAGTGGCGGCAGGGTATGTAATTTGCTTTCTTCATTGAATTTTCCTCTGGTGATTTGTATTGCTGTGGTGCATATTCTTGCTAGTTTTTTCTTGGTTAACCCCAATATATTCAGCATTCCCATATGGTTCTTTAGAGACATGCTTATTTCAGTATCAAAACAGGATTTCAGATTTCAATTTATTGAAAATAATATACAAGCTTTAAGGGCATTTGTTTCATATATTTTGTCAGTTGTATTTTTCTGTTATTTCACTAACATATATGTATTTGATTTATAGTGTATTAGCAGTCTGCTTCTCTGTCGCTCTTTATGTATCTGGTGCTGAACTCTATACAATGTAGCAGATCTATGGAAAACACACTAAAATGCTATTACTCATAGGTTCCAACCCTAGAAGTGATCATCTGCTCTGACCTCCTGTATAAAACAGGCCATAGAATGTCCTCAAAATAATTTCTAGAGCAGATCTTTTAGTCAAAATATCCAATCTTGATTTTTATTTTAAATAATAATGGGGAATCCACCAAGACCCCTGGCAAGTTTTTCCGATCACTAATTAGTCTCACTGTTAAAATTTCACACCCTTTGTGTACCCTCGTAATGAAATACATCATAATAATTAATATTAATAATACTTAATAAAAATGATATACATGCCATTTGAAAATTGATTTTATACACCCTATTAAAAACTTGATGGCTCAGGAAATTGGTAATGGGATAGTGTCTTTCTTCTCAAGGTCACAAATTCAAACTCAGTTGAGGCAGATAGCGACTGAAAGTTGCTTGGTGGCAGATGTTAGAGATCCTAATCCAGTTTCTACAGGATGGCTGCTTTCCTCAGCCCAAATTTCATCACCACAATTGGTGCTAACTGTTGTCTTTGTTGAATTTTCAGCATAGAGGCTAAAAACTGAATGGAGTAGTGGACTATCCTCAATAGTCCCTTCAGGCTCAGCTTGCTGGGGCAGGTTGGAGAGAGCTTGGACTGATGTGGTCTATTCCATATCTGTTTGGTAGCTCAGAGAGCACGTCACTTGACAACATTCTTTTATCCGACACACAACAGCTGCAAAAGAATGTGCCGAATTTTAACTATATATTGGGTAAGCAGACAGATACCGCCTTTCATAAACTTGAAACCACTATTTGCTTTCACTCTATCACGTTTGCCAGTAAATAAACCAGGCCACATATTATGTTACATTAGCAGTCAAATAAGCCCTTGTCCTAGAATAAAACCTCTAGAATGCTGATCGGTATAATGCCCCTGGTCCTAGTACAACATCTTTGAAATATCATGTTCAAATGCACACAAATTTGCCATTGGCTACAGTTCTTGCCTGATTCGTATCATCAGTAGGTCAATCTTTTATGTTTTCCCTTAGCTAGCTCTGTAATGCCAAATGAGACCTTTTGTTTTAAAAAAGCAGCCCACTGGGCTAAATTTTTGAATTTCTCCAAAAACACATCCTTGACATTTCTTTTGTTCTTGTATTTTGCACATGCAGAACCCAATATTGTACGTGCATGATAGGTAGCTGTGCATACATCTATTGTGACAGCACAAATGCTTGTTTGCAAGTGAAAGGTCAACAGGTGTAGGTGATAATGAGTACATGAGTCATGCGACTTCCAATGTTATATAGTGGAAAGACACTTCCTCAGTATTCTCCATATGAATCCCAAAGCATCTAGCATAATTAACCTAAACCAATGATGGTTTCTAACTCAAACATCTCCATTCACACAAATCCTGGTAAGAGGTAAAAGTTTCAGAAGTATGTAAGTGACTTAGGAACCTAAGGGTAAAATTTTCAGAAATAGCTAAAGCCCAGAGACACTGGCTCTCTAAAGGTTAATGAAAATGCAGCTTATGCACTTTTGATTTTTTTGACACATCACCCAATTGCTAAAAGTGAAATTTGCCTTATGCAGATGATCTGCACGGGGCTTATGCACATTGCAGGTGACTCTGTTAAATTAGGGCACAGACCTGGACAGGTGTGGTTCATACCTGCCTTACTCAAGGGATAATTTGAGAGGTTTCCCTAGGGCAGGGCTACTCAACTTCGAAAGCCCCAGGGGCCACAATGATATTCACAGCACATGCCCAGGGCCACAATTTAATTGTGGTTGCATATATATGTAAATATATGCAAATAGCTTATTTCACACAAACAGGTATGAATACAAAGCACTTCCCACAATGCCCCAGTGCTCCTGGCACCTCCTCCCTAGGGCTAGAAAGGCCGACACCCTGTACCCGTTTGTTCCAGCCAGCCCATCCTCTTGCATCTATCAGTGCTCACCATGCCTGGGAAACGTCTCGCTGTTGTGGAGCATGTTCCCAGTGCAGGCCATGTTCAAAGGATCCCACTCATGGGCCGTGTGTTGAACCCCGTGTAAAGCCAAACTGCCATGCAGGCCACATGTGGCCCACAGGCCACGTGTTGAGTAGCCCTACCATCTTTTAGGACCATAAAATGGATGACCATAACCACGCAGCTGGTAGGATATGGCCACAGTCTTCTGCGGGTATGAATTTTACCCAAAGGAGATAAAGGCTTCTAACTTCAACATCCTTGTGCTCAAAACCAAGTTTGTGGAGAGATCAATGTATGATGGGGCAAATAAAATATTTCAAATACCTTCCGGCTCACACTGTGTTGCTGTACTGAGGATAAACAATGGCATTGGGCAGAAAATCTAATTTTTCCCCAGCTGGTACTCGAGCATTTAACTAACAGATAGCTCAGTACTTGGGATTATAATGTAGACTGGGCTGTTTATTCAGAGAGACTCTTCTTGGGTTGCAAATATCAAACAGCCCTAGTCATTTCACTACTGATTTAAGGCATCATCAAATCCTAATCTGGATTGAAGATGATTTTTGAATATGGAAGAATCCTGAATGCCTCATTTAAAGGTCTTTAGCACATGAGATATACCTCACTAAACTCAATTTGCAAAGATAACTGCGTGAAGAACTGACTGAAGGATTTTTCCCTTAATGCCTTCATTCATTTGCTGTTACTGATATTATAACCTTGATACTGGCAACTGAAGCCCAATTTGACATAGATCAGTTAGGGTTGGGAATTAATATATAAATGATTTTTCCCAAGACCAGAGCTACTCACTTTTTAGACAAATTGTTTTCTTTCTTAAGCATGTAGAAAAGGACATATCAGTATTTCATATTCATAAATTCAGTTGCATGACTCATGCCCTGAATTAAAAACACAAATGAATACTAACTTTTAAACTGGCTATTACAAATGCTTATTAACAATTACCTTTTGAAAGAGATTAGCATCCTGCCCTCTACATAAAAGAGAAATTATTATGATTATACTTTGTTATAATTAATAAAAAACCCAGTTATAATTCTACTAAACTACTATGAACAGGAAAAAAAAAACCTAAGGAATCAGTCCAAACATATGTATCCCTATGTGACATGCTTTCTGAGCATATATTAGCATGGGTTCACCCTGCGGTCATGCAGTGCAGGGGGTCACTTGTGAGCTTGTGCATTGAAAACAGTATAAATTCAAGTTGAGATATGTGCATGTAAGAGAGAAAGGCACAATGAAAAATGAGGGGGGGGGGGAAAGTGAAGCATTCCCTGAACACATTAAGTTTCTGACATGCTAAACCAAGTTCATTGTTAGACCCAGGTGTATAATTGAATACATGGACAATAAAGTTAGTTATTGAAAATGTTATGTAATGTTATGGCTTTTTGCAATTTAATCAACATTATGCTCAGAATTCCTTCCCAGTGTTCCTAATGTCACCTGTTCCAACTTTGTAAATATTTCTCTTGCTTAGATGAAGCATTCTAGATTGGGTTTCAATTTCATGGTGGACATTAGGTCAAGGTTTAGAAAAATCAGTTCATATATTTTGAGTTCCATTACTCCTTATATATTTTCCAATCATGAAAACTGAAAAAAAAAATCTCTTTATTCTCATGCATAACTAAAGTATGACCAGCGTTTACACACTGTCTTTTCCAAGTGGTTAATCCTGAATGGGAACTAATTTGCAGGCTAATTTGCAAACAAAGGAAATGAAGTCCACAGCTCACACCCTTTTTTTTTTTTAAATAGTCTGAATCAAGACAGAGAGTTGGAATATACCTAACCTTTGTGAAAGATTCAGATAGCATTCAAAATGATTTTTGCAGCTTGCTCCTATATCTACTGGAATTATTTTGGACTCATGAATGGCTCTCTTTTACTTTGCGTATTACTTGACATTTGACTGGAAAGTACAACAAAGGTTTATCAATGGTGTGAATCAAATGATGAACACTTCTTTTTAAAAATGACCAAGTTCATGTTACCAGCATATGTGGTATTTTGCAATTTACTGTGGTAGGGAAAGTGAGCTTCAAAGCAGATAAATAAGAATAAAGTTCTCAGCCCTCATTATCTGTGTTATTGTTTGCATTGGTGAAAGCTAGGCAGCTCAAAGAAAATCCCATAAATGGCATTTCAAAAGAAAGTTAAGGAGTAAATCATCAGCATGACATGCGAGGATTTTGTCACATGGCTCCCAATAAGGTGAATAGGAGTTGCACAGTTAAATCTTTATATACTAAAAAAACCAAGCCTAATTTCTTTGTGTGTGAGAGAGAGATTTAATTAGTCACAATATAAACCTCAAAACAAAACTATAAAATTTAAATTCAAAGCTAAGAAAGAAAAATACCTTTTGGCAGCATGAATGTTTTCCTCGGTAGTATATCTAGCTGTATTAAGGGTGCTTAAATCCCATAATAATAGGGTACCCTAGAGAAGCCAAGGACATATAAATAATTCTGTGGTTTCAGGACCTTCTCTCATTAAACTACAGTTATTGGCAATGCCATCACTAAGGACATGCTTTTGACTCCCCTTTCAGCATGCCCTAGGAGTCCTTTGTAAACTCCTAGAGCTACTACTTCAGCTCCAGTCTTCTCAGATGTTTGGAATAATGTGTACGTCACTCATTTGTCTACATGGCAACCATTAGCGGAGTTAAAAGGAGAACTGTAGACTTTCACTGAAGTAACCAAAATAGAAGAGTTACACCAACTCACTATAGGCTCAGTCAATCAGACTGAAAAATTTAGATTTCAGGGAAAAACCCCCATCCCTTGACAAATTGGAAGCCATAATAGGATGGATGTCCTGACTTGGTTACATAGCCTTACAAAAGTAGCTAATACTTGTTTCGTTAAAAAAAAAAATTGAACTAGGTTTTGGCAGCATGAAACTTTCTATTTTGAAATGATAAATCTTTCAAACTCTATGTCAATACCTTCCAACATTTTAAAAATTATATGCTATTTATGCAAGAGTTTTATACAGAGAGAGAGTGCACGTAAGCACACACTACTACGTACAAGCATAGTACAAGCATAGAATACGTCAAAGGCAAATAGTTTCAGTAAACTTAGATCTATTTAATATGCTCCAGAAATAAATATTAGCTATCTATATCTATATGAGACACACAAATCTTTATTTAAAATAAGTTGTCTAACCAGTGAATTCAGCTCCGTAGACTCCTGCTGCAATCTGCAGTTTTAAATCTGGATAATTCTCCACATTTTACTGCATCTGGAAATGAACACAAAGTTGTAATATGAATAATAAAAAGTACTTAAACGACCAGTCCCAGAAATGTAGCAAGTAGACAGTTTATATAGTGACAGAACTTCATTGTTCTTACTGTTTAATCAGATCACCAAGTTGGTCTCAGACCTCATTCTTTTTTCTCTTCCATTTAACTATATAGGAAGGCTGATTTTCCACATTACAAGAAAGAGCTGTAAAATGGCCCAGTACACAGGGAACTGGAAAGGGATTTGGAAGACCTGAATTCCAAATCTCAGCTGTAACACTGACCTGCTCTGTGATCTTTGAGAAAATTCCTTTTTTGTGCATCAGTTTTCCTTATTCACTTGTAACCTGCTTTGTCTATTTAGATTGCAAGCTCTCTGGAGCCGAGTTGGCACAATGGAACCTCAGCTTTCATTACGAGCTAGAGATGCTTTTGCATTTTAAACAACTCATCATACTAAAATACATTACGAAGCTTTGGATCAAAATATTACTTTTGGTTTTAATTCCACACCATCACAACAGGTAGCCTGAAGAGTATTATAGAAAAGTAAGTACAAGATGGAAAACACCTCTCATCACATAGTCCACTGTAGTCTCACTGCATTCTGTCAGTAGCCACAGGAGGTGACTGAACCCAGAGATAAACGCTTTGGCAAAAAATAGTTTCTACTCTTTGACGTACTCTAGTCATCACATTCAGTCCTACTAGAAACCCAAACTGTGAGGCAGCAATCTCTACTCAATCTGTGACAGTTATTCCAAACAGGAAGACCTCTTTCAATGTTTCTGATACTGCTAGAGAAGTATATTTTTAGGGATGATTCGTTTCAATCAATCTACTATAGATTTTCCTTTTATCCCCATGCTTCTATCTTTCCATCTATGTAACTTTTGAGGCTATCTACAGTTCAAAAGGGTCAAAAAGAATGGTTTGGGTGACCTGTGATCTTCTGACTATGACAAGGTATAAAAAAGTACATTGTTCCTGTCTCTCCTGCTTTAGTGCAGTAATCGGGAGCAGGCTTAAAAAGTGTTCCATTATAAATAACAAATAAAAGGGGCTGTGGAAGAAGTATATGATCAAGAAAAAAGATAAGGTATTATTTCTTTACTACAATGTACTTTCTTCCATCTTTTTTTCTCCATTTGAATCACACCTTTAATGATCAACTTGTACGTATGTCACACAAACACACTAAATACATATGTGATCTTTCTTTGCTATTGTGTCTATCTCTTAGCATTTATACTTCTGGGTTCTTTGTGAAGGGATATTTCACACATTCGTTCACATTAACCAGTGCAGCCACTACTTTGTATAGGCTTCTCTAGGGCTGCCGCGATCAATCTTCCGGAGTTTGATTTAGCGAGTCTAGTTAAGACTTGCTAAATTGAAGTCAGAGCACACTCCCTCCGGCTGCCAGTATTCCTGCTTCTGCAAGGAGTAAGGGAAGCCCATGGGACTCCAGCTACGTAATTAGTTACGTATCTTGATTCAACATTCCCTATGAGCGTAGACCTGGCCTACTGCGTTCTGGATCATGGATCAGGAAGAGTAAGGTGGCTTACAACCATCTCTCCCAGGTCCCATATTTTAATCAGGGAGAACAACCACAATGTACATTTCAGGCTTTATTTCTATGAGCCATTAAGGAGTAAATGAAGGACATCCTCCCTCTTTTTCCCCCTCCTGGGTTCAAACCTTCACAAGTGATATATTATCAAGAATCTTTGCATAAGTGACAAGATATTCAATGAAATATCTGTAGGGAAAAAAAATGATGAAGGGAAATTCAACTAACCTTTTTTCTTCCTTGGCACTACTTGATAATCTCTTTATCTGATCTTATTCCAATAGAGTTACAGGCAGATTTATTTCCCCACAGACAAAATGTCACCTCCCAACCTCTGGCACACACACACACATTAGTAATTTAAACTGATTACTACATTTTAAATGGTGGTTAGTTCCTTTAATATGTATGACCAAATTCTAAGTACACACACACACACTTCAGTGAGACATGTCTATCTAGCTGGCCTCATTTGGGCTTTGGAGGTCCCCAACTAAGATTGCAATTTCAATATTTCCAGATGTATTGTGGATTTTAGCTGAAAGCCCTGAAAGTCAGTCTCTTGCCTTGTTATTTAAGAGCTTGATCCAGCTCCCCTTCTAGGCAACAGAAGGTTTTTACAACAATAAATAATCATACACAGAACACATGCCTCAATCTGTGCCTGCAAACTGAAGACTGTAATTCTGACACAGCAGACTGACTTGTAGACAAGCCCTTAAATGAGACTTAGTACATGGCAAGCTCGGGTGTAAAATTTGCAGGACACTAGCCTTCTGTGACTCAGTTGCTATAGGGACCCTGCTACCAAACACTAGAAAGTTCTGTAGTTTGCTATGAGGCACTGCTGTTTGAAACAGGAGTATATCAAAGCACGCTATGGAATATATAGTGCATGGTAGGAGGCCCATATGGCAATTTAGTGCACAGCAAGTCACTGTATCGTAGATTTACACCCAGGTTGCTGGTTTTAGCCTATTGCTGAAGTCTTTTTTTTTTTCTTACCTTACTTATAATTATCAAAGAAGCAGAGGATTTGAATTAAGTAAAGTGTACCTAGACCTATCAGCCTTTAACTCAGAGCCATCCATGACAGAGTTTTAGCGAGGCAGATGGCAGAAGGCCAGAAAATGATATAAAGGAACTCTGTAGGAATAATCACCATAGCAAAAGGAAGGCCTTAACCATTTTTTCCCCCTCCAATCAATTCAGTTAACAGGTAAAAGACATGAAGGAAAAGATGTTGTTAAAGAGCTAATAAAGGCTGCCAAGGGAGGTTCAGGAAAATGACTAACCTCTTTGTTACAAAAACTTATACTACACAGAGGATTCCATCAGAGGTACAGGTTATGTTGCCCATTATCTCCCTTTAGAACCTCACTCCTAGCACCCTGGTTTCCACTTTGAACCATCTGCTTCTGCTTATTGAAAGCCATAAACTACATCCTTTCATACCAGCTGAGGATGGGGTCCCCTGTATAGAGAATGACACGATACAATTAAAATGTTAAAAAAAAAAAAAAAAAAGCCTAACAAGCCACATACCAGACATAGTTAAGCTAAGCACCATGTTTTTAAAATAGGTTCTTCCCTCCTCTCACCCTTAGCAATTTTTGGGAGATTTTGAGTGGCTTTATATCCATTGTAGTCCCCACTGCAGGGGTAGAACCTCAGGGCCTGAATCCACACTACTTTGCACCCTGTGTAGTCCTATGTAACTGAGTAGTATTTTACCACTCTCTATACATTTAAATGGCCATCAAAGGTCAGGGCCATGTATTGTTAGGTCTCTACTCTTATGTTGTAGAAGCTCCAAATGTGGAAAACCCTGACTCACATACATAGTTCTGTTGGAGTCACGTCGCCCAATGACTCTACCATTATGCCTACAAGGCCACCTGTTGTTGATGTGGGTGGAAGAGACACTGGGTAAATTGATGTTCACAGAGTCAGCATTAACCTTTCTGCCACAGCCTATAGACAGTGAGGGAAAAAGGACTGCGGGAGAATACAGCAGATGGACTTCTAGTCAGCCTACTCTTACACTACAGAGCCTGTGTGACAGAGCTTCCATGGAGTGGGGGGAAAGGTGCACAGTGATGCTACAGAGGTGGATATTCTCCTTTATCACCTGGGCTCTGCTACATTTTTGTTTCCTCTGATCCCTGATTAAAGAGATTGTAACCTATGACTCATGGGAAAAATGAAACTGTCAATAGCAAGCTTCCTTATGTGTCAGTGCAAGGAAGTAAAGGGGTGTAGTGACCTTCCTTACTTGGGCTATCTGCATTGCTAATCCGCTCACAGAGAGAAAAGCAAGCCCCAGTATTTACTACCCTAGTAAGGGGTGGGACATTGGCTCTGTGCCCTCTGCATATGCTTTCTAGTTGCAGAATCATTACAAAGAAGATCATAAGCTGTAACAAGCATAGGGTTGGTGAAGCCATTCGGCCCTGTGCAAAGTGGGTGTAAAAATATAAGAATGGCACCACTGTGCAATCTCTTTGCATAGGCATAAGTGACTATTCAAGATGAAAGACAGTGGGGAATAAGAGTATAGGAGTGTAAAGTTACTCTGGATAATAGTATAGTTATGCTTTATCACCTTCAATGATTCTCCTAAAGGGAAATAACCATCATTATTAATGTAAAATTAGGTACAATATATGACAGTATTTGAGAAAAAATTATTATGCTAAGTGGATTTTGCTTAACGTTCTGATTCTTTTTAATTTGTACAAGGTGCCTATATGCAGAGGCCAAAGACACATCACTCAGCACTTCTCTCCTGTTACAATATACTGAATTTACTTTCATAACCTAAGCAAATGTATGTGACTTTGCTTCTGATCCTGTGCCTCTAAAATACTCACACATAGAGCAATGGGATATTTAGAGACAAGGGATGTGAGATTAGAAACTGATTCTGTAATGGCATGCTTATAATTTGCCTTGTTACTTACAGTAGTGCCTAGGGGCAAAATTGAGATTGGATCCCCACTGTGCTAGCCTTTGTGAACACATAAAATGATAGGCTCTAACATTTAAAAGGGAAATGACTGCCCGTCAATGTAAACCAGCATTGGTCCATTGATTTCGATATAGCTGCTCCACTTGACACTAGCTAAGAATTTGGCCCAAGGATGTTACAAAGGTGTCCATTTTAAGACATCCTCAGGTTTCAGCAGTCTCCAAGGAATCACATCTTCACATTCTCCACCTCTCGCCACCTCACCCTCTCTGTGCATCTAGTAGCACTTGATGGATAATGGGACTGTATAAGATTATTTCATTAGTAAGATGAATTGAGTCCCTGGAAATATTGAAAGGAACCTCTCTAGTTGAGCACTCTCGAGTCAAGAATGCTTTTATTTAACCAGATGTCCACTTATCATGGGTGTGGCCAACTTTCCCACAGTCTCAAAGTTTGTTTACAGCCTCCTATTGTGGCTCTCAGTGTTCTGTGCTGTTATTTAGCTCTAATTTACCCCTAAATGTCTTCTAAAAGCCCAGTAAGCAGCGGAAGTAATCTCACACAAAAATATTGACCTCCCATGGTTCAGCAAATTATCTGGTTTGGCACTGGTCAGGTCCTGAGGGTGCTGGACTAACGAGGTTCAACCTATAGTCTGCAAGAGTGCACCTGTGTGCAACAGACTGAATTATGCTTTCCTGTGTCTCTTTTGTCATCAAAATATAGACATATAATTCTGTGATCTATTTCTAACACACTTCAGTGCGGCATGATGCTTTCCATAGAAAGGCACCATTGTTATTCCTGTAGAAATGGGCTACGTAGCCGGCACAGACAGGCTGCTGTTTTTGCTTGCTAAGGAAAATGCATAAATATCTAAATAAAAGCTGCTTGAGTTTAAAAGTCAAGTGCCTATTTTACAGAGGACTAAAGGAGATGATTTGTGAGAAATTTGGTGTTATAGGATTATAGTTTCTTAAATGGGAAGAAGACAGTTATTATTATAAGTGTTCATTGTGTGTATCAGTAGCGATGTGGCTGATTCAGAGCTGCAATGACTTTGCAGCTGCAAAGTCCAAGTGATTGCATTTACTGTGCTGCTAGAAAAGGGAATTTTACTGGAACAATGTATTCCTTGATGGAAGCTAATGTCTGTTGCCTTGTGCTAAAAATGTGTCTTGGTATTTGAACTCTGGTTGCTAAAGAGAAGGGAAATAAAAGGCTTAAATTTTAACTCTCTGTTAAACGTTTGCTGTGTTCGAACATATTTTAAGTGAAGAAATGCATCTCTTTGATCTGTGGGATTAAATAAAAACTGGAAATAAAATCTCTTTACTCTCAGGTGTGAATATGTTTGTGTTACTAACTGGATTTGCACTGCTATTTTTGCTCCCTGCTTTACAATTGTATCTTATTATTATTGCTATTACTACTAGAATTGTTTCATGTCTTCCAATTTTCCAAAGGGCTAGAGAGATTAGATTTGTTTCCAAGTGAGAGACTGAGCATTTGAGGGTTTTACTCATTTCAGCTGCTTGCTCAGAGTGTGATGCTCTGTTCAAGCTGAATTATGCTTAATGCAGAAATTGAAAAAGGAGGGGAACAAAGGTGGCTATAAGCCATCTTTGTATTTCCCCTATTATTGGGTGAGCCATGGGGTTGCTTGGCTTCTGCTGTAAGTTACAACAGCCCAGTCTCAGTAACATAAATCTAACCACCTATGGTCCGGGGGAGGGGCAATTCCAGTAGCCAGGAATAGCAGGAGTGCAGCATGAAACTGGCCACACCCATTTCCTAAGCTACATCACTGATGGCAATAGTGATGTATTATTGGTTTTCTGGTTCTTTGAGACTCTTCAAATGCTGTTCCAGTCTACCATGGATAAAGACAGACTCATGTGAGATACATTTCATTGTTGCTGGTATTTGGTCTGCTGTGGAACTTTACTCATGTCTGTGAGATCGTACAAACAAAAAAGCAACATTTCAGGGCAGAGCATCATTGTTCTGAGTTATGTTGCTGACAGACCCAACACTGCTCTAGGGATGGGGCAGAATGGCACTGGTCCCAAGGGAGCACCAGGAGAGGATAAACTCCTGAAATGCCTTACCACAATCATGGATGGCTCTGCATACCATTCCCTTTCTGCCAGCAGTAGAGCAAATGGCCCTGTCTCTTTCCTGGGTCTTTGGGAGGCTTCCAGGAATTCATGGAGGAAGTAGTCAACTCCCTCCTTCTTAGTTTTCCACCCAGGAGGCCAGTCACACGGTTGACTTGCATTATGGAAGAAAATGAAGAATCAGCTTTGTCTAACAGCACAATGATGTGAATAGAGGTGTGATAGCCAATGGTAAGATCAGCTGGCTGCTTAGGCTGCAGTAAATTACTCCTGTAACCCTAAACTCACGTATGCAGCCATGTACACCTGGATCGTCACACTAGATCAGTGGTGGGCAACCTGCGGCCCATGGGCCACATGTGGCCCATTGGGGTTCCCCCTACAGTCTGGGATCTTCCTCTCTGCCCCATTCCCCCATGCCTTTAATGCACTGGGGCAGTAGACTTCTCCTTCCCTCCCAGCACTTTTGGAGCCCTGTGAATGGGGCTATGAGGGAATGTCTAGACGACAACCAGTTCTGTCGAAAAAGCAAGCCGCTTTTTCAAAAGAGTGTAGATGCTCTCTTTCAAAAAAAGCACAGTTTGCATGCAACAGCACCTTTTTTCGAAAGAGTACTTTTGAAAAAAGGCGTTATTCCTCATAAAACGAGGTTTACCGCCGTCGATAAAACTGCCACATTCTGTTGATTTACTGTCAACAGAACGCAGCGGTAGTGTAGACGCAGGTATAGTTTTGTCGACAAAAGGCAACTTTTGTCGACAAAACCCTGTAGTCTAGACACATCCTCTGGGTATGTCTACACTGCCACCCTAGTTCGAACTAGGGTGGCTAATGTAGGCATTCGAATTTGCAAATGAAGCCCCGGGATTTAAACCTCCTTGCAGGAGGAATAACGGTAGTTCGAATTAGGAGCTTTAATTCGAACTACCTAGTCCATGGCGCGTGTAGCCGCGGGCAGGGAGTTCGAACTACGGGGCATTTAAAAATGGCGGCGCCCAGTAACATGCAAATAAAGCCCGGGATATTTAAATCCCGGGCTTCATTTGCAAGTTCGAATGCCTACATTAGCCACCCTAGTTCGAACTAGGGTGGCAGTGTAGACATACCCTCTGAGACTAGAATATATCCTACAGGGGAGAACACAGAAGCTTGCCATTGCTCTATATGTGTCTGTGTGGAATCAAATCCTGCAGTTACTTGAATTTGACTTTAGTAAGAGTTATGACTAAGGAATGAGCCTGCATATTAATATAAACGTTTTTGAGTGAGGGTGTAGTTTTAGTAGAAAATGATTTTATTAACCAACTTGGTAAAACAGTGCAATCCTTTCAAAAAGTCACTGTCTTTGAAATGACAAAGCATTTTAGTGGTGCTTCCACATAAGATAAATGAACTGGAGGAGAGCATTTTGTGATTAGGTCTCTAGTCTTATTGAAAGATCATAAAATTAATATGTGAAGAGGAAAGAGGGGGGGTCTACATTTTATAAGAAAAACCTACTGATATTATGAATACAGGATATAACATAGCTGCAGTGGTGACATAGCTGCCAATCCAATATTAAAGGTTTTCACATTTTTAATTATGATTATTTCATCTTTAGGTGGAGTAGAGCTAACTTTATAACAATGGAAAATATCCATTTTAATTTACATGCAATATAAAATAGTGATGAATTATTATTCATAATTACAAGTCCACTGATAAAAATGCCTTTTTGAATTTCACTCTTTATACATTTGTTATTCTCCTTTCACACAAAGTCACAAATATTGAAAAAAATATACTTCATAGTAAAAAAAGTTATTTTAAGGATCTTTCTTAAAATTTAGGGTTTCGCCATTCATGCAAATAATGAGCAGAATCTAGTCCAAAAATCAGTAGATTTGCTTTCAGCTGAACTCTTAATTTTGAACTTTTTTCCCACTACAAACTGTAGCAGAACAAATTTGATAAGAAGTTCTTAAAGTCACAGATTTAACTGAGGTGTAGTAGTCTTATAATGTGTATCCATTGTATCTGTATTACAGTATGCAACGTGTTGTGATGTTTCTATAAAACTTTTGAAAAAAGGTTTAAAATGAATAGCAATATGAAAAAGTTTCTGGCAAATCATTTTCTGACTCCAGTCAATGCTAACAGAAGTTTGTGGATCAAAATAATAGAACAAGTGCATATTTAGGGGTACAGTTGTCTATTTCATTTGCTGTGGAAGGCTCCTTGGTATACAAGGAACCCTTTGGTAGGATTCTATCCAAGATCCATTTATTTTTAAATTTGCTGCTGGGGTGAAAGATCCTCTTTCACATCACTGCAGAAGAACTATTTGGGAACATTGTACAATTTCTGTTGAGAAACCATTGCATTCTGCAAAATTGAAATTTTTGATGGGAAAATGTATATTCTGCTGAAATGTTCAATTTTCATGTACAAAATAAGTTGTGTTTTGGATATGTCCAGCACCGATCTGTGTCTTCCTGAGCAGCCACACCACCTTATATGCCTAATTCCCTCCAAGGATCACACTCCTGGGCTGGATTACTTATTCTACAATGCACCTCAGTCTCTGCTCTGGTTCAAATAGTGTGATGAATCCCAGAACTCCCATGACCAAGGATCTCTGACCACAAAGGTCAATGGTGGCATGGGCCACCCCAAGTACAACTTTTGAAGAACCTCCATACCTCAAATGGATGCAGTTCAATGTTAAATGAAGCCTAAACAAAACATTTCAGCTTGTTTTAATGAGCTGAAATAAAATGTTTTGATTCAGGAATGTTAGAACCCTTTCTTTCCATCATAAATGCTGAAGTGAAACATTTCAACATTTTCCAGTTTTTGTTTTTTGGAACTTTGTTCCATGAAATTTTCTCTTTTTGTTTCAATTCAGGATGAAAACAAATGATGAGTTATTGAAACTTCCCATGGGACAGAAATTCCTATTTTCAACAAACTTTACTCTCCATAGTGTACAAGTCACCAATTTACTCTTACCTAAAATGAACTGAAAGTTGATAAATACGGGAAAAACTCTGATATATAGTAAATAGTGTGAATATTTTAAAATACAGTAACTTGTAATGACTCTCGGGGAAACCCCCAAAGAAGCTAAATATCTAAAATCTTCACTTATTTCAGTCCAAGAGCATTCATAGAATACAAGAACTGAAAGGGACTTTGAGAGATCATCAAGTCCAGTCCCTTGCCCTCACAGCAGGACCAAGCACCATCTAGATCATTCCTATAGATGTCTATCCAACCTAATCTTAAATATATCCAGTGATGGAGATTCCATAACCTCCATATGCAATTTATTCCAGCATTTCACCACCCTGACAGTTAGGAAGTTTTTCCTAATGTCCAACCTAAACCTCACTTGCTGTAATTTAAGCTCATTGTTTCCTGCCCTATCATCAGAGGCCAAGGAGAAAAAAAGTTTCTCCCTCCTCCTTGTAACACCCTTTTAGATACTTGACAACTGCTATCATGTCCTTCCTCCACCTCTCCCCCCCCCCCAGTCTTCTCTTTTCTAAACTAAACAAGCCCAGTTCTTTCAGTCTTCCCTCATAGCTCCTGTTTTCTAGACTTTTAATCATTTTTTGTTGCTTTTCTCTGGACATTTTCCATTATTTCCCCACAACCTTCTTGAAATGTGGTACCAATATCTGGACAAAATACTCTAATTGAGGCCTAATCAGGGCAGAGTAGAGCAGAAGAAGGACACATTGTTAAAAGTGAAGAGAATCCTGACATGATCAACTTAGCTGTTTAATCAATAGTAGTGTAATTTACCAATTTCTGTGTCTTTGATTTATAGTACCAATGAAATAATGCAACACAACATTATTTTGTTAGTCCAATGCACTGGATCAGATTCTGGCAAATAAACTAATAAGACCAATAATCAGAAATAATAGAGTATTGCTACTTTATACTATCTAACCCAGTGTTTCTCAAACTTTTTTATAAAGTACCCCTTTAAAAAAAAAGTTATAAGTACCCCCAGTACCTACAGTTTTCAGACACACAATTTTTTTCTATCATTGCAACACATTTGTTTAAACAATTTAATCGTAGCTGGGAGGGTGATGAAATATTTGGGTGTAAAAAGTACAAAAATAATAAAGCGCTGTAAAACTTACAACAAAAATTCAGTTTTCTCCAAATTTCAGTTGTGTTGACGTACCTCCCAGGCTTCTCTCAAGTACCCACAAGAGTACTCGTACCACTGGTTGAGAAACACTGATCTAACCCACTCTACTATAAATGCAGCAATATAGATGCATGATGTTAAAAACTGTATTGTCACATACCAGAAGGAAATCAGGTTCAATATGTACATATTCATATGGTCACTTAGACTTCTTACTACTAAGCACGTGTGTGTAGGGGCGCATGTAAATTAGGTTTGGGCAAATAAGTATTGTTAAATATGGGGCATGAATTTAATGATCATGGTAAGTGTTCAGCAGTTAAGCCCAATTCTGTGACACATGTACATATAATGGACTTTAAATTTCAGCAAACACTAAGATTTATTGTCTCTCGAGGAAAATTCTCACTGGTAGGAATCACCTCTGTCAATATTTACCTCCCAGGTCAATAAATCTTGATAGTCAATAAAAGTCAGTAAGCTCAATTGACAGTGCTAGGGTTCTCAGTGTAAACCTCGGGGTAGGATTTGGCACACTTACTATCTGCTTATTAGTTAGAATGATTTTGCATTTAGAGTCCCCCTGGTATAGGGTACACTTCCGTTTGCTTTTAACAAGATATCAACCATCAGTCATTTCTACTGTTATTGCTTTGCTAGTACCGTTCCTTGAACTTCTTGGAACATAAAGTATATGCAAATTGAATGGTATGCTTTTTCTTTTATATATCAAAAAGAGGATTCCCTCTGGGCTGGTAATGTACTCACATAATGCTGTAACATACAACTTTATTGTAGATGCTGAAGCACAGTCACACACGCTCCTCCTCCGCCCCCAAAGTGCTTATGTAGTTAGAGTCAAAGTGTTAGGATTTTAGGGAAGAAAAGTTTCAGATAATTCACTCTTGCATTTTGAGGATTGAAGTTACATTTCTATTAGTCACAGCAATCTTCTAAAAGTATAGTATAGTTATAGGTAGATATTCCGGTCCAGATTCTTAGCTGGCATAAATCAGCTTAACTCCCTTGGACTTCAATGGAGCTACAGGTTGGACCTCCCTGGTTTGGAACCCTCAGCACCCGACCAGTCCTGGTAAGGGATTTTGCTGGACCGGGGGAAGTCATTTCTGTTCCCCCTGCCACCAGTCTCCCCAACCCTGGCCTGGTCATAGCCGCTGCCGGCCCTACCAGTCTTCCCAGCTCTGCTAGGCAGCCCAGCTGCGGTACGCTGGGATACTGGCCCCTCTGGGCAAGTTGCTGTTGGCAGCCTGCTGGCCTGAAGGGCTCTCAGCCACCAGACTTCCACTGGGACTCTCTGGTCCTGGAACAGCCATGGTCCTGCCAGAGGCTGAGGCATTGGGTCTCTAAACTTTTCCCATTTATTTAAAAACAATAACTAAGCAGAACCGTATGAGAGTTTGAACTGCCCTTTCCCACATCTACAACATGAAAGTAAGTCATATGATCACTATGACAAACCTATTTTTATTGCATCGATGCACCATCCCTTCTTCTATTTACAGTATTTATCAAACTGAAATCTTACAAGAACATATAAAAATTCCTCAGATATTTATTATTCAAGTTATACAACTAGCTCGCTTTCACTGTGTCAGTACTAGTTTCACGTACATTGAGTGCTGTTTCTATTGAAGGTACAATTTGTGCTAGTTCATGGACTTAAGCAAAATAAATTGTAAGAACGAATTTTGAATAATTATAGAAAGTGAATTCCAAACGGTATCACTGAACACAGCAAATTTTCAATGCTGAACTGAAAATGTACATTGGAATATACAATTGTAACAATGTTGTTGATCAGTTACATCACTAATTGATCAGCTTATAGAAACTGTAATATGTAAGTTAGGCAGTGAGTGTGAATTTTAGAATGTTTCCAAAGACACCACTGGCAAGTGATTGACAGAATAAAAATTACTCTATGATGATGATGACATTTACAAATAATTCAGAAGAATAAAGAAATTTGATATTGTCCATGAATAAATTAAAAATAAGCTTCAAAGAGAAAAAAAGGTGAAATGTGTTGAATAAGTTGTTTCTTGTGAAACATTTGCCCAGCCCCAAGTTTGATGCAGTAATCAGATTCTGTCTTATTTATAACAAGATATGCTCATGGAGTTTTACTAGCACAAAATGTGATACTTGGTAATGATGGACAACTTCAGCTTTGTAAATTTTGAACAGCATCATTTGAAAATCCCTGAAACAGCAATTCAGTGAATGCTATTATATTTCCCATTACCATTGCAAACATATTTACTCTATCTATTTCAGCATAGGGGTGAATACATATTTTGTAAACAGGCCCCAATGAAGAAAAACACTTAAGCACGTGCTTAACTTTAAATATAGGATTATTCCTATTCTTAAAATTCAATAACATTGTGAAATATCTTTGATTGCTGCTTTATAAACTAAAATAAAAGCCTACATATTTCTGATATAATGATTCCACAGGATTACAAGCACATAAAGGGTGTGTCTAGACTACTGAATTTTTTCCAAAAAAAGTGGCCTTTTTTGAAAAAACTTCACCTGCATCTAGACTGCCGTCACTTTCTTTTGAAATGAAATCAAAAGAACGCAGCGGTTTTTCCGAAATTGGTAAACCTACTTTTACCAGGAAGAACTCCTTTTTTTCAAAAGAGCTCTTTCAAAAAAAGGTGTTCTTGAACGCAAACAGGGCTTTTTTGAAAAAGCGCATCCAGATTGCCTGGGTGCTCTCTTTCAAAAAAGCAGATCTTGTTTTGAAACCCTTGTGGCTGTCTAGGTGATCTCTTTCGAAAGAGGCTTGTAGTCTAGACCCAAAGTGTCTGCCCAGAATATACAGTTTAGTCAAAAATCTCTCTACGCAATGGAGGAAAAACTAATATTCAGACTAGCACCAATTCTTTGGAAAGCAATATGCTTTCCAATCACCTGTCCTGATTACAACTGAATGCTCTAAAAGGGACAATTTAGAAGTAATTATTCTGAGTTTGTATAATGTCTTCAAAGGCAATTAAAAACTCCATATATTTTTGAGAGGCACTCAGCTGCAGGTACAGAATACCACAGCCTCTGGGAATGCCCGTTAGAGCCAATTAAAACCCAATCAACCTTCCATGACACTGACATGCCTATTTGAACTTTGTCACTTTACAAGATGGAGATATTTTGCTTCTCTGCAGAAACCTGATTGGGGAAGTGTAACAGATCTGTCCATTATGATCATAATACAGATTTAACTATCAAAATGGAAAATGCCCAAATTGATTTTCATCACTGGATTCCACTGTATCAATGAGTCATTGCTGCAGGAAAAAGACTTCTTCTCTTTAGTCTCAGATACCTATCTTCACATCAGTACAAAAGCAAAAAAATGAGAGAAAAAGAATGGTGCATATGCATATTTAACAAACTTCAAAAGGAAGGGTTCATTAGAATAACAGGATAAAAAAGCAAGCTGGTCTTGAATGAATGGCTACAGTTTAATAAAACATTACTTCAATTATGGGGTTTTTTAAGTAACATTGCAGGCACACATTTGGACTGACGTAGAGAAATATAGCAAATTATGATAAAAATCAATTACTCAGCAGATAAGCATAGACACTGAATAATGAATTCATTATTATTCATTCTCATCACAATTCCCTCAGATCACAAAGAAAACTATGGAGGATTAGTGTCAGCTTTAAAAATATATTTTCCAAAATAGCTGAAAAGATAAATCTAGAATCCTAAACTATTTTTTAAATGGTATACTATCAATACTGTTTTGGGAATTTAAAAGATCTTAATTATTTTTGTTATTTTTAAACAAACAGATCAACTGAGTTATTAAACTGAATCTTGATTTCCTTGGAAATGCCTGTACATTATGATATGGATTTTTCATTTCAGCTCAATTTTACCAAGCTATGAAAATGCCTGCAAGTCAAAAAAGGTATAGCCAACAAATACTTTCCTAAACCAAGAAATAGGCCATCCTTTTTAAACAATTCCAATCGAGACAACAACAGAACAGGAGAACTGATAATAATATAAATAGAAGGCCTGAGAAAACATTCAGTTGAAGAGTTTGCTAACCACTATCTATAACATTTCAGACATATTAGGTGGGCAAAATATGCATGCTTAAATTTTGTGCATGATTCATGGAATTACACTCATCGCAAATCTGCACACCTGGTCACAATAATTGTGCATGGGCTTTCCCACAAATGCATTTAAGTATTTAAAACGTGTAGAAAATCAGACAGATCCTCAGCTAGTAAAAATCACAGTCAATGGAGTCAATGGAGTAATTACAGTCAATGGAGCTCTGCCAATTTACTCCAGCTGAGGATCAGACCTTTAAATGTTTACTCCGATTTTGCTGCTAATATAGTCCAACATCCATAAAAGAAGAAAACTCTTTCTGTCTTCATGGAGCAATAACAATCATCTCCACCCACTCTAGGATATAAGCGAAAGTCTGGAGTTTTCACTATCTGTATGACTCAGTTACAGCTTTCAATACACTTACGCTTTTGCTACTGTGTTCTGTGCTGGTAGTACTAGGAGACTCTGGTATCAGTAGCAGATCTGGGAGGGAGTAGTCTTTTTCAACTCCGACATCCAGAAGAATCAATAAAGTCTTTGAAGAAATCTCTCAGGGTCTGACCTTCAGGGTGGCCTCTTTAGGCCCCAAACTATGATAACAAGAGCAGTTCTCCCAGGCAACCTCCTAGTGAAAGATTCAAAAGAAGATTGTTGCCTATTGGAGGCACCAGAATCTTCTATGCAAGTGACTTAAGAATGGAATTAATCAGCCTGTGAAGCTTTTAAACTCAGCTTATCATTCAACCAGAGCTCTACATATATTCTTTGTGACCCTGTGTTCCTCCATCTCCTTTGATCATATTACATTGAAGTAGTCTCTTGTTTAATGCATAAGTAACACCACTTCATGGTAACATCAAAACAAAAGATAACAAAGAACATGAAAGAATATAGAGTCAGCAGCTTGGCCTATCACAACAAATACAAAAACCTAGTAAAAAGACATGGTATTACAGAACTGTATTTATGCTATTAAAGAGCAGAATTAACAAAGCTAAATACGGCTTTAGGAGCAAACATGATTGGAAACTCTTAACTAGAACTACTGTTGATCATTTCTCTGTTCTCCATGTTAATTATTACACACTTAGGGGCAGATCCGTTGACCACAGAAGCAATTACTTATTTAAGTGTACCCACCCATCACTCCAACTGATCTAACGCATCAATAGTCTAATCACACCCGTTCCTCAATGTTTTGATTTGAAAGGATCAACTCTAAGCTCAGTGCCCTGTTTGAAAAAAGTGATTCATGGGTTCTACTGCATGGAAGCTGCAGAAGGCCCGAATATTACATGACACCTCTCCCTTTTCTTTTGTGGCAGAATCAAAATCATTTCATAACTGGTCCCAAGGGTTCATTTGACAAGCTAGAAAGGAATGTAAAGTTCATTTTAATATCATTCAAACTTCTTTGCAGAACACTAATCCCAATTCAACAGAACAGAGACTTGCTGTATGTGGTTTTGTTTTCCTTAAGATTCCCAAATTTAAACCTGTTTAATCTTTAATTTAAAATCATATGGCAGGTATCTGAGGTGACATGGACTCTGATCTTTATATCTGCTGTCCAGAATTCATCTTTAACTTGGTTTTCATACTTTGTTTCTTGGCTGCCTAAACTAATGTTAGTGCATTAAGCCCATTTTGTTCCTTTACAAGGAAGCATATCACTTGTATTCAGTTCTATTATGTAACAAACTACCAGGAGAGAAGTTTAATAACTCAGTGTTAACTCTTCTTTTCCATTTAATTTCCAATAACTACATTTTATTAAGTGATTTACTCATTGTATAAAATCATGAGGTAAAATCATCACCCAAAAAATTGCTATCAGCTTAAATAGGGCCAGGATTTCACCCCCTAGAGTTTAACAATAGAAAATACCTATTAGATTATTGTGTATCTTGTGGTAGTACCTAAAGATCCAACTGAGAAAAGGGCTCCATTGTGCTAGGAAGCATATATTTATTATTACTGTATTACCATGCAGGTGCTCTAGACACCATTATGTTATATTAACAGATAACTCTACAGAGTAGGGACTTACAGACTAAATAGATATGACAAATTGTGAGGTTAAAATAGAAACACAGAGAAGTGGAGCTACTTGCTTAAAGTCAGACTACATGGCAGTGATGGAAATAAGTGTCAGATTTCTGGACTCCCAGTCCAACATCCTAACTATTAAATCACATTGACAGCTGGATTATAATGTGCTAAGCATTTTTCACAGAAGGAGGCATGATCCTGGACCTGGAAAATGTTTAATCTAAAAAGTAGAAAGAGAGAGATGAAAGACAGAAGAAGAGTTTGCAACATGTAAGCAAGATTATAGGGGAGAGGATGGGCACATTTTGTTAGTGCTATACTGGGATTTCATTAATTATTATTATTTTAATATAAACTATGTTTAACTGCCAGCTCACTTGGCCATTTGTAGCACCTGACCCAAGCCTCACCCAAAACCTCCAACTGCTTTAGCTATTTTCAAATCCACTACAAGCCTAGTTAAACAATCACACCTTGCCCATTACTCCCATCCTCCTTTAACAAAAGGAAGCTCTGCCTCTCACTCAGCTCCACCCTTATGAGAATAGACCTTCCCTGTCTGCACAGGTCCTCATAGTGCCCACCCCACCACTTCCGATAGAGACAGGGACATTTTAAAAACAGACACTACTGACATCATAGGAGATGCTATGAAAGTGAACAACTTTTTCCAACCCCGCGCCCCATCTGATAGGTACTTGGGAAACTTAGGGCCTTTTCCTTGAACCCATTCCCCAATTATGCTCAGTCTCTGCCTATTATTTAGTCCCTTCTCCAGAGCATCCAGCCCATTTCTCCTCCAATTTCAGCAATCAGATATACTGATTAGGGATGTAAGCAAATGCTTATTGGATAGTCAACTAGTGACTCAACTACTTGCTTTCTGCCCCTCCCCTTGTTGCCTCTATCAGAACGGAAGCAATTGGCGGAGAGCAGGGTCCGGTGGTGGGGAGAGCCAGCTTTGAAGCCGGTTCCCTCCAGCACCGTCTACGTGGGGAGAAGGGACAGGGATGCAGCAGGGAACTGGCAGCACTTCTGCCTTTGAAATGTAGCAAGAGTAGGACTCTTGCTGCATTTCAAAAGCAGATGCACTGTGGGAAGCCTAGGGTGAGCTGGGGATTCAAATAGTCCCCCGCTGGTCCCATGCTCCCGCTTTTGAAATGTGCAAGAGCCACAGGAGGGTTCTTGTACATTGAAAGAGCAAAGCACCGCTGGGAGCATGGAGCCAGCTGGGGACTGCTTGAGTCCCCTGCTGGCCGTGCTCCCTACGGTGCTTCCACCTTTGAAATGTAGCAAGAGCTGGCAGGGTTCTTGCTACATTTCAAAGGCGAAGGCTCCCTTATCGACTAATCAATTAGTCGATACAAATTACATCAACTATTTGATTAGTTCATTAATCTAAATTTAACATCCTTAGTAGTTATTAGGGTATTTTTTATACTACCATGAAGTCTCCCTTTAAAAAAAACCAACTTTCAAAGCAGTGCGTTTCACTTTCTAAGGACTTTTCTCCACTTCCTGGAAGATAGACTTTTCTCTTCTTCCTGGAGATTGATCTCCCAAGGTTTGATCTAGCAGGTCTAGTAAGGGCCCACTAAATTGACTACTGATGGTGCCCCCATTGATCCTGGTACTCCATGGGGTCACAAAGAGTAAGGGAAGTCAACGGGAGAGTTTCCCCCATCAACCTCCCACAGCGGGGATGCCACAGAAATTCAAAGTAAGGTACATTCATTCCAGCTATGCTATTCACATACCATTAGGACACCACACATCACTCTTAATTCAGTCTGGACAGCAACCCATATTACTAACTTCAGTGGAGTTACACTAGTTCACATCAGATGAGGCTACAGCCTGTAACGTCTACGAACAAGGCTGTATCTTCAAGGGTGAAGCTACATACCTCTGGGGTACAGCTAGATGCCAATGGTGACGTGGAATGAAAGTCTACAATTAATACACAAACTTGGAATTCTATTACACTAATGAGCTCACATTTGTAATCCTTCTGCACTCAAAAATCCTACCATATTATTAACATATTGTTTTAGGTGGATTCTTCTATACTTCTATTCAGGGCCTGGCTACAGTGTGAGCTGCTATTGAAATTTTGGGAATTTCTGTTTCTCCCAAGATTTTTGTCTTCCACAGAGCTACAGAAGACAGGAATCAGAACTCTCAGAAGAAGGGAAATCAATTGTGGTGATCCCAGGATCAACATTAGGCTGCACAGCAGCTAAGCTACACAAGCCCTTGAAAGTGGTTTCCCTGCAAAGGTCTGTTGGCCAACGATGTTTTTCATGCACATATGCAAGAAACCTCTAAATTAGCCAATTTCCTCAGAAATATTGGAAGAATAAATAGTATGAATAAATCATACCTTATATGCAATCTATGTTTTGACAAAGGGACGTTAATGAGATTTGAGAGCTAAAACTACCTTAAAAATAGAAAGCAGAATTCACAAAAGCAAGACACAAGGCTAATATAAAAATCAATGTTCACTGCACTGGTTGTTGGCAAAATTAGACAATTAATTCTGTGTAAACTAACCTATCAGGAAACCACACTGTGGGGATTCTGATAGCTGTTACTGCAGTACACTATATTAAGGAGAAAGCACTTTAATGAGATCCCTGGAGAGTCTATACAGATTTGGCTCTTATTCTTGAAAAAGAACATTTTACCTCATTTAACTGCCACTATGTTATATCTCATACATACATGAACAAAACAAGCTATTAAAATAATCATCAGTAGCAATCAGTGGGATGCTTCTCAGGATCAAAAAGATATTCTGCCATTGTCAATATATATAGTCCATGAGAAATACCATGTGCATATTAAAAGTCAGAGCAGCAACACACACACACACACACACACACACAAACAAACAAAAGAGAGAGCATAATGAATCAGGACAAAAAAAATCAGAGGTTTTCTACATCATAACCTGTAATTTATATTTTTAAAAGGTTCTAATTCCTTGCATACTTTGATACCTGAATTGGTATAGTATGCCATGTGCAATAAATGCCTTCCCTTGAAATTTAATTTTCCAAGCAGGTGTTACAGTGTTCACTTCAAAATAACCATATTTCAAGTTGACTATATGCTATAAAAATAGCAGAGCGGAATAGCTTGATTGTAATATAGTGATAATACTGCCTCTATATGCAACGTCTCCATAAAATATTCTAGCACCAAATTGCCACTGAAATTAAAGCAAGCAGTACTCTGAGGGTTTAAAAGACTAGACAGTTTAAGCCTTATGTTATTTGTTTTCATGTGTCTTTCTACTAAAATGTTAAGTAATGCCTTGGATTTAGGAGGAAGGGGACCACAAATTTAAAAAATGATTCTGTCCCTTTAAAAAACAGTAATGAAATGGTACTAAAAAACCCATACACTTACTATGGATAATTGTTCAGGTGACTGAGTATTCCATTTATTCCCCCTGGTCATTCATACTGGGGAAAGGTTAGCTCTGCACTCTTCTTTTTCTTTAGAAAATTGGATATGATCCAGATATCCTTACTGACGTTAAGTAGTACAGTAGTACGTACTTCATGAAAGAGTCTTTTTAGAGTTAATGGAACAGCTCATAGACTAAGTGGCTATTCAATGTGAGTAACAATATCAGAATCTGGCTCGTTATGGATATTATTATCATGCTTACTGGACAAACCTATAAGAGATATCTTACTAATAGTGCTTCCAAAAGAACAGGCCTTCCACAGAAAGGCAACCAGAATTCATACCTGTTGAAAGCACACAGCTTGGTGTGTTATAATGCAGTACACACCGAGGATGTGTATTAATGTTGAAGTCAATTCTCAATATACCAATACACCTAAATATGTCTTAAAAGATCCTAACTGCTTTCATTACCCTGGACAATAGAGAATTCAAATATTATCTCCAAATTGTAAGAGTTACACTGGTCAACATTTGTTTGTCTGCTAACACGGTCTAATACAAAAGAGAACTTTGGACATCATGTTCTGAAGAGGGTCTGTATATTTCTGGTTAGAGGACTTTGTACCCTGCTCTTTAAATAGTCTCAACATCTTTACCCTATGGACCAAGTATTATTTCAGCAGACTAATTGGTTCACAACCCCTGCTAAGTATCAACCATACCACTTCGAACTGCCATAGGCTAGTATCATCATTAGCTGAGTGACAAGCTCCTTGAGGTTTTTGATTCTTTAATCTCCATACTCCCACAGGACAGCAGGCCTATAAAAGGGTTAAAGCTCCCTCTTTAATTCCTTTCTTATCCTGTACCTCTAGAACAGACAAGGGGAAAAGTAGTGACACAAAGGAAACAGAAGACCATGTCTCCCTAAAGGGGAATAGCCAGAATCAGATTATAGAAAATTATAAATAATGGAGAAGTAAAACCAGGTCCTGATCTTCAGCTAACTTTAAGGAGTTAGAATGTGCTCCCTTGTTAGTGTAAGTCCATATTACACTATTGATGTCAATAAAGCTACTGCAGTATCAGTGAGATCAGAATTTGGCCACAATTCTTATTAATATTTATTTGTATCACTGCAAGATTTGAAACCTATGTTGATGAACACTGTACAAATATGTAGCAAGACATGGTACCTGCTTTGAAGAGCTAAAAATAAAATGCCCTGATTGCAAGTACCTAAGCATGTACCTAACTTTAAGCACATAAATAGTCAATTGGGAAACCCTGTAGAAACAAAGAGCATAATAGTGGCTGGCAAACATCAAACTGGTTCCACATATTTTATTTATTTTTGTATGCTGGGGGGATGTGTCCTAAGGCATAATGTAAGGAGAGGGTAGGAAGAGGATCATTTAAAAGGTTCTGGAATGAAATGAATTAAGGTTAGGGTTTCTGAAAGAGGAGACAGTGAAGACAAACAAGGAAAAGGATGGAAGGAAGGCTGGTAAGAAGCACGAAGGAGAGGGAGGGTCATACTAGAAGTGTTCAATCAAAATAGGAGTTTAATCAAAAATACATCCTGGATTATAACTCAAAAAGCCAGAGTGTAATGCTCTCACTAGCATGCAAAGGAATAGTAAGGCGCCAGTGCTAAGACTGGTGGTCATTCTTGGTTTGGGAGTTTGCCCTGTCCCTAAGGGTACCTCTACACGGCAGGGTTAAAGTCAGAATAAGCTACGCAACTTCAGCTATATCAATTGCGTAGCTGAAGTCGAAATAGTTTAACTCGGCTTATGGTGCTGTCTATACAACAGGAAGTCGAAGGAAGAACACTCTTCCTTTGAATTCTCTAACTCTTCGTAAAATGAGGGTTACCATGAGTCAGAGTAAGAAGTCCTCCAGCTCACCATTATTTCAAAATAATGGCTTGCTGTATAGACATACTCTTTGTTATTCTGGAATAACGCTGCTGTGTAGACATAGCCTGAGAGTTCTTGCTTTTCCTTTGTGAGCTCACAAGAGCCTCTGTCACTTTGAGTACAGAGTACAGATTTGGGGATTGTCAAGCTACTATCCATTTATCCTGCTTGCTCCCAAGTGTTTCAACTGGAGTGCCTGACTTTTTTTGCCAAACTCAATTATTCAAAAAAAAAAAGTCTGCCTTAAAAAATTTTGAGATTGAATAATAAAGTTAGGGAGGTCTTAATTGGCTTTGTTGCCTTTGGGCTTCATGTTTTCAGGCTCTCTTTCCTGTGAGGGCAAAACCCTAAATGCACATATTTCCTTGGGCTTTACGTAAAACATCAACTATAACAAGACTTATGATAAAGTTGCAAGAGCTGGAAAAAGTGATACTTTCATCAATGGGAGACAGCATCTAATGAAAACATATCCAAGTTTACTCCTGCCTTGTTTCCCTCCCCATGTTTCTATTTAAGTGTTTCCCAAATGGAGTTCCGCAAAGTGAAAATAAGGGTTCTGCGATAAAATTCCATTACAATAACATTTTATGATTAAAAAAGTAATAATTAATATTATGTGATTTTTGTTTTTAAATATGTGCAATTAAACTAAATGTTGATCTCATGACCTTGTTTAGCATTTGTTTATTATTATCCTTACTTATGTGTGGTCTACTTTTTCAGCTCCATATATTAGACTGTTATTAGGGGTTCTGCAAAATTCTTTTGAGTTTAAAAGGGTTCCATGACCAAATGAAATTGGGAAACACTGTTCTATTTTGTTATCTCTTGAAATTCTGGACTCTGAGCTCATGGTAGCAAAGGCCATTCATGTTTTACTTCTTCATCTAGTGCCTGCTACAATAGGGCCCTGATCTCTGTTTGTGAACTGCTTCCGTAGAGCCTGGAGAACTAAGATACACTGTCTATTAGTATGTATAACAGAGATTTTTAAGCTATGCTGTACACAAACATAAAAACATCCATGATAGAAGCACAAAAGTATAATTAGAGCTGGCCAAAAGTTTTCAAATGAAATATGCTCTCATTGATAATGCCCTATCAAAAATAGTTCATGAAAAGCTAGAGTTCTAAAGCATTTTCTATGTTTGTAAGATTATTTCACATAAGTTTGTTCTTCACTGAAAATAGTTTTTTGAAATGTTCCATATACTGAAACCCATGTTTACCAAACACTTCAATAACTATTTAGATAATTGTATTCGTAAAAATGTTTATCAAAAAGTTTCACAAAAAAACACATAAAATGTATCTACTTTGAATCCTGTGAACAACTCCAAATTCTGAACATGCCTTTTTTTTTACAAGCTCTAATTTTTATAGTTGGATTTGTTACAGGTAAAAACTGATAGCTAACAAAGCTAGCACTGGTGATCAGATAAAAAGAGGACTATCCTTTCTTATATTTTCTTGAGGTAAGGGAAAACCTAACTATATAAGAATTCTTATTCACAATACATCTCCCAAACCCAAAAGGCCAGAAGAATTGTCTTGATATTGCAAGTATCCTGGCTATGCCATTTGGAAAGATTTTCAGACAGAACCCACTTTGCTAGTCTAGATTTCTCCTCCCCTCCCCCATTTTAAAAAAATCCTACATTTTAAATAGCATTATAAATCTCTAACATGAAAGATGATGTAGGGAAAATAAAATTTCCTATCAGTGGCAACAAGCTCAACCTAGTTGAAATCTTAAATTATTGACAAGCTACTAAGAAGCCAGTTTTTGACACAGTTTGCTCTCTTATTCTTATTCTGACACTTTCTTTTTTAGGTCAATCAGTTACCTGCTTCTGTCTGATTCTTTGCCAACTTTCAGGTTTCTTCTTTCAGTGTGGCTGTGTCTACATTGGCACCCTTTTCCGGAAAAGGGATGCTAATGAGACAAGTCGGAATTGCAAATGCCACGGGGATTTAAATTTTCCCGCGGCATTTGCATGAATTTCATAACTGCCGCTTTTTCCGGCTCAGGGGCTTTGTGGAAAAAGCGCCAGTCAAACGCGGCTCTTGCGGAAAATAAAGCCTTTTCCGGAAGATCCCTTATTCCTGATTTTAAGAGGAATAAGGGATCTTCCGAAAGGCTTTATTTCCACAAGAGCCACGTCTAGACTGGCGCTTTTTCCGTCAAAGCTAAGCGAAAAAGCGGCAGTTCATGCAAATGCCACGGGAAAATTTAAATCCCCGTGGCATTTGCAATTCCGACTTGTCTCATTAGCATCCCTTTTCCGGAAAAGGGTGCCAATGTAGACACAGCCTGTGTGTCTAGAAAGGAAGAGAATTCTCCTCTTTCGAGAATATTCTACTTCTAATGAAATACCTGAAATGTTAGAGTCAAGAAATCTAACACAGACCACTGATATCAGATAGTAAAAAAAACAAATACAAAGAAGAAGGAGCAATATCTTCTGTGTCCCTGTATCTGTGAATAGTTAGCATTGAGCACGCTTCAAAAAAAGTCCACATGCTATATGAAAGGTTAAGCCTACCTCCTTCCAGCATTTGGTTGGCTTTATTGTTAGCTAACAACATTAACAGAACAGACCCCTCAATCTAATTTTCCTCACCTAATTGTTTCAATAGTTTCCTTCAGGATCTGCCTGTCTCATATTAGTTCCCTCTTAAATAAGGGTTACACCAGCCTTTCCCATCATTAACAAACCATGCCTGCAACAATGAATCAGCAGAATTTACCAAGTAGCTTTTGACTAGATTCTCTCTCTAGCTAACATGGTAGGCAGCATTCCCCATAAGCTGTGCAATTGTGCAACCACTCAGAAGAGAGTCCAATACTACCCAGCTGATTAGCACAGCACCCACAGCTAGATTTGTGTTTCTACTGGTGGTTCACATGGCTGGAAAAAAAATCCAAACAAAATTGGAAAAGATTAGAGGGAACATTGATGGTGAGTCAACAGAAGCACTGTGCATCCCTCAGAGAGACTGATATTTTCTTACTGGGCCTCTCACTCTCTATTTAATTTCTTCACATACAATTTTTAAGCTCTTCTATTTCTTAAACACTGTATTTTTTGGAGCTTCTTGCTCTGTGCACTGTGTCTGTTGACAAATACTTCTAAGAATTTTATTTAAGTTCCACTATATTTGCTATTTTAACAGGTAATATTAATGAAAGTGGCCATAGCAGTGAGCAGTTTACATAAAATTACCAACAGTAGGAAAGAGAGGACATGCACTGATAAACTCTGCCTGTCTTGTGGTCTAAATTTTGCCTTTCAGATCATGGGGGAAATTATGTTCAAAAATCAGTAACAGAGCAATAAGCTACTTGTTCTAATGCCCATGATAAGAGCAGCAGCAATACCCTACCAGTACAGAAAATGATCAGTGAGCAGCACAAGACTTTTTTCCTTGAGTCATGCTGAGAAATCTCTGCGATTTGTAGCTATAGTTTCTAGCTCTTCACATTTACTTTCTAATTTGAAATCATATCCTCCCTGTCAGAACATGCCTGGGGGCAAGCCGCTTATGAAAAAAAAAAGACAGTTTGAATCTCAGTGTGTCTAGTCTGAGTCATAACATCTGCCACAATGAGCTTCTACTGCCAAATGCAGGAGTGCTCTTTTGTACAGTCCCTCGTATGGGGATGAGAAATCCAAAAGGAAGCAGTCCAACAGACCAAGCATAACTGAACCTCTTTATTACACGGATGCTCAGAAGGGACTTGTCCGCTAGCAACGCCAAAATTGGTGCCATAGTATTTCAGCACTTCTTGGTATTTCTGAACAAGATAAAAGGATTAGTATGTGTGTATATATATATATATATATATATATATATATATATCGCACACACACACACACACACACTCTCTATATATATGTAAATGAGAGAGAGAGAATAGAAAGGAATATCTAACATTCATGCGCTTCCATATTGTTTGTTTGTTTTTGTTGTTGTGTGCAGTAGCTTGGCTTTTGCCTCAAGATCCTGCATATGATTTTAGCTTACCTTCCTGGAAAGTAATCAGAGTGCTGGCAACATTCTTTGTGACTGAAAGGAAAAAAAAAACAATCTAGAAAAATTATATAAACTAAATTGGCCTAAATTCACCTAAGGACTTAGGCACCTGAGTCAGGCTCCAGTGAGATTCACAAAACTTCTGCTCAGCTGCACCCAAACTGGTTTGTGACTAAATTCATTCAGCACTGCAAAGACTCCCCAGGTATCTGTGTTTCTTTCTCTGAGCAGGCCTATAGTTGCCTGTGCCTCAGAGCACTACACAAAGGAACAAGCCTCTAACCCACAGACAAGGCTTGATTTGGTAAGCATGCTCAGCTCTTACCTACCAGATCAAGACCCCATAAGTGAGTTTATGTAGCAGGAAGAGAAAGTCCGTGCAGACTTAGGCACTATTCCCTATGTGAGGTTTGGGTCTGAGAGTGGGGCTATTGACCAGATCATTCTATATACTTCAAAAAAGTACAACTGAGTAGATAGGTCTGCTTGGGCCTCATTTTAAAGAGGAAGAGAAAGCAGATCTCTCTCAACTTTTAGGACAGTCTTTATAAGTTATTCATCCTGGATGCAAAAGCCCCACTCAGTGTTCAAGTCTGTCTTCCACCTGAGGGGGAGAAGAGGTTTAAATAGGACTCTACCACCCCTCAGGTGAGTGCCATAGCCACTGAATTACCAGGGTAGGGAAGAGTCTCCTCCATCCCTTCTGTGATGTTGTTGTACTGTGATTAAATGCATTGGGAGTTGGAGGAGGAGAGGGAGGGAGAGAGAGAGGGAATGACATGGTAGCCTGGTACTTACAGCACTCAGCTGGAGGTGGGCAACCCAGAATCCAGTTCCTATATTCAATTTTTTAAAATTATTTAGTCACAGTGGAATAGCTTTAATGAGAGAGAGGCAGAAGGCACTCCATAATAGAATATCCTACAGCTCAGGGTTAAGGACATTCACCTAAGAGTTAGCAGATCCCTGTTCAAATACCTTCTCTTGCTCAGAGAGAAGGGGAATTTGAACCAGGTGTCTCCCCATTTATCCCAGGTGAGTACCCTAAACACTGCTCATGAAGGAGGTCCCTAATTGTTCACATCCCACTTTTTAAGGGGGGTGGGAAGCAAAAAAACAGCATAATTGTCTAGTACGAAGAGAGGGTACATTTTCAGCCCAAGCAGTTGGGCTCCCTGCAGGCTGGATTAGACGGACCACTGACATAATAGTGACTAGAAATTATAGACTAGAAATAGAAAGGAGTACAGAAGGATAGTGAAACATGACAGAATGCAAAGATTTCTGTAAGAGGCAAACAGTAGAACCATTAGTTTTAAAAGAAAAACCTTCCATCACATGATTAATATAAAATAATGAATCGTATAGACAATGTATAGTGATTTAGCACAAACCCCTCAGTTTCCTTAAATCAGGAAGCCTCCTTTTGTGCTCGCTTTTGTGAATTCCATTTTCAGATACCTGTGCACCTACCTGAAGCTTCGTGTGTGTGCTAATGTTCTTTTATGAATCAAGCTCTATGTGTTGCTTCTGTTTTCCAACTACTTTTCTTGTCCTGGAAAATAGTGTTCTTCAAATCAAAAGAGCCACACACATGGAACTGTTAAGCTACTTAATAAAAATATTAGTCTAATATAGATATTGCTGTGTTTTGATAGGTCAGTAATCTATCTAATGCACATATCGTCTCCATTGCTGGTCATTACTGACTAATTCAGAGGAAAGTGTAAGAAACCTTGCAATTGGCAGTTATGGAATAATCTGCCAGAGGGAAATTTCTTCCCAACTCCCCATTAGTTAGAAGCTGATTTACGCTCTAAGAATGAGGACTTTAGAGGACTATTTTAAACTAGCCAATTAGCCGGTCATAAGACGGGATTTTCAGGTCTCTCCTCCACGTCAGTCTTCTCTCCTGAGTCTCCTGTCTCTCTCTCTCTTTCTCTCTCTCTCTCTCTCTCCTCCTCCTACCGCCTCCTGCCCCCCCCCCCCAGCTCTCCTCCACCTCCTGCCTTTCTCTCTTTCTCTTCTCCTCCCTCTCCTGCCTCTCACTCTGGGAACCGTGGAGCCCAAACGGCCATTTGAGCTCCGCGCTCCCTGTGCTGCATGGGGAGCGCGGAGCCCAAACGGTCGCTTGCGCCACTTGCTCCCATGCGGCAGCCTGGCTGAGTGGAGCAGAAGTCAGCTGAGCGCCACTGCGGGGAGGTGAAGGGGGGCGGGGCAGTGACATTCACGGCCAGGGGGCGGGGCCTGGAGCCACTGACAAGCCACACGTCACCGCCCCGCTCCCCTTCGCCTCCTGCCATGGCGCTTGGCTGACTTCTGTGCCGCTCAGCCAAGCCACCGCGGGGGAGCCCAAACGGCCAACTGCTCCACTTGCTCCCACGCGGCGGCCCAGCTGAGCAGTGCAGAAGTCAGCCAAGCACCACAGCGGGAGGCGAAGGGGGGCGTGAAGGGGGGGCGGGGCGGTGACGTACACAGCTGGTCCCCGCCCCATGGCCGTGTAGGTCACCACCCCGCCCCCTTCGCCTCCCACTGTGGTGCTCGGCTGACTTCTGCGCTGCTCAGCGGGGTTGCCGTGGGGGAGCAAGCGGCGCAAGTGGCCATTTGGGCCCCGCGCTCCCCATGCAGCACCCTTGTGCTGCATGGGGACCGCGGCGCCCAAACAGCCGCTTGCTCCCCCACAGCGGCCCAGCTGAGCAGCGCAGAAGTCAGCCGAGTGCCACGGCAAGAGGTGAAGGACATGACTCAGGCAACAGCACCGCTCACAGGGAACAGCCAGGGAGGCAACAGCGCTGCCCAGAGGGAACAGCCAGCATTTCAGCGTTCCAGAGTCACAGACATTGGGCTACAATATATATGATTCCTTTAACTATTTTCAATTGCAGGAAAACCTACAAGACTCAATGGCACAATTGAAATTTCTTAAACTTCATCTTCAGAAATATCTGTCAAATTTATTACACTTCCAACATATTATAGGCAATTGTACGAACCAGTGCACTTTATTTCTAAAAGATTAAATTGACCGAACAGTTCTGGATCCCTGGAAATATGTCCATACAGCAGAAGCACTGATTTTATTTTTTAACAGCAATACCTATACTCTAATGTACAGTATCAGCACAGTGCATACTGGTGTCCAGAAAACAAGTTAATATGCTGCTTGAAGAAAGGGTTAGAGAAGAACAAAAAGTATTATGGCATTATATGTACTAATTATAGGCCCTCATTTGGAATACTGAGTAGTGTTTACCTTAGCACCATACTGATAGATTAGAAATAAAGAAGGCCTAAAGAAGGATGGCAAAATATGACAGTATGCAGAGATTTCTGTAAGAGGCAAACAATAGAAGTAAGACCATTAATTGAAAAAGAAAAACCTTCAGTCACATTAATAATACAAAATAATAAATTGTATAGACAAAGTCACATGGGAACTGTTTACACAGTGAAATTAAAAGATAGCAAATTTAGAAGTAGGAAAAGAAAGCCACGCTAATTAACCCACTGCATTCACTACCACAAAACATGACTAAGACAAGATCATAAACAGCTTAAAAAGTATTAGACCTTTATATATGGATAATAAAAATACCCTCACTAGATAATATAAAAACATAAAAGAGTTATAATCCATGTGTTTCATAAGCCAAAATTAACAACCTACACCAATAGCTAAATGGCTGGAGTTACGAAGAACGTTCTCTACAGACATATTATTGCATGACAGACCATTACACTGTCTTTGAATCACCTGGTATTGGTTACTTAAAATAGGACACAGGGTTAGATGGACCATTATCCAGATCCATTATGGTGTTTCCTACCTTTACATTCCCAAAGCAATTCACCATTCAATGAGTTTAAACCCTGGTAGTGCAGCTTTGTGCTAAATAATGCCTTCCCTGCAGACTTAGGCACTGTTACCTGTGAGAGTTTTGGGTTGGAGAGTGGGGCTATTGACCAGATCATTCTGTAGACTTCAAAAAAATACCACTGAGTAGAGGTCTGCTTGGGCCTCATTTTAAAGCCTCTCCCGCACCAAACTCAGCACAAGCACACCTGATCTCACCCCAAGAGGACTGAGACATTTTCAGGTTCACCCCAAACCCAAGTCAACGTTTGTGGGGCTCAGCCTGCTAGAGGCTTCAAGCCCCCACATCTCTTTCTCTGGCCAATGGAGCCACTGAAGCAACCACTGCCTGCGCCATGCCCACCTGCCGCTGCCTCGCCATACTGCATGCACTATGGAATGAGAGGTTCTGCAGCTTTTTGTCAGGCTCACTCTGCAGCCCACAATAAAGTGGCACCAGCTGGCAGGAGTGGAGCAGCCTCTACCACACAGACCCCATGACAGGAGGATGAGCTCAGACACTAACCCATCCCCAAGAGAGCTGGGTTGTTTTCAGATCTGATCCTTGTAATCAGTTCCCATCAGCTTCCAGTTGGCTTGCAAGGCTCTCCACAGAATATTTACCTGCCAGCTGATCAGATATCAGAGTTGACCAGGAATGTTTGTCATAATGTTTCTTCCCCCCCAAAAAAACCTAACAACATGCTGCTCCTGTAATAACGCAATAGAATAGCAGAAAATTATGAGTCCAGGCTCTAGCATAGTACTGAAAGCTACCACTACACAATACCATCAGTATTAAAGTACAGTTAGCCTATGTCTACACTGGCGGCTTCTTGCGCAAGAACATCTTCCTCTTGCACAAGAACATGTCCACACTGCCATGTGCGAGATGTGCTTTTGTGCAAGAGCATCCATGGCAGTTTGGACGCTCTCTTGTGCAAGAAAGCTCTGATGGCCATTTTAGCCATAGGGCTTTCTTGCACAAGAAACCCCTGTCACGCGTCCACACTGCCCTCTTGCGCAAGAACTCTTGCGCAAGAGGACTTACACCTGTTAGAAAAGAGCATAGCTCTTGCGCAAGAAGCCCTCTCTTACCACGCCGTACTGTAAATCTTCTTGCGCAAGAGTGAGTGGGCAGTGTGGACGCTCTGCGGAAGAACAGCCCTTCTTGCACAATAATCCGCCAGTGTAGACATAGCCTTATACTAATACCAACATCAGGCATATTATTTGCATCTTTCACATTTTCCATGTATAGTCAATTACCTACTGAGTCACAAAGTTGATGATACATTATATACCATTTTTGGTAGCCAGTTCACAAAAAACAAACATGCAATAATTCCCCCTTTAAAACCAAAACCTTTCATGTAAGAAATATCACAACTCAGCCAAAGATAGTAGTAATTGCTACGTTTAAGGTTTATGAGAAATGAAAGGTTTAGTTATTTTTCTCTGCCTACCTGTTTTAAGAATAATCCAGCAATAATGTTCTCCTTCACTGAAGAAAAAAGTGCATGGGGAAAAAATTTCTAGAGAGTCTCCATGTCTCCAATCTGGGTAGGAGAATTTCTACAATACCAGCTCTGATTAAGTCTTTTAAGAAATCTATATCACTTTATGGGCAATTGCCTGTGGGGAAAAAGTACAAGGACTGAACCAGCCCTGTACCTTGCATCTTCTTTTCTTAATCTGGTTTCCAAACACAGAAGCTGCTCTGTAACAATTTAAAAATAATGTCTCCATCTGAGACTATCATTATCTTTGAAGCACAGTTGTGCTTCTGCCAAACACAAGTCAAGGCTTCACTGTTCATGTGAAATTATTTCATAATGGGAACTGGACAAACGTATGCCACAGAGCAAACAGATGAAACAGCATAGGGTTGCTTTTCCAGGTTCCTCAACAATTCATTCTTAGTGATTTCAAGAAGTCACATTCTAGAAAAAAAGAAAGTAACGAGGAAGAAGTTGCAATATTTCATGGTATAGCATCTGTCAATAGAATGAAGGCTATATCAGACTCCACAATGGAACAGCAGAGGAATCAACATGTGACATATTCCTAGCAATGTGTGTCATTTAATTCACTGGGGCACATGTCATAACCCATGATATGGTGCAGCCCTCCCCTTACATAAGACTCAAGTAATTTTGATTTCTCTTCTTTCTCAACGAATCCTGAAATTACGCAATGTGAAAATGTGTATTTACATAGGATTCATTTTAGAAGTTAGTCAAACTGGGATTTGGTTAAGGTGACCAGATAGAAAGTGTGGAAAAAAAATCAAGAAAGGAGTTTGGGGCTACTTGGCAGTCATAAGAAAAAAAACAAACCCTGAATATTGGGACTGTCTCTTAAAAAAAGAAAATCAGGACATATTGTCCATCATCATTAACAAACATTAGAGTCCAAAATTGTCTTAGCTAGCATGAAACAGGCTGTTCAGGCTCCCACAACACTCTTGACTTTCTCCAGAACTAGTTTTTCTAAAGGGACTGTTTTCCATATAGCAATGACCACAGGTGCTGTTCCAGCTGCCATTCACTTATATTTTCTTGCTTCTGTTCCTACCTCTTTTTCCACCCCTTCAAGCTTCCCTTTTTCTGCCCTTTCCCTTGTCACTAGTCTAACCCCATTGGTCACCTTTAACTCCTCTCACCACTACTTACATCCTCTCATCCCAATTGTTCTGTCACTTTCCTCAGAGTTCTTCTAGTAGTAATTGCTAACTGCAGAAACTCTTGAACCCGCCAGCTAAAACACAAGCAAATGCAACAAGGGCAGTCACCAGATATTTGGTCACACCATGAGGCTGAATATGAAAGCTGCTATCAGTAGAGTCTAGTGTTAGGGAATGGAATTTTCAAAAGCATTCCTCTTTGGCCTACGGACTCCTATTAGTATGAATTGTGAAACTCCTGATGACTTGAATGAGAGTTGAGTTAGGCCAACATTCAGCGCTTTTTAAAATATCAGCCTCAAACTGCTCTTAGCTTGAAACACTAAAAGCACTTGTGAAATCTAACACAAGTAGCAACTCACAGTGACCCTGAAAGGACAGTACATCATAAAATCATAGAGCTGGAAGAGACCTCAGGAGGTCATCAAGTCCAGCCCCCTGCCCAACAGGCAGAGCCAAGTAGATTACAAGTCAAAAGTAACAAAAACGCTTCCCTAATTCTGACACTAAAATCCTCAGCACAAGCTCATTACAAACTCACCCTCAAACTGTTTCTGTTCCAGCTACACCTTCAAACCAGGGAAAACTCCATTTCCCCGGGGGTCTCTGGGTCCTGCCCTCCTGGGCGTGTCCAGCCAGCCAGAGACAAAAGACTTCTACCTTCCTATTCTTTTTAAAGAATCTCCTTATTGCAGGGGGAGTCACCTGTCTGCTCCTGACCAACTGCTGCTATGACTTAAGGACAGAGGGCTATTTGCATATGTCTGCCCAGACACTGAGGCCTCCCTTGACTACTTTCATTAGCGCATTTAAAGCCCATGAAATATTCCCCAATTCCATATGTCTAATTTTATACACAAGAATGATACCTAGTTGCATAGGGGACTTCTATGGGGCCCAAATCCATCCCTATAGGTAAAGGATGGTGAAAAGAGTTCTTAGAGGGGTCACATGACACCCTTTACTTCCGGTCATGTGTTCATCTTGACCCCGGAAATACTATCCCAGGGGTGGGACTTCTTGTGGCAGATGGGTGGAGCCTAAGGGGTTGGGGTCATGGCTAATGGTTTCAGGGGATGTGGCCAAGGTGTCCCTATTTTTGGTTCAGAAGATATGGTCACTGTATACCTACACCAAAATAAGTTAAACAGATTCAGCAGATTAAGGCATGAAGATTGATAGGTTACATGAAGTAATTTGCTCAAAGCACCTTTGGGTATGTCTACACTACAGCGTTATTTCAAAATATCTTATTTTGAAATAGTTAATTTGAAATAAGTTATTTCAAAATAACATCTCTATGTACAAAATGCATTTCGAAATAGCGATTTGCTATTTCAAAATAGCTCATCCACACTGATTGGATGCTGAATCACATTTAAGGGCAGCTGAAACCGGTTCCAGCCGGGCATCAGGTCAGGAGTTACTTTGTGTGGCTGCTGCCTGAGGCTATCTGAGGCTTGTGCTTAAAGGGACACGCCTGGTCAGCCGGTTCTCAGCTTTCCCTGCTTGCTTGCCTACCTAGCTGAAGGACAGCAAAGCATTTTTGTCTCTGCCTACTTTGGTTGCCCTGACTCGAGACACCATAGCACTCAGCACTATGGAGCCAGAGCTACCTGTAGGCACTCTGGTGCTCATTTTGGACGTGTTGCTGCAGCCTGGCTGCACTTTCTTCAGGCTGCCTCAGCATCTGCTGCAGCCCGACCCCCACGCAGTCCTCCAGACTCTCCTGGGGGATAGGGAGGAGCAGCTGCAGCTCCCGGACACCAGCGTGCCCCACCACATCTGGCGCCTGGACGCCAGCAGCGACTGGTGGGACCACATCGTCCTGGAGCGCTGGGGAGACCAACAATGGACCCAGAACTTCAGGATGAAGGAGGATACCTTCCTTGAGCTCTGAGTGTCTTTCCCCTGCTCTGTAGTGACAGGACACACACATGAGGCCCGCCATTCCCCTCCACAAGCCTGTGGCCATCGCCCTCTGGAAGGTCTCCACGCCGGATAGCTACCGATCCGTGGCCAACCAATTTGGCGTGGGTAGATCCACTGTTGGAGCAGTTCTCATGCATGTATGGCAGTCTCCAGTCACTGTGCCGGGGAGGAGGGTGGACAAGGTGGTGATGGGCTGCCCCAGGGAAAAGGGGGAGAGGTGGTGCAAGTCCCCTCCACGGGAGGGTTTGGTCTGTCCCACCCACACTATGGGCTGCCTGTGGTGGCCAGGATTGCAGGGGGGTTGCTCCTGTGAGTGGGGGCATGGGGCAGTGGCGGGGAAGGAGCACGCTCAGCCACCCTGGCAGCCCAGTGACTCTCGGTGGTTTTATGTGTCCCTCTGCAGGTGATAAAGGCCATCAACAGAGTGCTGCTCTGCAGAGTCATCTGCCTCACTGATGTGGACACAGTGATTGAGGGGTTTGGCTCCCTGGGCTTCCCCAACTGTGGGGGGTAATTGACAGGATGCACATCCCCATCAGTGCCCTGGTCCACTAGGCCTCCCTCTACATCAACCGGAAAGGATACTTCTTGGTCATCCTGCAAGCTGTGTCTGACCACCTGGGCCAGTTTGTGGACATCAACGTGGGCTGGTCCAGCAAAGCACACGATGCGCAGGTTTACTGCAACTCCTCTATGTGCAAAGGCTGCATGCCGGGACTTTCTTCCCCGACCGCCACATTAGGGTCGGGGACGTGGACGTGCCTGTGTGCCTGGTGGGAGATGCGGCCTATCCCCTACAACCCTGGCTGATGAAGCCCTACACAGGACACCTCAACCCATCCCGACAGGCCTTTAATGCCAAGCTCGGCAGGGCCCACATCATGGTGGAGGGGGTGTTCGGCCGGTTGAAGGCCCGTTTTAGAAGCCTCCTCGCTCGCCTGGACCTATCCGAGCAGAATATTCCGCACATGGTGGCAGCGTATTGTGTGCTGCATAATTTGTGTGAGAGGAAAGGGGAGGCTTTCCTGCCGGGCTGGACGGCAGAGGCCGACCACTTGACTAGCCTGTTCGCACAGCCCCGCACAGCTGCCAGCCAGGAGGCCCATCAGGGGGCTGTCCGTCTAGGAGGCCCTGCAGGAGATCTTCCACCCGGAGGACTAAAGTCTCCCTGGTGTGCCCCACTGGGGGCTTGTGCCTCATTTCACCCTCACATCCTTTCACTGACCCCTCCCTAACCCCCCTTCCCATTAAATAAAGACACGTGTTGACAAAAACAAACTCTGTTTATTGAACATAACTGGGGTGGGGGGCGAATGAGGGCGGGAGAGGGGAGGGGGAAACCTGGGAGGAGGGAGCTGGAAAGGGGAGGTGAGGGAAGGAAGGGGGAGGAGAAGCTCAGGGTTGGGGGTCCTGCTGGCCCACCTGTCTCTCAGCACTGTGGGTGCGGGGGCCTCGGCGTTCCCGGGGGAGGAGTGGGTATGGAGGATGGGGCGGGTGGGGGGGGAGCAGGAGTGGGAGGAGGAGGAGCGGTAGCTGGGGCAGCAGCTGAGGCTGGAGCGGCAGGAGGTAGCAATCTCTGCACCAGGGTCTGCAGGTGGTCGGAGATGGCACGGCCCTGGGCAAGCAGTTCCCGCCAGCTCTCCCGCTGCAGCTGCAGGTCTTCATGCACCCACCGGTTCGGGGGTGCAGTGCTGGCCTCGCAGGATCCCCATGTGCTGCCGCTGGTACTCCTCCTGGTTACGGGTCGGCCTGCTGGCCCGGGCATGGGAGGCTGTCCTGGGCGGGGTGGTGTGCCCTGCACTCGCAGCTGCTGCAGCTGTGAAGAAACAAGAGAAGTGGTCAGTTCTCCCAGGGGACACAGTGGGTGAAGCCCAGCCCCCCTCTGCACGGTGAGGACGGCAGGTCTCCGCACCATCGGAGCCGATGTGCTTGCACACAGGCCATGTTCGGCATGTCTTGCTACCCCTGGAAGTGAGAGCTGGCCTGGGACTGCCCCTATGCTGTATCTAGTGGGTGGGTGGGGAGGGAGATGTGCCCTGCCTCTGCATAGAGGGGGCTTGTGGAGGGAGGGCATCGTGCAGTGTCCCTCCCTGGGGTCAGGAGCACATCATGTGCCTTCATACATACACGCATGTGGGTAACAGGCCAAGGCCCCTGTGTGGCAGCCAGACGGGGCCACATGCCCAGGGTGGCATGGCACATGCACAGGTTGCTGCGTGCTCCGTGGTCAGCAAGGCCCACACGCGCAGTCCCTGGTCTCCCTCTCACACCCCCCCCCCACTGCCCCGCATAAGGGGACTGTGATGGCACTCACATGTCGAGGCCTCCCCTGCCTCAGATGACACCAGCGACAGGCTTGTTGGGACAGCTCAGGGTTCCTGGGTGCGGGGCACGCTCCCTCCAGGCTCCTGCAGCTCCTGGCCGTCCTCCTCCTCCGTGTCATGGGCAGGGCCCTCTGCCCCAGGGTCGATGACCACCTGGGGGGCACAGATCATCTGACCCCCCAGGATGCTGTCTAGGGCATCATAATAGGGGCAGGGGTCCAGGTCAGCCCCTAGTTGGGAGCTAGCCCCTGAGGCCCTGGCATAGGCCTGCCACAGCTCTTTGATTTTCATGCACAACTGCTCCTGGGTGCGCCTGTGGCCTTTGGTGGCCAGGCTGTCAGCCATCCGCCTGTAGACAGCCGCGTTCCTGCATCTAGTGTGGAGATCGTGGACATTGGAGGCCTCTCCCCAAACCTCAATGAGGTCCACGATCTCCGCACTAGACCAGTAAGGCACCCGCCTTTTGCGGCCCCTGGGAGCTGCCAGCCTGCTCCTGGGGAGCGTTGGAGGGCTGGGTGCCAGTGGGTTGCTGGCTCATGCTGGACCACAGGCACTGTGGCCAGAGTCTACCCCTTTAAGGGCTCCGGGGTTGGGAGGGGAAGCAGGAGAGTTTTCCTGGTTTGGCCAAGAGTGGCCACCAAGGCACGCTGGGAAGGGCAGGAGGCCCCCTATTTTGAAATAAGTGTCTACACAGTGCTTATTTCAATTTAGCTATTTCGAATTTGGCATTATTCCTCGTGGAATGAGGTTTACCAAATTTGAAATAAGTGCTCCACTATTTCAAATTAATTTCGAAATAGCAGTATGGCTGTGTAGACGCTAGAAAAGTTATTTTGAAATAACTTCGCTGTGTAGACATGCCCTGAGAGTTATGTACCTTTATATCCATTTCATAAAGCATGGGGAAGGGGCAGTGAACCTCCAAACAGGACCCTGGGAGATTCTGCCATTTACCTCTCTCCACTGTGAACATGAACCATTTGTTCATACCTGTTGTTTCCTTTAGCCAGTGGTTGATCCCATGACAGGACCTTCGCTATTATCCCATCGTCCTCTCCCAAAAGGAATGAAACACTGAGATGAAGGATATGAATTGTGCAACCAGAATGCAGTCCTGCATCCTGCAATGAACTTGGTTTTCATTAATTATTTGTACTGGGTTTATAGGGCATTTATTGACACTGTACCTGACCCAGGCAGAAAAAGAAAGGATGAGTTGCACATGAAAGGATGAGTTTAAAGCACTGAATTTTAGTTTTTGTACCTAAAATGTTCTAGGAACCATTCTCTCTCGTGGACTGAGTTTAGAGTTTTGAATTGAAAGATGCATAAAACTCTAAATAGCCTAACACCTTGCTATTGATTACGCATGAAAGGAATTTCCATGTGCATTGTTTATTCCAGAAAGTGCATAGTATTTATACAAAAAAAAAGTTTTCTATGATACAGGTTGGACTTTCCTGGTCCGGCAGGCTCAGGACCTGACCAGTCCTAGATAAGGGATTTTACTGGACCTGAGGAAGTCATTTCTGGAGCCCCTGCTGCCTGGCCTGCTGGCCATCTTCTCACCTCCTGTTGGACCCATTGCCCTACTACCCCTGCTGGGCAGCCATCACTGCCCTGGCTCTGGGACCTGCAGGGCAGCCACATGTGCCACGCTGGGGCTCCAGGACCCACAGGGTAGTCGCACACTGCACTGGGGCTCTGGGACCACCCACCGATCTACCAACCCCATCAGGCAGCCACGCGCATGTCTCCTAACCCTGCTGGGCAGATCTGCTGTCCTGCACTGACAGTGGGCTCGCTACAGGCAGCCCAATGCCCTGCCGGCCCCAAAGGGATCTTTGCCACTGGCGCTCCACCAGGACTCTCTGGTCCTGCAACATCTGGGCCGGACTATGGATGATGCTGGACCAGAGAATCCCAGTTAAGAGAGTTTCAGCCTGTAGTATTTGTATAAGGCTAAAACATTTGATTGTATTATGCCCCTTTAAAAGTAGGCTTAGCATACATTTTGAAGGAAGTCAGGCTCCTAGAAGAATGGTTTTGTTTCCTTTTGTTTTCATAATTTAGGCTCTCCCTTGCCTTGTGAATACACAGATGTTTCAGTATATTCTGATACAGAAGGTCAGGACTGAAAGGAAAGCTAAACATGATGTTTGTTCCCTGCCCCCTCCCCATCAAATACATCCATGTATTTATGATGCACAGAGAATTAAATTTTCATCTTGATGTGCAGTAGGAAGACATAAGGTTTCCCTGCATAGTAATGATGAAGCAGACTCAAATACTGACAATGAAAACTTGCTGTATGAGGAAGATAATTAGATACAAGTCTTATACGCTCTCACTGACGTAAATCAGAGAGATCCCCTGGATTTAAATGGCTGCAGGACTGGACTTTACAAGTTACTTTTTGTGTGTGCCAGTGTATTCTGTAGCTATGCTTCTTTATTAAAACTATGTGCTATATTAGAACTGAAATTGATGTTGATTTCCAGCAGTTCCTGAGGATGAAACAGGAAATGAAGCTCAACATTCCAACTGCAGTGCCTCCCAGCAGTAGGTGTGCTCGGTTTGGGGTAGGTATTACCATAAACGTACCTGCCAACAGGGATGTTGGGATTCAATAGCATAATCACAGATACAATCCCAGACTGAAGTAAAAGTCTAAGTGAAAACTGACTCAACTGATGGATCGAATGCGTTTACCAGAAATGTAGTAAAGCCTCAACTTCTCTTGCTTTCAGGGAGTCCTGAGAATACTGGGATAGGTCCTGGCTTTGTAATATCTATGGAAGAGCAATTTAATCCTAGCCATTTTAATGGGTCACACAACTGTGGTGCATACTTCTAAAATGCAAGTGCAGCCACGGCAGCGCTCTAAAGTGAAAGTGTGGCCACAGCTCTCCCAGCGCTCTATGTAAACCACATCCATGAGGGGAGTAGCTAACAGCACTGGGGGAGCCCATTTATACTGGCACTTTACAGCACTGTAACTTGCTGCACTTGGGAGTGTTTTCCTACAACCCTAAGCCAAAAACTTGCAGTGAAGTGGCAATGTAGACTGACTCCGAAAAAACAGATTATTCCTTTCTAGTTTTTTTATACTACTTTCAGTCAAAATATAATGCAGCTTTAAACCACAACAGAACAGACATGCTTTTGGGGTCATATCCAAGCCTTGGTGATAATGGGAGTTTGGCTATTGACTCAATGAGGCCAGAATTTCATCCTTGAGGTACATGTACAATGGAAGCTTCAGAGGGTAGCTGAGTTAGTCTGTACAGGATAAACTTAAAAAACACCACATGGTCTGGTAGCACTTTATAGACTAACAAAACATGTAGATGGTATCATGAGCTTTCGTGGGCACAGCCCACTTCTTCAGATAACTCTGGTCATCTGAAGAAGTGGGCTGTGCCCACGAAAGCTCATGATACCATCTACATGTTTTGTTAGTCTATAAAGTGCTACCATATACAATGGAATAAAGGAACCAGGGCTCACACCACAGGGTTAATAACTCCCATGTAAATATTCAGGCTCGGGCTGTAGCCCAAGCTTTGGAACCCTCCTGAGTCCAAATGTCTGCACAGCAATTTTACAGCCCTTTTTTTTACAGCTGACCCAGGTTTTCTATGAGTGTTTAGCTGGAGCTGTACCTTTAGTTTCCATGTATATGTATGGAAAGAAGCCATATAGATAAGTTACTGTTAAATTGTGCCTACCATGCTTACTACTGTCATATCTCCAGTGGTGCTAGAAATGGGATTCTGCCGCATCCTCTGGCTTGAAGTAACAACAACAAACACCAAATGCATTGTTTTCATCATGAGGACCCCGACTATAAAAATTGTTCCAGCACCACTGGATCTCCTGTATGTGTCTGATAAAATAAGCTTATTTTATATAAATATAGAACTGTGAACAAGTACCCAGTTAGACAGATGGATGGAAAGTAATTCTAATTAGAGTTGCAATTTAAATGAATGACTTTTTAAGGGTTATTCCCAACTACAATCACCAAATGCAGTAAACATCAAAGCAGCGATGTTCTAGGCAGTCTCTTCAGCTCCATGGACTTTGGGATAAATAACCTGCATACAAGGAGCAGAATATTTTCAGTAGCAGAAATTCTTCTTAGCAGAGAACTTTAGCTAAAAGATAGTTTGGACCATGTCAAACTAGATAGTTTGGTCAAAATGCAAGACTCATAAGAACAGCTCCCATTAATGGCATTTTGGAAGGACCTAATCTCTACTGGAGAGCGATGAAGAAATGAAGCAGTAAGCTAAGAGAAAAGGACTGTACCCTGATTCAGCAAGATACTTAAGAACATGAGTAGTTCAGATGAAAAAGTAGAACAATTATTCATGTGCTCAAGTACTTTGCTGAGGTGGGGACCTAGAGGGTAGAGAAAATATAGCCCTTTCCAAACATGGTTTGGGAGCAAGGGACATTGTGAATGCACTGCTCACATGTCATGTACCATTTAGATAGGACAGTGGATCAGAATTATCCATCGTAAATTCTTGGAAGAATTTTTAGAATTGTCATTCTATCAGAAGCAACCCGCCTGAAAAATTCAGAATGAAAGTCTCTCCGTTCTGTTAGCATTTATAAGTTAGCCACTGATTTATTCAATACATTTAGCTTACAAAAAATACATTTCAGCCTCTGAGGGCCAAATCCTGCTCTCCTGCAAGTCAAATTCTTCATTAAAGCTAACACTTTTGGGTAAATATATTTGGAAATTGCAATAACAACTCAAAGTGAAGTGTTTTAAAGATGCAACTAACCTGTAACAATGCAACATGTGGGAGACAAGCTGCATGATTGCATTTTAAAAAGTGCACTTTCAAGCTGTAAAAAATACACCCCGGGAGGCCAATTCTTCTCTCTCCTTTTAAAGTGGCATGGGAGCACAACATGCAGCATTTGAAACTACTACTTGTGTTACCTGACAGCAAGCCTGGCAGTGAAATAGTGGTACTACTGCAAAAGTAAGAGGGGTAAGCAAGATACAGCTGATTGGGAGAAAGGAGCAGAGTGAAAGGAGGGTTAACCCAATCCTGCAATTTACTCAAGCAGTCGTACAAGAGTAATCTCTGTGTCTTTGACTGGAATTGTAGCCTGAGTAGGTTGTAAGATTTGACCAGTGGAATGTGCGTTTTGAGCCAACTAGCTTTTAATGATCATTTCTAATTAGAGATATTTGAGATGGGATTTTCATAAGCTTCTAAATCAGTTGGGAGCACCAGTCCCATAAAAAAGCTACTGAACGTCAATTGGACTGGTACCATAAATCAACTCGGTGCTTCTGAAAAATCTCATAACCGTCTTGCATTTTACAACAAAAGCCCAAATCTTCAAGCGTTTGGTCTTGAACTTCCATGTTATGTGCACATCTACTTCTTACTCCAGAGGCCAGCAGTGAAATTCATACCTTCAACATGGAAGGAATCACTGTGTCCTCCCAAAAACCATATTTTTATCCATCTCTAAGAGATCAGTAGTTACAAATGGACTTATTCCATAAATGTGTGACCCTATATAGCCTCCTGCTCTCAGAGGAAGGAGCAAGCACCAGCAGCTACAAAATCCCTGAGCAATCAATGAATGGCAAATCAAAAAGGAAGCCAGAGCTGCAGAGATGTGAATGTGCATGGAACAGAGGAATTTCATCCTCCTTACTATTTACAGTTCCCAGGCAGAGAGACATTGGAGGAGAGAAGAAACAGGTTGCCAGAAGAGACCATAACAAAAGGTACAGCTCACCTTTTCTTCTTTCCTTTCTAACAAGCTTAGGTAGAAAGAGCTACTAGGCAAACTCTTCAGCACTGGTCTGATTTCTGCAATTCAGGTATTTATTTGGAAGGTACCTGGTGGAAGCCCCAGGGCCACAAACTATTTTCTCCTCAGTTCTCAGCTGTTTTTATATCAAGTGACTATCATGCCTTTTTCTCCCTGGAAGGAATAACCTAGCCAAAAAGAACAGTTACTGATTTGATGTTAGGTGGAAGGAAGAGCCCAGAGACTGAGTGCCAGGAAACATTCTGAAAGTTTGAGAACCTTAATTGGATGGTATCCAGGGCTGTTTTCAGCCACAAGCACCTTTTCACGGTTGAACAAGTTGCTCCCTCTTTGTTCAGCCAATTGCTGTTTAATTCCGTGTCTAGTTGTTCCTTGTTATAACACCAGCCCTCTGGCAGGATTCTTAATCATCTCTAACCTATTGGGTGGTAAAAAGCCTGAGAGGTCAGGAGGCTGGTAGCCCTAGTAAAGAACAGTCTCTATCTTGAGATTAGCTCTGTCAGAAGTTTAGCTGCCTGTGTTTTTCTGGCTTTACTAACCCTTCTGCTGGGTTGGTAGGGGAACCCAGGGCCACCCCCATCTCTGGGTCCCCACCCTGGGTAAAGCCATCAGAACTGGTTTCTCCCAACCCCTTACTGCTTTCCACCTCTCTTGGAGGCAGTTTTCCAGACACACATTCCATGATCATCCTTTTTCTAGAAGTCCAGTTACTTAGGCAGTTTTCTGCCAGTCCATCACTGAAGGAACCTGCTTTCTGTGGTTCCTCAGCCTCTCTGGTAGTCACCCTCCCTTCTGACCTGCCTTTTTAACCTCCTCAGCTGTTGTAGGGCCACCAATCAGCCCCAGTTGAGAGGGCAGCTCATTCCCCTGTTAACCTTTTATCAGATGGGACACCATGGGGTCTGTATACTGCAGGACAAAAGGCAATATACCCTTGGTTCTCATATGAGAGCAGTATTATTCATGTGCCCTAGCCTCTTCAGCAGTGAGCCATATTTACTGGGCAAATATCATGAAAGCTAGGATTTTTCAAATACTGTATTAAGTGTCACAAAGTCATTCAAACACATGATTCAGCTACTATAATCACACATTATTCGGCTTAATCAATATGCTGGGAAATATGAAAGTGCACTGTCATCATTTAGACTAAAAGTATCATGAACACCAACAGAGTCAATATATTTCTTGCAGGCCTAAAACAGTTTCTCAACGAAAGCCTTGGTGATTCTACCTGCATCTATGCAAAATCCTAGTAACATCCAGGAAGCTTTATGAAGGTTGTGCTGGATGGAACAGCTTGCAAGATGGGGCCCTGAGTTATGCTGATTTATACTGGCACAGCTGTAATGCTATATAATGGATATAAATGTAACAGTAATTCTCATTTGGTAGATACCATTTGTAATGTATGGCTTCCTTCCTCCAGTTCTCCCTCCCCAGTTTTAAACCCAATCTCCTGTATTTGAAGCATGGGGTGGAAAGAGAGAAACAAACATTTGTAAGCCATACCAACAGAGCAGAGCACAAAACAATCCTCAACAAATACTGAAACTCCATACAAGTCCATTCTTAACTATGTTGAATGTTTTGTATAGTTAACCAAAGAAAAAAAGGGAAATAAACTGGAGACCTGAGGTCAGCAACATTTTTTATCATGCACATTCACGTAACATACATAGGCAATTTACAGCCACCAGTTACATGAATAAGGCATTTGTGCATGCAGATGGGTCTAAGTAAGTGCAAGCACAAATTAGGTGCGAAAAAACAAAAAAATTCCTTTTGTCTTCAGGATTCAGCTTCATGGGAGAAAAATAAAAACCAATCAAATCTTAAATGATGCCCAAATGTCAGACAGCACTAGTATTAAAGACAGAAATGCTCGTAATGGGCTTTCCTATAATGTAAGTAATACTTTTTCCAAATAAGTAGCAGGAATCAGGAGGGCCTGCAGCAGAGCCAGTCTCCCAGCAACCTAAGGAGTGCAGCAGGCTGCCTGATTGGATGCACTGCCAGATAGATTGGAAGAGTTTGCAAACTACCTCTCAAGCTACAGTTCAGCAGCTACTCAAAGCATTACAGCCTATGGCTATGATAAAGTCTCTGCCTGTTTGTACCTGACCCTGATCCAGTTTTGCCTCACTAAAGGGAGCCTGGTTCTGACCAGGTGCTCAGATTTCTGACACTTGGCTCTGGCACCTGGCCTCTGTCTTCATTGCGGACACTAGCCTCTGAAATCCCTGGCTACCAAAGCATGCTACAAGCAGCAAGTAAACAGTCCATGTTCCAGTCACTGACAATATGGGCTAAATGCCTTAAGTAGTAGTGTACCTTCCTTTCTTGCTTTAGTTAGTGGGGTTATTCTAAATTCCTTAAGGTAATGTATAAAAAATCCTTTACTCATTTGGTTGTCGCAAAACAATACAATACATTAGGCATTGTGTGTCAGCTCCTTTAATAGGCCACATTCCATTACCGCACCCAGCCTATCTGGCTGCATCACATTGTTGACAATGACATCAAGGCTGCGTCTAGACTGGCATGATTTTGCAGAAATACTTTTAACGGAAAAGTTTTTCCGTTAAAAGTATTTCCGCAAAAGCACGTCTAGATTGGCACAGATGCTTTTGCGCAAAAGCATCCGTGGCCAGTCTAGACGCGATTTTGCGCAAGAAAGCCCTGATCGCCATTTTAGCCATCGGGGCTTTTTTGCGCAAAACAGTTCTTCGCTGTCTACACTGGCCCTCTTGCGCAAGTATTCTTGCGCAAGAGGGCTTTTTCCCGAGCGGCAGTGTGAAAGTATTTGCGCAAGAAGCACTGATTTTGTACATTACAAAGTCCGTGCTCTTGCGCAAATTCAAGCGGCCAGTGTAGACAGCTGGCAAGTTTTTGCGCAAAAGCTACCGCTTTTGCACAAAAATCTTACCAGTCTAGACGCACCCCAAATGTATAACTTTGTGCACGATCAGAACGTCACGAGGGATAGGAATTGTTCCAGTGAAGGAAAGATAACAGAGTCAAAAAGAACAGACAGTAGTTCCCTACATAAACAAGGAACTCTCTACATATAGGGCTGTCATGTTTTGAGGGGATATTCCCCCCATAACAATAGAGATAGGGAGCCTTAAGGAGTTAAAAGTATCCATATCCATCCACATAAGACTACTATGATTTCATTTGGGATTTTGTGTTTTTTTTCCACTGCTTTGGGGCTTTACATTGTTACAGCAATTTTTTTAGGATTATTTTAACAGTGGTTTATTTGGCAGATTTTAGTTCTGTTAGTTCACCCTTTAAATTCTCATGGACCTTGATGAGAGCACTAGCAGCAGAAAGATGCCAGGATGCAATCCAATGACTTTTGAAGCATATTCACACCTCACTTGCTTGGAAACATGACCACGTGTACATACAGGGTGTGTCTAGACTACATGGCTCCGTCGACAGAGCCATGTAGATGAGTTTACTTGGCAAAGGGAAATGAAGCGGCGATTTAAATAATCGCTGCTTCATTTACATCAAAATGGCCACCGCGCTGTGCCGATCAGCTGTTTGTCGGGACAGCGCGGCAGTCTAGACGGGGATCTGTCGACCCCGGAACCCTTCGTCGGCAGATCCTTTATGCCTCGTGAAACGAGGCTTACAGGATCTGCCAACGAAGGGTTCCAGGGTCGGCAGCTCCCCATCTAGACTGCCGTGCTGTCCCAACAAACAGCTGATCGGCACAGCGCGGCGGCCATTTTAATAAATGAAGCAGCGATTATTTAAATCGCCGCTTCATTTCCCTTTGCCGACTAAACTCATCTACATGGCTCCGTCGACGGAGCCATGTAGTCTAGACACACCCACATAGTTTGCAATACACCCTTCCAAGAATGGTTTTATTAATGCTTATTTACATACTCCGGGGTCAAATGCTGGTTCATCATGGAAGTGGACCCAAAACAAATGGACATTAATAATATTATTTATACTGTGAAAGCATCCAATCATGGATAAGGACCCCACTGTGCTAGGTACCAGAATAAAAGATAATTCTTGCCCCTACAAGCTCTCAGTCTAAGGTCAGGTCTACACTAGGGGGCAAAGTCGAAGTAAGGCACCCGACTCCAGCTACGTGAATAGTGTAACTGGAGTCGACATACCTTAGTTTGACTTACCATGGTGTCCCCCTTGTGTGGGGAGAGAGTGGAAGGGAGCCACTCTCTTGTCAACTTCCCTTACTCCTCATGACCCAGTGGATACCGAGTCAACAGAAGCGTGATCAGTGGTCGATTTAGTGGGTCCTTACTAGACCCACTAAATCAACCTCAGGGAGATCCATCTCTGCAGGGTAGATCTCCTGCTAAATGGAGAAAACGCCCAAGCAAAAGCAACATTATTTGTAGCCACCATTGTCCCTGCCTCTCACCCCAATACATGGCCACATGGATTATTTTTACTAAGAGCAAGAATGATCAGCAGGAGTGCTCAGAACTCATAGTGATAACAGTGACATAAGTACACAAATAAGAGGAATGTGCAATTCACATTTAGATCTATGGACATTCACATAGACATGAGCACTAGCATCCTAAATCCTAAACTCCATGCTGGAAAATCTCTGCATGATTCCAGCCGGAGGCTACGTGGCAAGCTCTGCACAGGTTTCGATTTTAGCCTGAATCTGAACAGAAACTGTCTGCACAGCATTCTACTTTGGGTTGCCAGGTTTCAGACTCCACCTAGAATTATGGGAGTTTTTGACACCAAGCAAGCAATAGTAGGACACTGCCTTAAAGACACTCAAAATCTGAGCTGATATTTTTTGAAATGTTATTGTGAAGAACTATATCATGGTGTCATTGAGAGAAAAGCAATTTTTAGTTAACTTAATGATACATTTTAAAAATAGGTTATATATTTGTCACCTGCAGTAAATTAGACTGTTTTATTTTCTTTCATTTTGCTTTGGACAACCCAATACACAAAATGTGGCTTTAAAAAAAAAAACGTCCACAATTTCTGCTAAATAGCCCAGCAAAGGTCTCCAGTCTGATGAACTACAGGAAGTGCCAAACTGCCCAGATATAATTCAGATAATCATCAAACTGCATGTTCCATGTTATGTTCCATTTACTCATAATGAAGTATGATGTAACTCAACATGACCTAGCAGGACCTCACATTTCAAGACAGCATGACAAAAAGCATTCAGTGGATGAGTTTCTTTGTTGGGATTATGCTCCCCACTGATGGTTTCCTTTCAACAGATGTCTAAGTGAGAAAGGACAAATATGTAATTGCAAGTTGTTATAAAACACAGAGAAAGTCAAATTCTCAATTTCCAAGTAACAATGGTAATAATTTTTTTGTCCCTTTCCCATATACATTCTGATACTCAGCTTCAATACTAGAATAAGGGACATCATTCTGAGTAACAATCTGAATTAGGTATGGTGAGGCTTTGTACTGGCAAAAAACATTCTTTAACTAAAACAGAATTTTCTAGTTTACTGGATAAATACCAGAAGAAATTTGTGGAATCATGTTGGGTTGCTAAGCAACCAATAGTTCCAGTGTCACTTGTTTGTGATCAATTCAAGTCATTCATCAGGCTCTGAAGCACCATGCTAAGGAATTCCAACAAATTTGTTCCTTGGGAAAGCCACAGAGACTTCCTGCAACACAATAACACTTTCAGTCTTAGAAGATAAACTTAGATGTTCTTTTGATGAAATGTGATATGTTAATTCATTATTCTTAACATACTACTAATGGGCAAAGCTTTAATTAACTACACCATTGTAACACATGCAAGATAAAATGGAGTAATTAGTGCTGCTTAGAGTAGTCACTATCTTCTCCCACTGGGAAAAAGAAGAAGGAAGCTTCCTTATCATGCAAACAGTTGTCCACAAAAATCACTATAGTAATGTACAGCTAGCTTTTGTTGATGTCTTTTTCCAGTGATATGTGATAAATTACACTTTTAATGGCAAACAAAATGGCTGCAATCCAAGGTACACTAGGCAGACATAAAATACTGTGAATAATACAATCTTTCATTTAAAAGGAATGCTTATCTCTGAGCTTTCTGGAATAACTATTATGCCTTCACTCATTAAGTTTAATTACAAATGTGGCACATAGTAAATGCCCATAATAATTACATTCTCTATAGACAGAGGCAGTGAGTTAAGGATAAAACTGTAATCAAAATGCACATAATTGAAAATGCAGTATCCTTACTGTCTTATTTCAGTCCCTGGTTCAGAATTCCTCATAGTTTGATTGTTTAAAATGTTGCACTGTATTAACAGTTTCAGTTAATGTAAGTACTATGCTTATATTATTGATAAAATTTCTACACGACCAATTTGCTTATAATTTTTTTGGTCATGGATATTTCCCAGAATTTTCATGCAAATCCTGTGTTTATCTTCTCTTCTGCATAAATTATTTTGTCTCTTGCCTTCTTCTCGTTATCACAGGACCTGGTCTCGTAATCAACTTACTCAGGCAAAACTGCCATTGACAAGCAAAGAACCCTTGCTTGAGTAAGTAATGAAGAAGCTGGGTTCACAAGCCTTTTCAATTCCATTAAAAACAATTTGCCTTTCTGAGAGCAAATCATTCAGTAATTTTGCAGACACCATTTAAGGTTATATTAGGACATCAATATATCACATTAAAATCATCCCTAAAATGAATATTCTATATTTTGCTTTTACAAGATGGTAACCAAATTTGGAAACAATTTTGTTAAGTAAATAAAATCTGCATGCAAAGGATCATGGCTGATAATGTGCCAATGATCACATGAATAGTTCCCATAATGCTATTGACATTACTGTTTCCAAATTTGATCACCATCTTTTAAAGAAGCATATAGAATACTCATTTTAAGGATGATTTTTATTGTATAAAACACTGTCTCTCTCATTGAGTATTACTAGGTATGAGTTCATAATATTTGTTCAAAAGTGCTCCTTGGTGCTTATGAAGTTCTTCCAAATACCATTAACATTTACTTTCTACAACATAATTTATCAGATCAAATAACACTCTAGAGTCACACAAAATGAGATTTCACAAATGATTTGAGTAATTTCCAAACAATAGGAAAACCTATGCTTGTATATGACTTATGCATGCAAAATGTACTGCATTTACAGACATTAATTTACAATTTCTCTGTCCATCTGGCTAAAACACATCATAGTCAAAAACATGAACCAAATCATCTTAGTGAAGAGCTGTGTGTGAAAAGGCAACTTCTGTTTCCTGGTGCAAAGGCTTGTGTAGGCTGTTTGTTCTACTACATTGCATAGAAGCCTATTGAAATTACACAACCACTTAAAACTGTGGTTAGCAAAGTTATTATACACGGATGTATCTTTTGATTAATGATATACTCATTCTACAATCCACATTTTTAAATTACCATATACCACCGATACCTATAAGTTATTGAATTTCTCCCTACTTTTAGTGAATTCATCTACATTTTATTGCAAAGATAATTACACAACTCTAATGAAAGATGATAAATATTTATAAGAAAAAGAGATGACTACCTGTATTGAAAAAACAACCACCCCCCCAAAAAAAGGAGAATGTGAAAATATAATCCCCAAAGGAACCCAACTGAGATTTGCAAACTTGAACTTTCACAAAGCAAGATGAAATTCAGAAGAAACAGTCCTAAAACTATCATCTCAAGCCATCTGTGATTGTGAGCTTGGATACAAACCCATTTCTTTTCTTCATCTGCTGAAAGTTGCCCCTCCTGTTTTCTAGCACTGCAGACCAAACTTTAGCCGGGCAGCAGTTTTACACAGTGTGTCACAACATGCACTTAAACAAAACAAAAAAACCACACACCCTGCAACCAGACTGCCTGAACAATGGACGGGCCATCTCAAAATGCCTCTGACTCAGGAAATGCGTGAAGCAGCAACTCGCTGGTAGCTTGCTTCCCAAGACACGTGTGAGGCAGGACCTCTCTCCCAGCGCCACTGGGAAGCTAAGCCGGACAGCGACACGATTCCGAAGCCCGACCAGAGCCCTGCCACCGAGCCCCCTGCATAGCTGGACTGAGCGGCGCTGCCTCGCTACACCGAGCGGCTGCGCTTGGCATCCCGCTACCAGGCAGAGCCCTTCCAAAGCGGGGACCAGCTACGACGAGGCTGGGCGTTCACTCCAGCCCAGCCGCTCTGTTGCGGGGAGCGCCCGCTTGACACACACACACACACACACACACACACACCCCGAGGCGTGTGTCGGTGCAACCGGCCGCTCCCCGCGCCCGTTAGCCCCCTGCCTCAACTTCCCCCCCTCCACCGCCTTGTCTTCCCCCCTGCAGCGCATCGCATGCTCCCCCGGGCAGCCAACGTGGAAATGCCCCTCACCCAGCCCGCTTCCCACCTTCTACCCCCGCCCCGCCCCAGCCAATACCTTGCAGCCTGGGCGGGCTGGGTCCACCTCAGGGCGTCCCTCGCTGGGAAGAGCCGGGAGTTTGCAGGGGAAAGGGGAGGCTGGAGCTGCGCTCCGTGGGCAGCAGCTTCCCCCCGCCACTTGCGGCAGCGTCCCAGCCCGCTCGCCCAATTCACCGCCCCGCCGTCCCCCCCACCCCACCCCACCGGAGAACCGCTCGGGAAGGAAGGAGGCTCCCTCCGTGACTGGCATCAATATCTCCTCCGGCGGAGCTTCCCGGGAGCCATGGCAACGGGCCCCGAAACCTCCCCAATCTGCCCCAGCCTCGCGCACGCGGCTGTTGGGGGGGGGGGGGGAAGAAGGGGAATCAGCCTGTACTCTTCCCTCCCCCCCCCAGCTGGGGACGGTGCAGAAGCGGGGGCCGCCTGCAAATCCCCAGCCCACGCCCCTCTCCCGCAGCTGGGAGCTGTTGCCCCCCACTGAGGCAGCAGCAAAACGCAGCCTTGCAAAGGGGGGGGGACAGAAATTCTCCCCCTACCTCCCCCCGACTGGGCTGCGAGGTGGGGAGCGCTCTGCAAGGCGGCCGGAGCCCCCAGCCCTGCCCCATGCAGGCGGGGAGCTCTCACCTGACAGAGCCGCTCCCCCGGGCAGCGCCAGTGCAGAGCGGGGCGCAGCAGCGGGCGTGGGGGGAGCAGAGCGAGGTAGGGTCCCCCGGGCTCACCCGCTGGGGTCCCGTCCGCTGGCGGAGGCTCGCCCTTCTCTGGCCCGGCGGGCTGTGGCTAAGTGCCTGCCTCCTTTCCGTGCTGCCAGAGGGCGAGGAGCGCTGGGTGCCGTCCCAGCATGTTCACACTTTCCACTCCCTCCTCCCTGGGCTGGGGAGCGCCCGGCTCCTTCAGCCTCCGTGTCTGGTGAGCTGCGGGCCGGGAACAGCCAGTCCAGGCTCTCCAGGGCAGGTTTTACACAGGGGGCGCTGCCAAAGGACACGGCCGGTTTGGGGGTCATTATTGCAAGCCTGGGGGCAGCAGTACTCCCGCCCCACTGCCCCAGGGAGAGAAGAGTGCGGTGGAGATGCCAGAGGACCCCTCTGACAGTCAGGAGTCCAAAGCGACAAGGGATCTTTTGGACCCACGTGAAGGACTTACCTGAGATGCAGTGCCTTTCTGGGTAGATTCCCTAGTCTTGGCCTCAAGGGGGTCGTCATCCCTCTTCAATAACTGTATCCATGGATGGCACAGCTGATAAACCCAGTTTGACTATAACTGAAATAAAAAGGACAAAAGTCAAGAGGAGGAAAACAATGGCTGAATAGTAGGAGGGGGCACCCTACTGGCAAGACCCTTAAATAATGGACCAAGGTGCCAAGAGAGGTGGTGTAAGTAGAGCCCACTAAGTTAATTAAATCAATGGGACTGACTAAAACACCAGACTCCTTTCTTGCATCTAAATCAGATCTCTCCATTTTCCCCTAGAGACAAAACTTTATGCTCTCCCCATACAAGGCCGGTGCTGTCAGCAATTATTACCATAGCAGATTAGTTAAATTAGAGCCTTCTGAAAGTTAATTAATCCCACACCATTTGAAACTCCTTTCAGCATAGTTTTTTCTCCACTGCCTTTTACCATTCTTTTCCCCACCTAGTCAAATGAATTTCTTTTGCATTAGTGAGCATTTGGAATCTCTGTAACATGCTGAACTACTGGAAAGGTTGGCTTTTACTTCTACATATTTTCCTTGAATAACCTATTAATTCCATGGAGTAACACTGAATTTTCCCCTGGGTGAGGCTGGGAGGTGAAGACACAGAATCATCAATTTGTCAACCATATTCTTAACAGATTTTTACCCAGGAAATGGGGAGGAAGGATTTTTGTGAGTGCTTGGACTTCTCCTACTATTTCCTACTTCACTGCTGCCTCAAAAATGTGACCTTTCCAGTCACTTCTCCCACCCCCCATCACACACACCTTTGTCTGATGCAATGAAGAAAAATTATCATGAACACATGTTGAAACCATAAACCCATACAGATTGGAGCTAGCATTCCTGGGGTTACAGATTTTTAAAATAGTAACAATTAGAAAGTGTTAATATACCAGGGTACCACTGTTGTTCGCCTCAGGAAAAACTATTTAGATGAGATTATTTTTGGACAGGAAGTGAAATAAATGGCACATAGGGTTAGGAAGGATGTTATAAAGCAAATGAGGTACCTGTAGTAGGAGAAAAATACTGCAAGATAATAAGAAAAATAGTATAATCTAATATATTCTGTTTAAGGAAACTGCAAAAGTCTATTTTGAGTCAGTGTTATGGTTTACATTTCAATCATGTAAAACCAACCAAGATACAGACAGAATTTTCTCAATAAGTGTAACTCAGCCAACTTGTGACTAAATAAGTGTTGCTGAAGCGTATGATCACAGGCAAAGGGAGGGAGGACTACTATTCTGTGCAAGGGAGCTACGTTTTGGTTGCTTGTAAAGTCACAATATTGAATTTCTGTATTTGTCTGCAACTAGGGCCTTGCCTAAAGTCCAGCAAAGGAAACAGGAGTCTTTCCACCATCTAAAGTGGATAATGAATTTGGCTTTCACAGCTAAATCCTGAGTATCTTTGTTGGTTGTGGGTATAAACATAGTGGGAAGAAATGATGCATTTACATGGCACTACTCTCCAAAGCTGCTGAGAACTCATGCAGCGAGCCTTCACACCTTTATGCAGAAGAAACTTTTGCAAACTATTGTGAATGGATCAATGGTATTAGTAAAGCAATCTCCTATCAGCCTTACACCATGAACACTGAATGCACCGTGAAGCTGTATGGCCCAGTTGTCAGCACTGGAGTCAAATAGCAAACTGTACTCACTATCAGTCATTTCCTCATACACACACACAGCATAAAGAAGGAGTGGGCTCATTCTCGGACTTCTCACAGCTTCCCTTGCATAGCTGTTTAATCTAGTCCCAACTTTGCTGTATTAACTCACAATTTCACTGAGGGTGTGTCTAGACTACAGGGTTTTGTCAACAAAAGTGGACTTTTGTTTACAAAAATATACCTGCGTCTACACTACCGCTGAGTTCTGACGACATAATGTCGACAGAACTCGGCAGTTTTGTCGACGGCTGTAAACTTCATTCTATGAGGAATACCGCCTTTTGTCAACAGAGTTCTGTCGACAGAAGGCATTATTGCATCTACACTATCCTTTGCGTCTACACTCTCATGTCGACAAAGCGGCTTGCTTTGTCGACAGAACTGGATGTAGTCTAGACGCTGTTTGTCGACAGAAGCCTGTAGTCTAGACGTACCCTGAGAAGACTGACTCCTTTGCTTGTTTTTGCGAGTTTCAACCTATGTTTCCCTTGCCTATAGGGAAAACACAGATAGATATATGTAAAAAAGAAAATCAAGAATACTTCAGCTAAATAAATAATTGACTTGCAGTTACAATGCAAAATATGTCGTTATTAATACTAAGATAAGGCACTAGTGAAAACTTTTCTAAGTGAAGGCCACCATTTCTCTTAGATGTGGTTTAAATATATGTATTCCATCATACTTCAGATTTCAGTAGATAGTGAAAATGAATAAATGTTACACTGCACTCAAATTATTCTTAATATGGGAGGAAAAGAAAGACTCATGAGGGAAACAAAGACAGTTCAGTAACACAAGTACTTCTAAACAGCTGGTTCCTCTCTTCCAGAAATGCTTGTCTGAAAATAAAAGATGTGTTTGATAATATTATCCATTTGGTTAGGGAGAGGCAGATGGGCACATTGGCCAAATCTATGAAATCTGGGTGGCTAAATACAGGCTGTTGTTACATTCATACTAAAAACCTAAAGAAAAGTGGCTTAAATTTCACAGTTGCTGAATATTTGCCCATCGATTACATTTAAGATCCCAGTACATATTAAATATGGATTATCTTCCCAAATCAATTCCCAGAATGAAAGGTTGGTAATTTTGTCAAAGAAACCTGGAGCTCTAAAGGACTGAGTTATATCTCACTTTATTAAAAATAACTTATTACATGAAACTAATATTTATCATTCAGAAAGGCCATTTTCAAATTCATATAGGAGGACCAGAGGTTAAAACCTGGATCTTCAGTTTCACAGTCTGAGTGCTGGGCACTTGAAGCAAAATAACAGCAGTATAATGTCTTCTTTGGAGGAAGACTCATTCTGCCCATAATTGTCAATACACACACAACTGCCACGTATAGTTGTTAAGAAAGATGATGTATTTCTGAGTGCAAACAATTTCAGAAACATTTGGTATATGAGTAGATAGGAACAACAACAACTGAATGCATTTTGTTACTGACAACATAGCCACAATTTGATGTAATTCTAGAAGTATTACTCCCAAAAGCAACATTTCTGAGAATCACATTTGGGGATGGAGAAGTTTATCTGCTGGCTTAAGTAACATCATGCCTACAAACATTTTATGAGAATGAACTTTTTTTTCCTGGAAGTTGTATTTCAGCCTGGCATTTCAGAGTATCAAATGAATTATAGATGTTTGTGAGCAATGAAGTGCAGTTCAATAGTATTCATTATACCAATTCAAATTATTATTATTGCTCTTATTAAAAATATTACAGAACCAATCAAAATCTTCTAGGAAGTCTGTTAACACATCCCCAGTCCCTGAGGGTATGTCTACACTAGCCACCCTAGTTCGAACTAGGGTGGCTAATGTAGTCATTCGAACTTGCAAATGAAGCCCGGGATTAAAATATCCCGGGTTTTATTTGCATGTTCTAGCGCCCGCCATTTTTAAATGCCAGGTAGTTTGAACCCCCTGCCCGTGGCTACACGCGTCGGCACGGGCTAGGTAGTTCGAATTAAAGCTCCTAATTCGAACTACCGTTACTCCTCCTGCAATGAGTTTTAATTTGAACTACCTAGCCAGTGCCGCGTGTAGCCGAGGGCAGGGGGTTCGAACTACCGGGCATTTAAAAATGGTGGCGCCCGGGAACATGCAAATAAAGCCCGGGATATTTTAATCCCAGGCTTCATTTGCAAGTTCGAATGACTACATTAGCCACCCTAGTTCGAACTAGGATGGCTAGTGTAGACATACCCTGAGAGCTTTTAATCTTAAAAGAAAAAGCACAGATGAAGGAACAGGGAAAGTGGTACAATATACAGCAAAGAGGACAAAGGGATGACTGGTGCACATCTTATTAGTTCCTTTTTAAAAATAAATATGTACTAATATAAAGTGCTCATCTTTATCTTTGAAAGGCAGAAAGTTACAAGGGTCTTGACTGGCATAGTGAAAGTTACAGTAAAGCATAATGAAAAGTGCTTACTTCCTGTTTCATAATAAGAATAAAGGGGAAAATAAATGAAATTAAGGGACAGCAATTTTAAAACAAATAGAAGGACATCCCATTGTTCACATTTACAATCAGTTCCTGGAATTCAGTCTTTGGAGGTCATTAAGTCAAACACTGTGGCTTTTTAAAACTATGGGTTTTTTTAAAAGGCTGGATAATTTTATGACTGCTAATAACATTTGTATCCATGAAGGCTAAGACAATAACGAGGGTAATCAAATCTCATGCTTCAGAGCATAAATTGATTATTTGAGGGGATCATGAGGGTTTTTTTAAACCACTATGTACAAGATTGCACAATTGACCAGGATTGCACAATTGCGTAACAAAAGGGTTTTGCTATGGTTGCTAGACCAATATTCTGATCTGACAAACCTGGCCTCTCTTCTTAAGTTCTAGTCCTACTATTGACTTCTATTCAAAAAAGATTTTTATTTATAGGCACACCATCAACTTGAAATCCAGTCTATTTAAAAATGAGTTAAGAGTCGTTTCAGGTGATACTGCACCTACCTTTGGGTCCAGTTTTTTTTTGGGGGGGGGGGAGGGTTTAATTACAGTCACATTCATACATTTACAAATGTTTGATCTTTTATGAAAAACCCACACAAACAAAAGAAGCGAAGGTTAATTACCTGACTACATAGGGGAAAACAATAAAGTTGGCAAAATGTGATTATATAAAGTATTGCCCACTGCACAATGTTTTGTTAAAGAAACAATTAACTGCTTTAGACATCTTGTCCAGTTTTAGTGATCACTTGTAACAATAGCAGTTAGAAAAAAGTGACACTTTTAAGCTGATGGTATCTCTTTAATTAGACGACTTACATCTCAAGTAAAATTCGTTTTCTCAGACAACTTGGTGATGGCACTAGAATTCTCTGTAAGGCTCCTCTTGGCATTAATTAAAAAATCTCCGTCTGTAATTTTCAGAATGTTACATTACTTGCTTTAGAGGGTTAAGTGAGACTTAACATTCTGGGAGGTGTAGGAGGGAGGTTTGTACTGAGTAATAGTGACATTCCCCACAAAACACTTCAATGCAAAATTGTACGGTACAGTAACTCCACAGCATGGGTTCCAAGTACATGCATGTGCTGAAAGGGTAGACTTGCTGTCTCAGTGTAGTTAGTCCCTCCATGCTAGACTCCTTCCCCTTTTGGTGCATTGCCCAGTTATTTAATTGGTGTTTGTCAGCTTTTAGCATGGAACTTCAGAACCCAGGGTCAGAAATGGAAATACAGATTCCTGGCATCTGTGTGCCAGAACAGAGTGTGCCCATTCATATGTCTCAGAATGGACCAGGTTCACTTTATAAAGAAAAGCCATTCTGGAATAACACAAGTTGAAAACACACACACACACAAAACACTATCTGGAAAATTGTCTTTGTTCTCTGTTGCTATTTTATAACTTCAGAGAAATTGGATAGATTTTTTTCGAATTTTAAATAATAAAACTTACCCCAATGCTGTATTCTTATGTGATTCCATTCTGAAAACAATTTGGGTAGCTCCCTCCCAAAAAAGCTTTCATACCCTTACAGCAACAGTGTGAATGCTACCAATAGAATGTTAACTTGTGATGGCCAAATAGTATTATCATGTTGAAACCACAGCACATTTGCACAAATGCAGTGTTAGATACAGCACAATATTGGCATTTTATATTGTTTTATAATAAGATTCTAGTTCAGAGGAACAATTAAGTACAGCACTTTTTCATGCTGATCAGGCCAATTAGATCAGCCTGAGAACACTCCTTTCAGAGCCAGATTTTACTATCATTATATGGCTAAGAACAGATAATTAACATTATAGTTCACTCACTCCTTTCTGGTTAGAATGCAAAATATCCAAAATTAGCACCTGAAAACAAACCATTATAAATAAAAGTATAATACTTAAAATATAGCATTTCAAAAGCAATTTAAAATATAAAAGAATGTTAATACCAGTATGTCAGAAACAGCCAAGAAAAATTAGTCTGCTATTCTAATTTGAAACCTCAAAAGAACACTGAAGCTAATATTTCAGGGTTTCATAAATGAGAATAATAAATATCACTAAATACTATTGAAAAATATTTTGTACCTGGAAGATTCCTGTTGAGAAACACTGATTATTTCAAAGGCATAAGTGTCACTGTTATATCTTAAACACTTTATCAGATGATAGAAAATTTGATAATGCCCTTCATATGGCATTTTCAGGAGACCCGATCCAACTTACAATGAAGTAAATGGAAAAGCTCTAGTGACTGTAATTGGCCCTAAATGAATTCCACTCTTAAAAAAAAACAATCAACATCCCACCACACACACTCTTTAAAAAAAAAACTAGGATGTAGGGAACAGGTATTTGAAAAGTTCAAATAAAAATCCTTTATGATAAAGATAAAACAGAGTTCTGAATGGAAGTGTTCTGTTATGAAACTTACAGAATGATCTTACATTTAAATAATATCTTTCATCATAAAAGATTCCTGATAGCTTTATAAACAGTGTGTATGCACTGAAGCAAAAAATTTAACACTGCTTCTTCAGCTGCCAAAAAACTGGAGCCCTCTGTAAGGAGAAAACACGACTCCAAGGAGTAAGTAAGGAGTTCTTCACTTTCTCAATTTTTTTTTATCTAATCAACATTATCAGGGAATTTTACATAGTCCAAAAATAATCCTCATCTGGAAATCTGGCGAAGGTTCCAGAGATCTTAGTCTTGTGAAGAGGTGCCATTGGATATGTCCTAACCACATGAAGTTAGGACCTAGTTTAAAAATCTTATCCAAGGCAGAATCGCACTGAGGCATTAGGGCGACTATTATACCCTCAACATCATTTTCCTCTGTGCTGTCAAGGCAGTTGCCCACTCTGGCACGACGAATGCAGAAGTGAGGGCCTGCAAGAGCACTCCAAAACCTTGCCTCTATAGGCTCTAGTACAAAAACTTCCCCCCAAAATGCTAATACCCAGATTTTGGGGAATCTGCTGCCACCATCAAGTGCTTTTGAACCCACAAATAGGGGTGGACACTTAAAACCAACCCCAGGGGTACCCCAAGCTCTTTTTCCCAAAAAGAGCTTGAAAAAGAAAAGAGAAAAACAAGCTGCCATCTGTGGTAGTCGATCCCTCAGACAGGCATGCAGATACACACAGACAGACCTTCCAGGACACAAAAATCAACCAATATCGGCTAATTGGAAAAAAAGAACAAACTTTTATTATCAAAACAAAATTACAGTTGCAAGCATAGTGAATTGGCTAGATGGAAAGGGCCACCATTTGATATAGATACTCAGGGAAAGTCCCTGGGCTGAAGACTTAGTTACAAAAGGGGAAAAAAAAACCACTTAAGCTCAGACTTTACTTCCACATCCTCAAATAAATCCTGACAGACCAGCTAAACTTTTCCCTACTTACACAGAAGGAAGTCCGTTCTTGTCAGAAGTCCGTTCTTGGAGAGAGGAGCATCTCCCACCTCACTCACTACTTAGAAGAAAACTGCTCTAAATCTCAACCAAAGGACAGAGAGGGAAAACCCCTCTTTTCCAGTTTAAAATTCCTATCTGCATTGTTATTAGCTGACCACCCGATACCTGGCTAGGTACAGGGTTAACCCCTTAGTCACTAGGTGCTGGTCAGCACTCCTGGTTATGACATGTGCCCTCACAGTCTTCCCTACAAATAATGAGCCAGGGAAACCCTTGTGGGTACAAACAGAGAACTGCACAGCTACCATCTATATTTAGTGCTTCCATTTGCAAAAAGAGAGCAGAAATGCTCAAACACTGATTACTATCTGGCCTTCCCAGTGATTAATAGTTTTCAAGCCACCATAATTAAAACATTAATCAATTTCTTACTATTTTTAATCATTTAATTAAATAGCAGTTACAAACAGAGTCATATGATAGTTTGAACCTCATGAATAAAATTGAGGTCAACAAACTGTCTCAGGAGAATCAGATGCATCTGTTGGACAGGTTTAAACCACTCCAGAAGACTGAAAAAACTGTACAGGAGCACAGTGCCAGAAAACTTCTAGATGAAAATACCTTTAGAGCTGTCCTTGCTAAAACATTCTGAGCATGGCTGGTACTAATCCTGAAAAAAAGTGATCAATGACATTTATTGAAAAGGAATCCTATCTTGTGATATGAGTATGTCATTGATCATATGTATATGATAGATAAAAAGAACAGACCTGTGGAGATTTATGATGCATCTCCCTCCTGAATATGGAAAGTTAGATGCCAGACAAAATATAAGGGACAAAACTTATTGAGGTTACTCCTATACTTTTACATGGTATCCAGGGAGGGGAGGGGGTTGTAAAACAAAGGTTTACGGAGGATAACACATGAAAAATATTTAATGTACCAGATATGACTGTTAGGAATTTTGGCTGAGATATTGAAAGGGCCCTAAGGGGATAAGACTTTCAACTCCAATTGAACTTCAAGGATATGGGTGCCTTTTTCCTTTAGGCCCTTTGAAAATCCCAGCTTCCAGCTATTGCTTTGGTGAATGATGCAGATGAGGCCTTTGACAGGATCAAACAACATTATTCAATTTAAGTGCTCAGAAAATTTAGATTCAGTCCAGTAGAAAACTTTCCCACTTGCATTAATCTTAGTGATTGGTCTCATGATGTAACTTGTGAATAAAACAGGAGCCAAAAAATAAAGCCATCTCCACCAGTAAACAGAGTTTAAGGTCTATCTCTGAAAAGATGATATTTCCTTCTTCCAAATAGTCCATGCTCTTTAATTTAATTCCATTTCTACTGGATCCAAATGATCCCTTTTCCTCTATATTTGGGATTCCTTCTGAATTGGAATAATTCATACTTAACAGGTACATCCAAAAGACCAGACCTGTAGCATACCATACTCATGTCTACCTTTCTATATACACAAAATTATATATTTGGGAGAAAGGATGTGTGCACAGCATTCCACTCAGAATTACTTGTATTATAGTGTGATCCAAATTCAAGACCAATATGCAAAGATGGTTTCAGCTATCATTGTCAATGTGGAGTAGGATCATAACTGTCAAAAGGAACATAAAATCTAGAATTATTACCAATGAAGACCCCTGCTAAGCATTATAGACAAGTGATCAAGATAATTACTACATTTTTTTCTATAGGAAATGAAACAACTTTGCTGATCTCATTAGATCTGAAAAATTGAAATAAGTACAAACAAATACATTTAAAAAAGATAGATGTCTGACAAATGTGATCAGCTATACCATTTAGCTTTCCGATTCTTCCCTATCACAAAGTGGCTTGATTTAAAAAAAAAAAAAAAAACTAGCTATATCCTAGTTTGGATAAGAGTAGATAGGATATTGACTGAACCATCTGAAGTTCTTGCATTCACATATCTACTTTCCCTGACCTCCATATCCAGGATGTCAAGAGCATAGCTAAATTCAATCTAGACAACTTGCTTTTAGCTACTACCTGGAACAATCCATGCTTTCCAATTAAATTCCAGATCTCTTTCAAAGGCTTCCGAGTAGATAGATAGATATAAAAAGTCTAATGATCTTCAGGAAACTGGCAGCCTTCAAAAAAATCTATATAAAAGTATAAAATATCTTTGTCATGCTGTACAATGTATCAACCATTATACAAGGTTATTAAAACAAGTGGGGAATAGGCAGTTCTCATGTAGCAAAGAATACATATAAATGGCTTAATTTTTTTTCCGAGTCCTTTGGCTCCAGAGAAATTGGAAGAACTATGAATTGGGAAAACATTTAGCAAAAAACCAAGTCTATTTCCAAGTTTTTACTAAGATGATTTTAGCAATTCTGAATTGATATTATTGGAGCTCAGAGAAACCCCTTAAAGTAAAACCTATAGCCACCCAGCTTAAACCCCTCTAGTAGATCATTGACAGTCTACAACCTATCCTGGAAAATGATCCCTCACTCTCACAGACCTTTGGAGAGAGGCCAGTCCTCGCCCACAGCTAGCTCCCCAACCTGAAGCAAATATTTACCAGCAGCCACACACCACACCACAGATACACTCATCGAGGAACCTTCCTCTTCAACAAACCCCATTGCCAACTCTGTCCATGTATCTATACAAAAGACACCATCACAGGACCTAACCACACAAGCCATATTATTAGGGGCTCATATAAGTGCACATCCACCAATGTGATATATTCATTAAGTGCCAACAATGCCCCTCTGACATGTACATTGGCCAAACTGGACAGTCTCTGCAACAAAGGTTAAATGGACACAAATCAGACATCAGGAATCGTAACATACATAAACCTGTAGTGGAACATTTTAACCTCCCAGGACGTTCAATAATGGATTTAAAAATAGCCATTCTTCTTGAAAAGGAATTTTATCACCCAATTACAGAGGGAGACAGCTGAACTGGAGTTCATTTACAAGTTCAACACTATCAAACTGGGGCTTGAATAAAGATATTAATTTGTTAACACACTATAAAGGCAATTTTCCCTGCCTTTGATATTCACATTTCCACATCAAATGCTATGAACAGGACACCCCCAGCCTGACTTAATTAGCTTAATTAACATTCTTTTATTCCGAGAGATATGGCTTTACATCTCTCTCAGAATAAAATAATGTGGCCCACACTTAGGCTATGTCTACACTACCAGGTTATTTCAAAATAATTTATTTTGAAATAGTAACTCCCAAAATAACTATTTCAAAATAGCGTGTCCACACTACAGGGAAGCCTCAGAATTAATGAGGCAGTATCCCTTAATGTAGACATGCTACCTCAACTTAGAGCCCCAGGAAGCACTGGGGTGTAATTAGTTTGAATGATTCTGAGTTGTAGTTATTTTGAAAAAAACAGCAGCTGAGCATCCACACTAACCCTATTTCAAAATAGCAATAGGCATTAGAATGAGTTATTATTTTGCTATAGCAAATCCATTATTTTTTAAATAATTTTGAAATAACAGGTTTGCTGTGTGGATGCTCACCTTGTTATTTCAAAATAAGGAGAGTTATTTCAAAATAACTCTGCAGTGTAGACATTCCCTTATAGATAAACACCTAGGTAAGGGGTTATTTGATCAGTCTATAAAAATGTATATGGGGTACACACTTTTGATAATAAAAAGGCACTTCAGTCTAGCAAAGATATAACAAGATCCAATGGCTCAAATTAGGACAAGAAACAGTGGGCTTAAATTACAACAAGGGAGATTTAGGTTGGACATCAGGAAAAACTTCCTGACTGTCATTGTGGTTAAGCACTGGAATCATCTGCCTAAGGAGGTTTTGGGGGTCTCTGTCATTGGAGATATTTAAGAAAAGGTTAGATAAACACCTGTCAGAGATGGTCTAGATGGTGCTTGGTTCTGCCATGAGTGAAGGGACTGGATTTGATGACCTCTTGAGGTCCCTTCCAGGTCTAGCATTCTATGATCCTATGAGTCTATACATTGAGATATATGTAGGCTAGAAATGAGGTGTACATTTTAAACAGTGAGAGTAATTAACCCCTGGAATAATTTACTAGGGTGGATTTTTTCATCACTGGCAATTTTCAAATTAAGAATAGCAATTTTTCTTGTTCAAACAGGAAGTAATTTTAAAAATTCCTTTGGCCTATGTTAACCAGGAAGACAAACTAGTTGATCACAATGATTCCTTCTGCCCCCATAGTGTATGAACCTACAAAACAGATTTCTGTTATACTGATAGTGGGTATAATGCAATGACCAGTATGAAGAAGGTCTAAAGTGTTTCTTATGTATGCAGACCCTTTGTTGCAGGGTATGACAATGGTATTAGAGAGAAATAGCTGGAAAAATCTAAAAGTATTTGGGCTCTCATGACTGAGCTATATTCCATAATGATTTAAAGCTATGGGCCAGATCCTTTGCCAGTCTACATGATCATAGCTCCAATAAATTCTCCCCAAAGTTAATGTAGCTATAATAATTTACTCCAACTGAGGATTTACCCTATAGACTTTTTCAACAGCTTTTCTAATTTCACTCTCTCAGTCCTTCTGCGATTTGCTTTCTTGCTGTGTTCCCATGTATTTCCCTGACTGTGCTTTTGTAAAATATATTACTGTACTGAATGGTAGAATGGACTGTATACTTTTAAAATGTCATGCTTCATTTATGAGTTAAAAGTATTTCATAAGAAAAATGAATAGAGATGTAATGGCAAAAAAAGAAATAGTACTTCTACATTCGGCTGCACGTTCCTCTGCTAGGTATTCATTGTAATGGCTGACAAAACCAACCTCTTAAAAGGGCTGTGAACACAGCCTGGCATATGCTCCACACTTGATGAATTGCACACATCCATTGTATGACCAATAAAGAAAGGAATTCCCATGCCAACATTCAAACTCTCGACGGGAATGCAAGAAAGCAATAACTCTGCTCTGATGACAGTGAGCACCAACATAAAATAGGAACCTTTCCTAAAAGCAATTGTCTATACATGGGTTATACTCTCCTGTACAAAGCTATGTGGTCGCCCTTACCATTTCTTATTCTTTTTGCCTTTCTTGGAGTTCACATCCTTTGCTAATGTTATAGAATTCCCTTGCCACAATGTGCTTAAATATGTCCAAGAGCTTTGGTTTTAACATGTGCCAGTTAGACTGTTTTCAGAGCACAGTTAAAATACAGAACCATTAATAATTTAGGTTTTGCCCACACAATCACAACCCTTTCCAGAATAAACAAACTTCCTGCATGGTTTGGTGGTTATATTATCCTCCCATTTTGCAGAAAGCATCACAGTTTCTCTCCCTGCTGCAGTCAGTAGATGTAATCTTGTATATTTGTTGAAGATGGATGGCTTTGTTTTCAACCCTGATTCCCAAGAGATTGGATTCAAGTGAAAATACAGAGACAGGGATGTTAACTGCAGCAATTGCAGTCAGACCGAAGCCCTGTGGAAACAGGTACAAGTCATTAGAAAAGAATCTTCCACAAGATAACCTGTTTATTCCAGGGGGAAGGAGGGAAGGAAAGACAAAGAGCGATTACACTATATAAAATTGCAGCTGGCTTGAGTCCTTGTTAAAGTCGGGTAGCTACAAGTGAAGAAGCACTTCCATTTAAACCAGACACGAGTATCAACCTGAGCAGCTTCTGAGAATACAGGGGCAATTAACTGCAAACGAATCCACCAGAGTGCATCAGAGCCAACAGCGCTCTGCACAGATGCAGAGATCGGCCATGACCTTGCAATGGCTGAATTCTGATGGACCACTGAATCTATAAAAAGCTTCACTGAGGTCAGTTCCAGATGAGTGCCTTGGCTTACATCTGGCCCTATATTTCAGCCTTTTAATGATATTCAATCTGCTGATGCCACTAATTTCCTCATTAAGGCACTAGACTTTCAAATGTTCCAGAGCCATCGTCATCAACTTGATCTAAAGCAGGAACCATCCACAGCAAGCACAGACCTATTAGTTCCAGCTTTCATCTGACAGCATCATCAAAATAATAGTGCAGCCATGGTAGCAGGGAGAGTGGCAAGCAGTGGCAGGGGGGCTAGCCATCCCCTTCCCAGCTCCACACACACAAGGTTCAGCCTGTGATGCTGTTGCTGCTTCCTGTGCTACCATAGCTACACAACTGGTTTTAGAATGCTAGCTCCAATGAAAGCTTGCATGAATACAACTTTGCCAGCTAGGACTCAGGCCCCTAGCTTGTGGTATAGACATTCCCTTAAGACTGACCATCCCTTCCCCTAACAGTTGACAGTGTAAACAAGCAAGATGGCCATGGGGTGAAGTGGTTTGCCCAAAAGCATACAGTAGGTCAGTGGTAGAGCTGGGAATAGAAGCCAGACATCATAAATCCCAAGTCACTGGCCCATAAGGGTACATCTACACTGCACAGCTATCTTGAAATAAGCTATTCCAGAATAGTTATTTCGAAATAGCACGTCTACTTTAGGGAAGCCTGCCTTGGACTAATTTTGAGGCGTTCCTGTAGTGTAGACATGCTATCTCAATTTAGAGCCCCAGGAGAAATAACTTAGGGTACGTCTACACTATCTCGTTAGTTCGAGCTAGGTAGGGTAATGAGGGCAAGCGGAGTTGCAAATGAAGCCCGGGATTTAAATATCCCGGGCTTCATTTACATGTTCAGCGCCGCCATTTTTAAATCCCTCTTAGTCGAACTCCGTGCCCGCGGCTGCGTGTACGCGGGTAGTAGTTCGAATTAAAGATCCTAATTCGAACTACCGTTGCTCCTCGTGGAATGAGGAGTAGCGGTAGTTCAATTAGGATCTTTAATTCGAACTACCTACTCGTACGCGATGTGGCGGCACGGAGTTCGAACTAAGATTTAAAAATGGCGGCGCCTGGAACATGCAAATGAAGCCCGGGATATTTAAATCGGCTTCATTTGCAACCCGCTGCCCTCATTACCCTACCTGCTCGAACTAACGAGCTAGTAGAAGTACTGGGCTATTTCGAAATAGCAGAAGTGGCGTGTCTACACACACCTTATTTCGAAATAGCTATTTCAGAATAAATGCTATTCCTCGTAGAATGAGGTTTACAGATTTCAGAATAAGCCATCCATTATTTCAAAATTTTGAAATAATGGAATGGCTGTGTAGATGTTCGCATTATTTCGAAATATCGCAAGGTATCTCAAAATAACAGTCCATGTAGACGCACCCTAAGGTAATATCTCCCATGCTGTCAGATATAATACAAGTAAAAGATCAATTTAAAATACTTATATCTAATATAGCTACATTTTCTCTCCTCATATCACATGGGTACTTTGGCTCACCTATTGATTCAAATGATAGCCTCTTTTTGCTGCACATAGAGCTAACTGATGCCAGTTCTGTTTACTTCAATGGGCTCAAAGAGAGCACCTGAGAACAGACCAAGAAACCCAATGAATCAAGTGTTTTTATTTTTCATGTCATTTTACTTCAGTTTTGGTGAAGTAGAAACTTGTAAATATATGTCTGAGAATACAATCAGTGTGTGTGTCAGAACAGTTTCCTACGTCCTGAAATTCAAGAAGTTTTCACTAGAAACCTCTAAACAAGAAATGGAGTTACGGACATTCTCATTGGTTCATACAAGTTTGTATGAAATACTCAAGGGATGAGAAGTGGACTAATAACCACATGGGAAAATGCCATCAGTGTTTTCTCACCAATGAACATCCTTTGAACCTAAAATTCACCAGCAAACTGTTTGAGGATATCAAGTTAGAGTAATACATTTACAAAAAGCATCAATGGACACTTCCTGGACACACACTTTCTAATGTTGAACCTCTATGGGCCTAGGAGTGGTTGAAATAAGGCTAATTTTGAATATGCTTGTATATCAATTTAAACATGTCAGAAGGTTCTTATGAGTATCAGTAATGATGAATAAAATACTATCCATTTTCACAGTCTAATAAAAGAAATAAAATGACTGCATTATAAATATCAGGTGCTCTCTTTAAAATATCTTTGCAGTGTGCATTATTACAATATCACAGCCTTGTATATTACAAAATTGATGCAGATTAAATAGTATGCATTCCCTGTTTCGTTGGTTTATAGAAAATCTGCAGATCTGGGAATATGCGGTTAATCTGCATCCTGTTGTAGATCAGCCTGCCATCCCCAAGAGAGTTAACCTTAATGTCCGCAGCAAAGTATTACCTCTAGTGTTCAGGAGAAGACAAGGTTACCTAGAAGCTATGTGAGAGGGCATACATTTCCAGTAACTTTCTGGATTGACAAACCTGCTCCTCCACTGAGATGCATGCAAGCCATTGTAATAAGTTCTGGAATGCAATAGAGAAATGAATGAAGTGTATTCAGAGTGCATGCTACTGAAAAAGCAAGTGAGACCAAACTATGGCTTGAATTGTGATGAAGTGGATAAGGAATGATTATAGGTATTTATTCTGATGAGATTAGTAGCTTGGATTGTGACCTAGGTAGTGAATAAAATGAATAGTTATACTAGCACCTTCTTTTTCTCATGTAGGCGTGATGATGAATAATGGTCCTTAATTACCAAAGCCCTTTTCACCTGAACTGCATAAAATACTCTTCTCCCTTAGGAACTACAGATCCCTAAAAGGGCAAAGTCAAGTGGGGCAGAAAGGAAAGCAAGGGAAGGAGACTGTGCTTTAATCTCTGTCACATATACTGGAGTAAATCAGGAATAACTGAAGTGAAGTGACACCTTTGTAAAACAGAGACAAGTGTGATCAGAATCAGGCTTATGTTTGCCACTTAAATGAACACATCCTTTTTGTTTCAAGAGGGACATGAATATCCATTTAAATATGCCCATGAACAGACCCAATTATTCAAGTGCCAATTTGCATGGATTTATTTTACACACAACATTAGTTAGTTATTAACTATATATATTATTTTCTCTATATATAGTTATTATATTGCAATAATGACCATAAGTCAGAGTGACATTAGAGCTCTGTTATTGAAGGCCAATGAGGCCCAAACTTTTCTTATTGTGCTCCCCCCATTACCAGTAATGGAATGGGACCATGCCCCTACCCCAGGCAGGGGCAGAGTCACACCAGAGCTATGGATGGAGCCAGGGTTGTGCCTGGGAGTGGGGCTGTGTGTGTGGAGGAGGTGTACTAAGTGTCAAACCATGGTCTGGGAGAGAGGCTCTGGCTAGAGAAGGGGGACAGGAGCTGCAGCTGGAGATGGGGTCTGGGTGGTGCTCCTTTTCTGCCCTCTGTGGGGGCTAGACTGAGTCCTGCCACACCCTCCTTCAGACATTTTTTGAGTTCCTGGGGGCGGAGCGTGCCCCACAGTTTTGAGGGCTACTGTTCCAGGCACTGTACAGAGCTTAGGAAGACAAATTCTTTGCCCCAAGAAGACTTTGTCATTTAGAGTTTGTCTCTCTCACCATCAGGAGTTGGTCCAATAAAAGATATGACCTTTCCCCCACCTTGTCTCTCTTGTCCTGGGTCTGCCACATCTACAACTACACCGAATATACTCTAAAAAAGACATGTATCATACAAGAGTGGGGAAAAGAGAGACCACATACAAAGGGATTAAGATGGCCAAGGCATATGACAGAGTAGCTGTGGCCATTTTAAAAATATATTTGTTTTTCACGTATTGTTTATGTTACCAAAAATGTACGATAAAGTAGTGGTGAAGAGGGAGGGAGAATGGGGAAAGAGGTAGAACAGAAAGGAAGAGAAGTGAGGGAGATGAGAATCATCAGTAAAATGGATGATGAGCGTATGGAGGATGTGAAGGTGAGCGTCACTGGTACAGCACAGCAGTGGCAGGATGAGCTGTCCAGCACCATCCTGCTAATGAGCCTCACACCATGTTGGTAAAAAGGGAGAGCCAGTAGTTCATCCTGCAGACCAATTAAATTCTGTAGAGATTGCTAATCAGAGTGGCAGGTACTGTCAGTTCTGGGGGGGTGATTTTGTTATATGAACATCTCTCCATGATGAACTGTTCTTGAAGACTGATTTCAACTCACTTGGTGTCCTGGAGAGCGAAGGCTGATAAAAAGCTCTCAGGGCTGGACTCTCAGGCGTGTCTGAACTCTGGCCGCAAAACACACCCATGTGGTTTTCTACCACAGGTCTACTCTCAATCCTAACGACACAAGATGGAGCAGTCTTGGCTTCTAATGCTTTTTCCTGGCCCCAGGAAACCTTGAGTATGTATCCAACCAGGGGGGACGAGAAGCTAAAAGTATCGTTTTGGCTATGCCAGCTTTATGACACCTGGAAACACACCTATGCCATTGGATCCCCAGCTAACGTTAGAGGTATCTATATTACATAGCAATATTTGAATATATATATAATGCCTTTAATAAGTAATAAGATTTGCATATATTAGCAATATATTTCAGGTAGGTTTTCAAAACTACTGTTTATTTATTTATATCCATTTCTGTGAGATTCCTCAGCACAGCATCTACATGCCTCACTGTACAATAGAGGCCAGAGGTAGGGAACTAGAGAACACCTCTTCCTCCGAGGATACAAAGTGCCTTGTATCCCCCATTCCCTCCCACTTGGTCACATTGACATTGGTGGGACTAGGAATTACGGGTTCACAGTAGGGCCTAGGAGCTGCTCCCACTTTGGAGGCTCTACCAAATAGATAAGCTTCTTGTTCATTAGATTTCTAATCCAGGAGAAGCAAATCTAGGTACCTCCAAAAGGCTGGGAATTTAGTGGTTTCCTGTGAATATAGAGTTAGACAAAGCCTTTGAATCATAAAATGATACCCCAGTACCTACTCCTGCTTCTATCCCTAACCTACAAGTAGCCCCTTACTTATCTAAAAGAGGAAATTAAGAACATCTTAAAATAAAACCCTGCCCAAGCAGGTTTGACCCCCAAAACCTTGGACAGTATGAAGATCACTAGGGGTTTCACTGTTGCTATTTAATGTGTGTGACAGGCCCACAACTGGATCCACAAAGGGTCTGAAGCACTGTAATGCTCAGTATCACCAGGCCTAACTTTTAGGGGGCTAGAAAATCACAGAAACACCACCTGCCCATGTAGCCTCAGTTAGCTGCCTAAATTTCTTATACAGTTAATGGGGAGAGAGGCACTTTAAATCCACAAAAGTCAATCTGCTAGGCTTGAATTTCAGTACAGGATGAGTAGAATGCAATATTCTCAAGTTTGTGTCCACCTTTTTGCCTCTAATCTGAGAAGGAAAACCTGAACACATTTTTCCATCAGTGCAATCTTGTGTTTGCCCCTGAAAAGTGGTAAGCCCCTGTCCTATCTTAAATCTGAATTGAGCTGGAGGATCAGTCATGTTCAAAGCCTGTTTCACAGGACAGCCTGCACCTTGGAGAAAAGATTAGCATGCAAGAGCAAGATTGTACTAATTGCAGAAATCAGTTTTCAACAGCTGGTATCTTGGAGGAAGAGAATGAATAAAAATAGAGTGAAGTAAGGCAAATGAGTACTGAGGCAGGAAGGGGAGAAGCAAAAGCAGGAGGAGAAAATAGAGTTGTGTCAGGGTGAGGACAACAGAGATAAGGCTTTTAAAAATATGTAAACGGTACAGATTTTTGTATTTGTCCATTTGTTAAGGGATTGTATGAGTTGTGAGATACTTGGATATTGATATGGCTTAGCTGGAACCATATCAATATCCAAAATAGGTGTTTCCTCTGCAGTACATGAAGGAAATAACACCCAATTAGAAAAACAAAGTTTTGGCTCACCTCCTCCCTCGGTTTCCCCACTCAACCCCTCTTACCAGGAATCATTATTTTTCAGACTTTTTAGTTTTAATTTCAGTCTCAGTTTTTCTTCAGGATGAAGACGACAAGACATTGTCTGGGACAGCAATAGTCTAGCTAAGATGACATTTCTGCCAAAACTTTTTCTCTATTAATGGTAACCCATACTTACAATGCATACTGCTCAATCTCTCAGTTGGCTAAAGCAGGACTCACAAACAATTAGGTTTTGTCTGTCCATCTCTGTCTCCATTTACCGAGGGGCCCCTGGGCTAAACCTTTTGCATCCAGCAGCTCTAAATGCAGAAGAAATTCCACTTCCACCAGGACAGCAAGTTGTGGGCATCAAAGCAGAACAGCTTGGGAGACCCCAAGTTCTCTGAAACAGCTCACTGGGGACAAGACAGCCATCTATCAGTAAAAGCCATGGGGGGAACTCATTACTAGAGCAACCCTTTAAACCAGGATTCTTCCATTCTAGTACCTGCTTTTGTCAATCTGGTTTTGCAGCAGCCTGTGTTTTCCATGGCTAGCCCTCCAGTTATGTCACCCTTTAAGTTAAGTCCCCTTCTGGGATATGGAAAGTCCCAGTGAAAATCTAAATGAACAGTTCTTTTATTTGTCTTGGTCTACACTTACGTTCCCTGTTTTTGGTTCCTGCTCCCGGGCTCTTCAGAGTCAGTGGTTGCCCCTTAAACTGATCACTGCCTGCCAAGTTTCCTCCCTGGAGGATCTTTTATTTCTTGCAGGTTTCTATGGCCTCCACTCACCAGAGATTTTAACAGCTCTTTTCTTCCTCTGGATCTCCCACAGAACACTGTAAGCCCTCTTCCTGATGTAACCTTCTGATCTCTAGTTTCCTAATCCTAACTGTATCTTCTCTAGCCTGTTTATGAGGTCCAGTTGTTCACTGGACTCCATTACTCCAACCTCCTCAGGGTAACAAGCAGCTAATCATGACACAGATGGGGTTAACTGAACAGTTCTCAATTGTTCAAGACCTGCTGGCCCAGAAAGGGACAGGTTTCCAGTTACAGGCACCAAATGGGTAAATATATAATAGATTCTGCTTGGGGAAAATATAATTTAAATCCAGCTAATAATTGATTTAAATGACTAGTTAGGAGCAGTTGTCAAAACACATTCAACAGCTAATAGAGGTGGACAAAGACACGTTGTCCCCTAGCATGAGGGTTTGTCTCCATGTACTGGGGAGATATATGCTGCAGAGATTGATTTCCCAGGGTTTGATTTAATGGGTCTAGTAAGGACTCACTAAATCAACTGCTGATGGTGCCTCCATTGACTCCAATACTCCACTGGGTCATGAAGAGTAAGGGAAATTGATGGGAAAATTTCTCTTGTTGACCTCCTGCAGTGGGGACAGTAAAGAAACTTAACCTAAGATGCACGAACTCCAGCTACACTATTCACATAGCTGGAGTTGCATATCTTAGGTCAACTTTCTCCCTTAGCATTGGCCTGACATGAGTTACAACTCAGTGCACCATATATGAGCTGCTTCTAACCAGGAGTGGAAAAGGATGAGGTGATAGAGGAAACCCAAGCAGGCTCCCTTCTCCTGCAAAAGGATTGCTTGCCCCATAAACCAGGGTCTGGACTTAAGAGTTAAGCAGCAGCCCCAGTTTAAAGAGAAGCTAGATAATTTCATGGAGGTTGGGTCCATAAAAGGCTATTAGCCAGGGGATAAAATGGTGTCCTTGGCCTCTGTTTGACAGAGGCTGGAGAGGGATGGCAGGAGACAAATCGATTGATCATTGTCTTCGGTCCACCCCCTCTGGGGCACCTGGTGCTGGCCACTGTCGGCAGACAGGATACTGGGCTAGATGGACCTTTGGTCTGACCCGGTATGGCCGTTCTTATGTTCTTATGTTATGTTCTTATGTAAAGATTTTCTATTTTATATGTGCATGCACATGCCTATTATTGATCAACTAGCCAATTAGCCTGTCATAAGACAGGATTTTCAGGTCTCTCCTCCACGTCGGTCTTCTCTCCTAAACCTCCTCCCTCTCTCTCTCTCTCTCTCTCTCTCTTTCTCTTCTCCTCCCCCTCCTGCCTCTCACTCGGGGGACCACGGAGCCCAAATGGCCATTTGGGCTCCATACTCCCCGTACTGCATGAGGAGCGCAGAGCCCAAACGGTCGCTTGTGCCACTTGCTCCCACGCGGCAGCCTGGCTGAGAGGCCCAGAAGTCAGCCAAGCGCCACGGTGGGAAGCGAAGGGGGGCGGGGTGGTGACGTACACAGCCAGGCCCCGCCCCCTGGCCATGTACATCATCGCCCCGCCCTCCTTCCCCTCCTGCCGTGGTACTCAGCTGACTTCTGCGCCGCTCAGCTGGGCCGCCGCGGGGGAGCAAGCGGCGCAAGCGTCCGTTTGGGCCCCGCACTCCCCATGTAGCACGGGCCACCCAGAAGGAACAGCCAGCATTCCAGCAACAGCGCCGCCCAGAGGAAACAAACAGGCAGCATTTCAGGCAACAGCGCCCCCCAGAGGGAACAGCCAGCATTTCAGTGTTACAGACTCTCAGGCATTGGGCTACTATATATATGATATGAAATCAAAATAGGTAAAGACGACAGAGTTAAATTCAAGTAAACTTCTCATATTCTGAGAAGGTTTGTATATATGTGTGCACCACAGATTATTGATAAAATAAGGATCACCACAGAGAACTGTACAATGTTGCTTGAATTACTTTCTATATCCTGATTCTAACCTGTTCATCACATTAGCTTTCACACTTCTGGTGCTGCTGAGAAGAGTAAAAGCAGCTCACATCTAAATGAAAAACAACTTTATTGAAATATTCATGACTGCCCTTGATTCCATCAGAGTGTTATATTTGAAGGATTTGCGGGTGGGGGTAAAACTGGAATTTGGTGCTAATAGACTAGAGGGCATTACATGAAAATATTGGGAAGATAACATGTTATTGTGGAGGAAGAGCTGTTCTTTCTTATAATCGCTTATTTACATAGAGGAATAGACTTTGAATATGGATTATTATAATTCCTGAATTCCTAATTGAAACAAGGTACTGTAGTTAATTTACTAATGGCTTAATTTTGAACCTTTTTTATCATCCCTAAATGTGAATCCAAATTTAAACACGGGGAGGGGGGGGAGATAGAATGTATGTAGAAAATAATAATGGCATTGTCTCACATAAGAAGCTTATGTAAATGTAGCAGAGAAAATTCCATTTACAGCAAAGCTTTCAAATACCCAAATAAATGATGGAAAAAGCTTTCTTTTAATCTGGGTTTGCATTGTGGGATTTCACCTCGCCACTATTCAAGAGACAGCATTATTCAGCGAAATAAGAGCTTTGTTAGCACCTTTCCTAAGCCCCACCTCTGCAAATCTGTATCTATATTCTTATAAAGATTTTCATTATTCAGCCACTGACTATTCGCTAACTATAACTGTAAAGCAACAGCTTTAAATACAATATAGACACAGGGCATTTTTAGATTAAAGCAGAGGGAAAAAAGTCTGTGTTACATTGGCTTAAAAAGACAGAGTGGTCTCAGACAGGATCAGCTTACCTGTGCTCTATTCCTAGCTTTGCCTCTGGCCTGCTTATGTGATCTCAGGCAAATTATTTCTCTCTGTGCTTCTATTTCTGCTCTCATCCTTTGTCCTTTCCATGAAGGTATAAGTTCTTTGGGCAGGGACTGGTTCATACTAGGTGTCTAATCAGTGGTGTTTAGGATGGCACCCGATTTCAGTTCTTATGCTAATACAAATAATAATTAGGTGTGACAGGTTTTATATGGATGGATGACAGAATGGTGAGAAAATTGAACATTTCTTTGCTCAGGATAATCATTTTAATTCTACTGCTGGTGAGATCTCTCTCAATTATACATGAATCCATCTGTGCAGCCAAGAGAGCAGGAATCAACCCTAATTCTTCCTAGCCTGCAAGCAGGGTCTATTGTGCAGCTAATTCAGAGGCAAGGGGGAGGGTTTCTAGAGCTATATTGGTCAAATGGATGGTGGTTGTGGCACTTTTCCTTTATGCACAAACCATGCAAAGAACACAAAGATTTTGTTAGCCATATGACAAATGGGTTGCTTGCAGAAGTAAAATACTGGCAGAAAATGTGACAAACCCACCCATAGAACCAAACCAGTCCGTATTGTTTCAACAAGTTTTAAGGGATGAATTTAGTAACTTAAGGGAAACTATAGACTATAAAGTCAGAAGGGACCATTATGACCATTTAGCTGTATCTCACAATAGCACAAAAAGCCAGATTCTCAGTCCCTGCTAGCCCTCCTTTACACCGTTACAGATGTATAAAGCTGTCATAGGGCAGCGACCATGGATTCACGCACCACGCTCCCATCAGGGTACAGGACAGGGATCAATGTTAGTCTGGGAACACAGCCAGTTTATTGTCTTCTTTTGAGACACTATTTGTTTGTGCAGTCTAGAACAAACTTCAGGCTGCTCTAAGGTGAGATGGGTAGGGTGGATTTCAGCTCTCAGGAACAAAGAAAAGGGAAAGTGGTTTCAAGTCTCCTATGATCAGAAACACACACAATTTTCCCAGGTGCGTTAAGTACTTTTGTTGGCACCCCTAGAGATCAAGCTCATTGTGTCTATGTACATTAGCCAAATTCATAAGTAGTCAATGGGTTTCAATATTTTATCTGGTCAGTTTTATTTTTATATCATCTTATCAATGAATGTGCCTCTTTCTCTATCCTAAATAGGTCAGTTTCAGTTACAAACCTCTTTTAACATCATGTACCCAAAACCATTATAAATTCTAGTCAACACAGATGGTCAATGTTTATTATCTCTCCCTCATTTAATCGACAAGGTGCACATCGGCACATAAGTCATATTTTTTATTCATTAAAACCTGGTTTTAGGGTTTTTTTTTAAATGTCTGGTATAAAACCACAATGACTTCAGTAGAGTCATACAGGAATTAATGTGGACTATTAAGAGCTGTGTGCTTGTTTCTGGCAAGACAATTTTGTCCATAATGTTTACAAAATTCAGACATTAATTAAAAGATTCCACTGAGCTGAGAAGACAGAGAAAGATACTGACTAAATCTCAGAAATGTTAAAAATAAATTTTAAAATCCTGATAGGATGAAATGTCTCAAATACAGAGCTAACAGCCCTATTTCATAGCATGTACACACACACACACCCCATAATGTATTATATGTAAGCTAAAAGAGATGCTCTGTGAGATTTTATTTCAAACCTACTGTCTGAAGACCAAAAGGTCAATTTCAAGTTTCCAGCTCTTCCTCTATTACTGGCAGACTGAATTATGCTGCTCTTCTCTAGGGCTATATTAGGAAACACGGATGTTCCTTGTTATAATTTACCATTGAAATTATGTCAAATGGTGGAGGAGTTGTTTTTGGTTTTTTGCTTTTTTGCCAGGCTGCTAATCTGTACCAGTTTCCAGGATATTTTTCTCTTGGGCCTGGTCCGCACTGAAGGAGACAGTCAACTTAAGATATGCAACTCCAGCTACGTTAATTATGTAGCTGGAGTTAAATATCTTAAATCAAGTTTTGGCACGATCCACATGGGGGAAGGTCTACCTCCCAACAACTTCTCCTACTCCTCATGAGGAGCAGGACTACCAGTGCTGACAGGAGCACCCTGTCAGTTCAAATTAGCAAGTCTTCACTAGGGCTGGGCAACATCGATCTTCTCCATAGTGTAGACAAACGCTTTCTGTCCAATTGCAATATTGGTCACATTTCCCTCAATGGATCCTATTGCCCTCTCCTGAAAGATGGTAGAAAGGAAGAGACAGAAGAAAGTTCATTGGAGAAGAAAGAAAAATAATGAAAATACTAAAATGGAAAGTGGAAAGCAAACCTCACACAACAACACAGAAAAGGACACTAATTACAAGAGAGCAGATGGAAGGGGAAAGAAAGAGATGTAGGAAAAGGCAGGCCTGAGTATCTTACATGGGGCTCTGACACTGAAACCTTGAAAGTCCTTAGATTAGATCAATAGGCTTGGTGCAAAGGATTCATGGACAAAAGGTTGAGGTGGCTTATGGAGCAAAAGTGACAAGTGAACTAGGCAGGTCACCACAACGGAGTGCGAGGAGCTCAAGCCTGAGCGGGAGAGGAATAATAACTTTGGACATTTTCTTTCCAAGATAATGAATTAAAATAATATTCTCACTGTGCAGGTGAAAACGAAGGACTGATACCTCAGGCATGACAAACAAGTCTTGTGTGTCCCATTGGGAAGCTGGGGCTGTTGCTTTTTTCAGAGGTGTCATTATTTTAGCCCTGATGATGTCTGACTTTTCACCTATCACTGATCTGTTACTTGTACTAGGCGTTGGGCCAATGTAATTTTGAGAGGAGAATATCACAGATGGGACAAAGAAGGAAGGGAAACATGCAGGCTGGCTATAAAACTAAGCAAAACTACAGTATCTGTGGAAGCTGCTCAGATCTTTGGAAAGTTAGAAGTCAGAAGCTGATTATGGGCAGAGCATATAGAAGATGGTCAAAAGTGCATGATAAATACAATTTAACATTCAGTTCTTCAGATGAGTGCAGGATTCCACTTTGTAATCATATTGGCCTGCAGTTAAACACAGCTGTGATTTCTAGAGGAGCCTAAGGAAGTTATTAATTATTATCTGTATTTTTGTAGCTCCTAGAGGCCCCAGTCATGGGGCAGGGCCCCACTGTTAGGTTCCCAAACTCCATTGACTGTACATGGGAGTTGGACACCTAACTCCGCTGGGCACCTTTGAAAATCATCCTACATGGATATGACTACAATATGCTCCTCTATGCCTAATTCCACTGGGGACCAGATGCACCAGTCCTAAAAGGATCTTTCTTTTAGGGATGCAGCATGTTTTTTATCTACCTATCAGTACAGTCTACTGAAGACAAATCACTGCACTGGCCCCTAACTTACAAAAAAAAAAAATCAATCCATATGTCTCAGATGAGAAACCTTGTTTTTAATAGCCCTGGGCCTTTTAATCCCAGCAGCAGTTATGTGAGGAACTAAGTCCCAGCCTTAAAACCATTTTGAACAAAATCTCTTATTGACTTTTGCAGGCATTTTGGATACACAACAAATGCACAATCAGGCGCAAAATGTACAACATTTTAATGAACAGAGATCCCTAAGTATTTCGTTTGCCATAGCTCTATAATGCACTCACAATCTTGACAATTGACATTCGGCTATTCCTCATACATTTGACCCTCCTTACTACGGGTGAATTATCATAATAACTGAAAGTAACTCCCTTCTCACTCTCACCTTTCGTTCACCTCAGTGGCGTGATTCCTGCTTCACTTCTGCATGAATGAGAAGGGGAGTCAGGCCCATTTTCTTCAGTTATGCTTTTCCTATCCATTCACTTGTTCTCACCAAGATTTTCAGAAGCAAATAGTAATTCGGGAAGAGGGCTCACCTGGAAGCACTTTTCAAGGGCCTAATTTTCAGAGAGTGATTGTTCACAATGAGGTGACTCCAAAGTATCTCAAGCTTGGAATCCCAAAATTAAGGTGCCCCCAAATCACTAGTCACTTTTTAAAAATCTTCACCTCTGTTGCCTTTAGATACAAAACCATTGTCATCATTTCCTTTCATCAGGTATGGTTTTTAAAGCATTACCTATAAAACCATTTTGTTGTTTTTATATATAAACTGCTAAGCCACTTTTGGAGTATTTCCAGCTTTTTCATTTTCATTCATTCTGATGCACATATTTAAACAGTTTCCACTACTTCAGCTTTCTTGGCGAAGCAGAAATATTCATCATACTTGTTAAAGTTTAGATTACCCCGTAGCAAAGCAATTTATCATAACCATACATGAATGACTTTCCTGATTATTAAAATACTGTTACAGTGAAAACTGTTCAGAGTATACCACACTCCATCTAATTTATTCTTGTTGTTATTTGACCTGAAGCGCAGTAAAACTACAGAATAATACATATGATTTGGAAATTGAAGTAGTCAGGATGGTGCAGTTGGTATCTGGGGAGAATTTGTTGGCATTACCTCTTTCTGAGAAATTTGAGTGTGACCTGTTCTCATTTGCAGGTATGGAGCAGGGTCAATTTTTTGCTACTGATATCAAATGGGCATGAAAACTAGATTTTAATTGAGAATTAATCCATTTAAGATGTGGATTAGTGGTGCCATATTCCTTTAAGTAAAAGCAGGCAAGCTGAGGAGGCCAGCTGCTGTGATGTTCCCAGTGGGGAATCCATCCTCAGTAAATATACTTGATGAACACAGATTTTTCCCTTTGCTGCTCACACTCATACCCATCTGTTAGGATGGCATTGTGCTTGCTGACAAGTTGGTTGCATCCTGGCCTTCGGGTACAAATGCAAAACTGTGATATTACGCATGTTGCTCCTTTAAGACCATCATAATTGCTAACTCTACGGCAGAATGTCCTTCCTCTGCACTTTATTGAAGTTGCCATGTGGAGGATCATATTTGATGTCACCTAGATCATCTCCCCACCCATTCTAGCCTGGTCTAAGGAGGTTGTAAAATGACAGAAGGCACAAATCTTGCATACTTTGTAAACTCCCTGCTATTTTGTTAGTGTGATGCAAATAAATAATAAACTATGTATACTGATACGACAGTTAACCTCAATTTGATAATGTAGCTCCTGAATCTGTTTTTAGACCAGAGCTACATGGCAGAATGAGAACTACAGAAAACAACGAAGTTCTCAAGCTTCAGAGGAGTAGCTGAGTTAGTCTGTAACAGGAAAAACTTAAAAAACAACTAATAGTCTAGTAGCACCTTAAAGATTAACAAAACATGTAGATGGTATCATGAGCTTCCATGGGCACAACCCAATTCTTCAGATGATACCATCTACATGTTTTGTTAATCTTTAAGGTGCTACTACACTATTTGTTGTTTTTTAAGTTTTTAATGAAGTTCTCAGAAGCCAAGATGGTGAAAATGGAACTTCTGTCTAAACCAAAGCATTTCTTTCTTTCACAGTATATACTTTTGCAGGATAGAAAACCATCCTTCTTACCTTACCAAATTCACAGTTCATTTTGGTCAATTTCATAGTCATAAGATTTTTAAAATCATACATTTCATTATTGTAACTATTTAAATCTGAAATTTCATGGTGTTATACTTTTGGGGTCTTGAATCATAAAGGAGTTATGAGGGAGGAGGGTTACAAAGTTATTGTGTGTGGGGGGCAGCAGGGAGAGGATTGTGATATTGCTACCCTGACTTCAGTGCTACTGCTGGCAGCGGTGCTGCCTACAGAGTGAGGCAGCTGGAGAGTGGTGGCTACTGGCTGGGATCTCATTTCTGAAGGCTGAGCCACTGCCAGCAGCAGCACAGAAGTAAGGATCACATGATGTGGCATAATTACATGCCTTCGGATTTGGGTGCCTGGATAATAGCTCTTCAGCCACTCAGTTGTGAAAGCATTGCAGAAGGAATGGTGGCAATTCCATAACCTCCCCCCCCCCCCAAAAAAAAAATAATCTTGTGACCTCCCTGCAACTCCCTTTTAGGTTATAGCCACTATTTTGAGAAACACTAGTCTCCCCCTGTTGAAATCAGTATAAAATGGGGTAACAACACACACAAAAACAGATTCCATGGGGAAAGAGCAGATTGTATGGCCCCTACTTATTGCACATCTATCTTTACATGTTTTGTAACTAGAATTGGAAAGCACACCATGTAACCTGATTTCTTATTATCTCACTTACCTGAAATGTAAACTAGGTACAGGTAGTCAAACATGAGGTTGGGGAAGATGCCGTATAATGGGACATGGCTGTTAGACAGCATGTTTCGCTAAAAGATCTCGGAGCATTTTGCAAAGGAGGTAAACATCATGACGTATATTTTACAGAAACCAAGACATAGGGAAGTGAATCGACTTGGCAAGATCTCCCTGCAGGTTAGTGGCAAAGTTAGGTATGGAACCGAACTTTTTTCAGTCTGAGTCTAGTATAGGTTGAATATCTCTAGCTTGGCACCCTTGGGACCTGACCAATGCGGAACTAGAGAATTTGCCAAACCACGGAAGATCTAGCAGCATTACCAACACTTCCACTGCTTGCTGGGTTCTTAGAAGACATTTATGGGTAAATTAGAGCTAAATAACAGCATAGAACAAAGAGAGCCAGGACTAGTGGCTATAAATACATTTTGGGAGACTTTGGAAAACTTGGCCACACCCATGATAAGAGGACATTCGGCTAACTAAAACCATGCATGTTGTTGGACCAGAAAGTTCCGGACTAGATAATTTCAATCCGTTCTGTATCCAGTAGGTGATGCTGCCTCTCTCGAGCATAAAAGGCTAGATAAACCAACAAAGGCATAGAACAATAATTAGGGTTAATGAATGTAGGATTCCCATATTTGATCAGAGCAGTACGTCATTTCATCCAGTACTCTGGTTCTGACATTGGCCAGTGCCAGATGTTTCAAAGGAAGGTGCAAGTAACACTGCAATGGGCAATTACAAAATAACCTACCCATACAGAAAGTGTATTTCTGACCTCCATTAATTAGAGGTTGGTTTATGCCCTGAGTCATGAAGGTTTAAAAACCTTGACCCAATCTCATGAGAACCTGGGGGGATACATGGAGATACTAAATTGTTTTGACAGACTTGGGGGCGGGGGGAGAGGTGTCAATTGGAGTGTAACTCACAGAGTGTAAACCAAAGCAATCTGAAATTTTAAAAAAACCAAGGTACACACTAAACCACATAAACAGAGCTGCCTAGGTTTTCATATCTCAAGTGTAAATGAAAACTAATAATTTGATTGGAATTATGAAAATTATTCAGTGCACTGCATGGATGGATATGCACACATGATATTTGATGTTCCTTTTAGCTTCCATTTAGCTAGAGCTCAATGCAGACTTTGGGGTATGGGTGGGGGAGAGTCTTTCATTATATGGAAGAATTTCCCTAGGACTTAGAGTTTGGATTTAAGAGTAAAATTTATTAGATCTAGGTATTCTCCTAGATATAGTTGGATTTAATAGGCAAATGCAATGAGATTTTAACCATTCATAAGGGATGATGCAAATGTACACTCTCCTAGTTTAAATTAAAATTTAAGAATTGTTTCACACCTTTATCAATGCTGGTCATGATTTTTCTTTTAGGAAAGAAGCTTACATACCAGTTTTTTAAGCTGGTAGTAATTTATTAGGGTTGAGTTATAAACTCTTGAAAATAGGGATTCATAATTAAAATGCTGATAGAACACAATCTGTAGAAGCTGCAATGGGTTTTTCTAGAAAACTGTATTTTTTTATGTGAATGCTCTTCTGCTCTTTCAGGAAATCTTGTGAGATTAGAGCATGGCAAAACTCAAATGCTTTTAACAATACAAGACCACAGATCTCATTATGGCTGCCCCTTTCCTTCATTGCAATTACATTTTTTTCTCTCTGCTTGTATCGATAAATCATTTAATCATTGCTTGAATGAGTGTGAAATAAGATTTTAGCCAAAACATTTATATTTTCAATCAGAATCACCATGTTTTAGATGATGTCCACTTCCTCCCCCGGCTCTCACCTCCCTTTTGCAAATGGAACTCAGGCATGTTATACACTATTGTTTGTTGAAAGCAAAGCATCTGTCTAGTCAGGTTATAGGTTTTACTTCTTCCTAACGAGTTGAAATTCTTCTGTCTTTTCATCTATGTTATCTTAAATTGCAGAAGATGGCATTTTGGTTGCCATACAGCAAACATCTCCACTAGCAAATAGATTTTTCTAAAGCTATAGTGACCAATGGCAAATAAAGTGTGGTTCTTAAGTAATGTCAAAATGTTGTCTTATAGTTACAATGCTGGCTACTTTGATTTATACTGCCCTCCTCTTGCAATACAAGCCAGCATTCTATTTGCCCTTTTCATTGCAGTTGCACATTAAGCTGAATGCTTTAGAGATTTTCTACAACTCCCAGATCTCTTTCCTAATCAGTATTCAGCAGCATCTTTCCTTTTAGCAGATGCGCTATTTTTTCCCTTTGTTCCAAGATTCATTGTTCTACATTTATCTGCATTAGCTGCAGTTGCTATTTATTAGTCCAGATGCAGAAATGATGCAAAGAGCATGTTTGTGTGAGTGTATATGTGTGTGGGGGGTTTTGATTGCACTGAATCAACAGACTGTTTACATGATAACCAGGATACAGGATTTATGAACAGTTCCTTGGAACGAGAGATGATTCTCAATCTGCATATCAAAAAAGGAAGAATTCTGGAGCAGCAGAAGTGAGCCTGTTTTGATAGTCCTAAACACTCCATTTTCTCTGCTTTACAGAAGATAAAAAATATACAGGGCATATCCTTAGCTGGTGTGAAGCACTCCATTGACTTCTGATTTACACCAACAAGGTTTTGGCCCATTATTTCTTTGCTGCTGAACGTATATTTTTTCAAGTGTTTCAATTTAAATCCTGGCTCATAAGAGTTATTTTTTTGAAATGGGAAAAAATGAAGTAGGAAATGTGGGGGGAAATATGGTCAGAATGTACAATAATCATAAGGAAATGGAGAATGTGATGTTTAACTATTCAAAATATTGACAGTACAAATAGGTGGCAACAATAAAGTACATTAAAGCTAGAATCCTGTGTGCACTCTAGAGCCAGGAAAATAGAATTTAACATACCATACTAGTTCACTGGTCTATGAAATCCTGTATCTTTCTTTCAGGAAGGTGAATAGATAATACGTTAGAGGAAAATGACACATCCCTTCATAATACACGTAGGGATATGTGAAATACAATTATAAAGGGGAAGTGGTACAAGATAATGGTTTACAATTTTAGGGAAGCAAAACAGAAGAGTCTTAGATTTAACAGAAAGGAGAGTACCACTGGCTAAAAATGCAGTCACCATGGAACTGAATAACTTGGGGGATTATTAGTGGTCTAGAACTTTTCACTGCTAGGTCACCAGTTACTCAATGGTGGGTAAATTTTCTTACCCTAGAGGATCTGTTGATGGCCTTTGTGAAATGAGTTGATGGTCTGAGGCTAGTTTCTAGTGGATGGGGATGTCATAATTAAACACTGACTGGTCTTGTTGTCCCAGCAGGAGCATAGAGGACAGAGACTGAACGATCTCTTGTCACAATGGGTGGCCCCGTCCGTCAGAAGAGCATTGAGAGGCATTGACAAGGAGAGGTTCTAGGAATGAAGCAAACCTACTCATGTGGTATGACTTCAGGAACCAGGGTGTGGGGGGGGGGGGGGGGGGGGGGGGAGGAAGGGTCTCACTGTAATATGCATTATAGAGAAAAGTAAAGCTAAATTACATTGCCTGCCCCAGAATGCTCACGATGTAGAATTTTAACAAGAACAAATGACAGATAGTCAGCCACAAGGGATGGAGTTAGAGCCCAGCTAGCAGTAAAATTGTGTGCCTCTATAGAAGGATATGGTATTTATGAAACTTTATATGTTCACTTAAATAAAATGCATTCTAAATATAAAGCAGGAGGCTTGCTTATGTACCACAATGTATTGCCATGATGTATTACCCAGGCCTACGTCAGCAGAAATTAGGTGGGTTCCATGGCAGTTGAAAGGATGGTTGCTCGAGAGTGGGTCTGTCACGCAAGGCAGGGGCCTGGCAGGAGTATGCCATTTGGAGTCCACAGGATTATGGAAACTTCTACCCAAACCTGCAGCACCTGGACCACTGTTGAAGCGCTAATTAATGGCTCTTTCACAGTCTATTTCTGTAAGAAACATATCACACCCTCCAAGAAAGAAGTCAGAAAAGTAGGAAAGGTAAAGATGGTGCCTTAATTCAGACCCACCAGGCAAAGGCATGGCCATAAAGGTAAGCTCTGTGTCATGTTCTGAAAACTAACATATATGGGCACTAATGGACTGTGAGAAAGGGGGAGTTCCGCACTCAGGGATCCTGATCTCACAATAGAAACCTCTGTTGTTAGACAAAGCAGTATAAATGAGAATAGTAACACTAATCTGGCAGAGTTACTCCAGATTCATACCGGTGAGTGCAAAATTTGAACCCAAAAGTCCTGACCAACCATTGAGTACACACAACTAGGGAGTGTCATGAAAGTGGCTCTCCAGAGTGTACCTGCTGCAAAGTCATTAGGGAGAAAACGTACCCTAACATAGCTGGGCTTCAAACCACATAGGCTACGTCTATACTGGCAGCTTCTTGTGCAAGAACTCTTTTGCGGAAGAGTTCTTGTGCAAAAAAATCTTCCAGAAAAGAGCGTCTATACTGGCATGTGCTTTTGCGCAAGAGCATCCATGCCAGTGTAGACGCTTTCTTGCGCAAGAAAGCTCTGACGGCCATTTTAACCATCGGGCTTTCTTGCACAAGAAATTCATGTTGCCTGTCTACACTGGCCTCTTGTGCAAGAACAGTTGTGCAATAGGGCTTATTCCTTAGCGGGAGAGTGAGAGGTTCACTCACCACCGTAGCAGGGGTCTGCCGTCTGTCTCCACAATCAGCTCCTTCTGCCAGCAGGGTACCTTCACTCAGGTGGGGTTCTCCCTCTTTCCTCCAGATCGCATTGTCCTCTTCGCCACGCTGCCCTCCGGCAGTGCCCAAGTCAGTCTCTGAGCCCCCCTTCCGGGGTTTGTTGTTTCCTCCGCAGGCCGTTATTCAGGCCCTGCAGCCTGGGGATTGGCCTGGCCAGAGCTCCCCTAGCCCTGCCTTGCCTCCCCAGCCCTGCCCTAGCTCCAGGAGCCTCCTTCTCCCCAGCAGCCAGGCTCTCACTGTCCTCCTGGGAGCAGCCGCCCATGCTCTTATAGAGCCCCCAGCTGGGCCCTAGTCCACTAATGCAGTCCCAGCTGGGGCTAAACTCCCCAGCCCTTCTTCTGGCTGGGGTTTGCCCTTAAAGGGCCAGTGCAGGGCGAACGCCCTGTCACAGGGAGCATCATAGTTCTTGCTCAAGAAGCCCTGATTTTATGCAGTAGAACGTCAGTTTACTTGCACAAGAACACACGGCCAGTGTAGACAGGCAGCAAGTTTTTGCGCAAGAGCGGCCGCTTTGGCGCAAGATTGCGCCAGTGTAGACACAGCCATAGGGTGTTACAGATTACTTAGAAACTCAAGGCTAAACAGACAAATGATGCAGTGTGTGATAAACATATATAACATATGGATAGAGAACCCCTGTGCTACATACATGGGCTGCCATGTACTCTACTAGCTACAGCTTCTGAGAGAACTTCAAGGCTAGTTCCAATTAGGGCACTATGCAGTCATCCATTCTAGAGGCAAAGGCCTGGGTAACAGCAGCTAGATCTTCCTCAGTAAGTTATGGTGAAATTAATAAACTGTGCTGATTTCAGTGACTAAACTAGAGCTGAGGTGCATTTCAGATAACTAATTCAGATAGACCAGAATTAGCAATTTCAGATACACATTTGCAAAAACCAAATTTGCACATCTAGTGGTGCAATTTACATTAGTGCAAGGGTGACCAGACAACAAGTGTGAAAAATCAGGGTGGGATGGAGAGGAACCTATATAAGACAAACCCCCAAATATTGGGGCTGCCCCTATAATATCAGGATATCTGGTCACTCTAATTAGTGCAGCCAAAACACAAAAGTAGAGATGTAATGGAAATACAGATCCACTCAGATTTAGGCAAACAAATTTAAATAAAGAGAAAATTAAGATGAAATGAAAAATTGTATAGTTTTCTGAAACCTTCTCCCACCATACAAATTCTCACTTCTAGTATCTGCTTTCCGTACTGAAAATGTTTCTGTAAGATTTATCTCCTAGGACTGATAAAACCACTGCAAATGCCATTCTGTGCAGTGCTGAATCAACTACAACAGAAAGAAGGGTCTGTTTCACTAATCTGAAATATCTCTGTAGTATTCCAGTAGTGTGAGGTTATGACTGCTAAGCAGGGGCAGGAGAAATAGAGAGCTGAGTTGGAAGGAATTCAAACAAAGCCAAACAACCTGTTCACAGAACTAAAAAAGGCAAAGGGAAGTGTAAAGGAAAAGAAGCCAGTTCCAATGCCCAGAGAGTGAACTGGAATCATTCCACTGACTTTAGTGGGCTTTGGAAGAGTCATTCACAACCTTTTGGGATTGGTAACCTCTTACTGAAAGCCAAAAATATTTGCAACTTACTTGTATTTATTATTGTAGTAAGACTTAAAAAAGTGTCAGTGCTAAGCGTAGATCATTTCATTGTGTGTGTATGTTTCAAGAGGCTGGTAGAAAATACCTGACCTTGAAGGGTACAGATGCCCGGAGAATAGGGGAGCGAAACAATGGGAAAGCATCACCTGCACAGATAGGAAAGAAACAGAGCTACTGCTACTGCATTTGACCTCACAGACTTTGAAGGTTTGGACAGCCCCAATATTAGTCTGGAAAATTCATTCTCTTTGGATTAGATTGTATTAAAATGTTCAAAGCCCCATTCCTGTCATGACCCTGCTCCAGTCCTCTTCCAAACTCTACAACCCACAAGTAGTATCTCTTCTCTTTCCAGCCTCTCAGACACTTGAAATTGCACTAGAGATAATCATCTCCTTTGATCATCATGTAACCCACTCACCTTCTGGGTGTGGTTCACTGTTCCATCTAGTGGCACTTAGACCACTAGAATGAGTTTGCTCCACACCCTTAGCTGCGAGGAAGCTGGCTTTTAGCTCAAGTGGCAGAGGCTCACACACTAAGCTCCCGAGATATCAGGTTCAATTCTGCCTGTCAGTGTTACAGTCACATAGGTTTTCTATACGTATTTTGACTTAGGAGATGCTGGTCATTTTAGCACTTTCTCTTTGTTACTGGCAGTGTTATTATTTACACAATGTTATACAGATGCCTGTCAAGAGATGTGCATGTACAAATGAACAACGTTCATGGCCACAATCAGTCTCTGCTCTCTGAGGTATCCCTTTGAATAGTGTAGTTATTGCCCCCCTTTACAATTGGACCCATGCTTCCTACCCCTCCAAGTTGATATGCACAAATGGGCGCACACCGAGAAAGCAATTATCCATGGCCCTTGCATGTGTCTTGCAAGGGGATAGGGGAATGGACCAAAAGGAACTTAGGGTATGTCTACACTAAAGCGTTATTTTAAAATATCTTATTTCAAAATAGTTAATTCAAAATAAGTTATTTCGAAATAATGTATCTACACACAAAATGCATTTCGAAATAGTGTTTTGCTATTTCAAAATAGCGTGTCCACACTGAGTGGACGCTGAATTGCATTTATGGCCGACCGGAACCAGGTCCGGCAGGGTATCAGGTCAGGAGTTACTTTGTGTGGCTGCTGCCTGAGGCTATCTGAGGCCTGTGTTTAAAGGGACCCCTCCTGGACAGCCAGTTCTCAGGTTTCCCTGCTTGCTCGCATACCTCGATGAGGGACAGCAAAGCATTTTGTCTCTGCGTGCTCTGGTTGCCCTCACTCGGAACACCACAGCACTCTGCAACATGGAGCCGGAGCCACCCCTGGGCACTCTGGTGCTTCTCGTGGATGTGTCGCTGCGAGTCTGGCTGCACTTTCTGCAGACTGCCTTCCGGGAGGTCCATTGGGGGGCTGTCAGTATCCGGGAGACCCTGCAGGAGAGCTTCCACCCTGAGGAACACTAAGAGCCTCCCCTGGTCTGCTCCACCGGGGGCTTGTGCCTCATTCCTCCCTCACGTCCTTCCACTTACCCCTCCCTAACCCCCCTTCCTGATGTCAAATAAAATACATGTATTTTCATGAACACAAACTCTATTTAACAAAACTGGGTGGGGGGAATGAAACTTTGGTGAGACTAGGGAAAGGAGGTGGGAGAGGAGAGAAGAGAGGCTGGGAGAGGGGATGGGGAAACCTGGGAGGAGGGAGCTGGAAGGGGGAAGCAGGGGGAAGAAGGGGGAGGGAAAGCTCAGGACTCAGGGTTGGGGGGGGGGTCTCGCTGGACCAACTTGATTTTCATACAAACCTGCTCCTGGGTTCGCATGTGACCTTTGGTGGCCAGGCTGGCAGCTATCCTGCCATAGATGGCTGTGTTCCTCCATCTAGTGCGGAGATCATGGATGTTAGGGGCATGGATGTTAGGGGCATCCATGATCACGGGCCCTGGCAGGCTCCTGGGAGCTGGCAGACTGCTCCTGGGGAGCTGTGAAGTCTGGCTGCCAGTGGCTTGCTGGCTCATGTTTTGAGGCCACTGGGTCAGGGGCAGTGAGTGCTGGCTCTGGGCTGGCAGGCTTGGAGCTGGCACAGGCTCTATGGCCAGAGTCAACCCCTTTAAGGGCTCTGGGGAGGGGGGAGGGAGAGGAGTGTTCTTGGTTGAGGCTGAAGTGGCCACCAGGGTACCCTGGGAAGGCTGGATGCCCCCTATTTCAATATAAGTGTCTACATAGCACTTATTTTGAAACAGCTATTTCGAATTTGGTGTTATTTCTCGTGGAATGAGGTTTACCAAATTCGAAATAAGAGCTCCATTATTTCGAATTAATTTCGAAATAGCCGTTTAGCTGTGTAGATGCTAGTAAAGTTATTTTGAAATAATGGCTGTTACTTCGAAATAACTTTGCTGTTTAGACATACCCTCAGTGATTTCCCCTACCCACTGGTGTACCCTCACCAGGGTCAGGAACAATCTGTTCTCTTCTGCCTATTTGTATCGTTTTCTCTCGCAAATAAATCTAAAGAGCTGCATATATTCAAGAGTTGAAGTTACAAGGAGACACTGCAAAAAAGAGAACCCATTGCAATGCATGGAACATTCATCTGCTGCAGATTGCTGCAAGGCATGTGGCCAGGAACATTTAAATAATGCCATTTATTTTCATGAGTTTGGGATAAACCACAGAACTCATCTATTATCAAGCAAAGTGAAGTGATGTTAGGTCATGCCAAGCAAGTCGATATAAATTGCTCATTGCCCTCCTATCATGAACACTTTTGGACATGGGTTTACATACTGAAGCAGGAGCAGGGAATATTCAGACTAGATGCTGTGAAATTTATTGGGACTTCAAACTTCCATACACGTGGAATGTTGTTATGGAAAGATCATTTCTGCATTTTTTGTTTTCTGTTGTTTTGGGTTTTTTTTTTTTTGAAGTTATAGGGGATTTTGTTTTGGTTTGGTTTTTCACAATGTAAGCCAAGAATGTGTCAGTAACATATGACAGTGCCCTATTATATTGTATCTTGCTCATAATGAGGAAATTATTCTCACTTATAGGAAGAATAGCAGGTTTTATTTTGAGGTTTTGGGTTCTTATTAACATGGTTAAGTATGGAGATGCCTCCATTTCTGTACACACACGTATGCATGCACACACACACACAAGGTGAAACAGCTCTGGGTCACACTGCACATAAGATGGCTGTTATGAAGATGAACAAGAAATTCATGGGTTTCCCTATCACAAACATTCTAAGAATGTCATCTTTTCCCATTCTGCTTTCATCTTTTTCCTACTCACTTTGTGGCAGTGCACACACTGATTGATACAAAGACCACATAACTGGAGACTAGAGGAAGTCTTTTAAGTGACTTGAACCAGAGCTAAATTATTTAATTTTGTTTAGAAATTTAGCAAACACCAATTCATTGCTAATGCTGGACACAGATACTTATTAAACAGTAAGAGTACGTCTACACTTGCTCCCTAGTTCGAACTAGGGATGCAAATGTAGGCGACCGAAATTGCTAATGAAGCGGGGATTCAAATATCCCGCGCTTCATTAGCATGATCTCACCAGTGCATTACTCCGCTCAACAGCTGATTCAAACCAGGAAGTGCGTGCCGGGACGTGTTAGTTCGAACCAAACCCCTTGTTTTGAACTAACGTTACTCCTCATTTTTTGAAAGTTTTCTCATTTTTTGAGGAGTAACATTAGTTCGAACCAAGGGGTTTGGTTCGAACTGACGCGTCCCAGCGCCCCCACCGCGCACTTCCTGGTTCGAATCAGCTGTTGAGCAGAGTAACGCGCCGTCAAGATCATGCTAATGAAGTGAGGGATATTTAAATCCCCGCTTCATTAGCAATTTCGGTGGCCTACATTTGCATCCCTAGTCCGAACTAGGGAGCAAGTGTAGATGTACCCTAAGGGATTCAGTATTTTTCCATATTTCTTTCCAAATGTCCATCTTGCTAACGAACACTGACAAAATGATAGTTTATTATAAGAAAAAGATGAGGTAAAATTAAAAGCTATTCTAAGTGCTGAATTCAGAGGGAGACCAAGGATGCAGTAGATTGACTAGACCAGGAATTGACAAGCCAGGATGCCTGGAAAAAATAGTGGCTGGTACTTTTTTTTGTATATATAGTTTGGATGCAACAGTACACAAAGCAGCATCAATTGATATATTAAATGATCCATCTTGTCTTATTATGGTTTTATTTGACATGATAAATGACTTTACAACATGCTATTCTGCATTTAAAAATCAGATTGCAATAAATTATCACAGTATCTATTTGCTTTAAAAAAAAACCACATGGCTGCAACCCCATTATGGAAAAAAAAGAAAAATATGTGTTTCCTAATCATTGGGAGCAGGTTGTCAACATGAGCCATGGGAGGCTGACATATTTCTGGATGATATAAAGTTTTCTCAGCAGTATAAACTCAACACTTGACCACTCTCCTTGAAAATCTTATTGATATGTGTTAGCATTCAAATGCAGCTCCATCCCTCTCTGAACATGATGAGCAAGTCAAAGCCTGTAGACATCACTGGAGAATTTTTAAGGCACAAAGTCAATGGGAGTTAGCTAATTAACTTCCCCCGTGCATAAGTGCTGACTCTGTGGGTGCTCCAGGATTGGAGCATCCACAGGGAAAAAATAGTGAATGCAGAGCACCCACCAGCTCTAAGCTCCTCCTTCTCTTCCCCTCCCTCCCCCCATGTCTCTTGCGTGCTGGTGACCCATGCTTACTAAATCCTTTCCTTCCCTCCGAGTGCTTCCTGAATGCCACAAACAACTGATTTGCAGTGTTCAAGCTCAGGAAGGGAGGAGGAGGAAGAGCAGGAGAGAGAAGGTTGGGGGTAGAGCAGGGGCAGGAAGACATGAGATGGGGGGGGGGTTGGGGGCAGTGATGAAGTGGAGGGGCCCAGCACCCCCTAGCAGGAAGAAAGTCAGCACCTATGCCCCCCTGTGCTTGGGAATCTCCACAATACTTACTATATCCCCAGCAAATCTACCTAAACATACAGGGCTTACTCCTGAATCTCATTCTGGTCTTTTGCACCAGTCCTCCAACACAAGGAAGCTTCTCAGCTGAGTAACCTACGTAAGAGTTCCACAAACATAAAGATGGCCATTACACTTCCCTCACCATTGATGGCTTTGCCAAGAGGAGGGGGGTATAGCTAAAGACACTGTACTCCCACAGTGCCTGGTGGATGGAAGGCCCCTGGGAATCATAGCCTGACAGGCATAGTTTCGAGCAGCCCTGGAGATGCTCTAAATGATTGGTCTTGGGGAAACTGTAAACTATTCCCAGGTAAAGCCAGGCCACAATCCCCCAAAATTATGAACCATTCACCATTTCATTTGCCAATTGTAAGTGTGGCTGAGAGCAAAGCCATAATCTCTTCCATTTGGGAACCTGTAAGGGGGGATGGGAGGAAGATTTAGAAGTGACGCTGATAGCTGTATTAACATTTATTGTTATAAATTGTGTAGCTAACAAGAGACAAAATGTAAACGAACGTAGGACCAAATTATTCCTACTAGATTCAGTATCTAACATACAATCGCCTCCCACCCAGTTTAAAGACAGTTATATTTGAGATAGCTTTTATAAATTATAGAACTTAATGGATGTTATGGGTTTTTACCCCCTCAGAGAATTTCTGCAAAATTCAATTATTTTTGGAGCCTGCTTGAGTTTCTCTCTCACTGTTATGATGAATTACCTATTGTACAAGTAGACTTAAAAACAATGTGAAAAATCAATTGTTTGACAAAAGAAAGACAAAGAAGAGCAAAGATTGGCACATACCATCTTTTCATTGTGTTTAAAAAAATGAAGTCATTTCAGCCACTGATGGCTCCACATTTTGTAGCAGCATCTGATAAAATTAAAACAGTTGGAATATTCCATGCAGGCAGATTTTGCCACTAGTGCAATTAGACACCAAGAAATTGCCATTAATTTAATGAACTCAGTCTTTTAAGCCGTTAGATTTTAAAGCTAAGAGCATCCATTATCACAAGAATTAAATGGTTTTGTTTAAAATATATGTATCCTATGCCAGCCTTAAACAATTTGTATGCAAACCTTTTCAGAGGCAGTTATCTCTGCCTAGATGTGAATGTGGTATTTAGGATTACAGCCCATCTAAAGTAAGGATAATATTATGGCATGAATAATAGCGGTAGTAATAACAATAAATATTATTGACATGGCATTTTAAGTAATGCCTGTTAGAACAAAGCCTTTTATGACTCAAATCTGTTTAGAAAAGGAATCCGAGCCAGTGTCCTTCTACAAAGCCATGGGTGGCAGTTTGAAGCCAACTTGTTTAAGCCATGAATTTACAAACATATTACTTCAGACACTTGCAGCTTGAGTAGCATGTATATTGATTAGGGGGAAAATATCACTAGCCTGAAGCTACCAATAAAGATGGTTGCACTGCAGAATAGTTAAATTCCATTCACAATCATTCTCATGTTAATTTCACGGGGTATGTCTGCACAGCAACATTATTTTGAAATAACTAGTGTTATTTTGAAATAATTTAGTCCGATCTACACAGCAGGCACTTATTTTGAAATAATGTCGAAATACTGTCAAGCTGGAGGACTTCTTACTCCGACTCCTGTAACCCTCATTGTACAAGGAGCAAGGGAAGTCAGAGGAAAAGTGCTCTAATTTGTAATAAATGCTGTGTAAACACTCCCATTTTCGAAATAAGTTATTTTGAAATAAGCTATGCAATTGACGTAGCTCAATTTGCTTAGCTTATTTCGAGTTAAGCTGTGCTGTGTTGACACACCCAAGCTAAACAAATAAAAAAATTGTTACTGGGCATTTAGTTTGCAATGATGCAGTCTAACACACAGAATACTAGATCTCTTCCTTACATGATCAGATGTCACATTTGACCGGTGCCCAAGGGATAAGTAGATCCAAACAGAGTCCATAAAAGTTCTCAACAACAATATTCCAAAGGACAGGTTGAACCTCACTAGTCTGGCACCCTCGAGACCTGACCAGTGATAGACCAGAGAATTTGCCAGATCATGGGAGGTCAATATTGTCTAGCAGCTTTACCAGCACCTCCACTGCTGACTGGGTTCTTAGAAGACATTTAGGGGTAAACTAAAGCTAAATAATAGCACAATCACTGAGAGGCAGGGCTGATGGTTATAAACAAACTTTATGGGACCACAGGAAACTTGGCCACACCTATAAGTGAACATCCAGCTAACCAAAATCATGCCAGACCACAGATGTTGCTGCACCACAGAGTGCCGGACTAGAGAGGTTCAACCTGTATTTCAAATGATTGGAGAGCAAATCTTCCAGATCTTTGACTGTGATACCCCCATTGCTTTGTGCCTTGTGCAGCTATGGATATTTGTTCTTTGGATATTGTCAGGAGGAGATGAACCACTAATGCAACACTCTCCATTTCCTACCTCAGCTAGAATCCTCATTGAAAAGGTTTCCACACATCTGACATAGCTAGATATCTAAAAGCTTTCTTGCCACAAGCTTTTTGATAATTTTACCTGAAAATGAAAGATTAAACCTAGGGTAATAGTTGATTATTAGTGCCAATGCTGTTTCCTTGTGCAATAGCCACACAGATGTTTCTTTAAGAGATGAAGGGCAATCTTCTTTCCTTTAAGGAAATGTTGACAATTCACTGTCGTGGATCCAGTACTTTCCAATAGGCCTCCACCAGCTGGCAAAGACATTGATCCTGAATGTAGCTTGTCCCAGAAACCATTTCTAGTATCTCCGGTACCTCAGAGTGACACTGAATGAAACCTGAGCAGCAAAACCTTAACATCAGTACCATCAAGATTTTGTTTTTCCCCCCCACTGTATCAGACAGTGATGATTGTACACTGCTCTCCACAATGGGTCACCAATACTGACAGGCCTGGGGATGCCACTGAAAAATAAATATTACATAATACAGAATAATGGGTCTCTTCCTATGAGTAAAGCATGCAAGGCTACATTCACAGTGTGGCATGATTTTGCCTACATTTTGGGGTGCTGAACATCGTTTAAGCTGAAGGATTTGGCCAAAAATGTGTAATTGTTTCAAAAATGTAACCTGATGGTTCCAATGTCTTGCTTCCTATTTCATTTTAAACTTTCCTATTTGTTGAGATATTTTCAAACTAGGCACTGTGAGCAAATGTAACTCCATGGAATTTGTATTAGTAAAGCAAACAATGATATTGTGCTTTAAAAGTAACTAGGAGTCCATTCTGGAAACCCTTCCTTGCATGAGCGGTCTTACCGAATAAGGGCTGAATAAGAATTGGGCCCCTAATTACTTAGTATGTACCTCTGAAGGGCATTATAATGCCACTGGATTCTGCCTCAGAGCTCCATTGGAGTCCATTATGAACTTCTCGCTTTGTAAAAGACTTTGCTATAACTCATGAAACACTTACTATCGCTCCCAAGAACAGCTATACAGAAATCTCTGTGTTTTCACAGTTTGCTTCATCCCTACAGAGGTGATTTAAAAGCCACTGCTGAGAGCCTACTGTTCAGATTCAACTTCGTTGTAAAGCTTTTCCAGATGTATGCCTCCATAGTATTTTTCAAACTGGTAAGGCTACAAAGGGGGCAAGTACAGAGCTGCTCCCGCATCCACTGAAGTCAATAAAAGTTTTGCTACTGACTTCACTTGATGAAGGATTGGGCCCATTCCACATGTTGTAATGTAGATTAGGGATGTGAACAACTAGTCGACTATCTGATAAGCAAATGCCCCCCTTCTGGGACAATATTAAGAGAGCCAAACCTGTATGAGCATGGCCCCGATGGTCGATCTCCCCACACTGAACTGGTTCCCAATGGAGCAGTAGTTGTCCAGCATGGTGAGCTTCCAAATGTCGATGGCGACTCGCTTCTGAGGGGGATGGTGGGTTGCATGTGGGTTTCACATTGTCGGAGGACAGGAGCGAGCCACTAGCAGAGCTCCAGGAAGGTGTCCTTCCACATGTAGAAGTTCTGGAGCCAGTGCAGGGGCAATCAGAGAATATGGTGTGTGTTTGCCGTCCCCCAAGGAGGTAGGCAGAGGTGAAGAATACAGCTTCATGGGTGGTTAATCAGTCCCACCCAGTCAGTCAGCTCCCTGCACAGAACCCTGAGCCTCTGACTGGGTGGGGCTGCGCTGGGTGAAGCTGTGCTGCCCCGCAGCTTAGAGGGAACACTGGTGAAGAGCCTGATACATAACTGTAGAGGGAAGCCCCTTTAAGCACAAGTCTCAGATAGTCTCAGGAAGCAGCTACAAGAAGTGACTGCTGTCCTGATGCCCTCCCCGGAGTATTTCCGGGGGGGCTTTAAATGTGATTCAGACTCCAATGAGTGTGAATGTCATGTATTGATATAGATCTGCACTATTTTGATGGAGATTTGTAGTGTGGATGCATTATTTTGAAATAGTTATTTCGGAAGTTATTATTCCTAAATAACTTATTCTGAAATAATGCTATAGTGTAGACGTGCCATAAGATTCTAACTACAGCTGTACGTTCACAATCTTGTTTCTAATGTATTGGGAAGAGTTTGATAAAAGTAAAAAAAATCCTTCTTCCAAGGTTTAGATTCTTAGAGAAGCTAGGAATTGCCTGTCGGATTACACTGGGGTGTTTGGCAGGGTGTTACATGTATAGATCTGCAAACCCATGAATATCTGCTTTATATCTGCAGGTATCTGCATTCACAGATGTCAATGTGGATATCTGTGGCTTATTTTGCAGATATGGATGTGGATGTGGATATGAATTTTGTATCTGTGCAGGGCTCTAGTTACAAGTAGAGTTGGGTGGCTTTTTCTGATGACTTCTTTGTGACAAAAATGCAGATTTGGGTCCACTGAAACAGACGTGTATGTCAAATTCCCTGAATTGTTTAGGCAAGAAAAAAATGAACCGTTTTTCTCAACATTTTGTAAATGTAAAATTTTGATTTTTTTTATTCAGATTTTTTTTCAAATGTTACTTCCATTAAAAAGAAATAGGTTAAAATTAAAAATGAAATGCATCATTGTGTTTAACCCCAAACAAATTTTATTTCGCTTTTTCAGTTTAGCCAGTGAACTGAAAAATCAGTTATTCACACAGTTCTAGTTACTAGCAAATTTTCCCTTTCAGTAATCCCACTGCTTAAATGGATTCACACTGCTAAAGTAATTGCAGTCATAGAAAAGTCCCATTACTTTATTACCAGTAGGATTGTGGGTAATATTGATAAATTGCTTTAATGTACACTATTTAACAGCATCTTTCCTAAAAGCTGTTAACATTGGAAAATATGGCCTCGTGACTTAAGAACCTCAGTCCCACTTTCAATAGTAACTAAGGATTTAGGAAACTAGGTCTGATTTTGGGCTAAGTGCCTGAGCCCTCTTTGAAAAATGAGACTTAGGCTCCTATGCCACTTAGGGGCAGATTTTTTTTAAAGGCACCTAAATATGCAGATAGTTGTCCAGTAAGATTTTCAAATGTGATTGATTTAAATGAGAACTATACACCTATGCACTTCTGAAAATCCCACTAGAGATCTATCCACATCTTTAGGTGCCTAAATTCCTTTAAAAAACTAGTGCTTAGAAACGTTTGAAAATGTAGCCCTAGAGCTAATACGATACACAGAATAATAGAAGCTTTCCCCAGCACTATGGCCCAGAAAGAGAATATGGCTATGCTTTCACAGCCAAAGAAAGGTATGCTTTGTCCATGGTATAAAACACACACACAAACACACACACACTATCCAAGTGTAGAAAGGTTGTGGAGCCAAGTACTGATAGGCTGCGTCTAGACTGGCAAGATTTTGCGGAAATGCTTTTAACGGAAAAACTTTTCCATTAAAAGCATTTCCACAAAAGAGCGTCTAGATTGGCACGGGTGCCTTTGCGCAAAAAGTGCTTTTGCGCAAAAGCATCCGTGGCCAGTCTAGACGCGATTTTGTGCAAGAAAGCCCCGATCACCATTTTAGCCATCGGGGCTTTTTTGCGCAAAACAGTTCTTCGCTGTCTACACTGGCCCTCTTGCGCAAGTATTCTTGCGCAAGAGGGCTTTCAGCGGGAGCGGGAAAGTATTCTTGCGCAAGAAGCACTGATTTTGTACATTACAAAGTCAGTGCTCTTGCGAAAATTCAAGCGGCCAGTGTAGACAGCTGGCAAGTTTTTGCGCAAAAGCGATTGCTTTTGCGCAAAATCTTGCCAGTCTAGACGCAGCCATAATGTTTACTGCAAGGTTAGGACAATCAGCGAAGGGGTACAAAGATGACATCACTTAGCTCCCTCTCAGTGAACACAACATGGTAGGTTGGCTTAAGGTACACCTCCAGCTACGCAAAATATGTAGCTCGATTCAGTTTACCTTAAGCTGAGCAGTTGTGGCATCTACACTGCAGGAGGCCAACAGGAGCTCACACTCCAGTCAGCTTCCCTTACTCATTCACAGATCAAGGAGTACGGGACTCCGGCTGGGGCTATCCTCAGTGTTTGATTTTGGGGTCTATACTAGACCCGCTAAATTGAACACTAGAAGATTGACCTCCGAATCTTTGTAGCATAGGCATGCCCCAAATGTCTTGTCTCTACTTGGGGTTGTATAGCAAGAAAATTCTCACATGTGTTTTCTTGCTGTAAACAAGCAAAAACAAAGCCCTTTATAAAAAATTTAAAAAACCACAGATAGTCTAGCACAGTGTTTCTCAAACTGTGCTTTGTGGAGCCCCAGTGCTCCGCGAGACAGCTCCAGGGGCTTTGCGAAGTTGACAAACTGGAAATATCAATAGGTACAACACATACAATCAGTGGACCACTGGGGCTCTGCATAAGTACAACACATACAATGAGTGGACCGCTGGGGCTCCACATAAATTTTTACGCATGTAAAGGGCTCCGGAGCTCAAAAAGTTTGAGAATCATTGGTCTAGCAGCACCTTAAAGACTAACAAAACACGTAGATGTTATCATGAGTTTTTGTGGGCACAGCCCACTTCTTCAGAGGAATAGAGTATTAAAAATCGAGATCCAAGAATAAATAAGGAAAGTCGGAGAAAAAAAGAGAAAAAATAGTGGCTGACAAGAACAATTTGCACCTCTATAGGTACCCATTGTTAAGTTGGTTGGTTAAGTCATTAGCATGTGGAAGGCAGCTTGCGAGCCAGCCAATATCTTTATACATTCCTCTCTGATAGAAATCAAACTTGTAAATGAAGATAAGTTCCAACCCTTCCCTGTGTATTTGGCTTGTGGAATTGGCCTGAAACCCTTTATGTCAGTTTGAAACATAGCCTGAAATTGCAATGCATGACTATCTGATAATGTTATCAGATTCCTCAAAAGGAGAGGTGAGTTGTACAGGGTAGACAAGCATTTAAGTAGCATTTATGCACCTATACTCATAAGAAAACCTCTTACTAGCATCAGTTTGGTAGGCTCATTAAGAATAACTAAGAAAGTGACATTTGAATTACATACATTTTGATGAAATACCACCTGAAAAATGCTAACGTGCTAATTTATTTTGGGTGGGGCTTCTTTAAAAATCAAAGAAATCTTAGATTACTACACGAGATCTTCAAAGGGCAGTTGGTGTATGTGTTATTCAGTAAGAAATAATCATAGAAGATTACTGTTGGAAGAGACCTCAGGTGGTCATATAGTCTAACTGCCTGCTCAAAGTAGGACCAAACCCAGCTAAAAGATCTCAGCCAGTTCGGCCTAGAAAATTTCTAAGGATGTAAATTCTACCACCTCCCTAGGTAATCCATTTCAGTGCTTCACCATCTTCCTAGTGAAATAGTTTTTTTCCCTCATATTCAACCTGGATCCCTCCCACTGCAACTTGAGACCATTGCTTCTTGTTCTGTTATCTGCCACCATTAAGAACAGCCTAGCTCCTTTCTCTTTGGAATCCCCCTTGAGGTAATTGAAGACTTTGCTCAAACCCCTCTCCCTCATTCTTCTCTTCTGCAGACCAAGGGAATGTCTAAACTACATCTTTCGAAAGAGGGATGTAAATTAGGCAGATCAAAAGTGCAAATGAAGCAGGGATTTAAATATCTCGTGCTTCATTTGCATAATCGTGTCACAGCGTTCTTTCGAAAAAAGGGTATTTTGAAAGTGAAACCGCAGTCTAGATGCAGTTCTTTCGAAAAAAAAAAAAACCCTACTTAGGAATACAGGATCTTTCAAAAAAGGGTTTTTTTCCCCCTAAAGAACCACGTCTAGACAGCGGTTTCACTTTCGAAATATTTAAATCATCACTTCATTTGCACTTTCGATCTACCTAATTTACATCCCTCTTTCGAAAGAGGGTTATAGTTTAGACATAGCCTAAATAAGTCCAGTTCTCTGAGACTCTCCTCATAAGTCATGTGCCCCAGCACCCCCCCACCCATTATTTTCATTGGCAATGAAAATGATTGCCCTCTGCTTGACTCTCACCAATTTGTCCACATCCTTTCTGTAGTATGTGGGGGGCGGGAGGGGAGGCTAAAATTAGCCACAATACTCCAGATGTGGCCTCACCAGTGCCAAAGAGAGGCAAATAAACACTTCTCAGGATCAGAGGGCAATAGTTCTACTAATGCAGCCCAGTATGCTGTGAGCCTTCTTGGCTATAAGGACGCACTGTTTACTCATATCCAGCTTCTTGTCCACTGTAAACCCAAGGTCCTTTTCTGCAGAACTGCTGCTTAGATAGCTGGTTTCCAGCCAGTAGCAGCACATGGGATTCTTCTGTCCTGAGTACAGGATTCTGCACTTATCCTTGTTGTACTTCATCAGATTCCTTTTGGCTCTATCCTCCAATTTGTCTAGGTCACTTTGGACCCTCTCCCTCCTCTCCAGAGTGTCTACCTCTCACCCCAGCTTAGTGTCATCCGCAATGTGCTGAGGGTACAATCCCTGCAGTCATCCAGCTCATTAATGAACATGTTGAACAAAAACAGCCCTAGGACTGACCTCCGGGGGGATTCCACTTGATACTGGCTGCCAACTAGGCATCAAGCTGTTGATCACTACTGCATTTTTAAACTCCTCCCTAGTCATCTATCCAAGTTGCCACTCCTCATAAGCTTCCTTTTTGTGTTTAGGTTCACTGAAGTTTTCTTTGTGAAGCCCATACTTACTAGCCCCTTCCTGTAACACGAGTATTAAAACAGTAGACATAATTTATGGGGGCAAGCAGATGCATTGCAATTCATCCATGTTAACACTTGGGTTCAATGCCTTAATGGCCTGAAATAGGAGGGATCAAGAGCTATTATGCTTGCGTGGATGAGGACATTGTCATCATTCAGTATCATTCCCCTACACTGCCAGGGGCATACACATTTCCATACAGCTGGTGACATTAATTAAGGTTGCCTTTTAGGAAATCCCTCAAGGGTCCCATACTAGTCCCATAATTAAGTACTGTCTAAGCATAAACATGCAATCCAGTGCAGTTTTAAAGTCAGTGAGCCAGATCATCATCTCAGCTACACTGAGATAATAAGAGAGTCAAGAAAAGGAAGAAATCAAACCTACAGAACACCAGCAGAATAGGAAAAATCCCACCCTTTTAGTGCCATTGTGCCTATTGTACACAGCACTGACCTACAAACATTTCAGCACTATCATTTAACTGAGTTTGGTTTTAAATAAAGTGCCGATACATGGGGAAATCCTGACCCTACCGACATCAGTTGAATTCAAAGGGGCCAGGAGTCCACCCACCGATTCTTCGGGGTGAAATCATTTTGCAGAATCAGAAGTCTCTCTCTTCTCTTTGCATTTCTAGTGTCATTCCCTCTGTCCTTGTGAAGATTTTCTGGTGCCCCCGCCCCCCTCTGTTGCCTCAGCAGTGCTCGTTAAATGTCACAGACACAGGGTTTTAGTGAAAATGCAGTAAGAGCCCATGGAGAAGGCACAACTGTCCTGCCCTTTGCTGTTCTCATAAATAACATGAGAAAATAAAAGGAGGAAGGGGGTAAATCTGCCTTTCCAAGGAGGCTGCCCTTAGCACCACCTTCATCCTCCCAGCCTCTCTCAAAGCTTTATACTTAAAATACCAGCATGACAGACCAGACCTTTGTCATTTTGCTGGCACACAGGGGTTGTAGGGCTGCCTTAACTGGCCAGCTGAGGATTCCTCTTGCATGATGACATAAAGTCAACTCTAGGCCATCCTCATTCAGCCCCACACTGTGTTGGAGGGTACATCCATGGGGGTAGAGGTCATGATCGGAGGGCTGCTGCCCTCTACTGAGCTCTGGCTGGTGTAATGGCAGAAAGGGGGCTGATGTAGGCTAAATCTACTCAGTTTATGCTGGGTACCACACCAGTCTTCAGACAGCCTGAGGATCAGGAGAGCAAAGCAGCATACAACCCCTTTTGCCCTTCCCCTCACCTCTTATCTCTGGCGAGCTGTGCTCAGCTGGAGCTGAACACTGGAGCTGTTAATTGCCTATTTTATGAACCTTTCTGCTTTGTGTCTAACTCTCTGGCTCAATGGGCCGCACAACCTGCTCACATCAAAGAGAAAAGCATACACTGCACGAGATGGCAATCCCTGGCTTTTACTCTGAAGGCAGCTACCATTTTAGTTCCAGGGCCCCTCTGTCACTTCCCGTTCTTGGAAAGCTTGATCTGCCACCAGGCCTGTATATGGCACCTAACCAAGCTCGCTACATTTGGGAAGTGCCCCCAGAGGCTCACAAACAGTTTGCTGCAGCTGTGATTTTACACACATGTTTCTCACTGAGATAAAGTGGAAGTGCAATGTGTTCCTCGGCAAAATTTCAATGAATTGTGGCTAATTCCAAAAGGATCAAAGGAATGTCTGCTCGTTTTCTTATCACAGCCCCATTGCAAGACACCTTCACTGTCTTCCTATATTTGAAAATCCAGATCAAAACTGCCTTCCTTAAACTCTCCAGGGACCTGTTCCAGTCATCCTCACAGATCTTGTGCCCACACCACTTCCTGTTGAAGTCAATGGCAAAACTCCCATTGATTTCAATGGAACAAGATGAGGGGCTTTTCCGTTAGCTGTGAAACATGATTGCAACCATATAAACCATTCAAAATTCACCAGGTCCCTTGATTCATTACAAATCTGAAAATCAGGTTTTATCCCCCTAAAGATGTTTTCTAAATTTGGCAAATGGGCCCAGTGTTAGGCAAATCTAGCCCTGTTTGTGTGGGTTTCTGTTGAAACATACAGCTTTGCATGGTTCAAATGCAAAACAACATGAAACTCAGCTGAGGATTTGGGTGTTTGCTTGAAGAGGACTTTCTAAAATCAAAGACATTATATATGAAATCAAAATAGGATTTTTTGGTGTATCGCTTATGCACAGAGTGTATTCACTGTTTTCAGTAACAAAACAGTTACTGAAATAGAAAACATAATTATAAGATTAATTTTACAAATTTCATAACTTTCTATTCAAGGTATTCATACAGATCCCCTGACCTTAGTGTCTGAGCACTTCATAAATGACACCAAACTATATCAATAGCTAAGGGAACAGGATGGGGCTGGCAGTGAAAGAGGGACAGTCCCAGTAGTAAGACAGAGGGAGACACTGATCAAGACAATTAAATAGGTGCTCCCCCTATGAGTCTATGGAATCCATTGGCCAACTGGGGGAGAGATATGTTGATTGGCCAGCATCCTCCAGCTTCCCAGATGTAGCCCAGAGCAAGGGCTGAAAGCTCTTTCAACTCTGCTCCAGCAGCTCAATCAAACTAGGAATGGGAACCCAACCTGACAGATGCTGCAGGTCTAGCTGTTTGCCTGTTTGGGGAGTCGGGGAAGAATTTATTCTCCCATATGCCTATTGGGACCCTTCCTCACAGCACCTTCACACCACAGCAAATGGTTTACCATCAAAAATGCTAAATAATCAAAAGTAAAATGTTATGTGGAAATGTATCATTTCAATAAGACCTCATTTTGAAAAAGCCAGCAGAATGGAGCATTCTGATAAAAACTAAAACAGAGCATTTTGACACTTTCTTAATGGAACATTTCAATTTTGCATTTCAAAAAGACATTTGTTTCATATATATAATTTTAGAGGATTAGTGCATCTGTCTGAGAGTCCATCTATCCGTTAGTCTGTTTGTTCAGGAACTCCTCCTAAACAACAAGAGCTAGGACCACCAAAATAGGTATGCAGCTTCTTCTTATCCTAACTTAAACCAAGGAGCAGAGACAGTTATGCTCCACAATGACCACTGCAGGCAGTGAGTGCAGGGGACAGTTATAGTGCAGAATGGCCACAGGGGAGCAGCTGCACCAGGAAGAGAGTGGCTAGCGGAGGCTGAGGCTCTCCATATTGCCAGCTACCTGCCACAGGTAAGTGGCTCCCCAACCCCAGACCCCTTCATCCTGGATCTTGGCTGCAGTACTAGATGGCAGGGGGTGAGGGAAGAGATCTGCTGGCCAGTGGCTCCACCATGGTGCCCCTTCCCCCCTTGGCAGCACTGCCAGGGCTGAGCTGCATAGTCTTGTTCTGGGAGGAGCCGCTGACTGGGGCCAGGCAGCACAGCCTGCTCCCACCCCAGGAGGAGCCACTGGCCAGGGCTGGGCAACGCAGTCCCATCTTCCCCACCCCGGGAGGAGCCTCCAGCCAGGGCCAGGCAGCGAAGCTCTGGCCTCCATCCCAGAGGAGCCCTGGACAGCACTGAGCACCCCAGAGGAGTCGCTGTCACCAGAGCAGCACTGCCCTCCCTACCGTGGGTAGCTCCGATGAGTCCCCCAGGCCTGACTCCTACACTCCCACCCTCTCCCCTGAGCCCACACAAGGACACGAGCAATGCCAGGTAAATCCTCCAGTGTGTATGTATATTATATATGTGAAATACAGATTTAAAATGTCAAAAATCAAGAAAAATATCTTGAAATTTTAAAGAAAAATCCAAAATTTTAGAATTTCTCTGAAATGGAAAATCTGGCTCCCAAACAGCTGTACCCCTTAAGCTTTGTTCCATCTTTCCTCTTAAAAAGAAGTCTGCATGAGTTGCTACAATATGAAACCACCAAGCTTCAGACCTCTCTCAAGATACTTACCTTTAACTTCCCCTCATCTACCTCTGTCCTTTTTTTCCATCCTTCCCCACGTTTCCACTCTACATTTGCTCTGACAGGCCAGATTTATGATGGACTACCTTCCACAGGCGCAATAGGGAAAAAAGAAAGGGCAAAAGAAGACAGGACAACAAGCCCACTCTTCCTTTTTGACTAGACATGAACAGAAAGCAGCCCTAATTTGCTTGCAAAGCACCAGAGTGCTGGTCCAGCAGCATTCTGTACCCCAAATATGGATATAACTGGGTATGAGAGGGGCATATGCACTAGTTAGTAGTTAGGTTACTAGTCTACATAGCAGGGCAAAAGTTGAATTAAGATGTGCAATTTCAGCTATGTCAATTGCGTAGTTGAAGTTGAAATAGCTTAATTTGGCTTTTTCGCATTGTCGACACAGCAGGAAGACGAAGGAAGAATACTCTTCCTTCGACTTCCCTTACTCCTTGTGAAATGAGGGTTACAGGAGTCGGAGTAAGAAGTCGTCCAGCTTGCCATTATTTCAACATAATGGCTTGCTGTGTAGATGCATATTTTGTTATTTTTGGAATAACATCAGTTATTCCAAAATAACTCTGCTGTGTAGACATGCCCTAGATGAAGAACTGGGCCAGGGAGAGTGATTGGATTCCAATAGCACAGGCTTAGTGAGTGCTGGAAGCAAGGGTTTCCTGGTAGGCTCCTGAGATGGACTGTGCCTTATCTTAACTTCCACGCACACCACAACTCCTGGGTCCTTCCAGTGGAATACTGTCCCTCCCTGTCAGGATAACATTTCAACTGGAGTACTGTGCCAACTTGTGGCCACCACACTTTGGAAATGATGTGAAGAAACTGGAGAAAGTCCAGAGAAGAGCAACAGGCACTTATTATTTTGACAATGTCAAAATAATGTCCCTCTGGAGGACTTCTTACTCCAACTCCTCATAAAATGAGGGTTACAAGAGTAAGGGAAGTCAGAGGAAGAGTGCTCTTTCTTGGACTTCCTGCTTTGAAGACAGCTCCAAAAGCCAAAATAATCTATTTCGACTTAAGCTATGCAATTGACATAGCTGAAGTTGTGTAGCTTATTTCAGCTTTAGCTCTTCTTCATGGACATACCCTCAATGTCCTTTTGAGATCTACATTTCTGTGAGTCTATGATCCCTGCACATCTCAGGCTGTAAGGATGAAATCCTGGGTATTTAATTCACAGTGTGTTTTGCTTTTGATGTCAATAGGGCCATGATTTCACATGAAATACTGTAATAAAGCCTTAAATGTCATTAAGACTATTATTCCACTTATGCATATTACAATCATGGTGGCAATAATAATTCTTACTTGGTGACAAAAGAAAGAAAACCACAGAAACAAGAAAAAAAAGTTCAAAAAAAGTTCAAGTCCATCTTGTGCTCTTTGTATTTCTGTGTCACCCTATGACACTTCCCCACACTGCAGTACTGCATAGCTCACATAGATATGAACTTAAAACAGAAACTATTTCCAAACCCAAGCTGATTAAATGTGAGAAGCAACCAAGGGTTAGCTGTCTTTTGTTACTTCAAGTACCCTAACAACACAGAGACCATGCACATCCATAGCCCAGCTAGCTTCATTAATTCCTTGGGCTATTCATGAAACAAAATTCCCATCCTGATAATATTTCAGGTTTTTCCCTCAGCCAAAAAAGCATAGAAAAAAATCCCCACAGTAACTAAGACAAATAGACACTGCTTAATCATTTGGATTCTCCCAAGCTATGTCTAGACTGCAGGCTTCTTTTGGAAGAAGCTTTTCCGGAAGAGATCTTCCGGAAAAACTTCTGCCGAAAGAGAGCATCCACACTGCCAAAGCGCATTGAAATAGCGATCTGCTTTTTCAAAGACAGTGTCCACACTGAATGGATGCTATCTTGCATTTCAGCTGTGATTATTATGGATGGAGTAGCCACCAGGGCACCTGTGCTTTTTTCTCTTTCTTCTTCTTTTGCAAGAACTCCCTCTTCCCCATTCACACATGCCTTTTTCTGAAAGAGCTCTTTCAGAAAAAGGCTTCTTCCTTGTAGAATGTCAGAAAAACCCCTCTGTTCTTTTGATTTTCTTTCAGAAGAACCCGACTGCAGTGTGGACATAAGTGAAGTTTTTTTCAGAAAAACGGCCATTTTTCTGAAAAAACTGTAGTGTAGACATACCCCCAGTGCAACAGTGTATTTATTGCAGATTCTGTTGTGATAAGGATATATTTGGAGGACTAGATTAAAAGATAAAATATCTATAAACTAAGCTGAGTATTTAAATGCAGGGAAAAATGAAGGCTAAGAACTGTGTGGTAAGTGCATCAAGAATACTAATTGAACATTGTCCCTCCTTCAGGAATGTTAAAGATAATGAGGTCTAGTAAGGTATATCTTCAGTAAGCAATATACTCTCTGAGGGGAGATTCCTGGTTATTTATATTGAAATGGAAACAAATAGTTAAGATTTCATTGCCACAAGCAAAATTAGCCACTGCTTGTACCATAACATTTAATGCTAGTTTAGAAATACTGGGGTTTCTCTGCCTTTAACCTTGGCACTAATCCTCAAAGGTATTTAGACACATAACTCCCATTAATTTGTATGGGAATTCACATGTAAATACCTTGGAGAATCTGGGTTCTAAGGTCACAATTTACTCCTCTGCACTGTGAATGTTAAACAGTGCCATTCTGCATTGCAAGCCTCTCTCTGTTCTAGATCCTTCAGCCCAGGGGATTTAAACCCCATCCTAGGAAAACAAGGTGCCATTTCTGTCCTTACTACAATTTAGAGCAGCATCAGGGCTGTTGAAAATTGTACCCAGCTGTACACATTCCAAGGGGCCATTCTGGCCACTAGGGTCCAAAAGCCCACGGCATCGTTCTGGCCAAGCTTTCTTTTCTTCAGCCTGTATTCCCAGCAGGAGACCAAGAGGGCACAACTGAGGGATTTCTTATATACTAAGGGACTCCTCAGAAAGCCAGTTAAACCATCTTTTTGACCTGTGAGTTTGAGTGCTACAAAGGGACCATAACAGGGCCAAGGCTCTGGCTCTCTGTCAGTCTCCTCACTGATCAACTTCTTTCAGGTATGGTATGGGTTATGAATCATAATGAAGAATGCAACACTTAGCCTATGGTCAATGTGAGATATCAGAGAAGCTCAGGGTCAGATTTCTGAGAGCATATAGCAGCTTCCACTGTGATAATCAAGGCCAGATCTCAAAAGTGCTCAGCACACAAAATGCTGAGCAACTTGGGAAATCTGGCAACTTATTTTGGTACCTAGTTGGGAAAGGCGTTCCTTCCAAAACCTGACTTTCCTTCTAGGTCCTGAGCCCTTCTGTAAATTCTGTACCTATCTCCTCCCAGTTAGTGATCCTGAAGCATTTATAAACACTTGAGTGCAGTTGTGGCCTCATTTGTGACTTATATGTTCCATGTGTGTATTCCCAACCACATTAACTACTTACTGAGAGAAAGAAAACTTACCCTTTAAAAGCCAGATCATGGAGAGTTAGGACACTTTCCTTCTGGTTTGCACATTTACACCAGAGCTGGTAAATAAGTCCAAAAATCTTTATTACTCTTGATGATGCACAAACCAAAAAGGACCACTCTTGTCTGTTGAATTTGCAATGCCTCTTGTTAGACAAAATATTCTTTTCACTGGGTCTGGTTTCAATCAGATGATGAGACAAAAAAACCCATTAGGACATTTTTATAGAGTCAATGTTCAGCATAAGCAGCTCAAACTGCCTCTCATTAAAGTCAATGGAAAAAAGGTCTATCAGAGTGTGATGAGGTCCCCAGTGTTGTTCACAAGGTCACACAGGAATCTGTAACAAAAGCATGAATAGATCTGTCTAACTCTCACTCTTGTGTATCAACCAAAAAATGTCCTGCCTCCTCTTAAAGATCATCAAATGAATTTAGAGGAATGAGAGCCCAGGGAATCCTAAAAATGTTATAAACATGCAAATACTGTGGCTTATATTCCACATGGAGCCATAATTTGTGCTCCTTTTTGTATCCCTTTTCAATTAAAGTCACCGTAGGGAAAGCTAACCCTGTGTGCATAGTTAAAAGAGTTTAAAATATTTTTGATTTTTTTTTTGTTGTTCTTTATATACCAGATGCTATTCAGGACACAAATTTTCTGCTCCTGAAGGAAAAAATAATTTGTTCTGAAAACTAAATTCTTCAGGAAAGCAGTTGGTAATTTGCATTAATGTGTTTGCATACTTTAATATATAAGTAACATCATTAACAAATATATCCTTTCAGTTTTTAAACATACCTTCAGACACAAACCTCTAGCTGTAGAGGAAGAATTAAATTGGAAGAAAAATTGTAATCAGTGTGTAATTTGGAAATGTTCTGTATCTCTGCAACACCAAAGAAGAACTATTATCATGCTCACAGATGTGAATGAATTGTAGATCCTCTCTAGGGCTTGCCAAGGAGAGAGGTAACACTGTCTTGCTTTGAATAAAGATCATCTACTAAATTCTTACCTACTGCAAACAACATAGCTCTCTTAAGTTCAAATGAGCTATACTGATTTACACCAGCTGATAATCTGAGTTCTTTTCCTGCCTTACATAATTGCAGGGATTGCCAGAAGAGTAGGGTTGAGCCAGCTGTCATAAATCAAGTCATTCTCCATATAATATAAGAGGGAGAGATTCAAAGCACTAGGTGATTAGTATTAAGACAAAAGCTTAAGCTGGAAAGGTTAGCTAGATAAGTTGGTTATTACTTTGGAAATGTTATTTCTTTATTTAGTATTCTAAAATTTAGCTAAGGGAAGCTTAATTTAAATTCACCTTGAACAAATTTTTGGTTATTTTGGTCTAGTGTTAAGAAGCTGGGTGCCACTGTAGTCTAATACAATGTGCCTGGGGGTGAACTTCATAATGGTATGTTTGCCCCATTACAAAATGTGAGAGGATATAAAAGGAGGGGAATGAAAAGCAATGGAGACAAAAGACCTCTCTAATTTATTACTCTGACAAATAAATCCCTTTTAGGAATGCATAAATAGTTTAAGGTAAAAGAAGGGCCAAATCACTCTCTTCAGCCCAAATATTTTTAAAAAGGATACTTCTCAGAAGTTGTCTTCTTCCTTTCATCCTGTGATAAGCCCTGCCTACTGTATGTGTAGGTTCTTAACAAAGAAGAAAGTTGAGGATTTAGAAGGATTAAACACTTATATGCCTAATGAAATCATTCACACTGTCACATTAAAGAGGATTAAAAACAGTGATGTAGAAATCTTGTTTCAGTTTATGGACCAATCACTAACCTATGGCATTAAGAAGGAAATTCTTGTTTGGGCAAAAGTCTCAGAGGGGTAGCTATATTAGTCTGTAACTTTAAAAACAATTAGTTGTCCTGTAGCACCTTGGGGTATGTCTACACTAGCCCCCTAGTTTGAATTAGGGTGGCTAATGTAGGCATTTGAACTTGCAAATGAAGCCTGGGATTTAAATATCCCGGGCTTCATTTTCATGTTCCCGGGCGGGCACCATTTATAAATCCCTTTAGTTCGAACTGACTGCCTGCAGCTACACGCGGCAGTCAGAGTTAATCCGAACTAAGTCCTTAGTTCGGATTAACTGTTACTCCTCCTGCAATGAGGTGTAACAGTTAATCTGAACTAAGGACTTAGTTTGGATTAACTTCTGACTGCCGCGTGTAGCCGTGGGCAGTCAGTTCAAACTAAGGGGATTTAAAAATGGCGCCAGCCTAGGAACATGCTAATGAAGCCTGGGATATTTAAATCCCGGGCTTCATTTGCAAGTTCGAATGCCTACATTAGCCACCCTAGTTCAAACTAGGGGGCTAGTGTAGACATACCCTTAAGCTGCGTCTAGACTGGAATGATTTTCCACAAATGCTTTTAACGGAAAAGTTTTTCCTTTAAAAGTATTTGCGGAAAAGAGCGTCTAGATTGGCATGGATGCTTTTGCGCAAAAGTGCTTTTGTGCAAAAGCATCCATGGCCAGTCTAGACGCGATTTTGTGCAAGAAAGCCCCGATCGCCATTTTAGCCATCAGGGCTTTTTTGCGCAAAACAGTTCTTCGCTGTCTATACTGGCCCTCTTGCGCAAGAATACTTGCGCAAGAGGGCTTTTTCCCGAGCGGGAGCGTGAAAGTATTTTATAAGAAGCACTGATTTTGTACATTACAAAGTCAGTGCTCTTGCGCAAATTCAGCCGGCCAGTGTAGATAGCTGGCAAGTTTTTGCGCAAAAGCAGCCACTTTTGCGCAAAAACTTGCCAGTCTAGATGCAGCCTTAGAGACTAACAAATAGAGAGAATCATGAGCTTTCATGGGCAACACCTGAGAGGGGCAGATTATTCTATAATTCTTTACTCTGAATTTTTGAACTTTCCTTAGAAGAATTTGAGAAACACTGAGTTAGACGGACCACTAGTCTGATCAAGTAAAATAATTACTATGTGCTTATGTTCCAAATTAAATAGCTACTTATTTATACAGCAACATTTTTTTCATTAACATGCCCGAGGGAAGAGGCAGCATATAGGGCAAGCAAATATATATTAAGCTGTGGTTTCCCATCAGGGTTCCTACTTCTTCATCACTGACTAATATGATGAATATATAGACTACACTATTTAACTTGTAATCATTTAAAGGGAATGGGATGAAGAGATTATGGAGACACAATATCTTGGATACTTCTGAAAATACTTCAGAAAATCCCTTGGATCCATTTGAAAATACCTGCCTGCTTACTCCAATCTGGTCCATCCAAAAGCAAATAAATAAATAAATACCTAAAGTTTTTCATAAATGTGTGTGTGTGTGTATGTGTATGTATGTATATATATACACATATATATATGAACCCCGAGAAAATGCAGCTCAATTAAATTGGGTGTAAAAGAATCTGGAGATGAGCTGGATTTCATCAGAGGCAAGAAAATCATCGCTACTATCCTTTCAATTCAGTGTGGCAGAATTTTCCAGCAATCTCTGAGGACACCCAATGGTTTCAAATATATCTGGAGTTGAATTAGAATAAAATCTTTAAGGTTTTGAAATGATCAGATAGTGGGTTCTTTCCCACTTTGTTGCCAAGTGGGGCTGGATGGAGATGTTAAGCATATAGCAAGAGAGGCTGTTTTGCAGAGGTTCAATCCTAATATTACAGATGAGGAGTTCTAAATAGTTCAAACTTTGGATGAAGAGTCCAAACTTGTAGAATTATCAGCTCTTCACTGATTTTTTAAATATTTGCCCATATTCAGACTCTATTTTCTACCCCCTGACTGCAATCAAGTAACTGAGATGTATTGTTCCCTGCTTGGAGCAGTATTCAGGCCCGTACACAGGGACAGTGCGAAGGGTGCGAATGTACCCCCTATGGTCCTTCTTGGTCCGCCATGGGGCTGATTCCGGCCAGTCTGGGAAAGGCAGAGGCAGTACGCTGCCAACCTCCCTCCTCTGTTCTCTGGCCAGCCGCGGGAAGCCTGGTGTTGATTCTCCCATGCCTCTCCCAAGAGAGAGGCCAGGGGCAGGTCTGGGACGTGGTGGCAGGGCTGGGGGGCAGGGCAGCCACCAGCTCCTCCCACAGTTCACACACCCCTACAGAAATTCCTGCATACGGACCTGGTATTATACTCTGCCTAAATCAGGATTGTAACTTTCACATCTTGCTGTGTTATTGGCATGTTTTGGGAGGGATTTTCCCTATCTGTACCATGTGTTCTAGAAATACTGTTATATTTGCTTAGTTTTTGCATTGAGATTCAGTGAAGACACAGGTGTTCAAGTACTTCGGGGAAGGGGAACCCACTGACATTAACACAAAGAAGAGCAGAGGGTCACTTGTTGTGAGGGCAGATTATCAAAGCAATTAGATGTTGCAGAATGATAAGGTATTGAATGGATAGATGAATGGATAGATTTCACCAACAGGAGCCAATGACTCTCCATGGTCCATTTTTTAGATCCTTGATATAACATGAAAACTTGTCTCAGCCAGTCTTCAAAACAGAAACAAAATGCTTGCGCTTACAGTACTTCAAAGAAAAGTTACTTTGCACCTTTCATCCAAGAGTCTCAAATCAGTTAACCTACATTTAAACAAACACCTAAATAATCAGAAAAGCTAGGGCAGATGGTTACAGTCAAGGAGGGCAGAGCCAAATATGAAAACTTGAACCTTGACTCCCAGGCCTCTGTTTTAACTGAAAGATAGATACCTTCATCCCAGCAAGGGTGCTGGAACAATTTTTATAATTTGCATCTCTTTTTCTGATAAAACCCTGCAGTCTAGACATAGCCTCAGTTTACTCTAATTACTGTTCACTCACAAATTTCCAGCCCTCTTCTTGTGGAGTTTTTAACTCCAGTATCTGTGAAGAGCAGCTACTGGCTGCCAATTACCTTTGGTAGGCTAGTATCCATCACCTAAAGAAAATGGTAACCAGTGTAATTCTGGCTGCTTTTCCTGTGGTTTTAACCTCTGACTTACAGGGTTTGTCTGGACTGTGACAGGAAGATATTATAGAACTCATCCATCTTCAATTAAAAATATTGTTCAATGCAGGAGGAGAGGCTACTGCCCTGCATAAATAACAAACATTAAAATAAAAATAGGTATTTTTATTGGCAGAAGCATAAAACCATTCAGTTCCTCTGAAATCACAATAATTGATGGGGGCAAGCATCCTAACTTGCAGTACATGCAGTTTCTCATGAAAACTGGCACCAATAGCAAATGTAAGTGCTAATAGAAAAGGCTGGGAAAAGAAAGGTAGTTATGCAGCAAAATATTGCAAGTTTAATTGACAAGAACCTACTCATGTTTGTTTAATAATGTGCACAGTGTAGTTTAGAATTGACAATCCATTACCAGAAAGCCATTTGTTGTTTAGGATGATAAACTGAGATTGAATTGTCCATTTCAATCCATACCTTTGCTTGTCTATTTTTGAAAATCCATTCATTTGAGATGTGTGTTCATGGTCAAACACTATCTCAACTTAGGAACATTTTCACTTCAGAAAATGTAACACAAACTATCTCTGAGATGTGGGTTATTTGGAGGCTGCTGTGAAAAGAGCTTTGCTGTCACAGTCTGTTACACAGTATTCATTTATTCTGTTTGATTTCTGACCAAATACATATACCCAGACACAATGCACTTTAGCTATATGGAATATCAGTACACTGAAAACTATCATATAATCGCATTATCGACTTGCCAGCACAATATCACAGTGCTTTCACCAGGATCGTAAAGGTAACCAATAACCATCTTCTAACCAGCTAACTGTTTAAATATCCAGATATTCCATCCCCAGATAGTGGAGACAAGAAGTGGGGTTTGCAGTAAGCCAAGAAAGTTAAAAACTCCAGGCTGTGGTATACCTTGGGATAAAAGGAGTTCCTAAAATGAGGCACCTTCATCAGGAATGCCCAAGGGCTTTATTTCAAGGACTTCCACCTATTGTAGATGAACCAGTAGGAAGCCTCCCAGGATACCTCCCTCTGTCACTCCCATTGACCAGGAATCATGTGCAATAGGTACGGGAGGAGCAGTGCCTGCAGGGAGCACTTCCTTGCAGCACACAGAGCTGTGCAAAGACACATAAGAACATAAGAACGGCCATACTGGGTCAGACCAAAGATCCATCTAGCCCAATATCCTGTCGGACAACACTGACCAATACCAGATGCCCCAGAGGGAGGGACCACAATCCTCACATGATCCCTCCCCTGTCACCCACCTGCAGAGAAACAGAGGCTAGGGACACCTTTCCTACCCATCCTGGCTAATAGCCATTGTTGGACCTAACCTCCATGAATCTATCTAGCTCTTTTTTGAACCCTGTTAAAGTTTTAGCCTTCACCGCATCCTCTGGCAAGGAGTTCCACAGGTTGACTGTGCTCTGAGTGAAGAAAAACTTCCTTTTGTTTGTTTCAAACTTGCTGCCTATTAATTTCATTTGGTGACCTCTAGTTCTTTTATTGTGGGAATAAATAAATAACTTTTCCTTATTCACATTTTCCATACCAGTCATGATTTTATAGACCTCTATCATGCACACACACACCCATTTAGTCACCTCTTTACTAATCTGAACAGTCCAAGTCTTTTTAATCTCCCTTTATATGGGACCCACTCCAAACCCTTAATCATTTTTATTGCCCTTTTCTGAACCTTTTCCAATGCCAATATAACTTTTTTGAGATGAGGTGACCACATCTGTATGCAGTATTCAAGATGTGGGCATACCATGGTTTTATATAGAGGCAATAAGATATTTTCTGTCTTATTTTCTATCTCTTTTTTAATGACTCCAACATTCTATTTGCTTTTTTGACTGCCACTGCACACTGAAGCTTCAGGGGGTAGCCGAGTTAGTCTGTTATAGAAAAAAACCCCACAAATGGTCCGGTAGCACTTTATAGACAAACAAAAAGTGCTACCAGACCACTGTACACTGAGTGGATGTTTTCAGAGAACTATCTGCAGTGACTCCAAGATCTTTCTCTTGAGTCGCTATATCCAAATTAGTCCCCATCATAATGTATATATAGTTGGGATTAGTTTTTTTCTAATGTTCATTACTTTACATTTATCAATATTAAATTTCATTTGCCATTTTGTTGCCCAATCACTTAGTTTGGTGACACCTGTGCCCTCCTCCTCCCTGTCCCCAGGAGCTGCACTAGGTTGGTAGGGACTCCTATCTCCTACCCTGCCCTGCATCCCCCTTTCACCCAGATCCCACACCCCGCCTTGCTCTAGCACCCTTTCCTTACCAGACCCACACCCCATCCTCCGCCTGCACCTTCCCTCCTGCCCAGATACTGCTCATGCATAGACTCCTCCCACACACGGAATCCCTTATTTTCACTCCACTTCAGAATATAGGTAGCTCCATAGAAGAGGAGCAAAACAGTTCAGTTACTGTTAAGAACAATTACAGCTGAAAGCTGGAGTGGCTAGACTAAACATTTTCTGTTAAGGACCTTAAATGTGGATCAAAATCTAACAACAAATGTGAGTGTTTTAGAAAGAGAGGTATCAGCCCAACCTCACATCAATAGTTCAACACTTAAACTCCAGTGAATGTTCATCAGTCTGTTACCTTTTGTTATTGTTATGAATGATAATTTTCAGGATATTTGATTCTTTGTCTGTATTGTATCTGGTGTTAGTACTCTTCTTCTCTGCTAATGGTTCTTATCTGCCTCTTTTGACTATCCAGTCTTTAGGTATTTATAGACTGTTTGTTTTTCCAGTTACATTCCAGCTTGGCTTTCCCCTTGATATTTTTATACCCACTACCTCTTCTTGTTTTCCCCCCTTCCATTTTTTCCTCTTCCTTCCCTCCTCCCTCCTCCCCCCCCTCCCCCCAGCTCCCTTCTCCCCTATTTATTTTAGTTCTGGACATCTAACACTCTGGTCATCTGAAGAAGAGGGCTGTGCCCACGAAAGCTCATATCATCTACATGTTTTGTTAGTCTTTAAAGTGCTACTAGACTATTTGTTGTTTTTTAAGGCTATTTAAAGCAACTGATGCATTCAGCTGTTAATTGTAAAACCTCACTGAGGGTACATCAAGTGAACCACAATTTCCCTTCAGTTCTCTCCCCTCCCACCTCCGAAGCCAAGGGTTACACAATGAAAGAGTTTAAAAGAGTACAAGAAGTACATCTGTCAAGCCAGCAAAGACCTTCAGAAAGGATCCATAACAGGAAGGAGAGAAGAGGACACAAATAAATAAACCTCCCAGTTACTTTAGATTACAACACAAACTGACTGACTGCTCTGTCTTTTGCTCAGTCTGGGTTTGGAAAACCTGTCTCAGAAGCATTCAGTCAGGATGTGTGTGGGGAGGTCATATGATAAAGATCTATACAATTATGAATGGTGTAGACAAAGTGACCAAGGAAGTGTAATTTATTCCTCCATCTAGCACAAGAAACAGTAGTCACCTGATAAAATTAATAGACATCAGGCTTAAAACAAACAAAAGGAAATACATTTCACACAACCCACAGCCAACCTGCAGAACTTATTGCCAGATGTTGTGAAGTCCAAAATTATAACTGGGTTCAAATCTAAATTATATAAGTTTACAGAGGATAATTCCATCAATGGCTCTTTGCCAAGACAGTAAGGGATGCAACTCCATGCACTGGATGTCCCTACACTTTTGACTGCTAGATGCTGGGACAGAACAATGGGATGGATCACTCAATAATTGCCCTGTTCTGGTCATTTCCTCTGAAGCATCTGACCTCTGCAATTGTCAGATAACAGGAGACTGGGCTAGATGGGCCATTTGTCTGACCCAGTATGGATGTACTTAAGCTCTTACTTTAAGAGACTGCAGCTTAGACTTAACTTACAGGCTAACAGTTTCTGTGGCCCTGATACTGGGAATGAGTCCATGTATCAGACTCCTGCACTGGCACAGAGCCCCCATGGAAGTCAGGGTTAGGACCCTGACTTACGTTAGACTTTTATTTTTGTAGGGATCGTGTTTGTGGGAAGGGGAACTTCCAGGGCTCGTTTCTTTTAGGGGAAATAAAGAAATTATCCTATTTCTTCTCCGTCCCATAGAATTGCATCACTTTGGCACAATAATGAAGAAGGGGAAAAAGACCCTGTCATGAACAGGAGGAGTGCTGACCAGGACCCCTTGACTAAGGGGTTAACTTAGGAACCTAGCAAAGGTGCTGGCCAGAGGGGTTCGGGCAGTCAGCCAATAAAAATGCAGATAGGAATTTCAGACTGGGGAAGAGGGTTTTTTTTCTCTCTCTCTCATCTTTGTTTGAGATCAGAGCAGTTTCTCCCAGGTACTGAGGGAGATGGAAGACGTTTTCTCTCTCCAAGAACAGACTTCTTGAAATGTGTAAATAGGGAAAAGTGTAGATAGTCCATCAGGGTTTGTTGTTTTCCTTGTTTGGGAGTTTGGAAATCATGTCTGAGCTGGCTAATTGTTTTTCTCTTTTGTAACTAAGGATTACAGCCCAGGGACTTTCCCTGAGTCTATGTCATTTCATGGCGATTTACCACCTAGTCAATTTACTATGCTTGCAACAATAGTTTTGTTTTGATAATAAAAGAGTTTTCCTTTTGCTTTGATTAACCAGTATTGGTTAATTGTTGTGTCTTTAGGATTACGTGCCTAATTACCCAGGCAGAGTCCATTGTTCTCTGCAGATTCCCTTTGTTTTTTTCCCAACTCCAAGCAAAACGAGGTGTGTGGGGGGGTGGGGGGGGGAGGCTTTGCCTTAGAGAGGGGATTCCCAAGTGATGTCTTCCCTGGAAAAGGGTTTATTTTATATATTTTTAAGTAAACTTGGGTGGTGGCAGTGAATTTTTATTTAACCTTTTTTCTTGGATCTCAGGGTGACTGAGACTGGATAAGCTTGTCTCTGGGAGTACCAGAGAAAGGTTTTATGGAGTTTATTCTGCTAGCTGGACCCCCATATCTGCACGTAGAGTGTCAGGTTGGGGGATTGAGCCATGACAGCCCCACATATTGTAGATGCTTCTATGCTGACACACAGGATAAAATAAGATTAAAGGGGAGGAACTCTTCTTGCTCTGACTTGGACAAGCAGCATTCCTCCAACATCTCCCTCCTCCTTGGCTGGTGCAGGAAAGTAGGGAAAAATTCTTTCTTTCTTTCTTTCTTTCTTTCTTTCTTTCTTTCTTTCATGATTTTTCCAGGGCCTGGCCATGATTTTTGAATATTTGGGGTTGGCATTAATTGGTGTCATCCTCCCAAAACCTTGCTCTCCTTCAATTTCTCTGTTCTTCACTGGAAAGGTTTTGGTCAGGATCATCCCCAGATGCCTTCCGCATGGTGTCTGCTTACAGATATAAGGAAGTGGTACACTTTACACACACAGGCAGCTCCCATCGTGAGCATAAATATATTCTTCAAAGACCTGACTCTGCAAACACACAAGTGGTCCTATTAAATTCAAGGCTGTACATAGAATATTGTTGGATAAGGGCCCAAAGTGTTGTATGAGGGATATTTTATCCCAGTATCCAGTTAGGAATCTCTTCTTGGCACAAGAATACTGGCAGACTGGTAACAGAATGAGGAGGCAAAGCTAATATAGGTGATGAGGAGCTGAGCCTAATCAGCATAGTAATGCTAATTCTGCCCATATTGTTACTTAATGGAAGCCAATCAACTCATATGCAATAAACACTCATAATCATAGAGCCTTAGCCCTATATGGCCCATAAGGGACATTATGCAAAGCACAAACATATTCCTGCAATGCACAATCGACATACTAAAATATAGGTAAATAGGAAGAATACTAAGTAGTAATTCTACCAGACAGTCTTATCAGACATATAAAGTGACTTAAAAGGACACTGTGATTCTGATCATCCTTATAAAATATGTGCCACAAACATTAATTTTAATTATTTTGGCTTTTCTCACTGTTTCCAGCTGTTCTCCAGCACTCACTTTGGCTTTAGTCAACTATAATGTACAACAGCCACCTTGGAGCCCACCCACATGCTCTGAGATGCACAATCAAGAGCCAGATTGATAACAGAGGGCAGTTGAGAGCATCACGCACTGATGTAATAATTCCAAATTAGTAATATTTCTTTTCTGTGAGGATTTCTTGTCTGTTTATTTTGGTTAGTTGGTTTTAGTTTTACATCACCATACAAGAGAACCAGTGAGAATGGACAAGAAGGAACAAGTTTTCCTCATTTATGAAGGAAATTTTGGATTTTAAGATACAATAGGATGAGGAACAGAGGGAAAAAGAGAAAAAAATATTAAAACAACATTGGTACCATAAAAATGGTACTTCAGGAAATCATGTTCCACTATAAACCCATCGTCACCTTTGGCACTGCAATGTAACTTCTGAAAATAGAGTTGTGAAAAACATGAAAAGTGCCCTTTTTCAGTGGATTATTTCTCATCTGTTGTGTATGTGAGCTCTCTAAAGCCATGTCTACACTATGCTTAAGATCAATGCTACCATGGTCAATCTTGCGGGGTTTGATTTAGTAGGTCTAATATAGATCCACTAAATTAAACTCAGAGGGTATTCCAATCATCACCAGGACTCCTGCTCCTCACGAGGAGTAAGGGAAGGTGATGGGAGCATTTGCTCCCATCGACCTCCCACTGTGTGGATGGCGTGAAAATGTGATTTAAGATACGTTGACTCCAGCTGTGTAATTAATGCAGATGGAGCTGCGTATCTTAAGTCAACCTTCCACAGTAGGGTAGACAAGGCCTGATAGTGCTCATTATGGTCTATGTTCTAGATACTGCCAGAAACCAATATGTTTCTAGCCCTTTCACATTTGTATATATTTAGAAAATATGGGTCTTTGAGATTGGTTTATTCACATTGTCTTCATTCTGGATTTAGCAAAGTTAGTTGTTCTAAGCAAAATGGGTCGAATGGAGTGCTCATGATTTTTGTTCCTTTCAACCAGTGTGATTTGCTCTCTGCAAACACTCAGATACATGGATATGTGTTCTTACAATTGTCTGCTCTGCATACAAACACCCATAATCACATGCTTTATTTTTGTTTGTTATTCAATAGTTATAACCACTATTTTTCAATTTTAAATATTTCAGCCATTTAATGAAAAAATACATGATAAATACCAAACAAACTTTGCTTTAAAATCTTCAGTCAAACATTGAACCAATAATTTCAAATACCTGTTACAGGAACCAAATCTGGCTGACAAATGGGACAAACAGGGGGAAATCCCCCAACACGAAATGCATCAGCTAGGATGCTCTCAAAATTAATTAACCTATTTCTCTTGGTGAAAGCTCTGTAGAAAGTGGACAGGATTTGGTCACCCAAGAACAGTTAATGTCTCATGGACAGTATCATAGGCAGTGAGCCTAACAATGGTGCATGGGGAGTGCTAAGGGTGAATGGGAAAGCAGGTGTTTTGAAAGGAAAATATCTGAATCTCTGTAGGGTGTATTAGTAATAAATTTAATACAAAATATTTTGAACCATTGTATGCTTAAATACCTACATAATTATATGATGCTGCTTAATATTTGTGTTTATAATTATCTTTCCATGGAGCTAATTTGAGCCTTTAGGCTCAGTACTGGCTATAATGTACTAAAATCTCAGTCTTCATATCACTACAGTTTTTTCCTAAGGAAAAGAAAATATATAACTATTTGAAGGGCAATTCTCACCAGGTAAATCTCTTTAAAGGAACAAACATGCTGCATATCAGCTAGCTGGCACTCATTTTTTCAAGCTATCATAGGGGATGTCTACACAGCATCTGGCGTTATTCCGAAATAACATAGTGCATGTCCACACAGCAAGCTATTATTTCAAAATAATTGCGAGCTGGAGGACGTCTTACCCTGACTCATGGTAACCCTCATTTCACGAGGAGTGAGGGAAGTTGAAGAGAGAGTGTTCTTCCTTTGACTACCTGCTGTGTAGACAGTGCCAAAAGACAAATTAAGCTATTTCGACTTAAGCTACGCAATTGACATAGCTGAAGTTACATAGCTTAATTTAACTTTAGCCCTGCTGCGTAGACGTTCCGATAGAGTGCCAGCTACCTAGTTTATTGAACGCTGGTTGTGACCATCAGACCAAACTGATTTGGGTTGCAATATTGAAATCTAAATCATGCTTTATTGGGTGATGCTTTATCATTAACCATTTTATTAATAGTTTTGATACTTCAAACAATGAGTCCACATTTAATCATGTGAAACAGAAACAATCACCTTCAAAATTTCCCTTTTTTCAATTTTTTTAAAAGCTCTATTGCCATAGTTCTCCGAGGAAGAGAGGAACATTTGAGGACATGATAGTCTATAATAAGGTCTTTGGGAAAAGGCATCCTTTGCATTATGTATGTATACTCTCTCATGCAATGGGGCCCTGAGTGGGTTTTTAGGTGCTATTCTAATGATAATATCAATCATTGTGAAAATGTAAAGCCATTTGTCTACATCGAAAAGAAAGCAAGAAAGGGCAAGAACATTTGATTTCCACAAAATAGACTAAAACTCACAAGATAGACCAAAATAGATTAATCAGAAGATTATATTTTTATTAATTAGAGTGTCCTTTTCTTTTGTGCATACATAGGCTAAAACATTTTGGTTACCATCATCCTTAGAGAGAGTATTTGGATGTCAGCTAATTATGCATCTGTCTCATGAATGTGGTCTGTCTAAGTAATAAGTAAACCAGTTACATTTCTTCAAAATATTTTGGCTCCAAATGTTGCTTGGAAGTGTTTCTTTATAACATAAGGGACACTTGTAGGGCAAAAGAAAGCAACACAGATTTGAAACTACAGTTAAAAATAGTTGGTCAGTGAAGGGTCACAATACTAAAACCTAAAATCTATCATTTTTCATGGTCTGATATCCAAGGCACTGTACTTTGCAAAATATGATTTCTGATACAAAAAGGACCCTGACATGCTATTACACAGCATGAAATCACTCAATCTTTGGGTCTCATTCTTCTCCAACATCTCATCTTCTGAGGGATTGACATGCCAAGAGGAGTCAGGAAATCTATGCAGGTATCATTTCTCAAAAAGTTTTTCCATTTCCCATCTTAAATCGGACACCGTTCTGTTCTCTGAAGCCTGCAGATATGTCAGCAGTTTTTGGCATACAGGACATTTTTCTCTTTGACCAAAAATCACTTCGGGATTAGAAAGGAATATAAAAAATTCAGCCCACTCATTGTTCCCATAAAGAAATGGAGTACTGGGATTCATCTTGAGAGCCAAAGAATGATAGTGAACATACATTACAATTTCTAGTGTATTGTTTTCAAGAAAATAGAATAACAAAGCCCTAGGGAGTTATCAATGTACCGGTTTAAAGAACAGGAAAGTGAACTCAGTCTGGATTTGCCTCAGTGTTTTCTTATTGTTCTCAGTGAGAGAAGACCATCATACCCTATACTTCTGAAATTGCTGAGGATCCAGTTCAGTAAACAGGCATATATCTGATTTTGGCAGAGAGCCACCTGCTCTAGAGGGCTAACAAGCTCTATAGAGTTGCAGACAAATTTACAACAATCGTCTTCTATTAATAATGCAGGGGTTGAAGAAAAACATTGTTAATCTCACAGAAAAGGAGGGAAGGGTCTAATGGGTGTTTGCTCTTCTGCAGAGCATGCCACTGAAGTATATATTGTTGAAAAGCCACAGTGTGTCTCAGTTTTAGAGCAGATAGAGCAGTAGGCCTAGTGACAGATAAGGGCAAATAGGCAGTGTACTTGTCCCAGGGAGTTGTGACTGGATTCTAGCTGGTTACAAGATTCACAGTAAATAAGAGGCATCTACAATGGAGAGAGACAGATTTTGAGGACAACCCCAGAAACCCCAGTAGTCTACTGTGCTGATTTCAGTCCTCCGTCCTACCCCTTCACAAGCCAACATAACAAGAAGGATGGAGAAGGGTAGGTTTGGGCAAGAATTCCTAGAAGATCTGAAGAAGCTTCCTGGGGGAAATTATGGCCCCACTGAAGTCAGTGGGCATCTTGTTATTGACTTAAATAACATAAGATTTTACCCTGATCTTCTCTCTATGAGTATGTCTACACTAGCCCCCTAGTTCGATCTAGGGAGGCTAATGAGGGTGACCGAAATTGCAAATGAAGCGTGGGATTTAAATATCCCGCACTTCATTAGCATGTTCCCGGCCGGTCGCCATTTTAGAAATTGACTAGCCTGAATTAACTGCCCGGCGTCTACGCGCAAATTACATCGAATTAGCTGTTATTCCTCCTGGAATGAGGTTTAACAGCTAATTCGATTTAGGCTTTAATTTGGAATCCTGTTTCACTGCCGCGTAGATGCGGCAGTTAATTAGGCTAGTCAATTTCTAAAATGGCGACCGGCCGGGAACATGCTAATGAAGCATGGGATATTTAAATCCCGTGCTTCATTTGCAATTTCGGTCGCCCTCATTAGCCTCCCTAGATCGAACTAGGGGGCTAGTGTAGACATACCCTATGATACTTATATGGACCCCTTACTATGGTGTCTGAGTACATCACCCATTTTAAATGTCTTTAACTTCATGATATCCTCATGAGCTAGGGAAATGCCATCATCTCAATTTTTACAAATGGGAAAACTGAGTCACAGACAGAGACTAAGTAACTTACTCAAAGTCAAACCAGTAGTCTGTGCTGGAACAAGGAATTGAACCCAGGTCTCCCAATTCCCAGGTTAGCACTGGAAATGCTGGACCAGCTCCTCTCTGGAGGAGGAAATGATTTGTCCAAGCTCACACAGCAGTTTAGTAGAAGAGACAATATTGGAATCCTGGTGCCAAGTCAGTGAGCACTCCAGTGACCCATGCTGCCCTGTGCAAGGGATCTCAGAAACACTTTGGCTATGTCTACACTGCAGGCTTCTTGCACAAGAACGGCTGTTCTTGCACAAAAAACTTGCGGCGCATCTACACTACAAGCCCATTCTTGCACAAGAAAGCTTACAGTAGATCGTCAGAAGAGAGGGCTTTTTGCACAAGAGTTATTCCTCTCCCCACAAGGAATAAGCCTTTTTCGAAAGAGCTCTTGTACAAAAAGGCTAGTGTGGATGGGAACAAGGAACCCCTGGCCATCAGAGCTTTCTTGCGCAAGAGAACGTCCACACTGCCATGGACGCTCTTGCGCAAAAGCACATGGCAAGTGAACACGCTCTTGCGCAAGAACTTTTGTGCAAAAAGTTCTTGGGCAAAAAGTTCTTGTGCAAGAAGCCTGCATTGTAGACATAGCCTTTGAGTTTTAGCCATCACGGTGAGGCTATATTTTTGAACAGCTATTTCCCAATCATTAGATTCACAGTTTCCTAAATTATATGATTACTTAAATCTTAACAATGCTGGCATTACCAAACAAAAACAAAAACAAAAAACACCACCATGACAAAACAACAACAAAGAAAATCAAAAAACCTTGAAATACAGAAAAAACACTGCCCATTAATTTTTTTCCTTTGGAGCTAAAATCTTCACCAAGTTTTTGAACAAGAACTAAATATTTCAGGGAACTTCAGCCAATTTTTGAATAAATCTGGGTTGATATCAGCTTGAAAGAGGGAGAAATTTTGCATTTCTGGCCAAGATTCCGTGAGCTTTTGAAATCCGTTGGACCCAAGACTCAAAGAAAAACTTAGTGAATGTAAACCAGAAGTAGTAAACCAGAATGAAAGGTGAATGAAACCTTATTTTTCTTATCACGATATGAATATACAATACATTTAAAGTGAATGCTAAGAAAATCATATCAAATGGTAAAAATAATGTCATAAACCTGATATATGTTGAAAACATTTCCAGGCTGCCTTTATGCTTATGCATTTATGGTTATTAGCATTATGGTCCTAAATTCAGCCATCCCTTGCTTTTCAGCAAAGCACTTAAGCATGTGTTTAGGTCCCATTGATTTCAATGCAATTTCATCTGTGTTTTAAATTTAAAATTATGCATGTATTTAATTTGTTGAATAACAAATTTAAACACATGTTTAGGTTAGGTGTTTTGTTGAATTTGAACTTAGAATGTATTTAGCTATCTGTGGATTAAGTATGCCAAAGTTTTTGATTTGTTAGCAAGTAAAACTTCATGCAAACATCAGAATGTGTGTATTTAACATGAACGCAGTGTAACTACTCACATGAGTAAAGATACTCATGAAAAAAAAAGCAGTTGGAAGGATCAGAGGTAAAATGAATGACCTGGTTTGGTAACTATTGGGCTTTCAATGTGCATCTGCTTTAAAATATGCATGCAAGTTGATAAGAAGCTGCTAGACATTTTCCAGCCTACCTTTTCACAGCAGATATAAATTAATAAGCCATATTTAATGAGCCCTGCTCAGTCTTAACAATGACAGGGGAAAAGAGAGAAACCATACAATGCAGATTGCAACGATAGTCTTTAATCTTTATTAAAGACTAAGTCTACGCTGCCACATTACTGTGTTGCAACTTGCTGGCTCAGGGGTGTGAAAGAAATTTCCCCCAATATAGCACATTACAGTGCTGTGAAGTATGAGACTACATCTAGACTACAGGCTACACACTGCAAAAGTGTGCACTGAGATCTGCTTTTTCGAAAGATAGCGTCCAGACTGAATGGACGCTCTCTCACATGTAAGCTGTGATTACTATGGACAAAATGGCCACCAGGGCACCTGTGCTTTTTCCTCTTTCCTCTTCTTCCAAAAGAACTCCCTCTTCCCCGTCCACACATGCCTTTTTGTGAAAGAGCTCTTTCACAAAAAGGCTTCTTCTTGACAAAGCCCTGGCTGGGTTGATTTAGTTGGGATTGGTCCTGCCTAGGGCAGGGGGCTGGACTTGATGACCTTCTGAGGTCTCTTCTAGCTCTACAGTTCTATGATTCTATGATTCTAATGAGGATTACCAATGCCGGAAAATGCCCTCTGTTCTTTCGATTTTCTTGTGGAAGAACGCAATTGCAGTGTGGACATTCCTTGAGTTTTGTCGGAAAAACAACCGTTTTTCTGACAAAACTCTGTATTGTAGACATATCCTGAGTGTAAACCAGACTACAGCACTGGAACCTGAACTCCCAGCACAGTTAGCTACTCCTCTCATGGAGGTAGTTTACCTGGAGCGCTGGGAGAGCTCTTTCCTAGTGCTCCCACCATGGCCACACTGCCACAGCTGCGCTTTACGCTTTTAAGTTTGACAAAGCTAAAGATTCAAACACAAACATCTAAAAATAAGGTTCAAGTGGGTTGGAATGATGAAATTCCTTTTGTTTAATGGATAACAATCAAATAAAACATAATTCCTTGAAGCGATAGTTCTGCAACTATTCTGTGGCTTTTATGTGACTAATATAGCTTGATAGGTTTTACAGCAATTTAGAACATGACAAAGCATCTGGTGAAGACTAATTTACAAGAATCTGGCCCCTGAGTAACAAGTGCCATCCATGGAATTGAAATATATGGGAGGGTGAGTACTTAAACTGCTATACAGATGTTCTCCAAATACTCCTTAAAATAAATGTGCATCTCCAGAAAAATATTTCACATGCTAAATTGTACTTTTCCAAGAAATTGCTTGTTTGCCAATTACTACATGGTCTTGCTTTGTTTCATTAAAGAAATACATTAACTGCTGCTTCATTGGGAATGTATGTGAAGCTCACCAAATCTGTGGTATCAGAGAGAACAGCAGGCATTTCAGACAGCTTAGAGATAGCTTCATTAGAATTGTGAATGAAAAGAAAGATTTCAAACATAAAATCTAAATGAATTCAGATTAAGAAACAACAACTGGTGAAAACGTTCATAAATACAGTGTACAAACATAAGTTATGAGCTTACATTGCAGCCAGGGTAGGTTAGATTGGACATTAGGAAAAACTACCTAATTGCCAAGGTGATTAAACACTGGAATAAATTGCCTAGGGAGGCTGTGGAATCTCCATCAATGGAGATATTTAAGAGCAGGTTAGATAGATTTCTCTCAGGGATGATCTAGATCAGGGTTGGACAATAAAAAAACAACAGCCCGCAGGATTAGTCCCTGGTGGGCCACCACCACTATGTTTACCTTCACCTCAGCAGGTATCGGAGAATCGCATCTCTGGATGGCTGCGAATCACTTTTCACAGCCAGTGTGAGTGGCAGGAAGTGCCATGGACTGGGACACCACTCGTGTTGGCTGCAAACGGTGATTTGCGGCCAACCAGAGCTGCGATCCTCCGATACCTGCAGAGGCACAGGTAAACATGGAGGTGGGGGCCTGCCAGAGATTAACTGTGCGGACAGGATCGGGCCTGCAGGCCAGAATTTGCCCACCCCCGATCTAAATGGTGCTTGGTCCTGCCTTGAGAGCAGGGGACTGGATGTGATGACTTCTCAAGGTCCCTTCCAGTTCTAGTATTCCATGATTCTAAATTATGATGTGATTTTAGAAATAACTGGTTTAGAACAAAGACCACCTCAGTCCATCTTTTCAATAGACCAGTTATGTTCCTTTTGTATTAGGCTACATTGGGAAGTTTCAGTGTCTGTGCTGCTCACATCTGATGGGTATTATTTTTTGAAGATAAATATACTGGTTAAAGGTGGAGTGGATGTCTTTAGAGATAGACGTCTATTCTCTTTTGAGATCTCCCTCTTTACAGCAACCTACTACATTAAAATGCTGTTACTTGAGAACAGTGAAGAGCCACTACAGAATAAATTAGAGTATTTTAGCAGATGCATAAGGATTAAATTACAGCAGTCCCATGACATAAGATGCAGGTTAGAGAGCCAGGTATGTGTGCTTAATATATATTAGCATATATATTCCAGAAGGAAATGGCCAAAGACTATAATTAGCTGAAGTCTGGGCAGCATAATAATGCCCTTTTGATTAAAAAAGAATGTAATGAATAAAATCTCCATCCACAAAGGAATACCATGTTACTCTTGAAATTTGGACATTTCAGAATGGTGACTAGAAAAAAAGTAATGATTTTCCAATACACTGTCCTGGAGTGTTAACTGAAATATAAAAGCAAGAGAAGATATAGTTTGACTTTGAAAGAACTCAAACAGGGTTGTCTGTGTGTCTGTTTCACAATACATTAGGAGCTGGGTGAAATCATACTCTGAGTTGAGTTAAAATCCACTGATATTGATAGGTGGGAATTTACCCTTCAATTAACTTCACTGTAAAAATAAACCCACCCCAAAGACATAAAGTATGCATAAACACATTCTGGAGCTTTTGCTGAGAATTGCTTTGGGTAACAGTGTGTGTCTGTGTGTGTGTGTCTGTATGTGTGTGAATCACTCAGAAACTGTGGTCATGCAAGAACAGAAGGAGTGAGGCTATGTCTAGACTACAGGCTTTTTTCGGAAGAAGCTTTTCCGGAAGAGATCTTCCAAAAAAACTTCTTCCGAAATAGAGCATCTACACAGCAAAAGCACATCAAAAAAGCAATCTGCTTTTTCGAAAGATAGCATTCACACTGAATTGGACGCTATCTCGCATTTAAGCTGTGATTACTATGGACGGAGTGGCCACCAGGGCACCTGTGCTTTTTCCTCTTTCCTCTTCTTTTGAAAGAACTCCCTCTTCCCTGTCCACACATGCCTTTTTCCGAAAGAGCTCTTTCGGAAAAAGGCTTCTTCCTCATAGAAGGAGGTTTACCAATGTCAGAAAAACCCTCCTGTTCTTTTGATATTTTTTTTCGAAAGAACATGATTGCAGTGTGGACATAAGTGAAGATTTTTCAGAAAAACTATGTAGTGTAGACATATCCTGAGAGAGAGATCCTTGAGCCAAAGGTCACCTGATGAAATGAATAGGCAGCAGGTTTAATACAAACTCAAGAAAGTATTTTTTCACACAATGTACAATTAGCTCATGAAACCCATTTAATGGGTTATTATGAAGACCAAAAGTATTACCAGGTTAAAAAAAAGAACTAGACAAGTTCACTGAGACTAGGTCCATCTGTGTTTTTTAGCCAAGATGATCGGGGTGGATCCCCCATACTGAGGGTGACTCTAAACCTCTGACTTCCAGAAGTTGGGAGGGAAAGTAGTTGGGTCACATCAACTGCCTATTCTGTAGGGTCTCCTGAAGCTCTGGCACTGTGCCAGGATAGTGAGGCTAAATGGACCATTGGTCTGCCCTAGTATAGCAGGTGTTAAGTTTATGAGTGCACAATTTCAGTCCGTGTTTATGAGAAAATATGTTATTCCCATTCACATAACTCAGAAACTGCTGAGCTGGTTTTGCTTGCACTTTCCAAAAAAATCACCTTTGGGTTGAGACCAAGCATAATTTCAGCCTGAAAGGAACTTGTATAAGAAAGTCTGGGCAGCTGAAAAATGAGGTTACAGTAGAAACCACATCTTAAATTAAATATTAATATATAGCTTTCCCTAACTGTGAAAGCAGCACTATATCATGCTGTTGTAAAACAGGACTACATTAGCAGTTAATAAAATAAATATTAAAGCCATCCCATTTTCACTTTCACTCTTCCCAGATATAGAAGAGACTATTTTGTCCTTTTCAGCATGGATTTGGTATATGCAGAATTGTGTAACTTTCTTTAGGCTGAAGTTTGTGTAGGTATCAAAGGGTGAAAGAGACTGCAAAAAAGTCTGAGACATTAAGCCCACTATCACACCAACCTTGGCCCTTCATCATATATCTATTTGTGTATTTGAAGGTATCCTGGCTCCTCGCTAATTGCACAGGAAAGAACAATTCTGGCTAGCTGATAGGTACAAAAAGTGTCAAACTTTTTTTGCCTCCGCTAGCTGAAGCACACACCAAATAGCAAATAGTACAGTCATTAATGTCTGGCTGGCTAAACCACCCATTCTGAGCAGTAGAAATGGAAGTAAGAATCAAGGATATACAGTCTTAGCCCTGAACTAGAAGGAACATATGTGCAAAAATTGTTAAGACTCCAGCTATCCTTCTCTTTTCCAGATAGCTCCCAAATAGCATGACCCGGGTGCATTACGTAATTTAACAAGATTAGACTGATTGATTATTTTGATTTCATAATACTCCATTTAGTAGCCTCCTGTACGTCTAATGAACTCTGATTACTGTCTGCTTCTTTTCATAAAAACACTTGTAAAATCAATTAAATGTGACATGCAGAGTAACACCAACAAATTCAGTTTTCCCATCATTCATGCAGCAGTCAGGAAAAAAACATGCACATAAGACTTACCTAGAATTTCCATGTAAAGTTATGATGATAATGATTGTTGTTAATTGTTTTATAAATCCATTGTTGGAGATCTAGAGAAAGCACCTGCCACAGGGCTTGGAATATGTGCAAACACTTCATAGAATCATAGGAAAGTCAGGTTGGAAGGGAGCTTGCAAAGTCATTAAGTCCAGCTCCTTGCACTAAGGCAGGACCTAGACCAGTGGTCCCCAACCAGTAGATCGGGATCTACTGGTAGATCTTGGAGCCTCTGGCAGGTGATCTTGACTGGTTTGGCCAAGAGGCTATCAAGTGCCAGGACTTCAACTGCCCCTCCCCCTACTGCTGCACATCTCCTGCCCTTTGCCTTGGAGCTGCCCCTCCCTCTGGGGAGACTCCTGCTTTCTGTGAAGGGCAGGGGAAGGAGAGGAGGGATGCTGATGTCAAGGTGCCCCCTCCCACTCTGTATCCTGTCTCCACAGAGCAGAGAGGGGGCACAACAGGACTTGGGATGGAGTTTGCTGGCTGCTTTCAGGAGTGGTCCAGGGTCAGGATAGGGGTGAGACTGCTTTAGCCCCACTGCACCACCACCCAGGAGCCACCAGCAGTACGTAGCTGGAGCCCACATCCCAAACTCCTACCCCAGTCATGAACCCCCTCCTGCACTCCAAGCCCCAAGCACCCCTGAATCTAAATGCCATCCCAGAGCCTGGGACCCCTCCAACACCCCAACTGCCTGCCCCAAGAACATCTCAGAGCCCCCTCACACTCCAGATCCTTAATCCAAGACCAGAACCTGTACCCCAACCCTCTGCTCCAGCCTGATGAAAGTGAATGAGGATGGGCAAGAGAGGGAGGATGGAGTGAGCAGGGGCGGGGCCTTGGAGAAGAGGCGGGAAAGAGGCAGGGCTAGGGCATTTGTGTTTGAGATAGATTGTGGATTGCACATAAATTAAAAAAGTGATCTCGTGCTTAAAAAGGTTGGAGACCACTGACCTAGACCTTCCCTGACAGATGTTTGTCCAACCTGTTCTTAAAACCCTCTAATGATAGGAATTCTACTACCTCCCTTGGAAGCCTATCCCAGAGCTTATTGACCCTTCAAGTTAGAAAGTGTTTTTTTAATATCTAACCTATATCTCATAAGTCCTTTACTTCTCACCCTGCTTTCAGTGGTTGTAGAGAATAGTTGATCATAGTCTTTTTTATAACAGGCCTTTATGTATTTGAAGATTATTGTCATGTCCCCTCTCAATCTTCTTTTGTCACAAATAAACATGCCCAGCTTTCTCAGCCTTTCCTCATAAGTCAGGTTTTCTAAATCTTTTATAAGTTTAGTTGCTCTCTTCTGGACTATCTCCCATTTGTTCATGTCTTTCCTAAAGAGTGACACCAGGTATTGGAAATAATAAGTACAGGTTTTTCCATGCCAAGTACAGTGGGACAATTATCTCCTATAATTGTCATAAAACAAATAATAAAACTCATAATCATATGCTCCAAATGATTTTAGCCCTGTTTGCAACTGTACCACATTATTGACTCATATTCTATTTGGGACCATCTGTAACCCTCAAAACTTTTTCAGCAGTTCTGCCAGCTCCCCATTATTCCTCATTTTAGGATTAGTTGGGTATTTGGTTCTTTTCTAAGCATTTTGCCTTTGTCTTGAATTTCATCTTGTTGAGTTCAGACTGATCCTCCTCTTTGTCAAGGTCATTTTGAATTCTAATCCTGTCCTCCAAAGTGTTTGTAACACCCTCCCTACATGAACAGTAGGAAAGCAAAGAAAAATATCCTTTCCATATAAGAAAGTAAATTATCTATATCTACATTAGGCAGAGTTTGAAACTTGTAGGCAAAATGTTCATTGTTACAAATGTACAGGAGTGCCATTGATTCCAAAATTACCTTAAGTTGAGACTCTGGAATACCAAAGATGGTAAACCTAAATCCAAAACTAAATTCTCCTTAAAACAATTCTAAATTATATTTAGGGATCAGATCCTAGAGCAACAGGTTTGTCTGGGTCAGTAGCTTAATTAATTCAGAGCAAAGAAATATAGACCTAAAAGTATGATAACATCATAGTTCTGTGGTGAGATCCTCCACTGAAATTAATTGGCAAAGGTCCACAGAAACCAAAAAGATGTGACCTATAATCTTTAGTTTACATTGCTGTGTTTTTAAATGCTGCTTAGTGAGTATGAAACAGATCTCACCTTTTTATGAATGTAGAAATATTTATATATGTATGTATATTAATAACAGCCTATCTTCAGAAGTTGTGCTGGCTGGGAATGTTTTGATAAATCATTTTTGCTGCTGCTGTTCAAAACAGGGAAATGATTGGTTTTGATGAATTTCCCATTTCAATATTTTCAAAATGACCCCTTTTTAATACTTTGGGAATGAAAAGTTTCCATTTCCTAGTTCAAAACCAATTTTCATTTCACAATGTAAGTTCATTTATACAAGAGTTTAAAAATAAAAAAGTTGAAATCAAAACAAAATATTTTGAAATTATCAAAACAAAATGTTTTTATTGACTCCATTAAAAACTGAGGGTCTTAAAAATGTCCTGGATTTGAGAGACTGTCAGACAGTTTCTGAACTTATCCTAGCATAAATCCAGAGGAACCTCCTAGCAGCCAACTGAACTTCTCCATATAATATATATATATTCCTCAAATACCAATTAATACAAAAGATCATGGATTTCTGGATATGATTAAGTTTCTTAATTGCATCATTCTATGCAGTTTTTAAATTATTTTTTGGAAGAACAAAATACACTCTTCTTTTGCTCACATTGATTCTATGATCCCTGTTAAAGGCCCCTGTATCTGAATGTTATTTAATGAAGGTATCTAAGGGGGTCATCGTGTCAATGAATGTACATTGAATTCTTAGTCCATCAAAGCTGCTATGATCTGACAACAACACAGACAGCAGCAGCTCGAGGTTCATCAGACAGCTCTGAAAATGTGTTTTCTAGCCTCTTGATGTGAGAATTTGCTCACACCTGCAGCCCAATTAATCTGAGGAGACTGTCAACAAACGTGTCATTTGTATTTGCATTTTTTGGTATGTGGACACCTGTTTAAAACATGGAATGAGATCATCAGCTCATTTACATAGGGCAACAGATGGTAAAAATCTGCATTTGATTTCAGCTTGGGCTTTTCCGTGTCCCAGTGCCAAACCTCTAAGCTACCATATCCCAAGAAATAATCACTACAAACAAAATATAATTTTATAAATAATACCCAGGTTGAGTCCTTGTATAGCAAGCTTCCACCTGGTGAAGTTATATATAGAACCTCTAAAAAAGGGGGTTATAATGGAAACAGAGACCAGAATCTCTTTCTGAATCCCATGAAGAAAATACTAGGGATGGTCAAAAATGTTCTGTCAAAACTAATTTTGATGGAAAATTGGATGTTTGATTAAATGAAACATATTTTTTTTAAAAGTGTCTGATTTCTGCTAAAAACATTGACTTTTTTTAATCAACAAAGCAAATGCCCCAAAACTGAAATATTCTGATTTGTCATGCTGCCACAGTGACAGCACTAGTGAGGTTGCCTCGGTTACAGTCTCTTCTCAAGGCTGGTTTCCCTGGCTGGACTGTATCTTCACTGATGAACCATTGTCAGGGACTCCCTTGATGCCACACTTCCCCTCTGCAAAAGATGACACTGGGGTGCCCCCTGGGTGATGTAGTATGATCTGGGAGGTTGGCCTGGGAGCTTGACACATCCAAACTACAGCTCCCATGTGTCACTGCAGCAGTATTTCCCAATCTTTTTTTTTTTTTTTCCTGAACCAGCCTTAGAAAATAGGTAGCTGTGCCATGCCTTTGTTTGAGTAAGGCTAGGGATCTAAATGCTTTTGGGTCACCTGGTAGACCCAATGATCAAGTTCTACTCATATCTTGATGGCCTTATTACCTCTAAAATTATTCTAGGTGCAAAAACGAATGCCTCACTTTGGAGCTCAATCCAGACCAGAAGAGAGTTGTGTCACCACCCGCCCTGCAGCTCTGGATGCCTTAAATGTTATGTTGCTGTGTCTCACAGCTCTGACACCCACAGTACATATTTATAACTTTTTGTGTGCACCCCGGGCATCCATCACACAATGATTTCGGGAGCAGCGTGTAACCACTTGGCATATGATACAGTTCTTGAAATCTTTTAGATCAAATTATGCCACCAGTGTGTGAGGTGAGTGTGTCAGGCATGAGAAGCGTTGCTGACAGAGAGTAGTGACCCACCAGTGGTCCTCTGTGTCACCCCCACATGACTCTGTGGCCCATAGGGACATCCAGTTCTTTTCCTGGGGATTCTCCCAGTGCTTTGAAATGTTAAGGCCCTTTCCTCCAGCTAGCTTCCTTTTTCCGTGGTTGAAATATTACATTTTTACATAGTTACATTTTTTCTCCTTTTGTATTCAATTCTTATTTTGCTTGTTCTATGACACTTAGGGTACGTCTAGACTGCAGGGTTTTTCTGAGATACTGGAGGTATCCTGGAAAAACTCTGCCACATCCAGGGAATGCTAAAGTTGTATCCCCAGCTAAAGTCTCAATCTTGTGACCAATAGCAAAACTCCAACTGACTCTAGTGGAAAATCAAGCAGTAAGGCAGAGCTGAACATTGCCAGGGTGATCATTCTAAACACTGCCACCTGTTAATTCCTTTGCAAACTATGGAACATGACTTTCTACATGCTAACTTCTGTAGAACGTGCTGTCAAGTGAACTGAGTACACTTGAATGTATTATAATGAAAAATCCCCCTAACCATATTTACTATACATGCTGCACAGAATCCATTCTTATGCTGTCATCCAATTGCCTCTGTTGCCTCAATGTGTCCCAGCACAAATTTGGCATGCTTCCTGTTTTTGGTATTGTCTAATTCCCTGGATCATTAGTTATGTAATCATAATAATTTTCTGCTGGGCAGATTGGTGTTATCCATCTCATCTCCTTTTTTCTCATCACCTCTTTAGTAGTGTTAGAGCATAGAGGGGAACATGCAACTCCCGGAGGGTGCCATCTGGTACTACCATGTATGGAGAGAGCTAAATGAATGACATACTGTAGGAGACTTTCTACTCATTAGTTACTGATTCTTTGTTTTTTAATTCATGCCATTACAAATTCCTTGGTTATTCTCTTCCTCTTTTTATCTCCTATCCTTTATGCAACATCTAACGACTCCGGAGGGTGGAGTATCAACTGACAAGGAAAAAAGTGGCATAGTAAGGTTTTCAGGAGATCAGGAATAATATTGTGAATGTATAAATAAATCACACAGGATTAACATTTAAAAGATACGTGGTGACTGACATAAGCAATACGGGAAGTCATCACCAAATATATATATTTACATAACTGGAAAAACCTTATTTAAGCCACTTGTTTCACCATGGCAAACTCATTATGTTGTACAGTCCATTAACATTAAAGAACACCTTTTATATGTAAATAATGCACAGAAATGATTGGATCTCTTCCCAGTAGAATTAAACTCCAGCCTATTTCATGCAAATGAAAGCTTAAAACAATTTGAAAACTGCTTCTAAACTTTCCATTAATAGGCATACACTGCCCACAATCTGCTATCTTGGTTCCTGCTGAAGTCAATAAGAGTGCTCTACACAGATAAAAGATAGTGTGCAGCCTGATGTTTGCATTTGCATCTACTTGAAGCTCATCTCAATAAGCCAGGTTGAATTTTTTTATTTCTATTCTGGAGCACCATAAACATGCATGCATTTTGTATCCAAATATCTAGCTTGTAAAATAATTGTCAAAGAAATTTAATATTAATTAGTCTTAACAGGACAACCTGCAGTATTTTGCACCATTCTTATGATTTTGGTGATTGTGCACTATAAATCTTAGAAGTGCCAGGAATCAGAACTGTGGATGAAGGAGAGTGTATACACCTATCTAAATTGAAAACAAAGGCAATGTTTGTGCAAAACCACAGAAGAAATGGGTTGGGTGAGATGCTCAGAGTTTTATTTCATCATGGAAATGTAATCAGAAAACCTACAACAACAGTTTATACATATTTTGTTTGCTGGTATTTTAGGATTGTTTCATCCTCCTTCCCATGTTTCCACAGTCAGTATTTCTTTCTGTTTTAATATATATTGTTTTTTCAGAGAGAAGTAAGAGGAAATGAAGAGACTGGAAAGGATTCACAAAACGTACAAATGTGTATGATCTAATACAAACGTTATGATAAAATGCAATACAAGCTACACAAATTATGCTGATATCCATCCCAGCACATCCAGGTCTAATATTATTAGGTATATTTGATCTCATTCACTAAGAAACATATGTTTTCAAATCTGGCAATCTCACTCAAACCAGTATACCAGATCTTAAAATACTTCCTGCTTTTAGTGCCCCTGAGGACATTAGGCTATGTCCACACAGCAGCATTATTTCAGAAGCTATTCTGGAAGAGATACTCTGGAATAGTTTATTTTGCTCACATTGATTCTATGATCCCTGTGCGTCTACACACAAAATGCATTTCAAAATAGCACTTAGCTATTTCAAAATAGTGCGTCCACACTGATTGGACGCTGATTTGCATTTAAGGCCACCCAGAACTGGTTCAGGCAGGGCATCAGGTCAGTAGTTACCTCATGTGGCTGCTGCTTGAGGCTATTTGAGGCTCGCGCTTAAAGGGATCCCCCTGGCAGCCATTTCTCAGGTTTCCCTGTTTGCTTGCCTACCTCTCTGAGGAACAGCAGAGCATTTTCTATTGCTTGCTATCATTGCCCTGATTCAGGACACCACAGCACTCTCTGTTATGGAGTTGGAGCTGCCTCTGGGCAGTCTTCAGCTCTTGCACCTTTTGAAATACGGGCAGGTGTGAGGCTTTGCCCCAGATCGGGAGCTACCCTCCTTGGCCCTGGTATAAGCCTGGCGGAGCTCTTCACCTTCATCCGCACCTGATCTTGGGTGCGATGTGGCCTTTACTCCCCAGGCTGTCTGCTATCTGACCCTGCATCTGGTGTGGAGATCCTGGAGATTTGTTTCATCCCCCCAAACCTCAATAAGGTCAGGACCTCTGCACCAGACCAGGAAGGCACACATCACTTGCGGCCCCTGACAGGCTCCTGGGAGCTGTCTGCATGCTCCTGGGGAGCAGTGGACACTTGTGATGGTTGGCACCATCAGAATGGCTCATCTTGAGCCTAAATGCAGTCGGGGCAGCTGCAGGGTGGCTCAGGGCTGTCAGGCCTGCTGCGAGCCACAAACCCTGTCTGCAGAGTCTGCAGCTTGAAAGGATCCAGGGGAGGGCGGGGAGGGATAGTTTTCCTGTGTGTGGACAGAGTGGCCAGGAGGGCACCTTGGGAAGGGCTGGAGGCCCCCTATTTTGAAATAGCCCCTATTCCTTGTCTACACAGCACCTATTCTGAAATAGATATTTTGGAATAGGCACTATTCCTCATAGAATGAGGTTTACAGAACTCGAAATAAGCCATCCGCTATTTCGAAATAGTGGTTTGACTGTGTAGACGATCACAAAGTTATTTCAGAATAGCGATTGTTATTCCAAACTAACTTTGCTGTGTAGACATACCCTTATTGACTAAGTTTCAAATACCCTCCCTTTCCCCATCTACATCTGACCCAGTATGGCCATTCTTATGTTCGTATGTAATAGGTGAAAGCAATGTATGTAAAGTGGTATCCTGGCCATCAAATGTAGGGAGGGCTGGTGGTATCATGGTGACTACCTGCTATGTCAGAGACATAGGGAAGGTTCTCTTCCACCTCTAAGGAATCTATCTAGGAAATAGATTGCAACCTCTGTTTTAGAGCATAGTTGACTTCTTATAAATTATCGTAATTATTTTTGTTTCTCATTCTTATTATAGTAGTGCCTAGACACCCCAGTCATGGCAGACTCTGTACAAACACAGAGTTAAAGCCATTCCCACAGAAATCACAATCTCAACTCTTTGATGAAGATGAAAATGACTGAAAAGCAATGCTTAATTACAACGTTAGTGGGCAGATTTTCAACTGCACTAAATTATCCTATGTCTATTGAGCAATGGAGCTCCACTGTAGCCTGCTAAGATAAATCTTTTCCATCCTATCCCTTTCTTCATATATTTTTGTAGTATGCCAGTAATGCAAGACCTGCAGGATTTGATTGATCCTGTATCAATTAGCTTTAGCAATAGGGTAGTGATAAATAAAGGGTTAAATTATTTTTATAATTTCTGTAAGATTATGAAAGACCCCTGTGGCGAAAGCTTCAGTTGGGCCTTCGGTACACAGATGGACTGTGACTTAGTATCTCGTGATACTAAATAAGTCCAAAAACTGCAAAGCTCAGCTAACTGAAGAGAACAGATTTCCTGGCACCTAACTGCAAGATTTCCCGCTCTTCCTCTGCTAGGAATGATTCCAAGGAGGTGTCGAGTGGTTTCATCAATACATATTCATAAAAGCCCCAATATGATCCTCCAATCAGATCCTCCACAAAATCTCAGGGTCCGAAGTCCAACTTTGGGGCTGGACATGATGCAAGAAAGGGGATAAAAACTAGGTATTAAGGAAGCTGGGACTCGCTCTGGAATGTTTCTTTGTTCTCTCTTGAAGTTGGGAAACAAGCTCTTTTCTCTTTCTTTTTATATATACATATCTCTGCTTTGCATCATCTATTCTGTCTAAGTCTTGCTTCCAAGTTTCCATATTCCACCTGGCACCCAGGCCCCACCAGCAGAGGGAGGCTGGTCCTTTCATGCTCGGCCTTTGGGAAGAGGATTATGTGAGTATGTGAGTATGGTATCATGTTAGGTAACTAGATCTATATGCTTATGTTATCATCAGAGGAAATTCAGTTAATCTGTATACTCAGTGTTATATGCTTTGTTCTGCTTTTTATTTTAACACCTGTTGTAATAAAAGCTTATTAGAATTCATTATCCTCACTGTGAGTGTGACTGTAGTTTTGGACCCCCAGATCCTCCAGAGGTAGGGCTGTATAGTTCTACAGTATTGTAATCTGGGAATCGGAGGACAAACCTAGAAACTTCATAGTCAGATTGGCGAGCCTACCCACATAAATTTCACTATAAATCCTTCCCAGGCTACACTACCAACCTACACCAGCTGAACCAACAGTCCATATTCTCCAAATTACGTGCATTCTGATTTCAATAATGGAATATTGACTGCATAATAACCATTAAAAAGTATTTGAAACAATAACACAGGGAGTGAATGTGTACATATTCTTAAAATGGCTTGTTTCCATTCATTCTCCTTTACATCAGTATCTATTTTCTCCTTGGCCTTTTCCTTTTCATTTAGCTTTTCAAAGCCCTGTGACATTACACAAGTCCTTTTAATTCATAGCTGTCCATTCCCCTGCGCCCCTACTCCCTCTATTTCCACACGACACTTTCTCCTGTCCTGATTGCTCTCGCTTTTTGCCACAGCTTTTGTTTCTTAATTCTGTTTTGTTTCTTGAGCCCTGTTGCTGGACTGAAATCCCTCTTTTTATGAAGCCAGACTTTTTTCATTCCCCCACCCCGCCCCTTTAAAAGGCATCACTTTGTGCCAGCCAAGCTGCCAGTCTTGCTGTGTTCTCATTTACAAATGTCACTGCAGTACTGGCTAAACTTCTGCGGTCCTGAATACTACCCTGGCACAGAACTAAAACGTTCAAATGATTTATACATTGCTGGTTGTTTCCCCTTATTCCCCCTCTCCACTGGTTTAATAGTAAAAACTGTGATGAAATTTTAGCAGGAGACGCATATTCTTGAGGGTCACACTCTTGCTTGCAATTAATAATAGAACGCCAATGACAGTAATGATTAAGAACCAGTCCTTAGGGAGGCAAAAGCTCACAGGGAGCTTTTTCTTCATCCTGGCCTCTCTAGTCCCTGTCCACTACAACTTGTGAGTTTTTTCCTCTTCAAATATTTCATTTTAAACCCTAATCCTGCAATTTAATCAATTGATTTCAATGCCAGGACACAGGCATTAACCTACACAGACCTGGTTGACGGATTGGAACCATAGTGTTTACTCTTCTTTAAGGGAAGTCGTAATGTGCTGGCTCTAGAATGATTTGTCCCAGAGCACATTTGGCTACATGATATTCAAAGGAGCCATGAATATAATGTGTTGGAGAAATCAAAATAAAAGCCCTTGTTCATGACCTCCTGATTGAAGCTTTTCCTTTTGGACAGTTTCCCTTCCAGCAGAAGTTTGATGTTTTTTGGCCCTGATAACCTAATAACCTGAAAATAAACATACTCTAGGAAGCTAAAATAAGTGGAGTTGAACAAAGCTCTGTAATTTTTGTTTGGTTTTGCTCAGCCATCTTGAAAAAAAAAAGAATGAAATATCAAATTAAATTGTGTATAAATAAAGGATCCATTGAACATGACTTGGGGGAAGTCAAGTATTTGCACACTTCATTTGAGTTACCTATGGAGCTGAGTGCAAAAAATATACATTCTGTCTATGAATAAATAAAAACAAAGCGGGAGAAGCGGGATGAAGAGGAAGCACATCTCATTCTTCCTTACAAAGAAGTGGGATAGCACAGCGATGTTGTTGTGCTCTGTGGTTCATCCGAGTCCACTGCACAAAAACAATAAGCTGCTCAAGCCACTGAAGGCAACTGGCACTAACTGTATAGAGACATCAGGAGCCATCAGGAAATCCTTGACTAACATAAAATAGTTTCCTAGGGGCCAATCCATACCCATTGAAGTCAATGGATAAACTCCCCTTAACTTCACTGGCTGTTCGATTGGGCCCCTAAAAAGCACACCTAATGGCAGGAAAATTTTAAGATGGAATGTCATTGTCAAATGTAAAACTGCTTTTTTTCCTGTGTTAATTTTAATCTCACAATGTTACAATAATTATTCTGAATTTTCTGAATTAAAATAATAAAAAGGGAACAAGGTATTTGAATTTCCATTCACTGTATGTTAGTTGTAAATGGGTACTCATAATGTAATGTTTTTAAAAATTAAACTACTGAGCCAAATTCTCTGCTGGTATAAATTGGCACCGCTCCACTCATGTGCTTGTCAGATTTACTAGATAAAGATTGTCAAAAAGGAAGATGTGAATTTTAATAATCAGGAGACTGATTTTTCTAATGCATGGCTTCCCAGATACAGGCAGAGAGATGAATTTGTATCCTTCCCTCAGGAAGTCTCTCTTTTGGGAAGAGCTGAGCCCACCGATCAGATCAATACCTATCTCAATTGAAAGTGATTTGTGGGCAGGGATGGTAGAGGGAATCTATTTATTTTGGACTCTGGATGTGAATTAGTACTGCTGAAGTAACAGTGGAACTATTGATGCATCACTTTAAGGATTATTGGTAGCCAAAAAAAAGAACACCCAAAAGCCAGATTTTGCAATCTTGACACCAAGGCTCAGGGCTCCCTCCCAGCATTGGGGAGTCTGCATTGGTGCTCCAGTCCACCCATGCCCCTGCCCTGCAGGGCTGAAGCACCCAAAATCTATTTGCCTGGGCCCCCCAAGGCTCTGTTGTGTGAAGGGAAGGTGGAAAGTGTCTTTTTCCTTCTCAGTCAGGGGCCACATCTGTGAGGGGTTTTTTGTTTTTGTTTTGCTTCTCATTTGTGTGTGACCACGACTGATTTTTCTGTGGGTCAGCAGCCCCAGACCCAAAAAAGGTTCCCCGCCCTTGCTTTACACACTGTGGGCCAGATTTTCCCCTTGCATTAAAAGTCTTTGCACCACTCCATGAGTGGAGGGCAGGGGCTTTGGGCTGCTCCTATGCAAGTCAGCCTCCAGAAAGCATGGCTGAGGAAAAAAGGATATGGTAAGAGTACAGAACTGATGGAGTTTTGGGACTGGGTGGTGCTATTGGACAGTGTGTGTGGGCGGGGGGAGGTGGAGTGTGTGGAACTGATTACTTTGGGTCCCTGCATGAGTGTGTAAGTGTAAGCATTTAAAGAATAATTAACTTTGCAGAAAAGTGGTAAGGTGTGTATGGGGTCTGACTCCTATCCTTAAGAAAGACAATCTCCCATTGACCTGAGTGGCAGCACAGGCACTGCAGAGGGAGTCTTCCAGTACAGTAGGTTTATATTATACATATGTGTGTTAATGTTGTGACTTATTCAATTTATGGATTGGAACGACAATACACACATTTAAATGACCGTAATGAAACACCATATGCGTGAAAAAGCTGAGGTGATTAATCACTTGAAAGTCACTAAATGCTTGATCACTTCATCAAGTCATTAATCTGCTTTTCAAAAATGTCCCTGCCATATATATTGTCAATTAGATGCATTTTAAATGACTAGGGCTCAGTATATGTTTATATGATTAGATCAATACCATGCATAATTTAGCTTTTATATACTACTTTATAATTTAGCCTTTATATACTACTAGAAGATTTACCCGGTGTTGCTTGGGTCCTTATCTCAAATAAGTTTTGCTTTTCTTCATTTAATCATTGCTCTGTGGTGGGGCTGGGGATAAGGGGTTCAGTATGCAGGCTGCTCTGGGGAGAGAGGACAACCCCAGCCCTCTCTTACTGCAGCAGTTTAGAGCCAGGTGAGGAGTTCCTGTCCATGGCCTGCTGCAGCAAGTACAGCCAGGGGAGGGGTACATGATCCCCAGCAGGAGACAGACAGACACATAGACAAACAGTCACATAAATAGATAAACTCTCTAAAATATATAGTATATACCATCCCTTTCTCCACCCCTGCTGGCCCAATGAGGTTAAAGCTGTTCTGGTTCCTATCTCTGGCCCCTTGCTGCCCCCTTGTGGTCATTCTGCAGTATAACTCCCTCCTGCCAGACCGCTCCCTTTCTGTTTTTTGAGAAACAATCGAATTCCAGGCACATCTCCTTATCCTGACACAACAAACCATGACCTTGCTTTAAGCTATGATAAAAGGAAGCCACATATCAAATTTAGTGGTCATAGCTCTTACTGTTTAGGAGGAGTTCTGAAACAAATGGCCTCACAGACAGACGCACATTTCTAAAATATATAGTAAGATCAGATATTCAGGGAGATTTTAAAACAGAGTAAGCAATTCCTATGAAGCAAATAAATATTTTGGATCACATATTAGACAATGCATGATCAATATCCACTATGAAAGTATTTCGTATTGACAATTTCCATATTGTGTTCTCTTAAAGCTGGGAGACTGAAACTATTAAGGAAACTGAAGAATATTTTCAAGCTTTTATATTTTTAACATTTTTCAGTTATAATTAGATTCATTATTATGAATAACTTTGTAACAAGCTGGTTGGTCTTTTCTGTACTGTTTCCTTTTACTGGACTGAACCTGTAACTGTCAACAGTGCAACATAGGCCCTATTATTCTAAGAGATTATCTGTTTAGGTCCAGTAGTACAGGTTTGCGTCATGATGTAAGCTTACTCAAGGACTTTACTTCACCCACGCATGCACAGAGCCCTGAGCCCCTGACTGGAGGGACTGATTTAACAGATGCAGGGTCATGCTATCACACAGATTAGAAGGAAGATGTGCAAAGGGAAACATAAAGTGCACCTTTCCACCTTCCACCACAGTGTAATGAGTCTGCTACTGTAACCCACACACCTTTGGGGTATAGTTTATTGTCCCCTCTAGTGGCACCAAGACCACCTACAGAGAGAATAATGAGTCTGCTCTATAGTCTTAGCTGAGAGCCAGCTGGCTTTTAGCTCCTGTGATAGATGCTTATGCACTAAGCTCCAGAGGTCTCAGGTTTGATTCTTCCTGTTGACATTACACTCACTCCAACCACACCCTATCAGGAATCACTGCCTGAAGGGAGAGGGTGAAATGTATGTAATGGTCACATATTCAGCTCTGTATAGTGAGGATCTACAGGTCCTGAACTTGGGCCCACACAACCTTGGGCTGCTGCTATCACCACATCACCCAACAGCTCCACTAATGTGGGTAGAATTGGGAACCCTAGGGCACTAAGCCCCACTGAAGTATCTACCCAGAGAAAACTTCTTGGTAGAGCACCAGAATTCTGGTTGGATCCTCTTTGTGAGCCAGAAAGAGATAGGAAGTTGTCTGTGCAATCAGGTGGCTCCTGGCTTGCAGCTGTGGCAGATCCCACTGTCTGCTACTTTCCAGCCTCATTCCTGGTTCTTGACTTTAGTTCCACCCCGTTCTTGGTTCCTGCTGCCACTATCTGACTGAAGCTTGGCTTGACTCTCTGACTCTGGTTCCGGCTCTGAATCTTTATAGGGCTGAAGAATGAAATTACCCTTTTAATAAATTATATCTACCAAAGTGACACTATATAACCTCATGAATTGCAGCCCCATTTTTATGAATGGGATTTGGGATTACTTTCTTAGTAACCTGTTAAGATGTGCCTGTGGAGAATCTGTTGTAACTTTTTGGGAACTTTTTAAAATATATTGTGACTGAAACCCCATTTTAAAATTTGTGCTGCCTTAACTCTGTTTAAAGTTAGGTATGTGTCTATGTAAAAGTGGATGTGTGTGTGTGTGTGTGTGTGTGTGTGTGTGTGTGTGTGTAAAGGACTCAGTCCCTGAAACCAGCCTATCTGTAGACCAGCTACTGGCACCACCTTCATGGCTGAAAAACAATGTGAACGAGCCCTGCAAAAGAACCCACCCAAGAAAGAGAGAGACAAAAGCCCCATCAAGAAAAGAAGATCAAAGTCCCATCTGCCATTAACTGATGACTCATAGCCTGTATGACTATGTCTACACTACAAGGTTTTTGCACAAAAACCCATGGAGCGTCCACACCTCAAGCGCGTTCTTGCACAAGTAAATCAGCAGAAGAGAGGGGCTTTTGCCAGTAGAGTTATTCCTCTCCCCACGAGGAATAACTCCTTTTTGCGCAAGAGTTCTTGCGCAAAAAGGCAAGTGTGGACGCTCTGCAGGGGTTTCTTGCACAAGAAAAACCCCTATCGGGAAAAGCACAGGTGCTCTGATGGCCATTCCGTGAATGGCCATCAGAGCTTTCTTGCGTAAGAGCGTCATGCAGTGTGGACACATTGCTTTTGCGATGCGCTTTGAGGTGTGGACATGTTTTTCCTGAAGACGTTTTTGCACAAAAACTTTTGCGCAAAAGGCTTTTTTCCACAAAAACCCTGCAGTGTAGATGAAGCCGCAGTGTCCTGGGTCAGTGCGACAGGATAGGCTCTATGGATGCAAAACTATAAAATTGGGTCACTCAGTTCTACAATCATCCTCCTGGAGCATTGGGGGTGCGCTGACATGACCCAGCTCCCCGCCTCATGTCTAGACCACCTTGCCAATGAAATAGCATGAGCAACTGAGACTGAAAATTGCATCCTATCTGTAGAACTGTGTGTACAGTATGTGTGGTGGATAAGTTCAGTAGCTAGGGAGAGTAAATTAATTCTGCCCTCACAATAAATGTGCCATATTGCCTTATCCCCCCAATGAGATTCTGCTAGTTCTATTTCTACAGGTATAACATATTGGCTCTGGCATCTGACCACTGACTCCGGGCCTGGCTTTTAGTTCTGATTCCTTGGCTCTGGCATCCAGCCTCTGACTCTTGTTTTGACCTTTTGTTCTATTTCCTGACTCCTGCTTTGACTCCCAATCCCTGACAGACACCAGCCAGAAAAGGCGGGCAGGAACAGAAATGAGAGCATGGAATCTTCTTTCAAAAAATGGCATAGCTGGCATATGATCTTTGCCACCTGGGGATTTCTAGAGGATTTTTGCTCAGTCTGATTCCCTTTGGCATGCCAATGGCCCTATCTTATCCTCATGGAATAAAATGAGAGTCTTTCCATCGATTTCAAAGGGCTTTGCATCAGAACTGAAGTGCTCATCATGTTCATAAGTTTCATGTAAACCATTCCACTAATATCACACACAGAAAATGTTGAATAAAGGCTAAGGAAGCACAGGACATAGTAAAAATAAACAAAATATCAATGTAAGTGTATCTCCACTAATTTTTAATATGTGTGCCTATACAGATTGGAAAGTACCATTCAAAAATTCCAGCCAAAACTCCTTTTGTGTTATGCATAGTTTCATTAAAATCTCTCCAGCTCTGAAATGTCTCTGGACACTGTCTTTTGATTCCTTGCAAAGTTCATAAACTATTTAAGTGTTCAGTATTCAGGGTGCGTTTTAGTGAAATGAGCAGCCAACTTTCCACTGGGCCAAAATTCAAACAGAAACTCAATTCATACAAGCAGGACCAGCCGCACTTATCTTAGAGCTTGGATACATACCATTCTGCCACAACAGACTCTGTCAGCCAAGCAGCTGGAACTGTGCAATGAAAAGCCAACGTTCTGTTTGGCAGAAGGGAGAGTATGTTTGCTGTGATACACTCGAAGGTGAAGTACATTGGAACCTGTCTTACAACATCTACAAACACCCAGCCTCCTGAATTCTTTCTGAAACACCAAATAAGCGTTATCTGCCAAGGACCAGCTTGTGGCTGTACTTACAGAGGCCCATGTTGGGAGTAGTGCAGTGCCGCACTACAGCAGGGAAATCCCAGAAACAGCTCATGAGGGGTTTTTGGCACTGTCATTTTGACTCCAAAACTTGTCCTAAATTCAGCCTAAAACCTTAACCCTTCTACAGCTAATCCAGAGCTGATCACCACCTCTTCTCTGTAATTCAAATTCTGTTATTTGCTTATATTCTTGCTCATCTAAACGATGTTAAAATGTGATATTGCACAGGGAAAAAGTGCATCTTGGGTGATAGTTTATGTCTGTGATTAATACCTATTCAAGGCAGTGATATTCAGACTGAGGCTCATGAGTCTCCTGTGTCTCTTTGCAGCACATGATATTAAAACACTGTGTGATTTAATTATGCAGATATACCTATCTCATAGAGCTGGAATAGGCCTTGAGAGGTCATCAAGTCCAATCCCCTGCCCTCATAGGGGGACCAACTACCCTCCCTGACAGATTTACCCCCAATAGTCCCCCCTCAAGGATTGAACTCACAACCCTGGGTTTAAGCAGGCCAATGCTCAAACCACTGAGCTATCCTTCCCCCTTATTATTAATTGATCTAAGTGATTAATCAGGATGCTTTTACTGTTAACCCATTGTCAATAAAATAATACCATTGGCCATTTTAGTGAGAGAATGATGTATGTAATTTTTATAAAACATATAAATTAAATATTTCCCATCATACTGTTTAAATATGAATATAACTGTAGTGAATGAAATGATGAATTCATCCGACTGTGGCTCTTTTGGGTAATGCTGACCTCTAATTTGGCTCCTGAACCATGGTGTTTCACTGCTCTAGAGCAAAATTCAGAGCTTTAGGAATGGGCAGATGGATTTCATGAAGTCTTGGATTTAATTGGCTCTAACTAATGCTCAGCTAGTGACAATGAAGGGCCAGTCACAGAAGCCTTGCCTATGCTTGAAAGTTAGTCACCGGGGACTGTACTTCTGCTCCCTTAAGTAGTCAGGGAGTGGTAGAAATAGCTGATATCTATAAACAGAGGCACTGGAAGCCACAAAATAATCCCATGAAACCCCCTGAATACTGCATGGTGATGTTCCTCTGTGATTTTAGTGTGTGCTGATTCAGAGTCAAAACAGTAGTGCATCATACATGGCAACACAATGTCAAATCAATGCACCACGGTTCCTCAGAGGTTCTGTAGGACTCCACTCATGAAGGGTGGGTTTTCCAGGGCCCCATGGGTCTTGACTATTTTAGTGTCTTCCTTATTCTTTGCAATGCTAAGCTGGTGAAAAAAGCAGATAAACTGCAGTTTCTCAGATGATTTCCAGACTATTTGCTTGTCACACTGCATGGGGTGCCAGCTGTGCTGTAGTGATGCTGCCGGAGCTGCAGGAAGTCTGCCACAATGTGTCTTTTGTCTGGTTACTTCCATTCATTTTAACTAGTGATGGGTGAAGTGTCACAGTGTTAAGGAAGCAACTTTTTACAGGGTCACGAAGGGTGGCCTTAACCCTGGGCTGGATAGGTACTGACTGAAGATGCTATGTTTCAAAAGAGAGCCCAGACCCTGGATTGATTTCAGTTTCAAGAAGTAACCTGGAAAGCGGAGTCATACTTCCTGGGATCTCATCCCAAAATGTAGGATGAAGTAGAAAGCAAGAGAGGAGACAAGTTCCATACCAGAATAAGGTGGAGTGAGCAGCCAGATGACATAGTAGGGAAGAAAAACAAAGAGACAGAGTGTTCCAAAAAACAGAAAAAGGATAAGACACCAAGGCCCAGTGGAATGGTCTGTGGCAGAAACAGGTGATCAGAAATCAGTCAACACCCATTGATTTCAGTGAGGCTAGATGTTTGCCCCTAGGGTGCTGCTAGTGTTTTAAGGGCTGATTCTGAGGTTAGTTGAAATGCTGTAATGCTGAGGCTTAGAGGGAATCAAGTGTGAAAGCAGATGCAGGGAAGGAATTTAGAAAGGACAACAGGAAAAAGGAGTTAAATCAGTTGGTTTGGAATTTCACACTCTTTATGTTGTATTTGCTTTTAATAAATTCACTGTTATTGGAAATAAAATGTAAAATATAAAGCTCAGACTCAGCACTTAATTACTTGTCTTAACTAACCATCTTGCTTCTATTTAAGTAAACCATTTCATTTATTGAAATAGCTGCTTTTCTTGCAAATGTAGCACAATTATACAGCAATGCCATGTGGATGCAAGAGCAGAAAAAAGATTAATCTTGAGAAATTCTATTTCTGTGGCTGGCTAGGGCTGCAATTCAAGTGCATTGTTGAGATTTGATTTCTATGCAGTGAAATTACTACGACTTTTCACATCACGCTGGGATGCAGAAAAGTGAGAAATAATTGTGTTCTGCATTCCTTTGATCTTTATTAGGAGATGCTGTTTTGAGCCAGTTGATTGCTGTTATCACTCTAGTCACAGTGGTATTTGTTGCTGTGGCAATATAAAAAACTGCATAATGAGGGGATTACAGCAACTGCATAGTACCACATTAAATATTAGAGTGAAATGTGAAAGGATTCAGCTAACATTTTCAAATGTGGGTACCTAAATTCAGGTTCCTAAAAGAGACATTTAGGAATCTGAATATAAGTTGACTGATTATTAAAGGTGGTGAGCAGCTGAAGCTCCCATTAAAATTAATGAGATTTGTGGGTGTTGAGCAACTCTTTCAAAATCAGGCCATGGCTCTATTCAGGTGCCCACATTTGCATCTGGGAGCCTAACGTTGGGCACCTGGGTTTAAAATGTTGGCTGATACCATGATAGTCGGAGACATTATTTTCTCTTTGGAGGTGTGAAGAGAATTGTTGCACATGTACATAGAGTAGTGTGATCCAGTCTACAGAAGGAAGAAAGAAATGCTGAAAAATACCAAGGGCTTCATACATCTAAATAGGAGTCCTTCCATGGATTTAATTGGCCAAAGGGTCAACCTACAAGAGCAAGGAAATAAAGGAGAGTAAAACAATGAAAAATAGGATATGCTGGAGGCTTAGATTCAAAGGAAGAATGATTTAAAGGGAAAGAGTATAAATATGCCAAAAATGGTATAGTAGCTATAAGTAGACTAAAAAGTGGGAGGATATAGGTAAACAAAAAGTGTTACGCAAATATGAAAGAGGAAGAGGTTCCCAGATTGGGGAAGGAGAGACAAAAGGATTTAAATAGCCAGGGCTCGACAAATCACTGAATCTACTCGCCCGTGGCGAGTAGATTTCAGCCGGTTGCCCCATTCACCGGCGGTGCGCGCATGCGCAATGCGGGTCTTGCGCATGTGCAGTGAGGGGCTGGTGAGTAGGTTTTGCCACCATTTGTCAAGCCCTGTAAATAGCTATAGGTACATTTTCTGGAGAAAGGATACTGCATACCTAAGGAGAGATGGTAGGAGAACCTGCATATCATGTTGTATTGATATTTAAGATTTATTTAGTGTCCAAGTTATACATGGTGCCACATAGACAAATAATAAGAGGGAATTATCTTAAGGGACTATTAATATAAATCTGACTAGTACATTATGAAAGGGCAACGGGCATAAAGGATTTGGAAAGACATTGGCTAGAGATGACTGACCCATAACTGATGACAGAGGGCAGGGAGCACACTTTAAAGGTACTGATGGTACGCAGCAGGGCTCAGGGGACGGCATATAAACCCTGGTAGAAATTGGGGTGGAGGAATGTAACCTTGTTGGCCTTCCTCCCCACACCTGCACTCACATGTTGCTGCTGACACTGGCCAACCAAAGGAGGGGACTGCAGCTTCTGGGAGGTGGTTGTGGTGGAGGGGCACAGTTTTCTCAAATAGTGAAAGATGAAAGTTATATCTTTTTTTGTGGGCATTCCTGATGTTTTAGAATGTGCAAGTATTAAATCACAAGAGAGTGAAACATGTTCTAACAGAGAATTAGAGTTGATAGACTTTAGTGGAAGAAGCTTTGACTCTCAGCTGTAAAATATTTATGATTGGTGTTGCTAAGCTACAATATTAGTTCAGGCTCTCTCATGAACTACCATTCAGGTTCAGCAAAAGGAGGAAACACTGGTGCATTGTGAGAGAAGTAGTCTGTTCACCGAGGAGACTGGCCCACACAGGAGAATAGGGACATCAGACATCCAAACTACAGGATCCATGAGGCACTGTGGCAGCAATTTCATGTTGAATTTTCAGTCAAAAAGTTTTGATTTTTAATTTTTTCCCCTAAAAGTCAAAATTTTCAATGGAAAATATAATTATCTTTCGACCAGCTATAATAATTAGTGAGAGTTGTAAGTTTGGTTTACCAGAGTGTTTCACCAATGTCATGCCAACATAACTGCATTGATTTCAGCAAATACGTACCAGAATTAAACTGGTGTAAAACAGAGATCAGTTAGGCCCCGTAAGGCTGATACATTATTTAAAAATGGAACCACAGAAATTCCAAATGTAAATGTCTGAACCCGTCTTCCCAGCCTTCAGAGAAGTATTTCCTCTACCACTTGATTTTCATGATTAGTCAGAGAACGGGCAAATGCAATACCCTGTGTTAGGGGACACGTCTCCTGCTGTATACACACATGACCTTCTTTCCTCCTCCTGGCTAATCACAATTTTCAATTTGACCTTAAAAGATAAACTGAGAGGCCTAAATTCCTTTAATAAATACTTGAGTTCACCTCCCTTGCACTTACCAGAAAATCTTTTGTTTTTATAAGAGTTTGGAACCACCAACTCTAAAAGCATGGATATCTGTCTGAAATATCCCATGGAACTTATTTTGCTAAAAAACTCTGCCCACTTTGTTTTAAACTTGTTGTGCCAGGTGGCATTGCCCATTTAAGACATCTGTTTTTGTTTTCCTTCTGATTCCATTTTCTAAATGAGAGAGGCACAGCAAAACACATTCACACCTGCATGATTTTGAAGACTAGACTTTTCATCTTAGTAGTTCACCAGTTGATTTCTTTATAAGGTTTGAACAGCCCAATGCTTTGTTACATGCAGCTGATGTTCTTCTATCTATAGAATACCTACAAAGGCAGGAGAGAACAGTCACATTCTTTGATGTTCAATACAAAGAAATAGCAGAATGCTTGGAGTTTTCAAACATTTGTCAGACCTTTTGCTCTCTTTGTCAAAACAATTGGCCAGAACTTCAGCTGGTATAAATCACCTCTAATCTGAATAACTATATAGCTGTACCTGGCAAAATCTTAGCTATAGTCAAAGAGATGGCCAATCCCCTAGAAAACGAATAATAGCAAATATGTATTTCATCTTCTGTTTGAGTCCTTAAGTTATTCTGCACATATCCCTTGTGTGCCAGTACATTATTTCTGTGGCAAGACCATGTCCTCAGTGATTGCATCAAACATCGTGTCTCATAGTCTTGTTTTTTGGAACTGTACAGGTTGGAGACAGCAGAGTTCTAACAAAAGTCCAATTGAGATATCAATGAAACAATTATGCAGCCCATTACAAAGTCAGATGTACTTTTTGGCATTTAAGCAGACAAAGCAGCCTGTGTCATTAACATGATTCACTATACATCAAACTTGTGGTTCCCATTTACTTCCCTGAAAAGAGAAGCAGCTTGTTTTCACTGAAGTTCATTTAAAAGTAAAAGAAGGAGTGTAGCAGTGACAAGAGTGATGGTCCCTGCAGACAGAGACAATCAGAACATTTTTGAATAGGTGGTGAAGATTACATGGAGTATCTCTTTTTATAATGCATTCCAGTTAAGGAAGAAGAACCTAGAGAAATCTACACTTTTGTGAAACATTTTAGAACCTATTTTGGCTGAGATATTAGGTTTGGATTCAAATGTCTTCAGAATTTGAGAGTTCTGGTTTGGGCTCTGTCACGTTACTGGATTTTAAGGGGAAGCAGCCAGATCACTGCTGCACCCATGGGGGGGGGGGGTATTTACCCCAAAGTGTATACAAAGGGGGGCCATGTGAGGTGTCCCATGAAAGCTTGTGTTCTACTGATTCTGTGTATGCTATTCATGTACTTGTATAATGTCTGTATGTGGAGTTATAAACATGTACTCTGTATGGATGCTGGAAAATTCTCTGTCTGTGGCTGAGCAATGGGCAAGGAATGTTCAGCCAGCGGCTATGCTAATTAGCAATGATACAATGAATCTCTAGGTGCCAATACACACCTCAGGAATGTGACTGATATCTGCAAACCAGCCAGGGCTGAAGGGCTGCCAGCATGGGACACATGGGATAGGTCGTTGGACCATGTGACCTTCTCTGGCCAGGGAGATGCCAGGGAGATATATAAGTGCCATGGTGCACCCTCCATCTGGTCTTGAGTTCAGCTTCTGATCCCAGATGCAGCCTTGCAGGGAACAACAAGCCAGGAAGAACTGTGGACCCATCCTGACATAGGATGTACACCAGAGACTTTTAAGATAGCAGTTTATAACATCTCTGCTAAGAACCTGTATCGAGAACTGGGTGATTTGATGCATGTACTGTATTATCCTTTGACAACCTCACTCTTATGCTTTTCTTTCTTTTAGTAATAAACCTTTAGATTCTAGATTCTAAAGGACTGGCTCAGCGTGATCTTGTGGGTAAGATCCAGAGTGTAAATTAACTGGGATCTGTGGCTGGTTTCTTGGGACTGGAAGAACCTGTTCGGAGAAGGTGAGATTGGGTTCTATAACCCCTCACCTGTGTGTTAGGCCCGGGGCTGATTGGGGCACAGGGAGAGCTGGGGTGCCAGAGTGGGTTTTGCTCGCCGCGAGGCTTCTGGAAGCTGAAGCGCTTGGGGTGACTGGTTTGTGGCCTATTTGGGATCTGACCCAGTCCATCACAAGCTCATTAGTACTTTTGACATTTGTATTCAAAGATTTAAATACCTCTTCCCATTTTTTCTTCCATCCCTTTCTTTACTACAGCCAACTTCCAAGCACCAATCTTTATAGGTTTTAATTCTTTAGCATCAGAGGTTATAGTACAATAAAAAATAATGGGTTTCAGTATTTCCTATACTTGAGGCATAAGCACCATCTTTAGCCGTGTGGTGACTATAGAGTAATATTGAAAATTTTCCTCGTATAGGGGGCTAGCTCAAGGTCTATGCACCATTTCAACCTCACTTCCTCTTCCTCTAAATGGAAATTAAATTTTGCATAGCTCTTGTGCTTCTCCTCTATTGAGGAGTGAATTTAGCCCATAAGCCCTGTCTATATGGAAAATATAAAATATACAGCACAAACTACAGATAAATTATGAAAGAGATAAAAACATACCTGTGGCATGTCTTTATATATGTAAGCACTTAAAAATAGGCACTGTGGACAGGTTTAGGGGTCAGGTTTTGATACACCCTCCACCAATCCTGGCACTAGCCTTCAGGCCTGGCGTATAGCAGAGCACCTTAAGGTGCTCTAATCGACACCTGTCTGCAAGGAGTCCCCAAGGAGTACTTGTGACTGCCAGTGGGAGCAGATATGCAGTAGTGCTGTGACCACTCTCAGATGCCCATCATGACCCTCGTACTGGAGGATTGGGGGCCCACAATGGGAAATAGTGTTGAGCTGAACAGCCTCTCAGTGATATCTGGGGATTCCTGTTTGTGAATGGAAGTGTCCTCACACTGGCTAACAGCAGACTAATGAGATCTTCTGGCCCTGTTCACCACCAACGAGGAGCAACCTCAAGGTTTGGTCTGCTTGGAAGGCAGGGGGGAGGGAGGAGCTTAAAAGGTAAAACCTGCCACAGGCAGCATAGGTGCAGGAACTATAGGTGCAGGGGGTGCTGGAGCCCCCCGGCTTGATGTAGTTCCCATTATATACAGGATTTACAGTTTGATTCCATGGATCACAGCACCCCCACTATAAAATTGTTCCATCATTCCTGATAGGCAGGGGTCTGTCCCGCTTCAGACAGCTGATATAGGCTAGCTGGGAGGGAGACAACAAGTCTAAGAACTTTGAAAGTTGTAAGATTCAGCCTCCAAGCAGTATGCCCCACCAGGAGTGACTCAAGGTACACCCCGTGCATCTTAGACTAGCTCCAAGGGTTGATCCAGAAAGACTGAGCTCCAGCTCACTCTTACGTCTTTTTCTTTTCCTTTGAACTATCCTCTCGTATATGGGAAGAAAGGAGACAGAGGAGTTGCTTTCTGTATGTTTGCTCTAAGAATCACCACCTTTGCTGGCGTCAGGGGCTGGGCCAAGAGGAAGACAGTATAACGACCCGCAGTGGGGTCTGGAGAGAACATAAGGCAATCCCCACTTCCACACTTTTACAGAATATCTTCTGCTGATGCAGGTGTGAGCATCTGACATACCTCACTGAAAAGCAAAAATCTGGTAGGGCAAGTTACTGATAAAATTATAACCCCACTATTTGTCAGTTAATAAACTCTCTCGGATATTTATTTGGGGTAAATATAACTAGGGAGGGACTGGGGAGAGAACCTGGGATGGGGGAGGAAGAGGAAAGAGGAGGGGATCAGGGCTGGGGCTGGGACTGGTGCCTGCCTCGGGGGGTCTCATTGCCTCATGTGTGGGGTCCTTGGTGGCCATGGAGGGGTAAGGAGAAAAGCTGGAGGGGCAGGAGCAGGGCCAGGAATTGGCACCGGACCAGGACCAGGGTGGATGCTTGAGGTAGTGGGGGAGAACAGGTGTGGGGGAGTGGCTGCTTGATCACTCAGTGGCAGTGACCAGGAAGCGGGTACTGTCCTGCAGGGGCATAGATGTCCGAGGGGAGCCTCTCTATGCCCACGCCCCGGGGATAAGCAGATATGGGAAAGTGCAAGCTAGGCCAGGAGCCTGTGGGTGGGAGAGGCCGACGGGGTGGGTTGCCTTCCTTTCATGCTGCTCACATGCTGTGTTTGGCAGTGGCAGAGTCCTACGGATGGAGAGGTGTGTGTGAGCCACTTGCTGGGGAGGGTGCTACTGGGGTCTCCTCCACTTCCTCTCCCCGGCAGGTTCCTATGTAGGGGTTCGGTGTCCTCTGCCTCTCTGCGCTTGCCCGGGAGCAAATACTGCCCTGAAAGTATGGACATGACCCTCTGCCATATGCCGCATTGCTGTGTGGTTCCATGACCCCAGCCTCCATAGTGGTGGCTTGTGGTGGGAAGGTGATCACCACAGATTCAGGAGTAAGGCAGGCCTCTTCAACAACTTTGTGAGAGGGATCAAAAGGTTCCTGTGTGGGAGCCTCATGTGGACTGTCTGCTCCAGACTGGCTGTCCATGTGAACCCATGTGCACGGGCTGCTGTGCGAGCCCCAGGCTGAAAAGGCCAAGTGAAGAGCGCACCACACCTTGCCACCCACTGCCTCTCTCCCACTTGTGTCTGGAGAAAGTAATGGAAATCACCTGGCAGGCCTTTCCTGGCTTCATCCAAACCCTGGAAACATTCCGGAAGGAGGGTACCAACTCCAAGGAGATGATGACATCCTGGCTGGCCTCCTCTTTCTCCTCCATCTCTTCCTCCTCCTTGTCCTGGTTCAAAGCCCTACCCTCTGGGAAGCTCACAACGGGCATCTCCGGGTCAGAGTCAACAAACAAGGAGGGGGTAAGGGACCAAGCCCCCTCCCAGGATGCAGTGCATCTGCTTGAAGTAGCAGCATGACTGGGGTGTGACCCCTGAGTGGAAACTCTGCTCCATGGCCTTTTTGTAGGCCCGCCTGAGTCCTTTGATTTTCATGCACATCTGCTCCTGGGTGTGCATGTGGCCCTTCTAACCCAGGCTGGCGGCCATCCAGCTATAGACTTTGGCATTCCTGTGCCTGGTGCAGAGATCCTGGAGGTTTGCCTCCTCTCCCCAGACCTCAATGAGATCCAGGATCTCTGCACCAGACCAGAAAGGGGCCCTCTTCTTCTGCCCCTGGCCAGGGGCTTCGGAGCTGGCTGCTGGGGAGCTCGGTGGGATCACTGGGGTCAGCCATTGCTGCACAAATGTCTGCTGCTCTGAGGTACAAGGCTAGCAGGGTCTGCATTGTGCCACAAGCTGTTTGCCCTGTGGCTGCAGCTTTAAAGGCCACAGGGAAGAGAAACTATAGAGTTTTGAGGGATGTGGACAGAGTGGCCACCAGGGAAGCTGTGAGAAGCCCTGGAGGCCATCTATTTCGAAATAAGCACAGCTGCAACATACACACTCACCCTATTTGAAATAGGCATTATTCCTCATGAAATGAGAGTTTATTATTTCAGAATAAGAAGCCCATTATTTCAAAATAATTTTGAAATAATGTGCTTGCTGTGTGAACACTCATTTTGTTATTTAGAAATAACGTGAGTTATTTTGAAATAACTCCGTAGTGTAGACATGCCCTGTGTGTCTTGATATAACATGGAATTCAGGCCATTCTATTTCTCACAAACACAGTAAAATAGGTGGTGTTTATAAATGCAACACTCCACATTCACATTTGAACTGCACTATGGTACTATTTAAACAGCAGTTCTGTAACATTGTAATTGAGACTTATCTATTATGAATAAATCCTGATGCAGTATTAGGGAAATCTTTTTATTTAGACGGTGTATTGTCTTTTCTTTTTGTAAAGGAAAGAATCATTTAACATTTCTGAAATGGAGAATAAAAATGGCAAAGCATAGTTGTCGAGTGCCCTCTAGTGATATCTGGAAAGAATAGCTCTAAATACATTGCTGTGCTAGTGTCATCATGGAAAGACAGAAACTATGGACCTCTACTGGCAAAAAGCGAGATTCAGACTCACAGTTTCCACTTTTCTTATGTGCTAGGCACCTCCATTCTGCTTTCTGTTGAGGAAGTCAATTTATGTTAATATTAAATTTGATTATTTAAATGGAGCATTCTGATTTCATATATCAATGAAAAAAATCTAATTTTACTCTAACATCATACTGATCTTTATTATTTAAAAAAAGACCTCAGATAGTTACCTTGCAATTCACTTTTACTAATCAGTGGAAAATTTTGTTCCTTTTCTTTATGGATTGGCCAATCAGACCCTGAACACTTACATTATTAATCATTTATTTGTATTTAAGCTTCACTTAGAAGTTCCATTGTGCAAAACACTGCACAGTGCACTTCAAAATGCTTATAATCTTTTTAAAGGATTATCTCTATTGTGAATTTAAGAAAGAAATGGAATTGGAGAGGGGACAGAGTAACCACAACATGAGCATATCTTTCATAGCCAAGCAGTGTGCAAAATCTGTAAGTATAGATTAGATTTTTAATTAGAGAGGGAAATAAGTAGATCAGCAGCAACAGTCCCAGCTCTGCACCTCCTAGGCTATTATCAGCTTTTAGATTTCTCCGGGTATTCCAGAAGTGATGTTGGTGATGCAGTAAATGACAAACATCCTGTAATGTCAGTTTTTGCTTGCAGTCCAGGATCCCTTGTTTTCTTGTTCGGAAGCAGGAGGTATATATATGGCTGAAACTCATGGTACATGGAAGCATGGGGCCAGATTTAACTGTTTAGTCTGCCACTGGTTTCTAATGATGAACTGCAATAACTCATAAGGTCCCATAGCGAGTGCATTGCTGAAATGTCAGCTGTGCAGTATCAAAGAGCAAGTTAAACATGAATTGCAATTAGGGCTGTATGAGGTCAACAACTGAGTCAACTGTGTGTTCATTCCCAGAAGCATTAGTGATATATTTATATTAGAGACATTGAGCCTTGGAAATTTGGAGACTTGTTATTACAAAGAGTTGGGCAACCAACCATAATATGATCACAACTTGACATGCAGATATTGCACAGCAATGTTGGAATTATGAGGGCCTTGTCATGACTACAGATGCTTCTTGTCTAGAGCTGGCTGAAAATTTTCAAATTCCTAAATGTTTTGATGAGAAAAGGGGACACATTTCACAAAATGTTTTTCAATCAACTCTGATTATAATCTTGTATCCCTGGACTTCCACTCACATTCAGGCACCATCATAATGCTGTGTAAGGATTGTTTTATGACTGTAAAACAATATTTTCCCACTGTGCTTGGGATAATTAAAGTTGTAAATTTTGACTATTACAAAAGGAGTCACCTACAAAGAGATTAAACCTTCAGGAGAAGAGGAACATTTTAATGATCTCATCCCCCAAACATTTAAATAGTTTGCTTTTTGCTGGATGTTTCTTTCGCTATCAAATAGAAGCACTTTTAAAACTCCTGATTATATTGTAGGCCTACCTGGGCTGAACTGGGTTCCATTTCTGTACTCGGATAGTGGCACTGATCTAAAGCCCATTCATGCCAACTGAAAGATGCCCCATAATTTGAGAAGGTTTAGAATTATCCCCCAAGTTCAGGCTATCAGCTGAACTCTGAACAACTTTTGATGTATGAGACTACATCATATTTAAAGCTAGTTTATAAATCTCGATTCAGTATTTAAAAAACCCAAACCCCAGAAAACACACCTCTCAAAGAATTAATGGCTCAGGCATTCTGCAGTGGTACAAAACTGAATGTTTTGCTTTTGAAAGACCTGCCAATTTCCATTTATCTTATAAAAATACAAAATTAAGCATATACACTGACCTTGTGAATAGGAATAATGTGGTGTATGTGGTAGGGGACGTTGAAATCACTAATTCACCTGTTTTTTATGTTCTCAGTTTCCCATTATTCTGCAAAAACTCTTACCTGTTATGATGCAGTGTCATGTGAGCCTCATATTCCATAATCATAGCTGCTGCATACAACTGATTTCAATACCATTGACTTCAAGACTCTAATTACCATCTTTCTGACTGAAGCAGCCATCTGAGTATATGATTTAATTTGATGATCATCATCATTGTAGAACAAGCATTTTCTAGATTGGCTTTATTATTCACGGGAATTTTTATTAAGTTATTTCCAGAGCATATTTTTTTAATTTCAACAGTAGTGCGATAATACCAACAAGGGAGAGGGAGAAAGCGAGAGATAGAGCATGTGTGTGAGAGAGAAAGAGACGCCACAGAAGTTGCCAGTGAAAATATTAGAGTAAACAACACACATCTATGTAGCAGGGCTCTTCATTTTATTTCAAACTCCTTTCTGGATATTTAAAATTTCTTCATTTTCATCCAAAGACCAATATTGTAGCAAGAAATCTAGACACATCCCCCAAGAAGCTGTTAGTGACATGCTGAGTGATACCAAATATACTCCTCCCCAGGAATTGAGAGGTTGCCTCTGCAGCACTCAGAAAGCTTAATTCTCCTTTTGTTGATACCAGCGTAAATCAGGAAGACTATCAAAAACAATAAAGTTCCACCAGTGTAAAAAGTGATGCAAATAAGAGAATCAGACCCTGCCAGCCTAGGAGACAGGAACACACAATGCAAACTGCTGATTCTTCAGGCAGTGCAATCAGATTGCTGGGCTAATCACCCTGTCCAAGCAATTGTAATGTCGGAGTCAGCACAAATGTGGCAGCGCTGAACAACAGCTAGAACGAACTGACGACAAGTCAAAGACATCATTCTTCTGGAAGAATCATTTTTGTAAATTGAAGGAGCTTTTTTGTTGTATGCCAGAGCTGGAAAAAGTGTTTGACTGGAAATTTTTAAATTTTAACTTTAACCTTTTGGGTTTTGTTGAATATCTTCCCATGTGCGAAATAGCTGAGTAGCACACATTAAATAAGGGAGCTTATTTCCCATTCATAGCAGAGCTGGGGAAAAAAATTCCTGTAATAATAATGCTTCTTACTATGAAGTGCAAAAAAAAAAAAAAATCACTTCAGTCTTTGAACAGCACAATCCCCTCTTCACTGGTCTGAGTGGTAATTGGGAGAGCTAGCTGAACTGTAAATCTGGGAGTTAAAACTGTTACATATTCTCTCATTTCAGGAATTTGTTTACACTACATCAAGTGATCCTAACAGCCCACAAGATCTATTAGTCATTTTTAGGTGTATTTTTTCATTGGGGGTGTGAGTGTGTGTACGTGTCTAGTGATTTCTCCATTAAAAATCATTGCTTACTTGATCTTTAGATTTAGTCTTATGCTAACAGTGCAGAAAAGTGAACTTTGACAAATATCTAATTAAATAGAGGGAAAAACGCAATTGAACTTGTACATTCATTTCATTATTACATACCACCTCTAGAATTAGTCTTTTTATTTCAATGCTAGCTGGAGTTACCCAGCGTTGCTCGGGAAAATTGATATAACTGAGGTGAGGAGCCTGAGGGGAGGGAGGGGGAAGGGAGCTGCATGCCTGCCGCCAGTGCCCAAGCCCGCCCTTTGCTTCCTTGTCCCTCCACTGGCCTTAGTGAGTGACTGTCCCCGCCACTTCCCTTGGAAGCCACTTCTCCCTGCACTGCCAAGCTCCATGCAGCCCTGGGGAGAGGCGTCGGTCTCTCATCTCTTCCCTCCCACAGTACCTTAAAACCTTCTCCTGGATGAAAGGTTATCCCATGCAAAGTTTGGTTGCGGTAGCTCTTATAGCGTCCAAATTACCAAAGCACAAACATACAAACATTCTCCTTTATATATTATAGATGTGGACAAAAGTAGGTAATCAACCAACAAAAAAAATGGACAACATTTGCAATAGAAAAGATCGATTTAAAAAGTGGATGACATTTCTGTATTTTTTAATGAAAATTCCATCTTGTAGGGTTTTGGTTTGGTGGTGGTGGTGGTGGTGGTGGTGGTGGTGCTGTTGTGATGGTGGTGGAAGGGGGATGTTTTGGAAGTTTTTGAGTCTCTCTGAGCCTCTTTCTATATTTCCAATGCAAGATGTAAATTATATGCTTGCTTAAAAGAAAATAGCTAAACTTGTCAGCAACCATCCCATATAATATAAAAGTCCAATATACAGTGCACTGAGTGTGAGGATTGATTTGAAATTAAAACTGACAATAAAAAACTAGGTAAGGACATGAAGATTTGGCCTAAATATTTTTGAACAAGTAGACTTAGAACACGTGTGAAATGGTTTATACACTGAAAACTCTTATCAGGTGTCCCACAGATTGTGGATTCCCATGTGGTAGTGGGATTAAGTATAACAATCAAGAATATTTGAATGATTGCAAACATAAAACTATACTTTTTATGCAGATAAACTAGTGTCCTTGGTTATTCTACATAAAGAAGACAGAAGTAATAGTGAAAACTTTTACAGCAACATACAAAGGCATAACTCTGGACCACAAGATCAAACATTAAGGCTATGTCTACACTACACGTTTTGCCAGAAGAGACAATGCAAATGAAACACAGATTAGCATTTTCTCATGCTTCATTTGCATAATCTCTTCCGATCCATTTTTATGCAAGAAGTTTTTGCGCAAAAACAAGCAGTGTGGACATTTCCTTTTTGCGCAAAAACAGATCAGAAAAGATTATGCAAATGAAGTGTGAGAAAATGCTAACCCGCGCATCATTTGCATTGCCTCTTCTGGCAAAACACGTAGTTTGATATAAAGCACATTAGAGTTAATGGAAAAATTCCCATTGGTTTCAAAGGGCTTTGGACCAGAACTTAAAAACTCAGAATGACCAACAAGAACTGCTGTGGTTGTATATTATAGACTACTCACACATCCACAAAATCACAAAATGACTTGTTCCACAAATCTCAAGAAAGTTCTGAAAAAAAAATGTCTTAAACATTACATAGACTGACTTCATCTCAGATAAATGAAGAAAAATGTTTCTCATGAAAAAGACTTTATCACAGACATCAAGGACTTTAAGACAGATTACAAAAGTATAGTTTAGCAGCAGGGTAGGAGTCTGACAATGATAGGTTTCATCACCGCATCTCTTTAGAAAGAAATGGAACGTATAAAGCTATTGATGGCTACTAAGCGCAAGTGTGAATTAGAAGTTTTGAGCTCTCTCTCTTGAATATTCTCAGAGGGGTAACCATGTTACTCTGTATCTGCAAAAACAACCAGGAGTTCAGTGGAGTCTTATGGCACCTTAGAGACTATGGGTATGTCTACACTACAGCACTAATTCGAACTAACTTAATTTGAATTAGTTAATTCGAACTAAGCTAATTCGAATTAGTGCATCTAGACCTAAAAACTAATTCGAATTAGCGTTTTGCTAATTCAAACTAGCATGTCCACATTGAGTGGACCCTGAACCGAAGTTAAGGCTGGCCGGAACCAGTGCCGGCAGGGCATCAGGTTAGGACTTAGAGTATGGAGCTGCTGCCTCAGGCTAGCTGAGGGCTGTGCTTAAAGGACCCTACCCCACCCGGACAGACAGTTCTCAGGGTTCCCGCTTGCTTGTCTACCTCGATGAGGGACAGCAAAGCAGTCCTGTCTTGGAGTGCCCTGAGTGCCCACACTCGGCACATCACAGAAATGGAACTTGCCGCAGGCTGTCATCCGGGGGGGTCAATCGGGGGGGCTGTCAGGATCCATGAGGCCCTGCAGGAGAGCTTCCACCCCGAGGAGCCCGCAGAGCCACCCCAGTCCTCCCCATCAGGCTCGTGCCCCATTCCTCCCTCACCTCCTTCCACTTACCCCTCCCTAGCCCCCTTCCTGATGTAAAAATAAAGGACACGTGTGTTCAAAAATAGAAACTCTCTTTATTTAATAAAACTGGGGTGCGGGGATTAACCTCTGGGGAGACTGGGAAAAGGAGGTGGGAGAGGGGAAGAGAGAGGGTGGGAGAGGGGAGGGGAAACCTGGGAGGAGGGAGCTGGAAGGGGAAGCCAGGGAAGAAGGAGGAGGGAAGTATAAAACTATGGTACGCCATATCTTCAGTACTGTGTACAGATGTGGTCTCCTCACCTCAAAAAAGATGTTTTGGCCTTGGAAAGGGTTCAGAAAAGGGCAACTAAAATGATTAGGGGTTTAGAACAGGTCCCATATGAAGAGAGGCTAAAGAGACTGGGACTTTTCAGCTTAGAAAAGAGGAGACTGAGGGGGGATATGATAGAGGTATATAAAATCATGAGTGGTGTGGAGAGGGTGCATAAAGAAAAGCTCTTCATTAGTTCCCATAATAGAAGGACTAGAGGACACCAAATGAAATGAATGGGTAGCAGGCTTCAAACTAATAAAAGAAAGTTCTTCTTCACAAAGCAAATAGTCAACCTGTGGAACTCCTTGCCACAGGAGGCTGTGAAGGCTAGAACTATAACAGAGTTTAAAGAGAAGTTAGATAAAGTCATGGAGGTTGGGTCCATGGAGTACTATTAGCCAGGGGGTAGGAAAGGTGTCCCTGGCCTCTGTTTGTGGAAGGCTGGAGATGCATGGCACGAGACAAATGGCTTGGTCATTGTCTTCGGTCCATCCCCTCCGGGGTACCTGGTGTTGGCCGCTGTCAGCAGACAGGTTACTGGGCTAGATGGACCTTTGGTCTGACTCAGTACGGCCGTTCTTATGTTCTTATGTTCTAAGCTCAGGGCTCAGGGTCGGGGGTCTCACTGGACCAACTTGATTTTCATGCAAACCTGCTCCTGGGTTCGCATGTGGCCTTCGGTGGCCAGGCTGGCAGCTATCCTGCCCTAGACGGCCACTTTCCTGTGCCTAGTGCGGAGATTGTGGACGTTGGAGGCCTCCCCCCAAACCTGGATGAGGTCCACGATCTCTGCACTAGACCAGGTGGGCGCCTACCTCTTGCGGCCCCGGGCAGGCTCCTGTGAGCCGCCAGCCTGGTCCTGGGAAGAGGCGGAGGGCTGGGTGGCAGCGGGTGGCTGGCTCATGCCGTGCAGGGTCTGCTGGCTGGGTGCTGGCAGGCTTGCACCTGGCACGGGTACCGTAGCCAGACCGTGGCCCTTTAAGGGCTCCGGGGCCGGGAGGGGGCAAAAGAGTTTCCCTGGCTTGGCCCAGAGTGGCCACCAGGGCAAGCTGGGAAGGGCTAGCCTCCAACTAGTTCAAATTAAGTGGCTACACAGCCCTTAATTCGAACTACTTAATTCGAACTAGGCGTTAGTCCTCGTAGAATGAGGTTTACCTAGTTCGAATTAAGCGCTCCGCTAGTTCGAATTAAGTTCGAACTAGCGGTTTGCATGTGTAGCCGCTATGAAAGTTAATTCGAACTAACGGCTGTTAGTTCGAATTAACTTTGTAGTGTAGACATACCCTAACAGATTTATTAGGGCATAAGCATTCCTGAGTAAATATGGATAAGCCACATCATCAGGGGCTCATTACCTGCATTTCCACTAATGTGATCTATGCCATCAAGTGCCAACAATGCCCCTCTGCCATTGTATTTTAGCCAAAATGAGAAGTCTCTGCACCAAAGGATAAAAGGACACTGTAGTGGGGCACTATTTGAATCCCAGGAGTGGGTGGGCGTTAGCCCGCCCATTATAAAGCCCCTCCCCCAGCCTTGTGGGAGCGATGACCAGGCCTGGGGATCAACTGAATCCGGGGGACAAATAATGAAAAACACGGTCAAGGGCTGCGGGTCACAGGGTCAAAACAAGGGGACCAGATGGGGACACCAAGCAGAGAACCCTGGACAGCTCCCACTTCTCCTCAAAGCTGTCGATGGAGCCAGTGGACGCCGCCCAGAGGAACTCTGCTCAGATACGTGAAACTAAGGAAGAATGAAAGTAGGCCCCATAGTTGCAGAGCACCCCCTCGTCCAGCATCCTCCTCCTGGTGGTGTATATAGCAGCTTTTGCCAAGGCCAGGAGGAGGTTGAGGAGGAGGTCTCGTGACTTTGAGGGGCCTTGGATGGGGTGTGCATAAATAAAAAGGTGTGGGGAAAATTGCAGCCAGAACCTCAATAGGAGGTTCTGGAGGAGCTGGAATAGGGGCTGCAACCTGGTGCATTCCAGATATGCATGCACCAGGTTTTCCCTCATGCCACAAAAGGGGCAGGTGTCCGGGATAGGGGTGAACTGCGGCAAGTACACGCCCATGCTCACAGCTCTATGAAGGAGCCGCCAACTGATGTCCCCAATGGACCGTGGAATTAAGGTAGAATATATGCTGGCCCATCGGGGTTCCCTGCCCTCCACAGGTTTTAAGTAGTCCCGCCACTTGGTGTCGGGGCGGGACACGAGGTTGGGGAAATGCAAAGTGTGGAGCACGAGAGTGTACAGATGTTCTCTAGGCGCGGTTTGGAAGCAGACCGGCTGCAAATCTTGCAAATCCTGCAAATCTTGCAGCCGCCTGGGGGTTCTAGGGTGGGAAGGACGGGAGGCCCGCGGAACATTGGCCTGATAATGATGGACAGAGATTTTGCAAGAAGGGAGGGGCGGGGTATACCCTCTCGCAGGGCTCGCTGCAGGAAATCAAGAGTGGGCTGTGGCAAAGCCGCCTTTACCTCCTGGAATAGGTGCAGGGATGTTTGGGGGGGTGGAGAGCCCCATGCGCTGAGCGAGCACTCGGGGATCCACCCAGTCCCACCTGTCATAGTCCAGGAGGTTTCCGACCTTGATGGTTTCTGCCAGGATCAGCCTCCGGCGCACTGAGGGAGACTCCGCCACCTGCACGCACAAGGCTGGATTGTGGAGCAGGGGCTCCATGAGGAGGTCTACTCCCTTGGTGGCCACAACGGACCTGGTCACCGAGAACAGCTTCCTGGTCTGGAGGAGTTCCTGGTAGAATTCCGGCAGCTCTGAGAGGTCTCGTGGAAGGCCCCTCGGGTGGATAAAAAAGAGCTGCTAGTCTTATCGGAGCCCTCGGAGGCGGCAGAGGAAGGCGCATGCCAAAGTGCTCCATGCCAGACTACCTGCACTAAAGAGGAGTCTCTGCAGAGCCTGGAGGTGGAAGGTCCAGACCTGCCTGTGCACGCAGATCAGGCCATGGCCCCCCTCTTCCAGGGGAAGAGACAGAACCCCTGCAGAGACCCAGTGCAGTCCTGGCCAAAAGAACTCCAGAGCTGTCCTCTGGAGCTTGGCCAGGACCTCCGGGGCCAGGCTCAGGGTGTTGACCCGGTGCCAGAGCATGGACAGGACCAGCTGATTTAACACCAGCGCCCTCCCGCAGAGGGAGAGACACTGGAACAGTCCTGTCCATCTCCGCAGCCACTCACCCACCCTGGCCTCCAAACCTTGCCAGTTCTCCGGTGGAGAAGGATGCGTGGCGGATAAATGCCCAGATCCACGCTCCACCTGATGGCCTGAAGTGCAGACGGGAGGTAGCCTGCCTGCCACCCATCCCCGACCACCAGGCCAGAGCTCTTGACCCAGTTGACCTGGGCAGAGGAGGCCGCCAAGTAGATTGTTTGGCAGGCCTCCACCCGTGCCATGTCGCCTGTGTTCTGGACCACGAGGAGCACGTCATTGGCGTATGCCAACAGAACCAACCGCAGCTCTGGCTCTCAGAGCACGTCATTGGCATACGCCAACAGAACCAACTGCAGCTCTGGCTCTCGGAGCACCAACCCCCTCCTACGGAGGAGACAGAGGAAGTGCTCAATCGCCAGAGCGTACAGCTGGCCCGACAGCAGACACCCCTGACGTACTCCCCACCCAAAGCTGACCGTCTCGGTCAGGGTTCAGTTGAGCCTGACCAAACACTCCGCCTCCTGGTCGAGGGACAGGAGGGCGAACGACAGACCATCCCTACACCCAAGCTCCAAGAGATCCCGGACCAGGTACAGATTGTCAAAGATGCTACGGCCCGGGACAGTGTAGGTCTGGTTGGGGTGGATCACATCCGCCAGCACCGACCACAGTCGCAGCGAGATGGCCTTTGTTACGACTTTGTAGTCCATGCTGAGGAGCGAGACGGGACACCAATTCCGAAGGTCGCGGAGGTCCCCCTTCTTCGGAAGCAAGACGAGCACCGCTCGCTTGCACGACAGAGGGAGGACCCCACTCTCCAAGGACTCAGACCAGATGGTGATGAGGTCTGGGCCGAAGATGTCCCAGAACATGTGGTAGAACTCCACAGTCAGCCCGTCCATGCCCAGGGTTTTATTAGCGGGCATGAGATGGAGGGCTTCCAAGAACTTGGCCAGAGTGAGTGGCATCTCTAGCCGGTCTCGGTCACCTACGCTGACTGTCGGGAGCTCGGTCCAGAGCACCCTGCAGGCGTTGGCTTTGGTCGGATCCGGGAAGAACAAACTGGCGTAGAAGGCTGTGGCCCTTTCACGCATCTCCTCGGATCTGTGAGGGGGGTGCCGTCCTCTGCCAAAAGACAGGTGATGTGCTTTTTAGCCCCCCTCTTTTTCTCCAGGGTGTAGAAGAAGCAGGAGCCGCAATCCATCTCTCAAAGGAGACAGATGTGGGATCGAACGAAGGCACCCTGGGCCCAGTGGTCCTCGAGGGCCTGGAGTTCTTCCTGCTTTTCCCGGTACATCTCGCAGAGGGGCGGATCCTCGGGGTCAGATACCAGGCACCTCTCAATCTTCAAGACCTCCCGCTCCAACTGCTCTATCACCGAATCCCTCCGCCAGCTGGAGCCCCGGGAGTAGTCGCAGCAGAAGAGCTGGGTGTGAACCTTCCCCACGTCCCACCATCACCGCACTGAGGGAAAGGTGGGCCGCTGCCCCCGCCAGGCCATCCAGAACTCCCAGAAGGACGGTACGAAGCCCACATCCTCCAGCAAGCTATTGTTAAAATGCCAATAGGCTGGCCCCAGCCTCTCTGAACTCAGAGAGGTTTTCATGGACACCAAGTGGTGGTCCATGAACAGGGCTGGCTGGATGCTGGAGGAGTGGGCTCGTACCACATGGAATCGAGAGATATAGATGCAGTCCAACCAGGAGTGGCTCGACCAATCGTCCCCCACCTGGACATAGGTGAAGGTGGTGTTGTCTTCCAGGTGGTGGTCTCGCCAGGCATCCACCAAGGAGTGATTGTCCACAATCTCCCTGAGGACGCCTGCTGTGGCCTGGCAGTTCTCAACCCCTGCACGGTCCCAGTCCTCGAGGGTGGTATTGAAATCCCCGCCCAGGACCAGACACTCGCAAGGATCCAGGGTGCCGAGGAAGGTGGCCACCTGCTGATAAAAGGTGACCTGGTCTGGGCCCGCGTTTGGGGCATAAACATTGACCAGGTTCAACGTCAGCCCCATTACGCGGGCCCGGACGTGCAGCAGGCAGCCCGGGACAACCTCGGCAATCCCCAGCACCTCGGGCCGTACGGCAGGGGAGAACAGGGTGACCACCCCAGCCGAGCAGGCGCCAAGGTGGCTAAAATATACCTTGCCCCCCACTCCAGCCACCAGCCAGCCTCGGACGGCTGGAGTCGTGTGGGTCTCCTGCAGGAAAACCACCGAATACCCCCCATACCAGAGGAAGGAGAGCACCCAGCTCCAGCGGAGACCTGCCCTACAGCCCTGGGCATTTAAGGTGGCGATAGTTGTATATTTCATGATGAGGGCTGGGGTGGATCCTCGTGGGCAGGGTAATTGTTGCCCCCCCGCAGGTCCCGCAACAGGCCGCTCCCCAACCCGAAGGTGAGGAGAGCGTCATGGAATTTGAGGGTCTGGCAGTAGGCCGCGATGTCCTGCCTCTTGGTCCCTTTCCCCTCCTGCAAAAGGGCCCTTGTGGCCCCCAAGATGGAGTGAAAGTCCCCCCCAGTGCTGAAGGGCCAGCTCCACCTTCCCCTTAGTCCCGCGTGTATCCGTGAGGAACTGGCGGAGCTCGGCCCCCAGCGCTGAGAGGGTGCTGGACCTTTCCTCCATCTGGGCCCCCTGAAGGACCTCGCGGGCCATGGAGATAGGCAAACTGGGGTCCGAACCCCGGCGCGGCACCAAGAGCAATGGCGCCGCACTGCCTGCCCCCGACCTCGGCGAGGAAAGGGGCAGTGGAGGGAACAAAGTAGCCCCCAAAGGACTGGGGACTAGGGACACAAATAACACCCCCTGAGAGCCGCCCTCAGGTAGTGGGAACGAGACGGCTCCCACGGGAGTGGCAATAGTAGCGGGATGTGAGGGTGATTGAGAAGGAGCAGGCATCACAGCGGGGGCAGGAGTGGGGGGAAGATGGGAGGGCGATAATGGGGGAGCGGATTTCGCGGCAGGGGCGGGAGGAAGGGTGTGCTCAGGGTCGGGTGGTGGATCGGGAGTGGGAGAGGGAACCAAGGGCCTGGCCACTCCTTACAAAGTAGCTGTGTTTGTTGCTGCCACGCTTTGAACCAGGGCATGGCCTTTGCTGCCCTGGTTGCTGCCCAGCCTGATGGAAGGCCTGGGCCCTCAAGACTGCTAACTGTTTATTTGTTGCCCCACCCTGAACCAGGGCAGGGAACATGAACTTATTCCTCATACAATGAGGGTTACAGGAGTCAGAATAAGAAGTCCTCCAGCTTGACAGTATTTTGATACTATTTCGAAATAGCTTCCTGCTGTGTAGACGCAGACTGAGGGTATGTCTACACTACAGTGCTATTTCAAATTAACTTATTTCGAATTAGTTAATTCGAAATAAGCTAATTCAAAATAACGCATCTAGACCCAAAAACTAATTCAAAATAGCGTTTTTCTAATTCAAAATAGCGCGTCCACATTGAGTGGACCCTGAATCGAAGGTAAGGCTGGCCAGAACCAGTGCCGAAAGGGCATCAGGGTCGGACTTAGTGTGTGGGGCTGCTGCCTCAGGCTAGCCAAGGTCTGTGCTTAAAGGGACCTGACCCCCCATCCTGGACAGACAGTTCTCAGGTTTCTCTGCTTGCTGGTCTACCTCGCTGAGGGACAGCAAAGCATTTGTGTCTCGGAGTGCTCTGCTTGCCCTCACTCGGGACACCACAGCACGCTGCAACATGGAACCAGACCTGTCCCTGGGCACGCCGGTGCGTCTCATGGGGTCGTTGCCATCAGCCCGGCTGCACTTGCTGCAGGCTGCCATCCGGGAGGTCCATCGGGGGGCTGTCAGGATCCAGGAGGCCCTGCGGGAGAGCGTCCACCCCAAGGAGCCCTCAGAGCCACACCGGTCCTCCCCACCAGGGGCTCGTGCCCCATTCCTCCCTCTCATCCTTCCACTTACCCTTCCCTAGCCCCCCCTTCCTGATGTCAAATAAAAGACACGTATTTTCAAAAATAGAAACTGGTTTTATTTAACACAACTGGGGAGGGGAATGAAACTCTGGGGAGACGGGGGAAAGGAGGCGGGAGAGGGCAGGAGAGAGGGTGGGAGAGGGGAGGGGGAAAACTGGGAGGAGGGAGCTGGGGGAAGCAAGAGGAAGAAGGGGAGGGGAAGCTCAGGGCTCGGGGTGGGGTCTCGCCGGGCCAACAGCCTCCCAGCACGGCGAGGAGGGCCTCGGCATCCCCAGGGGGATGGGAAGGAGGGTGCGGAGGATGAGGTGGGGGGTGTGGACATTGAGGAGGAGGGTATGGAGGTTGAAGAGGAAGCAGTGGGGGGGCAGGAATGGGAGGAGGGACAGTAGTTGGGGGGGCAGCAGGAGCAGGACCGGCCCGGGGCACCATGCTCTGCAGCAGGGCCTGCAGGTTAGAGTTCAGTGCTCGGTCCTCAGCAAGCTGCTCCCCGCGGAGCTGCAGGTCCTCCAGCATCCAGGCCTGGATGGTGTGATGCAGGGCTCGCAGGGCCCCCAGGTGCTGGTCCCGGTACTCCTGCCGCGTGCTGGTGGTCCGGAGAAGGCCGCAGGTACGGGAGCATGTCCCGGGCGGGGTGGTGCGCCCTGCACGAGCAGCTGGTGCAGCTGTAGAGAAAGAAGAGAAGTGGTCAGTTCTCCCTGGGGACACAGTGGATGATGCCCAGCCCTGCCCCCGCCCCTGACGTGAGGGCGACCGTGCCCTGCACCGTCAGAGCCGATGTGCTTGCACAGAGGCCATGGTCAGGATGCCTGGCTCTCCCCGGGACTGGGAGCTGCCCCAAGACCGCACCCATGCCCCTGTGCCGTGTATAGTGTGGCCGGGCCGGGGGGGGAGAAGTCACCTGCCTCTGTGTAGAGGGGGCATGTGAAGGGAGAGCTTTCTGCTGGGTCCCACCCCGGGGTTGGGGGCATGTCAGGTCTCTTCACACACGCATGTGCCCCCTGTGTGGCACACAACTGGAGCCACCTGCCCAAGGGTGGCATGGCACGTGCTCGCATGTGCACAGGTGGCTGCGTGATCTGTGGGAGGCATGGCCCACGTGCGCAGTCCCTGGTCTCCTCCCGCCTCCCCGGGTAGGGGACAGTGCTGGCACTTACCCGGTATGACCTCCCAGGACGACCCTGCTGACTCCGGTGCCGGAACAGCTGGAGGTGGCCCCTCTGGTGTGCCCGGGTCAGGGCCCTCCGGTCCCGGCTCGCTGCCTCCCGGGCTGGTGTGGACCGCCCGGCCCCCCAGGAGTCAGTCGAGGCCGGGGAAGTAGGGGCAGGTGGCAGCCCCTGCTGCGGCGCCACCCCTGGTGGCCCTGATGTATGCCTGCCACAGCTCCTTAACTTTCAGGTGCACCTGCTCCTGGGTGCACCTGTGTCCCTTTCTGGCCATGGTGGCCACTATGCAGCCATAGACGGCCACATTCCTCTGCCTAGTGCGGAGATCATGGACGTTGGGGGCCTCCCCCCAAACCTCAATGAGGTCCATGATCTCCGCACTAGTCCACGAGGGCGCATGCCATCTACGGCCCCTGGCTGGCCCCTGGGTGCTGGGGGACTGGGCGGGGGAGAGCTGGCTGGCACTGGCTGCCTGGCTTATCCTGAGGCCACTGAGTCAGGGGCAGAGACTGCTGGCAGGCCTGGCTCTGGCAAGTGCCATCTGGCCAGAGTCTACCCCTTTAAGGGCTGGCCAGAGTCTACCCCTCTAAGGGCTGGCCAGAGTCTACCCCTCTAAGGGCTGGGGGAGAGGAGAGGAGTTTTCCTGGTTTGGCCCAGAGTGGCCACCAGGGGGAACTGGGAAGGGCTGGAGACCCCCTAATTCGAAATAAGTGTCTACACAGCACTTATTTCGAATTAGCTATTTCGAATTAGGCATTAGTCCTCATAGAATGAGGTTTACCTAATTCAAAATAAGGGCTTCTCTATTTCGAATTTATTTCGAAATAGCGGTTTGTATGTGTAGACAGCTATTACAGTTAATTCAAAATAATGTCTGTTATTTCGAATTAACTCTGTAGTGTAGATATACCCTAAGTTATTTCGGAACAGCACTAGTTATTATGAAACAGTGTTGCATTGTAGATGTACCCTCACTGAATAATGCATTACAAAGGCAATTTCCCCTCGCTTGATATCTACATTTCAACATCAGCTGTGAATGAACCACTTCCACCCTGACTTGATTAGCCTCATTTACACGAGTACTCTCTTTCGTTGTCCATATATATATATATATACAGGGCTTGACAAATGCACTTGCCCGCTTGCCCATGGGGAGTAGATTTTTCCAGCTGGCGAGTGCAGGGGCGGACTGGCCCGGTGGGCGGTTGTGACAGGCTGGACGAAGCCCGCACTATGGGCGACGTGGCCCCATCCAATCCGCCGGCCGGCGGAGGAGCAGAGCGCCGCTGGGAAGGGGGAAGTGCGGCGATTCTTCGCACCGGGCTGCCTGCGTGCAGTTCCGGCGCAGGAGGCGGGCCGGGACGCCAGGACGCTGGCGTGACCTGGCCCCGCTGATTTTAAAGGGCCGTGGCAGCTCGGCTCTGGCCGCGTGCCCTGGGAGCTGGCTGCGGCGTGCGGCACAGCCAGGGCCCACCCCGCCGGCTCCAGTCCTGCCACGGCCCCAGCCCCCCTTTGTCTCCACGCCACCTGTTCCCCACGCCGACCCTGCACCCCGGACCCCCTGCTCTCCCTCTTCCCTGCGACCCTTTGGCTCTGTGCCACCCTTACACCCCGCACCCTGCTCCCCCAATCCCTGCCCCCCCAGCTCTGTGCTGCCCATTCCCTGCACTGCCCCTAGACCCCGATCCCTCTGCCCCTCCCGTTCCCCGCGTCCCATTCCCCGTGCCTCCACCGCACCCTGCTACCCCCGATCCCTGCATCCTTCTGGCTCTGTGCCTCCCGTCCCCCCCCCACACTGTTCCCTGCACCCCTCTGGCTCTGTGCTGTCCCTGCACCCTGCTCCCCCTGTGGGTCGGGAGTGAAGGGTGCTTGCCCATAGGGAGGGGCTGGACAGGGCAGGGAAAAGGCTGCTGTGACCCAGCAGCGAGTGAAAGGGGGAGTTCACTTGAAGCGCCTTTGCCTTTATGGGAAAAAAAATGAAAATGCTATTTGTTATTTATAAGGCTAAAATGCCGGGACAAAAAAGAAAACAAACAAAAAAAACCCATTGCAAAATGTAAACATGTGTAAAAGACAACAACAAAGGGGGGGACAAAAAATGTTTTGCTTGGGGAAGCAAAAAACCTAGAGCTGGCCCCTGGGGAGGGGAAGGGGCTGGGCTGGGCTGGGCTGTGGGGAGGGGAGGGGAAAAATATGGGGAAGGGGCTTGTGCTGAGGGGAGGAGGTCAGGAGAAGAAGAAGAAGAAGAAAGGGGAAGGCACCAAGGGACAGGGGTGCAGGAGAGACAAATGCCAGGGGATCAAGTGCAGACATTGAGGAAAAGGGCAGGAGGGGAGGTGTCAGTGGGAGGGGGGACAGGGTGATGCTGGGAGAGGAGCGGGTAAGGGCACTGGGGGCTAGAGGGGGAGGGAGAGGTGCTGGGAGAAGGCTTGAAAGAAGGGGTGGGCATGAGGAAGGCGGGGATGGAGCAAGGCATCTGTGAGGGCACAGGGGCATGAGGGAAACGGGGCAGACGGTGGTGAGGGGGTGGGTATCAGGGAAAAAGAGAGCAAAGGGGGCAGGGGCAGTGAGGGAAGGGGGAAGCACCAGGAGGGTGCAGGTGCCAAGGGATTCTGGGGGTGAAGCAGAAGGGCAGACACCTGCAGGGGAGGGACCAGCACCAGAGGAGAGAGGCAGGGCAGGTGTGTAGAGGGAGGTATTAGAAGAGGGGATGAGGAGGGGTAGCTCACACCATCAGAGTGGGGCTACTGGAGGAGTGGGCACAAGGCGGAGAGAAGGTCTGGTGGAGGGGGGCAGGTCTCAGGAAGGCTGAGGGCAGTGAGAAGGGCAGGAGTCAGGACAGCAGAGGGTGAGGGGTTGGGGGGCAGCAGGCACCAGGGGAGCTGATGGAGCAAGGGGAGGAGACATGGCAGCAGAGAGAAAAGGTAGAGGTTTATAAGATATTTATTAATAACCTGGGTGATATTTATTAATAACTTATTAGTAACTAGCCAATTAGCCCGTCATAAAACGGGATTTTCAGGTCTTCTCTCCTGAGCTCTCTCGCTCTGTCTCTCTCTCTCTCTACTGCTTCCCCCCCTCTCTCTCAGCTCTCCTCTGCCTCCTGCCTCTCTCTCTGTCTCTTTCTTTCTCTTCTCCCCTCCTGCCTCTCACTCTCCCTTTCTCTTCTCCTCCTCCTCCTGCCTCTCTCTCCCCTCTGTCTCTCCCTGCCCCCTTCCCTTCCCTTCCCTCCCGCCGCGTGGCGCTGGCTGAGTGCTGCCTGCTCAGCCGGGCTGCGCGAGGAGGGCGCGGTGATGTACACGGCCGGGGCCGGGGCCGTGTACATCACTGCCCTCCCTTCCCCTCCCACCCCGGGGGAGCCCAAACAGCCCCTTGCGCTGCTGGCTCCCCCGGCGGCCCGGCTGAGGGGCGCAGCACTCAGCTGAGTGCCACAGTGGGAGGGGAAGGGTGGCGGTGATGTACACGGCCCCACCCCCTGGCTGTGTATGAAACTGCCCCGCCCCCTTCCCCTCCCTCCGTGGCGGCTCGGCTGAGTGTGGCGTGCTCAGCCGGGCCGCCGTGGGGGAGGAGGGGCGGGGCAGTGACGTACACGGCCAGGGAGCGGGGCTGTCTACGTCACCGCCCCTCCCTCCCCTCTCCCACGGCGGCCAGGCTGAGGGGCGCACCACTCAGCACCACAGCAGAAGGAGGAAGGGGGGCAGTGACATATACGGCCCCGCCCCCTGGCCGTGTACGTCAGCACCCCTTCCCATCCCACCGGGGCTCAGCTGATCGGCACAGTGCCAGCACCACTCAGCCGGGCCGCGGCGGGGGAGCAATTGGCAGCAAGTGGCCCTTTGGGGTCCGGCTGCGGCCAGTGGCTGCACCCCCCACCCTCGCCAGGTCTGCTTCCCGCCCCCCTCCTCCCGTCCAGCCCCACGGCCCCCGATCCCCACCCAGCTCTGCTTCCCACCCCTCTTCCTGCCGGCCAGCCCCACGGCCCCGGACACCCCCGCCAGCGCTGCTTCCCTCCCCCTTCCTCTGGGCCCCCGCATCCTCCCGGCCCCCATCCTCCCCTACAGCCCCGATCCCCCAGCTCTGCTTCCCACCCCCTTCCAGCCAGCCCGCCCCCTTCCCTCCCTCCCCTCTGTGGCGTGCTGCGCTGCTCCCGGCGGGGAGCAAGCGGTGGCAAGCGGCAGCAGGCGGCACGCGTGGGGAGCGCGGACCCCAAAGGGACACTTGCCACCGCTTGCTCCCCCACCGGGGCCCGGCGGGAGCGCCACTCAGCTGGGCGCGGCGCAGTGCGCCACAGCGCACCACGCAGGGAGGGGAAGGGGGCGGGGCTGGCCGGAAGGGGGGTGGAAAGCAGAGCTGGGGATCGGGGCTGTGGGGCTGGAGGAGGATGGGAGGGCCGGAGGAAGGGGGAGGAAGCAGCGCTGGTGGAGGGGGTATCCGGGGGGCCGTGCACCCCGAACCGCCACGGAGTGAGGGGAAGGGGGCGGGGCGCTGGTGTACACGGCCAGGGGGCATGGCCGTGTACGTCAGCATTACAAGCGCACAGACACTGGGCTACTATATATATGATTACAGTTCTTATTCTTATTAGGAATTTATGCCATTAAAAAACACTTTTTGTGGGGGAGGGTGGCGAGTCCTTTTTTGTCTGGCGAGTAGGGTTTTCCATAATTTGTCGACCCCTGTATATATATATATACCCGTGCCTCTGTAAACTCTACTCCAATTCATCTGATGAAGTAGATTTTACCCATGAAATGTTATGCCCTACTAAATCTGTTAGTCTCTAAAGTGCCACAGGATTCCTCGTTACTACTTGTTCTGTACACACATAGATGGAAGAATAGGTTTCATAGTAGATAGTACTAATGCATAAATGCATTGAATATGCACTGCATGTACTTACAAGAACATTTTTTAAAAAAACCCAAATTTTATCTTTATTAATAGTTGAAACAAGTATTACAGTAGAGGTATAGAAAACATCTTTTAAAGAAAAGCAAATTTCCCAGTCAGAATTGTTACAAAAATCATTCTGCAGCACTGGAAGGACTCCTCTCTGCTAAATATTGATCACCAAAATCAATTCTATACATGGAAGCAGCCTGGAATCCCAACTTTCTAATGATTCAGCTATGAAGTACTGTGATACAATCTAAAGATGCTAGATTTCCTGCTGCCTTACCTTGATGTCAAGCACTAGGACTCAGTTCACAGAGGTAGAGTTATTTCTGCTGACTTACAGATCAAGTAAATGCTATTAACTCTGTATTAAAAAGGCAGGCCTCAATCCAGCAAAACACATAAACACAACTTTAGCTGTAATGCTACGAGCAGTTCCAATGAACTAATTGGGAAAATAAGAGAAATGTGACTATGGAAATAATGTTTCAGAGCCCAGGAAAAGCATTTCTGATCAATAAAAAGTATGTGAAAAATCCTACATACAGGTCAAAACCCATACATATTATCACAACCATTGAAGCACACAGTTTAGTGACCTTTCTCATGCTATGTCAAATGCCAGGTCAAGCATATGTAATATTTATAGCTGAAAATTCTATTTAGTCAGGGTTCAGTTTACTGTTCCTATGGTAGGAGTCTATGGACCACAGATAGAATTTCAAAACGGTCTACACCTCCCTTTGTAATTTTTGGGCATCTGCAAATGGAAAAAAAAGGTTTAAATCCACTGAAATAAATGGTCACAGTGGGCACTGGAACACCTTGGATTGTATTTTAATTTTCTTCTGTGTTTTACACAAGACTGCAAGAAAGTCACATATACTATTGCCTATACCCAATCACCAGGCTCAGATCACAGCTGATGTAGGTCACAATATAAATCCAATGGGCCAGACTCACCATTGTCTTGCACCTTGTGCACTTGTAACCCACACACCTACTGGGTGTGGTGCACTGTCCCATCTACTGGCACCAAGACCACTTTCAGAGAGAATTATGAGTCTGCTCTACAGCTTTAGCTGAGAGCCAGCTGGCTTTTATCTCATGTGGTAGAGGCTTGAGCACTTCTCTCCGACAGTCCCAGGTTTGAGTTTGCCTGTCGGCGTTACTCTCTCTTGTGCAAAGATCTTCACATTGAGCCAAAAGTGGTTTACATCTGTGCAAATGACATGTACTCACAACAGTAGCATTTTAAGACCAGAATGTACTGGTGGCACAAGAGTTCATGATGATACAAGGCATGACAGACACACAGTCAAATGCATTCTCCTCTCAGTGAAACCAATGAAACTCCTCTGAAGTCAGTGGAACTGCCTTTTCTAGGTCCCACAAATTACTGGAGGGAGCATGGTCAAAATGTTTCCTTCACAGCTCAGACAATGACTCTTTGGAAAGGAGAAAGTGGCAATATCAGAAGATTACTCCCATGTAGATTCATTGACTCCTTTAGGGGGAGGAAGAGGGATAAAGGGGAACATGTAGGTGCTCAGATCTGATTCTACTGTATTTCTAAAATAAGACTATTTCCCTTCCATTCATTAAATACTGAGACTACCTACTGGATAAGCAGCAGTAAGTTGCAGGTATATCAAAATCTTGAGTGATAGGAATCTCTTGCAAGTGGGATTGATCCTACATTGTCATTGTACCAAAAGGAACTGCTTTAGAAGCAAGTCACAGATTTTTTTGTAACTCTTTCCCTGGGTATTTGCTTTGTAGTGACAGTTGAACTATTCTACTATCCTTCTGGACTCCTCTTCCCTGGGCACCACTGGGTTAGATACGTATACGTCCTTTCTGAGCCTTCACTGTGTTAATCAATGTCAGCCAAATTGAGCAGAGAGGGGATATCAGTCTTAAGACCATCTCAGGGACATTTTTATCATTTGGGATCTTTTTAATAAATATCTCTTTAATAAATATTATTTTAGTTCCAGTAAAAACATTTCTGAAAATAAGCTGGAGATTTTTGTCCAGCTTGTCCTAAACAGCTCCACTGACAGTGGGAGCAAAAGAGGCAACGTCTCCAGGGCCTGGAAATTCAAAAGGGTTATGGACTCCTGGCTATGGGCTGCATCAACAACATCAACTGCATCAACAGCAGCACCCGGAGCCCCAGGTCCTTTAAATTGCTGTCAGAGTGCAGCACTATTGTAAAGGTGGGAACACAGGGTGGCATGATCCAGGCAGCACTCAAGGCTGGCTGCCCCTGACTCTGCCTCTTCTTCCTGAGGCCCTGCCCCCTTCTGGTTCCCCTGTGCCTAAAGTAAACCCTGATGAAATCTACCCATCCTATTTTCAAAAACCACAAAATAAGATGTTTGCTTCCAGGTTGCATAAATGTGAGATATAAAACATGCTAAGCATTGACAGCTTTACGACCAAAGAGATGTACAATATATAGTCATGGAGCTATGCATTGCTTAAAATCTATAAGAAAATACATCAAAAACATAGATATAAAACATACACCTGACTTTGTCTCAGTATGTTGCATGGATTTTATCTCCAATCCATAAATAATGGAAGCATCAGCACATTTATCTCTGCACAATAACAAATCCCATCCTCCTGGTAACTGTAAACATACTGAAGCTCGTTATTGACCTTGTATAAAATACTGACACAGGAAAAAGAAAAGGAAAAAAAACTCCAAGAAAGTTCCTCCCCTCTTCCTCCCCAACTACTCACATCCAAAGCTCCATTATGAAACTACCAAATCTGTGATGTGAAAGGAATGAAATGCACTGTAAATGATGAGGAACTATTTTTTTTAAAAGTACTGAACAAAACATAAAAGGCATTGTTACTGTTTAATCTAACAAGAGATATCCATCTATACAGTATCACTCTTCATATATGTTTTGCTTTTTTAAAAGGATCTTCATTTTAAGTGTGATCTTAGAGAATATGATAATCTTCAAAAGGTTGAGAGCCACAAGATATGAATAACTTTTGCACATATGTTTATTAAAATATTAATATCCTACTTACTGTATCACAGCTAATTGTTGCTAGAGCTAGAGGCCTTGTGGGTATCTATCCTGGTCATAAGTTTTTGGATATGTAGTTGATATGCTGTCAAAGCAGTATGGAGGAGCTCGGTCAGGTTTTGATTTGTAAAGATTGCATGATGTTTCTAGTTTCCGAACTTCATCTTGGAGTGCAGAGATTCACAACAGTATGTTGTGCCAAAAATGGAAATGAATTGCACACAAGTCCTTTGGCATTGAGGATACTTCATTCCTGGCACTTCCTTCCAGAACTCGATTGTAGACCCTGGAGTTCCAATAGATCCATTTTTACAGTAGATGTGCCTATAAACATAGTTTTGGGAACTGAAACAGCTGTCATTGTTCTCATCAACCATGAATTGGTTTACAAGAAAGGCACAGAAGGATCTCAGCCTCTGCAAATCTTCAAAGCTGGCCTGAAAGTCATCAAGCAGTCTTTGTAATTTACCTCTGTATTCCTTGAGTTTATGATCTGCTACTTTGATTTCAGGGAATGTGTTTACCCTACTCTTGAGATGGGGAAAGTGGTTGAAGTCTCTTGACCGTGCATCTCTTTGCAGAAGCTTTAACTTGTACTGGAAGCTGAAGTCAGCCTGAGTGAGGTCAGAAATAATCTCATCCATCCCTGGGAGTGCCAAGTTGAGGGTTTACAGATGCTGCACCATATCAATGAAAAATATGAGAGCCTGCATCCTTTGCTTATCTTTCAGTTGTGGACTTTTCCCTTTCTTCAGGGAAAGCATTGATAGTCTTCAGCAGTTCCACAAACCTACTTAAGACATTGCTGGTTGAGAACACCTCAAAATACAGTAAAAAGAGACATTATTAGTTTTGTCTTTAAGTTCTAGCTCTTCAATTACACTTTTGAACTGCTGATGAGTCTTCCCATTTGAGTGGATGAAATTGACAATTTCCAGGTATGTTTTTGTAACATTTTCATACCTGAGTATCTGCCTGTGAAAAGCTCATGATGGATGGTGCAGTGAACAGGAAGAAACTTTGGAAACTTGGGATCACTTTTCAAAAGTCTGATAAGGACTACTTTTCCCCTCACCATTGCAGGTGCTCCATTGCAACACTCACAAGCTTATTCAGCATTACATCAGCATTTGTCAATGCTTGCTCAAGTGAGTTCTTTACCTGAACACCATGGGTTGTTTCTTTCAGCATCACAATATTTCTTCTTTCACAATTACATCCATAGAAACATAGAAAACAAATATCAATCATTGTGGTTTTTCATGAATATCTGTGGCTTCATCAACAGCTAGGCTGAAAGCTAGCACATTCTTTAGATAATTTTGCATCTTGCTTGCAACATCAGCACTGTTGGAGAGCTGTTTCTCCACATTGTGGCACAAAATTGGAATTTACTATTTGGTCACTGAAGTGTTATGTTACTATCTAAAATTGCCACCACCTTCTGCAATATTTTGCCTAACAAATTCTCCATCACAATGCAGACACTTCACATGAAGGATATTCCATGCCTTAACAAAACTACCTTCAGTCATTGTGTCAGCTTTCTTACTGACTGCCAAAAGTAGTGTCTGTTGGCAGTTGAGCTGTAATTTTAATGTAGTTAGGTTTTTTCCCCCTTAATTCTGATCCAGGAAGGTATTTAAAGGAATGTGATTTCTTTCATAGTGACATTTCAGGTTGCTTGATTTGTAGTGAGAGAGCAATGTATTGCAGATTAAAGCTGGAAAATCTCTGTGTATTAGTGAATGCAAAATCTTCCTCCCATTCTGGCTGAAAACTTCAGTTTTCTCTTTCATACTTGCATTTCTGACCATTTGCAGATTTCATTGTCATCCATGAAATTAAATTAGTTGTTACCACTTAAGTTGCATTTGAATAGTTTTAGATTTATAAACAGTAAACACAGCCTGTAGGGTGCAGCGTGCAAGGAGTTTATAGCACAGCCCTACAGTGACACAGTTTCCTGTTATAATAAGCATGTGCTGCTGAAGCTGGAACTTAGGTGCCACCTGCAGGGTTGAAGTCCCAGCATCAGCTGGTCTCCCATAAAGAGGGGGAGCCCCCAGCATCAGTTCACCACCATCTGCAGGGCGGAATCCCTAAGCACTGACTTGCTGCTTCATGTGGGGCTGAAGCCTCCAGCAGCAGTGTTCCTGATCCTGTGGAGCTGAAGTCCTCAGCTGTGGCTCTCTGCCTCCTGCAAGGCTGACAACCCAGCCTTACTGCCCCCTGCACTCCCAGGGTTGAAGCCAAGAGCACCAACTCACTTCCAGTCGGACTGAAGCCGCGAGCCTCAACTCCCACCAAAGATGAAGTCCCAAGACTTGGTGACCATTGCAGAGTTGAAACTACCAGCGCCGGCTTGCCTCCCTGAGGGGTGGAACCTCATGTGCCAGCTTGTCCCAGTTCAGGGTGAAGCCTGAGCCTCACTGCCCCCTCATGGGGCTGAAGCCCTAAGCTCCACGAAACACAGTTGACCCCTTAAAGAGCTACATGCAGCTTGTGAGCGGGCGATTGGCCCCACCTGTTCAGTTCAATTTCAAATACTCACATGGAGTTAGGCTGGAATGTTTGGATGGACTAAATGAGTTCGTCTGATTACTTCCTTAACTCTGTTAGGCCCCTTTGAGATTCTCTGAGTTAACATAGTACCACCCACGCTTAAATACATCATTCATTTAATTTAATGGGAACATTTCCTGAAACGGTCTTTGATTTGAATGAACATTGGAAAATAAGTTTCTGTCAAGATAATGTAGCCATAACATTTTCACATAAAACATCCTTTCCCACATTGCAGTTGTCAAGGACCATACAGGGTTCCATTTACCTACTCTATTCAAAATGTTTTGAATGAAACAGTTCTTCTGATGGTCACGACTATAATGGGTAACAAAATCTGTATTTGAAATGTGCCCATACCAGTAAAAAGCCCCACAGAATTATTTGTAAAACATAATTGGGTCTGAAGGGCTATAAGCGATAAGTTGAGCAGTTTGAACAATCACAGATGTGGTGTGATAGGGCACATAAACCTCGCCCAGCTTAAACATGGGTAAAGATGAGCCTGAGCCCATGCGGCCACCTGTAGGGGGGTTGGCATAATTGGTAATCAGTCCAGCTGGGAAGGAACTGAGTCTTCATAAAGAAATTAGAGAGGTACAGTAGGGAAAAGTGCCAGAAGAATCCAGTGAGAAGTAACAGGGTGTCCACTTTTTTGGACTATCACCTGAAAGATGCCTTGGCCATTAGAAGCTTGGAGCTGGAAGTAGAGGGACAGAAGCTTGAGCAGGCTGTGCTCAGAAATAAGAACAAGAAAGAAATCTGCAGGCATTAGGTTGAACCCCAGCAGTAAGCCTGGAGGAAGGAAGGTGGAGGACCTGTAAAGGAAGCCTAGGGAGCTGAGGGTGTCAGGGAAGGCTGCTAGAAACAGGGGGGAAATGTGCACGTGGACACTTATAAAGCTAAGGCAACAGTAGATGGTGATGATGATTATCAATACAGTAGGCCCCAAAGAGAGATCAATATGGAGTTAAGACTGAGGGAATTTAAGATGGTGAGAGAAAGCTGTGGTGAGCCCAAGACAGAAGGTAGTAAATACTAGAAGTAGAGTGGTGCTAAAAGTACTTGAGTTGAGATTTCTTTGCCTTCTCTGTGTTGAAGATCCCAGGTGAGGACCTGTGGATTTTAGAAATGCCCAGGAAGTGGGCTGAAAAGTCTGGAACACGGGGTATAGTTTTTATGCCCACTTGGGAGTGGGCTACCTCAAAAGGAGTAGGAAAATGAAACCTGATCTGTCTGGAGGACTGCATTGCAAGAAGAAATGGACCACCACAAGACCTATATATGTTTAAGTGGCCAGGCCGGTGGTGTGTCAACCTGTTTGTTTGTTTGTTTGTTTGTTAAATCCAGTAACTCACTATTACCAATATCTGAAGACAATTTCAGTATGTGCTTAAGTGCTTTGATGAATCAGGGCTATAATTGCTCCAAAGCCTATTGGTGATGTGTGTTAATAGCTAAATGCAGTTAACTCTCATTTCACCAAGTGAAGAGTAGTACTATTATATGATTAAGGGACATAGAAATACAAGTAAGCTTGAGTTTGACGGAAATTGCATGAATCTTTCACATCATGTTGCATGTTATTTATGTCCAAGTAATTGATCCATATCTAGAAAACATTTACGTGCATGTTTTTTCTCTCTAATACATCAATCAAAAGGTTACCAATATATGTTAAAGGAGCTAAACACTCAAAGCATAAAACTGAACTTGTGCTGACTTATAGATTTCTTGTCAAAACAATGTGGCAAGAACCCCTTTAAACTATTAAATATGCTTCTTGAATTTTGCATCAAGACTTTATCTTGAATCACACTCAGGCTTAACATGAAATGTATATGAATGTTTGGGTTATATCTGTGTGGACTGAAACGGAAGAAAATGTTTATGGAAACATCTCTATATTGAAATGGTCACATCTTTGGAATTGTTAAAAACTCTCATTGAACAAGTCTTTTAGGGGTGTTAATATAATTTTGCCAGGTTAAATTAATCTTAATCTAAATTCCAGGCTCAGATTTTGGAGTATATCTTCTCTGATGTATTCTGCACCTTAAGCCATTTACTGTTTGGAGGTGACAGTGGAAATTACAAACACAAACAGATGTTATGGCTGCAGGTAGCAAATGAACCACAGAGCAGAGGAACAATTAAGTTTACAAGAAAATCATTTTCCATGCAAATCTCCTCCATGAAAAAGAGGAAGAAAAGAGAAATACTGGAAAAAAATTGTGGAAGTGATTCTAAATGGAATGTATTTGAAATTTTTCCACAAGGCATCAGCTGTTCTTTAAACAACCAGCTAAAAATGAAATAGTTTAACTTATATTTTTATGTATCCAAAAAACTCCTTCCACTAAATGTTCACTGAAGTATGAACAGTAAAATGTGAGGGGAAAAACAGAACTATAAAACTAAAAAGTAAATATGGAAAGTCTATATAAACTTTTAGAGAGTTGCATCAAAATATAGATCTGTTTATGTGAATCAGTCTAGCAAGGTTGGTTGGTTAAAAAAATCTTAAAAATCAATGAGTGGTCCTGCAGCAACTTAAGAGACTAGAAAATATTTTACTATATACATTTTTTGTTAGTCTCTAAAGTGCTATATGACCACTCATTGTTTTTTAAGCTTCATTAAGTTACAGACTAACACGGCTACCCTCTGAGACTTTTAAACATGCAAGGTTGGTTGGTGTGTAAGTTGGTTTTCTGGTTTGGTTTGGTTTTTCTTTCCTATAACAGAAGTTTTAAATAGACACAACGCCAAAGGGACACAATTCCAGGTATGCATAATCAGTCCATGACATAGTAGAAATGAATCCGCAAGTACTGTTATTTACCAAAAGACGGTATGACTAACTAAATGGCCTAGCAAACTTCTTTAATGGCTGGGATGTGCTTAATTGGTGTGAGATGAAGCTCCCTTCTAAACTCAGTGATTTTTGGGGTCTTTTTTTAAAAAAGATTTGTTTTCTTCATGTGTTAGCTATTCCTAAAGTGGCATACCTTTAAACAAATTCTTCATAGGCCGGAATGTTCTAAGCACTAAGGCTGGGGGGGAAATCTTACGAAGTGAGTATGGTAACAAGATGGATGAAGCCCTTTCTGAGGGAGGGCTACTTTGCTTTCTTTATGTTGGAATTTGAAATGCATCACATGTAAACACTTTCTCAGTAAACTTCACTTTACTGGATTACACTAGCTGTTTTTGGTTTGCTCATAACACCTTTTCAGCATGGTATTGAATACCTATTCAACCAAATAATGCAGCTCTCAATCAGATTCCACAGATGTGCTCCAGGACAGTCCCTAAAACTAAGTCTTCCAAGGTTGCAACCTTTTCTGAAAATATTCTTCAGCATACACTGTTTGAGTGTTAGTTACATTGCAATAAGTAACAGCCCCCGTGCTTTATGAAAATTAGTTTATGAATATGCATTGTTAAATACAGTTTATGCAAAATGGGTCATGTAACATGTCATTTTAAAAGTTGTAATCGGCTGACTGTATATTCTATGTGTCTGCAGGTATCTTTCTTGTATGTAAAGCTAGAAATATTAAGTGGAAACATGTTTTATTAGACCATGTATGCTAGTAAAAGTCATTAGTGATACCTTAGAAATTTGATGGCTCAGTGATTAACTCAATGACCTGTGAATGGTTTTGTTTTCCCCGGAAGTCCAAATGATGGTTGGTTCTACAGCAGCATTTGACCATGCCAGCTGATGCTGGAACCTATTTTAGATCTGGTACTTTTCTACTCTAGGTGAGAAAAATTTAAAAAGAGCACAAAGAATTCCCATCTTGGGCACAAGAAATATAAAAAGGGCAAACCAAACTGTAGACTGAGTCACCAGACAACACCTCCCTGCCTCCCCCCTTACCATCTCAGATGCCTGCTGGGAACATCTAAGATTGAACAGGGGGGGAAGGATCTGGCCCAAGCTATGGGGCTGCTTAGCTTGTGTGAGAGTTATTTAGATCAACTGTTTAGGGTAAGAATTTGCATATAGCGAGCTTCTTAGTGCATTAGAATTAGCTGGCATGTTTTAAGAACATCCTATATATAGTAGCCCAATGTCTGTGACTCTGTAACACTGAAACGCTGGCTGTTCCCTCTGGGCGGCGCTGTTGCCTCCTGCCGTGGCGCTCAGCTGACTTCTGCGATGCTCAGCCGGGCTGCCGCGTGGGAGCAAGCGGCTGAGCGGCTGAGCGGCGCAGAAGTCAGCTGAGCGCCATGGCGGGAGGCAACAGCACTGCCCAGAGGGAACAGCCAGGGGGTGGGGCCTGGACGAGCGTGCGTCTCTGATGTCAGGAAAGAGCGCCGGATTCAAAAGGAGGAAAGTGGAGCGGAGAGAGAGAGAGAGAGAGAGAGAGTGAGATTGCGCTGCTTGCTCCCGCGCGACAGCCCGGCTGAGCGGTGCAGAAGTTAGCCGAGCACCACGGTGGGAGACGAAAGGTGGCGGGGCAGTGATGTACATGCTCGGGGGTGGGGCCTGGACGAGCGTGCATCCCCGACAGAGACAGAGGAGAGTGGAGAGGGAATGAGAGGCAGAAGGAGGAGGAGAAGAGAGAGAGAGAGGCAGAAGGCGGAGGAGTGCTGAGAGAGAGAGGGGGAGGCAGTAGGAGGAGGAGAGAGAGAGAGAGAGACGGAGCGATAGACCAGAGGCTCAGGAGAGAAGACCGACGTGGAGGAGAGACCTGAAAATCCCTTCTTATGACGGGCTAATTGGCTAGTAACATAAGAATGGCCAAACTGGGTCAGACCAAAGGTCCATCTAGCCAAGTATCCTGTCTTCCAACAGTGGCCAATGCCAGATGCCCCAGAGGGAGTGAACAGAACAGGTAATCCTCAAGTAATCCCTCTCCTGCCATCCATTTCCAGTCTCTGACAGAGGCTAGGAACACCATTCCTACCCATCCTGGCTAATAGCCATTGATGGACCATGATCTCCATGAATTTATCTAGCTCGTCTTTGAACCCCGTTAAAGTCCTGGTCTTCACAATATCCTCTGGCAAGGAGTTCCATGGGCCAACCATGCACAGCATGAAGAAAATACTCCTTTTGTTTGTTTTAAACCTGCTACCTATTAATTTTATTTGGTGACCCCTAGTCCTTATGTTTTGTGTATTTTAGCTTAGTAACTTATCTTGGGCTATGTCTTCATTACAGGGGTTTTCCACGATACCAAAAGTCTGCGGAAGAGCAGACACGCTCTTTCTGAACCCCTGTCTTCCTCCTCCCACGAGGAAGAAGGGATCTTCTGAAAAAGGAGGCTTTTCCGAAATTTGGCCCAGTATAGATGGGCCAAATTTCGGAAAAGCCTCTTCTGAAAAACCTACTGGAAAAAGGTATGCAAATTGCAGAGTACTTTTTCTGATAGATCATTGTAGTGTAGACATAGCCTGGATCTGCTTCAGAGGGGTTGTCGAGTTAGACTGTAGCTGGAAAAACTTAAAAAACAACAAATAGTCTTGCAGCACCTTAAAGACTAACAAAACATGTAGATGGTATAATGAACTTTCATGGGCACAACCCACTTCTTCAGATGAATTAAATTATTAAAGGTTCAGTTTCGAAATAAATAAGGGATGCTGGGGGGAGAGAAGAAAAAAAAAGGGATTGAAATAGTCAGAGTCTCCATGCTACATGAAGCTGATAGAGAAGTTGCAAATTGTTCTTAAGTGCCCATTGTTTTGTTTTTTATGTCATTAGGATGTGGAATGTGTGGGCCATCCAGCCAATGTCTTTATTCACACCTTTGTTATAGGAATCAAACCTGAAAATGAAGTTAAGTTCCAAGGCTTCCCTGTGCATTTGGCTTGTGAAATTGGCCTGAAACAGTATGGTGACTTTGAGATTCAAGTGACTGGGCAAATTAAAATGTTCCCCAACAGGTTTCTGTATGTTGCCTTTCCGAATATCTGATTTGTGCCCATTAATTCTTTCCCATAGAGACTGTTCATTTTGGCCAATATACATGGCAGAGGGGCATTGTTGGCATTTGATGGCATAGATCACGTTAGTGGATGTGCAGTTAAATGAGCCTGTTATGTGGTGGCTGATGTGGTTAGGTCCTGTGATCATATCGCTTGTATAGATGTGTGAAAAGAGTTGGCATTGGGGTTGATTGTAGGGGTGGGTTCCTGGATGATTATGATGGCGGTGTACTGAGTGGTTACTGGAAATAATGTTTGAGGTAGGGGGTTGTCTGTAGGGGTATGTCTACACTGCAAAGTTAATTTGAAATAACAGCCATTATTTCTAATTAACTTTAATAGCGTCTATACATGCAAACCGCTATTTCGAAATTAATTCGAAATAGTGGAGCGCTTAATTTGAATTTCGTAAACCTCATTCTATGAGGACTAATGCCAAATTCGAAATAGCTATTTTGAATTAAGTGCTGTGTAGACACTTAGTTCGAAATAGGGTGCCTCCAGCCCTTCCCAGGGAGCCCTGGTGGCCACTCTGGGCACAACCAGGAAAACTTACTCTCCTCTCCCCCAGCCCCAGAGCCCTTAAAGGGGTAGACTCTGGCCACAGTGCCTGTGCCAGCTCCAAGCCTGCCAGCCCAGAGCCAGCAGAGGCCACCGGGGCCCCTGACCCATGGCCCCAAAACAGGAGCCAGCAAGCCACTGGCAGCCAGCCCTCCACCGCTCCCCAGGAGCAGTCTGCCAGCTCCCAGGAGCCTGACAGGGGCTGGAAAAGGCGGGCACCTTCCTGGTCCAGGGTGGAGATCATGGACCTTATTCAGGTTTGGGGGGGATGCCCCCAACGTCCATGATCTCTGCAGTAGATGGAGGAATGTGGCCGTCTATGGCAGGATAGCTGCCAGCCTGGCCACCAAAGGCCACATGCGAACCCAGGAGCAGGTTTGCATGACAATCAAGTTGGTCCGGCGAGACCCGCAACCCTGGGCCCTGAGTTTCCTCTCCCCCCTTCTTCCCCTTGCTTCCCCCTTCCAGCTCCCTCCTCCCAGGTCTCCCCTTCCCCTCTTCCACCCTCTCTCTTCCCCTCTCCCACCTCCTTTTCCCAGTCTCACCAGAGAGTCATCCTCCCCCCCCCCCCGTTTTATTCAATAAACCCAGTTTCTATTTTTGAACATACGTGTCTTTTATTTGACATCAGGAAGTGGGGCTAGGGAGGGGTAAGTGGAAGGATGTGAGGAGGAATGGGGCACGAGCCCCCAATGGGGAGGACTGGGGAGGCTCTGAGGGCTCTGAGGGGTGGAAGCTCTCCCGCAGGGCCTCCTGGATCCTGACAGCCCCCCTGATAGACCCTCGGATGGCAGCCTGCAGCAAGTGCAGCTGGGCTGATGGCAACGACTCCACGAGATGCACCGGCGTGCCCAGGGGCAGCTCTGGCTCCATGTGGCCAAGTGCTGTGGCCGAGTGTGGGCACTCAGGGCACTACAAGACAGAACTGCTTTGCTGTCCCTCATCGAGGTAGACAAGCAAGCGGAGAACCCTGAGAACTGTCTGTCTGGGGTGGGGAGCTCAGTTAGCATGAAGCTCAGTTAGCCTCAGGCAGCAGCCCCGCACACTAAGTCCTAACCTGATGCCCTGTCGGCACTGGTTCCGACCAGCCTTAACTTCGGTTCAGTGTCCACTCAGTGTGGCTGCACTATTTCGAAATAGCAAAACGCTATTTCAAAATAGGTTTTGTGTGTAGATGTGTTAATTTGAATTAATTATTTCAAAATAAGGTAACTTGAATTAACGCTGTAGTGTAGACGTACCCTAGGTGAGGATTGGCCTGTCCCCCAAAGCCTGTGAGAGTAAAGGGTCATTTTCCAGGATGGGTTGTAGATTGTTGATAATGCGTTGGAAGGGTTTAAGTTGAGGGCTATAGGGCTACATCTACACTGCACTTTCATTTTGGAATAAGCTATTCCAGAATAGTTATTCCAAAATAGCTTATTTCAAAACACTGCAGGGAAACTTCAAAATAGTCCGAGACAGGTTTCCCCAATGTAGATGTGCTATCTCGATTTAGTATCCCAGGAGGCATTGGTGAGGAATAACTTAGCCCCTCACCAGGCCCATTCTATTTCAAAATAGCAGAAGTGGAGCATCTACACACACCTTATTTTGAAATAGCTATTTCGGAATAGGCATTATTCTTCGTAGAATGAGGTTTACAGATTTCGGTATAAGCCAGCCATTATTTTGAAATAAGAATGGCCGTGTAGACGCTTGAATAGTTATTTCAGAATAACTTTGCTGTGTAGATATTCCCTAGGTGATGATAAGTGGTGATCTGTTGTTTTCTTGTCTTGGCCTGTCTTGAAGTAGTTCATGTCTGGGTTACTCTTCTGGGTCTGTCGATCTGTTTTTTCACTTATCTGGGTGAATATTTCAGTGTTAAGAAAGTTTGATATAGATCCTGTAGGTGTTTGTCTCTGTCTGTGGAATTGGAGCAAATCCAGTTGTATTTTAGGGCTTGGCTGTAAAAAATAGATTGAGAAATGTGTCTTGGATGGAAGCTAGAGGCATTAAGATAAGTGTTATGGTCGGTAGGTTTCCGGTATAAGGTGGTGGAAATGTCTCCCCATGTAATTGTACTGTAGTGTCAAGGAAGTGGATCTCTAGTTTGGACTGGTCCAGGCTGAGGTTGATGGTGGGGTGGAAGTTGTTGAAATCCCTGTGAAATTCTTCAAGGGTCTCTTTCTCGTGGGTTCATATGATGAATATGTCATTAATATAGCATAAGTAGGGTAAGAGTGCTAGGGGCGAGAGCTGAGGAAATGTTGTTCAAGGTCAGCCATAAAGATGTTGGCATATTGAGGGGCCAGGCGTATGCCCACAGTTCTGCTGACTTGCAGATACAAATTGTCCCCAAATCGGAAATAGCTTTGGGTCAGGACAAAGTCGCAGTGTGTCATCAGGGATGGTGTTCCTGACAGCCTGTAATCCAGCCTTTGTGTTGCTCTGCTGCGGGATGGTAATCCAAATCTGTGCCTTGAATGTGAGAGACCAGAGCTTCTGGCTCAGCAGGTTATAGTGGTGGGGAGCCCCAGAGGGCAGGAAGGTGGATCTCAGTGTCTTGATTAGCACACCAGGGGTCAACTACAAGAGGACCTCTGTGATCCAATCCATCTCTCACACAATCTCTCTCTCTCTCACACACACACACTAACCCTTTATGTTAACATAAATGCAAAGTAACAGAAAGCAATTTAACTACTAGACTTTATTGCAGTTCTGTCCCAATATTAATGACCAGAGATGTTATTTGGTACGAAAAGCAATTAAAATTTTGGTAAAATGTAGCTGAATTTCTTTTTATCCAGTTACATCTGGCAACTAATCAAAATATTCTCTGAGGTACAATAAAAACGTACAGCTTTTAACTGAAGGTGCAGACAATACAAAAGATAATCCACAGGAGATTATATTTTCATCATCTGTATTTGGTGGACAGTTCAAATTTGACATACTTTTAAGTTTTGAAGTACAAAGGAATCTGAAATCTCCTAGTAGTTTTCCACCAGCAAACTGCTTCCACAGTAAAAATTCCATCAGATTTCTTTTTTTCTTCTCAAACTACATCCTCCACAAGGCTACTTCAACAAAAATAACTATTGTAAAACATACTCTGATCACAAACAATTGGTAGCACATTTCACTCACATAAAAACCTGATCATATAATGACTGACACGAATTTTACAGCCTATGAATGTTATTATCTTGTAATAGTACGTTTGCTTCTATTTTATAATGGGTATGTGAGCTGTATGAATTTAGGCATGCAAGAAAAAACTGGCAGGATCTGGGGTTTGCATGGCTTCTTAGAAAGGTAATCAAATATAATGCTTACATTGGGTGGTTATCTTAAGAGAACCTGAGGTATAGATGCCTCCAAAACATTTTCCGCCTGTTCCCCCTTCCCAGGACATTGTGTGTTCCGTGGCTTTTCTTTCCCTCTCTTTGAAAATCAGATGAGGATGGAGCAGCTCCAGCAGGCTCTCTGTGTCAGGTAACTAGAGTTTTGTCCAAGAGGGTATAGCTACTGGGAGAGACAGAAAAGGTCCTTTCTGAACACTTTGTGGATAGTACAGGTTGCACCTCTAAAATCCAGGATTTTCTGGTCCAGCAACATCTGTGGTCCAGCATGACCACAGATGTTCCAGGATCAGAGAGTCCTAGCATGATATAGGAGAGGTGGGGGCCTAGAAGCTGGCATGTGGTTCAGTTGGGCTGCAAGCAGGGTGGCTGGGAGCCAGCGCATGGCTTATCTGGGCTGCAAGGGGGGGCAGGGACCTGGCGTGTGGCTCAGCTGGGCTGGGGAGGGGCCAGGAGCTGGTGTGTGGCTCAGCTGGACTGCTGGGGGAGCCAGGAAGCCCAGTCAGGAGGGGTTGGTGCGGGAGGGGTTGGCCTGAAATGACCTCTCCTGGTCAGGAAAAATCCCTCATCTAGGACCAGTCAGGTCCCGAGGGTGTTGTACCAGGGAGGTTGTAGCCAGACAGGAACCCCCCTGTAACATCCATCTTTGCTTGCCTGGATATGGCAGGCTGCTGTGACCCTGAATGGCTGTAAACAGAGATACGCCAATTGCTGACCAAGAGGCTGCAGAGGAGTGTCCTTGACTGAAACCCATATTGATACGAACACACAGCCGTCCGCAGGGGGAGGAATCTCGCCCAGTAAAAAAATGTCTAGTACTCACAATTTAGTTATCTCTCTTGCAAGTGTAAATTAAGTTGAAACTTGCTTGTAAGAACTGGCGTCACAAAGACGAACCAACACAATCTGGCATCTTAGATAAGAAAGAGGATACAGGCCCCTATGGGTATAAAGATGGGTCAAGCAGCACATTTACTCTGAGTGTCAATCTACCATCTATCTGCTGGTCGGGTTAGGTGTTTGACCTCCCGAGGTTCCACGGCGACGCCCACCTCGTGTCGTCTTTCCTAGGAATTGAGGACTGGCCCTGGCTTGACCTGCTGGAGTCGAGAGGCACAGAAGGGGGTAAAAATTGTACCTGAATGTGGTCCTTTGTCTTAAGTGTACACATAAATTTAGAGCTCTTTAAAGATTAAGCTGTCACTTGGTACCAGTATTTCTATTTTCTATCTTTATTTTCTTTGTAACCATTTTTAAAATCTATATTTGCTAGCAGTTAAGAAATAGAGCAATAGCCATTGTAACCATATGATTTATAAGCTTGTTTAATAAACCTGTAACTGTTTAAGTTTTAACCTGACTCCTTCAGTTGCTGTAACAGAACCAAGCACAATTTAAAAGAACTTCAGCCGGTCATAAGGGACAGATACAGGCAGAGCTGAGCGTTTGGATCTGTGTCACTCCCAGGTGACAGGTCCGTTGGGGCACCTCTCAGTCTGTCCTAGGCTGCCCGCTGCGAAGGGATTTTTGCATCCTAGCAGGTAAAATCTGAGGTGTAATAAGCTCTTCCTATCAACAGGGGCGTCTGTTGGCCTGCTGGCTACCCTCTGCGATGGGACCCCGGTCCTAGCAGTAAAGACACGGACGTTAAACCTTTTCTCGGAAATACACACACACACACTGCCCTGACCATCGGCTGACAGAGGTCCAACCTGTACTCCATTACAGAAATTAGTTGGCTATGAGAGAAATCTCACTGGAAGGCTTTATGGATGGGAGAGTAACCACCAGAGGGACCTCAGTGCGTAAAAGTTAAAGGGGTCTTCTGGATCTGTTATCCACATACTTGTTCATCAAAAACTGTCATGTAAGGTGTTAAAGGCTGTGTCACTCTGGTCCCCATAATCATTATGGGTATGTCTACACTAGCCCCTACTTCAAACTAGGGTGGCTAATGTAGGCATTCGAACTTGCAAATGAAGCCCGAGATTTAAATATCCCGGGCTTCATTTGCATGTTCCCGGGCGGGCGCCATTTTTAAATCCCCTTAGTTCGAACTGACTGCCCGCGGCTACACGCGGCAGTCAGAAATTAATCCGAACTAAGTCCTTAGTTCAGATTAACTGTTACTCCTCCTGCAATGAAGTGTAACAGTTAATCCGAACTAAGTCTTTAGTTCGGATTAACTTCTGACTGCCGCGTGTAGCTGCAGGCAGTCAGTTCGAACTAAGGGGATTTAAAAATGGCGCCCGCACGGGAACATGCAAATGAAGCCCGGGATATTTAAATCTCGGGCTTCATTTGCAAGTTCGAATGCCTACATTAGCCACCCTAGTTCGAAGTAGGGGGCTAGTGTAGACTTACCCTATGAAATGTGGTATACAAATAATATGTATATACTGACTTTTGTTCTTAAGATCTGTAACTTGGGCTGGTTACCAGAAAAAGTGAGGAAAGAGGTCCCTTTCAGGTGAGATGTTTATCTAGCTGTTTGCCTACAAATAAACTGTGTATTGTATGGTTCATAATAGGCACCATTTATCTTCTGAGCAAAATGCTAAACCAGGGATTATAACTGCTGGGGAGATCCTTGACCAAAGCACACGAGCTAGGGGCTATTCTGTTGCAAATTCAGCTAACTGATTTTTTTAGACTATCACTGTAGATAGAGACTAACTCTGATCTTCCATTGAGGAGGCAAGAGGACAGCATGCTTGTTTCTTCAACAGATCACAGCCAAGCCTAGCTGTGATATGTTGGAAAAATTTGGGGTAAGCTTTTGCTTTGTAGTAGTTCAGTTTATACTCTAGTATGCATGTTAGATTGTATTATGTATTACCCTTTGTTTGCAATATTTCCTCTTGCTGTTACTTGCCACTCTGCTAGTTGTTAAATAAAAAATGTTTGCTTACTACCAACAACTCTAAATGCTCTGTGTTAAGTGGATCTTGTTTTAATGTAATTGGTAAGATGTGGTGTGTTTTCCAGCTTCTCAAATCATGCCCAGCAAATGTGGGAAGGAGAATGCATTTATAACTTAAAATATCAACAAAGCCTCTCCCTGTACCTTTTTCGGGTTTTTTTAAGGAATGAGCTTTAGAATGGTTTTCTTTTTAACTTGGCAATTTCTCTGAGACCAGTGGGAAAAACAATCTGTACAGAAGGGAGTAAAGCATCAAAGGAAAAGACTTCTCCTAAAATGAATTTATGTGGTACATAAGCAGCACATAGACTGTATGCTGGCTCTCTGCATGTTGGTGAATTTCATCCAGAAAGAACAGGGAGAAGGGATGTTAAGAGCATCATCTATTCATTACCGGCAATGCAGTGTGAACAGTTAGCATTTGAAAACTATCCTCTGAATTGACATAGGGGAAGGCTTGTAATACCCCCCTCTCAAAAAGTATCTATAAAGAGATCTGCATCACACAGAGCATTCATGAACAATAAACCATTTCTATACTGCCCTTTACTCCCCATTCTACTGTTTCCTGTCTGTATCTATATCCCTGTATCTTAATCAACCCGTTGAACACTTTTTCCTATGATACCGTTCTGCTGCCCTCTGCTGTGTGTAGATAAAATGGCAGATTGGTTTTTTTATTAAAGAAATGAAGGCACCTTCCTTAGCTAAATATCCCGCTAGGTTCCCAGAGCTCCCTTATTTGTATAATACTCAACAAGTTGATCAGGATTACAGGTCAATGGCAACAGCACTCTTGGACAATCAATTACATGCTAATATAGCTATTAGGGACAGAATTTTTCCAGAATTATGATAGCACAGAACAGAGAATATTACTTGTAATATGTTAACAATGTTTAACAGTGGACATATATCATGTATTGGGGTAATGTATTGGGGTTCATGTATCATGGACCCCAATTCTAAATATTAGCAATTATTACACATAATAAATATTTTCCTTTTTTATTCTTATAGTTTTCTATTAGCTGAATACACATGTCCTATGTATATTTAAATGGTGGAAATTGTGAGATCATCAAAACATATAGGACATTTGAAGGCAAAATCGGTATGTGAGATGATTTTTTTTTAGTGCCATCACAGCAGCACTCTATGGCTAGGTCTAGACTACAAAGGTAAGTCAGAAAAAGATACGGAAATTGTGGTTTGCAATTTGCGTATCTTTTTCCGCTTTTCTGTCGAAAGAGGCTTTTCTGAAATTTGGCACTTCTACACGGCGCCAAATTTTGGAAAAACCTGCTCTTTCAACACATCCCTTATGGCTTGTAGAAAATTTTTTCGGAAAAGCAAACACGTTCTTTGGACACGCCATTGCTTTTCCGGAATACCTCTGGTATCCTGGAAAAGCACTGCAGTCTAGACATAGCCTATCTTTTATGTCCTTGAACCTGAATCCCAGTTGACTTAAACATAATCTTAATCCAAAAACCCCATTATAGATCAGCCTCATGCAAATGTGGATATTTTTATTTTCCATCCCATTATGGGATGGGGTGTGGAAGTCAAGAGATCAGCGTTTTCTACACAATGGAAAAATCTGCTTTCTGAGGAACTGTACATAAAAATCAGAAACCTTTTATAGTTCTGGACTCTGTATTTACATGAAGATGAAATTCTATAGCCACTGACATTTCCCACTGACTTTTGTGAAATAAAGTCTAACTCTACTTCTTTTGGGCTTCACTTTTGACTGAGACTAATGTGAAGTATAAATGTAACAACTGGTACTAACATGTATCTAAATAGAAATGCATAAAGGGCTGTTAAGAAGTATAGTGGGTTTTGCTCACAAACTTAGGACTGTTAACTTCACACAGTTCCTCTTTCAGTAGAATTTTTATTTTCTAAAAATGTGGGCTATATCAGAAAGTCTTTTTTTTTTTAATAGCTGATGAATTATGTACGATTCCTCATAAATCTGGAGCGAGTCGAGCATTGGACATGAACAACCACTACCATATAATACATTTATAAAAAAGACTGACTTGCACTGCCGCTTTTTACATAAGTTCAAAGAATTGCATGTCTGTCTGCAAACTTCCCAAAGTTTGCAGCATGAAGGATGTTTTTTATTTCCTTAATTGCTTCTCCTTTTGTTATGTAAATGCCTGTTACCTGTGATGAACCAGCACTATGAGCCTGTCATTTGCTGTCCAGTTCAGCAGGGAATAGTGTATGTTATGATGCCATCCTTCAAATTGCCATTCACCGTTATAGCAAATAAATTACAATGCTACTTTTGTCCACTTTCAAGGCTGGTGCTTTCAAAGCTAGACACCAGTATGGGGACAAAATGGTGTGCTAGAGTGAAGGTTCTTTTTGGATCCCCTTATATAAGACCAATCTCAGGAATGTTAAAATGTGTTTAAGTAATCATGTAACCACTGACAATTTCAGCAGTTACATGCGAGCTGGTGCATGTGGGGAACCAGCTTTTAAGTCAGCTCCCTGTGATGCCTGCCCCCTCCCCCATACCCATGCTGCTGCCTCTGATTCAGAAGGAACAATGGGAGAAAGGGAGATGGCTCCCCTGGGAGCCGGTGTATGTGCATAGTTGGCTTTTAAGCTGGCTCCCCTCATGTGACAGGGGCCTGCATGTAACCTTGCATGTTAACTGATGAGCCCAGGCAGTTACACTTTCACATCCCTAATCTTAACATCCCTGGGCAAAGCGTGTGTGGTGGCTGCCACCTTGGCTGACACACTGGAGTGAACCGAGTTGCTATTGCTTCTGCTAAGGTAACCGGGCTTTGTAGGTTGATTGTAACAGAATCATATCTCCTGTGGATCAGCAAAGAAGGAGACGTGAAACTTGCACTCACCAATGGGATACACTTACTCTCTCCTTATATTGGGCAAATATGTCTGATTCCAACAATCGCATTTTGTTAGGAGTTCCTCCATCCCCTCCAAGTGTCTGTGGGCATGTCTATAGTGGGGAGAAGATCAACCCTCCAGAGTCGATCTTCTAGCATTTGATTTAGTGCATCTAATGTAGATCTGTAAATCGAAAGCAAAGGGCAGCCCCTGACAGCGTCTGGTACTCCTTGTTCTCTAAGGAGTAAGGGAAGCCAGCTCCCATCAGCATCCCACTATGTGGATGCCGTCACAGCTTGGTTTAATGTAAGCTGTCTCCAGCTATGCATTTTGCATAGCTGGAGTTTGCATAGCTGGAGTTGTATACCTTAAATCAACCCGCTTGGTCTAGTGTAGGCCAGGCTTGTGGGGCTCAATGGGTTTCTGACTTTATGGAGGAGCTTCTCAGATACAAGTGGGATGATCTTCTTGTCACTTCTTTGACAAAAATACCAGATTCCCTATTAAAGAGTGTTGGCTACTCTGAGCAGTCTTTATTGCAGACACAGAGATTATTGAAATCCAGGGCTTTCTGCAACTTGTGGTCTATTCACAGTTCACTTTTAAGAAATGGAATTGAAATTAAACTTAAAATCTTGATTTAAAAATCACGAAAAGATGCATAGTGAGTTGATAGCAAATTGCAATGGACATCTCTCTTCTCTTAAAGCTGACAAATCTGATAACATAAGAGTTTAGTAGAATTCATATTCTAAACTCCTTCCCTATTCTCTCATTGAATCTCTTAATCTATGACCCTGCCACTTATAAAAACCTACTGTGAGCCAAATGGTGGCATTTGAACACTACAGGTAGGGCAGAGCTGTGCAACCCTATTCCGTGGTCAGGGAAGCACAATCAGTCTCCAAGTGACCTGGTGTGTATAGGTGGCACCATCCGTTAGGCCGGTGGTGAGCAATAAAAAAGCGGCATTCTACCAGGGTTAGTCTGTGGTAGGCTGCTGCTGCTATGTTTACCTGCAGCTCTGCAGGCATTGAGTGATTGCAGATCTCGTTGGCCATGGATTGCGGTTCACAGCCAATGGGAGTGGTGGGAAATGGCACAGACTGGAACACTGCCTCCCGCCACTCCCAATGGCTGCGAATGGTGATCCGTGACCCACAAGAACCGTGATTACCTGGTATCTGCAGAATCACAGGTTAACAAAGAGGTTAACCAGGTTAACCCTGGTGGACCAGATCTGGCCTGCGGGACCGTATTTGCCCACTCTTGCTTTAGACTCTGGAGTTGGTGTGGGTAGAGAATAAACTTCATCCTCTTTGGAGAGAGACAAGAATCTGTATTGAAATCAACAGCAGTCCAGACACTCCCTTGGGCATGGCATCTGCTTGGTGGAAGATGATGTGCTTGCTTTCCCCTGTACACAAAATGTCAGTTAACCGAAGAAGCTAAGGTCTTTGTTTATTCCTGTGAATAGCTGAAACTATTGGAATAGCTGAAAACTGTGTTTTCCAGTTTCCCATTTTGCGTGTTTTTAGCTTTTGGGGTCTGACGAACCAAACAGTGATGGACAAAATGTAACCCATGTGGCACATTATATCTAAGGATGTTTCCTGTGTTGAATATAAGTGGTTTATATGTTAGCAGTTGAGTTTACAGACCAGATTGCTGAGTTCATATCATAGTTCTGTGGGTTCTGATGAGTGAAAAAAGGGAGCCGCATTCTGCCCTGAGTGACATGGGTCCAGCTCACATTAACTTTCTGTGGGAGTCGTCGCTATCTGACTGAAGGCAGAATTGTCTGAGTTAATCCATTAATAGACTGCTTTCTGTCAGTCTGCAACTGCTCAAAGTCAGTCAATTCCTCTAATGAATCAGGAACTGGAAATGCAGAAGGCAATTATCTCTACGTGTGGATAATTTTACAAAATCTCTTCTATGGACAGAGCTGAATCAGATCCGATTTAAAGTTGATATTCTTTATTTAATTAAATGAGAAATCCATCAGAGAGAAAGTCTTCCCACAAGACCTGACTCAGGATTGGAGGAATGAGTGGATTTCATCCATTCAGAGGAAAATGAAAGGCTTTTCTTTGTAGTGAGGAGGATTTGACTTTTTAGGGATGAGGGAATTTCTTTACTTTGGATTAATATTTTGGGAGAAATATTGGTAATTGAAATCAATGGGAGATCTGTTACTGATTTTAATGGGGTTAAAGTTTTCCCCTATATCTAGGTCTTTACGTTGGCTGGATATAAAATAAGAAATGAAGACCAAAGATGTGATGATCAGTTGCACAGGACCATTTTCTGCCACTGTGGCAGCAGTGATTAGAAATATTCCTCAGAGAATATGCCTTAAAGAGCGGGGCTCCCAATGAGTATAAGGGCTCTCCCCCAGCCCTCTTTGCAGCAAAGGAGTAGATTGAGAACTTGATCAGAGAGCAGTGCACTTCAGCTATTCCCTATTTTCACAGAGCCTATAGTGAAGTACAATGTAAGTAGGAGCACAAATGAAATGGTCCTAGCTTACCCTGAAGGCTAAGCAGCCTTTGCATGACCCCCAGAATACAGATGACACAATTACTTTAAGGAATTCTTATCCCTTTCTCTTTTTCTTTCCTAAGTCCAGGACAGGAATAACAAGAGAATCAGGCTCCCGGTTTCAGCACATTCTTCTGCTCTTGAAATATTTCTGGGACACCGGAATGATTCTCTAAAGCTCCTAATAATAATCTCAAAGAGCCAGGTGGACAAAGCTTAATTAAAATCGTGCACTATCTAATACAAGCAAAGCTTTTGCTGACAGAGGAAGATGGTATCTCTCATCTGATATCTGCTTTTTTCCTTATGTTAGAAGTTCTGTGTGAAGAACTCTCTGGAGTGCCTCTAGCTTGCTGTGATTCAGAGCTGTATGAAACCTGACAGTTTCAGTTCACAGGAATTCATGAGGATAAGAGAAATATCTTCCCATTTCTGTTCACATGAGTGTGGACTCCTTGATTTCCAGATTCTAATAAATAAGTAAAAAATCTATTGGAAGTCACACACCACCAAATTTGCCAAATTTGTTCAAGTGAAAACCTTTCTGTGGCTATAGAGCAAAAAACATGCATCCCAACTAGAAGCACAGGTCAGCCCAGACTTGACCTGGGCTTATAAACTTTAAATTTATTACCATGTTAGCAGTCGGTTTCATATTTATAAACATGTGAAAGAAGAATAAGTAAAAATTTATTGGTTTAATTAAGCCTCTTTTCTGCCTTTGGAATACTTGTGAACTGACCCTATATTTTCTAATTTGTTAGTCTAATACTTTTAGATTTAATCATGGGTTTGTGAAAAGGTGCTAATTTGCATAGTAGTGACTGATCAGGTATGTCATAGGTATTCTTTCTAAGTGAGCATAAAAGCGTTCCTTTCTGAAAACCAGAGTCTGTATTTCATAGATTTTAAAACCAGAAATGACAATTATAATAATATATTACCTCCTGCATAAAAGAGACTATTGAATTGCATCAAATTACTTCTGTGTCAAGTCTATAACTTCTGGTTGAGCATATATTATACTCTTGCCTACCTACACGTTATGTGAACACAATCACACCCTACTTGTATTAGCTGTCATTAAGCTACAGACTGAACATCTCTAGTATGGCACCCTCAGGACTTGACAGGTGCTAAAACAGAGAATTTGCCATACCACGGGAGGTTAATATTGTCTAGGAGCATTACCAACACTTCCGCGGCTTACTGGCTTAGAAGACATTTAAGGGTAAATTAGAGCTAAATAACAGCACAGAACACTGAGAGCTGGCTATAAAGAAACAGGACTACTGTCTATAAAGAAATTTTGGGAGACTGTGGAAAACTTGGCCACACCCATGATAAGAGGACATCCAGCTAACTATAATCATGATGGACCATGGATGTTGCTGGACCAGAGTGCCAGACTAGAGAGGTTCAACCTACAGTGCTGTTGCTCTATCAGGAGGCTCAGATACACACAGTGAAGCCACACTGGGTGCATAAACATAAGAGGTTATATTGCCAAAGCGTATTATGCCTTACAGCCTTCACGCATTACTGAATATGTGTCTCTCACCGTGGAGAAGCAAGCAATTAAGCAGGCAAGCGAGCAAGCAGGCAAATAAGGATCCAACGCTTACACCCCTTGTGCTACCGACAATCCCGGGCCCTCCCATCCATGCTTTCGAGGGCTGGTAGTGGGAGCTGCTTTAGCATGGGGAGTTCCTGGGCATCCACATGGCCTAGATACACAGGTGGGACTGTCCATTCAAGCAGTGCCTTTCGGCTGTTTTATAACTATTTCTTTCTGAGGGGCACAAACATTCACAGGCAGATTCTAGCAAGAAACACCACGGCTATCCCATTCCCACACATGTCCTTGAGCCTAATTATCTCACAACTTGTTTATGCAGCTAAGGAGGCCTTGAGCCAGCTCATCACCAGTTAGAACCAGCTCACCACTGTCTCTAGCTGAGCCACCTGCAAGAAACAGCAGGGGTAACTAATGGTCACCCTGACAAGTGCATGTATAAATAGCAGTGTAGCCATGGAAGCCTGGGGAATGGCAATTAGTGCTAGTATGTGTACATAAGCAATGGAATCACATCCCTTAGCTCATAGCATAGACATAGCCTTAGCAAGGCATCCAGTCTTAATTCACAATTCACCAACATATTAATGAATTGGCTTTCTCAACTATGTTTGCCTGTAAAGCTTGATCACTCAAATGTGTGTTAAGGAAACACAAAGCATGAACACGACCAAATCAAATTCATTTAAAAAACACAAGAAAATATTTACTGGATTATTTTTGCTGTTTACCCAACCCAATGAATGATGAAAATAAACAAACTGAGCTATGTTCTGATTTTTTTTTTTTTCATATTCTTTGCTAGTTACTACAAATCTGGTGTGGACCTAACAGAAATATCAAAGAAAATGTCTCATCGTTCCATTCTTCAACTCCAAGGTATCCTTCAGAATGGGGAAGATACAATGCTGTCAGGAGTATCTATTTCATACATGCCTCTTACCCTTTGGCCCTAAGTGAAGGCCCTAAGGCCTGATTCTGCTGCTTCATCATTTTTCCACTAATGTTCTTCCATTGACTTCATGAAGTTTACAAGCTCCAGAAATCTGCACTTTCCGCATATGCTGGCAACAGGAAGGGGAAACAGAATAGGAAACTCTTGCATCCCTATGGCAGCAACTGGCCAGAACAGAACACCATACTGGGTCAGACCTGTGGCCCATGTAATCCAATAGCTTGTCTCTTGACAGCAGCCAATACCAGATTCTTTTGAGGAAAAGTGAAGGAAAACCCAAGTAGAAAATTATGGGATGATCTGCCCCAGCGATGTTTCCCTCTAACCTGGATAACTAGAGACTGGATTAATCACTCAAGTTCCTGAATCCTCTTGAATACAAGGACATTATCTCCTAGCACTATCACAAGCACTAGTCATCCTGAAGAGTGGACTAGTGAAGCATGTCCTTTGCATCCTGAAGGAATACAGCAGTGATACCTGCTGGAGAGCTCCAGGATGCATTGTAACCTCCTGAGATACAGTGACTCCAACATCTGGTCTCATGGCTCCAACATCTGGTCTCATGGCTATGTCTGCAGTGCACAGTGGAAATCTTAATGAACACCACTCTGGAATTTAGGTATATTACAGTGATATTCATCTACATAAAGAGACATACCTATAGCTATGTCAGTTTTCAGTCCAAGTGAAATGCCAGGGCTAGATTATGGTGCCCTTGCTCTTGATGAATAACACCTTAAACTTTCAAATCAATGGAAATGTGTGTTAGTAAATGCTAATCAGTACAAGTAAGGGTATCAGAATCTGGCCCTGATTTTGCAGCTGGCCTGAAAACTTATTGGAACAAAATCCAAGGTCAATGTATGAAAATCTGGCCTGTATACTATACCTACAATATATTTTTTGGCCCAGGGAAATAAGGATAAATTACTTGTGTTATTATAGACAAAATATTTTAAACTTACATTTCAAAATCAAATGCAGAAAAAACTTTGACATATAACCAAAGAATCCATCTAGTGAGGATTTCTGGGAATTTTGTGGAACATTTTTCAGTAATAGGAACTGCCTACCTTTCACATTGTAGTAAATCTAATTTTATACATTTTCGCTACTGTCTTTGATGCATATTGTTGCTTGAACAGGAAAATTTAAGAGATATGGGGGTAGAGGGAGAAAACAGAGAAGGAGTAACCCTAAATACTAAATTTAAAATGTTATTTATTTGCATGGACTTCTCCAAAACAAATTGAATCCAAGTCCTTCCATTGACCTCTGCACACTTAGAATCAGTCTTTTAGAGCTTGATCCTACTCTCATTAAAATCAATTGCAAAGCCGACTTTAATGGTGAAGGATTAGACATTTAATGTCTCCATCTAATCTACTGTACAGTCGAGCTACAAGAGCACGTGTTCCAAAGTATCAATTCATCTCTGTGTGTCTTTCTCCCACTGTACCTGCAAATGAAAAACTTGAGTTTTCTTTAGAAAATTGTATGGGTGACTCATCATAGAGTATTAATCACTCTGAAATCCTTTCTGGAAATAAAGGTCCTTCCCAGTGCTGACCGAGGCAATTCTTGTATGAAATAAAAAAATAAAACCACTTGTAATCACTAAGGCCTCATCTATACTAGACCAGGAAGGTTGTCTTAAGGGATGCAACTCCAGCAATGCAAAATGTGTGGCTGGAGTTGGCTTACCATAAGCCAACCCTTGGCTGTGCCCACACAGCAGGAGGCTAACGGGAGCAAAATGATCCTGTTGGCTTCCTTTACTCCTCGCTAAAGGAGGTATACCAGACTCCAATGGGGAGCTGCCCTCAGCATTCAATTTATGGGTCTACTAGACACGCTAAATCAAACGCCAGAAGGTCAACCTCCAGAGCATTTATCTTCCAGTAAGTATAGACATGCCCTAATAGAGCTGGGAGGGGGAGTCAAACTTTTTGCCAAAAATATGCAGATTTGAGACAACATTTTGTGAATTTGTGCTGATTTCTGAAAATTGCTTCAGCTGAAACAAAAAATGGCATTTTAAAAAATCTGCATCTTTAGGTGCCTAAAGCCCTTTAAAAATCTGGCTTTAAGTGCTCTTGATATCTGCAGAGTAGAACAGAATATGCAAAGCAAATCCACTGGCTGAGCTGTGTAGAGTTGCAGATGGAAGAACATGCATTCAGAATGCTCATAAACTCCAGGGCACAGACCCTGAAATATATGTAGTGAAATAATATATTCCATCTAGATAATAATAATAGAGCCTCTAGCCCTGTTTGTTTATATTTCAAGGCTCAAGATTCAATCGCAACAGCACTTTGGTCAGTGTTTAAAATTCACATGGGATTTCATCAAAAACTCATGAGGAAAGGGGCAGGGCTAGACCCTAATATCCTTACTCGGTTTGAATAGTGTATTACTCAGTACCTTGAAGACACTGAAACTCTATATAGAACTACAAGGTGCTGCTTAGTGCTCTGAGGCCAGGGAGGCTGGGGCCATACATCTCAGCCTTCCCCAGTGCTTCAGGGAGGCTGAGGCCACGTGCTGCCCACCCTATCCATCATGCTGGGGGCGAGACCCAGGCAGAAAAGGGGGTTTGGGGGTGGGACTGAGGGGGACTTGCCTTCCCCAGCCCTACCTTTCCTCACCCCTACCACCCATGCACCCATTGAATCATGTAGAAGTTTTGTCAGTGATTTCAATGGGGCCAGGAGTTCATCCCCAGCCTCATACAACAGAAACTCTTGCAAGAGTCCACACGAGGAGATTTTTTTTTAATGTTCTGCTGTCGAAAAGCCCCATTTACACTGTAGACTGATTGACTTCAATGGAGCTAGGCTGACTTACATCAGCTGAGGATCATAGAATCGCAGAGCTGGAAGGGTATGTCTAGACTACATGCCTCTGCCAACAGAGGCATGTAAATTAGACATACCGACATAGTCAATGAAGTGGGGATTTAAATATCCCCCACTTCATTAGAATAAAAAGGGCCACCGTGTTGTGCCAGCTCAGCTATTTGTCGGCACAAAGCGGCAGTCAAGACGGGATCGGTCGACAAGCAAAGCCTTTGTCGACCTATCCCTTATGCCTCGTGAAACTGAGGGCTCCATTGAGGTAAACCTAATTATTCTAAATTGTTGAATCAAACTTTCCTTGCTATGTAACAACTGAAGGAAATCTTTTGATCAACACTGTAAGGGTATGTCTACACTTGCAGCCTATTTTGGAATAGGGCTGCAAATGTAGGCATTCGAAATTGCAAATCAAGGCTGGGATTTAAATATCCCGCGCTTGATTTGCATCTTCCAGGCCGGACGCCCATTTTTGAAATTTACAAGCCCGGAATAACTGCCCGCGTCTACATGCGGCAGTGAAACGGGCGTTCGAAATAAAGCCCTATTTCAAACTACTTGTTATTCCTCCTGCAATGAGGTATAACAGGTCGTTCAAAATAGGGCTTTATTTCAACGCTCGTTCACTGCCGCGTAGACACGGCAGTTATTCCGGCTTGTAAATTTTAAAAATGGCGCCCGGTTGGAAGATGCAAATCAAGCACGGGATATTTAAATCCCAGCCTTGATTTGCAATTCCGAATGCCTACATTTGCAGCCCTATTCCGAAATAGGCTGCAAGTGTAGACATACCCTAACAGATTAAACCCTTCAAAAAAGGATTAAAGGGACACTTACGATACTATACAGCAGTTGGCATTTTTCCTCTGATATCATTACTTTCCATTTTTGCCTTTTTACATATCTATTGTTTTACAGAAGAGTTTGAAACATTGCTGTTATCAGTTCTTTCCACCCTTCCCTTATTTGCATACCTATTGAAATATTGTGTTTAAAATATATTTCCTGATGTTTTCCTATATCTTTCTCTGTATGGATCACTTGATGAAGAGCAGTATATCATCTCAGAAAACTGTGACTTTGTATTACTCTTTCTTATTACACGCAATTTACTTTTACCTGTTGTTTTGACACAGTTCAAATGAAAAGATTTGGAACTGCTTTGCATAAAATGTTCTATTCTTTAATAATGCAGTCTGGAGTCTGGGATGTACAGGGTTGAAAACATCAAAGGCAGAAAATACTGGAATCAAATTCTGTAGAAAAACTTCATGCCTCTAAAATATATGGATAAAGCAATATATCTAAAATGACTTGTAGGGTGCAATAGCTGAACGTATGGTGGGTATTGAAGGCAGTAATTATCAAGTTTTTTCACACTAGTATAATTTGGGATCCCCCTGCATCTTCCAACAACCCCCTCCTTCTTATGTTGTAGGGGAAGTGGTTTTTACTCCTTGAAGCCTGAAAGAGCACTATAGCTGGAGATATGATCTTGCCAGGGGGTAAACATCCCTCTGAAGTTCTGGATGTCACAGATTTCAGTCAGGTTTGAGGGCATCATCATAGTGTAGGATTGACTTCTTAATGGGATTAGGTCAGGGGTTCTCAAACTTCGTGATACCTCGATCCCCCTCTAAGTTGCTCGTGACCCCTGGGGGGGTCAGGACCCACAGTCTGAGAAACGCAGGATTAGGTTATTAGCCATGATGATTCTCACTCGTATACAAAGGGTTAAACAGACTTCCAGATTTGGGCTTGGGAAAATGATGTATCTATGGGCATATCAGCAGACACCCTGTGACTTCTCATTTATTCTGGAGCACTGAGGAAGGAATCATCTATAAACAGATGGAGAAGGCTATTATATTGTGATTTTCCTGGAATAATGAAGCAAAAGAAGAGGTCAATAGGTAATGGACCTCAGTCCTCCATCTGTTCTGTCAGGGACCAAATCCTTTAGTGGTGTAAACTAGCATACATCCATTGACTGCAATGAGGTTATGTCACTTTTCCCAGCTGAGGACCTGGCCTACCTGCCACCCAGGCCAGAAGTTGTGGTCTCCCCCAAACAAGACACAGAGTTGGGGAAATAGCTCCTTCCCCCATCCTTCCAGCAGAACAACAAGAGGCTGAACCAGCTCAGCTCTGGAAGGGCTCAGCTACAGGGCCTCCAGGAACACAACCCACAAAAGCAGGGGTGTGGAACCTCCGGCCCACCAGCTACATGCGCTTCGTCAGGGTTAGCTGCTGGCGGGCTGCAAGATGGTTTGTTTACTGAGTGTCCACAGGCACAGAGTCCTGCAGCTCCCAGATGACATGGTTCAATATTCCCAGCCATATATGGAAGCTGTGGGAAGTGGTGGCTGGGGTTGCAGGTTTCCTGCCCCTGCTCAAAAGGAACTAAACTCCCAAATAAGTTCATCTTACTCTGTGTAAAAGTTTTGCACAGAGAAAGCTCATAAGTTCACCCTCTTTATCAATGAAAGAGAGAGATGTACAGTTGTGGCTCCCCCCAGGTAACAATTATTTACACTGGGTTTGATAATAAACAAAAATGTTTTTAGTAAGTATAAAAAGTAGGTAGGATTTAAGTGAATGAAGTGAAAACGGACAGATCAAAGTAAGTTACTAAGCCAAAATAAATAAAATACTAGCTAGTCCTAATACACTAAGAGAGATTGTTACAGATCGTAATTCTCACCCCAGACCATATCTCAGATGCAATTCTTCACACACCAGAGTTGATCTTTCTCTGTCTTGGGTCTTCAGTGACTTCTATATCCTCTTTGGATGTGAAAGCAGTTTCAAACACCAGCTGAAAATGACTGTTGATTGCTACCCATCCCTTAAATAGAATTTCCCCAGAGCAGGAATCCTTTGTTTCTTCTTCCCATTCCCATGAAAAAATACCAGATGCAAGATGGATTCCAGCACCAGGTGGCATAATCCTATGTCTTTGTAGGACCAACCACAATTTGGGCTTACAAGAAAAACAAAGACAGTCCTAGATTGTTGGTTTGAATACCGAGCTATTATGTTGCCGAAGTATCACCAATGGCCTCTATTATAATTCTAAATGTGCTAAAGCAATTCACACTTCATATTTCTAACTTCACATATAAGAATGATACATGAACAGATAGGCTGCGTCTAGACTGGCAAGTTTTTGCGCAAAAGCAGTTGCTTTTGCGCAAAAACTTGCCAGCTGTCTACACTGGCGCTTGAATTTGCAAGAGCACTGACTTTGTAATGTACAAAATCAGTGCTTGTTGCTAAATACAATGACGCTCCCGCTCGGGCAAAGCCCTCTTGCGCAAATGCTTTTGCTCAAGAGGGCCAGTGTAGACAACCCAGAATTGTTTTTCGCAAAAAAGCCCCGATGGCGAAAATGGCGATCGGGCCTTTTTTGTGCAAAACCGCGTCTAGATTGGCACGGATGCTTTTGCGCAAAAGCATCCGTGCCAATCTAGATGCGCTTTTGCGGAAATACTTTTAACGGAAAAACTTTTTCGATTAAAAGTTTTCGGAAAAACTTTTTCCGATGGCTGCGTCTAGACTGGCATGATTTTGCGGAAATACTTTTAACGGAAAAGTTTTTCCGTTAAAAATATTTCCGCAAAGAGCGTCTAGATTGGCACGGATGCTTTTGCGCAAAAAGTGCTTTGCGCAAAAGCATCTGTAACAATATAGACGCGATTTTATAAGAAAGCTCCGGTGGCCATTTTTGCCATCGGGGCTTTCTTACGCAAAAAATTCCTTCCCTGTCTACACTGGCCCTCTTGCGCAAGAACACTTACGCAAGAGGGCTTTTTCCCGAGCGGGAGCATCAAAGTATTTGTGCAAGAAGCACTGATTTTGTACATTACAAAGTCAGTGCTCTTGCACAAATTCAAGTGGCCAGTGTAGACAGCTGGCAAGTTTTTGTGCAAAAGCAGCTGCTTTTGCGCAAAATCTTGCCAGTCTAGACGCAGCCATAGAGTATACACATTCAGCAGATTATAACTTTAAAATGTCACATGATGAATTTTGCCTAAAGTATTTTCAAGTTATGCATATTCATATTCATAAACCAATTTTCATAAAGCATAGTGCGCCCAAGACACCTAGGATTAAAAAAAAAATCTGACTGCTTTCAAAAGCTCTCCATCCTCAATTCTGTAAGATTATTTTTAGTTATGCAGACTCTAGGAATATTGCCAGTAGTAAGTCCTCTAAAAAGCATATGAATAATAGAACACCATTGATCAGAATATCTGTATAATCTTCCCCCTAAAATAGGTACATCTCTGTTTTAAGTATAAAATGAAACTCAGCTTTAACCATGGAGTCATGACCAATATTTCTATAATACCTAGTAAATCAAAATTAGGTGCATTCTGGAACCAATGTATACATTTGTTTAAGATGTGTTTTTGAAATGGTGATTCAGTCTGATTCTCTAATTTTCCTAATGCCAGGCTAGGTTTTAAGCAATCTTGGCCTCATATCAAAAGAAGATATTAGACATTAAAATGTCAGATGTGAGCACTAATGACTCGATTTTTAAATCACATAAATGCTCAAGTTACAGACACAGTATTACAGTTCACTATCTCAGTCAAAAACTTGGGGAATTGAAACAAAATGTCATAAAACCATTGCCAAATCTATAGATCTCAGAGCACAATTTCAAACAGATTATATTGAGAACAAAGTAAAAAAAATGCCAACTGACTAAGAAATTCATATCAGAGAAGGGAGGTCTGTGGATTACCCATTTTAACAGAATCTTAACAAATCCACATGAGAAATAGAGAGGATTTTATTAAAACCTAAGAACAATAAGAACTCACAAGAAAAGAGCAAGATCAAGACTGGATTCCTTTCCACTTGACCCATGATAATTTATGGCCTGTGTTATATTGGAGGTCAAAATTCTATGGCACTTCTGCACTTGGAATCTATGGCTCACCTTCAATAATCAGGGATTTTGTATGTGAGGTGCAAGGGAGACAGACAGATATTGACAGATAATTGAATTGTTATCAAGGATGAAGGATGAAGTCTACAGGAAAGATAACAGCAAGCTGTGTTGCATTCCCATTTCTGCACTGGATACTCGCACTGCAGGTTCTGGAGCAGTTGTGAGAAGACATACCTCTGAGACTGCTCCAGAGACCCAGAGGCAAAGATTGAGGAAATCTGCTCACATGAAAGAATAACACCAAAATACTCTAACTCTGGAAGCAAATATAATAATTATTGGCAGATTAAATAGAGATTGTCTTATTGTAAAGGAGAATGACTAGGTACTAAGTGATTTTCATTCATTGAAATGCACTGATCAACCTCAGTCTGACAAGAATAGAGGTGCATAAGAGGGCAAAAACTATTCCCAAACACCTGAACCCCTACAGCTGATAAACCTTAAACTGTATATCAGCTATACAGTTAGCTGCAATAGCTTTAAAATATTTGTTTTTAAATGCAGATCTTAGCCATTATGTCTGCTGAGCAAAATATTTTCCCTTCACAATTATGCGTCACTTTCTCCATCTCTGCACTGGTGTATTGAGTAAAATAATTTAATAAACCATATTTTCCTGTTTTTATGAAGGAAGATTACAGTTATGTAGCTAAAGTTAAAAAAATGTCAGGTTGCTGTTTGGACATAAAATCTATGTTTTTGTTTTTAGGCCCCATCACACAGTGGGATCTGCCTGCAGAGACTCTCATGAACACAGAGAATCCCACTGAAGTCAACACTCATGCTGATCCTGTTGTGTGGTTTGTGGCAAGCGTCTACATTGCAGAACCCTTCATGGGACTTCAACACATATTTAATATTAACGTGAGACACATGCTATGCTGCACAGGGATGAACTGCAGGTTGCACTTGTCTTCGTCAAAACCCAAATTCTTTACTTGGTAACAGAATGACATTAATCCAATCATTCTTTTTTTTCTGCAGTCTGTGGCAGATTTGCTTGCTAAGGGACTACAGCTTTTATAACAAGGGTGAGCTGCATTTTTTCTCCATGTTCTAGTTTTGCAGTTCACATTGTGAAATAGATTTACAGTACGCACTCTCAGTTTGGACAGGTTTTATGTGATAATCAGCAAACCTTTCATTCAGATAAGTCATCTGGTGGAGAGACTGAATTTACATACACAATTAAATTAAACAGTCCGGTTATAATACCAACTATGTGATGAAAATGGAACAGATGTATATTTCAGTCAAAGATTTTTCTAAAAAAATAAGAGTAATACTTGCAATACAAAGCATGTTGGAATAAGTAGTCATGCTATTGAATTATTTGAAGTAATTTAACTTTTTTATATTGCAGATCTAAGACACCATACTTTAGATGCCTCATTTACAACTTCCTGTATAACATACACTTTCTCATTCATGTGCCCTATGGTTTATGCACCTCATCTGAGCAGATGCTTTGCAAATCATAAATTAAGCCCTGACTTTATTGCCTCTCATTTCTCTGACATTATTGGCCTTGTCATGGGTCCCAGATACAGAATTTTATGGCATCCAGTAAATCCCTCTTGGTTGTTTGTTACACATAACTTCAGCTTAATAGCTTTGTCATCAATAACTGTTTTTAACAAGAACAAAATTTCCCAGGGTTTACACCTGGAAAGATAATTTACAAGGCTATTGCAGGTAATGGCAAAAATCCCATTTGAATGTCCTTGCTTAGACCTATATTACTGTTAGAATATCAATTGATTCAGCAAAAGGTCTGTTAATTCAGAAAAAAATTCATTCAGATATTCAATTCTATTTGCCAACTTCTACTGAATTAGAGGTTTCATAATAGTTAGAAGCTCTATGTTTGAGTTTTCAAATGAAGGGAAATTTATTACATTCAATGGAACTGCTTTCCTCCAGGCAAAAGATCATAATCAATGGACATACCACAGAAAATAGAAGATTTTGTCTATTTTTCATTTTGTTGGTTACTAATAGTGCTCAGTGAATTTTGCACAAGTAGGCAAAAGCGTCTATCCTTGGGTAGATAATAGGGAATATTCCTGGAAGAATATACTGAAATAGAAGTGAACTAAAATGTTTGTATGTATGTTTGTATAAATGTATACAAATCCGCTAATCTTGCTGCTGCAGCTGTCAATATATCATATCAGCACAGCTTCGCTAAACATTTGACCGCAAAATGGTCATGGCTGTTTGTATCCTAATTATATCAGTTTGTTAACAATATGAAACTGGTAATGCTGGTACATTTTCTTGCCTAAAAGTCAACGTTACAACTAGAATACATTACAGGAGTTTCCTTCAACTAGTATATCTTTAAGATGAGATTTTGTGTTATAACTGCTACAAGATTACCTGATTGTAATTTTACTTATATAGGTTAAATATCTCTAGTCTGGCACTCTCGGAACCTGCTTACTGGGCTCTTAGAAGACATTTTGGAGAAAATTAGAGCTACATAACAGCACAGAACACTGAGAGCTAGGACTTGTTCCTGTAAACAATCTTTTTGGGACTGCAGGAAACTTGGCCACACCCATAATAAGTGGACATCCAGCTAACTAAAATCATGATGGACCAGAGAGTGCCAAATTAGAGAGGTTCAACCTATAGTGATTTAAGTCTTATTTCTGCATTTGTCTTTGCTTATGTCACTTCATTAATTTCATAAAAGGATAATGTTTGAGGGTGAATAAAAAGGAAATACATTATTGCTCTAGCTCTTTATTGGATTGGAGGGTTGCTATGGAAGTTCCAGAATTTTAGGCCTCAGAAGTCTGGACTCCACAAGATAAAGACAATGAGGCTATGTCTAGACTACAAGCCTCTTTTGAAAGAAAGCGTCTAGACTGCAACCACTTCTTTCGAAAATGCGAGCTGACTTTTCAAAAGAGAGCACCCAGTCAGTCTGGATGCTCTCTTTTGAAAAAGCCATGTTTGCATTCAAGAACGCCCTTTTTCAAAAGAGCTCTTTCGACAAAAGGTGTTCTTCCTTGTAAATGAGGTTTACCGTGGTTGAAAAAACCACCGTGTTCTTTCGATTTAATTTTGAAAGAACTCGGCAGCAGTCTAGACACAGGGGAAGTTTTTTGGAAAAAAGGCCACTTTTTTCTAAAAAATCCTGTAGTCTAGACACACCTTTACAGTTTGGTTTGCCATTTCACAATCCCTACCTTCCCCTCTTCAGAAGCAGCCTGAGGACTACTAACGTGCCCAGTACTGTTCTGCAAGCCAGGGCTCATTCAGGAAATTTAAGTTTAACTATTGTTATCTCCACATTGTGCAGTTTTAAGCATTCTTATTGAATGCTTGCCCCATTTTTGCTGTTTCCTTAGATTTAGATGAAAGCTGCAGCCACAAGCAAGAATGAAAGGAGGCTCCAGTGTGCAGGATTCAGAAATAAAGGTCATATTGTAATGTACGTGTTAAATTGTAGATTCCTATTTCGCATGGTTAGACTTTGAGTCTAATCCTGAAATATGCTCAGGCCTCTTTAAAGTATTCTGGCTGTACATATGTACCTTAAACCATGGCAGCCCGTCAATACAGGCGAACTAAGCGGTCACCTAGGGCGCCAAGATAAACGGCTGTTGAGGGCTTTGGAGGCGGGGACGCCGATCACGCGTTTTGCCTAGGGCGCCAGTTGCCGGCAGCTCATCTAGGGCCGCTCCTGACCTTAAATGTGTGTAAATGCAGGCCTCATGATGTGGGGGGCGATTTCCCTGGGCCACAGTTGTTCAGAGGGGCCTGGAGCTACTTCAGCAATGGCCAGAGGCTCTTTAAATTGCCAAACGGAGCACTGCACATGTGCTCTGTGCAGTTCTGAGGGCAGTGCAATCCAGGCAGCATGGAGGACTAGCTGCCCCCAGCCCCACCCCTTCTGCCCAAAGCTGCACCCCTGTTGGGAGTGCAGAGCTGCCTCTCCATTCTTGCCTAGGGGCCCATGGAGGCTCTTTGCTCCCCTGTGTAAAGGTATACGTTTTTGTGTGAACAGGAGTCTACCTTTATCATAGTGTCATAAACCAATTTAAGTAAAAATGCAACAGTAAATCGAATATTAGCAGAGGTGTGGTTTAATTTAATACTATCTACATGTCATTCATATTATAATATCTCCCTTTCTCCAGTGTGGGGGAAAAAGTTGTTGGTTGATTTAGTGCATGAAAGGCTTCTGGGATGAGAGCTTTTAATTACTGTACACCAGAATTATGGAACAGATTATTCCAGGTGATTTATTGACTATAATTTTTTTCTTTAAGTGCAAGCATAGAATTATTTATTTGACCTAGCTTACTGATATTTATTCAAGCTACTAAATTTATTATTCTCTAAAATACATTGCACTGCATTACAGACATATGATTATGTCCTAATTTGTATAATGCTGCGTAATGCAAATCAGTACAATTTTGATTGGAAGTAATAAATGTTAAGCACATTATGAAAGGTTTACTTTTTTTAACAACATTGCCTGTAAAACTTTGTAATTGGCTAAAACACAAAAGATGAAATTGGCGCCCAGTGCAAGTGAAACTATTTGGGCATTTGATTTTGCATTCTTCTAAAACAAGGTTGTGATAGTCAAGGGGCTGAGAGAGAAAAAATGTGTAAGCAACTGACTCCCATCTACTAAAGAACTATTGAATTTGAATCTACTATTGAATTTGGGGAGAGCTAGTCCCAAAGGTTGCTTCTTCAGTCAACTGTGGACTTGCTCTAGTGATAGGAGAGCAATGGGGAAATGAGAGTAGAGACTGTGGGTGTAAATGATGATGAAGTAAATACATATAGATACTTTTATAACTACAGTAAAACTCCAATAGTCTGGCACTCCTGATAGTCCGGCATCAAAATGGCAAGAGCCTAGTGAGTGAGCTTCAGCAAAAAATGAGTCACAAGGTAACAGCGGCAGCAGTTGAACTGAGCAAAAAGGGTAAAAAAGGCTTAAAAAAACTAAAACATTACGGTATACTGTATACAGTATGTACAATAAAAAGGGTTAAGAACACTTTATATACAGTATATAATGTATACAGTATGGCTGTGTCTACATTGGCACCCTTTTCCGGAAAAGGGATGCTAATGAGACAAGTCGGAATTGCAAATGCAGCGGGGATTTAAATTTTCCACGCGGCATTTGCATATTTATAACTGCTTTTTCGGCTCAGGGCTTTGTGACGAAAAAGCACCAGTCTAGATGCGGCTCTTGCGGAAAATAAAGCCTTTTCTGGAAGATCCTTTATTCCTGATTTTAAGAGGAATAAGGGATCTTCCGGAAAAACTTTATTTTCGCAAGAGGCATCTAGACTGGCGCTTTTCCGTCAAAGCCTCAAGCGGAAAAAGCAGCAGTTATGTTCATAAATGCCGCGGGAAAATTTAAATCCCGCTGCATTTGCAATTCGACATCTCATTAGCATCCCTTTTCCGGAAAAGGGTGCCAATGTAGACACAGCCTATATGTATAACCTGCTTATAGTACCTCCTGATAGTCCGGCATATTTGATAATCCGGCACCACCTAAATCCCATAGGTTCCGGATTATTGGAAGTCTACTGTATTTCTACTCTCTCTCTCTCTCTCACTTTTAAAATTTCCCCTTCTTTCTTCATTTTAGATGAGGCCATCCTGGTGATAGATTGGTGACAAGGCTATGCGATGATGTATAACAAAAACTACTACAGCTTCTTAAAAGAGTCTTTTAAAATAAGAGATGACTAAAGAAGAGTCCTTTTGTAATGTTTGTTCCACTGTATAGCTTGGTTTATGGTCAAATATTATTCTGGGATCCATTAGCAGGAATGTTGTAAGGCATGAGAAGTAATTCTTCCACTTTACTGGCCACTGATTAGGCCTCAACTGGAATATTGTGTCCAGTTCTCAATGTCACATTCCAGGAAAGTTGTAGACAAATGGGACAAAGTCTAGAGAAGAGCAACAAAAATGATTAAAGGTCTACAAAACATACCCTATAAAGGAAGACTGAAAGAGTTGGGTTTGTTTAGCCTGGAAAAGAGAAGACTGAGAGGGGACATAATACTATTCTTTAAGTATCTAAAAGATTATTACAAGGAAGAGGATGAAAAATGATTCTCCTTAATCTCTGAGGGTAGGACAAGAAGTAATAGGTTTAAACTGCAGCAAGGGAAGTTTAGGTTGGGCATTAGGAAAAATTTCCAAACTATCAGGGTGGTTAAGCACTAGAATAAATTGCTTAGGGAGGTTGTGGAATCTCCATCATTGGAGATTTTAAAGAGCAGGTTAGACAAACACTTATCAGGGATGGTCTAGATGGTGCTTGGTCCTGTCATGTGCAGGGCATTGTACTTGATAACCTGTAGAGGTGCCTTCCAGATCTATGATTCTATCTTGTCAAGCTGTCAAACTGCATTTTCAATTATTGGAATGATCAGGAGGCATTTGAGTGTAACTGAGGTTTAGGTTAATTATGCATTTTTATTTTGAATTTGATACATTTTATGTTATAAGATTTTCACTTTATGGAAGCATAATATGCACAGAAATAGCCACTAGAGGTCCCTTCCAACTCAAGTGATCCTGTGAGTGACTTTTTCTGATCCCTAAAATAAACATTGGATATTGCTATTTTAGGCGTTATTTTTGCAGCACTTAAAGCTATTTTGTCCAATGGCACATGATAGTCCTAAAGCAACATGTTAAGTATTGAAGTTGTCATTTTGGATTATTTTAGTAATAATAATCTATACCCACACTATCTGCTATCTCCCTCTTGACTCTCCATAACAACTGAAGTAGATGAAATTGTCTTTTTGCTCCATCCAATGTTCTGTATGGATCATACTAAGGACGAGGACATGCTTGTTCAGCAATCCTATGTATGAAACCTTCTCCTTAGCTGTTTTGTATGGTGGCATCATTTCTTAATTAGGTCAGTAAAGCTATGAGCATTTTAGTTTATTTTTATCAATATTTTAGTGGGGGGGGGAGGGAAGGTTATCATTATCCATCTTTATTGGCTGAATGTGTCCAGGTTGTTCACCAATTCTGAGTTACATTTTTGTTTGAATTTTATGGGTCATGTCCCAGTTTCTCTGTTATAATCTGATTCCAAAGCCCATCATATATATAGTAGCCCAATGTCTGTGACTCTGTAACACTGAAATGCTGGCTGTTCCCTCTGGGCGCACTGTTGCCTCCCTTGCTGTTCCCTCTGCGTGGCGCTGTTGCCTGAGTCACATCCTTCACCTCCCACCGTGGAGCTCGGCTGATTTCTGCGCTGCTCAGCCGGGCCGCCGCAGGGGAGCAAGCAGTGCAAGCGGCTGTTTGAGCGCTGCGGTCCCCATGCAGCATGGGGGTGCTGCATGGGGAGTGGGGGGCCCAAATGGCCACTTGCGCCGCTTGCTCCCCCGTGGTGGCCCGGCTAAGTGGCGCAGAAGTCAGCCGAGCACCATGGCAGGAAGGGAAGGGGGGCGGGGTGGTGACGTACAAGGCCAGGGGGCGGGGCCTGGCCGTATACGTCACCACCGTGCCCCCCTTCGCACCCCCCTTCTCCTCCTGCCGTGGTGCTCGGCTGACTTCTGAGCCACTCAGCCGGGCCACCGTGGGGAAGCCCAAATGGCCGCTTGCTCCCCCATGGCAGCCCGGCTGAGCGGCGCAGAAGTCAGCCAAGCGCCACAGCAGGAGGTGAAGGGGGGCGGGGCAGTGACATGTGGCATGACAGCGGCTCCAGGCTCCGCCCCCGGCCATGAACGTCACCACCCCACCCCCCTTTGCCTCCCGCCGTGGAGCTCTGCTGACTTCTGCGCCACTCAGCCGGGACGCCGTGGAGGAGCAAGTGGCGCAAGCAACCATTTGTGTTCCACGCTCCCCATGCAGCACGGGGAGCACGGAGCCCAAATGGCCATTTGGGCTTCGCTGTCCCCCGAGTGAGAGGCAGGAGGGGGAGGAGAAGAGAAAGAGAGAGACAGAGAGAAAGGCAGGAGACAGAGGAGAGCTGAGGGAAATGGGGGAGGGGAGGCAGTAGGAGGAGGAGAGAGAGAGAGAGAGACACGGAGTGAGAGACCGGAGGCTCAGGAGAGAAGACCGATGTGGAGGAGAGACCTGAAAATCCCATCTTATGACGGGCTAATTGGCTAGTAAGTCAAATAGTAGCCCAATGTCTGTGACCCTGTAATGCTGAAATGCTGGCTGTTGCCTCTGGGCGGTGCTGTTACCTGAGTCATGTCCTTCGCCTCCCGCCGTGGAGCTCGGCTGACTTCTGCGCCGAGCTGATGTGGGGGCGCAAATGGCCACTTGTGCCGCTTGCTGCCCAGCAGCGGCCCGGCTGAGCGGCACAGAAGTCAGCCGAGTACCACGGCGGGAGGCGAAGGGGGCCGGGGCGGTGACATGCAGCGTGACAGTGGCTCTAGGCCCCGCCCCCTGGTTGTGTACTTCACCGTCCCGCCCCCCTTCACCTCCCACTGTGGTGCTCAGCTGACTTCTGTGCCGCTCACCCGGGCTGCCGTGGGGGAGCAAGCGGCCATTTGGGCTACCACGGTGGAGCAAGCGGAGCACGTTTTGGCTCCGCAGTGCCCTGAGTGAGAGTCAGGAGGGGGAGGAGAAGAGAAAGAGAGAGACGGAGACAGAGGCAGGAGGCGGAAGAGAGCTGAGAGAGAGAGGGGAGAGGCAGTAGGAGGAGGAGGAGAGAGAGAGAGAGAGACGGACGTGGAGGAGAGACCCGAAAATCCTGTCTTATGATGGGCTATTGGCTAGTAAGTCAATAGGAGCCCTCCTTCCCTGCCCCCCAACTCTCAGTTCATACAGGGACATTGCTGGCAGTTCCCCTTCATTAGGAAGTGAAGGAAAATTGCACAGTTTGCTGCATTCCTCACTTTGGCGGGGGAGCCCAAGGGGCAGACTAATCTGGACCTGCCCCAGCCAGTGGACATGCATCCCCCACCCCCTCCCACGCTGTGCTTGCTGGAGCTGCAGCAGCCATGGAGAGGCACTTCTCACCTTGCCCCAACCTTCTGCAGTGAGAAAAGGCTGGGGTTGTCCTCTCTCCCCAGGTCATCCTGCATACTGAACCTCTCATCCCCAACCCCACTCAGAACAATGATTCAAATAAAGCATGTACATTTTCATTTTATTTTCCAAAAAACAAAAATTAATTGAGTTAAGGACCCAAGCAATGCAAGGTAAATCTTCTAGTAATAAAGAAAACTAACTCTCAGGCACAAGAAATTGGAACTTTGTGAATGGAAAACATGAATCTGCCTTGTGAAATCTGTCATGGAAATTAGCAACCATAAATATATGGAGGAAATGAGGTAATTATTTTTTTTCAAAATTAAGAAATAAATACAGGTCTCTGTTGGGAGAAGGACAAATCCAAAACTTAATCTTGATCAGAATTTTCCTTCATGCACATAGCTGTATAATGGGTAATAAATTCCCAGATCCAACCATGGGTGAAGATAGGGCTGGGAGAGACAAGCCCCAAACCCCGCCCTCAATCCCACCCCTTCTGCTCAGGCCCTACCTCCCACATCATGGGGAGGTAGGGCAGTGCATGGTCCTACCCTCTCTGGCCCCTGAGCAAGTGGAGAGCGGGCAGCATGCAGCCCCAGCTTCCTTGGTCCCAGAGCACGGGAGGGCAGGTGCTTGGGGGCAGAAACACTCTGACCCCAGTATACCTATAGTAGGCATTCTGGGGTAAGTATGGGTGGGACCAGGCTGGCGGTTTGGGAAGGCAGCCTTCCCTCACCTAGCTTACCCATGAATCCAACATTCCTAATTTGTAATGAGTTTGAACTTCACCTCCATATTTTGAACCTTCATCCCACTTCTGCTTTGTATACAACTTTCCCTTTTATGTACAATTTTAGAACCCATAGCAACAGAATATGAAATCACCACAGGGAATAATATTAGATGTTGAATTTGCTGTAACTCAGTAGTGTTTTTTACCTAGTGTTGTTATACTTTCACTTGCATTTTGTTCAGTTTCAATCCCATAGAGTAGAAGACAGATGAAACACATAGAAAAAGTTGATGCTCAGCTTTTGAGGAACACAAACATTAATTTGCTAAATCACAATAATCACGGAATACAAATTATGCTTTCATTGTAATAGTGAACTGCTACATGTGTTACTCTTGGCATACAATTATTCACTTCAACTTTGTCAAATGATTGTATTTATAATATATATAGTATTTTATAGTCATTTATAATATATATAATAATAATTTCAGCAGACTAATATTCTCTAAAAGTCTGACATTTGCTATTGCTTTATTTAGAATTATCAGTCTTTATTTCATATATCTATCTTTGTTGTTTGTAACATCTTTAAAAAGACATAACCAATAATTCATGTGATGAAGTAGGTTTTACTTGTGAAAGCTCATGATTTTAAATATTTTGGTGAGTTTCTAAGGTGCCACAGGACTACTTGTTTTTAAAGTTATAGATTAACATGGCTACCCCTCTGAACTGTCCACAGGTTTATGGATGTACTTTCCTATTAGGGACAAAGAGAACTCTAAAGCTTATATTTTCAAAAATGATCAGTGAGTTACAATAATTCAGAGTTTGAGTTCCTGATCTCATACACTCTCAGGGAGTTTGCTATTTCTGAGTTTGCTGGGAATCTGCCCTCTGAAATATCAGGTTCAACAGGAATGTCTCAGGTTGGAGACACAAACTGACATGTGATAGGTTAGTTGAACTCGTGAATTGAGATTCCATCCAAGATCCTGATCCAACAAACACTTCACACACATGCTTAACTTTACCACTGATTGTAGTACCACGTCAATTTGATTTCTCACAATAGTAAATTAAGTATATGGATAACTGTTTTCGGAGCAGCACCATAAGGCCTCATTTAAACTCTGTCCACTATGTGCAACAAGGAATCTGCCTATATGGCCATGTCTACACTAGGTGATTATTTCGAATTTACTAAGTTCGACTTCTACGCACCCAGTTTTACAAATTCGAAGTTCCATGTCCTCACTAAGGGAAAGAATCAAATGTTGTCTGAGGTAGCGCATCCACATTAATGGACCCTGCCTCAGATTCAGAGCCCCAGGAAGCACTCTGGGGAGCTAGGGGTGACCTCCTGGAGGCCAATTAGTTGGAATTAGTGGCACCAGAGTATCTACACTCACATTATTTCAGACTTACATGTTCTGGAATAGCGTTTTTCCTCGTGAAAAGCAGGACTACACAGTTTGAATTCTGCAGCCCCTATTCCGTAAAAATGGGCTTGGTAGGGTGGACACATCACTTAGAAAATCAACCTTTGGGAGCTAATTTCAGACTAAGGTCCTAGTGTAGACCAGGCCGATCAGTCCAACCTCCCTCTGACCCAAATATCAGCTTTCAAGACTGAAAGAGAGAGTTCAAATACACAGTTTTGCAATGAATTATGCACAAGAAGCACAGATTTAAAAAATCTAATTGAAATCCCCTAGCACAAGTGGTATATAGCATTATAAATTTTCTAGAGAGATCTCTGGTTCAGTTCTATCCTAATTAGTATGAAACTTCAGCTACAGTAACATACATGTTAAAAATCAACACAATTTATTCCAAATATTTACAAATTCAAAGAAAACAACAAGTCACCTACCTAAGGTTTCCTTGGAATTCCTGTTCTAATTGCATCTCATTAAATTCATTCATTATTAAATTATATCTAATGATAGTCTACTTCAGATGTGTTCTTCTCAGACTGTCAATTGCACATGCTTCAAATAAAGTAGCACTATCATGTTTTCTGTAATATGAATAATGAATAGGTCTCACGCAAAATGCAGCAAATTACCATCAACACCAAAACTACTATAAAAATAAGATGATCTGAGAGAAAATGCAATTCAAACATTTTTGTTTGTTTTTTTGAAGGTGCTCTGTAATGGATTTATATGTGTAGTTAATGACTACCATCTTAATTCATTAAAATCAAAGCAACTTATCTTAGACAGAACTTCCTTCCAATTTTGTGAAAAGTCATGTGGAAATGTCTTGGCAACTTGAAATGGACATTATTTTAAACATTCTCTTATTTGAAGTAAAGGCATAGCGAGAAGACTAATTTGACAATGGCAAAGCCTCTGATTTTTAAGAAGCTCATTATGTGAAGTGTTTAATTTGTTCTCTGCACCAAGTTGAATTTCTTACTATTTGCTGACTTCTCCACACTTGTAAAGCCCCTGGAGTGGAAAGTAAAATGCTAGCATGAGAAAATATGTCTAACAACCTGTCTAATCAGATATTAACAAGCCTGTCCTCAGCTGATCTGCATAATTACAAAAAGTTCAGAAGTTAGGGGAAATTATTAATTAGTTTAAAAGATCTAATATATACCATATATCAGCTTCATTTCGATAAGATTTGAAGATGTATATTTTACACTAGGATTTTACATAGACAACAAACTTCCAAAGAAGCAAAAAAATGCAAGCATTATAATCACGAAGGCCTGATTCAAAGCCCACTGAAATTGAGTTGTCAATTTTGGTAGGATATACTCCTGGAAGTTTCATCACATGACATAATCTTTAATTAAAGGTTAGTCGTTAATGCCTGGAGACTCCAGGACAATCATGGAGAGTTAGCAACCCCTACATTGAAGACAACTGGACTCCTTCTAGTGACCTCAGTGGGTTTTGGATCATTCCTTAAATGACTTTCTAGAAATGATTAATTGTAAGAATTCGCAACTTCTTAAATGTCTAAAGAATAAATATTTGGATTCCGTCTATTTTGATACCAGTATCTGAATTCTAGATAATGGTGGTGGGTGATTTTCAGATGCCTTTTGTGTTGCCCTAATTGCTCCCACTGAATCACTGAAGCTGGGATCACAAAGGGATTTACATATTGCAAACTGTCATGACAGGAACAACACCGTGGTTCACAAATCTTCAGTTAGGTGCAGGGAGGTCAACAGCTTCCAGGGGCCCCCAGGCAAGGTGTGAGGGGACCCAGCTCTGCGTCCCAAAAGGGGAAGACGCGGGCACCCAGCCCTCAACTCCATCCGCACAGCTTTCACAAAAGGTAGATGGGCTTTTGCCTCAGCTAGCCAATGGGAGATACCCAGGAGAGGTAGGTGCTGGCCTGAAGCCCATGCTTAGGTGCCTATCTCTGCTTATTAATCTGCAAACTGGAACCCCCACCACCTGGAGAAGGGTTTCTTGCAGCTGTTTCACCCATTACAAAACTTCCAAAAGAGGAGCTACTGGTAGTGACCACTTTGCAACTTTTTTAGTACTGTGGTTGGAGCACTTGCCTGGGATGTGGGATCCCCATGTTTCCTTCTCTCTGCCTGAAGTGGAGAAAGAAGATTTGAACAGGGCCTCACACTTCCCAGGAGTGTGCTGTACGGTATGCTGAGGTGGGGCTCCCCCATCTCTCCCATGGAAGCTGTTACACTCTGGATAATTACTGAAAGGGGAATTTGAGCGTGAACTGGACCCTGATTCTCCCAATTCTCAGGTCCATGAGACTGAGCTATTTTGTGCCACAAGAGGGGAACTGGAGGGACGCATTTGAATGAATGCCTGCATTAGTGACACTGGAACAGTTTTTGGTGAGCGGGTGCTGAGCTGCGCCCTCCCTTACTCTATCCATGCCCCTCATTGCCTACTAGAGCAAGAGTGGCAGCCAAGGATCCACATGTGAGGCCAGCAAGCAGGATCCCAGATCCAGTGAGAGGCAGGATCCCAGGACCAGAGGCAGAGCCCCTGGGCGCAGTGCCAGCAGCTGGCTGAGACCATGGGCTGAGCAAGAGCCCTGGGGCTGTGTAGCCAGACATGAACCCCATCTTGTTTCCCCCCCCCCCCCCCCAGAGAGCAAGATAAAGGCAGTCAGCCTTTGATGCCCTGGGAACACAGGTGTGCTGCCTGTCCCTGACTCTACCATAAACAGAAACCAGACAGTAAATGGGCTGGCTGACGACCGGGGCCTCCCGCCGCCCTGATGGCTAGTACCAGTAATTGACACGCCTGCATTGTCCCAGGAGAGGAATCTTCGCCCATCACATACTAGAAGTGCCCATTGTCTGCATTTTCCCAGGTGTGAATTATGCTTTGCACCCTTCGTGGGAAACTTGGCATTCAAAGCCATTTTTCCTAATTGGCCACTTGAGACCAGGAAGAAGCCTACGTGACCCAAGGGGTATAAAGAGGGTTTAGTAGCCCACCCCATTTGAGCTCCAATCATCTATACCTGCTGGCAGGTATTGATTGTCTCCCGAGTTCTGTGGGGCGCCCAACCTCGCCCTACTTCTTCCCGAGGGATTGAGAGAAAGACGCTGGCCACGCCAAGTCTGGAGCCAGGGGTGAGAATATATACCTGCTATGTGTCTATTTTGCATGCATTTAATAAGAGCTCAGAGAACCAAAAGGGTTTCATGGTGCCTGTAAGTGACTTTTGTTTTAAGTGTAATTTCTGTCCTGTCCTTTTGTAGTGGCTGTGTTATCTGTAACACAGCAGTAGCATTTAACAGCTAAGTTTACCCTGTAACAATAAAATAGTAACTGTTTAAGCTTTAACCTGACTCCTTCAGTTGCTGTAACAGAACCAAGCACAATTTAAAGAACTCCAGCCGGTCATAAGGGACAGATACAGGGAAAGCTTGAGCGTTGGATCGTGTCACTTCCAGAGGACAGATCCGTTGGGGCGCCCGTCAACCTCTTCCAGGTTGCCCGCTGCTAAGGACCCCGGTCCTGGCAGTTGAAGTCTCGGGTGTATAAGCTCTCCCTGTAAACTTATTGGGGCGCCCGTCAACCTCCTCCAGGTTGCCCACTGCTAAGGAACCCCGGTCCTGGCAGTTGAAGTCTCGGGTGTATAATACATACACACACACACCACTCACTGCCCTGACCAATCGGCTGACAGGCTGGCAGCTGAGGTGGTCCCTGGGCAGCAGGGGCATTTGGTTAGGATGCCCCACACCTGGGAGGTGCTGCAGCACTCCCCACACCTGTACTTCCTGTGCCTATGGCCTAAGTCACCTGTAATAGCAGGGAATGCACTAAATGTGATTCAGCCAGACAATCAAGGCAAGTGGCTCTGACTACGCTTCAGAGAAAGATGAAAGATCTCCTATGTCACTGCCCATCCAATATCACCTATGGCAGTCAATGAGACCCTATGCATGCAAGCAAGAACCAGTTAACTAAGCATGTGGGATGTTTAATGGTGCTTCATTGGAGCCTCATTTATCACTAAGGGCTTGATTTGAATAAGAATGGATTATTAGCTCTTTGAGGCAGGGACAGTCTTTTGATCTCTTTGTACAGCGCCTAACAAATGAATGGAGTTCTGCTCGATGACTTGGGCTCTTAGGGTATGTCTACACGTCAAAGTTAATTCGGAATAACAGCTGTTATTCCGAATTAACTTCCATAGCGTCTACAAAAGCAAACCACTATTTTGAATTAAATTCGAAATAGCAGGGCGTTTAATTTGAGTTTGGTAAACCTCATTCTATGAGGAGTAACACCAAACTTGAATTAGCTAATTCGGAATAAGTGCTGTGTAGACGCTTAGTCCGAATTAGCTGCCCTCCAGCCTTCCCAGTTTCCCCTGGTGGCCACTCTGGGCCAAACCAGGAAAACTCTTCTCCCTTCTCCCCAGCCCCGGAGCCCTTAAAGGGGCAGACTCTGGCCACAGTGCCTGTGCCAGCTCCAAGCCTGCCGGCCCAGAGCCAGCAGTCACTGCCCCGACCCAGTGGCCCCAAAACATGAGCCAGCAAGCCACTGGCAGCCAGCCCTCCACTGTGCCCCAGGAGCAGTCTACCAGCTCCCAGGAGCCTGCCAGGGCCTGGAGAAGGTGGGCGCCTTCCTGGTCCAGGGCGGAGATCAGGGTGGACCATACTCAGGTTTGGGGGGATGCCCCCAACATCCATGATCTCTGTGCTAGACAGAGGAACGCAGCCGTCTATGGCAGGAAAGCTGCCAGCCTGGCCACCAAAGGCCACATGCAAACCCAGGAGCAGGTTTGCTTGAAAATCAAGTTGGTCCGGCAAGATCCCCAACCCTGAGCTTCTCCTGCCCCTTCCTCCCCTTGCCTCCCCCTTCCAGATCCCTCCTCCCAGGTTTCCCCCTCCCCTCTCCCACCCTCATTCCCACTCCAGTTTCGGTCAATAAAGAGAGTTTGTTTTTGGCAATAAATGTGTTTTTATTTGACATCAGGAAGGGGGGTTAGGGAGGGGTAAATGGAAGGAGGGAGGAATGAGGCACAAGTCCCCAGTGGGGCACACCAGGGAGGCTCTTAGTGCTTCTCAGGGTGGAAGCTCTCCTGCAGGGCCTCCTGGATACTGACAGCCCCCCGATGGACCTCCAGGATGGCAGCCTGCAGAAAGTGCAGCCAGGCTCACAGCAACACGTCCACAAGAAGCACCAGAGTGCCCAGGGGCAGCTCCGGCTCCATGTTGCAGAGTGCTGTGGTGTCCCGAGTGAGGGCAACCAGAGCACGCAGAGACACAAATGCTTTGCTGTCCCTCATCGAGGCAGGCAAGCAAGCAGGGACACCTGAGAACTGGCTGCCTGGGGGGGGGGCGGTGTCCCTTTAAGCACAGGTGTCAGATAGTCTCAGGCAGCAGCCACACACAGACACTCCTGACCTGATGCCCTGCCTGACCTGGTTCTGGCTGGCCTTAAATCCGATTCTGTGTCCAATCAGTGTGGATGCAGTATTTTGAATTAGCAAAATGCTAATTCGAGCTGCATTTTGTGTGTAGATGCGTTAATTTGAATTATCTTAATTCAAATTAACGATTTCAAATTAAGATAATTCGAATTAACACTGTAGTGTAGACATACCCCTAAGGAATTCCCCAATACAGAAATAATGACAATCTGAGTCAATGAAAATAGAATAAAAACAATACTGGGATTTTTGTAGAGTTTCTTGAGTAATCAAAGTGTATCATGCTCACAATTATCTTAGCTCCTTGGAATAAACTTTCAATGTTCAAGGATCTTTGCTTCCATGCATATGATAAGATATGCTGGTCTGGAGACACAGACCTGGAAGGCTACTTCAGATCAGTTACCCTCTTCTGGAATCTGTCAGATCAGTTAATCTTTTGATAAAGATAAAAATTTCTTACTTTACATATTGAAATTTATTATAAATTTTTGAAAGGACTGAAGCCGGTTTTAAACCTCATTTGTTATCAGCGGGAAATTCTTGGTGGTTTTTTTATGAATAAATTAGAGACCTTCAATATAGATATTACAAAATTAAATTGATTTTGCCAGAATACATTACCACCATTAAAATAAATCAGACTATTACACAGAAAAAAGGTGAATCGGCAAAGAAATGTAATTCCATACAACTTCATGACAGAATCAATTAATCAACTAACTGTAATCTGAGACCTTTGCTAGGAAGCCTGTATAGGAAGAGGGTAATAGATATCCATGATATATTTCATCATTACGGGAAAGTATGGAAAATACATTTTGCAAAGAAAGATCATAAACTTGGAAACTATCCATATCACATACCCAATTAGATGTAGAAAGAATTTTGTATTTCTTTAATACCCTTTGGTCACATTACATATCTGCATCATAACCTCGAAGCATTCATAGAGGGCTGAGAATCTCCTTTTAAAATGTCTGTCTTAAAAATAATCAGGATGTTCATTCTGCCCCCCAAAATACTCCACAATGATGGAGTAAATAGTCAGACCACTAGTCCTCGCATACCTGCTGCAAAGGGGTGTATGTGGCTCAGAATAGATCCCATTGAAGTTGTGGAGGACAGGGGCAAACAGTCCCTGAACTTCTCATCTAGGAAGAAGGCATATAAGCTTCCCCCAAAGCCTGCAGATTGAGGTGCAGACTCTTGGACTTCCCATTTGAAAGAAGACTTGCTTCCTAAATGAGCATGAGTTAGGACTGGTGAACAGCTAAATCTGCTGTTTCTTTCTTAAAGGTGGGAGCCTACATAGAATCATAGGGTTGGAAGAGACCTCAGGAGGTCATCAAGTCCAACCCCACGCTAAAAGCACGACCTACCCCAACTAAATCATCCCAGGCAGGGTTTTGTCAAGCTGGGACTTAAAAACCTCTAGGGATGGAAATTCCACCACCTCCCTAGGTAACCCCCAGTGCTTCACCACTCACATATTTAAAACTCATTATGTGTTATTGGACAAATCACTCCTCTGCCTTTTCGTTCCCCCTTCCTGTCCTTACTCTGACTTGTCTATCTAGATAAGAACTATTTTGGGCTATTTCCCCCTTACTGTGTGTGCACATGTGCATGGGACCTTGCACAATGAGAACCAGAACATTACAGGGGACGTTGAAGTCAGGTGATAGTCCAGGAGGAGAGAAGACACTCATTCCTCCTACCCCATTACACCTCCAAAGCTATTTTGACCATCCCTATTCAACATCTTCAAGTTAAGCAAAATGTTATTTCTTAGCACCTAATCAAAATGTCAGATATGATTTACAGTGGCTTCAATCCTGACAGCTTCTGAGTGCAGACCCTCAATTCTGACCACCTTAAGCAAGAGGTGAGAGTGCTCAGCTCCTTACTGAACAATCCCGATGTTAGCTGGGTGGGGCGAGGGTGAAGTTTTGAGAGAGCAGACGGGGCAGCAGCCATGCGCACCGGGATGCAGCTTGGTTTTCTTCCCACTCCCCTGACGATAAGGAAGTGAGGGGACAGTACTTGGATTCTGTGATTTACATCTCCACCCCCTCTCTTCACCAGCCAGGAGTCAGAGGCATGTACAGAATCTAAGTACTTTGCCGTCGCTCCCTTATAGTCAGGGGAGTGGGAAGAAAAGCCAGCTGCATCCCAGTATGCACAGCTGCTGCCCACTCTGCTCTGTCGAAACTCTGCCCTGGCAGGTGAGGTTATCCTTTCCCTGTTTCATCCTCACTGCTCTAATGAGAAGCCCCTATGATCCTCACTGTGTCTTAAGAATTTACCGTATAGAGCCAATGGCTTAGTTAACTAAAGTAAAAAAAAAAAATGGTGACTTCCTTATGAAACACAGAAAATTATGTATTTTAGCAGTAACCTAAGGTGGAAACCAATATTAGATATGGAGGAGATGATTTCATCCATACTGCTAGCAAATCAGCTCTTATTTTGGATATCTGCCTTGTGCTGCCTTCCAAGCACTCGCAACTGGAGCGTAAAAAAGACTAGAAATGATAAATGGGGTAGAAACTGCTTAAGGTCTTTGCAAAGTTTAATGAAAGATTTATCTCTTGAGGGTAATGTTCCTCTTTCTTTCACTGAAACAAGAGTTTGATAACCTCTCATTGTGCATTTGATAAATTACATTTCACAGTCATAACTGAAATGAGTAAGTGGAAAATAACTAAACCTTTCTTTAGACATTTTTTTAAATCTGAGTCTTAATACAAAGAATCAAAAAACTACTAAGTAGCATGCAATGTATTTTTAATCACATAAGTGAGAACACTATGATGCAGTAATATAATAGCAGAGGGAAAGGACCCCTATATCTTGCTGAGTGTACATTGCATCCATTAGTATTTTAAAAGATAGCCTTGATGTTACAGTGAATCCTCTGAACTGGAGTATTTATCCCTTGGATATCCTACTAGCACTAATTCCCCATCATTAATGCAGCAGTCATTATATTACCATAGTGACAAATCCTGCAGTGCACTCCACTTACAATTGCGGATCCTCTTGCTGGATTAGGCCTTCATACTGGAATCTTCTCTGTGCACATAGAACATGACTAGGAAGCCCCTATCTAGGTTAAGTGTAAAGGTGCCAGGGAGGTAAATCCACGGCCCTTAACTCAGCCAATGAGAGAGGCTGCTGCACTTCATCTGCCTTGTCCCATCTATTCCAAAGTAAGGAGTGTCAGTAGCCTAGGGGTGGGGAAACTTTTTTGAGTCAGGGGCCGTTGACCCACAGAAAAATCAGTTGGGGGCCACACACAAGTTAGAAGCAAAGTGAGAAGCCCCTGACTGAGAAGGAAAAAGACACTCACCACATTTCCCTCGCACACCAGTATCTAGGAGGACCCAGACTAGTAGTTTTTGTGTGCTCCAGCCCTGTGGGTGGGTGCCAGGGGGCTAGAGCACTGGGCTCCCCAATGCGGGAGGAGGATCCCTGAGCCTCAGGGGTCAGATCCAGGCAAGTCAGGGGCCAGATGTGGCCCCCGGGCCTGAGGTTCCCCACCCCTGCTGTAGCCTATTTTCTAACATTGCAACCACAGTTCCTCCCATAGGGACATTCTGAATATTCTGCTGTACTTAGATTACATTTCCCCAAAATACAAAAGCCCATTAGCAGAGTTGGATTGTAAGAACATGCCTTTTTATTTCAGATTTCTACTCTCAGTAGGGTTTGAATTCATAGTTCCTGGGTAATGACAAAGCTGAATAGACATAACAACATTGCCGCAGAGCAGTGGTTCTCAACCTATTTATCATTGTGAGTCACGTATACAGCTTTCTGTGTGTTACGTGGGCCACATCCACACAATCTATATATACATATGGCCCTGAGGATGTTATATGTGCTGCAGCTGTGTGCTGACTGGGCTGCAAACAGTCTGTGATCTACAGGTTGAGAACCACTTCCCCAGAGCCCTCTTTGGCTCCTTCTCTGCACATGCTCACTGTAAATCTAACCCTAACCCTTTAATTACATGTATTTCACATTCACAACATTTTACGTTACAAATCCTCTTCAGGTTTCAGTTTTTACTTCTTGTCAGGTGGAACAGATATACTTCTGGTCTTTTGCAATGTAACCGTACTGTCTGGGCATCACTCATAGATGGTAAAGGTGGATCCTCTTGCTGAAGTAAAGCAGTTTTATATTCAGTGTATAAACAGAGATTGGGACAACCTCTCCCGCCCATATTAGATTAGTGATAGTCTGGTCTAGCTGAAACAAAAGACAGGACTATGCAACACTTTAAAGACTAACAAGATGGTTTATTAGGTGATGAACTTTCATGGGCCAGACCCACTTCCTCAGATCAATTTGAGGAAGTGGGTCTGGCCCACGAAAGCTCATCACCTAATAAATCATCTTGTTAGTCTTTAAAGTGCTGCATAGTCCTGTCTTTTGTTTCATATTAGATTAGTCTGTCATGTCAGATGCACAATTTACAGTAGAAAGTAATTTAAAAAATACCTCCTAAGAATATACACAACCCCCAAGGAGGGGCAGTACCTGTGAGATAGGCAGTACCTGTGATAGGACAGTACCTGTGAGAAATTTAAGTTACTTTCACCCCTGGTACCAGAGACCCTTGGAATCCCATCTCCCAACAGCCTACCAAGAGAGCTGATGAAGGCCCAAGGTGCTTGGCAAACAGAATTCCCAGTGCTTCTTGGCTCCCCTTTCAGCTCTCCAGTAAAGGTGCTGAGGAGTTGGGTAGTTAAACAGGCAGGAAAACTCCCTGGTTTCCCACTGGAATTTGACTGAAATTGGTTATGTTCCCACAGAGCACTTAATTTTTTGATGAACTGGCATTTTCTGACAGAAAACATTCCCAGCTAGCTTTGCCACTTACAATGCTGTCACCCTGTAGCACTCCCATTACAACCTGAGGAGCCAGCCTACACAAGGCTGGTACAAACTTCTGTGTTTTGGAGAGGATGTGTAGGCACTTCATTAGCTGCGCTGTGTTTTTTCTAGACAGGGCTGATGTGATTTTAAGTAAGTGTTCTGTGGGAACATAACCAATTTCAGTGGAAATTCCAGTGGGAGTTTTCCTGCCAGCTCACCTGCCCACCTCCTCAGCGGCTTGCCTGGAGAACTGAAAGGGGAGCCAGGGAACACTGACTGCCAAGCTCCTTATGTAGGATATGTCTACATTGTAATTAAACCCTGGCTGGCCCATGCCAGCTGACACATGCTTGGACTTAAGAGACTGTTTAATTGCAGCATAGATGTTCAGGCTTGGGCTACAGCCTGAGCTCTGGGACCATTTCCTCTCATAGGTCCTAAAGCCTGGGATCCAGCCCAAGCCTGAATGTTGACATCCTAATTAAACAGAGGCATAGCTCTAGTCAGCTGACCCTCAGAAACAATTTTCCATCTTAGCTTCCTAACACCAGAGGGTAGCAAGGAGCCACTAGCCTAAGTACCTATGAATAGAAAGCAAGAATAAGATCCTTTGGGTGTGTGGAACAGGGCGGACAGGGCCCTGAGCCCAGAAAGAATCATAGAGAGGTCCTCCTAGCAGGCAAGAGTGGCAGCATATAAACCAGCCAATCAGGGGTCAGGAAGGCCTAAAAACCGGAGCTGCAAAACATATCTGTAGTTAGGACAGGGCAGAGTTCAAGGAGAACAGATTGTGAGGCTGGCTGAGTAAGTTGTCTCCAGGAGGGAAGCCCTGGAGACACCACTCTTTCTGAGCGGGGAACAGACTTGGAGACACTAGCAGAGGGCACTAGGATGGGCCTCTGTTAAGTGTGTACCCTGGAAGGGGTTTGACACAGGGCATGACTCGGCTGGAGGGCTGAGTATCCAGAAAGGCTGAAGAGTGATCAGAGTGCAGGCAAATGTATTTGACCAGACAGGGGCACTCACGGGAAGTGAGTGCCACCCCATTATGATGTTCCTACACTATGTGCTGTTACAATAACCCTGGAATTTATGGCAAAGTATTTCTGAAGTATTTATCCCTCAGATATCCTTCTAGCACTAATTCCCCATTCCTAATGTATCCATCATTATATTACTACTAGCTAACTAGCCCGTCATAAGACGGGATTTTCAGGTCTCTCCTCCACGTTGGTCTTCTCTCCTGAGCCTCCGGTCTCTCGCTCTGTCTCTCTCTGCCTCTCTCTCTCTTCCTCTTATTGCCTCCCCCTCTCTCTCTCTCAGCTCTCCTCCGCCTCCTGCCTCTCTCTCTGTCTCCCTCTTTCACTTCTCCTCCCCCTCCTGCCTCTCACTCAGGGGACCACAGAGCCCAAATGGCTGTTTGGGCTCCGCACTCCCTGTGCTGCATGGGGGGTGTGGAGCCCAAACGGTCGCTTGGGCCACTTGCTCCCACGTGGCAGCCTGGCTGAGCGGCGCAGAAGTCAGCCGAGCGCCACAGCAGGAGGCGAAGGGGGCCGGGGCAGTGACATTCACGGCTAGGGGGCGGAGCCTGGAGCCACTGTCACGCCGCACGTCACTGCCCCGCCCCCCTTCGCCTCCCACCGTGGCTCTCAGCTGACTTCTGTGCTGCTCAGCCGGGCCGCCGTGGGGGAGCAAGCAGTGCAAGCGGCCGTTTGGGCCCCGTACTCCCCATGCAGCACGGGCCACTCAGAGGGAACAGCCAGCATTTCAGCAACAGCGCCGCCCAGAGGGAACAGCCAGCATTTCAGGCAACAGCGCCGCCCAGAGGGAACAGCCAGCATTTCAGGCAACAGCACCCCCCAGAGGAAACAGCCAGCATTTCAGCGTTACAGACTCTCAGACACTGGGCTACTATATATATGATAGTGACAAATCCTGCAGTGCTCTGTGGTAATAGAATGACTGCTACATTAGGGATGGGAAACTAGTGCTAGAAGAATATCCAAGGGATAAATACTCCAGAGGCGCCATCGTAAAATGCAGGGCTATCACTTTAATTGCAATGTAGGCACACTCAAAAGACATTATTCTTGCTTGCTATTCATAGGTATTTAGGTTAGTGCTTTCCTCTGACTAATATGGTAAATTGTTTGAGGGTTAAAACAAACACAAATAAAGACAGAAAATGTATGGAGGGGCAAGAAAAGATTTTCACCCTATAATGTCTGTGGGCAAAATCAGGGCATGTTGACAGGCCACTAAATATCCAGCAGCAATAAGATGAATTACTTAGCATTCCCTTTGTACAAAATAACCTTTGTCCCAAACCTTGACAGCACAGTTTGGGGTATAAGAGAACTGAATGAACAATGGCAATGAACAACACCTCTCAAACCAGAGAAGAACCTGCCAGAAAAGGGCTGAGGTTCATTGGCAGGGCACAGTGGGAAAGCTTGCAGTGACCAACTCTCATCCCAGAAGCAAACATGCCAGAACAAGGCTGAGATATATTGACAGACTGAGGCAAGAAAGCTTGCAAACCCATTGTTTCTCCTGAGGGGTTATACTTTCTCCTTGGATAAATGCAGTACTTCATTTTCCATTGCCTTCCATTTGGTAACATTCCTCTGGGATGCAAGATTGTGCTGTTTCTGATTCAAATGACTATTGCTGACAGTATTAGTTTGTCTGACTCTGCTGTACTATTTTCATATAACTACTAACTCTAACAGACTGCTAGAATGCATATAGTAGTAGCAGCAGCAGCAAAGTGCTGAAATGCTCCATTATATTTTTTCATAACCCAACAGACAGAATAATTGTGGAATACCTACAAAATACTGTGTGCTACTTAGTTTTGGAATTCTTGTTGTATATCTATATACCATAGATATATAACTGTCAAACACTGACTGAGAACAGCATGGTTCATGGAGCCATTAGTAAGAGAGATGCTGTAGTACTTTGGCTTTTTCTTTTAATGTACAACACAGCAAAACTCTTCAAACCACAAGGAAAAGTGCATTTTTCTACTGAAAACAGAGTAAGAAGGAAGACATTTACTCTGTTATATGTGCACATTTATCTTTCAATTATTTTGTTTACAACACATAAACAATGTTCTCTTATGTGGAAAACCCTGCTGCAGAATTTGCAGGGAAGTGACTATTCTACTAAAAAAGAAACAGGTTCTTCCAGTAATATTTTAGGTATAGAGCAGAAGCAATGTGGCTGAGGAATTATGAAATGACAACATGGAAGTAGGAATTGGGACTCCTTTCTTTCACTTTTTGGATCTGCTATTATCTCACTCTGATCACAGGCAAATCCCTTAACCTCTTCAGGCTTCAATTTACTCACCTGTAACCTAGCTAACTACCTAGCTAACAAGGTATGAGGTAGTTACAAGCTGTTCTGAAGTGAGTCAATGGGTTCTATACCTAATAAGACAGTGCGGGTTGTGTTTTGTTTGTTTTGTTTTTCATTTTTTTTTGTAATTGCCTTCATGTGTATGTGTTTTATACTGCTACTGATCTTACTACTGGTATGCCAATATCCAGATTAACTGTCCTATTGAGATGCAATCTCTCACTCCAATACATACCATTATTACAGGCAATAAATATAATTTACATTTCTCAAATTAAAAGAGGACAGCAAATTCTTGGAGTGTCATTCACTGGCATTTTCAAAGTAGATAGCTCTTTACAAGGCACATTGGGGCCAGTGGGATTCAATGAAATTGGTCCCATACCACAAACACAGTAGTTTTATGCACTTCTCGTAATACACTTTTAATTAAGTGATTATAAAAAGGGCACACTGCTTTATGAAGTATTAACCTTGCTCACAATTAGCTAAACCATGAGATCAAAGATTTGGAAGTTACCCACATAAAAATATATCATTTCAAAGACAGTCCGGCCATTATTGCTGATATGTTATCAGCAAGTATATGTAAAACGTTTTATAGTTGAATTAAATATTTTTAGAGTAAACACTTAAAATAAGCAAGCAAAGTCTGATATGTGGAGCTATTTTGCAGGCATCTCTGGAGACCAGTTTCTTGGCACCATTCCAGTGAAACCTGCATGCTAGAGAAGTGGTAATGCTACAGCGTAAAACAACTGATAGGCAACTAAAGTGCTGAATCTTTAACTGATCGGCACAACTTCATTGATTCAAAATGTGTTCGTTTTTGCTGTTTTAGCTTTGTCCACATCTAGCTCAAACACCATAAAACAAAACTAAAAACATATATAGTGTATGAGGTGCCATACCACACAATTTTTAAAATATAGCAACATAAAAGGGATAAAATGATGCTGACTGTGGTGCGGTGGATATACCCCACACTAAAGAGAGGGGAGAGAAAGGCCTGTGGGCGGTAGAAGCACCTCCCCTTTTAACCAACTGGGCATGCTCCCGGTGTGGGGACTGTATAAAAGGCCTGGGTACAGCTCATTCAGGGGGAATTGCAAGCAGGGAGGGAGCTCAAGCTAGAGCTCCTGAGTCAGCTGGGTTGTTGCAGCTGCCTTCTGAACAGCAACTTTCGCAGCCGCCCATGGAGCCGCAGCCCTGGAAGCAGCCGCCTCCAGAGGAGCAAGCCCAGCAACCGCAGCTGCACCTGGAGCAGCCAGCCCAGCCAGAACCTCCTCGGGAGCAGCAGACCCTGCTGCAGCTGCAAGCACCCCAACCCCAGAGACTGCCCCGACCAAGGGGAGAAACAGCCAGAGGGCCCAGGGACCCCATGCTGCACTCTGGGGACTGGATTACTCACCGGAGATGGTAGGAAGTGGCCCAGGGTGGAAGGTTGCCCCTCCGGGAGCTCAGTGTGTTTCGGGCGGACTTCCCACTGAGCTGTCCGGGCAGTTTCCGCTGCCAATAGGGCCCTGGGTTGGGACCCCCTACCCTCACCCCAACTGGTGTTCAGCTCCCCAATAGCTAGGGAGAGCCCTCTGGCAACTCAGGCCTCTAGGCACTGAACTTTGGGACTAGACCCAGAGGGGCCGTATTTCCCCAGAGCGAAGGGTACCAAACTTTGTGTCTAAGCCCAGAGGGGCTGTATTTCCTCTGAGTGAGGGGCACTGAACTTTGGGTACGTCTAGACTACACGCTTCTTTCGAAAGAGATCGTCTAGACAACCACAACTCTTTCTAAAAAGCGGATCGCTTTTTCAAAAGAGAGCACCCAGGCAATCTGGATGCTCTCTTTCAAAAAAGCCATGTTTGCGGTCAAGAACGCCTTTTTTCGAAAGAGCTCTTTCGAAAAAAGGTGTTCTTTCTTGTAAAATGAGGTTTACTGCTGTCAAAAAAACGCCGCGTTCTTTCAATTTAATTTCAAAAGAACGCAGCAGCAGTCTAGACGCAGGTGACACTTTTCGGAAAAAAGGCCACTTTTTTCGAAAAAAACCTTTAGTCTACACCAGTGTTTCTCAGCCAGTGGTACAAGTACCCTTAGGGGTGCTTGAGAGAAGTCTGAGGGGTACGTCAACACAACTGAAATTTGGAGAAAACTGAATTTTTGTTTCAAGTTTTACAGCACTTTATTATTTTTGCACTTTTTACACCCAAAAATTATATCGCCCACCTGGCTACAATTAAGTTATTTAAACAAATGTGTTGCAATGGTAGAAAAAAATTGTGTATGAAAACTGTCGGTACTGGGGATACTTACATTTTTTTTTTGAAAATGGGGTACTTTATAAAAAAAGTTGAGAAACACTGGTCTAGACATAGCCTTTGTGTCTAGGCCCAGAGGGGCTATATTTCCCCAGAGCGAAGGGCACTGAACTTTGTGTCTAGGCCCAGAGGGGCCGTATTTCCCCAGAGTGAGGGGCACTGAACTTTGAGATTGAGCTTGCAGAGGTGTATGCCCCGGGACCGGGGAGGGGGGGGGCGCCATGACACTGACTTACAATATGAACACAAAATATAAGTGAGCGAGTTCCAGAAGGAAAGTTATTAAAAGAGAAGGTAATGAATATAGCACCCAAATTGTTTGTCTTAAAATACCATTGAATTATTTCTTTAAAAGTAGTTTTAAGTTGTTTAAGAGGAGGAATGAAATTGGAATTTCAGTGGGACTAAGTTCCATAGTACTGTATAAAGCTTAGTGCTGTAGAAGTGCTGATTTACTTCAGAACAGTCTTTGTCTACCTCATACCTTGTTAGGTAGGTCGATTTTATACCAAGGTTACAGGCGAGGAAGCTGAAGCATGAAGAGGTTAAGGGATTCGCTTGTGATCATACAGAGTGAATAGCAGAGCCAAAAAGCAGAAGAAAGGAATTCCAGTTCCTACTTCCATGCTGCAATTTTATAATTCCTCAACCACACTGCTTGTGCTCTATGCCTTAAAAAATTACAGTGTGACAGACTGCTGGCTAAGCCAGACCTCTGCCACTACAGCCTGGCTGAAAAGGCCAAATAGAAGCCAGCTGAGCAAGCGCAAGCCTGAGGGGCTAATGGAAGCAGCTGTGGGGCTCATTAGCCAGAGGGCTAGATAAGGCAGCCAGAGGGGAAGTGAAGGGGAGGAACCAGTGAGTGGCTGAGTGTGTGAGCTCCCAGGAGAAGGAGGTGCAAGCAGAAGCTGAGTTAGCTGCTGTGAAAACCTAGCTCTATAGAAGGTGGTGGGAAGTTGGCACAAGCAATAAAAAGACACGGGTGACTGCACAAGAGAGGGTTTCCCAGTGATTTGTGGCTGAAGGAGTCCCAAGGCAAGGGGCCTGAGCAAGGACCTGGCCACAACTGGAAGAATCAGTTTCTTATTAAATAGAATAGTAACTTCCCTGCAAATGCTGCAGCAGGTTTTTAGGGAGTATGGCATGAACATAGATGTATTCTGTCAGCCTAAATATAGGGAGGGATATGCCTGTCACCATTAGGCACTTCAAAATCCAGAGTTAATAAGCAGATGTGTTATGGGCAGTGAAAATAAAATATACAGGTTGGGTCTATTATGCTAATTTATACCCCTGAGAAATTGTGCTGCTGCATTACCTAAAGCCCTACAAAGAAAAAAAAAAACATGCTAATCAAGACTCAGGAGCACAAGAGCATGTGTTGCTGTGCAGTGAGGTCCTCAAAAGATAAATGTATGATCTGAAAATGAATAAAAATCAAAGCTCACTTTCTAAAGGCACCTGAAGTTTGCAGGCAGAACTAGGAACTCAAGGCCCAATCCTTCATTCCTTACTATGCTTATCATGCTGATTTTAATCATCCCTTTGTTACCTTGTGCTCTGTTGTCTGTTGTATCCAAACAGAAAATCAGAGTCAACGGGTGGATTGTAACTTCTTGAGGCCCGGGTCTGCCTTTTAGCTATTCACAGAGGCTGTGTCTACACTGGCATGATTTTCCGGAAATGCTTTTAATGGAAAAGTTTTCCGTTAAAAGCATTTTCGGAAAAGAGCGTCTAGATTGGCACAGACGCTTTTCCGCAAAAGCACTTTTTGCAGAAAAGCATCCGTGGCAATCTAGGACGCTTTCATAAAAAGCCCGATCGCCATTTTCACGATCGGGGCTTTTTGCGGAAAACAAATCTCAGCTGTCTACACTGGCCCTTTGCGCAAAGTTTTGCGCAAAAGGGACTTTTGCCCGAATGGGAGCAGCATAGTATTTCCGCAAAAAGCACTAATTTCTTACAGTAGGAAGTCAGTGCTTTTGCGGAAATTCAAGCGGCCAGTGTAGACAGCTGGCAAGTTTTTCCACAAAAGCAGCTGATTTTGTGGAAAAACTTGCCAGTCTAGACACAGCCAGAGGGTATGTCTAGACTACAAGCCTCTTTCAAAAGAGGCTTTTTTGAAAGAATCTTTTGAAAAAGCCTCTTTCGAAAGAGAGCGTCTAGACTACAGCCAGTACTTTTGAAAAAGCAAGCACCCATGCAATCTGGATGCTCTCTTTCGAAAAAAGTTCGCGTTCAGTAACACATTTTTTCGAAAGAGCACTTTTGAAAAAAGACGTTATTCCTCATAAAATGAGGTTTTCCGCGATCAAAAAAAATGCCGCGTTCTTTTGATTTTCTTTCGAAAGAACACGGCAGCAGTCTAGATGCAGGGGAAGATTTTTCGAAAAAAGGCCACTTTTTCACAAAAAACCCTGTAGTCTAGACACACCCTAACAGGCTTGAAATGATCCTGGGACCTCTAATTCCTATAATAATAATAATTCATAATAATAATAAATCAGTATTAACAAAAGTCTCTAATAGTCAGAATGGAAAGAGATTGAGTGGAGTCATTCAATATTTTGCTGAAAAATAATACTTCAGGAATGCTAAGATCCATATTACTTAAATGATTCATTTGAATACTGTCCAAGATGTATTAACTTTTTCTGTTTAGAGGGAGTTGGGTCCCAATTTCTTGCACAAAGGAGGCTGAAGAACAGTTCATCATTAGCTCTACATTTTGTTCATTTCTTCTCCTGAAAATTCATGTGTTCCCCTCTTACTGCCTTACTTATCACTGGCTGTTGAATTTCCTTGACATGCAAATGACTCCTGTGTACTACACAGCCGGAGACCTGAGACAGTCGTGGGATGTATACCTGGAAAAGCTGCCATATCAAAGACCAAACAGATGTTTTTACTCAACCTCTGAGTTAATAATAATATAATAAAACATCTTAATATTCTATTTAAGACTGAGGAATGGGAAGGCAAAAGGAGGAAAAAAGGGAAAGCAAAGGGCAGCGAGGAAAAACTACAGTTTAATCGTTATTTGAAATGGATTCTCATGATGAGAAGGGGGAAAAATCCATCTTCTATCAGTATTAACCATAGATTAGCTGACAAATGTGGCAAGTGATAATTTTTGATTAAGGATAGCAAACACTACTGTAAAGATTTAGATGTTTGTATTCTATTATAAAACTGCTTAAATCTAGTATTCCATCAACGTATACTGTCTTTCAGGGGATATATTTTAAGGAAGCTTTTGTAAGGCATAAAATCAGTTTCTATTCAGCTATATTTTTTCTTATGTTTTCAGAGTTATATCAAAATTCAAAGGAAATCACGTGAAGATATTCTGTGACTCATACATGACAGTATTATGGAAATAATTTGTTTCACTTTTTTTTGGAAGACAGAGCTAATTTGCCACTGTGAATAAATGTAGTTCCATAAAATTAAATGGCGCTACACACTCATTTACTCCAACAGGTTCCTATCCTGTGTACATCGCCAAACCCTGTGGGAATGGAGAAAAATCAATGGGTTTTAGTATGCTGTTATATCTTGCCAAGAAGTGTTGGGAGGGGGGAAGCATGATTGACCTGAACCTCAGCCAGTCAATGAAGTTATGCCATTTTACATCTGCTGAAGACTTGGCATGTAATGCATTAACTGTTAGTCAACAGCTGTTGGTTTATAAATACCACATTTGAGGAAAACCCAGGGAAAAGTGCATGCAATCACATCCACTTGCAGTCTGGGAGAAACACTGTGCTTTTGGGAGAAAACTGATTTCACTGCTGCATCAAAGGGGCTGTACCTTCATGTAATGGCTGACTGACTGGAACTTTCTGTTTGTGGCACAAAAGTATATCAAATGTACAAGGTTAAAATTTGCTGTCTTTAATCCTGTCTGTGAACACTTAGGCTACATCTGTATTGCTTCCTTCTTGCACAAAAGCCTATGCAAATGAAGCACAGATTAGCATATTGCCACACTTCATTTGCATAGTGTCAAGTATCAGAGGGGTAGCCGTGTTAGTCTGAATCTGCAAAAGCGGTGAGGAGTCCTGTGGCACCTTGTAGACTAACTGAAGTGTTGGAGCATAAGCTTTCGTGGGCAAAGACCCACTTCGTCAGATGCATGCTCTGGAAATTTCCACTACATGCATCTGACGAAGTGGGTCTTTGCCCACGAAAGCTTATGCTCCAACACTTCAGTTAGTCTATAAGGTGCCACAGGACTCCTTGCTGCTTCATTTGCATAGTTAATTAGGGGCTGTTTTGGCACAAGAGGCTTTTGTGCAAAAAGGAGCTGTGTAGACGGCTCCTTTTTGCGCAAAAACTGCCTCTTGCGCAAGAACCATTCTTCCGCATTTTTTCAGGAAGAACAGCTCTTGTGCAAGAGGGGGTTTTTGTGCAAAAAGGAACCATCTACACAGCTCCTTTTTGCACAAAAGCCTCTTGAACCAAAACGGCCCCTAATTAATTATGCAAATGAACCATGGTATTATGCTAAGCCACACTTCATTTGCATATGCTTTTGCGCAAGAAGGAAGCAGTATAGATGTAGCCCCCCCCATGAGTAAGTCCCATTGTCATCAAGAGGATTTACTCAAATGAGAATATTCAAACCTTATTCACACCTGTGAGTGCTCAATCTAGCTTTGCATACTGTGTGTAAAATCATAACTCCTTTTCCTTATTTCCAATATTCCTATTTGTGGGAATTAGGGGATAATCCTTAAGATATTTAAGGAGGGCAAGATAATAGATGCAATATTTCACTGTCTTCAGAGAGCTCCATCTAAGGTTGATTAAGCCTTTTTAATTATTTTCTTTAATGCTTGATATGTCAGACAAATGCATATGCTTCAGCGACTTGCTGTAGTATAGACATTAGGGAAGTGGTCTCCAACCAGTTTATTGGGATCTACCAGTAGCCTCTGACAAGTGATTCTGCTGGTTTGGCTAGGAAGCTATGGAGCGCTGGCACTTCAGTTGCCCCTCCACCCACTGTCATGCTGCTCCTGCCCTCTGCCTTGGAGCTGCCCCCCTGGGAGCCTCCTGCTTGCTGTGCAGGTTGTGGGAGGAGGCAGCGGGGGGCTAATGTCAGGGTGTCCCTCCTCCTCCCACTTCTGTATCCTATCTCCACACAGGGTATGTCTGGATTACATGCCTCTGCCGACAGAGGCATGTAAAATAGGCTACCTGACATAGTCAATGAAGCAGGGATTTAAGTATCCCCGGCTTCATTAAAATAAAAATGGCCGCTGCGTTTCACGAGGAATAAGGGAGCAGTCAACAAAGGCGTTCCCTGTTGACCAATCTGCGTCTTGACTTGCACGCTGTGCTGGTGATCAGTCGTCTAGGGTGCCAAGTTAAATGGGGTGCCAAATTCCCTGCCACTTCCCCTTCCCCTTCCTGTAATGCCTGGCTTCGGGCCCCGGCGGAGGAGCGCGGCAGCTTCCCTGCATCGCAGGAGGGGTGAGTCGGCCCTGGAGGAGGAGCGCAGGGAGTTGGCCCCAGGGGAGGCGGTGCGCGGGGGTTCCCTGTGCCGGGGGAGGGAGGGTCGGCCCCGGGGGAGGCAGGTGCGGGGGTTCTCTGGCTGTGGGAGGGGGGGTCGGCCCCGGGGGAGGCAGCGCACGGGGGTTTCCCCGCACCACGGGAGGAGAGGGGTTGGCCCCAGGAGAGGCACATGCGGGGGTTCTCTGTGCCGTGGGGAGGGGGTCAGCCCCGGGGGAGGAGGCACGTGGGGGTTTCCCCGTGCCGCGGGAGTGGGTCAGCCCTGGGGGAGGCAGTGCGCGGGGGTTCCCCGTGCCACAGGAGGAGAGGGGTCGGCCTCGGGGGAGGCACGCGCCGGCTTCCCCTGCGCCGCAGGAGCGGGGGTCGCCCCAGGAGAGGCGCGTGCCGGCTTCCCTCTGGGGGGGAATCCTGGGAGGAGGCGGGTGCAGGGGACTCTCTCCCCCCACTGGCACCCTGTTCCCTCTCCTCCCCACTCTCCAGCCCCCCTCTCCCCAGGCCCCGAACTCCATCCCCAGCCCCCCTCTCCCCAGCCACAGAACTGAAAACCTCAGCCTATATCTGCCCTTGGGGTTGGGCAGGGGGGCCGATTGAATGGTTCGCCTAGGGTGCCAGTTGCTGGCAGCTAGTCTAGGGCCACCCCTGCATGCCTCTGTCGGCAGAGGCATGTAATCTAGACATACCCACAGAGAGAAGGGGTGGAGGGAAGAATGGCAATGCGAAAATCTGTCACTCACACACTGCGTGTGTCTGTCATTCTCATAAACACACACTGTCCTTCACTCTCATCTCCTGACCCAACACATACGTGAGGGCTTGTTGTTACTACTTTTACTGCTTGCAAAGTGGGTTATTGGGTTTTGACTGGTCTGTGAATTTTGTAATTTTCATTTCTCTCTTACACTTACATTTAATTCTTTGAGTAGTGAGTTCTAAAATGCCTAACCTGTCCAAGCTGGAGTCATTATCCCTATGGTAATTGCTGCTCCTGGAAGTGGCTGGCATCTCCCTGCAGCCCCTGAGAGAGGCACAGCAGGGGGTCTCCACATGCTATCCTTGCCTGCAGACACCGCTCCTGCAGCTCCTATTGATCAGTAATGGGGAACCATGGCCGGTAGAAGCTGTGGGCTCAGTGCCTGTAGATGAGGGGCAGCACATGGTGCCATGGAGCCATTGTTGTACATGCCAATTGCTTTCAGGAGTGATGCAGGCCCAGGGCAGGAGTAAGCCTGCCTTAACCCCACTGCTCCACCACCCAGAAGCCATCCCAGTTAAACGGTGCATAGCCAGAATCTGCTTCCTGAACCCCTGTCCCTGCCCTGAACCTCCTCCTGCACCCAGCCTTCTGCCCCAGACTCTTCTGCACCCATACTCCTTGCCAGAACTTGCACCCTGAAACCCCTCCTGGATCCCAATCTTCCACCCTGGGCTAATCCCAGAGCCCCTCCTACATTCCAAAACCCTTGGCCCAAGACCAGAGAGAGCCTGCATCCCAACCCCTACCCCAGCCTAGTTAAGGTGAGTGAGAAATGAGCAGGGTGAGGCCTCAGGGTGAGGAGCAGGAGCAGGGCCTCAAAGAAGGGGCGGGAAGGAAGTGGGGCAAGGGTATTTGGGTCTGAGGTAGATGTCACATTGCACTTAAATTGAAAAATTGATCTTGTGGTTAAAAGGGTTGGAGACCATTGCATTAGGGCAACTTTTTTGCATACACTAAATCTCAGTTCAGTCCAGATATCTACAGACATGGTGACTAGGAGGGTTTGAAGTAAATGCTAGGGCCAGCCATTTCCCCATGTCTATTTTGTATGAGAGTTCAGCTCGGAGACGTGTTCCACTCATGTAAAAATCTTATGACTCCACTGACATAATGGAGCTAAGAAAATACACTGTTCAGTGGCCCATTAACTTGCCATTAAACAGAAGTAGTTTTTTAGCATAGCCCATGTGCTTTTAGAGATAGATGCTGTCAACTTTATTGCTTATCAGTACAGTGCCTAGTAGAATGAGGTTTGAGCCTGATTCTGGACTGGGATTCCAAAGTACTTGAGATAGTTTTATATTTTTTCTGCATTTGTTTAAAACAGCTTTTTCAAATGTCATAACTCCATAAATCTCTTGCAAAAATGATGCAACCACTGACAGCACAGTGTACCTCATCTCCCCACTATTGGCTGGGTTTATAAGTCTGCTAGGGTATGTCTACACTTGCACCGTCTTTCGAGAGAAGGATGCAAATGCAGCTGAGCGAAATTTCAAATGAAGCGCGGATTTGAATTTCCCATGCTTCATTTGCTTAATCGCGGACCGCCGCTATTTCAAAATACCCTATTTCGAAATAACAAATGCTGTGTAGACACAGTTATTTTGAAGGAAACCCTTTCTTTCGAAATAACCCTTACTCCTCAAAAAATGAGGTTTACCGGTTATTTTGAAAGAAGGGGTTTCTTTCAAAATAACCACGTCTACACAGCATTTGTTATTTCGAAATAGGGTATTTCGAAATAGCGGTGGTCCGTGATTATGCAAATGAAGCATGGAAAATTCAAATCTGCACTTCATTTGCAATTTCGTTCAACTGCATTTGCATCCCTCTCTCGAAAGAGGGTGCAAGTGTAGACATACCTCTAGTGATTCTGAGCTATTCAACCTGCCTGTAGGTAGAGAAGGTCTGGGTTCATTCTTTGCAGAGGTCCCATCTAAAGGCTTAGTTACATTTGCACTGACATTGAACAAAACCAAAAACCTCCCTCCTCCCCCACCCCGAGAGCTGCAGCTATTCGTACTAGAGATGAGTAAAAAAAAGGTTTGGGACATTTTTGTGCTGAAGCGTTCCCCGTGCATGTAGCTATTTTGAGATTTGGGGGAATTGAGTGAGATCCAGGCATCAAGAGGAATATAACCCATTGACAGTGCTGGTAGGCACATAAACAGGTGAGAGAAATTGGATGAAGTTCAGTGGTACAGAGTTGCCAGATTATGCACTTTGGGTCTAATAATAAGAATTTCTGGTCCTTCCTACTTGGAAGCAAAAAGGAAGGAGAGATACCTGCATGTTTGTGTGTTCATCATTGGGTGACAGAGCCACCACTGTGATATGGCTGTGAAAAAGGCAAATGTCATTCCAGGTTGGAGAAAGTTAGATGACATTGTACCAGGCACTGGTAAGACCTCGTCTGCAACATTGTGCTCCCATCTGATCACCCATGTTCATGAAAGATGAATTTAAATGAACAGGATCCGAGAAAAACTATCAGGATGATCAAAGAAATGAAGGGGCTCTCTTATGTGAGGAGACTGGTAGAGCTTGGCATGTTTATCTAGAAAAACGAAAGCTGTCAGGATATGATTGCTCACTATAAATTAGAAGAGTAAATGCATGAGAGGGTGAAGAGCTAATTAAGCTGGAAGGACAATGTTGGCACAAGAACAAGTGGATATAAACTGGCTATAAACAAACTGAGACTGGAAATTAGATGGCAGGCATCTAACAGTCAGATTGGTGAAGCTCTGGAACAGCCTCCCAGTAGGAGAGGAGGGAGCAAGCAACTTAATTATTTTTGAGAGCTGGACAAATTTATGAGTGTGATTCTATGAGGGGTTTCTTATGATGGTAGGGGGGCAAGGGACAGCAGCAGGGCTCACTTCCTATTTGTCTTCTGTTCCTAAAGCTAATGTTTAATTCATTCAGCCAGACACTGGCAGGAGTCCAGGATTTCCCCCCCCCCCCCCCCAATGTATTCTGGGAGGGATCTTATTTCTTTCCTCTAAAGCATCAGGGATGGCCACAGCTAGATATGGGATATTCAGCAAGGTGGGACGGCATTCTTTCTCTGAGGTGCTCGGCCTGCTGGTCATTGTTCACATGCTCAAGTGTCTAACTGATCAACATATGGGGACCAAGAAGGAATTTTCCCTCACATAAGGTTGCCAATGACATTTTTGCCCTCTTCTGTGGTGTATGGATGCATGTCACTTAACTATTTCCCTACCTTTGAAGAGGTCTCAAGGACCAGTGCTCCTCAATCTTTTATTTTCGCCTGTAATACAGGGTAGTCTAGTCTCCTGTGTAATACTTTGAGTCTCATTGGCTGCTGGGTTTAATGTGTGGCTTCTAGCTGGAGTTGGAAGTCTGGGATATAAACACTACACTTAGGGCTTGATCTTCTGGCCTTAAACACTGATGCTGCGACTGGAAATAGCTATTGGAACCTCAGATAATCTGGTTGATTGATGGTGATGTAAGGAGAAATGAGTGATCATCTGGAGGTTCAGCACTAAAGCGTCACCAACACGTGGGCAACTATAGCACCAAGGTAGGTGGCTAAAGAACTGTAGAAGAATGAATATCCTGAGAAAAGAGAGAAACAGGGCTCCACCAGAGTATCCTGAAATAGCTATCCCGTGTCTTCACAGCAAGCCTGTTATTTCAGGCTCGCTATTCCCATGTCCCTGTAAACCTCATTCTTCGAAGAGTAAGGGATGTTTCAGAATAGCGCTTTATTTCAAAATTTGGAGCTATGTGACAACGCCAAATGATGAAATAAGCTATTTCAAAATAGCATCAAAATAAGACACAATTTGTATAGCTCAAATTGAATCTCCTATTTCGAGTTACAGGGCAATGTAGACACAAGTGATCTAAGTGCCACTACATGGGACTGTGGACTACACCCAGCAGATATGTGGGTCACACTGGCTTTGAGAAGGGGAGGATTGCAGTGCAGCACACTCCAGATGGTGCTGAGGACTCGCTGCCCCCCAGCTCCATCCTTTCTGCCCAAGGCCTTGCCCTTTCTGGGAGCGTGAAGCTGCTCCCCTCACCTTGAGTCCAGCAAGTCTGTTGGCCCCCCTCCCTGGGGCTTTACTTCAGTCTGAGTTTTTCATGAGAAATATTTTTAGGGCATTTTAAAGTGGCTCTTTTGCAAACCATAACTCTGTAAAAGTTTTAAAATTTTTCAGATTAAAAACACTTAAGTTCGCCTAGCCATAATTACAATACCCAAGTGTCCAATTTAGTTTGCATTTCCAGTCTACTACTACATGAATCATGTTCAATAACCTCCCATCTGAGAGCTTTATTGCTGTTTAAATAAGAATTAAATCTTATAAAAATAGATGCTATAAATCATTGTAGCAATTGCTAGGAACTGCTGCTGATCATGGGTCTAAAACCCAGTCAGACCCACATCTAAAACAGCGGTGGAACAATACAGTGTTACCGTTAAGAATTGTTCTTTCCCATATTTGTGCCAAACTGATATTAACACAGTCATGCCTGAAATGTGGTGCATGATTTTCACTATAAAGAGCCAATCAAATAATATACTTTTGTTTACTTTTGACAGCAGGGAGACCATAAACCAACCCGCATTATGAAAATATCTACATTTTCTAAGCTTTTGACAGAAAAAAAAAGATGATGCACTTTTGTTACAATAGAGTTATTCAAAGAGATGCTGTCGGGAACCATTCTTTTCTCAAATGTAATGATTCTCATATGAAACACTAACCCTGGTACTAACTCAGTGCTACATGTACCCACATGAACTTTGTAAGTTCCCTTGCTTGAAAATTGAGTGATCTAAATATACTAGAGGATAAGCAAAACAAATGATTTGCATTGAGCTGGGGATTATTTCCTTGTCAAAACTTGTGAGTACGGTATAACTGAAAGTCTGTCTGGCTCTAGTTTCAGACTGCAGGAATATCCTTCCTTAATCCTAAAAATCTCAGACAAAGCCTCCATTAAAGCCAGTGGGTCTTTTGTCTGAATGACAACTGGCAGCTAGATCATGGCATTTGCAGCATTGATTCCCATACTGATGGGACAAAACGTAAGGGGCTTCCTTCTTGACAATGTAACCCTTCTGCTAGGTGGTAGCAGCAGCAACTGTGGCTAAGTTCAGAGCTGTTCCTCTTAAATATTGCAAAACAGAACTGTCTCAGCCCCCCACCTGGTAATCAGGGCAAACAAAGCCCCATCCCTGGGTGCCCCTGAGGCAGTATTTCCCCACATGCAAGCACTGAATCTGTGTGACACTAAGAGAAATTTATTAAAGACAGTAGGAACTCAGAATTAATTTAGGAAAACACTGCAACAATTCAAAGCGTGTGAATCAAAAGTAAACACCTGCCGTACTATGTGGTGAGCAGCATCTTTTGCCTCAGTCAGGCCTGCCAACAGGTGGGGGGCAAAGGGAGCAATTGCCCTGGGCCTAGGAGCTTCAAAAGGGCCTGGCACTCCCAGCCAACACTGCTGCTAATGTGGCAGTGGCAGCCCTCAGAGCCTTGGGCCCTTTAAATCGCTGCTGGAGCACCGTGCAATGCGCTCCAGGCAGTGCTGAGGGCTGGAGGCGGGGCACACCATAGTCTTGGCAGTGCTGAGGGCTAGATGCCCCTGGCTCTACCCCTTCTTCCCAAGGCTATACCCCTTCCAGGACCACAGAATTGACTTTGGTTGAACAAGGGTCCACTAAGCCCCAGAATTCAGGGATGGATTCACCTGGTTTCACCTCCCACCCTGAAAATGGGATATCGATGCCGCTGCCACGATCTCTGCTGCTGCTCAGCACTGCCTTTGGTATTGCTGCTGGGCTTGCCGCTTGCTGCACCGCGATGTTCTGAAGTTCTGCCACATAACCCAGATCTTTGTGATTTCACTGAACAGGAGGGAAACCTCCCTGCTTCTGCAGCGGCTTGCACTGCAGCTGTCTCCAGGCCACATTTAAGGCTCGGTCCCTAGACCGGCTCATCAATGATTGCCACGCTGGTCGCTGAACAGAAACAAGAATTCTCAACTGAGTCTGTTCAGCTCTGTCTTCAAACCCTACAGAGAGGAGGCTCAAATGCCATTGACTCTGTTTATAAAAAAGGTCCTAGGGAATGTCCATCCCAACCAAAGGCAACTGAACCTTCTCAAAAGTGGGGGAACAAGGCCATGCCTCCCAATGCCTCACCCCAACCCCTCCTCTTGTCCCTGAAGCCCTGTCCCGGCCAAGCCACAGTGCAGACAGGGATCCTGCCGCCTCATCCAGGATGGAGATAGCCTGAAAGCAGCCCCCTACCTGTGTCCCCACCTAAGGAAGGTGGAGGGACCGAGGTGGAGGGACCACATAACTGTCCCCAGTTTGGATCTGGCTGGGGTGGGGGTTTGGAGCCACAGCTTGGCCATGATATTGTTGGACAGGCAGCTGTGGGGAGCTGCAGGGGACCCTTCGCTGGCTTACAGTGCAGGGGGCCTACTGAAAGCAGCCCCCAGCCCATGTCCACATTACCTGGGCCTCCCCACCCAGGGCAGATAGAGGGTCTGTGGCTCCCCACAGCTCCCTGCTTGGCCCTCACTATGGCTGGGATGTGGCTCCAAAGTTCTGTTCTCTCACACACCTGGCCAGAGTCACATGGACAACTGTGATGAGCTGTAGCAGATGGAGAGTCCACACAGCTCCCATAACAGCCCAGGGTCTCCTCCCCAGGCAGGCTCCACCAACTATTGGCAAGGCTGGCTGGCCCCATCCACTTTCAGAAAGTGAGAGGGGCTATAGCCCCCTGGGCTTCCCCCCCCTGCAGTTCTGGTGCCCCTTGTCCACTTTCCCCCTGGACTTTGCATCCCGACCCCTTTACTCAGCAAGCCTCTCAATCCAGGCTGCTTCAGTGCAGATCTTCTGTCCTAAACTTATGCAATGAGGAACTTGTCATTATCCCTGCATTCAAGACTGAAGTGAATTTTAACCAAAAACAGCCAAATGCATCACATTGGCAAAACAGCTCTGAACAGCTAGGCAGAGAATTTCTGTGCAAATAGATAGCTCCTGAAATCTTTCCCCCTAGTTTGTCACTAGATGGCAGAGAACTTATTCAGCCCCTGGCTTACACAAATAAATTGCAGAGGCCCAGTGACAATCTGAGGGCAGGAGTATATTCTGTGAATCAGAAGATGGGCCTTGTGAATTAGATCCTTTTATCTAGATGAATTCTTATACCACACTCCTATGCTAATGAGGTCAATGTAAGAGTGTCTTCTAACAGCGCCTTAATTTATGTGGCTTTCATCTGTGGTTTGTTCTTGCTCTCATCTTCTTCCCCAAATAGACAATGCATACAGTGTAGTGTTTTGGCAAGGTTGGTTTTTTGGTTTTGTTTTGTTTTTGTTGTTGGGTTTTAAAAAAAATATCCCAGCTTCTCTCTGTTGCCTTTCGAGCAATGAACAGTATCCACATGGCATTACTAAAGATATAATTGGAAGCACTGAAATATGAAACAATTATTTTGCTTTATTAAATCTTTAGATTATTCTCTCTCACAGCCTACTAGTATGAAAGAGGTGTCTCATGCATCGACCACAAAAAAAAAAAAAAAAAAAAACCAACCCTGCAGGGTTATGAAAATTCAGCCAGCCCCATGGATCTAAGTATACACTTTGGTGCCTTACAGTTTGGCTCACATGCACTCCTTTGTAAAAGGGCAAGGCCATGATGTTCCTGCCGTGCCTAGTAACGAGGCCATCTTCTTACTCTCCATGTTGTCTGATAAAATAGAAACATTAATATAGTTCACAGTTCAGATTTCTTGGTTTTCCACTATAGAGAATGGGTTAACTGCTAAGATTGCTACTTTATGCCCTAACTGAACACTCAGCTCTTGAATTATTAGTATTACAAGGGGACTGCACCCCCTGCTCTCTACACTTGCCAACCCTCCTCTTGGATGGGGAGGGTCCGGGGCTGAGGCTGTCTGAGACCCGGCTCTTCTCCCCCTACCACCGGCCGCCAGGGAGGGCCTGGCCCTGAGATCACCCCAGCCCTGAGGCCACCCTGGCTCTTGCTGCCCCTTCCCCCCCAGCTGGTCCTGGATCTTTGGCCCCCCGACTAGTCCCGGCTCTTGGGCTCTCCTCGGCTCCTTGCGCCCTCAGCCCCAGCTCTGCCATCCCCCTGGCTCATCCATCCCCATTGCGACAGGAGACTCACCCATGTCTGTGAGGCCTGGTAAGAGAATGGGGTTTAGGAAAGGGTTAATGGGAGTGTGTAGGCCCAACAGGACTGCCATATTTGGCGACAGATGTGTCAGGCAGGGTGAAATTACATGGAAGGAATGCTGGGGAGGGGAGAACCCCAGGGCTTTGCTGTCTATGCAGAGGCCTTGTATGAGGTAGAGGAAGTCTGCAGGAAGCAACACATCCCCCGTAGTGGGTCATAGAGAATGGGATGCTAGGAATCACCTCTGTGCCCAAGTGGGCAGAGCTAGGTCTGTCTCATACCTCCCAATAGAAGTAGGTAACTGGAAATACAAATGGCAGGGCCTCCATTTTAGTTGGAGCAGAGATACCCTGGGAGGCAAATGGATCCTGCTTGTTCCCAGATGCTGCCTCTGCGGCTGAACCCAGTGGCAGCTTGCTTACTGGGGAACTGGCATCTGCTACTGGCCACGACCCAGAGGAGATAGAGGATGTCCTGCTGGCCTGGTACACCTTGAGCGGAGGGAAGGAAGAGGCGCAGGGACAGCCAACCTCAGTGGGGCTGCAGCTCTATCCTGAGGCATGGCCAGTGTGTTGCAGCTGGAATCCCTGCTGACTCCACCACTGATAGTGCTCTGGGTCATCTGGTGGAGTAGGGCGCACCTGGACACCACTTGCCACCCCATCCTTAGGGTGGCAGCCTCCCCTCACCAGATCCAGAGGCTTGTGTTTGTCAGTTGCCTGCTAGAACGAGGACACCCAACTCCTGGGTTTGCTCTGTCTCTGCAATCAGAGCCCATGGATGATTGGGTTTACTCTCTCCCTGTACTGAGGACCCCAAACAAAGTGACTGCTGAGACTGTTCAGGCTCCTGCCAACGGGACCTTAGGCTATAGCCTATTTTGTCTGCCTAGTCCCCGTTTGAAGACCCCAGGAGCTATTACCTCAGGCTAGAATTAATTACCCCATAAGGCCAGAATTAATTACTCTATCAGGCCAGTCAAGACCCTAAAGCCACCTGAGATCCTGACGGCAAACAATTCAATGTTTATGGGGGTTAGCTTCCAGCAAGCATGAATCCAGTTTCTCTCTTTCTCCAATGTACTTCCAGTTTGTCCCCAAATGATATAGTGTGACAGACCCAAACCAGTAGGCTACTATAGTCTGATGGAAGGAAGATATGCTGGTCTCTGGGTGACCACTTTTCTCTTCCCTGACTAACCAGGGCAGGGGCTGCTGCAGCACAATGAGGCAGGCACCTGTGGCCAATTAAGAACTTGCCTGAAGTAGCAGGCTAATCAAGGACCTGCTGGGGCTAGTTTAAAAGGCTTCCCTTCAGGGAAGGCTGGTGGGCCAAGGAGGACTTCTAAGTGCCATGTACTCCTGGCAGGGTAAAGAGGTGCTGGGGCAGAGCAGAAGGACATGGTCTGGTACCAGCATAAAGATACTGGAAGGAGTTGGTTGGGGGAAGAGGCTCAGGGAAAAGCTGCAGCTCTGGTGGTAGGGAGATTACTACCTGCTGCTGCCTTAGGGTCCTTGGACTGAAACCCAGAGCAAAGGGTGGGCCTGGGTTTTCCCTAACCCTCCCTGCATCACTACAGAGATTATCCCTGAGGGGGAGGTTGGGACTAAAGATGGGCTCAGCCCAAAATCTGTTTGACTGGCCTATGATGAGGATGTCCCTGTAGATGATGACTCTTGCCTTCTAGAAAAAGACAAGAGGCTATGTGGAGGGCCACTGTGAGCTCTGAGGCAAACACTTTCCACCTAGAAGCACAGGACCCCCCCAAGGCAAGGCCAGAGCACTTTCACAATAGTAAGAGTCCAATATTCCCAGTTATACCTCAACCAATCATTTTACTGAAATTCAGCTAACCAATCCTAACCTATTGCAGTGTGATTATCTAACCAATTATATACCACAACCTTAATTTGTTTACATCCAGAAAAAGTAATTATACAGATAAACAATAGAGAAGTGGGGAGCATAATGACAAAACAATAAAGAAATGAGGATTTCACAACCCTAACAATAAGTGGGTCCTTGCCAGACCGAAAGCTATCGACCTAAGTTTTCTTTAAATCATCTAGGCTCTTCCCTTTATCTGCAGGTGATAGATTGGATTACCTTTAACAGCCAAAATTGCCTTATTTTGATTTGACTGGTCTGGGATGTGTGAGGACGTGACCCTACATTTCCCAGCATATGGCTGCTCTTGCTGCTTAGCCAAAGGTCTTAGTTTAAGAACAAGGCCTCAGACTATCATATTGAGAGAGTCTGTTTTTATATCTCTGTCACTAGCTAATAATTGAAATCACAGAGTGATAACAATACTTACATTCGTAACATATAGCCTTTACAGGCATGCCTGAACTTCTGTGTCCTAACATCAATCACAACCCAACTACAGGAAGGGAGTGAAGTAAGAAGCTAGAGCATTCTAGGACATAGCTGCAGAATAAAATATTATTTAAACTGGTCATACAAGGATGCAGCATTTGCCTCACTTACTGCCACAAAACCTACAAAATGCTCTTTTATATCTTTTTTTTCCTTCAATACGATCAATATCCACACAATGGAGCAAATTGCCCATTTGATCAAGATGGCTGCATTTGGAATAACAGTAAAAACCTTAGCTTCATGGCAACTATTAAATATGTGCCTCCTAGTTTTTTATTCTGAAAGACTTAAATTCATTAGTTACTGTCTTGCTAAAAAATTAGAGTTTACTGGTGTCAGTGATATGCTGCACAAAAGTAGTATTATATCTGGCTAGGAGCTTACTAATGCTTTAGTAAACACCACAGTTGGTGCTCTCCAGCACTTCATGCTTGTGTAGTTGGGAAAAACTAAACAAGCTGGAATTTTGACAGTCAAGCAACATTTCTTGCCATTTCTTAATATTTTCCGATGCTTGTTTACCCGAAACATGCCTTGACACAAGGACTCTTTGTAAGCTGTAGGTGCCCCACATATGACTGCACATATTGTTTCCTCCACCTGTGAACAGGTATTGACTTCAGCATATTCTTCCAATCGCTGTTAACCATGCTGCTTTTTACATTTCTGTAACCTTGAATGACCAACAAATGTGTCAGTATACATAATCTGAAAGATAGGCTTACCACTAGACATGCAAATCTTCATGTAATGCATTTTTCATTCTGCAAAATGAAGGTGAAAATGGTGCTTTGTAGGTGGGGAAAAGGAAACAGTTCATTTGGCACATCACTTTTACTGACCTGGCAAGGACCAGTGTGAACAACAGTATGCAATTGCTCAGCTGATAAAATTGAATCTTGAAAGTGCCTCTTATTAGATGGAACCATCAAACCTATTTCAGCAGGAAGGCTATTTTGACTTGCTTTATTGTTGACCTAAATTTCACCTACTCATTTACAGGGTCTTTGGTTTTGTTGAAGTTTATCTACAGGGTCTTTGGATTTTTTGATTTTAAGATTATCTTTGGGTTTATTTAGTTTACAGGTCAGCTACAAAGTCTTCAGGTGTTTTCCTGGTTTAAAGCCAAGCTTCTTTGGAAACACCATCAGCTATTACTACAGGCACAACTTCAGTGGTTCTACACAACTTGTTGTCCTGATGTAAACTTTGATGCAATAGCAGATTCATGCTTGATGAGTTGAGAGACGGTTCCTGTCAGCTTCAGGAGGAGTTGATCGGGAAGCTTACAAAATGTTAGCTTCTGCTGCTTCAGATCTTTGGAGGCAGTTTGTAATAAGTCTTTTTTCCTTTTTGTTGCCAAAAACCAGACTTGTATTTGTATTTATGGTTTCCATTTTCAGGTATCTTCTAGTATGAGAATAACTATGTTGGAAGTATAAGCCTAAAAGTGCTGCTCAATTTATCCTTCATTTTTGGGATAACCCTAAAAAATAGTACAATTTTTCTGTGAAGACTCTTGCAGAGAGGCAGAACTAGGTGGGGCTGTCTGGCAAGAGTGCTGTGGAGTAAGGGAGAAATGAGAGTAGGCAGAAACCTACTTCTGTGTCCTATAGCAACAGGCGGGCATGGAGACTTTGGGGAAAAAATTACATTTCCCAACAGCAGCCTCTTCAGCACTGAAACATACTTAATGGCTGTGACCCCTACAGGCTGGGGTAGGATGCTTCTCCTACTGTGAAGATGCTAAAATGCTGTGAGATTTTACAAGTGCATTGCAGAACAGGGGGATGTACACACAGACAACCTGGGCACTTGTATCACCCCTGAGACAGCAAGGGGGGCCCTTCCCATGGTCGCTCACTTGGTTACTTGTGAGGGTGGGGTCCCCAAAGCGAGTGACAGTTGGCTGATGGCAGAGGGAGGAATAGATGAATCTGCTCAAGGGCCCATGCACTTGCAGGGCCCCTGGAAGCTCAGGGCTGCTTGGTCGCAAAACATATACCCAGTGCAGGCTGCTGCCATTGTATGTGACCTGCTGGAGCCTGTAGAAAGATTAATGTCCTGGACCCAACTTTGAATTTCCCTGTGGAGGGAACCTCCAAAATGGTGGTTCTGCCTTGGATACTGATTACTAGGACTGTCAATGGCAGAGTCCACATTTTGGTCGGAGGTTCGTCCTCTCTTCCATTGCTTAGGCCTGGAATGGAAAAGGCGGGCAGCAGGGCCTGGCTCACTGCACCTCCTGCAGGTTCTGTCTCTAGCTCTGGTGGTGGTCGGAGTGGTTGTTTCTGCCTCTGGCTCTCTTGACAGTTGTGCTGACTTTGGCAGGAGCAGTGGTGATGGTTCTAGCTGCAGCGGCGCTGTAGCAGGGCCTAGTCCAGAGGGAGCAGACTGCATGGTATGGGGCTGGGCAGTGGCAAAGGGGGAGTGGAGCAGGGGTGCAGAGGCAGGGATGAGTTGGCAGGGTAAGGGAAGTGAGCATTTATATGGGTGTAGGGCATGAGATGGCATGTGGGTGCCCACAATAAAAACTTGCATTGGGGCCTCTCTGTGTTCCTCTGCCACTGGTAGATGGGAGAAATAGGGGGGGGAAGGGCTGGACTTGGTGGGACCTGATCAGCCTCTGTTGACTGTTAAATCTGCTGCTGAGCAGAAGTTGCTAAAGTTCATTTGTTTGATTTTGTTACGTGTTGAGGGACCTCAGGGGAAGGCCTTGGAAGAGAGGCCAAAGACAAGTTGTGGTAATTTTGCTTCTCCCACCTGGATGTTGGGCCTCTGATAGCCTGCATGTGACCTGACCTGATGGCCCATCACTGAAAAAAACAGACCACTGTTGTATTAATTCAGATGGAATAAAGGGGGGCTAAAGAGTCACTGTTGTTAACATGACACTTAAACTGTCCAACATTAAGCAGTGTTAGGTCCAGGTCTGGTAGGCAGAGATCTCTGCCTAGTACCATGGCAAACACACCCTTAAAATCCTTTTAACCCTTTATACTGTAGATTGCCTCATGCAGGAGGCAGCTTTAACTTATGTCTTGACATAGAGCCCCTTTGGGACATACTTAAGTAAATAATTAGGAGTAGCACCAAAGGCCCATAGCCTCTCAGCCCTCTTGGAATGCCTGCCACATGCCCTCTCCCTGCTGTTAGACTGGTGTGAACTTGCCAGTAGGTGCTATGGCTGGCAGAATAGTTTCTACTAGCTTAATACCAATAGAGAATTCTACACAGGGAGATTGAATGATCTCTCTCCACTTGCTTTAGGTTCATGTTATAGGGTGAAAAGTGAATGTGAAAAGCCTGGCAAAACCCACTCTTGCTGCAGGGTACATAGAGAAAGTAGGAGAACATGAGACAAGGAGATACAAAGTAGATGGAACAGGATAGTGTAGGGCCTTTAAGACGTGGAACGTGAACTAGACACAGTATGAGAGAAGAATCACATGTAGGGATTTGAAGAATTAAATATCTGGGTCAGAATGACAGGAGAGGAAGATGATTAAGGAAAAGATGAGGAGAGGAAAGGCCAGAAAGGAGACTATAGCAATTAGGGAAAGAGATGACAGAGGCGGACAGGAGCAAAGGTTTTTAGCAGAGCAAATAGGGCGTGCTACAATGCCCACTGAAGTCAACAGAAAATGTCCCATTGTCTTCAATGGGATTTTGGGTTAGGTTCAAGTGAGCAAAGGGTAGATTTTAGTGTTAGTAAAACAGAAATTGGTGCCAGAAAGAAAAATCTGTTTGCTGCTTTGAAAAAACAGCTACGCTTCTTATAGTCTCCATAACCTGCTCTCCTTAATTATGTAGATGAGATTGTGACAGAATTTAAATATCTTCAAAATAGAAAGATTATGTTTTGTTATCAAAGTGTAATTGAGTGAGTATGAAAGATGCTCTTTTAGACATTTATATCTTCTTCTGTGGCTGACAGTAGATTTCAAAATAGCATTCATTTATGGAAGATGATACTAAATATGTTACATGAATATATGCGATCACTCTATCTTTGCCCATGGTGTATTGCTTTTTTTATTTGTTTTCAGATTGGAATGTTACTATAATTCAAAATGATGTCTACTGATGTGTCTGTTAAATAGAAGAACGTTTTCTGACACTTGATTTTTCCCAGAAGAGTTATGATCAGCTAAAATTGAATATAGCATCCACGTTATCTGGGAAGCAAGATTTCTTATTGTCAAATCATTTTTGATACAAGGAAGCATCACTCACCCAAAATTGCCTTCTGGGTCCTCCTCAGAAAAAGTAAAAACCACGTCAAAGCTGTTCCACCCACTCGTAGAGATCGCAGCCTTGTCAACAGCATCTCAGTCATTGCATAAGAGGCAGCTTGCAGAGCCCCAGCTTGTATAAATCTGCAGAGTGCCACCGAGTAGTGGCACAGGGGAGGAAGGGGGAGTGTGCTGAAATCCAGCCCTCTTAGCCCTGTCTACCCCCACCCCAGCTGAGGCCAGGAACAAAGCACCAGCGTGCGGGGCCGGTAGCTTAAATGCTGGGCATGGGGAGGGCAGCAGAGTCAGCTAGTGTGTGGGGCTGGCAACTGGGACTCGGGTGTGGGGCTGGCAGCTGGGACCTCAGCACACAGGGATGGCAGCAGAGCTCCCCAGTGCACAGGGCCGGCAGCAGAGTTCCTGGCACATGGGACAGCGGCCAGGAGCCGGGGGGTGCTGCAGCACTCCTCAAACCTCTTGTTCCTGTGCCCATGCAACTGAGGATCTAGCACATTATCTTTAACCATAATCAAAACGTATGAAGATTGCCTTAGCTGATTCTCGGTAATCTCTCCCAAAATATTTGGCAAGATTGTCAGTGTTTGCTGTTGCTGCTTAATAATTAATACAGTTTGGACCTCCCTGGTCCAGCATCCTCGGGACCTGACTAGTCCCAGATGTGGGATTTTGCCGGACAAGGGGAGGCCATTTCTGATCCCCCTACAGTCCCCCCTGCCACCCCACTGGGCTTCCTGCCTCCTCCAGGCTATCCAGCTGAACTATGTGCCGGGCTCCACATCCCCAGACCATGGATCTTGCTGGATCAGAGAGCCCCAGTTTAGAGAGGTGGAACCTGTAATATTAGTTATTACTAACATTATTATCATTATTGTTATTTCCATAGTACTTACTCATGGACCAAAACCCCACTGGGCTAGATGCTGTACAAACACAAAACAAAAGAGGAGGTTTGAATCTAAGTATAAGAGAGGAGACAACAGATAGATGCAGACAGATAGGGGAGTACAAGGGAGCCATGAGACTACTGGCAATAACTAGTGGTCACAGTACACCAGCCTAGCATTGCCAACTTTCTAGTGGAATCATGGCAGAGGACGGTTTTGAGGAAGAATCTGAGGGATGATAATGGAGGTTGCTTTGCCGATGTTCACAAGGAGGGATTTGGGCTTATTTAGTCTACAGAAGAGAAGAGTAAGGGGGGATTTGATAGCAACCTTCAACTACCTCCGGGGAGGTTCCAAAGAGGATGGAGGGAGGCTGTTCTCAGTGATGACAGAACGAGGAGCAATGGTCTCAAGTTGCGGGGGTGGAGAGGGGAGGTGGTGGAAGTGGGGGAATCTAGGTTGGATATTAGTAAAATAGTTTTTTCCTAGGAGGGCGGTGAAGCACTGGAATGGGTTACCTAGGGAGGGGGTGGAATCTCCATCCCTAGAAGTTTTTAAGTCTCAGCTTGACAAAGCCCTGGCTGGGATTTTTTAGTTGGGATTGGTTCTGCTTCAGGCAGGGGTGTGAACTCGATGACCTCCTGAGGTCTCTTCCAGCCTAGGATTCAAGTGAGAGAGGCTGCATGGAAGAAAGCATAAAAGTTTGATGACTCAACATATTTAACAAGTGCTTGATGGAGGGCGGCGTCTCTTCACTTGAGACCTCATCAGTGTCTGTCTGAGAATGCCCCGAGAAAAGGAGGCATTACAGTCTTCACAACAGGCCATTGTGTCACCAGACCAGGAAGGAAAAATTTCCAATGGACTGAGGCTCACCCCTTTCTACTTTGAATCCACCATTATCTTACTCTGGGCCCAATTTTGCTAAAAATAGAGGTTCCTTTTCAGCCAAAGAACTGAATGAAACTGCAATTTTCAGTCATCATGGGTAACTTTAGGGGTTTCAGACAAAAAGAAAAGAAATGATCATTTCAAAGATCTGTCACTTTCTTGGGATTATTACGTACCTTTGCTGTCATTCTATTTCAGAGTCTTTTTCATGTATCCCTAAATACATGATAAATTTATATTGGGGAGCAGGAAATGCATACCTTTATGAACATATTAAATGTAGGTAGCTTCTTGGTAAGCTTCTTTGCTACAGTACAATGAGTAGTTGGTCAAAGATTATAATAAATTGCATTGATCTGCTGACTGAGGATCTAGATTTATATATTGAAAGGAAAATTCACCTTTAAGAAACTAGCTAATTCATTTACTATAGATTAATTAAAGGGCAGCATGGCATGGAAAAAGGCAATAATTCCACTAACAGTACACAATGTCCAGCCAGACGGGTTGTTCTTACCACTAAACAAAATAGAGTTGGAGTAGCTTAATTTTAAAACCCTCTAGTTTCTCTATCTTCAGTTCACCATTTCCCAAAGTTGAACTATTGTTGTTGTAATACAGTTTGTTTATTTATATTTAATTTCATTATACCTTTATAATCTGATCAAAGATAAGTAAACAAACAAGTGGTGTACTGCACTCAGTTATTGCTCTTCAAAGACTTTAGCAAAAGCTCTGTAGCATACCTCATGATTGCACAAAGATCAAAGTTATCACAACACTTCAAAATTGTCTAGAATTTTTGGCTAATTTACATATGATTAATAATAATACCAAACATCAAGCATAGCAACATAAAATAGCAACTGTTAATATATTGATACAACATAGCATAAAGTGCCGATGCTTCTTAGGGGTAGCATTAAATTACATTCTATCCAGCTGCGCATAACTAAATAATTGCATTGTAATGATCAACTTTGCAGCAGAAATTAATGGGCGCTGTGACAGGGTGTACCAAACGGTACTGGGGCTGAGAGAGTTAACCAGGCTCACTTGGCCAAGGAGGCCCCGCCTACATAGCCCTGCTGGGCACGCTCCACTTGGCGGCCAGATATAAAAGCCTGTGGAGCTGCTCAGTCAGGGCTGACTGCCACCAGTGAAGGAGGTGTGGCCGGAGCTCTTCAAGAGGAACTACCGACGGGCCAAGCCACAGAGGCCAGTCAGTAGGAGATTGCAGGGGAGGCCTCCAGTACAGAGGGAAGAGCTGAAGAGAACTACCTGGAAGAGTCTGGTAGGAAGTAGCCCAGGATGTGGAATTGTTCCCTGGGAGCTTGGCATGTTTCTGTTGGATTCCTCACCAAGCTACTGGTGGACCACTCTATCACTGACAGGGCCCTGAACTAGGACCCACTGTGGAGGATGGGCCTAGGTTCCAAACTCTCTCCTCACCAACCCCACAAGGAGATCTACATCCATTATTTGTGACTCTGGGTGTGAGGCCACGCTGCCCTGAGAGAGAGGGGGGTATTGTTAAAGACTCTGGCTGCTAGTTCACACTGTTCTGAGAGAGTGGAGCATTATAGACTGTGACTGAAAGAGAGAGAGAGCAGGATAGAAGCTTGATCCGGATACTCCAAAGGTCGGAGAAGACCATGAGTGGAACTGATATAGGTGGGGTGGATCACTATATGAAGGGTCACTGCCAGCCTGAGGCTGCCTCTTTTAGAATTGTTGTCAGAGGCAGGACATTTATCCAGATAGATCTCTGGTCTTTCACAGTTTGGCATTTCCTGTGCTCCTTTGTTGTAGATTAACTGCTATAGGCAAATTTCACGAGGCAAGGTAAGATATTAAATATCCTTATTTCTGGTATTTGCCCCCTTACTATTGCACAATAAAGAGAATTTGAAAACAAACAATTCAATCTTTGCAGTTTGGGAGAACTTAATTAACTCCATATACATTATTAAATGAGTGGCATTCACATTCTTTCTTCAAGATTTCCGTATATCAAAAGGACTGAAGGTTTTTAAATTATTTGTAGGCTAATGATTACAAATAAGACAGTACACAACAAAATTCTATCCAATGGATATTTTTCAGTTAGAGCAAATCTTGATCAAATAGATCCTCCTCACTTTGACTCACATTAAGAGATATCTGACATATATAAGTAGCACACGGTACAAACTTGAATTGAAAATGTATTGAGGAGAGCTGATTATTAAAATTCTTAAAAGAGAATTATAGTCTAATTTTCCCTAAGGGTTGTTAAAATGATTGGAATCTTGTTTCACCTCTCGTGCATGGACATAAAACTAGGCAAACCTGTAATAAAGGCCTCAAAACTAGAGTAAAACTGTGAAGCACTCAGATACTGTAGTGATGAGGGCCATTTAGGTACCTATACACAGATATCTTAGTAGAAGAGGGTGACATCCTTACCCCATTGAAGACAATGGGAAGCATCCTCAGTGCTCAAATCCCAATCTTATTTCAGCACTTTCATCACCTCATAATCAGTTAAATGGGCTGGGATTATGCACTTATCACTAATACAATTCATCTATTTAAAGTAATTGATTATTTTGATATTTTTATTTGTACTGACATACTATCTGAGGTCCCATCCCTATTGACACAATACACACACACACACACACACACCAGAGATAGCATCTGTCCTGAAAAGTTTACAATGGAAAGCATTCATTTAGTAAAAAATGTGTGGGCAACCAAAGGTTATTTTCTATCTAGCTTTTCCATGTGTTTCCATAATTTCACTAGCACTTAATCCCTTATGAAATGACTAGCTCTGTATGAGTGTGTCTGAACTACACCCCTCTGCCGACAGAGGGATGTAGATTAGGCACATCGCTATTGCAAATGAAGCGGGGATTTAAATATCCCATGCTTCATTTGAATAGAAATGGCCGCCGCTTTTTGCCGACGCGGCACTTTGCCGGCAAAAAGCGGCAGTGTAGACGGGGATCGGTTGACAAGGAAAGCCTTTTCCAACCGATTCTGTAAACCTCGTTGCATGAGGCATAAGGGATCGGTTGGAAAAGGCTTTCCTTGTCAACCGATCCTCGCCTAGACTGCCGCTTTTTGCCGCAAAGTGCCGGCCGGCAAAAAGCGGCGTTATTTATTCAAATGAAGCATGGGATATTTAAATCCCTGCTTCATTTGCAATAGCAATGTGCCTAATCTACATCCCTCTGTCGGCAGAGGGATGTAGTTTAGACACATCCTATGGGTGCAGCTACACTGTGCCCTTAGCTCGAAATAAGCTATGTAATTTCAGCTACACAAATTGAGTAGCTTATTTTGAGTTAATTTTGAAATAGTTTATTTCATAATTTGGAGCTGTCAACACAGTGCCAAATTTTGAAATAAACTGCTATTCTGAAATGTCCCTTAATCCTCATGGAACGAGGTTTACAGGGACATTGGAATAGCGAGCCTGTTATATTTCGAAATAACGGGCTTGTTTCAAAGATACAGCTATTTCAGGATACCGGAAGTATCCCGAAATAGCACCACAGAGTAGACATACGCTAAGCAAACAAGTATAATTCTCTTTAGATACAACATTTTATGGTTTCCATATAAAACTGCATATAGATTTTCGCTATGTAATAGGGAAATGGGAATAAAATGATCCAGGTATCAAGGATATGACAAGCAAATCTGACAAATGTAACTGTTCTATTTACCATGCCTTTCTGTATAATATATCTCAAATAGGTTTTCACTGATATCTGTAGTTCTGCCAGAATTTTAACATATATGTTATATATTTGTTGGTCTTAGTAGATTCCTGCTTTGGCAGGATTATGATGTGAATTGGGTTTTGTGTTCATTGTAAGTTTCAGAGAACAGCAATATTACAATTTCTGATGAGTTTCTTACGTTCCAGTTTTAATGAGGTCCTTATTATGAAGTGAGAATTCCTGGACTCCACATAAAGAAATAGCTTAATCTTCCTCTGTGACCAATAGAGCAGTGCTTATGCTCATGTTTCCTAGAGATCCGTCACCCTGAAATCTATTCTAAATTGCTTTGATTTTAATGAACGTTATGACAAAATGCAATGTCAAAACTAAGCATCTTATGGGATGGGAAAAAAATAAAATCCTTTTTTTTTTAATGTTTGCAGGGTATTCACATTCATTTTGTTTAATGTATGTATTACATAGCCATTAACTCATAACTTTTAGGAGAAAGGTCTTTTGTTCAGATCTATTTCTGCGAGCTCCATTGATAAATTACCATTGGCAGGAATCCTATACCTGTATCTAGAGAGGGGTAACCTCTGCAATTGGTAGACCGTTTTCTTTACATTGGCAAGACCATGAGAACCAGCTCCTTTACTAATAATAGATTTCTCCCCCATCCACTGAAATCTTGGTTTGAAATAGGTCCAGCAAAAGGAGAAAGGAAGAGACAAGGGCATCATTGGGTGGCTAACAGGAAGTGAAATTGCAGCTAACACATGAAAGCAATGGCATGGTGTATACATTTCAGTTTATAAAGCACGTTAGGGCCTTTTCGACTAAAGCATGTTAAAGTTCTTCTTATTCATATTGTACTTATAGAAGTGACCCAGTGCATTTATAGATTCACAACTGTGATATCTGAACAATTTTCATACATAAAATAAGGAGAAACAGTGTGGCCTAGTGAAGTACATACAGTTCTGAAATCCAGCAACCCCCACCTTCTAATGCCACTGATTCATTGCGCAGCTTTGGAAAAGTCACTTGTGGAAAGATGAGGACTCCATCCAGAGCTGGATCGGGACCTGGCCACCCCGAGATCCATGAAGTTCATGTACTATTCCAAAGGCCTTTTCTGAAGGGGACGGTTAGTCCTGGTCCTCTCCCCTGACGGGACAGGGATTGGGTACCTCCCTGAGAGAACTCTTCCAGTAGGTTAATCATGAAGGGGAAAATCTGGGCAATGGGGCAGATTTTTAACGTTACAAATGGGAGTAATCACATAACTTAGTCACCTAGGCTACGTCTAGACTGCAAGCCTCTTTCGAAGAGGCTTTTTCGAAAGATACTTTCGAAAAAGCCTCTTTCTAAAAAGAGTGTCTAGACTACAATCAGTACTTTCGAAAAAGCAAGCTGCTTTTTCGAAAGAGAGCACCCAGGCAGTCTGGATGCTCTCTTTCAAAAAAGCACACTTTGCATGACATCGCGCCTTTTTGCGAAAAAAGGCGTTATTCCTCGTGAAATGAGGAGTACCGCCGTCGAAAGAAAAGCCGCGTTCTTTCGATTTAATTTCGAAAGAACGCGGCTGTGTCTAGACTGCAGGGTTTTTTCGAAAAAAGTAGCCTTTTTCCGAAAAAACTTCACCTGCGTCTAGACTACAAAAGTATCTTTCAAAAAAGCCTCTTTCGAAAGAGGCTTGCAGTCTAGACGTAGCCCTAGATTGCATGAATAAATTAGTACCAGTTTGTGAGCAGGGCTTCCATGTGCTACTATCAGTGCAGAGGACAAACCGGAGAAGCCAGTTTTCACATGTGAATGGTACTGGTTGGGTTTCAGACTGCTCTGATGGAGAAAGGTACTCAGCTGATGGACCACTCTAACAATATTCTGCATGCAGATATGATAGCAGGAGCCCAGGTAGCGAATGAACTGTGAGAATTAAAATTGAATAGAACCTGTGCATCCATCTGTTATGCTTATAAGAATAAAAGATCTGGGATCTTTTTTTCAAATACAGCATAGAAATCAGCATATGCATTCATTCACACACTCAAGTCCTGCAGTTGGTGTCATAGTTACCAGTTTTATTGGCACTTGCACCAGCCAAGTGGTGAATTAGGCTGGGCACGAGGAAGGAGACGGGTTCTGTCAGTTGTGATCCAATACTTCGAAGTTGTCTTCACAGGATTAAGCCAAAGCTTCGTGGCTACACACACCCAGAAAAGTGAGAAATTCCAACTTTAGTCTATGGGTTTTTGAGGTGTCCTGCTGGAGTCATCTAATTGTTAATTGGTGTTTTCCTCAATGCTGCTTCCATTGTCATGTTCCATCAGTACTTTGATGAATACCCTGGGAATGACTGAAGCTGGCTTCTCTTGTTCACAATCTGGTTCACAGGTGTATGCCTTTGTTTTAGGGATGTTAATTCTGCCCCTCTTCAGCCATCCTGAATTTGACCAAAGATTGAATTTACACCTCCTTGTTAACCATTCTGACCATATGGCTGGCATCTTTTGTCTCTTATCTTCACACATTCCTCACTTATACAAAGGACAGTTTATTTCAGAGAAAGCCACTTCTCTTACAAAGAAACAGGCAGGATTTCTTACAGACTTACAAAGTTGAAAAACAATTTATTCTTTAACCAATTTCTTACTAACTTATAATCAGTGGTGAAAGTAGCTTAACAATTTCTTACAGGTTCTGTCCTATTGTAACCTGGTTCCCTGCCAGCTCTTTAAATAGCTCCCTGCTGGCTTTTGCCACGGCTCAGCCAGCTCTTGCTGGAGCTGTGCACCAGGGCGTACCCGCTTACTTTCACCTCTGCTTATAATACCTACTACATTTTAATGTCTAGCAGCTATTAGAAAACAAAGCTTAAACAAAATGTATATATAACTACATTAAACAAAGCTATAAAATAAAGCCTATGTAGCTACTACTGTGTGTTAGGCCTACACATATTTTGTCTGGAGTCAGAACTGAGGGGCTATGTCTACGTTATGGGTTTTTTCCAGGGAACGTGTCTGCTCTTCCGCTTTTCTTTGCATGGAGAGAGTCCCTGCCTGAAACCAGACATCTACACTGCATTTTTATAGCCCCACAGCTCAAGCCCTGCAAGCCTGAGGCTATGTCTAGACTGCAAGCCTCTTTCAAAAGAGGCTTGCTCGAAAGATACTTTTGAAAAAGCCTCTTTTGAAAAAGAGCATCTAGACTACAATCAGTACTTTCGAAAAAGCAAGCCGCTTTTTTGAAAGAGAGCACCCAGGCAGTCTGGATGCTCTCTTTCGAAAAAAGCACAGTTTGCATGACATAGCGCCTTTTTTCGAAAGAGTACATTCGAAAAAAGGCGTTCTTCCTCGTAAAACGAGGTTTTCCGTGGTCAAAAAAACTGCCATGTTCTTTTGATTTATTTTCGAAAGAACGCGGCAGCAATCTAGACACAGGTAAAGATTTTTGGAAAAAAGGCCACTTTTTTCGAAAAATCCCTGTAGTCTAGACACACCCTGAGTCAGTTAATCAGACCAGCAGTGGTGTTTCATTGCTGTGTAAAAATACCTTTAGTGCTTATTTTGATAGTGTGTAGCTTACAGTTGTTGCTATGTTTTTAATCTTTTTCTGTTTGTCTGAACAGAGGTACTATGCATGGCAGGTGTATGGTATAAAGAAAATATATGTATATTTTTAGTAATATAGGAATACATATTTCAGGGCTGCTAAGTTACAGTTGCTTTGGAAACCATACCTTTGAATTTCCTGATTTATGTATAGTTTAATGCCATGGTTGAGATTTCAGGCAGTTTTCTTGTCGTTAATATTGTCTATGTTCTTAACTGACTACTTGAGGCATTCTTTTCTACAGAAGCTTATCCACAGGGAATATACAAAGACCATTTCTGCCTTCCTGAGATGCATTTTGCTGTGAGAAAGTGATAAAATACAGCTCTGAACCTTACTTTTTTCCCTGACTTAAATTATTCTGCTTATGTCAAACTGAGGAGTTGAATTTTAATTGGAATGAAGTTTGATAAGAGTAGATCAGTGTTATTAATAGGGTAATGAACAAGACATATGTTTTACAGTGCTAGACTTTGCAATGTGAATAAAAAAGGAGATTTTTAAAATTTACTATCCAATGTCAAATATTAAATCTTCCCATTTACTATTCTCTATATTTATGGTGTGTCCCAATCTGATGTAAAATTATAAAGGCCATTCATCTTGGTACAGGAATAAAACCAAAATATAAGACATAGCTAATACAATAATGAAAACATATGGGGGACTCAGGATAAATTTACTAAGGTTACTGTAATACACACGCTTTATTTTTTGCTTATGTAAATCTCTAAATATTGCATCAATAATACATGAAGTGGCATCTGCAAAAAAAAAAAAAAAAGTGTTTCTAGATGGCATGTCTTTATTTGCAGTGTTCTCCATTGTTCCCAGAGTTAATGGATTGAATAGAAGCTCCATTTCTGTACAATACTAAAAATAATTATGGATGCAGGCATTCTGTTCACTAGATAGTTGGCACACATCCATTCCTAAAAGCCAACAGCCATTTATACAAAGAGGCCCTGAATGGTTTGCTGCTCCCAATATTTGTGTTGTCTGGTGTCTAAAATTTGACTGGCCTGACTAGAACATAATCCAGTAGTTATCCCCTGGCAAAACTCTCACTCAGGCCCGTGAGAATTTTGCCTGAGGAACTCAAGATCATGCATCTTCTGTGAAATCCAATTTGGGGGATTGTGGGGTTTTTGCAATGCCACAGCTAGTCATTAGGGAATGGTCAACAGAGTATAATGCTAAGATAAGCTCCCTACACCTACATCTAACTAAATTCTAATCGCTAGGTTCTGGCTTTACATGCTACTTCCTGTGCCAGGTTATTCCTGAACTGAACCAACCCAAGAGTAGCCCCAGGAGGTATTCTGACTCTCAGAACCCCAGTGAGTCATTGTGCTTCCTCTTGTCCTGCTGGGGGATGGTGTCACTTTATTGGGTTGTAATAGGAAAATGCAGAGCAGCGTTGCACCAACTGTGAGTCTTTGCCACAAAATCCATGTAAGGTGGGCTATGTGAAGCGTCTAATGAAAGTTTATGCTATGCTGATTCTGTCTATGCTACTCATATCCTAGTATGATTTTTATAAGTAAAGTTATGAATATGGGCTCTATACTTGTATTTTAACTGATTTCTCTCTGGGAGATAGCAGTAGGCATAGACTACCTATTGTGAGGGGTGGTAGCCCAGTGAGTACTGCATGGACAATGGCTCTTAAGGGTTGCCTATTGACACCTCAGGAGCACACAAGGGCCCTTTTCCTGAGGACACACCTGGATAGTTCATGGCTCCTTGCCTAAAAAGGACATAGACTGGTTTAGTGATCATGTGATCAGCCCCATTTTGGGAGGCAGCAGCACCCATGAGAACAATGGATTTCCCTCCGAATGGACATAAAAGCACCATAGGCGTGTGCAGCACATTTCATGAGGGTGTGCACCCAGGGAATTTTTTTTTTAAAAGGTGAACATTTATTGAATACTCAATCATAAAGGACATTATTTTTATTCATCAAACAAACTAAAGAAACTAAAACTTAACTAAACTTAATTTTTTTTAAATTAACAACTAAACTTTACTTAAAAGAGTGTATCATGCGATTAAATTAAAACGCAAAGCCACTTATTTTTTTAGACATTAGGGTGTGCCTGGGCACACCCGACACACCCCCTCCGCATGCCTATGAAAAGCACCCTGGGGTGCCTCCATCTTATCTTCACCCCGGCCCCTCGCTCCAGAAGCACCTTTGCTAAGGACAGCGGGCCCAGAAGAATTTGTGGAGCCATCCTAATGCAAGATGTACACCGGAGACTTGTAAGCTGGCAGATTGTTACATCTTTGCTAAGAGCCTGCATCAAGAACTTGGTGATTGATGTATGTTTTGTGCTTTCTTTAACAATCTTACTCTCAATCTTTTCTTTCTTTTATTAATAAACCTTTAGATTCTAAAGGATTGACACAGCATACTCTTTTGAGTAAGATCTGAGATATAAATTGACCAGAGACTATGGCTGGTCCTTTGGGATTGGGAGAACCTGTTCGGAATTGGTGAGAGTGGTTTTCATAACCTCTCGTCTGTGTAAGAGGTGGTGCTGGTTGTGGCACAGGTAAAGCTGGAGTGTCTAAGGGGATTTGCTTGCGCAGCTTCTTGAACATAAGAACATAAGAATGGCTGTACTGGGTCAGACCAAAGGTCCATCTAGCCCAGTAGCCTGTCTGCTGACAGTCGCCAGCACCAGGTGCCCCAGAGGGGGTGGACAGAATACAATGATCAAGCGATTTGTCTCGTGCCATCCATCTCCAGCCTCTGACAAACAGAGGCCAGGGACCCCATTCCTACCCCCTGGCTAATAGCCTTTTATGGACCTAACCTCCATGAATTTATCTAGCTTCTCTTTAAACTCTGTTATAGTTCTAGCCTTCACAGCCTCCTCTGGCAAGGAGTTCCACAGGTTGACTATGCGCTGTGTGTGAAGAAGAACTTTCTTTTATTAGTTTTAAACCTGCTACCCATTAATTTCATTTGGTGTCCTCTAGTCCTTATATTATGGGAACTAATGAATAACTTTTCTTTATTCACCCTCTCTACACCACTCATGATTTTATATACCTCTATCATATCCCCCCCCTCATTCTCCTCTTTTCCAATGGAAAAGTCCCAGTTGCTTTAGCCTCTCCTCATATGGGACCTGTTCCAAACCCCTAATCATTTTAGTTGCCGTTTTTCTGAACCCTTTCCAAGGCCAAAATATCTTTTTTGAGGTGAGGAGACCACATCTGTACACAGTATTCAAGATGTGGGCATACCATAGTTTTATACAGGTGAAGTAAGATATTCTGGGTCTTATTTTCTATCCCTTTCTTAATAATTCCTAGCATCCTATTTGCCTTTTTGACCGCCGCTGCACACTGTGTGGACATTTTCAGAGAACTATCCATGATAACTCCAAGATCTCTTTCCTGATTTGTCATAGCCAAATTAGCCCCCCATCATATTGTATGTATAGTTGGGGTTATTTTTTCCAACGTGCATTACTTTACACTTATCCACATTAAACTTCATTTGCCATTATTCTTGCTGGATAAATTGGAAGCTGAGGTGCTTTGTGTGACTAGTTTGGTGCCTTTTAGGGGAGGACCCCAGTCTTGGGCTGCAAATAGCCCTGGTTATAAGCAGTTTGTCCTGATTTGACCCTCTCAGCAGTAAGACCTCCTGTTATATAACAGTTGGAATAGTAATTGCTGCTGACTCAGCTCCTCTGGCCAAAGATCAAAGGTTGCACCCCTTTCCAATACCTCCCTGCTCAGCTGCTCAGGAAGGTACTGTATTGGAGGAGGAGTGCATAGCCCACCTAGAAGATAACAATGTAGCCCCAAGAGAGGAAAGCACTATGGACAGAGAAAAAATGTCTAGCAAAGCACCACCCTGGCTGACCTGAGCTGAAACTCACACAAAGCACATAAGAGTGTGGAGAAAATGCAGAGATTGACTAGACTTTTTTCCTTCCGCATAAGATATTTTTCAAAGGCTCTGGATTGATATGACATGTATTATGAATGGGGTAATAGCATGTGAGAGTTTGTCTATTTCTAAAGATGTTCAGCATCTCCATTGCTCACTCTGGAAATGACAGCATGCCTTCCCAGTGTGACCTCTCTTCATAATTACTTTATGGCAGCCATTCTTTGTCTTCTCTGTTCCGCTGGAGTCAGCTCTCAGCTATTCCTTGCCAAATGTAAAAGCACACTGGCTCTTTTTCCAGAGATTAGAGACCTTCATCATTCTGCAAATACTCCTGGGGCCGACTTGCAACTGCCTTCAGTTAGAGGGGCATTGCTCTTCTTAGCACCCAAGCTGCAGTGCATTTTTCTCTCTTGTCCACAACTATCTTTAGTTATAATGTCCAGCTGTTTCAGATGTGTAACTAGAGAACTTTGTAATATAGAACAGTCTAGGCTATGAGGGGTGAGGGAGGAGGAGTCAATTATTGATTGCATTTCCTCATCTATTAGGATTAGGAAACTGGTTTTAGATCTTATCTTTTTCTCTCTCAATTCCACAGTAAACGTATTAATGAGAGTTATTTTTCCCCAGGGTTTTATTAAAAGCTACTGCTCCAAACTCTGAATTCCTTTTATTATTTTAATGATAGCAACAGTGTATCTTACAATATCAGCCTTTACTGACAGTGACTAGATGCGGATGTCTAATTGTACTATAGCATTTCCTTGCAGAAATCTGTGTAGATTTTATGCAGTGCAATCACTAGCAAAATGCCCACTGTTATTGAAGAACATGGTCACATTTGATCAGTGTAAAATCATACTGGGCTTTACAAAGAAAGTGTCATAATACCAAACTACAAAGGGTTTATAATTCAAGGCACAAACCCTGCAATACGTTCAGTCTTTATATATAGGGATATAATATTTTATAAATATTTATATGATGCTTGTATACAATCCAACAGGTTTATAAGTTGCATTTCTAACACCTTCTACTGATGATCTTAGGGCCATCAATAATGCATTACTCATGTAGGTAATCTGCTTGTAGTGTCTATTAGTCAACAAATAACTCTTATAAAATGTAACTAACCCGCACACCTTCTGGGTGTGGTGTATAGTGGCACTGACACCACTTTCACAGAGAATAATGAGACTGTTCTACCGCTTTAGCTAATAGCCAGGGGCATGTCTACACTAGGAAATCATTTTAAAACAAATAAAATCAAAATAACTACTCCTGAAATAACAATTGAAATAGTGTGTCCCCGCTACAGGGGAGCATTGGAATTGCTCAGAAATATTTTGAAACAGCACATCCACACTGAGTGGAGCCTGCCTCGGATTTAGAGCTCCCAGAAGCACTCCAGGGAGGGCACCAGGAGGGTGGATACTTCCTGTGGCTGCTCGGTTAGGCAAGCTGCAACATGTGCTTTCAGGGGCTCCTCTATGGCCACGTCTCACATGCCACGCCTCCACTGCCTCCCCCCTCGTGGGACATCAAACGGATTCAGTGTGCTCTGGTTGCCCTTGCAGATGCCACAGCACTTACAACATGGAGCCCAAGCTGCTGCAAAGCAGTGCCAGGCTCACGAGCCTCGTGCTGCGCCTCATCGCACAGTTCATCCAGACTTGCCCACATGCTGCTCCAGCAGGACGATGACCAGATCGAACTGGAGGACCCCGTCACCCATGTCCTGGGCCTCCTGCTGCCAATGCCCCTCAATCCCCTGGACACCATCGAACATCGCTTCTGGTGGAGGGAGACCAGTTCCGACTGGTGGGACCTCATTGTCATGCGGTGATGGGGTGACCAGCAGTGGCTCAGGAAGTTCCGCATGAGGAAGGCCACTTTTCTAGAACTCTGTGAGTGGCTTGCTCCTGCCCTCAGGTGACAGGACACCTGACTGTGACCCGCCATCCTCCCGCAGAAGCTCGCCACACGAAATTACCACTCCGTCAGGAACCAGTTCCTGCAAGTAGCCAAGGCCATCAATAACATCTTGTTGCAGAGGGTTGCCTCTCTGGGCAACGTCGACAGCATCATTGATGGGTTTGACGCCATGAGGGGGTCATAGATGGCACTCACATCCTCATCCTAGCCCCTGATCACCGTGCCTCAGACTATATCAACAGAAAGGGGTACTTCTTGATGGTGCTGCAGGCCCTTGTGAACCACAAGGGACACTTCATCAACATCAACATCGGCTGGTCGGGGAAGGCACACAACGCCCGCATCTTCTGGAACTCCTGCCTGTTCCATAGGATGCACGCCGGCACTTTTTTCCCGCAACCACACCATCATGGACATGCCCATCTGCATCCTGGGTAATGCTTCCTATCCCTTGCTCCCATGGCTGATGAAGCCCTACACAGGCAGCCTGGACCCCACGTAGGAGCACTGCAATACCAGCCTGAGCAGGTGCCGCATGGTGGTGAAGTGGGTATTTTGCCATTTAAAGGGGAAGTTCTGGAATCTTCTCACCTGCCTGGACCTCAGTGAGCACAACATCCTCTTTGTGGTGCAGGCATGCTGTGTGTGCTCCACAGCCTCTCTGAGAGCAAGGGGGAAGACTTTTCTGCCAGGCTGGGGGGGCAGAGGCTGAATGGTTGACCAGGGCTTATGAGCAGCCAGACACTAGTGACATTTGACAAGCACATTAAGAGGCTGTGCTCATCCAGGAGGCCCTGAGGGAGAGTTTCAGCCAAGGCCAGCTGTGAGACTCCCCTCCATTCCTCTACAAGGAGCCCCTGCATTCCCCCATGTGCCTTTTCTTCCCCAGCCCTCCCTTCCCATGTTCCTCCCTCCCCTGCAAAGCAAATAAAATTTTTTTTTAAGTGTGTTTATTTGGGGGATATAAAACCAGGGGAGGGACTGGAGAAAGAACCTGGAATGGGGGAGAAAGGAGGGCTCAGGGATAGGACTGGGACTGATGCCTGCCTTGGTCAACACAGGAGGCTTCGGCTGCCCTTGAGGTCCCACCACCCCATGTTCTGGGACCCTGGCAGCCCCTGGGGGAAGATAGGAAGGGAAGCCACAGGGGGGAGGGGAGGAAGGGAGTTTTGGTGAGGTGGCTGGTGGCTCCCTCCATGAACAAGGCCATGCGCTCCTTGTTCAGGGAGGTGAAGGAGGAGCACATGTCCTCATGCGGGTGTGCCAGCTGGTCCCAGGTAGCCGCCTGCTGCTCCCAGTCAGCCTGGCGCTCCTCCCAGTCAGCAGCCTGCTCCCGGCACTCCTCACCAAGCTTGACCAGGAGCTGGTGCTACCTGAGTGCGGGCAGGAGCCTGTGCCATGTGTGGCACTGCTGTGTGGTTCCATGACCCCAGCCTCTTCATGGTGGCGTGTCATGGATGGCTGGAATAAGGCAGGCCTCTCCAGGAACCTTGTGAGAAAGCATCCTGGGGCTAAGTGCTCTGGACTGGTGCTCTATGTGCACAGGCTGTTGTGCAACCTCCAAGCCGAGCAGACTGAGCAAGGAGCATGCAGCCCCTCACCACCCACCATCTGCCCCCATGTGTGTATAGGGAAAGTACTAGAACCCACCTGAAGTGCCTTCCCCGGTATTGTCCAACACCTTGGAGACATCCTGGGAAGAGGGGAACTGGCTCCAGTGTGAGGAGCAGGTCCTGGCTTGTGGGCATGGTTGCCTGGCTGGCCTGCTGATCCTCCTCAGCATCCCTGCCCTCATGGTGGCTGGCGCTGGGCATGTCCTGGCCGGACTCGATGATGACAAGGGGAAGGTGACCAGCTCCCCTCCCAGGATGGCACTGAGCCGCTTGTAGTAGTGGCACATGTGAGATGCTGCCCTAAAGCATCTGCTCTGCCCCCTGGCCTTGTTGTAGGCCTGCCAGAGTTCTTTAATTTTCATCCAGACCTGGTCAAGGGTCCAGCTGTGGCCTCTCTTGGCCAGGCTTGCGGCCATCCTGCTGTGCACATCGGCATTTTTCTTTCTGATACGGAGATCCTGGAGGTTGGTCCCCTCCCCCAGACCTCGGTGAGATGCAGGATTTCCACCCCAGTCCAGGCCAGAGCTCTCCTGCGTCCCTGGCCAGGGCCATCCGAGGGTGCTGCGGGAATGCTGGCAGCCGTGGGAGGCTCAGCAAGAGTGCTGGTGTCTGCCATGGCTCCTGGGATGGTGCTATGTGGCACGGGGCTGGCAGAGGTCTGCACATGCCACAAGCCCTTTTCCTGCAGCCTGATGCTTTAAACTCTGCAGGAGAAGTGGAGCAGTGGAGCTGGCAGGTTATTCCAAAATAACCCCCTAGCATAGACCAGAGCCAGATGGCTTTTAGCTACTGCGGTGGAGGCTCATACACTAAGCTCCAGAGGACCCCTGTTCAATTGTGCCTGCAGATGACTGGGGTCTATCAACATTACATATCCTTAATATAAAGTATCATTAAAAACAGCAGTCAGGTGAGAAGAACTGCAGGAAGTCTTTTGCGGGTCTGTCAATACATCAGAAATATAAGGTCGGTGAAATATCTTTTATTGGATCAACTTCTGCTGATGAGAGAGAAGCTTTTGAGCCACACAGAACTTTTCTTCACATATGTCTTCTAATAACCAACCATTTCCTTGACAGGACAATATATGAAGTCCATTATTCTTTAAGAGCATGTCTAAACTGCAGGGCAAAAACCGAATTAAGATATGTAACTTCATCTACATCAATTGCGTAGCTGAAGTCAAAATAGCTTAATTTATCTTTTGGTGCTGTCTACACAACAGGAAGTCAAAGGAAGAACACCCTTCCTTCGACTTCCCTTACTCCTTGTGAAATGAGGATTACATGAGTCAGAGTAAGAAGTCCTGCTAACCCTTATTTCAGAATAACGCTGCTGTGTAGACATACCCTTAAGGAATAGTATGCCTTCTTAGTACCTTAAATAATGATGCAGACACTTCATTTTAAAACACACTAGAGTAGGACCTGAAGAAGAGCTCTGTGTTCACCCAATGAAAGGTATTACCTCACACACTTTGTCTAATACCCTGAGACTGACATGGCTACAACGAGACTGCATATTAATATACCAGATAGATACCTAATGGAAATTCTGGAATTTTTTAGCACCTGGATATTTAGGTATACATGCAAGCAGGATAGGACTTTACACTGGGGAATGAATCTGATGTCAATGCAAAAAAGAGACGGGTATGGCAGGATGCTCCATTAGAGACCATTTTATATTTGAGTTGACAATGTATTAATGTTTGTCTTAAAGTTGTCAGCATCCCATATTGCTTTCTCATGGAGCGTGGTATGGTCTGAAAAATGTGTCTAATTTTTTGGGAGAGGCCATATGGTCTAGTAAACAGGGCACTGTAGTGGGCACAGTTTCTTCCTGTGTCAGCCACTGTTCTGCTGTGATACTCTTTTTGCCTCTGTTTCTCTTTGTCTGCCTGGGATGTTTGGGCTGTAAACTCCACAGGGTATGCCCGGTCTCTGACTGTGAGTACCACCTATGGCATAATAATGAGGACTCAGTCTATTCTGGGGCCTCTGGGTGCTACTGTAATTCAATAATAAGGCTATGTCTACACTCGCAGCTTCTTGCGCAAGTACGGCCGTTCTTGCGCAAGAATCTGCAGACCGTCCACACTGCCCGCCCACTCTTGCGCAAGTAAATTTACAGTACGGCGTGGTAAGAGAGGGCTCCTGCACAAGAGCTACGCTCTTTTTAACAGGTGTAAGCTCTGCGCAGGGCTCTGCACAAGAGGGCAGTGTGGACGCTGACAGGAATTCTTGCGCAAGAAAGCCCTATGTCTAAAATGGCCATCAGAGCTTTGCAAGAAGAGAGCGTCCACACTGCCATGGGCACTCTTGCGCAAAAGCACAGCTTGCACATGGCAGTGTGGACGTTTTCTTGCACAAGACTTCTTGCACAAGAACGCTTGCGCAAGATGTTCTTGAGCAAGAAGCCGCGAGTGTGGACATAGCCTAATTGTATTGCCATTGTGTGTGTGTACATATATATTGCTTCCTTTTGTTGTTCTTAAATGGCATCCTATCAAATATTTGTACTTCAAACTGGGTAATACATTGAAAATATTTCTGATCCCATGACAGCATGAGAGCACACTTCAATTGACTTCAGCAGGGCCCTGCCCACATGTGAGTTTATTGCAATTTTACATTGCAAATGACTTAATGAAACAATAGGCATGGAAAATGGGAGACCATCCACTGGATACAGGAGAGTTGCTTACTGCATTCAGTTCAAACCAGCAACAAAACAAAAATGGCAATAGCCGAATGAGGCACAGAAGCATCAGGTTAAAAAATAAACGATAAATATATTGGTGTTATTTATAACCACAGAAAGTCCCTGTCACGATTAGGGGGCTACTTCCACTTCTGAGCCCTTACTTGATGAGATGAAAGCAAGAAACCTGCAATTCTCCCATTCTTAGACCAGGTCCACAGGCTACTGCTCCCTGTGTATCAACCACAATTACTCAGCAGGTACAAATGAGTTGGCCTTTTAAGTATCAATAAATCAGTAGCCACCTGAAGCTATTATGCTCTGTTCCTGCTTATGTGAAGCTAAGCTCTGCTTGAGTTAACCCCTTGTAGTCATATAACAATCAGACAAACATATGGAACATGCAATATTCATAAAACATTTCACTGCAGGTGCTATGCTTCCACATTCATTCCAAAGAAGATACCAAGCTGTGCTCTGACAGAGCTCTTAACACAGGCAGCGTAAGTGTTCTGAATAACAGGTACCTTAGCTCCTGAATCATCTCCTGTAATGTGTGGCCACACCATTTGGAAATACCACTAACCATTGCACCAGATGAAATTAATACTGAAAAGGGAACAAAAATATCCCAAAGGGCATTTCCTGGGGCACATTCTTCATCCAGATTCTGTGCCAAACATCTATCTTGTAGCTTTGGAATGACCTGGTCTCCAGAAATATACTTAAGACAGAACAGATATTTTATTTGCATGATGACTGATTACAGGGAAATGAATCCTGTGGTCCATTTGAGCTAGGTCCTTCCAGTTTTACTTGTAATGAGTAGTGTCTTAACTCCATAAGCAGACTCGTTGAATTCAGAGAAGTAAGGGACTACTTAGCATCAATAAATGTGGCAGAATCTGGTCTACTGAAGTCACTAAAATACAACTGAAACATTACATTATGGAGAGACCTTGGAACTGCCTGTGTGACCACTCACTGCAGTATGAGGCCTTGCTCTGTTTTTATTCCCTCCAGGGCAAAAATGGGTATAAAATGCTACCAAATTAAAACAGCAGCATCTTACATTCACTTTGCCCCAGCGTAAATGATGAGATAACAAGCAGAGAAAGGGACAGACAAGCCCAGAGTTCAAACTGAAATGCACCAAGTTACTGTACAAACTGGCTAAGAAATATATACCACACTGTCATCTGGGAGCATGTAAAGGTGAGTAGTGTGGTAATTGAAAACCCAGGGTTTTAAGAACACAAATAAAATTTTTCTTTGAAAAGTTGTCTACATATCTTTAGATCTTTCCCTACTTTTCTTTCTGGTTTATTACAGAGCATCCATTTTACACCTGGCAGACAGGTTCTCTGCTGATGTATCACAGCACAATACTAATGACAGTAATGGATCTATGGAGATTTACACCAGCTGAGAATCTAGCACTTACTATTTACAACAATTGTATCTTCTTCTGTACCTTTCCTTTCACACCTTACTAGTAACTGAGACATCCCTTATGGTGAAGAGGAAAGCTCTTAAACAGTAAAATGACCTAGCCATCTTAATACCATTGAAGATTTTTTGTGGAACATAGAAAGAAGCCCCCTAATATTCAAAACTCTGGTGATGTTGCACATTAAAAAATGATATGCACTGATCAATAAAATGTGAAAGGACTGATGAAAGAGGCTGTATTTTTTTTCCTGGGACAGTAATTTTGCTCCATGAATTATTTATAAGGACTATGAAGTAGAAACAAAAGAAGTATGAAAGCAAGGCTTACCTTATCACTCATAATCTTGCAAACAGCTGCAATGAAGCTATAATCATTTGCTACATGCTGGGACATCAAAGAACAATGTAATATTGTGGCATGTAAAAATGTATTATAATATATTATAAGAAATTAGTCCCTGGTGAGTTGATAAGTATAGGCTGTGAGATGCTTTCCTTAGAGCAAGTTACTAGTTTTGCTGACAAAATGAGTTTCTTCACAACTATCTTGCCCTGGCATCCAGGATCAAGTTCAAAGTGAAATGTAAAAAGATTGACTTTGCAGTTGATTTCAGATTTGCAAAAGGCTGACTTCCCACATTTTGCAGAACCAATTTATTATAGATTTCCAGCTTATTGCTGCCTTGATTGTAGCACTTCTTTCAGGAAAGACCATTAGATAGGCTTAGTGATTTGGTTAAGGTTTCAAAAATATTTTAACTAAATATTGCATACAGTTAGATATAATCACCAGTTCTTTTACATCTAAGAGTCCTGTGGCACCTTAAAGATTAACATTTATTTGGGCATAAGCTTTCATGGGCTGGAGCCCATTGCCTCAGATGTGTTGGAAACTTCATTTTGGCAGGGATATATACATACAAAGATTGGAGCTTTACGTTACTATGCAAAGTCTTATTTGTGTGTGTACTGACATTTCCTGTGGCACTGACCATAAACTTATCTTTGTATCTCACCAACATTAATGAAGTTATTCTTGGCAGCCCTGCCAACTACAGACCTTTCATCTTCAGAGATAGGAACTGAGTCAGAGATATTAAGTGACTTAGGTCATACAAGAATTTCATAGCAGTTGGAATTGAACCCAGACCTCCTGAGTTCCCACTTACTGGCATAAGCAGAGGGCTATCATTCTATAATTGCGAATGAATTTTAACACCTCCAGCATAAATTACATATTCTCAAACCCTGCTGAAGTATCTGAAGTGCTTGAGTAGATTACGTTAGAGTTCTTTGATTTTATAGTGTCATCTTTCACAGAAAATATCATTATTTCCCCAATTTTATGTATAGATTTCCCCATGTGCTCACTTCTTCTCACAAGATAAGCTGACTTGTAATAAAGAATGTGTATAGGCCTGGTGAAGGCCAACTGGTCACAGTCTGGAAGTTTCCTTATAGGAAAGCTCTACATTGCTCTTATGTACCAAGGGAAACATTTATTTTTAAGCCTCTATATTCAGTGGGAAACAGAACACAGCGGCTTCAAAAAAATCATGAACTTTGCCATCCTTTCCTCATCAAAACTTTTCACTGAATTTTTGAAACATGAAAAAATTGAAAGCTTTTTTTCTTATAAACATTTCTCCTTTTTTACCCCACCTCCCCAAAAATCTTTTTTTTTTTTTTTTTTTTCAAATTCTGTGTAACAGAGTGTGGGTCACAACTACAACTTTCCTAGATTTGACATAACCAGTATGGGCTAACGTTTTGCACTCAGAGTTGGAATACCTTATTGACAGAGCATAAGTTGCCTGTTCAGAGAAGAATTTAGCTGTGTGGAAGCATACATGTGCACATGCACATTTTCTATTTTTCAAAATACCTGTGTCTACTATTTGCCTCGATATGGGGTTGTGCATTTCAGAAAATATCCCAATGAAGGATTCATGGAGCAAGCAACTTTCCATGTCCTATTGAAGGTACCGGGGGATACCAAATTGTGTTCAAATGAGATTTTTTTTTCCTTCTTGAATATAACACCATTTCCTTTCCATATAAAACTTTCAATAGCCTCTCCTTTCAACGTGAAACCAATGAAGGCTCTTCTCCTCTGATGTGACTTCTGACAAACTGTACCTCTTACCTATATGCTTGAATCTTCATAGCTAGAAAATTAAACCTAAGGTCCACTTGTGCATTTTATACCCCCAAAACTCGAAACATCTCTGCTTTCTAGTCATAGATTGTCAGGATAGCCTTAAGTTTTATAGGTTGTCATTTTTAAGTAAGGAAAAACAGAGAGAGTATATTTCTAATTCAGTATTTTCAGTGCAATACTAAGCCATTGAATAGTTTTGTCATTTGAGGACATTTAATAGATTTTTTTTTTATATGTGACCTAACCTTCTGGGAAAATTTCAGTAGCTTAGTTCATTCATGAGGGACAGGATGACAGTAAAACGCTAGCAAGCAAAGATGAAGTACAGGTACAGGAATCAACATCAGTAGGATTCTACACTATATAAAAACCTGTAAGCTTTGTTTCTATGGCTACATGTATGCTGCATCACTATTTTGGGATACCGAAGTATCCTGAAATAGCTATCCCGCATCTTAACTAGGGATGTAAGTGACTAGTCGCTTCCCTCCGCCCCCACTCGCTACCTCTATCAAAGAGAGGCAGCAAGGGGCGGGAGCAGGAGCTGGTGCTTGGGGGGGAGCCGGCTTAAAAGGTAATTCCCCTCAGCACTGCTTTTGCTACATTTCAAAAGCAGAAGCGCCGCAGGAGCAGGGGGCAAGCGGTGGACTCAAGCAGTCCCCCACTACCCTGCACTCCCTGCTTTTGAAATGTACAAGAGTACAGCTCTTGCTACATTTCAAAGGCAGAAGCACTGCAGGGAGTGTGGGGCCAGTGGGGGACTGCTTGAATCCTTCAAAGGCACAGTGCTTCTGCCTTTGAAATGCAGCAAGAGCCGGCAGGGCTCTTGCTACATTTCAGCGGCAGAGGTGCCCTTATCGACTAATAGAATCGTCCATGCAAATTGCATCGACTTTTCAATTAGTTGATTAATCTAAATTTAACATTCTTAGTCTTAACAGAAAGCCCGTTATTTCAGGCTCGCTATTCTAACGTCCCCGTAAACCTCATTCCATGAGGAGTAAGGGACTTTTTGGAATAGGGTGTTATTTTGAAATTTGGCATTGTGTAGACAGCAGCAAAGTACAAAATAAGTTATTTTGAAATAAGATTGAAATAAGATATGTAATTTGTGTAGCTCAAATTGCGTATCTTATTTCGAACTACGGTGCAGTGTAGATGCACCCTGTGTGTAAATATAAATAGGAAACCATAGACAGACACATATATAGGTATAATTAGTATAGAAAAAATATATTCACCGGGGAACAAATTTTTAACATGATTACACTAATATTAATGAATGAACATGATCACTTACTGATATTTGTAGCAGCTTATAAGATGTTTTCCATGTAAAACGGTCTAGAAATCCAAGGTATGTTTGTTATTTAAAAGGAGCTAGACATCTTTTACAAAAGCACATGATGTAAGAAGAAAACATACAGTACTGATTCACCTCCCATGAGTATAGTAATGATCTCAAAAAATCACTTAGTATACTAATTTCTTCAGAAAAAGGAAAAAACATAAAGCATTAAGAAAGAAAAAGAGACCCTAAGTGATGTTCCATTTTAATAAGGCAAAAAGCAAAATGAGACATTATATGGAACATGACATTCTTCTCAAATAGATTGCATTTAAATTAAATTATTTTTCTTTTACTTGTATTTCTTAACCCTGCTAAATAGCCTAACTCCTGCTGTCAGGATATTCATGTACATTGAAGTTGACTGCATTGCATAGTTAGAATACAGCAGAAGTAGGCTGTGTGTTCTTATATATTAAGAATTTTTCACAGTTACACAGCCCTCAATTCCCTTTGAATATGTAAGAAATGCAGGTGTTCAGCATTTCTGATAACTCGATCCCAAATAAAGAGCGATAGGCTTAGATCTACCTCCATAGTTCAGACCCTCAGAATTTGTAAGTATTTGGGTCTATAGATGGGATTCAAGCCCATCTCCACAAACAACAAAACTGTAGAGCAGTATGTGTTCAGCACAGTCTATCTCTAGGCCCAAAGCAAAGATTTGTCATTGTCATACAGAACTTACTGCCATAATCCCACAAAGTCAATATAGATACCTTTACCTTACCAAAAAGACAAGAAAGAAAACCATACGTTTTCTGAGTGGGAAGCTTGATACCCTGGGAACATATTTCACTTTCCTTATGCTGCAGCTTCACAGCCATCATATCTTTAATTGCATAAGAAAAAAGGGAAGCATAGGGGGAAAATTTGGGGCCAAGTTCAGTACCAGAGGAACCAGTCACATTTTCCATTGCAGTCAACTAGAGGTGCACACATTTATTTCAGGAGCAAAATTGGTCTGTTGGCCAAAAATTCTTAGGGCATGTCCATGTGCAATTAAAAACCCATAACTAGACTGTGCCAACTAACATGGGGTTGTCGGGCTTGGTCTAAGGGGCTGTTTAACTACAGTGTAGATATTTGGGCTCCAGCTCTAGAACCCTGCAAGGTGGGAAGGTAACAATGCTCAGCCTGCAGCCCAAACACAAATGGGTACACTATAGTTAAACCACCCCTTAGACCAAGCCCTGTGAGCAGGCTCAGCTGGCACAAGTTAATCAGAAGTATATAATTACAACGTGGACATATCCTCAGAAGAAGGATGGTCTCATGGTTACGTCCCTGACCTAGAACTCTGGAGACTAACATTCAATGCCTAATTTTGTTGCAGAATTCTTGGGCACCACAATTAGACTCTGCCTTAATTTCTCATCTGGAAAATGGAATAAAGACACAAGTGTGTGTGTGAGGCTAAATACATTAAAGATTGCAAAGTGCTTGAAATGAAACTAAGATAATGACCGCCATCTAAATACCAGACAGAGGAGTTTTTTACAGTTTCTTTGTGCTGCAGATATACTGACAGCAGAAGTCCTGTATCCAAAACACGATAGGAGACTTAGTCAGACCTGAGAGACCAACATCTCATGAAAAATAAACACTTCCCTTATATATTATATATCTTGCTGTATATTTTATAAATGTGTGTCCTTCTGTCTGTGAGTCTGGGGCTACGTTTATACTACGGCTTTTGCCAGAAGTGGCAATGCAAATGAAGTGTGGATTAGCATTTTCTCATGCTTCATTTGCATAATCTCTTCAAATCCGTTTTTGTGCAAGAGGTTTTTGCGCAAAAACATGCAGTGTAGACCTTTCCTTTTTTAGTAAAACCCCCTTTTTGCACAAGATCCTTATCTCTCGGATGCATCAGGGCGTTATATTGCAGAATGACCACCGAGGAACATCAAGGAGCCAAAGATGGGGGTTCAGGCAGGTATAACTTCATTGGGCCAGCAGGGGGCAGGGATGGAGAAAGGGACAGCTATCTACTATATATTTCAAAAAGTTTGTGTGTGTGTGTGTGTGTGTGTGTGTGTGTGTGTGTGTGTGTGTGTGTGTGTCCTCTGCTGGGGGGACATGCACCCATCCCCTGCCTGTGCCTGCTGGTGCTGCAGCAGCCATGGACAAGCACTTCTCATCTGGCTTCAGGCTGCTGTAGTGAGAAAAGACTGGAGCTGTCCTCTCTTCTCAGGGCAGCCTGCATATTGAACCATCATGCCCAGACCCACCCCAGAACAATGATTTAAATGAAGAAAAAACTTATTTGGGTTAAGGACCCAAGCAACATGGGTAAATCTTGTACTGTGTATTTTGTCTCCTGCATTATTTTTAGAACACTTTTGCATAACAAAAAGCCTCTACTTTTCAAGTTCAGTCTACTGTTTGTGGATTTTGCTGGTGGCAGTTAAAATGATCATGATTATGGTAAAAAAAAAAAAAAAGATTATGCTCATTGCTCAAATGAGGTCATAATAAGATTATGACTTAAAAGCAGAAAAATCTCCCTTGTAATAAGGGCAAAAATGTTCATAAGATACTGCCCAGGAAGATTTTTCTTTAAAAAGATTTTAAAAGTTCTCTACGTTTATTCTGTATCTTGTTACCAGAGTTACAAGGGTGCATATGACCACATACCCTTTAGGCACTATGGATGGAAAAAGAAGGCACCTGTCTGCATACAGGAGAGTCCAGTGGTGGACTGCACTCAATTTGGCAATTTGGCTATGCAGAGGAAAACTGAATCCCATCACCACATAACCACCTATAGCACTTACATAGCTTCTGCATGGCTGAGGGATAAATAACTAGAGGTTGGATGAGCAGTTACCCCATGTAGCATGTTCCACAGAGGTCCTGGTTTACATGATATTTTCATCATATATTATTATTCTTTTCCTTTATAATAACTCTTCCTTTCCATGTCTTTAACAGATAATGTTAGCAAAGCTTTGATATGGTCTCCCACAGTGTTCTTGCCAGCAAGTTAAAGAAGAATTGCTCGGATGAATGAGGTGATAGAAGGCTGGCTAGATCATTGGGCTCAACAGGTCATGATCAAGTGTTAGATGTCTAGTTGGCAGCTAGTATCAAACTGAGATCCCCAGCAGTCGGTCCTGGGACCAGTTTTGTTCAACATCTTAAATAATGATCTGGATGATGGGATGGATTGCACCGTCAGCTAAACTGAGGGGAGACATAAATATACTGGAGGGTAGGGATAGGGTCCAGAGTCACCTAGACAAATTGGAGGACTGGGCCAAAAGAAATCTGATGAGGTTCAACAAGAACAAGTTCAGAGTCCTGCACTTAGGAGGGAAGAATTCTATGTACTGCTAGAGGCTGGAGAACCACTGGCTAAGCAGCAGTTCTCCAGAAAAGGACCTGGGGATTACAATGGAAGAGAAGCCTGATATCAGTCAGTGTGTCCTTGTTGCCAAGAAATCTAATGACATATTGGACTACACTAGTAGGAGCATTGTCAGCAGACAGAGGGAAGTAATTATTTCCTTTTCAACACTGGTAAGGCCATATTTGGAGTGTTGTGTCCAGTTTTGGGCCCCATTACAGAATGGATGTAGTAAAAATTGGATAGAGTCCGGAAGAGGGCAACAAAAATATTTAGGGTGCATTACATGTGAGGAAAAGCTGAAGGAACTGGGCTTATTTAGTCAACATCTACACTACAGTCTGAGATCGATCCATCAGAGGTTGATTTAGCAGGTATAGTGAAGACCTGCCAAATCAACCACAAATCACTCTCTGGTTGACCCTGTTACTCTACCCCAGATGAGAAAAATAAGGGAAGTCAACCCACTTCTGTGTACATCCTGCAGTAACTCGACAGAAAGTACATAGCTGAAGCTGCATAGCTTAAGTCGACTTTCTGCTGTAGTGTAGAATGGAGGTGTGATTTGATAGTGGCCTTCAGCTACCTCAACACGAGTTCCAAAGAGGATGGAGCCAGACTATTCTTAGTGGTAATAGATGACAGAACAAGGAACAATGGTCTCAAAGTGCAATGGAGGTATAAGTTAGATATCAGGAAAAGCTATTTCACTAGGAGGATGGTGGACTGTAATAGATTATATAGGAAGGTGGGGGATCTCCATCCTTTGAGGTTTTAAACCCTGGCTTTATAAAGCCCTGCCTAGGATGATTTCTTGAGGCCTCTTCTAACCCCAATCTTCTACAATTCTATGTTGAATCACAGTAAGGAGATTATCAACCCATGACTGTATGGCATATACAAGAGCCTTGAATATATTGCTGGAAGGGAGCAGCATAGGTCCAACAGAGGATCTTTGAAGCCCTTTTATTAAATGAGCCTTCACTAGGATTTCCTATGGATTTCACACAAGTCATTCCATATTCACTATCCCTTTCACTCCCCTACCTTATCCCCAGCCCTGAAGACACAACTGAGTACAGGTTGAACCTCTCTAGTCTGGCACCCTAGGGACCTGACTGGTACCAAACCAGAGAATTTGCTGAATCACAGGAAGTTAACATTGTCTAGCAGCATTACCAAGAATTCCACTGCTTAGAGGACTCAGAAGACATTTAAGGGTAAATTGGAGCTAAACAACAGCACAGAACGCTGAGAGCCAGGACTGATGGCTGTAAACAAACTTTATGGGCCCAGAGGAAACTTGGCCACACCCATGATAAGTGGACATCCAGCTAACTAAAATCATGCCAGACCACGGATGTTGCTTTTACTTGGTGCTTTATTCATGTTTGTTTAGCTCAGGCATTTTCAAAAGCAGCTATAATGGTAGCTACCAAAGTTTGGAAAGGTACTTTAACATATTAAACAATTCCTTGTGGTTGTTTTTGAAAGCATGGACCAGAGAGTGCTGGACTAGAGAGGTTCAACTTATAGTCTTAAAAACAACACACCTCCGGGGGCAGCTGTTTGAACTGGGAAGGAGAGCACTGAAGAAAAAGTACAAAGGAAAGAAGATGCAGCAATTTTAGTCATTCTCGTGTTTATTAGAAAATTTGATCTGACCACGCTGGGGCATAATGGATACAGAGGGAATTTACTGTATGACAGAAAGCAAGGGTAACTATTGTCCCTCAACATACCCATACAGCCGACTAACCGTACCTGATGTACCCCAGTAACATCATCTATTGTGCTTCAATGACAAGATTTTGAGTTTTGGTTGTTTTTTTTAAATAAGCCTCTTCATTTATTGTGTGTGTTGTAAATTTCACTGGAGACTTGTTTTATTCCATTTTCAGGGGCTAGCTTTTTAATACCATTCAAGGAAAAGGAGAGAAACATGAAAGACTCTCCATATTACATACTACAGCCTGTTCTCCCTTGTGTTGTACAGGTTCTTCTAGTCCTCCAATCAAACAGGAGTTGGAATAACCCCATGCTACCCTTGCTTTTCTGGCTATTGCTATTCACAACTGCCCATCTGCAGGAAAATTCCTAAAGCATATCATTGCAATACAAGCAGTCAGTCTGAGAATTTAGTTATATTTCCCCTTATCAACTCATGAACAGCTTTGAAGAGCAGCTAATGCAGATATTACAGACTGTGCATGGTGTTACACACTGTAGCAAAATCAATTCATGACACTTTAGTCTCAGATAATATGAACACACCAAGAAGATTTCCAAAACATTGATTCAGAAAGGACAACTGATGAGAAATATACAGTATTGCCAAATACAAGAGAGATGGAAACTCCACTCCTAAATTAAACCAGAAATTGAAAGCAAAGGAGAAGTATACAGTATTGTTCATAAAAGCCACCGGAAATCCGTTATAATACATGTGTGAAAGATACAGATTTTAAGGATAGAAGGGTTCACTGTGATTAACTAATCTGAGCTGCAAACATGGCTCTAATAGTTTCACCCAATTATTTCTCTATAAAGTCCAATAATTAATAATTTGAGGTTGAACATAGCTTTAAAAAATCCAGTGTTGATTTAAAGGGTTCACATGGAGAATTCACCTTATAACTTGGAAAAAGTTTAATGATACCACTTAGTTTTTTTTATCTTTCAACTAATCTATACCTGGTATTTGAACGCAGAATCACTTTCAGTGTCACAAGGAGTCATATCCCTACACCAGCAGTACACTATCCAGGGTCACAGAACAGGTGGTAGGATATGTCCCCCTTAAAAAATATATATATATGTAGCAATTTTATTCTACAGCATAATTCAGTGCATTTCAAAAGGGAGGCATAAAAGCACATTTGTTGAGGCCTGGTCTGCACTAAAGTGGAAGGTTGACCTAAGATACACAACTCGAGCTATGTTAATTATGTAGCTGGAGTTGTGTATCTCAAATTGCTGTCCACACAGCGGGAGCTCGGTGGAAGTAAACACTCCCATTGGCTCCCCCTACTCCTTGTGAGGAGCAGAAGCACTGGTGCCAATGGGGGTATCCTCTGAGTTTGATTTAACGGTAAGTGACTATCTGACTACCCAATAAGCCTAGGCTTATCGGGTAGTCAAGTCACTACTCACTACTTCCCCAACCCCCTTTCTGCCTCTGTATCAGAGGCAGCAAGGGGGGAAACAGAAGCTGCTGCTGGGGGGAGCCAGCTTAATAGCTGGTTCCCCCTAGCACCATCTCCATGGGGGAGGCAGGGGAGGCACAGGCGCAGCAGGGGAAATGGTGCAAGCAGGGACTGCAGCAGTCCCGACTGCTGCACCTTTGCCTTTTAAATGTAGTAAGAGCCACCCACGGGGTTCTTACTACATTTAAAAGGCAGAGGTGCAGCGGTGAACCCGGGGTGAGCAGGGACAAAAGAAGACAGGCACTGCAGTCAGGAACTGGCAGAGTGGGGATTGCTTGAGTACCTGCTCACTTTGGGCTCCCTACTGCACCTCTGCCTTTTAAATGTAGTAAGAGCCCCATGGGTAGCTCTTACTACATTTAAAACAGAGGCACAGCAGGGCTGGCAAGTGCCCCACCCCCCTTATCGACTAATAGAGTGGTTGATGGAAATTCCATCAACTACACGATTAGCTGATTAATTGAAATTTAACATCCCTAGTCTTAATTAGACCTGCTAAATTGAACCCCAGAAGATTAACCATGGCCTAACTGAAATACAGTTATGTAACCCTTACTTTCCTACCTTCTGCTATAAAGTTCTATGTGTTACACCTCCACACAATATTTTGCATCTTCTATTTCCCTCTTGTTTTTTTTTACAGAATATTGAGATTCCATTATTACAGGCCAGTTATTTCTAAAAAATGAATAACACTTCCACTGGGTACTGCTAAAATGCACAGAGGCATATTTTAAATTGCCTATGAATATTCAAAACCTCATTATTGTTACAGTTCTATAATTATCCTATTCCCTTGACAAAAACATGCAGCACACAATAAAAAAGGCAATCCATTAAAAGTGTTGACATCCACGTGCAACAGTTTTCTGGCTTTTATGCTAACTAGGAGGCTGTTTATCTTAGGCTATTAAAATCATTTCTGGAAGACACTCTGGTTCCAAATTTAGAATAGCCTCTTCTTGTGAAAATACAGTGTGTATAGTTAGTATTGTAAACCCTCTTTCATGTCAGATATGTAGAGCATTCTAGACACCCATCAAGGACAGCAGAGATCCAAACCTGCAAGGAACTCTGTGCAGGCAGTTGTATGAGGCCCATTGCAGTCAGAGCTTTGCATGGGCAGAAAGGTCTGCTAGTGCGTGTATGTTTCAGATCCTTCTGTGCCTGATCTGCCAAGGATTTCAATTTGTTACAGCTCCCATATAGATTTGGTTTTTTGCTTAGTGTCACAGGGAGCTGATGCACCCCATGCTCACTTAGGGTGGGAATGAGGGTATTTAGTCTCGCCACAGTCCCATCCTCACAATACAGGGCACTGCATCCGAATGGCCAGAGTCAGTTACAGCAGCCCTTGCCTTCAGGGCAGCGTGGCCTAGTGGCTAGAGTCTATATAATAGTCCCCCCAGTCCTCAGGGCATTGTGGCCCAATGGCCAGAATCAATGTCTCCACTTCTAAGATACAAGGTAGCATGATTCGTTAGCTTGTACCCCATGGCAAAAAGGAGGGGCACCATCAGAGGAGTGGCGGCCCCCCAATAGGGGGGCCCAGGCCCACGGTCTTCCACCAGGCCCCAACACAGGCCCTTACCAGTGGTGGGGTAGTCTACCACAGGGTCATCAGGGGAATCTTACCTCAATACACTGACTCACTCGGGTGGGAGGTATCACTAACTCACCTTCCCTGCGTCACTTCCCACCGTATGTCTTGAAGCCACTATCTGTGGGGTGTTGGTTACTGAGCTCCTCCACAAGGCTGATCTTCCAGGTTTCCTTGGGCTCCAGTCCAGTACACGGGGCTTCTCGGCAAGGGCTGTGCTCTTCAGCAGGAATCTCAACCACAGGTGTTTCCTCTCCAGCAGTCCACCCTGAATAAGCTGAGCTGCTCCCTTTTATAGCTGGTCCCCAGTTGGAGCATGCCCATCAGGGCCAGGGGACCTGGACTCCTCAGCCCAAAGAGTGACGTTTACTCACAGTACCAGTGTAGGGCTGATGTGTCCCTCACACTCAGTCTGGAGCATCCAATGGTTTTAGCTTTGGAAGTCCATTTCAATGTGTTCCAGATGGTAGCTGTCACATGCCAACCATGCAGTTCATAGGCTGGCCTTTAATATTCTTTCAGGGAAGGGTATAAATGCAGCAAAAGCAAAAGGCATCTTCAGTTTTGAAAGCCAGGAAGAGCAAAACTAGGTTCAATCTCTCATAGTCAAGAAAATTACCGTGGATACTTAGTGAATATTCTACATTGAGATAATGAGATCACTCCTCTTCATTTTTTTTTTATTTTATTTTTTTTACACACTGCTTTATTCGTGTTTGTTTAGCTCAGGCATTTTCAGAAGCAGCTGCTGAAAGCAACAGAATAGTAATGGTTTTTACCAAAGTTTGGAAAGCTACTTTAATTAACATCTCAAGCAAATCCCTATGGTTGTTTTTGAAACCATGGAAGTTTCAAATAGGCTCTTGCAACTGAAAATTAAGCTTTAAAAACTTCAAAAATGGTCATGGGGGTTTGCTTTTAAAACTGATTTGGTCATCCAGGACTGCAGCTGTGAGGAATGTGTGCAAGATATAATGACTCTCAGTCCACAGGAACCTAAAAGAGCAGCAGGTATGCCATACTGTAAAGCTGAAGTTACAAAACAGCTTCATTTTTCTGGGTGCAGTGAGTACAGAATCAGAGGATTTTGCTGCATCCAGTACAAAGGGCATTGACAGCAGAACATCATATGTCCTTCTATTATATGCTCTGTAATTAGTGCTTTTTGAAAAGGTTTTTCTGGGTTTTACATATGGAAAGTTTTCTGGGGTCATCTTTTTCCAGTTGTCTCTTGTGGTCTCCACAAAGTAAACTTATTATAGCTCAGAGTAGTCTAAATCATTTGAGCAGGTTTTTCATTTTAGCACAGTATTGTACAGTAAAAGTAACAATGGTATCACACTATTTCATCTTCATCCATCCTGAACTCTTTGCAGGCTATATCTTGATAGTCTTATTTACACTGTCTACTAAGAAGAAAAATAAATGACTTATTTCTGCCTACTGTTGTTGAGGTTGTTCCTGCACAAGGAGATTATTGGAGACTTTCTTTAAGTAATGCCAAGCAAACTAAAGTACAAGAGGATAGAGTGACCAATGCAGAACATACAAGATGTACCAGAATATGGAAAGGGAGACATTTCTCAGTGCAGAAAGGACTGAATTATTCTGTTCTGAATTTGCCCATATTGATTTGATTAGCAGTTGTTGATATGTAACCAGGTTGTTGTTAAATTATTCTGTGAATTACTGCTACTTAGACACAGAATCCTTTCAGATGATTCTCAAAAACCTATTGCTGAAGTCGAGGAAGTAAAACAGGAAACATGAAATGCCTCTTAGCTCTAGTAGAAGTAACTGTAGTTAAAAAAAAAAATCTGGGACATTAGGAATAATGACAGCTGCTGCTCAATGGTATCTAATTGTTGACTGAAACTATGCCTAGTAGGCAAGCTGTATGTAAGCTAATTATAACCTAAAACTACAGCACAGAATTTGCTGTTGCAAAGAAAATCTAAATGAGAAGCAACAAGTGCACATTAAAGTATTTATTCTGTATCCATGTGCACTTCAAAATTTAAGGTGCCCTGGATTTACATTTTAGCATACACAGAGGCTGCTACTATAAAGGCAACATTTGCTTGTAAGTGCAACATAGTTAGCCGTACACGTACCTTTAAAAGGCAACCATTAGAATATTAGTAAAGCAAATAAAATAAGTATCCCTAAAAGTGAAGGTACTCAGACACTGCAGACTAATGGCAATATTAAAAGCTATTTTATAGTGCTTCCTTTAGATCGCTGCAAGGGTTATTGCCATAAAGGATGTATCAGTCATCCCTGGAAGTGCCTACTTCAGAACTGAGCACTGTGAAGGGATTGGGAAATAGAGGACAGAGGGGAGGGGAGAACAGTCTCTTGAGAGATGTGAACTGAAGAGTCCAGCAGTGTGGAGGACTGCAGATTACTAAATCAGCTCACTTCTAACAAGAACATATAAAAGGCCAGTTACAAGAAGAATGTACCTCTCACCACCCGACACCTTTTCTTGACCTGGTGAAATTCTCATGATGAACTGGAATTGAGGTAACTATTGGTGCATAATGTCTGCCTATCGCTATTGTTGTTTAGTTCCCGGTAGAACTGGTCAAAAATGTCTATGGAAAAGTTATAGAAAAAACAGAGAAAAATGGATCTTATTGACACTTTCACTGAAAGTTTGTCTAGTTACAAAATAAAAACTGCAAGAAAAATTTTTGAGGGGGCTGGTAATCAGGACCGCCAACAGGGAGGGAGGAAGAGAACAATTGCCCTGGGGCCTGGTGTTTCTAAAGGTCCCAGAACTCCAGTGGCCAGAGCCCCGGGCCCTTTTAATTGGTGCTGGAGCACCACTCCATGCACTCCAGGAGGCTGAGGGAGGCACTGCAGGCCAGGCAGCACTGAGGGCTGGCTGTCCCCAGCCCAGCCCCTTCTGCCTGAGGCCCCAACTCTTCTGGGAGTGTGGAGCTGACCCCCACCCACCCACCTTGCCCAGAGGCCTGGTGAGGCTGTGCTCCACTGTTGGTAATTTTTAGTTTTCTGCTGAAAAAAATTAAAGATTCTCAAAAGAAAGTAGACACATTCCATGAAAATTTTCATAATATCCAAAACTGAATTTTCCATCAGAGAGAGGTGTTGGTGGGAAACTTTCAACCTGCCCTAGTTATTGGGTAGTTAGGAAGCTATGAGGAAAGACAATACTGCATGAAGCAGTACGCTCAGAATTTGATTTTTTTTTAAATTACTGAAGGCTAGATTTTCAAATGCTCCCGCCTCTCCCCACACACAACTGGGGCAGTCTTCTGGAAGAGCTCAGCCCTCATTTGAATGCCTAAATAATGGCTCCATTTGCAAAGGTACGGAAAACCCAGCAGTTGCCACTTTGGCTTCTTCTGAAAACCTGGCTATAAGTGTCAAAGAAACCAGTGAGCTAAGCTCTTCTGAAAACCTGGAAGCTTATTCTGATGCCTAAATGGAAACAGTGCTTTTCAAAGACTGACCTTACACTTACGGCTTTGGTGAGAATGGGTGTGAATTCATTTCTCTTAGTAGGCCAGAAACTCTCTCTTCCTCACTGAGCCATTGAATTACCTCATGCTAGTACAGAAGGCTGCCTCCTGTCCTAGGGTGAGTCTAGACTACAGGGTTTTGTCGACAAAAGTGGACTTTTGTTGACAAAACTATACCTGCATCTACACTACCACTGAGTTCTGTCGACATAATGTCGACAGAACTCAGCAGTTTTGTCGATGGCTGTAAACCTCATTCTACTAGGAATAATGCCTTTTGTTGACAGAGTTCTGTCGACAGAAGGCGTTATTGCATCTACGCTGTCCTTTGCATCTACACTGTCATGTCGACAAAGCGGCTTGCTTTGTCGACAGAACTGGATGTAGTCTAGACGCTCTTTGTCGACAGAAGCTTTGTCAACAGTATCTGTCGATAAAACTTCTGTCTACAAAAGCCTGTAGTCTAGACATACCCCTAGAGAGGGAGACAGTGTCACAGAAATCTTCCTTTATTATAGGAAGAGATTTCAAGCCTTCTTGGAGCAGCCTTCTTCAGTGGGAAGAGGTTGTTTGGAGAGAGGAGAATCAAAATGAATACAGTTCCCCAGTGCTGTGTTACTACAGTGACAATCAAAAGGTTGGTCTTCAATACACAATGTTATCCAAAATAATGCTGGTATTTTGAATAGTGACTATGATACCATTGGGCAGTGATTGCTTAGGAAGGTTGATTTTGATGGTAACAGCCCAGAGAAAGTGCAGACATAAGAACATAAAAATGGCCATATAGGGTCAGAACAAAGGTCCATGGAGCTCAGTATTCTGTCTTCTGACAGGGCCAGTGCCAGATGTCCCAGAGGGAATGAAGACAACAGGTAATCATCAAGTGATCCCTCCCCTGTTGCTCATACCCTGCTTCTTACAAACAGAGGCTAGGGACACCATTCCTACCCCTCCTGGCTAATAGCCATTGATTGACCATGAATTTATGTATCTCCTTAACATTAGAATCAGTTATGAAAGTTGTCAATGTTTGTTTTCTTTTGGAAAAGTGCAGCTAGCTGAAGCTGGAAATCCCGGCAGCTATACCTTCCTATTTGGACAATCTTGCAGCTAGCAGCACAGCGGGGAGCCATTCTTCATCCTGGCACAGTTCCCATGTGCCACTGCAGCAGAAAACTGAGCTGCAGAAGTACCTTTGCCACCAAGGAAAAGCTCATTGATGCAGTAACTGAAGGAGGCTGCCATAGGCTGCCTTATGCTGGCTTCCTCCCATAATGCTTGGTGTAGAGAGCATTGCAGGTACAGGAAGGAATGTAATGAGGTGGAAGGGGACAGGTTTATAGCACAGCATGGAGATTCTGGAGTAATTCTGAATTGTGGCACCTCCCATTGCCAGCCCAGGAAGGGATGCTGTAACTTAGAGAAGCTCCCCCCCCGCCCCGCCCCCGGGCTACCTGAGTTATGTTGGAAACCATTTTGGTCACCAATCAGACACAAAGGTGGCTGAAAGCCAGTTTTGGCAACCTCCTCAGCCCTCTGGTCTGGACTTGCGTGTACACACAAACTCACCTGGCTTATTTTGTCCTTTGGATGTGCTGTTCTGACCTTGTCTAGTAACGCCTTAGGACAAATAGCCTCATGGCCATACTCTTTGAAGGCTTGCCTTGCTGCTGTCAGAGGGGATATTGTCCACAGCCTTTTTGTAGCAAGAGAATATTAATTTTGTGATGGGTTTTTTATGCTTCACTAATGGGATAATGCTGAGATGGCTGGTTCGTCTGCAGAACTTATGAAGCTTGAAGAAATATTCACTAAGGAATAAAAATAGGAAGGCTAGCCTGTAACGGTGGTGGTGTGGGGGGGGGTGAGGAGATAGCATAATTAGTATTAGCTGTCTGCAGGCACTTACAATACATGCTGTAGCCTCACAAGGTAAAATGTAGTAACAGCACAAGGTGCAACATAACTTAAGATGTATCAAGGAGGAAGTGCTACAGAGTGCAGATATCAGGAATCACTCAGTAAAAGGCGGTAGTTTTGCTCCCATTGAAGCAAAAGTAACCACTATGTATTCTACCCCCAGATGCGTTAAATTCAAAATGAGCTGATATGGTTCAGTGGATCGGGATATTGGACTAAGACTCAAGAGACTTGGGTTCTGAGCCTGGCTGTCTCATTAGCTCACTATGTGACCTTGGGCAGGTCTCGGATGCCCTTTGTAGCTTGACTGTAAATTCTCTGATGAGGTGTCTGCACAGTGTTTTGTATAGTGGAGCCTAAGAGAGAGTGCAATACAAATAAATAAACACAACTTTTCCAGAACGCTCCAGATTTGCACACCTGCAATCTCAGACACAAAACTATCTCTTTCATCAGTGGTGGTATTTCCCAGAGTATCATCTTGGATAGGGCTTTTAGTAAGACAGAGAAGCCAGCTGTACACTCATTATATGACATGGGTATAGTGCCCTGCAATTTTCCACTCAAATTCCTGACCAGTTCATTGGAACAAACAATGAAATCACTGCCCTTCCCACATTCCTGAGAATCCATCCTGTGCTTTACATAGAGCGGGGGAGGGAACCTTTTCAGGGTTGGGAGCCACTGACCCACAGAAAAATCAGTCGGGGGCTGCACAAGTGAGAAGCAACCCCCATACCCCTCCCCAAACTCAGGCTACTCACTCATCACAAGTGAGTAAGGGGGTGTCTGGCCAGAGGGTAGGGTGCGGCCCCGGACTGAGAAGGAGAAAGACACCCCGAGCCTTAGGTTCCCCACCCCAACAGTGAAGTGCATTCTAGGACAGGGCTTTGCATTTCCATGGGAGACTTGAACATATGATGAATCCACATTCTTGGTGAGTGATGGGTGACCACTCACATATGGGTAAATCCTACCCCTGAAGAGGGAGCTAGTATTTCAATAAGTGTGGCTGAGTGTGAGTTGGGGAAGAGAGCCTGGAGAGGAACAGCAGCATAGGTAATTTTGGCTGGCTGGAGAGGGGAGAAGAGTAAGCCATGGGAGGTGACTGCTCACCCTTGCATTTTGCATTTGCTCCTGCAGTTCAGATGGAACTAACATCTCAGGAGCTCTGATTCCAGCCCAGCTGCTCCTGATTCCAGCCAGGAGCCAAGCAGCAGTTTGCATTGGCTGGGTCTTTTGTTGTGCTTAATGAGCCTGCATTCCTGTCACTCAGGTAAGAAGGGAAGGGAAGGGGGGAGAGGAGTAAACAAACAAAGCTTCCTGCATTGCTCTCACTCCTGGCTAGAGGGGAGGCAGGAAACCGTGTCCTGCTACAGTAGGAAACTTAGTGGGGGCTACAGCTCCCCCGCCTTCCTCCCATAAATGGCACCCTTGATGCCCACTTGGCTGAGGTGGCTTCAAATCTGCAGGGTAAGGTGTCAAGTATCAGAGGGGTAGCCGTGTTAGTCTGAATCTGCAAAAGCGTCGAGGAGTCCTGTGGCACCTTATAGACTAACCGAAGTGTTGGAGCATAAGCTTTCATGGGCAAAGACCCACTTCGTCAGATGCATGTAGTGACGAAGTAGTGACGAAGTGGGTCTTTGCCCATGAAAGCTTATGCTCCAACACTTCGGTTAGTCTATAAGGTGCCACAGGACTCCTCGCCGCTTTTGCAGGGTAAGGAGGATTCCCACAACTCCCTTAGAGGTGGCCCAAGGCAAACAGCTGCCATAGGCAACACTTCAATGTACCATCCCTTCATGCTGCTCACATGGTCTCTCCCCAGCCACACCATTCTGATGGGGGAGAAGTTGGAGAATAGCAGGCAAAATCTGCCTGAGTGGTGTTGTGACTGCCTGCTTCAGGTCACAATGCCACTCAGGTTTGGCCTGGCCCCCTTTCTCTCATGCCTCAATTTAAGAAGGTCCCTGTAAGTGGGCACACGAACACAGTCATGGCACACTTACATGTATCAATGGGACATCTATAGTATAATACCAGTGCTATAGAGTTAATACAACACTACTGATAATTGCATTCTCAGTTATTTAGCCACTAACTTTCACTTTTATAAGGTAATAAATCTCATTAAATGCTCCTTAAGCAATCAATTGATTCATTAACTAGTAATAAATGCTCTTAAACTGCAAATTAAATACCAATCTGAAATACCTATTTAAAGTGCTACCAATGTGATTTATACTTGTGCTGTGTGAACCCCCCTAGGTTTTGTTTAAAAATAACCTTTGAAGCCTGTCAGTGAAGTTGTTCTCAGTACATTTTGGCTTTCGCTTTTATAGATAAAACATGTGAGCATAACCCAGGACTCTCTTTCCTAAACAAAAACAAAATCATTCATTGTTCCCAGTGAATGTGCTGCTTGTCACTGGAAACCATTATGGCAAGACGTTCATGCACGTCAAGATGGCCAGACTAAAACCAGCTCCCGTCAATGACCATGGCATATTGACAACATTGGATGTAGAACTCTAGAGTTTAAAAGAGTAAAGTACTGATCCTGAGCTGTACAGGGCAACTTGACCATTGCTTACATGACACCGGGAACTGCCAATAAGTGATCTGAAGGCTTTTCTGTGGCTACTAACAGCCCCAACAAGGCGTTACCCATAAATTCTGCCTTCCAAACCCTGGTTGTGTCTCCTTTTCACTGACCAAATTCCTTATGAATACCATAAAGAGGTGATGGTGTAGACGCTCCCAGGCAAGCTGACAGACTCACCGGGCCCCTGGGCAAGATGGGGGACCTAGCTCCACACTCCTGGAAGGGGTGGGGCAGGGATAGCTGGCCCTCAGCACCATGCAGACCATGCCCTCCACCTCCTCAGCACCATCTGGGGCCTGCTGCCCATGGCTCTGAAGCGCACCATGTAGCACTGCGGTGGCAATTTAATGGGCCCAGGGCTTCAGCCGCCACTCCTTTTTAACTGCTGGACCCCGGGCAGTTGCCCCTTTTGCTCCCCCCCCCCACCCTGTCAGCAGGCCTGGAGCCACTTTGCCATCTGAAAAGCAAGAGAACATGGCTCTACCAGGGGACAGTTTAATGCAGTCCTAACAGAGGGGTGAATTTAAGCCTAGCATTGTATCCTTGGCTGCAAGGAGATGGGTGTTGGATCTGACTATTACTGGTGAAGAGGAAGTCCAGGGGAGAGGCCGAAGGCTGATTAATTTGAATGGTGTATATTGTCTGTATTTGATCTGGAAGAATTAAGAGGTATTTGTTTATTTAATATAGTAAAAGATTTGCAAGGGACCCGGCCCCAGCATGCTGAGTGGAGGCTCTTTTATATAGTGTGTAAAAATCCAAATAAAGAAATATGGTGCTCTCGGAATGGTGCGAGAGAGACAGGGTTTAACAGGAGCAAAGCGGAGGGTAGCTCTTCATTTTGGCTGCTGGATAGAGATTGAGACACATTAGTTACTCCTATAGCTTTTTGACTCTGAGACTGAATAATAATCTGTATCGGCTGCTGTCGTCATGCACTAGAGCTACACATTGGCGTTCTGATGGAATTGGAGTGCCAGGATTCAAGCAAACTGGGATTTAACCTGCATGGCACAATATTGATCTTTTTGCGTGTGCTTTTTGTTGTTCGGGTTTTTTTCCCCCTTTGGTTTTCGTTTTGTTTTGCCTTACGTAATAATTTGGTATGCTGAAATCTCTAGGCTACTCACAGTATTTTGCAGATTCTGGAAATGGAAAACTGTGAAAAGATTAATCTAAGGGTTTTGTGAATTTTTTTATGTCTTTTTCTTTTGTTTCTACAATTCAATTCTTGTGGCACTAAACAAACAAAACCCTAAAGTGATAAACATAAATACAGGCTGTGCTTCCCTGCTACAAAGGATCTATCTATATTTCAGTGGTTCTCAAACAGGTGTCCACAGACCACAAGTGGTCTGTAGACACCCTGCAGGTGGTCCATGGCTCGAGCTCATCCCCGCCCCTGTCTCCCTCCCCTCACAACAGAAAACCCACACTTGTGATCCAACCTCTCATCCCTCCCCTCCGTGCAAGGGTGGAGCGCTAGCACAGCTTCCTGTTGAGGCAGAAGGAAGAAAGCCCCAAGTCTCCCCGCTGGATCTGCCTCTCAGGGAAGAAGCAGAGCCAGAGGAATCTCCGTGCACTGCCACTCCCCGTCCCACAGCTGGGAGAACAGCAGCGCACAGATGTACGGCCTTGAGGCTTTCCCCTCTGCTCCATGTTGCAGAGGGATGCATCCATCCCTCTCCCAGCAGAAGCTGTTGTGTCCTTGGGGTTCTCAGAACCACGCCCCAACCCTGCGTGTACTGGAACTCAACTGCAGTTCTAAAATCATGCCCCTCTTGCCGGGGCAGTGTGGCCTAGCAGCCGGAGTTTAGCAAACATCCCTCCCACTGGGGCAGTGCGACCTAGCAGCTGGAGTCTTTAGCAGCAGGTGCAGGCCCCACAGGTTGTGTATTGAGGAGGTGGTAGGGGTATCTGGGCCCTCCCTACTCCATCAGGTCCCAGCCCAGGGCCCTATTAGCAGTGGCATGGTCCACTGCTCACTCAGAAGGGAATCCCATTGCAACACACTGAGCTCCTTGGGATACAATCTCCCACCCTGGGCTACTTCCTACCAGTCTCTGCAGGACTCTTTCCAGGATCCTTCCTCCAGATCCTCGGCATTGTCTCTGGTGTCCCACTGGTGGTTCATGTCCAGAAGTTCTGGCGGTACCTCCTTCCTTCTCTGCAGCCAGCCTCTCTCCAGCTGTTTACACTTGGGCTGCAGACTGAGCATGCCCAGCAGGGCTGCAGGGGCGGGACTTCTTCAGCCAGGTTAGCCTGGTTAGGCCTTGCTTCCCCAGTGCGGGGCTGCTATATTCCGTCACACTCCCATTGGCCAGAATTCAGCCAATGGAAGGAACGGGAGGCCGTGCCTGGGACATGGTGCCTGAGAATGGTGCAGGGCATGAAAGCAAGTAAGTGCCTTCCTTTTTCTCATGAATAGACCCTGCACCCCCAACCTTTCACACACACACACCCTGCTGAGACCCTGCACTCCCAGCCTACTCGCACACCCTCCCCCCAGCCTGCTCCTGCACCTTCCCTTGCTCCTGTCTTCTCTCCCTGGCCAGACACCCTACTCCCATCCTGCTTCTGCACCCCACCTCCCACTCAGATCCTGCATCCCCATCCATATCCCACTAACTGGCAGCCCTGTCCTGGACACTGAACACCTCACTTTTCACTCCACCCCAGAGCCTGGGGTAGCGGGGGGGGCTACAAACTCCAGAAGAGTTAGTCTGGCCTATAGGAAGCCCTGAACCTTGCTGTCCCTCCCTGCCATGGGGCTGGAGGTGTCTCAGTTGGGGGCCACATCAGTGGGGGTTGTGGAGGTGGGTTTTTTTTGTTTTTTTGCTTCTCACTTGTATGGCCCCCCAATTGATTTTCCTGTGGGTAGTGGCCCCCAGCCCAAAAAAGATTCCCTACCCCTGCCATAATGTTGAAAGCTTTTGTGTTGGACATAAATTAATATTTTACTTTATTTAAAATGAAGTTTGGTAAACTAACGAGAAAAAGAAAGCGCTTAATCTCTTCAATAATTTTGATTAATATTTCCTTTCTTACTCTCCAGCTCGGGCATAATTATATAATTGACAACGAGTTTCCATTGGGTGCTGGTGGTCCATGGAAAGGTTTGCATTGAGCTGGGTGGACTATGGGCCAAAAAGTATGAGAACCACTGATGTATCCTGATCCACAGTAAACAGTCATAGGAAAGGTTACTAATTAGTTCAGCCTTCTAAAAGGCTAGCAAGGTTTGAATTCGTGGGAATTGACATAACGTCTAAGACCTGGGACTGCAAAGTTATTTAGGCACCTAACACCCAGAGTTGGACCACCTGTGTTTGGGCACTACTGTGGGCCGCAACATTGCTGCTTGGCTTTATAGGTACCTAAACTCATCTGGCGCCTAAATTTGTTCAGAGTAAACGTCCCCTTGGTGCCTGCATTGCTTGTCTTTGCACATGCTCATTGCTGCCTCAATCTAGGTGCTTAGGCACCTGTCTTGCCTGAGTACCGCCCCCTCCCCCCCCCACACACACACCTTCTTTCAACTTCAGAGTGATCCACAAACAGGAGGAAGACAGATGTTTCTCCACCTAATTTGCATGTGTGGAATGTAGGTATGCTCCGAGACAGTTTATCTCCACACAAAAGAGCCCTAGGTGGCCCTTACCCTACCCTTATAACCTTTAGCTGTTTAGGTACTCACCTTAGATATGACAGACAGCCCCCCCAAGTCCATCCTCCACCTCATGAGGAGAAGGGAATTTGAACAAGGATCTGCCACCTCGCATAAGTGCTGTAACCCCTGGGCCATAGGATATTCCGATGTGGGCCTCCCTCAATCTCTGCTATTGAAATGGTTCCACTTTCACGAATAATTGAATATGCTAACTGGGCCAGAGCGAGTGAGAGTCATTATGAAGTTTATAATGGAAGTCTTCCTTTCCCTGGTTGTCGAGTGGTCTTAGACAACTTCTGACTGCACGCACTCAGTTGGGCCCAGCATGCAAGCGAGGCAGAGGGTGCCCATCTGCCACTACTATGGAGGCACCTCCCCCTAGAGCCTGGACTTGAGCACCGATCCTCATGAGCAGGGTTGGGCTTAAGAATTTCTCCCCCCTGCCGCTCTATCCCCCTCCCCCTTTGCTCATTGACGCCCTCCAATTGCTTAGCTTGACACTGCTTGATATGGATACGTTGTGCCAGCAAATACACTAGAGTTCTTCATCCTAGAAACCGCAAGCTAATAACCTACAGAACTTCCTGTTCAATTTGTTGTTACTTTGATGCAGGTACAAAGTACGGCTACATAACCATGATGCAGATAGATGCTGGCAGGTTCCCCAGTTCATGATTTATCTGAATTAGTTTGGATAGTTTTAGCACATCTGGAGCATTTAGCACTTTCTCTGAATGGTTCACTTTAATACACAGATCGTGTTAGTGCATTAATTAGCTTTGCCTATGCTCTCTTAATAAGAGTCAAGTGCTTCTGGTATTTAAAGGTCAATTTGAAAAATTGAAAGAGAATGGCTGTTTAGAGCGGCAGAAAGTGAATTTTCTGTTCATTGTTAACAAAGAATTGCTCTTATTCTGCTGTTTTTTTTAAATGATAACTGTTTCCTTTTGAGTTTAAAGGGGTATTTTGGTCCTTCTTGGGAGAGTGGGTGATTTATCCCTGCATTTGCCCCCTCTGCTCTGGTTACATTACACATACATCTATACACACACTTTTAAGGCTTTGAGTCATGGTCTCCATCCATCCTTCTAACTGACATCTGTATAGAAACATTACAACTGTTGAGTAAGCCATTCCAATTTTTAGATATGCAAAGGGCTCTTTGTACCCCACTGGTAACATAAAGGGGGGGAAATAGACACCCAGGAATTCCTGGCCAACATGGAGTATGATGAAGGTTCTTCACCACTCCTGCTTTAGCCCTTGGTGGATTGGGTGTTCCTGGAGGGGAAGGCATGAGCCAAGAGTGCGGAGGAGCCTATGAATCAGGGCATAGTGTGCTCCTGATATTCCGTGCTTCCCAGAACCCAGAGGGGACAACGGGAAGGACAATAACAACTAAAGCTTCTCTCACTTACAGTGGGGCCACGTGTCCCCTTCTCCTTCATGTTTCTGTGCCAAGCATAGGAACAGAGGAATTGAGTAAAGCTGGCCTTAGAGAAAATTGTGCCCTGAGTAAACCCTAAAAGGGATCTTTAAGATCCCACTCAAGTCTTCTACACTGCTTCCTCTTGCTTCCCCTTGCTCACTCACATGCAGCACTCCTGGCCCCACTGGGCCCTACCCCTGCCAGAGACTGGGCAGCATAGACAGGAAGGGACTTACTCCATGCAGCTCTGGGCTCCCCAGGAGGGGGCAGGGCTAGGTGGAGCTGGAGCCCTCAGCTGGGTGAGGAGCAAGTGGGTAGAGGGATGGGGTTAGGGGGAGGGGCCAGGGAGAAGCCTGCTAGCCCAGCTCAGGAAGGGGCTCGAGAGTGAGGGGAAGCCCAAGCGCCCTGTGACACTCCCAGGCTCAGTTTGCCTTGCCCTAGGGTGGGCAGGGGAATTGAGCGTGGGCTTGCAGTGACGTCTCCAGCTGATTGGAGAGGAATGTCAGTCAGACGGTTGTGTGCACTAATGTGGCCAGGATTTGGGGGAGAAGAAAAGTAGTGGGCAATGAGAGGGACTATCTGGGCTTTGAGAAGAACACAAAGTGCTCAAGGCCTAGTCTAAATTGGTAAAATGCCAAGATTGGTTTCCCAACCTGTTCCTTTGATCCAATCACCCTTTTTCTTGGCATCTCTCCACTGATTCCACCTTCTCTATTGCATAAAACAAAATTGATTTGTCTTTGCTTTCAAGGCTCTTTGTAGTCTATGCTCCCCCCACCTCCACCCTTTTCTCATTCGCGATTTAGAGGTCAGCCTCTGCCTCTAATCAGCCAGACCTGCTAACCTCGAGGCACCACTTGCTTCTTTCAAAACTAAACTCTTTCATATTGTTTATCCCATGCTGCTTCCATAGACGGCTGCAAAACCAACTCACTATCCTCCTTCAAAGCTCCTCTTTGCTATGAAGCCTACAAAAAACTTCCTAAGGGGTCAGGCTGCTGGAACCACTGTCCATCATGTCCCCAAATTGTCTCACTATTTCCTTGAACTCCTCTGTCAGTCTGTATTGTACTTGGATTCAGAGCCATCCTTAGGGGGATGTGGGGCTTAAGACAACTTTGACCTATGAAGGAAGGCTGAAAGAATTGGGTTTGTTTAGTTTAGAAAAGAGAAGACTGAGGGGGGACATGATAGCAGTTTTCAGGTATCTAAAAGGGTGTCATAAGGAGGAGGGAGAAAACTTGTTCATCTTGGCCTCTGAGGATAGAACAAGAAGCAATGGGCTTAAACTGCAGCAAGGGAGGTTTAGGTTGGACATTAGGAAAAAGTTCTAACTGTCAGGGTAGTCAGACACTGGAATAAATTGCCCAGGAGGTTGTGGAATCTCCATCTCTGGAGATATTTAAGAGTAGGTTAGATAAATGTCTATCAGGGATGGTCTAGACAGTATTTGGTCCTGCCATGAGGGCAGGGGACTGGACTCGATGACCTCTCGAGGTCCCTTCCAGTCCTAGTATTCTATGATTCTATGATTCCCTTGGCTCCCACTGCCGCTAGTCAGTGCCAGGGTTGGCCTGACCCAAAGGCGAGTGACAAGTCCTCTGTTAATTCTCCAGGCCATGCCCTACCTCCCCAAAGTGTGAGCCCTCAGGTGGTTGCCCTGAACAGTCTGGTTACATTGTAAACTCTCTAGGGTGGAAACTGTTTGTTGTTGTTCTTGCTGTTGTGTGTTAGTAGAGCATCTAGCAAAATGGTGACCTGCTCCATGAGTAAGAGCAAGGAAAACCAGCCTTAGGTCTGTTACTCCCCAGAATGTGAGGTTTTGTGGGTTCTATGGGTGCTACAATCACACCATTTAGTCCTGTGTTTATCTTATTTGTTGACTTCAACGGCACTAGTTCTGTGTAAGTAATGTGAGAAGGATTTGACAGAATGCATTACATCACCATTATTGATGCTGAATTCTCTTGTATTTCACTCAGTATGACTGTAATATTCAGCATGCTTTTTTAAATATGGCTATTTTTGCATTTACATATAGTACCGTTGCATTTTACAGTCAAGTGTTTTGCCATTTTTATTTAATGCATGCTGTATTTATTACACTGTCTATTAATGCTCTCTGTCCTCTGTGTTTTCACCGGTTTGAATTATTCCACTTATGTCTTGTAATGAATTGCTAGTCTATATATCAAAGAGGTTATATTCCATTCTGGAGAGACTCCATGCAACAAAACTTCTGAAGGCTATAAATGCAGTTTGTCATCAAGCTCACATTTTTCAGTAGCGTACTTTTGTTAGCTATTCTACACCAAATTTCTTTTCAAAGGCCAATCAACTTGTTTGCCTCTGTGTATGCAAAAGAGCCAACTTTTATTGCCAAGACGAATAATGATCTCTGCAGGTGGACTAAAGAGGGAGCTGTTGACTAAAGATGGCATGACTATATCACAGAGCATAAAGGCACTCTCAATACCTGGATGAAATCCCAGTATATGTTGCACCTGACTATGATGTTATTGAACATGGTAAAATAATGAATTATTTCATGGCACCATTCATTCTAGGAGTAGACGAGTTGTTTTCAAAGGTTTGGGTGGGAGTAATTCTTTGATTTTTGTTTTGCAAAGCCATGTTGAAAAAGGGCAACATATTATTTTGATTTATGACTGGCTTCAGTTATTTAGCTCTGTTTAGCATATAGATTGGGAAGAAAATTGTGATTTGTACAAATGCTATAGAATTAACGGTAATGTAATAACATTGTGGGGAACAATTGATTATTAAGGCCCTAAAATAGAAACAAAAATCCTTCAATGTAATGAGCAAAACCACTGGTCATGCTTTTTTTGTAATGATTCACAAACATAATGCTGGACTTTGAGTGGAAAATGCCCAAACCCCCATGTTTAGAGAAAATAAAGAAATATCAATATTTTGTAGGAATGGTGCCTGTCTAGCCCTCCCCCAGCATTGAGGGTTATAACTGTATATACTCACCTGTGATGTTGAAATATAAAAGTGAAGAATTGCTAAAGGAATAATGAATGAGTTTAGGCAAGATAATTTGTATAACAAGGCCTCAGTTTACCTTGCAAGCATAAGTGCTTTAGCAATTCTTCTCTTTTTACATAGATATGCTGATTTGCTTAAATAATGCTACTGATGACAGGTCAAAGGTGACACACTGCACTGGAAGATTAAGTAAAAGGGAAAGTTAATAAGTACAATGCATATACAGGCCTGTACTGAAAAAAGTCCCCTTTTACTGGGGAAAACACGGGACAGGTTGATATGAAAATAGAATGATTTGAAAACTGTATAAATAGCAAAAGTTGTGTAAATTAGCTTGCACATGAGGCTTGTGAGGGTTATGCAAACCACAATGCTTAATGCTGATTGGAGAAAGCTGATGGGTACACAAGTGAAATGCATAAGAAGCCAAGTGAATAAGGCCGAAATTGGAGAAATAGTAGGCATGAAACTGAAGAGTTAAACTAGGGATCAGTGGTAATGACCATCTTGAAATTCAGGAGAACTTCCCAATATCCCAGAATTTGGGGTCCAACTTATTCCATTTTATCTATTTATCATCTGGCATAAATATATGTCAAGATGATATAAAATGAAATTTTATAAATAAAGGAAAATGATTAAGCTTAAATTGGGCAGACTCATGACTCAGTTTCCCACCATACATTTTCAACAGCAGCCTAAACTTTATGGCATATTTAGAGATCTGCACGGATACAAACTGGTATCTAGAACTGCATCTGCCAAAATCATCCACAGATACCTGCATCCACATCCACATCCACAGATGTGCATACACAGAGATATAAAACAGATAGTCATGAATTTGTAGGGCTCTAGGCATATTCCCTTGATGCAATTATATCTGCAATTTACATCTGTGCAACCACAATTATGACGCTTATTGGATTTGAAAAAAGATATGTTTGAAAATGCAGAATTACTGGAGTAGAACACAAACACTGACAAATTAAGTATTAAATATATTACTACTATCAAGTCATACTTGATGCGAGTGCATTAAGATTGGGAAGAATTTGGAGGTATTATTTCAGCCACCAGAGGGGAGCTAACATTGTTCCAAAAACACATTTCCATAACACAGGCTGGACCTCCCCAGTCCAGCACCCTCGAGACCTGACCAGTCCCAGATGAGGGATTTTTCTGGATCTGAGAAGGTCATTTCTGCACCCCCCTCCACCACTGTCCCCACCCCCACCCCTGCCATGGCCTCACTGCCAGCCACTCTGTCGGCTTCCCCTTGCTGCCAGCCCCTCAGTGCAGGGCTCCTGGCCCCACCATAGCAGCCCCGCTGCCAGGCTATGGCCCCCAGAGCAACCCCCCTGCTGGGGTCCAGGTGCACCCCTAGGCAGCAGCCCCACTTAGGCTTCAGCCTCGCTGGGCAGCCCCACTTCCTCTCAGCCTCATCAGGCTGCTCCGCTGGGCAACAGAAGGGCTGCCGGGCTCTTTGCTGCACCACTGGGCAGCCCCACTCCTGGGTTCCTGGCTCCACCACAAGGCAGCCTCACTGTTGGGCTCCTGGCCCCGTGGAGCAGCCCCGTTGCCTCCTAGTCCTCACGTGCTGTGCACTGCTGAGTAGCAGTGGGGCGGCCAGGCTCCTGGCTATACAGCCAGGAGGCCCTGCTGTTGGGTTCCTGGCCCCACCTGGCTCCAGCTCTGCTACAAGACTCCCAGCCATCAGCCCTCCATGGGACTCTCTGGTCCTGAAACATCCCTGGCCCTTTTGGGGTTCAACCTGTAGTTAGGATCACTTGGGGTAGCAAATTAAATAAAAAATAATAACTCAAAGGATAAAGGAGAGAACATATTTCCTATTTCATACCAAAAGACATGCATGCACACATCTTTTCATAAAAATCAGATGGAAATCACTGTATTTCCATTAATAAGAGTGTGATATTGAGTTTTCCTACCAGTTCATATTAGTGGCAAAGCTCCAGCCATGCCCATGGGTCCTGCACTTCTAGGTGGTTATTATATGCCTCAGAGGCTCACTGTGACCCCCCACACTGCCTCTTAGCTTTTCTAGAGGCCAAGGTCCCAGCTTGCTGAGCCATCCTCATCATTGGCAAAGTCAAAGGATTGAGGTGAAACTCCTCCATAATCCTGGCCTCCCTTTCTAGGAGCAGACTTTTTCTTGGTGTGGAGAGAGTTGGGGGTAACCTGGGCCCTCCCACTACTCCAGGTTCCAGCCCAGAGACCGTAGGTAATGGCAAATGACTGGGTTTTTTTCAGTTTTTCCCTCTAGCCCCCAGTACAGCAGCCTTTTTCCTGGGCCACTTCCTCAAACACCCCCTTAGAACCTTCTCCCTGGTACCTGAGTGATTCTTTCCTGCTTCAGCACAAACACTCTTTCCATTTTGCAGTCCTTAGCTCTCCATCACCACATTTCCTCCTCTCAGTCCTTCATTCTTCTGCTTCCCCCTCCTTTACCTGAGAGGAAACCTTTTTAAGTAGCCCAGCAGGCCTTAATTGGCTATATGTTCCTGATTAGCCTGCTGATTCAGGCAAGCTGTTAACTAGACTCAAGTGCCTGCCTGCCTTGATTACATGGCAACAGTCTCTGGCAGTTTATTTATGAAATTGAAAACCATTCACCCAGCTGGTATTTGGTATGTCTGCCCTCCACCAAACTGGTGTAGCCAGCTGCCCAGGAGGTATTTACTTGATTTTTTAAATGAGTTTAAGGTAAGGTTCTGATCCTATAAAGACTAGCACATGTTCAGCTTTATGGGCTCATTATTTAACTGGTATAAATTTGCATGGCTACACTGACTTTCATGGAGTTATGCTGTAAGCTGTGTGGGACAGTGACTATCTCTTTGTTTTGTTTGTACAGCGCCTAGCACGTAAAAGCACCGGTTGTGGGCTAAGATCCCAAGCGCCACAACAATACAAATAACAATGTGCTAAATTACACCAGACGGGTTTCAGGTCTTATGTCTTTGGGATCCTGGTCCTGCCAACTTGCATGTGGTTAACAGTATTCATGTGAATAGTCTCACTGAGTTTTTAATGGGATTGCTCACAGGTGTAATGACAAGCTCATTCATAAGAACATAGGAACATAAAAATGGCCATACTGGATCAGACCAATGGTCAATCTAGCCCAGTATCCTGTCTTCCAACAAAAGCGACAAGGAGTCCTGTGGCACCTTATAGACTAACAGATTTATTGGAGCATAAGCTTTTGTGGGCAAAGACCCACTTCGTCAGATGCATCTGACGAAGTGGGTCTTTGCCCATGAAAGTTTATGCTCCAATAAATCTGTTAGTCTATAAGGTGCCACAGGACTCCTCGTCGCTTTTACAGATTTAGACTAACACGGCTACCCCTCTGATACTGTCTTCCAACAGTGGCCGATGCCAGATGCCCGAGAAGGAATGAACAGAAACAGGTAATCATCAAGTGATCCCTCTCCTGTCATCTGTTTCCAACCCCTGACAAACAGAGGCTAGGGACACCCATTTCTACCCATTCTGACTAATAAGTATTGATGCACCTAACCTCTGTGAATTTATCTAGTTCTTTCTTGAACTCTGTTAAAGACCTGGTCTTCACAACCTCCTCTGGTAAGGAGTTCCACAGGTTGACTGTGCGCTGTGTGAAGAAAACTTCCTTTTGTTTGTTTTAAACCTACTAATTTCATCTGGTGACCCTGAGTTCTTATGTTAGGGGAGTATATTCAGAAGTATTTCGTAAGTATATTCAGAAGTATTTGTTTTAAGTCAAACCTATTGTGTAAGCAAGACTTTAATCCTGCTTCTGGTGGAGTTTTAGCAAAACTCTTATTACTTTCAATGGGTATAGACTTGGGGCATATGTATATATATATTTTGACAAGAGATAAATAGGAAGGAGGAATGTATGAATAGTGTATTGTGAGATAAAAGTTGTTATTTGCATGACTTTACTCGAGCAAAGATTACTCATGACTGTGGCTTAATTAAATTTGTTATGCCACATTACACCACAATATACTCTGTATAAGTCATGTATTTAACGGAAAAACTATCATAGAAATGTTTTCAAGAATTTTAAGAAAAACTACTTCTCTGAACAGTTCAATGCAAACGCTTATAGGTGTATTAATAAGTTAGTGTCTTTATACTGTGACAGGCCAGACCAGCCATCTGCCATTCACTGGTGGAAGGAAAACATGCTGGAGCTTGGGTAAACAGCTTTCTCTTCCCTGAGTGAAAAAGCCTAAGTCCGGCATAATCTGGCAGGCACCTGGGGTCAATTGGAACTTGCGAGAAGCCACAGGCTAATTAAACACCTGTAGCCAATTAAGGCCTGTTGTGCCACTTTAAAAGGGCTCCCCCCAGGCTAGGAAGGGGAAGGAAAAGAGTGAAGGACAGGAAGTGCTATGTGCAGGAGTGATGTAGGTGTGAGCAGATAACTGATAAGCGGGTACCAAAGGAGAAGTAGTGGGAGGGATTGTTTGGGGAAGTGGCCCAGGGAAAAGCTTCCAAATTGTGAGTGGCAGTAAACCTGCTTGTTGCCACTGCCTTGGGTTACTTGGGCCGGAACCTGGATTAGTGGACGGGCCCAGGTTCCCCTCAACCTCCTCACAACATCTCAACCTCTGTCTCAAGAAGGGAGATCAGGACTCTAGCAGGGGGCGTGAGTTTACCCCAAACTTATGAACTAGCCTATGATGAGTGTGGCTCTGCAGGCTGTGGCTCCTGCCTCTAGTAAAGAGAAACAGGCCGTGTGGAGGGCCACAGCGAGCCTCTGAGGCGAACACTATCCACCATTAGCATAAGACCCATGGAAAATAGCTGGAACTTTGCCACAATATCCAGAAACATCAAGCCTTTTCAAAATTATATTAAAGTAACTAAATATTAGCATATGGGAATTTTATGAGGTATCTCAAGAGAAAGAGGTTTCTAATTTAATATCTGCTTTTATGAACTCTATCCTCTCTTCAGATATTAATGCTATTTGGGATACCAAATACAATTTCACTAACATAAGCATGCCAGATCCTGGGTATATTTTCTTTCATTTGTCATTTTATATTCATTCATTTTTAGGTTGGGAAAGAAATTGCAAACAGCATAGAAAAGAAAGAGATTACTTTATGTAAGGATTGCAAGATCCATATCCTTCCTGATCTTTCAAAGTCCATAGAGACTAGAAGACTAAAGGTACTACTACTGAAAAAAATATCTTATTGTTTTAGGGTTTTCTTCATCAATTTTATATCCCACCAACCTAAACATGCATAAAGAAAATGAAAAAAAAAATACTTATTGTAAAGATTTTCCTGATCCTTAAGGCCTGGTCTTCACTAAAGGGGAAAGTTGACTCAAGATATGCAATTCCAGCTATGTTAATTATATAGCTGGAGTCAAAGTATCTTAAATTGCGTTTTCAGGCCTTCCACACAATGTGAGTTCACTTGGAGCAAATGCTCCAATCGACTTCCCTTAGTCCTTATAGAAGCAGGACTACTGGCACCAATGGGGGTGGAATCTTGGTTTGAATTAGCATGTCTTCACTAGACTTGCTAGTTCGAAATCTGGAAAATCGACTACGGCAGCATAAATCTTCTTGGTAGTTGTAGAAATGACCTAAAAGAGAAGTAAAGAGACTCCTTCTGAAGGTCTTGAAAACAATGCCGGAGAATCCAGACAGCTGAGAGAGGCTCTGAAAACTTAGGTGGGATCTCAGAGCTACCTAATTTATACTGAGGGCCTTGAGGATGAGGAGGGAACAAAGGTGCCACAATAGACATTCTTTCCTTGAGCTGCAAACTTTTCATCCTTTGAATTTGTAGTCAAAAATCATTTTTCTAAACTATCAAAAGTGATTGAGAAGGAATTGTGTCACAATAGGTCAAAGTCATCATGCCTCATGGTTTGAAACTTTAATTGTAATATTGATCAATGGTGAGGTAACCTATTGTAATTGTCGCTTTTCATGACACAGATTGTTACCACATGAAAAATTAATGTGAATAATGCATCATTTTCTAATTGCCAATTTGATATAATATCACTGAGTTAGTCTCCTTCTAGCATGGACTTTTAGATAGATCATTTATTTGTGAGAAGTTTGGCAGGGTTAGAAATAGCAATTGTGCCATGACACTTGCTATGTATAGAGCAGGTCATTTGTTCTGGTAATAATGACAAATCCTTTAAAGTGGTTAAAACTATTGTTCAAGTTACATGTTAGAGCAACCAACACCATCAATGGACAAGCAGTTTTTTCCAAAATGGTTACTTGGGCCTGCCAACATGAGATCACGTTGTAGAGGAACAGTGGTGCATTACTTTTAACTCTATCACCTTTTAATAACTATATGTTCATCTTCAGGCTATGCAGTACCTCCAGGTGAGACACCCTGTTGTAGGACCTTCCCTTTCCAAGCTCATGGGACTCCCATTCAAGCCCCTGGCTACCTGCCCCTTATCCTACCTCTCCTACAAGGTGGCATTTCTGGAAGCCCCAACCTCAGCCAGATGGGTCTCAGAGTTGGAAGCCCTCATGTTGCAAGAATAAGGAGCAACTATGCCCACACCTTGCATCCCTTCCTTAGTTAGTATCACCTTTCCATGTGACCCAGGACATTATTCCTCCAAACCCCCATGTCAACAGCAAGAAGTGAGCATTCCACTCACTGGATGTGAGGCCTGCCCTAGCTTTTGACATCAAGCACACCAAGCTTGATTTGTTTTGCAAATCAACACAGCTCTTTGTTATGTCTCAACATAGCACATCCTGGTTCATATTGTATATCAGAACCTGCTGCGACTTGGCTAACATCCCAGCCCTGCCATTAACAGCCTACTCCAGCAAAGCATAAACATAATCTGTAGCATTTCTGGAACAGGGTCCCTATCCAGGACATCTGTGGATGGTCCTCCATCCACACCTTTACCTCCCACTGTGCCATCACCCAGCAGGCAAGGACTGATGTGGCATTTGGCAGGACAGTTCTGCAATCAGCATCTCGACCCCTCCGCCACACAAACTACTGGTAAGTCACATTTTGGAATGCACATGAGGAATCACTCAAAGAAGAAAAGATGTTTACCTACCTCTTGTAACTGGTGTTGTTTGAGAGATGTTGCTGATCTCTGTTCCAGACTTGACTGCCTACTCTCTATTGGCATACTTTGACAAGAAGGAACCGAGTAGGTGGTGGATTGGCAGGGAGCTATATATGATGTTATGAAGGAGTCACTCCAAGGGGCTTAACACCCTACCTGATGGGTACAGTTAGGGAAAACCTTCCCGCAACCATGTACATGGTGCACACACACACATTTTGGAACAGACATGAGCAACACATCTCGAACAACAATTACGAGAGGTAAGTCACCATCTTTTTCTCCTGTTGCCAAGTAGGGTTCATTTGAGTGTAGAGAAGAAAACAGACACTATTGTCTTCTAAATTTCCAGTGCATTGCTCAGGCTATCTCTTGGTACTTTATATTTTAGGCTTTTACTCAGTCTCATTCATTTCAACAATATAAAGCTTGTCTATTCAATAGACTTTTTTGAAATACATGTGAATTATGCCTCTTCACCTTTTGATTATAATATGCCTTTTCAACAGAAGCTATATTTTGAGCCAATCTCAAGGACAGAGGAGAGCTTTATATGTCAAGGCTACCCTCTGATAAACTGATGACAATATGCAAAATTCAAGCCCTTAAATACCAGTGGTGACCTATTATGTTGCCCATAGGCCTTGTGTGAGTCTTCTTCACAGGGTGAATTTCACTCTGTGAATATGCAGCAGCTGTAATTACACTGCCATGTGGGCGAGTCTGGCAGGTTACATTCCTCTTTTGGAGTTTTAACAAGTTAGAATATAACAGTGAAATGATGTCTTGATGTTAAAATGTTCATGCTGGGCACATTTGGGTTAGTGGTAGCTAATTATAGATGTACCATAGATTCATGTAAATGAGTTACTCAACTGAATTTTGCATTAGTATTTTAGTCCACATTGAAAGTTTGATCCTAACTCTGACACTAAGTAAGCAGAATGGCTGAATAAATTATTGTAACACATGCTGACGTGAAGAAAATATGTCCTGGTTGATACAAGCTATGGTTGCTGTCCATTGGACCTTAGTGCTATCATAATACATACTGAAAGCTCTCTGTATTATTCAGCACCCACATGGAATGGGATTATGGTCAAAAAGTAACTAACAAGTATATGTAAGCAAGCAAACTATACCCTCTTGAAACTGTTTCAGTGTACACAGCAAGAAAGTTAGTGCTAACAGGTGGAGTCCAGTTAGCCCGCAATACTAAGAAACCACACCAGACAACATTAAATGTTTGACTTAAAGCCTCAAAATTCATCATTAAAGAGGTAGGTTACATAATGCATTAACCTTTGGTCCCATGAGACCTGATGAAAATATGGCTTAAATAGCATGGAAATTGCTGTAGTGGCTTCATGCATAATATAAAACCACTCTCCAGCCTGCCACAACTGAACATGATTGTAACTCTCTGAAGAGAAGTTTGGGGCTACCATCTTTTGGCACTGTGGAGTAGAGGTGCGCAGTCAGACCGGTGCAATATCTGATTCTGCCTTCTCCCAAGGGAATCAGGCAGCATACTTTGAAAGATGCACAAGCTGGCTTGTGAGCCTGCAAGTATAGGGGAGAGATGGCTACTTGCTCGGGGTACAAGGAAAAATATATAAGGGCTAGGAACAATCATGTTTTCTGCATTTAGGAAGCAAGTGGATTGCATGAGACTGACAACCACAGCAGCAATAATCTCCCCAAAGGAAACAGGGAAGAGAAAAGTGGGTAAACTAGGCCCAGATGGCAAATCTCACACTATTTATCAGCCATGCTTCCCTGTTCACTCGTCAGAGCTCGGGGAGCTTTGGCTCATCTACGGTAGCAAAGGATGTAGTCCAATGCCTCTAGTTGTTTCCCCTAGTGTGATGTGTCTCTTCTTGCCTGTAGAACAAAAGAGTGCTTGGGAATATACGTCTTATGTAAGATTGAATTATTTTAAATGGATTATATCTTGAGAGCTTTTAAAGTAACTTTATCAATCTGAGAACTTTCAAAGATAAGCTCTGTGATTTATGGATTAGTTCCCAAATATAAAGATAACTGAATTGCCTTGTCTTGCAAGAAGAATGGTGACATCTGGTCATAAGATGTTCAAATTTATTTTTTAATTTTGCTGATGGATGAATGTTGAGTGGCTGGTTGTTGCTTTTCAATCAGTTATTTATATTAGATTGTGAGCTGAGCTTTCCATTAACTAGTGACAATGTCACTTCAAGGCGTTTTCACCCAGGAACATGTCAGCTTCCCCCAACATGGCCTTGTGTTTTATATTTTTGATATGTTGGGGAATCACAGATTTAGTCTCTGTGATGTGCAAACATCATATACTTCCAGAGTGGTTGGTTTAAGCAGGAATTTTCCAAGCAGACTCTACCTAAGGTGATCTGATTTGAACCTGACTGGACCAAGTTGCACGGCTTTGTCCAAAGGCCTTGTAGGGGTGTGTGTGTTCATTCCAGACTTGCACAGAAAGGGCTAATGCAGATTAGGAAGGGGTTTAATTAACCCAGCTAGCCACATCTGAGGGGAATCGGGGGGGCTCAGTAATTTCCAGACTGAGTGAGAGAGCCCGACTATGAAGGCACTAGCTGGGCTGGAGTTATAAAAGAAGTAAATTTGGCAGCTGAAGGGGCTGTGGGAAATAGACTACAGTGGGAGGAGAGAGCAGTGAAGCTGGCAGACCCAGAGAAGGAAGGGAGAGCCAGAAGGTTAGGAAATGGTTCAGGGAAATACAGCAAGGTCTGGGGTAGAACAGACTGACTGCTGATTTGAGGGTCCCTGTACTTAGAGTAAAGGCCAGGCCCTGGATTCCCCAACCATGGCACTGGAGAATTGGCACTGGTGGGGCAATGAATAGGAAGATTGCCTGAGCCTGTTTGTGGGAAGAGACTCTACAGTCCTGGAAGGGGAGACCATTTGGTGACCTGGCCGGAGGCCCAAGTCACCAAGAGACAGCAACCACTTGTGAAGCAGCAGAGGGGCTGCAGATGCAGAGAGATGGAGGATGGCATGCAACTGCAGGAGAGGGTACTGACTTCATAAGGGTACTGATTATGCCCCAGTGTGACCAGAAGGAGGCACCATCTTAGCGGAGAGTGGACCAATCATCACAAGGGTGCTCACAAATATATAAAACCCAGGGAAAGGCTGAGAAATTTTGTCTTTATGTGAACCAGCCACATGAGGGCAGAGCGAGGTTAGAGAATCCCAAAGATGGATCAGTCACCATTGGAAGAGGAAGCCAGCAGGCCTGCCAACAGGGGGCCAAAAGGGAAAGTTGCCTTGGGGTCCAATGATACAAAAGCTCCTGTGGCTCCCAGCCACCGCTGCCACTACTGCAGGAATGGTGGTGACTGGAACCCTGGGCCTTTTAAATCACCACCAGACCACTGTGCAGCACGCTCTGAGTGACTCTGAGGGCTGGCAAGAGGCGTAGGTAGCATGGTGCGCTCCCAGTGGCAGTGAGGACTGGCTGCCTCCTACCCCACTCTTTCCACCCCACCCCTTCCACCCAAGGCCCCACCCCTTCCACGAGAGCAGAGCCACCCCCATACTCACCTTGCTGAGGGGCCCAGCAAGTCTGCCAGCTCCCCCTCCCACCCCGCCCTTCCCCTGGAAGTTAAATTATCAATAAATTGGTTACACCAGCGTGTGGCCAGTCTTTCCCTGCACCCAAAGAAAGCCAGCAAGGAGAAGCGCTGTGCTGGCAACACTGTGGCTCTTTGAGTGCAATTCCAGCTCCTAGCCAATAACAGTCCTGAAGAGTGTACGGGCTGAAGAGTTCACCAAACACCCTCTCAGATTGAGTACCATTTCCCTTCTTTCTGTTGTTGTCTGTTGGAAGATGTCCCAGCTTTTGATTCTTTAATTTAACACTTTGAGACTATGTCTACACTGCAGGCTTTTTGCGCAAGAACAACTGTTCTTGTGCAAAAACTTGAGGAGCGTCTACACTGCACACACGTTCTTGTGCAAGTAAATTTAAAATACAGTGTTGGAAAAGAGGGCTTCTTGCGGAAGAGTTATTCCTCTCCCTACGAGGAATAAGACTTTTTGCATAAGAGCTCTTGCGCAAGAAGGCAGTGTGGAAAGGCAACATGGATTTCTTGCTCAAGAAACCCCTATAGCTAAAATGGCCATCAGAGCTTTCTTGCACAAGAGAGCATCCACACTGCCATGGACGCTCTTGCGCAAAAGCACATGGCAGTGTTGACACACTTTTGCACAAGAATTCTTGTGCAAAACAGTTAGGGTATGTCTTCACTGCAAAGTTAATTTGTAATAACAGCCACTATTCCAAATTAACTTCCATAGCGTCTACACAAGCAAACCACTATTTTGAATTAAATTCGAAATAGTGGGGCACTTCATTCGAGTTTGGTAAACCTCATTCTATGAGGAGTAACGCCAAACTCGAATTAGCTAATTTGGAAAAAGTGCTGTGTAGACGCTTAGTCCGAATTAGCTGCCCTCCAGCCTTCCCAGTTTCCCCTGGTGGCCACTCTGGGCCAAACCAGGAAAACTCTTCTCCCTTCCCCCAGCCCTGTAGCCCTTAAAGGGGCAGACTCTGGCCACAGTGCCTGTGCCAGCTCCAAACCTACTGGCCCAGAGCCAGCAGTCACTGCCCCGACCCAGTGGCCCCAAAACATGAGCCAGCAAGCCACTGGCAGCCAACCCTCCACTGCAACCCAGGAGCAGTCTTCCAGGGCCCAGGAGCCTGCTAGGGCCCAGAGAATATGGGCGCCTTCCTGGTCCAGGGCAGAGATCAGGGTGGACCGTACTCAGGTTTGGGGGGATGCCCCCAACATCCATGATCTCCGCACTAGACAGAGGAACACAGCCGTCTATGGCAGGAAAGCTGCCAGCCTGGCCACCAAAGGCCACATGCAAACCCAGGAGCAGATTTGCATGAAAATCAAGTTGGTCCAGCAAGACCCCGCACCCTGAGCTTCTCCTCCCCCTTCCTTCCCTTGCCTCCCCCTTCCAGTTCTCTCCTCCCAGGTTTCCCCTTCCCCTCTCCCACCCCAGTTTTGGTCAATAAAGAGAGTTTGTTTTTGGCAAGAAATGTGTTTTTATTTGGTATCAGGAAGGGGGATTAGGAAGGGGTAAGTGGAAGGAGGGAGGAATGAGGCACAAGCCCCCAGTGGGGCACACCAGGGAGGCTATTAGTGCTCCTCGGGGTGGAAGCTCTCCTGCAGGGCCTCCTGGATACTGACAGCCCCCCGATGGACCTCCGGGATGGCAGCCTGCAGAAAGTGCAGCCAGGCTCGCAGCAACACATCCACGAGAAGCACCAGAGTGCCCAGGGGCAGCTCCGGCTCCGTGTTGCAGAGTGCTGTGGTGTCCTGAGTGAGGGCAACCAGAGCACGCAGAGACACAAATGCTTTGCTACCCCTCATCGAGGCAGGCAAGCAAGCAGGGACACCTGAGAACCGGTTGCCTAGAGGGCGGGGGTGGGGTGTCCCTTTAAGCACAGGCGTCAGATAGCCTCAGGCAGTAGCCACACACAGACACTCCTGACCTGATGCCCTGCCTGACCTGGTTCTGGCTGGCCTTAAATCCGATTCTGTGTCCAGTCAATATGGATGCAGTATTTCAAATTAGCAAAATGCTAATTCGAGCTGCATTTTGTGTGTAGACGCGTTAATTCGAATTAGCTTAATTCAAATTAACTATTTCGAATTAAGATAATTCGAATTAACGCTGTAGTGTAGACATACCTTATTGCGCAAGAAGCCTGCAGTGTAGACAGTGTAACACCTGTGAAATTCACACAGAACACTCCCCCTCCCCTGCAGTGTAAACTGCCTTAAAACATTGTTGCACAAAAATGCCCAGTAAAGTGCAAGCTGTGTTTACAATTATTATAGGAATCTTAAAGTTGTCAAACTTCCATTTGTCAGAGTGTTCTCCAAAGGACTGTATTACAACATTTTGGAGGCTAGCCACCACCCAAGTACTTAAATAGGAGGATGAATCTTTGTAACTAGATCTTGGATTGTGGCTCAGACATTAGATTTTTTTTCAGTATCAAATTATGTAATCAGCTCCAAGATATAGATTCTATTGATCTGGCTGAAACACTTTACTTGGGGTTTATAAGCATAGATCCACTTCTTAGATCCATCCTTAAGATTTATAGGGACTTGCTGTATTGGGTGATTTAACTAATTTATTGATCACTTTACAATCAGCATGTTTTTAATTTGCTGGTTTAATAGCTGTATTGCATTTTCTTAGCTTACTCTAGTAGTAACTTGCCTTTGACATAAAATCATAGGACAGGAAGAAACCTTGAAAGGTTATCCAGTCCAGTCCTTTGCACTCATGGCAGGTCCAAGCACGATCTAGACCATCCCTGGGGGTATTTATCTGACCTGCTCTTAAATATCTCCAATGATGGAGATTCTATAAGCTCCCTAGGCAATTTATTCCAGGCTGCGTCAAGATTGGCAAGATTTTGCGCAAATACTTTTAACGGAAAAGTTTTTCCGTTAAAAGTATTTATAAGAAGAACGTCTATACTGGCATGTGCCTTTGCGCAAAAGATTTGCTTTTGCGCAAAAGCATCCGTGCCCAGTATAGACGCTCTCTTGCGCAAGAAAGCTCCAATGGCCATTTTAGCCATCGGGCTTTCTTGTGCAAGAAATTAAGGTGGCTGTCTACACTGGCCCTTTGCAAGAATACTTGCGCAAGAGGGCTTATCCTGAGTGGGAGGCGTCAAAGTATTTCAAGAACCACTTATTTTGTACATTACAAAGTCAGTGTTCTTGCGCAAATACTAGAGGCCAGTGTAGACAGGCAGCAAGATTTTGCGCAAAAGCAGCAGCTTTTGCGCAAAATCATGCCAGTCTAGACGCAGCCCCAGTGTTTAACCACCCTGGCAGTTAGGAAGTTTTTCTTAATGTCCAACCTAAACCTCCCTTGCTGCAGTTTAAGCCCATTGCTTCTTGTCCGATCATTCTCCTTCCCCTTTGTAACAATCTTTTATATGCTTGAAAGCTGTTAGTTAGCATGTTCCCTCTCAGTCTTTTCTTTTCCAGACTAAACAATCCCAATTCTTTCAGTCTTCCCACATAGGTCATGTTTACTAGACTTTTAACTATTTTTGTTGCTTTTCTCTGGATCATCTTTTCTGAAATATCGTGCCTAGCACTGAACACAATACTCCAGTTGACGCCTAATCAGTAAAGAGTGAAAGAATTACTTCTCATGCATTGCTTACAGCATACTTACTAATTCATCCCAGAATGAGGTTTGGTTTTTTTGCAAAAGAGTCACACAGTTGACTCATACTTAGCTTGTGGTCCACTATAACCTCTAGGTCCCTTTCTGCAGTTCTCCTTCCTAGACAGTCACTTCCCATTCTGTGTGTGTGCAACTGATTGTTCCTTCCTAAGTGGAGTACTTCACATTTTTCTTTATTGAATTTCATCCTATTTACCTCAGACCATTTCTCCATTTTTTTCTTCCTGATGTTTTCTTGATTTTTGTTTGTGTAATTGGCTTACCAGGGAAATTCTTGGTGAGTTTAAACCAGGGGTGGGCAATAATTTTTGATGGGGGGCCACTCCAAGATTTCTGAAAGTGGTTGAGGGCCGCACTCTTCCATGATATTAATGGAGATATGGGGTCTGGAATGTAGGTTGGGTGCAGAAAGGAGCTTGGGGTATGGGACTGGGGTGCAGGATGAAGACTGGAGTATGGGAGGGAGTTGGGATGAAGCAGGCGGTTGTGATCTTGGGCAGGGGGAGTGGGGTTTGGGATGTGACCTAGGTTAGGAGGGGATTGTGATCTGGGGCAGGAGATTGGGGTGCCAGATCTGAGAGGGAATTTAGGTATAAGAGGGGGACAGAGGGTTTGGATATGTTGAGTGGGGGGGGGGGGGGGCAGAGAGTTGGGGCAGAGAGTTGGGGCAGGAAAGGGCTGGGGTGCCAGAAGCAGGCCGTGGCCAAGAGACTTACTTGTCAGCTGCCACACTAGCCTGCCTGCCTGCAGAGCTTAAAATGTTTCCCAGCCAGCCAGCCTGTTTGCCTGGTCATGTGCTTCATGAATATCTGAGCCCAGGAGAGGGTGCGTGATTCTTCTTAGCTGCCTGTTATTCTAACAAGCAGCTCCCATTGGCTGGTTTCTGCCAGAAAACTGTCAATGGGAATGTGCTGGGGGATGGGGCAGCTCCTAAAACTTTCCCCCTTCCCTCCAGTTTCAAAACAGAAATGGAGCCCTGCAGCCACATTTTTGCACAGCACATGGGACTGCGGGGTAAGCAGGAGAGCCTGCCTGGAGCTCCCTCCTGCATCCGCGGGCCAGATTTGTTGGCTTGGCGAACTGGATCCGGCCCATGGGCCGTATTTTGCCCAGGCCTGGCTTAAACACAAAAAAGGAAGCTAATAAGAAGTGGAAACTTGGACAGATGACTAGGGAGGAGTATAAATATATTGCTCAAGAATGCAGGGAAGTAATGAGGAAGGTGAAAGCACAATTGGAATTGCAGCTAGCAAGGGATGTGAAGGATAACAAGAGAGGTTTCTACAGGCATGTTAGCAATAAGAGGTTGATCAGAGAGGGTGAGGGCCCTTACTTGATGAGGGAGGTAACCTAGTGACAGATGATGTGGGAAAAGCTGAAGTACTCAATGCTTTTTTTGTTTCTGTCTTCACAGACGAGATCAGCTCCCAGACTACTGCACTAGTCAATGCAATATGGGAAGGAGGTGGGCAGCCGTAGGTGGAGAAAGAACAGGTTAAGAACTATTTAGAAAAGCTAGATATAAACATATCCATGCGTCCAGATTTAATGCATCCACAGATACTGAGGGAGTTGGCAAATGTCATTGCAGAGCCTTTGGACATTATCTTTGAAAACTCATGGAGATCGGGAGAGATTCCGGATGATTGGAAAAAGGCAAATGTAGTGCCCATCTTTAAAAAAGGGAAGAAGGACAATCTAGGGAACTACAGACTTACCTCAGTCCCTGGAAAATCATGGAGAAGATCCTCAAGGAATCCATTTTGAAGCACTTGGAAGAGGGAAATGTGATCAGGAATAGTTGATATGGATTCACCAAGGGCAAGTCATGCCTGACCGATCTGATTAGCTTCTATGATGGGGTAACTGGCTTTGTGGACATGGGAAAGTCAGTGGATGTGACATACCTTGACTTTAGCAAGGCTTTTGATACAGTCTCCCACAATATTTTTGCCAGCAAGTTAAGGAAATATGGATTGGATAAATGGACTGTAAGGTGGATAGAAAGCTGGCTAGATTGTCGGGCCCAGCGGGTAGTGGTCAATGGCTCGATGTCTGGTTGGTGATCGGTTTCAAGTGGACTGCCCCAAGGATCGGTTCTGGGTCCGGTTTTATTCAACATCTTCATTAATGACCTGGATGAATTGCACCCTCAACAAGTTTGTGGATGGCACTAAGCTAGGGGGAGAGGTAGATACATTGGAGGGCAGGGATAGGGTCCAGAGTGACCTACACAGATTAGAGGATTGGGCCAAAAGAAATCTGATGAGATTCAACAAGGAGAAGTGCAGAGTCCTGCACTTGGGACGGAAGAATCCAAAGCATGGTTACAGGCTGCGGACCGACTGGCTAGGTAGCAGTTCAGCAGAAAAGAACCTGGGGATTACAGTGGATGAGAAGCTGGATATGAGTCAACAGTGTGCCCTTATAGCCAAGAAGGCTATTGGCATATTAGGGTGCATTAGGAGGAGCATTGCCAGCAGATCTAGAGAAGTGATTATTCCCCTTTATTCGGCACTGGTGAGGCCACATCTGAAGTACTGTGTCCAATTCTAGGTCCCCCATTACAGAAGGGATGTGGAGACATTGGAGAGGGTCCAGCGGAGTGCAACCAAAATGATTAGGGGGCTGGAGAACTTGAACTATGAAGAGAGGCTGAGGGATTTGGGCTTACTTAGTCTTCAGAAGAGAAGAGTGAGGGGGGATTTGATAGCAACCTTCAACTTCCTGAAGGGAGGTTCCAAAGAGGATGGAGAGAGGCTCTTCTCAGTAGTGACGGATGGCAGGCAGAACAGGGAGCAATGGTCTCAAGTTACAGTGGGAGGAGGTCTAGGTTGGATATTAGGAAAAACTATTTCACCAGGAGGGTGATGAAGCACTGGAATGGGTTACCTAGGGAGATGGTAGAATCTCCATCCCTAGAGGTTTTTAAGTCTCAGCTTGACAAAGCCCTGGCTGGGGTGATTTAGTTGGGGTTGGTCCTGCTTTGGGCAGTGGTGCTGGACTCGATGATCTCCAGAGGTCTCTTCCAGCCCTATGATTCCAATGGTTTTAATACAACATATAAAACTGATCACGTTTCTTTCGTTAAAATTGTGGGACCACATCCTTTGAAGATTTGAGGGGATATCATCAGCTCAACTTAAATGACTGACCATCTCACCCTAATTAACTGTTGGTTTTCAAAGGCCCATGTATCCTTTGCAGTTTGAATGCAGATTTCACAGTTCCTTGATCTGCTACTGCTCCCCAATTTGCCAAAGATTTCTGAGTTTGAGGTCCAACCATCAGAACAGCTATGGGTGGGTTTAGGATGTCTATGGCAGACACATCATGTCTGCAGAACTTTCTTGGGAGTGCCTATGCCTGGTAACATTTCTGTGGAAAATTACCACAGAAATTCATCAGAGGAGAGCCCTAACTGGCAACTTACAACCTAGAGCAGCTTTCAGTTGCCAGATAGAACTAACTGACAAATAAATCAATTACATTTATATAGTAAAAGTGGACAAGCCTATCATTATAGCAGAGCTAGTGGTCACAGCTGTAATAAGATGATGTTGATTTAGAAAGGGGATTTTACCTGAAAAGTGATGGGAGAGCAACTCTCTCTAATCCATTTTGTTAAATTATCAGCATCAGCCATGTGTCCAGTTATTGGTAAAATGCATGTCCAATCATTTCCCATTGACACTTAAGATTCTTTTTCAACCCCTAATAACCATTAAACTATATAGCACTGCAACTGAAGTTAATTTGTGCATAACAAATCCCAGTTCCCAGGGATTTATACCACAATTATAAGGCTGTCTCTGTTGAAATATGGCACTCAACTCTTTCTCTAAAACCCATAGCAGTGGGTGTGGGGTGGGAGATCTTCCCTTACCACCCTCTCTTGTACCGAGACTACACACAAGAGATAGTTTTGGTTTATTTTTAAAAAATGAAAATACTCAACTCTGTGACCCCTAGAACCGTTTCTGCAGTACTCGTTCCTAGATTGTCATTTCCCATTCTGTATGTGTGCAGCGACACCTCCCCACATGTCATTGTCCTTCTTTGTCCCCCAAAGGATTCCCTCAAAATATTTATAACAGTTTGAGAGATGCAGTAATTCTCACAGCCTATGTGATACCAGCAGGAAAAAGAGGATATGAAGTAGATAAGTGTGTGAGGGTGTGTCTAGACTACATGGCTCCGTCGACGGAGCCATGTAAAGTAGTTTACCCGACATAGTCAATGAAGCGGGGATTTAAATAATCCCCACTTCATTAAAATAAACTGGGCCGCTGCGCTGTGCCGACAATCAGCTGATCCGGCACAGCACGGCAGTCTAGACGCAGAACGGTCGACAAGGGAAGCCTTTGTTGACCGCTCCTGTAAACCTCATTTCATGAGGCGTAACGGAGCGGTCGACAAAGGCTTCCCTTGTCGACCAATCCGCATCTAGACTGCCGCGCTGTGCCGGATCAGCTGATTGTCAGCACAGCGCAGTGGCTATTTTTATTTTAATGAAGCGGGGATTATTTAAATCCCCGCTTCATTGACTATGTCGGGTAAACTACTTTACATGGCTCCGTCGATGGAGCCATGTAGTCTAGACACACCCTGAAATAACAAATGCATCTACATTTCCTCTTCCCCTTCCTGGGAAGTTACTTCCACCACTCCGCAACATGGTGTATGGGTTTTTCAGTTTGGTTATATGCAGAAACATGTAGGACAATGGAAGGTTATAAATTTTTTCTGGGCAGGGTCCAAATATATTTCAAGTGCTTAGTAAGTATCCACTTCATTTCCTTCCCCTAGTTAGAGGTTGTTTAAAAAGTTCTCTCTCAACTATTGTAAAGTCTGATTTTTACATTAATATGCATATATTTCCTTTCATCCATTTAAGAATGTGATAAACAAGCTGTTTCTCACTGATGAAGAATTGAATATGGTTTGAAATACCACTTATTTGAAATTCATAAATCAATCCTACCATAACTTGGTTTTCCCCCTCTGTTACTCAGAAAATGACAGGCAGCCAATAATGCACGGAGTGGAATTTTCTGTTCATTCATGTATTGTTCCATCTGCATTTTGAGAGTTGACTTCTTTTCCATTTAAACTATGCTGTTTAAAGTCAAAGCAGCATCCCTATTAATAAGACCTGCCTTATTGTTAAAAATGACAGAACCGTGTTCCTATTTAAAGCAACTGTTAACTTCTTTATATAATAAAAGACTTTGCACTGTAATATGTCCTTTTAAAGATAAGGAAAAAGCTGCTGTATAACCCCATCAAATTTATTTGAAAGTGTAGCCCTCCTTTAATATACACACAGACATATATACATGCAAGGGAGAGTCAGAAATCCTGGGGCCAGATTCTGATTCCCTGACTCACATTGAATAGTACTTTACTTACCAAATAGCCTCATCAACCTCATTGTACTGCCCATTGATGAAATATTGCTCTGTGTGAGTAAGGGTATCAGAACTCAGCTTATAGAGGGCTCGATTCTGATTGGTTCATGTACCCAAAAACAAAAAAATAATTTTCCTTCCTCCCCCATCAATTCCATACATAAAAATGGCCATACTGGGTCAGATCAAAGGTCAATCTAGCCCAGTATCCTGTTTGCCGACAGCAGCCAATACCAGTTGCCCCAGAGGAAGGGAACACAACAGGTAAACCTCACGTGATCCCTCCCCTGTCACCCACTTCCAGACAAACAGAGGCTAGGGTCACCATTCATATCCATTCTGGCTAATAGCCATTGATGGACCTAACCTCCATGAATCTATCTAGCTCTTTTTTGAACCCTGTTAAAGTTTTAGACTTCACAACATCCTCCGGCAAGGAGTTCCACAGGTTGACTATGCACTGAGTGAAGAAAAACTTCCTTTTGTTTGTTTTAAACCTGCTGCCTATTAATTTTATTTAGTGACCCTTAGTTCTTATATTGTGGGAATAAGTAAATAACTTTTCCTTATTCACTTTTTCCACACCAATCATGATTTTATAGATCTCTATCATATCACCTCTTAGTCTCCTCTTTTCTAAGCTGAAAAGTCCAAGTCTTTTTATCCACTATCCTTTGCATAGAATACATCATTGAGTAGGCATAAGGAAGCACTTAGTTAATAATCTGCCCCCTTCATGCACATGGTTGGAGCTTTAGCACAATTATCTGAAGCATGATTCCTCTGAAACCACCCAATAGACGGGATTTGTGGCACAAAAATATTCTAACTCTAAACCAAAGTGGATTACAGCACCCTAAATTTTACTAAGTGTTGTGTGTTTCCAATAACTTGTGATTTTGGTTTCCATTTGTAACAGGGGGGCAGATTTCCAGGTGCCTGAAATTGTTTAAATGCAGAAAACACGATGTATCCAATTTCTTTTAACCTTCTAATATAAAAATAATCTTGTTATGTGCATGCAATAAAATTTACACAGGCAAATATTCTTGTTTCATTTCCTAATGTGGCAAGTAATAGTCCTTTGTTGTTGAGCACAGTGGCACTTATTTCTTTAACCTCCACTTTCTAGTGCCACGTGTAATGGTGCATTCAACTAATCACCTTACTGCATCCTAGAAATTGTCCTGGCATGATTGAGAGCTAAAACTGCCCTGTAAAATAGACCTAAAACAAAGCCATATTAGGAGTTACTTCTAGCAGAGTCCTTCAGAGTTGTCTGTGCATGCACATTACAGATTCTGGCTACTTTGAATGAATTCCTTCATATAAAAAGCCATCACTCTTCTTTTCTTAGGCAGATTGAAACTAAAGTAGCAATTATCCTGAGTTATAATAACTCTGCCATTTGCAGATGGCACTCAAAAAAGAGATACATTTGGCCTTTCCAAGTATCTCATTCCTCTGAAAATCACTCATCATTTCATTTCCAAATATAGAAGAGAACATACCTTAGGTAGACGTATAACATTAGTGCTGTTTTCTCCAGTGTACTTCTGAGCTATGTGTATCTGCTGGCTCCCATTCAATATGCTTCCATCTTTGACAGCTCACCGGGAGGAGAAAGAGAGAACATCTCACGGCACATTCTCCCCCGCAAAAAAACCCGTCTTTCTGCCATAGCTCTTTTTGTTGACATTACTCTCCTGAGTACTATTGATTACCTTCCTAAGAGCTGCTTGGAAAATAAGGAGCTTTCATGGAAAATGTTGGCAATTTTTTTTTGTTTTTGAAACTTTCTGAAGGAAAACTTGACTCTTCCGTGACATTTCCTCCCCCCATAAAAAAGAATTCTCACTTCAGGCTAATACTATGGTGCCTCATTGGCATTGTTGTTCACCTTCCTTATATTTCCATTTTCATCTGTAGACCATTCTCTGTGTCTGGATATCATGTTCATTATGCACCTCTTTTTCCTTGTTGCAGGGATAGGCGGCGTTAAGAGTCCTTGTCTCTGGTGCACCCTGGAAGACTCAGTATAAAAAAAGAGACTGATTCAGGCAGAATAACATGCCCATAAAGCACTTGAACTACAACTTTCAAGAGATACCACACTGCATTTTGAATCACTTCAGTGAAATATTTGAAATTTCCCACAGATGGGAAAAAAAAGTTGAATCAAAATCCTCTTTTCTACTGAACATGAAAAAATATTGACCACCCTTAAAATGAACCACTGGAGGAAGTTAAATATGTAAGCTTAGAGCTGTATCCATTTAACCTGTAATGTGTTTTTTTTTTAAGTTCCTTTTTTAGAGCATAAGATTCCATGGCAGATTTAGAGTTAGAGGGGCCCTGTGCTCAGCTTTATTTTTTAGGCCCCCCTGGGACCTAGCGAAGAAAAAGATCATTCACTCTTCCTGTCCCTCCCATTTTTCATTCTTTTTTCTTCATCCTCCTCCTATGGCATAAGTAATAACAAGTAAATGAAAATAAAGTGAGGTACCTTGATTGTTTCTGTAGTCTAACTTTTTTTTCATAGGCCACTTGAAAATTGCTGAGGGACTCGGTGGACCACTTAATGATCTTTCCAAATACTGTTTGTACCATTAGCTAACTATACTAAAGTGCTTTGGATAAAAGTGCTTTATATAAAAAAACCATAATAACATTTCCTCAGTCCAACTGAATGGAGTTCTCAGAGCATAGTTTGAGAACTTCGGGTCTAGATGAAAGCTTGTGTTTGCACTAAGCCAACACGAAAAATGTATAAAAATAACATGTATAGATGATGCATGAATGGAAAAATAAAAGTTAACTTCCTCTGAGGAAACTTATTCAGTTTCAAAAAAAAAATTCAACTAGCTTTCTTTTTATACTTTTTCTTTACAAAATCGTCAATTAAGTCAGCATAAGTAATATTTTGTAAAGAGGCACTTTCAGTTGTCAATATTGCTGAACTTGTCAAATGTTGCTCCCTGCTCTTCTGCTCCCCCACCTCCACAGCCCACTCTGCAGAAGGACTGCTCCAACCCCTACACAGCAGCCACCCACTGTGCGGAGAAGAGGGGTTGCCAGACCCAGTGCTGGACTGCCCATCCCTAAGGGTCCCATGTTGTTGGGGGGACCAAATGTCAGGGCATGGTATGCTTCATTGTAAATCCACCTCTGATAAGAATTTTAAAGGGTCTAAGAATGCTTTTCAGCAGTCTAATAACATGCATACCACTCATCCAGCAGCAAATGAAATGAATTAGAGTAATTACATATGTAAAGGAGGAAAACATCAGGCAGAAGGAGGAGAGGGTTGTCTACATATTAACTGAGAATGGTGGGGTCAAATCTCCAGTAGATGAAAGGATTGTAAGAGGCCTATGGGAAAGACTGTAGTGAAGATATTTTCAGATCTAGAGATGCATGTTTTGGAGGCTGACCATAATTGGGATCTTCTTAGAATCTAAAGGGGGAGAAGTGTACATTGAAGATGCATATTCTTGCGGCTTGTCACCCAGACACAAGAGTTAGTACCATCCAGCTCCTCATCACACAGTAGCCAGATCTAATTAATTGTAAATGTGCTAAGATCTTAAATTTAACAAGATCCCATATGTGTATAAATATATTACATGATTCCATTGAGAATTTGGCTAAAGAAAATATCCAGGCAAGAGGATTTCAAACACTGCTATTCCTATGAAGTGAAGCTAGTTTATATTTTGGCACACAACACATATTTTCAGGGACTCCTAATCAGATGCTCACCTCGTATTGAAAATACTACATGAGGACAGTACTTCTTACTTCACAAAATTTTCCAACAAGTATTATACCCCAAAGAGCTCTGTATTAAAAATAACTATTAAAAGCTTTACATCCAACCGTAAATAAATGTTAAAGAGCTAAATTTTCAGCAGCTTTACAGTTCTTCACTAATGTATGCCCAACATTTGCAGGTGCATCCTTTTGCATCCAGAAACTTGCCTTTGTCTGTGCAGGTCATCTGTTCTTTTGAGTATACAGATATGGGTTTGGCACACACCAGAAAGATGGTGCCAGGAAAGCACCCAGATTCTCCTCTCTTGGAAAACTCATCATTTTAACTATAGCATGCTTTGTTATACCAACACGCAGGCCCTTGTTAGAGCATTTCCTTACTTTACTTATGGGTGTTGTATTGGTTTCAAACTACCAGAGCTAAAACAACTATGAACCTTGGAAGGGATGCTCTACAAATATATTGCTAGGCTCACACTTCCCTATCAAACCTTCTACTTGCTCTGGCAAGATAATGCTTGCTTCTGGCCACAGTATAGGAGAAAAGGAATTTAATATTAGGTTTATATCTGTATTCTAGTGAGGTCTTTGTTTGTATTTCTCTTCATGTATTGGCAGATTTATGGATAGATTACAGAGCAATATTTCCATCAAAGGATTCTGTGGGGCACCATAAACTGAGACCAGAGCTAACTTAACGTATGATATTTCCAAAATGCAAAATATTTCATGCAACTTATTGGAAGGTCATTTTTGGTTTTTTCTTTAAAGTATAATACATGGATCCCAGACTAATATTAAAATTTAAAATATTTTACACAGCCAAACAATTATCGCTTAATGAATGTTAAAATTACATCTAGAATACAGTGATTCACTAAATGAAAACTCTGTTCAATCTAATAGTGGAACTACTAATTTCAGTTCTGAAGGGCTTTGGTTTAAGTCTTTAGAAGCATTTATTTCTCATAACATAATGAATGTTTGTCCAAGTTCTTCCTTCATTCATCTCATGTGTACACACATCAAATATGAGCCTTCATGAATAAAGTTTGCATTTTTTTCCTGCAACTCTTACTGGACACGTATAAATTAGTTTTTCATGATCAATAATTACAAACATTCAGTGAATTAATACTGAATTATCAGAGGAACCTATAGCAAGAGATGTTCATATTAAGTTGATTGGTAAATCAAGAATGAAGTCTATCCAAGAGGGCCATTAGCAACTGGGAGTATAGATATCCATAAATATTGTCAGATTATCCATTTTGCTGTGTTTACCTCATATCTAAAATTAATTAATTCCTTTGGTGATTCATGTTATGTATTTTTATTGTGTAATGCACCAGGAAATGTACATAGTGTGGGAGTTTATAGAAGAAATACTATTAAAATCAAAGTTATAAAACATATTTATTCTTCTTATTTATGTTTAATATTTTTTTATTCACCAAGTGTGAGCTATAAGCCCCCCCAGAACATATAAGAATGCATGATCTCTGCTTGGAAGGACTTACAACATAATTTAATATGTGATGCATTGAAGACAGAGAGCAAAACAATATAGGAAGAATTGAGGATGGTAGAATGAAAACACCACAGGTAAGATTAGATGGGTATAGCCTGATCCATACCCACAATCGGAGTCTTTTCCACTGACGTCAATGACTTAGATTCAGACCTAATTCAGCAAAGATGAATTCATACGTTGCATTAGAAAAGATTTCTTTGCTTAATAACTAAAATATAGATATGTCCTAACCGGTGGAATCATTGTACTCATTACACAAGAGGGTCTTTAAAAGGATTTGAATGAGAAGTATTGACCTTACTAAGGAAGTGTGATAGGTTAGACCCCTCTTTTGGGGTTCCACTGGATGTGCGGGGTCTTACAGAGTCCATCTGTCCTATCTGGGTGGATTTTCTTTATTCTGTGCTGCTGTAACAGGCTCTTAAGCCCTTTTCCAGCCCAACACACACACACACACACGCAGTGTCACACCCAGCTGTAGAATCACAGAGTCTGTAATCAGCTCAGGAAATTATCCAGCCCTCTTCTGTGCAGATGCACTTTGGATTATAAACCCAGAATTACATTGTCTTGCACTGTACAGCAATTTATATAGCACAAGCACATGAACTTTGCCCCTTCCCTCAATGTGGAGAGAGATATGCACAGCTCTTTGCCCCTCCTATGTGGTTTATGGTGTGAACAGGGTTATTAACTACAAAAGATAAATTTTCAGTGATTATAAATTGTAACAAACAGATCAAAGTGGATTACCCTAATAAATAAAAGCCCCCACAAACTATTTAACACACTAGATAGATAGTACATGCATTAGCAAATTCCTACCCTCAGAGATAAACAGGCTGGAGGATTCTTAAGGTGCAAGTTGCCTTAGCTTTCTCAGGTTTTCATTCACAGGCTAAAAATTCTTCTAGCCTGGGACCATCACTCCCCGCAGTTTAGTCTTTGTTCCTTGGGTGTTTCCAGGTATGTTGTTGCATGAAGAACATGGACCCCTCCACAATATCATTGTCCCCCTTCAATATCTTCCCACGTGCTGCAGAGTTCTTCTGCTGTGACCTGAGTCAAACAGTTCCCATTGTGTAGTGCTCTCTCTCAGAGGTTTCTGTTATACAAATCTCCTTGTGCTTGTGTGGATTTCCTCAATAAGCCATTAACACTGATTGACTTTTTTTACTGTTGTACCCAAAAGGCTTGCTTGTGGGTGTTTTCAGCTTCACCACGTTTCAATTACACATCCATGGCCAAACTTTATAACTTCACACACAAACATAACACATACAATCCAAGGAGATATTAATGTCTAGCAGATATAGACTTTTACAATACCTCAGAAAACATTCTTTCTACAAAGCAGATGCTAATTTACATGACAGTGGTGAATATTGGCATGTTAGGATGTCTCAGGAAGGGCTTACAAAAATAATACACTATTAACATACTTTTTGCCATTCTGGTATTCAGAAAGATTTTTAATGAGTCCAGGTGGCAAAATGAGTATGCAGTTATACATTTACATGCACACACAACTACTAGACTTAAGAGTGTAAAATAGACAACTCAATATATACATAGCTAGAGCTGGCAATTTTTCTATCCATATGGCCAATTTCTGTATTACAGTGGTAATTAAGCAAGCTACTTAGAAACTCTATTGTACTCTTAAACTACTTGAATATCTGGTCCATTTGTATTACTAAAGTCATTCATCAAAATTACTGCATATTTATTTATGGAAGACTCATGGAATGTACTAATGTTGGGGGCTGCAAGCCACAGTATCTAAAATTTTTATTCTTTCTTCAAATATGTTGATCAAAATGAATGTAAGACATTTTGGAAACTTAGGGTAACAGGGTTTACAAAACATTTGCATAGAAGACATAAAGTCAAAAAGTGCAATCTTCCTATAATCCATGACTGCTTGGTGTGACACTCTGTTCCCCATTAGTGGCGAGTAGGCCAGCTAGAGGTTTATATACCTGATATATCTTTGGCTAAAAAAGGTATGGGTTTTTTTTTTTTAGCTTAGACAGCAGACACACATGCATTAAGCTCTAGAGATTTCAAATTTGATCCCTGCTACTGATATCCCACCAGGTGGCATTGGCATTACAAACCCATAGATTCTCCCAGTACAGTCAGTTTTCATGTATATTTAGGGGGAGAAAACTTGTTTATTTGATTGTGGCCTACGTTGAATGTCAAGATATATGGAAAACTGAGTGATCATGGTCACTTCAGTCAGTTGCGTCCTATGCTATGCTTCCTAGAACCCCTATGGTGCATATATGGCAACATTACTGACAAACATGAGTAAAGACACCATTTGTGTGCTAGTTCAGAAGTTGGTTTCATAACTATACTGTTTTTGAAAAGGCGATAATTTCTTAACCAGGGAACATTATGCACTCAATGAGTTAGTTTATCCCTTATTCCAAAAGACCTGTCTTCCTACCCAAATGTCTTTGAAGGATTCTTCTGAGAAGTTCAAACATAAAATTATACTTTATCATTCCACCCCCATCCTACCTTCACACAAAAACTTAGTGACACAATTCCTCCCTGAAAGCTATAGCTGTCAACTGGTGGGATTGGTGAGAAATTACTTCACAGAATCTTACTTCATGACAGTTTATATACTGTTACCAGGATAATAATGACTCTTAGTATTTGTGAACGCATCCTTCTTGACAGTTCCTAGCCAGCTCTAGCTACACACAGAGGTCCCAGTGATATCACTGTAAGAGGGTTTTTTGGAGGGAAGGGGTGTTATTAATCATAAAGACAATGATAAGCTTAAAACTAATGAAAAAAATCTCTGGTTTCTAATTCAAAGTTAGCAGATCAATACTTAGGAACACTGCAGGCTGGTAGTTTTCTTGATGTCAGTAAGTCAGACTTTTTGCTACTACCTGCATGGTAATTTATATAACATTGTTCATTGTGGCTTGTTCTAGAACTTTTAAAAACTTCTTAACTTCTGTTGACCAGAGCTAACTAGTTTTGAATTTGTCACTTTACGTTGTAATATAGAGTAGAATATGATGTAAAGTGCTTGTTACTTAGGAACAGTTCTTTAAATTTCTCTCTTCCTGATTAACTCCAATGGAAACAGCTTGTGACAATTAAAAAAAAAAGATGGATTGTTCTAATGCAAATGACTAGGGATGAATTAAGTTTAACACAGATTAAACATTCTGAAGATACTGATATTTAGTTTGCATATTTGAATTAAAGACCGATTCAATTCATTTCACTGATACTTGGATCCATACAGGATGTTTCTTGTGCAATTTTATAGCAACTAATTGAAATAAGCTAGAAAAACGGGATTCGACCCTGAAAAGAAGATAGTGCCACCGTTACAGTTTTGCTGAGCTTACATTACTTGTAGCATTTCTGTCATCTTTGTATTTCATTAATTTATTAAATCTTATTTCTTATGACAGCCACAGTTGATGACTGTTGAATCATCAGTCAAATTTCAGATCACTCCTCTGTTTCTTGCATTTACTTTTAAATGGACCATAATTCATTGGCTTTTATGCAGAATGACAATTCAGACAGCATGGGGTAAATTTTCAAGGCAGTGAGTGGGAGGTACAGTGTAAACACAAATCCGATTATTTGTTAATAGGATTTCTCTGCCTCCCTTCTGCCTATTGCTTTGAAAATGTACAGCTGAATCTCATTTAGTAGGTAATCCTATTGGCAACAAATACCACCACTACCAAAGAGAACTGGCCATGTGCTATGGTGGCTGTTGTGCAGAAGCACCAGAGCAGGGCATGATGTTAGACTTTCAATCCCTGTGCAAGTAATGATCAGGCATATGACAAAAATTGTTTGTAGAATTATCCTGCTCCTCAGCTGCTCTTTATCAGCCAAGTCAAACACAGCATTGATATCAATAAGGTGGCCAAAACATCTCCCATTAGAGAACTGTTTGCCGTCATTATCACAAACACTGCGCTGGCAGCTATCAGTGAAGTGGGAGAGATGGCTTAAAGTGCTACATTGAGACAAATGCAGTCTCCACAATACATCAGCTATGTGGTTGAACGCCCGGGAGAACATCTGTCACATACAGAAAACAACCTTGTCTTCCCACATGAGCTAAAAACAGAAGCAAATTGTCCATCCATCTATCTGTCTGTGCACATTCTTATATTTTCACCTATCACTGTTGCATCGGAATGAGAGGACTTGCTTCCAGATGGGACAAGAAATTGGTATGTGACGAATTAATAGAGAACTACAAACACTCAAAATCTCTCTCCAATTTTGTTTTTCCAATTGTATGGCTTTTTCTTAAGAATCATCTATGTTTCCACCAATTTTTAACTGTTTTTCTAATAATTTCCATTCTAAATATGATCAGATGAATTTTTGTGCTCTTCCAATCTATATAAATTATGTTTCCAGTCTGTAGAATTTTTTTGGAATTACAATGTTAACATTGGTAAGGGGGAAAAGGAAAAGAAATCATTGCAGACATGTAGTAAGTAAGCATAAATTAAGTATGCCACCTATTAGAGAATTATTAAATGTCTAATGCCCCAGCTTGTGGTCTATGACACTGTGAACAATAGACTATCCTATTCCCCATGCACAGATTTTAGCCACAATAATTAGATAACCGAGTGTTTCCAGAGTTCCAAACAAAGACTGGAAGCATTGTTTTATACTCCATTACCCTGACCCATATATACAAGCTCAGATCTTACATGTAATGCCAATGATTGTGGGGGGTTTCCTCTGTTTGTTAGAAATTTTGGAGCAGGAGACATGGATGAAATTTTGTAAAGGAACAGAGGACAGACATCTTGCCCCAATTTTCAGAATGGGGTGGAGAGTTGCTCAGCACTGCATATCCCCATTTTCCCATCTTCCACCTGATCAGCTGTTGATCTGGATCTGAGCAGAAAGGAAATCATTGTACAGTAAAAACTGTGTTATCTGGCACACTGTGGGATTAGGGTGTTCCGGTTATCTAAAAATTCCAATTATCTGAGGATCCCATCAACCTAGGAAAAACCAATGGACAATAATAGTAAAACTCAAATTTTTAATATTGGTAGTTTTGTAGTGTGAGGCAGTTGGTCTCACATTTCTATTTTGAGTTAAAGATGATTAGTACTTCTTCAATAAAAAATTGTTAAGCCAATCATGGTAAACGAAGCCAGGCCTGTGCGCCTGAAGATGTGACAGTATTGTGGCTCGGGGCAATGACAGTTAACAATGTTTTCTGGTTAACAGAGTGCCGGATAACAAAAGTTTCACTGTAGCTTCTTTTCCACTGCGGGCAGCATTTTTCTCCTGCTGGTGACAGAGCATTGGAGCTGGCTTGGCATGTGTCACAGTTCAAAGCAATTGTTCCTCTATTTCCCATTCATGGACCTCCAAGAGCACCTACTCTGGACTCCCACTACCTCAGCCATCAACTCTTTTGGACAGAGACTGGCATCTCTTTCTGCCAATTGACTGACATGGTAAGGCTGCACAGCTCTCTGGTTTATACTGTGATATTCTGAGAAAGCCAAACTGCCCAAAAGGCCAGCATCTGTGCCTTGGTTTCTCTCCAGAGGCTATGCACAGTGTGCCCACAATTCATAAGAACATAAGAACGGCCGTACCGGGTCAGACCAAAGGTCCATCTAGCCCAGTATCCTGTCTGCCGACAGTGGCCAGCACCAGGTGCCCCAGAGGGGGTGGACCGAAGACAATGATCAAGCGATTTGTCTCCTGCCATCCCTCTCCAGCCTCTGACAAAGAGGCCAAGGACACCATTTTATCCCTGGCTAATAGCCTTTTATGGACCTAACCTCCATGAAATTATCTAGCTTCTCTTTAAACTCTGTTATAGTCCTAGCCTTCACAGCCTCCTCTGGCAAGGAGTTCCACAGGCTGACTACACGCTGTGTGAAGAAGAACTTTCTTTTATTAGTTTTAAACCTGCTACCCATTAATTTCATTTGGTGTCCTCTAGTTCTTCTATTTAGGAACTAATAAATAACTTTTCTTTATCCACCCTCTCCACCACTCATGATTTTATACACCTCTATCATATCCCCTCAGTCTCCTCTTTTCTAAACTGAAAAGTCCCAGTCGCTAACCTCTCCTCATATGGGACCCGTTCCAAACCCCTAATCATTTTAGTTGCCCTTTTCTGAACCCTTTCCAAGGCCAAAATATCTTTTTGAGGTGAGGAGACCACATCTGTACACAGTATTCAAGATGTGGGCGTACCATAGTTTTATACAGGGGCAGTAAGATATTCTGGGTCTTATTTTCTATCCCTTTCTTAATAATTCCTAGCATCCTATTTGCCTTTTTGACCGCCGCTGCACACTGTGTGGAAGTTTTCAGAGAACTGTCCACGATAACTCCAAGATCTCTTTCCTGATTTGTCGTAGCCAAATTAGCCCCCATCATACTGTGCGTATAGTTGGGGTTATTTTTCCCGATGTGCATTACTTTACACTTATCCACATTAAATTTCATTTGCCATTTTGTTGCCCAATCACTCAGTTTGGTGAGATCTTCTTAGAGTCCCTTACAGTCTGCTTCTGTCTTGACTATCCTAAACAGTTTGGTATCATCCATAAACTTTACCACCTCACTGCTTACCCTTTCTCCAGATCATTTATGAATAAGTTGAACAGGATTGGTCCTAGGACTGATCCTTGGGGGACACCACTAGTTACCCCTCTCCATTCTGAAAATTTACCATTTATTCCTACCCTTTGTTTCCTGTCTTTTAACCAGATCTCAATCCAAGAAAGGACCTTCCCTCTTATCCCATGGCCATGTAATTTACACAAGAGCCTTTGGTGAGGACCTTGTCAAAGGCTTTCTGGAAATCTAAGTATACTATATCTACTGGATCCCCCTTGTCCGCATGTTTGTTAACCCCTTCAAAGAACTCTAATAGATTAGTAAGACAGGATTTCCCTTTACAGAAACCATGTTGACTTTTGTCCAACAAATTATGTTCTACTACATGCTTCACAATTTTATTCTTTACTATTGTTTCGACTAATTTGCCAGGTACCGAAGTTAGACTTACCAGTCTGTAATTGCCCGGATCGCCTCTAGAGCCCTTTTTAAATATTGGTGTCACGTTGGCTACCTTCCAGTCATTAGGTACGGAAGCCGATTTAAGGGATAGGTTACAAACCACAGATAATAGTTCAGCAATTCTTGCTTACAATTCTTTGTAAGCAAGCACATTAGTTCTTAAGGTGAAAGCATAACTGAGAAAACATCTGAAAAACAATAAAAGAACCTACCTGCATGCCAAAAAAACTTAGAGGTCACCGCCTGCTCCAGCTTTGGCCTCTTCAAGTTCTTCAAAACACACAAATTCATAAGTGTCTCATATTCAGAATGAGAACCCAACCTGCACTGCAGATCTACTTCTTGAGCCTTGAATCCCCAGTCTCTGGAAATATAATTAATAGACAATCACCTTCTACTCAAAGGTTGGCTACAGAAGGCGGGGGTTTTGGGGATGGGGAAATTATTACCTTCTCATTCGGTATTCCCCAGGAAACCCCCTTCACACTTACTGGCCCAAAAAGCCATTCTTGTCTGGTGCATTTTCAGTAGAGTCCTTTGAACTCCAAAGCCTCACACCACATCTCTCCCTTAGGGAGGACACATGCAATCCCAGCTGACAATAATGCATAATGTTTGCATTTAATACAGTGCACCCCACAGGTATTGAAACTTAATTCAATAAGGCTTGTCAAAGGTGTACAAGAAATTGTCAAGTCTGTCAAAGCATCTTCTTGCCTTTCCACCTTCCTCCCACCTGCACAGAGAGTGGAGAACAGAGTAGCTCCGTTGGGCAGGATGGGGGCTGAGAGAAGTACTCTCAACAGTACTAGCACTTTTTCCGTACCAGTGGAGGTTCAGGTAGGAGGGAGAGGAACTTGGGGCAGGGAGGGAGAGAACATGAGCCTAGCTAAGGGAAGACAGGCTGAGAGAAGGTGACTGGGGAAGTGGATAATCTTACAGGTTCATGGTACTATGCGGGCATATATCCCCCTACATTGATGGTAAAGTAAAAATGGTGCCAAGTCATGCAAGTTTATCGCAGTATGGTATCTGTTGTTTGTTTTCCTTAAAGCTTCAGTGCCTAGAGTCATATGATTATATCGCAGCTTCCATTTAAAACAAAGGAGTAAATTTCTGTAGCTCTTGTGGTTCTGGAGACAAGACTGAAAAGTAACCCTAAAATCCAGCAAGCACATAAAATGTACCTCAGACTTACTATCTTCTCAAATCTCTAGATGGTTAAACTAGTTTCTTGGGTTTTAAGATTACAGCACGTGAATTTTGAACACATGGAGTTGGCAGTACTGCCACTGATGAGAAGTATCATTTTGTGGAATATATTTTCCAGCAGCACTCTGTTACAATGACTGGGATTCAGAGGTTCAAGAAACTGCAAGTTCTTTCATTCCTGCTGCTGTCTAATTAGTTAAGAGCATAAGAACAGCCATACTGGGTCAGACCAAAGGTCCATCTAGCCCAGTATCTTTCTTCTGACAGTGTCCAGTGCCAGATGCCTCAGAGGGAATGAACAGACTGAACAATTTAATGATTTTTCCATTCTCTCTCCTCCAGTCCCAGCTTCTGGCACTCAGAGGTTTAGGGACACCCAGAGCATGAGGCTGCATCCCTGTCCAACTGGGCTAATAGCCATTGATGCACTTATCTTCCGGGAAATTCTCTAATTCTTTTTTGAACTTGGTTATACTTGTGGCCTTCTCAACATCCCCTGGCAATGATTTCCACAGATTGATGGCACATTGCCTCTAGAAGTGCTTCTTTAAGTTTGTTTTAAACCTATTCCCTATTAACTTTACTGTGTGACCCTGGTTCTTGTGTCGTGAACGGGTAAACAAAACTTCCTTCTCTGCTTTGTCCACACCAATTATGATTTTATAAACCTCTGCTCTATCCCCCCACTCCCGTAGTCATCTCTTTTCTAAACTGATGTTCTAAGTTCTTTAGTTCTTAACCTTTGTGATGGGGTGCGCACTGTGGCCCCTTGGCCCGGCTCCTTTAAGACTCAAGGATGCTCCAAGCTGATGCAACACCTGTGCTCTTTATTTTGTGTCCATTTCCCACCACCAGTTCCCCACTGTTTTCAGACAATTTACACAGTATAGCCTCATGCCAGCCTGACCAGCAACTAGGGTTGCCAGATGGTTTCAGAAAAAATACCAGAAAAAAAGACCCCAAGAGTTGTTAAGCAAAAAAAACAAAAAACAAAAAAACCCCCCAAAAAAACCCCAGCCTGTCCTCTTTAAGAAACATGTGGTGCTGCCCGCCATCTTACCTCCCTGTGTGGGGCCAGACAGCTCCCTTGCAGAACCCGGTAAGCACTAGGGTTGCCAGGCTGCTTCCATATTCAGCTGGAGAGCCTGGGATTTTCCCCTCCTGGAAAAAAATCAGAAAGTACCAGACATTTTAGGTGTCCAGTATTTTTTGAATTTTTAACCGGACAGGAGGCAGAAATACCGAACTGTCCGGTTCAATACCGGACACCTGGCAACCCTACAAGCAACAGATAAGTAAGCTCCTGGCTCCCTCTGAGCCCGACCTTCCCCTTGTGGTCTCTGCACTTCTTCCACTCACTTCCTCCTGCTAGTTCCTGCCAAATGATGCTGGCACATGCCACCATTGGTTAGGCAAAGCAAGACTATTTGCTCAGCTCCAATCCATTTCCCCTGATTGGGGCTGGAGTGGCAGTAGCTGAAAGAGGCTTTCCTGGGAGTGCCCTCCCACAATCCTTTTAACCATTCACTCAATGGGGGAGAGAGAGGCCGAAAGTCAACAGGAGGTCCCTGATGTTACCCAGAATAGTGGCCCGGCACCCTTCTTCGCAAACCTTAGAATGGTGCAGGGCCAGTGGAAATCAATGTTGCAAACAGTGATGGAATGTAAAATTGGTATTAGGAGTTTCAGGATTGCTAAAAATTAATCTTTATTCAGAAATTACCTTTGCAAATAATATATTTGCTGTAAAAATATTCCATATGACTGCAAAGTGTATTTTTGTTTTTTAATGACGTGTAAGAGGTCAACATAGGATCTAGGGCACCAGCATGTTTTTATATCCAATGGGTTGCTATTGTTTTTCTATCACATTATTTTGAAGATGATGACAATGTATGCTGTAAAGCATCAGAGATGATAGCGTGATTTTGTTGTGCCAGTGCTAGTGTTGTTACAGAGTCCAACAGTAGAATTCTTGAGGGTGTAATATGCTTCTTTGTTTTCTACTTTTCCATTATTCCATATTCAGAATAAAAAGTCTCTCTCTTCTGTCCTTGGTTAGCCTTGCATCCAATAAAATAAAATAAACTACCTCCCTACCCACATGGATATTAATAGCAAACTGTCATTCCACTTTATTTGGGAAGTCATAAACCTATTGTTCCCTCCTCCTCACTTTTTCATTTTCAGAATGTGTTGTTATTTTTCTTCAAGGAAACGAAGTGCCTAGAACATCTTGTTTGATTCCCAACCCAACCTCCCAACTCATATTTTGAACAGTGAAATCAGGTCAGACCTTAATGTCTCACATGCAAGTTAATGACTCAGTCTCCCTGTCCTATGAATTTTCTTCCATTTCACTTGCTCCATTGTTTCATTCATTTTCAAACGGCTTTATTTCCTGCTGGATCATTGACTGACTTTGTAACAGAGTCTCTTTCTTTGTGAACTTGCAAGGCAAATCACATTATGTTTGTGAGCACAGAGAGGATATGTTCACCTCAAATGCAAGTGTTCCATGGCAGATCTTGTGGTAAATTCCTCTAATGCCCAGCTCAAATGAAAATAATATGACCATACAAAATAATAATTATTTCTAAGTGTGACGGGGTGTACCTACCCCGCACTGAACAGCAGGGAATTGCCCTGGCTCAGCTGGCCAAAAGGGCCCCGCCCCCACAGCCCTGTAGGGCATGCTCACAAGGGAGACCAGATATAAAAACCCAGGGAGCCACTCAGTCTGGGCTGACCACTAGAGGGGAAGGAGCTCAGTCCCAAGCTCCAGAGCAGCCCCAGCAACAGCCCCGGCCAGGGAGGCTGTCCGGGGGGGGGCGGGCAACATGCCGAGCAACACCCCGAGAGCAGATCAGAGCAGCAGGGACGGTGGGAAGTGGCCCAGGGTGGCGGATTGTCCTCCGGGAGCTCAGCGCGCTTCGGCCGGCATCCCCACCAAGCAGGCAGTGAAACCCGCCACTGCCAACAGGGCCCTGGGCTTGGACCCAGTGGAGCAGGAGAGCCCAGTCCCCCTACCTCCCCACCCCACAACAATCCAGCTCCCTAGCTGGCTTCCCTTTGGACTAGGCCTCTAGGCCACAGTGACCCTGAGAGAGGGGCGTGTGTGTGTGTGTGTGTGACTAGGCCTGGAGGGCCGTATTTATCCTGCTAGCGGGCACTGTACTTTGGGACTAGGCCTGTGAGGCTGTATTTACCCTAATAGAGGGGCCTGTACTTCGGGAATAGGCCCGCAGGGCCGTATATACCCTGCTAGAAGGGACCTGTATCCTGGTAGAGGGATATTTGAGAGGATCGGGGTCTACGGGCTGTATTTGCCCAACGGAAAGCGGGCACAGACCCCAACTTTTGGGCTTCTGGGGTCTTACCCCTCAACACTAAGCTTTTCATGAAAACTTTTGCTTGGATGTATACCATCCTCAGTCTGTTTGCAAAACTAACAACACCCTTAAATCAAAACATCTTCCATTGGAAAACCTCTAACTGTTGCTCTGTGCTGCTGTTTATTGAACAATTATGTTATTCATTTAAGGGTTTTGACACAGAGTAAGTGGGGTCTGTAAGGATACATCAGCATCAGTTCTCCCTCTCAGCATTTGCCCTCCTCCTCACTTCTGTCTGAGTTTCTTCTTTGATCATATGACACAGGAGTCATGTGATGACCAGATGATTTAAAAAAACAGATATAATTGCTTATTGCTCAGAATGCTGAAAGATAGAAAGGCTGTCTATGAATTTTACTGGAGAAGCAGCCAGAAGAGACTATGAGAGAGGATTTGTGAGGCCTACACTTATGGAGAATATAGAAAAATCCAGAGTAGGGTTTGTGACAAACTGACTGTATCCTACCAAATCCTGGACAAACCTTATGGAATTAAGGTAGACTTTGTAGAACTAAGATAAACCTTATTGCATTAGATTTAATGTCTTTATGGTCCAATATGTTAAAAAGCAATTGTATATGGGTTGTTGTGGAATTTTATATATTCCTTTAGGAAGAGGGTTATGCTGTTATAATTCCTTTGATTACCAGCTGCTTCAAAGGCCCACCTGAAGAGGTTTGCATGTAGGAGTTAAAACTGGATTCACCAGGGACCAACAGACAGAGAGAGGATTTTGGGACGAATAGTCTACTTTTAAAAGAGGCTCAGAGCCATCTTCCTGATCCAGCAAGTGAGGGCCCCAGTCCTTAGAGAAGGGCTGAAAGGGCTGGGCCTACTGACACTGCATAAGACTGGGTGCTGGTTCTGAGCTGAAATTCTGATGAACTTGAATTGATAAGGAGGCCCCCATGGACAGATGTTGAGGGACTTAGGTCCTGTGTTTGAGTTGGGATGATCTCTAATAAGCTTATTAACATGTACTGAGTTTCTTTTATTGCTTTTAATGGGGTTTTTTTCCTGTTGCTCTTCTACCCTGAGAATCAACTAGGGTTGCATAAAGCGATCTGCATGGTATCTACAGCTGTGGGCTGACACGCTTCACTGTCTCTAAAAAGAAAGCAAGCAGGACTGCATGGGCACCCATCTCTGCTGGGGAAAAAACAGTGAAGCAGGGAACTGTTCAGCTCGGAAGTACCCCAGGCAGAAGGGAAAGAGATGTGTGTCTCCACCAGAGAGAGTGATGGCTGGGGGGAGACTGAGCACTTGCTGTGCCCTAGAGAATGAGCATGTTCAGTTCTCATCTCTGATAGGGAGTCACAAATGAAGGAAATGGTTTGGGTAACAAAATACAAGTGTCAGCTGGAGGCCCAGTCTTAACTGATGTCTTTGTTTAGCTGATCCAGGTCATGTCTTCCAGTGAGGATGGGAAGAAGTCCCCAGTTGATTCCTGCATTACTAGAAAGAGTCCAGAGCAAAGACCTTGGTGAAGAAAGGATTATTGAATTGTTAACTCATTGTGTGAAACACCTGGCTATCCAGGGAGAGCATAGATACTTGGATTGAGCCATGTATCCAGAGAGGATAAAATTGTTTTGCCCAGGGAGAGAAAAAGGATTATTTAACCTTCAACCAGCAGAGGTATGGATTTAGCACCTTGGGGAAAAGGAAGTCTTTTGTCTAACTTGGGTTCTTGTTTTGCTTGGGAAAAGACGATTTAATGGACTGAGCCCTACCCTCCTACTAAAACTCTTGGGAGTTGTTTATATTTGTACTTTTATACACACAAAAATTGCCTAGTTAAATAAGCAAAGTTGAGGGACTAGGTAACTTTGGACTAGGTAACTATGGGATGCAGAAAGTCCAGATGATGTGTGACCAGTAATTTGTATAATTTTCAAAGCAGCAATTAATACAAGAATTCTCCCTCACTAAAAGATTTATATGGCACTTCTTTATTCTATAATAATTAGAAGTGCAGGTATGAAAGAGCCACTATCATAGAATTGCAAATTATGAGTTATACTTAAGAAACGACTGTGTCAGACACACTATGCTTTGAACTGTGAGAAAAATAAGGTACATGACATATGGATGCCTAATAACATCTCAGAGAAGTCACATTCACAGTCATAGTCAGCAGATTAACATTTTAACAAGAAGCTGTTCCCAGTGGGATAACCTCTTTCAGATGACTGAGAAAACACTTCAGACTATGCTGAGGAACAGGAAAACTAGGAATAGAAAGCTCTCTGTGTTAGAGCCTTTAATACCAAAGGGTCCATTGAACCTCGTTTGGCAGTAGTGCTCATCTCCTACATGGGAAAGATATTCTGAGAAGTTGTTTCCATGCCAGCAAAACGTCAATGCTCACAGAAGTGTATCCTTTGTTAGGCATGATTCTTTTGTTGAACCTGATCTTTAATGTATCCTCTGTGTGTGTAATCCACATAGGATGTGAGTCTGCTACAGCTCACAGCTAAGGGGAGCTAATTTGTTTAGCATTTTACATTCCTATCTCTGTTCCTGGTGATGTCCAAGAAGAGCAGTGATCTCCTTCATGCATGAGTGATCTTTGCATACACCACACTGTGTAGCCTGCTGGAAATCCTTTCTTCTAGTATATTACCATGGAAAGAGTCAAGCTTTATAGTGGAGCTCTATCAAGGACCACAGCTCTTGGACCCTAGTCTACAGGGTTCTTAAGAGCTAGTAAATTCTGACTTGATACCCAATGGGCTGCTAACTGTTCCTAGAACTAGAGGTTCAACTCCGAGAGAGGATGCCAGTCCTGAGATCTGATTGGCAGAACTCTGGGTTTCCTGATTGGCTCCCTGCTTCTATTCAAAGCAAGCACAAAAACAGGAATTTGCTCATGCAATTAGGTTTCCCTAATTAGGACTATTTCCCTTGTACTACCTGCTCCTGCTGCCTGCCTCTGACCTGCTGTTAACTTGAGCCTGTCTTTCCAACCCCAGTTTCCCTTCTTGCCAGTCTTGGACTTTGATCCAGACTGACACCCAACCAATTCTTGCTCTGACCACTAGGTCAAACCACCCACATCCTGGTTATGAAGAGCTGTTACAGAATGTGATGCTTGTGGCAGTAGGGCCTTTCTGACTGTTAACTTGAATGAGCATGTTCAGTGGCCAGAAACTTGCAGTCAGAGATTTTTCTCCTTACAAATAATGTTGGCTTCCCATGATGGAAGTGTCAAGATAACCTACATGCCTAAGGAGAGCTCCCTAGAAGATAGGCAAAGTGATAGGGAAACTAACTTCAAATCCCAGCAGCTTGCAGTCTAAGACATCAAGGTAGCAAATGCATAGCCTAGAAATTCCAGACACCTGGATTTTGAGGTCATCTAGCATCTTTCACATTAGCTACAGTGATCTGTAGTCTAGAGGAGAAAATAAAAGGAAGGGGGCAGGTTTGTTGCTGAATCACTTCATCCCGCTATGATTTCATATAATACTCAAATTAAGGTCATATTTCCCGCAGAGTTTAATGTAATAGTACCAGAGCCACAAGCAGTAAAGAAGGTAAATATTTATGTAAGTTTTTGTATCATATTTGATATACTCTTTTCTATATAGAATATGTTCTTTTTTTAATCTAAGAGCGTTTTCCCTTTGGGATTCAGAGTGAGAAAGAGAATTTATTTTAAAGTCTCTCTCATGTGCTAACCAAATACTTTATAATTCAATATTTGATCAAATATCCTTTCATTTATTTGAACATTGACTGTAATACAATGATGAAGGAATTTGTCTAATATTCTTATAGCTTGAGAATTTTGACTCCCAGTTCTTTAATAGATGCCTTTATAGAAACACTAACAGACTGCAGAGGGGAGATACCTTCATCAAAAAATGGGGTGGGAAATGTGGAACAAATTTAAAATAATATTTGTTTCACAATGAGGGGGAATAGTGACCCTTATTCCCTGTGCTTTACAAATAGACTTTAGTTACTTTAAAAGGCTGCTGAGTGAAGCCAAGTGAAAATGTGATTCATTCATTTGGAAATTGAAAGTGAGCAGAGTGATGTTTGAAAAGCTAATATTTTTACATTTTGAGAGAGAATCTTTATCCTTTAACATAAGATTTATAATAATGCCAGATGGCTGCTGAGAAGAGATGATTAAAAAAAGGCAAATTTCCTTCATCTCAAAACTGAAAAGAAGCAGATCATTTTTAGAAGAGGAATGTTTGAGTTTCAAACAGCCATAATAAATAAAAAGCCCTTTACATTGAAGATTGGCGTGTCTCTTCATCCTGAGCTTTAAAAATATTAAATATTCTTTAAAAAACTCAGTTCCGTCTTTATACAAATGGATTCTGCACTCTCACTTCAAGAGCTGAAGTCAAACAGTAAAAATACTTATCTTTGAGAAATTGTTTCACCATTCGTTTGAGCTTTCAAAGAAAACATTTATTTTTAAAATGGTTTTGCCTAGATTTTACTATGTTTTCCCATCAATTACTGTATAGCATCAGTTATAACATGTTACCTGGTACACACTTGTTTTCTGTCCACTTCCAGAAAGAGGGGCACAGTTTGAGATTCCTGCTTTTTAGGGAAAAAAGACAGAGGAGAAAAGTTCACAAAATGAGAACCCCTGATTCACAGGGATGAAGCTTGCTGTAACCCAGGGATGACCCAAGAACACAACCAGGGACCACTTGTTACCATCTTATTTTCCTCTTCTCACCCACTTTCTCGTGTAGCACTTAATGAAAGGGCAGATTGACCTTTGTGACCAGCTTGGCTTTCTAGTGACCTAACGCTGATTGGAAATGAGGGGTAGCAACATGTTCATGCATGAATGGATTCAAACAGCTCATTCTCATGCTTGTAGTGGTTAACAGAGGACCACCAGTGGGGAGCAGAGGCCATGCTTGAAAGCTGACTACAGGCAAAACTGAATAGTCTTACTATTCTGATTGTTGCTGAAAGCAGCTTTTCTGTCCACTTTCTCCAAACCTCCCAACCTACTGCCACAGAGATGCAGGAATCCAAATCTTGACAACCTGCACACATCACCTGACATGTCTTCACTCCCTGAGGTGCTGGAATAAAGAGTTCCAAGACAGGCTATAAAAAGCATCTATAAAAAATAACCTGTTCCCATTAAGCAACAAAGAAAGTGAAGAAAGCAGTCCTGCAATCCTAAGTGAACAGGGAAAACTCCTGTTTTTTGCAAGATCCCTTATTCCTCAAAAAATGAGGTTTACAGGATCTTGCGCAAAACGGGCGTTTCCGACAAATGGCGCCATCTACACAGGGCTTTTTATCGCAAAAACCTCTTCTGCAAAAAGAATCGGATGAGAATATGCAAATGAGAGTGCAAGATTTGCAAATGAGTGCTTCATTTGCATTTCTTCTTCCTAAAACCTGCCACAGTGTAGACGTAGCCAAAGTGTTTAGCAATACTTTGTCTGCTATTTCATAATAATATACAAACTATATCTTGCAAAAGACCCTGTGAGATCAATTCTAATAGAATTTCTAGAATTTCTAACCAGGACAACTGAAAATAAAAAAAAAAAAATCCTATACTTGAAAGGCCAGGGAAACATTGGGTAAACTTGTGTCTCTAGCAAATAGCTTGTAATGAGAGTTCCAGACTTACTCCAGGGTCATTCTAATCTGTTTTTGTGCTTGTCTGCAATCAGAGAGGGGGTAGATGGAGTTTAGGTTCCACTGATTCCATTCTCTTCCCACCCTCCACACCCCTCTGCTCCAACAGGGAGTAAATGGTCACAACACAACCCATTGTGCTGAATGCTTATACATTGAATGGTTGACTTTACAAATGATAAATCAGCTGATCTTATATGTTTCCCATAATTCGTCTTTATCTAGCATATACTGTAAAAACAGGTAAAGACTTTATTTCCAGATTTGAAATGATCTTTTGAGGGAGGGAGAAGACTTTTTAAAAAAAACTTTGGACAGTAATTGTAGCTGTTAATCATCCTTTTTCCATTAGATTGTGACTGGCCATTCTACATGCCATCTTTCTTCATTACATTACTATTATGCAGTAATTTTATTTTTTCTCTGATTTTTCAAATACTGTTCTTATAAAATATCTTGTGGAAGGGGTCTGCAGTTTTACCTTTCCCCTAAACGTTAAGTGAACTATGTGCTGCCTTTAAGATGTTTTTAATGACTATCTTAAAACAAGTTTGCCTTGATACATACAAACCGCAAGATTTCTTTGTGTTGCTTAATGGAATGTCACAATAACCTTATGATGGAGAGAGGCTTAGCATATACTTGGCTATAATAAAGTTATGGATTGGGATAAAACTTGGTATGGTTAGTCATTACCATTACCTTCCATTCAGGATAAATGTAAAGAGGCCATTGTAGAGAAGTGGCTGGAACAATAGCAGTAACATCCAAATCACAGGCACATGAAAAAGCTTGGGTAGAAGCAGAACCCAGTGACCCAACAGGTTTCAAATACAGCTGCTTTGATTGGTAGAGCTATTTTTGGTGTGAGAAAGAAACATAGCACAAGTGAAGGGACACACCGATGCCTAGACAATAACAGAAGTGCTGGTAGTATGGCCCTTTGTGACGGGGCGGCCCCGCCCCGCACTCAAGCACAGGGAAACCACCTGGCGCAGGGGGCGGAGAAGGCCCCACCCATGCAGCCCTACTGGGCATTCTCCCAGGGGAGCCAAGGTACAAAAGGCTGCAGGCCTGCTCAGAAGGGGCAGACCACCGCCAGAGCCGGAGCTAGCGCCCAACCTCCCAAGGCGCAGACCGAACCGCCAGAGAGGGAGTCGCCAGGCCCGCTGAACGTGCCGCTGCCAGGCCCAAGCCGGGCTCGACCCCAACGACGGAGCCGCCAGCCAACCCCCCGCGACCCAGGCACCGGACCGGCCACCGCCAACCCCGACGCTGACTGGGGAAGTGCCGCTACAGCCACCCGACCCGCGCCAACAGGTGGGACCGCGACGGGCCGGGGGGAGGGGGTAGGAAGCGACCCAGGGCAGGGAGCTGGAAAAACCCCTGAGGGCTCGGCACGTTGCGGGGAGGAGCCCCCGCCGAGCCAGTGGTGGAAGGCGCCCGCCACTGATAGGGCCCTGGGTTGGGGCCCGGTGGAGAGTGAGGGCCCGGGCCCCCCTACCCCTGCCCTGACCCCCGGCGAGTGGGGGCTCAGCTGAAGGACTAGGCCTCAGAGCCTGCGTACTAAGGACTAGGCCAGTGGGCCATATTTCCCCTAATAAAGGGGCATCGTACTTTGAGACTAGGCCCGAGCGGTCTGAACTATGCCCCGGACGGGGGCGGCACGGGGCAGCCCCCCGACACCCTTAGAGAAAGCTCAGAACCAGAACTTTTGGGGGATGCAAAATGCTGTATGGAAAGGCAGTTTTGAAACAGCAAGCAGAGAAACTGTCTCCTGCTATTTGATTCCTACTTTTTTTTCCCGAGAAACAGGACTTTATGTATAAGCTTTGTCAGTGAGTGAGATTGCATCAAATCTCTCTTTCCAACTGGAACAACCCACAAAATGCTAAATTTGGCTACAATGTAGTTGTCATCTAGTTCATCAGTTAAATTGTTAAGCAGAGAACATTAAAATAACAGCACTGGAATTATTGATACTGTTGAAATGAGTGCAAGTTTTCCATTGGTTTCAAGGAAGCTGCATCAGATTCTATAGTTGGAGCCTTGTGTGGATAGAAAATTAGCATCCACATCCATATCCACAAAAAAGAACCGCGGATATCTGCCTCCATAGCTGTGAATGTGGATACCCACAGATATGAAGCCGATATCTGTGGATTTACAAGGCTTTATCTATAGTTGTTAGTAGTGATGATGAGATGATGATGGATAATAATAACAAAGTTGTTGCAGTACACATATTTACAGTTAAAGATCCAATTAAATTGTCTTCACAGTAAATGTCAAACACTATGGTAACTTTATCTACTTACATGTGCAGAACTGTAAAATTCTGAATGTCAGTCATAGATCTGCAGCAAGTTAGAACTGGAAGAGACCTCAGAAACTACTCCAGCCCTATGCTCAAAGCAGGACCAACCCCCACTAAATAATGCCAGCCACGACTTTGCCAAGACAGGCCTTAAAAACCTCTAAGGATGGGGGTTCTACCATCTCCATATGTAACCAATCCCAGTGCTTCATCGCGCTCCTAGTGGAATAGTTAATCCTAATATCCACTGCAACTTGAGACGATTGGTTCATATTCTGTCATTCTGCCTACCTCCATCCTCTGTGGAACACCCCTTCAGGTAGTTGAAGGCTGCTATCAAATCCCCCCTCACTCTTCTCTTGACTAAAAATAATCCCAGTTCCCTCAGCCTCTCCTCATAAGTCATGTGCCCCATCCCCCTAATCATTTTCATTGCCCTCTGCTGGATTTTCTCCAATTTGTCCACATCCTTTCTGTAGTGGGGGGCCCAAAACTGAATCCAGTACTCCAGATGTGGTCTCACCAGAGTCAAACAGAAGGGAATACTCATTTCCCTTGATCTGTTGGCAATGCTTCTACTAATGCAAACCAATATGCACTTAGCCTTCTTGGCTACAAGGGCACATTGTTGACTCATCTCCAGCTTCTTGTCCACTGTAATCCCCACTTCCTTTTCTGCAGAACTGCTGCTTAGCTAGTCAGTCCCCAGCCTGTAGCAGTGCTTGGTCTCTGTCCTAAGTGCAGGACTCTGTGCTTGTCCTTGTTGAACCTCATCAGATTTCTTTTGACCCAATCCTTCAATTTGTCTAGGTCACTCTGGACCCTACCACAACCCTCCAGAATATCTACCTTGCCCCTCAGTTTAGTGTAATCTGCAAACACACTGAGGGTGTAATCCATACCATCATCTTCAACATTAATGTAGATACTGAACAAAACCAGTCTTAGAACTGATCCCTGGGGCACTTCGCTTGATACCATCTTCCAACTATACATTGAGACATTGATCACTTCCTCTTAAGACCAAAAATCTAGCCAGCTTTCTATCCACAGAGATCCTGCTCATCAGTCAGGATCTTGAACATAATCATCTTATATGCACTACTTCTGCTTTCCCTAACAATTCTTCCCCATTTGTGAGAAGTAGGTCAAGAAGTGCATGACCCCCAGTTCTTTCCTTCAGCACTTGCACCAAGAAGTTGTTTCCAACATTCTCCAAAAGCTTCCTGTATCATCTGTGCACTGGCTTCTCTCTGTTTTTTGTGAAACACCATGCACGTCAATGACACTGTATGTTCAAAAGCTTCAGAAGGGTAGCCAAGTTAGTCTGTAACTGGAAAAACTTAAAAATCAACAAATAGTTTTGCAGCACCTTAGGGTACGTCTACACTTGCACCCTAGTTCGAACTAGGGATGCAAATGTAGATGACCGAAATTGCTAATGAAGCGGGGATTTAAATATCCCGTGCTTCATTAGCATGATCTCGCCAGCATGTTACTCCGCTCAACAGCTGTTCCGAAAGTGAAAGTGCGCATTTATTGAGGAGTAACGTTAGTTCGAACCAAGGGGTTTGGTTCGAACTAACGCATCCCGGTGCGCACTTTCACTTTCGGAACAGCTGTTGAGCAGAGTAAGAGCGCTGGCGAGATCATGCTAATGAAGCGTGGGATATTTACTGGAGCGGTTGACAAAGGCTTCCCTTGTCGACCGCAGTGCGTCTAGACTGCCCTGCTATGCCGGATCAGCTGATCGTCGGCACAGCGCAGCGGCCATGTTTATTTAATGAAGCAGGGATTATTTAAATCCCCGCTTCTTTGCCTATGCTGAATAAACTATTTTACATGGCTCCATCGACGGAGCCATGTAGTCTAGATATAGCCTTAGAGACTAGCAAAACATGCGGATGATATCATGAGCTTTCGTGGGCACAACCCACTTTTTCATCTGTAATGTAGATCCTGTGAGATGTGACATTTTCCCACCTCTTTTTCCCTATCCCATTTTATTTTCCACTGTATAGAAATCAAGTCCTTTTCTAGTAGAAATATTCCTTTGACAACACAGACATAAAACTGTCTTCAAGCACTGCTTTTTTCTTTTCTGTAATATTTCTTGCAAGCCTGCTATACAGTAGAACTTCAAATTATGACCACCCGTTTTATAAACAACCATTATACAAACCATTTTCTCTGATGGAAGGGGGGGAAATTATATTACAAAAGTGATGTCAATGGAGAACAAATTGACATCTCTTTATATACCAATGCCTTCAGTTCCTAGAAAATCACTCTGAAGTGGTTTGAAGGACAAGAAAGAAGTGAGGCACTGCACCATACCGCAACTTATGCACCATGCCTGCTGTCATTTTGAGCTGTTCCATTTTATGAATTCCTGAATCCCCAGTAAGTTTGTAAAACAGGCTTCCAGTGCCTTTTATTTCACTCCATCAAAAACAATTGAAAACATAATCTTGAAAAAAACCTTTAAAATGTGTTTTTTAAAAATACAAGAACAATATTCTGACATTCATTTACAGATGGGCTATAGCAGCAAATTTCTAACACTGATTCTGAAGACTTCCAAATATTTGACTCCCAGGTACTTGTGTTTTCAAAGGGCTATTTGAGACCCATCTCCTACTGGATTTCATGGGGAGACAAGAAACTAATTGCTCCATAATCTTCTTTTGAAAATCTCAGCCAATTGGGAAAAAATTGTCCTATATTGAGATTGTAAGTAGGACTTAAATGATACATAGACTTTGTGCTGGTTCTCTGCATAGGGTGAATGTCACCTCATATGAGTAGTTACTCGTGTGTATAAGTGTAGCAGTGGAGGGTGCACTTGTAAATATTATTCTAAATTATTAACAAGAAGTAAACATTACAATTATTGTCCTGGGAAAATACTCTGCTTTGAATTTACGGGTAGTAAAAGAGAGAAGTTTGTGTGAAGAATTAGCCATGGTATTAACTTTAGAAAGATTTATAATCATTCTCATTTTATAAAAATGAAGCCTCTTTTTTAAATGACTGATAATTATCAGGACAGCGTGTGATGTCTATAATGAATTGCATTAAAATTGAACTGAACCTGATAAATCTGGCATTGCTATTGCAGTCTTGAGTAATGGCTACAGATCTGGTTCTTATAATTTCCCATTATCTGGTATTCATGTTGGCAGATATTTAGCAGAATGGATATCTTATAAAAGAATTTATTGTGAATTAATATATCTTTAGGCAGTTTGAAACCCCTGACAATTCAGTGTCAACACTTGTCTCATTGATTTGTCCTTACATTGCCCCACTGAAAAGCATACAGCTTTCAGGGGAAAATATAGAGCACTGTAAATTTCTGTAAAGAGAGAAAAAGAATTGAGATGACACAAGTACAAAATATAGCTGACAGTTTTGTTGTGCAAAGGAAAGCATACATATCTGAGCCACTTGTCTTCAATAAATAAAAATGGTAATTTTTTTAGATAAAGAAACTGTATTTAGACTTTTATGATTACCTCAAACTACCTCTATAAGGGTGTGTCTACACAGCACAGTTATTTTGAAATAACCATGAGAGCGTCTACACAGCAATTCCATTATTTTGAAATCATTTCAAAATAACAGACGGCTTATTTCGAAATCCATAAACCTCATTCCATGAGGAATAACGCTTATTCTGAAATAGCTATTTCAGAATAGCAGTAGTGTGAATGTTCTACTGCTGCTATTTCGAAATAGCTCCTCTCTGGGGGCATTCAAAGTAATTACTCCCCAGTGCCTCCTGGGGCTCTAAATCGAGGTAGCGCATCCACATTAGGGAAGCCTGCCTCAGACTAATTTTGAGGCTTCCCTGTCGTGTAGATGTGCTATTTTGAAATAAGCTATTTTGGAGTATTTCTTCCAGAATAGCTTATTTTGAAGTAAGCATGCAGTGTAGACATACCCTAAATGAACTGCAATCCTATTGTCTTGTTTTAGGTTTGTTTTTCAATGGATTTCATTTGTTTCCGATACTGACTAGTGAAAATAAACATCCTCCATGGGAATTAATTTAAAAATTTTGTGAGAAATCAGATGTGGGGAAAGAAATGAACTCATTTTGCCTAACATTTAGGTCAGCATTTCAGTGAGGTTTTGGGGCTTTATCTATGTGGAGTGAAGCAGTTTTAACTGTAAAGTAGAAATGATTCTTCACCACATTCTGTCTCTAGGAAATAAGACAACTATTGAAGTTCCCTGGTCCTCAGGTTTTACCCCAACAGAAGTTAGAGTTGCCAAAGAAACTTCTACTCTGTGAGGACTAATAATGGTTCCCAGTGGAGTGCATACTTGTTGAGAATAGCCAGAGTACAATAGACCTCCTGCCATAACCCATCTTGCCCTTTCATGTCCCCTGGCATCTCCTCTGCACCAGGTCCAGAATAGAGGACCGCATAGGATGTAGCTTTACGAGATCTACTTCAGTTGAGGATTTCTCCTGTCCCAGGGGAATTCTCATATGGCAACGTGTCTCCAGTCCCTTTCCATTGCCAGTGTGGATCAGAGGACCTGGCCAAAACTCTTTAAACATCACAGACAGATACAGTAGACCAGCACAAAAGGCCAACAAATCCCCATGCAAGCCATGGAAATATGCCATAAGATCAGTGTGCCTGCTGATTTGTACCAGTCTCTTTTATAGTGGTTGTGAAATACATCACTTTCCAACAATTTTACAAAACAAAATATCTTAGCTCAAGAGTCAAACAAAATAGACACAATTCACAGTGCAATGCTGGAGGGGCATTACAATCATTATGAGCTATCTCCTTAACCACTGGGGAAATAATTCCCAGATAGAAATAATCTAGCATGATGTTCCTGAAATTCTTTCTGTAGCCTGTCTTTGTCTTGTTATCATTAATATTTCTAAGATTCAGAAAATCTCATCTTAGGTATACTTTTGAATAGCAGCTATACGCAGCTCTGTAAATAAGTTCCAGACTTATCTCATCCTGACATGAAATCCTGGCCCCACAGTAGTCAATGGGAGTTTTAGTATTGACTTCAGTAAAGCCCAGGATTTTACCATTGCATTATAGAAAAAAAGACAGGCTTCCACCCTTCCTTTTTAAAGGTTCCCTTACTTTGCCTTTCTATACTTCAATTCTGTAACATTTGCTCAGTAAAAAACTCTTTGTTTTTTGACCAGTTGTAGCATTGGGTATTCTAACATCTTGTGCATATTGCAACTTGGCACTTTTTTGGGAGACTCATTTCTGTTGGTTCATAACTATAAATAAAAATTCTCTGGGAGCTGAAACCTGGTGATTCTGAGACACACACTTCCCCCCGCATAAAGTTCTTGCTGTGCTATTAACTTCCTTGGATGCCTGTGAGACCCACTTGATGTATTCAGTGCCTGTACCAGCATTGAGAGGCAGCTTGGTTCATTTGATAGAGCACTGTATTGGAACTTGGAATACTTAAGTTCTATTCTTGGCGCTACCTCTGTCCTGCTGTGTGACCTTGAGCAAATCATTTTAAAGATAGCTTTCTTTGATAGGATGATAAGTCTTGTGGATAAGGGAGAAGCGGTGGACGTGGTATACCTAGACTTTAGTAAGGCATTTGGTACGGTCTCACACAATATTCTTATCAATAAACAAGGCAAATACAACTTAGATGGGGCTACTATAAGGTGGGTGCATAACTGGCTGGATAACCATTCTCAGAGAGTAGTTATTAACAGTTCACAATCCTGCTGGAAGGGCATAACAAGTTGGGACCAGTTCTGTTCAATATCTTCATCAACGATTTAGATATTGGCATAGAGAGTATGCTTATTACGTTTGCAGATGATACGAAGCTGGGAGAGGTGGCAACTGCTTTGGAAGATAGGGTCATAATTCAAAATTATCTGAACAAACTGGAGAAATGGTCTGAGGTAAATAGGATAAAGTTTAATAAGGACAAATGCAAAGTATTCCACTTAGGAAGGAACAATCAGTCTCACACATAGAGAATGGGAAGTAACTGTCTAGGAAGGAGTACTGCAGAAAGCTATCTAAGGGTCATAGTGGACCACAAGCTAAATATGTGTCAACAGTGTGACGCTGTTGCAAAAAAAGAAACATGATTCTTGTATGCATTAACAGGAATGTTTTGAGCAAGACATGAGAAGCCATTCTTCTGCTCTACTCTGCACTGATTAGGCCTCAACTGGAGTATTGTGTCCAGTTCTGGGCACCACATTTCAAGAAAGATGTGAAGAAATTGGAGAAGGTCCAGAGAAGAGAAACAATGATTAAAGGTCTAGATAACATGACCTATAAAGGAAGACTGAAAGAACTGGGCTTGTTTAGTTTGGAAAGGAGAAGACTGAGAGGAGACATTATAGCGGTTTTCAGGTATCTAAAACGGTGTCACAAGGGGGAGGGAGAAAAATTGTTCTCTTTGGCCTTTTAGGAGAGGACAAGAAGAAATGGGCTTAAACTGCAGAAAGGGAGGTTTAGGTTGGACATTAGGAAAAACTTTTTAATTGTCAGTGTGGTTAGACACTGGAATAAGTTGCCTAGAGAGGTTGTGGAATCTCCATCTCTGGAGATATTTAAGAGCAGGTTAGATAGACATCTATCAGGGATGGTCTAGAAGGTACTGAGTCCTGCCATGAGAGCAGGGGACTGGACTCGATGACCTCCCATGGGGTCCCGTCCAGTTCTAGTATACTATGATTCTATGATTTCACCTGTTTCTTCTCCTACGCTCTGTCCATCTTTATTTAGATTATCATCTTTTCAAGACACCAACTATCTTCTCCTATGTGTATATCCAGAAGCTAGCATGATGGGGTCTCTGGGTGCTCTCACCATATGAACACTTAGGCTATGTCTATACTACCAGGTTATTTCAAAATAATAACTCTCAAAATAACTATTTCAAAATAAGCTTATTTCTCTTCACAAACAGGAGTTATTATTTTGAAATAACAAGCCCCTTATTTGAAATAGCAGGCTTGGTATTGTGGACGCTCGCCTTGGTATTGTGGACGCTCGCTCAAAGTAGCTCCCCAGAGCAGACATGTCCTCTGGTATGTAAGTAGTTTATTAACAATGATATCCCATTCAATATGATAGAATATCTACATACATAAGGGTTTGCATTCCAAAGAGAACTTAACAGAGAATGGCCCATCAATTTGTGACATTCTAGTTGAGAGCAATAAAACAGGTGGTAGGGGAAGAAAGATGGATAGAACACTATTTTAAGGGGATACCTAACAAATATGTATAAGCACAAATATAATGTGTGTATGTGTGTGTGTCTCCAGGGTTGACAAAAAAAGGAGTACAAAAACAACATAACCTTTTCTGAGAAGTCGTATGTAAAATCCTACTTCACCAAGAATGTTTACTATCTATTAGGTAAGATAATGAAAGTCCACTTGAAATATAGTGGGCAAATCTCCAAAGTCTGATTTATCAGCACTTGGATAAGTATCCAAATATGGAAGCTTGTTCCAGAATTTATCAAAGCCTTGTTAGGTGTCAAAATCTAGGAAGATATGATCCAAAATGCAGCTCTACCATATGTTGTTGTTTTCTTACTGAAACCTGTCAATTTTTTTTAAGTTTTGTATTGTTTTGCAATTTGAGAAAATATTCAGGTCATTTCTAATTTTATCAGAATTTAAAAAACTCTAGCAGCCTGATCAAACTTTCATTGAAGTCAATGGAAAGCTGCCTGTAGACTTTAATGGGATATAGATTAACACTAATTTTAAATCCTATTATACTAGGTTTTTTTTTTCAACTCAGGGTAAAAAAAATTCTGCCTAACAAACTTAGGTTTTTTAAGTATTACTCATAAAGAACCTAATCAAGCTGCCATTCATAACAATAGAATGTTTACTATTGTCTCAAATGACAAAATGTACCTTCATAAATCATAGAATACTAGAACTGGAAGGGACCTCAAGAAATCATCAAGTCCTGTCCCCTGCCCTCACAGCAGGACCCTGATAGATGTGTATCTAATCTGCTCTTAAATATCTCCAGTGATGGAGATTCCACAGCCTACCTGGGCAATTTATTCTGGTGTTTAACCACCCTGACAGTTAGGAAGTTTTTCCTAATGTCCAACCTAAACCTCCTTTGCTGCAGTTTAAACCCATTGCTTTTTGCCCTGTCATCAGAGGTCAAGAACAATTTTTCTCCCTCCTCCTTGTAACACCCTTTTAGATACTTGAAATCTGCTATCATATCCCTTCTCAGTCTTCTCTTTTCCAAAGTAAACAAACCCAATTCTTTCAGTCTTCCCTGATAGGTCAAAGTCTCTTCTAAGTGTGAGTCCTATACAAAATATAGCTCTGTAGCATTAACAAAGATGCCCCTCTGTGTGATTCTTGAGACTATTAAAAAAGAGGGGATCATCGCTTTGTAAATATGTGGCTGAATGTATATGCTTGTGGTTTGAAAAGTTTTTGAGAAATACAAAAGCTAACAAAATAGTTTCCACTAGCTCAGCTTAATAATTTCTGAAAGCAAGAGGAGCATACTATTTTTGTGAAGCACAGGTGTGAGCTGTTTGGGGGTTTTTTCTTATGCCATGTGCCCTTGGTGGAGCAGAGAAAAAAATAGCACCTTTTAAAAAACTATTTGAAGAGGCCTTTTTGAAATGCTCTCTTAGCTTTTCTTCTCTCTCTCCCTCTAGGATATCGGGTTGAATGGTACTATCAGCAATGTCTAAAATAGATATTAAGAGATGGACAGCTGAACAAAGTTAGAAAAACAATCCCTCCTCAAAATCTTAAAAATCATTAGCAGATGGGGTGAAAAGAGTATATGGAATGTTCAGATTGAGAATATTAGAGTGACATTAGGAATAATAAATCAGTCTCCCCCTAAGTAAGTTAAGAAAGAAAGCTATTTTAGCTCACACTTTTTATCCCTAACTTTTATCACCTATAAAGGTTCACTGATATCTTTTAAAGAAGGTTAAACTTCAGTATGATACATTATCATTAGCTCTTAATAAGCTTAGCCTTTTTTAGGTTTAATATCATAGCCTTGTAAAAGTTTAGTTGTCTTGTGCATTATTATTATAAACTAATAAATGTAGTAAGTATTCTATTTTCTGTATTGGAAAATGTTGTATTATTTCTGTGCATTCGCAACATAATATGCTTAATTACATCATGAATTCATTGATCCATAGATATTAATGCCAGAAGGGACAGTCATATTTGCCTAGACAGACCATTTACAAAAGACTACACTGAATTAAGTCCTGTCTGAACTAGAGCATAAAATTTAAGGAAAAGGCACACATTTTAGTTGGGGATGGAGAATACACTAAGAACCTTGGTAAACTGCTCCAATGATTAATTACTCTCACCATTAAAATTTTAATCTTGTTTCCATGTGGAATCTGTCTGCTTTTCACTTCTAGCCATTGGATCAAAGCAGGGGGCAACAGACTTTCTGGGCCTCTTGGCAAAGTGGAGGGTGGGGCTGGCCAGCCCTCATTACTGCCCAGAACATGCTACACCAGTTCCTCCCTCATCCCTCAGAGCCACCTGGAGTGCACTGTGTAGTACTCTGGCGGTGATTTAAAGGGCCCAAAGCTCCAGCCACTGCCACTCCTGCAGTGGTGGTGGCAATGGCTGGGAGCACCGGGCCCTTCTGAATCACTGGGCCCTGCGGCAACTGCCCTCTTTGCGCCTCCTGTCAGCAGGCCTGGATCAAACTATACATTTTTGTACTGGATTGAAGAGACCATTATTAAATAATTATTCCTCATGCAGATACTTAGAAATCATAATCAACACTCCTTAGCCTTTTCTTTCCTAACCTAGATAGACTGAATTATTTGTGTCTTTCCACACCCTTTAAATATGCTTGTGGTTCTTTTTTCAACACTGTCCAATTTACCAAAAACCTTTTTGAATTGTGGGCATCAGAACTGGGCACAATATTCTAGCAACATTTTCATTAATGCCAAATATAAAGGTAAAATAACCTCTCTACTCCTACTCAAGAGTCCCATGTTTACCCATCCCAGGATCTCATTAGCTATTTGGACACAGTGGGAGCTCATGTTCAGCTAATTATTTCCCACAAACCAATGACCTATCTGTCCTCTTTGTTCTTTCTCATTGCAAATCAGTCATCGATGATGTTGTGTTTTCTTCCAGTTCATGGATAAAAATGTTAATAAGGTAGGGCCAAGAACTGCAGAACCCTACTAGAAACACTCCAGCTTCATGATGATTGCCCATGTACAATTACAAGACATATAAGTTATATAGCTTTTAATCTACTTAAGGTTTGCAGTGTTAATTTTATATCATTCTATTTTTTTAATCAAACTGTCTTGAGGTACCAAGTGCCTTAGAGAAGTATATTTCGTCAACACTACTACCTTTATCAACAAAACTTGTAATCTCATTAAAAAAAAGATACCAAGTTAGTTTGACAGGATCTATCTTCCATAAACGCATCTTGATTTGCTTAATTACATCACCCTCCTTTAAACTCTTCCTAAACAATAAGCGATAGGGCCAACAAATTTCATCCAGACTTCAGTTTTGTGCAAGTTTCCTTATAATAGACTTCTACATTCAAGGGATATACTGCTAAGTTGTTGTTTTTTTTCTTTTTTAACAAGGAACAGAAGCTCCCAAACACAGGTTTTCCCATTACGTTGTTCAGAAACTGAATTAGCTTCCACTTAGAGTTTTCTTAACATAATTACATGTGACTCCTTCACTGAAGATCTTAACAAGGGTTCATCTTCCAAAAATCAAGGATCTCCTGGTCTCCCAGACTTCTCCGCCCCCTTCTCTGAGTTCAATCCTCTTCTACGTACCCCAGAACAGGTGTTCTTCTCTCAGCCATGCCCTCTTTGCTGAGTCTGAGGGCAGCTTTTCCCACATTCATTTTAGGATTAACTTCATCTGCTGTCTATATTTAAGGGAAAAAGTGATTATCTGGTGTCTTCTTCCTGACACCTCTAGTCTGTGTCTAATGCTCCATTTTATTTTGTAGCTATTATGCTTATTATGCCTGGATGATGCAGGAAGATCAGCTATTTTGCACCATTATTTTTAGTGACAATTTTTAATTCCTTTTCTTTCCCCATCTCTCCAAGTCCCAATCACTTCATTGGGTATATTGAATAGACAAATTAGAATGAAACCCTCAGGGGTCCCAATGTGACTCAACAAAGTTTATGTGTTAGAACTCCTCTCTTGTGGCCCTCTAAGCCCTGACCTAGGCTGACAAGTACCCAGAAGTCAGCATGCCTGCCAAAGCAGATAGGCGCAGAAGGGCAGGAAATGGGTAGAGCGTTTGCTCCACCACTACTTTCCTCTCATTGGCCAGCTTAGCGGTACTGGCAGGAGGTATGTTGCTTTTTGCTGCTGATATAGGCCAGAACTAAAGAATTGCAACTGAAAACCCAGGTGCCTTGTGGGCTATCAGTGGGTTGGTTCAGCGTACATATCCCCTCCCCGCACACACATCTGTACCACCCCCACCCACCAATGCACAGCCTAGTGTCATATTCTAGCCCTAAGTCACCTCTTTGTATCAAAATGTGTAACTTTAAAGGAAGGAAGGAAATTTTTGCACTGTTTATTGAAAATATCTCCAGCATAGCCGCCAGAATATTTCCAATACATGCCCAAAAATGTCCCGAAAGGATTATCCATCAATGCTGCTGGATAGAAGAATTCTAGTAAAAAGTGTTATTGATTGTTATCACACAAATCAGCCTGAATCGAGACAGCTTTTCTGTTTGCCTGTAACATTAATCAGCTCTTTATAAATCCCTGCTTGTGACAGGGTGGTGGGAGAGGAGGGAAGTCAATGAAGCTCTGTCATATGTTTTACTTTAAATGTACAGAAATGCTTGTGGTAATTGACTTTGAGTCAGTTTAACGGAGTGGAGTTAAAACCTATTCAGATTAACTAGAGCACAATTATCTGCTTTGGCAGTTTCTTTGTAGCAAGAGTTTAAAAAATATATTCATGTAAGTCACAGAACTCATCTGATTTACTTCATACTTTCAGACATAAAGCATGGACTTTGCATTACCCCAGTTCCTCTCACTAATTGGGCTAAAGGGGTGATTATTTCCTTTACCACTCACAATGAAAGGCAGTCTTCTCCTGACCACCCTAATCAAAGCAAGATCCTACAGAGCAAACCAAGTAGAATTTGCTTCTAACTCCTCTGAAAACATCTCTTTTGTCCTTCACACAATCCAGCTCTCTAGTTCCACTGCTGTCCTCCAGCCATGCACTAAATCAATCCTACCTCTTATCATTTGCAAAATGAACATTTAGCACTCACAAGAAGCCTGTTTTACATTGACATTTCCCCCTACCACGTTTCCACCTGGTGTTGTCTTTATTATTCGAACCTGATATATTAAATCCTGTAATAAAGAGCACGATGTGTAACATTTATGTGACAGAAAGAAATCTTGCATCAGGAAGCCTTACATGTATTATTATTTTTTCTTCATTCCTGCTTTGTAGAGCGACAGTGTGTATCATTCATTTTACCAGACATTTAGGACTAGGCAGATTGAGAGGCATTTTCCATAGACTGCCATCATTCCTCTTGTCTTTAGTGAATGCTACCTTCAAGCCTGGAAGCAAAACTTCTGCTACACTTGTATGGCATGCATTGATTCTTGGTTTCTTGGCTCCCCCCACTTGTCATTAGTTTCAAGTCCCTTTGTTTTTTATTTTTGTTTTGTTTAAATTTCCCAGGAACTTATCAGTGTTTATTACAAAATGTTTACAAAGGTGTAAAGTAACTTCATCATTTTCTGCGTTAATAGTGGGGGACATGAGGTTAGGAAAAAAACAACAAGTATATTGAAAATAAAAGCAGTTTAATGTAGTGGTTTATATCATGAACTGTATTTAAGTCCTTAATACTGTGTTTTGTCATAAACATTTACATGAGCGTGCATGTGTTTATTCTTCACTTCTTTTTCCTTACCTCAGCTATTTAGCTCATGTTGCAGTGACTTGTGCATTTAATTCTGGAGATACCCAGTACTATCTCTTGTGTTGGCCAAGATGGTGACTGTCAATGTTCCCTCTAGTCTTTTCCATCCATTTGTAGTTTTTTTCTGTCCATGTGCAGAATAATTTTATGTGCTCAGAGGCGTGTCTGAATAAGCACCATCAGTAGAAACAAAAAACCTAGCTATGGTAATCAGGTGGGCAGCATCTGAATCTCTTGTGAGTGGTTGGATGAGCGCACAGTTTACAGGGAACACTGGTTACTGCCAATCCTGGAAGTCCTCTTTTGCAAAGTGTTCTGTGTACACATAGTAAGAGATGGTTCCTGCCACTAAAAACTTGTGGTCTAAAAAAATTCATTGCCTACTAATTAGCTGTTCCTAGAAACTCCAGATCAAAGATCCCTTATCCGTATAAAAGGGTGGATTACGCTTGTTATGAGTGTGTTTGTTTTGAGCGGAAGCATTCATAATCCCTGGGTTTGAAAGACTGCTCCTGACAGATTTGTGGCCTATGAAAAGGAAGCCTACACAAAGTCATGAAAAGGATGGCGAGCATAGCCACATGATTAGCACAGGCATTCATTCATAAGTTTTAATTGTAAATAATAAATTGTGTGTTTGTTAAATCAGTCTGGAGCAGAGTTATGGTGAATGAGGATTTCTGCACTGGCCTTTGAAGAACATCTACCACAGCTATCTGGGGATCCCACAGGCTAGTAACAAGGGCGCAGAATGACAGGTGCCCTGAAGTACATTTTCTAAGTGGGAAGCAGGGAACCAAGACAGATTCATAAGAAACCCAGAGTCACATGTAAACAGTCTGATTGTAAACAAGAAGGCTCCCTGTGCCACTGTGAGGCTAGCCTATATTAATAGGAAGAGAAAACTGAAGAAAGGAGAAAGCAGGTTGGACATTGTGAGTAGCCACAAGTGAAGTGTTTCCTAATGTCCAACCTAAACCTCTCTTGCTGCAATTTAAGCCCGTTGTTTCATCAGAGGTCCAGGAAAACATTTTTCTCCCTCCTCCTTGTAACACCCTTTTAGGTACTTGAAAGCTGCTATCATGTCCCCTCTCAGTTTTTTCTTTTCCAAACTAAACAAACCCAGTTTTTTCAGCCTTCCTCACAGGTCATGTTTTCTAAACCTTTAATCTTTTTTGTTGCTCTTCTCAGGACCCTCTCCAATTTCTCCACATCTTTCTTGAAATATGGTGCCTAGAATTGGACACAATACTCCAATTGAGGCCAAATCAGTGCAGAGTAGAGTGGAAGAATTACTTCTTGGGTCTTTCTCACAACATTCCTGCTAATGTATCCCAGAATCATGTTCGTTTCAGTGGTTTTTTTCTGCAACAGTGTCACACTATTGACTCATTGTTAACTTCTGGTGTATAGAACCTTGACAGATTTCAGGCCAGATGAACACATAGGTTGTTCTGAAGAGAAGTAGTGGTCTTTTCTGAAAACCATTTGACTTGAAAAAACCTTCAAATACTGCATATACAAGTATTTTAAATGTGATGAAAGAACAGTGTCACTTATCTAACTACACATTTAGTTATATTCCGCAGTACATGCTCCAAGGCAAAACTATCAGACTTTTCTCTGTGTCTTTTAATATTTGCTTTTTTATTTAACCTTGTAGTGCTGAACTGGATCAAATGGGGAAAAAATGTAATTCTTTTTGCCTTATACAATGTATATCTCAGTTACTAATAGTACCATCTGTCAAAAAAATTAAACCCAGAATAGAAAGCAAAAGTCTGGCAGAATTCTAATAGTCCAATAAACAATTATTAATTACCATTTTCATAATGGTTAAACATTCTAGGAAATATGAGCACTTATTTTCTCTATTAACCATGTATTCTTCCATAGAAATCCCCAAATGATTTATATTTATTTCTTCATCCAAATCTATAACAAAACTCACAATATCAACTTGATACAAAAGAATGAGTGCCTGTGAAGCTGTAGGGTCAAATCTGAAGCTGCTCTCTGTTTTGCCATTGACTTCAATGGGATGAGAGTTTCTCATAATGAGAAATCTTGCTCTTGTTCTTTGGGTGTGGCAGACATTGGCACTGGAATTCTTTTGATTCTACTGCCAAGTACTGTTTCTGGAGAACAGATCTGTGGGGCCTCTCTGCACAATCAATATGTTTGGGGTAAGGCAAGGGACAGAGGTAGGATATCTGCCTTTCAAAAGATCCCTGATCTTTTTCCAAGGGTTCTGCTAGGGTCAACAGGTTGAAGTAGTTTCCACAGCCTCTCCATTGCTGCTACTTGCAGTCCTAGAAGGTGGGGACAGAAATTTGTCCTGATCACTCCAGTGCACAAATGAGATATTCAGTGGGACTCTGGAAACCCCTGATAGTGTGTGAGCAAATCGGGTTCAATAATACATTTGTTTTTATAAGAATGAAGATAAAAGGCCAAAGAAAGCTCAGTAAGTATTTATTATCGCTCTGTGTATAGAACAGAAGGGATGAGAAGTTAGAGAGGAGAGGAACAGACACACTATCATTATAATGAGTAACCAGTTCTGAATATGAGCCGCAGCGTCACGTGAGAACGGAATATTTCTGTTCACCTCTCTTGATCTTATTGAACACAATGACTACACACAAAAGTGAAAACAGATGCCCCACAGAGGCAGACAGCAAGAACAAGACTGACCCAGGATGGAAATAATGTAATTCTATTCTGTCTGCATTAGAGCTCTTAGCGTGTGTCTACACTTGCAGCCTAATTCGAACTAGGGCTGCAAATGTAGGCATTCAGAATTGCAAATCAAGCCCGGGATTTAAATATCCCGTGCTTGATTTGCATCTTCCCAGCCGGGCGCCATTTTTTGAAATTTACAAGCCCGAAGTAACTGCCCATGTCTACACGCAGCAGTGAAACGGGCGTCCGAAATAAAGCCCTAGTTCGAACTACCTGTTAAACCTCATTGATATTCCAAGGGACCACAATGATATTCACAGCACATGCTAAGGGCCGCAACTTAAGTATGGCTGCATATACATGCAAATATATATGCAAATAGCTTCTTTCACACTGACGGGCATTAATAAAAACATTAAGGCAAGACTACACAACACACAGGCCCCATTTAAGTCAGTTCTGCTGATATTAATAAAAAGCAGTATTTACCCGATATGACAGCACTTTTAATGAGCAATGACAGTCCAGGCATTTAACTACTAAAACACATATCAACAGAAGACCATTATATTGACTCACCATTGTGGAGTGTGTTCCCAGTGGAGGCCATGTTCAAAAGGCTCCACTCATGGGCCGCGTGTTGAGCCCTACGTAAACCCAAACTGCACTGTGGGCCACAAACAAATGGGCTGTGGACCACATGTGGGTCACATGTTGAGTAGCCCTGATCTAGACCATCCCTGGCAGATGTTTGTCTAATCTGCTTTTAAAAATCTCCAGTGGTAGAGATTCCACAACTTCCCCAGGCAATTTATTCCAGGGCTTAACTACTCTGACAGGACCTTTTTCCTACTGTTCAACCTAAACTTCCCTTACTTCAGTTTTAGGCCATTGCTTCTTCTCCTTCCCTCAGAGGTTAACAATTTTTCTCCCTCCTCTTCATAACAAACTTTTATATAATTGAAATCTGTTATGACCCCTCTAGGTCTTCTCTTCATAGGTCATGTTTCTTAGATGTTTAGTCATTTTGTTGCTCTTCTTTGGGTTCTTTTCCAGTTTGTCCACATCTTTCCTGAAATATGGCATCCAGAACTGGACACAATACTCCAGTTGAGGCCTAATCAGTGTGGAGTAGAGCAGAAGAATTACTACTTGTGTCTTGCTTAAATGAACCTGTCTTTTCCTAGTCCAAGGCCTTAACTCCATGACTATACTTCTTTCTGTTCACAACCAAAAACACTTGAGCATATGCATGAGTAAATCAATTAGAAATAGACATTATGCAAAAATCTCTTCTCTGTTACAACTCTGGCTAGTCAAATACTAGAGGAAAATGGAGAATAACACTCTGTTCAGTTTGAACATATTTATATTTCTTTATATTTATATATTCATATTGCCTGGGTTGATTGAATACACACACACACGTGCACACACAATGGGAGATGCAGTTTTTCATTCTGTTAGAATAGATTTCTTTCTCTTTTATCCCATTGCACCTTTACAGGCACATTCAGAGCATGTCTACACTACGTGCTTATTTTGAAATAGGCTATTTCGGAATAAAAACTCCTGAAATAACTATTTCAAAATAGCATGTCCATACTACACATCCCCATCCAAATAGCGCAGAATTATGTCAAAATAGCATGTCCACACTGATTGGAGCCTGACTTATATTTAAAACCTCGAGAAGCATTCTGGGCAGGGCATCAGGACAATGGTCTCTTCCTGTAGCTGCTGACTGAGGCTATCTGAGGCTCGTGCTTAAAGGGGCCCCCCTTTACAGCAATGTCTCAGTCTCCTCTCCATTCCCTACCTCCTCGAATGACAGCAAACTCTTCACACTGGGTGCTCTGGTTGCCCTTGTGGACACCACAGCACTTCTGTCATGGAGCCGAAGCTGCTGCAAAGCATCCACTGGCTCTTAGATCTCATGCTGCACCTCCTCATGCAGTAAATGTAGGCTGCCCATGTAGCTCTGCAGGACCAAGACCAGCAGCTCGCTGTGGAGCACCTTCTCACCCCACTCCACGTGCGTCTATGTGGCACAGCCCCTCCCACTCTCCCCACCACTGCGTCTGGTGCTGTGACACCAGTTCTGACTGGTAGGACCGGATCATCATGGAGCAGTGGGATGACCAGCAATGGTTCCAGAACTTCTGCATGAGGAAGGACACCTTCCTGGAGCTCTGCGAGTGGCTTGCCCCTGCCCTTCGGCAATGGGACGCCCACATGTGACCTACCAGAAGCGAGTCACCATAGCTATCTGGAAGCTCACCACACCAGACAGCTACCACTCCATCAGGAACCAGTTTGGCATGGGGAGATCAACTCTTGGGACTGTGCTCATACAGGTATGACTCTCTAGCTATTGTCCCAGGAGGGTGGTAAAGCACTGGAATGGGGTTCCCTAGGGAAAGGGGATGGTGGACTCTCCCTCCCTGGAGGTTTTTCAGTACTGCCTTCACAAAGCCCTGCCGGGGATGGGGTAGTTGGGGTTGCTCCTGCTGTGGGAAGAGGCTTGGACCTGGGGACCTCCCACGGCCTCTGGCAACCCTGTGAATTATCTGCTTGTATCCTTCTACAGTTGGTGAGGATCATCAATGCTATCCTGCTGCGCAGGGTCATCATCCTGGTGACATGGACCCCATCGTCACCGACTTTGCCTCCATGGGCTTCCCCAACTGCAGGGGGGGGCCATTGATGGCACTCACATCCCCATCTGGGCCTCCAATTACATCAACCGGAAGGGGTACTTTTCAATGGTGCTGGAGGCCCTTGTGGACCACTGAGGCCACTTCAGTAACATTAACGTCGGATGGTCAAGGAAGTGGCACAATGCCTGCATCTTTAGGAACTCCAGCCTGTTCCAGAAGATGCATGCTGGCACTTTTTTCCCCGACCGCACCATCAGGGTCAGGGACGTGGACATGCCAATGTGCAACCTGGGCAATGCAGCCTACCCCTTACTTCCATGGCTAATGAAGCCCTACATGGGACACCTGGACCCCACCAAGGAACAGTTTAGCACCTGCTAAATTGTCGTAGAGGGTGCCTTCGGATGTTTTGAAGGGGAGGGTCTGGTGTCACCTCACCTGCCTGGACCTCAGTGAACAGAACATCCACCAGGTGGTGGCAGCCTGATGTGTCCAGCACAATCTGTGGGAGAACAAGGGGGAGACATTCCTGCCAGGGTAGGGTGCACAGGCTGAGTGACTCACCAGGGCCTTTGAGCAGCCACGCACCACTGCTATCCAGCAAGCCCATCAGAGAGTTGTGCACATCCGGGAGGCCCTGAGGGAGAGTTTCAGACAAGGCCAGCTGTGACACTCTCCCCTGGGCCTCCCCACAAGGGCCTCACTAGCAGCTGATCCAGCTGCAAAGAAAAGTGAGAAGGGCAGTCATCCCAGAAGACACTGTGCATGAAGCCTTTCCCTCATCTGTGAGCCAACACCAAAAGGTCTCAGTTCAGACAATGGTGATGTGCTTTGAGCAAGACCATCTCGTGGGAAGGGGGGCGACTGGGCCACTTGCTTTCCCTCCATACCACTCACACACTGGGTCTGGCAGTGGTGGCTTGTGATGAGAAGGTGTCTCACCATGAAGACAGGAGTAAGACAGGCTTCTCCAGAAACCCTGTGAGCAGGACTGAAAGGTCCCTTTGTGGCAGCTTCATGTGGCTGTCTGCTCCAGACTGGCACTCCATGTGCACCCACATGTGTAGGCTGCTGTGCAATCCCCAGGCCAAGAAGGCTGAACGATAAGTGTGCAGCTCCTCACTGCCCACCACCTCCCCCCATGTGTGTCTAAGGAAAATAATGGAACTCACCTGATGGGCTTTCCCTGGCTTCATCCAAACCCTGGGCGATATCCTAGGAGGGGGTATTGGCTCCAGGGATAGGATGACCTCCTGGCTGGTGGGCATCATGTCCTGGATGGCCTCATCTTCCTCCTTCATTTATTCCTCCTCCTCGTACTCTTTGTGCATAGCCCCACCCTCCAGGAGGCTTGCGATGGGCATCTCCAGGCCAGAGTCCACAACAAGGGGGAGGAAGGGGCCAACTCCTCCTCCCAGGATGTAGTGCAGCTGCTCATAAAAGCGGCAAGTCTGGGGTGCCACTCCTGAGCAGGAACTGTGTTCCCTGGCCTTGGTGTAGGCCTGCCTAAGTTCTTTGATTTTCATGCGCACTTGCTCCTGGGTGTACATGTGGCCCTTCTGGCCCAGGCTTGCAGCCATCTGGCCGTAAATGTCCCTTTTTCCCTGCACCTGGTGTGGAGATCCTGGAGGTTAGCCTCCTCTCCCCAAACCTCAATGAGATCCAGGATCTCCACATAACACCAGGAAGGGGCCCTCTTCTTCTGCCCATGTGCAGGGGCTTGGGAGCTGGCTGCTGGCGCACTAGCAGCCCTGGGGGGCTTGGTGGGAGCACTGGGCTCATTCATGGCAGCACAGCAGGGTCCTGCTCTGTGGCACAGGGCTCTCAGGGCCGGTGTGGTGCCACAGTGCTTCTTTTAAGCATAACAATTTAAAGGCTGCAGGGAAAGGGAAACTGTAGAGTTTTGAGGGGTGTTGACAGAGTGGCCACGAGGGCAGCTGAGAGAAGCCCTGGAGGCCAATTATTTCGAAATAACCACAGCTGTGCCATCTACACACACCCTATTTTGAAATAACTTTCAAGATATACATTATTCCTCATGAAAGTACAGTTTATTTTTCTGGAATAAGAAGCCTGTTATTTCAAAATAATTTTGAAATAATGGGCTTGCTGTGTGGATGCTCACCTTGTTATTTTGAAATAACATGAGTCATTTTGAAATAACGCTGTAGTGTAGACATGCCCTCAGTGGCTCAGCATTGCCATTCACTCCTCTTCATGGAATCATAGTATTGGAGGGGACTGCAAAGGCTACCTAGTCTAACCTCCTCCAAGATGCAGGATTTATTGGGGCTAAACCATCTGTCAGCTCCTTTCAGTATCGGGGCAGAAGATGCCAGAACATGTTCTACTGCTCTTGCTGGCTGTAATATGGCCTCATTGATGGGCAGGCAACCTTACTCATCCCTGAGGATGAAAGATACCCAGGAGCTGGTGTTGAGGGTTCTGGATCTCCTCTATCAGGATCTGTGGGTCACTGCTGGGTCAGTATACTCCATATTCTTTATGACAATATGCTTATGATTTGGATATGACATAACAGAGATATGCTTTATGCAAGATGCTCATGGAAGATATCATTAGAAAAGTTATGATTTACTGAATGCATTATTGAATTTATACACCGGTCTCATTACTGTATCTGAAGTTAAGCATATAGTGCATCTATATTTCCTATGTGCTACTTTGGGTGCTGCCCACTGCTAACACCTCAGGTTCTACAATGGAAAGGCCAGACAGTGCTGATGGCCCCATCAGCCAGGACAATGGACAGTGAAAAGATTTGGCCTTCCTGTGGATGCTCCATACTGCTATTGACTCATGAATGTTGTGATGCTACAGGTTCAGGTGACCAGGTCACCTGATACTAAGCATTGCCTTGGACTGCTACACCTTTCCAACAAGGACGGTGAGGGAATTAGACAAAAGTTTCCTCCCTTATCAAATTCTATATAAGGCAAGAATCTGGATCTTCAGTTGGCATCACCTCTGCCTCCCCACACAAGGAGATAGTTGAAAATACCTGGAAACAAAAGACTTAGCACTGAGTGGGAGAGGGGAAACTGCTGGACCCAAGCTAGAAAGACACCTCTGGAGTGTGAAGGACACTACAGGTGCATCTACACTGCAGGGCTTAACTTGAAATAAGCTATGCAAAGTGAGCTACGTCAATTGCGTATCATATTTCAAAAAATAGCTTATTTTGAAATAGAGAGCGTCTACACAGCACTTATTTCAAAATAGAGCACTCTTCCTCTGACTTCCCTTATTCCTCATACAATGAGAGTTACAGGAGTCGGAGTAAGAAGTCCTCCAGCTTGACAGTATTTTGATAGTATCTCGAAATAACTGCCTGCTGAGTAGACGCGGACTAAGTTTTTTTGGAATAGCACTAGTTATTTCGAAATACTGTTGCAGTGTAGACGTACCCTACTAGAACAATACCTTGTGTGAGGTATTATTTCTAACCAGTTTCATTAGTGAATCTCACTTAGTTTGAGTGCTTTGTATTATTTTCTTAGTATCTACTTTGTTCTGTTTGCTACCTCTTTAACCGATTAAAATACATTTTTGTATAATTAATAATCTTATTCTTCATTTATGATATTGCCCATTTTATTTACTTGCTAACAGGGGTGGAGGGGGGAAGGGGAGGAAAGCAGGAATATGTGCATACCTGCATCCACATTGAGGGAAGAGGCGAATTACATAGAGGTATGGTTTTCTACTCTAAAGAAGGTAGATATCTAGGTGCTGACACAAGTCCTTTATGCTGAGCCCTCCCAAAACTAATCTTAGTGTCTGTATCTTTCTGCAGCTGGGTGTGGTCCTAGCTGTGAGTGTGTGTGGGAAGAAGTTTAAGAGCCTGGCTCAGCAAGACAGAGTTAAAGGGTTTGGGTGGAAAAGGCAGGCTTAGTGTTAGCTCAGCAGGCGACATCCCAGGGGGTCCAAATCATCACAACTGGAATCTCTTTTTCACTGCTCCTGACCTTGGCAGTGGCCATCAGGTGGAGAAGGTAAAGGAGATGTGACTGCCTCATTCAGGGATGATGAAATAGCATCCACCCATAGCTGTAGATCTAATTCCACCTCTTCCTCTTTGCACAGCAATGGAACAAGTATAACTCCTGAGAGGACCCTAATACTTGTCACAAGGACCCCACAGATGCCAATAAAGCCCAAAGAAGTATTATATTCCTGCATCATGCCTGGCTTGGTCATGTTCCTGTGCATAGTGTCCTGCCTTTTAGTCAGCGGTCAACCTCTAGGTTAAATTGACATTGGCTGTATTTGCATTACTTTCTTTGGCATCCGATCATCTATTTGTCTTCTGAAGTGTCCCCACCATCATAACCTTTTCAACTGTACCCCAAATTTATATCCCACTCTCTTTCTCTTCACTTGTCATAAAAATCATTTCATGACCATCTTTCCAGAAACTACCTCCACTCTTCTGATGTCTGTTCCCGTAAATACAGCTGCTTCCAGATGACAGGATATTACTGTCTAAAGCAGTTTGTTAAATTTTCCATTTCTACCAAATAGAATGTTTTTATCAGTCCATAATTTTGTCAGTTTCTATGCAGTACTTTTAGCTAAGGCACATTTCCTTTTAATCTCATCCTTGATAGAATAGTCAGCGCTGCTCAAGCTTCCTAGATATACATAAAATGTTATTTGTTCTATGATTCACCACGATTGTCTATCAACACTTTATCGATTTTCCTTTTTCTGAAATGCACCTACTACACCATCTTCACATTTATTGTAAGTCCAAGCCAACTCCACCAGTTTTCCAAGGTAGAAAATAGTATCATCAATTCAAATGTGTTGGGCACTTGGACAATGTCACGTACATAAGTTCAGGGGCTTGATTCTGAATCACCCTTCAACTAATCAAACATTCTTAATGTTTAGTTTAAGAACATAATGAAAAGTGATGGTGTTTCCATGCCCCCCTTGTCTTACATAAAACTTTGGTGGAAAATGAAACAAGTAGCTTAAGTCAATTTTACAGCACTGCAGGAGTCTTTGTACATGGCTTTTATAATTACAATTATCTTATCTGGAATACCATATGATTTTGCTGCTTTCCATAATGTTTCCCTCCAAACTAAATCAAATGCCTTTGTGAAGTTGAAAAAACAAACATCTTTAATCCTCATTCTCACTTTTTTTCTATCAGTTGTTGGAGTGTGAATGCAATTTTGGCCTGATCTAAAGCTGCACTATTCTTCATTTACTACTTTCTTTAGAACTGGCCTTAAGCTGTTAACAGTTACTTTTATCATGATTTCCCTCAGTATTGACAATAAATGTACATATCTGTAGTTGTTCAAATCAGAAGAATCTCCTTTCTTCAAGATTGGTGCAATTGTTGCTTTTACACAATCATTTCACCCATAGACCATCTCATCTGAAGAAGTGGGTTTTGCCCATGAAAGCTCATGATACATGAGACTATATATATTTTTCTACTGCTTTCATAGCACTTGTCACATCACTTTTTAGCTACTCGGCTGTTATATTGTGTTTTTCTGCAGCTTTCCCATTTTAACTGCTTCAGTGCTCTTTCTGTTCTTCATCTGAAGGTGGATCAGTGCTGATATCCATTCTACCTTGCAAGCTGCCTTGTTCATCTATCATGTCTAAAATAGTTGCATGTGCATGAACTACTGACTTCAATACTTTGACAAAATACTCCTTCCATACTTCTAGGCCATCTTCAACATTTCTTGTCTGTTCACCAATAACCTTTCTGATTGTTGGCATCATTAGCCTGATTTTTTTCATAAAACTTAACCTTTTCATGGGATTGTTTTCATATCATGTTTCATTCTTTCAAAAACCTTCCTCGAATATTTCCCATCCAGTCAGTAGTGAGATTTCTTCATCTGCACAAATTAAAGGCCTGAAATGTCATCAGGAACTGCATTGTGTGCTTCCTTCATAGAGTTGTCCTTACCAAAGTCAAATTTGGCTCCATTTACACCCATCCTTTTCTTGACCATTGCCACACTCAGCACTTCTATAGACTCTAACATCCAACTGTGATGATTTATGATTTTACAGATAATAATGTGCTCAGTCTGGTTTTTGGTTTGACCATCTGTTGAATTCCTCATAATGTTCTGCATGTCTTTAGGAGGAAACCAAGTACTGCAAATAATCTGATTGTGCTTCTCACAGCAAGGTAAGACCTTGCCATCTTACCTTTACGCTTCTGATGTTGTATGGTCACACGCCACTCATTTGCTTACCATGTCTATGGCCAATCTTTCCATTCATAGCTGTCATGATCGGAATCAGATCATGATCATGAATCTCATTTATAATGTTATCCAGCTGTTGATAAAAATCTGTGCTTTCCTTCTTCTTCTGTGACTTCTGTTGATGCATAACAGCAGATAATAGTTGGGGCATCATTTATTGTAGGCAATAGTAAACTGAGCTATGACAACCTACTTGAACCCTAGTATCCAGCTGTTCTCTGAAGTAACTACTCTCTTGTTCACTGCTATAGCAATCCCATGTCTAAGCTATGATTTTCCACTTGAATATCTGCAATAAATATAAGTGTAATTCCCAATTGCTAATTTCATTGTATCCAGTCAGTATGTTTCCTGTATGGCAGAAAGAGAAATTTGTAACTTCCTTAACTCCAGGACTGTTTGCTCTGTCTAGCTTGTAACAAAGGGAGTGCTAACACTCCAGTTTGCAGTATGTTTCGCTGTTATACAAAATCCATGAGCACTTCCATTTGATAGACCTGGGTCAAAATACATGTATAAATCAGTTTGGTTTGCTGTAGTGTTTCTATAACAAAGGCCATTTCACCCCACCAAGCTCATGGGAATACTATGCCATAGCCTGTTGGACTGCTAGAAACAGGTATTAGCATTTCCACTATAGTCTGCTTGCCTTAGAAGGCTAGGGAGATAGGGCTGCTCACATTTGGTCACTTGCCTGCCTGGTGCGAAGGTTGCGGATCTCTCGAGGCATCTAGATAGACTTATGTGTAGTGCTGGGGAGGAGCCGGTGGTCGTGGTACATGTAGGTACCAATGACGTAGGGAAGGGTAGGAGAGATGTCCTGGAGGCCAAATTTAGGCTGCTAGGAAAGAGACTGAAATCCAGGACCTCTATGGTGGCGTTCTCGAAATGCTTCCAGTTCCACGCGCAGGGCCAGGTAGGCAGGCAGAGATTCAGAATCTCAATGCGTGGATGAGACGATGGTGTAGGGAAGAGGGGTTTGGATTTATTAGGAACTGGGGACACTTTTGGGAGAGGGGAGCCTATACAGGGAAGGATGGGCTCCACCTAAACCAGGGTGGAACCAGACTGCTGGCACTAAACATTAAAAGGCCAGAGAGCAGTTTTTAAACTGAGAGATGGGGAAAGCCGATTGGTGTGGAGATGCACGTAAATCGGAGGGAGACTTCTCTTAGAGGAGAATCCATTGATAGAGATTCTCTAAGCTGTAGTCAGAAAGAGAGGAGGGGAGAGGGCAAACCATGGGCCAGAGCAGAAAAACAACCGCACAAAGGAATCCAATGCATCAGGGAAGGGCAGACAAATAAGCAGTGGCAAATTTTTAAAGTGCTTCTACACAAATGCTAGAGTCTGACTAATAAGATGGGTGAACTAGAGTACCTAGTATTAAATGAGGAGATTGACATAATAGGCATCACTGAAACCTGGTGGAATGAGGAAAATCTGTGGGACACAATCATACCGGGATATAAAATATATCGAAAGGATAGAGCAGGCCGGGTGGGTGGAGTGGCACTGTATGTGAAAGATAATGTAGAATCAAATGAAATAAAAATATTAAATGAATCAACATGTTCAATAGAATCGCTATGGATAGTAATTCCATGCTCCAAAAATAAGAAATTAGCAGTAGGGATATATTACCGACCACCTGACCAGGACAGGGATACTGACATTGAAATGCTGAGGGAGATTAGAGAGGCTACCAAAACAAAGAACTCTATAATAATGGGGATTTTAATTACCCCATATTGACTGGATACATGTCACCTCAGGAAGAGAAGCGGAGATAAAATTTCTCAATGGCTTAAATGACTGCTTCTTGGAGCAGCTGGTGCAGGAACCCACAAGGAGAGGCAATTCTCGATCTAGTCCTGAGTGGAGCGCAGGATCAGGTCCAGGAAATAACCGCACAGGACCGCTTGGGAATAGTGACCATAATATAATAACATTAAACATTCCTGTGGTGGGAAGAACACCTCAGCAGACCAGCACCCTGGCATTTAATTTCAAAAAGGAATTACACAAAATGAGGAGGTTAGTTAAACAGAAATTAAAAGGCACAGTGACTAGAGCCAAATCCCTGCAAGCTGCATGGAAACTTTTAAAGACACCATAATAGAGGCCCAACTTAAATGTATACCCCAAATTAAAAAACATAGCAAGAGACCTAAAAAAGAGTCACTGTGGCTTAACCACCATGTAAAAGAAGCAGTGAGGGACAAAAAGGTATCTTTTAAGAAGTGGAAGTCCAATCCTAGTGAGATAAATAGAAAGGAACATAAACACTGTCAAATCAAGTGTAAAATGTAATAAGAAAAGCAAAAAAGATTTTGAGGAACAGCTAGCCAAAAACTCAAAAGAAATAACAAAATGTTTTTAAGTACATCAGAAGCAGGAAGCCTGCTAAAAAACCTGTGGGTCCCCTAGACGATCGAACTATAAAAGGCGCAATCAAGGACGATAAAGCCATTGCGGAGAAACTAAATGATTTCTTTGCTTCAGTCTTCACGGCTGAGGACGTTGGGGAGATTCCCAAATCTGCACCGTCCTTTGTGGGTAATGAATTTGAGGAACTGTCCCGGATTGAAGTGTCATTAGAGGAGGTTTTGGAACAAATAGAAAAACTTAATGTTAACAAATCTCCGGGACCGGATGGCATTCATCCAAGGGTTCTAAAAGAACTCAAATGGGAAATTGCTGAACTATTATCTGTGGTTTGTAAGCTATCCCTTAAATCGGCTTCCGTACCTAATGACTGGAAGGTAGCCAACGTGACACCAATATTTAAAAAGGGCTCTAGAGGCGATCCGGTCAATTACAGACCGGTAAGTCTAACTTCAGTACCGGGCAAATTAGTCGAAACAATAGTAAAGAATAAAATTGTGAAGCATGTAGAAGAACATAATTTGTTGGACAAAAGTCAACATGGGTTCTGTAAAGGGAAATCCTGTCTTACTAATCTATTAGAGTTCTTTGAAGGGGTTAACAAACATGCGGACAAGGGGGATCCAGTAGATATAGTGTACTTAGATTTCCAGAAAGTTTTGACAAGGTCCTCACCAAAGGCTTGTGTAAATTACATGGCCATGGGATAAGAGGGAAGGTCCTTTCTTGGATTGAGAACTGGTTAAAAGACAGGAAACAAAGGGTAGGAATAAATGGTAAATTTTCAGAATGGAGAGGGGTAACTAGTGGTGTCCCCAAGGGTCAGTCCTAGGACCAATCCTGTTCAACTTATTCATAAATGATCTGGAGAAAGGGGTAAGCAGTGAGGTGGTAAAGTTTCATGGATGATACCAAACTGTTTAGGATAGTCAAGACAGAAGCAGACTGTGAGGGACTCCAAGAAGATCTCACCAAACTGAGTGATTGGGCAACAAAATGGCAAATGAAATTTAATGTGGATAAGTGTAAAGTAATGCACATTGGGGAAAAATAACCCCAACTATACGTACAGTATGATGGGGGCTAATTTGGCTACGACAAATCAGGAAAGAGATCTTGGAGTTATCGTGGACAGTTCTCTGAAAACTTCCACACAGTGCAGCGGCGGTCAAAAAGGCAAATAGGATGCTAGGTATTATTAAGAAAGGGATAGAAAATAAGACCCGGAATATCTTACTGCCCTGTATAAAACTATGGTACGCCCACATCTTGAATACTGTGTACAGATGTGGTCTCCTCACCTCAAAAAGATATTTTGGCCTTGGAAAGGGTTCAGAAAAGGCAACTAAAATGATTAGGGGTTTGGAACGGGTCCCATATGAGGAGAGGTTAAAGCGACTGGGACTTTTCAGTTTAGAAAAGAGGAGACTGAGGGGATATGATAGAGGTGTATAAAATCATGAGTGGTGTGGAGAGGCGGATAAAGAAAAGTTATTTATTAGTTCCTAAATAGAAGAACTAGAGGACACCAAATGAAATTAATGGGTAGCAGGTTTAAAACTAATAAAAGAAAGTTCTTCTTCACACAGCGTAGTCAGCATGTGGAACTCCTTGCCAGAGGAGGCTGTGAAGGCTAGGACTATAACAGAGTTTAAAGAGAAGCTAGATAATTTCATGGAGGTTAGGTCCATAAAAGGCTATTAGCCAGGGATAAAATGGTGTCCTTGGCCTCTGTTTGACAGAGGCTGGAGAGGGATGGCAGGAGACAAAGCGCTTGATCATTGTCTTCGGTCCACCCCCTCTGGGGCACCTGGTGCTGGCCACTGTCAGCAGACAGGATACTGGGCTAGATGGACCTTTGGTCTGACCCGGTATGGCCGTTCTTATGTTCTTATGTTCTTATGTTCTTATTTAAACTAAGAATTTTTTCTGTACTTTGACTTCGAGACCCTTTGACAAGGTCCCTCACTGAAGGGTTTTAAGCAAAGTAAGCAGTAATGGTATAAGAGTGAAGGTCCTTTCATGGATCAGTAATTGGTAAAAAGACGGAAAACAAACAGTAGGAATGAATGTTCCATTTTCAAAATGGAGAAAGGAAAAGAGGAAGGTCCCCTAGGGATCGGTATTGGGATCTGCACTGGTCAATATAGTCATAAATGAACTGTAAAAAGGGTAAATAGCGAAGTGCAGATGTCACAAATTATTTAAGATAGTTAAGTCCAAATCAGACTGTGAACAGTTACAAAAAGATCTCACAAAACATAGTGGCTAGTCAACACAATGGCAGATGAAATTCTTTTTGATAATACAAAATAATGCCCATTGAAAAACATAATCCCAACTATGCATGTAAAATTATGGGGTCTAAATTATCGATCAAGAAAGAGATCTTACAGTCATTGTGGATAGTTCAATATCCATTGAATGGGCAGCACAAGTCAAGAAAGCTAACACTGTTAGAACCATTAGGAAAGGGATAGCTAACAAGACAGTAAATATTATATTGTAATGCCACTGTACAAATAAATGGTATACTGCATGCAGGTCTGGTTACCAAATCTCAAAAAAAGATATCTTAGAACTGATAGAAAACAGAAGAGCATAAAAAATGATTCAGGGTATGAAATGGCTCCTGTAGGAGGAAAGATTAAAAAAGATTGTGATTTTTCAGTTTGAAAAGGAGATGGATAAGCAGGAATTTAATAGAGGTTTATGAAATCATGAATGCTGTGGAGAAAGTGAATAAGGAAATGCTATTTACTTCTTCATGTAGTAGTAGAATAGGGAGTTATCCAAGGCAATTAATAGGCAGGAAGTTCTTCACACAATGAACAATCAACTTGTGGAACTCATTGCCAGGGGATGTTGTGAAGGCCAAAATTATAACTGAGCTCAAAAAAGAATTATATATGTTAATGGAGACTAGGTCCATTAATGGCAGGGCTGCTGACGGGAGAAGTGATGGGGGATCAGGGAGGGAAGGAGCAGCTGCGCTGGAGCCCAGTGATTTAAATGTATTTGGGGCTCCCAGCCACTACTATACGATGGGATTGGCAGTGGCTGGAGCCCCAGGACTTTTAAATCACTACTGGAGCCCCAAGCAGCACCGGCACAGCATTGCAGAAGGGCTGTCTGAGGGAGGCTAGCCCCTAGCCCCACTCCTTCTGCCAGAGGCGCCATCCCTTCCGGGTCCCTGGAGCCACACACACACACACACACCTTGCCCAGGGGCCTGGAAATTCTGTCAGTAGCCCTGATCAATGGCTATTAGCCAAGATGGTTAGTCATGCAAACCCATGCTCTGGGTGTCCCTAGCTTCTTATTGCTAGAAGCTGTAACTAGGTGACAGGAGATGGATCACTCTATTAATTCTCCTGTTCTATTCATTCCCTCTGAAGCGTCTGGCAGTGGCTGCTGTCAGCAGACAGGGTGCTGGGCTAGATGGAGCATACTGGTTTGACCCAGTATGACCCTTTTTATTTTCTCATGTTCCTTCTTCTAGACAGACTTGCCTGAAGAGGCTAAGCTCCAGTTTGAAATCAGAGGTTTCTTTCTCCTAGATACTATTCATTCACTCAATCTGAATCTCTAATATTCAGTGCAAACCTTCTCATCCACCCCATCTGTGGGACGTGGCTCTACGACATGTATCCCAGAGCAAGGGAATAATCGGGTGGCTAACTGTATGGTCTAATCCATAATAGTGTAACAGGGTTATTACGCGGGCTCCAAGAATAGCTCTTTCTTGGCACGCAAATAGAAATATTCTTAGTAAGTGGAGTGGCTGCTGCTAGATGGAATAGACCCCAATTCGGGATATAACTCTGGGAGGAAAGTCTGAGCACAGGTGTGTTCTGTGAGATTTTTCCCTGTCTCTGGAACAGAAAAAATATTGTAAAAATAACACCAGCAGCAGGAGAGGAGCTCACACTCAGCAGTAAATACACAGGAATCTTTTGTTAACAAAGCACATGCCTGCATCATTATTTTGGCACTGTTTGTCCTTAGCTACCAATAAGTAGACTGACTGTAGGTCATATAACAATGCCAATGTCAGATACTTTGGGAATGTTCCATACACTTCCATTTGCTTCACTGTGTTATTCTTTGCATATTTTCAAATACCTAATGGGATTTGCTAATCATGGGTATTTGCATTTTCTTCCTCATTTGGCTAAGGAGCACCCTCCAACAGAGAGTTCAGAGTAGAAGGGTATGTCTACACTTGCACCCTCTTTCAAGAGAGGGATGCAAATGCAGACATTCGAAATTGCAAATGAAGCTGTGATTTAAATATCTTGTGCTTCATTTGCATATTCGCATTATGGCGCTATTTCAAAATAGCGCTATTTTGAAACGAGAGAAGGGTTTTCTCTCAAAATAACCGCGTCTTAACAGCATCTGTCATTTTGAAATAGCTAAGCAGCCAGCACTTTCCTCATGAAACGAGGCTTACAGGATCTGCCGACAAAGGGTTCTGGTGTCGGCAGATCCCCATCTAGAGTGCCGCGCTGTGCCAACAAACAGCTGATCGGCACAGCGCGGCGGCCATTTTGATGTAAATGAAGCGGCGATTATTTAAATCGCTGCTTCATTTCCCTTTGCCGAGTAAACTCATCTACATGGCTCCATTGACGGAGCCATGTAGTCTAGACACACCCACACTGTTGACTCATATTTAGCTTGTGGTCCACTATGACCCCTAGAACCCTTTCTGCAGTACTCCTTCCTAGACAGCCACTGCCCATTCTGACAGATGACCAAAGCCCACAGGTAAGTGAAGAGCATGGAGACCTGGGAGTTGGGTTGGAAATGGGAGGGAGCATGGGCTATAATAGCAGAAAAAAAGGAGGGACAAGGCAAAACTGGGAGGCAAAATCAAATCAGTATCTTAGTTGCCTATATACAAATGCAAGAAGTATGGATAATAAACAGGAAGAACTTGAAGTGCTGATAAATAAACTATGACATAGTTGGCATCACAGATCGACTGATTTCCACAGGAGTGAAGAATTGTACCAGCAAAGAATATGATGACCTTTTTCAATTATATGTATTAAAACAAAATATTAATTGGGAAAAGTTCTAATCATGGAGGGCCAGCTTGCAAAACACTTAAAGATGCTGAATAGTTCATTACTAGCTGAATAACTTCAATAAAATTAATAGAACTATTTGAGGCATAAGATACCTGTCATCCTAAGAGCCCTTCAATGCCAACAGGCAGAAGGCCCATCATATAGCAATTCCCCTGACATGCTCAGTACCCCCAACCATGGTTGTCAATCATAATATTGTATCTAAAAGGTATCATGTAAACTGGTAACATGGTGATCCCAAAATCATTCTGCAATGTATGTACGGACTGTGTACAAAGAGTTATATGTATGTGCTCAAAATATGTTCTTAAAATGTGCCTACATGAAGCACCACAAAATCTAGACAAGGGATGTGGATTTACCTGTCTGAATGGCTAAATTAGAGGCAGAGGGCATTGAAAGTATACATATATATATATATAAGGTTAAAAATGCTACCAATGGACTTTGGGATATATATACAAAGTCCACACAGACATTCTAGTTATACATCATTTAGCGAACAAAGGGGGCACAATCTTCTGATTCTGTGAATGTTGGATTCTCTGGTTTGGTAGACTAGAGATAGTAGTAACTCAATGTGAGAAAATTGCTTAAACAAATATCATGAATTGATAAAATTAGGTTTTAGTCACTAGAAAGTGTGTTTTGTTTCTTGTTTTCTCTTGCTTAGTATCACTTGTGTCTCTTCTTTATTAATAAATTTATTCTTAGTTTTCCTATAAACCACAAAGTGCTATTACATTGAAGTAAAGTGTAAGTCCTCAAGTAAACAAACAAGCTGATGTCTCTCTGAAGGCAACAAACTTAATAATTTCTGTGACTGCCCAGAGAGTGGGACTGGACACTGCAGAGTGATTTCTTTTGAAAATTGGGCACCGTGATCACTGCATGTTACCTGCAAAGCAAGGTTTAATTTGTCAAAGTCTCAAAGAATTTGCTGGTGCTGCAGACATCCCATAGTCTTTTCTTCTTATGAAATAAAGATTTGTATTATAAAAAGGGCCTTCAAAACTAAAGATTGTAAAATGAGACACTTTAAAATGAGGTAACAAAGAATTAAATGAATCTTTCTAAGAATCAGACTCATTTATATCTGCATTTGTCATCTGAGGAAATGAAAAACCTTTAGCTTACTGATAAACATGAAATAGATAGTCTTTTTTCATCTCAATTGAGATGTAATTTTGATGAGGGAAAAGAACTGAGGCATTACAGCTAAGAGATAGATAATCAGCTCTTAGAAGCAATAGCTTCTTTCTCCAAGGCCTTCAAAACACAAGGAAATATATGTATATTTGAAAAACATTTTGGAATATAATATGGCCCTTTTCCTGCTCCTGCTTAATATATTAGTCTGTCCTAGTGCCTTAGGTGCTCTCAGAATGAATAGTGTTAGAGTGTAATGTTCAGAGATAATACAAAGCTCCTGTTGTGCTGGTATAAAAATGGCTGTACTGGTTTAGACCAAGGGTCAAGCTAGCCCAATACCCTCTCTTCAGACAGCAGCCACTGCCAGATGCTTCATAGGAATGAACAGGGCAGAGTAAATTATCGAGTGATCCATCCCTTATCATTTAGACACAGCTTCCAACAGTCTAGGGACTAGGGACAACAGAGCACGAAGTTGCATGCCGGACCTTCTTGGCTAACAGCCATTGGTGGAGACCAAGAATTATATTTTTGGCCTTCACAACATCTCCTGGCAACAGGTTCCACAGGTTGACTGTGTGTGTTGTGTGAACAAGCACTCCTTAGGTTTGTTTTATATCTGCTACCTTTTAATTTTATTGGGTGACCCTGGGTGCTTATATTATGTGAATGTGTACAAAACAGTTCCTCCTTCACTTTCTCTGCACCACTCATGATTTTATAAACCCCTATCCTATTGCTTTTTAGTCATCTATTGTCTTATCTGAACAATCCCAATCTTTTCAATCTCTCCTCATATGGAAGCTGTACCATACTCATAATATTTTTTATTTCCCTGCCCTGTGCTTTTTCCAGTTCTAATATATCTTTTTTATATATGGGATGACCAGAATTGCATGAAGTATTCAAGCTGTGGGTGTAGCTTGGATTTATATAGTGGCATTATGATAGTTTTTGTCTTATTACCTAACATTCTGTTCTTTTTTTTAACTTCCTTTGAATATTCAGTGAATGTTTTCACAGAACTATCCACAATGGCTCCAAGATTTCTTTCCTGAGTGGTAACAACTAATTTAGACCCTATCACTTTGAAGGTATCATTGAGATTATGATTTCCGAAGTGTATTATTTCTAATTTACCAATATTGAATTACATCTGCTGTTTTGTTGCCTGTTCACCCAGTTCTATGAGATCCCTTTGTAACTCTTTGCAGTTTGCTTTGGACTTAACTACCTTGAGTAATATTTTCAGAAGCTGTAAGCTTTGGTAGGCTCACTGTTTACCCCTTTTTCAGATCATTCATGAATATTTTGAACAGCACTAGTTCCAGTACAGATCGTTGGGAGACACCACTATGTACCTCTCTCCACTGCAGAAACTGGCCATTTGTTCCTACCCTTATTATCTTATCATTTAACCAGTTATTGATTCATGAAAAGACTTTCCCACTTATCCCATGACTGCTTATTTTTCTTGAGAGTCTTTGGTGAGGGACCTTCTCAAAGATTGTGCAGGTACATGAAATCCACTGGATCATCTTTGTTCAACTGGTTGTTGACAGGCTCAAAGAATTCTAATAGCTTAGACAGGTGTGCTTTTCCATTATCTAAGTCATGTTGACTCTTCCTCAATATATCATGTTCACCTATTGTTCTGATAATTTTATTCTTCATTATACTTTCAACCAATCTGCCAGATACTAAAGTTAGTCTTCCATGGCTATAATTTCCAGGATCACCTCTACAGCCTTTTTTTAAAAATAGGCATTACATTATCTATCTGCAAATCATTTTGGTACACAGGTTGATTTCAGCAATAGGCTACATACCATAGTTAGTCCTGCAATTTCATGTTTGAGTTCCTTCATAAATCTTCAGTGGATACCATCCAGTCTTGGTGAGTTATTACTGTTTAACGTATTACTTTGTTCCAAACTCTTCTCTAATAAGACCTCAATCTGGAACTGTTGCTCAGATCTGACACCTGAGAAGACTGGCTTGGGTATAGGAATCTCCCTCACACCTTCTGTAGTGAATGTAATACAAAGCATACATTTAGCTTTTTGTAACAGGAATGAGACACACCACCTCAGCACCTCCTACTGGTCACACTGGGAATTAGCCCAGTCTTATTAATTTCTCCTCTTATGGCAGCTATTCCAACCCCCTAATCATTTTTATTGCCCTTTTCTGAACTTTTTCCAGTGCCAAGATATCTTTTTTCAGTTGAGGTAACCACGTCTACACACAGTATTCAAGATGTGGGCACAGCATGGATTTATATACAATCAATAAGATATTTTCTGTCATATTCTCTATCCCTTTCTTAATGATTCCTAACATCTAAAAGTTAATTTGCTTTTTCTTTAGGAGAGAAGATGCAGACATCCCTTTGTAAAACATTATAATTTAGAGACACTCCCTCAAAAGGGACAGTATTATAAACATAGGAATTTGGAGATGTGCCCAGGAGGTGGGCTTGGGAACACCACAGTAGCTCCCCAGTTTGTTTTATTAAAGTTGTATTCCTTTCTCATTCTCTACTTTGTTATTTAATGAATCCCAGCCTCATTATAAATGATACTGTGGTGTGCTTCTTTGGGATTTTGCCCCTTACAAGGATGTTAAATTTAATAACATTATGTTTGCTGTAATCCAGCCGTTTAACTATATTCGCTCCTTTCGACTACATTCACCTCTTGGACAAGAGCCTGTGTGCCACTTAGGACTAAAACAAGAATTGCATCTCCCCTTGTGGCTTCCAGGATTAGCTGGTCCAAGAATTCATGGTGTCTAGAAATGTTATTTCTTCATCTTGTCATGAGGTGACATGTTCCTAGTCAACCCCCCCAGTATTATTGGGTTTGCTGCTTTTATAACATCTCTAATTCCCTTGAACATTTCATAATTGCTATCATCATCCTTGTCAGGTTGTTGGTTCAGGTTGGATCTCCCTGGTCCAGCATCCTCGAGACCTGACTAGAGCTGGATGAGGGATTTTGCTGGACCAGAGGAGGTCTTCCTGTCCCCCCGCCACCAGCCCCTCCCAGGCCTGGTTTGCTATCGGCCAGAGGCCAGCTTGCCTCACCTATACCCTGCTGCCAGCCCCGCTGCTGCACATTGGGCTTCTCAGCTCCACAGACCTCCTGGCCACCAGCCCTCCCCCAGCACTCTGTTCCTGAAACATCCCTGCCAGACCACGGATGTTGCTGGATCAGAGAGTCCCGGTTAATAGAGGTTCAACCTGTTTTATATTTCTACTGCTGTACTGTTATTAGTCAAGCATAGAATTACTATCCCTAGAGATTCTAAGATGGTGTTGGATTCATTTAAGGTATTTACTGTAGTTGACTCTATGCCTTTTTGCCCCTGTAGTACCATTCTTCCACTAACACAACCTATTGTGTCATTCCTATATATTTTCATGTCCTTTTCCCCAACATTTGTGGTGTTACAGTAGTGTGACAGGTTCAATCACAGATGTCCCCTTGGAGCTGTCACCCGATGTGCTGATCATGCTGCTGACCCTACCTGCCCACCCCGTGGGCGTGGGGTACCCAGGTAGGTTAAAATGTTCTCCTACAGGTTTCTGAGTATTGCTTTTTTTTTTATATCTGATTTGTATCCCTTTATCCTTTGTCGTAGAGACTGTCTAGTTTGGCCAATATACATGGCAGAGGGCCATTGCTGACACTTGATGTCATATATCACATTTGAAGATGTGCAGTTGTATGAGCTTCTGAGTACATACCTGGGTACTCATTAATGGATTTTAAAGTAGCCATTCTTCTACAAAGGAATTTCAAAAGTCAACTAAAGGGAGAGGGAGAGGGAGAGGGAGAGGGAGAGGGAGAGAGGAATTGGCCTTCATATGTAAATTTGGCACTATCTCTCATGACTTGAACAAAGTCCTGAACTGGATGGACCATCATAAAACCTGCTTTTCTTACATTCAACACCCAAATGACATAAAAAACTAAGTATGGGACACTTCCAGCCCACTCAATTAGCCTAATTAGCACTGGCATTACAATTGGCAGATACTTTTCCCCCCCCCCCGCTCCTCCCCCTTCATTTTCTGTTATAAATTGTGAGGGTCCCCCCCTTTTTCTCCACTCTGCTCATCTGAGAAAGTGGGTTTTGTATATATATAATATATACACACTACTCATTGTTTTTAAAATTACAGACTAACACAGACTAACACAGCTATCCCTCTGAGACAGGAAAAACAAAGCCATTTATGGATCATTGCCTTAAGCACTGGGCCATTATGTTTCCTGTGTATCACATTAGCAAATTTAGAATTATAAACAGATTCACGCTTTATATTTTTAACTTCACATACAATAATGATACATGCACAGAAATAGAATATATACATTCAGCTAACTTTAACTTTAAAATATGTCACATGATGCATTTTGCCTACACTGTCTTTGAGTTATGCATATTCATATTCATAAGCCAATTTTCATAAAGTATGGGCGCACCATGACAAGTAGCTTGCGAGTTCATGAGGTTGGTGAGAATTGCCAGATCAAATGTGCAATGATTCCACAGTGCCCCCCAGGAGGTCATAAAAGACTGATGCAAAGCGATTATGCTATCTAATGATTTCCCCATGGTGCCATTTCTGGATGGCTCCAGGGCCCTTTTGAGTCACACTCTCTCTATCTCTTATTCTCAGGAGTCTAAAATTATTTTTAAACGTTGCATTGCAGAAAAATATAGTTTCAACTGTTATTTGAGAAGCAAATATGGGAATCTAATTATTTGCTTCCAGATTCTTCTCAGCTAGTTGGACTATACCAGGATATACTGGCAAATGCCAGACTGACCGTGTGTGGAACAGAATTGAAGTTACTTCTATTGTTTCTGAGAGATACTATGTGAATGCTTTGATGGACTTGGAGCTTGTTAGCAATAATTTATAAATACTGCATGCTGTACTAGTTATCAAGGTGTTTTCTTTATAACGTTCTGAGTTTAACTCATCTTGAGGCTGTCTGAAAAAACAAACAGGAAAAGTCAAAGGGCCCAAGAGAAGCCATCCCTCTGTGAACACTTGAGGCCTCTTCCTCTCTAGTTAACCCATAAAACTCATTTGAGGTAGCAAAGGAAAAATACCTGAGCAGATAACTCAGAGAAGTGAGAAAGGTGCAGCTAATCTTGCCATCTTTGCACATGCACAAATAAGACTCAGAACCAAAAATGGAAGGCAAAAGTGCCATTTGATGCCAAGATCATGATGGCATGCTGTTCTGTACTTGTCAACACAAAGTTAGAGCTGGTATAAATACCTCAGCCTAATATGATTGAAATATTGCTTCTATACAATGAAAAAAAAAAAAGAAGATGACTAGTCTATTTGTGGCATAAACACGTGGTACAAAAACTTGTTTGTTATTAATGTTTGAAGAAAATTAAAGTTGCTGCATTATTTGGCTTGGTTTTACTATGTAAAATTCTGTTAGTATATTGTTGGCTATGCTACATCATTCAATGTTTTGTACAACATATTCCACATCAAACACTGTCTTTGTTTATCTGTCCACAGGGCAGCTTGCTGAGAGCACTTGTCATTACTCTTCTATTTTCACTAGCTAGCATGCACTCTGTGTGTTCTTTCCTGCCTTTTTCTAGCCACTTATATGTCTAGAGAACAATGCCCTGTTTCTGCTTTCTTTTCTTTCACCTCAAAACATCAGGTTTCTTAATGGCCAGGTCCACTCTAAACCCAGCGGCCCAGCTTAAGGTATGCAACTCCAGCTACATAAAATACCTAGCCAGATTCAGCTTACTTTAAGGTGAGCTTGACAGGTCCCCATAGCAGGAGGTTGATGGAAGCAAATGATCCCGTCAGCTTCCCTTACTCTTCACAAAAGTAAGAGTGAAGGGCAGCAGCCTCTGTGTTTGATTTAGCGAGTCTTAACTAGACTCTCTAAATTGAACTCTGGAAGATCGATTGCAGCAATGTCAATCTTCCGTGGAGCGAGAGCAAGGCCATAGCTTCTGCTCTAAAATTAGGAACTTTATTTGTAATGGGGATGATATATTTGAAGGGCTGAATGCTATTTGTATGCCCATGGTTCCCAACACTGATACTTATTTTATCCAGATACTTTTGCGATAGGTGTAGCTAGTGCAAATCCCTTGCATAGATAAGTAGGATAAGTGAATATGTAAATGTTCAGGAACACGCAGTAGGATAATTAACCATCTGGGTACACAGAGAGAAGCAATGTCTTCTTCTATGAATCAGTCTGAGAGATCAAAAAAGGAGGCAAAATTTGGGCCTAAATAATAGCCCATGCAATAGCATTGTACTGGGTAGGTCAGAAAAGAATTTAACCTATTGATTTTGATTTCACAAAAATCCATAGGTGAGACTGTGAATTCCTTACTCCCGCCTGTGAGTAATTAATCACAAAAGTAGTCCCATCAGCGGGATTAAGTAACAGCCATAGTGAAATGTAGCAAACTGCGCAGTCTGGTTCACAGTCTGGTTTCATGTTTGTTTGAGTTTTCTCAGTTATTCTCTGAATTTTTTAAAAAATGTAGCTGTAGGTCATATTGATCTGTTTTGCTGTGAATGGTGCATGCAGAGAAAAAAGAAATCACAGGGAAGCAACTGACTCTTCCCTCCAAAACAATATTCGTTTTCTATTTGCTCCTCAAAAACACTTTTTGGAAGTAAATCTGCCTGGCTGAATTGACATGGGATCCCCAAAGTGCGGCACTTTTTCAGACTGGGTTTAAAAATGAATGAGTCTCTTATAAAAATGGTGGTATGACACAGTAGGTATCGTGTTAAATAGGGCTAGAACAGGCCTGGGCAAAATATGGCCCACAGGCTGCATCTGGCCCACCAAGCTACTGGATCCAGCCAGCGGACGCAGCGGGGAGGCCAAGGCAGGCTCCCCACTTGCCTTGCCCCACCCATACACCACTCAGAAACCCAGCTACCGGAAGGTTTTGCTTTAAAATCTGTGAGTCCAGAGGGGAGGGAGAAGGCTTGAGGAGCTGCTCCAACCCCCAGCACAATCCCATTGGCTGGTTTTTGTCCAGAAACTAGCCAATGGGAGCAGCCTGTTTCAATAACAGGCAGCCAAGAAGTGCCACTCTCCCTCACCTCCGGGCTCATAGTTATTCACAGAGCACAATGCTGCAGCCTGTGTGGGATAGGGCAGGCAGGGAGGCTGCTTCAGGAAAGTGCTGGGCTGCTGACGGGTAAGTCTCCTGACTAAAGGCAGTATAATCTGGCACTAACTGTAGTTCAGTCCATTTCTGTGGGCAATTACATTAAAAAAATCTCCATTTGAGCCTGTGGATTTACAATAATTATAATTGCTCCTTATCAGGCCCACCGACAGTGTGAGCTAAAGAGGCAGTTGCCCCGGGACTTGATGATTTAAAAGAGCCTGTGACTCCCAGTTGCTGCAATGGCAAGAGCAGTGCTGACTGGAGTCCCAGGCCTTTTACATTAACACTTAAACACTGTGTGGCATGGTCCAGGCAGCTCTGAGGGCTGCCTGTGGTGGGGATGGCACAGTGTGCTCCAGGCGGCACTTAGGGCTGGCTGCCCTAGCCCCGCTCCTTCTGCCTGAGACCCCTTTCCTTCAAGGAGTGTAGAGCTGGCCCCTTCCACTTTGCCCAGGTGCCCAGCAAGTCTTTCCCCCATACCCCCTCCGCCACCCCACACACACACACACTCCTTATCAATAGCTTCATTTTGGTTTGATTCTTGTTTTAGTTCTAGGAAAGTAAATGGAAATTATATGGGTGCATGAATTTATTCTTCTTAGACTGTATCATCTCTGGTTTTAAGTAATGCACAACCGAAAATGAAGCTCTCAGTCCCAGCTGTGGAAAGAGAGCTTGAGGAAAGCTACAAGGGTTTAATTTCCCAGTACCACTATCATGTTGTAGTTGTAACAGCCTTGTGTCTTTGACAAGATCCATAACTTGATTTTGTTGTTGTTCCAGGATACTGGCATACCAGAGGATTCACAGGGAGGTGAGCTTAGAAGCACAGTATAAGGAAATGTTTGCTTTTATGGTACTCTTTTCTAAAATCTTGCCTGAAGGCAAGATTAAATATCTAAAAAAGCTTCTCTGTATGTTAAGATGGCTCCTAACTGTGGAGTTAACTAAAATAAAGAAAAAATTATGCTGCACTTACCCTGAAAAACAAATTCTACGTAAATGGGAAAAATATAGCCCGGGGAAAACACAGCACATTTTTTATAAACTATAATTTATAAGGTCTCTTTATAATTTTCAAGTCTCTTAGAGATGTTTTTGGACAGTTTTAAAAGCACACTAACTATTATTATAAACATCCAATTGAATAGCGTAGAGATAAGTTGTTCATTTGCATTTTTATCTTTGTTGTCTTACAACCATTAATTGTGCAAATGAAATTCAGAGAACATTTGTCTTAAACCCCAGGCTACTAGAAATTAATATACATGCAAAACAAAAATATCTAGAAATTAGGGATGACCTTCATGTTTCATAGAAAGAGGTGCAGTGAGCCACAAGTTATTGTTTCCACTTTACTGAAAAATAACACGTACTATTTCATAATAATAACACTACACAGTAATCACAGTTTTAGCAATACTTCGGGAGTATCTAACAGTTACAATAAACAATACCACACCAATGCTGTAGTTCTGGGGAATGAATCGATACTCATGAAAAGTAAGAGGGAATGTATATGTATGCTAGGGAAGTTGTGAAATCTCAATCATTGACAGTTTTTAAGAAGGAGATAAAACAAACACCTATCAGGATGGTCTATTATGCAGTCCTGCCTTGAGTGCAGGGGACTGGACTAGATAACCTCCTGAGGCACCCTTCCAGTGCTAGACTTCTATGATTCTGTGTTTATTTCAGTGGATGGCATTTAACTCCTAGGGCTCATCTGGACTACGGGGAACGGTCGAAAGAAGATATGCAAATTCTCAAAAAAGGAGTGTGATGGATTTTATGGGTTTGAGCGCCCCCTCCCGGCAGGGCAGGGGGGTTCAGCGGACCCACCGCCTAGGTCCTGTGAACGTCTGTCCCGGGGCAGGGCCCTGGGGTGAGGAATGTGAGTGCGATCACCCGGCCCCGCGTCGGCGCCAGGGTTCAGCGAACTCACTGCCCGGCCCCGTCAGGGGTCCATGGGTCCCGTTGGGAAAAGAGCGAGAGGGGGTGGGGTCTGCCCGGCTCTCTCAGAGATGCGGCTTGCCCCTGCGAGGGAACTACTGGGCGAAGGTCGGAGCGGCAGTTGAAGGGGGAGAGGTGTGGGGAACCCGGGCCCACCCTCTCCACTGGGTCCCAGCCCGGGGCCCTATGTGGGAGAGGAGTAATGCCTGTACTCCCTCCACGACAGGTGGGGATTATCCCCGTAACGCACCTGCCCACGGGCGCCAGAAGTGCCCTGCCCCGGGCTTCTTCCACTCCCCGCTCCCTGCCTCGCCTCCGGGTCGCTCGCCCGGGCTACTCACCCCGCTCGAGCCGGCGGCCCCGCCCGGCTCGCGTCTTGGGGGCTCTGGCCCCAGCCTTCTTGCCCTCCAGCGAGGCGGGATGCTCGCCCTCCGGAGGTGCATCCTGCGGCTCTGTCCTCCTCCTCTGGCTGTCTCTCCCGGCCCCTTTTCAAAGGGCTCGGGCCCGGACGCCGGGGATGCCTGCCCCGCCCCTTCGGCGTCTCCACGCCCCGCCACGTAAGGGTCAGGGCTGCGAGCTCCGCCCCCTGCCCTGCGTGGGCCGGCGTAGCCGGCGCGCTCGCCGCTTCTCCGGCGCGCCTCCCACGGCCGGGTCTGGCCCCACCCCTTCCGGCGCAGGGCCGAGCGCTCTTTCCCGCATTGGCTCGCCGCCGTTCCGGGGCTATTCCGGCTGCCCGGGTTGGCTGTCCGCCCTCCCCCTGCTGGGGTGGGGGTAATCCCCCGGCCCGGCACAGGACCGACCCCGCTGGGTCCGTCACAAGGAGGTTTACACGGCTTTTCGACAAAGGAGGGGGTTCGCTGAAAAAGCCACGTCTTAACTACTTTCACTTTCGAAAGCTCTGCAGAATTTGCATATCTTATTTTGACCATTCCCCGTAGTCTAGATGAGCCCCTAGTGACTAATAAGGGGTAGCTATATTAGTCTATTTCAGCAAAAACAATGAGGAGTCCTGTAGCATCTATACATTTGTTAGTCTTTAAGGTGCCTCATTGTTTTAACTCCTGGTGTATCACCACCTTGATCCATCAGTGCACGTATGGAACACATCTTCCATTCTCCTCATATCCTGGCCTTCCTTCTCCATGTCTTTTCACAATAAAATCTCCCCATCTCTTTGGAAGTTGGCCGACTGGTCATTTCAGTTTCCGTGGCTACCACTTGGCTATAGCTGCAGTCCATTGATTGTCAGGGAGCCTTGCTATATGCGCAGCCCATTGCATTTTACTGCACCTGTTCTCAACAGCGATGTCCTGCACTCCACTCTTGTTGTTTGATTGTTTCACTGGGGACTTAGTCCCAGCCTGAAATACCCAGAATTTTTCTTCCATTTGCCCTCTCTGTGACAGACAGTTGCCTCTCCGCTGTTTTTGTCAGCACCCATTTTTTCACTGCCGTACAACATTGCTGGTTGTACTGTTGAGTTGAAGAGGCTGGCACATGTTCCCTTTTGATTTTTCCTTGAAGGACATTGTTAATAGAATTGAATGCAAACCAGCCTGCTTTATTTTTTCATGAACATTCACCTTCCTGATCATGGCACATGTTAATTTATTAGCCCAAATCACTCAACTTCTTCTGTTTGTTCTCCCTTGATTTTTATTTGGGCTTTTGGTAAGGTGTCAGACTGCTAAATTTTGTTTTGGAGTGGTTAATTTTCAGTCCAACTCGGCTGCTTTTCATGTTGAATTCTCACAGCATTTTCACTAGTTTGTGATAGTATTTTCAGTAATCAGCACAATATTGTCTGCAATAAGAGGATATATATTGCAGAATTTATATTGTGCATCCACTGCTAAATTTGCATAAACATTCACTCTAATTTCACTCAAAAATCAGTGGGGCTAATCCCCAGTTGCTGAAAATTGTCAAACTCCATTGGAGTCAATGGAGTTTATGACAATTTACACCAACTGAGGATCTGCCCCTGGGTTTGGGTGGTGTTTATGGGCTCTGTCTTGCAGCCTATATTCACATGAATGGCCCCAATGACAGTCAGTTGAGACTAAAAGAAGGAATATACTAATTCTAAAAGGAGATGGTCATAAAACTGCATGATCACAGTGAGTGAGTAAATAAACTCGCCAGTATCTTTAAAAGCTAGATGTGGTCTTAATTGTATATGCTTACATTAATAATAGGGAAATGACGTGATATTTAAACCATAGGGCTAATGTACAACCAGCTTCTCCATTAACACAAGCGACAAGGAGTCCTGTGGCACCTTATAGACTAACAGATGTATTGGAGCATAAGCTTTCGTGGGCAAAGACCCACTTCGTCAGATGCATGTAGTGGAAATTTCCAGAGGCAGGTATAAATATGCAGGCCAGAATAAGGCTAGAGATAACAAGGTTAATTCAGTCAGGGAGAGTGAGGCCCACTTCTAGCAGCTGATCTGGAGGTGTGAACAGCAAGAGAGGAGAAACTGCTTTTGTAGTTGGCTAGCCATTCGCAGTCTTTATTTAATCACACCTCCAGATGAACTAAAAAGTGCCACCAATCCTATGCTACTCAACAGTAAGGACTGTTCCTACTACCATCCTATGGATCCTAGCCATGCTGAGGAAGGGGTGCTGGGAAGAGCCAGAGATGGCAGACAAAAGGACGGAAGTGTCTGTAGGAGCCTCTTAAAAGAGTATAGCAAAAGGCATACCCTACTGCATACAGGGGAACAAGTCTGCAATGCCTGTGTGACCCTTCACCATGTCCAGCGAGCCAGAGCTTAATAAGGCATAATAATGAGCAATTTCACTTAGTGGAAGAAGAAATTGAAAGAGTAAAGTAGAGAAAAAGGGAGAGGCTGAAACATTGGGGCTGACTGATCAGAATAGGGGCTGAGTGAGAAAGGAGCTAAGATGACACTCAGTCCAGGATGCGTGGCAGAAAACAAAGATGGCCTCTTGCCCATGATTTGGAAGCCCCCAAAAAGGCTAATGGTCTGTTTCCAAACTCCTGTCTTACATCCCACTAGCAACTGCATCTGGTAAAATGCAGGATCAAGAACTGAAATCGGTGAGCAAATAGGACAGTTCAGTTATCCAAAGCTCATCAGCTATGCACTCCTTTGAGGCGACTTTATTGCTTCTCTCATGCTATTCCTATATTATTTATGGCTACTATTACTTATTAATTTTTTTCTTCTATCAGGCACACCCTGCTTTAATGTCTCAGGACACAGAATAACTCACTAAAGTAGCAACTTGTTTTCATTAAAAAGGAAAAGGTCACTTCCTTGTACTACACTAACAATCTGGAGAAAAGAGATTGATCCAATACTGTATCAGTAGACTTGAAGTGGGAGAGAGAGTGAGATACGTTTCAGCATTAAGGGACTTCCCCCCAAAGAACACTCTGCCACTGTCCCCGCAGACAACCAAATTTAGTGGCATGTAGCTGGAGTAACGCTGCTACCTGCAGTTGCTATGGCAGCACATGTGGAAACAGGTAAGGCTGGAGCCATGGAAGAATTGTAGATTAAAGACAACAGCTTGAATTGCATTTGTCAATTAATAGGGTGCCAGTGCAGTTCCTGGACAAAGCATGTAGGTGATTTTTGAAAATTTTACCCCACAGATATTTAAGTGATGTAGTGTCCTCAATCTCACTTACTTTCAATGAGGTTGATGACCCTAATGTGCAGACCTGCTAAGGTGTTAAAGCAGCTTTTGAGGTTCTGGGCTCCTAAGTCCCTTGAAAATGGATTCCCAAATCATTTAGGTGCTTTTGAAGACTTTACCTTCTGTGGCTAATACGGAATTGGAATTCTGTTTTGCCTGAAGCCTCTAATTTATCTTCACTATCACTTAGCCAGCTAATCTCAGTACAGGTGCTGATTTGGCTAGAAACTTGGAAAGCTAAGAGGGTGCTTTGTGCATCGACCTTTATATAGAGAGCTAAGCACCGTCTACATTCTCTTGGCATTTCAGCTCATGTTGTCTCATCAGCTCACCCAAAGGAAGAACAGCAGGAGGGACGTGTGAGACTGCAGGGGAGGGCTTTGCAGTGAAGGAACAGTCACCAATCATGAATATTTGGAGGAGGAAGGATTAGAGTAATTTCACAGTATTTCATGCTTAAATTTGACACTTTATGTATGGGTCTTAACAAAGATGCTAATTATTTTACCCATTACAAAGATAGCTTCCCCAATTATCACCCCTAATGTCATTACCTCACAGACTCTAACCTTCCCCCCTCACCCCTCCTCTGTTCTTAAATCTCATTAGTAAATTTGATATGTGTTCACTTTTTTTGGATTGTATCACTTTGGTATATATGGTCGTGCCAATTTTCTTCCACATATTGATCTGAGGAAGTGGGTCTGGCCCACGAAAGCTCATCCCCTAATAAACCATCTTGTTAGTCTTTAAAGTGCTGCATAGTCCTGTCTTTTGTTTCAGTATTTTACTTAGACTGCAAGTGCTTTGTGGCCAGGGACCATCTTTTTTATTATGTACAGTACCTAGCACACTGGGCCCTGATCCCTGACTGGGGCCCGGGGTGCTACCACAATGCAAATAAATACTACTATTAATATTTTGTTCACCCCATAGACTGTTGTCAGTGGGAGAGAGAAGCTTCCACACTAATGAGACTACTGAACTAGCCAACACAACCCTCATGTCCACGCAGATTAACAACCACAGTTCTTCTTCCTGCCAGGGAAAGGTACTAAGGGTATGTCTACACTGCCACCCTAGCTCGAACTAGGGTGGCTAATGTAGGCATTCGAACTTGCAAATGAAGCCCGGGATTTAAATATCCCGGGCTTTATTTGCATGTTCCCAGGTGCCGCCATTTTTAAATGCCCCGTAGTTCGAACTCCCTGACCGCGGCTACACGCGGCACGGACTAGGTAGTTCGAATTAAAGCTCCTAATTCGAACTACTGTTACTACCGTTACTCCTCATTGCACCTGGGATGGCTTAACTCTTTTAGAGGCCTGGGGCTATTAGATTTTGTGGAACCCCCCCCCCCCGAGGTTCCAGGTGGGGCAAAAATGAGGGGTCAGAGTGCAGGAGGGGGATGTGGGTTGAGGTAGGGGGTTGAGTGTGGGCTCTGGAGTGGGGGTGAGGATGAGGTGTTTGGGTGCAGGAAGGGGCTCCAGGCTGGGGCCAAGGGGTTTGGAGTGCACAAGAGAGCTCAAGTCAGGAGGTGGGGTGGAGGCGTGGTCAGGAGTTAGGGTGTGGGAGGGGGCTCAAGGCTGGGGCAGGTGGCTGAGGTGCAGGCGCTTACCTGAGGCAGCTCCCCTTTCTGGTGCAGACCCTGGGAAGGGGAGAGGGCAGTTGGCTGTGTGCACTGCTCTGCACTCGCCTGCAGGCACCGCCCTCCACAGCTCCCATTAGCTGTGAATCCTGGCCAATGGGAGCTGCGGGGGCGGAATCTGCAGGCCAGGGAAGCTTGTGGGTGCAGCTTACCGGGGTGGATACAGCGCTAGCCCAGGGAATATGGGGAATGGCAGGGCATGGAGCCATGTCCTCCCTCTCCACTTCAGGCCTGGCTGAGCGGCAAGGGCTTTATTGGCTGCAGCCCAGGACCCCGGGCTAAGGGGGCCTCACAAAAAAGATCTGAACTGGAGATCTTTTCTCAGGACCCCTCTTAGCCTGGGGCCCTGGGTTACACCCCGTCAAGCCCTTTCTTTACCCAGCCCTGGCTAAAGCTATCTCTGAACCAGTGTTTTATATGAATGTTACATTCCAACCCCACCATGTAAATGCTCGCAAAAGTGAATAGAAACATGGATATGAGAAACAAAGAAAAAGTAGGTACACTGAGAGATGATATTCATTGATGAATGACAGGCTCTCTTTTCTATAATTACAGTTCTCAAAGGGGCCACATTAGGACAGTAACCTGTATTCAGACACGCTCCTAGCTAATGGACTGTAGGATCCCACATTAGCATTATCATCAACCAGTTCACTGTTGGATAAAAGACTTCTCATCTTAAGCACTTCTGCCTATATTGAGCTTCACCCACCCATGCCACAGATTTAAATTTAATGTTTCATTTCCCCATTTTCTATATATCTACCCTTTCCCTACTCTTGAATTGTGAGCTATTTTTATCATTTTAATTTTTGTGCAGGTTTTTCAGGAGCAGAGGGTAGCTTTGCTGAACTTCAGCTCCTTGACTCCACAAAGTGGTTAATACAGTTTGTCACTGAACTTGGAAACTTTTGGAAACAGATTGTTAATGAGGGGCCTGTCAAGTAGCCAACTGCTACTTGTCCCTTTGATGACAATGGGGCACACTGTTTAGTCCTGGTTAAAGAAGACTGATAAAAAGACGATTTGCAGTTGGCATCTTGCTCACGTTACAAACTTAACCTGAGGATCATTCTTCATTTTTATAAAAGCGGATCTTTATTCTATGCAAACAATTAGATTCCAAAAGGTTAGGTGACTTGTCCCAGGCAACAAAGTAAGTCAGTGTCAGAGTCAAGGACACACCCTAACTTCTCAGGTTCCCATGCCTTTGTTCAAGATGCAAGACCATGCTGCTGCTACATGCTGTTCAAACACAAAGCCAGGCCTGCCGACGGGGGGTGGAGGAGGGCAAAGAGAGCAACTGCTCTGGGACACGGCGCACTCCAAACAGCTCTAAGGGCTGGGGGGGTGCACTCTGCTCTGTGCAGTGCAGGGGCCTGGCTGGCTTCCTGTCCCACCCTTTCTACCTGAAGCCCTAGCCCTGACGGGAGCATAGAGCCAACCCCTCCTCCCCCTTGCCCAGGGGCCTGCAGAGGCTGTTCGGCCCCTTGCACAGAACAAAAAAAGGTTCATGTCCAAAGACCTAGCCTCTGTGGTCACCGTGTTTCCAGCACAATTATTGTCTTTCTGCATAGAATAGTTGTGAAATACCACATCTTGAGTATTTTGTGCTATCTGAAAAAACTGGCACTAATGATCTCTTAGCGATTTGGGTATAAAAAACGTTCAGGTCTGCAACCTATTGCTATAGTTAAATATGAAAAGCAAAAGAAGCTGAAGGAACAACTTTTCTTCAAGTCCATATGCTGTACATTCTTGTGTGGCACAGTGACCTCTGAGAAAGTAAAGATCCAGAATCATGAAGCCAGTCTGACCTTTTCTTTCAGCCAGATGATAAACAGCAAAGGGTAAATTGTCAGTGCAGTGCACAGTCATTTAACCACCTGTCTCATTAACCTTAATGGGAGTCTCACCTAAATATGTGAATATCACATAGGAAATATACCTTGAAATATGATGTCTGGGGGAAAAATTGCCTAGAGAAAATATAAAAGAAGAGGAGAAATATGAAAGAGCTAACTCAATACATAAGTACTGCATGTAGATGGGAATGAATAAGGTTATTTGTGCATTAGCTGTGACATGAGCTAGCTAACCTCCCAACCAGAGGTGATTGGAAGTAGTCAAATGTGTGGTAGAATGTAACAAGAAGACTAAAGGTATTAAAGGGCTAATTCCATTAGCATCCATGGGGAGAGTTAAAAGAAAAACATAAGGGGAGTCTATAGGGAATATCAATCTACAAATCCCAGTGTGACATTTTATGTTTCACCATAATTTAATATAGCACTCAAGTTAAAGTATTCATGAATAATCACATTCATTTTAACTGCTCATGTTCTATTCAAATTATTTTATTATCTTCCACAGGGTAAATCTGACTAGGTTTTTGAGCATGTTAGAATAATCAGAAAGTCACTGACTGCTAAAGTTGTTAAAACCACAAATGTTTCCATTTCAATCTTTGTGAAAACTATGATTGGAAGAAGTGTGTAGCAAGGACAAAAGACTAGATGGAGGTACATCAGGACTTGTAACATGATGACATTCTTTACAGATAACTTCCGCATAAGCGGTTAGGTGATTTTTTTTTTTTTTTCAAAATCAGGTTTTACTCAGAATAGGGACTAAAATTGGCACCTTCCACAGATCTAGTCCTTGTACACATTCAGACTTCTAACTGTTGCCTTTACTGACAAAAGTGAATCTGAGGCTTTGTCTCTACACAAGGGAGTTAGAGAACAAAGGCACATTTAGTGCTCAGTGTGATCACACTGGGAGTTAGTGTTGAATAAATAACCAGTACACTCTAGCTAGTGAGCACCAGCAACTGCAAACTTTTTCCCTCTGATGCTGTTTATAATTCTTAGTCCTGCAAAACCAATGGACTATGAAGCCATGTCTACACTGAATGGAAGATTGACACTGCTACGATGGATCTTCCGGAGTTCGATTTAGAGAGTCTAGTTAAGACTCGCTAAATCAAACTCACAGGGTGCCCCCACCAACTGCTGGTACTCCTGCTTGTGCAAGGAGTAAGGGAAGCTTACAGGAGCATTTGCTCCCATCAGCCTCCAGCTGTAGGGATGGCGGGGAACCACAAACCAAGTACATTGACTCCAGCGATGTAATTAACGTGTCTGGAGTTGCGTATCTTCATTTATTGTTCCCTAAGGGTATGCCTACACTTGCACCCTATTTCGAAATAGGGATGCAAATGCAGCAATTCAAAATTGCAAATGAAGCCGGGATTTAAATATCCCGCGCTTCATTTGCATAATCGTGTTATGGCGCTATTTCAAGTTAGCGCTATTTCGGAATTAACGGACACTGTGTAGACGCAGTTATTTCGAGAGAAAACCCTTCTCTCAAAATAACTGTTAAACCTCATTGTACGAGGAATAAGGGTTATTTCGAGAGAAGGGTTTTCTCTCGAAATAACCGCCTCTACACAGCGTCTGTTAATTCGAAATAGCGCTAACTCGAAATAGCACCATAACACGATTATGCAAATGAAGCGTGGGATATTTAAATCCCAGCTTCATTTGCAATTTCAAATTGCTGCATTTGCATCCCTATTTCAAAATAGGGTGCAAGTGTAGACAAACCCTAAGGCTATGTCTACACTGGCGGCTTCTTGAGCAAGGATGCTTGTGCAAGAAGTCTTGCGCAAGAACATCCACACTGCCATACGTGAGATGTGCTTTTGTGCCAGAGTGCCCATGGCAGTGTGGACTCTCTCTTGCACAAGAAAGCTCTGATGGCCATTTTAGCCATAGGGCTTTCTTGCGCAAGAAACCCCTGCTGAGCGTCCACACTGCCCTCTTGAGCAAGAACTCCTGCGCAAGAGGGCTTACACCTGTTAAAAAAGAGCATAGCTCTTGCGCAAGAAGCCCTCTCTTACCACGCTGTGCTGTAAATCTTCTTGCGCAAGAACAGGCGAGCAGTGTGGATGCTTTCCGGAAGAACCGCCGTTCTTGCGCAATAACCCGCCAGTGTAGACATAGCCTAAGAGTGTAGACCTGGCCTCAGTTAGATTGTCTTCCTTCTTGTGCATCATGGGCTTGATCCTGCAACGTGCTCTGTGCTCTGGACTTGATACAGGAAGGTACACAAGTGTGTGCTTCCCTTTAAGCACACAAATAATCCCACTGATTTCAAGCTTCTTGCTTTCTCCCCTTCTGGGATTTGGCATTCTTTTCCTGCCATGGGAGCCAGGGAACAGGCAACTATGCAAATCATTAGCTAAATAATCTTTGCTCATGACAAAGACATTAATCAAAATGTCATTGTCATGCTCCAGAGGGGTTTTTAAACCATCAGCTGTTCCTTCCTTCCAGTATAACCAAATGTCACTTCAACTGAACTGTATTTAGTCGTCTTTCCTGAAGTACCACTCTCTCTAGACTAATTTTAGCTTTAGATGTAACAACTTCCATTAAGAAAAACATGCAGTATTTATGGGATCGACCAAAAGAAGAAAAGAAAATCAGTCCTGAAAATCACAATAGTGTCAAGGACATTAATAGAAATACCAAGTATGCTATCACATCCAGCTTGCTACCCTGGCAAACCTTTTTCAGAAAAAAACAAAGCCAGTCTTTTCTTCTGAAATGCACAAGTCTGATTGTTAAAGTCCTGTGTCCTGCTGTGGCCTCCTCCATTCCTCAACAATTCACCTTGGATTTCAGATCCTTCAAGAACCAATCTTTCCTACCTCCTCACTAAACATGATTTCAACAAGCAAAAAACAAAGCCATCCAATCAACCAAACAAAAGCCTTTATCCTTTTCAGTTCCATTTCATTGTAAATAAAATATTCTTGTTAGAGTTAAACAAAACTCAAGACAATAAATCTAGGATTCCAGTTATATGACACAAATTACCCCATGAATGGAAACAAGATTGTTTCTTTCCAAAGAGAAGGAAGCCAACTCTAAAAATAATGTCCTAAGAAATATTTTGTTTCTCAGATGCTGGGTTTTTTTTCTTTTTATTAACAAACTAAAAAGCAGAATACCAAAAGTGCAAACTTCCCCCAACTCAAAGTATAATTAACCTGTTTCTCAAACTTACCTTTCTTCCTTTTTAAAAAGTCAGTAAATGTAAAAGGACATATTTTCTACAGGTAGGAAGAACCTGGAAATGGTATAGTTATAGTTTTATATTGTACAATGTTGTATGTAGCAGGAATTTTGAATGCCATTTAAATATTTGTTTGTATTTTAGATGGAGCCATCAGGTTAAGTAGAAAAATGGAGTGGCCCCTTTAAAAACAGGGCAGGGCATTAAACTGAGGGTGCATTTGAAAGGGTTTGTGAGTAGCATCTATGTGAATGTTGAGAGTTCTAAATGCTTGGACCACAGGAAAAGTCTCCTGACAAAGGTCAGAACTCAGGTGTACTTAAAGTTATCCTTTAGGAAACCAAAGCTTCATTACTAATGGTATAACACTGTTGTAATTTCATTGACTTAAGTGGAGTTACACAAGCAAGCAATCTCCCCTAGAGCCTCAGAACTTATTGCAGTCAATTTATACCATCTCAAAATCTGCCCTTCTATATTATCACATGAAATGAGGACACTAAAGCATTCATGAGGACATTTTGCTCATCCCTATTGTGATGTCGTCTTATACAGCACATCTTGGCTTTGTCTTGCTGCCTGCTTATTTAAATATTTAATAAGGTTTAATAGTTTCATCCCTTCATTAGCACTAGTAATGGAAAAATGTGAAATAAAATAACTGTTTATGTGTTTGGAAGGAATCTATAAACGTAAACACAGCCTTTGATATGATTAACTTTTTAACTAGAAAATGAATGTAACTCTAAATTAGTCCATCACTGTCTTACAGAATACCTACAATGCAATCTGTTTCTAGTGCAGTTGCTCCAATTATGATGTACACCTCTTGGTTAGCTAGTTGCTTATTTCACAACATTCCTGCAGCTGACAGTGACCCCATCAGCTGTATTAATTTAATCTCTGGCTTCATATTCAGAAACCTCCATCTATAGTAAACTAGCCAGTAATAATAATAAAAGAATGCTTCTGGCAATTTTTTTGATCACTTTCTAGTTTTACATACCATCAAGCTGGCTGTAGGATGCCTCTATATGGTATTTATAATGCTTGGTAAATTCTTTGTGTAGATGATGATGATATTATTTGTTTTACAGTAATGCCTAGGAGCCCTGCTTATGGACTAGGGCTGCATTGTGCATTGTACAAAACAAAAGGATGGTTCCTGTTCCGAAAAGATTACGACTTAGTATAGTGACAATATGAGCTTCAATATAGCACTTCTCAGCAGTAGGTTTCAAAGTGATACGGTGGATGTTAGTATCATTATCTCCATTTTACAATTAGGAAAACTGAGGCACGAGGGAATTATGTGTCAAGCCCATGGTAACCCAGCAAGCCAGGGGCAGAGGCAGGATCTCAGGTCTTCTGATCGGGTGCTTTTCCCATGAGTCCCCTCTACTCACCCTGCAAGACAAGACACAGCAGGTGGATACAGATACACCAATGGGAAAGCACAAGGAAACAATGAGCTAATACTGGTTAGCATGATAGGCAGCGGTCAGAGCATACCAGTTACCTCATGTTATCAGGTTAGGGAGTTAAATATTTGGAGTCAATACCTGATGATGTCCAATCTCCTCAAATTAGGGATTTTTCTATTAACTCTTCTGCCCCCATAAAATAAACAACAGTTCACATTTGTAGCAGTTGATTTGTTCTTCCACCATCAGGCACTCTTTGGTCAATATGGCTAATAAACTCCATACTGAAGGGCTGCGCAAAACAGTTAAATGTGGGTCATTGTATTAGCTGAAGACTTAACTCTGTTGTTAATCATAAATCTCCAAAACAGCATTGAACGTTACTGTGGTTATAATGACAGCACATACATATGTTTAATAACATACTGCTTTGGACATGACTGTTAATTATAGGGCTGTCAAGCGATTAAAAAATGTAATCGTGATTAATCGCACGCGCCTCGCCTTTGAAACGCTGCCGCGACGTTTCAACAGGGCAACGCTGCATGCAGCCCAGGATCAGCTAGAGCCCCCAGCTGACCCTAGGTTCCACTACCGCATATCTGATAGAGGCAGCAAAGGGGAAGGGGAATCGACTAGTTCACTAATCAAGTGAGTATCTGATAAACATTTGCTTATTGGATAGTCGACTAGGGTGTGTCTAGACTACATGGCTCCGTCGACGGAGCCATGTAAATTAGTTTATTCGGCATAGTCAAAGAAGCGGGGATTTAAATAATCCCCGCTTCATTAAAACTAAACATGGCCACAGCGCTGTGCCGACGATCAGCTGATCCGACACAGCGCGGCAGTCTAGACGCGGATCTGTCGGCTGGGGAAGCCTTTGCCGATCGATCCCTTGTGCCTTATGCTCCACTGCCCCTTTGAAACACGCCAAGGCAGAGTGTTTAAGGGGCAGCCACCGCACAGCTGATCCCCAGCTCAGCTGTGGGGTGGCTGCCCCTTTGAAACACTGCCTCTGTGCGTTTCAAGGGGGCAGTGGAGCCCGGGGTCAGCTAGGGGTCCCCAGCTGATCCCAGGCTTTGTGGTGCGCTGCCCCTTTTATAAGCGCCACAGCAGCACTTCCAAGAGGCAGCACAGCATTAACACCTGCGATTAGTGTGTTAAAAAAATTAATGTGTTAATTCTAGACTGCGTTAATCGCAGGCGTTAACGCATGTCAATGAACAGCCCTACTGTTAAATGTTATTTCAATGGGCATTTTCAAAAGATGCCTCATTTCTCAATATATACAGGTGGAACCTCTCTAGTCTGGCACACTTGTGACCTGACAGGTGCCGAATCAGAGAATTTGCCAAATCACAGGAGATCAATATCTTCTAGCAGCATTACTAACACTTCCATGGCTTACTGGTGTCTGAGAAGGCATTTAGGGGTAAATTAGAGCTAAATAACAGCACGGAACACTGACAGCCAGGACCAGTGGCTGTAAACAAACTTTATGGAACTGTGAGAAACTTGGCCACACCCATGATAAGTGGACATCTGGATAACAAAAATCATAACAGATCACAGATGTTGCCAGACTGGAGCGTGCTGGACTAGAGAGAGTCAATCTGTTCTAAGATTCACGTTCATCTCATTTCACATCTAAAATAAGTTGAACTGGAATCAAAGCATTAGTCTAATAAAATCTTTGAATAGATCCAGATGGTAGGCAAAGTATTTTCACATCCTTTCATATTCTCGGTAGTTTTATCTTTGTTACTTGAACTGTATCATAAAGTAGTGGTTGCAAAAATGCTGGTTAAAAATCATTAGTCCTTAAAACAGGTTTGTTGGTTCAGGTAGATTGGTATAACACAGTTGGATTATGGTGTCCTTTGTGTTTTAAACGATGTACAATTCCAGTGGATATTTCTGTAACAAACACACATTCTATTGAACCATAATTCCATTTACACAATATAACTATTTTTATTGCTGTAAAAAAACCTAGGGCTATGTCTACACTCGCGGCTTCTTGCGCAAGAACATCTTGCGCAAGTGTTCTTGTGCAAGAAGTCTTGCGCAAGAAAACGTCCACACTGCCATGTGCGAGCTGTGCGTTTGCGCAAGAGTGCCCATGGCAGTGTGGACGCTCTCTTCGCAAGAAAGCTCTGATGGCAATTTTAGACATAGGGTTTTCTTGCAAGAAATCTGCCGAGCATCCACACTGCCCTCTTGCGCAAGAGCCCCTGCGCAAGAGAGCTTACACCTGTTAAAAAGAGCGTAGCTCTTGCGCGAAACCCTCTCTTACCACGCCCGTACTGTAAATTTACTTGCGCGAGAGCGGGCGGGCAGTGTGGATGCTCTGCAGATTCTTGAGCAAGAACGGCCGTACTTGCGCAAGAAGCCGCGAGTGTAGACATAACCTAGGTGTTTTGGATCAAGATTTTCACTGAAGTAGTTTAATTCTGCCCTCAAATGCAAAAATATGTAGGTTTGTGTTCCAGGACTGATTATCATTTCACATAAAAGCACAATAGACTAGTATTACATCCCCTTCCTCAGTCAGCACGCACAATAGTCAGCTCAAAGGGTTAGAACCATGGGTTACAGTGTATGCAGTATGTGGGCGATACCCAGTTGTTTGTCTCAAATATGGCTAATTCTACTCATGCAGTGGAATGGGGGACCCAGAATCACCTGGATTCTAGGTCTTGGTTGTGAGGCTAATAGGTGAGGCTCACTCTGAAATAAGGCTAAGATAGTGCTATTAGATGGGGGCAGGCAGCCAAAAGAATGGGCTAGAATTGCATCAGCCCCACTATTTGACCGTGGAGGCAGAGCCTTGGTTTGTAAATTAGATCCACAATGCAGGGGTTTTGCTGGATGCTCAAGTGGTAGCCTTGTCAATAAGAGGGTTTTTCCACCTACACGTGCTGGGCAAAGCAGTTTGTTTGGGATGGGAACCTTCCTCTACTCTTTCCTGCCTGTGTCATGTTAGACTACTGTGACCTGTTCTCCTTGAGGCTATGCTTTGAGACTGCTTAGAAGCTGAGGGTTAGTAGCAGCCTGTTTGCCCGGCAGAGCTCTTTGCGAGGCGCACATACCACTGTTGTTCGATTAGCAGAAGGGTCTGCCTTTGGGCCTCCAGATGGAATTCCAGCTGTTGCTTTTTGCACATTAAAGCCCTGAATGATTAGGATCTAGTTTACTGGAGAGATTACCTACCTTTCTCCTACACCACTGCTGCAGCTGCTCCCCATGGATGTGTGGAAGCTGAAGTACCCTGAATGCAAAAAGAGTGAGCTGCTGGCTGGGCATCATGGTGAGAGCCCCTCAGCTGCGGAAGGTACTTCCCCACTCCACCATCAGCAGTGGGATTTGTGAATCTTGTGAGCCCTCTGCAAGGGTCAGCTTTAGTTCTGAGGTTGCTGGAGCCAGGAGAAAATTTGCCTAGAGAGGGGCAGCACCATGGATTCCCTGGATAACTCTGGCTTACAGTGTCATTGAAAAATGGGGGCTCACAGCACAGGGTGGTTACTCCGAGTGTGTATTGATGTTCCTAAATCAAATAAATACACATTGTACTTAGTTTTTTTGAAAGCCCCACATTTTTTATTAAAGGCCTGCAATTTCCTATGCAACAGCAAAGACTCCCTCTTTCTCTTCTAGCCTCTTTGTCCTTACCTTGCCATGACTCCAATAGCTAAGATGCTGCAAAGATTTATTTTGATTTGATCCATTCTTAGGGTCTATTTGTCTCTTTTCTTGATTTCAGCAGAAAGGTTACGCATGCCATTTGTTTCAGCTCCATTTATTTTCCCCAGGATGTTCACCTTCAAGCACAGCACCAGGAAAAATGAAGTTGGGCTTACACTGGGTCACTGACCTCCTCTTTCAGTTATCTACTTTAGTAATCACCAAATGGAACTGTGCTTTCCTCTAATTGCACGTATAAATTATCAGCTATTATGCCCTCAGGTACTGATGCAAAGGTTGATGCAACTCCAAGTTTTAAAAATATAGGATTATGTGGATGTTCAAAAATGTGTGTGACTTGATTTTTCACTGTTTCCTTCACCCTCTGCAAAAGGACAGGAATTGATGACTACATTACCATACAAGCAGCTTATATGCTAACTGGAATTACATAAGCTTTGTGAAGCATTCTGAAAAGCTGTATGTGAGCTTTGAGAGATCTAGCTTCTCACTGCTTTTCATTTTTCAATTTTCAGCTTCAAAGATCTTGGACATTCTCCTCTAGCTCATCTAGGAGCAGGAATCCAAGGCCTAGTCACATTGGATGATTTCCTTAGGCATAAGGATTTGTCTCAGCAGTCACAAGACAAACCAGAAAAAAGGGAAGTTTATGCAATAGTGGAGACATTTTCATTCTTCCCATGTGCCATGACAATTCTGCTATTGTGCGAAAGACAATAAGGTAAATTTACCTTGCAGAATATGACTATGACCTTTTTTTTATTTTATAATCTGCTTTTCATTAAACCAACTATGCAAAACTGCATGGTCTATGGCTCTGTGTGAGCTACTATTTCAAATACAGTGAGGTCCATAACTGCAGACAAACTGCAAGTAATGGAACAAGTCCAAACATAGTGTAGCAAATGGTGTTTATTCAGAGGCAGAAGGTGTACCACACTGTCTAGTGAATTGTGGTATCCTGCCTCCAATTTTGCTACCCACTTTATGGTAATTTGAGCTAGACAACATTTCCCTACTTGCTTATGAGAATACCATGTGGGACTAAGTCAAACCTTACAAAAATCAAGATATTCCATGTCTACAGCATCTCCCCTAGCCACTAAATGGTGTAATTCACCAGAGTTGTATCATGTAACACTAGCTGAAGATTTAGCCCAGGGTTTTCTATGCTTTTTATAACCTATCACATTGAGCGGTCATGTATTAATGTCAATATTCAATGAGCTCTCATAGGGGGCCGGGGAAGGGAAAGTAACAAAAACTGCAAAGAAGGAAAAGAAGACCAGGATAAGTACATAATTATCTAGGGTGTTTTAAAAAGGTGTTGCAGAAGTTCACGTTCTTTTGTGTGGAACATGGCCCTGGTAATGTACAATTTAGATGCAGTCATTTTCTTCTGGTTGAAAAGTCAGTTTGATTTCCCCCACACACACACACTTATCCTTTCACAGTTTTGATTTCCCTTCTCCCTCCCCCTGAAAATATGATGATGATAGAAGAGAATTGCTGCAGCCAGCTGCACAAATTCATTAATGGCATTAGCAAAATAATGATTTCAAACACAAGTGTCAGTGCTGGCAGTAGCCGCACTCTTTTAGGGAGAGTCTTCCAGTATTCCATTTTTATACGGATAAACAGCTTGCTTCATCGTCGTTATGAGAAATATTAGGGATTCTTAAAAGTCATGTATGGTCCTTCTGCACTCTTTGCTGCACTTCCTCACAAGTCCAGACCTCATGTCCAGAGATGGTGTTCAGCTCCGTTTGCCCTCCAAAAGAATTTTCAGTAGGCACTCACTTATTGAAGGTTCTGATAAGGCTCAGTCTCAGAAATCAACTGTGCTAATGACCAATCCAAATGTGTCTTCCACATAGTTACACAGTGTGAGGTAGGCTCTCAGTTATACTAGTTCTGTGTTTGGTACAGGGTCAGAAGTATGACAAGGGGGAGGGAGGCAAAGAAAGGAGGAGGAGGCTGTAGGCCAACTTTGCACTTCTCGACTCTCTGGTGAATCTGGAGTCCAATTCACCTCTCACTTACAAATCATGCTGTAGTCTTGCATTTCCTCCCACTTGCAGTATACCTCAGATATACTGCACACTCCTCCTAGAGCACGCTCCTCTCTTATATGGCAATGAAACATGGGTTCATAGAGAGACTGAAGAGTGGTGGATTGATACTTTCAGTTCTCAGCATTTTCATTAGCTGTTCCATATTAAGTGGTGCTACAAAATCAACAAGAAAGATAATCAGAAACAAACCCACCAGCTTCCCCCATCAGAACTGGTTCAGTTTCTTTGGCTTTCTTAGTTTTTATATTATTAAGGTAGAAGATCAATTAATTATGAAGCATATTTACCCAAGTATGCAGCATCATGGCCAGTGATTACATGGGCATCAAAAGGTTCGGTGGCATGATAAAATCAACAGTGATGGGCACAGATCGAATATGCAGCCAGACCACCTGTAGGACCTCACTAAAGATCAATCTGGGTGTCACTAGATCTCCAAGGAGGCTACATCACTTTGGTATTTGCTATTGTGAAGAAGGCTAAGGAACAATTTGGCAGAGCAGCTAAAGAAAGCTGTTCAATACGATACCATTCCACTGAAGGAGGTATTTATAAAATGAGGCCTTTCAGACAGCTTTTTGCAGTCTTGACTTGGAAATGTTATCTCCCCTATGTTGATTGATTGTTTGCTCTAACCCACTCCCACTGCCAACTTCCTTTATCTTTCCAGTTAGCTAATCCTCTTCTGGTGTAAACTCCCTGAGAAGATTTAAATAACAAATGAAACCCAGAATGTGGACATAACATTGTAACAATACATTCCATATTCTTTATGAAAATAAGCTTATGATATAAATAAGTCATAATTGAGACATGCTTTATGCAGGATAACTCATGTAAGGTATCATTGGAAAGATTATGATTTGTAGAGCGTGATTATCCCATTTGTATTCATGTATTTGAAGTTAGGAATATTGACCCGTGTATATATTCTGCTTTGGGTGACTCCCACTGCTGACACTTCAGGGGCTACAATGGAAAAACCAGGCAGGACTCATGGCCTATCAGCAAGGACAATGGACTGTGAGTAGACTTGGCCTTCCTGTGAATGCTCCACTGACTCAAAAAAACTAAGTCCAGCCTGATGGAAATTCTATAGAAGATGAGGGAGACATGGTCTACAGATTGCTTCGCCTCTGCCTTCCCACCCCAAAAAGGCTACTTAAAATACCTAGAAACAAAAGGACTGTAACTAAAGCTGCAGGGGGAGAGAACTGCTGGACCCAAGCTAGAACAGGTACCTCTGGCCTGTGAAAGACTTTACCTGAAACAAGTATCTATGGTGAGAAATTATTATTTGTAATCAGTTTCTTTAGTGAATCTACCTTAGTTTGCATGCTTTGTTTTATTTGCTTAGTAATCTGTTTTGTTCTGTTTACTAACTATAAAAGATGTACTTTAAGTGGTTAAAGCAATAGCAAACTTCTGGTTTATACTATAACCCAGTTTCTGTAATTTCTAAAAGTGTGGAAGGGGACAAAAGAAAGAAGCAGCACACGGCATAGAACTCTGGATTTGTACCCCAAAAAGTTGTACACCTCAGTGCTGGGGCAAGTCCCTTCAGTTGAGACTTCCCAGAACTGAGCTCAGTGCCTGTACCTTTTGCAGCTGGATGTGATCTTGCCTGTGTGTTTTGATAGAAGAGGCTTTAGTGTCTGGCTCAGCAAGAACTGGTAAAGGGACCCAGGTTGGCAGAATAGGTGGTATCTCTGTGCTATCTCAGTGGTATCTCAGCTCATCAGGTGGTATCCCAAGGGGTCCAAACTATCAAAATTTTGATGTTTGCAGTCATGGCATTGTTTGCACTGATTGTATGTTCTGACCCTTTAAAGCCCCTACTTGTGCCTGTCTTATCCATTCAGACTGTCAGATTTTTGGGGCAGGGACTCTTATTCTCTCTTTGCACAGTACCTAGAGCAATGAATACACATTCTCAACTGGCCCGTTACATGCTACCATAATAAACTTGATTATCTACCAATAACAAATCTCATGGTATAGTGATATGATGGGCGAGATTGTGAGACAGTGGATCCCACTTTGATGATAGGAGGCAAAAGACGCATGGAACGCAGTATCATTAAATGAATAACCTTGTGATTAAAAAGGAAAGCAAAGGTATTTTTCATAATTGAGACTGATGGGTTATGATGAGAGGAAGTGACTTCCAAACTATAGGGCCCACTACAGGAAAGGTATGACTGCCAGTATGTCAAGGGTGCAATGGATAGCATAGGAGCTTTCCGACTTGGCAGCACCAGGTTCAAAGAGGAGATCTTGAAATTAGGCCTACACCATTAAGGACTTTGAAGCTAGCAGTGTCTGCTTCCATAATGGCATGGAAAATATGTATTATGGAATTATGCTGTAGTGGCAGGGAGGGAACTAGATGTTCTAATGGGTCTTTTTCATCTATGGGCACTATGAGAAACTTGATTATAACTGTTCCTTGAGGTTATGAGGGCTTGTGTTGCTATGTTGTGGCATAATAATGGCAAAATCCCCTACCCTTCCTCATGACCTTACTTTTTATAGCCTGTCGGCACATGGAGCTCCCATGGAAAGGACATAGTGAAAAGTGACACAGAGTTTCTTAACCTCACCCACTGTTAATAAACAAATTCCTTCCACTATGACCAATTCTTTCCACTACTAGAGATGTGAAGAAAGAGAGGCCCAAGTCCCTTCATAATGACACTCTACCAGTCAACAATTCTGACAGATTCTCCCATTTGAAGACAAGGTGGTTCTGCCCATAAGGGAGTCAATGATCTCATCCAAGCATTCTGCATGAGCAACAACTGAACTGGCTAGATTCATGGAAGAAGAGACAATGGGTCAGAACCTTAAATGGTTTAAGTCCATTGAAGTCAGTCCAATGAAGTCAATGATTTCAGTGGAGCTTCCCACTTATAGCAGCTAAGGATCTGACCACGTATTTATATTTTTTCATTGACAAACAGTGTTTAGAATGATCTTCCTGCCAGCTGACCTGCCATGTTTATCAATAGAATTTCAATAGGTATCAGCTAGATCCTCGAGGGACAACATGTCAAATCTTTAAATGAAGAAAGAATTGGTTGCCCCCCACTGACCAATCCTATCTCCTATTTATTAGAGAGTATCAAGAAACACAGGAGAATGGGAATAATGTAGCATAAACCATTAAATCACGATTAAGTTCCAAATCTGTGACAGTAGCGACAATTATACACTTTACCACAGCAATCCCAGCCAAATAGCAGGGTGCATGTTTTGGAGAATGGGAATAAAAGATGTTGAACATTACCAGAGCGGCTGGAAAGAGGTGTGAGATGCCGAAAGGGAAAATCCAGGAAAGAGAATGGACTGGTTTACGGCTCAAAGGAAATGAGGGAAGCAAGTGGGAAAAGGGAAAAGATGGACTAAAAGAGGATGACTTTTATGTCGATTTGGCAATGTATTTGCTACATGCCAAACTGTAATCTCCATGAAGCATGGAATCTGGCATGCTTTTGTTTTCTACATCTCAAAGGGAAATTTGTGAAACTAAGAAAATTGCCTTATTATTTCCTTTTCCCCCTAGACCACTAAGCATCACCTGACTGTCATATTCCCTAATTTTCTTTCAAGCGTAGACTTTCTTTAAAAGCAGGGGTGGGCAATAATTTTTTTTGCCAGGGGCCACTTCAGAAATTTTTGCCTTATTTTTGCTACCGGAAGGGGCAGGACCAGGATACTTCCCTGCTTCCGCCCCTCCCCCCCCCCCGCCACAGACCATGATTGGTCTGGTGGTGAAGGTGCGCCTTTCCCTCTCCCCAGGTTCCCCCTGGGCACCCATGCCCCTAGTGGTGGGAGGAGACTTTGCGCACTCCCCCTTGTACCCCCAGGCCAATCAGGGTTTGGGGGCGGGGGGTGTGCATGACGTCTCCTCCCGCCCTCCCAGGAGCGCATGGCACTTCTAAGCACTGTGCACTCCTTGCAGGGTGGGGGGAGGGCGGAGGAAACTTCATGTGTTTCCCCTAGCCCCCCAGGCACTAATTGACCTGGGAGCGGGGGAGTGGCAGGGCCACTCCGAGCTGGATCAACCTGCTTGGCGGGCTGAATCCAGCCCATGAAGACCCTTTTGCCCACCCCTGTTTAAAAGGAACATTCCTCTCAAATAGAAGTACTTTATATCCCGAGTGAAGACTATTAGAAAAAACTAAAACTCAGCGCTTCATTACACAAACCTCTTTATAAGCTGGGGAAGAAAATTTTACTGGTTTAGATGCAAATGTCAGCAAATACCCTAAATTCTTGTGCATAAATGAATCAGATTTAAGATGATCCCTTAATAGTGAGAATATAATTTAGGAACTGACAGAAATGTCTGATCTCCACATAAGGACTTTCCCATACATAAAATGAAACTTGCTTATAACTCCTCCTACCTAACTGTGTTTCTCAAGAATCCTACCCTCTGTTTAACTCCTGGCCTATTACTTGTCCAGCTTTTATTACTGTCTCAGTCCTGCTAATATTTTCCCCAGCTTCCTTCCTGATTTGCCTAATACATTTTTTTCTTTGCTCTACTGCTCCTCTTTGTGTCCATCTGACAGTATAGTAAATGAGTTCCCCTAATGAATTCAGTAGAATAACTTGCATATAAGTTGATCACCTATTTAATGACTCATGATTGCATTGTATCTTTGTCAGCTCATATTGAGTACCTGGTGATGTTTTCTGGGAGTCTATGCTCTCCCCGATTCTCACACTAGGAAGGTATGGAAGCTGTAAGTAAAGACATCCACAGGTTACAAACTCTGAAATACTTCCAGTGATTCCAGTGGACATTTGGATTGGTCTGTTGAACTCAGAAACAGGGTTGCACTGCTGCACTTTGCCTCCGGATGTCTGGATTAAAATGGAATGTGCATGAGAATTTTAGGTTTTGGATGAAAAAGTGCCAGAGAAACAGAGAAACAATCAGAGGATTTAGGAGGATCAGCAGAAGTGGAGGGAAGCTCACTCAACCTATACAAACCTAAAACTCTGCCACTGAGACATCTGGTCAATGTGTAGTTTGAGGCATGCATTGGGTAGTTTTAGATTTTTTTTTCTTGTTTTCTTAGTAACATTTACAAGAAATTTACTGGTTGTTACCTAACTCACCCCTCCTCACTGTATTCCTTTCCCGATAGACATGTACTTTAATTGTTTGGCTATCCTACTTCTAGTTTGTCTAATTAACCTTAGTCTACATAGCAGACACCCCCACATGCATTATTCCATATACAGAATTTTATTTAGATCACATCTTAAGAACATAAGAACATAAGAACGGCCATACTGGGTCTGACCAAAGGTCCATCTAGCCCAGTATCCTGTTCTGCCAACAGTGGCCAATACCAGATGCCCCAGAGGGAGGGATCACAACAGGTAATCCTCATGTGATCCCTCCCCTGTCACCCACTTCCAGAGAAACAGAGGCTAGGGATACCATTTCTACCCATCCTGGCTAATAGCCATTGATGGACCTAATCCCCATGTATCTATCTAGCTCTTTTTTGAACCTTGTTAAAGTTCTAGCCTTTACCACATCCTCTGGCAAGGAGTTCCACAGGTTGACTATGCGCTGAGTGAAGAAAAACTTCCTTTTGTTTGTTTTAAACCTCACTAGCAGAGTCCCGGAGATCAATGCTTGAGGCAGCACAATCTAGTGGTTAGCAAACCAGCTGAAGGGAGGGCAACCTGGAAAAGTCATAGCTTGACCACTGGCTTCCTGCATTGCCTTGAGAAAATAACTTTGCCTCTCTTGGCCTCCATTTCCCTTGAAGCCATTGCCTGTCTTGTTGCCTTCCCGAAGGGCTCTCTTTTATTATACATTTGTACTGCATCTAGCACAAAGGGTTCCCGAGCTTGGAATAATACAAATAATATGATTAGGTTTCAACCTGGTCAATAGCTAACTTACTGCCAGTGGTTATGATCCTCCTGAGTCTTTCTCCCATCAAAGTCAATGGAATTACACCAGTATAAGTTTATGGATCAAAATGGAGAGTAAGGAGCGTACTTTAGGACTTCCCCCCCCACACACACACTTTGGGACCATGCCATTATTTTGTCCTTTTTATTATTTTTTTCTAAAAACATTTTTTTTATGGTGCAAGCAAAACATTATACTACATGAAGCAGATGTTTGTATTTAATTCTTCATTATTCTTACGACAAAGACCAGTGTAGGAAGAACCTTTCAATAATTTAATATTTAATAATATGATGTGTGGTGAGAAGCTGTGGGAAAAAAACAGCCATATTTACACTTAGGCTTTAATAGAAACATATAAATGTTTGTGGATTATGCTATATTTTGTTCCTTTTTATTTCTGTTTATTTGCTGAAGCAGCTTCTTTTGAAATATACACAAGTTACTAATTTCCAATGTATGAATCATCCATAATCACTTAGTATGGTTTTTTTTAAATCCAGTACATTGGATCTTATTTTGATCTTGCTTCCAGCAGCAAATCAGAAGTTACAAGAAGTCAGTGGAGTTACACTGATATAAAAATGGTGCAAACTCAACCAGAATTAGGTCCATTCTCCTTAAATCAGGCTTGCTCTTTCCTCGTGAGTATATGCATGAAATAGCACCAGCTCCCACTTCCACTGAAGCCAATGGCTGCGTTTCCATTGGCTTAATGAAGTTAGACTGGACCGAAAATGAAATCAATCCTGAAGTCCTCATTCAGGCAGCATTCGCAAAACTTCAGTGGGAGATTTGCCTCACTGATGCCAATAGGATCAGTTCCAAAGTACACTATGGAGCGCAAGTGGTGTTCTCGTCCATCCTCCCTGTTGAAGGGAAAGGACTGGGCAGGGATCGTCGAATTGAGGATGTAAATGCGTGGTTGCGCAGGTGGTGTCGCAGAGAGGGCTTTGACCATGGGACTCTGTTCCAGGCACAAGGATTGTTAGGAAGAGATGGGATCCACCTAACCAAGAGAGGAAGGAGCATCTTTGCGGGCAGGCTTGCAAACCTAGTGAGGAGGGCTTTAAACTAGGTTCATTGGGGGACGGTGACCAAAACCCTGAGGGGAGTGGGAAAGTCGGATACCGGGAAGAAATGCAGAGAGGAACGAGCAAGAAAGGAGTACCCCTGTTTCGAATGGAGAAGATAGGGCGATCAACTGGTTACCTGAGGTGTTTGTACACTAATGTGAGAAGCCTGGGCAACAAACAGGAAGAACTGGAGGCCCTGGCCCAGTCTGAGAAATATGATTTAATTGGGATAACAGAGACTTGGTGGGATGACTCGCATGACTGGAGCACTGTCATGGAAGGGTATAGACTGTTCAGGAAGAACAGGCGGGGGAGAAAAGGAGGAGGAGTTGCACTATATGTAAGAGAGCACTATGATTGCTCTGAACTCCAGTATAAAGAAGGAGAAAAACCTGTTGAGAGTCTATGGGTTAAGTTTAAAGGAGCAAACAACAGCAGTGATGTTGTGGTTGGTGTCTGCTACAGGCCACCGAATCAGGTGGATGAGGTAGATGAGGCTTTCTTCAGACAACTGAGAGAAGCTTCCGGATCGCAGGCCCTGGTTCTCGTGGGGGACTTTAATCACCCTGACATCTGTTGGGAAACCAATACAGCAGTACACAGGCAATCCAGGAAGTTTTTGGAGAATGTTGGGGATAACTTCTTGACGCAAGTGCTGAAGGATCCGACCAGGGGCCGTGCGCAGCTTCACCTTCTGCTCACAAACAGGGAGGAACTAATAGGGGAAGTGGAGGTAGGTGACAACCTGGGAAGCAGTGATCATGAGATGGTAGATTTCAGGATCCTGACCAAAGGAAGAAAAGAGAGTAGTAAAATACACACCTTGGACTTCAAAAAGCAGATTTTGACTCCTCAGAGATCTGATGGGCAGAATCCCCTGGAATACTAACATGAAGGAGAAAGGAGTCCAGGACAGCTGGCAGTATTTTAAAGAAGCCTTATTGAAGGCACAGAAAGAAACCATCCGGCCTTGAAGCAAGAGAGGCAAACATGGTAGGAGACTGGATTGGCTTAGGAAATCCTTGGTGAACTTAAGCACAAAAGGAAGCTTACAAAAGTGGAAACTTGGACAAATGACCAGGAGGGGTTTAAATGTATAGCTCGAGAATGCCGGGGTTATCAGGAAGCGCAAATGGAATTGCGACTGGCTAAGAATGTGAAGGATAACAAGAAAGGTTTCTACAGGCATGTTAACAAGAAGAAGGTGATCAGAGAGAGAGTGCGGCCCTACTGGATGAAGGAGGTAACCTAGTGACAGATGATGTGGGAAAGCTGAAGTACTCAATGCTTTCTTTGCCTCTGTATTCACGGACAAGGTCGGCTCCTGGACTTCTGCGCTAAGTGACTCAAGATGGGATGAAGATGGACAGCCCGTGGTGGGTAAAGAACAGGTTAGGAACTATTTAGAAAAGCTAAACGTACACAAATCCATGGGTCCGGACTTAATGCATCCGAGGGTACTGAGGGAGTTGGCAAATGTCATTGAGGAGCCTTTGGCCATTATCTTTGAAAAGTCTTGGAGATCGGGAGAAATCCCGGATGATTGGAAAAAGGCAAATGTAGTGCCCATCTTCAAAAAAGGGAAGAAGGACGATCCAGGGAACTATAGGCCGGTCAGTCTTACCTCGGTTCCTGGAAAAATCATGGAAGGGATCCTTAAGGAATCCATTTTGAGGCACTTGGAAGAGAGGAAAGTGATTAGGAATAGTCAGCATGGATTCACAAAGGGCAAGTCGTGCCTGAACAATCTGATTAGCTTCTATGATGAGGTAACTGGCTCTGTGGACGTGCGAAAGTCAGTGGATGTGATATACCTTGACTTTAGCAAGGCTTTTGATACGGTCTCCCACAATATTCTTGCCAGCAAGTTAAGGGAATGCGGATTGGATAAATGGACAATAAGATGGATAGAAAAATGGCTAGAAGGCCGGGCCGAGCGGGTAGTGATCAATGGCTCGATTTCAGGTTGGCGGTCGGTTTCTAGCGGAGTGCCCCAAGGTTCGGTTCTAGGACCGGTTTTGTTCAATATCTTTATTAATGACCTGGATGATGGGATGGATTGCACCCTCAGCAAGTTTGCGGATGACACTAAGCTAGGGGGGAGAGGTAGATACGCTTGAGGGCAGAGATAGGGTCCAGAGTGACTTAGACAAATTGGAGGATTGGGCCAAAAGAAATCTGATGAAGTTCAACAAGGACAAGTGCAGAGTCCTGCACTTGGGACGGAAGAATCCCAAGCACAGTTACAAGCTGGGGACCAACCAGTTAAGTAGTAGTTCTGCAGAAAAGGACCTGGGGGTTACAGTGGATGAGAAGCTGGATATGAGTCAACAGTGTGCCCTTGTAGCCAAGAAGGCTAATGGCATATTAGGCTGCATTAAGAGGAGCATTGCCAGCAGATCCAGAGATGTCATTATTCCCCTTTATTCGGCTTTGGTGAGGCCACATCTGGAGTATTGTGTCCAGTTCTGGGCCCCCCCCACTACAAAAAGGATGTGGACGCATTGGAGAGGGTCCAGCGGAGGGCAACCAAATTGATTAGGGGGCTGGAGCATATGACCTATGAGGAGAGGCTGAGGGAGTTGGGTCTGTTTAGTCTGCAGAAGCGAAGAGTGAGGGGGGGATTTGATAGCAGCCTTCAACTTCCTGGTGGGAGGTTCCAAAGAGGATGGAGAGAGGCTGTTCTCAGTAGTGACAGATGGCAGAACAAGGAGCAATGGTCTCAAGTTGTGGTGGGAGAGGTCCTGGTTGGATATTAGGAAAAACTATTTCACTAGGAGGGTAGTGAAGCACTAGAATGAGTTACCTAGGGAAGTAGTGGAGTCTCCATCCCTGGAGGTGTTTAAGTCTCGGCTTGACCAAGCCCTGGCTGGGTTGATTTAGTTGGGATTGGTCCTGCCTAGAGCAGGGGGCTGGACTTGATGACCTTCTGAGGTCTCTTCCAGCTCTATGGTTCTATGATTCTATGCAAAATAAAACATGGCTTTGATAATCTATTGAAAAACAATTCACATCTTACCCAAAGCTGCATATATTACCCTAGGTTTCAGACCGTATGTCTTTTTTCAAATTAAATAATGTTGTCTGTGTTCAGAATTGGATTTTTGGGGGGAGGCGGGGGCAGGGGACACGTTAGGAAAGATGTGAGCTGCCAAACATTGGACAAATGGTAGAAAGAAAGAAAATCAGAATCCCTGAATCTTTACTTTTATCTTTGGGAAATTAGATTAGACTATAGGAAATATATAAGTTGAAAACTTTTCTTAACATTTCAAAAACTTCTGAAGAGTTGATTTTAGAAGACATTGGTACAAAAATACATATTGAATCCAGTTCTGTGCTACTGCATTTGTATGGGTTTTCCAGCAATAAAGCAGGTTAAAAGATAAATTAATTGTATGCTTCCTCTTCAAGAGAAGTAGACCAATGGTAGTTACTATAGCAACTACTTGCAATTCATTCCATTAACTTTCTTATTGCAGAAACAATCAATAATGATATCACTTTAAGATAAAATATACACACAGGCTTTCAAAATATATATCGTGTGCTCCACCTTCTACATAAAATCTGATATGCTGTTGAAAAAGTAAAGGCAATGGCAGACAGAACCAATACTTAGGGGTTTTATATTTAAGGGGGGACAATGGAGAAACAACATTATAACAAAATCAATCCTCCCCTTTTAACAGTTTCAGCGAAATGCTCATATTAATGTTCTTTTAAAATAGAAATGTTTTGGCATTTACTCATGTTCATCTCAACTGAGAAGATTACACCTCATATAAAGGTACAACACTATGCGATGGCACCTTCCTCTTATGGCTGCTCTTTGAAAGTCCCAGGTGATCACTCCAAATACAGAGCTCTCCCTGGAGGATGGAGTCAACTTTATGGATACATCACCCCTAGCCATACCTAATACTCTGTAGATTCGCATTTAAAACACGTCTCGAGACCATATTAACTCTCTCAAGACACATCCACACTATCAGATAGGTCAAATCAAATAGGGTCGATTTCCTACCACCCGATTTTGTAAAGTCAAAGGTCCATAGCCTCACTGCAGGGAAGATTCGAAGACAGTCTGAAGTAGCACATCCTCATTAAGGAACCTACTGTTGACTCAGAGAGCAAAGCATCGTGGGCAGCTTTGCATTCTGGGCTACTCTCACGGTGTCCACTGGGTCCAAAACTCTGCTACAGATGGCTAGGGGTTCATGTTGCCAGCCACCCAGAATGCACTCCTCTAGTCCCTCCCCGCTTGCGTGACATCAGCAGGAGGTAGTGTGTTCATGCCTGTTTGTGCTCTGGTTGCCCCCTGAGGATGCCTTAGCAGCATAAGGATGGAGCCCGGTTAGCAGGAAAGCATTGTCATGCTCATGTGTGTCATGGTGCGCCTAATGGCACAGTACTTCGAGAGCATATGCATGTTGCTCCATCTGGAATAGGACAAGGCCGAAGCTCGGCATGGTATGGAGGCTCTGCTCAGGCAAGGCCTGGCATTCATGCTAGGGCAGCTGCCAGTCAGTCCTCTGGACACAATGCAACACCAGTTCTGCCACTGTCAGACAAGCTCAGCCTGGTGGGACCACATTGTGATGCAGACATGGGCCGATAAGCAGTGGCTGCAGAACTTCCACATGCACAAGGCCACCTTTCTGGAACTGTCTGAATGGCTTTCCCCTACCCTGAGGTGCCAGAATACCAGGCTAAGACGTGCTCTGACCATGGAGAAGGATGTGGCAATAGCCCTATGGAAGCTTGCCATGCCAGACAGCTACCGGTCAGTTGGGAATCAGTTCAGAGTGAGGAAATCTACAGTGGGGACTGTTGTCATACAAATAGACAAGGCCTTCAATAACATTCTGCTATCGAGGATTATGACTCTGGGAAACGTGGACACCATAGTGGAAAGCTTTGCCACGATCGGTTTCCCTAAGTGTGGTGGTGCCATAACGGCATGCACATCCCCATATTGTTCCCGAACACCTTGCCACAGAGTATACCAACCACAAGGGGTCCTTTTTCCATGGTGCTGCAGGTGCTCGCGGATCACAAGGGCTGTTTCACCGACATCAATGTGGGATGCCTGAAAAAAATGGCTCTTGCACAAGAGGGGGGTTTTGTGCAAGAAGGAGCAGTGTAGACTGCTCCTTCTTGTGCAAAAGCCCCTTGTGCAAAAATGGCATCTCGTTAAGTATGCAAATGAGGCACAGTGATATTCATCACCGTGCCTCATTTGCATATGTCCTTGTGCAAGAGAGCACAATGTAGATGTAGCCAGAATGATTTAAACCCAGGAAGGACTACCATGTTTCCAAGGAATTTGGGGCAGGGAAGTGGACTGATTCAAGGAAAGACTGGAAGGAAATAAAGGGAAAAGTGGATCTAGTTGTGATCAGGATATTTTTTCTTTATTTTGTGGTTTGATTTGAACTTCTCTATGTGAATCTATGCCTCTCCTCCCCACTTACCATCTAGCACTATGCCCAGAGATTTTCCTCTGTGTTTTACTTTGTTTTCGTTAGTTGCTCTGTAACATCTAGCAACCAAGTATGCTTTATCAAGTTTATCTTTTCTTTTGTAATTAATAAACAACACCTTAAAAAAAGTGATGATTTAATTCCTGTGTCCTGGAAGGTCAGTCTGTCTATGTGTATCTGCATGCCTCAGACTGAGAGGTCAACTACTAGGCTACGTCTACATTGTAGGCTTTCTGCACAAGAACGGTCGTTCTTGCGCAAAAACTTGCGGAGCATCTACACTGCCCGTGTGTTCTTGCGCAAGTAAATTTACAGTAAGGCGTCAGAACAGAGGGCTTCTTGCACAAGAGTTATTCCTTTCCCCATGAGGAATAAGCCCTCTTGCACAAGAAGACAGTGTGGATGCCCATCAGAGCTTTCTTGCTCAAAGAGAGCGTCCACACTGCCATGGATGTGCTTGCACAAAAGGACATCTCATGCGCAAAAGCACATGGCAGTGTGGACGCGCTCTTGCGCAAGAACTTTTGCACAAGGACTCTTGCGCAAAACAGTTCTTGCGCAAGAACCCTGCAGTGTAGATGTAGCCCTAGAGACTGCTACTTGTTTTCCTCTTTTCTTTTTTCAAGCTCTTTTAGCACAAAAGAGTTGGGGTACCCCCGAGGGTGGGTTCAAGTGTTCACCCCTGTTTTTTTCAGTGATAAACATCACTTGATGATGGTGGCAATCCCCCAAAATCTCTGTATTGTGATTCTGGGAGGAAGGTTTTTGTAACCAGTGCCTGTAGAGGCAAGGTTTTTTAAGCTCTCTTGTGGGCCCTCACCTTCTACACTGCAGACTTTTGCGGGCAGAGATTATGCTACTGAAGCGCTCATTAGCATTTGTCATGCTTCGTTTGCATACTCTCTGCCGATGCTTTTTGTGCAAAACCAAGCAGTGTAGATGGGTCCGTTTTGCACAAAAAACCCCTTTTGCACAAGATCCTTATACCTCCTTTTTTGAGGCATAAGGATCTTACACAAAAGGGAGTTTTTGTGCAAAACAGACCCATCTACGCTGCTTGTTTTTGTGCAAAAACCTCTTGTGCAAAAAGCATTGGCAGAGAATATGCAAATGACAGCACGATAAATGCTAATGAGCACTTCATTAGCATAATCTCTGCTGGCAAAAGCCTGCAGTATAGACATAGCCTTGGAGTGCCAGAGTGGGGAACAGCCTTGACACCCTAAAGGGCCTCTGCGGGGAAGATGCCTCATTACAGTGACCCGGACAAAGACCAGAGGTAAGGAAACCCAGCTGTGAAATGGGACCCAATACAAGATGACCCTGACAGAAGCCAGGCTATGGGACCCCTGAAAAAATGATCTACCACCCATCTGAGACTGTCTCCATTAGGTTATGGAAGCACTGTTGAAACTTGTCAAATCCTCTGAGACTGGCCCCAGTTGGCGGATGAGTCTGTCTTTCTCCTTTTCCCCCTACTTCAATTAGGATCAATCCCCCCCTCCCTAGGTACCAAAGATACTCCACCCACCATAGGGAGCCCGACTATTCTGTTGGGTCAGAAATGCAAGCCATTGGGAATGGAAAAACACAGCCACCAAAACCAGAGAGAGCAAGCTGATAGTGGGAAGTTGCTAAGGAACAACTGTCATAGGGAGACAGAGGGAATGGAAACAGGAGCTCCTCCTACAATGGGGTGGGGAATGTCTGGCACTGGAGGTCACTAGAGAGTAAAATAAGCCCATCCCAGGGTGCCAGTTGCCATTAATCATCCCTGGTTCCTGGGGGCATCCAAGTCTCTGACATGCCCTTGTTCTTTTGAAACAGGAGGACCTCACAGCCATGGTGACGCGCCAGCTCCATGCCGTCTGATCCTGTCACCAGGTGCCCGAGGCTCTGCAAGGAGTGTACCTTTTAGGGTGCTTCTGGTGGGATGTAGAACCCCTCCACTGGGCCAGGAGGGGTTAGAAAGCAGGCCTGGGCCACTGGGATCCCTCCCCATAACCCCTACAAGAACATATCCAGCTGAAGGAAAAGTTTCAAAGGGAGCCTGTCATATTTTCCTGCACGCTAGCTCAGAAACCAAAGGGTTAATCCAGGCATTGGCAGCCACTGCTGATTGGTAGGGTAGGGGAACAGCAGCTGGGAGAATCAAAGGCCTGGGAAGCAGACTGGCAGGGCTGCTGAGGAGAAGTGAGAAGGCAAGAGAAAGGAACTCCAGTCAGCAGACTGCTAGAGAACCATTCAGGGACAATAGCCCAGAAAGGGGTGAAAAGGCCAACAGAACAAACACTCTGAAATACCAGGGAATGGAGTGAATTTCCTGATTATTGGACACAAGGGCTATGTCTACACTGCAGGCTTCTTCCACAAGAACTGTTTTGCGGAAGAGTTCTTGTGCAAAAGGTCTTCCACAAGAGCGGTCCACACTGCCATGTGCTTTTGCGCAAGAGCTTCCATGTCAGTGTAGACACTCTCTTGCACAAGAAAGCTCTGATGGCCATTTTAGCCATAGGGGTTTGTTGCTCAAGAAATTCATGTTGCCTGTCTACACTGCCTTCTTGTGGAAGAGCTCTTGCCAAGAGGGCTTATTCCTCATGGGGAGAGGAATAACTCTTCCGGAAGAAGCCCTGTTTTCCGACACTCTACAGTAAATTTACTTGCTCAAGAACAGGTGTTCTTGCGCAAAAAGCCTGCAATGTAGACGTAGCCAAGGTGTGGTCTGACAGCCCCAGTGAGCTGCATGAGCCAGAACCACATCCTCCCTTGTTTGGCCAGGGGATGCACCTTTGCATTGACGCACCCCCTCACCAAGCCAGACAGCTCCGAATGGAGAGAGACAATAGAGAACAAGAGATGGACCTGGGGAGATGCTGAAGAAGGGTGCAGCAGGAGTCCTGGCTGTAGGAGAATTTCTGCTATCAACAGCTGCCCCAGACCTGAGAGCAGGGGCCAGCCTTTACTAAGAGTACCGACCCTTTTGCTCTAACCTCTGGGGGATCCTGGGTGAGACATGTGGCTCTATGCCCAATGGAGAGGAAGGGCCCATCTCCCACATTAACCACCCATTTCAAGGAGGTGACTTAGACCCATTTTCCCTCCTTTAGGGAGAGGGCAGAGACGTGATGTGCACTGAGCCATTCACGGGAACCAGAGTGGGGGCTGCAGGCTCTTTCTTTTGTGGGAAAGTTGGACTGTACATTTTATTTTAGTCTGTTATTCTGGAACTCAATTGGTGAACCAGCTGGAGCATTTAGAGCAGTGTTTCTCAGTGACCAGTCGGTGGACTGGCACTAGTTCCTGAAATTTCCCTGACACCATTCAGGTGGACAGCAAGCCAGTCTCTGGTATCAAAAAGGTTGAACAACATTGACTTAGAGTTTTGAACTTCTAACTTACTGAGGAATTACATGTATTAGGATGCAGGGAGAAATAAGAAAACTAGAAGCTCATTTGTGAAAATCATTATATTTAATGTGATGGGGAAAAGGTAGCTGTGATGGAGTATATGAGCTCATTAAGTATTGTGAGGAGAACTCCTGGGCTAGCGCTATTCCTTTCTAAGTTTGCTCCTAAAAATATCTGCAAGGCAGGGAATATTGTCCCTAAGAGGAAGGAAATTATTTTGGGGACAGAGTTTGGAAGTAAACCTGACCTCTTTAGTAGCCAAGAAAGGCATTTAGTTAGCAGGATGGGATATCACTCCTCTTTCCTCTCTGTGGCAATGGCTCAAGCTAAGTCCTCATGGTTCCACCAATCTTTCTTTCTCAGACTCAGGAGAGCAGGGAAGTCTGGGAAATGTAGTCCACCCTGGCAGCCATGGTATAATTTAACTTGGGATAAGGCATGCTGGGAAATAAAGTGACTCTATAAATCCTGGTCAGTATGTTAAGCTGGGCTGTAGATACTGAAAGGTATGTAAATCTTGCTGATTGTTGTTGTTGTTGTTGTGGTGGTGGTGGTGGTGGTGGTGGTGGTGGTGAGAGAAGGCTTCTGCACAAGTGTCTGAATTAACTGATTAGATAATTGTTGTGTTGATGTGGTCTTGAACAGGCCTTAAAAGAAACTCAAATAACCTCAACTGGAAGATAAATTTTGTATATGAATTCCATGGACATTTGGTTTGCTAGTTTGTAATACTGTCATTGTCTGTAAGGTGTAGTGAACCTAGCCTAGCTATAGGTGTAGGTATAGCCAGCAAAATAACAATGCCTCTCTTCTTGCAGATAGTTGGCTTGCTTTGTTGCTATGAATTCTGAGCACTCACTACTTGCTTTCTAAGATCATAAGAAATTAAATGTTAAAGTTATGACATTGTTAGATTAAAAGAGTTTTATGCTTCCTTCTGCAACTCACTCACAGTTGGACTCCTAGTAACCTAAGAACCCAGAGGTTTTACAAGCAGAGGGATGTAAAAAAATCCCATTTAAAAAAAATCTCCTTAAAGTACCCCTGTTGCGTCTCCTGCCCTTTTCATAATAAGTATGAATAATATACAGAGGCAATGTGGGGTTGAGATCCATTTTTATTCAACATACTCAGAAAGGTACATTGTGCTCTGGCGGGTTTGTAGACCACTGTGAGCACTGCTAGATGGCTCACAAACTGTTTTAAAGGGATTCTTTCCACCTCTACAGTCTAGTTTCCCAAATCATCTCCCCCTTTCTCACATATGCAGTATGGCTGTCCTTACAAATTATTCATATTTTGACACAAATAAGATTACTGCATGACTTTCTATCTTTCCTAAAGTTCCTTATACTTACTATAATGAAGTGAATGAGTATTGCAGGGTATGCTTTCATTTGTTTGGGCAGAAGCAAACAAACATACTGCTGCTCACACTTGGTGATAAGGCTCCATTAATAAATAGCTCAGAGGTTAACCATGTTTTAATACATGGTTAATCAGTTGTTGAAAGCCAGTCTGGCAAATGAATAGGTTTCTTACAAACACCTTATGATCTTATGGCCATCTGATGCACTCAATCTACTTACCAATTATAAAAGGAACCTTTTATGAAGTGTGACCTGTGTATTATGCTAAATTATTTCTCATTATAAATATAAAAACACGCAGAAGAATACAATACACTGAGATTACCAAAACACCACCACAATTGTCCAGTCTGTTGATAAAATACATCACTTAGAAGCCACTGTTCCAGGTTCTTCTGTCTGGATGAAGGCGTCCTCTCATGTGGAGCAGTTTGTAGGACTGGGGCTAAGAAAATAACAAGAGGGTGGGGTGGGGGAGATGATCCTTTCCTCTCCATTCCTCAGTTGTAAATTTGTATTTGAAATGTACATTCCTGCAGGGCATGGGGTTGCTATCTCCTTTACAAAGCTGATTAACTCGGACCACCATAAACTAAGCTCAGGATCTCTGTCATTTATTTTGGGTATTAGAGTCTCCTATGAGACCACCAGCGGTGCCGACAGCCTCCGTGGGCCTCTGGGCAAAGTGTGTGTGTGTGGTGGGGGACTTGGTGTTTTCCTCAAAGGGGCAGGGCCTTTTGTGGAAGGGGTGGGGCTGGGGCAGGCGCAGGTAGTCCTGAGCACCACTTAGAATGTACCACGCTGACCCTAACACAGCTCTTAGGACTGCCCGGAGCACATGGTGTGGTGCCCCAGCAGCCATTTAAAGGGCCCAGGTTTCTAGCTGTTCTACTGCAGTATCAGCAGTGGCTTGGAGACCCAGACCCCTTTGAATCACTGGGCCTCTGGATAACTGCCCTCTTTGCAGCCGCCCTGTTTTCAGGTCTGGAGAGTACTTGGGCTAATTGAAAATGTAATATCATAAGAACAGCCAGATGGGATCAGACCAAAGATACATCTAGCCCAGTATCTTATCTTCTGAAAGCACCCAATGCTAGGTGCTCCCAGAGGAAATGAACCGAACAGGTAATCATTAAGTAGTCCCACCCCTGTTGCCCATTCCCATCTTCTGACAAACTACTTATCTAGCTCTTTTTTGAACCCTGTTAACATCCTAGCCTTCACAACCTCAGACTTATGTTGTCATACTTACCCAACTCAGAATCAGTTGCTCTGCAAATTAAAGAACACTTTGTTTTAAAATAGAACTTAAAATAGTGCTAACGGTCTGTTAATAATACTTCCTATATAATGCTTTTCCTCAGTAACTCTCAAAGCATTTTACAATGGAGGTAAGCATCATTATCTCCATTTTACTCATGCAGCAACGGGCATTCCAATTTATTTTACTTCAGATCAATGCTTTCCCCATCTTTCCTCACTTTAATATCCTTTACAAGATGGTTCTGTGGAGATAAATATACATTTGCCTTTTGTGTTTGACTGCTTTTTAATCATGCTGTTGATAGCAGGAGGATTTGTAGAACCATCTCTCGGGTCTACTCACCTTCCAGTTTCAGATTACGCTTTGTTTTTCTCAATGTAGATTCATCCCATAAGTCTCTTGTTGGACATACTACAGAATTTGACCAACACAAATTGAAGTCAATGGACAAACTTCCCCCCGACTTCAACTGGTATTGGATCAAGACCATACTTTTAACTGTGAAAGATCAGCAGTGCTATTGCATGCTTAACTTAATTTCCTCCTTTTGTTTTCCTAGTGGTTAACCCTATTGAAACATTGGTCCTCTTTTTTTGTGCAAGGTTTTTCTTTGACATAATCAAGATACAATAATTGCCATAATATTATTCAGGTTTTTTAATGATCCGTTTGACAATATTGTGCATCAATTGATTCTAAATCATATTCTCCAGGAACTGAAGCAGAGGATTGGGTAGGCTGAAGCACGGCTTAGTCTAAAATTCAATTTTCTTTGGATTCTGCAAATTCTTAGCTTTTGTCTTAAGTAAACTGTGTAATCGAGCTTGAGAGCACTTTCCTATTGCCACACATGATGAAAGGTTCAGCAGAATTCTGGCTCCCCAGTTTTTCTTAACGTGCCTTATTTTTATTAAAGAGCTCGGAACAAAATGTGAGTGGTGTAAAACACAATAGATTATTGGATGTGTAGGAAGATCTCAGGAATCCAGCTTATGTTCCTATAACATCTGACTTTTATTTTCCTGTGCTTTTTTTATATTTTTCCCAAAGTTCTGTTTCTGTGGTTTGGGGATATATGTTGCCAGTAAGAGTTGGTTCTTCCCAAACTGACTCAAAAGCAAGTTTGCCCACCCTTCACACTAATTAGAACACATTATTAGGTATGAGATTTGTGATTCTCTCCCCCTCCCCCCCCCCCGATTTGCTTCAGGGATTTCTAGAGAGGTACCAATGGACGGTGCAAACTGGAACTGAAACCTTAGTCTCAGATAAGTACAGAATAAGGTATAATCTTTCCAGGCAATCATTGTGTGAAGAACTGTTGTCATTCTCACTCTGCTCCCCCATAGTCAGAAGAACATCATAACAGGCCATGCTACCTATCTGCCTTAGCAAGACAAGCAGCCAGAATAAGGTATCAAAACCAGACACCAACATCACCTGGTCCCTTGCTTGCAATCTGACTCCAGCAGGACATTTTCTTCAAGACAAACCCCATGTTGCCTACCTCAAGCTAGAAATAGTTTTTGGACTGGAGGGTATGTTTCGGAAAAATCCATTTCCAAGGTTTCTAGCCCCCAATCAGCTATATTGATTGAAAACATGTGGTGATTTTTTCCTTAAACCAAATCTTGTTTTATGCTTTAGTTATTTTAGAATGCAGTTTCTCTATTGTTTCTTAACCATTTCTGACTTTGCAGTATTGTACTTCCTTAAAAACCAAGGACTAAAGTGCTGTAAGTTTTCATCTAAACTAGGGTGGAGAAAACTAAGGCCCAGGAGCCGGATGTGGCCCCCCAGATTGCTTGGATCTGGCCCCTGAGGCTCAGGGCTCTCCCTCCCCCGCACCATTGGGGATTCAGCATTGGCACTTCAGCCCCTCCTGCTGTCCCCCTGGGACACTGGAGCATACCAAATCTACGACCATGGGCCCCCCTAGGTTTTGATGTGTGAAGGGAATGTGAGGAGTGTCTTTCTCCTTCTCAGTCGGGGGCCACATCAGTGAGTTTCTTCTCACTCGTGTGGCCCCTGACTGATTTTTTTTTTTTTCCCCTGTGGGTCAGTGACCCTGACCCAAAAAAAGGTTCCCCAACCCTGATATAAACCAATCCAGTGTTCAGTTTTTACAAAACAGTTCAGTAAGTCTGGTTAAAGTAACAAACCATTGGCTATTGACTCTTCAAAGAAGTAATAAATGTTTAATATTCCTCCAGTTGTTTCAGGACAGGGCCAGACATTTCAGCATTCAGGTTTTGGGGGGAAATTTGGGTCTGAGGAGTGAGTGGAGTCATCCTAACAGTTGTTAACTGAGGCAGGTGGTGACCAGCTGGTGACTGGTATTTTCAGCAAGCTCTAGGATCCAAAGCATTGAACTAAGACTGCCCAATGCATAAAGAATGCACGCTTGCTAACTGTACCAGAGCAGAGAGCTACAGTAGCAAAGCATTGTGAGGCCCTTAGGTTTATAGGGTAAGAGGTGACACAACTTTTCACCAGTCTGGATGGAGCCCAGAATATAACATACATATTGCTAACGTGACTTATAAATTCAATTCCAACCCTGATTTTGATCTGATGATGCTGTTCAGTGCTCAATTATTTTGGTAAAATTATAATTAGTTAGAAGTTTTTTTTGACAGATGCCAACTTTTATTTCGTGAAACCCACAAAAATCATGCCACTAATTTCTCTTTCAAAAGTAGCAGCAAGTGCCAGGATATTAGGGTTGCCAGATGGTTTCAACAAAAATACTGGACACACTTGACATCACAATCTACATTACAACTTCTTTAGAAAATACCGGATATTTATATTTTCTCATTGATATTTTTTCAATTTGTTTCCAGAACAGAAAGCTCAAATACTGGACTGTCTGGTTCAAAACCGGACACCTGGCAGCCCTACAGGATATCCTCAGCTAGGGTTAAAAAGACAGCAAACAAAAAGGTATCTCCGTGCCCCTTGCCTCTGTTCATGAATTAATACATTAATCCCCAGCACAAGAAACTCTAACCCTAGTCTTCTCACTAAGATCAATGGCAGAATTCCCACTGACATCAGTGGAGCAGCATCCAGCCCTGCATAAAGGCAAGAAGTAGTAATAACTTACAATAGGTGTAGGCCTGATGCTGAGAACTTTATGGGGCATAGAGGTTCTGAGTGCCCTGGACTGTCAGCACAATCAATGTGTGTAGAGGTCACTCAGCATCTCAGGAAATGTATGGTATGTTGCAGGCTCAAACCACATATAACTTCAGCATTAAATTTGACTAATTTAATAACCTAAAAAAAGAACATGACTGTCTTCCAGCTAATAAGATGTTGAGTGCCATTTGAAAGGGAAATACATCCGGGTTAAAAAATGAAAAACATGCTCCTGATAGCATAGCAATCCAAGACCAGCTGTTGCTGAACATTTTATTATTTTAAACTCTCATAGGCCTAGAAGAAAATAGATTTACGGGGAATAACCCCAAGTAGCTATTTCATATTTGATTGTCACATATGCAAAGCTCGTGACTTGCTAGAACATTATTTTCAGGGCTAGACCTGACTATTTGTTATACGTGGCTCACTCAAAACAAATATTGCAAAAATTCCTGTGCTTTCCTAAAATGGGTGTTAGACTGGGAGAAGGAAGAAAGTTGTCAATTGTCATTCATTAGGACACACTTGTGCCTGAATTCCAAATGGGTGCTGAAGCTCTGTCCACATCATCATCGCTAGTTAAAACTACACCCCTCTTTTTCCAAGTGTTACAAGACTATGTAGACAAGGCAACTGTAATTCTAACATGTAACAACTGGCTTACCTCAGCCAGCTCAACATATGTGTGGAAGAGAGCCTAGATGGAGGGAACGAGACTAGGTGGGGAAAGCTCTGTGGAAGAAGAGAGTAGCTAGCGAAAGCTGCATCTTCACCACCAAAAATGGTGATTTGTTATCATGAGAAATAACATGTCCATGATCCTGCTGTAAAATCCCAGGGGAGACAAGGCACAGGTAGCTTTTATCAGTGTGGCTAAGCAAGGTCAACACTATACACTTCTCCCTCCTGGGGTTGACTTAATGTAGCTATGCAGCAGTAAGCCAGAGCTATCTCCACTAGGTATTTACAGTTTGAAAAAAGGTAATGATGCTAGTTTGAGCTAGTTAATAACATGTATAACACACACTTCCCTTGGCAGTGAGGTTATGGGCTGGATGGGAGCACAGGAGGGAGGAGAATAAACTCTTAATCTGTTCCTCAAACCTCTATCCTCTCAGTGTCATACTATTGGTCTACCCCCCACCTTCATAGGACAGATGCTGATGTTTTCACACAGTCTCTTTATATTACTGTCTTAGCCATAACTCTCACAGCAGATTTTACTTTCACAACTAATAGAATTTGAACTGACTTCAACCCTGCTTTGCTGAATCCCTACAGAAATCACGAACAGTTAGGAAACTTCTCTAAAGCTTCAGGCAACAGCGAGCTCTGACCCCATTCAAAGTGAGAGCAGTGTTGCTTTGTATCTGTTAAACATCTCTTATCTTGGTTTTTGAATCCTCTTCCTGGTAGGGTTACCAGGTAGTCTAAAAAAAAATACCGGACACACTTGATTGGGGGCGGGAGGGAGGGACTGTCTGGGAGGGGAGCGGGGCTGGCCGGGAGGAAGGGAGGATGGGAAACAGAGCTGGCGGGGTCAGGGGCAGCGGGGCTGGCCAGGGAGATCGGGGAGGGTTAGCCGGCAGGAAGCAGAGCTGGTCGGGGTCGGGAGCAGCAGGGCTGGCCGGGGAGGGTGGCCGGCTGGAGCAGGGCTGGCCGGGAGGGGGAGTTGGGGCAGTGGGGCTGGCCGGGAGAGATCGGGAGGGGCAGCGGGCTGGAAGCAGAGCTGGCTGGGGGGGGGGGGTGTTGGCCGGCAGGGGGGGGAGCAAATCAGCAGGCGGGAAGCAGGACTGACCCAGGCATGTGCAGATTCCAGGGCGCTGCCCATCCCGCGCACGGTCCCAGCGAAGCGAGTCCAGCTGCGGCTCCACCACGCGCTTGACTAGCGCTCAGGAGCAGGGATAGGGCTTCCCCTCCTCCTCAGACAAAACCAGAGGCTCCTAGTGCCTATCGCGTCCCGCCTCCCAGCCACTCCCCCCACCCCTGCCAGGCTTCCGTCCGGCGCCCCGCCGGAAAACCAGAAAATACCGGACATTGCACGTCCGGTATTTTTAAAAAAATTTTACCGGACAGAGGCCCCAAAAACCGGACTGTCCAGTAGAATACCGGATACCTGGCAACCCTACTGGAGTTCTCAAGTCCAGCACCCACAATTCCCCTGAATTGTTGCTGAACACCCCATAGTGCCATGCTGACATTCCCCCAAAACAAATGCTCTGCCACTCCCTAGTTTTGGAAACGACATCCAAAGTATGACACCCTCTCTTCTCTCCAGGAAGATTCACAGATGCTCGGTCAATATCGCTCCTGGGGGTTCCCATCATTTTGTATGTGCTAGAGCAGGGGTCTCCAACCTTTCTAAGCACAAAATCACTTCTTTGAATTTAAGTCAATCCACGATCTGCCTCATACCTAAATACCCTTCCCCGCCTCCTTCCCTGCCCTTTCCCTGAACCCTGCCCTGCTCACTCTGCACCCCATCTCCACAGGGGCTGAGGGTGTGGTACTCCCTGACATCAATACCCCTTCTACTGCCTCCACAGCAAGCAGGAGGCTCCTGAGGGGTAGCACAGCAGTGGGGGGAGGGGCTAACTGAAATGCAGACACTTGATAGCCAACCAGCTAAACTAATCAGGATCACCTGTCAAAAGTCCCAGGATCTACCAATAGATCCCAATCTACTGACTGGTGAAGGAAACTACTGGGTGCTGTCAAGCAAAGGGGAGAAAATAAACCATTTCCCACTTCTGTGATAACAAGAAATCTTTGAATGGGGCATAGGTCAAGCCAAGCTGTTAACAAGTGGCTTTAGGAAAGGAGCTGAGGATGTCACAGATTCATAAAATATGACATTTTAATCAAGTCTCGAGCTGTTTTCTAATTACATTCAGCTACACTTAAAGGGAAAACAGGAGGTGTCAGGTTCTTGTAGAGACAAGCAGAAAATTGTCCTCAGTACATCGCTGATTGTTATGAATAGCACAGTGTCAAATTACTCAGAAAAGATATAGTAGTAAACCCTTCTAAAAGTCATATTTCCAATTTTCTTTTCAATTTCATCTTGGAGTAAATTTGGCCACTGCCTTATTCAGAAGCTGACTTCTTTTAGTATCTTTTCTATATTTAAGTACGTATAATGGATCTGCTAAAAACATCAGGGACCATTAAGCCACAGAAGCATGAAATCAACTAGAAATTATTATTTTAATTCTATGCACTTGTGCATAACAGTATGAACGAGGTGCCAAATAAACATACATCAGAACTCCAGCTAGTTCTCCATATCCTAATGTGATTTTTGAGTTTGGAAACAGAAAGCAGGCGCTCTCATATATTCCAAGAAAGATGCTCGGATGCAAAGGATGGCTGGCATGTGAGAAGCAAATGAAGATGCTAATGACTAGATAGTAGCTGTTTTGTATAATCTCTTGCTAAGAGCTTCTAAAATCGAGCTCCTAAAACCAAGGCACTTTCTCAGTCCAATCATCTTTTTAAGTGTTCAACTGAAGTGTTTAATTCATAATAGAAAAATCACTCATTTCCTGGGGTATCATGGATTCCCTCATTTTACATCCATGTTCTAGTGCCCGCTGGCTACCAAAATAGAGGGACACTATCATGTGAGAATAATTAAAATCTTCAATTGCCTTGTAATAGAGTATGTAGCCATTGGCTAATGTATATTTGTATTATAGTAACACTGAAGGCCCATTGTGTTGGGCAATACACACACACACACAGCTTCTTTGGACACGATCCCAGGTTCTGCTCTTGCAAAGACCTGTCCTTAATGTGCTATGGGCATTCTCTTTGACTGGAGCAGCTTCATTCACAGGGTGTACCGCTAAGCATGTGCATTTTCAGGATTGAGGCCTAAATGGAGAGCACTAACAAAGTGTGCAAGACAAAAGTATTATCCCCAATTCAGAGGTGGGGACCTGAAGATCAAGAGTAACCAGCCTAACCATTGTCACATTGGAAGTCCATGGCATTCAGGAACTGAACTCAAAGCTCCTAAAGAGAGCTGGTCTTAGGGTTGGGCAAGCCGGGCGTACACCCGGGGCCGCCATTTTCAAGGGGCCGCCGTCAGAGTTGGTCTTAGGGGTGGGCTGCGACCGCATTTCGGCCCGACCTCCCAAATCCTCCCCAAATTTTTGTCTGGTATTTTTTTACAACCATCTGGCAACCCTACAGGCAAGCTGGGTGGTCGCCCAGGACCCCCAGTTGGTTAGTACTGGCCCTGCTCCTGCATCCCACTCTACTGTCTTGTGATTAAGGCAATCCTTCCTCATGCCCAGCAATATTAAGTGATTTACTCAGAGTCCCACAACAGCCTATGGCAGAGCTAAAAATAGAAACCTTTATGATGGTAACTTGTTTCATAGTATAAACGTTCAAATAACTTGCATAACATCAACATTTTTTTTCAGCAGCTACCTCAATTATGCTTTCAAATGTTCAGAGGTATGATCTATAAAATGGCTGGAGTTTTTGCCTCAAGACATGAGTTTGTCGCTCATTAAGTTACGCATATGCAAACACCACTGTGCCCTGGCAGAGCACAATATGACATGACTTTAATGACACTTTTCTATTTCCATCGTGTGAATAAACTGCATGGATCACTGTTAAACCTTTGCTCAGTGACCCCATTCGTCAACGCCATCCTTCCTATAAAGCAGCTTGCTAAGCAAAACCGGCATTCCTTGTCACAATTGCTTGATTGTTGAATATACATAGTTTAACTCTCAGCACAGAAGAAAAGCTGATGTGCAAATGGAGCTGGGGAAAATTTGCATGCTGTTGAGTGCATTCATGCTGCACAGACATGCTCTGCAGTAAAAGAGGAGCCTCTCTGATGGTCTTCAGGGAGATGATCTATAGAGCTAGTACGTAGCAGACTCCTACCTAGCTTATGGTCAGTTCATGTCCTTCTAAAGGATGGCCAAATTTGTGTGGTAAGAAACAACTGCTTCTGGAAACTTAAGTGTTGTAGTCCTAATAGAAAAATCACATTCATTAGCCTCTGAAATCATTTTATGATCCCTAGTACTACAATATTGAATGTATTGCACTCTTTAAGGTAATTAGGCAGAGGTCGGCAAAATACAGCCCGCAGGCCAGAATCAGCCTGCCAGACATTTTGGATCTAGCCTTCCACTGCCCAGTAGGACCTTTGGGCAAGCTTCAGATCCACATACTATGACTGGTTATATCACAGAGGCTCCCTTGGGGCTGTCTCATGATGTGGTGATCATGCCACTAAGCCTGCCTATCTGTCCTCTGGGGCCCCGCAATACCCTGTCCTGCTGGGTTTTCCCAGCCAAGGAATAGAACTGGGGTATCCCCTCCCCAGTAAAGTAGAACAGCCGCTGAATTAGCTAAGCTTTGGGAAGGCTCAGCTATAGGACCACTGACCGAACCCAGAACACCACCCGCAAAAGGGACCAAAACCACAGATAAAACCATCTAACCCTGTATAAAAGTTTTACACAGAGAAAGCTCATAAGATGTTCATGCTTTCTCAATGAAAGAGGGAGATGCACAGTAGTTGCTTCCCCTCCCAGGTAACAATTATTTTTACTGATCTTGATGATAAACATAAGTGTTTAAGTATAAAAAGTAGAATTTAACTGGTTGCATGTGAAAACTGACAGATGAAAGCAAATTATTAAACCAAAATAAACAAGATATTCCTGGTAATCTTACTACACTAAGGGTACATCTACACTGCATGGCTATTTCAAAATAAGCTATTCTAGAATAGTTATTCCAAAATAGCTTGTTTTGAAATAGCACATCTACACTGCAGGGAAGCCTCAAAATTAGTCCAAGGCAGGCTTCCCTAATGTAGATGTGCTATCTCAATTTAGAGCCCCAGGAGGCACAACTTAGAATGACCCTGGTGATTGGCTATTTTGAAATAGCAGCAGTGGGGTGTCTACACACACCTTATTTCAGAATAGGTGTTGTTCCTTGTAGAATGAGGCTTACAGATTTTGGAATAAGCCATCTGTTATTTCGAAATTATTTTGAAATAACAGAATGGCTGTGTAGACACTCATATTGTTATTTTGAGAACTAGCATTTTTTTGAAATAACGGTGCAGTGTAGACACATCTTAAGAGAAAGTGTTTCCGGGTATATTCCTAACCCTTGTCATTATTTCAGGTAAAATCCTTCTTCAAAACAGAATTAATCTTTTTCTCTGGCCTAAGTCTACAACTTTTTAGAGTTCTTTGATTTCATGCTTATTGTGTCTATCCTTAAAGTGGGGAGGCAATTTCAAATGCTACCTGAAGATAAAAGACTGTTTGCTTTCCATTCCTTAAATAGATTTACCCCAGGGCAGGGGCCCTTTATTTTACACTTCCCATCCCCAAATGCCAGATTCAAATTGGATTCCAGAATCAGGTGGCACGGTCACTGGTCTTTGTAGGGCCAAACACAATTTGGACATACAGGAAAAACAAACCAATTTACAAATCATTGTCTTGAGCACTGGGCCATTAAGTTTCCTTAAGTAATTATTACTTAAGTACTTAATGGCTTTCTCTAGAGAAGACTTAGGTCAATAAAGCATGTTTATACTTCATATTTCTAACTTTGTGTTTCTGTTGGCCTCCTGCAGTGTGGATGGGGATTTTAACATACGTCGACTCTAGCTATGAAATTAACGTAGCTGGAGTTGTGTATTGTAAGTCGACCTTCCCCTCCAGTGTAGACCAGGCCTAAGATGGGAGTTGTGGTATCAAATCTATGTTTCTCTTTGAGCTGGGAGGGAATTGAACCAACAGTGTCCCACATCTTGGCTGAATCCTCTAATTCTGTGGTTCTCAACTGATGGTCCACGGACCACTGGTGGTCCATGGTGACTTTTTCGGTGGTCCACAGGAACATTGTCCAAAGTCACACGGCATGAGCAGGTGCCGCCGTTAGGCTGTTTTATGCCATGTTCACAAGCATGCGGTGCATCATCCATAGTGTCACCTAGGATGCAACCGCATTGTGTTGCCAGTAACTTCCGTCTGAGGCTCTGAGCGTCAGTGTAGCTTCTGCCATCGTGCTGAGCGGTTGCTTTTTTATGTCTCAAAAAGGAGGTGGTCCACGAAAATTTTTTGATTGGCCTGGTGGTCCGTGGACTGAAACGAGTTGAGAACCACTGCTCTAATTGCTGGACCTGAATTTACCAGAGGAGGAAGGACAGGAAGCATCATTGTAATACTTATAGGCAGAACTGATTCTGGGACCTTTGGAGCTTAGTGCATGAGTCAGTACAGCTTGAGTTAAAAGCCAGCTGGCTCTCAGCTAAGACTGGAGAGCAAAGTAATTCTTTCTCTCTAAGTGGTCTCAGTGCCAGTATATGGGACAGCGAACCACATCCAGTAGGTGTGTGGGTTACATCATCACCACTTTATCCTCTACTTTTGTGCAGGGCTTGGTCTGTTAGGGGATCTGGTACATTTCCTCAGAAGGCTTTGGAGGTGAGAGGCAGGGGAAAGTCTAGTTTGAGGATTCTGGCAGGGCTGAGATATTAAGTACCCAGGACAGAGGTGACTGCGAGCTTGTTCCATGGTAGATATTTAGGCACCTGAGGGAATTTATAGATGACAGCTTAACATTTCTAGACACTTATGTGGCATCTTAGAGGGGATTTTAGGAGCCCAAATCTATGATAAATATTTCACTCTACTTCTGAGAATATATAAGTACCAAGCCCCAAATATGGTCTTAAATTTCCATTTGTTTCTGCCTCCATCCTTTGATGCATCAGTCAAATATATATCTACTAGAGTCAGAGGTAGCCATGAAAAGATAACCTCTTGCACCAACTATTTCTCAGATGTTGCTCTCTGTCTCTTTAAATCCTGTTGACTTCAAAACCTCCTATGATGAAAAATTAAGTTTCCATACTCATTTCTTTTTTGGATTCCTGCTGTTTTGTGCGTGCTCGCTACCCTTTGCTCTGTCAGCTCTTTCTCTCATCCTTAGAATAGGGAAGTTACAGCAGGCTATTAAAGAGCTGAAGTTAGTTAATGAACAATAAAATGGAGAGTCCATTTTTTGCATCCTTTTTGGTGTTTAGTGACCTCATGCTGGAGTGCAGGTGGGTGGAAACTTTCAAGATTGTTACTCAAATTTTGGCAGTGAGAATTTGAGGTGAAACTGAAATGGAACCTAGTTGGTAGTTTTGCTCAAGGCGAGATTGTCAATAAAGCTAAAGGGTACAATTTTCAAAGATCCCAAAGCGCTATTTTCAAAAGTAACTTAGGCATTTGGGAACCTAACTCCCATTGACATTCCATGGGACTTGTGCACCTAAGGCACTTTTTTGAAATTCCACTCATAATATCCACTCTGTCTTATGTCCCCCAGTGCCAATAAAGTAAGCTGACCTCCTTGTTTGCTTCATGTATGTCCGGCTGACCTAAGGTAACTCTTTATGCTAATAAGCAGGGGTACTATAAACTTCAGACATTGTGGTGCCTTTGCTGCAGAAATTCTGCTGATACGGTCTGTCTGTGAATCATGAATCATGCTCACTTCAGAACGATGAGTCTGCAAAAGTCACAATTCAGACTTAGCCCTAAGTTAAATGTAAGTCAAACAGTAAATAATAATTTCTGTGACTGACATCAGAAATTCTAGCTGGTAGTAGGAATGACTATAATGATGACACTTTAAAAAAAATCTCCTAGGTAAAATATTCAGAATAATAATAAGCAAGGGGAAGAATTACTTTAAGGGGGGAAAGGTAAGTGCCTGAATAAGTGATACCAATGGCTCAGACAAGAAAAATACGTAATATTGTATACTGTTAAACTTTTGTAAGAAATCCCCAAAGCCCTTTCTCAGTACTGGTCATCTAAATAACTTATTAGAGATGCTTGCTTGTGTGTTGTGTGTATTAACAGGGTATTTATTCACATTCACTTAACTTTGCTGACCAAGCTGTATTTTACTTCTAGCAGGAGAACCCCCCTCCTCCCTCCCAATGTTGCACATCCTTTTTAAGACTCTTTGACTGTTTGTCAATGACCTGAGAAATCTAAACAAAAATCATACAGCTGGGACGAGGGGTGGGGAGAGGCTCCGTTTATGATCAACACTTTCAACTAACTGGGAGAGGCAGTCATGGATGTGATGCCTTGAGAGAGAGTAGAGTTGTTTGGTCACACTGCCACCCATGTTCATGATGTGTAGAAGCCTATGTGACTTCAGGGCCATACCACTTTTGTCACCTCCCTTCTGCAGGGCTAAGATATGGACAAACAATAATCTGCATGTATTTGATCCCTCTCATCCATTGATCTCAAAGAACTTTACAAGGAACTTTCAGGTAGATGATCCCTCTCACTCCTCTTTCGAGACAATAGCTAAGTAACGTGTAGTGATCACTCTTCTGCAGCCAGGTCTGGGGAAGAATGTGTATAGCAACTTTATAGGAGTGCTAGAGCAGAGGAAGTTGGGAAGGACAGAATCAAGGTGGAAACACTAGAAAATACACAGAAGAGAACATTCTTGAACAGCTAGGGTGCTGGTTTAGCACTGAAGGTCATTCTGAACTGCAGTGTTTCTCTTCTGTGGCAATGTAACTCTCATTGGTTTACTCAATTATCATATATATAGTAGCCCAATGTCTTTGACTCTGTAACGCTGAAATGCTGACTGTTCCCTCTGAGCGGCGCTGTTGCCTGAAATGCTGGCTGTTCCCTCTGGGCGGCACTGATGCTGAAATGCTGGCTGCTCCCTCTGGGCGGCCCGTGCTTCATGGGTAGTGTGGGGCCCAAACGGCTGCTTGTGCCGCTTGCTCCCCCGCAGCGGCCCGGCTGAGTGGCACAGAAGTCAGCTCCAGGCTCCGCCCCCGGCCATGTATGTCACCGCCCTGCCCCCCTTCCCCTCCCACCATGGCGCTCGGCTGACTTCTGCGCTGCTCAGCCAGGCCACCACGGGGGAGCCCAAACAGTCGCTTGCTCCCCTGCAGCAGCCCGGCTGAGTGGCGCAGAAGTCAGCTGAGCGCCATGGCGGGAGGCAAAGGGGGCCGGGGTGGTGACGTGTGGTGTGACAGCAGTTCCAGGCCCTGCCCCCTGGCCATGAACGTCACCGCCCTGCCCCCCTTCGCCTCCTGCCGTGGTGCTCGGCTGACTTCTGCGCCGCTCAGCCAGGCCGCTGCGTGGGAGCAAGTGGTGCAAGCGTCCGTTTGGGCTCCGCGGTCCCCCCGAGTGAGAGACAGGAGGGGGAGGAGAAGAGAAAGAGAGACACAGAGAGAGAGGCAGGAGGTGGAGGAGAGCTGAGAGAGAGAGAGAGGGGAGGCAGTAGGAGGAGGGGAGAGAGAGAGAGGGAGCGAGAGACCGGAGGCTCAGGAGAGAAGACCAATGTGGAGGAGAGACCTGAAAATCCCGTCTCATGACGGGCTAATTGGCTAGTCATATATATAGTAGCCCAATGTCTGTGAGTCTGTAATGCTGAAATGCTGGCTGTTCCTTCTGGGCGGCGCTGTTGCCTGAAATGCTGGCTGTTCCCTCTTGGTGGCCCGTGCTGCATGGGGAGTGTGGGGCCCAAATGGCCGCTTGCGCCACTTGCTCCCCCGCTGAGTGGCGCAGAAGTCAGCTGAGTGCCACGATAGGAGGGGAAGGGAGGCGGGGTGGTGACATACATGGCCAAAGGGATGAGGGATGTAAATTAGACAGATCGAAATTGCAAATTAAACCAGGATTTGAATTTCCTGTGCTTCATTTGCATAATGGCAACCGCGCATTCTTTCGAAAAAGGGTATTTCGAAAGTGAAACCACTGTCTAGACGTGGTTCTTTCAAAAAAAAAATCCACCGCTTTTTCAAAAAATGAGTACAGGATCTTTCGAAAAAGGGTTTTTTTTTTCCGAAAGAACTGCGTCTAGACAGCAGTTTCACTTTCAAAATACCCTTTTTCAAAAGAATGCACGGCTGCCATTATACAAATGAAGAGCAGGAAATTCAAACCTTGCTGTGGTGTTACTTGCTGCGGTGTTACTATGAAATTATACACAATAAGTAGCTGAATACAGCATGCACTGTAGTATGCAGACACACAGGTGTATTCTCGCCTTTTCTATTGCCAAAAAATAAACACCTGAGCTTGGTCGACACCACAGTGGAAGGTCGAATTAAAATAAGCAAATCCAGTTACACTAATTATGTAGCTGGAGTTATCTTAAGTAGAGTTTCCGCATCATCCCACACAGTGGGAGGTTGATGGGAGCAAAGGCTCCCGTCGGCTTTCCTTACTCCTTGCAACTGCTAAACTGCTAAATCGAAGCTAGAAGATCAATCTCTAGAGTGTCGGTCCGCCGATAATCATAAATGTGGCCCTGTGAAACTACAAAATGTCTTTTTAGACAGCAACAAAACCCAACCCAAAATCTTAATTCAGCAAAGGGAAAACTATTTTCCATAAATTTTGTTTACTCATAAAACTAATCCCATTAAAGTAGATGGCAGTCAGACTCTAAAAGTACAGAAGAATCAATCTTCTTTCATAAATCATCTGGGATATCTTCTGAATGCAATGGCAACATATCACAAATTTCAGTCCTATTTTAGACCCATATAGACTAACCACCACCATAACACAGGTCCCAGATTTCACCAGTGATTTCCCCTATATAAAACATAACTTGTAGTTAAACTAGAGCATTTATTTTCTATCTATTTTAGGGTGATTATATTGCCCCTCATCACCATAGTATCTGAGTGCCTTACACATACAATTAGAAAGACCTTCAATCTTGACAAATGATGGGTAATTTACACATTCCTTGGTAATTTGTTCCAATGGTTCCACTGATTAAAAAATACACTTCTTTGTGTAGAAAACTTGGTAAACTGGAAATATAGTCATTTCAAAGAATCTTAAAGTTAGGCACCAAAGCAACAATATCCCCCAGGCTGTGTTAAGAATCCCAGACAATCCTCAGTCCAATACAACAAACTTTGTTGTTGTTGTTTTTTTTATCTACTCTTTTTCAAATTTAATCTCAGGAAATTTGAGTAGATAAGAGAGGTGATTGATTGCAGTGTTATTAATGATAACACTCTGCTAAGCCACACTTTATCTGAGAGGCTCAGCCAGTTGGTCTTGAGGAGGTTGCAGGGCCACAGAATATTTACCAGTGTATCAGGTAGCAGCATAAATACTACCTGATCTCCTATCTTATTTTTATGGCAGCACTTTTGAGAAAATCACATCTATTTGTGAATTAATTTGCTATTCATTAGGAATACCACAGAATAGAATTAATCCACTTAATATATACTAGGCTGTCATATGTAGTTCTATCAGTGTTTCATTTTAATTTAGCAGTACTTAGCAGACACTTAACTCACTGTCATTCTGAGGCATGAAACTATTACATTTTTCATCATTTTGTGCTTTTTCATAAATTGAAATTAACTTATGTTAAGGGGTGTTGCTATTGTTAACCTAAAGATGATTTCTCACCTGCCACTTATCTGTGCTAGAGGAATCCAAAGGTCAGACTTTTTTCAGAAGCGCTCAATCCACTGAGCTCCTTTGAAAATCTGGCCGAGTGTCCCAGTAGAAGGACCTACAAGGGAAAACTTTTGAGAATTTGGCCCTGAAGTATCCATGTACATGAATTATTTTAAAACGATAAAAAAAATATGGGGTGAAACTGTGGCCTCATGGACAATAATGGGAGACTTTCTCCCACAGATGTGCCAAATGTGAGAATGCCAAAGCAAACTTACACACTGAGGCTATGTCTACACTGACCCCTCTTGCACAAAAAAATATGCAAATGAGACAAAGCGTGGAATATCGCTGCACCTCATTTGCATAATTAATGAGGCTCCGTTTGCCATCTACATAGATCTGTTTTGCCCCAAACCCCCCTTATGCAAGAGCCGTTCTTCCTGAAAAAAAGAGGAAGAATGACTCTTGCGCAAGAGGGGGGTTTTGCGCAAAAAGCCTCTTGCCCCAAAATGGAGCCTCATTAATTATGCAAATGAGGTGTGGCTATATTCCACACTTTGCCTCATTTGCATATTTTTTGCGCAAAAGGGGGCAGTGTAGACATAGCCTGATACAGCACCTTTGCCAGTCCTGTGTAATCAGCTTTTTAGTCCATGCTGTGTGTCACAGTTGATATGATAGATGCAGTGACCATGAGATAATTGTGTTTAGGATCCTGACAAAAGGAAGAAAGAAGAGCAGCAGAATATGAACCCTGCACTTTAGAAAAGCAGACTCTGACTCCCTCGGAACTGATGGGCAGGATCCCCTGGGAGGCTAATATGAGAGGGGAAAGGAGTCAGGGAGAGGCTGCCTATATTTTAAAGAAGCCTTATTGAGGGCAGAGAAACAGACCATCCCAATGTGCAGAATAATAGCAAATATGGCAGGTGACCAGCTTGACTTAATAGAGAAATCTTTGGTGAGCTTAAACATTAAAAAGGAATCTTACAAGACGTGGAAATTTGGGCAGATCCGAGCGAGGAGCATAAAAACATAGCTTGCGCATACAGAAGCATAATAAAAAAGGCCAAAGCATTGAGCAATGGCCAAAGTGCAACTGGAGTTATAGCTAGCAAAGATATGAAGGATAACAAGAAGGGTCTCTACAGGTATGTTAGCAACAAGAAGGTCCGGGGATTTGTGGGACCCTTACTGAATGAGAGGCAACCTAGTGACAGATGTGGAAAAAAACCTGAAATACTCAACTTTTTTTTCCCTTGATCTTCACAGATCAAATCAGCTCCCAGACTGCTGCACTGAACAGCACAGTATGGGGAGGAGGTGAGCAGCCCTCAGAAGAGAAAGAACAGGTGAAGGACTACTTAGAAAATCTAGACATGAACCAGTCCATAGGGCTGGATCTAGGCATCTGAGGGTGCTGAGAGAGTTGGCTGATGTGATTGCAGAGCCATTATCTTCACCATTCTCTTTGAAAACTAAAAGCAATCGGGAGGTCCCAGATGACTGGAAAAAGGCCAATACAGTGCCTATCTTCAGAAAGGGGAAGGAGGAAGATCTGGGGAACTACAGATCAGTCAGCCTCACCTAGACCCTGGAAAAATCATGGAGCAGGTCCTCTAGGAATCCATTTTTGAAATACTAGGAGGAGAGGAAGGTGATCAGGAACAGTCAACATGAATTCACCAAGGGCAAGCCATGCCTCACCAATCTGATTGCCTTCTATGCTAAGAACTGGCTTTGTGGGTATGGGGAAAGTGGAAGACTTGATATGTCTTGACATTAGCAAAGCTTTCATAGAGGCTCCCATAGTATTCTTGCCAACAATTAAAAGAAACGTGGCTTGGATGAATGGACTCTAAAGAGGATAGAAGGCTGACTAGATCATTAGGGTCAATGAGTAGCAATCAACACCTTCATGTCTAGTTGACAACTGGTATCAAGTGTAGTACCCCAGGGTCAGTTCTGGGACTGGATTTGTTCAACATACTCATTAATTATGGGTTGGTTTTCACCCTCAGCAAGATTGCAGATGACACTAAGCTGGGGGGGTAGGGAGAGAGGTAGATATGCTGCAGGGGAGGAGAGGGATAGGGTCTAGAGTGACCTAGACAAATTGGAGGATTGGGTCAAAAGGAATCTGATGAGGCTCAACGAAGACCATTGTCGAGTCCTACCTTAGTCCATGGATTCTTCCATCCTGTTATATGCTGGGGACCGACTGGCAAGGCAGCAGTTTGTGCAGAAAAGGACCTGGGGATGACAGTAGGCAAGAAGCTGGATACAAGTCAATGTGCTCTTGTTGCCGAAAAGGCTAACAGCAATATTGGGCTCAGTTAATAGGAGCATTGCCTGCAGATTGAGGGAAATTACTCTTCCTTGCTGTTTGGCGCTGGTGAGGCAACACCTGGAGTATTGTGTCCAGTTTTGCTTTCCCCTCCACCCCTCACTATAGAAAGGATGTGGACAAATTGGAAAGAATCCAGCAGAGGGCAACAAAAATGATTAGGGGGCTGGGCCACATGATTTATGAACAGAGGCTAATGGAGCTAGGTTTATTTAGCCTTCAGAAGAGAAGAATGAGAGGGGATTTGATAGCCTTCTTCAGCTACCTGAAGGAGGGGTTCCAAAGACGATTGCAACAGGTTATTTTCAGGGGTGGCAGATGACAGAACAAGATCTAGGTTGCTATTAGGAAAATCTCTTTCAGTAGGACGATGGTAAAGCTTTGGAATGCGTTGCCTAGGGAGCTGGTGAAATCTCCAACCTTAAGGCTGTGTCTACACTGGTGCGATCTTGCGCAAAAGCGACCGCTTTTGCGCCAAAACTTGCTGCCTGTCTACACTGGCCGCGAGTTCTTGCGCAAGAACACTGACGTTCTAATGTATGAAATCAGTGCTTCTTGCACAAGAACTATGATGCTCCCACTCAGGAATAAGCCCTCTTGTGCAACTGTTCTTGTGCAAGAGGCCAGTGTAGACAGGCAACATGAATTTCTTGCGCAAGAAAGCCCTATGGTTAAAATGGCCATCAGAGCTTTCTTGCGCAAAAGAGGGTCTACACTGGCATGGATGCTCTTGCGCAAAAGCACATCTCTTGCGCAAAGGCACATGCCAGTGTAGACGCTCTCTTCTGGAAGAGTTTTTGCACAAGAACTCTTCCGCAAAAAAGTTCTTGCACAAAATCATGCCAGTGTAGACGAAACCTAGAGGTTTTTAAGGTAAAGTTTGACAAAGCCCTGTTTGGAATGATTTAGCTGGGGTTGGTCCTGCTTTGAGCAGGGGGTTGGACTAGATGACCTTCTAAGGTCTCTTCCAACTCTGATATCCTGTGACCCATGTTCCCTGTAAGCTGTGCTCAGGAGAGATTCAAATGTCGCCTAGCTAGTCAGCAGAGCACCCACACCTAGGACTTTTTTTTCTTTCAACTGATGGTACAGATTAGTATTCTATGATTCATACGTGCCTCAGTGCACATAAAATTGTTCTGCATGTGGATTGAAAAGATTAGAGTGATCCCATTGTATGCATATATGTTAACTAACACACACACACACACACACACACACACCCTGAGCAAACAGGAATTCTATTAAGAGGACACTGAGATTGTATGGTTACAGCTTGAACAACCAAGAAATAAAGTTAAGGTTGGGCAGAGTGGCATAGATAAAGCTGTGAGACTGTTTCAAGGAGGAAACAGAATCTCTCTGATGGATAGGAGGTGAGTGAGCTTCACTTAGAATTCAGGTTGCAGGGATCTTGGGAGCGTTGTAGAACACATGGTAGTTTTGCATGGGTGCTATTTAAAAACCATTGTTTAAAGAAATAAACCATTTCTCTTCCTTGTGATTCCAAAATCTTTTTTCTAAATTGTAATTTTGATGTAGTGGAAGATCTAATAGGATTGCTAAGAAAAGCAGGATGTGGTTTAATAGTCTGAGGGTTGTGTCAGAAGTCCCAGAAGAGGATTATTTGTCAGTGAGATAATGCAAGAGAATTGAGGGCTCAGGGAGTGACGTCAGATCATTGAAACTAGTACTTTTTATTACTAAGTGTATCAGTGATTGAAGGAGAAGAAAAGGAGGGCCAGGGGCTGACAAAGTGCGAACTAAGTGATAAAACATCCACAAATAATTGAATGTTTCATGTTTTGATTTATTCACACTGATTCCCACAATATTAGTTTTCCTGGTGCTTTAATTATTTTCTCTATTGACATCTGGCAAAGATCATTCAAGTCTTCTGAACTTGAGAAACAAAAAATAAATAAAAGGAAAGATTGCTTTCCGGACTGATTCTCTCAAGAATTCCAGGGCCCAAGGACTATAGAATCCTAGAACCAGAAGGAATCTTGAAAGGTCTATCAAGTCTAGTCCCCTGCACTCATGGCAGGACCATGCACCCATCTAGACCATCCCTGATAGGTGTTTGTCTACCCTGCCCTTAAAAGTCTCCAGTGGTGGAGATTCCTCAACCTCCCTAGGCAACTTATTTCAGTGATTAACCATCCTGACCATTAGGAAGCTTTTCCTCATGTCCAACTTAAACCTCCCTGTGACAACGTGAGGACACAGAAGACCCCTGGGGGGGCGGGGTGCCTCCTGGAGTGCTAACATGGCCACTGGCACTCACCTTCCTGCTCTCAGGGGCTCCACCAATCTCCCCAAGCCAAGATTCCTGCCCTTCCCCCCAAGAAGCAGTACAGACACTGAACCCCTTCAGGTTCAAGGAGAGTGCAGTTTTGGGCCCAGCTTCCTGGGATACTACTCCCCAAATGGAATCAAATCCCCCAATGAATTATTTGGGTAAGCCCCCTTTAGCAATGAAAGGGGGAATGTACGCACTGGTTTCTCCTCTCCTCCCCTCCCCCAGTAATAATTGTTTACACTGGGCCAGATAGTAAGTAAAAGTGATTTTTATTAAGTACAAGAGGTAGGATTTAAGTGAGAACAGGCAGAGCAAAGTAGATTACAAACTGAAAAGTAACAAACACTAACACTAAAATCTTCAGCACAAACGTATTATAAACTCACCCTAAAACTGTTTTTGTTCCAGCTGCACCTAGACTCCTCCTTTTCTATTCTTTTTAAAGAGTTCCCTTATTGTATGGGGAATCACCTGGCTGCTCCCAACCAACCACTGCTAAGCCTTAAGGACAAAAGGCTATTTGCATATGATTGCCCAGACACTGAGGCCCCACTAGATATCTTTCCATTTACACTTTTAAAAACATAAAGTATTCCCTACTCCACATGTGTAATTTTACACCCAAGAGTGATACCTACACCAAAATAAGATAAACAGAACCAGCGGATTATGACATGAAGATTGATGGGTTACATGAACTAATTTGCTCAAGGCACCTTTGAGTTAGGTACATTTATGCCCATAAGTCCATTTCATAAAGCATGGACTTCATAAAACATGGGGGTTGGGGGAGTGTCACACTCCCTTACTGCAATTTAAGCCCATTGTTTCTTGTGCTATCATCAGAGTTTAAGGAGAATCGTATTTCTTCCTCTTCCTTGTAACAACCTTTTACATATTTGAAAGTTATGTCCCCTCTGTCTTTTCTTTTTCAGACTAAACAAACCCAATTCTTTCAGCCTTCCCTCATAGCTCATGTTTTGTAGATGTTTTAATCATTTTTGTTGTTGTTCTCTGGATTTTATCCATCTTTCCTTAAGTGTGGCACCAGAGCTGGACACAATACTCCAGCTGAGTGCTGTTCTATTCTGCACTGATTAGTAGACTTACTTACACTGCTCCTGTTTATACATGATGGATTTTTTCCTTTTTTACAACACTGTCACACTAACTCATATTTACCTTGTGGTCCACTATGGTCCCTAGATCCATTTCTACAATATGCCTTCTTACGTAGTTATATCTCATTGTGTATGTGTGCTGCTGATTGTTCCTTCCTTGGTGGAGTACTTTACATTTGTCTTTGTTGAATTTCATCCTATTTACCTCAGACCATTTCTCCAGTTTGTCCAGATCATTTTGAATTATAAGTTAAACTTCTAAAATCCAGGACACTCTGGTCCAGCAACATCCATGGTCCAGTAGGACCACTGCTATTGCTGAATCAGAGAGCCTCAGCTGGCCAGGTTCAGAGGCTGGGCTGGCGGTGGGGAGTACAGCCACAGCGAAGCTGGTGGCAGGGAGCACAACCTCACCCAAGCTGCAGGCAGTGGGGACAGCAGCACCTGGGAGCACAACCCTGGCAGGGCAGGGAGCAGCAAGGCTGGTGGGGGAGCAGGGCCGACAGCCAGGAAGAGTCTTGACCTCCCCTGGTTCGGCAAGCTCTGTGCTTCGGGACTGCTCAGCTCCCGACGGTGCCAGACCATTGAGGTCCTACCTGTATAATCCTGTCCTCCAAGGCATTTGCAACCACACTAAATTCTCAAACCACACATCTGCTTCAAAGTGACCATCACTTTTTACCATTAATCTGTTCAAAAGTTACATAGGGATTCACTCCTATTTGATTTTAGTTGGAGCTCTGTGGCAGAAAGGGGGAGAATGGACTTCATAGCATGCAAATTAAAAAATCACCCCATTGAGGTAGTAGGGAAAGGTACGCTCTTTTTATAACCAATTACTCTGCGGAACAGATTAGCATTTCCTCAAATTCACAAATAAGACTCCAATTGCAAATATGTATTGAATGTAAAGTTATACCTTGTTAGGTGCAATACAGAAAGTACAAACATTTCTTCTTTAACATGAGTAATGTTCTATGATATAAGCTTGTGCTTTTATTTTAACTTTTGAACTCTTCCATAAATCAGATATAGAAGTGGTGCCTTTCATAACTGATCACCAGAGGGACTAGGAGTATCTTAGAGATTCTCCATTATGCAACATCTAATAGATAGGGATTTCTTATATTCTTTCACTTTAACTTTCTCTATATATATCTGACACACTTTTCAGCCCTTGTCTCTTTCTTCATCTTTCTTTAAGAAGTAGAAATAGGCCTTGATCCTTCTCTGCCCATCCTAATGCTGTATTTTCTTATCAGTGTATTCAGGCACCTATGCTTTCAATGAATTAGACTTCAAACATGAAGTGCCACCCTCAAAGTCTACCACCGCGAAAAGTAACACTAGTGAACTTTTGAGAAGTGGCATATCCTCCAAAAATTGAGGGTTTGGTTTTCTATGTGGAAAACTTGAATGTGAAATATTTGGCCCCAACTCTAATATATTGATATGCTGCCCAAGGAGGAGTTGGAGTTCAGCTGGGAAGCCCTGTTCACAAAGAATGAAATGGGGTCATTACCCAAACACCTTTCATGATGTACTACTGCCCTTTTCTCCAAGAGGAGAGGCTGGGGTGCATCATGAGATACTGGCTGACTGAGAACTCTGGTCCAGAGAGGAAGATGGGAACAACAACAATTCTGTACCAAAATAGTTCAGTTGAAAACTGAATTTATTTCAAATTGTGGGGTTTCCTTTTTTTCTGAAAAATAAACTTCCCAGGAAATGGAGGAAGACTCTTTTCCTACCAATTATAAAAGAGACTTGGTCCCTCCCCATCTGCAATATTCACAGGTTTACACATTCCTCTAAATACTAAGGAGCTAAAAGTGAATATTTTTCACACTAGACCAAAGAATCTAGCATTTATCTAGAAATGGAAAGTGCCACTTGTGTCATCCCTCTGCTGCTGAAGGACTGTCCTGTGTTGTTTGAGTTATTCTGCCTAAGTTTATCACTATGCCAAATGGCAGGTTTCCCCTGGGGACGCTATTCCACAGATTACTAGGTAGACTCCACAGACTTATAGTTTGGTCAGATAAAGTAGTTCCTGTGTGAATAAGGTTTATTTACATGAGGGTGACATTGGAGAAGAAGGCCCTTAGAATACAGGCATTAATGAAGGGTTTGTCAGGTACCAGGTACACTAATGGCACTGAACTAAATACATGGAAAATATTTTTTTAGTATCTGGTAAATTTTCCTGATATTCAGCTTAAATTTTCCCTAGTGTCATTGCTTTTGCACATACAAAGAATGTTAATCTTTCGTCAGAAGCTGGGAATGGGTGAGAGGGAAGGGAATCGCTTGATGATTCCCTGTTCTGTTCATTCCCTCTGGGGCACCTGGCATTGGCCGCTGTCGGAAGACAGGATACTGGGCTAGATGGACCTTTGGTCTGACCCAGTATGGCCGTTTGTGTTCTTATGTTAATCTAAGGTTTTTCAGGAGCTCGCAAGCAATACTTGCAGAGACTATAGGCCTAAAGGAAATCCTCATACTCTACTTGTTGTAAAGGCAGAAGGAATAGAATATCAGTTATGGACTGTAGTCCATGGTAACCAACAGGGAAGTGCTGAAAACCATGACTAGAGTTACTGGGGTTTCTTGAGAGTTGAATACCACTGCTCTGGATAACAGAAGCACATAAAGATAGAAGGAACAAAGCAATTAGTATAACATAAGGTAATATGGGGAGCCATAAGGGAATAACAAGATCCTCAGAGTACAAAGATCTTCTTTTCCAAAAGATATTGTGATAGTTCTCTGTTGTAAAATAATTACTGTGAAACTGATTAAACCTAAGGATGGCAGATTCCACAAAAATGCCTCATGTTCTTTCAGCTCTAGCAAAATAAAAGGGGGATTGTCCTATGAGGCAGGTTAAGGAAGTGTTCATTTTCACATGTCAATCATGAAGAAATAACTCAGAATTCTGACTTTCACAAACAAAATGATATTTCTTCAGGAGTGAATATGGAACCGAGCATGTTAGGAAAACACGTGAGTAAGGCTGGTGTGTGTGTGTGTGTGTGTGTGTGTGTGTGTGTGTGTGTGTGTGGGGTGAGGGGGAGTTAAGGTACTTTTGGTTAAATTACTCTGACAGGGGTGTGCAGAAGTAAAAAAATCTAAGTCATAAAATAGGCATATGACTGGGTAGGAGAAAATGCTTGTGTGAGCCACTTATTAAAATGTTGACATCATATTACTTTTCTGATGCTTATCACTTCTAGTAGGAGCCTGCATTTCAGACAAGAATAATACAGTTTGGACCTCCTTGGTTTGGCACCCTCAGGACCTGAGCTGTCCCAAACCAGGGAGTTTGCCAGATCAAGGGAGGTCAGTGGTCCCCTGCTGGCTGACCTGCTCGTGGACTTTTCTCCCTGGAGTTCTGTGCCCTGCCACTGGCCCCACCAAAACTGGTCTGGCACAGGCTCACCATCCTGCTGCCTGCCTGCTGCCCCAGGGATCTTGGCTGGGACCAAGTCTTAGCCACTGCTGCTCTGCTTCCACAGGATGTTCCCTCAGGTTCCTCAGCTGGGTCCACCCAGCCATCCTGCCCCTCTGCTAGGGCCAGCCCCACTGGAGATTCCCTAGGGTTCCCCAGCCGGGGCCACCACAGCACCAGACCTGCTTCAACTGGAGGGTTCCCCACCTGGTCACCCTGGCCCCGCTGCCACTGAGGGTTTCCTGGCTTTCCTTGGCTGGACTGCCTGCCACCAACAGTCCTACTGCAGCTGGGGGTTCCTCCTCTGGAGTTCCCCAGCAACCACTTGGCCCTGTTGATGCTAGGGGTTCCCTGGCCAGGTTGGGGGCTCCCCAGCTGCTGCCTGGACCAGAGGCCGCTTGGCCCAGCTGGGGCTCCCCAACCCCTGCATTCTCTCAGCTCACTCTTCTGGTGCTCTGGTCCAGCAACATCCGTGGCCCTGTATTCTTTTGAAAATACTTGTTTCCTATGACAAACTGTGTTAAAATAAAAATGAAATTGAAAAACTTGGCATCCTGTCACTATCCCAACTTTTTAAGCAAACTGAAGGAATAGAATCTGGACACCATATGTGAAGCAAGCAGGAGAGTTTATTATACACCCAGCGCTGGCGGAGTATCACGTCCTTGCTAGGCTCAGTGAACACTGCTAGACCATATATTACAATTAATTATATAGGATGCTTAATGGGCGGTTCAAGTTATGGGGGGGTAAGATCCTAGACCCCTGGATAGGTGCTAATTGTGAGGCAAAATAAGAGCAATAATCTAAAGGTTACATAGTGTTTTCTGCCCATATCTTACATAATACCTTACAACAAGTATTTAAACAAAGCAGACATCAATTATCAATTATGTGTGAAGTGGCGATGTGTCTGTCAGCTTCAGAAAGGTATCTTTGCACGGATGTGATCCATCTGGGGATTAAAGCAGAGACATTAGGAGTACTTGACAATTGTGTATTTGTTCGTAGCACTATTGAATGTGTCATGTCCTGTCTCCCATCCTGGGTCATTAGCTCTATGACGACCTTTCTTTGATGGGCTAGGCAGGGGGGAGGGGGAGGATAACCATCATGTACTGTGTTTGTGTGCCCGCTTCAGACTGGAAGTTTAGAATATGGGTTCTTAACAGAATATCACAGCCTGCCTCAGAAATTTTTACCCTATACAACCCTCCTTGTTCACTTGGAGACCAATGTGGCAATGATTCAATAAACCCATGAGAAACTGATTTTTACCAGGGTGGTTAAGATAGGAATAACCTTCCTGTAATTAAAAGGTATTTTCCAGGCCAAAGATTGCAAGCTCATTACTTTTCTTAAGTCTCATGTAAAAAGTAGCATCTATCTTTTCAAAAGAAATATAACGCCCTAAAACTAGCCTATCTGAAAAGAACAGCTTTTAGAGGATACCCATCAGCAGGGCTTGACAAATGGCGGCGAAAACCGCTTGCCAGCCCCGTACTGCGCATACGCAAGAGACGCATTGCGCATGCGCGCGCCGCGAATGAACGGGGCGCGCGGCTGAAATCTACTCGCCACTGGCGAGTAGATTGTATAGTTTGTCGAGCCCTGCCCATCAGGAAAAGCTATATATATGTGCAGAGTAAATATTGATACCAGACTGACTCTACAGTTCTGAAAGAATGCCAGTAGTTTGGATTGATTACAGGGCAATCTGTGAATGTTTCCCTATTTTTATAATTCAGTCTTTGGCCTGCAAAAATTAAGAGGTGGCACAGTTCACACAAGGCAAAAGTTGCAATTAGACATGACCTCGGGAATGTCAAACATAATTTTACCCTTATCCTCACCTGTTGCCTTCCTTTATGACCTTGAACTCGCTGATCAAAAGATTAAACTGAATGAAAGTTTCAGAATGGAATGACAGTACCAATTGCTTCCTGTATTGTAAATGGAGGTCAGGCAGTGAGTCATATTTCGGTATGCAATCCTGGATAATTCCAAGTAGTGCTTCCTTTTCTAGAGGTATTCTGAGTAGAGTTGCACTGATACCTCAGGATATCAGAAAATACTTCTTTCCTACAACAAAGTAGGCACAATACTACAATAGCTGGACTACTGAGAATTTTAAAAGTGATAAGGAAAGGCTACAAAGCCAATTTTGGGCCCATCTTTCAACATGGGTAGGCTACATCTTAAAGCCAAGCACATAGTATTAAGTGAAAAGAGCACCTTAGACTGAGGCACTCAAGAACTGTAAGCCAGTTCAGGACTTGTCTGGGCTGTGTGGTTAATAGAACATGTTAGCCAACATGTACTTGTAACTAGCATGTTTGAAAAGCCTTGTGTAGACAAGGCACTAACTTGAATTGCATAGCATGTGTGAAAGGCAGCATGTCCTCTATACTAGACTTCTAAAATGTTAGCTAGCACAGGCTAACTTCACGTCCTTAAGTGCTAGTCAGACAAAGTTTGAATATCCCATTTTAATCATAGAGTTACCTCTAATGCAGGAGGGCAGATAGTATGCTAAAAATAGAGCCTCCAGGTTCCAATAAAAAGCAGCAGGATTTTTCATTTCCGATTTGACAATATATAATGCCTCACCAACAATATCCCTTAGTTAGAATTAGAATGTGCAGGGTGTGTTATCAAGAAAACAAATCTGCCTTTAAATTAAAGCCTGTTTACCATGGCTCTTGACTAATACAGGCACACTTATGAACTACCACAGCTCTTCTTTCACTATGCTGGTCTCCCCACAGTAATGTCAATGGGGATAGGAGCATCCAGAAGTCTGAATTAGATATGGGGAGTGGAACTAGTTGTCTTAAGCCCTGTGCTGCAGAGATGAGGCCATAGGGACTCCATTGTGAAAATCACTGCAGCTTCCCACTTTCACAATAAATTCTATTACTTTAATTACACTGGGGGTAAAATAGGGTAGATAGCTAGAACATCAGCGGTTTAACACTGTATTTGGGAGAAGTTAAATAGGCTCTATTGCAGCGTGTCTTTCTCCATTGTACTTCAATAAGCTGGTTTTAGTTAGTGCTCCAATCAAATCCATTACATTTCATCACATTAAGTGGGGTTTAATTTACACCATTGCAAGCCACTCACTTTTCCCATGTTCCTGTCTCCTAACATTCCATCAAAGCAAATTGCCATAAACCTGTGTTACCATGGCAATGAGGGTAGCCCCTATTTTTTTTATTTTATTTTTTTGTGCCTCAATCTTGCAGGACTGTACAAACCAGTGGGGGGGAAGGGAGGGTCAGATCAGCACAATTTCTGAAAGCTTTGTACTCTCCATCCAGGAAAGGGATGGCTATGACTAAAAGGCATGGTTGCCATGGCAACAGGATCTGCTCCTATTGTTTCAGTTTGTCACTCATCACAGCAATGTTTGCCTTGGGAGATAGTGCAAAGCTTTTCTGGTAGCCCTTTGTTGTGGATCCAGAAGGCTGGTTAGCAATGCTTCTGTGGTAAACAGAAGTTTTGTCTGGGGAGGAGGGAGGAGATCCACTGACTGAGCAATCAGACTGAATCAGGTGTTTTAAAATCATTTGCTCAAAAGTAAAGGCCAGAGTTTGAAATGAGCTACATAGCAGTGAATTATACCAGTAACGGTCTGCACAGAAGCTTCAGAGGGGTAGCCGAGTTAGTCTGTAACAGGCAAAACTTAAACAACAAATAGACTAGTAGCACCTTCAAAACTAACAAAACATGTAGATGGTATCATGAGCTTTCGTGGCATCTGAAGAAGTGGGCTGTGTCCATGAAATCTCGTGGTACCATCTACATGTTTTGTTAGTCTTGAAGGTGCTACTAGTCTATTTGTTGTTTTTTAAGTTTTGTCTGCACAGAGACTACTTATGGTGGGGGTGGAGGAAATGTTCCTGAAAGGATGACATACAAAGTAAATCAGAAGTATTCCTGTTAATTTTTTTAACCTGGTTTGTAATAGCTTATTAAATCCACAACATTATTTTTGCAGGAAGGGGGAGAGGGGGAGTAATGTAACTGGTAACTCCATATTATTGCAGACCATCATCTTCCTAACTCTTCTGAGTTGTTTCTGAAGAAAAAGTGTGATTATATTGCTCATGAGACTACCAGCTATGAAGTCCTGGAACTTGAATTGTTCCCAGAATATGGTAGTGGCAATGGAAGCTTTTCCACACTTTCTCACCTATTGCCTGATCCAGAGACCATTGATGTCAATGGGAGTCTTTCCACTGACTAAATGAGCTTTAGATGTTGACCCAAAAGGTTTCAGAGCTGAAATTTAATTCTACATATCTATACCATGCTTGAGGAAAGGATTGTGAGGTAATATTGCTTATAATTGGACCAACTTCTGTTGAGAGAGTCCAACTTTTGAGTGACACAGAACGCTTCCTCAAACCGGGGAGGGATTTGAGATAGCTTTGCAGATATTTATAGGAAGTTTGTTCCATGCATGATGGAACACCCTGGAGAAAGCATGAAGGTGTCTGGAAAACTTGACACATGGACACAACCTATACTCATCTGTCCTTGTCCAGGAATTACAGAATCTTCTTTTGTTTTATTTGAAGTGGCTTGCAAACTAATAGATTTGCAATAATCAAGGTTCTTCCAAATTGTTGTGATAGTGCATAACATTGCCACTACTCTATTGTTTTATGTAGATAGTTTGAAATACATATGGCTTCCTACTGAATACTGGGTCCTCTACATAGAGAAAAAGAACAACCACCCAAAATATAGCTGGAAGAGTCATCCAAGAATGGGAAATTAAATGAGTTAGCTTGCTACCAAAGTAAGTGTAATGAACAGATTAGACAGAAACATTCAATTGCAAATAGACTATGTCTTGAAAGATTACATTACAGACCATTTCTAATTGTTTACATATGTCCTTTAAACATCACTAGTCTACAATTCCATAGAAGTGGTGTGGCACGTGGAAAGGAATTGTATGGGGACTCTTGCCAATTCATCCGCAAAGAATGAGATAGATGTGTGATTGAAAAGTATTTGTCTAACCAGCTGCAGCTGTGTGTAGCTGATACATAAACCCTCATTTAGAAGATATTATCCATCAGGCAGAACAAAGGTGGGTAATTTGAAATGATTTAGCACATTGACACAGCAAATTATCACACTTTAAAAAAAAGCATTTTAAGTCACCTGAAGGTTGAGAGACAAACCTACAATTTCTAGGGCATTCAAAGTTAAAACTCATCTGTCCTGAATTTACCTTTTCCCTTTTAAAAAGCTGTTTAAATTTAAACATGGTAAAAACAAATTAGGGGTGGGTTGATGGTGAATTTCTAGATCTTCTGGGTTAATAACTGGGGCATATGTCTCATGAGGAGAGGCTGAGCCCTGGTTTACACTAGGTTTACACTATTTTGAAATAACTCCCCTCATTTTGAAATAACAAACCCGTTATTTCGAAATAAGGGGCTGGTTATTTCAAAATAACTCCTGCTTTCCATGAGGAATAATGCTTATTTGGAAATGGTTATTTCAAAATAGCAGTAGTATGGATGCTCCATGACTATTTTGAAATAACTACTCCCCAGAGTCATTCAAAGTAATTACTCCCCAGTGCTTTCTGGAGCTCTAAGCCAAAGTAGCATGTCCACATTAAGGGGAGCCTTTTGAGGCTTTCCTGTAGTATGGACATGCTATTTCGAAATCGTTATTTCTGGGAGTTATTTCAAAATCATTTTCTAATGTAGACATACCCTGAGGGAAATGGACTTATTTGGCTCAAAGAAGAGAAAAGTAAGGGGGGGCGGCGGGGTAGATTTGATAGCAGCCTTCGACTACCAAAGAGTTTCCCAAGAGGATACAGAGAGGCTATTCTCACTGGTGGCAGATGACAGAACAAGGAGCAATGGTCTCAAGTTGCAGTAAGAGAGGTATAGGTTGAATATTAGGAAAAACTTTCAGTAGGAGGATGGTGAAGTCCTGGAATGGGGTTTTAAGAACATTCATCCTTAAAGTTTTTTAAGGTGAGGCATGACCGAGCCCTGGCTGGGATGATTTAGTAGGGGTTGATCCTGTTTTGAGTATGCAGTCGAACTAAATGGCCTCCTAAGTTCTCTTTAAATCCTGATCTTCTGTGATTCTATGATCTTATTTCCAATTTGAATTGAGAGATAATGGGCGCATTTAAAATATATTTGTGACCTTTTTGGATATTTGAAAACTGTTACTGGGCTTACACCAATAGCAGCACTCAAATAGTCAGGAAAAAAAACCGCCCAACATCACTCCAGTTTTCAAAAATGGCCACTGAAACCTTGAGTCTGCAATGAATCCTAGAAATATAGGGCTGGAACTGAGCTCCCCAAAGACATCTAGTCCAGCCTTCTGCGTGGCGGCATGATCAAGTAAACCTAGAGCATCCCTGAGAGCTATTTGTCTAACCTGTTTTTAAAATTTCCAATGATTGTGGAATCCCTATCTCCCTTGGAATCTTCGGCCGCACTTGTTACCCTTAGATAGTAACTTGTAACTAACATCTAACGTAAATTTCAGATAAAGCACATGACTACTTGTCCTATCTTCAGTGGACATAAAGTACACTTGGTCTTCCTCCTCTTTATAATAACCATTTAATTAAAGGCCATTATTCCCAGCCCTATATTAACCATAAACTCAGTATCTCTGTTCAGTCCATGCTTTTTAGTGTCTAGCCAAGTTAGGAATTTTAGCTTTCGGGCATAACGTTTGGAAGTGTTGTGCAGGTTTTCTTTGAGGATGAGGCCTGAGAGCAATTGATTGCTTTGCAGAAGCATTCACACCCACAGGTGATGTGGTACTTTTGTCATCTTATTTTCCTCTGAGTTCTTTTGAGATTGTCCAGTTTTTCCCACCTAGTATCTATGGGGCTTTTAGTGCACTAGTGGGTTTGTGATGGGGCAGACAAAGCCTGACCTCCCCGCTGGAGGCCTTTCAGCACCCTGGCTAGCAGCAGGAGCAATGGAGAGGTCCTCTGAGCAGGGTAGGGGGCAGCCTTCACTGCAGTCAATCAGGATGTGGCAGGCTGCTATATAAGGAGTTACTAGCTAAGGCCTGTCAGTTCCTTCCTGGAGCTCAACCCAGGCAGACCTCTGGGCTGACTGGGGAACACCAGAACCTTGGACAGCTCTGAGTGGGAGCTGGGCCCTCATAATTGAGTGGAGCTAGATCCTGTGACTAAAGGCTAGCCAGGGACAACTCTGTGGAACCCCGGACAAGGGGAGTTCAGCAACAAGGCCCTCGAGATGGGCTGGATGAAATGGCATCCCAGGGAAGTGGCCCAGGGATGTGACCACAATTACGGACTTTGGAACTTAGCAGGTAACTACTATGTATAGGGTCCCTGGGCTGGGACCCAGAGGAGTGGGCAGGCCTGGGTCCCCCCCTCCTCCCCACATGTCTGCAAATCACACCGGAGTGAGCAGGGGTTAAAAGAAGAGGCCTGAACCTCGGCCACGGACTGGACATTGACTCGCCCACAGTCAAGCGAGTTAAATATTGCGAGACCCCCTTCAGACACCAAGGGGCGCTCGCACACAGGACTGAACCTGTTAAACAAACTATAATACGTAATCCACTAGCAACCTAACAAACCGCCTAACTGCTTTCCCCATTTTCCTTTCCTCCCTGTTGCTAGAGGTAGGGGGACTGCTGATGAGGGACATGGGGGAAGGGGGTGCAAGGGGAGGACCAGCCATGTGAACACCCCCACACACATGTGATTCCTCTTCATGCCACCCCTGGCTCCACACAGGGCCTAGGATAACCTCCATCCCAGGCCCCACCTCTACCACTCCTTCCCCTAAGTGATACAGCCCGGGGAACTAGTGAGTCTGGAGATCTAGTGCCAGCAGCAAGGGTCAGGGTGCCCCCCTGCATTCACTGGTGGCAGCAGGGGGAAGCAAAGTGATGCTTCCCTGGCTCTTGGCCATATCACTCTACTTCCTGCTGGTTAGTGTGGGGGTGTCCTGCCCCTTCCCCTGAGCAGCAAGACAAGGGAGCAGAGCAAGCTAAGGCCACATCACTCTGCTTTCCCCTGCTAGTGCAGGCCCTGCTGCTGGCACTGGGCTTCCCCAACTAGACCGTCAGGGCCACCCAGATACTCTAGTCATGATGGCTGCTGGCCCTTTGCCCCTCCTGACCTGGCATTTGGGGGGGGCACATGACTCTGTGCATCCCACACATTGCCCCAACTGGAGGGGTGTTAATGGGCCGCTTCTCCTTGAATGATCTTTTGAAATGTGTTCTACTTTGTATTTAGCTATGACATTCTGAGACAATGTCTATACTTTTTGCACTGTCACTTTTACTGGTGATACAATGAACTGGTAAAAGAAAAGGGTTGGTTTGTGTTCTCATTTCCATAGGCATCAGATTATGCTTATATTTGCAGTGCACTGAGGGTGGCTATCCCACAGTGCAGCTCCCTCCATTTTGAGGATAGACCTTGTGGGATTGTGGGAAGGGATGACTGCAGGGCATCTTCGCTCCCTGCCCAGCCCCCACTCTCCAAACACGGATCAGCTCCGTGTCTCAGCATCGCTCCAAGCAGAGGATTGCTTGCTCTGTGGAGCAGCCATTGTCACCTGACCAGCAGCACTGCCAGGAAAACAGGAAGGGGAGTTTCAAGTTCTGCACTCTCCCTATAAAGCCCTAGGATGTCTAGCTCTGATTACAGGTAAAGTGGCCCCTAGGTATTGTGGGATATCCTGCAGAGGCTAAAAGCTGTGTGAATCAGAACATGTTTTTGCATAGACATAACTGTGAAAGCATCAGTGGTAAGAGATGTATGCCTCTTGCAGAGGTGGCTTTCTGTTTGCAGTCAGAAACAGGGAAGCATTCACTACAGTCATTGGCAAGTTTAGGCACTCCTGCAGTTTTTGTGCAAAAAAAAAAAGGACTTTTTGTGCTTTCCGTGGCAAGTGTAGATATGCCTTAAGTTAGTTTCCAAGACCTGAAGAAGAGGGTTGTGTATGCTGAAAAGCTTCTCTCCAATAGAAGCTGATCCATAAAAAAGAATTACTTCAGCCACCTTGTCTCTCTGACGTCCTGGGACCAGCAAGACTATCACTGCACTGCATTTCCTTCATCAAGTTTATTTCAGGGTTCAGAACCTCAGCTAACCCTCTTTCTCTCTTCAATTTAAATTTTAAAATAAAGATTTTTTTCCCTTCCCTCACACACAAGAATGAATAAACTGAAATTTGTTCCCAGGTATTCTTTTCACATTTTCCTCAACATCCCCCATTTACCCTCTGTCTGTTTCTGGAGTGAGTCTGATTACTGTTGATTACATGGATACAAATCATACGGAGACACAAAAAGCTTCATTTTTCTTCTGAGGGTTCCCAGCAAAAAGCCTTTCTGTCTGAAATGTTGGTGCTTGGTTCCCTTTAAAGGGGAATGTAAATGAGCTTTCTGGATCGGTGAAACAAATGTTGTGTTTTATTTTATTTTTAGAGCTGTAATTTATTTTTCTTTTGTGTAAAAGGGAGAACAAATGCTGGTTATTTCAAACATGTACCCTATCCAAGTCTTACTGAGCAATACAAATACTCAGAATTGATTGACTACTTGCATCTGGAACCAACTATGAGAGCACAATGTCGGGGAAGGGGGGGAAGGGGTGCTGACAGACTTGGTGGAACCAGAGTCAGGGTGGGGGGGCTCCTGACTCCTGGAAGGGACAGAGCCTTGGGTAGGACTGGGGCAGCCAGCTCCCACCACTAACCAGAGTGAGTCGTGCTGCCCCTCCCCAACCCCCCAGCTTTCAGAGCTATCTGGGGCATACTGTGCAGCGCTCTGGCAGCGATTTGAAGGGCTTGGGGCTCTGGCCACCACTGCTGCAGTAGTGACAGTGGTGGCCAGGACCCACGGCCTCTTTTCAATTGCTGGGCCCTGGGGCAATTGACCCCCTTTACCTCCTCTCCCCCCCCATCCACACACACACTGGCAGGCCTGCAAGAGTGAGTCTACACAGCAGGGCTTAACTTGAAATAAGCTATGCAAGCTGAGCTGCTTCAATTGCGTAGCTTATTTCGAAATTGGGAGCGTCTACACAGCACTTATTTCGAAATAGAGCACTCTTCCTCCGACTTCCCTTACTGCTCGTACAATGAGGGTTAAAGGAGTCGGAGCAAGAAGTCCTCCAGCTTGACAGTATTTTGACAGTATCTCGAAATAACTGCCTGCTGTGTAGACGCGGACTAAGGTATTTTGAAACAATGCTAGTTATTTTGAAATAATGTTGCTGTGCAGACGTACCCTAATGTACTATAGTTTGTTGCTAAATGCTATAACATCTAACGACACAAGCAAAATTGGTGTATTATCTTTGATAATACTAATCCAAATTATTCTAGAGTAACTCTCATATTTCAATCATCGCTCAGAAAGCTCATTATAGTCACTGATTTTTTTAAATTTTTTTTTTCTCCAAACTGCACAGCTAGCAGGACACTAACCATGGAAGATATTACACCATTTCCTGAAAAATATGGAAATTCTATTACCAAAGTGTGCCAGCCCTATCATGAGAAAATCATCAATATTACAAGAGATGGTATCATTCTTAAGGATGTAATTCATTTTTCACTCTTTTCTGCATGGACTAACATAGAATGTTGTACTCTATTCACAGAATTTATTTAATTACGTTTTTTTCTATATCTATTTTCCTGAATTAGGCTGCTCTCATTCTTCATCCTGGAATTCTGAGCCAAAAACCCAATGTCTACAAACAGCATATAGAAATGGCTGAAAAATAGGCATGTTATGCCCAAAGGATGACCAATGCAGAAGTATTACTATAGAACATTGATGAGCAAATCTAAAGCTACTGGTGCAATGAATGTAATGTTACATATGCCACGTGGGATAGTTGTGTAGACTTCAAGCCTTCTCTACTAAGGGTCAAGTTAAAGTTTAAATAAGCTTGAGTGAAACACTGAGGTTGAAAATAGCAAAACCTTAATATGCAGGACCCAAAGATAGTGATGAGTAATTCTTTTGGATCCTATTTAGTGCTGGCCCTATGCTGTAACACAGGGGTGGGCAAAAGGGCCTCCATGGGCTGGATCCAGCCCACCAAGCGGGTTGATCCGGCCCACGGAGGCCCTGCCATTCCCCTGCCTGCTCCCCCACCCCCAGGCCAATTAGCTCTGATTGGCCTGGGGGTAGGGGAGTATGCGAAGCCTCCTCCCGCCCTGTGAGGAGTGTGCAGCACTTTGAAGTGCCGTGTGCTCCTAGCAGGGCGGGGGTAGGGTAGAGGAAACTTCACGCGCTCCTCCGGCCCTCAGGCCAATCAGGATTTGGGGCCGGGGGAGCATGTGAAGTCTCTTTCTGCCCTGCCAGGAGCGTGCGGCACTTCAAAGTGCTATGTGCTCCTGACAGGGTGGAGGAAACTTCGTGCGCTTCCCTCGCCCCCAGGTCCCAATTGGCCTGGGGGTGGGGAGTGTGCAAAGCCTTTTCCTGCCCTACCAGGGGCATTGGTGCTTAGTGGGAAGGGGGCGCAAAGGGGCTCCCCAACCCCCAAACCAATCATGGTCTGTGCGTGAGGATGCCCTGAAGCATCCTTGCCCCACCCCTTCCATTTTAGTCCCCACCCCTTCCGAGGTGGCCCGGCTCCACTTCAAAAATTTTTGAAGTGGCCCCAGGCCAGAAACTATTGCCCACTTCTGCTGTAACACATAGGGACTCTATTCTCATGAGCATCATGCAGGCCTGCCAAGAGAAGGGGCAAAGAGGGCAGCTGTCCTGGACTTTTTAAGTCTCAACCAGAGTGCCACACACAGAGGCTACGTCTACACTGGCAAGTCTTGTGCAAGAACATACGCAAATGATGCACGGCGATGAATATCGCCGTGCCTTATTTGCATAATTAATGAGCCGCCATTTTGCGCAAGGGGCTTTTGCGCAAGAAGGAGCAGTCTACACTGCTGCTTCTTGAGCAAAAACCCCTCTTCTTGAAGAGCCGTTCTTCCTGAAAATAAGCGGAAGAATGGCTCTTGTGCAAGAGAGGGGGTTGTGCAAGAAGGAGCAGTGTAGACTGCTCCTTCTTGTGCAAAAGCCCCTTGCGCAAAATGGCAGCTCATTAAGTATGCAAATGAGGCATGGCGATATTCATCACTGTAGTTCATTTGCATGTGTTCTTGCACAAGACTGGCCAGTGTAGACGTAGCCTCTGTGTGGCTCTGAGAGTTGGGGGTGAGCGCGGTGCCATGCTTTGCATGGCGCAGAGTACTGATGGCCCTGCCCCTTCTGCCCAAAGCCCTGCCCCCTCTAGAAGTACCCCCACCACCGCTTTGCCCAGGGACCTACCCAGATGGTGGCATGGGAGACAAGATCCTTTGGCTGCCATTGCAGGGGTCTCAGGCACTGGTGCACTATGGCACATATTAATCTAGCCTCATGTGAGTTTTAATAGTCTGGTCTCATTTTGGTTGTTGAGTTGCTGGGTGGTGCTAAGACTAGATCTTGTAGTCCCTTTTGGCCTTGAACTATATGACTTGTGTTTGCTACAGGTTAGGTCAATGGGCAGTGATTGATCCAGAAGGGGTTGATTTATCGTGTCTAGTAAAGACACAATAAATCAACCACCAAGTGCTCTCCCGTCAACTCTGGTACTCCTCCAAAACAAGAATCAGTGCAGTCAATGGTAGAGCATTAGCTTTCGATTTTTACCACATTAAGCAGAGTTAAATAAGTTGACTTCAGCAATGTTAGTCACATAGCTGTAGTTGCATAACATAGGTAGAATGGCCTATAGAACTCACATAAACTGCTAATAAACTCATTTAATCTAATTGTACCCCTGACAAGTAACCGCATGCATAAACCCATATGAACATGGGAGCTGCAGAGCATGTAGGGGGTTCTATGAACTGGTGAAAAGGAGACAGGATTGTTTCTTTAGTCCTAATGATGTAGGCTGGGTTGTGCCCTCGGGATGTTGTGGATGTAGTAGTCCTTGCATTCTGCTGAATACAGAGAAGTGATTGTCCTCGGACCTGACTGAGGAAGTGCAGTGAGAGACTGAAGTCTCCTGATCTCTGCCCACTCCACCATCTTTAGTCCACCTGTGTAATATGGATACAGAGCGACCTTTAGAAATTTCTGAAATAAGATAAAAAAAATAGCTCATCTTATTTATCTTCCATGGTGCCATAATAACCCACTGCCATAAAAGTTGTTTGTAGCCCTCAGGGACACTCATTTTAATAACCGTTGTTTGTTCTAATTGTCACCTTCCCTCTTTCAAACCGGATTATTAGACCCTCACAAGTAAGACACCAGTGGCCAAATCCTCCTGGGACTCCTGTGAATACCAATAATCTTATTTAATAGCATTCCACAGGGGTGCCAGTCACTTATGTTTGCAACAAGCCATGTGACTGTGTAACCCAACTCTGCTTGGCGTGATGCTCTGTCCCTGTCTAAGTTGCACCTTGCCCAGCTAGAGGCTGATGAGCCTTGGCTAAGAAACATGAGCAGGAGAGGCTTCTACACTAAGCTTCATAGGTCCCAGGTACGAGTCCACCTGCCAACAACTGGCTTCTGTTGGCATTGCAACTGCAGCATGTATAGATATGCCCAAGATAGTTTATCATGTAGCTGGCTTAAATAACTCTAGCACTGAGACTGTGTCAGCACAGGTTAGCTGCTCAAGTGCATACCAAAGGTCCCTGCCGTGGTGTCCAGACAGTGTTACCTATACTGATATGACTCCGCTGTCATTGTGGCTTGAACTAGCTAGCTCAAAGCTAGTTTAGTCACACCTCTGGCTTCAATTCAGACCTCACCAGAGAAGGTCTCAAGGTGAGCTCTTTGCTCCCATAAGCTTATGACTTAAATAATGAAGAACTGACAAGGGTGAATGTAGAATGTGTGAGAGAAGGGAGGGGGCAGTAAAAGCATGGGTAAATGATATAAGGCAGTGTTTCTCAACTTTTTTTATAAAGTACCCCTTTTTTTTAAAAAAAAGTACCCCCTTTAGAAAAAAAACATAAGTACCCCCAGTACCTATAGTTTTCTACCATTGCACCACTTTTGTTTAAACAACTTAATCATAACTGGGTGGGTGATGAAATTTTGGGGTGTAAAAAGTACAAAAATAAGAAAGCACTGTAAAACTCAAAACAAAAATTCAGTTCTCTCCAAATTTCAGTTGTGTTGATGTACCTCCCAGACTTCTCTTGAGTACACCTGAGGATACTCGTACCACTGGTTGAGAAACACTGATATAAGGCTGAGTAGTTAGTTAATTCACACACATAGGGCGTTAAAATCAGAGGCCCAGCTTGAGTGAGACAAGCAGGGTTCTTTACATTCAGCCATTTACTCTCCAACAACAGTACACCAAAATTAAAATATTCATCTCTTTGGCTGAAAGCACAGCTGTGGAGACAATTATTCCATTTAATTATTGTCAGATTGACTTCCTTGGAGATGTTTCGCACTGAACAGTTTATGGAGTTGAGGTTTTTTTCAGTCTTCACCACCCATCTCTCCCTCCCTCCCCCCAGCCCCAAAGTCAAATTCTGATATTGGAGGAATTGAAATGGCTCAGTGGTCAATTTAAAATAATACTTGTGGAAATTCCTTTCCAATGTCAAAACAAGGAAAATATAAGAATCCCCTAAAGGTTAGGGCACATGTAGTACGTAAAGTGTTGGGTACAGAAAAAGGAACCAAAGGCTCCTAGAATGAAGTCAAGAAATAGTGCAAAATTGATGAGAAAAACAAAGGGGGAGAATAAAAAAAAGTTTGCACAAGATGTAGAGATAAATAATAAAACATGTTTCAAGTACATAAGGAGAAAGTAAAGCCTCCAGGAGACAGCAAGAGTAATTTATTGACAGAAAAAGCAGTACTTAATAAATTATTAAAGGAATTATTTGCTTCATTGTTCACAGGGGACAATGAGGGACAGGTGCCAGTATCTGAGACCTGTCTCTATAGATATTGAAGGAAGTATGTGATCAAGGAGTCCTGCTAGCTGATGGGAGGTGGTGGGGAAGGGAAAGAATCACAAACCAGGCAGAATCGCTTGCAACGATTGTGCACAAGTGGAGGAAAAAAAGATATGGAAAGAAAGAGAGAACAGAAGATGAATGCAAAACCTCTCAAGATTTTTTATAGTTGCCGGGTATTAGTTAACATGAGCTAAAAGCCTGGTGAAGACAAAGGTAGACTGTAACTTTAACACACTAGATTGAGATAAATCCTAGGCTCCCCCTTACACTAGGTTCACACTGCGTACCTTCCAATGACACAGCTGTACCTTCTGTGCCATTGCAAAGTATGCAGCATAGCCACATTATGGCAGGAGAGAGTTCTGCAGCCAACAAAATAAAACCATCCCTAGTGAGAGGCAGTGGCTTTGTTGGTGGGTGAGCATGCCCCACCACCATAGTGTTGTCCATGCTGTTACTTTTTTGTTGTTGCTCAGCTGTGTTGTTGTTTTTTCATACTCCTGTCTGGCCAAAGTTTTAATGACAAAATTGCAGTGGAGACATAGCCTTAATCTTTACCTCTTCGTGCTAACTCATGTTAAAATTATCTGCCTTATCTTCACTAGGACTGTGCCTCACGGTAGTTACTTTGCATAAACTAATGCGTTAAGAAGACCCTTTTTTTTTCCTAGTGAACATGTCCCTCTGGAAGGGGACCCTAAGTTTCAACTCTACCAGTTTACACTTTAAAAGTAAAGTCTACAGTCCCCTGGCTGGGCTGGAGGTCTGCAATGTGTTAATTAGCAGATATAATAATGAACCCCTTCTAACACCATACTTTTGAAAATCCTACTTTGGACAAAGTCTTAAGACACTTCCCAAGAACTAGTGCATTTCTCTAAGGATCAGTGAGAAGATTAATTGTATTTGCAGTGTAAATCTGTAAGCAACATTAGCTTTGAAGGAGGAACATGCAGGAGGATACAATTTGTCAGATGACATGTCTTAGGCCCCTATTCAGAGAGGTATTAGAGCTTCTGCCTATCCTTAAGCATGTGAGTACTCCCAGTGCAAACAATGGGATTACTCATATGCTTAATATTAAGCATGTGCTCAAGTACCTTGGTAAATAAGGGTTTTATTCCCTGCATTTCTATCTAGACGTGCACACTGAGAAGAGGGTGAAAGGGGAATAAAGGAAAGGGTGAGGTTTCTTTCTCTGCACAAAGATGCTGGATTCTACCTGCCGCCTCTTTCAATTTCCTTCTCTTGAAATTCTTTTGCATCAACTGCAGTTATGCCTGATGGCTATAATTATGATATTAGAGCAAGCAGTCAAGCTCAGATCTGCTAACTCATTAATGGAGCAGATGTAAAGTATTTTCTGTGCCTATCAATATTTGTGCTTGTCTGTCTATACACACACACACACGCTACATAAGAGGGAAGGAGGATTAAATAAATAGCTTTCCCTCCTGAAGGATGAACATAGAGCTCTCGGGTGGCAGAGCAAAGCAGTGATAGGAACCAAGCATGCACAATCATCCTCAACAAGGGGAAATAAATTGATTCCGACCCTTTCACATCATCTTTTATATTTTATGCTGCATCCATCTGACTCTGTTCATTGCCCATAGACCAATGGGAATGTTCGCAGTGTCAGGCCCATACAACAGTGTTCCATGAGACCTTGCAGCTCTATGGGCTGCAGCAAAGACAACTAGAATGCCATGCTTCATTTTTCTCCTGCCTTCTATGAAGCTGACGTCTGCAGGTTTAACTCCCTACTTCCCCCACTGTGTAAGCTGTGCTGTCTGAGTCACCCGGCTCATCCGTAGGGCCCCTGCAGAGGAAATGACTGAGAGACTGTGGAGCATTAAAGGGAGGGGAACCCCAGAAAGGAAGGCTGGCAGGCAAAAATCATCTGAGGTGAGCTGTCATTACACAGAAGTGGGAGGAGAGTCGCAGGAGGGTGGGAAAGATTTAGCAGGGGTGCTGGAACAATTTTTATAGTGGGGGTGCTGGGAGCCACTGAACCAAACTGTGTATGCTGTATATAATAGGAAACCCCTTCCAGCCAGGGGTGCTGCAGCACCCTCCTTAGTTCCAGCACCTATGAGAATTAGCTAGATTGAAGCACTTTGGGGACAGTGGCCATCTTCTTGTATGTATGTGCCTGGGGCAGCTTGATGCTGCTGTAACACAAATAAAAATCTTATCAGCAAGCCTGTACATCTTAACATAGGAGCCTGCAAAATGCAGGACTGACCCTGAGCATCCTAGTTACAAAGCTACTGGGTAAAAATAATGCTTAGAAGCTCTGAGCAGGATCACAGCTCCTTTATGCTAGTTAATGTACATACTCCTAGTGAGAGGCAGTCAGTCCCTGCCCCTAAAGACATTACCAGTTAAGCAGACAAGACTGACAAGGTGTATGAGACAGGAAAGTTTAATATTCCAATTTTACAGCTGGGGAGCTGAGGCATTAAGGGAGAAACTTGCCCAGGATCACACAAGGGGTTAGCAACAGAGATGGGGACTAAGGGCTGAGCTAGACTGAAAAGTGACATCAACATAGCTACATTGCAGGGGTGAGGGGGGAGGTTCACCTAACATCCCTGAGAGATATGGTTAAGTAGACCTAGCCCTGGGTGTAGACAGCACTAGATACTTATCACCTCTTTGGAGGTAGATTACCCACACTGAGGGGAGAATCCTTCCGCTTCCTGTAGGAAGCGTCTACATTGAAGCAGTCCAGCTAAGCTACTGAAGTGTTTTTTTCAAGTGTAGACCAAAGCCTGAATGTGGATCTTCTGAGACCTAGACCAGTGATTTAAATACAAGACCATCCTCCCTTTAATTCTTTTCTGGGTTGTGTTTTCACTAGCAGGTGCTGAAACTGGTAAGACTGGACTTCCTAGAAAGACAGTACTGCTTTGCTAAGGATCTAGGTGTCTCAGCTATGATAGACACAGCAGTGCATTAGGATGGAAGATGTGCTAATGGTTCTATTTTCTAGACTGAATTTCGATGCATAATGCTTCATTTCTCTTCCTGTTCTTTCAGGCACGATGCAACCCTGACTGTAACGTGTAATTTTGTAAAGCTTCTTGGGAACACGGTTTGTTCAAAGACACAACATTGCAAAGAAAAATGTTGTGTTTTCATTGATCGGCACTTCAGTGTACATGTTGAACCTCTCTAGTCCAGCACCCTCAGGACCTGACCCATGCCGAACTAGAATATTTGCCGAACTAGAATATTTGCTGAACCATGGGAGGTCAATATTGTCTAGTCGCGTTACCAACACTTCCACTGCTTACTGGCCTCTTAGAAGACATGTAGGGGGTAAATTAGAGCTAAATAACACTGAGCCAGGACTGGTGGCTGTAAACAAACTTTATTGGACCACAGGAAACTTGGCCACACCCATAAGTGGACATCTGGCTAACTAAAATCATGCTAGACCATAAATGTTTCTGGACCAGAGCATGCCGGATTAGAGAGGTTCAATCTATATTTACTATGAAGCAGGAAACAAAGAATCCTACTTGTCCCTCCCCCCTCTCTTTTTTCCCCTTCTTTCTTACCACGGGAGAAAAGAGCTGTTCTAAAATAAAGCAGCTCTCAAAAATATTGTTAGCAAAATCACCACTTTCGACCATTCCTTATCCAGAACAAAACTTTTCACTTTTTGCTAAGCAAATATCTAGCCTACAAAGGTCCAGTTCTGATAATGAAAAAAATGTGAGGTAGAAAAAGTTAGCCTTTTGAAAACAGCGACCCATGGGCCAGGGAAAATTGCAAACTTGTACAATGAAAAGTATAATTCACTGCTCTGCTATTGCAGGCTTTGCTTAAAGAGCTAGACTAGAACGTCTTTTGTTAGAATTTCTTTAGCTCCACTCCATCAATCAACAGCTCAGCTACTCCAGTGATGAGCACTGAATGAAAAATCTTGCTAGCTAGATGAGATAGATGCTAGAAGGGGTTGGCATCACTGCACTGTGTTATACAAGGATTATGACTGCACTATACAGAGTTCCTCAGGCAATTAATGGAAAAGTTGTATCTGTGGGATGCCTGATTAACAGGGATTTATGTTATCAGAGAAGCATCATTAATGCAGAAAATGTGTATCTCTATTGCCAAGTATTTCAAAGGTAACTTATTTCTACTAGGTTCAGGATTTAAGTTTTAGTAGGGCAGGTATGTCCTTTAAGTTAAAAGCAAATGTCCACACAAGGACAGACACACTCAAAACTGGAACTTAGTAAAATGGTTGGTTAAAAAGAAAGCTGTGCATTTATTCAAATGTTTTGATCTGAATTTCTGCAGCCTGAGCCATAGTATAAAACAGATTCTCTTCCAATTTAGCTCCACTAATAGGTAATCGTAATGAAGAGCACCTTCCTGACCCCTCCTTGTACCTAATTTCAAGATCAGCCTTAGAAAAGAATTCTCTGAAGTAAAATCAAGACATGACACAAGGTGTTGGGAACTGGAACAGCCTAGATTGAAAACCTTCCTCAGTTCTCATTGTAGCTCTCACAGTCTTAGAGCTATCAGTGGATTTACAGTAGCATAATCCTGACATAACCGAGTAGAGAATCAGGACCTTGGTTGGTCTCTAAAATGCTCCTCCAGCTTTAGAACTCCCCTCCATTCCAGTGTTCCATGGCTCCTGGAACTGACTCTTAGGACATGTCTACACTTCAGTTCAACACAGGACTATGTCTGGTGACTTGGGTTTGCCCAGTGCAGAGCTTCTTAACAGAAGCGTAAACATTGAGGTCTGGGCTCTGGGAGACTTTCCCATGAGGAGTTTCAAAGCCCAGGCTCCAAACATCTACACTGCAACCAGAGGACCTGACATTCCAATGTGCTGGGTAGTGCTCAACTCTGGCTGTATCCCAGGCCTTGCTCCCACTTCACCCCTTGCACAAATGTCCCATCACATCCTGCCTCTTCTTGATTCTGCTATACCACCCTCCCTCCCCCAAGCACATCCTACCTTTGTCCCCACTCTCCTCCCCCAGGACCTCCTGCATTGTTGTACTCCCTCCTCTCCTGCACATCCTACCTTTGCTTTAAATCTTTGGGATGATTTGAAGACTCAATGCTGCTCTCGTTTCCCCTGGCTGCATTTGGCTCTAAAGGTACATCTACACTTCAATTAAACACCCTGGCCAGCCTGCATCAGCTGGCTCAGACTTGAAGGGCTTGGCCTATGGGATTGCTTAACTGCAGTCACCCCAACTAGTTGATCACTGGTGGGTGGAAGGTGTTAGTGGGGAAAAGGAAGTCACTGTTTGGCAGAGCTTGCTGGCAGGTGGGAGGCACTGGACAGGAAGGGGAAGGAGCTCATATGGGGAGCTGTTCCCCCTCCCGCCCCCCCTCTCCCATGGGTTCTCCAGCCCCAGAGCACTTACAGAGATGGAATCTATGACTGTAATTAAGCAATCCCAGGCTATGTCTACACTGGCAGGTTCTTGCGCAAGGGTTCTTGTGCAAGAACTCTTGCGCAAGAACACGTCCACACTGCCATGTGCTTTTGCGCAAGAGCATCCATGGCAGTGTGGATGCTCTCTTGTGCAAGAAAGCTCTGATGGCCATTTTAGCCATAGAGCTTTCTTGTGTAAGAAGCCCCTGCCACGTGTCCACGCTGCCCTCTTGCGCAAGAGCTCTTGTGCAAAAGGGCTTACACTTGTTTGAAAAGAGCATAGCTTTTGCGCAAGAAGCCCTGTCTTCTGATGCCGTACTTTAAATCTTCTTGTGTAAGAGCAGGCAGGCAGTGTGGATGCTCTGCGGGTTCTTGTGCAAGAACGGCTGCTCTTACGCAAGAACCTGCCAGTGTAGACATAGCCCCATAGTCCAAGGCCTGCTCTAACTTGCACTGGGAGGTCCAACTCAGTGCAAATCATCCCAAAGATCCAGAACAGAGGTAGCTTCAATTCACTTTTACACCATCACCGTATCCACAATCTTTCAACTAGACAAGATTCTCTGAGGGGGAATCTGATCTACAGAATATAGCAGGAGGTTTTTGGTTTCACTTGCCCCCTAAGATGATACCGTGAACAACTTATTATTTGATGTACATATTGAATAGTAAATATACATCAAGTATACAGAAGAAATAGGCCTCTAACTCTAAAACAATACATCTTTTCAAATAATTTTTTATCCTATAGAGAACCTTAGCAGATGTAAATCAGTGTAGCTACATGTCATTCACTGGAGCCATTCTGACTGGGATCTGGCCCCTATATTGAAAATGAATACTGCCAGAGTTTTAATGAAACAATCTTAACTGGATTCTTTAGAGATAAGAACAATATTTCAACTAATTACACATTTTACTGATACGGAAAGAGGAATCTGCTGCCGTGTTAATGCTTTTTCAGTCCCCAGTACGGAGATGTGGATCAGTTCAGTCACTACTGCACAGAAATGGTTGATGTCTGTGGGAGTTTTTCCTTAATAAAGACTTCAGAATTAGGACCTCTAGCAGTGAAAATGTTTCATTATTCAAGGCAGTTATGAAGAACCCTTGAGTTCAAAGCCTGTGAATGCATTTCACACAGAAATGTAATTGAAACATATTTTACCAGGTGAAATGCAACACATACACTGAAATAAATAAATTGCATAGTAAACAGAGTTCGTATTGAAATTGGCAAATGACTCACCTGTTAAAATATGGCATATGGAATCAGATAAACTACTTTTCAGATTTCAAGTGCATCACTATCCTTGTGAGTCCCCTAAATACAAGAATGGATCATGTCATTTTTGCACAACCAAAACTTGTGAAATAAGCAGAAGTTTTACTTATTTTAAGGTCTACAGATTGGGGCTTATAGTAAATCAGAATTGTCAACACAAGATCCTTCTAAGGAAAGATTGCTTTGTTTAAAGTTTGTTCTAATCAGTTTTGCTATCTGAAGACCATTTTTTGTGAGCACAGTAAGAAAGCAAGAAAGAAAATTCTTGAACATGCATTGAATTCCCTGGGTGCTAACTTCTAACAGTTTTTATATGCTGTCTCAGACCTTTAAAAAAATGCCTTAACTCTGTCTCCCTCTTTGCTCCTGCAGATTTGTGCCTGAAAATAACTGTAAGGACAACTAGTTGCAAATTCAAAAGAGGACCTGTAGGCATCTAAGTACCTGATTTTTTTTGAGTGCAATCAAATGTAGATATATATGTCTTTTTTGCCTACAAAATTATGTTCTTGAAATTATTTATGGGTATGAAAATTTAAACACAAAAATAAATCCAGTCCTTAGTTCTTTGTTCAAATTCATATATTTCTAAATCTTCCTATTAAGTTCTTCAGTCATTCTTCTTCCACTAGTCTTTAAGCGTATACAATACATTAATATCTATTCTTTCTTTTAAGTGCCACTTAATCAAGGCTGAGAGCAGTCTAAGGCAAACAATTGATTAAAATGAGTGCATATCTATCATTCTCAGATTAGTGTGTTTGCAGAGTAGGAATACAACATGCTTATTTATTTATTTATTTTTAACTAAACCGAGGTGCCTTGTAATATTTTTGTCAGAATAAGAAAATGTAACGGTTGCGGTTCTTTTTCTTAGGGTTTGAGCTTGACTGTCACCAGATTAAAATTCATGGCTGATAATGGCTTCGCCTCTCTGCAAAGTAATATACAAGGATTCTTCAGAGGCAAACTTCTAGAAAGTCGTTACAAAGCCCTGGCTGTGATGATTTAGTTGGGATTGGTCCTGCTTTTACCTGGGTGTTGGATTCTATGACCTCCTGAGATCTCTTCCGACCCTATGGTTCTATGAAAGGACGGCAGACTTGTTGTGCTTATTGAACTGCACAGGATCTTTTGCAAGGGGATAAGGCAAAATGCCACATTTATTGGTAATACATATATCAATCAATATTTTATCATATGCATATTATATATTACACACACACAAGCACACTCCGTCTTGCTGTTGTTACCAACTAGTTGCTCTCCCTAACTTCACTGGCCAGGTGAGTTAGATGGGGAATGGGGCGGAGCCGGGCTTCTGCTGATCCACATGGATGCTCTGATGTTGACCAGACCTGGCGTCCCCTTGCAAGAAACTCTAGATTTATAGTAGCTTCCCTCTCATGCAAATCTATATCAATTAGTCATCCTATGAATATGCAAAATCTGTGTACTCTTAGCTGTGTCAGTCATCTGTGGCACCTTCTTCTGTGTGTTTCCTTAATGCTGCCACATTGATCTTCAAAGAAGGACTTTTGAATCTGCTTTCAAAAGAAGGTGCTTGCTTTTGGCTCTCCAGGCAGTCAGTAAGTCTGATCTTCTTTCAATGAGCCTACTCAACAGGTCTTATTGTCCTTGGATCTGGCTTCTATCCCTCTCCAACTGTTGCAGCTGTTCCAAGGTGCTTGCCTTCCATGCCTTATCCATTCACACCTTATTCATTCAACAGGGCAATCCGTTAAGTAAAAGGGGAGAGATCTATTCTAGTACAAAGACATTCTCTTTATCTTAATTATTCTTAGGGACTATAATATTATACCAAGACTTAATAGAAAGTTTCTATATAAGAGGACTTGATACAAAGTTATATAAAAATGAAGGTTATATATGGAAAGACTTAATACAAGGTTATATGAAGATGATCCAAAGTCACATGAAAATGATTAATACAGAGATGTATAGAAACATAGAATAGTAGAACTGGAAGGGACCTTGAGAGATCATCAAGTCCAGGCCCCTGCCCTCATGGCAGGACCAAGCACTGTCTAGATCATACCTGATAGATGTCTATCCAAACTGCTCTTAAACATCTCTGGTGTTGGAGATTCCACAACCTCCGTAGGCAATTTATTCCAGTGTTTAACCACCCTGACAGTTAGGAAGTTTTTCTTAATGTCCAACCTAAACTAAACCTGCCTTGCTACAGTTTAAGCCCATTGCTTCTTGTCCTATCCTCAGAAGCCAAAGAGAACAATTTTTCCCCCTCCTCCTTGTAACACCCTTTTAGATACTTGAAAACTGCTATCACATCCCCTCTCAGTCTTCTCTTTTTTAAACTAAACAAGCCCAGTTCTTTCAGTCTTCCCTCATAGGTCATGTTTCCTAAACCTTTTATCATTTTTGTTGCTCTTCTCTGGACCGTCTTCAATTTCTCCACATCTTTCTTGAAATGTGGTACCCAGAACTGGACACAATACTCCAATTGAGGCCTAATCAGCACAGAGTAAAGCAGAAGAGTGATTTCTCATGTCTTGTTCAGAACACTCCTGTTAATGCATCCCAGAATGATGTTTGCTTTTTTTGCAATAGTGTCACACTGTTGACTCATATTTAGCTTGTGGTTCATTATGGCCCCTAGATCCTTTTCCTCAGTACTCCTTCCAAGACAGTCACGTCCCATTCTGTATGTATTAAATTGATTATTCCTTCATCCTATTTATCTCAGACCATTACTCCAGTTTGCCCAGATCATTGTGAATTATGACCCTATCCTCCAAAGTACTTGCAACCCCTCTCAGCTTGGTATCATCTGCAAACTTGATAATAGTACTTTCGCTATGCCAGTATCT